>CM059582.1:31155000-36580000 GCA_030407085.1 Trichopria drosophilae
CGATTAAATTCGATTTATTTAATTTTATATAACCCTTTTAAAATTAATTTGCATAAAATTTGATAAATATGATATATTATAAAATATTATAAAACATCTATTATACAAAATTGTCAATCATATCTACAATTGGATAAAATCTCATTTTTTAAAAAACGAGTGATAATTAAATTGTTTTTTGACTTATTATTATGATCAAGTGATTATTAGAAACATTATTTTGCAGAAAATTACTCTATTACATCATTACGACCAATGCCTTTCAACATTGATTAATTGTTTTACCTAAACTCTATATTTTGGTCGTACTTTTTATATTCCATTCTTGTAGTATCTGCCAACCGAAATAATTAATAAAACCGAAATATGCTTAGATCATAAGCAAACTAATTTCAAAATTTACAGGACAAATGTTCAAAACAACAGGCTTGCTTCGAAGTATATAACATGTAATTCACAGTGATTTGAAATGTTTTACTTTTTATTCATAATGAGTGATCTGGTAATAATTGCTAATTATCAAAAAACTTCGTAATTTTGAATCATAATTATGTGAAAATATGTTTAGACGTTGAATATAATGTAGAGGACGATTGATGCACTTTTTTTCTGCATATTAAAAAGAACCACTGTTATTGGACATTCCAGTTATTCCCATTATTCGTCCGTTTAACACCTATAACCAGTCAACCGGAAGTGCAAAAGCTCTGAAGAAAATTATCATAATTAAAATAAAAAGTATGATATTAAAAAAAAACATGGGATGAAAAGGTTTAAACTATTAAAGGTGTCAAAACAGAAGGCCCCTGAATAGGTATTGGTTCATACGCTTCAGGGGACTCCTATTAGCAAAGTTTAACTTTCTTTAACTTTTCAATAATTATCGTACAAAAACCACTTTTGTTATTCTAACAGGAAGTAGAAATGTGCTATCTCTAATTTGATTGCATTCATCGAATTAGTGTTTCTAATCTTCTTAATCGATTGTTACCAGAGATTCTTATGATCACCTGTTTTAGAATTCAAATATTTTACATTAAAATGAATAATTACATCGACTATGAGACTAAGTAGTTTTTATGTATTAGCCATTTCATTACTCTATATTTACATTTTGTTATGAAAAATCATACATAAATGAATTCTAAATATTTTTTCTAATAAGTCATAAAGTAATGTTTCCTTTTGGATCTCGAATAATAGTTGGAGTCTTTCGATCAAACTAAGAACTTCAAAATAAGAGTTAAGTGAATTTTTTGTTTAAAATGCTGTCTGTAAAAAATGTTGTTATTTCAAAATCATTTAAATCGCCATAAATTCAATTACCAATTGCAATTAGAAAGAGAGTAAAATGTTGATTTTTAAAACTGTCGATTACAAGAATTTGATGGAGTATGTACTATTCGATGGCTTAAATATCGCCACATTCTATGTCTCGATTCATATTTGGAAAATCTAAAATATTGTAGACTCTACCTACCAAATACTAGGCGTAACAGTATTGTAACATTTATATACTTGTTACTGAGTGACAGGAGCTTAAAAATTAGCACATTTTTAAAATAACCTTCATTTCAATTTTACAATTTCACTTTACGCGATTTTTATCTTTTTTTTATTATGAATCTACCATACGCAATATATTAATAATGCAACTTATTGTCGATGATCAATTATGAAACCAAAAGTTATTATATACAGTTTGAAATAAAATATTTATATTATAATAATTTATGATAATCGTATGATTAAACCACATATTGTCATTACAAATATACCTTGGAATTTACTTTCTTTCGACAAATATTAGTTATTTTGACATAAAAACTTAAGTCATTTTAATTTACGCAATTTATATTCATAGTTTTTTTCTTTGCTGGTTTGTAAATACAAGTCCTTTGTAAGCTATTAATAAAAATAAGTTTAAGCAACGAGAATCTGCAATATGCAATTCAGATTGGTATATATTATTTTTAATTTTAGTTTACTGCATTATATCAGGCATTTATATGATCAACCAACCGAGAATTTGAAGGTTTTTATAACAAAAGAATCTTAAAGCAGAATTTCTTGAGTATTTCAAGTTTAGCGATGAATATACCGGGGTATTGTTAAAAATTTCGGTCAGTAATATTGATTAAAAAAGAACTATAAAAGAATTGTATATGAATTTCTTTTATACAAAACATATTTAGAATATATATGTGAATGCAATGTGATATAATCTATTATATTCTTCTAATATACTAGACATTTCATTAGTATATTTTTGTCACTTAATATCTTGACCTCAAGTCAATATTTTCCGACCGATAGCTTGTGGAAGAGGGACATTTTTCGCCGATTTTTTGAATTTAGTTACCTTTAATAGATGTATATATTGCTATATCAATTTTCCACCCGTTGAAGAATTGTACTTATTCAAAAGTAATTAAATTTCTTGTATTAATCGTTTCGATTCTAATCCATTTACAGTAGAGATTAAATGGTCATGAAAACAAATTTTTACTTTACCTTCTCTCTTTTAAAATAAGAATCGTGAGAAATTTTAAGAAATGGTTTACACAATTTAAATAATAGGAACCGTAAGAAAACCAAGTTTATCATAAGATCATATTTGAATTCTACCAAAATATAAAACGTAAAATAAAAAAATCAATGTAAACTTTATTTGTAATATAGATATTGTAATAAAAATTTTCTCTTTTTGAAGCAGGTTTTCTCCCATTTCACACCTAGATTCTCTGCGAATACAGTTATGTATTGAACAAAATCAATATCATTTAAAAACAAATTAATTAGTACCTCCTTCCTTCGACAGACTCATGTACACTAAAAGATTAATTAATGGATCATTCCAGAAAAACTATCTTTATGGTGATTATCGTAGGTCATTCAATTTTTATTTGAAATGCAAGAAATGTTGTTCTTTTAGTACATACTTGCATACTTGCAAGACGTTTATTTCTAAGATTCGAAGAAAATCTGACTACTGGCATAAAAATATTTTAAGAAAAGAGCATTTAATGGGTAAACCCCTCTTGTTTTAAGAAAACTACGAAACTTTTTATAAACGATCATTATATCATCTTAAAGTACATTGAACATATTTCATTTTTGTTATTGAAGGCATTCAGGTATTGTGGTAAATTGAAGTATGTGAAATAAAATGTTGATGGATTTAGTTAAATAAGATTATAAACTAGTCTTTAAATTAAGGATTTTAAAAATATGTGTTTTTCACAAAATGGCGAGCCGTCAATATTAACGATTTGATTTTCACTTAAAAACGCCGTTTTTTACTTAAAACGATCTTTTTAAATCAAGAAAAAATTCAAACGATCACTACGCATAAGACTTGTATATTGAATAAACTTAACCAAGTTTCTGAAAGTAAAGTAGTTTTTTGTAATTTTGGTTGTCGAATTGAGTGTCAGTTTGAGAAGCCCTTGTTTAAATGTTCAATTTCAGTTCGTTTACAAAACTGATATCTCAGTTAATTTTGTTCTTATCGACTTGTACTTTTCCTGACATATTCCTGATATGTTCTAATGTTAAATGGAATAACATAAAAGAAAATAACTAATTTTTTTATTCTGAAAATTCCGCATAAACCCATAAGAAAGCCATTCGCACTTGACTATAGGCACCGATATCGTTCGATTTCGTGGAATCTTTATTTTATTACTGCTGTTAACTTGTAATTGGTAATTAGTAATTGTTAAAATTACTGCTAAAATTAGGTTAACGCAGGAAAACTACATTTCGTGTAGCATATTAGAATTGCTGAGCAAACATATACGAGTATCAACGTTTATCTATGCTAATACGGTAAAACTAACTAAAAAATATATGAGATGATACTTTTCAACAGGTTTGTTTCCCAATATCGTAATAAAACACATCTCAAATATTGAACTATTCAACTCTTTCATTCGGTGCACCTTGAAGATTAAGTTTCAAAGATGTTATAAAAATATTCCCACTACACAACATAACATCTTCTACAATTATAGAAGTTTGTAAAAATAGACTACTGAGACATGTTCCTCTGAGAGAAAACAATAAAGACGCTTAGAAGTAAGCTTAACTCAGTTTTTAAGAAATTCTGTTTTGTTTATTATATCCGTCATTACAGAAATATACCTCTGAATTCAATATTTTGTTACACGGGATGTATTCTTCATTAATCCATTAACGCCCAAAACCAAAATTGTTTTCGTTCACTTTCAAGCCATGTTATTTCTAACTAGAAATATAAAATTTAGTTTCGAAGGTACCGTTTCTTTAGGTTCTGACCCTCCTCTTTTCAATCCGAAGTCAACAAAAAATTTTACTCGGACTTAAATTAAATGTGGCGGTTTTAATACCAAAAAAACCTCTAAAAATGCCTGTTTTTCATCCTGGCGGATGGGTCCGCCATCTTGAAATTTTTAATTCCGTCATGCATATTTCGAAAATATACACTTTTTATGCACTTTTGGTTGAGAGCATAATTATGTATGGACACTTTTTCGAGATGATAAAAGCGATCAAACGTGAAAAAACGGACAGATATTTTTAGGGTTTTTTTCATTAAAACCACCATATTTCATTTCAATTTTCTTTACTTCAGAATCGGAAAGAAGAGGGTCAGAACCTAAAGAAACGGTACTTTCGATACAAAATCTTATATTTCTAGTTAAGAATAACATGGCTTGAAAGTGAAGGAAAACATTTTTGGTTTTGGGTGTTAATGGGGTTAATAAGGAACAGAGTCCATTTTGGCAGAAGCATGTGCATTGCCTACAATCAGAACTCTATTCATATCGATGTAAAGAATGTTAAATTGTTGCGCTCACAGATAAAAAAGCATTGCCATTCATTTTTTAATGACACATCAATATAGCTGCCGATAAACATTTGTAAGTTAATGCCCAATTTTCTTAAAACTTAAACTTATTTATAACATTTGGTATGGATTAAAAATAGTTTTTAGAGACATTGATTTTGGATGATAATACAATAATCCATGATCGTAATTACAAAATGTTGACAATAAGAAAATTGTTGCTGGTGTAAAGTCTGCAATCTTGCGTATAATACAGTGAATTGTTCAAAGATAAGTACTCGAACATTAAAAATTAAAAAATGTGATTTTTTCTTGTCTTGAACATGTCTTAAATTCGTCTGACGTCCGTCTGCCCATAGTATGGACAATAATATGGGAAAACGTTGATAGGCCCCAAATACCTTTGACCCATACAAAAAGCATTTAACATCCATATCATAGCCATACTCATCCCAATACTCCAGTCATACTGGTGCCATTCTGGTGCCATATCGAAAATGTCTACGCTGGATGACGACAATTTCTAAACGGAAATGTTCTCTCGATGTAATTGTTACGTAAATATTTTTGTTGTACTTCCGGGATACCATATGCCCAATTCCAAATTTGGACGATATTTTTTTGTTCTGGTATACGTGCAAAATTTTGCCCCATATAGCAGATGCGTATAAACAATTGGAAGTGATGAGTTGGTCCAGGAGATGGGCATTGTTCGTCGCGATAGCGCGGATAGACGAGCAAGGAGTATTGGATGAGAGTCGATATAAAGTTCAACCATCCGAATGACCTCCTAACGATAGCATCGGGAGCAAGTAATTATGGGCTTATGGCAGAAATAATTACGGACGGTGGACTATTACACGCTCGTCTACGAGCTAATGCCTAAAAGCTCGCTCCTCGATGCGGCACCCAGCTCGTTAAATCTGCCAAGTCAAGGTGACACTTCACGCTCGTTTAATCGGAATATCATCCGCGATATATACCCTGCATGTATTTCGCGTGTACTCGTTTGCTCGTCCGAACATTTTTGTCGCGTATCTGGTAATTTTAGCTGCCGGTTATAGCGCGTTCGCGCGTCACTACATGCTGGAGCACGTACGAATGCCAGGGATATTATTCGCCCTAATATAGGGTCATTGACGACCGTTCGCGAGAAATTGTCATGCAAAATGGGAAACAATTTCTCGATCCTCGTTCCAATGTTGGCAAAATTTGCACATGTAGCTGCAGCGAATCGATTAATTATAGCCAGTTACAAAAAACTCGGCTAAGAAATGAATATGTGAGAATGGAAATTTTTACCCCTGTCGTTCACTTACTGTTAGTCATATGAGCTTTTTCTGTACAGTTTTTGTTAATTTCGCACAGAATTGTTTATTATAATTTTTGTCTGCCCATAATGACACTATTGAACGATGGATGGTACCCAGGAGTATGATTTCCTCCTACTGCAGTAATCTACGTGGTCCTCCACTCATCCTATGAACAACCAACCGTTGCAGTCTAGAGTGCAACATTTTGCAATGTATAATACACGAATTCAAAAACAATTGATGCATCCTTAGTATTAGCTTCTAATTGATCAACGACTGCCTCGTAAATGTCGCGTCTTCTTTTTATTACTCGTCAAATTATGGGTTACGTTAAGGCAAAAAAGCATATAATGAACTCCGCTGTTCATCTCGTTAAAAAAGAAGAAAACTCAGACTAATACAAGGAGAAGTAATGAGATTATCAGTTCACAGGGACGATAATCCCGTACTGCGCTATTTAAGTGGCTGTAACGACGTCGCACGATGAATATTTATTGCGTTTCCTGCACGCGCGGAAACTAACTCGTTCTCTCGTATCAAGGGGAAAATTGTAAAGAAAGAAACTCAAAGAGAGAAATAGCAGCAAAAAGAACGGAAGAGAATAAACGAGAGTCCGATTCCGGTAAGTTTTCATTGGATCACACTGAGAACAAGGGATTCCGTTATGCGTCAATATTCGTGCATGAAAAAACCAAACCGATCATGTCGAAAAAGACTAATTTACTAACTCTCTTGACGAGGAATTTCAAAGATCACATGGGCTCTATTTATAAAGCAAAGCATTAATAGACATTGACTTGGATCGCAGCTAAAATGTTCGGTTGCTAATGTCAGAACTTTCGTGGCAAGTGTCCATCGAAATAGCTGGTTGTGGCGTACAAACCAGTTTGATTACTGGAAATAGGTTAAAAACTTTATTTTCATTTCCAGACTAATCGACAGCATCATCTAGAATGCAACAACCATGTAGTTTGGTTGCATCTATCACTGCATCTGATATCGGTAACCAAACTGATTTAATATTTACAACCCAAAGAGTTTTCATTCTAATAGCTAATTGCTTAGTTGTACAAATCAAAATTAGATCTAACCAAACCATTTTGATAAAAGAAAAGACATTTATTCGCCAAATATGTAAGAACTGAAAGATTTTTATTTATCAAAAAGACTTCCAATTGAGCTCTTGACGGGAGCGGTTTCACGTTTGAGGCACCAGCGAAAAATGTGAACAAAAGAGTGAAAAGATGACAGGAAAATACTTAAGGTGAAAGAAGCCAGTGGAGAGGATAGGAGATAAGAGAGTGTTGGTATAATGGTGTAAATGGACAAAAAGAAGAGAAAAACGTGAAAGAGAAAACAAGTAAGGATAAATCGAATGGGCCATGTGAGAAGATGGAAGTCAAAGAAGGCATCGAGTTTCAAAAAATAAGCGACAGGTGGCGAAAATCAGAATGAGAAAGATAATGCACAAGTGAAAATAGTTGTAATATTGGGAACAGAGAAGAAAAGTGGAGAAGGAAAGACAGGTGTAAATTTGCAAGTGTAATAATAGCTATTAAAATAACGAAAATACGAAGTGAATTGCAGGAAACGTGAAAGGCGATTAAAACGCGAGCAGATATAAACGAAGATGAATGCGATGGATTCAAAATAAAGATGGAGAGCATTTCATGAACCTGGACCGAATGGAGAAACAATGGGAGACACGAAGAAGGAAAAGGAGGGTGCACCTAAACACCCGACACACAAAAATCAGACATTTCAAAAACAGATATTAAAAAACAGACCTTAAAAATCAGACATTTGAAAATGCAAACACATTTTGACAGTCAATTTTGTGGAATATCTTTTTTATGAATCTCTGTTTTTGGAAATGTCTGTTTTTAACAATCAGTTTTGAAAGTCAGTTTTGTGGAATATTTGGATTATGAATCTCGGGTTTTGAATGTCTTTTTTTAAATGTGTGGTTTTTGAAAGTCGAGTTTTTGAAGTGTTTGTTCTGTGATTTATCGGGTTTATGAGGTTCACCCTGGTTTTTTAATGTCTGTTTTGAAATGTCAGGTTTTTGAGTATCTGTTTTTTGAAATGTCTGGTTTTTGAAAGTCCGGTTATTTGAGGTATCTGTCTTATGATTTGTCTGGTTTTTGAGGTGCACCCGAAAAGGAGAGTAAAGTGAAGAGTAGACAATGAAAGCAATAGGAGCAAAGATAAAGAACTAGGGAGATATGCAGGAAAACAGTGAGCAAAGATAAAGGAGTGACAAAAAGAAGATAGAAAAAAATTTGGATCAAAACAAAAACCAACGACTTTCCTAGGGGAATTAATTCGTAGGAAGAGAGGGGAGGTCGATTTGATGGGAGCAGATAAAGTTTGGAATGAGAAAGTAAACAAGAACGAGACACATAGGACAAACGAAGAGAGGCAGAATAGTAATAGGACAAGAGAAAAGAGTGCAAAAGAAGTGGGAATTTTGTTTCGAAAGAAATAAACAAATGAGAAAAAAGAGTATTAGGTCTCTGTGCATATTTTTGTTTTGAATAGTTGCAGTTAAGTGCGAGGTTGATTTTGAACATTCTAAGTTAATTCGAACAAATGAAAATATCTGCTACAGTTGTGGCGTAATTGTCCATGTAAAGGGAGGGAGGGCCTAATATATCTGCTAGTGCCATAGTGGCAAATGTACGAAATAAAATAAATCTAGTATTTAACAAAAAAAGAGTAGTAGCAGAAGTAAGAATAATGACGACTGCAATTTAAACCATCCTAAAGGCGCATAATAAATGCGTGACCACACGAACAGGTAGGAATGTATGCCCTAAAAATACGCGATCCGACAGCAAGAGGTTATGAAGAAAATACGGATAATTTAACGTATGATCGACGAGCGAACGAATATAAAATTGGAAACTGGTTCCGCAAAGTTTGCGTGAGGTTTCATCGTTTGCCTCGTCTATCTCGAAGTTAGTTTTATGAGCTGCTTTTTCAATCGGCCCAATTCCGAAGATCCGAGGTAAAGAAAACGAGTTATTACTCTTCGATTACCCAAATTTAACAGGAAATGGGAAAGTTCACGTAAGGACTCTATTATATTATCGACTACTACGGATTTCTCAGATTTGGTTTTATTTAAGAATAGTGCTTAGTATCAAACAAACGTTTTTAATATTTTTTTGGCGTAATTCTAAAGTCTTATTTCACTATTTCTTTATATTTAAAATCATAGCCACCGATTTTTTTTGTGATGTAATCATTTTGACAATTTTGAGTGCCAAAGGGAAAATTGTATATTATGCAACTAGTGCGCAGAGTTAACTTCTGCGCAAGAATCGCCAGCGGAGCCACAATTAAAAAATATCACCCACGTAAATAAGGCATCAATAAAATCCATATTGGTTTCAAAACATTAATTTTGCTGTATTACAATACCAAAATGTTTTTGCATATTTTTTCTTTGTGATTCTTGGAAATATCAATACAGTTTTGAAAACTGTGACTATTTTCAACGATTCTCATTTAGTTGCCCTAAATTTCAGATATGTTTTATTTACTTATCATGTCAGTCTATTTCTAACAACTGTCGTAAACGTTATAGATTCTCGATACATTTGCAATCACTTTCTGTCCGTTTTACCAATCTCTTGAAAGTTATATCTATAGAATTAAAAGTTTCATTTATTTAACTTAATACATAAATATGAGAGTCAAAGTTATTTAAAAAAATTTCCTGAAATACCTTTTTTAAATTGCTGGCTCGTTATCTAGCAATGATAATGATGATATCTGAAATAACGACGAGATGTTATTGATCAACTAAAAGATAGTCGAATAACGATTCTTGGAAAGCTTCAGTAGAATGAAACTATCAGTTATGAGAATGTAGACAGAAGCCAAAAAAAATGGTTATAATCCAAAATGAATTTTCGAACGAGCGTACTAGCAACTATTTAATGTTGGTAGACTAGAACCTTTATGAAAGATGATAAAGTGCGCCTGACCTGATGAATAGACCCAGAATATGATAGTCTATGAAAGAAATATTATCTCAGCCATTAATGGTATAACAATGGTAGTTTCAAGATTCAGATTTTTTAAAGAATCCAAAACAATTGTCAGTTGCTTTCAAGGAATGTTCTTAGTCTCGGTACTAACTAACAAATACTGCTATATCTTAATTAAATGATGAATGGTTTTGTTCAATAGACTAAAACAGGCGTGAAGGTAAAACTGAACCGTATTATCCCATACTATCGTTGTGTTATGATAGAAATAAAGACGACGAAAACATCTGTTGACAGCTAATAGAAAAAGAATGGGACCAAGACCCCCAACATAAGGAATCGTCGCAGCATTCTAAAAGGAATAAATAAAATAAATAGAGATTTATTGCTTAGAAACAGGAGTTTTGGAAAACGCTAAAGGCTGGTCCCATGGGACTGGTACTTCTATTGCTACGCTCTGAAAACATGCGTCACCTGTTTTGAGGTAAATTTGGAAGCGCTGAATTAATCCGCATGATGTCGTTGCACATTGTGCCCCCCCCCCCCGCCCACTACTCTCTAATTTGTTTCCTAATACCTGAAACTCTATTCCCCTTACCCCATCATCCATTTCTTTTGTCACGAACCGTTCACATTGCGCAGTTTAAGGGGAAGGTATAATCTAAGAGGGAAAGCGCGAAAGAATTGCGACTGTAGTGAGTTTCCCAGTCTCAAGTCCAGATAGTCCCGTGGATAAGGCATAGTAAAAGCTTATTTACGTCAATTTTAATATAATTTTATCAACTAAACTTTCTTATGAATATATTGTTTCCACATTAATTGACGTTTTTGTAATTTGTCATATTTTTGGGGTTTCTTTTCAACAACATTTGAACCCATCTTGAATTCTATCAATTTTTTACATTTTTATCATGAAGCAAATACAGGTCAGAGTTAACTCAACAACATCTCGAAACACAGCTCTATTCTCCTTCCTTTGGTAGTGTTTTAACGAAAGGATTAAACCGTCACGTGGGTGCATTTTCCGCTTTCCTCGTTCGACAATCAGCAGTTGCAATTTTCTCGATAATTTCGAGTCGTTCGAGGAGGCGAAATTGTAATTCTGTTTCTGCGCCGAGGTCAGTAGCTCTCAATCGTAAAACGGCTGCAATAGGAGCATAGGATCCTGGAGCAGGAATAAACGTTCGAGAGGAATCCACAAAGTTGAATGGAGACTAGGATGCGCACGAGGATCGGAAATGAGGTTGGGTGCTTGGAAAGCGTCACGAGCATCACGGGTGCTGCCGAATGACGTTTAGTGCCGACGATGCGACGAAGATAGACGAAGGGAAATAGAGACGGATAGAGGAAGTCAGAGGGAAATAGAGACGGATAGAGGAAGTCGAAGGGAAAGAGAGACACGGATGGAGAAAGGCGAAACGCTAGCCGCAAATCGGTTGATTGGAGCGTTCCGAATCGAGTCCTGCTCGTTACTGATTTTGGTGTCGACCGGAAGCGTCGATATAACTAGCAATCCCACCAATCAAGGTCGTTTTTGCCACGCATCAAACGAACCGGTTTTCTTTCTTTTTCTCTCCAACAGTGTTTGTGCGCTCCCTCTCCCTTTACCAATGGCTGAAAATACCTTCCGTTAGACCGTGATTGCTCGAGAGAGATTTGACAGATGCCAGTATGAATTGTAAACCTGCTACAGTTTACTATTAATTTGCAATGCATTTCGCAATTTTGGATATGCTCTCCCGAGGTCGTCTATTGCTGAATTATGAAATTCACCGGCTTGTGGGGAAAGGGGTAAACGATAGTGCCGAAATGCATTATTATCGTTGTACGGGTGTAATGTGGGCCACGTTAATTAATGGTCTAATTGGTCAATTTAGGGTGGTAACATTCGTGTTATACTCCAGCCGCTAGTTACTAACGTGCCGTATATTATTTCAGACGAACGCGATTCAAAATAGTGCCGTTGATAATTTATTTCCGTTGTTGTATGAAATCATTTATTTTGATTGCATACGATGGATTTTCTGTCATTACCTTTACGTCTTTTGCATAATATATATTCTGTTTCTTATAACGCGCCTTCAATTATACTTTACATAATATAAATTGCAAGCATTTTATAATTAGTTCCTAATATAAGAACCTTCAATATCTATCATTGCAGATAAATATATAGATCGTAGAGAAACGAAAGGTGATGCCCATAAAGAAAGGAGAATGCCCACGGGTATAGGTAGTTTGTGCCCTGGAGATGGAACCTCCCTAAGTGATATATTCGGTTAGGGTATGATGGGAGATAACACCCCATACCGAATTCGATGGCCCAATCATAGCAGAAGATAACAAAAATCGTTACGGAAGTCACGGATTATACATAGAAAAATGCAGGAATCTAAGTAGTAAAAGTACGAACAACACAGGGTGCGGCATATTACTACTTACGTTACTTCACTGTACGGGGTGTTACCTGCTATCATACCCTATCCGAATATGCCAATTTGGGAGATTCCATCTCTAGAGCACAAACCACCTATACCCGTGGGCATCCTCCTTTACTGCTTCTAGATGGAGAGTTTAAAAAATCGTCGTACAACTCGCTTAATATACATAGTACAACCCAGTGGCTCAAGTAGTAACAGTCGCCACCTACTACAAACAATACAGCGAGCGGACTGTTGCTACTGACAGTCCTGCATTTGAACATCTTAAGTGTATTATTGTATTTATCGTTGTGGCGATTTTTTAAAATAATTTTCATCTCATCCACCCTAAGTTATTGAGGTGTGTACTTTAAAACTGTATTATTATTTGTGAAATACGTATGTTTAAATATAATTAATGCATCCACGATTAAACACATTTTGAACATGCCTACTGGATTGAAATGTACGCACCTAACATTGCGTATAAAAAAGTAATTAAACATCAGTTCCCGAAAATGTGCAACGTATTTTTTTATTTTCATCAGCGCGCCAGCTCTAATCTGAAATTTTCAAACGAGCGTAAAAATTGATTACCGGTCCGATTCGCGGCTTGAATGCGTAAATTCCACCACGAGACGACAAAATTTGAACGAAAACCACAAATTAAATCGATCCACAAGCCGCATACGCGAAAGTCCGCGTTGTCTACCTTTCATTACAGCGGTATAATGGGTGCTCGACAGCGGGGGCTATTTTAACGTTGATGAAATTAGCGGGTCGCAACGAGGCTGTCGGATATTTACGCCTGCCATTAAACAGGCAGATCCAAGATTTACAGCGAACTATGATCGCGTCGAATAAATATTCGAAAGTGCACTACCCGCTGCGCGGGGTTGAATGGCGATGCTGATTTACGCGGGTATGCGTACATACGTGCGGTGCAATTTCGCCCGCTACTGACGAAATCGAATCGTAGCTAATAAATCAGATTATTTGTTCACGGAATGGCTCAATTAAATCGATATAACAAAGTAACTCTATGGGATTTACATGTTGGAGCAAGTGACACCGCGAGCTTCGCGAAAATGATGAGGGAAATAATGCGGCCCGCGTAATGGCATTTTAAATGATAACGATCTGCTGCATACTTTAAGCTAGCTACGTGCGTCGTTCCGTTGTGAAGAGGATAAATATTTGGAGTTATTACATTTTCATTCGTTAGAAAACATTTCTTTTCGAGCTTAGCTTTCTTCGTAACGTCCTCATTTCGGTTTAAAGTGTTTACAGACGACTAGCCAGAAAATCTTCAGTAATGAAAACAGAAATGTTGACAGATTAAATACTTCAGTTATACAATAGAAAAGCTAGTTTATTACAATACTTCTATAAATGCATACAATTTTTAACTATTTTGCGCTACGTTTTTGTACATATTGACTGAATTTATTGTCCAAAAACAAAGGCATACGAAAGCGCATAACGGAGACGGGGTTGAAATGATAGTAAGTAGAAATATACTTTTAAAGTCAGACATTCTCGAGAATTCCTGAACTTAGCGATTGACTATAGTTTGATGTGCCCGTATACCTCGTTTCTTTTACCGTTATTTCATTCTGTGTACAGAAGATGCAGCCAGGCATCCCCTCAAATGGTACGGTTGATATTGTAACAAACTTGAGCTGATAATATCCGATTCAGAATCTATTGTTTGATGAATATTTTACTCAATTATTTAGCAATGCCAATTTTAATAAACATCATGCTATTTGATGTTTCAGTTTGACGATCACGGCTTCGTGTCCGATGAATTTACAGTACTTTCCAATGGATCGGCAACTTTGTAACATCGAGATCGAGAGCTGTAAGTATTGAATAAGTGAATCAACCAATCAATTTCCAAATAGGCAAAGAAAATTTCCATGATAATTAAACATGACAATCACCGTCTTTGCATTTTTACTAGACGCAAAATATCATGATTGCATTATACTCTTTTTAATAGCAAATTTCTGAGTATAATAACTTCATAAATTCACAAGTGTTCATATAAATAAACAATTCAAATTATTCCTTAATATAGTTTTCAACGCACCAAATACGATCATGAAGGGTCCTCAAACAATAATTCACGACTTCCACAGTACAACAAATTAAAAAACGTACAAATAATAGTAACTTTACTCCCATACCTATGGACAAATCACATTTACCACAATAATTTCTCTAAAAGTAATCATTACTGATGTCCCATGATGGAAAAGTGTGATGCAGGATTAACAGTAATTTCGAAATCTCAGACAAAGATCAGCACGGAAACCATTGACCTATGTAGCAGAAAAGGGAATGCTCCAATTTGCAAGAGCAGTGCCATTCATTGAAAGCGAGGCACAGCTTCTGCAACAGGCTTATTATGCCTACCTGCGAATGGAATTACTAAAGTAAACCTCGCGTATTCGCTAATGAATCGCTCGTTCCCTTCTTTGATAACGGATTCGCGATTCCTGCACGCATGAAATCGCAAAGAAAAATACGAGACCCTCAGGCGAGAATAACCGTTGTTCTTCACACTTCCAAATGAGTACTGGTATTTAATCAAGTAATTTCTTAACTATTCACTATGTCTGTTTCTCTTATAAAGCTGATACCAACAACAGTATTGTTTTTTAACTGAAAAGCCATTCCTACTTTGAAAATGTGAAAACGGCGAGAACTTTTATCTTTTAATTCTTTCTATCGTTGCTTTGTTTACTCTTAATCTTCCTTAAACTGTTCAGTTTCCCGGATAAAAGAAACTATTTATTTAATACCGATTTTATATCCAAGCATTTTTAACCCATGAGGTAATGCTAAAATGTCTTTGTAAGTAGAAATGTTATCAGTGTTTATCTTTGTCTGATACGATTTTCCCCTTCTACTTGAACAGTAAAAGGAGTACAAGATAGAAATAAAAAAATGCTCTTGAGTCGTATTTTAGGATGAACTAGTGAAATCTCGTCTGCGATAAGTCGAAAAGTATTCTTTTTACGTGACATGATAATTTAATTAGTGCATCCAAGACTCCATCCACTCTGCTTCCTCCTGCATCCCCTTTTTCAAGTCAACGAAGGATCCCTTATTGTACATTATACATATATAATTCGTGTCGAGTGTAAAAATCTCCACATCATCCTCTCATGCGCTCAGGCGAAATACTTTCAGAAAACTTCTTCTCCCCCTACCCTTTACCATGTGTCGTTTGCATTCCCCTTCCTTGCCACGCTCATCACATTCCTTCCTGCCTCCACGAGTTTTCCGTCTGACGTTTTGCACCTCACACTTTCCTGGACGCCCTCTTCATGGCTCCCCTTCGTCACCCTCTCCCCAATCCCACCACGTTCTCATGTCTCTTTCTTTGGACACTTTTTCACGATTCTGTCTTTCATACAACGATTGTACTACTTGAGCACAGTGTGCAGCCAAAGCACCTAACAAGCTTTCTTGTCAAGGCACCGCTGAAGCGTGTCGCCACAGAACATTATATCTATACACACGTCGTATACGCGCGTGCTCTAATTGACGTCACGGCGGATACACGTGACGCAATAAAACTAAAAATACCCAGCGGATTTTGCATTATGGGAACACCGTTCTATGGGAAATCAATCGCTAGGGAAGGGAGCTATTTATGTACGCCGGTCGGGTATTTATAATTGGGTAGACTGCTTTCGTTTAAATTGCGCATTCCGGACGAATACCTTTAACTTCAACCGACGGAACTTCATGTAATTTCACACTGAGGAAGATCTCACGTGCGGAATTAAAACAGTGCTATTGCCAACCATAAAAGTGATTCGCAGTATTAACCTGTATTGAGCTTTATCACTAAATTATAGGATTTTACTCGAATTTCGCTTACCTTTCATTGTGAAGATCGTAAATATTGTTTGAGAAACGTTCAAAGCAATTTTTCCTATAAAATGCTAAATTAAATATATTCTCGAAGTACTTCTATAAACCTGTTTACCACGTCAAGATACAAACGTGGCCAAAGCCGAAGCGCATGTGTGGCTGATCAGATGCTGACCGCAACTACTTACATCCGCTACTTTCTAATTTTATCGGACTTTAAGTTCATTCCGTGAGTCTTCACGTAGAAAAGACAATCAGTGGAAAACAGATCGAAAGGAGATAATGCCGTTGGAGAATACCTCCTCGAAAATAATCGTCCCGGGCTTCCTCCATTTAATATAGCCTGCTACCTTGTCTCTTGAGCATTAGAACGAGTAATCGTTCGAGGTACTTCTTTCCTTTCCATCGGATATTAAAAGATTTTTTGTTGTCCCTCGACTGTTACTGGAAGAGTTCTGCAAAATTAATCGATATATCCGCACCCGTCGCGACGTGCATTATCGGGTTTTTGCCGTGAAGACAGAATCGGCAAACAATTTCGCAACGGTCTCGAAGTTCTCATTGTTTGTTATTGTATTTTTATTCGATTATCTTTCTCGAATGTTGCCCGTTGTTCACAAAGACATAAACATTAACACTCACACACATTATAACAAACAATTTCGAAACTGTTCAAAAATGTACACACATACAAATTATCCCTGAAATGCACGCAGACATTACCTATTCAAGGCGGTATTTGTAACCAAGACTTCATAACGGGTACTTACAGGACTGTCTCGTGCTTTGAAACGTCGAGTTTTGCATACGACGTTATCTTCGAGAACGCATTTTTAAAGCGAGTCCTGTCTCCTCGCATTCCCAGATGTGGGAATTTCTCACGAGCATCGAAACGCTCGCGCTACATAAACTTCCCAAGCCACCTGTCACGTCACTCCGACGACTTGTACTCCAGTAGCGAACTATTGAGTTACTTTGCACGTGACCTTGCGCACGTAACTTCTTCGTAGTTCGTGACAGGCGATCGTACTTCGCCTCAACATATTTCAGACATACACGAGGCGTTCTTGTACGTTCGGAGCGAATCGATGCTGGAGACAGGCGCGGCCTTAGTTTTTTACCGCAGCTGCAACGGTGCCTTGTACGGACAATGGTGTACAAAATCACCTTGCTTGAGAACACGCGAACCTCTAGAATTCACCAATTGATGTCGGAGATTAAAAATGTCTATAGGTTCGTGACTCGGTAAGTTTCGTTATCAATCCGACGTCAGTATACTGTAGATTTAAACAACAAAATTTAGTACACTCAGAACAAGGAACGTAATAACTGCGAAAAAGTTTGAAATTAGTCGAACACAGTATCTGACTATGTTGGAGACTATTTTTCAACTTTTTACAACTCTTATTCGGATGATATATATTTTTTCGTTTCATCGATTAGAAGAAAATCAGAGGGTAAAGTCTATGTTGTTAGGTAATCCGCTACCGAAAAAGCCGAACTTTCACAATTTCCCGTGATGGTAACTCAAAAGCCGGCTTTTATTGCAGCGCGGCCCTACGTGAAATGTTTCCTTTATTAAGGGGATTCAATCGGGTCATCGCCGCAGCAAAATTGCGGACCGCACGCTTTTGGTTTTACGCCACACATTATCTCGTACCAGTAATTACGCTTCGTTTCGAAACGAACATCGCTACCGGCTACTATTTCTCGTAAATCGCCGTATTCATAACCGCAGATGCCGGATGACCAAGGAAAATAGCGGTGGCGCCGGATTATAAAGCTTTACGGGGTTCTCGCGAATCGATCCATAGCGGAAGTAATATCTACCTAGAGATTTCAAATTGACAAAAAAAAAATATGGACATTTATACAAGTGAATGAATTCTTAGAGGTATCGCGCGTTTTTGCATTATTACATGTAGGCCATAATTTAACATATTTCTATTTATAGGATGAAATCTAGTCTTAATACTTTAATTGAACGAGTTTACACGCTGCATTATACTTAATGTACTTTTTTGAAAGAAATTTCCATTTATTCTAAAATTTTATAACTTGAAGATATTACCGCACAAATATATTATGTAAAAAAACGTGTGCGAAGGACATAAGCTAAGTTTCGAATAAATGAATGTGAAAGTAAAAGAGCAGCGTCCAAACTCTTTCGTATTTTATTTTTAACATAAATTATGCTTAAGTGAAATTTGCGGGCCAAAGTGCAGGACAGAAAGGGAGCGATCTTTAGGACTTTTTACTACGAGTCCCAACATACGTTATAGCGCGACTTAAGCTCCACCTGCCTGCATTCTGGTCTGCAATTGTTTTTGGCGATTCGCCAAAAGCTCCGTCTACTCCAGAGGGTCTCCACTTTACATTGCCAGTACAACTCGAATAACGATGCAATTTCCAGCCCGAATCGGCGATTCGCATTGAATAGGGTACTCAATCGGAAAGTCAAGTGTCAAGAATAATTACGATTTTTAATACGCCACATGAGACAATGTCAAGAGATAATTTGGACCCACAATTGCCGCATTATACTGTCGTGCCACGACGGGGATGGAAATTGCAGCGACTAACGTAATAGAGAAAGACTGCAGCACGAGCTAATAGATCTGGTACATGTAATCATTCCTAGAGTTCAGTTCGTCAAATTCGAATCTTATTTCCTTCATGCTCTTCTCTTTATTTGCCATCTGACGTAAGAACCCGAAGGCCTCCGACATATAGCACTGAGCCTCGTGTCCGGGGACGTAAGACCGAGGACGGTCAGCCCTGAGGAGGCTACGCAAATTTTATAGGTCAACGCAGATAAACCAAGATTCGAGACCGAAATCTGACGCATTGTGCATCTAGCCAGTGCATGCGTAAAGTACTTTGCGAAATATGTATATTTCAACTTAATATAGTTATTTTCATTCGTTCTATAGATACTCGTTACTTTTCTTTACTCTTCTTAATACTTCGCGGGAGACTTACGAAGCAAGGCGCAATTTACTTCTTTGAGGATATCTCGAACGCACAGCGATGCAGTTATTTCGTCCTTTACCCTATGTCGCATTTATGTTGTCCTTTAACACGAAAAAGCTCCGATATCACATATGCGGTATTTTTGTCCTTCATAAATTATGGTGATCTTTCACGCAGTCTTGTAAGTTCACCTGCACTTTCATCCAGATTAATTTTTTTCTTGTTTCACTGAAAACAAATCACTTTTCGAGATTACGCGGAATATTTTGTAGGTCGCATGCAATTTTTAAGGTAATTATATTCAAGAATGGGACATTAATAGCATGCTTCAATTCAAGCGAATTAATTACCCATAAAAATGAAGCCGCGTCGGGAAAACTGCATCGACCTGAGTGCTCGAAATGTCCTCTTCAAGTACTGCATGATGTTGCTAGTGGAATCAGTGGAGTGAAACTTTGGCTCATTGGTGTGGGCTCTGCTGTACGTTTGTTTCAGTAGCGAGTTGCTAAATTACGTAGACTATTATGCGAAGCATGCGTGTAGTTTAATGTGCGCAATTCCAACGAATGCAGGGTGTTCCATGTTATTATCATTGTGAACAAATAAAGGAAATTTCGCCGCCCTAATGCGAAGAGAACTCGGTCTCCCGGTGTTTTGCCCGCACGGTAAAGGAAACGAAAGGAAAAGCCGTGTGCGTGCATGCCCGAGGGTCATTAAGGCCCGTGCTTGCGATAACGATTTTAAAAGGCTATACACGACCATTGGATAAAACGCAACTCCGGTGTAATTACGCGGTTCGAGTCGCGCATTCGGTCACCCTGTAGACGATGCGAAATCTTCGATAAGCATGCCACGTACTTCCTCCTGCAATCTGTATCCGCTTTCTTTACATACCAACGCTTACGAACGCTGAGCAGATTGGCTGACTACACAAAAGATCTTGGTTGATGATTAAGCTCGCGAAGATGCATGATTATTTAAATTGTATGTTCTATCCCACTCATTCGGTAACCACCAACGAGTGGACATTACATAATCTACGTTTTTTATGCATGGAACTGTTTACATCCTATATGTTGATACATTAAAAAAATCTGTATTATTTGAGAATATTTTGCGGTAGAAATCGTGCCTCACCATGCTGCTCTTATCTACTTAATATTGTTCAGACGCTCAGAATGCAGCGTTAAGTAGTATGAGTCGTGTGTGGTGAGACATGCCTTTTTTCTTGAACATTTTTTATACCTTGCATTTCGAAAAATAACTAACACAAAAACTTTCCAAGAATTTCATTAATCAACATAATTTTGTGAATCTTAAGTTCTAAATGAATGCGTCTACTAATTCTAGAAATTGTCTTTTCAACGTACCACATTATTCAGTAGAGCCTGGAACTCCAATAATGCCGCATTATGAAGTGTGGCGCGCTCTGCGTTCGTAAACAGATCTCCAAGTTCGCACTCTTGCACGCTTGCACGACACGTCTATATGTCTTTGACTCTGTGGATCCAAGCTGTTAAATGTCGTTCCGTATTATACCGTCGAGTTGTAACCGTCACAGTTCCTTCCGTGTGTTGAAATTCCAAGCACGTAGCTGTCCCGAAATTGTTTTTGAATCAATCTCCATTCTGGGCTTTAAGCAAACCGATTTTTGTTACCTTTGTTTCTGTTCACAATAACAGTCTAGCAGATATGGGTTCGACATGTATTTGCATTCCTGTCCTTCGCTGAGAAAGGCATGATTGTAAATCGAACGAAACACTCACATTACTTTCAGACAAAAACAAAAATCCCATAACAAGCGGTAAATACTGCATTTTTGTAATGACTGAAAATGAAAATTTCCACTTTACTTTTGCTTAAACACAGGTCCTTGATACCTGATTTACATATGCAGAAATTTGTTCATTCAGACGTCACAAAAATACATTATAGTCTCATAACGCACATATCGAACGTTTCTCGAATTAGCGAAAATGTTTAGGTACGAAAAGGACATTCCACGTGTAGAAATACTCGAATGTAACGACTTAATTTTGAATTCCGTTACTGAAATTACTTAATCTAGAATCCGGGCAACGTTCGCTATGTGCAATCGAACGTCGTTTCGATTCCCGGAATGTGGTGTGACTATTGTAACCTCTGCGATTCAGCTGTGTGAAGGAATTCTCTCGCTTATGCTCGAAAGGCCCGGCGCGGTGGGAGAAACTCGCGATCGTCCGTGAGATTGCCCAGAACAGCAAAGTGTCTATGACTTTATGTAAAGCAGTGGAATTTATCCGGAATGCTGGTCCGCTAGTTCAAGGCCACCGAATACAAATCGACCTTTTCAAACCGTCCGAGAAAACAATGGCTCACGTTCAGGACCGGCCTTTCGAGTGTACGTGAATTTAGATCTTCAAATATAAATTGGCTTTACACCGCCGCGTAGATATGTAAAACTATTTTTTTTTTGCAATCGAGTCATGTATATTTCTAATTGTCATCGTTCCTGTGGCTCTGTTATTCGCTGTCTTTGAGAATTCCAGTATTTTACTCGTATCATCCTATAATCAGCTCCCTTAATCTTAAGTAGTACTTGTACCAAGTTCAGTTCAAAGCGACCTGATCAGACCGCTGACGTACCAATTATGAGTGCTTTCCAGAACAAGCTTTATAAATTTAATTGCAACTGTATATTGAAATAAGCATTGCTTTTAGCAAGAGTTACGAGAAAAAAAAAGTCGTCACATAAAGAGTCAACTGAAAAAGGATAACTTTATAATCGATAGCGTTATTGGAATATCGACATGGAAAACTCGTTCAAGTAGTAAGCGTCCGATCAAGTCAGGCCGTCTCGAACACTCCTGTATTTTTTTCAATATCCTTAATTCCGCAGTGCGCGCTAACCTCCACCCACTAAGTATCTAATGTACTGTATATGTTAGAGCAGCGATTTTTGTGTTCTTGTTCTCTCCCGGCAGTTGGATACACAATGCGCGATATTCGGTACAAATGGAACGCCGGCCAACATTCGGTCGGCATCTCGAGTGAGGTGGAACTGCCGCAGTTTCGCGTGCTCGGGCACAGGCAACGTCAGACAACCATACACCTTTCTACAGGTAGATATCCCACATTCGACTCATCCACCGCATCTCTCTTGCTCTATTTTTTGTGTTCTCTATATCTTTCTCACACTCTCTTGCTATTTATCTTTCTATCTCTCTCTGTCTCTCTCTGAATCTGAATCACTGCGAGAACACACAACCACACGAATCAAATCAATTTGTTTTCTAATTATTTCCAGCCAGTAGGCTTTAACTCAGGAACACTTGAATATCAAGCACCAAAAGCACTAAAATACACGCGTTTTCATGCCAAACTCACGTAAGCTTCACTACAGCAGTTATTACACCATGCGTTTTCACTTTCTCGCAGTCTCCTTCATTCACCCTTCTAACACATATTGCAGTTACATTCCCAACAAACATAACATTATTATGAAAATGAAAATTTCGATTCATTTGAAATTCGTTTGTAATTTGGATCATTGTTGGAAACCTTAATTAGAAATAGCAAGTGCTGAATAATTTAGAGAATATCATCTAAAGGAGGATACCCACGGGAATAAGTGTTTGTGCCCTGGAGATGGAACCTCCCTAATTGGTATATTCGGTTAGGGCATGATGGGAGGTAACACCCCATACCGAATACGATGGCCCAATTATAGCAGAAGGTCGAGAAAATCGCTGTAGATGTCGCGGATTCTACATAGAAAAATGCAAGAATCTAAGTAGTAAAAGTACGAACAACACGCGGTGCGTCATATTACTACTTACATCACTGCACTTTCTATGTAGAAACCGCGGCTTCTACAGCGATTTTCTCGACCTTCTGCTATGATTGGGCCATCGAATTTGGTATGGGGTATTACCTCCCACCATACTCTAACCGAATATGCCAATTAGGGAGGTTCCATTTCCCGGGCACAAACCACCTATACCCGTGGGCATCCTCCTTTTCGTTTATTGTGGTATACGGAGAAAGATTTTTCGCAATTTTGAATGTCTAATAAAAAGTGTCAGCTATACGAACCAGAGATATTCAAACCAGTTCCGAAAAGCATTTCTCGGTATAACATATAAATGATACATAAATACAACAATGTTTTCCCGACCCTCGATTGAATCCAGTTATTCACGAGTTCATGACATCCGCTCTCCCATGTTTGTTTTCACTCTTTACATCCGCATCTCTTCTCGAAATTCCATCATGCTGAACAAACCGAAAGGCGAACCGACGAGAAAAAGCAAATAAAAGCGAGAAACTCGCGTAAAGTAGCGGGATTTTGAGTCACGGTGGGGTATCAAGGTAAGTGGAGGCCCCCTCGGAGCCCTGCGCGAGCTCCACGCGGGTTCCCCGAGGTACGTACCAACCGCAGGGGGGTCTCTCTATTTTCAGTCGGATACACCATGAGGGACATCCGCTACAAATGGAACGAAGGACCAAACAGCGTAGGCGTCAGCAGCGAGGTCTCCCTGCCTCAGTTCAAGGTCCTCGGGCACCGACAGCGCGCAATGGAGATTAGTTTGACCACCGGTAACGTATGCCTTTCTAAATGTCTGAATCTCACAGAAGAGAAGCAAAAGGCTGCGTCAAATTGTCCTCCTTATAATAGAAAGTTTTAATAATAAAAATCGCAAATTATGTTCCTCGCGATACCATCTTCAGGTTTCGTTGCTTGCTAGGGCGTGAATCAATGTTACCGGGGCATGTTTGAAAACATCATTATAACCATTAAAATGTAAAGTAACTGTAGTAAATCTATGTTGATCGCGACCAACTTCGTCAGCGTTCTCTGTTCAAGAAAAGTTAGCGGATGATGTTTTCAGATAACCACGGGTTTATGAGCTTGCATTTTTTAAAAAAAACGTCCAAACACGTAATACAGGATTCATGAGGTCCGAGACTAGCAATTCATCTCGAAGCAGAACGTAAAGAAAAAAGATATACTCTTTAAGAGTAGCGCGTTCGATCGAAAGCACGGATCGGATACGAGGGAAGTTCGGTCGAAAAAAAATGGATCACGCGCTCGATTCGTCCAGGAGGAAACGTGGAACGAATGCAAACTGGATCCTCGCGCATCTGGGAAAGGCGGCAAGTTGGAAAATAGAGCACAGCAATATTCCGGCCGATCTTGATTTATTTTCTCGCGCCCGACCTACAGGGCACAAGGCGTTTTCCGTTTTCCAGCCGGTTTCTCGCTCTATCTCCATTTCTCTTTTCCCTATTTTCAAAAAGCTCCTTCTTCCTTTCTCATTTTCAATTTCTTTTTCCTGCTCCGCTCAAAGTCCTCTCAATTTTCCCATTCATCGATTCTCGTACTCTCTGCCCAATTCTTAGCATTCCTTTTTCCGATTACCTCTTGCCGTCTTTTCGTTCTATAGATATATATGCGTTCACTTCTACTGATCCAACATCTTAACGCGATACGCGCCGTAGTCACGATCTAATACAATTCTTAATTTCCTTCGCGCTCACGTCGACGCTTTCTTTCCCCAACTTTATATAGTTTGCTTTTTGCAGTTCTCTAGACTCGATCACGTAAAATGGCATTGGGCTATTGTTCATTAGACCTACTATCCTCAGATTTCTGATCGGATCTACTATATGGACTTCGTCTTCTCTTTGCAGAGGAGGATCATGTCGCTTTGGCGAATGAAAATATCCTCTTGCATATGTTCGTACCATGAACATAAACGGTGAAACCGACGTATGGTTGGCAGTAAGGCGTAATAGGCTATACTCTGACGGGATCTGCACCTTGATCGTTTCAATACATGGGCCCGTTGAATCGAAATTGACAGTACTATCATTAGTTGTTTAGTATTCAATAGGAACACGTCATTGGAGAACAATAACAGGGCGTACATGCTTGCTCACTACGTCACACCGTTCTCATCTCCTCTCTTTCTTTTTCGCTTCTCCCCTTATCGCTCGTCTATATATATCAAACACGAGTGACAAAATGGCTTGTTATTACGGCCAGTACCATCAGCTAAGCTATCCAATACGTCTTTACTGATCTCCATGGTTTGAGTCAGCTTTCCAAAATGCTTATTCTGTTCTAACAAAATCAGATTACTAAGCAGTTAATTTATCTACTTTAACGTATATTTAGATGTTTGTTACTTGATAGCTTCGATAGCATGTAAGGAAAAAATTCCAGAGGTAATCAACTGTGCATAATTATTTTGGTTGGAGAATAATTCCCATCTCGAATTCACCTAAGAGTCCCACGTTTATCGCCGGTTAGTCATTCGAACGAAGTGTACCCAACACTGGAAATCGCGCGGTTCAATAATGAATCCAATCGAGATAGAAACCCCGCTCCTCTTTTTGTTTTCGCACGTCCGATCGATCTCGCGCGTGGATTTCCCGCAGCCCTCTTAAACTGCCAAGCATTTACATTGGCCACGAGTACCGTTGCGTTCATTTACAATACTCGAGCGACGGTCCTGAATACCCAAAGCCCGACCGACTTAGTACGTGACTCGAGTACCCTCAGACGCGTTCGAGAGTGCATCGAGAGAAGCACAATGACATCGGCCTCTTCATCATCAAAGGATACAGATTTTCAATGACTCGCAGCAAAAGGTCCGAAGTAACGTCTTCACGTGTTGATCCGTTCTTTAAAATCCATGTGCCTTTTTGCAGAAATATTTATCGGTTTCTTGTTGTAGGTCAGAGTTTCCATTTGAGTAATTGGAAAAATATATTTTCTCTCTGATTTGTTATTTAATAAAGTAAGCTTTTCCATTACATTAAAATAGCGTCCCTCGATTATTATCAGTTTAAATCGGGTACTTTCTTTTTTCGTTAGCGTTTCGCGCATAAAATGTCTCTCGATTTAATCAGCCGGATATTCTCGGTAATTAGCCGCATATAAGAGCTTCAAATAATAATTAACAAGCTTTCTTCTTTGTCATACTGGTGTCAGCCTACCGGTTAATCCTGCTGTGAAGAAGGGAATTGGGTCAACGCGCGCTCTGCCATCGGATCGCATGATTCTCGTCTCTTTCCTTTCGATGCTGTTACTCTCGTAATGCGGAAATTTATGCTGACTCAATATTTAAATAGTTTTTGTGTAGCCGACGTAGCAAAATAGAAAAGTCTGAGTTATTGCGAAAGAAGCAAAAAAAAGTTATACTCACATGGCGAGAAGAGACGAGCAGCACTCGGACTCCAACACGTTTCTTTCTTATTCTTTCGCAGGAAATTACTCGCGACTGGCGTGCGAGATCCAGTTCGTCCGATCGATGGGCTACTACCTAATTCAGATCTACATTCCATCGGGGCTGATTGTCATAATCTCGTGGGTGAGCTTTTGGCTAAACCGAAACGCAACCCCCGCTCGGGTCGCCCTCGGAGTAACCACTGTGCTCACCATGACGACCTTAATGTCCTCGACAAACGCGGCTCTTCCCAAAATCTCCTATGTCAAGTCCATCGATGTCTACCTGGGCACTTGCTTCGTGATGGTTTTCGCATCGCTACTCGGTAAGTTTATCTTTCATTATAAATTAAAAGATTTAATAGAAATTGTATATGCTATCTACAGTATGCTTCATTAATCAATTTTCATTTCTGGTTACCTGAATTCGATTGGTCAGTAGTTGACCGAGTATCAGATATGCTACATTATATCCCTTAATTTTCAATTATTTTCAATACTTATGTACGTGTACCATTTAGGATATTAAAACGTTTTCATTGCTACAGAAAAGTATGTCTATTTTACATGAAATATAAATGTGTAAATAGTTGTAGCAAATAAAAAAAGTAGGTATGCATCAAAAGGGTGAATATATTATCCCATAATATCTAGTGACATCTTCTAACATCATCGTTGAATCGCATTAAATATTATCATGAATTAAAGTTGTGTCTCAAGTATTAAAACTATTTTGCACAAGTGCATGCAAGTCTGCTACATATACTTGCTCATGAACTGTCAAACAAACATGCAAACGGAAGCGAAATTAACTATTTCACTAACTTCTCACGTGTCACGTTGAAGATGAAACTCTTCGCTTCCGTTTACACGATACTTTGATAGCAGACGTATTACAGCTACGATTTACTTACGTCCTTCGTTAAAGAAATATTTAATAAAATTATAAATTCTTGATTGAAATTTACATGCGTGATTTGTAATTTGACTTGGCATAAAAGTAATTTTAGTAACAAAAAAGAATTTATTCTTAATCGAATAGACACTACGATACTATAATATCGTTAAATATATAGGATCACCTCGACAAAAGTTACTTAAACTTTTGAAATAACAACACTTCTTAAAAGAGTTTACGATTATTTTCCTGGAAAATAGCTTCGCAATGAACTCTCATTATCCCCCACTAAAATACCTCGATATCACGATTTCAAACGAAAATTACTTCTCTCCTACTAAAATATAAGTATCACTTATTTAAGTTCGCCGAGGTTATTTTAAAATTCATCATTTTAGGTTGATCCGAGGTAAATTAAAAGACTTCTTTGTGAGTCATAAATCAAGAAATATTAAGTAGAATACAAAAATTGACAAGTTTAATTGTAATAATTAAGGAAAGGAGAGTGCCTATGTGGTATCAAAAAAATTGTACAGGAATAATATGTGTAGAATAAACATGTGCGAAACCAAAAATCTAAGGGTAAATTACATCGGATTATATCCGTCTCATCTAATACAATTATTTCTACTTATTAGTTTTTTTATTTAATTGCTTCAATTTTTAAATACTATTTTCTTCCGTTTTTATTTATCTCTGCCAAATTTTTAGTTATCACTGCAAAAGTAAATGTAATGTTGATAAGAAAATAATATAAAATAAATAAAAGCCAAGAACTAAAGGGATAACAAAAAAAAGAGGATGCCCATGAGTATAGGTGATTTCCGCCTTCGAGATGGAACCTTCGAGACTCACAAATTTGATTAGAGTATGATAAGAACTAACACCTAACGGAAAATTCTATTGTTTTATCATCTGGAAAAGTTTAAAAAATCATTGTGAAAGTCGTGAATTATACATAGAAAAACTCTGGAATTTAAGTAGTAACAGTCCGTACCTACTGCGTACAATACACAGTGCGGCATATTACTACTGAAATTATTGCATTTTCCTATTGTAATCCGCGAATTTAAACGCGTTTTTTTTAAACTTTATCGTTTATTGTGACTCAAAAAATGCTAACACAAAAATTTGTTGAAACTTTAATCTCGATTTTTATGGAACTGACCTCATAGACAATAATTTTTTCTACTTTCTCTATTTTTGTTTATTGTGACATTAACATTTAATAAACAATTTTAAAATAAATAAACCTCGACTTCCTTTGTAACCCAGTATAAAGTGCAACTTACTTTCTTTTCCACCGGATAGTATTTTAACTTCTGATAATTAATAAAACAATACACTACTTCGGCTGAATATTCCTGAAATTGCACGGTTCAATTTACTAGAAATTTTGGTGAATGGGAATCTAGTAAGGCTGGGTTCAACATTTAAGCAGTTTTGGACACCATTATAATCATTTAATTACATAAAATTCATCACCATTCAGTGATGACAACTATTCAGCTTAATCAAATACACATATAATATGAGAAATCACTTATGTAAAATACAATTAGGTTTTTTTCTTAGCTTATGATTAGTAGGAAGGTAACGCAGTGCATGTTAGTCAAACTAACGAATGTACAGGATCTGTGGTATCCATTTACATTAATCCTAACGAGAAAATTGCAGTTTCCGATTACTCTAACTTTAACGAAGTGCCAATTAATAAAAACAATTTTACAATTTTCCAACATGCGGTTGCCATTTTGAACCCATCTCGATGAATATAATTTTTTCTGTGAGTGTAATTTTGAAGTTTGCACAAAAATTGAACGATCTAATAAGATCTTAGGTGATTCGGTAACGTATTTCAAGGTAAAAATATTGAATTACAAAAAAAAAACAACGAAAAAATTTCCATTTTTTTCACTTTAATTCCAAAAATAACGTAAAACATTTTTTTCATTATAACCATTACCCATCGAAAGAACATACCCAAAAATAGTCGGTTATGGATATTAGGATGTATACTCCAATGTTTTTTCAAATTGGCACTTCGTTAAAGTTATAGAAATCGGAAACTGCAATTTTTCCGTTAAAGGGTTAATCACTAAATAACTATACAGTATCTGAAGAAATTTCGATCTTCGAGATTCGGTCCTATTCTCCATCTTCTCATTGTACGAAATAATATTAGTGAAAAACACTCGGTCATACAATCCAGTGGAATGTCCAAAACAATAATGAATAATACAGCTCTGTTGTTGAGTAATCGAAATGATTTCAACAAATGAGGTCAGACAAATTTCTGGCGATTTATTGACAACATATTAGCAATAATGTCAATGGTAACCATTTAAAGTTGTGGCACTGGACAATAAGTCGAAATGTCGGTTTTGTAGAAGAACTGAATGAATCATCTTTTTGTGAAATGTCGAAAGCCCAAGGATTAAACTGGACGAAAATGCAATATTTATTGCTAGCATACTAGACTAATAAGCAATGTTGAATTTCGGTCCAGTTTCAAGCAATTCTGAAAGAAGTTCCAGTCCAGTTGCAGTTCCACGAATATTAATTGTGATTATGATTCGCTAATGTTTCCGACGTTCCTCTGGATTAAATCCTATTCAACAATCCATCTAATGTTGTAGATCTTAATTCCAATTATCGGTTACAAATTCCAAAGCCCATACAAAACACTGTTTAAAATTGGAACGCGAAGTGGAAAATGGACGCAAATAAACGCCGAGAGAAAACGAGGACCCTCGGGTGCATACGGAAATCCGACGGAAGCATTTTACCCGTCGTTGTTGTGACGGAGTCGCGCGGAACGTGCACGGAATAACACGACGTAACCGAGCCAATCACGCAAAGTCGTAAAAGTAGAGCCGTTAAATAAAAGTTGTAAAATAACTGTACCATGAAGAGTATACCGAAGTGTAGTGGAGCGAAGAGGAGAGGAGCCTAAAAAGCAGAGGGAATGGTACAGACTGCAACTGGAAAATGTATTTGGGAAAACGGGAACCATAGTCGTTAATCCGAGACGGCGGTTACGCGCGCGGGACACTGCAACCATCTTACAGTACTTTCGAGATTATTGAGAACTCTCCGGAAAGTTCTAAGAGCCCACTGCCTTTCCAGCAAGAAGAAGCGAGCTTGCGATTATATTGCGATTCACTACCAGCAAGGACTCCCCTGCTTTCCTCAAATGGTGCACTCCCTTTAATAGAGATTTAGTTTTAGAAGACGGCAGTCAACTAAATGAGACTGTCTTTGATTTGCGATTCGTCCAAACTGGGAATCCCAATCAACTTTTTGGTGCATCCATTTAAACGTCCATATTACCTATGCTCACTTCTAGATCTGTCTACAATAAAAGGTAAATCTCATGTCAAAACGAATGGAGACATGACTTAATCCTCTTATGCTAAGTAATACACAGTTTTAATCATATGAACTTTTCAACGCATAGTAGTTTCAAAGGCATTTATCCAAGTTGCAAATTTAACGTATTCTGTAAAATCTGGACCATCTGTGCTTTCCCAGAAAGAACGACGAAGTTCTTGCATTCTCTTCGTTTCTATATTATTGGGATGGAAACAAGCGTAGTTTTCAACAAGTTTCGCACGTCGTCAGAGAATCAGTCAAGTGCTTCAACGCTTCCTACCTTTTGTTCATTTTTAATTTACTGTGAGAACTTTGACTATAATACATAAAATATCTGATGGACTGAGTGCATTTGATGACATCGAGGGAATACTGATATTTGAAAATAACCCAGGTCTCCGATAACAGCCGTGAAAATAGTATTTTAATCAGAAATCTGATTGGATGACAGTAAAAATCGATGATAATTTCATCAGATATCATCAGAGATCATACTGATGAGGACTGAAGGATGTATTAATCAACTGTACAGCATTCTCCATTTCAGTTGGCAAATTTCAGATGCAAGAAAATGAGATTGAATTGAGTTATAATGAAATTGAAAGGTGAATGGAATTTCTCAGCTTCGACGGCAGATACATCTTGAATGCAAACGAGTCACTCGGAAATCCTTTCGTGAAAGAACATTCGACGTATCGATTCAATCAAACTTACAGAGTAACTCATGGAAACATGATTCATTCCGATGGAAATTCTAAGTACTTCAATCTTAGTTTATCGCTATTAGCATAATTATATTTGGATTTCACAAATGCTTATCTGGATGTTTTAATGTATTAATTAAAAAATAATGCAGTTTCTTAAAACTAATTTCATTTATTCAACGATAAACATATGGGTACATAGAATCAGGTTTCAAAATAATAATCTGCTCTTCATTAAAAAGTTTGTAAAAATAGCAAACATTTTACTACTGCGTACCGTAATAAAATTCGCGAAAAAATCAAATTTTTTGCCACTCCTTGTTGTCTCGTTACCTTTACGTCCAATCTGTTATGTAAATGTTATGTAAATGTTATCCGAATAGCCCGTAAATGGTTCGTAAATGCTCCTAGCGTGTTTACTCGGTTACTTCCTCGCTTTTCCCTCTGTTACCTTCCCGTGCCAAACAGTCCGATACTAACTACCAAAAAATTCCCCGCTATTTATTCTTCGTCTCTATTTCCAATTCCTGAAATTGTGAGCGTTAGCAAAACCTAACTTTCTCAAAACAAAACAGTTTAGAAAACTTGATCAATAAAGTGAAGAAAAAAGCCTGCGGTACAAGATGATTGATTGCCTGACTGAGCGGTAATTAAACGTCGAAGTGCTTTGTTTTAGTATTTTATTACTTTCCTTCTTCATTTTGGTAAAAAAAAGGTTAAGAAATTGCCCGATCTATTTTCTATTGTAATAAACGCATATAAGAAATTTCTTTTTAATTCAATACGAAATTCGTAAATGCATGTTTATGTACAAAATAATTCAATTACATTTAATTGAAAGAATTATCCTGGAGTAAAGTTATCATTAAATATCTCCATTAGCGTTAAACACTTATTCTTTCAATTACACATGCTCTTAACAATTTCAAGACAAATCGTTGAAATATGTATCAATAAAAATTATTTTTGTGTCATCAATTAAATAGATTATACAATTTTACAAAGTGCTTTTCATGCAGACAATCCCGATAATGGTGGTGGCAGTTACGTTATAATTATTTTAAAAATTTTGACGTTTAACTTTTCTTGCGTTGTAATTAATTATAAAAGCCTTTGTCGCTTTTAATGTTTTCCAAAGGCTTCAGTTGGCGTTTTAAACCTACGATGTCCTCGTTATTAAATATTATTTTTATTTCGTTTTTAATATATGACGTGGTTGTCGTTTTATATTTTCATATAATCAATGTCTCATTAAATTTTGATGCACTTCTTATTCCGTTTTTAAACATTTCCTAATTTCATAATCATAAATTCTTTTATTTGCATAATAAAACTAATTTTTGAGAACTTCATTTTTGTAAAATTAAATGTATATATAATAAAATTTATTGTATATGAATGTAATAGCATTAAAGTATTCAAAAATACTTTCCGCGTTGCAGAATTTGAACAAAACTCACACCAATTAAAAATTGGACCAAAAACTAATTCCTAAATTAATTCAAGATTAAGATCACACCTAAGATTTCTTCTGTCTTGTTTTCAACAGTTTTTACTTCCTAGACGTACAAATTATGATTTGAAAGTATTTCATGTTACTATTATTATTGGAAACTACAAAAACCTTTAATTTTATGTACAATAAGCAAACTTATAATAAAAAGATTCGAAACTAAATGCAAGACCAAACCAATATGAAATCATTTTAGCAACCAAAACCAAAGTCTAAATGAAATAACAAGTTTTAAATAAATAAAGAATAATAACAAGATATTTTTCGGCAGTTTCACGTAAACATGTAGTAACTTTTCGAATGTACATCCAACAAACTGATTTCTGTAATGGTAGAGCAACACGTGCGTTGATGAGATCTAATCATTTGCAATTAAACCCAAAAGTTTTGGTCAGATCTGTAATTAAATCTAATTGGCGCAATTGCAAAACATAATTTGATTAACCCATCCAGGTCAAATGAATATATTTTTTATTCTGAATTTAGTCGTTCTTAAAAACATCAGAAACGATCATACAATAACTAAAATATTTACAAATTCAGTAAATAATTAAATTTACCAAAAAATGTTTACTTTAATGCAATAAATTGAAAATAAAAATTATGTTATCCAGTTTTTAAAAGGTAAGTAACTGGAAACCTGTAGCGTGAATAATTCCAAATTGAAGGAGACTCGCTTCTAAATTTATTTCGAGAAATCATCGCGCTTCAGACCATGATCCTAACAACCTACCATTTAACACTCACTCCACTTTCGAATTTCACGAAAGCTAACGTAACATTAAATATTAAATCGCTCTTCGCACGTAGCGCAGCGAACGCGGAATGAAAGTTCCTCGGAAGATTGAAATTAGTAACTGAGACTCTTAGGACGGTTAGAAGTGCTTAATATCGCCGACTATTCCAGAGTAACGGTAGCATAAACTGACCTGCCGTATGCGGAGCGACATTAAAATTTCAAGTAACCTTAAAATATCAAAACGTCGCGAATACCGCGGGTGTGGAACTGCACGTTCCGGAAAGCTCGATGATGCGTTAATTAGAGAACCTAAAATTAGGACTCGACTAAGATTCCCTCGAAGGTCGTTGGAACTGTTAACTGCATTTCGCGCACACGAGTTACCCTCGCCTTGGGTGTAATTATTCAGACCACAGAGCGCCGTGACGCCCTAAGACGCCGCGTCCCGGTTCAAGGACCCTGCTCCCGTTCTCGTGGGAAAAGTTCGGAAAAACGAATTGATATCCGGTTTCCCGTTGGAAAATGGAAAGCCGCCGAAAATTATAACCTTTTCGTGCACGGGGTTAATTCGGCAACATACCGCCGCGGACCATGGAGCGCTTCTAATTACAGACTTACCGTGCATCGTAAAATCCTCGAGCAAAATCGATTTCCGCGTAAAAAGGGCCTTGAAAGCCCCGAGGTCGTGAGAGCGGAGGTATTTATTAACGTCAAAACCCAGCGGCTCCTCTGCACGTATTTACAGCTCAAAGAGTTTATCTTTCTAATTATTTCTAACTGATTTTTCGCTATATTTAAGCGCGATTTATATTTCCCTCAGATTTCATTTCTTTCAATTTCCCGCTACCTGCGGTGCGTTTCGGAGGTCGATTTTCTCGTTTCGAGATAATCAAGCTTCAGATTAAAGCAATTTATTGCATTGTAATTATCTTTTCTTTTATGGAAATGAAAAACGATTTAGTTAATTTTGAAAATTTTCTGTGTCCATAATTTATTGCTAAACGATATTAAACTTCCTTATTGAAGCACAGGATTTTTTGTACACCAACATGAGAGCGAATATCGTACAAAACAACCTAATCAATGTTCTATAATGAAAATACTCGCCTGCTCTTAATAGCAAGTAAATCCTTACTAAATAAAAAAATTAATACGTTCTTAAATCTTTGTACCCGTCGCTTTAATTCCACTTTTAATAAGCGGATAAAGGAATCGCGAAATTCGGCTTATTTCCAATCTGGTAGAGTGGTTATTTTAAAATTTATTTTATATCAACATTTTTTTTTATCACTTCATTTCTAATAATATTAAACATTTATGTTATATATCTTCTCACCGAAAAAATTGCTCTGAATATGTAGGATCGTTTCAGCTTTTTCGTGGCGCAGGTTTATTAAAACAACTCTTTTTATCATAACTTCGCCCTTTTTACATAATTACTTAGCCAATGAGGAGTAATAAATGGATTGAAAAAACTTTCGAAAAAAACTACAAAGTGCATTGGAAGTGATTTCCGCCCTCGAGATGGAACCTCCTAAACTGACAAATTCAGGTAGGGTAAGATGGAGTTATAGAGGTGGAAAATTTGATTGTATAATCATCTGGGAAAGTTTAAAAAATTGTTGTTAATGTCGTGGATTATACATAGAAAAATGCTGGATTCTAAGTAGTAATAGTAGTGCGAACAACACACAGTGCGACCTATTACTACTGAAATTACTGCAACTTCCTATGTATAATCCGATGCTTTAAAGGCGTTTTTTTTAAACTTTCCCACATCATAAAACCATCGAATTTGCCATTAGATGTTAGTTGTCATCATACTCTAACCGAATTTGTTAGTTTGGGAGGTTCCTACTTGGAGGAAGAAATCACCTATACTCGTGGGATTCTCCTTTTTTTTTATAAATATTATAAACGTAAAAAGGGGATTTAACCGTTTATTCAAACTGAAAAAAGTTACGAAAATTATTGGTTTCATAAAAATACTAGGCCTGGCAGACAAATCCAATTTTACTCTTTACAACATATCACAAAAATTAGATTCGTATATAATAGTCTAGTAGACCGTGCAATAAAACACGCTTCCAAAGAAAATCACAAGAATATCTTAGGTTTTATTTAAAATATGGTACAAAAGAGACTCCATACAATTCAGAAATTAGTAGGTTTAAAATGTTCAAATACACAAATTAAAAACGATATAGCTCTCGATGATTTTATAATATTCTAAAATAACACAAGGGAAAAATATTAACAACTGATAATCAACTATTTACTATCTTTATGCATAACAATATCCCAGACGAAAATAAAAATATTACCCTTACATAATACATCCTTACATTAAAATGGGCAGTACAAGGACCGTTAACGTTTCAGTAGAAATGGTCGTTAATAGTCAGCCAAGCGTCAGGAGGTTTTTGTAACACTACAATTTATGCAACTTTTTATTTATTAAAATATGGTGCAAAAAATATTCAAATACACAGAATAAAAACCACACAAATAATCTCTATAATTTTATGATATTCTAAAATAACACAAGGGAAAACTGTTAACAACTGATAGTTAACTATTTACTATCTTTATGTATAGCAATATCCGAGACGAAAATAAAAATATTACCCTTACATAATACACCCTTACATTAAACTTGGCGGTACAAGGACCGTTATGTTTCAGTAGAAATAGTCGTAAATAGTCGGCCAAGCATCTGGAGGTTTTTTGACACTACATTGTATGCAATTTTTTATTTATAACACTGTGAATGTTTTCCGTTTTGCAGTTTGAATATCGAAGATCAAATTCGGGATCATCAAACCCAAAAAAATCCAAGTAATAGATTTCGTCTGGATCAAACAACTTGAGATCAAAATTCTGCATTTTAAAGATCGGTGGTCAGATTAATTATTAGCGACTACGAAAACCGCATTACACCAAATTAATATCGGTTTGAAGTAGAGTACCTTAATAAAGTTAAAGCAGAAGGGATAAGAGGGATTGGATACGTATTGGTCACCCCGATAACTTTCCGAAAAGCGAAGATTCACGGCAATGCAGTTGACCGAAAATCTGGACCAAAAATAGCCCCGCTCGCGACCGAATAAGCCGCAAATTTATTTTCTCAGATCGGCACGTTCGCGAGTTTCGCGTTCATTTTTCATTGTTGTTTGGTTCCATTTTCAGCTTCATATACACTGCATTTAGATGAGAAGGCAATGCGCAACGCGCGGATTTATTTTGCTGCCTTCCTTTTTAATTCCGCCGTCGAATTGAAACCGCAAAGAGGAAACGGACGTGCTCGACTCTGTTAAGCGGAAACGCAATTTCGCCGCATCGCTTGAGCTGGGCGAAACATAGCCTCCGCCCCTACTTTTTTTCCATCCCACTTTAATTCCACGCCTATTCGAGCAACGTTCACTGCTCTTGAAATCGCAAACATGCGAGGCCACCAGGCGCGATCCTTCGGCCGCCCTCCGCCGACACTCACTTCGAAAAGCGAAAAACGCTTTTCGAAAGAAGAGACGCGGGTTGATCGAATTACGTGGCCGATTTGACGTCAAGAAAATTTATGCTATTCACTTTTTATGGCTTTCACAAGAATAAGGCGACCAATACAAATTTTTTCAAAATTTGCAAACTTGCGCAAACAGGTGTCTAACACAGAAAGCTTGCAGAATTAAATTGTAGAACCACATTAATGACGACCGTCACACATACTTATGAAGAACGTGCAACTTCAGTTCAGAATTAAGTTTTTTTTTTTTTTTTTTTTTTTTTTTTTTTTTTTTTTTTTTTTTATTATTTTACGTCTAATTTTCTGAGTCCATATGGGTCTAAATCGCGACGGGACCTACAGTTTATGAAGGTGGAATCCGAACCACCTCAGCTTTGGCGTTATAAACAAATACAAAGGTGCCCCGATGACAGATGGCAGAGGCCGGGATCAAACCACAGTTTTCTGATTACGAAGCCGATACTCTACCAACTGAGCCACCCCCGCTCTAATTGACCCTGGTAGAAATTGAAATCAGGCTGTCCCTGACATTGCCCAGTTTCGAGCCAGGAAATGTAAAGTCGCGGCCAAGCAGGTCCTTACCAAAAACTGAGTAGGTTCTGCGCAGAACCTGTAGTAATCCAGTCAGGCGTCCTACAAATGTGTTTTGTTCAGATTGTTTTACCTCTAAACTTGGCTGCCATATGGGCTTGCTCAGGGAATGTACAGGTCCTGCACAGACCTGCTTAGATACTGGTCGGGACCTGTTTCACCTCGACATTACATTCCCTGTCCCGAGCCAGATCAGTGCCCAGGATAGCCTGGCGAGTATCTGGCAAGAACCCAGTCAAAATTTCTACCAGGGAAGTAATGTTGATTACTGTAACGTAAAGCTGAAAAGCTCGCTCTGGTCATAGTATACACATCTCACGTAGTGCAGAATATTGCCAGTTTCAGTGTTGCCTGCTCGAAGAATCAAATTTCCAATTTAAAAAGTTACCTATACGCCGGCTCAATTTTTCGATATTTGGAACTGTTATTCGAGATTCCCGAACTATTGCGGTTTTCATATTCCAAAAGACAGCTTCGTTTTCCTATATTACCGTCTTATACCTGGAGCATCTTCGCTCGCCGGAGAAAAATATATTACGTAAACCGTTTCACAATAGGATTCGATCGATATATTCGGATCAAGGTCGCATTTTATCGACCTCGTACTCTATCTCCAAGAGCGAGGGAGAATGCATGCTACCGACCTCTCTTTCCAGGCAAAGAAAAGCGCGCGCGATATAAAATGTCTATTTCAGGTGCGGCGGTAGCTCGATGATAAAGATGTCGTCGGATATCTGTCGCTACAGCCGAGCTGTGACAATTTTACGGCCGGTCGCGTGCCACAAATAACCTCGCATCCCTTCTTTGCATCCATACCATAGCAGAGCCTGTCTCTCGCTCTCGGTTTTTTCATTACTGTAAAGCTACAAAAATACCGGCTTGTATAAATACATTTCGTTCTATATTAGGTAAAAATTAATCATACCTGTCTCCGGATTCCGCGGTAGTGGTTAACGGATAACTTTCAGATAATTAATTATGTGTAGCCTTGGTATTTGTTAAACTTGCATACGTTTCTTGTAATTAATGAAGTTAGTGAGTAATTTACTCAGAATTCAGACCTATTATCCTCATATTTTTTTACTTTCGTATTAATTATTACCAAAAATTATTAAGAAAACATAAATAAAATCACACTTTTTAAATACTAATTAACACGTAAGTACGAAAATCAATATTAAAAAATAACAGGAAATAAAAGTAACGATTTCGCTTCATTTCCCATGGCTGACTGTTCATGACTGTTTTCACTTAAACTTTATTATGTGGTCACATCGCACTAGTATTTTTCAATTCTTTACCAGATTACGTATTCATTTTGGGAAGTTTCAAATGTTCATCGATTCCATGCATCCTGGCATTTATTAAACTTTACACTATCCTTGTAATTAATGAAAACAGGAAATACTGAGAAAGCAAAACTGTTATTATACCACAAAAATGATATAAAAATAAAAGATGAACGGCTTGGGTGGGAATCATAAAAATCGAACTTAAAAAAAAGATGATTTAATAAATGATAAGAAGCAAGAATACTTTTTCCATGTTTGATGGCTGACTGGATACGACTTTTTTCACTTATACTGCTTGGGCTGTTTTGGCGTGTACATTTCGGCGCGACATTTTTGCAATTTTTAAATGCGGTGATCGAAAATGATTTAAGATAAGAACAAATCTAGAATAGAGTTATATACCTCTAATATATTTTATTTATTAATCCGAATTCTGAGTAAAACTAGTCTATATCTGTCCAAGACTGAAATAATTTTACCCATTTCTTGAAGGTTTTCGTCAACTATTAATCAATTATTTTCAAGGTCGTGTTAAATATCGATAAAGTATAAAATTCATAAGCATTACGTAATCAATGTCAGCGCAATAAATTGAACACCTAGTGAATAATATAATGAAAAGACGAAAATAAAACATTCGCCGTTAAATTTTAATGGAGCATGTACAAGAAATTAAGGACTGTTAATAAATGCGTTCTTCTTTTCAAGAGCACGGTCATTTACCGATTTGCATTTCAATGACGCCTATTGAACATATATTCGATTCTCTGATACTACTGAAGTTATCTTTTAATGGATTAATACTGTTGCTGTGATTACTCAAAGTTTGGTAAAACCGTTAGCTCCCAGTAAATTGATGCGCGTTAACTCTCCTGCTCTGGGATATTGATTACGATCTATGTTAATATCTTAATTTTCAGCGGAGAGATGAAGAGATAGAGGTAGCTGTTGTGGTAATAATCAATGGCAAATTATGCGCAGAGTTCATGCAGTCTATGCCCTAGTGGCGTAATTTTGGCGAGCTGATGTACAAGCGTAATTATTGGTTGCTTGAATATTAGTCCGGATACCTGAAGTAAGCTTGCTCAAGTAATTGCTACGCTACTTGATTTCACTTTTTAACAAGGTTTACCGCCTGGTTTGTTTGTTTGCTTTTCAATTAAAACTCAAATATTTCAAACTACTTGCCTTAATGAAAAGCAATCATTTCGACTAACTCTTACTTTCGCTATACCAATTTTAATCATATTTAAGTACAAAATGAAATAAAAGTCATATGCACCTTTTTTAATGGCTGCCAGATCTTATATAAGATCTTTATTTGATAAAATAAAATGGAGAGTTTAAACTTAAATCTTTAGTTATACAATCAAACTAAAAGTAATAAATTCTTTTAATTATTGTAAAGAGAGATCTAGTCTCCTAATTTAAACAATTTTTTCTACTTATACAAAAGGCGTAAAATAAAATAAAATAATTAATTAATTGTAATAAAAGTTAATAAAAGCTAATATTTCAAATATCTTTTTTTGACACTTATTAACTACCACTATACTTGATACTCCTTAAACAAGGAAGTGCTTAACGAAGAAGACAAATAAGGTATTCGAGACACTGAAGTTTAAATTTGTGTGTCATTCCTTTGTGACGAACACTAGAAAGAGCGTGTTGATTTCTACAAACAGACTACATTTAGATGCTGTATAATTTAACCGTTTGTACACTCAGCAACATTGGAAGAAGGAAATATAACATTCCTTTCTATTGAAGTATTCTTTTGAGCAGAATGAGAACAATGTGCAATGTCGCCAAATTACGTAAAAACATTTACACTGTCGAGAATATTACAATTTTTAAGAACACTGTGAAAACAACCGAAAATTATACCAAATAAAAGAAAAAATTATAACGATATAAATTGTACAAAATATGTGTACGTAACTAAATCATGTGAAATTGTTCACTGTTTTAATGTCACGGTACAGTAATTCAATTAAATACTAAAATCAAATTCCCAAATCTGTACAGAGCAAATACGGTATCTCCAGAGTAGCAATGTCAAGATCGCTAAGGAATGAGTAAACCTTTGCAGTATGGACTCACATATCCCAGAGGAGTGAACGAATTACCTATTTCTTAGCAAAAAATTTAATTCGCTATTCTAACTTTTCCCGTTTATTACCAGGTCGATTAATAACCTCCTCGAATTTCAATACTAATCGTATTTTCTTATTACGAAAAATTGCCTTAAATCGACCTCCGTCTCGTATCACCGTGAAAATTCTCAAATTTGCTCAGCTCCCGGTAATTAGTCGTCATACGTGCGCTCAGCATATAGATACGTCTGGATTAAATTAATCGTCCTTGAGTAAGGCCTTGGCGTTACGGAGGGTTGAAATGGGCACCGAAGGCGCGAAAGCCTCTCGATGGTTATATCTATGCTTGAGGTAGCTCGCTCCCTGTGACGTCGTACAAAGTGAATTCGGGAGCAGCCAACCACGGGAGAGTAATATACAAGGTGGAGCATCCTGTCGGTGAAAATTAGTATATAAACATGTTATAATAACCCAAAGTTTGTGAAAAATACTTGTTGAAAATTTAAAAAGGAGAAATTAAATGTACTTGGGATGTACGCTATATTTTACTTTAAATGGTCGATCATAAAACTTGGAGCAGATATTGAAAAAGAATTTTCATTAATATAATATAAATACAAATAGAAATTTATTCCAAGTTTATGAATTTGATATAGTGAGAAATACGCGTGTAAACTGTACGCAAAACTGTAAATTGCCGACAACAATAGAGCTGAAGATGAATCCCTGCTAATATAGTCTGACGGAGGTGGATATACATCCTTCGTCAACAAGATCACGTCCAATGTATGTGCATACACTAGTATCAGAACACCACCTTTAGTGGCTGTACGAACATTGGTGGAAGTTACCTTCCTACAATAACGTACGATCAAGAAACACTGATACATTCAAAGAACATCAACACAGATACAAATACACGCATCTCAAAAGGGTTTCAAATGTTAATTATGGAACAGCGTGAAGAATATAATAAATATACTGCTTCAATTTGCAAAATAGCGAATACTTTGACTTATTGTCATTCAGTTAATATACTATCAGGTATAACTAATAACTCGATAATGTAAGCTGCCAGGATTTTTACCATTGAAGCAAAGGGATTATTCCTGATATGAAGCAAGTTTCATAAACTGCGGCATTATCTTTGCCCACAGTATGTCATTGATTGAAATTGGCATATATTTGTTAATTTAGCAGAGTGAAATCCGAAGTTAAAGAGGACATTGTGATTGAAATCTGCATCACTAACATTGATGGGAACTCCTCGTGCATTATCGCATTATTCGCACAGGACTAACCTAAGACAATCGATAATAATTATTGAAGTGAAAATAAGTCGTAGAGATGTTATGTAACAAAGTTGGTTAATGCAATCCTAGAAGATATATAAAGCTTTGGCAACGAAACCTCTTAATCTAGGAGCTCCCACTAAACCGAGTGCGCCGAACTGCCATGTTTGCAAACCGTCGACGACAAACCTCAGATCTTCGCTATGAATCTTTGCGCAGATGTACGACATCTGCGCTTTCTGGAAAGTTTGTAATATATGTATTCCTTAGATGTAATAGTCGGTTACACAAATATAACAAGACAAGAAGAAAGCAACTTGAACCCATTCATTGTACTTGTCAATTCAATTCTTGTATATATTGTGACAATTTAATAAAGAAAAGTAAACCTAAACTTCATCAAGTAATGAGGTCATAAATTCCTCAGGAGGAAATTACTTCCACTCGAAATAGCCAAACGTGAAGTCAAAACATATACGACAGCTCGAGCGAAAACAAGAGATGGAGGAATGATATCGAGATAATCGCTCCAAAGAGCAAGGAGTTTCGGTAGCATTCCGCCCTCTTGTCCCCCTTAACTGACATACATACACAGAAGCCAAGCAAGGATCGCTAGAGTCTATGGAGACTGTAGTTCTCGAACCTAGTTTGTAAATACTTTAGCCTAGTCGCCGCGGTGCGATGTTGCCCTAATGAGTTCGATGCGCCTTTGCTACGAGAGCAACTCAGACTCGACGAGGGTAATGCCAGACGACGATTTGGCAGCCGAGACCAAGTCGATTGAATGTTTCAACCTAAGAGCTATCGCGATCGAACCGGAACTCCCAACTTTCGTCGTTTCCAAAAACTTTTTCGCTTTGCGGCTAAATTTTCTAAGTGCGCTTGATTTAAATTTTGCTGTTAATTATTTTGATGACTCTCACTGAAGGAGGAAAGCTGGCATTTGAGAAAATGCTGAGTATTCAGGAGTTGAAATGAATTAATTTTCGGATTGGCTCATGATTTAATTCATTAAGAGCCGGTCCCATTTCAAAATTATTGTTTATTCCAAATTGTTTAATTATTCCGAAAAACCATTATTCTATTCGTGCAAGGTAGAATTGATCTAAGAAATTGACATCTCCAATATGTCGTCAAAGTGCATAAGAAAGAATATCCGAATTAAACAAATGGGAATCATAATTCCGTTCAATGTAGGTTTGAAGTAGACCAAATTGTAGAGAGCAATTACGGCAAATGAGAGCCCGTTTGCGATTCGATGTAGCTGAATAAATCCGTCAACCTCTCGTGAATACATGAAGGAGGCCCGCATGATATCTCCGAACGTTAGAACTTAATCACATTATTGCGAGGAAATTCGGGAAATCCCTTTAGGGTTTCGTTAATTTAGTGTGCGCCATTACGACATCCACAACGTTATATTTCCAGATTCGGATGCCGCCGCTGTGCTGATAGTATCCCAAAAGCTCTAGTCGATTGCGAACACTATTCGGAATTTCTACTGGGATTGCACTTGCCATAGTCATCGATTACAGTGCCTGCACTGATAATAGCAAGGCAAATACTCAGCCCGGTTATAGCGGACAATGAAGCAAATGGATACCGCGTTAATGCAAACTATTATGGATTTAACTATCTTTCTAACCAAGTTGTTTGCTAATGAGTTTAACATAACTTTACACTGCACGAGGAAAGGAGAATAGAACTCGACTGACATTTTGATAGTAACAGCCCGATAATGTTATTACCTAGCTAAACTCCGAAACGTAGAACAACGGAACAATATACATAATCAAGGCGCATCAGTATCGAAGTGTACGCGCACAGCAATTTGGTAGGTAATTTATTTTCCAGCTAGTAAGCGCGCGCATAAAGTGTATTACTCATCCCTTATTCACGGCAAAATATAAACTGCATAGACTACTGATTCCCTTAATGAACGTAAATGCAACAGAATCTTAAAGTATTTGCAAATCTTTTGTGCACTACTGAGCCACAACAAGTAGTTTTACCATTATTGGATAGATTAAAAAACACCCTGTTTCTTTGATGCGATATCGATGAAATCCCTCCAATGTTAAAGCATATATTTCTTATTAATTTAGTGGGATCATGAAAGCTACAAGTTTAGATCAGTTAACTTTAATTGTCAGTATAATCTAACAACAGAGTAACCAAGGTATACAAAATTTATAAAAGTGTAACCTTTGCAAAATGTACATTACCCAAGGAAGACAGATAAGTGAAGATTAAAAAAAAAGAATTAGTCTGCTCTAAACGAGGAAAGTTCGAAACAATCACTCCCGAATGTCAAATGTCTTCATAAAAGTAATCACTAACTGTTTCTTATGTACTTATTGTTATTATTTCTTATACATTTCTCATGCTCCTTTTTCAATCTCTCCTTATCCGGAGCACTTCTAATTATTTATTAAATCTTCAGAATTCTATATTCTTTTATTCCAGCCATGTTATAAAGGTGACACCTTCAAATATCTTGTAAGATGTCATGGGCGGTCTTCTTTGACTTAATATAAGCGAAATTAAAATCGCTAAACCGTAACTGGAACAAAAAGATTTATATAAATGTAAAGATTTTCATCTAACCAAAATAGTTTTAATGTAAACGGAAAACAATTATTCAGGATAATAACTGTACAAATACATCGGTCCATTTTAAGGCCAATAAATAATTCTCCTCAAAGAATATCAATGTTACGATAACACAATAACTTAAAAGGTTGTAATAATACACGGAAATTCAGAAACCTTTATTGTAGACTTCTCTCACACTTTAGATAACCTGTGAATCATGAACTAAAAATATACACGGATTTTAACACGATAATGTCGCTTTAAATTTAATTAATATATCTGTAATCTTAACACAACGTAGAATTAATATTAATCACGTGGAAATTATGAGTGGGCTCCTGCAAACCCCTGTGGTTGCACGCTTCATTAGGCCCACAAAGTTTCGACATGCTGATCTACGATGCTCCTACGAGGATTACCAAAGAAGGCCAATAACTCAGATAGAAATTGACCAGTGGCGTGGACCTGATGCAGTACCGTTCTTTACAATAGTTCTAACAAATTATTTCCGGTTATATTTTCATATATATTTATTCACAAGAAAAAATACCTTTTCAGATAAGAAGCAAAGCCTTCCTCTAGATCAACGAGCTCATAAACTATAATTTTCCAACCTGCAATGTATTTTTATAACAAAATTATGATTCACACATTTTCAATTTTCTTTATAATATAATATTTTCACACGAACATGTTTACGAAACTGTTAAAACATATTATAACGGCGTTCGGTAACTTACAAAATAATCTACGTCAACGATTAATGATAATAATCAGATGCAAGGCTGCTAAGCGGAGTTGCGTTCATTGAGTTGATAGGCAACAAACAAGCAAGTGTGACACCTCTTGGTTTTCCTTAGGGAAGATGTTAGAAAGCAAGACCTGCCTTGCAGACAGTGACTAAAGAGAACTATCTATTCATTATACGTCTAAAGTTCCTCAAGCGTTTTCTTGCTTTTCAAGTAAAAGCTTTTTATTACATATGTCTAAAGAAGTTTCCGTATGAGTATAATTTATTTTCCACTTTAGTAATTATGATGAATATTTAAAATAAGGAAACGAAAATGCAATCTATGTTTATTCGATGAAATCCTTATTGTTACTTTTTAATTAATTAAACACAAATCCGTAAAGTTAAAATTTCTTGTACATATGGAAGGAGCTTTAGTATTTGGGCTAAAATTGTCCTATTTAGCAGAAATGTGGGTCTATCCATGAAGATGTTGGAATAGTAAGACTGTCCATACAATTTCTGGCAGTACTTAAGTAAAGAAATATGAAAAACTGGAATGGATATAAATGGCAAGCAACTCTTTTTCCATTGCTCAACAGTTGAAATTAAATGTAAACATGTTGAACTTAGCAACTGAGGTAAATGTTCAAAAATATATTAAAGAATTCGTACAAAACTGCAGCAATGAAAACAATGGTAAAATTATGTTTCCTTCTGCGTCTGAGAAGATCCGTACAATTTCCTTTTTCTACTTTGCATATAAACTTTATATGCGTTCATCTCTGATATTGTATTTATTCCTAGAAAATGACATCGAATAACAATTTCAACATATTCGCTTCACGTAGTTTTCTTTTAACTTTTCAGAATACGCGACTGTCGGATACATGGCGAAAAGAATTCAAATGAGAAAGAATCGCTTTGCGAAGATAGCCGAGAGCATGAAAGCCGCCAGGGAGAATCCAGGACCTCCTGGAATACCCGGCGACCATGGAGATCATGCACCGAAGCAAACTGTGAGTAAAACTGACCGGAACTTAACGTCTCCTTTTTCATATAGAAAGTAGTTTTTCGCGCGAATCCCCTTTACTATTCGTTCATGAGAAAACGTCAGTGCTCCGCAAACATTTGTTCAGAAACACAATGAATGTCGGTTCAAAATGAGCTTCAGGGACAACCTTTTTTCGATGGATATATTTCCGGGCTCATATAGAGTTTAAACAAGATATTGCAATATCGTCATATTTCAAAATCGCCATAAAAGTTAAGATATTGAATAATATAAGTACAGCGTCCTCATCGAGTCCACGTATCCGTTCGGCTTTGATCGGTTCTCATTTCAGTAAACGTAAAAGGCTGACCAGAGAATTTCAATTTTGATTTTCTTTTAATACTTTACAAAAATCAAAGTTTAAATAACAAAAAGCATTGTTGTACTTTAGGTGGATAATGCAAAATGTTTAATCCCTAGATATAGCCACAATAAAAAGACTATGCTCATGAGCGTACGTGATTTCCTCCCCAGAGATGGAACTCCGAAACTGATAAATTAGTTAGAGTATAATGAGGGCTAACACCTAATACTAAATTCGAGTGATTTATCACGTGATAAAGTTAAAAAAATCGTTGTTGAAGTCACGGATTTTACATAGAAAAAAGGAGTAATCTAAGTAGTAATAGTCCGCAGTCTTGTCTTGTCAATACAAACAAACTGTTACTACTTAGATTACTTTGTTTCTCCACATATCCGCAATTTCAACAACGATTTGTTAATCTTTCTCACACGATAAAAGACTCAAATTTGGTATTAGGGGGTAGCTCTTATTATACTCTAATCGAATTTATCAGTTTCGGAGGTTCGATCTTCTCGGCGGAAAACATCTATGCTCGTGGGCATCCTCCTTTAAGGTAGTAGTCTGGTATCTCGCGCGTTTTTCGTAGGCTTTTTGGGGAATTTTTTTTTGGTAAAATAAAATTAAATCTATTCGGATTTTTTATATGTTATTGTTGGTGTTTAAGAGAATATAAAAACATTTTTTATTTGTCAAACAACTACATTTTAAAATTATTTATGTAATAACGAAATAGGCGTCTACAAAAAGAGGGGTGTGGCTGGTCCAGATGATTTTGGCACTTTAAGACGTCTGAAAGCAAAAAATTATTGTTCAGCAAGCTTGGAATTTAGGTTGCAACAAAAATTAATCATTTTGGTTGAAAAATATTAAAATGGCAGACTTTTGAAACAAATAGATGCCTAATTTACATTTTTCTAATAAGAAATCAGGCTATAAAATAAATATTTATAAATAAAAATAAAAGATTTTAGTTCCTGTGATAGCCACAGATGTGTAGAATAGCATATCCAAAATTCAGCGAAAACGGTTAAACAGAAAAATTGTTATCACTGGGCCGATTGGACAAACATTGTTTTGAGAAAAACACGTTTAAAATTTAGACAACAGATTTTCTCCTCCTACGAGACGCGCTTGCATATGTACTGTAACTTTGTCAATTTTTCGAATTTCCTTGTGATTTTTTCAAAGTATTTTCGTAAAACACAATACTTTCGAGGTATGTAACAGGACAAAAAATCGATTTTTTCGTCCCAAGACACCAGACTGCCTTAAGAAATTGAAAATTATTAATTTGCAAGTCCCAAAAGTAAATGTTCAGTTCAATGTAATTTATTTTTTATTTCTATCATCTATGAGAAAATAAATTCTAATCAAAGAAAATAATGTTAGATCTAAAATTATCCTCATTTTCCATTTAAAAAGAGTTTTCGAGTTCTTCATTTTGAAAAGAAAAAAAATTAATATTTGGAACTTGGGAATTATGAATCATTTTCATCTTAAAATAATTAAATTATTTTATTATTAAACAATTTTTGTATCACGGTGACGGAAGTAGAAACAGACACTCCAGTCAGACAAGTTCTAGGAGCATCTAAGTAGTTACCTATGATATATTAGTTTCAGTTGTATTTGCCATTGTTCTTTGTGATTAATGCAATAATGTTTAAAGGCATTTGCATATCGTTCTAATCCGCATGAGCCGAGATTAAATAGTTACTCTTTGCGGATTGAGTCATTTGAAAGGAAAGTATTGAATCATACGTCAAAATCAACCTAATTTGCGAAAATTGAATAGTGTAGACTAACATCAATACAAACCATCTACTATTCTATCAAAGGCTTACTAGATCATAACATTCTGAAGATTTCGTTGAATTGCAGCATTGACTTCCTACTCGATGTGCAAAATACTAAACAATTAATTTAGTAATTGATTTTCTAGTATAAGCAGCATTATTTGTAAAGATAACCGTTATAACTAAATGATGATGATCTAAATTGAAATTATATTTTAAATAACTTTAAATAATATTATAAATAATCATTTCAAAACGTAGCAGGAAGACTTTGAGTAGTGCACTTTCATTCAAGACTTTTTAAGATCTACTTAATTCTTTTTTACTTTTAAGGTAGTTAGGAAATCTATTAATAATAATTTCATTACAAAACAATAAAAGAATTAATTTTTTTTAATCTCAAACAAATATTTACTAATGGAAATTGCTTTCAGGCCTTTAATTCCATAGGATAGAAATTAATACTAGTTAAGATTTTGGAATAATTTTTCTATTTACTGAATAGTTTTTTACTAATGAGATTTATGAATTAACGTAGATGCAAAAATGAAATATTACATAAAAAATATATACTGTTGTTACCGGTCAAACTGCAATTTAATTAATATTGCCGGTTTCAATCTAATGCAACAAAATTCTTGTTTTAATTACATAATACAGAAATAATCGTACATAATCTAAGAAATATTAAAAACACTTTTCAACAGCATCGTAAACATTGCTTCATGTTTTAATGGATAATCTCAAAACAGGTCAAATATGTCAAACCACTAGGTAGTATTTTAAACTGAGAAATTACTTGAGTTAACTTGAAATAATTAGGAAACTAGCGCCTTGAACTTATTTGCAGAAAGGTTCGTATGTGCTCTTGAACTTAATTACTGTACTTTGATCAAGATCGTACAATAGCTAAATTGTACGAGTTAGATATTCTAAATATATTGACTATTGCTACGTTATTTAACTTAATCAAAGGTTAATAAAATAAAGTCAATAAAAGGGAGATAAACAAATGTAGAAACAACTTAGATTTAAAAATCGCAAAGAGTATATGGAATCCATACCAGAAGCAAAAACTAAAGCTTTCACGTAAAATTCCAGAAAAAAATTAAAAGGTAGATCAAATTTTGGCATACGAACGAAATAGCGCTTTCACGATTAATAATAGTTTTTCGTTACTTACACTCTCTCGCTTCTGCCTGCTTCACCGGTGAACGTCATGTTTTTGCCATTATCTCTTTTTACCCCGCGTTTATGATCCATCTATAGGGTGTTCAGTTTTTGTTGGCATTCTGATCCATTTTTGCATTTCAGCCTCCCGATTCTCAGTACCAATTGCACATCATCTCTCGAGTTTTTGCAGCTTTTGTGTTGCATCTCGTATTTCGACCATCGAGTGTCCGCTCTCAACAGGTCAGAAACTAAAAGGTCTCGTGAAATGAATTCTCGATCGTGCGCGAACGCAAGCCTCATCCTGCAAAATACGCAACGCGCCATAAATTTCCTTTTAATCTCGCGAATTGCGCTGGCCCAGATGTATATGAAGCGACGAGAGAAAAAATTAGATTGCAAAAGCTCGCCGGCAAAGATGAATAAAACAAAAATAAGAGAGTTACAATTAAAATCTCACCAAAAATTAATTATTTCACTGCTCTTACTAAAGTTCCCAAAATTACATCAGAATTCATCCAAGAAGTTAAAATTCTTTTAGTGCCAATTGTCAAACAAGTCAGTTTTAATTAAGGCTTTAAGCCTTTTTTAATGTTGAGAGCTTTTTATAATGGGGAGCGAAGAGATATTTTTCGGAGATCATATTTTCAAAATTAGTGATGGCCAGTGCAATGGGTCAAATGGATGACCGGGATTCATATATTTTTTGATACCCGACATTCTGACTCTAGTCAGAGGAATCCGTGAAACTAAATAGATTAAATTTTGTCAATAAAGTGTACCAAAAATTACCCCAAAGTTCGCTATAGAATTAAAGGTGGTTCTTTTCCAGTCCAGAATATTCGCCGTTATCGATAAAAGAAAATTAAATTTGATCAATAAATAGGTATTAAATAGTCGGTGAAATTATCGACACAAAAAATAACGTCTCGTTCCCCAACTTCGGTTTTGTTTTCATCTTCATATCGCCTAAATCTTAGGGCCAATCTTAGAATAAATTCGACTGTAAGGAAAGAAATTTTACATTAGGAAATAAAATTGCGGAGCACTATATGTTTCTTCTGAACGAATATGACATACGTCATACTGCATGAAATGAAGCGATGTGATAAACTGATTAATAATAAATGTATTTTGAAATATCGAATATAAAAATATGTTCTACTAACGTCCACAAAACAATATGTTTCTAGATATTTATTCTATATATTTCAATAAACAATACTCTCATTGATAATTTTTGCAAGGCACTGAAGAAAATAAAACATGAATTTTTCCAACACATGTAATATTTAAGATAAAGATGTTTCATTTATTCCAACTGTACAAAGAACAAATAAATATCTCCGTTTATATTCGAAGAATTACGAAAATTCCTGTAAAATTCTATTAACTGCTGCTTCTAAAACCAGCTAAATAATTAAAATTTATTTAAATGAAGAGTAACTTGCAGGAAGTAACTACATGTAATTTACAACAATATAATAATAAGATTCAAAAGTATTATTCTTAAATTGACATATTCTACAGTGATACTACACTGTAAGTAGCTTTACATTCAAATTTGTCCTGTGTGAAGGGCTTCAAAAACAATAAGAAGCTTAATTAATTTACATTTCAAACTGCATATGTTATCCTACTAAGAGAATTTACGTAAATTGAATACAGAAGAGAGTTAACGATCAAAATGCTTTTAACGGATGAGTTCTGAATTGTTTGAGCATGACGTTATACACAAATAAATTGTTTATTCAGTAAATCTCTAACAAACGTAAATTGTTTATTTTTATTAGTGTTTTATATTTCTGCAAAAAAAATGTATGCAATATAGACGACCCACTTCTAAAAATAAATTCCAAAAATATCAAAATTTATTTATATACAGATAAACATAAAATCTTTTTCAATACAGATTTTCTGTCAATGTTGAGTTTCTCTGATTTTAAATCTTTGATTGGTTTAGACATTGTCTACTAAATGTAACTACTAAAATTTTTTGGTCTAAAGCCACTATCGAAATTCAATTTCTAATTGGTCGGTAATTTTTGGAATACTAAATATCCTTGGCATGGTGCCTCTGCCCTAATGAATCAAAATATTTTTCGAAAAAAATGTCTTGTTTTCCCCTATTATCACATCGCTTCGCAGAAAACCCCTCCTTGGTGTTGCATGCAATGCCCAAATAATAGGGGGTCGACCTCGCAAAAAGGACACCCCGTAACGAACTACCGTGTCTCTTGTAAGTGGTCCCATGTTGTCCAGGAGGTGCGGTTCAAGGTCCACGACCCCAAAGCACACAGCAAAGGTGGAACTTTGGAAAACACCATAAACGGTCGTGCGGACGAAGAAGCACCACCAGCGCCACAGCATCTAATTCACCCTGGCAAGGATATCAGCAAACTCTACGGTAAGATTTTCCAATGCATTTTTTGAGTATTAAGTATTATTCGAACACTCTTAGAAACTACTTAAACAATTCGTTCGAATGTCTGCAGTAGCTTTGTTTATTGACTCTCGAAAATGCGTCTTTTAATTTTTTATTTTTCTGTGAAACTATTACACTGACCCATACATAAAAATCTACATAGTCAAAAGACATTTTAAGAAAATGTACACTTGTGCCACATTTTATAAACTTCAGAATCGGACTTTGGAAGACAACGGAATAAATTGGTAGATTTATAAATAGAATTAACATTAAACAAATATTTGTCATACTTAAAACTGCTATACCATTCTTCGCAAAGTCCGAGTCTACCTTCGCTATAGGCTTTCAGTTAAAATACAATCACTCTTTTCACTCACTTTTTATTTGTACTTCACAGCTTATCACATAATAAAATGTGGACAATGTGTCGACGCATTCATTTTCGAAAGTTAATAAGTATTTACAGCACTTAATTAACACATCAGATATTTGATATGAAATACAGCGTCATTAAATGCCATTTAAGAAAAGAATATAAATAAAACGACGAAATCAAATTAAAATGTACGCTAAGCTCCCATAAAAAAATTAAACAATTGGTAAAATTTGTTTCTTCTTCAATTTTTTTAAAATTACACATGTAAACACATACACAGTAAATATTCTCTGCTTCGTTCGTTTACCAAACACATTTTCTATAGAACACGATAAAAATTTTATATCAAATATCATAAATAATATAAAATATCAAATATAATAAAATGATGTCCCAATAAACAACTGACATAAAACGAATAACCGCAATTACGACAGCGATAAATAAGAACATAAACCAATATATTTATACGAAATTTTAAAAGTACTATTTTTGAAACCAATTGCAATTTTCTTCTTGTATCAATAGAAAACAAAATTCGGGGAGAACGGGTGCCCAAAGTGGCTATATGGGGTAAAGTAAAATCTTTAAATATCGTTGTAGCAATAGATACTTTTTAAGAATGAAACATTTATGCAGCGCTTCTTTTGGCTTGCAAAAATAATGGAAATCGCTCTTTTAAAAAGGCTGCTCTCGATTGCGCAGAAAATAGAGTTTTTTCTCAGGCATCCGCGAAAACAGCTAATTTTGTGCATTAGTATCTGACATTATACTTCACTGAACTTATGCGCAAAAGCAAACTTTTTTGTTTTCAAAACACATTTTTGGAATGGTGCTCAGTATAAAAGCGCTTTGACTAAAAAAATCAGTTTATATTCTGATAATTTGCTCGGAGATCACTGAGCGATTAGGGCAAAATTTCTGGCGGTACTATAACTGAATTCAAAGGATTATATGAGGCCAAAATTTTAGAATGGAAATATGCCGCTAAATTGTTGCAGTCGTTTCATTCGAATAGTTTTGTAAATTGTTAAATATTTGTGGTAACTCTTAACGTATATAATCAATCAAAACCATCATAATAATCGGTATTGATTAATTCTTTAACGACAGTTATGTATTTTTCCTAGAATTAATATTTTTCATAATTCAATAAGATTACAAGATGATTTTAAAACGTACTAGGCAGTCAAATACCACTTTTTTGAATATACAAACTAATATTGTAAATACTTTGACTGCGTGATGATTTTGAAAATGTTCCGTCCTATACAGTAGATTTTATACGAATCAACAACAGTCAATCCAGCCTGTTGAAATCAACAGAATTATTAAACTATTTTAAACGATGTTGGAGATGTTTCAAGTATACAAAACGAAAAATTTGGTAATACTAGGATGCGAATGTATACTAAATTTTTGATCCTAAACTGTCAAATACAATGCAAAACTCCATATAATCGTCGTTAAAGAATTTATGAAGTATCGTGAAAGATAATAACAACATGACGGATTTCTATGTCCTCTTTTTGATTAAAAAAATACCGTCATAAAGGGTTACACACATATATTCCATCTGCGCATATCCGCTTTAAACCCGTATCTATGTACCTGAAAAGCGGGCGTGTGCAGTTGCAGTTTTATTCGCAGCATTGCATATTCCTATTGTGAAATATTGTGTATGTAGTTAGCTCAAAATGGTTTAACGCCGTGGCATGCTCATTTGAACCTGTTCATATGCATATTACGTAATGAATGTAAGTAGTCGACAATGGTTGGTGATGGTTACTGTTAAAATTTTGTTTCTTATTTTGTTGTTGGTAAATTATAAATACACGGAAAGAAATTTTTAAGTTACACATATTGTTATATTATATGGAATCGTATTAAATGTACACCCAAGTCGTAAATATATGTGGGTACCAACACACATTTCCAACTCGAAGGCTCCAGCACACCGCTTATCCATGATGAGATGCAACAGTTCCATAGTGTATACCAAACCTAACCAAAGAATCGTGAACAACCGATCGTTAGGTTAACATATACCTTGGAACAATTTAATATAAAAGTTCGATGTACCAAATATTTCCATAATGCATATATTACCACATTAGTACCTTAAAGCAATATGTTGGAGCTTGACATATTTCCTGCATTACTAGTACCCTCTGTTTCCTAACCCGCCCTTTACATAGAACTGAATAGTCTACACAATATTACATGGAGTTGAGTTAATTCCATGACATTTCATCTCAAAATTTCTTTCCACGTGTCCTATGGATCGTTTTATATATACCAGCACTGATCGTTTTCGTAGTCATTCTTTAATCTGTCGACCACTGATGATGTTCCTTACGAAATAATCTTATGACATGTAAGGTTGTTGATGTTCCATTCACATTTCGACTTTGCCCCGGACTCCCCTACTTTAGTTCGTAAACAGGGAGGCAAAATTTTGTATGCAAGACATTATTTATTGGTATCTGATATTTGATATCTGATGTTTGATATACGATATTAAATACCTGATATTCGGTACTGATTTAACCTTTCAACTTGCCAATGATGCCCCTTTGCAAATGTTCTATGTTACCAATTAACGTATCCCAGAAGGTACACTTTCGGTTCTGAATTGTTCATGGCACACGTAGGAACAAAACATATGCGCACATTATTTTCTGCAAGGTAATGCACGAATCTACGCCGCTTTTTTGTTGCACTTTCTCGTTTCCGCACTAGGTAAATCGGATAAAATTGCGTTGAGTGATTATTATCAAGTATTGGTGGGTGTTGGGAGGTTACGGCTGGATTTGCAACAAGTCCTTTTGTAATCGGTAAATCCCATATCGTTTTCCGACACTCTTTCTAAATTTTCGCACGTTTTTTTCACACGATCCACTCACCCAGTTATGCATGACAAAACTAACCTTTTTTACTTTTCAGGCATGACGCCGTCGGACATCGATAAGTACTCACGTATCGTCTTTCCGGTATGCTTCGTGTGCTTCAACCTGATGTACTGGATCATCTACTTGCACATCAGCGACGTTGTGGCCGACGATCTCGTTTTCCTGGAAGAGGGAAAATAAAGGAACGCGTCGGGCCGACGCTCAAGAAGAGAAAGAAGACTTCGCAGGCACGGAAAAGTATCATCGTCAAATCACAATGTAACTAACGTGTCTTTCCGGGCACTGCATCCGCTGCTTCCGGATACATTTCTGAAGTTCAACGCGCAGGTGCTCAGATACCAGAACCGAAATAAAACACAATTTCGAGTGGGATCGAAAATCGCCAGTGAGGTGGTCCTTGTTAAGCTAAAGAACCAAACTAAGCATGAGGAGTGCTTTGGGAATAAAAAACGAATGATGGATGGGAACTGCGAAGAAAATCTTTCGTTAACAAAGACTGAAGTGCTTCGAAACGAAATAAAAACATAGGGGAAGAGCAACAAATGTACACGTTAGTATACTGCAGTGCCCGTGAAAATCCACAAGAGACGAGACTAACGATAACAAATTAAAAAAAGAAACTGAACCTTTAAAAAGGTACGTTCAGTGGTAGCGCAGGCATGCCACTGGACGTCGCAGCGATGTAGATTTATTTCTAGGTCTTAAATAATGCAGAAAACAGAAGATGCGAAGAAGATATACGACCCTCGATATAAACACGTCAATTTAGCCACATTAGTTAATTAAGCTCTTCGAACATTAAAATGAAAACTCTTATCGCACGTATCGTCCGTGCTACGCGAAGTGTGTGTCCGGCATGAGAGTGAAAAAGGGCGATATAAAACAGAAAAAATACAATGCGAAAGTGCGTCCGTGCGCCTCGAAAAGGAGACGCAAAGCTTTTTCACCGATTTTTAATTCGAGAGCGAGTGGTGGCAGGGGAAATGATTCTTCGCGCGGTAGAGGAATTTCATGACTCGTTTTGATTTTTAAAAAAATTGCGTGCGCCATTTTCGAATGAGAAATTGCGTAGAGAAGCGTTGCGCCTTGCCAAAACGAAACTTGGCGTATCAGGACGTCGCGAATGTCGAACCGTTTCCTACGACTAGTATTAACAATCGTTTGCCAACTCTTTATCTTCAGCGGGACTTAAATCATGATATTATCTGATCTGGATATCGGTCGTGACTTAGGATCTGCTAAAGCCAACTGAACATCGGTAGCGATTGAAAATTCTAACTTTGAGATCGTATCGTTCGACTCGGTTTAAGACATACACCGGGAAAGTGATGCGTAAATTTTCGCGCTCGGAGCATCCCTCGAAAAATTCCGGAGCGCGGAAAATGTAAATCGAAAAAAATTTTCAAACGGAATGCTAACTATAAAGGGGCTTTAGTGCCAAAAGAAAAAATTGCTTCCAGTCAAACAAACCGTTCTGTTTTTCGAGACTCGCTCTCCTTCATGATGCTGCGCATTTTTGTCTTGTTTTGACCTTACCATAAGCGAGTTAGCTCTAATCGATTTCGATGCACATCTGTGCGTTGGTATTCCTTCAATGATGCACGTGACTTCGTAGTTTTATACGACTTTTTCCTTTAAAGTGACGTTACTGCCACCGGTTGTCCTTTCAGTATTTTACGCTGATCTGTTGAATTTTCCCAAAAGTCTTCGAAAAAAATTGACGAAGCGTGAATATTAATTCCGTCTACTTAAACATAAACAATCATTTATGAAAAGTAATTCCGAAATAATACAACTTTAAAAACTGTTAAAAAGCGAAGTTTTCGTTGTATTGAAGATCGACATCGTTGTTACTTCATTCGTAAATCAGTGTCTGATGATCGTCGGTGTAGAGTAACGGATCGATTTACAGCCAATCTCCCTGAATCTTCATTTGTTCGAGAAAAAGCTATTTCCTCAAATTTGAATATCACAGAGCGTCCACGAACGCACGCTTAAGCTTAGCGTTAAATGAAATTTTATCCTTTTTCTTCGTATTCTACTGCCACGTCTGTTCTCGATTTATCATTTCTCTAAAATTCTGTTATATTCCCCATCTCTTCTCCGCCTCTTTTATCGCTTCCTCCTTCACGTCCAATATCCGACTTTGAACGCCGAAAGAAAGAAAAGACGCATCGGACTCGGACGAAGGTGAAAAATGGAGACGGAGAGGATGTCGGGTATGTCTATGTGCAAGACAGTGTTGGAAGAAATGATAACGTCGAGGTGGAGAATGAAAAATTGACGAAAATCAAAGGGAACGAGAAGAGAGACGTGTAAATTACAAAAGCAAATAAAGGAGAGAGATAAAAAGGGTGATAGAGATTGCGAGAAAGAGAGAAGAGAGACTGCCATCCCCGGTTGATTCTAGAAACGTCCAGGACTTCTCGTAGATTGCTAAAAAGATGAAGAAAGAAATGGGATAACGCGAGTTTCGTTCCGAATCAAATCTTACAGCGAGAAGAGCGATAACTGGAAGTTAATCAGCACGACACAAGATCGTATCGAGTGTAGTAACTCGCATCGAGTAGTAAAACAAAGATGATATCAGCTCATATTACAGTACATTGTTAAAGGAATTGCCGATGCACTCGCCAGTTATCCAGGCCTGTAAACGTTTCTTTCAAATTACTCGATTTTTTCAAATACTCAAAAAGATAATCTAAATAAGTTTTGCAACGATACAAAGTAATACAGGAGTACGTTATTTTTTCAGTAATGGTAATTGAATAATCCATGATGGTTACTTATGCAGATCATTGGTTTAGAATCATTATAACATCGAATTGCAGTAAACATAAAGCACTAAAATCATAAAATTACCTTTTGATTTAGCGAATACCCTAATATGAATATCTTATTCTTATTTTTTTTTTAAATGAAGGTGAAGTCATGCGAAGATGCATACTTTGAGTCTATCTCCCTCTTTCTCTATCTCTCTGTAAATAGCATATGCAAATATGCATTACCTGTATAGAGAATAAAAGGCACGTGGTAGAATGACATTAAAACGATTATGACGAACAGTGTTTTATCGTTGTGATATACATATATATTATTACATATATATTATATAGAATATATACCCTTGTATGATTACCATTACTATGAGTATGATTACGTGCATATACGCCGTTTATGTTTGTGCCGCCACATTCCCGAGCGATCGTCGCGCCGGCACACATATTTATATATATTTTTTATTATGATACGTTATTGTGTAATACATTTCGCGAACGAAACGATTCGCGAACGGCTCGAAGATCGCACGGGCATGAACGATAAATGACGGCTAAGCTCGAACACGTCCTCTGGTAGGAATTCCGTTGTTGGTATACTATTGCAGTCTATTTACATTGTTTTTATTCTTCTCGATTCGGTGATAGTTTGCCACGCTTATAATCATAGTTATTTTTATAAATACATTCTAGAGATAATTATTACAGAACCATAACAGAAGAACTTATTATCATTGACGGTTATCAATATGATTAAAAATGACTATTCGTAATCGTTGCGGTTTCTATCGTTGTCATTGGTTCTATGATTGCCATTACATCGTCATTGCTAATCTTAAGTCACTCGTATCGTAAGAATATAAAATTAATTGCTACAGACGAGGAAACGCTATCCGATAAGTTGCAGGCATCTCGAAAACAAAAGAAAGAGGCAAAATCGATTGACTCGCGCTCGATAGGATAATACTACTTAAACAAAGAGACAGAGAAACCCAAAGAACCCGGTCACCCTGTACATACGAATTTTATACAGAACCTATATATTGTACTCATTAAAGTACCGTGAATAAAGTGAACATATAAATATTATACATATATGCATAATAACATAAATAGGTATACGCGTAAGTGATATCTAAACTACGTTCAGGATAAGCGACGTAACAAACGTGCTCCGGGCCTCATCAGGTACTAAGTACGCCTTTAATACAAATAATCCGCGATATTGAAGATCTTAAAATTCAATCTTATAGTTTCAAAAATAACATCCCATTCATGCCAGAACTCGCCGAAGGCCCGTGGGCACGTTTCTACTGAATTGCATATCTAGAAAATGTAGAGCACACGACACGTGATTGTTCGCACATATTTAGACGTAAAGAATCACACTGAAGTTTAGTGACGTTAAGGCTAAGCATAAATCGAAATAAATAACGAGCAGATTTACTAGAACAGAAACCTAGCGGACAAAGTGATCAAAAATTGAAAAAGAAAGAATCGATTCGCACACCGGACTCTAAGAAGGCGGGAGACACATTCGTGCACATGAAAATTTATGTAATTCTATAAAGCGTTGTAAATTTGTTTTTAAATACATCTTCATTACAACTCGATCTTTCGCTATATTGTTACACATTTTTTATTAAATAATTATTACTAATTATTACAAATGTGAATACTGTTACATTTGACGTTAAATCTATTGTATAGAGTATAAATAAATATACATATATCTTGTAATTATATTACGTTATGCGTTCAGTATTTTAAACGCTTATGGTAGTTTTTTTATTCTTTTGAAAGTAACTGATCGGATATGTCATTTACATGTTAAGCGGAATGTTTATTTTTATTATATTATATTAAATACTAAGTTTAAATCTATTTAATAAAGAAGAGAATTGAATTAAATTACTGTAGAATTCGAAATTAGCTCATGGCATACTAATAATTTCTTGATTTGGAATAAACTTTAATTGTTCGTCTCAAAGTTTCTCAAAATAAAATTTACGGCTACAATTTTGCACCTGAAACAGAAAAGAAATTTGTATTAAAAATTAATGTCAATCACTTTATATCGAACATGTTTCGTGGAAACATTTAAGAAGTGAATAAACGTTGATTTATTGAACACCCAAACGGATAATTTTTATATACATAATTCGAAGCAATGGACAAGACATTTCTCTGTTTGTATATCGACTAATTTATACATAATGGTCAAATATCATTACTACACTTTTGTAATTTTACTACTCATAGAAATCAAAACATGCATTGAAAAAATATAACAAAAATAAAATAACAATTCATATATAAAACTGTCTGTTAAGTTAAAATGTTAACGGTTAATAAACTTAATTTAAGTTCATTTCTCTTAATGTATCATATTGCAGCACATGATTAATGATAATTTAAAAGAAAAATCACTCCTGCTAGCTCAATCGCTCGAACGCTCCAATCTTCAATTCGTTCTCTTCCATGCAGTCCGCATAAGGCTTGCGTTTTCTCGCGCGGAACGACGCGTGTGTCGATAATGCAGATTTCTATAAAACCGCGCGATAAACTCAAGACCCACGAAAGTAGTAACCGTTAAAAGTAGGAAAAGCCAAATCTAATCACAAATTGAAAAAAAAACAGTATAGGAAACGAAAAACGGGAGACGCGATTCAGACACGACCGTGTGAATCCGCATAATCTTCACGAGAAGCTCCAAACTTCGTAAACATTCCATAACACGTGAACGTGCGAAATAATAAATTAAAACGTACGCTAAGTAAGAATCGATATATAAAGTGAGAACAAAAGTGACGAATTGATACTTTATATGGCGTATGATGATTTTAACGAAGTCAAATAGTAAATAAACCGCGAATTGTTTATGCGATTCGTCGGATTTAAGGAATTCGAGTTGACTGTCGCGCGAGAGAAAACCAACCTTCGCAACATTATTCACTAAGGATCGCAATATAAAAGTACGCTGTAAGTATTGTAATTACGTTTACGACACCTAATACTATCTAAATAAAGCAGTAATCTATGCAACTATACACACGATACACACATACACATACATATTCGCGCGAGCGTTTGCGCCCAGAAACAGACGTGCATATATATACATACACATAGAATTATAAAAAAAAAATTCGCTCCCACATCCGCAAGAAAGAAAGATATTACGCCAAGATCCGTTGTCGACGAAGAAGTCTGTAAACGCGAATTCGGTCACATGAGAACACACAGACCCAGCGTTCAGAAAAGTTCGGGTGTAGTATCAGCAAAGCGCCGAAGGGAAGTCCTTATGATTTCTGTAGTATGCATTAAAGTCTTTTTTTCTGCATCAACCAACCTTTCGTTTGCTGAATCCAGTAATGGTACCCTTTCCCATCTTCCCCATAACGGCACATCGACCGCCGAGAACACTTATGTAATATTTTCGAGAATCCTCTTTTTAGATATCGACGCCCTAAAAAAATACTGACCGGGCTCGATTGACTTCCTTTCCTCATTTTGGGATCCTCCTAAACTTGCGATCATCCGCTTTTATTTTTACCGATAAAGGAAGATGATCAACGCTGGCGTCAAATGTTCACGCGTAATTATAGACAACATTTGGATGTGTATATAACCCCGTGATTGTACCGCTGAAACCTGCAGGAAATATTTATTATAAATAGACCGAAAACTGGACCGGTCAAACTATGCCGCTCGAGTTGAAACCTCCGCCAGATGCGCATTAATGACAAGAAAAGCGGAAAATGGTCATAGAATTAGGCGAAAACGACCGACGCGACGAGTCGTTTTTCCGGACTACCAAATTCTAAAATGTATTTCGTATTTAATAAACAGCGTCGTAGGGGAGCGTATTACGTATAACGTTACAATGAATTAAGAAGAACTATGACAACCTTCTAGGTCGGCCGCCATTTCGAACAATTATTAGATAACTATACTGTAAAGAAAAGTTAAAATCGTTAGAAGGCGATGAAATTAAGCATTAAGAGTCGAATGATGAGTGGCGTTCGTATTGATACGAAGCGCAATTTAGCGAGCGTGCGGCTAGAGTAGTAAAAACTAGTCTTACTTATAACATAATTTAATAATAAATAACTAGCGTTGATACGAATGAAAATGTGATTCCTAGATGCGATATCGAGCGCCTGTATGAGTATGATGCGTGTAAATTACTGAGCGACTGTATTGTGAGTTTCGGGGTCTGTAATTTATGGAAGTTCCTCAACCTCAAGGAAAAATCGACCGTGATTTTGTAGACTTATCATCTGTACGGGATCCCGCGAACTTTCGTCGACGCCTCGTTGCTCGCCTCCGCAATTCGACGATTGTTTATTAAAAAAAAATAATACAATTTTATCGAGAAATAAGATGGACGAACACTCGACGAGAGGTCGTGGAGGCCCGATTTAAAAAAATCAGTGCGCTATAAGGTCGTTTTTGTAATATCCGAATAAAGTGCATAGTCGAAGATTTACACCAGCGTTCCGTGACGTGTTTGATAATCCAAAACGTATGCTAGCAAATTAAAGTACGTGAAGTTAATATATAAACAAATGAATACAATACACAATTTCATAACAGCACCACGAACAGTGATTCGTCTCGCAAACGTCGTTTTACCACTTTTTCGCACATATAGTATTATATATGCGATCTGACTAAATTGCGTATATATATATATAATGATATCGAAAAGAAAATGAAAATATTATTCCCCGACTCGTGCTAAGTCCCTTATATATTAATATATACATATAATCTCTGCCCAAGTTGAACACAGTCGTACTAAAATTGATAACTTACTTTTCAATATCCTTTGGCCTTTACCTCTGTCTGCCTGAATCTGAAAATCAAAATAAATTATCATATTAATTACTTGAAAATGTAAATATTTACAGAAAGTAAAAGTAAACAACGTAATTATTCAGTATATGATTAGAACGTTTTTAGAAATTGAAGGTTAGTTTGTTTACCGATACATCTGAAACGTTTACGAATATTACCATTGTTATCGATCTATGTACGACTGTTGGCAACAATGATACCTACAAAACGAGACACTTCATACCTTGCCAATGACGCTCAAAACGTCCTATCGCGCAACGAGGTGCTGAAGGTGCATTTATTGCTACTTTCGGAGATATTGTAATAAACGTCTCTTTACCGCCAACCGCGCAAATTCCACTCCAGCTTCGATTTATTTGAGATTTCAGTCTAACCATAAAATGGACAGTTTACGTTATCAGCGACCTCTGCGGTTTTGTAGCGCGTACAAGTACCAGTCGATAAAACAGTTTCTTCAAACTTTCGTTTCGTCCACGAGATGCTGCGATAATCGAATGAAATCAGACCTGCGAATTAATGAAAATTCGTGAAAGCTATAATAAGTTGGATTAAGTAGCCAGTTGTTTACATTTGTAAATAAATCACTTTAGACGAGTAGATTTCATCAATTTCATTTTTTCTAGTGACATATCTTTCTCTTGTTTTCTATTTCTTGAAATGGTTGTTTCTTTATCAGACTTATATCCATCGACGAATGGTATTCTATGTTATTGGAATCTCGTACATCATTCATTAACTAGTTTGCCTGAAAACGACTTGTAAGCAAACAAGTTAAACACTTTGTTCCAAAAGTCTATCCTATAAATTGACGAAAGTTTGTAATATTCGAGTGAACCATCGACGGAATTGTTCCGCTCCTTATTCAAGTATAGTGAGGTAATTTGAAAAATGACTATCTGTAACTAGACCAGTAGCATCAGATGTTCTCTTCTGTTAAAAAAAAGTGAAGAACGTAGAGATGCGAGAGACAGTTATGAATAAATGGGATCGAAGGAAGATAATTATATCAGCGAAATATAGTACAGCTAATTAAGGATTAAAGTAGATCCGTAGGCAAACGGAAAGTGCCACGTTTCTGTGATCGTTTTTGTACTAATGTCATTATTACACGTACTCAACCGCGGGATAATTTCACGTTTCAATTCGTCATGTCACACTCGGCTCCTTATCTACACGATTCAAACAATTTTCTATATGATAAAAGCCGCACCTTAGAGCAATCGTGTCAGAAGTAAAATGCTAAATAAGCATTGTATTAGGAGAGGACCATAGTAACGTGAACATGAAATTAAAAAAGAAACAAGATCAACAAATCGAAACACGCAGATCGGAAAATACATATATACATATGTACATATGTAGGATTGTTTGTAAATGCATACGTGTCAATCGTATACATATATACATTTATGTACATGTCTTATATTATATACTATGAATAAATATAATATATCGAAAATTATGTATCTCATATCTGTAGTGTTTTGAATGCAAATATCGAAACGAATCTTTTTTTTTTCATTATAGTACGTTCTTTATCATACATGATGTACTTTTGTTGGATCAAAGCAAAGTAGAGTCAGCTCTTCAGGAATATTTTCATTGTTTATTATGAAATGTTGATTAACATTATCATTAATGTTAAGACATTCTAAATAAATCTTTCGATAAATACATTTTTAACAAAACTTCTCTATCTATTCTTTAGCATATAACCGAACGAGTGTACCAACATTTAGATGAGCTGCATGTCTAAAAATAGTATAAAAATTCGTCTAAATAGTATCAAAATGCAAACTAAAAAATAGGAAAGGGTAAATGAGATCATATTAGCTTCAATGTAAGTCACAAGATGTCATTCCATGTCTCATGTCACAAAAAGCCCTATACCGAAGTAAAGCTTGTTTTAATAAGTTTATTAACACTAATTTGTTTTATAAATGCAATTATTGGCCAACATGTACATGGCACAAGATTAAAAAGTAAAACATGATTAAGAAGTTCTTCAGCCATCATCAGAACTACAATGCACTACTTTTTTGGGCGTCCAACGTTTTCAGGAGGCATATACTAATTTTAATCTTAATTTAATTCCTTTCATGATAAAATTACCGTTTATTTCATCCACCCCATACAGTAGGTCTAGTTATTTGTTTTATAACTACTTTATCTTTGGCCTCTTCACTCGGACCAGCCACCGTTCGACTGATCACACGTGCAGCCCCGGGGAAGAAAGTCAACAGCTCAATTTTTGTATTCCACGCTACAAGTCGTAAAAATGAAGAGAAACGTTGAAGTAATAGAAGGAGTACCGTAATTTACGTAATTTACGGTAAATCGAAAAATAAAAATAAGGAGAGATACATCAAGATTTTATGTTTAAAAATGTTCCTAATAAAAGATGTCTAGAGGAAACCCCTCATCAAGAGCCCTTTAACATTTTTTTGAGAATACACCATTATTTATTATCATTTGCACTGTCTTGAATGGAAGGAGCTTACCACATATAGACGGAACTCGCATACTTAAAACATTCTTAATCAAGAGGTCGTAAACGGGTTTTAAAGAAATCGTAATAAAGTAATTTTAATTAAGTAATAGGCCATTGTGCGAAATATTGTAACTAAAATCCTGCAGAAATCTTTTTTGTAAATTGTAGAATTTATTGCTGTAAAGGTTATATTCTGATGGAAAACTTGGTATTCTTAAAACTGGAATCCTCTTTTACATTTAGGTAAGATTTGGATTAAAATAATCTAGAAATATTCCTTCCAAATATAATTTTGAAGGGCTTATGAGCTACCAATATAAGATGTTAACAATTGATGCCGAAAGCAGTAAACTACAGTAGCTTTCGAATTCATACTAGTTATTTAAGGGAGGAAGGTCCCGAAACGAGGTAGATTTTCAAGAATTTTTTTTTGAGGTGAATAAGTGTTTTTTTGTTTAAAATCTTTTATTCTGAGTTAGATACATCCTTAGTATAGGATATTATTTTTTGTTGTTTTTAACTCTCAAAATGGTGGCGCTGTACTGCGTCAAACTGGAGTGTTTTTGAAATTTGCTTGCAGGATGACAACTTTATTTTTTATCTGTAATAAAAAATCAAAAGAGGTTTTGTTGGTAACATTATTTATAATAATCCAAACCTATAAAACCAAAAAAAAAGTAATTTCTACAAAAATGAGAGAGATTTTTAAAAATTGAACGTTTTTTGTTAATTAATTTGTTTGAATAAATTCCGTAATTCGCATTAAAAAAACAATACGTTTGGAGTATAGCCAGATGTTTAAAGAAAACCTCCACAAAATTTCAAAGCAATCGAATAATTATTTTTTTGAGTTATCGTGCAAACAATATTAAAAAATGGTGTTTCGAGAAAAACGCGTCTAAAAGTGCCGCGCGCTACAAAACCAAGCGTACATCTGCTGTCGAAAAGATGCTGACATTTCGAAACTAATAAAGATTTTGTTTTAAAATTTTTAGGAGGCATCCTTGAGATGTTCTAGAACAAGTATAAAAATGTTCAAAACATCGAAAAAAAAATGTTTTCGGAACCTTCCCCCCTTAAAGCGACATCTCAAAATTACATTTTATCAATATTTAGATAATAGACCAAATGCCTTTCAATTTACGCCAAAAGCTTACTTCGTCTACTTACTATTTTTAAGTGCGATTATACCGTAATGCATTAATATCTGTTTCAAGAGAGAGAATCAATAGTTACATCCATAAATTTGTCGATAAATTACCTACAGATGATTTCCGGATTGTGAACCTTTGCATAGCTCGTTCAGTAGAGTCCCATCGATTGCAACAATCGGCTGCTCGATTTATATCCATGTATTCCACAAGGTAAGTACTATCCATCCAAAAGCAAATCACCAGCAGCAAGTACAGCCGATTTTGGATCCACCTTGCTTCGATTTTTAACAAAGCTCTACACTCTACTCTTATTTCATAATGCGTATTTCAAAAACTTCCATGTTCCAAGTGATTTTAGGTAACAATGTGAATGAATGCCGTATGATGAACGAATATTAACATACGCAAACATCATTGAATCTCGACCAAACATTTTTATTTCAAGTTAAAAACTCATCTGCACTCGTCAGAAGGATTTGCAAAGTTATCGAAAAAAATGAAATGTTGCAATGATGGTAATGATGACAGTTTATACGACTTTTTAGATTATTTTTTAAGTTATGCAAAAATTGAGACCATTCTAAAGACATTCAATAATTGCATGCTGGATTTCTAGATCTTAAAAAATCCTATCATAATCGGATAATCAGACGATATTAGCTTTATGATGCAAATTTTCTTATTTTGAACACTAATTTAATGTTTTAATATTAATTTAACTCTCCAGCTTTCAACTTTTATGCTACGTAAAACCCCCGTTTCAGCTGCAATCGATTCCTGACAGGAGTACCTCTCAGCGAGGGATTTCGCTGTGTAAATCAATGATAAATATACAACGAGACTAAAGTTATGATGTAATATATAAACAAATAATAAAAAGCAATTTATTATACATTCAGGTGCTTCGTTTATCGGATGAATTTTGAGTATCCGAAAACATTCAGCGAGAAAGATAAACCGATCACTGCAAGGAAGAAAATGCAACACACAAAAAAGGGGATTTAGTTTAAATTTATTACTTCGACCCAGACCATAGGTCAGTAAGACCATAATAATACACACAGCTGATTAGTAAAACATAGTAAACATGTAATATGCATCCAATAGTCTATTACAATACAAGTGCGTGAAGTAAGTGTTTTACAAGTATTATTTATTAATACTTCGGCTGGCCTGTAGTCGGGGTCGGAGTTTTGAAAATGCGCATTTTAAATTTTACTTCGACCCAGGCCATAGGTCATAAGTTAAATCATTTTCAATTTTCATACATATAAAAAACACCACGTTGTTGTAATATATCTATCGAAGCCATTTTGACCTAAATATGTTTGAACTCCCTAAATATCGGTATAATTTTATAATATAACTGAAAGCTGTTAGTAAACGAACGAGTATTAAGGAAGAGCAAAACACCACACCAAAACTAGTTTAATTTTATAACAATACTTAATGGATTCAAGGGAACATGTTTAACACAAATACTTTTGTCGTTTCCAAAATCATAAATCGATTCACTGTGTCACTGAAGTTGTTTAAAAAAAAACTCCCTCCCACTATAAGAAAAACTGTTGAGCGCCCTACTGCACTGATATAATGGTTAATTCGAAACGGGAAGGGAACACTATCTTCTTAATTTCAATAGGCAATATATATATGAATATGGCAATATTTCCTTTAAATATTGTCATACGAGGCAAAACTTGACATAACAAAATTCGTAAAATATTTCATGTGGTTGGATGTGATAACAAATCTGCTCAAAACCATCGTCGGGCTGTTACTGAACCTGTTGCGGCTTGTAAGGTCGATATTATTTGTTGTTGACTTTTATTGTGTGTTCATCTCAAACAGGATCGTAATTGCCATTTAATTTGCATCTGCCTTGCGGCTTGAAGAAAAATTGACCCAGAAAACTTAAAACAATCATCATGATCGTTTCATTTTGGGCTGTTAATAATGATAACATCTTCTTTTAAGTTTCAGGACTAGAAGAGTTTGTTTTTAAACCATATTCAGACTTAATGGCTAAATGTTTAAAAGAGTTTCAAGGGAAATCGGTCTTTTCTTCAAACTCTAATGATCAATTTCTTTTTTTGTTAATTTCAAATTTCTCAAGATTGACTATGTTAAAGCGAGTTGAAACAAAAATATTTGCAAGCCCACCAGTAGCCAGTGCTTTATAAAATCAGTCCTATTCCATGATTTCCGCGGGCTCATTGTTGAGTGGCCAAAATAGCCAGTCTTGATCTGCCTTGACTTGCGATTCCTGCAATCTACTAACAACAGTTGGTTTTTTTCTGTTAGTATACATATCATTCACAGGACATTTAGTTAGACACTAAGTTCATATAGAAAGTGTTCTAATATCTTTGAGCATAATTCTACCAAAAATGATACGCAAGCAATAATGATAAAATAAGTGACAGCAACATGTATATACAGCACCCAATAAGCACACTTTCGAAATAAAGAATTCTTTAAGTAATCTCGAATGCCCGCAATAAATCGTCATTCTTAAAGTATTCAAAAAATAGTGAAGAAGTCTTTATGAAAAAATGTATGAATTGAAATACCATCGGACAAAGGTAAAGTGTTTCGCAGTCATGATAAAAGTAGTCCTAAAGTATTCTTTGTTAACAGATTCGTGATACACGGTATGTGTGGCCATCTTGAACAGTCCGTGGATGATTCGAGCTCCCACCGCATGGTGATGCATAAAGTATCCTCCCAATAAGCGCAGATTTTGAAAAAAGAATACTTTATGACTTCTCGAAAGTCCTCATCAAATTATACTTATAGTGTATAAGAAGTAATAAAAAAGAATTCTTTTATAACAAATTTGAGTTACCGACCGAGTTTCTCACAAGCGCATGAGTCTTGGGCAAGTTTGTATATAAGGTACCTCCAAAAGTGGTAACAGTACAACACACGCGGCATGCTTATGTTACATATTTCGCGCTCTCTCTCTCGCTCTCAAAATTAATTCCATACTTATTATTATACTTATTCAGTCAAAGAATTCTTTATCAAGACATAGTTATGGTTTGTGAAGAACATTTTTACAAAATGCTTTTAAAAAAAGCATTCTTATCTACTCTTAATCTAATAACTAAAGCGAACATTCGTTATTTTTTTAAGCATTCACAAAGAATTCTTCGTTCATAAAAGCAATCAAGAAGTATTCTTTTGAATATTTCAACATTTCTTTTTGCTTATTGGGCAACCACTAATTAATATTTAGCCCATTACGTTTGACTTCTTGCTACGTACCGATACCTAGTAAACCAAAATTTATTTACTTCTAATTTTCTAATTTAAATTAATTTGTAGTAACTTGACATTTATGATTTAGTATTCTTACTTTCTGAAATTATTTGATTGAAAAATAAAAGCTCAATAATTCATCTTGATTGTTTGGTTAAGCATATTCTAGTAGAAATGTCCACTCAAGTGTGTTCCTATAATGCACACTCGATTGCATATACGCAAAGGGGAGGAGGAGAAGGAGGAGAGTAAGAGAACGAGAAAGAGAGAGAGAGAGAGAGAGAGAGAGAGAGAGAGAGAGAGAGAGAGAGAGAGAGAGAGAGACTGTGTATGTGTATGTATGGAACGTTGAACATATATTTAATTTTAGTCTAGTGTCACAGAATAATCAATAAGGACAAGAACGGGTTTTAAACAGTATGTCTACATTATGCCCGTCAATGCATTTCAAAATCAAATACTGTTAAATCTGGATTCTTAATTGTTTAAAAAAAAAACTTTGAATACTCCCATTTCCTTAAAATGATTCGCATTATAACAGACAATATGTATAAATATTAATATTTGATGTCAATAAATAAATTAATTAATAAACGGAATTGTTTATATAAATTAAGGTTTTAACATTCAATAAAATTAATAAATTTTATTACGTTATTATCTGGACGTTTTCATCCTAGAACGGATTTATATACCGAATTTTCTCAACAGATGGCGTTCGTGACTATTCGTTCTTGCACGTTCTCCTGTTATTTCGAAACCCACAAAATAAAAAAAAACGTAATTAGCTTTTATTTGCTAGGTTTGAAAGAAATACAATTATATAAAATTAGTTTCATGATTCTAAATCGTGAATTCATATAAACTAACATAACTCCACCTCTCTTGAAGTATTCAATTAAATCAACAACAAAATTGTCTTATTCAATTTATTAATGTTGAAATCAATTGACTACTATTTCCATACTCTATTGATTTCATTAAATCTGTATTAATTTTCGTTTACTAGGTTATTGAAGCTTTAATAAGTCTCATAAAACTTTATTTGATTTCGAAATGAGTTGAACTACATGTCTAGTGCGAAACCATACAAGAAAAGCTTTACGTGCTTACACTCGAGAAACGAGTATTGAATGTTTCAATGCAAGTTCTGCTCATCAACGTATGAATATAAAGAAAGCATCGTAATTTGTTGTTAAGCGTTTAATTAAAAAATTCATTGACAAAGGAAACAAACAACTAAAATGTACACAACATTTAAATTTGTCTAATTAAGTTCCGAGGGACCAAAAGTATAAGTGTACCAAAAGTATTGAAAACTATTATAAAGAATATGAATTTAATCAGTTAAATTCCGTTAAAAATTGTCATGTTGTATATCATACAGGGTGATCCAAACGTATGGAAACGCCTAAATATCTCAGCGGAAGTGCATTTTCGGGGAAAATGTTTCAGACAAAAGTTGAAGGATTTTTCCCTGGCTATTTCTATTGAATTTGACCTTGAAGGTTATTCGAAGGTCAAGTTTATTTTTTCAAATGGAAACCCCTATTTTTTTCATGGATTCGGAAAGAGCATCAAATTTTACATCCGAATATGATATGGTCAATTTTTCCGGCAAGGTAATTTCAAGGTCAAACTTAAAACTCCCGGAACTGCGAATTAACTCAGCGGAGTGCATTTTTGGAAAAACCTTTCAGACAAAAGTTGAGGATTTTTCCCTGGCTATTAAATGGCGATATTGAATTCGACCTTGAAGGTTATTTCAAGGTCAAGTTTGTTTTTTTTTTAAATGGAAACCCCTATTTTTTCTCACGGATTCGGAAAGAGCACAAAATTTTACATCCGAATATTATATGGTCGATTTGTCCGGCAAGGTCATTTCAAGGTCAAACTGAAAAGTCCCGGAACTGCGAATTAACTCAGCGGGAGTGCATTTTCGGGGAGAATGTTTCAGACAAAAGTTGAAGGATTTTTCTCTGGCTATTTAATAGTACCATTGAATTTGACCTTGAACAAGGCCTTGAAGGTTATTTCGAGGTCAAGTTTGTTTTTTTTAAATGGAAATCCCTGTGACCTTGCCGGAAAAATCGATCACATCATATTCGGACATTTAGCGGTTTACATTAAAAAAAATAAACTTGACCTTGGAATAACCTTCAAGGTCATGTCCAAGGTCAAATTCAATGGTACGCTTAAAGTAACAGTTATGTGATATTTACGTAATGGTTACATTGTTACATAAATGTTACATAGTTGTTACATATCAGTTACTGTTGTGTTTGCAGGGATGCGTATGAATAAATGGAAATGCATTGCGGATAAATATGAATTCATTTTTTTAAAAATACTAATTCAAACCGTTTAAAAATGAATGCATTTCAATACTTTATCCATTTCGATTATTGGGTGAACATTTTTTATGTCTATTACAATCAACTTTATCTTTATAGATAAATAATCAATTTTGTACACTATATACATCGAGTATAACCCCCTTAAACGGAAATAGATTGAAATGTATTGAAAATAATTGAGTGAACGATATCAGAATTCCAATTTTAAAACTTTTCCAATCATTTTGCATTCCGAATTATTTTGAATCTATGTAGATGCATTGAAATTTTTTTTTTCAAATATATCCGAATGCGAGAGTATTTAATTTTCCTTAATTGTTACAATTAGAAATAATTAACGAATTATCATTCCTGTATTCAAAAATGGAATTTTGCATATCACAATATATTTTATCTGATGTTTTGCAAATTCTTTTCTTCTCTTTAGTCTCCTTTATCGGAGTTTTCTGCCTCTTCACCTTCATTACACTATATTTTACGATTCTGGGATCCCCATCTGCGCAGAATTCTCCAGACCCTTCCACAGAGGCCGCATCGTGAGACACCATTTCCGACATTAGATCAATCAACGTTCAATTCGAAACGATTATTTGACATCCTTCGTACCATCTGTAACTTAAAAATTATTTCATAAATCAAATTAAAAATTGTACCTCCTAATTATATTCAAAATACAGAAAAAAAACGGCTAAAAGTCTCTATTTCGTCAGAAAGTTCTGGAAGGCTGTTCGGGACTTCCGTTCTGGAATCTAGAATTTTCGGTATTCGATAAAAGGTCGAGTTGCGCGGCAGCATTCAATATCCTGAAAAGTGACAGCTAACCGGTCGCGTCAAACGGATTTTCTGATTGTCGTTAAAACTTCTCGGAAACGAATTTTCAGTGCATTTTAATTAATTTCAGTTATTATCATAACAAGTTCTTGTGAAATTAAAGAAAATGCCTGAAGAAGTCATGGTGACGGATGAAGATCCAGGCGTCGTTGAGACTTTCGCCTTCCAGGCTGAAATTGCTCAACTTCTGAGTCTTATCATCAACACATTTTACTCCAAAAAAGAAATTTTCATCCGAGAATTGATCTCCAACTCATCAGATGTAAGTCATTTAATTTTTTTTTTTATTAATTCATTTATTTCCAGAGTTTACACCCTTTTATTTATAATGACATTTGCTCCATATACTCTCCACTAATTATAGTGTAAACATGTCAAATTTGTGTTTGCATCACAATTTGGAACTGTCCTATTTACAAAAATAACAGAAGTAATATGATTAACTCTCTACTCACTATTAAATGTTATCCACCTTACAAAATTGAAACAAAAAAAAAATCTCCATGGTCCAAACATACCTGCTCTGCTCATTATACACAAATTTTTAGTCATTAATGATATTTAACATTTTGTAAATCAATGTAAATTAAGTGTAACACTTAATCACTTAATAAATCTGTGTATATATATATATTTATTATTAATCTTATAAAATCTTTATTTTATAGATATATATATTATATATATATTATATATATTATATATATACAATATATAAAAATAAAGATTTTATAAGATAAATAATAAAAAAAAAAAAAAAAAAAAACTATAGTGGAATTCAGAAAAAATATTGTTTATTCAAGTGTAGGTGTAAAATTGCTGTTTAATTAACAATTTAAAAACATTCCAGGCTCTTGATAAAATCCGATATGAATCATTAACTGATTCATCAAAATTGGATTCATGTAAAGAGTTGAACATCAAAATAATTCCAAATGAAAATGATCGTACACTTTCATTCATCGATACGTAAGTATTTATCAGTTATTTTATATTAACAATCTATGAGAAAATATGATAATAAAAATGAATCTTAATAGGGGGATTGGCATGACGAAAACTGACCTGATCAATAATCTTGGAACAATTGCCAAATCCGGAACAAAAGCATTTATGGAAGCATTGCATGCAGGAGCAGACATTTCTATGATTGGGCAATTTGGTGTTGGCTTCTACTCAGCTTACCTAGTAGCCGATAAAGTTACAGTGATCACCAAACACAATGACGATGAACAATACATTTGGGAATCGTCAGCTGGTGGATCCTTCACTGTGGGACTTGATAAAGGTGAACCTATTGGAAGAGGAACGAAAATAATTCTACACTTAAAAGAAGATCAGATCGATTATCTTGGGGAATCTAGAATTAAGGAAGCAGTAAAAAAACACTCGCAATTCATTGGTTATCCTATTATTTTGTTTACTGAGAAAGAGAGAGAAAAAGAATTGAGCGAAGATGAAGATGATGAACCATCGAAAGATACCGATGCAGAAGATGATAAGCCGAAGATTGAAGAGGTTGGAGAAGATGACGATGATGAAAATAAGTCAAAGGAAGAAGCGAAAAAGAAAAAGACTGTGAAGGAAAAATACACTGATCAAGAGGAATTGAATAAAACGAAACCTATTTGGACCAGAAATCCTGATGACATTACTTCGGAAGAGTATGGGGAATTCTACAAGAGTTTGACAAACGATTGGGAAGATCATCTTGCAGTGAAACATTTCTCGATTGAGGGACAGTTGGAATTTAAAGCCCTTCTGTATATTCCTCGAAGAGCACCATTTGATTTGTTTGAAAATAAGAAGAAAAAGAACAATATCAAATTGTATGTTCGCAGAGTGTTTATTATGGACAATTGTGAAGAAATTATTCCAGAATACTTAAATTTCGTTAAAGGTGTAGTCGATAGTGAAGATCTCCCTCTCAACATTTCTCGTGAAATGTTACAACAAAACAAAATTTTAAAAGTCATCCGTAAAAATATAGTAAAGAAATGCTTGGAACTCTTTGACGAATTAGCAGAAGATAAAGAAAATTACAAGAAATTTTATGAACAATTTGGTAAAAACTTGAAACTTGGTATTCATGAAGACAGTACAAACAGGAAAAGGTTGTCTCAGCTTCTAAGGTTCAATACGTCAGCGTCAGGAGATGAATTGTGTTCGCTGAAGGATTATGTTGCTCGAATGAAAGAAAATCAAAAGCATATTTACTACATTACTGGCGAGAGCAAGGAACAGGTAGCCAACAGCTCTTTTGTTGAAAGGGTTAAGAAGCGTGGCTTTGAAGTTATATACATGACGGAACCTATCGATGAATACGTTTTACAGCAATTCAAAACATTTGATGAATTGACTCTCGTTTCTGTTACAAAGGAAGGATTGGAACTTCCGGAAGATGAAGAAGAAAAGAAAAAACGAGAGGAAGATAAAGCTAAATACGAAAACCTATGCAAAATTATGAAGGACATACTTGCTAGCAAAGTCGGAAAGGTAGAAATTTCCAACAGACTCGTAGATTCTCCATGTTGTATCGTTACAGCTCAGTACGGATGGTCAGCGAATATGGAAAGAATTATGAAAGCACAAGCTTTAAATGACCGTTCAACTATGGGTTACATGGCAGCGAAAAAACATTTGGAAATTAATCCTGACCATTCCATTATGGAAACTCTCAGACAAAAAACTGAAGTTGATAAAAATGACAAATCTATTAAGGATTTGGTCATGTTATTGTACGAAACTGCTTTGTTGTCATCTGGTTTTGGACTTGAAGATCCACAAATACATTCGACTAGAATTTATAGAATGATTAAACTTGGCCTTGGTTTGGAAGATGATGAGACAATGATCGTTGAAGAAGAAAAGACTGATAATGATGTTCCTCCTCTAGAGGACGAAGGCGAGGATGCCTCACGAATGGAAGAAGTTGATTAAGTGCTTGACTGATAAATAAGACTTTAAAGACTGTGAATTAAAGAAGTATATTTTAAAGCTGTGCAAGAGGATGGCCAATCGCTAGCTCTAATACAGTACATTAAAATAAAATATTTATTTCTTAACTTCCGTAAACAATTTGGAGATTTGCCATTCGACTGCTTACCTGATGTTCCATTATATACTTCAACATTCCTTGTTTTGTTAGATTTTTAATTTAAGATTGCTCTGTAAGAGTGTTGTTATGTGATTACTGATTTTTAACTTAAGCTCGTTAGAACTAGTTTGTTTTATTAATAAAAATTTTAAAATAAAAAGGTCTTTGTACATTAATTTATCCCATCCGAAAACTGAAATTGGTATTCTTGTTATAATCTAATGTTAATAGGTTAACCGCAGAAAATCCTGATTTTTACACTTTTAACAGTATAAACAGTTAATTATAATAAAATAGTAGTCACTAAATTGTTCAAGAATTATAAAGAAATATTCTCTAAAGTGCAATAAAAGTGTACAACCCAACAATCGGAATTGAAATGTATTGACTTGAATTCATTTTTTTTTTTTGAATACCCTATTTGAACTTTTCGAATCCAAAAATATCTTTTGAACCACTCCCTCAACATACATTTACTTACACAAGACAATAGTTATCCTATTATTAACGTATGCATCTCAAATATGGTCACCATACACCCTTATTTCCCAAAATGCCTTGGAAGCATTAAATCATAGATTCTTACGACAGTTAGCATTTAGATCCAAAATGCCCATGCATCGTTTTGACCATAATTATTCTCCGATACTAAAGAAATACAAACTTTGGAATATACGAACACTACATCAATACTCTGATATTACGCTAACTTTTACTATTCTGCATGAAAACATTTTATGTCTTGAATTATTAAATCTGTTTTCTCACAGATGCTATTTGTATAATTTTAGAAATCCACTAACACTTGCGGAAGATATTAGTGGATCTAACTTACATTACTTTTCTCCAATAACTAGATTCAGACGACTTTGGAATGCCTTACCCGCCACTCTTACATCAATTACAGATATAGGCTTATTTAAATTTAGTCTTCATGTAAATATTACTAATTTTGGTTTGTATTAATTATTTTTAAGTATAATTGTTATTCTGTTATTCTTTATATATTATTTACTCAAATTTGTACTTCTTATATACTATTATTTTGTTTGTAAGGGCCTGAGTGGTCCATTTAATGAAAATAAATAAATAAATAAATAAAATAAATAATATAGATAGTCATATATTAACTTTGTTCCACTTTTCCCTCTGTATTACTCTGTTTCCAATTTCTATATTTCTATTTATTGAAGTAAATTGATGAATTTTAATTTGATGGAAGAAAACCCAAGAGTACTTGTACACGCTGTATTACCTCACAAAGAGATTGAATGCCTTAAACTTTATGAATTTAGAGAATAATAAATCGGTGTAACAAAATGATAACACAAACCACGCTGTATAATCAAAACTTTTCTCTTTGTTTTTGATTACATTCGAATCCAGAAATACTTTACTAATATTTTAATACAAAAATATGAATGCAAATGAATACATAAATAATAATGTTGTCCAAGCTACTAAAAATACAGTAGGACCTCTCTTATTCGAACCTCTCTTATTCTAATTGCCGTTCTTATTCTAATTGTCCAGCCCCTCTTATTCTAATCGTTCCCCCACAAGTCTTCTCCCACTATCACATGAAAAGTCAACGAAAAATATTGTCCACGAATCACAAGCTCGCAAGCAAAGTAAGTGGGGGTAAGGGAAAAATTAGAATAAGAGAGGTCGACGCCATCTTGAAAAACGTTACTAATTAGAATAAGAGAGGTCCTACTGTATGAATACAATTTAATCCATGATCGTGATTTGATGTTGTATTAATACATATGAATCTATTTATAATTGACTCGAAAAAGGGAAAAGCCATGAATCCATCTGAATACAAACGAAGATTGAAATGATAATTTTTTAATATAATCAAATCCATGAATACTAACAGTTAATTACGAGAATTAATGAATCCACTTGAATAACTATGCATTTATATTTTTCAGTAATTTGTATTGGTTGATATGCGACAAAACTAAAATCATGTAAAATTCGTAATAAATTGTACACTGAAAAAGGTAAATCCCAAAATTATTTTATATCTATATAAATAAATCCAATAAACATCAGTATAAAAACTTTTTGACAAATTAAAACCATTGCAGAAATGCAGATTTCAAACATTTTCATGTATTGAATTAGAAATGAGCCTTAACATAACCTATAATCCCCCACCCTCATTCTGTTTTGGTTAACCTCAAATGGTTCAATTCAAATATCAGCTCATTGAATTATTCACTGAAACTGAAGTTGAGAATCCTACAAGTATCTTTGTTGCTGATAAATAAACATATTTTTATCAAGAATAAGAAATATGGCAGCAATAACAAGATTTACTGGTATCACAATCTCCAGGACTTCATCCGTTGGACAAAACACAAATGGATTTTTCATTAGAAGAATGACAAAATTCAATAAGAAACCATGTCAGAAACCAATTAAAAAGTCAACATTGGAATCAACTAAGGTCTCATTACAAAATCGTGGCTTCTTACGTCCTTATAAACCTTATACTCCGCCTACAGACGTATCTGAACGCATCAATACCGTTTGTAAAGAACAGGGCATCAACAAGTTCAACGAAGTAAACGCAAGTGACTTGCTACAGAAGTTCAAGTTACTTACTGCTGCTGCGAAAAGTTTTAATTACAGCATACCCAACTCTTCTCTAGCTGAAATAGAAACTGTTGAAAATTTAGAAGAATTTTATTCTACTCCTGTAACGTCTACAATGCCTTTGGATGCTTTACAAAATATGGAATTACCGAAGAATTTACATGTTCAGTACGAGTATCAACGGTTCCATCCAGATACGGATACTTTCTTTAATGGCCAGACAGCTTTCCCAAAAAGTTCTACAATAGTCACAGGTCTTAAATATAAAGACAAGTATTTAGGACATAAGCAACCGAATCCAGATTATGACTTTTTCAGGAAGTAAGATAATACATTTTCTTATGTGTGTACATATTTATCATGTTCTGTATTTAAGATAAATAAAAATTATTAGAACTACTTTAAATCTATTGATTTTTAATTATTATCAACATTTTGATATATTAATATTTATTTATTTATTTATTTATTAGAATCAACGGTACTAGAAGTGCCTTTACACAAAATATAACAAAAACATAATGAGGCGCTATACAATTTGAGTAACAATAAACTATAAATAATAATATGAACTACTCCAAAGTAATCGATTGCGGTAATACATTCGGCGCCCACTTTAGCCTTGGTACTGTAGAATTAAACCCGTAATTTGTGCGATTAGTGGATTTTTTGATGAATCGAATAGTACGAAGCTGGTGCGAGATTGACCGCTGTATAAATAAACCTGTAACTTCCTCACTATGAATCAACCCTTTAAGAATTTTATAAGCTCATAAAATATCGTAGTATGAATGTAGGGACTTTACCGATTGAAGATCAAAAGACATAGCTCTGTCATTGTAAACATGGTCAAATCGGTGCATCAAATTCCTAGCCTTTCGAGGAAATCTTTTTTTTCACTCATCTCAACTGTATTAAAAATAACAATTTTATATTTTTGTTTGAAAAGTATTGCACAGCAGCAACCGAAACGTAAAATTTAGTAATTTTGATATATTATTTGTCCTTCTATATCAACATTATTCATAATAATCTTAATGGTATAAAGGCTACAGCAATCGGAAATGTATTAAAAATTTTGAATACATTACAATACATATGAATGCGTTATTTAAACTTACAAAAGAATTGAAAAGGATTGAAATGTATTAAAATTTTTAATGCATCGCAATACATTTAAATCCAAAAATAATCTCAGTTCACACATTTCATGAAAAAAGAAATATTGCATGGACCGAGAATCGAACCCTGGACTCCCGCACAACAATATCGAGCCGTAACCATTCGACCTCACTCAATGTTGTAAAATGATGCAAAACTAAGAATAGTTGAAACATGAAGTATTTACGTATTGTGTAAATAGAAATAATGTCTTAAATTTATTACCATTTTCTACATTTATCTAATAATTTACTTATCGACTTCTGAAAAGAACAAATCGATATATATAGTACATATTTTTGTCGATAATATAAATATTGTAAGTTCTTTTTATAAATTTCGCAATATCTCTAAAACGTTACAAGATATGTGAAATTTGACAAAATTTTGACATAATTACCAAAACATGAATTCGAAAAACATAGATTCGAAGATTTTTTAAATTTCCAATTTCTAAAATAATGAAATTGTATAATTGTGTATGGCGGCATTGAATCATCGTATATTGTGTCAAAATATTGCCAGATTTCTCATACCGTTTGTGAGATATTGCGTAATTTTGAAAATAATATATTTATTTTATCAACAAAAGTATGACATTGTACACTTACTGAAAAGAGAAAAAATTGTCAATTAGTTACAAATAAATGTACATTGTTATTACACTTAAAAAAAGTTTACCTGGACATCTTTAGGAAATTTTTGTATTGATTTATTTTAGATTCATTTTGATTAAAACAGGTATTATTTTGCTAAGTTATGTATTGAAATGGATTCATTAATTCTGGTAATTAACTGTTATTATTCATAGATTTTATTGTATTAAAAAATTATCATTTCAATTTCCGTTGTATTCAGAAGGATTCATGACTTTTACCTTTTTCCAAGTCAATTATAAATGGATTCATATGTATTAATACAACGTATTTCCAATCACGATTATGGATTAAATTGTATTCGTATTTTTAATAGTTTATACAACACTATTATTTATGTATTCATTTGATTATTCAAAAATGAAAAAATGAATCCAAGTCAAAACATTTCAATACAATTCCGATTGCTGGGATCTTATAGTTTTGAGCACACAGCGTGGTTTGTGTTATCATTTTGTTACACAAATTTAGTATCCTCTAAATTCATAAAGTAAACGAAAAAAGATTAAAAGTGATTTACAATTTTTAATCCCTTTTTAGTTGGTATTGAAATTAAAACAATTCTATCTTTTTTAATCCCATATAATCCCAAATCAATAAATTAAAAAAAAAAAAAAAGCAGATTCGCTTCGACCGAGAATCGAATCACGGTCCTCTGCGCAGCAAGTTCGAAGCGCAACCACTCGGCCACCCTCACTGTTTTGAAATAATGAAAAAATAACGAATAGTTGAAACAGAAAGTAGAGAATTTTTCTACGTGTTTATATAATAATATATTCGGGCAGGCTAAAATACATTAAATGCCACAATTCACAGCGAAATTTCACTGAATTATTTACTTTAAAAACAATCGAAACAAAGAGTTGGTCTTTTTGTGCGTGTATACAAAATAACACAAATACATAAAACATTTTTTAATCTTTTTTTCGCGCTCGAAAATATATTGTTTCAAATTTTTGTTATATGAAACAAAAGTTAATTTACATATAATTTTATGAACTCGTGCATCTATTCAATGATCATTATTTATATTTTTAATAATTTTATCATAATAGTAAATTCAGTATTCACTGAACACAATTCCAAATTTGGTATCCGTTGGGATAAGTTTTAATGTTTGGAATCGTTGGTATTCAAGAGGATCCATAATATATCTTTAGCAATTCTGGGCTGGAATTCAAAATTAATTTAGGGCCATGGTTATTCAAGGGAATTCATTAAAATGAGTTTGAATTCCAAATAATTAATTTTGAAGTGGTATAACTGATAGATTTCGAGGGGATTCAGTAATACATTCTTTTATGGCATATTTGAGGTTAACGATTATTCGAGGAGGATTCACAGGGATTCAATAATTTCAATTTATACCTACTTTGGAATTTACTAGAATTCAAAACCACTCTAATCCCTTTTTTGAACAAAATGAATTAAAAGTAGTCTCATTTTAATCCCAATTGATCCCTTTTTAATACTTTTTAATCTTTTTTCGTTTACTGGGAAGGCATTTAATCTCTTTTTAAGGTACAATACAGCGTGTACAAGTGCTCTTGAGTTTTCTTCCATCGAATCAAAATTCTTAAATTTACTTCAATAAATAAAAATATAGAAATTGGGAAACAGAGTAATAAAGAAGAAAAAATGGGTCGCAGTTACTCTAAATACAGTAACTGAGTGGCGATACAATTCGATCTATATTATTTTGAATTATTTTCATACAATTAAAACCTTTTATTGGATTATAAAAAATATGAAAGATATATTCTTAATTCTAGTTGCAATAAAATTAACTTGCCGTAAACTGGTATTTTTATTAATATAATAATTGGAATATAATAAATATTCTAATAAAAGAAAATGGTGCAAATATGGATACCTTCCTTTTTCTATTTTTTATATACATCCAGCATAATAAACTTTGGTTTATACTATAACTTTGGGTAAATAACATTCTACTTCAGAACATTTCGCAACATTTTTCAAGGTATTTTGTGCACTTTTAGCTACAATCTCTATAAATTAGTATATAGCAATTTCTTAACTTTTTCGGTCAATTTAACGAAAAGGTATAAACTCTATAAAGATAATTACATACAATAAAAGTTTAAATTTATATTTGCCTGATATTATGATATATTTCAAAAAGTCATTAACAGTTTCACACCCTTGTACAATAATTTCTTCGAATATTATAGCATCGACTAGTTATCAAAGACCAAATAGATTTATGCAATAACTGTATTATTTATATTACATAATACAAAATAAGAATTTTTCTGAATTGCTGATAATTTTGTAATAAAAAGGTGGCAGTTATGAAATTTCTACAAATCAATATTATAATGTACATACCGTAATTTTGTTCATAGCTTCATTGTTCATAAAGGGAGACTGCTAAACACAAACCAACACAACAATTTTTAAAACATTAATCGTTAAAAAAATTCTGTAACTGCAGTTCCACGGAGACACTATTTTCCCGCGGTATATTTTTAAATGGACTTTCCAGCAGACGATAAAATAGATATAGTCCATGGTCCATGGTCTGACACGTGCTGCTACCCTGTCAAATTGTTGAACTTCGTAGGAATACGAATCATTTTCGACCGGTAATGTAGAAAATAGTAAATTTATACCAACCGAGCATATCGTCTTAGGAGAAAGAATAAAACAATTTTTATAACGTTGTGATACATATTTTGAGAACAATTGTTAATTTATAAAACACGGGATTAAATTAAGTATAAACAGAATTATATTCCTGGTTTTAACGTTTCGATTTTCGCTGTAAACATTCGTATATTTTATATTTAGATTAATACTTATCCATATACAACATCAACATATCATTGTTCCGATTTTGTACTATAAATTAGGTAATACATTAAATTTATTGACTACTTAAATTCATATTTTAAAAGAACATTGTATATCGTATTGACTAAACACACCTATTAGTTATTCGAGGTTTATGACTGCAGTGACACAGTTGAGTGGTGCAGTCGACGGTTAACAGATGGCGCCATGTATTAATTTCTTATATAGATGGATTTTAATTTTTCATGGAGTAAAAAGGATATAAAATAGAAAATATCTAATTTTGACTATTTTTTCAGAATCGAAATAGATTCGTAGAATTTTATTAGTAAAAACAACACTCGATTATACAGAATTAGAGCCTTAATAATTTAATATTTAAGTGAAAACTCAACTGTATCCCCATTTTTTCAATATTTATAATAATTTGAAACCTCTTCTGATCGAAATTCTTCGTTTCTGAAAATCGATTACATGTAATTATAAGTAATTTGTATCCTTTTATGTCTATTTTTAAAAATATATTACTAGACTTCTATTAAACAATAACTGACAATAACCAAGCAAGATCATAACCTCAATTGTTAAACAGGATTAATTGAAAACATGAACATGAAATTGAAAAAAAAAGTTTTTTCAATTGCTGGGAGACTAAACTCAGCTTTCATTTGACCGGAGAATACGACCTAGTAAAAGAAAAATGATTAAAAATGGACTGGTTATATTTTATTTGGATATTTCTTGACAAACTGATCCGCCAGTCGGCAGCAGTAGAAGCTGGCACTGTCATGACCGATTACAGTAGTCCCCATCCAAAGTTATACTGTTAGTTCTTTCAAAATGGCGGACGATTCTCCAAAGTTATAGCTATCCCCATTTCCGTACCTTTGTTTATATCCGTGCAATGGGAGCTTCTGCGTGTAAGTGTCGCGAAGCGAGTGTGGCTCAGCGAAATAATGTGGTGGGGGAAGGAGAGGAAGAAACTGATATAACTTTGGAGAAGGCAACTCTATAACTTAGGATAGACATATAACGTTGGACGGTATAACTTAGGGCGTGGAATACTGTACTTGAATGTATATTACTTGTATGCATCTGCGTGAAATTTACAAACATCATACATAACCTCACACGCTGTTTTTTTCGTGCTGATTTTTTTAGCTTCGATAAAGAAACTATCTATAAACACTTTTTATATATACAATGAAGTGTAGTGTAGAAGGCTGTAAAGGTAAAATGCGATTTAAAATTCGACAAATACCGACTAACGAAAAAATGGCGTTCAAATGGCCTTGTTTTTCTCCAAAATTGGGACATGGTGTAATGTACTGAGCATTTACTCCAAAAGATATTTTAACCGAAAGTTACACACAGGTATAATTTGTTATTACACTTTATTTATACCTTTCTACCAACTCAGCTTTTCTTCTAGTCTAGTAGTAAGTATAAGAAGACGGAACCGGGCAAATATGCTGGGACGTAAATATAGCGAGACGCAATTATACCGGGACTATATTGTATTACCGTAATCATCTTCATTCCCCATTTTCAAATCCAACCTCTATCTGATATTCGTTCATCGATATATACATATGTAACCATAAGATTGTAGCAGTAAGTGGGGCATGACAGTACCATACCAGCTTCGACTGCTGCCATCTAGCGGATCAGTTTGACAAGAAATTTGCTAATAAGCTGCATTGTTGACAAATTGTCAAGGACCCGATTCTGTAGTACAGGTGTAGGATTAATTAAAATGTGGTATTCCTATAAATTTGCTATAAAATATTTCATTTACAGTGGTCCTCCCCATATTTTAACCTCTCGAGTGAAGGAAGATGGCGACTTCTTCCCTTAATTTAACGCTTCCCCTCGTCCCCATGACTGCCAGTATGAGGGAATATAAACAGAGAATACATATAGTGCTCCTTCTTTACCTGCAAGCGCAAGCGCAAACAGCAGTCCGGGGAACTCATGAGGGGAAAAAGTTAAAATAAGGGACGGAAAAAAATTAAAATAAGGGAAACAGTTAAAAATAAGAGGAGTTAAAATAAGGGGAGGACTACTGTATTTTTGAGTGTGCGGGAATTGAAATGATACGAAAACCTTATCATTTTCAGGTAAATTAAATCCTTTTTCTTATGATGAATACTACTGTTGCTAAAACAATACAAGTAATGTGAATCTTTACTCTCACATATGGTATTCTATAGAACCATTTGTGACAATCTATTTATTAGTATACCCTCTTTATAGATTCCCCTTATCACTTCCCCTCACTCCCTACTTGGTTATGCGATCGCTTCTGCATATGTTATGCACACCAAATGACATCATTCTTTTATGCCCTTGCTGAATTTGATGTATCTGTAACAATATTTTTATCATATAAATGATTTCTGCCCTTTCTTATTATGATATTGAAGTGTACCATCGGTTTATTGACTAAATTGGGACGAGTGAAAATAAATCACTCCATTGTGTTCGGTCATAGCACAATATCTGAACGTTTGAAAACGTGCACATGAGCGAATGCTTTCAGGCGATTTATCATCACACATTGGTTCAACCTCACGGCATCAGTTAACTTTTCATAACTTGAACCTTAACAATGGGTAAATACTTGCAAAAATTTAGTACCGAAGAAAACAGAAATAGTTCTGCATTGATAAGAGAATAATGAAATTGGTGTATATTAATAAAACTATTAGAAAAATGTATTAAAATAAATTTGGACGCAACAATGTGCCTAGTTTCTATTTAAAATTAATAAAGTCTAGATTAGGAGTTGTCGTTACCGACGGATCCGCCTGAGAAGCCTCTTCCAGGTGCTCAAAGTGCGCAGCCGATAAGGTAGTAATCTATACTAAAAAAACTATATTAAAAATGACTGAACCGATTTTTACAAATTAGAGTTCTATATAAACTATTCTAACTACTGTTTGCTTTCCTAACAAAATATAATATACCATATTAACCAATAAGACAATAGAACTGAAAATTATTCGGAAATGTATTATGAAATTACTGCAATTCTACATTGTTAAAGCTACTTATTTCAATCTTTCCTTGAAATTGCATTCACGAGTCTATCAGTTAATCACAGTGATTCTTGATATAATGATAAATAGTATAAATATTTCCGTAAACATTGATAATAAGTATTGTACATTTCGATGAAATAACTGCTCCTTATGACACTTTGAAAGTAAGTTTTGAGTAAAAGTTTGTTCATTTGAAGATCAGTACAACGTTCTAAACTTGACTGCACTTTGGTTCTTATCGGATAGAACCACGAGCTTCAAATTATGTCTAACGATTCAAGTCTCCGATAGCAGGCTCTCTGTTTTTACTCCACAATGCTATCAGAAATTTTCCACTTCGATATACACATGCAGATTTCTAACTCTATATTGTCGCCAGTAAAAGTGACTGAACGGTTGACCCTGAAAACGGAAAGTATGCCGCTCAAACATTTTGCAATCGAACAATTGTATAGAACTTATTACAATTTCTGCATACTAATCACACACGAAAACAATCTCGCAACACGCTTTTCCACGCATTACAAACTCCTGATAATTCAGTCTCATACTTTACGAAAAAAATTATAAATGATGATAATCCACTCAAACATTATCGCATAATTAAACTTCTTATGAATAATGGGTCTTCCTATTAATTTTAATATGTCTAATAATTATCTTGATCCAATATAATTTAATTAATCAAGTAATATTAAAAATAATAATTTGATCTCGATTTTTTCTATTATCGAATTTGCATATACCCGTAACCTATATTTTCCCTCCGTTGGGCACCTGAATCTGAATTCATATTCGTATTCAGCGACCCTAAAAACCTCCTAATGCCCTGTTTCGTTTCGATCAGGTAATTTTTACATTTTTGGTCGGCCATATATTTAATCCACCATGTTGAATTTTCAAAATCTGAGTTCAAATTCGTCATCAGGGACTTCAAAACCCCCCGAGTACCCAGTTTCTTCTCGAACCAATCGATTTTCAGTTATTTGTTTGTTTATAAATCATAATGTTTAATAAATATTGACTCAAATGCAATGTTAAGCACTTCTTCAACTCCCACTTCCATTGGATTAAAAAGGAACGGGCGCAAATGCATTATTTTGTCTTTAAAAACTCAAATTTTTAACTGGGCCGGAAAGGGTTAAAGGTTTTACGACAAACAATAGGTTTGAGTTGTTATACTTCAGGTAAGTGATCGACGGTATTTGAACATTAACGTAAAATTTTATATGAAAAGCCATAAGGACAAGAAAGAGACGGCTGAATTTATTACCGACTCATGGTATATTCCATTCTGCATTTTAACGGTGTAGGTTCACACAATGGCCACTAGATGTAAGTTACGGAACATAACGAAATTTATATTTTCCGCCTTTTCGTAAGAATACGTTACATTTTAAGTCGACATTTTCATTGTTTAGCAGATGCCGATTACTATTACATATTGCAACCTTTATTTAACATTTATTCGATTCACGCATGAAAAAGAAAAATTATTATCTTAATTATTTACATTTAAAGTAATGTTACGGTTTACGATAAGGCACTTTTCATAACCTAAAAATCTGCTTGCATTTGCTCAATGAGTGATCAAGAGCTGCATAACCCAGACAGCCAGACAGCAAAATAGAAAAGAGTTCAGAATGATTTCGAAATATGCTCTAATCAACGCAATTATTACAATGTGTCTATTGTTTTAATTGTCTTCAGCAAGGGGTAAACGTTTCCGGTTAGAAGAAACAATGTTCAGCCATTCATGATAAGCGAGTACGCATAAAAAAATTCGATTTTTATTATTTATTTTATTGTATCTTTCGAAAAATGTTACCCCTTGCACGCATTTAAAACCGTTTTCAAAACTTTATAATGAATTTTTAATTTGTACATTTTCAACTTTTTATAATAATAGTTTAGAGAATTTTTAGAGTAATATTTAAAGTTTTTTATATTAGATATAACGAATAAGCCCAACTTCCTGTACATAATTTTATTAAACTAATTAAATTAGTAGTTCATTATAAAATTGAAATAGTAACAAAAAATTAATTTGATTAATTGTAGAGAACTATTCTAATTATTAGTTTTCTACTAATTGTTAGTAATTCCCTTTTCACTAATTCATTTTAAGAGAGTATCTCGAAGCTTTTGACCCTGCTTTATAAATCAGAATGATGACAAAATACTATTTTAATTCATTATTCAATTTCTAGTAAGGATTAAGAGTTACGCATTTATTAACGAAATTCCATGAATATAAATATAGCACGTGTCTTTCTTACAATCATATTGGAGACGAATTTACTTACATGAATTAGTAATAATAGTAGTGAAAATTGTTACTAACTAAAGTAGTGATCAAAATTTATTAATTCTATGTTTTAAAAGTTGTTAAGACAAAATATATTTCCTATAAAATTTTTTATATTTATTATATGATTACACGTAAATGATTAAAATTTTCTTTTAATTGATTTATTTCACTGTAACAAATTTCTAGGACACATTCAACTACATTTAGATAGTTTACCAATATTACTAGAGGATGATACGTTTGGAGTTAAGTATATTCGTGTAGTTAATTTTACTATTTTCATTTGAATCAATGATTAGTATTATATACACTAAAATATGTAGTTAAATTCAAACATTTTTTTTAATTTAGTCAGATAATTTGTTGCGATTGTATCAAGATTAAATAGTTAAAAGGCAGTCAAATTTACTAAGAATTTTTTTAGTATTAGTATACTCATAGGTACATTTTATTCGATTTGATCGCATACAACCAAAGATTTCTAATCGAATAAATAAACTGTTTAATATCCACATATTTTGAACATTACTCTTGATATTTTTTAAACAGGTGAACTCCATTTTTGTGACTTAAGAATATTAATTATAAAACTTAGCTTTGCATAATTCGAACCCGGAAATGCTAAACCACCGTAACCCACCATTAATTCAATAATACAATAAAATTACGTTGGTATCTCTTTGATGCACACCATGAAACCCTTAAATTTCAAATTTAGTTGAACACGATTAAAGCTCGTGTCGTACGAATTTACTCTGTATAGTTTGCGTTTATTGCAAAAGCGTTTCATCCGGGTACTGATTAAGGTGATATTTAAAAAATGCCATGCAACGATGGAGCAACGGTAGACGCCAATCGGTATCGGGCCTCAAAAGGGTTGAATTTGCGGGTGGATGAACACTTTAGTTTACCGCCTTTAAAGGAAATTTATTTATCTAAGAGCTTTCATAGACACAGAGAAAGAAAGATAGAGAAGGAGGGTTGTATGTGAGGACAGTAGGACAGACAAAGACACAGAATCAAGCCATGCTCGACACGGATTGTGGGAACGTGTGCCGGTGTGGCTCGGCTTCACGAATAGCGGCCATTTTGATTTTGCGTGATGTCACGACGTGGCCTACTTCGAAGCACTCCACGTGCACGGGTCGATGAACTCTCTCTCTCTGTCTCTCTCGCTCTCCATCTTTCTCTACTCATAGTCCCCTTTTGCCTATGCTATGCGACTATCCCTCGTGTTCTCTGCTATGCTTGTTTTTCGACGAAGAGGATCGAACGGACAACTTAACGCGGGTTTCAAACAGCCATTATGCTCTACGAAACTCTTTTTTGTTTTATTATATTGCGCTGGCCCTTTTTACTGGACGATCCTGGGAACGGCCCAGTACGAGGCTAGAAATAGTTTGATGAATTTTAGAAGTTGTCGTTACCTTTTCGGTTTTTGTACGACCTCGATCCGACCTTTTGTTATAATGATTACTGTTGGATGATCCCCACAGTGTCTTTCCACTTCTAGTCCAGTTAGTATTTATACAAATATGACGCGAGTCTACACAGGAAAACTCAATTTTAAGTTTACGACCAAAAGTTTGGAAAAAATCGAATTTTGTTACGAAGGATAATAATTTAGGTTCCACGAAGTGTATGTATGAAAGAAATTCAACCTCTGACAATATTTTCGATATTATTTTTTTGGGCGCAGTTGTTTTCAAAATATCAAATGCCAAGGATTAAAATAACCAAATTATATGCTTATTCGGTTTGGTGTTTGTCAGGGTATCCATTGTTGGAAGAAATTTAAAAACGCGACCTGCTTCATAGTGGTTTGATTTCTATACTATATTGCGCCATGCACATCACTTTCAATTTAATAATCTGAAGAAGATTATAAACGTTACGTTGCAAATGTTAGGCGCCAAATTACTTTCGGAGATTTCGACTATATTATATGAAAATGCAAGATGTAATTAGAAGGTCTTTGAATATTCTATAATGAGAATCAAAGTAATACTCATCTCCATATGGACGTTATTTTATTTTGGGATATTGAACGAAAAAGCACTAAGATTTTTGTTTACTTTAATCTCATTTCTTACAGAAGACAGGATAAAAACACATGCGCTAGTAATAATAATAATACACCTTTAATATATTGCCACAAATTATATGATGAATTAAAAATACAAAAAGAAAAATTATAAGAAAATTAGATCGTCCAAAATATATACTACATTAGTTTCATGTCCTGAAATAGTTTAATAGGTTGCACTGTTCTAATGTTATGTGCAACTATAATGAAGTCAATATTCTTTTAAAATTGAAATATTGTTGTTGTGAGAAACTTAAAAACGCGAATTGCTTCGTTCACAAACGGAGCTGTATTGATAACAGCCGTCATTTGAAGTTTAGAGGCCGATGAGGATCGAACTATTTCAAGTTTAGGGAACAACTTTTCTAAGAGTGGTAGTGTCCAAACCAAAGAGGTTGTCTACGATTACTAAATGATCTAGGATACGTACCTTGAATTAAAGTTATTCTAGTGAGAGTTCAGAAAACAGTAGCAATATTTCGTTAAATCCTACATCGGTATGGCTTATGCATGGTCATTGACTTACTCATATCACCATACAGCTCAGAAGATGGCGGTTGTTTTTAGGTACATTAAAGGGATTCGATGTCAATCCCCAACTCTTACTATAGAGACTACACCTTACACTGCTGCAACCATCATCCTAGTTAAATGGCGTCTTTCAGGATAACTATGCTCCATTACACGAATAGTACCATAACCATACTATGGAAGAATTTAAGGGTTAATTCTCCGTACTCTAATAATTTCACCAAAAAGTCCATATAAGAGTGAAATGACGGTAATTAGTAGACATTTAATCAAAATTAGACACCGTTCAACTCCCTTGGAAGTCTACAACAAACTGGATAATCTCTTTGTTTACTGGAGAAACGTCCTCATTGCGAATGAATAACGCTATCTATAAATATTAAGATCTATTACTCAGTTGGAAAAATAATATTTATCTTTAAACGGATAATTTGAGAGAGTATCCCAAAATAGTCATTGTAAATTTACTTTTCAAGGACCATTTTTATGCGTTAGGTAGATTTCCCGGTGGGTATTAGAAGGTTCACTCTTGGAGGGAAATCGTACCACTTATAGTGATATCTAAGACATTCAAAACACTTTGAAAGAAGCTTATACTTCAGTATATCCATAATCACCCCAACGTGTCGCATAATTTCCAAGAGATTAAAGAACTTCTTAGCCCCTGATCCTCACCGAAATAAGGGAGTGCCAAAACTATACTTTTTCGTAAGCCTCTAATTTGTACAAATATTATCTGGAAAAACTTCGGCACCTTTCTCTCTGTAAGAATTAAAATAAGTCAGCCGGTAATCAGTCATATATCAGACAATGAGACTGGAGGATTGGGGTGTAAAAATTGTTAATAGGCACTCTTTACTTAACTTTCTAGAACAAGAGACCCGATATAATTACGTCCCGCTATATTTACTTCCCAGCACCTGTCGCTGCTCTCTTTTTCCCAACTTTGCCGAATGGGGCATCAGGAAGTCACTGGTGTGACGTCACGAACATAACGTGACTAAAGGGAGTGGGAGAAGGGGCGCTCCACTTCTATTGGTAAATATAAGAAGATGGAAGGGGAAGACGAGGAACCGAGTGGGTAAATATACCGAAACTCTTGATCTGATCGATTTGATGTTGATGGCTATGCAGGCACATCAAAATGTATTCGTGTATATAAAGAAGTTTATCTCACTGGAGAACTCCTTTAATGTAAGATCAGGTTATCTTGATAATTATTTTTTATAGCAAACCTGGTCATGGACATGCAAGTTCTTTTAAGTAAGTGAGGGGGGCAAACGAGACGAAATCTGCAATTTTAGGCCTTCTACAGTTAAGAGCAAATAAGAAATATCTTGCTTTGCCACATGTAGCTTATATTATACCCGGCTAAGCATTGATCATTCTCTAATTGGATTGGTCTTCCCGGCTTATTGTGGTGATAAAAATCGCTGCCTTATGATTACTATTTTATTTATCCTTAGAACCAAGAAATAGAAGAGTTAAGTATCGTTGGGCTTCGGATGTCCCAAAGAAGAAGACCCTTACTTAATCCTTACCCTGCATAAACTATTTGGTATTGAGCAACTATTTTTCTCTTGAATATTGCTGGTAGTCATTTGGTATAGAATTTAGAACATCTTCGTGGTATAATAGTTCTGAGAATCGTAAACAACAGCTTCGTCTCAATCAGCGATTCCTTCTTGCAATTTGTGTATTATTATGGGATTCAGGGAGAAGGACATCTTTTGCATAATGCTACTAATTGTAAGAGGGTATGACAAACTTGTGGTACCCATAGCAACTAACATGAGGCTAACCTTCAATCTCTAATAAACATCTAGCTGTCCCATTCAATGAGCATTGCTCTCCAAAGCTAATGGTGTGTTTCTCATAGTATCTTGATTTGTTCAGGCGTTTTACCTACTATTTTTGCATAGTGGCGTCATGAAGCCTGCTATGTAGGACTTGATATTGTCCTTTCAGGATGGACAGCTGTTTCGTTTAAGTTCAACATATATTACCATGTATGTAGCTGTAACTGATGTATACGAATTCAGTCATCACTATTATTAAGTATACGAAAAGAAATTTCTAATGTATGAATCATGATTTGGCATCATGCTTTTGTTTCATGACTTTCTTATCCATGATGTTAGAGGACTCCACACTAAGAAGCTACGAAAGCTGTGCGACAAAAGCATCACGCAAACCGAGATGCAAAATCTCGAAAATTTGCCTCGTATAGTAAGTGCCTAATTCTCAGTAGTTTCTGTCTGTAAAAGTATTAATGAAAAGTTTTGGTCATTTTAGGAGTTACAAGTTACTCTTTGTTGCGTGCTTACTTCTACAAATGCTACTGGATTTATACAGTAAAGTAAGACATTTGTATAGACCTTTCTATAAGCAGCATTGAGCAAACTTCTTTTTCCGTTAATAATGTTGATGGATTATTGTTTTTCTTTGTTCTTTGGTATTTAAAGATTCATAAATCATAAAAAATTTGATTTAACGTTGATTAATGCAGCCCAAAACCGTTCAATATTAATTACGATACAATCCAGTTAGCAAGTAAAATTTAAGGTTAAGCTTATCTTGCCCTCTCTTCTGTACTCTTTGCAAAAAATAAACCCTGGGTTCGTTAATTTAATTTTTTTAAACGAACATAGTGACTGAATTGTGCATTACATTTCGGATTCCTCTACATCGAACTCATTCTACATAAATTGATAATTTTTATCACGTCGACGCGCAGTTCCGACACCGTTTCATGTATACTGATAAACAGATTTATATTATACGCTGCAAGAATTTCAGGAAGGACTTTGTTTTTCTTACTCATGGATCAGTATTCGTTCTTGATTACAATTATACGGAAAAAGGTTGCTGCGATAACTTCATTTTAGATACCGGAGAAGTTAAGTGCATACTAATGTAATTGTGATTTATGATGGGTTTGATATTTTTTAATGTAAATATTAAAATGATAAGAAAAAAATTAAGTATTTGTACCTAGTTTTTATAACCTTTAAAATTTCATCTATTTTTACAGTATGCATCAATTACATTAAGTTCTATAATATAATAATTTTCAAAAATTAAAAAAGGCACAAAAATATTAAGGAAATTGTTTACTTCAAATATAAATGTGAATTTCATTTTTGCAGCTTCTTTCAGGCACTTTTAATTTGTGCAGATTTTCGAACAAATATAACAGCTGGAGGAATTATTAAAATTATCTTTATATTATTATATATAGGAAGACAAAAATCTTAAATCCTTTGAAATTTACTACACGGAGGTTTTAGATCTGATTGCAGAATTTGAAATTCAAATCTCGATCAAGATAAATCTGGGTACCAGGCGGTTTCAAGGTTACGAAAATGACCTGAGATTTTCAAAATTTAAAATGGCGGATGTGTATATTGCCACATTGTATTCGTCATTTTTAATTTAACGAAAATGGACTAAGATTTCGTAATCGACAGGACCAAAACCCTCAAGATACAAAATTTGATGAAAATCCAAACTGTATAATTATTTTCTGCCAAGTTGGGCCCAGCATTTTGAATCTGTAAATACTAACTCTGCATATAATCAGAATATTGTTCATCATGCAGCTTTGTCAGAATTTGATGTATTGTAGAAATGTGATTTTTTATAATTTATTTATTTCTAACAAAAGTGTTTCATAATCATTTTGGCGTTTCAACGTATAAACTAATATTGCAAAATTACAAGATGGTACTGGGAAAGGTGGAATGTTAATACCGCAAATTATACTAACTTTTTTCAATTCGAAAGTGCACAATTTTTGTTTCTTTTAACCCTTTACGGCATAGTCATTCCAGAGTAAGATATATATACAGGGTGATCGGCCAACCATTACCCAGCGGCTAACTGTAGATTGTACAGATAATTCTGAGCAACTTTTTCCTTTGAAAAGATTTCCGGGAAGGTAGACTTTTTAAGTTATTCAACACTAAAATTTAGGGGGGAAAATCACTTCTTTTTAAATATCTCGGCTCTGTATGAAGGTATCTTAGCGAAATGAAGCTCATTTTAAAGATATTTTCAAGCTATACAAGTTGCCTCTGTTGATTTTTGACCTACAATGAATATTTCTCTTGTTATAGCCATAAAAACGGGGGTAAATGCCGATTTTTCAGGTTTTTCGCGTCTAACTCGTTTCGACACATAGCTATCGAAATATCACACTGGAAAAAGTTGTAGGCCTTGAAAACACAAACATTTTTTGTCCTCTAATACGATGCGATTAAATTAAAACTGAACCCTATTTGCACTCGTTTTCATAACATTTTGTTATTAATATCGATTTATTTGTCGTACTGTATTTTGTCGACTTTACGAGGCTCTTGTAGGGTTCAGTTTTAATTTAATCGCATCGTATTAGAGGACAAAAAATGTTTGTTTTTTCAAGACCTACAACTTTTTCCTGTGTGATATTTCGGTAACTATGTGTCGAAACGAGTTAAACGCGAAAACCCTGAAAAATCGGCATTTACCCCGTTTTTATGGCTATAACAAGAGAGATATTCATTGTAAGTCAAAAACCAATAGAGACAATTTATAGAGCTTTAAAATATCTTTAAAATGAGCTCCGGTTCGTTAAGATACCTTCAAACAGAGTCGAGATATTTCAAAAAATGTGATTTTTTCACCTAAAGTTTAGTGTTAAATAACTTAAAAACTCTACCTTCTCGGAAATTTTTTCAGAGGAAAAAGTTGTTCAGAATTATCTGTAGAATCTAGAGTTGGCCGTGGGTAATGGTTGGCCGATCACCCTGCATATACATAACGCGACTAAACCTTCGATTTTGAAAATTTATACATTTTATACTCGATTTTATACGAATAATTGAATCGAGACTTCTTGTTCTGCAAAGATGTTTTAACAGTAACATAAATTTCATTGTTAAAGTAAAGGAAATCGTGTGTTCAATTCTTCTAATGTTTTTCATCTGTTTGTATGAATATTTAAAGTTTGTTTATTTATTGCTTCCTTTGAATTGTCGGTAGTATTTATTATCCATACAAAAACAATTACATTTAAACTTTACGTGAGCCAGTTGAGTATTGTCAACATATACACTAAGAAAGATTGACAAAGTAAATCAATGTAAATCCAGCCTGTAATTGATTATGTCGAGCACAGGTGGCTCTAGCATAACAAATAATTTTTAAATTTATTTTATTTCAAAGCAGAATGAATTAGTAAGTTAAAACTTTCTGCAATTTGCCGAAATTAAAAGTCATTTAAATTCGGATGAAAAAAAACCTTCGTAATTTCGTTTAAACTCGATACTTAATCATTTAAGCAACTTGTCTAGACATGAAACTAAATTTGAACTAAAAATTGAAACTATATTTTTTTTAATTTATTAAAAATTACAATCCTTAAATCATAAGACTAATTTTATAACAATCTTCGGTAATTTCTATGTTTCTAAAAGTCACCGAGCTTTTCAACTATTATTAGTTTTCAACTTTTAATCAGTTTGAAATCAAGCATTTTTTAACAGAAATTCGATATTGTCTCGTCACAAAGTTTCAATTAAGTTAATCTGCAACGTTTTACAATCTTTACTGGACATAACTTGAAAAATAAAGATAATTAAAACCTGAGTTCCTTATCTAAAAAAAGACTTATTCTAATCTGCATTTTCGTTCATGATAAAAGAAAATAAAACCGATTTTCTTTTGAATTCGCAAAAACAAAATTATTCTTTCATTACAAGGTCCAAGTAAAATTAATTAATTATACACGAATATTAGTGTTAAAGATGTAAATCGTGAAGGAATTTCCAAACTTGTTTTCTTTAAATGTCACGAACTTATAAGAAGAGATTGAGTATTTACATTCAACTTTAATACAATACCTTTTCCGGTATAGATTTCCATGTCATCGAGGTCATCGGTTTAAATAAACAAATTTTCCATTATACTTAAAAAATGCTGTGATTAAAATAGTTTATTTTGTAAGTGACTACAGCATTTTTTTATAGTATTTATATTTTTTGTATCAGAAGAACAATTTCATAAATTTACATTTGTTCTATTGTTCGTCATAATCTTTCAAATAATTTAAAATGAAAATATTGTTTTGGTATAAACAATTAGTTCTAAAACACATTGGTATTCTGTACACTTGTGGAAGATAGTAAATGTTCGGAAACACCCGAACTGGCAAGTTAATTAGATTTTATTTTCTTTCGCTACTCCGCATTTTCTTCCAAATTAAAAACAACGCAGTAAGATAACTGGATTTTAAATGAAATTGTGTTTTTCTATTATGCGCCTGTCTACATAGACATTCCTATTAAGCGTTTTTTTTATTTCGATGAAGTTGTAGCATTTTTGGAATTAGTAAAACAAGGAAGCATGCAGAGAAACTGAAGTAGAGACGATTAAAACTCATTTTTATAGTTATTTTTATGCTTCTACATATATTTCAAGAAATTTTATTTGTGGATTTTGGATTCTTTTTTATCAAAATATTCCGTTTGTTATTTATTCTGATTTTGAAAGTTTTCTTTTCCAGTTACTGATCATCATTAATGTGCATTTATTATTTGCGTCCTGGATGTCAACGTTATTATTTATATTCTCTGTTGTGTACTATTTCAAAATGTCAAAATCTTCTTATTGGAAAAGATTGTCTATGAAACTCTGTAGAAAATTTATTACTTATCAATTTTGCAAAAAAGTTCTTATCCTAATTATTATGCAATAAATCTATTAAAAGTTAGTAGTAATGTAAATTATACGTGCGTCACTAGAGAGCGCTTCGATTTTATCAGCAACTCGCATATGAGATGGACAAAACTGAATATTCTACTTTAGAGCAGTCTAGCGGCTGTAATGGGAAATATATAAATTTCGAGATCTTTCTAGGTTATACATATAGAATATTAATATTTTATTATGTATTAAATATTTTCACTTCTATTTCCCAATTCATTTGGAAATTTGATTAAACGAACCCGGTTTCGACACCAGAGTGGTATTTCTTCACGTTAGTTACATTTCTCTGCTGTTTTCATAACTGAAATACTTGGAAAACATTCCAAACGATGGTAAAATGTGAAATGCAACTTTCTTTTTCTCATATGAAATACAGTCGTTTTCGTGTCTGGGTTATGTAAACATTATCACGTCACTTTACTAACGGCATAGATCTAGGTCGCTTCATCGATTTAACAACATCAAATTAGATATCATTCTTATCAAGGACGCGTCCTAAATTATTCAATCATGTTTGGCATAAATCAATACTTTATTCGGAGCAACTCCAGAGGCCTCTTTTTGAAAACGTAGAATTTCGAAGATCCCAATTCTGGAAAGGAGGGGGATATTAATTTCGATAAGGTGTGAAGATTTTTTCTCCAATCAACCCCTTGGAGCGCACTCAAGATTAATTCTCAACAAATATTTGACAAGCAGTAGACGAAAATAACGAATTGACTCGATAACGTATGTCTGTAGGTATTTTCACGCTGCAATCTGATAAAATTGTTCTCTCGACAGTCATTAAACCGGATTTTCAGTTATTTCGTAGGCTTATCTGTAAACGGTGTTTCCAAAAATTTCTGGATTTTATCTAAAAAAATCATGTGCAGGTAATTTCGAGATAACGCGTTATGTGTATATTATTTTAGAGTGATGCCCGAGAAACCTCTGATAAATAGTGACATTTTCACTTTTTAAGAGTGAACAAACAATTTTGTCATGGAATTTTTTTTATTCCTAATGATTTTCTTTATAATTTTCGTCACAATATTCAGAAGTTTCGAAATTTCTGTAACCATGTAAAATTATCTTTATGTTGGTTGTTTATCGATTCAATTCAGGTCGTTTTATCAACTTCATTTTTTGTTTGTGCAATTTTGCGAGACTTTTCCGTGAATATAAGTCGGTTAGCGAATAATGCAGAAATCGATGGCGATAATTATGAATCCATGAATAGACACATTAACTCTCTAATGGGTTTGCTATTTTAAGAAAGCGATATTATCAATGAAAACAAGAGTATATGACCTCAATACGACTACATCTTCTTTGGAATGATAAAATTAATTTTATATTAAGAACCTAACTAAGTTAGTTAATTTATTGATAAGTAATATCGCTTTTTTTATATTATTAAATGTTTCTAATTGAACTGTCAATTTCTGGAAAATGTAACGTATTCTCATTTTCCAGGTCATTCGATGGAATTTCGTCTCTAAAAATAGTAAACTACCCCGTTACGATACAATCGTAAAATTAATGGCGAATGAAGTCGATTTGAATGTCAAAAATGCGGCGAATGTTTAATAACGGGGTACGTTAGTGTGAAAAGCGGTACGAGGTCGGAAGAAAATAGGTTCAATCACAAGATATAGATAGAGAACACCCGACTGCGGATGATTCTAGAAAAATTTCGACGGTGGGGGAGTTTGGTCGATAAAGGGAACGACCTAGTAACCCACAAAAGGAAATGCCGAAAATTTGATACTGCGGCTTGTGCCACTGCGCTTAATACACTCGACCGAATTCGTTTACAATAGACAATGATATAATTGAATTAATTAACGTTAATAAAAATCGCCGCCCATATCCAATATTTCTAAAATAATGAATTGGGACCATGTATTTTTATATTTATCTTATTTGAATTATCTTATCAAGTGCTGAATTTAAGTATGTGGTTCTTATTATCAAAAATTTGTTATTATTTGTGGACTAGAAACACACAATTTCTTGGAGTGAAAATTCACCCCGAATCGAGTGAAAACTCACTAGATTGGCTTAAGTTTCATTCCACAAATAAGGAATTTCCATTCCATAAATTTTAGAGAGGAAGCTTCATTGTTTGAAGCTGCAGCTATCCACTATCTTCATGTTCATATAATTATTAAACCTCTTACTTCTTTTATATGAAATTTTAATGGGTTAGATGGTAATTTCGAGGACATTGTTCCTTATACTCAGTGCCAGTATTGGATATCTAAATACTAATAATTGGTTACCACACGTTTATTTTTATGATCAACTTTAAAATGTTCAACATGAAAATACGCCCTCTACACCAATGGTTTCAACAAATTACATGTGGGAAATTCTGATTGTTAAATATGCATAGTGAAAATAGGAATAAAAAGACAAAATTGACAAAAACTCCGGAACTTGTCATTTGAGGTTATGTATGCAAAGAATTTCGAATAAAATCTTAATACGTACAATACTTAGTACTCTTTCAACTAATTTATTTGATTAATTAATGAATGCCAAAGAAATTAATTAGGAATTGACCGAAAACTGTTGGAAATAGGTAATTTTTATTCATTTCCAGTAACTCTCGATCTATTCTTAATTAAATTTATTGGCATTCTCTACCAGGGCTCTAAGAGTCTGTATATACAAAATAGAATTATCCTTACAGAGTCCCAATTATTAAAAATTAATTCAGTCGTTTTTTATTTACGTTTTTTAAAGTAAATTTCTATCTTATCAGTGGTTTAAAAAATCTTTAAGGAACCGGTAAAGTACCGAAAATGAAAACCCCGAAAGGCTAAAATTTCGATATTGCGTGAGTCCAAGGTATTTTAATTTGCTTTCTTTTTGCCAAATTTTCAAAGACAAAGTGAAGAAAATCACGCTGGAGCCATGCTATATCGAAAATTTCACATGCGTGAACCAATAAGTAATCTATAGTGGAAAATCTAAATTAAAAATTATTAGAGCTATTTTTCAAAATTCAGGCTCTGTATCTGCAATTCTAAGCATTTTTGGTGGTATCTTATGAAATACCAGAGAAATTTGTGAGAAATTGATTAAGAATTTTCGGAAATAAGTAAAAATCATCTATTTTTTAAATTGCTTGTTCAATTCTCGATAAAGTTGTGTGGTCTTTATTTTAAGGGATCCTTTGTAGTAGTTCGAATTTTGAGATACGTTTCAGTCATTTATATTTTTATACCTAGATTACTACCTTATTAACTGAGGATTTTAGAACCCCATAAATGTGATTTAATATATACGTTTTGATATTTTTAATATCACAAACTTTAAAAAATCAAAACTTTGATTTTGAAACAGTAGATAAGAAACTTAATACTATTGAAGAGACCAAAGTTGTGTTAAATTACCTTTTGGATTTATAAACTCAAATTTGAAAAATATTAACATTTCGATTTAAAATGATATAAAAAGGAAGTTTCAACATGAAATTCTAAACAAACATGTAAATTAATAAAGTAGTAATAAAATAAGATAAATTTTAAGTAAAAAGAAGTGTAAAAAATATAAATTATATAAATTATATATTATATACTTATTTTTCTGTTTTTCATTATTGTGGTATCTCTTTCCACAAATTAAAAAAAAATTTAACATTAAACGACATTTAAGTTACTAAACAAGGTTATAAACATTTATTAAAATAAAAAAGAACGAGTATGCCAGTTTCCACATGGAAAAACAGAAATGATTTGTTTTACTATTTTAATAGCCAGATATGGCACATTTACATTGTTTAGTTGGTTTTACTATTTAAGTTGTAGCATTGGCTATCTGATAGTAGAGGTCACTATTTAGATAGAAAAATTAAACAAACAATGATGTCTGCGTTTATTCTATCTACTTAGTAGTTCCTATTATTTTATTTTTTCCGTGTGTAATTGATCATTTTTATTTTTAGAACTATATACTTTAAACTATTTGATAAATACCAATAAATACAAGCCAACTACTCCAGGCAGTATTGGATACTACTACACGTTTTTTAAATATTATTTCAAGCAGTATTAGTAAGCTAATAGTAAATTAGCTACATTCAGTACTAAGATGATTTCTTATTTCTCTCTGCTGCATACAAAATTCCCTTACTCATGAACTCTGGGTAGTATTGCTCGTTCCAAAAGTTGTAAATAAAAATATACCAAATCTATTACATCCATAAATTCGTGTCACTTTACCAGGACCCTCGTCCATGTTATTTTGTTAGTGGATCATTCATTTTTAATGTTATCTACCTCCCGAAACTGTTATTTATTAGCAAAACCCAGACCATACTCAAACTCATTCCAAAACGTTACACGATAAAATGTCTAAAGACCTTCGGTCCGAAATAAAAAATTCTATAATTCTAGGTCTGAAATGCTCTACAGTTTGTATGAATACACAATAACCGTTTAAAAAATAGGTTAAAATGTATAATTTACATTAAATCATAGTCGATATACCTAATTTCATGTTTTATCTTGACGAAAGGATAAACATTGTCAATGTTGTGTGTATTTCCGCCTAATCGTGTCGTCATCATCTGTGAAATTCGAAAGTAAACACAAAGAATTTTGACCTACAATATTGGTGACATCATTGTGATGTACGATGTTTAACAACAAAAAGTTGCATACAAACTAGACGATGATGAAATCTTTGATGCTGAACCATACGATACAATTATTAATGTACCCCAAAATGTATATCTGTCCTGATCACCGGAAAATCTGGTGATGACGTAGAGCTATCGTACCAATTAGGAAAATTATGTGTACTAATATATCAATCGTCGAGTAAAAGCTAGAAATATATTTCTTCACTGTATGTACTCAGAAAAGGCTACAATCCAGCTTCAATCTAATCAACCAAACGACTGAAGATAATTGCTACTTAAATAAGAGAGATCTGATTTAATTTTACCTCTACACTGATACAGATAAAGAGCACCAATTTTTCCTCTGTTTTACTGTGAGTTTACGCGAAAAAGTGAACATGCTCAAGAAATTAGAAGCATTATCGTTGGGTAGACCACCAACTATGATAAATGGGTGACGTGAAGCAATTCTGGCTCGTAAAACTACCCTCGAATACATCTCGTAAGAGTAATTGCGTTCTTGAAATATTCGAACGACAGAAAGAAAAGGCGTATTGGAAGAAATACGTAGGGGGTGTAATAATTTATCGTTTGCTCCGTGACTAATCGGCTTGTCGAAACGAGGTCGTTCGTACACGGGACGAAATGTTCGTCCAGTACGTACAATATATGTAGATATATATATACTCCACCCGAACTGCAGGCGAATCCGGGGAAATGATTTTTGCTAGTGGGGTTGGATCGATGAAAGGGTTGACCTGGTAACCCGGTTCGCGATGCTTTACAGCAACATCGCCCCCAGTGCTTCGACGCCCAAATAGAATAAGGATACCAACCGGACTCGTTGGACCGAAACAGAGTCTTCCACCACTTACCGCACGACTTGACCTGAGCATTATTGAAATTCGATAGCCAATATTAACAACACGTTCAACTTGTGTCTCAAATTTCAGAAAAAATGGATCTATAGAATTTTACTCATTTTCATGAACCTACAGCATGCTTGCTCTCTCCATGTCTAGGAATAACCATTTTGGGTTAAGCATTGATGAGGTAGTGCCCAAAACATTCATAGAGGGCAAGGAAATAACCCTTTTGTATAAGTAATTCAACGTTTATTTCAAAAATATGGAGTACAACTTTGGAGATTGCAATATGGAGAAAATCCTCTCTACCTCGTTTGACCTCGGTTGACTACGATGATGTTTAGCTTAACCCATTAACGCCCAAAGAACACTTTTTCTTGCTTCAATTTCAATCAAGTATTTCATATCAAAATCGAACTTCAAAAGAATTGAAAGGTACATATCCTACTGTTTTCGAGGTCGCTCTTCAAGATTCCAAGGTCAAAATTGAGTTTCAGCCATCAGGAATTCCAATATAGCGCCGAATTTGACAAAAATTTCCATAAAATTCGTCAATATTTATCCTTAAGAATTTCTTTCGAGGCATTAGAATATAGCGATTGTATTGAAACGATGAACGATGGTGATCGGAATACTTGAATTTAAAAAAAGTTTTTACTTGTGTACCCCACATCATTCTAACGACTTCAAAATGGCGTCGACAATGAAAATTTCTTTAAAAGTTTCTGAAGCTCTAACTAAAAAACGACGATCTTTTTTAAAAAAAATGCTAAGAATGAAAAGTACTTAGAATTAGTCGAGAAATATAGTGGAATTTTTTCAGATTTTTTTCAAGACATTTTCAGAAATTTCTTTTTAACATTTTTGTCAAAATTGTAATTTATTTACGAAAAATTCTGAAAAAAATTTAGTGTTTTCTCTGACGAATTCTAAGAGTATTTTGTTCTTTGCAATTCTTTGTAAAAGTTGATAATTTTCGAGCAAATGAATTTCGAATATTATAGTTTAGGATTTTTTTTCTCGAAAGCTGTCAACTTTTAGAAACATTGCAAAGAACAAAAGACTCTTAGAATTCGTCAGAGAGTACACTAAATTTTTTTCAGAATTTTTCGTAAATAAATTAAAATTTTGAAACAAATTTTGAAAAAAAAATTTCTCAAAATGTCATGAAAAAAATCTGAAAAAATTCCACTATATTTCTCGACGAATTCTAAGCACTTTTCATTGTTAGCATTTTTTTAAAAAAGCTCGTCGTTTTTTAATTAGAGCGTTCAGAAGCTTTTAAAGAAATTTTCATTGTCGACGCCATTTTGAAGTCGTTAGAATGATGTGGGGTATGCAAGTAAAATTTTTGTTTAAAATTTAAGTATTCCGATCACCATCGTTCATCGTTTCAATACAATCCCTATATTCTAATGCCTCGAAAAAAATTCTTAAGGATAAATATTTTCGAATTTTATGGAAATTTTTGTCAAATTCGGCGCCATATTGGAATTCCTGATGGCTGAAACTCAATTTTGACCTCGGAATCTTGAAGAGCAATTTTTTTGAACTTCTATTTTGATACGAAATACTTGATTGAAATTGAAGCAAGAAAAAGTGTTCTTTGGGCGTTAATGGGTTAAATCAGATAATTTGGTGACAACATACCTTGACTTAAGTTATACGATCCATTCTTTCAAAATGGCGGCGGATTATCCTAAGTTACATCTCTTCTCTACCCCCACTTCATTACGTTCCTTTATGTCCGTCGGGAATATATGTTTAACCGTAGTTTGCCGATCTTTACCGAACATCGGGACAGCGATACGATGTGGTGGGGAGAGAAGGGAAGGGATTTATCATAACTTTGGACAATGCCAAGGCAAAACTTAGGATGGTATAACTTTAGATAATATAGCACAGGACGGGGACTAATTATATTTGCCGATTAGGGTATTCGAAGCTTTTTTGAGCTTATGCTCCAAAATAAGTCATACCTAAAAATGTCTTCTTCTATCAGTACTTAGAATTTCCAACTTATTACTATAACGTCAAACGAATTATAGTCAAAATATGTCGTAGCGCAAACAAGTTAATTTGAAGTACTGTTGAAGCTTCTTTTGTAATACAAGATATTAAGCTATCAGGTGAAATATTTAAGAAATCTCATGTCGAAATTGACTCATAAATACATCATTAGAGAGTACGAACAATCGAGTTCCTGTTTTTTCAACGAGGCAAGTAACAAGCGTACGCACACATTCGATTCACATTTCAGAACAGACACGAGTTCCACAATTTCCTGTAGTGGCAGGTGTGCCAGCTTGGAAGGCCATTCTAATCGCATCATTCTCACTGAAAATGTTCAAAACTTCCGGGAAGTTTACCAATCTGGATTCGGCATTAACGAAATGTAGATTTCACTCGTTAAGTAGCAACACTCTCCACGGATAATATCCGTTACATTAATGGCGAATGAATGTCTCGTTTGGCGATAATGGCATCTCTTAAAATTTAGATTGTATAGGAGTCACTTGGAAATTCGATTTCAATTAAGGGAGTGGCGGAACAAACTTCTTGCATGCTCTATTAATTAATCAATGTAATTCAGTCTTTATTTCCAAAAACGAGATTTTTATGTTATCATATTTCTAATATTTAGGACCTCTGAAACAATAACTTCACCCATTCTCTAAACAAGCAACAGTAGCATTTTACTGCAATTCAAAATCCACTTGGAAAAACGCAAAGTGGAATAAATAGTATAAAATTACTAAACAGATAAGTAAGTAGAAATCACGAAATGAATTTGCCAAACCAATTATATTATATTTAAAAAATCAAGTGTTGTAAATGGTAGAGAATTTTCAGTTATAAACTTATACATATACTTATTTGTTATTTCTTTAACGCGTGAGAATTACATCGGCGACTAGTGGCAGCACGAGGAACTAAATTGCGTCACTTAAAGCTGCCATGCGAAACCGACAAATTCAAATAAGCCCAGTTGCTAATAATTTAATGATAGCTATTATTAACATAGCAAATTAAATCTACTATATATGAATAGTTCAATTCAGAAATTGATCTATTTTAATACTAATGTATTATTCAAATATTGTTCTCGCATTTTCCAAATATAAGAAAACTCCAATTAATTAAAATGTATAGAGGCGAAGTTTTATTTAAGTAATGGATGAAACAAAGGGGGAGAGTTGAATAAAACACAGGACAAATATTTGTCAACTTCAGTAGTTTACTTTTAGGTAGTTATTGTAAGATTTTATTAGAAATGTCACCATTTTCGTATTAAATGAGAAAAAAAAGTCTTTGGAGTAGAACATACAATAAAACGTACAAAATTTAGACAAACGTCATGTCATAGAACTAAAGAACAAAAGTAGTTTCTTGTTTCATTATCTTCTTGCATACGAGATATCATGCGGATTTTACGATCTGCTGGAAATAGAGTATTATGGCGGGGGTTAAAACTAATCTAAGAGGAAAGTATAATTTTGACAGTACACGTGAGATTACCCCAATCGAAATTTGAGAGATTTTATTAGGTAGTAAAAGAAAGTGAAGAAATGGTTTGAACACCAATATAAAATACATTACTGGATTCAGTTAAATATAATAATAATAATAATAATAACGTCCTTATTGGCGAACGAGGGGTACAAAATATATTTTATAACATATTTTGTAATTTGGCAACTTATGTCTGTTTTTTATTTAATTGAATTTAATACGTTTTACTAAATATTTTTTCGGTTGTCATAATTAATGATTTAAACAGAAAAAATCCATGTATTTAAATACATATTTAATAGTGCACTAATTACTTTTTTTAAGTGAATCAAGTTGTAGGATATTTTATGAAATATTTATGCAAGCAACAAAATTAGTTAAAAATAGGTTAACTTCACCTTTCAAACCAGGTCTATTCCAAAATAGTAGAAATTTAACTAACTTTGAAGTTCATTAAACTTTTAGTCAGTAGGGAAAAATAATGAACTAACAAAACATTCCTGATTTTCGGGTTAAAATGAACATGTAATTGGCCGAAAATTGGTTAATATTTATTGGTAATGCTCATTTTTATTCAACCTAATTTTGCCTAAATCCATTTTTTATGTTCACAATTTTTTTTTGTTGGAGAGGAGGTAATTTTTATGGCCAGTCTTAACAAGTATATAAAGTACAATATTCTAAAACTTCCACCAAAACAATATAAAAATATAAATATGGATGATGTAAGTTATTTATTGACAACATTTTGCATGATTTAAAGTCAACTATCCATGAGGCAGAGATTTGGCAAGGAGAGTTCTATTTTGTTAGATATATATAATAAAATTCGAGTAATAAAAGCGTAAGAATATCAATTATTTATAAGTGCACAAAAAACAAAATTACCGAATTAAATTAATTATTAAACGGTAAATTTATGAGATACGTGTTTTACTAATGACAGATTCAAACAGAAATTGTGCATCTGATTTTTAAGTCGAATTTTGTTAATTTAAGTCAGTATTAAAGTCCCCTTATTTAGGGAATGCTGGCTTCAAACCCATGAACTTCAAAGTCGAATTTATTAATGTTGTCTAATGTGAATGAAATAATTCATTGATAGGTTGGACGTTCCAAATGTAAATATAACTGGTATATGATAATCATGAAAAACTAAAAAAATATTTATTAAATAAAATGAGGAAATCATTTTTGGCAGGAGATTTATGAGCATAATATAAAAATTAATGTTTCTTTGTCGAAAAATTGTCCATAGTAAATTTTATTTTTAAGTTAAATTGCAGTATCCTGCTTTAGTTAGCAATATATTAATAATAATAAATCAAGAAATATTTATTTGGACATATTCGTCCAAATAAACATTTCTTGATTTATTTAAAATATTCACGGTTCGAAGTAACAGCAAAAAACCTTTTGCAATTTTAATTTAATTAATAATAATATTGTCTAATTAATATCTGCTACGCACGTCGAAATAAGGTAAAAGTGGGTTATAAAGACAAATTTTTTGTCAGAATTTAGTAACATGAACCTAATAGATAACATTTAAGACGCCGAATTCTCATTATATTCTTAGTATACATTTACATATGATTCAAACAATATACAGGATATGATTTTTCATGAGACTATCAAGTTTACTTAATTTGGAAGAAAATGTTTGAAAATCTAGTCAATTTTATTTTATTAGTAAATTCTGTATTTGGTTTGGTAACGATGACTAAAATTGTCACCTAGGAAATTGAACCAACTAATTTCTATCGATATAGTAGATTTATAAAAAAGAATTCTCTGCACTGTCTTAATATTCGTCTGCTAACAGGCAACCACATATTTGAGAAATATTACTAGTTGTTTTTTTCAGTGTAGAATAATTACAAAAGCATTTCATTCCAAAATGTAGATTTAGTATTTACGTACAGGGAAGAAAGGGTTTTACAAGTTGAAAAGTTTTAGACCAACAATTTCAAGTTAGTCTTGGTTACAGTTTCTAAGTTTGATTTTATAACTGTGGTTTCAATTTATAATAATAATTGAACACTGCTATACGAAAACATATTTTAGGACCACATTGAAAGGAAAATTCTATGAAGAATTTTATAAGCTGCCCTATTGAACTTATTTCTGTTCTATGAACTTTGATATTTCTTGTACATTTAAAAAAGAAGAGAAATAGATACATACTCTTAAAAAATGTCATAAAGAATATGGCAACCGAAGGCTTCGGTTTAATTAAAATATGAAGGTTTGAGCATATAAAGTGTAATGATTTAATTTATTTGCAATTTTTAATGCCTTATAGCAATGTACATGTATTTACGATAAAATTATTACAAAAAAAGAGATAGCTGTACTGGATATATAGATCTTAAGTGTATATATTTAATTAATTAATTGTACGACCTCGAACGAGTTTGTCATCGTCGAAGCTGGCGAGCAAAATTTTAATAACCATGTTCATTATTAAATGAGTATTTTCTTTTCGGTTGTATGTGATGAAAAGAAGCAGAAATATTTAGACAGTTTTTTAACAAAAAACTAATTTACTATTAGCTATAGGTATTATCTAGTTTGTAGACATTTCTGCTTTATACAATTTTAAACCATGTAACTTAGCCAGAAAATGAACTGTACACAATAAAACTGAACTGAATTTCTACTAATTTATTGTAGTTATCAGGTTAATTGTATAGAAAAATATATAAATAAGTGCATTTTTTGTTTTAATTTGTATTGACTTATGCTACACCTTTTGTTTTAGGCATTTTAAACCTCGTTGGATTATAATGCTATAACTTTTATTTACATCGTGTTTACAGTAATTTCCATGTTTGATAGACTACTCTCAGGTCGCACTTAAATACTAAGGTCACAGTTTACAAAAAAACGAATGGAGCGCTTTACAAATTTTATCGGTGGGCGTTGCAAGTAAGATTTCGCACGTGAGTGGGAGTTGAAATCCAAGATCAAACAATTTTTTGGGGAATTAGGACCGTTGGTTATTGAACAAAATGCATTGCCACATTAGATGATTCAGATCTTGGAATCCCTCCCTGCATTCGCCCTGAGCACTGTCAACTATGTTGATTTTTAACAGGGAGGATAACAAAAAAAAATAGATGTAGCATATAGCTCAATATAAATCAAAATCACTTATTTACGCATTTTTCTATAAAATTAACCCAATAACTACCTGATAACTACAATTCTACTTAGTAGAAATTCAGTCGAGTTTTATTGTATACAGTCGATGTTCTGGCTATAAGTTACGTGGTTTAAAATTGTATACAGCAGAAATGTCCACAAACTAGATAATAACTAGCTACAAATCAGTAACTCAGTTTTTTGTTACAAAACTGCCTAAATATTGGATAGAAATAAATGGATTGAAGCTGTTGATATATTTGTCTAAAAGTCCTGCCTAATAAATATTCAGAAAAGTTATTCAAAATATGTATGAAATAAATATGGATTGAAAAGGGGCGTCTTTTTTTTTGTTTACCGGAAACATACGAGGATATTATTATTCACTTGAAAGATCTTTTTTGCAAATGAACCAATAATAAATGCAAATAAATAGGAAAAATATATATTAGATCTAACTATTTCTCCTGAAGATGGTCCAGAGTCGACCGGAATATACAGATCTTTTTTTTGTCATCACGTCAGGGCATAAGCCGTTAATAATTGTTTATATTTTGTATTTAGAATGTGACAAAAACTGAATGCATCAGACATACTAAAATGTATAGGCATAAGTTACATTCATTTGATTTAGCTGTCAATATTGCAAAGGGGGCCAGAACTAAAATAACACCAGTCAGATAAATGTACAGTACAATTTTTTTATTATTATTTATTAACTTATGATGCAATCAGAGATGCAATTTGTGATATGTAAGGAACTTATGGATAATTTTTAACGATGTGTCGGTTGGAATAGGTGCTCATTTTATGTGATGTATAGAAATATAAACTTCTAAGATCTCTTAACAGTTTCATCTGGTTTGATTCGTATGTTGGACACTGCCAAATTACTGCAAATTCCATTTATTATCATTGCAAATCTAGATACTATTCCTACCAATTCTTATATCAACAATTTTTATTCGTTCCATCGACTAAAATTTTCTGCATCAATCTCGATTATTAGAATAAAAAAAATTATATTCACAATTCCTTCGTACTGTGACTTTAGAATTGATACCAATCCAGCCACTCTTTCAGTAGCATTGAAAATTTGACCTTAAACTGAAGTATTATCAGTACTAAAACCGTAAAAGCTGCACTCTTAAAATAGCATTGCTCAACGTAACTTCAAGAAATTTAGAGTCCAATCGTCTCACAAATTACCAACGACATGAGCATAGGTAATCACGAGAATGTTACGTCGATACGTTATTACGCGAATGCTGTGTATTGCGTCTTGTTTTCCCGGTCGATTTTCATAGATATTCAAATATGACAATAAAATAGTGTTGCGATTTTATCATCTCTTTTGTCCCCGAGGTTGATTGGGTTGTAACTAACACACTTTCAGAGAAACGACTTTCTAATATTGCTTCACGTTTCTCCCTAGGTAACGGGTCTTCTAACAGTCCGTGTGCCCTTGACGGCTCGCCGGACGTAACTATATGAAGACTCTGCAATATCGAACCGTTACGTACCTTCAATGATATCATTTTAATCGGGTGTAAAAGACAAAGTTGTATAGTTGAGACAAATATGGGATAAAAATATAACCAGACTCGATAAAACGGTTACAATGATGACGTTCACAATGAACTTTCCATTTGTAGGAAGAACATTATTTTCTTGCCATAACATTAAAGAAAAATTGACATTACTATAAATTTAAAAAACAAACATTATTAACCCATTAACGCCTGAAAGAACACTTTTTTCCCTTGAGTTTCAATCAAGAATTTCGTAAAAAAAAGGTGAACAAAATTTATAGTAAGATATCCTAGTATTTTCGAGGTCTCTCTTCAAGATTCCGAGGTCAAAATTAAGTTCAGCTATTGGAAATTCCAAATGGCGCCAAACTTTTAAAAACTTTCCAACAAATTTTAGAAATATTTCTTCTTTTCATTTTTTTTTATATAAAAACAGAAAAAAAATGTATTCTTATCGATATTTTTTAGGGTATTAGAATGTTCAGATTGGAGAGAAAGTATGGATAAAGATGGATAAAATATACAAATTTTATGACAAAATTTAACTTTTGTACCCTACTTCAATGTAACAATCTCAAAATGGTGTCTTCATTGAAAATTTCATTAAAGAATTTTGGGGCACTTTAACTCAAAAACTATGAGCTTTTATACAAAAATACTAATTTTTCTAAAATATACTGCAATTTTGAAGTATTTCCTAACACAAATTAATTGACGAGCTGCGTACAAAACTTTTATGATCAAGTATGAGAATCTATATCATAATATTTTTACTTCCATTTCGAAATCGCAAAAATGTGTCGAAACATATGAGTATCATACTTGCTAACCGATTTCCTGTTTACCAATAGTGCAACATTGAGTCCAAATGCTGAAATATACTAATTTTCAACGAACTTAGGTAACATGAAAAAATAAAATTATTTTTTATGACAATATATCAGTAATCATTATTTTGGCTTGGGGAATTAACAACATTTCTTTAAGACTGCAGATATCAATATGATGTCCCAGTGTCTTGCAGGGGAATATAACAAACAGATTTCCGTCAAATGTGAAATCAATATGCACTAAGACAAAAGTTTTATAAACTCAACCGAAATTTGTTTAAATCGAACCATTTGTAGCTAATGAACATCTTCAGAATAGATTCAGATTCAGCTAGTCACTGAATATAGATACTTTCTATAACTATGTAATGCGTGATCTAGCATCTTTTCCGACTAAAACAGCATCAGTCAATTTTTGCTTAATCATGTAGATTTACTTTTAATATAAAATATTCTTCATTAATCATTGGTTTCCTTTTTTTAATTTCCAGAAAATAAATAATAAAACATTATAACAACTACACTGAAAAAAAATTCCTTATTTTAAGTAAATACTTACTTGAATAGTCGCAACAAAATATTTACTTATAATAAAAAAATAGTTTGAACTAAAAAGTACTAAATATTAATTTGATTTTATCCAGCAAGTAAATATTTTTTTAAATTAAGAAAATATTTCCTTATTCTGAGTAAATATTTGTTTGCGACTATTCAAGTAAATATTTACTTGCAATTATGAATTTTATTTTTCAGTGTACGTAACAATAGAAAGTGTACAGAAATATTGCTGAAAATTTGAATCGGCATACCCGAAATGCGTTATTGCTAACAGCTCCATTTGACATGTCATTTATAAAAATAAACAAATCCGAATGTAAATAAACAATCAGTACAAATATGAAAACGTGTATATACTGCATTGATCAAAGATGAATAAAACCGAAACTATATATAAATCTTGGACGACATATTTTTTAAACATATTATTTAGGTCAATCGAAGACTGATACTTTATTTAAGTACAGCGATTTAACTCTTTATTCGTAATTTATCCGCTTTGAAAATATTCCAACTGTATTTTATAAGAACTGTTTTCGTCATATGTGCTCGAAGTTCATAATAAAACATGGAAATTAAAATATTTTTAAAAAGACACCAGGATCTATTTAAAAACAAGATTTTTGAAAACATGATCCTTAAATATGAAACCATTCGTTAACCCTCCTGAGTACAAATCCGTAGTTGCCCAAATTAGGTTGTTTGTGTATGAAGAAGGATGATTATAGCCGTCTACCATATTTGTAATAACTTTTAAAGAAATTAAAATAAAAACATCTAATAAGATGTAAATTAAGGTTTGAGGTTCTAAGATTGGTACATAATTCATCACACGTTTCTATTTTAAAAATATTTCTTTGCGAATAAGAATTAAAATTAGTGTACAAATGAAAAAATAAGCACAAATTGAAAGAGAAGTATTTGATTTTCTTGCAAATTCATATCTGGGGGTTTTCAGTGTCATTGCCTACGAATCGGAGTCCGTTTTTAAAAGTTCAAGATGGCGGATACAAAATGGAGGATGAATTTTATACCTAAGAATGTTTTGTGTTACTGATAACGACTAAAATCTGGAAAAAATAATGTAAACCCAAGATGTACATCCCAAGTTTACATCCCAATTTTTTTATTTTTTGTTTTATTGCTTTTTAAAATTTATTTGCTGGTTAGTTTTCTTGTTATTGTTATTTTTCATTAATTTAACAAAACTTTATATGGACTAATATAACTGATAATTAAATATGTGGGAAGTCAGTGACTTTTTATTGGATTCTCCATTCTGAATTTTCAAATTCACAATTTAGATTAGCGACCCAAGAACCATCAAGTACAAATTTAAAAGAAAATTCAATAAGTTAAAATATTCTTGCGCCACATTGGTAATGCCATCTAGAGAATGTTTGAAAACGGCCTTCAGATTTATTACCCGAAAATCCTTAAATCCCGAAAGACCGTACCGATTTCGCCTTGATAATTAAACAAACAAAGAGTGCCCTCTATTGAGAAAAGGCCTTGACAGAATATTCTTTAAGCGTCGCCATGAAAAGTGAAAACAAACCAACTACGATATGTTGAAATCTTAATCTGAAAATATGAGAGTTTACGTCTAAAAAATTTACTAAATTGGCTACGTTTATTCCGATTGTCAAAAAATGCTCGGAAGCTTTTCAGAGTTCATATCTCAGGTTAGAAACACACGGATGGATTAATACTTTCAATCAGCCTCATTGTACTCACATTTTGAATTTGAAAAATCTATTCAATTTGTTTATAAATTGAACTTCTAAATCGTAATCCGCGGTTTCAATTTCAAAATTAGCTCACGTTGTTTCAGTATCTCACAAAATGTACCGTAAAAGTAAGTTTTTTGAGGTTATGAAGACAAAAAGAACCAATTTTTCCGGCTTCGGATTCAGCGACCCAAAATAAGTAAGAAATTACCAGTATAGTTCGCCATACATACATTTTTTTTGTGGGTGGTGCTATTAGGATATTACTAGCAATAAATTAATTTTACATTTCAAGCAGTGTGATGATTTTTATGAAAACGTTTTGAGCGGAAAATTTATCTATAGAAACTATTGATGATTCATATCTGGAAAGGATTCAGATCTATTGGTCAATTTACATATTTAGTTAGCATAATTATGAAATCTATTGGGCAGTATTATTCGTGAATAATTATAATCAGAAATATTCTTTTCTTTTAGTAGTTAATATCAAAATCATAAATGGTTGATACTGATTATACTATGTAGGACAATTAACCACAGTTTTTAATAGCTTCCAATGTTTGAACATTCCTATCATCAACCTTCTATACAATATTAAAAGTTGAAATGTAGCAAACGAAATGATCTAAATGCACCAGTAGGATAGACACAGATAACGTTGATCTATGACGCCGGATGGTGATATTGGATGATAATTAATGGTGTCGGAAATTCCATGATGGGAAATGTCGATGATTGCCGATGTACAATAAAACGTAGAGGATCGTCATAGATTGCCATTCGCCATCCATAGTTATATGTCGTCAATGACAATGTTAGTAACTAATACTATTAATACTTTATTCTAATTCAGGATTGATTGTCAATCTAAATAATTATAATCTCACTGACTAGAAAAGATTTGTTCTAGAGCTCTTTCTACTGAGTTTTCTAACACCTTTAAAAGATATGATAGATGCCACACTTAGCTATTGTCACTTTTCTGGTTGTAGACATGCATTAACGTCATTAAATTATTTTTTTAAACAAACAAAAACGAATTACCAATTCCTCGCAGGTAGTTCCCAATAGAAAGTATCTGCAGCTCAGATGACGATCACGAATTCAAACTACCTAAAACTAGGGAAAGGTAGTGATTTCCAGATCCTGATGATTTACTTTCAATTTGAAACAGTTTGACTGAATTGTAGTCCAATTAAAAAAATACCGTCTCGTAATGAATCAGTGACTGTTCAGTGAATGAAAATTTATAAAATAGTTTTTTAACGCTCCGGGAGTAGAACTGTATTTTCCGCCCTGCAGTAAAATCTTCGGGCGCAAATTAGGGAGCCCCACGCCCGTCGTATTAAAAAAATATCGTATGCAACATGGGAGAAATATCGATCTTCGACGAGTGTGATTGTCACCCTCGCTTCGATCATATGACAAACTTCGCACTCATCGAAGATTAGTAATTGCTCCCTTGTTACATAATATACTATTAACGAATGCCTTGCTCTTGTAAATCACCAACAAAGGTCAGTAAAGTTTTGTTCCTGTGAAGCTGTACGTCCTTTACAGATTAATTTTATGCATAAAATCTTAATCCAAAGTCAGAATCAGTCTGTCACGCCAGAATTTTGAGATATTTAAGGTTCTGTACTCGAAGCATTTTTTCGCTATTTGTTGTTATGACGTTTAAGTTGCTTTTCTGTCAAAGAGGTACTGTAAATGCTCATGACATTGTTGGGGTAAATATGATAATAAACAATTAATTTTCAAGGGTCGTACTGAGTACATAACCTCAAATGTCTCAAAATCCTGATGTAATGTGGCGATTCTGACCCCTGATTCGGATTTTACGTATAAAATTGATTCGGAAATGGACCACATTTTCTCAATTCAATACCTTCTTTTTTGTTAGCCTGTTTAAAAAATATATCAATAATTTAAGACATAACGATCTGTCAAAGATGTTAGGTCGAACTCATACATATATCAGAAAATGAAATAACCTAAAAAATATCAATGAACTACAATTTTTAACATCCGAACGAACTTTGACGGAGTTGAATTTATCTTTTGTATATATCAAGCTGAAAATATATAACTTTTGTAATTGTGTTAATTATAAAAGTTATCAATTATTGACTGCAATTCATAAATTGCAATGATTCAGTTAAAAAATTAGCAGATCAGAGCATTAAGCAGCAATTTTTAACATAAAGATGAAGATGAAATGTTCTGAACAGTATATTGATATTCGATTTTATAAAAATTGATTTTATGAATATGAATTAGTTCTAAATTTATAATCACATACTAAAAAGTAACGAACGTTAATTTTAAAAACAAAATTAGAATTGTCTCGCGATATCTGGAAATACATATCCAAATTTATCTCACGTATCGATAACACGACAAAGATAGAAAATTTCACTTTGAAATCGTGTTAGAAATTGGGTCGACAAATAATTCGATTATGACAGAAGAGACATGAAAATTAATTTAGTTAGCCAGTAGAATGCTACTCATTTATTTAGAACAAATATCAACATCTACGATGACACAGAACGATGACAGGATGCCCGTGTATATATTTGCGATGCGATTATTTCTATCCTATTCTCGTCTTATCAGCGACAGGGAATCGAAATATGTCGAGGTACGCATAACGTTGTATATATAAATACATAGATATGTACACACAGATAGTGACGAATAATTCAAGGCATTATATACACGATATCTATATGCGATAGAAAACAATAATTGATTTTCATCTTTATCGAAAATAGTGCATTGAGAGAATAATAATGGACTACTTTCATAGCGGGTGGTTTACCATTTAAACTTTTTTGACATTATTTGTAAATAAATGCATAATAAATCAAGAATATTGCTTCAAATTTTCTTGTCGATCGGAAAAAATTGACATCAAGGGCAATTTTAATTACTATGTAGGGCTAAGAAATTAATTAGGAACTGAACGAGAATTATTCGATGGCTGGGACGAAGAACCGGACATCTCAAAAATGAGACGAAGGATCGGACATTATAGAATTTGCGGCGAAGAACCGATCATTTCACAATTTGTGACGAAGAACCGGACATTTCAGAATTTGTGACGAAGAACTGGTCATTTCAGAATTTGTGACGAAGAACTGGTCATTTCACAATTTGTGCGGAAGAACTGGTCATTTCACAATTTGTAACGAAGAACCGGATATTTCAAGATTTTCTATAGTGATTTCTTATATTGTATCCACGTTTGAAATGTCCGGTTCTTCTCCGCACAATTGTGAAATCTCCGGTTCTTCGTCCCAAAATCGAGTCCGAGTTTCGTACCAGCCATCGTATTGGGAATAGATGATTTTTATTTATTTCCAAGAACTCTCGTCTATTTTCAATCACCTTTTTTATAATTCTGTTAGACTCCGGATATAGAACTTACACATCCCGAATTTTGAAAAATTTAATCAGACATTTTTGTTTTTTAACTAAGTTTCATGACTGCCAAAAACTATGTGATTACAAAGGATTATATATTTTTGTATTTTAGTGCTGCCATTTTGGGTTTAGAAGTTATTTAGGTTACTTAGAAGACATTATTAGTTCTTTTTGCTGCTAAGAAGCTGGAACGTTTATAAATAAATTTACATATTTTAGACTTTTTAAGCATTGTTTTGAGGTTTTTTGAATTTTGGAAAATAATTTTCGGTCACATTTCCGACATTCCGAACGCATTTTGTGTGGAATTTCTTAAAACACGCTGTCTCCGCAGGTTTGTCCAGTTGATTAGAAGCTTTACCGGCTACAATCTGGACGCACGTATATCCGCTTTGAAACGTACTGCAATGCGGTCGCAGTTTCCTTGCGGCTGATCCAACGGCAATGAGACCGCGGCAACGTCTAATTAGCTGAGAGTTTCAAGCATCGCGTGCAGGTGCTTGGAAATTCACAACCATGTCGAGGAGTTTGTATCAATGCTGTTGCACTTTTAGGGACATGGACACAAATGCAATCCAAGGTTTGTCGCAACGTTTCATCTCGTTGCATACTCATTTACGCATTCAAATTTGTAAATTCAAGAAAATATTTGTTCCAAGAGTCGAACTACACTTTGGAAAGTATTTGGTAAAAATTTGCTTCAAATGCAGTAAAATTACAAAAAAACTCTAAAATTAACCCATTAACGCCCAAGAGGACCCAAATTTCACCAAGAATTTCCGAATATTTCTTGACATTAAAAACCAATTCAAAAAATTTGAACCAAATCATTCTCGATGTAAAATTGATCGCCCTTTCAGATTCCTCAATCAAAATTTGGCTACAATAAAAGTGTAAAAAGTTATAAACAATTATTCACAAAAAAACGCTATTTTTGTTTTCAAAAATGTCAAACAAGAAAAGTCATTAGGTCAAAATGTGAAAATATCGTGTCCTTAGTGTCTCAGCTCTAAATACTAGTAACATATGGGGAAGTTGGAGATGCCTGCTTCAAAGTGGCGATTAAAGCTTTCTTTTTTTGTAAATAGATTAGTGTACCAAATTTTCAAAAATCTGATCTTGATAAAACTTAGTACCCGATAAAACTTGGAGATTTAATCGAAAACTTATATAGTCAAAGTTATATATTGCATTGATTAACAGTATCTCAGTACAATTACATAAAAGTAAATTAAATTTTTTTAATTTGTGACCGCGGGATTGGATCCGAAATGTTCAATTTTCTAAAAATTACTCCTAATTCGTAATTAGAGATCCCAGAAATCCGATTTACTAAGTTTCATAAAAATAAAACAGCGTTTTTAATTATTTACCCTCATATTGGATTCGCCATTTTGAATTTTTGAAAATGACTTCATTTTCATATCCAACGATCTAAAAATCCCCCTTATAGCAATTTGCATGAAAATTAAAAAATATATATATAATTTTTGGCCATCTTATTGGATCTGCAATTTTAAATTTTTTAAAAATAACCTGAAAATAATATTCGGAGACCCCAAAAATCTATGGGCAATAAGTTTTATCAATATAATTTTTAAAGGTTTGTTACACTAACAAGCTAATATTTTACACAAAAAAAATTTGGTCGTCATTTTGTTGCCGCCATCTTTAATTTTCCCATATGTTATTACGACCATTTATAGCTGAGACATTAAAAACACGATATTTTAAGGTTTTGACCCAGTGACTTTTCTTGTTTGACATGAAAATATTGATTAAAAAATATTTGTGAAGGAAAAAATCGCGTTTTTTTTTTATTAATTGATTATAACTTTTTGTGCTTTTATTGCAGCCAAATTTTGATCGAAGAATCCGAAAAAGCGATCAATTTTACCTCCAGAATGATTTGACTCAAATATTTTGAATTGGTTTTTAATGTCACGAAATATTCTTAAATTCTTGGTAAAATTTGTGTCTTCTTGGGCGTTAATGGGTTAACAAAAGTTAACAATTTTAGAGTATATTTGTTCATAAACAGCATTTCTTAGAAGCTTATAACAGGTTTTTTTACAGCGTGAATATTTACTTTGATTAACGTGATGTTTTTTAACTACATCTTTATTGGCCACAATGGGTTCTATTGGAGACAAAGTTGTCTTTTAATTTATCGAATGTAATTATTGTTTATTGTAGCCGATGAAAGTTGGAACCACATTATTCACCTATTAAATCAATTATTGCAAATAGTACATCATACTATTTTTGGGGTTGTTAAACATGGCATCATATTTTCATAATTCAAACGTCGGATGCATGGAGGATTGAAAATTGGAAACTTAACTTCATAAGGTGCCTTAACCTATTTTGCAAGAAATTCATTTTTGAACATTTTAAAATTCACCCTCTTAATACTTATTCTTGTCGCAAACGGAATGCTCTGACCCCTAGTGGAAATCCTCTTGTTATATGACCAATCGGATTATTTCACTTGCGGTAAGTGGATTTCTACTTGCAAAGTGAATTCTGTTTGAAATAAGAAGACTCAAGAGGACAATTTGAAGAGTGCAGAAAACTGTAAATCTGAAAGAGTTTACAGATACTATTTAGACATGTAGAAAGAGAATAAGATTTAATTTTAGCCCTTTCTTTTAAAGTTTACTACTGTTACTAGAAATTTAAGAATAGGCCCACATGTATGTTAATATATGCTTTTATTTAGGTAATTCTAAACAAATTTCTTCATAGTAGGAAAAGAGTACTAAATAGTGATAACAATAATCTTTTCTATACAATTTATTTTCTGTACAATTGTCCATTGTTGTTAAACTAAATTAAATCATCTCATCGGGAATTACATTGGCGTCTTTGTTTTACATCATAATGCTGCTCAAAATTTCACTGAAATTAAATTTGTTTTACCACTAATTAAAGAAAAATCCATTTGTAGAAGAAAAAGTGTATTTTCCCCCTCTATATATAAAGATGCCGCATTAAGACAATAAAGAAATACACCAAAAAAGCAAGAAATTGTTGTTTATCTAATGCTTAAAATGTAGTATTACAAAGTGATCAGAACAAATAAAGAAATAATATTACAAAATAAAGTACAAAATACTGATTCGGCAGTTTCTTCACACCTATTGACTACGACATCAAATTCAATTCATTCATAAAAATAAAAATAAAAGGTTAAATAACACACCCTTCCCTGGATTCGCGGTATTTTTTAAAAATAAACTTAGTGTATTTAGTTTTGCCACACTTAATATTTGGATAATGTAAATACATTATATATTTTTTTATATTTTTATATAATTATATATTTTTTGAAACTATTTTTTTTAATTATTTGTATATACGCAATTCAATTTATTAATAACACAATTCAACAAAATTTATAACCAGAAACAGGCCGCAAAATTGTTTTATAACGTCAAAATCGTATAAGATATTCTGACATTTAAATACAAAAAACACCGTTTTTTACCATTTTCAGGAAGTTTTTGCCGCGGAACAAAATGTTTGTTCTTAATACGGCAGATTCCAATTTAAACTGCATTCATAAGAGACATGAGTATACATTTCTAAAGGGTTTCTAAGTTTGACTCCAAATCTGGTGGCAGAATTAGTCTATCACGTCAACAGGTTTTGAGATACCCTAACCTAAAAGTGGATATAATAAAAATATGATCGTGCCCTGACAGAAACTTCGGTAATTCGATGAAAAAAAATCAATTCCGAATTACCATAAGAGCATTTCTGATGAATATCACATTAATAAGCGTTCTGTAAATTTGCTGAAAATTGAAAAAAATGGTGCATTTGCATTTTTAGGTTAGGATATCTCAAGACCCTGATGCTGTAGAACAATTCTGCAGCCAGCTTTGGATTAAGAATATCAAAAACCTTTCAAAAAGTACAGTCCTGTTTCTGGGTACGGAGATGGTTTCATTTTGTTTAACTGCGTAAAATTTAAAATTCATTTTTAGAGAGTACGAACTCCGCCGAGTATCATCCTTAAAACGGGCTCCTCCCGTTTTAATTTTTAAATTATTGAAGTTTTACTGTTATCCTACAAAAGTTAAGGTTCACGTATTCAATACACCGAAAGAGTTTCAAAAATTTGAACCTTTCTTTATTTTGCGAATTTCTATTTTATGTGAAAAGCACTCTGCTGTTGAATTTACCGTCATTTTATGCTTTTAAATAGAATCGATGTTGAACTGACGTTAAAAAACTATTCGCTCAGTCTGGCTAAGGTCCGACATGAAAGCGGTTAAACACTGCATTGCGGAACCTGGGTCTACCGCAGAGGTTATAATATTATGTCGTAATAGTATTACCACATAGTTTTAATAAAATAGCAATGTATTACCTACGCTTAAATAATATTAATAATTGCATGTTACTCAGTACTTTTAATAAAAGCTGCGTAGACTTGTTTGTTTTGTTAAGGTAGTTAGACTCCGGCATATATTATGTTTGGGAAAAATATTTAATACCGTTTTCAAGGATTTAATTTTAACTAATAATGTCATTGTTGAAAGGAGAAAGTATTATTGTTCTTCGCAAAAAATAAGACCCCTAAGAATAATTTGTTAATAATTCAAACTTTCTTTTTATCACCATTTAACACTTTTAAAATATGAATGGATTTTAACGAAGGACGGATTATTTTTTGGAGAAAAAGATTATCTACACCTTTGCCGAACGAATTATTCCAAATTCTTTACCTGATCACTAAAATATTTAGAAATTGTGAAAAGTAGTTTTTTTTTAAATAAATGAAGGTATTTGACATTAATTTGAGAAATTTGCAAAAATCGTATGCGGTAAAGTTGTAGAGAATGTTTTTCTCCAAAAATAAGCCATCACTCGTTAAAATCCATTCATTATTAAAGTTGTTTAAAATATTATTTTTGCGGGTTTTAATTTTTTTTAAGAACAGAAATGTTTTTTTTTCTCTTATCGATAATATCATCAATAAGGGAAGTTCATTTCTTGGAAACTGGAACTTCGACATATTTTTCCCAAACATACTATATCTTCAGTCTAATAAAATATACTAATCCTTTTATTATTTACTTTTTTCGCAGAAGAAAAATTGTTGTTGATTTAAATATCATAAATATCCTGAAATAAGTGATGAAGCTCTTCGAGCATGTATAATAATGAGCACAATTAACAGCTCGTAACGTCATAACTAAAGGTTTTTAAAACTTATATTACACTGTTCTATAGTTTTTAAACTGAACTAATAAATTATGGCTTTCATATTAAAAAGTAAGCGTATTTAAAATTATTCTATTAATTGTACTAATTATATATATATATTCTAAAATTTAAATAGTTCAAAAAAACAATAAAAAGTACCAATTTACAAACCACGGCATCACAATGAGATAAAAGGTGTAAGATAATGAAGAAATGAAGCAATGAAAAAATTGTTGAAATACTGGTAATGTATAGTAGAATTAATGTAAAATAGTTGTAATTAATAGTCTGTCACTTTTACAATTCAGAGTATTGTACAAACTACTATGTATACATTAACTACTTTTACTATGAAGAGAGGTTATTTTCATTTAATCAACTTTATTAAGTTTATCTTCCAACTCAGGTACACTTCCCTTTAATTTAATGCATTTTTCAGTTAAAAATAGTTACTTGGGGGGTTTTCTGGATCGCCCGATTACGGATATGATGTTACTTTTACAAAATCCAAATTGACGATTAGTCTGACAAAAATTAAAAAAATGCCTTTCTGAACAAAATTTGCTTCTCGGGAGTTTTCAGTGCCTCTGATTACGCAAATGATGTAGATTTTACCAATATCAGAATGGAGGATTTAATATGGCGATCAAAAATGTTAAAAATGCCTCCATTCCAACAACGTTTGTTACGTTCTTCAGGAATTTTTGGGGTCGCTGACTACGAATCCGATCTCATATTTTAAAAATTCAAATTTACAAAATTAAAATTACGGCCATTCATATAAAACCGCGATAAAAATGGTCCAATTTTACAATCGAAATTTTTTTATCAATGGTGTAAAAAATTATTTAAAAATTTACTGCATTGGCCAGAGCTAAGGACTTTTTTTCGTGTTTTCTATTTCTGTGTGTTTCGGAAAGCTTTGTAATGATATTCAGATATTCACATGCTGTTTTTGATCAAGCAGCAATAGCGCAAGTGCATTTCGTTCGCCGCCATCTTAAATCCGCCGTTTAGAATTTGGTAATTCTTATATCGGATTCCTAATCACCCAAATACATCCGCATATGCGCGCTTTCATCAAAATTTTATTTTTCACATCTTTACCATCCTGAAAACATTGCCACATACCAATTTCGAGTAATTAGCTATGAGAACATTGTCAACAATAAATTTAAAAAAAAAGTGATTTTTTGACAATCGTGTATTTATGCAATAAATATGTTTACTTAACCATTTTTATATTTTCCCCTCATCACACAATAAGAACAAAGCATAAAACTACTCTAAATGCATTTACTGGAACGTAAATAGTTAAAATTCAAAGCTATGGGGTGCACCTCAAAAAGCCGACAAATCACAAAACTGACACTTAAAACATCCGATATTAAAAAATCAGACATTTTAAAAATCAGACATTTTAAAAACCAGACATTTCAAAAAACAGTCACTCAAAAACGCATTTTGATGCAAACACATTTTGACAGGCTTTTGGAATATCTGGGTTATGAATCTCTATTTTTGGAAATGTCAGTTTTTTGAAGTGTCTGTTTTGTGATTTGTTTGGTTTTAAAGGTGCACCCAAGAAATGCAGGTGGCTACTTTGGCATTTTTATTATATATGTGAATATAAATAAAACCCCAAATGTTATTTAATAATATTTATAACCATTAATCTAACATTTGACAATTTCTAACTATGATTCCAATATCCAAATCTTTAAAAATATATGTCGTAAACCACTTCTGATCATCAGGTCGGTTCCACACCTACAGCTATGGCACTACTGCTGTGACATTTATTTAAACCTCAATACGTCGATGAAATTGTACGTTTCATTTCGAAAATAACGGTGACTCTCGGTTTGAGATAGTTTTGAGAACATACCGTATAATGTCTTATATGATTTTTTATCTATATCAGCTTAGATGTTGAATGGATGGATTTTGTACACCGAATCCCTAGGATCCAAGTCTTCTTTACGACCTTTTTTTCTGCGACAATTTCATTTATTTGCAGACATTAAATTCGGGAGATTGTAAGTTAATCATTTAAGGGCAGGGAATATATTCTTTTCTATCAACTTTCAACGCTGTAACTTTTAATGCAACTTGTAAAAAAAAGATAAGAAAGTCACAGTAAATTTTTCCTACAGTTTTCAATCTCACATTTTGAAATTCAAAACTTCTTGCTAGAAAAGCGTAGCTATCATAAAAGATGGCATGGATATCTAATCTAGAAAAGCTGAAAAATACATGAAGTAAATACACCTTTCAAAAGTTCCAAAAGCATCTTTTATCCTGATGAAATTTCGCAAATTTTAAATAGAATGACGACGTATCCAATTATTACTTCGTAAAATTTTTGCTTAAAATTGATGTCTTAAAGAATTTAATTTCGATTACGCATCTAATATGCTGTAGAAAAACTTAAAATTCCCCGGTCTCCAGAAAATGTTCCAAGCCATTCGCTTTTAAAGAAAATTGTCATGTTTATGTCTATAGCTTTTTCGTGTCCTACGTACATCCTAATCTAATTTATCATTGATCACCCTCGTTGCATAATTCACGTACAACAGCGCTTTTCTACGACGTTTTCCTCGGTTATCTCCACGCTCGCGTTCGATGAACAAAAAGCGCACACTTTTGTGTATTCCCTCCAAGGTGCCGTACTTATTTTCAGCTCTCAGGAGATATGGTGTCAAAAAGAGGTCAAGCTGGAAAGGGGTTAAACGTATTTGCAATTCCAAACTTTTCTCGGCGCATGTTTCACGCTGAAACTTCCGTCGATCATGCCACTTTCGGCTTCTTAAAGTTCCATCTATACGTGGCGTGCTAGTTAATAGAATAAAGTGATCATGCGCATATATATAGATCTCGATCATTTGTGACCTCTGGACAAAAGTTCTGACACCGAGCGAGCCGAGAGACAGATAAGAGGAGGCGTAACCCGGTTTTCCAACGATAATCGGTTCGCTCTCCGTAGAGAACCGCTCCATGTCGGGAAAACTGGAGTAAAACGCATGCGCACCAATATCCGGGCCAAGCCAGAATAATCCGATTCACGGCACGTCGTGATGCTGCTGCTGCATGCTGCGGCCCGAAACTTACCGGTCAGCTGTATGTTACACGAGATTTTAGGTCATAGTTAATTTACCATTTAGTGACTTAACTCCAAGCCCGGTTATATGACTTTTGACCGAGTTTTCGCCATTTTCGCCAGCTACGAAATTACTTACTTCGGTTCTAAGGAAGAAGCCATTCTTTCTTTCTGTAAAAAATACACGTAAAAAGTTTTGATGATTTTGGACATTAATCCAATGTGAATTCATTGCTGCGACAAATTGTATTTTGGTCGAATTTGAGATATTTAAAGTCAATTGCAGAGTCAATTGTTTACTTATCCTTAAATGTCTGAATAGTACACATGGATGATCCTACTGAAAAATGCATTTTTATAGAGTTTGACTAAGACATTGGAGATGGAGTCTTCACGTTTCCTTTGTTTTAAAAGATAGTTAGATTCATATGGTTCATATAATAACCAACAATAATTTATTGTATTCAGTGACCTGACAGCGTCATTATTCAGATTTTCTCAATTTGTTAATATTTCTACATTTACCATATTTATACCAATGAGTTATAAATGTTGATTACTGTATTTCGAATAGTCGGGTCCATATAGTTTAAATAAAGGATGCCTTCTGCAAAAAATGATGGTTTAAGGGGGATTTAAAATGGAATTTGCACCGTAATTTTTTTGTTAGATTTATTTCTGGAGTCTCCATAATTTCTAAATCGATTTTGCTAAAATTTGTATACCCATCCTTTATATAATTACATTCTACGGGTCCGTTGTTGACCGATTCGGTAATATGGCGCTGGACAAACAGGTACTTATAAAGGATGAATAAATATGATCCAAGAGATAAAAAATATGAACTGAAGAATTATAAGATGAGAACGATATATTTAATTTTTCCTTTATTTTTTTAATTTCAACAACGTGTAATGTAAATTCCATGAACTGAAATTTCTATATATTTTTGCTTATATTCCCACATTGTTTTCTTAATAATATGCTAATAGCCTCGAAAAAAGCGTTTGATTGCTGTAACCAGGACTGTGATGACTGAAAATAAAAATTTTTACGATCGTAACCGAAATGACTGGTTATGATGTTTAGTTTTCTAGGTCATTTGCAGTCCAATTTCATTTATTCAAATGGGAACTTCATTTTTGACGCTGAATTGAGAAAGAGCGAGAGCGTAAATTCTCGTCCAGAATGGGAGCTTATAAATTCTAGTGTTTTTGGAAATCTTTGGGTTGAAGGAATGATTGTTTTCTAGGCTTAAGGGATAAAGTCAAATATAAAAATCATTTTTAGAAACTTTTTTAAATAAAAATTGTCATCAAATCAAATGTGTCACTGTTGTTCTGAATGTTGCAGGCGAATATTGAACAATTGATCTTGATTTGACCTTTTGAAGGACATTCTTACAATTTTTAAACTACCCTTCTGGACAGGAAATTTCTCGCTGTACTGAAGCCAGCATCAAACATTGGGGTTCCTATTTGACAAAATAACGATGACCTTCAAATGACTTTGAAAATTTACCCCAAGGTCAAAGCTATTGATTCCCCTTTTCCTTGATAACTTTCGTTTGAATATTTTATTCGGCTTATCAACAGAGATATTCGGGGTGTCGATTAAAACTATATAGAGACGAACTACTAAGAATTCATTAAGAGTAATAACATACATTATCGGTAAACAAGGTCATGGATGTGTAGATTGTAGCTGAACTATTCGGTTGTCGCAACAAAAGTCGTTAGTTGCGATAACTGGACTTATAGTCTGGTATTCACAACTGCGATGGTTTAGTTTACATAACAAAGCATTTGATTGCGCGAATCAAAGTAGGTTCAACCAGGTCGAAAAATAAAATGCTCTTTTTGAGCACTGCATTACAATGCTTAGGATTGAATCCTTAAATTTTGTGTTATTCTTAAAAAATAATTAGTTTTTACTTAATAATTCATTCCCGCTAATTTTCTTATTAAATGGATTAGGTAGCAATAATCTTATTGTTATAAACGGGGTCCCCTTATAGACCTGCTTTTGAAATGTTTATGGTGATTAGTTTTTTATTTAAAGACATTGGACATATCTGAGAACTACGCATCGAATAAAAAGGAAGTCTCATTGGCACAAATTTGAATAAAAATCAGATAATACGTGGATTTTACATGGTGCATTTAAAAATAATATCGACGCCAAGCCCGAGAAATTAGTAAAAAGTGTGTGTACTTTTATTTTCTATTGCAAGAGTCCAATGAGATGTTTTTTCATCGAATTTTCATTGAATATCCGTTGTGGGGAGAACCTCGACTGGAACTTGCTATCTAAAATAAGAAATGATCGAATTTTTTAAAAGAAACGCTAAAATAATTTATAAAATATCTAAAATATGTATGGCGCATGATACATAGCGACAGACAATAGTAATTGATGAATAATAACGACAATAGATGATGTTGAAGAACATCGTTATTTGATGATGAGATTTAGGAAGCTGACTCTAGAGCGGGAAATTTGACATGATTTCGGCTATAAAAACGCAAAAATTCTGGCTGAACAACAAATTACAGAAAAAGATGTGACCTTGAAAATTATTTTATCCATAAAGAGACGGATACAGTAAGCATCTAATATGAAACTTAATATGAGTCTTTCGCTATATTTTCATGAAGAGAACTCGAACACGAGTCAAAACGTAAACATTATTTATTTATATTTTTAAACTTTTGTTGTTTTTGTTTTTATTTTTAAAAACTTCATTATAACTTTTTTTAATATTATTTTTCTTACAATCCACAGCCCTTTATTACCCTCTCAATTTGAAACAGTGAAAAACCCATTATTTGAATCAGTGAATGAATACTGTCCGCTGGGTCAGTGACTTTCATCAAGGTATAAACAGTAAAAAGGCCAACGAATGGCACTGTTTCGCGTTAAAGTTCACTGAGAAACAGTGAATCTTCACTGTTTCAAATTAAGAGAGTAACTGAAAAAAACAAATTTATTTTTATATATCATAGTAATTGTAACGATGGTGGCCATTGCAAGAAATATGAATTTGTCTACCGATGATAGCTAATGATTCATGCACTAAGAGAACTATTATGGTTATAGCTAACTATTGTCAGAGTTTACTCTCTTAATTTGAAATAATGAAAAATACACTATTTGAATCAATGAATGAATACTCACTGCTGAATCAGTGAAATTAACAAATTTTCTTTTTCAATTAGGATGCAGTGAAATTTGTTACATTTGTGTTCAATTTTTCGTTTAGGCAATGTCATTATTTGAGCGATAAAAGTTACTATTTTACCGAAATCGGAGCAAATAAATTAAAACATTTATCCATTATTGAGATAATTGGCATTCGGATTACGGTTATTATGAATTATACATATAGTTTTATTGGATTTGTCCATGGACAAAATAACTGAAATCCTAAATTCGAACCAGGAATACTTTGCTCACCTTTTAGTCACCAACTTTAGAACTTTTAATTGGAAAGGGAAACGATGCGCAATCAAAGAACATTGGTTTGCGAAAACATTTAAATTATTCAATATTTGAGATGAACTTTTTTTCAAACAAGTCACTCATTAAGGACATCACTGATTGGTCTGCAGATGAACTGCGTAAATTGGTTGATGGACTGTTGATCTGGAATCTTTGAAAACCTTAAGTACTCTGCGCTAATCTGATTCGGTCAGTAAATGAATTCCTCAGTATCTAATAAATTAATTTAACTGAGTCAAAAAGTAAGAATTCACTGGTTGCCAATTGCTTTTTCACGGTTGCACTCGGTGACTATTCACGGACAATCAGTGCATTTCCAATGTTTCAAATTTGGAGAGATATCTTAGTAATAGATAATTTTCGTTGAATATGCCTTAACTCTGGCCTTTTCAAAGGATTTCACTGCTTTCCAATGCAGTTAAATGCAATATAATTAATTATTAACATATTAAACTATTAGGATCTCTAAATGGTGAAAATTGCTTCAAAATACTAAGTAATTTTATTAGTAATTTCATTTTAGCAACAGTAGTTGAATGCCTACGAAACATTTCCATCTGATTTGTTCAGGTGCACCTCAAAAACCTGACAAATCACAAAACAGATACTTCAAAAACCTGACATTCAAAGACCAGACATTCAAAAAACAGACATTCGAAAACCAGACATTTCAAAAAGCGGACATTTGAAAATTTACATATTCTGAAAATGTAATTAATGATTGAATTCCAATTGTGTTTAATAAATATCCTGGGGGGGGGGGGTCAAACTAATATGACCTTCAAGTGACCTACAAAATTAATCCCTTGGTCAAACACATTTGGTCGTGAAATGACTTTCGAGTGAGACCTCAAAGACAGTGACCGAGATCATTTTTTTATTTAGTGTGGTTTTTTGAATGTCTGTTTTGAAATGTCTGGTTTTTTAATGTCTCGTTTTTGAGGTGTCTGTTTTGTGATTTGTCGGGTTTTTGAGGTACACTCCTATTTGGTCTATCAAAAAAATATTGTGACGACGAATCAGCTAGGAATAATCGGTCTAAAAGTTTCAGAAATGATATTAAGTAATGAATTTAACTATAGTAATTGCCTTGCGTATTTTGAGTTGAAATAACTTGTACTTAATTACGGGATATTATAAATCACGTGATTTGATGTAGTGTAAATTTTGATTACAAAAAATATGCATTATTCGGTAAAGTTAACAAATTTTCAGTACTTTGGAGTATACAATGGACACGTACAGACTGTTGGCATAAACGATGTAATCTGTAGAATTAAACAAATATTCGAAGCAATAGAAAATTAAAGGGGTGTTAGTATTAATAACTGATACAAAGTTCTTCAATATTCAGATTATAGAACGAATAATAGGAGTTCAGTTTTTATTTTAAGCAAAGCTTTTATGCATTTCTCTGCCTTTCTCTGATGTAATACACTGACAGCAAAATATTTAGTAATGGTTTGCAATCATTTATTAAATATAATACTAAACTCCAATGCAAAAATAATGTTACTATCAGTTTGTTAACATCAAATTCATACCTACATAAAATTTTGTATGATCAGAATAGATTATATTTATGTGTCTCTTTAAATATTCGCCAACAGACCACTAAGAAATATTTATTTAAAAAAAAACACATCATATTTAGGCTATTGATAATATCTTTATTAAGAAAGCACATAAATTACCAATACAATTGTGGGCGATTTACCGTCGTTACACTTACAGTTCATAACACGAAGCTTAGTTTTTATTGACTATTCTCACATTATACTTATATCATGCCTGGATTCGTTCCACTTAGCTTGCAGAAAGCGACCAACGTTAAATTATGTTTACTAAAGATAGACTGCACCTATTGTCAACGAGCAATGACAAAAAAACTTGAAAATGTAATATTTTTAAACTACTTTCTTTACAGCTCCTCTGAGAAGGACACGTAACTCAATCAGTGTATACTTTCTTTGTGTTTCTGTCTATTCTCAGGTCTATAAGTTAGACACACATGGTGAAGTGCTGAAATCTTTATAGCTTCAAATGTAGAGTAAACTTAGTCCAGCGACACGTCGCAAAGCGAAGCAAAAGTACCAATCTGAGAATGCAGCACCGACTTTGATGACATTTTTTTATGAATTATTACAAACCCCTAGTTTAACTATGCGCCTCTATGGTAAACGCGTTTAGTTTAATAACAATTGGAAGCTACAGTTGTTAATAACTGGGAAGTTGATTATACCATTCTTTAGTCATTTTCGAGTCTCCAAATACCAATTCAAAATGGGCAATTAAATATGGTCGACCGTTTTTTAAATATTTGATTGGTGAAATTTAAACAAGTAACTTGGAGGTTATGGACGTCTTTCATTAAGAATTTGTGGTACAAATTTATCAAAATAAGATTATGAATTTTAGGTAGCAGTTATTTTAGAGTTGTTCTGGGCATGATACAGCAAATTGGCAATAATCCACCCCGAAAATACCTAAATAACCTCTGAATAAAATCCAGACAATTTTTCCAAAATTATCCGTATTAGCGTGTAACAGGAAGCGTGTTTTGAATCGATAATTTTGGATAGTACATTTAGATCCAAAATGAACATTCTAGAAAAACTTAACGTAATGATTTATATACAAGTTCCTAAAGTTATAGAGATACTTGACATTATTATCAATTTTGGCGTCCAGTTTAAAATTTTTGTCGTTTCAATTCCTCCTCTATTTGCACGTTTTTCTGTGTAATTAATTCTTAATTATTCTTTACTTTATCTGTTTTTATTACGCACTATGCTATTTATCATTCCACATAATTCCAGATTGGATTTAACATAAATTTTGTACCCTTGTTAATTTTTTAAAATAGTTTAGTGCTATTGCTCAATAGTGTTTTAAATTTGAAAAATCTAAAGCTGCAAACATAAAAAACAGACTTACTCACTAATAAAAAGTAACATTTGTTATTATTTTCACCCTTTTTAATAGTGATTTTATTGCCCTTACAACTTTTGTTTTAAAACTTTTTTTAAACCTTTTACTTAAAACTTTTGTTTTCAACAATTAAACAAACTTCAGACACTTTGTAAATCTTAAAAGCAACGAAAATAATTTAATGAATATGTTACTTATAAACACATTCTAAAAAAACTTATTTCAGTACATTGTTTTTTAATAACGTTTTTAGTTTTATATTGTATTATTTTATTTATTACAACAATTGTAAATGTAAAGTTAAAAAACACGATGATTAATTTCTGTCAGACGAGACCCAGCTCTCACGTTTGTAAAGCGTGTTTTTCGTACTTAATTTGCATTCCTTTTCACTACAAACCCTCCTAATTTATTTTGTTACTTGAGTTTTTCTTTTTACACAACTTGACTGAAATAGTAATTTTATATTCTGTTACACACCAAGAATGCGCGAAAATCTCAACAAAAGTATTTTGTAAATTTTCAAACGTTATTAACGTGTCCAATGATTCTCTAACATCTCTTGTTTATCTTCATTTATGACTAATTTACTTGGCTAATGAGTTGTCGAATGTGAAGTATTAAATTATTCTTTTAAAAAGATGCAAAATAGTCTTGTTACTATTCAACACTTTCGACTGCACATAATTGCCGGCGATTAGGAAGAAAAATAATGGTATTGAACTGTAGAAAGAGGGAATAAGTAAGAAAGAAAAGGAAGGGTTAACTGGCAAAGAGGGTTCGGAGCTTAAAAGAAAATCAATAGAAAAGTAACGAAGTAGGGAAACGTATAGAGAAAAGTACAGTGGTATAGTAATTGCAATAACAGTGTGAAACTACGTCACTATAAAGGCAGTAAGCACAAATTAATAGGTTAGTATGTTAAAAACATTCTGTCGAAAAATAAAGTCAAAGAAACTAGCAGAAAAATAGTGTCAAATTAGTTTAATCGAATGATAATTTTGAAAATCTTAAAACATATCATGGTTAAAGATTTCCCAGAAAAATGACCGAACTTTTCGAAAATCGAGGAGGACATTAAAACATTATCAGAGCTTTAAATTACTACTAGGTAGACAATCAAGCTACACTAAAATCCTGAATTAAAATCTATTTCGGCAATTTTTAAAGAAAACTCCTTGCCACGTTTATTAAAGTTACTACATTTATTGCCATTACTCATTTAATTATTAAAAATATATAAATGAATAGATTTTTATTACCATTGTTAAATATTGATTAATACTTCTACCGATGGAAGTTCTATTTAATACTGCTAAAAGTATCCCAGTTAAAATGTTTTTTAGGTTATCAAAAAGGACGTTAGCCTCATACTAATTAATATATCTCATTATTTACATTTTATAAAATCCTTTATTAAATGCCTCACGTATTGTTGCACGCATTAGTTGATTAAAATGTAAGAGGAGGAAAAGGAATTTGACATTGAGTGATTAAAAAGAAATCCCATCCACATTTTCAAATGAATTTAATGAACAAATAGAAATGCTCTCTTCCATAAATACGGATCTTATAAACGAATTTGAATATTCTTAATTTGAATATTATTATTGGGATTTCCCTTGTAGATTTAAACTAGTTTTCGCCTTACGTAAATACCTGCTCTTGTCTATCGCTTTATTTTGCGTCATTAATGGAATTGGTTCTATCGATTTCTTTACATTCTCCCAGCAGATTAAAATATTCTAACCATCAGATTTTTAAAAATTATCATATGTTTCATTTAATCTCTTCGATGAGTTTAAACGCACAAATGTATGGAAGATTATGTTGTAATTTAACTAAACCTTTTTTCTTAATGAAACTCTGCAATAGGCTCATGGAATTTAGTTCTAGTAATGAAAATAAAATAAATAAGCGACGGATAGAATCCATTTTTGAAACGCTTAAGTAATGCCTGTTTTTTATTAAAATGGAACATCATAAAATATTTATAAAATACAAAAGAAACATTTAGCTATGCGATCGAAAATAGAACCGACATAGTCAGGGTACTATACAAGCTGAACTGATAAAATTAATTGGTTCAATTTAATGAGAAAAAAATAGTAAGGTTTTACATGTGATCTTGTAAACGACAATTGAAAAAAGTAAAAAAAAAATATTCCCAGTTCAGACGTGAAGGGGAACTATTAGAGATTCAAAACGTTGTCAGAATATACTTTCCACAAACTTGATGAGGTGTAAGCTAAACAAATATTGTGTAAGGGGTAATCTTAGAATATAAATACTTCACGTTAACAACAGTTATCTGAGCAATGTGAAAGTTGCTTACAGATTTTGGACAATAATACTAAATCTTTTGAAAATACCTAAAATTTTATAGATGAATATTGCCATATTTATCATGTTGAAAGTGGTATATTCGCTCCATATATTCTACTTATATACGATGTCGATGTATGTGTATGATGTCTGGTATTGGAATCAGCGTAATCCTCGTTTATAAAGTAAATTATTGCGGAGTATTTATTTTATGTATTCTTAACTTTGTCTTGAATTGTATAATTCTTTGGCCAACTACATGTAAATTCAGAAGAAATATAAAATTACAAATGTGCGATTGCGCTACAATAAAGGTGTATATTTAGCTATTAAGTAGTATAGTATAGCTAGCTTCGTTTACAGTAATTTCTTATCCCTTTCTGGCAAACATTTTTCTGATGAACTATTTTTCATGAAAGTGAATACTCGGAGGGTTTTCGGGATCGCTGATTACGAATCTAAACTTAGATTTTATAAGTTCTAAATTTGAAAAACATTTTCAAACACAAGTTCAGATTCGTCATCAGCAAGCTCCACAACCCCCAAGTACATAGTTTAATCTCGATCCTGTAAGTTTTTGCATTGTTGATTTTTTATTTTTGCCATTTTGATCCGGAATTTTGACTTTTCATCATTTGAGTTCAAATTTATAATCAGAGATTCCAGAACATTTGCCAGTAACTGCATTTTTGGTATAAAAATTATGATTTTTAGTTGTTAATTTTATACAATTATCAATTGGATTAAAAAAATGTGCGCAAATGCATTACTTTGTCCTTAAAAACTAAAATTTCCATCTGCATTGCGGTCGCAACTCTGCCGGAATTAAGTGACGAAAATCTTTGGAAATGAATAGAATACTATGGGTACCTTACGAAGACAAGACAGGGTAAACAAAACATCAATAGCAGCACAACATAATATGTTATTAATATATAATATTATTATTAGCATTATCATATTCACACATTTATTTTGTGAACAAAGAATTCAACCTAGTTCAGATCATCCTGTTGCCTTCCTTCCACTCCAGAAAACTTTTATGTACTTCATGAAGAAATAAGTAGAAATGCAAGTAGAAGAAACCCCTTAAAATTCCCAATGTCTGCTTTCCAACTTTAATAATTTATACAACAGTTAAAGAACATCTGAAGGAAGAATGTGAAAATTCGATTCTGGCTTTTTCACTATCTCGATTCATTTGACACGCAGTTTTTTTTAAACCATTAAATGCTCAAAAAAGTGAATCCTCAAAAGCAGCAACCGAAATTAATTATGGGAATCTAAATCGATTAAAAAAAAGAGGGTCAGATTTTATGTTTCATATAATTGGAATGATGAAAAAAGTCAATAAAGGATCTCCTAGACCTGAAACCATCCAAAAACCATCCAGAATCTAATTGTAAACCATAATTCTTAAATAGAATTTTCCAGATAACCAACACAAAATAATGTCAGTCAAAACGGACTCCAAAATATCGGGTATAATTTATTGTTCTCGTAATTGAAATAATGAAGAAAAGGGATCAAAAGGTCAGATGAAACCAACCAAGGTAGTAACTAGTGAAACCCGAACTTCTCAGAATGACGATTCCTCCAAAGGATCCACAGAAAATAATTTTGGGACTCTAATAGCCATTCTAAAAAGGGTGTCAAATTTATTTTTTGTATAATAGCAATAATGGGAGATAGTGACCAAATGATCCAGACCAGTGGTAACTTATCAACATAACGACTGTTGTACAATATAATGCTCAACTGAAAGAATCCTCCAGATAATTAATATAAAACTATTATGAGAATCTAAACCCATTCCGAAAAAAGTGGGTCGAATTTATTGTTAATGTAATTGAAATAATGAAAAAGAGTGACCAAAAGATTGCGTCCAACTGAAACCAACTAAGGTAGTGACTAGTATAACCTGAAATGCTAAAAGGAACGAATCTTCCAAAGGAGCAACAGAAATTAATTTCGGGTATCTAAAACTATTCGAAAAAATACGCTCAAATTTATTTGTTGTAAACTTGGAATAATAAAAAAAGTCAACAGAAGATCTCGTCCAACGCAAACCACTGCTGACAATTATTTTAAATCAAAAAGCTCAAAAGGAAGAATCCTCCAGATAACCAACCGGAAACAATGATGTCCATCAACACCGACTCCAAAATATGTGGTATAATTTATTGTTCATATAATTGGAATATTGAAGAAAAGTAACCAAAAAATCAGTCCTACTGAAACCAATGAACCTAACGACTGTTATAAACCGAAATGCTCAAAAGAATCCTCTAGATGCTCGTAACGACAAGAGCATATCCCGGAAGTGCTTATCCAAAAAACCATAAAAATCAAAATCGACGAACCATACCGGGGTAAAATGGCATGTTTGACGAGGACGAAGAATATATGCGGAACAGTAAAAGAGGAGGGGAGAAAGAGAACGAAATGAGGAACGAGGGCGCGAGTATTGATCCCCCGCAAGGCGCATTGTGTAACACATTTATCAAAAGGTTCACCTGTTCCACATTTCGCGTTTCAGCTAAAACATCGTCGTCAGCCCCTTAAAAAGTCAGACGTAGACAAACGAATTACGTAATATAACAACAATAGCGAAATCCGATTGTTTCGGAAATCTCTTCCAGTGGTTCGGTCGTCTTCCGTTCGTCTTTTTGTGCAATTTTTTTTTGCCTCTTCCTTTCAAAGTTCGCACGATGTGTTGTTCACTTTCAATGGACCCGTAGTGCGTAACTCCAGCTTGAGTACCACGACGCTTAATTGAAAGCGACAGTGTTTCCTTCGCGGTTTTCCTTTCTCGGTTCGCTCAGCTGAACTGCAATTCGCGTGTAGGACGCGTAGATAATCGCAGGAGCCGCTGAAATTAGGTTACTATTGACGTGCTCCAGTGAATAACCGGAGCGACCGCTGCTAACGCGACCAGAGAAATACAAATTAAGAAATACGGTGGCATAATTGCCCGCATGAAACCGTCATATTCAACGCGCTTAATCAATTTTGTGCTCGAAAACTTAAAAAAACCCGCATTTCTCACCTGATATTAATTATAACGTTCGCAGCAATATGAACGCGAAATCTCTGCTGCAAGTCGGGTTCCCGTGTTACGGTAACCCAAAAAAATTAACGCAAAAACCCGATCGATATTACTCAAAATGTATGCAATCGCGGTTTTGCGCACTGCAGAATGCTATAGGCAGACAAACAATGCGGTTCATTGGGCCCTATACGTTCTTTCAGTGGATGAAGAAAAAATACGTCGTCAAAGCCCAGTTGTTTAGGTGGGCACATTATCAAAATATCGGACAGTTTTTGTTGTGTGCAAAAAGTATATGTATTGAAAGGTATCTTGATGATTACTGATCAATCGCATGTGCAGTCTAGTTTGAGTATCAGGCGTAATCTGTTTGGCAGCCTAACTATTCGTTCATTAAATAGTCACATTAAGTGGGGACTCCAAATAAAATACATGCAGTTGAATGCAACAAAGACTTATGTAACACCCGACTGAAGGGAACATGAATTTAGAGAATTAGTAGGATCATCAAAACAGATTGTATCCGATTAGCCAACCAGTGAAGTCGAGTGGTTCATTAATTAAGAGTGCGTATTGACTGGTCCAAAATGAAAAGATTTAGAATATGAATGGTGGTTGCTTTAAAATTAGAGCCACCATTGGTCTCTATTACTAACATTAACTAATAGCTACTTAATTAGCCTTAATTGCTTCAATGCTAAGTGTTGAAAAGATATCAATGTCCTATGCTAATCCAACTAGGAAAATATATGAAACAATTGGTGTAGATTCAGTGTTTGTTGGATGGTACTCACTCCTGAAACAATGAAACTCGCTGGGAATTAATGACAAAAAAAGGTACCAGTAGAACTGATGGAGCAAACTGCAATAATGCATGCTTCATGCGCTCGGGTTACTTCGGCTTCAAACCCAATATGCCAATAACTTTTTAAGTGCAATTGCACGAGATATAACTTACATAAAAAAACACGATTGTTTATCAGAACCAGCCCGATTCGGTTATCACAATCGAGCAGTTCTGTTAGGTAAGGTTAGGTTAGGGGGGTAAGTTCTGTTCATCTCTGCCGATGATACCAAATTCGACCCTGAAGTGTCCAAACTAGATCTGTTGCAGGAACCATATCGTCAACTCGAACTCGTTTGAACACCAAGAGCCACCAGTTCGGTTGCGTCATTAGCAACCAAACGGTTCAGTTCCAACATCCAGACTTCTGGTAATACTAACTAAACCGTTTGTTCTTCTCAAATCCAAGTAATTCAATTGTTCCACCTACCTAAAAATATATTTGTATACCTGCATTTAACAACAAAAATATTTATTTAGAAAATTGTGTTTTACAAAGACACCGCATTAGGAAGATTGCGAAATAAATTGGCCTATTTACTCTTTTCAGTTTAGATAACACAAAGGGCGGAGTAAACTTAATGACGATTGACCAATTACACGTTAGCAGGGATTTCCTGAGACGAGAAATGGCGTTGATTTATATCCTCGGGAGGTCAGTCGCTAATTACAGTTCTCCATAGTACCTCCTGTTGATGCATATAATTACTATTCTGGCACAACTGTGATCGTTAAAATAATTCGTATACAAGTTGCTGGACAAAAATCAGACGGATACATGATACTACACGACTATTGATACGCTTGCTACGAGCCAATATTTTCGTTAATTAATTGAAAGCGTAAATTTATTTCATATTATTCGGTTCTTGTCAATATAATATTTCATGCATTGATAAGTGACCATTGATTATTTATCATTCGCTGATTTGTTATTCAAATATAATTTGTTGAAATTAAAGTAATTAACGTAAATCCACGTAACAAAAATCATTTGCTCACTTATTCATGCAGCCGATTGGACAGATATAACGAATTTGTAATTGAAATAAATAACGAGATGTAACATTGGCCATAAAATGGATTCGCTTACTCGAAATTATATTTGGAACTAAACCGCTTGATTACCAACTGAACTAAACTGATTATGGTGCCTCAACGAACTTGGTTGGAAAGGTTAGGTTATTGCATACTAAGTTATTGGTTCTAATAAGTAACGCAATCGATCATTTGCAAACTAGGTACGATGAAAACCATTTGATTCTAGAAAATTAAATGATGACGCCGAGGATTTAGATTTTGTATTAAAGACTTGTACACAAAATTTATTAAGAAAAAACAGGTATTACATTAATTCCACTTTTTGACATATAAACTAATTATTAATTATTTTTGTCAACATTTACTGTTGTAGTACTGGTTGCGTACCTAAAACACTTAATCTATAATAAATTTCATACTTGTTCAGGATTAATTCCACAACATTCTATTTAAATATGAGTCCCACCAAAAAATAAGCACTTTTTAGTTTTAGAAAATTGACATTAAAAAAGTGAGTAAGATATATTCAGGGCATTTTAGAGATAAATTTCGCCATAAATTCACTAACTACATGCAAATAGTATTTATAAATGCCATAATATGTTGTGAAATCAATATGATACTTTACGTGAGTACTCCGTCCTGCATGGAAAATTCACATGACAGAACCTTTGGAATTCGAACAAACGTGTGAAATTTACAAGGCAGGTTGTGAATTCCACATTCCAATGCGATAATATGTCGTAAATTACAAGGGTATCCGGTGATTTATGTGTTTTATATGTTTATTTAATTATTTATTGATCGACTTTGCCTGACCATTCTTCCTCCAATCTTTCTGATTTTTAATCGCAATTGTGACAGAATACTTTCAAGAACATAAACACACTCCTTAATGTACAAATTTAAGTACTGAGTGAGAAAAATTAAGAAGTACCGTATAATTTTTGTTTTTTAATTTTCAATTATTTAATTTTTATTAACTTAATATATTATATATATTGGCATAACTATCAAATCAAATTCGATTGGATTACAATTTCTGAATATGTTTCAGTCAGCAGATATCGACCTGTAACTTTAAAATGCCAAAATTACATGATGTTCTCGTGTTTGAGTTATATTTTATCCTAAAAAATATTTAAAATACTTCCAACCTAAAACTAAAATGATACATTGAGCAAAGTTTAAAATAGCTAAAAATGAAAGACTCGTAAAAGAAATAAATCTTAGAATTTATTTGTTTAATTAAACATCGTCTAAAACTTTATTTCATATCAACGTTGCGCTAATTTTCCGGAATTACCTCAATGCATATGCCGAAAGTTTCACTTTCATACATAAATGTTGAACTTAAGACAAGGTTTTGACTTGAAATATAATTTGTTTTGTTCGTGGCACCTAAGTTAGAAAAGTCTCATTTATAATCTGAGTATTACCTCAAAGTTACAGCGAAGTTATATGCCTAAACATTATATTATTTCATGAAAACTATAGTATAATTTTCAACTGAAATCACGCCATACAAATGTTTAATTTAGTATAAATTACTTTACATTCCAAAAGTAGCTTTATTGTAATTATAAGCTGGAACGATATTTCCAAAGATGTTCTTCCAAGATCTTCAACATTCATATACCTGCCAAATAATTTTTAGTCAAGAAATTAAGTGAAAAGATCTCTTATAAATCTGTAACATAATATCAATGAACACTTTTTCCTAATTGTATTTATTACATATATGTTTTCCTTTTTTTATTTATTTATTTCTTATTTTACTACTACATAACCTATACAGTCGCAGGTCAGTGATCAGGTTTAACGTCACTATTTTAAGTTAATATGCTTATTCATATATGAGGCGTTGGGGTGCAAAACCTGCCAAGTCGAAAAAAATAAAAAATTGAGATAATCATAAAAACATACATTACATATAGTTTTTTAAATGTTTAGAGATTGTGTATATGCAAAAAGAATTGTTACCTTTAAAAATTGAGCTGTACAATTGGTGCAGATTTTGCACCCTAACGCCTCAAACGTAATTACGAAGTCAAGATAAAGAAATTACGAGTCAACCCATAAAAATGTTGTGCCTCTGGTACATAACCTCTAAAGTAGAAAAATAATGACATTTTTTCATACATAACCTCATAACATCTTTAAGGTTAGAGCAGATACACAATCGTCCAGATTCCAGTAAACACTTTTGGCATTATGATGTGATAAAAAACGCAAATACAAAGTAATTAAAGTATATTTTACATGTCTTTTAATGAGCCAGTTTTGATATTTTGCTTAATTTGCTTAATGTTTCAAAACCTCCAATACTTTCGCAAATCGAGTATTATTTACGAAACATTTTTAGTTTCTAAAAATGATGACGTTGCCAGAATTTTCGTATTTTCAGGAAATGTGAGGTTCGAGGCATAAAAACTTGCGTCCTTAGCATATTTGTTTAGCAAAACAGAAAATATTTTTTACAGTATAAGTAACATTTACCATGGCAACAATTTCGTTTTCATATCTCATTTTCAAGGAAAGTATGCTGGACATTTTTGAAATTTTGATTTTCGGCCGCATTTGAATTACTATGTTGCAAAAGAAAATTATTTTTTAACAATCGCAATATCATTTATGAAGTATTTTCATAAGTACAAGTGTTGAAAGCAATGTCACATTTTCAGAAAAATTGACCAAAAACTAAAAATTAGTATATAATTCGATTTTTTCTGAAGAATGACACGTGCTAGTAAATTCGAAAATTGGTGCCATTCATTTTAGAACAAAGTCATACTTTGCAAATGGTACTTACAAGTAACACGACTCAAGTATGACGAATCGAAAACTTAATTCCATAAAAGTTGACGTCTGCGGGTTTTTTTGGTGGCTAATTTCAATTTTGAGGAAAATTCAAAACGGTGGACCCAAAATATCAGATCAAATTTTACACAGCTTTTTCGTTTTTTATACAAAATCATGAATCCCAAAACCTTTACATAGAACTTTTAATGAAACAAATTTTATAAAACTTGGTTCACCATTTTCGATCCTCGATTTTGAATGTTACAAATTTTATCTCAGAATCAAAATCAACGAACCAAAAGGCCACTAGATACCAAGTGTTATGAAAAAGGAAATAATTTGCTAAATTTTGGTCAGCCATTTTAGGTCGGTATTCGACAAAAGTTAATCCAACAAAAGATACTTAAAATTTTCACAAAATTAATTTTAAGGTTTATTGTTTTCTTCGTATTTGACTTTTTTAAAAAACAATTTTTTTAATTTAATTTTTAAAGATTTTAAATTTACTTTCTATTCTTGAATAAATAATCGATAGCCGATATAAATGGTAACGCGGAATGAACTCATTCGAAAAGTTCCGTACACGTTGCTTTACGTTACTATACACAATACACATTCATTAATGTGCGCAACTTTATTGAATACCATGGAATACAGATCACCAGCTCATGTATGTATTATTAAGCATTCAGAAGCCTGTGAAATGTGTTAAGTGAAACGATCAACAGAGCAGTGATCGAAGGTTAAAAACGATACTCTACATGAAGTCGCAGAAGACCTACATGCTTACATTTACTATTATTTTTACATAGAAATACACGTAATAAGCAGACTATAGACACGTCCCACAATGTGCTATTATCTCAAACTATTTCTGTACATATATTTTCAAAGATAATTAATTGTAAAAAATATTTCATTAAAATTATTGCAGTTTTTATATTTCAAAATTTATTTTTAAGGATATAAATTTTTTTGATGTTTGAATATACGAAATTGTCATGATATTTACAGTAAATATATAAATTGACCTCTGGTTTGAAAAGTGTATTATTAAATACATTTCTTGATGATTGAGAAAAAACACGCACGGGAAACTAACGCGGTAAGTTTGAAGTCCCACTTTTAGAAAAGTAGCGTAGTGCATTATTAATTCATGTTACTGGCCGCACAGTAAAACGAGCAATGAATAAATACTAAATTTAGCTGCCTTTTATGAGAGAAATTATTGTACACGTATGACCTGGAATATAGTTTTGAATTGTTATTAACCCATTAGTACCAAAGAATCAAGCGATTATTTTAATAACGAAACTTCACACAATTCAAACATTATTCAGTTTAAGTAGCGTTTTCTTTCATCAAAATTCTGTTTGTCTAAGGAGAAATTGAATAGTACGTCAAATTTATTAATTTGATATAAATCTTTTTCAAGAATATTTAAATTACACTAAAAGCATTCTAAGTATTGTAGGTAATTGGTGTATTTTAAGATGGACTTTTGATTTTGTACCTTACTTTACTTTCGATCTCCAAAATTTCGTTACTATAAAATTGTTTTAATGCAAGGGTTTCATTAAACCTTTGAAAAGTTTGATATACTTTTATTTTTACATATATTTTACAAAACAGATCGTTCTATTCGCTCTCGAACAGTAGATTACTAGTTCAATTAGTAATACATTTTACTAATAAAAAGTGAAAATCTATTAATTCATCATTCGAGTTTTATTCATCACTATTAGCAGAATCCACTTTTCGATTAGTACAATTTCACTAGTGTTAGTAATTTTTTAGAACTTGTTGGTTATGAATTCACTTATTAACAATAACCCACGTTTCCTTTTAAATAAGTTTTTTTTAAGTCAGATTAGACTCATAATAGTTTATTATGTAACAATATCGTGTTGCATTCGATATTTTTTAATACGACGGGTGTGGGGCTCGAGAATTTGCGCCCGAATATTTTACTGCAGGGCGCAAAATAGAATTCTACTCCCGGAGTGTTAAAAAAATATTTTTATGGATCCCCCAGACATTTTTATATAATCTTTTTTCAGTATTTTTAATTGTTTTCTTTAAATTGTTTCATATGAAACGTTTGAAAAATGTATTTTCTTTTACGTAGAAAATAATGGATATATTTTACTTCATTATTGTATAATTAAAAAATACTCTATACATCACTCTATATAGTTTCAATGCCAATCCAATATTCTTAGGCTTCAAAAAATTCAAAAATATTTAATATATAAATATACATAACCATTTCTATACATTTGGCAAATTATGTATCAAATTTGGTGCCATATCTATATCCTATTCAAGGAAACTCAAGTTTCAGAACGGAATTTTAAAGACTAGCCTCAAAAATATTATAACTATGGAGTTTAATAAATATTGTTCAAAAATTCTGGTAATTCATTCATTAACGCTCAGAAACCAACAATTTTTGTATTCGAACCTGAGTACGGAATCAAAAAATAGTATGGATCATAATAAAACCAACTTTCCATACTCTTCGTTAAAATTTCGCTGTCATATTTTAGGAAAACAATATAGCGGATTTAATTTGAGAAAGTAATGAAAAATTGCAAAAATATTTTTGTGATCCATCATACCATAAAATTGGTATTTCACATCCCCAAAAAGAAGCGTGTAACGGTCATTTTACGTCCCCAGAATCGAAAATCTAAATCTATACATTTTTGAACATTTAATTACAATTTACATTCGTTACACTGAACTTTTCATTCGTATTCGAACATTTTATTGTTAATATTTAAAAACATATACTATTGTTATTAAGACATAACAATTTACATAAGATAATATGTAAGATGGACAAATAATTCTTAAATATTTCAGAAATTGTTTAAACATTCGATCTGTAAAAATATAATTTAACTTGTTCTTTCTGAATGAAATTCTTAAAATAAAATGTTCAATAAGTCGAACAAATCGGAACTTTACTGCCAATGAAGTGAAATCCTCTTGTGATATTGGTGAAAATTCATCGTAAGAACATAAGGTTTCTCTTCTGTACCGACGTATTTTCACTTCTACGTAGTACTTACATTCGATAAAAATATGCTTTGAAACAATGAAAGTTTTCAATATTATGAAATACGCTAAAAAGTTTTTAAATTTATTAATCAAGTTTTATTAATTACGAAGTATATTTCTAAAAATGTTTGTTTGTTAATAGTTTAGTAAAGTAAATATTTATTAGCAATATACTACTAACTAGTAAATACTTTCCGTACACTGAATTCATTATTTACATACACAAATTTAATACAAATCGAAATATAAAGTTTAATCAATATTTGTAAATAATATTGTTTCAGTATTGATTTTCGACGTTTTCATTATATTTCAAATGAATATTTGCAGTCGTTTGTTTTATCAGAATTATAGTTAGTCATTTGAATAACAAACTATTTTGTTTGTCATTTTCAATAAAAGAAAACTATAAAAAAAAGTCATATCTGAAAAGCTACCATAAATTTGGTTAGTTCATTGTTTCCCTTCATAAAATGAAATTAAACAATGAATAACTTAAATTGTTTGGATATTGGCTGATAATTTCCCTGCACTAATTTGCACTTATTACACCGAGTTACACGCAATTGCTTTTCTAGCCCTCAAGCCCAAAAATCACTCTGCTGTATGATGTATTTCCCCTTTAGAAACCATCTGTACGTGCCAGATGAGTAACCCTGCTATATATTCGATAACGTAGTTACACCATCATTCTCACTATCATTAGTTAATATTTTATTAAAACAATAAACATTCGAAAATCAATAAAGTCTATATCTCATATAAAATACTATATCTACATGAAAATTACATGTACAAGTTTTTTAGTTCCATTCTTCTAATAATAGTAATTTGCGTTTATTTTCTAAGATTTACGGCAGTTTTGCTGACAGATAGTTAGTAAATACTAATTCATTAGTAAAATTTTACTAATTTTCAAGTAGATATTGACTTTTTTAGTTCAGTAGTTTGTAGGATTAGTAATAAATTAGTAGGATTTAACTTTTTATTAGCAAAATTATTACTAATTCATTTGATGACTTACTTTTCATTTTCTTCTTGGTAGTTTCTAACTCAGATTTAGATTTAGATCAAATTAAGATTTAGAGAGAATGTTGTGTATATTCCATAAATAAATGTTTATTATAATATTATTTACAATACATAAATAATGAATTGTACATAAATGAGAGAAGAAAATTCACACGTGTTAATTAATCTTAAATATAAATATAATGTTACTTTCAACATTTTCATGGTAGCTATATTAATAAAAAGTGATTTTTGGGTATATATGGGAATTCCCCTTCTTTCGTGAATTTTCAAGTTACTTTAGATTTATGTGATACAACGTACGCCGCATTAACATAAGACGACGGAAAGTTGGCATGAAACCCGGGATTAAGTAATAAATGTGCGTATAAGTGTTTTTGTATCCTTTTCAAAACAGGAATAGGATCTAATGAAATCTGTTACGTATGCACACATGATATGATAAAAGACGATATAATATATCTTGTGATTAGAGGTGATATCCTTGAATAATAAACGACGGAAATTATAAACACAAACGTTCACTTATTATCCCTATATGCAAACTTTTAAAATTCTTACTACATTCAAATAAATTAATTAAACAATTACTTTCCAAAAAAGTTTCAATATTGAATGCATTATTACAAAAACATTTTTAAATATTTATTAACATTTTTTAAATCTGGTTAGATTTTATTGCAATATACATTTTTATTAAAAATCTGCAAAAGTACCAGATTATAAATATTTTATGTAAAATTTTTATGTATAAACAGCATTCGTTTAAAGTAAATATAAAATTATATTAGAATCAGTTATTAGTTTTCCGATAAATTTTTATTCGTATTTTTATTTATCTTCGAGTAAATAGTCCTTCATCTGCCATAAATACTGTTTTTAGTAGGAGATTATTTGCCCTGTTTGTCTATCTATTCTTACGTTTCTATTTATTTTCACATTTCTAGAAGTGCGCTCTTGTATGTTTTCCAGCACGATGCGTTCAATTTCAAGATTTATTTCCGACTTGTGTGATTTTAACAAATAAATATACGTGGTTCAGTTCTCTAAATTTGAATTACTGGCTACAAAATGGAGCAAATGAAATTAAAAATCTCCTATATAAGAAATGATTTCTTATGTTAATTATAAGATTTAATAAAATGCAGAAATATTCGATAAATATAAAAAAAATATTCGATTCAGGTAATTATTTGAGCTTGCAACAAATTTACGTAAAAGTGGAATTTTCCAACTCTGTTATTTTAATTAAATTATTGAGGCAAGGGAACAATTTTGATAAATTATATTATACTAAAAGGTAAAAAAAAGCTGTCCTTGACTTTGTCTGAAGAGTAAATAAACGCTATTAATCATGCTGATAAAAACATATCTTAGTCTTATGAGAGAAAAGACGAGAAAAATAAAGTATTTTAAAAAATTGATAGTATTATAGAAAATCCTTGAGCAATTATTAACAAAGTGTTGAGAATGCAAAACGAATTGAATAATTGTCTATGTGAAGATACAACCTTTTTAGAGAAACTTTGATCAAGTACTTAAACTAGTTATAAATCGTGATTTTCATATTTTTAAATTAATGATACATTTATTTGCAATTAACACAAAAATAAGCAAAGCCAACTATTAAAAATTAATTTTTCAAGTAACGGTTTTATTACTATATTAAATTACTATTTACTATTTTAATTTTAAATTGTCAATACGTCTTAGATTAGGAATTTATACAAGTAGACTAATTACGGTCGTATAAACTAGCAATTAAAAAAATGTTAGTTATAAGCGTAACTGTGATGTCGGTTTAACGATCTACATATTTATTTATTTTACAATTGAATGGAACCTAAACATATATGCAAATAAAAGGAAAGACTTACAAATTCCATATCTACCCAAATTACTATTTATAATATTAGATTTTTAGATTTCAAAATTCATCCATTACGATAACAAAAAATGATTCAATGTTGGGCACTTTAAAGCTCTAAGTAGATTTACAGAATTATTTAGAGAATAACGCGGTCTTTTAATTTTAAAATTATATATATAACGATAGGCGGAATAATGTGTCCGTTATTAATTTTAAATCAGCATTTAGTTAGATGTAAGTGAGATTAGTAAAGATATAATGAAATTTAGTTATGTCCAGTTTATTTCGTATTGGCAAATTCGGAGAACTGTCATCTTTACGCGACTGTAGGAAAACTATTTCTTTCCATTTCGATGACTAATTTCAAAACTATAATTCATTTATACATTTTTAATTATTAGTCGACTAGTTTCAGTATAATTGAAGTGGACCCTAATTAGGGTCGAAATGTTAATTTTTATTGTTTACTCTTGAACAGCTCCCTATTTTATTTATATTATTTACGCCGTCTCTTTTCCTATGTAATTTTAATTTAAATTCAAGAAATTATGTTTTATTAAGACTAGAAATTAACCCAGTACAATTCATTTATGTCTGAAATGAAGAAAAATGTCGTCAATCGTTTTAACCGATTGTTCCAACGAGCAGTGGAGATAAAATGTAAGTTCTGATTATTTATGTACTAAATTGTGTGGATTCCTTCAGTAATACCTTCAGTGAATTAATTCAAATCAATAATCTCTAATAAAAAATCTGTTATTGTATGTTCTAAATTTAAAATGGTAGATCTAACATAATTGGATAAAAATGTGAAAACTTCAGTTCAAGAGTATAATTTTATTTCCTATTCAAACTAAAGGTCGAGAATCAACTAAAAATGTAAAAACCCCGGAAATAATGGGTTAATTTCATTATAAATCCATTTCATAAATCCAATGGCTCCATTTCATTATAAATCAAAGTGAAACCCATAGTAACCAATACTTTAAACTGTAATAATACCTATATTTGTATCGTTAAAAAAAAAATTATCTCGAAAGCTAATAACTACCATAAAGTGAGGGTGATCAGACCACTACAATTTAGCAGCCACTTTAGCTCATGTAGGTAGGGGTTTCATAAACGACTCCAGATATACACTGAACAAAATAAGTCTTGAATTAAGACCAATAATTAGCTCATTTTAAGATGTAACAAAAAGAAGCCTTGTTCGACTGAAAGATTTCTTAAAAATTCTTAAAACTAGCTTACTATGTGACTAAAGTGTAGTACAAAAAATTAGATATTATTCATAATTTGGACTATCGTTGGGTTGTTACTGAACCTGTTTCGTCTTGTAAGGTCATTATTGTTTATGTTGTTTAGTTATTATGCTCTTGCAGTGTGTCTATCTCAAATAAGACCATAATTGCCATTTAATATGTGAATTTCTTGCGGCTTGAAGAAAATATGACCCAGAATGCTTAAAAATCATCACGATCATCTCATTTTAAACTGTGAATAAAACCTACTTGAGATTCATCACGAACAGTGCTTCTTGTAAGCCTTCCAGTATTAAAATGAAAAATGAGAACGTCTTCTTTTAAGTTTCAAGACAACAAAAATTTGTTTTAAAACCAAATTCTGACTTAATGGCTAAATAAAAGCTACTTAATTTTTTTGTATGCTCCTACAGAGACCAAGAAAATCGTTAACTAACAAATTTCAGTTATTTTCCACACAAAGAAAAGTAAATACTGCAAAATCAGATTGTGTCAAAATTTATTGTAGTATAATGTGATAGCCACTAAATTTCGGTAGAAATTTTCTGCATCAATTGATGTACTACACAGAAAAAAATAAGTCTTAAAATTGTTACATTTTAAATTCATCATCAGGTGAGGCTTAATTTAAGCCCGAAATTGCGTTAATTTTCTTAAATTCAGTCAATGTTTTGCCTTACAGTTTTACTTTCAGTGAGCAAAACTGACTTTTATACAATATTTTGGCTTAAAATAAGATTTATCGAGCTTATGGCATCTAAGTTAGACGAATCTTATTTCAAACCAAAATATCGGCTGAGAGTCAGTTTAGTTGAATGAAAGTAAGACTTTAAGCCTAAATATTGACTGAATTTAAGAAAATTAACGCAATTTTGGGCTGAAATTAAGCCTCACCTAATGAATTTAAGATGTAACAATTTTAAGATTTATTTTTTTCTGTGTAAGAAATGAGTTTCGTTAAGCTGCATAACTTTTTTTATTTTAGAATCTGCAGCACCTGACCATTAAAAAATACAAATTACATAATATTGATAGTTATCATTACGAGGCTTTTTCAATTATAAACGCCCTGTTAACTTTACCACATGTGACTCAGTTGCTGAACCATAGAAACAGAAGCACCGGTCTATTTCACCCCATCGTAAAATAGAATAGCTTAGTCTTTAAATGGACATGACTATTCTCACCCTTTCGGACAGGTTTAGGGATATACACCTCATCGTTTTGTACACGCCTTCCGGGGGTTTTTGTGTTTGTCATATGAACATAACTTCCCGTAAAATGATACCAGAACGTTTTACAGAATTCCATTTTAGTGTTCCTATTCCAAACTCGGTTTAAGCGTATTCTACTTCAATGGGTATAGATGCTTAGCTAAGGTAGTCTATAGCATGTAATTTTATTGCATGCACTATAAATAAAACCCAATATTTTCTCTCCCTTCCGCTAAGACTGGTTGTGATTATTATAGCATCGCGGTTTGCGTCCATCAGAGATGGACTATACTTTCTTGTACACGGAAAAAACACCACGGTCGTTACAACCTAAGATATGGTTATCTTGACCGTACTATATTGATAATTATGTCAATACCTGTGTTTTCCGTGTACAATAAGATCTCCCTTGATGGGCTTTCTCTTTAAGGGAACATTCTGTTGAGCGGCCAGATGCTGTTCCCTTTTTGGGCGAACGCGTGCCTCTGCGACCTCCCACTCACGTGTATATGTAACATCGCGCATGTGCGTAGTACACTGACGCAGCGTTAAACGCCGCAGTAGAAGGGGAACAATACCATCCCTCACGCGGCCCATTAAGGGGTTGAGCCGTGAACCGACTCATCCCACCAAGGAAGATCTTACTGTAGTAACAGTACTCAATAGTATATGTAGTTATAGAGTATAGTAGTCACACCATTACGAAATAGTAAATGAAGGCAAACATGAAGGAACAAAGAGCCCATGGAACTTAGTTCTTCTTGCGGCCGCTAGTCGCCGTCGTGTCTATCGCAACATTGTCGCTGCTGTTTTCCGCATCCGTTTTGAAATTGGTCGGCGCTTTTAACAGCAGATAAAATATAATATATATATCTTCGCGATCGTATATAATCTTGGCATGTGATTATATTATAAATTACATTTTTTAAAGTAATATTTCCAGTTTTGATTATGTACTTATAGAGTATAAATAAGACATTACGGACCACTTTTTCCATATGACCAAACAAACTCTAAAAATAATATATCATTTAGTTTTTTCTCGTTGAAGACATTCATGGTCCGAAATTAACCTCACCCATCTTCCGTTTGGCTACGTTCCACAAAGAAAATTACTTTCTATCGATACAAAAACGACAGATGTCATATCCACCCGATAAATGACGACGGCCACGGCGCCTCCAGCACGTACTGGAGCAACTGACAACGAATCGACACGAAGCCCGCATCTCCCTTTTTGAAACGAAAAATCCCCAATTGACCGAGTGCTCCAAACTCCGTTTTTCTCAAGTACATCATCATCACGTGCTGCGCACGTTCAAAGAAAACGAAATATACGCTTGCTCGTAAAAAAGGCGAATGGAAGCAAGAGAAATACGTATATCTACGTGCGAATGGAGGAACGGTTATTTGAGGTGCGTATTATTATTAGCTCGATTTGTACGTCCGAGTTTAATACGCGTATGCGGATTCGAAAGTAAACGACTCAAAAGCTCGATGCACACAAAGCTCCCTGTATACACATCGCGATATAAATAACGCCACACGTACTGGGAGCAACGCATGGCATTGGCAAAGGTATACGTACACACCAGGGAAGAAAGAGTGAACCAAACCGTGGGAGGGCGAGACAGAAAGAGAGGAAGCTCCGGATATACGTGGAGCGCACACAACGTGACCCTATGTGTCTGTGGGTTCTTGGTGTGTGTGGGTTCATGTGTGTGGGTGTGTCTGGGTGCCGCGGAGTTCAGCCACGGCCACTGTACAATCATTATCGTTCGCTGCACAGGCGGAACCCCAATGTAAGCTCGGGAATGCTGCCAAATGGGTCAGAGCTCGGGCTGGGGTTCTCCGCTCGTCGACGTCGCAGCCGCGGCCGCGAACGCCGCCGGAGGGGTTGCTATCGCTGCGCCGACTTTCCTGGGAGTCGGAACCGTCGGAACGAGGCCGAGATGGGGTGCGGGAGTGAGATGGCAAATTCGTGGCTGGGGCATGGGGGACAGGGGGGTTGCACGGAGGAGAGAACGAGGGGGAGTGAACGCCGAAGGGACACGGGGGCAAGGGGGTCCCGGAGGGGGCGGTTTGATCAATACTCGCCGCTGTCACCGACGCCCCCCAGTAGCGGCGGAGCTGCATAGTAACAGAAGGAAAACCGAGGCCTACATATGCAACGTGCATCCGAGTACTCGGAAATACGTATACATTCCCGAGAACTGCCTCCCTCGACCCTTGTCACCCCCACCCCCCAACACACATACAAACACGGGGTTCCCCTCTACCCGACCATAACTTCGTCGGGGTCGCCCCTTCCGGATACAAATTTGCATTTATGCTCGAATTTTCACGATCCAAGACGACACGCGATCCGGTATAAAAGGCCGAAATTCATAGTCGTTCCTTGGAAACTGAGCTCACCTGTGAATATATAATCAAGGAGGCATGTAGTACAGCCGTCGTAAGGACGTCCTCCGAATGACAATTCACGAGGCGAACGGTTGGGTATTGATGGTTATCGAAGGCTTCCGATTTATCGACCCAATAAATCAAAAAGAATAATGTGTACGAGAAAGGATTAAAAATATGAAGAAATTATTTATTTCGATGACGTATCAATTCAAATTATTATTTACGGAGTCAAATTGAGTAACCCTAATTCATATGAATCCCAGAATAATATTGCCGAATTAAGTTAAGCATCTTCAAGCTAACAACATTCATGAATGGAGGTATTTCATACGAGTTGCCGTAACACCTCCGAATAAAAAAACAGACGTAAATAAAACATGTTCAATCCAAGCGAATCCCTCATGAGGAATGTCTTTTAATCCGGAAATTGTAATGTCAGGAATAAAGCATGACTCAGCCAAGAGAATCCCAAGTTCTTGGACTCGAGCAAAATTCCGTGCAAAAATTGTAAATCCGTGATGGATCCTTGGTGGATCTTCGGTGGATCTACACCGCCGAAAGTCCGTTTTTTGAGACGATCCCGCGCTATCTGTGGATTTATAACGGGCCGAATTTCAGTATGCTTTTGTGTACTAACAATTATTACGCAATTCTAAAAATTTCATTAAGAGCATCAGTAACACGAATTTTTGGTATACAAAGTATACGAAAATTAAATCCGTTATAAATCCACAGGTAGTGCGGGATTGTCTCAAAAAACAGACTTTCGAGGGAGTAGATGCACCGAAGATCCATCAAGGATCCATCAAGGATTTAACATTTTTGGCAGCGAATCCAAACTCTTTGATTCGATTCAATGGAGAATAACGTCAAAAATATAAAATGATTAATCGAAGCGAATCCTTACGGAGGGATTCAAAGTTATGAGGAATAAACCGATCAGTCCAAGCAGATCCCTAATGGGGAATACGAACTAAGATCCTCCAATACCTGCGAATCCAAAATTTATGCTGTACTAAAGAATGTATACGCAATCCAAGCAAATGTCAGCTTATCTCCAGTTCTTGAGAATCCAAAATTATTATCTTCGACAGTAAAACATGCTCAGTCTAAAAAAATACCTTCCGCGGGATTTGGATTAAATTTGTTCCATATCTACGAACCCTCAAATAATATCTTAGACTCTAAAGCATATTCAATCCAGTATATTCAATGTAGGGTTTCGATGATGAGTTTCTCCAATCCTTAATCCAATCCAATCTCGTAAATAAAATGTCTTTAATCCAAGCGAATTCTTCGCGAGTGATTCGAGTTAAGCATCTCGAATATATTCGATGGGACAGTCAACCGCTGAGTGCTCTTAGATCCAGATGAAATATGGTTGGAACACTCACGGAAATAGTTACATTAGTCATTTGTTTACAGTAATCTCTCCCTTAAGTTATCCCTCTATGATATATATCTCCCTTGAGTTATAAACCATCCGGCTCCTCATCCCTCATAAGTCCCATCCGTTTTCCTTTCCTTCCCGACACCGTGTATGTATGTTGAATCATGTGCTGAATAGAGGCCGCGTGGTAAGGGGAAATGAGAGAGAGGACAATACAACTTACTCTGAGGAGGAAATAAATGGTGGGGGTAGAAAGAAAATATTACTTATGGAGGAAGGGAGGTCATCTTGCTTCCTTCGAGGGTGTAATTTAATGGACCAATTAATTATTTAATTTCTTAGTGAAACTATTTAATCGGTGGCTCTAACCAACTTTTAATGTGGATCTCAAAGCACTAAGTGGTTGATTGTTACAAATAACATTTTTTAAATCAAAGTAAAATAAGACATGTGCACGGAAGTCCGGGATCGGCAGGAGCAACCGCTTAATCTTCTGAGCTCAGACAAGAAATTCGTTGGGAGAGCTATGCACTTAGTTTCACTAATAAATTGGTAACTAACCTATAAATTGGAACACAAATCTATAGATTAGTGTAACCATTTCTTAAGTTGCTCCGACCAATTTGTCGTCTGGATCTTAGAGCACTAACCGGTTGGTTGCCCCAAACAATACTTCGTGCGTTGTAAATTTTCTGATAAAATTGTCACCAAATATCTTTTTCTCCAATACAGCAGACTCCCGGTATATTTGAATGCTCGGTTCCCGTTCCCCTCCCGTTTCCTTATATTTGTCAAAAGAAGGGGAGCACCACTTCTCCCATTCTCATCAACAGCGCTATGCTCATGACATCACAACAGGCCTTTCCTGAGGCCCCGCCCGCAAAGTGCGGGGAAAGAGAGCGGTGGCAGACAAATATAACGGGGCGGAAGCGCACAAATATGCTGGGATGCACATACAGCGAGATGCAATTATACCGGGACTGTACTGTATCTGCGAATTGGAAACTAATTATATCAGAAACAATTCTTTGGAAACTGGTTAGCATGCTTATAAACGTCCCTCAGGTCGCGAGTTCGAATCCTCGTTTTTTTTCCATACTGAAAAATTGAGGGGCATTGCAAGGCGAAGATATCAATTTGGAGCTGTGAGAGTAGGAATAATATTGAAACTTGTTCGGAAAATAATATAAAAAATATCAAATTATCTTCGAAATTAAAGCGTAGTTTATCAAAATGAACCCCTGGTTTACGATTCGAAAGAAATTTCTCCAGTCTCGAAATCTGAATTAATTTAATTGGAAATAAAGTACGACTGATCCAAGGGAATATCTGGAGAGGGACATCTCACAAAACACATTTAAAAAAAATTTCAGCATAATTTTCCAGTTGGGTAACTTAATGAAAGTGACAGAACCATAAGATAAAAGTCTTTACCCGAATAGCTGATTAACGCACGAGCAAGGAAAATGTAAATGCATATAAAACCATTTGTAAAAAAGACGTTATTGCTAAGAATTGTAAATTACGTTCAGATTTAATTGCATCTAAACACAACCATCCTAAATTTTAGTTTAGTAATTAGTTAACCCATGTTCAGATTGAAGTTATGTTTGCGTCTTTACAGTCAAATGGGAAGTATATAATTCGTTTATAACTATAGAATGAAAAGCTTTAAACATTGCTCCATGAAATTTCAGACAATCAATTTTTGGAGATTTTGATTATCTATTGAATCATATTAAAAATAACTAAATATTTTTAATCATTGTCACACATTTTTCGTTTTTTTGGAACTGGATTCCTGACCAAGACACAATCAAATATATTTCTTTGAGTGTTCTGCATCAGGACGTTACTTTTAATTTTAAATGTATGAAGCCGTGTCTGAATTTAGCGATCCATAAATATTATAAATATCGAATTTCAAGCAATCCAGATAAATAATTCTACAATTAGTCGATCTGCTACTTTCTGTCTTGCGATTCGATCTTCATTACATCAAGGAAATTTAATTAAGAATATTTCATTTTGTAAAGTGTTGTTATCTTTGGGTATCGCATATTTTAACGATTCATTGCATTTGTAATGGAGAGAATTTCAGTTGCAAATTTAAAAAAGGTTGAATTTGTAAATTAGATAAAATTAAATAAAATTAATTTCGTAATAAAAGTTTTTTATGAATATTTAAGAACAAAACTACAGGTCTGATACTTTCCGTCTTGTTCGCATAATAATTGAAATTTCAAAAATTAAATAAATGATTTCTTCTTGGTCCCATTAATCACAAAAACTAACCAGTTGTGTCTCGACTACGATTAAATATAGATTTATCATCGATGTCCAATTTCGATGTCAACATTTTTCATTTTTCATTAGTATTGTACATTTTTTTTCAAAATTTATAATTCTGTTTACAAAATCTATTACATTCTGTACAGGGTCACAAATATATTTCCGATACGCAAATCGTGTTTTACTTCCTTACTATCTGCTGCATCAAGAAACCACTACCATATGAGTATTTCAAATATCTCACAGATTAAGAAGAACATAATATTGAAGTTTTCTTTACTTCACTTTTGGAATTAAAATAATAAATTTTTTTTCTAGGGCCTTTACATGCGTTATTGACTTTTTCAGAAGCAAAAATGTATATTGAAATCTGATATAATTAGTAGTGAACAGTTGTGTCTTTTATACTCTGCCAACATTATGAACAAATAAATTCCGAATATGTCGAAAGTCTGATCAAAGTTTAAAGATCGAATATTGTCGTCGAATTGACAAATGAAAATGGACCACACCATAGTGGACAAGAAACGAAAATTGATGATGTTGAAAAGTTATAAGTGACACAGATAATATACGGAACTGGAAACTTGGAGTAATTTTTCTTAATTTAGGATTGAAAAGTTTTTGAAAATAAATCAATAAGAAATTAGGAACAAAGTACATTATTATAAAAAGTTTTCATATAAAAAAAACGTTGTCACCTGAAATCATAACTATTATAAAACAATTTTCGTTCTATTGCTAAGTGATATGCCATACCATTCTAAACTGCTTCGTAATTTTACAAAAAATAACTAGAAATAATTTTTTTAATAAATCTGGATCTTGAGACAAGATGTCCTTTGTTCGTATAAGGAAATAATTGTCAGTGACAATAAATATACAAAAAATAAAAAAAAGGTGTTCGTCAAAATAACTAACAAATCAAAAATATAAATTGTAATTTTAATTTTGTTGTTTACATCATGCAGTGCAAACATGTAAATAAACCTAATAATGTATAATAAATAATAATTTATTTACGTAAGATTAAAGGCGTTAAATCTTTACTTTTATTAGTACTCAGTTTTTAGTTTAAAAAAAATAAAATCCGCAAAAGCCTTTCGGCATTTTAGCATAAATAAGCTACGATGAAAAAATTTTACATAAAATATCAAAAATATGACTTTTATTTCTGATTTAATTGATGATTTAGGAAAGACGATACTTATTAAGCTTAATAATAACTTTCCGTATTGCATTAAAAAAAGTATGTTTTACAACACGCCGGAATTTATTTTGCACCTGTTGTATGTGTGCAAATAATAATGCTTATGTCGAAGGAGCTATAAAAAATGGCATTATATTGCGGGCCATAAAAATATACAAGATGTCTAGGGAAAACAGCCGGTACTGGGAGCAGGTGTCATTTGGCCTAGTTGCAAGATTGCCAAATGTCGAAATATCTAGCTTTCTTGCTCAGAATTTACAACCTGATGTGAAATGAGGATATATACGCTTAATGATCAAAGTGAGTGACATTTTTCATCTGAGTACATCGACGACATGGTCGTACATGTGTTCTGCAGCCGTTGGCAGTTCAAAAGTTGAAATTGTCAATTTATTCATAAGGGTATGAAACCCTAACCTTTCAAAATTATTTAATTAAGATATTATTTGTTATTAACGTTTACTTATATATTTCTAAGAAACAATATCATAGCAATTTCTTATATTGACGAAATTGAAACTTACAAATGTCATTTGATAACCGCAGAAAAAACTGTTGTTAATTATATACTTTAAATGCGAATGTTGATGCCCATTTTTTACGCAGTGGGTGTAAAAAGCTCATTTTACATCCAAGGAGGCGTGAAATTGATATTTTAGACCCGCAAATCGAGGCGCAAAAACATTTTTGCCTCCAGCATCCAAAAATAATGTTTAAATCTCAAGCGTAGAATTTTCGCCCTCATGAACCTAAGGACCGGCTTCGACGTCCCTTACGCTCTGTCCTCGAGGCGTAAAACCCCTATTTTACGCCCTTGTTACAAACATAACGCACACTCTGCTTCGTATTATGATTGGGTTGTTTCAAGATCCTAAAAGAAATGATGTAAACAAATTGGGTTCGATTCCTGGAACACCAAATTTTTTGCTTTATTTTATTCTTTCACAAACAACAAAATAAACAAAAATAATCCTAAAAATATATATATCATTACCAATATTCTGATTGTACTCCAAAATCTTTACATATATTTTTTAAATCTATACGTTTTAAATTTTAAATCTATAAAAAAACATTTTCATAATCCATCTTGGATCATAATAAGGTATGACTTAAGTAATAATATATATTAACATATAATTGAGTGTTAAAATGATATTATTTATGAAAACACTTACTTTTTTACAGGCAATTATTAATCCGCTACCTTAAAACAATAAGTGTAATAAAAGTTACAAAACATTACATAAAATTTTCAACTGCACTCTCCAAGTTTTTTCAGAGCCAACATTGCACTAATTACCTGCTGGATGAGTAAGCTGTTAACTCTTTAAACATTGCCCTTTTTTGGGAGGGTAGGAAATGAGAAAAGATACAGTCGAATGACAACAGTTTTAAAAGAGTGAAAAAGTCACGTACTATGAAAACAAACTTTGGTTTCTCTATAAAATATTATGTAACGTGTATAACTGGCAACACCATTAAAAGTTTTCTTTTGAATAATTATTGTTACAGTATGAAAATTAATAGTATATTTTTTTATAAAATTTAAATAAAATTATACCAAATACCAAATATTACCAAAGCAAAAGTATCCACAATATAAAATATATGTTATTATTTACTAATAATAAATATTCGGTCATTAAATATTATATTTCAATAATTCATTTGGTAAAGCCAACATAATAGAGTGATTTATTCATTAATTTTTTAATTTGTTTTAACTTACAAAATTAGTTGCCTTTTCGTACACAGTAATTAACTACTGATCTCTATGGAATTTTACTGGTAGTCGATGATAACTTTACAATTTTATTATTTAAAGTGAGCCATTCCAATGGTTGTTTAACTATACTTTTCATTATTTTCTATAATTTTTAGATTAAAATTACTTAATATTTAAAATTAAATTCTTAACAAAAATAATTGAAAAACAATCGAAATTTAACAAAATTTATTCTCAAAATTTAACTAAGACAGCAGGAAAAAAAAGTAATAAAAATGTGTTATTAATATTTTTGAGTGAAATTTCACTCTTTAAGAGTTGCTCATTCCACATGGATTTTACTCTTTCACTAGAGTGATTAAATTTTCACTCTAAAAAATTTAGAGAATATATGTATCCAAAATTGGTTTCACGAGAATAGTTTTAACATGATTTTATGATCAGTTTTAATATTACAGTTTAATTAGTTACACCTGCTTTAAGACCCTAAATAACAAAATAAAAGAATTTTATAAAAAAATGGTGGATGATCAGATAGCGCGGTACATAAAATGCTGGATTCCATTTGTAATTTGCCACTTTTTTAGAGTGTCTAAATATGAAACTGATATTAAATTTAAAGAATTCAAAATAGTGTATTAAGTTTGGCTGATAATGTTGACTAAATTACTAAAATGCTACAAATATATCGAAAATATCCACAAATATAATTCTAAATAACTACGTTGCATTAAATAAACACATGATATCTTATTAGCATAATGTCATGTTCGTAAGTATTAATTAACAGTTTGTTTAAGTATCGGTATTAATAAATATTTATTTAAACCGGATGTAGGTTCCGAGCACATGAAAAAAAGGAAGGCATAAGAAACAAGTAGACACGAAATGTTTACGTAAACATGTCGTATCTGTTGGATAATTTAACACCTTCGTGTCGACGGCCTCTTGTAGATGCTCCTTTGTCGCGATAATCTAAAGTCTTGTTTAGAAGACCCTCTTATATATACTGAATTTCAAAACTAAATCTTCATTTTTGTGGTTTATTGTGCAATTAATCCGTAATTTTTTATTTTTTACTATCTATTTTATTTTTTTAATTATTCGGTTATAAGTTGTTTATTTTTTATTGATAAGAATTTCTGTTTCTCTTTCACAGCTGTATTAACATTTTTGCCTAAAATTCAATAATAAACGATTACAATAAATATTTCACGCTCACAAATTAATGTACACATACATATTACCAATTTACAAGCACTTACGAGTGTAGACGTAAAAATGTAGCCCTCTATCGCCGAATATTGGCTTTATAAAATTGGCTAAATTTTAAAAGTAGTTTAAAAAATAAATAAAAATGATTTAAAGAAAGTATTTCCGAAATAAAATTCTCTTATAAAGTTCAATTGACTACATTGGCTCATTTCTAAGTATTTCATGAATTATGTAAAATTGTTACGACCAAATATAAAAAGTTAAGTCAATTAGGAAAATACTCAAACCCCAAATGATTTATTAAGTGGGATTTTTAACTTCAAAGTAAACGAGAGTAGTCCTTTAATCTTACTACTTCGCATATTTGAAAGAGATTTGTGAATACTGAAAAATTAATCGTTTAAATATAGCTAGCAGAAATATTAAAATATATGCCACACTGAGAAAAGTGTATTTTATCAGTTATTATCCGTTGGCTTTTAAAAAGTGTATTATAGCCATTAAAAGAAATATCTATGCGTTATATTAGTAAAGAAATCTTAGAGTTAATATACATATTAATAAAATGTATCTCCTTAGAAGTCGTGTAATTGCACCAACTATATTACACATAGTTGTGTTACATGTAATATCAATAAAAGTAAGATTTTTTTCTCCTTGTCTATTGAATTAAATTTTGATTTGCTGCTGGATTTCTTTTGTGAGCTTAAGAAGGCGAGAAATAAAGCACGTGTTGACACGCTTTGAGCTACTGAATTTATTGTATACAAAACTATGGATTCAAATGTACAAAGCAATTTGTGTGTGTGCGTGTGTATTAAATACGAAAACGACCGAAGTTTAAATAATATAATACAATGCTTCAACATCTATAATTGCATAAAGTAATTATTGGTAAATAATATTTTTTAGTCTAAATGACTAAATTTTAAAATTGTTAAAATATAAGAATTCTATTGATTATCTTCCAGAATTTCCCCATAACTTGTTATTTTGGTTCTTTTGTTTGTCACCAAAGAATCCATATTTGGACTTTATTTTTGTAATAGGCATGCATGACCTGTGAATTTCACTACACCAAAGTGGTTTATAAAAATATTGTTTATATAAATATCTAAAAATAACAAAACTATATTTTTCAACCAAATGATATGACATCATTATTAATTCCGAAAATATTTGTTAACCAAAAAAAGTTTGAACGTTAACGTAATTCCACCTTACATCTCCATAGATTTTTACTGCAGTCTACTTGCGAGATACGTTACAGCCATTACATCGTAAAGATATCATTCAAACTCCCCTATCGAGTGATTACATTTTAACGGCACCTTATAACGGATATCGGGGAGCATTAGATTGCAGCCAGTTTCGTACAGTGTCATCTCTTTCATACGAAAGGGGTCAACAGTCGCTTCAGTGATGGAAAGAAAAGGTCAGGCAAGAAAATTGATGGGCTACCATTATTCGACTAATTATCTTGTGGTTTAATTAATAGTAATTTTAATAATAGCGGTTTAATAAATTAAAAACTACTGATTTAATTACAAAAAATTTCAGAATTTTTTTTTTTCAGATACGCTCAAGGAAGAGTTTGGTTGGGGCACCAAAATTGTTCTTGGATTTCTTTCTGTTCGTCCAAACTGTCTGGCTGCAATTATTGAACGAATTTGGTTAGAATACTAAGATTGCTCCAACCGAACTGGTTTACTTAAAGAAATTCACGCCGTTGACTTGCCAAGATGGCTGATGCAATGCGCATAAAAATTGCGCACTATCAGTACGACGAACAATGATCCGAATGATAAATTGATTCAACGTTACATTTTTATTAGTAATTATATATATATATATATATGATACCTGACATTGCGGCCGGATTTGGTCAATGGTCAAGTAAACAAACCAAATAATAGGAATTCGTACCAACGGTACACTGCGTTATCATTAAAAACTCCACATATAAGTTCTTGTATCGTCCCAAAGGAAACAAAAGAAACTGCATATAAATCATTTGGTTGTTGCAACCGAACGGTTTCGTTCTAATAACCAAACTCGTTTGGTCCGTCCAACCAAACAAATATGGTTATCTTAACTCTTTCAATTATTTATATTCTTTTTTTTGTTCTCTTTAATCTTCTATAACTTTAATCTCTAAGAATACATAAATTATCGGTATGTGATCAATAAACTCGATCTATTATACTGGGTGATTAAAAAGTATGGAAAGGGCAATACAAAATTCCAGGAATGTGTTTTCAAAGAAACGGTTTTAGACAAAAGGTATAGAATTAACCTTGACTATGACCTATATTATTTAATTTTGGTCTATTAATGCAATGTTAAATTTTATTAGTGCCTTTCATTGTTTGAACCGCTATTGGATTTACTCAATAGTCAAGTAAACAAACCAAATAAGAAGAATTTGTACCGAACGGTACATTGCGATGTCGACAAATAACTCCATAAATATGTTTTTATACATATAGTCCCAAAGGAAACAAAAGGCACTACATAAAAATCATTCGGTTGTTACAACTGTACAGTTTCATTCTAATAACCAAACTCGTTCGATACGTACAATCAAACATATTTGATTATCATATTTATATTCTTTTTTTTTATTCACTTTAATCATTTATAACTTTAATCTCTAAGAATACATTAATTATCTGTATGTAATCAATAAAATTGATCTATTATACTGGGTGATTAAAAAGTATGGAAAGGGCAATACAAAATTCGGGGAATGTGTCTTCATAGAAACGGTTTTAAACAAATAAGGTATATGGAATTGACCTTGACTATGATCTTCAATGTTATTTCATTTTGGTCTATTGATGCAATGTTAAATCTTTATTAATGCTTTTCATTGTTTGAACCAGTATTGGATTTACTTGATAGTCAAGTAAACAAGCCAAATAAAACGAATTTGTACCGAACGGTACAATGCGAAGTCGACAAAGAACTCCATAGTTCTTATATAGCCCCAAAGGAAATAACAGTTTACCACAAAAGAATCGTTTGCTTGTTGAAACCGAACGGTTTGGTTGTAATAACCAAACTCGTTTAGTACATACATCCTGGCCAAGATGTATGGTTCTCTTAACTTGTCGCGAACGGAAGTCTTGACGCATTTATTTTCTGTGTGGACAACAACTCTTCTAATAATATTCTGAGTTATTATTTTTTGTTGAGTTTTATATCACGATTAAACAAGTATTTAAAATCATCAGAAGAGACATGGTTGGACATGTAATCAACGATGTCCTATAATATGCTCGATTTATTAATCTAGAAAATTATTTTGGAATATTTTGTTAAAGCAACAGAAATTAACGTCAATGACGCGGTTTAGAAATAGTTTACGAAAATTGGGTTTCTGTAATTAGCATAAATCCTGATGGGTGAGCAACCGTCACCTAAATATACTGTAAACAAAATTGATCGAGTACCACCATTGGCACGTGGCCATAATGGAGCCTCTTTTGTCTGTCCCACGAGCAGTATCGCATATTTTACGAACTATCTAATCTATCCCATAAAAAGGTCTTGTAAAGTTATTGTGCCTTTCCATAAAATTACCGAATAGTTACTGTCGAAATCGAAATTGATAAATCGTTTGGAATGTACATTAAAAGCAATATCGTTAGAATCATAAAAATAAAAATGTCACCTTTAAAAATAAATGTCTATTTCAATAAATCGGTTGTTTTAATTACGTGATATAAATACTATTAATTAAAGGAGTAGAAGAACATAAAAGATGGTTAAAGCTATTGAATCAACAGTTACCAAGGAAAAAAAATTAATGAACTAAAGATATCTTTAATAAAACTGATAAAAACTGATCATCGACTATGTTTCTTTTGATTTTTGTTATATAATTTCTTTAAAATGAAGTAAACAATTTTTCGAAATTGAACTGAGATAAGGTAATATTTAAGAAAATCGAAACATTTTCAGAAATTAATTATTTTCTGACGGCTTACTTAATCAGCGATATTTTACAAATTACAATTAAATTATAACTAAAATTATGTAATGAGATAAGTAATGAGAATAAATTTAAGAAAATAATGGTAACTGATAAAACTCACTGAAATTAATTACACATTTGAACTCATTGATTATTCAATAATCTTAATTCAAGTTTCATTCCTGTTATGCATAAAATGTAATATTTAAGTTTCTTGTTTTTTGAATGATTTAATGAACAAATAAATAAAATGTGACTTTCATATTGAAATCCAGGAGAGTTACATGTGAACCATTACAGACCTCAAATTAAAGAAGATATATCCATATGAATCGGAATGCTTTTACATGCATCAATACTGCTGAGATTTGTCGGAAGAAAAATAAAACTTGAAAAATACAAATACGATGCAATCATTTACGAATAACATATTAATGCCTTATTAAGAACAAATATAAATTGTGCAATAGTTACTTAATTTTTTTCAGCTTTGATTGATTATTTTGGAAACAATGTAAGTAACATGAAAATGTGCTGATGAACATTTTTGCTTATTTTTGTTTAACTTTTTTTATTTTTGAAAAATGTTGCGCAGTGAGGAGTAGAACCAGAGCCTTTTATATTACCCATCGAATGTTCTCTCAACTATGAATTATGTCTTTCTTTTTACGGAACTAAAAAATAATTTCTTAACAAAATTTCAATCATTACTACCATTTTGACATTCGCGTTTTACAAAAGTGTGACTCATACTTCTGAATTATACAGATAGTTATTTGACACATAAGATTCGAAATTCCGGTTTGATGCATATTAAGGATTTAAGATATAGTCAAAACATGAATAAATAAATAAATAAATACATCAAATCAATAAATCATTTCTAAACCAAAACTAAATTTACAATTATCTTGGTAATACGTGACAAATTCACCCAATTTCGTGCTCGATTTCGCAATGTAAACTTTAAGTCTACGGACCTCCTGCAAACTTAGAAATTCACATAAGTAACATCAACACTCGAAACGAGTAGCAATTCAATTTGTCCCACTTTGCGCACAAAATCGGTCCGGAGAAGTGAAATTTAACCCATTTCCAAAGGAATAAGTACATAAACTCAGCGGAGTGATTGGTTTTAGAAAATTATTTCAGTCCATGGAATGTTCATTGTGATGCATAAAATTAAAATAAAGGTAGTAAATAAAAACGCTATCCTGTAATGTGCGGTGAAAACATAATATTAATATTTAATTTACTCATCTATTTTTCTTTTTTAGATAAGAGAACCGTTTTATCAAGTGAATAATTTGTTCACTGGTTTATCTAAATTTGTTTATAAAACTATAAATTTAATTATTTATGCAATACAATATTCAAGGAATGTATTTTTAAAGAAAATGTTTCAGAAAGTATAGAATTAACCTTGCTTAGGACCTTGTTAGTTCATTTTCTATTTAAAGGTCAAATGAAGTTTTCTTATATAAGAATCCAAATTCATGACCTCTGATATAGAACGAGCGAAACATGTTACATCCGACTGATACCGTGAAGGTCATTTCAAGGTCAAATTAAGATTTTGAATGGAAACCAACATTTTTTATCGTAGCGTTTCATGTTCTTCATATCGACGCCAAATCATCGTCAAGGTCATTCTCGTGACTATATTAGCATATCAAATTTCCTGTTTTTTACATTTCCATGGTAAAAAATAGTGATTCCCAATCAAAAAGTCGGTTTTACCTTCAGAACGTTGAAGGTTACGATGAAGGTCAAACCTAAGTTCATAATTGAAGAACCACCAAAAAGAGAAAAATGTTACCTCCGACTGTTACATTGAAGATAATTTCAAGGTCAAATTAACTTTATTATCGGAAACCACATTTTTTTTTATAGCGTTTTTAAGTTCTTCATATCGACGCCAAATTATCGCCAAGGCCGTTCTCAAGACCATATTAGCATGCAAAATTTCCTGCATTTTACATTTATATCAAGGTCCAATGTAAGTTCATACTTGAAGGACCAAAATCTTTGTTTAAAACCCCCAAAATACGTTCCTCAAAAAATGTTTTACAAAATGTACTTTATATATTATAAGATATATATCAGTTTTTCAGAAGTTATATATCAGTTTTTATTCTTACATTTGTGTGCCGCTTGTGTTCGCGAGTCTCTATAAATTTTTTTAAAATGCCATAATTATTATTAAATATTGAGTGATGACGAAATATAGTAAAATTTTGAAAGCAGTAACGTTCCAATTTCATGGCGCTACAAGTAGGAAGTGCCATCCACGGACCAGAAGTGTACCAGTGGTAGCAAAATATTTTTCGCTCTTCAGCGGAAACGGAATTCCGAACATTTTTAGAGGAAAGACGGAAAAGCGAGCAGTCTCGTGGGAACTATATCCATTCAACCCCTGATGCCTTTGGTCCGCTTCACTACATTTCGCAGCGTAGCTAGGGAGGACGCGAACAAATTTACTCCGACTTCGGGAATTTATCACGTAATTCCCATCGGTGCGCTTTTTGGTGTTGTTATAAATCAAAGGCGTGTTAGGAAGAAACAACTGTTTTGTCGATTAAGGTCACACCGCGGATCTTCAGGCGAAAGATTACGGTAATAAGATATGATCAAATCCTCATCACAGAAAATCACCGACGTCTAATGCATGAAATCTCGGATAAAAAGAAGAATGGTGCATTCTGCGAGAGAAGTTGAAAGGAAAGAAAACAATACTGAAAATGCATTGTGCAGGATATTGAACGTAAAATATAAATTTATTTTTAATTGTGTTAGTATAGACTATCAACCTTAGTAAGTTAGACCAAGAGCAACTATTTGTTTATGCTAAATGGAATTTTTCTTCAAGTAAACTGCAAAAAAAGTTTTTTTTGCACACTTTCGGTAGGTTTCATCTTACTCATTAGATTAAGCAAACATTCATGTTAGAACTATGTCAAGACGGTTGTGTTAAGCAATCTTTTCCCACACCTTTGTTTGGCGAAATTCAATTGCGATGAGACCCAAGTTTACACTTGACACAGCAGTTAAGGGGGAAAGATTTGTTGATCCTGTCGACCGGACGCAACAGGAATGAAAGATTGATTCTCGTTTGATTGGCAGATCGCTCAAGCAAATTAACATAGCTTTATCTCATTATCATATCATTATCCGATACATACAAGAATATTAACCCGGAAAGGAAGCTCGACTATTCAATAGAAGCTCCCACAGTATCACAATTTAGCATTCCCGCTTTGCCGAAAGTAATTCCTCTGATAACATCAATCGGGCTCCCATTCTACTCACCCATTGTTCGAAGGCGTTTTCTATAAGCTAATCATGGGAATAAAAATTGAATGACAGGACGAGAAAGAATGAGGGATGGAAGATGAGGGTATATCCGAACTACTAGATTTTAGTACAATAGGGAATCCTTAATCCTAATCCTCAAGGCTTTCCTTTTTGGAATCTACGTTAGGTCCCTTTATTCCTTGTTTTAATGGTCATATAATACCCTGAATCCAAACACTCACCCGTGAAGTGTTCAGGATTAGGATCATCATTGTTCTTACAATACTTCCAGATTAGAATGCGGTTAGCACCTCGTGTTCTAATTTTTTGAAATAATTACTTAATGGATGTTACGTGATATCAGACACAATATTTTTGGTTTTATTTCGACACATTTACTGGGAACCCAATTTTAGATATTTCTTCAACACCCAGTATTCGAGACTAATGGTAAGTACAAGACAGGCAAACGCAGGAGGGTACGAAGTCGTTTAGGAAAATGATTTCCTTTGTCGCGCAAGTTGCCGCGTTAGGAAGAGCAAGAAAAGAAGGAACGTTAGTTCATGGAATAATGAAGCAAGGGGTGATAGACACGTGCCTTAGGTTGATGCTTTTACTCCTTATTTTCTACATTTGATAATCCTCGAAGTTTCTGTAACGTGTTTATTTTATTTATCCAATGTGCCAATTTAAAAGCAGAACAAAGGAGAAAACAAAAAACTCCAGTATACACATCTGGAGTACAAATTAGTCAACATCACGTTATTACCATATTTTGAAAACCAGGTAAACATTTTCAAATAAAATATATGGGTACAATAATTCAACGTACGAACGTTCATATATTTTTGTTCATATTCTTCTGAAAAGAACTACCTTCCACTGGAGCTTATTTTTGAACCGTAGCAACCTTTGACTATTCCAATGCGTATATTTACCTTGCATATGCAAAATAGAATCATGGCTTTTAAAACTGCTATCTTTATGGATTCCTCCAAAGAGTTCGTTGAAGGAGCTCGAAAAAAGAGCAGTCCAAAACAAAGCCTAAAGAGAACAGATGCGGATCGAGGTATCGCGTAATTAGTCGATAATTTGTACATATCCAATGTGTTTGCAATAATTTGGGGAATACAAAAGACGAAGAAAAGCAGCTCGGAAACATAGAGTGTAGAGGCATACGTCAACGGAACCCACAAGCGAAGGTTGCCCATGGCAACTGCATCGACCGATTCCATCTATTCAACCCCATTACGTAGCGACCCTCGGTATAAGAGGACGAAAATCTGACTTCGTGGACTCAGCACATCAAAGAATTCGCATTCCGTGAAAGAATAAATGAAGTATAATACCGTTTGAAAAAGATTACATATTTGGGCAGACGAGGACGTTCTATTCTGGTCCAAAACATGAGACGAAAGTTCACTTTGGAGATTGGTAGTGGACCTAAAGATAAAACTGCAGAAGCAAATCATCTTATTCGTCTATGTTGCAAAGGCTACTAAATTGGTTTTGGAAGATTTTATCGCCCACTAGTGACTTTACTAATTACTAACTATATCGTACTAACGTCAGCTGACCATCACATCTTACTAAGGAGAATCAAATTATTACTATCTTCGACGGCAAAGAATCTAGAGCAATACCCCATAGATGAGACTCCATAGCGATCGTTCTTTTTTCCTCCTGCAAATCGTTTTAAGATACCGATACCGTTTGATCGATGAGTTCGTAAAAGGGGTGCACTTCAGATAATAGAACGGATTACGTAATGTGGTTTGCAACATGTCACCATATCTGCGTTTTTAGTAGACTCAGTAAAAAGCTCAAATTTCTTCTCGAATCTTAAAACATGTATATGACTCATATTTTATCCGTGTAATAAAAAAAAGGCGTATGTAAATGATAACAGAGTATCACGGTTCATTGACTGCTCGCAGCGCGAGAGAAAGTGCGCCAGGTCCGGTTATCCGAAATCACTGAGGACGATAATTTTGCGATTCGTGACGTGAATAAATGCAAGTAACGGAATGGCTCACAGGTGGGTACGACCTTTTACATGAAAACAAACCAAGCAAGAGCAGGGAAGGTGTTCTCTGAATGCACCTGCTCTCAGTGACGAGACAATCGCAACCACCCAAGTACATGCGAGATTTAACTGTCGATCATGTCACACCAGGTCATCGAACTGGAATTAAAATCTGGTTCCGGTTTAAAGCGTTCACATAGTAAACGTTTCAAAACCGGTTTATAACGTAAACTGCGACGTAAATGTTACACGATAAAGCGAATTACGAAAATTCGTAATAACTCGTACGTGAAATATTACGTGTATTCTCAGCGAAAATGTTCGAACGCGCAATCCGACACTCGAGATAGTAGAAATTGTCGTCGAAAAATACCGCATTGTTCCGTAATCTGTTATCTTAATTGCGTTTAATACTTAAATAATAAAAAAACTGTAAAGAATTACGGTGGTAATTAATACCACGTTGCGTCAATATGACGTTTCGTTCGTCTATCAATCAGCTGGAAGTCAATTAAGTAAACACATCGGGCGCATCGCCTTCTGGGAATTCAGTGACAGAAACTTCGTAAACGTACGTTTACATCTATAATAAAAAAAAGAAAATGTTCACGCATCTCTTGGTTAACTTGCCGGTGAACGCTAGCTATTAATAGAAACTGGTCGTGTCTATTTGTCTGTCTAATCGGGAGCCAAGCAGCCTAGGATTGAGGTTGCATTGCCCAATCTCCGTAAAACGGTGATGCACGATGACACGAGTCGTTACGTCGTCTCAACTGCGACGAGAAAACCCGTATTTCGTCGAAACCAGTATACTCGCGAGTGTGATGCCAAAGAGCCTACGGTGTGTTTTGCCAGTTTAACCTAAAAACCAGGGTTTGCGTATACCCACAATCTGCAGCGTGGGTCGGTATGCGAATAAAATGGAGAAATCGGAGAATCGCGCTTCAGAAAACATCCCAAATCTTCTATTACGTCCGTCGAGTAGTGCAGTGCCAACTGTGTGATAACATTATGGTCATATTTTATAATCTTCGTTTCGCAATATTATTTTAAAGTGAAACGTTATTTTTTATTATATTACAAATCCGACAGAAAATTTCAATAGCGTGTCTTCTTTCAAATACATTAAATTGTTGATAAATCTTCAAAAATGGTGTTTCCTTAAGCCGAAATACTGATATCTTCAAGAACTTTCTCCTAGCATCAGCTAGAAAAAAACGTCATTGTTTTGTTGCGGGTTCTGAACTTGGCCTAACAATTTTTTCCTGATGGGTTGAAAATATCGGTAACTATAAGAATATCTATAAAATAACTAAGGTTATGTCAATAACACCAGGAACTCCCTTTGTTTCGTTATGAAAATTCGCGATATCCTATCGTGGACATAATCGGGTGATTAGCCAATCAGCACGGCGACACGTGTTTTCTGGAGGCCATCAAGTACCTGCCAACAGCTCCGAACATGCACGAAAATCTCCGAACGATTAATGCACCTCCCCTCACGTAGTTTCTGCTGTGTTTAGATGTTTGACTACGATTAACCGATCGTATGTAGTTATAATGACAAGTAATGTGGGCGGTACATAGAAAACAAATAAGTCATAGACTATCATTATTGGTTCAATGATCATTAACTTCACTCATTCACATACCGATATCTAGGAACTTATAATTTTACTTTAATGTGACTTTAATGCGATAGCAAATGTTGACCATGCGTATGTAATTTTTAAACATAATCGTTTTAGAACTACTATTACAACAAAGTAACTAGTAATACAAACATCTAACCTAACCACGCGAGGCAGGAAGCATCAACTTGTGCGTTCGGTCGTATGCGCACTGTAGTTTCTTTTACCTCTTGCACTAAGGAAACACAAGTTACAGTAGTGCTCCCCTTAAGTTATCTTCCCTTATGTTATATGCCCCCCTAAGTTATATTTTTTCGTTCCTCTAAGTTATATTCTTCTCCTCCCTCGTTCCCCCTCACCACACCCGCCATGCTTTCCATTACATTCCATTTTTGGACCCTGAAATCACTTTTTCACTTCCATCAACGTATAATTTGCGATCATTAATATTCAACTGTTTTAACAATTCGTAATTAAATGTATGCATGTATACATCTGTATGTACGTACACATACATGCATGTGTGAGTCTAGCGGAAACGCGAGTGATGGGGGTGAGGGGGAATATAACTTAAGGGGAGCAGGCGCCATATTGTCAGACTCAAGTGTATAACTTAAGGGGAGCACTACTGTACTCCAAGGAAATAAAGTACTAAAAAATGTTTGATTACTCCTTTTATCCTTGTTTTAAGTAGACTGAACCTCAGATTAAGTCAAATTTGTCGAGGGAAAAAAATGCGACGTTGTTTTCCCACATTTGTTGTATGTTAGCAAAGTGACAAGGAAAAACAACAAAATCACCCTCCTCTGAGATGGTGCGCAAACACAGCTGATGAAGAGTGCAAAAATCGGTTTTTGCCCGTACGATGACGTCAAAATGCAGATCCAGTTCTGCAAGAATGAAGTCAAGGAAAATCTGAAAATAAAGGAATGATAGAATTTAAAATAAAGGATGAACATAAATTGATGGAAGTATTAGTAGTTCGTAGTGGAAGAAACAGTGAATTTCTTCAGTAAAATCTCATGATATTGGTTGCCCTCTACGACCTGTTATGTTTTATACTCTTAAGCATTTCGTCAAAGTAGCAAGTATTATCTGCCCAAAATAAGCTTTTCTCATTCTCCCTTAAGTTGACCGCAAGTTTATTTGAGTTTTCTATAAGATGGTAATACGATAACTGTTGTCAAATATCTTATTGTAAACATTCAGGTAAATATATTTTTATGGCGTGTTCCTAAAGTTATTAATCATGGTGAAATTAATAAAGAACATTCAAATTAGAACAAGCGAATGTACAGATATTTCAAGAGAACGGGTAGGCGTCGTATTGAGGAGATACTAACGGCCGTTATGGCACTTGTGTTGCACCACTCGTAGCCGTTGAGAAATCCCGTATAATATAAACGCTAGTGCAATCCCTGTCCTTCGAGAAAAGGCTAGCTAGCAATTGAGAAACGAGTAAATGGCTTATTAGTCCGCTCGTGCGAACGGCGAAAGTACGAGACTTTCCACTGTATGACCTGGCGAGCCTACTTAAATTTACAGGTAAAAATAAACAAACCACCGGCAACACTATTTTGTGTTTTTTAACAGACAAAATTTATTTAGCATAAAACATGCACGGGACTTTTAAGCGATAAATTTATTACTTTCCTTGAGCAGACAGCAAAATGCATACAATACGGGATGCATTAAGCACACGCGAATGCGCATATAATGACACGCAGCTGTGAATTCAGTCGAGTCGCGTATAAGTCACAAGTAATTATTGCAATTCGATGAAATGCAGGGCCTGTAGAAACACTTGGTACGCGGTCGAGTTATTTACCGATTCTGTAGGAACGATATCAAATGGGTAAATTGTATCAATTGGTGAATTCGAAACGGAAGATTCAAGGATTAAAAATGGAGAGACCGCATTCTATGGAATGAAACGGTATTATCATGGATTGAATTCATTTTATAAAGGAAATAAATAGATAATGAATAAGGAAATAGATAAATGTCGCTACTGTTGGAAATTAATAATGCACTATTACCGAGATATTTCCTAAATTTTTTCAGATTAATGTAATTTTCTTCCAGTTCTTAAAATGATAAATTCTTACATCACGCAACTGATAGCAATTTCGCCTATCAGTTAAGACTTTCAACATCTCTAAATTATTAATTTAATAGCACACATAAAATGCGTTCGAAAGCGCGCCACGAATTGAGCAAGAACTCACGTTGCCGTACAGCGCATAAAGTAGTGAAAGTAATAAAGTAATAATACAGGAGTTTACGATCAAAAAAGCATTATATGATTTCACTCGAATAATTCTTGTAAGAGTAATGTTACCCAATCGTATAATTTAATTTATGTATCTAACCAAATTATGTGCAGTCAAACATTAGCCCTGTCGGGGGCTGTGAAGGGAGTATTATCCTCACATAAGGTGGTTAGTTGCACACTCTAAGTGCATTCTCCTCTTCATTTCGTCAAAGAACGGTGCCGAAACTGCAGTGAAACAATATTACGCTTAACAAAGAAATAGGCGAGCCACTTCCTTTGGTGGTATCCGCCGCAGCTGGTGCTGTTAATTAAAAGAAACAAAGATTTCGGCATGAAACCCTCGGTCACCTATGGTAGCGATGGTAGGGACTCGCATCCAGCGATGTTCAAAACATCTCTAATCGATATTTTACCATGCTCTACTCATTTTTTGGTCGTACTTTTAATGCATAACTAACTGAAGGTAACGTACTCCTCATATAAACAAACGCGGAATTAAAATCGCTTCCTGTCTAATTTTAAACAGGCTGACCTTTCGTAAGAAGTGAACATCTCTTCAAATGCGTTCACGTTTATACCAATCTGAAGTGGACTTTAATAACCTAACCCTGACCTATTTTCGGTGAATATATTCCGGTGCCAAAATGTCGCTAGAAAGAACCCCGATTATTAAACGACCATAAAGCAACTTTAAAAAGCGATTACGCAAGGACAATTTGTTTTTTCGGCCACTTCGGGACACTGCAGGCCAGCGCAATTTATCTGGGCTCGAAAAACGACAAAGTACCACGCCAAAAGCCCCGAACTCTTCGAATCACAACCCTCTGTCCCCCTCGAGATATATCATTCAAGTTTCGTACCAGGGTGTTCTTGTATGCACCACGTGCCCTCCCCTCACGCGATCGAGAGCACGTGGCCCCCTCCCCCCTTCTGATCCCTATCCCCTCGATAAGGTCCGGGGTGATGCAGGGTGCCCAAGAAGCGATGGAGGTAGTCAGGGTCGATAACTATCCGAGGTACCTAAGTTGAAGCCGCTCTGCGACAAAGGAACAAAGTAACTAGTCCCCTTGCACGACAGTCTGCTCGAATTCCGTAGATCGGAAGATAAACATCGATCTTCTTAAATCCAGAAAAGTGTTGCATTATTCTCTTTCTAACGCTGTTTTAATATCGATGTACATTTAGTAATTGGCCTGTCTAAAACCATTAGAAACAAATTGGCATTATTGCATTTAGCTCCCAAAATTCTAGTAAACACTCCATAAATGAGGACTTCGTGAAGAACCCCTAGGGAGTCATCATTTTTTGTGGTCTTTGTTCAATAGCAAATATTTCTCATAACGATATATGAATATTTGCATTTTACCAAAGTTTTCGCACGGAAACGATGCTGTCCATTTAAGGGGTTTAAAATGAAAATCTCAAAGAAAAAACACAATGAGTAAGGCTGATTTTTTCGTGCAACGGCACGCCAGTGTCCGGGAACGAAAGAAATGCGGACGCGTGGTGAGCCAGACTGGTTTGACCTTGAACTTGATAATGGCACACACAGGGGCTATTTGCGAATTTATTACGTCTGCATGGTATATCCACTGCAGGAAACTCGTCCTTCGTAATTACAAGGTTTCCCGTGCCCTCTTACGACAGGTCGGCAACGACTGGTTACCCTAACTCGCCCTTCGAACGTCCCAATCGCATACTAGGAAAAAAATTAATTTCGAACCCTAAACCGGTATGGTGGCAACATTATATGCATTCAAATTGGTTCAGGTGAAGTTTAATTCATTCCATTTTACGCTTCCACGCCGGTCGAGGATTGATCCTTTATTGGATATATATACCTACGAGAATTCAGGTACGAAGAAGCATATGTTGCGCCCAAAATTGTTCAAATAGTTGCTGTTACTTTTTGATTTTCAAATCCACGATTCTTACCGTATTTTCTATATTATTCTTAATTTTTACTTGATGAAACTAACAACACAAATATAACATTCCTCGAAAAGTTTTAATGTTATAAGTGAAATGAAATATCTAAAATGACACTTGATATATCGAGTGTCATTAAATCGTTGACATTAATAATTCAGTCTGCCGAGAATACCCTTTCAATCCTCTAGCGCATTAATCACGGTCTAAGGGAATTTCAATTCGATGTGGTTTTCTACCTTGGGATAGCCTGGGATTACGAACCAAAAATAGTCCGTTACGGTCTCGCGAAGTCTAAAGGTCCGTCGATACAAAGCCCACTTGAACTGTGGCAAAAATCTTAGACACCATTAATTTAATACATGGTCTCTGTATGTCACATTGAATTCAGTAATACATCATACGTTTGATTTAGAGTTTTAAGGTATGCTTTCTCCAGTCAACAATAATAATAAATATTGTAAACTGTAAGGATCATGACATCTGTTGACGACGTTGATATGAATATTGAATTATAATTCAAAGGGGTTCATTAACTTTAGCATTTATGTAATATAACGATAAGCGATTTCTTTTTAATCCCACACCAATAATATGATAAAATGAAGCACAAGGAAGATCTAGACCCCCATAGAATATAAATAACGTCAAGTTGTATTTACCTTACATGCGTAAGGTTAGAATATTAAGTTGAAATTGAAAAGAAGTCACATAAATATATGCCAATCTTATATTAGCTGTCCAATGAAACACTTCACTGCTCCATTATTATTTGGTACAAATGTCAATGCGTATCAGTGATGAACACTTAAATCTCATGACTATTGACTCTCTGCATAACATTATCAGTGTTCATCAGCAATACCATCGATACTTGTACCAAATAATATAACATCTGGCCTTTGAGCAACTACGCTGTCTAGTGCTACATGGTCATAATAATATGAAGAAATATGCCTCAAGAGATTATTCACCACATGGACATATTTAACCACGTGGGCATTTTTTACCTTGTGGAGATTTTGACCGCTTCCTGAATGACCACGTGCTCTACAAGATCATGGTAAGAAAATACGTGCAATCTTAATCTGCTTAATACCCATTGATGTATCTTGCCTGCAGACTTTGGAGGCATCGTTTTTGATAAATGATAGTATCGATGCTCAGTTTACTTGTCTACATTTATATAACTCCTGATTGTAAGGATGAAGTAAATGTAATGAAATTTAATTACTTTCAAAGTATTGAAGCTCAGGTTATAAAATAAATAAAAATCTTAGTAATAGGCAAGTTGTATTTCTTGATGATGGAAATATGGTTCCCAGATGATTCCTACAATTTCAGCAATGATATTCACGACTTGTATAAAAGAGATTCAGGACGTTCTCGCTGTGAGACCTAAAAATAATGTATTTATAATATTCACAATATCATTCAACTTCACCCTCGGCTCAGTTTGTCCACATCTACTGGCCGTTCTGACGTGTTGGACTACAATATTGCCCTTTTGTACAGTCGACCTGTACCAAACGATCTTTGACTTCTCTCTACTTTTATATGCGCGGTCTAAAACACGGTGTTCCACATTTACATATGCATTTCTGTCTTTCACCGGGTCTCTGCAAATGCGAACCTTCGTCGGTGTGAATCGGCCTGCATTGGCGAGTGGGTACGTGCCTTCGTTGGTGATCGCGCATGTTCCACTACATCGAACTTTGCGGTTGCGCAGAACCGTTGCTGAAAACTGCGGAAAGGTTTCCGCGCGCGCTTCGAGGCACAGCCAGTTATGAGTCAGTTACTTAGTGGAACAGTTCGTGATGAGGAAATGCTACGTGGGAGCACACTGAGATCGAGTCGAGCGCATGTTAGTTGCAACAAAGGAATGCGAACCACCTGTCTTAGAGGTACGAATTGATACCCCGATAAAAGGTAAGAATACAAAATGAATTCCTTTAAATTTCGCGAAATGTCAAAGGGACCAAATCAAATATTTATTATTTATTTTTATTTCGATGGAAAAGTAACAAATGATTCGCGTATGAAAATGCTTCATTGACTTGCAAATCTTTCGAAAGACTAAAAGGATGTCACGTGCCTTCGCGATGACGAATATCGCGTGTAAAAAGTATGTCGTTGCATAAAACGGATGGACGTATGTAACAGGAATATTGAACGTTTTGAATTCACTGAAATGTAAATTCCGAAGTGATTAAATGTAAATTTTGATATATCGTACTGCTTCGATAAGGAATTTAGAACAGGAGGAATTTAGCCCCCCCTCCAGATATTTTTTTTTTTAATTTAACATTTGCATTTTTTATATGTTTTTAACCGACTGATTGACAGAAATAAATTACTAAATAATAGAATGTTGATTATTCTATTTTTGACGTCAACTAGTAAATGTTCTAATTATCGTGGCTTGTTGCAAGCGTAAAATATGAACGTACTAGTTGCGAGAGAGAATGTGCACAAGAAAACGCAGCTCGAGCTGCGACTCGTTGCGTAACGGTGTTTGCAGATAACCAGGGTGTGCTTATCTGAAGCACGCGGTTATTGAGGCAATCACGCGGCACTAATAACGCTATATTAATCTGCGTCGTAATCGTCGCCTTGCGCGTTATATTCCTTTTTTTTTCGTGTCTTACCCGAATCACAAACATGCATACGTAAGCATTTCTTCTCGCCAAGCAGACAATAACGGGACTTTTTTGCGTTTATTACAAATTTGTTACTTCTTTTTATTTTACCATCTGAACACTCACAAAACAATCCAAAAGCTTATCCAGTTATTTGTAATAAAAGGATATTCCAAAAAAATGGGTGAATTATTTTTGTTATATTTATAAACAAGAAATGGCGAATTCCGGACGCCTAGTTGCATTGTCTTTTTTCTGCTTTTGTTCGTGAGTACATGCGATCGATATAACGTCTACATTTGTAGGGGCGTATCTTATTCCTGTGGATTATTAAACATTTATAGCAATCAATGTTTGCTCTGACCAACTGAACTCGTTACTGATTGGGTCACGTCGGTTAATCCAATAAATTAATTTACACGTGCAATATAGGTTAATGCATTTCAATATAAATATACTTTGATCCAAATTTGTTGTAAACGCAGAAGCATGTTTCCTGTACTCTTCCTACATGACACTTATTGCTTTGAACAATTGCACACAGTTCCCACATGAACACTATTAATATTTCATAGTTTAGACGTGCTGGTTTTGTTCGCATGTAGCATGAAAAGAGTAATATCTCATTTAGTAGCTTTGAAAATCATCACGAGAACATCCTAACTTCCGGCACTGATTTCAGTCTTTAAACATAAAATAAAACATAAGAATGAGTTGCATTTAATCATTGCTTATTGTAGACAACTCTGCAGATATTACTTGAAAATGTCGCGACTTTAGACTACATTTTATCAGAAGGATTGCTTATTCATGGCTGACCTTTCATCAAAATTGAATCCTAAACGAATCAATCGAGTCTATTCATACTAATGTGCTATATAAATTTCATGACCACAGTAATTATAATGTTTAACTCTGGAATTTGTGCTTTTGCGACGATATCATAACCAATGAGTTTCTGTCGCTTTACTTTCTTGTCAGATGGAAAGTTTTACCAATATTCTATTTTAAAACTTTACAGAGTTAGTACTTTACTGACTTGATCTCGAAGTATTCATTGAATCGACTAATTAAAGATTATTCCAATACTCTTAACGGTTCTAATGAAAAATTCGTGGATAATGTATTCAATATTCGTCCTGTCCATAAGAATACATTTCCATCCTAATTAGCACAAATCACTTCAAATAGCTGCAAAACATAAGCTGATTTTTGCTGTAACATCACGGCAACTACCTGTGCTACTTGCGATGAAAATAAAATGATGTAGATAATAGGCCATTATTAGGTTATGTTATGTTTTCTTTGTTTTGTGATTATTTTCTTTGATACTGAAAATCAATGTACCTAAATCTGTTCAAAGTATTGACAAACTTCCTGATACAATATTCGTTTAGCCAATGTGATATAACCATCAACCCCATCTGTTATTTGATATAAGAGCAACTGAACATATGATGGAATAATTTAGACTCCGGTTACGTTTCTAACTATTTTGTCTGGTTGTAAGCCGTGTTTCCCAGAAAAATGTTCCTCATTCCTTTTTTTACGTTCATTTTCTTGATACTCATCACCGCACAATAAACGATCTTCAATGATTCCGTCATCCAATCGCCAATAAAAGACCTCGTAGCCTCGTTTATTCTCATTTTCCGACGTAAAGACTCGAGGTAGCCCTGAAAAAGAACAACAAATGCATTACGAGTTTAATTTTAGCAGCATCGTTACCAAACATATCATTTCCGCGTCTGAGCAAAACTGACGACAGCTTGGATGCACTCAGCCTTCGATGCGATAGTTGCGCAATGGTACCTTGGGCGATTATACCCGCGCATCCGACGATCGCTTATCGGGAGGGCGGAGCGGAAATTAATTTCAGAATAGGCCGTGCATTGCACGTAACTAGAACTCGAAACGCTCGATAATTTATCCGCAGCGTTCGGTCATAACTTCGGGCCGAAATATAAGAAAGACAAGTGGGAGTAGGAGGTCGGGAAGAGCAAACTGGAGGAGGGGAAAATCCCATAATTCTCGGTGAGTTTGACTGCAACCCATTTCCGCTGATAGTGAGCTTTCGACTGCGCGTGTACGAGAGTTACATCATAAATGTGCGTGCGCATAGTTTTGCTGATGTGGTTAAAAAGCTTTAATAATACTGGATGCGTGCTGCGATACGTTTTGACCGGAAAGCGATACGTCCCATTCGATTAGCTTTCTTCCGCCTTTTTTAAATTGCTTATTTTGTTAATACTCTATGGCTTCTCTGTAATTTTCCTTTGTTTCTAAATCACATTTAACATTACTGCTGTCTGGAAAAACTGGTTGTGCGAATATTGCCGAAGAAAGCAGCGATTCTTTTTAATGACGTAAAAAATTTTCTAGAAATACGAAGGAAAATACGCAATATATTTCACACGTTAGAGAATATCATATTGCATAACTCGTCTATTATGTCTAGTCTATCATGAGATTATTACATAATACAACGGGGGATACTTCATTTTGTTACTTTAGATTTCTAGAAATATTTTACTTATTCTACTATCAAGTATCTGTTTTAGAACTTTTTTAATGCTCTAATCTGATAATATCAAACACAGCTACTATTGTGACACCAGATAAATGTCTATCAATGTTCAAACTGTTGTGCATACAAATTCATGTGATCACTTTAGTTCTTCAGATTACTCCAAGTCCTAGTTACTGCAATTGGTTATTACACACTTTTACTGCACCTTCACACGATTGTTTCTTTTCTTTCGAAATTGTGTTGAAAGTAATCCACTGTGACCCCAGTTCTATCCATACTTAGCTGGTGTAGGTGTTATCTTTCTTATATATATCGGTCTGGCTTTTTCCGGGCACTTATAGTAAGGACACGTTTTTCTTTTTGCTCTTGAGGATTTATAATTATTTCTCACCGTCTGTGAATCGTTGGATTAATTCAAGGAACACGTGTAAAAAGAGTGTTTGATTTTGAATCGAAATGTTACAATGTGATGTGTTTTTCAGTATAACTGATTCTAACTCACCTGGTGCACATATATAGCGTTCCAAACCTGGATATTGATTTTAATCGACGGTAGTCGAGTTCCTCTTCGGAAGTATCTCTCCCCAACTATTATTCTTCATAGACTTATATCCACGTGTTAGAATAGTTACAGGATATATTAAATTTGACTTTTTCGTTTTGTCAGTCATTTATATCGGAAGGATGAGAAAATAAAAAATACATTTTTTTGTATATTGCTTGTATTTCTCTTTATTTTGACCATTGGTGGGTCTTCTTCCCACGTTTGATATTGGATGTTATAAAAGCACTAAATAAAGAAATAAAATATTTACCTTATTCGGCCACCTTTGCTCCTGAAAGTTATTAAATAATTCACGTTCCATAACCACAAATGTTGCTTCTTGAAACGAGACTCGTTCTATAACCTCGCAATTTTACGCTCACCCCATACACAACCCTTTTTACGGCGAAGCTTTGAAATGAAAGAACTATTAAGTCTATACCTGCAGCTAACCATTCGCCGTTTATATGCCCGTATACTTACAATAGCCGCTTTCATATAAACTTCACATTTTTTACTCCTATTAGACAATTTTGTGTTGAGTTGAAGAATCCATGTTTTGGAAAACTGTAAAAAAGTGGCTATGAACAGTTTTCTTCACCTGAAACATAAGAAAAACTTAAGTAAAAATTTCTAATGTATCCCTGAACCAATGTTTCCCAATAATTGTACAACTGGTAGTTTGCCGAGTAAAAACCAGAAATCAGTAAGTCACGGTTGGAACACATCCCGTGAAGAGTGGAAAAATCAGAGTCGTGAAGAAAGAGTCGTGGAAACGTCGGGATTACGCAAGAGCGGTAGAATGAAATCGTTGGAGTCGGAAAACACGCGACTGAAAAATAAGCGACGAAAACCCCTAATTAGCATAAAAAACCAGTTGCCGAGGAGCCTCGAAGGATAAATATGCACAAGTCTCAATGGCGCTTATATAATTGTTCTCGCGGACTCTAATTAAAAGATGGGGACGGCGATTGATGTCGTCGGTGAGGACGAAGACGACATCGCTTAATGCACGTACGTGGAAGAGCGTGACCTTAAGATTCTCTCGGTGCGGCATGTATGCTAGAGTCGAAGCCCATACGGAATACAGACGCGAAAATCGTACGCGAGAAGCGATGTCGTGCATGTCGGTGCGCACGCCTCGGCCAAGAGGACGAACAAAGAAAGAGCCCTAGCGACCAGCAATGCGGCAACGCGGAGCGCTTGCGCGCCACGCCACTATGTGAGTCAAGGACGACACGTGCGGCTCCAACCGACCTACATACTTATTTTTCCTCGCACTTCGGCAATCATCGTCCAACGGCCCGAACTTTGCCGAACGCAGAAATGGGACGCCGTACCGGGTTCGCTTCTCTCCCATTCCTCCCATTTCTCTGTCTCGCTCTCTACTTCGGAACCTCTCGTTTACTGGCTCTTGCGACTCCTCCCTCGACGATTCCGTTTCTCTGCCCCATCTAACGGACCGCAAGATCTATGGTGCATGTGCGCACGTGCGGCCGTTTGCTTCCATGCCCAACCCCGAGAAAACTAAACTTTTCGCGTTTTTTCTACATACCCCCTCCCCCCATCATCCTTTTTATCTCGTATACCTCTGGAGCCACTCGCGATTGAATTTGTGTCATAAAGTTCTGGATGCTGGGGGCGGTAACGTATCATGAATTACGAAACGATCGAATTGGAATCAGCGGGACGAATTCCGTTCGATCCGACACGAGTTTCGTTCGAATTAGGAAAATTATAGGTTGGAACTGTTCTCCCGATAAAATGCGACTTTCTCGAACAAACTAAGGCGTTAAAAAGTATTTCGAAATGGGTCAGTAGATTCCTTTCCTTGAGAAATTTCAACGTTTTTGGAAGAATGCGAGGATTAAATTTATTTTGAGACATTGACAAGAATATTCTTCAATTTAACACAATTGAACTAGAACGACTCTTTTGCTTCAAGTACATTCTAGAGTTTTCAGATTATATTTAAAGTTATTTTCATCTCATTAAATTAATAACTAATGTAAGTCGAATTTAAATATGTGGTCGGTTTTTCGGCTTTTTATCAACGAAATTCTTGTTGAGACCTCGCGGTTTGTAACCACCCGTGTTACTTTTCAAGAAGTAAATGGAGTTATTTTTATTACATTCTTTCCGGTATTGTGTTTGAAAATTGAACAATCGAGTAAAAGTAAGAAATATATATCTACTTGTTTTATCTGAAAATATTCATCGTAATATAAGCACGCTTGTTTGTTTCACCCTTGACGAGATCCAGAAGTTTCGTTCGAATAGTTCCGTTCCGATTTCAGATAAGGTTCAAAGAACCGTCTGGAGTAACGTTCACACCGTGGAAGTTTATCACCTTTACCCGTACGTTATTATCTGAAACGAAGAAATATTCGTTGAAATACATGAAAAACTCTTGAAACGAATAATCAGATATAATAATGTAAAAATATATACTCTTTATATAAAGGCACTCGTTTGACTTAATTCTGTCAGCAGATTAATGTTAAAAATTTCGTTAATTCTTATGGTTTAGGTTCATCCGAAATACGTAAAAAGGTCATTTATTAGTACTTTAAAATATCCATGAACAGTATTTGGTCAAGATTTGAAGAATTATTAATCAGTGAAAATCGTGTGTTCTATTTTTCGTGTATTCAAAAACATTCTTGAGAACAACATAAAATGTGCACTTACAGTACATAAGTTTTATAACGCAAGATGGCGCATATAAAGTTTCCTTAAAGCTTCAGGACATGTGACAATTACTTTCGCGATGGAATACTTACATCCTTTCCGCAAGTTACATTTTCAAATTAGTCATAATGCATGAAATTATTCCTTACGCGATTCATCGGAATGGTGAATCAAACAATTTCCGTTAAAACTGAATCACACAAGGCAATGATCATCAGACCTGAAAGAAATTAGTCATTAATGACATGTCCTTAACTCATTATTGTGTGACATAAAATTTAATACATTATACTAAATTTTATTTGATACCGTGTTAATATGATTAGATAAAATACTCAATACACTATCATCAACAAATTCTGAAATACCAGACGGAGATATCTATTTCGGTTGTATAATTCATTCACTTATATTTCTATAATTGCGTCAAATTCTTATTTCTTTTAATTACTTTAGATATTTTACGTTAGATAACCTCAAATAAATCTATCACATATATCTATTCAATGGTTTTAATTACAATACTGAGCTGAGAAATTTAAAAACTAAGAAATGGTAAACGCGAGAAACAACTGAGTGATTTGAGTCCGTCAGTAATTTCATGTGCTCTTAATAAATCTTAAAAACGTCTGTGGTGGAATGTGAATAGTTTTTGACTAATAAAAATTGCTAAATTAAAAAATAACTTATTAGCCCTGAAATAAATGAAGCGTACACAACGGTAGAAATTTTCCAAATTCACGCTTATGGTACGCTTAACAAACTCTTTATGTTCCCTGGTAAAAATCGAAGAATATATTAAGCGTTTTTTGTCCAAATTCACTCTTTGTTAACTCTTTTGGCACGCTTCTTGCAATGGTCCTTCGGAACTCTTACAGTCACTCTTAAGTAACGCTCGTGCAACGCACCCATTTTTACTAGGGACGTTATTATTAGACGGTTTCATATCTTAATTTTACTGTTAGGAATTGAAAAAACCTTGAATTACCGATTTCTTTAAAAAATCATTTCTACATCAAGTAATATAATATATCATTTTATTATTGCATCAAGTATTATAATTATCATATATAAAACTTATTGATTACTTAAAAATAATTTTGATTGTCAGTAATATCACTATGTCTTTCGTTGAACTAAGAATTTGTGTAAAATGCGTTTCTTTATTTATAATTAACAAAAGATTAAACATTTTGTTTTATTCGTGTAATAATAATGCACAAATTTTCTTGCACTTTAATTTGCCCCTAATTTGCGTAACATTATTATCTAAATTTATTGATTAAAATACCGATAAGTTTATAAAGAATGTTTTACCAGTTCATTATATGTTTCATACGCTTAATACAAACATCCCGAGCAGAAATTTGTTCAGGCCCTGATCAGGGTATAACGCTTTTGGTCAGGCCCTGATCAGGGCCGTAATAAATTTCTACTCGGGATATAAATTAAAAGTACAAACTATAATTAAATTCATTAACATAACAGGTCGACTTAAATATATAATCACAGTTTTTGTAAAATCACCCATAGGTATTCAAAATGGTGGAAATAAATGTTCAGGTACTACAAAATTAGTTAATTGTTTATTACATCAACCAGTTACAAAACATTATTTTGCGTATACAATATTCCTATGAAAAATGTAAAATAATATTACTGATACCTAGTTATAATTTCAAATTTGACTTACCTGACATGTTAAATATTCCTGTTACATCCGTCACTGTTTTAAGGCGTGGTTTCTCCACTGCAATAATTTAATTTCTTCTATTAAAGGATGAAATTGGACATATAATTCCAAGATTTTCCTGGAAAATATACTTTATTAATATTCTACGTGATACTTACCTTTTCAGTATGCGTTTTTCTTATTTGATTTAATTTTTACAATTTTAAATGCTTCATTTTCAAATGACTCTTCTCGTTTCTGAAAACTAATAGACAAAGGCTAAAGTTCCAGGAAAATCAGTTGAAGAGTAAAACTTCCGAAAGTTCGAAGTAGATTTTGAAGTAGATTACTTTCGAGTTTGTTAAAGCGTTTAAACCGGCATAAAATATGTTCGAATCCGTTTTTCTCGGTAACTAACTCGTGATCTCGTTTCTATGAAGGATGTATATTCTCGAGTCTCACTAATACAGCCCGGAATTTTGTAATACCCTATAACTGCTTTTGAAAATAGCGGAACGTTAAGAACACATAGAAATCTATTTTTGTTCCCTTTTAGTGTCTTGGCATTTATAGGAACTGTAACTCACGTATATACACAAAACGCCACGCCGCGTTTGCTTCGAAACCCGACGAGTTTAATCAAGGAGCCATTTTTTCAACCAATTTAGAGTAAACGTTTTTTATACGTTATTCATTAAATACTCGTTAAACGATAAATAAAGTAAATTTGTTGCCGAGAAAAAAAAACGCCGAGAGCGTAACGATTATTCGAACCGGATTTTCCTCGATCGCGCAACGTTCGCGTTGAAAAATCACGTAGAAACGATTTCTTTCGGAAAAATGTGTTATCGACCGATAAACGTCCGATATCGAAAAATTGCAACAAATTTATCGCGAACAGGGAACGAACGTCGCATTCCGCGTCGGTTAGAATTCCGTTTTCATCGGATCGGATTGGAACAATCGTCACGAAATCCCGTTGGATCGATGGCGACCCCATCGTTTTTCCCGTCAGACCCCAATTTTTCGAAGTTTTCCGAAAAGCCCATTGTTGATCGCGCGACGTTTCCAGGCGGACATCGGCGCCTTTGTTCCGTTGGGTTCCAGCTGCGCGCGGGAAAATCGATAGAAAAATGGGTCACAGGTCACGCCGAGAGACGTAACGCCGCGAGAATAAAGGAAACGAAGAGAGACCGGGAACCGCGACTACGTGTACGTAAGGTAGGGGGCGTAAGAAAGGAAAGGTGTCGAAGTATAGAAAAGTGGGGAGTTTCACCCAAAAAAATAAAAAAAAAACGTCATCGATTAACCTCAATTTCCAAAACTGAAATTTTCCACCCGGAAAGCGCGGTTCCGTTACGGAAGTCGACGAGATTTCGAAAGACCGAACCGAGCCTCGTCGGGAATTTTCGGGACTTTTCAGAGCCGCGGAGAACGGCACGGTAGCGGAAGGCATAAGTAGCTCGTTCCCGCGCACGATGCTGGCAGTTCGTGCGTGTTCGTCGTTCGGTACGTTCCGGCAGCTCTTGGGTCGACCAATCGAACGCGCACAGTCTACGAGGCTCAGCCAATCCGCGGCGCTAGGCCAACGCGAGTGCGCGAATCTTGTACTCTGGTCGCGTGGTGGGGGATTTCGGAGAGTGCGGCGAGGACTGCGCGTACGAGAACATCCTCGTTTGTCGCAGCTCGCCGCGGGATTCGGTTGTGTGCTCCGTCAGTCCGCGATTCGACCGACTTTTGTCTTTTTTTTTTCAACTTCAAGAATACCTTCGGTACTTATTCATTTTTTTCTATTATTTGCTTTGAATAATTTCGAAGTGTACAATTTATTTTTTTTTATCGAACGGGACTTCAACTTCCGAATTCTCGTTTTTTCAAATTCGATCGTGAAACATGTGCAGCGAAGTTCCCGCCGAAAAAAAAAATTCTCGATGTCATCGTTCCAAGTCCGTGTAAATCGTTGCAGATGTTTCCGGTGAAGCTGAAGAACACGTTTTACTGCTTGGGCGGACTTGGCCGATGACGCCTACCGCACGTAGGAATACGCTTCCGCATTGTAACGAGACCGACGCCATTTTGCGCTGCAAGTGGGTCAACGAGTTTCGATTTTTTACGCGCTTTTTCTCGCTCGTGTGTTGCAACGCTCGATACTGTTTATTCGTTTTCTCGAACGCGATTATTTTTCACGATTTCCAACATAAAAAAAATTGGTCGAACTATTTGTACAGTGAAAAATGTGATAAATCGTCGGTTTCGTCAGGGAAGAGAATGATAGAGGGAGATTAGAGAAAAAAAAGGCGAGGAATAAAGAGGAAATGGGAATTAGTGTGCTCGTGCTGGTTTCACTGGGCAAAGATGGCGGCTCAGTCGATCGACTCCGTAGTGGTGTGGGGCAACTGTGACGCAACCATCACGTGACCCGATCGTGGCTGAGCCAGTGTGTGATCACGTTTATTACGGCAGTCGTGCCGCGCGCGGTCACGTCGTTATTTCCCTCAAGCCAAGAGGTGCCAAGCAGCTTCAAGGATTTTTTTTTTCTACAAGTTTTCACTTCCTGATATATCGTCGGTTCTGTGGGAGTGAGAAACTGGCTCGGCTCTATACTTTGGGAAAGTCAGTCTTTTTCTCTCTCCTATAGTCCCCACGAAAATTTCACCAGGGAGGAGAGGAACGAGAAAACACGGTTTCCAGGACGGGGAAAGTCGCGTTTCGAGCACAGGCTCAGCAGTGAAAATCGCGATCCCTCGGCCGTTTGAAATTGCTACGGGCTTTGGGTTCACGGAAGACACTGCAGCGAGTTTCTGGCAAATCCACTAAGACGCGACTTTCCCTCTAATACTATAATCATTGGATATATACTTTCTACAATTTGTATTGAAAAATGTGTTATTTGTTTCGAAATTTTTAAAATTATTTGAATGTTTCCAATTTGTTACCAAAATTCATTTAAATGACAAATTTTATATTTGTTAGAAAAATACTTAAATATGTCTTAATGTACTTATGGAATTTTATTTAAATCGAGTATTATTTCAAAACTTTGAAAATTTCGATAAAATTTTGTAAAAATTAATGTTAGAAATATACTAACTATATTAGGAATATACTAACATCAATTTACAGGTTTACACAATTTATGATGTTTATAAACTAGATTTAAATCTATGAAACGATGTAAAAATTCCACAGCGATAAATGTTTAGTATAGGATTATAGAAATTTATTGTACAGCTTAAGTTTTATACGTTTCAAGTAATATCGAATATTACTTCAGGTAACATTGTTAAGATCGATCAATCATCTGTAATCGAATTGCAAGTTTCGGTTTATATTCTATAAAATTCTGGTTGAATCCGGTTAAATCTAGCTGAAGATAAGAGGCAGTGTTAACGCTAAAGCCATTAATTTTTCTGGGAAGATTTTGGCTAATTGATAAGTTTGGAACGAAATTTGAGGAAAAGTTTAATTTCCAGTCGTTTCTAAGTATTTTTCTTCGACTCCTTTCATTCGACCTCGGGGCAACTACTCTAAAGCCACATTGTCGCGCAAAACCCCATCGACTCGACAATACCGTTCACCACGTCATTCGCGTTTGCACTTTCTAAATCCGCTTACTTTCGTAACCGTCAGATATCGCGCGGATTTTATATTCTACGCTCGGATACGCGCAGGCACCTGTCCAAGAAAGCTGAAATCGAATCGATTTGAATGAATTTTACTTGTAAAAATGTCTCAAATTTAAAAAAAAATTCAATAAAGATATTACTTTACCTAAAATGTGACAAAATCTCTTATTTTAATAGAAAAAACAAATGTTGTATGTACGATAATAAAATTTAATCTTGGAAATCCTTTTAGGCCGATCTTAACCTATAATTTCAACATTCGTTCTTTTACTTGCGTAGTGAATGCAGGGTTGCCACATATCCGTATATTTAATGGTACGCCATCGCAACATAGAAATCTATTGTTTCTAGATTTTCACGTTTTTTCATTTCTCATTTGTTTTCTATCGAAATTCGAATTCCGTACGAAATAGACAAAAATTATTTTTTACTTTTATATAATGTACTTTTCTCGCTGGCAATGCTGTCTCACATTTCCATAAAAGTGAACATTTTAATGATTTTGGCGTAAATATTTGTTTCCGTAATTTCGAACAATATTTCCATTTTCAAATTTTGTTTTCGTAACATATTTCGTACCTATTTTTGAACTAGGTTAATTCGTGACCCATTATTCCGGTATTGAGGTTATGTTGGACATCAATATTTCCCTTGCGTTTCTAAATTGATTTAAGTGAATACATTTTCATAATGTAATTTTTCAAGCAAATAATGTGAATAATTATACTGAATATAAAACATTCTATTCTTTCGTAGCTTTTAAAAGAATTTTTAGTTTGTTTTTCAACCAATATAAGTTTTTAACATAAATTTTCAGGAAGTGATGGATAACCCAAAATCTATTGAATATATTTGAGTTGTTCGTATATTAAGTTCTCGACAAATTTAGATGGAATATAATTAATAATAATAATATTGATAATTAAAATTACTAATCCCAATATAAAAACTTGATTGAAATGTTTGGAAATAAAGTGATCGATGTCTGAATTCAATTTCTGAAACTTCTGATCTTTCTGTATTCTGAATTATGTTGAATCTATGGAAACGAAATTGAATAATTCCAAAAGTACTCAAGTCGAGAGTATTTAATTTTTGTTAATTCCTACAATTAGAAATAATTTACAAATCATTGTTTCTGGATTCAGAAATGGAATTCAAATATTTGGTACAATTAAATATGTGAATATTTTTTAATCAATTATTGATTACTGGGATCATTATTTAGTATTTATTATTATAGAGGTTCAATAATCGATTAAACTTTTAAATAATATACTTTTATAAGAAAACATATTTTATAAATAGACGCCCCTGATAAGGACTTGAAAAAAAGTCGAAACGTTGGGTTTCAAACTGTCCATTGTAGGGCGTAAATTTTAGAAGTGTAACGGCCATATTGCAATAAATGTTTACTTATTTATGTCACACTTCATTATTGACAAGAATTATTTACATATTGATACTTTTATGAACGACTCAGTATTATAAACCAAACAAGCAATTTTATATTCATTCTTTACATTCTTTAAGTACAATGTATTAGGTTAATTAAGTAATTAATAGCCATTCCATCTTTATATTTCTAGTTTGAGGAGTCGTCAATAAAATAAGATGTTTTTAAATGAGCATATTTAATATTTAATAAATGCACATTTCTAATTTTGTAGCAATAAAATTGTATTCACTTTAATATTGTATGATTGACCCAAATTTTGAAATATAATTTAGTTTCAACAAAAGAATGTGAAGTTTTAACAAAAAGAAAAAAATTGTTTAGTATAATACATGATATATTTACTTTTCCAAATTTATTAATCATAATTAATAATAATTCATAATTCTATAATTCATAAATCATAATTTATTAATCGTATTCATAATCACCTATGCTTAGGGATTGCGATTCCGTCGGAGCTTTTAAAGCTCAAATTCGAGCTCACGTAATGCGTACATAATTTAGGTCGTTATTTTTATAATATTTTATTTTTGACATCATTTTTACCACATTAGTTACCTTTATACCCTACTTTATCAAGCGATCGTTATGTTTACTACTGTATAAAGGGCCTTCGGCCCGTTTAATGTAAATAAATAAATAAATAAATAATCTTATGGTTTTTAATCGTCAACAATATTAGTATTAGAATTTACAATAATAATAATAGAATTAACAACATGTAATGTTGTTTTTGATTTCATATTAATTGTACAATTTAGAATATTGTAATGTATACCATAAAATAACTATTTTTACTAGTCAAGAGGATATTTTTGTTTAATTACTTTTATTACACATATTTTAATGTTCTCAAATATTGAAAGTTAACATTTAAGAGGGTTCTAAAGTGGTCCGCCCATAGTGTAGGAAATTTAATTAAAAAACTTAAATAAAAGATGAATGAAAAACAGTTTTAAAACTCGGGCTCTGTATGCGCAATTCTGAGTACTATAAATAATTTTCTAGAAAATACTAAAGATATTAATTGAGAACTGACTTTGAATTTTCGGAAATAAGTGATTTTTATTTATTTCCGGCCAGTTCAGAGAAAATTCTCGGCCAGTTGTTAATTAATTTCCTCCGCATTTTCTAGGAAACCTTCTATAGTAATTAAAATTGCTCTTACAAAGCCCGAATTTTGGCAAATCGATTCAGTAATTTTTTCTTTACTGTTTTTAGTGAAAATTCCTACCTTCCCGGTCAAGCACTTTACAGTAAAACTGGTAGATTTAAGGTTATGTAGATGGAATAATATATATTGTCTTATTTACTACAAAAACAGTTAAATGAACTATTTTTTGTGATTACGAGTTTTCCTTTTGTAAAATGGCTAGAGTAATTATATTTTTTCTTTCTATGTATATGTAAGAAATTGGCATGTTTAGATTTAGACGTAATTTACAGTCATACGACGACGAGGTACACCTTCAGGAATGGGTAAGGATGATTCTTGTAGGTTTTTTCATCGAAAACGAATTTCTAACTTTGAAATTACACTTCAACACGTCAGGATATTTGAAATTTTATTAAAATGGTCCGAAAATGTCAATTTAAACGAATTTTATGAATTTTTGTAGAGGATCGTATTTTTTTTTATATTTCCTTAAACATTTTTCTAAATCATTCTAAGACCTTTCCAAATGACGTTTCCCTACAAAAATTCACAAAACAGGACTAGAAAAGCCATTTTTGTATTAATTGAATTACAATTTTAAAAAATTCCGCCGTGGTGGAGCATTTCATAAACAGATTTGTTTTCAGCGTAAAAAATCTACAAAAATCGTCCTAATTGATTCTTGAACTGATAAAATTTCGTAGGCCAGTATTATTGAATTTATATGTATTTCTTTTAATTCTTTTCTGTCTTTAATGATTTTTATAAAAATTCTTCATATGGAAATAATATAAAGATAAAGAATAAAATGAAATTCTATTATTATACTCATGATAAAGTTAGTAACATTATTTAAAAAAAATACTGTATGGCTTTTGCTAATATAGAAAGTTTTTGTCATAAATAATACTGCGATACTACGAAGTAACTTTTTCTGGATTTCACAAACGTATTTTCAAACTATTTAGAAAGGTATCGCAGGATGTTTTTGAATATAAAGACTACGAGTTTTCATTATATTTTAGTTCAGGATTATTTTAAAGAAATTATTAAACCTCCATTTTAGAACTGAAATTTCGCTTATGTATAATGACATAGTGTTTTCACAAGCTTGTTTACAATTATAGTCGAAATCGCCAAACTTTACCTAGGGCCCAAAAATTGACACATAGTGCATATATAACCTTTCTTTTTCTATAAATAGTTTATGCTCACTTTTTTACTATAAAGTAATCAGATATTTCAAGGCCTCTAGTGAACAATTATGATGGAATTTTTGCAACTTATTTTTTTAAAACCTTTCTTTTTCATTTATATGATTTCAAAGATTTTAAGAATAGAGAGGGTGTTCAGAATTATTCACGGAAGACATTTTCAAGACATCTGCAAAGATTGAAAATAATTCGGAATATAGGAAGATTGGAAAAGGTTCGGTAAGTGAATTCATACGATCAAAATTAGTATGAATATACTTTTCAATCGATTTTCGTTTTTTGGATTAATTGTATCAAGAATGCAATAAAAAAAGTCAATTTCTTCAAATGAATTGAAAGTGATTAGAAATATAAAAGATCTACGAAGTATGAATTCTATTCAATTCCTGAATGTGCGAAAACTCGAACCGAATTAAATTTACAATTCCAGAAAGAACCTTTTTTATCACAAATGGTTTTTTTATACTCGGTAAACGTCAGCGAATTAAAACGAATCAAGTTTCTTATTCGTTTTTTATCCTATCACAATAATAGGAGGACGTACAGAAACAAATTGGTACGAACGCCATCTGTCGCTAAAATAACTGGGAACACGTTATATTGAATTATAACGAAAACAACATTTTATATTTGAACTTATTCTGAAAATGACAGCACATTATAATCCGCGATAGTTTCATTGGTTCTAACTCGTCCTTCCTTGATAAACATGTATGTATGTACTGCATATGTATTGTCAACGATAAATATTGAATTACTATTCATTCCTTTTTATCTAAAATCGGAATCTCTTAAAATGAATTGTCGGGAAATATATACTTAACTTCGAATCGTTTTTATGTATGTTTAGAAATAAATGATTTATTGCATAACTGAAAGTAAACACGTGAACACTAACCTTAATCGATACCAGAATAAACTGAAAACTAGAAGAAAATTTAGTATATATATTTATTTATTTTATGGTTATTAATTCTTCTTTGGAATAGCGCAATAAGTTCATCATGCGATTATATTATTTTATAACTCGGAGTAATATAACGCCATTGAAAAATCTCATTGCAGTTTTCAGGTAAACAGTTTGCAGATTAGAAAATTATGTGCGCAAATGTGTATCAGGATCAAAGTTTGAATAATAATAAATACGAAATGATTATACGTTTTCAAATGAAACTTTGTAATTTTTCAACGAATAAACAAACATTGAGAAGTATTCAAATAAATTCAAAGAGAATTAGATTTGTTAACTATTCAGATACCCCGCAGTTTTTTCCTTAATTCATTTGATATAATAGTTCTGTCGGCATATACAAATGAGTTTCAGACTCATTTTCGATTATATTTGTCGAAGGAGTTCGCTAACTTGTAGACTACTTATAATCTAACCATTAAGTGGCATAAAGTCCTTCCTTTTAATTCCAACGCGTTCTGAACAAATTTACACAATTCTTTTCACTTTTCCCTTTTTATTTAAATTCCTTAGGTCCGAGTGTTTTGAACATGCTGCAAATATATGATTTCACCCACATACACATTGTAAATGATTAAAGCAAGCTCTTTCTCCATTTAGCACAATTTTGTAGTTTGCGTAATTATTTGTTATTAGCGGACGATGAGATAGAATTCTTCAAAATCATCGGAAGACAATTTTAAAGCTTCAGAATCCTATTTTTGAAACAGAAAAATAGGATTCAGAATAACTCGTTGATAAGAATGCTTCCGTATCCTTCCTGAAGTATAATAATATAAATAATATTGAATTATAAAGATATTTTCTGGTACATGAAGAGTCGTGAAGCGTCAATCCAGCTTCAATGAACAATAAACGTAATTTAATGGTTTTCTAAAGTGCTGGACCGATAATTTTCACAAAAAAAAAAAACGTAAATAAAAAATGACTGAATCGATTTTTTAAAATTTGGGCTCTGTAAGAACAATAACTATGGAAGGTATCATCGAAAATTCCAAGACAATTAAAAGAAACCTGACCGAGAATTTTCGGAAAAAAAGAACTCGAATTAAAAAAAAGATTTTCAGTCATCTTTTATATACATTTTTTTATTAAATTTCCTACCTTACCGACGGACCGCTTTAGAATCTCCTTAAGCGTGAATTTGAAAATTTGCAGTTTCAAATACATAAAGAATTTAAAAAAAAACGACCTGACCGAGAATCGAACCCAGTCTCCGGCATATCTAATTCGAACCGTAATAACTCGACCACCTCGACTCGATTATAGGCGTTGTAAAATATTGCGAATATAATGAATAGATGAAACTAGGAATATTACTTTCTTGTGCATATATATAAGACAACGTGTTCACATCGAAGTTTCACACAATTATTTGTTAAGGCTTCAAAGAGAAGCTAAAATGTATCGTGTCCAGTCCAAACCTCCTTTCGACAACCTCGAAAATGTCAGATTTCTCGTGTCTTTCACCGTTCTAATGAGATATTTGAAAATTTGCCAATTTTAATTTTCAAAAATGAGATTATTAAAAATGTACCCTTAAAATCTGCTTCATTCTATTCTTAACCACTAATGGATCTTTTTAAAAATACCTAAGAACTTTATTTAGAATCCAGTGGTTAGTTTTGAAAATTCTCAATCAATTCTTGACGAATTTCTCTGATATTTTATCGGATATGCATAGTGGTTAGAATTGCACTTACAGATTTTTGAAAAATAGTCTACACAATTTTTAATTTAGATTTTTCAATATTGGTTATTTTTTGTTGATAATTGGTTAAAGGGCCACTAAATTGACCTCAACGATAACGACTCTTACCTAAACAAATATAGATTAAATAGAAACAAGGTATATTGTCAAGTTCGCAGAGAGAAAAATATTGTATCCGATAACATGCTGATGTTACCCGGTAGCATCGATTCCTCTCCCTGTTCAAATCTATTTTACGGCGCTTTTATACATTTTTTATGATTGTGTAAAGAATTTCAATGAGATCAGTTCAGAATTCGGTTAGAATTCGCAAGAATACATTTTTGTAATATATATATATATGTAATTCGGCACTATAAAAGTACCTTAAAATAGTAATTAAATTTTTTTAAACTTTTTAATAAAAATACGGAGTCGGTATTTAGTATCCTCTTAAGAAACCCAAATTACATACAAAAATACATCTTTGAAATTAATACCGTGTATTTCCTATTTATATAGAATGTAATTAAATGATTCACGTGTGAAATATCGTAATATATTATCATGATTTCTTTGTATATGCAATATAAGACCACAGGAAGCCCTTTTTTATTTACCGGTGCAATATCCATACATGAATCTATGCAGGGTGTTGAGAATATTATAAAGGTATACGTACTTTTGAATTGCCTTCCCTGTGGAGCAAGCCATATTTCACTTGCGAGTACAAACAAATTCTGTTTTTCTTGACTTGAATGAAAATTACATGCTAATATAAAGGTATATTTATAAATTATTATATATTATATCATGTTATATTATCTGCCTACATATTGCAGGCATTAAGTCATTGTTTAATTTCATTTCAACACAAATGATTACAGTGTCCAATTTCTGTTAATACTTTTAAGAAAAAATAGCCAGAGCGAAACGATCTCATACCTTGTCCCGATTATGAAACAGTGATATAGTTGACTTTATATTTCGCGATTTACGTTTTTTAAAAGAAAATATTAAACGTTTTAAAGAAATTTCGATTTTGAATAAGTTAGAATTAGTTCGACAGATATGGATTGAACAACACTATGTTTAATTTAAGTGTGAACCTAACCTAATAAGCGGGTAAAACAGCTGGTGAATTTCCTCACACAAAAGAAGAATCGTACCGAATTTTTAAACATTTTTTTGCTTCCTGTTTTCGAATACAACGTTAAAAATGATCCTTCAGACATACTTAAGCCGCAATATTGAAAAAATTGTACATTATTGAGGTTTTATGCATTTATTGTAAAAAATACGAATCCGACAAAAATATGTTTTGAATATAGAAGATAGAGAATCAAATTCTCCATATAAAAGGTTTTCAAAAAGGCCATCCTAATGTCAACAACAATGCCACAAAAGACAGATGTACCTGAGAAAAATCGGTGTGTCGTTTTACATAACCTCGTTTATAACATCGTTTCGTGTTTTGTATATATACACATTACCTTTGACATTCCGAAAAAAATTATTCTACCCTTTTTTATTCACAATTAAATTTTCTATCTTTTTGTTTGAAATATTTTTTGGTCTAATATCTATTTTTGAAAATAAATGTAAAAACCCGCAATGAAATACCATTTTTTCAAAATGTCGGCTTCAATATGCCAGATCAATAAATCATATTCTGATTCAGGAAACTAAAATACGTTACAAAAGTGTCAAGTTATTTTTTCCCGAATGAGAAAGTACATTTTATATTTTTCTTTCATAGTTATATATTTGGGTCATACTGTTATGTTGGTGTTTCATAATAAGGACATGTAGTTTATCCACTTTTGTACGTATTAAAATAATTTTGTAACGTCAAATTGATTTTATAAAGGTAATTGTTATTTAAAAAATCATAATATACAATAAATTATAATAATATAACAATACAATAAAAATGTTCATTGTTTAACTTTTTTATTTCATTTGTAGTGTTAATACACAACTTTCTCATATCTCCTGTTTTATGAATGGGACATTCACCTTACTTAAAAACATTCCAGTGAACTTCCTGACACATTCACTTATTTTCCTTTTAGGATGATTGGCATATACAAGTCAGATTTATTTCGTTTAAAATCCTCTAGATTTTTAGTATATGGGTGATTTTAAAATAACTGTAATTTTTTGAATATAAAAAGTTTGTTGGTTAAAAATTGAACTAAACTTAATTATCGTTTCACATTTCTGTTCATTTTTATTAATCAATTGTATGTATAAGAGGAAACTATAGTAGCTTGGATATTTTAATGTTACAATGAAAAAAAGCAAAAATGATATGACATGGACCTGACAAATTGTCACGAACCTGATCAGTTGTGGCACGTTCCTGAAAGATTAAATAAATCAATAAACAAAAAAGCACCTTTTTAACATTCGTGCTTTAAAACAGTACTTACAGCAAGCAATTACAACTGAAATAAAATAATAATATCGTTATTTCGTCAGCGTTTGCCAGTATAAAATGTCTCAAAATTTGGATATGAAACAGTGTACTCCTAGTGTAGAATATCATTCCACTGAAATTGTTTTTGCTTGTAAAACATTAGTTACGTTTGTCCTTTAACCCTCCTGTGCACAAGGACGAGTATACTCGTCCAAACTACAATTGTTTCCATATGGATAAAGACAAATTCGTGCTCAGGAGGGTTAAGCTGGTCAATAGATACTTTTAATATTTAATTTTGGCATTGCCTTAAAATGAAAATTTAAAAAAGCAACATGCCACCGATTCGACAATTTTAACCTATTTATCTTAATTTATCTAAAATTAGATAATTCATGAAAAATATATATGTAGAAGTCATGTAACATTGGAACATGCAAAAATGACAAAATATTGTGAGGTACAATACAAGTTTCAACCGGTTCAACAATCGGTGAATTTCCGTTTTCTATTTCAATTTGTATTCACTATTATTGTATTTTCTGGCATTAATCACACATGGATTTATACCTATTAATAATAAATAGTTCAATTGCAATGTTGAATGTTCCAAAAACATTTACGTCTAACATTTAAAAAGTCAAATTGCAACTTAAAATTTAGCTCTAGCATTTATAGGCCTCTCAAAAATGAAATAAAAATAAAAAAGAATAGAAAATTTGTAATTTTTTAAAACTAAATTAAAAAAACAGTAATTTTCTATAAAACTAAAAATATCAATTTGTTTGAATTATTTCAATTTTTCCAAAGGGATGCCCATATAAAAGCATACAAAACAAAATATAAACTCATCAATTTAAAGAATTCAGAAAGTAGACAACCATTCATTCGACTAAATGGAAAGTAAGGATTAATAGACATGTATCGGGTAAATCTGAATATAATACATTTCACTGTTCGGGTAATGTCCCTTAGTAATTTTTACTTAAAAGAATTACTTTATATACCCATAATTTTGTTTTCTCACACTAAAGTAATAAGCGATCGATGACATTTAATAATCAATTTTTCTCGAATAGAAAACGTTTGGAAAAATATTCGTTTCCGTATGAAAAGTATTTATATCGGTTTTCGGTTTCCTGACCCTCCCCCCCCCCTGACAATGTCCTAATTCTTAAGGATCATTAAGAACCTTTTATTTGTAATTTTCTACGTTATTAATGGCGTTATGTTCCCGCCCGGTTTGTAAACGCCTCTTAAAAGCCTACAGAGTACATTGACCTTTTTACTCGACAACGCGGGGCTTCACAGCTGCACCCTAAAGAAAAGCCGTAATTAAAGTTCCGTTAAAGCAACCTAACCTTTGGTTCTTCCAAACAAACTTTTTCTTACGTACACAATACATATATGCCTGATTAAACATCAAATGTTACCTCAAAATTTGAACTTCAGGGCCTGCTGTAGGTTTTTTTAACGTATCATTAGTAACATGCGTTGCAACATTTTAAATTAGTTTTTAAGTGCATAGGGTTAGTGTGTATTTTTCCCTAATCATTATTTTAAAATAGCATACAAACTGTGATGGGAATTTATATTGAGCTCCAACGGTTTTATTCAAATTTTATTTGAAGTTTGAAATATTTGTTTGGAACAAATTATTGGATATTATGGACCCCTGAGCATTGCAAAAATTGTGTCAAATTTAAGACTGAACATGCTTTTTAATTAAAATATGCATAATTTCATTAAACACATTAAAATTTAATTGTCTTCACAGAGTATATTTAACATAACTCGTTTTTTATATACTGAGGTGAGAACTGATACATGTACCCCATAATTTTCGGGATTTTTCAAAATTTTTATGTCGAAAATAAAAATAAAACTAATTATACTTGTCAAGAAATGTTAAGATTTAAAACACTTTAAGAAAAACAAAGATTTAATTCATCTTTTATGGAAAAATGTTTCACCTTACATTTTAACAATCATTTTAGATACTTCATAATTTTATTTTTTTTGTCTTAAGAATCGACATTCACGACGGATCTACATTGGACTCGTAATAATATCCATTTTGAATAGAGCCACGAGAAATGAATCTTCTTTGGAACTCAATAACGACTCGTAATAAACTTTTCTTCAAACTCTTTTTTAAACATTTTTATTGTAATAAATAAATAAAAACAGTGAAAACCATTTTAGAAAAGTAAAATGCGGGATTATAAAAAATGGTCAAATTAACCATTTCCATAGTAAAACAAAACAAGATTGTTCCGTTTACTATTTCATGATACTTAAATATGCAGCATGTCACATAACCTCAAATGTACCGAAGCTTGACAAGTGAAATAGTCACTCGACATATTCTTGACTAGACAAATGGATTTTGTAAAGTGATTAAACGAATTAACTTATCATCATAAAAAGTAATTATTGTATGTTGTATTTCATATTATGAATTATAAAAACAAGACACTGTCAACTACAACTTTTCACGATGTTAATTGTACTATTATGAAATGTTATAATCATTTCTACCTTTTCTTCATGGTTCCATTAACCTTTTTTTTCTCTCTGTGTAACTTGTCATTAATTTGAGAAAATCTGTTGTTTTTTTTTCTAAAATGTTAATAAATAAGTACAAATGAGAATATTAAAAATTTAAATACATTTTCCCAGAAACATTAAATCTGTTTTAAGAAATAAATATTAAAAATCCAAATGCTATTTCCATAAATCGCAAAAATATAAAATAAATCATCGCTATACATCAAAAACGGAAATGTTTTTAACGTCCAGAATCAACAGAAAGTGGAGAGCACGTACTGTAAATAAAAGTATTTGTAATATGCCATTGATATTACGTCATATATTTTGTTGCACGTATTATTTATGTTCCACGAGATTAAAAAATATAATCGTGACAATGTCCACATTCGTAAATGTACCGTATTGAAAATGTGCATCATTATCCGCCATTTTCCAGTCACGAATATCTCCCCGCCATTTCTGCATCCCCGTATCTCTTAGTAGATTATTTCCGCCGTAATCACGGTGCCTTCGCTATGAATTTAAAATTATTCGCATTCTGGCAACGTGCCAGTTTTTTCGCGAAGTCAAGTTCCTTTTACCCCGCTTCGACGCTACCTGGCATGCAAATTTGTGAATGTGTAAATATTCTGAAGTTTCTTTGAAACTTTTGAACCACCAAGGCGACGCGCATTTGAATTTATTGTATACATTATATTGTTATTATTTTCATAACGAAAATAATATATCTTATGGCCACTGAAAGCAATCCAAACATCCATTTTGCTTGTATAATTGCCAAATTAATAAATTCATAATTAATAAACAAGTATATATACTTATACAAGCCGAAAAATTGTCGTTACTTATGTCTAACAGGGCAACAGGGCTTCGTTGTATGACCACAATAGAAATTATAGTTTATGCAACAAGTGTGTAAAAGTTTGCGCCCAACAGTGAAATTTTCCAGCGAAAATTACCAAGCCCCACGCTCATCGTATTAACGAGTGACTATTTTTTGTTGGTAAACCTTCGGATGATGCACCTGTTTGAAATAAAAAAATCTGCCACATGTTTTCGATGTATTTTGGCCTCCTAATAACGAATATCGCAATAAAAATTTTCGGTCTGGTGTATCAAAGCCGCTATCTTGAAAAAATAGCAAAAAGTTTTTGCATTTATGTCGAAAAATACGCATCGGACCAAAAAATATTTCCAACAAAAGTTGTAGAGCACAAAATTGTCGATAAAAAAGGTTATATACATTTTGTTCGTAATTGCGACAGCAAGCCCATAAATGAGGGATGGACATTGACATGATTGGGTTTCTACCTGGTACTAGGTAGAAATAATTTCATAATCGATTAAAACTAACCTCCAACCATTCAGATAGCATATGGGTTTAATTATCAGTCATACATCTGTGGTTGGAGGTTAGATTAATACAAAAACAGGGGTCTGGGGGGCGGAGCCCCCCATTCATCATTGCCATTTGCAGTTGATTCCTTCCTTTAGTCAAATGACCTTTGCCTCAAATAATACATGGACTTAAGGATGCTTGCGCGCTGGGGGGCTCCGCCTCCCAGACCTCCCTTTTTATACTAACCTAACCTCCAACCACAGAGGTATGGATGATAACTAAATCCATGCGCTATCTGAATGGTTGGAGGTTAGACTAGACTCCGCCTCCCAGACCCCCTCTTTATTACAAACATAAGACACCCAGACGAATAATTATTCACTTTCATCACTATTTTTCGGGCTTCCTGTTGCGATTAGGACACAATTGGGACCAATAAGATTAATTCGATCAGTGAATTCACTCGATTTGACTCTACTGTAATCGGAGATCTAAATGACACCAAGTCCCAAACATGACTACATTTATGTTCTTTTAATTTGTCTATAACTTTGTTCATTGTTGTGCGTTGACTCGTCCAACTTGACACTTTGTTCTAATTTATCTAACTTTGAAAAAAAATGACAAAAGTTTGGCATTTCTAATTCGAACCAAAGGCTATCAAAGCAACGTAGGATGAAAGTAAACCTTGCGGCAGATTTTACAGAATTACGTAATTTACAATAGTCAACTTCATATGACGATGAAGCACCTGCCATTAGTTCACAAGATTTACATGGTCCAGTAATAAAAGCACTCTGCTCAAAAAAAGAACTATTTAAATGCAACAACTCTTAAAAGTAAAGGTAGTTGACTAAAGCAAATTATATGATAATATATATCAAGAAAGAATATATTTGTTTAAATACTAATAATAATGAATCGAAATATACAGCTGGCATTAAGATTTACACAATCACTACACGAGTTCTACCACACCTACATTGACACCAGTAATATAATTTAAAATGTTATGCCTAGAGTAGTAATAATTATAGTTCATAACTCAATGCACAGTGAGACATTTTGGGTGTAGGTCGAAAAACCGATGACCCAAAAAGCCGACAGGTCAAAAAACCGACAATCGAAAAGCCGACAGTTTGAAAAGTCACTTCACAAAATGACTGTCCGCTTATCGATTTTGTTAGGTGTCGGCTTTTTGACTGTCGGTTTTTTGACACGCACCCAACATTTTCTGAAGATATTTAATGATTGTTAAGAAGCTCTGGTTACAGAAGGAAATAAATAAACTTATTGATGTTAATGAAATTAATAAAAAAAACTACATTCATGGCTTTATCAATTTTAATAAAAATAAAATTCATAAATATGTATTAAAACTTCATGAAATTAACATTTCATTATTTAAAACTAAAGGTGTACTCAATCTCAAGAAACTAAAAATATATTCATAATTTTACATTAAAAGATAACGAAATTTAAGATTACTTCTAACAGCGTGTCAATGCATACAAGTAGCTTCATTTCAAATTCTATTTCTTCAATGGACAAAGAATGTCTTAAAGTAGTAATTACAAAAATAAAATAAAAACACCAAAAGCTACCCAATACGAAAAATAATTGGGGTTGTTCTTGGGATATTGATTCCAAGATATCAGGTGCAAGAACAACCCGTATCTTATTATCGGTTTTTCTTTCTCCCCGAGTTTTGATACTGATGGTATAATGGAAGTCCAGATGCTTGGAGAATTCAGCAGCCTTAATTTTATAACCACCAGGAAATTATAAAACTACGGTTTTTCTTTCTCCCCGAGTTTTGATACTGATGGTATAATGGAAGTCCAGATGCTTGGAGAATTCAGCAGCCTTAATTTTATAACCACCAGGAAATTATAAAACTAATAAAATATTGTTTCTTATTATTATAAGTTATCATTAAGTGAGGCGAATAACATTTAATTATATTAAAAATATAACTATATTTAATAAATATATTGCTCATAAAGAAGGTTTATTTAAATCCAATGGAATTCACAATTTCCAACCTTCCCTAATAGTTAAAAAACGCATTATATATTTAAGAATGATTACATTATAAAATTGAATCTTCACTATTCTTATCGTGTAATTCTCATAATTCTTCAGACGATATTTTACTATTTGTCTTCTTATATTTATTTCATTTTTATGAGAATAAAATTTATAAGTGTAGTAAATTCTGTAGAAATCAGTATATTGCCAAGGTTCTGAAAGGGTAGAGTGTAACAGTATGAATAATGTAAACTTTCATGCTATCTACTGTGTCACTGATATTGTAAGACGTCATTTGTACAACTTTGTTTAATGGTTCCTGAATATGACCACCCACAGTTCATAAAAATATATGAAATTCTAACACTTCATCAGCTACTAACAGGCTGTTCTTTTTGTTCAAAAAATAATAGCTTTTAGTAGAGTTGAATATTAAATTTATTTCAGGCGATTGTAATTCCCAAACTAGAAGATTGGCAATATAAGAACACTAAAATCATTTAAAAAATCATTTTGATAACCTAATTTTAAAAATTTTTAATTTTTAAAATTTAAATTTAAAAATGTTAAAAATTCGTTTAAAGCAAGTAAAAAAACTAATCTAAAAGTTCTACTAAAAATTAACTAAAAGTCAATTAAAAATGCATCTTCATTCTTTTTTATTTAATAATTTAGTTCCAATAATTTAGTCAAAGGAACTTTCAAAATTTCTTTTCTGTACTCGTCCTGAAGAATTTCTCAAGTTATTCGGTTCCTCAGGTATGTAACATGGAAATATAGATTTGAAAGAAAACAAAGAAATCATGATTTTACTTCAAATAACTAGATTTATGAAAAACATTTATTGTATATTGTTTCCCCTTTTTTACCAATCTGTGGTTTTAGATTTCACCTTTTTTTTAAAGCATTGTATATGATTGTCCACTTAATTATAATAACCAAAAAATACCAAGATCTTCTTTACTTATGTTAAATGGTCGAAAAATTTTGTTGTTTAGACATCTATGAAACATAGATGAATTTTTTGAATTATTGTATATGATATAAAGTAAAACCGATGATTTCTGAAAAGGGATCGTAAGAGAGATTTTTATTTATTTAATAAAATTTAATTCTAAATCAAAAGTAATAAACATTTCCTAACTTTCCAATTACTCTGTCACTTGTATCTTAATAACTCATAATTATATTAATGTAAACATTTTTTTTCGGTACGTGAGTTTAAGGGTAAATCTCTCGAAAAGAACAAATTCAGAGTTAAGATAAAATTGAAATGTGCATTATTGGCACGAAAACTTTATACTAAATAAAGAATCAATAGTATTTGAAATATTTTAGTCTAATAAAAGAATATTTTAAACATTATTTATAATATCTTTCATTTACTTACCAAAATATACAATTTACTGCGGTTACGGAGTGGAGTTTTATTTGTGTCGATGACTCGTGTTGAACTGAAAATCTCATTTATACTGAATATTTTCTTTTTTTACAACCAAATTCGCACTGACCTTTAATCACACCGATATTATAAACATTGTTTACCTCTGCATTGCTTCTTGAACATGCTTGTTTACATTTACTACTTATATTTGCGACCGGTTACGGAGTGGATTTTTCAATCGTGCACAAAAGTAATTTAATTCTAAGAAATAGAAATTGGTATATTTTGCCTTACCTCCTCCGGAATCGACTAAAATATAGAATAATTAAGAAATATTGCTAGCCAAATGATATTATTAGATTGCAGGTTGAATGCAATATTTATTATTTTGATAAAGTTTGCTCCATGCACGGTTACGGGTGGAGTTTTTTCACCATATAAACATGAATATTTCAAATAATATGAAATTTCTACTTTTTTCCTACTATGGTCTTGTTAAACATTGATAAATACTATCATATTACCGTCATAATTTTTAATAATTTTAAATACTTTCAGAAAAAATGTCAAGAACGTGTCATTTGTCCTTTTTGGGAGAATCACCCTTAAATATTTCGTGAAATTTTCAAGTAATGTAGCATCTCGTCTAATATGTTTTGGCTACGTAATGTAAATTATAGACACATTCTCGCAACACAATTCTTTAAATTTGACACTAGCAGCAAACCTTTTACTAAATAAAACGTTTGTTAAATTTTATCAAAGTAAGCCCTAGTATGTTTACTTCATTATGTTATATTAAAGATTACACTGTAAAAAATAATTGGAAAATTCCCATACAAAAGTATGCGTGTGAAAAGCGATTTCAATAAATCTACTATGTAATTGTAACTGTGAATTTATACAATATATTATGTATATTATTATATATATCTACGTATTTAGTTGCTAGGAAAAAATAATTAATTCGTAAAGTCTCCTTCCAGGTAACGAGTTCGCTTATATTTCTTTCTATAAATAATTACATGTGTTTACAAAGTATGCAATTTCCAAATTATTTTTCCCATACTTGTATGGAAATTGTCCAATACTCGTTTAGAAAATTTCCAAAAAGTCATTGGAAAATTGTATCCAGACACCATACACAACAAATTTATTATTCCACATGTATAATGGAAATTTACTGTAACGTGTACAGAAAACTTCCCTTATCACGAAAATGGGAAATTTATCGTATCGGGTGTGGGTTAATTACTTCTAGTATGGGAATTTTTCAGTGGAATTTTCCTGTGGATTTTTCTTACAGTGTACTTTTGTAATAAATAATTTACAGATAAACAAAATAAACTTTTAAAATATGGTTTCATTTATTTATTTGCTACGTGTTCAGTTTATACTATTGGAGATTTATGTGGAAGTAATGAACATGAAATATTTTAATATATCATGAATAATTTAAACTCAATTTTAATTCAAAATGAATTATTACGTTGACTACAGTGACTTAAGAACCTAAATTTAAAAATTACTTCACAAATAAGGGGCCCCCATAACCTACGTTTTAGGGAGGGGGTCGTCGAAGAACTACAATCTATATAAAAAATCATAAAACTGTTAACGGAAGGGGGGTAGGTGGGGGTCAAAAATGTAAAAAAATGGTCTGCATAGTTTATTAATGGCCCCTGATACTTAAATTAAAAAAGTTGCCGTAGTCGTTTTAAATTTAAAAAATTTCAGTTTTCTGAAAACGTATAGTAGATATTACCATAGTTTTTTTGTAATCGTAGTTATACATGATCTTTCCATCTCAGATGATTATCAACAGATATGCATAGATAGTTAATTAAAACTTTTGAAATTTTAATTAACATTGAAAGAATATTATTTATTAACTGCTATCTGCATAAAGTGCTTAGTTTTACCTTTTTTAATAAAAAATTAGAGTAAAGATCGTTACATAAGATAATTAAGTAAGTTGAAGTAATCCAACGTTGGAAAAATAAAAAAAAAATGAAAAATGAAAACAATAATATGACAAAAAATCAAATAAATTTAATCCTAGGCATAAAATAATGACAGTTAATATTAAAAAACATGAATGATGATGAGTAGCCCATTCAATCTATTAAAATCTAATGAAAAACAATAAAATGAAATAATGTCAAATCTGCACTTCAAAAATTTCATTTTTATGTCCATATACCAAATATACATTGTCAGGCAAAAAAGTAATTAAATTAGCAGATAAATTTGAATTGTAAAAGGTGAATAATCTTTTTCTGAAAATTAAATAAATTCTATATTATACAAATATCTAAAAAATTCTGCATAAATTCTAAATAAAATATCCCGAAAGAAATTAACCACACATGTGCAATACAATGATAAAGAGTTTAATGGTAAAATTCAGCTCCTTAAATAATTTATAAACTATTTTTATTTTTATTTAATTATAGAAATTTTATTCTAAAAGTGGCCATAAACTTGCGCAACAAATTATATCCTAAATGATATCATCCATTTTCATAAAATTTTTGATACTTTTATAACCAAAATTAATTTCTGTAACGTTAAGAAAAGATATATTTACATGACAAAAGATATACACTTCACAATTAGATAATACATAATAAGACGATGTTCTAATATTACACTACGAGAATATTCGAATAAAAATTAAAACATCAAGAGCTTCTTTTCGAGGCAGGTTAAAAATGGGACACGATTTTCGTAATCTTGTAAAAGCGTGAAAATCTTAGCAAACAACGAACGACTGAAGGTGGCAGTAAATTATCCAAGTCGACGAGGAAACATGGAGGGATTTAAGCGAATAAACTGCTATTCCACGAAAGAAAATTATCTATGTATGTCTTTGTACATCTGGTAATGTTCAGTATTAATGATTTCAGAGAAAACGATATGTAATGGAAAACCAGAGTCAAGAATTATTGAAGAGTAAAAATAGAAGGAAGTAGTTTGAAATTATGAGATGTAAAAGTAATTCATTTATTAGACATTCGTTGAATCCGTTTAAATAATTAAAAATTTTAAAATACAATAAAATGTGAAATATTTCATATGTGCATATTCTATTTTTGAACGTTGTCTTAAGACGATAGACGAGGAACACGGTATATATTCTCGAGTCATCCTTATCATCTTGTACTCTCTGTAACCTCACTGAAGTCTTGAGCTGATACTAGAAATTATCTCTAGAATTTTTGACGTCTCTTTGTGGATGGAACTCAAGAATTATTCCCTCTCTCGACATGTGACTCCCACCTTTAATCCAATTATATACAAAAATTTGTTTAAATTAAGCTCAAACGATTATTTTTCTAATTTATGTAAATCAAGAAAGTAATTTTTTTCAAAATCTTATTGATCGTTTCTTCGATCATTAAAATTTAATTTTCATAATTTTATATTTTACATCATATTGACATATAATTAGCTTTAATTTCTCGACTTTTTAATTTAAATATAAATATGATGGAATTCATCGGTCTATTTGTAAATGAAAATTAGGTACAAAAACGTAATAAATAAATAAATAGACGTAACCGGGATCTCGGTTTATTTACAAATAGTACTTTATACCATCATATTTATATTAACATATACTCTGAAATCTGAAATTTTATAAAAATTAACATTTTGAGAAGTTTTATATAAACGATATGGATTTTAAAACATTTTTTGGAAAGTGTATAACAAATTTAAAAAATCGGTATTAAATAATCAAGACATGAAATAAAAATGATGACAAAATTATTTGAATTGAATACATGAAAATACATGAAATAGTAAAATAATCAAAATAATGTTTTTTTATTGTTTTTAATGGATTTTAACAAACATTCTTTATTGGATAACCACATTTGAATGCTCTCAAGGAAATTCTAAAGTTATCAATTGATAAGGTAGCAATAATCTATATGTAAAATATATTTTAAAAAATGCTTTCTTACTATTCGGACTTTGTAACTGCAATTCCAATCACGATAAAGGTTCTCTTAAAAATACCACAGAATTTTTTTGAGAATTGGCCCAGATTAATCAATTTTTGACGAATTTCTCTAATGTTTTAAAGAACATCATGTTAATAGTTAGAATTTCAGTTACAGAGTCTCAATTTTTAAAAATCGCTGTAATCATTTTTAATATAGATTATTTTTACTTTAGAACCTCATTAAATACGAATAAAAAAACATTACAATCTACACATTTGGAATAGGGTCAGAAAACTCCAGATGGTTTATAGATATTATATCTTAGTACAAATAAGTAAAGATCGACAGTTTTTTGGACCTCCTCTTTCGAACGGAATCAGCTGGCAACTAGAAGGAAAAAAGTTATGATCATTAAAAAAATACCGATTTTTTTCGGTTCTCTTCCAAAGAATCTCCTTTTTTGACAGCGAAAAGGAAAATACTGAAAAAAATACGACGAGTACAGAAAGTACTAATTGTACTTTTTTGCTTTGTTTCCTCATCGTATTTTTTGTTCAAAATACAAAGTGACTTCAAGATGCTTGTAATATTGGAGCTAAAGAACATGAGATCAGTAGTTGTGAATCCGTAGACTTTTCTTATAATTTTCTATTAAATGTAATTTTACATTTAAGGACATACAGTGTAGAATCTATAATAATATCTACAATAATAACTATAACGATATCTATAAGTTTTCGCGTTGGAAAAGAACAATTTTGAAATTAGACCTTCTTGAATGGCGAGTTTCACTTGATGATTTAGTTCTATTGCGTTTATAATCATCATAATAAATGTTTTTCATAAATAACTTATCGTGCTGCCTCAATTTTTAAGTTGTAAACCCATTATTGATAGGTCAGGACTGCATGTGGTCATTTTCATTTTTACCGCTAAGAAACGATCAGTACACATCATAAATTTAGTAAACGTCAGACCAAAGATGGGCAGAAACCTATTTAATACAAATAATTTAGGTTATGTATAAAACAATAAGATATTAGATATTCACGAATGATGAGAAATTCTTTTTTAAAGTAAAATAATCGATATTTGTGACAGAAAAAGGAAAAATAAAAACTTGCAGATGCCATCTTCAAACCGTCAATTTCTTTTTTGAGAAAAGTTTGACGTTAAAATAAAGTGATGAGAAAACAGACGCGCTTTGTTCCTTTTTCAAATGTCACAATTGCCTTTTTCATTGTTAAAAAATAAGATTGTTAAACAATTTTTTTTTATAATTCAATGGAAAAGGTAGAACTGAGTTAAAAAAAAGGCGATTAGCAATCTCTGCACTAGTGAGTATTTCCCCTTTCACTGTAACAACATAAAATTCCTGTGAAAAACACTCGAAAAATCGGTAATTTTTTTCGAAAAAATCGGCATTTTTTTTCAAATGAATCGCCATTTTTTATCTAAATAAACATAACATTTCTACAATGTAATATAAACACGTTACTTTAATATGTAAATCGCTGTAAAAAATACAATCAACGATTTTTCGGACCACTTAAAAAAAAATGAAATGCTTTAATGTTTTAACAACTGTTGTCGATCCAAGTAACGAATTGAAAAAAAAATAAAAACTATCTTATAATAAAATACCTTTTTACTACTATGTTTATTCCGTGTAATCTTACAAACATTTTAATGTAACTACTACTAGATATGGATTGAATGGAGATAATAAATATAAAAATGTTGAATCTCAGCAAAAATAAATATTAGAGTATTTATTTTAAATGTTGCAAATTATTCATTCGTTCAAATGACACATCGATATGTAAACATGAATTGTAAACTTTCTCGTGACATGTCATGCCAACCGATTTATTTTCAATCAATAAACACGTTCTGTAAATATACGTAAATTTTCAAACTGAAACCTTCTGTTTATATGTACGGACAGGAAATGAGGATTAATACCAGTAAAATAAATAATAATGATAATTGTAAATATCACAATAATCGAGATTTCAATATGAATGTAACTAAAATTTGAATTTATGAAAAATTCCATCGGAAGTCACGAAATAATTGATAAGAATATTTTTGTTATTTTTTAAATTCAGGCGTCAGCAATTTCGTTTATTATTAAAATTAAAAATAACGACATGTATTCGTAATTTCTGCGGCATATTAACGTGACTCCGTGATGCCCGGTTAAGGACAGGTCAATGACCTACATTCGGAAGAACATATAATCGCATTTTTCAGATCTAATATGACATTATTCGTGATATTTCTGTAACATGATAGAATTGTTTGAGACAGATAGGTTTCAAATTTATGTTAATCTTGTAAATTGAATAAGTATACCAGATCTGAATGAGTAATAAGTCGTGTATTAATTAAGTTAGCAAGTTTCATGATTAAGATAGCACATATAACAGTTTGATAATTGTAAGTGATTTGAAGTTAATTAAATTAGTAAAAGAGTGTAAGCCAATACTGCATTTCAATCTGGCTAATTTTTTAAAATGTTTTAATAAAAAAATCTATATCCATAAAATCCTCAAAATAATATAATATAATATAATTGTTTAATAATGAATTTTTGCCATTGAAAATTATTAGGCCACATATTTCGATTTTTAATTCATTTGATCAACAAAGTAAATTCGATTTCTCTACAAATTTAACTTCATCACATAACGATTAAGAAATTTATATTATCACTGTTCAAAACTCGAAATGACAAGTAAAGTGATTTCATTTGAAGATGATCAAAACACTAATGTAATGAAAATAAATGAAGCATAAATAAAAAGATTTGATATCCTTGACAATAGACACGAAAGATAAATTTTCGAAAGCTGACCTGAACATTGCGATATAAATATTCTCTAAATAGTTTATCGAAATATTTTTATTTTTTGTCTAATCTTACATAAAATTTTGTATCTCATTGTTTGTATTATTATTAATTAATGTACAAAGTTTATTAGAATACTGTTATTATGGAACTTGAGAAGGTTTGGCAAATTAAACAAAAACCTACAAGCTATCAAACCGACAAGTCAAAAAACAGATAGTCAAAAAGTCGATAGAGAAGAAACCGACAGCATAAAAATGAAATAATTAAACTAGTGTTGGTGTGGTGCCTCGCTCGCTCAGAAACTTCGACCCAGTGGAGAATCGGCTATTCCTTAAGACTCGTTTGTTTACTAACAGCTTTCAATTATATTATAAAATTATATTGATATTTGGGGTCCAATCATATTTAGGTCCAAGTGGCTTCGATAGATGTGTTACAACAATATAGTGTTTCTTATATGTATGAAAATTGAAAATGAGCATTTTCAAAACTTCGACCCCGACAACAGGCCAGCCGAAGTATTAATAAATAAAAGTTGCAAAACACTTACTTCGTGCACTTGTATTCTAATAGACTATTCGATGCATATTACATGTTTACTGTGTTTTACTAATTACTGTCTGTATTATTATGATATTATATATACAATATATATATACATATAATTCGTCAAAGATATCTTGAAAGTGTCGAAAAGATCTATGACGGATATCTTATAGATATCTATAAGACATCTTTTAGATATGTCGAAATAGTTATTTTCGTATCAAGGGCGTAAATGAACTTTGCGCCCGTAGGTGGTCACCGCGCCCGAGGAGCTGGCAAAGACTACCCCTGGGGGGTAGGGGGTCGAAACGTCGAAATTTGATGAAAAACAATAGGGTAATTTTTTTGCCGCGATGACCAAACTCTGAAAATGCATATAACCTTTTTTGTAGAGAATTTCATGCTCTATCTTTTTTGTTTGAAACATTTTTTAATAAAATTTGTATTTTTCAAAATAAATGCAAAAAACTACAAAGAAACTTAATTGGGGCTAATTTTTTTTAGTAATGGACGGGTGGATCTGGCCCAAAATCTAATCAGATCTAAGTTGTGCCAAGACGCGTATTTTAAAAAAAATGTATGTCAATACGCTTATCCAATCGCGAGTTATCGCGAGACAAAAAAACGGGACATACGGACGTACGGACGTACGTACGTACAAGATCACGGACACAAATTTTTTTATTGTTGATTTGGGTTCCTTAGGGTGTGAAACGTCGACATTTGATGAAAAACTATATGGTAATTTCTTTCCCCGAAGCGACCAAATTCAATACTTCGTCCAGACTTAGTCTGGGTCGAAGTAATTACGCAAAGAGTTTCTTGATTTATCGTTTTTTTTACTGTTGCCATTTTGACTATCAGTTTTTGTATTGTTGATTTTTTTACTTGCCCGTTTTTGGTTTGTGGATTTTTCAAACCGCACCCGATTTAAGACAATGCTTGTTTTTTAAATTTCTTAGTATCTCACGAGACTTTTTTATCATTAGGAAAAAGTATAAAGCTTTCATAAAATGTTAATAATTAAAAGACACGACATTTTTAAACTTCTTTCAGAGTGTATAAAAATTAGAGAATGGCCACATTAGAAATATTTTTTGCAATATTCGGAATTCGGTCGTTCAATATTTACTTAATATTTTTATATATTATTATATATATAAATTATTATATTATATTATTTAATAATTACGTTAAGTATTAATTCATTATTCTAGATATTGATTTTCGTCCTCCATATTGAATTCTTCGTTTTGAATGCTGAAAGTCTGATCAAAAACTTTAAATCAAAAACCTCAAAAATTTCCTATTTATCAAAATTCATGTCAATTGATTAATTTAAAAATAGATATGAGCTGAAACACTAAACCTTTTCATTTCATTAAAAAATATACAATCTTTAAGCAAAAGAACTCCATATATTGCAAAAATATGTTAATAATTAACTTAATAATTAACTATATAATTAAAAATAAAGTCACCATTTTCGATATTCTTTCTAGTAAATAAAAAAATGTAATTTATAGGTATAAATGTGTTTTTTTGCACTTTGCATGCATTTTCCCGTTTATGAAAGTTTCGGTTTAGTTCGAGAAAATTTTTATGAAAAAAAATGTTTAAACACATTAGCCAATATTAAAGTCATTTTTGAACTGAATCATTCAGAAGCACCCTCGAAAATAGTCAGAAACTTAACTGATAAGTTACTAAGGTTGGTTTTAATTTTAATTAAATATCTGTAAGAAAAATACTATCACTCTTTTTTTCAAATTCCTCTTCGCAAGTATGCAAAACTTTATTTTACGCTGTTACAACGAAAATAACTTTTATGATAAAATTCAGTCCTAATACAAGGTACTGATACTAAAACATTTGTTTAATTTTTAGTCGGGTTTAAAAACGCACCTCAAATGCAGATGGCTTCAATAATAATAGAATAAATAGATAAACGAGAATAAAAGATGGAAATCAAAATTTTAAATTGAAAGAAAATAAAATACATTAAAAAATTGTTATTCAAAATAAAATACTAGTTTCTTGTTATTAGTTTTTATTCTTTCCTTTTAAAGCAATAACATTCTACATTAAAGTAGAGGAAGATTACATTTAGATCAATATAATTAACAATAATTTTTCCAAACATCTTTGCTTATTATCGTAAGAAACTTGTCTGCCATATGCCAGAAATAATTACTTCTACAAAAGGACATTTTTCGAAATTTTTTAGGAGTATTTTTGAAAAATAACTGAGGGTCGAACTCGAGAAATCCGATGCGCCGGGAATTGAATCCGGGACGATCAGAACTTTCATTAAGACGCACTAAAAAAATTAGAGGATCTGTTACTATTCACTGCTGTGAAATAGGCTCACTACAATCTGTATCGTAACCGATATTTACTTTGATAGTAAAACGAATTAATTTATAGTTGTAGTTACCATAATCTAGAGTGAAAGATAGTCACAAAAATCAATTTATCTGAGGTATCCACATGTTTAATAATGAGATTCAAAAGTTTAACGAAAATAAAAAATACCTTTTTGAATACTGTAGACATCCACCTATGCGAAGGAAAATTATTACTCTTTTAAATAATGAGTACGTCACTGTTATTAATGGTAAAGAACATTTCTTTTTTACTGGAACGGCGTTTCCTTCAGTCACACTTTGTAAACCTGATATGAATTTGTCTGTTAGCAGACAAAGAAATAAAAATTAAAACATCAACGAAATATCCGCATTAGCAGTTATTTCTAGAGAAAGATATCGAGTGAGATGACTTTATGAGGGAGGAAGAGAGAACATACAAATAACAAAATAATTGATCACGCAACTATAATAGCTTCCGGTCGGTGACTAAATTGTCGGTCACGGGATAACGCTGTGGTCCGCAGGTTTCTATCAGCGAACGAAATGCCATACGCGAGATAATTAAGAATGAAACTGTTTACTATACGCATTTATAAGTGTTGCAAAAAATTGATTAATTCAAGTCTTTCTTTTGAACATTCTCTTGCGAAATAGAAATTAAATCTATTAAAAATACTTCAAATATAAATTGTTATTGGTAATTTTTATAAACAATGTAAATTTGTTGCGATTCTGTTTTAAAATCATTATTGTTTTAATCTTACTGATCTCTTTAGTACCCGATACGTAAGAAACTCGATTAAATGTGTGATGTGATAGTTTAATCATGAAGTTTGAGAAGGAATAGTTTGATCATAAAGTTTGAAAATGGCATCATTTTTTACGCCTGATTCACAACTTACAATTTATATGGGATTCGGATCTGAAATAATCATACTTTTCTGACGAATAAAACATATTCAATTTCTTAGTAAAAAAAAATGACTTGAAAACTACTCATACTGCAAGTTCATGGCGTGGAATATGAGTCTGTTTGGAAAATGACAGAATTCGCATTTTTTTAAAGAGTATTTTTGAGTGAGTTTCATGTAAATACAAATGTTACTGTTACATCGAATCATAGTAGAATTGTACTCTGTATCCAGGAACCAATTATCGATTTTCGAAGTTATACTAGATGGAGTATTGTACATGATGCATGACATATTTTTATTATGACGGGTACAGAGCGTCATAATTCGAACGTGATTGTTTCCCCTAGGGCGTAAAATCGCGAATTGCGCCCGGATTGACGAACATAAATTTTTAAATGGATGAACAATTATTCTACGATATAAATACAAATAATTCATATGCGATTATTATCGTACATGACATGAGAAAGTATAAAAAGCAACATAATATTTATATAACTGTTACTTTTGAGTTAGCTGGAATGTAAATAATGTAATGTAACGTAAAATAAAAAAGGGGCTCTGTTTACATGGAATTCCCAATATATATAAATAGCAGAATTAACAAGATGTAAAATTGTTCTTGACTGTATCTTAATTTTAAGCTTCAAAATGTTGTAAACTATACCATAAATTGACTACTTTTACTATAACATTTTTATTCAATCACTTTGATTACATTAATTTTACAATTCAGAAGTATTTAAGGTGACTATTTTCACTACAAAACTGCAATAGATTTGAGATTATGTACTCTACCGCACATTTAACGATCAGGAAATAATATCTACAGAAATAGTTATTGAAGTTCAAGTTAATTTAACTAATTTTTTAGTTGCACATTTTACTTTCGTAAAATTGTTGAATTAACTGTATTTTTGTACTATGTGTAATTTGTCCAATTTATTGGAACTATATTTTACAAGTTTAAAAATTACTATAATAAAATTATACCTTTTATTACTTTTAAAACTAATTATATAACTGGAATAAAATCAAACGAGTTTATCTAGCTAGTAACAGTGGTTATTTTTACTTCATTTCCCTGAACTATACGACAATATTCAAAACAGGTAAGTCTTATTTCCAGTGATGTTCTTTTCTGAACATTCAGTTAGATATTTCTCTATTCTCGAGTATTTGTATCCCACAAAATATACAATGAAAACGGACAGAATAATGACTAAAGCTACTATTATTTTCTATGTGAAAAATTTATTTTTTAAGAAAAAGCGGATTTAAAAATAAAGTACTCGGATTAGGATGAATATAAATAGTTTAATATTTTGGCATTTAAAATTAACACGATGAAATAGACAATAGTTTAAATTTCAATAAAACGTACCATTTTTATATTTACTAACTCTTATATAATAAAAATGTATTGTCTATTAAAAACAGATATCATCCAAGAAATGGGGCCATAGTCAAGTTTGCTACATTAAAAACGATGCATAAATGTAAACTTTTAATATTTGTTTATTTTTATCCTTTAATTTCTAAAATAATTAAATATTTCATTTTAAATCAATGACTTACATTATGTGCAGCCTACACACCTACAATGTGGTTACTTTTAAGAAAATCTTGAAGTTTTCACAAAATTAATTCACATTTTCGTAAATGGAGATGAATAATTATCTGTTTAAAATTTTAGAAATTAAACCCGAAGCAAGAACACATCAGTGGTCGAATTAAACTATCTCTCTAAATCTGAACTAGTTAAAAACTACCAATAAGAAAACGAAAAGTGAGTCACCAAATGAATTAGTAATACTTTTTTTAAATAAAAAGTTAAAACCTACTAAATTATTACTAATTCTGCAAACTACTAAATTAAAAAGTCAAAATCGACTTGTAGATTAGTAGAATTTTACTAATGAAGTATTTTCGTACGTTTTGCCAATAAAAAACTGACTAATTGATGGTAATCCACTTTTCGGTTTTTACCATTTCAGATCGTATCAACAAAAAATTAATAATATTTTTTTCTAGGTATTAATAAAATAAAAATTGAGTTTGAGATTACTTCTTGGAAGACTTTAACGAACATCAATAGATGAAGATTGGAATACAAGAATTTGGCAATGAAAATGAGACTTGTGGAATATAAGCTTTTTAAATCTGAATTAGTTAAGATCAACTGATTAAAAAACGAAAAGTGGATCATCAATTTAATAATAATCAATTGCACAAATAAATAATGAAATTTATTACTAATTCTAAAAACTGCTGAACTAAAATATTAAAATTCTACTTTTATATTAGTAGAGTAGTTTTTAACTATTTTTTTTTATCAAAAAAAAAAAACCTGATAGAAAGTAATAGAAACGAGTTTTCATTTTAGATTAGTAGTTTTTGGATTTAATCCAGATTTAGAGACACTACAAAATTAAAATTTTATTTAATAACAAATTTGAAAATTGATTAGTGCAGTAACTTGAGTCCCAATCAGTGTCAAAATAAAAAATTGCATATCTCTCACACGACAAAGTAATAGGGAAATCTCGGCGAGCTTTGGAAAAACAAATTATAAGAACGCCGAGCTCAGAAAGTCACCGAGAGTGATTTATTGGAGAATTAAGGCAACGAGTTCAGGAAGCCTTTTCACGGCGTGAACTTTTCATATGTTTGCGGCCGTCCTATCGCGTGCAAGAAATCGTACCGGATGACATCACTACGCTCGTAAAGAGGAAGAGAAAAAACCTAACAAAAAAGAATAGAATGAAAAAAAAGGGATGGAAGAAAATTTACATGTCTGTGCACTTACATGCAGACATGGAAACTGCAAAAGCTCGTGTACATGGAAGGTAATATGGGAAGAAGTGACGAGAAAGAACCTTCATAGAGGGACAACAAAAAAAAGACGATATTAAAAAAACTGAATGAGAGAAAGAGAGAAAGGAGACGAAAAAAAGATTTGTTAGAATGTATGGTAAAAAAGAAAGCCAACAAGTTGTGTATGTACGAAAAGTGCGTAAGTATAGGTGGGGTCGGTTAGCCTTGGACTTAGAGAGAAGTAAAAAAAGACAAAAATCATACACGTGCATATCGGTCGTATTCTAAACTTAATATACTATGTAGTTAGGCAGTATATGGTAGGTGATTCTAAGAAAAAATGGTATTATTTGGTAAACGTGAAAAAACGGTAGAAATTGCTTTAATAAAGACAAAACAAGCACGAAAACAAAGTTGAATGAAACTGGCAGGAAAAACTCACGCTGTGCCAGATACCATTTCCTTTTCTAATATAAATGCCGCATTTGGAATTACTTGAGTAAAGATTGAATTTGAGGGTTGTGGGTTTATTTAAAATAGGTTTGAAAGAATATCGTAGGTACCCAATTTTGAATGTAACAGATTTGAAGCTCCTGTTTTTTCCAGGAAATTCTTAATTTCAATATCTTGCTGAGAAAATGGTTATTAGGGAATTTATTGACCGGTTCGTACTGGAATCTTCATAAATTTATTGTGATAGGACGGTAAGTGTCGAAGTAATATGGACCTTTTTTTCTTTTAATTTTTTTAACTAGTTGGTAAATTCAATTGTGCAAACAATGTTCATTGTGCAACAAACAAAGGTTTGTTATCGTGTAGCTGAAAGGAATCATACACATTGATAAAATGTTTAATTTTATAAATGATATAACAGAATTTCGTCTAAGAAATTGTATTTGTACCAAGCAATTATTCTGGAAATGTTATCAATTTTGAGATTGTAATTTATTCATAAGTTATGAAAATTGAAAATAATTTCTTGCACGAATTAGAGAATTGCTCATGTTTTCTATTAGTATTACAAATTTCCAAAAAACGGATATATTTTTACCAGAAATAGTGTCAAAAATTATGTAAAAAATCTGTCACCATGTCAGTTTCATTATACTATTCACTGAAAAAAATTCTTAGCTGATTTGACTACATTTTAACTACTGAAATTTCAATAGGTCCTCAACCGAATTTTATAGGTTATAGTTACAACCATAAAGTAAAAAAATATAGTTATGGAGCCGACATTATGGCAGTTAATTCTACTACATTTAAAAACATTTTTTTAGAGTCTAACTACCTAAGTGCACTAAAAACTATTCAACATGCTGGAGCGACATATTTTAAATTGAATTTAGCAGAACTACTTTTTAGTTAATTTAACTTCTTTACAGTAGCAACTGCAACTTAGAAAATTTTCTTGAAGCGCATCAAACTACTCTGCGTACTTAAAAAGTAGTGAAATCAACTAAGAATTTGTCTAAACAGTTTTTTAGTAGAATTATTTTTAGTGCAGCTATTGGCGGTTGCTTTTTTATTATAATAGTGCATGCCTTTTTGAGTTTTATGCATAGTAAAGCATTTCTTGATCTCCAATCATTCGGAATACTTTTTCGTTTACTAGGTAAATAATATTACCTTAAGTAAAAATAGTAAAATTAACATCAACAGCAGAGTTATACTAACAAAATAGTAGATTGTGCAACTAGGGAGCAAAATAGGTGTTTGCCGATGAGTGTGAGTTTGACGCCCGAGCGAAGCGAGGACGGCATTTCGCACGAGTCTACAAATACCTATTCTCCCTTGTTGCACATACTATTTTCTCATACGAGGGCGTGCTATTTTGCTCCCGCGATATAGGGAGCAAAATAGTATTTTGCCCACAGAATGCGAAAAACCTATTTTGCTCCCGGGTATATTTATTTTGCTCCCTAGGGAGAGAATGTGCTATTTTGCTCCCGCAATTTAGGGAGCAAAATAGCATTTTGCGCACAGGGTGTGAGAAAAAATATTTCTTTTAACTACTCTCGACTCAACTTCTCAATGGTAGTTGAATTTGTCAAGTAAATTTTTTTAGTGCATGTATTTTCTTAGTTATATGACCAAATGAACCAAAAATTATTTTTAATAATTGAAAATTATTTAATGTTATGATTTTGAATCCTATTTCTTGATATTGATAAAAATTAATTCTCTATTGGTCAAATAATTTCGAACCGTAATCAAAATATTTCATGATTTTCCAAACATTTCTCCGAAAATTCATAAACAATGCTTATATTGTTCTTCTTGTAAACACTTTTGAATATATTCGGAACATTTGAAAGTCGTCATTCAGAATCTACAAATAACTTGTGAATTCGTTATGTGTACTTCATGACTCAAGAAATAATAAAAAAGGCAAATCAAATCAGTTGTTTTAGATGTTATCTAGCTAGTAGTTAATCATATTAACTTGAGTTTCAAACTGTTTAGGTTAAAAGTATCTGAATTCTATGTAGTTATTGACCACAAGTTTTTCTTACAGGAATTGTCGAAATTGTGAGAAGTAAAATTAGACAAAATATTTGCATTAAATGTGTTATTAGTAGATAAAACGTAAAAGTTTACGTCGTAACATTTCTGTTCAAACCAATTGTAACCTAAAAAAATGGACAACATTCTACGTAAAAGTACAATGCTGTAATTTTTGTATACGTACAGGGTGAAATAGTAACACATATAATTAAAATTAGTCTGTTGGTATTAATAACAGTTGCGGCATTTTCGTTGTGAACAATATTGAAAATGCGGACGCCTTCCAAGCATTCAAAAATAAAAAACCACTTATGACGTAAGAAGTAATATCAAAAGTCTGGGAAAATATGACGACTAAACTAATTTACTAAATAAAAACTTTCTGTACATTACATGCAACCATTTTTTATTATATTTTTTTCCACTGACTAGAAAATAAAGTTAACAATTTGTTTTATATGGCTATGTTTTTAAGATATGAATAAAAAAAAATTTTTTCCGTATTTTGATTATCGTTTCAAATCCGTTTAGTAGTTTAAATATTACGGGCGAAAATAAATGAAGAAAAATCGATTGTTTCAACGAAAATAAAAATAAAAAATTCACACTTCGAAAATAAAAAGCGTGAAGTTATGTGTAGTTTTTTACTTTTAACACGTGTAGCCTACATTTTTAAGAATAAACAGGGGTACTTCTGAAGAAAATCTATCAACAAATAATCTAGTTAAGTAATTGAGCGAAGTTACCAAACTCCATATTTTAAGTCTCCTTTGTTTTTTTTCCTCAAGAGTAGGGCATAAAATTATTTAATTCGTTTATATAGATTTATCAATCACAGAAATTATTTTTTAGAGAGCAAACCATAAGAATTGCAATATTGATTATGTTCGAAATTAAAGATTGCCAATAGTGAAATGGAAATCAGATTAGAAAAACGTTGAAAAATGTATTAAATCATTTTTCGAATTAATATCTGAATGAAACTTGTTGCATTAAACACAGTAATAGTTATAAAATATAGCGAAAAAATTAAAAGACAAAGAATACTTTGAATTTTTGTGCCATTGTACTATATGTATTAATCACAAAACAAAACCTCGTAAACAGATAATGTTTACATTCTTGGGCCAACAAAACGCAGTAAAAATTTTGGTGGACATTGTGACTAGTTTTATAAATAATTATTAAACAATTGGTCACCAAATTCTTTGCGACAGAAGAAGACATTATGCATTCGTCATATTTCGCGCAAGTGTGCTCGAAAACACATTTTCACAGAGGTAAAGGTTATCGAACCCGCCAACCGAAGTCACTCACAAAGTTTCAAGTATGTTTTAATCACTTGCAAAAATGTGCTTGGTACTGGGGACTATGAAAATTGCACACAAGATGAGATTCGAGATTAAGATTAGGTGTAGTGTTCGCAATCGAAATAGGAGATTGTCACATCGAGTTCAAATTTTATTAAATTCGGCTTTGCCAATTTCAAGATATGGAATTTTTTCTAAAAAGTTGTGAAAAATATTAGAATTTTAAGAACAGAAGTCAAATTAGAATTTTTAAAAATCCTTTGCAGATATTATTAGTTGTAGCTATTGTTGTTGTTGCTATTAGTAGTTGTAGATATTATTAGTGTTCTTAACCTCACTTTCTGTGTTCATCATAATTTTCCATATAATTTTTTGTATTCCTCAGAAATGTTTTATTAAACTATAAAGACGGACATTTTAAAAAGATCCATAACTTGTATAAGTTTTAATCTACAGGTTGATATTTTTAATATAACTACGTAAAGTAATTGACAAGAGTCTTCATTTACTTGAAATGGAAATCATATTAAAATTTTAAAAATATCGCCATAAAATGTGTGTAGATATAGTTTTATTAATCTTAAGAAAATCAGTATAAAAAAATCGTGTAAAATACCCAACGATTATAAAACAGACTGTAATATTTGAATTTTATTATACCAAATATGTTTATGAAATTATTTGATAAATAATGCAAAAAAAGAACCTAGATGTTAATGATAAACAATTACTTTGAAGGCAATTCTTTCAAACTTAATAGAAGGTTGAAATGCAATAATTCAGTACCAAAAGGAATTGCTAGCAGCTAAATCAACTAGTATATTTAACTAGTATTATCTACTCAAACAAACTTGAAAGTATTTGTCACCTATCGACATTCAAAAACTCAAATTTGCATTGATGTTGAGTTTTAATCGTCTGAAATCATTGGCGAAATAAATTTCTTCGACCGAATTTTTTTCTAGTGTATGATTAATGTATACTAAAAAATAGTTCGAATCGGAAAATAATGTCAAGCAATGGCAGAAAATAGCATATTATTACTGCAAATTTTCATAAAATACATTTCAATTACGTAACATAAAATTTTATTAGCAAATTTTTTAATTTAAATAAAAAATGTAATTTTAAACTTTTAAACTAAAGAACGAGACGAGAGAGCCTTTTACTGGAAATATGTTATATTAAAATTTATACGCAGTTGATTAACACATACAGAAACGGCTTGCTGCGAATGCATTACGCAGCGCTGAATATGCGAATATACGAAAGTATGCAACGGCTCACATTCGCTCAACGAAAGCTAATCTCGGTGTAAGTGTGCTTATACTGGATAGTTACGACATACAGCACCAATTATTTATTACACTAAAGGTTTTGTATTAATAGCTACATAAATTTTAAACAATTGGCCAAATGGAAAATTGTCTAATTTTTTCATAAATAATTAACTCTATAGAAATTAAAAAATGTGTTTTCATTTTTCGCATATGTAGAATTTTTAACAAAATCATATCTTATAAATCTATTTGTTAGTAGATTAAATAGCAAGAACACATAAATTATAAGAATAAATTTGCACTGTAGTAAATGACTGAAACATTTACAATTGAAATTATTTTAAAGTATAATTAATTTCATTTTTGGTATATTAATTAAGCAATTGTAAAATAAAAGTCGAATAAATAATTGGAATTATCCCATAGAAACTCACATTTTTCTTTTTCTAAAAGGTTGAAATTTGTTGCCCCGAAGATTTTGATCATGAATTTGACTTGAATATTAGAATGATGAATTGGAAATGGCAAATCGAATTCTTGAAAAACTGCTCCAATAATTTGAAACAAATAATTTGAGGTTTGCCGACCATGACTTCGAATTTACAAAATTCAAAATGATGCATCCAGTATCTCATCATATTATATCCATCATTTTGAACTCATCTGCACTGAGTTCAAATAAAGGATTTTTAAATAAATTAATAAATTTGGTGACATTTATATGTCATATGGGATCAGCCATTTTGAATTTTGAAAACGCAAATATGGACTCGAAATCATCAAACATCGAAATAACATAAAATTACTCACTATTATGGTCTAATCAATTTTTAATTGAGTCAGACCCATTGTAATAACTAGAATATTAGTAATATCGTAATATTTAGTCATAATAATATTTAATTATAAGCAATAAAAGTTTCATCAAACTAAGTAAATTTAGAAAAATATCACATAACCTTTTTGAATGACGAAAATTAAATACTTTGCCATAAAAAATAATATCGCAAAAAATGCTAATTCTATAAATCACTAAAAAAGTTTGTTACTTATCATTTATTGCTCATTTAAGGTGTAAATTTATAAGAAGTCTCTACCTTTCCAAATATGATATAAAAAAAAATGAAAAATCGTTTCTTTAAGATACGACATCTTACTGTTAAGAAAAAGAAAGTTACGAGTAGAATATTTACGTCATTGTCATTTTTTTATTTAAACCATTCAAACTAATATTTTTAAATTTCGGTGTCACGTAATAACCAAACAAATAATAAATTTTGTTACAATTCCTCACACTGTTTCATACCAACATCTGTTTATTTAAACGTATTAACGACCAGGAGGACGTAAAATATTGAATAACTTTAAAGCCCTCATTTTAAACGACAAAAAACGTTTATTCAAATGTTTTTCAAATCTGTACACAGATTATTTCAGAAAAATTCGATATTTTCTATTAAAAATAATGTTATATATAATTTTTATATTAAACCGGTCAAATACTCATCCTTTTCCACCTAGAAATGGGTTTTTTAATAGCAATCTTCAAAATGGCATCCGAAATAATTTTTTTCTCAATGTCAGGACCCTCTAACTACAAAACGATGAGCTTCTTAAAAAAAGAAGATAGATAGATAGATATATTTTCTTCTAAAAAAATATAAGAGTGAACATTTCTCACAATTGATTGACAAATACACTGGAAATTTTTCATATTTTTCTGTCGATATTTTGAAAAATTTGTTATATGGATTTTTAAAAATTTAAAACATATTTTATTAAATAAAACATAAAGCATAATCCGCGAAGAATTTCAAACATTTTTTGTCCTTTGTAATTTAGTAAAAAAGGCGACAGACAAACATTTGTTTTGTATCTCAAAAACTATCAACTTTTGAGCAAAATTGAAAAAAAAATAAAAAATGCTTGGAATTCATTCGAGAAAAAAGTCGAATTTTTTGTTTTTTACTAAATTTTGTTAAATTGTGAGTGTTAAAAATTGTAGTTTTTTGTTAAATTTTGTGAATATTTCAGTTTATTAAATTTAAAAAAAAATCCAATTAAATAATTTTTTAAAATAAACAAAAATTTTTGAAAGAATTCTCGTATATTGCTCAATTAATTCTGAGAACTTTTTACTTTTATTATTTTTTCGAAGAAGCTTATAATTATTTAGTTATAGAGTCGTGTAATTTTTAAAAAAATTTTAATTTCGGGCGCCATTTGATGGATTGCTACATTTTTGTATTCCGGATCCGACATCTCTTCAAATTTAGGAGTCGAAAGCACTCTTCTAGGTGGACAAGGTTGTGTATTTCACCGGTTTTCTATACAAAAGCAAGATCTAAAATTGTTTTCGATGTGGAAAAAGTGCATTTTTCTTCAATAAACTTTGTAACAAACTTTGTAATAAACTTTGTTCTGTAATAAACTTTGTTGTTTTAAACTTTTTAAGTATCCATTTTAGAAAAATACTCGTAAGATATTTTGAAAGAATGCGAAATTTTACGTGGGATACCGAAGGTCTGATTTTGTTGTTGCTCTAAATAGAGCATGGAAAGAAACTGTTGGACAGTTCATCAAAAATAAACGACATTTGGGACATAATGGGTCAAAATTGTTTACAGATTATCCCAATGGTTTTCCAATTATATAATGTTATTGTTCAGAATTTAGAAAATTAAAAATTTTGAAACACTTCCTGAAAAAATTTGAGGGTATTCTGAAAATGTTTTCTAAAGTTTACAATTTTCAAGAGAAAAATTGTTAATTTTTAAGAAGAAATTTGTCATTAATTTCATGGCGATTTATATAGGTTTTAAACATATAAAAATAGGTAGGAGAACTATAAACCATTTAAAAAAAAAGAATCAATCCTAAAATTACGTTAACATACCATCGATAAACTTTAAAAAATTCTTAAATACACATCACAATTCTCAAGTTAACATAGAAGGAAAAGGAAATAAAAGGTTGAACAAAAAATAGAGATGAACAATAAATTGTTAAATATGCATAAAATAATATTTTCAAAGAAAAATTGATGATAATATCAATATAAATTTTTGTTTAAAAATGAGTTGTGCTATAAAATTCCAATACTGAAAGTAATAAAAATTTATAGCTGGATGAGGTTTTCCAAGTATTTTTTTCAGATCATTGGATAAATTTATTATGCATGGAAATGAATACAATACAGTTTATTTTACAACAGCAATAACCAACAGACCATGTTCTTATATCAGGTAGATTTGAAAAGGTAAAATTACAAATTACAGCATATAATATTTAGAATATATTTACACACAGACATGAAAGGACGCGTGGGAGGCGCACAAAAAACGGTTACTTTAGTTTCTACTACTATTGTGCCTTTCGACAAAACTATTAAAGATGAAACGTAGACCATTAACGAAGTAGCGAGCTCGTAAAATGTCTTGTTTGTTGCACTCTGGTGTTACGTACAAGTCGTTAAAGCAGAGGCGTATAGCGGGAATGCACAATAAAACAATTCGAAAGTCACCATAATGAAGGCCAGATATGATTTTCCTGAATAAAAGAAAAACCGGTATCGCAATGCCGAAGGTTCTGTGTGTGCGAATCGAACCTATGTGTCTGTAGCGTTAGACACTGAACAACATAGATAAAATCAGTTACGTAACCAACGATACTGAGGCCTCCGCATCAGCTATTACGTGCCCTGATGCTGTCAAGGATGATGCCGTGTCTGCAATTATTTTTTTTTATATTTGTAATCGTACATCGTCTTTGCTCTTATTTTTCCATGAGTACTGGAAAATACTAGCATTAAAAACGATTAAAAACAATTCGAATACTTTTTTATTAAATTTGGATTCAGATGACAGGTTTTGGTTTTTAAGTTTCCGGTGACAGCTTTTGGGTTTTGAAATATGACTGATAAATGCTATTTTGGAGTGCTAAAGTTGCCATTCTTCATGCAATAAGTTTAAAACTAATAACACTAATATATTTAACTAATCTTAGATACATTTGAAAGATTTTCTTAGAAATAATATGATACGAACTTGGCATATATCCATTTGGAAATGAAGATTATGTGTATTTTAGCGAACATTATAGGACTCTCTTTCACTGATTGAGATTTTAATCATTTGATTTAAAACAAAAAACAAATTAAAAAATTCTAGGCTGTAAACGGTTTTAGATTAGGAGGCGTGCACATTTGACATCAGATGATCATCTGACTTCATCACCAACAGAATTATCAAACATTATAAGACATCGTAGTTTCATGGTCTTGTGTAATACTGATTGCAATGTCTTATATATGTATATACACATTATGGAGGGGTCTATCCCAGGAAATGTCTGTTACTTTCCATGTGCATCACAAATGAAGAACACTTTACGTGATATTTATTCCTACACTTTTGGGCATGCTTCAATTGAAAGCATAAAGAAATTTGTAGGCGTATTCTTTAAATTAATTTAGGTAAAAACTTGTTATTTACTACTTCCTTGTGTTCAAATTACTATGGTGGAATATTACGTGCCGCGCTTCGAAAAATATATTTTGGAAACTTTAATTTTAGAAAATTCAATTAAAGCACAAACTAAGAATGAAGATAGGAAATATTGTTATAAATGATTTTCATACAGAAAATTATCATTCAAGACTTCCTCAATAAACTTATAGTTTCTGAAATATCTTATAATTTGATCTTGCTAATAATCGGTGTTTTTTGCTTAACCGCTTCGCTGGTAATGTATCATATGTGTCCAGAAAAAAGTGTCGTATAGTTTTTTTTTGATCGCTGAATGCGATACTGATGTCAGAGTTTCAAAATTCAATATGGAGAATCGAATATTGCAGCGACAAGTTATATGCTTTTTCTTTGCGTGAAAATGCCGTCGACATTTTTTACTCTGGACGTTTTTGGGTTCGCTAAATATGAATGTGGTTTCAGTTTTTTCAATTTGAAAATAATAGATCCAAATAGCGGTTAGAAATGAAAGAACTTTCTTTATCCCGCCGAAATTTGTTGCTCAGGGTTTTTTGGAATTGCTGATTAGAAATATGGATTCATTTGAAAATTCAAAATGTCGAATACAACGTAGTCCAAAGTGCGAAATAATTTGATTAATCAGAAATTATTATTTTCGCCCGCTATATTATAAGTATTTTTGGTCGCAGAACTCTAATCTGACATCACTATTGCAACATTACAAATGATGAACCTAATATGGCGTGAAAAAATTTAAATAATTTAATGGAACCTTATACTGACAAATGTTTATATCAAATTTCCAAAATTCAATCTGATATATCCGAGACGGAATGTGCGAAATGAACTTTTGACTTTACATTGGCGGATTCAATTTAATGTATTTCATAAAATGAACAGATTTACTCTTATAATTAGCTGGTTAATGTAATAACGACTAGGGTGAACTACGAGGAGGTTTTAGACTCTTTTTTATTGCTTTTTTGGTTTTCCGTTAATGTTGACCTTTATTTTGAATCTATCAACAAATGAATCATTTAAAATTTATATGAAATAGTATTCTGCTAAACGCATTTCTTGTTAAAAATTACGTTTCAATATTGTTTTATATCGTCCGCCATATTGGATCCACCATTTTCAATTTTGAAATTCTGAATTCATATTTATATTCAGAAACTTCGAAAATCCATTTGTTAACATTTCCATCCGCTTCAATGGGCTAATCCCCTATAGAGAGGAGGAGGAGAATGAGGACGAGGAATGTGAATTTTATTTATGCCAAACGATATGTTTTATAAAAAAATATAACCAGTGATTCTGTTTATTGATATTTTAAAACTCAGCTTGTAGCAGTTTTATTTGAAAACGACTACCAGTAAAGTTGTTAATCCTTTGTAGCATGAAAGAATGGTCAGCATGCCACTTTTTTTTGCCATTTTGCAGTGATTAAATTCGAATGTCTTCAATTTCTTTTGCACTCTCATATTGAGAAGACATTGGAAAACGTAAATAAAGTTGCATTTTACGAAAATTGTTATGTTTAATTGTCTATATTAAATAACAAGTGTCATTTTCAGTAAAAACGAGTGGTGAAACTAAATTGTTGCTCAATAAGGACATTGGCAACTTGGTAGTTTTCGAGGTTGCTGATTATGAAACCGGTCAAAATTCAAAATGGCGGATCCAATATTATGAACACAAATTTCGAAAAATTCATTTGTTTGACATAATATTTAGTAGTCAGCGATTTTCGGAGTCGCTAAATACGAATTTGACCTCAGGTCTGGATTATTCACAATAACGTAATTGGCACGAACTCCAACGAATTTTAACATTTACTTCTTATTGTTTCGTTTTTTTTTAATTTCGTTTTTATGTTACTTCCTTCAGTGTTTGACTACTGGTATAATACGTTTGTAATTACTAAAATTTTATTGTGTTTACCTATAAACCATTTTTGTATCAATCAAATTATTCTTGAAATGTTTAGACCCCATATTGAATTTTCCATTTTAAATGTTGAAAATCTGCGGTTAAATTCGTAATCAGCGATTTCGAAAAACCTCGAGTAACAAGTTTCAGCTATATTGCATGTAAAGAAAAATGTATGCTTCAATGGGTTAAGAAAATATACAAATTCAATCTAACAAATATCATTTTTTAAGTATCATGGCGCATTTTTGAGCAAAGTGAAGTTAAATGAGTCAAAATTAGAGTTTTTGGTCATATTTTGAGTTATATTATAGCAAACGAAATTTCCTTTGCAAGCAATTTATCACATCCAAAGTATATTCTGCTGCTTAGAACAATGGCGTCAACTATGGGATTTTACTAACGGGTTACGCATTTTCGAGAAAAGTGAAACGAGAGGAAATATATCCAAAAACCTAATTTTGAAACATTTAACCTCATTTTGCTCGATAAAGTGACGTGATAGGAAAATTCTTCTAGCGCCATCTTTTTCAGCAACAGAAATGATACTTTGCTTGTCAAAGGCAAAATCTATGTTGGACAGTGTTATGCTTTCTTAGGTGCTTACGAACAACTTTTAGCTAATATTTGAGATGTTAATTTTCTGCGATGAATAAAATTTTAGCATTTCGGTCTCGTTGTTACATATTTTGGGCATTACTAAATTATATATTTCAAATCTTCAGCTTTAGTAAAACTACAAAGTAATAATGATGTTTTCGCACTCTGAAGGTCAAAATTAAGAAATTACTTTGAAAGTGCAATACCCTTGCATTGTGTTTCGTCCTTATGAGTTCAAAGTGTAACTTGTGCACATATGGAGTTTTACTTTATTTATTGCTTTGATAATACTTGGAGCAAACCTAAAGGGCGTAAATGCAAAAATTGATAAAATAAAGCTTATAACTAAACTTTTGTGTCCATTTAGGTACATTAACACTAGTCGCGCATATAGAAGAAAGTTCCTCGTATGGGTTTTTTATCTTTTTTCTAAAATGTAAATTCTTTTGGTACGCTGCCAACTACGTCGTTCATCTTAAATCCCGAATATGAAGTTACCCAGTAGAAATTTATAGTATTTGAATTGGTTTATCCTACAAAGGTACCAATTCTATTGAAATAAATTAGTTTTTATAAGAATATATGAAATTGATGAATTGGATCGGATGGATTAAGTACAACGTGATAAAATACATCAATTTAATGAACTAAACGGAATGGTTGGAAACATGCAATAGACGAAATGCATAAAATTGATTGACTGGTTGATATCTAATGAATGCATGAATTAATGAACGGACTGAATTTCTAAAAGAAGCGATGTGAATGGGATCATAGATGGTAATGAATGGATAGTATAATATATTCTATTAAATAGTTGAAACGGTTAGAATCAAAGAGTAGTCTGAATGAATGAGATGAAAGTTAATGAATAAATGAAATAAGCATGAAGTGAAGAGAAAAGCTGGAATCAATAAATATAATAATATATCGCATGAACGGGAAGGAGTTTCCATACAAAATATTGGTGACTATGAGATACTAAATAAGGAGTGTTATCATTTTTGGTATTGATAAACAAATATAAAATGACCTTAAAGCCGCCATCAGTTAAGGTTGTGGCTGACATATAAATAACCTATATGCGGTCACCTAATGGTGATCGGCATCCGAATACCGTTTCACTACGGACAAAACAATATGCCATAGAGAGATTAGCATTACTAGTCATGGTTAAATAAGATGTTCACTAACAGCTAACTACAAACAAATCATCAATATTTCAAGGCATCAGCGAAGGATATTACCTAATAGCACCGAACTTTATGTCAATCTTATTCGACCTTGACGTGAGTTTATGTGGTGTTGGGATTTGTAATGAAAATTACTTTCCGCGTTAATAGATTTAATAATTAAATGAAATGAATGAATAGAGATAATGGAAGAGCTCGAAATAAGCAATGAAATGGATGACACCAGAAAAAATACTAAGTAGATGGAAAAAATAGAAATAATTAAATCTACAAATTCTCAAAACTGTTAGAGATTATTACAGCTACAATTCCATTATCACCTACATCACTCCAGCTTATTGACGAACAATCAAGGTCGATATACAGGATTATGGGTCCATCCGCTTACGAGTAGCTACGAAAATGTATGGTGGAGATGAAGTGGAAGAAAGAAAGACAAATTATAAGAAGAAAAAGACGTGAGCAGGTCCATAGGATTCAGCTTTCTTCTTCCTTTTCTGGAAGAGATGTACATTCACCCTAACTTTCACCCTCGTTTGGTCGTGATATTCAAGATGGCATCCCAGGCGTAAAGGCTCGTGGGGGTGCGTAAACCACGCCCTGCTCGAGGCACATCACGGAGTATGAAGTCCAGATCTTTGAGACTGCTTCGATATCCGCAAAAAAAAGAAGCAAAAGGAAATTGGCGAAAACGAGAAAACTACGTATGTTACGTGTCGAGGTGCTAATTTAGGACACCACTGCAACGCGTCAAGGGCACATTCAAGGACGCATCATGCCTTTAAAAAGAAGATACTTGGCTGCGTCATCATCCAATCGAAGAAATCTATAAATTGTTGCCTAACTGAGAAAATTGAGACTATTTTTATTCTACACCATTTTATAGCATTCTTATTACTAGGAATTTCTAAATGAATTGAGTTTCAATTAAATTCAAATTAATTTTCTATGAGCATGAGCATTTTACTATTCAAAAATATTTTACAAGAATCATGTGTTGGGCACACCATGGTCTGATAACGAACAACTGTTCCTCCTGCATGTATTAAGATCTTCAACTTTCAAGTCCTTCATTTCTTTTTCACTGATGGCGCCTGTCGGTATTACCTAAATATGAATTCACACACCATTAAAAACACGTTGAGAGCAAGTGGAGTTCAAGAGTAGCATTAGTGAAGTGGACCCAAAAAAATGACACTAAAGACTCAAGATGCTGCCGTTTTGTCTATTTAAAATTTGTAGACTATGTTCCGGTGATAAATGTGTACCGTCTACAGTAACGTACTTTTGTATCCGGAAATTTAAAACTAAAATCTCAAAATGTCCAAATTCCCACGACATGTCTTCTCATAAATACCTCTTCATTTTTTTATGAATGGATTTTTCTTGCACAAATTCATTTGTGCTCTAACGCTACGAACAAGTGAAAAAGTGACCATAAGAACAGAAGAGATATTTCCTGAATAGTTGACCGAAAGAAAATTCCGAGAAACGAAACTTGACCGAGAAACCCTCACTTATATTACGTAAAACCTGCTGGAAATTTGAATATATAACATAAGGTCGGAGCCCAATGAATGCGAAACTCGAAGTCGAACTTTTATCTCTTTCCATGTAGTGCGTCAGGATTCACGTTTAGTTCCTTACTTAGATAGTTCCAGTAGTCAAATTCAGAAGAATAAAAGAACAAATTTAATAAGATGTAGCGAACAATGTTTATATAAAACTATTTTTTTTGTCATGTTAATTTTTTAAATAAATTTAGGTCAAAAAAACATTAACGTATCTCATTTGGATGATATAGCAACTTTACTTAAACTGACTATTTAAGTGGGCTACATATGCATGTTACTCACAGAGCATTTAAACCCACAGACGGGATGTATAGTGTTATCAAGTCCAGTCTAGGTATGTTACAGCATCACTGATGGTTCGCGTTGTGGAGTTCAACTACGATATACGTATATAAGCACCTACAATTATTCGCAGTACGTCTTTTGACGTCCTCATTCCGCAGTTTAACAATGCCACAAGTATGCAAAATGTATTTTCACGCCAGCTACGAAAGTACATTTGACACTGAAACACACGAAAAGAGCAGTAATAATGAAATTACCTACGAGTTGAAAATTGTTCTGAAATCAGGTCGACCAGCAATTCAGTAAACAGAACGGAGGTATTCTAGTTGTTTTGAAATTGTGAAAATGTATACAAAATTCAAAGATATTTCTATGCTGTTTGAAGTTGTGGTTCGTTCTTTTAAACATATTTGCAGAAAACAATATATTTTTATTAATGTTTAGTGTTCTTTTAAATATTTAATACATTCAGTTGTTGTGAAGGTAAAATTATTATATTTCTCCAAGTCGTTTTAACAGAGATGTTGATGTTCTTACCATCAAATTATCGAGTCCACTGCAACTATAAAGAAATGCATGAGTTGCAGCACAAGTGTAAAAATATTTACTATGACTCTTATAAAACTCTTCACATGCCACTGAATTCGGGAGAATGACTTTCATCCCAAAAAAAAATACGAAAACTGGTCACTTACAGTTCACTCAGGAATATAGTCTGAAGGATTGAGAGTCTCCCATTTATATCACAGCTGGAAAACTTTCATCCAACATACTAAAAATTAACGATTTCAACAATGACTATATTTCAAAACTAGTATGCGATATTTAAACATGTAAATTTTCGTCATGAAATGTCAGCTTAAACACCTAACTCCATCGTTTACAAACTGTTCCAAACTTCCAATCCTCTAAGGAGTTAGAGTCATGTTTCCCACTATAATACCCTGAATATCTGCGAAATATTTGTCACGCTAAGAATTCTATTTATTGAAATGGAAATTCTTCCTACATTGTATTTAAAACAAGTCGTCAGAAATAAAAGAACTGAAAATATATTATGTTTCAACGACAAGGTTACGTCTAATGTTGCGGTGAAGAAGAATACGACGAATGACTAAGAGAAAGGGACTTGCTATTTCCGGTATAACACCGGTTGTTTTGGCAGGCCTCATAGCGTCATAGCATAGAAGCTAACTCATGAATAACGCGTCTAACCATCTAGTGGTTTGCCTTGATCCTTCGAATAGCTAGTAAGATATTCTTACGTAAGCAATGCAAGAGACAGCATTATCAAAATCTGTGCAATACGAGAGGAAAGGAATGCGTCCTTATCGTAACAAAGTATTTCTCCTAAAATCAATGGCGATAATGCATTTTGCACGTTTTTTGAGGTTAGCTAGTGTTAACTTTGTAGAAAAGTGTCAGGTAATTGGCCGGGGAACAAAGTACCGAAAATCAAAACCCCGAAAGGCTAAAATTTCGATATTGCGTGAGTCAAAGGTATTTTAATTTGCTCTCTTTTTGCCAAATTTTTAAAGACAAAGTGAAGAAAATCACGTTGAAGCCATTATACTATGTCGAAATTTTTATATTTCGGTCTGTTGATTTTCGGAACATTGTTCCCCGGCCAGGTAATTCTAACCTTGTGTTAGGTATAGCAATTAAATAGAAACTGGATAGATGTAGTATTCCCCATTGTCCTAATGTGATATTTTTAATTCATATTGAACTACAACCAAATGAATAAAAAGTCCAAAATCAGTGATATCGAAGTGGTTTCATAAAAAGCTTTTTACATAAATGTATCATTTCAGATTACCAACGAGAATCTACTCTATGGCGGCCAAAACGAATGTTGACAAAGAGGAGCAGGACATTTCGGGAAAAATGTAGGATTATAAATATTTAAGATCACAAAAATGAATCATGTGGTCATACTTCATCTTATTTTCTTTGGACATGTCTGGAACACATCATAGTATGAACATTCCATCATCTAGGATACAAAATTCGTATTTATATATCTTTAGATACCGAGTGAGTTTCTGAAGGCAGCAAATACAGCATCCTAAGTTTCATCATTCAGCTATTGACAATTGATTATTGACTTCAATTGTGATAATCGTAATGGCCTGACTCATGTTATTGGCAGGAGAGAGTCGGATGTTGACCACCCATTGTCATTTACTGCATGGAGCAACATCCATAGTTGTATATTTTATGAAAACAATAAAAATGATTAAAATTAAAAACACATTCATTTCCTTCAAACGATCTCTGTTCAACTAATACAGTTCGTACTAAAAGATGTCATATTTTGTTTAGTTTAAGTCATAGATCAACAAACAAGCAGATAGTAAAATGTGCAGATTGTAAAGTGTCCAAACCCTAAAGTGTTTTCATGTGACGAAGTGTATGAGTTACCAGTTGGTGAAATGACCCAATCTATGGAGTTCAGGTGCTGAAATGATTAGATGTTACGATGTTATAACCATCAGTCAATTGAAAGAAATATTATCAATAACAAATATTTATATATTTATGTAATCCCATACTTCTTAACATCTCTTACTAAACCGCGCTCTATTTAGTTATTATGTAATATCCTAAAGATCTCAACATTTTGTTTATATTCCTATTCCAACATCGAAGTAGAAAAACAGAATAAATGGATTACAAATAATATTTTTACCAAAGTCTCACTACAGAAGTTTTTCAGTAGAAAATTAGCTACGAATTTAAAGAAACAATTAATCTCACATGTTTTTTTCTTAATATAAACCTTTTTTTAAATTAATTACGTTGAGCATTTGTGTTATAATATTCAAGGAATAACTGTAATATTTTGCATCATACATCGATGAATAATGACGATTCATGTGGAAATGACTTGTGCAATATTACAAAACAAGTGATATCCTCATGCCAGTAGTAAATCCCACGTTATATGCATTGATGACTGAAATGCATATGGGTATAGCTCTAAAACGTTTAACATCATAAGTTTGCAAATGCTAATTTTCGTCATATTATTGAATGCAACATTTTTACTTCATCAAATAATAGAAAACACCTCACGTAACTCATTTTAAGGCTTGCTAACCTTCCTGTGCACCGTAATTCCATGTTGTTGTCGAACTTGCTGAATATTTGAATGTCTGAAGTAATGAATCTAAAGACTTTCAAGGTTGCTGATTATGATAATGAAATCAGATTTCATAAATTCAAATTGGCTCATCTAATAAGTCGAACTAATTTGTGAATAATTATTGTAATTTTATGAAATTTTGTATTTAATAATTTAACCCATTAACGACCAGGAGTACGCAAAATGCAGAACCAGTTTTTACAAAACTGTTTGTGACATAAAAATTATCCTTCTTTCAGATTTTTGTCCCCTCTTTACGATAAGACTACTAGTTTTTGAAAAAACACATTGAACGTTTTGATGGGCTTCATTATTATTACTTACAAAGGAAATATGTTTCTGTTTCTACTACGTTTTGATGTATTCTAATACTCTTTTTGATATTTTTCTTTTAATTATATCATTTTGGCGAACAAGTAGATTTATTTTTCAAATTTCTATTCAAAATATCTTTTTCAAAGTAAACGCAATAAAATTTTAAAAAATGTGTCATTTCTGTACCTTAAAAATGATATTGCTACCAATTTTTATTATGATCTTGGTAATCAGCGCACCAAAATTCAGCAGAAACCATAGTTACAATAAAAATTGATGTGTTAACTATTCAGTATATCTCAATTTTTATAGTGACCCTAATAAACCCTCCGAACCTCTACCACCAATAAAATTGCGCTTATAGAACTGCTTTTTGGTATGTCATATCTATCGCCAGAAAAAAATTTTGCTAACAAAACGAGTCTTCTTTTCATTCGAAAATGAATTAGAATTGAAATAGAATTCCACGAATAAGACTTTAAATCGGATAGATCGTGGTTTTATGAATGTTATTTTATGATTTTCAAGTAATTATCGGAATTGTTGTAGTGTGCAATAATAAAAGTTCTAAAGATATGCCCATGTAATAGGTAGCAATTCTACATTAGTTGTCAATGCCAAAATAAGCAATAATTTAGAGAGAAAAAAGCATATTTCTATTATGATAACATTTTTAATTTCTAACAAACTAAGAAACTAGAATTATAAAATATTGACAGGAATTAAATAACAAATTTACTACTTTGACTAGGTCTTCCAAAAGACATACTTACATTTATTGCACATATATTTAATTATTTTAGTACACTTTCGTACTATGGGAATGAATTAAAGAAAATACTTTTTTTCTTTATTTATTGCCATTTATGAAACTTAATAACAGGAGGTTTATTAAGTTTAAATAATACTTATTTCGTAACATATAATAATGTGAACTTTATGTGAAAACATTATGAATAACTAAAAATGTAACGATTTACTAAACTTATAGTATATATTAACCGGGATACCTTTCCTTCTTCGAAGGCATATTTGTTAAACAATTTCTCTCAGTGAAGGAAATTGAATGTACGTTTCATTAAGTAACATTGATAGAAAACGATGAAAAATACATTTTTTTTCGACATCTGGTCAATCAGTATGTCTTTACAGTATTAGTTCAACCTTCAAGAAGTTATAAACTGAAATAAAGTAACCTCGTCTACTCAAGGTTTTCTTTTACTCTGATCAAATTTGAAATTTGATAAATCTAATGTAATACTTTTTACGTAATCAAGTAAAAATTTATGGTAGGTGCAATAAGTTACGTTTCTTCAACTTAAGCTTTCAAATTTTTATTCTATTTTTTAAAATTATTTAGAAAGCTAATTTCATCCTAAATGTTCTTTAAAAATACTATAGCACTTATCAATTATTGCTTTAACAGCGAAAGGACATTTTATCAGGATAAAGTATAAGGTTTTTTTAATAAAATTCAATGAGAAATATAGTGGAATTGTTTTTCGATTTTTTAAAATATATTTTGATAAATTTTGCACCTACATGCATTCAACAATTTTTTATTATTTAGTAAAACTTTACTAATTTCTCTAATGAATTCTACGTATTTGTTGTTACTTACAATTTTTTCCAAAAGTTGATAGTTTTCGAGAAAAAAAAATCCTATTTTGAATTCCAATTACTCAAAAACTATCAACGTTTTGAAAAATTTACGAACAACAAAAAAATACTTGGAATTCATCAGAGAAAGTGCTAATATTTTCTCCGAATTTTTCGTAAATAATTCAAAGTTTTAAAATAAAAGTTAAAAAACGTAATAAAACAAAATTTAGATAACAAATTTTTTTTAAATATCAAAAAAATATGAAATAATTCCACTATAATTCGCTAAGAATTCTAAGAACTTTTTATTTGTAGCATTTTTTAAAAAAAGCTCATAGTTTGTGCGCAAAAAAATGTTCATTGAGGACACCATTTTGAGGTCGTTACAATCACTTGGGGTATAAAACTAAAATCTTTTTTAAAATTCAATTATTTTGAGCACTTTTGTATATAGTTTCAATAGAAACCTATTATATCAAAGGCTCGAAAAAACTGGCAAAATGGAGTAAATATTTCACAATTTTGTGAAAATTTTTCCAAGTTTGTTGCCATATTGGAATTCCTGATGACTGAAACTCAATTTTGAGCTCGGAAAAGCGACCTTCCAATTAGGATATGTACCTTGCACGAAATTGATGCAAAAAATTGTCCTTTGGGCGTTAATAGGTCAAGAATGAGTTTAGCTGACGAAATAATGTTTAAATGAAATAAACTCTTGTTATAAAAAAGGGAATGTTTTTCCATTTCATTGTTTATATAAGTAAATACATATTTTATATGTGCTTTCATTATTGTACGTATTATTAGATATTTAATCAATTTTCTTAAATAGCACTATTCGTAAAATAGATCCGTGCCAAGTGGTGATTCATCAAAGCTGCTTCACGTTATGAGATAAAATGATATATTTAGGAATGCACAGGGAACCGGTACATCTTGCTTTAACCAATAGCATCGCTTACTCGATGATTGGCAGATGCCCCGGGTTAACTGAAATAACTGACCTAGAGAAATGCAACATTTAATGCACAGTCTCTAGATGTCATCGACATACGTTGTTTACAACCTAGTATATCACCGGTTTGTATATATTCTTTTCGATAAGTTGTATCAGGTGGAGATTTTTCTCATTTATTTATTTAATAAATACAAACATAGATTATGACGTATATTATTTGATAAATGCTTAAATTAACGGAGATGTTTGGTAACACTCTCACTTTACCAAACATTAAATAACTTTAAAAATAGTTTAAATTGCAAATAATTATTTACAAGTGTCTATTATTTACTAATAAACACAGTGAAAGTAAAAACACATTTTAATAAAATGTTTATATTTCCACTGTTAACATTAAATAGTTACTTACATTTTATCAAAACTTACTATTACTGAAAAATTATTATGGAATGGGAATATGTGCACTTTTGTTTTGATACCAAATACAGCGAAGAAGTTGCTTCAGGCATCTTATGTAGTTCCAAAGACCTAGTTTCCAACTGGAGTTATCAAAAGTTTCTAAAGAAGTTTTTAGGTGTCCTTCTCTTTTTGAATCTCATATAACTATTAAATTTGTACTAAAATGTTGATAGCATCTATTTAGCAATGCGTTTGGCCTGACGTAATGAAATCATCTTGATAAGCATGTGAAGTACAGAGTTCCAACAAAGTTTCTGTACCAAATCATCAAAGAGGACGAACTTTAGTTCGACAGTTATAGCAACTTTACCGGATACCTGATATTTTAATGAAACGCTTAATTCGGAAATATACGAGATTGGAAAAACGTCATGTTACCCATCACATCTATTTCAGTATAACTTGTGCGGTACAGGTAAATTTTTTATTAAAAATCAATAGAGTGGTGTCCTTTTAGATCTTTTCATTTCGGTCATATTTTCCAATTTATATACTCAGCATTCTATTTTTGTTTGCTTATTTAACAGGCCTAGGATTTTGTGTATATTTGTAAATCTGATAGTACTTTTAGTTATGTTATTGATTTTATGAAGAGCAAATCAATGTCAAATAACTTCACTTTTTTATCAATTTGACAGTGAAGAAATAGCCAATTAGCATCTACTTTTGCTTATTAAGTTGTATGAAAAATTTTACGAGCATATGGCTTACTTAATCCAAATATTGTTCTTCTTATTGAATTCGTAATTTCCAATTTCGGAAAACTGATAATAGATTTGTCATCACCGATCTCGAAAACATCTAAGTGTACTTATTTCCACAAGTTTTTTCAATTTTTTGAAATATTATCGGTCACTTTGGATCTGACATTTTGAATTTTGAAAAAATGATAAAAAATTAGTATTCAAATGCCTTCTATTGAACACTTTTTATTTTAAATTAATGAATGAAAAAAGGAAATTGTGATATTAAATGTGGTTTAGCGTTTAATTTCCTAGATGACAGTTAGATGTCTTTAAACCACGATTTTTTAATTCTCTAATGTTTACTCTTTGAGAATACGTTTTTTAAATTTACTATATCAAAAAATGAAATTCATTAGACTAGTAGATGCTTTGACACTCACTGCAATAGCTCAAACAAGGTATCAAAAATGTTAAGGTTTCATAAATTGCACTTCTGGTATTTTGAATTCCGATGTCCCAGAATTCGATGCAATCTTAACTTTTCAGTTATGTGAGTTTATTTTTGGCACATAAGACATATATAAACGTAGTCGTAGAAACAAAACACTCTTATTTCATACAAAATCGTATAAACATTTTTCGTATACACCGTGAAGTGTATGCAATACGTTACTCTGTACAAGGAAATTTGTTTTTGAACGCGAACAATTTTAATGTTTCCCGTTGTTCTCAATTCTAATTTTGAACTCTACATTGTTCTTCGTTTATTGGGTACTGACATAATAATCAGCTTCGTCTAACAAACATTACTAATAAAATACGCCATGTTCAAAATGTACCTTGTATTATTGTAAGGTTACTAAATGACTACTAATTCTTTGATTAGAGTATGAGTAAGTATGGCAATACCGATTTCTTTTGTAATTCTTCACCTGATTATATATTAACCCATTATTTAGTCTCTAATATGTAATATATTTGATAATTCTGATGCTTGATTGGCATCAATTTATTATTAGAGAAAGATGTGCATAGTGGGTTTTAGTCTGACTACTAGCCTTCACTAGGCCTGATAGTTCCAAATCGGTGTATTATTTTGAAATAGACACAATTCTAAGTACTTTGGGGCACTACTGACAATATAGTAATCCAGCTCCCCGGTTAATTCTTCGTCTTATTTTCAACTCAACCCATTATTTAATACCTACATTACATCAGAATTGATCATTCTGTTACGTGATTAGAGTCAATGTTTACATGATAACTCAGACCTTCAAATAAGTATTGTGATTTAAGGAGGAGGCATTATTCTTGTGTATTTTAACCAGCTAAACACAAATCTGTAGTAAAAAATCTATACTAAATTCTATAGTAATTTTGGGGTCCCCGATTTGTTTGATAGAAAATCCCTTAACACTGTCAAAAGAGCTACTTCTACAGCAGAGTAGAAGTTTCCCTACAGTTCAAAAGAAAATACTAAAAATCTATGTAAATTGATTTTGCTAGAGAAATAGGCATCAAAAATGAAGAAAATGACTAGTCTCATGTTAAGATGTTTTTCCTATATACTACGTTGTTCCTATATATTTTGATTCCCGGAATTTGCAAAAAAAAAATACAGACCCCTAGAAAATAGGACTTTAAGAAACAGCTATAAAGGCTTAAAAATGTAATATGATTTTCATTAAATAGAGATCGAATGGAAGTTTGGCAACATTCGACCGCCATATTGGTTCTGCTATTTTGAATTTTTGTAAACTGACTTCAAATTCGTAATCAGCGGCTCCAAAAAACGCCTAAGTAACAAGTTTAAAACGATTTCAGTCATTTTTTTTAAATTCAGGCACTTTGTGATCTCATGGATCATTGTTCGAGGCTTCGACGCCATGTTGTGATCCGCCATTTTGAATTTCAGAAAAAGTAGCTATGTGAACTTGTTGCTGAGGATCCATGGACGCGAGATTTTATGCGTTCGAGGAAGTTCCATTACGTTTTCCATGTGAAGTCGTGGCTTGAAAGAAGTTTTTTCTACGACGAATAATGTTTTTTTTTTTAAATTGTTTATAGCATTTCCAATATTTATTATACACAAAATTTAACCGCAGATTCTGAAAGAATGAAAAATTTTACGTTAGAAATGTCATATGCCATTTTTTTTAGTGCCTATTTCATAAAAAAAATAACGTAAAAGTCAACGACAATTTTTGGTTCGTTTGGACTTAATGGGTTAAACATAAGGGAAATTATGTTCTACTTTTTCAAGACGGTATCACTACAAAAATCTGTATTTTTATTTATTTTTTTTGAGGTTATAGCGTTGGCATTGCTGCTTCGTGTCCAACATATTTTTTTTAACCCTTTCTAGCTATAAAAATTGATTTGTTCTAAAACGAGAGGAGAAACCCCTATTTACTATTGCCGAGTCGTGCTCAGTAGAGCAAAAAAAAAACAGTAATAACGTTGCATTATCCCCAGATCTCCATACTTTTTTATGGGTCTATGTAACGAGCTGAGAATTGTGATCAGGAAGCTGATAAGATGCAACTAAAATAACTTTTTCTAGAATAAGTTTTCTATATTTGGGAAGCACGCGGAGCTGATCCTGATTAAAGAGAAGAACTTGAGTAAAAATCACTTATTTCCGAAAATTCTCGGTCAGTTTTGAATTAATTTCTTTGGTATTTTCTGGACAACCATTTATAGCACTTAGAATTACGTACACAGTAGAGCCGGAATTTTGAAAATTCGATTGAGTTATTTTTTATTTACGGTTTTTAGTGAAAATTGCATAACTTATCGTCGGACCACTTTAGACCCCCTTTAGAGGTGGGAAATTTGAATATTATAGGTAGAAAATCAGAATTATGTATCCAACATTAGTAGATAGCATTACCTGAAAAATTCGCCAACTACGAAGTAATTTAATACTGAAGTTTTGTTGACTCTATAGATTTAAAGACCTATTTTATATCAATAGATTACTTTTACTACATCAAAAAAAAAAATTTACTCCAAGGTGATCAATGCGCAAAATAAAATGGACAATTTTTTCAGGATAAATCAATTATTGTTTAAGTTGTTTAGTTTGGCGGCGAGTTCATTTTTAATAAGGTAACATCAAGATTTTTATGAAACAATTCTTCGGCGCATGTAAATTTAACGCTATATCATGCACTTTTACTTTTCAATAACATTGGCTATTTTCATAATTTGCTACTTTGTGGTTTGATTAAAGTATAAGAGTACTGGCGTAATGCCATGACATCAATATATAAACATATAAGTACTTGTACAGACCATCCACATATATACCCAAGGAAATAAAAGATGAATAGAATTATGTCACAATTGCGACGAAAAGAGAGAAAAATTACTTAATTATTACCAATATTCAATCTACTACAGGTCCATTTTATGGACTGCAGACTTTTATGCACTCAACTACGTTCGTACTGATACCTAATGGAAAAAATGCCTTCTATTACCAAATTTCGACCATCAAATTACTTCAACTTTTCCCACTTACCATAATTATTCGACTTCTATTTGGGTCGAGAAAATCTCTCGCCCTGATGGAAGGTAAAAATAGTAGTTTTCGATACGAGTGCATAAAGTTTGACTTTACGATCGAAACCTACTATATTTTAATTAGGATGCATATAAATAAAACATTTGTGCGTCTTTTTTCAGTGCGTAATGTTAAATTTTACGCATACTATAAAAATGAAGTCATTTGGCCTTATTCTGCTGATAGGGAGATCTTCTACTTGACGAAAAAGCTTCGGTTAGTAGAAATGGAACCACCCTAAGAAGACTATGCCAGCAATAGCATAGACAAGGTTTGAAGGTCCATCAAGGATTACAAAAGAAAAATATCAAATGAACAAATTCAACAAGTATCCTGACCCAAATCAAAGAAGTCAGTAAATGCTGGATTTAGGTAGTTAAGTCCCAGAGCCAACTGAAAAAAATCAAAGATCAAAATTATGGTTTGATTGGTCAAGTGTAAGCTAAAGTGCTGACAAGCGCTAATGGCAATAGAAAAATCCTACCTATTTCTGGTGTGCAATCGCTTGGTACAACGATTTTGGTATGTTTGACTGACCTCTAGCCTTTTCTACTTTACTATATTACCTTGGTGTAATCCCAATTCTTTGTAGTCATCTTACATCGATCCGTGGCTATATACCTATCACGTCCCATCAACATCAAACTTGATCCTCTTATTGGTTCAATTCAAATATCCGGAATCAATACCACCGGGATGAAACAATATTAGAAACCAGAAAAGAACATGTAACAAAGCCGATAAACCTAAGACTTCCTTATGCAGATAACACAACCTAGAGGGCAAAGGCTGCAGCAGAGATAAGCTCGTTGAATAACTCTGCAGTGCCGTGATTTTCAGGAAGACTATATATGCGCGAGTTGGCAGACGTAAGCGGACAATATCTCCTATGCTATACGTACGGTTTCGCTCTCATCCGCGGTGACTCAGAAAAGATTTTGGGATCTCGGTTGGCGTTGCCATGGCAACAGCTCTAACGCGAGATGCAGAGCATCCATACACACGTACATTCAAAACACGTAGCATGTGTTATTCACTTATACAGGGGACGTGAACCGACTCGCTTTTAAAAATAGCTGGCACTAACGTCAGGGTCGTTATTTTCGGCGGAGGCGCGATCGCAGGCTGTCTGGTCCGACGACGCGCATCTTTATTTACGTGCGTGAGAGTACGATGTACACCCTCACCTTTTCCCCCTTGCCCCCGGGGCTATTTTGCCCCCACGCTAAGTTTTAATTTTCTTCAACCCCCATTTTACCGCCCTTTTGCTCCGTTCTATTTTCTGACATTTTGCGTACGCCCTCGACACTGCTGCGTTTTCTTTATTCCTATATCCGTTTCTTTACTCTACTGGCATTCACTTTTTTTCTCGGAGAGCTTTAATTCTCCACACTTTCTTCCCCTGCGACACTGATTCGCACCTATCCCTTTAAAAAGTCAAGTGTCGGATTTTATGCTATCTAGAGGAGGAGGATTGGTTTATGGGTTGATTGCTGTGTTTATGATATCAGGGAATGTTTCTGGCAAATATTTTTTTATACATTTTGGGTAATTTGTGTTGTTATTGTCTTTTCGGGCAATAATGCTATTGTGACATCTTAAAAATGTTTCATTATTGAGGGCTCTTCACAACCTTTTTTTATTTCAGGGTATTAACAATTTCCTGCATGTGCAAAGTTCTTATTCTAACCTTAGAATCATTGTTTACTTTTTGTACTTGCCATGCTGTAGTATGTTAAAAATATGTATATACATTGACTTTGAGCGGTGGTCGCATTTTTATTGATTACAGTGTTTTATTACTTCCGTTCAGTTTCTTTCATCTTTTGGACATTCCAGAAAGCATATAACACGTCTATCTTCTTCAAATCCGCAAATGCAGTTAGTTTTATTAGTAAAATCTTTTCGTGCTAGTGATATAGTTGATAGCGGTTCAAACTACCATGGTACAATGGTACCATAGTTCGGAACTGTTTTTATAATCCCTCTTAAAATATAATAACCCCCTATAGTTGCCCTAATAGAAAATAAACGTGGTGCTACCTAACGACACTGCAAACACGCACTTTCCTCTATTATGAAGTTTTTTCCACGTAATTTCGTAAATGTTATTACGAAACAAAGATGTTTGACTCTTCAACGATAGCCTCTTTTGCTAAGATATCAACTGGATAAGTCAGTTCCATTTCTACATCTAATGATATCCAAAGTATAGTTTCATGTTACTCAGTTCATTCTTGAATCCAATTCCTTTTTCTTTTTTTATAGGAGGTACAAGTTTCTTTTCGTTTTGATCTGCAGTCTTCGTAAGGCTTGGATTACACTCATGATATAGAAGATGTAGATGTTCTGGTTTTTGTGTTGACGGGCAATGCTAAGCATAATTATTTACACTGGACATCATTGAAAAATCATCAGAGATGTGGGGATATTCTTCTGATCTATTTTTGTGTGTTGAATCCAAATCAGTTCATAAAATTTGTCCATTCTCATCCATTTCAAGATTTCAGCCATTTTGTATTTTCTCCAAATTCGTTTCTTTCAGAATTTTTTACCGACCAACGAAACTTGATAATTAATTTACCTTTGTTATTATTCTGCTGTGTATATTGACGGGAGCTTTGTGATTCTTATTTTTAGAATGATTAAGTTAGGATTTGTTCCTACTGATATAGACTCTTTTATTTTATTTTGTTTCAGACTAGCCTTATTAAGTGTTGGAAAATAGCGTTGATACAGTCTTTGATTCATATTTGGACACTGACTTTGTAGTATCCTGTGATTCATTAAATTAGATAATTTCTTGGTTTACCGGTTTCTCATACAGAAAAGTAAATAACAAATAAATAAACAAAGGATTGTCGATTTCAACCAGTTAATTATGATATGTAAATACGAAAAACGCCTTTAAAATATTGTAATATGCAACCAGTATCCTGTGGTTCTTTTTAACTTCTGCTGTTTAGTGCGTGTTTTTAATTTTTTAGTTATTTTCAAATGTCGTTTTACACCTAGTATAGGTATTATATCTTCAAAATAGCGAGTTCTCAGAGCTTGGTTATTCATTAGTTACATATTACGTTATCTAAGTTTTGGATAATATATATTTCTTGCATGGTCCATGAGGTATCTTATTAGACTTTCTATCAATGAAGTTGTTAGCTCTGGCCTTCATGGATTACCAAATTGTAAATGCTAGTTTATATTTCTATGACATATTTTTACTTTGTCCACGACCTTTAAACTGCATGTTGTACTTAAATTGAACCCCAAGAAAACGAATGGTTGATTTAGATTTAATTATGGAAGAATCTATTTCTATTTTCCAGCCCCTGGAGTTCCTCACATCTTGAAAACGATTAACGGTCCAGCTGTACGAAAGTAGATTGTGCACTAAAAGCTATTTCCATATCTCTATTTTGAATAAGAATATATTAAAGCAGCTCGCAATAGCCACGTCCTTCAATTAAAAATATGCACAGTAAGTCGATCATCAGGTGCGCACAGACTCTGCGCCCTAACTGGTAGAAAAGTTAACCTTTTAATATGCATCTATGCTATTATTGGCACATGGTATATTTTTAAATGGAAAACCATCTTGATGGCGCGATTCGTTCATTTCATGAATACATTGTATCAACTACGCTAATTGTTGGTATGTGCCAAGTCTTATTTATTCGGAAACGGAATTAGTTCGAACTTTACTGAATGATGAGAATAGTGCTTAGCATTCTGGTTAAGTTTACCTGGGTCTAAATTTTCTTAATTGATTATTGATGACTACTAAATTTCACCTTATTTGGGGGTGCCGAGTGTAATTCAAGAAGTTAAAAATCAAAAAGTATCCATTTCTCATTTTTATTTTCTTCGGTGATCATATAGTCCCAGAAAGTAAAAATGAATTCAGGCGTAAAAAATCCGAATTCATCGTCATAAATGCAAATTGATTTCAGTTCATTAATAATGGCGTAAATAGAAATGAATTCAAACGTCAAAAATCTGAATTCACCGTCATAAATAAGAATTAATTTTAATTCATTAACAATGGCATGAATATGAACGAATTCATGATTCTAAATTGGGATTCTTGACGTCTAAATTCATATTCATTTAATGGGCTTGATTTAAAGACAGTTCTTGGTTCAATCCGTAGGTGTAATATTCGCATGCGTTTGTTTTACAGAAATGGCAGTCCGATTTCTGGTGAGGCGATGATAGCATATATCATTGGGGAATAATTCGAACTTTCGAATATAAACCATTTTTTTAGAAAATAGAAACAATTTTCTATTTCCATAATCTAAATGTCTATAAAACACATAATTTTTTTGTTGAGACTAGCAAATTTTAGAAATCTTAGAAATTTTAGCAATTTTTAGAAATTTGAAAAATTCATTGTAGCATCAGTTACAGCCTTGTTATTTTCGTACTGTAGATGAAGCGGCAGATCCACTAACCAAACATAAATAAAATAAAACTTATCGCGAATATCTTACATTTATTTTTGCACATGTTAAACAAGAAAAGCAGAAAGCACAAACATTTTAAGTGGTAGAATATAGAGTATATCACGATTTTACAATAAAGACACATTGAAACACATTGTTTATCAATACAATGCCCATGCTGACATTTTAAATTCTTTTATGAGCAGAGGTCACATACAACGAATGAGTAAACACAGGATAATCCTGAAAATTTTGCGAAAAATTCCTTTAATTTTAAAACTCATCTAATTTCGTCAATTTTCATCCATTTTTGTCCAACGGAAGTGCTTTCGACGAGTAATTAAATTTAATTTCAAAACATTTGTTAAAAACAATCTCCAGGGAGAAATAATATGTACAAAATATTGTCAAAGTTGATAACAACAACAACAACAAACAAATTCGAATGTAGTCTCATATGTTTTTACTTCATCAAAATAATACGTGGAGAGTCAGAAAGGCAAGCTTTCAGTTTCCAAATTAAAAAAAAACTGCAATTCGGATAAACAGTAGACTAGTTACAAATGATATTAAAAAAAACGCTTTTTTGGTCATAAAATTAGATTCTAGAGGGGTCAAATTATAATATTTGATCTTATTTGATATTGATAATGGTTACCTGTAACGTTGTCTCCATTTTTTATTAAAATCAAATGAGATACTCTACCAAGTTAGCTTGTGCCACAGATTATATCAGATCTTATGCAATCTCATTTGGTTTTGAACAATCAAGTATATTGACTCTTATTTCATATTGGATATGGACACCTCTAATTTTGTCTTCAATTAATGTGATCGATTAAAATCAAATGACATATCTAATAGGTTTTATTTGATTGGTCGACATATCTCATTTAAACTTCCCAAAATATAAAGGCCTTAACATATTGCCACAGATACAACAAAATTTATTTAGAACCGTTATGATATGCGTCTTTTTTGACAATTGAATTTTGGATGAAGAATCTTGAAAGAGTTTTATCATATAATTGCATTAATGCATCAATACATAATAAATAAATTATCCTTTTTTAAATTTCATGGGATTAGGCAAAGATAAACAATTACGTCTCTGCTGATCGGACTTTTTTTACAGGGGTAAGCATTCTTCATAGCTATCATTTGTAACCTTAAATTTTTATCACTATACTTAAAAATTGGTTGACATCTTTCTTTTTGTTAATTTCAAAAAATTTTGCACAATTTTAGTAGCTTTTCCTTACTGACCTCCTTTTTTACTGCTTTATTTGTATCCTCCTTTGCACGTATAAACGATGCAATGTATGTGCATGTATACCAAAATTGTTTACAAGACAATGTTTCCATTTCTGACGCAATTTTATTTCAAATTGTTTTCTATTTGTTGTTCATTTTTATTGATAAACATCACTCATTCCTTGTAGATTTTGGGCATTGTTAGTCAAATTTTCAATTATTTTCAATTATTGTACTAATTTTTGTAGTGAAGATTTGCAATTTTCTTTTGAAATAAAAATTCCATTGTTTTCCATGTTAGCTTTGGAAACCAACGGTGTTAGACGGATTTTTTGTTATTAAAATTTCAAGCTGTTGATTTTGGGTAGTGACGGTCTAGTTGAACTTTTTTAACAATACCACAAACGAATTGACATATCGGTTATTGATAACAGCGGATTCGATTCTGTAGCCAACATGTTGACAATGTTAAAAGTAAAATTATGAGAGACGTCCATTCGACGAATCGTTATAAGCCCAAAATTTACTTTTTATTTTGTAATTTTATCCTTTTATCTATATGATTTTTATTTTACATTTTGTCGTGAAGATGGCTGTCATCAATGGCCAAATTTTTATTTTATATAATATATAAAATAATAATATTTATATTTTATATAATAAAGGTCTATTTCTCTCTGTCTTTCCCTAAATTAAACCCTTTTAGGGCAATAAACAAATTCTTTTTGAAAACATAATACTAATTCGGGTAAAATTTAATTTACCATTTGGAATTCTACATTGATGTTTAACACTACATCGTAATTTTAGAAATTGTTATTAACTAGTAACAATATTCATACAAATGTTAAATTCAAATAACTAAAAATAGGTAAACGATAGTAGTATTTTAAACAAAACTGTTAAATAATAATAAAAAATCTAAATTGTCAGGCATGAAATTATATTACAGAAATTTTGATAAATAAAAAGAAATATCAAACTTCATTTAAACATTGCAAATTCTGTATGATACAAACATTTATAAAAGAAACTCAAAATGTCGAAATAATGATATATTTTTCTTAAAATCTTATTCTGAATATATATTGTAATACAGTCATCTTGCTATTTCACTTTTCAAAGTTTGAAATATCTCTTCTTTTCACCGTTACTCATATAAACTTTGTGCTTAACACCTAGCCAATTCCCTTAGTTTTAGAAATCCAGTATTTGTCTTTCATTTTCAGGTTTTGTCTTATTCACTTCGTTCGTCTTATCTTTGAAACCATTATATTGCAACGCCCCGTTCAGTTTGCCCATCTGTCAAACTGATCGCATCTCTTATCATTTCGCTTATCTTATCGTAGGTATATTTAAACTCTTTGTTACTTGGCTTCATTTTGCGTCTTTTACGTTTTACTTTCTTTAGTTCCTGTTGCAGTGTTCAATTGCGATAGACTAATTTGTTCAAGTCGTCTTCAATATAATTTCGAAAAATTCACTTTTATATGCTCCTCTTTTTAATCTGTTCTTTAGGTCTATCATTAGATACGAGCCCAAATTATCTTCTGTACTGATAAAAATCAGAATAAAGCAATACTTTATTTGGTTCTCTGGAAAATTCGTCTAAAATGGAAAGAAATTTATTTAAAATCATCTGTAATTTAAAGAAAAAAAACTATTGTTTGGTTAAACGAAAATTAAAAGTGACTGGTCATTAAATAACTCGTCACGACTATTATTTAAGTGTAGTCATGCTTGTTGGAATGTAACATATGACTCATGAAAGTTGAAACTGTTCTACTCAGTTAATTATCTTCATTTCCGGCATTATGGTGGACAAAATCACAATTGCGAAAGCATGAACTGAAATAATACTGAAATGCTGCGTTTACTCTATTTTGTAGTTACAGATTATATTTTTATATTTTACGTAAAGTGTCACGCATTTTTTAACAATATGTCAAAACTGACTGCATCAGATTTTATTTAAAAAAGAAGAAATGCCGAATAGTACAATTATCATGTTGATAATTTTTAGAAATTCAAGGAAAATTTATTTACAAAATTATTATGAAGTTACTAAAAAATTTAATATTGAATTTGTAAAAAATAGTCCAGATACTTCTTCTGAAATTACAGTTCCGCTCCTACATACATAAACGTACAATTACTTGTTAAGTTAATTAAATTCGATCGCAGGGAATTAACTAATTACATTCAGCTTCGTAACGATCAGTTTTTGGTATCAACAGATAACAGCCGTTTTTCTTTTTGCAAATGCTTTTAATTAAAACCTGTTTTTAATTAATAACTAACTTGCCTTTTAATTAAAAACATTTAAAAAGCAGTTTTAGAAATTAAAACACGTCATAATTTATTCCAGTTGATAGTAATGTTATTTATTTACAAATACTTGTTCACGTTTTTGAAAATTTGCTTTGTTATTCTCTTTGCACTAATTATTCTTTTAAATCAACTGCGAACATTATGGTGCTGTAGGTGGTCTTTTTTTATAAAGAGGAATATGTTTTCAAAAATTAATCTTTACACGAACGTCACCACCAAATATATTCATCTACGTAGAAACCTATCTTAAATCTGTTCACGTGTCTCCCACTATTACGGAATGGTATTTCATTTCGTTTAGTGAGTGTTTCGGAAACTCGGTCATACAATATGTATAAGCTACGACAATAACATTCACGTGCTTTAAAGAAGATATAAAAATATAGATATAATAAAAACACTACTACTCGTCCTAACGGTTACCTAATTGCAAAAACAGACAAATATTATTTTTCAACATATATTGCCAAACATTACGAGAAAATATTACATCCTTAGAACTACGTAAACTAACCTAACGTACTCTAACCTAACGTACCCAAACCTAACCTCTTTTAATTACCTAACATAACCAAATCTACACTGTAACATACGCTGCATATCACGTTGAAAATAAATAATTGTTTCACGCGCTTAACGTTGTAGACGTACAAATCTTCCATGATTGGATGTAAATTTACAATCGAAGAGTAATTACTCCAAAACTAAATTATTAAAGTTAATATCACGAAAAACAGTTAAGTACGTAGCTTTCGTACGAAAATTTCTTCTAACACAGTATAGTTTTGCTAAGTTAAACGTGAATCGATTTAATTCCAATGTTTATTGTTTATTATGTTAATTGTAGGTTATGTTAGAAGTTATAAGTAAATGCATCCAGATTTAAACTATTTATTTGCACCACATTTCATAGTAATTATAATAATATCTCGTACCAAAATAACATACTTTTTTGTGATATTTACTGAATACATCTCAAATCAAGCAGACAGTCGGATTGTATGTCAAGAATTATGTTCATGATAAAGTATGTAATTCTACTTGAAAAATAAATAAATGCGTATTTTTTTTAAATTTGGTTTAAAGGCTTTTTGAAGATTTTATAAACAATTTATGATTTTGGCAAAAAAATAAGTTTTTTGCAAACGTATTGGTCACAATCTCGTCACTCCCTGAATTTTCAAGCTTTTCAGCCCCGCTAGGTTTTTCCGTTTCATTTTTTTTAGTTTCTAATGGTAAATGAATAAATGAGAAAAATCTCTATATATAATTTTTAATCATTTTTAGTTTACTAGGAAATGTTTTATTTTTATTATTATTTGGATACGTATATATTTAAAATTCCAATGTTGTATTCTTCTTTTTGGATTCTACTGCATCCATTTTCATTAGCTAGGTTATTTCGTTTAATTTTCAATACTTCTGAATCCTTCAATGGTCCCCGTTCAAAGTGAAAACTCTTCAATATTTATTCAAGTATTACTTTTTCTGTTTTTAATTTTTTTCAATATTTAATAAATGCAATGGGGGTTGAAAAACTTTTAAGTCTTGTGAATACTACTGCAACTTAATGAGAATACAAAATTGTGGTACTTTCGAATGCTTCTGAATACTTTTTGGTTTGCGGAGCTAACCTAACCTAACCTAACCTAAATAATTCTTCATCATTTGCAAGGTTAAAGTATGTTAATCACTAGGATAACGTAACTAAATCATACCTATTTTCGTAATATTTTCGACAATATAACTCTTATAACTCGGACGACGTTATGAATTGCTATACATAAAAAACGTTTCCGAAATTCAACAAACTAATACAAAAAATTATAAATTATCAGCAAAGTTGCGAAAAAATTATTAAAGTAAGCTAAAAAATATTCATAAACTTTAAATAAAAAAAGACCATTTGTCATGAAAAAACGAAAAAATTGAAATATATGGATAAATGAAAAATGGAACCGTAGGGATCGTTGAACATTCTGTTCAAAGAGTTGCAAATTTCACGTATATAGAATATTGATGTTGTATTTTTAGAATTCGTTTGTGGTTCGTGCATTCGGGAAAAATAACTTCTGAAATCTTTTTATCGAACGTTATTACAGCACTTTATTTATAACTTGTCAAAAGAGTACCTTTTTTATTTTCATGCCCGAGTTTTGTAATATATTTCTGGCTATTAACCGTTTCAAAATTTACTGCCCATCGGTTTTAATTTACCTCGAACGAAAACTACGTATTTTCACGTATAAGAACTCTATCGATCGCCCAAAATAACGTTTTACGGCCCTTAAGGGACATGCACATTGAATCATATTACTTTTACGTATGCTACCAGTCAATTCCTCTTGCCGTTGACGTCATTCTACAGTTAAGTGTTATTCTATTTATTGCGGTTTGAATTATATGTAAATATTTTAAAAAAAGCATCTGGTATAGTTTCATTTTATCTCACAAATCTGTTACAAACGTCACTAAATGCTACAATAATTTTGATAAATGAAATTCTGATATTTATAGTATGCATTTCGAATACTGCATGTCGAAATTAATTATCAATCAGATTTACTTTTTGATTTTAAAAAAGTGCTTCAATTTAAGGTAAAGAAAAAAAAGAGGAAATATAAAACTGGTCTCATTTAAAATTTTAGTAATTTAGTTACACCAAAATCTACACAACTGAAAATTACAGTAGATCTATGAAAACTTTTACTTCAATTAGTAACTTTGTGTAATATTTATTATTCTCGTCATTAACAACTTGCATTTCGTTTCTTTCATTCGAAACTTAACAATTAGATCGACTAGAGTGAAATTCACAATTCATAACGAAAACGTTGAGAAATAACACAGGACAATAAAATGAGGTTCTCCTCCATGCCCAGAAATTGTATTATATTTTTCGATGTGCTTAATCCAAATCTGGACGTAGGATTTTTCTATTACGTTAACATTTTGACATCTTCTAATCTAAAAATGCAAAAAGTTTTTCTAGTGGAACAAACGTTTTATTTGAAATTGCCTTAAACACTTACTAAACTGTTATTCGTGAGCTTCAAAATGCTTTTTTAGTCATACTGATCAGATTTCTTTTCATCGAGTTATCGAATGTTTTGTTAAGACACGATTCTGATTTTTATACATGTGTGAAAATTACTAAAAAATTAGATCGACCTTTTTGCTCAGAAACCTGATTTTATTATTTTGTTCGGCCACAAAAACTGAAAATGAAAAAAAAACAGTGTTCTTTGCACTTTTAGATTAAGATATCTGAAAATTTTGACGTGATAGAAGAATTCTGTGGCCACACTTGGATTACAACACAACGACAACCTTCGGAATAGTATATTATGTAACAAAGGCGCAATTACCCGATATTTCGCCCGTGTTATATATGACATTTTTTAATACGATGGGCGCCAGAATATTTCACTGCAGGGCGCAAAATCGAGTTCTACTCCCGGAGTGTTATGAAGTATTTTGTTGGCCTGTTTTCTTAGACAAACCGGGCTAATTAAATTAAACTGTAATACATTAATATTTTTTTCAATTCTTTTCCTAAAGCATAGCATGTATTACAGTTAAATTGTAAATTCAAATTTCAAGTGCATCGAAGTTTTCAATATAATTCATTCGATGCCAGACTGCTGAGAACTTCCCTTACACTTAGTGAACTTTCGACTGCTCACAAATTCATATAACCATGCAATATATTAAATACAAATTAGAAAGTAAGACTATGTGCCATTTCCGTTATCACTGGTATTTCGTCGCCCTGTGTCATCCGAATTTTCGTCCAGCAGTTGCTTGGCCTTTCGATTTACAAACCAAATTTATTCTATTACAACAATATATTTTTCAACCCCCATTGTCGAAATCCTTAGAGAACCTTCTTAAGTTTTAACTAATAACAGATTTTGAAGAAAAATACGTATAAAACATTTACTGGCAGTAGATATCCTGAGTCTTATAGCTCCTTTGCGCGCGATAGTGCTCACAACTGAATACAATCCCAAGTAGCACAAAGTTTTAAGAAAGTTTTTATAACTCCTAAAAACGTTTTTAAAACTACTATGAATGAAAATTGTACAACTAAAAGTTTGCATAACTCATACAACTTTTTCTTGGTGTAGAAACATTTTTACAACTACATAAATGTTATTTATCTTGTAATATGTACTTCAAGTCATTAAAACGTTTTTCAAACTTCATATACATTTATTGTATTATAATACACTATTCAAGATGTATAAACGTTTACACACAGAAAAACATGAATGGTTGTCCCAACTAATAAGTAGTTAGATTTACTATCTATCTGGTAGGCATAACTACTTATTAGTTAGGATAACCATTTATTTTTTTCCGTGCATGATTCTTCAAAGGATGGTTTTAATATTACGAATATTTAAGTTTAATGCATTTATAAGACAACATTGCTCAACTTGATGTCTGTATGAATTTGCGATTCTATGAAGTTTCCTACAACTGACGCTAGGTGTCGAATATCCGATTCAAGTTTTTGGGCCTTGCAAGAACTTTTTCATATATATTCCATGTCAACCGGGACAGTGCTCCCAACAAAAATTCATCTGCACTATACGCATGCTGCTTGGGGTTAAAATTTAGTTCAAAGTGTCTACTTTCGAATGCTGAGTGGCCCAAAGCATAATTTCAAAATGGCGGACTCAAAATGGGGCCCGAAACATGAACAAATTTAAACAAACGTTACATTTACTGTTAAAAAAGCATAATGACGTACAAAAAAAATTTTGTTTGAGGCGCATATCATGACTCAATATATGTACTTTCCGTTGGTTATGTTGTATTTCGAAAAATTCAAAGTGGCGGATCCAATATGGCGGATGAAAAATAAAATTAAAAATTTTGAATTGAAAAAAATATAATCGTGTAAGACATTAAATTCTAAACACAAATGTCCCCTTGGGATTTTTTGATACAACCCATCGTTTTCAAGATAAAGATTCAGGAACATTGGAATTTTGGTATTGTTGAATTTAAAAAATCTGTCCGTCGAGATTAATTACAACACGTTGAAATTATGGATAAAACGGGATGATTTTTGGGTGGCTGTTTACGAATGCGGCGTCAGTGTGCGTATTTAATGAAATGAAAAAGAAGTTGGAAATCTGTACAATACAGGCACAATAATGCCACTTCAAAACAAGACAGTCTACAAGAGCTGGCTTGGCTTTGTTTGAAGTGAAGGCTTTGTTTCAGTACATGGAGAGAATGAGATATTGACGTTGGGTGACCATTCCAAAGTCATCCCAAAGACACCCCGAAGACACCCCAAAGACTCACCAAAGACTCACCAAAAACACCCCAACGTCACTCCAAAGTCACCCAAACGACACCCCAAAAACACCAACGTCACCACGTCGTCATCTTCATCATCATCATCATCATCGTATGCGGGTTGTAAAAACTCCAATCAAACGACGAAATATCCATTATCGCCCTCTGACGTCACGTTTTATTTCCCCCAGAAAATTTATCATGACAATTCGATCTTGTAAAGTTTTAGATTTCTTCCAGATTTCGTTTCTCACAAGCAAGACGTGTCGAATGAAACTATGAATAGGGTTTTCCCGGCTCGTGATTTTCTAATGCAAATTTATACTTTATCAATCGAAGATTGTTGACATACATTGATTATTAGTAGTTAAAAATTTTTAATTTATCATTTATTTTAAAATTTCCTTTTTAAATTTTGCGTGTTCTACTTCAATGAGAAGACTGAATAATTTTCTGGGCACAGAAAATAAAGTTTATCGTATTTCTTGTTTTAAGACGTAATGAAAGATTTACTGATGATCATGTCATCGGGACACGCCGAAAGGTGTTGCAACCCATTCAACTCCCCTTCACATAAGGGAAAAAATTTAAGAAAATTACCGAAACAAATTCAAGAGATGTTTCCAGATTTCTCTGATAAGGCCAGAATATGTTGGGAATGTCGAAAAATGGCCACAGAAAGCCACCATGCGGGACTACCCGAGGTGTTAGCTGAGAACTCACAAGATCCAAAGGAAGATATGCCAGAAGCGAAAAGACAACGTATGTCAAGAACAGTGCAATTGGAATTACTCTTGACCGGACTGAAAGAAAAATTAGCCAGTTTATCAGAAGGTCATCCTTTGCGTTTGGGTATTCTGAGAATAGCCCCTGATTGTTGGTCCATTCGCAATATTGCTACTGAATTTGACGTATCACGTAGAATGGCGCAAACAGCTAAAAATTAAAAAAAAACAGGAGAGTGTTTTGGCTATGCCGGGACCAAAAAAGGGAAAAGTTCTACCAGAAGAAACCATTTGTAAAGTAAAAGAATTTTATGAAAGGGACGAAAATAGTGGCATCATGCCGTATAAAAAGGACGTTATCTCTGTCAAAATCAATGGAGAAAAGCAACACCAACCAAAACGATTGATGTTGTGTGACGTAAAAGCATTACATGTTCAATTTAAACAGCAATTTCCGTCATCTCCTTTTAGTTTGAGTAAATTTGCCGAACTAAGACCGCCGTGGTGTGTTCTTGCCGATGGAACACATAGCGTGTGCGTATGTGTAACGCATCAAAATTTTAAATCAATGTTTGATGCCGCTGATCTGACCAAATTGACCAGAGACTCAGAATATCCATGGCATGATTATAAAGATTGTATTGCGTTCGTTCTATGTAAAAATCCCGCAGCTGAATGTTACTTGGGTGATTGTAAATCGTGTCCGAACATAGAAAAATTTACTGACTATGTTACAAATATTTTACATCAATGCGAAATACCGAAACTGATTTTTAGCACATGGCAATCAGTCGACAGACGTTCCTTAATAAAGCAATGTCTACCGGTACATGAATTTGTTGCAGAATTATCAAATCAACTAAGTAAATTATTGGTACATCATTTCATCGCAAAAAATCAATCCAATTATGTAAGAGAACGAAAAGAAAATCTGCGAGAAGACGAAGTTCTCTTGCAATGCGACTTTTCCGAAAATTTCGCATACGTTGCTCAAAATGCTGCCCAGGCATTTCACTATAATAATGATCAACGCACGGTGCACACAGTATTATTTTATTATAGATATAACAACGAAATAAAACATCAAAGTGTAAATTTATCGTCTGATTCTATCGCACACGACACTGCATCAGTCTATATAATTCAACAAAAAGTGATTCCATTCATAAAAGAAACGTGCCCGGGAGTGAAAAAAATTATTTATGCAACTGAAGGTGCCAAGTAACACTATAAAAATAAATTTCAAATGGTGAATTTAGTCAATCATAAAAATGATTTTGGGTTAGATGGCGAGTGGGACCACTATGGAACCTTGGAATGGTCACCCAACGTCAATATCTCATTCTCTCCATGTACCGAAACAAAGCCTTCACTTCAAACAAAGCCAAGCCAGCTCTTGTAGACTGTCTTATTTTGAAGTTGCCTTAATGTGCCTGTATTGTACAGATATCCAACTTCTTTGTCATTTCATTAAATACGCAAACTGACGCCGCATTCGTAAACAGCCACCCAAAAATAATCCCGTTTTATCCATAATTTCAACGTGTTGTAATTAATCTCGATCGGAAAAATTTTTTAAATTCAACAATACCACAATTCCAATGTTCCTGAATTTTTATCTTGAAAACAATGGGTTGTATCAAAAAATCCCAAGGGGACATTTGTGTTTAGAATTTAATGTAGTACACGATTATATTTTTTTTAATTCAAAATTTTTAATTTTATTTTTCATCCGCCATATTGGCTCCGCCATTTTGAATTTTTCGAAGTACAACATAACCAATGGAAAGTACATATATTGAGTCATAATATGCGCCTCAAACAAAATTTTTTTTGTACGTCATTATGCTTTTTTAACAGTAAATGTAACGTTTGTTTAAATTTGTTCATGTTCCGGGCGCCATTTTGAGTCCGCCATTTTGAAATTATGCTTTGGGCCACTCAACATTCGAAAGTAGACACTTTGAACTAAATTTTAAGCCCAAGCAGCATGCGTATAGTGCAGATGAATTTTGTTGGGAGCACTGTCCCGGTTGACGTGGAATGTCCCATATATATATATATTATTACTCGGACGACGTAATGAATTGCTATACATAAAAAAACGTTTCTAAAATATATATTATATTGTATGTATGTAGATGAATGTGTCTTGTAAAAGATGATGTTCATGTAAAATAGCTTTAGAATAATAAACTTTACTTTTGATATATTTTTGTAGTATTTTACAGTTAGTACTATAGCGGTTGTATAACAAGTTATAACGACGTACATATTTGCTCGATTTATATGTCTTATAAAAGTCATATAAACGTCACGACACCTCCATTTTGGGACTATTAATTATTGGTTCCATAACAGTTGGAATAGCGTTTATACAACAACGTTGATAAACGTCACTTACAATCCTCATTTGGTTGAAATAATCTTTTCTACAACGTTAATAACATTTTAGTGTATAATGGTTTTAAGAAAAGTTATAAAGTTTTAAGAAAAGTAGATGTGCTGTTATTTTGTACAAGTTATTTAGGATAATTTGTGGTTAAAATACCATAAGTTTTTATTGCCGAAGGTACATTCCTTATCAATTATGTTCCACGCTATGGATGTTGTTTTATTGTATCCAGATAGTAACTTTTACTCCGATTTCCTATGTGTACTTCAGAGCCTCTAACGTCATAAAATCAACATCGAGAAGCAAATACTAATCTTCAATATTAAAAAGAAATAAAGTGACTTAATAGCTAACACCTCGAGAGAGGTAAAATTCTTTCGGATTCCGTCATATAAAAAGCATCGAGGAATAAGCAAATAGATTGGCAAAACTACCTGCAAATTCCAAAATCATTTTCTATAATTTTAGACGCATCGCGAAGAACAATGCCCACGGGCATGTTTGTATTCAGGTTTTAACAAAAGAAACTGAGTAGTTTACAGTTTATCACAAAAACTTGTCGACGCAATTTGTTGACCAAAAGTTATTACGAAAATTCATTAAGTGGGTAAACAGAATCTAAGGCAACTGAAAAAGGAGACCTCGACCATTTTTCTGGCAATTTACTAAATATGCCAACGAGAAGAAAATTCCTACTTAATAATCTAATTAAAATACCAACCAAATATATAACAGTCCTGTTATATACTGATACATCATTTAAAAAATGTAACCGTAGTAATATAAGTATTACTTCTAGTCAGCGAGCCCAAAAACCCATTAGTGTCCACTTTGAAGAAAATCCGTTAATATTTTAGAAATGTAGTCTGCCATATTCGATCCGCCATTTTGAATTTCGAAAACGTGACCTCATAATTGTAATCAATGACCCCAAAAACACAAATTTGGAGTTATGAAACAATTGCCGAATTAGAAACTTAACAAAGGCTAACAAATAAATAATATACAAAATTAGCTCTTTTAAAGCCATTTACAAATCGCCATTTTGATATTTCGAATATTAGTGGGTAGCATTTTACAGCTTAGGGATTTTGCATATCCGTGTACACTGCGTTAATATTTCCGGTGTACGTTGCAGTTTTAAGAGAAAACTATTTTTGCAACTTTTTGTACTTTATGAGACATCTTGGAATCGCCATTTTGAATTTTAAAAATCTGACGTCCATTCGTAATCAGCGCCCCTAAAAACCTCATTATACTAAATTTCAAAAGATAGTATTTAAAAACAGTGGCAATAACGAATCCATTCGAAAAATTCATTTCATGTTTGTTTATTAAAAACCATACTACAAACAAAGTAGCCAAAAAACGATCTAGATCCGTTAAACGTTTAAACGGGCAAAAATCAAAGATATCGATGCGGTAACGTGGGTTACCAACATGTTTCTAAGGTTTAATTCAAATTATTTGTTGCCTTTCTCTTGCCATTTTGAATTTTGAAAATATGACAATGAAAGCCTATGATTCGAAAGTGAATTCTGACTCCTCTAATAACCAAGTTTCATAAAAATAAGCAATTATTCTCATTTTCGTCAGCCATATAACATCCACCATTTTGAATTTCGACAATTTTACAACATAGTCTTCATCACTGGTCATTAATTACTCAAAAATTGAGGTTTATTTAAATAAAGCAATTTTTCGTAGTTTATATTGCTTTATTGGATTCGCCATTTTGAATTTCGAAAATCTTACGACGAATTCACAGTCAGAGGCGTATACAACCTTCGAAAGTCAGGTTTTCTATACGTTGAACGATTTTTCTTAATATAGTCCGCCATATTCAATCCACCATTTTGAATATGAAAAATCTGGTAACAAAACTGTAATCAGCGATTGCTAACACCCTACATACGCAAGTGATTTTCACTTCACCACTGCGTCATGAACAAGTATTGTATCACAAAGTACATTTTGCAAGAAAAAATAAAGTTTTGGTGCTAAAAATTAAAATTTTTATGGATCTTCCCGTACATCAGTTTCTCCAACATTTTACCTATTTTTTATAAAAAGTTCACAACATGGAAAATTAAAATAAAAATAGTTAGACCCTCATTGGTTCGCTAAAAGAAATAGCTTGAAGTTGAGAATGCTGAATGCACGCATCTATTCACTCGACCCATTTCGAGCACCATATTGCATTTGCGAAAATTACCCCTGGTGCAATAATCTACTTGAGCGAGTAGAAAGTCCACTTAGTTGCGTACGTATTCTACTCGTGTCCATGCAGGTATGAGTTCCCGGTTGCCTGGACTCACATTTGCAAGCAGAACTGCGTGCTTCATTCGGAGAAGCGCGAGTATCGCGCATTTCTCCATGGGCACTTCGGTAACGAAGCGCGTTGCATTTCAAAATAAATAATAAATTTGTATTCAGGCGATAGAGAGAAAACAAAATCCATGAAGTTTAACGAGGACAGAAAAGTAGCGTAAATTTCCATTTCAGCGTTTCCACCTTTCAGCCGTGCACCGAATTAATCAATTGCAGTCAATGAAAAATTCGCTTCAAAACCGAAAATCATTTTTGGGTTGGTTGTCTTTAAATTCTTAAAGGATGACAGGTTTCGTAACTTGCGAAATACGCAGGATACTCGGCGCCATCTAGTGGCCAACGCTTGACGTTTCTACAAACATAGCGATAGGATAACATAATGGATGAGAATTTTTACTAGACGATGCTGCTTATGCCCAGAATTCTCGCAAGTGGAGTATGATGTTAGTTAACCAAAAAGCGGTAGCAGCCATGATTTCATCAGTTCGTAGTCTAAGAATACAACATAATAACGCAGCGACACAAAATAACGTAACTACATAATTGCTTCATGGCTATTGCCGCTGGAACAAATCGTGAAAAAAAACCAGGTACACGCATCTGCGTGCGTCATTGTTTCGTTGATCATGCAATTTGGTCGCGTGAATGACGAGTCGCGTTTCCCGTGGACTGAAAGTGATTCGCGTACGTATAATTTGAGAATCGCGGAAAACGAGTGAAAGCTCTTTAGTTCTTAACGGTGAATACGTTCACTCGAGCGCATCCAAGTAGAATAATTAATGTGTGTACAACTCTGTGGCAATTCAGTACACGGTCCTTTCGGTACATACGGCACAATACGGTACGATGCGTATACGATCGTCGAATGGTACAGCTGCACCATACGCTTACGTTATTTGCATACGTAAATTTATCGATGGGCACGCGCATTAATGCGTGCGCCGAAACGCGCATATTTCTACCGGTGCATCCACATGCAGTTTTATAAAAAGAAAGAGTTATCGTTATATTTGCACGCAGAAATGTCGGCGCATGTTGCGCGCGCATCGCGAACAATGGCTTTATGTGAACGAACCTTGCAAATCGGTGTGCGTAGTCTACGCAAATACGTATCGTATGTCTTCATTGTATTAGAGACCAGCGAGCACGTACTATGTGGGTATTATAATGCACACTTTCATGCATGCGTGCAACTGGCCTACATTCCAGCAAAGACACGCAGCAAACTGGGTCGCAAGGAGTTCCCTCGTTACTTGCCTTAGCGTTAGACAAATAATGATTAATAAAACTCTTCTTCTGCGTCGTAGTATCGCAATTTAACCTTCCGAAATAAATTTTTCTAAAATTCGACCCAAATTGCATTTTAATCGTGGAAACGATGCTTAATTACGAAGATAAATGGAGTATGGACGGAAAATATGCACGTTCATACCTACCTACGTTTCTATATTTCTATAGTATCGATGTCTAGCTAAGAATTCATCACGTCGGCGTGGAATAATGAAACTCCTGCAATAAGTGACTTGTCTATACAGTGTTGCCAGTGAATAAAAAACATTTCTGGAACGCAAAATGAAGATTGATCGTAATTTATGGCAAAAATGTTATTTTCAGACAATATAACAATATATTCCGCCTTTCACAACCTGCGCAATACGTTGAATAATGGATCATTTTTTTAAAGCAGGTGTAACACACTTTTCTAGTCGTCGCAATTTATTATTCTTAAAAATGCAGGATTTCCCATTCATGACAGCACTGAGAGAACAGGAAAAACTTTTTTAAACGCTCGGTTCGACGTCGTTTTTTCAATACGTTCGATTTGCAAGTCAAGTAACGAGATGTTCAGCTGAAGATCCAACTCGCATATTCAATCCGAGCCTCGCGGAAGTTTCTTGGAGATTTTTAGAGATTCTGAGATTTGCGCGAGATCTACGGAGGATTTCTGGAGTAATGATGGTGCATCTTATGATGCTACTAGGCAAAATTAGCTGCAGGCAGAGCCCCGTTGATCTGGTCTTGCATGTGGAGCAATGGCCTGGAACCTGGTAATCGTCTCTTATATCCGTTTGCTAGAGTTAGTTCCAATCGATTTTATACCTGGATTGATGAGGGCAGCTTCTACAATATTCTAAAGAGAGGTCTTAAGTAATTCTGTAATATTTCAGATTCTACTTGCGAGAAAAGTGTCTTTGAACGCCATCTACTGGTCGTTGTTTAAAAATGCATTCAATAACGTTTCACAGCAAACTTTAAATGAATCTACCACCGGTGCGAGTTCAAAGCCCTCCGCCATTTCATGCTATCGATTCGGACTGGAAAAAGTCGACGGCTTCATTACCTCTGGGAGTTCGTGGTAAATAAAAATTGAGAATATCAGTTTTAAATTTCCATCAAAAGTTTGACATCGTTGCTTATCACGGAAAATAAATGCAGTTATCACGAAGGGCTAATAAAAACTTTCATATTTGCGAAATTGTCTATGACGACAACCGATAAGTGCAATCTTTTCGAGATAAGCGTAGTCTAACAGAATCGTCCGGGTATCGTGAAATTATCAATAAAGTCTTTATGCGATCGGAAAATTTGATACCATGGAGCTATACAAACTTCTTTCTTTACCGATAGAAGGTTGCCCAGTGGTCCGTGTAGGTGTGCGAGTGTATCTTTTGAAGATGTGTGCCAGTAGCGACGACCTCGCCACGTGTGCGTGGCTTCCCTATGTATACTATGCCTGATGTTACGTAACATATAGAGGGGGTTTCAGCCTTGAGCGTGTTATAAGCCAACAAGAACCGAGAGCTGATGAAAAGAGAACCGAGAGCAGAGGATCCGACGGGTCAGGCGAACTCGGCTGCAGGTTATCGAATTTTTTTTTCTAAACTATATAGGTCCTACTCTCTCCCTAAATTCTCGCACGATACTCCAGCGCCGATTTAAGGGAATGGAAGATTTGCCGATGAATTTGTAAATGCGCATTAATTAAAGACGAATTAGTCAAAGAGAAAAGTTATGAGGGAAGAGATATTCCAATACATCAGAAACTCTCAGAGTGACAATATTTTTATGTATTAGTAGCTACTAATTATTTAGGTGGATTGTACATTGTTCATTACCAGATTCCTATTTCAGATGATGTTTTGAACGTGTCATATCGTTTATAAGTCATTTGATCTTGGACAGCATTTGATACTCCATTTTGCATTTTCTGCTGAAGTGCAGTTTCCTTCTAACTGAAAACGGCCATCCCTCATCATCTATAACGGACCTGCCCTTCTGTGCCTCTTATTGCGTTCCTGCAGTTTCTCTTCATGAAAGCTTATCCGTTACTTGAGCCCCTTAGCTGTTCCCCAAGTCTCTACGATATCCTCAACTAACCTACCATCCATCATCCGTAATGTATATGAGCATCGAATGTCTATTCGCTATATTTGCCGCTAATACATCGCTGCTGCTTGAAGACATTTTCGAACTACTTCATTCCTCTGATGATTGCAAATATTTTCGTGCACCCGTTCAACTAAATGTGTTTACCAGCTTAGATGCATAATTCCATTGCCCTTAACCACTTCTGCTTAGGGCATTTGAAACGTGTAACGTGTTATGATAATGATACGTGATCTGATTGTTCTTGTACAAACATGTCAGATCTGAGTAAATAAATACTTTCTTAATTTTTTTAGGATGTCTGGATTCAAAATCCATTAGACCCTGGTCAGATGTTGGTAAGCATAATAAATGTAAACGTGACCCCTCTGCTAACACGAAGTAGCTCTCTGAAAATATATGTTGAGTAAAAGACATCGGTTTAGAGAAATATAAATGAGATATCGAAAAACCCTTCATACTTTTTCATGATAGACACATCAATGTATGAAGGTGGGTGCCTTTGATCAAATGAATTTGCAATTGATGATGTTGGAACTACTAGATAAAGCTCTTACATCAAGAAACGCATTTTAGTGTCATCTAACAATATTTTTCTAAGTCTATCAGTTTAGGTAACCACGACTTATGTGCTACTTCCAGTTGAGATGAATATTTATAACAATTACTGTGATTTAATATGTGCATAACTAAAGAAATGAAATCATAAACAAAGTCGGATGTATGGGTTGCTTGCTCCTGTTCCATTAGAAAAGTATTCAGGATGTGTAAAAGCATCTAAATTACTCCCAATTGAACATCCACAACAAAAGTAAAGGAAGAATTATAATGTACAGATGCTGTCCATTTTATGAATTGATAAACAATATCCACAACTTTTTATCAGCTAGATGGAAGTTTCAGCTTTCCCAGAAAATATTTCAGCAGTTCATTTATTAAAAAATACTGAACTCTTTATAGGTGACTAAACTATTTACCAAAATACCACCAGTTCTCTGAATCACTAATGCCAGTATCAGTTTAAAAAGAAACATTTTCCACTAAAACGCAGCACAATAAAACCTTAAGCAAAGAAACAAGAGAAACTTTGCAAAGTTAACTGGCGGAAGCGGTTCGCACTGCGGTACATTTAAGGAATTCGCGAACATATCTTACGTAGCTGGATGTAATGTTACTGCCTCGAGCTGCAGGTCCAATGTACCATAGTCGAGTATTACGTTAGCAAGGACTCCGGAATATATAAACTCGGATGCGTATAATTTTGTTCTGAGCATTTCTCTTCATCGTTGAAATACAGCGACATTATACAAGATGATAACGAGTTTAATCTGTTTGAAGACTTTTTTTAAATCAACAAAAAACTTTTAATGAGTAATATGACCTGCACGAGATATCAACGAGAAGAAACGAGACTATGGAAAATCTTAGATATTTTTTAGATGGAATTTGGTAAGTAATATGTAATAAAATATAGGATTGACATTCACGCTGTGTTATGTTTCTAAGAAATTTGACAGGTAATTCCGATATGAGATGACAGAAAAGCTGGGACCTTCCCACTAAGAGATTTGTTCCTATTTGATGATGTGTTGATAACCTTTCTTCATCCTTTTAAGAATGTTGAACTGAATCTGAGAATTGTCAAGATCAATTAATCCACACAGTTTTCTGAATGATTCATAATAACATCCTGTAATTTATAATTCCATTCTGCATGCGAAAGGACTAACTAAACAAATTTTCAAATACATGGTAAAACATCGTGTAGTCGACAACCAATCAAGTCCGAATTATGTACAGTTCTCAATTGATGTGCGAGACTTTTTTCTGTGTCTTTTCATTATATTATCCTTTACAACCTGTCTAAACCACTGGTTAAACTTACAAGGACCATACAAATTAATGTCGAATTGCAATTTGAAAATATTTTACACGAGTTAGAGTTGTTTTTTCAAAAAATATACCCGGTGTCGCTATTTTATCATGATGATGGCCAAGATATGTCAGATCGTTAAACTTCTGTTTTTATATTGGTCCAAAAAACCCGAAAACATATTGACTCTTCTTTCAAAGCAAAACAGCCTTTCCAAAAATTCAAATAATTTCAATTCAATTATTTTATGTTCTCTTTGCCTGTCTTACGTTGCCAAGCTTGGAAACTGAGTAACCACTTTTCTTCTAAAAATGTCGAAAATAAAAAATGTCCGAGGTATGCCCATAAATTGTTTGAAAAAAATTTCCATTTTATACATGATTTTTCAGCGTAGAACATTCCGTACTCATAAAGTCATATTTGTTATCGTATTTTTATATGTAAAACGCTTTGTTGAAAATATTTGATTTTTACAAATATTTCAGTTCTATCGTCATTTTTTCGTTGCCTGTACCCCATTACAATTTATTATAGTGTTCTACAGATAACTAATATAACTCACGTTACGCTCGTAACTTAACTGTCAAACGATTCGGAGTCATGTTTAATGAAGTCATTAAGAATCGTCCAAAGAGTTGCTAATAGTTAGTAAAAATTCATATCAATTTACAAACAATATCTGACATATTAACTAGCAATTAATATCAGCTTCTATCTACACGAAGGAGCAGCAAGAAATCTTTCAAAGCTACAAAAATCTGTGCTTTGCTATACTGGACGCATGTAAGAAGCATTCACTACGTGACGAGAATTAATGAAATACTTCGCTGTAGATAAACGCATCAGTAATCAGTAATAGACATTTTTATGCAACACAAGAACAAGGTAACGAAAAGACATTTAGTGCTTTATTTTTCAGTGGGAGAAGGTCCCGGCATCAATGAGTTTAGACGTTTCATGGATTCTACAAATAACTTTGGTCGAGAAGCAAAGACTGCCAGAAATTTTCCTCGCGCCAATTCCCATTTGCTATGCCCCAATTTCTCAAAACCAAATCTACAAAACAATTAAAGAATCAAGATTCATTAAAATTTTCTAAGAAATTTACAACTTCTTAAATTTTAACATTCTTTAATAAATATGCGATATATGTCTTATGACGAGCAAATGCAGAACTTAACCATGCCATATTTTCTTAATTTTTCTTGCTCATTTCCCAATATTGGCAGAAACTTTTCTTTAGAGGTATTGCAAATATTGTTTAAAAAATGTTCTTATTATGATAAAGATGGAAACTGTTGGATTGTTTTGTCTAATCTTTCGACTTTAAAGGTCCTCATTTTTTTCGATAATCAAAAAACAGTGCAACAGTTTCTATTTTGTTACTTTTTTTTATAAGTTTATATGTAATATTATATCGAACAATTTCGAATAAAAATAACAAAATGTGGTTCGTCTGATTGTCAATAAATCCGTATGGCATAACTCTTTTGTAAGCTTTTGGATCAGTAGATAAAAACGTTACATATCTAAAATAAAAAAAAAACAGTTCGACGGTTTTCATATTCTTCTTCTTTTATTAACCGATTAGATTATATCTTAATGAGTTCCTTGGTGGTAAACAAATATTCTATGACAATATCAATGTTTTATTTTATTGATCCGAGCCGACACTTATTTCCTATGTCAAATTATGATACCGTGCAGGATGTTTAGTCCAGGCAACGAACGGTTTGACCCAAACAAATTTGCAACAGACCGATTTTTACATGATAATTCTAACAAAATGAGTTAAAAATTCGTCAATAGAATTCGAATATTCTGAAAGCTCGAAAAAATTCATGAGACAAAATATTTATAAATGTCTTGGTAATTTTCTTTAAATTTGATTCCATATAAGAATTTCTGATATTTGAAACTTGATTTTGACACCGGAATCTCGAAAATATCTGGTCATTTCTGGCGTTAATAGGTTGATAAAAGAAGGATATGGAAAATATTGAACTGTGTTTTTTATTTTCGATATGTAACGTTATTTTTTTTAACACGTCAAAGGTGATTTTATAGTAATTTCCAAGTAAGTTTTCGATACATGACAGTTTTTACCGTTGCACTCTTAAACTGATTTATAGTTTATATCCAAAACAATAACTGCACCAAAATTCACGATGAATTTCTAATTTGGCGTTTGTAGACGGCAATACATATTTGCAAGTTATGGTTTTAAAAGAAAAGTATCTTTTACTTTATTTTAAAGTGCACTCGGTAGCCTTGAAATTTTAGGTTATGTTTTTAATCTCCGACAATCTTATTTAATTATAATTAATCATCAACAAAACACTGTAGACGGTAGATGGTTTGTATGAGCTAGTTCTAAATGTGGAGGTGATGTTTTCTATTATCTAATAAAAAACATTTACAACATAAAATATAAAAATCATTATGGAACAACTAAGACAATGAGAACTTCATTCTTTTTGAATTGTCTGTTTCATCACAATCGGAAATAAATACCAAATTTTTTTGTTTTCGCAACAATTAATAAATATTTAAAGACAAGGTAAGGAAAAAAAGGAAACGAGAAAAATGAGTACTGTTTTAGTGGCATATTTTTTTACATGCCAAAAAATTACTCAATTGTCTGATGAAACGAATGATTTCTTGACTGGTTAACGATTTTTCTGCTCATTGCCAGTGTACTTCCACAATGATGGCTAAAAAAATTCATAAAACATTCGATGCGTTACTTTAATCTAGAAATCTACAAGCCAAACAACATAATCTCCAAAAAAAACTGAAAGTTGTGTTTGCCTTAAAATAAAACGAATTTTGATATGAGCGCAAAAATGGTAATAAATAAACAAAAATTAAATTTGTTCCATTTTTGTAGCGATTTGTCTATACTCTCTATAATGATTGTCTATAATCTCTATCTATAATAGAATGTGTTACATTCTATTCCAAAATGTTTTTTCGACATTCCACGTTAAATAAGAGTTGGCCATGAAATGTATTTAAGGAATAAGACTTCAAGAATAAAATTATCTGTTTTTTGACATCATTATTTACACTATATAATTGACATCAGATTTTATGATTTCCGAATTTTCATTTTCGCATTCAACATCGATTTGCACTTTTCCACCGTAAGAGACATGCGTTCCATCAGAGAGTTATTTATTCGAAAATTTCCACGTGAAATTCAATTTTATTACAAGTGACTTACCGTGCAGTGAATTTCCATATAAAATATGATAAAACCATTTTAGTATTACAGAAAATAATATATAGTAGCATTACTTAAATAACAATTATCTTAGATCGTTTAATAAAGAAAATAAAAGGATTGAATTTTTGGATTAAAGATTAACAACGTTAGTTTAGTATAGTAACTGAAATACTGTAGTAAATTTTCTAATCGAATTTCATTTTGTTATCGTGAACCATTCCTGAGATAAGAAATGAATGATAGAAACCAAATGGTAAGAACACGTATAGTAAAAATATAAAAGTGTTGTCTATTCGCCTAAAGAAAGTACTGATGATCCAATCTGTAACAAAAAAATTTTATTTGTAGTAAGGATGTGTAACACAGAATATATTAATTTTTATAATTTTTAGAATATATAATTGATTGTATTTAATATTTTATTATCAAGAGGAAAAAATCTAGAAAAATGGAAAAACACTTGACTGTTTCTGTTTTTAGTATGTTTCCTTTTTTCTTCACTGTCGTAAGTTTGTTAGTTCTTTTCTCTTTTTTTATTTTGTTCTCCCCCTCTCATAGTAGGGTCTCTGTCTATATGTTGTGTTTTGTATCAATTATAATAAAAAATATAAAATCACTGATTCATTCACCACAAGAATACTCGATCTGTCCTCATATAAACTAAATGTTAACAAGTTCATTTTTGGGTTCGAACGCCACATAGTATCTTCGGGAGAAATGGTAAAGACTGACGATTCAAAATGAATGGAATTGCAGATCTCACGAATCAATATTTCCGAACAAACCGAAGACCTCGTCAAGGGTTTTTTTGGAGATTTTTGGGAACAACTCTCGAAGAACATTTTAAGAGCTTAAATTACCATCATTTGAAGCTCCACAAAGGCTCAATTCCAAAACATCTTATAAAATTAATTTCGTTATTTTCAATTCATGACTAAAGTGTATAAATTTAAGTAGATAAAATCTCAAAAAATATCGAGCACTCCCGAAAATTAAGCGAGAAGTAAACCACATGACAGCAAAACCAATGACTACAAAAATATACTTGCATATTCATGCGCCGTCTTCACTTCACTAATTAAAAACGATTGTATCGTCACGGAGTGACTGTTACAAATAGAACTCGACGATGCATGTACACGATCGCTTCATTAATGTAATGCAAGTAATTTCATTAAAATGATTTTAAGAGTGGCGCGGTACCATATGCTATCCCCCGTAATTAAAACGAGTAGTTATATAGGGAATTCCTCAAGTTAAATTATTAGACTGAACACTAGACGGAGTGTATCCTATCATATATTTCAAACCACAGGAGCAACGCCTGGGAACATTAATTCTGCGTCTGTTTACCGCGCAAAGTTTTGCTCCGTGTTCTGCATTAGTTTGATTGACCTTCTACTAAGTAAGCATCTCTTCCCTAGAATGGAAGTAGTTTATCGCCCGCAAGTCGCGTCTTTCGAAAGTTCCACTTGCCACCGATTATTCTCGAGTCAAGTCCCCTAACTCGGGGGTCTCGGTTTTTAGTCTCTCCTTCTATCTACTATTGCGATCGGTACTTCTCCGATAGTTGCTTTAGTTCTATACTAGTTAGGAGGTAATACAAAGTTAGTAATCGGCCTTAGGTAAGTAGTAGCTTGTTCTCGAAGGACTCGAAGCATCGACCGGATGCGCTTCGCGAGAGGAACATCCTCTGATCGCGTGTACATGCGACGTTCGTACATACTAACCATCTGACAGAAAATGTCTAACTGTTCTTCAACAGTTCCACAGTTTCGGATCGTTAGTATCTTACCTAACTACCTCCTTTTAACCAGTCGATTGCGTATTCTAATTCGAACATGTTTTCAACCTGCTTTAGTTTGAATGACATTTGCATAGCGTGTATTTGGAGGAATATTTAATGAAATGCTCGATTGCATAATACAATTGATCTATTTACGGATTTTGGATCACGACTGGTACCTTCAGGGTATCCGACTTCTTTCGTCAAATCTGAGTCTCAAATTAGAAAAATTCAAACTTCGTCATTGGTCAAACTATTGATGATCAGTAAATTATTTTCTCTAGAACATTATCTATATATCTATAAAAAATTATGTGTTCTTTCTAGTAACTATCATAATTGCTATTCTTACGATTAACTGTCAAAATATTATGTTCAGAACATCTATAAAAATCATATTTTTGAAAATATTAGACAAAAGGACATTCTTTCTTGAACATCAGTCACAAGATGATGTCAATTTGGACACCGGTGATTTGTACTTAACTGAACCCTGTAATTTACATTTGAATTAAAACCATGTCTCATAAAGTATTTAAAAACTGGAGCTAGGAATTATGATGAAGGACTAACAGTTTATTGTGGATTCCAGTGATCCCTACTCCTGGTGGGATATTTGATATACTAATATTTCTCGTATCATTTCCGCTTCGAACTTTCTCGGCATTTTTCTAGCAATTTCCAAACGACGAGTTGGTTTTCCAGACACATCTACTTTCCAGAAATGTGTTTATTGTTATATCGTTGACATTGCGTTTGGCTTTGTGTTCGATGTCATCATATTTGAGGCATTCGGGGCTTTAGCAGTTTCTGTGTCCGGACATGAACTGACATATTCAGCAATTTGGTATTATTGATGTTTATTTCAGGCGTGTTGTGTAATCCGGAAAGAATATATACTCTTTTCTACTTCCCTCCTAATCGTGCCATTGAGCTAATGAGGTGCCTTCGAGGTTGTTCCGAACAGAATTGTGGACATAATACTTTCTAAGTTTGCGGTACTCGGTGTGGGTTTTTCTGTAGTTTTTCCCAAAACTTGGCACGCCCGAATAGGGGTACCCATTCGTCAGACGAGTCCTCAAAGCAAGTCCGCTGCAGACGCAAGAAGGGTGCCTATAGGTATTGTATATAATAACATCCGGGTTATTTAATGTAAGAACCGGACAAATACAGCTTGGATAGAGTAATTCCTATTATCAAACCTTTAAGACCCGAAGAACGACACAGTAGAAAATTCTCTTGGATATGGGATATGGATGTTCTCACTTGGAGAGACGAATATAGATATTCCTCTTAGAATAGAAGTGGGAAATTCTTTCATGGAGACAGAAATAGATATCCATCTTGGAGGAAAGGTAATAAATTATCTCTTGGAGAGAAATCCGCGGTACTTCCTCTTAGAGGAAAGGAAAGGATATAGATGTTCTCTCTTGGAGAGACAAAGGCGGGAGTTCATTTTGGTGACAAGGTGAAACATAATGTCTTGGAGAGAAATGGCACAAAATTCCTCATGGGGAAAAAGAGAAAGACTTTCCTTCTCTGAAGGATAGACACAGGGATTCCTCTTGGTGGAATAAAGACAGATGGATGCTCTTGGAGTATAAGGACAAAGACGTTCAAATTTGACTTTACATCGATTTCAATTTCGAAGGTTCGACATTGTACTGTTGCTTAGCAACAATACTCATTTTTTGAATATCATTCTGATCTTATAAAATAAAGACGAGTTTTTCAGTTTTGACAGAGTGTTTTATTAATTGTTTGATATCTCCCATTAGTAGCAGGGGCGATGGAGGATTCAGTTTTTCAATTGGTTTCAATCTTTCAAACCTCCAAGTTTGCTGGATTGTAGGTAATCCTGATAGTTTGAATTTTACTATATTTCTGAGAGTATAGTGGCATGTTCTTCTCTGAGTTTGACGATTTATTATTAGGACCTCTGCACTTACTAATGTGTATTGCAAATGCAATGTTATATGTTAGTCTCTTATTAGGGTATATCTGTGCGAAATCGTTAACTTGTTTGGATTCTAAGTGTTTTCTAAGGAAATATAAGGAATTTCTTCTTCCTACACGGAAATGATGTTAGATGCTCCGGGACACCAAAAGTGATTTGAATAATGGCTGACTAATGAAAAAAACCAGCCACCTTGTTCGGACGATTTGCATATATTTTATAATCCCAAATAAAACACCTTTGCCACTATTTGTAATTTTAGAAAAACATTATGACGGTTGAGGATGAGTGTAAGTTTTATTTATCAATCAGGTATCGAGACATTATTTGAAGAAATTCATCGATTTATTTGTATACTGCACACTTTCGCACATACCATAAAGGCAGTAATGAGCAAATAATGAACAAATATAATGTAATCAACATCCAAAATATAATTCTGGAAACTTCACGAAACTTTATTCTCTATATAGTTTTTACAGGATACTATTCATATGTCCTGGTGAGAAGTTATGGAACAGAACTTCCAAACTTCCAGAGCTCTTTGAAACTTGTTGCTGCTTTGTCGGGAAAATCTCCCATCAAGTCTGAAAAAGTACACGAATATATGCAATATCAGACTGAATGTTGATATTGCGTTTACTTGTTGATAGCCTCAATATGATCTCAGTGGTACTTCGAGGAAATAGCTTTATGTAGATATTCAAGAAAATATTACAAAAAGAGTTTTCGATTTTTCTTTTACTTTCAAAGTTATTGAACTAAATATTTCATGATCAATATATTAAGTATAACCAAAAAAAGTCGATTCTTTTCCCATTGATTTTAATAACACATGAAATGCATTAAAGAATGGATTCAGGTGTGGTAAACAGCAGTAATACTCGTAAAATTTTCATCATTTGAACAGAAATTAAGGTGTATTAAATTATTTAGCAGTGATTAAAATGATGAGAGTTTCCAAAAACAATCTTCTTACATTTAATCAGAGTTGCGAATCAGATGTCTGCAATCCATAGTAAGAATTTACATTCAACTCCATCTTATGAAGGTTTGTGAAAAACGACAAAAATTTGATTATTTTCTGTAGCGAAGGGTATCAAAATCTTAACTATATAGATTACGAAGGCAAACAAAATTTATAAGTGGAAATTGGACTATACTGTTTCGACGGGTTGAGTCGCATTGCATCCAATTCTTGCCGCTGAATTATTGCGTCAAAAATTTGTAGATTTCCTAACCTAAATCTGTAAAAAACACCTTTTTTTAACATTTTCAGTAGGTTTTTATGGCGGAACAAACGTGCATCTTTAGTAAATCCGATACGATCTTGTTTTATCGAGTTATCGAAGTTTTCGTGAAGGTATAAATACATTTAGTAGATATGTAATGGTATGAAAATAATTTAAAAAATGAGACCGACCTTCTTACGCAGAATTGTTCCATCACGTCAACATTTTCAGATATCCTAACATAAAAATGCAAAAACCATCATTTTTTACCATTTTCAGTAGGTTTTTGTGACGGAAATTTGGCAAAAACCAGATTAAAGTGCATGCATCACAAAACCTGAGTATACATTTCCGAAGGTTTTCGATATGTTGAATCCAAATCTGGTTGCAAAATTGCTCTTTCACGTTAAGATTTTGAGATATCCTAATCCAAAAGTGTAAAAAATGAAAATCATAATCGTACCTTAACAAAAGCTTTAATATGAATCAGGAAAGGATCATTGACCCGGACAGATTACGGTAAACAACATTTCTACACAGAAAAAAATAATTAGTAGATTCTACCTAGAAGTTATATAAAATTTACCGAAAAAGTTAAGTAACCATTGTCAGTCAAAATAATTAAAAGAACAATCCTAATTTTCTGCAGTTTATCTGGAATGTATCTTTTAAATGCTTGATTAACACCAATGATGTATGAAAATCTAATCCAAGTAAACAAATTCACATAATTTTTATATTTAATATAACTGGTGTCAATGTTCTTGCGAATGTTGTTATAGAATATCTAGCCTAGTTTTTCGTTAATCTGTTATTAAACATAATTTAAAAACTTATTACTTAAGGACTAGAATACTGCTTATTCATATTCTTCAATAAATTTTGCTTTTAAATGAGACTTGGTAAATTTTACTTAACTTAGTTCGGCAAATTCTACTTATGATTTTTTTCCGTGTAGATTTGGCTAATTTTTTAGTTTATGACTAAAATTTCTTGTCGAATTTTACAGGGTTTAAATTATTGTTCATATAGAAATATACTAAATGTATTTTATAACATGTGTGTTTAAGGTCGTCTTAATTTTCTATTTTTGTTCGACTTCGTGACTTTGGAACCCAACTCCCCATTTTTATGAAACATAAAATTATAAGAAACCTATATAATATTCCAATATTTTTATACTTAAGTTCAGAAAAAATTTTGTTTCTCGGCTGAATACCTGCATTAATCAACATGAATTTCAATGGACACTGCGTTTTGTTAAATTACATTAGCCATAAAAACATAATAAAACTATAGATATACCTAATATTACGCGAAATTAAAAAGAAATAAAACTTCTACTTTAATCTTTACCAAGGCCTCCATATCGGCAAAAGCTATTCGCGTTTTCCTACCTCTCTAAATCAACGTTCGTGGTTTATGGCATTATGACTTTATGACTATTATACATTCATGCGTGCTCTGTGCTAATAAACTGAATCATTCAAACGTACAAATACCATTGAACATCTTTCTCGTAAAATCGTCGACCTCGCTAAAGAAAATCTTGTCGTTTCACCATACAACAGTCTTTATTTTGTATTTTCTAGAATGTTTACATTGTCGTTTTACGAAACGTACTCTAATAGCATTTGATGAAAGTCCTGATAATATGACATCGGATATATTTCATTTCTGTAGTAAATTAAATGTGAATGTTTGTTTAAGATATAATTAATATCATTTATTTTATTTTTACAGTTACCAGCATTTTTTATTCGTAATGTGATGGGTGCCTAAGCGGAATGATTATTACGACATTATTCATAGAGACACGGAGAGGACAAGATGAACAGGGAACACGGTTGAAGTCAAGAACATTAATCATCAGTTGCTGCTTTTCTCATTTCGCACTACCTTCGTTATACGCGTCTTCACATTAAATATATATTATGTATACCGCATTTCAGCTTCATTTAAGAGAATGTCTTATCTTGGAATGATAACGATATCCTATGTATAGTATAATACTAACTTATAAAAGTTGTAAAAAAACTGGTTAAAATTAAAGCCGACAAAATATTTTTTAATATAAAAATTGTTTAAAACTTAATCCTAACTGAACTGGTAAGTGAGAGCTAACAAATTTGGAATCAATATAAAAAATTGATATAAGTAAAAATGTTATGAAATACGTTAATACATTCAGTTTTATAAACAAGAAACATCGGTTTAACGTGTTTGAAAAATTCAATGGCACGTTTTAAATTTGACTCTAAAAAGTTCACATTTTTAATTTGATGTCACCATAATCTTGTACCAGGGAATAAACTGAACCCATTAATTTTCCAATCATTATTCTCTAGGTATAAAATAAAATAAAAAAGCGTCAAGTCACTGAAGATTTAATATCTAATAGAGTTCGTTATTACAAATGTTTGCAAAAATTTGTCGAGCAAAAAAGGAAAATTAGAATCTGGGCAATCTGAATATTGTACAATTTTTTGTAGTGCAATGAGGAAACCTATAACGTAGAGCATTTAAATAATTATTTAATAACAATATTTAAAATATTGTACCTAAGCAGGTGTTTGCTAACATGGACAATTTTCTTTTTTTTAATAGTCAATGATGGCCGGAGAACATCACTTCCTAGGGTGTGCAATCACCAACAAAGGAGTAAAACCCTTCCTTATTTTACGCCCTCGGCGCGAAAAGTACAATTACTATAAGAGTCTATTAGAATTTTCTACTATATTCGATCTCTAAAGAGGATATAATTCAAATTCAAATTATTAGAATACACGTTTATAAATCCACAAACTAAATAAAACTCTGTCTAGAACATACTGGCGTGTTCTAATCTTTTTATGCAGTGATTATTTTTATAGAAGGATACACAGAAACGTTCGGCATTAATAACAAAAATCGATTTAAACTTCATCCAAGCAGCACAGTCAATGTGCCCTAGTTTGGTTAAAAATACCGAAATTGCGGAAATTATGTCATAATAACCAGAATTCTAGATGTAAAGGTATTGATCATATTGAATTAAATTGAATTTCTATTTAACCAGATATTCAACCAGAACTTTTCTGGTTATCGAAGTCAGTACTTATAGTACGGTCCTATTCAACCAGACCTGTTTTTTGAGTGTATAAGGCAAATTGTGATTAGCGCTTCATTGTCACTGAACATTCATTCAGATGGTTATTAAAAGAAGGGCGCAAAATTGGGTTTTATGCTTACATATGACAATAAATAAAGAATGGTATGTATAATATGTCTCAGGTTTTAAATAATACAGTTAAAATACTCCATTAATTTATATGAATTTTTTATTTGAAACACTTTTTGGTCTGGGTCTCATTTAACTAAGATTTTGTCTAGCATAAAGTTGTGTATCACTCCAATTCTGCAAAATACATAATTTCGATATAATTCCGAGAAATTCGAAATTTATATTTATAGTGAAATTAAACAGTTTACCTTCATTGGTATGTTGTATTTTATTTTTTAAATACCAAATAACCGCGGCATGTGGTTAATGGATGACTCCTTAGCTCCAATTCATCCAGATTATATTATTGCAGATAATTGGAAGTACCGTAGATCCTCCCATAGTGTCGCCCTCCCGTAGTATGACTCTCTAGAAATCCTCTGATAGTGTCGCAGTTCGCTCTTCTGATAGTGTCGCAGTAAGCTCCCCACCATTTGACCCGTCCCATATCAACAGATTGACCACGAGTGGGGTTTAGTGTTTAAGGAACACGCAGAGTGGGGGTGCGACACTGAGGGGAGGGGGTGACAATATGAGAGGGTCTATTGTATTAGCGCAGAAATATAACCTGTCAATTTGGTACATCACAATCAAATTACAGTTTGGATGATCCTATCTGAGCACTTTGATACTGTATTTAAGTGTAAAATTTGTTGTTCTTTCAGTTGCCATATAAAAAAGTGTGTTTTTATTTCAGCAATTAAATTGACTTCGAAATAATATTCACCATCAATTCCAATGTAACCCACCATTCTATTCGTTGTTGTCAATTATTTCCTTATCGACATTCCGTAGTTTTTCTATTACTTCCATCTTCACTAGTTGAACGACATATATCTAGTACGGAACAATGAACCATCGTCAAAAAACAATACTAATATGATAATAAAAATTGTCAATCGACCATAATTTTACTACCATGTTGAAGAGATACTAGAAAAACTTAAATTTGTATTTGTTTCTGTTTTATACTTCTCCAAAAAAATTTAAAAAGTTGACAAAAAGTGCAAAGCTAGTAAAAAAAAAGGATATAAAATCTCGGAGAGTATGATCACAATACTTTAAAATAATATAAATTTAACATTTCAACGTTTTCGGTACCGTAATGGTACCATCTGTAGAAATGAATTAAATATGTACTCTTTAAATGCTCTGGAGTGAAAATTTCACTCCATGAATAGTGACAGTTCACTCCATCAAGAGTGAAGAGAGAAAAAGCTCACTTCTAGAAGAATGAAATAATACTCTCAATACAGTGAAAATTACACTGTTTGTGTATGAGTGGCTCAATTTTCACTCCATGAAATTTAGAGAGTAGTAACGCTTATAACAGCGAGTGCAAAATGGTTGGTAGGTTGAATGTTTTAACGTCTCAACATTCTTTAAAAGGAATTCTCCTCCACCAAAAACTCCCTTTTGTACTATATTTTTCTACATTATTAATTCATTTTTTAAAGATGGTACCACTACATACAGGACCAAAAACCTACAAATTTTGCGTATTGTGGAAGTACTCACCGTGATTTTATATGCATTTTTACTAATTTATATACAAACGATCAAGAAATATTATGTAATATATTATTGAAGTGCAAAATTGTTTACAAAAATGAGTAGATGCACTTTGTACCTATATCTAAACAATCATAAAAAAATGAAGATACAGATGTTTTTAAAGCGTTCAAATGTTAATGAAGTACCATAGAAATTTTTTTCTTTTAAAATCTTTTTATAAAACAATAAAATAAATTAAATAGAACCTGATAATTTTTAAAGAGAATTGGTCTAAATAGGCAGTATTGTTCTGGAATAGGACCAACAAAAAAACACGCCACGTTCACCAAGGATGAGGACTCGCAGCAATTAATTAAAATAATCAAGCAGTAGCTTCTCTGTCAAAATTTCGTAAAGTGTGCGGTGGAAAATGAAGGGGATATTACCTGAAAAAGCTGTCGCGAGTATTGCGGCAAGATGAATAACGGAGCGACTCGAGGATTCTCTGCGGAAGGAGGGAAAAATAAAATATTATTCGTCCCATTACGGAGCAAATCCCGTAGAGAGTAGAGTCGCACTGAGTGGAGTGAGCTTTTCAAGTGAACTTAACAAAAGTTTTAGGACATTCATAGTTTGCTGCAACGGTATAAAAAAAAACACGGCGTATTCGCGAGACTGCACGTCCCCGTTCCATTTGGATGTGTCCGCCTTTTGTTTCTCGCTCTCAGACTTTATCCGCAATATAGTTCGTGAAAAAGCTTACCTATTGTCCTCATTAATCATCCCGCGCTTGCTGCGGGTTAAATGCCAACCAGCTTCTCTAGAACTTCTCTTTGATGATATAGACGCCCAGACGCGCTTTTAACTATTTCCTTGTATTTTAATCTTAGGCGTGGAGCATGTGCGTTGATCAATTATTCGGTTAATGTTGATTAATAGCCACTTTTTGTATTAGGTGGTACTTTAAAATATAATAACCTTATTTCACTATTTCAGAACCTGACAGTAAAGAAAAACAGGTATTGCCTGTTTATATTGGCCCCATAACGTCAAGTATTTCGGGCATTTGAGGTTATGTAATTGCAAAAAGCATTTTTGGCTATTTTTGAAGTTGTGGAACATATAGGATGCAGTTACATTTTTGGTTCATTTATTACCAAAACAGGACAAGCCCGTCCCAGGACGTCCTAAGGAACCACTGGGAATCTCCCGAGGACCAAAAAGCGGACATTTGGACGTCCTCAGGAGCTCCCCAGGATATCCCGGGACTGATTTTGCTTTTCGGGCACTACTGACGCCCATCATAGTAAACTAATAACACAGATCTTCCTTTTTTTTTTTGCATTTGGATATCGGAGTGGTTTCCGATGTAATTTTTTGCGCTGAACACGGTTACCAGTCCCAAAATTGCGTCAAATCAACTAAAAAAAGTTGTTTTTGAGCGTTTAGATCTCTATCTTTCTCCTACACCTAGAATATTTGCGACTTCAGCCTGTGTTTAAATTAAAGTATGAATCTCATCCTTCAATAACCGTGTATGCATTTTACAAAAAAATAAAGACTTCTATAAAACAGCGGAGCTACAGTAGACCCTCTCATAGTGTCACCACCACAAGACCGAAAAGGAAACAAATCCTCTATCTGTGTCGCACCCCCACTCTCCGCAATCCTTACACTCTAAACCCCTCTCTTGGTCAGATTGTTGGCATGAGACGGGTCAAGTAGTGGGGAGCTTACTGCGACACTATCAGAGGATTTTTAGAGAGGGACACTATGGGAGGGTCTGCTGTACTTGTTCAAGGTCTGCGCTATATCATACTAAGCCTTATTGGACCCGCAATTTTTAATTTTTTATTATAATTTATTCTGAAGATAGTAAAATAAATTAACTAAAACGTTGCATTTTTCAACATTAATTAATTGTTTACCATTCACTCGAACGACTTATAATTTCTTTTTTAAATACAACAGTCGATAATAAAAACTCTAATTTACGAACTTCAAACATCTTAAATTCTGACGTAATGGAGGCATTCAGGTCTCAGATTGAGATTCTACGCTCAAAATTACTCTGGAAACAGAAAAGAGAGAAAAACGCACGAACTTTCGAATGATTTTTGGAGAAAATGGTGACAAAAATATTTATTTATTTCATTTAAAAACCTTATTAAATTTTAAACTCTTTAAATCTGGCGAGATATATCTAGAAACCAAAAAACCATATGAACAACTATTATGAACATAAATCATTTCCGCACGAAAAAAAGTGGTTTTTCGGCCCAGCTTAATAGTTATGTCACCAATAAATGGTGATTAGGTTGTGTAAGATATGAAAAATAACAGTCATTCATTAACGTAAACATTTTTTTGTAGAAATGCAGGTTATTAGTACAATAATTATAAAATGAAACAATGGTTTTATTTGTACATCAAAATCAATCAACATCTACGTTTTTAACCAGGTATATACCTGATGTTGAAAATAGATTACTATAAATTCAAAGAAGAATCCATACACTATAAAGTGAAGAGAGTTTGAAAAATAACTGAAGTTTAATATACAACATGAATGTACACATGCAATTTGGAATGCTTATTAATGTAAATATAATAAAAATGTAAATATTCTCAACCTAGCATCCTATCTTTTATGTAAGGTAGAGATATCGAAGTGGAAATAATTTAACGCGTGGAAACCATGTATCATATTTCTATAAAATTTAAATTTTATTATAAACGCTATTAATAACATTCATTTGTTATTGTTCTGGCCATTTTTAAAACTCTTCTCTACTTATATACGAATGTTAAATAAATTGTGTTATGTATTCTTGTTGGTAGTTGATACTTTCTTCAAATACTAAAACAAAATTGCCAATTCAATCAAATATTTAAATAACATATTCGTTTTTCTGCATAGTTAATCCGAATAGGTATTTAAATTTAATAGTTAAATTCCGAATATTTGGTTAAATTTACTAAATATTATGTTAGATTTATTAAATATTTGTTGGACATATTCTTCTAGTCTGTGTAATTGAAACACTTAAGCAAGGTTAAATTTACTAAATATTTCATTTGTGTAATATTCATTATTTCACTCTGTGATGATAAAATAGTCAACTTATAATATTTATAAAATATCCGAAGGTAAATCTTACCTTTCCTCAATAGAATTTATTATATAAACAATCAGAGAAAATAAAAAATATACGTGAAGTGTGTAGATTTTGTATGTTTTTTACTCGAGCACTGAATTACTTGTGTACTATTTATTGTTGAAATAGTTGACGTAAAAACTCAATTAATTAAATTAAATATTTCGATTAGTTAAACGGCAGCAGCTTTGTCCAGTTCTAATCAGTTAAAATAGTATTCACGGCTATTACAAATACTTTAAATAACTATAAAAGCACACAGAGAGAAAAAAAGAGTTCATAGAACAATGAAGAAATAGTTAATTTAACTACTTTTTGTATTAAAACGCTTTACAATTATGTTTCATTAATTATCTCTTTGTATATACTACAGAAAGCTAGACGGAACTATTAAGAATTTTGGGATAACGTGTCAGTTCTTCGGCTGGATAACTAATGTTCCATTCCATGATTACTGCCGATTGTTTGCTTCGATATCAATATCTTCTGAAACATTGAATGGTAACCCTAACCTCATATTTACTACTTTTTAGACATATTTCATAAATTTATACCTAACTTCGAATTTGTGAATGTTCTGCCAGTTCCCAGGTTTCTAATACTTAATAATAATTTTGATATTTATTTCCTTGTTAACCTTTCTTCTGTATGAAATTGATCATTCGATTATTGACCCCCGAATGTCGCCTCCACGTAAGTTTTATTAAACCATATAAAAATAGTTGCACTAACTATATGACAGTACTAAAATATTAAAAAAGATTGTCAATTTTACTATTTTTTAGTTAAAAACTTAAGAAATTTAAAACAGTTCGTTCAACCATAGCTGGTTTGTTAACTTTACAAACTACTTAGTTGTGTTAGCTATTTTTCAGATAGTTATAAAGCATCTATTTTTTTCGGGACCTTAAATTTTACACTTTAAAAAGCCTGTTCTACATAGTGATATTACCATCATCTGTAACTTCCATTTTATGATGTGAAGTTACAACTGCTAGTCGACATTTCACAAAGATAAAAGAGAAATTCACAATAATTGTTTTGTAACTCACTGCGCGTGAAAATGTACGAAGTACAACGTGAGACGATTTTGAGCAACACTGAACGTGGTAAAATTACACAATCTTTTTTGCAATATAGTGATTTCTAGAAATGAGGGCCGCCAAAAACAAACTTTTTTCTTGAAGTCAGTTAAGTCTGAGTATTTCCACTTTTACCTAATATCAAAGTACGAAAATACTCATTATTAAGATTAATCATCTCCCGATAAATTTTAGTGAATGCTTCGACGAAATTGCTAATTAATAAGTTTTTAAATGATATTTCTTTCTTTGAATAGTAAACGGGTTTCAGCACAAATTGTAAAAAAATTTGGTTAGAATTCATAAACACGTTTTTATCCATAGTTTTTGATAAATATTTCAAAAAGAAAAACAATTTTACGCCAGACAAATTACAACAAAAAAGAGTTAAAATACCTTCAAGTGAAGAGAACAAGACGAAACCTTTATAACCCTTCGAGTCACACATTTTTCCTTTTATCGAATTTAGCTGAAATCTGTTACTCGGGGGTTTTTGAGGTCGCTGATTACGAATCCGAGGTTAGTTTTTCGAAATTCAAGATGACGGATCCAATATGGCGAAAAAAAATTTTAAATATAATTCGATTGGGACAAAAATTGCTACTCGGGGGTTTTCAAAGTAGCTGATTACGAATCCGAGGTTCGTTTTTCTAAATTCAAGATGGCGGATCCAATATGGCGGACAAAAATTTAAAATATAATTCGATTGGGACAAAATTTGCTACTCGGGGGTTTTCAACGTCGCTGAACATCTCGACATCACCGCCATCTTGAATCAGCCATATTGGATCCGTCATTTTAAATTTCGTAAAGCTGACATCGGATTCGCAATCAGTGACCCCGAAAACCCCCTAATACGCATTTTCATCAAAATTGGCGATATTTTACATGTTTCTGACCGCCATATTGAATCCGCCATTTTGAATTTTGTAAATCTGACACAGGATTCGTAATCAGCGACCCCAAAAACTTATATACCCCGAACTTCAAGTCATTTGTATTATAAACAACTAAAAATTGGTTTAAAAAAACTAAATGAAAAAATAATTGTTATATCGACCCCAGAAGATATTAAATGGATTGTAAGATTGTATATATCTTTCAAAATAGCGTCAAAAATGAATTATTTCCAAAAAACCATGATTATTTGTGGTTGTTTATTTATATAAAGTAAACAATAAACAATTATGTATTTTTAGTCATGTGGATATGTTCTCTACGTACTAAGGTAACAGAAAATAGCAAAAAGACCGATCGGAATACGTTAACTTGAACGTAAATAATTAAAATTCAAAGAAATGTGGATTACTACCGTGACTCAAAGAGTTAAGGTTTTTAGGATGGCATAGGAAATCTTATTTTGTATTTTGCACATAATTTACACCATTACTTTCTGAGAGAGAAAGTTAAAGCGTTTTTTCGCAATAACACAAAATATACCATACCATATTTACAATACGTGCAATTTATTTTATATTAATCTGTTTAAAAACCACCAAAAGCAACGTTAATTTCCTTGATCCCTTAAATCGCTTCGTTTTCCCGAAGTATTCAATCTTACAATCCATTTAATATCTTCTGGGGTCGATATAACAATTATTTTTTCATTTAGTTTTTTTAAACCAATTTTTAGTTGTTTATACTACAAAACACTTTCAAAATTTTTATTAATTTTATCTGATGTTATTTGTATTTTTAAATATTAGAATGATATCAAATTATTTGTCAAAAGATGCTATGTTACAGTATCACATTTTTCATCCCATTTATTCACAATTTTCAAACATGATCAATATTATAGGCATGAATTTTCTGATACTGATTAAAATCTTCTTACAATTCGATCGATGTACAAAAAAATGAAGTTGGCTAAGTTGTACTGCACTGTAAAACCAAAGTTTTAAATTAAGGCCGAATATCGGCTGAATTTAAGATGTAACAAAAACAAGCCCAATTACAACAGGACATACTTATGCCTTATATAATGACTTATTTTAAGACCTTTTAAAATGTAACAATTATAAAACTTTTTTTATACTGCATTATAGTTGTACATCATTACTAGCTTTATAGGCTAATAGAACTATAAAAATGAAAAATTCTGGTAATTTTTACCTAAAATAATGGCAAATTTTTCGTAAAATGAACGTTTGTTTTCTATAACGATTGCAGTAACTTTTACAGTGTAATGAACTTTAGTGAAGGTAATTGAATCCAATGGACTAAATCATTAATATTACCCGCAATTACGAGTAAATTATTCTAAGGACTGAAAATTTGCTCATTTTGATTGAGAATCCTGTTACGAAAATAGTATACAAAATTGTCAACATTTATTCAAGCGCGGTGCGTCGGAGCCAACTTTAATTAAAAAGGTAAGAAAAGCTGAGAATTGTTCCTGATTATCGTACGAACATTTTAAGCCCAAAAACAACAAAATCGCAAGGGAGTTTTTGAACAAAATTCATTTTTTTTAAAATTAAAGCAAAAATGCTCTCATCGGCTGAATTTTTATCAAATCGAATGGAATAAAAGGTCAAATTGTCGGTATTTTTAAAGTCTACAGTTTCGTTTAGGGCACATTTCATTAGGGATTGAGCGAAATGAATTAGTCGTGCAAAAACCCGGAAATATGCATTTTTTCACCTTTATTTGGCGGCAACAGTCGACATATTGCATGAGGAGCTGGACGCTTTTATGCGTATTATTTTTATGAAGGTTATCATTTATAGGTTATGGGTTATGTTATGCAAACAAATCATCGAGCGTTATACGTAACACCTAGATTTTAATTCACTTTATGTATCAGTTAAAATTTAATATTTCGTCTATGGTACTAAAAAATTATTTTTTCAAACAAACAATAGTTCATATTAAAGCTTTTTTGAAGCCTTCCAATTCTCCTATTGTGCGACATGATTTCGAATTAATGTCTTTTGTTGTAGCTGATTAAAGGGGGAAAATTCCATATTTCCTCAATTTTTCACGTCTAATTCATTTCGCTCAATAGCTAGTGAAATGTGATTTAGAATTTCACTTTTTATTCGATTCGATTTGATCAAAATTGAGCAGATGAGAGCATTTTTACTTATATTGTTGAACAAAAATCTTTTGGTTCAAAATGTTCATACGACTACCAGAAACAATCTCCAGCTGGAAAACCTCACGTGCCCAAACTTTTTAATTAAAGTTCATTCCGACGCACCGTTCAAGTTGGGATGTTCAAGTGGATACATAGAATACTTATAATATATACATAGAAGACGAAAAAATGGATTTTCACAGTTGACTTCTTCGATTTTTACAATTATTTTCTTGTTTCGATACATATATTGAGTATGAAAATTGATCAAATGCTAGGCAATCTACGAGATGACTAATAATCGTATTTACTCAAGTTGGGTCTCCCCATCTTATGCCTATCAACCATCAATTCAATTTTAAATACAATCGACGATGTTTTAAATTTTCTTAAGTAAATTTTAATTTAAAAAGTGAATCCTGAAAAAGTACACCCTATATGATCCTGTTTTTTTTTCATAATTGCTATTTTATTAATCTAAACTCCAGATTTGGAGTACTGAAAAAAGCATGCATCTAATTTATGATTTAATTGATACAAAGTACGAACGTTGATTTTGAAAAAAAAAATCCGTTTACCAGCGTTTATCAGTGTCTTGCTTTCCTACAACGTGATCGTGCGAGGTTCGCAAACACGAAGGTCGCATTTACGTTTGCGTAAGCTAAATGTGTTGCGTGGTACAAGCTCGTTCCATCTATTACAGGTATACAGTTGTTCGTGAGGCTTAAAGATGCAAATTTATTCGGTGTCTTACAATGTTGCAAGTTTCCATTTTTTTTAAGATCTTGAATTGTTAAAATATATTTTAAATCTATATAACAAAGCTGAATCAATAAGTAGGTATGACACATTTTAAACGAAGAGACTAATCTATAATCTTATCGAATTAAATTCCTGTACAATTTCAGTTTCATATTAGAGGCGTTTCAAAGATACAACTTCAAACATTTCGGTTTAGTCTAATGGATTGTGCATTCGTTTGATTTGCTATTTCCCTGTCTATATAATAACAAGGACTTATTACCTTGGATCTATTAACAAATAATAGTATATAACAGATATGAAGAATTTCTTTGAAATTATTTTGAAGAACTATGAAAATTTACTCGCATGAAAATCGTACAAATGTAGCATAAATCGATTTGTTTAATGGCGTTAATAAAAGAAGACAATTAGTATAATATGAGTAAAATTTTGTGAATGCGTCAGTAACGATCATCCTCTCGCCACAAGAGCGAAACACAATAAAATTAAAAATTTTTTACTCGTAATCACTAAACTTTTATCTAGTTGGGGTCTGCTAAAAAAATTAATTTTATCTAAATCATTTGCTATCAACATATTGTCAATTTTGTTAGATAGTATTTAGTAGAATATTAGTTGTTTTAGAGAGTGCTTGCTTCAGAACATGAGTTACTGAAACCAGGAACTTGCGTACCAAATTTTTGAGAAAATGTAACTATTTTTACATTTTAGACATTTAAAAAAATATGACTTTTATTATTTTTTAATCTATGATGGCTAAAAATATTCCCCTTGTACAGAGAAAGAAAATAGAACTTGCATTTTAACTAACATGGTCCATGCAATGTCTTTCTAACCCTCGACCCAAATTTCTCTAAGACTTTGTCTTCATTATCCATTCTAGTATATGATCAATTTTTGACTTGAAAATAAAAGTTAATTAAAATGTATTATTACGGATTTTCTGAATTTTACGATAATGAAATAGTTTTTACAATTTTATCATATATAAATACGCATTTGTTGTTGAAATGTTGATAATATTAAACAAGAAAACAAGTATTAGTAACAGAACAACTTTATGTTTCTAGTACAACTTTTAACAAGTTGTTAGTGTTTAGATGATCTATTTAATCGATATTTCATATTTTAAATATACTTACCAATGGTCAATGTTTATGTTTTCCAGACTATAATTTTGCCCCATCGATTTCTCAGTGGTACGAAATTCGAATATCGGTATTAAAAAAATGTGAACTATAAAAATAATACAATGCAAGAATAAAAAATAAAACCTTTTCCCATTTCTTTGGTTGAAATTGAAAATATTGACAAATCTATTAATCCTAATTTAAAGTCAGTGCCGCATTCAAATAACATTTTTCAACTGCTTTAAGTCGAGGACAAAGTGACTCTTTGTATCTCAACAGCCTTTCATGTTATGATTGCTTAAGAGACCCCCCTTGCAATCATTACACTTTGGTAAATAATCACTGGTGTTTTGAAAATAATGTTAAACGCGTTTCAAGAATGAATAAAATCTAAATACAGCAATTGACACAAATTAATGTTCGTGTTATGTTTAGGTTTTCTTATAAGATTTTATTTGTTTATTTTTAGTTATGTAATAAAGCTTGTTATGTTGATCTTGAGAATATTTTTAGAAACCGTATTCTAAAACTTTAAACGACATACTTGTTATGCACTATCTTCGTGGGTTTAAACTCGATAACGCTGAATTTTGTAAGGTTGAGTGTTAGGCCCTTTTATTCTAACATAAAAAATTTTGTCCAGGGGATGTTTGAAGACACTTTTATTATCGGAAATAACGACACTTCGCTAGGTGTGTTTTCATTGGCGATTATTACCATTATCTCTGTTAAAAATGACTAGATTTTATTGTAATGAATAGTAAAACTTGCAAGAACTATTTTTAGTCACTCTTATAAAATGTCAACTTTTCTCATTCTGCAAGCCTTTCCCAAAATAACCATTTAAAAAGGTAAAAATTTCTTCGACTCTAGTATATAATCTACATAAATGTCGGAAAATGCGAGGTAATTTATTGTTATTTGTATGAATGGTAAACGAGCCAAATTTTAACTCATTAATGCCTAAGTGTCTATTAGTTTTCCTTTTATTTAAACTATTATTTTTTCAATGAAATCTTCCAACAATTTCGATATAAACTCCACGTCTTAGTGTTTTCGAGATCGCTCTTCAATATTCCGATTTCAAAATTTAGTTGCCGCCAACAGGAATTCCAATATTCGGCCAAATTTGAAAAAAAATGTCCAAAAATTGGAACTTTTATTTTTATCAATTCTTTTTATTCTTATACTATTATGAACTATTATAAGATTACAATTTAATTCAATCTATGGGCAAAGGTGGATAATATACTTACTTACGTCACGTCATTGTAACGTACTTAAAATGGCATCTCAATCTCACCAAATAGGTGGAAATTATTTCAAAAAAACTTCCGGACAATGTAATTCAAAAACTATGAGCTTTTTCCAGAATAAGCTAAGGATGAAAAGCTCTTAGAATTCACCGAGTTATATCCTGGAATTTCTACAGATTTTCTTGGTGATATTTTCTATTTAAATTAATAAACTTTAATTTTAAAAAATTGTAAAAAAGTAAAATTTCTTCTTAAAATAACTTAAAAGTATTTTACTCACCTTTGTACATAGTTTCAGTAAAATCCCAATGTCCTGTCGAAAAAAATCGATAGAAATGAAAATTTCCTGGTAATTTTTTCAAATTTAACGCCATATTGAAACTCCTATTGGTTGAAACTAAATTTTGGCTTCGGGATATTGAAGAGTGTTATCGAAAAGTTTTCGTTATTGATAAAAGAATTCGTTAGTAAAATAATCCGTTGGACGTTAATGGGTTAACCTTTGTATAAAAAAGATATTTAGTATTTCCATCGGAAACGAGTTAAATTAACTTGAAATAATGTTGTACATGAGCTAGTCGATCGGAAGCTGTCTGCGTAACTAACCCCTGGTTACTAATCTCCTGGACAAATGGAAGTTTGCTTTTAGCCCTACGAAAGAATAATTATCTGGATTAACTTTTCTTGATAGCAGTATGTCTCACATTTATTTACGATTACTCTAGGATGAAGGGACATCAGTAAGTTGTCGTAATTTTATGTTACCACAATGTTAGTAATGAATTAATAAATATAAATTTTTCGTAGGTGGTATTTTTTCGTCAGCTATCGAATTAATAAAAAAACAACGTTCTTGACCTACAAATTAGTAATTAGTAGTCAGTGTTGGAAAAATTTGTTGCCTCAATGTTTCCAGTAACTGGTTCTCCTTTTCAATTATATCCTTTTCATTTAAATTTTCGAGTATGTATCTGTTCGAATTTTCTATTTTAACCCCTTCGCTGTGGCGAGAATTTCATCAAAATGCCCAAAACAAATTTGGTTAAATTTTAACTATAACTTGGTGAATAGGCGTTTTTTGGGACGCAAATTACGAATTTCAAGTGAGATTTCGAAAATTTAAAATGGAGGACTCGATATGGCGGACAAATTTTCTAAATTTCAATCATTTTGCTTGACACTTGTTAACCGCGGGTTCGGTCCCTTAAAGAATTTTTCTCAATATGAACTTTAACTTTATTTTTCTGAAGAAAGCAACTATACTGAGCCGAAGAGGAAATCATTTATTTATTTAATTATTTACTCTGGTTACCGTTTTTTATGCGATTTTTGTTTTAACAAATTTTATCACACCACTTTTTTTATCCCAGTAATGACTATTGTTATTATAATTAATTACCAAAACGTCTACTAGTACTAGTCATAATGGATAATACAGTCAAAAAAATTAATTCTGTATAGAATGTGGTTTACAGTATAGAAAATTCCAGGGAAATTTGTTTCCCCCTGAATAATAACGGTTAGGTTTATTCCACTTATGGCAAACATATGTTGTCTTTGATAATACTCTGACAGATTAGGCGAATTTCGTATGTCCAAAAATCCATTCGGTTGTCCAGCTATAGGGTGGTTTTACTAAGCGTCCAGCTATTGGTACGTTTACCTTAAATGCATTGCGAAACATCTGACACAGGTTGTATGAAATTTCGAAAAAAATCAATCGAATATGCCCGATTTTGATGTTAGATTCGAAATGAAAACGAGTTATTAAATGACAAATTTAAGTTTTTCTTTATGTTATTCCCAAGCATTTCAATGTAAATTAGAGTTTTATTTTGTTTCTTTAGAAATACTCAGAAATGACAAAAAATTAAAGGGGAAAAAATGTCGGCCTGAAGTCGATAAACCTATAGATCAAAAAGCCGACAGGTCAAAAAACCGACCAACATAAAGTCGACAGTTAAAACACTGACACATAAATAAAGAGACATCAATTAATTTTGAAAAGTTATTAAATTCGCTTAAAACGTATTACTTCGGGGTATTTTAGGTTGCTGAATTCGAATACGTGATAAAAAAATTCAAAATTCAAAATGTCGGATCCAAAAATGGCGGACATTACTTTTGAAAATATATTGAATTCGCTTAAAACTTATTACTAGGGGTTCGAATTCAGCGACCTCAAAAACCCCGAAGTAATACGTTTTAAGCGAATTCAATACATTTTCAAAAGTAATGTCCGCCATATTGGATCCGCCATTTTGAATTTTTCATTTTTCATCACGGATTCGAACTCAGCGACCCCAAAAACCCTAAGTATCAAATTTCAGCTTAATTTGATGAATTTTTACTGTGAAATGGAACGTTATTACAAAAATTTGTTTATTGCTGATATCTTGTAAACAAATGCCCATTGGCAGAAAAGAAAAAACACGTGTCTAATGGATTTTGATATAGAACAACATATTTCATCCCCATTATGATCGGCGGGGGACAGTTGGCAGTCTCCCCTTGATAGTCATTTATTTAATTGTAGTTTTTTTGACTGTCTGTTTTTTGAAGTCAGGTATTTCAACTGTCGGCTTTTTAATTTGTCCGTTTTTCGACACGAACCCGAAAATACTACGAAAACAAAAAAAAAACATATAAAAGGGATGTAGCTTATTCCACATACTTTCTCGTATGAAAAAGCGAAGATTATATTCCGATTCAAATCCGATTCAACATTATTACTTTTTTGTTTATTTACTTATTTAAAAATAAAATGTAACTTTGTTCGTCAACAAAAAGGATTTTGTTTTATGAAATTTGTTCATATTATTAATTGAACATGAAAGTAGTAAGTTACGTATCAGGGGCCGAAACCAAAACATTGCTCCAAGGATGAATGTTTTTATTACACTCGTACGACAAATATCCTCCTTTAGCATTAGCAGTCAAATTGAAAGGTCATTTGCTGTTCTCCACAGCGTGAAATATAGTTTTGCGATGAAAGTCGCTTCTTCTATACCCTACCGAGCAGAAACACACTTTGCCGCCCGCTAAATGAAGGCAGGGGGCGCAGAAACAATTTTCCCGCCCGCTCAGTGACTTTACCGGGCGAAAAATGATTTTTCGCTAATCTAATAAGACTGGGTGGCAATCGGACACTTTCCACCTACTTTCCTGGGCTGCAATGTAGGATTTTCTTGCGGGTGTGACATAAATGCCTTAATAATCCATGGTTTCAAATTGGAAAAATTGAATTTTTTTTGCAATTAATTCAAGAAAACGTGGCATATTGAATGATATTAATTGCTATTCATGGCTGTTACAGTATAGTTCATTTATGTGTTTCCATGTAATTTTAGTTTTATGAAATGTAGTTACAGAATACACTATTTAATGTATAGTAGACTATCTAATAACATTAGAAATCTACATATCTCTATACTGCATCTGTAAATGATATCTTACAATGCAGTATTTACTTAGTTTTACAGTGAATACTTCCATAATGTTTGTAAACTAAATTTAAGGAACTTTTTCATAATCAATTTTAAATCTATATAAAATTATCTTTTCATGAAAGTAATTCGTTAATTTGTGAGATTTCAGTCAAAGTATTCAGATTAAGTCAAACATCTTCAATCACTGTACCTGAAATTAGGGTGGTGCGAAGTTTCTTGCAAGTTACTAGTTCGACCAACTTCAATTTATACTTACTACCTATCCGGATTTCCCATCAGGGATCAAAGTCCCAATTGTCACTTAGTTCGCAAGGATTTCAAGTATCAGGAAATGTAATAGACATTCCTACATTACTAGTTGAACAAGTTCATATGTGATGATGATGAATAATTTCTATTATGGTAGTGATGTAATGTAGTATTAAAACCATTAATCGATACGTCAGATTACGTCTTTCTGTTTGATGTACATTAAAAATGACCATAACCCCGAAAATTATTCGAAAATGAATTTTCTAGATTTATGGGATTTACAGGTTTTTCTACAGATCAAAAGTAATTATTTAATGTTAAGAGAAGTCTATTGATATTTTCGGAAACAAAATTACGTACTGTTGCTGGAGTTAAATTTTAGTCAAAGGACTGAAGTTTGAGTCCAACGAAAACTCGAATTTCAGAGTTTAGTAAAAATCTGCTAAATATCATGTTTTATTATAGAATCGAGATAAATAGCTATTCATTAATTATCATTTCAATCAGTAACACTTTCTGATAGGTTAGAAAGGTGATCAGACCCTGGTATCACAGCAAAATTCGATTTAAAAAATAGTTGCAAAACGCAATTTCTTCAACATTCTTCAAAAAATACGTGTCAAACGTCATTTTTCCCAAATTTCAGCAGCTCCATTCGAAGGACTTATTACTGGACCATATTTTATTGTACGAATAAGACGATTCTGAAATCCACACACAAACTTATCAAATGTAGTCTACATTGTAACTTCGACGATGTGCGAATAATATTTCTCCGAGCCACTGCTTTTTTTCAAGAATTCTATCACGCCTTACGTAAAAAGTCACATACTCGGTTGTGCAAGTATCGTTTGGAGTAAAGGCACCTGTGTAAAGTTGTAAGCTGGTTAAGACGTGATCAGTCTTCAACACAGGGACAGATTTCTGTGCAGCGACGGAACGCGATAAGGCGTTGTGTGGGTGAATTCCAAGGTTCCCCTAGATTAGCTTGGCCTCCGACCGTCTCTACTAACTATCACCCAACTAATAACCGAGCTCGAGTACAGCTCGTGCGAAGATTCTAAGCGAGAGATAAACTCGCTTCACGAGTTCCTAATGGTGCACGGGCCTCTAATGCACGACAAGGAGTCAGTCGATGAGAGAATGACAATGGAAGATAGAGAAAGACAAAAAAAGACTTAAAAAAAGACACATTAAGAGAAAGATATCAAGAGCAACAGAGAAAGATACATGGAGAGGAAGATATAAAAAGAGAGAGGCGGAAAGAGAAACGAGAGAAAAGATAAGGAAATTCAGAGAGGAAACGATAATTGCTATCGCACGGTGCGTCTCCACATGTGATTAAAAATGACGGACAGCCTGTATGTGTGAAACGTTTTTCTGTTGTCCGAAGTTACGTAAACCTTGCGCACTCGTGATGTGACGCGAGCAACAACTATGAAAGAATCTATTGTGTTTCTTAAATTATTCACAATTACACCATGTAACAATCCTTAAAAAGTGATCGAAAAAAAGCCCTCCCAAAAGGTGCTCTAGAAGCTCGAACAGGTATGACCAAAATGGGAATCAAAAGTATAACGTGAGTGTTGTGGAGAATAAAATATAGTTTGACTTAAATACATATCAGTTCCTTTTCGTAAAATATTGAGATTTATATGTCCTAAAACCTATTTTTCGATATAATCTCTAAAACTAGAGATGCTAACATCATATTTTATTGCAGACTCGTGCTCTGTAGGTCAGTGAGTAATTATAGTATATTACTCAACGAGGGATGTAAAATAAAGAATGTCACAGACTGCGTGTAATTTTTACCCGAGGTGAAGCCGAGGGTGAGAAACAGGCAGTCTGAGGCATTCTTTTTTACTTCCCGAGGGAAGTATACGATTTTTCTTTATGGCCGGGAGGATGAGCGGCATCTTTCCTTCCGCTTGCGGGAGGAAAGTTGCTGCTTTCCTCCCGGTGTGAAGAAAAGAATAATGTGTCATCATTCCCAGAACCAGAAAATAGTACATTGTGCAACTAGGGAGCAAATTAAGTGTTTACCGCCCGAGCGACGCGATATAGGGAGCAAAATAGTATTTTGGGAATAGAGTGAGAGAAACTTATTTTGCTCCTGGCTAAATTCGTTTTACCCCTGGGGAGAGAATGCGCTATTTTGCTCCTGCAATACAGGGAGCAAAATAGCATTTTGCGCTCAGAGTGTGAGAAATATACCTTTTTGGGCCTGTGTTGTTGGTGATGAATATTAAAATATTTCAAATTGCTTTATATACAGAGTGTCCCACAACTCACGGACCGTATTGCTGGAATGGATTTTGACAACGTTTTGAGCAAAAAAATTTGGTACCAAAATTTGATCCGAGAAATAAAATTTGAAGGGACCTTTGAATTTGAGAAAAAAAGATCACTTTTTTGCAATAACTCGGCTAATTTTAAAGTTATTATTCCAACGAAGAAAGGTTAATTTTAAAGATTTTTTCAAGCTCTACAATTGATCTTTTTGACCTACAATGAATATATCTCTTGTTGTAACCTCAAAAAGACGAGTTATGCGGGTTTTCACGTATAACTTGGTTCACTAAATAGTGATGTGAAAATAACACATGAGAAGAAATTGTAGGGCTTGAAAAAACAAAGAATTTGGATCCTTATGCGTTTCGTTTCGATGAAAATTGAGCATATAGGGTGCACTCTAATGTTACAGAATTGCACCAAAATGGATTTTTGGAGTGACGCGTTTACGACATCGGAGGTCAATTGGAGGAATTGAAAAAATCTTTAAAATGAGCCTGCATTCGTTGAAATAACTCAAAAATTGACCAAGTTACAAAAACAGTGAATTTTATACTCAAATTCATTGCCATTCAAATTCTATATGTCGGATCAAATTTCGGTATTAATCATTTTTGGTCGGAATATTGTAAAAATTCCCCTGCAATACAGGTCCTGAGTGGGATACCCTGCATATTTTTATTATTGTTATTATTGATGTAACCTATAACTTGCATAAATTGCAATGACTGATTTTTGTACATGGACAAATATTTTCATATAAACTTTACCGAATTTTCCTGAAGTAAAAGAGATCAGAACATTGTAAAGGTTTTTACTGAGCAGTCACAAAAAGTTAGTGAATAGCATCTTAAACGGCATCGAAATATACAGAAATAACTTAGTGTATTTGAAATTTGATATTTTTAGTGTATTAACTTTACTTTTATCTGCAAATAACTATCTGAGTTAAGACTGTGTTGTTTTACAACATTTCTCGCAATGTTTACAATTTTTGTGTGGAGATGGATTAGGCAAATAGTTAGAACGATCTGGCGAAGCAATACATCGAGTTTTATTTTTGATCAATTTTGGAAATAATAGAAAATTACCAAAATTGACAAACGCATTCCAAGAGAGAAAATTCTACGTTGGAAGAACACATTTAAGATTTCCATTATTTTTGTATGTACTTCATATTACATGGAATTATATTTACTATGAATTACTATTACCTATGATCAGGTAAACAAATATGATGCAGTTGATATGTTTTATTAATAAATACTTTTCGAGAACACAGTGTCTTCTTTCCATCTCTTACATAGCTATAAATATAAATAAATGCATTGAAATATTTTAATATTAATCACCAATAGCACAGGCATAAAAAAGTATACTTATCTGGTTCTGGAAATGAGACCACATTAATCTTATATATTCTGAACACAAATCTACAATAGAAAATGGTATCGCACATCTAGTTTTAGGGAAAACCTCAAAAAACATATTTTAAGACATGTAAATGACAATATCTTGAGAAAAGGGAATGATACGATTTTAGGCTAGACTAGATTTTACTCTAAACAAAGTTTGGAATATAACCATACTTTTCATACCCATTTTATTCATACCTATTTAGAAGGATATATGTAAAATATGTGTGTTGCAAGAAAAAAAAATTGTATACATGCAAACGTTGCTCTGATAACGACAAAACTAGTTCGGCACTGCAAACCAGAGGCTAGAATATACTTTTCCGAAGGTTTTTGGTGAACTAAATCTAAATTTACGGTCAACATCAAGGAATTAACTCTGGATTCTAAAATATCCTAAGCTAAAAGTACAAAACAGAGCGCTTTGAACTGTTACCATTATCTTAAAAATGATATACGAGGAAAAGATAGATTCTTAAGCGTACTTAACGGTATTTGGAAAGGGCAAAGATTACACCTTAAGGTACTATCTATAGTGACTTGAAATAAAAAAAAGCATGCTACAAACTTAAAGTCAGTTATAGGCCATACTAATATTTATATGCTAAATAATCCCGTGATGTGGTTCAACGAGTTTAATTTAAAATAAAAAATCATGGACCAACATCGACTCTTTCGTGTACATTTGGATTCGAAATACAGAATGTCTAAAGTACAATTAACTAACGCGTAGAAGTTTATAGTTGCACATGATGATTTGTTATCTTCATAATCTCTCGTCATGGTTTTAAGTTGTATTTACTTTGTATTTCATGTTGTGTATAACTAAACAAAAAAACGGCGACTTTGTGTATTTTAAAATTACTGTGTTTTTAGGGATAAGAATTGGTGGAGAACATAGGATAAAATGTTAATAAAACGCTTGTACAATAATTTTCAAAAAATCAATTACTAACTTAACTTCATTCTGTTTTAATTGCAATGTGTTAGTTTGATTAAAATACAATTGATGTTTAGTATTATATAGCCTTCAAATATGAAGGAGTTGAAGAATTTACTTAACCAATCAACTGCGATATTGTACATATTACATTCTTTTAAATCACAAGTAATATTGTAAATCTCATATTTAACATCAATTTTTGTTTCTCACTCTATTGAGTTTCCCATTGGTAGTAGAACGTATCAATAGTACTTTTAGAATTGGTTAGCTTTCTGTTTTTACATTTACCACATTCTCGATGTGTTTGGTCTACAAAACTCGCATAACCTCTCAATAACCGATACAAAAAATGTTAAAATTTATTCCAGTAGCAGCGGCCAATTTTCTTATAATGAAAGTCTGACCCAAGCTATCACCTGAAGTAATAAAATTTAAAAAAAAATACATGCAGTTTGGATTTAAATGCATCGAAAGTTAGTAGATCTGAAAGTATTAATTTAAATTTACTGATTACATTTAACTCGAATACATGTTAAATACAAATTAATGTGTTTCTTAACGTTAAGAAATGGATGAAATCGAATAATCTAACAGGCTCCAAACTGCAAAAGGAACAGACATTTCGGAAAAAGAACAAGATATAGTAAAAGTAGGTCTACGTGTTTCTCAGAAATAAATTAGTTATTTTACTGTTTCGAACGTGCGATTATTCCTGAGCAGTTGTAAGCCATAGGGTATATAAATTCCTATTAGATTCACACCGTGCAGCAAATTACAGTCATCTCAGTAACTTTCTTCAGAATTATGTTCGTCCGTGGAATAATTTTCTCTAGCAAGAATAGTAAACAAAATACAGTCACAATACACTACGAATTAAGTAGAAAGTAATAAGTTTTTATCCCTTCAAACACATTAAAATATTGAATAAATGGTAATAATAATTTTAAAAATTTTAAACTTTAATAAAAAACACTAGCAGACAGTTTTAAACAATTTTTCTGCTCGTACATAATTTCAATACAATAAAACTATAAATATGAACTACGATGTAATAACAGTGTCACTTGCTCCACGACTAGTACATAAACTATTTCAGAATTATTTATTTTATAAATTGTGGACAGGTTCGGTTCTATTTCTGCATAAAATTATGCAAAATATTTAATACGACTATCTAAACCTAGCCTATATAAGAATGTTATAATAACTTTCGAATAAAATGAGATACGTGAACAGAAGCTATTAACAAATCGTCAACATTATGACACCGTTCCAGTCACACTATTGTCAATTCCGAAGCCGCCATCTATGAAAAAATCCAGGAAGGCCACCTTTTCCTCTACAAAGTTACAAATAAAGGATTTATATGAATCGAAAAAGTATTATGGTTTTTGCACCTTACTTAATTTAACAAAATATTTTCTTCTTGCAGGAAAACATAATGTTCATAATTTAAAGTGTGAATTACTAATTTGAATCAATTTTTCTTAGATATGGTAGAATTGACATATATAGATGTGAAAAGTGAATGTATTGTATGAATGTTTACTTTATATTTAAGAGGTCTTGTAGAGTTTCTAAAACCAACGCATAAAGTCCACTTTACGAGTTCTTAAAGAACATCATGGAGCGTTACTTATATTTACTACACTTGTGAACAAAATCGTTACGAGTTACAGAGTCTATCTATTAAAAAATCTGAAAATTTTATTTGATAATGAAATACAATTACAATGAAAATCTTAAATAATAGCAGAATTACACGCAATCTGGTATTTTAATCAAATCAAAGAATGCAACTTTTTGGTTACATCACCAACATCGAATCGTTGTCATATGCTGTTGCACTTGAAGATTTATGACTATTTGGTTTACAATGAGAAACGTGACAAACTATTAATAATTTATAGACGAATCTATTAATAACTTAATTACAAAATGACTTAAGCCAACATTACGTGAACTGAACATCGTATTGTAATTTCTATTTTAATATTCGCAGATTCAAACTATGCAAAGAGGGGGCAAATAATTTACAAGATTTATATACTCTAAAGTTGAATTTCTAATAGACGTTTGAATCTCTTAATGACAATTATGATATGAAGATTTCATTTCTTCGAATGAATAATTGAAATGTTGACTCCACAAAGATTAATGGTTCGTCTCAATAGTTTTGCAACAGCGTTTAGTTAATTTATCCAGTAAAATAATGTCGCGTAATCTATCTCCGTTTGTATTGTTAAACTTTTACTTATTAGAAAGTTTACAACATGCATTTACATTTGTACATTTACGCAATTCGAGTTAAACCCACGCTGTAGAGTGGCACTACCATTTGAATAATCCATCCATTCTATCAACAACTTGTTATAATTATTATTCACAGCGTTCGCAAAATTAGTCCAAGGATAAATTCATTTTATGATGATATTGTGCTTTTTAAAACGTAAACCGCTCTGCCCTTTCTCTTATTGCTCCGCTCACAATGACCGGAAACTCAATTCACGAGAGCGACAACGTGAATGACATAATTCGGTTATGCAGTTAAGCATATTAAATATTTATGCGACAACGATTAATTTGTAGTACTTATTAATTTTAAACAGTATTTATATTTGAATTCATTATGTGAATATCTTTATTGCAAGTAAAGTCACTAAGTTTCAGCTGCTGCAACATTACAATTGGTTTTCCTGGGCAAACTCTTTAGTTTTCAGCCTTCTTAATATATACTTCGAAAAAAGTTTAATTCCAGAAACTTTGGTAATCTTAAAAAAATGTTATTATCAATTAATCATTTTTTTACATTTTTATCGTTTAAATCGTGATTTTTTGGTGTTATGGGAACATTCAATTCCGGGAACTGTGTAGGACAAATCGGGTGGCCCTTATCGACGTCTTGTTATCTTTCATAGATGACGCACGGTCTGAATTGACAATAGTGTGACTGTAACGCTGTCACAATGTTGACGATTTGGTAATAGGGTCCGTTCGATTGATTTTATTTGAACGTGATAACGTCCTTATTATAAGAACTTGAGTTGAGTTTGAATATTGAGTTGGCATAACTCTTAAACCCTCGAAAAACAAAATTTTATTTAAATTCAAAGCGAAAGGTTGTTTCAAATAAAATAGATTTTCGTAGTTAATTAAAAGGTTCCTAATACACTAATCCGTTTCGAATTACTAATAAACATCAAAACACCAAAAAAAAAAATAGGAACACAAAGAATTGTGAATTCGATAAACTATTCTTAAGATTCTTACAGAAATTTTAATTGTTAAAAAAATATAAAATTCTATAAAATATGTGCAAAACTACTTACAATCTTGTACAACCCCTCAAGTTGTTCGTTATTTTTAGTAGTTTGTTTTGTGAATTTATTAAACAATATTAAAAATGTCCCGTTGACAAAAATCTTAAATTTAATACTAAAAAAACGTATATCAACAAATAGCAACAAAATTTTTATTGCACCTATATTGTACCTATATAAAATTTTCAGTTTTTCTAAAATCCAAAACTTTGAAAAATTCTCACTCATTTACCGAATTATTTCAAAAAACTGAAAAAAATCGAGAACATTTATTTCACCGAAATGTTAAAAAAAAACACAACAAAAATCGGTTTTAAAAGTGGCTGAGAAACTAATTAAAAATATAATACAATTAGAAACTAACACAGAAAAAGTCCCAAAATTGTTACATCTTAAATTAAGCACTGTAAAAGGCTTAATTTCAGTCTACAATTGAGCTAATTTTCTTAAATTAAGTCAATATTTGCGCTTAAAATCTTGTTTTTATTTTTGGAAACTTACTTTTAGTGTATATTCAGGTTCGAAATAAGAATTCTCTAACTTCTGTGTGACAAGATCGAAAAATTTTTCTTTAAGCATAAATCTTGACTAAAATTAGACTTTGAGCGCAAATATTGACTTAATTTAAGAAAATTAGCTCAATTTTAGACCGAAATTAAGCCTTTTCCAATGCTTTTACAATGTTAAGACTTTTTTTTCTGTGAAGTTTTTGAATACAAATAAACTACGTCTTTTTATTAACTGGCAATTAAAATAATTTCTGAATATATTCCATTTTATTTATAGGTATTTCATAAATTTATCGCGAGTCTAGTCATAAAATCAATGTTATTAAAAAATAATTAATTATTTTTAAAAACAGGTCAATGTTTAAAATGAAAACGTTCAAAGTTTCATTAAAAAAAATATATTAACCTTTTACAGTATTTGCATTCTGCTGAATCAGTTGAAGTAGAAAATTCATGCGTCAATAGGAATTTTGTCAACAATAAAGTGAAAGCGTAATCAATCGTGTGTGCAAATGTATATTTACTCTCAAATATTTTTATTCACTCTCATTTTATTGGCATATCACAATTAAAATATTGCTCTGACTGCAAGGCAAATTAGTACAATATAGGTTATAAAATTTTACAAGATGTTTTTAATTAATCATGCGTCATCGCTTTAAGGATTAATAAAAGTTTATCGTTCGATTACTAATAAATGATAAATGCACGTAAATAAATTATACATGGTTTCATTAAAAAAAAAATAATTTTATTTCTATTTTCGACATTTTTAATTTTGTATATAACAATTTTTTTATGGATTAAAAAAACAGGGAATAATGTCATTGCACTCGAGGTTTTTTTTTTTTTTTTATTTATTTAAGCATTTTAAATCTTTTACAGATTTATTTCTGCTTTGCAGACTACATGATGTATGTTACAACTGCGTATTTAATCCAATTCATATTTTGACATTACCCTCATTTAGGTACTTAAATATGTATTTACACTCGAGGTTATGTTCAATTCTACTTTAAGCGTCCATTTTTTCATTGTGTTTGTATTTATTTAAAAATGGCTAAGCTATCTAAAGATCAATATAATTGTGCTATTACATGTTATAAAAAATCGAACAACTTAAAATATTTTATGAAAAACTTTGATGAACTGGTGGCAGTAGACTAAAAAAATAACATATTGGGATTTTGATTTACAAAAGAGATGAAAATAAATAATTTCTTCGCGCATCAAAACCCTTTTATTTCTTTTTACAGATCACTTTCTTTTTTTCTTACTATAAATATAAAATCCCACTAATTTAATTTATGATGCTACCTTTTATTGTTTAAAATCCAAATTGTGATTTTCATAATTTCTAATCGTTGCAAAATATGTAATAACAGGGTATTTATATCTTAGACATTTTAATAAGAAATAAAGAAACAAAAATGTCCTTCGTGGTTGAAAATTGTTTAAAAAATACTACGATATTATAAATCACAGAAACCTTTCGCTTCCCACGAAAAAAATTGTAAGGAACCTTCAAAAATCCTCATGTGGATTCTTCTTTTAAGGACATACTTAAAGTAACGTACTGGCTCAAAAAAACAGAATCCCTGCTGTGCAAGAAAAAGAAATCCCTTAGAATCTAACCGTCGAAATAAACCCAAATAATGCGGAACTGAATAATAAAAAGTAAAATCGAACGCGTTTCAGGAAGTGTACAAATTGATTTTCACACGACATTATATCAACAGAGATAACGATTTCTAAATTCTGTTTTTCGGAATATTATGGACATGTCAATTTTCGTGGTGTCATTTTAATCGCCAATATCTCAAAATAATTTAGATTTTTCGAATTTATACGCGTACATTTTGAAGAATTTTTCTTTTCAGACAAATTTGAAACATCATGAAATTTGTTATAATAATGTGTTTTGATAGTTTGCTTTAACTAAATTCTCTACGTTTGCAAATGCTACAAGTGCAAAACTACAAAAATAAAGCACAAGTTTTAGTTAATAAACAGATATTGATTTTATGTAGCCTACATTTTCGTTTTTAACTTTTCATCACAACAGTTTTAAGTAACACACCTGCGAAAGTAAATTACAGATGACTGAACAAAAAATGTGTATTTGAGTAAATATTTATTTGAATAGAAGGGAAGTAAAAGATTTAATTTATTACTACCACATTATTATTATTACACTAAAATATCTCAATAATAAACAAAAACTTTCAAAATATACATGTTCATTTCTGTGAATACTTGCTTTAAACAAATTTGATTAATTTTGCCACGAGTCCTTCCGGTTTTATCAGTATATCTTTTGTGTGTGACCATAATGTAATTTTTTAGAGGTTAGGGTGAGTTTGGCCGGAAAACCAAAATCCTTTTATGATCTTGGACGATTTCGTGCACTTTTTAGAACCTGGAATTATTACCATTACATTTTTCATATGAAATTTATTCATAAAACAAAAGAAATTTCAAATCTTTTTCGGCTTTTTCTTTTTGTTACTTAAACCTTTCAGTTACCATTTCATCGAAACGGCAAAATTCATAATGGCGGATCGAATATGTCCGATAGAAAATTGAAATCGTTAGTAAACTTTCACAAAAATAGTTACTCATAGGTTTTTGGGGTAGAGAATCTTTTTCTCGAAGCAATTTGCCGACACTCATTAAAATCTATTCATTTTTTAAAAATTCTTAACTGGCAAAAAGAAGAAAATTTGACTGAATAATAAAAGTTGTTTAATAAATTATTTTTGAAAATTTCAATTTTTTTTAAAAACATGCTATATCTCTGGATCTATCTTAAAAGTCTACATTTTGGTATTAGGAGACATGAAATGCAATTTTGAAAATAGTATGCTTGATAACTTACACGGAAAGATATAGATGTTACCGGATAAAATACTAGATACACTGGTACCATCAGTATGTTATCAGTTTGTCGAAAATCAACAAAAAAATAGACTCTGGGACTTGATGTTAAAAAAATAATTTACTAGTTCAAATAAATGTTTCTTCCTTTTAGTAGATCTTAATTTACAATAACATACGATTTTTGCATCATTTAGTCATTTTTGAACTTAAAAAAATGTTTCCAATTGTGACTGTATGAAAAAAGAAAACGTTTTTTTATTTCTCATCTTGCTTTTTTTCACCTTTTTGTTATTTTGTGTGTAAGTAAGTAAATCCGTAGGATTTTTAAAATTCACATAAGAAGAAATTTAAAATTTAACATTAACTGTACAAATGACAAAGTCGATTTGTCTACTATAAGAGTCCTTTCTATCAAGCCAAAGTCAGAATGCACCTATAATTAAGTAAAATTTACCATTTTTCTACCAAAAATTGTCCTATAAAGTCTTGTAACTTCAAAATCGTTTCATTAGGTTTATAAATTACCAATCTATAACCACTATCATGACTTCAAAGTCTAGAAAACTTATAGGTCGATATCGGATCCACTTTTAAGTAAATATAACCCCGTATATTTTGAACATGATGAGGAAATGTCTTAATTGGTCAATATGAGTTCATATTTCGATGATCAGGTTAAAATCAAGATTGAATATCGTACTTCAGCTCTAACTTGAAACTCGAATTCAACATTGAAAATTATTTCTCTAGGTTATCAATATCAATAGAGCATTTGGTCCAAGTACGATTACTTCGATAATCTAACCTCAATAAAGTGCTTCATTTATACAAACTTTCTCAAAATTTTTCTACAGACTGTTTTTTTTAAATAATGATGATGTATAACTTACTAATGATGTGTGAAATGAGCTTCCATTAAAAGTCAAGGAATGAATAGCAGTTTATTCACATTTTGTAACCTTGGAAGTGTACTCGAAAGAGAAAAGAAAATTGAAAAGTACCCCGTGTCAAGCTGTTAAAACCTAAATTAAATAATTTTCTTAACAGAATTTTAAGGTCAATTGATTCAAAAGCCTTTGCTACATCCACAAATGTGACAACAATTGGTTCACCAATATCCATTCGAATGTTTTATAACTGTACATGAATCTCATTGCTCATTTCCGGTGATTAACTATTCTTTTAAATCAATTTGAGATAAATTATGATAGTAAAAATGAGTGTAATAGCAAAATAAAATACTGCCACACAGAACTTCGAATCCTAAAGATTCCGCGCAATTAATATGTGAATACATATTAGACAAAAAATCGACCTTATTTCAATCACGCATTGGAAAATATAAAAATAAAAGTATACCTAATATATCTATTTTTTAATGAAATTTAAAAAAAATTCTCCAATGCTCCAATTTACAAAGAAATATGGGATAGTCTAATTTCCTGAAAACCAGGTTGTGCTTTGACTCTAATTATTTGTTTACTCGACGTCACTCAAAATATTCTTCTTCAGTGCTGAGAACGGTTTGGCATTATGCGCAGACACATTTTAAAACAGTACTTCTCTCGAAATTGACGAATGAAATTTAATGAGACCGGAAGAAAGGGAGTTGAAAGCTTTTTCGAGGGTTAAGAGTTGCATCTTTCGCTATACAAGGATGCTTTTTCCCAGTAAGTCGGTATATATAGCGAGGTCAAAGGTGGAGAGAAACGAGAATGACACGTAGGAGGGGGTGACAAGCACCGATAGAGAACTGGGGCGAGGCCGGGACAACGTCGATTCTAGGGGTGTCGGGAACACGAGAGCAAAAACGAACAGTCGAAGAGAACTACCTGCCGTTACTTACAATTGAGGCATTCAATTCCAGCTTACGGCACAATATAGATGGATGTATTTCATATGTCTTGAACCAAGCGACAAATATTTTTACAATCGACTGTTATTTATATATTTCGTCAAAATCGACTAAAGTTGGCAAAAAATAGAAAAATTTCAGACTTTCTAATGAATCTGTACTAAATGGATGTAGTTTTAAATCCAACAATGAAAATAAAAGTAAATGATGGCTTATTACCTACAAAAGTTAAATAATATTGATTTTTTAGATGTTTCGAAAAAATCGTGATGTCGAGAAATCAACATATTTTATTGTTAGCAGGGGAGAAGCTTGGAGGTTGCCACCACGAGGCATTTTTGCTCATACTCGTTATTAAATTAACATATTTTTATTCTAAACATGACATTGTAATGAGTTCCTAAAAAGCAACAATTTTGAATGAAATTGATTAGTGACGATGATGTCGATGATAAAGATGAGGACGATGACAACGATGAGAACGTTGACGATGATGATGATCACGATGACGAAGTTAGTGAAGATGGTGACGATAGCTATTATGACACTGATGCTGATATTGACAATCATGAGGATGATGACTAAGGTTAAGATTAAGTTGATGGGGACGATGATGATGATGATAATGATCTTGACGATCATGACAATGAAGATGATGATGACGATGCTGAACATCGTGACGAAGGCGATGAAAACGATGCTAACGATGATGACGATGAGGATTAAAGGGACTAAAGGGACCATGATGACGATGGTAAAGATGAAGACGAAGACAATGATGATGGTGATACTCATGACGATGACGACTGGTGACAACGGTGACGATGGTAACGAAGATAAAAAGGCTAATCATGATCATGACGATGATGGCGATGATGAAGGTAATGACAACGGTGACGATGATGAAGATAATGACAACAGTGACGATGATGACGATGACGATATCAATGATGACGATGACGATGACGATGATCCCAATGACGATGACGATGACGATGACGATGATCACGATGACGATGTCGATGACGATGATCACGATGACGAAGTTAATGAAGATGGTGACGATAGCTATTATGACGCTGATGCTGATGTTTACAATCATGAGGATGATGACTAAGGTGAAAATAATGTCGATGGGGACGATGATGATGATGATAACGATCTAGACGATCATGACGATCATGACCATGAAGATGATGATGATGATGCTGAACATCGTAACGAAGGCGATGAATACGATACTAGCGATTATCACGATGATGACAAAGAAGAAGATGACTAAAGGGACGATGATGACGAGGGTAAATATGTAGACGAAGACAATGAAGATGTTGATACTCATGACGATGATGATGATGAATATGATGACGATGATGACTGGTGACAACGGTGACGATGGTAACGAAGATGAAGATGCTGATCATGATCATGACGATGATGGCGGTAATGAAGATGATGACGACGATGACGATTATGACAATGGCGACGACGATGACAAAGTTAATGAAGATGGTGATGATCGTGACGATCATAGCTATGAACACGATGATGCCGATGTTGACAATCATGAGGATGATGACTAAGGTGAAGATAAAGTCGATGGGCACGATGATGATGATAACAATCTTGATGATCATAACGATGAAGATGATCATGACTATGCTGATGATGCTGAACATCCTGATGAAGGTAATGGATATGGTGCTAACGATCATGACGATGATGACTTAGAAGAAGATCACTAAAGGGACGATAAAGATGAAGACGAAGACAATGATGTCGATGATGATCTTAACGAAGATGATGATCATGACGATACGACATCATGACGAAGTCGATGAATACAATGCTAACAATAATGAATATGATAATAACGACCGAAAAAGTGGCTCAATTTTCACTCCAAGGAATTTAGAGAATATCTAAATCATAGAATAATAAAATGTTTACACTTTATGTTATGTATTATTGTTAAAATGTTACCATTTCCCTTTATCCATTTTAAACTTTATATTTCAAATACATTAAATTTTTCGGATGTATTAATCCCATTAAATGTGTACAATTGAGTTAATTTTTTGTTTTCTTGGTGCATTTCTATAAATCGGATACGTGAACTTTCCAAGTGATATACCTCAAACCTTTTACTTTTTAACGTTAACAAAAAGCATACTAGTGGCGTCGGACACTAGAGCTAATCAATAAAAAATGCTAAGTAGGTTACTGTTCTACCATAAGCGGCTAGTCAGATCCATTACCTTGTTCACTTGCATTCATAACATAGAAATTGCTTCAATCGCCAAATTTATAATACTGTAATATAATCGGAATTCAAAGTAAACCAATAATACCTGAATAACGCAAAATTGAACTTGGACTCAACGATTTTAATGAAATCGCTGTTAGTTGTTATGACGCTACATTTTCGAGGTGTTTTTAGTGTGTTCTACACGATTCAACTATTAAAATCAGCGAAAAATACCACCATGTACTGTTTTCTGTCAAATTGTCGTAAAAAATCTCGATCTTGACACGATTTTTTTCTACAAAACGACCCATTTTAATTATGAAAATGGTTTCCTTACGTAATACTTGGCTAAAAACGTGTTATTAATATTTGGAAATTAAAAATTGGGGTAGTTTACTTTTAAAATTTGTTTCCTGCAAATACCTAAGTTCTGAAAATATTAATGACATATTTTTGTGCATTGGCCCCTTGAAAAGCAATACGAAGTATTCGAAACGTCGAGGGAAAAAAATGTCCAACCCAGACTACCATTTATTTTGTAAATAAGAGCCGTCTTTTTTAATTTTTTTTTTTATTAGGCCTGCATAAAAATGCCATCTTTATACAATGAATAAGTTTAATTCAATTTATTAACTACCTCGCTGAAACCAAGGGCTAAAAAGCATGTGCTTGTTTCACAAAAGTAATTTTAATACTCGTAGCAATTGTTTTTGCATTCAAAAGAGTTTTATTTCATTTTCAGAGTCGCTCCTATCTCCTTAATTTAATTACCAATGTAATTTCACTTCAGTTATCATATCGCTTATCAGTTTCTTATCACTTTTCAGCCTCTTAAAGCTATTTTCAAAGCCTTAATGAAAATTCAAATTCCAACGAAATATTACTACTAATAGTTCAGCGTTGACAAGTGTTTAATATTCATTTTGCAAATGTAATTATTGGACAATAATATCTGGAGTTTTATGAATAATATAAACACTTGCTGTACCTGTTCTAGTTGCACTTTCAACTTTTGCTAGTACAGTTACATCAAGTAGTTATATCAAGTTATTGCGTGCAATTAATATTACCAATTCCAATCTTTCAATATCCAAGATTTCATCTTAGACACTTTTTCTTCTCTGTATTTCAGTAAATTGTAAGAGGTATTTTAAAAAGTCTGTTGACACACATTTTGCAGAATTTACACAACAAATCTAATTTCTAGATGAAAAATTACAAGCATGGAGCGGAATTTATTGTTTTAACTTTATTTATCTAGGTTGATTAATAAAGAGTTAAGGGATAAGGATTTTACTAACTTACGAAAACAAGAGTTTCAAAAAACCTATGCAACGTAATTGTTTTTTACTTATTTTTATCCAAATATATCCGTCAAAATATGGAATTAACTCTCTGTTTTTAATTAACTCATAACTCATCCATAAACAAATGTGGAAAATTTTTTATGTGGATAATTCTGTCCAAAATCCAATGTCAGTAGGTTATTGGGGTCACCTATTCCGAAGCCGAAGTCCTTCCGTAGAAACCCAAAATGGCGGATCCAATATGGCAAACGAAGAAAAAAAAACATATGTCTAAACCATCTTCAAATTTATATTCAACAATCCCAAAATCCTGATTAACAAGTTTCAAATGAATTCAAATGAATTTTAAAAATTGGTCCACCATTTTGAATTTCTGTAAACTGACTTCAAATTTGAATCACCGACCCCAATAACCTATATGCATAGGGCAACAAAAAAACATTTCGTCTTGTTTATGCAGAAGTTAGTCTTTTCCAGCCAGTCGTCTTTTCCTGTTTCCGTGTACTAAAATAGAAACTAAAAAATTTATAGAGAACGAAAATATTAGCTACTGTATAGAACAAACACAATACGCATATAATGTACTCAGAAACTTTATTATCAATGTTTCAATTCAATACAATGTACTATTTGTTGAGGTTAGGTAGAAACGGTTAAAAAATCAGCTTCTTTAAACCAAAACAACCATCATGTTTCCAATGATCGATTTGACAAAAAAGAAACGCAGAATTCATTTAAAAGTTTGTTTACAACTTCCATAGAAAGCTCATCACATTATATTTAAAACTTAACAATAAAACTTGCTGATGTTCTGTATTATTTTTGTAGCAGGAATTTGTGTGATATAAGCCCGTACCTATCGTGGTAAATATTGTCACTTCTATTGATGCCGTAACGAATCGATATTTGTTATTCCAATTAGTTATTTCAACACATTAATTCTATTCTAATTCTCTTTTAGACAGTAAATACAATTAGTAACCAATCCTTGTCGGGTATTAACCTTTTCCGGCGCCAATTTTCTGATGAACCATTTTTCATGAAACTGGGTATCCGTGGTAGCTGATTACGAATTTAAACTGAGATTTTGAAAATTTAAAATGTTTCGAAATGACCGCCCAAAATGTAAAAGTTATTTTATGCCAATGAAACTGAGTACACTGAGAGAAATGATTTACTAATAGTTAATGTAAGCTAATTTCAAGGCTCTTCCGTTAATTGTAAAGTTATAGCAGTAACAGTAAAGTAAAAAACTACAGGTAACTTTGAGACGAAAATACCAGCACTTTTCTGCATGTCAGCAATCTTATTGTATATTAACTCGTTTATTTCAATGAGCGTCAGTTAACTATTAATAAAGCTTACATTAAATTTTGTCGTTTGAACTGCGCATGTCGACAATGCTTCGAAAAATTCGCAGAGAATCGAGTAACTGCGCGTGTGTATGTTTGTTTATCTTTGTTTCAGCGGAAATGTAAGCGCGTAAATATGACACGTAATTTAATATTTAAAATTCTTATATTAACTATTAACATAACACATTTAACCGAATCTGAAATTACGGTAACTTCAGGATGAAGTGCCCTACCTTAAGATCAAAATCTAAATTCTGTTAGCTTTTCTATGCAGCTATTACATTAACTGTAAACAAACATTTCTCTCAAACATTTTAGGTTTTTTTGGTCACTGACTACGAAACTAAATAAGATTTTTTAAATTCTAAACATGAAATTTCAATATCGGAATTTTAGTATTCAGATTCTTAATCGGAGACTCCAAACACCTCCTAATATCCAGCTTCATCTCGATTCAATTTTTTTAATACAGCATACTACATTTTCCATTCAAAGTAACGATTTTTAGACGTTAATCTGCTTATAAAGCATCCCTGGTAGAGATGGTCATGACAATCTGCCCAGAATTATCCTAGATTTTGATGATCTGGGTAGAAACTAGCTCTATATGGGTAGAAACTGTACTAAAAATGACACGAATTCTGGCGTGCATCTATATAACTGAGATGCGAGTACAACTTATCGATCTCGGCTCGATTCGAGAATCTCGAATACCTCTCGATGGAGCACCCAATATGACGGCTTGCTCTCAGCTGATTCGCCAGCACATGCTGTCGCTATTGTTTACAAAGCTGTTGTAAAGATCAAAGCTTCATTTTGAAAGAAAAATTGTTTACATTTACACCTGGTAATTTCGTCGAATCGATTGATCCTTACCTATTATATAAATTTAATATGATATTTTCAGTTTGCAATTATTGCTTTATGTCACTTTAAATATATGTTAGAATGGTCTAGTGGGTTTTCATCTAGAATTCGTGTATATTTCTACCAAGATTCTACCAAACAGATATACTCGGCCGCTAGGATGATGGCTAGTTCAACCAGCCAAATCTCTACCAGGGATAATATTAAATAAGTATTGTCTTAAATACAATGTTTAATTCTTGTTCTGTAATTCTCACTTAAATCTGACTTAAATTCGGTTTTCAACAAAAGTTGCAAATGTTAAGAGGAGGATTTTAATTTTGCACCCATATATCACAGCTATAAATATTGCGTCATGGACGTTATATTTTGTTTAACACATATTTCGTATTTTTATCAAAATTGTTCCTGTTTCTCTATCTCGTCCATTTAATGTGCGAATACATTAGTAAACAAGTTCGAAATCGCACACGTGACTGAAACAGAATATTCCGACAGCGCCTCGTTGGGGTTTAGGGCGCTCCTGGAATATTAATAAGGAAAACGCGAAGATGGAAACGGTGCATCTTGGGGGAATTTCGACCAATTTCAGAGGGCGCGAAACTGGAGCAGCATTTCGGCGATGCAACTGGGGTCGCTGCAGGAGGAACGGAAGCTAGTATAAGGAAAGAGAATGTTGGCCAGCTTCAAACTGGAGCGAGGAAGACACGACGGAAGCTTCGATCGATGTCGTCTCCATGGCTACCAACGTAGCGCGCGAATCGCTCCGTTGCCGATTATTTATGTCAAGGATCTCACACCGGAGAAATCGACCGGAAATATACGTTTTCGTTAACCCGAAACGCCGACTTTCGTTCAGAAGTTCCGCGTCGACAGCCGAACATCTTCTTATCGACTTACCCGAAGCGACGAGGGGATGACGAGCACCGAGGGGTCGCACTAGGTGCACCCTCGGTGTCGTTGCATCGAAACCTTTTTTTTTTACACTCCCGTTAACCCAGACGAGGCCCGGGAAATTTTCCGGTTTTCCTCTCAGTCTCCTTCGCGTCATTCCCTTCGATTTCACAATTTTCTTTTGTTCATTGTTTTTCCGTCGTCTTTCGGCTCTTTCCGCTTCTTCTCGTTTTTCCTCCATTTTAAAGCGTTTGTACCCCCATCCCCCCTTGACGACGTCGTCGTTGTCGTCGTCTATCATATTTTGCACTTCGTGAACCCTTAATTGGCTATTCTCTGTTGCCGACGTTCTCCTCGCTCCCATTTTCGTTTCATCCGCTTCGTTGTTCTTGCCTCGGGTTCCTTTTATTATCGCGTCTTCCGAGCGACCCTTATATCAGATTTTTCCCGAGTTTTTCCACGCAAAAATTGATTATTCCTGTTACCGGCCGGCTTTCAACGGATTATCAAGTTTATTTTCTCAATTTCTCTGACGTAGTCCGTCGCTCATCTTATAAAGATAAGGCAGTGCTTTCCCAGAGACAATATCAAGGGTTTTTAATTGTTTCTATTTCGTGTGAAGTTTTTATATTAAAGACCTCGGGATGACTTGTAGTCACGTAGAGATGAAAGAAAAGTCGACAATATAATAATAATTCGTCTTTATTGATGCACTACAAATATAATAAAAGATATTAATTTTAGAAAATTTGATCCTCGCCTTCAAGTCTTTTGTGCATGGCTTAATGGAAGCCATAAGGCATCTTTGTTTGGCAGTCTGAGGCATTCGTAGTTAGAGTCATTCGCAGTTCGAGACATCCGAAAAATGTGTAAGCAACAAACTCAAGTAATAGTCTCGAAAGACTTTCTAAAGATGATGGCCAAGAGAAAAGTAGGACTCTCAAATTTTCTGACGATATTTACAATAAGGAGGACAAAATATACCGTGTTTGCTAAAATGGTATTTAATCAAAGGTGAAAAGTAGGTATAGACCATCTTAATCATCAATAAAAGGTGAAGATCATCTCTATGCAGACATTTTAAAAATCTTTAAAGCAGTTTTCGTTTTATATTGATTTCTTTTTTTTACGAAATGGATCGATATCGACCGCGGTATCTTGTAGAACGCACCCAAAAACATAATAAAACGGTATTTACATATTTTACACGAATTTGTCTGCATCTGACTTTATTTCAAAGGACAGTTATGATTTCAGGCCTTTTCGTTGTTAATGGGTTAATGAGTTAAGGTACGTTTTATTAGGATTTAAGCATCTTTTAAGCGTATCATAAGAATTATTTATGCATGATTTAAACAATCGTACGGAACACTTCCATTTTTATCAGAAGAAGCATAAATATTCAGGTATTGCCATTTCTTACTTCAAAACTAGTTCCTTATTTTACTAACAAAAAGATTTGTAATTGAGAATTAAAGTATACGAATTAGAACAGGTTTACTAAATAAGTTTATTAGTATTCTTAAAAATGTATTACTGAATGGAATAGACGATTGAAGGGCGAATTTTTGTTATACTTAAATTTTATACCCGGGAGATCTACAGAATAATAGTTCTTATAAAGCTTCGAACTTTCTGATATCAGGGATATTAGAAAAATTGTAGGTTTTGTACTGAACTTTCGTAAAAAAAATTATTAAACTTTTATTACCAAATTAACGAAATAGTTCTTGGAAAAGAAAAATATTTCTTTGCTATTTCGGTGACATATAGAGAATAGTTCAGAAAGTTTCTTGTAAAAGTTGGCTAATAATGCCAATAATGTCTTTAATTCAGATAATTTCAGTACTTTTTACGATGAACTATTCTTACATGTGTAATTTAATATTATGTCACATTAAGGTACTGTTAATATTTGGAAGAAAACTTGAGTGATTGATGAATTATAAATCAAAAATATGGGTAATTCCGCGACACTTTTCATATCTGGAAAACGGTATATAAAAAAGAGTATTTATTATAACATATTCAATATAATTGATACACAAGAACAAATTTTTTATACGCAGAAAATGTATAAAAATATCACAAAATAATTTTTTATCATACTAGCACGAAAAGTCCATCTTTCCGCCCGAACAAGCGGGCGCAAAGTGCCCGATTGCCGCCCGGTCTGAAAAAGATGGGCGTCACCGGGCGGGAAAATGTTTCTTTCCTCTCGCTCACAATCTGTTGGCAGTCTTTCATCGAACAACAATCTTTCGTGAATATCATTGAATATTCTTGATAGCCTTGGACCACTTTACGCGCCCTAAAAGATAATTGGATTTTTCTTGTAAAAGCAGCGCTCTTTTCCTTCTGCTCGGTCCACTCGTCGCCCTCGCTGCAATGCCTCTGTTTCCGCCCTAGAAACGTAATATATTATTGGTTATTATTTAATTATCTTTTAAATTTTTGTTAATTCTTTACATTGTTGGAATTAGAATTTTGTAATAATTAGTGATGATCCAAATGTTTTACGAAAGTAATATTATAATGAAAAATACCCTTTTTAAATGAAGATTATTCAGGTTACATTTCCCGAATTATGTTTACAATAGAGAGGGACAGAAAGAGAGACAGAAAGAGAAAGTATATTTCGATGTTGCGAAAGTGTTCCATGTAAAAACGACGAAAAGCGATTTTTGTACTACCTTAAATATGGTCGCTGTATTTACATGTGTCATATTTTTAAATTTATACAAATACTTTTTATCTTAAAGAGTCCTCAAACCTATCAACTGGATTGAAAATTACAGATCCTAACAAAATTTTGAAAATGTGTACATCTTCATTTAAAATTGTAATAGTTACTGATATAAAATGAGCACTTTGAAACAAATGCGTGACGCCATAAAAAATTTGCTATTCACACCACCTACAAGCAGAAAAAAACGTTGTATAGATAAAATATCAATTTGCAGATCACCCCATAATAGTCTTTTACCTTACATTACTTTACATTTATCAAAACGACAAAATTATTAGTTAAGAAATTGTTAAGAATGTACGCTACAGGAAATTAACAAATTGCGCGGTTTTAGACATACCACACTAGGACGACATAGTTCCAATACTGGCATGTGGCCAAACGTCTCACTGTATGGATTTCCAGTATATCTCCAGTCCTGCCTTGGTAAGCAAATTGCAATTGCATTATAAATTATTTTCCCGTCCGTTTTAACTAAAATGAATATGAAATTCGTTTGTTATTTTTTGGTTAATTATAAATAAAACTAGTAGCTTCTGCCCAGCGACCGTTAGCTGTTGTACACTGAGAGAAATGATTTACTAATAGTTAATGTAAGATAATTTCAAGGCTTTTCCATTAATTGTAAAGTTATAGTAGTAAAAGTAAAGTAAAAAACGACAGGTCACTTTGAAACGAAAATGCCAGCACTTTCCTGCATGTCAGCAATCTTATTGTATATGAACTCGTTTATTTTAACATTCAATGAGCGTTCGTTAACTGTTAATAAAGCTTACCTTAAATTCTGTCGTTTGAACTGCGCATGTCAACAATACGTCGAAAAATTCGCAGAGAATCGAGTAACTGCGCGTGTGTATATTTGTTTATCTTTGTTTCGGCGAAACTGAATGCGCGTAAATATGTCACGTAATGACCCAACATCAATATTTAAAATTCTTATATTAACTATTAAAATAACACATTTAACCGAATCTAAGATTACGGTAACTTCAGGATGAAGCACCCTACCTTAAGGTCAAAATCTAAATTCTATTAGCTTTACAATGAAGCTATTACATTAACTGTAAACAAACATTTCTCTCAGTATTATCCTCGACTGGGGAGGGTTTGGTAGACCCAGCTATTTAATTGACAATAGAAAAGAAAATGATAATTTTCAAAACTTCCAGCCCCAGCATTAACTTATTTGCATTTTCTGTAAAAAGACCCACCCTGAAAATTTGTTGTCCTGATTTTTTCAACAATCAAATATATCGTTGTACATATCAATCTAAGGTTTTTGCCAACTGGGACTATAGTGATTCTTAGACTTGAAAAACTTGAAAACCGAGATGTATCCGTAAAAAAAGCACGAACAAAATCGATAGTGGTCGATTTCAAAAGCGGCTGAATTGACGTGGAACGACCCATATAGGCTAACCGTGATGCAATTTGCGTAGATCATCAGCTCCATGTCAATATAATACCATCGCTTTGTACGTTACTAGAGAATATCGGCTGAACACAATAGGCACTTTGTACCTAGGCCAGATTCAATCCACTATTGTGATTCGACACGAAGATGAGAATTACTGAAGTATTTTTAATGTGGCAGTTATAAGCTCAAGTTTTGTATATGCATCGAGACAAATGAACTTCAAAGTTTATAATGTTTCTGTTAGTTAGTCCGCAAATAAGGACATTTTACTTGAACGGCAATGATGTATTCCTCAATTTACCAAATTTAACTGAAGTGTAGGTAAAATATTTTCCTATTGAACCAAGGGTCAAAAACATACCATAATTTTATATCTTCCAATAACACATAACCCATAAAATGTATAGTTCACGAATTGTTTTGAAGGTAATCAAACAAATCTTTGTCGCTTACAAAGGCCACGGCAGAATAAGAATGGTAAAAGTAACCCTCCATAATCGCCGATTTGATCTAGACTATTCGAGAGGAGAGGAGGAGAAGGAAGGGAAGGGGTCACTAGAAAGTATTCTGAAATCCAAAATTAGAACCCCTCAGACACCTTCAAAACCAAAATGTAAGAACGTTGTCTAAAGTTTTCATTACTTTTTTCTGGCTCAATTTTAAGGTTATGTACCTCCTAAATAATTGTGTTTTTTTACAATACTTTGATGAAAAAACTCGTTGGATGACAATTATATCGAAAAACACGTTTTTTAGCCTTACTGCATTTATATATTGTTTTGGAGGTTTTAATTTTGGCTTTAGGAATAATTTTCTGTTACCTTTTAGAAAGTCTAGGTCAAGTAGGCAATTTGCGATGGGGCACATTTACCATTCTTATCTGCTAGAGCCTTTGACACTAAATTATATGAAATGTCATTTGCAAATAACGTGCGTAATATTAAGTGTGCAAAATAATTTTCTAATAAACTACCATAATGACCGGTTTCGATTATTAGTATTATACCGAAGATTCTAGAGGCAATACTAGCAGAGAAATTGACAGGATCTTATTTATCGGTAATTATACCCATCAACATTGTTTTGTAATTGGAAGATCAATAATTACAAACCTATTGCTGTACAGCAAATTTATTTCAAGAATGCGGACATAATTGGATATGCTAATTCAATCTATTTCGACTTTTCCACATCCATAAGGTTGACCATGCATTTCTCTTATCTTTTTGATGGGAATTCATGGAAACCATTTTGCATGGATCTCTTCCTACGTCAGTAATAAAGAATCTTTCGCAAAAATGATAATCCATAGGATACATAGGTTCCGATTTAGATCCTATACTTTTCATCATTTTTATTAATATATTTTTCATTCTATTTCTTTTTCAGATGTACAAAACTCTACACATGCATCTCCTCTCAATGGATCTAAATTGGAAAAGATCTCGATCTCGAAAGATACTATTCGAAATCAATGTGATTTCTATAATTCCAGGTCTTTATCATGTGTACTTTTATAATGTACTTTAAAAATATAAATTGATCATGAATAAATCATAGAAAAATATAACAAGTAGAAAACGTATGAAAATTAAAAAACGAAGTAAAGCATTCGACCAACAATCGAAAGGTCCCAGGATCGTACCATGGTGCGTCCTAAAAATGTTTTGAGATACTACTTTGTTATAATTTTCCACAATTAGAATCAATTTAATTTCTAAAAATACACTTGATAAAGGCGTCAAATTCCGGAAATCCCATTGAAAAGTAGGTTTGAAATACTTCTCGTTTAAATCTAAAAATTCTGTACTTAACCATCATTTACGAACTGTAATAATCATGTACACGTACACGATATTTCATATTTTTTAAATATTTGCAGTTCCTTTACAGAAAAAATTAATTATATATTATTCATAATAAACCATTATTGAAAAAAAACTAAATAGTTTAGATTACGGCTCCAACGTCTGTCAAAGTATGTTTTGTGTGAAGTATACAATACCAGACAACAATAAAGAATTTTTGGCATCAGTGATTACAGATCTGAATGACAAATTTCAAATTTCAGTACGGCGGATACAATGTTGAAAAATAATTGAATACGCATGAAACCCTGGGAATTTTTCGAGTTGCTTGTTATGAACGTGAATGCCAACTTTCAAGATTCAAATTATCTGAAACTATGTATTGATTTTATTGAAAGAAGGTTTCTTAACAGTTAGCAAACGAAATCGTGATATTTGAGGAATTAAATATTCGTTAGATAATAATAAACCATTCATTGAGATCCTCTAAAGAAGACTTCTTTACTTGAACGTACGGTTTATTAATATTAAATAAATCATTCACGAGACAAACTATTTTTAACTACTAAAAAGTTATTTATTAATTGCAAATAAGGACTTTTTATGTGAAAAAATAGGCTTATAGTTTATAATATAAATGAGGTATTCAGGTCTTATAACGAGCAATTTCAGAAAAGGAGTTATACTCAGAATTATCCAGACAATACGTAGCAATAGTCAATAATAATTACGAAATGATAATAAAAAGAAGTCACACTGAACATATTCCATAATCGTGTAAATGAAGATCAAACAATATAATTTTAGTAATTCATTAACGTAGTCAGACTACAGCCAGATATTTGGAACTACTTACTAGATAGTAAGATAAGACATCTTTTTCAATTAATTTTACTATCCAATTAACGACATCAGTAAACTAGGTGGCCATGCCATCTATTTAAATAGAAATTTTTTTTTCACCTACTTCTTTTTTTTTCGTCGTAGAGTTAGCATAATTTAGACGTAATTTTTTTGAGATCTTAGATTTCTGACTTAAAACATCTGTATGAATTGAGGTCAACACTAACATAAGAAAGAACCATTTTCAGTATTTAGAGACGAAATTAGAATATTTTTACTCTAATTAAATATTTTCTGCAAAATTACTACAATAATGTCACAAGATAGTGACAGACTTCACACCTTAAATCTGAGTAGTTTAAATCCAATTGTGAATTAATCCGAGTATTACCGTGAGTGATAGTGATCCTGCTACACGTCATACTTAAAAGTGTCGTGAGGGGCGTTGTGGGTCACATATGACATTTTTCGATTTTCTAAGAAAATTATGTCATTTTTTTGGAATCATGGCTATTTTCCATCGCCCGTTTCATTACAGCTTATCTCGCAGTTGGCGCGCGCGCAAAGAAGAAAGCTTTCGACCCAGTTTCACCCTGCGGTGGCCTCGTCTTGCGCAATCAATACTTACGCCGTGTTCCCTATATACCCCTCGAATATACCGAAGATACACGTAAGGGTGTGCCATGGGCCGGTTTACATGCCGAAGTATCCAGCACGCGTGTATTTATGCATAATGTGGATAATGAACTGGATACGCGCACCTCGAGGTCTTCGTAATAATGGATAAAGCTCGGAAATTAGACGTTGGTGGATATAATTATTAAATGAGCGGACATTTGCTTCGTTCCATGGCAAATGTTACTGTTATATGAATTTTTTTTAATTAGAAACGTAAACTCACAAAATCTCAGAGAAGTTTAATTGACTTCGGGTATTTGACCGGAAAGCACACTAAAAATAGTAATTGGAAAGTTTCACTGAAGTTTTGTCGGAATTTGACCACACGAAATACAAAAATTTCAACAATCGTGGGTCATTTTAACCCACAGTAGAGGATCATGGCTCTGCAACACAAAGTGTGCCGCTAGGCGGCGTCCAAATCCAAAATTGAAGTTGTCCAACGTCTGATTGTTTTTCTGACAAATATACATCTGAGGAAAATTTGTCGTGAGACTCGTGAGACGTCATACGTGAAATGTCATATTTGTCGACTTTGTCATAATAATGGCATTCAGATTCATATTTGAACAAAATCGTCATTTATTATTAAAAATTATTTATATTATAAAACTTTAATTTTGGATTTGAGCGCAACCTAGAGTTCGAAAGAAAAAATTAATGAGTGTGTTATTTTTATATAAATATAATACTATATTTAATAATTTAGTTTCCCCCCAAAAACCCGAAATAGTGTAAACATTTATAAAATTTTAAAATAATTAAATACAAGCGTCCAGGATATTATTTTGTTTATTAATTATTATGTGAGGGTTTTCTATTCACCATTTCTCAATAGTAAAATACATTTTTCTAGCCTTATATGCTCCGTTGGTAACAGGTCTAATCAACATTATGAAATGTTGACATTTGCAATTTCAACATTCAAATTGAACATTTGCAAACTCAATATTCAATATACTGAACATTTGCAATCTCAGCATTTATCAAATTCAACTTTAATTTTAGTTTATTGAATTATATTGTATTTTGAAAATCAAGTGTATTAACATTTATCATAAAATAAAATAAATCTTAAATCTGTAGTTATAAATGTCAATAATACAAATGAATGATAACAATCTGTATTAGACAATTTAATGAATATTGTGCTCTTATCCACGGAGAGATTCCATTAAATTAGTATTTCCGTTAGGTTAGGTTAGGTTCGGTTAGGTTAGGTTACATACGATACATATGCTGTTGAACGTCATGTGTTACTGTGGTAACGGGTCTAATCAACATTGTGAAATGTTGACATTTGCTATTTCAACATTCCAACTCGACATTTGAAAACTCAACATTCGACAAACTCAATATTTGTTGATTTAGGCAAATATTGAGTACGAAAATGTTGAGTTTGACAAATGTTGATATTGATAATGTCGAGTTTGTTAAATGTTGAGTTTGCAAATGTTGAATTTGTATGTTGAGTTTATTATGTGTTGATTAGACATGTAACCGTTATTGTAACACGATTGTGTTGAATGTACATGACATTTTAATAATGTAATCATTTTTTAATTTATTTATATTATTTGTTGATCCAATCAAATGTTGAGTTTATCAAATGTAGAAATTGAAAATGTTGAATTTGTATGTTGAGTTTATTATGTGTTGATTAGACATGTAACCGTTATTGTAACACGATTGTGTTGAATGTACATGACATTTTAATAATGTAATCATTTTTTAATTTATTTATATTATTTGTTGATCCAATCAAATGTTGAGTTTATCAAATGTAGAAATTGAAAATGTTGAATTTGTATGTTGAGTTTATTATGTGTTGATTAGACATGTAACCGTTATTGTAACACGATTGTGTTGAATGTACATGACATTTTAATAATGTAATCATTTTTTAATTTATTTATATTATTTGTTGATCCAATCAAATGTTGAGTTTATCAAATGTAGAAATTGAAAATGTTGAATTTGTATGTTGAGTTTATTATGTGTTGATTAGACATGTAACCGTTATTGTAACACGATTGTGTTGAATGTACATGACATTTTAATAATGTAATCATTTTTTAATTTATTTATATTATTTGTTGATCCAATCAAATGTTGAGTTTATCAAATGTAGAAATTGAAAATGTTGAATTTGTATGTTGAGTTTATTATGTGTTGATTAGACATGTAACCGTTATTGTAACACGATTGTGTTGAATGTACATGACATTTTAATAATGTAATCATTTTTTAATTTATTTATATTATTTGTTGATCCAATCAAATGTTGAGTTTATCAAATGTAGAAATTGAAAATGTTGAATTTGTATGTTGAGTTTATTATGTGTTGATTAGACATGTAACCGTTATTGTAACACGATTGTGTTGAATGTACATGACATTTTAATAATGTAATCATTTTTTAATTTATTTATATTATTTGTTGATCCAATCAAATGTTGAGTTTATCAAATGTAGAAATTGAAAATGTTGAATTTGTATGTTGAGTTTGTTTTGAATTGATTAGAAATGGAACCGCTCCGTTATATTAGAATATTTTCGCGTACGTTCGCATTTGAACGACGAATGTTTACATTGTAATGTTTACGTTCCTGTTATTGCATTTATTAAATGCACTGTCACACCAAGATATATAAAAGTATATTATTTTCCTCTTATTCGGGTTATTTCCCGTATGTGATAAAAAATAATATAAATCATAATATTTTGGAAAATGACGCCCAATCTAAAAGCATGGAAAATGTTCTGTTTTTAATAAACATGTGTGTCTTCATATAGCATTTTATCGTTACTCTTTATTTTTTTTATTTTAGGGGTCATTAAGATCAGCAAATTAATGCTCAGAATTCCGAAAAAATCCCATTTAATTGGATTGAGAAAATAGTAAATTTAAGAAACTATATTAGTTACACTGAAAAAAATATGTCTTGAATTAAGACCAATAGTTAGCTAATTTCAAGATGTAAAACAAGACGCCTTGTGCGATTGAAAAGTAGACTTTTTCAAAAGTCTGAAAACTAGCTTACCATACGACTAAAATGCAATTCCAAAAATTAAATATTGTTCAAAATTTGGGCATAAATTAACCCGTTTCCGCCCGAAATGCCGTAAATTTCACTACATTTTAATCGTCCTTTTTCTAGAAACAAACGATGCATAATTTTGAAGATTTAGATTCTATAGTTTTCGACTCTTCTTTTTCCGATTCCGAACTCCGTTTTCTGCTAGGAGCAGCCATTTTTTAAATATGGCAACAAAAATACAAAAAAAATTTTCATGTTTTTTAATAGGTTTGCACTGACTGATCTATTCAAGAACCTGGATCTGGTGGCATAATGAGTTTGACTATAAGTTGACATGATTAGATATGGAAAATATAAGATGCCGGATCCAAGATGGTGGATTTTTCACCTAATTATGTTTTTATAGCAGTTCCGACATTATTAGCAATTATGTATAACAATTGTTGTACACTTATTATTAATTTATGCAATCATTTATAACAATATCTCCTGTGCAATAAACAAAATTCAAAATGTCGGTTCCAAGATGGTCGACTTATATGCGAAACAGTTACTTGATCCAGATGAAAAACCGATCGAAAAATCGAAATTTTCTCTACTTTTTTGTATTTTTGCTGCTATTTTGAAAAAAATGGTTGCTCCTAGCAGAAAACGGACTTCGGATTCGGAAAAAGCAGGGTCGAAAACTATAGAATCTAAATCTTCAGAATTATGCATTGTTTGTTTCTAGAAGAAAAATGACGATTAAAATGTAGTGAAATTTACGGCATTTCGTGCGGAAACGGGTTAAGCCGGGTGAGTATTTTGGATTAATTCGAATGCAAACATTAGTTTTAAATCCATTAAAAACAATTGATTTAACAATATTAAAAACTATTCATTTTAACAATTTTTTTCATAGTTCAGAATTGCTTTTCTTCATACACATGTAGAGCTGCAGCCAATTTGATCAAATTCATCAACTCCATTGACGCTATCGACTCTCCATTTCATCGAATTAAAACGCAATCGATCCCAAATTACATCAATACTCGATATTTCAATACCTCGTTTCAAGTTCGAAGAATTTCCTTTTCTATGAAAACCTGTTTTTTATTCCTCTCGTTCGATGATTTCAGACATGTGAATAACTTCCGGTACCAGAAACAGCATCTCGATACTACAGAAATACAAAAAACGAACTACTGAATTCAATATTATATTAAATCAAAACTTGTCCTAAATTAATTCGACATGTGGACAGAAAAACTGACCACCAGAAGAATATCTCAATTTTACCACACACGTGACCGACAAAAACAGTAAAGTTAAAGCAGAGAGTTATAGTATAGACTATCTTTCATTCTCATTGTCTCTTTTGAATTTCACTTCAATTTTTGCATTCTTCTCTACCCCTTTTTTGGTGTTTTTTTACCCTCCTTTCCTGGTATAGGTATGTTGCGGTTTTGTCGCTTAAATAATGCAGTTTTACTCCTCTTATTTTGGTATAAGGAAAGGTTAAGGGTGTAAGCAAGCGGAAACGGTGCCTACACTCGAAAGATTTATGGCCGACGGAAGCACTGGCTTCCAATGTATTCTGTAATACCGCATAATACGATACAGAAAAGTAGAAAGACCACGGGACAACTAATCCTTGACGTTTGGATAATTCTAACGTATATATTCCGTGGAAATTTTAACATTTCAATATCGAAAAAATTATTATTAAAGGCGTATCGCACAAATTTTATTGAGTTTGTAAAAAGTAAGAAAAATTATGTGCCAAACATTTTTTTTTACGAAGTATTTTGCAATACATGCTATTTATTAAAAAATAACACAGGACCACAAAAAAAAAGTTGTTTCGAGATTACTTGAATCAGAAATAGTGGATCTTATAGATTTTTGGTCGCTGAAAACGAATCCGTTATTGGATTTGGCCCTTCACGTCAGAATTTTAATATATCTGATGCGAAAAATATTCAAAAATATATTTTTTGGCAATTTAAGGTTAGGATATGTGAAAAATGTGAAACGATGAGTTAACTTGGACAAAGAATTCCAAAAACAATTTTTTAGAAGAGATAACTTATCAGAGGTACTAGATCTTATAGATTTTTAGTCACTAACAGTAAATTAGTTGTTCAATTTGACCCGTGACGTCAGATATTTCACATATCCTAACCTCAAATTACAAAAAAGGAAACATTTCGGCTATTTTTCGGAACAGATATCTTGAAATCCTGATGTGATGGGTCAATTTGGGTAAAAAAATCTATAGGTACCACTACCTCTGATTCAAATTAACTCGCGAAAACAAAATTGTTTGATCCTGTGTAACACAAAACCGCAAAAATTTTTTTTTACACTACCTGAATCAGAAGTGGAGGATCTTATATATTTCTAGTCGCTGAAAACGAATTCTTTGTCCAAATTAACTCATCGTTTCAGATTTTTCACATATCCTAACCTTAAATTGTCAAAAACGCAATTTTAAGGGAATATTTTTCGTATGAGATATCTCCAAATCTTGACGTGATGGGCCAAATCGAATAACCGATTCGTTCTCAGCAGCCAAAAATCTATAGGGTCCACTATTTCTGATTCAAGTGATCTCGAAACAAATTTTTTTGGTGGTCCTGTGTAATTCATTGATTCATAGACACTAAAACTAATAATAATAATTCATTGAAATTTATTTGATAGCTTCGAATACCATGTTGTATCTTAAATTTCTAGTAAATTGTAGAGTACAGAGTGAGGTTCGAAAGCGAACTGCATCACTTGACTGGACAGAGTGCAGCTAAACACAAGGTATGGAAATATTTTTCATGCCAAAGTCTTAACGAAATGATCAAACTTTTAGAAATAATTTGTTACTCGAGATTGGAGAGGGAGAGTGTTTTTGTACCGTACTCTATGCTACTATGATTATTATTACTTAAAAAAATGATGCATTATGATTTTATCTGCGTATTTATAAGTTCATTTTTTTCTAAAGGCCTTTTAATTAATCTTGGACACTTTCTGCCCAGTTTCTAGATAGATATGATTTGGAATATCTGAAACACATAACCTCATCAGTTTTTGTCCAGATTTTAGGCCAAAATTTGGCTAGTATCTGGATAGGGTTTTTTTTAATGATAATCTAAAAATTTGTACGTAAATGTTTTCTGCATCTTTTGTACAGTTTTTATCCATTATATTATTACTATTTCGATTCTATTGACATCAAAGGGAGGTACAATACTTTCCTTTTAGTACAAATGGCGAGCCACAGCGACAATGCTGTTTTTCAGACTGACCAAATTTTCTGTCTAGTTTTTATGCATTTTAGTGCTATTGCTGTTTTAAGCACTTTTATAATTCCATACAATATCCTCTATTAGTAATACTTGTGATTGGTACTACTTACTTATATAATTGTGGACAATCAATATTACTACATTACGATTGCTCATGATATGCATCGTACTAGAAATAAGATGAGTAAGAGGAACATACAAATTTAAGAAACCTTCCAAATTCGTTTACAAGACGTGTGCGTCGAAGCTTGTACTACATAACATTTGATTGTTTTAGAAAAAGAATACATAAAATTTATAATTCACTACAGAATAATAAAGATAATATTGAATATATTAAGACAACTAGTATTCCATATGTTAAGGGAGTTTCGGAACAAATAAAAAACACCATGAAAGACAAACAAATGCGAATAGTTTTTAAACCATGTAATACAAATATAGCAGGTATAAAACCTGGAAAAGACAAACTAGATACTCTACAAAAAAGTGGAGTTGTTTACCTAATCAAATGTAATCAATGTAACTCTGTTTATATAGGTGAAACAGGACGATTAATAAAATACAGAATTAACGAACATAAAAGAAATATTTATTTAGACGAGAATAAACATACTGGACTTACTAAACATAGACTAGATACAGGACACAATTTTGACTACAAAAATGTCAAAATTTTAGCCACCAAAAAAAATACATGGAAAAGGGGACATTTAGAGAATTTCTTCATTAAAAAATACAACAATACAGTTAACATTAGATTTGAGAAGTCTAATCTTCCTGATATTTATTTTCCTCTATTAAATGTTTGAATTTTTTCGTTATTTTGAAAGTTCAAAGTTCCTTTAAAGTATTGTAAAGGTTTAACATTGACAAATATTTACATTTTCGTCAGTTTAACATATAACATCGTGTGACTCGTATGTATTTCGTGCTGTGTTCTTACTTAGTTTCTTTTGAAACTAATTCCATCCATTTTTTTTTTATAGGTTTACATCTTCCTTTAAAAATTTTTTTAATCCTTGGAGTGGTGATCGCATCTTGGATTTTAATAAAGATCTACGTTTTTTTTAAAAAAAGGTAAGAATTCAGCATAAAATAATATAAGATACGATTTGTCAATGTTTTTCCTCGATAGTTATGTAATCATATCATTTTTCAATTTTTCATTTTTCTTACAATTGTTATTCATTTGATCATCATCTTTTTTATTGTTATTCATTTTTTCATTCTTTTTTATTGCTATTCATTTTTTCATTTTTTTCATTTTTAATTTGTATTATTATTATATTACAGAATAAATTTCTGAAGAGGGTCAAAAATTCTTGACCGAAACGTAATTTTCTTCGTTTTAATTTTTATATCTAATTTTCACTATCCGATACACCGAGAAAATAAACTCAACAAACATACCTATTTTAAATATATTACGGATTAAGAAGAAACAAATTTTCGAAGACTTGTCTTCATTTTGAATACATAACATTTTCTTCTAATATTTGTTAAACACATATGCAATACTTCTTCAGACATCCGAGGAATATACATCATATTTTTAAGACAGTAGAAATAGGAATAATGCGTGTAGAACTTACTTTTAACAAAGATTATAAACATAAACAAGCTAATCAGATTTGGATTGTTCGTTATTAATATCCATGTATTCATGTTACTTATCTTATTAATGATCGATTTATTCATTTATGGCATTTTTTAACCTGTGTTTTTTTTTGTAGAATAAACACGAGCAGGAATATGAAATGATAGGTTTTTATTTTACCAGTTAACCCCAAATCTTATTTTGAAGTTATCTCTCAAACATCAGAACAAAAATACAAAAACGTCACTGTTTTTATATTTCATGACATTTTTATGTATACCCGGCAAGAATAGGAGAATTCGGTAGAATTGAAATGTGTTAAAATATCGACCAATTTTTTACGTTTTTAATCCTTTTGAATGTCGTTTCTGTCCTTTGACATTCTAATTCGAATCCTAACCATTCAATTGCTGTCATTTCAATCCTACTTTATTCTACACCCTCATTGTGTCGAATTGTGCACATGTTAATTCTCTTACAGATAGCTAATATCGCAACTGATTTATACTGTTTAATATTGGAGGTTTTGCACTCGATTTAATGCTTCTTGAAGAGTTATAATTTGAAGCAAATTAATCTCGTTTAATTCCAAGCACTAATATGGAATTATGAAATCAATTTAATGATGCTAATCGTGTTTAAACTCAAAACAGACAAATTCTATTCAATACTTTTAAAAAGTGTAATCGTTTCAATCTTCTTTATCAAGACTTGATACACGTGTTTCTAATAAGATTACAATTTAAGAACCCGTATATTACAGATAAACTTAAATCAACGAAAATTATTACAAATACATACGTAAAAGTGAAATTTGTAATCTATTAAAACTCAAAAACAAATGGGTCAAATTGGCCAAAACTACACTGAGAGAAATTGTATAACAAATTTTACTATTCTGACTAGGAATTTTAGGACAGACCTGCAATTATGGTAATATTTACTATTATTTTAGTAAATTTTCCTATTCTCGTAGGAATTTTTATTATAAAGAATAGGAAAATTTCCTATTCTCGTAGGAATTTTTGATATAAAGAATAGGAAAATTTACTAAAATAATAGTAAATATTACCATAATTGCAGGTCTGTCCTAAAATTCCTAGTCAGAATAGTAAAATTTGTTATACAATTTCTCTCAGTGTACCAGGTCGAGACTACGCGGTTAGACCACGTGGAAAAAACCCACCTGGATTTTTTAGTAGGGAAATGACATGCCGTGCTTCAAAGTAATACTCATAGCAAGTAATTAAAAATAAATCCAATTCCATTGTGAACGCGTTTTCATTTTAATTCCTTCTAATTTATTTTAAGGCACAATTTAGAATTCAAATATCATCGAACAGAAACGAGATTCGTTAGAATAGAACCGTTTCTATTCTGTTTAATTCACTTGTTCAAAACTATTGAAATATGCTGTGTGACATTGAATACATTCGGAAATATTAAAGCGATTTTTTGACAAGTATTGACTGATACAGAATATACGATTTTAAATTAAAAAATATGATTCCATGAAATGAAATTATGCTTTATCTAGAATAGTATTTCAAACTCCATTTTATGAATTCAGCCAATATTTGTCAGTAATTGAAAAATATTTTGTATACTAAAGTGACATGTAAGAATAGTTTTTTTATTTATTGTCACAAACGAAACCTAATCACAAGTTTATTAAGCATAAATCACAATAATTATTTCATAACATATAATAACATGATAATCAAGTAAAATAACATTCTTCAGAAACTTTCCGAATTTCTTCTCCGGCGTCTTAGAATTCGTCTATATACGAGTGAGGTATTTTTAATTTTCAGTTAAGAGCGTAACGAGAAACGTGGGCGTACCAGCTATGCCATATGAGCCTTGTCATATGAGTAGTTGCACATGTCGATGGGTTCATATACCACAAGCCTGCGTGTATTTAATTTTAAGACTTTCTATATAAGCAGCGAGTGATTTTCTTAGATTGTGATAAAAATGTCATATTTTTTATGTTTGCGATACAATTTTTGTATTTTTTAATAAAAATTGGCCGAATTATCTAGTCAAAATACGATTTTTACTGAATTCTGACAAAATATTACTTCTCACAAACTTTCATAAACTTTATAGTAAGCAATAAAAATATATTTTAATTGCGGTTTCTTCTTGATCCAATTATAACATAATAAGGTAATTGATAATAATTTCTTAGTATATAGGATCCATTTGAACATTTATACGAAAACAATTATTTACGTTTCAACCCTGATTTTGGGTCCTCATCAGAATATATTCTATAAATTAGTACAATCATAATGAATAATTTACATTACACTTTAACATTGCTTTAAATTTTAATATTCGAATAAAATTTTTTTGCTTCTGATTTTTTTATTATATTTAATTGTGCCCACCTTTTCACTTTCAAATTCTAAAAGCAACCAAAATTATAATCCAATGTACCTAAGTTTATTGGAACAAAACAAACATATACTAGTATGTGATAGGGTACGTGGTTTCGTACATACTGACTTACAGGAATGTGACCCGTTATATTTTGAACTATGTATTTTATAATTCGATGATATTATTATTTATTTTGAAAAATTAAATTTTTAGTTATCAAAATGGTAATTTTTTGTTAGTATGATTAATTTAATAAAGAAAAGTACATTTTCGGTAAATTTGATTGTTCTAACCTGATATTAACAAAATTAACATTTTTTTGTTATAAAAAAGTTTTTTAAATGTTTTTTTTTTAGCGTGTACTATTACGTTTCATAAACTTTATTTTAAATCGTTACTTAACTAATTCGGGTAATAGTGAAGCTTTTGAAAATATTTTAAGTGGGTAGACTATTTTTTTTTTAATTATTTATTATTTATTAATCAATTTATTTCGAGATAAATACAATTTTTCAGTGTATAACAATACAGCAAATAATTAAAATAAAATTTTCTCTTCCGTATAATTATTCAACGGTTTGTTGTTATCTGTAATTAGTTAATTTATAAGTATAGGATCTCATGTACTGCATCACCTATTTGCAAAGTTTTTAACACCACGAGATTTTTAGCTCATTTTCAAAGCTCTCTAGCAAATCGAAAAATGAAAATATCATAATGTACTTGGTGTAGGTTTTTGCAGTTCCTACATTTCATACACAAATGTGAAGTATGGCGCCATCTTCTTAAGTTGATCTGCAGCTCTCGAAAATATTACAATTGACTATCTATATGAAAAAACTTTGTAAAAGTAAATATTACGCCCGTTAAATATTAAAAAAAAAGAAACAAAATAATAATAATGAAACCAACTTACTTCACTAATTTTGGGTATGCTCTACCGATTTATGGGGTAAAAATTGCGATTCCATACCGCAGATAAACAATGTGGCGGATTTTATTAGACAAAGTATCAAAAAATCTGAAAAAATTTTTTTTTTTTACAATTTTTAAAAAATGGATAATGGATGACGATCCATTCCAAACTATGGACAAACGTGGACAAACAAGTTGCAATTTGAAGATACTTTTTTTATTGAGCGCCATTCAGTTTCTCCTTTTAAAAATGGCGGAAAAGTATGAAAATTTCTAAAAGTACGTTTTTTTCCCTAAATATTTCTGAAATTAATTAATATTAATCTCAATTTATGTCTTAAAATGTAATATTTCCGTTTCTTAAATAACCATGGTCACTTTTTAATATATTTGACGATTTTTAAATAAAAACTATTAATCTCCAAAAAATCCATAAAAATGAAGTTTACTTAAAAAACCAACTAACGATTTTATTAATTTTAGGCTTAATTAAACTCCTCCAATTTTCGTGTCCCGGCCACTAAATGAATGTTTACTTCATTCCCGGATTTGAGCGCCACCTAGTGTATCTCAAAGAAACTCATATCTCAAAACATCGTTCTGCATTTATTGTAAAATTCACATATCGAGTTAGATTGTTCCGTTTGAAACTCCACTACTGTGGGGAACAAAAAATTGAAAATCTGGATTCAGATTCCTATGAAATACAATAAATACGAAAAAAGATATATTTTGTGCCATCTATATAATAATATCCGTAATAGCACACTTTATTCCACCCATATTCCCGGAATATTCCAAAGTAATATTCCATCCATATTCCAGGAACATTGAAATACTCTTCATCATAAATATTATTAAGCATTTCAAATTGAACATTTCATGCGCATATTTTAAAAACTCTATCAATTAATGTAGAGGGAATTATAATGCGGAATAAATGAATATTACTTTTTATGCTGATTTCGGAACATTTCATTGAGGTGTCATGTAATTTTTAAGTAAATTTTGAGTAAAAAAGATAAGTAAGAATATGATTAAATTTGACCTGATTTTTCAGACTTTTTCGGATCTACTTGGATATATTATAAACAACTAAGATGAATTTTGTGTGATAAAAATATAAAACCTAATTCAAATCTAAATTTAAATAATTTGGTCAATAATAATTATAATAAACTACATTAATTTAGACCAGATTTAAGTCGTATTTCATATTTTCAGTAGATCAAATTAAGTTGAATAAGTCGATTAAAGTAGATTCGAAATAATCGGAATGAAATAAAATTTAATCTCGAGGTTAAATTTAACAATTATGACCCCTCAATGAAATATTCTCAAATCAGCTCTTACAAAATGATATTCATTCGTTTCGCACTATTATTTCGTCTATTTTGATAGTTTTTGGAATTTTTTAACAAAATTTATAATGTTCATAATATTTCTAAATTATAATATTCCAAATGAATATTCCAAACTTTGGATATTTCAATGTTCCTGGAATATGGATGGAATATTAGTTTGGAATATTCCCAATATTTCAAAGGAATATTCCAGGAATATGGATGGAATAGTGTGCTAGTAGGGATACTCCACAAAAACAACTGCAAAACAACATTTTTGGCCGAAATTTGGGTAGTACTATTTTTGTTCGAAAACTAATATTGTTATCGTTAAGTACAGGAAAAAGTGAGTATAAAAATGATATTTTGAACCACCTAAATATAGTATGGTGCATTAAAGACCGTCAAAAGCCCCAAAAAATACAGTTTTTCGCTAAAATTCGGTTGGCGCAGCATTTTTTTCAAAAGCCTGTAGTGGTATCGTAAAGAGCGGAGAAAAATACACCAAAAACCTCAATTTCAAGTCTAGTACCTTCACAACGACGGTGTAAAAACTTTGTCTAAAACTTTCATTAATTTTTTTGTGACCATATTTTGAGGTTATGTGTCTCGTCGAAAAATTGTGTTTCTTTGCAATCAAAAAGTCCACTTTTTGACAAGACTTCTAGACTCGTCGGAAGGAAATTATATCGAAAAAATACGTTTTTTAGCCTTACTACCATTAGATAAAGGTTTGAAAGTTCTAATTTCCGTGTATTTTAATATGTATAATATATAATGTAACAATTACGACATACATTGTAAATATTACAATCCATCTTATAAATTTTAATACGTATTTGTTTCTATCCGAGTATTATTTGTCAGATGTAAATAATTTCAAGTAAACACATAGGTCATGATGAAGTATCTAAAAATTAAACCAACCAAATCTTTAAAATCTCCTGAGAAAAATATATTAAAAGCCACATCTATTCAGTTATTTGTTTTCTTAGCACATACCTACAAATTTCCTATATTTTTAATGATTCATCAAACCGATACTCGACAGTGACTACATCGATACCCATCAGATCGAAAGAATAATGCTGACATTCACAGCAAACATCACATTCTTATAAGAAAATTTCTCACGAGAAAAGTGGATCTCACGATTTTCATATCGCAAGAGATCATCTCGAATTCCACGGTATTTTTCCGGGAATGCATGCAATTACGTTTGATTATCTCTAGTCCCCCTCGAATTTTTTCACTAGTGCACCTAAGATTTTTGTAAAATCTACATAATATTTCGACGTCTGAGGTACATCTTCTATTTTAACCCAAATTAGACCCTTTTCAGCACGAACGTTATAAAGCGACTTAAGCGAACGTCAAGTATTATCTTATCTTAAACTACCTCCGAATTTCGTCCTTATTCATTCGCGCTTCTCTTTGATTCGCTGTGGGAATAATAATCTCGCGACGATCTTGCACGAGCGAAAAGCCGCATTTATGCGAATGCATAAATGCATGCATTCGCGAGATAAAATGAGATTCACGAGATGCCTGCACGGTTATACGGGCGAAGCGTGTAGTGTTACCCAACAAATAAAATATCGTACGATATGCTATGGCTGATGTAAAGGCTTTTCAAGGATATCAAGCAGGCCATTTCATCGCGTTTATATACCTACTTGCTTATGCGACTAACCTCCTACAGACGACTGCATGCACTTTACAATGAAGAATTTCTCATCGTGTCGGAGCTCAATACTATACCTATAAAATGAACGACGAGTTTTTGTCGACGATTAGTCATCTCTGTCGACGTCATTCCATCTGTCACATTCGACAAAAAGGAGACTTTTCCTGACCTAGGTCACATGGCCTTACTGACACTGAGCAACCATTGTAATCATTTCTCATATACAGAAGAAATTCTGTAAACTCATTTTTAAAAATAATCATTTAATTGTCTATGATAATAAGTTGGTTAGAAATCTACAGTATATTATTAAAAAATTCATAAAAATCAATGAAAATGTAACGGAAGTGAATTTCAAGCAGGTACACTAAAAATAACGAAAATTTCGATGTGAGTGTATAAATTTTCAGCTGCATCTGCATGACATTTTCTTCCGATACATTCCATGAAATTTAATGTACGATACATGAAATATAATGAACTATACATAAAAAATGTTATTAATGCAGTTGCTGGAAATTTGCATCCAATTTAATTACATTCGCTGAAGGAATACTTTTGGATAATAATTTTAAAATATTCCCAACGGAAAATTCACCGGCATTAAAATATGTACAAAATGTAAAGTATTATTATATCTCCTACAGGTATAGTTCTAGCTTTTATAGGTTCAGAAAAACTCTTCTAGATGGTGAAGGTTGTGTATTTTATCGGTGTCTTACTTCTTATATTTTAGACCAAAATTATTTATAATAGAAAAAATTACATTTTTCTTCAATAAATTGTGTATAACTTTTTAGGCATCCGTTTTAGATAAATTCTAGGCGATAGTCGAAAAGAAAATGAATTTTTTACGTTGGATACTGTATGTCCCATGTTTTTTTAGTAAACACAGTAAGAAAAGAACGTGTTCGAAAATTCATTAAATATTGACGACATTTGACATATAATGGATTAATATGATGTATTTCGTGGTTAACTTTTTATTATGAAAAGCATTTGAATACAAAATTTTCATTCTTTTAAATTTAAGGACAGAAAAGATGAATCTGGACAATGTACCAAATAATTATTGGACCAGTGCAGACATTCTTTAGTCACGATGAAGCCTAGAAAAGAATTAGATATAAATCTAATATGAAATAATATCAATCTATCTATTATGAAATCTAAATTTCTCTTGCTGGAAATTTTAACTAAATTCAGCTACAGAAGGTGTGCAGAAAATAGGAAGGAACACAGATGTTTTATAGTGACCTTTCTAATTATATCTTTCATATTAATGTGTTTCTTCGGAGGCACAAAAAGTACCAAAAACGTTGTGTTGATTATAAATTTTTCAAAGTTTAAGCTGATGATTTTTCTTTTTACAACAGTTTTACTATTCTTATATTATAAAATGTTTTCAAAAATAGTTATTATAACCTCTATGTAATTTGCTAGGCTCGTCATGAATCCATTCCTCCCAAAATGTTCACCTTGAACATCTTATTATTACCTATTTTCATCGTTAAACGATGTAGCTATACTACGCTGTTTTCGATGTCTCTATCGATTTATGGGATATAGAAAACCGAAAAACAATTCCCAAAGACTGAATTATTAAATTGAAAAACAAAAAAGATAGTTTTAAGGTCTTTTGTTTCAAAAACGCCAAATTTGCAATGGAAAATACACCTCGTAATTCAATGAAATGGACGAAAAAAGGTGCCGATCGAGAAACCGACAGATCAAAAAAAATTGACCGTCAAAAGCCAACAATCCAAAAAAAGACAAATATAAAAAATTTTTTAGTAATTTAATTAGTTAGTTTTTAGGCTATCGGTTTCTTTCTGTTGGCTTTTTAACTGTCCGTTTTTTGACTGTAGGTTGTTGACTTGTTGGTTTTTTGACATGTTGGTTTTTTGACTTGTCGGTGTTTTGGTTTATCGGTTTTTTCAACCCGCACCTTTTCGAATATGTCATTGAATTTCGAGATATATCTTGCAATGGACACTGCAGTTTTTTGAAAAAATGTCCTTAAAAACGACCCCGTTTGTTATTAAATTAAAAAATAACGCACTACGATTTCAGTGTTTTTTTTTTGGGGCGAAAACAGATACTATTCGAAGTTGATTGTCGAAATTGATATTTTGAGACGAAATATGACACATTTTTCTAATCGAAAACGACATACAAAATTGAACTAAATTACGGGTCACTACTTAAATTAAATAAGTTGATACAAAAGTTTTTCTAATAAAAAAGAATTACTTAAAAGCTCTGAAATTGAAAAAAATCTCGATTTATGTCAGACGATGAACTAATTAATTAGCATTCTTTATATAATATTGCTTAAAAAATGTTTACCATTGTTATTTAAAACAAACATTTTTATTAACTTAATGGTAAATGTCTAATAAAAATAAATTAAAACGTTTTCCTTTATAAATAAAACTATAAATAAAATTTTAATATGTACTGGAAAATTTGCGATGAATAAATGCGGAATTCGTATTGTCTTTCATTAGATCTGCAATAATGTAGAATAGAAAAAAGCTTTCAGAAAAATGCGACCTGTGGACCATCAATTACGTCGCATTACGTGGCGAGGTCGATGCTCCTGCAACACAATCAGTAGACTGATGCAGTATAGCGTATTCAACATTGCGTGCAGCAATTACGCATTGCCAAAGTAAAGTTTGTAGGCGCTGCTCGACCTGTATATGGAATATAATGCTTACTTTGCTAATTTGTGCATACATTTAAAATTCTGCCGTCGGTATGCGCACATTCGTGTACATATTTCTGTGATAATCAAAAACGAAAAAAAATACACAGGAAAAAAGTTTTGGACATTGACATGCATGATTCATAATTATAATTAATTTAGAGGCAATATTTTTGACAAAATTCATTAATAATTATGCAATAAACTGCCTATCTTTGTATGTATGTACATTTTTAATGTATATGAGTAATTCTACAGAACCTTTAACTTTTCTCTTCTAAAGATCATCAAAAATTATTTTAGTGGCACACTAATGGAACATTTTTTTCTTATTTCTGGGGCTCTTAAGGTATAAGAAACAGTTGGTGTTACTCGTTTTTGGACAAAATTTTTTTTTATATTGCACAAAATATGAAAAACTTACGCTTTTTACAATAATTTCGAAATTTTAATGAAATTGTAGGTGGAATGAATTCTATAACATGATTTATCTTACTTCGAGAAGAGTCAATGACAAAAGTCAACAAATTCTTAATTTATATGACAATAACTGATGATGAAAAAAAGAATGTTGATGAACGTTGGGGAAAATATTGAGAAACAATTCATAATAGAAACATATATATTTTATTAAACAAAGATTAATATATTTACATATTTCAATATTCTAATCGTAAAAATAATGAATAATTAAAAAAAATGTGGAGTGTCAATATTTCATGTTACTAAAATGTCGATTTTACGATGTAGGATATCCAACGGCAACTTAAACATGTGATGGGAACTTCAGAAATACTATAAGGAAGAAATTACATCCTAGATGATCCCCGTAATAAACGTCCTTTAAGTGTGCCATTTGAAAATGTTGCTTTTTCGAACGAGTTTCGCACAGAACAGACCATTTTTAAAGTGTTCCCACAAAGTAAGCTTTTGAGGCACACGTATGTTGGACATCTTATTTTGTAGGGCTTTTCATGTAGAATGAATATGTGAAATTAAAAATTAAAATAAGAGAAAGTTATTTTTTCTATAATGAAAAAAGTAAGAAATTTTCGAAATTCTAATAATCGGTGTTACGCTCACATTTTAGGCTGTAGAATTTTTTTAAAGATAGGCACACTATTGGACCGCTTTCTATTGGAAACAATATAATTATGCGGAGATTCTCTGAAATTTACAGAGCGATTCGACTACAGTTATTTTTTTTAGAGCAATATCAAAATAAAAATGTTGGATTGTACGCTCTAAAATTTGGAAAAATCGTACTTTAAGCTCGTTTATCTGCATTACAATGCTTAATAGTCTGACAAAACGTACAAGGACTAGTTTCGTAATATATTATACGACAAGAATCTCGATTTTGTTTTAGTGATATCCATTTGCATCCATGATGTATCGTCACGTACGGTAAAAGTTAAAAGTACTGTAGAATTACTCATATATCCAAATTTTAAGCCGTACACAGAGAGAAAAAAATAGTTAACGGAACCATGAAGAAAAGATAGAAATGATTAAAACATTTCATAATAGTACAATTAACATCGTGAAAAGTTGCAGTTGACAGTATCTTACTTTTATAATTCATAATATTGTAAAATATAACATACAATAATTACTTTTTATAATGGAAAGTAGTTGTTTTCTTTTATTCACTTGTAATAAATTGTTTTTTCTATTCAAGAATATTTCGAGTGACTATTTAACAGTGAAGCCACTGTACATTTGAGGTTATATGATACGCTGCATATTTCAGAATCGGGTAGTAGTAAACGGAACAATGTTTTTGTTTTGTTTTACTATGGAAATGATTAATTTAACCATTTTTTATAATCCCGTATTTTACTTTTTAAAATCGTTCCATTAACCTTTTTCGTTCTCTCTGTGTAATGATCACATTAATTATGGTCATTTTAAAATAATGACGTAGAATTATACGAATCCAATCATCTATAGACGAAATAAGACACAGGTGTTTCTAACTGTAAAATATCAGAACTATTCGACACGTTTTACAAAAAGCTATAATTCATCTACATTTATTTTTATATAAATTTTTCGACAAACTTGAAAACACTTGAATTTATGTAAAAATCTATGTAAATGATTTGGGCAGTTTTTTACGTTGATATATTCATATGGCAAATAAAACGTTGAGTTCATTTTATTTGCATCTTTCACCGTTTCCATTACAAAAATCTTGAAAATTGAAACAGAAACTTACTTTTTCAGATTAAACGAATTTGCAGAACAATAAAAATAACTATGTCGGTTAGAAACAATAGATAAATATTGTTAATGACAGACAAAAACGATACTTGTTTACAAAAAATGGATTTTCGATTATTTCTAATTTTAATTGTCATTTTTTGTCCATCCAAAATGATATTACTACGGCTAAAATAACTTGTGTTTCAAGTAAACGCATGCGAAAATTTTACTGAGTGTACGGTTTTAAAAAAAACTTCCATATGTGACGAAATAACCATATTTGAGGTTAGAAATGTTGCATTGTTGTTAATTTAACATGAACGACTGTGAATGCAGGGGTAGAAAAACGTGTATTTTTAAGATATAAAAAATACGTTTTATCCGCAGAAAAATTGCTAAAATACTATGAATGATTCTCAAAAAATGAACGATTTTTGTTTCTACCATCTTAGTAAATTTTGATTTACATCGTGATATTTCTTAAAGAAAAGTTAGTAATTTATTAATGTCAGACTGTAAAACAGTTCCTTTTAGCTAAGACTAGCCTTTTGGTTATGATTATATACTTTGTAAATTTATTTTGTTGGCCAATAAAGACCAGTTATTATATTATTAATTCTTGTTGCCAAATAGGTATTGCATTTATTTCTATAGTATATTACATAAGAATTTTCAATAAATTACTAAATATTTTTCAGTGGTTTCGAATCTAAAAAAATAGCAACAATTCAAGTACAAAGAAACTTAAGTTAATTTAGTTGTATAATTTTGCTTTAATTAAACTGTTTGAAAAAACTCTTCAAATACACTGAAGTAGTCGCCATAGATCATCTTGAATCATATGCTATACATTGTAATGTGGCTCTTTGGCTTTGTACGTCTCGGTTCCGGCATCAAATCAGCCTTGGTCAACTTTTTTTTTTTTAATGCTGTTTGAATGATGCATTATAATGCCTTAATTTGCATTTAATACAAATTTCATTACAGTTCAAAATTAATTCTGGAAAATGAATAACTAAAATAAATTTAAGCGATATAAGTATGAAAAAAAATTATTGGAATTAAGAAATTATTAGTAAATATTTTCGTTCCGATGAGTTTGGCCGTTTTTTCGTAAATCGTAGTTATTTTAGACTTAAAAAAATATTTCTGTGCTTACTAATACATTCATTCGCACGATCATGACTTATTTGGCATTAGCACTTAAGTCAAATGAAAGTGGTTTATCACGAATTATTCAATTTTTTACTAACAAATAGTGAAACATCATTAACTTATTAGTAAAACCATATTAATCGAAGTATTGATTTTGCTAATCTAATAGTAAAAAATATTTCAAAAATCATTTTTGACATTTTATTGGTAAAATTCATTAGAAATCAAATGAGTAACCCACTTTTAGTTTAGGATTTAGTAGTTTTTAACTAATTCAAATTCATAAGAGTTTTTGGAATAAATGAATCTTTACTGAATATTTGAACATCAAACAACTTTAATTTAATTACTAAACTTATCACCAACGATAATAACGAAATATTAAAATGAAAGAACATAATATTAATTACTGACTTTTCAAAATTAGGCTGAAATAAATAATAATACTATTAAATTGTAACTCTCAACAGAGCTTAATAGTTTTTATTAGGTTACCGAACAACCCTGGCCATCATAATTTCTCAAGAACTGTTAAAATATATTAGAATAAAATCTATGACGAAAATTGAAAAATGGTGGATGCAAAAGAGCGAATAATTTCTTAAATTCAACCCTATTTAGTTCAAACACCCCCTTAACAGTTTTTATGGTCGCTGATAACGTATCTTAAGGGAGTTTTCAAAAATTCAAAATGACGGATACCACAATGCCATGTTTTTTTCAATTTTTTTTTTTTTAATTAAAAATGATGGATTTTTGGGAAAATTAATATCTTATTTTCTGGTTTGAATTTGTCTCCTTGAATGAGATTAATATGAACTATATAAGATTATTCCTAAATATAAAACTACATGGTTATACATTTTCATGATGGAAGGAACGCAATAAAGAAATGATTCGGATGGCAATACATGTTCTGCATAAAATAAGAAACCAAAAAAATAAACGAGACATTAAACTAAATAAACCTGTAAACTGCAACAAAGAAAATGTACAATGAGAACACAAAACACTTATCATTTTAAAATTTTTAATTTCTGTCTCACATAAGTGGATGTTTTCACAATATAGTGGATCTAAAATCAAAACAGACGTTTTAATAAGTAATAATTAATAATTTAATACTTAATAGAGCAAAAAAGGAACGTAAGAAAACAAACAAAATAGGCAACAAGAGGACAGTCATTTTTTTGAAGTGTCGGTTTTTTAAACCGTCGGATTTGTCAATTTTTCGACTCGCACCCTTTTATCAAAATATTCCACTGTTATATCGACTTTACATTTTTTCATGAAAATTCCTGTGTCATATTTTAACTCAAAATTGAAAAGTATAAGAAAATTAAATGAATGCGGAAGTAGATATCCCTCTAAATTCCATGGGAAGAGAATTCATTCTTAACCTTTAAAGCGACACCGTGTATAAAAATAACACAAAGCGCCATGTGGGGTCGTGGGAGACCCCAATCCGAAGATAATATCGTCCTGAGCGGACAGTTTTCGTTATTTCGTCCCAACAAAATTACTAGATACCCTCCAAGTATCACTTTACCGCGTAGATAAGTTATCTTGATAAAAAAATTATTGGTGCTCGTTATAAAAAATGAAACACAAAAGTGACGTTTTTCACAAAAAAAATCAGCCAATTTTCAATATTTTGTCCTAAAAATTTAACTTGTGCCTCTTGAAATGTAGCTCTTTAAGATAAAAAATGCTGTAAAAGTGCAGTTTTAGAAGGGAAAAAAATGTGATATTTATGTGTGGGGTCTCCCAGTACCCCCAGGGCGCTTTAAGGGTTAATAGAGTGAAAATTAAACTACTCTTAAGGAGTAAAAACTCACTCCGTTAAAGTGAAAATTCACTCTGTAGCTGGAGTGGATCAATTTTCACTGCACAAAGAGTGAATTTTCACTCAAAGAACTTTAGAAAGTAGGGTCAAACTAAAAAAGGCAACAAAGTAGATATTTTATTGGATTTTATTGGTTAATTTTTCATACACCCTCGCTTTCAAATGTAGGGACATTGCTCGTGGTCAGTCGTTGCATGTATTCCTCAACGTTCGATTCATTAATCGATTGAAAGTCAGCATGAATACTCAACTCTCTCCAGCCTACTGCATTCACGCGTATATGGGCGTTTCCACTCTATGTGCGTGTTGCAAAGGTAATGTAATAATAGTCGATGTGGTGGAAATGGGTTATAAATTATAATGACACGGTTTCCAATCTATCTTTTATTATATGTTTAGAATATTCACAATATGAGGTTAAAATAAAGAAAAGTTTAATTATGGTTTAATTACTTTTTAAACATTACAATCGAGTAACTATTGAAACTTTTCATTTGTTCTTGCCAAAGTCGATCTCATAATTAAAAATAATGTATTTAAGGGCAATATACCGGTGTAAATAATTGTTTGAGCATTTTTTATTTACTGAAAATGTCCATTGAATCTTCAAAAATGATATCCAAAAGGTTTTGTGGAAGGTTTTAAGGAAATAGTTGGAAAAATTCGCTTTTCCAATCAAGGTTTCAGAAATAATTTTCAGTATTTTAACCCATTAACGCCCAAAAGGACACAAATTTCACCAAGATTTTCGGAATATTGACTTGACATTAAAAACCAATTCAAAAAATTTTAGACAAAACATTTTCGACGTAAAATTGATCGATCTTTACGAATCTGTTGTTAAAAAATCAATCGAGCCCATTCCAAAAATGTTATACTTGGTTTTTCACAAAAAAATCTGATTTTTTCACTAACAAATATTTTTTTAATCGACATTTTCACATTGGAAACGGTTAGGGAGATCACTGATCGGTGAAAATATCATGTCCTCAATCCTTCAACTTTAAAATGTGCATGATAGTATTTTGAAAATAAAGTTGGAAACTGTCAAAATGACGACTCAAACACGAAAAGAACGGCGAAAAGCTCCTGAATTTTTTATTCGAAAATGATAGGCTTTCGGTAAAAATGTCGCTAAACAAAAATTCTTAGAATTGATCAAAGAATACGATCAAATTTTTTCAGAATTTTTAATACACTTTTCTTCATTTTCAAAATCGCAAAATTTAAAAAAATTTGAAAAGTCATAGAAAAATTGTGAAAAAATTTCGAGGTTTTCTTTGATCGATTCTAAGAACTTTTTGTTCCGTTTTTTGCGAATGTCCTTTTCTAATTGGTCTTGTTTTTGTTACATCTTAAATTTGCCTATATTCGGCCCTAATTTAAAACTTTTTTTTTTTACAGTGATATTTTTTTGAAGAATTTTTTTGGAGGTTGCGTCAAAAGCCCATGGGGTTGAATGAACGGATTCAATTTTAGCTATCCCAAGAACATACGGGAAATTCACGTTGTCGAACATACGAGAAATTCTCATCTCGAACGGCATCACTAAGTTACCAGTATGCTATTTCAAGTTTCACTTGAGTTTCCATCAGTATTTTACACATTATTTTCTGAACACGTAAGTATTAAATATTAATTACAATACCCCTTATTAAATGAAACTAATATATTAACAAAAATATTTGAAATTTTTAATAAAACCGGTCAGTATTGAATACAATTTCTAGTAATTTATTTCATTAACTTTACTATCATTATTACCAGTCCTTTAGGTTGGAATGTTTTCCTCATCATGTTACTCACGCATACGCATATGACATGGAGTTAATTAAATATGTTTTATTAATACTCGTATGTATACAAAATTAGTTTTCGCATACGAAAATCGAACTTCAATTACAATTTTCAAACCTGTAATTGTGATAAAGCTATCGTCGACAGAGAAACCGTTCATTATGAACACTTCACGAGCTATTGGACGATAAATGAGAAATCGATAATTATTGCCTACTCCTATTATTCAGTGTTAAACGGACACGCGACTGTATTGTGAAACCATTAAATTTATAATTAATGATAATGCGTTTAGATAAACTTACGAATAAGAACATATTATATTTATGTAAATAACGTAAGCAATTAACTGTAATTATTACGTTAATATCAACGTAACTTTGTTTATCAACTAACTTTTTTTGCTGAACATTTCATTAAATGTAAATAACATAATTATTAATGTTTACATTCATAACATTACAGCAGCATAAAATTGTAATTAATATAAACTCATGTTTAGAAGCTACATCAGCTGCTTTTCGTTGCAAATTGTACGTTTTCTCTTCATATGTTATCCTATAACAAATACTTAGTTATTATTAATTTGTAACATTATTATTGTTTAAAAAGAGAATAAGTGAAAGAAAAACCTAATGTTATTATTGCACAAAATTTTTCTCCGTACGTTGAATCGAATTGCAATATCCAATTTAAAATCTCAGCACGACTAATTTTAAAAATCTAAATAATTTTATTATATGAACTAAATAAGTTTATAATTATATATAATTATATATAATAAATTTCAAATGTATTTTCATCAGTTTCCTTATTTCTTTACATTGACACTAAATATACTGCACATTCCATTTGATTAATATATATTTTTTAAGTAATCAAATTTCAACTCGAGACATGTACAACTGTAAATTTCACCATTTCGACATTTATATTAGCGTAAAAGGTATGACTGTTATTTTGTGAAGTGGGCGAGTTCGCATGTGTCATCTTGACCCCAGTCGCTCGTTCGACCCAACTCCGTTATTCGATTCCTTCGTCTTTACTTGCTGCGTACAAGCGAAATCTTCCTAAGATACACTATAACGAATTAATGGACAAATTTAATAATATTTTTTATGTTTAGTATAAAAAAAAAAAACGTATAAAAAAAATCCGAGTAAAATCTCAAAAAAACTGCAAAAGTATTATTTTTAGATAAAACAGGTGCAGGATAAAGGTGTAGGCAATAAGGTTACCTACAATTTGATTTTTATTAGATATCGTTTTCAAGTTTCGCTTGCAAAAAAACACCTTTTTATTCGCTTTTTTTTTTAATATCACTGTTTCGTACGCTGAACACGATGCCGGATTCCGAAATTGCGTTTCACGTCAGGATTTTGAGAAAAGTAGTGGTAAAAAATAAAAAAAAAAGTGTTTTTGGATGTTTTAATCCCTATTTTTCTTAGACACCTGACGTGCATGAGACTTAATTTATCCGTTTCGTCCTAAAATGTCATAAATTGTCGCCGTTTTTTAGCTAAATAATTTTCATAGAAAAGGTAAATGAATTTTTATACAAGTCCATATCTCATTGGTATCAAGTCTGATTTTTCTGAATCTGAAGTCCATTTTCTAATATCCTAAGTCGTTTTTCCAATATGGCGCCTAGAATGGCAAAAAAAAAACGAAAAAAAATAGTAGTTTCGTAAATTGAAATCCTTTTTTTTAATATGAAACTGTAGTCCAATCGATTCCTACTTTTAGATCTAGTAGAGTATTTGGTTGTACCAAAAGATAGTGTATTGCGCATGCTAGAATTCAAATTGGCGGCTTCAACATGGCGGCATTTTCAACCAATTTTTTGTTATTTAGTTGTAATACTTTTATAATCGAATATACATTCAATACTAATTGATAAAAGATGACTTTTCACATCCTCGATCACGAATCACTTTTCAAATTTTCACAATTCAAAATGGCGGATCCAATATGGCGGTCAAAAATTTGATAAATTTTTATACAAATGTTCATAGAGGGGTTTTTGAGGTTCCTGATCATGAATTCGTTGTCAGATTTTTTAAATTCAAAATGGCGGACGAAAATTCAAAACCAGAATTGTATAAAAAATTGCGGATCCAATATGGCGGTTGCAAAATCATAAAGTTGATCTCACTTTGCTGTATCATATTAAGCCATATTATATCCTCCATTTCGAATGTTTAAAAACCGATATCAAATTTGTAATCAACGAGCCCGAAAAGATCCGAGTAACAAGAATTAGGTCAAATGGATTGATTTTTGGACAAGTCGTATGCCATCTTGGATCTGCAATTCTGAATTTTGACAATTTTGATAATCTGAGAACGGTTTCGTAGGCAGCGACCCTGAAAATTTCGAGATCCATACTAGAAAATTGCGATATTTTTTAAAATTCGGGTGTTAAAGGATTAAAACAGGCCAGCCTCAAAGGGTTAACCCCATTTTTAAAAATATATACATTTTTGGGGTGCGGGTCGAAAAACCGCCTAATCAAAAAACCGACAGTCAAAAAACTGACAATCGAAAAGCCGACAGTCAAAAAACCGACGCTTCAAAAAATGATAGTCCGCTTGTCTATGTCTATTTTTTAAGTGACGGCTTTTGGACTGTCGGTTTTATGACCGTAGGTTTCTTGACCTGTCGGTTTTTTTGATTTGTCGGTTTTTCGACCCACACCCCATTTTTGTAGTCCTTCGGATATGGGTCTTGAAGTGTAGGATTTAAACTTCAATTTAAGACCACGTAGAAGTTTCAAGAACGTCAAAAAGAAAAAAATACTGAAAAATCTCAAAGGTCGGTTTTTTTGGGTACTTACCCCCACTTTTCTGAAAATCCTGATATGATAAACAAATAATGTTATAATTAATATAATGTTAACTATAATGTAAAACGGCAATCAACCCGAATATCTGGTTTTTAAAGTGTAAGATTTTTGAAGGTCGACTTTTTTGTCGAGTTAATATTTATTAGGGTTCAGAAGTGTTGGGTTTTTGAATGTTCACATTTCGGTGAACGGTGAATGGTCCGTTTTTTTGTGTACGCCCAACTCTTTGATAAAGAGTGAAAACCAAACAATTAAAATCTCAACATTCGCAAACCCTACAATTTACCGAAACCCGACAATTGAAAGACCTGGAAATTCAGAAACCCGACATTCGGGTTCAAGGTTTTTAAATTGTCGGGTTTTTTAAATGTCGGGTTTGAAAATATCGGGCTTTTGTGTTAATAATTGTAGGGTTTTTGAATGTCGAGATTTTGATTGTCCGTTTTTACCATTAACCTCAGCATTAAAAAAACCGGGTAATTCAGAAATGCAACATTCGGGTTGAATTTCTGATTTTTAAACTGTCATTTTTTTTTATTGTTGGGTTTCTGGGTGGAAGTTATTCAGATTGGAGGTCTGGTTTGTGAACTCTCGGGATTTTGTTGTTGCATTTTTTGGGTTCTGGTTGAATATCAGGGTTTTAAAATATCAGGATGTTGGGTTTTTCGATTATCGGGTTTCCGAAAATCAGGGTTTGTGATGTCCCCCATTGAAGAACCAAGTAATTTTGTCTATTTTTATCTTTTTTCTCCAAATAGTTTAATACGTTTTTATGCGTTTTAAAAGATTTATAACGAAAAAGTGAATGATGCAGGATTAGAATTCATGATCAAGATACTTTTTAAAAGATTGTCGTTGTTAGAATTTTCATGAAATAAATTTGCTACTACAATTTCAATTGATTTAATTTAATGACATTTTTCCCCAGTCAAGCAAATAAGTAAATTTACATAAATTTTTATTTTCGAGAGTTTCATTAAATAAAATAATACCCACATAATTTGGCATGGATGACAAATTTCTTTTATATTTTATACATTCGTAGTCATTTAAGTATTTGTTATATGCCACAAATACAAAATAAAATTTCCTCGGCAGATTTTTTTCTGTTTGATCTTAAAATAATCGTGTGATCACTGAAACAAACTGAAACAAAAATTTCGATGTGCAATAACTTTTCGGTTAAAGATAGTACAAGCTCACCGCGATGGTTCAATGAATTGTTTCGAATTTGAATCTTGACAGTGCAGATTTCAAAATTTCGTTATCGACATATTGGCGCTAAGGAACGAGTATGAGAAAAAAACTCAACAATCGTTTCTGTGGCAACGTTCTCTTTGTATATATCAATAGATTCGAATTTCGTTTTCAAAGCAAAATACAAAAAACGATCGTTGAGTTTTGTCATGCGAATATAAGTAATCTTTGATGCGTGCAATCCATAAAGAAAATAAATTTAGGTTTTACCAACAAAATAAAAAGTTGCTTTCATGTTTCGTCTTTCAATCGTCAGCCGCTTTCGGTTTTCGACTTTTCATTGTAATTTAACTAAATTTAGTAAATGATCGAATGGATATTTAAAAATCTAATTAATAATCGAATATAAATACCATATGTTTGTTTAGGCCACCATCTAAAACGAAAATTGTAACTTAAAAATCAATATTATATGAATATTTATTTGAATCGATGTGGTAACCGTACATTTCAGTATTCCCTCTAAAAACAGTTATTTATCTATTTTAAGACGATCACTTACACTCTTCAATGCTTATATTTAGTCTGGTAAATCTTTCAATTTACAATAAAAATTAGATATTAACCCTTTTCCTCCCGAAAGTCTGGAATTTAGACACAACTTTCAAGGCTACATCTTTTGTTCCAAACGGTGGCGTTAGACAAGTTTGAACTTAGTCAAAATCGAGACATTTGGACCTTCTCTTTCAAATGCCGTAGTCAGAATCAGCCGTCAATTTAAAAAGAAAAAGTTATCATTTTTTTTTTAAATCCTGATTTTTTTGACGTTTCTTCGCAGGAATCGCGTTTTTGACATGGAAAAGGGCAATACTGACCATTTCAAAAGATACTAATCACATCTTTTTGCTCAGCCCTTTCTTCTCCCGTGGAATTTTTTGGAAAAATAAAATGGCGGCTTCAAGATTCAATTATCGATTATTTGACCACGTAACGGTTGAAATCGTGGAGAATTTGGATGACAAAGTAATTATTTTCATTTGTGAATACCTAATCTCATTATTTTTCATTCATAACCTCAAATTAGTTATGTACAATGGACTTTTACCTTTTTCTCTCTAATTTTCACGCAATTTACGACGTTTCCATATTACTTAGGTACGTGTGAAATTGAAAATGATCAGATACGATTGTGACCTAACCTGGTACTATAACGTTCGTAGACTTAATAAAAGCGAATATCAGAGTAAAATTTTCTGTAAGTGATACCACAGATTATATACAAATAAAGTCTAAAAAACCTTTGGAAACCTACATTATCAAAAATGAAGAGTCAAAACGATATTATTCGGGTAAAAAGTGTGAAAGACGAACATCTTATTGTTCAGAATGTAATAAAAATTTTTCCAAGGTACACTTCAAATCATTTCATAAAATTGCATAGATTTACCATATTACTATATTGACTTGATTCACCGTTGTCTTTTCTTGGCAAACTACAATATGAAAAACTTATTAAAAGAAAGATTTAAAAAATAGAAACAAAATTTAAAAAGTACTAAAAAATAGTAAATATCGTATATTTTTTCATGGCCGTTACAGTTCTGTATATTAAAAATCTCAAGCCCAACTCAATTTTCAGACAATTTGACATCACTTTAATTAATAAACGGTTTAACACTTTAGAGACAATATTTAAGACTAAAATTGATACAATAGATTTACAAAGAAGATCGTGTTTAATGTATAAAATAGATTGTGAAGAATGCGATGCAACATATATTGGACAAACGAAGCGCTATTTAAAAAAACGTATTTATGAACATAGGAATGACTGGAAAAAAGGCATTGGACATACAGCACTGACATCACATATGTTAAGTACGGGACACACCTTCAAATTTTCTGATGTAAAGGTATTAGATAACGAGAAACACTGGAAAAAAAGAAACATTAAAGAAATGATATATATTAAGAAATTTATAAATAGTATTAATTACAGAATTGACACTGAAAAGTTAAGTGGTTGTTATAACATATTGTTTTGATACTTCTTTCTTTTTTATTTTTTGACTTTTAACCACCTGACTACTTAACTTATTTTATTTATTTTAATATTTATTTTAACATTTATTGACTTTTTACCACTAACTGGACTATTGATTTTATTTTATTTTGGACATTTGTTATTATATATTATTTATTATATTTATTATTTATTTTTATAGATTTATTGAGTTTTATTTATTTTGTATTCTCTTTAAAAATTTTTAATTCTATTCTTACATTCGGTCGTTACTAATATTTTCTTACATATTGTATACTGATATTGTGCACTGGAAAGCATATTTATACGCTCTTGTTGACATTGTGTTTAGTCTTATTGTTCCATCTGACTCGTATACGGTGCGTTTAAATGTATTCAATTCAAATCTTTTGTTACCCGTCAAATTTTATGCGTTGTTTGTGTTAAGTGTTTTATTTATATTATTTATTTTTTTTTAAATTGTTATTTTTTATTAAATAGATGCCCCTGAAGAGGACCAACAAAAGGTCGAAACGTTGGGCTTGAGATTTTTAATATACAGAACTGTAATGGCCATGAAAAAATATACGATATTTATTAAGAAAAACGGTTCATAAAAAAGTGAAATTTATTTTAACTAAAAAATAGTATAAAAAATGACTCTCCGAATAAAGTTTACTTCCGTGGTAAGAGGCGGACAATGGCAAAATATGTATTGACGACTAAACAACGTGATGTAAATCGTTGTAAATTAGTGGTGTATAGGTAATGTATAATATTTATCATCTGGAATAAACAACTTTGAAATTATTCATTGAAGGATCGATGTATTTACTCCGATAATCACGTTTATTAAATCTACAAACGTTATAGTACCAGGTAGCAATGTGCACAAGATGTGCTTCACTCCAATTTTTAGGTTATAAACCAATCACTGATAGGTCACAATCGTATGTAATAATTTTCTATTGCACACGTACGTAATGATACGGAAAAGTCAAAAATTGAGTGAAAATCAATTAAAAAATCTATAAAAAACCATTGTACATAACTAATTTGAGGTTATGAATGTATCATGATGAGATTATAGATATTCACAAATGATAATAATTACTTTTCCATCCCAATTCTCCATGATTTTAACCGTTACACGGTCAAATACTCGATATTTGTGTCACAAAATGCAAAATGACAACTTGCAGACGCCATATTGAAGCCGCCATTTTGTTTTTGAAAAAATCTGAAGGGACAAGAAAGGGCTGAGCAAAAAGACGCGATTAGTACATTTTGCAATGGTCAGTATTGTCCTTTTCAACGCCAAAAAAAGTGATTCGTGCGAAGAAACATCGAAAAAATCAGTATTTTTTCAACAAATTGATAATAACATTTTTCTTTGAAATCGCTGGGCTGATTCTGACTACCGCATATGAAAGAGGAGGTCCAAATCTATCGATTTTGCCAAATTTCAATTTTTTTCTAATGCCGTTTGGAACAACAGATACAGCGTTGAAAGTTGTGTCCAAATTCCAAACTTTCGGGACGAAAAGTGTTAAACGACATAAAATCGAATTTAAATGATGGTGTTTCTCAGTTTAGGCGTAAATACTAACATTTAATTGTGTTTTGTTTTGAATATTTTGTGGTAAAGGTTTTAAACCCTCCAGCCCCACGACAGTTAAAAGTTTCTTGAATTTAACCATATAAATTCTAAATTTTTATCATTCGATATAGGAATAGAATAATTGTATATTACAGCCAAAAAAAAATTTATTTTTATGAATATTTTCTAATTCTAACGGGATTTTAATACACCAGAATAACTTGCTCGTCTCTGTGCTCTTGAACCTTTTTATTATTTCAGTCATATTTAAGTCCTTCTCCGTCGTCGAAAGTTTCATTTGAAAAATACACACATAGCTAACTTCCATGCACGTCCTACGCACCTAACCTTTTTGTTTTCAATGCGTGATATGCATTTACATTAGAGGATCATCCACAGGGGCCAACTAACTTTCTCACTAGATGAACCTATTCACTTTGTTCAAATATGAATATTTTGTAAAACTCGCACGCAAAACTTCGTGCAATGAAAATTCCGTTAGTACTATTAGAATACGATTTAATAAGACTTTTTTTTGGAAAAGACCAGAATAATTTCATATGATAACTGTTTGAAAGTAGTCGGGTTCTAAAACAATGTGTGATCTAAAAAAAGTTTTATAGAATCAGATTTAAGGATGGTATAGACATATTCAATTGAATAGAAAGGATGAAAATAATATTTTTTATTCTATTTTCAATAAAATAGGAATATATTATGGGACTAGATGTAAAAAGATGGTCTAAAATCCTAACATTAGACAAAACTTTTCATAATAGTAAAAATTTTTTAACTAAAAGTAACCCCTTTCTTAGTCATAGCAATGATTTTGATAATATAATTTTAGGAAAAGAAAGAGAAGAAAAGAAAAAAGAAATGATTTAATAATATACTTTAATTGAAACTTTTTTATTATTATTTAACGTGACTAAAATAATAAAAAGGATCACTTCAAAGTATATTATTAAACAAAAATTTTGTTTGTTCTTTTTCTTTTCCTAAAATTATATTATCAAAATCACCGCCATGACTAAATAAAATAAACTTTTATTTATTTTCATAGTGCAAATAATTATATATGAATAATAACTATGTATTTGATAGACGTATTTGACGAGCAAAGCACAATATTTTTCTGATGTATATTTTCAATTTTTCTAGTAAATTGTTTCTGATGGCAGAAACTCATCTCCTCGATCAGAAATAATGCGAATTTTACTGGAAAAATTCTTAATTTTTGTATGATTGGTAAGGATGATTTAGATTTTTTAGATTTATTAGAGAAAACCCTGCGACAACCCCAAAGGGTAGGATGGAAAGGTAAGATTACATTAAAATTTTTCGAAAAAAATCAGGACCAAAGTGAACAAATTTGATGCGTCGGAAGTTGAACCCGGGACCTTCCGATTGTCTGTCAAATGCTCTAGAAAAATTAAAAGTATGTCAACACATATTTTAAAACATTTATTTTAAATCACTTGTTTTTTTATTGAGAGAATATTTTTAATTCTAAAATATCAACTAGTTTTCTCCTAACAGAATTGTTGAAAATTACTAACTACCACGGTGTTCCCAAAATGAGGTTGAATACTAAAACATAAAACCTATATATATTTTTTATCCATGTGTTTCTAGAAGTGTTAAATTGTGTTAAAAAGTATTTAGCCAAATCCTCCGAACCGTTTTTTAAGAAAAGTAATCCGGAAGTTTATGAATTAATTAAAAATCATGTAATTGATTCAGCTCTCAACATGTTTTAACAAATTGTGAAAATAATAATAAATAACAATAATATTTAGATAATTTAATTAATGCATAACTAGTTTCTTTTTGTTGAATACATTTTACAATAAATAATATTATAGAGACTAATTTATATATCGCCCCAACTTTATAAGTCTAGCACCTATCTGAACACACACTGAACTTAAAATAATTAAAGTGAACAAAGTGAAACAATGTTTTATTAAAACAAAATGGCGAACAGCTTTTGTTAGCTTTAAACAAATTATTTTATAGAACACTATTTTATACTTTCGATAACATTTTCTTAGATTAAAACTGTCTTAGAATTGGTGAACGAATAGCTTTAAATTCTTCTCAGAATATATTTTGATGAAACTTTTGATGTTCGGAAAAACCGAAAAGTGTACATTTTTTAACCTTTTGAGCCACGAATTTTTCTTTTTGTCTGATTTACTCAAAATTTGTCCTTCGGGGAATTTTTTTGTCAGATTTTCGAAATTAAAAATGGCGAATCCAATATGTCGGACAAAGAACTGAAATCTTGGTTGATTTATGTGAAATTCTACATTCGAAGTTTTTTGTAATCAGCGATCGATATTTCGTGTTTCGGTTCGCAATATTGGATCCGACATTTTGAATTTCGAAAATCTGACAACGAATTTGTAATCAGTGACTCCAAAAACGTAAAGTTTTTCATATACTTTTATATGGGATTATTTTCTTAGAATGATTTAAAAATAAATAGTTAAGTAGTAAAATTTTTTGTATGTTTTTGTTTATATTTAATTAACTGCAGCAATTTAAGAGACGTACACTACCGGCCAATAGTTCGTGAACGCTCTGTATTTTTTAAATCATCAAATAATGCATTCTATCTCTGAATCGATAACGATAATGATAAAACTCATAGGATGTATTTTAAAGTACACAAATAAAGCTTTCAATTGTTGCATTTAGTTTTACCGCAGACGTTATAGTTTCGCAATTGTCAAATTTTAAAAATGTTAAAATTTGCCATTTTTTTCTTTCGACTTTAGAATCTGATAAAAAAGTCTAAAAAATGTTTCTGTATAGAGTCAAGTTTTGTCTAAATTCTACAATTCAAGGGCTTTAAAATGGCCCTTGTGAAAAGTCGATACGATTTTTTGTTCCTGAGTTATGATTTTTTGAAAATTGCCAGTTTACCTCATTTTGTAAGAATTCCTTGGAAAAAAGCAAAAAGTTGATAACTCAACAAAATAGTAACTCTGACAAAAAAAATCGTATATACTTTTTACAAGAGCTGTGTCAAAGCTCTTGAATTATAGTATTTAGCAAAAAATTGGAAATATACAGAAAAATTTATTACACTTTTTGTTAGTGTTAAAAGTCGAAAGAAAAAAATGGCAAATTTTAACATTTTTAAAATTTGACAATTGCGAAACTATAACATCTGAAGTAAAACTAAATGCACCAATTGAAAGCTTTATTTGTGTACTTTAAAAGACATCCAATGAGTTTTATCAGTATCGTTAAAGATTCGGAGATAGAACGCATTATTTAATGAGTTAAAAAATTCAGAGCGTTCACGAACTTTTGGCCGGTAGTGTAATATCTTGAATTTGTTCAGTAAGTGCCTTAGTTCTGCAGAAAACTAGTGGCTACTTTAGAAACTGTTTTCTAAGGAGCAACAATGAATATACTGATCCAAAAGTTTGTTCTAAGAAAATTTCTTCTAAAATCCATAACTTTCAAGAAAAACACTTACTCTGAACATTAAAAATATAAACCACAATTTAGAAAGAAATAAATTTTATTTTTACTCTAGTCTTCATGTACGTATAGAGGAAATAAGGTTGCAACATTTAAACAGTTGATTCGCAGCATTACGGCTATGCTCTCAATTGGAATTAATTAATGTGCTGACGGTCGGTATCAAGTCAAGAGTGACCTGTTTCGCCAAGTGGGCGGCATTCTAGTACAAAGTGACAAAATTGACAAGGAGGATGAAACTGTGCAGTAATAAGAAACTTGTCTCTCCCACAAATGAAAATTGTACGTAACACACCCGACTACGAAAACTAAGGTGAATAATGAGTCACGTTAACGTGAATGCAAAGTCTCTGTATCATTTATTATCTTCCTACGCGTGATTCAGTAGAAACGTTTCATCGAATAACAATTCAAAATACGCTTTGTTCAGGAGGACAAAGTGGCTCGAATAAATAGATAATTGTTAATCGTACCTATACTTACACAAGTTACAATTCTTCACGTAAAAAAGGAAATATCCTTAATCCAGTAACTAACAAACTTTAGTCGTTCCATGTCAAAAATATTAAAGTTGTAATCCATGTTGCAAAATTCAAAGAAAATAACAAATGTTCTGGTAAAATATTTGTTGAATATTTTCAAAATGTCGGTCGCGACATCACGATTACTGAATTTCTTAAAATTACGATATCTATTTTTTCGAATAATCGCATTTAAATGACGCTTCGTGTAATTTTTACATAAAGTTAAAATAATTTTAAAACATTGCCAAAAAATTGATCGAAAACCAATTTTAACTTAAATTTCCGTAGTGGGCGTGTATTTTCATTTTGAAATCAGATATGGTATCTTGAAGAAAATTATTTTACATTTTAATTCCAAGAAAACAATTAGCGGAGCCTCTTGTCGCTCTTAGGTTATGATTTTTCCAGAGTGCAGTCCACTGCACACACCTATGTTAAGGAAAAGTTTTACAAAATTGCAACATCCAAATAATTATTCTACTAGGTTATTTGAAGCTATTTTTGGCTTCTGTTTACAAATACAGTAAAACTTCACTTTATTGTCCTCCGCTTTGTTAGCGCTTTCACATTATAAGCAAGATTCCCTTCACGTATTTAGCGCAGGTAAGGTTAGTTCTTCTTCCCTCTTTCGTAATAGGCCTTTTCACGATATGAAATGCTCATGTACAATTTTTTGCTTAAAATGAAAAGGTCTATTCGCCTGTCGTGCCTGCCGTGATAGGCGATACGGTTGGAAGGTGCGCAAGAAACGATGCGCATTTGTCGGACAAAAAAGTGAAAGGCTAAACTCCGAGGAGGACAATAAAGTGAAGTTGTACTGTACTTTAAAAATTGGCAGCCAGACAAAATGAAACCGTCATTTTAAAGAAAACGCTTTTTCCAGTTTTTTTGCATTTATTTCGACAGATGGGAAGTCAAAAAAACGCATTAAACAAACACTGCAACCTTGAAATTTTGTACAAAAAACTTCTCTGTTCGTAAAATCAATGAGAATTGATGAATGAATGAGAACCGAAAAAAGAAGGATGAACGTGACAATAATCGGCATTGAGGCAATTACAAGTTTCCAATTTCATTGTGGGTTCGACGTCACCTCAAACGCAGATTAGTTAGGTTAGGTTAGTATAAAAAAAAAAGCCTAGACGCGGAGGGTCCAAGACGCTATGTGTTCTCCCGTGGGTTCTATTGTAGTTATAAAACCTCTACTTGTGCTAGTCTAACCTAACTAACACATAAATTGTTGGTGATGTTGAACCCATATACAATTGGAGACTTTAAATAAATAAACTCTCCCACCACTCTACATTATACTAAGCAACCTAACTAACCCGCAAAAAATTAGATATAAAACATTAGTTTTCACAGGATTTTAAGGCCCAGTTTAAGGCTTTTCAAATATCTAAAGAAAATATTGTAAAAATGATGGCTTCCACTAAAGAATAAGGTCACCAGAATATGAACCCATGTAACTCAAATGTGGTATACCTGAAAACGCGTTTTCCGATATCACTTTCCATTTTTTAAATATGGCTACTTAAACAAAAAAAAAACGTGGAAAAAAGGGTAAACCTTCTCAGAATACTGAAAGTGTTATTACGAAGGAGTTCCGGAATCCTGTAGCATAATGAGTTTTACTAAAAGTCAATATTACGATTAAAATTACAAAATGGCATCCTCAAAATGTCGCTATTGATACGGAATTTTGCGATTATTTGCATTTTTATAAAATATTTCTTGTGTCTTGGATTTTTATGAATATGTATTATTTTTGAGGTGACGGAATACAAATCCGTTATTAAATTTTGAAAATTCAAAATGGCTGATCCAATATGGCGGGCAAAATACTAAAAATTGTTCGGATTTGCTTGAAACTTGTTACTCGGGTGGTTTTCGAGGTCACTGATTACGAATCTAACCTTACATTTGCAAAATTCAAAATGGCGGATGCAATATGGCCAACATAAATTTGAAGTTTCGATCGATTTTTCAGAAAATTAGTGTAGGAAATTTTTGTGGTCTCTGATCGCGAATCTGTTGTAGAATATTAAAATATTAGATAGTAAAACCATCTTTTCATCTTTTATCACACTTGGTCATACACGATTAGACTAAGTATCGTGCATATCGACTCCAGTTATATATTTATTGATTACAGGAATGAAATTGGGAAATAACTTAGATATTTTCAATCGTGTCATTATATTATGAGAAGAATTATAGCATTAAAATTGGTTTTGTTACCGAAAATTATAATCATGGTGGCCGCTTTTTTCTCGGAAAAAAATTCCCTGACTTTTCCCAGATTTTTCCCTGACCAATATTTTAATGATATCTATTAAAAATAAACAATACGGATAAAAATGTTTTAAAAACAGCTACACATTTTCAATAAATTCTTTATTTTTTCAATCAACAACGAGTAGTATATTCTAAAACATATTATCTATAAAAATCCAGAAAAAAAACTCATGTTCCTGCGTATTTTTTCGTGTTTAATTCAAAATAATAGTAGAAAATTTGTTGGGGGTTCTCAAAATTTGTTATAAAATGTCAAGTTCTGCGGTAATGTGTTAGACAATAATTATAAATGTTGATAAATTTTAGAATTTAGGCGATTTTGGACAGTATATTCAAAGTATTGTTAAAATTCTTACGAATGTTGACAATAACAAAAAATTGCCATAAATTTTATATTTTTCAAATACTATTGGACAAATATCAACTACTTAAAATAGAAATGGTAAAATAATCATTTAAACAAATTAATATTCTCAAAATTTGGGAGTTTTGTGCTGTTTTTAACATTTTAAAAATTTTTCTACGATTTTTAGCCTTTTTATGCAATTTCAAAGATTTTTGAAGATTTAAAAAAATGTATGAAAGTTTTCTATCATTTTCAAAAGGTTTTATTTATACAAATAAATTAGTATGGCAAATATTTTTGAAATATTCTGTAAAGTATCTTTATAGAAAGATAAATATCTTTAAATATAAAATTGTTTGCATTTATTTTTGTTAAACTATGAAATTTTAGTCAAATCTGTTAGAATATATTCAATACCGAAATGTGTTATTGTTAAACGTCTTTATTTTTTTTGCAAGGTACTAGAACGTTTAAAACTGAGCAGTACCACAAATATATTTAATTTAAGATTATTTTTTTTCTCAAAATTGTTGGTTTTTGGTGAAATCTGTCGAAAATGTTCAATACTGAAATATGTTATTGATAAAAAACGTCAATATTTGTTTAAATTTGTGAGAAAGCATTTAAAATCATTTAAAAGAATTTTATGCGAAACACGATAAATAAAGCATTTTTCTGAAAATGAAATTGTGCGATTTTTTGTTAAATAATGTTTTTCACTTTTTGAAGATTTGTCTACAATTTACTTTTTCCCTGACCAATTCTGAAATTCCCTGACATTTCCCTGATTTCCTGGTTTTCCCTGACGGTGGCCCCCATGTATAATATTCTACAACACATTCGCGATCAGAAAACTTATGTTGTCCATATTGGATCCGCCATTTTTAATTTTGAATATCGGCCAATAGATTTGAAATCAGCGACCTCGAAAACCACGGTTCCAATATATTCCAGTTAAAAATCTCTATTTTATTAATTACACATTCAAAAAGTTTAAATGTCCATGATAATGGCGCCATTTTTAAGCCGCCATTTTGGTTTACAATCGCGAATATAATAATCTTTTGTTATAAGTCGGTATGCCACCCGATCGAAACGTGCATCCCGATAGGATAACCTCTTTATTTATTTCGAGTAAGTTTTAAGATTTTTTTTCAGGTTTTTTTGCGTTCAGGCGACCATATTGAAAAAAACGGAAGAATATAATCGAAAATTAATTTCAGATTCAGACGGAACGTACCCAAAAAGAGTAGGTTATGGATGCATAGAAAAATGCTTTGACGCTTTGTATAAAATCAAATGAGATGAAGAACATCAACATTTAGTGATTTTCACGGAACTTATGCGAGAAGTAAAATCCAGATTAGTGCACTTAACCTTATAATGGCCTTAAATTAACCACCTAATAACAATCGTGTCTGCTGATTTTGCGCTGTTAACTTTGTAGACATGGTTTTGGGAATTCCCGGGAAAAAATGGATTATATATAATTATATACAATTTTTGATACAATTAGATCCAATTATATATAATAAGATATAATTATATATGTTTATATACGATTATATACAATTATATACAATTTTTTATACAATTAGATCCAATTATATATAATTATATATGGATTTTGGCCGTATATAATTATATACGAAGCCGTCAATTATATACAATTATATATGCTAATATATAATTATATATGTTTATATACGATTATATATAATTATATACGGCCAAAATCCATATATAATTATATATCATCATATATAAACATATATAATTATATATTATTATATATAATTGCATCTAATTTTATATATAATTATATATAATCCATTTTTTCCCGGGTTGTTTACATTTTGGAAAGTTGGCTTCTGATTAGAATAAGACAGAGTCTAGCATGTGTGCATACTGCATACTAAGTAAACAATTTATTTTATTTATTTTAACTATATCGTAGTTGATCAAATAAGGTTTATTTTTTTTATATATTTACGCTTTGAAGAGGTTAGGTTGATTCAACATCAAATAAACGAATTTCTAGTTGAAGTTCATAAATTTTGTGCACTTTTGATTAGTTTGACATCGAACCTACAATTGTTGCGAAAGTAATTCCCAAAAAACGAAAATACACCAAATTTTGTTCATTTTTTACTTAAAATACGCCATACTAATTCGATTTCTCTTTCAAAAGTAGTCCACAATAATTTAAAGATACATTTTTAAAATGGTTCTATTAAGCACACATTTTTCTTTACATGGAAAACGGTTGGAATTTTTCACTCGTGGGTTTTCGGAGTCGTAGATTACGAATATGACCTCAGAATTTCAAAATTCAAAATGGCGGATCAAAGATGGCGGACAAAATTAGAAAAAAGTTGCTTGATCGAGATGAAACTGGGAACACGGGAGTTGTCGAGGTCGCTGATTCCGAATATAACCTCAGATTTTCAAAATTCAAAATGGCGAATCCAAGATGGCGGACTAAATTAGGAAAATGTTGCTTAATTTGAATCTGCCATCTCAGAGTTTTCAAAATTCAAAACGTATTACATATACATATTTCAGGGCCTCAGAAATCTCTGAATAAACGTTTCCAGGCATAAATATATGTTATTTTTAAAATTCTTGTACTGCCATTTTGAATTTTGAAAATCTGACCCTGGGTTCGTTATCAGCGACCATAAAAACCCCTTAGTAAACATTACCCTGAAAATGGAAACTGAAATAAGCTGGAAAACGCTTTTTCTCTAAAAAAGTGAATTTTTTTAGTGTTTATTAAAGTTTAGTTTATTTTATAGTATTTACTGTTTAACAACAAATTGAATTTGATTATTAGTGATATGTTATTGTAGACAAATACCTTAGTTACTAGAAAAACCAACTGTATTTATAAATTCGTCAAGATTGAATTTTTATAAATGAAATTATTTGATAGAAAAGGTAGGGACCTGGGAAAAAATGGATTATATATAATTATATATAAATTTAGATGCAATTATATATACCCAAGTAAAAAAGTCATATATAGATTATATGTAGGTCCTATATATGATTTATATATAGAATTGGGCATATATAATCGATATATAGTTATATATAGTTTATATATAATATTTACGCACATTGTTTCTAATATTTAGAAATTTCAAGAAAGAATCGTAAATATTATATATAACTATACATCGATTACATATGCCCAATTCTATATATAAATCATATATAGGACCTATATATAATTCATATATAATCTATATATGACTTTTTTACTTGGGTAATAATATATAATTATATATGTTTATATACGATTATATATAATTAATTATATACAATTTTTGATACAATTAGATCCAATTATATATTATTATATATAATTATATATGGATTTTGGCCGTATATTTTTAAATTCGTCAAGATTGAATTTTTATAAATGAAATTATCTGATAGAAAAGGTAGGGACCTGGGAAAAAATGGATTATATATAATTATATATAAATTTAGATGCAATTATATATAATAATATAATATATAATTATATATAATCGTATATAAACATATATAATTATATATTATTATATATAATTTCATCTAAATTTATACATAATTATATATAATATTGTAATTATATATAATTATATATTATTATATATAATTGCATCTAAATTTATATATAATTATATATAATCCATTTTTTCCCAGGTCCCTACCTTTTCTATCAGATAATTTCATTTATAAAAATTCAATCTTGACGAATTTAAAAATATACGGCCAAAATCCATATATAATTATATATAATAATATATAATTGGATCTAATTGTATCAAAAATTGTATATAATTATATATAATCGTATATAAACATATATAATTATATATTAGCATATATAATTGTATATAATTGACGGCTTTGTATATAATTATATACGGCCAAAATCCATATATAATTATATATAATTATATATAATTGGATCTAATTGTATCAAAAATTGTATATAATCGTATATAAACATATATAATTATATATAATTATATATAATTGGATCTAATTGTATCAAAAATTATATATAATTATATATAATCCATTTTTTCGCGATCTCAAAATAATACAAATAAATTTAATAATGTTAAAAATCAGTGAGAAATTCATAAAAACAACGGAATTACTTTAATCCTGAATGTTTTCTTATATTTTCTTTACATGTTTTGAATGTTATTCATTATTATTTTTAATTTAGGAATTTTTTAAAAACAAATATTTGTTATTTCTGACTAGTTTTCCATTTGATTGTAACTCAATTTTTGTTATCAACTTACTTTTGTAACAAAACAAAAATTGGTTGAAAAATCTTTTCTTTAACTTCGCAAAGAATAAACTTTGTCATTCTTATTTATAATTGACAAAAACCGAAAATTAACTTTTCACGAACAAATAAATCAACTAGTGACTGGTTCTCCAAAAAAGTCGAATTTAGTTTTATCAAGATATTTTTTTCAACTTATCGAGTTTTTTTGCTCAATTCTTTGTTTATGTCATGTTTAATTAAAATATTATAGTGGTCCCCCACTTTTTCGAGTTTGAATTGAATATAAAGATAAAAAATTTCAAATTCTCGACATTATAGACTGAAACCAATGAAATAAACATAAATATCTTATACTTATTAGAAAATACATCATTTCCTTACAGGAATCATTCGGTCATGAACAAAATTTATGAGGGAAAGATGACGAAACGAAACAAAATTGCCAGAATCTTATAAACATAACCTTACTTTCTTACTGTGCAACGTACTTTATTACTAACGGAAACACACAAATATGCTATGATTATTAAATAGAAAAGTGCTTACCTTTTGATTACATAACATGAAATAATGACTAAAAATGTAATATTCAAAAAAGTTGTCAACTAAAATGCAGTGGAGCTTAACCCATTAAGTCCTGAATGGACGTTTTTTCACTACAATTTTCAACGGTTGTATTTAGTGTGAAAAAAGGCTTTAAAAAATTTGAAAGAAGACATATCTGACGTAAAATTAACTGAACTTTCAGAATCTGTTATTACATTTTTCAGAAAATGCAACCGTGAAAAACTATATTCGATTTTTTCAAAAAAATCATGCATTTTTCAAATGAATTTTTTTTTTCATTTCGTCTTTTCACATTGAAATTGTTTCAGAATTCCTCTAAACGGTAAAGAAATCGTGTCCTCGAGACTTAAACTTTAAGATGTGCCTATGTCCATTTTGAAAATAAAGGTAAATGCATCCAAAATGGCGGCCCAAACACAAAAAAATTAGCGAAAAATTCAGGAATTTTTTATTCAAAGACGATCGACTTTAGGAAAAAATGTTACAGAACAAAAAGTTCTTACAATTATTCAAAGAATACGCTGAATTTTTTTCAGAATTTTTTAAACACTTTTTTCATTTTTCAAAATCCCAAAATTTTGACAAATCGAAAAAGTCGTCAAAAAATTCTAAAAAAATTTTCGGGCATTCTTTGATTAATTGCAAGAAGTTTTTCTTCCGTAACATTTTCTCCTAAAGTCTACCATTTTCAAATAAAAAATTCCTGAACTTCTCGACAATTTTTTCGAGGTTTTCTTTTCTAATTTATAATTCTTTATTAATTTGTTGATAACAAAATTTACTCGTTAAGAAACATGATGTTTTTAGTATCAATTTAAATTTTTTGACGACTTTTTCGATTTGTCAACATTTTGGGATTTTGAAAAATGAAAAAAAGTGTTTAAAAAATTCTGAAAAAAATTCAGCATATTCTTTGAATAATTGTAAGAACTTTTTGTTCTGTAACATTTTTTCCTAAAGTCCATCGTCTTTGAATAAAAAATTCCTGAATTTTTCGCTAACTTTTTTGTGTTTGGGCCGCCATTTTGGATGCTTTTGCCTTTATTTTCAAAATGGACATAGGCACATCTTAAAGTTTAAGTCTCGAGGACACGATTTCTTTACCGTTTAGAGGAATTCTGAAACAATTTCAATGTGAAAAGACGAAATGAAAAAAAAATTCATTTGAAAAATGCATGATTTTTTTGAAAAAATCGAATATAGTTTTTCACGGTTGCATTTTCTGAAAAATGTAATAACAGATTCTGAAAGTTCAGTTAATTTTACGTCAGATATGTCTTCTTTCAAATTTTTTAGAGCCTTTTTTCACACTAAATACAACCGTTGAAAATTGTAGTGAAAAAACGTCCATTCAGGACTTAATGGGTTAATAAACCTTGAAATTTCCCTAAAAATCATCCTTTAGGTCAATAATGAATAACCAAACGCTATTTTTAAATAGGTAGTCTTTATTTCTAAATTTACATACTCGCTATACGATCTATACGTATCATTTCACACATCATCCGAGCTTACCTTAAGCTACAGACTATCATCGAGTTAAAGTAAGTGCTCGTGAATAATAATGTCCTTTCTCAAATTATGTACAGGTGTATCATCATCAGGCTTTCGATATTTTACACAATCATAGAACCTCCTGTCATCGACACAAAATACGGCCTTTATGCCGGCCCTGCCTCGGGATACGCTCGTTGTCCGATGTCCCGCATCCCAGTCTACGTTTTCGCATCCGCGCGTTCCATCCCGTGGACCTCGATGACGAACCTCGAGCCAACAAACGCGAGAACGCGTTACTTTATCATCAACTTCAAGGAAACGCAATATAAAAAGAAACGGAAAATTTTTCAATCGGAAAGAAATAAAACTTTTGCTTCCCGGCGACCTGGACCTCGTCTACTGGGATTCTATCCCACGACGAGTCTCCTTCACGCCGTAACAAAAAAAAACCAATGTATTAAATAAATATGTCGCTTTCGCCCTTATATCCCTTCGATTATCGAAAGCACAGTCATGAAAATAAATACATCTATCGCGCTCGGTTGATTACCGATAACTTCGAACTACAAATTTCCCCGTGGACGTCGGCCAAGTGCCCGTCCTTACACGATCGGTAGCGTTTGTGACCAACAGAAGAAAAAAAAAAAAACAAATTAAGCTCGTCGTTGGGACGAATGTAAAAGCCGCTCGGCCGATGGTTAAGTAGCAGCGTCGTGTCCGGTAAATGCTAGAGACAAGTCTCGAAAGAGAGAGAGAGAGAGAGAGAGAGAGAGAAAAAAATCTTGGATAAGATGGACGACGATGGCCTCCATCTTCTTAACACGCCAAGGCCTTCTTTTGACTCTCCGACTTGTCCACTGCGCTTACGTGATCAGGTTTCTCACCCCGACTGAACCGCTCCCACATCTTCTTGTACAGCATCTCCATGCCCATTGCGTACATCTTGCAGTCGAACAATGGACTCTCAGTACGGGCCTTCCATACTTTTGCTCGTATTGCTTTCAAACTGAAAAATACAAAAATATTTATTAAATACTTTGTTGTAAGGTTATGACAACATTTGATGTTGTATTCGACATTGTCTGTTACTTCAAGTCGCTATTAACACTTCAAATTCAAATCGACAATGAAGTGAATCTACTAATTGATTATCGAAGAGTTTGTAGGTAGTTTCATAAATATATTTTACCAAATGAGGAATTTTAACACACGACGCTAAACATATTTCAACATATTTTTAATATCGTATTCTAATATCAAGGAAAAATACAGATTTTACAATTTTTTATGAAAATCGACAAGAAAACTTTTGATAGTTTTCCAAGCCAAAATTATATTAATACAATATCATCAGCGTTGGACATTATGCATCAACAGAGACAATGATCTACCTTAATTCTGTCAAGGCAATAAAACAATTAAATATGATAGGAATTAGTGGATCGCTCCGGATCATTGGCAAGCTGTTCATCTTAAAGGATCTATTTCTCAATTTACTCTCGTTCCTTCCAGTGTCTTAAAGAACCGATCCTTTTCATCTTATTTATTAATGAAATCAGAACTTTTATCAAGCACTTTTAATTCTTAATTTAGAGCTGATGATATTAATTTGCTTCAATAAAATTCCCATTCGATGCATTAAATTCAGTGATTTAAATTTATTTATGAATATTTTTGAAAAATAACATATTGTAGGAGTTCACCGCTTCACTTATTACCCAGCTAGCCTATTTGACAATGTGTACTTCAAAAAGTTGCCTCATACATGTTATACATTTGTATAGTACAAATAAATGTTGAAAAGGTATCAAATTGATATAACTTACAATTTTCTAAGAAAAAGATAACTCTTTTAAGTTGCTGAATAAACATCATAAAAATATTGATCAGAAAGTTAACCTAGGGAATTGTTATCCCTATAAAGTTACCAAATTGTTATGATATTAATGATGTCTATTTGCCGCCTTCTTTACGTCAGTTAAAAGACATGTTTTCTTAAGTTATCCAATAATTCGTTACCGAGAAGCTGACTATGAAATGTTATCAATTTGTTATCATCTGTAATAGTATCGTAAAGTTACCATTCCTTTGCTGCCTAGTCGTACTTTTCAAAACGTTAGCAAAAGAATAAATTTTTTAAGTCATCCAAAAATGCGTAGCGAAATTGAGTCTTTTTAATGTTATCGAGTGGACAGACTTTACTTAACTTGAAAATGATAAATAAACTGTGATACAGACATACATAGCAAAGTGTGCATCACAAAGTCAACAATAAAAATTGTATCTCATTTCTGCATACAACCTACCATATTCAAGTTAAATATTTATATTTATAACATTTATATTTCATCGCTATTAATGTTGTCAGTTTACCATTTTCGAGATAATAAATCGTTTAGAGATTTTCCAAGTCTTCTGTAGGCGCCGTTCCATTAGTCTGGATGATCAAAACATCAGTTTGATGGTCCCGTACGCACAGAAGCCTTCGAAAGTCTGGGAAGGATCCCAGCCAGCACACTTGAGCATTCGTCAACAAAAAGTTATCCAAACATAACAAATATTAACAAATGTTAATATTCCAAGAACTTTTTGGGTGCATTAGCCAAGATTTGTCGAGCATTCTTAACAAAGGCACACCTAAAAGTTATTGGAATTGTAACATTTGTTATGTCTGGATAACTTTCTGTTGACGAATGCTCAAGTGTGCAAGTTGGGATATATTATATGGAAAATGATAACATTATGTCATCTCTTTGTAACGCGTAAAAGTTAACTTACAGTTAACCTACCTGTTGAAACTGTATACTTTAACTTTAACTCTAAGTTCACCTAAGCGTTAACAAAACGTTATTATATTCATTACAAAACGGTCTCACAAATAGTTATCAAATTGATAGTCAAATAGTTACCAGAAACGTTATTCAATCAATATCATAACAGTTAGCAATTTGGAAACTGTTTTTGGTACATTCGACAAGATTTCAACACCAAAATACTAACCTTTTCATTTACTTTTAGGACATCTTAAAAGTTAACACGTAACTTTTGAGGTTAACAATATGTTAACGTTTTTGTAACTTCGTGCTAGCTGGGAACCGTCAGAGCACGAGAATTGGTCCCAGGAAGGTTACAGTAACCTTAAAAATTACGAGCATTACACACGAACGTTACAGAATGTTAGTGTAACTTTCTGATAATATTAAAGGAAGGTGAAAATCTTCGCAAATTTTAATGTCAACGTTAATGTTGTTATAATGTGGTAGTAATGTTGATGCTGTTTAACGTCTTTAAAGGTTTAAGTAACATTCTATCAACATTACATTTACCTTACTCGTATATACACGAATATTGAATATATATATACAAGGAAATCACGAAAGTATCAAGATTTTACATAAGGGATTTATTGTTAAAATTTTTTGCTAATGCTTTTGATTAAAATTTCACGTTATTTTAATGTTAATGAGGGTCACATATTACCATTACTGTGCACGGATATTGTTATCATAAAGTATAACGATCATAACTTTACAGAAGCTTCCGTAAATTCCAGCCAGGATCCACGGTAATGTTAATGATTTACATTTAATATTATTATAATATTAGTGAAGATTTACACCTTCATATAATGTTACCGTAAAGTTACAGATAGGTTCTGTAAGGTCTATGTAACATTACAAACTTGCAATGTAAGGTTTGTGTAATCTTCCTGGGATCTTCACGTGCTATGAGGGAAGTTTACAGTAGCTCGTTGACATTTTACAACGGCAAAAGTGTGTTACAAAAAAAAAGACAATAAATGTGTAAATTTACAACACTGACATGTAAACTTCCTGTTATAATGAAATATATTATCGTCAACTGAACCCTTACGCTGTTGGAAATACAAATGACATTTGCATTTGCATCGTTTTGAGAAACACGACAAATTTGTAGGTTAAGACATTGTTTCATATTTGATTATGTTCTGAATTTCATATTAAAGTCAATAATGAATTCAATATTACACTATTCGACTGTTAACTTACGTAGTAATCTTTAATATTACCCAGCACCTTTCCGTTAAAGTTTGTCAAATGATCGAAACTGACAGAAATGAAATGGTATCTGCAATTTTACTTGCAATAAATTGCGAAATCAAATTATTGTAAGAAATAATTGTTCGGTAGTTTAAAATATCACAGGAATGAAAATTACAAGTTATAATATTTACAAAATTTCAATTATTTACAATCGAAAAAAAAGTAAATAAAATCAAAAAGAATATCGAAGGTCTGATGATGACAAATTACTATTTGTATTTTATTTAGTGACTAATGATATTTTTTATTACTTTAGTAGTCATACGAAAAAGAATTTGATTCAATTTTTCTGAAATTGTCTATAATTAATCTCGTATGAATCATATAACACTCGTAGTGCTTGTATAAGTTAAAAAAATATAGTCGAACAAATAGTAGATTGCAATATTCCTTTGGATTACCGAGAAATTAACAAACGTTACACAAAATGGAATGATTCAATATAAAATAATCAAAATTATAACAATAAATATAGAATACGAAAGAAAATTCCTCATTTTACTCTTACCGTACTAATTTCATTTCGCACACAAATATAAACAAATAAATAAATTTCACATCGACCAATAACTACATAAAATAAAAATATTGTAAACTACTCACAATTCTCTGTCAGTTCCCAATCGAATGGCGATTTCTTGATACTCTTGGCGGGTACGGGCAATTAATTCCGGACACCCAAGGGTGTTCAGCTGGCTAGCTGCGACTCGAGATGCCAGGGTTTCTCCAGGTAATGTGACGACTGGAGTTCCGGTCCATAGGACGTCCATGCTCGTCGTGTGTCCATTGCACAGCGGAGTGTCCAGGCACACGTCTGCCAATTGGCCTCGTCTTACGTGCTCCTCTTTGGCAGCGACATTACTGAACAGGATTCGTCCTGGGGTGAGACCCAATTGTTGGGCGGTTTGTTGCAGGTTAGGTTCACCTACCGCCGGGAATCTCAGAAGCCAGATTACTGAATTCGGCACGTGTTTCAATATCTGCAATAATATGTCGTCGTTTATAATATATTAAGAATCTAAGTAAATGTTTAGTGGTAACAGGTCTAATCGACATTGTGACATTTGCAATTTCAACATTTAAACTCGACATTCGACAAACTCAACATTATTTTTAGTTAATTTGTACCTGACAAATTCATTTGTAAATTTACTTAATTAATTAGTAAATTGGCTGAAATGCCGATTATTTAATAAAGTATCAACGGCTGCTCTGCCGTACCCTGGAAGAAAAGTCGTATCTCCATTTTCGGTGAAATTGGGACAAAATTATATTTATATTCCTTATAATGCAATGCATTATTTCCTGAAAGAAAATATCTGAAATATTTGTTATTAGCTACAAAAAAAAAGAAAAATACTTTTATTAGAAATACAGTATTTCTGGTATAATTTGGCTAAAAGAGCCGCAAATCCAAAAATGAATGTATTTTATTATAAAATCATATCGGAAGATTTCTTGTATAATGAAATACGCTGTATATTTTCTAAAATTAATCGTTAAATTAAGTAATTTAGTGTTTGGTTAGAATCGGTTTATTGGCGATACGTCAAAATCGAAAAAATGGAGATACGACTTTTCTTCCGGGGTACAGCAGTGCTCTGCGTCAGCTAAATTGTTGCAAATCTTAAAACTTAAATATTTTTGTACATCGATGTCATCACATTCTCAAGTTTGAGCCTTGACCGAACCTAACCTTTATATTATCCTTTTATATATGGGCATATCTCCAGAACTTTTGAACTTTAACATGACATCCATTATGATACCTTAAAAATCATAGAAATAAATATGTAACATCATATTTTGGCCGATTATAGTGCCTCTTATGTGTCCCTAGCGAGTGTTCGACATTAGAATCACGAACAAATTAACCCCTTCACTGTCGATGTCTTCTATAGAAGACATGGCTAATTTCAACGCGCAGGAATTAAAATTCGCATTTTCGGCTGTCATAATGGATTCGTCATTTTAAATTTCAAAAATCGGACATCGGATTCATAATCAGTGACCCCGAATACAGTCGTATACGCGTTTAGCCATTAAATTTCGTCGTCTGGATCCGATTCCGCACTATGAGTCCACTTTCTGATTTTAGTCCAATACGCAATTCGCAAGTGTCGAATATGACAGTGTCTTGTGCGCGACAATTATGTTGTTTTTTTCAATATTCACAATAATCCTTTTTTAACGAAGCTTTGCGTGTGCTTTCGTGCTCACAGTATAAGTAGTTCAGATTATACGGAAGTGAAAAATCATGAGAAAAAGGATGTGCCTTTCGTCAAAATGAAAGGAGGAACACTCAAAGTTGCGAGATAACTTTTTTTAAAATTGAACTATATTAAATGCGACTATATTAATATTTTGTTATTCCGTGAATAATAAGGAGTGGTTTAAGCACCGGTAGAAACGTGTGCTGCATCCCTCAAATATGGAAAATTGAAACATGATTCGTCAGAAAAATGTACATAATTTATTGGCACATGCTGAATGTACCTTTTAAAGGCTTAAAAGTTATTGTGAACTCTTCTTTTATAATAGAAATTTATATAAGGGAAATTTGTTAACTGCATTCCTGCTGTAGAAGCCATAAAACACAACTGATAATATGATTTGTGAATGTCATGAATTTCAATAAATCTGATATTATTTCATATTGTTTAATTTTAATTATATGTAACTTGTAATAAATGTTTATTTATGATCATTTGTTTTCCAATTTTGACTACCGTAATAAAGAAATAATAGATCGGTATTATTTGTTGACTTTTTTCATCTATCAATAACAATGCTTACAATTGACTCTAGTAATATCTAGTTCATGCGTAAGCACCAATGTAAATGCCATTAACGTGTCAACAAAAGTGATTTTCATTTTTTTAGTTTAAGTTTTATTTTTTGTGAATTCTTTGTTATGGATTCAAAACGAGAAGAATTGCTACTTGCAAAGCGAGAAAAGATGCAGCAGAAACGCGAGATGGCAAAAAAAAAGAAAAGAAACAGCGAACTTGCAAGAATGGCAAAAATTTATGAAGCCAACAGGACCAAAAAAACTGCACAAAAAACTATCCTAAAATCATCAAATAAAGATGTATCAAGCATTCGAACTCGCAGAAATTAATTTCTGTGTAACTTTTTATTTGTTTACGCAGGATTATTAGGATTACGCAGAAATTAGTCAGTTTTTATGTGAGTACCTTTGTTAAGTCATTTTTTTATAAGGCATTAAAAATAAAAAAATGACAAATAATTTTTTTGCCATTTCAATCAAAGTAGCATATGACGAAGCTTAAAAATGAGTAACGCCGGGTGTTTTATGTTATTTGATAGATACTGAAAACAATACAATTAATTTAAAGCATGTGCCTTTAAAAATAAAAATCAAAATTCATTTACCCCAAAGTTTAAAAGTTCTAGAGATATGCCCATATGCTATACACTGTAAAAAATCATAATGAAAATTACCACATTAAACGTAGAGAATTAGAAACCTATGTTAAATGTGGTAATTTTACATCGCGAGCTGTAAAATTGCTATGTTTGACGATGTAAAATTACTACATTCGATGTGTGATTTTTACATTTGCATTGTGTATTTTTACAAGAATATTGCTTTATCCCCTCGAATGGTAAAATTACAATTTTGTTTTAAACTGCTAAACCAACGTACAGCGTGGTCATTTTACACGGCGCTGTAATTTCCCTTCATTCAATTCAAATTCATTCGTTTTTCATGGGAAGATGCTTTGTGTGGTAATATTACCAATTTTGTTCAATGAAAATGACATGCGTTAGTAAAATTCATTATGATTTGTGTATAAATACTTATTTCAATTTTTTACTTAAGAATGTGAACTATTATTATTATTTGATTATATTCTTATGTTATCCAAAATGTTTTTTTTTTCGTGCAACTTGCGTCACTATGTATAAAGTTTGTAAATGTGTTGTCGATCCTTACATTATAAAAGTAAATAAATAAATAAAATTGCTATTCGATTAGTTAGTTAACATTTAGAGGAGAGTCCGGTAGCCCTGACCTTTAATTAGTTCTAAGAAGTAATAGATCTAATAACTAAAGATAGATTTTGGCTAATTTTATAATATTTTTATGAATATTTGAACAAAAAAAAATAGGTAAATTTCGCAGTTAATATTTATAATCATATAAGTGGACTAATTATCGTTGTGTGTACACAAACATTTATCCCTCAGCTTTCGATTTAGGCTATAAAAACTTTATTTTTTATGTCTCATTTGTTTATAATAACAATTTCAAGGCTCATACATACTTTCCGGTACTCCCGACCACTTAGAGAGTGATTAATTAATTTAAGATTATTTTATTTCGAATAAAAGTCCATTATAAGTATTTAATGATGTATTTTTACCATATACAAGTTAATTTATTGAGTGGTGGGGCTACCTGACAAGTAAAATGGCGTAACCAATTTTATGAACAACGAAAAGGATGAATATCTATAACAGATTCGCTATTTTTTCTTGAAATATTACTTTTAATACTTTCTATTACTTGTTGAAGTTGCGAAGAATTAGTTATATGGCAAAAACCTTAGATGGTCGGGACTACTGGACTCTCTAGTATTTTCAGATTTTTTAGATTAACTTTTAAATAAACAGCAATAACCCAAATGTATGACGAAAGTTGTATTCGTTATTAAACAGTTTGTAACTAAACATAACCTCTCTAAATGAACTCAACGGATTTATTCCAGTCGATTTTTTACACTTTCTATCTTAGTTACACATTTCGTTTCATTTTGATGTTCAGAATTAGTCGTTGGGTGTCCAAAAAGTTTCTTCAAATAGAATTTTACATTTTGAAAATAATAAAATTACTATTTTTTTTTCTATTTGATTTTGTATGCTAGAAACACCTTCTTCTATTCCTGCTAAAAATTCTTGAACTGGAATCTGTTTTTTTGTTATTGATGGGAAAAGAATGTTTCTGGCCTAAGCCTAAAATTTTAATAATATCGTCTGGAATTTTGATTTTAGTCAAGTTGACAAAACCAGTTTTTTTTAATATGAATTTTCTTTTCAAAAAAATTATTTTTAATATAAAAGTTGCAATATTTCAAATTTTTTTAATAAAATTAAATTTATAAAATTGTAATTTTTTGTAAAAACAAATTTCTTCTTTTTCAAAATAATCTTCATAAATATTGTTAGGACATTTTTTTATAATTAAATACATTAAGTGTGATTTTTCTGATCTTAAAAATTTGATTTTGTTGATAATGTCTTCAATTTCCAAATATAGTAGATTGTGTCTAAATTTCTTGACTAAATTCTCTTGTTTGTTTTTATATAGTGGTGAGTAAAAATTTGTATGATGTGAAAACTTATTAAAAAAAAATATGTTTGGGTAGAAAACCATTTGATTTGCATTGAAGTAAAAAAATTCTTCTCATTATTGATGCCGCTAATTTGCTGTTAATCGTTTTCCAATCCTTTAATAGTGTTACAACTTCCTTTCCAAATTGTAATTTAATCCAATTCTAGAAACTCGTGTCTTAATACCGATGTATGAATTCGTAATAATCAATGAATAAAAATTCTTTAATTCTTCTCCGTTACAAAAAGGAAAATTTCACTTATGCAAGTAACAGAGAAGAATTAAAGAATTTTTATTCATGAATAAAATTACTACTTTCGAAATAGGTAATTATTACCAGCTACTTTGAGCAATTTTACCAGTTTTTTTAGTTAAACCCTAGTTTAATTTTACTATTCCCCGCTAATTTTACATCTAGCTTTTTTAAATGCTCTCCGATTTTTACATGGAAATGTAATAATACAATTAGACTGAAAAATCCTTATGGTTTCGATGGAATTTTACATGACCACTATAAAATTATGTTCACACTAAAAACATACCAAGTTTTCATTTATCTTTCAAGTATGACCGGAATTGTAGAAAAAAAAACTATTAAAATTACAAGTATAGATATGTTTTTAAAATGAAATTACATTTTTAAAATAAATTTACTGTGTATTCGCCCTTTAAATCCCTCTGGCGGCGAAAATGGACAACAATTTTAGTTCAAATTTCGCCACCAGAGGAGGGCCAATAACATAACCTCATTTCTATTCATATTTGGTCAACAGCGCCGACGGGAGAAATAATCCCAAGTTTACGTTTTTGCCCGTAATTTGACATTTTCCGTGCTTTTTTACACGAAAATCAATTAAAACTGACAAAAAATTAGATTTTTATAGAATTAAATTTTTTTTTGTTTATTTCCGTCTTTTAGCTCGTAAATTTGTATTTTTATTATACATTTATTGATTTAAGTTGAATTTCCTTTTATTTTCACGTTTTATTTACTAGAAAAATTTAATTTTACACTTTTAGTAATAAGAAATGTCATAAAAATTGTAGAAAAACTCTGAAATGTAATTTTACTTTTATTTTTCTTAGACATGAAGAATTGTCAATACAAAACCTTAAAATAATGGATTGACATTCGCTAACGAGTGAATAATCGACAAAATATTGATAAAAACGGATGATATACAACGATTTTGAGATTAGAAATGAACGAATTTAATGTACTACTATTGTCTACAAGAACAAAATTTTGGTACGTGCAATTTCGAATATATTTGGTTAATTTAACGTATTTTCTTAACCCAAAATGACGCGGGTCGCGAAAATATTTATTTAACGTATATAAACTTTCTTAATCGTAGATTTTTCAAAAAAACGTCGACATTTTCGTGAAAAAATCATCATAACTATTTTCTACGAAACCACCAGCTGATTCTAATCGCAGAATTTGTAAGAGTTGGTCCTAAACTATATATTTTAGCTTATTTAACTACTTTTAACGTTTGGATCAAAAGTTACAGAGCAAAAACTTAATTTTAAAAAGCATAACGATAAACAATTTATCAAATACAACAAATTTTTAAATGTTTTTTTATTATACAATCGAAGTAACATTACCACAATTGTCACTATTACCATTATTTCTGTTTTTTAGCTCGTAAATTTATATTTTTATTATACATTAATTGATTTAAGTTAAATTTCCGTTTATTTTCACGTGTTATTTACTAGATAAATGTAATTTTACACTTTTGATAATAAAAAATGTGAAAATTGTAGAAAAACTCTGAAACGTATTTTTACAGATTACAGATGTCAATACATAACCTTAAAATGATAGAAAGATATTCGCTAATGTGTGAACAATCGAAAAAATATTGATAAAAACGGATGATATATGACAATTTTGAGGTTAGAAATGAACGATTTTAATAATACTATTATTGTCTACAAAAACAAAATTTTGGTACGTGCAATTTTTAATATATTTGGTTAAATTAACGTGTTTTTTTAACCCAAAACGACGAGGATCGCGAAAATATTTATTTAACGTATGTAAAATTTCTTAATCATAGATTTTTCAAAAAAACGTCGTCATTTTCTTGACAAAATGATCATAACTTTTTTCTACGAAGCCACCAGCTGATTCTGTTCACAGAATTGGAAAGAGTTGTTCTTAAACTATAAATTTTAGTTTATTTAACTACTTTTAACGTTTGGACCAAAAGTTACAGAGCAAAAACTTAATTTTAAAAAGCAAAACATAAATAATTCTACAAACGTAAAAAATTTACTTACGTAAGCCCACATGTGTAAAGTGAGTGGATCGATTTTGTAAAGTTGGTTGAAATTACAATAAACAACCGCGTCTTCCGGAAGTCCATATTGTTGTCGGGTCGTGATTACGATATTTTGTGGCACTTCCTCTCCGGTGGCGGTTTTATTGTTAACCTGGGTAATCGCCATGCCGTTTTGCACTACGACGCCGTTCACCGACATCTGGCACTGACCGGAAGCGATCATCGTTTCGATCGGCGTGGTCGTCGGTAATTCAGCAACTTTCATCGAGATTTCGACCGGTTTATTTTTTGAATCTGGTACGATCACTTCGCGAATTTCTTTCACTAGAGTGTTCTCGATCATCGGCGACAAATCTGTGGCGTTGATTACCGCCACGTTATCCGGCACTTTGCCTTTTATACTTAGCTTGTCTGTTAATATTAATCGCTCCTTCAGATGTGGGAACATTTGCCTGAAACAAACAAAAACATTTTTAATAATGACTTCTGCCGCGTGGTTAAATCAATCGACGTGTCTTTACTTTACGACCATTTTTGGACAATCATTTTGGAATGCCACTTAAGCATCATGCTAATTGCTGAAGTAATTATCTTTGCGAGGATTTTCAATAGTTTTCAAATGTTTCTCCACCATATTTAATTCGTAATTTGTAATTTTAAAAATCAAATTCCAAATTTGTGTTTAGCAACCTCATGAACCAGAGAACAGTTATTAATGAAGGATTTGCAAACGTATATCATTTTTGGATTCGCCGTAGTGGAACGGCCATTTTGAATTTTATAAATTTAACGGCGATTGTACAATCTTTGATCTTCAAGTAAAATTGATTTATTATCAAATATCTTCCAGTTACTTTAATATGAAGGAATAATATAGCTGAATATTGTTTCCAAAATGTTCAAATCATACTTTTACAAATTTAACTAAATGAACTAAACAAATTTTTGTACACATGAAATTTACTGAAACTTTGACGGTCCAAAATCAACATTCATATCAAAATATTTAGAGAAAAATAAATTGAGATGATCGGTGTAATAAAAGTATCTTATTAATAAGCAATAGAACTGATTTACACATATTTTATGTTTAATTTCAAAATTCTACGTGGAAAGAACAAAAAAATCAATGGAATCATGAAAAAAATGGTACAAGTAGTTGCAACATTAAAAAACAGGAGAACTGAACAAATTAAACGAATTGTAGTTCGCCAATGTTACTTTTACCATTAAAAATTGTAAATTGTACCTTATAGTAATCATTTTTAGTATGAAAAAGAGTTAGTAAATGATTCGTATCGATTTTACGATTCAGAAATATTTAAAATGACTATTTAATTGGCAAAATTACGATACTTGACATTTAAGGTTATGTAAATGATCTGTCGTCTGATAAGCTGAACATTTCCAGGTCTGTTGATTCTTTGACTGCAGATATTATGCAAAATATCTACCTTGCAACTTTTCATCCCATAATTCCAAAAGTTCCTTTTTCCACCGGCCATTTTTTTAACGTAATTTTTATACGTAATTTTATACGTAAAAATTCCATCGTGTCTTAAGAGACATGAATGAAATCGCAGTTTGCATTTCATGGACCTTTCAGTTGTCTTTAAGTACAAAGACTTCAATTACTTATAGTTAGGTTAGGTATCGCAGTGACCTATATATGTAATTTATGTTTTCGTAATAAAAGACAGACAAGTGCAATAGTCACACAAATATAATGCAAATATTGAAAAACTTGCACATAATTATGCTTAAACCCGTAGATAAAACTCAAGTAATTTTGTACAGCGTAATTAAATGATGAGAAAAAAACTGCATACATTAATCACTTGCCTTAAACAATATTATTTTCCGACTAATAACGTTCCCTTAGAAACTAGATTCTATGCTGAATAACTAACTGATTTTAAAAATTCTAAAAATGACAGGCATTACTGACATTTTACTTATATTTTAGTATGCAGAACGTTGAAAATAGTTTTTATATTTATCTTTTTCATATTTACCAACAAAACTGATTGCCTATTAACTAGTTACATGAGAACACATTTATGAAATGATTCAACCAACTTTTTTCTTCATATAGTCATAATTTAAATAAGTAAAGGAATTAGAAAGACAATAAAAACGTTTAAAACGTGAAGCCTTTAAGAAACTCTTAAAGATTAACAGAATATATTAATTAATTAGGAAGAAATTGAAGGTTTACTCTGTAATTGTGAAATAGCTTTGTAATTGAAATTTCTTTACGCCTCAGTTTCCAACTTTAAAAGCTGTTAATTACGTAATTGCTGGGAATTCGTTTTGGAGCTCGTTTTAGCAACCGTGAAGTGTCAAACTAACTAAAGTCACGCGCCAGTCAAGGGGATTCGCATTTTCAAAATTAAATTCGAAACGATTTAAATTCTCAAGGTAATTTGAACTTTTTAGACTTCAAATTGCAAAATCTAAGATTCTCTCTAAATAAGTAAATACTCGTATTTTTTATTTCTATTTTTCAAAATGTTTCTTCCGTCAAATCATAATAAAACTTCTGATATCCTAAAAAAATGACTGAAAGTGACGCAAAATTGATCTTAACGAATGTTGATGGAACGACAGATGGCGCTAGTGTCACAAAAAAGTATTTCTTAGTAAAATCAATGTTAAATTAAGTATTCATTTTAAAAATCGTTTTTTTTACATCAAATTTTGTTGTATACAGGCTTTTTAAGGGGAGGGTAAACCCAAAAACTCAGCCCTATGAAATACAACTTTAAAAAATTTGAAAAAATTATTTTTTTAGTAATTTTTGACGTGGAATTCAGCGGTGCTAGAATAAAAAGTGTAAACACTTTTTTTGGCCTATACAAAATTAATTTTTTTCGAAAAAAATGGAATTTTTTAAAATCCACCCATAATTATTTAGAAAATATATTTTTACGTTCACCATAATTTTTCTGAATTTCTAAATTAATTTAGAAAAATGTAGAAGTATTTTTCAAAAAAATAAATTTTTTTCGCGCTAATATGTAGGTGTCGTTAAAATTATTTCCGGAGCAATTTTTAACGTGGAATTTAGTGGTACTAGAATAAAAAATGTAAACATTGTTTTTGACCATTAAAAAAATTGTTTTCTTCCATAACAAAATTAATTTTTCGAAAAAAAAATAGAATTTTTAAAAATCCATCCGTAATTATTTAGAAAATGTGTTTTTATGTTCACTCTAATTTTTTTGAATTAATTTAGAAAAATGTAGAAGCATTTTTTCAAAAAACGCAACTTTTCTTTTCGCCCTAAAATTTTTGGGACAAGCATAACTTTTCCACTTTTTATTTTTACACTACTGTATTCTTCGTCAAAAATTACTACAGAAAAAATTTTTTCAAATTTTTTAATATAGTATTTCATAGAGCTGAGTTTTTGGGTGTACCCCTTAATAAACAAGTAGGATTTATAACCTACAATATTATTAAAAAGGACAAATCCCTCTTTAGGAGGAAATGATAATCAAAAGTAAATTCGAAAGTTACCTCGGCCTTGATTAGTCGTTTTTATGTACTAACTGAGATATTGGGAAAAGGAGGGGGGAGTAATTATTCGATTTAAGACGTAATATAAGATCTTCATATATAACATTTAAATTTTGTCAATCTTCTATGATATTTAAAAGGTTAGTTTGTAACTTTACACGTACCATTTCTGAGATTAGCAAAATTCTCCACGGTGTCTAGTCTTTTTTTTATATTTTGTCAATTAAATTCATGATCTGTATCTACTCTGTGTTCTGTAATTACCGAAAGACATCGAGAAAGTCTTCGAATGTTTGATTTGTTTTCTTTAACTCTGGATTTGAAGCTTTTTTTTTGTTTCATCTACATAATGCAGCATCGCAGTCATTGCACTTGATTTTTAAGTCTTTGAAATGATGTACTTTTTATTTCGTTATAATTTTTAAACATTTTGATATTAAATTTTCAAATCTATCTCCTTATGAGCTCTAGTTAACTTTTTACTGATCAATAAAAACATGTTTACTCCAGTATTCATAATATTATAGAATTAGGTGACATGACATATAGGTTATGTGAAAATAGAGACAAATCTTAAGAAACGACTAAAAACGTACGTATAAAAATGCCGGGCAGATCAACCTAACCTCAATTTTCAAATCTAGCTCCTTAAGAGCTCTAGTTAACTTTTTACTGATCAATCAAAACTTTTTTACTCTAATATTCACGATATTATGCAATTACATGACGTTACATATAAGTTAACAGGTGAAAATAGAGACAAATCTTAAGAAACGACTAAAAACGTACGTAGAAAAAGGCCGGAAAGATCAACCTAACCTCAATTTTCAAATCTAGCTCCTTAAGAGCTCTAGTTAACTTTTTACTGATCAATAAAATCTTTTTTACTCCAGTATTCACGATATTATACAATTACATGACATGACGTATAAGTTAACATGTGAAAATAGAGACAAATCTTAAGAAACGACTAAAACCGTACGTATAAAAATGCCGGGCAGATCAACCTAACTTCAATTTTCAAATCTAGCTGCTTAAGAGCTCTAGGTAACTTTTTACTGACCAATCAAACCTTTTTTACTCCACTATTCATGATGTTATATAATTACATGACATGACATAAGTTAACATGTGCAAATATAGACAAATCTTAAGAAACGACTAAAAACGTACGTATAAAAATGCCGGAAAGATCAACCTAACCTCAATTTTCAAATGTAGCTCCTTAAGAGCTCTAGTTAACTTTTTACTGACCAATCAAACCTCTTTTACTCCACTATTCATGATGTTATATAATTACATGACATGACATAAGTTAACATGTGCAAATATAGACAAATCTTAAGAAACGACTAAAAACGTACGTATAAAAATGCCGGAAAGATCAACCTAACCTCAATTTTCAAATGTAGCTCCTTAAGAGCTCTAGTTAACTTTTTACTGACCAATCAAACCTTTTTTACTCCAGTATTCACGATATTATTATACAATTAGATGACATGAAATATAGGTTATATGTGAAAATAGAGACAAATCTTAAGAAACGAGTAAAAACGTAGGTATCAAAATGCCGGGCAGATCAACCTAACCTCAATTTTCAAATCTAGTTCCTTAAGAGCTCCAGTTATGTTTTTACTGAGCAATAAAACCTTTTTTACTCCAGTATTCATGATATTACAGAATTACACGACATGAAATATAGGTTATGTGAAAATAGAGACAAATCTTAAGAAACGACTAAAAACGTACGTATAAAAATGCCGGTAAGATCAACCTAACCTCAATTCTTAATTCTACACCGAAAAAATTCCATCATCTTTGATTTTCAACATAAAACACACGTAAAAAGTGAATAAAAATCGAACATACCTGTGATCACCCAGGAAGTAGGTCTGTGGCATGTAGGCGAGTTTCTCGCTGTACTGACTGGCAAGTTCCAGCGGTGAGGTTACTTCATCGGTGATGAGGTAGTCCATGAAGCTGGCACCCGACGTCCCCGGGTACCCCAGCCACATGACCTGAATGGGCGACGGTCTCAGGGCGAAGATTTCGTTCCTCGCTCCCTTCGTGTAGCCGTTCATGTTGACCAAAATGTGTATTCCATCAGTGTTGATGCGATCTGCCGCTTTTCCGTTACATGGTATCTGGGAGAGGTCGACAAAGTGTTCGCATTCCCTTGCTATCTTCGACCTGAAGGTCGTGCCATCATCGGGGCTTAAGGCATAGCAGAATACCTCGACCTGCTGTTTGTCATGAAGCCCGGGGATGGACTGCATGAGATGACTCGTCGGATGATTCCCGAAGTCTGATGAGACGTACCCAATCTTCAGCCTGGCGCCAGCATCTCTCGAATATTTGTAAGGTTGCTTGTGCAGTACATGAATCTGAAATTACATGTTCGATGTTAATTACAAGTTTTTGAGTGATTTTCAATGAATTGGAATAATTTAACCTAAAGAATCACCGATTTCTATGTAACAATTTACATTAAACATGAAATAAAAAGAAAATATAACAATTATTACGTCTTGTACACAGAAAAAATATATAGGTAATTGAATCATTTTACAAAAGAAGAGAAAAAAGATCACAAAAAACAGTTTTTGGAAACTAGCGTTGACATTTGTAACAGGTGTAATCTGTCTTTCATTATACATAAATAAAGAAAAATTAGTAATTGAATCATAAAACAAAGGTAGAAATAATTGTAACATATAATAATAGTAGAATTAACAACGTGAAAAGTTGTTGTTGACAATATGTTACTGTTACAAATTACAATATTGTAAAATATACCATATGATAACTATTTTTACTGTTCGAAGAGTTTAATTTCGTTTTATCAATTTTAATCAATTTAGTTAATCAGGTTAATTTCGTTTAATCAATTTTATTGCATCTTTTTTACTAAACACGAATGTTTAAAGTGTCTACTTAACTGTAAAACCGCGGTAGATTTTAGGTTATGTACTCTACTACATATCCAAGCATCGGAAAATAGTTAACCGAATATTATTGTCTTGTTTACTGGAGAAACAGTTAACCCATTAAGTCCCAAAAAGGCAAAATCTTATGATTGAGCTCAGGAAACTTTGTGAAAATGTAAGAAAATCTGTTGGAAAATATCCAACTTTACTATTTTCGGGTACGCTCTACACGATAGAATGGCTAAAAAATTTCAAAACTTTGATTTTCAATTGTTGATTAACAAATCAAAAAAAAAAATGTTTTGTTATGACAAATTTTTATTCAATCAAAAATTTGAGAAGGAATTTTTTTTACTATTGCAAATATGCACAAAATGGGACAAAACATCTAAACTTTTCAAACAGCTTTGGATTTTTAACGTACGATTTTTTTAACAAAATGGCGGCCAAAAAATGAAAGCTAAAACATCCAACTTTAATTTCACTACTGTTTTTGACGTTTTTTTTTTCATTGAAATCGTGTAAATTATTCAATTATTTCAGTAAAAATGTACTTAAATATAATATATTTTTTTAAATAACTACAAAAAGGGTTAAATATGAAAAATAATGTTTCTAAGGTTTTAACAAGTCGCTTTTTACGGTTTCTCGTCATTATTTGAACCGGAACTACTGTAATAATCTGAATATCGTTGATTTTCGAAATATTGATTTGCATTTTGATATTTTCAGAACAAATCGTAGTGAATCAAGTAAATCTAATCATTTTTCAATTTTCATCTATTAGCCGTTATTTTTTTCTTGAACAACGATGCCCGACACTTTTCGCGTGGAGGTCGATGAATTCAAGTGTCTTGTTTTTTTATTTTTTTAAACCGTAAAAACCTTTTTCATATATTTTTTATAGTTATTTTTAGAAATCATGTTATATTTAAATATATTTTTACTGAAATAATTCAATAATTTACACGATTCCAATGAACAAATTTTCAAAACAAGTACTAAAATGAAAGTTTGATTTTTAGCTTTCGTTTTTTGGTCGCCATTTTGTTAAAAAAAAAATTGTACGATAAAAAACCAAAGCCGGTTAAAAAGTTTAGATGTTTTGTGCAATTTTGTGCATATTTGGGACAGTAATCAAAATTTCCTTAAATACTAAATAATGTACCCGAAAATAATAGGGTTGGAAATTTTCAAAAGATTTTGTTACTTTTTCGCAAAGTTTCCTCAACTCAGACGTAAGATTTTGCCGTTTTGGGACTTAATGGGTCAACTGTTTCTCCAGTAAACAAGACCATAATATTCCGTTTATTATTTCCCGGTGCTTAAATATGTAGTAGAGTACATAACCTAAAATCTACCGCAGTTTTACAATTAAGTAGACACTTTCAACATTCGTGTTTAGTAAAAAAAAGATGTACTAGTAATAAAATTGATTAAACGAAACTACCGTGATTAACTAAATTGATTAAAATTGATAAAACGAAATTAAACTCTTGGAACAGTAAAAATAGTTATTTTGTGGTACATTTTACAATATTCTTAATTGTAAGGTTAACATATTGTCGTCAACGACAACTTTTCACGTTGTTAATTCTACTATTATTATATGTTACATATTTTGTATAATAATTTCTACCTTCTTATGGTTCAAGTAATAAGTTTTCTTTCTTTATGTGTAATAAAATATAATAGATTACACCTGTTATAAATGACAACGCTAGTTTTCAAAACGAAAAAAAGCAAACAAATTCTTCACATTCCAGATGTTCTTGTAAGAAGGGAGGGACATTACTGAAATGTTAAACTCCAAATTTTATTTTCTGTAAATTATGTAATGGAAATCGAGGTAATACCAACCGATCTAAGCAAAGTTTTAAAAATATTTTTAAAATATAAAACTTAAATTAATGAATGTTAAAACCGAGTAAATATAACGTTATGCTCGTAATTATGAATCTATAAATAATAAACAAATAATTTACATCATTAACGAGAAAATCTAGATGTTTTCTGATGCATACTATTAATTTTTCTAGCAAAATTTGCCTTAATTTATGTTACAGCAGACGAGTTTCTGCCATCAGACACAAATTAGGTAGATAAATTAAAGTGTCGATCACAAAACCATTGTGATTTTCTCGTTAAAGATGTACATAATTTGTTCATTAATGAATGTTAATTACAAGTTCTGAAAAAAAAAATTAGAAGAAAACCAAAAAAAAAAGATTTTCTGTAGGGTATGGATTTTCAGGATAGATTTAATCAGCTAATGGTTAGAAGCAATATCAATTGTAGTACATTGTAATTGAAAAGGAAATGGTGGTCGGAATTACGTACCCTTTTTTCAGATTTTGAAAAAATGTAAGTAATTCCGACCTCCCTGTATATAATTAAATATTCGTTAGTATTTTGTATTTATTTATTAATAATGTTTAACGAACAACAAAATGTTTATTTTTTTACTTTTAAGATGAACTTTAAGAACTTTCTTACTTTGGGTTTTTCTTACTCAATTTTAAATATAACCTCCAATTTTCTCAACCGCTTCAGTGTGACCGATTGAAAACTAAAAAATTAATTTAAACAAGGCTGTAATTGGTTATTCGGGTATGTTTCTCATTACGATTATGTCGTAAATTTCCAAAACGATTGATTCATACATGATAACGATAATTATTTTACTAGTTAATGGCAAACAAAAATAAAATTAAGATACGAGCAATTCATTTGATTTTTTTGTATTCAAGGGTGTAATTGTCATGGTCAGTAATATTAAATCCGGCATTTTAATTGTAAAGTATCTTAGTATCTTATTTGCAATCAAGGATTTCTCGGAAATACTATTTTCATATTGTTCAAGTAAATATTTACGACATACAATTTGAATTCAACATTTTCATATTTCAAAAGCAGAGAGAAAATTCATAATTCGCGATTATAAAAAAACCCTGTGTAACAAACACTTACTAAACAATGTTTTCATGAAGCTGAAGCTAGCAGCAGATTCGCAGCAGCGGATTCAAGAAAACTGTGAAAATGGATAATTTCTTATTAAAAATTACTTGCATTTAAACATTTTTAGACAAATTTTAAACAAATAATCTGTTTTTGGCAATTTTAATGGCTGAAAACCATAGTTTTTTCAAATCCGCTGCTGCGAATCTGCTGCTAGCTTCAGCGTCATATGTTTTCTTTTAACAATTCATTTTCAATTTATTTTCAACTAAAGTCAAGTCTAACGCCTTCACATCATGGGTATTCATTAGTACTTCCGACAATTCGAATAATATTAGATTTTGTCTATTGTTAAAAAGGGCAAATTAATTTAAGTCGCATGAATACTTTCATAGTCATAAAAATGGTTGAACCAATTAATTTTTTTAAATAATTTTATTATTTAAATTTATTAATTAAATAAACATTTTTTTAAAATCACCACTTTTAGTAGGAGAAATTACCCTAAGTTGGCAGAATGCAAATTGAGTGCTACTGCAGCGCCATTGTTGGCATTTTTCTATCACTTTCAATTAGAACGTTAGTCAACATTTGTCGATTTTTCGTATTTTTTCTGGACAACATTGAAAAGTTGAGTTTCGAAAGTGACAGCGTGTGTTTCGCAGTTTTCGCCTAAAAAATGCTTTTATGGTGAACGTTGGATTCCAGTAACTTCGAATTGAACGTAGTTTGTAATTAACATTTGATTTATTTAAAAAATTGTCTGGGGAAAAAGTTATAAGCTCCTTGTCAACTAAGAAACCATAAATTGTTTGAGATTTTTCCTTCTATTTAGCATTTGGCAATATTTTACAAATGCATTTCATAAAATATATAATATTTCCGCAGTTAATTAAGTTCTCACATAATAATTTGTTATTTTAAGACTATTTCAACATGGGTTGCACATCAAATTACACGAGAAATCGCATACATGGCAATTCCGAATATTCTCACGAATAAAAATAAATGTAGAGTGTATACTAAACACAAATACAGGTTATACACGATGTACATTAATTAACACATCAAATAAAGTGTAAATTATGTTTGTCGTATATTCTCCGTTTCTTTTATTACTTCTGCATATACTGCCAATTTAGGACGTCTGCCAACTAAACAGACGTGTTTCTTTGTCTAAACTACTTGTAATTTTTTTCTTTATTAAGATACTAAAAAATTTCCAAAATGAACAATTGCCTCTATTTTAAGTTTACAGAGTTTTAAAATTCGTCGCCCAACAAATTCTACAGTCATTTCAAAAACCCTCTATCAACTTATGGCACCTTCCCCTACAAAATTTCTTTAAATAGGTCCATGATCTATTCATTTCTTTGTGCCATCATATTCCTGATATTGCTAAGCACAGCTAAATAGTTTTTTGGTCAAAATTAATGTGTGCATCTATTAAAAATATTTTATAACTGCCATTCACTACATCTTTTCGCTATAAAGTCCATGTTAAAAAGTCAACTTTTAGTTTCTTTTCTTTTTCGTTATTTAAGTCTATAATCTGTTCGGAAGCTTTCAAGTACCGAGTCCTTGATGTAAAGAAGCTTACATTTTCATTTTAAGTAAAATCTATTGTTTTCAGATCCGCGCAAGAACCACCATAATGTCACAATTTCTTCTTTTTGATGTATTTTGATCCACTAAACTTGAATATCATGTTAAAACCGTTTTATATGGATAGTTTTTCAAAATATGTGTTTTTTTCTGAATTATCTTTACATCCTACGCCACTCTGGTGTTTATATCCTTACTTACTAACGTACTTTTATATTAAAAGTACATTAAATTTAATGTAACTAAACTAAATTAACATTTGAACGTAAGTAAATTCTTAAAGTTCATATATAAAAATACATTAAAAAAGGATACATTATCAACAAATAAACACAAAATACTTTAAACAAAATTTAGAAATAAAGAGTTTTAATTAATTATCACCTGAAAGTAGGGTCTCGTTCATTATTTCAAAGAATGATATTAGAATTGAAGGTCAGAACAATCTCACTAACAAACTACGTAAAAATATAAATCCGTCCTATTTTTCAAATACAAATGTTTTGTGCACTTTCTTATTGGTAAAATTACGATGTAGAAATTTAATTTTTTTTAATTCTTGTCCAATTTTTAATAGTTCGTAAGAGCGTCCTCAAATAAAAGTTAATTCTGGACGTTAATGGCTTAAATATTAACATTTTACACAAATATTTAACTTAATATTAAATTTCTTTGCTTAGATTTCTGACCTAACCTATAAATTAATGCAATATAATCGTAAGACTACAATTTACAAATTTCCTCAAATCAAATGTTCCATCAAACCTAATAATTCTGTCCGGAAGCAATATCACTAGTTGTAAAACTAAATGTATGCACCGCAACACTTGGTTACAATTTCTCTAAATTCTTAATAACTGTAATGCACATAAAAGTGCCCCATTTTCCTCGAAAAATGTTTTTCTATCCTTCGGGACGTACGATACCTTTTCAAAAAAGTCAGCAATTTACATCAAACGTGAAATAACCAGAATGTGAAAAATGAGCAATGCTCACATAAAAATACATTTTAAAGAGAATTTAGTGCACTTTTGCACATCCATCCTGGGAGTTACGTCGGGTATTATTAATTCCTGCACAAGAGTTTTGAACGAATCGGATAAAAATGAACGTGGAGAAACTTTGCGGAATGATTCACTTAGTTCACGCTTTATCTTCGAATCTTCTAGTTTTATATCTTTCTTAAAACTCTTATATGGGTTGTAATTTAATTCGATTCGTCTTTTTAAAGTTTTCTGATGATATTAATTAATGACAGAGTGGACTTGATTCAATGGTTTATTGGCACAGTTTTTAAAACATTCTTAGACGACATTATTGACATTTCTTATTTGAGTCGCTATTTTTTCCGACATTTTATTATTAAAATACTTTTGATGATTCTAAAATTTTAGAGAGGACCACAATAAAAAAACTACTGTTGAAACTTAAGATAAAGAAGTACATGCAAAATATCTTTATATTCATTTTATTATGTCGTATTTAATCGATTAGGGTAACTTTCATAAAAATGGCACCAAAATGGCATTACGAAAAAAGAATTTGTTAGAATTAGAAACAAATAAAGAGGCACTGACATTTTTTGGTGAAATTAGTGTTGTCACAAAATAGAACTCTTATATCCAATAAAAATACTATAGTATAACCCATTAACGACCAAATCATAACCTAAAAACAATTTAAGATTGTTCTTTGACCAATTCTGAGACATTTTTGTTCTTAGAAATTCTCTTCGAAACTTCCGTTTTTGAGAAAAACAACGTTAATGAGAAACGCTGGTTTTCGGTTAGTTTTTGCATTTTATCCGCCATATTGGAAGAGAAAACATGTATATAACAATTTCCTGTTAAAGTTTAATAATACAGGTCAACATAATTTGACTTTGCGAAATCACAAAAAATGCGGTTATTCTTTTTCGACGTATTTTTGTCTGCTGAATCCAAATCCGTTGACAGAATTTTGCCATCACCCATCTATTTTCGAGATATCCGCCATTTTCTATTTTTTCCAAATCTGTTTCTTTCAGAATTTTTTGCACTCCAACGTCACATGATAATTAATCGTAAGACTTCTCATTTTATGCATAATTGCTTCCAAAATACGTGTGAATTTTTCCAGATCCAAAAAATAATTGATGCTTAGTGTTATCAGGAAAAAACTTAACAAATTTCACTGAAAATGACGAAAATTCAGCCATTTTTAGAAAAAAAATGCATCTAATTCGAGAAAAAAATTTGTTTGTCGTATCTGCATGATCCTATAGTAGGCTAATCACATGTTAATTTCCGGGATTGTGCGTCTATTTAACTTTACTGAATGGGAAGATATATATTTTTATTAAATTTAGTTCATGATTGCAAGATGCACTGTTGATTTTTCAGTGTTGACCAGTGTAATTTTGTGCACCGATGGTTAAAGAAAGTTAAAAAATGCATCAAAATAAAAAACAACAAATTTGTCACTAATTTTGTTTTAAAAACCCGCCATATTTATTGTTGTCATCAGAATTTTTTCATTTTGAACACGGATTCGAATTCAGCATACTCAAAAGCGTCAGGGACGGTGTCTTTGATCTATTTATTCTTCCGTTATATGAATTTTACGGTCGAAATGTCTCAAAAAATTGAACTGTGTCTTTAATCGGATAATATTCGTTTATTACACGTAAGATTTGTTTAAAAATGGTTTAGGGCCATGATATAACCTTTTATTGAAAAACTATAGCTTAATGTACGTGTAAAAATCGTTAATAATACGTGTATATTATCTGAAACGTTAAGAACACGTTAATAGCACGTGTATATTATGTGAAACGTGTTTTAAATACAAAAAAAATCGTTTATAAAGTTCCATTACTATACCAAGTTTAATATTTACAAGGTTTAATTAATGACAACCAGATGGCGTGTTAACAATCCCATTTGTAAATCTACGATTTTCGATAAATAAGTGATTAAAATGATGATTTTTTCGAGTACGGATTCGAATTCAGCATACCCAAAAACTTCAGAAACGGCGTCTTTGATCTGTTTATTCTTCCGTTATACCCATGAATTTTGCGGTCAGATTGTCTCGAAAAATTGAACTGTGTCTTTAATCGGTTAATATACGTTTATTACACGTAAGATTTGTTTAAAAAATGGTTTAGGGACATGATATAAACGTTTATTGAAAAACTATCGCTTAATGTACGTGTAAAAATCGTGAATAATACGTGTATATTATCTGAAACGTTAATAGTACCTTTATATTATGTGAAACATGTTTTAAATACAAAAAAATCGTTTATAAAGTTCCATTACTATACGAAGTTCAATATTTACAAGGGTTAATTAATGACCGCTAGATGGCGTTATAATAATCCCATTTGTAAATCTACGATTTTCGATAAATAAGTGATTAAAATGATGACTTTTTCGGAATAAAGTATTTTTTATTCAGTTACACGTGTCTATTGAAATAATTTACATTTAAAACGTAAAAAATGGTATATCAAATGTATTTTAGGTTGATATAGACACGTTATATCCATCTGTGATATAAACGTTAAATACACCACGTTTATTTCACAGGTTTGACCTAAATTTAAACGTTTTTAAAACGATCAGGTTTTTAATCAATGAATAAAGTTCTTTAATTTCTTTTCCGTTCTTTCATAAGTGAAAACATCCCCTTGAGTTTTTTGCCTAAATTTCTTGACTAAATTTTCTTGTTTGTTATTATATAGTGGTTTTACAATCCTTTAATAGTATTACAGCTTCCTTTCCAAATTGTAATTTAATCCAATTGTAGAAACTCATGTCTTAATACCAATGTATGAATTCGTAGTAAATTCATGTTTTTTGGGAACAAACACAAAACATGGCCAGGTAGACATTTTTACTACGTTTTTATGTGCAGATAGACACTGCACTAGTAATAATAATAATAAAAAGAATAAACATCTTTATATATAAAAATGTTTCGACGGTGCAAATGGGCGAGACTCTGCTGAACATATAACCGTTTTACAGACTGACCCAGAATAGTTCTTCTCATTTTTTATGCTGTACATGGTCAGTGTCCAAAATTTGTACCATTTTGCTCAACTAAGAAAATCTCTCATCGTTTGAGTACAAAGAAAATCCATTTTTTAGTTTCTTTTGCGTTTGTTCGTTTCTGACCGTGTCATTTATGTTTTTTTACACAATACATCAATTTTTACCATTATTATATTATTTATTACCAACAATCCAAAAAACGAAACATGAAACAAATATTTTCGAATTTTCGTTGGACTTCAACGATTCTAACTTCACAACTAGAAAAAGGACTCATGGTACCAACAACTAGCGACCTCAGTCGGCAGTAGTTCGTACTTTTCTTCAGCAATATTTTTGAATCGTCCAAAAAGTAATTGCACTCAAAATATTACCATTTTCTACTGTTTTTTTTTTGTACTAAATTTCAAAAACTCACCTTCTCGATGCACAGATTGGCGTGGCGAGCAGCGATGGCCTTTCGGAATTCGTGGGACAGAGGATAAAGCATCGAGTGATGCGGATGGACGCTCGGCAGCCTGTTCTTGTCGAGTTGCTCGGCGACGATCGACACCAGCTTCTTCATCCTCGCTTCGTAATCGGTCCAATCGCATACGATCTGCAAGCAGTGCGCGAGATTGCAGTAGGCATCCGGGAAATCCGGCTTCAGCTTCAGCGCGGTCCTGTAGGACTGAATAGCTTCGGGGATGTTCCCGGAATCTTTGTGGATCGAAGCGAGATTGGAGTGTGCATCGGCAAATGCCGGATTGATCTGAATGGCCCTGGTGTAACACTGGAGGGCGCCCTGGACGTCCTGCATCTCCTTGAGGGTGTTACCCATGTTCGAGTACGCATCAGCGAAGGTCGGCTGAATGCGGATCGCCTCTTTGTAATGCATTAGGGCTTCGTTCAGTTTGCCTTGTTGCTGAAGTACCGACGCCAAATTGCTGTGCGCTGCTGCAAATTCCGGGAACACCTCCAAAGCTTTCAGATAGAGTCTGGTAGCTTCTTCGATGTACCCTTGCTCACGTTTTATGTTGGCCTGTAAATTAATAGATCTCATTATTCCTTCGTTAATCAGAAATATTATCAAAAAAGTTGTTTCTTTCTACGTAATTGTGGTTCTAAATTAATCCGTCTACTTTAGGTTCAAGATTATCCATAGTAAATCTGTTTCTAGTACACCGTTACCTAACCTATTTACACTTTCGATTTAGCTTAATAGCATTTCTTAATTAGTTGCAATTCATTCGGTTCTTTCTTACAATTACGAGCAAAGCTACTATGCTTTTGACAATTAACATTCCACTAATTCTTAGTTACTCCTTTCACGTTATTTATCCACCTAACCTAAAAATTAGTAGACATTTTTAAAACCCCCTCGTCAAATTTACGCTTCACACCTCTCGTCAATTACTAAATCTCTAAATTTCAATAAAAGCAACGAATTGAAAATACTGAAAGCGACAGCTGAAAACAATTGACGGTATCTCTTTGTAGAATCGTTATTTAACGGATTCGATCGAATTCAATTGACAGTAATTAAAAATAAATTACCGAACATTGGTCCGAGCAGAATTATCGAGTACCTGCTTACCCGTTAATTTCGTCGATTCAGCGACCCCAATTCGAGGCATCAAACGCGACCTTTCGTGATTATTTAACGAACGGAAGCACAAGTGGGTGTTTCATCTAATACGCGATAGTAAACAGTAATTATAACCGACATATGCTAATGACGCATCATCAAATTAAACATAAATATTGCGTTAATTTCATGTCGGACATTCCTTAGCATGAACCATTACCGCAATGTTTTATAATAAATACCGCAACATTGATGTTAGTTAGGCATGTTTTCCTTTCTAAAATATTTACGATGCTTTTGATTACATTTTTACTTCCTTCATTGTTAAAACGGTTTCCACCATTTGGACCAAAAGTGTCTTAAAAACATTTTCTATAAATTTTAATGAAACTTACTCGACAGTAATTTAAAAAGTCATAACTTCTGCTTTTTACTAAACGTAATTTCGCACAGGAGTCAGAAACCCAAACAAAAAAATACCCATTTTTATGGATATTCGCCATTTTAATTTTGTAAATTATGTCAGATTTTTATCAAAATCATACAACATTGCTGAATAACCAGTTTCAAAGAAATCAGTAATGATTATTGGACAAATGGCGTTAGTAGCAATTTTGAAAATGAAAGTTGAATTCGTGTTTCAAGTGAATTTGGCCATTTTTGATAATTATGTCCGCCATTTAAAATTTTTACAATCTAAGGTCGGGTTCGTAATGAGCGATCCCGAAAACTCCCGAGTAACGTATTTCAAGCGAATTTGGCCATTTCTTGATAATTTTGTCCACCATATTGGATCCGTCATTTTGAATTTTAACAATCTAAGGCCGGGTTCGTAATCAGCGACCTTTGAAAACCTTCCAGTAACGTATTTTAAGCGAATTTGGCCATTTCTTGATAATTTTGTCCACCATATTGGATCCGCCATTTTGCATTTTTAAAATCTAAGGCCGGATACGTTACCAGCAATCAAAAAAACCCTCGAGTAACTAATGTCGTCCTTATTGAGCAAAAATTTACTTTCCAAACGAATTTTCTTTGAAAAAAGCACCATTTTTTGCTATTTAAGCTGCCATTTGTTTTCTGGTATCGTATTATTACGATGGTACACAAAAAATGGGAAAATTCAAATTTAATCACTGGAAATTTGCAAAATATGAATTACAAAAAGGTGGCACACTGAGTATGCCACCATGCCGCAAAGGGTTAAAAGAAAATTAATAACAAACTTAATTCCTCCTCGACTGCTGAACTAGACTTATTACATCAATTTTTAACGATAATTTCTCTATAAAACGGTGTTCTTAAGAACTATTCACTTTCAATTTTTTATGTACACCAATAGTATAATTTACTATTGACTATTGACAATTACTGGGTTATGTACTAATGTTTTTTCCCGTTACTTCGAACCGTGAATATTTTTAAATAAATCAAGAAATGTTTATTTGGACATTTATTCGGTTCCTTTAATTATTTGGTTCCAATTTGTCACCGGATTTGGTGCCCCTTAACCTTAATTAATACACTTAAGACTATATATTTAGAGAAAACAATTTATCTTCAGACAATTGACAGAGATTTTACCCATACGTAGATAAAATCTCTTTTAATTGTCTGACAATAAATTAATTTTTACTACACGTAGTAAATTCATGGACAAGATTAATCTTACTTTAGGATACATTTAGTGGACTTGACTTACCAAATTATTAAGGGAATCTGCGTGTGTCGGAGAGAGGCGTAAAGCGGTATTATAGCACTCCTCCGCCTCGACCACCTGACCCTTTTCCTTAAGCGCGTTCGCCAAATTACAATAGGCATCTGGGAAATTCGGTTGTAATTCGATGGCACGACGGTATGTGTCGATGGCCAAATCGATGAGCCTGCAAGAAAAATACAAAATTATTAATATTTTTATTGATTAAATTTTGTTTCATTTCATATATTCACATTCGAAACAAAAATCCCTTTTGAAACTGTAATTTTGTTGAATTTTTATAGAAAGGTTCAGTGATTTGAGATAATTACACGTCCATTATCTTAAAATAATTGTCAGTTTTCATGAAACATTTTAACTTGTGACATTCATTTAAGGTAATACATATCCTGGACTAATATATTTAATATTCATTTTCGAAATTTTATCGACCGTTAAAAATACAAAGATTATCAGTAAAATGTTGATGTGTTTCGGTCATAAAAAATTAAAAGGATGGTCACAATATAATAAAATAATTTAAAATATACTAAACTTAATAAAATAGTTTGAAATATACTAAACTTTACGTTTCGACCTCTTGGTGCGGGTCATCTTCAGAATGTGACATTCTTAAATTAGGAAACCTAAAGTTTAGTATATTTCAAACTATTTTAATAAGTTCAGTATATTTTAAATTATTTTATTATATTGTGACCATCATTTCAATTTTTTATGACCGAAACACAACATTTTACTATCAAATCTTAATTTGTTTAATATCTGTACAACTTTGTCTAAACGATTTTCGAATCTTCTGCTCGTCTGCTAACATTTTTTCTTAACTCATTAAGTTCTGAATGGACATTTTTCATCATAGTCTTCAACGGTTGTATTTTGTATACAAAAACGTTCAAAAGAAATGCCCAAGCGGACATGTCCGACGTAAAATTAACAGAACTTTTATTTAGTAATTAAATTATAATTAGGAATGAGATTCGTAGTTATTCTTTATCTCTAAACTTTTCTCATGATTAAGCAATAAAGAAGAAAATAAATCATGTGTACAAGTTCCTAGAGGAAATTATTTATTTCAAGAAAAGTTTAACAAAACTGCCTAACTTTTAGAAAACTTGTATTATAACAACAACAAATGTATATCTTATTATTTAACAAAAGATGAAGTAGAATATACTTTAAATTGAAAAACTGTGTTTCTTTCTTTTTCTAACTTCGTACAAATATTTTTCGTACTTTCTTTAAAACAACAATTGATCACTGTACGCAGAAACTTTTTATGATTCAGATAGACCTGACCTAGCCCTTAATTTAGACATATTGAATTTTACTTTAACAATTTATACTGTTGTATTTTGCTGTCAATTTTTGTTAACATTTTGTAAAAGACAAAGGTGATTTACAAAGGTTTATTTGAATTTGACATAAACCTAATAATCTGTTTTTAAATTGCAATACCTACACAAGATTCGTATAACATCCCAACGGGCACGAAGGACCCAAATGCTGCTAAAACGTTTTTAGAATGTTCCATAAATGTTCCTAAAACGTTTTATGTCTGCAACTTTTACGGAACGTTTTATAAACGTTTCATCCATGTTGCAGACATTTAACGTTTTAGGAACGTTTCTGGAACGTTCTAAAAGCGTTTTAGAAACATTCGGGACTGTCGTGCCCGTAGGGATAAAACACAAATGGGCAAATCCATAGAACTTTTCATTTTGGTAAAAAATGCATTTTTTTTTACTTTACAGCACACTTTTTTGCTATGGTACATATGTTTAGTCGATCAATTTGAAATGACTATTCTTGTTATTTATTTTTAAGGGACGGCGTCATGCACAGAGGGCTAAGAAATAAAAATTGTAGTTTTTTAATAGATTGCACTATTTAATGTGTTATGAACCCATTTTGGTAGAATGTTCCATGTGTCGCTGTCAATGTATTATTTACAAATTACAAATGTAACAGATGTTCGTTTCATCACAAATCTGCACGAAAGACTTTTACATAATTAAAAATTAATATATTTTGATTCATATTCAATCAAAACATAGTAATCAATATTTATTTATATAGTAATTACGTGCATGGTAATAAGAAATAGTTAGCAGGGAACTCCTTGTGTTTAACAGCACTAAAAATATTCTCGAAAACAGAACTTTCGTTAGAGTTAGTTAAAATTACTTTTTCGTCCGTGATGCAACACAATTTTTTGATTCCGTAAGTGTGAAAAATTGCCATTTTTAACAATGATGACTCTGCAAAATCCCTATCTTAATGCATTGGTCGTTTTACGCCTAAAAACTAAATTAAATTTATTTTTATGTTTACTGAGGCCATTTTATGTCTACTGAATAAAACAATTAGTTAAGCATCTGCAGCATTGTTTAAATGTCTCTGTAGCGCCACTACGTTTATTATATGTAAATAAAGGCAACAAAATGATTACAATATGATCTACAAGCCTAAAGATGATATTGTTGACGTGCTGTGGGAAAAACTGTTTTTTTTTTGCGTGTTACGTTTCGACAACCTACACTGAGAATTCATCAGCAGTAAATGTTATTACAATTGTAATAAATATTACTATTTTAGTACGGAAATGCAATATTCGTTCAAAAGAGAAAAATTCTTACTACAAAATACTTACTTGCAAAAACTACTACAAGTAGTAACTTTTCAAAATGTAATATGAATTTTTCCAACTTTTGAACGAATATTTCATTTTCGTATTAAAATAGTAATATTTATTACAATTGTAATAACATTTACTACTGATGAGCTCTGAGTGTATAATGGAAGTGCTCTTATTTGAAGACTATATAAAGCACACAGATCTGACAAGTCTTAAAATTCTTAATTTCTTGTTAACCATAAAAATATGTTTATAGTTTTTAACCTAAAAGGACGACATGCTTTTAAAACTGTTAACCTTGACAAAATTTAAAAAATACAAAAAAGTTATTGCGCGTTTTGGCGGTATAGTAACATTCTGAAAAATAGCACACGAATTTCTCAATAAAGAAAAGTTGTATAATTAAATAAAGAAGCTAATTCAATTCGATTTTTTATAAATATCACAGCGTCCAAGAAAAACTGTTAAGAGCAGAAATTTTTAAGCAATGTAGACATCAAATTTGTCAATTTACTTTCATTTGGCTTCTTAAAATCACTTCAAATTCTCAACTATTGGGCTAATAATTCATAGACACCAATTTACTAATATTTTACTTATTTTACACCGTACAATATTCCAATATAAATAAAAATTACCTTTTCTCATACATACGCCTGAGTTTAAAACTTATGTCGATATGTTTTAACTAACCCAAATCATTCTTCAAATAAATTTCCTATTATACAAAAATTTGTTACTAATTATCATCGACAATACTTACATTGTAAAAGGACTTTTTATTAACTTAATCAAATGTATTTAAGCGATTTTATTGTAACAACAATTTTATAAGTATACCTGATATTAATAACCTTTAATAAACAATCACAACTAAAAAACTAAAATAATATTGTTGATACAGATGTATAAAACCAATTATCAAAAAATATGTTCGTCTGAACTACATATTAGAATTATCAAAATTCTTTTTTTTTACAAATTATTGATTGTCATAAAGTACGAAAAATATGCTCATTCTAAAACTTTTCATATACATGGCGTTAAGTATGCACTTCTCTTACGTAACCGCAACTTTTAAAAATACTTTTAAAAAAAGTTATAAAATATTGTCGCTCTTGCAAGAAGTAAACTTACTTGTCATCACTATTCTACACGAAAAATTACTTTAAAAAACTTCTACACCGATAATATTGCGACACGCATTTTGAAACTTGCAACTTAATTTTCATATTCAAACGTATGTTACGGTCAGAATATTTTCAATAAACCCTATTTAATATTGTGCATTAATAAATGCAACGTATGTTCGAATTATGATTGACCTAATTATACAATGTAACATTTATGCCCACACAATCAGAATTACAATTATTGTGATTTTACGTAATTATTATTGTACTTTTTGTTGTTTTTACAGTGTACTTTCACATAATAATTAATATCAGATTGTATTTTACATTATAATTAATATTTGAATAATTTATTAAAATATAAAATATGGAAAATTAAAAAATGATTATTTTAAGCTTACATACATGGCGCATCCTCCAAAACGATTGCGCAATTGTTTACAAATGTTGAAAAGTTCTTATTAAATGTAAAATAAAAATGATTAAAAATCATCCGCAAATCATAAACATTTTCATGTTGATAACGTGAATTATTTTTTTCTGAATAATCAACATCGTATATTACTTTTAGCTTCTCAAAAAAAGAAAGTTAACATTTTCGCAATAACGTCGGTTCAAAGGAAGATTTTTCTAGTTGTTAAATAATTCATAAGTTTGCTTCCAATAACACACCGCAATCAGATATTTTTTTATTAGAAACTTATAAAACAAACTAAAAAAATTCTGTATGTAAAGTTGATTTCATTTACATACCCGATTCCAAAATAAACTATTAATAAACAATTATGACAATATTTTTACAAAATAGTTACGCTGCAATATACATAATAATGAAAACATTATTATTATGTTATATAATTTTATTATACAAAAGATACTCGAGCTTAAAAAATGTACTAAATTTCTAACAATACATTATTCAGAGAATAATATTAATATTGCAAATGACAGAATGTTTGGTTGTTTTATATAACGGAATGCTGCGTTACGAATTGATATTTTTACTTTCTCGACTATTTTTTACGCCGAGTGTTTCAATCTAAATATACACAAGTTTCCACAAAAAAAACTAACAAGGCGTCCGTAAATTGAGTGGAGCATTGCAAATATTGACATTACTGCGTAACCGAACGAAATAAATAAAAAATTCACGCTTTCGTTCTTTTATTGGAAATATACGTTTTAAATCAAGTACAAAATATTGAATCAATATACGAAATAATATTTTTATTGCTATTCTTTTTTTTTTGTTCCTGAGTTTTAAATTACTACAAATAAAAACCATTACAAATTTTTTAACAAAAACGGAGTCGCTGTAATTTTTTAATATTATTTTCATACTACAAAATCAGCTGTAGTTTTGAATTGTTAATAAACAAAGTAAAAGTTAAAACGGAACGTACGTAATCTGAAGAATATCGTAATAAAAATGATAACAGTCAATCAATTAAATATTTTAACTTTTACTCAAATTTTTTTATATTTATGAACAAACGTGTTACATTTTTATTGAAATTCTGTTATTTTTATATTAAGAAAAACAGGAAATAAATAGGACAAAAATCAATGTAGAATTCGGCTTTAACAAAGGAGAAATTTCATGTCAAATTAGTTTTTCCGAACAGTTTCATTCTGATTCTGTTTCACCCTGTCTGGTATAGTAATGACTTTTATCAATAAAATTAATTGAATGAATTATATTTCGGAATATTTATAAATAATAAAATATAGAAAATGTGTTTACTACAAAAAACTATGATTATTTATTATTGGATTTTTATTAAAATATGTATGAATTTGAAGCTGAATTTTAAAAATAAAAATGGATGATCCAATTTCACGGATAAATTTATAAAAATCTAGTCAATTTTAAGCAAATTTAAAGTAGTAGATCTGCAATTTCAAAAATTTGATCCTTCGAAAAAACACGATTTTTCGGCCAAATAATTTTTTACTTAACTTTCAACATTTTTAGTCAGATTCTTTATTCGTGATTCTGAAGACCATCACAATCAATTTTAACTGATTTTCCTGAAAAGCCCTAATTAAAAGTGAGCTTCGTGAGGTAAAAGTGAAATTGATGTAGTCATTTTTTTAATTCTATTGCAGGTGTTTTCGAAAAGCGGTAGGTACTTACCCACTAATAACAATAAAAATCCTACTTTTGCTGTAAAATGTGTTTTTCTACAAAACCACTATTTTAGGTTAACTTTTACTCAACTATTTTGCGATAACTCAAAAATTAACCATGCAGTTAATTTGAAATTGTTAGAGGACACTTTTTGCATGATCAACTTGTCATTTCTTTTATTTACTAACTGTATAAAAAGCCGTTGGATTTTTCAACGAAATGTGATCTTTTTTTTCAAAATACTTTTATTATATTGTATTTTAATAGTCTTTTGATAATCATAATTCACTGTATGAAATACTTTCCAATTTAATACCTCAAAATTATTATAATCTTCATACATAACCAGTCAATATTTATGTTATCATTATAATACTGAAAAAAAACTTTCTCTGATCTCGATTTCAAGGAATTAATAATTTTGAATACATTGGTTCGTTACCAAGTCATTTTGAATGTGAAAAATATTCTATTACTATATTGAATAATCGGGATCACTTTTTATGCAAGCATAAATTGATTATAACCCGTTTCAGTTGAGAAAATCGTGAAAAATGAAAAATACTTAAAAATCATGGCAATTTTATGTCATTTTGCAAAATTTGTATATAAACAATAATTTTTTAGCAATTTTTTCGTGGCGAATGGAAAGCGCATACTTAAAAATAGCAGGAAAGGTATCTTTAACAAATTTTTAAAAATTGTTCTATCACACATCACGATTATTAGATTTCCTAACCTAAAAGTACAAAACAAATAAGTTTTTGTCCGGAACAAAATTTTTGTTCGCAATTTGGCAAAATGCAGATTAATGTGCCATTCATATTCAAAATGCTCTTTTGGTCATTCCGATTTCATTTTTTTTCGTAGTTATCAAAGTTTTAGTTATTAAGGTATGGCCATAATTCTCATTTTTTTCACTTTTGAGTTAGAATATCTCAAAATCTTAACGTGATAGAAATTCTGCGACCAAATTTGGATTTGGCACATTGAAAATCGTCGAAAAAGTCTACTCAGGTTTCTGATGAATGCATTTAAATCTGGTTTTTACCAAATTACAAAGAAAAATGTTGTTTCGCAACAAAACCGTAATAAAAATAAGTAAACACGATTTTTTCTTCGACTTTCATGTTAGGATGTCTTAAAATCTTGATGTGATCAAGAAGGTTAGCCTCGTTTTGTTAATTATTTTCATGTAATTACACATTTACTAAATGTATGAAAATCATGTTTTTACCTCGATAAAAACTTTGATAACTTGATGACAAAAACATCGGAATAACTAAAAACGTTTTTTAAAAATAAACTGCATTTTCACTTAAAATATTTCCATATAAAAATTTGTTCTTTTGGTAATAAAGACTAGATGTTTTCATGATTCAAAATAGTTTTATCTCACGCCTAACTTAATATCAGTAAGAAATCTTAAAACATAAAAGCACAGATTGATAACAACTATTTTTCACCTATTTATCTTAACATAACACATGAAGTATACAATCAATGAACCAATGAAAAAAATACCTTGATCTTAAAACATTTTCTTTAATGGAAATCTGAATTATTTAAAAATTACTGACTTATTAATTTCTTAATTATTTCTAAAACATTTATTACTAAAAGATTCTAAATCAAATTCTTATTTTTCTTTTATTACAGTTTTTATTAATGAATTGTAATATTTGGACTTTCAAAATCTGAATTAGTTGAAAACTCTTAACTAGAAACGAAAAGTTAGACACTAATTCAATTAGTAATGATTTTTGCTAATAAATAACGAGTAATTTGTAACTTGTAATTTATAAATTACTAAACTAAAATATTCAATTTGTACTTTTAGATTAGTCGAATTTTATTAATAAACTACTAGTTTTTTACATTTTTCTAGTATAAAAATGACTAAGTAATACCAACCCACTTTTTTACATCTTAGTTTCTACAGCTAATTCAGATTTATAGAGTACTTATTAATAACGACATGAAACAATTTTGAATTGTAATATTAACCTAATTTCATCTGCTCCCTAAGTAGTTTTTGAGTGTTTCGAATTTGGGGAGATGATTGAAGTTGCAGCCAAAAGTATCCATTTCGGCGTTAACCTTTATGACCCAATTTATCAGTTTTTGTTCGAGGATTTTAAGCACGGACAACTTTGTTATTTATACTTTAAAAAATCAGAATATTTGTACCTTCCTACCCTTCAAATGAAAAAAAAAATGATTTTTTAAAGATAATTTTTTATTTAAATCGTATTTTCGATGCGAAAGAGATTCTGTCGATATCTGAAACCACGAAAACTCCGGATCAAAATGTCAAAATAATAAAGTTATACACACAAAAAATTCATTTTTCCTCATAGAGGGTTGTGTGACTATCCCTAAAATGAATAAAAATATGATAAATACCATGCGACTTCCGGTCTTTATCAATAAAACTATCAGCAAAGTATAAACATTGTCGTTAGTATGTGAGAGTATAAAAGCTGCTATTGATTATTTATAAAACTTAATTTATTTGCAATTTTTCGTATCGAAAATAATATTTTTGAAAAACTGCCGATTTTCACCCCTATTTTATGGGATGGTAACGAAATTTAATCTTGAATAACACAATCAAAGATATTTTCTACTACATGTGATATGTTTTCAAAAGCCGAAACAATTTTAATTCAGAAAATTCCGTAAAATAACGAATTTTTGTAAAAAATTGATATTTTTGGTGTGGTTGCACAACCCCTCGTTAATGAAAAATGAATTTCTTGTGTGTATAACTTTATTATTTTGACATTTTGAGTCGCAGTTTTTTCGCATCGAAAATATGATTTAAACAAAAAATTACCTTAAAAAATCATGTTTTTTTTATATTGAAATATGGGTGGTTTTTTCAATATTTTCGTGCAGGATTTTGAAAGGGAACACTTGAAAATACACGGTTTCAAATGTTCAGATTTTTTAAAACATAAATAAGAAAGTTGTCGGACAAATTGGATCAGTAAGAGTTCATGGGACGTAAATTCCTTCGTAAAGAAAATTCTAATTTGTTTATTTTTTATATTATACGAGATTAAAATTTTAAAATCAGGTTTCGGAAAATTGATTACAAATTGAACAAAATACAATTAACAATTAGTATCGTATTTTTCTACTTTCTTTTTTAATTTACCATATATATAATACAAAGTCGAAAATTTTTCATAATCTTTAAAAAAAATTGTTCAAACATAGAAAAATAAATCGATAAAAGGATAATATGTAAAATATCCTGTTTTTATTTTCTCTCTAGAGATAAAAACAACTTCAAAGGAAACTGACTAAAAAACAGTATCATAGACTTCCAAGTATTTCCTTCTCCTATTTATTTCATTCTTTAAAATCAGCTGAGCAGAATCCTTGTACTTTTCAAAAGAACATAATATTATTTCCAATAAACTGAAACCCTTTCTAACACATTTTTAAAAAAGAACTACCATTCAAAATAAAGTAATTTAACTGAACAATTACTTACAAAAAAGAGAAAATAGACAAATATTACTTAAATTTGATGAAAATTGCATAAAAATCATTCTTTTTAAAATGGAGTCAATCCATAAAGAAGTTTCATTGGATTTTCAAATCGTTACAGCAGTATTCATCGTATTCAGGACTTCTACAGATCCTTTCTTATTGAATTAAATTTTCATTTTGACGCCAATCAGAGGACGTTTCTCGTGTATAAAATGGACGATAATGGAATTTCATCGATTTAAATTTGTAAAAAAAAAATGATACTCACCCTTGTTCATAGTAGACGCAGGCCAAATTTCCGTGGACGACTGCATTGTTGGGACTAAGATTCAAAGCACGCAGATAAGCAGCGACAGCTCTAAAACAGAAATCAGGTCGGCTATGAGCATCCGGGATTACGAGCGGCGTCCATTTCGAATACAAATAAAAAACAAGAAAAAGGACAAATGTCGCATCGAATTGCAAAGTTCTATTGTTCGATATCGTCCAGTTAAGAAAGTAACGAATTCGATGCGGGTCTTTTGGTAGGATGGCGCCAACAAATTCCCTTTCGACAAAGAATAAAATTCGATATTGGTGACGTTTTTCAGCCACCGATTTAAGCGTTTCCTACAAAATCGCTTTCATTGTTTTCTATACAATTCAATGTTAACAGAGATAGTTGGAATTTCGTCGAAATTGCAATTTTACATTAATTTCATCTCAATTCCGTAGGCGAAAAACATTTTTACATTGTTACCCATTTTTCAGAGTGCTTATCGATTTCCGCTGAAAAATTTTTTATTTATGCAAAATTCAATATTAACAGAGGACGTTAAAATCTTTCACATTCTTTTCATTTGAATTTTTCAATTAAAAAGATTTAAAAAATTTCTTTTAATAGAATATTCTGACCCATTTTTAAGAGTGGTTATCGATTTCAGTTGAGAAAATGAGTAAACAAATTTTTAGTTGAAAAATTTGTCCAAATAATATTAAACAGACACATTCTTCATTTTTTTTTGTTTTTCTCTATCGAAATGAGTTTTTATCTCTAAAACGGGGAAATAAACATGAATCCTTTAGTTGGTACATGTAAAATTTCCCTTAAAATTTTAAAAGCAATGGCAGACTTACAAGGGCTTCGAATGAAAGAATTTTCCTTGTTTTATTTATAATTTTTATAGATATTTTTGGACGTTATTCCTTATTGATAAAATTCCAATGGCAAATCGATATGCAGCGTTGTTTATAAAATGCAACACTATTCTATATCCGCCATATTTTTTGGTCAAACTGATTGTAATTTGATGAAAAATTAGAGTGAGATATTCACTCTTGCATAGAGTGACCAGAAAATCATTCCAATAAGAGTGCACTGATAAAATAATTTGTTTACTCTAAAGAATACATCGTTAACTATGGCAAACTAAAGCATTTCTTTATTCTAAACAACATTTATTAATGGTTAAAATATATTTGTTACTAAATAAAATTACTTCTTTATTATTAATAAATACATTTTAATTGTTAACAAATCATCTTTAAGGTTACGAAATGGTTTGGTTCGCCAAATTTAAAGAAGCCTTCTTAATACTAAATAAATTCTTTTATCTATGGATTTAATGGAATTCACTTGTAAAAATAGTTGATATTTTCAATATTAAGGTAAGAGTGCATTAATTGTGGATGGAACGTAAGTAACTTAGCCGCCGCTAGGAGTGCACACGACAGTCAGGGTTCTATTTTGCTCTCGTCATAGAAACGCATTTCTTTTCTATGCATTAGGCAACTTAAAGTTACGATTTGACGATTCACATCTTATTTATTGTACTAATACTCCTATATATTGAACGTAACATTTATAACTGAACAGTTAAAGTGATTGTTTTGTAATTTCAAATTTTCTTAACGAGAGCGGATATTTTGACAACGGAAAAATGTATAAAAATTGCCCAAAATATTTGTAGTTAAAGGATACGCCAATAGATTTCGTATATTTTTACATAGATTATCCAAAATGGAAACTTATTTTGTGACTTTTTTTTTCAAAATTCGGAATATTATTGTCTGACGATTATATAACATTTACAGACGAAATTAATATTTTTATAGTATTTATATGATCTCTGAATTGTATTCCGACCTCAGTTTTCTACTGTGTGTAAATGTGATAGCAATCTTAATTTACTTAAACAATTTATAACAAATATATTTATAAATTTTTCGTGCAAATGTTGCCCTACATCCTAAAATTTACTATAAATTTGGTACCTAGCGGATTTACGGGTTGCTGACTACGAACATAAGATCAGAATTTCCGATTTAATATGGCGGGCGAAAAACTAACTCTATTACGACAAAATATGATAACGAGGATGTTTTGAAACATATTCCGAATTTTGCTAAAAATGTCACCAAATATGCCGCTGTTTTGGATATGGTGTGTAAAAATTAATATAATGTGTTGTCGTATCCCTAAACTACAAACACTTGGTGCCTCCTTTAAAAATAGCCGACGAGACTTTTTTCAAATTTTTTGTAATATTTTACGGCATAGCACCATTCAAAAAGTGCAATTTGGGCGTTAATAGGTTAAAAATAATATTTATTGTGGAATTAATCTCGAGTTTTAGTTCCATTTATAATGACAAAATTAATTAGATGTTTCATTGAAAAGTGTAGAAAATTAAACACATTTAGTGATTCTTTACATAGTAATAATTCCAATGGATAATTTAACATTTATCATATTTTAAAGAGTCTTTAATCTTTTATTCATAGTTTTAACAACAAATTATTAGATTATATTATAAATGACGTCATTACATTTAAGTTATGTAAAAGTATTATGTCTAATAGTTTATCGAAATAATCGGATGTATGATTTATTAATTTCCTATTTAATACACTATTAATTACCTAAAAATTACTATAAACTTTATATTATGATATATACAGACATTTTGTCTCATCGCTTTTCAGAGCTGTATATTTTGGACATTTTCTAATTTGCCTGAAATTTTTTGTAGAATTGACCATACTGATTCTGAATTACACTAAATAACAAACAATTTATAATAAAATATCAATTTGCTTTATTCTGTTAAAATATACAATAATTATTGACAATATACTACTTTTAAAAAAACCTTGCATAGATAAAAGAAGATAAATTTAATCATGCTCCTAAAATAATGTACAACCAAACTAATTAATTACAATTAAGTTCTATTTCAACGTATCAAAATATTATACCCATCCCAATAAACAATAGCTCTGTTTTGACGTGAGCGCATTTAAATATAACATGTAACAGTGACTTCATGGACGATCCGAATAGATCTCATCGAATAAACGTAAAAAACGGCAAGAAATATGAGATTCTCTTTGACTCATTTTTAACGAAAACGTTTTAGTCCAGCTGAAAAGTGAATAGTCATTTTTTTCTTAGCCAATATTTATTTCATTGTTGCTAAAATAAGAATTTCACCATTTAGAAATTTCGAACAGAAAGTATACATTAAAAATCTTTATTATAAAGCTATTTTATTACTATTTTTATTTTGAATGTAATACAAATTTATTATACTTTTTTCACTTGAAATTTCCTTCTATTTTTATAATTCCATCAAAGTTTTAGCAAAAAATGAAACGGAATTATGAATACTACTTGTAGAATAGCCATTTTAATCAGGCGTTCAATAATCATTAATTTATTTATAATAATATTGTTTTTAATTTCTTTATTGTATAATATTTTTATCATTTTTTAAATTTTGTTAAGCTTCTAGTAATTTCTTAATTAATTTTATACACATTTTTTAAATAAAAGACAACGCCTAATAACAGGAGCTGTGACTAATTTAAAAATTAATTTTTTTAGATTTTATTATTGAAAATTTACTCATTTCTAAAAAAAGCCAATTTTTTTTGAAATGTTACTAACTTCCTCATTTTTATATATAAAAAGAATTTTATTATTGAAATCCGTACCCAGAGTATTTACCTTTGAGTTCTACATCATGAAAAAAAAGTATACAAAAATTTACTTGTATGCAAACAACAACTTGCGTTACGTATTTTGAAATCTGAACACAAATATAATTATTGTGCAATAGTTCACAAGCTACTCGTAAAACAACTACTGAAAAATTGAATTTTTAAATAGATTTTTTCATTCTTTAAAATAATTTTGGCATTGTTTATAAACATTCAATTGTTGTATTGATATTAGTGTCGAGAAAAAGAATTTTTAAGACCTGTGTCATGAAACAAAAATTAAGATAATAATTCTGGAAAAATCAATTGTAAACCCCATGAGGATGTTGTAGCAAAACTGTGTTTAGGGATTTTTCAGAGATTCAACAAAATTTCTAATTTTTTCATGATATAGGTCTTCAAGATTCGGAAGGCGTATTCCAATAATAAAAGTGGCATTTTAAATTAAAAAATGAAAAAATTGTAGAAAATACTAAAAACAAATCGGTAAAAAATTCCTTTTTTGATCGTTTTTTATGTGGAGCTTCTAAACTATTGCAAATAAACATTTTTTAGAATCATATTCACATTCACGTGGAAAAAAAAACGTAAAATGTAATCGTTTGCCTACAATTTAATACGTTAAACAACTAATAACTGCCTATAATAGTCGAAAACATCAACTTTTTGCAAAAACCACGTAACGAATTGAAGAAAATGTGATACTATTTATACAGTATAAAATAAATAATATTAGTAAACACACGATCACTGAATTTTTACAAATCGTCGTTTATCGTATATTTCAGTCATGTTTAAATAGGAAGCAAAATACAAGCTTAATTGCCTCGTTAATTTCGTCCATTAATACAGTGTATTAATTTCAATCTGCTAATTACATTATATTTAAGGTAAACACAAGTTTGCCAATGCGAACGTTTCGTGTATACCTAAAGTTTTCAATTATGTATGAGCGTAAACGTGGCTAGTTTCATTACATCACGGAATTCCGTAATTAATATTGTATGTTTAAATAAGGCCTCTTTTGAATAGCACATTCATCATATCTGTACCTGCAGAAATTACTTAAACAGTCTTTGCTTCCATGTCATACGTTAAAAAAAAAATACTTTATATAACAATTTAAAACATTTTTAAAAATAACCAAACTATATTTTAAAATTTTAGATGCAAGGTAAAATATAGCATAAAATTAAAATGTAAAAAGAATATTATATTAAGACAATTGTGAATTAAAAAAGTATGTTCAGTATTTTAAAAATGTCTAGTTTACTATCATTTGAGGCAAATTAATAAACGACTGGAGTAAGAACGACTGTACCACAAAAAGCTGAAACTCCCTTTTTTTAAAGGTGAATAATAGTCTTGGTTGTACGATTTAGGGGATAAATGAAAACAAATCATTCTAGCATAATGTCGGCTATCTTCTAAAATTTGTATCTATAAAGATTAGGAAACTTACTACAAAAACTTGCATTTAAATTTATAAGAATAATAAGCTATTACATACAAAAAACGATTAAAAACTTGTGTCCTTCGTATGTAAATCTACTTAAACGCTATTCCATAGTTTTACAACAATTAACGAACAAAACTATAGAACGTAACTAACAAATGAAAATATAGTTCATTGAAATACTCCTTGCTTAAAAATTCAGATGTCAGTACTTTAATGTCAAATTATTTTAATCGATAGTTCTAATAATTAAGTAAGAAATTTAAAAAAAGCAGGTAACAAAAACGTCGTGTTTCGAATTTTCCTTTTTCTATATTACAAATTGACTTTTTTTGTCAATTACTAGTTTTAGGGCTATTGAAACTTGTTTTTATATTTGTCAGAAGATTATAGAAATGAAGCAAAAGTTCAACAAGTTAGCACAGTGTTTATTGACAGAAAAGTGATTGATTAAGTTACATCTCACCTTAACTAATTAAAAGATTTTGACTTCGTCTTAATACGAAAGCCAGAAATGAAGAATGTGATTCAATTAGCAAGAGAAAACTTTGCAAATGCCAAAAGATTTCGAAAATTAACTTTTATAATTTTATTAAATCCTTTTTAAACATCAAATGCTTAACTTCGCACAATATGCGTACTAAAAAACAGTAAAATTCAATACGGAATTTAATTGCAAATACAATTAATGCTAGTAGCAGTTTTATATCAGTAAATGTTACTTTCTCTATTAAGAAAAGTTTTAACTGACCTTTCTGAACAATTTAATCGACTTTTCTTTACCTAGACAATTAAAATCCGATTAAAGTTGAATGGTTTGCTTATACTTTACTTATCAATAAAATTCATAATGCATCTTTTAAGTAACAAAAATGAAAAATAATGTTATTTGTCAACTGTACATTTTGAAATGTTTTTTTTATTTTTCATTCCGTAGCATATTTACATACGAAAATGAGAAAATCATACACAATCTTCCATTTACCTTCCTTTTATAAAGCATATATACAACGCCCGTTACAAAACGAAACGTTGAAAATTATATTTTCGAGACCATGTGCAGTGTATAAATTTATTTGTCTCAGTTGGCTTATTTACAAATTTTTATTTTATGAAATCCGTCTCAGAAAAATGCTGAAATTTGATTCGTCGTAAGGAAAATATATTTTTGGTGCCATGTTTCAGAGGCAGATTTAGCTGATTCACCTTATTGAAAAATTGTACTAATGCAACATTTAAAGTCAACCTTTTATTTCCTATACGATACATAAAGATGAAGAAGTCATTTGACATGTTCTATTTATTTTTAAAATACCAATATTAAAAAAAAGCGTCAACATTTCCGAAAGGAATATGCGCACTTTTACAAAAGTACTATTCACTTCAGACATTTTATGACCAATTAAGTAGTTACGGTCATTTTGGACCAAAGTAGTGTAGTTTAGGTGTGTTTAATGGTTAATTAAAGTTACAAATTATTTTATTACGGTTCGCAGCCGTGCCATTTTACCTTTTACTTTTACAGTCCGTCGTATAGTTTTCGCTAAACGAGATAATCACAAGCCACATAGTGCCATTTTGACACTCAAATATACTACAACTGAATTAGATACATTAAACTATTATCAAGTTATATTCTATTACTTTCCCTTGCACAAGCGGTCAAATTTTGAAAAAGTATTTTTATTCTTTGTTTCGTGCTGTGCCAGAAAAAACGTTTTCTTTATATGCATTATATAAAAACTAACTTTTGTGAAATATGAAAGTACATTTTTCTTTCATATTAAAAAAATGGTTCAATATTTTGATTTCAAAGAATTTTCTGTTTCATAAATTACAATGAAAAATTATCCATGTAATGAATCAAATGTTTCATTTTATGAATTTATTTGTTTATGTGTACGTGTCACATGTACATATTATATTTTAAAATTTACATTGATATTTTCTTTAATTTAAATTTTCACGAGTTTCATGTCTAACGCAGTGGAGATTTTTCTAGAAGCGCCTATTTTAAGCAGGTTTCACCAACGCCATTTTGAATAATTTTACATTACATTTTAACAAAGTAATCAGGTATTACACAGCATCTTGTATAAGACTTTGGTATGTCCAAAATTAAAAATTAGAATTTTGACACTTTTATCAGGTAAATAGCATCGACGAAATTAAGACAATTAGTTTCTTTAATTTAAACAATTAAACAATGAGTTAATTTAAACAAATTGACAACAAATATCATGAAAGCTTAGCAGAGGTTTTTCGATTCGCTAATTACATATCAACTATTATACTTAAATAAATACAAAAGAATTTATCGAATATGACTACCGAATGTATGAGTTATTGAATTCGCTTCAAAATTTAGATCTTCGATCTACCAATTAATGTTAAAGTAATTACACTAAGAAACTAACAAAAAATCTCATACAATATAGTTTCAGCAACATATATTCTGAAAATGAAGAAATTTTCTACATTTTTATGAAATAATTAAAATACTTATACCCAAATTTCCTCGCCTGTAAGAATATGTAATCGGGAAGATGTAGGAAAATTTCCAGGGAAAATTTGTTTAATATAAATTTCGAGATATAGTGACTTTGGGAAAAATATTTAATAACGTTTCCAAGTATTTAATTTTTACTAATATTGCCATTGGAAAAAATTGTGGAAAATTCTGGAAAAAAATTGAGATCTGCAAAAATAATTTGTTAAACAACTTTTGTTTATAACTGAAATTTTCTTCTTATCACCGGTTGAACATTTTAGATTTTAACGAATGACGGCTTCTGTTTCTGGAAAAAGATTCTCTACAACACTACCGAACGCACTGAAATTATTAAGAAATTGTGAAGAGTAATAATTTTTTTAAAATAAATACAGATATTTGATGTTTGATGTCACTCGTTTAAATTCATTGATTTTTAAAAAATTCTTAACTGGCGAAAAGAAGAAAATTTGAGTCATTAATAAAATCTGTCATTTTTGTGGGTTTCATTCTTTTTTAAAAACAGTAATGCTTTCTATCTTCAACAATATCATTAATAATCAAAATTAATTTCCTGGAAACAGCATTAAATATTTTTGTCAATTATGCTATATCCCAGGGTCTAACTATCTTAAACCCAGGCATACTTTTAATATGTTAATTACTTTGTACTTTTGTATGACATTATTGTAAAATGTAGAAATAATGAAAAAAAATATTCCTGAAGTTTGTATCATTAGAATCCAATAAAAATTCTGATTCGTTATTTTGTGCTCAACATTGATGAAAAATAATTAAATATTTATAAGATACTAATCATGACAAAAAGCGACAAATGCGAAAAATGAGGAACAACAGTACGTCATTGTCAGTGACCTTAATAAAAACAAAAGACAAACAAATGTTTTTTCGAATTTTCTTCGGACTTCAACGATGCGAACTTTAAGTATGTAATAAAGATTTGTTTGGTTCATCACCAGAATTGACGAAAAAATATCTAATAAATTTTTCTGTCATATCTGATTTATATGATTAAATTTTCATATGAATTTCTGTAGATGAAATCCGTTAAAAATCTGTAAACTTTACGTATTTATTTCGCTGCAATGATTGCATGTTTGTGATACTATTGTTTACCTTTAATCAAGTTTGTAGATTTATTTTATTGTTAGTCAAATTTAATGTTGCTTAATAATAAAAAAAATGTGGGCTCCAACCCAAAATCAGGTTTATGCTCAATCCAAACATGGAAGTTTAGTGCTCAAGGCAACTCTGGTTTGTAGTTCAAACTAATTTCTATCTAACAAAAAATTTGAACACAGAACAAAAATGTCTGTGTTGAGTATAAACCTGAGTTCTATTAAGTACAAATCAGCCTTTAATACAAACGTTCAGGTTTCGAGTTATTTTGATGCCTGTTTTTTAAAACCATTATTTATACAAAAAACTACCATCAAAAACTGAAGTTAAAACCGGAATTCAGTTGAAAATTTTTGTTTTCGAGGACCAAATAATGCATTTGCTCACGTTTTTTCTTTAAATCCAATGAAAATAAGAGTTGAAGTGTTTAATATTGCATGAAAATTAATATTTATTTGATATTATGTTTTATAAACAAATAACAATGAAGAATCGTCACTTTTTTGGAAAAACTAAATGCAAATCTGAACTCAAACTCAAAATGATGGATTCAAGATTTCTGACAAAATGTAAAATTTCGCTGATAACGATGAAAGTGTAAACTCGAAGGTTTTTGAGGTCGCCGATTGCAAATCTGAACTCAGATTTTTAAATTTCCGTTTTTAAAAAATTTAGAATTTACAAAATTTGACTTCAGATTCATAATCAACGACCAAAAAAATCACCAGTACTCCAGTTCATCTAGTTCAAATATAGTTTCACATTTTTTACAGACATCATAAGTTTCATTAAAAAGGATTCAACAGAAAAATGTACTTCAAAGAATTTTATAACTTATAAAAGCTTTATTACCAGTGATTAAAGCCAATATACTTGAACCATTTTAACAAAATGAAAATGACACCCTAAAATGCTTAAGATCAGGATGCTGCCCTTTAAACATCGTTTAACCCCTAGAAAATTCTCATGAAAGTTACAAAACGGCACTAAAAGTTGTCTGGCGCATCCCTTAAGCATTTCCTAAAGTTAGGAAGCGACACGTGACCTACTTGAATTTCCCAAAATACCTGGAACGAAGATAAGCTGAAAATTTCACCGAAGATCCCCTTACACCCCATATTTAAGTAAAAGGAATATGAACCTTTTAATCCAGGACTTGAGCCAGGCGATGCAACCAGGAGGCGGTGCTGTGGTGATGGTGCTCTCCAGCTGCAGTCGGATCGTCGGGGCGAGATTCGGGGAGGGCGAGATCACCGTGTAAACGATAACGCACTGGTACTCCATCCCCCCATTTCTACCTTGGCTAATCGTTATCTAACACGGGCTTCCTCTACGACGTGCCCACTGTAAAAAATTACGTATAAAACAGCCGTTTTCCCGACTTTTCCTATGGACGGTCCACCAAGTTATTCCATTTTTCCCAGGAACCCCATCCCATGGATCTCCCCTGCCTCAGCGTTTCATCGAGTTCGTCGTTCCTTTGTTTTCCTCCACCCTTGGACTCCTATAACTCGTCCCGAGTTTTTTCATTAGTTTTCGCCACGCGTTCCTCGACTTCTCGCTTCTCTTCCAGGTTGTTTTTTTTTATACCCTTTGGCAACTTTTCGCATTCTTCTATTTCATCTTGGAATCGCCATCCACTGCTCGCGCACAAATTCCCTGAGTATTTTAGATAACGATCCCCGACTTTCCTCCGGCTTTATTTACGTTGTTATTGACTTCATCTCTCCTTTCTCGAATGTTCTCCGTTTCGCTCTCGTGATTCACGTTTATTTTCACCGGACATTACTGTTTCCACTCAATCCTCTTGCGTTTAATCACTTTTCCGTCTCGAGCTTGAAGTGAGCTTTCGCTATTTGCCGTTCGAGATCCATGGTGTTCACCCTTGAGAGTCCGCTCCGCTCGTCCAGTCTTCTGGAAATCTTGTAAATAACCTGTTAACCTACAGATTTATCTCGTGTGTTGGATCGATAGATCAGTCTCTTAGTTATATCGATAAGAAACGCCCCGGTATCTTGCTAGAATCGAACAAAGCTGATAGGATGGACAAAAGGCAACCGATTTTCTCAAAGAATATATCCTAACTTTCTCAAACGTGCATCATAATGCAAATGGCCGCAACAATGGCTACATGAGATTTCGGTCTCATTGGATGGATATCATATTCCTCCTCTTCGTTTTCCGTAAAAGCTTTTCCAAGTCCTCCCGGATTCTTGGTCTTCATTTTCTTCGTTTTTGCTCTTTTCTTCGGTCGCCTCCTCGTTGCACAATATTTCCAAGTGTTTCTTTGCTCCTTTCTCCCACACGATTGCTTCCATCGAATTACCACCGCGAACTCGCTTTTCGAACTTTCCTTCCACCCTTTTACTGTGCCGGCTTCGTTCCCGAGTGGAAAATGAGTTTTCCGCAACTTTCTTCCGATTTACTATTCATCTGCGCAAGAGATGAATTCGACAAAGTTTTGTCCCTTAATCTTTAATCATTTTCTTCTGGAGGGGCTGCTGAAGAGTTGCAGAATGCATAGTTGAAGAGTTTCATCGATAATTATTTGTTCCGGAATAAATTTTAGATGGTATGAAGAAAGTCTCTTGTGAAATTCGCGGAACAGTCCGTTAGTCTATTTTGATCGGCCAAATGAAGAAGCACTAAAATGATTACGCCACGGCTTTACTAAATCACGTGCTCAACTTAAATCTAACCCTGTGGAGACGATAGAATATGTTCTTTCATCGGACAAACCGTGACTAAATACTTAAACCAAGAGAAACTACTAGCATCTCCACTGGATTAACATAAACTATCGAATTTTCGTCGAAAATAATAAATCAAACCTTAGTACGTGTTTTTAATCTTGGAAAAGTACAAGAATGCATTTAATCCATATCAAATTGATTGACACTGGATCCTGGTGTTGATGGGTGATGTAAATGAGAAAACGGTAATTTTGCTATCAAGCTGTCAAAAGAAAGCAATGGCTTGCAGAAAAGTTATTAACCTATCAAAGCCCAAGTGCCGATAATTTTCGATCTATATGAACAAGTGCAATACGGAGAGCGAAGGATATTTCATAATATTTCACATAACAAAACAGAATTTTTCTTTACAAAGTTCCACGGGAATTTTAATTTCTTGACCTTAAATTTTACCATTTATCGAGTGGAAATTACATTGCTTTTGCTGTTTAATGAATTTTTTTTACAGTTTTCATCTACGAAAAGATTTTTCACTCCAACTTTTTGCAGAAAAAAAGTATCGTAGTTTACAATCTCATGTTTTTGGGGGTTTTCAAGTATTTTTGGAAAGAACGAAATTTAAGATCATTTAGTAATAATTGGTAGTTTGGGTGTAACAATAATTAATTTGTCAAAAGTTACTTTAAATTTGTTTAACCTATTCAATGTTTGGATAGTCCTAATAAAAACTTAACTTTTTACTTATGTTACTTCAAAAATGGGGCAAGTGCCAAAAAAATGATAAATTCTAAGATTTTTGTAAATGTTTGTTGAAGTTCAATTTTCAAAACCCATTCATGATTCTTTCGAAAAGAAAAATTCTGCTATAAATGTCATACATACAAAAAAATTGCATTTTTAAATAAAATTTATTACATACCGATATACAATTTTTTATTGCTATGTGATTTTTTATGTCTCAACATTTAAGTTATATCAAAACTTTTCCTATTGTTACTTACTATCTATTATTAGTATATAATTAACAATAAAGTCGATACAACTAAAACCTATATTGTAAAATTTTCTTAAAATTGTCGGTTCACTTTTGAATATTAAAAAAATACATTTTTCTTATCTAATGTAAAAAATGTTTCTTTACATTATCAGGTACAAGAAGATAAATTTCATAACATACGTTTATTGTATGAACAAATTCTATTGGAATCAACCGAATTTGTATTAAAGAATAAACGAAACAAATTTAAACAAATTGATTTCACGTTTACGGTGAATTTTTATACTTACTGAACTTGTTTTCTATAAAATATACATTTCTGACATTTTTGAAAATAGCGAACGTTACTAAAAATAAAGTTTACAAACTTTTTAAAAACTTTCGTTTACATCACATCGAAAAAATAAAATACAAAATCAAAGAAAAGTGCTAAAAGCAGTTGATTTTAGAATTAGTAGATAAATCTTACAAATTTTTCGAATTATTTTCGAAACTATTTATAAGGCACAGAAAAATTAATTATCCTCATATAACCAGTAGTCCTAAAGCTGAGTACACATCTGGGTGACCTGAAGTGTCCAAACATTTTCAAAAAAAATTCAAACAAAAAATGTTTGTCTATTTAATTAGAACAAACAAAGTTTTTATCACATTTCTTGTATTGTTGATATTACTCGAGATTATCAGCGAGTTATCGATTAGCGTGTCAAAAAATTCGAAAGTCGTTAAAGAAAAAAATAACAAAGAGCATATTTTTTATTTAAAATTGTATGCTCTTTCAAATTTGAAAAAATTGAAGTAAAATAGTTACAGAGGATTAAATGATGAAAAATCTACATTTTTGTGTGATATTTTGGACTTTATCGCTTGTTTTTATCCCGATAAATTACTGAAATGTATCCAAGCACTAGAAATTATCATTATGTTTATCCTAAACTTTAAAATGAACCTAATCCTATACCCATATTCTTTATAAATTTTGATTTCCTGAATTCAAAATTGTCAGTTACATTTTTATAAATGTTTTAGATTAATTTTTATTAACAATTTATTAATTTTAATGGGCACTTATCTCGGCAAGATTATTTTTTTAAAATTAGAATAAAAAAGGTTATTAGTATCGTCTGTACCACATTTTTCATATTAATTGAGATATGAGCCGTAAATCGTTTCATCCATCTACAACTTTTTCGGAAAATTAGAACGAATTAAACAAACATCGCTTTTTATAAAAGTAATATTTAACGTTCTTTCAGATTGCATTATTAAGGCAGAACACTCGATAAATAGCAATGATTAAGAAAAAAAAATTATTCTGTATTGTATTTTCAAACATTTTTAACACTTTTTGTCGACAATTTCAAGTTACAGCGCATTTCACGTAAAAAAAATTGAATTGCAGAAAAATCATTTGTTTGAACATTCGTTTAAATGCTTGTATTCAGGCCAAAATGTTTTTCTTCTCGCCAGGATTTAAAATCTGTGGAAATGAAGGAAACTTTGTATTGGAACGAAAGTTTAAACAAATGATCTTTACACGTTTAATCTCTTTAATGTGAAATACACTTTGAACTTCAGAATGACGACGAAATAAGTTATCATTTTTGAAAATGCAATTCAGTATCCTCTTTTTGTCTCAACACCAGTTTTTTAGCGAGTGTACCACTACTTTTAATAGGAAGTGTAACAATATAATTATGTGAGAAGTAAATGTAGAATATTTATAAAAATGTAAGTGACAATTTTGAATTCAGGAAATCAAAATTTGTAAAGATCTGTATCATTTTCCAATGGACATAAAATTTTACAAAATTATCTATCCGCAATATTTTGATTTACGCAGCCACCATTTTTTAAAACGCCATTTTGAATATATCGTATAAGGTTCATTTTGAAGTTTAAGAAAATGATAATCTAACGCTTGGATATGTTTCAGTCATTTATCTGGGTGAAAACACACGGTAAAATCCAAAATATCACAAAAAATGTAAGTTTTTCATCATTAAATCCTCCGTAACTGTTTTATTTCAATTTTTTCATCAATTTTAATAACGCCATCTTAAAGAGCACAGAATTTTGCTTCAGAAAAATGCTCTTTGTTATATTTTTTCTCAAATGTTCATTAAAAGTACGATCTCCGAAAGTCGCTAATCGATAAATGGCTGATAATCTCAAGTAATATCAACAATAAGAGAAAAGTAATAACAACCTTATTTGTTCTAATTAAATAGGCAAATATTTTTTGTTGGAACTTTATTTTCGAACACTGAGAGAAATTGTATAACAATTTTTACTATTTTGGTCTAGGAATCCGAGCACAAACCTGAAATCATGTTCATTTTTACTATTATTTTAGTAAATGTTCCTCTCCAGATAGGACAATTTTCTATAAAAAGTAGGAAAATTTACTAAAATAATATTACAAATTAACATGATTTCAGATCTGTGCTCGAATTCCTAGTCAAAATAGTAAAAATTGTTATACAATTTCTCTCAGTGTACGACATACCGCATTCGAGATATATCGATTTCAACAATTAAATTGTTAATAACAATTAACCTACCACTTTTACCAATCCAACCGACAGATTCTAATTCAGGAGGTCAAAATCTATAAGAATCCACTTATGTCTTATGTGGACATTTCAGGTCACACAGAAGTGTACTCAGCTTCAAGACTGCAGAGGAAAAACCCTAATTCATTGACTTTTTCGTCTAAAAGCCGACAATCTAACAAATATTCTTTCAGACCGCCAATTTTGCATTAAATGAGCCATTATTAAAGAAATTGCATGTACTAAAAATAAATGTCTGCCGATAAAAACACTAGAATTTTCCTTCCTCGAGGTAGGTCAAATTCGAAAGCTGGAGTTTTGTCAGGATGCCCGAGAGGTTGAAATAAAAATTACTTGAAACGTCTGTACATTTTATTCCTATTCATCAAGATGAATACGGAACTAATGAATGTATAATACAATTTGCAACGCAAACCCTAGTAGGATGATTACTTTTCCCATTCGGTCCAAATAGAGAAACAATGTTAAGATAATTATATTATTAACTCTGATGTCTCCCTTGAAGAGAAGTAAATGAGAATAAATTTACAAAAAAAAATCAAAATGAATATAAATAAATATTTAAATGTTACTTTTAAAAAAGTTTTAACTTAAAGTAAAATAATAAACATAAAATGATCATATTTTCTTAATCAGATCTCGATAGGAATCACATTCTCGAAGTAAAAAATCCGAACGACAGGAGGCAAACATAAATTGTAAAATGTAAGAGTAAATACAAGTTCCTCATAATTCAACGATTTATCATTTATAAATTTTCCGCTTATCGATGCTCAACCCCGTTAAAAATCAGAAGTCGGAAAGTTTCACCTTATCTCTGGTAAAAATAAATTTTTCCACCGACACCTTTATCGATAAATCAAACATTCAACGTTCTCGATACACGTTTTCAGGAAATTTAGTCGAAACGAGAGGTGAAATATTCGAATTCATCTTTCGAAACGTGCCTGGCCAAAATGAAGGTGATCATTTCACGGTAAATAATTTAGTAACCGCATTCGATGATCATTTCCCGATATCCGGAAGAAGTTTGAAATTTTATTTCTGTTGTGTAAAAATGAAAATCCCTGACTTTTCCCTATCAACACCAGTCGATCCAATCAATTTCAAATCAATTTTCTCAATATCCTGAAATTAATCGTTTTGAATGGAATGTCACCCTGGAGCGTTATTTATCCAGGTCGCGGCTGATTGGATATCGTTATGCATTCGAATCTTCATCAAAGATTGATCTAATTTTCCCCGTGTCTCGACCGATTCGATTACCAATCACTTAAGCTAAAATTTCAAACCCGTTTCGCCGCTACCAGGTTCCCACTTTAGAACGTTGTCCAGGACGTTACCACAAACAAATAACAACGTTTCAATCGAAACTTCACGCCTGGTACCAATTAACTAGTTCGGTACCTCCTGAACAAATTGTTCGGTAACTTTACAATTTCAAAAAAAAAAAACCCGATCTAGATCCAACCTAGATCCTTTCGTGGAACCGACGTAACGCAGCGAGCTAACGAGCTCCCTTCGCCCGGGACATGAAAAAGCTCTGGAGAACGTGGAGGACCCCACCGAGGAACCCTGGTGCCCGGATGGTACCGTTCCGGTTCTGGCACCGTTCCTTTGTTCCAGCCTAACGAACCGATGTTGCGAGCACGTGCGACTAACGTCCACGGAGGATTGGTGATGATCTACGACGCGGCGCGCGTCAGGCTACGAGCTAAACTACTGGTGGTCGGGAGCGGCTCCGATGCGGACGATGTAATAGTACCGGCAATTGCCGACTGCGCCGAGGACGACGCCGACGCCGTGGCATCGCGACGTTCCGGCGGCTACGTGCACCGCGGGGTTGGGTTGCCCCTTGCCCCCGATTGCCCCCCGTGTGTCCACGACCCAACCCCACCCACCCAGAAAGCCGTTACTAGGCGACCCACCGAGCGTCCCGCACTTCGGGGCATCCCCCGCAGCATCCGGGTGTCTGTGTCCGTGTCTGTGTCCGTTGTCTGTGTCCGTAAGCCAGGCAAGAAGCTTCCCCAGACTGAAGTGACAAGCCGTCGAGAGCATCCGAACCGGCTGGGGCTGAGAGAACAAAGAGGGGTGTGCGGCAGAACGTGGCCGTTGCACCCCGCGCATACCCACAGGAGCTTGCGACTTTTCATGAATGCAATCGCGTGGACGCCTTGTACAAGAAACCCCCCCAACTTCTACCCCAAACCCAGCATGCTGCAGACACACATATACACATACACAAACGCAGAGCGAATTTTTTGTCAGCTGCCACCGCATCTAGGGCAGTTACGGAGCCAAAAATTCTTCGAGTGCCAAGTTCTTCTTGTTTTTTGAGAAAAACCTTCCATCCCTTCGATTCAACAAGGCGGGTGATACTTTCAAGAATGCAATACTGGCGATGCAAATTTTTCGCAAAAGAGGATACTGCTGGTCACTTTTTTTTTGTAAAATTGCGCAAACTATTTTGGGGGAATCTTAACCGTTTCGCTGTGGAGACCGAAAACTCGAAAGCGGGCTCAAAACGTGACGATGTTTCCGGCCAATTTGAAATTTGTGTAAATATGGATATTTATGTTTTCGACGACGCTGATTACGAATTTGGAGTCATTTTTCAAAAATTTAACTAATGTGAAGTAACCTTTCAAAAGGTTTAAAAGAGTTATATTTGTCATTGCATGGACCAATTTATGGTGAGATTGACGGGGTTCAGCTGTAATTCCAAAGCCATTTGTATTATTACAATATTTTCAATTTATTGGGTTATAATTATATTGTATTATACGTAATTGTAATATTATGATTACGAAAAATAAATTCCAAATTCTACCCCCGCATTTAGCTGGTAAATATTTCTTATTTACGACCCCAGAACGTACCACGTGGAGGTATGCGGTAGGATTTCAACTTCTTTTTTTTATTTATTTTTTCATTTTTTTATTTTTTTTTAATTTTTTGGGGTTTTATCCAATTTTTTTCGAAAGCACATGCCATCAAGAATAATATGTTACGAAAAATTCTTCAAGTTTGTCCGATTTTGAGCGGCCAAATTGAATTTTCTGTTTAAAGTTTTAAAAATTTCTCCTCAAATTCGAATTCAGAGATTCAACATACCCAATAAAACATAACTCTTGAGTATATCTGTTTCTTTATTCTCTATTTATTCATTCTTTTATAATTACGCGTATAACGAAAAATGCTTAAAAATTGTCCGATTTTGTGCGGCCATATTGGATTTGACGTTTAGAATTTTCGAAATTTGACCACAATTTCGGATCCAGCAATTCAGATAACCCAATAAAAATTTAACACCGGTATATAGCTGTTGACTGAAAATCAAAGTTGAATAAAACTAAAAAGTATGTATCTTATCATTTCCAAGGTCGCTCTTCTGAGATATTTGAGGTTATGTACCCGATAAATTTAACGAGACCATTAAAAAAAGCGAACTCGAAATAGCAAGACACGTACTTTTCAATTTTTTGGAAATTTAATTTTCATACGAAATACTTCCTCAACTAAATAGTGAATAATTTGTTCTTTGAGGAAGGGGACTTTTTAAAGAAAATTAAGCAAAAGAAACATGATTTTCTGGTTTAATCTTTTTTTCTATATATGTAAAACGTACCGTTCGCGTCCGCATGCAGTTGAAATAAATACGGCAATCAAATTGAGAACATAATGATAACAAAATGGTCTCCGCAATAAAAAATTTAACTTTAGAGCGTAACCATTTTTTTTTTCTCGAAAACTGTAAACTTTAGAAAACAAATTTTCATAAAACCGTAATGTCTTAGAATATCCTCAGATTATTTAAAAATTTGTTTATTTTTGACAAATTCGTGTAAAATCAAAATTTTGAAAAAAGTCATCAAAAACATTTTTTAAAACCAATTTCAAGCCATTTTTTAAAATACTTTTCGTAAACTATGTTCAAAATTTCTATTTTTTACGATTTTTTTTTATCACAAATTTCACATAACATCCGTTTGACGTAAAATATAATTTCTGGAGGTTTTTTTATGGTCAGGTATTATGATCATCCGAATATCGGAATTTTCAAATTCAATATAAGGAGCAGAAATAGAAAAAAATTGCATTTTCGAAATATATTTGCCAATATTAGTGTGAATTTAGTTTTCTAGCCAATTTTAACTGCATCATTCCAATGAGCACCTTCGAAAATATTCGAAGCCCCTCCCAATACCAGCCTCATCCCTTTCAATATTAGCCTTTCTCCTCCACAGCTTTTCCCCACCGTTGACGATACCATGCATGCGTAATGTGATATGCGTGGACTGGGGGAACAAATTCGTCCCCTCCTTCAACTAATATTCAGGGGGGAGGGTAGACAAAGAAATACAAGACGGTCTAGACTAATAAATATTATGTAGCACTTTTTATACGGAGATTTCTGAAGTTCACGAAACCGATTCCAAATTTTCAAAATTCAATTTAGCTTATCCAATATGGCTGACCAAATTGTGAAAAAATGTTAATATTTTCTAATAATAAGTACAAAGGGGTTTGTAAGTTTGTTAATTAAGAATCCGATGTCAGATTTTCAAAATTTAAATTCAAGACGGCGAACCGTTAATAATTTTAATATATTTTCTTGAGGAAACGTCAGAATTAAACGAGGAATACATGATTTTTTAGATTTTACATTACAAGGACTTAAAAAATGGTTAACTTTTTTTTAGTTATTTGCTTCAGATTAATTACAATCCATTGTTATCTGGATTAAATACAAAATAGTCGTTTGTTTACTATTGAAATTTTATATAGAAAACTGTAAATAATCAGAAACAAAGGACAGAAACAAATTACCTCTTTTATTTTTGTTACGATGCTTCAGAACGATAACGAGGAAGGAATTACTACTCTTTTTGAACTGTAATCCGGATTAAACTTTTTTATCCCCGACAGATTTAACCATGTAATACATATATATGTCAGAAAAGAATATTGGCCGGCTTTCTCAAAAAAATGTAGTTTTCACTTAAAATATTGGAGTAAAATATGACGTAGAGGTGAAGAAAGTTGATAATTACCTCAATCACTAATAACACAGTAAGAAAATTGACACTTCGAATACCGGTACTTGAAGTTCTCATCATTAGAGTCTACAGAAATTTGTTTTCACTTTTATTCTTTAGTCTTATTGTTCATTAAAAAAAAACAATGGAGTATTGGTAAATATTGATGTATCGTGCCAAAAACATAAATGACACAAATAAATCTAAAAATTGCAAAAGTAACAAATTTTTTTTTGAAATTTCGATTCTGTAATATAATGTACTCTCTCAACAAATTCCTCTTTTTGTCGTCATAGTTTCGTTATTTAAAACAAAACATCTTTTGTAACATTAAATAAAATTTATTAATTGCTATAAATATTGTAAGTATTGAAATACAATATTTTAGTTATTAATAGATAATCTTTTGTGCTTATTTTGACGCATTGAAAGAAGACTTTCCAGTGTAATTGCACCTTATTATTACCCATTCTTATTTTCATTTTGCATAGGAATTCAATAAATTTACACTCCATTAGACTAAATAACTCAGAAAGTCATTAACTTACACGATATTTGTAATTGCTGTATTGAGTAAAGCTTACTTTTGCTGTTTGCTTTTACTTTACTATAGTTATATTTTAATTTTACGACAACTATTGGTTTTCAAAACCATCCAGACGCGTACACAAATTTCACTTACTATAAGGTGCTGATTGCGATTAAATCGACTTTATTTGAAAATCCAAATTGAAAAATAAATTTATTAACCTCAAAAAATAATATTCTTACATTTACAAAAAATTATCTGTAAAAATATTTCTTCTTTTTAGTCTTTCAATTCATTTGATTAATGTTTTTTAAGTATAAGTAAAAACATTATTTTTTATGTTAATAAACTAATTTTTCAATTTGAAGTTTTCAAATAGAATTTTTCGAAAGAACCAGTATAAACAAAAGCAAATTCTTCCATTTCTTGTCAGTGTGGCATTATGAATCATAATTAATATTCTATATATTAATTTCAGTGTGAAAATATTCTAAAAAACTTCTCATTACTCACCGAGATTTGTACAGAGATTTGACACTTTAATCTGTCGATTTATCGTTCGCAAAAAAAAAGTAACCAATTCAATTAATATTTTATTTAATTACAAACCGAATGTCAAAACCGTTGAAAATATAAACCGATATATTCATGCAAGCTCCGGGTTTTCCCACAACGTTTCATCAAGTTGTAAATTTGTTTAAATAATCTAAATCTTCCACTGGTTTGAAACGTATAATTGATTGACGATGCACGAAGAGATTCGCAAGCCGAGTAGAATTATTGCACATTTCGAACTGGGGTATACAATGTATTAAATTCCCCGGGGGAAATGAGCTGGTGAAAACTTCATTCAGAAACTATTAATACCAGTACTTTCGATATAATTGGAAAACTGCCGGAAAATTATGGTCAGACTATTGTGAAATTGATTATCGTCTATTGTTTTCCAATAATTCTCAAACAATATTCAGAAGCTGCAAGAACGCTCGAGGTACTTAATAGTTCCAAACAATTCAAATTAGTTTGCCAATAATTGTTAATATTTCATTATTCATTTACTCCACCTTTTATGTTTGAAATTTAATCTTTGTATTTCCTTCTTTCAGTAGGGACTGAAGGGGATTTCTTTTTCCTATTGATCCCAGTATTATTAAAACGCACGAACAATTCACGAAAAGCAGATGATCATCTAAGTGACTGGAATGTCTTAGAGATAATGGTCCCGAGACTTCAAGAACAAGATGGCGTCCCTGCGATTTCCGCTTAGATTGACATGGAACTCTTGATTTCTTTGTGAATAAGGACTTGGCGGATACAAAATCGTCGTATTATAGAAAAACTCATGCTTCAAGTGATATGAAGAATCAAAGTAGACTGTGCACAAAGAATCCAAAGCCAGAAATTATTATTGGAATTCTAAAGCGGAATATGGTATCAGGAATAATCGTAGAATATATATGAGATTATATTCCTCTCAACTTACGTCGTACTTTATTTTAATCTCAATTGCATCAGTTTTAGTCATACGTATTATTTAATACCTAATTTTTTTAATTACTAAAATGATTCCTAATTCTACAATTCCTAATCCGCGACCAGAAAGACCATAATTAAAACTAATTGTAAATTTTCGTATTTTGATTCGTCAAATTTGATGAGCCATTTTAAATTTTCTATTACGTGACCTCATAATCAGACTAAAAATTTACCCCTTTTTAAATCAACTTTTATAGTTCTGAAAAATGCAAAATGTTCATCCATATATTCATATTTTAAAAACCCAATCACCGACCCAAAATTTATTTTGCGCTTTTCTGCGCTTCTCTACCAGAATTCCGCATTTTAACGCCTTTCCACCTTATGCAAACGCAATAAAACGAAAATAACTTACGGAAATTGGGTTTCGTCAACTTCAACGAAAGAACTCGAAGGAAATATCCACCCTACAAGGAAATGCGTGTCAATGTAATCGACACCAAAGTTTGATAGAATTGGACTCGTAAAAAAAAAACTTGGTATTGAATTTATAGAGCTACAGCTATTCGCACTTTATGGTCATAGGGTCATGTCTCTACGGATTTGCCTACCCATGCAATACCGTGTGCACACTCCACTTGACTGGTACACAATCTGTTCAGGTTAAATTTCACGGACTTACGACGCTAGTTTAATACAATGTACACAAAGGGTTTTATCATGCTCGGGGATGTGTTACATTGTTGTATTACTATGCATTGTGCACGAGCGTGTGAACACTTATGCAATATTTTGTAGGGCAACCATCTCGAATAAATGCATTTTAGTAAATTGGTGTATCTGTTCTGAATTACTATTATATTTAAACTAATTGCATAATGATATTAGAAATTATTCATTTAATTTATTTATTTATGAGCAATAAGTACAAAGTTAACTTCGACTAATATTTAGTAGTATTTTTTAATAAACATCATTTATGTAAAAGTAGATAGTTTAAAACAGTTTTAAATGCTGGCAAGGGTAAAGCGATTTAATCGAATTCGGTTAGGAATTCCATTCCCTTCGTAACTTAGCGACAGATCCATGGTATGCAAAATTAGTTCTACTAACATCTTCAAAGAACCTACTTTATTGACGTAATGAATAATTTAAAGTTTGAGGTTTGACTAAATTGTACACTTCCTCACAATTAGTTTGTTTCTTAATTATTTTAAATGCTATAATTACACCAGCACAACCATGAACGAAAATAACTAAAATTAAACGATAAATATACTAATTTGTGCTAAATTGCCCCTAATGCAATGTATTTTAATACAGATACCTTATAACTAAATGTATGAAAGTAACGATTGTTTAAACTGCACGTTTAGAAAGATAAATAATGCAATCACTGTACACCAAAGGGTTTTTGGGGTCTCTTTATACGAATCGTATAAATAATACGACATTCGTTTTCAAAAATTCCAGATGGCGGATCTAATATGGTGGGCGACTTTTTAAAAAAAAATGATGTGATTCGCTTGAAAATCCTCATTTCTTTTCTGGGCTATGTCTGGTTCCTGCAGCAAGGTGCTTATATAATAATGAACAATCTATAAATTGTAATTCTTTATTTTAGATTTTGACACAATAGCAAACATTTTTAAAATACAATGGAGTAAAATCTTATATTTTTTAAAATTATTTTCACATTATTGGATTTATTTTTAAATCCTAAAAGTTAACTTTAAAATTTATAACCAGCGAACATATGAACCCTAAGATAAAAATCCAACAATCACAAAAATTCCTCCGCCATTTTGATTTTTGAAAATCTGACGTAATATTCGTAATCAGCTACCCCGAAAATCCACGAGCGAAGTTCATCCGATTTTTAGATATTCGTCCGCCATATTGGATCCGCCATTTTGAATTGTTTAAAATGGATTTTAGATTTGCAATTAGCGACCCCGAAAACCTCAAAGTAAAAAGTTTCAGGCCAATTGGATCGATTTTTAAAAATTTCGTCCGCCATATTGGATTCGCCATCTTGAATTTACAATATTTTATTACGCATGTCAGTACAGTTATTATAAAAGAAACCCATGTATTGTTTAATTAATTTTCATTTAATATTTCTTTTGAATTTTGTGAAAAAATTGATATTGCGGAAAATTCTGAAATAATTTTTTTTAATAGTATTGAATGCACTAAGTTCATACAAAAATTAGCGTTTTGAATCTTTTAATCTACAAGAAAAGAATGCATTCTTTCTGAAAATAGTACCATTTTTAACTATTTGTTAATTAACAATGGTATTGTTCTTAACAATGAACAACTATTCAACTGTTTTTTACAGTTGCTTATGTCTAGACAATCGTATGTAAACAAGAAATTATATATTTATTGATAAAAAACCAATTTAAAAAATAGAAAACTGGTAAAATGTAAGTGGGTTCCTGAGAGACCCATCGTGACGCAATGGGTTAAAAATGCCTTAAGAGGTACAAAATGAAAATGGGTAAAAATCTTTCACGTCTACTAATTACAATAAGTTATCTAAATGATTATGAAATTTAATTGCAAAAATTACAAAAATTCCTTTTAGGTCTTTTTTGTAGTTGAGATTAATCTACTGGTGGATATTAAATAATGTCACGTCATAACATGTCTGGAAAACTCAGAAATTCTTGATGAAAATAATAAATAGTAGCAGATCTAAGTGAGATCCCTGTGGAACACCTGTCGTGGGTGCAAATGGAGACACCTGACCCATTTGAGTTAGGGCAGTGAGAAAAGATACAACCCAATTAAGAAAAACGTGATTCACCCCTACGTAATGTATCAATTAATAAACGGTGTTGCATAGCTTTCACAGCTCAAAATACATAAAAAATCTAAATAAATGACATCTAGCTGTCTAGATACTCAGAGAACAATGAAAAATTTGTCATGGTAGTTTTATTTCTGACAAATCCACGCTCTTCAGTTATAATTTTTTAACAAATAGTCGCAACTAATTTACTGTAATTCCATCAAGAATTTTTTAAATAATGTTAATGATAGATATTGGATTAGAATTATATTACACTTGTTATCGCATTTAAATTAAATCGAAAGATTATAAATAACTATTAAACTCATTTAATGGAAAAATAATTTAAATTTAGTGTTTTTTTTAAGTGATAACCAGTGTAACACTTCTAAAAGATAATAAATAAAATTTTGATACACTTGTACATGAAAAAAAAATAGTCTAGTTATCACCTATCTAAATATGAATGTGACAACCTAATAATATAGTAAAATTCAGTACAACTAAGGTTATAATTACTGTGCAAAATTGAACTACATTTTCATTAAGAAACAATATGAAGATCATATAATCAAACTCGATACTAAAAAATGTAATATATATTTTTCAATTTCTTGTCACAAGGTAGACGATCTCGGATGTTATGCATTTTTTGCAGACAATATGTAGAATTCATAAGCCCGGCTCAAAGAGTGATTGAAAACGAATATCACGTACAAGTCGTTCCACTGTTGATATTAGATAAATCTAGGGTACGGGTGATGATGGATGTCAAACAAACAAAGTCGACGGTACATAAAATCGACCTCAGCAACATATATTCCGTACATCGAAATTTTTTACGTCGTTTATTTTTGCTGACATCAATAGCCGCGAAAGCAAGATGAATAATTTTCAAAATTAGGATCCTAACAACGGAAATGAAATTAAAAATGTACATTTCTCTTCTATTAAATTTTAATTTGTATGAAATGTCAAAACGCAACTGTACACGTAATATTATAACAACAAATGTGACTAATAATGTTACAATGTTGTGTCATTTTCGATTTGCTCTTTTCACGACCGCATGACAGATGTAGGCCACGCAAGACAAATTCCAACATCTGTATCGGAAACGTTGTACATCGTAATATAACGATGCCAGTAATTATAACATATTATAAAAACTCTAAAATTGGATTAATGATCTTTAGAAAATTAATTTTAATTTGGTACAATACTGTACATACTTCTTCTACTATAACACTTTCAAAATATTCGAGAGAGATCATTTTATTCGTATTTTATGTAGTATTTTGTTATTACAAATATCAAATAAAATAATTCGAAAATACTACGATATTGAAAGCATGTAAACTATTCGTTGAAATATAAAATTTCTGTATTACCCTCGACACTTCCAGATATTAAAAATGACATAAAAATTGTCGCTTTGAATGTAACTTTGAAATGAAAAAAATTACATCACTTCTTTCTCAAATAATGTTGAAATTTCGACTATAAAGTCGAAAATAATAAAGATGGATCGTGTTATAGTTCGAAATATATAAAAATTATGTTAATGTTCCTACAATAACTTCAACAATTTCGATATAAAAAAAGATACAATAATATATTAGTTTTATTTTTGTAATAAAAGGAAATTTCAGTTTATTTGTATTTAAAATATTCCTTGAGAAAGTTGGAAGTACATATTGGTGGAACTTATATCCTTCAGATTTCATAAAGTCGCATCTCCGCATTTCGATCGGCAAAGGTCTCAAATGCATTTCTCAAGTGCATATGATGGTAATATATAAGTATTATTGGGAGGAAATATTAAAATTTTAATATCAAACATTGTTGCTGCTTTGTAACAATGAAAATTGTCAAAGTTTAATATTAAAAAACTATTTACATTTAAAAAAATGTTTTATAAATGTTAAATTTTAGTTAGACACTTTTTCATAAGTCACATTGATATTTAAAAAGTTCGCTTAATTGTTACCGTTTACCACTAGATGGCTACAATGTAACTTTACGTTCTTGCAAGTGCTTGAATCACAAATCGGTCCATTAGCATGCCGGTATCAACAACTAACTAATTATTATAGCAGTAGACTAACTAAATCCTGATTATAATAGCAAAATGGAACTATTTTCTTTGTTGTTATCAAGTCGAAATGATTAAATGAGTTATTTCCATCTCACATGGCCAGTCGTCCAAAAGTACATATTGACATATAGTCGCATTAAAACCCCTTTTCTTTCGATAAATATATCCTTAAAATAACCTCAGTGGAAGTGAAATGGAACGATGATTAAGAATCACCGGATGGGCTTTGGACCCTTTGAAGGAACGTGAGACTTTCGATGAATGCAACCACTGAGGTTACTCCACTGAAGTGGGTTAGAGCAAAGTGATTTTTTCTTTTTGCTTTTCAAAGTATCTAGGCCAGTTGCGTAAAAAAAGATAAGACAGAAAAATTGTACTAAACTTTAAATCTATTAAGATCGATAAACATCCTAAAAGTTATTTTTTGGACAATCCGTCCGTGTTTTTTACACAAAATTTGCTTCATACTTTCTGATCTCAGTAAAAAATGGAAAGATAATGAGAATTCTGTGCTACTTTCGCAAAGTTGACACACGTGTCACACTTTTTACGTCCAGCTAGTCGTTCTTATCGGTAGGTACATACGGGAACACACCAGATAAAACTGAATATGCAGATCTTGGAGTAATTGAAAGTTCACATCAGTGTTTACATTGGAAACATGTCGTCCAAGAAACTGAAAATATAAATTAACGACCATAGACCGTAGAAGGTCGAGGCCGGAAGTGAAGCTCAGGGAAATTGGGGCGAATAAACGATCGTCCCTCTCTGGGCGGGAAAATTGTTAACGATGAAAAACGAGCTTAGGAATGTCCGGTGAAAACTGACGACTTCAGTCGCGAAAACTGAACCGAGGTTGATTAGTCACCAGGATCATCTAACCGCCCAATTCATAACCAAATTAATTTTAATCAAGGCGCTTGATTAGTCACTCGAGATGAAATTAGTTTCAGACTTTTATCGACCTTCGGGTTCTAAAAATGAAATTAGTACGAATTTAATGACCTCTCTATATTTAGTTTAATTTTCGATCTCGTTACTTAGTCATTCAGATTTAGTCAATAGAACCGAATGTGAACCCGATGAAAAGCCCTTTGCTTACTCCCTTTCAGCATCTCAGAGTGGGATAAAATTTAATAAAGACCTGATCCTCCCTGGTCGCCTTGGAAACGGGCTACGTGTCCATGCACCCTCAGGAACCTTCTTCCATTGTATATACATTATACATAATATATGACACTACCGTCTTCCCATTAAAGGTGAAGCATACGTAAAATATAGCACACGAAGAAAGGGAGAATGATCCATTGCTATACAAGTACGTGGCCCTTTGTCAAAAATATTTCTTACGTTGGTAAAATGGGTTAAGATATTTTTAATTTTGAGACGAATTTTAATTCAAATGTGGCGAAAATGTGCTAAAAATAGGTTTTCACCTTTAATATCTTCAGTTTCTCATCATGTACGGAAACATTACACAATCCCTTCACGGAGCGCACGTATTCAAATTATGCATTGAACGGATTTAGCACTACGTTGCCTACAACTTGCCTCATTTCCTTTCAGGAAAATTTCTCTTCGCTCTCTCTCTCTCTCTCTCTCTCTCTCTCTCTACTCTAATGTAGACATGTGAGCCACACTATGCACAGTATCTCATATGCAACCTCTTTACTTAATGGAATTAAAACAATTCTAAATACAGCTTGCGTCGATTTCATTGCTTAAATACCACACGTTCTGGAAATTAAAATGCAATTTACGTGGAAAATTTTGGAATAGTTAAATTTGAATTCTAAGAAAATGTGCCATAATTCACTTGATTATTGCTAATGAATGATTTAATTGAAAGCAGTTTATTGCTGAATGATGAAAATACTTTTCTTTTTATTAATTGCAACGTTATGAATCCGCTAATTTACTGTGTATACATTTAGTAGAGTATGCCTTAATAAATAAAATCGTTGTATTAGATGTTATTTATGATGTTATTATTATATACATTTTGATAATGCAATTGGTTTTCAGAAAAATTTCCTCTAGTTTTCCTCGCATAATGCTATCCCACTTTTACACCTATAATCTATGCATATGACGACTATTTAAATATAATACCCATGTTAAATTATGTTGATTAATTGATTCCTTTCTTGGTCCATCATTTTGAAAATCGTAACTCTGTCCTCATATTTAAAACCAGCGAATATATAATACACCCAATATGTCTAATTTCAAGGCCATCTTTGGCCAATTTACTAATTCAAATTTCTTTCAAAGTACAATTTTCACCAGGTTTTTAACCCATTAACGCCCACATGGACACTCTTTTTGCTACTTTTTCAGAGCTCTCTAGATGGGATAAATTCAGACCTTCCAAATTTATGAAAATATGTATTTGATAGATTTTTTATCGATCTTTCCAACGTTGATATCTAAAATTGGAAGAAACAAATTATTACTAAAAAATGCGGTTAAGTGTAAAAAATACCGCCATTTTCTTTAAATTGGATTTTGTATCAACTGTCCGTTATGGAACCATCTTGAAACCAATTTAGATAGTAGAGGGAATGTTTGAACTTCAGAAAACTGTGTTTGGAAAGTTTATTTTGTCACCTGAATGATCCAAAATGGCTTCCGAAACGGGAATTTTCTCTCATTATGTTTATGATGTTTTAACCCAAGTTCAAATTCATTTTTAGGAAAAAATAAAGTGTGAACATAAAATGGCGGTTCCAAGAGGACGCCAGGAATTCTAAATTTTCTAGCACAAACATAGATTAATCGACAGTGTGTCAATCCAATACTTAGAGAATCGGAATTGAAAAATCATGAATAACAATTGTAAGTACTTAACCTCAAAATATTAATGCTAACCTTATGTTCTCCATATGCTAGATGGTTTTACAAAATGTTTCCTGCTCTTTACTTATTTTCCAACAAACAAAATTAGTATTAAATTGTGTAGTTATATCCAATTTGTATGTTAGAAACCACAAATGTCACACGTACGTAACGATAGAGAAACGTCGAAAATTAAGTGCAAACCAAACAAATTTGATGGAGAAAATGCAAAATTACAAATTACAGGAGCCATTTGGAGTCACCATTTTGTTTTTTGAAAAAACAAGCACAGGGAGAGGGAAATATTTATTAAAAGAAGTTATTAGTACCTTTTACAATGAAGTATTGATTTTTGAAATATTAAAATACATTATTTTAGCAAAAAACGTCGACAAATCGAGAAAAATTGGAAACAATGTTCTTTTTCAAAATCATCGGCTGATTATAACCACGTGACTCGGAAGAAAAGCTCAAAAACTATCAATCTCGATTTGTATGAATTTCTGAAAAAATTCGCGTCAGAGTTTTGGATTTGCAACACGTAAAAGGTTACAATCATAAATGTCTTTGCGTTTTTTTGAAAATCCATTTAAAAATTCCTTGCAATTACGCTACATAGACGTCGATTAGAAGAATCGATATCGTAAAATGATACTACATTATACGAAGATAACCGAGAAGAATTCAATTATAATATTCGCATTTACTGGGGTAAGTGCAATCTATTCTGCAAAATTGAATTTACTTATTAAATTCTCTAGATTTCAGGTAATTATACATTTTACTAATGCATTTGGTTTCGGATTTGAAAATAATTCAGTTACTGTCGGTATTCTTTCATTCTTTTAATGGATATAGCGGAAATATAAAATCTGTTAAATTAATTACAAAACATACCACCGAAAATATCCTCGAATGCCTTTGGGGATCTCGGTATAAAAATAGAATCACTAAACTAAATAAATCTCAGTATGTAAACAGTTAATGTTTAAAGCAATGCAATTTCCCAAAATGGAAATAATTTCATTTTAATGTGGATTAAATGAACCGAAACTTATTAAATAGCACATACGAATGGGTTTTCAGTGTTCCTGTGTGAAACACAAAACATCCGTATAATTTTGAAAACGTATAATCATAATTGCAAAAAGATGATTAAAATTTGCATTGCTCAAAACAAATGGAACCGTAAGGTCCCCAAGAAGTTCGTAATAAATTTTACCACCAAAATTAATGAAATTTATTACTCCAAATGCAATGAAAGTCATATTGGATGCAAACTACTCTACTAAATTTTGATTTCAAAGCGAATTTCCGAGATATTCGGCAAGGCTGAAGTTCGCGACGGGTGATGCGAAGGAGGCCGATTCGTTTGCTACAGATATCAAAATTAATTGAAAACTAAATTGAATAGATGATACGTATTAAAATGGAACAATTGAAATCGGTCTAGATCCCGAACAAATTCCATCTCTCGCATCCCAGGATTTTACGATCTAAAAATTTATTTATAGTTTTCAATGAGCATTTGATCTTTAACAAAATGAAAAATTTTGTGTTTTGCATAATCAATTGAACAAATTTCCATTCACTTTTGAATCATCAGACTAATAAATAGAAAAATTTCAAATATTTCAGATTAAAAATGACATTCTGACTTAAAGGTCGTAAATTGAAATAGATTGAGATAATAACCGGAAGGTAGAGGAATAAATTAAAGAATACAATTCTGACGGGAAAAATTTACAGGCATTAACGTGGCAGATATTAATTACAACCCGTTCCGCACAACACTTACAAATGGCATTTCATTTCGCAACCTCCGTAACGAGCAAGAGATGATGAAGGAAACGTTGAAAACAGGATGGATCTTTGAAATTCCTATTTACTCTTAGACTGATTATTACAAAGTGTCGACGAAAATACAGGTTAATAAATTAACCCAACGACAATAATAATACGTTGCATCTTCTTCGAGAATTTTGACTATTTCCTTTTGTTTTAAATTATTGTCATTATAGTAGGAGTAAAGTAGGTCTTTGCGCCCCTTTTTGCGGGCGCAAAGTTGACTTCAATCCTACTCGGCGTAATGTGAACCCTAGGGCGTAAAGCTACCCCCACCGTCGATCGGAACGATTCGCGACCGGAGTCCCTCTAGTACGTCGTTCGCTACCGGGTGTAAACTGCGACTTTACGCCCGCCATAAGACAATAACTATTATTATTAAATTAATTAGGGAGAAAAAAGAAGTAATTTATTTCACAACAATAAAAATTGATTAAATTATCATACTGAGACCAAGTGTATTCAAAAATACATATTTCTCGTATGAACAAAACATTCGAATAGTTTTTTCGATCGGTAATCAATTATTGAAAAAAAAATAGTTAAAAGTACTACAATTAACCAAACATATTACAAAACGGTACACAGAATTAGGGACACCCTCTCAATATTACTAATAAATGAACCCACTAAACTTTCAAAAATAATTTCCATCAACAACGTAAAAAGTAAAAGAAAAACTGTTAGTTAATGGACGTAACTAATGACACGTCTAATCAAATAAAGTTTTTGCCGCGTTTTTCACAACGATATCGAAGGGTCGATAAGTAATTGATAAATGAACCGAATACATTTTGGTTGTCGAACCATCCTTGACACAATTATTAGAACGCACTCAAAAACTTTTTGAAATGCGCATTTAATGCCTCGCGTCGAACATAGAAAAATTCGATGAGAGATTACATTTCGGACTTTTTCCACTCGGCTTTCCATCAAAAGTTCTTAACCGCATTTCGGTTCGTATTCCATCATAATCGGATCTGCACATACTTCGTCCATTTTCTTTTTAATGTTTTCCCTTCAAAACGAGAAATTACATATCGCTAAATACGACTGGTCTTTTTTTTTTATTTCTTTTCGAGGGGATATACGTCTATGCGATTTCATCTTTTTTGGTATTTCCGTAATAGTATTTCGAAATCCGCTCCTTAAAATCTTTTCCTCCACCTGCAGTAGTATCTTGGAAAAGCGGTCCTTCCTTCAAAGGAAACATTTCTCTTGGCTTTTGCCAACTTCCGAAGGCGAAATTCATTTCCTCTTTATCGCCTAAGGACAGTCGTTCCTGTACCAGTAATATCGTTTTCTCATCGCGAGACTGAAACCATTTGTTACTGCTACTATTACGACGGATTGAACCTTTTAACGTTTTCTCCGACGACCTTTACGACATTCATTATCTTCCCACGCATCGATTTCGCTCTTTTGACTTTGCGACAAATGAAATTAATTCTGCCTAGCGAATAATTCGGTGATAAATGTCGTCTTTCAGGAGGGCAGAGTCATTTAACACTAAATATGGAGGACTTGAAACTGAGAAACTCATAAAAATAAACATTTTTGTATACATTTTTATACCAGAATGATTCTCAAATCTATTCAAGAAATGAAAATATGAAAAACTGTTGAAACTATGAGATACAATCATATAAACAAACATTTACATATCAGTCGAAACTTCCCTATGGTTATATCGAGCATTAGCATTATTCGCTACTTTCGAAAAACACGACATCTATTGAGAGACCAGCGTAACAACAATATATACTTATACAGCGCCAAATTTTTTCCACTTAACACATTAACGACGTGAACTACTTCAATTTTAATTCTCCTTTCAAAAACTATGAACCTTTGGGGAAATAACAGAAAAAAATCAATGGCTTTGAATTACTATTTTCAATGTGCATATACGAAGCATTAACAAAATGGATGCATTTTTGACAGACAGTTTCAAATTCTTGTATAATAAATGTCACGCATGCATTAGCATAAACATGGACGCAGGAGAGCTTCTCATAAACCAACGCATTCCATTTCCAACAAGCGTAAAATTTATTAAACCCCTGAACGCTTTCAAAGTTTCGCTTTACCATCGTTCATGATATATGTAACTCCTGCATCCGCGATGTGGACAATTTTCCGACAAAAAGATAAAGGAATACTCTTTTTGACGCTGTCGTATTTCCCGTGACCTTATTTTATAAATTTATAAATTTCCCGTCGATGTTCAACAGAGATAGTTTCGGTGCACTTTGCTTAGAGCGTCGTTCGCGGTGGCTTGGCATTTTCGCGACATAAAGGAAAATGTATTTCCTACAGAGAGAGAATTGCGAAACATGGCTCTGTACCTTCTAAATCACTTTTATCTCAACGTTGTAAAAAATAAGTGCGCCTATTAATATTTCTCTCCTTTCTGGTACACCGTGCCTTGTCGCTTCATTATAGCTCAACTTTTCCTAATAAATGCGGGATTATGTTAAATCTACCTGAAAACTGCGTTGCGTAATACCTACGAAATACCCGTAACACTTTAAAAATGATGTCCGATGCATTCAATCAATTAAGTTTGCATCAAATTTGTTTATTTTGTACAAAATGTCTTTGTAATTAAATTTTTTAATTTCTGTGGTTGTTAGGAAAAAAACTGGTTACTGCACTTTTTGAAAATAAATTTACAATCTTAAATGAGTTTTCAAAAAATTATTATTTTATGAATAGATTTTTTTATAAAAATGTTATGGTTTATAGGTTAGAATTTCATTACTGCGCCAATCACATTAATTATACAGTCTCTAACTGTTGCAAATTTTCGATTTGTTTAATTATTTATTTGCTTTTCAAGTCAAAATTTACTTTGTAATTTTCGGGAAATTATGAAAATTCAACATCGTTTTATTGGTTTTAATGAAGTAGAAACGACGTCAAAGAATATAAACCCTTAAAAGGATGTATGTCCTCCAAAACGATTATGTAACATTGAATAAAAAATTAATGTATAAAATAATATGTTCGTTTTTCCGTAATTAGACCCACACAGTCAAGAAGACTATACTTATCTTATTTAATAAAGAAAAGCGATTAAGGAGAAATGAAAAATTAATTTAGAAAATACTTGAAATCTTGATGTTCTGCAATTAGTACATATCAAATCCAACACGACTGACCTTATCTTATTTAAAACGTTTACTAATTTCTTAATCTCATTAAGGAGACATTAATTAATAAAATCATTAATTATAGAATAGGAAATTGCGTAGATATAGTCTAAATAAAATTGAGATTAAAATGAGCTTGTTGAAAGAACTTTCATTCAACTTTTGAAATAATTATGAAACATTATCTGAATTCAGATAATAAAAAACATTTTTTTAGTTAGTGTTTCGAAACAGTATTCTAAAATGTTTCGTCATTCGTTTGCGGTTCAAGTGTTTGTCCGTTTTTGTATGCAACTGATAATTTCTAATTGTAGCGTTTCAAACAAATTTTATTACAGCTTATAACGAAAAATATCGTAATTTTTAAACTTTTTTCCTGTTCAAAAATTTTAATTCGATGTGGTTTGATACAAAAATTGTTAACATCGTCAAATATATTACAAAGGGACCATGACTACTTAATAAACCGAAATTTTACATTTTAAGACAAAAATTTAGATTAATGTCGATTTATTTCAGAAATATTTAGGAAAAAACGTATTTTTAGACGTTTTCACACTTTTCCTCCATTTGTAATAGGATAAACTGAATGGAGCTCAATAAAAAAATTTCCCTTTGAACTTATTAGTCCACGTTTGTCCATAGTTTGGATTGGATCGCCATCCATTATACATTTGTAAAAAATTGTTGAAAAAATATATTTTCCGGTTATTTTTCTGCTAAAATCCATCATATTTTTTTTCTGCGATAAGGAATCGCAATTTTGACCCCATAAATCGATAGAGCATACCCTAAATTAGTAAAGTAAGTTGGTTTCATTATAATATTTTCATTTTTCGATTTGCTAGAAATCTTGAAAATGAGCTAAAAATCTTTTTAGCTTGAACGTTGATGGGTTCATTAAGTACCTAATTATTTAAGCAATTGCATTGCAATAATGACATAAATCTAACAGAATTTTCAATCTTTTTCAACGACTTTTCGAAAATATACATCGTTTATACTAAGTTATTGAAAGTACTAAAACATTTTAAACGGATCTTACTACAAGGTTTGTGTGAGAAAAATCGAAAGGAGAAGGTTGAAAAGTCGAAACACTTGAAATTTTCTTGACGATTTTTAAAAAACTTTGTTGAAAACAAAAAACGAAAAATCATACACGGAGGGATTTTTTATCGTTAGGAACAAATTTTGCTAAAAATTGAAAAATTTTTATTAATGGGTCCGGAAAAAGGTTTTTAGATTCTTTGAATAATATACTTAATAAAAAATTTTGTTGTGAAGTTTTCTTAAAATGCATGTTTTCAAAGATAAAAATGCAACAAATTTAATTTTTTTTTAATTAAAATTTTTCGACCTAGACAAAATTTTATTATATTCTTTTAATAATTCTAAACAAAAAATGTCTAATGAATTTTTCTGAGAGACACATTTTGGATAATAAAAAATTTCAACCATTGTACTTTTTGAGAAATTTTTTATACCAAAAACCACACCGTACATTTTTGTTCAAAGTTATTTGATGAACTTAACAAATATTTTCTCGGGCTGACAACTTTTAATTTATAATTGTTAACAATATTTTGTTAGTAAAAATAAAAAAGGCCTACACGGATAAATTTATTTTTTAAATTTTGTCAATCTAGTCTCTCAATTTGAAACAGTGAAAGTCACTATGAAACAATGAAAATGATACCATTATTTTGAAACAGTGACTTCTTTTTCCGGGAAATCTGTGAATATTCACTATTTCACATCAGTTTCACTGTTTCAAATTGAAAGAGTATAGAAATAAAGTACTTTCACTACCTGTTTGAAAAATTGAAATGTTTTGACTTTTGGTTAAAATTTTAAACCAACAATTACAAAATTACATTTCGCATGCTGTTCCAAAAGAAATACACACATTACCAATTTTATTTTCATTTTCCAAAATTAAAGTTGTCGGAGACATGGCTACAAAAACACAAAAAGTCCACTTTACTTCGCTTCAAAATTTGAAAAACAATTTTAAGAAACTTTTTAATTAAAAAAATTATGTAATTGTCAAAATTTTAATTGAACCTAACACTTTCCATGTGTCTTTTCCATTGTCTCGCAGTAAATTTTACTGATGATCCTCAAGAGGTATACCAAAGTTTGTTAGGCTGCGTGAAGTAAATTACATAAATGACAATTCTACATTAATTTCCTTACGTTAAAGTGCGGTAAGAGGATATTGTAATGTAATTTTACTGAGAGCCATGCACGTGTTATTGCGCAAAAATCAATAATTTCCAATGCACTATGTATGCGTAAATGCTTACTTGTTTCCACGTTATTCAAGGAAAATCTCTTATCTAGAACCATCGAACTATACTTACATAATTAAGGGTTACGCCATCTTGATGGACGGAAAAATATGCAGATAAATAACAAAAAATTTTTAATCCAAATATTGTGTGCTAATACGCCTAAGAAATATCTATTTTAAGATTCCAACAAACCTTGTAAAGTTTCAAAAAATTTGACAAATTAATATTTTTGTTGTATTTTTAGAATATTTTGTTACAGCACTTTTATAATAAAATAATTTTTTTTACGGTTAGTTTTCATCATATATTTCTTATGTTGCATATACTACTAAATTTTACACCATTTAAAATAAATTATTTTTAATAATATTCATAACCTAATATTATGTTGATTTTAAATAATTAAAAAAAATTGTAGATAAAATTAAAATGTTTAATAATCATTTATATTATTCAAATATTTCATTTTCTATAAAAACATAATTTTTAAAAATATTTAATTAAAAAAAAAATTGTACGATTCGTGACTATCACTGAAACTTAGTTCATTTTCAACGAAATAACTTCGAATCGGTTTCTCTCGCACAACCTTTATAACCATTGTCTAATATAATTTCGAATCAACGGCAGATCAAATTGTGCTTGTCTAAAATCTATTAAATATGAGCATCTGACTGGTGACGGTCATCTATCCAAGTAGTGAACGCCACCAAGTATGCTTAACGTAGTGAAGTGCTCAACATTACCCTCCACCACGTGCTGTATTATACCCAGCACGTGAAAGGCATTACTAAACAGGCGCACGTACTAACGACAAATGTGCTCAATAACGTTTGGCATTTCCTGTTTTGATTTAGATTTTTCCATTGAACGTTCAAAATTGTTTTTTTTACACAAATGAATTTCAATGTAGAAAACGAATTCAGAATAAAAATAAACATTTGTATACTCTCTGTATTTGAATAAATGAAGACCAACTTTTTGTGTGAAATCTCACTCGAAGAAATTTAGAGAATACTTATAGAACATCCAAAGATGTTAACAAATAGTTAGTATTTTATTACATAATAATTTTTACTTGTAAACTTGTATCTAACGACTAATTCATTAAGTTAGTAGAATTTAAAATATCTTTTAGGATAGTAGAATTATACAAAAGATTTAGTTGAGTACTAACTAATTTAAAATTTCTAGCAACCCACTATTCCTTTTAAATTACTAATTTATTGATATAAATTTAGAGACAATTTAATTGAATTTTTTAATTATATCACCGACGAGTTTTAAAAATACTTTGGTCTCTCCATTTCAACAAAATTTAACTCGTTTATTATAACACTGTAATTAATTTTCCCGAGCACAAGCTTCCTCGTTTATATTTTATTACAAAGTTTCCAACTGGTATTGTTTACGTGTATAATTTATAGTCGTTATACATTTTCGAAATGAAAAAAATAACACGTAGAAAGTAGTCCACCGTAAAATACAGATTTTACGCAGCAATAAAAGCAGAGTTCGAAAAGTACACGCAGAAAAATAAATCTAACTTCGAACACCCACGTGGGGTGTACAAAATTCACGATGCCAAGCATTTGCCAAAATCTGCAATGCGACGACGCAAAAGGACGCGTGTACGCTTTTACCTGCATTTAATTATGCGCAAAATCTCCTCTGCAGTTAATTGTCTCACGTACTTTTTGAACATATTTCAAAGAAGACAAAAAAAAAGTGGAAAATCGTCGCAATGCAGCTATTTAATACGACAAAAAAATTACAGGTTATTTTAACCTTGAGTTTTTGCACACCCCAAATAACGCATTAAATTCAAGGTATTTTAAAAATTGGTTTTTATTTTGTCGCTGTGATTATATTAGAAATATGTAATTATTCCATTATGATAATATAATTTTTTATTATTTTCTTATCATCAAAAGAAAATACAAACGCGAATTAATGAAAGTAACTTCTGGAACTTTAAATCGATAAAATACTATTTCAAAGTTCTACGACGTTATTTACATAATATTATGAAACTTTGATATTGTAATTTACAATTGTAATTTATAATGAAGTTTCTGCTTGGAATTGCATGTTAATCATTGATTTTGTAGTCTATTAAGCATTAAAAGCTTTGTTTGTTTTTTTTGTATATTTGCTTTAATTTTAAAAAATGGTAGTATTGTTTGCTTGTAAATTCAATATGAAAATCAAAATAGTATAATATTAATTGGATCTGTGTAAAACTTGTGTTTTAACTCATTGGAGTTACGTTGGAAGTTATTTGCGGTTAATGCATAAACTTTACAGTTATTATCTAAAATATTACCCGAAATGTTTACAGTTACATTTCTTATTTTTACTATTATGACAATTTTGAAAATACTGCAAAATATTTATATATTTCGATTGATTTAGTCTGGATGTAAATTAAGACTAGTGATATTTTAAAAAATGCCAGTAAAATAAATCAAGGAACGAGAAAGTTATAAAGTGATCGTAATACAAACTATTTTGTAAAATTAAGTTTTCAATTAATCTATACTTTAGCATCTTGCTAATTTTAATATTCTTAGTCTGCAAAACAGAACTTTAACTTTCTAAAAGTAATACGAATTATATTATTATATTCTTTATAGATACTACTTTTAGATAATCTCAAAATAATGAAAACTTTCAAAATTACAAAATGTAACTGAAAGAGACTTTTCTGATATATAATTTTTTTTACTATAATTCCATTTTTATTACAATCTGTCTTATTGACGTTCAGCAATACTTTGGTCATAAAATTGATCGCGGAATGTATCTAGTGATGACTACAAATATTCTCAATTATTATATTAATATTTGCATTTATATAAATTTAAATTGAAAGAAGTATTATGACATTGGGAGTGATATATAATGAAGAAATAAAACTAATTAATACTTAATAACTAACAAATCACAAAGTCACCGCTGGGTCGTCGAAACTTAATCCCATTGTGCCTTTGCTAATTAATATTAAACAAAGTAAATTGCTTGTCAGTCACTTCTGCAACATCTTTCTGTTATTTTCTATAATAAGTACAAAAATGTTTTAATACAACTTCCTGTTTGCTTTTGTACTCCCAATCTCTTCTGCCTTATTGTTTTAAATTTTAAAATATTGAACTGAGGCGCTATTTGCTTGAGGGAATAATATAAAATTCATGAATATTCACCACATTACAACTTCCCTACCGTTTACTTAATTAATTCCAAACTTTGCATAACAACTTAAAGGGAATGCTGTCAAAGAAAAAAGTTTTCTTTGTTTGCTACAAATCTAAAGAAAATTAGAAACATTTTGTGTATTTTTATCTTTATAAAAGAATCCAATAAGGAATTTAGCTTTCGATTTCATATGAACCGCGCAGCATCTATTCTATAGCTATTTTATCGAGAATTTTATGGAGACGGTATTCTCAACAACAATGTAAAAACGAAACCTGTATAAAGAAATTCTATCAAATATGAAAATCGTGTAGTTCATTCGAAAACCCCTAGATGGCGCGTTTATTCCCAAAGATGAAGTAGCTCAACATTTATTATTTAAGAGCAGAGTTCATGCCGCAATTTGCCTGATGTTTAAACCGATACAACATATTCTACAGTGGTCGTCTTCATGAGATCCTGAGGACATCCAATAGTTCGCTTTTATTTTCCTGTAATGATGTCTTGTGTCGTGAGAATGTCCTAATAGTAACAACCTGGTAAAAATATATATTTTGACGTCCTGTGGTGCTCATGAAGACGACTATAGGAGGATGCGTTGTAAGGGCCTGTCCCTCTAGCGGTAAATATTAATACCACAGTCAGAAGCTCCTCAGGAAATCCAAATGTTCTCATTTAACATCTTGTAATGGCGTTCTATGTCACGACGCTATCCTGTGGATCGTAACAAGATGATGAAGTTGTACCTTTAGATGTCCTCATGAGCTCTTGATTATCCCTAGTAGTTCCTTTAGTCCCTAGAGGGACTCAGAGTTTCGCTATTAAAATGGGCTTTCAATATCTCATAAACTGTCCATAAAAAATCAACTTATAGACGACTAATATTCTTTTGGACTATAAAATTTCATGTTGAGGCCTCTCAAAAACAACTATTGGTTCTATAAACAGTTTACCACAACAAGAAAATATCGTGATAAAAGAAATGGCCTTGAATGCGGTCGTAAGATCGGGATAAGCCGTGAAAACACGAAAGGCACGGTACGTCACGCGGAAATGATATGAATTGTGTATTTTTTTTTTCATTGCCTATCTCGCTCATGCATTTCCAGACGATAGAGCAATAAAAGCCGACGACTATTTCAATGTCGAAAAGAGCTCGAGGGAATTCCAGACCTCGATTGAAGACCCCCTATGGGATTATTGCCAAATTGTTTTAAAGTCTATTATTTATGAGATTATGCTGACGAGATAATGCCGAGGCATGGCCGTGAGAAAATTACCAGGCGATGCGTAATACGGCGTCGTTTCATATTCCAAGGAATTAGAGCGTTCATAATATTTAATAAATCTTGCGACGGCGGAACTGTAATAGAGTGTCGAGTAAATAAATTACGTCACGTATGAAACTTATTGATTTCTGTGAACATCGGATTGCATATTTAGTCAACGCATGAAATAGAGTGGGAATGTGATAAGCTCATGAACTTTGGTGAAAAATAATAATTTTTCTTAGTTTCTGCATGTTAGATACAAGCTGGCTCTAAAAAATATGAAGACATTTAATTTTTAGATGTCGCAATTGAAATTCTGTTATAAAAAAACTAAAGTAGAATTTCTTCTAAGTATAAATAAACAAATTTAAAAAGACGACTATTTTCTTCACTAATATACGGAATTTCAGTAGTTAAACCATTTCTGTGAAGATAATAAAAAACAGTTTTTAAAACGAAGCTTTTTATACTATAATATATTTAACTATTCTTATCTCATAACAGAACATAACTTTTAACTTTAATTAATACTTATTATGTTAAAATATGATAAATATGCATAAGTTCTTTTTGCAACAAATTTTAAGTCTTAATAAAAAGTTTCAACTTTTTGAATAAGGTCATTTGGAAAGATCTGCTTTAAGACCGCACTAAGCGATACTAATTCAGAAGTCCAAATAAAGTCAAATTAGGTTTAATCGTTCCGTGCAAGTTTAATCACATGCCATTAAGAAGATCAATTTCTTAACAAGAGAAGTTAAGAAACGTATTGACATTTCAATAAGAACAGACACAAAGATCGTGTAAATCCAGTGACATGCTGGTCCATACGAAAACCGTCAGTAATCCCGTAAGCTTCGGTATAATCAACGTTAATAACTGCTTTGTCCTGATAATTAGTGATTCATAATGCATAAGAGCGAATTTGAATTCAAAGTCGGTGAGGCTGTGGAAGCTCAACTATGTATTACGCAGCTGATTAAGTACTCAGGAACTAGTTAATACCTGCATAAGAGACTTTCTAACCTCTCTAACAAAATTGTATTTAAACATGTCTTCAGGGTAAGTACTTTCTTTTAATGTCCGAGTAAAAAACATTTCGCTCATGTCATACAAGTCGTGTTTTGATCAGACCTTGGCACGAAGGTCAATACAATAAAAAAGTATAAGCTTCCTTATAAAACTGGATATTTATGTAACATTGATGGGATCATATTTCGAGGTTAACAGCTTAATCGAAATCTTGAAACGCAAAAACCTTTTTTCATAAAAAAAAGTGAAAGTCACAACAATATGAATTTTATACCAAACAAAAAATAATTAACATAACTTATAATCCTTGTAATTAACACATTTTCAAATAATGTAATAAATCATTTTCATATTATGAATTTAAATAATAATAGAGTCATTAAAGTCTTCAAATTGTCGCCTCAACCATGGCACTTCATTTACATGATTATAACGCTAACAAAATTCGCGTCGTACTCGTTATCGATTAAAACATTAAAATTGTGAAATAATTAGAGCTTTATGACGCGATTATGGCTGTGAAAGGATAAAATCAAAAAGTTATTATAATTTTCAAAATTATTGGATAATGCACTATCGAGCTCTAGGATAATTTAAGCTCGTTCCAAATCCAATTTTATTAAAAGCATATTCCGGTGGGATAGATACGATTGCGCTTACGTAAAGCGAACAACCCCCTGCCTTTAAAGGCCAATTGAAAGGACGTGGAACTCGAAACTGAAGAAGTGTAGAGTTCCTTTCGCGTACGTCGATAAATTTTATCAGAAACTACAAAAATAGATTCTCTTCGAGGAACAGCAGATCTTGTATAGAACTCGATTGCGATCAGTTTTAGCACGCTCTCTAAATCAAGTTTTAAAATATCCTCAATTTTTCAAACTTTTCCGAACTGTATTCCTTTGAGTAATATTTAACGATTTTACATTTGAAAGTATAAAATAGTTAGCAACCAAAGTTTCTTGTAATAAAGAACCTCAAGAAGAATATTAATGGGTTTTTATATCATTTTTTAAAATTAAAAATCAAATGATAACAAAATTAATACAAATAACCATTTGTAGTGTATCTATTTTTAATTTTTATATTTTTATCTATAAAAAAATGTTTAATCCAATAATGCAAGAGGATTGAATCTACACGGAATCAAAATCATGAGTAGAATTTGCCAAACTTATGTAAAATTAATCGAGTCTCATTTAAAAGCAAAATTTATTGAAAAATATAAATACATAGTAGTCCAGCCTTTACGTAACAAGTTTTTAAATGACGTTTAATCACAGATTAACGAAAAACTAGACTAGATATTCTATAACAGCACTCGCAAGAAAAATGACACTACTTATATTAAATATAAAAATTATATCTGAATTTGTTTACTTCCAAACGATTTTAATACATCATTGGCGGTAATGAAGCATTTAAAAGATAAATTCCAGATAAACTGCAGAAAATTAGGATTGTTCTTTTAATTATTTGTATTAACAATGATTACTCAACTTTTTCGTTAAATTTTACTTAAGTTCTGGGTAGAATCTACTAATTATTTTTTTCTGTGTACTGTTTTAGACATTACAAAACTCACATAGAGTTCATGATGAACAACAATCAAAACGAACAGAAATATGTAGAAAACATCGACTACTTTTCTTCTTATAAATATTATTTTCTCAGTCAATTTACTCGTTAAATTTGAATTAGTAGACTTTTACTGTATCAACTAGTATATATTCAGGTTAAATTACTGAAATTTCCTACAGGAATTACTTAAGCCTTTAACATTCAAATGTGCAGAATTTTTACAAATATTTCAGCAGCGGTTTTTGAATTCAATAAACATTTTTAAAAAATGGAAACATGGTCATTGTTTAAAATGACGTAGTTGATCTTCTTCTGATGTTTAACTCGTTTTTTCTTCATAAATATTAATAAAACGCGATTATTTAGCAATGATTTTGATTTAAAACCCCATTTTCAGTATGATTTGAATCTTTTATATAATTTAGTAAAGAAACTTCACTTCTTATATAACGGACACGTCGCCATTTTGAAATCGACAATCTAATTTTGGTTTCGGAAATATGACTAAACTACCATTAACCCTAAATAATGTTTATATGTTTGAACTAGACAGAATTCTGCATATAAACACGCGAAAAAAAATACATGATTATTGGTAAATGTATGCGAAACGTTTGTATTTCACAAATTAATCCGTTGAAAGTAAACACTCCAGTTCAAGTTCTGGAGAATTACGCGCATGAGCGAGAAAATCCACGAACTCTTCGTAAATATTTCGCGGGCAGTACAAGTTATTCTATCGGCTTAGTGTCAGCCTTATTTATAGTTGAAAATGATAACCAGACAGTGGTCGAGCGTGTTAAAGTGTATGATTACCGTTCAGGAGACCCCGGTTCGAATCTCCGTCGGAGTACGATTTTTTTTATCACTGGATTATTTTTTTTCCGTGTACTTTAGATTTTTAATGATTAAAAATATGGTACACGTACGATCGTTGCAAAATGAAGTAAAATTGTTTTGTTGAAAAAGCGTGTTTCTCTTCTTTTTTGGTCTCTTATAAACCCTCCTGTATACTCGTCCAAACTACATTGTTTTCATATGGGGAAAAGAAAAACTCGTGCTCAGGAGAGTTCAGTGTATAAAGTTCAGGTACATTCAAGATTTGCTGATAACGCTACACAATAAAAAAAGTAAAGTAATAGTATATTATGAAACTAGTGCGTAAAAGTTCATTCTACGAATGTGAAGGGTTGCGTAATCACATTCGCAGAATAAACATTTACCTACATGTTTCATACGATATTTTATGTCACTTCAGTGCGTAAAATGCGACCGAAAAATGTCGAAAGAGTGTAAAATAGCATTTTACGCATCGAATGGCATAAAATTAGTTATGTAACATTTCATTTGTCGGCATATTTTAACCTTTCGAAGATAGGAATTTCATAATTACGTCTAATAAATGATACCTTATGTATATTCACATATATACTTGGAGTACCTTTAACACTCTCATCGCATTAAAAGCATAAAAATAATCTGCAAAAAACAACAGTGACACGAAATGTAAAAGTTTCTGCGATTTATCCATATAACAACAGTGATAATTGCATTAGATAACTTTAAAATGGACTGGAATACACCAAAACAATAAAAAATCTACTTACAGAGTATTAAGCTGTCTCAAAATTGTAAATCGATAAAGCAGTATTTTACGCTATAAAATAAAAACTTCAAAATTCGAGCTCCATAAAATCTATTTTTTTTTATCTTCTAATTTATGTACCAAAAAAGGGGGATTGAATGAGATGGAGTGCATAAAGTGCTACTTCTCTGGGTTAATCAACCGTCCACGTTTGAATCAACATCCATGAATTGTTTTACATCGGCTCGCCAAGTACGCGAGGTATTTGAATTCAAAGCAATCCCTGACCTTTGCCGGTGCTCGACGGAAGTCGTAATTTCCGTATCGACAGAGTGAGCGTTTCCCACGTGAAACGTGCCATTGTTTTAATGGGAGAAATATCAATTTGGAATAGGTCGTGCAGTTAAAGCTGCTCCATTGGATTTTCGCCTAAGCAACGATCCAGGATTAACGGTGTCGAAACCGGGCTCCGGGTGCGAGTTGATACCCTTGGTGGGAATTTGTTGCAAATCGATAAACAGTGGTGCCCCTCCCAGCTATCCACTGCAATGGAAGGGCCCGGGTGCATGCAGTTGCATCGGAACGCTCCGGGGTGCATTGTTAAGTATCAACAAAATTTCCAAAAATTATAAATAACATTGGTAATGCTCTAAAATGAACATTTTCTTATCTTTGACATTTTTAAGCGAATTTTGAACGAACTTTACGAAATAAATGATAATCATTAATATTTATAATTTCAAAAATACATAGTAATTTATAATAAAATTTGCAGTAATAATATAAGACGAAAAAAAATGATGAGATCTTTTTTCAACATACCAAACGCTATCAAACAGGCCTGTCACTGAACGATTTTTATACAGAAGTTCCATTCCTACTCAATAGGAGCGCTTGCGTAGTATTTTCTCGCAAGTAGTACGAATTTTCTACGGCTAGTTTATAAACGAGACGATTGAAAGAAAAATTGTAATTAAGACTTTAAATTGTAATTAAATAATAAGTTATAAGTATTAAATATTAAGTGATAAGTAAGTTATTACCGTAATTTACTATTAAAATTTAAAAAACTACTTCTTCAATCACTTCATATATCAGGTCCATTAAACAATTTTACTCTGAATTAGTTAAAAACTACCAATAAAACAATGAAAAGTGAGTCACCAAATAAATTAGTAATCATTTTTGCTAAGAAAAAGCTAAATCCCACAAAATGGTAACCCACTTTTTGCTGTAAATGAGTTGTTTTTTATTCATTCAAGTTAGGAGAGTGTTACTTTTAGATTAGTAGCATTTTGCTAATGTATTTGTAGTTCTTACTTCTTACTAGTTCAAATATGACTAATTGATGATAGTGCCTGACATTTCCCTTCACATTTATACATTAAAATTAAAAATCGTTGAAAAGAAAATAAAAATAATTTTGTAATATCGTAAACAATCTTCTTCTTTTTCTACTATTACAATTTTTTACTGTCCTTATAATTTTTGAAAAATTCTTGATAGACTTTCCACAATGATAATAATAAAATTTAGTATTATTTTTCTAACCAATTCCAACTGGAATGTCTTTCCGTATATTTTACTTGTCTTACTATTTCCATTTTGTTTAAAAGTAACAATTTCTAAAATGCTGAACAGGAAGTTGCTGTAAATATTTGCAGAACGGAAACTATACCTGAACAAAACGTACAAACGAAAGTTTACAATATCGATATCTGGAAATTCGACCCTCGAATCTCAGATTCCAATTCGAAAACGCAACTTTCTGTATCATCAAAACTTTCTGCATTGTTGGTTTTTATATTTTGCCAACTCGTATTTTTCTATATTTTCACCGGTTTCTATTTCACCTAAAAATAGATTTCAAGTGAAATAAACCGAAATTATATCAAATTACGAATCATAGAGATTAATAGTTTTATTTCAGCAAAACTTTGGAAATGGGATCAAATCTGCATGCATTTTGCCACCGCGTGCAAGTAATCTAATCAGTGCCGAGGAAATTTAATTTAATCGAAAAGTGTAATGAATCTGGCGCGTTTCTGCAATGACACCATGGGAATTGCACTATATTGCACAAAAATAATTGAACCCTTCATGAATAGTCAACTTTCTTAAGTTGGTTTTCTCGCAATTACTGACGTATAACGAAGTCGGCACTTTATAATGAGAAGCAGCCTGCAATATTCAAAGGTAAAGCTTTATGCCAATCTATAAATGCGAAGGTTTTTTGTGTTCATTTTCGCAATACACATTTTATAAGTAAACATTAACGACTGCTTGTTGGTATTCGCAAATTAGTTTATTTGAAATATAAAAAGAAAATTCCCTTTGTTACGAAATATAAAAGCAAAGTAATGTATATTTGATTATTATTTATATTAAAATCGATTTTTAATACCATTGTTACTACGATTTTGAATACGTCAACTTATTTGAGATACTGAAGGTAAATTATTCGACAAAATCTGTTTTGCACTTGTTAACTCTTGAATATTGATTTTTGTGAAATAAAGCAAATTAAATTTATAACTATTTTAATCATTTAATTAATTAAAAACTGCGCTAAATACAATGAGTAGTCTGCTATGAAATAATTGAATGTTCATCAAATCAGAATGAAAAGAGTTTGAATTGAATGCATTTTTACTATTTTAAAGAAAATATTATTATTTTCATTTTTAAAAAATTGATATATGTATAATAAATTAATTGTTAGTTTCATTATATTAATATCCAATAATATTTAATTTATAATACATTTAATATTTACTACTGGATTCTACAAAAATATTTTAATGTAGCTACATTAAATTTGATTAGAATTACCAATTGTTACATTTAACTGATCAAAATACATGATTTTAAAGTTGATACTTTTTTACATAGGTGACTATTATACCAAAAATGACAAACAACATTTGATTCTGACAATAAAAAAACGAAACTATCCTTCGGGGTCCAAATTTTTTGTTATAAATCCATCGAAGTTTTTAGAATTTTTATTTTAGATCTCTATGTAATCATTTACAATAGAGATTCCAGACTTTTTAGACTTAAAATGATACAAAATAAAAAATGTATAAAAAAACACAAAAAATATAGAGAAAACAAATTTTATTTTGAACTTTTGAAATGTAGATTCATTTTGATTTGTTGAATTTTTAGAACTTTTTTATTTGAATGATAGAATTCTATCAACATGAACATTACTCAAAATATTTTAGGAATGAACAGTAATTTAATTTAATAATATTTTAGTAAAATTTTTCTACCCAACTAAGAATTAACAAGAACGTACAAATGTCTTAGGCAAACAATTCTATGACATCATTTCACACGATGTTACCCATATCTTCAGATGAATTACGATCTTTATCTAAAGTATGTCTTAACATATTAAATACTACGAGTTACGAGTTACTTCCTGACTAACAAATAAATCACAAAAAGTTAAATGAAATAAAACGATCTTATTACCTAATAATAAAAATTAGCAAGGAAACTCTTGTACCATAAATACATAAAATTTAAATCTACATTTCTTAAAGATACAATTATTATTCTTAGAAATAATTTTAAAAAGCCCTACAAATCTTACTCGAAAGGTGTCAAATTTAATTAAAATTGTTATTTGTTTGTCACAAAATGATGCTCATTTTACTCAAAATAGACAATATTTTTGTTTGCATATACTTGAACGTAACAGTGATATCAGTAGAGAATTTGTGGAAAATTTATTCTAATCTGCCTATCACGTTGAATCATGGTACAAACTTCTTTAAACATGACGTTTATACAATCGAATGGGTAAATACAGCATTTTTACTAAGAATTCTTAGATATCTTTCAAATGTTTGCCGCTTCAATAAACTTCAAAGTGAAAGAAAACATTCCACCCTTTTGAGATTGACACAATAATATTTCTTTAAAAATGTATGAAAAGTGATCATTTATGTTAGTCGTTCGACATAATACCAAATTTTTGTTTAAACAAGAAACTTAGTCACGTTTCTTTATAACTTTTTAGTTACGAAATTAAAAACTCCAATAAATGTTCAATTTTAAGTTTTACTGTATGCATTTAAATAATTTAAAGCAATAAAAACAAAATAACATGAATAAGACTAATTTGTATTTTAAATTTGTACAATTAAATTTTAATACATTTTGCTACGTTGCACGCGATAATACCGAGGTGCTTGGCAATTCGGCAGATGTTTGTGCGTCTGTTTTTTTTTACTAAACTGAGGGATTATTTTAGTTGTATTTTCACTTGTTTTAGTCGATCTCTTTATTATTTTATTAACTATCTGTTTTGCTTGAACGTTTGCATGATCTGGTCCGCGATTATGATCTGTAACTTTTATAAGTGTTTCTGATGAAATATTTTACGTATACATTCGGAGTTATGAGATGTTTATTATTTAGATATTGTGTATAAGTATGTATTTACCATTTTTGTCGGCGCTTGTTGTTTTGGCTTGCTGTTATGTGTGTAATATTGTTAACATCTCAAAGTAATATGTGATGTTGTTAAGTGATTAAACAGATAATTTTTATATAACAATAATGGCTTGCCTTTTTGGCTTTGTAAAAATTGTAAATTCATAATAACGATGATATATGTGCACACGTTACAATGATACGACTAACCCTGCTGCACAATATGTGCGTTTCCCCCTACATATTTCGAATTTTCGAAATGATGTTATGCAATGGCGCCATCCAATTACCATATATCTTATCTCGCACAATAAAACATAAATAGTAACAATACACATTTCACAATATATATTTGCAATATTATAGTAAAATAAACAAATAGAAGACATAAGAGTGTGTAATAAAGTTTTCTTTGATTATCTACACGGCGAGAAGAGAAATGTAAATATTACACAAAAGACAGAAAAAATTACTTTGTGTTTGGTAATTTTTGGATTTTCCATAATTTTTAGTGAGTTTAACAATAATTGGATCATTTTATACATTTTCTTCGAGTAATTTTTACTCTGCCCTGGAAACGTTTTGGGGAGAAAGTCCTCTGTATATTACAAGATATTTTATCTTTAAAATTGGAAACATTGCCGCTAATAATGTATAAAATACTCTTCTTTTAAAGGAGTATTTACTGTATATAGAAAAATAAAACCTACTAACTTTAATGAAATATTTACATTAAACAAAACAAAATGTACTTTAAATTCAGGAGAATTTACATGTGATGGGAGAAAATTTATCCTTTTGTTCGGCATATTTTAATTGAACCATTCGGCAAAATTCTTCTTAACCCGTTTCGTCCTGAAATGCCCTAAATTTTGACTTCTTTTCATCAGGTGCTTTCTCATAGAGAAAGTCACTCAATCGTTTTGATATAACCATACCTATTGTATTTTATATCGTACTCGAACTTTCTAAATCCGGTTTCAGATTGACCATATCTGCCGCCATCATTTTACTATGGCGGTTTAAACATAAAAAAATCGTGAATTTTGAAAAAATTTGTTCAAATAATCGTATTTTTGAACAGGAAACCGTGTTCGAATCAAGCTGAATCTCTGTATCTGGTGGAGTAAATAGTTATACTAAAAGATAGGCTGGTTATTAATTCACCATTCAAAATGGCGGATTCAAAATGGCGGACCTCAGTGAACATTCTGTTGAAAAATTTCTGGACGCTCTAACTGAACAATTATGAGCTTGTTTTAAAAAATGTTAAGAATAAAAAATTCTTAGAATTCGCCGAGAAATATAGTGCATTTTTTTCAGATTTTTTTAAATGAATTTTTGAAACATTTTTTTCAAAATTCTTTTCAAAATTGTAATTTTTTTTCGAAAAATTCTGAACAAAATTTAGTGCATTCTCTGATGAATTCTAAGAGTTTTTTATTCTATGCATTTTTTCCCAAAAGTTGATAGTTTTCGAAAAAGAAAAATCTTAAACTATAATATTTGAAATTCATTTCCTCGAAAACTATCAAATTTTCGAAAGAATTCCAAAGAACAAAAAACTCTTAGAATTTATCAGAGAATGCACTAAATTTTGTTCCGAATTTTTGGTAAATAAATTACAATTTTGAAAAAAATTTTGAAAAAAAATTTCTCAAATCTTCATTTAAAAAATCTGAAAAAATTCCACTATATTTCTCAATGAATTCTAAGAACTTTTCATTCTCAACATTTTTTTAAAAAGCTCGTAGCTTTTGAGTTAGATCGTCCAGAAATTTTTCAACAAAATTTTGACTGAGAACCGCCATTTTGAAGCCGCCATTTTGAATGGAGAACTAATAACTATCCAACCTTTAGTGTAACTAATTACTCCACCAGATATAGAGTTTTAGCTTGATGCGAACACAGTTTCCTGTTTAAAAATACGATTATTTGAAGAAATTTTTTCAAAATTCACAATTTTGTTATGTTTAAACCGTCATAGTAAAAAAATGGCGGCAGATATGGTCAATCTGAAACCGGATTTAGAAAGTTTGAGAAAAAATACTATAGGTATGGTTATATCAAAACGATTGAGTGACTTTTTCCCTAAGAAAGCATCTGATGAAAAGAAGTCAAGATTTACGGCATTTCAGAACGAAACGGGTTAACTTCGGCTCGCGGCTTGTTTTGTTCTTTGATATACATGACGTACATACATTTGAGTTTATAAAAATAAAAGATGTCGTGGCACATAAAAAATTAAAATTATGAAGTTCAGGCAAATAAACGGGCAATACAGCCTTAAAACCAAAAAATCTTGTATCAGCATGTACGCATCAGTAACAAATTTCAAATATTCGCGGGAATTAGTTCACTCGCTTCATAACAGATGGCCTGTTTCGCGAAAGTGGTAAAGGCCGCGAGTTATTGTGTATATATGCAAGTTCCAAAAATTTATTCGAATATAATGCATAAGCGTTGCAAGATGGCGACTGTGCGTGCGTTCTTGCGTTTCTTCGTAAATTCAAGTCTGTGTAATATGTATTTATATAAATGTGTTAGATATTAATAATTATTCGTCTATGATACCCTTTCCCCGTCACCATGATCCTCTAATATCTCTACATTGCAGTCGGGCTTTCATGTTTGTTCTTTTATTTACATTTTTCTTATACAGTAATGACCCCCTTAAGTTATCTTCCCTTATGTTATATACTCCCCCTAAGTTATATTTTTTTCGTTCCTCTAAGTTATATTCTTCTCCTCCCGCGTTCCCCCACCACATTCGCCCTGCTTTCCATTACATTCCATTTTTTCATTCTGAAATCACTTTTTCACTTCCCTCAACGTACAATTTGCGATCGTTAATGATCAACTGATTTAACAATTCGTAATTAAATGTATGCATGTGTGCATCTGTATATACGTACACATACATGCCTGTGTGTGTGTGTCTAGCGGAAATGCGAGTGGTAGGTAAGGGGAAATATAACTTAAGGGGAGCAGACGCCATATTGCCAGACTCAAGTGTATAACTTAAGGGGGGCACTACTGGAGACGGCGTCGATAATTACCCAACGCTTCGATTAAATTTTACAGTAATTCTAGCAAGAATTCCGAAATTTACAACAAAAATCCCATACTGTAAGGTACTTTCTAGCCTATGTAAAAGTAAATATATTCTTCGGCGTTGAAGATTACCCAACGGCGGAGTAATATATATATTTATTCAAGTAAAAAAAAATGGGTCAGCTTTACGTGCTTGCATCTCAGAGGTATATAAGCACGATTGGACACGATTTGTGTCCCAAATCCTCGCAAGCTTTCTCATCATCCACTCCACGCAACCCTGCGGACGACAAGTCCACAGGGGGTCAAGACTTGCATTCGACACATATAGAACAAGACTACATTTGAAAAAAAAAACGACATGTTATCCCGTAGGGCCGACTCAAATGGTCACCATCTTCGTTCTAAACGGGGCCAATGCTGCTTAACCTGGAAGATCGCTAGTCGTGTAACGTCCACTGCAATGAAACGGCAGAAATTCCCTAAAAACCCTATGTGTCATAACTTTACTTCGTCATTTGGTAAAATTTCTCGGATTTAAAACAATATTTACATTTCTCTTCTCAACGTGTATAGGTAAAGATCTCTAAAAAAGTTGTGTAATCAAACCACATGAACTAGTCATTATTCAAACATAACCTTAATCAGTGAATAAACCAGCTTATTGTTTATCGCCATGATTTGTTCAAAAAATCGATCACGCCTTATGCTTTCTATTTATTTTTCAACAATTTTAATAAAATTTTCTTACCTGTCAAAGATGCGTGCTTCTTTCAAAACGTTCCCAAGATTGATGTAGGCGTCGAGGAAGTTCGGATCTAGGGCGACAGCCTTCTCGAAATGGTGTATCGCCAGCCAGATTTCACCCTGCGCATTGAACACGCAACCAAGGTTGCTCCAGGCAACGGCAAAGTCGGGCCTGGTCTCGATCGCCTTCAGGTAGCAAGCCTAAAGTCAAATTCAAAATTTTAAACGACGGTGGTCGCGATTCAGGCTGGGACGCGCCACGCTTTTTTTTTTTTGCCCATCCTCTCCTCGTCGCACCGCAGCATTCGCAACGTGCTCGTTGAAAGTCTTCTCCGATGGTGAGCTCTTTTACATTATTACGGGCATTTACTTGATCGATCATTGCAGAGACACAACGAGAGTTGGAAGTTCCACGAGCACGGGACGACATGTATAAAAGCTATTCGAAGCGAGCAGCAGTCAGAAAAGAAAATTGGGCAAATTCGACATTCTACGTCGAAATTAATATTCCTGTGCTCGACGATCGCAGACTCCAAACATAACCTCTTGTTAAAATTTTTCTCAACTTTGATGATTCTCTCTTGCACGGATTTTAGTGTTTAGAGTATCGGTGTCACGTTGTGTCACTACCTTCTGCAAACTCTAATATTGCTCGATCAAATCAATACATTTTATAATATAATTTCTTTGGGAGATCCTTGTTTCACCACTTCTACGTTTCTAACAAAGCGTACATGCATTTTAGACTTATCTCTAGAAATTTTAAACTTTGTTATCGATAAAGAAACAAGCAAATTCGTAGATTGAAAGTTTCCTAAAACGTAACCTAAAATTCAAAACACAAAAAAGTTTAAAATGTTCTATAGACATTTTCACAATCTACAATTTAACAATAACCTAAAAAACAAGATATAACGGGTGTAAGAAATAGTTGCGAAGAAATTCATGTCACTAAATAATGAACCTTTTTCTCGTCCCTCGGTCTAGATCTCGGAGCATTTCGCAAAAGCGAATTATCAATACAAAAACCATACTTTCTTTTCTGAGTGCTCTCCGCTCCATCTAGGAGAGGAGTCTACCGATGGATAAGGGAAGTAAATTGAGGATCGGGACGCGCGTGGAACGTCACCATAAATTGGCCGTTGCTTTTTTTTTTTTTTTGTTTCCTATACTGGAAATGCGGATTCCTCGGGTGAGTAGCCAATGACACACCGTCGAACGGACAATGGTGAAGACATTGATAGACGTTTGATCCTTGAAACATAACAGTCGTTAAAAATACCAATGATTAAAATAGCGAGTATTTGTACAATAATAGCACTGAAAAATAAAACATGTGTAATTGTTGAAGCGAGCTGTCGACTTTAACAATCACTTTTGCGGCTCTGAAAAAGAATGAAACAAAAAAGGATAAAACGATGTCCTCAATGTCATTCACTCCAGCCATCGGTGTGCGCGATTGCAACAGTGTTTAGGCCCCGGGTGACGTTCCTGGAGGGAAAAGTGTATTTGTCGCGCGTGCCGAGAGGATGGCTGCAATGCAATCGAACATAATCCGTACCTAAAACATAAATTTAAGGAAGGATTCGATTGGCCGGCCTCTGGATGTCACTGGGCTGCTAGGACGTGATTGTGAGCTGCGAAGGTCATCAGCGAAAGAAAAAGTTCATGCTGCTTTTCACATTTTTTTTTTTGTTCTATTGAAAAATTTTGTACGAAAAGGTTGATCGAAAGTTTCTCCGCGATATTTTAAACTTGACATTGATTCCCTTCGACGAAGCAGGGAAAAGTGGAAGGAATAGAGACCGGCCTCGGGAACTACATTACCTTCAATGTACCCATCGGTAGGTTGACAGTAGGTACGGCTCGTAAGCTCTCATAATAAACTTAGACTGAGAGACAGATACTGAATAACCAGATTCAGATTCATCACCCTTTGACGAAGGAACTGGTGGAAAGCGACCGTTCGCATCGCTCCGACTGCCCCTCCTAGAGTTGATCAATCCGCCCGCAACAATAAGATAATCTGCGTTAATCTCTTTGTTTCAGTACTCGACTTCTCCTCAACTTTTCCTTTTTACACCTAAATGCACTCTGCTCTCGCCGGCACGAAACTTGCTACGGCTGGTATACAATAGGTAACATAATTATATGGAACCAATTGAGTGATGGACTATTACTAAAGAATTTTTGTCTGACAAATAATTTTGAGATTATGTAATCTACATTTTTCGTTTTAAATTCAAAATCTTTAAGGTGGTCCCTTCGGTAAGACAGTGAAAGGTACATGGCGGGAGAGATAGGTTATGAATACATTTCGAACACAGCAAAATGTGGTAATGTATTATTATTTTTTATTACAGTCGACCCTCTCAATAGTGCCGCTTCCAATAGTTTTGCTCCCCCAGTTTGTCGAGCGAGCTTGTTCCCCTTCTACTGATCTGGAATGTTTTTCTCTCGAATTTCATTTACGGTAGGGTCTTCCTTATTCTGTAGATTTAGGATCTCTTATTGCATATACAGTAGTCTCTGTCCTATTTTAATATTTGGTTTTAAGAAAATGGCGGCGCGCTGTCCTATTCTACCGTGGCTACCGTGCCCCCACTAAAGACGCATTTTGCTCTTCCCCTACATTTTCGCGCATGCGCATGCTGTGTTATACGCACTTTGAAAGTTGTAGGTTTTGCTACTCGAAGTTAGTGATACATTTGAGGTTCCGTAACTTTACCGCGATGTATATATGTATATACATGCATGTGCACAAAGCCATCTATGTGTATATGTAAACACACGCATATTCCGCATGCACTTCGGTGGGGAGATAGAAACAAGGGGAAAGTTAGAATAGGGCAGCAAATTCCAGTTAGAATAGGACAGCGATTAGAATTGGACAGGTTAGATTAGGACAGAGACTACTGTATTCCCCTTCGGTCGGCGTCCCTCCTCCATTGCGTCCTAACCTAACCTTCGCGGCTGGGCGAATCTCGAACCGTTGTCGACCCTCGGCCACTAAGAGTAGGGGTAAAGGGGAAGTAGAGAATAAGGAAGACCGCCGTCATTTTGAAAAATCTGCAGTATGCAATAAGGGAGACCCCTCTGTACCTTGTTCTCAATAGTTCCGCTAAGCAAAATGCAAAATCGTCTTGTATTCTTCATAGTTATTTTTTGTTTGTTCTAGGCTTGCAATATAGAAAGTGTAATACCAAACATAAATAATTTAATATAATACTGATAATATATTATATATAGTTATATTAATACTGAATTTAAAGTAATGTTATAGAACATGTCACCTCATAACAATTAAATAAACAAAACACTCTTAGGATCAAGATTGGCTACCGGTTGAAGATTGAGAGGGTTCACTGTATATGATAATATTAATAGATTACCACGATTGCGACGTTGCCAAACTAATTTCCCTGTATAATACTTTGTCGAATTCAACGTATTTAAAACCTTATATTTTAATAATAAATGGTTATTCTCAATGAATTTGTCTGAAAATTGTTATTTTTATACGCTATATAACATAATATTTTGTAAATACTCAACTTTGGAACAATGATTTGAAAACAAGATGGCGAATCTCTCTAAAATTTTAGTATGATATTTATGATACCTTAAATTATCTACATGCCAAATTTCGTGCATGCTGTGAATCAACGTCTTGCTCCATGGAACCACCTTAACTAATGCACGGAAAAAAAAGTTTGGTAATAATCACTTGCCCGACTCTCCTAAATTTGACCCTAACGCGGTTGCATTTCTTATAGACCAAGGCAGTTTCTACATGGTTTCTACCAGTCATGTCACGTCAGGTCTAATGTTGCCAGCCCAGCAAACGGAAAAGAATTGAGAATCCCGAAATTGAATTCTTTTTTTGAACATTTTTAATCCTTGTGTATACTTCAATACTTTTGTATCCTTTCGAAAATATTCAGAGTTTATTTTTGAATACTTTGCAATACTCAAAGATGGCTGCCGCTCCTTGAATACTTTTCAATTCTTTTAAGAGTTGCGCTAGTTATTTTAATTACTTCTGAATACTTCAAGCAAGCGGTTTACTAAGAATTTTTTCGAATACTTATTGAAGTATTCAGTTTTGTTTGTTGAATCGTTTTGAATAATTGGAGATTGTGTTTTTAATACTTCTTAATTCTTCTTCAAGCATGAATCTTTATCATTTCAATACTTCTGAATGCTCAACATTTACATCACTCACTAAATGCTTTTAAATCCTTGCATCAGTGTTAAATATCTTTGACATAAACACTTTTGAATACTTGTAAATTTGCTACGCATAAATCGGGTTAATTATAAAATAAACTTGAGTTTTAAGATATGTATAAAAAAAATGTATTATATGGGTGATTCTCCAAAAACAGGGCATTTTCAAGAATGAAAATTTTTTTTTTAAGTTACTGTAAATTCGTTTTTTTTTAATGGATTCTTGCTTATTAGCACCAAGTTAAGTTATTGTTAAAGTAGTCACGCTACAAAATTATTTTAAAGGAAAGGGGAAGACTTTTACTATGACGCATTTTCATACGGCTATATAAACCAACAATTGCTTGTTAAAAACTTGAAAAAAATAACTCTAAAGAGTCAAAAACATAATGTACATATCTGATTTAGTGCATTTTTGTGAATAAATGAAAATTATTTATTAAGTAATAATTAAAAAATTAAGAAAAACACATAAATTTTTAAAAAAGTTTTAGACAAAATAAATTTATTAAAGTTAATGTGTCGTTGGTTAGTAACTACAATGATAATATTATATTCATAATTTTAATAAATAATATTATTTCATAATAAACTTGATTCATAACGTTGTAACAAATATAAAGTTTAATTTTGTGGTTTTTTAAATTATATTTAAATAAATGTCTAAGAGAAATATAAATGTTATTTATGATTTGAAAAATATTTTCTGTTACGGGTTACACTTTGTTCTTGTTTCGTACCTGATACGCCAAATGTTTGCTAACGACAACGAAGGTGACGACAATGAAAATTTGTAAAAAAATCCAATTTTACATATTTTAAACAATAATAAATGAAAAAACAAATTGCCAGTTACGTTTATTCCTTTAATCTTTAAGTTTTCATCGTTTTTTAATTGCTGTTTGTATAAAAATACCAAAATTAGGACGGGTGACGACAATTAATTTCATAAAAATACGTGGTATTTTTATACAGTTTTTACTTGTTCATGAGGTAAATATGTTCTCTTTTTCAATTTTCTATGGAGGATTAGTAAAGTGTAGTGTTTTTTCTTTGATTTTCTCATAAGTTTTAGTAAAAAAGTTTATTATTTCCAGTTGATTTATACCAGTTTACGCATTGTCGTTACCTCATAGAAATTTCTTAAGACATTAATATTTCAATAATTATAAGTATATATATTGATTTAATTAAATATTATACAGAGAGAAATTGTACAGTTTGAGCTGCACTATACAAAATATTATTTGAATAAATTAAAATAATTCGGTTTCTTAATAGCGCTAATATTTTAAAGTTTTGAACTTAGAGGTTTGGACATATCAAAAATACTACTTTTAGTCTTTAAATGTCATTTTACACCAGTTTTTTGTAACAAAAGTATTATTTTTTCAAATTAACATGGGCCAGGGATATTTATTTAACATTTCTATCGAAATTTAATAATTTATTGTCAAAGTTTTTGTAAGATATAACGTAAAGACACGAAAATGCCCTGTTTCCGGAGAATCACCCATATAATGATGTAATTTATTTATATCTTTTATCTTTTATTCTTTTATTGAACATTCGGAATTTGCAATTTTCCAATTCCTTTATAGAAATTCACGCGTGTGACATGTGAATTCCGTTGAATTCTGATACGCAACTTTTTATTCCGCGCATTTCCATTAAATTCCCTAACCTAACCTAAAATAATATGGATTCGTTGGAACTGTCAGGGATTAAAATTGTAATTTTTTATTCCGCGCAATTCCATTCAATTCCCTAACCTAACCTATAATGTTTACATCAATATTCTCAGGGATTCCTTGGAATTCGTGGGAATTGAAAATTTAACTTTTCTATTCCAGTGAATTCCATCCAATACCTTCAATAAAGGGATTCAACGGAATTCAAAATTCCAATCCCTTTCCGTTTGCTGGGATATTAAAGCATCTCTTGTTTGGTTAATGAAAATATATCAGGTTATTTTCATTATTTCGGAATGCTTTGTAATAATTCCGCTTAGTGGTCGCCCATAAACTGCTTTACCATTTGGGGGTAAGTCAGATAGATAGTTCAGTTGAAAATTTTGTTTAAAATGCTATATTTCCATACTGCCAACATTTTTTTTAAATTTCTTGGAATAAGCCACCATTTTGAAAATTTCAAGGTCAAATAAAAAATGCTGACTTGCATATCCGTTAAGTTTAAACATTTTATGAACTTTTTGTGCACTTTTCCGGTCATAGAAATCACGGTATCGACATAAAAAATGAAATTAAAAAAAATTACCCTAAAAAATGTGTTTTTTTCATATACTTTTGCCAAAATCAAAGGAAAATACTCAATTTTTTCAAATGTTGAAGTCACCATTCGAAAGAGAACACTTGAAAATAGTAAATAAGATACATTCCAAACTGCTTGTGTATTATTTTCAGTTTTGAAATATGCGGTGGAACTTGTACATGGGAAACGTGCATTCTGGACGCTAATTAAGTTGATTTGTAGTTAATTACATAAATAAACTATATAAAATATATTAAATGTATTGAACCCACAATGGCACATAAATTTCCAGCATACAATAAAATATTATTCATATATTATGATTTTACTCGTTTCAACGGCATAACGATTTAAAAAATATTGAAAAATACTATTTATAACTTTTTATTACATAAAATTTGCTATAAATTATTAATAAAAGATACATAACCTATAGGCAATTATGTAATTATGTACTAGTAATGTACAAGCTCATTTACGCGAATTACAAAATTCTCATCAGTTTAGCAAAAATATATATACATTAAACGTTACTTGCACCTTACAAAATCTGACGTATAGTTAGTCCGTCAAAAACTGCCTTGGTTCATTATACTGTAGTCTTTCCCTTAAGTTGAATTTTTTTCGTTGCAGTGCAGGGGCGAGTGGGGCAGACTGTGAAACTTTTTTTAACCCTTTGCGGCATAGTGGTACATACCACGGTGTGTCTTAGCGCACTTTAACTCAAAAGTTCTCCCACTGTAAATATTCTTGTGACTATTGAATCTGGACATTATTAGAAGTATTTTAACAAAAAAATCGACTTTTTAGGTTAAAAAAATAGAATTTTTAGATTTATATTTAAAATATGTGCTCTAACTATATTTAACCTACTGTACAATCAATCTAGATAGTTTTTTTTTTTGAAAAATATATGATGTTTCATAAAACCAGTTTTTAAAAAATCGATTTATTATGTAAAAATTTGGAATTTTTTGCAAAATCACAAGAAAGGAGCAATAGTAATTATAAAAACAGATCATTATTTTAATACATTATATGTACTAAATTTTAAATAATAATAATAATAATTTCTAACACAATTCAAAACTTTATTTGACACCTATTTAAAAATTGGCTACATGAAACATCATATATTTTTCAAAAAAACTACCTAGATTTAATGTACAAAAGGTTAAATACCGCTACAGCACATATTTTAAATATAAATCTAAAAATTCTATTTTTTTAACCTAAAAAGTCGATTTGCTCGAAAACGGCTCGATGAAAGATTTTTATTTTTTTTGTGAAAATACTTCTAATAATGTCCAGATTCAATATCCAAAAGAATATTTACAGTGGGAGAACTTTTGAGTTAAAGTGCGTTAAGACACACCGTGATACGTTGTACCACCTAGATTTATTCACACTTCGTTACTTTTCTCGCAGAATATGAAAGATACGGGGAAGAAATCTTTCTTCATTTCCTATATAGAACTAATATAACTATAAAAAAATCATTTTCTCGTTTGGTGTTATTATTACAATTATTATTAACAAATAAAATTGAAAAACGGCGTTTTTTCGAATAAATTAATTTCTGCAAGCTACCCAAGGTTTTTTTTAACTGTAGATTATTTATTAGGGTTTTTGGGGTCGCTGATCACGAATCCGACGTTAGTTTTACCAAATTCAAAATTGCGAATCCAATATGGCGGCCAACAAAATTTTAAAATTCCTCATTTTCAACAAAATTTGTTACTCGGGGGGGTTTTGGGAGTTGCTGATTACGAATCCGATCTTAGTTTCACCAAATTCAAAATGGCGGCCAACAAAATTTCAAAATGTCTCATTTTTAACAAAATTTGTTACTCTCTGGTTTTCAGGATCTCTGATTACGAATCCAACGTTAATTTTGCCAAATCCATTGAATCCGGAATTTGAGAATATTATTCTCGGATTCGTAATCAGCGCTCCTGAAAACACTCCAATATAAAATTTTCTTCAATTGGAGTGGTTTGTAAAATGTTTGTCCGGTAAGTTTGATCTGCCATTTTTAACTGGGTAAAAATAATAACGGATAACATGAAGTCTTTTTCAACATTTTTAGCTGATAAAATCAATTTGCCATTCTGAATTTATTAAAACTAACGTCTGATTCGCAATCAGCAACTTCGAAAACTCCTTAGTAACAAATTTCAACAGAATCTGATGAATTGTGAAAAATTCGTCCGCCATATTGAATCCGCCATTTTGAATTTTCAAATTCGTAATCAGCGACCCCAAAAACTCCCGAATAACAAATTTCAGCTATTTTCCATGTAAAGAAAAATGTATGCCGCAAAGGGTTAAAGTCAATTTAATATATTTTTTTTATTTTATATTAAATAACAATCTTTTATTGTTAATTATATTTATAACATCTTTATCAAAATAATAATAACGAATTTGTTATCTTAAATACTTACTTATTCCTTACAAATTCACTTTTTATCACAGCAAATATTTTTGTTATATTTTGTATTTAATTCCAATCTACAAGTGTTAAAAACAATATTTTGTCAAATAATACAATCTGCAGGTTATGTCACAAACTGCCCCACATGATAATTTTTACAATTTTCATTAAATTTTAAGAAATTTAATATTTTTAGTTTAATTCGATTATGATCTTTGTTTATTCCATTTTTCAGTTGATGCCTTACTAGAGATATAGAAGAAATATGTGTAAATTTATGACAAAAGGAAATTAAGACAAAAAGCTTACTTTAGAAACCTCGAAACTAATATTTATCTATTACTCACCACCACCCTTACGAACCCTGTTATTTTCACGTTTTTTTAATTGGCAATTTTAACCTTAATATTATACAAAAATATTGGATTTTTCGGTGCACAGGTTTCGAGAAATCTTGAGTGGAACTCTCCACTCTCCCCTATAACGAATTTTAAACGAATGTACAATTAAATATCGTTGATTGCTAATAAAAAAAAAAATAAACGATGGAAGCACCTGGTCCATCAGGTTCATCAGACGCAAGCAAATTCGTAACTTAACCTCACTTATGAATTACACATGACGACGTTGACTAAGGGAAAATATAACACAGAGGAAAGAAAGAACAACATAAGAGAAGTACACAATATACAACTTAAGGGAAGGACCACTTCCTAACCTTTACTTGAGGAACTTTAGCAGAAATTACCGAAGACACCTTATAAAATCAATGTAACTTTTTTTTCCGTGTGTAAACAAATATTTACAAAATTTAAGTAACAAAAATTTGTCTAGTCCATCACTCAACTGATCAATTTCAAGCCGTAGTCCTCTGTTCCGACACCAAATTAACTGATCGTATGCAAAATCCGAAGCAACGCTTTTCTGGATTGTATTAAGTCGACAATGAAGATAAATTCTGAACTTTTCCAATAACCCGAATTACAAATTAGAGAAGCTAGTGCCTGGACGAGTCTGAGAAAAGAGCAAAAAAAAAAAAAAGGGAAAGCCAGCGAGTTTTGAAGAAGTAACGACAGTGTTGCAGAAAACTTCCTTTGCCACCGATTGTCTTAACTTTAGCCGATGCGTTTATGATCTGGAATTAGTATTTTACCAACTCGTAAACATTGTTAAAAATCGCTAATAGATTCGCGTATTGGTGAAAGTAAACCAAATCATAAATGCAACATTATAATCGATAGACTTCTTGACTAGTAAGTACTGCGATTACTTTCACTAATACTAAATTATTAACAGTTCAAACGGTCGAGAGGTCTACCGCTATCGATGCATGAAACTACAGGAGGTAAAGGAACTGTGAGAGGTGCTGTAAAATAAAATAAGAAAGAAAAGGATTCAGTTAAAACTTAAGAACTAAATGTTTAGCCGATCCTATTCTTCAACCATCCGATGAGAGCCGTGTCGTTGGAAAATTCAATGCCTTAACCTCTTTGATTGCAATAGCTCCAATCGAGTCGATAGGATCAACAGTAACAGAATTCGGGAACTTGTCGCAACACCAGGAGAAGTGATTTGGATAAGTGGTGTTGCTACAAGTAATCACATTGTTCGATGTGATCAGCACTTCATCGACAGCATAATTTAACTCCGGTTATTTTAACTAATTCAACAATTACAGAAATTGTGATTTCTCATTATCGCGTTTAATTTCGTTCAACAATTTTTACTGTTAGATGTAGTGCTGCGCACATAAATATGGTGCATAAAGGAAGCTTTTAGCATACGTTACGTAAACACCTAGGCTTCGTACTGTACACATTCTTTAAAACTGAGCTGGCTAAAAAAACACATGTATCCTTTGCTTTCGTACATTACAAAATAACTTTATATCATAAATTACTTCCGTAAATCATTTCAAAACGTATTGACGACAAAAATTTTGTTGTAAGAATGCAAAAGATATCTCATGTGACATTATTTTCCTTATAAATCTAGGCAGCCCCTACCTTAGCTTCGTCGAGTCTTGTTAATGCTTTCAAAAGATTACCAAGATCACTCCGCACGCAGTAAAGATCCTAGAAAAAGATTCATAATTTAATATCTCGTCATTTTATACCATAAATCTAATTTTAATTGAAAACTTACTGGGTTATATTGCAGTGCAGTAACGTAGGCCTGCACAGCCTGTTCCATGTCTCCGGCTGCTACTAACGCAGCTGCTAAATTAATGTAACCGTCGATAAACGCAGGTTTTAATCGAACGGCGTGTCTGTAATTTTCCAGCGCTTCTTGAAGCTGCCCTCGTTCTTTGAAGACGTTACCCAAATTGCTGTATGCTTCGGCTAGCAAAGGATTTTGTTTGATAGCTAAACTACTGTACTGTGCAGACCTGAAAGAAACGAAATATATTAAAGATGCGTTTAATAAAGGAATAAACTTGATAAATACTATATTAAGAATCAAACTTACTTATCTAGCCTCCGACATTGAAAATGTATTGAGGAGAGTAACAGAAGAACACCAGTGTTGCTTGTTTCTTGCCTCCAGAGTTGCATGCAATGCCTCTCTGCATTTTCGTAGTCTCCGGCCTGATACTCTCGGTGTGCAAGTTCCAGCAACCCTAAAATGAAAAAATTATTCATTTTTCTAGTTGCTTTTAATATATTTTAGTTTGTATTATTAATTCAATTAATTTATTACATTTAAAATTAAAATGGCTTTCATTTAAATAACTTATAATCATTTACGTTCATCATTTATGTAACGTATAATCATTTACGTTCTTCATTTAAGTAACAGATAATCATTTACGATCATCATTTAAGTAACGTAATAATCATTTACGTAACATATAATCATTTACGATCATCATTTAAGTAACATGATAATCATTTACGTAACATATAATCATTTACGTTCATTATTTAAGTAACATATAATCATTTACGTTTATCATTTAAGTAACATATAATCATTTACTGACGAGTCCACCCGGTATACTTGGGACGAAACGAGTTATTTTTCAAAAATAGTCATTTTAAATAATATCGCTAGAGAGAAACTAAATCTATTACTTAAATACTAATCTTAACTCCTTATATTCCGTGGTTTAATCAAAATTTAGTCCGCGATATTATCTCCAAAAATTTAATTTTCAAAATTATTTTATTATCGCATATTTCGTTGGTTGACATCACAACCTTATTTATTTTTATTTACTTAACTTCAAAATATTTATTTTATAGTACGAGAGACCGAAAACCCAAGAAATAACTTCTAATTTTAAATCTAATTTTAAATTTAATTATTCTTACATACGGTCAAAGAAAAATTCCTTATTGTCGTTTATTCGACATCATATTTATATAATCATTTACGTTCATCATTTAAGTAACATATAATCTTTTACGTTCATCTTTTAAGTAACATATAATCATTTACGTTCATCATTTGCGTTCATCATTTAAGTAACATATAATCGTTTACGTTCATCATTTTCGTTCATCATTTACGTTCATCATTTATGTAACATATAATCTTTTACGTTCATCATTTACGTACCATCTAATAGTAAGTAAGTAAGTTTTACGTTCATCATTTAAGTAACATCTAATCTTTTACGTTCATCATTTACGTAACATATAATCATTTACGTACATCATTTACGTAACATATAATCTTTTACGTTCATGATTTATGTAACATATAATAGTACACGCTGTGCATGAACCAAAAAAAAGTTGCAATAAAATGAACCCAAAATCGGTTTCGTGTGAATCATTCTGCATGATATTAGAAGTAAATATCCGTTGAGATCAAAATCCTAGCTGAATCTTTTCTTCTAAAAAACCTTCGCAAGTATCGTGAATTTTTAAAAACTTGAGAACGCTACAAAATTAATTCACTCGAAAATGAAAAATATACGATTAGACTTATGCAAGCAGTTGTCGAATTTTCATCTCTTCATCTTTAAGTGAGTTATACTCGAGAAGGTTGCATCATCATTACTCAAGAACGTTTCTTTATTTTAATCTATTTTTGAGTTTGAAAATTATTCAACGAATTGATATGCGAATGTTATGTTATATTACCAGTTGTTTATTTATTTATTTGGAATCAACGGCTTATACAGCCTTTAACATGTATACATATAAAAGACATTTGGCGGTACAAATTACTCAATTTTTATCAATAAATTTGAAAATAATATTATAATAATATGTCTCTTTGAGAGCTCGATAACACAGTAGCAAATAAATGAAAAGTTTTTGGATTAACCATACACTGAGCATAGCTCATATACCTGCTTTTTAAAAGCACCAATGTGGTCAAGTTCGCGCACTACGGACGGAGTTGAGTTCCACGACCTTCTCAATCGAGAAACAGGGGAAAAAGTGATAAGCAATAAATAATAAGTTATATGTAAATAAGTTGTAATAAATAAGTTGTATGTAAAGTGATAAGCAATAAAACAGTTTTTTAATCAAACAAGTTAATTTTTTGTACAGAAAAGTATTAAAATATAACAAATATATTTTTAAAAAATATAATTGTTTTGGATATATTATCTAAAATATCACGAAAGTTTAAAACCAACTATTAATTGAGCTCAGTATACAAAAACCCCCATATTTTTGACAAATATTAACTATTTTTTTCATTCAGGTCGTAACATATAATGATTTGCGGTCATCTTTTACTTAACATACAATCATTTACGTTCATCATTTACGTAACACAATCATTTAGTTAACTAAATTGACGGTTGATAAAACGAAACAAAATATTAATTTTTCATAAAAAACGAATTGAATACATTTTATTTTGGTTTCTTGGCTACTTTCTTTAAAATTGTTTACTTTCTCTTTTTTTCTCGCTTTAAAACGGTAGCCAAAAATAACTACTTATGCGATTTTTGTTAAACAAGTTTTATTAATCTTATTTTATTGCAAAAATTTTGTAATACTTTGTTTTTACTTTTATTCTCTTTTTCTTTTGTTATAAATATTAATATTATTTTATACAGAGGCAACATGTACCAAACAGATTATCATGTTTGTAACTATTGGGCATTATAATGCCCGTTTGTTGAAATAAATACAATACAATACAATACAATACTTTCTAATCCGATATAATACGAGAATAGAACATAAATATAACCTACAATATATTGGCTAGCAGTTTTTACAAGAACACACGAACTAAAATGTAATCAATTTCATCGAAACTAAGTAATAATATATGTGAAAGTAAACAATGTTTATCATGGACGTAACTTTTGTTTTTCTTCTTTGTTTGTAATAAAAAAATATTCCTAACAAGACCGAACGCATCAAAATATTCAGAAATCCACATGAATGTATTAAATCGATGAATTTCGAATTAGGTTGTGACGTTTCTCAATTCGAAATGTCACGAAAGGATTAGAAACGGAATTTCTGAATTCGATCTTATTCTTTTTCATTTTTTGGGTTATTTAAACGATATACTAGTAACTTTTATCTGTATTAGTTTAAATTGGCTGCCACGAGTGAACTTGGCATGTGTTAAATGGACCATTGTTTCGTCATTTTGTTTGAGGCAACAAGTGACAGATACATCTGTTCCTGCCAACGAAGAAGAAATAAGATTCTTTTTCAGACTATCAAAAATGTTTTAAACATTATCTATAATTAATTTCATTTCGATGATGATTTACATATTTTAATCTTTAATCATCGCGCAAAATATTTGAATTATTACTTTAAAAATGAATAAAACATTTAAAATTTGTTTAAATAATTTTTAAAACGCTGTACGAAAGATAATCCATTGTTTAAAATCTAGTTGGGAAAACAGGGCTGAAGATGCGCAGATTATGTTTTGTTTTGTAATATGATGAACGTTTGCCAGTTTCTTATCAATTGTTTACAATTTTAAAGTTTTCGTAAATAATAAAGTCATCGTACGATCTCGATAAAATCTTACAGTAAGAATGTTATAAACAATCAAGAAAACATCAACAAAAGAGTAAAATATTCTTCCATGCTTAAAATCGTAGATGTTGGAAATCTGGGAAGAAGTATAGAAAATTCGATCGATTTTTATTTCGTTGTAGCTAATTTTATCCTCGTCTTTAAGCAGGAGGTAACAATTATTAATATAATTGTCATAGAAGTAGTTTATAGTAAGTCATAGTTCATAATAAATAAAATGAATAAATTTGATATAAGTTATAATTGTAACACATGACAAGAATAAAAAAAAACGAAATTAATAATGTAAACTCATCTTTAATATTGAATATTAATTAAAAATGAACTTAATGAATATTAATTAAGAATGAAACTTTTACTGTTTCCGTTTAAAGCATCAAATATATTTATTATTAACACGTTAAAGTTCTATATTATTAAAGTTCATATTGATTTTTTTTTTGACCTCTAATTCAAATAATTTGAAATTTATAGAAGTAATGGATGTAAGATCCTTTGACAATGAATAAAAATTTGTTTGACGTTTTGGACCGAATGATGGCCCTGTTCAAAAATGTATTGTCTAAACAAGTTTTTATAAAAATGTGTATATATAACATAAAAAATAATTAAAATCTAGGACGTACATTCATTAAATTAATATTTAAATTTTAATTTTTCTTTAAAATTATTATTGCAAGCTAGTTACTATAATTTTATTATTATTAATGTTATTAATTGAGGAGATTAATCGATCGGATATCGGGTATTATGCTCCGATAACTCGGTTGTGGAGAGCATGGAACTCACTTTTGCCTGAAGTTCGAGAACTGGAGTCGTTAGCGATATTTAAATCTTGAATTTTTCTAATGTTTTCCACTTTTGGATGAATTTTTTTTAATTTATGTTAATTACATATTTATAGGTAGCGATTTAATTGGTTATCTTATTTTTCTATTTTTCTACTGTATTGTTAAGTTTTACCTAATATTGTTATTGTATTTTTATGTAATAAGCTTTTCGCTGTTGATTTTAAATAAATAAATAAATAAATTATTATTATAATTTATAATACAGGAAGAAAGCTCATAAGAGCTTATTTGTTGCTTCTAAGCAAATCGGTGAAAGAAGAAACGCACACTGCTAAAAATAATATCATATAATAAAACAAAATATAATTTAACAAAACGCAGATAAAATCTAAAAAAGTGAAAATATATTCTAACAAATGAAAATAATATAGTCCGCAAAACTAATGACTAGATCTTGTAACGATATTAATTTATCCTTCGAATAGAGCCTAGGCGATTCTTGAATGCATTTGTGGATGGGGTCCCAGTAAACGAAAAAGATTGAAAAGTATTAAAAAGGGATCAATTGGGATTAAAATGAGACTACTTTTAATTAATTTTGTTCTAAAAAGGGATTAGAGTGGTTTTGAATTCTAGTAAATTCTAAAGTAGGTATATAAATTGACATTATTGAATCCCTGTGAATCCTCCTCGAATAATCGTTGTGAAAATCAATCCCCTTGAATGCCATAACTGGGATTGAAAAACGTATGTTTCAATCCCCGGGAATTCCACATCTGTCAGTATCGTTTAACCCTTTCGCTGCGGATGACAAAGATCTTTGTCATATAGGACTTTTCTCTGACTGCGGCAAAACGCAAATCTTTGTCATGACATAAATTAGTCTAATGAAGTCAATAATATATCCAATTTAAAAACTTGACCATTTCTAGCCAGTCTAAGGTATACCAAACAACATGCCGTTGTCCTTTTTCAAAAACATGTTGTCAAAAAAAAGATACAAGTTCTTAAAATATGTTGTTTTTACGATTTTGTAAAAATCTTTGTCATGAGCTACGTCGCCGTATTAGGTCAATTTCTGCATCAAAAATTAATGAAATCGTTTGAAACTTGCTACATCCAGGGGTTTTCGACGTCGCTGATTACAAATCTGATTATATATTTTGAAAATTCAAAATGGCGGATCCAATACCGCGGGTTAGTGTTAGCCTTCCCCCGTTACCTTCGATATACAATATTTACTTACACACTTTACTACGAGGAGGTTCGAGAAAGGTCTTGAAAGTGCAATTTTTTTCTGTTTTTGTATATTGTTGTTTAAAATTGTTTTAAAATAAAAACTGTAACATGTTGAACTCTAGAATTCAGTGTTTTTTCCCACGTGTAACACGATAACTCAGAAGTACATAACAAAATTTTGAAATTTACACGGAATAATCTGGATAGATAATAGACTCTGTAAAATATCTATAAAAACTAAAAATATAGATTTGCAGTTGCAGAATCGAAGAAGTTTTTGATAAAAATACAAAATTCGGTATAAATATTCTATAAATAATCCCGAGAGTGTTTCTATTGCCAACCTGCCACGAGCAGCATTATTGACATATGAATAACAAATTGCCGTAATATTGTACATGCAAAAACTGATATAAGATTCGTAATCAGTTCGAATTTTGATTAAGACCTCCGCCATTTTGAATTTTTCAACAATGTAACTTCAGATTCGTAATCAGCCACCCCGAAAACCTCTGAGTAACAAGTGTCAGGCGAAATGATTGGTATTTAGAAAATTTGCTCGCAATATTGAATCCGCCATTTTAAATTTTCGAAATCTGACTTTAAATTCGTAATCGGCGTCCCAAGAAACCCCTATACACCAAGTTACAGTAAAATCTAACCAAATTTTTTTTTCCGCATTTTGGGCACTTTTTGTGAAATCCTTGCCGCAGCGAAGGGGTTAAATACCATTTCTGGAATTAAAAATTCCTTTCTTGGATCCCCTTGAATACCATTTATTACCAATATTTGAAAGAATCCCATTTAATACAAGATATGGGATTTAAGATTATGTTCTTTGAATACCGTCGAATACTATCGATTACCAATCCTAGTAAACGAAAAAAAATTGAAAGGTATTAGAAGGGGATTAATGGAGATTAAAATTTGATTGTTTTTATCTCATTTTCTTCAAAAAAGGTATTGGAATGATTTTTAATCCCAATAAAACCCCAATTATGAAAAGAATTTTGACTTATTGAATTCCAGCGAATACAAGATTTGGAATTAAAAAATATCTCTTTGAATCCCCTCAAATTCCACCCATTAAAAAATACCATTCAATACCAAATATGGCATAAAAGAATGTATTACCGAATCCCCTTTAAATCTATCAATTACCACTTCAAAATTAATTCCACTGTATTCCATATTTGGAATTCAAACTCATTTTAATGAATTCCCTTGAACACCCATGACTCTAAATATTATGGATCCTCTCGAATACCAACGATTCCAAACATTAAAACTTATCCCAACGGATACCAAATTTGGAATTGTGTTCAGTGAATACTGAATTTACTATTATGATAAAATTATTAAAAACATAAATAATGATCATTTAATAGATGCACGAGTTCATGAAATTATATGTAAATTAACTTTTTGTTTCATATGACAAAAATTTGAAACATATTTTAGAGCGCGCAAAAAAGATTAAAAAAATGTTTTATGTATTTATGTTATTTTATATACACGCAGAACAAGACCAACTCATATTTCGATTGTTTTTAAAGTAAACAGTCCAGTGAAATTTCGGTGTGAATTGTGGTATTTAATGTATTTTAGCCTGCCCAAATATATTATTATAATATACTTTTTTTTATAATTTATTAATTTAGAATTGTATGGGATTAAAAAAGATAGAATTGTTTTAATTTCAATACCAACAAAAAAGGGATTAAAAATTTTTAATCACTTTTAATCTTTTTTCGTTTACTGGAGTGTTTATCAGGTAATGAGGCAGAGAATTTAGTAAAATTTTATTCAGAATTAGTTCAAATATGGCAACTCCATCGTGCCGTTTATATACTTCACAACGACATCTATATTTATTATAATTGTAAGTTTTTCAATTATTTTTGTAAAAATTTTTCAAGATAATAAATTTTAGAAAAGGGCCATCATTCTGGCCGAAACGTCAAATAAATTTTTATTCATTGTCAACGCACCGTACATCCATTACTTCAAAATTTCTAATTATATGTTGAAATTAGCCCTGAAAATATTATCAATTACAATTCCTATTAGAATATCTTTCTGTACTGTGTATTTGAGCACATAGAGAAATCTTTATATAAACTAATGCTTAATGTAAACATAATTAGTGCAATCGAAGTTAAATGAGCCGTGAGATTCCATAATAAACAGTAGATGTGTGTTTTGAAATATTCAAATTATACGAAATGCTGCAAGTTTCAGAATTAAGATGTTTTGGTATTTATGTTTTCATGTTTTCGAATATCTCCCCTAGCTGAAATGAAATTTTTACAAAAATGTACAAAAATGTAAGATATCGTATAAAAATGTTTTTTTTTTTTATGCAAATTCCAACATTTTTTACACTTTTGTATGTTTTTGTACATTTATGTACATTTTTCGTGCTGTATGCTTGCCTTGACTTTGAACACAAATTATTTTCTGATGGAATCTGAGCCGCGATATGTCAAGACATGTGAAAAGGTACAAAAATGTTTGAAAACATATATAAACGTACAGAAATGTATGAAAACGTACAAAAACGTTTCAAAACGTTTCAAAACGTACAGAAATGTATGAAAATGTACAAAAATATATAAAAATAGACAGAAACGTACTTAAGTGTACATATACATACAAAAATGTGACAATTTAACGAAAAAAAGAGTTAAATAAAATAAAACCCAAAATAGAAAAAGTACGAAAATGTACAGAAACGTAAGAAACCGTACGTAAATGTACATAAACTTACTAAACCGTACGGAAACGTAACGCCCAAAAAAAAAACACATTTTTGTACGATATCTTACATTTCTGTTTGTTTCTGTACATTTTTGTACGTTTTCCTTCGTGCCTTTCTTATTTCCACTGGGGTCAGAACCATCAAAAAATAATAAGATTAATAAGAAAAGATTTTCATATTAAAAAAAAGGAACTTTTTTTAGTCTTGGCATCGAAAAGATTGGCCTCAATTCAGTTGAAAAGTATCTCCGTTCATATTGGCATTATTCTTTAACAGTCTTATTAATACATTTGAGGGTATGTATATTTAAAAAATATACACTGTAAAAAATCAAAACGAATTTTACAACGTTGAGCAAGGACAGAAAATTACCCACTTTCAACACGGTAAATTTACAATGAGAAACGCTGTAACTTTCGAAACGTTACTTTTCATATAATCTTGTATACTTTCCCTCGATTTTTTAAATTACAGTCAAATGTGGTCAAAAAATTACCCATGAACAACATCGTAAGATTACACAGTTAAGTATATTTTTGATACGCAACATTGTAAATTTACAACAACGTCTTGAACTGTAACCTCAATTCGGAAACAAATACTGTTAAAAAAATGTTATGTCTGAATTTTACCAGTAAAGTGTAAATTTCATTTTGATTTTTTACAGTGTATACATATTTAATGGACATTTTACGTTGTTTTTGACAGAAGATTTGCATTTCTTGTCAGCTTATAGAATATCAATTTTTTTTTGTTGATTTATAGTCGATTTAAATTGTTTTAAACTTTTCTGTTATTGTAAGTCGAAATGATTATTTTTATATATCGTATTTTGTCGAAATTGAAACACATCCTTTCAAGGTGACTTTTAAGCGACTTTAATCCTTATCCTCATAACTCGTGTTTATGTTTACATTAAGCAAAGGTTCTTATACATGAACAGCAAAATCAAACAACTTGTCACTGGAAATTATATTGTTTCTGAAAGATTTTCACTTAAATAATGTGTAATGAAAAGGTTTTATAGAATCGTATTACTTTATATTTACATGACAAAAATCAAATATAAATTTAAATTATTTGACTTAGACTTGTGTAAATTCTATTGTTTAAAGGTTTTCGACCTATCCCAGATAACACATTATATTTTCCATATATTTGAAATTCATACAAAAGTCTCCTGTGAATATCTGTAATATTCTTATAATATCATAAACAGCATATAAAAGTTCATATATCCTATATAGATTCTCAGAATATCCAAAACGAAATATTATATTTATTTCGAAATTCGTATATTCCAAAGTCGTCCTGATTTTCCTACACATACACATTAAGTACGTTTCCTACACATACACGTTAAGTACGAACGCACCTATCGTATATCCTGTATATATTCTTAGAATATGACACGAGACGCATTAGCACCTTTCTCGCAAGTGTTAACAGCCGAGTCCAGTACGTATATAAGATTCGACCTGAGACAGACAAGTACATCGATGCCTGTCAGAAACTCTGATCGTCTATTACAACGACAAAGATAGCTACAAAGAATTAAAATATGAATACAGGAAACTGTTGTTAATAAATCAAATTATGAAAGTGTTGCAAGAAACAATTATCTCAAAATTGAAAAAAAAGAATGCAGGTATGGCATCTGTGTTTCCGACGGCAGTATAGTAAACATCAATAAAGTGATACAATGATTATAAAAAAGGTGAATAAAATTATGGAATAGTACATAATTTTTGCTGATAATTAAATGATATGACACGTGTGACAGTAGTGATTTGTTTTAATATTTTATACTACACTCTGAAAAATTTCGATGTAACTTTATAATGAAATGGTGGAAATTATAATACCAGTGAAAATCATGGTAAATTTACGCGGTAATGACGCTGAAGCTGGCAGCAGATTCGCAGCAGCGGATTAGAAAAAACTCTAGTTTTCAGCCATTAAAATTGCCAAAAACCGATTATTTGTATAAAATTTGTCTAAAAATGTTTAAATTAAAGTAATTTTTAATAATAAATTATCCATTTCCACAGTTTTCTTGAATCCGCTGCTAGCTTCAGCGTCATCGTGTGTTAAAATGCTTATAAGGAAAGAAATTTTCCGTTGTTTTTGTTTCATTCCGATAAACGTAAAGTGGTGATTAAAACTCGAAATCGTTACAAAAGGAAATTTTATGGAAAAGGACACTTTTATCACATCTTTGTAAATTTCATTTACATTTTTTACAGTGTATTGACGTTTAAAGTTATCGAAACTTCTTCAGGGGTTATTCTATACTTATGAGCTGTAATGTATACTCAGTATATCATGCTCGATATACTGAGGAAATTCTAAATAAATGTTGCGATATTCCGAGAGTACAGTAGGACCTCTCTTATTCTAATTGTCCAGCCTCTCTTATTCTAATCATTCCCCCACAAGTCTTCTCCCACTATCACTCGAAAAGTCAACGAAAAATATTGTCCACGAATCACAAGCTTGCAAGCAAAGTAAGTGGGGGTAATGGGAAAATTAGAATAAGAGAGGTCGGCGCCATCTTGAAAAACTTTACTAATTAGAATAAGAGAGGTCCTACTGTATACTCAGAATATTCCTATGTCCGCCCAAAATATGTTCTCACAATGTCCTCAGAATATTATTCATGATATTCTGAGAATATACATAATATATAATTCATACATTTTCGATAATCAAATATAAAATATTCTGTGCTTCTCTCCGAATATATTTGTAATATAAAAAAAAATTCGCGAATTTAACACTCGGTGAAGTTTTCAAATTAGAAAAATTGGCTAGATCGATTATCCGAGTCAAATGAATGATAAAAAAAATGAACACTTGGTCTTGTTTTGTTCAAGTAGTCGACGTTTCGACAGCGTCACTGTCATTTTCAAGACTATCTATATATAACTTGCAAAAATTAATATTTTACATTGTCGCAGTTTTATAATTATACGAAGACCTAATGTAAAATATTAATTTTTGCAAGTTATATATAGATAGTCTTGAAAATGACAGTGACGCTGTCGAAACGTCGACTACTTGAACAAAACAAGACCAAGTGTTCATTTTTTTTATCATTCATTTGACTCGGATAATCAATCTAGCCAATTTTTCTTATTTGTAATATATTTTTTGCCTAACCACAAGATTACAATTAAAAAAATCGATTTATCTTTAACAAAATATAAAAAACATTTCACCCTTCGAGAATAAGAGGTTTATACAAAATGTAGACGTTCTGATTGGACCTCGTTAAGTTGGAAAAAATCATGTTTTTGACAGTTTTTTCAAGATAGCGGTTTCAATATGTCCGACCGCCAAATTTTATTATCATATTCGTAATCAGGAGGCAAAAATACGTCAAAATAGCTTTATAAATTTTTTTTTCGAGGTGCTGTAGTTATTCTGCAGTTATACCGAAGTTTCTTGCAACACTGCCATAATTTTATTTATTAACAACAGTTTCCTTTATTCGCATTTTAATTCCTTCTAGCCATCTTTGTCGTGGTAGTACACTACCGTCTTTAGACACCAGATTATTTAAGGTTTTCGTCGCCATATTCTTTCCTGAACGAATGAATATTTCCCAAAAATACAGTTTTGAACTTGTTTATTATAGAAGACACACATTCAACACCAATTACATGGGACACGGAGTAAATTACATCAAACTTTCTTTTCTTCGAAAAATCCACCTTTCGCTTTCAGTACGGCTTTCACGATGCGAGGCATTCTGTTGATGAGATTTTCGAGTTTTTGCTTGTCGAGTCGATCAACATTAGCTTTAAGTATATTTTGTATCAATATTGTCATACTCAGTAAACCCAACCTTTGAGACATATACAGTAGGACCTCTCTTATTCTAATTGCCTTTCTTATTCTAATTGTCCAGCCTCTCTTATTCTAATCGTTCCCCCACAATCACACAAAAAGTCAACGAAAAATATTGTCCACGAATCACAAGCTCTCAACCAGAGTAAGTGGGGGTAAGGGGAAAATTAGAATAAGAAAGGTCGGCGCCATCTTGAAAAACTTTACTAATTAGAATAAGAGAGGTCCTACTGTAAGTCTGAAACGACATTTAACATAGCGCATTGTTACTGCTGTAGTCAAAACATATTCAGATTATTTCAAAAGCTGCTATCACCCACTTCCGTTAATATTCAGAGCTTTAAATCAAATATTTCTTACATTTTTTGCTTATTATGTACGAAAAATTAAGTGTCCAAAGACTTTTGCACAGTAGTGTAGACCATCAGATTTTCTGACAGGCATCGATGTACTTGTCTGTCTCAAGATGGTCGATTCTTATATACATACCGGACTCGGCTGCTACCACTTGCGAGAAAGATGCTAATGCGTCTCATGTCATATTCTGTTTTTGATATTCTGAGAATATATACAGGATATACGATAGGTGCGTTCGTACTTGTGTATGTGTAGGAAATTCATTAAATAAACTAACTAACTACCCAAATTTTGCATCCGGTACCCAACGAATTGTTCGTTTTATGCTCGCATCAAACTGTCATAGCCTCGAAAATAAGTGACAATGCAAAATGTTCATCGAAATGAAAACTAGTAAATACAAATGTAACGAACAAGTGATAGTATAATACAGACACAGGAAAAAAACAAATGACACCATAACCTCTACGACAACAAACAAAATGAAAAATTGAAGATCGGCCTATAATTTCCTGTTTTTTTTTTTCAAGGCTATATATGATTCTGTTTGCGAAAGGGAAACCGTAGTTTTAACCGACGAGTCCCCCCGTTTGCAGGAAATGACGTACGCCGATTTTTGAAATTTGCATCAAAGAAACTAAAAAAATTACGAACAGTATGTGTCGATGACAACATTGATGCCGTTGACTGTCTGGTCATCGGTGACGGCGATGAGTTCCTTGCCCTGGGTATCCTGGGATACCACCATAAGATTTTGGCCGTTTTGTTGCCACTCGACGTAACTCGGCGGTTGCTGGTGAAATTCGGCATTGTTGGCGATGATCGCGTTCACCGGAGGATTTTGATTAACGGTTGTCATCAATGCGATCGGTTCCGATCGGTCGGACACGCGGGTACTCATCATCGCCGTCGCGGTTCCTCGCGGATCCTCGTACACAAACCGCATCGAACTGTTTCGCGCATTCGGAAAACCCCAAGACCGGTCCCCGGAAATCGAGAAAACGCGCGCGCAAACACTCGCGGAAAGTGTTTCTTTCCCCGACTGTTAAGTTCGAAAACGATCTTTTGTTTTTTTGGAAAAATCGCGTTATACTTTTGTTACGTCGTTTAATGAAATTCACGTAGGATATATAGATGGTAGATCACGATTTCGGCTCTGTTCCAAGAGGCGGCCAGAGGGGAAATGGGGAAGGGGACGCGCCAGAGAGCGCGACGAGTTACGGGTGGCCGCGGCGCGGAGGGAAAGGAGCCAGTACCGTGGATGTCTGCCAAAATGCCCCGAGCGATTAATCCAATGCCGGAATGTTCGAGAATTTAGGATATAGTGCCGACTTGAACGAATATATGCAGGTATATTCGCGCCATTGGAATATTTCGTTAAAAAAAAAAATCTCGAGTTTTCCGAAATCATTTTGCAAACTCCATCTTGGAATTAGGTCATACTGGGTTGATTTAGGCACCGTTCGGTTATTGGCGAGTTTCAGTGGTGTATTCGGAACACTCGATGCGAATTTAAGAACACGCAAAAATTATTAGAGACCGTGTTAATTATTGGGACAGGTTTAAGTTCCCCGGAAAGACACCGCCTTAACGAGTGCGAGAAAGACACTCTTATGTACAGTGCATTTACTGCCCTTGTGTTATCCAGTCCCATCTATCATGTTTAATCTGGATTGCTACATTTTAATTAATTTTATTACGCTTCCCTAATGCACAAGAAGTTTCTTGAAGAAACAATGAAGTTTTGTAATCCGTAAAAACTTATGACTTTGTATTCGACTCACGTAATTTACAAATTAAGTTGGGGCGATGCGATGGATCTCTGGGGAGCAGATCTGCTTTTTATAAATCTGTCTCACTTGTTCTAATTTGGCTCGTTTTAAGTGCAATTTCAATACGAATTTCGGATGACTTGTGTCTAGCAAATTAATTTATAGCTTTGAATACGAATAAAACCGATAATTGGTATACCAGACTGATTTTCGCTTTGACTCTTCTATTATTTTATTCAAATACATTTTCTATTGGGTACAGTTATGGTAAAAATACCCAAAGTTTAAAAAGGTTATGTTTGAACAGTCAGTAAAGTAATTTTTAAGAGCAGGTTCGGTTGATGTCATAAATTTCTAACCTAAAATATTCAAATTAAACAGCAATTGAACACATTTCAAGATATTTCCATAAATACTTATTTTGGGGTAATTTAAAGTGTTTTTTTTTCGAAATGTATGTAAAATTTCAACCGAATCGGTTTAGAATTCGGAGGGGGGGTCCAGAAAAGTAAAATTAAAATTACACTTTTACAGTTCGTATTTTTCTTCTTTCCAATGTTCGCCTAAAATTAACTATATTCGTGAAAATATGTAAATTATTCTAAAGGTTTTGAGAGTATATTTAGTTTCCGAATAATTCAAATATTTTAGGTTAGAAATTTACCTTATCAATTACTGTTTGAATCAAGCTCGCTTTTACCGACGCTGTATTTCGATGTAAGGGGGGGGGGGGTCCTAAAGTGCTTCGCCGATAATGTAGGAATCTTTACTAAAAACCGTAAATAAAAAATGACTAAATAGATTTTTCAAAATTTAAGCTCTGTAAAGGTGATTCTAATTACAATAGCCGGTATCCTAGAAAATTTCAACATTAACTGAGAACCGACCTCTTTAGAACCCCTTTAAAAGGATATGTTTCTGTGAGAATTCATAATGAATTACATTAAAGCTATTTCGCAAATAACAACGTAAACTTTAAGAGTACTGCAGAAATTTATTCTTTTAAGTTCTCGCCCGTTTTTCAACCAATTTCGCTAAAATTTGCCGTATAAACATTTAAAAATGCGTAAAAAAGCTTTAAAACTCATCTGTACTTGGAAGTGTGTATAATTTCTGTTTAATTTGCATATTTTAAGTTAGGAATTGACTTTATCGATAGACATGCTTTGGCGGTCTCTGAAGGGGCTCTAAAGTGTTCCGCCGATAAGGTAGGAATTCACCTTAAAACCAGCTAAAAACCGTAAATAAAAATGTCTGAATCAATTTTTTGGAAATTCAGGCTCTATAAGGATAATTCTAATGTGGTCAATTAAAGAATAACAAAGACATTAATTGAGCACTGACCAACAACTATTTTAAACAAATTTTGATTTTTTTTGAGAAGTATTTTAACCTCCCACTTATCACGAATACCATGAAATTTTAAAATGGAAAAAAAAAAACTGTTATATGTCTCCAAGAATGTACATAAAATTTCAGTTAGAATTCCTACTTAATTTTGAAATTAACTAAATTTAATACAGATTCATAAAAACCACGTAAAAAACCATTATAGTACTTTTCGGTCCTAGGACGTAAAGTTCAATTTTACGGACCGAGTGGAGATTGTGCATTGATCGCACTATCTACAAACCGAGGTCGTAAAATTTTACGGCCGAGGAGCGAATACTATTTTTCGATACACTGTTCGCAAATGTAGGCACTTTAACGACTATTTTTAGTCTGTAAAGTGCAGAAATCAGTCCATAAAGTGTGACTTTACGGACTAAAGAGAGTCCGTAAAGTGTCTACTTTACGGACACGTGTATCAAAATAGTACTTTTCCGTCCTAGGCCGTAAAGTTCAATTTTACGGACCGAGTGGAGATTGTGCATTGATCGCACTATCTACAAACCGAGGTCGTAAAATTTTACGGCCGAGGAGCGAATACTATTTTTCGATACACTGTTCGCAAAAGTAGGCACTTTACGGACTCTTTTTAGTCCGTAAAGTCACACTTTATGGACTGATTTCTGCACTTTACGGACTAAAAATAGCCGTTAAAGTGCCTACATTTGCGAACAGTGTATTTCCGAAATTTTGCAATCATTTCTTGTTTACTTTTATATTTTACAGGTCATCATGTATAATAATTAAAAATGGAATTACAGAACTCGAATTTTAAAAAATAGCTTCAATACTTTTTTATATACATATTTTTTTATTCGGTTTTATTTTAATGCTATTTTACGCATTTTTTATGAATACACGGCAAGTTTCACCAAAATTGTTTCAGAAACGTGCGATAATTTACAAGATTAAATATCTGTAGTACTCAAACCGTTTTCGTTGTTACCTACCAAATTTATTCTTACGCATTCTCGATCTTTTCTGAATCGATTTTGCTGAAATTTATGGTACATTCGTAAAAAATTTGTAAAATAGCTTTAAAATAGTAATTTATTATTCTTCATGAAACATATCTTTTTAATTGAAAATTCTTTTAAATTGTTACAGAATGAATGTCGATTTATTGGTGAGACTTCTTATACAGATGATGAAATACCGAAAGGAATTTTAAAAAAAACCTCAAATTGAAATTATAACAATAAAAGTAACAGATGACTATATCATTTGACAGTCAATTTTTTTTATTTGTATCAAAGTAGTTTTATTTTATTTCAACCGCTATATTACATTTATAATTTTAAATAACACAAATTTGAGTATTTCAGTGCTTTCCACTTCTTAATTAAAGATGGTATTTAAGTCCTACCACAGCCAAATTATAAGATGACAAAAAAAAAGAACAGGAAAAGGGAACCTTATGAATAAAAATTGAAGAATATATGACAATAAAAAACTCAAAATTTCATCTTTTAAGACCTTGCCTTTTACGCAGGTGTGATTTAATGAAGTATGCAACCCAAACAGCAAAAGGACACCTTGAAGTGTTCTTTAAGAAGTCTTAAAAATGGTAAGATGTCTTAAATACTTATCAGAAAAAGCTTTTAAAAATGATCTTTAAGAAGACTTATGTGTCGATTTTAAGAGCTTTACAAGACCTCTTAAATACGAGGTGTCAGAAAAGAAGTCTTATTTGAGAGTTTTGACATATAAAATAAATAATATAAATGAAAAGCAAATTTCTGAAAATTATAGAATGGGGATCATACAATAATAATACAAAATTATGGTAACACTTACTAAATATCGTAAAAGAACTTATTTTGTCAAGTAAATATTGAGGGATCTCATTTTTGGATTCAGTAGCCATCTAGTCTCTGGAAGAAACACAGATCTCAATCCCTTTGCTAAAAGAGAGATGGTCCATCAACAAGATAGATTAAGACCTCAAACATAAGATCTCTTCGGGATTACGATTTTAAGAAGTCCTAAGTAAGACATCTTTAAGAGCTCTTTTTAAAGATTATCATAATTCAAACTTCTTCAGGAGGTCTTTTTGGATATATCTTTGGACTGAGTTAGACAGAGAGACTAAACATCGTTTTTTAAGTATGAGTTAATTGAATTAAAATATTTACAAGGTGTACTAAACGATCTTTTAATTACTTATAGTTCTAAACATTAATTTATGACTTGGTTTTTAATAATTCAAAGAATAAATTTCAAAAAGTGAAAATTAATATCTTTACATCCGTCGTTGTAGATTATATTATACCACATACTCGGAAAATCGAAACGATACCGGAAACACGTGTGCTTGCTAAATGAACAAGTGTTAAGTATCAAATGCATTGGATAAACGATTACATCAATACAATACTTCGAAGAAAAGATAACATACTCGGAACGACTATCTGAAAAAAAATTATTAAATGCTTCGTTAAAAATGATTATTATGATAATAATTTGTCATGAATTAAAATTTCAAATGGTAAATTTCTAAGTAGTCCATGAAAAATGATGTTTTGAATTAATAATTTCCTTTGAACCCATTTCTTTTTTTTCATAAACGACATCAATGTAACAGTACGTTACTATATTCGGAAAGTCTAGCCGGAGAACAACGCCATATAGTTGATCGATTTGAACTAAATTCATTTTGAACACAGCGTTTGAATGGTGAATATTTTCCGAATAGTGTGTAAACAAAAATGATTATAAGATTAAATAATAAATTAATAATAAAATTATTGCAATTTTTTCTATATTTTTGTTTATTTTCTTATAAATATTTCTTGTGAAAAAAGTTTACAAAATGTTCGATATTCAAATGAAGCGCGTAAATACTTAGTTCCTTGATTTTTACAAGTTTTTAAAAAATTGCATTGTATTAGCAATTTTAGCAATTAAATTAAGCAATAGTTATTATTTTTTATTTATAAAGAATAATATAATAAAGTAATGATTTCTATGATGTTCCTTAACTTATTCCTGATCTATAACAGACATATTTTTTAAGCATTTTCAACAATTTTCTAATGCTCAAATGCAATTTTTTTTTGTCTATCAGCTGAATAAATATGGCGACTTTTCATTTGCTACAAATTTTGTTTTATGTATCTAATTCTGAGTTTTTACCACTTTTTGACGGTATATTGAAAGTGTTAAGACAGAAATTTTAGATATATTCAGTTTCAAAAAATAATCTCGGGTTTTATATTATATCCTTATTATCGCACAGTCTGTTAGTAAAGTCACTGCAAGAATAAATGTAAAAAACAATTTCTCACGAGTACCGTAAAGGTCATTTTTTGTTACAACACTCCGAAGAAGATTTGTGTTCTAATGTGACTCTCAAGGTGATGCGTTAACTACGAGTGCGAAAAAATCTTTTACATGATAATCGATTCAATTTTTTTATATCGATTATTGTAACAACATTATTAAGTTTACTTGTGTCTGTTGTAGATTGAACATAATTAATGTCATATTACCATTTTAACGTAATTGACATTTTTATTATATGTAAGAAAAGAAACACTGTAACAATATTTGAAACCTGAAAAAATACCCAAAAATGTTTCAGAACTTTTTCTAAAAATCCATTATTTTGGAAGAATGATACATTTTTCACTCTAAGAAATTTAAACTAACTAGAATTTTTTACTCTAAAACTAAGTTTGATACTAATCATGACCAATTCTTAAGATTTTGAAATCCTACACGTGTTTTTAAATATTCTCTCTATTTTTTTTTATCGATTGAAAAGACACTTTTTATTGAGTGAAAATTGGACCACTCTAGTTAAACAGTGAATTTTTACTACAAATAGAACGAGTTTTCGCTACATGCAGAGTTTTTTTCACTCTTTCAATAGAGTGGCTCAAATTCCACTCTATCAAGAGTTTCTCACTCCAAGGAATTTATTTAGAGCATAATGTCTGTATCTTTAGTATTAAATTATGTATTCGTTTATAAACAAATTGGATGTAAATAAACCAAATTTTAAATATTTTTGTTTTCATTTTCCCAAAATGGTTTTTTGATATGATCAATTGCTAAGTCTATAACATTCGTCGATTAATCGCACCAAATAAAACTGTAACAAGAACGTTTCGTTTTTTCAAAACAAGATTTAATGTTATGTTACCAACGTGATAATATAAGCCAATAAATGTCCACCGATCAAATGAATTCTAACAACATCCTTTTGTTACTGTCGCTTAGTGGATTAATTAAATCGTCATACGATTACAAAAAGATAAAGATTGATACGTTCAAAAATAAAAATTTATAGAAAATTACATTGTGGATACTAGAAACAATGGAAACTTAATTACCTCACTATTGTCATTAGAATTAAGTCTACCCAGTGGAATATTTTTATATTTATAATCGAAAATACTACATTTACTAGCTCTTTCCAAAGATATCTCCAAAAAGAACTCTTCCATAAGTCTTAGTTGCAATAGTCTAAGAAAAGTGTTCTTAATGAAGTCTTATTTATGCTATTTTGAAATAAGTGTTATGCGTGACATCTTCAATTTTTGTAAAGCGATCCGCAGTTTAGAGATCCGTATTTCTTCTAGAGACGCTAGGTGGTGTCCGAACCCAAATATAAACTCGCAAGACACTTACTTTCATGTTCAATGAAATTACACAGGTCTACAAAAAGAGGATCTTGGATGTTGTTGGGAAGCTGTGGGTTATTTTCGACGTAATTGTGTGCATAGAATCCGAACCCGAAGTCAGAATTGTTGCATCACGTCAGGAATTTGAGATATTTGAGGTTATGCACTCGAAAAACGGGTTATTTTGCTGTGTTTGAGATTTCGTACAGGATGCAACAATTTTTTGGCCTTCTGTACTATTTGTATCTTTTATTACTACCTTTACCCTTCAAAATGAGGTTTTTATTCGTTCACCTATTATTTTTTTTACAAAGTTACGGCCATTTTGAAATTACGTGGTGTAACACATTAATGTCATAAGCACATACTTTAAATACTCTGAGACAGATATTTTTTACTGGTATCTTCATTTGAAAATTTGTACTGGTGATATTTGGCGTTGCCAAATACGAATTTGAAGTCAAGATATAACATTTTTTAATTCAAGAAGGCGGATTCAAAATGGCTAAGTAAAGAATACAGTATGAAAAAGTTATCTAATAAACAGTCACAATATTGAAACGTGTTTTTAGTTATGAATATCTACATTTTATATAGTTGTTTATATTTATATAGGTTTCTTGACATTGAATTTGACCTTGAGCTTGTTCTCCAAGGGCATTTCAAGGGTAAATTTGTTTACGTGTATATCGTAATTTAAAATTGACGTATCTTGGTGAAAAAAGTCGTAATGGAATTCTGCTCCTCTCATATTAAAGAAAAATAGTAGCACCATATGATCCATCCAAAGGAAAAACTAATAAAAATGTTGACCTGTGTTATTTTAGTGATAGTGAAACCCTGATAGATGTCTATCCATTTTTTCTTACACTATCCGTTTCTCCAATACCTTTAACACAGTAAATATGTAAATTGTCTAATATTTACCCAAGAAATGGTTTGATTTCGACTAGGGAAGCGTTTAAACAAAAAACTCTCCCTTGTAGAATTCTTAAATTGACGTATTAGTCGTCTAAAAGATCTTTCGGAAAAGATATTCCGGAATAATAAACGAGAATTAAAAATGTTATGATAATTATCATATAAATGAATAGATGATTAAATGTAAATTACTTCCTTCTATTTTAGTAATTTCACTTTTTTCAAATTTTCGAAAAAAATATTCCAAGAAAGTTTTCTTTTACATCATAAAATGAAATAAATACATTTTTACCATATTTTAAACGTCGGTATGCTTTGAAGATTATTTATTAGTCAAAACCAAAGGCAATAAAATCTAAAAAATATTTTCCCTGCATCAAAATCCATTTCTTATTAAATGTAATTATTACAATTTCATTACTTCGTATTGTCCCTTTAATTTTTGTTCACATGAAGAGAGGTACATACATCACAGATGTTTAAAAAAATTAACTTAAAAGCGTAAATAGTTTGACGGTTTGTAATACAAGCTGTTTAAACGCACTCGACACTTGCATAATAACACTTTGTACTTTTCCGACGATTTGAAGTGTAAATTAGTAGTAAGCGTCTGATCTCGAGAAATTCTAATGGACATCATGAAACTTTCAATTACATCTACTTTTAAAGGTCTTAAAAGCAGACTCGTTGCGGAACATTAACACGAATACATTTGACACTTTTTTTATTCCTTTCTCGACTAAACCCATACTTAAGTAGTCTGTACTAAAGTAGACCATACTAAAGTAATCTCTGTAATAAAATACTTTGAATGAAATAAAAAAAAACTGAACAAATATTTATACATTTAATTTTTGAACATTCGGTTTTTGTAGTTTTCGTACTTAGTATTTCGGTTCCGCTGAGACAAAACGAGATTAACTTAGTCTCGATCTTACTTGAGTCCCGAAATAAATGAAAGTCTCGAATCTCGATAAATATAATTTCCTTACAATTGAGCAAAGAAAAAGTTACTATGTCACTTGTCTAAAATAATATTTGCCAATTTTTTGCAGGTAATGACTTTTAGATTAACTCAATATTTAGCAATCATAAAATATATAAATTTATATTGTATTTCCTGCGGTGAATAATCGATTACTTTTAGTTATACATAATTTGAAAGACGTGAAAGCTTATAGCTGCGATAATAACTTTAATATATTAACACGTAAATCTACTATCAATGCTTCAATATTAAAATCTGAAGAGGTCAAGGTCGGCATTAGTTTTTTCAATTATGCGAATTAGCCATTAAAAAAGAGAAAAGTCATCTTTTAATCGAAACCGTTTTTATAAAATTACTTATTCACTATTACTGCAATAAAAAATATATAAAATATGAAAAATTCCGAACAGAATTTCATTAAAAATAAAATAAGTTTTGGATTATTCTAAAATTGGTTTAAATGACCTCAACAGAAAAGTCATTCACAAAACGATGGTTTATTTTCTCAACGTATCAAATATCAAACGATTGCCAAGGTAATAGACAAGGTCTCTAGAAATTGCTTAAAGAATCAAGATTGGACGATATAAAATAATTTTCAACGAAAAAGCAGTTTCGAAAAATAAAAAACACTGACAATTCTATAAAATTTCAAAATAATTTTGTAAAAGTTCCAAATAAAAATGTTTTAAATCGGCTAAAAAAGTTAGTCACTATTTTTTGTATAAACATTCATGGTACTCTTTTTTTGAAATTTTTTTTACAATTGAAATGGCGATACTACATCTTTAAAGTTGAAGACAATATGATATTTTTTTTTTAGACTGGTTAATACTTGATCACAGTAGTTAAAAGGAAGCACGACAAAAGATAAGTTTATCAAAAATTATATTCGTCAACGAGTGCAATTTACGTAAATTTATGAATTGTAACTTTTTTAAATTAAAAAAAAAACGTCGCTTTTAAAGCAAAATTTCGCTATTTAACGATGAAAATTCACTTAACGATAAAATTCATTTCACAATATATTCAGTGTGAATTGTCACGTTAGAAAAATTTCAAATTAAAAAAAAAGGGCAAAAAAACTTATTTTTCTTACCTCAAAAAAGTACTTTGTTTATTTGAGTAATTGTATTATTTTCGCTACTGATTTACTGGTTAAATAAACACTATAAATCCATAAAAATGTGTATAAAAATACTATTTGTTAATAACAATGACTATTTCTTTGTAAAAAATGGTGAACGTATATTAAATTTATTAGGAGGTTATGTTCATTTTCTCAAATTATTGATACAAAATTCTGATATCTTGTAAATAATACTTATTCTTTAATTTAAACAATTTTATTCGTTTTTTTATGCATTTTTATTACGTAGAAATAAATTGATTTTACTATTCAATACAATTTACTATTTAAACAATCGTGTTTAAAAAATATTACAATACAACTCCATCCTTCAATAAATGAACAATTTTCCTGAACTCAAATTTTGAAACCAACCAAAAATATCAAAGATAAAAAAATCTTGAAAAACAAGACAAAAATTTTATTTACCGTTTTCAACCATTGACATTTTCTAGACCTCGAGGTATCAATAAATTTTTACAACTGAAAAGTTGTATACAATAAAAATTTCCGGACTTTGAAAATCGGGAGGTGTATAAAAATTATAACAGGTTTTTCCTAAACTTTACTCTTAAAAATGCTACCGAAATATACTAGAAATTGTTGATTCTATAAACAGTAATTTTTCGAGAAATGTTGACTACTTTCTAATATATGCGCCTTCAGAAATATTCAGAAATTTGAATTAAAAAAATGGTACTTGTACACTTTTTAAATTTCCTATAGAAACGCTCATTTCTTCAGATTTTTTAATCCAAATCTGCAGCATGACAGAAATGCCTGGTATTTCAAACATTCTGATGGATATCGCGTAATTCACACGTTAAAAATGCAAGATATCGCGATATGGGAACACGTTATTTTGATTTAGTATTCTCTGGTGCAATGGAGAAAAAATTGAGTCATTCTCTTGAAGAAATCAATTTTCTTTTGGGATTAAAATCTCAATTTTTCAGGTGTGAATAGGAAGATCATTATCCCTGAAAAAGTGATTTATTACGCATAGGAACTCGATATCTTTGCTGTTGATGATGTAATCAATTTTTAAATGGAGAAATTATCGATTAAAGATAATCAAATGATTAAGAGAAGAAAAATTGATTAATTTTTTTTAAGGTGATAAAACAAGTGTATTTTGAAAATTTCGGTTTTAGGTAAATATTAAAAAGACTTATTTCCAACATTAAATTTAAAGAAATTTCGAAAAAAGTCAAAGCAATTTTACCATTTTTCCTTGGAGTCACTCTTTCGATTGTTTTATTTTGCTACATTGTGACCAAAAATTACAGAGAATTCTACAAATTCTTCTAATCCTACAATAACTCCATGTCTTCTATTTTGCACTGAAAAATATGTGTTTTATAGTTTCTCTGCACAGCATAACATATACTAATTCGAAACCAATTTGCATATGAGAAACAAGTACAGCGACAATCGTTGCGATCGCACCTAGCGGTGCTAAAAGAAGGTAAGTCTTTATATCGATATTAATAGAACGTTTAACTTTGTTTTCTGCCAGACAAAAAAAATGTTAATGGAACTATAAAATAATGTTAAAACCGGTAGCTATGTTTATTAATATAATTAATAACGGAAAAGTTAGTAGCGATTTTTTTCTACGGAAAGATATGATTAAATGTCTATTTTATAAATAAAAAATAATTAAAATGGCTAATTGTAAAATGGCGATATTTGACATTGGAGGTTATGTACAAGATCAATTTCGTCTGATAAGATCAGGAAAATTTCAAGACCTGTTGCTTCATCGTCTACAAAATATTCTGAAGACTACAAAGTAGCCCTAAAAATCTTTTCTATCATCGATTGCCTTGAAACTTTCCAAAATATGACCTACTACCCATAATTCCAACAGTTTCTTCACGCGCATTATTTTTGTTTACATCAGATGTTTACACTTCGCTGGGTATTTTCCGTTGTCGTTTATTACAAAGACATAAGGCGCGTATGTTAGGTTAGGTTAGGTTTTACCATAGTCATTCCAAGACGATAATATTTTATTGCTTAAAATGGTTATACGTATCATATTCTTCGATTACATGTTTTAGTGTAAGGAAATAGTAAATGGAACTATTATTGTCTGGTGTACTATAAAAATACATAAAAATAAATAGTTTTCGAACAAAAATAATCGTCTATGTTATGCTCAGCAGTGTATAGTCACAGTTTTCACGTTTTGCCACCAGGTATCGCACGTTTCGTGTTAGATCCCGATTAGGTACTTGTTGATTAGCGCTAGAGGGAAACAGAACCCATATTCAAAGTAGTTTCCTAATTATTTATATAACGTGTCACGGTGATACTAAAACCCGGCTATGTTTATTTTTTCTCCCTTCATAAGATTTGTATTTTATAAAGAGTAGACCAGTAAAATGGAAATAAATTTAACGATTTGGAGAACATACAGTAAAAAAATCTATCTGGGTTCCTATTGGTCGTAGAGATGAAAATAAAAAATTAAAATGTGCAGAATTTTGTTAGCTACAACTGTGTTTTTATGTTTTTCTTTGACAAAATTGATACTTTTTGTATTGACCGATATTACCAAAGAATGTCATTCAGAGTAATAATCTTGTTTTTTGTGACAGTATCTATACTTGTGTTTATGTAGGGGTCCAAATATGATTGATCGTATATCATTGTTGTAATAATCGTTAAAAACTCGATTTTTCCTTGGACTTGGGTGCAACCCCTTAGCAAAATCACCACGGAAGAGAAAATTCAGTATAATCAAGGAATCTTTGTATAATGTAAATCAATAATCTCACATCCCGTCTTTCATAGTGAGAACAAAAAAATGCATTCAAACCGGATCGTTGACACGTGGGGTTGGGGGAGACCTAAGGTTTCCCTGTGGAGTTGATACGGTCCTGAAGACGAGACAAACGAAGGGCCGCCCCACTCCCACGGCTATGGAAGGCAGATGGAGAGCCAGTGGAATATTCCATAGCTTTTGATGGTCCGGGAGGAAAAGACGGTGGGGAAAGGCGTGTACAATGTATATACGAATGGCAGAGTTGCTGTTTAAAAGGAGCTGGCTAACAAAGAACTCTTACAGGAAAAGCCCAACGAGTTTCGGAAACCGATTCCAGCCGACTAATTGCTTTTTCCAAAAATTTTCCATCTTAAAAATCAAAACATTCCACCATTCACGGAAATTTTGAGTTTTCATCATCCCAAATAAACCTCAGGAGATGCCGTCAGGTCCCACGTGTTCCAGAGGAGGAATTTCATAAATGCAACAGTGGACGTTTAAAAAAAATTCAGAAAATACCTGAATTTGTTTTTGTCAACTTTTTATTGTAGCATTAAAAAGGCAGCGTATAGTTCTGGCAGTCGATAATACACCGAGTGAAATATATAAGGTTTACAATTTTGTAAATGTCTACAATAGTCGCCATTTTGATAATATAGTTATTGCGACTATACATCTGATGATTATTATTATACTTTCCTCCTTAAATTTGAATTTTTCTGTTTCAAATAGTAACACAACATTTTATTAAGGAAATAGTTTTAAATTAGTTAATTATTAGATTAATTTGACTGCTATTATTACTTTGATTTATCATTTAAATGAGCAAAAAATTCGACTATTTTAACCCTTTGTGTTACGTTTTACAGGTTGCATCGAAATAGCTTGAAAATATTCACTCGTGAATTTTCGGGGTCGCTAATTACGAATCCGATTGCGAAATATTAAATTCAAAATGGCGAAACCAATATGGCGGATCAAGATGTTTAAATCTACATCGAATTAGACAGAATTTTGACAGCCAGGGAACATAGTTCCGAAAATCAACACACCGAAAGGTCAAAATTTCGATGTAGCATGGCTCCAGCCCTGATTTTCTTCACTTTGTCTTTGAAAATTTGGCAAAAAGCAAGCAAATTAAAATACCTTCGACTCACGGAATATCGAAATTTAGCCTTTCGGGGTTTTGATTTTCGGAACTTTGTTTCCCGGCCATTTTGACTATTTGACAGTAAAATTTCAGACTATTGGAACGAGTAACTCATTTTTCGTTTATCAATTAATTTAAGTTTAGAAAGTACCTTCAAATATTTATTCCGATGACCTATATAAATGACAATATTTAAATACCCGCTCAGAACTATACGAAACCTATACAGTTCAAGCACTTGCAAAAACTACAACTTGAAAAGTAGCCCTCTATCGGAGAAAAATAAAATATAAAATCCGGGAATTTTTATATTACACTAAGTCAATATGAATAATTGAGCTAATATATTCAACTTTTATCAACTTAAAATAAAGAATTACTTCCTTCAATGAGAAACAAATTCTTCAAGCAAATTTTACTTGAACTAATAATAACTTGATTAAAACGAATTATTTAAAATAACTACTTTTTCCGGGTGACTATTTAAAAATAGTCTGACATAAAATTACTAATATAATTAAAGAGATTAATAAACGACAAACTATTTTCTATCGCTAATTATTTTGACATTAACTATTTCAAACTTTTTTCGGCTAAAAATTGTGTTTAAAATTAATGTTTACTAGTTAATAAAATTTGAAATGTGCGCGTAATTTTCGTTCGTACAATTTTATTGGTTTCATTTTTATTACGGACTTGGTTTAAATTTCCGACATGATAATATTAGTTAGTTTTGATGGATATAAAATTGTCCATGTTGAGTACCAGAAAGTATGGTATTTTCATAATATCATCTTAGTATATTATACACACATGCATATAAAATGAATAATATTTTTAAATCCTCTTAAGACTGCCCTATATATTGTTACTAATTCCCGACGTGTTAACTTCCCACGTTCCATAAATCTGCAGCACGTGTCGTTGGAATTGTACCTTAAAGAATTACAAAGGTCAAATCTGTGCTTATTGGTGACTGGGTATAGATATTTCTAAAAGTATTCATCACGTGAAAAAGCAAACAGATGTCGAATAATTTTGCCTGTTTATTAAAAAAGTCACCCGAATATTTATCGAGTTTCAATATATCGTTTTTTTTTAAATCAATAAAAATTTATATAATTGAATTTTGGAATATTGAGGATATTTCAAAAATGTTTTTTAATCCGTTATGAAAATTATTTTAACATAACATCAATATTTCGCGTTTTTTCGATATTTGTTTATATTTCATTTAAATTTCAATTGCAGGAAACCTTCGGTAAATTTTTGTTGTGTAATAAAAAAATATCTAACAAACAGTTTTACCTCAACCAAAATCAAACTTTTCTTTTTGCTCCCTAGGGAGTAAAGCTGTCACTTCCGTCATTGAAGTTTTAATTATTCCTTACACGAAAGGATGCAAAGTCATCAAAGGTATATTCCAAACTTTGTGTTGTATCCCGAGACAAAAAGTATTGATTAAAATTGTGAGTGAACGGACAGTTTTCTGTCCCTTTAATTCACTTAATTGTGTATTTAACAATAATTACTAGCAGATTTATATTATATTAAAAGATGTGTTATCTAAAATGTTCCGATCATTTTCTTCAATCTTCTAACCTTTTTCGTTGACAATTGCTAACAAAGTTTTATATTCCTTCTATTTTTTATTTATTTTAACGAGCAATTCTTTAAAACACATTACAGAATAGTAATATTTTTATATCGAATCCCGGTATCTAATATCCGTTATTTTTCCATCAAATTATAACAAGAAGCATGGTTGAGTGGTTAAGAGCGTCGAATGTTACCCAGAGTACTGGGGTTCGAGTCCAAGACGGTCCATTTTTTTTATTAAATATTTATTTCTGCCCTCCGGCCAGAAACAGCAACTCCCTGGCCGCTGGGGAAACGAAGTTGCGGTTTTCTGGCTATCGTCGAGCAGAAAAATAGTATACGGCCCTTGGCCAATAAAAAGAAAGCCTCAGATCACATGTTTGTCAGACTCGGCTTCGCCTCGGCCAACAATTTCATGTGATCTGAAGCACTTTCTTTTTTTACTGGCCTAGGATCGTAATATACTATTTACATTTAATATAATACAAAAATGATTTATTTTTGCTCAAAAGATAGTCCCAAAACTAAGATATGAACCGACTTAAATCACTTCTGAATCTAATCGATTTTGATCAAATTTTGCTCAAATTTTATTTTACTCAAATTTTTGATCAATACTTTTTGTATCGGGATAGGTTTATTTTAGAAATTGTGCAGTAAATCTGTAATTATGCGTATTTTCCTGCGTTTTGGAATTAATACCATTTTTTATATAGAAATAGAAATGAGATACTCTTCTGAATTATTGAATGTTCACCTTATAGAGTAAATTTATGCTATCAAAGGACAACCGTTTCAGGATTTATTTCGAGCACTAAAAATAATCAATTTTAACTGAAATTTAGGTTAGTTTATTGATTACGTATGTTTTTTAAAGTTTAGGATGTCATACATTAGTAACATGTAGATTAGGGGCTGTACTTAAATTACGTAACGCCGAGGGAGGGGGGGGGGGTCCAGGCCTGCGTTACATCCATTGCTAAGGGCATGGCAAATGGGGGGGGGGGGGGGGGGGTGTCCAGAATACCAAAAAATTGCGTTACGTAATTTAAGTACAGCCCCTTAACGAATCTTTTAAATGTATACTTGTTCTATTGAATGATTAGTAAGTATTTTTATTCATAAATTTACAAGCGATGAATAAAAACGTGATAATACTTCTTTGTGTACAAAATTATAATCTTACTAAAAGAGATAGAACCCTCTAGATATTAACCCTTCAAGGACCAAATGAACATAAAACAAATACATTTAACGGGAAGCGTGACAGTACTTTTTAGTAGTAAAACTAATGACTTCGATTGATGCTGAAGTTTAAAAGTAAGAACATTATGAGCATTTATTCAACAAAAATCAGGAAATCCACCATTTTTAATTTAACTTCAAATTTGGAGTCAGCATCCCAAAAAAACACCGGGGACCAAGTTTGAAGTGATTTCATTCAGGTTAGTCAACTTAGTACACGCAACTATGATTTTGAAAAAATCGAATTTTGGAGCCATTTTTGGGCCGCCATTTTGAAATTGATTTTTACAATAGTTTTAACTTCTAGCCCAAACTTTTTCTAACATCTGAGGTATTCTAATGTCGGAAATAATGAAAAAATGACGATAAGTGACAACAATTTTACAAAAATCTATTTTTGTTAAATTGCTCGTATTTTTTTATTTTTAAATTTGCGGCATTTTTCGAGAAACCATTCGATAGAGCAGGGTTTGGACAATAAAAAGTTGCATTCCAAAAATTTGTTTACTACTAAAAATTACTGTCAAACTTTACGTTAAATTTATGTACATTTGATCCTAAAAAGTTTAAGGTACGTAGTGATTACCGCGATTATGTAAGGTTAAAAAATGTGTTCATAATTTTTGTCCAATACAAAAATCATTTTCGACGTAAGCAAAATAATATTATACAAACAAAAGATAAATAATTGAAAGTGAAATTAAATGTTTTTATTGAAAAATAATAAGGAAGAAAGCAAAAACGTATTAATTTTCTTAAAAAATTTTAATGTTATGATATAACAATAATAAATACTATTTTCGGTTGTAATATTCAGTTTTCGTTATAATTCTTATTAGCAATGTTTTACTTTTACTTGCGACTATTATATTTCTTTGTTAATCAGCAAAACATGCAAATAAAACTGCTCTCTCAATCAACTAAATTGTAGTATAATTATTTGGGGAAATATTTCTAATAAAGTGTTGCCTACCAAACTAAAAAAGATCTTTGTAAACAAAAAGTTGAAAAAGCCCGTATTAGTCTACTCTAATCGTGTATTCTCAAAAGCAATTTTGCATTGTTTGACAATTTTCTAATGGGAAAAGTAGTTTTTAATTTCATCACGTTACCGTACCCTTAAAGCAGTACGATCGCGCAGGCACGGTTTTTTCAGGCACCGGTTTACTGAGGTTGTTGGAATTTTTTAAATTAGACCTTCGTTCATCGTTATTTAGTCCTGAAACAAGAAATAATCTATTAATCCACAAATATAACTTGATTTTCTACTGTTGATATATGAATAATGATTATCACTTTGAGAAAAAAGATGACTAAAGTTCAATGAGAAATTAACCCTTTCAGTCCCACTAAGGCCATTATTTTTTGTTTTTTGTGTATTTTTAAATCAATTTTTTGGGGGCACGATAATATTGGAACTTGTTAATATACTTGTAAAAGGGTTTTTAATTAATATCGATATAAATACGTTTAGATCATTTAATGCCTGACTTAAAGGGTTAATGTCATTAATAGCATGAGAGTAAATTGGAAAATGTTACTAGTTTGCGGTATTTTAAACTCTCGTGTCTAAACTCATTTTACATAGCGATTGTGTGAAAATGAAATGTCAGTTTGCGAGGCGCATTGTGCAGTTGAACAATGACATTCAAAAACTTTACATAAATAGCAAGCTCGCAAGCTATGATTTTACAAACATCTATTTCAAACATAAAGTACAGTCGATAAATTCAAGTTTTACAACAGTTGAATTTAAATAGTTGTGAATTAATAGAAATGATTAAAATGGCAAAGAAAGCTCTAACATGTAGATTTAGAAAAACATTCAAATGTATTTTTTTTTTTCATTTTGGGGATTTTTATATTAATAGGATGTTATTTGTTTCATAAATCAAATCTGTGTGAAATATGGGTACAATTTCAATTCGGCATGATGGTGAGGTTCCATCTTTTACCGTTGATAAATTAAAATTTGTACTAGACACCATTCGAAATTTTTATTATAAATTATTCTCTTAATAATAAGATAAATTTTCATCATGTGACTAGCATCTAATTTAATTTCACGTTGATTTTATATAATCTTTTGAATCTTCAATTCTTGCGAATTTGAGGTACGAATGTGAATTCGTTATCGTCGCTCTAAAAAAATTTGTTAGTGTACGTTTTTATAAAAAATATACATAAAATCTTTTAAAAACCTACCAAAAGTAACTAATAAAAATGTAAGTCAGTGGTCACGGGGGTTTTCGGGGTCGCTGATTACGAATCTGAAGTCGGATTTTGTAAATTCAAAATGGCGGCTCGAAGATGGCCGACAAAAATGTAAAAATTTACTTGATAGAGATAAAACTTGACACTCTATGTACTCGGAATTTTAAATATAAAAGTCAGAGATCAGATTCGTAATAAGCAACCCCAAAAACCCCCGAGTACACAGCTTCATCAATATCGGGTACATTTTCATATTTCGATCGGACATCTTGGATCCTCCACTTTGAATATTCAAAATCCGAGGCCAGATTCGTCATCCGCGACCCCAGAAACCCCCGAGTAACGAGTTTCAAGTAAATCCGATGAATTTTTAAAAATTCATCCGCCATATTGTTTCCGCCATTTTGAATGATTCAAAACCGACTTCAAATTCGTAATCAGCGACCCCAAAAACCCCCGAGTAACGAGTTTCAAGTAAATCAGACTATGATTACTCAGATATTTTTATTAAAACTTACCGATAACTCTGCTTCAAAATACATTCAAAATTCATATTGACACTTTATTAATAAAAACAATCGAAAATCTTACATTTTTCTCTCTAGAAACAGTGATATTTAAATTTTGCAAAAAAAATTATCGCTGAGCGACTTTACCCAACATGAACGAAATAACCCCGTTTTTACGGTATTTTCTTCTTTATTTGGTTTTAAAAATACTTGAATTTGGTCGGTAATTGTTAATTTTCTTTGCAATAAATTTTGACGTCATAAAAATGTTTATTAAAAACATAACCACACATTTATAATTATACATTTATAAATATGTACATTTATCTGGTGAATTTTTGTAGTGAAAAAAAGGACGCTTCTAACAGAGGAGAAATAATTTAAAATGCAATGAAAGTTTTTCTATTTAAACAAAAATTTCGTTTAGCAGTAAAAGAAACAAGTTTATTGCCATCATTTATTAAAAATTGTAATTAAAAATTCCTCTTACCTTGGCACTGAATTAAATTTGTAATTACCATTTTTTACGTATGAAACGATAAACAAAATTTGCAGTAGAAAAAGTGTCACACAATCTGGTTACTATTTTCGAATTAAAATTCGAATTCGAAGCCAAATTCCTGTACTGGCAAAATATATTTTTTACAAATGTAACTACTATCCTCAAAGTTCCTGTAGTTGGACTGCAAAGTAAATTAAAAAAAATGTTTTTTTTTGGTTTTTTAAGCTATTTTGATTCTGATCAATTTTTTTTGGACCACTAATACATGTGTATTTACCAACTTTACATTACTTGTTATCAATAACAAGTCTAAAATAAAGTTTACAATGTTGTAATTTTTACAAGGCAAATATTCTCAGTGAATGAACCGATTGTACATAAATTTACAGTAAATAGTGAAGGAAAATAAACAAGATAAAACCGTTCTAAAAAATTAACGTAATAGGTCGAAACAACGTAACATTGAATTTTTTTTTTAAATCAGAAAAACTTTTTCCCCTCTTGTCAGTGCTGTATTACATCATTACACAATCATTATGTTTATTTCATCGTATCGTTCGTGCAGCGATCTGACAAAATTTTCCATGTTCTTATTTTTAGTTTGCTTAATCGAGCAATATATACTTTCTGAGAATGCCTCATTTACTGTATATATTATTTCTCAATTGCAATTGCAATGATTTAATTTTATTGTAATAATAAGTAAAGTAGAATAATTCCTCCGTGTAAAAAATTCCATATTTATTTGTACATTGTAATCTTTTGAAAGAAGAATTTTCTTCTTTGAGTATTTTTATAGTTGTAGACTATTTTTTAATCGTCGTATCTTACTTTCTTGAAGGCATAGGCTATTCAACATAACAAAAAATAATTATATTAATATAATACAATTTAACAATTTTTAAAACATAAAATAAAAAATACTTACTTAAGTACACAAAATTGTAGTGAAATCGGCTGAATCCAGTAGTAGGTGTATTAAGGGGGTTCTACATCAGTCCGCCGATAATGTAGAAATTTACCCTCAAAAACGTAAATTAGAAATGTCTGAATATATTTTTCAAAATTCGAACTCTGGAAGGGTAATTCTACTTTGTATATACAGACTCTTTCAGAATATCAAAGAAATTAAATAAAAACTGATTCCGAGTTATTGGAAATAAATAAAAATCACATATTTCCTATAGTTTTCGTTCAATTTTTTTGGCATTCTTTAATTAGACGTATATAGTAATTACAATTACTCATACAAAGCAAAAATGTCGACAAATTGATTCAGACATTTTTAATTTTCGATTTTCAGGGTAAATTCCTACTTTATCAGCGGAGCACTTTAGAGCTGTCTAAAGAGGATTCAGACAATAGAAATCCTTATTTCCGAAAATTCTCCGTCAGTTCTCAATTAATTTCTTTGGTATTTTCTAGGATATCGTCTACAGTAATTAGAATCGCCTTTACAGAGCCCAAATTTGGAAAAATCGATTCAATCATCTTGTATTATCGGTTTTTAATGAAAATTCCTTCGTTATCGACGGAGCCTTCATATAATAATATTAGTTTATTTTAAAATAAAGTAAACTTTTTTCAAAATTTTTATATTTTCGTTAGAAACGAAAGAATCAGAAATTGTCGGTTACGATTTTTCCATTCGTGTCTTCTTATAATCAAGCTGCAATTACGAATCATCTTAAAAAAAATCGGAACGCCGAATTCATATATCGTTGGCGATAAAAATAGAATTCGAGATAATCTAATCTGTGAGAGCTTTAAAAATACGCTTGACATGTGAAATCTGCAAGCGAGAGTATTTTTCCAACCGTCAAATTTTGGCCTCAACTTCCGGACGATTTTGGAGCTGTTTTTTTTTTTAAATTTTTACAAGATAACAATTTAAGAGTTATTATATATATATTAAAAGAAGAAATAAATCAGTTTTATTAAAATATTTTTTGTAAGATTCATTTATACATCAATACATCAATTATCCTCTAGATCGAATAAAAAACAAATTCTTGTATTAAAAGTTTAGTTTCTCATTCAAGAGTAACAATCGGAAGTAAGATTCTAAACAAAGTTGTTTAGCAAAGTTTAAAAATCTTTTTCTAATTCGATATCATTTTATTTAGGAAACACCTTTGTTCTGTGTTTACCAACAAACTTAATACCAACTTTAAAATATTGAGAGTCGCCATGTTCCAAATATCCGCTACACATCTAGCAGAAAAAAAATAAATACCTTGCAATGAATTGAACTAAAACGACAACATAAGAAATAAAATTATCCATTGAAAATCTTCCAAGGAATATTTCTCAGACATAACATTATGATAATGTGACTATCTTAATATTATGCTGAGTTCGGTACATTAATTACAATTTTTTATCTGCAGTTTTGAATTTGTTTACAATTCAAATTTTATGTTTTAATTTCAGCTCTCATTTCAATGTTAATGTTTTACTGAATAGGGAAAGGAAGTAATGAAAAACACACAATAATAAATAAACATTTATCAATAAAAATAATAGTTTAATAAACAAATTATTCTCACTTTCTTTTACACATATTACAAAATTGTACATAAATTATTATAAAAATCGATTGCTTGTTTGGTAGAGAAAGTATACAATTTCCGCATTAATATTCATGCTGTTTAAATAGCAATGCACAACATTCTGAGCAGCAGTAATCCTGGCAATTCATCAAAATAATGAAATCTAACAATAGTACTAAAGATCAAAATGCACAATGGCGAACATTCAATTGTAAAACAACTTTTCTCAGCCATCGTTTATTTAGAGAACAATTAATAGTAATTTGCCATGCCTTTTAACTATAATTTATGAAATAAACAAGGTAATTATGTTAAAGCATAGCGTTGTTATTTTTCAATGATTAATAAATATTAATTATTAAATTTTTTCTGAATATATTATCAACATATCTTAAACAAATGCATCATATTCATCCTATATAAATATAACTTATGTTCATGTTATTTTACATATAAAAATATGATTTTCTGTAATACAGATCAAATTTAGAACATAATATTGTCTCATTTCTAGAATTAAGTAGTCCCACGCATTTCACAGTAGAAAAAAACAGTAATTTTTACATGTAAATAATATTGATTCTGTATATGGTGAATTTAAAAAGTTTTGATTTAAAATTGTAATTTTCTGATTGATCAAAACTTTACCTCGTTCCTACTTCATTATTTTCAAGTAAACCAAATAATGTTCTTCATTTTAAAGTTTAATTCATTAATGCAGGACAATCTTGGAAACCTTGTTTTAGATCAGAAAAGTGCAAAAATCTTCCTTACCCAGTTATCGAAAACAAATTCAGACATCAATATAAAATATATTTAACAAGTTCTATTCATATCATTGGATACTTTCGAGATGATTATAAAATGTTATACAAGATTATGGAATTAAAGTTTATTTTGTATGTTTTAGCCTAAAACACATTTCGAACCAGTTATCGTTATGTTCAATAAAACACGTATTTCTTAGTCATCATCGCGGAAAATGGAAATAAATAAACAAAAAACTTTATCAAACAATATAATAATAATGTGAATATTAGATTTGAAATTTCTCAATTACCTGAATGGTATCTTCCGTTACTACATATGTAAATTTTGAAATCGGCAGTCTTTTCCTATATGCATATGTTTCTTTATATGTAATTAAACTACTCATCGTTGTATATGTTTATTTGTAAAAGACTTACATTGACAATATATATTGAATATTTCAGTTGCAAACAAGAACTCAGGCAACTTAGCAACAATTTTTAGCTTTCTTTCATTGGTTTTAAATTTTCACTCTTGGGCTTAATTGGAAGTTTTTACATAATTTTTAGGTAGGAAACATACTTTTTATTTTATGTCAATGTTTGTCTTCTCGTTATAAGTGTATAAAAAATATTTTCAATTATTTTTACAATTATTACTTATTTTTTTCATATTTTTTGTATATGTATAATGTATTTTATAATGTCACTTAATATTTTTTTATGTATAATTTTTTTTAAATTTGTATGATAATTTTTGTTAATATTATGTTTTGTTAATGTATATAATTTTTTTTTGTATTATTTTATAGAATAAATTTCTGATGAGGGCTACGAAAAGTTTGGTCGAAACGTAATTTTTGAAGTTTTTTGTTTATTTATTTCCATTTTCCGTGATGACCAGAAATAAATGTTTTATTGAACATATTTATTTAAAATATATCGGAAAAAGAAGGTTTATAAACAGTGTTTTTTACACAATTTTTAATCAGTTATCGTTATAATTGAGATGAAGTCATTTTGGAGCAGATGGTCCTGTAGAACAAACTTTTGCATACAGGTTGACGTTTCAGCCATTGATTATAGCCCTCTTCAGAATTTATTAATTTCTTCTGTTACAATAAACATTACAAAATATAATCAAATTTAAGAATATACAGTTTATATTAAACAAGTAACTTCGTTAAATTTATAGAATAAAATATATACAAAATACAAAAATTAGTGGACAATAAATATACAAATACAAAGTGGAAGCAATTGGATGTGTGACACGCTATTACTTAATCGTATAATTATTTTAAGAAATATCACGTTCCAAAATATTAATGGACAAAATATTACAGGACAAAATATTACTGTAAAATCTATTACGCTTAAAACGATTCATTAATATTAACAAATGAAACAATTAATAAATTAACAAACATAAATAACAATTTATATAATTCATAAACACACTGCTAAAAAATAACAACATAAAAATAGATTATAATAATAAATTTCATTTAATGAAAATTAAATAATTATTTTTGAAAACAGTTAAACATAAAATTTAATTTTAATAATAGTTTTCTAGAAATATATAAAATAAAATTAATTTAAATAATATTTTTGATAATATTATTTTTTACTGTAATATTTTGAACTGAAATATTTTGTCATAACATGTTTTTTTCGTAATATATTGTGCAAGTTCCACAGCAATTATCTTATATTTCGACAAGTTCAAAATTGACTGCGTCAGATCAACAGCTTTGCGGGTGAATATACACATCGTTATATTTTTTGTTTGTTACAAATTAATAAAAATATGTTGCTTGAAATGAAGTAAAATATTACAGTTATTGATCAACAAAAATTTGCCTATATGGCGAGATGCAAGAAACATTTTTATAGTCTGAACCCAAATAATATTATTCTGAAACTTGTACATATTTTCAGGAAATATGAAATTAACATGAAATATCTCGAAATTGAACATGGATTGCTATACTCGGATTTTAGTCAGTAATAAAGTTTATCGATATAAATGTTTTGTAAAGTTTCAGGAGTATCTGTTGCTATTAACTCTTTCAGTCACAGCTGGACACCAGTGTCCTACCTACACACTATCAATTTCTCATCGTTTATGAGTGGTTTGTCAATGATTTCGTTACGGTTTCTTGTCCCTGCCCTTCCTAAGACTCGAATAAATGTTATTAAAAAACAATAATACTGCATAATCGTGTAAAATAATTATTGCTAATAAGAAATTATTTTCAAAAAAGTATAATTTACAACAGATTTATACCAGAACGAACTAATTCTAACAACTGAAAAAGAATAAGATCAAATTCAGAAATTAAATTTCCAATCCGGTTTCTTGACATTTCGAATTGAGAAACTTCACAACCTCATTCGAATATTCCAAATTTCGAAAATTCAAAATGGTAGATCCAATATGGCGGACGAATTTATTAAATCGATTGATATCACTTTAAACTTGGTACTAGGGGGTTTTTGGGGTCACTGATTACGAATCTAAAGTCAGATTTTGACAATTCAAAATGTCGGATCCAATATGGCGGACGCATTTGGAATAAATCAAAACATTTTGCTTTAAACGTAATATTTGATTGTTTTGGGGGGGTCTCTGATTATGAAACTGAAAATAGGTTGTGAAAATTGACAAAAGGGACCTGAAAAACTACTTCTGTCAAGAGTACAGCCGCCATTTTTAAATTCGTCTGATATGATGATCTGCAATACCTCCGTATTGTTGATAATTTCATAAATATTTCCGTAAAAGATTTATTCAATTCAGTTAAGATTTGCACTGTCGAGAGAATTTTGTTCAAAATACCACACTGTGCGCCATGTTGAATTTTCTGTTTAAAGTTTTAAAAATTTGTCCTCAAATTCAGATTCAGTGATTCAACATACCCAATAAAACCTAACTCTGGTGTATATCTGTTTCTTTTTTATCTATTTATTCATTCTTTTATAATTACGTGTATAATGAAAAATGCTTAAAAATTGTTTGATTTTCAGCGACCGTATTGGTGTTTACTTTTAAAATTTTCAGAATTTTACCTCAAATTTGGATCCAACGATTCAAAATACCCAATAAAACATAACGATAGTATATATCTGTTCGTTTATTGTCTATTTATTCAGTTTTTTATAACTATGTGTATACATGTACTCCACAGAGAAAGGGTTAACTAGAATATAAAATATTTTTACACAATTCTGTCGGTTGATTTTCGTTCAAGCCACCTTAATTAAGAATTTTTGTAAAATGTGATGTAAAATTGATTTCCAAGATTTGTCCATACAATAATTTCATAAGCATAAATGTATCGTTATGAAGAATTTGAAGGTAGTTCAGAATTACTCAGTCTTATAATATTTTAATAGGTATTCCTTTTAATGAATTACATCCTCTCAAAAAAATTTGATTCGCACTTTTTCGACGTATTTTTGGCCCCTGATTAAGAATATGACAATAAAAAATGGCAGTCAGATAAACTGAAGCCGCCATCTTAAAAAAAAAAACGCAAAAAATCGTATATTATTTTAGTTTTTTTAATTTATTAGTTTTTATTTTTTAAAATAAATTCAAAAAACTAAAATAATACACGATTTTTTTTTAAGATGGCGGCTTCAGTTTATCTGACTGAATCAAATTTGTTTTTGAGAGGATGTAGTTCATTAAAAGATTTACTTTTTAATATAACAGAGAGAATGTATTTCGTACTTTCTATAAAATATTAATTTCCTTTGCGACAAATATGAATGATACGAATGCTGTTTTTACATAATAAAAGTAGTAATAAAACACCAAGAAATTGGTTAATCGACATGCTTAAATAAAAGTAAAAGGTACACTGTAAAAAATGTTGATGTAAATTTACCACGAAAACTGTAGGACACAAAAATACCACTGATAACTGCAGGAAATTTACCAAGAGCTGGTAAAATATAATCTATCGGTATAAAATTACCTTGGAACAATATAATTTTAATAAAAGATTAGGGGAATTTTACACCAGTCAGGTTATTTTTACACTCACTGCACTGTTTTATCGCACATAATTGCTGTAATATTACAATTTTTAATTTTTCCATTTTAAGGTAGTTAGACCCCAGAATATCAAATGTTGATGAAAAATATTTATTAACCTTTCGAAGAATTTAATTTTCATTATTAATGATATTGTTGAAAAGTGAAAGTATTATTCTTCTTGCAAAAAAAATTGAAATGTGCAAAAATAATTTGTTAAGCCACTTTTGTTATTTTTTCAAATCTTTCTTCTTCGCTGTTTAGAATTTTTAAAAAATGAACTGATTTTAACTGACTGCTTATTTTTTCGAGAAAAAGATTCTCTACATTCATTTTTAAAAAATTCTTAACAGCGGAGAAGACAAAATTTGAATCAATAACAAAAGTGGTTTACCAATTTATTTTTGCATATTTCAATTTTTTTCTCAAGCAGAATAATGCTTTCACTTTTCAACAATATTATTAATAATGAAAATTAAATTCTTGGAAACGTTATTAAATATTTTTCCCCAACATATGATATTCTGAGGTCTAACCACCTTAATGTAAATTTACTATGATTATCAGTGGTATTTTTGTGTCCAATAATTTTTGTGGGAAAATTACACTTTTATTGTAATATTTCTATGTTCATGGTAAAAATCCTCGAGAAATTGAGAAATTACAAATCTGTAATTTCACCACAAACATCGTTGGAAATGATTGTATTATGGGAAGGAGCAAGCCAGAATTTAGGGCCTTGATTTTTATATGTTACACATTTGTAAATATTGTCATTTGGTAGTCTTCCTTAAATTAATGGTACTTAGTAAAAGAAAAAATTTTTAATTTTTCCATGATTTGGAATTTTTATTTTATGAAATATGTGACATAGTAACAAATCCATGCGAGAGATTGTTTAAAATGGAAAGAAATACACATTCAAATTTTTTTGAACGAAAATATTTAAAATTGCGGCAGTAGTTCAATTTTCAGTATTTTATTTTCAATTTTTTAGTGCAACCTACGACTTTCTAGCACTGCCAAAATTTAATATGCTATATTTTTAAATAAGTTTTCGTATGGTTATCAAATATAAATATTTCGAATCTTCAGAACTTTATTGTAAGTTATTACAGTAGCCCTTCCCTTACTCTAATGTCTTCCCTTATTCTAATTTTTTCTCTTCTCCTATTCTAATATTTCCCCTCATGCGTTCTTCCCACTACCATGTGTGGACGTGTGGATTTTCTATAAAGAGACAAAAGTCTAAGTAGTGGGAGCGAGGAGAAAATTAGAACAAGGGAAGAATGCTGCCATCTTGCCTGACTGGACAAATTAGAATAAGGGAAGGACTACTGTATTATTTAATTTTTTTGTATATGTACATGTATTTTATACGTAGATACCTATAAAAAATGATTTTTATCTATATACAAAACTAATGATTAGAACATTCCTGGACCATACGTTACACCCTCAGACTCAAGCTCAGCCGTTTCTCTTCTGCTTTGCGCTAAGGCCACAATGCTTCATGTAGTATTTCGTCATTGCATCAATATCAATAATAGAGCCAATTTCCAAATGAATATGATTTATGGAATTGTTACAAAAATTTACCAACTTGACCTTCTTGATCATACTCAATAAAATTATTCATTTCTACTCCTGCTTTGGTCTCGTTATCTAAAACATTATGTTCCTCTAATGTTTCCAGATTTTTATTATTGTAATATAAGAGATCTGCATTCATTCAAAGTCTTTTGTGTTACTTTATCAACACTGATATCTAATATTCCAACATATTTATCAAAAACTTTCCAAAAAATCAATGAATATTCAAAAACATGCAAAACTATTGAATATCTGAGTATCAAAATATATAATATTGTGTATACATTTAATTGTAAATAAAGTGCAACATTTGAAGTCTTTAATTCTTGACCGCTTGTATTTAACATAATGTGCGTATGCTTGGTGTGAGGGTCCATATATTAAATGTAGAAAAATAGTAAACAAGTAGAAAAAACCGTAACCGACGAATTGCGATGGCAATATGCGTCTGGCGCTTTGATAATAGATTTTCTTATGCGTTAAATTTTAGATTAATATAATAAGTATCCCTCCTGCGCTAATAATTTAAACTATTGTAAAAATGTTTGCGGCATCCTAACCCTGGACGCAATATTGATTGTATAATCTGAAAACTCGAAAACGAGAATAAAATTAATACAGTGGTGCCCCTCTTATCCGATACAACTTGGGACCGACAAGATGGCGGCTCCTTCACTTATCTGATACGGGTCTTACTTGGGGATACGACTGTTACGACTAAGAAAAATATCGGCTAAGTGAAGGAAGCGAGTATCGGATAACTGAGGACTATTGGATATGCCGAGGATCGGATAAGAGGGGGACCACTGTAATTCAAGTCTCGCACTGTAATAAAGCACAGGATTATGCTTTACAGTAACAAGGAAATGAAAAAAGGAAACGAACTAAGCTTATAGATTAGTTTAGTACATTATATGTTACCATGACTAAATAATATTATGTTTACATTTAATTGTAAATAAAATGCAACATTTGAAGTGTTTAATTTATATAGTTATATAATAAAAAATATCAAAATATATGAAAGCAGCAGTCAACTAAAATTTATATAAAAAATATGTCAAGTTAGTTCTTTATTTATTGTAATCATTCGTCACAACCACAGGATTTTATCTTGAGTAGTAAAAGATTCTATTGTAAAATATCAACAAATAACTACTGGTAGCTTACTTTTTGTTTTATTTATGTTTATACTTTTATAACCTGGGATTTGGGTCAGGTTACTAAATAAATACAATAGTCCCTGCCCTAAGTTATATGTCTATCCTAAGTTATAGATTTCCCTTCTTCAAAGTTATACCACTCTCGTCCTCTCCTTACCCCATCATATTGTTTTGCTGAGCCACACTCGCACACAGAAGCACCCACTGCGCGGATATAAACAAAGATACGGAAGTGGGGATAGTGAGGGGCTATAACTTTGGAGAATCGTCCACCATTTTGAAAGAACCAACAGTATAACTTAGGATGGGGATTACCATACTTAAAACACAAATTCATAAAACGGCAAATATATTTACAATTAAAAAGAAGTATATACCACCACATATGTACTTAATATAATTAAGGAATAAGTAACAACACTATAGGAAAGAAAGAGACAAACGAAATATGTTTACTTATCGATACCAAAAGAATAAATTGACGAAAATTGAACGTATTGTAGTGAAATGAAATGCAATTTTTTTATGATGTTCTGGTCAGATGACGATATTTTGTCACACTTTATAGTCAATATCACCTTCATTTCATATCTACATATAAAATACGTGTAAATTTCTATTGTCATGTTCGTTTTCAAGAGGCAAAAATACATCAAATGTACCTTGTTGATTTTTCGATTTCGAATGGGCTGCTCATCCGAAGGTTTACTAAATTAAATAACTTACAATAAAGTTCTGAAGATTCGAAATATTTATATTTGATAAAAAATCGAAAATAAAATTGAACTACTCCCGCAATTTTAAATATTTTCGTTAAAAAAAATGTGTACATTTCTTTCCATTTTAAACAATCTCTCGCATGGATTTGTGGTTATGTCACATATTTCAAAAAATAAAAATTCCAAATCATGGAAAAATAGTACCAAATGACACTATTTACAAATGTGTAACATATAAAAATCAACGGCCTAAATTCTGGCCCCTCCCCTTAAGGCAATGTAATTTTACTTGACACTTTTTTCAGTGTACAATTTCTTTCTACTGTGGTTCCGATGTCGATCGAAAGTGCATCAATAAATAATCCAAACATCGTGAAACTCCAAATTATGCGACCGTGGAGGACAGGACACTCGTGCGCGCCATCTTTCTTCCGTCTCTCTCACTCGCATGTAAGTGAATGCAAAATGAAAAGTGATAAATCAATTCCGGCTAAAGATACAGAAATCGTTTTTCACGCGCATTTTTTTTGCCAAAATTGGCAGAAAATCGTAGAAAGAAGAAGCTATCATAGAAAGCGAAATGTATCGCAGGAGCGTAAGAAACTTTAGACGCAAAGCTGCAAATTGTAGGCGGACGGACAGATCCTTTCTTTTGCCTGAAGGTGAAAAGAAAAGGAATGTCGGTCGTGGGCTTTAAGCCAGCGTAAACAGATCCCAAACATGGGAGGGGGTCCAGATTTATAAAAAAAAAAAAATATGCCTCCCGCACGAGATCGCTCGCGTGAGCGGCCATCCTGATCCGAGAAATCGGCCGACTTCCCAGAAACGTGTGAAACTCGTCGTGCCAAGATGTCTCCGCGGATGAGGTGTCAGAAGGCCCTTGCGGCGCATTCGTTAAGAACGCGCGCGGGGGGCCTTCTTCGGGCCGATCGCGCGAGCGACCCAGGAATGTGCGTTTAGCAAGAAGGGAAACAGGGGGGATATTTTCGGTGACCCCCTTTTTTTTTTTTTGGATCTGTCCGAAACTCACCGACTGTGGAGAGTTGCTGGACGACGGACTCGTTCATCTTGAGAATCACGCTGGAGCCACCGATTTGCTGGTGGCCCGGCTGTTGTTGCTGCTGCTGCTGCGTCTGCATGGCGGCGGCGGCGGCGACCTTTCCTTCTCGTCGCGAGATTTCCGCGAGTACACGCGAGCCAAGAATTTCCGCCGCGGCCTATCGAAGGCGAGGCGCGATCGCGGCGACCTGTCCGCTGTCGGCCATTGCAAAAACCCGCGGCGACGGACGATGCGACGGATTTTCGTGCCAGAGAGAGACGGAGAATCGCGCACACGTCCGACCTTTTTTTTTACCAGGTCGTTGGGCGCCCTTTTTTACCTCGCGAGCCACCAGGTAACGACGGTGACCCCCCCGGGGGCAGTTCGAGGGCACGGACTTTTCTATTTTCACGAAAAACTCGCCCCCGATCCGTTTGTGTTTACGGCTCTTTCGTTTTCGCGGCGCACGGCTCTCACGGTCTTGGCACCTCGCAGTCGAGCGGACGAACGAATCGATGGTTTCCCCTCTTGCCTCTCGCTCACCCGCATTGTCGCTCGCGCTCCCTCGCTCGCTCCCTCCTTCTCCCTCTCGTGGCTCGCGGTTCTGTCTCCCGTTCGTCGAGACTTGCGCGACGATCAACGCGGGAAATACGTCACGACGACGAATCGGAAGATCGCCAACAGGGACGTGAAAACTGCATTTGGACCCCTTCCTTGGCCGAATCTTCAAAAAGCCTAAAAAAAGTCAATACGTTTTGGGTATTTTCAACCGCTAAAATAGATCGCAAAAATCGGTTCGCCATATTTCAGCCGCCATCTTGAAAAAAACAACAGAAAAACCGGATTACAACAGTTTTTTGCATTCATCTTGAAAATTATAAATCTGATGAAGAAATGTTTCAAACGAAAAATATGGACCATGAAATTCTAAAAAAAAAAAGAATTTATTCATATTCTTCGTACAGTTAACGGTAAAGCCGTAAAAGAAGGATGACGATGACTTAACCTCCAAAATGTACAGCATTTTTAGTCAATATTTAAGATGGTTCTAAAGTGCTCGGCCGATAAGGTAGGTATTTTCACTAAAAACCGTAAATAAAAAATGACTGAATCGATTTTTCAAAATTCTCGTTGTTTAAGAGCAATTTAAGTTACTTTAGTCGGTATCCAAAAAATGCCAAAGAATTTGATTAGGAATTGAACGAGAACTATTGGAAATATCTGATTTTTATTTATTTCCAATAACTCGGGGTTAGTTTTTATTTAACTTCTTTGGTATTCTTAAGAGTGTGTATGTATATAGAAAGTAGAATTACCCTTACAAAGCCCGAATTTTGAAAAATGTATTCAGACATTTCTAATTTACGTTTTTTATGGTAAATTCCTACATTATCGGTGGACTGCTGTAGAACCTCCGTAATACACATACTACTGGATTCAGTCGATTTCACTATAATTTTGTGTACTTGTGTAAGAATTTTTTATTATATATTTTAAGAATTTAAAAATTGTTAAATAATGGTATTATATTAATATAATTATTTTTTTTTTGTTATGTTGAATAGTCTGTATCTTCAAGAAAGTAAGATCCAGCCAGATCAAAGCATACGTCGAAATTTTTTTGGAATTTTTGTATGACTTTTCTTATCTTTTTAAAATTTTGTGATTTTGAAAATGAAGAAAAGTAGTCAAAAAATTTTGAAAAAATTTCACCGTAAAATACCTCTCTTGAAGTCAACCACGAAAAATTGTCCATTTGGCTTATTTCCCATACGACGAAAATGCTTTAAAAAAATCAACGACTCTTGCGTATGTCGTTGAGAAAATATGAAATTTCTGCAATTTATACATAAATTATAAATTTAAAAAACGAGATTTTTCATGATATTTTTTCAATAAATATCAAGTTTTTTACATGATATTATAATCAAAATAGCGGATCCAAGATGACGACAAAAAATGTGAACATTCATGGAATTCCCTTGAAAATGCTTACTCGGGGGTTTTCGGGGTAGCTGAATTTGAATCTGAGTATAAAGATGTTTAAATTTGTGGTATTGGACTGGAAATGGTTATGCGGCGATCGTTGATTTGCATAATTTGATATCATGTTAAAAAAATAATAAATGTTATGAAAAAATTTCTTGGAAGATTTGCATCTCTTGCGTATCCGTATCGAACATGACATTGTTAATAAAGGACGTTTTTTTGAGAAGCTGTGGGATTTTAGCATTTTTTGTCACGAAAGTAACTTTTGCAGATACTTATGGCAATTTCTTTAGTTCCAGCCTGTTGCGTCTCTTTGCTGGTTGCTGTACTCCATAAAACTGCTGTATTTGTTATGACAAATTATATTATTCTTTCGACTATACAATTTTTTCCCCACCTTGTTTCCGCCATTTTGAATTTCGAAATTTCGGTCTCAGATTCCAATTCAATCACCCCAAAAACCCCCGAGTAAGCACTTTCAGGGTAATTCCGCCAATAATTAACATTTTTGGTCGCCATCTTGGATGTGTCATTTTGCAAGTTTCTGTTTCTGAGCTTGGATTGATATTCAGCACTGTCGAAAAACAAATACGATGTATTTTGCACTTTTATTACTTTTAAAAAATATGATTAAATTAGACGTAAGAAAATTTAAGATATATTCTTCCGAGTAGGCCGCCATTTTGGCACTCACATAAATTTATTATATCAATATAACTTGAATGTATAATTATCGAGTGCACTCTTTAACCCTTTCAGTCACGCAATTAGGATAATAGACAAACCATAGAAATCGCTATTGTAAATAGAGTTTTTGGGGTCACTTAATACGAATCGGGGTCAGATCTGCAACATTTTCAAAATTTAAAATGGCGGCTACAACATGGCAGACGAAAAAATGAAAAGCCACTCAGCTTGGTTTAAAACTTGTTATTCGAGGGTTAACAGGGTCGGTAATTACGAATCGGCTATTGGTTTTTAAAACTTCAAAACGGAGGATACAATATGGCGGACAAATTTTTAAAAATTCATTCGAATTCACTTGAAACTTGTTATCCGGGTTTTTTTTGGATCACTCATAACGAATCTAATGTCAGATATACAAAATGTTCAAAATTCAAAATGGCGGATTCAATACACTGGCCAAGAAAACCCCGAGGGACAAGTTGCAAGCATATCTGTGTGATTTGATTTTTTGAATTGTATTTCGAAAAATTCCAAAAGCAAATTTGTAATATTTGGACCCAGCGACCACAAAAATCTCTGAATAACAAGTTTTAAGCAAATTCGTTAATTTTTTAGTATTTCGGTCAAATGTGCTTGATAGAAGGATTTTTTTGTTCAATAATACTCATTTTATCAGCCGAAATTAGACCAAATTAAAAAAAAAATTACATGTTTTAGAAAAAAGCCTACCAAAAAATCAACTAAAAAAATCCATCTATCAAGCAAAGCCATAGTCGTAATCTGAGGAAAATTGTTGTCTTTTGATTTCAGATAAAAATTGGGGTGCGGCTAAAAAACCGACACTTCAGAAGTGACTACGCGCTTTCGACTGTCGGTTTTTTGTACAGTCAGCTTTTTAATTTGCCGGTGTTTCGACGGGCACCCAAAAATTGCATGAGTTATCCCTTTACGAACCAAATGCACAGCAATTAAACGTGAAGTTTGACAGATTTTTTTTTATATTGTTTTTTGTATTAAAATTAGTAAAACTGTTATCATATTCGTATTCAGCATTCCTTTAAATCCTCGAGTAACAAGTGTCATTCAGTTCTACCGACCTGTGGCAGTAATTTTGAACACTGAATATATTTATATCATTTTTAAGGCGCCATGATAGTCCCCCATCATGACATTTTTGAAAAGACATACATATATTAAATCGTAGATATTTATACCTAGCAGAAATATTTTAATGCGATAAGTGATAACAATAATAATTATAATAACATTTTCCTTTGAAATTGTCAAAGTGTTGTTCAAACACTATTATAATAGTCCCGAAGCTTGGGGAATTTTAGGTGCCTGATTTCTTTACATCTGAAAGAGCCTCTGTAAGCCCCATGCCAAAAATTCCCCTTTTTCGTACCTCGAATATTGAAACTTTTTTTATGCCAATTGGTTACATATGATGAAGCAATAATCCCTGCAAAATTTCAAAGTGAGCATATTCCCCGTTTCGGAAATATGAGAGGTCAAAGCTGACCATGTCCAATAAAAATGTACATCAATTTCACATTTTTACTCGAATAATAATGTTAAAAAAAAATCAGACGATATGGTTCTTTACAGATTTCTAGCTGCTGATTACGAATCTGAAGTCAGATTTTAAACATTCAAAATGGCGGATCCAATATGGCGGACGACTTTTAAAAAATCAAATGCAATTCGCTTAAAATACGTTAAAGTTTAACAAAGGCAAGATGCAATACTCCAACCAAGGTAAGTTGTAATAATCCAACCGGCAAAGGTAAGATCGAATAATCCAACCAACAAAGGCAAGATGTAATAATCCGACCGGCAAAGGTAAGATAGTATAATCCAACAAACAAAGGCAAGATGTAATAATCCGACAGGCAAAGGTAAGATAGTATAATCCTACAAACAAAGGCAAGATGTAATAAATCCAACCGACAAAAGTAAGAACGTAAAATCCAACCAACAAAGGCAAGATGTAATAATCCGACCGCAAAGGTAAGATAGTATAATCCATGAAACAAAGGCAAGATGTAATAATCCAACCGACAAAGGCAAGATGTAATAATCCGACCGGGAAAGATAAGATAGTATAATCCAACCAACAATGGCAAGTTGTAAAAATCCAACCATCAGACGATTTGGTTCTTTACACATTTTTGGCTGCTGATTACGAATCTGAAGTCAGATTTTAAACATTCAAAATAGCAAATCCATAATGGCGGACGACTTTTAAGAAATCAAATGCAATTCGCTTGAAACTCGTCAGCTTAATGTTTTTGTAGTCGATGAAGTTGAATCTAACGTTGAATTGATATTGAAAAGGCACTAAGCTTTCTTTGTCGCTGCATTAAATATGTTTTGACTCTGCATAGGAAATGCATGCTACAATCTAAAAACAATCAACGTTTTAATGCATCGTTTAAGACATCTTATTTGAATCGTGGGCTTGCGAAAGTGATAAAATAAATGTATCTTTAGTGTTGAAAATCTCGAATTTATCAAAGATTTCAGCCTATATTCAAAAACCCTAAAAACAAAAAACTATCAGCAGATCAGCATTTCTTTGATTTCCATTCCGCATTGTACATCTTATTTGAATCGTTTGCTTGCGAATGTGATAAAATAAAAGTATCTTGCCTTGGTTGGAGTATTGCATCTTGCCTTTGATGGTTGGATTATTACATCTTGCATTTGTTTCTTGTATTATACTATCTTACCTTTACGATCGGATTATTACATCTTGCCTTTGTTGGTTGGATTTTACGATCTTACTTTTGTCGGTTGGATTATTACATCTTGCCTTTGTTTGTAGGATTATACTATCTTACCTTTGCCGGTCGGATTATTACATCTTGCCTTTGTTGGTTGGATTTTACTATCTTACCGTTGCCGTTCGGATTATTACATCTTGCCTTTGTTGGTTGGATTTGTCGATCTTGCCTTTGTTGGTTGGATTATTCGATCTTACCTTTTCCCGCCAATTAAAATGGGACAGTGGCTCTCAAACGTCTTGATTATGTTAAATAATCTTTCTACGCTACAATTACTGGAGTCATTTGCGTAGTCCAAGAGATAGATAGTAATATGTAGTTAAATTTCTCATGCTTCAATTTTACTTTCATGGAGTCACATTTTCTCTTTTGACGCATTTCATGCTAGGTTTCCTTTACATGAGTTCATAAAGATCTCATAATGACATCATATTCAGAACACCCTCCGAAAATGGAACATCTGAGTTCTTTTAGAGCACATTGCGAAACCATTCTGAACTCTTTATTATTTTGATATCTGGGTACGTGATAGCAAGTTGAAATAAAAAAAGCCGGTCTCGTTGTACCTTATAGCCCTGTCTAGCATTCTGCCGTTTTTCTGTTTTCCGTGTTTATTGACACCATTAGAGTATAGTTTGACTGCAAAGAATTCAAATGTAGTCCAACCCAGCGGACACTATTTTCACCTATAAACTCATAATTGAATCAACAAATTTTAGCGTGTAATTCTCTTTAATCTTTAATTTTATCTAATGTTATTAATAACTAATTTTTTAGTGTACGTTTGGTTTAAGTTGCCATATATAACTGAAATTGAACACCCCAAGAGAAAGAAAAGGAGTACAATAAATTTATTGCATAACAGTTTACTAGAACCCGTGAATTTTAACGTTTTTCTCCACCATTTTGAATGTTGAAAATTTGATGTCGGAGTCGCAGTTACCTACTACGAACACATATATGAATAAATGTTCTTTCAATGTACATTTTTTAACACAAAAATGATGTCTTTGATATTTTGTTTATAAACACAAGTGTGTCGATAAAAATAATGAAGAGATTAATTGAAAGTTAGTATTTTGGACCATCACAGCACTGACAAAGGTGAAATATATAAATTCTGATTAAAATTTGTAAACAATTAAACCAAATTTTATTTATTTTTCATATCATTAGTACATTATAAAAATTGTCTTTGTATAATAATCCTATATATAATCATGTAGTGCTTCCGCCTTTACTATCGTGAGTCTATCTCGAGCATAAACAAATCACAAAGCCGTACACTTTTCGATATTGATTTTTGTTCAATTTCTAAGAATGGGTAAGTAATCACTCTATTAATCACAGAATAATAAACTTACTCCCTTTGTTAGTCTTTTTTGACATTTCTTGCAGTTCAGTTTTAGTTTTTCATAGAGCTTCTGATATTTAAAAACATTTGTTTGAAGAAAACGTTTTTGATACATGATGTGTGCCTTCTGCAGTTTGATATTTATTACAATTTGTGAACAAGCTGTAAAAGTTATTTAAAACGTAATAAAATCGGATATACTAAACAATAAGTTACTTACAATAGATGGTAGTTATGGCAACTCGTAAAATGGAGTATGAGAAATCTAAGATTAAGATTTCTGAGTAAAAGCGTGAAATAATCTCTGTAAGAAAAATGATGATAACTGTAGACATAAAAGGGTAAAAGGGTATTATACAAAAAAGAATCTATGCAGAAAAGAAAAACAGTTACGTTATTATATTAGATATCGAGTTCTGCCAAGATTATATCACTCCGAGGTTTTTATATGAATCACAAAATTTAACAATGGCGAAATGTCGAAATTTAAGAAAATGAAATCTTCTGACTGTTTAAATATAATATTATGTGCAAATATATTCTTGGTATTCACACACATAAATAAAAATAAACGTTCAATTTAAATGTTCAAACATCTGAGTAAACGGAAATGGATAAAAAAGAATTAAAATACATGAATTATTTTTAAGCATTTAAACGCACAGGAAATTTGGGCGACCTCAAAAACAGACGAGGAATAAGTATCAAGCAACACGTCATATTTTATAAACTTCTGTCATATTGGATCCGCCATTTTGAATGTTCAAAATATACCGTAAAATTTAACCCGAGACAATGTCACATTTCATCATGACTAAGATTTTATCAAAATCTTTAAAATAACAGTTTTAACTACTTTTATCTTTTGTTGGCATCCGCTCTTAAGGGGTTCATAGGAAATTCAAAAGCCATATCAGCAGTAAGTTCCAATGGGTTTTACGACTCATCTATAGTATCTGTAAAGAAGAGTTTGTAATTTTAATTTTATGTTCTAACACCTTATTTTTACCTATTTTCGTTATGAATATATATATATATATATTTACCTGTACTAAAGTGTCCTTAATCGAAACTGAACCGGATGCATTTTGCAATTAATAAATGATGGATCAATTAGTTCATCTTTACTTAATTTTATAAAACAAACCAGTCACTTTTCTTGGCAGTTTAATCATGTAATTTTTAAAGATTTACAATGATATTTTTATTTCTTAAACATTTGATTTCCTAAGCATTATTACTATTATAATAAGAATAAAAAAAGTTCGGGAGATTACTTATTAGAGGTAATTTCACTTTCTTGTTTTTAAAGTATTTTTTTACCATTTAATCTTAAGAGAAATCGTCGTTTTTTTCGAAAAATAAAGAAAATTTCAGTTCTACTATACGAGTATTTCTAGAAAAATATTGATTTCTAATAGTGAAACTGATTTGGATAGATCGACATTAGTTAATTTGTACAATTTTTCATATATTCCAAGGAATATGCGTACGGGTTGATGAAAGGTGCAAAAAAGCTTACGCAGAATTAGCTGGCTGAAGCTGTACAAGAGTCGAGAACCTCAAAATCAAATAGAAGAGAAATTCAATAGGAGGAACCAAATACGAAATACTCATTGGTGCACACAAAACAGATTAAAGGTACTGAGCGTTTGTTTACTATTTAAAACATTAGAAGCGATTATTGAAAAACAGAGTCGGTATAACACAAGTTTGTTTGAAACGATATTAAATAGCAACTTTTTCAGGGGTTTCATGACTTTTTAAACAAACCATTTATTTTTTACTTTGAGGCTACGCCATTTTGAAAAAGGAATGTACCAGTATATCCTACACTACTGTTAGTCTTATCTGCAATAGCAAAAACTTATCAGTGAATAATCACAATTTACATTGACCCACATCCGGCCTTGGAATTCTTAAAAAAAATTGAATCGTTGTCTCTAATAAAATGTTATACATACTCTCAATTTAATCCTCTAACGTATGAAAAAAATTCACTCCGTTAAGAGTGAGAATTTCGCTAGTATAGCTCAATTTTCACTGCATAAACAATGAATTTTCGAAAGAAATTTAGAGTGTAAGTTACAACCTACACTCAGAAAAAAAAGTGGTTGAAATTACCATTTTTTACTAAGAATCATAGTGTCAAATGAGGACTCGGCATGGTAATAGTTAAAATAACTATTCTGAAATAGTAAAGTTTAACTATTGCTTCATGATTCAAAATGCTACTTATTATAATAGACAAATAGATCCAACTGTTTTGCAATAGTAATTTCAGAAAATTACTACCTTCACTGAGAGAAATTGTATAAGAAATTGTCATAAAAAATATGGAAAAGAGTCAATATTTACTTTTTAAAAATATTTGTAAACTATATATGGGTGAAAATTTTATACTATTAACTTCTATGTATCTCCGGTTAATTGCTTTAATAAATACGAAACTGTACCATAAATTAGTGCACCTATTTTGTTTCAATATATATTTAACTATATACTATATTAATATATCTTTCAGATACACGTACACGCCTTTGTAAAATTAAAATGAATTTTTTAAAGGTGATAATTTAAAAAAAGTCGCTTGTGGCACATTAAAATTTGACATCTTCAGCACGTTTTACTAGCCGTTGCGAATAATTGCACAAAATTCTAAATATTGGAATTAATAAAGTTAATCCTCCAAAATAATAAACAACTAGTTATATTTGTTCAAATTGCAACAACGAAACGTTTTTGTACTCTATATTCGTGTATCCCGATTTTCTGTAATTCATATCCCATCATGTTGTGGAGCTGGTTTTAAAATACAACTCTAACATTTGGCTTTTATGTTCGCCTAATATAAGTTAGTTAACATTCAACTACAGATTAAAATACTAATAGAAGTACATAATGAATCTTTGACGGCATATCAGGTAAGAAAACGTGATTGTAATTTGAAAATGTCATTCATGTCCCTCTATTTTTAAAATAAATGATAATTCTTATCTACTTTTTCATTTGCATATATAATTTACTAGTAAGTGTCATTCATGTCCCACTTTCCTGTTATATTAAATAATGTGCACAATATGACTAAAATAAGTTGTAAATGTTATTTTAAACTATAAAAAAATGTATATACCAGGGTGCAGTGAACAAAAAAATAAAAAAGTGCCTCTAAAAGGTTCTATTGAGGTCAAAACGTGCTTCTAAATTTTTTCAGATTTAAAGTCGAATTTTAAAATAGATTTTGAGATTAATGGGTTTTTAAAGTTGAAGGGTTTTTGGCGTTTACGGTGCTTGGGGTTTATGGGTTTTGGGATTTATGGGTTTAGGGGTTTATGGGTATGATTTTGAGTTTGTTTGGTTTTTAAGATTGAAGGGTTTTTGAGGTTTATAGGTGTGGAGTTTATGTGTTTTGGGGTTTTAGAGGTTTTAAGTAATCAGGGTTTTACGGGATTATGGATTTTCGTGGTTTGGGGTTAATGGGTTTAGAAGTCTATAGGTTATTTTTGGTGTCTTACCGCAAGCGGAAGGAAAGATGCCGCTTATCCTCCCGGCCATAAAGAAAAATCGTATACTTCCCTCGGGAAGTAAAAAAGAATGCTTCAGACTGCCTGTTTCTCACCCTCGGCTTCACCTCGGGTAAAAATTACACGCAGCCTGAGACATTCTTTATTTTACCTCCCTCGTTGAGTAATATACTATTGTTACTCTCCACCGTAATATAGACTGTAAACATTAATAATAAAAGTTGTTTAAAGAGTGTTTTTGACTGTATACACATACATTATTAAGAAAAAGCAAAATGCGCAGCGAAATTATATATTTTGTGTACATTTACAAAATTTAATATTAGGCTGTTTATGATGTTGCTTCATAAAAATTCATTTTTGATACACGTGTCCGTAAAGTAGGCACTTTACGGACTCCTTTAGTCCGTAAAGTGTGATTTTACGGACTGATCTCTGCACTTTACGGACTAAAAACAGTCGGTAAAGTGCCTACTTTTGCGAACAGTGTATCAAAAAATAGTGTTCGGACCGGCTCTGCCAGTCCTCGGACCCACAATCTCCACTGGATCCGTAAAATTGAACTTTACGGCCTAGGACCGAAAAGTACTATTTTGACGTACTATAGTTCGATGGATCCATTATTAATATTGCATTAATATAAATTATCGTTAATTACTCGTTCGCTAACGCAGTGTGGTGATTTATATATAAATTTGATTTTGAGACGACAACAACGACAAAAATAGCAATAGCAAAAACAACAATAACAACACACGATGTGCGGCAGTCTTTACTATGGATTTATAGTAAATACAAACTTTACCTATGAATAATAGTAAATATAAAGATTTACTATGAGACATAGTGTGAAATGTGGACTACACTAGATTACAGTTATTTTAACTATATTTGTCATATTTATTTAAATCATTCTACATAGTTGATTTTTTTAACTATGAGAAGATAGTTGGTATAACAAAATTATAGTAAAATCGACTATGAAAGTGGTAAATTGAACTATTTTTCATAGTAGTTTTAAATATATTTACCAACTATCTGATATAGTCAATTCAACTATGGATTTTTTCTCAGTGTAGGTATTTAGGTGGTCAATTAGTATTTAAACCAAATTTAAAAAAAGACAAAAATTGTATTAAACATTAAAAGAACAATTAACAATAACAAGTAAACCTTAGAAGAAAATAATGAATTTAAACGATTTTTAAAACGAAATCGTTAACGACGTTTTACCCCATAAAAATGTGGCCGATTTACCCCTCGTTCGAGTTAACTATTTTCTTTAAATACTTCTTACAGTTACCACTGCTAACGCTACTAAGTTTTTGGATTTACCACATAATTCATAACAATATACGAGTTTCTTTTAATAATCTGACGAACGCAGTCAAAATATTGCAGAGTTAAATCGATGAAAATAAATCGCACTAGATTCAGAATACAAATAAAATAAAAAATATCATATTTTTGGGAATTACCTATACACCATATAAGTATTTGAAATTAGTATACGGCATGCTTCCAGCTTTCTTCAACACAGGATAAATTAATTGACCGAATTACCCACATAGTCGTTTTCCCCACTCTCCCCTATATTATAATCTTTTAATATACATTAGTATACATTTAGGGCATTCCCTGAATTGTTTTTGTAGAACGTACACCGATGAACATTTTTTTTATAAATAATTAAATATTTAATTTTCTGGGTCGTCTGTAGTAGATTTAATATGGTTGTTACGTCTAAGTAACATGTGTCACCCTCCTAAATCATCAATAGTACAATAATACTAATCTTAATAATAAGAACTCAGATGAGGGCTAAAAATTACAAAACTGAGAAAAAAAAAATTTCCGAAAAAATAACTCCGATGTGGAAGAGAAGCCGAGATCTTACATATATTATGGAACCAAAATATCAATTGAATATAAGTATTGTGCAAATATAGTGCTTTTAACCCTTAGTTCCGACGGCTATTTTAAAGCCTTTTCCTCCCACTACCTGGGTCAAATATGTCCTTCCGCTTGAAAATGCTTACAGTTGTGCCATTTATAAAGTACAATTTGAATTTTCTGTGGATCGAAAACGACCCTGGAGTCGGGATTAATGGTTAATAAAAACACAATTATGAAATTCATATATTGATGAATTGAAGAAAAAAATATACTTTTAATGTTATTAAACTTATCTTAAACAAAATCAGAACAAGTGCAGAAAAAACTTCTGATTGAAAGTTAAAATAAGCGATTCAGTTTTGAACTCATTTCTAAAAAAAAAACAAATATATATATATATATACATGTTAGTGTAGTTCAAATGATTTGGTTTTATTTCACTCTCATTTAAGTACTAGTCGTATAAATTATAAAAGCACGTGCATCAGTCACGCGATTTATTATTTCCCTACATTTTTGTAATTTCAACCGTAAACATTTATTTTTTTCACGTGCTTATCTGCTATAAACCGGTTATAGAAAAGATTGTCATAAAATTTCTCTGCATTGGCGCTTTCTCGAGTCTGTGTAATTTGCGATTCGTCATGCCTGTATTCTCTTAAGAAGATATTGATCGTGTTGTACGTTAGGCAGTGCTTGATATGCGAGGCTCTCAGAGACAACAGCTGCAATTAAAAAAACAATTTATTCTAAATAGGATATTTTGAATTCATTCCTATATCTATCTCATCATAATATTAAGAAAAGTTTTTACGGCACAATTATATGAATTATAAGTATTCCAAATTTTATCAACAGTAGTATCCAAAGTACTTTACGCAGTCGCAAAGTCAAGATTTTAACGTAGATGAGAGAACTTAAGTAGTACTTAAGGGGTCTAGAAGAGCTATCAAGAGGCATTTATACCGATTCATTTACGTTTGTAACTCAACTCATATATATATGCGTAAAAATTAATTTCTTCAATGGTAACGAGCGTTAAACGAAGAGCTCCGACCAACGCAAAAGCACCTAGCGGCAATATTCCTTACTATACTTTCTTAGAAAATGTCGTTCAACCGCACTCAATGCAATGCCACCCTCCCACATTAACAATCGAGTTACTTGTTGAAATAATTTAAAGGTACATATCTTACTATTTTCGAGGTCGCCCTTCAAGTTTCTGAGGTTAAAATTAAGTTTCAAACACCAGAAATTTCAATATGGGGCCACCATATATTTATAAAAAATTATGAAATATTCGAGTCAATTGAAACTATATACCAAGGATTATTATTTATTGATTAGTCTGAAATCTATACATATTTCATATCATCTTCGAAAATCATATGGGACATCCGATATACGAATCTCCTTACCTCAAGCGATCAAGAACACGAAGAAAACTATCATACGTTTATGCGATGGATCACATTCACCGAAAAAGACGTCGGGTTCTTCTATGAGAGAGAGTACTGTGGCTTCATATTATTTTTCTAACAAATTTGTAGTGATTGTGTCGTAGATTTGGTTCATAAAATTTTTCTAGTATATTGCATTGTTTATTTAGTTGAAGTCCTTACTCAAAATATTAATCTCTCCCTTCTGCGTAAATTTTTCTGTCATGTTTTGTGAGAAAGACGTAGCCGCCCGTCATGAGTTTTTTTACTTTTCATCCAATTATTCAATACCTTTTTCTATTCTACGAGAATCTAATACAAATTGCATGACAAACTTAAAACGAATAAGCAGCAATTAGACGTAGAAAATAAATAAATATTAAAATGTAATGAACATTTACTTTCGTCGAAAAGTGATTTTATTAGATATCGATTACAAAATATCTAAAAAACTAATCTCCTCCTCCAATTTTAAATCGATCGTTACCAAATTTGTTTTGAATCGAAAGTAAAAAAAGTCTAACACGGTCAAAAATGTTGACTTATTTTTTCAACTACAACACATAATTTATAAATAAAAATGCTGCCCAAAACAATTTTTTTTATTGCAATTTAATGAAGCTAAAATTTCACGGGTGTCACCACTTAAATTGCCAGTCGATAATAGTGGACGTTTCAAACGCCCACCGCATGGTGATACATAAACTGTTGCCTTCTACACAATCATTCTCGCAAGTGATTAATGTATGTAGGTTATTTTAAACTGTACTATTATACGGTTATAATATTAAGAATGATTGAAAAGTATTCATTTTCAACTTTGAATTCTATTTGTTGACCTTTGTGAATACTTCCCTATTGTCAATCATTCTAAATCCTCGTCCAAGAATTGAAGAGCTTGTTGTTGAATGCTTCTCAATAATTTCGAACAAAACTTACAGAACCAATACTTCACTATGCCGAATGCATTGGCATGTCTATTTTGAAATCTTCTGAATGCTTCCTATGAAAGAGTAAGAAAAAGGATTCATAAGTATTCAAGTTTCAATGCTTCTCAATCATTCTTCATTTACTGGGATTGCCAAGTGCGAATGATGTAAGCTTCGTACACTATAACGCCACTTGACGTCTCGCACATATCCTATACATATTATAGAGATAGAATGGAAAAAGAGATTTTGCATTCTCTTTCTTTCTATTGACCCAGACAGCAGGTTTTTTAGAAAGTTCTCAAAATGAGATCCTAATTTTGATGTCGTTATGGTTTGCTAAGATGATATCATAATGTGGTCAGAATGTGATAAACAGTGATCATAAAGGTATCTTAAATATATCATATTTATGACACCACATTTTTATCATAAAGAAGTCATAATTTAGTATAATAAATTTTGAAATGAGTAATATTTACTAATAACTACTAATGAAGAAAATTTAAATCGATAAATAATGTCTAGAAATGAAATGTCTTGAAACTTCAATTTCACATTTATACTCGAACAATAATATTTAAAAAATCAGACGATATGGTTCTTTATAGATTTTTGGCTGCTGATTTCGAACCTGAAGTCAGATTTTAAAAATTCAAAATGGCAGATCCAAAATGGCGGAAAAATTCAACCTTTCGAAAACACAAGCAGCGGCTGTTAAATACACAGACTTTGATATTGATATCCAAGATCCTATATTAATAAAAGCGTACATGAAATCACGATACCGTTTGACAGAACCTTAACAGGAAGAAATTCTATTAAAGAATACTTTTGTACGTGCGAAAGTGGTGTTAGAACAGTTGCAGTCATATTATGACAATTATTTGACAAATTAAAAAATTATTTGGTTTTTTGGATACGATCAATATCATGAAATAAATATACCTAACCCTGGAATATGTGACGTATCTATAACTATACCGAAGAAAAACCCACAACCAATGCAAACAGAAGTCTAAAGAAACTAGATAACATCTTACCTTTGTTGGTTGGATTATTACATCTTACCTTTGTTGCTTGGATTATACGAGCTTACCTTTGCCGATTAGATTATTACATCTTGCCTTGGTTGGGGTATTGCTTCTTGCCTTTGTTGGTTGGATTATACGATCTTACCTTTGCCGGTTGGTTTATTACATCTTGCATTTCTTGGTTGGATTATACGATCTTACCTTTGCTGGTCGGATTATTACATCTTGCCTTTCTTGGAGTATTGCATCTTGCCTTTGTTGGTTGGATTATTACACCTTGCCTTTGTTGGTTGGATTGTACTATCTTACCTTTGCCGGTTGTATTATTACATCTTGCCTTGGTTGGAGTATTGCATCTTGCCTTTGTTAATTTTTTTTAAATTTTACTTTAGATTCGTAATCAGCGACCCTAAAAGCCGTCGAGTAATAATTTTTAGGCAAATTAGATAGATTTTCAAAATAGCCGTCCGCCATATTGGATCCGCCATTTTGAATTTTTAAAATCTGACTTCAGATTCGTAATCAGCAGCCAGAAATCTGTAAAGAACCATATCGTCTGATTTTTTTTAACATTACTATTCGAGTATAAATGTGAAATTGATGTACATTTTTTATTAGACTTGGTCAACTTTGACCCCTCATATTTCCGAAACGTGGCATATGCTCACTTTGAAATTTTACAGGGATTATTGGGTTATCATATGTAACCAATTGGTATAAAAAAAGTTTCAATATTCGAGGTACGAAAAAGGGACATATTTTGCAGAGACTCTTTATATGTATAAGTAAACAAATAAAAAATAACATTGTTTAAGTTGCTGTTTTGTTCATGTAAAAATAAAATACATAATTATATATTAACATTTTTTTAAAATGTCTTATTAAATAAAAAGGTTTATATTACAATTAAAAATAGGTCACATTTTTCAGCATTTTTCATCTTAATCAGCCTGAGCTAGGCAATACTTATAGGCTTCTTTTAACTGTTTTTCAACGTAGTTTACATTACATAGGTCAGAATTTAATAGTGCCCTATAACTTGCAATGCAAACTTTTTTGAAATCCAGTTAAAACGAGCCTACAAGTATTGATTGGCTCAAGGCGATTAAATTCTCAGAAATTGTATCTCTTTCAGGGATTTTTAAATCAATAACAAAATAATATCTTTAAGTTAGTCATCTGAACACTTTATGATACAATTATGATATCATTTTGATTAATGTGTTAAAAATATGACGTCTTTAAGAGGTCTTATATTGCCATTACCAAAATGACACCATTATAAGAGGGTCGCCTGACCACATTATTACATAATTCTGATATCATTTTCAGTTTTCTTAACGAGGTCAGACATTTTTTCTGATATCTTTCCGAGTTCTTTGCGAGATTAACTTGCTGTCTGGATACACACTCCTTTTTAAATTTCTCACTGGAGTTTGTACGATTTCATACGTGTTTACAATTCGAGAATCGGATTCATTCGATTTCATATGACACCATATGTATATCCGATAATTCGAAAATGATTCGTTCCGATAAGAATATTTCTAATTGTATCAATTTACCCAACAAACGAGAACGCTCTTTCAGTATTCAGTTACGAATGCGAGTGTATACGATATTATACTCGATACATAAACCCACATAACCTCAAAGAAACGATTACATACTTTGGATTATCGAATGATTTAAACTCAAAACTAGAAAACAGAACATTTCTTCCAAAATTATAAAATACGGAAAACGATATAATCAATTCTTCGATTAAATTAACAGAATTTAAAATTATTCTAAGCCGCAACAAATCAATTTTTGTAATGCGTTAAATACGGTATCGTATAAGATCGAATGAATTCAATTCTGGTATTGCAGGTCGTATAAAATAGTATAAATTCGAATAAGAATCTCGAATAATCATTACGCCACAGAAAGAAACAGAATGCAAAATATCGATTCCGTATACTTTTTCGTTTATTGGGTAGTAAAATCATGGATTATGTTCTTGTTACGATTTCCTAACTGCAGGAAAATTACACTATTTAAACTTCCAGTTTCAATCTTTTGATAATTTAATGTAATAATTTTTTGTAGGTTATGTACGTTCCGCATGCGAAAGAACGGGAAAGAAATATTTCTTACTAAATCGTATACAGATATTTGGTATACTTTATGGTTTATTAGGTTTATATTGTCGCTTTTTCCTTTGTTATTAAATGTGTCTACAATGTATAAATGCCACCACATTCAAAAGATAGAGGCAAATTTAATTTCCGTTCCGACGTTCCGCGCTTCTAAATGAAAACACCGGCTTCTGGCAAGCCTCAGAGGCGCTCCCTAGCTCATTCCAACATCCGACTTCGACCGTTCACCAATTCACTAGTTATCTCTCAGCTTTTTTAACTTCAAAACTCAAAATGGCCAACACCGAACGCACTTTTATCATGATCAAGCCCGATGGCGTCCAACGAGGACTCGTCGGCAAAATCATCCAAAGATTCGAAGAGAAGGGTTTCAAACTCGTCGCCATGAAAATGGTTTCGGTAAGTCCCAAAATCCGCCATCCTTAAACACTTCGACACGTGTCGAGGCCTCATTCCTATCCTTCATTTGTTATATTTATTCTTTTATTTATAAAACAAATTCTATTTTTCCTACCGGTTTTTTCATTTTTAAATAGTACTATCCTATGAAATTTTATTTTTCTGTGAACATCTCCTTTGAATGAAATTTTAGAATTCGCCGGATGTTAATAAGTGCATAAATTATCTTTTACTGCATTTTGATTCTTGCTGTATCCATAATCTTTATGTGTTCATCTTATTCCAAAACTTTGTGTAGTGTTTCAAAAAATTGAACTAAACTGTTTACTGTTACTATTTTCATATGTTATTGTTATTTACATTTTAAATAATTAACTGTTTCATATAATTTTATTGGTAACGAATTTTGAGGTCAATGACCTCCATATGCCAAGGTCAATATTTTACTGTTTCAATTACCTTTGTATAATCTAGATTTTAAAATATCATAACCTTGTTTTATTCTTTCATTTGTTTGAAAAATATAATTTCCAATTATTTTATTTTATATAAAATTAAATATTTAAGTTTTTCTTTATTTATGAAAATTATTTTAATTGTGATTTTACTTTCAGCCTTCTGAGGATCTTTTGAAGCAGCATTATGCAGATCTTTCATTTAAGCCATTCTTCTCTGGTCTATTAAAATACATGAGCTCTGGACCAGTTGTCCCAATGGTAAGTAATATAAAAATGATAAAATATTTTTTTGTACTTATACATGTTACTTGGCGACAATATCAAGTATGAGAAACCTTGCAAGTTACTTAAGAATTGACCTTGATTATGCAATATTCAATACAATCAAAGTGAGATAGTGTTTAATGCAGTTAAGAATATCTTGTCGTAAAAGTTATTCCGTTTGTAATAAACAGATATTTTTATATTGTCTTATCAAAGTATTTAAAAATCAGTCTTTTAAAACAGTATTAAGTTATTTCTTAATTATTACAAATATTACGATTAAATAATGATTTTTATCTTATTTTTAACAAATTCTTTGTCTACTATAGTACAGTGGCCCTCCCTTTATTTTAACTCCTATTATTTTAACTGCTTCCTTTATTTTAACTTTGTTTCTTCCCTTATGTTAACTTTTTCCCCTCGTGAGTTCCCCCACCATTCGCCATTTGAAAGTGTTCAAAAGAAATCTTCCTTGACTCGAAAAGTTAAAATAAGGGAAGGGCCACTGTAACCCAGTAAACGAAAACGAATAGAAAGTTAAAAATACGAATTGAAATGAATTCAAGTGAATTAAAATGAATTAAAAATTGGATTCAATTAATCATTTTCATGTATTTTAATTCATTTTAATTCACTTGAATTCATTTCAATTCGTATTTTTAATTTTCTATTCGTTTTCTGGGAATTTATATAAATCCTTTATTACTCAATTTCTAGGTATGGGAAGGTTTGAATTCCGTAAAGACCGGACGAGTCATGCTCGGCGAAACCAACCCGAAAGACTCTGCCCCCGGAACCATCCGTGGTGACTACTGCATCCAAATTGGACGCAACATCATTCACGGATCCGACTCCGTTGAAGCTGCCAAACAAGAAATCAAATTGTGGTTCGGAGAAGAAAAGAAATCCGAAGTCGTCGACTGGACTTCATGGGCCCAGAAATGGATCTACGAATAAACGTAAATCTTTCATTCGATTACACTCTACGAGTGCAATGGATTCATTTTAAATAACCTCTTCCATCTACGATAAAACCCCCAACAACAGCTATGATAGCGACAATTGTACATACCGAAGCTGCCCCAGAGATAATAAAGTGAATATCCAAACTTTTAAATGTATCTATTTCTTTTATCCATTTAATCCAGTAACTTTCCAGAAATAATTTACATTTTAGTTAAGAACTTAAATACATTGTGACAAAAGTGTTTTTAGGAGAATTTAAGGTTAAATTAGTACAGAATATTTAAACATTTTTAAATATAGTTTTTAAAACGATTCATGTTTCGATTTTTGAAGAAAATAGAAAAAAAAGAAAAAATTGTTCTGAGCAATATAACCTACAAAATTTTGCTTCGATTCTCAAAGTAAGCATTTAATAAAAACAAATGTATTAAAGTAGATTTAAAACATTCGAAAGTAAAAAATATATATTTTAATACAATACCTTTGCAGTTTCAAACGAACAATGAAGATTCCAGAATAAAAATGCCGAAATTCAAAATTAATCTGCAGTCGTGATTGGTTGAATTTCATTGGTCAGCCAATAGGAACAAAGTTGCTTTCATTTCCGGTGAATTATTACGGTAAAATAATAATTTCTTACAGATATCAAAATAAATTCTAATTAATTGCACAATGAATTAATTCTATTATTTTACTTAGTTAGTACAATATTATTTTTCGAACTATTTTGTTAAATTACTTCTATTAAGAACTTAGGCGTTTCCCGCCTAAATTTTCCTATGCCGCCATCTTTAGATTTCAAATTTAAAATCCGCGTCCTTTGTTGCAGAGAAGAAACGTGAGTGGAGTTTTGTGAACTTTAAAGGTAATATTTTTTTGTATAATTCAAAATCGGATACTTTTTTGAACGAGTATATTCGTGTTGTAGATGTTTTATTCGGTGGAATTGTTGAAATTGCGTAAAAGAGGTAGAATACCTCGTTGTTGGTTAGCAGCAACATTAAACAAATCTTTATTTAAGAAATATGTTACAAAACAAGAAGTTGAACAAACTGATGTGGTTTTATCATGGTAAATATTTAGTAATCAATGTGTCGATAAAATAATTAAACAAATTTTTCTAACGCAGCATTGATATCGTTGAAATGATGCAGTGCGAAGACCCTTCTAAAAAGATCAGTTTGTATCTATCCGCCCAATTATCGTACGGAGTTCTTACATTACACAAAAATCAAGTCGACAATCTTCTCAGTAAAATTCATTTCCTTTTTTTATAATCCATATATTTTTATGTTTTATAATTTTATTGTTTTAATAGAAGAATGTACGAATCTTCTTCAACAATCCATAATCGGCATTGACAAACCTACGAAAGCTGGCAAACCAAAGTATGTAAATTTTCTAATAATTAAGATTTGAATCTAATAGTTCTTTTATTAGAGCTTTGAAATCGAAGAACAAAGAAATCACTGAGATTTTGACTACCTCCGATGTTGTGCCAGATATTAACATTGATTTGGGAAATGTTTTGGACGTTAGTAACATGCAAGACACAAATCTTTTACTCGATGCGAGTAATTATCAAATGGTAAAAAATTATTCCCAAAAAGTAGTATTTTGTCTGATTTTTTAATATTTGTAGCCAATAAACTTTGCAACTCCTACTTTCGGTGCGCTTACGAACGACGAAGCCATTATGTTCATGACGGATTTCAGGTAAGTTTTGTTATTTCGATCCATTTCCGCGTTTGATAAAAATTTGTTTAGTGAAGTGCGGTTTCGAGAAAATCTCACCAGAGAATCTATAGACTTGAGCGTGGATCAACTTGCAGGTAATTATTTATTATATTACAAAAATATTTTTTTTTTATTCTTATATAAACTATTTTTAGCTCATGCTATGATACCGCAACCAGAAATGATAGAAGAATCAATCGAACAAATGATACCGCAAGAATTACTTCCAGAAACACCAAGCAAAAGAAAATCACGAAAATCTCATGTTGAAACTCCTTCCAAAAAACAACGAATCAGTGAATTTGATAAGGAAACCCATTCCATAAATCTTCCTGATATATCTGCTGATGCGTCGCATCCTGCGGCAGTTGTAAACTTGCCGAGTCTTCCACAAATTTCAAATATCGAAGATGTGACTGATACATCAATTATAAAACGTTTGAAAAAAGCTTCGATTTCTTTGAAATTTGGTGAAGTGGCTCCGTCAACATCTGCGCTGCCGGAAGGAGTTTCTATGGCACCGATACTTGGAGAAGTATCTCCATCAATTTCTGCATTGCCTTTAGAACATGCAAATATACCAGTGTGGGAAGAAGCAGTTGCACCAATGGAGTGCGAAAGTCATGTTGCTGCAATGCCAGAAATTAAAGAAGAAGTAACAATGCAGACAGATGTTACAATTCCAATGGAAGTAGAAAATGAAATTCCGTCATCGAATAAAGGGAAAGTTAAAAATAAAGCAAAATCCAAAATAAAAATAGATAAATCTATCGAAATTGATTCTGCGTATTTGAAAGCTTGTGTACGAAATGTTCATATTCAGACAGTTGTAAGTAATTTAGATTTTAATAATTACATAATTACATACAGTAGGCTCCCTCTTATTTTAAGATTTTGAGTCAAGGAATATGGCGGCACCCCCTCTTATTTTAATGCTACTTCTCTTCCTCATCATCAGCAAACGTGAGAGAGAGGACATGAAAGAAAGTTAAAATAGATGGGAGCGAATCCTTAAGATAGAGGAGGAACTTAAAATAAGAGGGGTACTACTGTACAGACAGTTTAATCATAATTCAATGGCAATAATATCTCATTTTGATTACACAGGTCTGCACAGATTTTTTTTTTTTAAATATTAGAGTGATTTTCGACGTATTTTTGTGTGTTGAACACGAATCTGAAGTCGAAAAATGCCACTCACGTCATGATTTAGAGAAAAGTGGGGGTAAAGACACCAAAAAACGCGTTTTTGGCTGTTTTTACCCCTAATTTTCTCTGAAACCTGACGTGCTACAGGCTTGAATTTGTGCTTAAATGAAAGCTCGGTTTTTCTCCTACAAAAATCATAAGATAGTTTTAAAAAAAATTTCATAGTTTTCAAAAAAAATGGTTTTAACCTTGCTATTTCTAATGATTATGATGAAAATGCAAACAAAATCGAATAACCGCTGGTATTACTAATGGCGAACAAAAAAAAAGTGGTGATTTTAAGATCCTAAGTATACTTTTTTATTTTGCGGCCGCCATTTTGGATTCGCTATTTTAAATTTTGTCAAACTAACATTGGATTCGTCATCAGCGACTCAAAAAACCCCGAGTACTGATTTTCATGAGGTTAATTTAAATTTTGTATTTTTACGTCCGCCATCTTGGATCCGCCATTTTGAATTTTATAAAAGTGGTTTGTATGAGCTCTGCTCAATGTAGTTAAATAATTTGCATTTTCATCATAGTCACTAGGAAATAGCCAGGGTAAGACCATTTTTTTTTTCAAAACTATGAATTTTTTTTTAAAACTATCGTATATGATTTTTGTAGGGGAAGAATCAAGCTTTAATTTGAGCACAAATTCAGATCTGTTGCACGTCAGGCTTCTGAGAAAATTACGGGTAAAGACAACCAAAAATCTCTCAAAATCATGACGTGATAGACATTTTTCGTCTTCAGATTCGTGTTCAGCGTACAAAAATACGTCGGAAATCACTCTGATATTAAAAAAAAAACAAAAAAAATGTTTATATTTATATTTTATTTTATTTACTTCTAATAGACCGGATTACCAAATATTAATTTTGAGTTTATGTAATTATTAAACTATGAACGGTAGAAGAAATTAATTTTCATGATTTTACTTTAAAATTTATATTTTACTTCAATTTAAACAATTGTAATTGTACAATTTTGTGATAGGAAAGTGCAGAAAGACTTCAACAGATCTTAATACGACCATCAGCGGAACAATATTTTACAGTTCCAGCTTCGATGAAACTGGGTCAGTTTTTTTATCGAAAAGACGAAGAATTGAAATACAGAAAACTTTTAAGAAAAAGGAAATGGGGAAAGTGTTTAATCGATGCATTGTGCTTTGATTTTCTTTTCGATCATCCGCTAGAAAATGATAATGAAGAGTTCAGAGAACTTTTGGATTCTATTAATTACGATTGTAAATATTCTTATTTTTTAAAATTCTTCAGAGTTTAATTAATGTTTCTTTTAGCTGAAGATCCTATTCGAGGGGGTCATTCGAGAACAAAATCATCAAAAATGTCTTCTGTTGGGTTGCGAACAACAGAAACAACTAATCCTAGTAGTAAATCAGATATTTCTGATCATACTGGTGTTAAGGGAATACCAGAGAAGAGTTTAGTGCAGACACCACCGAGAAATGAAATTACTGAAGACATGCCGTTGCTTTCGCCTAAACGACCAACGGTTCAATTTGAGGAACCGACTTTTGAACCGTCTGAAATTGTACATGAAAATATAAATATTAATTCGTCGGAAAAAATTAAAAAGACTAAAGAGAGAAAATCAAGAAAAACAGAAATATCAAAAGTATCGAAAGAACCACCTGAAGAATCTCCAGATTATGTAGCTCATATTCCTCTTGCCCAGCGAACAGAAATTTCTATTAATCCTGAAACACTTCCAATAAGTGATAACGAAGAGATTCAAAAGTATAACAATTTATTCTAATTCTTTGAAAAATAATCATTTAAATAAATATTTTTTACAGGCGAGAGGAAACTCCTGAATTACAATACATTTTTACAAAACATGATTTCTTGGCAGAGTGTGCAGGATTCTTTCACCGATTCAAAAGGGCTATAAGTTTCCGAGAAGTGTTACCTAATAATCAATATGTTCGTGCAGAAGTCACACATTGTTTGAATGTTGCTGTCGGTGAGTAAAACTACATGCACAATTAATTTCTTGATAAATAATGAAATTGTTTCGTGTAGCTCTTCATGTCGATGGGAAGTTGGAAATACATCAAGACAATCCGGAAGATATTGATATTTATATTCGGGAATGTCATGGAAGAAAAGTTTAAACATTTATGCTACATCAAGACCGATTATAAGAAATTTGAAGAATTGTATTCAATCATTGAAATTGTTAAAACACTTTATGTTATCGTCAGTCAAATGTATCCTTTTTGTAGTAAGATTGATACTATGGTGCTAATTACAAATGAAATTAAATATGAATAAAAGTGATATTAGATTTTATAAGAATATGTTCTAATTATAAAAATAATAAACTGTTGATTAATAATATTTTGAAAATGCCAGAATATCCAGTGGAATTTTTTGGCCATTTTATACCGGCATTTTTTTCAGCATTAATGCCGCACTTTTAGCCATTCCATATTCTTCGTCAAATCGATCACGATGTGACATCACATCTCCGATTTTGTTAAAAATTGCAGAAAAGTTAGTACAGTGGCCCTCCCCTTATTTAAACTTTTCGAGTCAAGGAAGATGGCGGCTTCTTCCCTTATTTTACCGCTTCACTTCATCCCCACCACTGGCAGTATGAGAGAATAAAAACAGAGAAACGAAATACAGTGGCCCTCCCCTTATTTTAACTTTTCGAGTCAAGGAAGATGGCGGCTTCTTCCTTTATTTTACCGCTTCACTTCATCCTCACCACTGGCAGTATGAGAGAATAAAAACAGAGAGAGGAGATATAGTGGCGTCCTTCTTCACCTGTATGCGCAAGCGCAAACAGCAGTCAACCCTCTTTTGAACACTTTCAAATGGCAAATGGTGGGGGAACTCAAGAGGGGAAGAAGTTAACATAAGGGACGAAAGAAAGTTAAAATAATTGGAGTTAAAATAAGGGGAGAACCACTGTATAGTGGTCCTTCTTCACCTGTATGCGCAAGCGCAAACAGCAGTCCGCACTCTTTTGAACACTTTCAAATGGCGAATGCTAGGGAACTCATGAGGGGAAGAAGTTAACATAAGGGACGAAAGAAAGTTAAAATAAAGGACGTAGTTAAAATAGTAGGAGTTAAAATAAGGGGAGGACCGCTGTATAGTGGTCCTTCTTCACCTGTATGCGCAAGCGCAAACCGCAGTCCGCACTCTTTTGAACACTTTCAAATGGCGAATGTTAGGGAACTCATGAGGGGAAGAAGTTAACATAAGAGACGAAAAAAAGGTAAAATAAAAGTCGCAGTTAAAATAAGAGGAGTTAAAATAAGGGAAGGACCACTGTACTTGGCGTACATATGAGTGTGGTAAAAGGATTTTTCGAATATTTTCAAAATGGCAACCATATGAAATTTTCCCAAACTTTTTTTTCGCAAAATTATGGCTCGGTGGCATTTTATCGGAACTGGATAAAATTTGCTACACTATAATAAAAAAGTCGTGTACAGTAGTCCTTCCCTTATTCTAATTTGTCTAGTTAGGCAAGATGGCGGCCTTCTTCCCTTATTCTAATTTTCTCCTCTCCCCCACTACTTAGATTTATAGTCTCACTTTTGTCTCTTTTTCTTTCGTTGCGCATGCGCCGTTATTTGCATTTAGAAAATCCACACGTCAACACCCGTCAGTGGGGAGAACGCGTGAGGGGAATATTAGAATAGGAGAAGAGAAGAAATGAGAATAAAAGAAAGAGTACTGTATATTACAGTGGTCCTCTCCATATTTTAACCTTTCGAGCCAAGGAAGATGGCGGCTTCTTCCCTTAATTTAACGCTTCCCCTCATCCCCACGACTGGTAGTATGAGAGAATATAAACAGTGAAGACATACAGTGGCGTCCTTCTTTACCTGTAAACGTAAGCGCAAACAACAGTCCGCACTACAGTGGTCCTTCCCTTATTCTAATTTTTTCTCTTTTCCTATTCCAATACTTCCCCTCACGCGTTCTCCCCACTGATGTGTGTTGACGTGTGGATTTTCTAAATAAAAATAACGGCGCTTGCGCAACAAAGGAAAAAGAGACAATACCCGCTAAACAATATTCCGTTACAGCAATATCTTTGAAACGTCGCATTATAGCCATGCGACCAAACTTGTTTCATTGCAAAAACATTTTTGGGACGTCCTTGGAACCAGAAATGTCCTGCCACATTTACGGTTTTTAAATAACGTTTCATTCGTAACGTACCTGCGACGTTTGAAAACTATACATCCAACGTTGTAAAAACGTTACATTAAACGGTCATAAATAAAAATTATAAGAAATTCGACGAATTATTTTATTCAATTCGAATTTTATTATTATTTATGTACCGTTAGATATGTTATGAAAGAATGTAGTTTTATAATTTTACTCGGGTCTACCGGTTACAACGCTGACGTCTTAACCACTACGCTACGCTCGCATACGTATTACCATGCGAACGAGAGCTCTTATACTTATTAATCGTAGAAGGCTTCTTGATAAATGCGGGTTTAGTTTAAACAAGATATGTTTAATTAATTTTGTCATTTCTATATTGGGAATAATAATATTTTAATATTATTTGACTATTTTGTAGTAATTTATTGTAATTTAAATAAATATTTTTAAGATATCCGTATAATATTTTTTTTAAACGAAATGGATTAATAGACAATGTTTAAAAAAATGTAAAGTTAATTGACACACGTATATTTTACAAATGCACTACTTGGAAATAAGTTATGAAATTACGCGGATATTAAAATTAACACAAGTGAACCACTTTTTAAATTATGAGTTAAATTTAATACAATTTACATTAAAAATAATAAGGTGCGAGTTATTTTTCTGGACAAGTGACGGAAATTTACAAATTTTGTACATAAATATATTAAAAGCGAACGAGTTTTTTAAAATAAATACACTGTATATATAAAATGCATATTCTCTAAATATTACAAAACCCGTTTCAATTTCAAATGTGAAGTATAACAATAGTTAAATTTCACTTCATTGCAGTCTCAGCCTCAAATTACTCTATATTTTAAATTAATTTTTGTAGTAATATTACAAAAAAAATATTGAATTTAATGGACATCAATGTATTTAAGTTACACACGTATAAGAAATAAAAAGAACAAAATTAATAATAGCAAATAATATTATGCACCAGAAAAAAGAATAACTATAAGAAGAAAAAGATTGCATGTAAATCATGCTAATATGCGAAAATAAATGCTGCATTCGAAAGCTTCCGAATCTTGATGGCGAAGTCTGAGATGGAACCGGCCGAAACGATAGAAGATATGCAACAAATCATGTCTACGAAACGTTGCATTCGTAACATTACATGAATGTTACGTTAGTAACCTGAATGCGACGTTTTAAATTTCCTTGGTGATTTTGTGACGTTGCAGAAACGATTCCATAAAACGTTTTTAAAACTGTTATAAAGTGACATTCTGGTAATGTTACGCATTAGCTTTGTGTATTTAGATATTGTGCAACGTCGTGTAAACGGCATCAAGAAGTTGTTACGAAACGTTACGTTTTTGCCATAAATGTGATAACATGTAACGTTTCATTTACGTTACATGTTTAGCGGGTAGTGAGACAGCAAATTTTGTTTAGAGGGGGAGAGGAGAAAATTAGAATAAGGGAAGAAGGCCGCCATCTTGCCTGACTGGACAAATTAGAATAAGGGAAGGACTACTGTATTTTGAATGCATGTACATATGTATCATATGTGGACTGCTACTACAAGCTCATGACGAATGGTGGGGGAACTCGCGAGGAGAATAAGTTAAAATAAGGGACGCAGTTAAAATAGGAGGAGGACTGCTGTAAACATATTATACATATGCGACCCACGGCAGTAAGCTCAATATAACGTAATTCAAGACCCACTTCTAAAGCAGAAGTCGAATGGAACTGTAGAAGATACGCCCACATCTAGCGGCGATAAAATGAACAACTTTGCATATCCCAATGGTCGAGCGCCAGATAAATAGCAAAATTGTAATGAAAAATTGTATTGTGATAATTTTTTCTCTAGTATATTATTGGTTGCGGTTATATATGAATTTTGAACTCATAGTTTCATGAAATTCATGGTTGAAACTTAAAAAAACTGTTTTTCAAACATAAATTACCAAGAACAAAATTAATAGAAACAGAATAGCGAGTCGAAAAAGGGGACAGCAGTTACATTTCCAATAAGCGCACGCCCGAGTTTCGGAAAATTTAGAAAATTCATAACTCACAAACTAAAAGACATACCACGAATTAAAAATTTGAATAAAATATTCGATAAAATTTGCCATAAAATAACAATATTTTAAAGAAAATAAAAAGGGTGCATGGTGGTTAAAAATCGTTAAAAAAAACAAAAAATTGTTTTTTTTCATGCGTTTATTATTATTATATTTGATTATAAATATTTTTTTCGAAAAGTTCAGACTTTTCTACTATAGTGTTGCAAACTTTAGCTGATAAAATGCCTCCGAGCTATAATTTTTCAAAAAAAAGTTTCATATGGCCGCCATTTTGAAAATATTCGGAATTTCGAAAAATCCCTTTACCACATTCATACGTATGCCAAGTACTAACTTTTCTGGAATTTTTAACAAAATCGGAAATGTGATGTCAGATCGTGATCGATTTGACGAAGAATTACGCATATAATATTAGGAAGTGAAATTAATTAGCGAAAATAATATAAGGCGAAGAAAATATTCAAAGATATGGCTACAATAAACCATAAATATCCTCAGACAGGATACAATGTTACATATAACTAAGATAATCCTTCATTTACGGAGTTTCCATTAATGTTACGAAAAAAACGTCTAGAATCTTTTTTCTAGAGAATTTCATGATCTACATTTATGTTGTCTGAAACTCTTTTTTCATCAGATTTATATTTCTAAAAATAAATGCAAAAAATGGCAAACATTTTTATGTGATTTGACCTTGAATGTTCCCTTTGCGACAATTTTTACTACGATATTCGTGTTCAGCGCTCCAAATTACGTCAGTAAACGAAGTTTTAAAGAGATTGAAGGTATGGATCTTTCGCAAATACAATTGGACCCAATAATCCCTGCAAAATTTCAAAGTGAGCATCTTCCCCGTTTCAGAAATATGAGAGGTCAAAGTTGACCATGTCCAATAAAAAATTACATCAATTTCACATTTATACTCGAATAATAATGTTAAAAAAAATCAGACGATATGGTTCTTTACAAAATTTTTGCTACTAATTACGAATCTGAAGTCAGGTTTTAAAAATTCAAAATGGCGGATCCAATATAGAGGACGACTTTTTTGAAAATCGATCTAATTTGCCTAAAAATTATTACTCGGGGTTTTTTTGGATCGCTGATTACGAATCGGAAGTCAGATTTTAAAAATTCAAAATGGCGGATGACTTTTAAAAAAATCAAATGCAATTCACTAGAAACACGTTATTCTGGGGTTTTACACGTTAATCGGGGTCGTTGATTACGAATCGGCTGTTAGTTTTTTAAAATTCAACATGGCGGATCCAATATAGCGGACGACTTTTCTGAAAATCCATTCAATTTGCCCAAAAAATGTTAGTAAGGGGTTTTTGGGGTCGCTGATTACGAATTGGATGTTAGTTTTTCAAAATTCAAAATGACAGGTCCAATATAACGGGTGACTTTTGATAAATTTAACGCAATTAGCTTGAAACTCATCAGCTTAAGGTTTTTGTAGTCGATGAAGTTGAATTTAACGTTGAATTGATATTGAAAAGGCACTAAGCTTTCTTTGTCGCTGTATTAAATATGTTTTGACTCTGCATAAGAAACAAAAGACAATCTAAAAACAATCAAAGTTTTAATGCATCGTTTAAGACATCTTATTTGAATCGTGGGCTTGCGAAAGTGATAAAATAAATGTATCTTTAGTGTTGAAAATCTCGAATTTATAACAGATTTCAGCCTATATTCAAAAACCCTAAAAACAAAAAACTATCAGCAGATCAGCATTTCATTAATTTCCATTCCATTGTACATCTTATTTGAATCGTTAGCTTGTGAATGTGATAAAATAAAAGTATCTTACCTTTGTTTGTTGGATTATACTATCTTACCTTCGCTGGTCGGATTATTACATCTTGCCTTTGTTGGTTGGATTTTACGGTCTTACCTTTGCCCATCGGATTATTACATCTTGCCTTGGTTAGAATATTGCATCTTACCTTTGTTAAACTTTAACGTGTTTCAAGCGAATTGCATTTGATTTTTTAAAAGTCGTCCGCCATTTTGAATTTTTAAAATATGACTTCAGATTTGCAGTCAGCACCCCAAAAACCCCCGAGTATTAATTTTTAGGCAAATTAGATCGATTTTCAAAAACGTCGTCCGCCATATTGAATCCGCCGTTTTGAATTGTTGCGAAAATACGATTGTCTTCAAAAGGATATCCGCACATTTGTGGATTTCGGTTCACTGCGATTTAGATGCTTCCAAAAACATACGACATGCATAGCATGTAAACTTTTACATCTTCCTCCAACTACACCTGCTATCAACAATCAGATTTTAAGGTCGAATTAGCAAATTCAAAAATGGTTGATGAATTCTAAAATACTTCCTTGCAGTTATGGCTAGGAAATGTCAGAATATAAAATAGGCGACACAAAATATAGCGTGTCTCTATCTCCGCAAAATTGATAATATTTCAAGTCAATATCTCGGCTTCTATTGGTTGTAGAAACTTTTTTCAAAAATGAAATTGTTCTGAATTTTTTCAGCAACAATTTTTATCTGCACGTTTTTATTTCTAAAAGTGACACATTTTTACTTATTTGCGAAAAACCGATTTTTTAAAACCATTCATGATATAATTGATAAATTTGATGATTTACACATAAAATATCCTTTATAATTTCACACGGTTGTTATAATTCGAAGAGTTGCTTTAGAGGTAATTCACCCCTTCAGCCACGAAATTCAATTTTTACGTATTTTAAAGTACAATTATACTTTTTGAACGCATTTTTCGACAATAGAGTTGAAAGCTGATATAAATATATATATATATATATATATATTGAATCTAAAACTATAGGCGGTACATAAAAGGTAAAAAAGGATGACAAGTGGTCAAGGGGGTAAAAGAAGTGAAAAAATGTAAGAAAGGTGAAAAGAGTTGAATTTATATTCAATTATTTCATATAATAAATTGCTGCTACGCGTAAACAAAATGATATATTTTTTCCTTTATTATAAATATAAAATTTAATATAAAAAATAATATACATTTTGTATTATGATTGTTTTCGATATACAGCGGTACATTGCACAATATACATTGTCAACATGGCCAAAAATCAAATTTAGTTGTATATTTTCGTCAATATACGTTCAGTATATCTTGTTTACGGAAAGTCCTAGAACAACATTCCGAAGGGTAAGGCAAATATTGGGACGGACCTTGTGGCAAATATTAGGGGGTAACAAATATTGGTGGTGGGGGGTGGGCTACTGTATACCTGCTCGATCGCCGACTGGATCAGGGCTCTATGGAGTAAAACGCCGAAACACGTGAAAATTTTTTTGGCCAAAAGTATCATCTCAATTTTTTTCAAACGAATCCGTGATATACTCACTTGGCCGCCCCCTTGTCAGCTTCTCAAATTCTCCGTCAACCTGAAGTCTGAAGTTGCAATCGAAAACCCATGTGGAAAATTCGAAACCAACCAATGGACCCAAAACGCCAACAATTATAAGAGAATTGCGATACTTTTCAAATGTTTAATAGGATGTATTGTTATCCAATGAGGTACATTTCCAAAAATGTAGTTTTGATACAAAATGTATAGAATAGAATTAGCATATCACATCGATGGATCGTTCAATCTTGTACAAATTCTATCAAACGAATATGCAATCACCGTTTTTTACTTTCTGTGTGTTTCGCATAGAAATCAAGATATTTACTGGCCATGTTAATCAGTCACAAATTCGTCAGTAATCGTGAAATTCCCCTGTCAACTATAAAACTAAACTGTCGTATTCGTAGTAATTTTGTATTCGAAAAATAATATTAAGTATATATTTTCGTTTTGGTTTGTATCCATAATAATCGATTCCTTGCTTATTATTCGAAGGAACGTATTACCCTTGTGAAAACGAAAGCCGTACTTAAGCGTGCTGTAAGCGTGAATTTGGAATGTACGCTTCCATTTTTACCGAGGTAATTTGTGAGGACCAAAACCTTTTTTTTTTGTACGCATCTCCAACAATCTTTGAGCCTTTAGTACATAATGTGTATGTAAAAAAATGTCGATTTTTATGTTCGCAATAGGAAGAGCAAAAAAATATAGATACACCCTTGAACATTTAGCTTTCGTATTGACCCAAAAATGCATTGCAGGACGGACAGTAATGTTTCTTCAATAAACAGCTATCCATGCAGTACGGCACGCACATGCACGGGAAACATCTGAAACAATTACATTACCATTAGAAGATGCACAGACACAAAAATCTTTCATATATTGAATGGGTTTTATGATATATTTTTTTTATTAGAAAAAAAAAAGAAGAAAAACATATGTTACATCCATGACAGACAGTGTGTACCTTCACGTGTATTATTACTGCTTAGTGCCATTGAAATTGATTGCAATTAATTTGTGTTTTCACGTAATAACGACCAGACAATGTTTATTAGGTTATGTTTGTGTTCTATTCACGTATTATATGGGATCAGAATGTAAAAACTTTAAGAAAATCTAGAAACCGAAATAAAAAGTAGAGTCAGAATGAACTGGCCCCCTATTTCACCAACATTCATGACAATAAAAAATTGATCTATTTTCATATAGTATTAGACATTAGAAATTAAATCCTAAAAAGATTTTTAAAAATTTATTAAAATAAAAAAGTTATGAACAATTTAAGTTTTATGCACTTTTTTTTTTAAATTCGCAGTTTTAAGAGATTATATTATTAACGAAGTCGGGATTTTGTTAACAAATGTCTATATTTTTAAATACTATACAATGGTTTTAAACATTTTATTTTTTAATGCATAATTCGGAATTTTTTTATTAACAAATAGAGTTATTTTATTGTTCCAAATCGCAAAATAAATTTTTTCGTTTATATTACTATTCCGTATACATTCAAGATGAAGTACGAAAAAAAAAATTCAGTATTCTTCAATTTTAGATACTTAATCGAGAGTGTTTGTCGCGCGATACACGTCCCGAAACAATTTTTTTTTTGTTTAATTGGTAAAAAAGTTTGTGTTATTTCCTGGTATTTCCTAGGAACAAAATTGAATACGTTAAAAATATTTGAAAATATTTGCAAAAATTTCAACATTTTTCTGTCATAGTTTGATTATTTTCTGTCTTATTTGACTCGTTACACTCGTGCGCAAATCACCTACTTCGCGCACTTGTATCGTAATATACTATTTTCATCTTGAATGTTTACGGAATAGTAATATAAACGAAAAAATGTATGTTGCGATTTGGAACAATAAAATAACTCTATTTGTTAATAAAAAAATGCCGAATTATGCATTAAAAAATAAAATTTTTAAAACCATTGTATACTATTTAAAAATACAGACATTTGTTAACAAACTCCGGATATTAGACTTCGTTAATAATATAATCTCTTAAAACTGCGGATTTAAAAAAAAAAGATGCATAAAACATAAATTGTTCATAACTTTTTTATTTTAATAAATTTTTAAAAATCCTTTTAGGATTTTATTTCTAATGTTTAATACTATACGAAAATATAATAATTTTTAATTTTCATGAATGTTGGTGAAATAGGGGGCCAGTTCATAAATTCTGACTCACAATCAGTATTAAAGTTTTTATTCTTTTTCGTTTGTTAAGATAACAAAAATTTCTTCATTAAGGTAGCTAGACCCCAAGATATCATATGTTAGCGAAAATAATTTAATAACACTTCCAGGAATTGAAGTTTTATTATACATGATATTGTTACCGAGTTCAAGCATTATTATTCTTGAAAAGAAATTGAAACTTGCAAAAATAATTTGTTAACCAACTTTTCTTAGCGACTCAAATTTTCTTCTTATTTTCATTCAAAACTTTTCTAAAAATGAATGGATTTCAATGAATGATGGCTTATTTTTTCGAGAAAAAGATTCTCTACAACTTCACCGAATAAATTTCTCAAATTCTTTTTGCCTGATCACTAAAACTATTCAGAAAAGTTAAAAAATAATATATATTTTTTTTTAATAATTCGAGATATGTGACCCTAGTTTTAGAAATTCAAGAAATTCATTCGGTAAAGTCGTAGAGAATCTTTTTCTTGAAAAAATAAGCCGTCATTCAATGAAATCCATTCATTTTTAGAAAAGTTTTGAATGAAAATAAGAAGAAAATTTGAGTCGCTAAGAAAAGTTGGTTATCAAATTATTTTTGCAAGTTTCAATTTTTTTTCAAGAAAAATAACGCTCGAACTCTGTCACAATATCATGCATAATAAAAATTTTATTCCTGGAAGTGTTATTAAAATATTTTCGCTAACATATTATATCCTGGGGTCTAACTACCTTAAGGAAAAGAATGGCTTGAATTACATCGATTCAGATGAAGAATTAGTTGTATCATTTTGCCTATTTCATATTGTGTAACACGATTTTTCTAGTTTTGACCTTGAAGATGACCTTGTAGTCAATTTTGACTATGATATTTGCAATCAACACATCAAGATATGTGTGTGAAGGTTCGACAAAAAAAGTTTGAGGTATGGGCTTCAAAATAAGTGCAAAAAACTACAAAATAATATGACTTTTCTAGTTTTGTCCTTGAAAATGACCTAGCCGCCAATTTTCGTTAAAAGAAATGTAGGGTATGGGTTTCGTCGGTAGTTTATCGACTTATACTTACATGAGGCAGATTAGAAGCGCTAAAAGATGTGTCTTTGCAGAAGCATCTGTTTCTATTCGCGTTTCAATATCGGAGTGGCAGTGAGGACAACTCATCCGTACTGGCTCTGGACCAAGTACTGTCGGTTGGACAATATATACTGGTTGTTGTCCTGTAAAAGACATCATCATTACTACATCAGTATGATCCAATCTTGTTTTGAATATATTAAAAGTTAGGAGACATGGAAATTATTTCTAATTAAAACCTAAAAGTTAATCATTTTCCAGAAGATATAATTTTTGGTTGCTTCAGAAAAAGATTCATAAAATACACAAATCCTCGATTAACAATAAAAACAATATTGATTACATAGGTCTACAAAAAAAGGTGGTCTTAGATGTTGGGAAGCTGTGGGTTATTTCCGATGTCATTTTAGAAGAATCTGAATCCAAAACCGGTCCATCACGATAGAATTTTGAGATATTTGAGGTTATGTACTCGAAAAAACGAGTGTTTTTTGCAATGTTTGAGGTTACGTACAGGATGAAACAATTCTTTTTTGCCTTCTGTACTATTTGAATCTTTTAGTACTATCTTTATCCTTCAAACTGAGGGATCTTTTGATCACCTACGATTTTTGTTACAAAGTTACGGTCATTTTAAATTATGAGATTGGTCCCACAAGCAGTCACATTGCCCTTTAAAGTCTACATGTTTCTACTTAATAATTTCTCTTGAAAATTTGTTCTTGGACGTTTATGGATTCGCCGAATACGAACATAAGTCACTAAATAGACATCGTCATTCGCAAGATGGCGGATTCAAAATGGCGTATCAAACTGAATGAAAAATAATATTAATATAATTTTGTGTTTTTAGTTTATCATTTTGAATTCGTCAAATTATCTGCTGAGAAAATTTGAAAATTGATTTCTATTTCCTTATTAGCAACATAAACTATCCAAAAGTACACATTTTTAGAGTAAAATAGTTTTTTACGAACTTTCGAACCGCCATATGCTAATTTTAATCAAAATTTAATAGACAATTTGTTGAAACAAATGAATTTTTACATTTACTTGTTTATAACTATTTTGTTCAACTTTTTAACTTTTAATTTTAAATGCAAATATATAGACGGAAATCTGTATCAAATGGATTTTTATATCTTTGGTGATAAATCTAAATGCGATTTTAAAAATTCAGTACGGCAGATCTAATATTATAATTGTAATAATGTAAGAATGCTACATGTATATATCATAAAATTATATAATTAATTTAATATGGACGTAACAGAATTAGTTTGTTTCTTTTTTGCAACAACTGTCGGTGATTTATATTTTAATTTTGGTTACTTTTGTCTATTTTTGTCAGAAATCGTTGTTGTTCATAAACTTCCACGTTTCAAAATAACAATAATATAGATTAAATCGGAAAGTTTGTTGTGCTACGTACATTATGCAGAACGGGCAATCCGTTGACAATATCAAAATTTAAAATGGCCGCACCTTTGTTAGAAAAAATTGTAGTTGATCAAATAATAGTACTTTTCGTAACATGTGCGTAAAATGGAGTTTGGCGCAATTGCACGAGTGCGAAAAACTTTACGCACGTGTTGCGAACATTATTTTTTGATACTGTATGCGTAAAATTCTGTAAAATTAACGAGTATGGCGAAGGGGAGGGGAAGGGAGGTTCGGGGGGGGGGCGCAGCCCCCCGATCATATTCTTTTCGCTATATAATGATTTAAAGCTATTATTACCTTCTATCGTGCATCCCCCTCCACCAATCATATTTTATTAACTAGATCTTAATTTTTTTTTTGGAGGAATAGTATCTGATATCGTATTCGTATCACTCATTTTCAGAATTTTTAAATCTACACTATACACCTTTATCACTCGATGACGCGAAAGGAATTGATTGTATTTTTATAGATGTTGGAAATCGTTAATAGACCGTTCAATGTTCCGGAAATGTAAATAAACAACCCCAGTACGAATTAGAAGTAAAAATTTCTTGATTTGTTGTTTGTTTATACAACGTAAGTTCAGTGACCGTGATTGTAATGTAGTCTATTTACATGATATGGATAAAAGAACATGTAAGATAATTGAAATATTGATAAATATTTATTTGTAAACGATTTCCAGGTCTACTGCAGAAATTAGTCTAGTAACAACTTTGCGCACTAAAAACGGTGCGTAAAATCGAATTTTACGCATACGTGTGTCAAAAAAGCTTATTTTTAAGGTTTAGGGTAGTACTAAAAGTTGCAAATAGTACAGAACGACAAGAAACATTGTTGCACGTTGTACGCAACGTCAAACAGTAAAAAAAAAAGGGTTCTTCAAGTACATAACATAAAATATCTCAAAATCTTTACGTGATGGGCCACTTTTGACTTCGCATTCGGTTTCTACACACAAAATTACGTTGGAACTGATCCGCATAGCTTCCCATACCGAAATTATGACCTGAGTTATTGATGTACCAGAAAAAATTGTTCGCATCGAAAGTCGTAATTTTATTAAACATATAATAGAAAGTACCTGATGGACCACTTGGTGGTGGTGCTCCAGTGTAAGGCGGTGGTGGATATACTGGAACGAATCCAGCTGGAGGAGGTCCTTGCTTATCCATTATGTTTTCTGAAATGAAAAATTGATAATGTAATTCATAGCATTTTTTTTTTTATTTTACATTCTATTATATAAATATCTTTTTATGCAACTGCTTGGTATTCATTTGTACCAAAATTACTCAAAAACTTTCTCAAAGAAACTTGAAATTGGAATGTTTAATCATTCGAGTTTTTGTGATGCCATTTTGTAAATAATGCATATTTTATGAAATTTTGTTCTTCATAATACGCAATTTTTTACGACAGTTTGAAACAAAATTATACAATATTTTTTAATAGGAAAGATTACTGAAAGTCGTTTTAAGATGATAAGTTATTATTCGTGGTTTTAAAATGTTTAGTAGCTTTCGTTAACCTTTAGAGGACGGGGAATTTGGCATTTTCCATTTCTCAGAATTTTCTATAAAAAACACATAATATGTGTCTCTAATATTGGGAAATACTTATATGTAAAGTGTCTATCCATGGTCGAGCCACTAAGGCTAATTTTGACACTGAAAGAATTGTTTCATTTGACTTAAACTTGATATAATAAAATGAAAGAACATTCTACGAGCTAACCTTGATATTATTATTCATAAACCAATTATAAGATTGTTGGAATTCAAAATGGCGCATCCAAAGTGGCGGATACCAGTCGGTATTACCTTCGTGAGGGAAAAACGCCTATCAATTTTGATAAACGCGTTTAGATAGATGTGATTTCATAAAGCTTTTAGTAGTTAGACCCATGACGTTAGTTTCTCCGCTCACCGATTGGTGGCGCTTTTCCACCCACAAGCGGAGCGTCACCGGGGAATTACATAAGGTCGGAATTCGATTCAGTGCTAAAAAATCCCTCGGCAAACTATATTCACACTTCTTTTCTACAGAAAGTTTATTTTCACAACTGGAAGGGTAGTGTCCCCTTATTTTAGGGGTAGTTTGTGTGTTTTTTTTGGTAATTTTTCACTAATCACCTAAAACTCGTTATCAGTATGCCCAAAAAACCCCAGCATAAACCTATTTTACAAATTAACATGAGAAATTTTATTGAGCCATTATAGTGGTTTCATTGATATTTATAACAATTAGTAGTTGACTTTTCACTCCTTTAGTTGTTGTTTTTGACTAATTCAAATTTAGAGAGTGCAATAGTACAAAATTAACTTTATTAAGATATTTTTTATATAATAGTATACAGAAAAAATAAGTCTTACAACCAGGGCCGATTTCTTTTAAAAATTGGCCGAAAATCAGCCATGGAGTCAGAATATGGTCTTAAAACAAATTCTTACTAGAAAACGACTGCAAAAACTTGTGTCTTCTAAACGTCTTATTGGAAGACATTAGATACATAAAAAATGTCTGTTCAAAATAAACATCTTAATATATGTGTCTTCGTTGCAAAGTGTCTCAAATTTGAGACACTATTTGCATCATTTAAGCATAAATAAGTCCTTTTTGTGTCTTATAATCTCAGACATATAATGAAGACCGTAAAAGTGTTTAGATTTAAGTTGTTTTAGCTAATTTAAGACATTTATGTGTTGAAACACTTGCAAATCGAAGACGTATTGCTGATTCGAGTATCTTCGTGAATAATCGGTAACTGCCGACTCGAAGCGACGTCTTGATAAAACCTACATAACCTATTATGTAGATGTGCGGTTGTTCGGTTGATGAGATTCTATTATTCTGTTTGTAAATCCGATATGGGTGAACAAATTATGGATGCAAGATAATGAAAGATGAAAAAAATCAAATTCGCCCGAAAACAAAACACGAATGTTAATCCATTTTCACATGAATATCAAACACTTTTAGGTTATGTATCAACTATCGAGCAGTACATTCAGATTGCGATTGAAGACACTTCTAGCGTCTCAAAAGAAGTCATTTACAGTGGCCCTCCCCATATTTTAACTCCTATTATTTTAACTTTTTTTCGTCCCTTATGTTAACGTCTTCCCCTCGTGAGTTCCCCCAACATTCGCCATTTGAAAGTGTTCAAAAGAGGGTGGACTGCTGTTTGCGCTTGCGCATACAGGTGAAGAAGGGCGTCACTATATCTCCTCTCTCATACTGCCAGTGGTGAGGATGAGGGGAAGCGGTAAAATAAGGGAAGAAGCCGCCATCTTCCTTGACTCGAAAAGTTAAAATAAGGGGAGGGCCACTGTATAACTTTCTATAAGACACCCAAAAACGTCTTAAAAGTGAGGACGAAAGTGTCTCAAAATAAGACACCAGTTTTTGCAGTGATATTAGTTTTCATTATATTTTTCTTCGAATCACAATGTTTGTGTTGCATAATTTTAATTTTTCTAAATAATTTTCAGAATCTCGCTTGTTTGACCATAAATAATGCAAATTTTATTAGAAAAAATTCGGAAATTTTTTATGATGGTAATAAAGATGTTCGAAAAAAATTAAGACTATTCTTATTTATTATTTATATTTTATTCATCATTGCTAGTTATTTTGTTTAGTATAAAAACATATTTTAATACAGCACAATTCATATTATTCCTAAATTATTTTTAAGTGAAATTGATATTTGATAAACAAGTTACAGTCATGTGTGAAACCACCGTCTTAGTTTTCAATAATCCAGTTACGAGAAACTTGGAAATTTGATCAATTTGATCTCCTTTTTTTAGAAATGCTTCCTGTCGATAACTTACTATAGAAAGTGACTTCATTATCCTTACTGTTTACAAAGTAATCAACATTTTAAGTCTAAACAGTTCGATAAGCTTTGACGTACTTATTATCGTAAATCAACTAAAGAAACTAAATCCATATGAATATTACACGTGACCTCTTAACGCATGATTATATTTTTCTTTCTATTTCTTAGTTTCCTAACTATATTAATCTTAACATTTTAATCAATATTAAGCAATAATCACTGCATTAGTTAATCTTTAGCAAGTGTTACTAAGAGAAATATTTAGAGGTAACATTATACAACAAATCTTAGTATAAATATTTGATACGCGAGACTTGAGAATGAACGTCTTTATATTGAAGTACGTACACGATGACGTTATTCCATGTGAAATAAAACATCCCAGACTATAATCTCCAAAAATAAAACAGCGTCTATAGTGTCTGGCATTGGGGGAAACCCCAAACTTTCAATTCCGTACCATAACCATTCGTAGCGCGAACAAAAATTTGCTAAAGTTTATTTGCATAAGTTCGTAACAGTTTACATTCTAAAATAAAAAGAATTTTAAAATTAGCTGCGAAAAAACATTTGGCATCTTTACTAGATCCGAAATAGTTTAATCCTGACAATTTTTCTAGTTTTAATCTAATTAATGATTAGTTTTTCCATTTTAGTCAAATTAAGTACCAATCATTCTACTAACTAATCATTGTTATTTTGCGTACGAATAGTTAAATGTAGTGGGTATTTCTTTACTAGTAAGTTAATTATGTGTGGTTCAATTTACTAACAGTTATTGTACTTCAACTACTTAAGACCAGTTTAGATCCTATTAAACTAGTTAGTATTTTGTGACTGATATTTATTACATCAAGCAAACATTGTTAGTAGTTTTGGAATATTTATTATTAAGATAGTAACAATTTTAATTAACAAATTAATAAAATTATTTGAATAAACATAAATTTTAGTAGTATTAAGAATTCATTTCAGAATGTTTTGATATTTTCTAGCAAGCTCGAGTGTATTAATAAGAAATGATACGTTTATCACTTGAGAACAATTACTGGTGATAAAGTCTGGTATTTTTTCAGCAAAAATGTATTATTCATACCGTAACAAAACTGAAGGATAAGAAATTCTTCATGCTTCCACAAGTATTGACGTTGAGTAATGTAAAATTGAGGTCGTAATAAAATTTATTGACATATTATTAAAACCTTTTTGTGATAATGTTTTTATTTTATCATGATAGTAAATGTATAAACTATAAATTACACTTAAAAAACTACAAATTTGACAACCATTGTCAATTAATTTAAATCGGTACACCATAATGTTACTATTAAAAAAAAAGTTATGTTTCTGTTCCCATTTATTTAATTAAGATAAAAATAAAATAATTTATCCAGGTTCATAAAATAAGGATACTAATATCGTTTCTAGAACGTTATTTTGTTAAATAATTAAATGTCCTAGGAGTTGGCAGGTACGACTATGCATAGTAAAAAGTATTTATAAAAATCAATAGTTGCTTCGTCCTTGTGGCCTTCAAACGTCAACTCTGTGACTTTTCATATCCCATTTAAAAATGATGAGAACACACCTGGTCTAACTAATTAAAGTCCTTTTTCAAATAATGATTTTGCCAGGTTGAAACGGAATTTTGTACACAATAATTTCGTCGTAATTGATACCCAAAAATTTGAGAAATTTCAGTGCACTGAGAAAGGATTTCAACTTTTACATTAAACGCGTTCTGGTATCGAAGTTTTTATCAATTCAGAATAATCCTCTTTGAATCTGTTATCGCAATACGTGACAGATGTAAAAATTTGATAAAAAAACGCGAGCATGACGACAATCTAAAAGTTATAATTACTCGTGAAGTGACACGTTGATGATTCACAACTGAATTGTCGCATCTGTACAAAACGTTGTTATTAACTCCATAATACCAGCTGATTTCTCGATATAAATTAAAAAAAAATATTAAAAATTACTTTGTAAGTAAATCGATGAGACAGAAAATTTGCTTTTACTGAAAAAATAGATAAAATCACGAGAAAAAAATTAAAGTATGTGTCAAAAAAAATGTATTTTTGTATGTTCTGTCGATATTGTAAGAATGGACGTCACTTATGTTATTTGTCCATTGTAATCGGGGATTCCCCCACTTGGAAATTCCCAGCGGAAAAAGGATTGAGACAATGTTGGATAGTATCCAATGAGTTATTGCGACTGGCCTTGATTATTATTGTTATTACCTCGCATGTGAATTTGTCCAACCTCGTGACAAAAGATCACGAATGATATGAGTGGAAATATCGACATTCTATCAACCTATGGAGCACTTTTTAAAATAAAATAATTTTTGAAAATTTGGATTAGAAATAGCATTTATTTAAACATCACACGTTTTATATTTCTAAAGTATTTTTAATACAAGTTTTATTCATTTTTCAGCTGTATTGCCAAATTTGTGATGACGTTTTCTTTTTAACTATTCAAAACTTTGTTTTCCTTGAAATGAAGTACAGAACTCTTCCAAAATGTGCAATGATTATCTCGTCTATATTTGTAATTTTTACTTAATTATTGTAATATTGAATAATTAGACAAATTATGATGATTTTCTCATACGATTAAAATACTTTAATTATAATTATTTCTGCATACTAATTGGCCATTTTCAACAAAGTAACAAAGAAAATATTTATTATTTTTGGTTTATTTTGTTTTCGCCTAAAAACTCCATAAAAAAATCACATTCATTTATTTTAACAAGATTAATGTATTTACTAAGACGTAAGTTAAATTGTTTCACGCATGTCAGTCTACAATTAGGAATACTAAGTTCGTGACTTAAACATCAGCTGTTGAATTTGATAGATCATCGTAAATTCATGGAACTCTGATGAACCTTATCGAAGTTTATATAAGATAATAGCATTTAATTCCAACTAAATAATACGAAGGTGCGAAATTAACGTCTGACGAAGGAAATATTTTTCTCAGGTTCAAAATGCACATGATTCATATATCGATATACTTTATCTAATAATTTGTTTGATTTTACTCACGAAACCAATAACAGTCTTAAGTAATCTTCTATTATTATCCACTGAAAGTCCATGCAAGAAATATTTTTAAGCCAAAACATAAAATGAAAAATAATGAAAAGATTAAGCAAATTTATTTTGATTAAAGGTTGCAATACATTTATTAAGTACTCAAGGTAACTAAAAAAGTAAAATATAGATAATTGGTTTGATTAATTGTGTACAACCGAAAGTTCAGTTAATCTAGTTCACTTTAACAAAATGCTTTTGAGTAATTTTAAAATTTTTATACGATAAAAGATCAAAAGAGTTCAGTTTTCTTTTGTTACTATTAAATTATATTGAATTTTAGTAAATTTTCATTTTTATTATGAAAGTATTAGTATCGTGAATGGAAAAGACACACCCTTTTTTACACTTTGTTGGCACAGGTCAATGTTCTGAAGCCTTATGTTTACCAATATTCACAGGAATATAAAGTGCTTCTTTCAAATAAAACCCAGATTATGACACGTTAACGATATTTGACACGAACTTTCAACAAAATAATAATTATGGGACATGTCACTCTCAAGTTTAAATGATTTAAAAATAATTTTTCAAGTTTTCGTTCAATTATCCTTTTACTGTAAAAATTTGCTTTAATTAACAAAATATTATATATTTAACAAATTTGAGGCCCTTGATTAAAGTGAATGAACATTTACCTGCCCTATTAAGGTCAAGTTTCTTCACTAAAGTTTCGAATGGTTGCATTTTGTATAAAGGAAATTTAATGTACTCAAAACACATTATCATTGTACTACCTAAATATAATTACAGGAAAACATGTAGAAACAGTGACAATAGGATAACTATGTAGTAAAATCCTACCGTGAAAAACTAAAAATGTTTCTTTACAATTTTTTTCTTTATGTCGTTTTTTCATATCAATAATATTACAGAATTGTAAAGTTATGAAATCACGTCCTTGAGACTTGAACTTTGAAACGTGCGCATGTTAACATTTTCAAAATGTCAACCTAAAGTTCATGAGTTTTTTATTAGGAAATGTTTAAAAAGTTGTTATAAAAATATACTGTGACAAAGTTTTTAGAATTTTTACTTTTCTATATTTAAAAATTTTGGGTCGTTTAAATAAATGCAGCAGAAATTTCAGCATATCTTTTGGTCAATTATAAAAAGAACTTTTCCTTTCCTAGCTTTATTTCAAAAGTCTATTGATTATAATTGTTAAATTAAAAAATGGTTATGCTTACATCTTTATTTTTGAATATTTCAGAACTATAATCTGAACATTTTAAAGTTTTGCGTACAGGGTGCTTTTAGTTAAAACAGACGTTCTGGAAAGATTTAAATGCTAAACAATTGAAAAGAAAATTTTTTCAATAATAATGGTGTAGATTTCATGGTTAGATTTGATAAAAAATTGAATGAAAGATTAGGAAAATTCAGTTCCTGTTTGGACATTTTTAAGAACTTTTCTCTTCAATAAATCTGAATTAGTTAAACAGTAACGTGGATCACTAATTTAATCAATAAACATTTTAATAAACAACGAAAAACTACTAATTTATTATATAAATTCTAAAAACTACTAAACTAAATTATTCTAGTTCTACTTTATTGTAATCAACCACGAAATGGCGTCTGCAATTATCATTTCATTGAATAATTTCTAAACACTCTAACTACAAAACTGTGAGTTTTTTTCAAAAAATTCGAAGAATGAAAAGTTCTTGGAAATTATCGAAGGATACACTGAAATATATTCAAATTTGTGTACAAACAAATGTTTAAATATCTTCGAAAAATTCTGCAAAAATGTTGATACATTCCTTGATGAAGTCAAAGAGCTTTTTTCATTCAAATTAGTTGAGAGCTTTCGAGAAAAAAATTGAAATTCTTTTCCACGAAAACTATCAACCTTCAGAAAAAATGTTTAGAACTTATCAAAGAATGAATCTAAATATTTCCAGATTTTTTCGTAAATATTTTAAATTTTGTTTAAAAATTCTCAAATTGTCATTAAAAAAATTTGAATAAATCCCAGTACACTTTAGGATGATTTCTAAGAACTTTTTGTTCCTAGAATTTTGGTATAAAAGCTCGTGGTTGTTTAGGTAAGGGGTCCAGAAATTTATTAATGAAATTTTGATTGAGAACGTCATTTTAAACAACATTTTTCTATAAAATTCATATATTTTATCCATCTTTATCCATAATTTCAATTGTATCACAACATTCTAGTACCTTTCACAATATTCATAAAAATAAATATTTTCAAGTTCTTTAGCAATTTTGTTCAAGTGTCATATTGTAATTCCTTACAGCTGAATCCCAATTTTGACCTTGGAATCTTGAAGAGCGACCTCGAAAATACTAAGATGTGTTACTATAAACTTTTTTCGACTTTGATTTCGATACAAAATACTTGATTGAAATTGAAGGGGAAAAAGTGTCCTTTCAGACGTGAATGGGTTAATAAATTAAGATGACCAAATAAGCTAAATCATCTGAAGTGATAAAATGATTAATATACCCCAGTCTGTCAAGATTTTATTAAATTCATTTTTAAGCCTTTGATTTACTTCAACATTTATTTTTTTTCATTTTTGAAATATATAGCAAATGTTATTTTTTATTGTCAGAACTGATGTACATTTCGATTGTAGAAAAATGCCCAAAATGTTTGGAAATTTGATTCATACATAATGTATTTCTTTTTTAATTTTGCATTTGTATTTATTGCAGATAAGAAAAAGAAATCTTGTATGAATACGTGAAAGTTAAATTTTCTTTCGAAAAAATAAACCTTTCGGTATAAAATAAGTCTTAAAATTGTTACTTTTAAAATCCAACATGATGTAAAATTTAAATCTTCTAAGTCATTGATTTAATTTTTTAATTCAGAGTTACAGTTGTATTGACTTTTCGATATAAGAATTTGAAGGCTTAATTTTGTATATGCTGATTGCGTCCAAAACATCAATTTGTATTTCAGAAATTAGTTAAAATACAAAAAAACACTGCAGAGATTGTATTGTCTGAAATGATATTGAAACTCTACGCAGTAAATAAATTCGATAAGAATGGATAAATGTTAACGAAGTTCAAATGTCAAATCTTTCTGCAGATTACTTTTACAGCCAAGAATTGTCATTTGTAATTATAATCCCGCTCTAAATTATACATTTCAATTAATGTTGTCATTATTTGGATTAGTCACCTGAAAGAGCTATGTTTACGTCCCAGCATATTTGCCCGGTTCAGTCTCCTTATATTTACCTGTTGCTGCTCTCTTTTCTCCCACCTTGCGGTTTGGGGCCTTATGAAGGGCCTGCTGTGACGTCACGAACATAACGCGACTGAGAGGAGTGGGAGAAGCGACACTCCCCTTCTTTTAGTAAATATAACGAGACGAATGAAGGCAAGGAACCAAGTGGGTAAATATACCGGGACTCTACTGTATTTACTTCGTATGCAGACCGATAGATTAACAGCTTCAATAACAACATAAGTGCTTTCAAGATATTTAGCAAGTGCTATCACAATTTTGTATTATTATTGTATGATTCCCATTCTATTGTAATCACCATCCAATTACAGACGGTAAAAATTAAATGAATTAATAATTAAGGTACAAAAATAGAATCTACAATTGTCAGAAATTTGCTTTTCAGTTATATTTTTTATGTTATATGTCAAAGCTCTCGATTAAGACCTCTTTGCTGAGATCTCATATTTGAAAAATCTTGCAGAGCTCTCAAAATCGACGCTTAAGTCTTCTTAAATATAACTTTCAGAGCTCTTTCTCATAATTATTTAAGACATGCTACAATTTTTAATACTTTTTTAAGGATGTATTTTTGCGGGGGTAATTACTGCAAATTTAGGAAAATGTACTGAGTACTTGGGAGAAAATCCCGATTATTACTGGAAATGTTGGAAAATCAAAAACAAAAATCTGATAATTCATAAGCTAGAAATACTGACTGTCAAAAATGAGATCGTCTGCTGAGTGAAATCAAGTACGACTGTGTAATCATCCTAATAAAAAAAGCAGTGAATTTACTGGATCAAAGTACATGACGTCTAAAAAGAATTCATCCACTTGACCTTCAGACAAGATTTAAATAGAAATTTAGAGACTTGTTAAGAATAAGTGATGAGTAGCATTAAATGTTCCGAAAAGATTGCTACTGGTGGACAGCTACCTTCATAGTTTTAAATTTATAGTTTTCAATCAATTTTTGTATTGTGCCTTTAGGAAAGATTGTAAATAATAAATTTTATGTTGACTAATGGATTGAAGTCTTTTAATTCGAAAGTTATCGCGAATCGACATTTTTTACTTATATTCGGGTATATAATAAATAATACGATAAAAATAGATTTTTTATATTCAATAAGTATGTGTTTTCATTCTCTAATTTCTTTTGTTGCAAAAGTATGACTGTTTCTCCTGTTAATTAGATAATCAATACTTTGTTGCTAAAAACAATTCGACATTTTACTTATTGGGAACTGAATCATTTAGATAAATGACTGACAAATAGATTGAATCATTTAGAGTACACGAATTATTATTTCTCATGTCCATTTTATCAATGCGATGAGATTTTAAATAATTATAATTGTAGCTACATAGATGCTTTTTAAAATGTATTCTTTTTTAAGAACTTTTTGCAGGAAATACCAAATTCATTTTTAAATATATATATGACACTTGAATTCTGTCGGACTTTTAACATGCAGAAGACATGACAATTTAAATATGAAATTAAAACTTTTATACAGGTTTATTTATATCTATGATAATACTTAAAACTAAAAAACATATGGCTTGATTTTCAATGGGTTTGTTCCTCAATATCGTAACCAAAAACACGAATTATGGCACTTTTCAACTACTTCATTAGGTACACATTGAACATTAATTTTGAGGTTATTATAACAAAAAATATACTTGCTGCAATTTTATTCACAGTTAGATAGCATCTTTTACAATAATAGAAGTTTGAAAAAAAATATGTTATTTAGAGATGTACCTCTTACAGAAAACGAAAAAAACGTTTAGAAGTAAAGCGTATCGCAATTTTTGAAAAATTCTGTTTTATTTATTATATCTGTCATTTAAAGATTGAATTTAATATTTCATTTTACGGGAATGTATTTTTCACTAAAATAGCCATTTTTACAGAAGTATGTGCCTAGAACTCTGTCAATATCAATGCAAGGGACGTTGCATCGTTGACCTCACGAATTAAAATATCGGGTGTGGGTTGAAAACCCAAGAGATCAAAAAGCCGAGAATCAAAAAACCGACATCTCAAAAAATGACTGTCCGCTTGTCGATGTGATTATTTTTTCATGTGCCGGCTTTTTGATTTGTTGTTCTTTCGACCCGCACCCAAAATATCCTCATTTTTTTAATGGCACAACTGTCAATAAACATTTATAATGTATTGCCCATTTTTCGTAAGCATATTTTGAACTGCATGTCGCCTGTATACAATTTAAAATGTCACGATCTAAGTGAAAAAAAAAAGAATTTTCATTTATTTAGGTTCAGTTGTCTAAATTTTGACTTTAAGGGAGTATTTTTCTAAAAATTAAACTAAGAAATGTATAGAACAGAAAAAACAAATTTTGTTACATAATGAAATTTAAAAGAATCTTCTGATAATTAAGTAAACAATTTTATCATTAAAGAATGAAATTTGTAAATTGTATTATTCCGGAAATTATTGTAAAACGAAACGGCTACTCGTTTCTAATTTACTTTTTCGAATATACCTTTAAAAAAATGACGAGCTCACCCTTTTCCCTACTTTTTAGGTGTATAAATATAGAAAAATAATAGTACTTTTCTCATTAAGGGCTCAAAGTAAAGTTTTACGCCCGAATGCGATCACGCATGCCTGGGGACTGCGAAGAAGTCATAATACGAACAATATTTTTATCCCAATCGGGTGTAAGATTCAAATTTATATTTCGAATTTTAAACTGTGATGGGTGGGGAACTTCGATCTCATCTATGTAATTTTCGAGGGCAGAAAACCAGGCTTTACGCCCGGGAGGGCGTCAAAGTAGTTTGTGTATCTTTAATCTCTATTTTTTTAAGTAAAATATTAGAGCTTCCATAAAATTCCTCACGTAAATTTAATAGAAATAAGCAATTCGACATGACGGATGCAATATGGCGAATGGAAACGAAAAAAGATTTAATTTAATTGAAATTGATCATTGTACAGTTATTTGGCCATTACAAATGTGATCTGAGAATAAAAAAATAAAAAGCGGCGTAAAAACACAACGTAAAAATTCTTATATTTGAATTAAATTTATAATTTTTTTATTCTTTGCCAAAGACTTGATGTTCGTTTCGTTGGAGTCTAACAAACCAAAACATTTTGTTTTTAGTTTTTGACGCTTATTGATGTTAAAAAAATAATTAAAAATAGTGGTATATCATGCTAAAAACGTAAATAACACGTACAGAAACGTGTAAAGCTAAAAAAATTAAAATAAAAGAATATTTTACTTGAACTTTAAAGTCCAAAAATACATTTTTTGTGTTTAATCCTAAATAAATATTTTCTAAGTCGATGAAAGTCTTCTTTCTAATTTTTGTTAATAAAATACATCGAAAAAAGAATAGCTACTACGTGACAGAAATCAAAAGCGGTTTTTTTCCATAACTTTTTTTTTATTCGAAATAACATCGATGTCTTAAATTTTATTTTATTGCACTGCTGTTTCAAGATCGATACGATGAGAATTCAAATATTTTATTATATGGATGTTGATATCAAACTGATGTATATGTACAGATTATCAAACTGAAGGAACTAACACAAAATCCAATATTTCGGCAACCATTTTGAGGGCGTTATTTTATCCGAATGATAACAGTATTGATAATTGAGATAGTTTTGACGCCTTATTTGTACATCCCAATCATTTCTTAATGACCTTTCGATATGTAAGTCAATTAATTTGTGTGTAACAAAAAGCCACATTTAATCGTAATATACTTGTTAAAGCTTGGGGCATTTTTTTCTTTAATTTCATACGTTGAAAATAAATAAATTTCCATCTGGATACATAATATGCCTTAGTCTATTTATTTTCATCAATTTTATATACAGAAAATATCTGAAACTATCTACTGAAGTTCGCATCCTTATATGAGAAATTTTGAAATATTTATATAGAATACTTCTGTAATACTTTTAAGAAAGAAGAATTCTAGAAGAATTCTTTGAGCATGTTTAAAAATGTAACGTTTTAGTTATTAAATTAAGAGTTAGATAAGAATACTTTTTCTAAATGGGTTTGCTATAAAGTTCTTTAAATCCATAATAATGTGTTTATAAAGAATTTTGTTTGTATATAATATTATTATATTTAATTGTAAACGTTTATGCGACTACTAAAACACGAAGGCATTGAAATGACGCATTTCCCTACATGTACATTACTATATGACAGTCAAATGTTACGCAAAACGAAATGCTTTTGTACGGAACAACTGTGTCTTCACTTGCGAGAATGATTGTGTGCGACAATTACTTTATATACACCACCATGCGGTGGGCGTTGGAAACATATATACTGTTATTGATGGACTGGCCGTACATTTGATGTATCATTAATTTATCCGCAAATAAAATGTTTGGACTACTTTTATTTCAATTATCAAAGACTACCATTGGCAGACAATGTTCTTCAAGAATTCTTTTTTCATAAAGATTACATTGTGACTACTTATGGAAGATTTAAAAAATGTATATATTGCAGACTTTCGATAATACTGAAAGAATTTTTTATTTTTAAAGTGTGTTTGTAAAAAAAGTGTGCAACATAAAAAAAAGTTCAGAATAATTTCGAAATGTGCTCTAAAAGAAGTCACATATCCTACTTTCTGAGGGTTTTCTGAACATGAGGAAATCTTTATGAACTGGGATCGTTGGGGGTCCAATGAAAATTAAATAAAAAATGGGTTATTTTCATTTTTTTAATATTTTTATTCGTTTTTGACACAATAAAAACATTTGGCATGATAAAAGAAAATAAATAAACATTATCAGACCATCATTTAGGATACTTTATTTCAAATTTTGAATATTTGAGGTCATCACAATTTGCAAAACCAATAAACAAACGTTGTTTCAATCAGTAACTATTTGGTTTCTGGTCGGCAACTTTAAATATTGAAAATCATCAACACTTATTTATGCAACAATCCTTTCGGCATACACTTTTTTCTGAAATTATAGTTGTTACACTTCGTTTAACATCCTCAAATGATCTTGACTTACATCGAGATCGTTAAGTTATAATTCGATGTCTAAAACTTATTGCTTGAGATTATTTTCTATCACCTGTACTTTTCATCAGCAAAACATTTGACATTGACACTAATTTTGTTAAATAGTTAATCCCAATGATGCTGCTTGCAGCTAATAATTTTTATTTGAAAAGGAACAATTTATCCCTAGAATAAGAAATGAAATATTTCATCTTCAAAACTACAATACATAACTTTTACAGCGAAGCAAATTTAAGTCATTTATTATTTAGAATTTATTTTTAGTTTAATAGTTTTTAGAAAACCTACATCTTATCGACCGGATCCTAAAAAAATAAGGAGAAAACTGCATATATACATTTACTTTATGGCCAAACGGTAAAAGAAACATGGTTGACGGACTGACGTCATTGTTCACTGACAGTTACGGGGCCGATGAACGTTTCTTCCGTACACATAATCCACGACGATGATGAAATCATGTACCTAGCCATTAGTCACTATGGATTTCCTCAATGTATATCAAACCACGGAATAGTTCGACGTAACTTTATGCAATCTACGATATAATTAAAAAATATTAATTATTCATAAAGTGACGATGATCTAGTAAAGAATTCCGACAAAACGAGGTAGAAAATTTATATATTATTTGTACGAATGACTGAAAATATTACAAAAATATTTTGCCGGTTACCAAAAGAGTGATACAAATATGTAGAATTATTTGTTACGTAAATGCACTTCAAAATGTCATGAAATATTATCTGACGCATGATGCAATAATGTTCGACGTCTGCAGATATAGTGAGAAACATAATATGAATGCACTTGATCCACAGATGTTTTTGAAAGAATCATTTTTACGTTTTTTAAATTATCTGCTTGATTTCTTGCAACGGATTACAATATATTCGTTTATTTCAACATTTCTCGATTATTTTCGAGTACATATGTTCTACGGAGGTTACGAGATTTTCTATTTTGGACAATTTTTTGGATATCCAAGAAACTGACCTTCATGCTTAAAATACTTACATGGAAGTGAATGCGAATTAGTAGGATATTTATACGTAAAACAGCTGAATTTTCGAATTGTTCATAACAATTAACATTTTTTCAGGGAGCATGAGCTGGTATGTGCTGTGATAACACAAGACATTTATTCAAAATTGTGCTGGTTTTATATTAAATGTCAGATGTATAAAATGTACGTAAACGGCGTATGAGAATAATTGCTGAGATAAGATATGCTAACTTAGTCATACAACTGACTCAGAAGTTCGTTCTGTTTCAAATTTTAAAAACATTACCAAATCATTTGCCACAATTTATTATAGACAGCTTTAACGATATTAAAAACAAAATTAAATATGTTAACGGAAGTTACATAGACTAACAAATATACACTGTCGAGCCAGGGGGGGGGGGGCAACTGCCCCTCTTGCCCCTCCCTGTGGACGCCCTTGCTTCGATTGCTGTATAATTAATAATTAACACCTTTTCTTAATTTTTATTAGTATTTATGTTACATTTGATATATTTTCCCTTGGTTTTACTCCGAAAATCAATCATAGCTTGAAAAAATTTACCAATTTACAAATTTAGAAGTTTCCGTAACAAAACATGATTCAAATTAAGAGTAATTCGTTACCACAATCTTGTCCTAATATTCAAACATCTTGAAAACGACATTTTATCAACAATTACAGAATTGTTACCGAATTTGATTTCTAAAACAATTAAGAATAATTACTCTAATTTTATGGAAATTGCTTTTATTTTTCGATAATTTTTCGCAGTGTAGATTGTTATAATAAATAGTTTGTTGTAATAAATAAATGAATAAATAAATAATTGTTAAAATATTGTTAAAATTGTTATAATTTTGTCGAGAGAACTTTTAACATATTGTTATAAAAAATAATTTTTTATAAACACAAAATACGGATATTTTATTTTTGGCAAATGTTCTATAATTTGTTGGGGCTGTGTATGGACCTTAAATAGTTATTATGCATTTAAAAAAGAAAAATTAAGATAGCAAAATTTAAGGGAAATAAGTAAATTCTTACTCATTTGCAATTACTGTGATTAACCTAAATAAATTGTTATAAAATACCACTAAAAATGTCCGATCTTCTCAGGAATATACATGAATGAATTTTTTAATTACGTAAGTAAGTAACAGTAAGATTAAATAACAAAAATAATAGGAAGCACGCAACACTAAGATTAAATCCAGTAATGTTACGGAAAAAACTTACCAGTCCACGAAAAATTGTTACAATGCAAAATTTAAAAAAAATTGGCAGCAATTAAATGACAAAATAAAAAATTGTCTTCAATGAACTTGTCATTGTTTATTTTGTACTATAAAAAGATAAGTTTTCATCTAAAAAACCGGCGTATTCAACAATTTATAGCAGGAGTTAAAAATAGGAAAAAAAAATTTGATTTTAGAAATATTTGTTCATTGTTGACAAATTACAATTTCATTAGTAACTTTTTAGTAGGAATTTTTGACAAATGTTAGCAGTTTATAAACAGTGTTTCAAAGAATTCATATAAAGAGAAAAATCACTGTATAAGGGAAAAAAATATTTGTAAAAGTTTTTTTATTGCGTGAAAAATGTTTGAAAAAATTAAAAATATTGTTTCCGCATATTTCATGGATGATATTTTATTCAAATATAACTTAAATATGGTGCCATATTAAACATTAACTAATGAAAATATACAGGAATAAATAAGTCAAAGAAACAAAATAAAAATTGGCTGCCAGATTGAAAAAAAAAACGTAAACTCCTTTAGTAAAGGATAATTTAGTATGATTTTACAATTTATAATTCTGTAATCACGACATCCATCATTAACAATATATGTTTAATCGTTGGAAATTGTAATACTGATTTTTGGGGCGAAAAACCGACACTTAAAAAAAAAGTCTGTCCACTTGTTGATGTGTCGGCTTTTTGAGTGTCGGTTTTTTGACCTGTTGGTTTTTCGCATCATCATTAACAATATATCTTTAATCGTTGGAAAAAAAGAATGCTCATTTTTGGGTCGAAAAACCGATAATTAAAAAGCCGACAGTAAAAAAACCGACACTTAAAAAAAAGTCTGTCCACTTGTTGATGTGTCGGTTTTTCGCATCATCATTAACAATATATATTGAATCGTTGGAAATTGTAATGCTCATTTGTGGGGTGAAAAACCGACAGGTCAAAAAACCAACAATCGAAAAGCCGATAGTCAAAAAACCGACACATCAAGAAATGACGGTCCGCTTGTCGATGTGCCTAATTTTTATGCGTCGGCTTTTTAACTATCGGTTTTTTACCTGTCGGCTTTTTGATTTGACGGTTTTTCGACCCTCAGGAGATCTTTCTAAAGTAAATAAAAAGCGTCCCTGGAACTTAAACTTCAAAATATGTGTGCTAGAATTATTAAATTCTCGATATCTATATCCAATATGGCGGCTCGATGTAGAAATGTTGACACTACGTTTTTTCCAAAGAACAAGATTTTTTTGCAGCTGATATCTCATGACATGCAACGTCCTAGATAACAAATTTATTATTCAGCTTTATAAATTCAAAGTAGCCAACCCAAAATTCGTGATCGACGCGTCGATAAATTATGAATAAAATTGAAATGAAATTAAAATTTTCTTACGTCATTTTGGGTTGGCTATTTTGAATGTACGACGTTGAGTAAGATAAATTTCTTATCATGGATGTAATTTTCCCTGAAGGTTTGAGGTTATGCAAGAAAATCTTGTTTTGGAATCAATATTTTAGGACTAACCGAGATTAAAACCGAAATTAAACATTTTGGCACATACATTTTGAAGTTTAAGGTCTATGGACGCTTTACTTCACTTTACTAAGATTTCTTTGTTCAATTTCAATGAGAAAATCTTGGTTAAAAAAAAATGTTAGTAAAAAACCCCGACTTTTTTCAAATAATGAAATGCAGCCATTTGGCTTTGCAATTTTCTTAAATTTTAATCACAGATTATCGTAAAGTTTAATATATTTCACGTCAGAAATGACTGGTGTAGCATTTTTCAATCCCGGAAATATACGACAAACCGACGTTGAAAACTGAAAAAGTGTCCGTTTGGTCCTTAATATAAATAAATAATTTACATTGAATGAAGAATATGACAAATATCCTCGCGATTTTAATGCAGAAATGTTTTCGTGTATACACTTTATTTAAGTACTCAATATGTATATTTGAAAATAATTCTTATGTAACAGTTTGTCCATAGAAACGTTTGGTGGTAGCAGAGTTTGCAAAAATCAACGATTAAAATAATAAATATCTTTATGAACCACTTTTTCGTGGTTTCCGAGTTGGTACAAAAAAAAACACATTTCAATAAACGAAATAAACAACTAGTTTATTTTGGATATGTTTTTTAGGTTATGTTCCCGCAAACATTCGCTGTGTCGTCATTTGTAATGTTTTGCACCCGAATTCTTTCGAATTGGCCCGATAGAAACAGGATACCCGCTGGTATCCAGCCTGATTAACTTAATTAAAGTACCAACTAAACGTAACCAAAAAAGAAACCCGGTTCCGGCTGGATTAGAGCAGATCCAATATGGCTGACCAAAATATTCAAATGTGCTGAATTTCAACATTTTGGTCGATCATATTAAGTCCGCCATTTTAATTTTTCAAATTTTGGAAACTGAATAGTATAATCAGGGACCCAGAAAATCCCTAATAACAAGTTTCATGCTAATTCTGCCATATTCGTCCCGCAATTTTGAACTTTTGAAAACTGACATCAAATTTGTAAACCCGGACCCAAAAAACAAAGAAAAGAAAAATTCGCGACTAAAAGGGTTAAGAAAACACTGTTTTGGGTTCGTACATTATATTAATAATAAAGATGGACATTGCCCGACTATTAAAAAATCTTGATACCAAATGCGCTTAAAGAGGATTTTCAGGCGTTTTTGGGCGTTAGGAACCGTGTGGCGTCGCGTCAGTAAGAGGAATTCATGAAATTATAATTTGCGATGTTGTTTTATATTTTCTTGCCTCTGTTAATGCTATGAATTTGTATAATGGGATGATTTAAAATATTTTGAGAGGTTATTTGACAACAATGGCATGCAATTTCTTTGTAACCACTAAGGAACCAGTACAGCTTAAAAAAAATTAAATTAAGGCCGAATAGAGGCTCAAGATGTAACAAAGACCGATTAGAAAAGGACATACTTATAAATTGGCGTAATTTAAGACCACATAATAATAGAATTGCAAAAACTATTCGAATTTTCAAAACATTCCATTTTCAAACTTTGCTCTTCACATTTTTCATTGTACATCGAAAAAAATGTCTTGAATCCTGATAATTTTTACAGGAAACAAGTTGAAAACAAGATAATAGAAAAAAACACGCATATTAAAGAATCCCTCTACCGGAAAAAAAATGCAGACGTCTTTGTTGAATGACATTTATAATTCGCGATCGGCACAATTTTTAGCATCGATTATCGTAGATTTATGTTGTATTTTAACCCGGAAACTGATTAAAATCCGGTTTCGAGGTTGTGTGGTCGCGTCTCACGTGTGTATACAACTTATTTTCGTGTGCCATTCTTCGAGAAGTATTTTTAGCGATGAACGCGAGGAATAGACTGTATATATAACACACGAACCATTTTCAAACTACAAAGTTAATCGCCATTGTTTTTAAGCATTTATAAGACCGGCACCATATTTTTTGCAACTGCATACAAATAAGGATTTTTAGATATATGCCAGTCACGAAACTGCGTAATAAAAAATTCACATCATGACAGTAATTTATGATAGGGCGTGCCCACTTAGGCAATCTCGTTTTTAGTTTTACAGAAATAGCGTCATCTTTTTAACGGGAAATTTTTACCCGGTGATATTAAGACACGGAATTTTTATAAGAAATTTTCACTTTACGCTATTGGATTTTAGCGAAACTTATTGGCAACATCAGAAATTTTCCATCGTCGAGCAAATAATTTTTTTTTTAATCCTTATTTGGTTGAGCACTGACCTGTTGCACACGTAAACTCAGGTACACGACACTTTTACGGATGCAGTTAAGGCCCTTGACGACGAGAACGTCTGTATATCACGTATGAATTCAAGCTAAGACTGCACTATCCTGGCACGAAACCAAACTGGGGGATTGCCAGAGACGCCACCAGAGACCTATTGATTTTGGTATATAGAGTGGGAAAAACTGTGAACGTGGCGCTGTTTGTCTCCGACCTTCGACTTGCCTCGCATTTTACGAATGTAGGTGGACCTAGTGGGGAAAGGACTCGAAACGCAATAGAAATTGACGTCATATACACCGGCTCCTAAGATACGAGTGATAAAGCCTCGCGCGATATGGCATCATCATTTTTCGAGAATTCGCCTGCACGTATTTTGTTTATATTTACTGCTAAATCGGAAATGAATCACAATGAATGCAAACATTAGTTTGAATTCATCTTAACGCATTTGCCATCTCAACAAACCATAAAGTATACCAAAAATCTACATATACGTTTTTATAGACGAGACATAATCGCACATAACCTAAAAAATCACCCAGAAATCGAATTTGGAAAGAGTTGTATAGAATTGGATTCAATTATTAAATTCTGAATCCATACTTTGGTTTGAATCCATTTTAATACGTAAATACAATTTTATTCGTTCATACGAATAAAAAGGTTACTTTCTGAATTCATATTAATCCAAAAAAAGTTTTTTTTTATAAATTAAATCTTAAATACATCCGTATTCAACATTACGGATTCAAAACTATCCAACTGTATTCATTTCAATACAAATAAAGTTGTATTTCAAAAACAAAACTTTGAATACATCCGTATTCAACATTACGGATTCAAAACTATTCAAGTGTATCCATTTCAATCCAAAAAAAGTTTTCTATTTAAAAACGAAACATTGAATGCATCCGTATTCAACATTACGGATTCAAAACTATCCAAGTGTATTAATTTCAATCTAAACAAGTTGTATTTCAAAAACGAAACTTTCAATACATCCGTATTCCACATTACGGATTCAAAACTATCTAAGTGTATCCATTTCAATCCAAAAAAAGTTTCCTATTTAAAAACGAAACATTGAATGCATCCGTATTCAACATTACGGATTCAAAACTATCATTGTGTATTCATTTCAATCTAAAAAAAGTTGTATTTCAAAAACGAAATACTGAATGCATCCGTATTCAACATTACGGATTCAAAATTGTCCAAGTGTATTCATTTCAATTAAAAAAAGTTGTATTTCAAAAACAAAACTTTGAATACATCCGTATTCAACATTACAGATTCAAAAGTATCCAAGTGTATCCAATTCATTCTAAAAAAAGTTTCCTTCTTCAAAACGATACATTGAATGCCTCCGTATTCGACATTACGGATTTAGAACTATCTAAGCGTATTCATTTCAATGCAAAAAAAGTTTTCTTTCGAAAAATAAACTTTGAATAAATCTGGATGCAATATTACAGATTCAAAACTATCCAATTGTGTTCGTAAAATTGAATACAGATGGATTACTTTTTCTGAAATTTAATCCGGCAAATTACGCTTCCGATTGTATTCGTAAAATTGAATACAGATGGATTCCTTTCTTCGGAATTCAATCCATTTGAATACATATTTACGGAATCAAAGTATGAATTCAAACTGAATTGAAATTTTCAATCCAATCCTATCCAATCTCGATTGCTGGGCACCTATTTCCTCACCGTTTTTTTCGTTTTTAAGTAAAAATTTTATCGTTTCTTTTGTTTTTTTTTGTTATTTTAATATCGTAACATGACAAAGAACTTAAAATTGTATGCAATTAGTAAATATTTGTTGCAAATATGTCGATATAAATAAATAAATACTGAAAAATAACACTTTTTTAAAGAAAAAAGCATTACTAGGAAAAGTATTTAAGGTATTTTTGCAATCTATGGTATACTAGGGTTTTCAGGATCGCAGATTTCGAATCCGGCCTCAGATTTTAAATATTCAAGATGGCGATTCTAAGTTTGCTAACCAAATTCATGAAATCAATGGTGATTATGGTAAAAAGATTATAAGATCCGGTGTGTAACTACCGCATTCAGCTGAAACCGGAGACACAAACCATCTCCATTTTTTTGGTGTGTTTTTTATTATTTTCTGCTTTTTTGCTATTATTACTTTTTCTAAAATTATTTTTCGATTGGTGGACGAATTAGCTGGATACAAAATAACTACCCCAAAAGGAAGAAAACGTTAATCCATAGTAGTTTTTTACAAGAAACCTCCCTTCATATGCCGATATATATCGGACAATTGCAACGATGTGCCTCTTGCAGCACGAAAGCTATCGACGTACGTAGTACGTGGATTTGTAACGTTTGTAATGTACCCTTCTGCTTATCAACAAAAAGAAACTGTTTTCTAAGTTATCACAAATAATTATTTGTGTTTCTGAATAAAAAAAAAAGAATAATCAAGCACAAAAACAGAAAAAGCAGAAAAAACAAAAAATAATACCAAAAAACAAAAAATAATACCAAAAAAGCAAAAAACACAAAAAAAAATGGAGACAGAAGCCGCCACTTCCTCGTTCGTGTCTTCGGTTTCGGTTGAATGAGGTAATTACACACCGGCTTTTCTAATCTTTTTACCATAATCACCATTGGTTTCATGAATTTTATTAGCAAAGTTAGAATCGCCCCGAGTACAGTTTTACCTTGATCATGTTACTTTTTCTGAATTTGGTCCGTCAAATTGAATCCGCCATATTGAATTCGACAATGTGAGTCGGGATTCGTGATTAGCGACCCCGAAAACCTCTGAGTAACCAGTTTTAGATGTTTTCAGGAAAATGTATGCTTCAAAGTTAAATTCAAAACGGTAACAAATGATATTGTATAACGTATATGCTGTCATATTTAAGATGATACTAAATCGAATAAAATTTTCTCAAAAACAGTTTGAAACAAGAAACAAATGGAATTCCAACAATCGGGATCGGATACGAATGGTACCAAATGTGATTCAAAACAGTTTCATGCAATTTCTTTCCTTGCGTTTTTCAAGAGAAAATTATAGTGTCTGTTTCTACAGACTTAAGTGAAATACAGGTACGGCAATATTTTAGAGTAAAATTTGATATATTTATTGTGCCAGTTACGTTTTTACAGTAAAATTAACTATGTATTACAGTACTATTTTTGCCCGGTGATATTGGGTATGATACTCTAATGTTCCATTTGATGCGCCACTACGCGGTAAGCGTTCGAAGTTGTACATAAACATACAGAAACGTATACAAAAACAAAAACTACTGGATATTTTCAATATTACATTATCTTCGAATGGATAATATCGTATATAACATAAATTATAGTACTAGTTACCAAAAACTTGAGTGAAATACAGTTACTAGTATAAATTACTCGGAGTGTAGTATCGTTAAGTTTATGCAAAAATATGCGGCCTTAAGACTAACAAATACATTATTATGATATATCTTAATATTGTTATCAAACGTAAACTGATGCAAATCATATACACGAACATTTATATGGTACATTTGATTGCATATTTCCTTGTAACGCGCATTTCTTATATATATGGAACTTACCTAGCTCTTACCACTTACGAGAAAGTTTCGGTATGATACTCTAACGTTCCATTTGATGCGACACTACGCGGCAAGCGTTCGAAGTTGTACAGAAACGTACAGAAACGTATTCAAAAATAGAAAATAGCAGAAACTTTCAATATACCATTATCTTCGAATGGATAATGTAGTATACAACATATATTATTGTATAATTTCGAATTATAATAGATTCTCGCAGTTTAAGAGAGGTATAAACCCGGATAACTTCACTTTCCATAAAAATGAATGCGAAAAGGGAATAAATTGCACGTAAAATTGTAATTCTGCATGCAATCTCGTTTGTGACAATTTTAAATATTTTTTTATTTATTGGGATAGTTTAATTCGTGCGAATCCATGAAAGTATTAATTAACTTTGTGAGTGTTTTGGAGTTGAAGATTCGGTTTTCAAAATATTTTCACAGTAATCTGAATTGGATTAAAACCTTTTTAATGCGTTTAAATGCGCGCTTCTTCCTATCAAATTTTAATTGCAATTCATTCCTGTATATTCAAATTTAAAATATGCACGAATGATGTATTTTATTTTTAGAATTATATGGATTGGAAAATAAGGTTTCAAATTCCTCATCGTGCATTCAGATATATTCATAATATTAGTATGAAAGGCTATTTTTTGTGGATTCATATGGATTGAAAACTGCCAGATTTTGATAAAGTTTCCTCGATTTTTGGCAATATTCTTATGCCTCTGCGGTACAATCAAGGACACTTAATTTAAGTTTTTTATTATAAATTACTACCTGAACGACTTAACTCACTACTATGCCTGCAAGAAACATATCAATGTATAGTAGAGTCCCGATATGATTGCCTCCCAGTATATTTGCATTTGTTTTTTTTAGTTTTATTTACCTGTCGGCGCTTTCTTTTTCCCCCCACCTTGCGGGTTAGGGCTTCAAGAAGGACCTGCGCCGTGACGTCATAAACATAACGTGCCTGAGGGGAGTGGGAGAAGCGGCACTTCCCTCCTTTTGGTAAATATAACGAGACGGGAGAGAAAGGCAAGGAACCGAGTGGGTAAATATACCGATACTCAACTTTATAATATAAGTAATCATTTTATATTCTAATACAAATGTCCTGTAATAATTACATTTTGTTAATTGTGCCTTTAATTGTATGACTCAGTAATTTGAAAAACGATTCGGAGACATTGGAAATTTTGAATGCACATAAATCCATTTTCTGCCCATAAAAATCTAGAAAAATTCATTCAGTAGCATTTGAAATTTGAATGCACTCAACTCATTAACGCCTTAATGCCACAGAATTTTATTTCAAGTTTGAGCTTTTTCATTTTAATGAAATCGCAATCAGTTTTATACAAGCCAACGTCTTCTTTATGTTTTAGATAATTAAAAACAAATTAACACATAATCAATTTTCCCAATTAAAGTCGAATCGCATCAATGTAAATTATATAGGTGTTAATTGGATATAAATGAATATTTTGACTTGAAGTCATTATAAAAAAAGTAATCTGTAACTCTTAATTCTGTAACTATAATGAATATATAATTTTCACATCTTTTCTTTCTCCTTCCTTCGCCCTCAAGTTCTTCTCTAATTAATAACTAATAAATAGTAATTAAGGTGCTCGTTTTGCTGGCCAATTAGAGTCGGCTATCCAAGCAGTTTGTATTTTAATTTCCATAGCTTCAGTTTTTACCACTTTTTTATTAACTTGCTTTCTTGTCTGTCTGTTCGGGTGGAATCCAGTGTTTGATTTTTCTTGTACTTCCTTATGGAATTAAGATTTGAAATTTGACCAATATATTGAAATTGGATGATAATGCAATTTTATGTATTAACCCTTTGAGTCATAGTAACCCACGTTACTACCTCGATTTCTTTGAATTTTAATTATTTACGTTCAAGTTAACGTATTCCGATCGGTCTTTTTGCTATTTTCTGTTACCTTAGTACTTAAAGAACATATCCACATGATTAAAAATACATAATTGTTTATTTTTTACTTTATATAAATAAACAAACACAAAAAAATAATGTTTTTTTTTGGAAAGAATTCATTTTTGACGCTATTTTGAAAGATAATGACTTGAAGTTCGGGGTATATAGGTTTTTGCGGTCGCTGATTACGAATCCTGTGTAAGATTTACAAAATTCAAAATGGCGGATTCAATATGGCGGCCAGAAACATGTAAAAAAATCGCCAATTTTGATGAAAATGCGTATTAGGGGGTTTTCGGGGTCGCTGATTGCGAATCCGATGTCAACTTTACGAAATATAAAATGACGGATCCAAGATGGCGGATTCAAGATGGCGGTGATCGAGATGTTCAGCGACCTCGAAAACCCCCAAGTAGCAAATTTTGTCTCAATCGAATTATATTTTAAATTTTTGTCCGCCATTTTGAATTTAGAAAAACGAACCTCGAATTCGTAATCAGCTACCTTGAAAACCCCCGAGTAGCAATTTTTGTCCCATTCGAATTATATTTTAAATTTTTGCCCACCATATTGGAGCCGCCATCTTGCATTTCGAAAAACTAACCTCGGATTCGTAATCAGCGACCTCAAAAACCTCCGAGTAACAAATTTCAGCTAAATTCGATAAAAGGAAAAATGTGCGACTAATATAATACATAATATAGATATAACATTATGTAAAACATAAAAATTGCTTAACTAAAAAAACTTCTTAAAACCACGTTTTTAAAACGGACTAAAATGTATAAAATATCTCCCTACTGAAAATTGTTGTTGTGCATATGACATATGAACTGAATTTTGCGTTTAGAATCAATTTTAGGATATAATTTTATAGGCTAAATGTGACAATAATTTTATTAATGACACACCTTCACACATAAGTTCAATTATAAGAGGTGTATCATGAGCATATCACGTGACATCAAATGACATCTCATATGACATATTATATGACATATCATATGACATCATATGCCATATATCATAGACCCACCGTTTGCCCGCTACTTTTTTTTACGTTTAAAAATCAGTTTCTCATGTTTTTTACGTTGTGATTGATTTTCTACATAGCTAAGGCATTTATTGATGGAATGTAACATATCACACATATTAAAATACTATGGTTTAATTAATTAAAAACAAAAATATACCAAAAAATGACCATTTTTCTTTTTTAAATCGCTTGTGACAAATAATTCCGTACAAACATATACGGGAAATTTATTATTTATACGTTTTTGAGGTCATTGAATACGAATCTGATGTCGGGTTTCAAACATTCAAAATGGCGGACAAAAATTGAAAATCGACCGAATACCCTTGAAAAAAAACTACGGGGTCACTGAATACGAAAATTAAAATAGATTTTGAGGATTCGAAAACCCTCGAATAACATTTTTCTAGCGAATACAGTAGACTTTCAATTTTAGTGCGCTATATTGGGTCCGCCATTTTTACGTCAGATTCGTATTCAGTGACCTCTTCGAAAACCCCTGAGTAACTTTTTTCAAACGAATTCAGTCGATTTTCAATTTTTGTCCGTCATACTGGATTCGCCATTTTGAATTTTTAAAAACTGACATCAGATTCGTATTCAGCGACCCTGAAATCCCCCGAGTAACGAGTTTCAACCAAATTCAGTGAAAAAAGAAATGCGTGACTGGAAGGGTTAAGCGAAACAAATATAATAGTAATCCTAAACTTATTTAATAATTATTAATTATTAAAAAATTATAATTTTTCAAACGTGCGAAAATATTAATTGTGGATGGTGAAAGTCGAAAAATACTTGAACGAAATTTTTCGCAATCTTTAACGATTTTGAACAAAATGAAAGACGAAACTGGAGAGATTTCAGGGGTCAAGACTTTCAGAATCACACGGTCGAAAAATTATTAAATAATAGCGACCAATCACGTTTCCTCGAAGTTTCGGCGACCAATCTCTTTCATCTCAGTCGTGTCGTCTGTCTCTCGTAAAAGGTCTCGGCTCTCTCTCTCGCTCTCTGACTGATTTTAGCCCTAAAACATTCTTCGATGAGAATTTTACCATTAAAACGAGAATTTTTTTCCCTTTATTTCGTTACTACCGTGTTTGTATGATTATGGTTGCACATGTCATATACAGCACCCCCCACCCCCAATATTTCCGTTTTCAATTTTTGCTACCCCCTAATATTTGCCACTATCGGTCCGTCCCAATATTTGCCTTACCCCTCGATTACTGTTCCCCACCACTTCTCACGCATGCGCCCGATGTAGGAGAGTTTAATCGATGATTAAACTGATTTCTTCTGGTCGACGCATGCGCGTTCATTAACTGCAGTATGTCGGCGGAGTAGGGGAAAAATATCTTCCCCTATTTGCACATTTTTTCGGTCCCATTAATTAATTTTTTGGTCCTTGTTTGTCACCAGATTTGTTGCCCATTAATGACCTTAACCTTAATTAATAGAGACAGAAGTCTATTGAATATTTAGAAGAATTAACTTATCATCAGATGATTGAAAGAGATTTTATCTACTGAAAATAAGTAATCGCCATTTTCTCGACAAACGAGGATCAAAACATTAGTTAATAGAACCGAAAAAATGTCCAAATAAACATTTTTTTATTTATTTATTACGAAAATTTTGACATTTTGAAAATGGTCAAATAATATAAAAAAAATGACAAAAAAGATTTCATCGTATTCTTTGGTCAATTCTAAGAACTTTAACATTTTTTGCAACAGTCCATTCTTTTTAAATAAAAACTTTTGTTCGTGTGTGAGCTGCCATTTTGGATACTTTCACCTTTATTCTCAAAATTACACCTCGTACAATTTAAAATATCGGGCTCAAAAACACTTTTCTATATGGAATCAGATAGGTATACCATCGGTTTATTTTATTTTAAATTTTAAAAATAACGCATTTTTTCGCAAAAAATATTTTATAATTTTTTAAGCCTTGACTGCAGATAAATTCTGTAGCCATCTTCTGAAAAAGTATGAAATTTTACGTCGGTTATGGTATATCGATATTTTTTGTTGGTACTTGTAGTATGACAAAAAAATGAAAGAAAATTAATTGAAAATTGGCGACATTTGGGACTTAATTTCCGTAATATTGACAATAACCATGGTTTCATAATTAGAGTAGTATTATCTTTATTTATTTGAGATTTCATATCAGAAAATTTGACGTCAGTTTGTTTCAAACAATGTTAAGAGGACACATTTATTTTGTCACAGACTATTTTAATATTCATCTGTCATTTCCAAGTTTATGTTTAATCTGTGTATTAATCGCATGATTCAGATACATTATTTCGTTCATTACTTATTGATAAATGTCAATAAGTGTTAGTAATCTTATCTATTTTCTATATTTAGGACTTATTCGTGATCTCTTAGATACGCATAAGAAGAAAAATAAACGCAAAGAATATTCTTGATAGATTTATTACGACTTAAACATAAGCCCACGTGAACAGTTAATATATTTGTAATGTTAATTATGTATTTACTAGAACATTCATCAACAAATTTCCATAGATTACCGATAGATGGTGTCTATTATCCCATTTAATAATCGCAAGCAACGAGTTTTTCAGTCGATTCGGAACACCCATTATTTATAATGTAATTAAGTATATTTAACCGCTTGCGAGTAAGAAGCGTTTAATGCGCCACCAAGCGGTGAGTGTTCGATACACCAAATTTTCCAAACTCTCCATCAAATCGTCTTATCAAAGTTCACTTTAAAATGTAACGCAGTAACTTTCGGCACGGTTTTTTATCGCACTTTTTTCCAACATTGATAAATGTCATGGCATTCAATGCAGTGAACATTTCAGTGTTACAACAATGATTACTCCAATAAAAATCACTTTATCACAGTGAAATATATGAAAACAGCGAAAACTGTTTAGAGCGATGTGCCCTGGAAGCGTCTACTTTAATGAAGAGTATTTCAATACTTATGTGATTAACAGTGACGAACAGTGAGGTCGAAAGATGGTGTGAACATTGTGTAACTTATAACAAAATGTCCATTTTCATAGTTTTCTGTGAGAATGCCACCATTTTCTAATTTATTGTGCATTCAATATTTTATTTGATGAAGCTTTTAAGAGGGGAAGCGTACATTAAGCCGTTATTTATCTTTATTAGGAGTGTAAAGAATATGAACTGTTAATGGTTACTTAATGAACACTTAATGGACGCTGCATTATGAGTACATAAACGTTTCTATTTGTTTTGTCGTGAATTTAGGTCGTAACTTGACGCCATTTTGTAATTACTTTATCGCAGCTAGTGTAGTCGATTGGTTACTGTTCGGGCGGGTATTTTCTTATTAATTATAAGATGCTTTAATTTAGTACCTAATAAACGTATGCTTAATGGCCGCTTATTGTACGTTACCAGAGCTTGCCGTTTTTAGCATGAATGGTAGAAACACTTAACAAACGCTTTACGTGCTGATAAAAAGAATATTTTTGCGTAAAAACGATTATGAATACTCAAATGTCCAAATTAATACTTTGAGTATATTTTCATCCACCCTTTGAACACTTTGAGAACCCTTCGAGGGTTGACATACTTTGTGAACACTTGACAGAATGTGATATTATCGTCATTAAGTTCACTTTCGAAATAAAGAATTATTTAAGTAATCCTGAATGTCCGCAATAAATAAATATTTAGAGTATTTGAAATGTACTCCCAAAGTAATCATTATGAAAATCGATGATTTAAAAAAATGTTTTACAGGCGTGATAATAGTAGTCCTAAAGTATTCTTTGCGAACAAATTCATGATATGAATGTGCGGACATCTTTAATTGTCAGTGGACAATAGTGGATGTTTCGAACGTCCACCGCATGGCGGTGCATCAAGTGCTGCGTGTTAACAAATACCCCTAACCTATTATCATTCTCGCAAGTGATGAAGGCTTGATAAATATTATGAACAAAACGTTTCTACTTCAAGATACCTGCCACTGATACAAATTTCAAAATAATCATTTATAAATGGTACCCAAAGAGCTGATTTTGTTGGTCTTGTAAGGTAAGATCGAGTAGAAGATCGAAATTATATTAATAAGAAATCTATTAGTCGAATTTATGCTATTTTTGGCGGTTAAAAATATAAACTCGGAGGACCAAGGTATCCACCGTTTTGAATGTTGCTAATCTGATCCTTTTTTAATCTAAACCAGGGTTTAATTCTCTGAAGGAAAAACAAACTTAGTAAATCCTAATATTATATCCGGATCATTCTTGATTTGAAGTATTTAAGCCTAACCTTGGAATTATCGAGACCTGGTCTCTCTTAAATAAATGATACTAATCATTACCAGAACCAACTGACGTTCAAAGGTCGATACTTGTTTAATCAAAGTAATCGATGACATAATTCCTAGTCCCAGAAGGCAGAAATGTCGGTCGTAGAACTGACAGTGAGTAGGCTATACTTTTTAATGGCTCTGTATGAACTTCCCATGCAAGATTTCGTGAATTATTTCCTCCTAATTTGGGCTGTTCAAAAATTAACTATTGGTATTGTTTATCAACTTATATGTTATTAATAAACTGACAAAGGACAACACGAATCATGTCATATATCATAAAATATGGATGTCAATAAGATTTTTAACCACGGAAAAATAATTGGAAGATATAAATTATAATTCCGACTTCAAGGATTTTAATTCAGTTTCTTGTCTTTGAATTCAGATAGTTAAGTTTGTTTATTTTAATCGAATTTCGTCACGTTCATGTCTGGTCAAATAAACTTTATTAATGGATATTTTCAATTCCTTTTAATTTTTTGTTTGTTTTCTGTATACCCTTCTCCATTTTCCATAGCAGGAAGTAAAATAGTTTTGATCACCATTCCTGGTGAAGAGTTTTCTGATACATTAGAAGTATGATCCGAATCAGATCTCGTATAACAAACATAAAAAATAGTACAGAATTATCTCGCAATGTCTACAAGAGGTCAGATGCGTCATATTATGAGTTTTTTGTAAACTTCATATCATATGATGATTAAAATCACAGAAGTAATCCTGAACTCATTTTTATTTTGCTGGCTACTGTAAACATGATAGTTCTGCTTGGGAATCCAACACTCCTCACAAAATTAAATTAATACATGATCTGTGGTCTTGAATACCATGTACTACAATCAAACATCAGAATCGTGACCATCCCACCCAGATATCAGAATAAAAAAATAGTTCAGAACGATCTCATAATGTCTTCTGCAAGAGATGCTTCAAATTATGAGGTTTTTCTGACCTCCGCCAAATTGATCACGTGGTTAGAAAAAATAAATAAATATATATATATATAGAAAGAATTTTAACTTACTTAAGGTATAAATATATGGGTTATAGTGTTGGTTATTTTCTGGTCTTAATAAAACTTCATAAAAATTAATGAAAGCATGATATTTTGTATAAACAATGTAACAAATCCTACAAAGGACAGAACTACAGACCCCTTAATTCTCAAAGAAAAGAACATAAATAGAATATTTTAGCCAAAAATAGTGAATAACATTCTGGTTTAACTGTACATCGAATGGAAACTGGTCATGACACGATTACAAGAGTACAAAAATTCTTGCAAAAGAAAAAAACTGGAAAAAAATACAATAACAACTTTTTAAATTAATAAGTAAATCAAAAGTAACGTATTAACCCGTTGATTCTCGGTACTATACACAAACACATACATATTCCGTGTCTATGTTTTAATATAAATACGAACAAATTTCTCCGGTTTTTCTTATTTCTTCTGAAGAGGACCCGAATTAGGGTCGAAACCTTAATTATTATTATTTACCCTACAATAGTTCCCTATTTTTTACGTTATTTGAACCGTCTCTTTTCCCATGCTAATTTTTATTTCTATGCAAGAAATTAATTTTTATTAAGTTTTATTAAGACCAGAAAACAACCAACACTATAACCGATAATACTTATATTTATACTGGTCGATACTAAGAATTTAAAAAATGTAGTTTATTTAAGGTAGTTAGACCTTAGGACATAGTATGTAAGGGAAAAATATTTAATAACGTTTTCAAGAATTTAATTTTAACTAATAACATTGTTAAAGGGACAACCCAGCAAACGAAAATTCAGTGAAATTCATTGAGTGATTTTGAATGAATCTCAATAGATTTGAATTGATTTTCTTAATCACTAAATACCAATAGAAATCTATTCAACAGAGCTGTAACCAATGATTTTCTATTGTTTTAAAATCATTGATTTCAGTACGTGCTTATCATATTATTGAAATTCATTCAATTTCATTGGCTTTCGCATTTTTTTATGATTTTGTATTAACAAAAGGTTGTACATTTTATATATTAATTTTTCTAATTATTTATTATTACATTATGGTACATCTTGTCACATAGGATGGATATATTATTGCTAACACTTAAATTGTAGTAATTTTCTAGTACCATAGTGTTTTTCAAGGTGTAAATCTGGCAGAATACCTGAAGAAGTTGGAATAATTTATATTTATTAATTAAAATCTTTTACAGTAGATTAGACTATCTTAAAAGGGGTACCATTAAGTAGTAATCAAAGATAAAAAAATGTAAATTAAGAAGTTCCGACTAATTTTTTTTAAATTCGGGCTTCATAAAGGCAATTCTAACCATTGTTTACTATCTTCTAAAAAGAATAAAAAAACAATTAAAGATAATTGGCCGAGAATTTTCTGCAATACATGATTTTTCGATATTGGAGAACATTCTCGGTCAATTCTCGACAAATTTCTTTGATTTTTTTTAAAAAGACCATAAAAAATTGTTAGAATTGCCTTTATGAAACTCAAATTTTAAAAATTCAATTTAGTAATTTTTAATTTCGAGATTTTCATTATTACTTTCTTCTAAATTGATTTAAAAATTTCAAAAATTTGGGTGAACATTTTTTTTAAATTACGAATGGATTTAAAGAAATTAAATTTAAAAAACATTTTTCACATTTTTTATTCCAACACCAGTGACTTCCGCGTCAAAACTTGCTCATGAACGAATTTCTTTGACCCATTGAAATACGCTAAATTAATTTAAACATTCAAAAAAAGTTTGGTGAACCGAAAAACGTATTTCCGAAATAATTACGCATGGATTTTTATCATACTGTCTTTGAATTCCTCGTTAAAAATTACTAAAGAACTAACTTTTTGGTATTTTTTGAACGATTATTTCATTTCCATTCAAAATAATTTACCTCCTAACCTTGCTATTCGTAATAACCGATTCGATTTCATTCATATCAGTTGCATTTTCATCTAACTTCTTTTTCGATCCAAAATCATTAAATTTGTTGTCCTGTAATAATTAACTATCCATTCAAATTCATTCGCGGCAAATATAACTATTTTTTCATTGAAACTCATTCAGCTTGCAATTGTTCTATTCGCACTTTCCAATCGAAATTCATTCGACGAAATCATTTCTTCATTCCACTATTTTCCCATTCAAAATCATTAAATCTAACAACTTTTTATGAGCTATTAACCATTCAAAATCATTGAAACACATTTTCTCATTGAAATTCATTGCAGAAGCTAAGAAAACGAATTCGGAAGGGATGTTGTGAATTAATTTCAATGGATCTTCCATGAATTTTCGTTTGCTGGGAAAGTATTATTGTTATTGAAAAAAAATCGAGACCGTCACACAACTTTTGTTAGCGACTCAAACTTTCTTTCTTATAGCCAGTTTGAAATTTTAAAAAACTGACTAGATTTTATAGAACGAATTTTTACAATTTTTTTACACGATCACTAAAATTACTCACAAATTATGAAAAGTACTTTTTGTTTTAAATAAATAGAGATCTTTGACGTTAGCTTCCGAAATTTGTCGAAAAATAAACCGTCACTCGTTAAAATCCATTCATTTTTACCAAATTAACTGGCACAAAGAAGAAAATTTGAGTCATTAATAAAAGTTGTTTAAAAAATTATTTTTGCAGGTTTGAAATTTTGTTTTTAAGAAGAGTAATGCTTTATCTCGTCAAGTTAACTTCTTGAAAACGGCATTAAATATATTTCCAAAATATACTACATCCAGGGGTCTAACTGCCTTAAGGGCAATACGATGCTGTCAAAAAAGTGAGGAAACTTTGCGTTTTAAACATTCATTTTTTAGATTCTTTTTTCAATATTTCTGTATAGAAATATGATCCTCATCACAAGGGATACCGGATGAAGTAATATAGTCAGGATTTGTTGTTTGTACATAGTAAAACCCTTCGAAAAATGTTAGGTAGGATTCTCATGAGAATCACATGAGAATTTGAAACAAATGCCTTGTAAATTTCATATAAATGTCGTATATATTCGACAATATACAATATAATATAAACACTATTTGTGATTTGTATAAAAATTGACCTGATAGTGATGAGATTTTTATGTAATTTCCATAAATTTCATCTTAAAAAATTCATGATTGTATGCACATAAAACTACCTAATAAATTATTTTCTTTCATGTAATAAAACTCATGATATTCCTTCATATTCCGTACGATACTTGTATGACTAATAGATGTATATAATGTATATTTAGGACAGCTATAAGGCACTTGTTTCAATTTCTCTTGAGAATCCTTCTTAAAATTTTTCGCAGAGAAAATTAAACCTGAATGTTTTGTAAGAACATGACAAAGGAAAATAAAACCTCAAATTTTTAAACAAATTTTCAGGTTTAATTTTTTTTATAAGCAACGAATCTTAACTATATTACTTCAACTGGTAGCCCTTGTGATCAGGAATCTATTTCTGTATAGAAATTGTGTTGAAAAGATGTCAAAAGTTAATAATTATGGCATTTTTTTTCAGTTTAGACTTCCTTAATTTGTGCATAAGCGGCATATTTTTTGCAGAAAGACGATTTTTTATATTTATTTTTGAAATGACATCGAGTACATTGCTATGGTGAAAATATCAGGATTAAAATGTATTAAGATCTGATAAAGGGGCATGGCTTAATTAAAATTTTTCAATATGGCGGCGATAAGCCCAAGTTTTGTGTTCAGTATATTGGAGGATAGACAAATTTTGTGAATTATGATAGTTACATTACAAAATACTTGCAATTGGGCTGGTAGCAACCCAGCAGAACGAAAATTTGTTGAAGAGGAAAGTTTTAAACGCACGACATATTATTAAGTGGGGAAAAATGTAAATCGGAAATGACACTTGCAGCTTCACTGCGTTTTGTTTGCAAAGATCGCAATTGAAAGGAAAGCCTCATGAAATTAATGGGGCAGTATCGAATAAGGGAGAGTTAATGATCACAAAATTTAACATTTATAGGTATATATGTCACAAGTTAACCTCACTAACCTGTCGGTATACAGGGTGACCCAGAACTCCCGCATAATATTACAGGGGGTAAAACTTGCCATCATTCTGAGCAAAAAAGAAAGGTTAATACCAAAAAGGGATCTGAAGCTCAGAATTTGAGTGGCGAGCCGTTGAAGTTTAAAACAAAATATACCCTAGTAGAGAAATGAGTGAATTCGGCAATCAGACTCAGAGAAGATCTGCTAAAGACTACAGATGGAGTATGTCCGAATTTGCGCATTGATCTGCCGTAAGATCCTTCCTAAGCAATTGAGAGTTTCAAGTGACTGCAGAATCTGCTTTACACTCACTTTGTTTTCTGAAGGAAGTTTCTTTGATAAATATAAATCGCAGGTTGAGAGAAGAATCTTCATCATTATTTACTTTCGGAATATGAACTTATATCTTAATACAGCGTAAGTTAATAATCTGCAGTAAGAATCTTCACGAAGCAATCGAAACGTCTATTGAATGCAGTCTCCGTTTCCTGCGCCACTGATGAATGGATTTTTCAGGAAGTTTCTTTGATAAGAAAAATATCCCCGGCTGAGAGAAAAATGATTACTTTCTATGAGATTATTAACTGTAGACGAGGTTAATAATTCACATTAGAACCAAGAAAACCTAATTTTTTTTTTTAACAAAACATTCCAAAAACTTGTGAAATGAGGAAAAATCAACTATTAGGATAAATTCTTGATAAATTTCTTTGCTATATTTTAAGAGATCATATAGGTATATATAGCCTAGAATTGCCGTATTCTAGTCTGAATTTTGAAAAATCGATTAAATAATTTTTAATTTATTAATTCGTAATTTTAGACGTTCCTGGGTATAACAGTATTATAAATTGCTAAATTTTCAAGAAATTCCTGTAAGTAACTGATGAAATGACATCCGGTTGAAGTTTATTTCATATTCTGGTCTACAGCTAAACTAACATTCTGCTAGTAGATTCTTCTTTTTATCTGCATGCGAATCATGTACGATTTTACCAAACATAAGAATCTGCGTTCAGTCTGTATTCAGGTACTTCTATGCAGAGTATATAAAAATGAAATAAGCTTCTGCTGCAGACCTTCAATACGACTGTATTAAGTTTACATGAAGAATTTTGTGTGACGAATCTTCAACCAGACTGCGATAATTTTTCTTTAAGATTGTCATTACAGAATCTTCGTCCCCCCTTGTAATGAAGATGACTCTACTAGGGTAGTTTTTTTTGTAATAACTCGGCTCGTTTTAAAGTTACTTTTACAAATGAAAACAGATTTTGAAGGTTTTTTATAGAACTACAACTTACCTCGGAGATCATAAAACCTGCAATGAACATTTAGCCAGTTATCGACCAAATAAGGGTAAAAATGGCCTAACATTTAATACCAAAGCTAGGTCATTTCCGTAAAATGTTAGCGAAATATCATACCAAAAAATATTGTAGATCTTGAAAAGACGAAGAATTCGCCCTCTAACACGTTTCATTTTTATAAAAATTGAGCCCGTGGGAGGACGTTAAATATCAGAAAATAGACGAAAAACGCGCTTCAGCAATGCCAAATCTATTTTTCGCCTGTTTTCTGATTTTTAACGTCTCCCCAAGGACTCGATTTTCATAAAAACGAAACGTATGACAGGGCAAATTCTTCGCCTTTTCAAGCTCTACAACGTTGTTGCATATGATATTTCGCTAGCATTTTACGGAAATGAGTTAGACGCGAAAAACTGCAAAAAAAGGTCATTTTTATCCTTATTAAGTCGATAACTGGCGAAATATTCATTGCAGGTCGTATGCTCTAGCGAGGCAAGTTGTAGCTCTATAAAAAACCTTCATAATCAGCCATCATTCGTTAAAGTAACTTTAAAACGAGTCGAGTTATTGCAAAAAAAAAAAACAATTTTTTTTAAACTTCAATGGCTCGCCATTTAAATTATGAGCTTCAGATCCCAATTTGATATTAAACTTTTTTGTTCAGAATGATGTCAAGATTCGCCCCCTGCAATATTATGCGAGAGTTCTGGGACACCCTATATAATCATTTTTCTTAAAATGCAATGAACAAACTTTCATTCGTCGCTTTACATTTGTCACTTTTAAAGCAATTGTCCGCGCTTTTAATTTGTCCACTTTGGCCGGGGAACAAGGTTCCGAAAAACAAAACCTCGAACGACTAAAATTTCGATATTGAGTGAGTCCAAAATATTTTAATTTGCTTTCTTTTCGCCAAATTTTTAAAGGCAAAGTGAAGAAAATCACGCTGGAGCCATGCTATATCGAAATTTTTGCCTATCGGTGCTTTGATTTTCGGAACTTTGTTCCCTGGCCTCCACTTTCTCTTTTTTTCCAAATATATTTTCAATCAAAACCAAGCCTTCCTTTGCCATTGGGAAGCTATGAAATCGTAGTAGATCCTTTTCTGCTCTACTGTAAGCAATCTTTTACTATGCAGCGATCTGTATTTGAGCTTACAGAACGCGGAGAAAATATTCCAACATCCATAATAACAAAATAAATAATACTTCCTGCTATGCTTAGCAATAAAAACTTTGGGCTTGCAGAGCTTTCGCGATTTGCCACCAGGTATCGCATGTTTCATGTCAGATCCCAATGGTGCCTCATTTTGTAATTCAAGATGGCGGCGACCAGAATGGCGAGTTGAGTACAGCATGGTCACATCTTTACATTACGAAAAATGGAAGATTAACATAATCCACCATTATGAATTTAGTATCCATCATCCTCGAAAATGGTAACTGCCATTCTATTGTAACGCCAATATTACTTGAACTTCCATGTTTGGTAATATCAAAATGTGACCATATACAACGCTTTTGTTATTTATCGGACTGGGTTAAGTAAAACACTTGATATTTGTAATAATTATGTGCTAATATTTAACAATTTTATTTTAACAGTTTCGTCACCGCGTTTGGTGCTTCGAAAACCAAATTTTCATTCGCTCCCACGCCATTTTGGAAGCCGCCATCTTGAATTACGAAATGAAGCATGATACGTTTTGATCCTGCCAATTCATGGACGCCATATTTTTATCTTAGACATGTACACCGATGCAATTTCAATGTGATGTTTGAATGAAAAAATAAATGTAAAAAATCGCGTGTAACTTTTTTGCGAGTTATTTTATCAAAATTTTATTGCAAAATTCTGAAGGAGTACACAATTTCACGTTAGATATAGTTGTACTAACATTTTTTTCATTCAACGAAAATCGATTGAAAAGTATTCATAATAATTTTGTGCTCGATGTCTGAATTCACTTTCTGAACCTTTTCCAATCTTTCTATATTCCAAATTATTTGCAATCTTTGCAGATGTATTGAAAATGTCTTCCGTGAATAATTCTGAACTCCCTCTCCATACTTAAAATGTTTCAATTATACGAAAAAAAAAAACAATTCCTCTTAAACAAATATAAATTTATTTATACCTTTGCAGCTAGATACGTCGACGCGCAGAACTGGGAATGTCGAATCGGCGCCTGGTGTCTTCCATTATTCTAAATTCTTCTTAGTTTATCCATCCCCAAAATGATTAGTATAAAATACAAGGAATAAATTTCAACAGATTAATACTCGAAACTGTTTATATTTTATAAAAATATGTTATCTCTAATCGTACATACATTAATATAGTTTTACACTATGTATATCTTACTTTGGAAATTTGTTCGTAAAAACTTTTACAGAATCTTAAACTATAAAGAATGTATGAAAAAAAATCGTCGTACAAAACGCAATAATCCGTAATCAACAGATTAAGTTAAAGAAGAAATATTGTCGCACAACGCAGTTCATTTGCTCAACTGACAGTTTTTTTCAACAAATGAAATCCACGAAAATGCTTTGTATACGTAATAACACTTACATATAGGTAACAGGAATCCTGTTAGAAAGGTCTTACACAAAGAGATGAAAAAGAACCGTATTATCAATCGTAACTCAGATGGCGTGATGGTCGTGCGGGCTAAGGCGTCAGTCTTAGTCCGCCCGAACTGAACGTCGCGAAGGGCCCGAGTTCGAATCCCCGTCCTGCAATTTTCTCTGCTTATGTCCAGTGTGGAATAACCGGGGAACTTTGCTGGGCGAAGGTACGAATTTGGGACCGCTGCCGACCCCCGTCGGCAGTTATCGGTACCATCAGCGTCTTATCCGCGGTCGGTACGTCGTGGGTCTTATCTCGGATAAAGATGGGATAAGCCCCGCGTCGTACTCGCTAAGGCACAGACCGCCGAATCTGCTGGTGGTACCGATATTGGGGAGGGGGGACTGGCTCTGGGTGAGTGCTGTGTGTGCCTATAGTTCTGTCTTGTACTGTCTGTCTCTGTCCTGTACCTCTCCACCCGAGAGCCGACCCGCAAATAGACAAATCGTCATTAACGCGGGGGAAATATCCTGGTCCTTTGTCCTTTATCAATCGTAACTCGAAGCTTTAACTCTGGTATACTAATTTCTATTTGCTGAAGCAATCATTTAATACCAAAGCTAGGTCATCTTCTCATCTCGTCAACCTTTATACCAGATACAACACTGTATTTAGCCAGTTCAGAGATAATGTAACATTCATGTGTCGTTTAATGTACTTTCACAAATTAAAAAAAAAAGAACTTTTAATCATTAACGACGTCTAAAGTAAACCCAAATTTTTTAAATTTCTTATATATAAAAGCAATCAATGCCCGTTTTCAACTCATTTTTTTTTTGCTACCTGCAATTAGTCACTAAATTCATAATCAGTGTCTGAATACATGACCACTACATACGTTAAGATACATGATTTCTGAATTGGTTAGTAAAATGAAAAGATCTCGAAGAGTTATGATGTATCATTGCCTATGTGCGTACGGCATGACGGGCAGTAATGTTTTCTTGTTCTGCAACAATCGGTACAATATGGGCAACAAACGCATGGCCAGCACCTAAAATAGAAAGCAGCCTTTTAGTTTTTATGAACTCCAAAGAGTTCCTAATTAGGGGCTGTACTTAAATTATGTAACGCAATTTTTTGGTATTCTGGACCCCCCCCCCCCTCCCGTAACGCTATTTGCCAAACCCTTAGCAATGGGTGTAACGCAGGCCTGGACCCCCCCCCCCCGGCGTTACGTAATTTAAGTACAGCCCCTTATACATAATATGATTTTATTACAGAAATAGGCAAAGGAAGATCGCGCAAAAGTGAGTCTTGCAAGTGGATCCAATCTCCACGCGCGTGTAGATATTCTTATGGCATTTTGGACAGTTTAATGGTTGTGACGCCGGTCCAAGAGAAGAAGAAACAAATACTTGTTGTATTGGTGCTGCAATTTTATTCATGATTACTTAATATAAAATATATACTCAATAATATTTGTATAGAGACCAATTCCATATCAAATCATGCAACGAAAATAAATTCCCAATCATGTTTTATATGACTTTTATTGTTCTTTTGGACAAATAAAAGGATACGTATTTTTTTGTTTTGTAAACAAAAAATTTCCGTATAGTTACGAGCACTACAAGAATTACGCTACTTCCATCATTTTCGTCCAAACCAGATAGAAAATTCAATAAATATAAATTTTATGGGCGCTGCTTATCACTTGAAAAAAAAAATTAAAAATTTCTTCTTTCTTCCTTCTTCATGAATTTAAAGATACTATCACTTTTTAAAATTAAGACTTTATTTAAAATTGAAAACATTTTTTAAAGAGTTTTAAGTTTTATTTATAATTTTTTGTATGTTTTCAATTTTAAATAATGTCTTAATTTTAAAAAGTGATAGTGTCTTTAATTTATGAAGAAGGAAGAAAGAAGAAATTTTTAATTTTTTTTTCAAGTGATAGGCAGAGCTCATAAAATTTATATTTATTGAAGAAATCAAGCCTATCTTAAAACCCTACAGATGGAAAATTATTTTCAAATCTCTTTATTCTCATTAAAAATTAATATTTTACTTTTCGGTTTGTTCAGTTTAGTAGTGTTTGGTATCTTCTTTCTTTGTCAGTTTTTAGTTTTACAAAATTTTGAAAATTAACAAAATGGCGGCTGTTTTTTCAAAAATCAAAAAAATTGATTTTCTCAGAAACATCATTTTTTAAAAATTCAATTTTTTTGTTATGAATAGACAAAGCAAAAACGAAACTTTTCCAATGTGTTTGGTTGGCGCTAAAATGCCCAGAGAGCTGCAAGAATTGTTTTTCTAAAAAAATGATGAGTACCAACGTCTTCTCTTCAGTGACAAAAATAAAAAGGGAATTTATGAATGTGCATATTAACAACCTATAACAGATCAAAATAAAAAAAGACGTCTAGCTGCAATGCACCTAAAAACCAAACACCACTATCCTACTTAGCGATACCCAGGATGAACTACGTGGACGTGACAGGGTTCTCATCCGATTGGGGTGCTTTTTGAAGTGAGTCCCCTTGCCTCTCACGAATCATTCAGAAAATTCTTTTTGAATTTCAGTGGTAAATAATAATCGTCTTTACATACATTGACTTTTCCAAACTCTCAGAAACAAACTTATAATTTAGCAAACTTTTTTCGACGGGTGTTTTGCAGTTCTCTTATAAGAGCCGTTTTAATCAGATCTCCAATAGAGTATGCCCCGTCCTAAGTTATAGAGTTGGTTCTTTAACAAATGGCGGGAGATTCTCCAAAGTTATGGCTCAGAGAAACAATGTAGTGGGGGAAGGTGAGGAAGAGAGTTGTATAACTTTGGACAAGTCAAATCTATAACTTTTGAAAAATATATTGGACGGTATAACTTGAATGTTAAAAATTTATTTACCTGGTTGATTAACTGGTGGATTTGGCACAGGAGCTATAATTAAAAGTATTTAGATTATAGTAGCAGTTTAGTAATGATTAGTTTTCGTAAATAAAAAGTTATAAATTTCTACTTCATAAGTTTAGAAGAATTATGATTTCAATGTTCCTTTTTTGTACTCATTTCATATAACATACCGTAATTATGAAAGCCAGCTGTAAAAAGAAAAGGCTTTGCTTTACTTCTTTCATTTAAAGAACATTATTGAACACATAAATATATTTAATGCGATGACGTCTAGAGATGAGAATTTTACAAATTATTTTTTATTATTAACAGTTCTTGCAATATTTTATTTAATTTCAAGATAGAAAAATACCCATGAGTTTTTAAACTATTGATTTGCGTCGCGGAACAATTTTGTTGTAAAACCCTGATTATTAACTTACGAACCTTGAGGTATTATAATGTGTCATTATCTTTGGTTTTCAGTTTTATTATTGCAAAAAATTTATATTAAAAATAAAGAAAACCAAGGAAATGGAAGAATACAAATGGAAAGAATTCGTAAAATATATTTTTATGTCATCATATTACGAAAGAAAATATAAGTACTGTAGAATTTCACTTTATTGTCCTTCACTTTGTTAGCGCCTTCACGTATTTAGTTCAGGTAAGGTTAGTTCTTCTTCTCTCTTTCGTAATACTAGTGTCGGCCTACTGTGATAGGCGATACGGCTGTAAGGTGCGCAAAAAACGATGCGCATTTGTCGGATAACAAAGTGAAAGGCAAAACCCGGAGTACGACAATAAAGTGAAGTTTTACTCTATAGTAGTTTTCTTATCCTTAAATGCCTCAAGCTGCACTAGACATTCCCATTTATAAGTAAAAAAATATTTAATATAAATACGTTATTGCGAACCTAGATACTGTCAAAGTAAAGTCCTAGGTAAGGGGATGAAAAATAGTGTAATGAAAAAATTAAATTAATTTGTAATGGCTGACGATTAAGGTGTCAAGATCATGTCGGGAATTTTTTACACATCCCTTCAATTTGTTGCAAATAAATTTAAGTGTAGTTTGAGATCAACATCAAAATTACCCCGTGCCTGTAGAGGCCTGAAGTTTAACATTGTTTTTACGTAAGAAAATAAATTTTTTTCTCCACCAATTTTTTAAAACGACGTAAAAAAATCTCAACTTTTGCATGCCACTTCCCAAATGGTTTACAAACCCCCTCAAAAAATGTCAAGCAATTAAAGAAATTTCTGACTGAGTTACAACGTTTTCTTTTTACAACAGTACAGTAGAACTTCACTTTATTGTCCTACTCGGGGTTTTGCCTCTCACATTGATGTCCGACAAGTGCGCATCGTTTCTTGCGCACCTACCAGCCTATCACAGTAGGTACGACACACTGGAATTACGAAAGAGAGAAGAAGAACTAACCTTACCTGCGCTAAATACGTGAAGGGAATCTCTCTAATAATGTAAAGGCGGTAACAAAGTGAAGGGCAATAAAGTGAAATTCTACAGTACTTTTTTGCTCGAAAATCCGAAAGATCCAACATTTTCCTACTTATTTATCTACAACTCTTTTACGGTTTCATATTTTTCTCATCATATTTGATATTCTTTGGGATCTTAGCAATTCAGCAAATTTTAAATTATAAAATTTTTAATCCATTATAAAGTTCTTTGTGAAAAAATCTTTTCGTTAATTTCTCGAAATTTCATGAACTTTGCACTTTCGTGTTCTTTTAATTTGTACTGCATAATTTTTGCATTACTTTTCCATCTTTTGCATAAAATAGAACAATAACCGCAAAGTGGACTTTGTAATTTGTATAGTACAGCATATTTATCGAATTTTTTACTGTTTAATTTCTTTGTGTAAAGTGCAATTTGCATAATTATAATTATTGATTACAGCTCTTTTACAAAGAGAATTTTTTAAAGAAATTATGTTTTAACAATCGATTTTATATGCAGGGACATATGAAAAGAGCACGGTTTTCTCAGTATTTATTATTACTATATTTGTAAAATATTATATTAGATTATATATAAATACATAATTTTATATATTAGAGCTAAGATAAAAGAATTGACGTGTATTATTTTGTAGGATTGGTTTTTATCATATTGTGTGTAAAGCTACGATTACGAAAGATCAATAAATACAAGATACTGTGACGGCGAATATGATAAGTTTCGATATATAGTTCATTGAAGTTTCATACTACGTAATTCACACAGATAAAAGTCTATTTCTGAAAAATTGAAGAGAATTTTCAGGTTGTGGAAAAAAACAAATTTTCATTTAAAATGTAAAATAATTTTATATCACTTTCTAGTTATTTAAAAAGGAATATTGACTATAGCTTTATATTATGTTTTTGTCAAAATTGATGAATTACCTGGCAATTGTGGTCGGTGTTGAATCGCCTCACTGTATGGTGGTGGTGGCGCAGATGGCATTGGCATTGAACTGTTTTCTGCTGGTAACGACGGGTAATACTGAGGGGGTGACTTCTCCATATTTCTGTTCGAAAGATAATTGACGTAAATGGATTTACTAAATTAATTCAGACATTAAATGCTACGATGTAAAGTTTCTTGTATAAACGTATCATTCAGAAAAAAATGTTAAAACATGAGTTCATATTTATATTAGACAAATCGTGAATGAAATTTACTTTACGCTTTTTATCCTATCTATATATTAAGACTGTTGATCATATTCTTTTCACTACTTATGCTAAATGAGAGTAAATATTTTGTTTTCTTTAAACTGTATCTAAAAGATAATAACAGAAAAAAACATTCTTAATACTTGTAGTAGTGACAAAATACAAATTTGTTAACTTTATGAGATTAAATTATGTGTAATTAGTCTTATCTAACTCTGGAACTAAGGAAACTTTTTCTTAAATTAAAAGTAACAGTGACCTGCATAAGTTATCTCAACTTTTATTTTGATTTCAAATTATACAAAACTAAATGAAAATAAAGTAATTAAAATATCTTGATGGTTATTTCATCTAAGAAAATTTTAATAAGAACATTTTTATTAATATACAAAGTTCAAAATGGCTAACCGAAATGCAAAAAGTTACTTGATCCAGATGAGACTGAGTACTCGGTGGCTTTTGCGGTCGCTAATTATGAATCTCAAGTTAGATTTTGGAAATTCAAAATCTGAAAACTAAAATTTCTGTATCTTAGTTCAGATTAGTAATCAGTGACCCCAAAAACTCCCCAGTTTCATCTCGATCTAGTATGTTTTTGCATTTTTGTCGGCTATACTGGATCCCAGTTATCGTCTGACTCTCGAGAAACACAGATGTGTTTATAGTTTGTTCCGTGATTTGAGGGCATTAAGTTGTGTTTACTAGAGTTCTAAATTATTACAAATATAACATGAAATTAAATTCATGCTGGGAATAGTAACATTTAAAACAATTGCTACATACATGAAGCAAAATAATTTGTCTTTAATAGGCAAAGATAATACAGTAACTGACTCTCAAAGGAACAATGAAAATACAGAGTGAAAAGCAGTAAATACAAACAAAAACAAAAGAGGAAGAACCAGCCCAGAAATGATAAAAAGAAATGATAAAAGACTACTTGATAAATAAACCAATTGAAACTGAAAATAGCTTTGAACAGCTTCAAGAAATCAATAATAAAGAGAGTAAAATTTCACAAAATACAAAGGTAAAAATTCCTAAACCACCTCCGATTTTGGTAAGTGGAGTGGAGAATATACGTCCACTAAAAGATCTACCAGATGGAATAGCAAACGACCCAACGGGCACGAAGAACCCAAATGTTTCTAAAACGTTTTTAGAATGTTCCAGAAACATTCCTAAAACGTTTTATGTCTGCAACATGGATGAAACGTTTATAAAATGTTCCGTAAAAGTTGCAGACATAATTCGTTTTTAAATAATACATTAGATAATATAAATTGTTCAAAAATTAACTCGCTTGTTCTGCTGAACAAAAAATACTATGAATAAATGATAATTATCAGTAGTATAGATCACAAAAATGATAAGACTAAGAAATTTATAATAATGCAGTTATAAACCTATCGCTCATTCACAATTAAATTAGATATTGCGCACCGTTACAAATACTATTCTTTGAAACCGTGGGTATACAATATCCCATGGGGGTTTCTAAAGTTTACTACGTTAAGGAAAATGACAACATTGATACGGTGAGAAGGTTTCGATTGTTGCTGTGAACTACAATTGACGCAGATAGCACAATAAGGCCGACTTAAAATTAGCTAATGAAGGTGATTGACAAATATGATCCGGCAGGATATTCCAGAATTTAATTGCAGAGATCCAGAAATAATTCTGGAAATAATCAGTATGGCAAGTTGGTAGGTAGAAAGACACTGTGTTAAGACGAGATGATTGTCGTCAATTTAAAAAAAACCCAGTGAAAATACATTATTTCGTCTTTAAAAACTCAAATTTTCAAATGAATTCCGTTGGCCACCATATCGCAAAATGTTAATTGAAGGACCGGATCGTAGAATTGGCTCTGTGGGATTTTGGTTGTCCCCTGGATTTCTTTGGCTATAACTCAGCGAATTTCCAAAATTTTAAACTGGCATTTTAACTCAGTACATCTTACAGTATTCTGAGAACAATAATGTAAACGAGAAAATATCTTAAAAAGATATAACATTACTTTTTGCTTCTGATAAACAATGGTTTACAAATGGATTGTTGCGATCACTACTAGATCAATATTTTTATTACTAATGTATTCCTTAGACAATGGTTTCTTATATTTTTGGTGTCATTGATTACAAATCTGATATCTGATTGTCAAAATTTGAAATGGTGGATACGCCGTGGCCGATGAATTTTGTAAAATCAACTGGATTTCTCTTGAAACTTATTGCTCAGGAGTTTTCAGGATTGCTGATTACGAATCTGATATCTGATTTTCACTATTCCAAATTCTACATCCACCTAAAGTTATATTTATGCAGAAAATCGAACTCTTTGACATTAAAAGAAAGTGCCCTCCATTAGTTTGTCTAATAAAAGCAAAAATGAACGATCTCAGAAGCCTGATGAAATTATTTTCTTCCGAAGAAAAAATAATCTATAATGAACAGTTTTAAGTTTTTAAAAACACAAAAACACCGAACGAGTATTGCAATCAATGCAGAATATAAATTTTATTATAATTATAAAACATATATATGTAATAACATTATTAACATGGCTTTCTTACTTTGTCCCCTTTTTTGAACAAAAATAAAACAAGACAGCCTTACAAACTACCTTAAAAATACCTGTTTTAATTATTAGCACTACTAATGATAGCGTTTCGAACTTTTCTTTCGTAATAGACAACAAAAAAATACTCTACTAATAAGTTTCAAGAGAAATCTAGTTGATTTTACAAAATTCGTCGGCCATGGTGTATCCGCCATTTCGAATTTTGACAATCAGATATCAGATTCGTAATCAATGACACTGAAAATATAAGAAACCATTGTTTCGGGTATACATTAATAATCAAAATATTGATCCAGTATCAATTGGAACAATCCATCTATAAACCATTGTTTATCAGAAGCAAAAAATAATGTTACATCATTTTAATAATATCTATTGAAAAATAAATAATACGAATAAAAATGTTTTAAAAGCAACAACACGATTTCAATAAATTCTTTACGTTTTCAATCAACAACGAATATTATATTTAAAGACATATTTTGTAGTAATACAAATTATTAACGAACTTTGGCATTATTTTACTTCATAACTGATTAAAGTGTATTATAATAATTATGTTTTACTTACACTTATTAGTTATTGCATTAAATTTAATAATTATATTTCTTAAACTTTCATCTTATGGGAGTTATAAAGTGTTGATAAAGTAGAATTTTTCAAATAAAAAATAAATTAAAAACGACTGAATCAGTTGTTCAAAATTCGGGCTCCTGTATGGATAATTCTAAATACTATAGATGATCTCCTAGAAAATACTAAAGAGATACATTGAAAATTGACTGAGAAATATGTGAAATAAGTCAAACAACAACAAAATTTTAAAAAAAATCACATTTCAGAAAATTCTTGATCAGTTCTCAATTAATTTGTCCAAATTGTTAGGATGGGTGTTATTTTTTCAAGTCTTTTGGCCATTAAAAAAAAGAAACAAATATTTGAGAGTACTTTAATTGATGGAGAATAAATGGGCACCTTTAACTCTAGACTAGGACTGTCTTTTGGTAGGAAATTTCCCGTCTACAAAAAATGTTTAGTACCTTTTTGGTGTATCTTGACTGTTTTCAACATCGAAGTCATAAAAATGACCAAATTTTCCACTTTTAACGACATTTACAAATCATATATATAAGTAAAAGTCCACAAACTAAGGACAAATATTGTTAAGGATACAACAAAAGTTTACCTATTTAATAAAAAAATCTGGTTTTATGAGTTCGAATTCTTTTTTAGTCATTTCAGTAAAAATGCTGTGGAACTTTTTCCATGCGAGGAGAATTTTAGATATAAAACAAGTGCTCCAACTATTACATTACCTAGCTTCAATTGACATGATAAAGTAGGATTTATCATTATAATTATACCAATCTTCATATATGTTTACTTATATTAAAAAATAAAAAGCTTTTATGGGTTTTCTTTCACTTTTTAAAGATTTGTCTAGTTTATTTTTTTCCTAACAAATTTTGAAATTCCCTGACTTTTCCCTGTTTCCCTGACCTATTTTGATATCCCCGGACATTTCCCTGATGTAAAATAACAGTTCAAAATTTTGAAAATTCACCAAGTTAGAGCGAAAGAAATCCAGGGGCCAACTAAAATCCCACAGGGACGGTTCTATGATCCGGCCCCTCAATTATTGAAATAAAGCGATATTTAAAAAACAAATTATCAATATACATGCGTAATCTTGACTTGACGTATACTCTACAGTATAAATTGATGACACATCACATTACACGTAAGCTTAATCACAGTGGTCATTGGCCATAAATGAAAAAATTAATGAATGGTTTAAATACTTTTTTATACATATTTTGTATTAAGTTTTGATAGTCTATTTTTTATTTATTTATTTATTAGAATCAATAGCACTAGAAGTGCCTTTAAACAAAATATAACAAAAACATAATCAGAAGTTTGAGTAACAATAAATGATATAAACTAAAAATAATAATATAAACTTAAAGTGTAATAACGAATATCTAAATTAATTAACAAAAAGTTTTAGCGAGCTCGAGTGCATAGGATTTAAAATTTGTGAATAATCGATTGCGGTAATGAATTCCACGCCTGTTTTAGCCTTTATACCGTAGAATTAATCCCATAATTTGTGCGATTAGCAGATTCTTCGATGAATCGAATAGTACGAAGCTGGTGCGAGACTGACCGCTGTATAAATAAACCCGTAACTTCCTCACTATAAATCAACCCTCTAAGAATTTTATAAGCTAATAAAATATCGTAGTATGAATGTAGGGACTTTACCGATTGAAGATAAAAAAACTTAGCTCTGTCATCGTAAACATGGTCAAATGGGTGCATCGGATTTCCAGCTTTTCGAGATAAATATCTCACAAACTTATTTGTTGTATCGATTCAAGATCAGAAATATTAGCAACGAAAGGTGTCCGTATAAACGAGCAATATAATAAATGAGGCCGAATTAATGTGCGATAAAGATATATGATCGTATGAATGTTATGAAAGTTCTTGGTAGTTCTGATCAAGAATCCGAGAGTTCTATAAGATTTAGTTACTACATACTTTAAATGTTCTTTAAAATTCAAAGAGCGATTGAAAATCACTCCGAGATCCTTGATTGAGGAAATCTTTATATATTTTTTAAATTGTATTTTGTTTTTTTTTTTATATTACTTAGCATCATGATAAATCGTTGCTTCCTAAATAAAGGGATGGTAAAAATAATAAAATAAAATAAACAAATATTAAATATTTTGAAGAAATTTGTTGATGGTGATTGTCTTTTATTAATTTTTAGTAATTTTTTGTTCTACTAGTGAATTTATATCATTTATTTTCGTCGATTTCTACAAATATTTTTCATTATTAGTTGTAAATTTACATATTACATTTTTTCAATCAAAATTTTATTTTCTTATGTCGTCCATGAAAACGAAAATGTGACAAGAGCGCTTGAAGATCGTTTCGAATCATTCGATGATTATATATTTTTAAAATCGTAACGAAATCATTATTAAATCATACCCATGTGATTTTTTACTAGATCTGTTTCTAAAGTTTTGTTATTAAAATCGAAATGTCATTTTACACTGCATTACGTGTATTACCATGCAGTTCAGTGTAAATCAGTGTTACTTTAATATTTTTTTCTCCTTAGTTACTTCGGTAACAGGGTCTGAAACTTCGCAGGATGACGAGTAAGGACGACCTCAGGACATAAGATGTTTTGAGGATCTTAATAATACGTTTAATATCATTAAATTATTTTCAAAAAAGCCTCGACTGAATTTGTTTTAAATCTACATTTGAAACACTACAAATCTATTCGGTAAATTCATAAAAAAAATAGTAACGATCCCGAAAAAACATTCATATTACTTTTTTCAGTATATTTTATTAAAACGAATGTTTTATAATATGACACTACATTAAAACGGCAGCTAAAGAAATTATTACATCATTAAAGTCATGATCAAGGATAAATACATAATAATCGACAAAAAATTGAAAGAGACCTGCGATCGATAACAGCTTTTCTATCGTTCATTACTTTCCAGTATGAATGTAACATAATATTACTGCAACGTCAATCTTTATGCACAACAAAAGACAAAGGAACGACCGCATTAAAAAATGTAGAAATCTTACACTATCGAAAAACTTTGAATATTACAATTTTTTAAATATCTTATATAAGAACATATCATGTTTTTGAAAACTTTAAACCGGAAGTCAATGATGTAACAAATTATGCTACAAAATTATTTAATAGAAAAAGTATAAAAACACTGTAATAAAGTATAACAAAATGTATTTTTAGAATTATTTCTTATCTTCTTTGTCGTAGTTGGATCTACCAACACAAGTGCATAGATTGCGGATATTGCAAATAATTGCATCGAATCAAATTGAACAAAATTTCCAGGCTTAAATTTGTCTGGTTTTGGACAAAGAATGTCAATATATTACATGCATAGTTTTTACATACCTTTTTTACTGTGTAACTCGGCAAGACGTAATTATTAGAAGAAATTTATGAACGTGATTAAACTATTCCAAGCATAAAAGGGTGGAGACGAGCACATATGCACTTTCGCAGTCGCAACAACTAAAGCGTTCTTCGGATGTCGGGATTGTCGGGAAGACCGCTGACCGACGTTGATACACGCACAAGCGACTTGTGTATGTATAGGGAGCACGCGGTTTCCGTGTGCGTTCGGGAATCTGCGGATGACGTCACTGCTCACGTGAAACGCAGGGGGTTTTTCGGAACACGATGAGTAACAAATATACACAGGGAGAAAATATTCGCAAAAAAATCTCTGTTTGTGATCACTGTTAAACGTTAGATCCTCCCAATAATTGCGTCATCACAAGAAAGTGACTGCGTGACTTCACTTTCGTTCGCCTATAGAAAGTCCGCACTTTCAAGAAACACTTTTTCAGAACGCTTGCGCGCTACTGATTCAGCAAATAGAACGCGCAATTGTGTGATATAATCGTGTTTTTTATTTGTTTGTTGAATCGGAAAGATAATATGTAGATGTGACAGATCGGAGATATATAATCGGTATCCCCGTTCTCCTAATTGTTTACTTTCCGTGTGCACGATATCGTAAATGGTCTTGGAAATTTATTTCCGCGGGGCGTGAAAAATCAGAATTTTATTGGTTAATTGGTGTAAATGACTCTTCGTGGTCTTAATACGTTTTTGATGAAAATGGGAGGGTCGGGAAAAAAGTGTAAGTGTTTTTAAAACGTACAATAAAACCCTCATTACAGTAGTCCCCATCCTAAGTTATACTGTCGGTTCTTTCAAAATGGCGGACGATATTCCAAAGTTATAGCCCCTCAGTATCCCCACTTCAGTATCTTTGTTTATATCCGTGCAATGGGTGCTTCTGTGTGCGAGTGTGGCTCAGCAAAACAATATGATGAGGGAAGGAGATGAGTGGTGTGACTTTGGAGAAGGCAACTCTATAACTTAGGATAGACATAACGGTGGATGGTATAACTTAGGACGGGGACTACTGTATACCAAGTGAATTGCTACAAACGCCATCTACTGAGGAAATCATCGCTATTTTGAAAACACTTAGAAGGCATCAGAACTATCAGTGATCAGAACGTATGTATTTGGAATTGATCAGAAAATCATCAAGAACGCAACATATGGAATTATAACGAAAACCCAGTAAACGAAAATCGATTGAAAAATATTAAGATTCCAATAAACGAGATCGTGTGCAAAATTGTCAGTGATTTTGGGTGCACCTCGAAAACCCGACATTCAAAGACCAGACATTTAAAACACAGAGATTAAAAAACCAGACATTTCAAAATGTATACGCCGTTGTAACGTCACCTATGACACGGGAGATAAATGATGAAAAACTGAACCGGAAGTTCCTTTTCCAAAATTGGATCTGAGGCTTAAAATTTGTTTGGCGAGCCATCGTCGTTTCGAAGAAAAATCACCATTTTTACAATAACTCGGTTCTTTTTGAAGTTATGTTAACTACTGAATGTTTATATTGAAGATATTTTCAAGCTCTGCAATTCATCTTGGAGGCTCTTTGACCTGCCATGAATATTTCTCTTGTTATAGCAAAAAAAAAAAGGGTAAAATGACGATTTTTGCGTTTTTTCGCGTCTAACTTTTTTCGCTAAACAGCTAACGAAATATCACATAGGAAGAAGATGTAGGCCTTGAAAAAACTAACAATTTAACCCTTAATACGATGTGATTCGATAAAAATTGAAACCACGAGGAGCCTTTTGAAGTCATGGAATTGACGAAAAACGAGTTTTGCGATTACCAAGACATTTTTCGTCAATTTTACGACTTTAAAGTATTCCCTGTGTCGAATCGCTTCCTATTATGGATCAAATTTGTTAGTTTTTGTATGGCTAACAACTTCTTTATTGTGATATTTCGTTAGATGTTTAGCAAAAAAAGTTGGACGAGAAAAATCGAAAAAATTGGCATTTTTCACCCTTTTTATGGCTATAACAAGAGAAATATTCAAGGTAGGTCAAAGAGCCTCTGAGGTGATCCGTGATTTTGAGCTTGCGTTCTGTTTGTTTCCACTTGCGAATGAAATTCATCAAATAATAAGGGGAATCGTACTTGAATGTTCAGCTATATCGAATTATAAGTAAACAATTCTTAATTGGTTCTATTCTGAAACTATTTTGGGTAAGAAATAAGAAGATAAAAAAATTCAAGGTTATTTTCGGTTACATTTCTTACTGACTGTTTCAGAAGCAAAACAAACAATAATCATCGAAAAATATTGAAATTTGTGAAAGAAGATGTATTTTTTGTACTTTGATAAACTTTTGGATAATATTTCTGAAAGTCCCATACTTTGTTTCTTCAAAATTACGTGTACTGAAGTAATTTGGCGCGCTGAATACGAATCTAGTGAAAATTTGCGCCAAGGTCGTTTCCAAGGTCAAAACAAATAAAAACGTTACTTCTGCCATTTTTTGCACTTATTTTGAAAAAGAGAAATCTGATGAGAAAATGTCTCAGACAAAAGTTGTGGATCGTGAAATTTTTTACAAAAAAGATATTTTTTTTACAAAAAATACATTTTTTTCGTGGTATCAACTGTAACTCCGGACAAGACAGATGAAGATGAACTTTTATAGAAAACATCGTTTTATGTATGGGTACGTACTTTACGTATGGAACAGGGAAATTTTAGTTGCCAATAAAAGAGAAACATTACATTATTATTATTACTATAATATATATATCCAAGTTCATTCGCCGTTTACGGTGTATTATTGACGTTACGAAAAAAATATATACAATCTTTTTTACCGCGAATTTCATGATCTACATCTTTTGTCCGAGACATTTTCTCGTCAGATTTATCTTTTTCAATATAAGTGCAAAAAACGATAAAAATAACGTTTTTATTCGTTTTGACCTTGAAAATGTCTTTGGCGCCAATTTTCACTATGATATTCATATTCAGCGCACCGAATTACGTAAGCAAAAGTAATTTTATACAAATTTCAGTATTTTTCGATGGTTCTTTTTTTTTATTTTGTTACTGAAACCTGGATACGCTGATCACGATTCTAAGGTTAGATTTTCAATATTCAAAAGGACGGATCAAGTATGCCGGACAAATTTTTAAAGAGCTGTTGATTCACCTAAAATTTGGTATCGTTTTTTTTTAATCGTTTTCGGTCGCTGATAACGATTCTAATGTCAAATTTTCAAAATTCAAAATGGCTGATCTAACATGGCCGAAACTAACATAAAAATATTTATCATTTTTTATGAAATTTGATATCTATGTGTCATTGCTTTCGTTTGAACACAAGCCTGGGGTCAGATTTTCAAAATTCAAAATGGCGGCAACTTTTCCAATAAAAAGTAGACAAATTCTACATTTTGTATGTAAGCTTTTCGGGACGCTAAGTATGATTTGTTTTTATATTTTTGTGTTTATTTCAAGTTCTCTACTATTTGATGGTTTTTATGATATTTATGATACACATATTTTATTTTAATTTCGGTCAGTTTTACTTTAATTTTCAGATATGTTTTGTTAATTCATAACAGTAATATATTGATATTCTAAAAGTATTTTTATCTGAAGAAATATTATCAGATAATTTCGTGATATCAATAAGTAAATACAGAAAAATGTTTTTACACTATGAATTTATTATTAGAAGATGTATTTATCAAATTCCTATAAATAACCCACAATGGTTTTCAAGGTCGTTTACCATGAATCCGTGGTCAGATTCGTAATCTACAATCCTGAAAATTCCCGAGTACCCAGTTTCATCTCCTTTAAACAAATGTTTACATGTCGGTCTGCCAAATTCGATCCGCCATTTGGAATGTTGAAAATCAGAGATTACATTGACAATCTAAGAACCCACGAGGTTCTTGGAGTTCAGTTACTTTCTATGTAGAGATAAAAATATGTTTCAAAGGATTAAAGAAAGCATGTTTGGACTTTTAAATTTGTTGTTTGAAAAACTAGATTTCGACAAATTCTAAAGAAAATATATGTGCTATAAAACTATATAAAGAATATGTGAACAAATTTTCTATAGCTGAGCTGTCGACACTTCCGAGAAATCGATTGCATTCGAAAAAATACGAGTGTTTTCAAGTTAATTGTCTAAAACAAACATATAAATAAATCATTCAATTTTCTCACCAAATTCTAGTAACCTATACTCCTGAGAGTCCAGAAAGTGTGTCCTTGCTTTCATAAAATTCGAAAATATAACAAATTGCATTCCGAAATTGGCCGTTTTCTTATGCAAACAAATGAACATAACCTCAAACTTAACACTGCGCATATATTCGTTCGAAAACGTCTAATATCGTCATTCGAAAACGGAAACAAATCTAATGTAAATATGGTTTATTGGGATTTTGAATTCTACTGAATACTTCAGTTCCGTCCCTGAATCCAGTAATGATAAGTCGTTAATTATTTTCTGTTGAGCGAATTAATAAAAATTAAACATTTTCGATTTGAATACTTTGAGAAATAATCAAAGAAGTTGAATGTGAATTAGGTTTGTTGAACATTCAAATATAGTCGAGAAAGATATGCTGAATTCATTTACACAGATTCAAAATAATTCAGAATACAGAAAGATAGAAGAGAAGTTTCAGAAATGGAATTTAATTAGATATCAATCACTCAATTATTACCAATACATTTTACTTAATTTTTGTTTACTGGGAAACTGTATTTGAATTCTGTCTAGAAAAAACAAAATAACAAATGGAAAAGAATTGGTTCAAATTTTTTCCTGTTTAATTTGGTTTCTTGATATATATCGTTACGTTTTAATCCGCAATCCGATCCATTCTGCACCACAGTCAACGAAGAATTATTCAGAATTTTTCGATATTTTCAATACTTTTAAATCCTGTTTCTTAATTCTTGAATAAGTTTCAGAAGTATAGAAGGCATTATTTTCGAATGCTTCTGTATTGTTCTGTGCAACATATACATTTGAAAAAAAAACGAATGGTCAATCCTGTACATAATATGCCATATGCAATATTATTACTTGACCCTGTCACAATGAATTGAAAATCCATTTCTACAATGGGAACAGTGAATGACGATACAGAGAACGGTTTGTTTGTAAACAAAACCAGCAAGTATATTTATGGGCTACCATAATAATTATGAAGGATTCCCAAGTTTGTGGATTTAGAATGATTGATAATTTCTCATAAAATACTTCTAGAAGAATCAGAAAGCAATCAACCACTTTACTATCGCAGCAAATATTTGGAAGGATTCAAAACATTCACGTCAATGCCTCATTAGAAATAGTGAAGAAATCGCATTATAATTTATATGTAGAAGCATGTAGAAAAGAATTCCAGAACAAGATAATCGATTCTTCCATCACGATTTAGAATGATTGATATTAGAGAATTATTCACAAAGTTCAACGAATAGAATTCAAACCCCAAAAATCAATAAATTTCAATAATTCTGAATTTTGTTTGTTTGTTGGACCAGTAAACGAAGAAACATTGTGAAGTATTCAAAAGGTTTCATTTTGTCTTTTCCGAATGCTATTTACAAGATTCGTCAATCATTCTGAATACCGAATAATATCTTGAATGCTTATAAAAGATTTCAGCGTTTTTAAGTTGAATCCTAGCTTTGAATTCTGAAATGGGATGTTCCCAATCATTATAGCGGCATATTCAATATCGAATGTTACACTGAGAAATATTTCCATGGAAATTTTACCATTTCAGATGGTAGTTTGAGGATAGACTTGTAGAATAGAAAAAATTGCCATTTTATCTGGTAAACATTACTAGATTTTATTGTCATTTTTACTGTCGGAGTAGTAAAACTTCAAAGAAGGCTTCTTAATAATAATAGCAATATAGTTACATGGAAAACATTTCTTGGGAACACGGTTGCCAGATAGGGTAAGTGGACGTGTACATTTCAAATAGGAATTTGGCGATTTATTGCAAGAATCTGGCTTCTCTTCTTGGAAAACTACAGCGCATGACAGGTTATGTACACAATACTCCAAGCATAGAAATTCGCAATATACAAGAACGAATATGAATTTCACATTCCAATCATATCAGAATCACAATATCGTCTGTCTGTCCACGAAACTACGTTTTTAAAAACGACTCCACAGTTTCTAAAAATTAATAATTGGATTTCTTTTAATTTCGCTGGTTATTCTAAATATAGTTATCTGGTCTTTGTCTTTTGTTCATTGCTTAATCTTTTTTTTTTTAAATAGGGAAGATAAGAACTAATTTTAAATAGAAAATTGTTATGTTACAATCATACGGTCACATTATCCATATTGGCAGTGATTATGGAATCTAAATTAAGAAGTTACAAAAGAAGCAAAACACGCCATTTTTTGACCGATTGGAATAAATTTTTAAAAATTATTGGAGATATGGTTCTTTTCCAAAAAAATAAACATTATAACCACGAGTTTAATAATCATTTTCGTTTTATTTTGGATGATTTTTGAAGAAGTATCAATGGGTACCGTTTTAATGGATTTTGATGCAGCATTAAAACACTTTCTTCGAATAATATTTAGAAAAATGTAGTGTAAAAGGACTCTTGATGATTTCGAGAGAATTCAGAAGTACCAAACAAATAAAACTTGCACGGAAAGTTTAATAACGAAAGCACTCAATAATTTTATTACAATTTTAAATTAAGAAACAACGGGAATTTTGTACCAATACCAACAAGTATGAATTGAAGTGGCAAAGCTGAGCTGATGAAGAATAACAATTTACAGTCCATATGGTTTAGCCACATATGTTGTATTTCAGAATTTAAGTACATTGTATATAAGCGATTCATTTTCTACGAAATATATCTTAAAAGTAAACTAGAGTCCAATCTTATCTCAAAGCCAACACGTAGTCTTGAATCGGTGTTTAAATTAGCAATTGAATTTCAATAGGTTAACGAGTACTCTGGCGAAGCACTTAAAACCGCTTATTTCTATTCTTTTACAGATTAAAATGGGTAGTTTAAAATAGTTTTTTTATTTATGATTTATATGAAGAGTACCCTATTCCAAAAATACTTCAAACTTGTATGAATGCAATTTAATTCGTGATCCTGATCGTAGATGTTATTATATTAATTTGCAGTCGAACCAACCAAAGAAGTTTGTTTGTGAAGGTATAGGTAAAAAAGATATAAATGTAAACAAAGTCGCGTTGATATTCATTATAAAGTTGAAATATTGCGTAAATATAAAGGAAAAAACTTTAGCAAACTCGTTATTTGTATGGAGTATAAATTACGAAGCGGAACTTGGGGGGAAGCAGGAGAGGGGGGGGGGGGTCCAAATAAAAAAATTGCTTTACTTAATTTGTGGACAATCCCACAGGTTCTATATAAATTGGTGATGAAAGTTATTTTAAAGCACACCTGGCTTCCAAAATGGAAACAGTATATAAAAAGTTACATAATTTCTTCATAGTTATAAAAACACTTGTATAAGAATTTTATTATATTGTATGCGGTAATATCTTATTAAAATTTGAATCGCCAGCGAGGAAATTTTCAGTGTTTGAAAGTGGAATGCGAACTTTCACTGCAATACAATTTTGATTATCACGATTCAGATTACAAATTGCCGAACTTATCCATTACTTCGTAAATAATAATTTACGGTTGCTATATCCACAAATGATCAATAAATAATAAAAACTACCATATGAAAGTAACTTTTCAATAAATTACAACACAAATTTTTAGGTCCGGTTCAAAAAACCGACAAATCAAAAAGCCGACAGGTCAAAAAATGGACAGCTATAAAGCGGACAGTCGAAAAGCTGACACCGAAAAAAATAAACGCATCGACAAGCGGACAGCCATTTTTTGAAGTCTTGGCTTTTCGATTGTTGGTTTTTTGACTGTCGGTTTATTTACCTGTCGGCTTTTTGATTTGTCAGTTTTTCGACCCGCATCCAAATTTTTTAAGTAAAATTGTTGCATTATAAGTAATAAATAATGGGGCCTTTAATGAACGAAGAAATTGCATTCTGATATTTTAAACCTTTTTTCCAACACTATTAATCCGAGGTCCGAAATTTGTCTGCACCATGAGCTATATCCTATATAGCAGAATAAAAAATCTTTCATAATGATCTCATAATGTTTTCTACAAGAAGTAAGATCCGACTATAATGCCGATTGTTTACATTCATTTTTTGGGGTCAAATACTTTTTTCCTTGGAAGTTTTAAACCCGCATTTGCATGGCCGATCTGTGTCAAATAAGTCGTTATGCACTTTGCCCAATAATTATTGATCATCGATTAAAAGTTAATTAAACTTTAGTCATTTAAATTAAATAAAATCAATTCCATCGAATTAAAATTATTTTAAATTGATATTTAATTGCATTTTATCTAGTTACAGATTTTCTGTTCCCAATGCATCCCCCTTCCTTTTCCAAAATTCAAACTTTATTTAACTCTCTTAGGCCCAGCGATATACCAGTCGGAACCTTTCCTTTTATAAATCGAAAAGTATACAATATTTTAAGGTATATGACAGCTTAAAATAAACGTGAGGGTACACTCTTTATGGCAATCTAAGTGAGAAGGTCTAAATTCTAAACGTGGGTTTTCTAAATGAGGGTGAACTTTATGAAGACTGCTGAGAAGAATTAGCAACATCTACTTTTCTACAAAACGTGTCTATTAACAGCGTTAAATGTGTAAGTATATAATGGTTTACTTCGGACCGGAAGTGACAAAAAATATAAAATGCAATATTTTAGGATGGAAAAGGATTAGAGGGTTTCAATTTATTCCATGTTTTACGTAAGTAAATATCCCCAACTACTGTTTTTCAGGTACATGGACACACTGTTATAGGATTGGTCCGCCATATTGGATCCGTCATTATGAATTAACGAAAACTGACACAGGATTTGGAATCAGCGATCCCGATTGAAAACGATACTTCACTTTCTCCAGATGGTTTCCAAAAATGTAAAGGCATTTGACAGCGTTCTAGTCCGGATTAATTAAGACGCAAGAGGGTTAAAATGGTACCCATTTACCTCCGATTTTGTTTAAACTTCGCTTGTTTTGTTCATTTTACTTTATGGTGAAACTATTCAAATTATTTGTTTGTATTTATTTTTTATTCAATGAATGTTAAATAATTTGTAACCACATTCGGAAAAAAATTTCGATGTGTACCTCAACTCATGGACCGTATTGCAGGAGGTGAATCTTGAAAACATTCTGAGCAAAAAAATTCCATACCAAAATTCAATTCAATTCTTAATTTGCTTTTGTACCAATTCCATTAATGTGTCTCAGTCAAAAGGTCGGTCAAATATGAATTGTATTTTCGATGTGGGCAAAAATGATGTAAAATTTTAATTCCGTTTTGCCCTAATAAATATTTTAAGTCATTTTTGCTGGCGCAATATTATAACTCATGTTTTCCCACAGCCCAAAATTTGTTTCATTTTGGCCCGGCGTATTTTTAACCCATTTTGACTATCAGCGTGTTATACACAGATTTCTTTTGTTGTACTTTAGAAGTGTGCTTGACCTCGATTATCAATGTCGCCGACAATGAGAATATTCGAATTACAAAATAGGCACTCAAGTATTTCTAGTTGCGCATGAAGAGCCATTGAAAATACCAGTGCCTAATTGAAGTGAAGCAACACTATAAATAGGATGTTATTAGTCACGATATTGATGAACAAACATAAATTATTGGTTATTATGTTGTAACTTATAATCAAGATTGTTGACATCGTTGCTGTTAAGGGTAACATTTATAACACTTGTTGACACATGCAAAGGCTACACCATCATCTCAATATCTGGTTATCGGCATGCAAATACGTTTGCTAATCATTTTAACCCTCTTGAGCACCAAGTTTTTCCTTTCCCATATGGAAACGATGTATCGTGGAAACACTTATCTAAGGATTACTCATTTTTTATTAATAAAATGGATTTATCAACCCTATTGAATTTAGTACTAGATGGAACCACGATTTCATATTCAAAAGAAGTACATGGCCTTGGCATAAAAATCGACTAAACGTTATCATGGAAGGGAGTGGAGTCCGATGTAACGCTATACCGATTGCGCTTTAACAAAAATTTATTATCCACCGAACTGAAGAAAAAACTAGTGATCACATTAGTCCTACCTCATTTAGATTATTGCTGTGTGGCATACTGCGATATTTCGAAGGGCAAATATAATAAATTCCAGAGGCTATTAAACTCGGCGATACGATTTATTTTCAATCTTAAACGTGATGCAAGTGTATCGTCTTACAGGCGCATACTGGGCTGGCTTCCGCTTAATATCGACACCTTTACTTTATCGGGACTCTAACATATTCCGTTCTTCATTATAAAAATCCGGAGTACCTGTTTGTGCTACCCAAGCAGCAAAATAGGTCGAAATTAGGTAAATTCGACTTCAGAATGGTCCGAATGCCCAAACGGCCGCGACTTATTTTATTTCCAATCGACTTTATTTGGAAGTAAGTGGGGACAAAAAGGACTTAATTTTCAAGTAAAAATTAAGTAACGGAAGGCATTTTGACCTGTAAGTCATAGGCCAATGTGGTCAAATAGACCAATAGTAAGTCGAATATTGGTAATATATTGGTAATTTCGACCTAATTACGACCTATTAATCGTTCTTGGATGTAATACATATAAACGATCCACGTAAACTGATTTGCATAGATGGCGACTCTAATATAAATATATACCATATAATGCATAGCATGTTCATCATGTCGTATGGGAACTGAAATCCATATAAGTCCGAAAAAATGGATATGCATACATATATAACTAATTATTACATCTTCACGTTCTTTTTGAAAATTTAAATATTGCGAGAAACATGATGTAAATTTGACAACGAATTAAAATTTTCTGTCTAGATTTCAATTTTATATATCATTAAAAATTAACGCGCTCAATGAAATATACACTTAACAATTATTAAATTTATAAATTATTGGGTAAAAGAAATTTTTCTTCATTGGATTGTTTAAAAAAAATTATTTTTCAATAATTTAATGTTCAATATTTAGAAATCTTACTTATTTTGTTAATTAAAATCAATAAAAGGCAACAAAATAAATTATTTTTAATATACAAATTTGTAGGTTATAAATTGACTTGCTAAGGCGGATGGATAATTTATGACTTATTTTTCGAGTTATTTGTCAGAAATACTTAAAATTTTAACTTATAAGTCGAATTTCCTCAAAGTGAAGTCCAAATGCTCAAATATTTTTCCTTCTTAGACAAATTTACCTATTTGAGACATTTCGACTTATAAGGTTTAAAGGGTGTCAAGTAATTGATATCATAGTTAGGTAATTTTGACTAATGAATGTCGAAATTGATTTTAAAGTTAAAGACATATAGTCAACATATATATGTACGTTGTACATCTACATGTAACTCTGTTCAATGTTGCATTCGACACGTCTCATTTTTAGTTAAAAAATATTCATTTTTTCGTATTATAATTTCGTAAGTACACATTCGAGACTGCAAAATGGATGGAAGCTATTTTAAAATTGTTGCTATAATTAAAAAACGTGGATCCCTTACAGTGTTGGAATATTGCTATATATCTCATTTACGGATGATGAACAATGTTTTAAAATGGTAAAAACGTAATTGTTTAATTTTACGTAATGATGCTTCAAGTTCAAGTATGCGTCAAGACATAAATGCAAAGTAAACAAAGACTTCATAGAGCTGAACGCATTCGCTGAAGTGTGTTTAAGGTATGAGCAATCCGATTTACTATCAGGTCTTGTTTATTGGTCTTTTTGACCAAACATTCTATATATGTAACTTTACGGGCAATTTTCCCAGCCAGCAGATTTTTCAGAAAGTCCTCAAAATGAGGTCCTAATCTTGATATCTTTAAGATTTGCAAACATCATATCATAATGTGATCAGAAAGATATCTATTTTAAGGATCGTCCTCGTAAAGATGCCTTCAAAACATCATATTTATGAGATCAGAATTTAATCATAATGAGCTCATAATGTGGTCAGAAAATACTTCCCGGTCTTCCGAGCGATTTAAGCGCGCCACCTGTACCTCGATAGTGCTTCTCCTCACCGACCAGAAACTCTCCCGCCTAAATATAAACATAACCTCATTTACATAAGTGCGTTATAGAGGTTATATACAAGTATTCTGTGCGGTACAGACTACAGTGTGTCATATTATCATTACAGAATACAGTGGCTTTGAAACTACAAAATTTTAAGTAAGTATATTTAAAATACGTGTTGATTATTATATATCATACTTTCATTGTGTACACTGTAATATTTGTACCATGCACATGAAATTTCTTAGCCTACAATCTATCTTGGACGGGCCAAAAAAATACTAAGGCTATATGCAAAACCAACTTTGCCGACATCATTATAGGTGAGTGTATAAATAAATAAACTCACATAAACACACATGCGTGCACGTGCGCGCGCGACGTATGCATGTGTGTATATTTTCATGAAATTAATAATACGATCTTGTAAAATGTTAATACAGTAAAATGATGTTATAATTATTTACAGAAAGCGTGATGTACGCTACTCAAGGAACGTCGTTTGCCCAGATTCAAGCGACAATGAAAACATGGTTACAACATGCAGGAGATCGCATTAAACAAGGAAAACGATAAAATAAATAATAAATCTCATGAATGATAAAAGAGATATAAATGATATACTAGATTGAAATATAAAGAATTTTTAATTTGTATGTTTAATGTTATAAGTTCTAGTTTAAAAATAAAAGCAATCTTTTTTTTAATTATATTTGCCATGTAAAAAATACTACCTATAATCACAAAAATTTCTGTATCATATTATGAATATATATATATATATATATATATATATATATATATATATATATATATATATATATATATATATATATATATATATATATATATATATAATTTTAACACTGTTAAAATTAAACATTTGCAATTTTTAATTTTCCTTCAAGGGGTTCTAAAGTCGTGAGTCGATAAGGTAGTAATCTACATTTAAAAAATGTGAATTAAAAATGATTGAACCAATTTTTCAAAATTCGGGCTCAAACAAAGTAATTCTAACCACTGTGCACCATCTTCTAAGAAAATAATAAAGAAATTAATGGAGAATTGAATAAGAATTTTCTGAAATAAGTAAAAATTATATATTTCAACAAATTCGGAATTAATTTCTTTAATATTTTTTAGAAAATCTGGTATACAATAATTAGATTTACTTTATACGAACCCGAATTTAGAAAAATCGATTCAATAATTTTTATTTTACATTTTTTTAGCGCAGAGTACTACCTTATCGGCTAACCGCTTAAAAGGTCTTAAATGCTGTCATAATGAGACCTTTAAGAAGAACTCATAATGATATCTTTACGAAGAAATCATAAAGACCTCATTATGGTGAGATCAGAATGAACTCATAAATTGACGCATTGGACTACATTATGAGAACATTATCACCACATTCTGATGCAAAATTAAGAGGTCAGAAAAATTTTAGGAGATCTTTAAGAGAACTTAATGAGATCTTCCTGCTGACTGGGTTTGTGGTTATTTCGACTTTGAAGTAATAACAGAAAACATCATCATAGTCGCAGAAGTCAAATATAGCATCATTCTAAGTTTTTGGTAATTCTGACTTTTGAGTAAAAATTAGGGAAATTCACGAGGTCAAATTTACCAAAAAACACAACCTATTTCCGCTTTCAAAGTCCGTTTGTTTATCAAGTCAGAACAGAGGTCGAAATTTGGCAAGATTTAACTGTTCAAGTACAATTTTAATATGAAGTAAGTTTTAAGTCGTAATTGGGTAATATTATCCTAAGACAAAGACTTTAAATACATTTATACTAATAAGGCATATTTGAAGGTCGAAATTTGGTTATTTTTAACCGAAATAAGACAATCTGACCTAACGCTGGTCAAATTTTCTTCCTTTGCTGCTTGGGCTATTTCATTCCCAAAATAGCACTCAATTAAGATTAACTAGAGTCACCTACGAAGTTCTATTGAGTCCGTATGCAAGGACCGACAGGCTACTAGAACTCATTTATAGTTAAAGCGTTAAGATTATGGAATATGTTTCCAGTCGAAATCCGCAATGCTGACTCCATTACTGTTTTCAAAAGTCATCTTCAACAACATTTACTTTCATTTGAAAATACTTCCAGATCGCTCTCTCCTTCAGGTGATAACGTAACGATCTTTTAATCTTGTTCATTCTCCATTTCATTCTTTTCCATTTAATACTTCTCCTTTTCTAACAACATTATCTCTCATACATGTACAGGAAGTCGCATTTTATTGTAACGTTGATATAGTACAACAACATCGTAACTCGTATTTTTACTTAATATAATGTTTTTATTTCTGTAATATATACCCTGTATTGTTTTGTAACATAGTCTCAAGGTAATGCAGCCATTCCTGCCACCAACGCTTAACAAATATTTTTCATTCATTTCATTCAAGGTGTCGTGGAAGCCACGGATATTTTCGAGGATAATGGTAATTGTTGTAATTCACATTTTTTGGTGGTAGTCTGCGAAGAAAGTTAAATTGGAAAAATTCTACTTCGAATTTTTACCCATAATACAGATTCTTATGTTAAAGATGATATTAATTCATATATTTAGTACGGATTATGTTGACGCAATCAATGAAGAAAACAGTACTTGTTTAGCAAGTTAAATATCACTTGTTTTAATTTTTATTTATGTAATTTGTTTTTTCCTTACATAGAGGAAAATTCCTACTTTTTTCTATCGTTTTTTTTGGATTCTACCCAATCGGTATTGCTTCTAGAACTAAAATAAATCACAGTAGAATGATTTTAAGCATGTCAAACAATCATGTTTATTCGATAGTGCTGAACATACATTTCTTCCCAACTGCCAACTCGGGAATAAACACGACTCCGACTAAAGCGGTTTTGTTTATATGTATATCCCGATCTCGTGTTTCCATTTTTATTTGAAACAGTATTCTTTACGTTCTCCAAATAAAAATGTAGTAATTTTGTATTTCCTTAAGACTTCTTTAAGTCTATAATATTGGTATTCTCAATTTATTTATTAAGTGTTTTTTATTTAACAGGAAAATTTCTTTTGGTCAATTTGAACGAAAGGTTTTCAGCATATTTGAAAATTTTCTTTTAGAATTCATAAAGATAAATGAAAGTTATGATATCAGAAAAAATTAATGCCTACAATGAACTCATAAACGTCGCAACTGAGGCAAGACGGCCAAATGTGCTTATGAGTGTAGCTTGTAGTAACGTGATCATTTTTAAAATAGGGCTAGTAAAATACGTGCATTGCATTGCATATTAAAAAGAAAACTGGAACGGTACACCATTTTTACCGCATACTAATGGTAGTCCCGTGAGTTTTTAAAAACATAAGAAATAGCATTAAAAAATAGAATTTTTTTATCTATTTTACATTTAATTAGACTTACATGCTAGCGTATGGGGTTTGTAATTTTTTAATGAACCATAAAAAATTTGTTGTTTCATTAGACTACAATTATTAAAAATCTATGATTGAGAAGTATATTACAAGAGGTATTCACATACACAATTCACGAATACTAGACACAAAACCCAGAAAATAAATTGAAAAATTTACAAATACCGTATACGTACGAGTTTACGAATGATTGTATATACAATAGTACAAAAAGACAATAGACCGGAAGTTATAAAGTTTTTAACAGAGGTAAAACAAACACTCATTTGTTTTCACAACCGAAAGGGAAACAAAAGCCAATGTGCCAATATTTGCGCAATGATCGTAGCCAATATTGGCCTAGAATTGGTAGAGAATTATGATGATAAAGGGAAGCATTTCAGTAGTGAAAAAAATGTTTGCGCGGGTCCTCTGCTGGCCACTTTTCGAAAGTAGAAGAATTAATCTCTTCTTCGTATATGCATACAAAGACCGCATAGACTCTGGCCAACTGTAGACGGTGGCCAACAGAGGTCGCGCGCAAGCATTTTCCTTTTCACTACTGAAATGCTTTTCCCTTTATCATCCCAATTCTTTACCAATCGTAGGCCAATATTGGCTGCCATCATTGCGCAAATATTGGCACATTGGCGTTTATTTCCCATTAGGTTATGAAAACAATCGAGTGTTTGTTTTACTCCTGTTAAAAGCTTTATAACTTCCGGTCTATTATCTTTTTGTACTATTGTAGATACGATCGATTCGTAAACACGTACGTGTATGGAATTTATAAATGTTTCAATTGATTTCCTGTATGTTGTGTCTAGTGTTCGTGAATTGTGTATTGTGAATTCCGCTTGTAATATAATTCTCAATTTTTAATAATTGTAGTCGATTAAAATAACAAATTCTTTCTGGTTTATTAACTGCTGAAATGCTTCTCACTTGGAGAATTTTTATCATCTAAATTTTTATTGACTTTGAAAATTTATTTAAAAAACAACCATACCATAGTTAGTGATGTTTTGATATGTAATTGGCTTTGAATATTGGCTGAATCTTGGCGTACAGTGAATAACCAATCATTGACATTTGCTTGTCGGTCAATAATGAACCAACGTTGGCTGATAACAGAGCCCAACAAAATTTTGTGCCCTACAAGTAAGAGTCGATTCTGATAGGATTTTTGTTCCAGAATCCAAATATGACCGCCAAAATATCCAATTGGCTCCAGTTTTTGAGATATTGAAGGTCAAAGGGGTTAAAAATGTGATTTTCGGCATTTTTCAATATCTGTTCACAGATACCAAAAAATGATGTTGCTCCACTAGTAAAAGTCAATTTTCATATAATTTTTCTCACAGAATCGAAATATGTATTCGGAAATATTGAATTGGATTTATTTTTTGTACAAATTCCAGGTCAAAATTGTAAAAAAGCTTGATTTAGGATATTCTTTACGTCTATACTATAGAACGCGACACAAATAATAAAAAAACACAAAATGGTGGATCCAATATGTCTGACAAACCTATTAAAATTCGAACCGCTTCAAACTCGTTATCGTCTTAACTAGTTTTCTAGAAAAACAGAAAAGAATGAAAACACGATTTTTTACCCCTTTGACCTTCAATTTGGTGAAAAACAAAGTAAAGTTTCCAAAATGATAATGAGTTTGAAGTGATTCAAATTTCTAAAAGTTCGTCGGACATATTGGATCCGCCAATTTGCATTTCTTGATATTTTGCGTCGAGTTCTGTAGTATAGATGTGAAAATGTCCTAAAACACGATTTTTTACTTTTTCGACCTTCAATTTCGGGCAAAAAGTAGGTCCAAATCAATATTTTGTCGTACATATTTGGATTCTGTAGAAAAACTCCTATCAGAATTGACTCTTACTATTGGAACAACAGAATTTTTTAGAGCTGTGAATAAATGCTCAAAGTGCCTGAAATTGGATTTTTTGACTCGTTTGACCTTCAATATCTCAAAAACTAGATCCAATTGGATATTTTTACTGTCATATTTGGATTCTGGAGCAAAAATCCTACCAGAATCGACTCTTACTTATAGGGCAACGTAAAATTCTAAAATTTTTGTTGGGCTGTGTAATGATTGACAACGTCGTGATCGCAATCTTTTACCGATAATGGGCCAATATTGTATTCCAATCGTTTGCCAAGGGAAAGCCAACATCGACCCAATATTTAGATAATGGTAATACGGGTATAAAGTTCGACTTAAAGCACTTTATTTTAACATGCGATTAGATAGGACCGGTGGGTAAATTCGAATGTTTACACTCGAGTATCGAATGCTGTTTTTTTATAGTATGTGCAAAATTCGTAAGTAAGACATTAAGCGCAAAATATTGACTTAATTTAAGAAAATTAGCTCAATTTTAGACTGAAATTAAGCCTTTTCTAGTGCTTAATTTGAAATATAACAATTTTAAGACTTTTTTTTGTGTATATTCTTCGTAAAATAGTACATTATGCAAAGAGTCCATACATTTCCGATGCATGCCATCGAGTTGCATATCTTATTTTATGCACGACTTTTACGTGCGTAAAGTAAAATCGACCGTTTAAAGTTTACTTTACACGATTATAAAAACTTATAAATTACTTAACAGGACACCTTCATGTTGAGAGGTACTCCCATTCGGGCATAGGGAAAACCAGATTTGTGGGAAAAACCCTATGCCGAGTACTTCGGTCGATAAAACATCGATTCTGTCCGTAACATACCCGTTACAGCGGATGTTTTGCAAACCCGAATTTTATAGTTTATCGTTAAAATGTCGAATAATTAATGATTTCACCGTTTTTTATCCAATTACAACATTGACAAGAAAACATAAATATTTAAATGAGATATCTGTGAAAAAAGGATTCTCTGATGTAAAGCTGGCACATGTTGATTGGGATGTTTAATTGATGACTTATTTTAATTTCAGTAGAAAATTTTATTAATATTGCGGAATATAATATTTGACAATTATAGCAATATTTTAAAATATCCTATTATGCCGTAACTCAGAGAGTTTCAGAAAAACCAAAGTATAACAATACATAACCGCTTTTCATTACGTGTAGAAATATTAAATGAACGGTTGTTAAAAACATAATTATGTTCTAATAATATTTAAAAATATCTTATGCATAACATCATTATGTAAATTGGAAACGGCTGGGAACATGGGGCGAACATCCTATCTTTAAATAACAATTCATAAATCAATAAGTTCTCAAACTTCCATTCTGAAATTTTTTCAGTATCTTCTACATAGCTAAATGAAAAGTTTTGATGAAAAACAGTTTTAAAACAAAACTAATAGCAGATTTGAAAAGTACGGCAGAAAATATGGTTTTGAAATTTGTTTGCTTATCATTACACAGATAAATATTCACTTGAAAAACATGAAAAAATTGACCGTTGGGCATGAAAAGGGTTAATTCATGAATTGTTAGATTAAAAATGTGAAAAAAATGTATATAATAATAGTTATTTATCATTCGCAACATTTTTTTTCAATTTCCTCAATTTTTTATGCAGGTCAGTGCAATTTTTTCTTTTCTATTTTTACTACACGTAATAATATACATCCAATTATAAATTAAAAGAAAAGAACAGCATTCCGCATTAGCCGCTTGAAAAGGAGTACGAGTTACTCGAAACGTCGAAAAAAAATTTGTTACTGCCGAGTCCAACCTTGGGTACCATTTACCTATTTGTGAGCCAAAGTATTTGATTTTTATTTATTTTTTTTTTATCAGAAAGAGTTTTGTTACTTCTGCAACTGGGGATCTATTTTAACGCCATACCGTACAAGTAAATAAATGCATTTTAGTAAGCAATTTAATTTAGAGTGAACGTTCTTATTACCAGCTGTTCTTCTTATGAAGTCAGAAACTTTTCTGTATAATTTATAAGCGTTGCGAAGCTGCTGAATGAATACATTAACATGATCAAATTTAAGATTTCTTGGCATTAGTTTTGAAAAAATAGGAGGGATGGGGCGAATGGTCAAGAAATGTTTAATAAAGCTGATGATAACGCCGGATGAATATTTTTTGGTGGTGTGATTGTTCCCATGAGCTTCATTGAAGGTATTACATAGTCTAAGAACCGGAGCATTGTTTAAATAGTTTCTATTCATACCAGATATATAGAATCTGTTAACATGCCGAAGTGTTGAGAAATCCTCTGTTATTGTATCAAATCATACAACGGTTCACAATTTTTGTTTTTACTGACAAGCTTATGTAAAAATATCATATTATTAGCAGATCTTACAGATTGATGAGTAGGAGGTGAAAAATCTGTTCCAGCACTAATGTATGAATCGTCAACTGTCATGGGATGTCCATTCTTGAAAGTGAGATGTCGCAATATTATATACCTTTTCAAAGGCATACGAGTCGCAATTATATTGGGGTGACCAAACAGATGATGCATACATCAAAATTGGTCTCACCAACGAAAGATATAAGTATTGTATTGAGCTAGCACTTTTAAAGTCTTTCGTGCTTCTTTTTATAAATTGGCTTGTGGCCTCTATTGCAAATATATTAAAGATGATGTTTGAAAGTAATTCTACCATCTAATACCATTACTAGATATTTAACAGCTATAACTTTAGGTAAGATGTGCCCAGATATATTGTGATTATGTATAATTAATGTTCATCTTGTAAAGGGATACAAAAAGAATACAAGATTTATCAAGTTAAGCTTTAGTCCATTGATAGAATTTCAATAGTATAAGGTTTCAAAATCAGACTGTAGGAGAAAACAGTTACTGGGTTTAGTAATTAGAAGAGAAAGTTTTAAATCATCATCGAAGAGTAGTTTAAAAATACCAATTAAGTCATTTTATAAATGACGAAGAGTAGTCAGTAGTGGGTCCAGGTGTGATTCCTGAGGAACTCCTGATGAAATAAGCCCTCGGTGATACTCAGTATACTTTGTAATTTTCAAAATGCCATTTGAAGTATTGAAAATTTGGTCCCCCTTTATTTCTGACCTGATATTCCTAATCAACGATTAGATAATTCTTCTGTGTATCAAGTATTAAACTATTTCTTCGTAATTAAAAAAATGGCCCGTAATTTAAATGTTGGAAACCTGACATCACATTTGTAACCAGTGACCCAAAATACCCCGATTAACAAATTACTTACGCCATGCTTAAAGTTTCATACAATTTTGAGTTTTGTATAAAATCGAAAAATTCGAAATATGCAATCCTCGTTTTTATAGTACAACTATCTGGGTCTCGTTTCTAGCATATTTTATATGGTGTCTACACAGAGTGTTATGGTCAAAAAAGAAACAAAATTCATTTTATTATTTAATATCTTTAAAGATTCTTTAAAAGAGTTTTCAAGTATTCCTAACACTAAAATGCCGGCATTTAATGTTTCCAATCTATTTCTGAATTTTCGTTAAGAAACATTTCATATTTTACTAGGAAATAATAAAAGTATTGTGGGAAATGATTTTTATCCAAGAACATTATAAGAATTTTCTTTTCTTTTGTTGCATTGTTACATTTGAAAAAAATGTATAATTTATGATTTTTAACAAATGCAGCACTTCTTATTCCAATAGTATATTACTAGTTGTATCTACCCAGATATGATCTACAACACGGACAGTAGTGATTCTTGACATTGCAGCTGTCAATGACGTATGGAATCCATGCACAAAGCGTGAATCTGAAATTTGAATAATTTTAAACTGCATTTATTATCGTGAGAGAATGTTACTAAAAAATATTCTTACACCATTCCCATGCACATCAGGTACGCCAAAAAGTGAGTTCGAATAGATGGATCGGTTTCCACATACGTGCAGATATTTGCACGACAATAAGGACAAATTACACTTTGAGGTTTGGGTCCATACTGAGTGACGTGGGTATGCTGTGTTGCTGTTGGTTGATGAACTGAAAATAATTACGAGCTATATCAGTTGAAATCTCTTCATGCTTACTTAACCCTTAAATGCCACACATCTGTAAAGTCTCTGTGATACATGGGGTCTTCGTGACCCCATCATGAAAAATGCCTGATAACTTTTTCATTTTTTAATATTTATTTATGTAAACTTTTTTTAATGTCAAGGCTTTAGAAATGGTTTAAAATGATTATATGGTTAACATTTCAATTCCAATAATATATAAAGATTATACAAATTAGTATCAAACTTTATTTTTAATATATTTAAGTGAAAATTGAGTATTGCAGATGTGGTATTTTAAGAAAAAATTAACTTGTTGCAAATTAAAAAAAAAAGTATTTATTTTGTAATCTAAAGTATGACTCATTGTAAGAAATGACTGCATCATAAATAACACCTTAGGCATACCTATTCCTGATAAATTTGATTGAAAACTCGTTTTAACAACGAAAAATGTGCACAATTAAGTATAAACTATAATGCACTGATAAAAATTGCAACAGAACATTAAATTTATTTTGAAAATGATTGTACGAGCGGTGTAAATGTCACATGACTTTGAGGTATGAAGGTTTTAAAAGTTTTGTTTTGCCATTTTTTAATTGCTTATGTAATAAACACCTTACTTTTTACGGCAGTTATTCTAGTATCAAGATGTATCTATAATCTTTTTTTATATCATGACACATATAACGTGTCGAAACGAATGCGAAAAAATAAATTCAAGAACACACCAAATAATGATTAGCGCTCTACTTATATACATAACTACATTTATCTTTAAAATTGGCAAACCACTACAAAAAATCGACAAATATTTCACAATTTAAAAATAATAAAGTATGTTTATGTCACACGGGGGTACTATAAGGTATGCAAAAATATAGTGAACTCTCAACTATAAATCAGAGAGAACTATGAGTTCTAATTTTTGGAGAGAATATTAGAAAATATATGATTAAAAAAGGTCTTGGGGTCTTTCTGACCCCGCGTTGCATGTTAAGGTTAAAAATATGTAAATTGAGTATAGAGCGAGTAGCTTTCGTCAAAAAACAATGATTCATTTTCGAGTCGATATTCTACACAGAAAGGACCAAGAATAATTAAATTGCATCTTTAATATTTCTGCAGCAATAGAAATTAACAATATTATTATTGAATTTCCTCGGAAAATCATTTTCTACAGATTTCTTAGAAGAAAATTCATCATTGTTTAGGCTTATTTTGCAACGATGCGTTTCATGTCCAAAAAGTGTAAATTCCTTAAACGGTTATTGTTAATATTTCACAATGAAATACTTCAGAGTGGCTACCTTTATTTTGACCCCATTCTACTTAAATTATCAGAGGAAGTCATATTCTCTTTCTTACATCATTTTGGGCATAAAAAGATACAGAGTGGTCAAAGAAGTGAGAAAAGACAAAAAACCTAGATAAAAAGATATAGACCAATTTTAGTTTATTTTAATTTTATGTTTTAATTTTTGTACTAGTTTATTGGCGTCGATTTTGGTATTTATGTACGTTTGTAATTTTTTTTACTGTTAAGCCCCTGAAGAGGATTCAAATTATACATCGAAACATAGGCAGTGAATAAAATTAATGGAACCGAATTTGGCCGTTTGATCCTTTTTTTAAATTATTTCATAGTCCGGAGCCCTCTAACATTCGTGTGGCAATTTTTTTTTTTTTTTGAAGAATATTTTTTTTCTTTTATCAATGTTTCACCAATGATAGATAGTGGTTGTTGATCTATTAGATCGGTATTTATACGTACCAATTATTTTCTTTTCGTCTATTCTATTCATCTCACTTCCTGGGAATGTGTCAGTCTGACTGTTATAATCAGGAAATCCAAGTTCGGGATACTTTTGCACATGCGTAAGAGCTGGAGAAGAATCCACTGCCTTATTCATCCTTCACTCTTTCTGCTAATTCAAATTGTTAAAAGGGTGTTAATATCGAATAGTAAATCAAATAATTACTAATAAAATTTGTTATTATCAATAACTTCAATACTTCATTTACAAATATCTACAAATATCAAATTTTGTTCAGTTTCCAAAATGATTGTAGACCTCAAAAGTAGTTCCAATTGTTGAAAGGTGAATGTTAAAATTTGCGAGTTCTCTTATATGTCTTCAGAAACATTAATCAAAAAGTGGTACTACCTCGAAGTGAAAATAAAAATTAATTAGCTGTGGTTTTAAAGTGTGTTTTTGGGCATCATTATATATAACTGGGCAAACTCCAGCATGTAAACACAAACAATATAATGTGCCTCAGATCGCATACTATTTTAATCAATCTTTTTATAAATTATATTATATTAATTTCTTTGAAATTTTAATTCATGCTGATGATATACAACTGAACTCTAATTGACGCCTCGAAACTACAGAGGGATTAAGAATTGATATATAGATGGTCAATACTGAACGGTCTTAATTTAAATATCAATATCAGTTAAAATAAATTACTCTTCTAGTAAAGTGAAAGGACTTTTTTGTAATTTTTGCATTAATTGTTTTTGAAATAAGTTTATTGTAGTATTTACTTTCAATATCTAAAACCATTTAAAGTCATGGGGATGTTATAACGTACATTTTGTAAGTACTGTTTTGTTTTGTGAACGTTTGTTAATGTTATTATTGTGTTCAGTGATTCTTATTTTTAGTTATTGCTATAGCTGATCAATTTATGGAACATCACAATCATTCCAGTGCATGCAATAAAATTAATTGTTGCTTATTATTTTTTCAAGTTTGTCCTTTCCTTTTTATATCGATCTTATGATTCGCATCAACCTTTTAAGTAAGGTTTCCTCAGGTAAACTTTAAAAGACTTTGTAGTTATTATTCGCATTTTGTAAAGTTTGCATATTAATGCGTTTACTAGTAGATTTTTGAATAAATTCACATGGAGAACTACTGTCTAAAAGATGATTTTTTACTTCTTTTTAGTTTTCAATTCTAAAAGAAGGATCACGCTGCGTTACTCTTTCAACCAAGTTCTAAATAATTCCTCATTTCTTTTACGTAGCATGTTTTGAAAAATAATTTAATATTCGACCCAAAAAGTTGGTTTGCTATCCCAATTAAATGATAAACCATTCTTTTATGAATTTTAATCTTTCGTGCATATTGTTAAAGATGCTAATAATTTCCTCCACATTGTTTTTAGGGATGCAAATAAGGATTTTATCCACGGTAGTAAAAAAGGGTATAAAAGTTCATCTCTCTTTAGACAGTTTGATTAAACGCGGTTCTAAGTTTAAAAAATATGACGACAAAATCTGACGATGTCATTTCGTTTATCGCTTAAAATTATGTAAAAAAATGTTTTCAGATCTGCGTTTCGTGTTGTTTATTGAAGCAAATTTACATTTTTAATAAAAAAGAGAAAAATACGGTTTCTATATAAGTCGTCCCTGTATAAATTTGCGAGAAAATTATTATTTAACTCGTTACAGTCAGATAAAGTGCCTATTTTTTAGTTTTTCGAGTGTCGATTGTTTCATTTTAAAATGTTACGAATTCGAAATCTGATCAGAGCACGTCGTTTAGTCCATCGTCATTATTTCTTGAAGTTTTTGTAAAATTGCAGCACAAACATCCATGACTATTCCAAAATTCCTGCGATACAAATATAACGTCCAAGCTGATTTTCTTAATCAATCTTCATAGAAATCTAGACAAGGACAGCTGTTCTTCGATCACTTCGTTCGTCATAAGTGAAGCACCAAATATTTTGTTCGATAGTAAATTTAAAAACTCTGGGTGTTGGGATTAAATTAAAAATGTTTCAATCGTTAAAAATAGAACATTACACCTTTCAGATAAAATAATGTATATTTATTTTATATCACAATTTAATTAATAACCTATATTTTTGATTTTATACCGTTATGCTGGAGTACATTTTTAATCTATTGAATACAGCGTATAAAAAAGAGGAAAACACTGATTTAGTATTGTCATCCGGAAGTCTCGTGTGACGTTCAAAATCGAAAAGAACAATAATGAACTATGTAACGAAACATATTTTCCCATCTACATTTATACCAGTTTTTAAGCAGCTCATCATATATCTCTTTCTGTATATTCAAATTTCCTAGAATATACGCCAGGTGCATAAAATAAACTCGTCATTCCTATTAAATAACTTCCTATTAAATATAAACAAATGAAATTCCAAATGGGGTTATTTGCGTAGAAATCTTTTTTAAAATTAAAAATCATAAATTGAAACGACGTAGTATTGAATTTATAGTTGCAGGGGCACTGATAATAAATCCGATGTTAGTTTTTCAAAATGCTAAATGCTGGTTCAACTATGGCGGAAAAATTTGTTTAAATTCATTGAATTCGCATGAAATTCTTTACTCGGTGTTTACGAGGTCGCTCATTTCGAATTTGATGTTAGTTTTTCAAAATTGGAAATAGCGAATCCAATATGACGGTAAATAGTTTAACATTCATCGGATTAGCTTGAAATTCGCGGGTTTGGTGATCTCTAATTACGAATCTGAACTTACAATTATACAAATATAAAATGAAAAATAGTGGCGATCTTTTGTTTTATTTCAAGTTAGAAAGTTTAACTATAGCGAATTCCCCACTAACATTGATCGAAAACGACTATAAACTTGACAAAAGAAAAAAAAGAATAAAACTATAAAATTCATTTGTTTATCTCTGAAAGATTCATTGAATATTAGAATATTATGTTTGTAATAGTACAAGTTAGTGATGAGCGCAAAATTCATCTTATAGTTCAAAACAATTTTTCGTAGTGGTCTGAGATTATTGGAAGAATCAAAACATTTTCTTTCATTTAAATATCCTAAATATAATCAATATTCATACCAACTAATCCACATTGAACCAATATGACAACATATTTTTATCATCTTTTTAATCATGACATTTTTATCGTCATCCTGTTTAAATTTGTTTTTGGAATAGCAAAACTAAGACATGTAAGGTGAACGTACCAATAGCTGGACACTTAGTAACACAATTCTATAGCTGGACAACTGAATAGATTTTTACGCTTGTCTAGATAACAAACGAAAATCGCTTAGTCTGTCCAGCAATGGGTACATGTCCCATTATCGGTAGGTTTACCTTAATTCAATTTCTTTTATTTGACCCTGCTAAATATCTATATTTATAACTATATGAATGCACAAAATGTGATAATGAAATGCGTTTAAAAATTAATGATCTAATGACAGACTTTAAGAAACTTTTTCGAAAATATACGACAAAATTTTACTTTTAGAGTTTCCTTCACAGAATTTCGTTATAAAAATAATGGTAATTTTCAAAATTATTGTGTAGGTAAAACTTGATGTCAACATGAGTTGTCTACATTCATTTTAAAAATTACATTAAAAAATAAATTATATAAATTTACAAACACACTTGCATTTTAATACCTTCAACGGACAGACACCAACGTCGATTTTAAAAGCAAATATACTCTGTTGAGGATGTAAAAACACTAACAACAATTGGAGATTCTCATCCTACCAGCTGCTATCAATGTTAAAATCTCAAGCACAACAGATATATAAATCGTTTAAAATGTCAAACACGCAATGCTTTATAAAACAAATATTTTTTTTCAAGCTGTGATGTACTCTTACGAAAAAGTATAGTAGCTAATATAACTAATTTTTGTATTCCAAAAAGATAAAATTATCTAATGTTATTCATAAAATACCATGTTTTTTTAATATAAATCAACTTTATTGCTAAACAATTCCACGTTAAATTTTATTGTTTACTGCATTTACAAAAATGTAATCAACCTATCATACTCTGCGTTTCTGAGAAAATTGGGGAAAAACGATATTTAACCTCACTTTTTTAAACAAATACATCAAAAATACTCAATTTTCAGGATATTTTTTTAATAAATTCATATTTTTTTCTGCGAAAGGATTTTTTCTCTTTACAAAAGCAATCGGAAAAGTGATCCCGATATCCAAGGAATAAGACCATGCTCGGGAAATATTTTTGTTTTAAAATGGCGGTTTCAAAATGGCGGCTTAAATGGTTGTTCTTTTTATGGATTTATAAATTCCAGGTTTTAAGTTTTCTTACGCATTGTGGTAACAAAAATATCATATATAGAGGTTTTTGAGGTCACTGATCACGATTCTGGTGTCAGAATTTTAAAATAGAAAATGGCGGCTCCAATATGGCCGACATATTCATGTGAATTCGTTGTTTCTTATCCAAGTTGCTCGGAAATTTTATTTATGGGGTTTTTGTCAGTCGATTGTGAATCTCATGTCAGAATTGTAAAATACAAAATGAAGGATCTAATATGGTCGACATATTCAGCTGTGCTTGATCTGCCATCAAAATAGCAAATTCAAGATGGCCAATTCAATATGGTGCCCATTTCAACACACTCGTTGTTTCTTATGGAGTCGGTCACGGGCAGGGGGGTGAAACTGTTTCGTTCGTAACATTCTCGTTGTGACCCCCGGGATTTGCGATCACTAGATGGCGCTAGTATACATGTGCTTGGCAACCAACGAATAGATGTTTTCCTGATTACGGTCTCGAGATATGACGATCCGCAGTTTTGAATCGGATTGGCAAAATACATACTTGCTCCAGGTCTTTAGGGTGTCCGATTAAGGGGACTAGGTATCGCTCTCAGTAGTTTTTCCCCTTTTTAACTAAAATACGTGCACCAGATGTTTAAGTTCGCTGATTACGGGGTCTAGGAATCGCGCTCCGTAGTTTTTCATCTTTTTAACTAAAAAATATGCACCAGGAGTTTGGGGTCGACGATCAAGGCGTCTAGGTATTGACTTCGAGTTAACCAACGATGACCTTGAGGTCAAAGTTGAAGATCATTTCAAAGTCAAATCAATTTTGCTTATTTTTCTTCAAATTTGAACATTTTTGATTTGACCTTGAAATGACCTACACATTTTTTCAAATTTGGCCCAAGGTCGAGGATAAGGTTACCGTTGTTTATTAGATAAAATTGATTTGATCTTGAAATGACCTTTAATGTTGACCTCAAGGTCATCGTTGGTTAACACCAAGTGGATACCTAGACTAGATGATCGGCAACCCCAAACACTGCGTGCACGTTTTTTAGTTATAAAGATTAAAATGTACGGAACGCGAAACCCAGACCCCGTAATCGACGACGCTAAAAACCTGGTGCACGTATTTTAGTCGAAGAATTGAAAAACTACGGTGCGTGATATCTAGACCCCGTAATCGGTGACCCTAAACACCCGGTGGACGTATTTTAGTTAAAGTGATGAAGAACCACGGCGTTCGATACCTAAACCCCGTATCGGCGATTGTAAGCATCCAGTGCACGTATATTAGTTAAAAGGGCGTTACGATTATCACGCCAAAGCTCGCGGAGCACATGACTGCAAGCGCCATCTGGATACATGCAGTTTTGAGATAAGTGGGAGGTCTTGAAATTTATTTTGCAGGAATTTGATCATTATAGCTTCTTCGTTGTTTGTCTATGAAAGCTAACCGATTCTCTGTACCTGAAGGTAGACAGTATTCAGAGTCTTTCTTTTTTTTACATTGTTATTTTTTGTATATTTTGACTTGAACATCTTGTGGGGATTTTTTGGTTTGTTGTTCTTTTTTCTAGTTTATCTGTTATATGTTTATTCAATAATTACTTGATTTTATGGAAAGGTTTGAAATAAGTACGCAATAATATCATTTGCCATTATTGACTTAATTTTTTACTTCGCATATAGTAACTTCTCATGTAACAACTTTCTCAACGAAGCAATAACGATATCATCCCTACAAAATAAGCTGCCTAAAAAAGTATGGTCCAGATGGTTAGAGAAGAAATAATGAATTTAGTTTGGACTGTAACTATATTAGTTCCACCATTTCGCAGATTCGTGATCAAAAAATATTTTCCGAGCATGATCTTATTCCTTGCATACCGGGATCACTTTTCCGATTGATATTGTAAAAACTATGAATTTACAAAAGAAATATCGTGAAAATTTGGTATTTTTTATGTATTTGTTTAAAAAAGTGAGGTTAAACATCTTCTGTGCGGTAGATCTTTAGTACATTTTAAAGTTTTATTATAAGACCAGAAGGATATTTTTTATTGAATTAATTTTGATTTTGGAAATATTTTTTGTAACAATCCTTCGAAACACGAATACATTTTGCCAATTGCATTAAATTATTTTCCATTTACTAGTGTTGTCAATAAAAATTAATCTGATACGGTACGTTTATTAGGGTGGGCCGATTTTTGAAAAAAATCATCGAATCGAAATCGTTGTGGTGCGAAAATCTTGCCTCCAAAAACGGTTTATTAACATTGTTTTCTTATGAAAAAAAAACAGCGTGTTCTGTTTCCTCCCGATAATTATTTTTAAAAAAATCCCACACCAATTTGCGATTCTGATATGTTTTCTTGAATGATTTCTGAATGCAATAAATCCGGTCTGATAAAAAAAGATCAATTTCCGGCCGAGTTATTCCATTTTAAACATTGATAATTTTCACTTAAAAAATGCTAAAATCCTAAAATATGTCAATTAATTCACAATATCTCATTTGGAATGCATTCTAAAATTAGGTTTGACGAAATGACCAATTCCTTATAGCTTTCCGATTAAAATGACCAACGGTTGAGTTAAAAATGATCAGTTTTAGTATAGTTAACGCATTTTTATTGAAAACAGGTTTTTCAACTAAAATCAGGTGTAAGAAATAAAATTTTGGATATCCGCTTTAACTCGAAAGGAAAAAATGCCACGATATTACAACAAAGACGACGATATTCACCACCTTTTTTTGTATGGAATGGTATAAATTTCGACCTAAAAAAAAGGTCAGGCCGCCATGCAATCACTTGAATTTTACTTATTTTGGTAGGTGGGAAATCTGGAAGATGATGAATATCTCTTTTTGTATTTTTTTTCATTTGTGATCTTGTACATCACAGACACAATTTTTTATTGCTTTTTTACGACCTTTACAGTCTGACATCGACATGTGATGAATAACTATATGGCAATTTTTTGTTGCTAAGTGACCTAAGGATTGGGTCGAAGTAATTTAGTACAATTTCATATTATATATAATCTTATTGCTTTGCAATGCAAACACATTTGAAACGGATATTCAATTATTGAATGAATATATGAAAATTATCAAAGTTTAAAATGGAATAACATGGCCGGAAATTGATCTTTTTTGATCAGACTGGATTTATTGCATTCAGAAATCATTCAAGAAAAGATATCAGAATCGTAAATTGGTATGGGATTTTTTAAAAAATAATTATTGGGAGTAAACGCTGTTTTCTCCATAAGAAAACAATGTTAATTTAAAACCGTTTTGGAGTCCAAAGATATTATCGGATCGGATGCAGCTTTATGTAAGTTATTCTTGGTACCATTACAAAGCTATCCCCACCCCAACGATTCCGAGTCGATGATTTTTTCAAAAATCGACTCACCCTAATTGTTTATATTGATTTCAGATTTTTAATCGGTTTTAATTAATATAAATCAATACAATTTATTTTTTACTTGGATTTGAAGTCACATTGAATCTGGTTTAGTGCCTTGTCTAGCACAGTAATCAGGTATGTTTAATCTCTGTCGAAACAAAGATTGCTTAATCTTTGAAAGTCTGAAATAATTTCTGAAAAGTTAATTAGAAAATTGGGAAAATATCTAGAGTATACATAATTTTATAGATGAATTTTATTCAGCATCAAGTTTTCCAAAACGTCTATTACTGTTTACATATTAGTAGAACTTGATTAGCAATTGAGTTGATTTTTCCTCGTGTTCTCGAAGTTAATTATTTAATTATTGACACAGCATTTTCAATTTCTGTTACAATATTTATATCAGCTTTGTTAACAGCTAACGAATATTAGAAGCTATTGAAATAAACTAATAATGAATTGTTAGATGACGAAATCAGTGATATTGAACTATCAATCTTAATTCCATACAATTGTTTCTGATTACTGATGAAGAAATACAAAAATGATCAGTAATGCGTTATCATGGCAGAAGAACATTCATTTGTTCATTCATTCATTCGTTATATTTTCCCAAATAAGCAGAGCAAGATGGGCAATAGTGGTTCTTCGCTTTGCAACTTCCCATGCAATAAGGAACGCATGAACAACACCAACAACTGTAACAAAAATGTTATATTTATGTTTATATAAATGAGCATACACCGAATTTTTAATTTTGAGCCTAAAAAAAAGTAGACAATTTTTTCAAGGGACACGTTTGGAGTACATTTATCTTATTTCTACAGGTTAAAAAAACGTGTAAAATGTGCATTACTCTGCTTTATCATAGCTGTTGTTTGTAATCAAAGATGTTTAAAAAAAACTCAGTTTTTACAAACATAAGCTATAATAGTACTTTTTTTAAACAGTTTTGATTTACCTTTATTTCAAAGGCTGTTGATTTTTTATTTATCAGGCACAAGTACTTAAGAGATGTCATTTTCCTCCTTTTTTCTAGAAGAATATTCTATGATTTTCACACACTTAATTACAAAAAAACTGCTATTTTTCTAAAAACCGATAAAATAACAAAAATGAAAGAAATGAATAAATCGTGCTACGATTCGTGTATTATTTGTATTGCTTTTGATAAAGCAGGCATATCTTTACGGCTTGTTTTTTCTGAAAAAGTATAACGTCAGGGTTATCTAAAAAAATATTGGTACTGTTTAAAGGCTAGCTATTTATCGTCGAATTAGTTGAAAAAAATTAGTTTCACGCGTGAGGCTCTCCAGATTGTTTATTGACAGTAAGGGAAAATATTAAATGGAATGGATTATTCTATTTACCAAAAAAGACATAACAATGCTGCGAAAAAGTGAGTTTTAATTGTAGAGTAAGTTTTCATTTCGGTTTTGATACTAGATAGGCAGTACGGACAAACTCCAACTTGTCCGGTTGGCCCATATTCCACTGGATGCACTGTCGTGAAACGTCTCCGTTCGTCTGAAACAGTATTTCGAAATTATCAGTTACATAAAAAAAGCACTATTATAGTGGTGTCTACTAATATATAATATAATACATAGACTAAGTATATATAGAATGTGAAAACAAATCGAAGCATTTTTGTTTTTGCAATCATATTTCTTAAGCGTATATTTTAACGAATGGGCTTCGTAAAATCAGCTAACTAAAAAACGACCCCTCGTTAAGAAAATTAAAAAATGGTGTTTAATTCAGTAGACGACTAAAAGTTTCACTTATTAGCAGGATTTTGGTTGGTTTTCTACAATAGCTATTGAAAATCTTTATCGAATGTGTATGATAATACACATTTTATCGTCAGTAAAAAATTTGATGTCAGATCATTAGTCTGAATACCAGATTAATCTAACAAAAGGAGTTTTCGTCTACGGATGTTTAAATCTATGAACATGTATTCCTAGCCACGTTTGAGAATTCTTTCATGAATGACTTATAAGATCGTTAAGGCTGGTAAATAAGATTAAACATAATTGTTGCATTATTTGATCTGATATTTTATTTTACAGCAAACCTACCTGTTGCAGAGTTTTGATCGCACACATGTTCTCCTGAATTTGTTATTAAGACTTCACCCGCAGTATTTCCACGGGAAAAAGCGTCACGCATTTTCTCCTGAAAACGAAAATAAAACTAAGAAAGAAAATAATTTATAGGTTGTTGGATCACTGGATGAAACAAGAATAAAACTAGTCAACTGTGTAATAATCGGTTAAAAATGTTCATTTTTTATGGTAACCTGAGTTGAAAAAAATAAACAGCCTAATAAACATTTTCTCGAACGTTTTTTTCGATGATATTTTGAGAAATTTTTAATTATTTACGAAAAATTTTGAAAAAACGTTGTATGGTATTATTTTAAAATTCAAGACGTTTTCGCTGTGTAAATTTTATTTTTAATATATTACATGCAATAAAAGACGGCATGGTTTAAACGATTTTCTTTCCTCAAGATAGTTTGGTCGTTTAATTTAGTATTTTTTAATTCGAAATTAAAACTCGAAATCGCAGTTGGCTATAATGATATTCGACATAAAATTGGGCATAAAAATAATTTGGTCGACATTTATTGAAATTTGGAATTTTGGAATATCGAAACTGCCCTGTCAAAAAACTGAGTTTCGTTAAAATCAATTTTTTTTTTCAACTTTGTCACCAATACTGAATCAACCATCTTGGATTTCAAGTTTTTATGTGAACTTATTAATTAACAAACATTAAATTAAACAACTGAACGATTTTGATGAAGAAAAATAGTTTACCTAAATCACGCTGTGTTGTACAATAAAATTACAATTTTAAGTTGATTTGATCCCAAAGTCTCAAATGAAAAGATTAAACAAACAATTTCGTAATAAACCATTCTCATTGTTATTTAGTATGGCATATAAATTTCCGTTGACTCTCGTTTAACCCGTTAAGTTCTGAATGGAAATATTTTAATTACAGTTGAGGTATTCCATGTGAAAGGGAAACGTCAAATCCCCAATTATGTTCATAATCGGTTGTTATGCAATTTTTATGCAACTAAACACTTTTGCTGAAGCATTTTTAAATATTTATTTTTGTCTTAGATATGTGTATTTGAAAATTTTAGTAACTTTTTTTTCAAATGTTTGTACCCCTATCCTTAGTATAAAACTGGGCAGAAAGTCGACATAATGCTAGTTTGAACTAGTCTGGTTATGCATTACCTAATGTTTTTAATGATTAATTAAGATTCTTTTTACTTTGATTTATAAAACTTATTTCTGCTGAAGTAATTGAGATGAATTTAAAAAAATGTTGCGATTTATTGTGACACTCCCTACTCTAAACGAAATAATGATTTAAGTCACCATAATTGAATGTCCTGGGGAGGTATTCACGTGCTGCAGAACTACACTTTCCGAATAAGACTGAACTTGGATACCCTTTCGATTATTTTAATCTGAAGGGACTGCATCTAAGCATTAGTCTTGAGCCAATCACACGTCGTCCAGCTCTTGTGTTATGGTTGACTTATCATGGTTTACATATATATCGGGTTATTACTTCAAGTCAGCACGTACTTATTCTGAAAACAGTTTGTGACTGTTAATGTTAAATATATTTATAATATACATTTTCGTAAATCATTTCTTGCTTCATTAAGTACTTAACTTATTAAGTAGATAGTCGCGCCTATATTCTTCTTAAAAAGTATTTGTCGACGCATATTTTGGTCACGGTATAATTTTGCCCTTCGTGCAATGATACTTTTGGAAAAGAGTGTACGCCTATAAATCATTAAAATTAAACATTTCTGGAAGCATATTTCAATTCCGACATTAAACGACTTTTGATATCACACCTTAAATATAACATAGACAAAAAATGTCATGTTAAATTTAATGTAATTCTCCATAGAGTTTCATGTGTGCACCCCAAAAAATGGATCTATGCCACCGAATAGAACATTTACTGTTAACAAAAATCACTGTAAAAAAATTCACTGTAAACATTCATTTAAGTATAGTAACCCTGGTAGAAATTCGGTCTAAATATTGGCCAATTTTTGGCAAATAAACTTGGGTACTAGCCAATTCGTGAGTAATAAAATGTGGCCAGTGTTCTACACAAAATGTAACAAAATCATGGATTTTCGATACCTTTCGAAAAAAAAGCGGTTATTTTATGATCTGCAAAAAAGTACTCAGAATATTTATCTCGAATAACCTAAATGATTTTTTAATTCAGTAGGCGTATAAAATTACCATTTTACCAAATGACCAATGTATTAAGATAGGTATTTTGCTGAGTCATCATTGATAAAAATCATTGAAAAATGGCCATTTTTCACACCTACGGAATCAAAAAATTATGTTCTTATCACGGGCGTAAAATAACTTTTATCTAACCTAACCTAACCTAACCTAACTTTTTCCTTCCTTCCGCAGGTTAACTTTTGTAATTAATAAATTATTTAATTTCAATTTCATTCCTGATTTAAACAAATTTAAAATACCTATTTATTTGAAAATATGTACATGGGTTATTCTCTTAAAAGGGACTATGAAATGTTTCGTCAACGTTACATACGAGTTTCGCAATGAAATTGTACTGTAACACTTTTGTTTTAAATTGATTCTTAAACTGTTATATATTACTTTTTACGTTTATAGGAGAAATTTAATTTTCGATTCAAGGGGCGTCAAATGACTATTATACGCCTCCTTTTTAGGGTGTGCAATACACCTTATCACCCTTCGGGGCGTAAAACGACCATTTCCCTCCCTTGGTGCAAAAAGTACTATTGTGGATATTCATTTATACACGAGCGCGGCACGGTTGTTATTACGGTTGTTTTCACAAAAATCGCATTTTAATGAATGCGTTCGTTGTAAATTGCGAAAACAATATAACTAAATATTTGGAATGCATTAAATATAAATTTAAGCTATGTTATTAACATTGTATTACGTGAACTTCGTCTAAACATTATTTTTTATTTAAAATTTGTATAGTTTAATTAAAAATTATTTTCCTTGAGAGTAAGAATTCAGGGTGATCTCCGAAGCCTCCTCTTTATTACAATAGAAATGTATTAACAAAAAAGTCTAACAAAAAATTCCAAAACTGAGGTAGCCATGGGTCCTAAAACGTTATAAGGATTTTTTATTTCATCGTTCCATTATTTTATAATTGGACAGTTGCATAAAATATTTTTTTATCCTTAATTTCATTATTAATAAATCAAAATATTAGAAAATATGTTACTATAAACATTTGCAAGACTTACAAATTTTTTAAACATATATTATTTATGGTATATGCATAATTATAAACAAAAATATGTCAAGTAAATTACAGCACTTTTATCATACATCATATAGCAGTCGTTTTTTTAGTTTCATTTTGTCTATAACAACAATTTTATATACAAGAATAATAACGGCTTTTTAAAGAAATCGACCATATTTTCAACGCTATGTTTTGAGCGAATACATATAGCCAGATGCTATGTACAGTTCGTATACTATTTAAAGTATACGTATACTGTAATGACAGATGTTTATACGAACATAGTTTCAATTCCTTCTCAGAAATGGAAGGATTTCATGGCCCGAATGCGATACCAGCTTACGAGGACCAGAGCTGTTATAAGTATGATTTTACAATCGTTCTATCGGAAAATACCAATTTGTTGAATTTCAAACATTTCGGTATATTACGGTTAGGGTTTTTGTTCTCGTAAACAAAGAACATTCAGAAAAGACCACACAAAGAACAAAAATACTTAGAATTTTTAAATTCAAATAAAAAAACAAACAAAAAAAACAAAAAGAGATAACAATTTTGAAGAAAGTTATTCACATTACATTTAATTAATTATTCTCTTTCACTTTTATTGTTTTACTCTTTAACAAGTATGATTTGACCTCCATAAACTCTCATATAGTTAGAGATTTTTGTTCAAAAAATAAATAAAAAAAAATTTGTCTACAACCGAATTTGAAGGTTTTTATTTCGAAATATAATGTCAACGGTCGGAACAAATTTTTCAACAGATAAAACTCCAAAGAGAAAAATGGAAAAAAAAGATTCAGTTTTTGAGAAAAAGTGATTAATGACATGATTTCACGACACGGTTTTATTTTACAAATTTTTTTTTGTATAATTTACAATAATCTTACATTATAAATTTCAAATATGTAGTTTTAAAAGTTAAACATGGACTTAATATAACATATTGCACATGGTATTTCATTTATTCTAATTTAGAGAGCACCAGTTTTACTACCGTTTTGAAAAGTGGAAGTACAAAATCGTCGGTAAAATTATCCAGAATGACTCTTCCGGCTAAGTATAGAGTCATCATTTGGTCGCACCAGGAACGCTCTTTGTCTCTTAAATCCTTCAAATATTTAGTTCCAAGTGATTTAGCAAACTCCAGGACTGTTTTTGGGGTTATAGGGTTTATAAAAACTTGATGTGCAATAATACTTTGTGGACTTTGTATAAAAGGAGCCCATGCTGTCTTTTCGGAACAAGGTACAATTTGGAACCTACGGAATAAAAATAAGTAAGATTTTTTACTATTGTCCCCTTAGTATTTTAGTAGGCTAAAGTTGCACATGCTCATTAAACTGGTTAAATTCATTTGTGCAATTTAATCAAGATCAAGCACCATAAAACATTTCCAATTCTTTTTTCTTACTTTACTTGATTTTCAAGTAGTAACGCGTCCTTAATTTTCCAATTGTTTAGATTATAAACTATGTACATAACTGCTTCAATGGATAAAATATCTCTGTTTGGCATGAGATCTTCACATTCATCATCTTCTAACTTGTACCAAGATGTTTCCTAGATGAATTAATTCTTTGAATTTGTCCAGCCATAAAATAGTTTTTGTACTTTCAGTAAATAGTATTTCGTACGTATTTCACTTACATTTAAATTTGATAATCGAATGGGTATTACCAAAGCTACGTATGATCCATGAAACTCAAGTAACATGTTTCCATTTCGTCGAATATTTGAGAGTCCGCATATTTTAGACGTAATTGTAATACAATCTTCCTGTGTAAAATTAGGTAGCAGGTTAAGTATATAATTTTAGTTAATATATTTTGATTTACATAAATAAGTGTATTAACACTTACATCGCCAGTTATAGTATATTGATTGCATATTGGATCAGTATCGTTAAAGAATGCTTGTAAAGCTGTAAATATTTTTTCTTGCGTATCATATTCGACGACAACATGGGCTCTAATATGAAAATTCAATGCATTATTTAATTTTAAATTATGATTATAATGCGAAAACGATATCTTTAAGACAAAACTAATTCGCGAAAAAAATTATGTTAAAAAAGTAAACGCTGATTATAATAATTTAAATAATGTAATTTTTACAAAACGTTTGGTTACTTGTTACTGGATGATTTTCCGTTGCATTTTTTGCAGCTGCACTTAGCCATCTTTTTCCTTTTTTTTTGTAGATTATCAAGCTCTTTCGTCTTGATTATCCATTTTTTAATATGTTTGGGTTTGGTTATACTTTGTTGTCCATTTTGTGCGCGAAACTGATGTTAAAATGTTTAGGTTATCCATGCTTCAAATAAACAAAGGAACAACAATTTTTTTCTATAATTGAATAATGTCACATTTAATTTGTACATATTAAATCGTCAGGATTAGAATGTTTACCTTAATGGAGAACATACCATCTATTGGTATAAAATAAAATGAAGGGGTTCATTTTCTTATGTATTTTTTCACTTCATTTTACTCTAACTTCCTTCATTCTGCAGTGACCAATGCAAACCTGCTATTATTTTGAAACCCTTAGTATCAATTTTTCATTTTACGTCTTGACTTGATTATGTCTTGACGAAGTCGATTTTTTTATTTCAGGTTCATATTCAGCGACTCAAAATGCATAAAAATAATTTAGTCCTAACCTGAGAACAGTTGTGTTCTTTTTGTTTTCTCTATAAATAGGTGTTTTTATGGTTTTTTGAGGTTATGTATGAAGGTATCGGAAAAACATCAGGACTTTGTTGTCTCCTGTTGATAAAGTCTTATTTCGCGTTCATCACGAACAGTGTTTGCTGTACGACTTTCAGTCTTAACCCTTAAAGCGCCCTGGGGATACCGGGAGATACCACACATAAATATTACATTTTTCCCCTTCTAAAACTGTAATTTTACCGCATTTTTTATCTTAAAGAGCTACATTTCAAGAGGTTCAAGTTAAATTTTTAGAAAAAAATATTGAAAATTGGCTGAGTTATAATTTTTTGTGTGAAAAACGTCACTTTTGTATTTCATTTTTTATAACGGGCACCAATAATTTTTTTATCAAGATAACTTATCTACGCGGTAAAATGACACTTGGAGAGTTTCCAGTAATTTTGTTGAAACAAAATAACGAAAACTGTCTGCGCAGGACGATATTATCTTCAGACTGGGGTCTCCCACGGTCTCCCACGTTAAAATGAAAAATGATAATGTCTTTTTTTAAGTTTCAAGACATTAAGAATTTGTTTTATGACCAAATTGTGACCTAATTTAAGATAATTTCTAAAAGTCGGTCCTGGTTGTAAATCTTGTTTTTCTTCTGTGTCTTCAAATAATACACAAGGTAGGAATTGAAATTATTTCAACAATAACCTTATTTTTATACAATAACTATTTATTTAAGATAACGTAATGTTTACAAAAGTTTTATAAAAATCTTGAACTTTCTTGAAATACGCTGTGATTCCACTGAAAGGTGATTTTTTCTTTTTATTTTGGTTCGCATGCAACTGAATATGTATCGCTTTATCTAAAATGACGTTAGCGAAAAACATGAAATCTCTCTTCGCTGACCTATCCAATTCTTCTAAACTGTTAGGATAAGCAGTATTTACAGCAGCATGAACATCACGGTAATGATTTCCAGAAATGAGCCTCAAGATTCCGCTAATTAAACTTGAGGGGACGATTTGCATTCCATTTCTTCGTTCACCTAGAAGCTTAACTTCAAAATTCCTGAAAATTTATAATAATTTAATTATAAATGTTTTGTGGAATCATTAATTAATATCGTATGATTAAATTTCGTACCCAATGTCGTGTAAAGTTAATTTAGCATCTTCGATGTCCACAAATGGCAAGCGAACACGAGCTACTAATTCTCCCGTGATGTTTTTAATTACAACATTTACTCTGCTTTCTATGGGCGGTCCAAATGCTGGGGTAGTACTTAAAGAGTAGTATGCTTGAGCCTGTGTGTAACCATTTAAATTATTAGAAATTGTGTATTTTGAAAATTTATTTGTATTCGAAAAATGGGTGCGGGTCAAAAAACCGAAAAATCAAAAAGGCAACAGGTACAAAAATCGACAAATAAAATTTTGAGATAAAAAAAAATACAAAAACCAAAAGAATATAGAAATTACAAAAATGACCAAAGAAATAACGAATGTATTCTTAATGTATGAATTTATGAAAATAATTTTGAAAAAACAGTATTTGTTGTGTATTTAAAAAAAAATTGGGGTTAAATAGCAGTAAACAGTTTATGAATCCAAGTTTATGATAAGTTGATACAATTATTGTTAATGCAAGATATTAAACCAGAAGCAATGGAGGTAATGGTTGTTATTAAAATTATTTATTACTTACTTTCACTTCAGCGATTCGAATTGGAACAGACATTGTAACATTTAACAAGTTGTTATTTTTCGAAAAAGTCATGTCTCCAGTTGGTTCCATTGACGTCACTCCGGTGAGACTAACATTCAATGCTACGTTAACTCCCTAAAAAAACAAACAAACTTACATAAAATTATCAATATTCACAAAATTAAGTGAAATAAATTGAAGAGAATGTTAATCTCCAAAGATTTACTGAAAAACTACGAACGAAAAGAGAAAAGTCGACCCTCAATTGAATTTATAATCATTTGTACTAATAAAGCGTAAAAACTACTAATTCATTCATCAAATTTAACTCATTCATTTTAGTAATAAAGTATTAAAAAATACAATTAATTCGAAATTACTTAACTAAAAAATAAGCCTTTTTTTGCTATTTAGACTTTTCGCTCTTCGCTTAGTAATTTTTGATTAATTTAGATTTAGAGAGTATTTAGTAATATAAAATATGACATAATCCAATACTTGTTGAAATAACTAACCGAAATGTTGAAGAGGAAGTCATTATTTATGGGGTCAAAATCTCGTAGAACTTTCTTCACAACGGGAAATACGACAAAATTTTTTACAAATCCTTTCACTACGATAGTACGAGGTTTTTTCTGAGATGTGGTAGACGTTTCAATTGACCTGTGTGCAAATAAATTTGTTGTTTATAAAGAAATTTTATATTTAAAGCCTTTATGCATTTGGTTATGCATATTTACGAAAGTTACGGAACTTACTTTGACTCCGCATTGCAGCAAACCAATAGAAGGGAAAATAGAAACACTTTCAAAAAATTCATTATGACCTATTCACTAATTTTTCTCGTTTGAATAATACTATTCGTCGCAATAATTAAACAAATTATTTTAGAGTCGAAGACTAAAGTGTTCAGGGTTCAGCATCTAACTTAAATGAGCAAAATTTACGATGCCAGTACTATTTAAATTTTCGGAGATTAATTAAAAAATAGTTAATTTCCATTCATTAAGCGAATTACGATTATTCATGAGTATAATAAAGATATCTCTTTACAATCGACGATTAAAGACGTTTTTTTGGTCTTTTCGGACGCATTTAAGTTGAACTCGTTACATTTCTCATTATTAATCTACTTTTTCTTTTAATGAGATTTGGGCATTGTTACCATTGTTTTAATGAACCCTTTCATAATTAGTACGTTGTTCAAGTATCATTTTTTATGTATTATCAAAAACTATATCGTACATGCAAGTAGATAAAAATCATATAAATTTAAAAAATATTAATGCGTTTATGTCATAGAAGTTATTTTAAATAATCATTGTTATCTTATCATTTCCGCCTTAAATAATGTTGAATAGAGGAAGTAAACTATTAATGAATCCGGTATTTGTCACATTTGCCACGTAAAATGAGGAACACCGTAAAAAAGCGTAATAGATATAAAAAAAAATGCATTAGCTGTTTTAATTAGTAAATCTGACTGTGAAAAAACTGACTGACTATTTTAATAAAATAAGTTCTATTCATGTTTGTAGTTAATTTTAATTTTTGTTTAAATCAATTATTCTCGGTTAGAAATAGTTAAATATGCAGTTCAATTGGTAATATGCAATCAAATTTATTTTTAAATTCAAATTTGTGAACCCTTTGGCAGCGGAGTAGAAAATTTCACTCTCAAGTTATAAGAAACACGAGTAGGATTTTGTTACACATGGAGAAGGATTTTCATGTAATTTGTTTATTTTAATAGATAATAAATTGACCAGTAATTTATATCCGTAAAACTAAAACAGATTTTTCAAAAATACCCACTTTAACCTTCAAAAAGTTTAAATATTGAAGAAATAATTAATAACGTTAATATATCACTTTCAAAATATAACAATTTGGATTATTTGAAAATGCTTCAAAAAGTTTGAAGAGTTCAAAATAACATCATGGTTGTTAATCTGATCGGGATTTACGTTATATTTACAATTTTTCTACTATCTAGAGCATAATCTTTAAAAATATGTTAATGGCGTGATATCGAACATGTTTTATGCACAAGCACAACCAGAAAAATCACTCAGAATACCTTTATTTGCACCCTAAGAGACGAAAAACGACTGAAAACTTGGTTTAACCTTACTCGGAGACCATATAGGTATAGTAATAGTTTTATTGCTGCGAGGATCATTATGACGCTTTTAATTAATTATTAATTTTTATTGTTTTATTTGTCAACAAGTATATTTTGGCGATACTAAACTCCCCTTAAAGTTTTTAGTGCTGGTTAAAAAATGTTATTAACATACTCACTTTGGCAAATTATTAGAATCGTATAAATTCAGGATCCTATACTTTTTTAAAATAACTGCTAATATAGTTATTCTCCTTAATTTAACAAATCTGACGCCATATGACGGTAAATCACTACTTCAGAGAAACGTGGATGGATAGTTTCTTTTCCGGTAGGTTTTTTGATATATAATTGTTTATTTGCAGCTTTAGCCAGTTGTTTTATAAAAACGATTAATTTAAAGAGGTGGAAGGTACCTTTGAATGTGATCAACCAGTGGTTCACGTAAAATCTTTGCAGAACTTACCGGAAAAGAATCTGTATCCATCCACGATTCTCTGAAATAGTGATTTGCCGTCATCTGACGTCAGTTTTGGTAACCCATTAACGACCAACGGCCACTTCTTCTTGCGTCAATTTCAGTCCAGTATTTCGTATCAAAATCGAAGTTAATAAAAATTGAGAGGTACGTATCCTACTATTTTCCAGGTCGCTCTTCAAGATTCCGAGGTCAAAATTGAGTTTTGGCCATTAGGAATTCCAATATGGCGCCGAATTTGAAAAAATGTCAAAAAAGTTGGGAAATATTTATTCTTACCAATTTTTTTCGAGCCCTTAGAATATTGGGATTCTATTGAAACTCTGAATGAAGGCGCATAAGATACTTCAATTTTAAGGAAAAATTTTACTTTTATACGCTTTATCATTCTAACGACCTCAAAATGGCCGCAACAATGAAAATTTCTTTTAAATTTTCTGGACGTTCTAACTCAAAAACAACGATCTTTTTTACAAAAAGTTCTAAGAATTCATTGTTAACGAAAAATTATGAAAAAAATTTACTGTATTCTCTAATGAATTCTAAGAATTTGTTCTTTAAAATTTTTTCAAATGTTGACAGTTATCGAGAACAAAAATCCTAAGCTATAATATTTAAAATTCATATTCTCAAAAACTATCAACTTTAGGAAAAAATACAAAGGAGAACAAACTCTCAAAATTCATGAGAGAATACACTAAATTTTTTTCAGAATTTATCGAAAATAAATTAGAATTTTGAAAAAATTGAAAAAAAAAAATTCATTACAAAAATCTAAAAAAATTTCGTCATATTTCTAAATGAATTCTGAGAATTTTTTGTAAAAAAGATCGTTGTTTTTGAGTTAGAACGTCCAGAAAATTTCAAAGAAATTTTCATTGTTGCGGCCATTTTGAGGCCGTTAAATGATGAAGTGTATAAAAGTAAAATTTTATTCTCCTTTATTTAGAGTTTCAATAAAATCCCAATATTCTAAGGGCTCGAAAAAAATTGGTAAGAATAAATATTTCCCAATTTTTTTGACATTTTTTCAAATTCGGCCCCATATTGGAATTCCTAATGGTCGAAAGTCAATTTTGACCTCGGAATCTTGAAGAGCGACCTCGGAAACAGTAGGATATGTATCTCTTAATTTTTGTCAACTTCCATTTTGATACAAAATACTCGATTGAAATAGAAGGAAGAAAAAGTGTTCTTTGGGCGTTAATGGGTTAAATTAACCCTTTAACGTCAAAACTGCACTCTTCGATGACTCTAACTTTAATGACGTGTCAATTAATAAAAACCGTGGATAATACTCCCCCACATCCATATCCGACTGTTTTTGGGTATGCTCTTTCGATTAGTGACCATTAAAATGAGAAAAAAAAATGGTTTAACCCTTATTTTTGGAATTCAAGTGAAAAAAATGCTAATTTTTTCGTTGATTTTTTTCCTAATTCAATACTTTCATCTTGAAATACGTTACAGATTCAGCTGAAACCTTTTTAGATCGTGCAATTTTTGTTCAAACTTCAAAATTATCCCTACAGAAAAAATCGGAAAATGGTCAAAAGCCTTCATTTCGCCGTTTTTTCAGGTTTATCGTTGTTAATAGTTCGGGAATGCACACTTAGTATTTCAGATCGATAACATATTATCGAATGTAGACAACAATGGTAAAACAAAATGGCGGCTAAAAATACGAACTTATCGTGGAAATACACCATTTTTTTTGTATTTTTTCATATTTTTCAAGAGAAAATAGTATAGAAATCAGTGACTGACAATATGAGAGAAACAAAATGTTGTTCAATTCAAAATGGCGGCGAAATATTCGAAAATATCTTTTAAATATTGGATTTTGCGCTTTTTTTTTCTTTTTTTTCACCACAATGTATCAGAATTCAATGTGTACATTTATCCAAAACGCCTATTAGCCATTGATCATGTCTAGGAAATCAATGTTTCCAATTCTCACCGCGTGGAGGTTGATGTTTATTGAGAATCTTTTTTTTTTAACTTTTTATAAATTTTTAATTTTTTTTTGTTTTTTTCGTTTTTTTTTGTATTTTTGTAATAAAATTTTTTTTGTGTTTTTTTTGTATTTTTTGTAATTAAAATTTTTTTTTCGTAATTTTTTTTTGCGTTTTTTATATTCATTGTTTATTAATTTTTTTATTTATTATGTTTATTTTGGAAACAATATTTGCATAAAAATAATTCACATTCCCGATAGTATATTTTTGTTCTGACTTTACATTTGCTATCAGAGCAGAATTTTTGAGTCTTTTTGATCTCCGACGTGTGCTCATTGAGGAGTTTCTTTTTTGATTGATTAAAATATTCTCGGACTACACTCAAAGCAAGCTCTTTTTTTGTCAATTTTGATGCGGTATTACTGGCCGTATTGTATAAAACAGTAGCATTTGTCAGTGAAGACTGTACAATTCTTATCAGGACGATCCATGTCCACTTTTTTGATCGAATTGATGGCAGTAGTTTGTTAAAGTGCTGATCATGGATATCGACACCCCCCATGAATTTATTGTAGCTTGAAAACGCATTTGGAAACGGCAAATCTGCTTTCTTTTTTTGCTTTTTATCGTAACGTTGTACAGATGAAAGTGGCGTAACACCTGCAGCTGTAGACAAAATAGACACAGGTTTCGAGTCAACAACGGTGATGAAGTTCATACCGCTGTTCTTATCATGTTGAACCACGTTAGTGCCTCGAGGAGCCTTTTTGTCGATATCGTTAGATACCTGTATTCTATTTTGTCTAACAGTACCTGTTGCTCGAATGCCAATTTTCTTCAAATGCACTAGTAAATCTGGGCTGCAAAATAAGTTATCAAAATAGACATGATACTGGGTTAGTTTTCTGGGGGTACAGTTATGAAGTAATTGTTGCAGCATTTGCAGAACAATGCGACTCCCTTGTGAACATTTAGATAAAATATCATTAGTGCTTCCATTTTTACCGCAGTAAATATCGCAATCAAATACATAGCCATTTGCACTGCATAGTGCCCACAGTTTAATTCCATATCTCACAGGCTTGATCTTGATAAATTGTTTGAGGGTACTTCGCCCATAATATTTCAACATCATTTCATCAATTGAAATGGCTGTTGAAAACACTCCGAATCGACCACAATTTTTCCTAAAAACATCCAACACTTTACGGACTCGCCATACTTTGTCGTTTGGATCTTCATCGGTTGGACGAGAACATTTTATATTGCGTTTGATATTTTCAAATTCTGTACGACCCATAGCTGCTGCAACTGCTTCAGAACGCAATAAGAGATCAGATGACCAGTAATCTCGTTGAGATGATCTTTTGTTCAAAGAAGAGAATATGATAATACCTAAAAATACATTTAGTCTTTCTTCTGTAAGAAGGTATCCATTTATTTCTGTAGCGTCAATTATAAAGTTCTTCAATTCCGTTGAAAAAAATAATTCGAATAATTCTTTATGGGTGTAAGAAAGTATCTCTTTCTTATCTTTTTCAGTGAGTAGATTTTCATTAGATAGAACATCACTGTAAACTTTTTCTCCATGTACCCATTTATATTGGTAATCATTTTCTAATTTTTTTTTTATTTTCCGCATAATTTTCAGAAATTCTTTTGTACGATCGTGATGGAAAATGCATATCTTCAAAATCGGAATTATCGGGATTATCTTCATCACATACAGAATCGTCTGAATCAGACCCACCAGAATCATCTGGATTTGCAATGAATACATATTCAATGAAATCATCAGTTTCTGTTGTTTCCACCGTATCGAAATTAGACTTTTTAGATTTTTTACTTTTTGATTGACCAGAAGCCGGTGATACAGATTTCTTTGGCATAATGTAAATAAAGATAGAAATTCTCTAATAACTTATTACATAATTATCGTATCAAAAATTGAATAGAACATCTCAATCCCATTCCTTACATACTAAACGGAAGCTCATTTCGACAGCGAAAACAAAAAAAGAGCGGAGTGTCACGACACCATCTGGCGGTGCTGATAGGTTATAAGTTTATATCTATGTATATGGAGAAAATATTCATAGTGATGTTCTATCTAAAAAAAACTTACCTACTGAAAAAGAAAAGAAAAAGTTACTTTCTTGTACCCATAAGGAATTATTTGAATTATTTTTGTCAGTCCAATTGAAGAAATTTAAAATAGATATCGCAGAAATAAAGTGATCGTTTCTTTCAGATATTTTTAGGCATTATTACATTCTCTTCATTGAACAAAAGATCATCTCACAGAAATTACTGGTCAACTGATCCCTTATTTCGGAATTATATATATATATATAAATATAAAAAATAAAAATATAAAAATTTTAAAATACCCAGAAGGGTAATAAATAAAAGATTTCTTTTAGTTATTTCCAATAAACATAATGGAATCGATATTGAAAGTTGTTAGAGACATGTATACACGTTGAATAATGTACCATTTGGGTGAAAAAAACTTGAAAAAATGCGCAAAATCTAATATTTAAGCGACATTTTCGTATATTTCGCCGCCATTTTAAATTTAACAACATTTTGTTTCACTGATATTGTCAGTCACTGATTTCTATACTATTTTCTCTTGTAAAATATGAAAAAATACAAAAAAAAATGGTATATTTCCACGATAAGTTCGTATTTTTAGCCGCCATTTTGAGTTCCGCCATTTTGTTTTACCATTGTTGTCTATGTTCGATAATATGTTATCGATTAATGAAACATTAAGTGTGCATTCCCGAACTATTAACAACGATAAACCTGAAAAAAACGGCGAAATGAAGGCTTTTGACCATCTCCCGACATTTCGGCCGCCATTTTGAACCCACCTCGATGAATATAATTTTTTCTGTAGGGGTAATTTTGAAGTTTGGACAAAAATTGCACGATCTAAAAAGGTTTCAGCTGAATCGGTAACGTATTTCAAGGTGAAAGTACTGAATTACGAAAAAAATCAACGAAAAAATTGGCATTTTTTTCACTTGAATTCCAAAAATAAGGGTTAAACCATTTTTTTTTCTCGTTTTAAAGGTCACCAATCGAAAGAGCATATCCAAAAATAGTCGGATATGGATGTGGGGGAGTATTTTCCACGGTTTTTATTAATTGACACGTCATTAAAGTTAGAGTCATCGAAGAGTGCAGTTTTGACGTTAAAGGGTTAAAGAGAGTAAAAGATTAAAGTGAAGATAATTTAGTAATATTTCTGTTAAACCCAAACTTACAATTGACAATTACAGGAAAGTTTGTGTTACAAACAAAAGAAGATTGTGATGATCCCAAACTTCCCTGCGAAAAATTTAGGTAGGAATCTCATGAGAATCATATGAGAAATTGAAACAGGATTTTCACGAGAATCAAGTGAGACTCTCATGAGAAGCTCATTAGATTCTCATGAGAATATCGTAGGAATGCGCAAATTCTAAAAATTGATTAAATACTAGAAATAAAGTTAAATTGTTAATAATATTAAACTAAATATTTAATTTTTTTCTCATAAGAATATCACCTGATTCTCAAGAGAATCCTGTTTCAATTTCTCATGAGAAAGAGCCTCTGTAAGCCCCATGCAAAAAATGCCCGTTTTTCGTACCTCGAATATTGAAACTTTTTTATGATGACCCAATATTCCCTGCAAAATTTCAAAGTGAGCATATGCCCCGTTTCGGAAATATGAGGGGTCAAAGTTGACCATGTCCAATAAAAAGTGTACATCAATTTCACATTTATACTCGAATAATAATATTAAAAAACAATCAGACGATATGGTTCTTTACAGATTTTCGGCTGCTGATTACAAATCTGAAGTCAGATTTTAAAAATCCAAAATGGCGGATCCAATATGGCGGACGACTTTTTTGAAAATCGATGTAAGTTGCCTAAAAATTATTACTCGGGGGGTTTTTGGGGTCGCTGATTACGAATCGGATGTTAGTTTTTCAAAATTGAAAACGGCAGGTCCAATATAACGGATGACTTTTGAAAAATTTAATGTAATTCGCTTGAAACTCGTCAGCTTAAGGTTTTTGTAGTCGATGAAGTCTAATCTAACGTTGAATTGATATTGAAAAGGCACTCAGCTTTCTTTGTCGCTGCATTAAATCTGTTTGGACCCAGCATAGGAAACAAAAGAAAAGGCATCTTGCCTTAGTTGGTTGGATTATACGATCTTACCTTTGCCGGTTGGAGTATTACATCTTGCCTTGGTTGGATTATTGCATCTTGCCTTTGTTAAAATTTTTTTTTAATCTGACTTCAGATTCGTAATCAGCGACCTCAAAAACCCCCGAGTAATAATTTTTACGAAAATTACATCGATTTTCAAAAAAGTCGTCCGCCATAAGGGATCCGACATTTTGAATTTTTAAAATCTGACTTCAGATTCGTAATCAGCGACCCCAAAAACCCCCGAGTAATAATTTTTAGGCAAATTACATCGATTTTCAAAAAAGTCGTCCGCCATATTGGATCCGCCATTTTGAATTTTTAAAATCTGACTTCAGATTCGTAATCAGCGACCCCAAAAACCCCCGAGTAATAATTTTTAGGCAAATTACATCGATTTTCAAAAAAGTCGTCCGCCATATTGGATCCGCCATTTTGAATTTTTAAAATCTGACTTCAGATTCGTAATCAGCGACCCCAAAAACTCCCGAGTAATAATTTTTAGGCAAATTACATCGATTTTCAAAAAAGTCGTCCGCCATATTGGATCCGCCATTTTGAATTTTTAAAATCTGACTTCAGATTTGTAATCAGCAGCCGAAAATCTGTAAAGAACCATATCGTCTGATTGTTTTTTAATATTATTATTCGAGTATAAATGTGAAATTGATGTACACTTTTTATTGGACATGGTCAACTTTGACCCCTCATATTTCCGAAATGGGGCATATGCTCACTTTGAAATTTTGCAGGGAATATTGGGTCATCATATGTAACCAATTGGCATAAAAAAAGTTTCAATATTCGAGGTACGAAAAACGGGCATATTTTACAGAGGCTCTTTTCTCATATGATTCTCATGAGAATCCTACTTAAAATTTTTCGCAGGGCTGTAAGGTTTTGATTATTACAGACCTGGTTTTTGGGAAGAACCCAGGCAATTTTTTCCGTAAATTTGTTTTGTAAGTTGTTTTAACCTTAATCCTCACATGAAAAGATAAAAATGATCTCAGGTTCTGATTAAGCGACCATATATTCGTTTAGCGCAGTGGTTTTCAGCGATTTAATGTTTTTCTCTATTTTTCTTCACATGGCATTTCACTTGACCTAGTCATCTTGGATTTGGATTCAGCGACACTATATGTATACATCTTAGCGGCACACGACGTTTCTGTGGTTTTTTCTAACTATTACCTTGACTTGAACTTGATCCTGACCTTATGGGGACAACCTGACAGTGAATTCGGTTTCAGTGACCCGAAAAACGTCTTAATAAAGTGTTTCAAGCAGATTCTATGATTCAAAGTTATAACATCTTTAGAATACATACTTTATACCCCCATAATTGGTACTCTGAAATTTCAGTGTTGCGATTGAGCCTCCTTAAGGTTATACTACTGTTTCTGCGTTTAAGAAAGTATTGTTGCATATGTTAAGGCGCTACGAAATCATTAATTCCTTCGTAATCGGGTAAGTCGTTTATTTTGTATAGAATTGCTATATTTTTTTGGAATTGCTCTGTGCAAAAAGGTAGTATGTCCATTTTTTGCGAAATTGACGCATAATAAATTTGTAAAATAAGTGTAAATATTCATTTCCTGTTATCCGTTTTATGCAAAACGGGATCTAAATCCTAACCCTAGTAGTGCCCATATGTTCTGTTAAAAAAAGTAACCATGATTTAAAAATATCAGAATAATATATACCTGATAAATATTTAGATTTTTATTATTATAAGTCTACGATCTAGTGGACTGTATTACTAATGAGGACACGAAATAATTGGAATTAAAACGTCCTAGAATGTAATTATATTGTTTCCAATAAATTGAAAATAAAAACTTAAATTAATGTCGTAAAATGCTTTGTTTCATCACGATTTAATCTTTGCAAAAAGTGTATCTATGTCCACAACTGCTCTTTATAAGTATTGAAATCATCCTATAACTTTAAACATAAAACCATGTATGTATTATTGTAATAGCATAAAAATGAAATTTTTGTTGAATAACTTTTTTATTATTCTGTATGTAAAGTACATAAGTTTTTTCATTTTTTCAAAAATTATCTAAAATTACTTACAGTACCCTTTTTGCATGGACCGAATTTTAAATGAATTTTCCAATTGACTGCATTTGGAATATTGAATACATTTACATATAAAAACAAAAAAAATGCATTTTCCCATATAATGCTCAATAAAAATCTGAGGCCTTGAAAGGTATGTGATAATATAAGTAAAAAAACAGGGATTCCTATTTCTGTACACTGTCATCATTAAATATGACTTTGCTGCAATGCCGTTTTTTCGTACCGCAGTGTAATTCGTCTATAATAAACAAATATATATCTACATTAAATAACCGGGAAACGAACATTTTCGGGTTTAAATTAACAGAATCCACACATCAAATACACAGGAAGATTATAGGGATCGGTAAATTATGATGCATAGTTGCTTTTAGTTTATTTGACATGTTTGATATAAATGTTTTTTGAACTGCAATATTGTCGGTTGCTAATTTTGGAACAATACAAAGCTTGCATTTGAAAAAAGGTGATTAGGCGCCAATGTCAGATCCCAATACACTTTAAATACATTTGTACACGGAAAAAAGATTTGGTTGGTTTATAATTGCTCAGTATTATTAGTTACTTGGTTCACAGAACTAATGAAATAAATTGTGCTTCGTTCCTGTACCATTTACAGTTAGTTAGATCAAGTAGTTCATGTAAATGATGGATCTAACATGACAAACGTATTTACTAAAATCAAACGAAATCACTTCATTCCTGGTGCTTGGAGGTTTTTGGTCATTTTGTATTTTTGAACACTAATTTGACATTTAGACGCAACGACCCTAAAAACCGCAAGATAGCAAGTTTGAAGTGATTTCATTCAAGTCAATCGATTTATACATGCGACTATGGTTTTGAAAAAAAAGGAGTTCTATCTTCTAGCCCAAACGCTGTTGACACGATATTTACAAATATCTGAGGTATTCTAATATGGGAAATATTCAAAAAATATAAGTGAAAAAAATCTAAGAAATTCTTGATTTTTGTTAAATAAATGCGGTATTTTACACCATTTCAAAGAGCAGAGTTTGTACGTTAATTCCAACAGTTTGTTCACTGCATTATTCCACTAAAAAGTACTTTCAAACTTCACGTAAAATTTATGTACATTTGGTCCTGAAAGTGTTAACGAGGTGTTTCTTAATGTCACTGCAAAACACGGAATCAAAAAGTGCTTTATCCTAAGATATCGATTAAGAGACAGTTGAAGATCAAACCTAGTACATAAAAGCACGTTAGAATTTTACCGTAAATACATAAATAAATATTTCTACTCGTTCTGGACTTCTAGGCATCTAGTTTGTAAGACTGCTCACAGTTCTACAATTTGAGATAATCATGTGCTGACTAACTTTCTTACCTTGATTTCATTTCTAATCAAGTACTACTTCCCAGTTAAATTAATGGCCATTTTTTAATATACACTATTTGCTGTTTAAATATTTCAAAATCATGTAACTTTGTATTTTCAGATAGAACATTTTTTATTTGTGGTAATGCGGACGTAATCAAAATACCTTATTATACATTAAAAGGTATTAAATAAGATTTCTGAGTACCCACCAAAGTGCCTGAAATGCGTGTCAAACCTAACCTTTTTTTTACCGCAATGAGTTCTACTGCAATAATTGCAAATCGAAGAACTAGATGCCTTCGACCCGGGTGCCTACAATTTTGGCTAAATTCGTATTGCAGTTCCCTGACGAAAGGCTGATGCTTCCGGGAATATTCCCATTTAAACACTGACCGGAAAGAAGGCGGCAGAGGGTAGTTCTAGCATCGTTAGGTTCGAGTAGTTTCTGTACATATATTGTAACAATATCTTGTTCCTTAAATAGGGTGAATATGCCAATGAATGGACGGTTAAGCATTTTTCACACTTTGATCGATTGTAACTTTTGAATTCTTTTATGAAAATTTAATTATGATACCACCATTAGAATCGTTAGACTCTGCTCTTTATGACCGTGTAGTTCAACCTTTGATTTTATTTAATTATTAACCTCGTCTTCATACGTTTGTAAAAAAATCCGCTAAACCCCAATGAATAGACGGGTTAAATCAAATGGGACGTATTTAGTACCAGTTTTGGATGGCTTTAAAACTTTGCTTTAATTTTACAAAATAATAAACACTGGAAGATCAATAGTACTGTAAATATTGTTTCGAATGTTCAAAGAACATAAAAATATGTATTTTGTTGCATGTTGTGCATCATACATTCATAAGAAATAGAAATATGTAGAAAATCGTCCATTCATTGGCATATTCACCCTATATTAAAATTGAAAATGAGCATTTTCAAAACTTCGACCCCGACCGCAGGTCAGCCAAAACACTGATAAATTAGCACGTCTTGTTCACACTGATGCTTAAAAAAACGCGGTTTAGTCGAGTTTTTGACAGGTCGGGTTGCAGGAAATAAATTTTTTTATATGTGGGATACTTCGGTTTCCTTTTTTTACGGCGTTATCGTTGATTTTATGAAGAAATTAATAAAACCTTTTTTGTAGAGAATTCGATGTTTTATATTTTTTGTTTGAAACATTTTTTTGTACGATTTGTATTTTTTGTTAAAAAATGGAAAAAACGTGTTTTTTGAGCGTTTTTTTGTTAAACCTCCCCATAATCTAGTATGCATTGTCTCCAAAAACTAATCAGATCTAAGTTTGGCCAAGAGAAACCCAAATCCGTTTGTACTTTTTAATTTCGTCCTGCCAGTCGCGAGATATCGCGTATACAAAATTTTGCCCACGGACGGACGGACGGACACCAATTTTTTTATTGTTGCTTTGGGTTCCTTACGGACTGAAACGTCGACATTTGATGAAAAACTATAGGGTAATTTTTTGGCGGGAACTGACCAAATTCAATACTTCGCCAGACCTATGGTCTGGGTCGAAGTAATATGTGTTGTTTAATATTTATCAAACGTATGTACAGTGCAAAACGTCATAACAAGAGATTTATAAATTATTGGTCGTTACATCTCTTTCCCTTATGTACTAATCCCTCTAAAATATAACTTTATTAGCCCTGTACCCTTTTTCTGATTTCGATCGAATATATTCGTTTCACATATTTGTTGATATTGACTACGTCATTACGAATTTTTGAAAACTTAATTCACATTTGGACTCAGACACACCATACCAAAACCGCATGCGTAATTTTAAAATGGACAACTTCGTTAAAGGCAAGTTGGCAGAATGGGGACTGGAGTCTTTGATTCCTTGTTTTGAAGGTCATATTTTTTATTTTACTTACAGATTTAAAAAATTCTCGATACATATTGTCATGCTTCATTTGTTCATAGAGAAATAAAATTAATGAGGAGTCATTTCAGCTTCTCGATGAAAAAACAATATGTGGGATAAATTGATGGAATGTTGAAAAAATCAACAGTTGAGAAAATTGTTAATGTGTAGCAATTTACTCTGAAGTCCGTAAATATATTCCGTCTATTTCATTTACTGCATACATACATCTATATTAAGAGTGAAAGAAGTACATTTTTATAATAATCATATATCTATGACACGAAGGCTTAAGTTACACAAATGGATTCTTCCTTCAGTTGATAAAATTCATGTATTTTTATTCTATGCCTGCAACTTTTTTTATATAGTAAGTGATGTTTATAAATATTTCTTCTTCTTTATATATGTATATTTAAGTGAAAGAAGTTTTCATATAAAAATCATATATCTTTGACACACAGTACGGTAAATTAGACAAATGGATCTTTCGTGCTATCAGAAAAATACAAGTACTCCTATTCTAAATGTACAATTTTTTTGAACATATTACGCCTTGGGTTCATAATCACATGAGTTCCAACATAATTTCGACCTGACCATTCTTTTTAAATTTTTAGAGACTCTCGTGTTACTCAAATATAATGAATTATCATTTTTTACATTCTGAAGGTACGCGAAGCCATTTTTACATCGTAACGATTTTAAAGTTTACGATAGTGCAAAAGTACAAACAATTTAAGTTATAATTTATGGCTGTTAATCCTAGTCTGAGTAGATAGATAGATAGATATTTATTATGCCTTCACAATAATGTGCTTACATAGGACTTCCTTTATTTAAAACTTGATTCCACATTACATTTACCGCGATTACACAACACATGTATAAACAAACATATCAATTACTAAAATCATTTACATTCCTCTCTCTCTCTCTCTCTCTCTCTCTCTCTCTCTCTCTCTCTCTCTCTCTCTATCTCCCTCTCTTCTTACTAGCTCTATCACCTCCATCCATCCGATTCCCCTACCATCCTCATTCAATACATCCACACCTCTTTCTCCTTTCTCCCTCACATACTCGCAGTTGCTTCTTAAATGCTCAACATTCTCTCTCTCCCTCTCGCACAATCTACACTTTCTCTCGTCCTCCTCCATCCAGTACTTATTCCCCCTCTCCTCGTTCCCGCTTCTCCACCTCGCTATTCTCACTAATCTTTTCTCCTCATTTCTCTTACAGATTCGTATATACATTGGTATCCGACTCACCCTTCCATAACTCTCACATGACTTAAAAGCTCTCACTTTCTCCCCTCTCTCTTGTTCATCCACTTCTATATCTCTTTTCCTCAAACGCTCCCATTTATTCTCTCCCCATTAATTCAAAGCTTCCTCACTCATACCTCCTCTCCACAAATAATTCCCCCTCTCAACTCTCTCTCTTGTCAATTCACTCCTATTATTCTCTGTTTCATCCTTCCTTTTCTCCAACATGCATTTCATACCCAACTCCCCTCCTCCTCCTTTCTCCAGTTTTTCCTCAAACCTTCTCGCCCTCCATCCTATTACCATCCTCAATTTATTTCTTTTTAAATCTTCTCTCACTATATACCCCGGTGTTACTCTTTCCGGCCCTAAAATCCACTTAAGATATTTTTCTTGCAGCCCTTCCACCTCCTTCCATTCTTTGTATCCCCACATCTCCACTCCATAAAATAAAATCCCTTTTACTATACTGTCAAACAGTTTTAACCTCCACCTTGCATCCCCTTTAAATTTCTTCTCTCTGTAGCTCCATACCCATCCCATTGCCACCCTAGCTTTTCTCACCCTTTCTTTCACATGTTCTTTTTCCCCTCCATGCCTAGTTACCACATACCCTAAATATTTGTATTCCTTCACTTCCTTTATTCTTTCTCTTCCTCACCACCAAAATCTTTCCTTCTCCTTCCCTCCCTTATTTTTAAAACCATCACTTTAGATTTCTCCATACTCAATTCGAGCTTTTTTCCTTCTATATACCTTTTTAGTCCCCTTATCATGTCTCTTAATCCTTCCTCTTCCTCTGCCAGCAACAAAATATCATCCGCATATTCTATTGACCTTATGCGATAATTTCCTACCCTAATTCCTCCCCTTAATCCTAGTCTGAGTAATGTTTATGTTTCTTTCTTGTTTTTATTATGTCCATATTGAGAGAAAAAAGTTATTAAGGGTACATGTGTCATGCCATGGTCTTTCTCTCAGTGCGTATTCACTCCGTACAGCTTGGTAGTACATACCATATGTTTTCAGATATGAGCACTTGAAGTTTATAACACTATGTACATATTTCTTGTAAATGTGCAAGCAAATGAGCCAAATATAATACAAATAATTTAAATATTGCAAATAATGAGAACTTTCCAAAAAGATTTGTATAGCGAATAGATTTAACACTTCTAAGATATATATATTTCATAATGGCCATTCTTATATGCACAATTTTCACAATTTAATTATTTAGTATGTTATCCAGATAGTCTTATTACATCTGTTACCAAGGAAGATCTGGATTGATTACAACATAAACTATACCAAAGCCATTTTCAGCCATTAATGTGTTACAACTCTATTGTTAATATATTAAATAATAAAATATCAGTAGTAAAGTGCTATTAATGAAATATTAAAGCGACTAACATGTTTGTGAGCAAATGTAAATACGTACTTGCTTCAGTCTATATGATATATGAGTTTTGACGAGGATTAGAAATGACAACAACTATTATTCTGATGAGTATTTGGAATGTATTATATTGTAAATATGTACATATGGAAGTAATCTAAATGTGAAACAGTCAATTGCAAAAATATAATGGAGCTCCCAAATTTGTACACTGAGAGACATTTTTTACTAATAGTTAATGTAAGCTAATTTCAAGGCTCTTACATTAATCTAAATTCTCTTAGCTTAACTGTAACACTACAATTAGTGTAACGGTCACGTTAAGATCGACAGGTGACTTTCAGATGAAAATACCAGCACTTTCCTGCATGTCAGTAATGTTATTGTATATTAACTCATATATTTTAATAGTTAAGGAGCGTTCGTTAACTGTTAATAAAGCTTACATTAAATTCTGTCGTTTGTACTGCGCATGTCAACAATGCGTCGAAAAATTCGCAGGGAATCGAGTAACCGCGCGTGTGTATATTTGTTTATCTCTGTTTCGGCGAAACTTTACTATGAAGCTATTACATTAACTGTAAACAAACATTTCTCTCAGTGTATACTTCCAAATCTTCTAATTATCGAAGTATACAAACTTTATTCAACAAAGGCAGAAAAGAGTTTCTAACCTATACGAAATGATAACTAACTACATTATACTCTTTGTGCTACATAAAATATTCTAGTATTCGCTGTAATGATCTTATCGTTAATATTTAAATTTCTTATCGTAATTATTAACATAACAAGTGTAACCGATGCCAGGATTACAGAAACTTTAGGACAAAGTACTTTACCTTAGGTTCAGAATCTAAATTTTCTTAGCTTAATTGTTAAGCTATTAAGTTAACTGTAAAGAAACATTTCTGTCAGTGATAGATGTGTCCTCGCATTAATATTTCATCAAAGCCCATTTAATCCTTGTTATTTACACTTTACTTGGAGGATGTATAGGTGTATGATTAAGAAATCAACTTGAGTTTTTTATTAAATTGACAGGTTGATAACATTTCTTAAATTATAGTAACATCCCAGAGCAGATACACTTATAACACATTTTTATAAAACTTTCTTTTATTATTCAAAATGTAATATCTTCACAATACGCTACGTGAAATTATCCGTATATAATTACTGAATTTTAGTATAAAGTTGTGAGGCCGAACGGCCGAACGTAACCTGAACGACGCACTAACTGTCTATCACTACTTTTTTACCATCTGAGATCGTCACCTGTATAATCCTGTGTTTAACATTTTGTGATAGTAACTGGTACGATCTAGATTCCAGTACGTATACGTATCATAAAATATGGTAATCTGTACCATCATTATGTTATCCGATAACACATTTTTTGTTTCTTACTAACAAAAGACTGCAAAATAATAAAAATATGTAGATCTTTATTATCTATATTGGAAAAATACATGTTACATATTATATGTTTCATTGCTTAATATTTTTGTAATAAACCGATTTCAAGTGTATTAAACCTATAAAATCTAGCGTGTCAGTCACATTTTAATACTTAATAAATGCAAGTTATTATGGTATTGTACTATTAATCAAAATCCGGCAGATGTCTGAAAGTAACAATGGGTTCGGTGCAACTAACTAATGTCCTTAAAGGAGTATCACAGAAAAACGGTATTAAATATATCAAATTACAAGTAGATCTTAGCTTCTCATTACACCTGATATTAACAATAATGACAAATATTGCAGAATATAAATGGAAACTTGAGAAATCATATGATAGCCATTCAACAAGCGACGTATCAAAAAAATAAATTTCCAGATGAATTATGTATATCATCCTAAAATATCAACCTTGTATCAAGCAATTTATGTTTTCATCTGACTCCTAATAATAGAGACCAAAAAACACGTTAAAATCTCCGAAATAATTGCTTTTAATTAGATTAATTATAGCTTAATCGCAAAAATCGGTAAGACTGTTAAAATTAATGCCAGGGAGTAACTGCTTGCTCTTCCACGTACTTGACGTTGATTGTTTATGGGTAATTCAATTCTGTTGTCGTTTAATATTGAAATTCGCCCATCTATTCCTGGGTAAACTGGTGAAGTCTTTTTTATATATAGTAAAAGTACATCCAAAACCGTACCTGTAATGTAAGAAATATAACATAGATTTATTGAAGGCTTTGGTGTTTCCAATGGATCTCAGCTTTTTCATTAATCTTGTTTCGTTCATATAAAATAAAAATTAAAGTAGTATCAATGGTAAAAGTAGAAGCGTTTTACGAGCCATCATGAACCGTGCATTAAACGTGCAAGAAGCGTTAATTTATAATCAATTATAAAAATAAAACAATACCCGCCCGAGAATCAAATCTCAGGGTTTTAAACATCAATTTCGAACCGTAACCACTACGACACCTGGTGTTGTAAAGTTTGGTGAAAGGAAAGAATATTTGAAACGAGGATTAGGCTTTTTTAGGCATGCAAAAATTTAATGAAACATGCGTTATTTTCGCGTTGTTGAAACATGTAGCTGAGAATTCACTGTGAGATATCACGTGAGAATGTGATTGAACTCAGATAAGATATCTCGTGAGAACGTGAGAACTCACATGAGAAATGAGGTGAGAACTCCACTGAGATCTCTGAAATTTACAAGATTTGAGATCAGGCAATGAGAACTAGTAACAAAAATCTCATCTAGATGAGTTTGTATATCAGGAAAGTCTCAGTCGAGATCTCAGCTGATTTCTCATGCGAGTTTTCACTGTCTCGAATGAGATATCTATGTGAGTTCTCATGTTCTCATGTGAGTTCTCACGTTCTCATGTAAGTTCCCACGTTCTCATGTAAGTTTTCACGTTCTCATGTGAGTTCTTACTAACCCGTGTGAGATCTCACATGAGTTCTTACCTTCTCGTGTGAGGCATCATGTGAGCTCTCACGTGAGTTCTTACATTCTCATATGAGGCATCATGGGAGATCTCACAGTGTATTCTCAGCTGAGTTCTCACGTGAGATCTCAGCTGAGAATTTTCAGTAGGGTAAACAGCTTTTTTCCAAGCGACCTCAGATAGTATTTTTCATACTAACCATAAGTTTCTGACTGAAAAGGTAATAGCATTCTATAGCCATCTCCGCCATTTAGAATGTATGAATCTACTAATACGGGATAGATCTTATCAGACTGAATGTCTTCAAAAACTGGAACATCACACTTATTACAGAGTACTTTAACAGATATTACTCTGGAGTTAACTGGTCTGGACATATCGAAAATAACCTGAAACAATTAAACATTACATGAGGAATAATAAAAAAGGCTTGTATGCTTTATATATGTTATATTAATAGTAATAAGTTCACAGATAGCAAGGCGTGAGTCTCACGATGTCCTCACGTTTGAGATTTCACTTATGATTGCTCGTGTGAATGCATATGAGAGTTCAGGAATGGGTAAAATATACGAGATTGGACTGCGCATACGCAAGAAATCTCCGCTTCTACGCACATATGAGACTTCTGAGATGCTTGTAATGATTGGCTAACAGTCCAGGTCGGCAACCAATCGGCGTCGGGTGGAATGCTTGTGCGACAAGAAGTTAGTGGTTTGGGTTTGCGCATGCGCAAATTGCTCAATAAGAGAAGACTCACGTGAGTGACCATCGTCATCTGATTGGAGGACACAAATAGCACTCACATAGAGCGCAGACGTGCGTCTTAATCTCATTTTCGAGTTCCAATATGCACCTTATGTGAACTCACGTTGCTATCTGGGTTATTGTATTCCTGATATATTATTATGTAAAAAAAGGTTTTACATTCTGTCCAAAATATTTAGCTTAGAATGTTTGACATACACGAATGCCGCTGAATTGAAGAAAACGACCTCCGTGTGTGCTTCTAGATCCTTGTACTCGATCACTAACGCTCCATTCCAGCATCTGGTAAATAATTGTTTTATTCACTTCCATAAATGCTACTTTGTGCCCAAATGGAAGTGCTGGCATGACGTCTCCCATTTTTAACTATAATAACAATATAAACAACACTCCTATTTGTAAAAGTTCCACAGTATTCTCTGAAAGTGATTCATTTGTGGAAATATTCAAGAAGATGATCCTGAATAATAGTTCTGAATATAAAATATGAGGAACAACGAACTTGTCACTGATTTGACCCTTAGTTTCCTCCAAGTATTGAAAAATTAATTTGATTATATATAAATGCCAAAAAAGTGTTCCCTACACTCTAAATTTCTTAAAGTGAAAGTTGAGCCACTCTCTGCTAAAGGTGACTTTTTCACTATTTATAAAGTAGAAATTTCACTTTATTAGAGAGCATATTTCCATCCATTTATAGTAAAGTGCAATTTCGACTTTAAAAATAGTAAAATGTGTTCTATCAGAAAGTGACTTAACTTTCACTTTAAGAAATTTAGAGTGTACCAGTGAAGATACCTAATTTTTATATTCCCAATTTCTAAATGCAGAAAAATGACTAAGATCCTGATCTTTTCGTGAGAATTTTCATAACAACTCCTATCGTCAATGTTACGAAAAATCAAAATTTCTAATGTCAAAGATTTAGTTCGTAGTTTTTTCATTATTTCCATGAATATATGTTCCAGGTGTGAAATATATTTTAGGTAAAACAAATTTGATTAACTATCCAGTCGGTATTTAGCTGCTTAATATATGTCATAGAATCCCAGACAGCACAAAATGTTTTGTTACATACCAAATACGTTACCGATATATAACGGTTATGAAGTCGGACATTTTTACATTCCTGCAACGTAACTGTTATATATTTGCAACGTCTGTGCTGTATGGGATAGCATTAAGTAGTGTTTAGATTTATACTTGAAGATTCATTATATTACTTCCAATTGCTTTAAGAAAGTGACCATAAAAAACAAGGATAAAATGAAATTTAATACCTTATTTTGTTTGCCTTTTGATATAGATGTTCGAATTGATCCTGCATTTATTATAGCAATCGGCGCAATGGTCCAGCCTTGTGTAACATTAAATTTGTTGACCCCCTGCAATGAAAAATTCTATTAAAAACTATGTTTAAGGATGTTCACAAATATTCTAAACCAATTGTATTATTAGCAAAAAGGTCGAACTACCAGACAGTTTACTTGTTTCGTTTTAACCATTAGCAGAAAAAATATATTTAGGCTATAATGCTGTCAAACCAAGTAATATGAGATTTAGCCAAGAAATTAGTTCGGACCGATTCATTAGTTAGGTCAGAAAATAAGTTAATTTTTTATGTACGATCGGATGAACACTGTTCGACCGCAAACTTTGTTTCCCCAGACATTGTTTCTAACTTACAAAGGTCTGCTTTTCCAGATTCTCCCTAAATAATATCCAAAACTCATTTGAAAACAAGTTACAGCTACATTTTTCTAAAAAAACGCGAATTTTTAAAATAGTTTTTTCTTGAATCTGCATTTTACACCCGGAAATCGCAACGTAGAAAACTCAAAATATGGCTTTTAGAATGTTTCAGCTTCAAAATTGTACTTGCCGTTTTTCGAAATTTCAAAATGGCGACTTGTAAATATCATTCAATGAGCTGATTTTATTTATTATTTCATTCTTAGCCAATCGATAGAAGTTTTTAAATCCGTAAGTCCAAATTTATGTTTTTGAGGTCGTTGATTAAAAATTGGTCATATTTTCGAAATTCAAAATGGTAGATCCAATACGACAGCTGACAAGGGTCCCATGGAAAAACGATATATCTTACATCGTTCTTTATATTTTTTGTATAAAATGTTTTTATGAAATTTTTACTTTTTACTACATGTTCGATATAAATATTTTGGTACAAATCATTTTAAAGGAGAAAGATTCCAGTTTTATAAATTTTTCCTGTCATAAATACTTTACTAGAATAAGTATATTTTCACCGTTACAAAATTATTAGTCATTGATCTCAATTCATATTTGTAATCAGCGATTCCAAAAACCCTTTAATGACGATTTTGAAGAAAATCCGATCATATTTTAGAAATATCTGCCACATTGGATTCGCCATTTTGAATTTCGAAAATGTGGCCTCATCATTGGAATCAGCCACCCTAAAAACATACATTTTTTAGAAAAAACCAGTCGTATCTTTTGGAAACTCGTTTTGGACCAATTCTTTTTGTAGAATCTGGAACAGCAGACTTTGGCACGTAAGAACAATTTTTTTTCTTTAACATCACATCATCTTGTAAAGTGCTAAAATTTGCATTTAAAAATTGACCTTCATCGTTACAGTATTAATAAGTTTCTTCATCGGTTAGAGTTCACTTTTGCCAAAATGAAAATGTAGATAGTTATCTTTTAGAAAGTCACGTCATGAGTGATAATGCACAGTTAAAAGTTCAGAAAGAACAACTTAAATACCCTTCTCAAAGTTATATATACAGTCAGCTAATTATATTCAGATGCGAGATGTTTTAGCGCCGAATATTTTGGCTCCCGACTATTTGATCCCGGTTTTTGTTGCGAGGATTATTTTAGATAAAGATTCGTATAGTAAAATGGGTAACTGGAGAAATGGCAACGTCACGAAACTAACCTAACCTAACCAGTCAGAACTCTGGCTGCCCTTAATAATACCTAAAAGCGTATGTGTGCACTAAAACTAACCAAACCTAACCAGTCAGAACTCTACCTGCCCTTAATAATGCCTAAAATCATGTCTACCCTAAAACTAATGCAACCTAACCAGTTTGAACTCCGCCTACCCCTAATCAAGCCAAAAAGAATATGACTGCACAGGGAAATTTTGTTCGGTCGTTGTTGAAATTACTTCCGGGAAATTAAGTTCGGTCACCATAAATACTAAATGCCACATCTGCTTTACTCAAAAATGTTAAATTTTACATACATTTCAATTATTTCGTAACATTCAGAAGAGAGAGAGGGGGAGGGAGAGGGGGAGTCAGGCTTATTTCTGCACAATATTATATGGGGAAGGTACAAAAAATGACCTGAAAAAGCGTTACGTGGTTTATTTATGGAAAATTGTAAAAATGCAGTGGCGCCAAAGCCGAAACGTTCAGCTCCATTATATTTATATAGCATCCGGATGAATACGGTTTCCTTGTATGTCATTTTCGAATAACAGTCCACAAATGTAAGAATATTTAATAATTTTATAAGATAGTTTTATTCAATATAAGGTGACGGGTTTAATTCGTGCTGTAGATGCATTGTACTAGCCATAGACACACCTTCTACACCAACGCTTGGAGATTTACTACGAGCGAAAGCATATGGTCTGATCTAAAAATGCTTTAAAAACGGACAATATCAAATATTGAACACAAACAATTGGAAGAATATCTAAGATGCGAAAATCCTTCAAGACGCTCTCTCATTCTGATATGGATTAAAGATGGAGATTAGATAGGGAGTGGGAGTGTATTTGACGAATCTGGGCATGTATACAAACTGTGGGTTTACAAAAAAATTTATCAGCATAATTCATGAAAATATATTATGCTGAGGAAGCAAAGAATAAAGGAATAATCAATGACAGCAACTTACATCTCTCAAAGAGTAAGACCACATTAGAGGCTTTAGAAGTTCATTATATTAGATCTAGGGTTTCGTGGAAGGATGTTAAGCTTCCAGGAGTTTTGGATCGTAATCAACATGCGATTATCGCCAGGTTAACATAATTGGGAAGATCCGGATCATAAACTCCCAAATTATCTAACAAATAACACTAGGGAAGTGATAATCACCGATTTTTTTGAAACTGCGTATACAAGTACTTCATTAAAAAGTATTTAATGCGTGTTTTTTTGTTTTTCCCCAAAAACCATTTTTGGGGTAGAAATCACCCTTTAATGTTTGTAGGGTTGAATAATAGTATGTTAAAAATTATTTGTAGCACGTCTGTCAATATTGGGATATTGACGTTTTGACGTCGCTGATGAAGAATTTGAAAATTCAAAATGGCGGATCCAATATGGCGGTCGAATTTTTATTAATTTTTATGAATGTAATGAAAATTGGGATCTTTATGTTTTTGCGATCGCTGATGACGATTCTAAAGTCAGGTTTTGAAAATTCAAAGTTTCGTGCACTTGAAGTATATTTTGGACAACCCCGAATTATATCCTCACGCAATGCAACTATTCAAAAGAATGAAGATTATTTCTTTTGTTCATCATTAATAGCTGATACAATGAAATAAAGAGGATAAAATTTTAATCCGCGCGGAAATATGGAATTGGGCGATCAAAAGATGTCACGAGAGATATACAGTCAGCGAAAAAGGAAAAAGTGCGAATGAAATATGCCTGAGAGTAAAGGAATGACAAAAGAAAAATCAACGCATCCAATATACTGCTCAATTCTTAACACGAGATGGAAACTTCAAATCCAAGCTGACCCAGTCTTGACTAAATGACGATAAGAGTTGCAGTTGTAGGGATAGATGATACAGCATGTATTTTATTCCCAGACTTAAGAACTGATCTATAAACCAAACTTTAAATGCAAAAAGGTGGGAGATTAGAGGTTAAAGCATTATGCTACTAAAAACGTACCCTACTTTCAAAAAGTAGTTATTGTAATCTTCAATCACACGATGAGACTGATAACACAATTCATATATTAAAGAAACAAAAGTACTTGATTTTGATTAAATCGTATGGATATCCCGGATGAAAAACTAATTAAAATCCATGTTTTTAATATATATATATATGTATATTCCAAGACAAATTTCGATAAAATCCATGTTGATTTTTTTAATTATAATCAGAAATACTTACAAAATCAACTATAGCATCGGTTATCAAGTTTCCAAGATTGCATTCCTGGAATCTACAAATCTTTTCGCTTCCTTGAAGAGCCACATTTGTACTCCCCACTTCTTCATTTGCTAGAGCCTCAACATCTGCCCTCCAAATATCCAATTCCCGAAGGACATCTGGAGCTTGTTCCACTGTCTTATCGACCAAAATTGGATTTCCAGCTATAGCCTCGATTTCGCCTGCTTCATTGAATGTAATCGTCAAGTTTCCCATGTACATAGTATAAGCATACGCCTGAACAACATAAACTTTTCTTCCGCTTTTCTGCTGTACCACCACTGGATACAAATCTTCTTTCTTCGGATTCGCAAGTGGTGGCTTTCCGTTATACAGAAAAGTGTTTGTATGTCCACCAATAATAAGATCAAGGTCTTCTACCTCAGCAGCAATTTCTTTGTCTCTGTTGAACCCAGAATGACCTAATCCAATAATGATATTGACTCCTTGGGCTTTTAGTTTTTTCGCCTCTTCACGTAGTACAAGAATTTCGTCTAAAAACTCGATATTGGGCACATCTGATTCAATTTTGGTGTCTGGTGTAATGTAACCAATTACTCCGATTTTTCTGCCGTTAGCTTCCAAAATTGTAGAGTTCATCAGTGCTTTTTCCTTTCGAAGCTCTGGTTCTTTTGTTAAGTCCAGATTCGCGGTGACGATTGGGTACGTCGCCCTCTTCACGAAAGGTAAAAGATCCTTAACGCCGTTGTCAAACTCATGATTTCCTAAACACTGCGTACAGAACCAAAAATTAAATAAGAAATTTAAACGTGTACAAATTAATTTCGAAAATAAATATTTAGTGAAAAGCAACAATTTTCGCAATATATATATTTGTATGCACATACAAATTTAAAAATTTAAATACTAAGAAGTATATCTTCCGAGTTTTGTTCACTATTGATTTAAAAAAACGTCGAAAATTATTGAAAAAAAATGTTGAATAAGATAAAGGATTAACGCGAGTTTTTACTTTTTACAACCGAACACTTACCATGGCATCTGGTTCAAGAAATTCTAAAAATTTTGACGCAATTTTCCAAGTGTGGATGGAAAACAAAACAGATCCTTGATAAGTGTCTCCGGCATTTAAGAAAAATGTTGGAGTAATTGAACTTCTTCCCTGCCGTACAAGAGTAGCTATTCTTGCAAACCCACCATAACATTGTCCATTAGCAGCTTCTTTTGAAGTACAGTTGCTAGAATCGGCAGAAATTTGCTCAAATCTACAAAAATAAAAATGAATGTCACTAAAAAATCATTGTCTATACAACATTATGGTGATAATAAACATCGATGAAAATGACGTAAACCCGGTTGGCAATGTGTCAAAAATTAAATTGCGTCTCTTTGCCTGTCTTATGTCATGTAATTTTACAAGTAAAAATACCAACTAATCATCTGGCGCCTACTTTCTAATTTGTGCCATTTTTTAATGCATTCAGTACTTGATAAGAAGTGAATTCTGTTCAATATGTACATGATTTCACTATTTTGCAAAAAAATTCACAGTATTCACAGTTTATTAATTATTAAAAATATGGGGAGGACATTACGGAGTTTTTGTATTACGTTGAAGTTGATCTAAGCAGACCTAGAGAGATTCGAAAAGCATTGGTTTTGTTTTTGGGTAACTTTGTTTACAGATTTCGATGCATTTGAAAAACTTTGTACAACTCACGTTAAAATTGGTTCGACAAGACATTTGAATGTAGTATGTAAATGGGTAGATTGCCTACTATATAGATGGGAATTAAAGGTTTTAAAATATTTATGGCTAACTTCTATTGTTATTGCCCAAAATATGGGAATGCCAATTGCGTTTAGTCAAAAGGGTAAAAAGTGATTCCTAGGAATTTAACTTTTTTTGTTGCTTCGCTTAAATTATTGACTAAATAAATAGAAATATTTTTAGGTGCAGATCTATGTCTAAAGATGACGATAAAATTGGATTCAGAGGTTTCAATCTGAACTCAGAAGACCTCGGCTTGTCTACCGCAAACTGCAAATTTTGGGCTCCACCCATGTTTTTTCCAGATCTTTAATCTAACGTTCGGCTAGATCAGAATATAGTGGTCCCCGTCCTAACGCATATGTTTAGTTCCATCAAGAAACGCATATTCTCCCTCAACCCCCACTACGGCAAAAGTATACATGTCTCATTGGCAACTAAGAATCGTGTTGCGGAAAGAGGAACGAAGGGGAATCTATGCATTCAGGAGGGAAATAAATATACGTTTGGACGGGAATACGCGTTAGGGCGGTATGCGTTAGGACGGGGACCACTGTATTCGCTGTGGGAAACTTTGGAGGGGATGAAGAAAAACAATCGAACCACTGTGGTGTTAGGAAAAGATAACGCAGGGACTGTTGTATCGGAATTGAACGTAAACAATTAAATAATGAGCCGTAGAACATATGTTATCAACTGCTCTTATGTCTGTATTTTTGGTTGACAGTTTATTTGGTGAGTAATTTGTTCGAAATCAGTCCTTATGATAATATCCATCTTCTAGTACCAAATCTAGGAATACCATTTGTCTATATGATAGAGATATGGCATACGCGAGATTTCAACTATTTTGAGATAAGAAGAAAAATAGCACTATATGAACTAATCTCGAGGTTACTTGGGCTATTACTATTTTTCTTTCTACCTAGGCTCAAAATGTTTCCATTTTTTCATTATATGATATTCCATCCATATTGTCGATATCAGTGATTTATGCATATATATTATTATTATTATTAAAAATTAAATTATTTTAGTAGGTTTTCTATTGTCGACCAATAATTTAATAATTTAAAAAACTTATGACTACGATGTTATTTCCTTTCACCTCACAACACAAGAGAAAAAAAATTCTTTTCCAATACGAGAGTGAAAAAAGAATCTTGGTCCTTTAGCTTTACATCCTAATTTATCTGATTTTGGACATAAACAAGGCAGACAAAAATAACTTCTGTCTGTGTTACGTCATAATTATGTGCATTAATCAACTGTCCTATAAAATCTAATTTTCCACTTTTATACATTAATATACATTAATGATTTGATTGTAAAGTCCCGTCGTCGTTACAAACTTTGGACCCCAGGTGGCGCCACCGTACTTGCACGAAGCGTATACTAATGTCGCCGAACGAGTTACCTTCGCTGGACGCAAAATGAAATAACGAAAATAATTCAGCGAAGCATAATCAGAGTCAGCTTCGTGATACATATCGTCCTTCATAGTTTTTTAACCTTTCATCTAAAAACGGATTCCTGATTGCCGAGGTCATTAAGAACAAGATCTAGGTACAACACTTCCTGGTTTTTTATCAGATTTTAGATCATGTATGGACTTCGGGTGGCTGAAAAATCTAAGTATGAAAAACGGTATGGGAAAACTATAATACGGAATATTGTAAAATATATCTATAGTTATATTGTGGAGTAACTATAGATTTGCAGCAACATATATAATTATTATAACTTAAATATATTATTAAAAATAGTTTTGTTGTTGTTTTGTTCTTTTTCTTTTCCTAAAATTATATTATCAAAATTATAGCCATGACTAAGAAAGGGGTTATTTTATTGTGGAGTAATTTGAGAAATAACTGGTAACACTGCAAGCCTTCAATATTCAATTGTATTGTTTACGCTTTTAGACCCCCAATATTATGTTCTCAAAAACTTTCGATGAGCGAAAATGTTCTCCTTACATATAAATTAATTTATGTTATGTTATGTCATATTAAAAATCAATGCGAATAGAATTACCTGCCATGCATATCATTCGTGTGAAGAATATTGATAGTCAGTTTCTTGTTTACCGGATTGGCATTGACAGTATCAAACACAACAATCGCCGAGAAAACACAAGCATAAAGGACGACGTTCCTTACATGTGCCATGATTTATATACACAACTGATTTGCAAATTTAGTTTTTGTTTTATTAATTTTAAACTATTATTTTAATTGAAACCACTACACAAGTTATCGGGGCGTTTACACCATGCGTACTTTCACTGTTTCAACAACCATCAATGATTATGCAAGTGTATTGTCTGTTGCAATAAATTTTAGCAGACATTCACCACGAAAACGTAACACACGGAAATTGAATTATTGCAAATCGCGAATTATTTGAAATGTATGATTAGCAGAAGACAATCGTAATTTGCGACGTCTTGTACTTTTCATATTGCGCGTACAACTGCATTTGTTCGACTGAACGGATTAGAAGCACGCCCTGCAGTTTTGTCCAAAGACGAAAATCCACTGACAACCAATTTAGTACAGAGTGCTAGAATTTGTTCGATTTCTGTAGAAATGGACAAGTACGATAAGGTCGGATGGCCAGTTAAATCCAATTTTAGAATCGACTGATAGAAGTTGTTTTATTATGTGTGTATAGAAACTGGTTCTCGGCATTCTTTCACCATGTAGATTAACGAAGTCGTAGACGTATGTGGCCGAACAAATTATTATAATGGCTTTATTGTACTAAAATAAAAGAAATACAAAGGATAGATACTGCGAAGGCGATACTGCTTTAGAGCCTGACCGGCACATACCCTGTCGAAAGATAACTATAGAAAATTAATCTTTGAATGTGTTTTCTGAATCGTGTTTCACATATAGATATGTTTTTACTTATTCAAGATTTATTTTCCTTATAAAAATCCAATACATAAAAACACATTTCTACTATAAACATTAAATAAATATAATATACTTTCGTCTTTCAATAGTTTTCTATATATATAAATTTCCGTTGTTTCTCGATAGATCAATGCAATGATAGTAATCTGATCGATTCCAGATTCCTTATATTTTATAGCGTCGGATTTATTTTGGATTACCGATGTGTTCATATTTCACACATGGGTCGTATTAAGTTGGATTCCGGTTACTGAAATAATGATACAATTTATGTGCGATTCATTCATGTTTATTAACATTTCGTTCTTGATTAAACTTTTGTATTCTTACTGTAATTTTTCTAACTTCTTAATCTCTGCATATGTAGAAAATTGATACTAGTTTAGCTCACGAGGTGCCAGAGCTAATTTGAATTGATTCTAACTGCATTAAAAACGAAGAAAATTATCGAAATGGCTTCCTGTTCGCTTAATTTTTGTTTAAACTAACGTGCAAGCGGTGAAATCCTTTAGACGCGAAAAACTGCATAAACCGGGGGTTCACCCACTTTTGGGGCTACAATAATTTCCTCGTAATTCAACATACTTTGTAGGCTTGGCAAAATTTTGAAAATCTGTCTTAATTCGTTGAAAGACTTTAAAATTAGCCGAGTTATTAATTGCAAACAGTGATTTATTTTCTCTAAAATTCGAAGACTCGCCATTTAAAATCTATACGTCGGATCGCATTTTGGTATTAAACATTATTCATCAAAAGGTTTTCAAGATTCGTGAATTTTGGGACACCCTGTATATAACTGGCGTTTACGTTTGAAATTGTATGTAAAATATATATTAAGTTTGATAGATAATAAAAATTATCAACAGAATTTGACATTCAGTATTTGTATACAACATTAAAACCTTAAAGGTTGATATCCGAGTCAAAATTGTTTAAATTATAAAATTAGAGTCATCAAAAGACTAAATTTTTAATAAATCGGAATGTAAAGGAAAATTCCTGATACTTTACGGATTAATGTAAACGACAAATGCATTAAAGTTAGTTAGAAAACGACCTAGTGTATTCGGCAATATACGAAACGTCAATGTTTCAGAGTAGATACACATGGTAACTAATCCATGAATTATATTGAAATCTGAACTATATGTGTAATGGTAAATTGTAAACATGTATATAAGGCGTATATTAACCTATATATAATGTGGTAATAGAAATTAATGCGTGTAAAGAAAAACAGCTAATTATTATTAAACTTTCCAAACACATTTATATAAACTTCGACCCAGACCTTAGGTCTGGACGAAGTATTGAATTTGGTCACTTCGGGCATAAAAATTACCCTACAGTTTTTCATCAAATGTCGACGTTTCAGACCCTAAGGACCTCAATTCAACAATAAAAAAATTTGTTTCCGTGCTGTTGTACGTGCGTACGTCCGTACGTCAGCACGTCCCGATTTTTTGTCTCGCGATAACTCGCGTACGGATAAGCGTAATGACATAAATTTTTTTTAAAATACGTGTCTTGGCATAAGATAGATAGGATTAGATTTTGGCGCAGATCCATCCGTCGATTACTAAAAAACATTAGCCCCAATTAAGTTTCTTCGTAGTTTTTGCATTTATTTTAAAAAATACAAATTTTATTAAAAAAAATGTTTCAAACAAAAAAGATAGAGCATTAAATTCTCTGCAAAAAAAGGTTGTAAACATTTTTTTTCCTAAAGTCAACGATATTGCCATAAAAACTGGTTTAAAATGCCTATGACTATTGTCTGAAAAAGTATTGAATTTGGCCTCCTCGGCAAAAGAATTACCCTATAGTTTTTCCTCAATTTTCGACGTTTCGCCCCCCCCCCCCCCCCAAGGGGTAGTCTTCGCCAGCCAGGTGATCACCTACGGGCGCATAAGTTCTTTGATAGGAAAATAACTATTTCGATATATCTAAAAGATGTCTTCTAGATATCTAAAAGATATCCGTCAGCGATCTTTTCGACATTTCAAGATATTTTTGACGAATTATATGTATATTGTATATATAAGATCATAATGATACAGACAGTAATTAGTAAAACACAGTAAACATGTAATATGTATCGAATTGTCTATTACAATACAAGTGCATGAAGTAAGTATTTGCAACTTTTATTTATTAATACTTCGACTAGCCTATTGTCGGAGTCGTAGTTTTGAAAATGCTCATTTTCAATTTTCATACATGTAAGAAACACTGTATTGTTGTAACATATCTATCGAAGCCACTTGGATCTAAATATGATTGGATCCCCAAATATCAATATAATTTTATAATATAATTGAAAGCTGTTAGTAAACGAACGAGTATTAATGAATAGCCGACTCTCCACAGGGTCAAAGTTAGCGAGCGAGAGAAGCGAGCGAAGCACCACGCCAACACTAGTTTTATTTAAATTGTTAGTATGGTCTTGGATATATAACGGGTATTTGTATTTGTATACACTAGTTTTTGTATTATTTTCATAATTTACGAATGGTTAAAATTAGATGTCAGGGTCAATATAAAAAGTCAATCTCAGTTTAACAATACGTAGTAACGTATTTTTGTTGGATTTACTGAAAAAGTAATATTCTACAACAACAAAATTAATTAAATTTTGAAAACTCTAAACTCACACGCATTTGACGCACTTCACGTTTCTTTGAAGACAAATAAATTTAGTTACCACAGTGTACACTTAGCTTGCGTGTGCGCAGATGAATCGATTTTCCATGAAGGATTCACTCAATCTGCAAATTCCTTCACAATTTGAACCCTTCTTATCTCTTCTCTTCCCCATAACATTTTCTCGGGGAAAACCTCATTCACACAATACGCCCTCATAGATCAACACATCACCACCACCACCTTTTCTTTCCACAAGCACCTTTTCTTACCACAATCACTTTTTCTTACCACCATCACTTTCTCTTCCCACCACCACCTTCTCTTACCATCATCGCTTCTCACCATCATCCTCATCTCTCACCGCCCGTTTCTTAACTCTTAGCACCACTTCCTACTCTTCGTACCAATACCTTCTCTTACACCACCACCTTAGTAGCACAAAGTTTTAAGAAAGTTTTTATAACTACTAAAAACGTTTTTGCGACTTACATTATTGAAAATTGTACAACTAAAAAGTTTTAGTAGTATATACAACTTTTCCTGGATGTAGAAACGTTTTTACAACTCCGTAAACGTTATTTATCTTGTAATATGTAATTCAAGTCGCTAATACGTTTTTAAAATGTCATATACATTTATTGCATTGTAATACACTATTAAAGTTGTATAAACGTTTACACGAATCCTCAAAGGTTGTGGTTGCAATATTACGAATATTTAAGTCGTTAAAACATTTATAAGACCATTGTACAACTTGATATATGTATGAGTTTGTATTTTCAAGGTTTCATACAACTGCCGCTAGGTGACGAATATTCGATTCTAGTTTTTCGACCTTGCAAGAACTTTTTCGAAGCTCATATATATATGGGCAAATCCGTGAAACCTTTGAATTTTGAGTCATAAAATCAAAAAAGTTTTATGTGTTAAGCACATTATTGGAATTTTTATATGTTGTCATATAGATTAAGAGGTAACAAATGACACAGTGTGCTTCATTTTTTAAGCAACGCTGAAGCGTGAAAATTATCATCTGAGAATTTTTATGTTAGTGATCTTAACTCTTAAAATTTAGAGGAGATGTCGCCATTTTGGAGCTGCATTTTTGAAGCTGCCATATTGAATTTCAAAAATCTGAACACTAACTGAACTGCACATCAAGAAAGTGCTTTCATTTGAGAAATTGCTACATGCGATTATCAATTTGAATGTAAAATTTATAATTAAAAACTACTGAAATGATACAGTTTTTGCATTGGTATGCATTCAGATATATGTTGGTTTGAAAATTATATACGTTGAATAAAATACAACAAATATCATGTTTTTAGATAGAAATTTATTACATAATTACATTTTAGTACATTTCCAGGCTGGTTGAGTTTTAACAATTATAGGATTTTTTATATTACTGGTAGGTTTAGACTTTTTCTTTATTGTTTTAGAGTTTTTTGTTTTTCTATTTTTGTAAGTATCCTTATCAACAGACCAGCTGTGCGGTTCTAAGGAAAAATGATTACATGACACGTGCAAACTGTTTGCATCTTCTGGTAATCAGAGACCCTGAAAACCCTCGAGTTAAAAATTTTAAGCAATTGTCACAAAAAACATTACCAATAATGAATTTCTTCGAAAAAACCAGCATTTTTTAATATTTTTTTATTTCTACTACCTAAACAGTAAACAATAATGTCTTCTTAGCCATTTATATATGTTATTTTATCACTAAACTTACAGAAAATCGTAAAAAATTGACATGAATGCATTAATTCTTTTTTCGCCACATTCTTTTCTTAGAACCACTACTTCCTGGTACAACCTCCACCTTCTCTTACCGCCGCCTCCTTCTTTTAGAACCACCATCTTCTCTAACCAACAGCATCTCGTCACACCACCACCTCCTTCGCTCACGGCCATCTCTTCGCTCACCACTAACTTCTCTCACCCCACGTCTTTTTCTTATCCACCACCTCCTTCTCTCATCTCCCCCTCCTTCGCTCACTGCCACATCCTTCTCGTACCACCACTTTTTCTTTAAACCTCTCACCACCTACCTCTTTCTCTCACCACCACCTTCTCCTCTTAGAACCGCCACCTTCTGTCACCATCACCACCTTCTCTTACTTCCACCACCATCTCTTTACACCTCTCAACATCACCTCATTCTCTCACTGCCACCTCCTTCTCTTACCACCACCTCCTCTCACCACCACCTTCCTCGCTCACTACAACCTTCTGCTCTTAGAACCATCAACTTCTCTCAAAACCTATCACCACCACCTCTTTCTCTCACCGCCACATTCTTTTCTTAGAACCACCACTTCCTGTTACAATCACCTCCTTCTCTTACCACAACCTCCTTCTCTTAGAACCACCTTCTCGTAATTCCTCTCACCCCCACTCCTTTCTTTCACCGCCATCTCTTCTTACTAACCAGCACCTTCTCTAACCGCGCCGCGCAACCTCCTTCTCTTAGAAGTACCAACTTCGCTTATCACAATTCTCTCAGCACCATATCCTTCTCTCACCGCAACCTTCTTTTCTTACAACCACCACCTCCTCTTAAAATCATCAGCTTCTATTACCACCACCTTCTTCTCTTAGAATCACCGCCTTATCTTACCACCATCCCCTTCTCTCACCACCACATGCTTCTCTCACCACTACCTTCTCTTAAAACCTCTCCCCGCCATCCATTCTATAAGAACCACTACCATCTCTTAGAACCTACACCTTCGCTTACCACCACGACCTTCTTTGACCTCCACCACCTTCACTTACCACTACCTCCTTCTCTTACAATCACCACCTCCTATTACCACCACCACCTTCTCTTACCACTACCTCCTTCTCTTACCGCGACCTGTACAAGTATAACGCAGACAGATCTTAATGCTTAATAAATGCAAATTAGTACACTATAATATTGCACTATTGATGCAGTATGTTTTGGCGGATGTTTGTAAGAACACAACAATGTGTCCGGCGTAACTAACTAATGTCCTTGACGGAGTATCACAGACAAACTACCGACTGATACTAATAATAATGAAGACTATTGCAGAATATATAAAATTTTGACAAATCATATGTCAGCCATTCTACAAGCGGTGTATCAGATAAGAAATTAAAATTCTACATGAATTCGGTATATCATCTTAAAACAATAACCTTGTAATAAGTCTTAGTACAAAAAACACGTTGCATCACAGACATAATTTTCTTCTTAAGTTTCTAATATAAAAGCAATTATCGACCATAAGATCAATTATAGGTTAATCGCAAAAAACGGTAAGACTGTTAAAATTAATGCTAGAGAGTAACTGCCTGCTCCTCCATGTACTTGACGTTCGTTGTTTATGGTACTTTCATTTCTGACATCGTTCAATATCAAAATTCGACCTTCTACTCCTGGGTACACTGGTGAAGTCTTATTTATATACATTTTAAATACATCTAACACCGTATCTGCAACATAAAAAATTTAAAACATGTAATAATGGTATGTTCAGGTATAATATTGGTAGATATAATGCTTTTACAGTCAACAGATATTTGTCACAGGTACATAAACATTATGTAGCAACTGTTCCTTCCTAAGTAACAGTTATGTCAATTGTGTGGAGCACGGTGATTACTTGGACTCCAATATCCGCCACTATTTAACACGTTCGAAAATAAATTTGTTTTGTTGTATGTTTGTAAACTTAAGCACCACTTAAAGTAGCATTAAGAGGTTTCCAGTACAAGTTAAATATTGTCTACATTCGCGCTTCTTCTAAAGTTCTTCTTAGTCACGCTTCACTTTTACTAGGGTACAAATATCGGTTTTTATTGATCTTTTTAAATATATAGTCTGGATCCTACAGCTTAAAAACGCAGTATGCATATATACAGCGATGGCAAAAAGTCTGGGAACTGTGAAATATTTCGAAAACCATCTATATTAAAAGAAAACGCTGAAACATGTAAAACGATGATTCCAAAAATCTATCTTTTTTTGGGGGGGGGGAGGGGCACGTGGGGCATGAGGGGGTCGAAAATCTTAAATTACCATATATATGGCTCGAGTGGCAGCTGATTTTGAAGGTCCCTTCGAAACACAAAAGGATACAAATCACTAGTCATACGCATAGTTTTCTTTAGTGACCTAATATAATATGAAATTTTCTATACTAACCATAAGTTTCTTTATGTAAACGTGCCAGCATACTATAGCCATCTCCGCCTTGCTGTATGTATCCATCTAATAGTATGGGATAGATCTTATTAGACTGGATCTCTTCATAAACTGGAACATCGCACTTATTACAGAGAACTTGAACAGATATTACTCTGTAGTTAACTGGTCTGGACATATCGTAAATAACCTGAAATAATACAATGTTCAAATTAAATTTTTATGATTTGTACATGTTATAAAGATAGTAATAAATTATTCTGTTCCTAATATATTATTATGTAATAAATGGCAAGTTTTACAATCTGTCCACAAAATTTAAACGAATTTACTTTTATTTTTAGTATTTATATCACTGTATAGCTGGGAATGTAATATTTTTATATTGAAAAAATGTTTCGTGTAAATGTAAATTAAGAAAGTCTACCTACTCTATTTTTATAAATCTCTGGTCTTAGTGGGCTTGCTATTTTTGATTTGTTATTAGAATTAGAGTACATCAACTACAGTTACAAATAATAAGTTTAGTAAAGTATTTGATGGATAATGTAATATGTTGTAATATGTGTGTGAAGCACACTTACGTTGAAATAATAAAATTTGACTATCTGCTGCTTTCTTTTAATTCAATTTAAAATCTACTAGTATTTTAAAACGTTTAGCTTACACGCATGCCGCTGAATTGAAGAAAACGACCTCCGTGGGAAGTTTTCGATCCTTGTATTCGATCACTAACGCTCCATTCCAGCATTTGGTAAATAATTGTTTTATTTACTTCTATAAACACTATTTTGTGCCCGAATGGAAGCACTGCCATGGCATCCCCCATTATCACCTGTAAAAATAATTGCTTTGTAAAAACAGTTCTGCAGTTTGCTCTAAAAGTAAGTCATTTGTTGAAGATATTCAAGTTATGAGTGTTGATGATCATTAGGACTGAACAGAAAATTGGGGGGGAAATGAATTTATCATCGATTTCACCCGTTGTTTCCTCCAAGTTTCGAACAATTAATTTGATTGTGTATAAATGTCAAAAAGAGAACGGATATATACTAACGACTAGTCATATACTTAATCAACCTTTAAAAAATCAATAATTTATCACACCGTTTTAAGTTTAAAATGTTACAGCTTAAAATATTACTAATTTCAATTGGTAACTTTTAAGCCTTAAAAACATTGACATTGCAATGCTACTGTAATTGATAAAAATAAAAAAAATACATACAATTGCTTACGAGAAATCTATTTAGAAGCAAATGCATACAACCGCATCATCCAAAAAGGGATCAGCTACTTTTATGCGTCACCGTTTTCATCAAAAATAAGTTGGCTTCAAACAAGATGTATCTTGGAACATGCGATTTTCTTTAACTAAAGTTTAGATTTAGACTTGAAGAATTAGTATAGTACTTTCATATTTTAAAAAAATGATCATTTTCAACAAGAAAAGCATAATACCTTATTTTTATTGTTCTTCGATATGGATGATCGAATTGCCCCTGCATTTACTATGGCAATTGGTGCTCTGGTCCAGCCTTGTGTGACGTTAAATTTGTTAACCCCCTATAAAAAAGAAGGAACGTTATAAATAACAATAATTTGCACAAAAGTTAATATTTCTTACACGAAATTCTGGTCATGAATATTATGGCGACTTTTTATCGATATTTATAATGATAAGGATCATTTATCTAATTCGATGATTGCATAGAATTTGACTTTCCTGGATTGTTTTAAGAGCTGTGAATGGTTCATTAAGTGAAAGAAGTGATGTTTTAATTGGAATAACTAATTGATTACAGAAATAATTTCACAGTAGCGGTGCAAATTTTTTTTGCTTAGTGTAAAGAACGTGCATTAAACGAATGAAAAATTGCATTGAAATGAAGAAAACATTTTAGTCAAATGCATTTTATAGTTTAAACTATTTTTCCATGTTTTAACCGAAATTTGATTCTTCAAAATTTAAATAATGCTATAACAATATACATATTTTTGTGTGAAACTACTGTATTGACCTGTTAACACATTTCTAATAATATTAATAACTTCCTCAACTATTTTTAACTTGTAGTATTTGAATTAGCAAAAGATAATTAAAACATCATTAGTGATCTAATATCGTTATCTTAAACTTCTTTTATACAATGAAATTTACGTAACTTGCAGTTTAGTAATTTTTAATTTCTGAAAAATAACTGTCATACTTTGACACCTATTGTTATATTCTATCAACCACAAGACGAGACAGATAATAAAAACCTAATTCATATATTAAAAAGGAATGAACTTGATTTTTATTAAAATTCATTTTTTTAATTTCATTCCATTAAGACAAACTTCGATAAAAGTTGGCGTAGATTTTTTTTAATTATGTACAGAAATACTTACATAATCAATCATAGCATCGGTTATTAAGTTTCCAAGATTGCATTCCTGAAATCTACAAACTTTTTCGCTTCCTTGAAGATCCACTTTTGTACTCCCCACTACTTCGTTTGCTAGAGCCTCAACATCCGCCCTCCAAATATCCAATTCCCGAAGAACATCTGGAGCTTGTTCCACTGTTTTATCGACCAAAATTGGATTTCCAGCTATAGCCTCGATTTCGCCTGCTTCATTGAATGTAATCGTCAAGTTTCCCATGTACATAGTATAAGCATAAGCCTGAACAACATAAACTTTTCTTCCGCTTTTCTGCTGTACCACCACTGGATACAAATCTTCTTTCTTCGGATTCGCAAGTGGTGGCTTTCCGTTATACAGAAAAGTGTTTGTATGTCCACCAATAATAAGATCAAGGTCTTCTACCGCAGCAGCAATTTCTTTGTCTCTGTTGAACCCAGAATGACCCAATCCAATAATAATATTGACTCCTTGGGCTTTTAGTTTTTTCGCCTCTTTACGTAGTACAATAATTTCGTCCAAAAACTCGATATTGGGCACATCTGATTCAATTTTGGTGTCTGGTGTAACGTAACCAATTACTCCGATTTTTCTGCCGTTAGCTTCCAAAATCGTAGAGTTCATCAGAGCTTTTTCCTTTCGAAGCTCTGGTTCTTTTGTTAAATCCAAATTCGCGGTGATGATTGGGTACGTCGCCCTCTTCACGAAAGGTAAAAGATCCTTAACGCCGTTGTCAAACTCATGATTTCCTAAACACTGCGTACAGAACCAAAAATTAAATAAGAAATTGTAATGTGAAAAATTAATTTAAAGATAAATTTTTAGTAAAATTAAAAAATTTTTAAAAATCAAAACTTTTTTGTCTTGATTTTTTGACATGTACGGAGTGTGCAAAATATCTATATTAATATAATTTGAATATTAAATTGAATTATATATAAATCATGGTTTCTACTACTTGTCTGCTACTGCAATTTCCATTTTTATTTGTTAACGTCAACAGACTTCAGCGACCAAAATACAATGAGATACTCACTGTTATGAAATTAATACATTTTTTTAAAGAGGTGTGCAGAATATTCTTATCAAGAAAGAACGTTTAAAAATTTTTATTATTGTTGAAAAAGTCTAAGACTTTTTGAAATCTCATTAGCAAATTTTCAAAGTCTAAATACAAGCGAAAACTTGCCATGGCATCTGGTTTAAGAAATTCTAAAAACTTTGACGCGATTTTCCATTTGTGGACGGAGAATAAAACAGATCCTTGATAAGTGTCTCCAGCATTTAGGAAAAATGTTGGAGTTGTAGACTTTCTTCCCTTCCGTACAAGTGTCGCTATTCTTGCAAATCCACCATAACATTGTCCATTAGCAGCTTTTTCTGATGTGCAGTTGCTAGAATCGGCGGAAGTTTGCTCAAACCTGTAAAAACAAAAATTGTTTAAAAAATAACGAATACAACATACTTCTGACAAAGGATATTAAATTTAAATTTGCTTTCCTCGGTTGCTAATAGCTTAGTAGTAAACAAAATATAAAAATTGCATACTATTTTTAAATGGGTCAGACGACAAAGTAAAAAAAAATGATGGAAACAATTTTTTAGATCTTGACCTCCTTACAAGTCATAAATCAGTATATATAATATTATAAAAAAATTATAAATATGTCAAAGGTATTAATTATACACTGACCGAGAATTGTCGGAAATAAGTTAAAACGGCCTGGTTTCTTAAATTTGACTCTTTTATTAAAGTATATCATCACATCTTTTATAATAAAACCACAATGTGTTTTTAAAAACAATGATGGTCCTCAACTATTCAGTCAGTTATACCGGGGATCAATTGCAAATTGTTCATAACCAAATGTCCAAGATCTGAAACTTTTTGAGTTACATTATTCTGGGCGTTTGGGAGTATAGTAGAACCTCGATATAAGAACCATCACTGTTGCGAACTTCCTAGCATCGATATAAGAACCTTGAGAGGGTAATTAAATCTTCGCCTTCTCTTGCGTGAACGCTTTGGAGGGTCCATTGTTTATTTTGTTGACTCTTGTTAAGTGTCTGTCGCAAACAAGACCGTAATTGCCATTTACATATTTCTTACAGTTTGAAGTAAAATTGACCCAAAAGCTTAAAACTGTCATCATTATCCTTTTATTTTATGCTGTTAATAAAGCCTACTTTGGGTTCATCGAGAAATATGTTCGTTGTAAGCCGTCCAGTTTTAAAATGAAAAATGATAACGTCTTTCTTTAATTTTTAAGACAGCAAGAATTTGTTTTAAGACCATATGACTAAATCTAAGCTAATTTTTAACAGAAGTTGGTCCTGGTTCTAAGACTTTTATTGAACATTAAATCGAGCATAAGGAGCATGGGGAAAATCTTAATTTGTCAATGCAAATAGAATTACCTGCCATGCATGTCATTTGTGTGAAGAATATTGATAGTCAGCTTCTTGTTTACCGGCTTGGCATTGGCAGCATCAAACACAACAATCGCCGACAAAATACAAACATAAAAAATGACATTTCTCACTAGAGCCATGATTCACTGTTTGGTTTTATGATAATTATTAATTTTAAAGTATTATTTTAATTAAAAACACTACACTTGTTATCGCGGCGTTTACTACACACGTAATTTTACTGTGTCAACAACTATCAACAATTATGTAAGTATATTGTCTGTTGCAATAAATGCACCATGAAAAGACACGAAAAATAGTACCCGCCCTGCACTTTTGTCGAAAGACAAAAATCGACTGATAGCGAATTTACGCTTTAGTACGGAGTGCTAGCATTTTCCATTTCTTTAAGAATGGACAATCGCGATAAGCTCGGATGACCATTTAAATCCAATTTTAGCCAATACTGATAGTTGCTGTTATTATGTACCTATTTATAAAAACTGGTTCTTGGGATTCATTCACCATATAGATTAACGAAGTCTTAGATAGTTGTGGTCGAACAAATAATAATAATAATAATTTTATTGTATTAATATAAAAAAATACAATGAGATAGACACAGCTTAGGCTGCATTACAGCCTGACCTTTAAATATAAACGTAAAGTGTTAAATTAATAGAAGATAATTATGAAATTAAAGTTAATAATGAAATATAATCAATTTGAAATAAACACATAATTGCTCAAATTTGACGCGTTGAAAATTAAAAAAAGTTGATCGAAGAAAAAATATATCAGATCCGACATTAACAAGAACAGTAAAATAAATACACAAAAATAGATTGTTACATTAAAAATTCCTATACGGAAAGAACAAAATTATTTATAGTACCATAAAAAAAAAATGGTTGTAACATATAGTAGTATAAATATCAACGTGTTGTATTGGAATTCAGAATATTGTAAAATATGCCATCCAATAACTACTTTTAATAAGACAAGAGGGTTATGTTCGTTACATCTATTTTTATAATCAAGAATGTTTAATTTTACTGCAAACCTGCGGTCGATTTGAAGTTATGTACTCTACTGCATATTTAACTATTGTTGTACTACAAGGTTTTACATTTTTAAAACGGTTAGATTAACTATATTTCCTCCTCTGGGTATCATTAAATACCAAAAGTTATCCCTGGAGGACATACGGGATAAATCACATTATTTTATGGATAATTCAATATAAATAATTTATTGAGAACTAATTTTTTTGCATCAATACTTGGTTTAATAATTAAAAATATACAGTTCTATCGTTGTCGATATAGATTGGCAACAATTACAACAAAAAAGCAGAAAATTTTACTACTATGGAGAAAATTCAATAAATAACAGGAAAAATAAAGATAAAAACATAAAAGATAAACTGTGAAAAATAGAAAAATGGATATAAAGATATACAGGAGTTAATTATAACATTTTTTCTTTCTTTGTACCTTTATATCCATTTTTTATTTTTTACATTTTACCTTTTATGTTTTTATCTTTGTTTTTCCTGTTATTTAATAAATTTCCTCTGCAGTAATATAATTTTCTGCTTTTTTTGTAATCGTTGCCGATATATATCATGACAAACAATGACAAAACTAAATAATTTTTGTTGTTATTATAAAGCGGCCATGAAAGTAAATTAAAAATACTTGTAATCCTAAATTATATTAAAAATATAAATAAATCTTTTTTCTTATCTGACCTTTTCGTAAGAGAACATTTTCTTGATAATTTTAAAATCGTAATTTCTTCTATAATATCTTGTATTTCTAGTTTTAAAAGTTTAAATTTTTAATCTGTAATTAAGTCTTTATGTTTATTATACCTATACAGATTAATAAACAAGACTTAATTACAGATTACAAATTCAAACTTTTAAAACTGGAAATACAAGATATTATAGAAGAAATTACGAATATATTAAAAATGTTACAAAAAATTTCGCGCTCGTTAAACTTTTGCTAGCGATATGTCTTTCATAACACTCCGGGAGTAGAACTCGATTTTGCGCCCTGCTGTGAAATATTCGGGCGCAAATTACTAAGCTCCATGCCCGTCGTATTAAACGAAAGTCGTATGCAACTTGGGCGAAATATCGATCTCCGAAGAGTGTGATTGTCACCCACGCTTTGCTCGCACGATAAACTTCGCATTCGTTAGAAGATCAGTATTTGCGCCCTTGTTACATAATATGCTATTCGTGATTATTTTATATTTGGAATTAGTTATTAATTATATTTTATATTGAAATTTTTTAAAATAAATTTAGAGATAATTTTCTTTCTTTACAATTCTGATGTATTTTTAATATGCAGCTATCTTGTCTGCTCATATCCAACTGAAATTTATATGATGATTTGGAATGATTTTTATTGTTTTTTACCAATGAGTCTAAATAAAATTCAATAAATTAAAATATAGTAATATAACTCGTGTTTATTACAGTTTTCTTTCATATTTTTAGCAATCTTTAAAGGTGACCTGTAGTCAGCTCACTTAAAAATCATTTTACGAATATTTTTTAGTTACATGGCTGTTATATAACTTTCTTCTATCCTACTGCGAGCTATTTCACATACATTTATAAATTTTCTTTGCTTCTCTTCGATTATAGTAATGTGTTCTAGATCCTATGTCATAACATCTGATTTATTTCGGGTTACCGATGCGTTCATATTTCGCACATGAGTCATATATTTAATTAGATTCTGATTTCTGAAACAATGATTCAATTTACGTGCGATTTATTTATGTTTATTAAAATTTGATTCGTTATTAAAATATACTGTAACGGAAATGCCGTTGCAATAAATATCGTCATTATTCTTTGAAATTACAGGCATTCCGTTAGAACTCAGTCTCCGACGGCGGCTACGTATTATATTTAATTTAAAGATATTTACAAAATGTTTCAAGTTTTTAGGTAAACAATCGTGAGTTTTCGCGCCCGCGAGGATCTGCGAAACGTCACGAAAACCGGTAAACCTCTATGTATCGGCGACCAGGCACATCGCTCCGGGATATAACTTTTGTTTTACGCGTCGATATTTATGTAAAAATGAGTATGGTCTCACGTCATTTTTTGTCGAGTAGTGAAAAGATAAAATATTATTTTGTGCAGTGGAAAATTTTGGAAGGACGAGCGACGTTCATATTTAAAGCGATCCCTACTGAAAATTCTCAGCTGAGAATTCACTGTCAGATCTCACGTGAGAATGTGATAGAACTCAGATGAGATCTCTCGTGAGAACGTGAGAACTCACAGGAGAAATCAGGTGAGAACTCTACTGAGATCTCTGAAATTTACAAGATTTGAGATCAGACACAGGAGAACTAGTAACAAAAAGCCCATCCAAATGAGTTCGAATATAAGGAAAGTCTCAGTAGAGATCTCAGCTGATTTCTCATGTGAGTTTTCACTGTCTCTCACGCGATATTCATGTGAGTTCTCACGTTCCCATGTGAGTTCCACTGACTAGTGTGTGATCTCACGTGAGTTCTCACTGACTAGTGGGTGATCTCACGTGAGTTCTTACCTTCTCATGTGACGTATCATGTGAGATCTGACAGTGATTTCTCAGCTGAGAATTTTCAGTAGGGGAGTGCGACAAAGAGAAAAACAGCGTGCACTGGCGCGCCAATATTGTAAGTACCAGTTATGTACCTGCTTTTTCTCTCATTTCTCGGGTCGTAATTCCTTATATTTAATAAACTTTTATATTGTTATAAGAATTATATAATCTATTCATTTTTGTCATATGACTTTTCCCCTGTCATAAGTTTTGTCTTAGAAAATTTGTCTAGTTTTTCGGGTTTTTTATTCTTTTAGAGATTGGTCGTCTCGTGGTAACATTTACCGGGTAATTGTGCATTCTTATTAAAAGTGCACGACTTTGTAACTGTCGGCGCAAAACCGATCTTTTCTCTTTAAATATGACGTATAGTCGTCTTAATAAATATAATCAATAATTAAGAAGAAAAGACAGTTACAATAGAAACATTGAAAGATATCATGTATTTTTTATTCATACTTTAGTAATTTATCCAACTTCTTAAAATTTACATCAATTTTACTTTTTATTTGAAATGAAAATTTGTAATCGAGCCTATACTTGATTCTGTCGATGATTTCGAAATAGTCGAAAATCCGACAAGTCAAAATGCCTACGGGACAAAAAAACAACAATCATAAAAACAACAATCATTCACATTTTCAAATATTCTTAATAAATTTGACAACTTTTTAACTACTCCAAGTATTTCAACAGAATTTTGATAAGTTGCAGTCACGACTGAAAGGGAGTTAAATCAACTACAAATATGAAATAGTTAAAACGACGAATTAAAAAGAAAAAGTTCGTCAATAGTTATTAGTAATTATAATAATATACAGAGAAATAGTTAAACCACTGATTTATTACTAATTTATTCTAAAAAGTACTAAACTACAAATGTAAATTTCTGCTTTTAGATAAGTTTGAACTTATTCAAGCTTTGAAAATAAAAATATAATCAGAGCAATGAAATTTTTGAATGCCATTTAGGAGTTAACATACCGCAAGTAAACCAAAAATAAAAATACATTTTCATTTGATTTTTAACAGATTTTGGTGTAGGTCGAAAAACCGACAAATCAAAAAGTCGGCAGGTCAAAAAACCGATAGTCAAAAAACCTACAATTGAAAAGCCGACAGCCAAAAAGCCGACGCATAACAATCGCGAAATTAGGCACATCGACAAGCGGACAGTCATTTCTTGATGTGTTTTTTAACTATTGGTTTTTCGATTGTTGGTTCTTTGACTGTCGGTTTTTTGGCCTATCGACTTTTTGATTTGTCGGTTTTTCGACCTGCACCAATTTTTAGCTGATTTAACATCTTCACGAGCGCAACTACAATTGACAAAATTTCCTGGAGCATCTATTGAAACACGTGCAGTATTTAAAAAGTAAATTTCACTTTATCAATATTTATCCACAGTGGTCCTAAAGCAAAATAAAATTTAACTACAATGCCGACAAACAGTGCAAATTACATCTTTTAAAGCGTAATTTTGTGATTCAAACCCACCTTGACTTGAAATTCTAGTTGCTCACCTCGAAATTTTTTTGTTTGAACACGATTCTTCATTCCAAACACAAACATCAATTTGTTTAACTACGTCAGCATCAAAAAGTGTTAAGGGCATTTTTTAAAGCAACTTTTGGTGATTCAAAGTCACCAAGACTTCAATAATGTTGTATGCATAGTAGGAAACGACAACAATTTACATAAACATAAATTACTATTAACATTTTTAACAGTAATATAAATATATTATAAAATATTATTTTTATTATAAAATTTATTTTAATATATAAAATTTATTATAAATTATAAAATATAAATTATAAATAAGACTACGCAATTGTAATAGTATTTAAACTTTTAAGGAAGGAATATTTTCGCCTATTTAAACTACTACTTATTTAAACTATTAAAATTAGAGAAACAAGATCTTCACAAACTAATTGCGACACCACAACGCAAGAAAATACAATATACACAAATTTTTTAAAAATCAACTGCCCAACAAATTAATCAATGATTACACGTGGACATTGGAAATGGATAGTAAAGATAAAAAAATAACACAAGTACTAGATAGCAAATATAATAAGTTAGTAAAACGGGACAATGTGAATACAGATGAAAATATTGATAAGTGGCTAATCCATTTAACGGATAAAGTTATTCCACGTGATTTAGTCCATGTAGTATAATAATTAGAACCTGCATTTATTTTGTTTATTTGAATCAAATATTAATAAAATAAATAAACTATAACTTCGTTAATCATTGGCATTTTTTGATTATACGTGGTCTAAATGAATAAATTTTCATTACTTTTTAATACAAAAAACGATAAACATAGAATTAAAAAATGGAATGCCTCATGAAAATAAGAAAATAATATTGAAAAAAAATAAGTTTAACAAAGAAAATAATTTATATTTAACAAAATCGGATAAAGGTAATATTTGTGTGTCTTGGGTAGAAATGATTACATTATCAAAACGGATTTTGGAGAAAATACAAAATAAATTAAATATAAAAATTTCATTGATAAGGACATAAAAAAGTATTTGTGTTGTAATAATCGTACTTTACCTAGATTATACTCTTTACTCAAAGTTCATAAACAAAACTATGACAATGAGATCAATCGTTTCTATGATTGGTCCAATTTACAATGTTGTTAAATACGATTTTACTACAAACAGTTTGTTAACCCTAATAGAGTAAAAAACTCTTGGACTAATACACATATTTAACAAATTACAAACTTTTCTCCTTAAACGTAATTAATTTATTTAGGAGGTCAACCCCCGCCCCTTTTTTTCCTTTATTCTCTCATATTGAGAATGTTTTCTCGTATTGAGAGAGAATTTAACTTTGTAGGTTAGAAGCCATCATTTTGCAATCTAAAAAATTATTTCGTTCTTTTAATTTTAGTATTTGAGGGGGATTTTTTACAATAAATTATAAAAACTTTATATTTATATTTTATCTAAACAAAAATAATTTCAAAAAAGTTAGGAGAACAGATGTTTTCCATCTTGAAATAACATATTGCGTTTTGTCCAAGAAAAATGGTCTAAAACTAATTAATTCACCTTTTTAATTGATCATTTTTTACGAAGAGAAATGTGTCAATTTTTAAAAATATTTGTTTAAGAGCGACTGTAAATTTTTTCTTATAATAATGAAATCAGGTCTTAAAAGGGTATAGAGTTAGAGGACTCTAATTGGAGGAGAAGTAACTTGTTACCCAGTACTAAAACTTCCAAAAAATAGTAGAAATTGGAGAGTAGTCGCCAGATCATTAGTTAGTATTTATTTTAGTAACATGGTAAAATTGTACTTACGTAAATTAAATATGCTTGCACAATCAAGGTTAGTTAAAAGTGACAAATAAGTAAATCATCTTTCAAAAATTAACACAAAATCATTTCCAACACTTCCAGTGTTCAGAATAAAATGCATATAGTTATGTTCCTTATGTTCTATTTATTATGTAACAAACTTAATATTAAAAATACATTCTGCGTAACCATTCTCTCACACTAGACTTATCTACTAAGGAAAATCTCATGTCTATTGACATTCTGACAGACACGTTTGCAAAACAAGACATATCGAACCAGTTCGAGTTCATATTCTCACACACCACACGAATCGATTATCTGTGAGACGTTTCTCCAAACCATGTCAATGATACGTAATGTACAAGTAATATGATCACATGAATAATATTTAACACGGATCATTAATGATTATGCGAATTAAGAGAGTAAACTCTTCAGAGATGAGCAATAGCTCATCGGTTTAAATGTAGATTTTTATCAAACAATAATAATTTTGTAGAAAGTAATTTTCGTTATAGATCTATCGCTACTAAACTGTCTCTGAATGTGAATTTCGTCGTATTTTTACAAAAATTATTCATAAATAGCTAACCATAAGAAGTACTTCTTCAATTGTCAGCTCACTTTGATTCCAACATTGGTCTGCGGATGTCGGAATCATTTATATACATTTCGATGTATTATTATTTTATTTCAAATTCATGATTTGGCTACAATTTCAAATAATTGACCATCAGTAAAAATGGCAAAGAAGTTCCCACATAAAAAATCTGTCACTGCAGTAGTCTCAAAGATGCCGCTGTTGAAGATACACGATAGTAACTTGTCGACATCGTGTTATTTCAAGACCCCTTAGGATTCATTTTAGATTATCCACAAAAAATATTATAATAATAAAAATATATTAACGTTTATGCTTGAACACATTGCTAGAGTTGAATAGTTTTAGAAGAAAGTAAATTGTTTAAACTATTCTCTTCATCTCGCAACGAAATATTTTGACACTACAGTTCTGAGTTTTTATTTGTGGATGCCATACTAAAGTATATTTTAAAAAACAATATCTTCAGTTGAGTCTTCCCTGAATATCAATACCACAACATAATGTAATCTGATGATTGGATTTCATATCATTAGCAAAATTGAAGGATCATAACCTAAAATAATACGTATTAAGACTTTCTTGTATTATTGCAGACTCACTTTGGTTTAGGACTATTGTTATACAAGACTTTGCTAAAGCTCTTTTGACCAATACTGAGCAGATTGTTATAATAAAATCCGATTACGGATTGTATTATTTATTTAGATGGGCGAAATGTCTTTCCAAATTTGAATTAGTAAAAGGATCCTAAAAAATCAAATACATCCTTTCCTAATACTAGTGAAATTAAAATCGCTTGATATTTATAAGAATTCGACTATAAATCAATAGAAACTTCCAACTTTTATTAATTTTTTTTAAAATTTAGTTAGTAAAGTTACTCAATTATATATTTTTCACTTTTTCGTTAGTATCTTTAAACTAATTCAAATTTAGATAGTTCTATCCATTTGAATTAATACTGCAATGAATTCACTGATGTTAACTGACTTTTCTTTAAAAAGGTATCACAGTAGAAGAAAAAATTATGTACATCGACTTACATTGTAGATCTTCTAAAGAACTGATTACACTATCGCCTTATATTCAGTTAACAACAATGAAGGTCATTACGGAAATACTATTAAAACTTGACAAATAAGAGATAACATTCAACAAGATGCGAATCAGACGGAAAATAAAAATGCAAATAATTTCCTAACTTAATTTTCCACTCTAAAAAAACTCATCGGTCACGATGTAAATTGCAATTTGGTTGTAAAAAATGGTAAAACTAATAAGATTAACGCTAAAGAGTATCTGCTTGCTCCGGCTGAAGGTGGAGGCTCATCATGAAGAGTCGTTTCCAAGTTGCCGCCATTGTTGCCATGAATATCTCCTATAGCGGCTTTATATTCGTCGTCGTTCAAAATTGAAATTCGTTCTTGAATGTCTGGGTAAACTGGGGATGTCTTGTTTATGTACTTTGTCACTGCTACCAAAATCGCAACATCTGAAAATAGTAAACGAATTTTTTATTTATTTTGGTATATTGCAAAATGTGAACAAGCAATGAACATATTTATGCCTATAGTCTATGATCAAAAACATGCACAAAATTCCGCAAAATGTAATATACAGCTTAATAAATTTGTTTCTCAATATCTGAACACGTTCATGACAGTTTTTTTTTCTTTTGTTTTTATTTTTCTTTCGCAATTGCTGTTAGTTATATCTTAATTGTTTCTCCACACAAATATCTCTGGCCCTCGCAAAGAACCATGTCATTTTAATAAATACTAGAAACCTATTCACGTTCTGTTATCTGCACATCCAAAATAATAGTCATCAATTCTGCACTTGATTTCATTTTAGAATCCAAAGAACCAGGGAATGTTATAGTCTCCCACAGCTTCTTATAGCCCTAAAAACTAACCAACCTGATAATTTAACCCTGCACTAACGCCTAAAAACTTGCCATGTTTAGCACATTCAGAGATATGACAGAAGTTCACAGTCTCTCTGCCTGATTCAGAAATGAAAAGATCAGTATGAAACCCACTGATCTTACTGATTTAGGGTGTAATCCTTTCGATTTCTGGGGTTCAAAAAAAGCGAAAAATTGGAATTTTTTTTATCATTTTTTTTTTAAATTACATAACGGATATCGATTTATAGCAAATTATGGATAAAGGTGCACTGCATGAATGAGTTGATTGCGAAAAACCACTATAAATAATTGGTTGTTCCAACAAACTGCGCTAAGATCTAGCAACAAATAGCAACCAATTTAACATGTTGATTAGTTCTCCTTTCCAATTAAATAGTTTCCCTACCAGTTAACTGGTTTTCAAAAACAACAAATTCACAGTTGGTTTTCCTAACCAAGTCGTGCTTTCCGAGTAGCTAAATATTTGTAGATTATCGTAATCAGTTTTGTTTTCAGTTTCTCATCGTTTTTTTTTCTAAATTGTGAAATCTGAACATTTAAAATTCGTGTTTTATTTAAATAATTCTGATATAAAAGAACATTAAACCAAATTTTTTGTTTCAATGTATATAATTTTTATTGAATGCACATAATTTTCCAGTATATTTGGCAGTCTCAATATCAGAGATTTTAATGTATCTAAATTATTATTATGTTCAAAACTATTAAATTTATGTGTTTTATCATATTATCTTAAAGGTTTGAAATCTTTTTTGTATCTCATTTTTCCATATTTTGGATTGATTCTATGCAAAAATTCACAAATTCACGATTTACAATGAAAATATGTTTTGCTCCTCATAACCCTGTAGCAAAATGACACTATCCCTCCCTAGGGAGCAAAGTAACACGCTGTCGTATGCGAATTTAGTATGTGCAATAAAGGAGAGTAAGTGTTTGCTAACTCATGAGAATTATCGCCCTCGATAAGAATAAAAAATAAACTTTTTGCTCCCTAGTTACACAATGTACTATTGCTGAAATATGTCGATACGTTGATAAGGTTTTGTCTTCTACATAAATGAACTGTCTGCAAATTTTTCGAAAATGGACTAGAAATACTATATGTCACAACAAATTTTAATAATTTTATGGAAGGATTTGAAGAACATATAAAAACTGTAAGATCAGTGGATTCCGTACGACTTTTTCCATTTTTCAATTTGGCAGTGATTAAATATTCAAATTTTTTAGGCGTTTAATTTTATAGTATTATTTAATTTCTTGTGAAGAATATAATCATTAGAGAAGGTACCATGAAGAATCTTTTTTGAGTTATCAAAGTTCATGACAATTATTGTAAAATGCACTTTGTACGTTACCGGAAATTCAGCAAAATGACACGCAAAATTAGAATGGAATACAAAAAATAACAATAATAAGAATAAATTATTTTAAAAGTGTAACTAACCAAGACTTGTAGCTGTAAGTGGTTTCAACATGCTGTATCCATCTCCACCACTCTTGATGTACGAGTTCATTAATACGGAATATGTTTTGTTCTGTTGAACCTCTTCATAAACTGGAATATTGCAAATTCGACAGCGAACTCTAACAGATATCACTCTGGAATTCACTGGCTTCGACATATCATATATAACCTGCAATAAGAAAATAATACTTAATTTGCATAATTAACGAACGAATATTGTGTAAAGAAAAATAAAAAAGAACAACTATTTTGAAATAATAATTATTCAATATTTGTTATTGTTTGTAATTTTTAAAAACATTTTCTAGTCTACGTTGAATCGAGTTGAAAGGAATAATCACTCGGTTTTTATTTATAACGGATGTAGTATAACACAGGACCACAAAAAAATTTGTTGGGAGTTTCTTTTAATCAGAGGTAGTGGATCTTATAGATTTTTGGTCGCTGCAAACGAATCCGTTGCCCGATTTGGCCCATCACGTCAGGTTTTCGAAATATCGTATCCGGAAATTGAAATTATAATTAAAAAAACCGAACAAAAAGCACGAACAACAATCACATTATCGAAGAACGTGTCTTGCAAATGTCAAACTGATTTAATCATTTTTCGCTCGGTATAAAGCCAATTATCTTGTTCGCAATTTGCATGGAATGTCACTTAGTGCTTCAAATTTTTTACTTCCTAGTGACATACGTATTTTTAAAACCATTTTTTAATTTTTTGTATTATTTGCAACTACTATTATTGTTCTTAACCCTTTATATCCTGAAATGCGAAAAGCAGATCGGTTTCAGTTCAGTTTCTGCAGTAAAAAGATTTTTTTTTCATTTTTTAAGAATACCTTTCCAATTATTTTCAAATGTGCTTTATCAATCCCATCAAAAGCAGTGCAAAAGAACGAGTATTTACATAAAAATTTTCCAAAATTAAATAAAATGCCATTATTTTTAGGTGTTTTTTTTTCATTTTTCACGTTTTTCTCCGTTAAAACGGATTATAATCAATGAAATACATACATAAAAAGTGATCTCGATTGTTGAAGATAAATAATACGATAGCAGAATACTTTTTAGAAACAATGGCCTATGCAAAGCGTCCACGTAACGAAAGAAATTTATTCCAATTATTATCTCCTTGAAACACGGATCATTGAAAGTTTTTTTTTTGAGTTGTATAAGGATATGTAAATATTGACTGGTTATATACGAAGAATATAATAATTTTCAATTAAAAAACAGGCTTTAAAAACAGCATTTGTATTTCAATTGCTAACTTTTTTCGTAAAAAATCTGTTTTTTTGCAATTTTCACGACGGAAATCGATGGAGAACACTTGAAAATAGTAGGAAAGGTATCTTTAAACATTTTTTAAATATTATTTTTTCTGGAGAAACTGAGCTGAAGTTCACAATGTCGTCTCAAATAGGTCGTAGTAGTCGAAAAGTCATCAATGAATTCCGTTTTAAACTCGTGTATAAGTCCGTTGATTCAAATTTAAAACGCGAATTATACGTTTATGGATTGTACGTTTAATAGACTTCGATGAAAAACGTTTTTAAAACGTTGCCATTAAAATGCTAAGCGACCGACGAGGAAAATAGCTTTTTGACAAAAACATCGAATAATCATTGAAATAGTCGGCCTCTTCGAGCTTAGGCCAGACACGACCTGCCAATTGACATTTTCGAAACGTATTTAAATTGTGCAATATGGACGATAAATGCCTTTAATTTACGTATGTCCATTATCTATTAAATATAAAACTTTGACGTTTAAAACGTTTGTTCTACGTATTTGTCACGGAACCATTTTCTTTCTAAGTGGCTGAGGATTAAAAGGAAAACGTATTAAAAACGTTCGGCCGTATGTTTAAATGTACGTATGTTAAAAACGTATGTTTAAACATACAGCCTAAAAACGTATATTTGACGTTTTAAAAAGTTTTCCATCATTTGCCGTTGATTGGGTAATTACTAAAAAATATACTAAATACATCAATTCTCATGACGTATAAATAATAGAAGACAATATCTTTCTTTTGTTTCATATTACGAATAAAGTAAATACTAACATGTTTGATAGCGTTTGATATTTTAGTAAAATGCCGATTTTTCTCGATTTTTTCGCGTTAAACAACAAACCCTTTCATTTCTCGCGGACATGAAAAAATAAGTTTATGTCATTGTATTATTGCAAGGCTTAATTAGTTATGTTTTAGACATAACGGTATTACAACCAGAAATGTCTTTTTTCTTAATTGTTGCCTTATTTGTTTCGTGTATTTAAATAAAAGGAAGAAAAAAATACGAAATGTCAACTAAAAAATAAATGTTTTGATAATTTCATTAATCACGTAATTGTTTCCTTGTATTATCAGATTGTACTAAAAGAATTGTATTATTTTACAACATTTTACTATTCGTGACTAACATTTTAAAAAAAAATTATTATACGAAATTTTACATACACGCATGCCAGACATTTGAAGAAATGCACCTCCATGGGACGTTTTGAAGCCTCGTTCTCGATCACGAATGCTCCATTCCAACATTTCGTATATACGAGTTTTGTCCATTTCGACAATAATCATTTCATTGTCAAAGGGTAGTGACGTCATTACATCTCCCATTATAACCTGCAAAGAAAAGTTACACTTTGTATATTATTCATTGATTTGATGTAGATGACAAGTTTTGTCGTTCGACGTGACCATAATTATTCCAGTAGTTTTTTTCTCAGTTTACTGTATTCAATTAATTCTACATGCTCTATGATTTTCAGTCCTGTAGTATGTACGAAAAATGACATTTACAAAAAAATTTAATTAATTTCGTTAAATAACTTTTACCATTTCTTTGGGTTTGACAAAATGTCGAGAAACATTTGATTAAAAGTGTATAGATTAGGGTGCGTCAAAAAAACCGAACTTTCAAAATACAGAAAGCTTTGTATCATTTTTGTCCTTTTAGATTAACAAAAAGATGGTCAGCTAATATTTCTGTATTGTTTTTTTAGGTTACGTTTATCATGACTTATATCCTTCAAATTAACGTTGAGGAATAACTAAACTAATATTTGTCAACATGTACAATAATTAATGTCTATACCTAATGCATACATAACATCTGTGTGTTAAATAATGTATAGAAATATCTGACAATTTATTGAAAAAGAATTTTGTATTTTGTTTAACTTCCGAATTATGTTTTCGTATTTTTATTTAAAAAATCTTTGGTCGTTGTGTCTTTTGTCCGTGTGTTTTTTGCCGTCATTTTTTTTTGTCTCGTGTTCTTTTGTCCGGATATTTTTAGGCTGAGATCTTTAAACGTGTAACCCTTTAGCATGCATGTCTATTTTTTGATATTGCGATCGATATATTAATTTCGTTAAACTAAAAAGGAAATTATTAAAATATAATACCTGGTTTTTGTTGCCTTTGGATATTGAAGATCTAATAGATCCTCCGTTCACTAACGCAATCGGAGCACTCGTCCAACCTTGCTTTCCATTAAATATGTTAACAGCCTGTAATTAAATTCAAATTTTGTTAGTCGGACTTAACAATTTAATTTTTTAATGTTAACTGATGAAAGAGAATGTCAAATTATCGTAACTGAATTAAAAAGATATATATATCCATCACTGAACAACTAAATAAATCAAAATTTTACGTGATGTGTTAAAAAAACTAATGTAATTAATAAAGAATTATCCAAACCCCGAAGTAGAGCTGATTACAAATTAGAAAAGTTTAATTCTTACAACATCTACTGCTGACAAAATTGGGATTTTTATCGAAAATTTTCTACGTAACAAAAAATGATCTCATACGCTTTCTGCCTCGAATCTTGTGAATCTCGAATGTCTGAGTATTCGCTGTTGGGGGTCATAGATCCTTTAAATTTGTTAGTTGTATTACCGTAAGACCTTTGAAATTATCGGATATTTTCCGATTACTTTGTTGGAAACTTGATGGAAATATATAATTAATGTCGTAGGTGAGGTATTCGGAGAATTATATATCATATCATGATTTTGGCAGCAATCGCCCGACCTTCAGACAACTTATCATAGATTGATCCGTTTTCATCTACACCATATTTCCAAATGTCTGTCAAATAGATGGGAAATGATTTACAGGCTTATCTCTAATAATTCCCCTGCCGGCTGTTAGAAAAACACTCAACGCTAAGTTGTAGTAAGTCGGAAATATTGTACATCGATTGGCTAAAATAGCGATAACTACTTGGTAAAAAATCTGTTACATCTTGTGAGTAAAACTTTGTGATGTCATAATTACAATCCAATTAATTGCGCAAAGATAATTAGATTGTCATAATCTAAATTCTTGACTAATTTAACTTGGGATTGTCTCGTAGCATAACGAAAGCACAGGAATAAATCTGTAAAATTATTCATTCACCCAAGTCTGGTTGCTAACTCATTGCCAAAGTGTTTTGGTGTTTGTGTATAAAAATTTCAAATTTGTAAATATTACCTTACGCATACGTAAGATAATTTGTTCTATTCCAGAAAATAAACATGTAAATATTTAATTTTTAAACGAGTCACATATAAATATATTAACTTTTCATAGAATCGGCATCGGATGCGGCATTCGAATCTGGTACAGTAATTACTTTTTTTAAGGGATGATAATTCATAATTAACTAGTAATAATGAACTACTTGTATTGGTTATTTTTTGTAAAAAACATTACTAAACATTTAATTAATGTTAAAGCAACATGAAAAAAATTTTCAATAAAATCTTTATTATGACTTGAGAAAATGTTTTAAATGAGCCTTTTGTTTGTTCTGAGTTCACTATTTATTTTCGATTATATCATTTTTGGATTCAAATTGATTTTCGCAAACTGTTTTGAATTCACTTTTTGGTTTCTGAGGAACTTAGCATTTTTTACTTTCGACGATATTATTTTTTGATTTCACTGGATTCTCAGAGACTGGATTCGCTTTTTGGATTTCAAGGAATTTTTAGTATATATGATGGACACTGTGTGTGCGGACTGGATTTTAGTACGCCTTTTTTAGCATTCATGAATATTATTTTTGGATTCATGCGTATATTTCCGGATTAATTATGAATTCTATTTTCTGGATTACATTTTTAAATTACTTTTTTATTCAAAAGATTTAGTTTGACAAATTGCGAATTTAGTTTAATATATTCGAATCCTTCTGTATACATTTCCAATACTTTTTCGATTACTAGGTTACGCCTCAGATCGGAAAGTAAATTTAATGTTGATGTAAGAGTTTTCCAACTCACATAACTTGTTAAAAAATCTCGGGACATAAATACATTAAATCAGATCATCTAAATTGACTAAGCTCACCCTGACAAGATTTTGCAGTTACTCTTTTTGAACTTATTTTTAAGAAGTTCTACATATGTTTAATCTGTTCCGGGATGTCCAAGATCACCTGAGGAAATCCAAACGTAACTTTTATTTCTCCCAGAGAGCTCTGTGGGAGCTGTAATATTTGATAATTTTGATTGGTATGTCGCGATGTTAGTTTTTTATCTACATTTAAATGGGTTATATAATCGAAATGCGTTTTTTGCAGAAGCAATGATAGCCCAAAACTCCTGAAAATATCAAATAAAATTTTGTAATGTTCCGGGCGCGAAGCTCGATTTTGCGCCCTAGGTCTAAAGCTGCGGGCGAGAGTTATCGATACCCAGCCTGTCACATTAAAAATATCGTATGTATCACGATAAATTGATATGTAATGGAATGAAATTTAGTCCATTGCATTCATTACTGTAATTTCCAATTATTTCTAATACATAAAAATGCCTATATCTTAATCTCACTGATATTTAAAATCGTCTTATTAGATGAAAAAAGATACATCTTATCAAGAATGTAAGTATGAGTAACAATAAGTAAACTAATAACTGCTAGTGATCTAAAGTACGACTATTGAATACTCTATACATAAGATTCTCAAGATTCCAAGAAAAGAGAAAACTCTACACAAGTTTTAAAATAGATATTTTTTTGCAATCGAAGTGAAACACAATTTATTATGTTCGGTAAAACTCATTAATTACGCTAACGACAAGACTCATTCCCAAAGGAAATAAGAATATACAAGCAAATGTGCTTAAAAAAAAATACAAATTTTAGAACCACGAACAAAGCAAAAATATATAAAATACATTTAAACTTAAACTTTCTTAGCTATTTCATCACATATAAAAGAAAGATTTTATCAATATTTAAATATTACTTCACACTCGCCTTGTTAATTTCATGTAATCAACACACGACAATTACTACTGCTACTTAGTAGTTATCATTAGGAACACGTTGGGAAGTACCGGCTTTATGAAGTTATTTGCTGATCGTAATTTTCCTCAATATTTACATAAAGTAATGAAATAATATTGACTCGATAAATTATGATGCAGCGATGTGTCGAATGTATAAATAAACATTTGTCAGCTCATTTAAAGTGTTAAAAAATAGTTAGAATACACTTAGTATCACGAGATTAATGCAGTTAATAAAAATGGAATTAAATCGAAAAAACGAAAAGTATATCAAACATTACAAAAAATGTTATCTTCAATTTAAAAAATCATGATATCTTTAAAAATTAGCAATAACAATCACTCGTGCTCTCTCTTTACATTTATTGAAAATATTTGATCAGTTGGATATTTTTTATTTCCACAAAAACATTTCTTGATATCTTAAGTGCTTGTCAAACCCGACGGTATCAAATAATTACATATAGAAAGGAAAGAAATAAAAACTGGTTTCGCATCGAATGTCAATTTCATAAAACTCATAAATAAAAAATAAATATTTTTGTTCAATTAACTTTTATTTTTATTTACAAAATAATCAAAGACTATTTTGAAAATATTAGGTATATTAATAACGGACCTTCACTAAAAGTTTTTACATACATTTTTAATGTGTTAAAATATTAGACCTAGATATAGTGTGCATAGTATCGGATGACAAATTCAACTTTTTCCGAACGGAGAATGTTCGTAAGAAAGTTGAACTTTAGTCGCGGATACTAACACAGAGGAAAGAAGTGGATTTAATTGCATCATTCTATCTATTAATATGCATTTGAAGTCTAAATTTAGATTGCAATTGTAAGTTCTATTTTCTACACTGCATATAAATACTTATATCATTTTAATTGTGAAAAGTAAACTAAATTTTTGTGTTTGTTAAATTTTTTTTATTTGTAGATTTACGGAAACGTTAAGAAAACAATCCTATACTCTCTAAATTTTTTACAGTGAAAATTGAGTCATCTTCTGTTAAAAGTGACTTTTTCACTAGTTCTAAAGTGGAAATCTCACTTGATGAAGAGGGGGGGAAACAGTTCACTCTCCTTAAAGTGAAATTTTCACATTAAAAATAGTGAAAAAGTCACTTTTAGCAGAGGACGACCCAATTTTCACTGCAAAAAGCTTTAAAGAGTATGTAAATTAATTTTTTTTAAGTAATAAATAAAATTATTTTAAAATATGTAAGGTAAATGTTAGCCACTTTCAATCGCCAATATTTTTTTTAAATTATACCAACTACGTTCGACATTTCGAATGATGCATCTAACCGTATTTAAGAATTAACTTGTTTTTTCAAACGCAATGTTCATCATGATACGGATTTATTCATCTTATAAACTCAGAAATGTTCTTGAAACTATGACTTGAAAAATATGCTTTTACACGTTTTTATTTTTAGCTATTTAGAATTTCAATAGTTATTTTAATAGTTAGCTCCTTCGTTTTTCAAAATTTAAAATGGTGGACTCAATATCTACGTTATATGATACTAAGTATAAGGACATTGAATATTTATTCATTTCTCATCCTTCTTCTCATTTGAATTTTTTGCTTGGTGTAACTTATCTACCTGCGATGTCATCTACTGACTTATTCCATCATTTACCTGATGAATGTAACTCATTAATTCATGAATCTCCAAAATGTGAAGTGGTTTTAATGGGTGACTTTAATTTACCTCAATCATATTAGAACATTACTTTGCAATCAAATTATGTTTTTAATCATCCTGATAAAACTATTGAAAAAAATTTTTAATTTTTTTGGACATGGCATCTTATAATCATTTAAGATAACTCTATTCAGTCAACCCAAATAAGAGTTATACGTTGGACTTAGCATTGTCATCTCTACGATGGTCATCAAGTACACAACCGATCAACCGAATACTTCCTAGTGAATCTCATCATGACCCAGCAATACTGTGTAATACTGTTTCTTATCATTTTAATAAAGCTGACTATTGTAAAATAAGTAAAAAATAATCAGACATCGAATGGGAATCCGTTGTGTCGGATCCAACTCTTGAAATTGCAATTGATAAAGTTTACAATATACTTTACGAAATGGTTAACATGTACGTACGAAAAAAGAAAATGTACCAAAGTTCATATCCGGTTTAGTTCACCGCTGGAGGATTCGTAGCTAAAATTATGCATCTTATCAGTAATTCTCTAGCTATTTTATTTAATAGATCACTTCGAGATGGTAGTATGCCACTACTTTGAAAGCAATCTTATATTACTCCAGTCTACAAGAATGGAAGTAGATATGAAGTCATAAATTATAGACTAATTTATATTTTAAGTGTTATTTCTAAAATATTTGATCTTATTATGGCTGATAAATTGACTAACAAGTAACCCTACCCAAGTGTGTCTCACCGGTTGGATTAAAACTTTGCATACGTGTAGAGTATCGAAAAATATTGGACACGTAATTTTTTTTTTGGGCCCTTAAATCGTTTTAGGGGGTAAAAACTACCCCCTGTATGATACGTTTGTATATATTTATCACATTAACTGTTTAACAACGCAGCTAAAATAATTAAAATGATTGCAAATTATACAGCATTTATTGTTTTTGAGGTCACTGAATACGAATCTGGTGTCAAATTCCCAAAATTCAAAATGACGTATCCAATATGGCGGACGAAATGCCTGGCATAAAGAATTTTTAAAATTGTTTACTTGTTTATAGTTTCTTTAAATAATTATTGTTAAACGCTTGAATTTAAAAATAAAAAAAAAAAAGAAAATTACTTTGACTTGTATCGTAGGTTAGTTTTATTTTATTCCGACACTAGTAGTTGGCAACAACTGTAACATAACAACAAAATAATAAATTTTAAAACATCCGCCACTGTATTTGAGCCGCCATTTTGAACTATGAGAATCTGACATCAGATTCGTATTCAGCGACCCCAAAAACCGCCAAAGTAGTTATTTTCATGTGGATTTGTGAACATTTCCAATGTTTCATCCGCTATATTAAAGATTCTGAAGATGGCCCATATAGAGGCCGAAACGTATTTTATGTGGAGTTTTATTTAATACCAACATCAAAAAAAGTAAAAGGACCGCACATCCCGAGAAACATTTCAACTGTTTACTGATTTTATATCTCATAACACTAGAAAAATGGATCTCAAGTCGATGTAATCTACCTAGAATTTACCAAGGCCTTCGATAAGGTGGACCATGGTCTTTTACTAGCAGACAAAGATAAAGTCTCTACATTCTTCCCACGTAATATCCCACGTAAAGGTAAATAAAATTTTAATAAAAACTACTCACATAATCAACCATCGCATCCGTTATCAAGTTTCCAAGATTACATTCTTCAAATCGACAAACTTTGTCGCTGCCTTCTAAAGTGACCCTCGTATACCCCACTTGTTGTTTGGATTGACTCATGACAGCTGGTCGCCAAAGTTCCAATTCCTGGAGTATATCTGGAGCTTGCTCTATTTTATTGTCGACCAAAATTGGATTTCCCGCTATAGTCTCGATTTCACCCTCCTCATCGAAAGTAATTGTCAAATTTCCCATGTAAAGCGTGTAGGCATACGCCTGTACAACATAAACTTTTCTTCCGCTTTTTTGTCGGACCTCCACTGGATACATATCTTCTCTCTTTGGACTTGCAAGTGGTGGAGTTCCCGTATAGAGGAAAGTGTTTGTATGACCACCAATGACGAGATCAATATCCTCGACCTCTGCAGCGATCTGCTTGTCCATGTTGAACCCAGAATGACCCAGAGCAATTAGGATGTTGACTCCTTGGGCCTTCAGTTTCTTTGCCTCTTCCCGAATTACTGGGATTTCATCATAAAACTCGACGTTGGGTGCATCTGATAAAATTTTAGTTTCTGGTGTTAAATACCCGATTACTCCAATTTTTCTGCCGTTAGCTTCTAGAATCGTGGAGTTCATCAGTGCACTTGCCTTCCGAAGCTCGGGTTCATTTGTCAAATCCATATTTGCTGTAACAATTGGATATGATGCATTTTCTACGAAAGGTATCAGACCTTTCACACCATCGTCAAACTCGTGATTTCCTAAACTCTGTGAAAATATAAGAAATTACTATGCTTATCATGATATTTGAAAGAATATAACGGTATGGATTGTTTTATTCTTTAAGGACATTAGTGCTTCATGATGTATCAGTACTTACAATTGCATCTGGTTTAAGCAGTTCTAAAAACCTCGACACGATTTTCCACTTGTGAACGGTGAACCAAACAGATCCTTGGTAGGTGTCTCCGGCATTTAAGAAAAATGTTGGAGTTGTTGAATTTCTTCCTTTTCTTACAAGTGTTGCTATTCTTGCAAATCCACCGAAACATTTTTTGTTTGCAACGTCTTTGAACGTACAGTTGGTAGAACTGGCGGAAGTCTGTTCAAACCTTTGAAAATGAAAGATTTTAATTAATTGAATAATATTAACGTGAGGTTCGCTTACTTTACATCGGCACATTTTTCAACACAATAATGACAGGAAATAACATTTGGCACTAACAATTTCAAGTTTATTGCCCTTCCAAGTGGTTTCTTTAATTTGCAATTCTACATTGATACATAATCGAAACACTCAGAGCACCTGTGCTGAACGAAGCAATGAAAGAATGTCTTGTTTAAATTTGGACTCTATCTCATTAAATATGAGTTACAGCAACTCCAAATTCCGAAATCTCTAATCTGTTTGAACTCATTAAGTCCAGAAAATGCACTATTCTCAATTGATTTTTGAAACTTATTTTCTGCAGTATAAAATTGAAATAAAAATGTCTAACATACCTATTCTACAATTTTTAAGATGATCTATCGATTGACATAGCCAAAATTGCAATTTTATTCGATCCAAAAACCAATATGGCCTATTTTAAATAAAAAATGGACAAAATTTAAAGTCTTTTATTATTTGTGAATTTTTTTTCCCGTTAATAAAGTTGGAGGATCGGTCCCAAATCGCAACTAAAAGTTCACAAAATCTATGAACTTTAACTAGCTATTTTTTTTTGTTCTAGCAACAATCAACTAGGAACATTATTGATGAAATTCATATGTCTCTAGAGATATAATTGTCTTGAAAGTACAGGAGCTTCCTAGGTCAGGAATGTGAGGTTAGATTTTTTAAATTCAAGATGGCATATTCAATATAGTGTAACAAAATTCATAAAATGCTTCAAAATCTAGAGAAATTGTCTATACAGGGGTTTTTCGGGTCATTCTTCAGGAATTTAAGGTTAGATTATTAAAATTTAAGATAGCGGATCCAATACAGCCTTTCAAAATTTCATGAAATTGCTTAAAACTACCAGACAAATGAATTTCATCGATAATGTCCATAATTGATCAAATAAAGTTTATTTTTTTGATACATTGTCATTTTGAAGAAGTAAGATTGGAATCCAAACTAAAATATTTATAGTTGAAGTTCATGGATTTTGTGCAATTTATTGGCTCGAAAAAAAATCTCAAAAAACACATCGAATTTTGTTCAGTGTTATTTAAAATTTTATTTTAGCCATATTCGTTTTTAGAACTATTAAAATACAGTTCTAACTACGTCATATGTAAGAGCACCGATCAAAACAGCAAAATATATGTTATTTTTTACGGCAGAACATAATAAGTCTGAAGCAACAATTATTGCAAATAGTGCTGTTTTTGGATTTAAGAGTGAAGATACTATTTTTCTATAATTCACAGACAAAAACATAAAAGCTCTCATGACTAGAGTGATGTGTTAAATATCATAATAGGTTTTTTATGAGAAACAAATTGTTATGTAGATAAAATTAATAACAAAACATAATTGTTAGAATCATAATTCTAGTTCGTTACCCCAGCAAAACTCGATAATATTTCTAAAAATACCGTCAACAAATGCTAACAATACTATTGCACTAGTTTACAAAAAAAATAAATAATTTCTGTACATTCAATGCCATAATTTTTGTGTGATATATTTTGATAAAATAAACTAAAAACTTTTTTTTCTGAAGTAGCTGTACATTCTGCGTCCGATCTGAAGTAAAAAACGTCTAATTGGATAGAACAAAACATGGAATTAAAGGTATTTAGGTACACAACATATATTTCCCATTTTAGTAGCTATTATGTTATTTAATTCGATGAATTCGCGATATAATTCGAAAATGGGTTTTGTTTTGCGGATTTAATGTAACTTACCGAATGCATAATAAAAGCCAGAATTATAAGAAAATAATTGATTTCTTAAAAAATTATGTAAAAATGCGTATCGAGTATTCATTATTATTCTGTTTCGTTTTCGGTCTTTGTTTTTGATGTATTTTTTTCGTATTTCAGAAAAAAAAATGAAAAAAACATCATATCTTGAAAACCTAGCTATACAAACAATTTTAACGTGATTTTTTAGTTTCATGGATTAAAATACATCAGAAAAAAATGTGTATTTTGGCTGTAAACTAGTGTAAGCAAACAAAAATTTTGTTCTATATCAAAATCGACATATTGTTAAGGGAAGACATTTTTAATAACCATAACAATTACATGCCCAATTAAAATGTTCTGCATGAAAATAAGTACTCCAGTGCTAAACGTATTAGTAATCATTACTTCACTCGACTAATTTAGTGATGATATACTGTCGTACAATCGCGTGGCTCCTGCGTATTTTAATTTACCTTTTTTCAAAATTTGGAAAGAAATTTTAAGTTGCATGGCTCCTCTGTATTTTAATTCAGTTCTTTTCTAAATACTGACTTTTCGGAAGATATATTATTACTAATTATTTGTAATGATCTGCCAACGTGGCTAAAAGTGAAAAAATGGGCACTTTTTTATTCTAAGGCTTCAGTATCGAAAACAGTGCAAGATACAGTTAAAATATACTGAACCTTTTTTGTAGAGTACAAAATTTCCTACAAAAAAGTCAGTGAGTTCCATGCTCACTCGGAAATATTGCATCATTATTGCCCCGTTTTCAGATGGGAAGAAATATTGCTCCAATTGATTACTCGTGTCAATGGCTAGTAACCCTGACCTATTTTCAGAGTGTTACTACTGAAAGTATATATAAGTAGATATAGGAAGTAGGATTTTTAAGATGGATGATTATATAAGTCTCTAATCTATATTTAATTTCACCACAAAATTGAAAAACTACAATAAATACCGTTTACTAATAAAAATAATTCAAAACTAATTTCAGGGATATCATTGTATGAGAAAACAAATGCCTTATACATAATAGTATTTAGTATTTTGTAATTACCAAACTAGAAATAGATAAATAAAAGAATGCTGTAAGAAAAAATTAATATATTTTGTTATCAATATCCAATATTCGCACTTTTCCCTCTTAGAGTGTAATAGTCATATCTCTAATATTGAGCATAATGAATAGAATGTCATCGAAATGCTACCGTGAATGTTTATCTGGGTTTTCAGCAGATTTCGAAAACAAAAACTGTATCGTTACATTTCTCACCGATACATAATTTCAAGAAAATAGAAGGATGAATTATATATTGTACTATGTTTTAGATGTAATCACAAGTTTTCCTTGATTTCTAGTAGATTAACTTAATTTAAGTTAATCAGCCTGAACTATTAACTGTAGTTTATTATCTTATATTCCGTTAAGAATAGTACAATTTTTATTATATTTGTATTTATTGTACTGCTGGTATAGACTTACTACAATAATAATAATAATAATTTGTAAAGTTATAATACAACTTATACATATCTAATAAATACCCAGATTCCCTGGAGACGTTTGTGCAATAATAAAATATTAGTATTTTAATAATAAAAAAAAAAAGAAATAGTGAAAAAACTATTGAAAAGTGGGAGCATCTCAAAAATCAGACATTTCAAAAACACACATTTAAAACATTTCAAAATGCATATATATTTTGAAAGTCTGCTTCTTGAAATGTCTGGTTAATGAGAGTCGGCGTTTTGAAGTATTTGTTTTGTAATTTGTCGGGTGTACCCATAAACAGAGAGAGTAAAATTTGTGAGATGCGGACTGTGCTTTCACTCATTAAGAGTGATAATTGGACTCACTCCAAAAAAGTGAATTTTCACTCTAACTTCAGAGACTAGTTGTTTTTAAGATAAGTTAATTTTCTACTATTGTTATCCTTGCTGTTCCTCGTAATGAAAAGGAGTTTTACAGAATTAGCAATTAGACAAGTGATTGAATAAACGTCAATATTAGTTAAAATGTAACTTTTGTAACTAAATTTTTTAATTACAACGAGATCCTAATAACAATATCTACTCAATATAAATAAAACCATCTAATTATTTTGCTTACTAAGAAGAGAAAAAACTATTTTGCTAAAAAATCGTTGTGCAACTTAGTTTTTTGTATTAATTAAACGCATAATTGCATACCATAAAAATGGACCAAATTCTAAAGTACAGGCAAGTTTGTTGGATGGGATTCTACTTTTAATCAGTATCTTCTCAAAAGAGAAAAAAAATAAATGAAAAAAAAATCAATAATATGTTGTTAATTGTAAATCTTTGAAACAAAAACATGCCTCAAAAACATGTTTCAATAAATCATCCTTTACACAGCAAAATAATAAATGAGTTTAATATTAATGAACAATATGCTTATTTTAATATCTAGAATGAACAAAATTTGCGTAAATAAACATTTTATAATTTACGTTATACTAAGGGGCTTCTAAAAGAACAAAAATGTCAGTGAAAAGCGTCATTCAATTTGGTCCAAAATTGTCCAAAGTGCTTGACATATATTGCTTATACCATTGTCCGAAAGTTTTCTTTGGCAAGCGAGGTAACATATAAATATTTTTTGGAGCTGACACCGATTATTGCTAGCAGAATTTATCAAGAAAAGTGAGATTAAATATAAAAAAATTTAGATTTTACAATATTTAACACATGTTTGGATCATATCTAAGAGCCACAGTTTAAGAAACTGTTAAGAAACATGCATTTCTACGGTTTGCAAAAATGCATTCAATTCTACTGCCAAATTTGCGACTCATGCAGATATTTGTATTACGTAACATTAACAACCTAATAATAAATATTAATGGACATTTTGCGAATTACCGCACAAAGTACACATTTAGCTTATTTCAAATCCAATCAAGTATTTTGTATCATTATCGAAGTTGAACAAATTGAAAGGCACATATCCTACTAATTTCGAGGTCGCTCTTTAAGATTTCGAGGTAAAAAAGTGACTTTTAATAATCAGGAATTACAATATGGCATCAAACTTAAAAAAAATTGCCACAAAATTGGGAAATATTTACTCCTCTCATTTTTTCGAGCTATTTGAATATTGAGATTCTATTTAAACTGTGTACAAAGGTGGTGAAAATATTTCAATTTTAAGAAGAAATTTTAGTATTTTATCCCACATCATTGTAAAGACTTTAAAATAGCGTCCTCAATCAAAATTTCTTAACGCTCCAAAAACTGTGATCATTTTTTTAAAAATACAGAAAATTAAAAGTTATTTTTTTCAAAACTTTAAATTATTTATGAAAAATTGTGTAAAAATTATAGCATATTCTATGATTTTGTATTATTGTTTGTACAGTGTTATTACAATATGTTAACATTTAGTAGGTCTGATTCAAGAAATTTTCGAAAAACATTTATTCCCCTACTATGCGATAATGGATCGAGATTAATCACTGCTGTATTATTCTAAAGCACCTGGTAGTTTAAATGACTGCAATAGATATTCCAGATAATCCAACATTATGCGAAACGAAATTACATGCAAGTAAGTTATGTTTACGTTTGTTATCTAGACCTTGCATAAAACGTAAATTTCAGATCTAAACAGTAGCTAGTCGGAAAACAAATTTCGTGCTCTGTTTTGTTCTAGAATTAAAAAATACAAAAGACGTAAAGAAAAAAACAAAAAAGAAAATTAATTTAACAATTATCTTTTATTACTGTATAAATGAGTGTAAAGTTATTCTTTATGCAGTCAAATTGAATCACTCTAGCGAAAGACTGAATTCATAGTCTTTAAGAGTGAAATTTCATTCGTTAAGAGTGAGAATTCATTTTCGGACTAAAGTTCACATAAAACGTGAATTCTCATTTTATAAGAAATTTAGAGAGTATTTTATTATAGTAGATTCTATTCATGACTTTTATTTAATCCAGATCGAATCACGGTGTTGAAACTTATCCTAGTGTATATAAATAAACTAAATATGAATAACAAAAAAGTTACAAAAATTTCGTAACAAAAAGTTACTTACACATGGTTTACAATTTTCACTTAAAGAATAACATTCTGTTAATAATAACTACTTATGTTCCAAAATCAATTTTTGTGGTAAATATCTTAACCATTTCTACCTATTTTTACTCTGTGTACTTGTGACACGAATTCATTATGGTTCCCAAAACGCTGAACAGAAAACTGGCCGCAGAATAATTCTGCCACACCGATATCTTGTAAAAGAAACACACTATTTTCCATTTTCAGTAAGTCTTTGTGGCGGAACAAAATTATTGTTCGCATTTTGGAAGAGCACAGATTAAAGTGCTATTCATCACCTTTAAAATGTTTTTGTAGTAATTGCGATTCGATTTTTTTATCGAGTTATCAAGGTTTTTGTCAAGGCACGATTTCGATTTTCGTTTTTTGAACTTTTCGGTGAGAATATCTCAAAATCTTCACGTGAGAGCGCAATTCAGTGACCAGTTTTCGGAAAAGTATACTCAGGTTTCCGATGAATGCACTTTAATTTGATTTTATCAAATGTTGAAAAAAATGTTGTTTTGTAACAAATACTCAAAAATTGACAATTTAAAAAAATATGATCAACATCTCTGATCAAGTGGCCTATTACTAATATTACTGATGAGATAGCTGAAGATGAATGTAATAAAAACATCCTAAAATATAATTATATCGTTTCCAGTAAATTGGAACAAAAAGTTAGATTTATGTCATAAAATACTTGGTTTTATTTCAATTTAATCGTGACCATGCAAAAAGTGTACTAAGTTCACTATATATATGTATACTTCATCAGTTTTTTTTTAATTTTTCCAAAAACTGTATAAAATTACTGAGTACCTTTTTGCATGGACCGATTCATATGCACTATGAAAAATGTAAAAGACTTGGAAAAAAATTTTACCTAACATAAACACTAAGAGGATCGACTCGAATTCATCTTGATTTTTACTATTTTAAGTAACCGTCCTGTTCTCTGTCCAAATTGCTACATAGTATAGAAAAAAGTTTTTAAATAAGAAAATTCTCTACTACAGTAGTAAATAAGTTTAACAGACATGCTAGTCTTCACTATATTGGTCAAAATAGTCAAATATTCATAGACCAATGGTGAATTGTAGACATTTAAATTATCTAGTAGCTAAATTTTCAAACGGAAATAAACTATTAAATTTGTAGAAAAAAATACAAACAATGTAAATGTGATTTCTAGTTACTCTCCTTAACCTGTACAAAAAATACTACAGCTGGTTATGTTGGAGACAGGAATTCCAAAATAATGTTTGTTATTTTCTACTACTATCACAAAACATAAATCCAGAATGTGGTGAATTAGATACAACTATATCAAGTTTCGTTAGAAGGCCATTTACAATTCCAAGCGTTGCTTACTAACCCAAAGAGCACACACACCTCTTGAGCAAGTCGTCTAGAACTTTAGATCTTTAAACCTATAGGTATAGATATATATATATATATCTTTCCGTAGATATCTTCAAAAAGAACTTTTGAAGAGATCTTCATTACGATAATCTGCAAAAATGAGGTCTTAAAGAAGTCTAACGTACGACTTCCTAAAATAGGAATCCCGAAGTCTTATGAGGTCTTACATTTATTTAATTTTGAATCATAATTTTTCTGGTACCCAGTTTTGAGATCTATAATTTTTCCCGAGACACTAGGTGACGATCAAATCCAAAAATTAATTTCGCAAAATGCATATCGAGGGACGATATATTTATAATGAATGACGAAGTCTTTTTATTATATTTATGAATTCATATCACAATTTTGTATTGTTATTGTTTAATCATCATTCTATTCAAAATTACTGTGTTCCATATTATTATACATAATGATACATACCGAGAAAAGGAACCAATTAAAAGTTCTATTGCTATAGATAAGTCATTTTTTAATCATTCAAGTTTAGAGAGGTGATCACGAACCAGCAGCACTTCTTAAATCTTCAAAACAGTGGATCCAATGTGGTCATCAGCGAACCCAAAAATTCGTATATAAGTTTCAAGTTAATCCGATAAACTTTAAAAATTGTTGTTCGCCATATTCGAAAGGCCATTTTTTTATATTTCAAAAAATTGACTTCAGATTCGTAATCAGCGACTTTAAAAACACTTGGCTACCAAGGTTAGTAAAAATTAATTGGTTCTGAGATTTTTACCATATGGTGAGGATATTACAAATAAAAATTCACTTTTATTGCCATTTTGTGTCCGCCATTTTGAATGTTTGCTTCCTGAAATACGTCGAGCTGACATCAAATTCATTTTTGATAAAATTTGTAACTTTTAGAGGCATGCTAATGTTATATTACCCCCAATAAATTATACTAAACAACAATAATTTAGATAAATTAAAAGTAAAACCAAAATATATTATTCTTTTTTTGGAACCTGTATATCTTTTTTATTTCAGAAATTGAAAAAGGTTGACGTGCACCATTCGAGAAAGCGGTACTTGGCCACTAAGAAATTACTAATGCCAACTTTTTCTGATGGAGTTTAAATGTTAAAATATAGTGTGAATATTCATGAAGATATTTTGTATATTTGTTCGTTAAAGGACCTACAAAATATAAGAGAAATTTATTGGAAAATGATTCGATAACTGCACATTCATGAACAATTCATGATAAAAATTAAAACTTGTGTTTCATTGCAATTAAGTATTTGTCAGCATTTGTTTTGTAATAGTAAATTGATTAACTACGTAATTTACTATTTTAAAGAATTCTTTATACTAGAATGACTGTTACTTTTCTCGAGGAAATAATTGCATCGGATAAAGTGTTATTTTGTAAAAAAGAAAAAAGAAAAACCCTCATATTTCACAGACAAAGAAATATGTTTCTCAATTTTCGTACAAATTAACTAAGAAAAAACACTAAAACCTATCAGTAAAACTAATTTAGTAACTTTTTTTAATATTCCGATTCCAATAAGCAACTAAAAATCGAAAAACATTTCAACAAAATTATAATCATCAAAATATTGTAATATATATTATTTATTTTAGAACTTCGAAAGACAATAGTATAAGAGTGATACTAGTAAGTCTTGATATCGTTGTAAAAAATTCTGTAATTACATTTGGGCATTTGGAATGGTGGACTTAACAAGGCTGATTATGAGTGTCCAATTATATCTCGATCGAGGTGTCCCAAAACAGACAATTGCAGTTCGGAATTTAATAATAAGAATTAATTCAATTTAGTAGATTATTAATGGTTACTAATATTTGTACACTAAAAAATCGATATTTTCAGCTCTTCGAGCAAGTTTTGTCATTACCATTTCCCGCTATATCAAATATTGGACAATTTAGAGACCAAATTCATAATCATCAAACAAAAAGATACAAAAATAATGACATGTAAGTAACGAAGGACTTTTGTTTCTGTCCCATTATTGTAGTTTTCTGTTAAAATATTGAAAAGGAAATGCCATTGTTCGATGAGAAAGAAATAAAAATAGTTTTCGTGATCCGAAAATTGAACGACAAACATGCAATTGTAAAATAATGTATATGAGAGATCATTGACTATCAACTTGTTAATCACAGGAAAATTGTCTTTCGTGTCATCATCTTTACAATAGTTTTACCATGTTGATATCGGATCTAGATAGAGGAAAACACAATAGTGTAATATAACTTTAATGACATGCATTCGGAAGTGGCAAAATTTCTATAAAAAATGATATAAACCAGGAACTTATTACATAAAACGTTAATGTTGATTTGATGTATATCTATCTGTAATAACCGCAACCTCAAAATAATGAAGTGCTTTTAATTGTGAATTCGTGTGCAGGTTTCTACAAAGTGACTTTCAAAATAAACTAATTTCTTATTTCATACTATTCTATTCCAATAAAGAATAGGCAGAATATATTGTTTAAATTTTTAAATTACCTTTATTTCTTTTTGCCAAAATCGTGCCCTTTCGAATGGTGCATTGAAATATTCCGCAAATTTAAAAGTAAAAAAATTACGATCATTTATTAACTTCCCGGTCTACAGGGAAGTTATTGAAATGACCTCGAAAATGGAAAATACTAATTTCATGATATCTCCACGTTTTGTGACCACTAGAAGCAAACTGACACATTTTTAGAGAGATGTGTGTGTGTGTGTGTGTGTGTGTGTGTGTGTGTGTGTGTGTGTAACCGCTTTATTTAACAAAAATCAGGATTTTGGGAGAGATTTTTTTTCACTTTTCGTTATTTTTGTATCATTATCCGCATTAGAAAACCGCAGATATTTATAAATATCACGTCAAAAATTATTGCGGTAGAAGTTAGAACTAATACAAAAAATTAAATTTCAAAATGGCTGCTAAATTTGATTTTTTTTTTTTCAAAATCATAGTCACGTGTTCTTAGTCCAGTGACCCAAACGAAATCACTTCAAACTTGGTGCTCTGGATTTTTTGGAGTTACATACTCAAAGTTTTGAAGTTAGTTTTCAAAAATTCAAAATGGTGGATCCAACATGGCAAACATATTTACTAAAATCAAATGAAATTACTTCATTCTTGGGGTCGCTGATTCCGGATTTTGTATCCGCCATATTGAATGTTTCGATCGAAAATCGAAAATTATCGAATACAGATATCAAGGAGGAATTTAAATTTAAAACAAAAAAAAATATTCTAAAATTGAGGCGCCGGATCGAACAATCGGACTTGTGCGATTTTAGTTGGCCTCTGGATACATTTGGCTGTAACGGCCATTTCTCAAAATTTTCAACTGAAATTTTAACTAAATACTTCTCATAGCATTCTAAGGATAATAATACCAACGAGAAAATTATGTTACAAATATATAACATTACTTTTGCTTCGGGTAAACAGTGGGTTCTAAATGGGTATTTTCAATTGCTACTGGAGCAATAACTTTATTACTAATGCATAGCTTAAACAATGGTTTCTGATATTTTCAAGGTCGCAGATGACGAATGTGATATCTGATTTTCAAAACTCAAAATCGCGGATCCAACATGGCGGATGAATTTTGTAAAACCAACTGTATTTTCTTGAAACTTACTTGATTGCAAATGTGTGAACAGATTGGCAAAATTCAAAATGGCGCTAGGAATTAACCCTAATTTATTCAATTTAATTAATAGTAATGAAATTTAATGAATACGAATTTTTGTTAATACTGATGTAATTTTTTAAATTACGCAATATTTCTTCATGTTAAAAATATTATTCGGTGTATAAAATTTATATATATAAAATTTCTATTTTTAGAATGTTGACAAAAGTACTATTACGTGAAGGCTTTCTTTTAATCACTATTAAAAAGAACTTAACCATCATTTGTACTACGTTAGGTTTAGTGTTTTCCATCACGATAAAGTATTCATTAATAAATATTTTTCATTCGAAAGAAGTGTATTTCGTGTTACTGTTGATATTACTGACTTTTCAGATATCAGATTCGTCATCTGCGACTTTGAAAATATAAGAAAGCATTGCCTAAGGTATGTATTAGTAATGAAATTATTGCGCCAGTAGCAATTGAAAATACCCATTTATAACCGACTGTTATAAATGTTTAAAGCAAAAAGTAATGTTATATATTTTTAAAATATTTTTTCGTTTGCATTATTATCCTTAGAATGCTATGAGAAGTATTTAGTTAAAATTTCAGTTCAAAATTTTGAAAAATGGCCGAGTGTCAGCCAAATAAATCAAGAGGACAAATAAAATCCCACAAGTCGGAATTTTCGATCCGGCGTCAATTGTTACCTGTAATACAGAAAATTACGTTTTTTCTTTTTAACTTTTTTTGGAGTATCACTAAAATAAACTCTTTGCGCAGTGAAAATTGAGCTATGAATTTAATCTGTCTCCAAAGTCACAATTTACACTGCTTGGGGTAGAAATTCTTTCTTAAATAGTGAGAATTCCCTCTTTTACTAGAATGGCTTAATTTCCACTTCATTAAATGCAAATTCTCACTCCAATAAATATATAGAGCGCTGAAAATGGGAAAGAAAATAATAATTTTATGTCACAATCAATAGTTTTTAAAATATTTACTAAATGCGAGCAACGCAAAATGTAACATGGATTTCCTTACTCACTTTATTCTGACTCACACGGTGTACTAAACATAATAATGATGGATTACGTATGAGAAATTTATAGCTTAAAACGAATTAGCACTATTTTCTTATCACAAGGAAACCAAAGAATATGATGATAACATTGAACGCTATTTATTTACATTTTTTCGATAACGTACCTCCCGTTGTATTAATATTGAGGCTACAAAAGAAATAAAAAAATGTTAATTCATATTTGGATACTTTAATGACAAATTTTGTTTTGAGTAATTGTATTAACATTTCTCTCTAAATTTCTTGGGGTGAGAATTCACTCTTTGGTTGCTGAAAACCGAGCAACTCTCGTGAAAGAGTGAATATTCAATTCTTTATAAGTGAAATTTCAATCTAACAAGAGTAAAAATTCACTGTTTCCATCCTAGTCATGGACTAGGCAACTCTGGAGGAAAGAGTGAATTTCCACTCTTAAAGAGTTGAATATTCGCTCTTTCACGAGAGTTGCTCGGTTTTCACTAATTAAAGAGTGAATTCTCACTCCAAGAAACTTAGAGAGTTGAGTATTCCACTGGGAACTGACTATTTATTTACAAATTTGCGCAGCAAGAAGGAAAATAAGTGCAATACACCTGTTTTCAAGAATAATGACGGATTTAATGAGGTGTCCTTCTAAACTCTTTGCAGCTGTTTCGAAGTGAATTGTATACCAACGGAACACGTTAGTACAATTTCAATCGTTGTATTGGTTAATTTGAAATTTACAATTGGATTACAAATTTAACTAACTTGTTGGGGTCGCTATTTAGATATACTAAAATTAACTAAAAAGTAAAAACGATGCCTGTGTCATATCCCTACTGTCTAGTTAGTACTTTAAATTCCTTGGAGTGAAAATTGAGCTACCCTTTCACGAAGAGTGAAATTTTCCCTATTCATAAAAGAGTGGCTCAATTTTCACACCAAGGAATTTAGTGAGTAGTTCTAACTATTTACTTTCTTCCTAAACTATACAAAAATACACAATTGTAGACAAACTTATCTAGTATTTAATCACGTGTTACTATTTAGGAAAGGCACATAAACTGGATTAGCACAAATTTATTACAATTTTTGGAAATATATTGATTTGAATAGTATCTACAATAGATAGTCGTATGTACTGTTATAACGTTATTCTTACTAACTGTGCAATGATTCTGATTTCTTGTCCTTTGCTATTACTATAATTTTTTAGATATATTTCAATAAATTATCATTGTATTAGTTACTACAACATACTTTCTATGACAACTCGTAGTATCTAAACTATAATTTACAATAAAATTTTCTTAATAAAACTAACTTTTCAAACATGACAAAATACTTAATTTTTATTCCAATAAATTTGTTAAAATAAGCGATTAGAAAATTAGAACGGTTAGTATTATTTGCTAAAGTATACTTAGGCTCGGCTTCATACATGATAAATGGATGAATGACTTATCATATTAATTTCAAGCACGTGTATCAGTCAAAACACGCCTAATACAGTACAGATTTATGAACTACGAGATCATTATAACAAAGCTCTTCCGTTCAGTTTTATCAATCACCCCCGCTTGTAATAACAGGCGTGTGAGAATATTCTTAGGATTGGATAATGCTTACTGTAGAGTTTTACTGTATTACTCAGTATAGAAATATTTTCAATAGGATACTATCATTTTTATTTGAATTACAATGACAATAAGAATTTTTCAGGAGCAAACGACTATTCACCAAATATTTTTTCGCATTTTGAATAAATTATTAAACTTTGTTAATCAATAAACTATACGTCATTGTTTAATATGTGACATATATAATAATGAAGAAAGGTATCATTTTTTTAACGGATCTAATTATGAGAATGAAACAAAAGATGTTACTTTTTTTAATGCAACGCTTAATTAGTCTCATCCTTTAACTTTTGCAATACGCAAACAAATATTTTCAGAATGAGATAAACATTTCATTAATCTGCCACTGATATTCTTTAATTTTCTGGTGTACATAACCTCAAAAAATAGCAAAACACACGTTTTTCGAGTACATAACCTCAAATACGTCAAAATGTGATGGACCACTTCTGACTGTGGGTTCGGATTCCATGCACAAAATTACGTCGGAAATGGCCCACATTTCTCATAACAAAACCTTCTTGACCTGTGTAATTTACTAATACTACCCTTACTACTAACTGGTACTAATTTACTGTAATTACCTTTCTTGTGCGTCTTATATACGTAATTTTCAAGATTACCTAATCAAAATATTTATTTTATTATTGAACAAATGCCAAAAATCATCAATCAAAAATAAAAAAAATATTGTTTATAAACAAATTGTTATAAATGTACAAATTTTTAAATGAAGGTACCTGGTAAAAAATATCTGCCTTAAAGTATTTAAAGCATAAGCTCATGACTTGATGGAATATATCTCGTAATTTAAAAATCGTCTTAACTCGTAGGTGATAGAATAAAAGGTCATTTTGAAGAGTAAGGGTAGTAACTAAAAGATGTAAATAGTGCAGAAGACTCCGAGAAAATTCTGACTTCGGATTCGGATTGCGCACAAAATTACGTCGGATATGAACCCACAGCTTCCGAGCAACATCCAAGATCGCCTTTTGTGTAGACATGGATTATAAATGAGTTTTAGTAATCTCCTTAGTTTTTTTATCAAACAAAAGTTGAAATGAGCTTTAACACCATTGCAGTAAAATTTATTTTAACAAAAATACATTTTTTAATCCTTCCCTAAGAGGAAAAATAGTAAAATCTACTAAAAAATGACTTGCTACTATAGTAAATTGACGGGATAACTATTGAAAGTAGTTAAATACACTATCATCTCCAATAAAAGGTTATACTACCAGACATGTAGTAAAAATTACCAAACTGTATAGCAATTTCTACAAAAGACTATCTCGATATTGTAAAAATTAGTACCCTTTTCTTGTAACATTTGAACAATAGCTTAAAAGTGAACTTATTTTTGAGACTAAGTTATGCGCTTTTTTATGAAAGAAACCTAATTTTTAATCCGCCGTTTGTTGTAAAGGGTGCATTAGGCTTTCCTACATCTAAAAATGCAGTTATGTGTCTCGGTTTTCAAAAATAATGGATGGACATCTCTCGCTATAGACCAAAAAATCAAATTCAAGAAGCCCAAAAACGAGTAGTAAAGGATTGTTAACAAAGGATCCTATTTAATTTCAAAACAGTAAAAATCGGTCGATCTCGGAGTCAATTATCAATTTAAAGTAGTTGATTTTCATCCCCTACTCCTGATAAGGATGATATTAATGACTTACTCGGTGGAACTTAAAGTATATTCCAGAGGTCTAAAATATCATTATTACTACCTTCTTTATTAGACTGAGCATATTACTCCAATTTTAAAGTGTACCTTGCATTAGGTATCTTATGTATTTTCATCTCCCCATTTTCGTTTTAGTTGTTATATATTATGTATATACAAATATTAAATAATTATTATTCATACAGGATCTGTGTATTCTATGAACGTGGGAATGGCAAAGCAATCTAAACAAAATTAAGGGGTGCACCTCGACATTAAAAAACCAGACATTTCAAAATGCAGACATATTTTGTAATTCTGTTTTTTAATGTCTGCTATTGAATTATTGCTTTTGAGTCTGGTTTTTTAATGTATGTTTTTTGAAATGTCTATTTTTGAATGTATGTTTTTTGAAATATCAGTTTTTTGAATGTCGGGTTTTTGAAGCGTCTGTTTTGTGATTTGTCGGGTTTTTGAGGTGCTCCCAAATAATAAGAACTGCCAGTGGAAAATGTGTCTGGAGCCCAACCTATGATGTATCCCAAACAATGCCTAAGTTCTGAAATCGAGATAGGTCCGAGATGGATGATGAATACTCTACGCGGAAAAAACATGGTCTGTAAAATTTACAATAAGTAACTCAGGATACCAAAAAATGCTGAATCCTTAAAATGAAAATTGATTTTTGATACTTTACAAATCTTATAAATAACCACAAAACAAGAGAGAAGTCTATTTGCTAAGAGTGTCTTAGAAAGTTTCACTCCACTTAACACTTATTAGTATGTTAAACAAAAAAATTTAAGTTTTATTATCCTGAAGTCACAATTCAGAATGGAGGGAGTCAATATGGCGGATAGAGTTTAAAAAATCAACTTAATTCTCATGAAATTAGATAGTCGGCAGATTTTTTATCACTTATTACGAATTAGAACACTTTAATGTAGTTTACTATGATAATAATGACAAAGATTTTAACATGAGCTACGGTTTCTCGGCCTCAATGTCACAAAACATTTCTAAGGTTGCCCTCCACTCATCTCTGGGAGTTGAATATGAATAAAGAATCTTCTTTTTTTATTAAAAATTTTTTTGTTTAACAGACTAATAAATGTTAAGTGGAGCGAAACTTTCTAATCCACTTTTAGCAGACAGACTTCTCGCTTGATTTGTGGTTATTTATAAGATTTGTAAAGTATTAAAAATCAATATTCATTTTAAGGATTCAGCATTTTTCGTTATCCTGAGTTACTTTTTGTAAATTCTACAGACCATTTTTTTCCGCGTAGAGTATTTGGGAGCACCTCAAAAATGCGACAAATCACAAAAGAGACATTCAAAAAGAGACATTTCAAAAAGAAGACATTCAAAAAACGAAATTATAAAATATTTATATATAAAAAAACGTTACAAAAAAGCACCAGAAAAGAAAATGTAATTAGATTTTTTTTAAAATAAATCTCATTATAGTTAGTGTCATCACATTATCACAGAACGAGAGAGAAACAATTTTAATAGAGAAAGAAAGTTTGATCTATAAGCTGGGCATAATGTAATAAATAGTTTTTTTATTCTCTTGTAAAATGTGTTCCTCTTCTATTTTGTGCTAATACCATTTCACTAATTATAGTTTTCACAAAATGCAAACTTATCCTTCAGTCTCCTTACATTTTCTATTCTAGTGCATTTTTTAAATAATTTGTTACATTCGTTCGGTTTTTTGAAGTTTTCTTTCATTTATTGCACATTCATTTGTTCTTATTCACGGGTATAGTCCAGTAATGTTATAATAAATAGTTTTTACCTTTATAAATAATGAAATGTAATTATTATATAGTGCAATTTTTGTCGTACATCCGATGTAATACAAATTTTTACCTAATCTAAAAAGCACTAAGTTCTCTAAAAACTCGAAATTACCTAATAACTTAACCTAATGAAAATTGACTTCTATAACGAGAGCAATGATTGCGAGAAAGCCTGGTTTGTCAGGTCGCGTCGAAACCTGGCGGTAACAATCGTAACTAAAACAGTCAAAATTCTATACAAACTCTATATGTTTTAATAATATTGGTTCGAGTAATCAATTAAAAAATCATATGAATCCGGCTTATGCCCAAGGGTAACATTTTTTGTTTATAAGATGTAATTGACGTTTAGTCATCTCCCGATCATCTTCAAGACGACTGACTTGTGTATATATTTATCACTCTGTATATAATCACAATTTAACTAGACACTGAAAGCTATAGTTATACTTAACAGATTTGGGATATTGACTATATAGTTTTACGAATCTAGTCAAACGTTACGAAAACTGTCTAGTTACTACGCACTATCTTGGGTTACGTGAAAATTTCTAAGCAGGATAAGCATCCAGACAGCAAATTAGAAAAGAGTTAAGTAAGATTTCAAAATGAGCTCTAAAAGAAGCCAGAAGTCCTACTTTCTCAGGGTTTTCTGAAAATGAGTTCATAAAGATTTCATAATGACATCATATTCAGAAAACCCTTAGAAAATGGGACATCTGAATTCTTTTAGAGCACATTTAGAAATAATTCTGAACTCTTTTTTGTTTTGCTGTCTTAGCAGAGTGGTATTGCATTATACTCGAACAAAATGTGATTGGATTGTATTGTTCACAATTTCAACTTTCATTCAATTACAAGAACCAAAAAATATTTAACAATAATTGTAATAATATAAATGACACTAGTTTCGGTTCCAAAATGGTAAAATAAAAAATCGTTCAAATTGATCTTATAATGTGTTCTAGAAGAGGACAGATGCGTCAAATTATGAGAGTTTTCTGATCATGAGGACATAATGATCTCATAATGATATGAAGTTTAGAAAAACCTCATAATTTGATGCGTCTGATCTCTTGTAGGACACATTATGAGGTCATTCTGACCTATTTTTTAATCTGCTATCTGGGTTATTGGCTATTCGTTCGAAAGATATTGCTGGGGTAAAATTTAACATTTGATAAAATTTAACCATTGACAAATGCCTATTGTAAAATATAGCAACCGAAAATAGTCAGCAATAGATATAATAAAAAGAACATTATTGTTATTACTCATACGAATAAATTTTTTAATATAAAAAACAGACTTCTGTATAACATCAATATAAAACATAAAGTATAGAAATTTATAGTATTTATGTAAACGAAGTTATTTACAAATTCTGATAATTTTAGAATTTAAGTTTTTTTGTTGTTTTTTTTGATAACTTGTTCACAAATTTTCTGCTTTCTCAAACTTTTTTATATTTCTTACCATGAAATATTACTTCTGGCATTTCTGTTGAAAACCATTCATTTTTAAAATGCAAACTGTTCAATATTTTCTTATCTTAATAAAGTGAATATTGAAAAGGATTTTATTAAATGTACAATTACCATCAGAAGAGTACAAGTCCTAACATTTTTTGTTATAATTATTTAAAAATGTTTGAAAAAATAAAACACATAGATTAGATATAATTAATCACTGTATAGAATTCTATATGCAAATAATTTATATCGATTGAAAAGTTAAAACAGGAATATGTGAATATGAGTGTATATTACGTAAGGTAACAACAATAAAACAGGACTATCGCATTTCAAACATTCTAATTATGTTTGTGACTTTGAGGAAACTTTCACCTAAAAAGAAAAACTGTTTGCTAAACGCGAGACTTAAAGCCCGTTTATAGTTGAAATAAAAGTAACATAAATAATTACTCTCGATTTAAATCTTAAAAACGGAGATAAAAAATATTTTTGGTTATCAAAATTAGTCTTATTTTATTTGTCTTTTAATTGCTTATTGAAGTATCTCCAGTTACTTTTAGAGTCAGTTATTATAGTCCAATTGATCATGTTATCAAAATTATTTTTTTCTATTGTTTTAAGTAGTAAAAATATCAAATTTAATTTGTTGTAGACATTTGCTTATTGGACATTCCTTCAACTTTTTGAAGTTAATTTCGTTTAATAACAATGTTTATTAAAACCAAATAAAATGACATTTTTAATGCTGTTTAAATACATTTTAAACAATGCTTTGTTTTTTTTTCAAAACAAGTAAATGTGAAATATTAAGAATATGGAATCTGTTAAAATAATATTTCTAAGATCCAAAGAAAAATATAAAAAAAGGATGAATTCATTTACAATTGCATAAAAATTGTATTGCTTCGCTGACTGTGAAACTTCATATATTATCAAAATGTAAAATTTTCTAGATTTTTTTTTGTTTTGTTTCTAAAGTTGGAATTTATCGTCGAATTTTGAATGTTTATTTACAATTTTGTAAATGTCAAAAACGTGTGTGTTTCGGATCGTCATTCAATTATTTGTAGACTGTACAAAGTGTACACTTCAATAAGTAAATATTTATTTAAATAGCAAAATAAACTTTTTTTTTTATTTTTTCTATTTTGGTTAATTTTACTAAATTTGTAAAAGTATCTTGACGAAAGTAAATTTGTACAGGAATTTAAGATTTTTTTTCGTTGTAAATCCAACATTAATATTAGTTTTTAATTCGCCTTTGAAGATGTCGAGGTCAAAATTAGTTTCAGGCAACAGGCATTCTTATTTGGTTCTACATGTGAACAAAATCACAAAAAAATGGGAAGATATTTGTTTTTATCATTTCAAATATAAAAATATTGGGTTTCTGTTATTACTGTAGACAAGGATGAATAAATTTTTCGTATTTTAAAACAAAAATTTAGTTAACCTCAAAAAGTTCTGGAAAATTTCTTTAAAAACTGTTGGCTATCAGCACTTTACAAAATTTAAAGGAGTAAGATCTTAGAATTTAAGAAAAAGTAAAGAGGAATTTATTCAAATACCTTCGATGACATTTTGAGAAATTTGTGCAACAATTTTAAATTTATAATGAAAAAAGTTTAAAAAACTTTCCATATTCTGTGTTTTGCAGATTTTTCTAAACATCGAGGAAAACGTTTTCAAATATTATGCTTAACAAAAACTATCAACTTTTTAATACCGAGACTTTATTACAGAATATGTAACAGAATATGGATTATATTAAAGTTTATTCAAATTTGTCGCAAATATTTTAAACTTTTTTAAAAACTTCAATTAACAATTTGCTGATAATATTCAAAAGATCGTTAAAAATGTCTAAATAAAGTATAATCATCGATAATTTTTAAAACCTGTTAATTTTATGATTTTATTTTGATAGCTGATAGCTATGGAGTTAGAGAGTCCTAAATGTTAAAAAAAATCAACGCACCGTGATGCTACTATGAAGTACAGTATAAAAATAACATTTTTTCTTAAAATTCAAACACTTTATCCCCCTCTGGCGCAATTTTTTATCAAATTCGATTGTAATATCAAGTAATTGATTGAAATTGGCGTCAAAAATGTAATTTCAGGTATTAATAGTTTAATAATTTATATAGCGACACTAAAATCGAAATTAATTAATTAGTTTACTACAATTCTGTGTTAAAAAAATCACATTTTTTCTACGTTAAACGATGTTACTTTATTTCCCGTCATCGATTGCTCTTTGAAAAAAGTTGAAAAATGTTTAAAAATCTATGCAGAACACTTTTTGTAATAATACATGTTTATACGATAAATATAGTAGGATTTTATCTACATATAAAATATTAAAAGCCATGTAATTTTACTACTTTTAAATCAAAATATAATTCAAGCTTTCTTAAGTGCAAATAAAAATTCTGACACTTAAAAAAACGAAGAGCTAAATATCATGAAATCAAACTAAAAAAAAGTGTTCTGGTTATGTGATCTGGTACGACCGTACTATTTTTTCTGGTTACAATAACCAGAATTTTACGTAGTTTAATTAGAAAAATAATTGTTTTAACAATAGTTCTAATTAAACCAACAATATTTCTGGTTAAACCAAAAAACAGAAAAAATAATAAGCGCCTATTTAATCATCTGTTCTGGTTATTTTAACTTTTTTTTTCTCAGTGCACTAATAAAAAAAACTGCGTTTTGAAAATCGGCACTAAATTGATAAGTTCTTTTATTACAACTTTTTAATATTCCTATTACTATACATTTTTTACTGTACTATTTTTCACATACTATATTAAATCCTATGTATAAAAGTATTCTTCTTAACAATATTTAAAAACAATTATCGCTTTTTTTTGTAACAAAATCTTTCACCCACATAAATGATGAAAAATGAACAAATTATTATTTAAAATCAAAATTATTTCAGAACTAAAAAAGCAATAATATTTTAGTGAAATTAGAATCCAATCAACTATGATCTGACCGAGTACCTACAAAATGATTGATCGAATTTATTATGTCCATTTAACTCGAACGTTGTGCAATTCGATGCAACTCAACCTCAACAAGGTCATCTGAGAGCAAATTAATTTAACGATCACTCCAGCCATTTTTCATATCAGTTCGAAATTTTCTTTCCATCGGCGGAAAAGTCCTATACTCTTATCCTTAAATTTTCTACCCAAAAAATAAAAATTTTACCGTTAAACTTTAGTGGCCTTTTTACCTTGTAACTTTGAACTCGTAGGCATTTTACTCAGAATTAAATTATAGACAATAACTAGGGTAACGTAGTCTTATAATAATGGTGAAAACATAAAAAAATCAGGGATGTAGACTAAAAAATAGACACTCGGAAAAAAAATGATGTAGGTGTGACTAGTTCCTGACGAATAGTTAGCACATATGGCTGAAGTTAGCATTGGCTGCTAAAAATTAGCAACTGTAGCTAACTCGACCTAGTAGTGCCAGATTGTTTCCTATCTATCTGCGACTGGATTAAGTTCAACTTTTAGTATAAACTCGCGTAGTTTAAAAATTACCTTGCATGCATGTCATTCGTGTGCATGATATTGATAGTCAACTTCTTGTTTACCGGCATGGCATTACCGGCATCAAGTACGACCATCACCGTGAAAGCAATAGCGCAAAGGACACTTGTTACACGAGCCATTATTTATGCTTTTCTTTGATTGCACTATTCGATCCCAAAACCTGGTACCAAAATGAGTTCTTTTTGGCCTCTCGAAAGTTTATGCAAGTAAAGTCATCTTTTACATCACATGTTTCATTTTTGGATTTTCATTTCTTGGACAATCATCCAGGATCCACCACACTGTTACACACGGACGCGCACGTGACACTAGTAGCTAAAACGCCGGTTAACTAATTACTGCTAGACAATTAAGGTGTAAGACGGAACACAATCGGAATTCGTGTCGTTCTTTACTTTTTATACGGTATAAATATAGTTGTCGCGCATTAGATGTCAGACTGAGTGAGTTGGTACCGCGCACTGCGCTTTTGTCGAACGACCCAAGTCGACTGAGAGCCAATATACGCTTTACTGAGGAATAGAAATTTGTCGATGCTTGCAGGATAGGGAAAACGCGATAAGGTCGGGAGATCACTTGAACACATGCCGACTTCAATCAATGTTGTCCGACTGACAGTTCTAGCTCCATTCCATGATCATAGATCATTTCTGGGAAATCCTTCGAATCGTAGCTCTCGAAAGTCAAAATTTACTTTTTCTGCAGTGAACACTGAGGTGAAAAAGTGAATTTAAACTCTTAATCCTTTAACGATCAAATGTGCATAATTTGGATTTCAGCATTGGTTTATTACACAAATAAAAAATTTTAAAAGTGGAGACATCAGACTAGTTTTGAGACCGATTTTTCGGATGGCGCTGGTAAAACTTTCGAGATTGACAAATTATTATATAACTTTTGATAATCAAGTACTTCACTAAAACATATGACAGGTTTGAAGTAACAAAAATGTTTTAGAAAATTTTTCGAAATTTTGGTTTTTACCTTTAAATTATAATTTAGAATAAATAACAAAAAATATATGAATTCTAGTTAATAATTACTTAAGTTTTCAGTAAAATCTACTAATGATTTCTTTTTTGTTCACGCACGAGAAACTGAATGTTTCATTTGGTAACCAGAGAATTTTGCACCCAAAAACTTATTAAAACTGATCGAAAGTACATTGAAATTTTTACAGAATTTGAATAAACTATATTTTGTAAAAATCGCAAAATTTAAAATTATTTACAGTTTTTAAAACATTCTGTAAAGATGCCAACTTTTTTTACCATTTTTAGGAACTTTTTGCTATTCATTTTTTCAAAAAGTCATTTGCGAATGAAAAATTTCTGAAAAAATGGCTAAATTTAAAAAATTTAAAAAGAAAAGAATTCCAAACTATAAAGAATACGTTTCAAAAATCAACTTGGACGAAAATACCCAAAACATTCAATTCCCATTGACAAAAATATTTCCCACTGTCATTATTAACTACAAAAATTATGAAAATTTACGAAAATTGATTAGCTTTAAGTTTTATTGCATAATTTGAGCTAATTAAGTACTTAACTAAAATATGTAACAGGTTTGAAGCGATAAAAAATGTTTTAAAATCTTCAAATTTTTCAAAATTTTGGTATTTAATTCTAAATTAATTTATAACATTATGCAAATTCTAATTAATAATGGTTACTTGACTTGTTTAGTAGAATCTACTAATGGTTTTTTCCGTGCAGACATGAAAAACTCAATCTTTCATTTGATAACGAGAGACTTTCAGAAAAAATGCTACTAGAACTTCTTAGAAATGATCAAAAACACTTTGAAATTTTTACAGAATTTGGACAAAAAAATTTTTTGAAAAATACAAAAATTTTGAAAAATGCAAAAATTTATAGTTTTTAAAACATACTGTTTAAATGTTATTCTTATTTGACCAATTTTAAGACGTTTTATCTCAACATTTTTTCCAAGAGGCAGTTGACAATTAAAAATTTGTGAAAAAAACATTTACTGTTGTCATTTTAACTAAAAAATTACGAAAATCTGCGAAAATTCGTTAGCTTTAAGTTCCATTGCATAGTTTGAGCTAGTGAGGTACTTAACGAAATCATATAACAGATTTGAAACGAAGAAAAATGTTTAAACATGTTTTAATATTTCGAAATTATTATGTTTATTTTTAAATTAGTTAGTTGTCTTTAGTTAGTTGTCTTTATTTTGCCATGGGATAATTGTCCCTTGTGGCAATTGATACATAACTCGGTATAATATAAAAATTACATAAATAAAGTAAAGAATTACAAATAAATTACTTTATAATATTATGCAAATTCTAATTAATAAAGGTTACTCAACTTGTTGAGGAGAATCTACTAATTATGTACTAGAACCAATGAACAAAAAGTTATTAGAATTAATCAACAGTACGTTAAAAATTTTACAGAATTTATACAAAATATTTTTTGAAATATCCAACAATTTTTTTAAAACATCCTGTAAAAATGTCAGCCTTATTTGATCAATTTTAAGAAGTTTTTGCTCTTCATTCTGTCTAAAAGTCATGTGCAAATGAAAAAAAAACATTTACTGCAGTCATTATTAACCACAAAAATTAATGAGCAAAAAAAGTGAACAAAAATGTTTTAAAATATTTAAATTTAAAAAAATTTTTGTATTTACTTCTAAATTAACTTATAATATTATGTAAATTCTATTCATTAAAGGTTACTTAACTTGTTTAGTAGAATCTACTTATGATTTTTTTTCCGTGCACACACGAAAAACTCTGCGAGAAGTTCAGGAATTTTAAATTTAAAAATGACAGAATTTTAGATAAAATGTGATCAAAAAAATGTTCTCATAATTGATAAAAAATAAGTATAAATTTTGCAGAATTTTTACTGAATTTTTATAAAATTTTTACAGAATTTTTACAGAATTTTTACAGAATTTTTACAGAATTTTTACAGAATTTTTACAGAATTTTTACAGAATTTTTACAGAATTTTTACAGAATTTTTACAGAATTTTTACAGAATTTTTACAGAATTTTTACAGAATTTTTACAGAATTTTTACAGAATTTTTACAGAATTTTTACAGAATTTTTACAGAAATTTTATAGAATATTTTGTATAGAAATCCCAAAATTTCGAAAAATATAGTTTTTAAGACACTAATGTCATCCTTATTTGACGAATTTTAAGGAATTTTTGTTCAGCGACATTTTTTTGAAAAATACTTTTTATTTGCAAATAAGCAATATCTGAAAAAAATCTCGAAATTTAAACAAATTAAAAAATTGTAAAGAACTCAATTTTTCTGTAAAAATTTCAGCGAATTCTTTAACCAATTTGAACACAAATTTTAAAAAATTACAGTAGTTTTGAGTCAAAATTAAGTATTTTTGAAACAAAAAAGCACCATTCGAAAGAGCAACCTCAAAACTAGTCGGATATAGATGTGCCCACATAAAAATGTATGTGCGGTTTAAGAAAATCTCACTCGAAACCATTATTATATGTACGAGTGACTATTGGACTGATCAATCGCTCAAAAAGACAGAAATTCATTTCTCGTTAAAGGACAGAAATCACTTGAGAAGTGAAATTGCACTTTAATCCTGAATGAGTAACCTTGGTAACTACAATTTTCAAGGGTTTTCAAGAAGACATATTTTGCCATAGATTTAAATAAACTTTGAAAATATTTTATTACATTTTTCCATATATTCAAATGTGACACTTCATATTATAGATTTCATATGTCCAATGTACTTTTGTAATCCTGTTTTTCCACATTGAAATCGTTTCAGAATTCCGGTTCTATGAAAAGAAATCGCGTCCTTCAGTCTGGAAATGTAAAATGTGAATGTTAACATATTGAAAACAAATATAAAAAATGGCATCTTGAACGTAAAAAAATCGGAGAAAAGTTCAGACATTTTTTACTTCAAAATGACTTTTGAGAGCATTTTTGTGGAACAAAAAGTTCTTTTTGTATGAGTCAATGAATATACTGAAATTTTTACAGAAAGATATCTTTTTTTAATTTTAGAGACTTTTTTTTGAAATTGTTTAGTTGAAAAATTACTTCTGGACAAAATGTCGTTGAATATTTCTCAAAATTGGTCTAATAACAGGCTGATATTTTTTCAGAATGTTTTGAAAACATTAATTTTGTTTAAATTGAGATTTGTACAAAAATATTATGTAAAAATTCTGTAAAATTTAAACGTTTCTTTTATCAATTCTAAAAACTTTTAGTTCATAAAATTTTGTCTGAAAGTCTATACTTTTCAAATGAAAAATTCTTTTGAGTTTATAGTTTGACAATATTTTATAATATTATATATTATATATTTTATATTCGACAATTAAATAAAATCACAGAAAAAAAACATTTTAATAATTCATCTAACCTAAGCTATAGTAGAATGAAATTAGTTAAGTGCATTCGAATTAAAATTCTACTAAATTTATTTATAAACTGAATAATCTAATTTATAAACTGAAAAATTAATTTATAAACTAAATCTATATTGCACGAAAAATTCAGTAACAAGGTTTCTAACATTGATCTCAAACTATAATAGTATATTAATTTCCATTTTTTATATGCTTAAAAACTAAACGAAGTCAAATTTCACTGAACTTAAGAAGATTATGATACCTGAACTACTTCATATTAGTCATAGGAAACCTCAATTTTATTAAAACGACTAAACTTTGAAAGAAAAAAAGGAAAAATTAATTCTTAGGCATGATATCCGTGAAGTTAATATTAGTTTGTTTCTGCAATTGTCATTTGTCAATCAAATGAAAATTGTGATGGGGATGCTGTAATTTATCGACTTGCAAATTGAGACTTAAAAACTAGTGATAATAATCTGAATTATTAATCAATGACATAAATTTTCCTTAAACGCATAAATGCGTATTACGTAAATAAATATAAATATATTACGTACGTATAATTGCAGGTGTTCATGTCTCTAATTAAATCATCGCACAAACAAAGATAAATTGACATTAAATTTGTTCGACTTGGGTAAGTAAACTTAAGGAAAGAACATTTTCATTGAAAAATTAAACTCTTAAAACAATTTTGAAATAAGACTCAAAACAATACACATTTACATAAATTGTCTTACTTTCATTTTAATTTTATCGTTTTCAGTCATTCATACATCAGAAATTGTTGTCCATGTCATTAAAAGTAGTCATTGAGTTCCTTATGAAAAAAATTACTGATATGACCGAAGTTGTCACCCTTTTTGATATAAACACTATGACCATAATCACATGCAGTATGACCTCCGAAATTGACCCCCTCGAAACTCATCGACTTGACAAATTCTCGGCGGAACCTCCTGAATTGGCTACAATAGCGGAAACGCTTTCCCCCACCCTTCTCTGAAACTGTTTGATGTATTATCTGTAAAAAGACAAAAATTCGACAAGGAATAATTCTTGCAGGAACTTTTCACTAACTTTAACGAAAAAAGCGCAATTGATTGAAACTAATCAAACTTTTGACGTATCGAGTTTAAGAATATAAGGTTAAGATTACGTAAAGTGAGGATCACCTCCCCTTCGCTCGTTTTCGCAAAGTGCAGTCAATTTTGGGGGTCGTCTTAACGGACGACATTCAATTTCAGATGTATTGTAATATTTCTTTACTGTAAGTAGAAACCTATTAACTAACATTTATTACTAATGTATTTATTGTCTAATGTTCTTTATACATATAAACAAAATTAACGAATTATCTCAGTGTGTAAATAACCTCATTTTAATTTGGAAATGCTTCAAAACTATTCAAAAAATCATATCGGATTAAATATGTATGAAATTTTAAATGAATAAATTAAAAAAGCAATAAATCATGCTAACTTCAAAAGAACGATTGCTGTCAGCACCAACTGATTACTGAAGTATAATGTTCGCGTTAAAACGAATAATAACTCTTTTCCTGCGTAACTCCAGTAATTATACTTATTTTTATCAAATAAAATTCTTCTCACGTAGCCTATATTTATGCAAATTTGCACTTTTTTTAAACAAAAATCTCATGGACAAAAATAATTACGTTTTATATTTCTGTGCATTATTATATAACACGTACAAGAAAAACATTTCTATATAAGACCATCAAAATATTAATTGTGTTTAAGGTATTTTTTAATTTATGTTACATTTTTTTCGTAGTTCATAAAATTTTTTGTCAAAACACATTACTGTCATTTTCAATATTTGATTTTCCAAAGATTTTCCAAATTCAAAATGGAGCCTTGAAAATGAATGGAGTAATCTCTAAAATGATGAAGCTACCATTTTCAATTCTGAAACTTAATAAAAAAACTCGTTATCAGCAATCTAAAAAAATATGCAGATATTGAATGTGACAAAAATTTGTGCACGCCATTTTGAGTATTGATTCCGGGAAATTACTTCTTAGAGGCACGAATGCATACATTTTTGTATTATTATGTATCATTGTCTTTGTATTGCGAAATTTTATGTCGACGATATGAAACAAAAATATTTTGTTAATAATTTGAGTCTTACCATTGCGTTTCGGAAATTTTGTAAATTCTTTCGTCGAAAAGAGTGATTTAGATGAAAAGCGTTACTAATATTTGGCAATTTAATATAAAATTTTAGATCCACTGTCTTTAATTTCGAAATTCTGTTCATAAATTCTGAATCAGCTACTCAAAACTATAAGTATACTGTAAATCTTAAAAATATACGTATATTTAATATTTTACGTCCGCCATATTGGATCCGCCATCTTGAATTTAACATCAGGTTTGTCATCAGCGCTAGAATGAAATAAAACAAAAATTGCGTCGAAAAATCTCGTTTATTTCACATATTTTAGGAAACACTGAAAAGAAAAACATTTCTTTTGTATCAGAAATAATAAGTTGTCACTAAAAAAAGTGCATTTCAAAGTTATAATGGATTAATTTGAAAATTGCAACAACATAATTACGTTTTCTATCCAATAGATGGAATTACAGTAATAACAATCCGAAGTATTTGATTTCAAGCAAGGTCTTTCCTGAAGTCATGCTTTCATTTTTTTTGTCATTGATAGATTTTTTATTAGGATTGTTTGAAAGGAACGACATGGAGGTCAAATTCTAACCTTCTTTTTTTAAGCGTTTCTATTTCCCAAAACAAACATATAAAATAATTTTCAATTAGTGCTCCTAGTTGTTTATTTATAAAATCAAATGCAATTTTAAACAAAAGAGGAAGCCGGAAAATTTACTACCGTTTAGAACAAATGACCAAATCTTAAGCTGGACAGGATAGAAAAATCTTTGAAAAAGTGTTAGTTCAGTTCAAACATTTATGATTTCCTGACAACTTGTGATGATTTCAAATTCTTACATAAATGAAATATAATTTTTGATTCAGTGGTTTTAAAGAAGCAAATTTATGCCTCGTTTTCAGGGCGTAAAAGGACCAATTTATGTCTCATGAATTTGAATATAATATATGTATAACAAATTGCTCTTAGTACTTAAATCTAAAAATAATACAAACTCACAAAAAAAAAAATTGTTTACGTGCTGAGGTCCAGACCACTCTAATCCAACGTATAGCTGTTAAACACAAATCTCACATAAAAAAATGAGGACCTCTGGGCAAATATATATAGACATAACCTCAAATAATCATAAAAATTATCTTTTATAGCAATAAAGGCTTAAAAAGGTATATTACGGCTTGGGTTAAAGACTGCATTGTTTTTTCTGAATTTGAAACTACAGTACAAAAATGAATTTTAGAAATAACCTAAAAAATTTGTAATAATTTAATAGTTGAATAATTTCTCGACCATTTAAATGTAATATTATTAACCCCAAAAGTAAAATTAACCTCAGTGTAAACAAAATTAAAAGAGAAAGAATATGACTATTCTGAAGTTCAGAATACATTAATCTTATCTTCTTTGATGCATTAAATATGAATAATCAATAGAAAACGGAAGTCGCTGTACAAATTTCAGACATAACCTCAAAAAAATCTATAAATAATATATGCTTTTATATCGATATATGTCACAAGAAAAACGAAAAATTGAAAAGATATTAATGACATTTTTGATACGCTGAACATGAAAACGTCATTGAAAACATTGATCTCCCCGTATATTTCAGAAATAACCTCAAAACTCATGTAAAAATATGTTTTTATAGTGTTGAATGGACGAATATGAATACTTTGCTTATAGGTACCAGTTCAATTCTAGGTTATTTTTTGTAATTATATCGAGAAAGTGATGACCGGATTTATACGGTACAAGTTTATTATATTCCGAGTGCTAAATGCAAATATGGCATAAAACATTGAATATAAAATACAAAATATGTGAATTTATGTGAAAAACAATTTCCTTGCCCTTTTCCAATATATGGCGTTGAATACGACATCTAAATATTGTTATAAATGCAAGTTTCGTTTACCCGCATATAAGGAATTGAATTTTCTTTCTTGACCCTCATTGTTTTCCAGAAAACGTAAAGTTTCTAATTTATCTTTTTTCTAAAAAGCGTCGCAAAAATAGAAAGATTAGAAAATATAAAATGTGTTTTCACATTCCTTTTTAAAATTTATTTTTCGGAATTTAATTTTTTGTTTTTTTTACTACAGGCCCATCCAATGCTTCTAGCACTAATATTAGTATCGAATGCATGTACTCAATTGTAATAATTCACGAGGCGACTGATATTCTTAATGAATTCATATTTAGAGGACCAAACAAGATGAAATCAACATGTTCTCAGCTTCGGGAAAGTCATATTCATTTCCTTTTCAACTTATATCGCTTTAAACAAATGTAAAAAAATGTTTACCAATTTTTTTGGGGTTATTTATGAACTTCAAAGAAGTAATGCGATCTTTATCCGAAAGAAATCAAATTGCACCTTTTTTAAGTCGATGTCGCTATAAAAGCTAATTTTTTATAAATTTTTGAGGTTATGTCCGTAATTTCCTCAGCATTTTTTACTGCCGATTCGTGTTCAGTAGCACAGAAAATTTGTTTGTGAGCCTATGTAATTTTTGCCCCAAGGGTACCGAATTTATGCTTTAAATATTGATCGTCTTCACTGTAAAATGAAAGTTTACGCCCTTGATGCAAAAAGTATTTAATTTCTAGCTTGATTAATAACTGTGACATCGCGCAAAATCGTAATTGTTTCGACATGCATTGCTGATTCTTTTGCTCAGTCAATGGAACCTTCGTAGACCTCGAACGCGTAAGGAAAATATTTCATTGTAGCCATTATTGAGTAACATTTAATGCGATTGAATAATGAAGTTTCATGAAATATCAGGAGGGCAAGGTGAACGAAATAATTTCTCAATGAAATTCAAGATTTGAATTTGAAATGTTTTAAAGCCAAAAATACTCGGAAGAAAAATGATTTAATAAATATGCAATGAGATTTTTTAAAGGCTTTATTGAATCCTGTTGTACTAAGCTTAATCAACTACACTAATAATTTCGTATTTCTTGTTAATTACTCACATTTTTCTAAAAAACGAACTATCTTACATAATTTTATACATGATTTCGCTAATATTGTTTCTACGTTAAGTAGACTTTGAGATGTTTTACTCCGGTTTTTTAAATTCGGTTTCTTAGGATTCGGGTTTTTTAAATTCGTTTGGTTGAAATTCGATGTTTTGAAAATCGGTTTTATAATTTTTGAAAATTCAATCAATAAGATTGTCAAACCATCCGGTAAAAATTGTATTTGTATAGTTATGTCTAATGTACATGATATTGTGTTTTGTTCCTTGTATTGGCCCTTCTTAACCCACTAACCCATTAAGAACCAAATGTACATAAATTTAACATGAAGTTTGTCAGCAATTTTTTGTATTAAAACGCAATGAAACCATTTTTGGACTGGGCGTTTTTTATTGCTCCGCTCTTTCGAATGGTGTATCGCAAATTGCTGCAAATTGAAAAATAAACAAACTACGAGCATTTATTTAACAAAAATCACGATTTTTATAGGTTTTCTTTTCATTTATTGTAATTTTTGTATCATTATCCGTATCCGAATATCTCAGATGGGTGTAAATTTCGCGTCAAACTTGTTTGGACTACAAGATCAAAGTAATAAAACGAACGATTTTTCAAAATGGAGGATCCAATATGGACGACGAATTTATGGAAATCGATCTCACTTCAAATTTCGTACTTATCTTTTTTGTTTAGTCACAGGTTACAAATCTCGTTTTCTGGATCCGCCAATTTGAATTTTTGAAAATTCCTAACTTCAAATTCGGAATCAGCGACTCTAAAAATCCCCGGGTACCAAGTTGAAAGTGGTTTCATTCTAATCAGTGGATTGAGTACACGCGACTATGATTTTAAACAAAAAATAGACTGTAGTAGCCATTTTTGAGCCGCCATTTTGAAAAATCTTTTGTTTCATTACTTCTATCTTCTAGCCTAAACCTTTTTGACGCGAAATTTATACCCATCTGAGATATTTGGATACTGGTAATGATACAAAAATTACAATAAGTGAAAAGAAAACCTAAAAATATCGTGATTTTTGTTAATTAAATGCTCGTAGTTTGTTTATTTTTTAATTTGCAGCAATTTGCGATATACCATTCGAAAGAGTGGAGTTTGGACAATACAAAACGTCCATTCCAACAATTTTTTCGTTGAGTTTTAATACAACAAATTACTGACGAACTTAATGTTAAATTTATGTACATTTGGTCCTCAATTGGTTAAAGACCAAATTTACAAAAATATAATATTAAGCTTGACATAGTACTTTTTAGTATTAAAAAGCAATGAAAAACATTTTATGGTACAACTTTGTTTTGTCCCAGATCCCCCCCCCCTTTCTAATTGCAGGATCATGATCACATGTGTCGTTTTATTTTTTTTTATGTTTTTTTAACTTTTTATTTTAATTTACATTCAACTTTCCGAATGAGGGAACTGATCAGAGGTTCTTCAGAGTGGAAAAGAAAGGCTTTCACCTCGTTCTCATTTTTGAAGTTGCTGGGGGTTTTGCACCTTCCTTTTGATCGTATAAATAGTTGCTTCTATCCAAATTCTTATTAGTCCTGAAGAAGATCCACAAGAGATAAAAAGTCGGATTTATACTTTATCATCCTTCCGAATAAATGAACGTCAAAATGAAGAAAGTGCAATTGAAGATATTTTAAATCAAATTTAAAACTAAACCCGCTATGATTAGAGACAAGGGACACCAAAGTCCTGTTTATAAGTAGTTTAAAATAAGTTTAAGTGAACTAAAAAATTCATCGAAATATTTGTAAAATCTCTAATTTGACTCCATCTGTACCATATTGTAAACAATATTATCAAAATCCACATTTTTATTTCCTTCCTTCCTAATAAATTCCACAAATCTTTGATCAGAATCGAAAGATTTTAGACGCGGTCATAAAAATTTTCCCATTGAGGTAAAAAATCCACCATTTAATTGAGACTAAATACTTCAATTATTCGGTGCAACGTCATGAAACATCCGCATCATCCGATGTCAAACACAAAATACTAATTTATATTTTATATCGTAGGAATTTTGAGCTATCTAATGTTTTAAGAGAATTTCAAATTAATTTAGACATTTTTTTTTAACTTATAGAATGCTTCTATTCTAACTTTTACATGTCCTTGTGTGACACAATCTCCGTTATTTATGAACAGCAACATTAATCTTCAGAAATGAATCCGTTATTACTTTGTCGATCATGTATTAGACGAGTTGTTACTGCATTTTCAAGGAATACGTTTTTGCGAATGATCGTAGCGCTGATAAGATGCATGACTTTACGCATTACCTATAGTTATGAACTTCGTCGAGTAGTTTTAATAATCTAATTTTTACTACGGAAACAAAATGTAACATTAAACCGGAAACTAATTATTTCATAACCTTAAAAATTATACTAAATTCTTTTTCAACAAAAATAATTGACTTCTTATTTTTATCGTGTGTTGATTAAAGGTAAGAGTTAGGACTGTACTAATTATATACATTTTGTTACGTTTAAATGATTACATATTTTGTTACTAAAATTGTTCCTAATTTTTGTTAATTTCAAAATATTTAATAATCTTAGAAACAGAAAGCTCCGAACACGACCATTAAATTAATCTGTAATCAGAATTTTTATGCTTCGGTTATGTGTTCTGCTATAACAGACAAAATTTTACTGAGCTTCAGAATTTCGACTGATTAGCTAAATTTTATTAACTACATATTATCGTCCATTGAAGGAAAATATTCCTATTTAGGGAATGATCTCTTCAGACATGGAATGTACTACTGGATAACATCGACCAAAACCGTACGACGTCTGTAATGTACTCCTACTGTTGACATATTTATCGCATAATATTTCTATAATTTTGCATTTATATTCATTAAAATTAACATAATGTTATTATAACTGATTTTCAACATTAAATTTTCAATTCTCTACAAAATTGTAACCATCTTACATTACAAGAAAGTTTAGTTTAACACTTTAACGTTTCGTTTAAATATTAAGATTACGATCATTCTGTATCCTTGTTACAAAATTGTGCTCTATAAAGGAAGGTAATCTAAATAAATTTTACATTTTGGTTGTTATTATATTTTAATTCATTGTACTTATTATACGTATACTTAGTCAATGGTAATGTTAAGAACGATTCATTATAATTGCTGCGAATATATACTAAACGCGTTTCAATGTTTATTGTCCATATGAGGCTATTCCTTAAGAGTACATACAAGGTGAGCTTTTTACTTGAAACCAGTTAATTATCTCTAGAAATATTTAACTTACGTAAAGTTTTGACATGAAAAGTTAATATTTTCGAGGGAGAAAATTAATTCAGTAATAATATTGTCCCTCTCCCACTATTATTGTTAGAAGGGAGAGGGTAATTTTAAATGACATACCATACTTAATATTGCACATTTTCCATCGGATGTTTCTTTCCTTCCGAATATTTGCATCTGACAATTGTTAAAATTTTATTCAAAATATTTTTTCATTCACATCGCATTTCTGAATATATGTAAATATTCACAGATAATAAAAAGCATGAAGTTATATCGTCACGTCCGTTTCAAGTTGATACATGTATTTTAACACGAATTAACAACACAACATAAGATGTCATGGTTGTAAAAGTAAATAAATAATGAAAAATAAATTGTCGCATTCATAAGTGTATTACAATGGTTGAATATTTTGAAAAAGTGTAAATTCTTGCAAGTGCCACTTTATACTTTTCTAGTGAGTTAATGTCATACAAATGATAAAAAATAAAATACTTTAGTTCGTGTCGTATTCATTTTAGGACATATATTTTAAACCATTAAATAATAAAAAAACGTTTAATACAACCAGTGAATTTGTTACTTAATTGCAAACGGAATAAATTTAGCTTTCAATCCTTTGACAACAAATACCATTCTGATTGAACTTTCGTAGTCAACAAGCAAGCAATACAAAATCATTCGTTAATAGTTTACAAGTAGTAAGTTATATAACAAGGACATATTAGACCAGTGTGAAGATTGTTGCACGAGCGAAGCTCCGAATATTTCATTACAGGGCGCAAAATCGAGTTCTACTCCCGGCGTATTAAAACAGCATATTGTATATCTAGGGAGCAAAAGTAGAGATTGGAGACAGGCGAGCCGTGCAGGACGAGGGGGCGGGACGGAAGCCCTGAAGTGTGTCACAAACATTATTTGTTGCCATTGAGATGAAAAACATTGTAATATTATTAAAAAAAATTAGTAATTAATAAATAAAAATTAAGAAGTGCATGTTAGTATTATTAGCTTAATAAATATATAGTTTAAAATTATACTCTGCAATTTATAATAATAACATTGCGTTGCAAATTCCAATTTTTTTCTGCGAATGACATGTCACCTAGTATTTGCAAACGGATTTTCCGTACTAAAAAAAAATGGCGATGTCAAAATTTTCCTGTCACGTCGGGTATTATAGAAAAACGAGGTTAAGTGTGTCAAAATGTGCGTTTTTGGCACTATCTCAGATGTGTTTGTAGTAAAAGTGAATTTAATATGGACAATTGCAGCATCATTTCCGAAATAATTTTTTGCGCCGGAAACGATAGCGCTCTTAGAATTTTCCTACAGTGTTGCATTTTCGAGAAAAGTGAGGTTATATATGTTATATGTGTGATTTTCCAATTTCTTTTCCTAACTTTCATATTTCCATATTTTGATATTTCTATATCTCGAGTTTGTTGTTATAGACGAGAATTAACACATTTTGTGTTGTGTTTGGAATCGCAATTGTCTAAAAATTTGTCCGTCACATTGATCCCGCCATTTTGAATTAAAAATACTGACATAATGTTTGTAATATGCAACCCTAACAATTTCAAAGTAAAATTAAAAATTTCAAAATTCGTCCACCATATTAGACCCTTCATTTTTAATTTCAAAAAGCTGACATCGGATTGGTCATCAGCGACGCCGAAAACCTTAAGTAACCAATTTTCAATCTTTTTAGCACAAAAAAAACGTCGAAAATGATGTTATACGATTGTCCAAAGTAAATTTTCTTTTACTACGAGAACAACGGAAATAGTGCCAAAAACGGACATTTTGACACACTGAACCTTACTTTTCTGCCAGCGCCATCTTTTTCAGCACGAAAAAATTCACGCGAAATACTCTAGAGGTAACTTATACAGAGACCCTCCCATAGTGTCGCCCTGTAGAAATCCTCTGATAGTGTCGCAGTATGCTCCCCACCACTTGACCCGCCTCATATCAACAGAATGACCACGAGAGGGGTTTATATAGTGTAAGGAATGCGGAGAGTGGGGTGCGACACAGATAGAGGATTTGTTTCTCCTTCGGTCCCGAGGCGGTGACACTATGAGAGGGTCTACTGTATTTCGTGAGTTAGTTCGAACCACACAACACTTGTTTATATTCACGCTTAACACTTTAATAACTTACCTTGTAAGCTAATTTAAAATGATTCTGTATAAAACTAACGTAAGTAACTGAATTATATTAAGGTTGCATTAGCTATGCACTGGTAAAGACTTGAACATTTTAATCCTTCTAAAAATGGTTCTAATTATAGACATATTTTAATAAAAGCGGATGAAGTGACTATGACTCTCTACTGTAATATGTTCTATTGTTACTAGCAGATATTTAAACCGCATTATTGTAACCGGAAGTTAAATTTTGCATCAATCAATTATAGCTGTAAAAACTAGTAATTTTTAGTCTCCAGCTATCGTCATGCCTCTGGGAATTTATATATTATTCCTATGTAAATCCAATATTACAAATTTACAATTATTAATAAATAAAAGAAAATAAAAAATCCTGTAAATTGCAAACTTGCAATTGATCAATATCTTTTTGATTTCTGAATAAGTCGGAATAATAGGTCCTAATATCACTAACAGCGAATCAATTGTTTCAAAGTCATGAAAGTACCGAAAAAAAGTAACAACAAATTATACAATTATAAATTATATAGGCAATAAAAGACGTTTAGGTTAATAAACCATAGTTTTATTTGGACCTGCACATGGTCGAGAAATAGTCTTGTTTAGCTAATAAATTAACAAATTAAATACGGCTTTTGCCCCGCCAATGAGAAATCTATATTTTCCCCTCTAGGTTAACAGTCTTATTTAGCTAATGTTTCATAATTATCTAATTTAATGTAAATTTATGATTCTTGTTACTATTTTTTTTCTTTGAATATTTTCATGGCTCACCTGTACAATTACTTACATTTTCAAGAGCTTACTGGTTTACATTGCAAATCAGCAATAGAAATAAATATGATCTTGGCCGAAAGAAAGTAGGAATACACACAAAAAAGAGGAACATATATTGAGAATTCAATAACCTAAAATCTTGAGATTCTTACAAAAATTTAAAATTCTGTAAAAAATTAACGAAACTACTTACCATCTTGTATTAGTCTCCAAATTGTTCATTATTTTCAGTAGTTTTTTCATAAAAATTCTTAAATTTATTACTTAAAACATAGAAAACCTTTGTAAACAAAATGTAAAAAAAAGATCATTATAACTATATGAAAGTACATTTCAAGACGAACAATTCCATTTTTTATTTGTTAGTGTACAATAAGTAGCAATCGAGTTATGGACATTTTAAAATGTTCCGTTCTTCAAAAATCTAAAATTTTTACAAATTCCTACTCGTTACTGAATTATTTTAAAAATCATAAACAATTATTTCACTGCGATGCATGTGTACAAAAATGACGAACAAAATCGGTGGTGGTCAATTTCAGAAGCGGCTCAGGAATGACCTAGAATCATAAGCTCCCACAGCAAATTAGAGTAAGAGTATTGTAAGGTTACATACAAATCGTACAAAAACTTAATGTACCTTATCTTAAAACAGAAAAAATATTCCTTTTTTCTGCATGTGTCATAATATATACTACTTCTAAATCCATGTCCATAACGGGAGCCGAATAGAGCTGCAACAGTTGCAATAACACCTGGTGGCGATAAAAATAACTATAGGTCGGTCAATTTATACCAGTGATAACCATACATTAAGATTAACATAATACCTGATTCTGTAACTTTAGATTTTCAATACCGTATGAGATTAGGACCATCTTACATTACTTTCTTACTTACAAACCTTAGTTTAATACTATAACAATGTTTCAGTTAAATATTAAAGTTATCTTCACTTTGTATATATGTTACAATGTTGTGTTCTGTGATGGTATCTAAATAAATTTTACATTACTAGTGCATTCTAAACACTATCTTCAACTAATATTACAAATTATTAATAATTATCACAGTTACAAAATGATCTAAAAACTATTTGAGTGCTTACAATGTCCGGTGTTACATATTTCTGCGCGGATTACGTACGAGATTGATTAAAAACTGTACCCTTAATAGATCCACTTAAATGCTGAATTGTTCGAAACCTTGTACATACTGGGTCAATTCGTTGTAAGAAACGGCAAAATCACGCACAACTTTTGATCTTTTTATGAATGGACCATTTGAATGATGTCTTTTCATTTTCCCAGAACGTTAGGGCCCGTATACTCGACACCTACGGATGTTCCCAATCTCTGTTGATTGGAAACAGCCAATTCCATGCGCGTGTCCCAAATTTTCTCCCTTTCGTAACGATGCTTTGGAAAAATCTATAGAGTTAAAAAAATGTTATATATCACATGTTTACTGGCTGTAACGTATGCACTTAATCATTAAGATTTTACCTAATGCCTTGAACTGCATCTAAGAAAACCAAAACACTTTTATCGGGTATACAAAATGTAAATTATGTAACAAAGATGACAGATGTTTGAATGGTAAGTATGAAAACAGATTATTTATGACCATTTAATCTTACCATTTCGTACTATGTTTTCGTGAAAAATGTTTACTTGGCCTAAATACACACTTTACGAGGGATATGTGTTTTGCTCTAAAGCGTGAGAAATTTTTTCTGTGTTAGATATATTACATAATGCAAAATATTTATATGACAAATATTTATCGTATCAGATTTAAATTTTTTGTGCTTTCGAGATTTTTACAACTGAGGTTACAATTGAAAATATTGCAGTTAAAAATATTTGCATGATTTACATCAATTTAAACAAATTACCTTTGGAATTATTTAATGCATCATTATTTTTTAAAAATATTGGTTAGGTAACTTCCGGAATGCGCATTAAATTGACTGAAAAGATAAAAAAAATAACTAGGAAAGTAATAATTAAAACAACAAAAATGAGAAAAAATTTTGATTTACATCTTAAAATATAATAACTCATAGTAGACCAAAAAAGGGATTGAATTAGATAAAACAATTCATTAATTTCTGTTTCTATGTCTCGGTTTCATCAAGTCTCGTGTCGAAATTAGATTCGGGCACTAGACTGGAAAATAAGTCGTAATAGACATACCGTGGGATAATAATAATTCGCCTTGTGCCCGGATGTAATGTTTTACGATTATTAATTATTTCCACTCTATTTAGTTGTTAGACCGATTTTAAATAAAAGTACAATTAGAGGTCTAAACGTTTCTATTAAGTCCTTCGATACATCATATCTTTTTAATTAACGTTCACTTATCAGTAATTAAAGTTTTAATATAATTCTACAAATTTTTTCGCAATCCTGCTTGGTAAAAGTTATACAGAAAAACTTGATGACACATCTATAGTGTAATTTATGTCAAAATCGGATGTATATACTCTCTAAATTTCTTAGAGTATAAATTGAGGAACTCCAACTAAAAAGTGAATTATCACTCAGAAAATTTTTTTTTTAAGTGCTTAAGAAAATGATATGTCAATTAAACTTCAGGAATTAAGTCAGCGATTGTTTTTAAAAATATAATAAAATATTGAAGGCAACATTTAATTAACAATAACTTGACCTATATGCGTTATTTTTTTAGCACCGTTATTGTATATTTTAATAAATTTCTGTATTTATATAATTAATTTAACTTATGACATTTGTTTCTCTATTGAAAAGTATTATTTTAAAAACTCTACAAGTTAATGAATATCTAAATACTACAAAAGAGTGATCTGTTTTGTACTAGATAATGTCTGTGCATTTTTAATTAACGAGTAATATTGACATGCAAACTTTCTTGAGTGCAGACAGGAAACATAATTAAGAAAAAATATTTTATAGGAAATGTAATTTTTGTTTCTTTATAAAGGCCTTATTTTGCCAATAAATTAAAATAACGACCTCCAAATGACCTTCAAATATCTATAAAAATTCGTGGATAATTTTCCGGTCATAAGAAGTTTAATTCCGATTTAAGGTTTTAAAAATTCCACACAGTGGGTTCCGATGAAACGCCCTAATAAACCTTTCTGTACTACAACTACAATCCGAAAAAAATATCGTTTACAAATTAGTTGACGTCCATTTTGAATCCGCCATTTTGAATTTTGAAAATCTGAAAACGAATTTTTAATCAAAAAACGTCGAAAACCTTTATATATATCAAATGTAAAACAAAAATCTTTACTGAACATTTGTATGACTAAAAGGGCTAAGCAAGCAACAGAATGGGGCGAAATTACCCTTCTCTTTTCGACCTTCCATCAAAGCGAGAGGTTTTCTCAAGCCTATAACCAAAAATTTGGTAATACAAGGCATTTTTCCATTAGGTCGTAGTCCAAATATGGTAAAATGGACCTGCAGTAGTTCAAAAATTGGTAATAATTAAGTAATTTTTATGTTTTTTCGACCTAATTCCGACCAAATAGTCTAAAAGATAACAAAGGCCTTAAAGAGACATTGATATAATTTTGACACTCTATTTCGAAGCGTATTCTAAATTTAAAAAAAATGCTTAATGCAGAGTTCTTCGGGAAGTGGGGAATGGATTTTTTAGGAAATTTCAAATTTTTCGCAACCCTTCTGCCAATTTGGCAGAAACGGCTCACAATTCTGTTGTTACTTTATACCAATATTTAAGGTGTTACAGTCCGTGGAAGGGAATAAACTAATAGTTATCGTTTTTTGCATGCATCTCGTGTTACTTAACAGACAGGCAATTACATTTGTAAGAAAGTTGTAGAGCTTTCAAAAATGAAGTAAAAGATTTGTCACTTGTTCAAATTGGTTAAAAGCTGAGCCTAACTTTTATATTCCTTCGTGTACACATAAAACCGTCAGTAATAAGTACATGCATATTGCCAATTTGGTAAGAAATATGTTCACTAATCAAGTAATATTATTTATTAATCATATAAGAAAACAATAGATACAAGTTAGTAAGACACAAATAATTGATTTACAATTTAAATAAATTAACAGACTGCATAAATTCGTAGTTATTGCAAACATTAATTTCAATATTATATATATATTTCTGCATAATCTGTTACATTGGCAATGAAATACCAACGTGCGCGTATGTACATTATCAATGCACGTACATTTCTAATCATCATATGCGAATATGACACTTATTAATACACAATACTATACATTTTTGTAAGATACGCTTATCTTAAAATATATATTTACTACAACAGTAATGCTAAATTTAAAAATTAAATGTCGAACGATGTCAGAGGATATACTTATCTGTCGCTATACACGTGAGACCGTCGATGCTGTGATTTTCTGCTCATGCATGACAGGAAATCCTCGCGATTAGTAATTTGTATGAATGTATATTGGGTTACGACAATTACTTCATAATGCGAAAAATGTTATGCAAAATTTCATGATCTCTAAATATCCTGAGTCGGCCACGTGTGAAATGTATACGTTTTAGTAACCCATTAGCACTATATTTTACTTAATTGTATACTATTAAATAATTACTATTTTGTTTGAACGTATGATTAAAGGTGCAAACAGAAATATTATCTACGAAAGAAATTAATATCTTATCTATATTTAATTTGCAATCACATTGACTTTTAATCATAGTGTATAGAAAGAAAATAATGTTGAATGATTGACAGTAAAATTACGATAGCTACATATTTTGAGATTTTATCTGAAAGTTGATAGTTTTTGAGGACATAATGTTAACCTGTTAACGGTTAAAAGTTAAAGTTTTTTTTAAACTTTGAGCAAAATTTTTTAGTCAATCAATTTTGAACCAAAAGTTGAGAAACCACATTATAACGTTTATTATAAATAATAATTAAAAACTTTTAGGAACTTATTGAATTTTCATTTTTTAGTGATTAAGTAACACACAAAAATAGAGAAATATGATTACTTTCAGCAATGATCCATCCTATCTTCTAACTTGATGTATAATCTCTTAATCTTCCCTCTAACTTACATGAACTTTCGTAATAACATATTAATTCTCTACTCTAATTTATTTTCAACTAATTTTCGCTCAAATCACTCTAAACTACTTAGTAATGCATATTAGATGCATGAAACAATACATTAATAATTCATATGAAGCCAATTACAGAAAAAAAATGGTAGCAATATTCATAAAAGCTGTTACAAATTATCGTAAATTAACCGAATTTGAAATCAATTTTTTATCGTATTTCTATTAATGTTGGAAATTGTAAACAATAATTAATTTTTACCAAAACTATCAAGAACTTTGAATATCAATTCAATAGCGGAAGTGAACTTGATTAAATCTCTAATAAAATATATTCGTAGTAATTAATTATTTTTAAAGCGAATTTACTTCGGAAGATTTAGCAAAAAATATGTAGATAATTACGAAGGTAAACATTATTATCAACGATTTTATTAATGCAATGTTTTTATGATATATTATTTATATTTCTAAATAACTTGAATACTGTTTTGGTTTTTTTTGAGCTTAAGTTTTCCTTGAGGAAAAATGGAAAAATGCGATCAAAATACAAAAAACATTTTAAGGATCAAATACTTTCCTGAATCAATATCATTCATTAAAGTATTAACAATCATTATTTACAAATGTATCAAATTTGTATAAAAAAGAATGGAATTAACTAGTATATAATACAATAATATATTAACATACAACTATTTATTTTATATATAATTTAACCAAATTACATTGACATTAAAACAATCTTTTTTCTACAATTATACACATAAGACATTTTTATAAATAAACAACTTTAAATCGCTTTTCTATTCGTTTAGCAAAGTTTATTTAAAAGAAATTATTTTTAAAACAAAAACATTTTTAAAATATAAGGATGTCTGTCATCGTTCTTCACTATATACCTAAGACACAACATCGAAGAACGTAACTATAACCTTATTAGTATTTGTTAGTAGCATTCAATCCCCTATTACAGTTTCTGAAACTGAATTATTCTATAAACCTATCTGAAATATCTGAAACTAAAATAATGACTGCAACTAATAATTACAAACAAATTCCGAAGGAATTTTGAACGTGAAAAATAAACAGTTAATTTTTGAAATAGTGGAAGTGATAACGTTTCAGTTACTCATTCATCTGGCATTTTAATTGCATAATTTGTTTACTGATAAAGTTGAACTCTAAACATAAGTAGTAACAACGGATAAAATTCGAAAGCCACATTATATGGAATATTCCGAAAGGTAAAATGTAATTGAAGCGTCATAATTTTATAATTAGAAATTATTTTTTTTATCAAACATTCCATGAATTTAACTTCGTTTAACTCAAGATTTTCAAATAAATAAATTTGCAAGTTAGGAACGAATTATATATTCGTTAGTACACTAAAAAAGAAAACTTATGATGTAACGAAACTCACAACAAATAAAACAAAAATAAACAAAAAAAAAACTCTTGTTTAATTTTAAAACAAAAAGTACATTGGATGTATACAAAAGTTTAAAATGAGTTATTAAAAATAAAATGTTTACACTTATTTTTCCATTGATTCAAGTGATCTGGAAACAAATTGTTTTATAGTCCCGTGTTATCAGTCCCCTCGTTTTTTTGAAAATTTTCTGAAGAAGGCCAAAACCAAGTCGAAACGTAAAATAATTTTATTGATTTTTAAAACTATTAATTGTTATTGTATAGTGACCATTTTTAAAGCTATATATTAATCCATTAATTTTAAATTGTACGGTCGATAAAATTGCATTCTCTTCTTGGAGTTTCTATTAAAATAAAAGAAGTTCATAACAAAATATGTAACTAAAGTTTTTCTATTGTAGACTTTCAAAGCTCTGCAATAAAATGACTTAAAATTAAAAAGGAGTTTAAAACAGTTTTTAAGTGACATATTAAATCAATAAATAATAATTTATATAATTCACTGACAATTAAAACACAAAAAATGGATTCTGTTAGTCCTCATTGGGCGCCATTTATAGCATTACATTTATTTTTATCTAAATCGAAACCTTCAAGTTCCTCAGATTTCCAGAAGAAATTGCTTAATTGTTCCTATATGTCTATGATTTTTTTATGTTCTGGACAAAAATTATAGAAAATTTCATCATTTTATGTAGTAGTCATAATGGCATTCCTTGTATAAAATGTACACGTAGACGATGAAAATTAAATCTACAGCCATTAAACATTTTTACATTTTTGTGCTATAAAAACGAATTCAGAAATTCTAATACAGGAATCAAAGTTCCCTGATATAACAATTACCATAAGTTTATTAAAAATGATTGGAGTTTATTAAATTTATTCAAGCGAAAACTGTCACCTTAGTTTTTTAGACTGATGAGTTTTTTCCAGAAAAATTAGAAGGTGTACACAACCAATCAGAATGAATAATTTGTCCCTTTATAATATGGTAAAATTCAATGTCTTGTCTCAGTATTCTTCCCATCTGGAAAATTGTCGCGTAATGCTAAACTGTATAGTAATTATACAGTTTTTGCAACGCGTAACTAAATACGTAAAACGATACCGTTAAGATCCAGAATGCATTTCGTAAAACTATGTATTTTTATGTCTAGTTAAACCGTGATCAATCTGTACAGAGTTCGTATGGAATTTCGATAGTTTTAGTTAGGCTTGTTACCACCAGGTGTTGTTGCGACTCTAGGATCTCTATTTCTCGCCATTATTGACGCGTTATAGAAGTGGATTTTCATTTAGTCATAAGGCAACCAGTCGCCCCATCTACTGATATTGCATAAAGTTTGTCTTATGCGTGTACGCATTTTTTTACAAAAAGTTGTAACTTTAAATATTTTTAATTATTTTAAACATTTCATCCTTAATTTGACAACTTCCTGAAATAAAACGTAACATCTTATTCTGAAATAGATTAAATTATTATACAATTTACCTGAATGCAGTTTTCCTGTTTTTTTGAAATTTGCATTTTTCAAATTTTTGAAAAATCAAGCAGTCTAGGTATTATTGCATGCTGGTAAAATTTGAGAGAATTCTTTGACTTATTCCAAAGCATTGTTGTTCTTAGAAAATTTTCTCTAAAGTCTATAGTTTAAAAAAAAAATGGTCAAGTTTTAAAAAGAACTTTGAAATTCTAGGCGCCATTATGAAAACTGCCATGTTAAATTATGAATTCTGATATGGTACATTTTAATCCTGGGGATCCATGGACGCGATATTTTCAACTTAGATATGTTTCCCAACGCAATTTCGAGGTGAAAGTAATGTTGTAATGAAAAACAAAATCTAAAAAACAATGTTTTTCAATAGAAAAACGTGCATAACTTTTTTGCGGTTTATTTTATCGAAATTTTATTGAAAGATTCTGAAAGAACATACAATTTTACGTTAGAAACAGTGAAGCTCAAAATTTTCTAAAGGTATTTATATATACAAATTATCGATGTTCAAACTGATACTGAAAATCCATCAGGCTGAGCGTTAATGGGTTAAAATGATGAACAGAAGTTCAGATACTTACCGTATAATACCTCTATGATAAATTTAATACTTTTAAAAATATAAATATACTTATTCCTCTCACGTTACTTATAGTGGCATCGGATGGTGTCAATCTTAAGGATTCATTATCAATTCTGGACTTAGGAATTACATAAGTATCATCCTTCTGTTTGTCAATGATGTCTATTAATAAGCGTGCTTAAGGAACAAGAAAGTTCATTTCTCGTCCTTGATTCCATGTTAGCTAGCAATCTGTTTAATCCGGTATTATTATCAGATAATATAAGTGACATACATTGCTGCTTCTGCTTATCAAAAACAGTATACCATTGTAGTATTTTACACTCGTAAGATATGTCAGATTAGTCCTCGTACTTGACTCCTGCTCGTTTCTTCTTACACTATTAATTACGCTCGTTATAACATTCGCCTGTTGTCTTGATACATGTGTTTTTGCATCTAGTTGCTATTTAAAGACTAGTAATTACATTTTATATAAATAATCAAATGTGAATTAGTCCTAAATGGAGTAACTTTATCCATATTCTTACACGTAATTATAATCGATTAATCTAGTGAAATCTATGGATTTAAGTTCTTAATCAGATTTGGCAATTCATAACTTCAAAGTTGGTCCATGTCAGATTTGATGAATTACATATAGGTTTAGAAACATACAATTTTTATTGTTCATAAAGGGAGATAAGCTTATTTTTTAGTAGATACTCCACGATCGTTTACACGCTTCAAAGATTACGTATGCTTATAAAGATACACGTGTGCGATACACAAGAACATAATATTTTCGTGACGCTGCGCAGTATGTACGGTTTTATTGAAATAAAAAAGCAATTCGGCAACGTATACGATTACTTTTCACGTATTGTTTGAAGTAAAATTCGTCTGTTGTTTTATGAGTGAAAACAATTTGATATTTTTTCATACTTTCTGCACATTTTTTACCGCTGAAGTAAAAAGTTTCCGCTTCAAATATTTTGTCGCTAAGTTTTTTAAGATGTAGAGATTATTCACACCTTCAGAGGTGTACAATGTTTAAAAAATTGTCGACGAAATTTATTAAGTGCTCTCTGTTAATTATAATCCGTAAGTTATATATGTATAACTAGAAAAGAAGCATGGTTGTAATAATCAGAAATCTGGTTATTTTAACGAGAAAATACAATTACATAAGCCTTGGTATTTTGAATCGCTTCTTCAGAATTCGCTGGTAATCCGTACCATAATTTACAGTTAAAATGAAATTTTAGGTTAAAATAATAATAAACTCTGGATAAATTTACTCAGAACTTTTAGTTCATATAAACTGAATAACTCCGTATTATGGTTAAACAGTGTTGTGACAAGTTGAAAAATGGTATTACAATGTTCGCTTATTAATGCTTCGTCGTCATTTCGTCAACATTTTGAGGATTTTTTTAAATTTATGTTTATTGGTATATTTTTTGGAATTGCTTTGGAAGAGTAAATTCAACCCATTAATGCTCAAATGACCAAAATGTTTACCTTAAATGAGTGTAAGAATTCTCAATTTGAAAGAACAGTTTCAAACAATTGATGTTTATAATAAAATTGAATTATTACGATAGGTTTTTTTTGGAAATTAACAAAATTAAATTGGTTTTAAACCGGGCTTATGACCTACCAGGATGTTTTTAAAAACTGCATTGGATGTTAAAATGCTATAGTTTGAAGATCTCTAAACATTTCAAACACCTTGCGTGTAATCACTTGGATTCCCAATCATATTCACATACCAGTTTATTCCAAATAACTGTTCAATCGAAATTGTAGTATAATATAATTTTATTAGTCTTATAATTATGAATGTTTTTATTATTTTTTTTTTATTTTTTATTTTTTATCTTTTGCCTGTTTTCTTTGTTGTTGTTAATATTATTACTAGTTGAGATTATAAATGTTTTAACAAAGCCTAGCGTTTGGGAATCCAAGTGATTACACGCATAGGTGTTCGAAATGTTTAGAAATCTTCAAACTATAGCATTTTAACATCTAATGCAATTTTTATAAACATCCTGGTAAGTCATAAGCCCGGTTTAAAACCAATTTAATGTTGTTAATCGATGTTTATTCTTTTAAACTAGTATTTTAATTTGGATAGCATTTTTTGTAAGAAGTCTAATCAATAAATGAATAAATTATTTGTACTGTCAAACCTCGACATTCAATACTTCACACCTTGATAGGTGATTTTCGATATTTAGGATTGCGGGGTCAAAAAACGTTTCAAACGTCAAGAAATTCAATATGTCGGATTAAATTAATGTTTTTTTTAAGTAGTATTTTCATTTGGATAATATTTTTATAACGAGTAATCATACTTTCAATCATAATTAGTCATCATTCAATACATCACAATTCGGGATGGAGGACTATAAATAACAATTATATCTTTGCAAAATTGAAGAGTTTGAATGAATAAAAGCGAATCTCGAAAAACAACGAAAAGACATATTTGTCGATAAAACGACCATAACAGTATTTAGGGGTTTAAACCCAGATGTTTTGGACACTTTCAGTATCATAGAATATAAGACTACATTAAGGGGAGGTTCTAGTCCACAGGCCAGAAAATGTGCGTAATTTCATGATTTTGAGAGTACATACATATTTTTTGTTTAAAAACTTTTGTGGTATTTATTTGTCTCTATTTTTTTTTTTTAATTATTTTTTAATGGACGGAATCGCCCTTTATACTAATGTGTTGCCATGTTTATTAATCGTAAGATTTGCGAAAGCTGCAGATCGACTTATGAAGATGGCGCCATACTTCACATTTGTGTATGAAATGTAGGACTGCAGAAACCTACACCAAGTACAGCAGCGGTCATGAGTCGATTTCCGCCAGATAAACAATACTTTCGAAACGTAAACACAAACAACGTGGCTCGTCTTACCAACAGCAAGCTACTGCTTGAAAACGAAATCGAAAAATTGTTCACCAGACGGGGATCGAACTCACGACCTACGACTTCGTAGTCCAGTCCGTTAACCGCCTAAGACACGAAGCCGATTTTAAAAAGTTTACAAAATGTTTTCGAGTAAAAATAATACAAAATGGCAGCTCTAGCCCTCAATGACGACGGTCGTGCGCGGCGTTGGAAGTGTGCGCGGGGCACTCTACAGCCTTGCCAAGTGATCTGAAACGAAAAATCCAAAAAAAATCTTAAAGTAGATGAAATTTGGGGGGCCTTATGAATTTCAGATTTTAAAAAAAAATGGGGGTCTTTGAAAAAAAACACCTTTTTTGTCTCTTTTTATTTGTTCTAACGTTGAAAAAACAATACTAAACTAGTGTTGGCGTGGTGCCTCGCTTGCTTCGCTCATCGGTCGACTTGTGCAGGGAGTTGACTCAAAATTGATCTACAATTGACCGAATGCCGATTTTGGGTCGATTTTCAGTCGACTTTTACTAAATCAACCTAATATTGACGTAATCAAAATTCATTAATCGGTCCACTTCGTAAAAGTCCACTGAACCCGGACAGCAGATTTTTCAGAATGTCCTCGAAATGAGGTCCTAATTTTGATGTCTTTATGGTTTGCTAATATAATATCATAATGTGGTCAGAATGCGATAAATTCATGATTATGGCCTTAAAAAGTATATAGGTGCATTGTAAAGGTATCTTAAATACAACATATTTATGACACCGCAGTTTTATTATAAAGAAGTCATAATTTAGTCATAAATTTTGAAATTAATATTTACTAATTACAATAAAGACTGCGATATCGCAACAGGTCGGTTTCAGGCTGACTACGATATAGCCTACAAGTATTGCTTACATTAGCGCAGGCTGCTTAAATTCTCAGAAATTTGATCTCTTTAAGGGATTTTTAAACCAATAACAAAATGATATCCTTAAGTTAATCATCTGAGCACTTTATGATACAATTATGATATCATTTTGGTTTTTAGATAGATCAATGTCTTCAATGACCTCTTTAAGAGGTCTTTGTGCCATTACCAAAATGACACCTTTAAGTGGGTCGTCTGACCCCTGCAAACACAAAAGTAACAGTTATGTAACAACTATGTAACATTTATGTAACAATGTAACCATTACGTAAATATTATATAACTGTTACTTTCCGCGTTTGCAGGGGCCACGTCATGTTATAATTCTGATATCATTTTCAGTTTTCTTAACGAGGTCAGACATTTTTTCTGATATCTTTCTGAGCTCTTTGAGAGATCAACTTGCTGTCGGCATTCGGTCAATTGCCATTGAGAATTGCAAAAGATCGGACCCTGAAACCACCTATCAATCAAGGGTATAATATATCCAAAACAGTTATATAACTGTTACTACATAAGTAACAACTATGTGACATTAGGGTGGTTCAAAAATCAATTTGAAATTTATTTTTTCTCCCTTCGATCGAATTCTTGTAGAATATGCAAAAAAAATGAAAGTTCTGTATCTCAGTTAAACAATGTTTTTTAACAGAAAGCAGATAAAGCAAAAACATTTTCTATTTTTTTTTCGATATATCTCGCCATAAAAAATATGCGGTTAGTGTGCTAATCGGTATCGTATTCCTTCGTTTTTTTCGTATCGAATGATCCCCAAACGACTATCAGGAAAACAATTTTTTGAACATTCAAACTATCGAACTTTCGACGTCTTGGTTAGAGTGAAATTTGGAGTCGAAAATTGTATTCGAGAAACTTTGGAAACATCAGTAGTAAAGACATTAAATCCGCCATTTTGCATTTTTTTAATTTTCAACGTGATTTTCATTTTAAAAACTAAAAAATGAGTCCGATTACGAACACCGGTTAAGTAATTTTAAATAAATTAAGAATTAGAATTATGAAAAAATTTGATGGTTATTGATGGTATTCAAAATGCATGTATAAAATTTTTTTTTTGGGTTTAACCAAGGTTTTTTGTGCCCTGAAGACTTTCGAAAAAAGGTACTTCCGCGAATTGTGAAACAAGTGTGTTAATTTGAGTATCGGAACGAATTATCGCGAATAAATTGAAAAAATCGCATTTTTCCTTTGAACATACAAACTTCAAGCTCCGTGCGCGTCCAGTTAATAGCATTTAAAAAAAAAAACGCAAAAATACGTGTTCATTTTTTTTGCAGATTCTACAAGAATTCGATCGAAGGGAGAAAAAATAAATTTCAAATTGATTTTTGAACCACCCTAATGTCACATTTATGTAACAATGTAAGCATTACGTAAATATTACATAACTGTTACTTTCCGTGTTTGCAGGGAAAGTCTAAAAATTTCGAATGTGAATTTTGATACTGAGTTCATAGTAGACATTTTGGACATTATATTATTTACAAAACTCTAACCAACATTTTACGAAATCAGAGATTTTCTTTAAGCGCGAAATTATTATTTCTGACAAAATTTATAGCGTATTCTACCCCTTGCACTTTTTCTGCACTGCAGGCACACCGCGCGAGGGCACGTGTTCCACGATACCGTGCAGAAACGGTGCATGTGTTCCACCTCTGTAACGCAGCGCCGTAAAGGAACACCGTCGTTGCTCCGAAATTATACTCTCGACAGAAAGCCGCCTATTTGAGTAGTATTAACCTATTAACTGTTAAAAAGCAGCAGTGATTCAAAATGAATGCTACTGACAAGATAAAAGCCCGTTTTCCCATATGATTAGTGTCACATACCCCCCTCTCAGTAGTTCATTTTGTCGCCGGTGGGGTCGCACACAGCAGAACTTAACAGGGCAAATGCCAATCACCGTGCACGTGTTCTCACATCGAGCAACCTGCACTGGTACGGTGTTTGTTTTGCACTCTCTCCAGGCAATAGTGCAGAAACGGTGCAAGGGGTAGAATACGCTATTACACTATTCCAAGTAGAAATATCAACCTAGCTCTGACCGAAATCAAGACAGCAAAATATTTCGAAATGTGCTCTAAAAGAAGTCAGATGTCCCACTTTCTGCGGGTTTTCTGAACATGATGTCATTATAAGATTTTTATAAACTCGTGTTCATAAAACCCGCTGATTATGGTCAAATCGCAATTTTTTTGCATAATCAAAAATGTGTCCTCAAATTACAACTTGAAATGAAATAAAAAATCACCTTTTCAAACGATCGCACTAGTGCGGTGCTCTTTAATTTCATACTCCTTTTTGTAACACAAAAAGACATTGTATAAATTAGACAGAACATTTTTATTTATTATAATGCAAAATACAACCACAAAAAAGAAAACTTTTTCTGAAATGCAAGAAATTACGCTTTCAGTTATGCGCATGCGCGTGGGCAACACTGGCGATGGCGTTTTAACAGCGGCAAAATATTGAAACTTGTAGAAATTTCATATACACATTCATTCTTACCATATGTCGGTAAAAATAAATGTTTTGTGTCAGTGGACCTAACCTCACTTTTAATGTTATTGTCGTCTTGTCAAAGAAAGGCGTCTTGGCTTTTGACAGAGATTATAGGGTTGAGGTTAATTGTTTGTTTATGATATTGTTATAAATATTTGATAAAAATGCCGAAAGTTGTGTCGAGAAGTATAGTGTGCTCGGATACAAAAGATCAGGAGGAATATAGCGAAGAAAAACCATTACACACGTATTACTGTTTATGTGGACACATGACGTTAATCTTAGGTAATTACTTCATATTTATCTTCATCTAATTTAGTTATTTTTCTTCAATTATTTAAAAAATCAGTAAAACAGTGGCTTGGAGAAGATTATAGCATTTAACGCTTGTAATAAATATATAAAACAACTATAGAAACCTATCAAAATATCTGTTGACGTATTCAAGAAATTTATTTAAATCCTATGTTATTAAATCTGTAATAATAATATCTAAAGTATTCATCTAATGACAATAATGTCAAGCTTTGTTTCAAAATTTCTAATTCTTTTGATACCTTAAACGTTCAGTGATGTATCAAAAACGTAGTTGTGTGTATTTATAGCCCTGTAATTTGTCATGGGTATATCACATTTTATTTGTTCATTACATATTAATTTGAAACAATACAATTATTTATTCATTAGTTATCTTCGTTTCCTTATTTACGTTTCGTATTAATTCCTTATCCTTCAAAAACTAAATAAATTCTGTTACGACTAAGACAGTTCAATAAAACGGTTTCATTAAACGTTCCATATTTCATTTGAAATCTGTAAATTTATTCTTTGTATCGTATAATATTCTTGTGTTGCCTTTATTGAATTTAAAGTATGAAAATTAGATTTTATTTATTGATTGAACAAGCGTCCAACTGAAGTATATTAAATCTGTTCAATCATTTACCTTCGATCTTCTTTTATCCCAATTGTATACCAAATACGAAACTTTATCTGTCAAAATTTAGTTAGCACTATGATAATTTGATACCATTCAAGATTGAAAATTGTTTCATAAATTCTATTTAATCCTTTTGTTGCAATTATCGATATCCAACAGTTTTGTCTGAAACTCATATCGATGAATATAGTATGCGCCTACATTCGTTGCTCATACCGATTCTGTTATTTTCACTCATTGTACGTTTAATAAGATAAAAGCAATTATTACACCATTTAATGAAGTTATCAACAATGTAAATTTCTTCTTCTACATTTTTGAAATAGCGACACATAAATGAATTCTTTTACTACCTTTACATTCACTTATTGAGTTACGATTTTGTTGTGTGTTGGTTACTATTGTAATTGTAATTTATTAATTTCTTTATAACATTTTTAAAATAATTGGTCCACATCATTGTACAAATTACAAACCCATATCAATTATAAGTGTAGCACATACATTGATTCAGTAGGCAAAGTTTTTTACGTTCAAACAAAAGTATAAGGTCCCTGGCGAAAGTTCCGTATAGGAATTTAATCCGACCGAAACCGGTGCTATCCGGAATCTGTCCCCTGTTTAATCCGAATTTAATCCGGGTCACTTTGTCATTCCGTTCCAAGCCATGCCATACCGGAAAATTCTATCCGTTTTCATCCTCAGTCATTCCGAGACACAAATGTAAACCGTTCCATTCCTCGATTTCGATCCGAACGAATCCTGAGTCATTCCGAATCATATTTGCAATTCGTTTCATTCCTCCATTTCAATCCAAACGAGTTTTCGGTTATTCTCACTCGATTTGCAATCCGTTTCATTCCGTGAGTTCTTTAGACTTTTTCTTTAGACTCACCAGAACATGGAACTCCCTGCCGATTGATATTACCAGAGAGAGATATTTCTCTACTTTTCTTAGAAAATGCAGGGATTTGTTATTAAACTATTATGAATGATTTTGTTTGTGCATATTTGATTATATTAATATTGTTATATTTACTTTACTATAAAAATTATAACGTTATCTAATTTGTATTTTTTTTTATATTCACAAGCATCACCAGAATCTTAGTTATTTTGTATTTAAGGGCGTTATCACCAAGTTCTAATAAATAAATAAATAAATAAATAATTATCAGAAAAAATTTGAGAGTATTCTCTGACCAATTCTGACATTTTTGTTCTAAGGAAATTTTTTCTAAAGTCTACAGTTTTCAAGAAAAAAAAATTATTTAACTTTTCTAGATTTCAAGACTAGTAATTTTTTTTCTTGAAAACTGTAGACTTTAGACAAAATTTCCTTAGAACAAAAATGTCTTCGAATTGGTCAAAGAATACTCTCAAATTTTTTCAGATTTTTTGGACGACTTTTTTAAAAATTTCGAATTTTCGAAAAATAAAAAATTTTAACAATATATTCTGGAAAAATTTGAGAGAATTTTTTGACTCATTCTAAAACGTATTTATTCTTAGAAAATGTTTTCTGAAGTCTATAGTTTTCAAGAAAAACAATTGTTAAGTTTTAATTAGAAATTTGTCATTGGAGTCGCCATTTTGTGATCACCATGTTAGTTTTTGAATATTAAGAAAATTTATCATAATACTATAACTATTGGGTCCACGTTTAATGAAGAAATTTTCTGACTACAAATATTCTTTCGATGAGAAAAAAATGTTTTATAAAAAAGAACACTCGATTTTTCACGTTATTTTGACATTTAAATCGCCATATTTAATTTTCTAATTAAGATAGCTCAATTTTGACAACAGCATTGAAAAGAGCGACCTCGAAAATAGTAAGACATGTACCTTTCAATTTATTTGAAGTTGGATTTTCATATGAAATTTTTGATTGAAATTTAAGTGAAAAAAGTGTCCTTCTTTAATGGTTAAGCAGAATTTTTGCAGCAGTGGATATAATGGCTATGGGTCTATAGTTGCTTAGATTATTTTTATATCCAGATTTTTATGCATTCTACAGGAATTTGATCGGGATCAAATGCTATGTTGTTCTTTAGCGTTTTTATTATATTTAATATAATATGATAAATCCGTTATGTTATTTATTCAATGCTTCCTTGAAAAATGGTATTTTTCCATCAAGCTGGAAAGAAATATTTATTAACTCTATTTCTGTATGGGCTAGCACAAATCGTCTTAAATTAAATATTCGTAAATGTAAATCGATATCATATTGTAGGTGTACCTCTCCGATGGCATTTACTTATTTACTGGGTGATGAACCCATTCAAGCTGTCTTATCTATTAATGATTTGGGAGTGATTTTTGATCAAAGTTTCAAGTTTTCTGAACATATTCGTACAATAATCAGTAAATGTTACTCAATCTTAGGTTTTATAAAACGTTCTACTTCTGATTTCTCTTCTATTCCTGCAATCATAAATTTATATAAATCAATTGTCTTATCAATTTTAACTTATGGATCAATTATTTGGCGCCCTTTTATTTCTAAAGATATTGATCAGCTCGAGAGGGTTCAACACAGGTTCTTAAGATATTTGTCGTAGTCAGGTACTCCTATGAGTTATGTGAACCATGATTATTCTACTGTTGCTTCTAAATTTTCAATACCATCAATTTATTCAATACATCATATTATTGATTTACTGTTTGTCCGTAAAATGACTACGGGTATGATTAAATCTGAGCAAATATCTTCGTTGTTCTCCACTCGTTCTCAACCATATTCATTACGTCGTTATCGGGATATTTGTGAAAATAATAGTAAATCTCGTTATGGATTTCACTCTAGTGTAGCTAGACTCAGGCGTCAATGGAACAGTGTTCCGGTGATGTAAAAAACACTACTAGTTTTATATCATTTCGATTTAAAGTGCGACGATTATTATACACTTATTATTAAGTTTTTTTATTTTGTTTTAACATACGTTTCTCAATTACTATATTACCAAATTTTTATGTTTCTTTTCTTTGTTATTCAAATTGCGCTGATTATGTCAGAATATTTTTGTACAAAGGTCTTATAGGCCATTTATTTCTTTAAATAAATTACTCCCATTTTTAAGAATGGTGATATAAACAATGTGGAAAATTATAGTCCAGTCGCAGTTATAAGCTGTATTCCGAATCTGTTCGATTCAATTATTGCAAATAAACTGTACGATATATTAATTCATTTTATTATTGAAAATCAACATGGATTTACCAGAGGAAAATCAACAGTTACTAATCTTTTATTGTTTTCTGATTCTGTATCAAATGCCTTAGCCAATAACTCTCAAGTCGACACCGTATACTTAGATTTTTCGAAAGCGTTCGACACGATTAACCATACGATTTTATTGAGTAAGCTTAATCATCTTAGTTTTCCTGGCTCTTTTATGCGATGGATTCAATCTTACTTATCAAACAGGACTCAGAAAGTAAGAATCAAGAATGGTATCTCATCACGTTGTATGGTCCCTTCTGGCGTAACTCAGGGATCACATTTAGGTCCAATTCTTTTTAATTCTTACATTAATGATATCGGCAGAGTGGTACAATTCTCAAAATTCTTGATTTTAGCTGACGACATCAAACTCTTTACTAAAATTACATCCCCTACGGATGCATCGAAGTTACAGATGGATTTGGACTCTGTTATAGAGTGGTCAAAGCAAAATTCTCTCATTCTAAACTGTAATAAATGCAAATGTTTGAGCTTTAGTCGATATTCGGATAAATTTGTATTTGCCTATAAACTTAATTACCACTCTATAAAAAGAGTCTCTAAACATACATGTCTCGGAGTAGTATTTTGTGACAATTTGTCTTTTACTGACCATATAATACAGTCTTGTTCAAGGGCGCTTAGGATGTTAGGATTCGTTCAAAGGGCAACTAAGGAATTCAAAGATCCAGAGGCTATTGCTAGTCTTATTCGTACGCTAGTAATTCCTCATTTAATATATGCGGCACCTATTTGGTCTCCGTATAATAATAATATTTTATTGACCAATTTCTCCTCTACATAAATTATTACATAAAGGACCTATAGGGGACAAAATATGTCCGTACATAGCTTGGTCCTTACTAACTAAAAATAACTATAAATTAATTGTCCAACGTAGATGGCATAACACGCGAGTTTATGGTTTTTGAGATATATAATTTGCGTAGTTTCAGGTACACGCGAAGTTATATATTGCATAGAGATGCGAATAGAAATTAGGAACTACTCTATATCCTTAGTTCTAATAGACTGTTTCAGCTTTCTTCTCAATAACTTGTTACTAATACTTAATGTTTTCAGTGCATTAGGTAGCATATTAAAATATTTTAACGCGTAGTATTCAAAACTTCTTTGACCAATTTTTAAACGATGCATTGGCAATATAATGTTTTTGCATCTGGTATTGGATGAATTTTGTTTATATTCCTCTGTGAGTTGTTTATATCTATAAACTATACTGTTCAAAACAAAAATCTGACGTAATCCTAAAGGTGCTTATTGGTCTTTTATTTTATTTATTTATTTATTTATTTATTTATTAACTTTGGCTTGAAGTGTAACCTTCTCTGGCCTACTATAAGTAGCATAACAAAATATATAAGTACAGTTACAAAATACGGAAGAGACAATTGTAAGATTATGAAAGAAAGTATACAAAGGTAGTACATCTACTGATTCAATCGGTTTCGCCGTGGTTTCTTATATAGCTAAATATTTACATTGATATAGAATAATATGAAATAAAATATAATAGAATGAAATAAAATAAAATACGCCCGCAATTGTGCCGAATTAGACATTAAAAGTTCTGCGTAGAGACATTAAAGGAACAAGCCAAGTTCGCTACACTAAATTACTAAATCGCTAAACCATAATACTAAATAAAGAGCTACCTGTCGCGTCTAGCTCCAAAAGTAGTCGCATTAACTTAATGCCAAATGTATCTGCATTGGTACATTTTTTAAGTTCTGCTGGGAGAGCATTCCAAAGTCTGATGGAAGTGACATGAAAAGAACTTCCATAAGTCTCAGTTCTGTACATAGGTATTATAAGTTCGTTGGTGTCCGCCCTTGGTTGACGATCGAGTACAGTACTCCGACGTACATATTGGCTGTGCAAGTAAGATGGGGTTTTAGGTTTGAACAGATTAAAGACTAGTATACCAGTAAAGTAGAGTCGCCTTGAGGCTGCTGTGAGCCAACGAAGCTTCATTCTGTACGCGGTGATGTGATCATATCTCTTAATGCTAAAGATGAAGCGAATACCTACGTTAAGCAATCGCTCGACTCGCAATTTTTGAGTGGCATTAAGATCATTATAGACGGTGCAACAATAATCGAAGTAAGGTAATATCAGCGACGAGACAAGATGTTTACGTAGGTGGAGAGGAAGCGCATTCTGATTAGTTCTTAGTTGCCGAGAAATGCTGTAAACTTTCCTTGAGATGTAGGTGATATGCTCGTTCCAGGAAAGAGTGGAATCAATGATGACCCCTAGATTTTTTGTCGATTTTACCCATGGGATAGAGCAGCCTCGAATAGATATAGTCGTCAAGGCAGTTAGATCAATAATTTTTACCGCAATAATTTTGAAAATCCTCTTCTGTAGTCTATCTAACGGGTCTAGTGATGAGTTGTACAGTCCTCCCCAGCCAATTATTCCATACACCGCGATACTATTGAATAATCCATAGTAAATTTGTAAGAATCCATAGTATAAGCTTATAGAAATTAATCTTCTTGAGAGTCGCGCTTTGACCATAACTACAGTGATGTCGCTGTAAAATTTAACTTCCCGACAGTCAAATCATTACACTCTTATCACGATGTATCCATAGTTTTTCTCATCGTAAGACTTTCCCTAGGCACAGATCTATCCCAACTTTTTCTGTATAGAATTACATCACATTCGACCCGAAATTCGCGGTTAATTTATGAAACAATATGTAGAACTAATTACGCGTTCAATGCCTCCATTCCCAGACTTAAGCGTTCATGGAACATTCTAACTGCGGACATTCGTGATTGTACCTCTTATGGTACATTCAAGAGATTGTCATTGGCTTATTTGCTAAGAATCTATTCATGATAGTAGATACGTTTTATGCGGTATTATAGTCTGTTTTTACTCATAACGTTGTTTATATGTGTGTATGATTTTAAATATAGCTGTTAAACTTAAGTATAGATTTATGTTTTTATGCTTACAATAGATGTATGTTATTCTTATAGTATTAATTATTGTACGTATTGTTATACATGTATATTATTAAGGACAGAAATGTCCGTTTATAAATAAATAAATAAATATTTATTATTTCATTTTGCGTGATCTCTCGCAATTATATTGAATAAATTACTAATTTACTTCGTTTTCTGTTATTATACAGACTGTGCTCTAGAGAAATTACCATTACGAAAAAAGGATGGTGCAAGAGTAATAGATGGAAGTAAACACGCCCACAAAATGATTTACGAACAAGATGAAATCGTATACCTTAAACGTACCGAAGGTATCGAAAAACAACATCGACTAAAATGCAAGAAGTAAGTTCTTCATTCTTCCTCACATCCCAACTTCTGCGACACTAAATAATATTAACCATTTTATAGATGCGGTCTGTTACTATATTACAAACACGATCCGAAAGCGAATGTAGTTTTCATTGTGAAAGGCTCAGTAATCAAGAGTTCTGGCGAAGGTCCAATGACTGACATTTACAATCAAGTTGCGGTAGAAAAACCAAAGAAAATAATGGTAACAAAACATACCAAAAACATGGGCAAATTCAGTTCTGTAACAGTTTCGACAATAGACGAAGAAGAAGATGAAATCGAAGCCGTAAGTATTTCAAAAACCCATATCATCCCAGTTTTACATCTTTGTATTTTGTATTTGTATTTGTATTTATTTACATAATAGAAGGTACAAAAGAAAATATTTTAACAATACATATAAAATTATAACAAAAACTTAACATATACACAATATTTATAGATATTATTTCTACTATGTATTCAATCTAAGATTGCAAAAGTGCAAGCACTTGTCCGCAATCTGATTTATATCTTCCCACAATTTTTCCATTTTATTTATTTTTTTTCTATTCGTAAAAGCACGTCATTGGGTACCGTTCAGTTTTTCCATCGGTAGTTTTTTTATTTCTTCTTTGATTTTCTTTTTTCCATTATTTGGTATCATATATAGGATATTTTCTTTAATTTCTTTTGTTAAACAATTCCCAACATATGTAAAACATCTCTGCCCAATAGCTTTCAAACATTTAGGTATTTCAAAATTGATTTCCATGCTACTTCTTAATATTTTACCCTGAGTTATATTATTTGGTTTATTTAATTTCATGATGTTTTTTTTTTTTACAAATTGAATTTTGCAGAGCTTGTAAAGGTTTTATCACATTGTTTCTTGCCCCTCCCCATCCTATAATTCCATAGCTTAATAGACTGATTGTAATTGTGATTTGTTTGTGTAGAACACAAAAGGCATATGGGTGATTCTCCGGAAACAGGGCATTTTCGTGTCTTTACGTTATATCTTACAAAAACTTTGACAATAAATTATTAAATTTCGATAGAAATGTTAAATAAATATCCATGGCCCATGTTAATTTGAAAAAATAATACTTTTGTTACAAAAAACTGGTGTAAAATGACATTTAAAGACTAAAAGTAGTATTTTTGATATGTCCAAACCTCTAAGTTGAAAACTTTAAAATATTAGCGCTATTAAGAAACCGAATTATTTTAATTTATTCAAATAATATTTCTATAGTACAGCTCAAACTGTACAATTTTTCTCTGTATAATATTTAATTAAATCAATATGTATACTTATAATTATTGAAATATTAATGTCTTAAGAAATTTCTATGAGGTAACGACAATGCGTAAACTGGTATAAATCAACTGGAAATAATAAACTTTTTTACTAAAACTTATGAGAAAATCAAAGAAAAAACACTACACTTTACTAATCCTCCATAGAAAATTGAAAAAGAGAACATATTTACCTCATGAACAAGTAAAAACTGTATAAAAATACCACGTATTTTTATGAAATTAATTGTCGTCACCCGTCCTAATTTTGGTATTTTTATACAAACAGCAATTAAAAAACGATGAAAACTTAAAGATTAAAGGAATAAACGTTACTGGCAATTTGTTTTTTCATTTATTATTGTTTAAAATGTGTAAAATTAGATTTTTTTACAAATTTTCATTGTCGTCACCTTCGTTGTCGTTAGCAAACATTTGGCGTATCAGGTACGAAACAAGAACAAAGTGTAGCCCGTAACAGAAAATATTTTTCAAATCATAAATAACATTTATATTTCTCTTAGACATTTATTTAAATATAATTTAAAAAACCACAAAATTAAACTTTATATTTGTTACAACGTTATGAATCAAGTTTATTATGAAATAATATTATTTATTAAAATTATGAATATAATATTATCATTGTAGTTACTAACCAACGACACATTAACTTTAATAAATTTATTTTGTCTAAGACTTCTTCAAAAATTCATATGTTTTTCTTAATTTTTTAATTATTACTTAATAAATAATTTTCATTTATTCACAAAAATGCACTAAATCCGATATGTACATTATGTTTTTGACTCTTTAGAGTTATTTTTTTCAAGTTTTTAATAAGCAATTGTTGGTTTATACAGCCGTATGAAAATGCGTCATAGTAAAAGTCTTCCCCTTTCCTTTAAAATAATTTTGTAGCGTGACTACTTTAACAATAACTTAACTTGGTGCTAATAAGCAAGAATCCATTAAAAAAAAACGACTTTACATATATTTCATTTTCTTTCGAATGAGGTTGATGCATCAATTCATCTTTTTTCAGAGGGAAGTAGCAGACTCGTATGCGAACAATGCAAGAATCATCGAAAAACAACTGGAAAGAAAAGGAATGAACAAACGTAAAGCTGCCCCACCTCCAGAAACGGAACCCAAACATTCCAGACCTCGAGGAACCTTACTCGACATGTAAAATAAGTCTTGTAAATGATTAAAAACATCGTATCGGTTTAAACATTACTTTGAAATGTTTATTAACATTACATAAAAGTAAATATTTAAAATATATGTATATAAATGACTAGATACAAATATTGCGTAAAATGTACATTGCAAAATATCGGAATTTTAATAAATAAATATAACCTGTATTACGATCTCGAAAAGAATTTTCGCTTAGCATAAACCCGACAAATGGCAACGTCAAATCTCATGCGAAACACAATCTCGTTAATTAAAGCCATTCGCTCGATATGATACTCGGGAGTATAAACTATTACGCTTGTAAAATGTATCGCTGATGCTTTCGACTGCATTGCATTAGTGACCGACTTACGGTCGTTCCATTTTAAAGTGAAGGATCACATCAATCATAACAAATCCAACCGAAACCAAATTAAATAGAAATTTTCATACGAAATCTTTCACTGGAAAATGGAAGTCTCGTAACTTGTAGCTTCCCCTCTGTACACTAGATGCATCGTTATATTACACTCGGAACTATAATGCAACGTTCGCTCCTTAAATATCAATATGTGCAATATCATGCAAATCTGATTTCTTCAATACGGTCGGTTCGTCCTTCAAGAAAGTGCCAGACCTCGATCCCACCGTCAAGTGCTTAGGAATGTCACCAGACTTCTTCTTCTCCTCTGCCACTTTACTAGTTTTTTGTTTGCTGCTCACTGTCGATCTATAGATCCTCGAAGTCCCATTCGACTTTGGCGATCTCTTCGTCGGACTCTCTTGACTCGACTGATTACTCAAACTTTCCCTTCGCTTCGTACTGAATGGCGAACCCATCGACTGCGAACTGCGGATACTCGATCTGCTGCTCACCGAAGTGTTCATTTTTACTTCCGGTGTCTTCGCAGCTTCCAAAAGATTCTTTCGTAAGTTAGGTGCATACGTTGCGGCTGCTCGACTCCTACTCGCTGCAGTCGAACTCTCCAGTGATCGCATTGGTCTTCGAGGCGCTGACAGTGGACTTTTCTGGGTCGGTGGCGACAGTTTTTTAAACCTTTCTAATTGTGGTTTATTTACTCGGTTCAATGTCGGTGACAATTTAGACTTTGGTGTCGTACAGATTTCACCCATTAAACTGTCAGTCGACATCGAAGTATCCATTTTTGTTTGTTTCTTGGCTACTGGCTTCTTTTTTGATTCTGCCAGCGAATCTATCGAGAGGCCTGCGTCAACATCTTTATTCTTCAAGGACGGTGACTCTGGACGAGTTATTCCACAACTTTTACTTATCGAATCCTTCTTCGCTGTCAACCTAACCAATGGATCTGCAAGGCTGTCCGAAGATAATGCTTTGGTATCTTTCTTAACGGTTTTTGTTCTATTAAAATTCTTTTTATCTGCTGCACGTTTCATTGCTGGACTTGAAGTCCTGGATGAATCCGAAGACGATATCATTATTTTCTTTCGTTGGACCACCACTTTGTCTTGAACTGCTGGCGATGATTCCTTCGTTATTGATCTATTCCTCGGTTCCAAATACCTTGATTTAACCTTAAAACAAAAATTATTTAATACTTTTGTTACGGATTCTAATTACGAATCCTAATAATGACAATAAAATACCTCAGATTTATTCGGCCATGATTTCGGTCTGATTTCGGTGGTTGATTTGTTTTGTACTTTTCTTTCCAAAGGATCCGTCTTTGGCTTGTTAAGAACTTTTTTGGCTTGCACGACAGGTTGCTTCTGCGTCTTGTCATTATGTTCAGAAATAGCAATCTTCACTTTGCGTAAATCAACACTCCGACTCATCGGTGAACGGTTCGGTACTTTCGGCTCCTGAAAATTCAACATTTGTTAGTTCTAAATCAATTAAAAATGAGTTTTGTTACTTACTTTCATGAAATTAGAGTGCCTGGATTGCCTCTTCGACAGTTCGTTGGGTAAAATGACAAGACACGCAAGTTCTTGAATTCTTCTTCGGAGTTCCAAATCCATCTTGAGCCAAGATGTACATCTCGCAGCCCTTGGAGCATCCCTAACCAAACATTTTTCCACTCGCATTTGAATTTTCTTCACAAAGTCGACAAAGACTGGACCCCATTTAGGTTTTCCTGGCATATCTTCGGATAATGTTGGTGACAACATTTTATGGAGTTTCAAATAACTTTTGCAAGCTTGATCAGGTGCGAGTCTTTCAGCCGTTGCTAAGAAGTTATCTTCCAGACGACTAATGTTCCAGGTTAAGTCACGACCAAGACTTTGGAAATTCTCGGTTCCTAAAATCACTTGGAAATTGTCCGACAGGAACCTTAGGGTAGTTTCCAGGAGGTTTGAGACTAATCGAAAGACAGGTTCGGCCCAGCGAACATTTGGTAATGTAGCTAATAACTTGTCGCAGTCCATCATTGTTTGCAGCACATTTTCTACGGACTATAAAGTGAGTTAGAAAAATTGATATTAAATATTTTTAAGTTGGAACTTACCATGTGTACAATATGTTGATGATAACATTTGTCCATAAGTTCTCTGGGTAATGTTGCGAATGCTTTGCAAGGCCACACTCGTACAAAATGTCTTGTGATCCAACGAAGTGACTTTCGATAAATTTCATCAAGTCCGTAAGCAGCTGCCAGAGGCATACATTCTAGTACTCCCACGGCACATACCTGACACGGCTGTAATAAAATTTAAAAAGTTATTATAGAGAAATTTTACGAAATATTATTGGAAATTATTAAGATATATACCTTGTGAAATAAGTGACAATATTTCACTTTTAAAGTATAGCCGATGACTTCTTTGAGGCCTTCGAGGCATAACATGTCTGCTAATGTAGCCAATTCCACGATGCTTATTGTATCTGGTATATTACTCTCTCCGCTGTATATATGGCACAATGCAAAGTGCACCGCATTGTATGAGTATCTGTAATATTAAACAAATTTATCATATATATATTCAAACTTAATATTTAATATCTATTATGTTAAATTTATTGTAAAAATGAATTTTGTTTATAATTTTTGTAAAATTTTCATAATTTTTTAGAATAAAATATTCTGAAGAGGGCTAAAATTCATAGCCGAAACGTCATTCCAACTTTTATTAACACCTCGTCACTTTAATATTTAAAGAAACAAAATTAAAAAATTCAAAATGGCGGCCAAATTTTAAAAAAGTGACTGTATTCTGCTAAAGCTTGTTATTTTGGGGTCGCTGCACTGAAATTTGTAATCAAAATAAAAAATTAAAAAAGTTTCGCCATTTTGAATTTTGAAAAACTAACATCGAATTCGTAATCAGCGACCTCAAAAAACCCCGAAAGTAATTTTCACGAGCATGGCTCAACTTTTTGTATTTTAGTCCACCATTTTGGTTTCGCCATTTTGAGTTTTGAAGAACTAACATCGAATTCGTAATCAGCGACCTCAAAAAACCCCGAAAGTAATTTTCACGAGCATGGCTCAACTTTTTGTATTTTAGTCCACCATTTTGGTTTCGCCATTTTGAATTTTGAAAAACTAACATCGAATTCGTAATCAGTGACCCCAAAAACCCCCGAGAAGTAATTTTCACGATCATGTCTCAACTTTTTGAATTTTAGTCCACCATCTTGAATCCGCCATTTTGAGTTTCGAAGAACTAACATCGAATTCGTATTCAGCGACCACAAAACCCCCGAGATTCAAGATTCAACTAAATCTAGACAATTTTTAACAACTTGTCTGCCTTTATGAATTCGCCATTTCTAATTTTTTTATTTTTATCACAAATTTCAGTTCAGCGACCCCAAAAATCCCTAAATATCAAGATTTAGCAGAATACAGTCAATTTTTTTTAAATTTGGCCGTCATTTTGGATCCGCCATTTTGAATTTTTTAATTTTGTTCACAAATCTCATTTCAGCGACCCGAAAATCCTCCACATATCAAGATTCAGATGAATCCAGTCTATTTTTCAAAATGTGACCGCCATTTTAAATATTTTTTATTTCAACCACATAGTCATGTTTGGCGACCTCAGAAACATAAGAAGAATATGTTTTGGGCAATTTTAATTACAAACAGTAAATTTATTGTAAGTTTAAACAAGAAAAATCGTCAAGAAATGTTACATATGGCGCTGTGATGGCCGCCATTTTGAAAATTTTAAAAAGTACCAGACGGGATTCGATATAGGAATCAGACAGGTTTTTGTGGTTAATGCGATAGCCTACCAATATAATAGCCTCAAGAACGAATTTCAACAAAATGTACGTAATACAAGATTTAAAAGTGTCGACTTCCTCGTCATACCGCAACAATTTGGACAAAGAAGCAATGAATATTTTGCAACCAAGTACAGTAGTCCTTCTCTTATTCTAATTCCTCTTATTCTAACTTCTTCTCTTATTCTAATTTTTTCACTTCCTCTAATCTAATTTCATGTATACAACATAACCTAAAAAAACTCTTTTTAAAAACAAAAACATTTAACAATAAGTCAGTTCGGTTATCTGTCTAATAAATAATATTGTGTAAATTAACGTTGATGTAAAAACCCCTCACAACATCCTAGAAAAGTGCAAACGTTTTTGGCGGCAAATTAGAATACGAGAAGGAGACGCCATCTTGCCTGTCTGGACAAATTAGAATAAGAGAAGGGCTACTGTACTACAATCAGTTACCAACTGAGTTAAAATCTCTTAGTGTTGAGAAAAAAAGTGTTAAAAAGAAAGATAAAAGATAAAATAAGAAATCTCGAAATTGAATGAATTATTTCTATATATAGTTTATAACTGTTTTGATTATTATATGTATGTTTTTGATCAGTGAGTAGTTCTCACTATTATGTTTAAGTTTTGTAATTTTTAAAGACCATTCCTATGTAAAGACATTTTTTGTCCCCTATAGGTCCTATATGAGTAATTCCGCGATATTTTTAATATTTGGCATTTAAAAAAAAAATTTTTATTCTACTTGCACCCACATGTAAAGTTATTTTTCTCATTTCAGGTGATACGAAGAGCAAAAATTTGATGGTGCCAACATTTTTTTAAAAACGCACATTTTGTAGGAGGAGCAACTAGTAGGAGCAAATTTTGAACAAAATAATTTTATTATCCATTTTCAAAACTTTGTTGAATCTGTAATTCTTAATCGATTTGATCAGTTCGGGGACTTGTGCCGCTTGAAGATAAAAAATAATTACTTGTACATGTAAATCTAAAAATATGAAACATGGAGATATAGCGCCGTACAACAATTTGGTGGCTCGTTCAAAAATCACTTTTCGACATTTTTGACTTGGAATCTCTCTCCCTCTCCCTCCCTCTCCCTCTCTCTCCCTCTCTCACTCTCTCACTCTCCCACTCTCCTACTCTCTCACTCTCACTCTCACTCTCACTCTCTCACTCTCCCACTCTCTCACTCTCTCTCACTCTCTCCCTCTCTCTCTCTCCCTCACACTCTCCCTCTCACTCTCTCTCTCCCTCTCTCTCCCTCTCTCTCTCTCTCCCTCTCTCTCTCCCTCTCTCTCTCTCCCTCTCTCTCTCTCCCCTATGAAAGAAAATAACATTATTTTTTGTTCAGTCTTTTTTTCAGAGAGGTCCAAATAAAATTGACTTGAGACTAGTGATTCACGCTTAGAAATATACCAAACAAAAAACAGCAATAGGTTTTGGAGATTTTCAAACTATACAGAAAGTGTGCCAGTAAAAAATAACTATTTTCGGTACAGGCGGCGCAAGTAATATCATTTTTCAAAACTCGTATTTTTTTTCCGGTACAGTGGCACGGTAATGTAAAAAGAGTGGTTTGAACCGTTTTTATGTAAGGAATACACTCATGCTTTACTTTTTTGAAATCTCGAAACGCACTTTTTCCAAACGATGAAATGTAAAAAAATGTTTTCTTTATGAAAATTTAGTTTCTTTTTTTTTTTGTTTTTATATTTCATTTCAGGAGGCAGGCACCGTCTTAAAAATGACATGGGTTGAAAGTACAATATCAAATGATAGTTCAGAAAAATTTGTGCGGTCTTTCATAAACAAGCACATTTTATTTTTTGGTCGAAAGAAAAGAAATATAGGACAGTTTCCTGCACAAATCTTTAAATTAACAAAACTAATTATTCTCCATCCACAAAAACTATTGTATGATATTTTCCGACATTTAATTCATATCAAACAAATTTTTTTGTTTATCAATTGTATTAAATTCGTCTTGTAAATATACAGTTTCCTAAATATTAAAAGTATCGCGGAATTACTCATATATATGTATAGGGAATTTTGGCAATAAATATTATTATTATTATTATTATTATTATATTGAAGAAAAATACATACCCTTGGAGAGAAATTATATTTCCTGCACTTTCGATCCATCCACCGCTAAGAATCGCTGCGAAATATTGGCATCGAGAGCTTAGAATACATTTGTGAGCTCGGATTCGACGGCCAGAGATGTCAATGGTTACATCAGGATTTATCTCCTCCAGGAACATCCGTAACATATCCTCTCCGAGCTTGTTTTGAGGCTTAGATGCAAAACTTGATGTTTCAGTCTCCTCCGTGCTACCTTCTTTGGTGGTAAAAATAAAAAATATGTTGCAAGTTAATTACATGTTATTTTATAAAATAATACATTTTTGAAATATGTAAAAGTGTTAATTTCTTATGATAATTATTGGAAACTGATAGTACCTTCACTTATATTAGATGCAAATTGCTCAACTAAATTTCTTAAAAAAAGAATTTGTAATTGGCTCATCTCTAAATACTTCAAAGACCTTAACAAAATCCTAATTCCAGCAGATTAAAAATATACGTGATATGTATTATATAAGAAATGTATGTAAATAATTTAATCGCAATCTTAGAAATGTAAATGCTGAAAAACTGTGATACTTAAAATTAATTATCTCGACAAATTATTTTAGTTTTTACTATATTTTAGTTTTAGTTTTTAAATTACATTTATTATTAAATTTTTTATACATTCAGATCGCGGACAAGAAGGGATTATATACTTTTGTGAAATATGTAGTGGGGTAACCCACAAACTATATATTTTCACCTGAATAAAAGATATTATTATAGTATACATTCATAAAAATGTTAAATTTCATTAAACGGATTAAAATTACCAACACTGCCAGATTACCCTTTATTTTTTAATATACCATCGAAATAGCATAATATTATTTTATATGACTCGTATTTTTACTAAAGTTAATGTTTTTAGTTTTGTATATTTTGTAACATGGAGGTATTGCAGCGATTGCTGCCGCTAAGGCTTAATAAATATTTTTCATTTATTCATTCATTCAGAAGTTGGATAGTTTTCCATTGAGACATACATCAATGTTCCGTGGTTCATACCAAACGAAGTAACTAAGGAAGATTTGTAAATTACAACAACACAAGAAGAATTTGCGCTGCATGTTGAAGTATAACAAAAGAATTAAAAGCCACCTGAACATTCTTGTAAAGACAATAATGCTCAATAGTCTCAACAATTCATGCCTGAAAAGATTCAACAACAAGAATTGACTCGATTTTTAAAACTATAATTTGGTTAGACAGATGTTAAGAACACTACGGACTATTGCAAAAGTACATACATATTTACTGCCCAGCAAACGAAAATTCATTTAAGTTTACATCAATAAACACAAATGTTTGAATTAAAATAAATTTTAAAATGTTGATTATATTCTACAATAATTTTCTTTGAATAAGAAGTATTAATTTTACTATAATAAGCACAAAAATATACACGAAAAATAGATTCTATGAAAAAAAATTTCAATGTGCAAAAATTCCGGCAAATTCTGGTTTGCTTATTTTTTTATTGATTTATTTTTGATAGAATTTACCAAGAAAATAAATTAAAATAAAGTATTAGAGTGCATAATTGATTGGAAATTTTCCAAGGAATTCAAATTTTGGTTCAGATTTCGTCTCCAACGCTGCGCATAAGCAAAAATGCGCGAAAACTGGCACAAATCATTGAAAAAATTGAACTTTCACGATATGTTTTAAAAATATAGCAACAAAAAATAAAAAACCTAGATCACTTATATAATCATTTCAAAGTATGTACTTTTAACTATCTTTCCTGAAAATTGGAGCCAAATCGAAATAGGTATTTTTAAATTACTAATTTTCAATGAAAAAGTCGTTTTTTCAATCTACTGTTCACGAGTGAAGCTTTAATTAAAAAAAGTAAATGGAACTGAATTTCTTGGCAAATTTCCGATCGATTTGCATTATTTAAATATTTGTTCTTAATAAAAATCACGGTTTTTAGAACTTGAGTTTAAAAAATGAGTTTTTAAAACTTAATTTTATAAAATGTCAAATTTTACTAAATTGAATATTGTGAGATTTCTATTATAGATAAGGACTTGAAATTTTACCTTGACGTATATTTTTCGATGTAGAAAACACCAGTAAAATTTCAGACAAATCAAAGAAACTCGACACGAAGTGTTAGATTTTGATATGGAATGCCCCGTATATAATGTGTAAAATAGTTGAAATGACTATATCGTTTAGTAACTTTAACTACATTTTTGGCAGTACAATCTCTTAACGATTACGCTAGTTCATTTGACTACTTTCGACAGATAGTTATCCCATCAATTTAATACAATAGATCTGTAATCATTTTTTAGTAAGTTTTTCTGTCGGTGATGATTGACTACTACACAATTTTATTTTAAAAATTCGTCTAATTTTGTCACTAAAATGATATCTTAAAATGTCTCTAAAAAATTGAAAATTGCATTTCTAAATTTAATATACTAAAGAATGTAGAAAATAGTTGCACAAAAAATATTGTTTAACTTTTGATTTAAATCTCAAAATCATTTTCTCATTTTTTTTTTTATATTATTTTAGACGTTTTTTTTCTAATGTATATTCAATGTCTTGCAAAAAATTTGCACAATAAATTATTTCTTAAATGGGACTCGATCTAATTTAGTACAAAACGATGTGCAGAAAAGATGTTTCAAAATGATTTTGAAGAATTTATCAGTAATTTGATATTGACATATCTCTAATCTTTGGGTCACGCCAGAAACTGTTCTACTTTAAACCTACACCAACCAGAAAAGATCCACAATGTCTCGGAAAAGAAAGTAGGTAAACATTTCTTCCCGCTCCCTGATTTATATTTAGGATCTTTCGTTTATCTTACACGTCGTTCTGTGAACCCCTGGTATTTTAACCATATAACTTAATAGATCACTGGTTAGATTGAGAACAGATCAACAATTCGTGATAATAGTGATCACACACTTTAAATCACGTAAAATTTATTTCCTGATCCCAAATTGAAACGTAGAGGGATGTGGAGAGACAAATTTGTCAATATTTTCGAAATTTGCTAAAACTGTTCTATTGAAGGGAAATCTAACATTGAATAAATTTTATTTGCAAATTTGTTCTTTCACTGAAATGATAAGATTCATCCAGTAACAAAAAAATTGGTTTGGATTGTTCATTTTTTGCTGTATTATTTACAATTTTAAATTATCATACACTGAGAGAAAAAAAGTAGTCATATTTACAATGTTGAGATAGTCAATAATGAAGTAGTTAATCTCATACATTATTTAGTAAACTGCTATATGAGATAGTAGAGCGTAATAACTATTAGAACTAAACGAATAGACAAAAGTACTAATCGTCAATGAAATGAGACTTTCGGATAATTATAAATGTATTTTAATACCATTCGACTACTTTTGATAAGTATCCCATCAATTTAATATAATATATAGTAGCTAGTAGATTTTACTATTTTTTTTCTCGCAGTGCAAAAACTACAAAAAAAAACCGTAAATTCTTAACTATCAAATTTAAAGAAAATTAATGTTTTTTACAGGCCTGAAATATCAAAAATAATTCCTTAATCTAATAATAATGGAATAAATTTTGGGGCACATGTCAAAAAACCGAATTTAAAAAATTCAAAACATTGAAAAATCGACATTTAAAAGACCGACACTCAAAAAACGATGACTATCAAAAAGCCAATGAGTCATAAAGCTGTAATATTCAAGAAAACAACAATGTCAGCTTTTTAAAAGTCGATTTTTCAACGTTCCGGATTTTTGAAATTCGGTTTTTTTACATGTACCAAAATTTTGCAATGTTTTTGTATTGCTGAAAATTCGCGTATATGTTAAACCCATTAACGTCCAAGATGACGAGATTTTTAGGTCATTTTCAAAGCTCTCTAACAAATCGAAAAATGAAAATATCATAATGAAACCAACTTACGCCAATAATTTTGGGTATTCTTTATCGACATATGTGGTCAAAATTGCGATTCCTTGCCGCAAAAAAAAACAATATGGCAGATTTTATGTCAAAATGTACCGAGAAATCGAAAAATTTGGTTTTTCGACAATTTTTTATAAATGGATAATGGATGGCGATCCATTCCAAACTATGGACAAACGTGGACAAATAAGTTGCAGAGTCATTTTTTTTATTGTACTCCATTCAGTTTATCCTATTAAAAATGACGAAAAAGTCTAAAAATTTCTAAAAAAATGTGGTTTTCCTAAATATATCTGAAATAAATCGATATTAATCTAAATTTTCTGTCTTAAAATGTAAAATTTCGGTTTATGGAATATTTCATTATCACTTTTTAATATATTTGAAGATGTTAATAATGGCGGATTCATTCACAAAACGGCCAAGAACACTTTTTCATGGAAATTTTACATAAAATATGATGCGATCTTTTTTATCCGGAAATAATGTAATTTTCAGTATTCTACCCGCCATTTTGGTTTTTGAAAAAGCCTCATTATATTTCGAATCGATATAATACTGAACATAAAGAAATGCAATAAAATAAAGCACCGAATCATTTACCGACCAGGAAAATTTGATTATTTTTTTCATTTTCAGGGCCACCACATTGAATCCGCCATTACTAACATCATCAAATATATTAAAAAGTGACCATGAATATTTGGTAAATCGAAATTTTACATTTTAAGGCCTAAATTTAGATTGATGGCGATTTGTTCCAGCAATATTTAGGAAAAACACGCATTTTTAGACATTTTCACACTTTTCGCCATTTTTAATAGGATAAGCTGAATGGAGTTCAATAAGTAGAATTTCCCCTTGAACTGCAAGTTATTTGTCCATAGTTTGGAATGGATGGCCATATATTATCAATTTGTAAAAAATTGTAGAAAAAAAGTTGTTTCTATTTTTCCGTGCTTTATCAGATAAAATCCGCCATTTTGTTTTTCTGCGGCAAAGAAATGCAATTTTGATGCCATAAAGCAATAGAGCATACCAAAAAATAGTAAAGTAAGTTGGTTTCAATATGATATTTTCATTTTTCGATTTGCTAGAGAGCTTTGAAAATTATCTAAAAATCTTATCATCTTGGACGTTAATGGGTTAATGTATGTACCTTTTTTTTGTACTGTTATCAAACATAAAAAATGATTTGACAAAACTAACGAAGAAAAATGTTATAACAAATAAATCTACAGATAGTTAAAATCTTGTAATTTGAAAAAATTAAAGTAGGTTTGAATTTTTTTTTTATTTTTTCATTTTATCCCCAATGATTAAAAAAAAGCTAAATACTTTTTACTTTGTAATGATAATTATATTGTTTCTATGTATCAAAGATGTCTTTTAGCTTTATGTTATTACGTACAAAATTCTTAATTCAATTTACAAAATTCGATTGTTATTTAAATTGTTTATTTATCAATCCAATACATTCTCTGTTATAAATTATATGTAGTTTTAAATCATTTTTCGTTGTATTAAATCGGACAGTTTGCCAATTGTTTAAAATAGATTTCGTATCATTTTTATTTCAATTAATTCATATTTATATCAATTAATTTTTCTAGTCAAATTTACAATATTTGTATTCTTCCTTGTAATAATTAAGTCATTCTATATCCAGATACTAAAAACTCAATTTTTAACTATTTACTAGTTTTTTATTTTAAACGCGTTTTTTAATATTTTAATTTTTTAGCCTTTTAACTTTAATTTTCATCATTAAAAAGAAATTATATACAATTTATATTACAGTATTTAATTTTAATGATTATTTTAGTGATCACAGTTTTCGACAAAGGCTTGCTTAAATCACCCTATTATTGATGACGAACTGATTAGTATCTTTATTCGTTTTGGACCAGTTTACATATATTGGAAGAGTTTTTTTTCTGGCATAATTATTAATGACATCATTAACACATTTTTTCTCCTTTAAGTAATATAATCTAGAATAAATAGCAATTGATTCCAAATTATCGATAAGACGATTTTGGACGATCTAACCAAAACAGAAAAATAATTCTATTATGCATAATACTGCACATCGATATTAATCTTTACTTATATATAAAGTTTAGTTTTTATTTCTTGTCGATTTCGTTATTTTCATAAAATATTACATTCTATATCGGAAGAATAAAATTAATACAATTTTTTAAAATGAAGTTAACCTGCCTTAATGTCACGAAATAAATAAATAAATAATTAGGAACTCATTAAAAACGTATTTGATTCAAATTTATATTTCAAAATGACTCCTTCTATTATTTAAACAAATAAATATTAACTTGAACTAACTCTAAATTTCTTGAAGTGATAACTTTTAATACAGTGAAAAGTGAGTCACAATTTCAAAGTGAAATTTTGCTACATACAGTGTGAGTTTTCACTAAACACGTTCAAATTTCACTCCATTTTTTTAAGAGAGTATCATATTATGTAAATAAAATTAAATGACATTCATATTATTCAATACATATGACTCGTTCTGTCTAATCGTTTAAAATATGTGCTAACTTTCACTGTAATTACTTTCTAATAGTCATTCATAAACACTGCCCAGGTACATTAAGCAGATTAGGAAGCATTTTAAGTCTTTCAAACTAATCCATGGCAACAATTTTAACAAATTTAGTTTGAAAATTAAAGAAAGTTTTTAAAATATGTTCTATATTATTAATAACATTTTGTTATAACAATAATAACAATCTCTGAAAATAATTTATTTAAAATTTGTTAGTTGTTATCGACTTACTATTGAAAGAAATATAAGAGATTCCAAATTAGTATTTTTAGAATCAGATTATTATTAACAATCCCAATCGTAAATAAATAATTGTCAAGGAACTACAGGTTCGATATTATATTCTCAATTTAAATTAGAATATGTGAAAATTAAAAAAAATGTATTAAATTTTATGTCCCGAGAACTTTTACATTAAATTTCAAGAAATTATGGATAAAAATATTAATATATATTTTTATTTATTTGTGAGTTGTAAATAAATGAACAATATAAGTTTTATGTACAAGGTACGAAAAATGTAAAACTTGATTAAAAATGGAATATTTATTCTTCACTGGAATATTTTTTTGAAAACAATGGAGGTCTTTCAACATATAATTCCCAACGATCATTTTTCAAGCTCGAGTTTGTTATATTAAATACTGTGTTAAGAGAAATAAAGTACACATTTAAAGTTGAATTACTTAATCACTAAACAACTGATACAAATTTAAAGTTTTATATGTTTAAAAAAATATTCGTAAAACAAATTTCAATCATTAAAAACAAGAAATGAGCACACTTATCTTCAACACATAAATTTAAACTTCCACATCACTAAAATTAACTAAAATAAAATATTTGGAATAACTTTGGAGTTCCAGTAGCAATATTTCAAATTTACATTCATACTTAATAAATTTCACAAATAAAATCACATTAAAAAACATTTTTTTAACCAAAATTTATCACATTTAAAACTTAATTAAAAATTGAATATTTTTTCTTCATTTCATTTAGTTTTTGAATGTTTCTTACATACAATTTTTACAAATTGCATCTACCGTATATTATTCTTCATTTATTTTAATTTTCTGTTATTAAACAACGTTATACCGCACAAAAACACAATATACGTATAAAACGAAGTAAAAAATTCATTGAAGATGTCTTTAATAAAATTCCTAAATATTCTTTATTCTATATTAATAATTGTTTATAACATAAACAAAATGTGTAAATACGTACCAGATGAAGAAGTTTCGGTGTGATAACTACTATCGTACATGAGATTCATGTTGCTAAGATGAAAAATCTCGAAATGAGTCGTAGTATTTGACTGTTCCAAAGTTGTCTAAACACTAACTATTTCCCCACTTGACTATTGGCAAACGTGATGGAACGAAACCCACCCAAACGAAGTGACCTAACCGGCAACTGCAGCAAAACTAAATAATGAATTGTTCGGCTTCACTCTACGGACCTATGACAACAGGTCAGAAAAATGGGTGGGTCCACAACCTTCAGGTAGAACTCCTAATTGACCATGAGACAGATAATAAATATATGCAGTTCCAAAATACAATTAGATAAGAATGGAAAAGACATTAACAAAATGGCAACACTGGAGAAGCTGAGATTTGTTTATTTAAAAATCCTTGTATTTATTAAATGTTTACGTCACAATGAATAAGAAAAGAGTACAAAAAATTCTGTAGGGTCAGTTTTATAAAAGTCGTTAAAGTGGGGGTGAAACAAAACTTACATCTGGAACTTTACGACCCAAAAGTGAAAAGTTACTTTTGGTAGTAGGGGAACATAATATTCTAATCTCTTTTTTCCCGTATTAAAAACAACTGGGGTTGCGAGAACTGATGGAAAGCGGTTTTTAAACTATGAATGATGAATTTTTTGGCACTCCAATCTTTTTAGGTTTGCTGACTATGAATCAAAATTCAAAATTAAAATGGCGAGCGCAATATGTCGGATTAAATGATATATTACGTTTTTGAGGTTTTTGAAGTTTCCTATCTCAATCTAAAGTTCGTTTGAAACTTGTCAAGTTTGAATATTATTACATTTTTAGTATTTTATTTGTAACAGGAAGGAACATCTTCAGGTACATTTTTCATGTCAACAACTCAAGAATAACATTGGATTATCTCCTTCTCACTACTTTAGTTATTTTTAGAACTACAAAAAGGTGTTAGGTATATTATGTTCCCCCACTATCGCTGTAAGGTTTCACTTTTGTGTCACGTTCTAAACTTTCATTTCAACCCTATTGCAAATTTCGTATTCCGTCGATTTTGGATTTTTTACGATTCAAAAAGTGCTAAAAATGCAAATTTTTTATGTTTTAACTTTGATTTTTATGGAACTGACCTGGTAGAGAAAGTTGACGTTGTCTTTTCTGGTTTATTGTGTTCAAAACATTGAAGAATTTTGAAGTAAACAAGCCTCGACATCTTTTTGTATCCCACTGTTATCTGTCTAGACATAACGTCCTAAGTGTGAAGGATTTAAAACATTTAAATCGCTTTGTGTCCATAATTTAACTCTGTGTTTGCTATCGAGTTAAATTGGTTTAACGTAGTTAATGTTTTTTTAATTTTAAATATGTTTGAATTATTGTGAATTTTGTTTTGAAAAAATATTCTGCATTTGGTATTAAAAAAAAATAATTTTCGACGTACTGTAATAGCTAGTCAACATCTAACATAACTATTTTGGAATACATAGTTTTAGTCTATAGTTTTAACTATAATTACACGTGTATAGTTTTGATTTTAATTTACAATTTGTGAAAATGAATTGTTTCTCTTTTTCTTTTTAAATTCCTCGACAATTCATATAAAGACGACAAAATATAATGACACGATCACAATCGTTTTAGCTTTCAATAATCTTTTTAGAATTTAGCCTGCTACTTTTTCTCATATTAAGTAATAACAAAAACCAGTTAAAAAACTAGTTTCACCCTTTAAATGAACTATTAACTGAAATATTTAAGATTTTTTGAAGCAGAGGGTTTTCACCTCATTCTGTCAAATGTCTTCTTAATATTTTGCAAATAATAGGGAAATAATGCACAAAAGCTGCTTATAAATAAATATGGATAAAATCTAATGTAATGACAATCGTTCATTTTTCCACACATTTAAATACATATTCGACAACAAAACAGTTGATTCTTTAATGACACATTAGAAATAATTAAATTATAATTAGAAATAATTAATCCCAGGCATTTATTTTACATCTTGTTAGCGCCATTTTAAATTAATTCAACTAATTAGTTTCTTTACATTTCTATTACAATTCATTATTTAGAACGCATTCATTTTAAACAACAACAAAAATTCTATCCAGAAAATGAAATTTTTGTTGTCGTTCGCATTATTGATGAACAATAATGTAATAATGATAAATCTTGACGTATCGCACAAAAGAAAATAAAAGATAGACAGAAATAAACCTAAAAAATATAAAAATAAAAATGTAATTTTTCCTTAGACTCCAATAATGCAAACTTAAACCACATGTTGTCAATTAGTTTTAACAAGACTAGAATTAAAATATTTGTATATAAATACTTTTATTAAAACAAAATTATATTTGTCTAACAATAATATAGGTTAAACAACATTACTAATAATTCTTTATTTGTGATACGTCTGAGTAGATTTTCCACTATTGTAAATATTTATTAATATTCGTTAAACAAATTTTTAAAACAAAATAATGATAAAATATTTTTATTTCCATTTTTTCAGAATTCGCATAAATCAATTGATTGAATATTGGTCAAACTACATAAACTTGACTACAAATTACCACTGTCTTCATTTTATTTTTATAATTCTTCCCTGTGTTTCTCTTATTGGGGTCAGTTTCTGTTATTTAACTAATCAATTCAATAGGGATTTTATTTAAAAAATATATCTTGGACATTAAACATTCGTAACTTACATGAGACTAGATTAGAATTCATCACATTGTAAGTAAACAATTTGTATTACTTTTATTAGTTTCTAAATATCCTCATTGCTTTTGTATTTAAAATTTTATTAACACGTTATAACTTTTATAAATATCAATAAACAACGACTTATGAAGGTAGTAGAATAATCATTTCTCTCTTGTTTTAGATTTTAACCCATTCACGCCTGAAATGACAATTTTTATACTTCATTTTCAATCAAGTATTTCGTATCAAAATCAAAGTTGAAAACAATTGAGAAGTGCGTATCCTACTGATTTTGAGGTCGCTCTTCAAGATTTCGAGGTCAAAATTGAGTTTCAGCCATCAGAAATTCCAATATGACGCCGACTATGAAAAAAATTTCCAAAAAATTGGGAATTTTTTATTCGTATCAATTTTTTCGAGCTATTAGAATATTGGAATTTTATTGAAACCTTGCATAATGGTGCATAAAATAGTTGAATTTTAAGAAATAATTTTACTTTTATACCCTACATCATTCTAACGACCTCAAAATGGCGTCAACAATGAAAATTTGTTTGAGAAATTTCTGGACGCTCTAACTCAAAAACTACGAACTTTTTAAAAAAACGCCAAGAATGAAAAGTTCTTAAAATTCATCAAGCGATATAGTGGAATTTTTTCAAAATTTTTTGATGACATTTTTTGAAATTTTTTTTCAACATTCTTTTCAAAATTGTAATTTATTTACAAAAAATTCTGCAATAAATGTAGTGTATTCTCTGATGAATTCTAAGAGTTAATTGTTCTTTGCAATTTTTTCGAAAAGTTGATAGTTCTCGAGAAAATGAATTTCAAATACTATAGTTTAGGATTTTTTCCCCAAAAAAACTATTAACTTTTGGAAAAAATTGCAAAGAACAAAAAACTCGTAGAATTCATAAGTGAATACACCAATTTTTTTTCAGAATTTTTCATAAATAAATTATAATTTTGAACAAAATTTTGAAAAAAAATTTCTCAAAATGTCATCGCAATAATCTGAAAAAATGCCACTATATTTCTCGATTAATTCCAAGAACTTTTCATTTTTAGCATTTTTTTGTAACATCACGTAGTTTTTGAATTAGAACGTTAGAACTTTTTCAAAGAAATTTTCATTGTTGACGCCATTTTGAGGTCGTTACAACGATGTGGGGTATAAAAGTAAAATTTTTTCTTAAAATTCAACTGTTTTATGCGCCATTATGCACGGTTCCAATAGAATTCCAACATTCTAATAGCTCGAAAAAAATTGATAGGAATAAATAATTCCCAATTTTTTTGAATTTTTTTTTTAATTCGGCGCCATATTGGAATTCATGATGGCTGAAACTCAATTTTGACCTCGAAATTTTGAAGAGCGACCTCGAAAACAATAGGATATGTACCTTTCAATTGTTTTCAACTTCGATTTTGATACGAAATACTTGATTGAAAATGAAGTATAAAAAATGCCATTTCAGGCGTTAATGGGTTAAATACACACTCGCAATAAAACAGCTGAGTCCTTAATGACACAATAAATTCTAATTAGAAATAATAATTAATCCCAGACATTTTATTTTACATCTTGTTAGCACCATTTTAAATGAATTCAACTAATTAGTTTCTTCATATTTCTATTCCAATTCATTATTTAGAATGGATTAATATTTAAACAACAACAAAAATTCTATCCAAAAAGTACAATTTTTTATTGTTATGCGCATTATTGATGAACAATAATGTAATAATTATAAATACCGGCGTATCGCACAAAAGAAAATAAAAGACACACAGAAATAAAAAAAAAAAGTATAAAAATACAAATTTTGTAATTTGTAGTTAGACTTCGCTGATATGAACTTCAAGCAGATCTTGTCAATTAGTTTTAACAGGACTAAAATTAAAATATTTGTGTATAAACACTTTTATTAAAACAAAATTATATTTGTCTATCAAAAATATACGTTAATCAACATTACTAATAATACATTTTTCTTTTTTGATACGTCTCGGCGAGTAGATTTTCCACTATTGTAGGTCATTATTTATTAATATTCAAACAAAAATTTAAAAAAACTAAAGATAAAATTCTTTTAATTACATTTTTCAACAATTCACATAAATTAATTTATTGAATATTGCTCAAACTACATAAACTTGACTACAAATTTTCACTCTCTTCATTTAATTTTTAAAAATCTTCACTATGTTACTTATTTAACTAATCAATTCAATCAAGATTTTATTTTAAAAATATATCCTGAACATTAAACATTCATAACTTACATGAGACTAGATTAGAATTCGTCACATTGTAAGTAAACAGTTTGTACCTATTACTTTTATTAGTTTCTAAATGTCTTCATTGCTTTTATTTTATAAATTTTATTAACTTCTAATTATTTTATAAATATCAATAAACAATGACTTTCTATTTTAGAATTCAATTTAATACCGATCGGACAGTCTGAATATAATTGTTGTAAAATATTTTTTTTATCAACAAAAGAAATTTTAATTTGTATTTCAATCGTAACAAGAAAGTATTTTTTTTATACATTCGCTAGTTCTGGAGGTTTAATGCACTCTTATTGCGTTAACTGTAGTTTTAAGCGATCACCTACAATCGCAGTAAATGACATGAGTGCATACAATTAGCCTATACTGGTAGACACGATAACAAACATTTGTTAACTTGATAAACATTTCTCTCAACTACACTAGGATGGTTCTCGAAAAATTCGAATTTAGCTTTATCGAGTTGATCATTTTTTTTTCAATTTATTACCGAATTTTTTTTCTTAGCTTATGTCTTGTTTAAATAAATCTTTTTTCTTCTCTGACCTTTTCGTAAGTGAAAATTTTCTTGATGAGTTTCTTTTATTTTATGGATTTACTTGGTGTAATAACTAGACAATTTTTAACGTTTCGGTCATTTATTTTGACCCTCTTCAAAAAACTATAATTCTACAAAATTATAAAGAAATACAAAATAATAAAAATTACAAAATAAAAAATATTTCTGAACTTTTCATGACCTTCTATTCGGATTTTATTTGGAAAGTAGTAAAAATGTTTTATTTATTAAAAATATTGTAGTGGTCCTCAACTTTTTTGAGTTTGAATTAAATAGAAAGATAAAAAATTTCAAATTATCGACATTACAGACTGCCAGCATACTGAAACGAATGAAACAAACATAAATATCTTATACTTATTAGAAAATACATCATTTTTATAACGGAATAGTGATGAGAGAATTACGAAATGAAACAAAATTGCTAGAAGCTTATAAACATAACCTCACTTTAACTTTACTTTAACCTTACTTTAACCTCACTTTGACTCCACTACGGGAAACATATACAAATATGCTATGATTATTAAATAAAAAAGTGCTTACCTTTTGATTACATTACATGAAGGAATGACTTTAAAAAATGTAATATTCAAAAAAGTTGTCGTCAAATTAGTTTCAACAAAACATCTGTTCTTCAACCGCCAACTAAAAAGAAAAGATGCAGTGGAGCTTAATAAATCTGTAAATTATTCTCCAGTCACTTAAAAAAGGTGCGAGAATGATCTATTTTTTACGGACAAATTTTGAATTATATTTAAAAATATTTTCAATCGCATTTTTTAGACTATAAACTCAAGTAGGTACCGTCAATACTATTCTATATGAGTAAAAAATAAGATAACAAACAATAAGTAAGGACTTTTACGATTAAAGGGAATTTAGCTCTTGGGACATAGTGAGGGAATGATTTTCCGGGTACTTTCTTGAATATATCTTTTTTGTTTATCGTATAAACAATAAATGTTTTTCATAAATTTGTACATTTAGTACAGTAGTTTAATTAACAAAAAAGTCTTTTCTTAATTAACGATCCTGTTTGAAAAATCATTAAGGACATCAATTTCGATTTTTTTTTTGAGAATCAGCCATTTATTGTTGATCATGTAACTAAATCGCGTGAATGATAAAATGTAACATGTAGATTGTTCTCTTCATTGCCCTGTAACTTTACATAATTTAGGTGAATGGTTATAGACAAAACAAGTCATTGTAAGTTCCATAAAAAATACCGTATTTTAGTAAAAAAGTCCACAGAATGTACAAAATGTCTAACAGGATCTTATAGTTAGTTTCTTAATTAATAGTTTAATATTAACATTAGTATACACTTTCAGTCAGATCATTTTTCCAGTATCAATATTGTTGATTTGAAGAAACAAATTTCCAGCCTCATTATTGCACTTTCGAAAATGATAAATTCGGACTGGCATGAAAATATTTTGGGTGGGGAATGTAAAAATTCGAAAATCGCTAAAATATCATAGACCCTAGTACAGATCCGTCATTATGAACTGATCAACTTCAAACGACTTATATTCTTCGTAAAAAGCGAAAATGAATATATTGTTCTCTCATTCCAAAAGATCTTTTATGAATAATAGAGGACATTGAAGCAAACCGTGACATTCTGTTTTCACCATTTTTTTCATGAACATTGTTATAAACAAATTCTGAATGTTGTATTATCATGTTTTAACCCTCCTTATTTGAACTACTATTTTGGATGCTCAACTTCTAGATGCAGGCTTCTCCTTGAAAAGCATATTTTTAACCAATTAAGTCCCAGAGATTCATTTTTTTTATTTATTTACGAGATTTTCTCAATAGATAGCTGAATTAATATTGACTTGAAAGTGACGTAGTCTTTCGAGGATGCTCTTTCTATCACCGTAGTCAAAATTGCATTTAAATATCTCAAAATGCAAAATTGAACTTTTTAAAGTGAAAAAACCGAAGATTTTCCTTTAATGAATATTTTTCATATAAAAAATGTAATTGGAATTATTCCGGGTTTCAAACAAAAATGCATAAAATTGTCTAAGATTACGAGAAGATTTGATTCCATCTAAAATAACCTTAAAATTGGATTTGTACTTTGCGGTCCCGGGTTCGAATCCGCCTTAATCGACTTTTTTCAATTATTTCCTTTTAAAGCTGTTTCATTGATGCATTTAAAGGCATTATAATGCCTAAATTTGCATATATTACAAATTTTATTATATCTCAAAATTAATGCTTGAAAGTTAATAATTATGCATGATAATCAGGGGTTTCATCTGTTGGTCGTTCATTTAAAACCTCTGTGTGCAAAATGAATGTCGTAATTACCATTCCAAGAAAAATAATACTTCAGTACCTGAAGTTCTGAACGTTCAATGAACGAATGTTTGGAACAGACTTACCGTTATATGGTTTTAAAAAATATTATATTTATTGTTTACAACCGCATAAGGTAGAAAATTATTATTTATCAATGTTCTAAATATACAAGACCTCTCAGTTACTCATGTCGTTAGTATATCATCAATGGATTATTAGAAAACTGTTCAATGAACGTTCGGAACTTCAGGCACATACAAAATATACCATTTTTATAATCTCTATCTTATTGGAAATTTTATGCCACATCTATTTTTTCATCTATAAAAATTTTGGAAAACAACACAAAATATTAAATTCTTGAGGGACGAGTTATATAAAAATGTTCACTTCAACTCGTTTAAAAACACAAAGTTGTGAAGATTATTTTAGAACACTTGCAGGAAGTGTAGTTTAAACTATTCTAAAGACAATGTACTTTGAATGAAACTAAATTATGTTATCAAAAATTTTATTAATTTGTTTCTCATACTGCGTCAAATTATAATTTTCATTGTTCAAGGGTTTCCTTTAGGGGAAAATTTTTCAGTCAGCAAAAACTTTCAACGAAGAAAGAATTCAATAAGGTATGATAAATGTACGTAAAAAGTACTTTTACATTCAGTGTAACAGTTTATAAAATATTAAAATAGTATTTACCGTCAAAAGGTTAAATTTATTAAAATCCCGCGATTTACTAGATTCAATATAATTAGGGCCACTCATGAGAACGTAGTCCGCCATTTTGAATTATTTTAATTATTTAAAACTTCGGATCCCTAATCAGCTACCCTGAAACTTCCCGAGTAACCAGATTTGACTGAACATATTTTTTACAAATTTTGTAGGCGCCATTTTGAAATAAAAATGAAAAAATACAATATATATTTTTAAAGTGCAATTATCTGGAATATGTTTCTTATACCTTTCATGATACTTAGAATACCATTCGGTATAAAAATATAATTGAAAAAAATTGAGTTTAAAAAATTGATTTTTTTGTGTGTTTTGAAAAAAAAACATGTTAAACTAAATTTTTACGACGCCATTCGAAAAACCAACCGTAATTATAATCGGCCATAGACCGTTTGAAAATTGGGTACCTCTTTTCTAGTAAAGGTAGGTTAAAAATCAGATCATCTTGACATTAAATTTAGAGTCTCGTATTTTCTAGTTTTGTGAAAAAAATACGAGTATTAGAACAGGTCGAATTATTGTTAACCTTCCTCTTTGAAAATCAATATTCGAGCGTTCTATTTCTTTTTATTAGTAGTAGTTTATTTAAATCTTTGAAAAATGATTATTTTTACTATTTTGCTGAAATTTATATAGCGATCGTATGAAACGATGACTTTAATCTTTACACGGCCAGAAATTTCGTAAAAACAGTTTCTTTAGTTTTATTTAATTACATTTTGCGGTTTTGCTGTTTGCCGCTTAAATAAATAAAATGTACATGCACAACGGTACTGTGAGAGTCCTACCTCGTTTTATTCAGTTTTATCGAATTTTAACGTACATAATTCTTTTATTATACTATAGAAATGTAGATTACATTAAAAAAAATTATAATTGTTAATTTCTTACTAAATATAAACAAATGAAAATCCGAACAAGGTTATTTTTTAGAAAGAAATAATTTGTGAAAATACTGAATTTTTAATTTGATATTCATAATAAACAATCGCAAAAAACCCTAATAAGATGTTACTTAAAAATCATCTAGCCTTTAGTTCAGTTTGTCATTTTGAATCAGCCATATTGAATTTCGAAATTCTACGTTCAGATTCGTAATCAGCGACTCCAAAAATCCCCGAGTAACCATTTTCATAAAAATGAATGCTCTTTTGGTGAATTTATCCACCATTTTACATCCGACATTCTGAATTTCGAAATTGTACGTTCAGATTCGTAATCAGCGAACCCGAAAATCTCCGAGTAACAAATTTCATATAAATTAAATCACATTTCGTATTTTTATCCGTCATTTTGAATCCGCCATGTTGAATTTCGAAATAATTCTACGTACAGATTAATAATCAGCGACCCCAAAAACCCCCGAGTAACCATTTTCATATAAATGAATGCTCTTTTGGTGAATTTATCCACCATTTTACATCCGACATTCTGAATTTCGAAATTCTACGTTTAGATTCGTAATCAGCGAACCCGAAAATCCCCGAGTAACAAGTTTCATATAAATTAAATCACATTTCGTATTTTTATTCGTCATTTTCAGCCCGCCATGTTGAATTTCGAAATTCTACGTTCAGATTCGTAATCAGCGACTCTAAAAACTCCCGAGTACCAATTTTCAAATCAATCTCACGCAAAGAAAAATGTGTGCATGAAAGGATTAAATCCTCACGAGTCTCATACACTGGTTTGAATCTAGCCTCTTTTTCGGACGACATAAATGTATCATTATGCATTTAATGATCAAAAAACTCTATTTCATAAGTTAACTAACCGACCGTTTGGTAGGTAATCAAAGAATTAAACAAAACCTCTAATCTGATTTGTCAATCGACTTTGGACCCATGGTTACTATATAAAGTACGCCCTTCCTAACCTCAAAACTTATTATGATTTTTGTAAAACTCTCCATTAGGACGTAATTAGCGTCCACGAATCAAAATTTTGTTAAGTATATTGAGATTCATAAACTCATTGCACACACTATTAACCACCAGTTTCCAATAATAAAATATGTCTAAATAAATTGTAAATTTTACTCACCGGCACCCGAACGACCCATGCTGCTTTGCATACTGCTCAAATCCGACTCCGAGACGATGCCTTCCACGTCCATTTCTCCACCTACTTCGTCCAATGGCGACTTTTGTTTGGATGGCAAGGAAGTGCTCATATTGGAAGGTAATTTCCTCGGTGCCGTCCTCATCGGGCCATTTGTCCTCGTCATCACCAGTTTGCTCTCGATCCAGGACGTTTCCGGTATGCTACTGGTCATCCGATAAGTTTGCGTAACTTCTTCCCTGACACTGGATTCTGGACTATCCGTGGATCCCTTATCAAGATCCGACAACCTGACAAAGCTCGCCGGCGGCGCAGAGATCGTTTTCGCTTTTTTCGCCTCCAAATTGATGGTTTTCTTGTTGCGTCGCTCTGCTAGGATCTCGTTCTCATCGAATTCAGGACCCTTCAATTCGCACTCGATTTTCTTGATCTTCTCGTTGAGGGACTTGTGAGTCTCGAGTATTTTACCGCTAGATGGCGGTATGATCGGTGAACGTTCCGTATACGATGTTATTTTACCGTTGAGCATTTCGGCCAATTCAAAATCATGATTTTCGCATCCGGACGATGGACCACTTCCGCTACTGATATCGAAGGTTTCACTCTTGCGCGTGTTACCTTCCGTACTCTCGGTTGCAGTTTTCTCCCAGACGGAACTCTCGGAAACTTCGTCGTCAGCAGTTTTTGCATTTTGGTCAGTTCCTGCATTTTCCGGTGGTAGTAATTCTTGATACTCGTGTTCTTTCACACTGACACGTAATTCCTCGGTGATGATTTCGACGTGGGAATTCGGAGGAGTATCTCGGATGTCGTACTCGAAGATGTCCTCCGTCGGCGTGTCAGTATTTCGACAATTTTCCTGGACGTTTGATGTCTCGTTCGGATTCGAAGCTCGCGCTGCTTCACTAAGCGAATGACTAGAATTACTCGATTTTGCGATCATCTTCCGGAAGTCGCTTCGATCCACCGACAAACTTTGCGCTCGTTTATGTTCTTTCCTGAAAACCAAGGTCTGTTCCTTAACGCCTTCTTCGGATCCGTTGGTAGTAGTGCTTAGCTGATTAGTTTTATCGATGTTCCAAGAGTGTCGTTTGAACGTCGGCCTCGAGGACGACATCGTGCGTCGTCTAACGACCGGGGAGTCTGACTCGATGAACATGAAGACACCAGCTTTAGCTTTTTCGCGGATCTTACGTTCATCGGAACTCTCCTCCGACCTGGATGTATCTCCTCCTGCTTCGTCTCCGTTTCCACCAGATAATCGGTCTTGCAATTCCTGTCGTTTCTCCGCCAGCTTCGAAACCCCTGCGTCGTTGGGTCCAAGGTCAATGAACATTGAGAAGATGTTCTTCTTGTCGCCAGCCTCATCAATACTGTGCGACCTTTCGAACTTTTTTACTTCCGACTTTTTACTCTTCACTGGAATTTTCGTGGTGCTTTCCGATAAGTCGACGAAAAATTTGCAGTTTTGTTTGTCGCTGCTGACACTCCTCTCCCGCCTATGCGTCCTAACCTCCTTCTTAGTCTGGGATGTGTTTAGGTCGTTGAGGTCAACGAAAAATCCCGTGCTACTCTGTTTTTCTTGATTTTTTAATGGTGGCGTTGCGGTTTCCGACGAAGAAAAACTTTGAGACATGGCACCTTGCGGATTCTTCGCCCTTGGCGACGTGCAGTCACTCATGTCGACAACCCAAGCGGACATCGATGACGACATCGCTTTTACAGGCTTGATCCTCCTTAAAGGTTCTGGAATGTTGACAGCTCCACCTGACACAATAGGCGTCGACTCGGTTCTCCGTCGTATGACCGGACTTTCCGGAGGTTTTGCTATATCTGATGCACTCACACCCCCTGATATTAAAGGTAGCGTTTCATCTCGTGGGACCTTCCTCGCGGTATCAACATCGTCACATTTCGTGATGCTGCTGAGACTAATTGGCAAACTGCAGTAAGTACCATCCGCGTCGTGATCCGACGTCAGCATGTAGTTCAAAAGGAACTTATCGCTGGTGCTCTTCATCGCTGGATAGGACACTGAACTTTCCTGGTCACTAGTTTGCTTCGTCTCCTTTTCGACTGCATCGAGATCATACTTGTCCAGGGTGATGAACGGCGCCGGCGCGAATTTCGTCCCGTTGGATGTCTCGGTGTCTGAAGTTAGGTTACTTAGGGTATCGTCTGTTAGTGAGCACGACTGTATAGCAGAATCAAAGTAGGAATCGCCATCAAGACGATGCTGCGAATACTGCGTTATGGAGTTTAGGAACACTATGGAACCCTGCCGCCTCTCGTACTCCTGTCGTAACGCTGATAGTTTCTCATCGCTGGAATCCAACTCGAAGGTATTTTCCCTGATGAGGGACGGCCTTCGCTCCTCTTCTGTAACACCATTGCACTCTTTAACTTCCTCACTTTCCCGTTTCCGGTCATTATCGACAAATGGTACCTTCTCGCTAGTGATCTTTGTATTATCCGGACAAGGCGAGTGCTGAGTACTCTCACCACTATCAGCTTCCTTGATCTCGACGACGAGGGACTCTTTGTCGGTGCTCCTACCAATCTCTGCTATAGAATCGTACCTTTTAGGTTCTAAGTACTGGGTTAGTCGTAAGTTGCACGTAACCTCATCGGGTGTGGGTGCAAAGGAAGTACAATTTGCTATTGTTGATTCATAATGTGGAATGTAAGAAGATATTCTGCCATTGAGATCCTTTTGGCAACTGACGTCGGTCGCGAAGACCACGTCATCGTTGAGGGTAGACGCGTCGATGAAGTAATAATTGTTCGACGACGAGGAACTGGTCTTCTCCCTACGTTCTCTATCACTAGATTTCTCATCCGGAACCGGCCTTTCGTTCCTCGGCGAGGCGGCAGACTTAACAAATACGAACGACTGGCTCTCGCTCTCGTCATCGGACTCATAAAAAGCATCGCTGAGTACCTGAGTTTCGTATTTCGAGATCTCATCGTTGATTTTCTGATTTTCATCGACCTGCTCCACTGACGAACCCGCGCCTTCATCGTTTCCTTTCGCTCGGATCCTGCTATTGTATAGGTCATTCTTTTTCTCGAAACCAAAATCATTCTCTAGGTGTCTTTGCTTATTATCGCGTTGCGTAGCTAATTTATTAGCATCCTCACTTGCGGATGAATAGTCAGCCACGTGACAATCATCGAAATCGGCAACAGAGTTCTCGGATGGGGCTTCTTGCGGACTTGTCGAACCAGTCTCTAATCCAGAATCAGCCATGTCGGAGAGTGTAGGACTAGCATCTACATCGTTCGTTGTTGCACCGTGTCGGAAGGCATTCCGGTAACCATAATATGATAGGGTTGTTCCGTCACATTGCCTGTAAAAAGAAACCACTTGACAAATTTTATACATACCAGATTATATATTTTTCTAAACCATTTTGACTTTTTGTGCTTCTTTCTTAACAGGAAAATAGACTAACATAGGCTTAATAGTGACCTAATAAGAGACGTTTTCTTGTCAAATCACCCTAATCTACATAACATGATGTCATTATTGTCAAGTATAACATACAAGGTGACTAATTTTAATCGACGAATGTAAATATTTTCTAAAATATGGAAACTGCAAAAAAATTCAAGGAAAATTCAAGTCATATGTTTATTCTAATAATTTTGACCTTCAGGTCGATTTTCAAGGTCTTCAGATGGCTAACACTTTTTCTTTTAATAAAAATCTCTATTTTGAGTACAGGGTTGGAAAATAGCGAGAAATTTTACGTATGAGTTAAATAATTTGCTAGAGTGACCTCCAGAAGGTCAAATCGTTTTTTTTCATTCATGAGAGATATGGGATTTTCGATAATCAGGTACCCAAAAGAGTCGTTGGTTTTGGGTAATGCTAAAAGTAACATTAACAAGGAAAATTATTTGTAAAAAATCACTTTGGCGTTCCCATGACCTTTAAAGGTTACATCAAGGTTAACATGACCAAGGCCAGAATTCTCAAGGTCACTTTAGCAAATTATATGGAATTTCTCAGATACTGATAGATGTTTTCATTAAACGATCTAGTTTTCATTAAATAACCTAGAGATGCAAATGACAATGAACATCGACCTGAAACTCCACATTTCTTGGATATATCTCGCATAGTTTTTGAAACAAAATATTCTTTATTTAACCCGTTAGCGCCTGAAATCTGTGAAATTTTAGTATTTCTGTGACGTAGAAAAAAGGTTTTCCGTAAAGTGGAACAAGTGTTATTATATGTTTTTAGGGTCGCTCTACAAGATTCCATAAATAGAATTTGTATATTTGTACAAGGCAATCCAATATGGCGGTGTATTTGAATAGAGACACCCCAAAAAATAGAATTTTCTTTTTTTTTTTTTTTTAATTACAATCTCATATCGAAACCGTTATGTACAGAAAAAATGTAAACAAGTACACAAACTTCTTAAATTTTCAAAACGTGCATTAGTGCGTACAATAAATTCAAAATGGCAGCTACAACATTACAATTAGTCCACAAACATTTTGTTCATGGCAGAAAAATATTCAAATCTCATCCCAAAATGTGAGAAAGTTCGTATTTGGGAGTTTTGGAATCGTTGATTACAAAGTCGTCTAGGGTTCTATAAAATCCAAAATGACAAATCTAATATGGCGGATGAATATTTAATACTGTATATTTTTGTGGTCGACGATTGGTAATTCGTTCATGGTTTTCAAAATTGAAAATGTTAACGGTATTAATTCACATACAAAAACAGTATTTTATTTCGCAGTTTCATCGAATTCATTTTTTTCATATCATCGCTTCCGTATGGAAAAGTTTCGTACAGTTACAAAAATTGTGAAATCTTTGTCTGTCATATGTTGAATCTTCCATTTTGGATTTTAAGAAACTTTAATCGACAATCCCAAAAAACCCAAATGCGGAATTTTGTATATTGTAGGATGCCTTTTGAATATTTTCCTCAAATGAACAAAAAATTTGTGTCATGATCGTCATTTTGTAGCTGCCATTTTTAATGTATGCAATAACGCACATTTCGTAACACAAGTTTGTACCATTTTTTGGTACATGTTTTAAGTATGAAAGAATGATTTTAGAAAAGAAAATTCGATTTTTTTTTCTCAAAAAACGCCGCCATATCGGGATTCTTTTCGGCAAGCAACCCAAAAAAACATAATAACAATTGCTGCAGTTTATGAAAAATTGTTTTCTACATTTGAAGCTACATCAAGGTGAGAATAAAATTTCTCAGGTTTCAGGCGTTAACGGGTTAATGACTATTGATCGCAATGATATTGAAAAAAATATAAGATAAAAAGATTTAAAATATTAAAATGTTAGGCTCTGAATATCATGTGCACTTTTTATGTAATTGTTCATGACTTCGTCAGTATTTATAGGATAGAAATAAAATCAATTTTCATTTTAAAGAGAATTTAGATTATTGCGTTAGGAAAATTATGAAAACTCGGATGTAAATGTCCGCGTTATAGACGCTATTGTCGGTATTTTTATTATTAATATATTGAAATAAATATTTGTTTTAATTCAATACGAATATATAAAGAATGTAATACTATAACTTAAATGATTATGTGACAAGATTACGTACTGAGAGCAAAGTTGAAAAGTAATTTACAAATCGCATGATTATACTGTATAAACGCCTCTTAAAAACAGTATTTATATTAAAATAAATTACTTGAAAAGTTCCCTGCTCTCTATCTCTCTAGTAATTAGCAGAATAAACTAAAAGGACGGTTTAATATTATCTATTATTTTTATATGACACCCGTATCGACTAGTACATACCAAAAATAAATGAATAAAAAATGTGTTTATACTATTACTTAACTGTTTTTCTATGCCACTTGTTTATTTGACAACTATGACACTACGACGAAAAGTTTTACTGGTTTATGATCGCCAATCTTTTATTTGACCCGAATAGATATATTCTATCTTAGAGTTAGGCTAAGTGAATGTAACCGAAACAAATATGTGTTAAAAACTTCACATAGTAAGTGACTAACTTTATATTTCATTAATATTTCGATTTTTTTGTTTGAATCGCTAACATCAACTGACAAAATGTTCAAACTTCCATACCTCTAACCTCACACTTTTCGTATTTGCTGCGTGATAGCAAAATTCTGGCAAAGTCATCGATTTTATAATTGAAAAATATGTCAGAAATAATACTTGGCTTGGCAAAGATAAACTCAGTGTCAAGCAATGTTATCAATCTAGTGACTTAAATCCAATAATTTACCTTACTTCGGGCAGAAAAGTCTGAAAGTTTTTGTTTATATCAACATGAATATTGTATGTTTTATACAATTTTATACTGATAAATATAGATTAATTATGAAGTCAAATTATATTTCGTGAACAAATAATTCGCCATACTTTCGATATTTGAAAATAGAAAATTAGAATTTATAATTTAGTCATCCTTTTTCGAATTCAATTCTTATGTGTAAAGATCATGTATACTATCTAAATCATAGTTACTGAAACTGCTATTAAAGGAATAAAAAGTCAGCCACTAATTGAAAAATAATGATTTGTACTAATAAAGAATAATTTAAAATATAATATTATTACTAATTATGTTTTATCCTGTACTAATAACAGGTTGTTACAAAATACAATTACTAATTTGAGATTAGCAGAATTTTAACAATTAATTAGTTTCCTACTCTGCTAATTACTATTACAATTAGACGAACTTTTCAGTCCTTTATGGGTAGTTTTTGTCTAATACATATTTAGAGAGTAATTTTCGTATTTGTAGTCATCAGGAAGGTATTGATGTACTCTTTGAAATTCCTTGGAGTGTAATTTCGCTCTTAAAGAGTGACATTTCACTCCAAGTAAAAATGAAAGGTGGGATAGTCCGTATGGAGTTATTATTTCACTTCAATTGGAGTCAACTTTGACTGAAATTTTGAAATCCTAAATACATAAATTATAATCTAATAATACAATTATAAGTTTATAAACAAACATAAAACGTTATTATATTTAATAAAAAATAATAAGTTCCTATATTTTCATAAAACAAGCTGTATCAATCAATTTTTTGGTATATTATATTAAGTAGTATAGACAAGGGTGGGTGCAAATAGAACTAACACTAAATTTCTTTTGGAAACATAATTTATTTCTTTAATTTCTATTCTTATATTAAAGTTTTTATTTTACTGGTATGTACTAAATAATTACAGATAACACAGAATACAAGGATATTTTATAAAAACTTTTTTTAAAAGACAAACCATGTTCAAAATGTTTAAGCTAATTTTCTTAGGTGACTTTCTTCGAATTAACGTAACTTTGTTCATCATGAGATAATATTAATTTTAATGTCTCAAATATTGGAATATACTCAAAAGTTTTATAAATTTCCTGTTGTTGCCAAGATTGAGTTTTTAAATTGAACCTTTGATAATTTCGGTAATCAAGTGATGTATCAATGGAATGAACATATTTATGTTTTTTAAGAGCTTCACTTGACCTATCAGTGTATTTAATTTATCTAATAAATTACTAATTTGGTATTTATTCATAAGCACCTTAACGTCATGGTCTTCTAAATTAATATTCTTTTTTTTTTTTACGAATTTTAAAACTTCATATTCCAAGTATTGAGACATGTTTTAACTCATTAAGTCCTGAATGTCGTCAAATCTCTACGCACTTTCATCTAGTATTTTTGTATGCTACCTGTGCCAAAAAAAAATTTAGATACATGATATCCGATGTAAAATGTCATGCTTTTTCATAATATGACCTCAGAATTTATATAAAACAAATGCTTAAAAAGTTGTAAGTAATTTATTGCAAAAAAATTCCATTTTTTGACTAATTTATTGTTTGTCATTTTTTCCATCAGTTGAAAGTTTCCGAGAAAAAAATCTTAGACTGTCAATATAATACATTGCAAATAAATGTAATACAAAATTTGTAAAAAATGTCACAAAAAAAATTTGAAAAAATTCCAGTGTATTCCTTGATGAATTCTAAGAACTTTTCATTGTTCTAATTTTTTTGAATAAGTTCATCGCTTATATATATTCGTATCGAAGATTTTCAAAAAAGTTTCATTTCGGACGCCATTTTGAGAACCGCCATATTGAATTCTTTATTCCGAACCATACATAGCTTCAAGTTTAGGGGCTCGAAAACGCTTTTGTATCTAGTACGGGATGTACATATAACCGATATAACACATAGAAATATTAAATCTAAAAATTTTCTTAGTAAAAAAATTGCATTTTTTTGAAATAAATTACTTATAACTTTTTAAGCATTGATTTTAGACAAATTCTGAGGTCATATTACGAAATTTTACATGCGATATCATGTATTTAAATTTTTTTTTTTACAGAGGTAGTGTACAAAAAAAATTGGATGAAAATGCGTACAGATTTGACGACATTCAGGACTTAATAGGTTAAAACGCTTGCACTTTTTATAACTCAGCTTCACTGTCAAAAACGAGTGTCTTATTTTGGGACACTTTCGTTAATACTATTAAGACGTTTTTGGGTTTCTTATAGAAAGACGTTATAGATGACTTTTTTTGAGGCTCTAGAAGTGTCTTCGATCGCAATCAGAATGTACTGCTCGATAGTTGATACATAACCTAAAAGTGTTTGATATTTATGTGAAAATGGATCAACATTCTTCTTCTGCTTGCAATTTTCAAGCTAATTGCTTTGAAGTCTTAATTAACCATGTGATTATATATGGATTTATATGGTATGGAATCACATTAACCGAACAACCGCACATCAACAGAATAGGTTATGTAACATTTATCAAGACGTGCGTCGCACAGTGGTGACTTTGGGTTTGGACGGACATTTTTTTTTTCAAAAATACTAGCGAAGGGTTAAATGTGAACGAATCGTAACAAATTTTTTTTTAAAATACTCGTTATAGATTGTACTTCAACGAGTCACTGCCAAAATTTCGAAATAAACAATTATAAAATTGTAGAAGTGAATAACATTCGACATGTATTCTTTGCTTACAAGTTTATATTGACCCGTGTCTTTTTTCTAAATGCCATTTTACTTGGAAATTGTTATATGGGATTTGTAAGGTCGCTGATTGCAAATATGACAAAATAGAAATTCAAAATGGCGGATCCAATATGGCGGACCTAATTTGAAAAAAATTATGCAAATCACAATGAAATGAGTATCTGGGGGTTTTCGGGGTTGCTGGTTACGAAATTGAGGTCGTAATTCAAAAATTAAAAATGGCGGATCCAATATGGCGGACACAATTTGGAAAAAAAAAACATTAAAATTATAATACAATGAGTATCTGGAGGTTTTCGGTCGCTGATTACGAAATTGTAGCAAAGAATACACGTCGAAGTCCTAATCCAAAGTCTCCACTGTGCGTCGCTTGGAGTCGGCATTTGTCTCAATACATAAATGTCTTAAATTAGCTAAAACGAATTAAATGTAGACACTTTTACCGTCTTCATTATGTGTGTGAAATTATAAGACACAAAAGTGTCTTATTTACGATCGGTAGACACAAATAATGTCTCAAATTTTAAGACACTTTGCAACGAAGACACGTACATTAAGACGTTTAGTCTGAAAAGACATTTTTTAAGTGTCTAATGTTTTTGCAGTGTTATATTTTTCATTGTAAGCGCAGTGGCAAAAACTCACTCTCTTTGGAGTGAATGTTAACTCCTCATAGAGTAAATTTTCACTCCAATATTTGGATTGCATTTCTTCACTCTTTCATTTGGAGTGACTGACCTCATTCTTTTAAAGTGACAGAAAAACAAATGATAAGTGAATAAGGTAATCAAATTTTATATATATTTTTTAATACAAAAAATACTACATAAAAATGGCATACATTCAATAATACACAAAATTATATTTCTGGAATTAAGTTCATTCTAAAGAAGAAAAACCCTTAGATGTTTGGAAGTACTCTACATTATATGTTTACTATACTCTTTGGGAGTACACTTTTCTCCAATGGAATAAATATTTATGCTAACTAAAATAATTAACCAGAATAAAATAAAATTCTCAAATAAATACTTTGCTAATTGCGAACTAGTCTTCAATAATATAATTAACAATGACATTTTAAAGCTTAGCATATTATTAAAATCTTTTTCTAATATCTAAATTTTGCATTATATACACAGAATTTTTTTGTTTTAAATAAAACCGCTTCAGCACAGATTCAATTCGGCTGAATATTATAATTTAAAAAAAATTGTGCAGCGTTAATTATAGACAAGGAATTCATTTTACTATTCCACAGTGTTTTTTTAACAAAATTATTACAGAAAATAGTCACAAAAACATGACAAACTGAATAATAAGAAATGCTTACATCTTCTAATCAATAACAAAACAAAACTAAACCAGAAAACCATAAAACCCTCAGTGTATCTTGAGTTCTTTATCTTAAAAAAATATTGATGATTTGGGAAACTTTCCGGAAAAAGGTACTCGCAGATTACGACTTTTGAATAACTTTTACATATATCAATTTGAAACAAATCTAAATTTCGTTATTCGTAATTCCGTCAAGTCTAAAACAAATTTCGGAAAAGTAGCACATGATATCGAATGTGAGGAATTTTCAATTTAGTCAGCAAATAACATCGATATTGCAATTCTTTTTTAATATCGTTGTATTCTGTCGTGCATTAAATAATTTTTACATCAATAACAGCAAAAAAGAAGTTTCTAATCACTTTAGATGTAATTTGTTAATCGATATTTATTCAATACATAATTTAAAAAATTAAAAGATTGGACTTACAACATTTTACTAACAAATAAATAAATTACAAAGAAAATAACTTCAAATATCGTGAAATTTAACCCATTCATATTAAAAATGTTAATTTTTACATGATAAATATTTTAAGATTACTCTAATCAACTTTCAAAACTGCGAAATGTGAATAAATTTCTTTGGTATTGCGGAATCAAAATTAAAAACCGAAATTTATGGAAATTTTTAAATCGGACTATCCAGAATATTTAAAATATTTTAAGTAACAATTTGCACTTAGAAAAATGTATCGAAAACATAAATAAGAAACAAAATCTAAAAGCTTTCTAAAAGGCATATTCAAGGTTGCAGACATCACGTAATCTAACCAAAACAGAGTAAAGTAAATTGATAAATTTGAAAACAACAATACCTTTAAGTATAAGCTCTAAAATAAAGACGTAAAATAAAAATGTGAATAATTTTAAAAAATTGTTTAAAAAATAACTTCCTATACTTCAAAAATACTTACATACATACAAAATTGAAAATTTTACAAAAGAATAGTAATTAAATTAAAAAACATTGAAATTCTGTTATTTTTTAGAAATTTTTTAAATATGGTTTTTTTGAAAAAAATGTCATTATTCCAGCTTCTTATCAATTGTTATACAAAATCACATTTTTAAAATTTGGTGTTTAAAATAATTGTAAAAAATTTGAAAAAACCAACAGAAAATATTTTTAGAACATCCAACCGTATAAAAAATTTGTTCCTCTTCATGTCCAATATTTTTTCCAACTCGATACACAACACACACTCCATGAATTACAAAATAGTTGGTCCGAGACAATTTCTGACTTTGCTCTGTCGAAACGTTTCCTATACTGACGTAAACTGTTCACTAAGCGTTCGGTTTACAGTATGGTCATAAATTAAGTCACACCATTCTTTATACACACGTAAAGAAGCTTGATATATGAAGTTCTTTTTGAAATTTCGATTGTTTTTTTTTTCTAAATTTACATTCATCGATTTTTATGCCATTTTTTATTATATTTGTTTCCTTGCATTAGAATTTTTGTTATTTGCAAAATGTTTAAAAAAAAACACACAAAAAAATGGCAATGAAAGCCAAATTCAAAACAGGTCATAAAAAATCAAGGTTTGAGTGATTCACAATTCTGGTTGAAAGGATTCTCCTATAATTATTCAGTTTTCTCGGAAAAGTGATTTCATGCTTTTTATGTTGGAGTAATGTAATTTAAATAAATCATTGTACTGATAATGATTTTAAATACTTTAGACACTCGATAGACACTCTTATTCATATTTAGTTTAGTTATAAGAAATTAGCTTATTACTTGTATTTTTTTATATTATTTATATTATACAATTCTTTACTTTATTTATGTTATTTTTATATTATATCGAGTTATGTATCAATTGCCACAAGGGACAATTATCCCATGAAAAAATAAACACAACTAACTAACTAACTAATTAACTAACTTTATTATTGTTTTTTTTGGCAATTTTCTAAAATAAAAAAGTTTGTATTCTTTTCTATTCTGTTAGCTTTTAATCTCTAATTTCTTAAATAAATTAATTGTTATTTTCATTTTTAAAAATGCCATCTGAAAACAGTTTTTTTTTTTAACAAAAATGTTAGAATTTTTTATATTTTTTCATAGAGATTTTGTATAATAACGTTTATATAGTACACACTTATCGTGGAAAGACATGATCATCTTCAACTTTAGAGTCTCGGTATATTTACGTCCCAGCATATTTACCCGGTTTCGTCTCGTTATATTTGTCTGGTGCCGCTCTCTTTTTCCCCCACTTTGCGCGCTGGGGCCTCACGAAGGGCCTGATGTGACGTCACGAACTGAAAGGAGTGGGAGAAACGACGCTCCCCTTCTTTTCGTAAATATAACGAGACGGGAGGGGAGGAACCGAGTGGGCAAATACACCGGGACTTTACCGTAAGGGCTAATAAAATATCTATCTAATTTAAACTAATTTTAAAAAAATGCAATTTATTACTATACATATAAATTTGTACTTTTTTCAATTTATTACTTTTTTTATTGAAAAAAAAATCTATTTTGACAATTTGTAATTAATTTATTCAAAGTTGTTTTTTTTTAACAAAAATATTAGAATTTTTTTATATTTTTCATAGAGATTTTGTATAATAACGTTTGTATAGTACACATTTTTCGAGGAAATTCTAATATGTATAAAGAAGTTTCAATAAACTTAAAAATTTAAATATAAATAAATAAAATATAATTAATATAAATAAATATAATATATATTGAAATTTCTTTATACATATTTATATTACAAATCAAAGTTAAAGATGATCATGACTTTCCTCGATAAATGTGTACTATACAAACGTTATTATACAAAATCTCTATGAAAAATATGAAAAATTACAATATTTTTGTTAAAAAAAAAAACAACTTTGAATAAATTAATTACAAATTGTCAATACAAAATAGATTTTTTTGTCAATAAAAGATGTAATAAATTGAAAAAGTACATATTTATATGTATAGTAATAAATTACATTTTTTTTTAAATTAGAAAGATAGATAGTTTATTAACCCTTCCAGTAAAGTCCCGGTATATTTGTCCACTCGGTTCCTCCCCTCCCGTCTCGTTATATTTTAGAAAAGGAGGGGAGAGTCGCTTCTCCCACTCTCCCAGTTCATGACGTCACAGCAGGCCCTACGTGAGGCCCCAGCGCGCAAGGTGGGGGAAAAAGAGAGCGGCGACAGGCAAATATAACGGGACGGAATCGGGAAAATATGCTGGGGCGTAAATATAGCGAGACAAAATTATACCAGGACTCTACTGTAATAGGAAGTGAGTGATATTGATGGCACAGCTGAACATTGGTCCTAACTCATTTTATTAAATTCTTAAAATTAAAATATGTATAAAAAAGTTATAAAAACCTTTTTTTCGTTTGGAGGCTCTCCTCTGTCTCGAAAGGACAGAAAGAACTCGTGATGAGCCGGACCAACAGTTCCTCTTTTCTCGACAGATCTGAATTGGTATACAGAAGTCTGAAAATTGTAAAATGAAGTGTCATAAAACAGTCACAATTCTGTCACTTGCTCGTTGCGAATCATAAAACTCGCGAACGATGTGAAAGAAAAAGCAAACAATAACAAAGGAAGAAGGGGCTAAAAGACGTGGAATATTCTATATTGTACTGCCACCATCATTTTACGGGAGATCTGCAAACAGTTATGAGATAACAAACATGCGGGAATATAATATACCAGTAAAAGACAGGAAGTATATAATAGACTAATACAAGTGTCAAGCCATTGACTTTGAGTACATTTAAAAACTTTATTGAAATATATTTTATTAAATCGATCTAAAAATCTTGAAATTATTCTAGTGTTTCTTTCCGTTAAGTAATATAACATTTAGATTAGAGAATATATTCGCAAACAAATATTGATATATCATTCTGATATCTTATCGATAACTTACTTCGGTTAAAACATTTATAAAGTTGTAAGTATTATTGTGCATACTTTGCTAGATAACAAAATCTTTCTAATTGAAGAGATTAAATTAAACAATTCCATGACCCTATTTCGTTTCTGTCACAGTATTAGAAAGTAAATGTTTTAATTATAATTCAAATAATACAATTATAATAAACAAACCAAATTTTGAATTTTTTGCTAAAATTTAAAAGTGCAAGGATAAGGAAGAAATGCCAATGTGCTTTAAAAATTTGGAACTTAAGCTTTCGAATGTTCCTACTAAATAAACCCAAACTAAATTAGATAAGTTTTAAGCAAAGGAGAAAAATACCAAAGTAAATTTAAAAAAATTTGTCCTTTGTGTGCCCAATTTTCATGTGAATAATTTAATACATGCTACACCGTGTAAACCAGTGGAGTGTGATCGACCTTGCGATGTGTAAAACTGATTCTACGTGATACAAAGAACAGCCACGTGTAATTTGTTAGTACCTCACAAAATTTTTGACTTGTCGGTAAATTCCGGGCTTTCTAAGACAGCAGCACGCTGTTCTGTTTTTGTATATAAAGTACGGCTTAAGAACATCATATAAGTGTGGCGATCTGCTCCTAACGATGCACTGATTTGTCTGTACGACTTTGTATCCGTGTATTATCTTTAAATCGCAATGAAGAGACTCCGCAAATATTCTACAATAGAACAAACAAAATCTCATTCAACGAAAATTTAAGGACCGTCACTGTGGATGAACCACGGGTTGCAGCAGTCGTCTATTCTCTGACAACATTTAACAAGCTAACCGATATACCTAAAAACGTCTTCCTGAAGTGCATCGGCACATCTTAAACGATTCCTTTCGAGTTCTTTTCTCTCTCGCCTCTTGAACCCTTCACTCGTCGGTGACTTAGGTACTAAACTATGATGTGCGTGATCTTCGTAATGGTCGTGCCGGGGACTTGCTTTGTCGATGATACTTCCACCACGTTTGTTCTTGTCTCTACCTCCAGCCATCAGGCATATCTACTCGTTCATTCTAAATCCACCTGTGGGCGCGACGTAGACGTCAAAAACGAAATATTAACATAGTCTACGAGTGATACCTTGAAATGTTATTTTAAAAAAGAAATGATGACGCTATTCTTACTACAAGCATCAATGAGTCAGTACAAAGAATTTCATGGTCAGTATCTACAGTATTAAATCTATGTATTGCCATTAGTATTCCGATGGCTTTTGACTATATTAGAAACGGGTTCGATAAAGTAGGCCGCTTTCTTTTCCTAACTTCAGATATTTAGTTTATATCAATTTTCTATTTTATTGTCATTGATAATCACAGGTGTCGAATAAATTACAGTTGTTTACATTATGTAATATGCTCAATAAAGATTATGTAAATTTCTTTGATAGTATGCGAATGAATTTGGTCTGGTATTTGGATTACAAAAGTTTCAAGAGTGGGATAATAGTAGGCAATATGTGAGCATTCAGTAGGCGGGTGATCATGTTTCATTCATATTTATTAACTTCCGTGTATACAAACACTTAAAATGCCAAATTGATGATTTCAACCTTCATAATTAATTTTCCTTTTATGATTTTTTAAAAATAATTATGTCATTCTTATTCTCTTGATTTAGCAGTCTCTAATACAGGATAGTAAATAATAAATAAATAAACAAAAGCATTTTTTTTATATTGTCGCTAAGGAGAAACTAAATGAAAATTGAAAATTTAATTGTGGCAATATTACAATATTTTAAGTAGTTAAAATGGACAAATCCTTTGTTTATTTATTTCTTATTTACTGTAATGTTTGAGAGACTGCTAAACCAAGAAATTATCTAATTTAATTAATTTATAAAAAACACTGGAAGAATCTTTGTTGCATTTTGCAACAATTTATTTAACCCATTAACGTCAAGTAGGACACTTTTTTCGCTTCAATTTCAATAAAGAATTTCATATGAAAATTCAAGTTCAAATAAATTGAAAAGTACATGTCTTACTATTTTCGAGGTCGCTCATTTCAATGCTGTTGTCAAAATTGAGCTATCTTAATTAGAAAATTAAATATGTCGATTTAAATGTCAAAATAAAGCGAAAAATCGAGCGAAATCGAGAAAAATGAAGAAATTTTCTAACGACAAATACTCTTTCGATGAGAAAAAAATGTTTTATAAAAAAGAACACTCGATTTTTCGCGTTATTTTGACATTTAAATCGCCATATTTAATTTTCTAATTAAGATAGCTCAATTTTGACAACAGCATTGAAAAGAGCGACCTCGAAAATAGTAAGACATGTACCTTTCAATTTATTTCAACTTGGATTTTCATATGAAATTTTTGATTGAAATTGAAGCGAAAAAACAGTGACCTACTTGATGTTAATGGGTTAATTCTTATTCTCGTTTAATAATATGAATATTTTCTAATTTTTATTAATTTATTTAAGGCAAAAAAAAGTTGTCTCAAATAAGATATTGCTTAAAAATTTGTGTAATCATTATTCACCTGATTTAATGAAGAACTAGAGGAAAAAACTTTCACTGAGTAACAACCCATTGTTCCATAATACCCCATTGTATCATAATATGACAATTGGTATTCAGAATGCATCACGATGCATTTTCATACATTTTCTAACATTAGAAAAAGTAAGTACTTCAAAGTATCAATTTCTGATAGAAGTTCGACATTTCTGCAAGTGCAAAAAACGTTTGCCATAGGGTAAAACTCGTCTTTCCCGTTTCTCTCACATGAAAAGCACCAGGTTCTATGACAAGTTTCACGAATTAACGACATACCACAGATGGAATCTTTACACAGCTGCGTTCTAACGATATTGATTTGCAAAAAATGTTCTTACGATACTGATAATAAGAAATTGAGTAGCAGAAATGTATTTCTAATAATTTCCTAACAAAATATTATCCTTTAAATAAAGTTATAAAAAATTTCAGTTAATTAGGATTTACTGCAGTACAGAACGAACATTCAACTGAGATCAGCGATTGAACGGCTTGTATTGAAAGTCAAGACAGGTGCTTGAAATTCAAAGCAGTCTATTTACAAACATTGATGTAAATGATACTCTGAAATAATCATGGACAAACTGCAAAAAAGGTAATCATTGGGAGATTTAATTATTTTTAGAAAATTGATTTCCTGTATTTTCTGAATCAAATATCTGTTTATATTGTTTGTAATTTGAATATGTTAATTGTATTTGTTCTAATGAGGTTTAAATATATGGCGCGAATTTGCACTATTTATTCCAGGGTTGGGTAGAAGTTAACTTTTTTAATTTTTAGTTAACTTTTAACTTTTAATTTTTAACTTTTAACTTATTAACTTTTTAACTTTTAACTTTATTATTAGTTAACTTAACTTCTATTTCAATTAACTAAATTATGAGTTAACTTTTAACTTTTTACTATTAACTTTATTATTAGTTAACTCAACTTCTACTTCAATTAACTAAATTACAAGTTAACTTTTAACTTAACTTAATTAAAGAAAAGAGTTAACTTGTAATTTAGTTAATTGAAATAGAAGTTAAGTTAACTAATAATAAAGTTAAAAGTTAAAAGTTCAAAAGCTAAAAGTTAATAAGTTAAAAGTTAAAAGTTAAAAAGTTAAAAGTTAAAAGTTAAAAAGTTAAAAGTTAAAAAGTTAAAAATTAAAAAGTTAAAAGTTAAAAAGTTAAAAGTGAAAAAGTTAAAATTAAAACGTTAAATATTAAACCGTTAAAAATAAAAATCTTGAAAAATAGAATGTATACACTTAACGGTTAAAAGTAAAATGAATAAAGATAAAAGTTAAAGTCGACAGGTAAAGGTACAAATTAGAAGTGAAAAGTTAACAATTTCAGACCTTAAAAATGAAATAAAGTAAGAGGTTACCGAACCTAAATCTATATTGCGGTACAAACTTTTTACTTTCCTAAATAAATTTTTCCATCGATGTTTCGAACAAATCGAATTTTAAGACAAAGTCGACCTTTTTATTTATTTATTATAAACTCCTACACAACAACACCATTTATTTATTTTTTTACTTTACTTTTTATCAAAATTTAGCATTATATGAAGTCCAAATGCAAATTTCAGAAATTGAGATTCCTATTGATTGAGAATTAGCAGAGAAAAACCTGAAACCAAAAACTTTCCTTACTGACATTGATGTAAATGATACTCTGAAATTAACCATGGACAAACTGCAATGTATATAAATTTCGAAAATTTCAAGTAGGACTAGAAATACGGGACAGGAGATTGTTTTTTGTTTCAGGTTTTTCTGAGCCAATAATCATTCGATCGTTATGAAATTTGTATTATCACTTCCTATAATGCTACATTTTGTAGTAATAAGATCGAAATTTTGAAACTGATCACGGTGCGTCGGAACCAAATTTAATTGAGAGGTTCTGGCATATTCAATTTTCTTATTGATTATCATTTTTTGAACCCCAAACAACATTTTTTTACTAGAAATGAAATCTTCTCCTGGGCGATTTTCGAAAAAAGTAGATTTTTGTGAAAAAAAAATTGAAGAAAATAAAAAAAATAAAATTTTTCTAATAAATTGTCATGCATATGAAATTTTCTTATTGATTATCATTTCTTGACTCCCAAAAAATATGTTTGGACCAAAAATGAAATCATTGCGTGGGTGATTTTTGAAAAAAAATGTAATTTTTCAAATAAATTGTTATACACATGAAATATTCTTATTATGTATTATTTGTTGACTCCCAAAAAAACATTTTCAGACCAAAAATTAAATCATTGCGTGAGAAATTTTAGAAAAAAGTCGCTTTTTATGAAAAAAATAAAAAATATATACATTTTCTGACCCTAATAAGTTAATATAGTGTGAAAACATTTAAAAATTATTTGTGCACTATTATATGATGAGTATATATTAGTAAAATAAGACAATAAATTCAGGTTATATAATTAACACACAATAAAACTTTAATTAACAACATTTTTAAGTACATTAAAACATCACTGAAATCCCTTAAACGCGAAGACCGTTAAATTCACAAACGGCCCTTAACAAGTGCTGTGCATATTGCGGATGATCATTCTTGACTTTGTACTTATTCCAAACACCTTTGAAATCGAAGTGTACGGATTCTACAGCTTGTTCGCTGTAGAATCCTAATCCTCTACTGGGATGTTTTGTCAAAAAATCGTGATTTGATAAAAGACAGCGTGAATTTTAGGAGTTACTGATACTCCTAGGTCTAAATAACTTTTTTTAAAATCTGCGATGTACTTTTTATAATCTGGATCTAAGTGTTTATCGAAAATCGCCCAGGCGAAGATTTCATTTCTAGTAAAATAATGTTGTTTGGGGTTCAACAAATGATAATCAATAAGAAAATTGAATATGCCAGAACCTTTTAATTAAATTTGGTTCTGACGCACCGTGTGGTATAGAAATGATTTAATCCACATTTTTCATATTAGAGGTAAATCAGTAAAGAAGAAATTTCAAATGTAAGGGGCTGTAGAGGCCCTTTAAATCTACGATGCAAAACTGAAATACTGCAACTGCCCGTTTTGTTCCAAAAAAGTTATAATGTTTAGATTACTCTCTATATCTGTAGAAGTGCTTCTGTATAATTAAAATGTCATTTTTATATTTCTGAAGTTTATTATCTTTGTATTCATTTTGTTCATAGAACCTAATAACATATTATTAATGACAATTTTGATGTCCACAGAACACTTTTCCCAAATGCAGTCACTGCATTTCAGTTTTGCACGGCACAAATGTTAAAAATTAAAAAGTTAAAAGTAAACTTAATTAAGTTAAAAGTTAAAAGTTCAAAGTAAACTTAATTAAGTTAAAAGTTAAAAAGTTTAAAGTAAACTTAATTAAGTTACAAGTTAAAAAGTTCAAAGTAAACTTAATTAAGTTAAAAGTGAACTGAATTAAGTTAAAGGTTAAAAAGTTAATAGTAAACTTAATTAAATTAAAAGTTAAAAAGTTCAAAGTAAACTTAATTAAGTTAAAAGTTAAAAAGTTAAAAGTAAACTTAATTAAATTAGAAATTACAAAGTTAAAAGTAAATTTAATTAAGTTAAAAGTTAAAAAGTTCAAAATAAACTTAATTAAATTAAAAATTAAAAAGTTAAAAGTAAACTTAATTAAGTAAAAAGTTAAAAAGTTCAAAGTAAACTTAATTAAGTTACAAGTTAAAAAGTTAAAAGTAAACTTAATTAAGTTACAAGTTAACGATCTAAAAAGTAATTAAGTTAAGTTAATAGTAATTATCTTTTTAACTTTTAATTTAACTTTTAACTTTTCAACTTCCTACTACCCAACCTTGATTTATTCAATATTATCATAACGAATCAAACATACGTATTATATTTGATTTGTATCTCATAAACAAGCAATCAATGTTCTATTAAGAGATTCAGGTATATTTATAAAATAATGCAGATAATGTAGGTAAAATAATTATATTTCATATAAACAGTTTTCAAGTATAAGGTCATTGACTCTTAAACTAACGCAACTTAATCAAACAGATATTAACTACTTAATTAAAAAACGGAGCATTGCAATCTTAATACTTTAGTTAATTTTATTTTTGTAGGCAAAATACTTACATAAAGTCAAAAAGAAATGAGTAATGAGATATTGAAGCGCTAACCATCACAAAAACTATAGTATGTATGATAATAAAAGTAATAAACACAAACAAAATTTAGATCTTAAGAAGTCGCATTGAAGATTTAAACCTTTCGCTGTGGACTGCGTGTATACATGTAGTTATAAAAGACTGAATAAACAGAGAACAAACAAACAGATATATATATATCAGCGTTATATTTTATTGGGCAATTTTAATTGCTGGATCCAAATTTGAGGTCACATTCTGAAAATTGTAAACATAAAAACCAATATGGCTGCTCAAAATCAGATAATTTTTAATGACGCTGAAGTTAGCAGCCAATTTGTAGCAGCCGATTTAAAATTTAGAAGTTCCATTTTACATTTAATTGAAAATTACACAACTACATATCAATATAACACAAAATATTAATATAAATACCAACTGGACTTTTTATAACGAGGAGAATTTGATTTTATTTATATCAGCTGCTACGAATCGGCTGCTAACTTCGTCGTCATCAAGTAATAAAACTATTCCAAGTCGAGTTGAAGGAATGATAATTAAATGAAAATATATAGTTTTGACATTTAGTAGTGACACCTGCCTCAAGAACTTCGTTACTATTCGTACTGTCAAATTAACAAAAATTTATATTAACGTGTTTGAATTAACGTTAAAATGTCTACAATGTCTCTTGGATTCTTTGAAGTCGCATACGGTTAGCCAGTGTTTATGTAATTCGTGTCATATTTTCAAAAATAAAACTAATTTCGGGTTCTATTCATGTCTTGCTCGTGTTAAACATATTTGTAACTTCCTACAAATGTACATTCGCTAAAATTCTTTTGGAATTTTTAAAAAGATGTTTTTGACTCGTTATTTATGTAACTTACTACTTTTCTTATTTTGCCTTTTACAAGCAAAGTAGCAGAATTGGCGCTAGCAAAATTTTGCTACCATGTAACATTTTGGAGAAAAACGTGATTAAATGTATGACGCTGAAGCTAGCAGCAGATTCGCAGCAACGGGTTCGAAAAAACTATGGAAGTAATTTTTAATAAGAAATTATCCATTTCTACAGTTTTCTTGGATCCGCTGCTAGTTTTAGCGTCATATTAAATGTGTAAAAATCAGCATTTTTTGCAATATTTCGGTTTAATATTGTAGCAAAAGGGAATTCATTTTTGACAAGTATCATTTCCGAAGTATTTTTTCATGCTGACAACAATGCCGCTAGCAGAATTTTGCTACCATGTCACATTTTGGAGAAAAACATGATTATTAATTGTGTCAAAATCATCAGTTTTTAGGCATATTTCGGTTTATTTTGTAGCAAAAGGAAATTTATTTTTGACAAGCGAAATATCACTACCGAAGTATTTTTTTGTGCTGAAAACAATGGCGCTAGTAAAATTTTGGTAAGAATTCACCTTTTGCAGTAAAATGTGGTTAAATAAATATTTTTTTTTATATTTATTTAAATTGTAAAGGTTATTTTGATCGTTGCACCCAATAAATACCAATACAAATACAAATACAATGACAGTATTTCTAAAAATTACAATTATTTTCATTTCGCATTTTCGTTGTACCAATGGATTATTAACATACATTGTACAATTGTTTTTATTATCAACCAATTAAAAGTTAATTTACAATATTGGGGTTTTATTGCTCATTTAAAAAATCTTTAAGGATAATAATATGTAAAAAAAGGAGTGTAATAAAATGGATAATAAACTAAAATTGTTTAAATAAATAAATAACATAACATTTCAACCCAGATTCAGGTCCTTTTCAGAAAGGCTGCGGGACATATTTTATACATTTTATTACATTCCTTCTTTTTATGAATTATTATCCTTAAAGATTTTTTAACTGACCAATAAAACACGAATACTGAGGATTATTAACATGCTCGAAAGGTTTGTTTTAACCCTTTGAAGCATACATTTTTCTTTGCGCTGAAAATAGCTGAAACTTGTTACTCAGGAATTTTCGGGACCACTGATTACGAATTTAACCTCAGATTTTCAAAATTCAAAATGGTGGATCCAATATGGCCGACGGAATTTCAAAAATTTACTTGATCGAGGTGAAATTTGTTACTTGGGGTTTTTGGGATCACTGATTGCGAATCTGACCTCAGATTTTCAAAATTAAAAATGGTGGATCCAAAATGGCCGATCGAAATGTAAAAATAAGTCAGATACAACAGCGTTGTAAAATTACAGTTTTCTGGTCGAAATTAACAAGCGCTCGAGTAAAATTACAAGTTGCCTTGTAATTTTACACATTTTATATTTTCGGGCATTTCAGGTGAGGTTAGGTTATCTAATCTTTTGTATATTTCAGTATTTTCACGGTTAACCTGTAAATTTTGAAAAATATTGTTGGGAAAAGGATATCATGGAAAATTAAATTATATAGTGCATATGTGTAAGAATTGTATTAAATACTTTATTTCATTTCTCTTTCATGACATGTTTTTCTTTTACTTTTTTGTATAAAAGCCGTTTATTAATAAGAAAATAAATATAAATACATTACCATCAGTTTCAACTCTTGCAATTAAACTTTACAGCTTTAATTTTGTACAATTCTTTTCTTATTTGATTCAGTCTTGTTGCGCTTTGAGTCTCCATAGCACTTTTGCTACTGCGTAAATTTACAATCTCGAGTTGAATTTTACTTTATAAAATACAATTCTGAAAATAGTAAAATTACTGCTCTCAGAATAGGTCATTTTTAAGAACCAGTCTGGGAATAGCAATTTTACAACTTTTGTGTAATGTTACAGTAGGACCTCTCTTATTTTAATTAGTAAAGTTTTTCAAGTTGGCACCGACCTCTCTTATTCTAATTTTCCCCTTACCCCCACTTACTTTGCATGCAAACTTGTGATTCGTGGACAATATTCTTCGTTGACTTTTCGTGTGATAGTGGGAGAAGACTTGTGGGGGAACGATTAGAATAAGAGAGGCTCGACAATTAGAATAAGAGGGGTCTTACTGTATTGCACTGGTAAAATACCTAGCCAAATAGGGATATTACATTTTTCAGAGTTGTAATTTTACAAATCCCTAGTGATTTTACGAAGGGATTTTTTACAGTGTAGATTTCAGTCGACCATATTGGATCCGCCATTTTGAATTTTGAAAATCTGAGGTCAGATTCGTAATCAACAATCCCGAAAACCCCTGAGTGCCCAGTCTTGTGATATTTGAGTGACGTTTTCTTCTCCACATATATTTTCCATGAAATACACCATTTTTACACTTTGTTTAATTTTTGTTAAACAATATAACATGATAATTAATTAAAAATATTGATTTATTTACGTTTGCAGCAAAATTAATTAATTACCTTAAATATATAAATAATGAATTACAAAAAGGTGTAGCATATATGCTTCGAAGGGTTAATCGAAATATAAAAACCGTAATTAGACTTGGTACACTTGAGTTTTACTAGATACTTGACGTGCATAAATAAAACTACAACAATACTTGTTATTGTTTACACAACAGGTTGCAGCATTGACAACATATATATTTATTGACATTGCACCGATTTCGAGACAAACAAATACACAAATGTAAACGAATGCAACTGAATGCTTACATATCGGTAAGTCAAGTATAGTTATTAATTATACGAAAGGAGTCATCGAAGTGAGAAAATTTGCATCGAGTGACATTCTCACATCGGAGAGACGGACATAGCAGCCATTCATCGCGCCCTCGATAAAGAGTAATTAGTAAAACAGAACCGATCGGATTAGTCACCGCATACCGTAAAATCGCGGTTTAATTGCCGTTTAGTAACGAGGAAAGTCACGTTGTAGAAAAGGCATTTAAGGTGCCTACTAACGAATTACATAAACAATTTACCTTACATAATAAAAAGTACAAATAACACGGGATTGCAGCATACGGGTCAAGTGCACGTTCCACTCGAAGCTTTCGCCCGCTTGTCAAAAAAAAAAAAGAGACGGCAAAAAGAAGGAGAGAAGACGTTGACATGTACGCACCTCTGCTGTCATTCGTTCTATATTCGCGCATCCTCGGCTACTTTGTTCACCGGAGTGACGTTACCGTTCGCGAAACGTCTTTGAGAGAGAAACGCCGGGATTTCTTTCCCAAAAACGTCCCCGTCCCGATCACAGGGACATGCCGACGAAACACTTTTTTTTAATTGCCGTCGCCACTTCGTTTTTCGACAAATTATTGATCGCCGTCGTTCCCCGTCGCGCCTCGCGGCGAACCTGGTTCACGCGCACCGGACTCGATTCGGGAATAATTCCCACCGGTACACATCGATGGGCATTGTCTTTCCTCCTAGAGGAGGAAAAAAAAAAGAAACGTCACCGATAAAATATTAATTTGTAATATATATGGTCGCGTTTAATCCGTCGCAAAACACTCGCGATCTTTCCGTCACCTATCGCCTGCTGGTGTTCTTTCGGTACTACAGGCGTGAAGCATTTCCCCCCGCGACGTGAAAATCCGCGAGGCGGCGCTGAGAACTGCGATGTATGGGGATAGTTTTCTCTAGTTCCGAGTTTAATTTCAAATCGTCTAAGCGAGATATGTAAAAGCGCACGATTCTTTAACCGAGGATACACTTAATGCGGTTTGTTTAAGTATAGAATGTCACGATGGAACCTGTAGTTTAAGTGCGTGTGCATGCGTAGTCTACGTATGTATTATATCGTGTTGCACATGTATACATACATGTGCACGTTGCCGACCGTACAATTCTAGTCGCCGTCTCTCAACCACACGGAATATTAATTAGACCGAATTAAAAAACGATTTATATAGTTCCATTTCCTTATTAAACAGTCGTTAAGTTTGATGTAATTCATATCAAATTTAAAAAGTATATTCGTATTTTTGAAGATTAACAATCGGAAGGGGATTCTGCCAACACAAAATTTAACATTTATTAACATTTTCCTTGTAAAAATGGGGCGTTACTTAAGAGTGACTGTAAGAGTGTCAAAGGAGTGTGAAAAACGTTAGAAAAGCGTGCCAAAAGAGTTAACAAAGAGGGTGAGGGTCGAAAAACCGACGAATCATAAAGCCGACAGGTCAAAAAACCGAAAATCATTAAGGGGCCATCCATAAACTACGTTACCGTTTTAGGGGGGGGGTCAGCCAGGAACTACAGTATATAAAATGTATGTATAAAAATCATAAAACTGTGTACGGAGGGGGGAGGGGCCAAAATACCAAAAAAAGGTCTACGTAGTTTATGGATGGTTCCTAAGCCGACATTCAAAAAGACGACACACCGACAAGCGGACAGTTATTTTTTGGGTGCGTCTCGAAAAATCGACAAATCAGAAAGCCGATAGGTCATAAAACCGACAATTAAAAAAAAGAAATATTTGCTTGTTGATATTTCTATGTGTCGCCCAGTAAATGAAAACGAATAGAAAGTTAAAAATACGAATTGAAATGAATTCAAGTGAATTAAAATGAATTAAAACGCATGAAAATGATTAATTGAATCCACTTTTTAATTCATTTTAATTCACTTGAATTCATTTCAATTCGTATTTTTAACTTTCTATTCGTTTTCGTTTACTGGGCGGGTTTTTGACTCTCGACTCTTTGACTGTCGTCTTTATGACTGTCAGTTTTGGGACCTGTTGGCTTTTTGATTTGTCGGTTTTTCGACCCGCACCCAACAAAGAGTGAATTTGGACAAAAAAACGCTTAACGACTCTTCGATTTTTTGCCAGAAAGCTAAGGAGTGTGTTAAGCGTATCATAAGCGTGAATTTGGACATTTTTACGCTCATTAACACTTCATCAACGCTTCATTTTTTCCAGGATTACGCTGCAGTTACATGTTACGCAACTGTCTAGTAATTGAAATGGGATTAAAATGAATTAAAATGTTGGCCGGGAAACAAAGTTGCGAAAATCAAAACCTAAAATTTCGATATTGCGTGATCCCAATGTATTTTAATTTGCTTTCTTTTTGTCAAATTTTCAAAGGCAAAGTGAAGAAAACCACGCTGCAGCCGTGTTATATGGAAATTTTGGCCTTTCGGCGTGTTGATTTTCGGAACGTTGTTCCTCGTCCAAAATGTTTAATCGATTCCTATTCGTACTTTGAATCTGTTAAAACGTATTATAAATGAATTCAATTCTTAACAATCTACAGTTATATGTTGTTAAAAAAAAGTATATGAAATTTAATGAAAATGTGACGGAAGCAAATTTCATGTAGGTAAATTAAAAGTAAGTAATGTTAAGGGGTTACACCACTGTAATGGCCAAAAAAATAACTCTTTTTGAGAATTTTTTTTTATGAAAGGAAATGAAATTAAGTATTCATATTTACAGAAAATCATTATCATATATTGAAATACGTCTACAATTTTTTTCATTAGAAAATATCACAAAATGGCGGAATGGCGACCATATTGCCGATGCACTGTTTAAAAAAAGGGGTCCGCGGCAAGCGATGTAGCCGGTGGAAATTTGCACCTAGAACAACTAAAAAAATTCCTCACGATCTTCAACGGTATATCTAGTAAAATACGTACGGAATTTTCGAAATATTGATATTTGATTAATTGGCGACCATTTCAATAAAAGTGTTCATTTTTGACCTAAAAAAAGAACTTATTTTGGCGATATAAAATCGGCAAAGCAACGAAGTTGTTTTGAATGTACTGTATAAAAATTCGAGTGAAAATATTAAAAATTGTTTGAGTTATACTGCTTGCCGCGATAAAAAAACGTGTTTCGAGAAAAACGCGTTTAAAGTTTGGAGATGTATTATAAATACCGTTTCGGAGTCGCCCGCCTCGCTCGGTACATTGCTCGAAATTTCGATGAAAAAATTAGTTTCACGTATAAAACTTTTTTCTTCGTATTCTAGAGGGTTCAAAGGATTTTTAAGCCAAAAAAAATTTTTTGATTTTTTCAAAATTTTACAGTGGTGTAACCCCTTAATTGTTTATGAGCACAAAACAGACAGGTTGAAAAATTTTGTCCGTCTATTTCGCACAAAAACTATGAAACTCTATTCTACTGGTTGTAACTTTGCGAAAAAAATACTTAGTGAAATGCTTATTTACATATTTCTTATATTTTCTTATATTTGTTTGTATTTTATGCACATTCGTAACATAAAAAAGCGTTCACCTTCGGCTCAGCCCGTGCCCTTCACGGTGACAGAAAAAAACTTTTTAAAACTTGTATCGAAATGTACTAAAGTCTATCTTTACGTCCTATAATACGAATCTTTTGTAATAGTAATTTGATGGGCGTGACCAGTCCAGCTTAGTATGGCGAGAGATTCATCTTTACGAATTCAAATCTAAATAACATAAATAAAAATGAATTTTACGCCGACTATGAGAAAACACAAAATTGATATAATAATAGTTTCTAATATAATGACTATGAGAAAATATATTGAAAGCGTAATACTCTGTAGAAGTCGAATGAAGTGGTCATATTTAAATACGAATTAAGTGACAATTTTACTTCCAGAATTCATAACGAGTCTTCGCAGAATGATGTAGACTTATCAATTTCATTTAAGGGAGTAAACCATTGTCAAATATTAACATTTTCAACAACAAAAATTTCATTTCCCTTGATAGGTGCTTTAGGGGCTTGAAAATAATATACCGAACGACAGAATCCGTCAAAAAGGGCTGAATGACCAAATTTTCCATTTTACGGCGACGCCTTTCAAGTACTTAAAACTTTAAATGCTTTTTTTTTATATTGCTTAGTTTTTTTGTTATAAAGTATTTTCTGACATTTTTATGTCCTAAATTTTTGTTCCAACTGGCACCATTTTGCAAAAAATCGATATATTGAAAAACCCTATGTACGTCGATAACTATATATATATATATATATATATATATATATATAAACTGCAAATGTTTCGTTTTTTGCAGATAAACAATTAAGGAGGCTAGACGTCCGTCCATGGATCCTCTTCAAAAAAAGGCGCCTTCAGACAATTCCTGCAGATCCGCCATTTTGTCATGAAATTAGTTGAAAAAATTACGTTTTGTACCTAAATACCAGCATTATAAAACCTATTCTTCAAATTTTCGATTGACATTTTCTTTCAGAAAATACGTAAATACATTTTTTTTGCAATTTTGAATGCTCCTATTACGCTTCGAAAACAGGCGATCTCACAGTTGAACCTAGGTGTTAGGTGACTCCTATAACATGCATATATCCCCAACATTGAAAATTATATAAATTAATCCTTTTTTTAATGCTTTCCAATTTAAAGAAAAACTAGTTTGTTCCAAAATATGGAATATTAAATATTCACAATCAAAAGCATTTTTAATGGTACAGATAACATATTATAGTTATTAGCCAATTACAATCGAGTTTTTTTTTGATATTTCTTGCTTGGAAATATGAACGTTCACGAATCCATAAAATGTAAAGATTAGTTTAGTTACAGAAGAACCTCACACTAGTGAAACTGTTGGGACTGTGGTTATTTTGTTCATTCACGCTAGTGAACTGACAAATTTTTACGATTTCTGATAGATTTGAAAAGTTATTCCTATTTTTGTAAAGTGTGGGGTAAATGCATAAATACACATAGAACTTTCCTGTATGTCAACAGACATTCACATTCATATAAAATGAGTAATCTGATGTTTTACTAGTGTGAGGTTGATACTAGGAAATATAGTGATCACCAGTGCCAGGACTTCGCTAGTGTGAAGTCTTCTACATTCAGCATCAAAAGACTCATTCGTTTTGTAAACTCAATGTCATCTGATATTGCAGATTCTAAACAGAAAAATGCAATTTATGAGTAGGAATCAAAACTTGTTTATTTACCTATTATGTTGAAAGGGTTGGAACAATTTGTTCGTATTTATTTTGTAATCACTTGACAAGAACGACTGTACTTAATATCACGATAGTTAATGATATAAATCCGTTTTCTGCTAGTTTAAGAAACTGTTTATGCCTGTTTATATTTATTTATTATTCTAAAGTGGTCCGCAAGTAAGGTAGGCGATTTCAGTAATAAACTAAAATTAAAGACTGATAAAAATCACTTATTTCCGACAATTCTCGATCAGTTCTCAATTAATTTCCTTCGAATTTTCTAGTATACTAAAATTTCTATATTATCATCGGAGTGCTTTAGAACCACCTTAAGTAAGGTATTAAGTAGCATTGAATTCAAACAAAAATTTGCATGTTGCGGACGTCATAACTGTAACGTTTCCACCCTGCATTGATTACATCGGACAACAAAAAAAACTTATGTCATGTGCAAGAAACGCAACTAGGTTTTTCTTATAGATTTTGGGCAGCTAAAACCGAATTCGAGCACAGAATTGGTCCTATACATCTGAGTTTTTTTATATTTGAAGTTTAAACTATAAAAACTCGGAGAATTCATGTCAGTATTCGAATTTTTCTAACACTACATGTTTTATAACAATTTTTTAAACAGAATTTTAAAAAATGATGAATCTAAAAAAAAGTAAGTATGTCCAAAAAGCAGTTTTTTCACAGTCTAACTTCAAACTTAAAAAAATATAAACAAGTTGAACAAATTCTGGACCCTGGAATGCGATCAGCAATCAAAAATCCATAAGAATTACCTAGTCTTGATCCATTGTACAGTTGAATTTTTTGTCTTGCACAAGATTTGTCAAGTTTCTCGGAAAAAAAAACAATTTATCGCAGTATAAACCTCAAGTGTATAGGACCAATTCTGTGCCCGAATTCGGATTCAGCGGCCCAAAATCCATAGGAAAAACCTAGTTGCGTTTCTTGCACATGAAGTTGTTTTTGAGGTCCGGTTTTAACGAATATTAAATCATCGTCTTAAATATTAATCAAAAGTGTCGTCAAAACTGAGTGAGTGCTCGACTTTTTCAGTAGTTATTTTTATTTTACATTTTAAAATTATTATGCGTGAAAAATATTGTGAATACGCCCAATAAAAGTCTAAGCAATGAAGTATAGACCATTGTAAGAATGTTATCTACATATACCTACATACAAAAATGAAATGTTTCAGAAAATAATATTGTAATTTAATCGCGTAGTTTTATAAGCGACATGGGATTTACTGATGAGTGTATACTTTTATTCCCTTTTTAACGCGTGTCAAATGTAAGATAGATTTAACTAAATAATGCGGTCACTGAAAGCACTACTTTATTTCGGACATTATTGATCCGACATTGTTTTCTAGTCGGTACTACCATTCTTATTGCTCTTTTCAAAATTAAAATAGAACAAGTGTTAACCTGACCATTTTTAAGTCTTTTTCTTTTTTGTAGTAGGTTTGCAGATCCAGCTCTACAGTCATTTGATACTACAAAAAATGTACCAGGTTTTCATTTAACGATGCCATGTATGATTCAAAACTATAGATATAGAATAATTATCATGTTCTCCTAAAACCAGAAGAAACTTTGTGTAGATTTGAATTACATCAAGTTTTACTGTAATTGCAAAATTAAAATTTGGTAGTTTCATTGATAAAATGCCATTGGGTTTCTTACTTTAGTTCGGTTTTATGCTTTATCTTCTTTTGTTATCAGTAGGGTGTGGAATGGCTTAATTAGTTAAAAAGTATTTAGAGTATTATTTCATTCAATTTATATCATTTTTATCATTTCTGAGAATAACTAAGAGTTAAATTAAGTATGTTAATAATACCATTATGTAATGTTAATATGACATTGGCATAAAGTATAAATTTTCTACACATTTATACAAACTAATATTCTTTTCTTTTTATTAAAAGTTGATGGTTTTTTAAAATGTTCGTTTTATGTTTAACGAAATTCTAGAACACTTATGAATGGAGTTAAGCTGGCAACGTAACCAAATATTCTGACATATATTAAATTAAGATAATTTCTTAGTATTACTGCAATAGATTTAGTAATAAGGTTTTTTGTTATAATGTTGTAAACTCTTTTCGAAAATAATGAAATTAAACGCATGCGTAAACGAGCTTGTTACAACCTGAAACTAACCTTTTGTACTAAACAAAATGTCTTTTTTTCGTCTTCTATCACAAAATATACGCTAATACCACTTCATAACCAAAGGCATAATATACTATTAGCGGATTGCTCACAAGAGCAAAATAAAGACAAATGACAATTTTGTCGAAATAAGACAAATTTTAAAAGTGCATAATGCAAAGCAAATTGTACAAACCATTTTTTTTCGGGATATTTAAATAAAAAGATTTTATGACAAAATACTTCTGGTTACATGAAAACCTTTTTGATTGGTTTAGTATTTTTTAATATCTCACTATTTTACTTTTGTTACCAGCCAGATTACACAACAATTTCGTGAATTGTCATGTTGGTGCGTCTTCTCAAGGTGGAAATTCATAAAGATTTCGTAACCTATTTATTACATTTATGATCACACATTTATTACTTTAGATTAAAACTGTAATCAAATACTATTCAAAATGTTTTAAAAAAATAGGGTCATAAATAATAAAGTTGAAATCAGTTCCCCAAACCTCATAGATATGTTACAATAGTTTCGTAATTCTAATTTGCTTTTTTATTTACCATTATAGAAACTTATTAACATGTACCTTGATAAAAATAATCCATTCATAAAAATTAAATTTAAAAACTATATCGTTAATTTCTGTTGACTTATGCGTTTATTTTTCTTTACAGTACAATTTTATCAGCTACTGTATATATTAATTTATGATAAAACATGATGGAATTATTTTACTTTCATTTTTTTTTAATTTGAATTGCATATTAGTGGTGTTATACTGTATTTAAAAAAATTAACTAGTTCCTGATTTTTTATTTTAAATTATTATTTTTTTACTGATTTAGATTCAGAGATTATGTCAATAAAATAATTATAATAAGCACACGGAAACACTTAAAATGAGAATACTTATATATTGGATCAATGAGCTCATACGTGACATAAGTAAATAAAGGGGACACATTGAGTACCTTTCGAATACCAATATTACACTAGTATAATGAACATATATATCCCACATATGTTGGAAATATGTCACATATGTATTATATTTTTTTCTTATTCAATTTACCACAGGGGAATGTTATCCCATGGCATAATAAACTAAAACTAAACTAAAACTAACTAACATATAAAATGTTACTTTTGTATACATAAAAACAACTCGAAATGAAGCATGCTTACCATATATTTATAATTTTCTGCAATTCCTTAACAAAACACAAATTTTCACTATTTTTTAATTTATTTTGAACTGAATAAAAATGACTGTAACTAATTTCCGCGTGCTTATTCTATTAAAAATCGTACACTACTAATAAGTATTCGTTAACACAAAATCAAATGCATTGTATTTTTGATAGTGGTTATATTTTTTAAACCTATTTCCCCTTAATCAATGTTTTTAGTACGAAAGTATTAGCAATAAAGTTATTATGAAAATATGTCATCAATATTAAGGCAAGTTGTTGTTAATCTAGAAAATTATTGAATGTGTAATGGATAAAAATTATACAGATTTTTATTTTATGAAATTTGCAAGTAAATAATATTTTTTTTATTATTCTATTATTTTATTTTTTATTATTAAACATGACATGTGAATTAGATAGTACGTCCATGATCTTAACTATTGTAAATATTATTGAGTATTTAAACATTTCCTTTTTTATTACATTGTTGTTTACAATTATGTATACAGAAAAAAAATTAAATAGTTAGATTTACTATCGGAATAGTAGACGTAGCTATCCAATTTATAGAGGTCTCTCTAGCTATCGTAGCTATACTATTTATATAGTAAGGTTAATTAAAAACGATGGCTGTATCTTATTCTACTATCTAGTTATTAGTTCCAACTATTTCATTTTTCGTTTCGTGTATTATTGAAAAAATTTGTATTAATCATAAGGATACCAAATTCCTGTTTTTATTAACTATATTAGTAATAAAAAATACAAATAGTACTAAATAAGAAACCCTTTAAATTAGCTTGTTAACGTTAATTTTTAATTATATCCTGTCATTTATTCCAAAAATCATTTTTATTGCTACAGATTTACTTTCTCTAATTGTCAAAAGTATCTTGAAATGAAAAATACAGAACAAGGCAACAAAAATAATATTATGACTTTTTATATCTACAGATATTTATATATAATGCTAACTGATTAATTCTTACGTTAACCTAATTAATATAAGCTATTAAGATTTTTCTAAAACTAATATGCAGTAAATAATCATTCTTATTCTTCAAGACAGAAGAAATCACGAATTAAAAAATTTATAAAAAACTTGTTATGAAAGGGGTGTTAATGTTTCATATTCTGAAATATATTTTCAGAAATACACTTAATACAATTTTAATTAACAATAGATGAGTTTAAAAATAACATGGCATTGTTTCAAAATTATGTAACCATTTTTTCTCGCAAAAGTTATTGAAATAAACAAATCTATAAGCAAATGTTTAAACAATTTGTTTGTACAACTTTAAACACAATTTCATGAATTACATTGAATCATTAAAAAAAATTCATTTTCACTAAAAATGTCCCTGTTTTTCATGCATTTGGATTAAAGAGTTAATCCATTGTCTAACCAAATAATTCAATTAGCCTATTTCTTTTTTCAGCGGAATTTCTAGTGAAACCAAAATGCAATTGTTTGAGGTTAATCGGCAATTGTGTGCCTGTCAAGAGATCTATTGTTCTGATCTAAGATATAGATCTTAGGAGTAAATTAGTTGTATCACTTTCAAGAATTTCCAGGTTAATTTTGTTCTTTTCGTCTACAATCCATTGTATTAAAAAATTGTTTAGTTCAAAAATTCGTATTACATTATCCGCATTATTATATTAGTAACTATTATATAAATTTTTCTTTCGAAATATTTAAAACTCTGCCAAACCAGTTGGATTTAAGTATATGATTAGGTAGTTGCCCGGAAATTAGTATAAAATTAACTACGTTTTAGTCAGATAAATCGTAGTTAATTGTAGTGTTTGCTGGAGGTCAAATTGATTAGTTAAATTGAAATCACTTTTACTAATGTAGTTAAACTATTTACTAAATTACATTCTCCTAACTATATTTTTAGTTCTTTTAACTACTATAAAATAGTTGTCGCAATTGTAGCCGAGGATCTAATTCATCTACACCAAGTAGTTGAAAGATACTAAAAATGTATTTAAGTAAATACAGTCGAGTTAATGAAGACAGAACTTGTCATTAATTAAATATATAATCAACAAGAAATTCACAAACCGTGTAATAAAAGTACTTTAACTAGTAAAGAAGTACTAAGTGTTAATGTCCCATATCAAACACATTAATACAAGACTTAGTCATTTCTCCGCAATTTATCTGGATATTTTACAAGCTCGCGTAATTTACCTAACCTTGGCATTGTGGTGTTACATAATTGAAAGGAATTCTAGTGTTGAAAGAAGTAACGGAACTAAGTACGTATGTATGTTATAAAATTACAGTCACTAAAGAATTTCAACTAGTATACCATCTAACTTTTAAAAATCATACCTTGTAAATTCAGAATAAAGATTAATTAAAACTATTACATTAGTAAAATGTTGTGCTATAAAGAAATATTTTTTAAATATGGCTACTAAATCATTTTTTAACGACATAAATATACTTCTCAGTAGTTATTGGCGCACTTTTATTGTATAAACACTAACCTATATATAAGCAATACATAAACATAACTAAAAACACTTTAGTTAAACAAATAATGATTTAATACAGTAATGTAGTTTTTAGGTATTTTACTTCGTAATATTTTAATTACTGTTCAGATCTCAATAAATTATATGTAGAATTCATTATATATTATAAATAATAATTCATAGATATAAATTAAACATTTTGGGATCTTGACTTAATGGCAGTGTAAAGATCCATGGTTCGAGTCCCAGCACGTCTAAAATGTAAAAGTGTGGTCCTCATTTTTCAAAAATAAAAAATGTTAAAAAATTATTTATCTGTTAAAAATTCACCAATGTGATATCTAAACATTTTCAAAAATTTATGTGAACAAAAAATTTGGAAATTACTCTGAATAATTGTTCAAAGCAATTTCTTAACGGTAAATAAGCCTGACAAAAACGTTAACACGTTAGATTTTATTTCCTTTTCGTTCATCGTAAGGTGTTTAATTATTGTTTAATTTTCGCAAAAAATAAAATAGTTTTTGTGCATTTATTGCCATTTCAAAACTTGGATATATATAATTTGTGTCAATCAAGCATTTGACTAATAAGATATTTTAATCTCTTTATTTTTTATAATTATAAATTAAAGCTATAAATTAAAACATTCATTAAAATATCTGCGTCGAACACACAATTAAAAGTTAAATAAGCAATTTAATGGTAGTTGCGTTCATCGTACTTAACAAGTAATAATTAATCATTATAACACGTTATGCTGAAAGAATGATGTTTATTTCATCTTTTTTCAACATCGATGCCTACCCCTAGAGTCAGAAACTCGTCTGTACAATTTAGAGATTTATGCAAATTTTTATTGAAAAAATGTTTTGTCAAAGACGGAATTTTTAGTTAATGTTTTAGATCATTACATGAAAAAAAATTAAGGCCAAACTTTTTAGAGATTTGATGCGCCGGGATTTGAACCCGGAACCTTTCGATTACAGACGAGTTTCCGATTCCAGGGGTACAAATGTTGGAAAAAAGGCAATTAATATCATTTGTTCAGCATAAGGTGTCATAATAATGAAATAAGCTATTATTAGGATCCAGGTTTTGAAGAAATTGTCTGTCAAATATAGTATTTTAAAGAATTTACCTTGACTCTTACTACTTATATAAATTACACTGACTTGCATGTATTAGTAGGTACTAATTACTCATAACAGCCATCCTTGATTATTTGAGTATTTAGTCAAGTAATGCTGACATGTAAATTATCAGTAATAAAATGTGTTATGTATTCCTTTACCAAACATATCTTGCATTCATGTTTACATTCTGCTTATTACAATTAGACGAGTAGAAGAGTGCGGGTCGAAAAATCGACAAATTAAAAAGCCGACATGTCAAAAAACCGACACTTCAAAAAATGATAGTCCGCTTGTCGATGTGTCTATTTTTTTATGAGTCGGATTTTTGACTTTCGGCTTTTCTACTGTCGGTTTTTGACTGTCGGTTTTTTGACCTGTAGGTTTTTTATTTTGTCGTTTTACGGCCCGCACCCCAGTATTTTGGAGTTTAGAAAAAGCTGTAATGCTAAATTTTGGTTATCCGGCTCTTTTTAGTATTACTTTGAACATATTGCAACTTTTCACCATTATTTTCAGTTATGTTAAGACAGTTGGGCTACTGAATATCATTTATTTTGGTCATATTAGAGAAAAGTGTTTTATAACATTTTCAAAACCTTAGTTTTTATTATGGATATTGTTGAAGATAATAATAAAAAAGCATTATTGTTTTTGAACAATAATTAAATGTGCAAAAATGATTTGTTACACAAAGTTGTGCATAAAAGTTCTTTTATTACTGACTCAAATTTTCGTCATCCTGCCTTGTCAAAAAGTTTTACCAAATCGATGGATTTTAACATTTTATTGATGGCTTATTCTTTCGAGAAAAAGATTCTCTATAACTTCACCGAATGATTTTTACACCTTTCTAAAGCTAAAGCAAATGTCTCTATCTTTATTTTTAAAAAAATTACTAGTTTTCACATTTTATGAACAATTGTAAAGATTTGTGAAAATCCATTCGATGAAGTTGTAAACGATATTGTTTTTGGCCAAACATAAGCTATCATTCGTTAAAATCATATATAACATTTTTTTAAACTTTTTTAAAATTTGTTTAAAATGCTATATTTTCATAGTGCCAAAATTGTACAAAAATTTCTTGGAATATGCCGCCATTTTGGATAATTCAAGGTGAAATAAAAATGCCTATACCTGCATATCCTTTAAGTTCAAACATTTTATGCACTTTTTATGCACTTTTCCGGTCATAGAAATCGCGGTATCAACATGAAAAATGAATTTAAAAAAAAATACCCTAAAAATGTGTTTTTTCACATACTTTTGCCAAAATCAAAGGAAAATACTCAATTTTTTCAATTTTTGAAGTTACCATTCAAAATAGCACCCTCGAAAATAGTAAATAACGTACATTCCGAACTGCCTGTGTATTATTTTCAGTTTGAAATATGCGGTGGAAGTTGTACATGGGAAACGTGCATTTTGGTTGTGTTAAAGGGTTAATAACAACATTTTTGAAAAAAAAGAACTTTTGAACAAATCTTTTCAGAAAAAAAATTATTAAGAAAACCATCTTTGAAGAAATACTTTGAACATAATTAATTTCTTTCTTATTATTAATACATTAATAAATTTTCAAAAATAAATAAATACAATAAGAACTCGAAACATCAACAGTCTACTGCTGGGGAGTTTTATAACATGTTCAAATAAAATGAGGCTGTATCCCAGTAAACACAAAACTAAAAGGTCACTTATAGTTAACTTATAATTCTCTAATTTCCAATTCAGTTGTCTTAAATTCGACTTCAAGCGGACTGTTATTTAATAGTTGCCTTTAAGTTGGAGAGTAGAGAATTATAAGTCAACTATGTGACCTTTTAGTTTTGTGTTTGATGGGATTCCAAAATCCGAGTTTAAGTCATTTTATTCCTCCTAAAAACTTAATTACACTGAGAATGAGCTAAATAAAAAAAAGACTTCCAAAGAACAGTATTTGTGTCTTGGTCTTTACTACTCCACGTCTATAAATAGAGAGAAATGTATGGTAATGTGTACAATAATACATGTAAGTGATAAAAGTAATATAGTAAATATCACCTTATGCATCGTAAATACCACAATACATTTTGTAAATTTTGCAACACACATTGCAAATCTTGCCATACATTTCTCTGCATATCTTTAGAAAAATCGTTGCGAAAATTAGTGTATGGCGCATTATGTACATACAATTTAATTAAATTTTTAACAGCATAATGTACACTCCAAAAATTAGCTATTCTTTTTTACATTTACAAGTTCAAGGTAGAGCCAATATTATGTGAGAGATACGATTACAATTTTTGAATGTGAATCTTATGGGGCAGAGAGACTTGATGAAAAAAGAGTCAAGGTGAAACCCATTTCCTGACGTTACTATATATATACATGCGTTACTTCACTGATGTTGGTGATGTAGGAATAGAAGTTTCTTTTCATTAACACATTCTGACTTTATTAGGTCAAGTCGAAAAAAAAATATTAAAATTCCAGTAAGTCCTAGTCATTTTTTCCTGATTATTTTAATATCTTGCTCGTTATCTCTAATAAAAGATAACACATTTTTCATTGTCTTCTTTACAAATTTTGAAAATGTACTTTGTCGTGACAATTATATATAATATATATAAATATACGTACGTTATATATAAAAATATATATACGAAATTGTGAAGTCATCTTGCCTCGTTAAAAATGTTAATTGTTTTAAATTTTGCATTTCTATTATTTCAAGAAATAGTAAGTCTAATAAAATTAAGCAAGCACTTTTATTATAAAGAATTTTAATTCTTTAAACATATTTATTACAAACAAAAGTAAATTAATACAACAATATAAAATGTAGGACAATTTCATTATTTAATACAGAATATTACAATAAATTATAAAATATGTAAAACTTGTGAGAATAATTTCGATTATATTAATTATACAAAACTTGATATTAATCATTGCAAATAATCAATACTTTTAAGAATTTATTTACTATAAAATATTTACTAAACTGAAGATAAGGCAAATATTACAAATCATAACGAAATTGCTAAATTTGTAAGTAACCTAATAAACAAAATGAATAAAACTAAGTAATCAAATTTGTTACGATCTGAATTTTGTACAAAACATGTTTAATAAGTTGCAATAACAAAAGTGATTCATGTTCGTTTTTTTGTATACGAGAAAAATTATATTAAATAATACCCAAAATAAATCAGATGAAATAAAACTTATTTTAAACGAGTTTTCTTCAAAATAGTCTAGACTTGTCACTCCTACTTAGATAGTTTAGTGAATACTGCTGAAAAATTAATTTAAAAAAAGGAGTTTAATTGTTTTAAATTTTATTGGGATGTTACCAAGATAAAAAGCCCAACTCGATCATGACAAACTCTGATTTATGAAAATTGTTTATGTTTTATAAGCATAACGAATTAAGACTAAATGATAATTATTTTAAACATATTAAAGATAGTTGGGAGTTAATTCAAGCAGGAACTACATAAAAATATTACTTTCAAAACTTTTACTAAAATCAAGAACAAATATTGTAATTATTACTTAACTTGAAATTAATCACATGTAAGTAAGTTAAATTTTAAATTCAATTCTTATGTAATGGTCGTCTGTACTATCTAAATTGTAGTTAACGAAAATGACTATTGATGGAGTGAGAAGTCAGCCCTTAATTGAACAATAGTGATTTTTTGTAATAAAGAGTAATTTAAAAAATAATACTACTACTTATTTCTTTATCCCATTTTAGTAAGTAATTAAAACATACAATTACTAATATGAGATTAGTAGAATTTGTCCAATAAATTAGTTTCCAACTCTTCTCATTACTTATACAATTAGACATCCTTTTCAGTCCTTCATTTGACGTTTTTGACTAATTTAGATTCAAAAAGTAATTTATATATTTGCATAGATAATAGTCAATACACATAAAAAATCAGGAAGGTATTGATGTAAAGCGCTACTAAATTAAGATAATTCTAAATTGTTTTTTATCTTAACTTTTATCAACAAATTCAATCTCTTCATTTTTATCCTGACTATCTAAACCGGAGCAACATGATTTAGAAGTTAGGAAGTGAATACAATGGCTAATGGTAATTCATCTTAAATATCGCAGTGTTTTAACAATTACATTATACATAATCCTTTTATTCAATCTTGTAAAATTCTTAAGTTTTATTTACAAAAATTTTCCATGCACGCAACGTTGTGTAGATATCGTATTCACCGAATGTAGTTTCGAGAAAATAATGACACAGTCACTACTTTAAATATTTCTACAGACAATGTGTGGAATATTTTTAATATATTACTTCTTCAAGGCTTAACTAAATTAACATTCAAATAAAACTCTCAAAAAATCACTTTTAGTGATATAAGATAGTAATAAACAATTTTGGGAACAATAAATAAAGAGTTAATTTATTGGAATTTATTTATTTTTTTGTGTCATTTTTTAAAGAAAACTTCAAGCCAACTTCATGACGTCACATATAATAATAAAAATGTAACAAATAATGTCAATCAATTTATATTATTCTAATAGAAAAATATACGTTAAATCATAATTGTACAGATTAACTAACTTTGTTATATTTCAGCAATAATTTTAAACATTAAATTTTCACACATAAGAGAGAAATTCAAGGTGTTTTAATTTCTACAATACGTTTTAATATTGGAGAAAACAATTGCGCAAATAATTTCACAAGAAATAAAGAAATTTAAACGTTTCAAAAACAATGGAATATCCGTTTAACTTAATTTGCTACGTATACTATTTCCCTTTGAAAGGCGTAAAATACTAATTTACACCTAGAAACGTAATGTGTATTTAAGTAGGAAGGATGCGTAAAATCGATTTGTTACGCACGGGATTATGAGAAATTGTTGACCGAGGACAAAAAATTTGTATGCCTATATTTAAGAGTCCAAAAACAATGTTTCCGGGAGGAGCATTCATCATTTCGAAGGGCATGAAACCTCATTTTACGCCCACTATTAAAAGAAAATCTTTTCATCCTTTATGAGTCATTTAAAAAACTGACCATTTTCAATGCTACAATCTACGTTTGATATGCCTACGCAAAACTTTTTTCACTGTGTCCATGGCAATTTTATTGTGTACCTTTTTTATGTATGTGGGCAGATCCACTAAAATGTTTAGTTTGTGAGGACACATGTGATAAACAACGCAATAAATCATCAGCAGATAAGAAGTCGCACGGTACTTTCAAAATTCTACTGTACAGAGAAAAAAAAATGACTTCTTTTAACGAAATTTACTTCAAATTGACTTTTTTAATTTACTTGATTCAAGTAATTGTGTTTATGATTTAAATAAATTTTCGTTGGCTTAAGAAAAGATTTATTTTCTTCAAGTAAATTATTTCCTTGGCATATTATGTCCTACACTAAGAATATATTGTTTTGAATCAAGATAGTATTTTCTCGAAAGAAGTAATTTGCTTAACTGTAGTAAATCATATTTTTTAAAAGAAGTAAATCATTTTAAGCAAATATTTGACTCTGGCGAAGAAATCATGTTAATTTTAGAAGATAAGTTGAAATTTTCACAAAAAAACCGCAAATAAAAAATTACTGAATCGATTTTTCAAAACTCAGGCTCTGTAAGGGTGATTCTAATTACTGTAGTCGGTATCCTACAAAATACCACAGAAACCCATTTGCAACGAATAAAAACACCCAAATGTGTTCATATTGTGTTTACATGTCCGCCATTTTGTTATTTTTTATATAAATTATTTTTCATGTATAATGCAGAATATTAAGCATTTTTATTTTTTAACTCCGTGTCCGAAATTCAATTTCGCACACTGTTCTTAGTGCGCGAATTGGTACAAAGATTTCTTGTAAAACATGGGGTTATAAAAAATAGTTAAATTAACTTTGTCAGTAGTCAACAAGACCCTGATGAAACTAATATATTATGACAACAACAAATACATAACCTAGCATTTTTCTCAACAACTTAACCTTCCCTTGATTTTGAAATTTTATTTGTGTTCACTTAATGTAAGTTATTAAACTTATTCGTATTCACTTAATAACACATTTTACATATGCATCTATGTTTCATTGCAAAGATTTTATGTCATGTTTGTCAAGTATGCGAGGAAACCAAATTCGATAGTAAATACCCAGCAATCGAAAAAGGATTGGATATTGATTATGAAGGATTCAAATGGATTCACTTGAATTCGTAATGTGTCCAAACAGAATCCCTGTGAATCCAAAAATAATTTTGTAAAATATTGAATCTCACCTAATCTAGAAAATAGAATTCATATTAATCCCTACGAATCCACTTGAATCCAAAATAATATCGCCGACAATTAAATAATACTGTATGCCTCGGAATCCAAAAATGTGAATTCAAACCAATCTCTACGAATCCATTTGAATCCAAAACTAATAACGTCGAAAATAAATAATGCTGAATGCCTCTGAATTCGTGAAGGTGAATTGAAACCGATTCCTGCGAATCCATTTGAATCCAAAATTAATATTGTGAAAAATAAATAATGCTAAATGCCTCTGAATAAAAATAGGCGTATTGAAACCAGTCTCTCCGAATCCAATTTAATACAAAAATAATATCGTCGAAAATAACTAATGCTGAATGCTTCGGAATTAAAAAAAGCGAATTCAAACCAGTCTCTGCGAATCCATTTCAATCCAAAAATGATATTCTCGAAAGTAAGTAATGCTGAATGCCTTTGAATCCAAATAAGCATATCGAAACCAGTCTCTGCGAATTCATATAAATCCAAAAATAATAATGTCGAATACGACTAATGCCGAGTGCCTCTGAATCCAAAAAGATGAATTCAAATCAGTCTCTGCGAATTCATTTGACTCCAAAAATAATAATGTCGAAAATAAGTATTGCTGAATGCCTCTGAATCCACAAAGGTGGCATATCCAATCGTGATAGTAAAAAAGATGCTTTTTTATATTTTTTTTTTTTGAAAAAGAGGAATTGAAAATGGGATTTACTTGGATTGAAAGGCATTCGCAGGCATAGGAGTGAATCAAAATGACTCCATTTTAATCAATTTCAATCCATTTCAATCCATTTCAATCCAGGACAAAATTTGAATCCCTCCGATTCCTTTTTCGATTACTGGGTAGATTTAAATAGGTAGATCAAATTTTGTGAACACAAAGTGTTCAGAATGTGGATAATTTGCAATGAGTTCCCCTGGTTTTTTCCTGGTTCTTGCAGCATCCTGAAAATGAAGTAAAAAAACATAACTATCCATAGCTGGAGTAAATTGATGAGTGCACATATGTAACTTCTAAAATTCGATTACATTACAAATATCAATTTATTTCGTTCTTTTTCACATATTCATTATTTTAATACTTTCTATACATTTTTTTGATCAATTATGTGTAAATATGTAAACTTATTGGTCAACTTGATTGACCGATACAGGTTAACGTGCCTCGGGTGTCTCTCATTATAGCGTAGAACAAGCGGGAATACAAATACTTGCTGAGTGGTGTAACTCGATAACGTGACGTGATGAAAAAGACTGAATAATTATTGATCAATGTTGTTTTTAATAGTTTAAAAAGTACCATCAGACAACTAAAAGTACCACGAACCTATATTTTCATATTTTTTCCCACTGGTAATTAGTTAAAAGCACGAAAACCTTACATTGTAAAGACCAATTCTTATTTTAATTACGTTAAAAACCTTTCATGATTTTTTTAATTGATTTTTTGCAATAAATAATTTAAATTAGCTATTGGTATAAAGTTCTTCGGTAAAAAAATATAAAACAAATTTTTGTCATACTGGATCTTGCACTCTAAAATGCTAAAAGTAAAAATGTCACTTTTATAAATGTGAAATTTTCACTGTATTGAATACCGTGAGATTTTTCACTGTTAGCAAAAAAGTGATATTATGTAAAACTCGTGTCCAAATTTACTGCACGAGCCAATGAGTGCGGACATTTTGATCTGCGAACTTTGTCCAGACGAGTTGACAGAAAGCTGATGTATCGAACTCTCGCCGTCTGGTGGCGCATATCGTATCGAGCACATCCAACGCTGTGCGGTATCATTCTCGCAAGCGGCGAAATACGATTAATTACATATTAATAATGACACGAACTGTTTAATCTTTCAAAATGTGCATTATTAATACAATAAATTGAAAATGGCGCCGCCAAACTGGCGATTAATGCACAACAATTTTATTCACGGTCGAAAAATATACAAATTTTTTCCCGAAATGTTCAAAATTCGATATTTGGGTAATTTTAGAATGGCTGATTACATACCCGTTTATGGTTATTTAAAATCCAAAATGACACCCCCAATATGGCGGACAAAGTTTCAAAATTATTGTCAAAATATACGAAAATCAGTATTTGTTTGTTAGCTCTGACCTTTTTGTAGGAAATTTCTTACTATATAGAAAAGGTTCAATTCAATTTGGCTCTGTCTTGTATATTTTCCTATGATAATAAGAAAAAAATACAGTTGTTGAAAGTTTAAAAACAAAAAACAGTATTGTATTCGTTTGCGAATGGTTGAATGGGTGAATGGATTATTAATCTAATCCTCAAAAATAAACAGTTTTAAATGTTTGTCCGCCATTTTGGACTTTATAAAATCGTAAATTGATACGTAATCAGCGATCGCAAAAGCTCAAATAAACGATTTTTGTAAATTTTTACAACAATTTTGAATCTTTATCCGCCATAGTGGATCCTCCATTTTGGAATTTGAAAAACCGTAAACGGGTATGTAATTAGCGATCCCAAAAAACCCTATATACCGTCTTTCGTATATTTTGACAATAATTTTGAAACTTTGTCTGCCATATTAGGTCCGCCATTTCGGATTTTGAAAAACCATAAACGGGCATGTAATCATCGATCCTAAAAACACTCAAATACCAAGTTTTGTACATTTGTGGACAAATTCGTATATTTTCTGTTCGTGAACAAAATGTTTGTGCACTAATCGCCATTTTAGAGCCGCCATTTTGAATTTATTGTATAATACTAACGCACATTTTGGAAGTTCAAATAGTTTGTGCCATTTCGTGGCCATTTTTGTTAGATCTAAATAACGTTTTCTGTGTAAAATATTGATTTCGAACAAAAAATTTAATTAGTTAATGGGTTAAGGGGGTTCTAAAGTGCTCTGGAGATAAGGGAGGAATTTTCACCAAAAATCGTAAATAAAAAATGGCTGAATCGATTTTTCAAAATTCGAGCTCCGCAAGAGCAATTCTAATTATTATAGATGGTATCCTAGGAAACACAAAAAAAAATAATTGAGAACTGACTGAGATTAAGCGATTAAGGTCTTTGGTATTTTGTGGTAGAATTGTCTTTACAGAGTCTGAATTTTGAAAATGTTATTCTCTCATTTTTAATTTAAGTTTTTTTAGTCAATTTCACTACCTTACCGGCGGACCACTTTAAAACCCCCTTAATGCAAAAAAATGTTATGTTATGCTTGGTTGGTAACGACGGAATCTAGAAAAACGCGAGTGTGATTTTTCCGCTGACATCGTGAATTTTTTAATCGATTTTTGTAATCCTCTTAAGAGTACTTAAAGTGCTTAATAAGTGTGAAAACAGTCATTCTAAACTACAGATATTTCCGCACTCTTATCAAAAAATACTCTCGGCATTAAAGAATCTTTCAGAACAGTGAGCTTGTCCAGATATTGTTAACAAATTTATCACTTCAAAACGTTTTATTGAACTAACGTAAAGTGAATTTATTTCTAAAATTTGAACTCGTAATTTAAATACACTACGAGTAGTTTACTAATACCGATATAATACATTTAATTACATAAAGAATTTTCATGAAAAATTGGACATTTTGCGGTAACCAGTCTAAAGTACTGAGAGTTGTCTTTACAGAGCCTGAATTTTGAAAATGTTATTCACTCATCTTTAATTTAAGTTTTTAGTAAATTTCCCTACCTTACCGGCGGATCACTATCGAACCCCCTTAATGCAAAAAATGTTCCATTTCTACAGATCGACCGCTTGGTTGGTAACGACGGAATCTAGAAAAAAAGTGAGTGTGATTTTCAATCGACTTTTGTAATCCCCTTAAGAGTACTTTAAGTGCTTCGTAAGTGTGAACACAGTCATTCTAAACGACAGATTTTTCCGCGTTCTTATCAAGGAATCACGACATTACATAAAAAATCTTTCAGATCAGTGAGCTTGTCCAGATATTGTTAACAAATTGACCACTTCAAAACGTTTTATTGAACTACCGTAAAATGAATTTATTTCTAAAATTTGAACTTGTAATTTAAATGCACTACGAGTAGTGTACTAACACCGATATAATACATTTAATTACATAAAGAAATTTCATGAAAAATTGGACATTTGTTTTCGGAAATAACTGATTTTGATTTATTTCCGAAAATTCTCGATCAGTTCTCAATTAATATCTTTGGTATTTTCTAGGAAACTGTTTATAGTACTTAGAATTGCCCTTACAAAGACAGAATTTTAAAATTGTTATTCAGACTTCTTTAATTTACGTGTATTAGTAATATTTCCTACTTTACCGGCGGAACACTTTAGGACCCCTTTAATGCAAAAAATGTTCCACACCGACCGCTTGGTTGGTAACGACGGAATCTAGAAAAACGCAAGTGTGATTTTTCCGCTGATATCGTGAATTTTTCAATCGATTTTTGTAATCACCTTAAGAGTACTTTAAGTGTTATATAAGTGTTCAGTCAGTCATTCTAAACGACAGATTTTTCCGCACTCTTATCAAGAAATACTCTCGACATTAAAGAATCTTTCAGAACAGTGAGCTTGTCCAGATATTGTTAACAAATTGACCACTTCAAAACGTTTTATTGAACTACCGTAAAATGAATTTATTTCTAAAATTTGAACTTGTAATTTAAATGCACTACGAGTAGTGTACTAACACCGATATAATACATTTAATTACATAAAGAATTTTCATGAATAATTGGACATTTAAATTTTTAGGCGGAAGTGGGTACTAGTGGCGCCATCTGTCGATATGGAAATAAGTCATGTGTAGCATCTTGCTCCGCTCGCACGACCCACGCCGTCCCGCCCGGCCAGTTTTCGGGCATCCAACATGGCTGGCAAAGGTGGTTATGAAGATGCAAGGCAAGTATTTGTCTTGATTTCGAGTGCACACGAACCTTTCCCGCCGTTTTCAATTCGTCGTCGTATCCCCTTAACTACCAATAATTTTCCGCGAATCGCGACGTTCGATTAATCTTGCGCGAATTTAACATTAATTCAAGGTTCTCGCCCTAAGCTCGTCACAGCAGCATTAATAACGTGTTAACCCGGAGCATGCGGCTTTATTTTCCTTTTCATTCCTCACCTCCAAATAATTAATCTCAAAAAATCCCTATGTCGTCACAAAGACGAAATTTCGTTTAATTTCCTGACGAACGTCAGACGTCTTTATGGTGTACCTCGACTCCTTTTTACTGAGATCCGGATCATTTATTCTTGCAGAGATTATGGACGTGGTGGAAGAAAACCACTGCCCAACGCACCACCGTACACAGCATACGTCGGAAACCTACCCGACGGCATTGTCCAAGGTGATATCGACAAAATCTTTACTCATCAACAAGTTAAAAGTATCCGACTGGTAAAAGACCGAGAAAGCGATAGGTAATTTACTCCTTTCCTTTTCTTTTTGGAGTTTATTTCATCAATTTCTTTCGATAACTCAGGTTTAAAGGGTTTTGCTATGTTGAATTCGAAAACTTGAGCGATCTCGAACAAGCTTTGGACTTGAACGGAAGAGTATCGATCGAGGGTAATGTCATCAAAGTTGACGTCGCCGAAGGTAAACGGAATGAACGGGGCGGCGGTTTCGACAGACGAGGACGAGGCGGTAGTGGAATGGGTGGTGGCTTCAGATCTCGAGACGGTGGTCGATACGACGATTATGGTAAGTTTTTCCTCTTTTTAAGTTTCAATTTTGAATAACACTTGATCATTTAGGAAGCGGCGGAGGTTATAATGATCGAAGGCAAGGGGGTGGTTTTGGAGGTGATGCCAGAGGAAACCGAGGAAGTTACGGATACTTCGAAGAACCGAGCAGTAACATGAATTGGTCCAATCGACGCGAGGGTCCTGGCGGTGGCCAAGGTTCCAGTTCGTTCAACAGACCACGAGGCGGACCAGACAGAAAATTCCAAGACGAACCTTACATGCAAGATCCACCATCAGGTTCGTCTTTTTATTAAACGTTAACCTCACTTTTTAAAATCTTTTTCTTTATTAATGAGCTCAAAGGAAAGAAAACGTTAACCTCACTTTTTAAAATCTTTTTCTTTATTAGTGAGTTCGAAGGAAAGAAAACGTTAACCTCACTTTTTAAAATCGTTTTCTTTATTAGTGAGTTCAAAGAAAAGAAAAAGCTAACCTCACTTTTTAACATCTTTTTCTTTATTAGTGAGTTCGAAGGAAAGAAAACGTTAACCTCACTTTTTAACATCTTTTTCTTTATTAGTGAGTTCGAAGGAAAGAAAAACTTAACCTCACTTTTTAAATCTTTTTGTTTATTAGTGAGTTCGAAGGAAAGAAAACGTTAACCTCACTTTTTAAAATCGTTTTCTTACTAGTGAGTTGAAAGGAAAGAAAAAGCTAACCTCACTTTTTAACATCTTTTTCTTTATTAGTGAGTTCGAAGGAAAGAAAACGTTAACCTCACTTTTTAAAATCGTTTTCTTTATTACCCAACTAACACAAATGAGCATTCGTCAAGAAAAAGTTATCGAAATGTTAACAAAGGTTAAGTCAAGTTAATTCGTCAAGAAAAAGTTATCGAAATGTTAACAAAGGTTAACATTTTGATAACTTTTTCTTGACGAATCCTCATTTGTGTCAGCTGGGTAGTGAGTTCAAAGGAAAGAAAACGTTAACCTCACTTTTTAACATCTTTTTCTTTATTAGTGAGTTCGAAGGAAAGAAAAAGCTAACCTCACTTTTTAACATATTTTTCTTTATTAGTGAGTTCGAAGGAAAGAAAACGTTAACCTCCCTTTTTAACATCTTTCTTTATTAGTGAGTTCGAAGGAAAGAAAACGTTAACCTCACTTTTTACCATCTTTTTCTTTATTAGTGAGTTCAAAGGAAAGAAAAAGTTAACCTCACTTTTTAAAATCGTTTTCTTTATTAATGAGTTCAAAGGAAAGAAAAAGTTAACCTCACTTTTTAACATCTTTTTCTCTATTAGTGAGTTCGAAGGAAGGAAAAAGTTAACCTCATTTTTTAAAATCGTTTTCTTTATTAGTGAGTTCAAAGAAAAGAAAACGTTAACCTCACTTTTTAACATCTTTTTCTTTATTAGTGAGTTCGAAGGAAAGAAAACGTCTGGTATTACAACCGAGGACAATAGCAGCGCCCGTCAACTCGCTAGCAGCTTCGACGATGTCAAGTTCGATTTACGGCGGTGCGAAACCTCGAGTCGAGAAACCGGACGACAATGAGTCCGCTAAGTAAATTCGCGTAGGCAGTTTCTTCGTTTTTACACGGGGCAAGTCGCCTTCGGCATACCCATTGGAAAACGTAAGGGTCCTTCCAACTTCCTGGTAGTTATCGCAGGCGGAATCTCCCCAGGCCGAGAGGTATAAAATCAAGAACACTTAACAGCGATTGAAGAAAATAGGAGTAAAGAAATTTTTTATTACAATTTGTTACTGCGGAGCTGATCCTAAAAAAAATAGAAAAAAGAAGAATACAAAAAAAAAAAGAATGCGGTTCCCGGTCTGAGGAAATGCATGTTCGTGTCTTGAGTTTATATTTATGTGAATAATCGAAGACTTGGATTTGTCTTTACTTATAGCGAACTTGAGGGTACTTGTACAAATTATGAAGTAACAAATAAACCTGCTATCGATTAGCCTTGCAGAGCAAGTCTCGTAGAAGAGGAAGTACAAAAAAGAAAGCTTTTTTTTATGTTTGTCTCTCTCGTCCGCTGTAAACATTCTAAGAATACCCAAAAAAATGGACAAAACACGGAAAGCTGAACATCACCGGTGGACTGTACAGGAAAATTTGCAGTTTTCGAGTGCACGAAAGGTGCAACGGAAAAGTAAACGAACGGTGTCCGTTCGATCGACGATGTTAACGTTAATCAACGAACGGAAATAATAGAAAAAGCAATGGAACAGCTCGATTAATGTAAAGCAATGCTTGTATATGATATTTCGTGAATAAAAGTAGTTTGCCTCGTATCCGTGTAATGTGTCGTGAGGAATTAACAGAAAGCTAGAAGGACAATTTATGTAATTCGCATTGTGAATATTACCGCTATAATGATGTCTTAATGTATTTTGTAAGCTACCCTTTAATATATTGATTCCATCACTCTCGAAACGCTTGTTGTATTCCTGATCGTTGTCAGTGTAGATTTTTCTAATTCGATTAACTGCTCAACTTTCTTTGTTGGATGCCAGTCGAATCGAATATTCGTGGTAATGGAGTTAATAAAATTCGTTAATTTACATATATCACATTTATCTTATGATTTCTATTTGTGTTGACCGTTTCACATTTCTTTTTTTTTCAGAATCACGAAAGTGGTCCACAAGAGGCCAAAATGTACAGTAGGACCTCTCTTATTCTAATTAGTAAAGTTTTTCAAGATGGCGTCGACCTCTCTTATTGTAATTTTCCCCTTACCCCCACTTACTTTGCTTACGAGCTTGTGAATCGTGGACAATATTTTTCGTTGACTTTTCAGTGGGGGAACGATTAGAATAAGAGAGGTTCTACTGTAAATACTTTTTTTTTAAGAAAAGGGTTTTTTAGTTTATTTTTTTAAAAAAACTGACATAACCTTATTTATTTTAATCTACGGTAGAAGAAATCGCACATCATATATGTTTTTTTTTTTCTTATTTCATCATTTCATGACGTAATTTATTTGACATATCTTTTTGTTGCTGAAATCAAAATTTGTTGACCAAATTTTAAGAAAAAATTTTACTTTTATACTAAACTTCAATGTAACTATTAAAAATGGCGTCCTCGATGAAAATTTCGTGGAAAAATGACTAAACTAAAAAATTATAAGGTTTTTAAAAAAAAATGCTATAAATGAAAAGTTATTACAATTTTTTTTCAGTTTTTTTAAATTATATTTTGAGATAATTTGTATTTCAATTTTTTAAACAGCTTAAAAATATTGACGAAAAATTCGGAAAAAGTTTTGTTACATTCTTTGATGAATTCTAAGAATTTTTTTGCTCTTTGCATTTTTTCTCAAAGGTTAATAGTTTTCGAGAAAAAGAATTTCAAATTTAAAAAAAATTTTTTTATTTATATTGTAGTGTTGGATTTTTTTCCTGGAAAACTATCAACTTTTTGAAAAAAAATCGCAAAGAACAAAAAATGCTTAGAATTCATAAAAGAATGTAGAATTTTTTTCAGAATTTTTTGTAAATATTTTTAAATTGTTTAAAAAATTAAAATACAAATTTTCTCAAAAAGTAATTTAAAAAATCTCAACAGGAAATTAGATTAATATTGACTTGAAAGTGACCAACCATTTTCAAGTATGCTCTTTCAATTAGCGTGGACAAAATTGCATTTAAATTGCTTTAAAAACCAATATGGTGCATTTAAAAAAAAAAAAATGAACAAAATTTCGTGTTTCGTTTTTTGTGAATTTTTTTTCGTATCGACAATGTTGCCGCATCGATGTCTTTCTGCAACCAAAAGTGCGCGAAATATATGAACTTCAACATAGGAATTTTTTTGTTTTGCCCCGAATCAACCTAACCTCTTCAATATCTCGAAAAAATAAACCTTATTCTATCAATTATGAATGTTATTGATTTTTTCGATGAATTTTTATCTTTTTTTAAATTGTAATTTATTTTCGAAAAATTCTGAAAACAATTATTTCCTCATGAATTCTAAGAGTTTGTTCTCCTTTGTATTTTTTTCCCAAAAATTGATAGTTTTTGAGAAAATGAATTTCAAATAGTATAGCTTAGGATGTTTTTCTGGAAAACTGTCAATTTGGAAAAAATTGCAAAGAACAAAAAATTCTTAGAATACATCATAGAATACAGTCAATTTTTTTTCAAAATTTTTCTTAAATAAATTACAATTTGAAAACAAATCCACAAATGTTATAAAAAGAATCTAAAAAACTTTAAGGATATTTCTCGGTAAATCCTAAGAACTTTTCATTCTTATTCCTTTTTAATAAATCTCATAGTTTTTGAGTTAGAGCAGATTTCAATGAAATTTTCATTGTTGCGGTCATTTTGAGGACGTTAAATGATGTAGGGTATAAAAGTAAAATTTTTTCGTAAAATTGAAGTATTTTATTCAACTTTGTCCCGAGTTTCAATAGAATCCCAGTATTCGAAGGGCTCGAAAAAAATTGTCAACAATAAATACTTCCCAATTTTTTGGAAATTTTTTTTTGAAATTCGGCGCCATATTGGAATTCCTGATGGCTGAAACTCAATTCTGACCTCGGAATCTTGAAGAGCGACCTCCAAATTTTTGAAATTTTCGAAATACGTAGAAGGGTTGGGGTCCAAAGCTCCGAATGTTCAAAATTCCGAATAGTCCAAATATCCGAATTTCAAAAAATCGAATGATATTTATCCGAATGTTTGAATACCCGAATGTTTTCTTATTTATTGGGCTATTGCAATTTTTTGCATTCTTTTTACAATTCAGATTTTGTCCAATTGCATATTATTTTTTAAATCGTAAAAATGTCATTAAGCTCCGTATTTCGTCATAAGAATAGTTTGAAATGTTAAATAACCTGAAAAATCGAATATCCTACTGTTCAAAAATCCGAATGAATGAAAAACCGAATAATCGAAATTAGAATGCTTGAAAATCTGAGTAATGGAAACTCGAATGTTCGGAATTCCGAATAACGGAAACCCGAATGTTCGAATATCCGATCTGCTATAAAACCATTCGGAAATAAAGGATTCGGATTTTTGAACATTCGGATATTCGAACATTCGGATTTTCGACCATTCGGGTATTCAAACATTCGGATAAATATATCATTCGATTTTTTGAAATTCGGATATTTGGACTATTCGGAGCTTTGGACCCCACCCCGTAGAAGCCATATTGGATCCGTCATTTTGAATTTCGGAAAACTCGCTCAAGATTCGAGTTTAGTGATGGCTGAAACCTATGAGATTGTGAATTAGCAAATTTCACACCAATTTTAGTTGTAACAGAACTCGATATACACGTATTTCTACTGAGCACATGGCAGTCGCCATCTTGAAATTGGATTTTATGGGATAATACTGCTTCCGTAAATCAAAATAGGTCATACAAAACTCGTAATAACTTATTTGTACGATTTTACTACAAATAAAACCTAGCAGATCCGAAATAATAGCATTCTCTTCAAATTCAAAAATTTTAAACTTTCAGACGCCATTTTGAAGAAAAACCAAATAAATCAAAATATGTGAATGTTTAATTTTTAAGTAAAATAATCGAGAACACGTTTCTGATGAGTTAGAAGTTAATCTGAAACCGGTATCATAGTTAAGAATGCATTAAAAAAAAATTGTAGCTAAAAAATCCCGTTTTTTCATTATTTTTGTAAAAAAATATGTTCAACATCATTTTTCGAAAATTCCAGCAGCCACAATAGAAAGAGCGACCTGAAAACTAGTCGGATATACAGGGTGATCGGCCAACCATTACCCAGCGGCTAACTCTAGATTCTACAGATAATTCTGAACAACTTTTTCCTCTATAAAAAAATGTTCGGGAAGGTAGAGTTTTTAAGTTATTCAACACTAAAATTTAGGTGAAAAAATCACATTTGTTGAAATATCTCGACTCGGTTTGAAGGTACCTTAACGAACCGGAGCTCGTTTTAAAGATATTTTAAAGCTCTATAAATTGTCTCTATTGGTTTTTGATCTACAATGAATATCTCTCTTGTTATAGCCATAAAAACGGGATAAATGCCGATTTTTCAGGATTTTCGCGTTTAACTCGTTTCGACACATAGTTACCGAAATATCACACAGAAAAAAGTTGTAGGCCTTGAAAAAACAAAAATTTGTTGTCCTCTAATACTATGCGATTAAATTAAAACTGAACCCTACAAGAGCCTCGTAAAGTTGACAAAATACAGTTCGACAAATAAATCGATATTAATAACAAAATGTTATGAAAACGAGTACAAATAGGGTTCAGTTTTAATTTAATCGCATCGTATTAGAGGACAAAAAATTTTTGTGTTTTCAAGGCCTACAACTTTTTCCAGTGTGATATTTCGATAGCTATGTGTCGAAACGAGTTAGACGCGAAAAACCTGAAAAATCGGTATTTACCCCCGTTTTTATGGCTATAACAAGAGAAATATTCATTGCAGGTCAAAAATCAACAGATACAACTTATATAGCTTGAAAATATCTTTAAAATGAGCTTCGGTTCGTTAAGATACCTTCATACAGAGCCGAGATATTTCAAAAAAAAGTGATTTTTTCCCCCTAAATTTTAGTGTTGAATAACTTAAAAACTCTACCTTCCCGGAAATTTTTTCAGAGGAAAAAGTTGCTCAGAATTATCTGTACAATCTACAGTTAGCCGCTGGGTAATGGTTGGCCGATCACCCTGTAGATGTCTCCATTTAAAAAAAAAATTTTATTTTATACATAAAACGATGCTGAAATCCACGTGCAAATTTTGAACATTTCATGTAAACTGAAAGAGTTAAATCGTAATAGTCGTCAAATCATTCCATGGAATTTAAAGAAATGCTTATTTTATATGTAGTATTAACTTTCGTAGCATTACGGTTTATAATAATTTTAGGTAAACCATTCGAAAGACTACTTCCTCTTAAAACAAATTCGAAAGACACTTTTTCGACGTATTTTTGCCTCCTGATTACGATATAGCAATAACATTTTGGTGGTCGGACATACTGAAGCCGCTATCTTGAAAAAAAAAATAACAAAAAACGTGTTTTTTTTTGTAGAGCTTGAAAAGACGAAGAATTTGCCCGCGGGAACACTTTTAATGTCGTAGAATTGACGAAAAAGGCGTTTGGTACTGACGATGTGGGTTTGTTTGATTAAAAGTGTTCCCGCGGACTCAATTTTCATTAAAAACGAACATATGAGGGGGCAAATTCTTCGTCTTTTCAAGCTCTACAACTGTTTCTTATTTTACATTTCGTTAGCTACTTCGCGAAATGATTTAGATGCAAAAAACCGCAAAAATTGGCCTTTTTTACCATTTTCGAGGCCATAACTTCAGAAATATTCACCGCAGGACAAATGTTCTCTGGAATTAATTGTAGGGCTTAAAAAAAGCTTGAAAATGAGCCCTCATTCATTGCAATAACTTGAAAAGAAGCCGAGTTATTGCAAAAAAAGTAATTTTTTTTCTAAATTTCAATGGTTCTTCACTTAAATTCTGAGCCTCAAATCCAATTTTGGTACAGGAAAAAGTTACTTAGAATCAATTCAGGAATTCACTATTAGCTGGTTGGCATAGACAAAAGGATCACCGTGTATATTATAATAAAAATATAATATATTCAGCCATTTTGAATTCCTTATCATCTTGTATTGCTATTTTCTAGCATAATCTGTATCAGACTGAAATAAATATATCGAAACTATTCAAAAAGTAAACGTCAGGGACCAAAAACATACAAAAAAAAATGGAAAAACATTAAAAATACGTGTAAAAGCCGCCATATTGGATCGGCCATTTTGAATGTTGACATCCTGCGTCGCTTGAATTTTAGTTATGGTTATTCCACAGAATTCAGACACTTGTACCGATCCGACAACTGGAACAGCATTAGCCAGTACCCCAGAAACCGAAAAAGTATACGAAAAATCTGTGTACGATTTAATAAGTACGTTTCTTTCCCACTCTGTCAGTTACGAATGCGAGTGTATACGATATTCGCCATGTTAAGTTCTGTGGGTGGCGACCCCACCGGCGACAAAATTAACTACTGAGATGAGGGTATGTGACACTAATCATATGGGAAAACGGGCTTATTTTGCGAATAGCTTTACAAACAGACATTTTTCGGTTAATATTACTGTTTCATCGTACGGCATTTCAAAGACTAAAAGTAATTTGGAAATATCAGTTTGCTGAAAAAGGCATTTGGAAAAGCTATTCTCAAAATAAGCCCGTTTTCCCATATGATTAGTGTCACATACCCCCATCTCAGTAGTTAATTTTATCGCCGGTGGGGTCGCCACCCACAGAACTTAACATGGCGAATTATACGCGATACATAATCGCACATAACCTCAAAGAAACGATTACATTGGATTATCGAATGATTTAAATTCAAAACTAGAAAACAGAACATTTCTTCGAAAATTATGAAATACAGACAACGATATAATCAATTCTTCGATTAAATTAACAGAATTTAAAGCTATTCAAAGCCGCAACAAATCAATTTTTGTAATGATGTGTTAAATACGGTATCGTATAAGATCGAACGAATTCAATTCTGGTATTACAGGTTGTATAAAATAGTATAAATTCGAATAAGAATCTCGCATAATTAGTACGCCACTAGAAAGAAACAGAATGCAAAATATCGATTCCGTATACTTTTTCGTTTATTGGGACCGTAAACAAATTAAAAAATAAACAAAATCACGTTTTTTTGGTAAATTAGCCGCCATTTTGAAAAAATCAAACGTCATAGAACAAAACTAATAGCAGATTTGAAAAGTACCGACAAAAGTTCGTCAGAAAATATGGTTTTGAAATTTTTTTGCTTATCATTACACAGATAAATAATCACTTGAAAAACATGAAAAAATTATGGCCGTTTGGCATAAAAAGGGTTAAATTCAGGTCAAATATGTAGTTTTACAAAAGAAATCTTGAAAAAATCGTGAGCCCATATTTTCTATTACTATCGAAGGCTAACTACACCAGGTAAAACTGTTTTCAACACTGTGCTTTAAAAAGAAAATATTATTTTTTTTTAATATCAAATTTTGAAAGTTTTGGAGATTTGATCATAAAAAAAGCAAAGAAAAAGTCTGTAAGTTTTGTTATAATACGATATTTAGGGTTTAATGAAATCAAATTTGGAAAAGAAACTCTTGTGCCAATATTTGTGACAATTGTATCATTTTTAACTTTCCAATTTTGTTCCTCATCGTTTGTTTAGAAACAAAAAGGACATAATTTATTCATTGCGTAAAACAATTGAAGACAATTCGTCTAAACTTCACCTTCAGTTCGACAAGTAACTTGACCCTTTTTGTATTTCGTATACTCTCAGGATCGTAGAAAACTACAGACAATCTTTGACCTTATAGACAACTTAAACGTTACATAAAATACAACGAACATAAATAAATTTGTATAACACGTAAATATGTACTTTATGACAATTCATTTCTTATTAAGAAATGTTTTAAAAAAAGTAAGTTTACGTAGATGACTCCATTGCTGATTTAAATGTTTACTCGTGCAATTACGTAATCATGGTGGCCACCGTCAGGGAAAACCGAGAAATCAGGGAAATGTCAGGGAATTTCAAAATTGGTCAGGGAAAAAGTAAATTGTAGACAAATCTTTAAAAAGTGAAAAACATTATTTAACAAACAATCGCACAATTTCATTTTCAGAAAAATGCTTTATTTATCCTGTTTCGCATAAAATTCTTTTAAATGATTTTAAATGCTTTCTCACAAATTTAAACAAATATTGACGTTTTTTATCAATAACATATTTCAGTTTTGAACATTTTCGGCAGATTTCACCAAAAACCAACAATTTTGAGAAAAAAAAATAATCTTAAATATATTTGTGGTACTGCTCAGTTTTAAACGCTCTGGTACATTGCAACAAAAATAAACACGTTTAACAATAACACATTTCGGTATTGAATATATTCTAACAGATTTGAATAAAATTTCATAGTTTAACAAAAATAAATGCAAACAATTTTATATTTAAAGATATTTATCTTTCTATAAAGATACTTTACAGAATATTTCAAAAATATTTGCCATACTAATTTATTTGTATAAATAAAACCTTTTGAAAATGATAGCAAACTTTCATACATTTTTTTAAATCTTCAAAAATCTTTGAAATTGCATAAAAAGGCTAAAAATCGTAGAAAAATTTTTAAAATATTAAAAACAGCATAAAACTCCCAAATTTTGAGAATATTAATTTGTTTAAATGATTATTTTACCATTTCTATTTTAAGTAGTTGATATTTGTCCAAAAGTATTTGAAAAAAATAAAATTTATGGCAATTTTTTGTTATTGTCAACATTCGTAAGAATTTTAACAATACTTTGAATATACTGTCCAAAATCGCCTAAATTCTAACATTTATCAACATTTATAATTATTGTCTAACACATTACCGCAGAACTTGACATTTTATAATAAATTTTGAGAACCCCCAACAAATTTTCTACTATTATTTTGAATTAAACACGAAAAAATACGCAGGAACATGAGTTTTTTTTCTGGATTTTTATAGATAATATGTTTTAGAATATACTACTCGTTGTTGATTGAAAAAATAAAGAATTTATTGAAAATGTGTAGCTGTTTTTAAAACATTTTTATCCGTATTGTTTATTTTTAATAGATATCATTAAAATATTGGTCAGGGAAAAATCTGGGAAAAGTCAGGGAATTTTTTTCCGAGAAAAAAGCGGCCACCATGGTAATCCTTGTGAAAATATTCGACAAAAACTAATGTAAAGAATATCAACAAATATAACCTTACTTTTTGTAACTTTATTACAGTAGTAAACCCCTCTTATTTGAATCGTTTCCCCTCAGGCCTTCCCCCACCACCGCTCCAACATCTCGATAGTGATTACACCATCAAAGTTGTACAGTGTAAATACCGTTTAACCTAAATTTGCAAACATCTATAGTTTAGACTGATATGTAATGAAATTTCAAATTAATTTAAAATTTTGCATCAAACTCATGATTTACATCATACAAATTATTCGAGAATCTGCTAATTTCGTAAAATAAAAGTGCACATTTGAAGGTTAGGATGTTGTCAATTTTTAATGATGTGTATTTCAAGACCACCACAAAAATTGAAGTCTTTCATTTGCAAAATAACAAACAAATCCAACATCAGCAGCTTAGTACTGAATTTGAAGTGATTTGAAGCTTTCCTTAATCATATTTGCAAATTTGTGTTAAATATTGTCTCCTATATTCATTTCGGTCTTAATCACAGTGTATTTTGTTTGTGAAACAAAAAATTATTGATACATAATTATATGTAATAAAGTGCACAATGTAAATTTAAAATGTTTATTTCTACACTCGAATGCAGATATAAATGACCATAAATAAATGCGAAATGCAGCCTTTATTTATCACATAGAGTTGTGATCTCGTTACATTTTGATCCAAATTTAAAATTCTCTACACATTTTTCAGATAAATTATATATTTTACATAATTCAACTCTAAAATATATACGATGTCTAACAAAAATAAAAAGATATCAGATATCATCCACTATTAAAGCGTTAAGTAGAGTAAGTGGGGGTAAGGGGAAATTTCAAATAAGAGGGGTCGGCGCCATCTTGAAAACCATGCCCAGTTGAAATAAGAGAGGTTATACTGTACTTATCTTTAAATTTCATTGTACAGTAGTTCTCCCCTTATTCTAATTTCTTCTCTTATTGCAATTTTTTCCCTTCTCGTATTCTAATATTTCCCCTCGTGCGTTCTCCCCACCACGCCTACCGCTTTATATGCATGTGCAAAATTTATGTACGTACGTATGTTTAGGTACGGTATGTATGTATGTATGCGTATGCCCTATAGGAGGAATGAAAACATAACCCCTAAATAAAATTATTTGTACACATCCGTAAATTGATCGATGTGTCACAGTGGTTTGTATGTAAATTATTCACGTTGAATGTTTGGATAAAGGCAAAGGTACTTATTTATGTTGAATATTTGGAGAAAAAAGTGAAACAAGAATTTGAGTAGTGGGGGAGAGGAGAAAATTAGAATAAGGGGAGAACTACTGTATAAAAATGTTGGTGACGTAATCGCTAAGGACATGGGTATTAAATAGAATCTTATTATTTGTTCATTATAATTTATTTCAATTATAATTTCATATAAATTAATTATAAATAATGGCGTTAATTCGTACAAAATATGAAACGTATCCCACTCATTCTTGAGTTCTCACAATACTTTCTTTTCATTCACATCGATATGATATACAAGATCACTTAAACGTTAGTTTTCTCACAAATCTGCCGATTATACGTTGTTGCAAATGGCCAAGTGAATCATTGTTTTTTTCTTTTAATAAACATCCAGTAATATTTCGATATGTACGCCGTTACCTCTAGAATATTGCTCGGACGTAAATAATGCTCTAACGTAATTCGATAATTTATAATGATCACTTTGGCTTTCGGGAATATCACAAGTTCTTAGATGAGTTATTACGGATATGCAAATATCATCAGTGATTCACAGTATTACTCGCAAAAGAAACGATCGAAAATATATGTAAAAAAATTAATGATCTTTAAGTCTGTACAAAGCGACTCTTCGCTTCGTCGTTCTCGTAGCATCGACGCTATCTTCGTTCGACAAAATATAAAGTGTAATAAATTAGGAACATGAAAATACAAAAAAAAATGCTACCTTAATCAGGAACTTACTAATAACGTAATGTGTAAGCGCTCTATGATTTTTAGTTCTGTAGCTGCGATAGAAGACGGAACTAATAAGCGATATGGCACGATTGTATCTTTGCACCATATCGAGTTCTATCTCACAAAACGGCTCGAGTTTTCGAAATTCCCTGCGATTAAACGATTTAACAGTAATAAATGTACTACATTTTCATAGTACAGTGGTACCCGTCCTAACGCATATGTTTCGTTCCATCAAAGATGGCCGCCCAAACGCATATCCTCCCTCAACCCCCACTACGGCAAAGGCTCTTTGCATTTATCGCACTGAGCATGCGCGTAGATGTCACTAGCAACGCTAGCAACTAAGAATCTTGTGGTGGGGGAGAGGAACAAAGGGGAATCTATGCATTTAGACGGGAAAGAAATATGCGTTAGGACGGGGACCACTGTAATGTTATATACTGACTCTATTTTGATGTCACTTCTGCTTTCTATTAGTGATAATACATAAACTTTTTATATTCGCTCTTAAATTTCATCTATCGCTAATTTGTAAAATACCTACTCACAGTTCTAGATTCTAAACATAACTCTAAATATCACGTTAAATTTATTAAAAAGTCTCAAAGATGCGTATCGTGTATTTATGACTCTTCTTAGAAGAGCTCCGCTCACTTCGATTTCATCTTTATCACTATCACAATAGCTTTTTTATGTTTATGGTACTGACTAAACTGCAAGCTCCCTCTAATATATAAAACGCATAGACACGTACATACTAGGCAGGATTTACGCACGTCGACTATTGCCGATCGCTTTGTCAATGAAATATTTTAATGTGTAGCGACGGACTTATCGAAGACGAATGAAGATGTGCGACGTGTCCAAGCCTTGCCTGTATATACGTATTATATACATGTATATAAATATATAGAGGCGCATACACACATGCAAACACTCGTACATACATATATTGCTTCTATCTTTTTCTCGTCCGATTTGTGCTCAATTCTTGAATCGATTAAAAATTGTAGGTGCAGTCTTTGTAAATGTGGAGATGACGAGCACGCACAGCGTTTTCTTCTAAATTATCTTATAAAGAAACGGACTTCTCAGTGATCTTGTTGAGACCTGTACAACTTCTTCTTCTCCAGCCTGAAGTTCCTGCTTATCATGATCGTACCACCACGAGTTAAATTCCTGCAGAAAAAAAATCGTATAAAATTTTTGTTTTCTAAATTTTTTTTTTTAAATTACAGAAAATTTTATTAAAACTCACTTTAAGAACTGTGGTAGTAACGTTTGCCACGATGTGTAATCTTGTTTCAATAAGAGGTAAATTTCAAATGTTGAAACAGCGCTGGGATCGCATTGTATCCTTGACAATTTTCTGCACTCGTTATCCATTTCGAAACTGACGAACAAGGTGCATCCTCTAAAATAAAGAATGCAATTAATATCATAAAACGTTTTTTTTATATTTAACCCTCTTGCGCCAGAATTATCACGGACTAAAACTCTATTAAATGCCAATCTTTTTTTGGCAAGATGGAAGGGAAAAGTAGTTTTCGCAAATTCAAAATGGCGGAACAATTTTGTCGGTACTTTTCAAATCTGCTATTAGTTTTGTTCTATGACGTTTGATTTTTTCAAAATGGCGACTAATTTACCAAAAAAACGTGATTTTGTTTATTTTTTAATTTGTTTACGGTCCCAATAAACGAAAAATTATACGGAATCGATATTTTGCATTCTGTTTCTTTCTAGTGGCGTACTAATTATGCGAGATTCTTATTCGAATTTATACTATTTTATACGACCTGTAATACCAGAATTGAATTCAGTCGATCTTATACGATACTGTATTTAACGCATTACAAAAATTGATTTGTTGCGTCGTAGAACAGCTTTAAATTCTGTTAATTTAATCGAAAAATTGATTATATCGTTTTCCGTATTTCATAATTTACGAAGAAATTTTCTGTTTTCTAGTTTTGAGTTTAAATCATTCGATAATCCAAAGTAATCGCTTCTTTGAGGTTATGTGCGTTTATGTATCGCGTATAATATCGTATACACTCGCATTCGTAACTGGAAGAGTGGGAAAGAAACAGACTTATTTCGTATTAAATCGTACACAGATTTTTCGTATACTTTTTCGTTTGTTGGTGTGTCCCGATTTACCTGAAAATCGGTACTCGGGGGTTTTCGGCGTCGCTGATTTACAAATTTACGTAATGGTTACATTGTTACATAAATGTTACATAGTTGTTACTTTTCTGTTTTCAAGGATATCAGATTATCGAAATTATAATGGCGGATTCGATATTTCTGATCAATTTTGTAAAGATGACTTGATTTGTCGCAAATAAGTAGTCCCCGCCCCAAGTTATACAGTCCAAAGTTATACAATCGCCTTGTCCAAAGTTGTACTAGCCTCTTCCGGTTTTTACCCCACTACATTGTTTCGCTGCGCCACACTCGCTTCGCGCCACACCGACGAACTCTTTGCACGGATATAAACAAACCTTGCCGAAATAATCCTGAATTTAACTTTGTATGGTGCAAAAACCAAAGTTAAATTTAGGACGAGTTCTTTTTACACGGGATTCGCAATATTTCTTACTGTTTTAAGTTTTGACGGAAGTTTTTAATAAGATTGTAAGCCCTCAACATTTTTATAACCTTAATATTCAGGTATTTAGCTACTTTTTTCTTAGTAAATACAACTTGTATGATACTCTACACTATATGTTTTCTGAATCGCGTTCTAGAGTAATAATAATAAGTTTATTCTTGCTTAATCAAACATAACATACTTTATGATACAAGAAGGGTTATTTAATACTATGTGAATAAAGTTGACAATTTTTCTTGCTCGGCTTCCATTTAGATTTTTTAATATTTCTAGGAATTTATGTCCCTTATTTTCTACATTGTTTATTTCAGTGATTAATTTCTCTCTGTACTTTTAATTCATTTTACACTCGATTATCGCGTGATCTCTATTGTTTTGTTCTTCGCATAGTTCACAATACTTTTCCGAAAGGATTTGGTAATTTTTATTATTGGTCATTATTCGAGATATTCGTGCAAAAATATAAATTGGACAATAGTTCGTTTTTGTTTAATTGATATTTTTAAGTTTAAGTAATGCTTTTCATAATTTATATGACAAAATTGAGGAAAGATTAGTGGTGATGTGGTATTGTAGCAATTTTCTTTATCTTTGTTGCTCAAGTTGTTAAGTGTCCTGGAGTATTCGCGATGTTAAGTCACTCTGGCGGTGAGAAATGGAACTGCTATAGTTCAAATCTGGACACCAGAGTAAATTAACATGGCGAATTTTTTCGCCAGAGATACGAAAGTGGGGATAGTGAAGAGAGCTATAACTTTGGAGACTTTTCAGCCATTTTGAAAGAACCAATCGTATAACTTAGAACGGGGCCTACTGTTCGTGATCTAATCGTATCCGTCGACTTTTTACGTAAAATAATACCATTTTTATGATGGAAACGAAAAATACGCGATCTGTGAGCGCATCTGGTGGTAGATTTCATAAGTTCTGCACTGTTGCTTACTAGAAATAATAATTAACAACCTTTGACCCTATAAATTACTATTTCCTCCTGATAGGTACTAGTAACTAGCAGTGCCATTAGTATCAATAACGCCACTAATAATAAGTATGGAGTAATACTTGATAGTAGTTGATAAAAATTGGTTTATAAGTATTTTTTGATTGGGTATCGCTGAAGAATTTCAATTTACAATTTTAAAATGAAAATGATGAATAAATAAATTGTATATACTTTTACTTTTTCATCAAAGTAACAATTTGTCCGCGGAAAAAAGTTCCGAAAATCAACACATCGAAAGACCAAAATTTCGATATCGAATGACCCCAACGTGATTTTCTTCGCTTTGTCTTTGAAAATTTGGCAAAAAGAAAGCAAATTAAATTACCTTGGACTCACACAATATCGAAATTTTAGCTTTTCGGGGTTTTGATTTTTGGAACTTTGTTCCCCGGCCAACAATTTGTAAGGGAATTTCAAAAATGGACATATTTTCAAAGCAAAACACTTATATAATACAGGAAATAAAAACACATTCTGAAAAAAAAATTGGACCCCCAACTTTTTTTGTCCTGAAATACTTAATTTTTTATTTTTCGTAATTTCACTTCCGGTCCGATATATACCATTGTAAATGTACGTATAATTCGCCATTAAGACACACATTTTGTAGAAAAATAGATGTTGACAAGTCTTCTTCATTGTCATTGTCAAATTGAAAGTTTACCCCCGTTTATAAATGCAACAATTAAAATTTATACTTTCTATCGCAGCCTATATTGAAGAGTAAACCCTCAGGTTTAATTTAAGATGTCATAGATCTCAAAATGTTGTATAGTTTTCAATTTATGAAAGAAAAGGCTTAGACGGCGCGGCGCTGGGCGCAAGAGGATGAATAAAAAAAACAAAATTATTTACCTTAAACCACAAGGTTCATTGTCAGCCATAGCTACGACATCTCTAGCTATCCTGGGTAAGAGATCGGCTGGCAAAAGAACTTCGCCGCATGCCAATTGAGCATGTTTAGCAGCTCGTAATTCGACCTCCAATCTCTTGGCCAGAGCTCGACAGGCACCATCAAGTTCATCATCGACGATTTCTTCGACTGTAAAATAAAATAAACATTCAAGTAAAAATGTCAAATATGAAACTCGGACTACCGGTCGGTTGAAAATGTCACGAAATGAAAATTTTGACAATTGACAGTTTCCAGTTAAAATCAGCTGGTAGTGTCAGCTGATTTGGAACCGGCCGGTAGTCCTTCGATCTTTCATTCCCCTTCCCTCGCGCACCCCCACCCGCGCACCATTCGCGAACCGTCGATCGGAGAACAAAGAAAATTTAAGTAAATAGTCGCGTAGCGAAATTGATCGATTCTCACCTCTGGTTTTGTCGAAAGTGACATTCACCGGACAGGGCAGAACCTCCATCTCGTCTTGATAAGTTTAATCAATCAGCGAGACCAGTTGCGAACGTCAAGATGACAAAGGAACCAAGTTGTCAAACCAAGTTTTCCGTTTTATAAGATTGTCTTGACGATTATCGAACCCGCGAACAAAGATTCTCAAAAATTTGGAAAATTGCCGAAATTTTCAAATTTTTCTTTTGTACCAAAGAGAAGACCGGACGAGAATAAGATCGACTCACGTTCCACGGCACGATTATCAAACAACTGATTTGCCGACCACTGGTGACGCGACTTATATAGGCCTCCCCACCATCGGTGCCCTCTACCTCCCGCCAGTCCGCCTAGCAACACTGGCTACGTGATGTCTCGCAGCAACCGCGCTTCGCGAATGTTCGGTTATTGTCGGGTGGCCTCGGCTCGGCAGCCGGCCGGCAGTTTAGGAGACTTCTCTTTGGCCACTTTTTGCTCCCCTCGACCCTCACCTATCTAAAGTACCCACACTCCACGTCGCGCCACGCCTTGCCCTGACTTGCGTCCCCCTCTCTTGTATGTATATACTCCGTGTAAGTGATCGAGTGTGCGTGCACGTATATACCGGTTTTCTGCTTTTAACACACAACAACTAGATATAACGCTTTTAGTTTTCCTTTTCACAGACTTCTTGCCTCGTTCTCAGCTGAGAGAGGCCCGTGATTCCTCGGCCAAAGGATCGGAAATCGTGAATGATGAAACAACGGTAATCCGATTGTCTTTGTTCCTAGAGCCGCCATTTTATTACCTTTTTATAAAGACCGCTAACCATCTTATTTTCAACTAGGAGCGAAAATAGAAAAGGAGAGTGAATAAATTGCCCCTATAATAATGATGGCCGTATTTTTAATCGAGCCTATCGCCGCCTAGATTTCTCTTTGTTCGCGGGCCAAGCGCGCGAGCGCGCAGGCTCCAGCTTCTGACCCTGTCTATTAGCAAGAATCAGTCTCTATCTCTACTTTCGCTTATATATACATATATTCTCCTATGCTTGTGTAAGTTTGTGTGTGTGTGCATGCACATTTGCTTGATCCGCGCTATACGCTCGGCCCGACAACGCAAAATTATCGAACACGTCCTAACGACAACATATAGTCGACGTATATAATAAGTCATCCTTGAACTAGACAATACATTTCGGCTATACATTTTTGTTTCGTATCATCAATTTTCATTTGCAGAAAACTACAAGATTGTTATTGAAGAGATTCGCTGATACACGCAAATCCTGACGAGCGGAGTTTTCAAAAACCGTTTGGATAAAAAAAGAAATCTTGCGTCACTTCGTTATGTACGTGGAAGTCAAAAGAAAATGCAAAATTGCATCAGCTTTTTATTTGAAGGTCATTATTGGGAATCTATAACGAGGAGATAACGAATCTACAATAACAGAACACTTGTGAAAATGGCAAAGGGGAAGTTTCGTGCGAAATTTTGATTTTTCTTTGATGGTTGTCAAGTGAAAATTGTTGAAGTAACTTGCTCTGTCTAATAAGGAGATATTTTAATCTTTTGAAGTATACAAAGAGAGAAAAAAGTGGTTAATGGAACCATTTTATAAAAGAAAAACCGACTATTATAACATTGTAAAATTAACTATTTCTGTTGTAAATAAAACAATAAATGTTCCTTTTACCATTTCCTGATTCCTTAATTTGAGGTTATGTACTATGTATATTAATATGCATAGTACATAACCTCAAATCTAATGTATTTATACAATTTAAATGTTTTTTTTTTAAATATTCCTGAGTAGTAAAATAAATTTAGTAAAATTGATTAAAAGAAAAGATTCTCTTAATATTATTGTATGAGTAGTGTAAAAAAGATCACCATAAAAAGGAAGAAAACACATTTTTTTTAATAAAAATTGCAGAATAAAATTAAAAATATAAATAAAAAAATAAAAATATGTATTATTACATATTAAACAAAAAAGTAATATTACTTTTATCTGAAGAGGGCTACAATCCGAGAGCCGAAACGTTATATTTTTATTTTTAATTTTATTCTTTAATTTTTATTAAAAAACCTCTTTTTTCTTGTTTTTTATGGTGACTTTTTTTACTTAAAATCTCTTAATATATTCAAAATTTTGTAGAGTTACCCACTCTACAAAAGAAAATCGATTTGAATAGAATCAGATTTTGAATTCTTTTGAATTCACATTCATTATATCTTACTTTTTTATTGCTCAGGATTATTTAAAAAAAAATAATTAAACCTTTATTTTAGAACCGAAATTTTGCTTTTATTTAATGACCCAGTGTTACCAATTGTATATAAATTATAGACGAAATCACCACACTTTATCTAGGGTCTAGAAATTGACACAAGATACAATTTTAAGCATGGAGAGGGTGTTCAGAATTATTCACGGAAGACATTTTCAAGACATCTGCAAAGATTGAAAATAATTCGGAATATAGAAAGATTGGAAAAGGTTCAAAAAGTGAATTCAGACATCTAGCACACAATTTGCAGTAAACGAATAATGATTTAGAAGTATTGAAACTTGAATACTTCTGAATCATTTTTTTTACTCTTTGAATAAGTATTGGTAAGCATAGGAAGCATTCAGAAGGTATCAAAATATGCACGCCAATGCTTCATTTGGGATAGTGAGGTATTGGCTTTGTTTTGTCTTAAATTATTGAGAAGCATTCAAGAACAAGCTATTCAATTTTTGGAAGAGGATTTCGAATGACTGACAATTATAGGGAAGTATTCACGAAGGTCAACAAATAGAATTCAAAGTTCAAAAATTAATACTTTTCAATCATTCTGAATAATTTTTCTTTTGTTGGGCCCAGTAAATTTCATTTTTAATATTTCGGAATCGGATTTCTCGGCCTCGAAGTGTTCAAAATGATTTACAAGTATATCCTTAATACAATGTAAATACTCGTGAATCCTACGAATGCTTCACAAATTATTCAGAACGATTCAGAACTATTGTCAAGATTTCAGTAAAGAATAAAGTTGGAAGTATTCAAAAAGAGAGTAGTTTATATATTAGGTATCCCAATAAACTGAAAAGTATTCGGAAGTATTGAAAAAACACCCAGTAAACAAAAAATGTTTAAAAATGATAGAAAAAGATTAATTTGATAGGTCTCTTAATCCAAGTTCTCGACGTCTTTAATCCTTGCCTATCTAAAAATAATATTTTAAATTCTTCTTTATCCTTGAACTGCGGTTCAAAAAGTATAACTAGAATTATTATTAATCAAATAATGCACACGCATTATACAATCTATGACGCGGTATTGAAATGTCGATTTAATATTTTCCAATACTAAAATAATATTAGTATATTTGAATGTACTTTAATAAATAAAGAATATAATTATTATTATGTCAAATATATTAAAAAATATATTTGATATTCTTTTCAATAAAGAAAAAAGTTTTTCGATTTTAAAACCTCTCAAATCATGAAAAATGGTTAAACCGAGATTATTACTGGCCGTACTTAATATCAAAGTTTTTAAAATTAATGTAGCATAGATTTATTACAGCTAAATTATCATACTATGCGTTTTTTAAACGTAAAGTACATAATTTGAATTGAATAATTATTTATTTTACGTATTGCAGATCTTCAATAATCAACTCGACAAGGAATCAATAAATAATTATTAAAAAGAATAACCGATCTTCTCTTTCAATTCCTTATACAACAGAACACACGTCCAATATTTTCTATTTAAAAATTAACAGAAATTAGTGACAGTTAAAACGTAAAAGATAATTACGTCATGTAGTGTAAAATATAAAAATGATAAAACAAAGCTAAGATTTCGATTTTTTAATTAAAACCATGATGAAAGAGAACATTTTCTATTCGTGTCGATGCATTGAAAGGATTCGAGCATACAATGTAAACTTTATTCTTGACAACGGATAAAGAATTTTAGAATATCATAATTTTCAAGTCCTTAGAATCTCAAAATAGGGATCAAGAACTTGGATATAGAAGGATTAAGAATAATTTTTCGTTTACTGGAATATTTTGCAATATTTCCAGCGAACAAAGATCGATTAAGAACAATTCAGAATCTGTTTGAATACGTGAATGTCATGTTTGAATGCCTCAAAAATAATTAAACCAAATAAACGAGCCATTATTAAGAAGTATTGAAAATTGAATCATTCGTAATACTTCGGAATCCTATTTTTGACTTGTGATTTAGAAGTATTGACGAGATTTCGAAAAAAAAAAACAATTATTTGGAAGTATTCAAAACGAGAGTAGTTTATTCTTGAAGCAGGGAATAAATAATTTATTATTGAAAATAGGGAATTATTCATGAAGACCCACAAATGAATTTCAGTCCTATAAACCAAAACGTTTTTAAACCATTTTGAATCTTTCTTCATTTGATGGAAGTATATATAGGAAGAAATTTGCAATACATTTATGTAAATACAAAATAATTCTGAATACAGTAAGATTTAAAAAAATTAAAAAAGGTAATTTAGATATCGAATACTCAATTATTATCAAAAGTTTCCATCGATTTTTATTTGTTAGGTTCTTTATGTTAAAAGTAACAAACTTTCAAAAACAGTTTTTAATTCTAGCATTATGATACGTATACAACATTTTTTTCATGATTCCATTAATTCTTTTTAAGTTACTCTCAATTAGGAGGATTTACTCCATAGGACTGAAAATTTACTTCTTTACAAGATTACTTTATCATATTGAAAATTTACTCCGTATCGATTTTTACTCCACTGGAATGAAATTTCACTCCAGTTTTAGTACGTATATAATTCCTTTGTGTTGACCTTCAATTATTATCCTTAGGAAACGCACAGGTAGTGCTGTATCATTGATTTGCTCTTCCTGCTTTTGCAATGGTAATTGAGCCAATAAGCCAAATTTAATAAAAAAAAATTCTTAATGGACTGTTTCAAAAAGTTTAAAATTGTTTTATTAAATCAGTTGAACATCATGATTCGTTCATTTACATAACTTAAATCAGTCCAAATACAATTTAAGTCAATCGTAAATAATAGACAATGAGCCAATAAATTAAATTTGTTGATATTATTTCTAATGTTCATATACGTTCGGTTGAATAGAACGTTCTGGCAATGTATTCATTCATCACTTTCCTTTTTAATTCGAGTTAGAAATAATTGAGCCGATAAGTGAAATCAGTGACAATAATTGAGCCAATGAATAAAATGTACAAAAGCGCTTTCTAATTTTCTACTACAGTCTTTACTTTAATAATCATTTTAAGTAGATGAAACGCCAATTTGGTCTTAAATTTGAGTTATAAAAGTTGTGCCAAAATGTTTGAGCCAATAAATTATCTCAGTGAGGGTTGAGCAATTGAATAAAATTAGGTTAAATTCAATGTAACAAATATTTCATCACATTATTGCGGAAACTTTTGTAGACATTTTCTATTTTGTATTCGTTATTTGAATTAAATGAATCATTAATTAAATTAAAAGAAGAACATTGTTTCTAATCGTTTGATCGCATAGAAAATTAGTTTGGATTTTGATCTTGATTTGATTCGATCAATACAAGTAACGGTTCTTACTTTTTTAGGAGTTAGAGCAATAAGATGAGTTTAGTTTGTTCAATATTCACTAACCTTTTAATATTTTACAATTTCGTTAAAAATAAACTTGCAACGTTGAGCACTTCCTAAATTGTAATAAAAAAGTCTTGAGTCATACATTTAAATTATTAATATTTATAACAATTGTAAAACAAATTAGTAAAAATTTTAATTCAATATGATTAAATTAAAACACATTAATTTATTAACTTTTGTTCATTTTGACATTTACTAGGGATTGTTACTGTATTTTAATGTTAATTATAGTTGCTTAATTATTACTAATTCGGATTTAGAAAGTGTAAAGAGTCTTTCATGAATGATATTTTGATGTGTTACGTACGAATCATTACAACTTTCACAATTTTATTAAATCATCTTACAACTATGTCATTGGAATCGATCGCGTTCACTTTTTGTTACTTTTGCGTCAGAAAAAATGGACTAATTGCAGTTAATAATGGTCTAATTAATTACTAAATTTTATTAATTTGAAACTTAATCAACCCATGCAATTGAGACTTAACTATTTCAAATACTACTTGCTTTAATTTTTTACTGAACTTAAAAAAATTGTCGTGGCTTGGGTATAATTTTGAAATAGATTATGTTAGTAAGTGCAATTTTTGAAAAATTAAATGAATTTGAAAAGGATGAAATATGCAATACATTTTCGATTCTTTACTGATAATGAAGAAAATAGGTTAACGTACTATAAAAATCGTACGAGAATGATTTCCAATTAAAATATATATCTGAGTAATATTAAATTATCACTAATGTACATTTCTATGAAATATTCTTACAATAAATTTCTACTTCCTAGATAAAAGTTGATTCATCGCAAGTACCTTAATTAAGTACACGCGTTTCCGAAATTTATAATCGTTCATCAAGTGAAACGAAATGTAACAATGACTATTTTATGTATATGATGCTTTTTTTTTAAATTGAAACAAGTCATCTATCGAAAAGACATTTTCGTAATTAAAATATTCATTTTTAATGTTCTGTCTTCGTAATTTCCGGTTAGTAACTGCTTGAAAGTGTTCGTATTTTATGCTTTGTAACCGTAAATTTTGCCGTTACTAAAATTACACGTTATTTCGTTTCGCCAAATTTTTATAAAAAAAAAGCATATTTCGAGTGTATAGAAAATCGATGGTAATCGCATTTTATTGTGGATGACAGAACAAAATAACGCGGATGAGAGACTGGCCTCTATTATGTTGCTTTTCTTTATTACAGTTATGTACGGGTTAGGAAATAAATGTCCTCTTTTATTTTAAAAAAATAATTTGTCGGTTATGTCAAGAAGAATAAAATATACTTTTTTATTTTTTGAAACATTTTTCCTAACTTTTAGAATGTAGAATATTAGAAATGAAGTAAAACATAAAAAATAAACTTAAGAAATATTTTAAAAATTAATTAATGACAATGAGACATCCATAACATAATTTTTACTAACTATTTTTACATTTTCAATTCTGTGATTTTTCGAATGATCAAGAATCTCGAAGGATTTCTTTAACTTATCCCTTTAGTACTTTCCGTCCATGTGATTTATTTTTCGTTACATCTGACGAACAAAGACTTAAACCGCGTACAGAAAATACAGTCATATTACGTGTATTCCAAGCGATGCAAACTGTATGTTCAGCAATTTCTTTATTCGCAATTATGATGCAACTAAACAGAAATTAAAAAATTCAATAAAAATTTCGAAATTAAAAGGTCATTCAATGAAAAATAAATCAATGTTAAAAAATTAGAATGCTTAGTAAATTTACTAATTTTAGTTACTAATATGAAGATTATTAGCAAAAGGTTTACTTGACGTGACATATTATTAGGGGTGGCCTTGCCGGCGAAGGGAATCCATAAATTCGGGTTTCAGGGCGAATTATTCGTCCCGAGACATCCCGTAAAAGTACACTTCAACCGTGAATGATGAAATTTTGAACGTAATTTAAGTTAGCATCTACACTATGATGATGCAAGTTTTACCTCCTGAGTTTGTCATATTTTTTGTAACGATTTTTCATCCATAAAAAACCAAAAAATCGCTAAATTTTAGATGGTTATAAAGTACTAATGAAATAGTTTAGTACTATGTTAGTTAGTAAAAATACAATCAAGTATCAAATTCACTGATGAAATTTTAGTTTCTTTTTTCAGAATAGAAGAATTTCTATTGATTAGTAGTGCTCTTGGATAGTTAAAAATATTCCATTAAAGGACGATTTTTTATTTTTTCGGCAGATAAAAACCGAAATTTAATTCTTAACAAAAGTAGAAATTGTCATTGTTGCATTAAGAAATGTAATATATATTTCTATTTCTTAGATAAGAGTGTTAAATAAAAAAAACGTAACAGTAATAATTTTTGTTACAAACGTTTAAAAATAGAGGTTCGTCGCTGAGTAATCGTAGACTCGAAATAAATTACTGCCATTTGTTTACTGCACACTAGACAACTCTTTAGTAACGTTTAAGTAATAAATTACACAATAGAAAATTTAAGTTCCCAAGATGTGAAAGAAATTTGCCATTAATTCTTTTTTTTAATACATAATAAAGAAAACGGTCTTTCATCTGAAAAAAAATTAAACAAAAACGAGGCAGAAGATTAATAGTCGTAATTTTTGCTTCCGCCAGGAATAAATGTCTATGCAAGTTCAAGGTTGACGGAACCTCCATCTGCTTTGTTATAATTAGAAAGAGTTTTTCTATCTTCGTATTTTCATTTTTACAGACGAAAAAAAATAACACTTGAAAAATATCCTTTTCTGATTTGCGGACGACCGTACGTTGCGTCATTTCCGATAGGTAACTCAAAATATTCTCAAAATTTCATCATTTAGAATGTGCTTTGGTCTTCCGGATTGACCAGCGTTGGGTATTAAGCGTAGTTAATCCCGAATTTATGGTTCCTACTCGTCGCTAATAGACAAAGCCACCCTCGATCAAATACGAGAGTTTCGATTTTTCATGAACTGGAAACTATTGTTTTTAAAAAGACTTATATTTTCATTATTTTTTTAACTTTTTCACATGCAATTTTCCGGAAAAGTTGAAATTTGATATTTTGCATTGTCTTATCAATGTTTCTTACTGAAATACGTCAGTTTAAAAAGTGCGATAATACAAAATTGATATCTTAGTAGGGTGAAAGTACACATTAAATATAGCGGTTTAAAAAAGACTGAGAAATCATTCGCAGAAATTTCATAATACATTACTTATGAAATTTTTTCAAACAATTTCTCATTCATTCTGATCCAATTCGGATTATCTTTTTCCGTGTTCTGACATGTCGTTTTGGTAGTTAGTCAAATTTCTGAAACTAACATAAAAAATATAACTTTTTAAGAAATCTTTTTTACTTTTAACAAATGATTTTTTAAGGTCTGAATCTTTTTTCATGAACAATATTTTCTACTTTCAACAAAGTAATTATTATTGAAAATTAAAAGCTTAGAACCGTCATTAAATATTTTTTACAATATTATAACCGAGGGTCTAACCACCTTAACATAGAGACAAATTTGAATCCTGCGAAATGTCAATGTTTGTCTTGTTTTTGGAAAATTTCGAAAACACACTAATAAATTTCAGTTATGCTTTTGCATACTGAAATATTATCCAAAAAAACGGCCAGCTGCAATAGGTGTTTTCAGTGGAAAATTTTTTGAGGAATGAATGCTTTCAAAATTGAGCTTTGTCAGAAAAGCCCTGACGACCGAACGGCATTTATATCCCGGTAGTTTTCCGTCGATTGGGAAAATGTGAAAATATATCGTTCGTGTTTAGGGATTTTTCCATTCGAATATTTCCAAAAATGTTTATATGAGTTCGTCTTTTTATATTGAATCTTTATTATAATGTGTAATGACTAATAGGTGATTAATGTCTGCTGATTTTATCTAATTAACTTTTATCAATTTAATTACTGGTCCATATTTGTAATCCTTTATCCAGATATTTGTCATTTATATTACATATTACACAATTTATGTATAATATTAATTTTTATAAATAGTCATTTAGATGCTGTAAGTATTGATTACTTTATTTCAAAATCCATTGTTCTTATTTGTAAGAATTTTATATTATGTAAATTAAAATGATTTAGTACAATATAATTTTGTCGATTAAAAAATTTATTATATAATAAAAATAAAAGAACTAGTACTAACGTGAATAAAAATTAAAAATATTTTAATTAGTAATTTTCGTTTAGTTATATATTTAGTCCACACTATTTATTTATAACAAATTAAAATTAAAAATACTAAATGATTTAGAAAAAAAATGTAGTATGAATTGATTTATTTATTATCAATAACATTTTTGAGAATTGTTAAAATATAATTGTTTTCTTTATTATAAATGTCACTTATTGGTTGTAAAGTACATAAAACTAAAATGTATGTACTAGCATGGATCTTACTATACATTTTGTGCGTTATTACATCAGTGCCATCTACAATTAAAATATTGAAATAGTAAGAATAAGTAATTTAATAAAAATAAAATAATGAGTAATAAAGATGCGTAGAAATAAAAACTGAGTTAATTGACTAATTATACTTAGTAATTACCTAGTATTTACTGAAATTTATAGATAAACAGTGTAATTTTTTTATTTTACATCAAAACGATTATACGAGCATTGAACTTAATTTATACCATCATAATTTAGTTGCAGAATCCTAATGATTTAAATAATATTCTTATATAGTACATTATTATTACTTATGGTATCATGAAATATATCCTTCTTATTTAAAAGTTAAAAAATTCTACTTAACCATTTTACTTAACAACGAAATAAAATTTAGTTAGTAAAAAAAAGTTAGCGCAAATATATTTGCTTTTATACTACTTATTAATATGTAAAAATAAAAACTTACATTATGTTAATGTTATTAACAATTTAGTGCATTATTTTATTCATTTTTATTGAAAAAGTTACTTTATCATAGAAAATTTTACCAGACATGTTTTTTAATATTTTTTATTACATTTTTTAAAATAAATTGTACATTTAAATTCAATTCTTTTAATTTTTAGACTTATTAACTCATCTCTTACTAAATCTGATTTGAAAATAATATTATTAATCATAAATACACGAAATATAGAATTTTACTCCTACAGAAATAAAATTTACGATTTTTGTAAAATAAAAATTGTTTTCAAAATAAGATAGATAAAAAATTCGAATACACGGTCGTTTAAGTGAGTAATTTCTAACGGAACAGAGTTATAAAGTTAATTCGTTTCAACTAAAATAGAAATCATAAAAGTACCTCAGTCTTCCAATACACTTAAATTATTGCTTAACCAACAAGATTTAAATTTAAAAAAAACGAAATCTATCTTTCCTTAAATCTGAGATAAAATAAATAATTACAATGTCCAGAAAAGAAGCGAACATTTATAGTGATATTTTTCTTGGATTTTGAAAAGATAAAAAGACGCAAATTATCGCGATAATTTTGCGATTTTAATATTCTGAGGAAAACCTTCAAGAATACAGTGGGGTCATCCTGTGTATTTTCGTTATCTCATCGGCTGTAAAATAACTATCTGTTAAAAAACGTATCGGTTTACGATTTTTAAAAACATTAGTTTATTGAAATAAAATCCGAGAAAACATCAGATATTGCAAATAACGAAATATTAATTAAAAAATTTACTAATCTTATCAACTAGAACATCACGTTACTCATGTAAACATCCGATGTGATTGTTTTTAAACACTTTTTTTGGTTTGGACAAAAACATTGTCTCTATGAAAACAACAAGATTTACTATAAACTATTTTGTGTCGAATGCGATTTTTCACGTGATTGAAAAATAATTTAGTCGGAAGAAGTAAGTTAGTTTATTAATTGAAGGGGTAGGACAAGGACAAACAAAATTGAAGGGATAATTGATTTCTTAAGATGATTAATTGTCTGATAACAATAAACGAATATGTATTCTATTGATTTTTTGAAATTTTTGACTGCGGTTAATTTTTTTTCAATGAAATTTTATAATGTTTGACCGTCTTTTTCGAAATTTTCGTTTTATTTGTTAATTTCTTTTAAAGTCTCGAATTCTGTTTCTTGAGAAATTTTGATATACATTCTTCTTCTTCTTATTATTATTATTATATTCCTTAAACAAAGTTCGGTAAATTTTACTTGCGTTAAATTTTGTCTGCGTTAAACGCCATTTTTCGACAATTTTACTCACGCCGTCTATATTTTAAAAATAAAATGATATAACAGTCAAAGTTTTCAAAGGTTTTATTTTGCGTAATACGAGGTTCTGGGACGTGTGTAAGCAGGCAAATCTGACGTAAAATGAACTGAATTTTCAGAATCTTGTTAGATTTTTCATCAAATTTAACCCTGAAAAACTATATACGGATATTTCCAAAAAAAACATGCATTTTTCAAATTGTTTTTTTTAATATTTGTTTTTCACATTGAAACAATTTCAAAATTCTTGTTCGAGGTAAAGAAATAGTATCCTCGAGACTGTAATTTTAAAATGTTCATATTAACATTTTAATAATGTAGGTAAAAGTGTGCAAAATATCCCTTAAAACAAGAAAAAATTGGAAACAGATTCAGGAATATTTTGATATATTTGAGAATTTAATGATAGATTTTCGGAAAAAATGTTACGAAACAAAAAGTTCTTGATACTCTGCAATTTTTTCAAACTCTTATAGAAGAATTTTTTCAATTTTTTCAAATGTCCGGGATTTTGAAAAGTGAACAAAGTGTTGAAAACATCCCTATAAAATTTCGGCGTGTTCTTTGATCAATTCAATGAATTTTATGTTCAGTAACCTGTTTTCCAAAAGTCTTTCATATTCAAATAAAAAATTCCTAGAAAAAGAAATCTCGAAAAAATTATCCAAAAGCTCAGGAATTGTTTGTTTGAAAACGATAGATTTTCAGAAAAAATGTTAAGAAACAAAAAGTTCTTATTGCACAAAGTGCACAAAGAAATCCCTGACACTTTTTCAAATTATGTTTTTACAATTTTTGGATTTTAAAAAATGAACAAAGTGTTCAAAAATTCCGCCAAAAGTTCACCGTATTTTTCTCCTCGACCAATTCTAAAAACTTATGATCTGCAAAATTTGTTTAAAAAATTTATAATTTTTAAATGAAAAATTCCTGAACTTTTTGCTGAATTTTTCGTGTTTAACCACCATTTTTGATACTTTAACCTCTATTTTAGAAATGTTAATATGCACATTTTAAAGTTCCATTCCCGATGATTTCTTTATGTCAAACAAGAATTCTGACATTTTTTATAATTAAAATAAAATTTTATAACACTTTCAAGAATTTTATTTTTCTTATTAATGATATTAAAAAATAAAAAAAAAACATTATAATGCTCGAAATAAAAATTGAAACGTCCAAAAATAATTTGTTAAATAACCATTTTTACTGACTTAAATTCTGTTCTTATTACCTCGTAAAAAAGTTTTAAATATGAGTGGATTTTAACGAATGATAAATTATTTTAACGATAATAAAATACTTTAAAACTTTACCGAATGAATTTTTACAAATCTTTACAAATCATTAAAATTATTCATACAATATAAAACCTAATAATTTTTTTTTTGTTTGGACAAAAACATTGTCTCTATGAAAACAGGAACCATAATATTTAAAACTATTGTATATCGAATGCGATTTTTAACGTGATTGAAAAATAATTTAGTCACTAGTTACTTAGTCATTAGTGTAGTATTATATTAATTAAAGGGATAATTTATTTCTTATGTCGATTAATTGTCTGATGACAATACGCGAATAACCGTCAAGTATTTCATTAATATAGCCAGTAAAAATAATTCGATTAATTTTTAATCGTCTTCCGCACTAGTACGTTAAGGACGTGACTACGTGCGATTTAGCGCGTTTTAAAAGCCTTTTAAACATCTCTTATTCATATTTGATATTTTAAAAACATGTTCCAACTTTTATTTGTGCCCTTGTAAATTTGAGAATTTAGAAACAGATTTTGTCATGTCTACGGTACTTATTAAAATAAGTTTAATACCGTTTTATCAGTTTTATTTAAAAATGTGTTTTCAATTTTGTTTTTCGAAGTAAAAATGTGAATAACAATCCTTTGCCGGTGCTATTAAGAATAAAACGGTTTGAAAGTTTGTTTTTCGGCACCTGGATAGGAAAAGTTCCAAAACCCCGATTTTCTAAATGATGGTCAATTAAAAAAAACACGATACTGTTGGGTATAATCATTTCTGACGTCATGGTCCCTCTCAGGGGGGTTACATGCATCATAAAGGTATTATGAAGACGTAAGCTTGTTTTTCAGAGAGATTTCCAAAATGTTTTTTAACAGATGTATTTTACAAAACTATTGGATAGTAACAGAATTTTCTTTAAAAATTTTCCACTGAATTGTCACGTGACCTGCTGATCAAAACTACCATATATGGAAACAGGCAAAGAATAAAAAACAATGGCAATGTTCCGAATTTGATACAGTTTTAAAATGAAAAACATCATTTTTTCTCGGTTTATTTTTTGAGTCATTCGAATTCAAGGAAACGAGAAAAATCAAACTCAATGCCCGGAGTACTTGTCGCATCAGGTGATCAGGTATCCTCCTCTCGGAGATACGTGCTCGATCGTGCGCAAACAAGTTTCTACACGCAAGTCCCGAGCAGAACGAAAATAAGCGAACAAAAGAATGTACCATCAAGTAATGAGCGTTTAAACCTGACCATGGTGTAATAGTACATTGACAAGCAAACCAGAATTTTTTAACTCCAAGAGATCTCACTCAAATGTAATAATAAATCTCACTCCACCATGGATTGCATTTCCGGCACACAATCAAATTTGAAAACCATATAAACTGAAACTTTTGTAAAAAGGAATCAATAATACTTAAAAAAACTGTAGAACAGTTTAAAAATCGAGAAAAGATGGTAAAAAACACGGTTTCTTATTACCGGGCACGTGTGACGCATGTATGCGTGTCTGTGCGTGTGTCGGATGACAATCTCCCGGTAAGGGGATTCAAGTGTTCTTTAAATCAAATGAAAATAGGAATTTTTAGTGAAAAACAACACTTATATCAAGTCGGTATTGAAAACAACGAAATGTTAATTAAAAAATTGGCTAATCTTGTCAAATAGTGGAGTATGTTTGTCTTGTAAACAGCCGATGTAATCGATGTTTTTAATCGTTTTGTTTTTAAGTACATCGCGCACCACACCTCAATTAAAAAATGAATAAAATCAATTAATATTTCTAATTTTCAGAATTAATTCGTATTATTCAGCTCAACTTCTTAAAAATATAAATTACTGTTGGTATATTATTAAATTTTATCGTTCATGATTTTATTTATGTGGATAACGTAAATAGAATTTTGTTAAAATGTGATGCCATTTCTAGTTTTTTTTTTTCTATGTTTTTTTGCTTAAGGTGTTCTAATATTGTCACTTTTTAAATTGTAATTTAAACGTCAGTAGTAATTTTCTTATATTTTTTAGCATCTATGTCAGAATCATATGAGTTTTATAATATAAAAAACTTTTGTTTCGGTAGCAGGATTATTGAAAATTGTACAATTTCATACTAGAATTTTTTCAAAATTCTTCGGCAAATTTTAAATATTTCCAAAAATTAGAGATAACGAATTTTTCAAAATTTAACGAAAAAAAATCTGAATTCCGATGTATTCCTCATTGAATTCTAAGAACATTTCATTTTTAGATTGTTTTACGGTATCTATACGATATAAGTTTTTTAATTAAATCTTCATTTCGTATGCCATTTTGAGAACCGCGATATTGAATTTTTTGAAATTAAGCTTTATAATATAAAAACCCAGACCTTTTGACGCGTTTTTTTACCCAAGATATTATAAAGTGAGATATTTAAAAAAAAATCGATAAATAAAGAAAGGAACCATGAAAAATAGTGTTTTTGAAATAAAAACCACTTATTTCCAATAATTCTCGGTCAATTCTGAATTAATTTCTTTGGTATTCTTTAAGTGGCCTTATATAGTAATTAGAATCATCCTTACAGAGCTAGAATTTTGATAAATTGATTGACATTTTTAATTTTCGATAAATTTCTACTTTGTCAGAAGAGCACATTAGAACCGTTTTAAGTAACCGAAATATCATATATTTTGGACATATTGGAGAAAACAAAAGTATTTTATAACATTTTTAAAAACTTACTTTTTTATTGATTTATTTTTTATTTTTTTATTATGGATGATATTGTTGTAAGAAAAAAAGTATTATTGTTCATGAAAAACAACTTTTGTTTATGACCTCAATTTGCGTCCTGTTACCTTGTCAAAAAGTTGAACAAATTTTTTAAAAATCGATTTAAAGATTGATGGGTTTTTTTTTAAGAAAAAACATTTCTATAACTTCACCGAACGATTTTTACACGTTTTTAAAGCTAACGCAAAATATCTTTACTTATTTTAAAAAGCAAAATTATTAGGTTTTATATTGTATGAATAATTTTAATGGTTTGTAAACATTTGTAGAAGTTCATTCGGTGAAATTTTAAAGGATCGTATTCTCGATAACATAAGCTGTCATTCGTTATAATCCACTCATATTTAAATATTTTTTATGAGGTAATAAGAACCGAAGTTGAGTCAGTAAAAATAGTTATTTAAAAAATTATTTTTGGACGTTTTAATTCTTTTTTCGAACATAATAATTCTTTCTTTTTTTTACAATATCATTAGTAATAAAAACTAAATTCTTGAAAGTGTTATAAAAGATTTTTCCTCAATATCTCGGAGAATAACAAAGTTAACCCAAGTCCTGAATATATATTTTTCCACTGTAGTTTCCATCGATTGTATTTTTGTGTGAAAAAGGGTTCTCGAAATGACCGGCACATGCGACGTAAAATTAAATAAACTTTCAGAATCTTTTTTTAGATTTTTCAAAAAACGTCTACCGTGAGAAACTATACGATTATTTAAATAAAAACGTGCATTTTTCAAATTACTTTCTCCTTTATATCGTTTTTTCACATTGAAAAAATTTCAGAATTCTTGTTTGAAATAAGGAAATTGTTTGAAAAAAAAATAATCGCCTTCAAAATTTTTCAAAATAAAAGTAAAAAATTACGATAAATTTATATAAATTTGTAAGATTTATGGTATAACTTGAACTAATTATTAAGTACTTGACTGTAACTTTTTCGATAAATTTTTCGGTGTATTTTTCGGTGTATTTTTCAGTAAATTTGTCGGTAAGTTTTACTGAGTCTGAACTTAAGTTTTCTGTAAAACCTAGTAATGATTTTTTTCTATATAAGTATTTTTATTCAAAGATATTGGAAAAATGCGAGTTTTAGTTTTAATATAATTTTTGCTATAGTAACTGTTTCTAACTTATTTCTTCCATACTTTCTGACATTTTTATTTTTGTTAAATTTTGTTTATTGAAAACAATAATTGGCAGATTGTATTCCACTGCATTAAATAACAAAATAGGAAATTCGCCATTTTAAAACATAACTTAATTTTGTTTACAAAAATAAACGACACCTAACTTTAAAGTACTTACTAACATGTTTGAACTAAGCTCACTGAACCTGATAATATAGGTAGGGTAATTATATTCGAAACTTTTTCTTACATTTAAAAATCCAACTGCACAAACGTAAACCTTTGTAAAATGGAATCTTCTTGAATAACTTTCAATTTTTTTATGTTTTCCGCTTTTAGACGTTTGAATTTTACGACATGTCAATGACCCTCAACATTTCTCCTTTGGATCAAAAACGTCACATACAGTAAAATGAAAACAATAAAACGAAAGTTTCCACAATTTCCGTTTTTTAGACTGAAAAACAAATATAGTCGCTTTAATAAAATAGTTGTCCAATGTGAACTAAATATTTAGAAATTTCTACAGCTCTATTCATTTCATCTGACTTCTGAGTTAGATAAGGTTCTGAATTTAACTACACTGAACAAATTTTTAGTAATATTGACTAAATATAAATAACAGTCAATGTATTTAGTATTTTTAATTACATTTCAGTCACATGTTCTGCAAGAAAAATTAGGATTTTGTTTCAAACATGAAAAAAGTCAAAAAGATACCCAGAGTAAGTTAAACCGAAAAGTCAACAGTGATTTCTGAAGTTTGTTTATGACTTTTTATTCTATATCATAGGTATAAAAGTTAGTTTTAATTTTCTGTTAAATTTGTTATTAAAAAGACAATGATACAAAAAAAGTAATGTACCTAACTTTATTAAAATGTTTCAAATGAGAAGTAAAATTAAATCACATGGATTTTAGCGATAAAGTCTATTTGTAGTTCGAATGGGCTACTAACTATTTATTTATATTAACTAAATTTATATTTCAGTGCAGCTTCGCTCACTAAGAATTTCGAAAATAGTAAAAAAATAGCCTTCTGGTGATTATCTACGAACTTAAATATGACACCTATAAAGTTGGCCCCTGCATACTATTCAAATACATTCAGATCAGGGGTCAATGAACTACTGATATGGTTGTTGGCTGTCTCGAATGAAATAAACATTGGTAATAAATAATTATCAAATTTGTTAATTAATCACTTTTTCCCTACAGTGTTTGTATAACAATTTCTTCAAATTAATTTGTTATATTTATTAAATTCAGTTTCTTATTTATTATTCGATAATGTCGTCGATTCGATTATTATTAATTTTCGTAATTGATTGAGGTTAATTGCTTTGTTATTTTTTATCCGAAAGGTTCTTTATTTCATTCTATAACAAATTCATATCCATTCATATTTCAAATGAATTTAATAACAGACATTAAATGCCGCACAACAATTAATTTAAATGTATTCAATCTAATTAAGATTCAGTGTCCTCGAAATTATAATTTTATAACTCAGAAATATTTTTAATCGGTTCATATTATCAGTATGGCTCTCTACTATAAGTTTCACCAAAAACTAAATTAAGAGGTTTAAAATATTGAATTTTTCTGAACATTTTTACTGAGAATAAAATTTTTCATTTCTAAATTTAATTAAAACGTAATTTAAATCCTCTAGACCACGTCCAGAAATAACTTTTAAAAAATGGTACAAATGATTCTGTACAATCTTTTCTGTGTTATTTATTAACTTTCTGATTATGCTAGAACTAATATTTTGTTTAGAAATAGTAATTTGCCAGAAATCAGGTTTTATGATACTTATTGGGGTGGTGTAACATGTGCCAACATCTTAAAACAAGAAGACACCTGAAATCTACAAAAATATATATGTCCCAGGGGTCACCTTTTTTGTACTCGATGCTTACGTCAATAACATTTTGTTTATTATCGTAATTAAGATGTTCGTTTACGCATTTGTAAGAATACGGAACTATTGCAAGCCACATGCTTGAAATTTAGTCAAAGATTACCCTTGACGTCAATAACTCTGACAAACAGATTAACGTTATCTACAAAGTTTGCCATGAAATTTATTTGCGGTTTTGGTAACAATCTTATTTATTGATCCTTCCATTATGTGAGATTTCAATATTTTCCCATGTATATTTTGTCGTATTATATTTATACATTTGTATGTGATGTCGGATATTTAATTGTGATCTGATAACGTTGCAGTTCGTATTTCGCTGTTCAGGAAGGCTGAGTTTGATAAAACCTTTTACTTTTATGTCAAAAGTACATCAAATAAATTTTATCAAAATATGAGAGTGAATTACATTAGATTGATTTCTATCGTATAATTTAATGCAATTAATTATCTATATATCTCATGTACCTCAGTAATCTGATAATTGAAGTTCATTAAAATTAGGTTAGACGTAATCGACACTTGAATTAATTAATAGGCAGATTAAATATTTTTTGGCAAATTACAATATTCGTTTCAATTAACTCAAGTTATCCCAGTAAACTAATATCAGTTGGGATCATTTAATAATTTTACTTGTTGATTTAATGTCATTTATAAACGGGTAATAAACGACAGAAAGTTCTCAATTGTATTTGTACGCAATAAAACATTTTCAATCAAAAACAAAAAAAAACTGTATTAAAAGTGGACTTGTTGATATTAGACGTTGCCAAGCCGGAAAACTTAGTTAAAACTATAACTTTTTAATTACTGCTTATAACATATATTACGTGTATTAGCAAAACGCATTTATTTTCCAATAAAAATCATGACTCGTAAAAAAGTAATTATATTTTATTTATAAAACTAAGGTTATATTTTATGAGGTCTTAAGAAATTACATAATTTTATTATTCCAATGTATTATGTATTTCTTATTACCAATTTTATGTTTAACTTATGATTAATAATAATTTATCAATTTCGCCTTAAGGGATTGGATTTTGATCATAATTGGATCCGATGTCTACATTTTCATTGGTGCGCCATTGAAGTATAGAAAAAAAATGTTCAATAATTTTTTTAATAACCTGTCTTTTTTTGAAGTTATCTTAAAAAAATTAGGCTCATTTTGAAGCTTTTTTCAAGCTCTACAATTCATCACCGGAGTTCTTTGGCCTAAAATGAATATCTCTCTCGCTATAATCATAAAAGGGTTAAAAAATCCAAATTTTTGCAGTTTTTCGTGTTTGTCTCATTTCGATAAATAACAAATTAAACAGCCGTATAAGCAAGTCATGGTCCTTGAAAAAATGAATAATTTGATTTCTAATACGAGACGATTCGATAAAAATTGAGCAAAAAAAAGCCTCTGAATTGATAAAAAACGCGTTTTTCGGATATCAAGTCGTTTTTCGTCAATTTTGTGAGATTAAAAGCTTCTTTAGGGCTCAATTTGCATCGAATCTCATTGGATTAGGAGTTAAATTATTCGTTTTTTTCAAGGGCTACAACTTCCTTGCAGTTGTATTACATTAGTTATTTATCGAAACGAGATAAACGCAAAAAACTGAAAAAATTTGCTTTTTTTACCCTTTTAATGACTATAGCAAGAGAAATATTCATTTTTTGTGAAAGAGTCTCCAAATATGAATTGTAGAGCTTGAAAGTGACTTTAAAATGAGACTGATTTTGTTAAAATAACCTCAAAAAAAGACAAGTTTTAGAAAAAAGAGTGATTTTTTGTTCTAAATTTCAATCCAATTTTGGTAGATGATTTTTTTGTTTGAAATTTCACTGTATATTTTTATAATCACGGATGGAAAATATTCTGAAATATGTCATTATAAATAAGTTAATATAAGTTTTGAAATTTATTTCATAAAGACATTCGAAAAAGTTTAGTAATATTCACTATAAATAAACTTTTTATAATGAAATTATCCGACCTTAAAATGAACTCTTTTTTTAACTTAGTTAATAACTTTGATAGTCTGTAATCTAACCATTGTAAATTTTTTAATTTTACAAAAATAAAATTAAAATACACCAAAATGTCTTTTTTGTCGTTTCTTTTCTAAAATGACTATTTACATTCTTTAATTTTCTGTGTAACAGAGAATATTGACGACTATTTTACGGATACTCGTAGCACTTAAGTTACTTTCGTAAGTATACGCTTGAAATGTATGTTAAGAAGATTTTATCAAATGAGATCCTCAGGGTTACGGTGTATGAACTCTAACTAGTTAAAGATGCAAAATTGAACGAAAGAAATGATGCAGATTGAAATTATTCAAAAAGATCAAATATTTTTGTTTGTTAGGTAAATTTCTGGTAAAAATTGAGTCTAATTGGTTTTAAAAATGTTTAGACTAACCAAAAACAGAATTTTGTAAGAAAAATATTTAGTAAATTTATAGAATGGTAACTAAATATTTAGTAGTTTTTATTGATATTTTAATTCCGTTGAATAAATCAGTTTACTAAATATTTAGTTCTCTGGTTCTCACTAATTGTAAGTAACTTATCGTTTCGTTAGATTTACTTTAAAAAATGTTGTAATCAGAATAGTAAAAATTGTGATACAATTGCTCGCACTGTAAATGTCAAATTTTTATTATTTATTTAATTATATACAGCAATATTTTTAAAATTTTATCTCGTCTTAAATATTTAGATAAAATTTAAATTTCCTGGAGTGAAAACTAAGTCACTCTTGACGAGTAAAAATTCACTCTTTCACAAAAAGACTCAATTTTAATAGAAATTTTTTTGGCAATCGGTCTTATTAGGACAAAAAATCGTCTTTTATTTAGTAAATGATGTTTTTTTTAAGTTCACAAAACATTGGAAAGTATAAAAATTGCAATCACGTATTTTACTTAGGAAACGACTTAACAAGTCTTACATTCGCAAGGTAAAATGTGCAGATTACAAACTGCGAATCTTGCGTTTTAAGATTTCTCGACAAAGAATCTGAACGAAGGATCTCTTAGAAGTTTTGTACATTAAACTTGAAATTTGATACAAAAGTCAAAACGATCCTACGATATTTTTAAAGAAACTTAATAAGTTATTTCACGTCTGATTTATTCTAAAAATATTTTAAAGATTATAAGACAGTCTTTGCTATGATTTTAAATCAAAAAGTATTGCAATTTGTTTATTAGGAACTGAAAAGTTAGTGAAGACATTGGTGAGAAAAATTTTTTAATGAATAAAATGAATAGAAATATTAAAATCTGAATAAAATTTAGTTTAATAATAAGATTACGATATTTTTGAAACAAAACAGGATTGTACACGTAAAAAAAAGAATAGTTATTTATAAAAGATAGTAGATTTAACTATCTGAAAAAAATTAATAAACGAATTATTTTTAATTTGTTAATTTTTAACTATAAAAAATTGTAAAATTGACAATGTTTATTTAGTAATTTCATATAGTCAATTTAACTAGTTTTAGGTGGTTACACAATCTAACTAAACAATAGTATTTTTAGTTATTTCTATTGTTGAACAAACTATTCTCATAAATATTCACTATTTATTTAACAGCAATAAGTTTTAAAGACATTTTAAAATTCTGGGAATTAGCAGAACATTTGAAGGTTGGTATACATTTATGAATTATATCTAAAAAATTTGAGTTATGGTTTTATTCAATGTTTTAGAAAACGAAATTGATATAGTAGCAAATAACCAGTAGTAACCCTTGAATGAAATAATAGTTCATCAAGAACTGACATTTTTTTTTTATTTTGCCAGCTTTCTAATGCTAGTAATATGTTTAAAAAAATAGTTCACTATTTTGATAATTATTTCAATTATTTTAAATAGTCGTGATTACTATTTTAATTGCTTAAATCGTGAAAGAGCTGTTATCATTTAACCAATAGAAACAGTTGATTTAAGGAATTAAAATTTATATAGTTATTTCAACTATTTCTTTGGTTTATATACTCAAAAAAAAATGTATTCTGGTTAAATACGGCCGTACCATTTTTGTGGTTATCATAACCAGAATTCTAGGTAGTTTAATTAGAAAAATAATTGTTTTAACAATGTGTCTAATAAACCAACAATATTAACCAGAATTCTGGTTATTTTAACCAGAAAAAATAACAAGGTCATATTTAATCATCTTTTCAGGTTATTTTAACTATTTTTTTTTCTGAATGTAGTATAACAAACTGGAAATAGTTAAGGCAACTAACAAAGTTCAGAGTTATATACCCATCATTTTTAGCTGAATTTACTATTTTAGTTGGTTCAACCATTTAGTTTTTTCCATGTACTTTCTACGATTAAACTTTTTGAAAATTGTTGAGACAAAATTTCTTTCTTTAGTATAGTTAGTTCAAATAAAACCAATGATAATGGCTTTTAAGGGACTTCTTCACGACAGAATATTAACAGAACTACACCTTCATTAATTAAATTTCTTCATTATTCCTTAATTAATTATTTTTAAAAATATCAGTGTTTAATTTAAAATTGTTAGGAATAAAGGTGTTGAGGCAATTGTTAATTATGTCAGACATTTTTTTTCAGTCGAAACCGTTAAAAAATTCCCACTGCTTTTCGTTTCGTGAACAATTTATTTTCGAATGGAAAATTTCGGGTTCAAACGTGATTCCTTGTGTTGTATGTTTTCCCAAACTCGCAGTTGTCATAATATAAGTGGTTTTAAATTACACATTGCCCTGTAGAATTATTTTCATCTTTTTCTAAAAGTTCGTAGACCTATTTCACTATACCGGGAGTAATTTGGGACCACATGTAGCATCTATAACAACTGCCGTCTTTGTACCAGTTTCTATTTTCCTTCGTATAATGCGTAGCTTCTATAGCGGCAATGGATGCGTGTGTTAGTAAGTACGTGTTAGTAAGTAAGTGTTAGTAAGTGAGCGGTTCGAGATTGAGTTCCGTCCATAGGGATGACAGTTTTCCCTTAAATCACTGACAAAGTTGCCTTTCAAAATAGATTGATCATTAAATTATAAATAATTTTTATCTGTACATTTATAAGAATATTTAAAAAAAATTAAATTTCTGACTAGTATTATGTTGAGAAATATACATTAAATTCTAGAAAAAATTACATTTTGAAATATCATTTCATCTAAAAAAGTATTTAAATTACAAATTATTTATGAAGAGTTTCATTGAATAAGATGCGTAGGCATTTTCGCATAAAGAACTAGTTGAACTTGACTAACTAATTAAAAACATCTGAGAATTTAATCAAATGTCTTCTTTCATTTGTACAAACGAGGTAAAGGATCTTTCATTTTAATTCGATTTTCATTTTATACGTAACAGTTAATAGTTTTCTGGAAATATTTCTTTTTTGTATTTCATATTAACAAATTACAGTTGAAGGAAAAAGATAGTAGCATCGGTGACGGATAGTGATTTCAGAAAGACAATGAACTTTAGCTTAATCAGAATTTCCAAATTTTATGTGTTTAATCTTTTTTATAGAAATTTGTATGCTGTACTAAAAATAAAGTAACTATTGATGTAATTGAATGTCCTGATTAGTCTATTACTAATCGAGTTAATATAATTCGTAATAATCATATGGTATCAGAAATATCATCGACATCTTTTCTATTAGTTAAAAAAAGGGACTAAAGTAATCTTTGATCTGTATGTACTTAACTAGTAGCGAAAATAGTATCTTACAGTGAATTTGTAACATTCTACTAGTTAAATTAGAGATAATTTACTTGTTACTAACCGGATTGACTTTTTTTTATTCATGTACTAATACGGAGTAATTAAATTTACTGTAACGAGTAGTTGAAGCTAGTCTCGAAATTTTTACTAATTCAATTAGTAACATTTATTGTGAGGTCTTACTAATTGCAATTATAGTAAAACCATTCTAGTTAAATAGTAAGTCTGTTCTAATATTTGTATTAATTCAAGATTATAAAAGATTTTAACAAAATTATGATATGGTTAGTAAGTGTACTGCGATTTTAAGTTTATTTAGTATAAACTTTAAGAATAGATTTCTTTGTAATCACGAATTTTGCTAACTAAAAACTACTCTTAATTATTATTTTTCTAATAATAATTATTATACTACGACTAACTGAATTAGTAAAATTCGTGATTAAAAAGAAATCTATTGTTAAAGTTACTAAACTAAACGTAGCTTTGATCTCAATACATATAAACTTACTAACAATATTATAATTGTGCTAAAACCTTGCATAATCTTTAACTAATACAAATATTAAAACAGACTTAGTAACTAGTAAAAGGGTACAATTGTTATTGTTAGAAAACTAATAATTGAAAGAGTAGTTTTTAGTGACTAATTGAATTAGTAAAATTCGGGATTACAAAGAAATCTATTCTAATTACTAACTAAACTTAAAATCGCACTATACTTATTAACAATATTATAATCGTGCTAAAACCTTTTGTAATCTTTACTTGATAGAAATACTAAAACAGACTTAGTAACTTGTAGAATGGTATAATATGTTATTATTAGAAAACTAATAATTGAAAAAGTAGTTTTTAGTGACTAATTGAATTAGTAAAATTCGTGATTACAAAGAAACCTATTCTTAAAGTTACTAACTAAACTTAAAATCGCACTACACTTACTAACACTATTGTAATTGTGTTAAAACCTTTCGTAATCTTTCACTAATACAAATACTAAAACAGACATGGTAACTAGTAGAAGGGTATAACTGTTATTATTAGAAAACTAAGTTTTTAGTGATTAACTAAATTAGTAAAATTCGTGATTACAAAGAAACCGATTCTTAAAGTTACTAACTAAACTTAAAATCGCACTACATTTACTAAAAATATTGTAATTGTGTTAAAACCTTTTGTAATCTTTAACTAATACAATTACTAAAACAGACTTAGCAACTAATAGACGGATATAATTGTTATTATTAAAAAACTAATAATTGAAAGTGCAGTTTTTAGTGATTAACTGAATTAGTAAAATTCGTGATTACAAAGAAATCTATTCATAAAGTTACTAACTAAACATAAAATCGCACTACACTTAGTAATACAAACACTAAAACAGACTTAGTAACTAATAGAAGGGTTCCACTAATCTCAATTAGTAAGACCTCGCCTAAAAATGTGACTAATTCAAATTTGGAGACTAGCTTCAACTATTCATTACAGTAAATTTAAGTACTCTGTCTTAGTAAACGAATAAAAAAAAAGGTCAATCGCTGAAAAACAGTTTATGAAGAAATTAAAACAAGTTTTTCCCGTTTAAGTTCAAGTCATTTACTTCCTTAGTAATTAAATAATTGATCGTTTAATGTTGCAATTATTGTGACATAAATTTTTGACAACAATTTTTATAAAAATTTGATTTTGAATAGCGTCAACAAGTTTTAGAGGAACGTGCGCCTGCATATCGGAGCGAAACACAAAGGAAAAAATGAACATAACACTTTCCAAGATACAAACCCTGATATAACGAATACAATCAAATTTAATCTTATTTCAAAGGTGACTACGAAATGTATATGCATAGGTGCGTCCAGGTATGTGTGTTAATGCGTGTAAAGACGCATCTGTATTTTTACAGGGTTTTAGAGAAAGAAATGTACATGTAGAAGATAGTAGGAGAGAGTAAATGAGGGGGAGAGAGATGGAGATAGAGAAAGAAAGAAAAGGGATACAGGGGGATCGAGAGAGGGGGAATAGAGAGAGGGCGAGAAAGTGAGAAAGGAAGGAAGGGGAAGATGATAAAAAGAGACAAAAAAGACAAGCAAAGGGGGAGAGAGAGAGAAAGAGTGAGGGGGTAGAAGGGAAAAATAATTCAACCAAGAAAGGACATTATACACACCGATGCTGGAATACGATCATTTTTCGACAGCAATTTGATTGGGAAACTCGTTTTTCTTCAATAGCTGTGTCAAATTTTATGTACAAAGTATAATCTAGAAAAAATTGATTAATTTTTAATGAACGAGAGATGTATTTATAATAATGTGAGAGTGATGATGCAGATGTAATAATGATTATTCGTATTACAATTACGCGGTAAATAGATTAAGCAACACTGCAGAAACCAGATAACAGGAAGTATTTATAAACGAAGAAAATGAGTTTTGAAGAGCTTGAAAGAAAAACGATGGATGATAAAAAGATGAAATATAAGTACGCGATAGACTAATAAAAGTGAAACGATTAAATCATATCTGAGGGAAAGTCGGAGATAATCGTTGTAACGCTTGTTTGTTATTCAAAAAATGAAGTTATTTCTGGAAAATATTTTTTTTAATATAATTTCAGGATTTTTGTATCACCATAAATTTTGGATCACCATTATATGGTGTGTTTACATTTCGATTGTTTGAAATAAAAAAAAAATGATTATACGTTAAAAATGTACTTTTTTACATATTTAATTGCAAAAATATTGTTACTGCATGTTCACATTTTTAATAATTGTAGAAAATATTGCTTTAGCCATTTTTAAACAGAAGACGATTTGGGATGAACTAAAAGTTTTATTTTTATTTGTATTATTGCTTGGAGAAATTAAAATATATTCAAATTGATTAAAAACAAGTTCAATTATTAAAAAAACTCGGATTTTATACATAATTAGTAATATACTTGCTAAATGTTATTTTTACTGCATTTGGAATTGTTTTACAATTAAAAAAGGAATTTAAAAAATAGTTGTCTGAGAAAATACTTGAACAAACTTTTATTTTTTCGTTCATTATTTTCTTTTAGAATTTATTCTGCATTGAACTTAATTATTGTATATATATTTTCTTATAGTTTTTATATAATTTTCCGATTTAATTAATACATAATTTAACCCTTACCTGCGCAAAAAAAAATTGGTTCATGGTATCGAGAAGAAATTGTAGAAACGATTTTAACATATGTAAATAATAGAATTAACAACGTGAAAGGATATCGTTGATATTTGAGGTTATGTACGAATGATTTAAGTACCAAGAAATGGTAAATATAACATTTTTATTGCTTCATTTACTATGGAAATAGTTAATTGAACTAGTAGCGTTTTACTATTATAAAATTGTTTCATTATCCATTTTCTTTCTCTCTGTGTTTATTCTTCTACATATTTCTTTTATTACACCATATATTTGCTATCAAAATAATTCCAAAATACTGTAGAAGATGTAGATTACATAAAATAATTACAACTATTAATTTCTTAATAAATGTAAACAAATAAAGTTCCGAAAATTTTCTTTTCTTTACAAACAAATATTTTTTAAGGATTCAAAATTATAAAACATAACATAATAATATATGTTTTATATTTTTAAAGGCGCTGATTACAAAGCAGCTGTTAGTTCTTCAAAATTCATAATAACGGCTCCAATATGGCGGACAGATTTTTGTAAATTCATTAAATTATCTACAAACTCGTTACTAAGGGTTTTCGAGTTCACTGATTAAGAAGCTGATATTAGTTTACCAAAATTGAAAATGGGAGATTCAATATAGTGGATAAATTTTTTGAAATTCCTCCGATTTGCTTGAAACTCGTAGATTTTCGTGAACACTAATTACGATTCTGAACTTACAATTAGGAAATTTAAGTTAGTAGTTGATTCTGAATATGAGCCCAGACAGCAATATAGAAAAAAGTTCAAAATGATTTCACAATGTGCTCTAAAAGAAGTCAGATCTCCCACTTTCTGGGGGTGTTCTGAAAATTATGTCATTATGAACTCATGTTCAGAAAAACCTCAGAAAGTGGGGCATCTGACTTCTTTTAGAGCATTTCGAAATCATTCTGAACTCTTTTCTATTATGCTGCTTGAGATAATAAAAATTGTTAATCCGAAATGAAGAGTTAAAGTATAAAATAATGATTTCGATCAGCAACATATGAAACTGCTTTTTTGTATTCCATACTTTTTATAAAATATTCAGATTCAACGAAGTAAAAAACGTCTAAATGTCGAGTTTCTTCCAAATTAATTCAGTGTACGTATTTATATCGATATTTTAAATCCGCCGTACTGAACTTCGAAATTTTAAATTGAGACCCAATTAAAGCAACTGCAAACACCCCTAATAAGATATTACTTAAAAATCAAATTACTTCTCACTTTTCGCCCTCTTGTTATAGCCCAAAAACTCAGAAAAAATGCTAATTTATGCGGTTTTTCGTGACTAACTCGTTATGTTCAAGTTGCGCGAAAATCACGTCAGAAGAAATTGTGGAGTTTGAAAAAACAAAGAATTTAACCACTTGTACATCACGATTAGATGAAAATTAAGCACGGGGGAAGCCTAATGTTGTGAAATTGTCAGTCCAAAATCCTTTTTTCAAAAAAACGTAACACATAAGGGGTCAATTTTTTTTTCTTTTTCAAGCTCTACAACTTCTTTCTACGTAATTTTATTGTAGCTATTTAGAGGCAGGAGTTGGAAGCGAAAAACCGCACAAATCGCCGTTTTTCGCCCTTTTGGGACAATAACAAAAGATATATTCATAATAGGTCAACTGTAGGACTTGAAAAAATCCTTAAAATAAGCCTTTGATCGTTGAAATAACTTTAAAATTATCTTAGTTATTGCAGAAATAATGTTTCTTTGGTCTTAAATTCAAAGACTCCATTCAAATTTTATTGGTTGGATCGAATTTTATTATTAAACTTTTTCACTCAGAACGTTTTCAAGATGAAAAAATGTAGAGCTGAAAAGAGAAATTTTCGTCCAATTTCCTTTTAACGGGCGAAAAATTATATTTTGATGATTCGCACATGAAATTTTACTATTATTTATTTTAAAAACAAGTTTGAAATTTTTGTTACTTTTTTAAACAGCACATAAAAGATGTAAAAAGTGAACTATTCGTTTTGCGCAAATGGCATCTGTAACATTTCTAATGCACTTTTTGTTTTCGTTTTGTAAAAATTTTTTTTTTCTGAGCAGACTTTGAAGTGAGTTTTGTTCATGTCAAGGGATTTTTTATCAATATTGATTGACAAAAAAGGAATAAAATACAATCGGAAGACAGCTGAGCAAATGATAGATTAAGTTTCATCATCGTCGAAGAAACGTTTAGGAAGTAAAAATATAGTATTCCGGGATTTGCAAATTCATTTCTTCAGTAATCATATAATATATAAGAAATATCTGCGTTATCATACTCCAATTCGATAGAGCCGAGTTTGAAAACTGAAGTGTGAACGTGACATCAAACAGAAAATTAATTCATACTTTATATCGTCCAATGTATTCGATAACAATTTTCGAGAAACAATTTTTTCTAACGATATTTTTCTAGAAAAATCTTATATAAAAAAAATGGATAGTCCGGAAATTAAATCATCCAACATTTGGACAAGGAAACTCATTTGCACTTCAAAACACTTCTATTCTTGACAACAAAATTAAAAAATGAAAATACAAGGAATCAAAAATTTCAATTCCTTTTTATCTCCTTAAAATATAGGATTTATAAGTGGCGTGTCTATAAACAATCTTTATATATCTATATCGAGAATAAACATTGTTTCGGACGTATGATTTGTTTTTCATAGAATTAATTAAAAAAGATAAAAGAAAACGCACGAGATTTATTAGACGTTTTTACTACGAAATTTAAACGTATAATACCTCTCATCAGTCTAGTTTTATCTTTTATCTTAAAGCGTTTTTATATAACATTTCTATATATTACTCGTTGTATATATTTAGGGTATTATCTTGTGAAACGGGCGTAATATACTCAATATCTAATAACTTGCGCGAAAACGGATCGGAGACAGAGACCTCTGTTGTATAGTTGCGGAAACATATTGAATTTCACGAACACTTAAACCCGAAGATCTCAATCCTTTAATTCCGCCATAAAATTACCAAGAATCACAATTTCGGAAAAAAATTCGCATTTTTAAGAATGTCATTTTTAAAATTTTTTTTTCATTCAAAAAAAGAAAACCTATTAATTAATCCTTTTTCGTTTACCGGATGAAGAAACTCGACTAGACCAATGATTTTGCAAAACCAGTTAGGACCACTTGGCTTTGTCTGACTTTACGAGTGTTATATTAACCTAGCACAGAATGACGAGGCAACTCTTTTTTTTTAGAAAATCATCCCTGTCCCTTCAAGTATACGTAACGATCCATCGAAGCTGGTCTTCGTTCAGGCAATAATTTGTGCCCTGTCGACTTTTCACCAAGCTGTGATCAGACAATAACTAGGAGTGTCTTGTCACTGTCGCATTAGTCCGTAAATAATATTCGGGATACTTGAATTACCCATCTGGATGTAAAAAAGAGATATTTTTTGTATAAATGTAATATTGAAATTATATGGAAATTTGCAATTTTTATTTTTCAATGGTTTCTCTTCTGAAACTCGTTTGCAGAAGTAAGAAGTGACATTAACATGATTATGAAAAATCTGGAATTTTTTTACAATTTTTTGATTGAGGGACGAGATAAAAAAAATCGACTTTGCGGGATTTGAACCCGTGACCTTTCGGTTGCCGATCCTATGACCTCCCAATCTGAATTTTAAATAGTTGAAACTGTTTTTTAAATTATTTTTCTTTTTGTATTATCGATTCAACTATTAATCTAAAATTAGTTAATACTACTAATATAAAATGTAAAGTGGACAAATTAGTAAATATTGTTTATTTTCTAGAATCTTTTAAAGAATGTGTAAAAAAACAATAAAAACATTTTGAATGCGAAATTTGTTCTCAAATTCAATCTTACATTACAAAACCGTCAAGAATTCTGTTTAGTTTCGATAATAGCAATATCGGTAAATAATTAATCGTCGTGTACTAGAAAAGATTTGAATAATAATCAGTAAATTTGCAATTTCTAATTTTGAAATATAGGACATTAATATGAAATCAAAACGTGAAAATTTATCTAATTTTCTGTAAAATTAAATCTTTTATTTAAATTTATTTAAAATTTAATATTACTATTTTAAAATTAATATGACCATATTACTGTGTCAATTGCTTTTTAAGTTACGACTAATGCGGTGTAGCGGAGAATTTTAAATTTGATTGCGCAATGATGTAAGTTTTAACTATAGTGTGATTGGAGGCGTTATTTGAAGGATATTCATTTTTCTCTTGCAATTATTATCGGATTTACTCAATTCGTTTTTAGACGATATTTTTATCAAATTATTTTAATCCGTTAAAGATATTTATACATCTGCAATAAACTATAAAAAAGTGTTACTATCTAAATTTAATTTGATAAATTTTACAAGATATAATTACTGAATATATCAGATTTCAATTATTATATCCTAATTAACCGATATTTTTTTTTAATCACTTCCTTGTATATGTGGTATTTATAAAAATGCGTCTTTTAATAGTTTAAATAAATTGTGTCATCAGTTTTCATTAATTTTCATTATTTGTACCTCGCATATCACGTTTGTAATTAAAATTTGTGATTAACGTTCATCTACATATTACGTTATCAATTTCCGCTCGTACGTGTACTTATCAGTTTCACAAACGTTTTCATATTTTCTTTAAATAGAAATACTTCTGAAACGAGCATTTTTCACTTATTGTATCCGATATTATCACCCGCTCAGGGAATTTCGCTTCGCTATAAATTGCCGTCAATTAAGGCTAATTGTGAGTGTATCTACGGTGACAAATCAATGATTTGGTGAATTAAAAAAAGACGATTATTTATAAATTCGTACTTACAACCAACTACCTGTTATCGACATTACGTGCTCTTTGTTCTAAAATAAAGTCAATTACATTTTTTGAAGGCCGGAAAGTGTGACTCACGCGAGCAATAATAATTGCAATTCTTTTTCCGAATGCAAATACATCAAGGGTATCAAAAGAACCGATTTCTTTTTTAATTTCGCAAAGAGGAAATAAAAACAATTTCCTCTGGTTTGTAAAAATTAATTTTATTCCATAACACAAAAATAAATTTAGACGTCAAAAATCAGGATCATTCATTTCTATTTCTTAAGATTTGAACGAATAGAAACGAATTCGCGACTGTATTTTTAAAATTTTGTCCCTTGACTTTTGAATTCAGAATAAGAAATACAAATTCATTCATATTTCTCAACATTTGAACGAATAGAAACGAATTAGCGACTGCACGTTTTTGAACTTTGGTCCGTGATGTTTGTATTCAGGATATTAAGTACGAATTCATTTTTATTCCTTAACATTGGAACAAATAGAAACGAATTCACGATTATACGTTTCTGAATTTTGTTCCTTGACGTTTCAATTCAGGATAATAAATACGAATTCATTTCTATCTCTTAACATTGGAACAAATAGACATGAATTCACTATAAGTTTCTGATTTCTGTTTCTTGACGTTTGAATTCAGGATAATAAATACGAATTAATTCCTATTCCTTAACACTGTCACGAATACAAAAGAATTTATGACTATCTTTCGGTAAATGGATAATGGACAGGAAGTGAAGATTTCGAAATCTTTTCAATTCTTTTCCATTCTTTTGAATTCTTGTTAATCCTTTTCAATTCTTTTTAATCCCTTTTAATCCTTTTTAATTCTATTGAACCCTTTTTAATTCTATTCAATCCTTTTCAATTCAAGACCTGAATACTTAAAAATGGAATTATACGTAATTAAGTTTTAGTTAAGTAACTATTTTTAGAACTACATAATGTATTATTGAACTGAATCATTTTCTAATACGAAGATCTTCGTATTGATTGTTTTGAATCTATCTATAGATTCAAAACAATTCAGAGTTTGAATTCTTTTGAATTCCTAAATTTCATTACCGAAACTCTCAAAAATAATTAGAAAATATTTCTCAATTGTGAGGCAAAAACTCCAAGGATTTGTATACACGGAAACGAATTCAAATAAATTCACACGGATTAGATTTGCTAAATATTTAAATATATTCAAGGAAGAAATTTTCAAGATATTTAAGTAAATTCAAAATAATTCGGAACACAGAAAAATTGGATGTGGTTCGGACATCGAACACTCAATTATTATCAATATTATACTAAATAGTTTGATTTATAGTGCAAGCAATATACAGAAAACAACAAAAAACATTGGACTAAAAATCAAAGGAGGCATTTACGAAATGGGAGAATAAATTTATTGCAAAATTCTTATTTAATTCATCAGACTACTAGTATTTATCGAAACTCATATTTCACGGAACTGAAATGCCAGTGTAACAAATTTTCACACAATTTTTTATCGTTTTTAAAAGTGTTCGAAAGTGGTACGCTGATCAGATAAGAAGTTTCACAAAAAAAAGGAAATTAAAGATACGAAATAAAATTTTGAAAATTCGGGCTCTGTAAATGCAATTCTAATTACTATTGACAGTTTCCTAAAAAATACCAAAGGCATTAATTGAGAACTGACCGAGAACTTTCAGAAATAAATAGAAATCACTTATTTACAAAAATTCTCCGTCAGTTTTCAATTAATGTCTTTGGCATTTTTTAAGAAACTTTCTATAATAGTTAGAATTGCATTAACAGAGATCAAATTAGAAAAAATCGATTGAATCCTTTTTTATTTACGGTTTTTTAGTGAAAATCCCTACCATATCGACAGAGCACTATAGAACCCCTTTAAGTTGATAAGGTAGTAATCTTTATGTAAAAATGTAAATTAAAAATGACTGAAATGGTTTTTCAAAATTCGGTTTCTGTAACTGCAATTCCAACCCCTATAAACGATCTCCTAAAAAATACCACAAAACTTTAAATAAAACTAACCAAGAATTTTCGGCAACAGATGATTTTTGCTTATTCTCGAAAATTCATTATCAATTCCTGGAGAATTTCGCTGATATTTAACACGATGTTATGTATATAGATTAGAATTGCAGTTACAGAGCCCAAAGTTTGACAAATAGCTTCAATAATTGTGAATTTGCATTTGTCAACGTAGATAACTACCTTATCGACTTTAGAAACCCCTACAAAATATACCTGTTTTACCGACTGAGGAAGTCGGAACATCCGCTGCTATATATCGGAATAAACACTGATACCGAAAGTGTATATTCTAATTTAATTTTCGAAACATATTATTAAAATAAAACTTTATTTACTAAGTAATTCTAATTGTGCTTTTATTTACTACCGTAGATATTTATGCGCTTTGGGATATTTTAAGATACATAATTTTACTCTGTGCGTCTACGTTTAGTTTGTAATGTAGGAATCGCTATTATCGACGGAGGTCGGTAACAGTTTTCAAACATGAAAAACACAGAAATACGCGCACCTCACCAAATTTTTTACAAACCTTCGGAAATACATCCGCGGAAAACAATCGTAACTAGGTTATTCCGACGTATTTTTGTCTCCTGAATACGAATATGATGGTAAAATTTGGCGCTCAGACATATTAAAGGCGCTATCTTGAAAAAACCGCTAAAAAACGCGTTATTTTGGAGTTTTTTAGATTTATAATGTAAACTACGGATCTTACAAAAAAAATGTCAAACAAAAAATGTAGGGCATGTAATTCTGTACAAAAAGTGACTTATGCATTTTTTTCGTAGTCGCAAAAGGAGTCAGGTAAAACAGCGATGGAAGTGGATGAGCATCAGAATGACCAGTCTGGCGCCTCGCATTAGTAATTATAGTTCACGTGGTTTGATTATTAATATCTGTTGGTCGGAGGTTAGGTTAGTATAAAAAAGGGGGGTCTACATTTTTTTGTTAGACCCGTAGTTTTCAAGATAAATACAAAAAACTAAAAAACGCGTTTTTTAGCGGTTTTTTCAAGACAGCGGCTTAAATATGTCTGAGCGCCAAATTTTACCATCATATTCGGATTCAGGAGGCAAAAATACGTCGAAAAAACTTACGATTTTTTTCCGAGGGAGGACGTCTTTCCGAAGATTTTCCAAATTTTTCTTTGTTTGTCGTAACATTTATTGCAAAAAGAGCAAATAAAACTTGATGAATTAGTTTCTCAGGGAGTCTTAGAAATTACGGTATTAAATTGAAAACTTTTGAGAAAAAAAATCTTTATTGAAATTTAAACTCTATTTAGTCATAGATTAATAATAGATAAGCAAAAGTAATTCTAATTGTACATTGATTCCTACGTTACCGACCCAACTTAAGTTACATGTGTACATTGCCAGTCGGTAATCCAAAAGGTTTTAATTTTGTGTGATCGATTACCTATCTATTATTGTAATCTATGGTTTTCCATTATGGCCGCTGAAATTGAACAAAATTTTAACGAGTACGCGATTAATTTTTCGTCAAGATAAAACGTTACAACGCTTCAAAAAGGTAAATTTTAGATTTCCGAATTAAATAACATTTTATATATTTGAAATAGCTATGAATTTCTTTTGTTAAATATCGGTTCTCAATAAATATTCGTAAAGAAGATCGAGTAAAATTCGAATATTTTTTATATTTCTGTTACATTCTTGAATGCATTTTTTCAAAAATATATCATTTTTACATCGATTCTTCGCAATCTAATTAGTAGTCAACAAATTAATTTCATTTATATTTCTTTATTTGGTATAAATTTCAAGGATTTTAATAGTTCTGTGAAATTTACAAAATAAGCGAATTGAAGTAAAATGGTGTTTTCTCGATCAACAATTAAAACCGAAAATGTGTGGAATATTCATCATCAATATTCCAATTTCGTAAAATTTAAGTACATTATCGAATTAACGATTAAAAAATCAATTTTATGTAAGCACAATTAAAAATGTGTCTAGAATTATATAAATTACAGTATTAACAACACTAAACGAAAATAGGATCAGTAAAAGAGTTGAATCTAAAAAAAAATTTTTCTATCTATATAAATTATTATAAATATTCTATATAAAAAATCTCCCGCTAATTTAAAAAAATTTTATTATTATTTCGATATAAAATCTTTACTATACGACACCATTAAAAATACTTTTTGTAATTGACAAAAAAGAATAAATATTTTCAAAAACAAACACACAATAGTCAGTCTGTAAAACAACTATTGCTGTGACTCGCCCTTTGGCATTTTTGTATTATTTATATCTTGTACTCGTTTTTGTAATTGCCAATAAAGACGTTATTATTATTATTATAATGAATTATGACGATACCGAATCAAGTTAATCGTTTACTGCCCATTCAAATTTAGAAACGACTTACAATTTAGAATCAAATAAACTTGTAAATATTTGTTCAATCGATAAGACCCGATTTCATGTGGATATAGGAAAGAAGAGAATGTTAAACTACGAAGAATCATAACATTGAGGTTTTTAAACGTTAGATAATAATTACGAACCACCAATATTCATTTCCAATTTAATCTAAAGCATTTTGTATCTGTCGATTCCAATATAAAACTTAGTAATAACTGGTTCAATACGAAAGTTGCAAAAATTGGTAACAATATTTATGTACAATGATTATTTATTATAATTCATTAATAAAAGTAACAAATAAAATTTAAATCTTGTTGAAGGCAGCAATATCCACAGATTGTACGAAATCTTCGAACTCTTGTATCTTTTCAACAAGTTCGTCTACAGAGACTTTATCATCTTCGACAACACACATGATATGAAGTTTCATAATACCGTAACCAACCGGCATTAGTTTTGCTGCAAAAAGATCATTAATGTCAGTTTTCAAATTGAAAACATTGCTAAAATAACATTTATGTAAAATACTTACAAGCTCCCCAAACAAGACCATCCATGGTGATAGACCTGACAGATTCTTCCATTTTCTGCATATTGGTTTCGTCATCCCATGGTTTTACGTCAATGATAATGCTTGATTTGGCGATGAGTGTTGGTTTCTTAGATTTCTTTTCGGCATAAGCCTTCAGCCTTTCTTCTCTGATCTTCGCTGCTGCATCATCTTCCTCCTCATCCGATGCAAAGAGGTCGACGTCGTCTTCTGCCTCCGTACTGGCTTTTTGGCTACTGTTATCTAATATTGATGTTTTTTTTTCACCGGGAAGACTTTTCAGATCGTGGGACTTGATGTGGTTGTACCATCTGAGAACGTGAGAGTTTGATGAGTTTGGGGCTTTACCCAAAGTTTCAAAAACTAACACGTCAGCTTGGGATGGTTGCCATCTGTAACAAAAGAAAAATTATATTAATTTGGGCATCTTTTTGGTCCCTGTTATGGACCTTTAAGTTCCAAAAAGGCAAAATTTGTATCTTACGTTTGAGCTCAGGAAACTTTATGGAAAAGTAAGAAAATTTTTAGGAAAATATCCAATCCTACTATTTTTGAGTACGATAGAATAGTTTAAAAATTTCAAAACTTTGATTTTCAATTGTTGATTAACAATTTTAAAAATAAATTATGATTTTTTTATGAAAAATTTTTATTTAATCAAAAATTTAAGTGGGAAGGAAATTTTTTTTACTGTCGCATATATGCACAAAATTGCACAAAACATCTAAACTTTTCCAACAGCTTTGGTTTTTTATCGTATGATTTTTTTTAACAAAATGGTGGACAAAAAACAAAAGGTAAAACATCCAACTTTAATTTCACTATTGTTTTCGATGTTTTTTTCTTTTGGAATCGTGTAAATTATTCAATTGTTTCACTAAAAATGTACTTAAATATAATACATGTTTTAAAAATAACTATAAAAAGGGTTAAATATGAAAAATAATGTTTTTAAAGTTTTAACCCTTTGCGGCATACATTTTTCTTTACTTGGAAAACAGCTGAAATTTGTTATTCAGGAGTTTTTGGGGTTGTTGATTACGAATTTGAAGTCAGATTTTGAAAATTCAAAATGGCGGATTCAATATGGCAGACGAATTTTTCACAATTCATCAGATTCGCTTGAAATTTGTTACTAGGGAGTTTTTGAAGTTGTTGATTTCGAATCAGACGTTAGTTTTAATAAATTAAAAATGGGAAAACGATTTTATCAGCCAAAAATGTTGAAATCGACTTCATGTTATCCGTTATTATTTTTACCAAGTTAAAAATGGCAGATCAAACTTGCCGGACAAACATTTTACAAACGACTCCATTTGAAGAAAATTTTATATTGGAGGGTTTTCAGGAACGCTGATTACAAATCCCAGGATAATATTCTCAAATTCCGGATTCAATGGATTTGGCAAAATTAACGTTGGATTCGTAATTAGAGATCCCGAAAATCAGCCAGTAACAAATTTTGTTAAAAATGAGACATTTTAAAATTTGTTTGGCCCGCATATTGGATCCGCAATTTTGAATTTGGTAAAACTAACATCGGATTAGTAATCATCAACTCCCAAAAACCGCGAGTAACAAATTTTGTTGAAAATAAGGCATTTTAAAATTTTTTTGGCCGCCATATTGGATCCGCCATTTTGAATTTGGTAAAACTAACGTCGGATTCGGGATCAGCGACCCTAAAAATCTTCATAAATAATCTGTAGTAAAAAAAACCTTGTGTAGTTTGCAAAAATGAATTTATTCGAAAAAAAATGCAGTTTTTTCAATTTTATTTGTTAATAATAATTATAATAATAACACTAAACGAGCAAATGATTTTTTTTTATAGTTATATTATAAAATATAGTTATATTTCAACAGAAACTAATGTAATAATCTGAATATCGTTGATTTTCGAAATATTGGTTTGCATTTTGATATTTTCAGAACAAATCTTAGTGTAAAATCATTATTTTTTTTCTTTAATGATGCCTGACACTTACCGCGTGGAGGTCGATGAATTCAAGTATCTTCTTTTTTTTTTATTTATTTGAAACCATAAAATAGTATATTACTCACCAAGGGACGTAAAATAAAGAATGCCTTAGACTGCGTGTAATTTTTACCCTAGGCGAAGCCGAGGGTGAAAAACATGCAGTCTGAGGTATTCTTTTTTACTTCCCGAGGGAACTATACGATTTTTCTTCATACAAGGGAGGATATGCCGCACCTTTCCTCCCGCTTGCGGGAAGAAAGTTGCTGCTTTCCTCCCGGTATGAAGAAAACATTATTTTTCATATATTTTTTAGTTATTTTTAGAAATAACGTTATATTTACGTATATTTTTACTGAAATAATCAAATAATTTACACGATTCCAATGAAAAAAACTTCAAAACAAGTAGAAAAATGAAAATTTGATCACCATTTTCAAATGGCCGCCATTTTGTTAAAAAAATTCGTACGATAAAAAACCAAAGCTGGTTGAAAAGTTTAGATGTTTTGTGCAATTTTGTGCACATTTGCGACTGTAAAAAAATGCCTACCTTAAATTTTTGATTAAATAAAAATTTTTCATAAAAAAATCATATTTTTTTTTAAATTGTTAATCAACAATTGAAAATCAAAGTTTTGAAATTTTTAAACCATTCTATCGCGTAGAGCGCACCCGAAAATAGTAGGGTTGGATATTTTCCAAAAGATTTTCTTACTTTTTCACAAGGTTTCCTGAACTCAAACGTAAGATACAAATTTTGTCGTTTTGGGACTTAATGGGTTAACCATAATATTTTAGATAAAATCTCTTTAAATCGTCTGATGATAAATTAATTTTTCTAAATAGTAGTCCTTCCCTTATTCTAATTTTGTCTCTTCTCCTTTTCTAATATTTCCCCTCACATGTTCTCCCCACCGCACTTACTTAGAAGCACATATAAGATATAACTGCGCATGCTCTGCGAAAGAGAAAGAGAGAGGAAAAACGAGACAGCAAACGTTTAGTGGGAGAGAGGAGAAAATTAGAATAAGAGAAGGACTACTGTATATAGACTTCTGTCTCTATTAATTGAGATTAAGGTCTATAACGAGTACCAAATCGAGTGACAAAGGGGGACCATAAAAAATTAATTAATAGAACCGAAAAAATAACCAAATAAACCTTTCCTGATTTATTTAAAATATTCATGGTTCGAAGTAGCAGCAAAAAATATCTTGCAATTTTAATTTACTTCTATTATATTAAGAATTTATTAAATATCCAATAAATAATTACAGTAGTCCTCCCCTTATTTTAACTCCTCCTATTTTAACTGCGTCCCTTATTTTAACATTTTCTCCTCGTGAGTTCCCCCACCATTCGTCATGTGCTTGTAGTAGCAGTCCACGTTCAAAAGAATGAGGACTGCTGTTTGCGCTTGCACTTACAGGAAGGACTTCACTACAGTGGCTCTTCCCTTATTTTAACTGTGTCCTTTATTTTCACTTTCTTTGGCCCCTTATGTTAACTTCTTCCCCTTGTGAGTTCCCCCACCATGCGCCATTTGAAAGTGTTCAAGAGTGCGGACTGCTGTTTGCGCTTGCGCATACAGGTGAAGAAAGACGCCACAATATCTCCTCTCTCTGTTTTTATTCTCTCATACTGCCAGTGGTGAGGATGAGGGGAAGCGGTAAAATAAGGGAAGAAGTTGCCATCTTCCTTGACTCGAAAAGTTAAAATAAGGGGAGGACCACTGTATGTCTTTTCTGTTTATATGCTCTCATACTGCCAGTCGCGGTATTAAGGGAAGAAGCCTTGACTCGAATGGTTAAAATATGGGGAGGGCCACTGTAGTCTTCTTTTCATGTTCGTAACAATGTGACTTTGGTGCTGATGGAATTCAAATACTTTTTACTCTTTCGTTAAGTTCGAATACTTATTTTGTTGTGTGTTCTTCAGAATTGTTATATAACAATATCGATATATTTATTTTTTAATATTACTTTTGAGTAAACCAAGTATTGAAGATCCAACAAATGGACGGAAATAGAATGTAAAATTGAAAATAAAATAGATGGTAAAATTCGGACATAACATTTCTGTAATAATACTGCGTTGAGCGTAGGATTTTTTTCCGAATTGAGGTTAAGTTCAAGACTGCGTTGTAAATTTACAACGTCGAGCTTAGGAAAAATGTTAGACTTGTGTACTTTTACTATGCTGTACGTAGGTAATTTTTCGAGCCCACGCTGGACGTTGTAATTTTACAATTGGAAGAAATATTACAAGATTTTATGTAAAGTTACATCGTTCAACATTGTAAATTTCCTGCGCTGAAAGTGGGTAATTTTTCGAGCCCACGACGCATTGTAATTTTACATGAAAATTTTTTACAGTGTAGGCAATCCTTGATCTTTTGAATCTTAAATCTAGTCTTTGCCAATGATTAGTATAATAATATTATTATGTAAGTTGTTTAACACAACATTTCTTTACATTATTTACTTTTTTAAGTTTATTCAGTAAGTTTTTCTATTAAAATTCTTCGATTCGTTTATGCGACAATATTTTGTTTTTATTGTATAAGGGAAATAATGCCCGTGTAAAATTAATAAACAAATTCCAGTCTGATTAAGAATAATCAAGAAATAAATAACATTTTACTTACGAAATGTACAGAAAAGAAGAATATTAACTTATAACCAAAAGATTTTTTACTTAAGAAAAAACAGAGAAGTTTTTTGATTTTTATCAAATATTAACTTATATTTGCAAAAAGTTTGTTTGTTTGAATTGTTTTCAACAAACTAAATATTATTAAATAAAATATAAGTATGTGTAGACGTCAAAATAAGGCATTTTTTTACAAATTTATAACACAATAAAAAAAAATTCAGACACTTTATTGAAAACATGATAATTTTGTTATTTTTTTCAAATTTCTACCAGTAATTATTTTTCTGTTTATGTAAGGCTGTTTTCAAAATTTTCAGTTAATTTTGGATATCAAATAAAGTAACAAATTTCTTTTCTTGTTTTTATATATAACACTTTAAATAAAAATACAACAGGAATAGCATAAAGAACTGTTTCTTTTTTTCTTTATTTTTACATAAAATTACTGAACTTGATTCAAACATGAACTGTGGTAACATAACCTTAAAATTTCTTAAAATATTGCCATATGTCCCGTTTTTCTTGTCCCTTAACACATTAGAAGTGTAATTAATATACTTAAAAACTAAATATCTTAGTTTCTTACAAAAATACTATAAAATTTAGTCAGGATTTTGAAAATCATGAAAAATTTTCAGATCCACATGGAAAGATGAACTTTTAAAATTCAAAATGAAACAGTTGGATTTAATAAAACCTAGAATATATAAACAAATAAGGTCCGCCAAATACAAAATTTCAAAATTGTTATAAATTTTTCATATCTAATAAAAAATAAATTTATGATAAATTTACTTGTAATTGATGTTATAAAATCGGGACAAAATCGGTAATAAATGAAAGATTAATTGATGAAGATTTCTTATCTGGTTTAATTGATTTAATGTAAAATAAGGTAAGGAAATTGAACACGCATGTTCACGGAAAGCATTGTAGGTAACCTTACCCTTCAATGTAGCTACGATCCGCGAGGTATTCATTTAGATCCTTGACGCCTTTTTCAGTTTTAAGGTCACCAACGGCCATTGTGAGTCAGATTTTGTAAAAAGTAACACTGATTTCTTTAAACAGCGAAGATCACAGCGAACACGGCTGAGTCGTTAAAATGTCTGCAACTTACGTCTCGCGCCGGAACACCGCCGGAAAAAAGGAAGTGGCCCAAGGGAGAGTTTTGGCCACGAACTATGCAGTAATAAAGATATCAAAGTAGTAAACTTGATTTTTAATCAAATATTTTTATATTTTGATTAATCGATTTTTCTTAGTGTATTATTGATCTATTCTAATATAATTAGATAAATCTTGATCAATTTTGAATTTTGATTTGCATTTATTCACAATTTGATATCTGTATCATCGATATTGATTGCGGTGTAAGCCACCGATTGGCCACGGAATACGATGTGACCCAAATTTAATGATAAGTAGTACACTGTGTCGGCCGCCAATCAAAAATCGTGTTTCTCCGCGGAATTTGTAACGTCTTCGATAATCAAAATCCGTGGGACATCTTTGAAATTCTTATATATTTTCCTGGAAAAAATATAATAAAATATTTCTTGGGTTCCTAAATAAAAGATGTTTTGAGAGTGAAAGAACCTTTTTGATGAGGTAGGCGTAAAAAGCTAATTTTACGCCCTCATTTGCGGGCGTAAAATGCTTATTTCATGCCTTCTGGGACATAATAGTATATTATGTGCCAAGGGCGCAATTATCGATCTTCGACAATTCTGAAATTTGTCGCCCGAGCGAAGTGAGGCAATAATCATACTCTATTTTTTTATCCGATTGTCTTAGGACTCCCCAGTAACCGAAAAAGGATAAAGGGCTTTTATCTTTTATTCTTTTATTGAACATTCGGAATTGGCAATTTTCCAATTCCTTTATAGGAATTCACGCGTGAGACATGCAAATTCCGTTGAATTCTGATACGCAACTTTTTATTCCGCGCATTTCCATTGAATTCCCTAACCTAACCTAAAATAGTATGGATTCGTTGGAACTGTCAGGAATTAAAATTGTAATTTTTTATTCTGCGCAATTCCATTCAATTCCCTAACCTAACCTGTAATATTTACATAAATATTCTCAGGGATTCCTTGGAATTCGTGGGAATTGCAAATTTAACTTTTCTATTCCAGTGAATTCCATCCAATACCTTCAATAAAGGGATTCAACGGAATTCAAAATTCCAATCCCTTTCCGCTTGCTGGGTCGTTAATTCGCGGCCGAAGGTTTCGTTCTAGGCCAAGAAATCGAGTTTTACGGACATAGAGTCAACAAATAAATTTTGCGCCCACGGACTTTATACCGATTTTATGCCTACTACATCAAAAAACAATGTTTGAATCACAGGCGTAGAATTTTCACCCTCATCCATGAGGCTTCGCCGTCTCTCGGGTTCTATCGTCGAGGTAAAACTCCATTTTACGCAGTTGATACAAACATAACTATTTATATAGTTTTTAAGACTATATTTTGAGTAAGCAAAGTTTCCCAGCAATCGAGATTGGATAGGATTGGATTGAAAATTTCAACTCATTTTGAATTCATACGTTGATTCCGTAAATATGTATTTAAATGGGTTGAATTCCGAAGAAAGGAATCCATTTGTATTCAATTTTACGAATACAATCGGAAACGTAATTTGCCGGATTAAATTTCAGAAAAAGTAATCCATCTGTATTCAAATTTCCGAACACAATTAGATAGTTTTGAATCCGTAATATTGAATACAGATTTATTCAACGTTTATTTTTTGAAAGAAAACTTTTTTGCATCGAAATGAATACGCTTAGGTAATTTTGAATCCGTAATGTTGAATATAGATGTATTCTAAGTTTCGTTTTTGATAGAAAACTTTTTTTGCATTGAAATGAATACGCTTAGATAGTTCTGAATCCGTAATGTTGAATACAGATGTATTGAAAGTTTCGTTTTTGAAATACTACTTTTTTTGGATTGAAATGAATACGCTTAGATAGTTCTGAATCCGTAATGTTGAATACGGATGCATTCAATATTTCGTTTTGAAAAAGGAAACTATTTTTGGATTGAAATGAATACACTTAGATAGTTCTGAATCCGTAATGTTGAATACGGAAGCATTCAATATTTCGTTTTTAAGAAGGAAACTTTTTTTTGGATTCAAATGAACACACTTGGCTACTTTTGAATGCGTAATGTTGAATACGGATGCATTCAATGTTTCGTTTTTAAATAGGAAACTTTTTTTGGATTGAAATGAATACACTTGGATAGTTTTGATTCCATAATGTTGAATACGGATGTATTGAAAGTTTCGTTCTTGAAATACAACTTTTTTTTATTGAAATGAATTCAATTGGATAGTTTTGAATCCGTAATGTTGAATACGGATGTATTTAAGATTTAATTTTTAAAAAGAGAACTTTTTTGGATTTTTATGAATTCAGAAAGTAACCTTTTTATTCGTATGAACGAATAGAATTGTATTTACGTATTAAAATGGATTCACCGTTGACCAAAGTAAGGATTTAGAATTTAATAATTGAATCCAATTCTATACAACTCTATCCAAATTCGATTACTGGGTTCCCACCTAAAAAAAAAAGTGTAACCTCACTTCGAAGGGTACACTGAGAAAAGTGTATTTTATCAGTTACTATCCCTTGGCTTTTAAAAAGTGTATTATAGCCCTTAAAAGAAATATTAGAACTAGTAAAATCCTCCGTCATTCAGCGTTTCTTTTTGACAGGTTATACGAAACTGTATTAAACTCTCCTATTTTAAAAGAATGTTTTATTATGACTAAAAGAAGGCATTTTTAATATTTTAATTTGCTAGATAAATTTCCATAAACAAAAATTGCTTTTAGTTAAAGAGAAAAGGCTAAAATAAACTGACATATTGGTTAGAATAATTTAAAATCTTCGTCTTTTAACAGGTAATAGAAAGATGGCAATCCCTATGCGTAAAATACTATCTTTTACGGGACATAAGAATTCTAATACTGGGTAAAAAACACTTTTCTCTGTGTAGTAGTTCCTTTTCCGTCGATAGGAGGCTACTAACGGTGCGCGAGTAACTCCTCATTCTCGTTACAATAATGTACTTTATTTCGTATACATTATAGCGATTTGACGGATTTTTGTTATTACTATCGCATTCTGCTTTTTAAGTAACGTGCACAAACCCGTTTCGTCCCAAAACGACAAAATTTATCGCCGGTTTTCAAACTTCCGTAAGTTTATGGATATCTTTGAGGTATTGCTATGAAATGTAGGTTTTCTATAGTTTTTGGGTATGCTGTTTTCGAATACGAAGTCCGTTTTTCGATATCACTTTCTATTTTTTAAATATGGTTACTTAAACGAAAAAATCATGGAAAAAAGCGATAACTTTTTCAGTAAACTTCAATTTTCATTGCGAAGGAATTCAGGGATCATATCAGGCCCGAGAATCCTGTGGCATAATGAGTTTTACTAAAAGTTAGTCAACATTACGATTTAAATTGCAAAATGTCGTCCTCCAGATTGCTCTATTTATACGAAATCTTTTGGTTATTTGCGTTTTATTAAAATATTTCTTGAATTTTGACGTGTATTTTGATGAATATGTTCCTGTAGATTGTTTTTGAGGTCGCTGAATACAAATCCCTTATAAAATTTTGAAAATTCAAAATGGCAGATCCAATATGGCTGACCGCAATTTAAAAAAATGGTAATGCTTTCTGATATTTGGTGTATAGGGGTTTTCGAGGTTGCTGATCACAAATCCGCTATCAAATTTTGAAATTTCAAAATGGTATATCCAAAATATCGAATACATTATATGAACTACCATTCAGGATTAAAAATGGCGAATGTGTATAAAATACTTTAATTGAATGTAAAATTCTGTTGGGATTTTTAACGTCTGTCTGCCGTAATATAAGACCACATTCGCCATTTTTAATCTTGAATGGTAGTTTATATAATGTATTCAATATTTTGGATATACCATTTTGAAATTTTCAAATTCGATAACTGATTTGTAGTCAGCAACTTCGAAAACCTCTGTATATCAAATATCAGATAACAATTCCATTTTTTTAAATTTGGGTCAGACATATTGAATCCGCCATTTTGAATTTTTAAAATTTGGTAGCGGAGTAGTGGTCAACGACTTCGAAAACCTCTATTTATCAAATACTAGAGAGTTTTCAGGAAAGATAGTTAAAAGCACACACTTTGAAATAATTATATAAGTCATCTAGGTTTTTTCAATTGTTTGCTACATTTTTTAAAAATAGCGTGAAAACTCAAGTTTTTTAATGATTTCTCCCAGTTTTTGCGCATGCGCCTCTTTGGAGAAGAAATCTGATCCCAAATTTGGATTCCTTGGAAAATTTCTAATCGATTATGCACTCTGATACTTTATTTGTATTTATTTTCTTGGTAAATTCTGTCGAATAAAAATTAAAAGAAAGTATCAGAGTTTAAGTAAAGAATCTAAGTTTTCACAATATTAATTAAAATTTAAATAATTTTTGTTACAAGCATTGCAAATCATTTAGAATTCAGATTTTTGTAATTTGATTTCTTTTTACATCCTTCTAAATTCTACTGAAAATAATTGTATCCCTTTACGTAATATTAAGTATAATTTATTAATTTCTTTCAAGACATTATAGATTCATTGTTTATAAAATAAAATTAATACGTAAAATAAATTGCTCCGGGTGAGGATCGAACTCACGACCTTAAGATTATGAGACTTACGCGCTGCCTACTGCGCTACCGAAGCTATGCGGTCAATTGCGATAATGTCACATTTGGTAATCTGAAAACTCTAAGATAGGGGAAGATGCTTTAGAAATACCAAACAGTAGAATATTGATTTAATTAATATTGTGAAAACTTAGATTCTTTCACTGCTCACAATACATTCAACAACTTCATCGACCACGATTCTTGTATACAGACAGGCGACAATATGAATATCATAGACACCTTTTTACTGATATAAATGCTTGAAATAGTTCTGTTATTATGAGAGGCGAGGAGTCTCAATCTACATTACCTAAAAAAATAATAAGTATATCTTTCTGTAGTATTTTTGTCTGCTAATTACGATTACGAATATGATAAATTTAGGCAAACTAATCTACTAGATCGAAAAAAAACAGTCGAAAAACGTAATTTTTTCAGATACATCAAATTTATTTTAAAAAATATGACACTGACATAAAAATGTTTCCAACAAAAAATGTAATGCAGAAAAGATACATTTTTTTCGTAAACTCTTTGTAATGGGGATGAATCTGAGAATAATTGATTTAGTACGTTCCGTTTTAACCTGCAACAACGTTAATTCTGCCCATTGCGGTAATTACAGGGATTTAAATGTAATCTGGGTTCGACTATTATACCTTGGAGGTTAGCAACGCAAAGCGTTTATAATTTATAATTCATTATTTTCTGGAAATAAATACACATGGGTGGTGGGGTGGCTGCCCCATCTTTCAAAACCAACCTCATCCAACATTCATTACCCCTATACCTATCTTACAACGAGTATCATATATTACTCGTTGTAACTCTGAATCTAAGGGTATTGATAATATACCTATAAGTATGTATACCACATCTTTCTCTGTATTGGCACCATATATTATAGAACTATTTAACTCTCGATTAATACTGCCATCAGCATGGAAAAAGTAATTAATGATTCAAATTCAAAAATGCAAAAATCTGACTCAACCATCAGATTATCGCCTCATTGCCAAACTGTTCCATGCCGAAATTGTTAGAAAGAATAGTATATCATCAGGTTGTAGAATTTCTAAATAATCAAAATTGGTTTGACCCTTTTCAGTCAGATTTCAGGAAAGGATACAGTACGCAGACTGCTTTACTAATGGATCTTGATTTCTGTCGACTTGCAATGAATGATCGTATGTTGGCTATTTGATTTCAGCAGAGCATTCGATATGGTTGACCACATATTACCAATTTCAAAGTTGAAACAAGCGAATTTCAGTAATTTGTCTCTTACCTGGTTTGCCTCCTACTTATCGGTTATTTACGACGATGGGGTGAAAACCTTGACTTCAAATCTTGGCTTCAAACAACAGACGGTGTTCCTCAGGGCTCGGTTCTTGGACCCCTTCACTTTTCTATCTTTATAAACGATTTACCTAGGGTACTGAAGTGTTCTGATTATGATATACGCCAATGACATTCAAATGGCAGTTAATAATAAGCTTAACATCAATCTCAATAAAACCAAAGCCCTCATTATTGGCAGCTACGACTACATCAGTAGAATTTACATAAATATTACCATTTTATTTGACTTTTTAGTAAGGCATTTGATGTGGTGGACCATTCTCTCCTGTTGTCAAAACTCAAAGAGGCTAATTTTTCAAATGCAGCAATTGCCTGGTTTGAATCTTACCTAACCAAACGATCTCAAGCGGTTGTTGGTAATACTAACCACTCGCTATCATCTTGGCTGACTGTTAGTGCGGGAGTGCATCAAGGATTAGTTCTCGGTCCTCTCCTCTTTTCGATTTTCATTAATGACCTTCCTGGTGTATTTAAAGACTCGCAATACATGATTTATGCGGACGACACTCAAATTTTTCTAAGATGCTTTCCACATGAAATAGACAACGCGATTGATCGCATCAATGATGACACTGAACAGTTCAGCCAATGGGCTGTAAATAATAAAATAGTAATAAATGTAAACAAAATGCAAGCAATGATACTTGGTAACCCCTATTATATCAATTCAATTGATCTTGATAATCTGCACCTAATGAAGCTTCGGGGTTCTCCCGTGCAGTGGTCGAAAAATGTGCACAATTTGGGTCTATACATTGATAATACATTATCTTGGAATACCCATGTTATCAAAATATCGTCGAATATATATTCAACTTTACGCCAACTAAGAGTAAATGGAAGTTCATTATCGTTCAATCTACGTAAACAGCTTGTCATTTCATTATTATAGTGCCTCACTTGGACTATTGTTGTGTAGTTTATAATGATGTTAAAAATCAAACTAGATAGACTCTTAAATGCAGGTGTACGTTTTATTTTTAATTTACGAATGGGTGAACACATTTGTAGGTACTATACTAAATTAAATTGGCTCACAGCTGAGAATCGTAAATGGTATTTTATTGGAGTATTAACATTTAGTATTACATCAACTAAATCATCAAAGTATCTGTACGATAGCTACATCTGGCGTGAGAGCGTAACTGATAGACGATTACGGGTTGGTACCAAAGTATTAAGGTTACCTCAGCACACGCATGCATCGTATGACAAATCATTCCTAATTATTTCAACAAATCTGTGGAATGCATTGCCGAGTGACCTATAAATGTGTTCGCTTCCTAGGTTTAAGTCAAAATTTTATGACTTATTCGAGAACCAAAAGCTTCAAAGGAAAATAACGTTTGGAATTTATTAGAATTTAATTTATGCGTTTATGTTTTCGTTTATGTTTTTTTTTTGTGAGGTTGATGAGTATTATATAAGATGCCAGTATAATTAATTCCTACTGCACATATTGCAGATATATTTTTAGATTTATTATGTAAGAACTATGTATCATCTTATGTTTGGTTGGCTCAAGGGGATATCCCTATGCCAAAATAAATAAATAATAATAATAAATAGTCTTCCACCTATTGCGCCGTATAATCAGAAAATTCCATGGATTAAATCCACTCGTAATTTGGGCCTTGTCTTTGATTGTACTCTCTCTTGGAAAGAACATGTGGTGGTCATGATCGTGTTTACTCGTGTCTGCGCCAATTATGTCTAAATAGAGGATCTCTTTCCAGTTGATGTAAGAATACAGCTTATATCATCCCTAATAGTCCCTTATATCGATTACTGTTGTATGGTTTATAATGATCTCGATTCAACATTGAAGATCAAGATAGAACTGAACTCTGGGATTCGCTTTATATTTAATTTGCGTAGATACGATCATATTTCACCATACCGCGAGCAATTGGGTTGGCTATCTGCAACATTCAGGAGAATCTACTATATTGGTGTATTAACATACACTTTGATTAATTTGCGTCTACCTAAATATTTGTATAAAAAATATGTATGGCGAGCAAACTTGGTAAGGCGTGAATTGCGTCCTCGTACGAAACAATTATGTATACCGGGACATCGAAGTGAAATTTATTCTAAATCATTTTTAGTAGTCTCGATACGACTTTGGAACGTGTTATCGTCGGCTCAGAAAATATTTGAGAAGGTTCTTTAACCAATCTAAGACATTTTTGTTCTTAGCAAATTTTCTCTAAAGTCTATAGTTTTCAAGAAAAAAATTTGTTAAGTTTTAAAAAGATTTTTGAGCTTCTAGGCGCCATTTTGGAAGTCGCCATCTTGAAATTCAAATTAGAACACGGTACGTTTTAATCCTAAGGGTCCATGGACGCGATATTTTCACCTTAGACATGTTTCCCAATGCAATTTCCAGGTGAAAGTGATGTTAGAATGAAAAATAAATTTAAAAACGTGTATAACTTGTTTGCTTTTCATTTTATCGAAATTTTATTGAAAAATTCTTAAAGAGCATACAATTTTACGTCAGAAATAGTGGGAGCAAAATTTTCCAAAATGCTTTTATTTTCAAATTATCGACGTTTAAACTGATGCTCAAAATGTGTCCGTTTAGGCCGTAATGGGTTAAGTAAAGTTAATTCTGTCGTTCGTTATTATAGCGAAATTGTTGAAGGGAGGGTTTGTGTTTACTCGATAATTCGGTTTCATAGATTCTATGAATTCGGTCAGATTTTGACGGCGGTTAGGGGTTACGATCGAATTTACGTTAATGGCTGCTATTTTTATATTTTTGATTGTTTGATTTTGGATTAAGTCCGGTCGGTTTTGGTTTGTAGTTTGGTTTCTGTTTATCACCATGATACTCTTAAGGTTTTGTAGAGCTGGTTAATCCTTTACTTTCTTGTGATTTTCTGTAAATTGCACTTAATTGTGGTTGAATTGATTGCAGAATATACGTTTTGAAATTATTTAGTAGAGCTGTAAGATTTTATTGATATTTTCCTGGGTGTTGGTTTCTAAGATACTTTGGGTATTTGGGGCTGCTACTGGTCTTTGTAGAAGTGGAAGTAATCATTTGAGAATACGGCATTGTTGTTGAGACTTTTCTGTGGATTACGTTGTATTTGTTCTGCGTTATTTCGTTGATCTTGGTTTGTGTTATTGTGGTGTTTGCAAATTTGTAATAAGGACATCCTTTGTAGGACGCATGGTGTCCTTCATACTCACAATTTACGCAATACGGTGGAGTATTGCCATCTTTTTTTTTCCTGAGGCATTCGCCTACTTTGTGGTCATTTTTGTGCTACTATGTTCAAGTCTTTGACATTTGTGGCATTTGAACATGCTGCGCTTTTTTAATTTTTCCCACCTTATTGATTGGCAAACAATTTTATTAATTATAATAATAATCGACTGTTAACTTAATTAAGAAGCAGAGACGGTGGCGGATGAGTTTTGGTTAATTTCAGATATCTTTACTGTTGGAATGTTTGGAATAGAGAGTTTATCAATCTCATTTTTTATTTCTGACACTTGTGTCTCTTGAGTTTTTCCGTGGATGCATTTTTTAAATCATTGTGTGGTTTTTCATTGATTAGGTATTCGATGTGTTTTTAGTATGGAAATTGTCACTTTTATTGATTGGTTGATTCATAACTTTATTAGGCAACTGGTCAGCTGACCGTGTGCAAACAATACATATATAAAGATTTACAAAGTATAATATAATAATCATAATAGTGAAAAACAATAGTAGTAAGTAGCAATTCAACGAGTACTCTGCACATCCCGACGAAGGAAGGTACTTAGCTTAGTTTTAAAGTCATGGAACGATGATGCATTCCGAACATTAGGGAGTAGCGATGGCCAGAAAGTATACACTTTGTGTAAAACGTCGGTTAGTAAAGTTATAAAGTTCTTAGTAGAAATAGCATATGCGTTTTTCTCGTACACGTGTATCATTAATTGTGTTGGATGTGTTTACCTTTGTAGCTTTGTCTTGCTGCTTTGTAGTTGGGTTGAGTTGTCATCATTATTTTGAGTGAGTGGAATAAAGCGATTCTTTGTTTCGATGTTTGTTGTCGCCGGGCGGTCATCGTCGTTTGTTTGTGTGCATCCTCGCTGGTTTCCATGTATTCATTATAGCTTTTATGATGTCGTGCAATTTTTAAGTTTGGTTGTTTGTCGGTTTTTCCACTCCACTTGTCTTTTAGGGCTGCTTTATATGATGGCCATCTGAAGATGTCCAAATTTTTTCAGGTAGGACAGGCTTTTTTCGCAAGAATGATATGACTTCATTCTCAGATCCAAGTTTAGCAGCGATAAGGTTTTCCAGTTCGATTAGAGTCAAGACGACGAACGCTGCAAATTAAATTGAAAATCTGGGACAGATGACAGATCTTTGACGATAGAAAAATCTTCTCTTTTAGATACAACAGCTGCTTGAACGTTACCAAAGATGATATTCAATAATCTTAATTGTTTTTCTATATTTTCTGCCAGCCACTCTCTTCTAACCGAAGATGGTAATTGAATACCATATTCAATCATATTTTCAATCACAGTTACACGTTTTGTCAATGTTTGTAACCTTTTGGTTAGTAATCGTTACTTCAACTTTTAAATTATCGATTGATGTTTTGATATCCTCATTTTGCGATGTTGTTAAATCTGCAAGACAATCTAACGTCCATTTCGCTGACGGTTTAGGAGAGAGAATACGAGATGAACTCTGAGAAGTATTGAGTGGCTTTGATTGTGAAGTTACCTGCATAGATGCATGTAAAAATTTACAACATTTGTCAGTACCACTACTTCTAATTCTTCGTAGAAGATAGCCCTCATGAAAAGAAGTCTGACAATCAGGGCAATATTGTGCTTTGTCAGGATTCACAATGCACGGGTTTAATTTAGATTTACATAACAAGAATGTCAATTTATCCAGCTCCAAAGCTTGATTATCACACATCTTAGCACAAAAATACGCAAATTAATTGTACAAAACGGGCGGAAATGAAACGCGTGATTTGTCGTTCAATTCAATATTAAATTTATTTACGACACTCAGGACGTAGGCGACAATTTTCACATAAAAAAATCAGACCGACGCGGGTTTTATCGAAAGGATCGACTCTCCTCTCTCACGATCAATTTTCGAATGCCAGCCTCGAGGAGGTTTCCAGGGGAACCAAACTATAACAAGAGACCAACGTTCTCCGGCCAAACCGAAAAGGCGGCGCTTTCGAGCGCTCATATTGAAATACAAATAGGTGAAATTCAAGGATCAATTATTTTCGAATTTGAAACAAAGATTACAGAAATCGAATTTTCTATTCGATTTGTCCACGCTCAGTTCTCAAGACTTCTCATTCGCCAGAGGCCTGTATAAGACACTTAGTCATACACATGTTCCTGTCAGGTTACTATCCATCAGGAGATTGAGCATCGTGTGGACCAATATATGTCACGCTTCTAACCTCCGGACTTCTTGTTCACCAGGAGGCCAGCGCGGTCAAAATTGGAGTCTGACTCCAATCCCCGAACTAGTAACCACACAGGTTACTCTCCATCCAGAAGCGAGCCACGTGTGACATCAAAGTTCGATATCTAAAACAATATCTGCTTTCAAAATTTCCTATAACACAAACCGAGCTAGATAGACTTTCGCCAATTTGGAGCGGGTTTCGCTCAGAGGTAAACCCGATTCCGAATCTGCGAAATATCTTTATACTATTGAAGCTCACTTTGCGTTCAGGATACAATGAAAGGTTTCAGAGAGCTATCCGCAAGGACGGCCCTGAGTGTCCACAAAGACACTTATCAAATTCGAAATCAATCACACGAATTCAAACAATAATTCGCAATTTACGTGGCTCCTCAAGGCTCGCAAACTATAAATCGGTACAACAATAGTACATACTTTGATGGTATTATTGATATTGTCGCCTTTCAGGATCTTTACAAACGTGTGCCTAACAGATCCCCGTCGTTTGGCCATAGCCCAATTTTCAAGAGAAGTACCCCCCATTCGGGTGCGCAATGGCACAGGGAAAACCCCCACTCATGTGGGGGAAAACACCTGTGCCGGGTACCGCAGATTTCAAACATCGATTCTGTTCGCAACATTAATTATAACCCAAAGTTCTAATTGTGGTTAGGTTTCCAAAAAACCACACTTAGAATCGCTCAAACTGGCACAAAATCACTCACGAGTAGACTATAAATTAAAGAAACTATTGAAACCATTTACTAGGTGTGACTAATACAAAATAACTGAAATAATCTAATAAATTTCAAAATATAAGCAAAAGCAAAATTCTATAACCATGTAATCAAGAGGGAGCGACCTCTGTTTTTGTTATTATACTCACTACTACGACGAAAATGTGTTTATTCGTTGCGATATCAACACGAAAACTGTGTAATGTCAACATACGATACAAGTTTTACAGTACTTAGTTTAGTTTCGTACAGTGGGATGCCCACAATCAAAGCGTGTCCCCTATATTATCTTCGAATTATTCGGATTTTAATGTTTTACATTGAAATAAATGTTTATTTTGACCCAGTGGGCATCTTATGACGTGTTTTGACGGGTGTGTGTTCTTATTTATATAGTGAGACGGATAATATCAATGTAGGAGGGTTATGCAGTTTTGTGATTTGTATTATTGGGGAAAAATACACTTTGTCTGTTTTCGACTGACTAACGCGTATTTACATTTTGTAACGCTCTTTCCGAATGCATTATAAGGCAACAAAGGAAGCTGTGGTATGCCCTACACAACAAAGCCACGCAAGGCCGTCCGAAAGAGTTACAAAATCTCTTGTGGTTATTTATAGAATAAAAATATGGAAGATCAGTTTTTGCTGTTCAAAAAACTTCTTTAACTCTTCAGCTACAAAATTTTAATTTTTCAAATACAAAAACTTTCCTCGACTCCGAAGCGCTTGAAGGTGATATGTCAAAAAAAAACATTCGCAACGCTTATCGACAAATAACTTTTAACCGAAATAAAATTAAAATAATTTATTAGACGCGTTGTTTTCGGATACCTATCCTGTGTATCCTGTGCAAATTTCAAAATTTTTCGTCGATAAATACCTCAGTTATCGTGTTATATGTATGAAAAAACATTGATTTCGCGAGTGCAATTTTTTTCAGTATTTATTTTTTTCTTCTAATGTGTTGATCGAATAAAAAAATATTCAAGATAAACATTGTTCAGAATGAAATTTTATACACCTTAAAGTTTTTTTTAATTCGTTTTTTATTTAAAATTTTGAATTTTTCACTGGCACTCATAAAATATGAAGTTTTTTCGACCGGAGTGAAAGTATTTTAAATTGGACTTTATTTTATCCGGCATTTATTTCCAAAGGGTGGTAATATTAATTTCCTATTTTTAGTAATTTGTATATATATGTATTTTTCTTGACTCTTGGGTTAGAAAATAGAAATCATTCTCACACATCATTTTTTGAAGGATTAGAAAATTAATTGTATGCCCCTTCTCCTCTTCTACGTAACCTCTACGTAACATTAAGTATATATTATTAATTTCTTTCAGGAAATTTTTTATATATTTTTTATAAAATAAAATTAGTATATAAAAAAAATTGCTCCGGGTGAGGATCGAACTCACGACCTTAAGATTATGAGACTTACGCGCTGCCTACTGCGCTACCGAAGCTATGTGATAGACAGCTTTAATATAAAATTTGGTAATTCAGAAAATTCTGAGAAGGAACAAGATGGTTCAGAATTACTTAGAAATTTAAAGACACGCCATTTCAATGAATGATTGGAAAATCTTGAGGAAGTAGAACATATTCGAAGAAGTTGTTTACTATATTATACGAAGACGATTAATCTTTTACAAAATTGGTACGACTCACTTTTATTTTAGGCTTTACTTTTCAGGTAAAAGAAATATTAAGAGGTGGAAACTTCAGTAGAACTTTCCGCGTATGTCTCACTCGCCTATTATAATAATTGTAATAATTTTGAATTTTAAGAAAATTACAACTTAAATAAATATAAAATTTCATCGCGAACATGCAAAGCATACACATTAAGAATAATTTCTCTTAGCCCCTTAACCGCCGCCGATGACGAAGATTTTGGCCCCGAAATATTAATTAATCTAACAAAGTCAATAATATATGTAAATTTAAAACAAAATTATTTCTAGATAATCTTGAGTATACTACATAAAATGTCGGTGTCCGTTTTTGAAATTATTGTTTAGCGTAGAAGATTTAAAATATTTAAAACTACAGTTTTGACGAATTTTTCAAAATCTTTGCCATCGGCAGTTAAGGGGTTAATCAAATCCGTTAGTTTACTATAAGATAATATATTATCTTCCAGTTATTCTGATTTTAATGTTTTATATGAAATAAATGTAATCATTTTTAACTTAAATTAAAAAAAATGCTCCGGGTGAGGATCGAACTCACGACCTTAAGATTATGAGACTTACGCGCTGCCTACTGCGCTACCGAAGCTATATGATTTATACTGTATTACTGAAAACGTTTCGACACTAATTATACAGATATCGCGGCTATTGTCATATTGTACAATGTGCAGTCGTCAATAAAAAGCATGATAGTAACGGATGGGAGGAAAAGATCAAGAGAGGCTGGTATGTCCCATCATCTTTTTAGTAAAAATGCGATATTTAATCCAAGACGAAGCTTCTGGACTGTTGACAAATTACTATTTTGTAGCAAAAGGATTAACTAATAATTTATTTTTGTAATTAAATATTTCCTAATATCCATGGCGTATTTAACATATTTTTTAATTTATTTGGTATTATTATTAGTGCTGAAGTGTTGTCAATATAGATTCAATGTTTATTTTAATATTTCTTCAAAATGCTATCGTTGTAAATATACAGGGTGTCCGAAAAGTATGGAAACACTCAAATATCTCGGAAAATCGACATCGAATCGTAAAAGTAAAAATACACGTATTCAATGGTTTCAAGAGAGCTATCCAGTGACACCTAACACAACCCCCCACCCCCACCCGCTGGGGGTGATAGAGGGGGTAACTTCAAAATTTTAAATGGGAACCCCCAATTTTTATTGCAGATTTTGCTTCCTCAGAAAAAGTTACGTAAATTTTGCCTACCATTATAATTGTTTTTGTTGACAGATGGCGCTGTAATCAACGAAATTAAAAAATTATTCTAAAAAGTTTTAAAAATCTCGCGAAAAACACAACGGATCAAAAAAGTAAAAACACACGTATTCAATGGTTTCAAGAGAGCTATCCAGTGACACCTAACACAACCCCCCACCCCCACCCGCTGGGGGTGATAGAGGGGGTAACTTCAAAATTTTAAATGGGAACCCCCAATTTTTATTGCAGATTTTGCTTCCTCAGAAAAAGTTACGTAAATTTTGCCTACCATTATAATTGTTTTTGTTGACAGATGGCGCTGTAATCAACGAAATTAAAAAATTATTCTAAAAAGTTTTAAAAATCTCGCGAAAAACACAACGGATCAAAAAAGTAAAAACACACGTATTTAATGGTTTCAAGAGAGCTATCCAGTGACACCTAACACGACCCCCCACCCCCACAGGCTGGGGGTGATGGAGGGGGAAACTTAAAAATTTTAAATGGGAACTCCCAAATTTTATTGCAGATTTCTCTTCTTCAGAAAAAGTTACGTAAATTTTACCTATTATAATTATTTTTGTTAACAGATGGAGCTGCAATCAGCGAACCACGTACCTGGAATAGCGGACCACGTTTCCAAAATTTTAAATGACGTCTTTTGCCTTTAAATATTTCAAAGTTCACCGATTCTTACCGCGAGGAGGTAGACGATTTTGAGAATCTTTTTTTTTTATTTTTGTATATTTTTTTTTTGTTTTTACCTTTTATTTGTTTTTTTTTTATTTTTTTAATTTTTTTTCTATTTTAAAGTTTAAATTTTCCTTCGCTTCTATTTTCTTTACTGGATTTTTAACATGTCTATGCCCACTAATTTATAAGATGTTCGAATTGAAGTCCTTCAGCAACTTGACAATATCCCAATCGTGCATAGAAGTTATCATAAACTTTTTGCAGCATTTCTTGAGATACTGTATTAGAACCTTGAATTATTTTTTCTTTCAACTCATCAATGTCTTTTGGTTTCGTTTCGTAGACCTTGTTCTTCAAGAAACCCCAGTAAAAATAGTCCAGAGGAGTTAGATCAGGTGACCTCGGTGGCCACTCGATCGAACCCCTCCTACCAATCCAACGTCGGGGGAAAATATTATTTAATAGATTGCGTACAATCAAACCAAAATGACAAGGAGCTCCATCCTGTTGAAACCAGACATTATCAAACGCTATACCAGCAATATTTCGTATTGCCGGTATAATCTGGTTATTTAACAAATTACAGTACCTTTCAGCCGTGAAATTCTCTTCAACGAAGAAAGGCCCAACAATTTGATTGCACAAAATGCCAGCCCAAACATTGATTTTCTGTGGATGTTGTGTGTGAGTATCTCTCATCCAATGAGGATTTTCGTCCGACCAATATCGTAGGTTGTGCCTATTAACTTCTCCACTCAACTGAAACGTAGCTTCATCAGAGAAGCATATCCAGAAAGGAAATAATTCATTTTCGTCACAACGTCTCATCATTTCCTCACAAAATTCTAATCTCCGATCGAAGTCATCTTCCGAAAGTTCTTGTACATATTTTATTTTATATGGATGGAACTTATTTGCTTTTAATATTTTATGGACAGACGATTTGCCGATACCAGTGGCTTGCGCAATCTTTCTTACCGAAGTATGGACGTCCTCAACGACACTTGCACAGACCGCTAAACTGTTGTCTTCGTTCGTGGACGTTTTTGGTCTTCCTGATTTTGGTCGATCATTGACAGAGCCAGTATCTTGAAACCGAGAAACAGTCTTACAAACAGTTGATTTGCAAATAGGTAGACGATCAGGATGGGTATCATTAAATTGGCGGACGACTTGTTCGTATGTTCTTTTTTTATCGCCGCATCCTCGCAGAATAAGGATTTCGATCCTTTCTTTTTGTGTCAAAGACATAGTATGCCAAATTACAACAGGAGGCAGAATACAGAATGTATCGAAATGGAAGAAATATGAAGCAAAGAATGAAGAAATAAAAGAAATATAAAAAATTAGAAGAAATTCAAATATTAGAGAAACATTACATTAAGTATCAAATAGCGAGAACGAAGAGAATTGCGATTTTTTGCGGTACGAATTTGACCAAGTTTTCGACAAGAGTGACGCTCGCATGTGTAATTTTCACAAAGCTGAAAAATAACCGAGACCTTGACTCATTCAAACAATAGAGCTTAACTAATACTAAGACGTGCTGTTTTGATTTGGACGCTGACGATGTTCGATTATTGACTACTTTCTCTGTAACACTGGCAGTTGAAAAAATCGACCGAGTGTATGCAATGGGTTTCCGCAAGCGATACCTACAGTACTTTCACACAAGTATACAAAATCACAGTCATGCAAGAAAGCCATAACACCATATGCGGATTTGGTCACCATTTACGCTATTCGGATACACGACATTCACTTCCTCGTAGAATAAGGATGTCGATTCTTCATTTTTCTGTCAAAAACTTTGTATGCACAATTACAAGGGGGGAGCGAATAAAGAATTTTAATATCTGGAAGAAAAGGTAAGCAAATACATTAAAAAAAAACATAAAAAAATTTAATAGTGAAGAATAAAAAAAAGGTAAAAAACAGAAATCAAATAAAAAAAAAAGTAAAACAGAAGATTCTCAAAATCGTCTACCTCCTCGCGGTGAGAATCGGTAAACTAGAAATATTTAAAGGCAAAAGACGTTATTTAAAATTCTGAAAACGTGGTATGCTATTCCATGTACGTCAAGTTAAATATTTTTTAGTAATTTTTTAATTTCGCAGATTGCAGCTCCATCTGTTAACAAAAATAATTATAATAGGTAAAATTTACGTAACTTTTTCTGAAGAAGAGAAATCTGCAATAAAATTTGGGAGTTCCCATTTAAAATTTTTAAGTTTCCCCCTCCATCACCCCCAGCCTGTGGGGGTGGGGGGTCGTGTTAGGTGTCACTGGATAGCTCTCTTGAAACCATTAAATACGTGTGTTTTTACTTTTTTGATCCGTTGTGTTTTTCGCGAGATTTTTAAAACTTTTTAGAATAATTTTTTAATTTCGTTGATTACAGCGCCATCTGTCAACAAAAACAATTATAATGGTAGGCAAAATTTACGTAACTTTTTCTGAGGAAGCAAAATCTGCAATAAAAATTGGGGGTTCCCATTTAAAATTTTGAAGTTACCCCCTCTATCACCCCCAGCGGGTGGGGGTGGGGGGTTGTGTTAGGTGTCACTGGATAGCTCTCTTGAAACCATTGAATACGTGTGTTTTTACTTTTTTGATCCGTTGTGTTTTTCGCGAGATTTTTAAAACTTTTTAGAATAATTTTTTAATTTCGTTGATTACAGCGCCATCTGTCAACAAAAACAATTATAATGGTAGGCAAAATTTACGTAACTTTTTCTGAGGAAGCAAAATCTGCAATAAAAATTGGGGGTTCCCATTTAAAATTTTTAAGTTACCCCCTCTATCACCCCCAGCGGGTGGGGGTGGGGGGTTGTGTTAGGTGTCACTGGATAGCTCTCTTGAAACCATTGAATACGTGTATTTTTACTTTTTCGATTCGATGTCGATTTTCCGAGATATTTGAGTGTTTCCATACTTTTCGGACACCCTGTATATAAAAGCATTAGGGCGAGGCACCTGTCAGATTTTAGTTTCATTAAATTGCAATAACAAAAAAGCGACAAAATTGTTTCGGGCATGAGTTTTCTTTATAAATTTAAGCGCTAAGGCCGCAAAAGATCTAATCATTAACTCCATACGTAACTTTCTTTGAAATTGTGAACTTTCGTTTCTGAAATGTGCGGATCGATTTCTATTGCTTGATGGCCCTTTTGATCGTAGCAAATGATCAGATTCCACATGATCACTTGAATGAAAATGTACGTAAAATTATTTTGGACGTGAGCGATATCTATAAAGAAAACTCATTCTGGACCCTACTTGGATGCATGCATTTCCAAATGTAAGGACTATAAACATGTTTCTATTATTTTATATCAATTGTATGACTCAATAAACAAATCATATATCTCAGAAACCGTTAAATTTAGTGCCGTAATAATAAACTATTGTTACCGTGGTGCCTCGCTCGGTTCGCTCGCTCAGAAACTTCCACCCTGTGGCAAGTCGGCTACTCCTAAATATTCCTTCGTTTACCAACAATTTTCAGTTTTATTATAATTTTGTACCGATATTTGTTTGTAGACAGAAGCACAAAAGGAGGGGGAGGGGGTATGCCATATAACAATACAATATTTCTTAGTTGTATAAAAATTTAAAATTATTGACACCTATGACCTATTACCTGGGATGAAGTAAAATTGAAAATGAGCATTTTCAAAACTTCCACCCCGCCCACCTATGGTCTAGGTTGAAGTAAACACTGTAATGTACTATTCGTGCGTTGTGTAATATTTCGAAAAAAGCTCAGTTTTCTTCAGCGAAAGTTGTTTAATATGTAAAGAAAACATTTCTTTAGCAACATTTTGTTTCAGGCAGTGTATAAAAAGTTACACGCATTTAAAAATTAAAAGTGCTCGCCTCAGCCCCAAAAATTCGTCCTCTTCTATACTTCAGCAAATTTCGAACGGAACGAAATAAATGTTACACTCTAAAACCCTTAAAGTGAAAACTCTTTGCAAAATAGTGAAATCTCGCTTTAAGACATAATGCCGATCGGACCACTCTCCTAAAAGTGAAAATTCACTTTATTAAAAAGTGGATTTTAGCACTGTATGTAAAGTGAAAATGTCACTTTATACAATTTGAAATTTCACTGCACGCACAAGTGAATATTCGATGTATGTCTAATGACATTTACATATTTTTGGTTTACATATGTATTTACTCTGACAGTCATTGACTACATTATCCCAACTATCTATGTCTATTATCCCATTCGGTAACCGCAAACACCGATTGGTACATGGTACGATCGATTCAGAACGCAAATTTCATATATACATAATTAAACGTATTTCGCCGCTTGCGAGAATGATACCGCATGGCGTTGGATGTGTTCGATACAATACATATACGTCACCAGTCGGCAAGAGTTCGATACATCAGCTTTCCGTCAACTCGTCTGGACAACTTTAATATAGACCTTCGGAAAGACTGGGTCACCTGGAAAAAATGTTATTGACATGTTTTCCGACGTATTTTGGGTCGCTGAATACGAATCTGAAGTCAAAATTCGTCGCTCGGCCATATCGTGGCCGCTATATTGAAAAAATATCGAAAAAATGTCCCTTTTTTTAGTTTTTTTTTCATTTATCTTGAAAACTCGAAATCGCACGAAAAAAAGTTTCAAACAAAAAAAAATGGCGCTTGAATTTGTCTACAAAAAAGATTCAATACATTTTCTTTCTAAAATTAAAAGTATCGCCGTAAATGAAGGTTGAATATGAGAATGTAGTCTGTGAATTTCAGAAGGATAAGAACTAGCCGGATTCAAACTCCGCTAGATGGCGAATTGCGATTCCGCGGTCGATACGCGGTCTCGTCTCAGTAATGGATTACTGTTTTGTTGATTAGGCTGCTTGTTAGTCACAGCAATATACAGCAAAGATGGAATTTACGCATTCCCAATTTATTATTGGACGCGCTGATGAGAGATGGTGTATTCAGTTTCTCATTGACGAACAAACGAATTCAGCTTAGTTATGACGATCAGATGTTTCGTTTTTTAACTTTTTACATCCTGCTGAGTATTTGCTCAAACGAGGCCACCCGTTAAAAATTCGAATCTCTGCGTTTTTCGACGTGATCGCCGAATTTCAAAAAAACATGATGTCGACTAATTAAGAGGAGGAATACGCGCGCACAAACACACACACGCACTCACACAAACAGGTGACGTGACGGCAAGGGGAACCACCTGTACAAAGCACCCCGAAGAGATGTAAACCCGACCGTGCAACCTCCACGTGGTACAGCTCAGGTAATGCTAATGCCAGATGTAATGTTAGAAATGATTGAACATATATATCGTGGGATGCTTGGTTCACCCATAGACGGAGTTTAGGCAAACCAAGAAGGTTAGGTTTTTCTTTTAGCGGGTGGGGGGGGGGGGGCGCAGGCCCTCCCAGTAGGCGGCCTAGTGTGGGCATTATGCTAAAAACACGCCAAGTCAATTGTTCTCATATTCAATCTCCATTTACGGCGTTATTTTTTACTTTACGAAGAAAATGTATAGGACCTTTTTTGTAGACAATTTCGTGCCCTACATTTTTTGGTTGAAACTCTTTTTCGTGGGACTTCGAGTTTTCAAGATAAATGCAAAAAATGTTTAAAAATGGCATTTTTCGATGTTCTTTCAATACAGCGGCCAAGATATGTCCGAGCGACAAATTTTGACTTTAGATTCGTGTTCAGCGACCCAAAATACGTCGGAAAATATGTCAATAAAATTTGTTCCAGGTGACCCAGTCTTTCCGAAGGTTTACCCTTTAATAAAAGTGAAATTTTCACTTTCAGCCGAATTTTCACTCGAAAAACGGCATTTCACTTTAAGTAAAAGTTATATTTTCACTTTTAGAATTTTAGAGTGTAGATGCTCATATAAAATGTGCAAAATATGAAAACGGAATATTTCACTTGTTCTCATTGCGAAGTGGCTGAAATTGGTTATACTTCTTTTCCATTATAATTATACATATATGAACTTATTTTCCTTTCGGCAAAGTTTAATAAAGAATATTTGTCAAAAAATACTTTTTCTATTATTTCTTTTATTTAAATCTTTTTCAATTAAGTCTTATATTTGTATACATTAGTTTTACAATGTTTAATAGACAGATCTACTTTCTAACGCGATAATCGCTATTAACTAGATACATTTTTCAAACGACTTTAAAAATTCTACTATGCACCTACAGACATTTGATACGAGGTTGCGCAATAATAGTTTCCATTTGTAGTGGCCGTTGCAGCCGTATCTTCGTTAGATTGTTGATTAATTTTATTCTCTGCGCATCAAATTTGCAGCATTGCCATACTATATGGTTTACAGTTTCCTCGGATTTGTTGCATTCACCATGTGGGATCTTTACTCGTGGCACCTCTGGTAAAAATGGGAGCGTTACTTAAGAGTGACTGTAAGAGTTTCAAAGGAGTTGAAAAGCGTTAAATCTGCTTCAAGAAGTGTGCCAGAGAGTTAACAAAGAATGAATTTCGACAAAAAACGCATAACGTAATTTTTTATTTTACCAGGGAACATAAAGAGTTTGTTAAGCGAACCATAGCGTGAATTTGGACATTTTGTACCCTCGCGTAACATTTAATTTTTTTCTGGGGCCACAACACCCCATAAAATTTCAAAATAAAAAATTTACACTTGTTTTCCGAGTTGCAAATCAATTTTAAATGTTGTGAAATTAAAAAAGTACTCTTACACATTCTGTAGCAATGAGATAAGCTACCTACAGAAAGTGTAACATCATAACACTGTACTTTATGGAGAAAGTTGTGGTCCAAAAAAACCCCCATACAGCACCCCACTTACCTTACATATTATGGAAGAGTCTTGCTGCTATCCTTTGCAATGTTTTTTTCTCATTCTGACACTATAAATACTATATTTACGATTTAGAACAATATAAAAATGAATATTTATTACTGCCCGAATGGAAAATTATTCAGGCTGGAATTCGGTCCTGATGATGAAGCCTGTGAACAAAATCAGGTCTGGACATGTCCCTTTATCAGGCCCTGGCACATCGTGTAATGCTTTTTCTGTTAAGGCCCTGATTAGGCAAATGTACAGGACCTGATCAGGACCTTACAAATGCCCAATATTTCGCATGCTTTCCAATTTTCATGGTGAAAATATTTACAATAGTATTACGAAACAACAAATTAATACACCACTCGAAAGAGCAGGGTTTGGACAATAAAAATCGTCAATTTCAAAATTTGTTTCACTGCGTTTTACTACTAAAAAATACTGTCGTTAAATTTATGTACATTTGGTCCTTAAAGGGTTAAATGGACCCTAATTTTTAGGTTAACTTCAATGGCTCACCACTTAAATTCAAAGCCTCGGCAAATCCAATTTTGGCATAGGACTTTTTGCTTGAAATTTCATGTAAAATACGTACCTGCAATATCCTCCGTGAGTTTGTGGACACCCTGTAGAGATATCATGAGAGCAAATTACCAAAAAACTGATTAATTGAAAACTCCACGTTTTATACATCTAATATCGTTGAAAGTTGTAGCGATTGAATGAAATTTGTACGTTTTCAAGTGCAGATTTTTGGTAAAAGGCAAACGATACTTCTTCGTCTTTTCTTGGTAAATAATAAAAGTCTACATTTACAAAACAGATTTGAATACTCATATATATTAAATTTATTTATACAAAATATATATCACGTTACACTTAAAATTGTCAGAAATATAAAAAGACAACAATAAGGATGGGGCAATCAAGTGCATACACATAAAATATCGAAATATTCACTGCACCAGTGTTTTATTTTTAATGAAGTACGTTTTTCGGCATCGTTCTTTGATGTGTTTTACAATTTCTTTAGTTTTAGCAAAATTGAGAAAATACAAGACGACAATACGCTGCAAAGAAAGACTGTCGACGAGCGGGAATCGAGCTCTTGATATAAATGTCCTACCGGTGGACATCGTGGATTCGTGTACAATTAACATTTCATATTTCGTAGAATATAAATAAGTATTCGATACACGTTAATATTTGGCGTTAATCACTTGTTTCTTTTAAAACCTACGACCTATGACAATGACAAAATTCCTTTTTTTTCTCTCGCCATTCCCTGCCGGCTCTCTGCGCCAACGATATCGACACGCTTCACCAAATGCCTTATTTCACTATATATACAATTTTCTTCGTTTCACGTGGCAATAAAAATCGTCGCGGTAGTACAAAAATAAAGTATACGATTATAAAAGGAAAACCAAATCCAGTGGCGACAAAAGCGAGGTGCGACTAAAGGATAAATGCGTACTTTTTCCCCTGTTTCCTAAAACCGCCACCATCGCTATTGCATTTCGGATAGACGTTTCTGTTTCGTGATAAAAAAAAAAAATTACCCTTGCTTCGAATCGGAGAGTCCGGTCGGCACTTGTAACATCAAACTGGTTATTTGTGAATCGTAAAATTATATGTAACACTATTCACAATTTCCTTTCCATTTGTTTTTTTTTTATCTTTTCATACTAAAATCATCTACTTAAATGCGTTTCTCCTTTTTTGTATGCTAATCTACATAAATGCGTTACACGAGTACAATTTTGACGCGTGTTTTTCATTTCGTTCCGGCAGATGGCGTAACTTTGATCGATTTGTTAGGCCTTTTCGTACCCACTCCGGGGAACAGACCTTCTATTAGGGACTTGCGATTCTTAACGTCTCTCTTTTCACTAATCGTTGAAGGTCCTTCACGTTTCGAAATTTCCCGACTGTTATTCGTCGTAACCTTAACCTTTGGGATGGATTTGTTTTCTGTTTCATATGTTTTCCTCGCTAACTGTGGGGTGTAATACAAACTAAACCTTTTCGTTTCATCCCTCGCAACTTTTGAAGTATTTTGGCGCAATTCATCAGTTGAACTGAATCTATTTCCACCTACCGACTGTCGCGTGTTAGTCACGACGTCACCCTCGTTCGGCCTCTTCGACGTGTACCGACCGTAGCAGCTGAACCTTTTGTTTCGAAAATCGTTCACCGGTTGTTTGTTCTTCTTTTCCCGAAATTTGACGACGCTTTCCCCGACAGGATCCTTATTTTGAGGCTGCGAACACAGAACCGAAATTCGGCTGGGTTTCGTTGATTTTTTATTGCTTTCCTGTGACGTGACGCGTTTCGTTGCATCCGGTTTAGTGAAATGTGTTTCTTCGGCAAACCGTACATTATCGAAACTTCCGTGTGAACTGATACTCGAACTTGATTTCGCATTGTGCGTGTACCTAGCGTACTGGATATTTACAAAACTGTCCGAGGTTTTGATATCGTTCCCGGAACTATCGCTTAATCTATCGACGGAATCGCAAGAATTGGATTTATATTTTCCGTTTGCGACTTTAGGGATGGTTAATTTTTTATTTGAGGAAATTCCCTTTTTCGCGTTGGAACCGAAGTGATTTGTCTTGCCAATGTTGGAATTTTCATAGATGGGTAATCGGGAATAGGTGAATCCATTGCCTGCAGGAGAAGTGGAATGGAGTTTCGAATCGACATGATCTACACAATTTTTTTCTGGTAAATCGACTTTTTCCGACATGTTCATGGGAGTGTGGGCAGATCGCAAATGAAAATTGTCGTTATTTTTATTATTTTTGTCCATATGTTTAGCGGAATTGCGTCTTCCTGATGGATTATCAGCGATCCAAGATTGCGAGTCCCGGCCATTTACGTCGTCGTTCAAATGCAGCTCCTGGAATAAGTCTGTTTGGACAATGGATTTGCTGGGGGATGGAGGATTTATATTAACGTTCAATTTAAAGGGCTCTGAGTCGGAATGTTCTAGGTGTTCCCGGTGACTTTTTTTGAATCTTTGCTTCTTATAGTCGAATTCGAAGGTGGCCACTCTTACCGGCTGACACTGCTGATCCCCGTGTTGCTGCGGCAATTCGGCGGCGGCTGTTGCTGCTGAGGTTTGCTCATCTCCTAGAAAGCTCTGTTGGTGTACAGAGGCGTAGAAGAAAACAGAAAAGCAACGCTACAGATACGACAAACTACCCAAGCTTTTGCAAATGCTGTGGTAAATTCATAGAGTATTTTGCTACGTGTCGGCTCTAATTTTTATACAATTTTTACTGCAGATTCGGCATCGTTGTCCGCATGAAAGGGAACCTGAGAACCTATTTCGCTCAATATGTGAGGTTTAACAATTTATCTTTGCTATGGAGTTATATCTTATTTCTGATTAAAACATAAGACATAATTAATAATTACCTAGTGTTAAACTATCTTGAAATCCAAATGATAAAATCCCGAATGCTTTCTATAAGCTATGAACTGTTCCATAAACTCGAAGTCACAAAATATTGTGCATTTTTTTGTACTGGATTTTGATAAGGATGAATCAATATTGAAACATGTGACTTGATTAAAATTATCGATTATAACTAACTAAATCAGGGAATGGTGTTGATAATGAAATTGATAATACTATTGCATAGTAAACTTTGAACAGTATTTCTACGTTTGAATCCTCAATTATAATCTGACCTGAACAACTTTTGATGACAGTCTGTTTTATAAGTCATTATTTAAATGTACGCTGTGGAGATTTCAAAATTGAAAATCATGGATTCAACACAGTATTTAGAATTCGAAAAGAAATGGTGGCAATTACAGTGTACAATCTTAGATTCCTTGAATTTAGAAACAAAATACTAGGGTATTTCAATGAACATTCTGAAAAAATTACTTGAAATACAAATCAATTTTCAACTGGTTTTTAGACTACCTCATCAAAAAATATTGCTTCATATTTGACGTCGAAAAAAGTGACTATAAAAAACTTTCATCCTTTATATTAACTAATTAATCACGTTTGATCGAATCCTGCAGTTTAAACGCTGAAAATGCTGACAAAATCGGTCTTGAGAACTTGATTTATACATATTTAGACTTTACAAAAATTCTCACATTAAAATTACACGTGATTGTACTTCCAAAACATCTTAAAAATAAATTTAGTTTTCGATTTTCAGGATGATTATCATGTATTTAACTTGAACTTCATTTCGTGATAAATACAAAGGTTTTTATAGCTTTTCTGGTCGTTAAATACTAATCTGAAGTCACATTTCAAAAATTCAAAATGGTGGATAGGACGGACGAATTTTTTTAAATTTCGCCAGATGAAATTTATTGAAATTTACAATATAATTGGAAATCTCACTTCAGGTTCGTGTTAAACCGTCTCCCAGTACAAGAAGAAACATTTTGTAGCAATATTTGTTAAACGTATATATTTTTTCTAATTGCACTGTTAAAATCCAGGAATATAATGTGGGAATGTCAGAGATTTATATATAACACATTATATAGACTTTATCAAGGTCATATATCTCAATAAAACACTAACTGCTAGTTTTTTTATTACATATGACACGATTAGCTATAAAATGTTATAATTTTTCCTCACAGTTCAATATCATGTACCGGAACTCAGTAAAAATTGTATTAAAATGTAGCCGATTTAATATAAAATACCCTACTTTTGAAAAAAAAATAATTAGAATACCCGCCTCAAGATTTGACGATTATTACGCTTAATTAGAGAACCTACAATGTTTAAACGAGAGCATCTAAGGTTCAAACTAACAAAATAATTGAACAGCTTTTCGTAGACACAATTTCTGAAAAGTCGTTCGTCTCCCTTTTTAATTAAAAGAAAATATATAATTGATTCTTATACCAAAAAATACTTTTTTTCCATTGAAAAATAATATTTAATCAAGGCAAAATTAATTTACCATCTGCTTTACTTGTAGGTATGTACGCAAATTTTCTACCTTTTAGCGATATCCTGAACAATTTATAAACAGAAGTCTTAATTCAAAATGATTACCTAATGAAAAAAATATATTTTAGTAAAAACCCAATTATAACTTCTTTTAATCGGTCTCCGTTTTTCTTTTAAAAGTAGATTCGGAAAGATCGAGCCATTCTTCGTGAGGTATGATGATCGTGTTCTTTTAAAGAGTTACACCACGCATGAATTTCGAAAAACAAACAATTTTTTCATTTAAAACCTGCTTAAGGGCCTCAGAAATAAGATGTAACCTTGTTTATAAGATGAACAAATTTTTTAAATAAATTTAAACGCGTCTTACTAAAAAATACCTTTTTCGATTAACCGTTTGACTGGTAGGCATTTTTCAAAGTTCCGTGCTAAAAGTTGTAGATGGCTGCTGTCAACTAATATTTACCAAAATCTGTTCCAAACTTAATTTTTACTTTTGAACACCCTCAAATTTTCAATAAATTAAAAAAAAGACAAATTGACAACAAAAAAATTAAAATCTCTGGGCCGGTACACTCTGAGGTCGTGAAAATTTCACCAGCAAACTGCGGGGGCACTATTTGCCGCATGCCAGGTCTCATATAAATTTACTGCTAAATGTCAAAATTGTAACAATATATAAGAGAAAAATAATTTTTAGTTGCCATGATACGTCCACGGTATTTAATTTTCAGACTTTATTCGACGAATTCAGCGACTAAAAAACAATAACATGACAAGTTTGAGAAAAAATCAGCGAAAAATTTAAAAGATATACGGGTGAAGTGAACTATTAGTCGCCATATTACATCCGCTATTTTGATTTTTGAGACTGTCAATTAAGATTCGAATTTGGTGGCCAAATAAACAAAAGATAACAAATTTCGTGAAATGTCTTAGTGCATATTTTTAGTAAAATCAAACATTTTTTCTTTAAATGTCCAACAATTTTGTAAAATGTGATATAAAAAAATCTTTGTGTCATTATCGCCCTTTTTGCATATAAAATTGAAAACATCTTGGGATTTTGTTCCAGAGTAAAAAAAAATAGAGGTTAATCTTTTCGGACCGTGCGCACCTACACAGTCGCCATTTTGTTTTAAATCACAGGACTGCAATTTTTATAAACTGCAATTGTATAGATAAAATTTCTCTAAACATTATTTTCATTATCCTTATTTCTCGAAATTTCTCGACGCTCTAGAGTGGTGTAACCCTTTAAATCCAATTTTACGTTTAAGGGGCACAGGCAGTCATAAATTTAAGAACACTACAACTTTTACTGAAACAATCGAGGACTTATTTTATAGGTCTGGATTGTATCGATTTTACTCTTATTGGAAACTTTAAAACCACTTTTTCAGAGATAGCGGACGCAATATTAAAAAAAAAATCATTTTGAAAATCTGTGGAACCTCTTTTATACATACTTAGTTTGTACAGGAATGGAAGATTAACTTACAACGTTTTATAATTAAAAAATGAAATGATTCATTAAAAAAAATCATGATGTTAATTTCAAAGTACTGTACAAAATTAAACAATTTTTTGTTGCATTGTTCAAGGTAACAACCGACTCTACTTATAAAATGTTTTTTTTTCCTATGATCCTTCATTTGATTTTCCATTCAAAGAGATTGTTGATAGGTATTATAATAAATTCGTTATATTACTTATAATTTAAAAAAAAACTATGAAATGTTCTTTGAATGCAAATTTTTTAAATATAAAGCCGTATTTCGTTTTTTCGTTGCGTAGCTGACTGCCTATGTCCCTTAAGACCGCCAATGGAATAGACCAAAATTTGATCTTTTTTTTCGAAATATGATTTTCTTATAACTGTACTTGTCAGAGCATGGGTTATATTAAACACAACAATTATTTTCAACAGGTGGCACTTCTAAGCGCAAAATGGTTTTCTTACGAAAAAGGCAGAATATTTTTAAATTGTGTATGAAATTTATAGTTAAAATTTTTCGTTATTAACAAATGTCCCTCTGGTTTTAGTTAATTATTTACGAAGTTAATATTGCCAATGAAATGGTAACGTTAACCAATAACACAATTTATACTAAATTAAAGAACATTTTAGTAATTACAAGCAATAAATACAATAAAACTGAAATACTGGGAAGTTAAGTAAATAAGCCAACATGTTATTAATTATTAGATACATTTAAAAAAAGACGTCTATTTTGGTTCAATCATTAGTTCAAGTTATTTTTGTGATTTTCTTCTGTAGAGTTTTAGCTCTCATTTGTGATTTCTTTGGAATAGAACTCCTACCATTTCATATTTTTAAATTCATTACTTCTGGTTATCAAGTGTCTTTCGGTGCATTGCGCTTCGTGGAATTGATTCGTAAACAAAAATTTATGAACCTTTTATGCTCAATTCTAAATAGCGCTAGAAAAATATTACGTGAATAAATAAATTTTATTCACTTCCGGTTAGTCTCGAAATTCTCTCAGTTCTTTCCATATTTTCACATGTATTAACTTATTTTACACCTGTTTTATTTCGATAGATCTACTTTAACGTACAAATAATCAAATTTAACGTACGCTCAAGTAAATAACTAATAAACGGCCCATGCACATGTCAAGATTTTGAAAATTGTAAAAAATTATCGAAAAATTTCGAAAAAATGTCATCGTATTCTTTGGGCAATTCTAAGATCTTTTTGTTCAGCAACAATTTTTCCAATAGTCTATCATTTTCAAATAAAAAATTCCTGAACTTATGGACGATTTTTTCGTGTCTTAGTCGCCATTTTTGATACTTTCAGCTTTATTTTCAAAATTGTAATACGTACATTTTAAAATATAGGCCTTGAAAACACTTTTCTATGTGGAATCGAATGCGTATAACATTGGTTACTAATAAAAATCTTCAAACTAAAACTGTTCTCAGTAAAAAATAACTTTTTTTTGTAAAGAATTGTTTGTAACTTTTTAAGCATTGACTTTAGACAAATTTTGTGGCCGTATTCTGAAAGAGCATGAAATTTTACGTCGAATATGGTGTATCGATATTTTTTTTTATACTTGTAGTATGAAAAAAAATTGACAACATTTGTTACGTAATAGGTTAAGTTTCTTATCCAAAATCGCCTTATTGTTAATACTTGGTAGTATGCTGCGATTAACACTACATTTACGATTATCTATCTCGTAACTTTCTGGACTGTATTTTCCCAAAGGATCCCGACACCAACATGTCATGCACTAAACTACAGCCCAGAAAAATGTGAGATTCGTCTTAAAATTCCACCTGCCATTGAACCAAAAATCATAACGATTCTCGCGATTGATCCGATTATGAAATTTGGATCAGTGACGTAATTTTATGGTTTAATCGTCAAATCTTGGTATCGCGACTATGGTAACCATGCCTTACGCGGGGGTCGAGTGCACATGAACCAGAAGCCTTTCGAAATCCGTTCGAGCGTGAAATAAGCCAGCGTGTACTATTTCGCGCTCATCCCACTCAAAACGACCATTGTATCAGAATTGCATTAATAGCGGTGCAGCATAGAATAGAGGTATCTGTAACGGTAATATCCCAATAAAATAGGTGATACGAAATTTATTAATGAATGGTTAATGACTGGTTGCTGCTCTAATGTGATGGCCGTGAATCATGCGAATTTTCTCCCATGATCTTCTAAATTGTGCGTGAGAAGTGATAACGTGATAAACTAATAGTTTTAATATATTTAGGAATCAAATTTACCGTTAACCACGGATGGTCAAGTACGTCTTCCGCGCTGAATCGCAGTTCTGGCTGTGTCTGTAGCATATTTGATATGAGCTGCTTCGCTGAGTCCGAGATCATGTCCCAATAGGGAGGTGTGAATTCGTATTGGCCGCTTAAAATTCGTTCGAATAACTCCTCTTGTTCGTTTTCACGTGATACGAAAGGAGGGAATCCACAGAGAAGAATGTACAGAATAACACCAGCTGCCCAAACGTCGATCTGTTACAGCAGATTATGTTATTCAAGGTTAATTACATAAAATGTTATTTAGTAAATGTCACGAGAAAAAAATTTGTCGTAGAAATTTTAAATAAACGTAATTTTTAGATTTTTTGCAGGTTATTGTACACAGTTTTATTAAATTATCACCTGCAAACTTCAGTTTCACTTTAGATCTTCCTATTAATGTCGAGGAAGATGTGTTGTGACAAAAAAGTCTGATAATTACTTTAAAACTCTGCAAAATTCCAAAAGAGATATGAAAATAGTCGTTTTTCATCAATTTTTTCAAGATTTATCAACGGTGAGCCGTTTTGTAGTAAAGTGATACAAAACGAATCCAATCACTTACAAATCTGAGTAAAATGAAAAAAAAATTGGTTCAACTCGTACAATTTTAAAGGTGCGATTATTTAAATGTAACTTTTAGCATAAAAAGTGATTTCATTTTGATTTTCGTCGTACATTTTCAATATAATTTATTTTTATGTTTTGTATATGAATGGTGAAATAGTATAATAGCGTGTAAAAGAATTTTCTACGTTCGTAAATTGACTAAATTGACTAATAGAGATTATGTTTAATTGTTTGTGCGATTATTAATTTTGGGAGTATACCCAACAATAGAAGTTAGTTTTGATTAATTTTAATAAATACCAGTTTTAACAGAGTTTTAACAGTTTTTGTTCCTGAGTATATTTCAAAAATATATCGAAAAATAAAAGGTGTGTACTTTGAAAATGTTTATATTATCCTGTATGGTTTCATGTAATTCCTTATAAAGAGGTTCAGGCTAGCTAATCCCAGAAATTATCCGAGTTTCAAAAAAATATAACATAAACAGATGTTATAACATATAAATTGATTTACCTTCAATCCATAGCCTATTTCAGCTAAAATTTCAGGAGCTACATATGTAGGAGTTCCACACACGGTAAAAAGTGGTTCTCGAACAACTTGAGCAAGCCCAAAGTCACCAAGTTTTAGACATCGAACTCGAGTTCCATCTAATTCGACCAGAAGATTCTCTGGTTTTACGTCACGATGCACTATGTGATGTGAATGTAGATAAGCCAATGCAGAAGTTAAATGACCTATCATCACACTTGCTTCAGGCTCTGAGAACTTTGTAGCAGCTGCTATTGCATCAAACAAATCCCCTCCCTGTGTAAAAAATAATTCAGCATATATTAATAAGTTTTTGGATATTTTATCATTTTTATTCAATATTTTATTTATTAAAAATTATGGTGAAATTTCGTAATTGTTAATTATTTTGCATTATGTATCTAATTAATTCGAATCGTTTTCGATTCCTTTAAAATCCCGAAAACCTACAACAAAAAATCAAAATGACGCATATCTAACTTATTATTTTGTCGTCAACATATGATTATGGTAAATAAATTTGATCTTCGATTGTGCAGTCATATATGCCTGCAGTTAAATGTGAATAATTCTACTTTTTTCAATTTCCTGTGAATATCACTAATTTGCAGTTTTTTAAATGTATTTCATCTACTAAACGCGAAAATCATGTTGAAAATGTTTGAAAGATGAATTGAACTTTTTTTTATGTTTTGTCTAAGAGTTTCATATTTTACGTTATATCTGCAGTAAAAAGCATTCAATTGGACCGTACAAAATATAAAACTAATGGTAATTAAGTTCCCAGCAAAGACATTCATACGTTTTTTCAATATGTTTAGTAGTTCAAATATTACGGGCCAGAAGATGTAAGAAATATCGATTTTGCCAACGAAAATAAGACTCCACAATTCATTCTGTTGCCATGCAGAGATAAAATACAAAATACAAAGAAAAGATACAATGCATCAAATTATTTTTACGCATAGGATACACTTTTACGAAGAAAACTAAACGTTGCAAAAGGAAAGCTATTGGGTGCGGGTCGAAATGCCGACAGTCATAAAGCCGACAGTCAACAAGCTGACACATACAAAAATAGACACATCGACTAGCGGACTATCATTTTTTGAAATGTCTTTTTTTTGACTGTCGGTTTTTTGACCTATCGGCTTTTTGATTTGTCGGTTTGTCGACCCGCACCCAAGTTATTGATAAATATCGTAGTTATAAACAATGGAATATAGGCACAAAAATAAAAATTTCATTTGTTTCTGTATATTTCGTCGATTTAAAACTATTATGTTGTTTAATCAAATATAATAAATTCATAATATAATACGAAAATTGGTTTCCTTCGGGGATTTAATATTATTTTCGACGCTTTCCATTTTAATTTTCGGATTTGGTAGTCACATTTCTCTGTTGTTAATATTTCATTTTGAAGAGTAGCAATATTTTAATTCTTGCATTTTACATTTCTAAAGAATAATTTATCATGAATAGAAATGTGTAAACGAAGTAAATAAATTTGTTCTATATAGTTAAGGAAAAAAAAGAAAAAGTCTTAAAATTTTCATTTTGTATTTTCGTTCAATTACTCATAACTGCGATACTTATCCATTTTATATTTAATTTGACTGAAAAAAATAATGTTTCTTACTTACGTATATCCCTAACACTTAAAGTATTGAACAGATTGAAAATATAACATATGGACATATTTACTGAGGACTTGAGTACCTACAATGTCATGCTTTGTGCGACCCAAACAGACGTTTTTTGTCGAGGTAAGATGTGAAGCTACTTCAGAAAAAAAACGAATAAATAGTAAAAAATTCGTATATTTTGAAAACCTATCCAAAAAGTTAATCGTTGATTTTCATAGATAAATTTAGTGAATAAAAAATTATCTATATTATTCTTCAGTTTCATTCCACCTGACAAAAATTGAGAATATGTATAAACAAAAAATATTCTGTAAATTCTAAAAAGAAAATCTGTTATTTAATCCATTAAGTCCGCCAGATACACATTTTATAGTTAATATTCAACATTAATTCTCAACAGGAAATAAAATTAATATTGAGTTAAAAATTAACCACTCTATCATTTTTGAGTGTTTTTTGTTATTGGCGTAGTCAAAATTGTATTTAAATTGTATTTTAAATATTAAATGATCAATGGTGTTGTCCATTTGTTTTGGTCTTTCTAAAATTCTAAAAAATTATTAAGAATAATGATGGCAAAAACTCTCATCAAAATGAAACCTATCTTAAAAATACATACAATGATATTCGTCATTGCCACTATTATTCATTCGTTCTCATGCTCGTATTGATCTGATTGACAGTTTGACCCTCTGAGTCATGTGGGATTACCTACCTACTTTACAAATTTCTTTAAATTATGAAGCATTTTTGAGAAACGCTTTTTGTTTGCACAAAATTAAAAATACTGACACAGTTTAATTTATGTAAAATAAAATAAAACAAAAACTTCGTTTTGTAATTGTTGCATTCCATGTAGAGTATTGCAATTTTTCATCATTAAATATAGATGCATTAATATGGTTAAAAATTTAATTTTATCATTTGCAATTACTTTTCTTCAATAATTGTGGTTCAAGATTAAGAAACATTTAAAAATGACAGCTGCAATCTCTTTTCTTCCAGTCTGTAATTTATGCCATAAAATCCTGAATATATTTTTAATCCAATATTTTTTTTTCTTATCACACGCCACTCTCTAAGTGAATCCCTCAGAGTGAAGATTTCATTCTATAACGAGTGACATTTCGCTTCGTCAAGGGTGAAAAAACTCACTCCTAGAATTGTGAAATATCACTCACAATGTACTGAAAATTTCATTCTTCTTGAAAGAGTGGCAATTTTCACTCCAAGGAAAGTAGAGAGCAAAAATAAGATAATCTTATAAAAAATCGCAAAAATATTTACAGTTTTGTAAATTGCATGTAAACAAATTTTCTTGGAAACTGTACCATTTCAGATGGTAATTTTCAGTGACATTTACTCTCTAAATTTTTTACAGTGAAAATTGGGTCATTCACTTTAAGGAGAGCGAAATGTTTCTACCCATTTTTAATCAAGTGAGATTTCCACTTTAGAACTAGTGAAAAAGTCACTTTTAGCAGAAGATGACCCAATGTTCACTGTAAAAAATTTGGAGAGTGTAGAATGGAGAAGATTGTCAATATTTCTGACAAAAATTACTAAATTTTTTACTCTTTGAATAGTAAAAATTCCGAAAACTTATTGTCATTTTTATCAGAAAGAATGACATTTTTTCTCATCAAAGTCTGTCCCAAAATTACCATTTGCAATAGTAAAATATCCAAGACAATTATTTTCAATGTAAATATGTGAAAACTACGGCATTACTAAATATAAACATATTGGAGAAATAGTAATTAACAATAAAAGTTTCCTACTTGTTTTTAGGGTAATCCTTTGGCCGTTGTTTTAAAATTATTTATAATTACAGTGTGTATTATTATTGGAAAGTACTATTGAAAATTTCGATATGTTAAATGATTTTAACGAAATGATTTATTGTAATTTAAAACTTAATTAAAAACTGTAATTAGTTAGTGTCTTTCTGATGTTAATTAGAACATCGAACTCCAATATGAAAAAAAAATACTAAGAGGAAAAAATAATAAAATCTACTAAAAAATAAGTACCTACGGTAGTGAAAAGAGAAATGTAATAAAAATTACTAAACCATATAGCTATTTCTACTATTTGTCATATTTTGGACATTGATATATTTATTTTACCTAGTCATAACCTTCTATTGTTTAGATGATGATTAAGTCCAAGGATATGTGAATATAGGTTACTATCTTGAATATTTAATTAATAATTGTTCTATCATTTCAACAGTTTTTATCCTATGCTTGTTAGAAATTGTGTTATTAATAAATGCACAGCCTGTTTTATGTTATTTTTCTATACAAATAGATATCTTATTGTACGATTAAGACATGGGCAGATGAAAATGATTAATTAATTAGTAAATTAATATAATAATTTGAATTGAAACCCATTAGTTTAATAAGTTTTTTCCCTTGATTTCTTTTTATGTCCACAGTGATACGGAAACACTATTAATTGCTTATTAATTTAAGTAATTTAATAAGTAATTAATATTGTTTCCGGTATTGCAAAGCACAAGAATTCAACCATTGAGATGTCGTAATCAAGTAAGGCCCAAAATAATTTTATAATAAATTATTGTTTTATCATGACTGAATTTTACGATTACTTTCAATTAAGTTTATGTTTTAAACTTTTAAACTATTATAGTAAATTATCTACTACTATTTTATGTATATAAATACACATATCAAGTTATAACCAATTTACAACCCGTTTTTTCGCAAAATACATCGTAAAAATGATGTACAAATTTCTGATGGTGAGTTCTTAAAAAACGTAAAAATTTAAATAACAAAAATACATTTGCTATAATCATATGTTCCCCCTTTTCCGTATAATCTAATTTAATACCATTATTACCATATTTTTCAACTTTTAAAAACGTAATTTTGAGTTTGAAGATTATTTCTGCTATCGTGTACAATAATCGCTATTCTTAGAATCCATTGCAAAAGTTTTGTAAATAATTAGATTTTTCTTATCTTTATTTGAAGTAGGTCAGTAAATATTTCTAACTACTAATAACTATTTCATATTTAGTTAGTTTACACTGCCGTTTATTGTACGACTTCTTTTTAAAAGAAAATATGCTGTACTTTATTTTAAATTATTGTTTTGTAAATTTTAAAAACGATAATAAAATTCCGGATAAATAACTTAAATCTTCAAATTCGAGTTCGAAAACTGCATTTGATACATTTGTAAGGTTCAACGCGTAGGTAATCTCTATTTTTAGCCTTTTGAGTTTTATTGAAAACATTTTTGGTAAATATTTGACAATTCATTGATACACACAGTGACTCCTACGTTATTTTGTATTTTCATCGTTTCATGCCGTTTATAATTTCGAATCATTACGAATTATTAAACGTTGCATTAAAAGTGAATTTCATTTATACATTTCGAAAGATTAATATTAAACCACATTAATACAACACAATTATCATTCGCAAGCGACCAGAAAAATTATGCTTCTGTTATTTTAAACTCCTCATTCCAGTAGAGTGCGTTAAGTAATTGCTTTATTATAAATATTTGAATATGTTCGACTGCACGTGAGAATATCCAATACGTACGTGTCACAATTTAAAAATAGCATTCGGGGTATGCATACCAAAGTTTACTGAAAGAAATAAAATCCCGTTGTCTAATGAATTTTTTTTTTGGGATATGCTATGTGAAGCAAGATGCCAAAGAATTCCAACTTTTTGTTAATGTTTTTTTGTTTGTTTTTTAATGATAATGTTTAAAAGAGATTGATATGATTTATTGAAGAATTTACTGTAAAGCGTTTAGGACGTCAGCAGATGATGTAAATTTAAATATCCTAAGGAGAGCAGCAGGATTAGTCATTCTATTCTTATTCCTATGGATGAATAGAATATTTTAAATTTGAAACCTTTTAAAAATACATAAGTAAAATTAATTTAAAAGAAAATCTCATCATTTTTAATACAGTTAAAAATAATACAGATTTAAACAGTTGTTAAAATGATAGTTTAGTTAATGAAACTAAATAATATAAATAATTACTATTTTTGGTGTAAAGATAACACACAAAGAAGTTTAAAAAATTTTTATTTTTAAGATTACATATGTAACTTCAAAAATAGCAACAAACTAAAAAGTAAAAGCAATGTACAACTGTCCAAGGCAGGTTTTATCTCATAATGGTTCGTAAAATTCTCGTGTTTAGTTAAGATTATTACATTACCAATTATTTGTTTTTATATTACATGCTATATATTATATAATATATTATACGCTAAAATATATTAGAAGCGTGCACTCGATACTTGTACTTAAAAACTACACTGGTATACATTTTTAATTTGCGATGTTAAATCCAAAATGGCCACCGCAGCAACGAATTTCTATTTAAAATTTAACAATTTTTTCTTCAAAACCATACACTTTAGAGAAAAATTTCTAAGGACAATTTTGTTTTACGAGTCAAAGAATACCTTCGAATTTTTTCGAAATGTATTGTTACAATTTAGAATTTTTCGAAAATTCGAAAAACCTAAATTTTGTAAAATGTCAATTGAAAAATCTAAAAAAATTTGAAGGCTTTCATCAACCAATTCTAAGACATTTTTGTTCTGTGGAAATTTTCTCTAAAGACTATAGTTATCAAGAAAATAAATTATTGGTCTAGATATCTAGAAAAGTTTAGTAATTTTTTTTCTGGAAAAGTATACAATTTGGAGAAAATCTGCACACAACAAAAATATCTTAGAATTGGTTGAAGGTAAAATTTAGGTTTTTCGAATTTTCGAAAAATTCTAAATTGTAACAATACATTTCGAAAAAATTCGGTGTATTCTTTGACTCATTCTAAAACAAAATTGTCCTTAGAAATTTTTCTCTAAAGTGTATGGTTTTTAAGGAAAATATTGTTAAATTTTAAATAGAAATTCGTTGCTGTGGTGGCCATTTTGGATTTAAGATCGCAAAATTTTAAATATATACCGGTGTAGCTTTTAAGTACAACTATCGAGTGCACGCTTCTAATATATTTTAGCTCCTTCAAAGCACGATATTGTATCGAAAACTCGATATTTGTAAGAAATGCGCCCTGAAAAAAACTTGTTTTTTTATTATATATGCTAAAATCATAGATAAATTTTGAATTTTTTAGAATTTCCTCTTCATCACTCGAAAGAGCGACCCCGAAAATGGTAGAATCTGGTAAGTTTGATTTTTTTTGAAATTTATTTCGTATTGGATAGAAGTTGGTGTAATTTGCCTGTGCATTTGGGCGTTAATGGGTTAATTTAAAAATGACTATTTTAATCATTTTTATGATTTTTCGTTGGGGAATCAAACTGTTTGTTTCTATTTTCAATAATTGCATCGCATAGTAAGTAATACTTAGCTGTAAAATCGATTTTTCCAAATCATTCTACGATTTTTGTTGAAAATGTTGTATTCAAGACTTTTAAAGGAGTTCTATGGTAAATAGAATTAACATTCAGATCTCGGTGAAAATTTAGAGAAAGTTCAAGGATGCTAAAAAGATGCTTCTGGTCTTTTGGAATGTCATATATCAAAATAATTATCATTGATATTTTTGGAGAATTTTGTTAATAATGGGAATATTTTGTAGGGACTTTGAGCAATATCATTCAGTACCTGTGAGCGTTGGAATAAATAAAATACTCAATAAACTTTGTACTTTATTGACCTTTTCATCAGCTGTTGTACACATGACATTTGGCAACGTTGCATTTATATGAATCTTAGCAATCTTATCTACGGTACTTCCGCACATTATAGGTTATATGGAAAGTTAGATTTTGGTCTAGGAATTTGACTAACTTAATAACCATAGAACTCCCTTAATCATCCAATCTGTAGTTTCATTGCTTAGTACTATTTTGAGTTCCTTATTATTCTGTCTACTTGGGTATTTTTGAGGTCGATAATTAATTACAAACTTAACGTAGAAAATGATAATTCAAAAAAGAAGGATAAAAATTTCAAGAATATTCTTCAAATTCCCCGTTACTTTTTTTGTGAATTTTTCATATTTGTCATTTATTATGGATCCGCCGTTTTGAATCTTGAAATTTTACGTTCGATTCTTAATTAGCGACCTTGTGTGTCTTTATAATATTAAAAAACACATTGAAAAATAAAGGGTTGTAACACTAATAAATTTGCTTCACTGAGCAAATTTTCCAGCGTTTCAGCGGGATGTGCTCGGAAAATGCCGACAATTTCTACATTTCCGTGTAGAAATTTTATATATTTTCCTGAATTAATTAGAATACCTGAAAATTTACTTGCCAATATGCAAAATTTTTCATGGAAATATAGGAATTATCGGGTACATGTCTAAAAACCCGAAACGTTGAAAAATCGACATTTAAAAAGCTGACATTGTTGTTTTCATGAATATTACAGCACTATGACTCATTGGCTTTTTGACAGTCATCGTTTTTTGAGTGTAGGCTTTTTAAATGTCGATTTTTCAATGTTTCGGATTTTTGAAATTCGGTTGTTTTACATGTGCCCGAATTATCGGCTTTTCCCGAGCATATCTCCCTGACACCAGACAGTATGGGAATTTTTCCAAGAAAACTTTTCTCAGTGCTGAATTGTGTACCACTAACTTAACCCGTTAATGACGGCAAAGACTTTTTTTTTTCTTTTGAAATTTTCTCTTTTAATGTAATTGGCCTAGAAAAAATTCCTCATATACCAGTTTTCAGTCTAAAGCGTCCTCTTTTAGAAGGCATCGTTAATTTAAACTTATGAAGCGATATAAAAACGTTTTACAATCTTCCAAAAGATTGCCCCGAATCTTTGCGTCGTTTTTTAGAAGATCTTAGAATTGGAAATTGAAAACGCTTTGCTAGAATATCGTAACTGTAATAAAAGGTGGCATATCTCCCCTAACAAATCACGTTGTCTGTTCAAGATGGAGGCCTAAATTAATAAAACCGACATTTTTTACTTTTATTATTTTAATCTCATTAAATCTTTCTCAAATCTTCAGCACTTTAAGAATCCTCAAGCGCTAGGAGTTGTTAAAAAACGGCAGAAAACTTTGCGCCATAACCATTAACTTCTTAGACCTTTTTTATAGAATTTATTTACAGAAATGCATTTCTGATTACAAGGGCTACCGGATGAAGTAATATAGTTAGGGTTCGTTATAAACAGAACAAATCAAACATGTAAGTTTGACGTCGTCGTGATTTTAAGGTTTGATTTTCCTTTGTCAAGTTTTATGCCAGACATTAAATTTCAGGTTTGATTTTTGCTATTTACATGCAACAAATCCTGAAATTCACATGTAGCCCTTGCTAGGAAGATAATATTTTTGTTTAGAAGTTTTTAAAAAAGAATTTAAAAATGTCATATTTCTGGCGCAAAGTTTCCTCACTTTTTTGATAGATTTGGACTGCTCGTCGGCTTTAAAAGCGCAAATTCGATACCGAATGTACATGGAATTCATAGACAAATATTGTGCTAATGTGTACATTTAGGCACAAGACATTAAGTCCATGAGAAAAGAAACAAATTTTATGTTTTCTAAAGAAAGAGTCTAAGTATGTATAAATCTGTTTTTGCGATTTTTACACAGATTGGGTAGGGTAAACAGGAGAGTAATCCGCCACCTTGCGGTATTCGGCCACTTTAAGTATGTAATGATACCTTTTAAACATTTTTAGAAATGTGTGATTGTTTTATTTTCAGGTTTAGTGAGTTTCAATAAGTATGTATAAGCGTAGGTAACGAAGACATATTGATTTTTAAAGGTTTTATAATACCTTGAAGAGTGACCTATAACTGTCTGCTTCAAGTGTCGTTTTGTATACTTCAGAAAAACACGTTTTTAATACGCAAATAGTATTTTTCGATACAATGCTGTACAACCAGATTTTACGGCTCGATTGCGATACCAGCATACGAGGGCAGCGCAGATTCGTGTTACACGTCAAAATTTCATTTTACGGATTAAAAGTAGGCCGTACAATCGGATTTTACGGCTATAATACCGAAAAAATACTTTATGTACGTCTTTTCGGTGCGTAAAGTAAACTTTACACACTCGATTATACTTTACGCACGGAAAAGCCGTACGTAAACAATATTTCGGCACACGTGTGTATGTGTAAAGTTCTTTACGCATACGCACTTGTATCGAAAACTACTATTTTAGCAATTGTTACTCACGTATTATCTTGGGACCGCTTCTATATTCTTTTATTACGATGAAAAAATACGGCTTGTTGCGCTTTTGCTGTTAATTTTGCCAAATTCATTAAATTGTAACTCGTCGTACTGTCTGTTTTGTCAGTTTTAACTTTTATTTTTTAATGTTTAAAATTAATGTTTTTGTTACTATAACAAAATTTGGTAAACCTTCGGAAAGACCCCCCCCCCGCTTAAAAAAAACCTAACCTTCTTGGTTTGCGTAAACTCCGTCTATGGGTGAACCAAGCATCACACGATATGTATGATCTATCATTTCTAACATTACCTCCGGCATTAGCATTACCTGACATGTACCACGTGGAGGTTGCACGGTCGGGTTTACATCTCTTCGGGGTGCTTTGTACAGGTGGTTCCCCTTGCTGTCACGTCACCTGTTTGTGTGTGTGCGTGTGTGTGTGTTTGTGCGCGCGTGTCTGTGCGTGTGAATGTGTACGTGTGCATGTGCGCACGTTTGTGTGTGTGCGTTCTCGCGTATTCCTCCTCTTAATTAGTCGGAAACTCGATGGAACTAGCTGACATCATGTTTTTTTTGGAAATTCGGCGATCACGTCGAAAAACGCAGAGATTCGAATTTTTAACGGGTGGCCTCGTTTGAGCAAATACTCAGCAAGATGGAAAAAATTAAAAAACGAAACATCTGATTGTCATAACTAAGCTGAATTCGTTTGTTCGTCAATGAGAAACTGAATACACCATCTCTCATCAGCGCATCCAATAATAAATTGGGTATGCGTAAATTCCATCTTTGCTGTATATTGCTGTGACTAACAAGCAGCCTAATCAACAAAATAGTAACCCATTATTGAGACGAGAACGCGTATCGACCGCGGAACATGACATTCCATTTTTGTTGTTGTTTTTTTATTTTATTTTATACTTTTTTTGTGTTTTTAAAAATCTTTTACATTTTTTTTTCGTTTTTTTATAAATATTTTATAAGATTTAAAATTCAGTGACTCCAAAAACCTAAGAATACTAAGCATTGCAGAAATTTATGCTTTTTTGGCCGCCATATTGGATCGGCCATTTTGAATTTTGAATTTTGAAAATTTGACTTCGAATTTGAATTCAACTACCTCATAAACATTTGTAACTTATATAATAAAAAATGTTTTGAAGTTTTTTGGGGTCAGTAATTATGGATCCGGAATCAGTTTGTAAACATTTCAAAATGGCGGACGAAAATGATTGTACAGTTTGGATTTTCATGACATTTTTTTTAGATTTGTTTATGTAGCTGATTACGAAATCAATGTCAGTTATTAAAAATAAAAAATGGCAGGTACAATATGACAATACAGTAGAACTTCACTTTATTGTCTTTCACTTTGTTATCGTCTTCACATTATTAGCGAGATTCCTTTCACGCATTTAGCGCAGGCAGGTAAGGTTAGTTCTCCCCTATTTCGTAATTCAAAGGTGCGCAAGAAACGATGCGCATTTGTCGCATAACAAAGTGAAAGGCAAAACCCCGCGTAGGACAATAAAGTGAAGTTTTGCTGTATATTCATTCCGCCATTTAGAAATTTTTAAAATCTTAGGGCAAATTCGTGGCTAGCGATTCGGAACGGCCCGAATACCCAGATTCTTGTGGATCAAGTAACTTTTTACGATTTCGGTCCGCCATTTTGAATTTTCATAATTTGAGGTAAAATTTGTAAAAATTTATGCTTCAAAGGATTAAAAGACTTTAAAATGATTTAGGAAAATGGTTTTTAAAGTGATAATAATATGATAACATCCGTCTTATTATATATTTTTTAATATTTTCAATTTTGGTAATTGAATTTCTTTTTCTTGTATCTTGTAAACCGATTTTTTTAAAATTCGCCGATATTTTATTTAATTTTCATTAAATGTAAAACATTTTTTTATTTTTTAAAGTAATTTTTAGAACCAAACAATTGTATTTCATAAGGAAACAGAATTAATTACTATATCTACTTATTATTAAACCATCATTAAAAATTATTGAAACAAAATAATTAGCTTAATATACATGCATTATTGTAAGTTGTATTAAAATACATTAAAAACTTTCTAACAAAGTGAAAGGCAAAACCCGGAGTAGGACAATAAAGTGAAGTTTTAGTGTATATTCAATCCGCCATTTTGAATTTTTAAAATCTTAGGGCAAATTCGTAATTAGCGATTCGGAAAACCCCGAATACCCAGATTCTTGAGGATCGAGTAACTTTTTAAGTTTTCGGTCCGCCATTTTGAATTTTCATAATTTGAGGTTAGATTTGTAAAAATGTATGCTTCAAAGGCTTAAAGGTCTTAAAATGTTTTTGGAAAATGGTTTTTAAAGTGATAATAATATGATAATATCCGTCTTAATATATATATTTTTTTAAAATTCTCAATTTTGGTAATTGAATTTCTTTTTCTTGTGTCTTGTAAACCGTTTTTTTTTTAAAATTCGTCGACGTTTTATTAATTTTCTGTATAATTTTTATTAAATTTAAAAGATTTAACAATTTTTAAAGTAATTTTCAGAACCGAACAATTGTATTTTACAAAGAAGGAAAATTAATTACTAGTTGTATTAAAATACATTAAAAACTTGCTAACAAAGTGAAAGGCAAAACCCGGAGTAGGACAATAAAGTGATGTTTTAGTGTATATTCCATCCTCCATTTTGAATTTTTAAAATCTTAGGGCAAATTCGTGACTAGCGATTCGGAAAACACCCGAATACCCGGATTCTTGTGGAACCAGTAACTTTTTACGTTTTCGGTCCGACATTTTGAATTTTCATAATTTGAGGTTAGATTTGTAAAAATTTATGCTTCAAAGGGTTAAAAGACTTTAAAATGATTTAGGAAAATGGTTTTTAAAGTGATAATAATGTGATAAAATCCGTCTTATTATATATTTTTTAATATTCTCAATTTTGATAATTGAATTTTTTTGTTGGGTCTAGTAAACCGATTTTTTTTAAATTCGCTGATATTTTATTTAATTTTCATTAAATTTAAAAGATTTAACATTTTTTAAAGTAATTTTTAGAACCAAACAATTATATTTCACAAGGAAGCAGAATTAATTACTATATCTACTTATTAGTAAACCGTCATTAAACATTATTAAAACAAAATAATCAGCTTAATACATGCATTATTGTAAGTTGTATTAAAATAGATTAAAAACTTTCAAACATACAAAAATTATACATTTCACAGTTTCAGACTCTCATTACTTTCATTCAATAATATAAATATAATTAATACATTACCTTTACTAATTCCATGACTAGAAATAGCTGGTCATTAGTTTCTTGTTCAGCAATTAAACTTATAATATTTGGATGACAAACTTGTTTCAAAATTGCAACTTCGCTAGCAAGCATCATTTCCTTCCCTTTACATTTGTATTTGTCTATAATTTTGATCGCATACTCCGCTGCCGATGCTCTGCATAATACGTATATGTGTAATACATAAACGTTGGAAATAATAGATATTTTAAATATACTTACTTATGCGTGCAGTGTCTGACAACGGCAAAATTTCCATCTCCGATGACGTTACCTATACAATAATGCATCCGAAGAGGTTGAGGCAGCATCGGTGTGCTCGGACTCGGTGTCCTAACTTGAGGCAATAATTTATTCCCCGATTTGTGCGGCATTTTAGGCATCGAACCCATTTGTCGTTTCGTTGAAATCCACGGCCCTCTACGAAAACTTTGCACACCCTTAGACTCTTCGAAGTCAAGTTCTAAATCCTCCTGACTAGATTTTTCAGTACCGTAAGCTATAAAAATCTCTTCGTTTTCGAAAAACTGTTCTAATTGCGTTATGTGTGTACCCGAAAGCGAATATACTTTTCTAACCGCTCCGGAATCTAACTTGACCGCATCCGTTATTGCTTCGAATACATGTTCTAAACTTGGCGCGTTTCGTTTATTCAATAATAACCGAACAATTTTTCTAGGTTTGGTACCGTTACGAATGAGCGTAACAATTCGAGCTTTGACACAAGTTGGGATGACGCTTACTTGTCTGCTACTACTTGCCGGAGATTGCGGAAGGCCGGATAAGGAACTTCCCCGTCTAACTTTGGATGAGGAATATTCGACTTTTTTAAACAATTCGCCCTGCCCCGAAACCACGTAACTTTTGCCATCTTCCAAGTCGGTAATGGTACTAACTTTTTTCCCATCCATAGAGTAAATATTGCGCACACCATTCGGTAACGTTACACTCGTTACGAGTGCTCTCGTTAGGTCACAAGCGAGGCTGTCAAAGCTCCTGTACCTTTCTGGAGTAACTGCCATGACGACACCTGTATAAAACTTATCGCCATTACGAAAAAAGCGAATACGTTTAGCTTTTTTCGTTTGTGGTGTCCTGGACATTGCGTTAAGCGACTGTCGGCCAGTGATATCCAATAATCGCTCATCCAAAGAAGCCATGACAGCAGCATGAACGTCAGTATCACAGAGACTATTTGTATTGAGGGGTGTTGTCGGGCGGCCTATGGATTCCTCCATCTTCCTTCAATATACCCAAAATACACCAAATTCACAGACCGAACATGACATTTCGATAGAACTGATTATGACAAAAAATGTACAAACCTGAGATTGAGAAAAACTATTTAACACTTGAAATCCTTGTTAAGATAGAACCTAACCTAAATAGATTTAACAAAAATGGGCAAAAGTGAAATGCTCGAGGATTCACATTTGAAGGGACGAGGAAAAAACGTGTAAATTATAAAATGACTGTGTTTAAAGAGTCAAACGTCCAAATAAAATATGTGAATGACGACAAATGACGACATGACATGTCCAATTGGAATGCTTCTAAATGCTCTGTGTTGCGTCAAGGCGTCACTCTCTTTTAGAGCGGCGCTTTAGAAAACATACAAAATATACACTACAATTCTTCAGTTCCTTTTTATACACCGTCACGACGTACACTTGTGCGTTTAAATTACAGGAAAAAGGGGTGACCGTACCTACTATTTATTGCTTTATTGCTAATTTTAACGAGCTGTGATTAGTTTCGCAACAACTTTGTATTTTCTCCAATCAGCAATTACCGTTTGAAAGATACAGTGATGTTCGTATTACAAGTATCTGCGCAATATAAAAGTGAATTGAAAACTTTTGAAATTAACTCGGTTTCATTATTACTCTGTGGTTACACTCATATATTATCAAAGTTTTTTATAATTTTTAAATCGTTTTTAATGTAATGGCAATAATTTTTTATCTAAATAAAAAAAAAATCGCTAATTTGAATCCCAGAAACATTATATTTTGTTTAAAAGAAGTATGTATGATTCAAATAGGGGGGCTATGGGGGTTCTGAAGTGGTCCGTCGATAAGGTAGGAAATTTCATTAAAAAATGTAAATTAAAAATGACTGAATAAAATTTTCGAAATTTGGGCTCTGTAAAGGCAATTCTAATTACTATAGACAATTTCCTAGAAATTATCAAAGAAATTAATTGAGAACTGACTGAAAATTTTCGGAAATAAATAAAAATCACTTATTTTCGAAAATTCTTGGTTTTCTAGGAAATTTTCTAGGAAACCATCTATAATAATTAGAATGGGTGCACCTAAAAAATCTGACAAATCAGACAAAAAAAACGGACAATTCAAGATCACGACATTGAAAAACCAGACATTTAAAAAAATAGAGATTCAAAAACGAGACATTTAAAAATTACAGTAGCCCCCATCCTAAGTTATACTGTCGGTTCTTTCAAAATGGCGGACGATTCTCCAAAGTTATAATCCCTCACTATCACCACTTCCGTATCTTTGTTTATATCCGTGCAATGGGTGCTTCTGTGTGCGAGTGTCGCGAAGCGAGAGTGGCTCAGCAAAACAATGTGATGGGGGAAGGAGAGGAAGAAACTGGTTTAAATTTGGAGAAGGCAAATCTATAACTTAGGATAGACATATAACTTGGGTCGATATAACTTAGAGCGGGGACCACTGTAGACATTTCGGGTGCACCTCAAATACCCGACAAATCACAAAACAAACATTTTCAAAACCCGACATTCACAAACCAGACATTTCAAAAAACAGATCAATTAATGATTGAATTCGAAGTGTGCGTAATAAATAATCCGGGGGTCAAACTGATTTGGCCTTCAAGTGACCTACAAATTGAATCCCTTGGTTAAACATTTCTGACCTTGAAATGACCTTGTAGTGAGACCTCAAAGATGGCGACCCGAGATAATTTTTTTTATGTACTGTGGTTTTTGAATGTCTGTCTTTGTTGACAGGTCTGTTTTTTAAATGTCTGTATTTTGAAATGTCTGGTTTTTGAATGCCAGGTTTTTGGAAGGGTCTGTTTTGTGATTTGTCAGGTTTTTGAGGTACACCCGACATTTCTAAAACAGGTATTCAAAAACCACAAATTTCAAAATGCAGACATAATTTTGAATGCCTGTTTTAGAAATGTCTAGTTTTTGAATGTCTGTTTTTTAAAATGTTTTTGAGGTGCACCCATTAGAATTACCTTTACAGAGCCCGAATTTTGAAAATGTTATTCTGCCAGCTTCAATTTATCATTTTTTATCCTTTTCAATTCGTTTCTAATGTAATGGCAATAAGTAATTTTAATCCCAGAAACATTATATTTTGTTTAAAAGAAGTGTATTAATCATATTGGGGGGCTAAGGGGGTTCAGAACTGGTCCGTCGGTAAGGTAGGAAGTTTCATTAAAAAACGTAAATTAAAGACGAATGAATAAAATTTTCGAAATTCGGGCTCTGTAAAGGGAATTCTAATTACTATAGACATATTTCCTATAAAATACCAAAGAAATTAATTGAGAACTCACCTTGAATTTTTGGAAATAAGTGATTTTTATTTATTTCCAATAACTCTCGCTCAATTCTTAATTAACTTATTTGGCATTCCGTTAAGAGCCCGTACACAGAAAGTGAAATTAGCATTAGAACGCCCAAATTTCGAAACATTGATTCGGACATTTTTAGTTTACGTTTTTAGCGTAAATTCCTACCTTGTCGGCGGACCTCTTTAGAATGCCCTGAAGGATGGAGATAAATGCCGACTCGAGTTTTTAAGCAAATTCGCTTTTACCGTCTCTGTATTTACATTAAAATTCATATGTTTCTAGGAGAATTCATAATAAATTACTATTTTATAGCTATTTTACGAATTTTTTACGAATGTATGACAATTTTCAGAGAAATCAATTCGGAAATAAACGAAAATGCATAAGAATAAATTTCGTAGGCAACGACGCGAACTATACGAGGACGGCTGAAGTTTATTCTGGCCTATTTTCGCTCGTTTCTGAACAGATTTATCTGAAATTTGCTGCTCGTTTGTAAAAAACGCCTAAAATAGCTTTAAAATAAATCTGGACTTGAAAATATATTTTATGTTAAAAATAGACGTTATCAACAAAACGCTTTAGTTGTTAAAGAAGTTTTAAAGTGGTCTACTGATAACGTAGGAATTTACGCTAAAAATCGAAAATTAAAAATGTTTGATTCAATTTTTCAAAATTTGAGAGCCTGGATCACTTTAATTATACAGGGTGAGGAAAAAGTATGAAAACCCCATAAAATTTCGGAGGGCAGATGATGAAAAAAAAATATTAACGTCAGGTCTTATGTAACATTCAACAAAGAATCCAGTGATGACCTTGAATTTGACCTTGGACCTCAAGATCATTTGAATGTCCACTTTTTTTAAAATGCGAACCCATACTTTGGATGTCGGGAACCAAAAGAGCGTGAAATTTAACGTTAAAATGTGCCTCGAGGTTCAAGGTCAACGTGACCTCTAGAGGTCAAACAACGGTAAAATTACGTTTGCGAGAAAATCTTGCAGAACAAGTGGCTATAGGAAAAGGATTAATGACAGATCTGAAATATCATTCAAGTAGCACTCCGGAAATTACCTTCTCCTCGACTTTCTACTTCTCCTTCAAAGTCATTTAAAGGTCAACTTTTTTTTTACTGTGGACCCATACTTTTGATGTCGGGAGATCGAAAGAGCGTGAAATTTTCCGTTAAATTATGCCTCGAGGTTCAAGGTCAATGTGACCTCTAGAGGTCAAATTACTGTCAAATGAAAAGCATGTGATGCAAAACTAGTGGCTTAAACAATTAACTGAATCCAGAGTTGTAATTATCAGAATGTTTCCAGAGAGCGTACCCCCAGTAGGGCATTACTGCCCCACTAAAAAGACTCCACCACAAAATTGTTCTTAAATTCGTGATCAGCGACCACGAAAACTCATCGCTGCAGACTGTTAGAGATTTCTTAATGAAATTTAATGATCATGTATTGGAAGCAGTTAATAGTTTCCTCAAACGCTAATACACTAATTTAATGGACGTACATTAAATTTAACATGCAAACCAATTCATTAAGAATTTTATTTAATTTGATTTTTTAAGGAAGGAAGAGAGGGGGGGGGGGTAAGTCCCATATTTTCCGATATTTCTCGATCTTTTTGGTCTTTTACGATTTTCTTCGATCATATGGGTCATTTTAGATGTTTTGAGATCTTTATAAAGAGATCTCTCTTTCAATCTTTGTCGATCTTTCTCGATAATTCTTTTCCAAGGTCGATGAGAAGGTCATTTTCGGAGTACCACTTGAATGATATTTCAGATCTGTCATTAATCCTTTTCCTTTAGCCACTTATTCTGCAAGATTTTCTCGTGAACGTAATTTTACCGTTATTTAACCTCCAGAGGTCACGTTGACCTTGAACCTCGAGTCACATTTTAACGTAAAATTTCACTCTCTTTCAGCTTCCCGACATCCAAAGTATGGGTTCGCATTAAAAAAAAAAGTTGACATTCAAATCTTCTTGAGGGAGAGGTCCAAGGTCAAATTCAAGGTCATCACTGGATTCCTCATTAAATATTACATAAGACGTGACCTTAATATTTTTTTTTATCACCTACCCTCTGAGATTTTTCCGGGGAAATTTATTAAGTCATAGGCGTCTTAAACGCTTAAATTTATTTTGAATCTTAATATACTATCTAAACTCAAAATTCCGCAGACAGAAATACCATGTGATCACTTTGAAATAGGTGACGGATGCAAAATACTATTTGTCTAGGCATTCTATGCAGTTTGGTTTATGGCAGTTTTTTGTAAGTGAAATGTACATACAGTGAATCCGAAAGTAATCGACCCACTTTCGTAAAAGGCAGAGCCAGTTTTCTTCGCAACAGAACGATCGATACTTGTCCACAATAATTTTGTCTTTTCGCTATTTTTTAGTGATACAAAAATACAACAATAATTCTTTTTTTTTCAGTAACGTACGAGAATTATATTTAATTTAGTTACTTAAAAATATAAAAAATATTTCCTACACGTTAAAGGATGATAAATCGAATTTCGTAAACTATTCAAAATGATAGAGACAATTCACATCTGAGTGAATTCCGACCAATCTGTTTTAATCCAGGCATGCTATTTAAATGCCGACTGTTCCAACTTTTTATGTTATAGGTGCAGTCTATTTATTTGTTATTTATTTATTCATGGACCTAAAAATTGGTCCTTATTAAAAAATACAACGTAACTTATAGTAACAAAATACAAGATAAACGAAACTGTACAATATATAGTAATACGTATAATTATATATACATAATTGTTGTCTTCTTAATTCCATCCGTATTTGTAGTCCCGAAATATTCCGTAATTGTTGTCTAGGTTCCCACTTTCAGGTGCACCATAAGAAGAACACTGGCGCATGCGTACGTATGTTCTATTAAATGTTTCATACATGAAGAAGGGGAAGTAGGGTCGGGGCCGACAAACAAACAATTATGGGGGCATGAGGGGAAATTTAAGACACGACCGTAGAGCAATTACGGGGAGAGGACTGTAAATATAGTCATGTGTAAAAACAAGATATGCGCGCTGTTGAAACTCGTCGAGGCATAATTAAGACAAGAAACTACCCAAAACCCAAAAAACATTTTTACCCATGCATATCTAAAAGATATCTAAAAGGTACATTTTTAAAGATATCTTGCCAAAGATATCTTAATGATCTTTATGAAACCCCGAAATTGCGCATGAGTACAAATTTCACCTTCTCTATGTATCGCACGTTACGTTTATATATTTTTCTGTTTTTTATTCTTTGCATTTTTCAAAAAAGCTTATAGTTTTTTAGTTAGAACGCCCGGAAACTTGCAAAGAAATATTCATTGAGGGCGCCACTTTTAGGTCGTTACAATGATGTGGGGTATGAAATTAAAATTTGTTCTAAAATTCAAATATTTTGACCACCTTTATACATAGTTTCAATAGAATACCAATATTCTAATAACTTTAAAAAATAACGAGAATAAATATTTAATAATTTTTTTGAGAAATTTGTGAAAAGTGTGGCGCAATATTGATATAATATTCACACGTAAAAAGAATATAATAAAATTTATATATGCAACTAAATTATTTATGTTAACCAAATAAATTATTATTTTGGACTTTTTATACTTTGGTACTTTTCATTATAGAGTTTTTGTACTTTGGCCATCTATTTCTGGACATTTCGGTCCGGACATTTTGGACTTATTGTCATGTAATGTGACATTTGACCTCGGTATCTTGAAGAGAGAAAATAGCAGGATATGTACCTTTCAATTTTTTTCAGCTATGATTTTGACATGAAATACTTCTTTGAAATTGAAGCAAAAAAATGTCTCCTTTTGACGCCAAAGTTTCATTCATCAGGAATTTCGGGTTACGGGACAAAAAGTCCAATCCAAAATGGCTAGACCGAAATGTCCAGAAATAAATGGCCAAAGTACGAAAACTCTATAATGAATAGTACCAAAGTATAAAAAGTTAAAAATAATAATTTATTTGGTTAACATAAATAATTTAGTTACATATATAAATTTTGTTATATTCTGTTTAAGTGTAAATATTATGTCAATATGGCGCCACACTTGAAAAAATTTTACAATAAATTGGGAAATATTAAATTTTATATTAAAATATTAAATATAAAAAATTTTAATGTTATACCCCACATCTAACGACCTAAAGTGGCGCCCTCAATGAATATTTCTTTGCAAATTTCCAGGCGCTCCAACTAAAAAACTATAAACTTGTTTGAAAAATGCTAAGAATAAAAATTTCTTAGATTTAATTGAGAAATATATTGAAATTTTTTATATTTTAAGTAATGGTTTTTTTACTTTTTTTCGACATTTAAAATTATTAACGAAAAATTATGAAAAATGTTCGCAATGAATTCTTAACCTTTTTTTTATTTTGTGAAAAAATCGATAGTTTTCGAGGGAATGAATTTAAAATATTATGTATAGGGTTTTTTTCTCTAAAACTATCATCTTTCAGACACAATTACAAAGAACAAAAAAATGCTTAGGATTCATCCTAAAATATACTAATATTTTTTCAGCATTTCTCGTAAATAATTTAAAGTTCTGAATAAAATTTGTTTAACAAATTTCTCAAAATATCATGAAGGAAATGTGAAAATATTCCACTATATTCCTCAATCAATTCTAATAACTTTTCATTGTTAGCATTTTATAAAAGGTTCATAAAATAGTTAAATTAACTAGCAGTAAACTAGGCCATGATATTCTTCCGTTTACTATCTCAATAATTAAATATCCATCACCTTACAAAATCTCAAATGTACTGTAGTTTTTCACAAGTCACTTTAAATATTCACCAATATTAAAATAAATGTAATAAAATTGATTAAACGAAAATAACCTTTTGTAAAAATAGTTATTGGATGTTATATTTTACAATATTCTTAATTGTAAAAGTAACATACTATCAACAACCACATTTCACGTGATTTATTTTACTATTATTGTATGTTACAACGGTTACAACCACCTTCATTCATGATTCCATTAACCTTTTTTCTCTTTACGGGTCTTACTGGCAACATATTTTCATTTCTTTAGCTTTCATTATCTTTAAACGATATAACATTTTCAAATCCAACTTTGAATGTTCGATTTCTTTTTCATTTTCAAACTTTTTAATAAATACTATTACTTATTCTTGTCTAAATTTCCTCTTTATAAATGTGCTTCTTTATAAAAAAATATTTATACATATTTACATAGATTTATTTAAATTGAATTTCATTTTTCTCGATGTCCATAAACCTTATTACAAAAAACTTCAAAATAGAAAAGGAACTTCAAATGGTGCAGCTATCGTATTTATTTTTTTAAATTCTTAAACCAACCACTTTTTCTCACGTAGAAGACACCTGGTAGTTACTTATCTCGAAGGGCGACGTTTAAAATATAATTACTTTATAATGGATATTACTTCCCAAGTGTAAAAAAAATATAAATAAACGTGGGAAACGGTCATTTTTTCACATTTTGAAGGTTAACTCTGTTAAATGGTTTTTTGATTATCTATTGACATGAAAAGTTTGAATGAATATCAGTAAACATACAAAGAATAGACTTGAAAACAAGTCAGTGTTTTTTCTAGAGTTTCTTCAGATCATTTTTTATTTTGCTCTACAAGATACATCAAAATATATAGTAAACAAAAATAAGATAATTTTTTTAAAAGTTAATGCTATTCGTTAAATACGTTATTTTGGCGCATTTAAATAATAATAACAACGTGTATCAACTATTATTCATTGGCCTTCAATTTAGATATAAGAAAACATAAAAAAAACTTGTATATAGAAAATATAATCCAATGCCCTAAACCGCACGTATAATCAAAATTTCCATTTCCATTCTAATTAGCACGAAGTTAAATTTAGGTGAAAGCTAAATACGCAATGAAATAACTTTGCAAACGGTTACACAAATAAAAAGTACAAAATATTTTTAAACATAAGATACAATTGTCAATTTTGATGCAAAATTCATATTGTGTATTCAGAATACCTTACTCTCTAAATTTCTTGGAGTGAGAATTCATTATTTGGTTAGTGAAAACCGAGCAACTCTTGTAAAAGAGTTATTCAACTCTTTAAGAGTGAAATTTCAATCTAACAAGAGTGAAAATTCACTTTTTCTCTCCGAGTCGTGGAGTTGACAAGTCTGAAGGAAAGAGTGAATTTCCACTCTTAAAGAGTTGATCGGTTTTCACTAATTAAAGAGTAAATTCTCACTCCAAGAAATTTAGAGAATAAACCACTGAAAAATTGTTCTCGCAATCCAGATGAACATATCTGCTGTATATTTAAGTGATTTAAATGTAATATTCAAAAAGATTCAAATTTGACCTTTTGAAATTAATTTTTTATTCACTAAGTATTCAGTTCTGCATAATGTGCATCGCCCGCCGCACATATATTAATAGATACATAAAGTGAAAAGAGGGAGTAAATGTGAGGGCAATTAAGAATCAACTCGTAGGGAAATCAAAGTCTAAACAGGAAGACGAAACATAACAAGGAAGAATATAATAAAAAGAGAACGTTATTTTATTTTATGCTACTCTCACAACGAAATACCATCTGTGATTCTATTGGACTCCTTGTGTGTAGTAATGTCTAATTAAGATTTAAGATCTATTTCTGCTATTAGCCAGTGCGAGTCCATTACTACTTCAACTGTGGCAAATTACAATGGATCTTTTACGAGCTCCACTGCCTTTTATAAAAAATCTTTTAAGGAACAAGAACATGAAAGAAATACAATCCTTCACTCTAAATTTCTTAAAGTGAAAGTTGAGCCACTCTCTGATAAAGGTGACTTTTTCACTATTTTTAAAGCGGAAATGTCACTTTATCAGAGTGGCATATTTTGATTCACTATTAGTAAAGTGAAATTTTCACTTTAAAAATAGTGAAAAAGTCACTTTTATCAGAAAGTGGCTCAACTTTCACTTTAAAAAATTTAGAGTGTTGATACTCGAAACATGAATTTATTGAATTTGGTAAACAAAAAATAATCAACGAATATGAACTTTTTTTATACGATCCAATATATGACAAAATAATAGTTCTTATTAAAAATGACTCGAGTCCACATGGTTAAGATGTAAAGCCAATTAAAAACAAGCTTCAGTTTTGAGTCGCAAGAATTTGTCTCCCTGTCAAACTCCAAACTCTTATCAATTTGAATCTTGTTTTCGATTCATTTGACTATAAAATATATAAATCTTTCCACTTCTATCAGTTCTCAATATATAAAGAAAGTCGAATAAAGTACAGTAAATAAGGTCGATCCATTCCAATTACACTGAAAAAAAATGTCCTAATTTCAAATAAATATTTACTTGCTGGATAAAATAAATTAATATTTAGTTGAATTAACTATTTTTCTATTATAAGTAAATATTTTTTGTGCGATTATTCAAGTAAATATTTACTTGAAATTAGGAAATTTTTTTTTCAGTGCATAATTGTGTATTGTCTGACCAATCTCATGACGAGATCTTTGTGAAATTCAGCTCAGATAAATCTGAAAAAGTGACGCATATGATTTCTTTTAGAGCACTTTTAGAGATCATCCTGAACTCATTTTTATTTCTCTGGTTGTGATACAATTTCGCAGTTGTCTAAGTCAACTTAACGGTTCCTCTTCAGGTGCAACATGTGTCTTAATTCGGCATTCGTCGTCCCTTTAATAGTATTCTTAAGAAAAACTATCAATCCAATTGTTTTCATGGTTGAATACATTATTTTACACAACCGTGTCTCTGGCCAGTAGTGGAATTATTAAATTGTAATTACAAGTTTTATTTAATTCAACTTTCTGTTCATTCAAAACACACTATTTTTAAAAGACCACCATATTGATGTTTATTAAGAAAAATGTCTTATTCTAGTAAAGACAAGACCCACAAGTATACAGAAAAATAATCAACTGAATTTTTTTGTTTCAGATGATGTGGAACATCATCCATTTGCATAAATTTCAAGCTGTCATCTTCAATGGACATTATTAACAGTAAAATTGAAAACAACTTTTGTTTTATACTTCATAACATAAATGGAACGATATAAAAATAGTTTATATTATTTTATTTTACTTTGTATTAAAAAATGAAATAAGCCTTCACAAACAGCCGCTAACATCGACAACACCCTTAACAAAGAGTGGTATGTATTTCAGATATTAATCTTTTAAAACTACTGCTTTTCGACAACTTTTATGATTTTAATTTAATATTATACAACCTGCAACAAACTTGTACATTTAATTAATAATGGTATTTGATATAAACCATACAATTTTATTATGCCACTAACAAAAAAACTTGCAATCGATTTAAATTCAGATTTACAGACTTTCATATATTAAATTTGGTAATTTAAAAAAAAAAAAAATATTTTTTGTCCTTTTACGTAATAAAGTTGCCAACATTTGTAGAAAGTTCTCTCTTACAACGTTTTCCCGTTTCTGGCTGTGCTCTAAATTACATAATTATGACTTCGAAGTATAGAATTATTTTCTTCGACCGCTGCGTTCAGACTTATTTTCTAGTTTCATTATTTACGGAAATAGAGATTTTATCAATCTTATGATAAAATTATCGTTCAAATATCAACGAAACCAATAGCATCTGCGGAAGGAATACTTCCTATATTTTTAAATGCTTTATTCATTGTTTACGGAGTGAAAATTGTGGCACTCGTGTAAAATAGTAAATTTGGTATTTTAACGAGTGAACAATAATAATAATAAATTGTCTTTATTTGCCAACAAAATAAAACTGCAGAGCAAGCAACCACGTACAATGCCAAAAGGCAAGCCACAACTTAAAAAACTGTTTTACAGGCTGACCTTAAATTACTCTTTTGGGAGTGAAAACTCATTCTGCTAGGAGTGATTCAATGTTCACTAGAGTGGATCACTCTATAAAGAACGATCAGCTGAGAGAAATTTAGAAAGTAGGTTTATATTATTAAAGAGTCAAGGCCTGTCATTAAAGTTTAAGAACTCTAAACTTAATTACCTCACTTAATTATTTTTCAATTTATAAGCAGGATATTATAAAGAGATACTTTTATGTTCTTAATTTCGTTATTATTCTTCTCTACTAATAAATTAGTATTAAGGAATAACAAATACAATTATTGTCACACAATGCTATTGTCACTTGTCAATAATTTTGTCTAAAAGTACTAAGTATCTAGTTAAAATATAGAAAATGAGTCCAGTTTTTGGCTAGTTTCTATCCAGTTCACATGTTAAAGGTATAGGGAAACTGGGCAGTGTAACAAAAAACTGAACAGATTTCTACTAGGGAAGTAATCAAGTATATACACTTAAATGTAGAACTTTATTAATGTATTATTAAGTTTTCACGTCATACAAATTTTTACCCACCACTATAATAACAACAAACAAGAAAATTTAGTCAAAAAATTTAGGCACCTTCTACTACTTTTGGAAATTGAAAAAAAAAACTCAAAGGAAAGTTTTAACTTAGGAAAGAACGGAAAAGAAATTAAAGAATTTTATTCATTTTATTAATGTATGTTATACCTAAATTCATTATTACCATTTTTACACTTATTTAAATTATTTTAAGTCTTTGCAATCGCTAGTTCAATTATAGTTAGACCCAATACAACTATTGTCAATTATCTAAATTAAATAGATAAAAGTAATTATGTCAATTAATAGTTTAATTATTCTATTAAACGACTTCTAATAGTTATTGAATGTGTCAATAAAATATAATAAAGTTCTGATAGGAATGTTGAAAGGCGTAAGAATAGTAATTGAGAAATTAGTAAATACGTTTTTTAACAGGTAATTATTTCAAAGAGGAAATAGGTAATGAGTTTTGACAATTTGACTTCATTATATTAACGATTATTTCTGGTTATATCAGATTCATACACACATTTTCATCATTACTTTAATAAATCTCGAGAATGGAAGAAATAGAGTTTTAAAATGTATGCGACCACTGCACATAATTAGCGTCTATTAAATGAGTTAATAGAGTTTAGACAATTAACATCTGTCCGTGATGTATATGTGTGTGCGAAATGCATTTCTTAAATTGCCTGCGAATTTAATGAAAATAAGGCTCGTCGAGTAGCGTATGTAATATTTTCTGTGAAATAGAAAACAAAATATCTGAGCAAGATAAAATTAGTTGTCTGACAAAAATTTAACAGGGCCCTCGGTTTTTGTTTGGTTTTAATAATTTGGACTTTGTCTGTTAACTAATATTAACTAAAATGTTTGTTAAAATCAATAATAATTCGTAATTTTGAATATTTTAAAACTCGCAATAGATTTGTAATCACAAAACCTTGAAAATGTACTGCGTACTTAAATGTTTTGACTATTTTCTTAATAATTGCGTGATTTAAAAGGTTGAGGAGGATGAAACCTTTCTTTTATTCGTTGATTTTGTTTTTAAAAACTTTGGAACGTGGATTCTATTTATAACCTACATATATAATTTCTTCAAACATGAACCCGGATAGTATTGATCGTTCCAAAAGTTATACGTAAAATTATACAAATATTTTTTTTGCATTTATATAACAAAAAATTTAATTTGGTGAAAAAACATTTCAAATAAAAACAGGATGTATGCATCGTTTTCGTAATTGCTATTACACAGCTACGTAAAAATTACAAATGAAGGATAAAGGTGAAAATCATCGGTTCGGCTCGCCCTTTCTAACGTTGCTTCGTGATCCAGGTCACTAAAGCCCATTCCGTTAATTACAAGAGACATAATTTCAGGTGGACTTCGTTATTGTCTATACCTGCTTGTTACAGACTAACTAGGACAAAAAAGGAGGGACTGAGAATTTATGAAAATTGAATATTTCCTTTAGTTTATAACATCATTGTTTGATGAAGTCTCTGGACATTTTTATATACGAGTTCAAACTATAACCGACCTGCATAGGTGGCAAAAAAACCACGTCACATTTAACTCCACCTATAATTATTGCAATTAAGCATTAGTTAATTTTCACTTTTGATGTATTTCGGATGTAATAAAATTTTCGGTCGACCCGGGCCGATAGTGATGCTAGAAGTTTATTATCTTGTTATGCCTTTGAAATATCTTTATTCCTCCTAGAATGTTGCTAAACATGTAATGTATAAATAGGACCACCATAGAAGTGAGCTTGTAAGAGGGAATCAGACTTTACTATTCAAGGGGGTGTAAAGTGGTCCGTCGGTAAGGCAGGTAGTTATGCTGAAAATCGAAAATTATAAATGTCGGTTTTTTTTTAAATTTGGTCCCTGTAGCGGTATTTCTAATTACTACCTGGAAAATCCTGCAAGAATGTGACAATGCAATTGTCACTTATTTCCGTAAATTTTCGGACAATTCTCAATATTTTCTAGGAAACCGTCTATAGTAATTAGAATTGCCTTTACAGAATTTTGAACATTTTATTTAGTCATCTTTAATTTACATTTTTTAACGACATTTCCTACATTACCGTCGAAACACTGTAGGACCCCCTTAAGAAAGCGCTTATTTATGTTGCAGTTTCCAAAACTTATCATAAACAAAAATTATTAAAATTATTCCAAAAAATTAGGAAATCAATTGTATTGGTGCGACTTTGTTATACAATATTTATTAATGTAATTTGTTTTAGATTGAAATAATAAATAAAAAACCTACAGTTACAAACCCTTGGAGTGTTATTATATTTTGCCTACATTGTACGCTTGTAAACCAGTGAAATGTGAATATTCCTGAATTTATTGAGGATTTTTTAAATTAAGCGTAACTTAATATTTTGAATCAAGTGTTGAAGTTATACGTTATTTATTGTGAATTCTTCTAGAAACATATGCTTTTTAATGAAAAAATGCAGTGTCGGTAAAGGCGAATTTGCTTAAAACCTTGTATCGACATTTATAGCAGCCCCTTAACCCTTTCAGTCACGAATTTTTCCTGTGATGTAAATTTTTTGAAAATAATTTCTTATTATGAATAATTATTTGACATAATTATGCATTATTATTTTTTTTTAAATAACATTTATTGGAGTCTTAGGAAGGGCAAAAACAAGATATCGTAACGAAATCGTTGACCAGCCACTCATAAACGATGAGAAATTGATACAAACTACACCCAAGAGCAACGATTGCTTCCCTACTAATATCTTTTGTCTTTGTTTTTCATGTACAGATACATAGAGGAAAATAAAGAGAAAAGATATCGATAGGGAAGCAATCGTTGCTCTTGGGTGCAGGTGTAACACTGGTGTTCTGCTGTGACTGAAAGGGTTAATAGGGTTCTAAGTGGTCCGCCGGTAAGGTAGGAAATTTCACTAAAAAACGTAAATTAAAGATGACTGAATAACATTTTATAAATTCGGGCTCTGTAATAGCACTTCTAAGCACTATAAACAGTTTTCTAGAAAATATCAATGATATTAATTGAGAACTGACCGAGAATTTTCGGACATAAGTCATTTTTATTTATTCCCGAAAATTCTCGGTCAATTAATTTCTTTGGCATTTTCTAGAATACCATCTGTAGTAATCAAAATTGTTCCTTACAGAGCCCGAATTTTGAAAAATCGATTCAGTCACTTTTTATTTACGGTTCTAAAATGGTCCGATGATAAGGTAGGAAATTTCACTACAAAACGTAAATTAAAGATAACTGAATAACGTTTTGAAAAATTGGACTCTGTAAGGATAAATCTAATTACTGTATATAGTCTATTAAAAAATTATAAACACAATAATTGCGAATTGTCCGAGAACTACTGGAAATTGAAAGTTTATGCAGAAGAAAATGTTCAAAATGGTAATTTACATTTGTTATGTAGAATACTACTTTACCGACTGATTTTCCATCCCTTTAATCTTTTTTTAGTTAGATTAAAATATATAAGTAGTTAAATAATAAATAATACAAATATTAGTATTAATAACAAATATACGTAATGTCCTGCGTAATAAGTTGTATACAGTAGACGAAAAAAAAAAACACCCTGTGATAACACCTTCATTAATGTTCAAAATGGTAATTTACATTTGTTAGGTAGAATACTACTTTACCGACTGATTTTACATCCCTTTAATCCTTTTTGTTTATTAGTTAGAGAAAAATAAAAGTAATTAAATAATAAATAATACAAACATTAGTATTAATAACAAATATACGTATTGCGCGTAAAAGGTTGTATAGGAAAGAAAATATACAGTAAAGGAAAGAAAAACACCCTGTGATAACACCTTAATTTCCCGCAGGACGAAATGTGCATTTGCGAACACGGCGAGTTTTTATGACATGTGTACGATCGAAAAACCGCAATTGGTGCACATGTGTACATATATACAGATATATCTATGTAGAAATATTTTAAATCGCCTGGTGTACCGCCAAGCAACATACGTAAAATCGTACGAGAAAGAGAAAGTATACAAAATTTAATAGAAAGAAAGAAGACAAGATGACAACGTGAAGCCGGTCGACGGGTCAAGACGAACTCGAACGTTGATCCGAACACATATCCCTGAAGTTGTTTTGGTAGGGGCGAGGGGGTGGTAAAAGAAAAAAAGTTTGATTTTCAATGTTTTTGATACTAACGGAATCTAACGAAATCTTTTATCCGTTTATATATGAATTATGCCGAAACGTGTGTCAATTACGGATCTAAAAAAACGTGATATTGATAGTGTGAAAGTGAATTTTTTGAAATTCAAATGTAGCCGACGTTGTACATATGAAAGTATGTAATCAACGTGCATGTTACTTCCCAGTTATGATAAACACTGTGTCCTAGACTTTTTTCATGTTTTTTGAGGAAAATTCTCAACATGGAAGATTTTAATGACAGTATCGATGGCAAATTGGCCTCCAAAATGCGAAAAATCTATCCGGAGCAGTTTCACACTTTGGTTAAGATGCATTTGTCGTTTGAGCTAGATCTCAACACTGAAGAGTGAGTTCAATATTTTTAAAGAATTCTATATTTGTTGGAAAAGTACCTCCATGCCCTTTAAACCCTACGCTTTTGCAGCGTACCTACTATTTCGTATTTACGCTGATAATTACTATGGATTCAACCTCTCGAACATGTCTATCTAAAGTTAAAATAAAGTCAAAAGAATATGACATTACTTTTTGTTAGCAAAATTATACCCAGAATCGAATGTTTAGCAAATATATTAAACTTGTCGATTTAAGTAGTTTAATTTTATGACACGATATCTAAAAATTCTATTAGATACTTGGCGTATTGTGCTGTACATATTTTAATTTGATATTTCAAATTATAACTGATTTTAATATAAAAAAAATAAACAAATGTTTGTTTATAAAGGACAAATGTTATCAAAGTATTACTTAATTATAGAATTTATTCTAGAAATTAATCAAAAGTACACAACTTTGATATTTATGCATTAATATGATTGGTTTGAAGCAGAAATAATTATTAAAAAACTTAATGCCAAAATTGTTTTATATTTTGACTATATTTAGGTATTAATAAAATAGTTTTTAATGCAATTAAAGGATCGAACTGATTCTGCGGCTTAACAATTTAATTCATTAATTGTAGTCCCTGGTACCATTAAAATCATGTCTTGTGTTTAATAACTTTTAATCGTATGATTAGTTTTTATAATTGTCCAAAATTAACATGAAAATAAGTATGTTTTGACGTTTTACATCCGAAACAACCTTTAAATATTAAACTAACGAAAGTCTTTTACAAATCAAGACAAGTCATGAATAATCGTTTATTTAAATCATCTACCCTATTAGAGGGAGATAAGTTCTAAGATCTTCGCAATCGAAGCACATTTGAAAAGTAAAAGCTTTTTATATGATTATAATCTTCAAGTAATGGTCCAATTTGCCTTGCATATTCGTATTTACAAGATGAAAAAAAAATATATAATTTCGGATACTTTATTTATTTATTAATTTATTGAGATCAACAGCACAGATGTGGCTTTTACAACAATGTGCCTCGTGGCACTAAATCTGTACATTTTATAAAAATAACGAAAATATCAATTACAGAAGCCAAACGACTAATTTTAAGACTAAAGCTAATTAAACAGAAAAAAAAAATTTTAAACGAAAGCAGAAGTACGGTAGGACCTCTCTTATTCTAATTAGTAAAGTTTTTCAAGATGGCGCCGACCTCTCTTATTCTAATTTTCCCCTTACCCCCACTTTGCTTGTGAGCTTGTGATTCGTGGAGAATATTTTTCGTTGACTTTTCGTGTGATAGTGGGAGAAGACTTGTGGGGGAACTGTTAGAATAAGAGAGGCTGGACAATTAGAATAAGAGAGGTCCTACTGTAAGTCTTCTTATTGTCGATTTAAACAGAAATAAACCTAAGATGCGTACATTGTGCGGTAACATATTCCATTCTCTTTTAACGCGTGGAATAGTCGAGAAAAAGCTGTAATTAGTTTTATGGAGACCCTCGCAGACAGGTTTGAAAGAGCGTAAGCTATGTGAGACTACTCGATGTTTAAATAAATTAGATGTAACGGAACTACGAGTTAAATTGACAATATTATAGGTCAAAAGTAAATTATGGTAACGGTGTAAGGATTTTACAGTAAGGAGATTGAAAGCGGTTGCATAATGTTGATAATCAGGGTCAAAAATATGCATCTTGCAACCTGAAGCCGAAAAAACGATATCGTTGATAAATAATATAAATCTTTTTAAACTAAAATGTTTCTAATAAAAACTATATCTGCATATTTTTCCAACAAATGGAATCGCATGAAGAAATACAATTTTATATGCAATTTCTTTCCTTTTTGCATTGATTTCTAAAAATATAAATGTTTTTATATGTCTCATAAACTTAGAAAACCTATTATCATCTGAAACTATACGATAAAATATGTTGCATGCGATATGAAAGCATTCATTCGAAGATATTGGTATAATGAATGTTAATTTCAGTATATGCGACTTAATGCATTTTCATACTGAATTACGAATGTGACTGATATTTGTTCTGTTTTCTTTTTTGTATTTCTATACAATTCAATATGGTATTTATTCATTTATTAATTAACATGGGTGTAAATAGCCAAAATACAAAATATATGGTATTACGATGGTATATACATTGGCAATAATAATGAAATATAAATGTTTACTATTAGTGAAATAATAACATAGAAATATAACATAAAATAATTTCTGTATGATTTTGAACACTTTCCACGTCACGGCACATCAAGTAACGAGTGGAACGTTAGATTCGTGTGTATTATCATACCTAAACTTTCTCGTAAGTGATTTAAAATCTATTTTCGAATGGTTCATTACGAATGATCTCAAATGAAATATTTTTAAATGTAATTCAATAACATATTGTAGGAGTAATTCACCGCTGCGCTTCACTTGTTACGTGTCGAACTGCTTCAAACTGATCTACCGTTAATGATTTAGGCATCAATTTTGATAATAGTTTCAAGTTTTCAGAACATATTCATATTATAATCAACAAATGTTTTGCAATTTTAAGATTTCTCAAATGCTCAACTTCTGATTTTTCTTCTATTCCTGCTATAATAAATCTTTATAAAGAATTACCTATATTATTTGGTATTGGTATTGGTATTATCTTCATCAGGTTCGGGGTGAACCCCAGAAATCAGCACACTTAGCTGTTTGCCTTTGTATGCTATTCCTGATGCTATTCAGGGTTCCGTTGGATATCCAACTGCTTTGCAGAATCTCAAAAGTTGTCCGAGATTCCGCTCCCTGACTTCCTTCTTGCTCACAAATGGAGAGTCCAGGTATCTCCTTCGAGTCTCCATCAGTGCAGGGCACTCGCATAGGAAGTGAATTGATGATTCCTCCTTGTTTTCATCACATCTAGTGCACATCGATGAAGGTTTCCTTCCTACGGTGTGACTGTGCTTGTTTAAATTTCCATTACCTATATTAACTTATGAATCAATTATTTGGCGTCCTTTTGTTGCAAAAAATGTCGATCACCTTTAAGGGGTTCAACATCGATTACTAAGATACTTATCTCATAAGTCGGGTTCACCTCTGAGTAATATCGATTATTCTTCGGTAGCTTCACCATTTGGTTTACATTCAATATACTTTGTACATTATTTTATTGATATATTATTTGATTGCAAAGTCATTACGGGATTGACCAGATCAGAACAAATATCCCCCACTTTTTTCAAATCGCGTTCAAACTTATGCTCTATGCCAACGCCGTACTATTATTGAATTAAATTGTAGGTCGCGTTACGGTTTCAACTTCAGCATTGCCCGGCTATTTTTTTCTGACTGCGTCTTATGTGAATATCTGTAATCGATCATTAGCACATATAATTTATTGGAAGTTACGTTTGTAGGTATTAAGACATGTCATAGATATTTTTTATTTTTGAGACTTAAAATCACATGTTATTATTATTATTAACGTTTTTATTGGAAATAAACCTGACAATACATATAAATATCCAATTGACAATGACTCACAGCTTAAAAAGCTGCTTTACAGACTGACCCTTATCTTTGCATACATTTCTATGCGATTGAATCGTTTCCATGCATTCACATACAATACTTTTCGAAAAACAAGGAAAGAAATTATATGAAATCGTTTTAAATCGCTTTTGGCACAGTTTGCACACGATCTAGTTTGTTGGGTAAGTAATGAAGTAATAGTTGGTATTTCAAATCTTTGCGAAATACTAGAAAAATCATGGACAAAAGTAGCTCTTTGAACAATTTTAAAATTACAGTATCACATTGTGGTACCAATTTGGTATATGAAGACCAAATTGGAAAGAAGAATGCATATAATTCTGATGTTTTACTACCCTGGAAAGTTTAATTTTTAGTTAAATAGCTTGAGAGGACTGTGAATGTTCGTTGATGCATTTCTTTTATGGAAATCACGAAATTTATAAAAATCGTTTGACTGCGCTAAAATACTAATTGTTGTGCAAGTCTGCAAAAAATCATGACATTTTTAAGTGTGTCAATTACAATATAGATATAAAAATTCCACATGTCATTTTTTAATGTTTCAGCCCTCTAGTTTGAAAACAAATTTTAAACGTGTTTTTCAAAATATTATTTTAAGTATAAGACACAAAATGACAAAAACTAACTACCGATATCAGGGTAAATTGTGACGCTATTGTTCTATCCGGTTTTAAAGGCTTTATTCAAAATCTACAACATTAATTTTGTTTGAAAATGCATTTATTGACCAAACTTGATTGAAAATAAGATAAACAATTAAAAACATGATTATGAAGTGCTTCAGTTATCAGCTAAACTACAACGGATGACTTTTTTTGTATCTCATCATTTGCATTGAACTGGACGTTCGTAGAAGACTTCTTCTCAATTGCTTTTACATCATTGTTGTCTAAAAACAAATTGTTCCTGTAACAGTAGATTTCTGATGGAAATCTGCATCATGAAATATCGAAGGTGCTAGTGTGTCACGAAATATCCCAGCAATACTTTTCATTTTTTGTTTTGCAAGTCCAGACAAGAAGAAAATTGATAAATTTTCGATGCAAATATGTGTATTTTAAATGTGTGACGCAAAAATAAAAAAGTTTGAATTTTGGCCTAATAGAATATGAGATATTTGAAACTTTTCTTTTTGACAATTTTGATTAAAAAAATCTCTGTATTTTATGTAACAAAAATCTAACAATATGCTATTATTTTTTCATAAAATAGTTTCTCACACACATTTTAAGAGGTTGCGAATCTGTTTTGGTGTAGTAGAATATGAGATATGATTTTTTGAATCTTTTTTTTGATAATTTTGAATAAAAATAGAAATACCTCTTCGTCCTAAAAGAATATCAGCAGGGTTGTGTAGTAAGAAATTAAAAAGTTAAGTTAAAAGTTAAAAATTTGATTAATATTAACTTAACTCAATTACTTTTAACATCGTAAACTTTTAACTTAACTTAATTAAGTTTACTTTTAACTTTTTAACTTTTAACTTTTTAAGTAAGTTATTTTTATTATGATGAGGACTTGATAAAAAGTCGAAACGTTGGGCTTGTAACTGTCCGTTATAGGACATAATTATTAGAAGTGTAACGACCATTTGGAAATAAACTCTGTTTATTAATTTCACACTTCATTATTACATACGAACATTTAAGTTTACCATTATTATTAACGTACATCTAGTCACTTATTTTATGATATGACATACCTGCCAATATTAAAAAAATTATATTTTCCGTTCTATTTCACTTATTTTTTTTTTTTTATTTTTGCGCCACCTTAATGTTTGAATCGAAATTGTATCAATTTTCATTTTGCCTGGAATTGTAAAACAAAAAATGAAAAGTAATATTTCTGGGATATTTCGTGACACATACATCCATCAGAAATCTACCATTACAATAATAATTTGTCTTTAGACAACAATAGTACGAAAGCTATTGAGAAGAAGTCTTTTAAAGAACGGCCAGTTCGATGCAAATGACGAGATCCTAGAAAAGTCGTTTGTTGTAGTTTAGATGATGACTGAAGCATTTCGTAATCGTGTTTTTAATTGTTTATCTTATTTTAAGTTAAGTTTGGTCAATAAAAGCATTTTAAACAAAAATTAATGTTGTAGGTTTTGAATAGAGCCATTAAAACTGAATAGAACAATAGCGTCACAATTTACCCCGATATTGGTAGTTAGTTATACAAGATGTTTGTCATTTTGTGTTCTATTCTAAAAATAATACGTTGAAAAATACATTTGAAATTTATTTTCAAATTAGAGGACTGAAGTATTAAAAAACGACATGTGGAATTTTTAAATATATAACGTAATTCATACACTTAAATATGTAAAAAACATTGACAGTCCTCTGAAATTATTTATATAAAAATTAAACTTTCTAGGATCGTAAAACATCAGAATTGTATGCATTCTTCTTTCCAATTTGGTCTTCGTATAACGCAATGTGATACTTTAATTTTAAAATTGTTCAAAGAGCTACTTGTCCATGATTTTTCTAGTATTTCGCAAAGATTTGAAATACCAACTATTACGTCATTACTTACCCAACAAACTAAATCGTATGCAAACTGTATCGAAAGCGATTTAAAACGATTTCATATCATTTCTTTCCCTGTTTTTTGAACAGTATTGTATGTGAATGCATGGAAACGATTCAATCGCATAGAAATGTATGCAAAGATAAGGGTCAGTCTGTAAAGCAGCTTTTTAAGCTGTGACTCATTGTCAATTGGATATTTATATGTATTTATTTCCAATAAAAACGTTAATAATAATAATAACATGTGGTTTTAAGTCTCAAAAATAAAAAATATCTATGACATGTCTTAATACCTACAAACGTAACTTCCAATAAATTATATGTGCAAACGATTGATTACATATATGGATGATTCTCCAAAAGCAGGGCATTTTCAAGAATGAAAATTTTTTTTTTAAAGTTACTGTAAATTCGTTTTTTTTTAATGGATTCTTGCTTATTAGCACCAAGTTAAGTTATTGTTAAAGTAGTCACGCTACAAAATTATTTTACAGGAAAGGGGAAGACTTTTACTATGACGCATTTTCATACGGCTATATAAACCAACAATTGCTTATTAAAAACTTGAAAAAAATAACTCTAAAGAGTCAAAAACATAATGTACATATCGGATTTAGTGCATTTTTGTGAATAAATGAAAATTATTTTTTAAGTAATAATTAAAAAATGAAGAAAAACACATGAATTTTTGAAGAAGTTTTAGACAAAATAAATTTATTAAAGTTAATGTGTCGTTGGTTAGTAACTACAATGATAATATTATATTCATAATTTTAATAAATAATATTATTTCATAATAAACTTGATTCATAACGTTGTAACAAATATAAAGTTTAATTTTGTGGTTTTTTAAATTATATATAAATAAATGTCTAAGAGGAAGAGAAATGTTATTTATGATTTGAAAAATATTTTCTGCTACGGGTTACACTTTGTTCTTGTTTCGTACCTGATATGCCAAATGTTTGGTAACGACAATGAAGGTGACGACAATGAAAATTTGTAAAAAAGTCCAATTTTGCATATTTTAAACAATAATAAATTAAAAAACAAATTGCCAGTAACGTTTATTCCTTTAATCTTTAAGTTTTCATCGTTTTTTAATTGCTGTTTGTATCAAAATACCAAAATTAGGACGGGTGACGACAATTAATTTAATAAAAATACGTGGTATTTTTATACAGTTTTTACTTGTTCATGAGGTAAATATGTTCTCTTTTCAATTTTCTATGGAGGATTAGTAAAGTGAAGTGTTTTTTCTTTGATTTTCTCATAAGTTTTAGTAAAAAAGTTAATTATTTCCAGTTGATTTATACCAGTTTACGCATTGTCGTTACCTCATAGAATTTTCTTAAGACATTAATATTTCAATAATTATAAGTATATATATTGATTTAATTAAATATTATACAGAGAGAAATTGTACAGTTTGAGCTGTACTATAAAAATATTATTTGAATAAATTAAAATAATTCGGTTTCTTAATAGCGCTAATATTTTAAAGTTTTGAACTTAGAGATTTGGACATATCAAAAATGCTACTTTTAGTATTTAAATGTCATTTTACACCAGTTTTTTGTAACAAAAGTATTATTTTTTCAAATTAACATGGGCCAGGGATATTTATTTAACATTTCTATCGAAATTTAATAATTTATTGTCAAAGTTTTTGTAAGATATAACATAAAGACATGAAAATGCCCTGTTTCCGGAGAATCACCCATATCTATATAAGACACAGTTCTTATATACGGGTACTATAAGATCTTGCCACTTACTTATTTGTTTATTTAATAATAAACGGTCCTAATGGACCTTTACACAAAATGAAACAATACAGTGGCGCATTAACAAAAGAAAAAGAGGATGTGTCAAATAGTATAAGTAAAAAGACTTAAGAAAATGCATTAAGTTGCACTGAAATTAACATTCAGTATACCATTATCTTCGAATGGATTGTTTCATATAGCATGCAGCGTATATTATCGTATAGTTTTGGATGACAATAGGTTTTCATAGTTTACGAGACGTTTAAAAACATACAACTTTACATTTATTTTTCTACAAATCAATGCAAAAAAGGAAAGAAATTGCATATAAAATTGTATTTCTTCATGCGATCCAGTTTGTTAGGTAAATTTGCAGATATAGTTCTTATTAGAAACATTTTCCACAAAGTATCCGAAATTATATCTGTTTTTCATCTTGTAAATACGAATATGCAAGGCAAATTGGACCATTAATTGAAGATTATAATTGTATAATAACTTTTACTTTGCAAACTATGCTTCGATTGTGTAGATCTTAGAACTTATCTTCCTCTAATAGGGCAACAGTGTATCAGAATAACTGTTACTTAAACTGTAAATAGAAAACATTACGATGCTACAAAAAATTTCTTTGCTTTGTTAAGTTTGTGATTAATTATATATCAATTTATTTCATCTTGAGAAAGTTTAAATAAGATAATACATGAATCTAAGTGAAAGTGTGCGTTAGAATGTCTATGTTATTAAAAAAAATAATCATTTATCATTCAGCGTATAAAGAATTTCTATTTTTAATTAACATCTTCGATATAAATACAAATTATCTCAGAATTTTACTTTGACCTCAAATTTACAGGATGGATAAACATGTCAAACTTAATAATGTAAACTGTAGTTATGTCTAAAGGAACATTAATAGAACAACAATATTCATTTTAGTGACTCCGTCAATGAAAAAGCAAAGCTAAAAAAATGGGGTTTGTTAAGTTTCTCAAAAAAGCAAAAACCTACCGTAAATTTAAAAGGAGAGGAAGGCGTCCCTCTCACTCCTGAAGGAATTAACCAGGTTAAGCAGCTAGTCGAATTTTTATCTAAAGATGAATGTAAGTAACACATCACTGACGAATGCCAGTACAAAGTATCAAACAATGACGAACACGTAATTTAACAGGCATAAATCAGGAAGGAATCTTTAGGCGTACTGGATTATTGACAAGGCAACAAGATCTGAAAGCGGCTTTATACGGTGGTCTTCCTTTGAATCTCGATGACGGAAGATTCAGTGTTCATGACTGCGCTTCAGTTCTTAAAGGGTTTTTAGCAGATTTATCCGAACCGCTTTTAACTGACTTGCATTATCCTGCTCATTGTCAAATTGCAGGTACAATCGTAATAACCGCTCAAACGAATTCGTAAAATGCAAACTTGTAATTTATTTTACAGATCTTTGCAGCATAGATGGAATCGATGCTAGATTGTTACATTCTTTGCAGCTACTTTTATTATTACTTCCCCCACCAAACAGAGTTTTAATGAGGCACATATTAGACCTTTTAAATAAAACTGCTGCATTCGAACACAGTAATAAAATGAATTGCGACAGTCTTGCCACTTTGTTCACGCCTCATCTTTTATGTCCGAGAAAATTATCTCCCGAGGCATTGCACATTAATTCACAAAATTTATCAGGATTAGTATCGTTCATGATAAAAAAAGGCAGTGAACTTTTCGAGCTTCCGCCAAAATTGTCTACTGATATCAAAGCATATTGGGTCGAACAAGAAAAAAAACTATTAAGTCCAGAAAAGTGTGACGTTAGTATTTTTATTTCATTACAATTTCTTCAAAATATAATTCCAATTTTATTACAGTTTAATGAATCCATGTCGGACACAGCTCATACAGTTTTCAGTTTTGTCGATCACAAATTAACCGCTAAAGCAACTGCCACGGAAGATACTCAAGCCGCCTTAGCGCAGCTTTACGCTCACATTCAATCGATGCCCGAGTCTGCCAAGAAACGTAGACTCGTAAAACAATTTAATAAAGAAAACGGACAAGGCACACCTCGACACATGAAAAATTGCAGAACTAAAAGTTTGGGAGACTCGATTAAAAAACATATTTTCCAAAAGAAATTGTTAGGTCACAAAAAGTTAATGGATGTAAAATTCAACTGTAATTTCAGTAGGTCGAACAGTGAAGAGAATATTTTATGCGGGGTAAGTTACATTCGATGCATGTTACACAAACTGTAAAATTTTGAATAAACATTTCCAAAAAGCTTGTACGTTTTTGTGTAGACATTTGAGTCGCTGACACCTCAAAAGGCAGCGTTTAGTAAATCAGATGACGAGCTCAGTACCGACCGGTACGATTTCATAGAACGAGAAAATCTTCTGAAAGTGAAGAAAATGAGCAACAGTACCGGCAGTATCAACACACCAACCTTAGGAGGTTACAAAATGTTGAAGAAAGTAGTCCTCAAAAGTTTTCTCAACATTCACGAAGATAGCGATAGTTCCGTCGACGGCAAGAGTAAAAAATCAAAAGGGTCCAGTCGAAGTGTAAAATATTCTCGTCACTTAAGCGAACCTCCCGACATGTACACTTCGTCAGACTTAAGCAACCGTCAAAATTTAATTAGACATTCGTCAGACACTGTTTTGCCAATGTCGAGGAGATCAAGTCCTGTCGATATACCATCACCGAAACAAAAGTTACGGAATGGTTTTACAGCTCACACGTCAACACCGTCAAGTTTATTAAAGTTAAGTTTGGCCCCCGATTACATCCTCTCGCCAAAGACAGATGACAAAAGTATGAGTCCTATTACGCAAAGTGCAACCAAAATGAGCAAAGCAATGCAGGTAGGTAAATTTTGTAACAATTGTTTGTTTTTTTTGTTAATAATTGTTATTTCGCAGGAAACGATGATGACACCACGATCTCGTAAACCTGTTATAATGATATCAGGTTCGAATCTTTGCGATTTAGCTTTAAACGACGTAAGATTCAATGCAGGAAGCAGGCAAAGTATTTACGAAGAAAGTTTGATACAGAATAAAGAAAACATCAAACGCCAAGACATAATGGAAGAAAGAAGTTACGGAACTTTGGAAGACAATTATATGCAGAGTACGATAATGTCAGTAACGAAACTTAAAGAATTTATGTTATCGAGAAGCGTTTTAACGGCGAGTCCGGTAGATTTAAGTTTTACGTCACGAACGGGAGACTTTGAACAGTCAGAGTCTGATTTAAATGTTTTGAACGAAGACGAACATGACAAAGTACTTTCCGATGACAATAATCAAGAATCAGAATCCGGCAGTAATGATTCGACAGAGAAACTGATGCCGTCGATACGTAAACGAGGCACAAAGTTGCAACGTAACGATTCGAAACGTAAAAGCGAATTGAACTCGAGTCGAGATATTATTCAAGAAACTTCTTTTTAAAAATTTACTTATGCGCAAGTAAGTAATGGCTGTAAAACTCGTTTGTGTAAAAAAAACTTGGCGACTTGACTTAATAATCAAGACGGACTTGATTTTGACTTTTTTTTTTAGTTAGTTGCCTTTTTTTAATATCCTGGGAATATTACCGAATTGTAAATATTCTTAGTTTCGAAGAGGTCATCGTTAAGGGAATAGGTTAGGATTTTTTTACTGAATATAATGTACATACGTTGTAAAAACGAAAATAAAGTTACGTTTTTTTAATCATGAAATATTTATATTATAAATGAAATATTTACATTCTGATACTTAGTTTATGCTATTTTACAACGTCTCGAATATGTTTTCATCAGAACATATCGTCATGACCTAAATCGGGTATGTATGATAATCCACGTTCTTTTAGCGCCTTGTTTAAAAGTCGTTCTTGGTCTTGTTTCAGTTCTTGTTCTCGACGTTGTGCGTCAAGAATATCGTCGACTGATACTTCTGACAACGGCAATTCTTTTTCTTTGTCCCTGTCCTGAAATTGTAAAATTAAACTTAATATTGATTTAAAATAAAGATAATATGTTTCTTTGGGAATTTACTTACGATTTCTCCTAAAAGTACAACGTTTTCACCTCGTACGATAAAAATTCCTCTGGGGATGTCACCGTATTCTTTTCCTACGTGAATCCTTTCGATTGTTCGATGTAGAACTAGATTAGCGAACTGATCAACACTTCGCAAATAACCTATTAGTGTTCTTCCATCTCGGAGAAGAACCATAAGTTTCTCTGAAAAGATAATACAAGTTCCAAGTGAAAATAATGATCATGGTATCGAAAAAAGACAAAAATTAGCATCTATGATGTTCTTTTACAGGAAAAAAATAACTAAAAGATGAAAAAAATTAATTGAATTATGTCTTAACTATTTTAATAAAGTGATGCCAATTTACAACAAATTTATGTGATGTTAAGTTTAGTCGATATAAGAAAACAAAGATGTTTGTTATTCTATACTGTGTGGCGTCTAACCTAAAAAATGTGAATAAAATTGAAAGAAATAGTAAAATAACTTACTGTCAAGTTCTTCAAGAAGACTAGCTGTTCCCGGAACAGAATTCATATTTATAAACTGTTAACAATAAATATTTTTAGCGTTTTTATTAATTAATAACAAAATTTCGCGGTACTGTTATGTACATACATATATGTACATTCAAATGGCTACGTCACAATGCAACAGACTAACAGAGGCAACAGAGTGCGTTGCGCGCGCCGTATGAGAGGGACTCTACGACCTACGTATGCATCCCATAAAAATAATCAACTTGTGTATTCCTAGAATTTAAATTATAACGCGTTTAGTGGAATTCACTATACCGGTGGCGTTCCCAAATGATGTGAATCAGTATTATAGTGATATTACTCATTTCTAGGGAAAATCGCTGTTGTAAAGACACCCCGCTAGGGGAAAGTCTTCAGAATGTAAAACTTTAGTTAGAAATTAAATTTTTCGGCGAAAAAGTATAAAAAAAAAAGGATTCTTCATTTGTTCCGATCAAAATCTAACATGAAATTAACTGAACTTTTAGAATTTGTTATTAGATTTTTCAAAAAATGCAACCGTGAATAACCACACTGTGAAAATTGTCGAAGTGCGGTAGAACCCGTCTTATTTCAATTGCCCCTCATATTTGAATCGTTTCCCCTCAGGCCTTCCCCCACCACCTCTCGAACATCTCGAGTAGTACACCCAGCAAACGAAGAATGATTGGGAAGCAATGAGAAGTATTAATTTTTTAACTTTGAATCCTATTTGTTGATCACCGCGAATACTTCCCTATCGTCAATCATTCCAAATCCTATTACAAGAATTGACCACTTTACTTTTGAATGCTTCTAACTGCTGCAGCATAACAATTATAAAGCCAGTACTTCCCTATTCTGAGTGAAGCATTGACATATATGTTTTCTAACATTTTGAATACTTCCTAATGCTTCCAGAAGGATTCACTGAGATATCCTTAATAATACTCAATCTACGAACTTCCCAGTAAACGAAAAAAGATTGAAAAGTATTAAAAAGGGATCAATAGGGATTAAAATGAGACTACTTTTAATTAATTTTGTTCTAAAAAGGGATTAGAGTGGTTTTGAATTCTAGTAAATTCTAAAGTAGGTATATAAATTGAAATTATTGAATCCCTGTGAATCCTCCTCGAATAATCGTTGTGAAAATCAATCCCTTTGAATGCCATAACTGGGATTGAAAAACGTATGTTTCAATCCCCGGGAATTCCACATCTGTCAGTATCGTTTAAATACCATTTCTGGAATTAAAAATTCCTATCTTGGATCCCCTTGAATACCATTTATTACCAATATTTGAAAGAATCCCATTTAATACAAGATATGGGATTTAAGATTATATTCTTTGAATACCGTCGAATACTATCGATTACCAATCCTAGTAAACGAAAAAAGATTGAAAGGTATTAGAAGGGGATTAATGGAGATTAAAATTTGATTGTTTTTATCTCATTTTCTTCAAAAAAGGTATTGGAATGATTTTTAATCTCAATAAAACCCCAATTATGAAAAGAATGTTGACTTATTGAATCCCCTCAAATGCCGTTTTACAAACGGCTATCAAAATGAATTCCAGCGAATACAAGATTTGGAATTAAAAAACATCTCATTGAATCCCCTCAAAATGGCAAAAAAAGCCGTACGACTTTAAAACTATGCATTACGTGTACATATATATTAAATTAGGTTTAAAATAGTGTTTGACAGTGGTAGACCAGAGGTCAACATTACACGCTTGTTAATTTAAGTTTAAGCATCATACGCTGTGGACTACAATCGGATAGGTGACCGCATGAGAATATTTTTCTTAATATAATTAATTTTTAATAATAAAAGAAATATAAAAAACAGTGTGAAATTAAATCAATTAAAAAGTTAAAAATTGAAAAAAAAAAATATTTTTTTGTATAAACGGGGGAAGAATCCTATTACACAACGAAGAATTCAGAATCATTCAAATTCTCTGTATTCTATACTTTCTAATACTTTTACAAGAATTAAGAAATAGCATTCAGAACCCAGTAAACGAAAACGAATAGAAAGTTAAAAATACGAATTGAAATGAATTCAAGTGAATTAAAATGAATTAAAACGCATGAAAATGATTAATTGAATCGACTTTTTAATTCCTTTTAATTCACTTGAATTCATTTCAATTCGTATTTTTAACTTTCTATTCGTTTTCGTTTACTGGGAAGTATTGACATTTTCAATACTTGTGAATACTTTATCGTTTGCTGGGCAGTGTAAATACCGTTTAACCTAAATTTGCAAACATGTATAGTCGGTAGACGGATATGTAATGAAATTTCAAATTAATTTAAAATTTTGCATCAAAGTCGTGATTTACATCATACAAATTATTATTTGAGAAGCTGCTAATTTCGTAAAATAAAAGTGTACATTTGAAGGTTAGGATGTTGTCAATTTTTAATGATGTGTTTCAAGACCTCCACAAAAATTGAAAAGTCTTTCATTTGCAAAATAACAAACAAATCCAATATCAGCAGCTTAGTACTGAATTTGAAGTGATTTGAAGCTTTCATTAATCATATTTGCAAATTTGGGTTAAATATTGTCTCCTATATTCATTTCGGTCTTAATAACAGTGTATTTGTTTGCGAAACAAAAAATTATTAATACATAATTATATGTAATAAAGTGCATAATGTAAATTTAAAATGTTTATTTCTACACTCGAACGCAGATATAAATGACCATAAATAAATACGAAAGATTGCAGTCTTTATTTATCACATAAAGTCACGAGTTGTGATCTCGTTTCATTTTTATCCAAATTTAAAATTCTCTACACATTTTTCAGACATTATTTTATATAATTCAACTCTAAAATATATACGATATCTAACAAAAATAAAAAGATATCAGATATTATCATCCACTATTAAAGCGTTATGTAGAGTAAGGGGGTAAGGGGAAATTTCAAATAAGAGGGGTTATACTGTAATTTTTTAGTGAAACGGTGGAAATTAAAATGCCAGTAATGGCAGTAATCATGGTAAATTTACAGGGTTGGGGTAAAATTCCTACATTATTGACGTGATTTTACATGTTCACTGTAAACGACCGTCGCGTTTTTGTTTCAGGAGCAGATACATAAATCCTTAGCACAATTTACAGTGCGCTTGTAATTTTACATTCTCCGTGCTTTTTTACGTGAAAAACTATGGACAATTACAAAAATGATGTATGTACAATTACATTTTTTTAAATTACACAATCGATGTAAAATTATCATGATCATTATTGGTATTTTTATTTCCACCTTAGACGTTGTAAATTTACATTTCCGTTGTAAATTTTACATGTTTATGGTAAATTGCCTTGCATTTTCGGATGAATTTTCAAGAAAATTGTAATTTTATTACGAAAATAATAGGAAATTTCAACAAAACTGTAAAAACTAAAAAAATGTAATTTTACTTTTCCTTTTCACAGTGTATACATGATTAGTAAAAAAAATGTTAATGAACTTCAAAAAGTACCTAGAATTGATTCAAGAACAAAGAACAAAAAACATAAGTGATTTTTATTTAAACGCTAGTTTCTTAAAATATTTTAACTTGTTCAATTATTATCGAGAATTGTATTGTTTAGTAATAAATGTGGTAAAGAATGATTTTTAAATTTTTTTTTTAGTACTGCAATTAGTGTTTCAGATATTTTAACATTTCAAGACAAAAAGATCACCTTCATCAGAAAGAAATTAATTTAATTAGAAATTAAAATAAAATTTTATAAATATTTTACAGTCAAATCATAAGTATCCAATTTTTTCATATGAATTGAAAGTAATTAAGAATCAAAAAGGATTTCAAAGTATTAATAAACTTAATTCAAAGTCTTAATCAAATTTAATATATTTATGTAGTTATGTTTTGTTGGTTCCATGGCGTTGCGGAAAAGTTTGCTATGTAAACGTTTTTACTATTACAAATAAGGCTTTGGAATTTTGTCAACAATTTGGTAATTTAAATGAAGAAAAAAACTAAATTAAAAAAAATTAAATTTTTTAAGGGCCAAACACTAAACAGTTGTTAATCTAATTCATGGAGACGAACATTTGATATTTTCAAAAGTTTTATGCAGGGATTTTTTATTTCTTTCGTTTTTGTTATTACTTATTAGATTCTGTCAATATGTTTTAGTTTTTAAGGATAACTAAACCGACTCTTTTTTAATAACCTAAGAAACCCCATTATACTGCATCAGTATGAAATTCTTTATTATCACTCGATAAAATTAAAAGGTTAATTATATTTCTTTTGAAAAAACCAGCAAGTGTGTTGGTCTCCAATCAATATTTCTTTATATGATTTTATATACGTACACATAATTACAACACAGAGGTTCCCATGAAGATAAAAGAAGAAACAAGTCAGGTAACTGATCTTTCTTTAGACTGAATCCACTTTAATTGTAATTTTTCTCTGAAAAATCTGTAGTTTTTTTCACATTTCTCTTTTCCGCGTAGGGAAATCATTAAGTTTCGCAACTAGCAATTTAGAATCCGGCTTCGAATAATTTGCGGATGCGCTGCAGCGAAAATATCAGTGGCTGATCTGAACGTTCGGAGCCAAGCTGGATATACAGTGGACTATTGCGGTACACGTTATGTAACATAGTTACGCATAGTAGAGATGCGAACAGTGCTACGCCAATAGAAAGATACACAATTAACGCGAAAGGCGTTACCCCAAGTAGAAAATATAAATGACGTGTCTTCTTATATGCGCACATTTTAAACTGTCGTGCTTCAAGGTATGTATAAAAAATGGCTGCATAAATGTTAACTTTGCAATTTCAATGGTCGCGCAAACAGGTCATAATGCCAAGGACATTCTTTGTATATGAAACAAGAAGACATTTTAACACTTCACAATGTTAAAACGAAGCTTGGTGTAAATTACGTACTTTGTTTTTCAAATTATCAAATCAGAAATCACCAACAAATAAAATTTAAGGTTTTTTAATTTATTATCTTCGGAAAATATTTCTGTATCTCTTAGATACATGGAAGGAAAAGCTAGTTAATCGAACCATTTTATAAAGGTAAAACAATCACTTATTACAGAAAATAATTAATTTAATCATTTTTTATAGCAACATAGAAAATAATATTGTTTCATTTCCTATTTCCTGATATTTAAACATGTATAACAATTTTAAATAGTTAAATAACGTAACCTAACCTAACACCTGGGAAGTGCGAATTATTCTTCTTTGCCAGGTTGCAACAATATAATACAATGTGGGGGTTTTCGTAGGGAACTTGTAGAATTGTGGTAACTCGATACATATCCTGTTTAGAGTCTTTTATGACTAAACAAGAATCTACTTTTACAACGGGAGCTGAAGTTATAACTTGCGGATAAATAAGAACGCCACCACCGCACCTGGCGACGAAAGGCCCAACTACGCCAGAGAGTACAGTACTCCCCCTCTTAAGTCATATGCTTGAGGCAAATAAGATGACGTCGCCTTTCTTTAAGTTTAAGTCATATTTCCCCATACCTCCCACCACTTGAATTTCCATTTGTCACATGCGCATATACACGTATACAATGGTGAAAAATACGACTTAGAGGAAGGAAAATATATGCGTTAGGGGGTATATGACTTAAAGGATGACGACTTAAGAGGGATGGGATTGGGAGGGGGGGCTACTGTACTATGTACCCTCAGTCCCATGTTGTGTAATAATACAGTTATTTTATATTATTGTATATTGGTAATGGTACTATAAAAATCAAATTAAATCTGACTAAATAAAGAGAACAACATGCAAGTGTTATTCTCTGATTTATTGATTGGCAGAACTTCGAAAACTTGAGCAACTGCTTGGTAATCAATATTGAAGATTTGTAGGTGACATCTTGACCATGTAGTGACACCATAACAATTTTTCCAGACGGTCAAAATTACCTGAACCATTTTTCAAAGTTATTTAGAAAAAATGTTGTAAAATGGAAGTTAGAATTAGCAACCAGCCAAATTTGATCTAGATACATGGTCAATACGTCCAAATGCTAATGCATCAGTTGGGAATCCATTTCTGCTACGGGAACGAATCGGATGGAGCCGGCTCGTGTGCGCATCTAGTGACGACGAAACGAACTATTTACCGCGCTAGCTGTATGTGTCATGTATACAGTCTGTATGCAATTTGTAAAGGCTGCTTCCTACTTTTTATTTAGTATGGTAACATTCGAAAGCCTTTTCTCCTTGTTTTAGGTTTGTTTATAGAAATTATAGACGTTTTAGAGTCAAAATATACATATTTTTCGACACCAAAACATAATAAGTAGTTTTTAGGACCTCGCAGTGGACAGAATTATGACAAAAATTTTTTTTATTGTGCCTAATGGTCCATCAAAACTTTTTTCAAGTTGTTAGCTAACATTGAAAAAGAAATCAACTAACAAATACGTAAATTGGCCGTTTTAAACGTTTTCTGAATAACTCCTGTTACCGACCTTTTATGGTAATATTGTACGTATAAAAGAATGAAAATATTTATCAGAATACAATTTCATTTCAGCACATATTTCATCAAACGTGGTATTTGGAATTTTTCAATTCTATATTGTTCTTTTGTATATTATTATTGTTTAGATTCTTAGAGTTCTTTTTCAGACTATCGTTTGTCTCGTGGAAAACCTAAAAACTACTTAATTGAGACTTATACTTGGTATCGAAGAATTTGAAGAATAGTCTTTTTAGTTGGTAATTCGCAAAACAGGTTTTGATGGATTGTTATACATTTAAAGAGAACTTAATTTTTGAATTGGAGAATGCTGAAAAAATGAGTATTTATTGGTCCTTTTGAAAAGGTTACGAGCGTAGTAGCAATAGTTTCAGAATTCATTTTTTATTTATCTTAATTTGAAAATGGGTAATAATTGTTTTGGGCTTCCTGTAAAGCCACGTGGTAAACATGTTCCTGAGCAGTACTAAGGAGTAGTTATTATATAAGTAGCTATTAGTAGTAGTACCTTACTAATAAATAAAATTTTGTTGTTTTACTGAAATATATTATGCCATATGGTATACAATTAACGTCTTTTAAAGTTGAAGATGGTAATATAAAACTAATATTTCTTCCAAGGTTTTGTACTTCTGATGTCAGAAACACATCTGCACGAATCAAACTCCTTTGTAAGTTCATCGGAACAATTTCACTTGTCAAAAATTGGACCATGTCTAATGGTAGCTTTTTACGACTTTTTAATCTTTTTTTTTAAACTGAGGGATTTTTAACAAACTGGGAAGGAATCGGAAGATGCGATATAAAATTTTGAAAAATATAACAATTATTGATTGCAGATCTTCATCTTCATTAATTATAAGACATTACTTATATATTGGTATACTAAATAGTAAAAACATGAACGCTGATAACCATGTTGAAATGTAAGATCTAACATTATTCGGTAAAGATGTAAAGTTCGAATGGCAAGAAGATGAAATAAATGATAATATTCAAGCAGGATAATCATGAAAAATGGTGAAAGGGAAATTCGTTATTTACATAGCCTTCAGGATGATTACGAAGCGACATAATAATCAACACGACCATGACAACTGGTAAAAGGGATATTCTCGTTATTTATATTACAGCCTTCGACATTTACCGTAAGATGAAGTCCAATAATTAGACGCATTTACATCTAACGGTACTAAGATGTACAGAAAACGCCTGTTCATTGTATAACTTGCTTATTCTATTGTCTCAGAGAAATAGCTAGTTATATTAATTGTATCGTTGCAAAAAAAAACATAAAGCAATCATTATTGACGAGGAATAATATACTGATTGCAATCATGTATTCACTGATTACATTTAAGAAACTTACGTCTTTTATCTCACATGTTTTGATTATCATATTTTAATCTTTTAAATGTTTTACTATTATAGTTTTTGACAAAGATAGTTGATTCGTATTAAATATGTATAGATTAATTTATGATCAGCATATTCATTTTATTTATTCAAAAGTTCTTCGATTTGTCAATTGGTTTAGATGTGATATGAAAATAGATAATTAATCATTTAGTTGAACATGCTTTGAAAGTTAATACAGATGTCCTGAATGGTATATTAAGATCGAACTTATTTTATATCTATACATTAATATCAACTTTAGTGATCAGACAATTATTATATTCTGGTAGTATTCTTTACGTGAATGTGATGTTCCGGCAATTTATTGAAACAATATTTTAAATCATTAAAATGATCTATATAACCAATGAAAATTACTGTGGTACCAAATGATTATCTTAGCGATGCATATTATCTGAAGAACAAGGACATTTTATCGTAGGATGTCCAGTAATGTATCAACTGAGAATGCTAATATATGAAAAAGAAGCGCACTATTGCGGCGTAAAAGAAAGAAGAGTTACAAGTGTCCCATGTCCCCCTATCGACAGAGAAAAGATGTACTCTTTATAAGGAAATTCGTTAATCGAATTTAAAACGAATTGCAATAAAACAAGTGATTCTGCACATACTATATAAATATATTATGATTTTCCAAATTCCAAAGGTCGAATTAAAGTGAGCAGTGAGTATATTTTCGCATTAAGAGCTAGAATTCAAAATTGTTATAGAAACGTATGTATATATAAACGTATTTATGGCATTGAAAAGAATTGTAAGGAATTGTAGTGAAATATTTTCGATTCGAAAGTGGAAGAAAACATGATTGAAAGTAAACAATTTTAATACGATTCAAATCTTTTTCAGGTGCTAGGTTGTTCAGACTTTGCACAATCTATAATGTTTATAGACTTATTATATATTAATCAATTTATTATTTGTTCAAATCTACGATTAAGAAAAATACCCGAAATTATTTCTTCCGAGAAGTTTTATTGGTTTATGTGTTTTTAAATATTTAAAATTTCGTTTTCGAATTTTTCCAGTACTAATAATTTTTGTTAGTATTAATTTTAATGATTCTCACTAGAAATAATAGCAAGTTGTTGTAAAATGAAAATCTGGTATTAATATATTGTTTGATATCATTTCAATCTATAATAGTATAGATTTTAAAAAAATTGCCTTTTCACACATGTTTTTTTTTGCTTTAAACTTTAAGAAGGTCAAGTTAGAATTTTAAGATATTTGAGGTAATGTATTCGAAAAATGAATTTATTTGCTATATTTGAGGTTATGTATAGAAGTACTACTATACGCAATATCTCTTCTCACAAAGTTACGGCCATTTTAAATTATGATATTTATCCAAAACGTTTATACTTGATAATCGTTTTTGGAAACTTATACTTAGCTGTTTTTATGAAGATAAATTCTTAATTTTGAAGAGTGAGAGTACTAAATGGTTCCAATAGTAATGGAATACACTTAAAACGTCTTCTTGCCGCAATCCGAATTCTCTAGCCCCAAATGGAAATCCTTTTGTTATATGACCGAAATGATTATTCCTACTACCGGTAACTGGATTTCCATTTGTCTTAAATGGATTCCGCTTGAGGCAAGATGACTCAAAAGGACTGTTTTAAGAATGAAGATGCATTAATTTGTCGCTTCCTGTACATAACCTCAAAAATAATAAAAAAAATTCGATTCTAATTTAGTAAATTACATAGGACACATAAAAAATTTGTTTCAAGATCACTTGAATCAGAAAAATATTCAAAAATATACTTTTTGGCAAACTAAGGTTAGGATATGTCAGAAATATGAAACGATGAGTTAACTTGGACAAAGAATTCGTTTTCAGCGACCAAAAATCTATAAAATCCTCCACTTCTGATTCAAGTTATGTCAAAAAAAATGTTGTCGAGCAGTACCTTCAGTGATTAATTACACAGGACCGCAAAAAATTTTATTTAATCAGGCTTTCATTTTCAGAAAAATGTAATCTGGAAAAACATATTTTCCTGCTAATTAATAGGTACTCGATATGTCGTGTAATCAAAATAACTAAAAATAGTAAAAACTTTCTCTATACATTTGAATACATTAATGTGATGACGGAATTTATACTTACGGAACTGACATTTCGCTTTTAACTTTATACAAAACAAAAGCTGCTACAGCGTAAAAGTTTTCCGCGTACATTTCACAAAAGCTATGAATGTCCTATTGTTATAAATTACTACTTTTGGAAACGTAGTTTATATTAAGTAGCATGTGACGGAAGTGACTGATAACTTCTAACACCTACATGCGAGAAAGAATGTTATTTTTTTATTTCTGATTTCACTGAGTATATTCAATTATTTTTGTTTCATTATCTGCAGAGTTTAAACTTATAAATAACACGAAATGAGATGTCTAGTTGCCTCTGAAATAAAAATGATCGATTTCGTTAAAAATGTGCGACAAGGTGGGGGAAAAAGACAGCGGCGGTAGGTAAATATAACGAGACGGAACCGGCTAATATGCTGGGGCGTAAATATAGCGAGACAAAAGAGCTTATACAAAATATTTAAATTCTATATATTTATATTAACTTGCATAATTTTTTGTACATATTTATCTAATTTCATTTATATTCTTAAGAGGGCTACAAAAAAGCCGAAAACGTTAAATGTTCATTATTAAAAATTTTTATTGTGTATAATTTATTTATGATGGTGACCGTTTTAAAAAACCAATTGTTAAAAAATTATTTATATAATTTATCACTGTCGAGGATTTTAAATAATTACTTCAATCCCCTATGTGTAGTTTTAAATGAAAACATAAGCAAATCTCACTGAAAAATCACTAAAAATAATCATCATTATAGGTTGTAAAAATAAATTTAATTTTATGAAATGCACAAAAAAGTGTGAATTATGTCAGTTATGAATATCAAAAATAAACCGAAAAGTACTGTTGTTTATTTAATTCGTTTACGTTTCACAAATTCCGCTTATAAAAAGTCACTAGAAACTGCGCGAAAGGTAACAGGAAATTAAGAGCAGAAAACAAGAGAAGCGTGCAGTAAAGTAATTGTGCATTAAAATGAAACGATGCTGTGATATTCGCAATAAAATTAATAAATATTATTGAAAACATAAAGTATGCCTACGCAATGTTTATTTATTTAATAGACAATGTACATTGTTTTTTTTTTAAAGAAAATTATTGTATATAAAGCTTTACAATGCCAGTTGTTATTTCTAGAATTTGAAATAAAACTTGAAGGGTTGTGAATGACCTTCTTCAAAACAGGATTTAAGAAAATCTAAAAATATTTTTAAAAAAAATAACGTTTATTTATTTATTTTTATAGTTATAATGTGTATTTGAAAATTGTCCTTTTTAATAATTAATTCAGCATTTTCAGCGTTTTTTCAAAGATTGAAATTGAAGAAAAATATCTAAACTTTGCCAAAATCCATTTGTCCAATTCTCAATGGAAAAATTGTTTATTTTTATATATTTATTATAGGAATATAAGAATAGATTCTGTAAAGAATTACTACAAATTACATAAATTACGTATCAAACAATGAGAAAAAATCTCAGAGTTGCAAAATTTGAAGGATTTTTGAGGATGGTACCATTTCCCCTATGATTCGATATTAATACGTGTTGTTCCATACATTGGGGTAACTGATTACGAATTTGGTGTTAAAATTTCAAAATTCAAAATGGCATCTCCAATATAGAGAACTAATTTTTAAAAGATTCGCGTATGTCCATAAAAATTGTTAACTGCATCTTTTCTTGGGTCGGAGATATCGTGAATGTTTTGAAATTAAAATTGCCGGATCTAATATGGCGGACTAATTTTCAAGGAATTATTGAATTTTCATAACATTTGCTATCAAAGTTTTTATCGAGTAGCTCAATGCGAATCAAGTTATAAGTGCAGATACCAACGGGAGAGGGTTTCTTAAATCTTATTGACTGAACCAAAAAAATATGATTTTATTACATCTTTGAAAGATCAGAATTTACTAAGGGAGATAAATACGCTTATATTTATCACATTATGACTCTGTGTTTATGAATCAAAGTAATTTAAAATTAAAGTCATGATGCAGTTAAATTTTGTTAAAGTTTATATAAATTATTTGAAATTACCGTTAAATCCTATTTCCTGTGACTGTCGCTAGCTGCGTGTCTTTTTCACAAAAGAAAAAAGTAGAATTTTATATGAGAATAAAAGTGTAAACTGATTTTTTTATTCATATCGTTGCTCTGGAGATGCCATTTTAAATTTTGAAATTTTAACTGCAGGTCCTTATCTGTGACTCAAAAAAAAACCATACATCAATTTTCATGAAAATTCAATGATTTTTTAAAAATTAGTCCGCCATATTAAATTCGCCATTTTTAATTTTTAAATTTGAACATAAAATAAATCCCATTTTTGAATCTTAATTCTTATTTAATTGCATTTTTCTACCGTATCGCATTTTAAGTATCTTGAAAATGTTGTATTTTGAAAATATGTATTGTATTTTTTCCTTTTTTTCCATTCTTATTTCAAAATGGCAAAATCTGCAAATTGCATTTTTCTACAGAAATATTGTCTAAAGTTCCCAAGTTAGGGTCAAATCTGAGTTAAGATTTTAGCAAGTCCCTTACGCATAGGACAAAGGTTAAAGTGTTCAAAATTTCAAAAAAACAATCAAATCCAATAGTAGTAAAACTCACCGTTAGGTGGCGAGAAACCCGAAATCCATATCCACATCTAAACTAGCTAATTCGATTTATATAGTTAGATTCGCTGCAGTATCATATTGCATCCACCATTTTGAATGGCATTTTTTGGACGCAGAATTACATTAGGAGAAATCGATAACATTTTACATAAATTTACAAACAATTTAGTTTTTAAAAGCAAAAATTTCATTTTGTACGCTTCTAAGCATTTTTCTGCTCTTTAAAGGTTAATTGCAGTTTTTTCTACCGATTCGAATTTTAAATATCACAAAGGTATCAGAAACGTGTTGCCGAAAGTTGCGTTTTAAAAATATGTATTGTATTTTTTCCTTTTTTTCATTTTTATGTCAAAATGGCGCCTTTAAAAATATTTCGCAATTCCACATATGAACAGAAAATTTGTAATAAAATATGCTCATATTGCATTAAATCTAGTTACTTAGGGGGTTACCGGGTCGCTGATTACGAATTTGGAAAATCATTCTTTAGAACCTTTTAATTCAATTAGTGAAAAAAATAACTAATTCAAATAGTAACACAGATTTTAAATAGTATAACGGTTCTACTAATTGCAATTGGTAAGAACTCACTTACATATTTTACTAATTGAAATAGTAAAATGCAAAGTAAATAACCAATTCATTAGTCAAAAGTTGTCCTACTAATTTAATTTGTAAAAATGTTACCAATTCAAATTTAGAGAGTATGATAATTATTTATACATTTAGTCGAACCCTAAGATAATCTGAATGAAAGAAACACAAGCAAGTGGAGGAAATAAAAATTTAGCAGCCTTCGGTAATTTGACCATATTTATTAATAAATTTAGTTAAAAACATAAATATTATAACGATACACAAAACTGAGATCTCAGCATATTATACATTTCCTATTTATCGATTTTCATTCTATAAATTTTATAATTAATCATAAGATTATTTCACATCGTACTCCTAATATAAATATAATATATTAACTGTGACAAAAAGAACTGTTCAATAAAATCATAAACTCCTCCACACATTTACATACAATTTAGGGCAAGAACATTACGTCACGTGCTCTAGCAGCACCTCCTTGACGAAAGACTACTCGTTAAATATGGATTTAGATGACACAACACTTCCACAAAACACAAACGTTACTTTCACGATCTTGTTCTAACCAGTCCTATGTACATCTTTGGTATGTTCGCCATAAAACATATCACGTTAAATGAGTGCTGGGAATGAAAAACAATTTCTTTCGATCTACCAGGTCCTCCAAGCTGTTCAAATCTGGCAAAACGGTCGGAATTTCAAGTTTTGGGATAGTATAATCTTTCCTGGTTGTTTTTTGAAATGGTTTTCGAGCTTTCACACTATCTCGAGGAGTGTAATAAACTTCTGTCGTTGTCGGATAATACGGATAATAAGGATCGAATTCAAGTTTATTGGGTATTAGAGGCTTCAAAGGAGCGGTGAAAATTACGACAGGTAATTTGGGTGAAGGCGGTATTGTGGGTGGTGTTTTGGTCGTTGTTGTGGTTGGTGATTTTGACGTAATTCCTTCTTGCATCGACCTCAGTGTTTCCATATATGCATAATTACTATTCCGAGCGTTAAAAGTTGGTCCACTTTCAAATTTAGGTGGTTCGAGAACAATTTTGATATCTTTTACTTTTTCATTTGTGTAGTTTACACTTGGTACTTTATTAAGTCCGCCTGAAGAAAATACGGAAGGAGACGGAGCTGAATCGAATCGTTTCTTAAATATTGGTTCCACGGTTACAGGTATTTTGGTAGTAGTTTCTCCAGCGACGTAATTATTATCGGTTCTAACTGGAGGTGGTTGCAAAAACAAAAGATTGATACCAGGAAAACCAGGAAAACCTTTCTGAAATTTGGAAGCCGGAGTTTCGATTTTATCGTTTTTCGCTACCGGTCTATTGGTTGTTTTAATTATTTGTGGTCGCACAGTTGCTTTGGGTACGAAATTATTCCTCCTGGTAATTTCAGAATTATCTCTTTCCGAGCTTGGTGTAGTGGCCTCGTTTCTTTTTGGGTCTCTAAGAAAAATACTGGAGCTTAACGAAAATGTTGCGTACTTATTTTTTAACTGCACGGGTTTTTGGGATTTTGAGTTTATGTGAAAAGATCTTGTGTAACTATGTCTGGAATCATCTCCTGCTGTATCTAGGACCTCGGCTGATGCACTATTCTCGATGCTACTGATCGAATTATTGGCGTCCTTGTGGCAGTCCACTAAGTGAGCGTGGTCGCAAATGGATGCTTCTTGGCGAAAGGCTGTATCTTCAGGGCAATAGTAAGTGAATTTATTGTTGTAATCGTCGCACATATGATAGATTCTGCAATTCATTTCTCGATCTGCGTAAAATCCTGTACTTCGACCAGAGCAGGTGAAACTCGTTTTAATAGGTGGAGGCAACGTATTCTGAAAAAAATTACATTTGTTTACATTAATTTTGATATCTAAGATGTAATTTCATTAATTTGTCAAGCGAATATTTACATAATATCTCCTTAAATCATTGATTAATTGGTGAAACACCAGGTATTTTTTTAAACTATAATAAAGGTATTCATTCATTCTGTACAATTAAAAAAAAAACGTAATAATAATGTTTTATACCTAAATTTTTACCAGGATAACTACTTAATCCATTTTTTATATAAACTGTTCCAAAGCCTCAAGAATCAGAAAGTTACGTAAAGTTAGTCGAGAGTCCAGGTCAAAGTCAAACCCCCCAGTGGGTTCGGTATCTGAAGCTATAGAACAAACCCCTATTGTTTCACTGTCTTTGGACATAAAAAAGTAAATTGAAAGGATGATAGTTACATTTTGAGAACATAAATGGGCAGACGGATTCTTCATTGTTAAGTAATATAAGATGACATTTTGTTATTCAGATGCCAATATGAGAATAAGACGTTTTGTTTTGTATATATAAAAATTCGGCATTTCAAAATAAAAATTTGCGTATTTTTGTCATACCTGGAATAGTTTCCCGATAAGCACAGTAAAAAAAAGAATTCATTAAGAATTCTTTAAAGTCCGCTTAAATCAATATTTAAAATAATCAAAAAGTAATCTTTATGAATAAATATATGAATTACAGAACTGATCCAGCTAATAGTACAGTATTTTAAAACTGTAATAAGAGTATTTATAAAGTATTCTTTAAGAAGTAATATATGAAATATAAAATGCAACCAATCGTATGTGAGATGTTTCATAGTTGTGCCAGAAGTAGTCATAAAGTATTTTTTATGAAATGAATGCATATAATATATGGGGAAATGTATGCCACACAGAATGTTACCCTAAAGTTTAGTTTGAGATATTAATGAAATTTTGTATTAATTATTATTGGTTTTGATTAATATTATTATTATTATTATGACTCCCTTAATAAGCGGATAATGCTATGTATAGACAAAAATATCTTTATTATGAAACTTTATAGATCTTTTAAAAATATTCATAAAAATATTAAAAGTACTCATAAAAAGTACTTAATGATTACTTCGTCGTAATTTTTTTCTGGTAGTACAAAAATCTCGTTTTGATATCAAGAATTCTTTATGAATACTTATAATGTTAGAGAGACGCGGACATTCGTTACATCATAAAGTTATCATTAAGAATTCTTTTAAAATGCTTCTTACAAAAAAAAACATTCAGTAAGAATTCATTAGGAACTCTTTTAGATGTCTTGATGCTTGTCGGGTTAATTTCGTTTTGTAATCAATTTAGACAGCAGGTTTCGTTTAAAAATATGATTATTAAACTGTACATATTTAGTTTCTTATGCAGTTTAGTTCTTATTAATCCATTAACGTCTACAGGACGCAATTTTGTCAATTAAGGTTGGATTATTGCCATATGATGAACGTAATGAAAAAATATTTGTGAATCATTGTATCTTATGTTTTCGACGGTGTTCTTTCTAATGGTAATAGTTAAGATTTTCCAAAACGACTTTCAACTATAGAAAAATCTAAAATTAACGAAAATAAATGTGACTTTCTGATTTAATCTTTTTTAAAAATGGTTTGTCATTCCTTTATCGTTTTTGGAGTGGTTTAAAACCTGTTTAAATAAAGTAAATACAATAAACAAACTTAAAAAATTATCTGTTAAAACAAAATTATAAGTTTTTTTGCAGTTTCAATTTTGATTCAATTCCTAGTAAGATCAGTAACGATCACTGGTATTTATTGCGAATCTACTTACTAAAATATTGAACAATAAATTCCAGTAAACTTGAAATATCAAACAATACTTTACTTGTGTTCTTCTCTTTTTAATGAAACGCTTTTTTAGATGAAATACTTTCTTTCATTTTTATGTATTTATATGCTGTTATATTGACAAAAATATTTCTTGCTGTACAAATTTTTCTTGCTTAAATGTAGTTTTAGGATTAATAATTTGAAACTACTTTCAGCACATTTGGAATAAATTTATAATAAAATTTATTTGCCATTAAACAAAAGCATTTGTGCTCCAAATTAAATTTGTATTTTGAATTGAAATAATATAAATATTAATCGGTGAAACGAGACAATGCATATCATTGGCATTCAAATGAAATAAAATTATTGAAATCAATAATTTGACGTCCAAATAATTAAAACGTCGAACGTTTCGACATATTAATAAATGTCATTTTCAAAGGGGATATTAATATTGATTGTAAGACTGTCGAGACAATGTAATTTCCGAAATCAATAATCGTTATCTTTAAATATTCAAGCGTCTGTTGGAATGATTGGCTGCCAATTTCCTTTCGAAAAGGATATTGTTTCCATATATTAATTACATTCTTTCGTTTTTTATATTTATACCACTTCTTTTATAGTCTTATAATTATACATCTGGACGATATATTGTGTTTTTAACTCTGAATATTAATACGTTTCTGTAGTTTGTATTCACGTATTTTGTTAGGGCAGTTTTCATACGTTTTTACTGAGATGAACGAAGGTGGAAATTGAATCTCGTAGAAAGCTAATTTCTGGCTAATTTTCCCTGCCAATCAATTTCTAGATAGTAACTGTCTAGTACGTGTCTAGCTTCTGTCTAGTTTACGCTAAACTAATAAAACTAGACAAATTTCCACCTGGGAACGTAAAAAATATTTATGTTATTAGGTTTAAAAGTGGTATAGGTTCAACGTTTTATTAACATGTCGTACACGAATATTAAACTGAATTAAGTATCGTTTTTAAACTGGAATATATTTAAGCAAATTCATACATCTTTACGCAGAATATTACACTTTGATTAAACGTACATTAAACTTATTGTGTTTATGTTACATGGTAAACGAGTTTTTGACGTTTAAAATTCGTACCTTATAAAATACAGGTATTATAAACGTACATGGTAAACGTACACTAAACGTAAGTTTAATAAACGTTTATATCATATACCTTAACGATTTTTAAATCAAATTTACGTATTATAAATGTATATTAAACGGTATTATTTTAATTACGATATTGACCAAATTTAGGTTAGCGTAAAGCGTTGCATAGGCTGGATCTACTATACCCCGAAATTCAATGAGTTTCTCATAATGAATTAATTACAGTATACATAATTTGGCATAATAATTAATGCTAGTATGGAAATTTTCTTATATAATAAAGTATTTTTTACGAAAATTTAGAAAATAATTTTATGAATATATCTCGTTTAAAAGAAACAGTGGAAATTTTTCGTATAAAAATGTTCATAATAAAATATTCTCTGAATGTGAATTAGTTAAAACCTACTGATCTAAAATAATAAGTGGATTATTATTAATTAATCATTCTATTTACTCCAACGTTGTTAAAAATTCGTATTTTATTAATAACATTCTACTAATCTAAAAGTATACAAATTTAATATTTTATTTTAGTAGTCTTTAGATTTAGTAATTTTTGAGTAATAATTGTTAGTATTTTATAATTGATTAATGATATTTATTACTAAGTGATTACTAATTGAATTAGTGACCAACCGTTTCCGTATTTTTTTTATCTTTGCGTCATATTATACTTTTTTATTATTTGTGTACAATCTATTGTTATTCTACGTTGAAATTGTATACTCGGTTTTCATATTGCGTATTACTATGTGTATTTATTTTGATTGTAATTATCTAGCTTACATTTCATCGATTGTTATTTATGTATTATATTTCTTATTCAACTTGCCACAGCGGAATATTATGCTATTGCATAATAAAATAAACTAACTAACTAACTAATAACTTTAATGCTTTAATTAGTGGTTTTTATCTAATTCAGATTTCTGGAGAACGCGGTAAAATATAAAAAAAATATATGCCGGATCAAATTATCTTTCGAGTACTATTAGATATTATTTCATAAAATACATAAATAAATTTTAAAAATTATCAAACTTTACTGTTGAAATAATGATATAGCTCCATCCCGTACTAAATGGTACTCTATTGAAGTTAGTATTTATTTCCAATAATAATATTCGTATATAGTTTACTATTTCTTTTAATTTTCCAGGGTTACTTATTCTGGAACAATAATGAAAAAGAGGGCCTATGACCTACAAAGATGTTAAATTCTCCCCCAATACGAGAAAAATACACAAAACGAATTTTTCCTCAATAAGAGAGATATTTTGAATTTCTCTCTCATTGAGAAAAAATTTGTTTCTTAAATTCTTCATGATGAAAAGTCTTTTGTACAGAATAGGCTGAATTTCGATGGCTGCGAAAATCCAACACTCGTACTCAAGACATCTGTCAACGATCTATTAAGTGTGAAGAACAAAGAACCACTCACTGGACAAGGTAGACAGTGACATTATCGTCTGATGAGTTACTGATTAACCTTTTCAGTTGTTAATAATAGTGCATTTTTGCTCTTTCCCGCCAGAGCTCATTATAATAATAAATAGATGTAACGTGGGTCGGATTCTAACAAATTAAATTGAACTATCGGATCGGAATGAAATGATAGAGGTGGAGTTCTCTCATTTTTTCAATGAGGGAATTCTGCTTCGTTCGTCTGATGATAAAAAAATTAATTTTCCAATTAAAATAACAAAATGGTCAATTTTCATCGTGCGATTGAGATATTTTCCTGCTCGGGAATGTCCGCGAGTCGTCCGAAAGGGGGGAAACTAAAGATTTTTCATTGGTGGGACATTAGCCGAATAGTTTAATTTAATTTGCAAAAATTTAATTTTATTTGTTTACAAGGTTACATAATAAATTCGGATATTGTAGAATATTTTTTTATAAAATAATTGTATGTACTAATTCAAACAGTATTATTTAAATTAATGTTAGATCATTGATACTCCAACAAATAAGTGTAACTGGTACAGTATTAAATTACTTATGAATACTCAATTAGTATAATTCAATGAAGAAAAAGCAATGTTAAAGTATTAATTAAACCGTTAAGGTGTGAAACGTTTGTAATTTTATATATGTTTAAGAAGCAAAAAGAAATTTTGCAAAAAGTTACGTGTTCACAGCTATCCTTAAGGGCCAGTAAGTTTAAAAAACTACTCAGATCATCTTATTCTATTAATTTCATAAAGATTATTTAACATACTTTTTTATCCAAATCCTACTTGTTAAAAAATAGTTATATAAATGAAAAATGATTTCTAGAATGTGCAAGCATTCAAAATGATTCACATTTCGACATTTATCTGGGATGAATTAACGTAAAATCAATTGAATAAATGATAACTGAAAAGAATTCAGCTTGACATTCAGTTTTACACAGTACAATTTGAGCATTCAAAAGCCATTTAAAAGAATGTAACAAATACTGATTCAAATATTGAAAACTAATCACCTCTAAAGATTATTAACGTTATTAATATAAAGGGGGATTCAGAAACTGAAACTGAATAAATGAAAGGGTATTTTTTATTTACTAAAAATTTGCCTCCTGGGGTCCAATTAGGAAAATTTAATAAATGTTTTGTTTATTTTGAATTTGTCATTTATGTTGTTGACACGATTTAATATATACACCAGTATTCATTCATTTCACACTGTATTTATTTTGTAATAATAACCTAAAAATGTAAAAATATGTTAGACTTTATAATGATACGAACTTGAAGTATACTATTTCCTCCCATAATGTCAACAGCGAAGAATACATTAAAATAGTAAAAACATTACATAACTCTATTAATTTACAATACATAACTCTATAAATTGCAGTCAGGGCAGTTTTAATTAAAGAATATCTAACAGTAAACAAAAAACAAAGTTAACAGTCATAAATATTTCGGAATTTTTGTGTTTTAATTCATACAAAACTAATAGATTTTATAATAGTCCAAAATATAATATAAAATGCAATGATAACTGTGCCTTTCGTAGAACATCTAAATAAAACATGGTTTATCCCTTCAATGTAATAATTTTTCTGGTACTTATAGGTCGAAGACAAAATTGTGATATCAAATGCTAAATATCGCAAAAGCATATAAAAGAAGTATATATCACGCTGTTTTATTTTTGGGATCGAATGCCACCTCACGGGTCTCTCGAAGAAGAAAGAAGTCAATGAAAATGGATCCTATATCGGGATGGGCGAGATGTTTGTAAGTTACTTGTAGTATAAAAATATCAAAGAATGAAAATCCTAGCTGATCCCTTTTTGAAAATGATATTTTTGTGTTTTCAAAAATAAAATTAGTGAGTTTTCGAGATAAATGTGACCATAATAACAAGAGAAAAAAAGTATGTGCCCCATGTAGTAATAAAATGTGTTTGAAAAAATTAATCGAACAACATTTTTTGGGTGCGGGTCAAAAAACCGACAAATCAAAAAGCCGACAGGGTCAACAACCAACAGTCAAAAAATTACTGTCGTCCTGACGATGTGTCTGTTTTTTTATGCGTCTGCTTTTTGACTGTTGGTTTTTTTAATGTCGGCTTTATTTTCACCAATGTAAAGATCGGAAAAACCAATAAAAAATTTCACAGATAAGAATTTTAAAGTGGATGATGGAAGAGATTCCTCACGTATCTGCAGAACTTGCTATCTTTCGCTACTTGATGCTAAGAGAGATTTTGATAAAAAATGCCAAATTATATGGACATAGTTTAACTTTTTATTTATATTGCACGTTTCAATTCAGATTTCATTTTTCTAACAAAATTGAAAAAAATAACAATTTAAAAGAAAAGGAAAAAAAATAGGACCATAATAATGTCCTCGTCGTTGGTACTGGGTCAAACTGAAAGGGGGAAATATTGAGTTTCTTTTGCTTTCCAAAACTGTAACATCCGCGCCATATCTTCGAATTATCTTAATTTTAATTGCAAAATTGGGCCAATAATATGTTTTATTATTATTCAAATACATTTGATAAACATCAAATTGTATCATGATTAGGTAGGATTTCCATTTTTGTATTTATTATCTACAAATAGATATTTTACATTTACAAATGATATAGAAACGTCCCTTCATCTCGATCTTGGTTTCATTTTCAATATCTTTTTTACCTCTTCATGAGAACCGTGACATAGTATCTTGAGATATAGTCCAAAATGAGATAGATTCAAGACTACTTCGAAATTACTATTTTAAGAAGTACGACGTAAGAGTTCTATAAGATCTCTTTTTATGGATTATCAAATTTTTCAGCAGTATTTACGAAAATGTGAATCATTTTTTACCTCTTGCATATACAAAGGAAAATATATGCAATAATACTTGAAGACACATTATTTGGCCAAAAATGTAGAGGCCCTGTATATATCTGAAGAATCTTGTTGATTCATGAAAATGACGTGTTATTATGACGAAACTTAACAATGCTCATGGATTCATTTCATTGACATTGTCTCATTTCATTAACATCTATGTATGGGAAGTTTAATTACATAAAGTTAAGTTTTTAATATTCATGAATTTTAACGTTTTATTCTGCAGGAATGCACAGAAAAAATGTCATTAACAGATTCTACTGAAAATTTCAATAAATCTTACCGAAAAGTTAAATAACATTATTAAATAGAATTTACTTAATATTGTTAATTTCATTCACTTCAAACCTGTTATATATGTTAGTTAAATAATAATTAGCTCACATTTTTGTAAATTTAGATAATTTTTGTGGTTAATAACGACTACGGTAAATGCTTTTTTCAATGAAATTTTATAATAACTAATCGGTTGTTTTGGAAATTTTCGTTCAAGTTGTTGTTTGAAAGGTATTATTTAAAGTTTGAAATACTATTTATTGCATTTAAAAAATGATAAATTCCCTTTTTGTAAACTTTGTTCGGGACGATAATCCGTATAAAAAGCAAGTGTGGTGGAAGAATTTAAATTCTCAAATAAAAACGATATAAATTTTTTTGGTTTTTCGACTCAAGCGTAAGATTTTGATGGAACAACTGTAATACCTCACATATTTTTACCGATTCTGCGAAAAAAAATACTAATAAATTTTTGTACAACATTTTTTATTGTAATTTCTAATAAATAAAACTTTCAAAACTAGATTTAAAACCAGATCTTACTTTTAATATCACTTATTATTAAGTTATTCATGAAATTAAAATCTTGTTTAAAAGTTGAAAATTATTGCAGTTGAATACGAAACAAAATTAAAATATTTATACTCAAGATCTCAGATAAATCTTTATGGTAAATTTCACGTATGATTCGTTATCTATAAATATGGAAAATTTAAAGAAAAAATGTGGGGCTTTTGAGAAAAATTGAATTATTGACATTTTCCATTTTTCGATACAAATACAAATATGAGGAATGCAACGAAATAAAGCCAAATGGGATTGAAAAGCTTGAAAATAGAGAAAATTTCGTGCCTTTGAATACCATATATGCAAAAATATTGTTTCATTGACAAAATCTTCGGTAATTCATAAAAAATAAAAAAATCGTTTACCAAATTGAAAAGACATGTGCTCCTTTATTTTAAAATAAACTAAGTAAAATAATATATTTCATGATGCAGATAATTCTTCTTAGTATGCCATAGATCTACCTCCATAATTTGAAGTGAATTCGGCCTGTACATACCTTTTAACTTCTTAATGCTTTAATGCATATCGCTTTAGAAATCCGCATACTTCTTGGTGAAAACATAAAAGAAATTTATTTTTCATTTTTTTTTGTACAGTATAATTTGTTTAGCGGTTTTGAATTACCCAGCATATGTTTCTTACATTAAGACAAATTAACACAAAAATTATTGTCGAAAAATATGAAAATGTGATTTTTTTAAAAAAATATATATTGTACTTAAAAAAAATATGTTGTCATTTTGTTAATTTTTAATATATATAACATTTTCTCACTAATTTTGACACAGTACACAAAATCGTATCAAAATTTTGAAGGAAGGGCTAAATACCAAAGTTGTGTATATTTTACGAGAAGAAATGAGTTTTTTATTTATTAAATTTTCAAATTTCAAATACTCCTGACCTCAAAGGAAATTTTTCTTAACCAATTCGGTAAAATACATAATTTAATTTCATCACTTAATTTCTCCTAAAAATATCATATTTCATCCAATTGGTTATTTTATTTCTACGATTTTTCAGTGAACTTATATATTTATTTGTATATTTATGTCTGAAAAATTATTTCGAAATGAATATTTTATACATTGATCAAGAACTAATGTTCGACTTTAAACTTATAGATTTTCGAGATTCAAATCCATCATAAAGCAAATAAACATTTAGAAACAACATTACCAGGTTTTTAAATAACCAAGATTTTATTACAAATATGTAGACACGATTTGGTATTTTATAGAAACACACGTAAAAATAAAATTTGTCGAAAAAGATATCCAGTTCTGTATACTTCTTTTGATATACGAAAATTAATTTAATCACTTACTTAGTTATTTTTATTATAATAATTAATCAGTGGTTTTAACAAATTAACTCAGTCAAATGTTTGATTTTCTATTTATTTTGTGAATATTAAAAAAAGTTTCTTCAATGTTAAGTTTTTAAGATTGAAAAGTAAATTTTTTTTAAATTTAACTAGCCTTAACATTAAAAAAATGTTTCATCAATGTTAATACATCACTGTTTCAATAAAAAAAGGTTTGATTATTTCAATTATCTAGTAATAAAATTTGAAATAACATTACTGAAAACAATTTCGTGAAATTTATCTGAAATTTTCAGTAGAACCATTTTAATTTATTTCCGTATTCAACCGAAATAATTTTAAATTTTTAAAAAAGAATTCAAATATATCAATAACTTAATAATAAGTGACATTAAAAGTAAGATTTGGTTTTAAAACTATTTTTCAATATTTTATTGATCGCTTTATTGAATAAAAAATGTAAAAAAATATATTGGAATTATTTCACGCAGAATCGGTAAAAATTTATTTTACTTTATTTTGACAGTATAACAGGTTTTCCGGAGTCAATTTCACGAGTCGAAAAAAATTAAAAAATCTACCATCCGTTTTTTTGGAGAATTTAAATTCTTCCTTCACGCTTGCTTTTTATATCGGGTTATTGTCCTGAATAAAGTTTACGAAAACAAATTTGTTTTTTTATAAATGCAACTAAAATTTTTAGACACTTGAAATTAAAATAACATTAAAAATCATTAAAAAACCCTTTCCTCAATTACAGTAATAAACTGTTTTAATAAGAGAAGCTTTAATTATTTACACTTTAGAAATAACATTACAGTGACCACAATTGTGTGATTTATCTGAAATCTTCAGTACATCCATTTTAATCTTGTTTCGCATTGAAATGGATGCGACTGTCGGCTTTTCAATTGTCATTTTTTTTACTATTGATTTTTTGACCTGTCGTTTTGATTTGTTGGTTTTTCAACCCGCATCCATCACTTAGTTCAGTAGTCTTCATGAGAGTCGTAGAGATAATCAATTAAAATGTACATAAATAAATAAATAAAAGTTGAATTTGTAAAAAAAAATTCACGTGAAAAAAAGAGTGAACCAACTAATTTGCTTAATTTTTAAAGTACGGTACTGAAATAAAACAAAACTACTCAATTAAGCAGAGGATCATATACCTCCGATAAACAAAAACAAACACTTCAACACTTTTTTTTTCTTTTTTAATAAAATAATTTTCTATATTGCACCTTTCCCACCAATTCTATTTTAGCAAGGATCTTAGTTTTGTCGTAATTAAATTCATGTCCTCTTTCATTTCTGTTATCTTCAAACACGTCACCGCAAAACTAATGTAAACTTTGTCGCACAGTTTTAAAATACTTTGAAGACGTTGCTTCACCGGCGGAAACAGAACTGAATACATAGCGTCTGCAAACGAATGTCATTGATATTTGAATTTAATAATGATGAAAGAATGTATTGACCATTCAAAAACCAATCATTTTGCAAATTCTTTAAAAATGTTTTTTAAATACGTGTAAATCAGTTATTTGTTATTACTTACGAAGGACTCCCTGGACCTTACGACGTTGAGTAGTGCGAACAGAGTCCACTGAATTAACCACTTGTGATTCATGACAGATACTTTCACTAAATCACAAAAAAAAAATCACAAATTAGACCTGAACCGAAAAGTAATAGACAACGTGCACAGGGTTAAGAAACACCTTTGCCGGATGGCTCGATCGAAGTGAAAGTGAGTATGAGTTTAGGATTAAGACGACTGCACGGAATCCTTTCCTTTGCGTTCTTCTCTCGTTATTGAAAGAGAACACGCGAGTACACAGACAATGTCGAAGCGCTAGTCGCAACACTTAACAATCTTAAAGCGGGGGCGGCAATACCATGCCGAGGATACGGTGTGAAAGTTACGACGTCGCGAAGATGTGACACTGACTCGATACGAAACGATTATAAAAAAAAATTACAGCAGCATCCCGTGTAAAACAGTCAAGGAATAATGGATATTGTGTAGTAACTCATAAAGAGGCCTTTAAGAGCTCTTTCTAAAGTAAACGATTGCTTTTACGAAGCTTCTCGAAAAGTACATGCCTCTTTAAGAGGTATTCAAGAGCTCTTTTTAAAGGTGTATTCAAAAAAACCACTTAAAGACGTCTTAGCTTGAACTGCGGCTCTTAAAGAATTCTTACTTATGACTTCTTGAAATGTTAATCTCGAAGCGGTCTTAAACAGAGATCTAAAAACAAATAAAGCGATCCACCGATTTCAAATTTGAGTTACTTCTAAAGGCACTAGATGGCGTTCGAATATAAAAATTAAATCGCGTGACAATTACTTCATAACACGGAGAGAGGACGATATCTTATAAAGACAAAAAAATTGCTTTCATGTAGTTCAAAAATAGTACATGCCCCTTTCAAGAGGTCTTCGAGATCTCTTTCCAATGATGTCTTCAGAAAGAACTCATAAAGAGGTCTTTAAGAGCTCTTTCTAAAGTAAACGATTGCTTTTACGAAACTTCTCGAAAAGTACATGCCTCTTTAAGAGGTATTCAAGAGCTCTTTCTAAAGATGTATTCAAAAAAGCTGCTAAAAGAGGCCTTAGTCTGAAAAACGAGTTCTTAATGAAATCTTACTTATGATTTCTTAAAATGGTAATCTGGAAGCGGTTTTAGTCAGAGATCTGAAAACAAATAAAGCGATCCACCGATTTGAAATTTGAGTTACTTCTAAAGACACTAGAGGGCGTTCTAGTATAAAAATGAACTCGCGTGATAATTACATCATATGACGTACAAATGACGATATCATATAAAGACAGAACAATTGCTTTCATGTACTTCCAAAATAGTACATGCTCCTTCAAGAGGATAAAGGACGATAATAATGATAGAATGATTGCTTTTACGTTACTTATTTCCAAACAGTAAATACCTATTCATCAGGTCTTTAAGAGTTCTTTCCATGATTATATCTTTAATAAGAATTCTTAAAGAAGTCAATCCAGCTGATTGCTTTACGGTACTTCCTGAAAAGTACATGCCTCATTAAGAGGTCTTCAAGAGCTTTTTCTGAAAATATTGTCAAAAAGACCACTAAAAGATGTCTTAGTCCGAAAAATGAATTCTTAAAGACTCCTTACTTATGACTTCTTAAATTGTTAATCCCTATAAAGGTCTTATTCTTTAGATCTGAAATTAAATAAAGTGACCAAACGATTTGAAAGTTAAGTTTCTTCTAAAGACACTAGGTGGCATTTGGGTCGAAAAATAAACCCACGTGACAATTACTTTATATGGCGGAGAAAGAAAGACATCTATGATGAAAGTATACCTACTGTTTCAGTACTTGCAAAACAGTGCATGCCGCTTCAAAAGGTCTTTAAGAGCTCTTTGCAATGATTAATTCAAAAAGAACTCTAGAAGGTATATGAAGTCGCGAAGATAATATGTCACTGACTCAAAAAAAAACGAATTTAAAAAACAATTGCAGCAGCATTTCGTGTAAAAAAGTGTTCAAAGAGCCGTGTATATGGAATAGTAACTCATAAAGACGTCTTCAAGAGCTCTTTATAAAGATATTGTCCTGAGAAGCTCCTGAGAACGTCCAAATATCCGCTTTTAGTTCTCCAGAGCTCCTCAGGAGTTCTTGATTAATCTTACGTCTTCGACAAAGGACGATAATTATGATTAGAGAACAATTGCTATTAAGTACGTCCTGAACAGTACCGGCCAATGGAGACTTCAAAAAGAACTCTTGAAGAGTTCCGAAAAATCAGTTCTTAAAGATTTTATGATTTCAAATATGAATCTTGAAGACATTTTACTGTTATGATGTTAAATGTATCTTATTTCGAAACTTCTTTAGTTTGGAAAAATGACCTACCATTTTGAAATATGAGTGTCATATGGAGGCACTAGATGGCGATAGAATCTAAACATGAACCGGCTGGACATTTATTTCATGCGCCAGACAAAGAACGATAATGAAAGGACGATTGCTTTTACGCTACTTATTTCCAAACAGTGAGTGCTTCTTCATCAGGTCTTTAAGAATTCTTTCCGTCATATCTTTAATAAGAATTCTTGAAGAAGCCAATCCAGCTGAACTGAAAAAACGAGCTCTAAATGAGGTTTAAGTTATGGCATCTTAAAATATTAATCTCGAAGACGCCTTGTTATGTTATAGAGCTCTTAAATTTATCTCATTTCGGATTATCTTTTTTTTACAAGCGATTTACAGTTTTTAAAATCGGATTTTCCACTAATTGACACTAGATGTCGTTCTTATAAAAAACTGCCCAAAGTGCATTTACTACATATTCCGAACGATGGACGACACCTATATTATCTACATATCACACCTTTTTATTATTATTATTGTGTGTAAATCTCCTGTTTATTCATAATAATTCTCGGCCAAATCGTTAGAAATAACTAAAGCCGCAATAAATTTAATTTTCTATTCAATTATTACTTTTATAAAGAGCTCTTATTTGAGAGGTCTTTTGGAGCTCTTATCGTAAATGAATAAATCTTTAAAATCACTTTAAAAGATTATCTGATCTGGATTTCGGAATCCTTAACTATTTAAAGACATCTTGAAGAGCTCTTAAAGATGTCATTTTGTTGTTTGGTATAGTTGTCGTAACGTGGAGCTAAACGGAGGGAAATATAATGATACCTTTTTATAAAATCCTCTCATTTAAAATTAAAATGTGAACGGAGTGAAACATCAGAATTATTGCTTTAATAGAAAATTATTCGATTCTTACAAATTCCAACTAGATAGCAGAATAAAAAATAGTTTAGAATGAGCTCATAACGTGTTCTGCTAGAGGTCAGATGCTTCAAATTACGAGGTTTTTCTGAACTTTATATCATTGTGAGATCATTATAACCTCAATCTAAGAGAAACATCAGAATTTAACGCATCTGACATCCTGTAGAACACATTATGAGATGATTCTAAGCTTCTCGAGCTACAGAGTAAAATATGTTTATTCTGTTAGCTCGGAGTACTCGGTTGGAAATGGGTTCTATATTCCTACCAATGTAAGGCAGTAAAATTTGCTTCGCAGCACAATGTATGTAGATATATATTTTTTACCGATAAAACAGTCAAATTTAGCATAAGAAATAGTAATCGTTAAGAGATACAAACGAAATTAGCAAAGCCTGCATATCATTTAATTATTCTTTCAGCCGCTAGTCGTAGTCGTGACTATCGCAGAGCGGCCGACGCTCTTTTCCGCGCCCGTTACAGAATTGAACTTCCAGTATAAATATATTATAACGCAAGAGGTGCGGATATAGATGTATTATAAAGTCCATTTATCACAGGTTTTCTAACTTTCTTTATCTCTAATAAAACCATTTCTTGATATAAAATTACCTCGACTATTTTCAGCTCAACTTTTTCGACAATTAATTCTTAATTACTTTATAAAGTACATTTCTCTATTAATTGTGAGCAATTTTTTACCATACACTCTTAGCAAAATTTAAAGTTTTAAGAGTATGTACTCTTTTCATCGTCGTCAGATAGATAAAAGTACAATAATATTTTTCTTCGCGTATTTATTAAAAATAACAACCGTATTAAAAACAGTTGAACAATTAGAATGAAAATGTTAAAGATTATTTAAATTTTGTAAACGGATAGACAAATAATTATCTAATTACTAAGAGGCAAAGAAAAGTGAAAACTTAGTAATTACTTTTAATTAATTTCGTAATTAATTTTAAATTCCGCGTAATACATGTAAAAAAATATAACCATTTTTAGGAATTGTTTAACAAAAATATCTAAACTAAAATGTAATTACAAAGTTCATTTATTATTTCAGGTGGATAAAAAAGCTGCATAAACCATTTATTTAATGACATTATTTATAAGGAATCAATATTCATCCAATGCTTGACTTCAGTAATGTAAGAGTTATCTGAAAAATTGTTTTAAAATGCTGCCTTTCAAAAAGAATCTGGACTAGCGGACACGACCAGAATCGATATAAATTAATTGCTTGAAACTTGTCTCTCACTTAAATAAAATCTATACAGCACATAATTTTGCAAAGTGGATAGATGTTTCGGTTACTACGTTGGCATTATCGAAATCGCAAGATTATGAGAACTAAACGGGTTTTGTTAGAGAAAGCAAACATGGCAAATAAAGTTGGACGATTCCAGTCGGATTAGGAAATTATTATAGCATTTCGAACGTGTATAAAATTAAATCTAAACAGTCTGATTTCCGCACTGAGTTTCTTTCTGGCAGTTTCATAGTGACTTTAATTTAATTAAAGACTGAATTCAGAGCAATACTTTAACTTAGAGGTTACTTCAACATATTTTTCATATACAATAAATTTATTAGAAAATATGAATTGTACCACATTTTCACATAAGTATCTTAAGAAAATTAAAAAAAAACTTAAAATTTGTGTATGTTTTTAGATACAAATATATAAACAATTTATTCAACGTTTTTATCTCATATATCCCTGCAAATGATCTAAAATATGTTGCATTACATATGCAAACATATTCATATTTGTAATTGTAAATTACTATAGAAACAGCCAAAATACGCCTTTAAGAACTCTTTAAGATGTCTTAAGTAATACCCATCAAGAATTCTTAAAGTGACTATGAAGAAGACGTAAAGGTCGAGTTCAAGAGCTCCACAAAACCTCTTAAATATGCGATCTCATGAAAGAGCTCTTATTTCCGGGCTTCGTCATTTATTACAAAATAAATAATATAATTAAAAATTAAATTTCTGTGAATAACAGATTATACGTTTTGCACTTAATTATTACAATTAATAAATACATTTAAACATATTTCTGTTTACTATATTAGTTATTATCTATAGTGATTTGGAAGGGAAATACTTTCGGCCTTCATATGTAGTAAACACCGAACGATTTCAATTTTGCATTCGCTCGCCACCTAGTGTCGACGGAACATACAGGGAACTTCAAAGTGAGGTGGCTTCGACAGTTTGGGCCAAATTTGAGGCCCCAAACATAAGACCCATTCGAGATTAATATTTTAAGATGCCATAACTTATACCTCATTAAGAGCTCGTTTTTTCTGTTCAGCTGGATTGACTTCTTCAAGAATTCTTATTAAAGATATCATCGAAAGAATTCTTAAAGGCCTGATGAAGAGGCATTTACTGTTTAAATAAGTAGCGTAAAAGCAATTGTTCTTTCATTAATATCGTTCTTTGTCTGGCGTATGAAATAAATGTCCAGGAGGTTTATGTTTAGATTCTAACGCCATCTAGTGCCTTCATATGACACTCATTTTTCAAAATGGTAGGTCATTTTTCTAAAGTAAAGAAGTTTCGAAATAAGATACATTTAAGATCACAACATTAAAATCTCTTCGAGATTCATATTTGAAATCATAAAATCTTTAAGAACTCGTTTTTCGGAACTCTTCAAGAGTTCTTCTTGAAGACTCCATTGAACTGTACTGTTTGGGGCGTACGTAACAGCAATTGTTCTTTATCACAAGTATCGTCTTTTGCCTAAGACGTAGGATTAATCAAGAACTCCCGAGGAGCTCTGGAGGGCCAAAAGCGGATATTTGGACGTTCTCAGGAGCTCCTCAGGACATCCCGGGATGAATTATGTTGTTTGAGAAGTCATAAGATTTCTTTAAGAACTCGTTTTTCAGACTATAACCTCTTTATGTAGTCTTTTAAAAAAATATCTTTAGAAAGAGCCGTTTAAGACGTCTTTATGAGTTACTATTCCGTATCCATGTCTCTTTGAACACTTTTTACACGAAATGCTGCTGGAATTGTTTTTAAATTCGTTTCTTTTCGAGTCAGTGCCATATCTCCACGACGATGTACGTTTTAGAGTTCTTTTTGAAGAAATAATTGCAAAGAGCTCTTGAAGACTTTTTGAAGAGGCATGTATTGTTTGGAAGGTACTGTAACAGTAGGTATTCATTCATCATAGGTGTCTTACTTTCTTCGCCATATAAAGTAATTGTCACGTGTGTTTATTTTTCGACCCAAATGCTATCTAGTGTCTTTAGAAGAAACTTAACTTTCAAATCGTTTGGTCACTTTATTTAATTTAAGATCTGAAGAATAAGACCTTTATGGGGATTAAAATTTCAATAAGTCATAAGTAAGGAGTCCTTAAGATTTCGTTTTTCAGACTAAAACATTTTATAGTGTACCTATTGAAAATATGTTCAGAAAAAGCTCTTGAAGACTTCTTAATGAGGCATGTAGGTACTTTTTGCATGTACTATGACCTCTTTATGTAGTCTTTTTAAAAATACATTTAGAAAGAGCTCTTGAAGACCTCTTTGAAGACGATTGAATCTGAGACCTCAAATGTAAGACCTCTTCGAGATTACTATTTTAAACAAAAGTCACAATTATAAGACTTCATTCAGAACTCTTTTTATCAGATTGTTACAATTATGTTCTATTTAAGTATTTGTTTTTAAATATATTTGGAAAGTACTCCATGCGACCTATTTTAGAGGTATCAGTTTTTTTGGTAAGTTATCGATTCCAAATTTGTACTTTCTTAAGATCATAATCTGAAAGCATTTTGCTCAAGATATCAGTCTCGTAACACGACTATTTTCAAGAATTTTTTTTCCGAAGAAAATGAAATCTAATCAATTCTAGTTTTTTATATTTTATTATAGGTATCGCCTAGTATACAAGCTAATTTTTTTTACTTAATATTACATTGTTTATGATTTTTAATATTTAAGTAAGCACTAAAAAAGGTAGTTCGCTGGCCATGGTGATTTCTCTGTTTCTTGCCATCTGAAAGGAAAAAACGAATTAGATTAATGTTTTGTAGGTTTGTATTTCTTGGAGGTTGCAGAATTAAAAGTTTTCGTTAAAAAATAACAAAATGGGGAACTTGTGTAGTGCGGGAATTTAATAGACAACAAATATACTTCTGCTGCATGCGATAGTCACTGGTTTGTAGAATATAATATACTAACATTTCAGAAAAATCGATTGTGTGGAAAATTTTAAATTATCCGATCCGATTTAAATCATAAAACAGATTTATGATAGAAAAATTATACTTACACTAATCCGCTATTCCAGGTGCATTTTTTTAGTATATTCCTAATATATACTTTCAAAATATGTAAAAAAAAATGTTTTCGTCTCAAGTTACGGGAGTGACCTAACAAACATAGTCGTTTTCAAAATTGCCATATACGATCCGCACAACATTCGCAGTAAAAATAGAATTCGTTTCATGATGACACCTTCATATAATTTACATTTTTTGGTAATTAACGCATAAATTTATGATTTATAGGACGCATGTACAAAATAAGTTGTGAAATGGAAGGGTAGTAATCATCTTCGAACGAGGCGATCATATAATTGCGATCAAATGGCTTTTCGTTTGATAGCTCAATTATACTTTCGCCTCGTACCTCGATGATTACGTTCGTAAACTTTTATAGAGTTCAACAAATTTGTTCCGAAGATCTTAATGTCTTATTTGAAATTTTAATGAATAAATCATTTGTAAGATATTAATTCGTTTAAGGTTGATCCTTTCTTTTAAAATTGCGTGTGTCGTTGACACATTTTCTGTCAGATTAATTATGGATCGGTTATAAAAAATGTCAAATGTCCGAGCTTTTTCAGATCATCTTACTGCACTGATTATTACAATAATATTCAGACAAATTTTCTAGACCATACAGGGTGAACTACGATTGAGTTCGATTAAAAAATTCCTCAACCTCCCGCCTTTTTTCTGTTATCACTTCAGCAATGGCTTTTACCGTTATTTCAAGTCAAAAATGAAAAAGTCGACGGATACGGAAAATATGTTAAAGTTCAATTTTTAAAAAAAATTTTATCATTTTAATTAGATATTTGGTGTTAAAAAATGAATCCCGGAATGTTTAGTATTGAATTTTAGAGTTAAAATGTGGGAAAATTTTTGAATATAGGAAAATTTTCACAGCTTATTTGTTCTTTTATCAGAGTATCTATATTGAAATTACATACGAATCAAATAGAAGCGAGTACAATTATCTTCAAAATTGTTCTAGACTATCTCTATTTATACTAATTCGCATTATTTGGTATATTTACAAAGACATGGCCATTGCTCATTAAACAAATTTTCTTCACATTCAGCTTTAGATGAATATCTTTTTTTGGGATGTTTCACAGCTAATTTCTAGGTATGTAAGTCAAAGGACATGTAATTATGAACAATTCTTAAAAAAATATAACTATTTTTATGCTGTGTATCAAAAGTTACAGAGCTTCGAAAACAGCTCCTTTTTTCATTTGACTAGTTGAATAAAAATAGTATTCACTTTTAAAATAGTACATAATATTAACAAAATTTGTTAACTCTTTTCATCATTTTAAAAGTGGATACTGTTTTATTCACCTAAATAAGAGAAAACGGAGCTGCTTTTGAAGCTCTATAACTTTTGATATCCAGTATAAAAATAGTTCTATTTTTTCTAATTTATTCATAATTCTATGAACTTTGACTTACTTTTGTTAGAGCTCTAAATCTCCTCAGAAAAAAGGTAATAAAAAAACCTGAAAAATAAGAAAATAAGAACATTTTTTTCGTGGATAGGTATAACTTTAAACGCCCGTCTCTTTGGAAATATAGCAAATAATGCATAGGTACCATTTATATTACTTTTGTAGATAATTTTTCTCGTTTCGATTCATTTCTGTGTAATTTTAATGTAGACACTGACTTGCAAAAAAGGTGTGAAAATGACCTGTTTTTTCCTATTTTCTAAAATGTCACCACAATTAAACTCTAAAAATATAATAATATAATACCAAATATCAAATGAAAATGAAAAAAAATCATTCAAAGAGTCTACAAATAAAAATATGCATAGTAACCTTTAAAAGAAAAGTAAAATCAGCTTTTACGCACTCGAAAATTACATGGTTGAGATAGGAGTTCTCCACCCATCCCACTTTAAAATTCGGGGTATAAATTCGATACTTTTAGATCGTTGGGTTAATATTACAAATTGTATAATAATAACATGTAAATAATCAATTAATTAAATGTCCTTCCTTAAAACTTTCTTTTTCCAGTGTTCACCGCTGTCGCTTTTTGTTTTCATCTTTTAAGAATTAATCCCATATGATGGGTTATATATCACAAATTTTGATTTATATAGTTGTATTTATTAATCATACCTTAATCATTGAGATCGTTATCACAGAAAGCAGAAATTGAGAATTAAAAAAAAAACACTGAATAATTTATTATCGTTTCTCATATTGTACGTAATTTACATGTCACACAAATAGCGCTCGAACTATTCTCCTTTACTGAAAGCATTGTTTGAAATCATTGACTCGTTGATTTATGTTTTCCGAGAGTTCTAAAGTTGTCTGCTGGTAAGGTAGGAAATTTCATTAAAAATCGTAAATTAAAAATGAATGAATAAAATTTTCTAAATTTGGGCTGTGTAAAGATAATTCGAATGTCTACAGACAGTTTCATAAAAAATACCAACGACCTTAATTGAAAACAGGTCGAGCATTTTCGGAAATAAGTAATAATCACTTATTTGATTAAGAAAAATCGATTCAGTAATTTTTTATTTACAGTTTTCCGTGAACATTTCTACCTTTTCGGACGAGCACTTTCGAACTTCCTTAAAAGAAAAAAAGAATCACATTTACTTCATATCGTCATTATCAATTGGGATAAATTTATAGCCACTATAACATTTGCATTCATATTAAGAATACGTAGATGCAAGTCATGTTATAATATATAGTTACAACATAGACATCATTGACGAGCAGTCGCCCTCCTAGGGATCAAGCACTATTTTACCCCTTTGTACGAAAAAAAACTATTGTAATTAACTATATATTGAAATTTTCAATGTGGCGTAGGTGGAAATGGGAAACTTTTATTTAGAGAAAATTGTAAGCAAAATCACCTGAAATTCTTGCAAAATATTAGAAAAACGTCTATTTAATAGAACGATTTTTTAACTAAGGAATGAAATGATGAAAAATCGATTTAAATATAAGAAAATAACTAAAAACTGTATTCTTCAAGTTTTTTATTTTTGAGAATTTTTGGAGATTTTTAAATAGGTGTAGTAAATTAATAAAAGTGAAAGCACAATGTTTAATTATTAAAAATCAAGGGAACATCGTAAGGAGCAGTCATTTTGTAGAACATTATCTTATAATAATTAAACAAGTAGGCTTATGATCTACAAAGATTATAAATTTTCTCTTCATGCGTGACAAAATTCTCAATAAACGAAAAAAAAAGGAAAAAAATCGTCAACGATGGAATCCTTGATCATCAACCAGCTGAAGAAGGATCAGTAGGATCTGAACCCCCCTCTTTTTTTCCATTTATGTCTCGTTTATTGAGAATTTTTCTTTTTCCTTTTTTCTCTCTGATTCAGTTTTTTTTTGTATTGAGAGAAAATTTAACATCTTTGTAGATCATGAGCCCTCCTTCTTACAGTCCTCCCTCCGTAATTGCAGTCCGGTCTGGGCGAATTCTCCCTCATGCCTCCTGTCGTTCCCGCCCCTACTTCCCCTTCTCCGTGTATGAGAGTTCCAAACAGTTAATGGAACATATGTGCGCATGCGCGAGTGTGTATTTCTTCTTACGATGCATCTGGAAGGGGGATCCTGGGCAACAATTACGGAATATTTTGGGACTACAATTACGGATGGAATTAGGAAGACAAAAATTATGGAGGGAAATAATTACGGAAGGAGGACTGTATTATTCGATAATAGTAAAAAAATACTACATAAAATTTTGGTCACAAATATGTCAAAAAATTTGTCCATGGTCGATTCAGTATGCTCATTCAGGCTAGACCCTTTAGATATTTTTCTTTTTAAATTCAATGCAAATACTTTGCTTATAGTGTAATGCGACGAGGATCGATCGAACCGGAGTGCTGGAAAAAATTGTCAACAATAAAATGTGAAGTAATATTGATAAAATAATAGTCTAATGACCTCTAATAATCTCATTTCTTAAGAGATGAAGAATACAAAAAATTTTCTCTCCTCGCCATAATCTCCGGTACTTAGGAAGTATATAAAAGTTTTCAATGTTAAAGAAAAGTGAACTCGAAATAATAAAAGTAAAGAAACGCGTACTTGAAAAGTTTTTAATGCGGAAAGAAAGAGCCGGTATATAGACATACTTGACAATGGGGTGGTAGTTTCCGAAGGTCGAAATACTAACTTATTAACGAATTAGCATTCAAGTTTTACAATGTTCCCAAAGTCGTGGATGGATCGAAATCGATTAACAAATACAAGCTTCTCACGTTTCGTTACATAACTCGATTGAATATTAGGAAATAATTATTAAAGTTCCTATGGGGTAAGAATTCAAAGACCCCGCCATTACCCTAACTTACCCCGGTGAAATCAGTGGCGTCGCGACGTCTTCCCTCACCCTTATCGATCGACGCCTGTGCGGCAATAAGCGACCCCTGCATACAGCAGCCCAACAATCGCCATTCATCCAAAACACGATAAATACGTACTGTTCGCGAGTGCATTATGCATCAGCTGATTTTTATAATTTTTACCAACCGGAAGCTGTTTTTGAACGACGTTTTAGGATCAGTGGTCATTTTGTAATAGATCAGAACGAGGTTGCTTATTGTTACTCCTGTCTGTGTATAACCTGGGATATTTACCTGTACGTATCACCTATATCTGAAAATGTTCTATTTGTATCCGTGATGGAACAATTAATAGTGACTTGTCAATAGTTGTGAATGTAGACGTTGAGTGACGTTGCTATATTTACATTTCAATAAGTGCACATTGATCCGTACCTTTTCAACGATATTGCGGGCAATTGTCATCACTGACATGTGTGATATCCTATTTCAATTAAATGATTGTGCATGGTGTGAAATTATTTCCTTCGTGAAAAATTACTTATTTGTTTAACGATAGAAGCTTTTGAAATTTTTTTTAAATTTCCATCACACGCGAATGGGTGGTAGTGTTCTGCTATCCGTCAGTGCAGCGACATGCATTATCCAGCTGAATAGGTAATTAAAGTACACCTGTTGGAACGAACAATAGCTATGCAGATCCATCAGTGACTTCTGGGAATTACTTTTTTTTTTAAAGTACATTTTTTCTATTGTCTGGAGAAATGAATCGTTACGCCGTTTTTTAAATTACGAGTTCTTTACGTATGGAAAATCTACTAAAATTTCATCTATTTTTATAAATAAAATAACAGATTATTAAAGTATTTGTCACGATGTTCGTCAGTGTGTGGTTATTGTTATTAACTATTTGAAAATTAGAGAAATTAATAAATACAGGTCCAACTTTTTAAAAATCAATTCTTGAGAAGAATTAAACAAGTTTCTAGGGTGTGACGGTGCAATAATCTGCGGATTAATATTCAACAATTTGTATACAAGTTATTAAAGTGAGTTAAAAAAAAGAAAGTCAGGTAATTAAAGCAAGTTACAGTGTGTGATGATGATAATTATTCGAATGACACATCGTATGAATAAAATTCGAGAAATATATTAAACATAATGAGGGTTAGCGTAAACTAGTCTCTATAAAGAAAATTAGAACACAAATTGGTGAAAAATTCTTTACTTAAATCAAACATTTTCAAATTTCTCGATCGTTTAATAAATTAGAAAAATAATACTAGTGAATGACGGCTACCGTACAATCAAAACAGTCAAGAAGTAAAAAATCAATACAAACGTCAACACGGAAAACGTTTCGGCTATGTATTGTAGCTGTAGGTATGTAATTTCTGACTTTTGTGAATTTTTTATAATTTTATATTCGCTGATGATGCATAGAATACATAGTCGAAACGTAAATTTTACGTATTGACTTTTTTGTTGGGTTTTGACTTATTGACTTTTTGGATTTTATATGGTGATCGGCATTCACACTATTATTTTTGTAATAAATTCTTTACTTGTTTATTGGACCGACACACCCAAGAAATTCTTCACAAGCATTGATTTTTAAATATTTTACATGACCCCCAGAAAGATTTATATGCGAATGGTTTCAAACGGGGTTTTTCTTATAATTAAAGTGAAACTTTGGTAAACATTATTTCTGTTTGTTCTTCTACGTCATTATATTCATCGTCGTCATCGACGTCATTTAGATTCGTCATCAGAATCTTTAAAAAGCACCGAGTAATAAGTTGCACGCTATTTCGTTTGATTTTTAAAATTATATGTTTCACCCTGATTGGAATTTTCATTTTGAATTTTCGATGTATGATTCCACATTCGTGATCAGCGATCTCTAACATCCTGGTGTATTCAAACAACTGCTATCCTAACTTAGATAACAGATATTGTCCACACGGAGAAAAAACCACGGTTGTGACAACCCAAAATATGGTTGCCTTGATCACAAAAGAAAAAATAAAGTCCGGATCTGGGGGTCAGCCTATGTCTATAATGTGTTTCTCGGGTAGCTGAATCCGAACCTGAAGTCCATTTATCTCCATCAAGTCAGGTTTTTGACATAACTTAAAAAACTTCAAAAATCCTATATTGGGTGCGGATCGAAAAACCGACAAGCCAAAAAAACCAACAGGACAAAAAATTGACAGTCAAAAAACCGGCAGTAAAATTACCGACAATCGAAAAGCCGACACTTCAAAACGTGACTGTCCGCTTGTCGATGTGTTGGCTTTTCGATTTGTCAGTTTTTTACATGCACCCTCTATAATTAGACCTTAAAATGTTAAAATAAAGAATAATTTGCGGTTAGAAGTCCCTGCTACAATTTCGTGGTGTTTTTAAGGTCTCTGAAACCGTATACCAAGTCCATTTAGCCACTTCACATCAAGATGTAACAATGAAAATAAAGAAAAATTCTGGCCTACAAGGCATACCATATTTACTGGACAGTCCTGAACACTACTGGAATGTATAGTGGATGGTTCTCCACAATATTGGACTATACTGAAAGTACTGGAATATACTGAACAATACTGAACTATACTGGACACTATTATAAAATAAAGGAAGATTGGTTCAATTTTAAAATAAACTTATAATTCTGAATTTTATCCCCCGTAACATTAAATATGTTATGCTATTTTGCACCCCGTGTGTTCCACAGGACTTTTACTCCAGGGCGATGAAAGAAAACGTTTTCCGTACCCTATTCAGCGGGACAAAATACATAAAGATACATAAAAAAAGTCTTGACAACGTATGAGTTAATGTCACCGAAATTATGTAAAAATCCAGAAGTTATAGAGTTGAATGTGCTTCAAATTCGGTTTCAGCGACCTCAACGATATAAAGTATACATAGTATGACTTCCAGGCGAGAATTTTTCTTTTATTTAAATATTTTTTGGGGTCGATTTGTAGACTTTTTGAGGTTATATAAAAAATCCGACGTGATAGGGTTAATCGGATTGACTACTACAATAATTTTTAGCACTACGCACGAGCGATATTTCTTTCGATTCTTACCATATGCTGCTATTCGTTTAAAATTGCACAATTCAAGCAGACATTATTAAAAGAGCTTCCAGTACTGTCAAGTACATTCCAGTATTGTCCAGCACTGTCAAGCACATTCCAGTATTGTTCAGTACAGTACATTCCAATAGAGTCCAATATTCGCCAGTGCTATCCATTACAGTCAAGTCTAGTACTGCTCAGTTGACAGTTTCGTTTACTCCAGACAATTGAGGGAGTAACTACACGGCACAAGCTGTCGAGACCTATTATACATGTGATGAACTTTCAGTCGACTGAAGAACTAAAAGGAAACATGGTATGGCTTTCGGATTAGAATTTTCCTATATTTTAACATTTTATAGTGGATTGTTAGGATATTTTTGAGGTTATGTCAAAAGATTGACCTGAAGAGATCGAATGGACTTCGAATTCAATTTCAGCTATCCCAAAAACATAATGGAAATATGGTATGCCTTCCAGAATAGAATTTTTCTTTATTTTCATATTTTAGGGTAGATTTTTATATCTCTTTTTGAGGTTATGTCAAGAACTTGCCGTGATGGGGCTGAATAAGCTTTGAATATGTTTTTAGCGATCCCAAAAACATAACGGAAACGTGGCATAGACTTCTAAGTGCCACTTACTCTTCATTTTAATAGTTTATGGTCTAATTATAGGATTTTCTTTTGGTTTTTTGAGGTTATGTCAAAAACCTGACGTGATGGGATTAAATGGCATTCGAATTTGGATTCAGCGACCTAAAAACCATATTATAGACGTAGTGCGACTTTTGTTTTTTTTTTGTGGGGCTGTGTAATTATTACCTTCCACATCTATGGTTGCTGGGACCATATTTGTTGAAAGGGTTTCCATATGCAACGTTCTCTTTTCAATCGCAATATTCGACCTGTCAATATTTTGATTCTCAATGCTTCTTTGTTATGTCCAAACATGTTTTTTCCATGTAGTAAATACAAAACCGAAACTACTCTTATAGTTGAATTATAGGCAGCTAATATCCAACTAATAGGCAACTGTAAGTTATCAGTTGACTTAATGGTAACTGGAAGTAAACTATTAACTATGTTGCCTATTAGTTAGAAATTCTCTACGACTCAATTATAACTGCAATCACAACTATAAGAGGACTTTTGGTTTTGTGTTTACTGGATAACTAATTTGATACTAGTGCGCCGCTAGCGTGCCAAAGATGACAGTGAGATTTCAAAATAAAGCGTGATCGGATTTTGCATGCTTTTAGCAGCAGTTTATTATAAAATCATGACTTTAAATGACATCATTATCGAGTTGTAGGCAGTAAGGCAATTCAAGATGTATAAGTTCAAACTCCAATTTTAGATTAATCTCTGCCAGTCTAGTTCTTGTGCAGTTTTAATCGCCTGCTATCCAGCGCCATTATAGCTTTAATAGTTAAGAAAGTGGAGTGGAACTCTATCGTAGAGCTGGTCGAATATAGTCCTGATAAATTCTAGTCATATGCTAATCAGCGCCGTTCTAGTTTTAGTAGTTAAGAAAGTAAAATGGAAGTCTAGTGTGGAGCTAGCCCAATATCAGGAGTTATTTAGTATTGAAAAATCGTTTTTCTGGCGATAACCTTTTGAGGATGAAATTAATTTGCGGAACAAGTTTTTTAAATTAATATTTTCCAGTCTACAGATCGAGCTCAGATTTTCTAAACACAAAATGACGGGTTCAATAAGGCAGATAATTTCTTAAAATATCTATTGTTTTTTTATGAAAAATTATACATAAGCGTTGTTATGTGATCGCTTAAGGTGTGAATTACATAATCTCATGCGATTAACTCTATACTGGGAAATTAAAAATTGGAAGATTTCTAAGTATATCAGGCTGATTTACCTTTTTCCAACAGCAACTTATAATGTGGACTTCAAAAATTGTAGAAAACTACTGGTGAACAAAAGTGTTTTAGTGACATGACAATTTGGAAAAAATGTTTATATATACTATTTACTACAAATTACTAATCAGGCAGTAAAAATTACAATAAAATGGCAATTTTCTCCATTCAAGTCTTTTTCAATATGACCTTATGAAATGGTAACATTTTCAAGGCAAAAATATACATTTTTTTAATTTATCATATTTTCTCAACTTAATTGTACTTTAATTAAGTTTAGTTGAAGTTTGGAAAATTTTGAATATCCATTTATTAAATCTAGTCTTATTCCTGATGTTTCTTCAAAAAACAAACATCCATATCATATAATTTTTAGTGTTTTTAATTACTTTTAGTCTGTTTTCTTTATTTTATCTTTTATTTTTCTAATTATCACTGCCCCTAGTGGGAAATGAATCCAGTGTTTGCCTAGTTTCTGTTCAGTCTCCATATTTCGAGTGCTAAAAGTGTTGGGAATTAAGGCAATATAACATAAAACTAGAAACATTTTACCAGCTGTGGTAAATATAACCTCTGGGTTAAAATTGAGTTAATGCAGGTGCAGTATTATGAAAATTAAATATATAGTTTGAGCAGTGTTATTGTAAATCGAAACTTTAAAACACAATTGTTTATTATATTTATTTCATATTAGATTAGAGCATTTACTAATTGAATAAACTCTGCGAAATTTGGTTTTATGGGTTTTATAGAAATGTGATGGAAAGTTTTTGATTGATCCGTACACTAGATTACCAATAATTGCTTACTTGATTTGGGGTGTATAAATTTACTAGGTTATACACAGATTAAAATCTTTCGTTCGACATCGAATATTTAGCTTGCTTACTTAATTACTTTTTCGGTGCAGTTGACGCAGTAAATTTTACTATTTCTATTCAAGTAAACGATTAGCGGTAAAAATGTCCTAAAATATTTATGTAAACATTAACAATATGTTTTAAAATTTAGTTTAATTAACCTCTAAAACTACTACTACGTACTACATCGTTTAACTTTAGGAAAATTTTTGCAAGTAATTAAATGTAGTTCAGGACGAATTTAATTGTCTAGAATAGTTGAAAAGCAGTAAAATTTATTAAGAAAGATTAGCACTGCAGCTTAGTGAATTTATATTCACTTAATGTAAAATGTATATGTAAAGTCGTGACATAGACGAAATGGAGTTTCATCGTTTGTGTATGAATACAACAAAAAATTAATTATTTTTTTTTAATGTGAATATCAAAGAATAGAAATCGGAATCCCTCAAAACTACTTTTTGCATTTTGAACTGTCGTTTTTAATTTTGTAAATTTAAGGTAAAATTAGCAATCATATTTTTTAAAGAAAAATTATATTTTTATATTCGGCTAAACATTATCAACCATTGCCGAGAATTATGATGATACCATTTATGTATTAAACAATAAAAAGACATAAATTACTTTTTTAGAATTATGAATTACTAAAAACATTTGTTTGCATTTTGAAGTTTAATTGATGATATTGTATATTTCTTATTCTGTCACAAAATATAATTTCTGCTTAAGACATTGTTTCAAATACAACATCTTCTTTTTAAGATTAAACTTTTCGCATATTTATAGATTCAACTTCAAATTATTTCTTCGTTATATTTATATTTAGATGATAGAAAAATAATTTGGGCAATAAAATTCTTTTTGCAGAAAAACGTCTGGTGTAATCCTTATGTTCAACAAAGAAATTGAATACGTTTGTTTTTACACGCATCAGAAAATTATACACGTCATTTGACGTTCGTCTCTTATTAATAATCTAAATAAATTTGAGGATCAGCGATTCATCCGTGATTTATACACCCACAAAACCATTAGGGGATCGTACATCAAGGGCGACGACATCTAAATACCAAATATTTTTATTTGTAAAAGTCTCTCACATTTAGGAATGATTAACGAACCATAGCAAATATTATATGTCATGTAACCTATATAAAGTCTTACATCATTTTCTATCGACTTATCGAATGGATAGTATAGACAAATTTAATCGTCGTAATGTTATTCAAGAGAAATTTTATTGAAACGCCATTTTCAATTTTACTGATGTTTCTTTATAAAATCCATGTATTTTAATATTAATAACAGCAATTTAGTTAAAAAATAATAAATCTTCTTTTCCGTGTATTGTTTTCTTAAGTGAAAATATATTTTGTTGAAATTAAATTCCTTCTTGAATTACGGAAATAATTGAACATGGTAGAAAATAAAAACCATATAAATTAAAGTTTCGACCTATTTATTTTTGGTCCTCCTCAGATAAACTACAATATTACATAATAATAATTTATTGATAACATATAAAAAATATAATTTCTTTAAGTCAAAGAGAGATCAGTTAAAATAAAAATATGAATTTATTCTCCTTACCTTGAGTTAAAATAGATTCTTCTTTATTGTCAATAATTAAAATCAATAAATAAATAAATAAAAACACTTCAATGAGGTTGAGTCCATCTAAAATTTAAAAAATAAAAATTGTAAGTTTTACGAAAACTTAGTAAGGGGAACAAAATATTTAGAAATAACAATTTAAAACGAACATTTAACAAGAACGAGGGATATACACAGACTGATCGCTATTTGACTTTAACAACGATTTGACATAATGTCAATAAAGTGATAAATACATGAAAGAAAAAATTCAAAATTGCTTTTATAAATAAAGCAATTTTGAATTTTCACATTAATGCAAAATATTCATCTGGTAATAATGATTTTTCAAATCTTATGTTGACTGTATTATTATTAATTTTAATAAAATAATTTTCAATATGTTTTCTTTTATTTTTGTTGTGTTCAGTAGCTAAGATTTTAATATTGTCATAATCGAAGTCATGTCCTGTATTAATTCTATGTATAGTCAATCCCGTAAATTTCGTTTGATCTCCTAAAATATTTTTTTTATGTTCATAAATTCGTTTTTTAAGTAATCTTCCCGTTTATCCAATAATAACAGCAATATTGACTATTGCAAAAGATCATAGTCCTTCTGATCCGGTCGCTAATATTAACATATTTTCAAATTTATTGAACCAACAATGGCACATAGATTACCAACATATAATAAAATATTATTCACATATTTTCATTGTACTCAGACGTATCAACGTCATATTGATTTTATGCTATACGGATATGAGATGTCTTATGCACTGAAGCTAAGCTACGGAACTCCTTACACTATAAAATTATTGGACTCAAATTTTAGTCCAAAGGAGTAGAAAATGGAGTAGGCTGGGTTGGACTACATTTGAGTTCTTTGGAGTCAAAATGTAGTTTAATGGTATCAATAAATACGGAAAAAGAGAAAGGCCGTCTAAACAGGACTAGTTACTACGCAGCCGGCTTTTTTTATTTGAACTCGCTATAACATAGTCAATTTTGAAGGTTTTGAAACGAATAAAAAAAGAAATTGTTCGTTAGAGATTTCCGCATCTAATGGTGAAATAATAAATTATATATCTCAATAAACAATAAAGTTATTAAGTTTTTCTACGCAACTGCAAAATATAACTTCTGGCTCTTCGTTTATCGAGCAAATTTCGAGTATCCGAAAACTGTCAACGAGAAAGTTTGTTCATAAAGGTATGAACAAATTTTCTGGAAAGTTTTATCTTTATTGGTCTAATAGTCAAAAAGTAATGAATGTTTAAAGTTGGTAGCAGCCGATGACCAACGCGGAAAACTTCATTGTTTATTGAGATATATAATTTGTTCATTCTTCAGTAGATGCAAAAAACTCTAACCAACAATTTCTTTTTTTATTCGTTTTAAAATTCTCAGAATTGAATAAGTTATAGCGAGTTGAAATAAAACATGTTTGTCGGCCGGCCACATAGTAACCAGTTTTCTATGCAGTATATAACTACACCCGTAAAGAGATTCAAACCTAGCATGAAATACCCTAAAGGAGCAAATTTGAATCCAAGAGAGTAAAATTGAAGCCTATAGGCTTCTCCATATACTCCGCAATTGAGTCCAATAATTTTAGAGTGTATGATTGAATTAAAATCCAAGTTCTTCAACAGGAACCACGGGCGCTTCTTGAGGGATGATAACGTCGCGTCTGCACCTGGCGTCGACAAACTAAACTAAATTCACCTTCGCTCGCTGATTTATACTTATGTTTCTGTTCCAAGTAACGTAATTTTCTGATAGTGTTGCATAATTTGACTGTCTGATACAGTTTTTAGTAATATTCTGTTACTCCAGTGACATATATGTATCAGAGTTTTACGAATATTTCTAACAGTATAATGGCGAAAATTTTTGTTATCTAAATACAGCTTTCAGAAAACGTAATACTTTCCGTAAATTGAATGGGGTTTTATTCAAGTAAAAATAGAGCAATTTATACAAAAATCCATGTCGCATAACCAAAAGATCTTTTCTTTCATTTAGCAGAGTTTACTTAATTTTGAACAGTAATTGATGCCAGAAGTTCAACGTAATTAAAATGTTCTGGAACATTTTCAACTACTTTGTTTTTGTTTGCAATTTACAATATACCGTTTCTAAAAATAGAGCTACATTGATGAGAAATTTAATTTACAGAATATCTGCAATTCTATCGTCGTTGTACGCATATAATAACCTAGATACGAGATATTCCATGCCAAGCGACGTTTTCTACTTAATTTTCGTGACCGACTGTCATGAAAAGTCCCGCTGCAGGTTTTAACGAATGAAATTCACGTCATATCAGAATAAGAAAAAAATTTCTTGACGAGTTCATTAGGAATTAAATAATAAAATAAAATAAAAATTAGGAGATCATAATTAGCATTTCTAAAATGTTTAATTTCCTTGAAAATAAATATTACAATTTATTGCAGAAACAATCAACGTGACAAGGAGTCACAAGCCAAGAATCTAAAGACTACCAGCAAGACCATCAAAATAACATAGTATACTCTACAGCGATGTGTTATACGCTAAAGACTATCGATTAAGTGCCAAAAATAGGAACATGAATTTTTCAACGCCGATTTTTCGATGAAACTAAATGCCAATAAGTCAATATTTGGTTGGCAACTATAGCAATTAAAAAGAAAATCAAATGTCGGAAACAGAAAAAAAGTCAGCGACCCCACAGATGCAGCAACCACCCAATGTCCTGACCTCGATTCAACCACCAGCACTGCAGGTGACCCGTATGCTGCGTTCTCCTAGCCACGAAAGTGTTACAACCGAGCTTTCGTTGCATTGTGTATCATCTATCGGTAGTGATGTCAGATGCGGAAATCGATTAATCACATTCAAATCGTATAGCGACGCCCATCTCAGTGGCAGAGGCCCATCGCCCAATCCGGATTCTCGGGTATTTGGTCAAGGCTCGAGGTAAGAATAATTTTCATTTTAGAAACATTTTTTGTTTTTTAATAATTATCATAATGCTCATAACCATGGACCATTTTTTTCTTGCTCATTCATTCGATACTCGTCTCTATCACAGAACTAGTTTTAACCTCCTTGACAGCGTTCTAGTCCGCAAACATCCGGGCGCAAGAGCGTTAACCCTTTTCTTTTTTAGAAAAACGTATTTAGCGGACGTTTTTATGACGAACGATGCTGTTAATTCACTTTTAATATACTGTACTTATTAAAAATCAAGCAAATAACAAACTTGATTATCTAAACCCTCCTTAATCACTTCACTGGTAGCCGTTTTCAAATAAAAAGTGCCAAGACTGGTACGAGCCAGTTTTTAAGATATCAAGAAACTGTGAACCATGAGTTCCATTTCATCAAAAACATATCATTTAACGTAAAAAAAACTCACCTCCCCCTTCCACTTCACCCCCCACATGGTGCATACATTTTTTTTAAAGTATACATTTTTCTTTATCAAATTTCGATGCGAATGTTAAATATGACGTTTTCGGAGTTGTTGGATACGAGTATGATCTCAGAATTTAAAAATTCAAAATGGTAGATCCAATTTGGCGGACGAAACAAAACAATATTGAAACATCTCTTTTCACAAGAAATATGTTTATCTGAACATGATATCAAATGAATTTGAAGTGTGAATTAGTTTATAGATTCAAAATAGCGGATCAAAAATACAAAAAAAGAACAAAAAAAAAACAATAAAAATACAAAAAAAAGAAATAAAAAAAAATTTTTTAAAATGGAGTGCAAAATCCTCCCACTACATCCTCGTGGTGCACTTTGGGGTCGTTATAATTAACCAGCTAACGGTGGAGGTTACATAATTTTTCCATTTTATGAAATATTCAAAATTGAGTACGCCAAGGTAAGGTCAAATTTCAGTTTGCACATTCTATTTGCCATCTCGAATATATCATTTTGACTTTTGAAAATCTGACATCAGATTCGTAATTAACAACCCCAACTAACGAGTTTCAAGCAAATCCGACGAATTTTTAAAAATTCGTCTGCCATCTTGGATCAGCCATTTTGAATTTTGAAAATCTGAGGTCAGATTCGTTAATCAGTGACCTAAGAAATTATAGCATACCAAATTTCGTGCAACCTCATTGGAAATTGTGGAAGTTATTTAAAAATGTACATATATGATACATTACCAGTCGTGGCACTTTTTTATTTGTACACATATGATACATTAGAATGGAGTCACATTTTTTGAAGACAAAGATTTCATATCAAAGTGAATTTCACTTTTTGATATTTGACACTTTTAGTTAGGCCATTGACCTTCATTTGCTTTGTATATAATGACCTGAATTAATCATATCTCTGTGTTAAAAACTAACTTTGCTTAAAGAAACCATTTTGATCTACTAAATTTACTTAATTTCTTTTAGTAGTTCAGCCTGTAAATATTTATTAAAACATAAAACTCATATTAATCAAGTAATCTTGCTTATACTCTTGCTTATACTCTTACTTATACTGTTAATTAAATTGTGTGGTGTTCAAGGAGAAGAATGAGGTGATCATCCATGAAAAACATTATTGTCAGTCGATTTCACATGAGAATGTCCGGAACAATTGACAAACCAAAGATTAATTTTCTGGAACATCCCTTGTAACCCTTTTACTCCCTTAACACTACTATTAGGCGCAAATCTCTTCCCTTCCAATACAGCTGTGAATTTCTTTCAAATCCTGATAGTTTTTAAATAATCAATAAAAGACAATAACAAAAAAGCGTTAAGACATGAGCTTCTTCGAGGAGCGCTAGGTGGAGTACCATTCCAGAAATAATAAAAATTTCCGGTTTTATCTGTTTATTCTGATGAAATCTTGACTTATTTCAGACCAGCCGACATTCCTGAAATTTTGTGGTTCGAAGAAGAGAACGAACTCATTCGCAGCTGTGGAGCTTTGTCTTCAGCACTTGGATTGCAAAAAAGTTTCAGCACAAGTGACGTATCGCACCTACCGAGTCCCGACGGTTGTGGCCCACGTATTTTGAGGTCCGCTGTTTCCAATTTGGTGCTTGATACGATCCAACACAATGGATTATTCTTGGAGCAGGCCAGGTTAGATCATGCCTCTAGATCCTGCAGCACATGGGTGGCAGTAGGCGATTTCGCCAGTACCTCACAACTGCCAAGTCCACATGGAGGAGTCACCCAGCCGCCGCCTGTTACGTCTCTTCATTCCCCAATTCCGTTTACTGCTGCCGACCTGGTTAAATCTGTGAATAAAAAAGTCCGTCAGAATTATATTCGTCGAAGGCAAGTTCATATTTTCGTCAGAATATACTTGCATGCGAAATTTCCCTAGCCGTCCTAGAAAAGAAAGTATTGTTAGTTCCCCGTGACTCCACGGTAGACAATGGACAACGTTCACTAGGGTATAATTTAATTTTTTAATAATATCCCGTTACTAATTACTTCGGCAATGAAAAGTTAATTATAACATTAGATTTTTAATAGTTGAGTAGGAAAATAAAGACGTAAACTCGTTGGACAATTACAGATTTCATAATTTACTATTAATTAATTCCCTGACGACACGTGTTAGTGTTTTGGTCAAAATGTTTACATTTAGTTTATAAATAATTTTTAATAGCGTTTCGTATTATTTCAGGCTTTTGTCGACATACCGGGCATTGGAACGTCTATCACAAAGCGAGTTCAATCTTGATAGATTAGAAGCAGCAGCATCAGCTGCGCAAAATACTCAAGGCGCTACTTTGGCAGTACCTGGTGCATCGTCAGTTGCCACCAATTCATCATTAACCGGCGCGAAAGGAAAAGATCACGTGCTGACAATCACAGACGTCGAAAGAGAACGGGGCAAACAACTTTCAAAATACGAACGCAACATGATGATATTTAATTGGTTACATACCCTCGACAACAAAGGCGAAGAATACATTCCACCGGAAGAAGCCTCAAAACTCGAGCATATATCGCTGCCATTGCCTACCCGTACAAAACTTGAAAGCGAAGATTCGTGAAATATTTTTCCGCGAAAAATTCTTTGACCAAGTATTATATGCATATAGTAATGTTTCAAATGTAAGAGTTTGGTCATTTAAGATGGTCGCGTTCCAGAAAAGTTGGCGTTTAAATGTTTAAGACAAAAAAAAACGTAATCCGTAATATTATTGCGGCACTTGCTGTCATTTTCCGTGCGTCACTTCCGGTTTGGGTGTTACGGCTTACATTTTCGACTTACGCCTCCGCATCGAGTTGACGGACACGGCCTTATAAGTATCGCAAACGAAAATGTTTCAATTTCAAGAGTTTGCTACATTGTGAGTCATGTCGTGAAAATACTGAAGTATCACGACGTTCAAGTATTACATGAAACAGAATGTTGACATTAATTTACAATGACAGTTCTTACGTTTTTAAAATATTCTATTTATTATTTATGGCTACGTACTAATAGTAAAATAGCATTTAAAATTTATACTTTATCTACGTTGAGAGTGCAAATTCTATAAAATTGTATACCCATTATTCATGTGTCATTTTCCTCAGTCATCCAACAAATAAATAATTTTTCTAATAAAAGTGTAGTTTCTTTTTTATTCGTTTTATTGCGATTCTGGTAAAAATATGAGGATACGTAAAGTGTTTGAAAATTAATCATAAAATTTATGTCAGTTGGTACATAACTGCCTAAAAGTGTGCAGAAAATTCCATAGAATTGCATAGTGCTGCCTGGAAATATACGTACGACACTAAATGTGAATTACATGCATAATAATACAGTTGGTATCGTAGAAAGGTGCTGATTAACTCTACACTAAACATATTCAGAAAGTATATTCAAAAGAAAATTTTAATGTATGGGAAACTATAAATATTCTGACGAAGAACGAATAGCAAGGAAGTGGATAGTAAATGGGCCAAGACCACTTAACTTTGGACTACCTTCGTAATTGATCGAAATGAAATAACATCCTTAGTTGATCACGTCAAAAACTCACTAACTGATCACCTGGTTCTCGCACCCTTACGTAAAATCATAAGTCCCAAATAAGAGCTCGTTAGTACATAGTGCGCACGCATACCGTATATTTTTCAAAATATCGATTGGAAAAAAAAAGTATTTAGAAAGAAGATGCAGATTGTTATTCTTAACAAAGTTATCCTTTTAGAAAATTGCTTCTTTGAACTTTGATTTGTTTTCTGTAACATCGGCGAGGGGCTAACTGAATTCCCAGATTGGAGCGCTCGTCGAATTCTTTGGTCCAGGGGCTCAATTATAAAGAATAGTAAAAAAAAAGGGAAATAGAAAGAAAAATGTGTATAACCTCTATGTGTCGGACCATCACTAATGTCGCTTATAATTATGGATGGTGTTTCGTTCCAAATTCACTGTATTGTTACTTGGAGGTTTTTGAAGTTTCTGATCTTGTATTTGGAGTCATTTTGGCTAAAACAGTTAATCAATTTCCTGATTCGAGGGGGGCGGAATTCATTACGTTATCAGGTTTTCCAGACTCTGGCCATCTTGAAGTCGTATTAATTGTCCAATATATGACATACATATCTTTTGCTCTTTTTGAAAACGAAATCCTACACTTGCATGAAACATTTTGCGAGAACCAATTCATAACACATCACGTAACATGTTACATGTCAATATCAGGTTATACTGTAGTAATACGAATATGTTCACAAAGAATACTTTAGTACTACTTTTATCGCAACTGTGAAATACTTTAGTTTGGCTGATAACGTTTCTCAATTCATACATGTTTTCATAAACATTACTTCAGGGCTATTTAAAGAATTCTTTATTTCGAAAGTGTGCTTATTAGATTTACATTTTTACGGTTTATAACAAAGCACGAATGATGACAACCGATCTGCTATATTTTATTTTTCATGTTTTCGTGAAATTATATTGGATACATTTCAGGGGACATTTCAAACTTTATATATCTGTACTCACACATTTTCTATGTATAGAATAAGTTTTTGAATTTTGGTCCACCATTTGGTTATTCTGTTATGTGTGTAATCTTAGTAAAAAATCAAAGCGTAAGTTAAGCGTTCATTACCCAAATTCACGCTTAAAAATTCCCAGGCTGTCAGATGTTGTGGTTATATTAGCGAAAACTATTTTATAACATATCCAAGCATTTTTTTTATTATGGATGATGCTGATGAGTAAATTCAGACAGTTTAAAGCGCTTTCTTTACTTCGCCCTTTATTTTTACCAGGGAATGCTTATTTTTTTTAATAAACTGACTCATACAAATCTTAAAACTGATGATTATCTTTTACGATGTAATTTTACATTGAAAGGTGAACATTAAAGCATTGTTAAAAAAAGTGAACATTAAATCATTGTAAATTTACAGTGATACTGTAAAGTTTCTATACGATCGATATAACTTTACCCATGTACTGTCAATTGGAAGGATCCAGAACTTTAGTGCTATTTCTAAGTCTGATCAGAGTGATAATAAACAACTGAACCTTAAATTAGATATGTTAGTAAACTAAAATTACATTATTAATGTCAATGTACTGTATGTATATATACAAAATCGACTATATTTCATACAGCTTCCCACTCAAACCGATTAAACATATGACAATGGATTTTAATCGTAAATGTGGGTTTCGAAATCACCGATTGTTTCCTATTCACCGATACCTATCGGATTTAAGGAGTGGTTACCAGAAGAAACTGAATCGGAACATACTAGTTTAGTCTAGACAAGGTTAAATAGGTTTCAATCGGTAAGAGCGATTTCAATGGGTCTGTTTAAGGAAGCTGTGTCCTGGATCATTAATGGTATTCAATCAGCAATTTTTCTGGATTGGTAAAATGGGATTCTATCGGATTGATTATAATTTCATACTAAATATGATTTAATCGTAAATGCGAGACTCGGAATCACCGATTCCTTCTTATTAACCGACTCCTACCTGGTTTAATTGGTTAGCCGAAAGAAATGAAGCATAATAAATTGGTTGAATAGGAATTAATAGGAAACGTATTCACATCATCATAAATGGAAAACTAGATAGGATTTTGACGCTTACAAATGATTAGGATTTATTCGGAGATTAGCGACGTCGAATTGAATGGAATTCTATCAGACTCCGCGTGGCTAACGGTAACAGTTGTTTAGAAAATCGGATCGAAATCTATTAATTCTTAAGTTGGTATTTTCCTATTAAATCCTATTGAACTTCCGCTTTTAAGTTTGATTAAATCTCATTGATTCTGGAACTAGACATTTCCCGATAAATTTCGATTGGCCAGTTGCTTACAAAATCGTAACAAAATCCATTAATCTCGAATAGGGATTTTCCTATTAATTCCTATTGAATTTTCGCTTTCAATGTCTGATTAAATCTCACTGATTCTGAATCTAGAAAATTTTCCGATTAATTTCCATGGTATTGTCTCTCATAAAGTCACTATGAAACGTATTTGTGTCGGTAGGACAGATTTCCCCATTCCCACTGAACTCTCACTTTCGAATTCTGTTTAAATCTTATTGATTCTGGAACTAGGATTTTCCAGATTATCGAATCGAACGAAAACCCAGTAATTCTTGAACTAGGGATTTTTCCATTAAATCCCATTGAACATTCGCTTTCAAATTCTGATTAAGGGGGAAGGTCCCGAAACGAGGTAGATTTTTTTGAGGTGAAGAAGTGTTATTTTTTTGTTTAAAATCTTGTATTGTGAGTTAGATACATCCTTAGTATACGATATGATATTTTTTTTATTTTAACTCTCAAAATGGCGGCGCTGTACCGCGTCAAACTCGAGTGTTTTGTAAATTTGCTTGCAGGATGGCGGCTTTATTTTTTATCTGTAATAAAAAATAAAAGATGTTTTGTTAGTAACATTATTTTTAATAATCCAAACCTATAAAACCAAAAAAAAAAGTAATTTCTACAAAAATGAGAGCTTTTTAAAAATTGAACGTTTTTTGTTAATTAATTTGTTTGAATAAATTCCGTAATTAAAAAATCCCAACCAGAGGTTTGGAGTATGGTCAGATGTTTGAAGAAGACCTCCACAAAATTTCAAAGCAATGGAATAATTATTTTTTGAGTTATCGTGCAAGGCGGTGCAAGCAGTATAAAAAAATGCTGTTTCGAGAAAAACGCGTTTAAAGCTGCTGCATACCACAAACCCGAGCGTATACCTGCGGTCGAAAATATGCTGACATTTTAAAACTATGTATAATAACGATTCTGTTTTAAAATTTTAAGTAGACATCCCTGATATGTTCTACAACAAGTACAAACATTTTCAAAACATCGAAAAAAAAATGTTTCCGGGACCTCCCCCCCCACCCTTAAATCTCATTGGTTCTGGAATTCGAAATTTCCCGATGAATTCCGATTGGCCAGTTGCTTGCAAAATTGGCCGGAAATCCATTAATTCTTGAACTACAACTCCCAAAATCGGATTGAAACCCATTGGTTTGGCCCGGAAGGAGATATTTTCCCAATAAATCGTATTGGAATCTCACTTTCAAACTCTGATAGGAACTCATTGACGATGTAACTATATTAGTTCTCTGATAACATCCTTAGGGAATGTTTTCTGGTCGTTCCATGCACATCTCTAAAATGTTTTTTCCTAATGTTTCAGGAACGTTAAAAAATAAACGTTCCCGGTACGTTAAAATAATCTCTGTGCCGGTTGGGGCTATTATTACTGCTACTGATTAAGTCTTATTCATTCTTGACATCTTATATATTCCGATTGAATCTCATTTATATTTAGTAAGCATTCCTCTGCTATTTTTTGAGTGAACTCGCATTCCTATTTAAATCTTATTAAATCCGATTAGTTTTCAATGGGATGAATTTTTGCTTCTCATTCCCTGTTTAAAAAAGTGGATATAATCGGGCACAACCGGATAGAAACGGATCGAAAACAGGATAAAAATACCTCATTGTGGATAAAAATGGATTAAATGTCTATATATTTCTATCCTGATTTCGATCCGATATTTACAGTTTTATTCAGGATCGTCCTGATTCAATCACATTAAATTTCGATGGGTTTTAGTCGGCCTTTATTGATAGTAATACCCAGTGAAAAATAAAAGTAAAATTACATTTCCAAGTTTTTACAGTTTTGTTGAAATTTCCTATTATTTTCGTAGTACATTGAATACCACTAGTATTTTCATTTCCACCTTTTATGCTGTAAATTTACATTTTCACTGTAAATTTCGATGTAAATTTTCGATGTAAAATTTTTTTGAACGTATAATATTACAACAAAAATACTTACAGATAGAAAATGTTAACAAAATTGTAAAAACTAGTAAAAGTAATTTTACAATTATAAATAAATCCTGTTGTTATGTAGAAGTATATACAGGGTGTCCCAGAACTCCCGAATAACATTGCAGGGGGTGAATCCTAACATCATTTTGAGCAAGAAAGTTTGATACCAAAATCGGATCTGATGCTCAGAATTTGAGTGGCGAGCCATTGAAGTTTAAAAAAAAAGAATAGTTTTTGCAATAACTCGGCTCGTTTTAATGTTACTTTAACATATGATGACTTATTTTGAAGGTTTTTATAGCGCTACAACTTACCTTATAGAGCATATGACCTGCAATGTATATTTCGCCAGTTATCGATCTAAAAAGGGTAAAAATGGCTTTTTTTTCAGTTTTTTGCGTCTAACTCATTTCCGTAAAATCATAGCGAAATGTCATATAAACAATGTTGGAGAGCTTGAAAAGGCGAAGAATTCGCCCCCTCAAACGTTTCGTTTCGTTTTGATAAAAATTGAGTCCGTGGGGAGATGTTATAAATCAGAAAACATTTGCATATGATATTTTGCTAGCATTTTACGGACATGAGTTAGACGCGAAAAATTGCAAAAAGGCCATTTTTACCCTTTTTTAGGTCGATAACTGACGAAATATTCGTTGCAGGTCATAGGCTTTACAAGGTAAGTTGTAGCGATATAAAAAAATCTTCAAAATCAGTCATCATTCGTTAAAGTAACTTTAAAACGAGCCGAGTTATTGTAAAAAAACTATTATTTTTTTTAAACTTCAATGGCTCGCCACTCAAATTCTGAGCTTCAGATCCAATTTTGGTATCAAACTTTTTTGCTCAGAATGATGTCAAGATTCACCCTCTGCAATATTATGTGGGAGTTCTGGGACACCCTGTATAATAAAAAATATAAATACAGTAGGACCTCTCTTATTCGAACCTCTCTTATTCTAATTGTCCAGCCTCTTATTCTAATCGTTGCCCCACAAGTCTTCTCCCACTATCACATGAAAAGTCAACGAAAAACATTGTCCACGAATCACAAGCTCGCAAGCAAAGTAAGTGGGGGTAAGGGGAAAATTAGAATAAGAGAGGTCGGCGCCATCTTGAAGAACTTTACTAATTAGAATAAGAGAGGTTCTACTGTATACAGGTCGGCTTTGTCCTACAAATTGGTTTGATGAAAGTTTTCCTCGACGTTTCGAACAAATTCGTGTTCGTTTTCAAGAGGTTACTGCTACTGAACAATGCGAACGTTTATCAAGAAAAATTTTACAATTACTTTTACAATATTTTTTTAGGTTATATAAACACTATGATTTTAGGCGGGCATTAAGAGCTAACCCGGTGTAAGTTCACTCAAGTTTATTAACCCGAACATGTTTTAAAATCACACTTAACAATTTAAAACACAATGTTAATGTATCACAGATTGGTAATCGGTAATTTTATTCGAACACAGTCACAGAATTTTGAAAAGTTGGCGAAAAGAAATGTGTGCCACAGCCTCGGCGCTAGTATCGTTTTTCGCGCGCATTTATATATACACACACATGCATTAATGGGAGTAAACGTGTGTGTGTCAACTGTGCTGTTTTTTGCATATATGAATATCAAAATTTAAAATAAATATTTTCTTTTTCCGGATTTCTATATATTGTAAAAATGTTAAGGATTAGTTTAAAGAGCAAATTCAATCACGATAACTTTCGAAATGACGTTCAGAAGAAGGCAACGGAGGCAGTTTTCAATGGTAAGAGGTTATAAAAAGTTCACAAGAAAATTGTTTTCAAATTTAGATTTATTTCATAGTTTCTGTTCAAAAATATTAACAAACTAAAGAAAAAATAATTGTTTTTATGTTTAAGAATGCTTAAAAAGTGTCAATGTTTAATTGTTCTATAAATTTTGAACAATGCGAACATTTATCAAGAATATTTTGGAAATTGAATTAATTTGACATAATCGAGTTAACTAAGAATTTGTTTGTTAACGAAGGTTTATTATAAATCATATATGTTTATAAATTAGTCTAATAAATTGGTAAATGTATATACAAAATTAAATCATCTCCGTTTGTTGCCATATGTTTTGTACTTTAATATTTATTGCTATAATGTACTGATTTTGCAATATTTTTGTATTTCTGATATTTTCAACATATTATTAAAGAATTTAGTGGTGCAGAGCTTAATCGTCAGTATATTTTATAGTAGATTAGATATGACGATATATAATAATACAAGCAGCAAAGAGTAGATAACAATTTCATTAGATTAGTCTGCATTTGTCATATACAGATTCAGTACAAAACGATATAACAAATATTTATACAAATCGAAAGTATATTTCAATTATACACGGAAAAAAATAGAACGTCCAGCAAGATTGTCCAGCTAAAATAGCTTCCCACTGGCCAGCAGATCGCGAGTAAAGACGTAAAATGACAATTAAAATTCGAAATCCTCAAATTTTTTTTTTCTATAAATAGGTATACTTTTCTTATGTCTTTAAGAATATTTCTACATAATTTCTAGACGATGTGGTTATTTATATTATTTTTATATGATTTTTTAAAGTCGTTAATAGTGAAAAAATCACTACTTTTTTCATTTTAAGGGTTCTGTATTGATTACCGTGTTAGATACGACAAAAATGCACTCAACCTTTTTTGTAGAGCACAAAATTTCTACAAAAAAGGCAGTGAGAGCCATAGTCTAATGTTAATATGTACTGCATGAAAAACATCGGAAGTTATTGAAATTTTAGAACAGAGATAGTTATTTTATTCGTGACGTATCTATTCGAAACATACTAGTCTTCGTAAGAGACATACCAAGCAATCGGAAATGCATTGAAATGTATTGAAAATTTTGAATGCGCTATTTGATCTTAAAAGTATTAAAAAGGATTGAAATGTATTAAAAATTTTAATGCATGGCAATATATTTAAATCCAAAAATAATCCCAGTTCATACGTTTAATGAAAAAAAAAATTTGCATTGATCGAGAATCGAACCCAGGTCTCCCGCACAACAACTTCGAGCCGTAATCACTCGACCACCTCCTTGCTGTAAAAGATGATGCGAAACTAACAAATAGTTGAAACGTGGAGCATTTATGAATTCTGTACATAAAAATAATCTGCTAACTTTATTACCATATTTTACATTTTTGTAATAATTTGCTTATGGACTTTTGAAAAGAACGAATGCATGTAGATAGTAGATATTTTTGTTGGTAAAATAAATATTGTAATTTTTTTTCTAAATTACGCAATATCTTGAAAACGGTACGAGATACGTGAAATTTGACGAAATTGACATACATCAGGGGTACCTTGGTGCGATGATTCGAAGCCACTCTACATGATTCAAGAATTTTCGAAATTTTCGATTTCTAAAATTATGAAATTTTTTAATTGTGTATGTCAACTGAATCATCGCACATCATGGCAAAATTTCATCAGATTTCACGTATCTCATACCATTTACGAGATATTGCGTAAATTTGTAAATAAGTGTCAGTTAGGTGTCCAATAAGTGTACAAAAACATTTCATTTAAGTGTACAACACTTTTTGGACTCTTGTGTATTGAATACTTAAATAAAGTGTACCATTGCCGACAGAGCACTGCTAAATGTAATTGGAAATTGGTTTAAAATAAACATTTTACATTCCAAATTTTGAATGAAAAGTCATTTGTGGCTTTTATTTTCGAAAATAACTTTTTTGCAATTGAAATGAATAATTACGAAATGAACACAATTTTAATATTTTTTCACTACAAAGCGAAAGTTATTTTTTTTTATAGATTCATTTGTATTAAAATGAAGAATCATTAAGAATTTGTATTCAAATGAATTCACTACACTTTAATTTTTGTACTGATTTATTTTAAATTCATTTGGATTAAAGCAGGCATTATTTTGCTCAGTCATGTATTGAAATGGATTCATTAATTCCGGTAATTAACTGTTATTATTTATGGATTCGATTGTATTGAAAAATTATCATTTCAATCTTCATTTGTATTCAGATGGATTCACGACTTTTGCCTTTTTCAAGTATTTTTAGTAGTTTCGGCCACGATATTATTTATGTACTTTTTTTTTTTATTTATTTATTTATTTCATTACCGGGCTTGAAGGCCCTATCAGAATGTTACATAAAATATGCAGGCAGAGTAATATACATTGGTAGTTACAATAGTTCTAATCTATTAATTATATTCTAATATTTTTAATTTAAGTAGCCTAAATGCTTCCAATTGTAAGTTAAAAATATTTGAATCCATATGAATTGTGGCAAAGATTTTACACAAGCGGGCTGAGGGAGAATACAGCCCAAGATTTGTTGAATATGACTGAGTTCTATAAAATGGATTTGTTCTGAGAGTGTAAGGAGAATTATATGGGGGTAGAATAAAGTCAGTATCAGGAAGAATAAGTGTCCCGTTATTAATTTTATATAATAATTGAGAGTCAGAAAGTTGTCTATAGGAATACAAAGAAGGGATCTTTAAAGTAAAAGCTATTGGTGCATAATCGTGATTGGAAAACGACATCGGAGTTCGCAGTTTGTAAGCAGCATATCTAAAAAATTTGTGTTGTATTCTCTCTAACCTACAAATGTGTACATCGTACTATCGTAGTAAGGTGACCATATAGTCGACGCATACATCAAGTGAGGGCGCACTAAAGTTAAGTAAAGAGAGCGTATTGTAGTTATATTCGTGAACTGTCTTGAGTTTCGGATAATAAAGCCTAATACGCGTTCTGCTTTTTTGCATATTTGATTCAAGTGATCAGTAAATGTTAACTTAGTGTCAAATAAGACTCCAAGATCTTTGATCACTTGCGCTCTTTGTAATGTTACATTTTGCAAGTTATAATTGACTAGAAACGATTCACGTGCAGTGGAGAATGTTACGACTTGACATTTTGACAAATTCAATTTCATTCCATTTACACTGCACCATGTACTTATGTTGTCCAGATCTTGTTGAATAAAGTGTGTATCAGTATTAGATTTAATCATTGAGAAAATTTTTAGATCACCCACAAAGAGTAGAAAATTAGAGAAAGAAATTGCAGAGTAAATATCATTTATATAGATATTAAAAAGTATCTACTATATATACAGAAGTAACTACTATTTCTTTAGAAAAATAGTTTTTGAACCTTACTATTAATTTCCTGTTTATCAAGTAGGTTTGGAACCAAGCAAAAATGTTTCCTGAAAATCCTAGCTTTCGAAGCTTAAATAAGAGCATCTCATGGTTAACAATATCAAATGCTTTAGAAAAATCTGTATATACAGTATCTACTTGCATTTTGCGATCTAAGGCATTTATAACATATTGTTCGAAGGTAATGAGATTCGTTATAGTAGATTTATTTCTTATAAAACCATGCTGGTTATTTATGATCTGAGCAGATACTGCAGCAGTTATAATTTCACTTATAATTAAATCTAAGATCTTTGGTATTGAGTTTGATATAACTACTGGTCGATAATATTGTATATCACACATATCACCACTTTTATAAATAGGCGATATATAAGATACTTTCCAAATGTCTGGAAAGATACCTTCCTGAACGGATTTATTGAATAAAGTACAAAGTAGATTGGATAATGCATTAGCGTAATTCTTTAATAGTAACGGTGGTATCTCATCCGGTCCTGGGCCTTTATTGCAATTCAAATGGATTAATTTCTCTTTCACAGTTTGAAGTGGTATTTGTACATCTAACGTTAATGGGCATATTTGAGTAGTACTATTAGGAATATTTAATATTTCAGTGCTGAAGACAGACTCGAAAAAAGTACCAAAAAGATTAACAATATCAGTTCCGTTATCCGCGATAGAGTCATTCCAAAACATTCGACTTGGTAAACCAGATTGATTCCTTTTTGAATTAATAAAACCCCAGAACTTCTTGACATTAGTAGGTATCTCGCGTTCAATTTTCGAAACATAGTTCTTGAAGCATTGAGAAGAAAGTTACTTACACTTCATCCGAAGAGTAGAAAATAGTAGAGTATAACGATAATGGTTCTCTTTTCAGGTTCTTGTGAGCAACCTTCTTTTCCCTTATGCATTCTTTTAATTCGCTGGTAAACCATTTGGGATAAAAAGAATTCTTAATTTGTAATCGAGGAACATATATATTAATTGCCGAGTGTAGGATATCATAAAAACGTTGGGTAGCTGTTTCTACATTTACATCTAATAATACTGATTCCCAATTTATGGTTGATACCAAAGAAGAAATGCCATTAAAATTAGCTCTATTAAAATTAAGTAAAGAGTTAGAAAAATTCAAAAAATCTAGTTCACTACTTGAGTAATGATCTAATGTAAAAGATAACGCTGGATGGTAGATATCACAATATTATTGGATCGATACAATTAAATGTATTATTAATTAAATTATTAGGCGCAAAGCATAAATCTAAGTAATAGTTACATTCATTAACCACTGTATTCATTTGGATTCATATTTTTGTACTAAAATAATAGTGAAGTATTTTTGGATTCGAATGTATTTGTACACTTATTGGACACCTAACTGACACTTATTTTCAAATTTACGCGTAAACGGTATGAGATACGTGAAATCTGATGAAATTTTGCCATGATGTGCGATGATTCAGTTGACATACACAATTCAAAAATTTCATAATTTTAGAAATCGAAAATTTCGAAAATTCTCGAATCATGTAGAGTGGCTTCGAATCATCGCACCAAGGTACCCCTGATTTATGTCAATTTCGTCAAATTTCACGTATCTCGTACCGTTTTTAAGATATTGTGTATTTTAGAAAAAAAAATTACAATATTTATTTTACCAACAAAAATATCTACTATCTACATACATTCGTTCTTTTCAAAAGTCGATAAGCAAATTATTACAAAAATGTAAAATATGATAATAAATTTAGCAGATTATTTTTATGTACACAATTTATAAATGCTCCCCGTTTCAACTATTTGTTAGTTTCGCAGCATCTGTTACAGCAAGGAGGTGATCGAGTGATTACGGCTCGAAGTTGTTGTGCAGGAGACCAGGGTTCGATTCTCGGTCGATGCAAATTTTTTTTTTCATTAAATGTATGAACTGGGATTATTTTTGGATTTATAGTATATTATGTAACTAGTGCGTAAAATGCGATTTTACGCACTCGCGGAATTGCTAGCGCACGAGTGTCGTGGCTCCGCGAGTTCGTATAATTGCATATTACGCCCGAGTTGCATACGATATTTTTTGCAATGAGTTCTGTAAAATTCGGAACCAATATATAAGCGAACGAAGAAGATGCAGATACGAGGTGGGGATGGGGAGTGTGGGTGCGGAAGGGGGGGTTCGGGGGAGGGGGGCGAAGCCCCCCCGATTATAAATGACAATCTGTTAATCAAAATGACAAACATATGAAGTCTTAAAAAGACCATGTGTCTGTTAATTAAAAAAACACGTAAATATATATAAATATATATACATATATATATACACATAATAATATATGAATATCTTGTCAATAGTTTATTATTTCTGATTTATTTCTTACATTTAAACATAAACAATACATTATTATTATTGTTATTTGTTGAAAAATAAATTATTATTAAATTTTATTGTTATTATTTTTTGTAAATAGACAATTTTGTTATTGCGTTGCGTTACATACACACGAAAATTATATAATCAATTTTGTATAAATATTGCCTCAATATAATCATCAAACAATTTAACGAATGAAACCCGATACCATTTGAAAGCGAAAGTAATAAGGAAAATAAAAAGATATAACATTATTACATAATTGAAATTTTCCTTTTCTTCAAACTGATTTTTCTTTTCTAAATCATTTTTTGCGATTATCATTGCTGCATGATTTTTTTTTTTATTTGGAACGCTATGCTCACCACTCTGAATTGCATCAGTTATTTGTTTTCCAATTTTTCTTTTGTTGTTTATTGAATCTTCAACGTATGATTCGGCGGTGTTGGTCGATTTCCACCCCCCCAATCGTTTTAATGTCGTGCTGTTTGCACCAGAATCTGCGAGTATTGTCGCTGATGATCGACGGAATGCATGTCCAGTAAATGATTCTGGTTCGGACAAATGCAGCCAAGTTGCTATGTTTTTTGGCATCTCTCCAATGTAATTTATACCAATATTCAAATTACGAAATTTTCCGTTTTCGTAGCGTATAAACACTTTGTTTGTTATTATCTTCGAAGGTCTTGACTGTATATAATACTTTAGCTTTTCAAGATATTTACCTTCGATTGTAAACGTACGGGTGATGTGTGTTTTTGTTTCCCGTAGTTTGATAACCGCTACCGTGTCTAATATTTGAATATCCTCGGTTACTAATTTGTGGAGTTCTTCCCTCCTGCATGCACCGTGGACTCCAAGTATTAATGCAATCTATAAATTAATTTCTCAATTAGTATTACTTTCTTTGCACAATAAAAATAAAAATAATTAAAAATTAACAATGATAAAAAATTAAAAATACCTTCATTGGTAAATATGAACTGTCGGGTGCGTTATCCATGAAATTTTTAATATCGTCGTTTGTGAAAACTCTCGATTTCTTCGACACATGCCCGGTATGCTGTTTTTTCAAATACGCTCGCACTTTAGCATAATTGCTGATGTCTATGTTTTTTTCTATTTTCAGCATAGTTTTGATCATCGAAATCTTTGACCACAATGAAGACGATTTATAAAATTGAGACAGTTCGTGAAAATAGGCTAGAAAGACTTTTTCGTCAAACGATCGTGTATTTTTGTTCCTCATCCATTGCAGAAATTCCTCGTAACATTGTCGGTAAATGGCCTTTGATTTTTCAGGCAGCGAATCTTGTATGGCCTGTTCAGCTGCTAGTAAAATTTCATCCGGAATGAAGTCATCATCAACACTACTGTTGTCACTACAGTAGAACCTCACACTAGTGGCACTGTCGGGACCAGCGGTTTTTTGTTTTTCTCACACTAGTGAGATGCGGAGGGGTGGAATGTTTACCCCCCCCCCCCCCCTCTAGGGACATATCGTATTTGCGAGCGCATGCGCATCGGCAGATGTGCAAACATGTGCATATATGAGGAATTCCACCGAACTGTTAACATTGCAAGTACTAGCACAAAAGTCGTACAAATGAAGGTCAAATCGAGTTTTTTCTTCATAGTATTTCAAGAAGACACTTAGTATAACATACTCAAACTTTTCTGTTTGCCTCCGTAACAATTATTATCCTTGCATAAGAAGCATAACACTGACTGAAATTACAGTTTTTTTATGCGTACTCGCCAGATTTTTATTCAGTTCGAGGCTGTTAAAAAATATATATACATATGTCTACACACTTTCATAACGTTCATAACCAAAAATACTTGTATTTTTCTCGCTTTCTCAAAAGAGAACTCTTTTGCCAGTAATTTTACATTTGTGTCCGCATTTAGGTTCTTAAGCGTAGAATTATTTTCACATGATGTTCCAAGCCACCGATACTAAATTAATTACAATAAATAATACACAAATCGTAATGTGTTACAGCTTGAGTATGTAAATACATACGTAATACCCATATGTATACATACAGCTTTTCGAGTATGTTTGTGTACATACATACACATGCATAAGAAAGTGGCAGAGTGGGGGTACGAGGGGAAGTTGATGTTTCACTAGTGATAGAGACAAATGTTCACTAGTGCGAGAATTTCACTAGTGTGAGTTTCACTAGTGTGAGGTTCCACTGTAGTACCCATTTCACACACACACACACACACGTTCCTGCGAGCTTGACGACGCTGAATTATAGACTGACTATATTTTCTCTATTCCGATTTGAAAATTATTGTTTTGGAATGAAATGTAAGTACGTATGGGCCGAGTACTAGAGTGGGGGGTCGAGTTGAATGTTCGAAAGTAGTTTTTAGAACAATAATTATGTACTATATATGCACTGTGAAACTCATATAAAATATAGATTTTCGTGAACGCTGCGCAAAAAGGTGGGGATTGCGTGAAATGATCGATAGTTATTGCCATCTAGATTGCTATATAGATAATAATTGTAAAGTATATTCTATTTATACATTAAAAATACGTATAAATTAAAGATTTTCGAAAACAATGTTATAATAGCCCTTTTTAGGCAGTGCGTAAAAACGGTAAATAGAGCTGAGTCAACTATAATAAGGCATTTTACGCACTCCTGGGAGTGCGTAAAACCGAATTTTACGCACCGAATTGCAAAAAATATATTGCCATGCATTAAAATTTTTAATACATTTCAATCCTTTTCAATACTTTTAAGATCAAATAGCGCATTCAAATGTATTGTAATGCATTAAAAATTTTCAATACATTTCAATGCATTTCCGATTGCTGGGCTGTTACTTAGGACGAACAAGTGTTACATAATATTTACATACGTGTGACAAATCTGTGTTGACTGGGATATTTACACGAAAAATGTAATTTTACAACAAAATTATAAAACCTTAGAATATAATTTTACTTTTTGCAGCGTAAATACACAATTTTTTCATGTATATAATGTAAAGGTCATATAATTTTAATTGCAGGGAAAAAAGACGTTTACATATGTATGCCGACTGGATCTGGCAAATCGATATGTTTTCAATTGCCAGCTGTTCTCAAAGAACACGCATTCGCAATTGTCATATCACCGCTTATCGCTTTAGTAAAGGTATTATCTTTTTTCTTACGTTGAGTTGTGGTTTTTGTAATATTAATTGTATTTATATAATAAGAAAAAAAATAAAATAAAAATAAAATAAAATTTGTATTTATATAAAATAGAATCAAGTGGATTATTTAGTAAGCAAGAAAATCAGTGCTTTTGCATTCAATAGTAAAACAGCAACAAAAGTCAGAGACAAAATATATGCGGATATTTTATCAAAACAACCAATGATAAAATTTCTATATGTCACCCCAGAAATGTGCGCCCAAGCGAAATTTCAGGTACATTTTACGGTTTGTTTTATAAACATCTAAATTAATGTATCTGAATATCAATGTTTTTTAATTTTAGTCGATATTAAGGCAAGTGGGCAAAAATTGTATTTCTTACTTTGTTGTCGACGAAGCCCATTGTCTTAGCCAATGGGGACATGATTTTCGACCAAGTTATATGGAACTTGGAGTCTTGAGAGACATTCGGCCCGAAGTACCATTGATTGCGTTAACTGCAACAGCAGCAACAGAAGTGCGTTTACAATACAAATTTTTGTAACTTCCTAAACAGCACAAGTCTGTCCCAGGACATCCTCAGGAGCCCCTGAGGATATTCCGGGATGGATTTTGCTGTTTGGGTTATAATGAAGTAAACTACAGTAAATTATCTTTGTAGGTTGTAGATGATATTTTTAAAACTTTAAAAATGTCTAACCCGTTAAAATTTTCAATGCCAGTATTTCGTCAAAATCTTTTTTATGACGTTTGGTTTATTGACGCATTACCAGATCCATTAAAACACGTAAAAGAATTCATCACGGAAGCACTTGGTCCAAAAAACAATTCAATACCAGAAGTATGTTAAAAATCAAAAGTTATTTACATGGCTCCCAGTCAGTCTCTTTTTAGGAAATTAGTCTCTTTTTTCGACTTTAGTCCCTTTTATTTCCTTTTTTTTTGTCAAAAGTCTCTTTTACATCTTTGTTTTAACCGTTCAAATTTAAATTGTCCTTCTATGGCTTTTTATGTCTTGTTTTCTGCGTATGAGTAAATGTTTGATTAAGAAAAGTAATTCGTTTTTCAAATCCGAAGAAATATGACAATATTACTTACGTTTTAACTTGGGAGAAACTAAAAAATAGTATGAAGCCATTTAAGATTATATCCATACAGTAAAACCCCTCTTACTTGAACAGGGTCGAGCCAGCATTTCCCCTCCGACCCCGTTTATTTGAACGCTTACAGTTGTCCCCACTCCTCGCACAATATACCCGTCCGTCGTGAGTAGCGCACGCGCATTGTAATTTGTATCCGCGTAAGAGCGAGTAGTGGGGGTACGGGGAAGTAGAAATCGTTCAAATAAACGAGGTTATTTTGTTCAAATAGACGGGGTGTTCAAGAAAGCGAGTGTTCAAGTAAGAGGGTTTTTACTGTATTGTTTTTCATCTATAAATTATTTTATAATATACATACAGTAGCCCTCCCTTTATTTTAACTCCCACTATTTTAACTCCTCCCCATATTTCAACTTTATTCCTTCCTCTATTTTAACTTTTTCCCTTCACCCGTTCCCCCGCTATTCGTCGTGACGTCAGTTCACACATGCATATACATTATACATACATATGTATATATGTATGTGTATACAAATCAGGTGGTACACTGTAAAAAATCGAAATGAATTTTACAATTGCGCACAGACGCGAAGAAAGATGCCACCATATCTGTTTTCTCTTTCTTAGATCCTTAGTGGTGGGGATGAGGGGAAGCGTTAAAATAAGGAAAGAAACCTCCATCTTCCTTGTCTCGAAAAGTTAAAATAAGGGGAGGGCTACTGTATACAGTATGTACAGTAGTCCTTCCCTTATTCTAATTTTCTCCTCGCCCCCACTACTTAGATTTTTGTCTCTTTTTTTTGTTGCGCATGCGCCGTTATTTGTAAAGTGGCCCTCCCCTTATTTTAACTGCGTCCTTTATTTTAACTTTCTTTCGTCCCTTATGTTAACTTCTTCCCCTCGTGAGTTCCCCCACCATTCGCCATTTGAAAGTATTAAAAAGAGTGCGGACTGCTGTTTGCGCTTGCGCATACAGGTACAGTGGCCCTCCCCTTATTTTAACTTCTATTATTTTAACTGCGTCCTTTATTTTAACTTTCTTTCGTCCCTTATGTTAACTTCTTCCCCTCGTGAGTTCCCCTATCATTCGCCATTTGGAAGTGTTCAAAAAAGTGCGGACTGCTGTTTGCGTTTGCGCATACAGGTGAAGAAAGACGCCACTATATTTCCTCTCTCTGTTTTTAATCTCTCATACTGCCAGTGGTGAGGATGAGGGGAAGTGGTAAAATAAGGGAAGAAGCTGCCATCTTCCGTGACTCGAAAAGTTAAAATGAGGGGAGGGCCACTGTATTTATAGAAAATCCACACGGCAGTGGGAAGAACGCGTGAGGGGAAATATTAGAATTGGAGAAGAGAAAAAATTAGAATAAGGGAAGACATTAGAGTAAGGGAAATTAGAATAAGGGAAGGGCTACTGTAGTATGCAACAAAAATTATATGATTATTTTTTTTCTCTATTTAATTTAAAAACTTTGTCAAAATGTTTTGAGAAACGATTACTTTTAATTATGTAATAATAAAAAATTGTAAATAAACAAAACAATTTTCCATATTCATACATATTTCCATATTTCCATACATAGACCCCTTATGAAAAAGTTGCAAAGCATTTTAGGGAAATGGAAAAACTAAGTTATTGAAACTTTAAGGAACTATAACAAACAATCTTCCGAAAAATACGAAAAAAATGTTTTTTTTTTACGACGCATTTAATGGTAATATAATAACAATTTTATAAAAATGTTTGATGAAAAAGATTTCTTTTTTCGTCGAAAAAATAAAATTTTTTAAAATCCATCCATAATTAGTTAGAAAATAGGTTTTTTTATTCACCAAATTTGCTTTGAATGTTTAAATTAAAAACGACGAAAAAACTAAAAGAAAACAGGTGGAAAAATTAAAAAAAAAATTGAGAGTTCAATTTTTTGGGTAGAGAATCCTTATACAAAATTTGCAGCCAAATCCGAAAGGGTGATGTCCAACAATAGCAAAATTAAACGCTTTAGCGTGAAAAAATTTGTTTTTTTCCGAATAAAGGCTATTCAAATTTGTTAATCTATTTTAAAAATTAAAAAAACAACAATTGGAAGACAGAAAAACATATTTTCTAAATAATTACGTATGGATTTTAAAAAATTCCATTTTATTTAAAAAAAATTTTTCTTTTTTGGTAAAAAAAATGTTTCTTTTTTGGTAAAAAAAATTTGTTTCTGATTTTTATTTTATTACAATTGAATTCCTCCTCAAAAATCACTAAAGAAATAATTTCTGGGGAATTTTTGAACGTTTGTTTAATAACAAACGAAACAAATTTTATTATAAATTGTAATGTAATAATTGCATCAGGCTTACAATTAAAAAGTCGAAATCAAAACTATTTTTAATCCTTTTTTAGTCCATTTTTCTACCTCAAGTCCCTCTTTTAGTTCCTTTTTTTAAGTTCAAATTCCCTTTTTTTAAGGGGACGAGGCACTGGGAGTCCTATATTTACCTTGAATCAAAATTATTAAAACATTTTAAATCTTACAGAAAGACAGAAATTGTGGAATTATTTATTGTAGAAAAAAAGAAACGACAGAATTTCTTTCAACAAAATTAAATGCTATGGGCATTAAAACACTTCCATATCATGCAGGTAAAAACCTTTTTTCTGCAATAAATAAAAGAAAAATCACTTGATAATTTGCAATTAACTTATCAGGGTTAAAGGATCGTGAACGAACTGAAGTTCAAGATTCTTGGACATCAGGAAAAGTTCCTGTGATTGCTGCAACTTGCAGTTTTGGGATGGGTGTCGATAAAGGACCTGTAAGATTTGTAATACACTGGACAGTTCCCCAAACGATAGCAGGATACTATCAAGAATCCGGTCGAGCTGGTAGAGATGGAAAATCAGCTTTCTGCCGAGTTTACTTTGCTCGAGAAGAAGTACAAGCTATTTCCTATCTCTTACGTTCTGCAGACGGAGAAGACGAACCATGGCATTTGAAAAAATTGCCAGCGGAAGTAAAATCAAGTATCGCAAAGAAAAAAATTGCTTCCTTCAAAAAAATTGTAACTACTTTTACCGACTTGAAGTAAGATGCCTTTATTATTTAATTAGTTACATTATTTATACTTTTACTACCCATTGCTTTTGGAATGTAGATGTCGACATGCTGTATTCTCAAAATATTTTGGAGATACAGCGCCTAAATGTGTAGATCGTTGCGACGTTTGCAAGGATAAAGATGCTGTGAAACAGCGAGTTGATGAATTTCATCAACAACCGAATACTACCGGCAAAAGATACGCACCGAAAACCAGTGCTCATTTCGAAAGTTACGGAATGGAGAAATTTGATTATTTGTAAGTAAAAAGAATTAAAAAAATTAATTCATATTATGTTTTATAATTTATTTTAGTTACGATGATGATGGAGGAGAATCGAGAGAAGAATTGGAAAAGGAAGCAAAGAGAGAAGAGAAAAAATTCATCGAAGCTCAATTTGCTATCCGAAGAAATGGAGATTCTGAAGACGTAATTATATTATTATTATTATACATTATTAGTTGCAATAATTTAAAAAAATTTTCAGATCAGGAAGACAAATTTAGAGTCAGCTAAGAAATCAAGTGTCATCGCTGCTGCAAGTACCGACATAAAAGTCAGGGGATTAAAAGTCGAGGTAATTATTTAAAAATATTTTGTATTTAATATTTTAAAACGGTAAGTAAAGCTAAAAATATTTGCAGGTCCGTGATTATTATTATAAAAAAATTAGTATTTTACTTTGGGAAAATTTTCAATTTTGTGGCGATCAAACTCAAGAAAATTGGACTGAAAAGTCGATTCAGGACATAGCAAGGCAGTTAGAGTACGATCAAGTTTGTGCGACTAAAGTAAATGCGAAATACAATTACAGTATGTCTAAACTAGTTTCTGCGATACGAACATGCAATACAAAAAAATTGTTGCATAATTCTTTGAAAAAAGAAGATTTAGATGAGAAACCAGAAACTGTTCATGACGTACTGTCGACACAGGTTGAAGAAAGTAAACCGAAGAGTGTCAATAGTCCGTATCAAAATCCTTGTGATGGTTTTCAAACTGCTTCGATGGTTTTGAAAAATCAACAAAAGGAACAAAAGGCTAAAATGATCGATGAACTTTTTAATGATACCAAAAGTAAAAAAGCAGAGAAATTTCAAACTTCGATGCTTCTAAAAAATGCAGAGTTTAAATCAGTCGAAAAGCAAGAAAAGAAAAGTGATAAAACACATGATAAGTCTGAGGATTTTAATGGTTTTCAGACTGCTTCAATGATGTTGAAAACTCAAAATGCTGAAAAAGAAGCAGCAGAGAAATCTAGTCGTAAATCATGTAACAGATCTAGTAAAAAACATAGCAATTCTTTGGGTATTCGATTAACAGAAACAAATAGAAAAATTACTTCCTTTTTAGTGTCAACATTAGATTCTGAAGAAACTAAAAATTCAAAAGACTCGGAACCAGTTTTAAGTAGTTTAAATGATCAAAATAAAGTTAAGTTAACTTCACCGATCAAGTCTAACGATTGCAGTGAGAAACATCATAAGAGCAAAAATACAGACAATAGTAAAAATGAAATTAAGTCAAATAATTCAAAACAAAAAGAAAGTTCTGTAAAGTCCATCGAAAAGAAGAAACATGTAAAAAATAATGATAAAGTTGAATCGGAATTGATAAATTCCCATCGATCAAGTGCGACAGAAAGGTTAAAAAAAGACTCGAAAAATGAATCGCAAAATAATTTGAAAAATGGTACGGTTAGTCGTAAATCAGACGAATTGAGAAAAAGGACCCGAAGCGAATCTCAGGATCAGTCGCCAAACAAGCGGGCGAAAGCAAATGCCCAATATACAAAACCATCGGACAAATTACCAATTAATAAAAAAACATTTTTGATGCTGAAACCAATGATCAAGAAATTTTATTTAACACCGCATATTCCTGATGACGCAAAGTTTAAAGAATTATTCCGAACACTTCATAAAGAAATACTAGAGAAAAAAATCTATAGTAAGTTTTTAGTTTTATTTAATATTTGTGTAAGTTAGTAGTTTTCTAAAATTTAGGAATTTTTTTCAGATGAACAAATGATGCAAATTTACGTTACGAAACGTATCCTTTCTCAAGGAACTTAGTCGTAACTTTGACTGTGATTTCAAACGGTGTTTATGTTGTATTTTGAGTTACTGTCAAATAATTTGTTAAATTAATTTATACGAGTAATTTAATTGTGTGAAAGTAACAAGTGTATATATATATATATGAAATATTAATAATTAAGTCGACTATCAGTATTATTGTGTTGTAAAATTCTAAAGCGACAAGATTGTAATGGGACTATCGCAATCGAGTGGGAGTATCGTAACATGAGTTTTATTACAATTCACTTTATTTATAACTGTAAATGTGATATATGAAGTAGTTTTACTTTTGTTTCGAATTCATACATTCTTCGTAATATATTTTTTAGTATTTATAATGGTTAGTTTTAAGAGATTAATAATAACTTATGGTAAAATAAAGTTTTTATACATGTCTTTTATTATGAAATGGTTATTTCACTGAGAATCGTTGGTGTGTTCTCGCTGGCAATTGGCGTATAACAAAACAACTGTCACATTCCAGGATACTGTAATGTAATTATCGCACAAAGTCATGGATTTGAACCGTTATTTTGCAGCAAAGAGTTCTACATAGAAAACAGGTAATGTATTGCTTTATAATTATACAAAACAAATGTCCTGTTTTTCTTACAATCGGAGTATGTACGCTACTAATGGTTCATTTTATTTTATCTCGCAATTTATAAATAAGTCGCCTACTTTATATAGACTCGTAGGCTTTTAAAAATAACATTGTTTAATACATATCGTTTATATAATCTACGTTTACTTAACCACTTCAGTGGTAGCTGTTTAAAAAAAAAAAAGTGCCAGAAGTGGTACAGCCCTGTACTTAAGATATCGAAAAACGGTGAAACACGGGTTCCATTTTTTCCTAAAATATATCATTTAACTAATCATTTAAAAAATCAAGTAATATTTCACATTTATGTCGGCCATCTTGTATCCACCATTTTGAATTTACAAAATCTGACTTCAAATTCGTAATCAGCGACCCAAAAAATTCCCGAGTACCAAATTTCATCAAAATCAAGTAAATTTTTTACATTTATGTCGGCCATCTTGGAACCGACATTTTGAATTTTCAAAATCTGATTTCAGATTTATAATCAGCGGCCCCGAAAACCCCCGAGAACCCAGTTTCATAACGTTTGGGTAATTTTGTCGCATTTCGGTCGGCCATCTTGGATCCGCCATTTTCAATTTTCAAAATCTAACTTCAGATTCGTAATCAGCGACCCCGAAAACCCCCGAGTAACAATTTTCAGCTGTTTTCCGTATAAAGAAAAATGTGCGCCGCACATTTTAATAAATTTAGCAAATTTACAGCCGCCATATTGGATCCGCCATTTTGAATTTTCCCATTTTGACGACAGTTTCAGCGACCCAAAATATCTTGGTATACGAACTTTTATGCGAATTCATTAAGAATTGTAAAAGTTATTGCAAAATGTACAATTATGATCCATTACCATTTACGTAAGTGGTTAACTAAAATGACGATATGTAATTCTGAAAATGATTAATCGATGATATCAATTCTTAATATATAAATTAGATACAAAAGAAATATAAGTCTACTATCTAAATTATTTTTGTGTTTGGTTTTGTCGATGAAATTTAAGTAAAAATTATAATTATAGTTAATGCAATAAGTGTTCATAAAACGATTAATTCAGGTTGGAATTGGCAAATTAAATTTTGTAGATTGTACTTCAGTTGAAAAATTTCTTTGTAAAAATAGTTTGAAGTATTTTTTAAAGATTGTTTCGATGACTGTGTTACAATAATTGCATAAATTTGTCTCATGAATTCCACGAATTACAAAGTGAACACCGCGACTTTTTTATTACACCGATTACTTTTTTACTATTTTGTTAAGATTATGAGTTACTTTAGTTGTGAATGTTGTAAAGAGAGGTGATGCAGATTTTTCGATATTCTTCAATTTCTTCATTATTTTTGGTTTTAAAATTATTATTGATGGCAAAAAACATTTTCCTCCAAATATTTTACGATTAGTTTACTTTACCGACCGAGCATTTTAGAAATCTCTTAGGGGGCCTCTTTAAAGCGAATCGGTTGGTAACGTCAATTCCTAACCTCAAATATTGAAGCCTAACTTAATTTTTGCCCTTTTAAATGTTTGTTTAGTATATGAATGGATATAAAATGTCAGGAAATGGGACGAAAATTCGCAATAATAGAATTGAAGTTACTTAAGTACAATTTGCCTTTTTATTATTGTTCAATTCCGAACTGAATTCAAAGAAAGTACACAAAAGAACCTGAAATAGATTCGCTCTAAAAATGTATAAAGTTTCTGGTGATGAACATATATTAGGTTAGGGATTTAGGAACAAGTCCGATTTCGTACAGTAAAGGGTGTAAGGGGTTAGTTCGTCCGCTTTAGTCATTTATAATTTATGGTTTTTAAAAGGGTTCTAAACTGATCCGACGGTACAATAGAAAGTTTGACTAAAAAACGCACATTAAAGATGGCCGAATAAAATATTCAAAATTCGGTTTCTGTAAAGGCGATTCTAATGACTATAGTGATTCTCGGTCAGTTCTCAATTAATGTCTTTCGTATTTTCTAGGAAATCGTTTATAGTAATTAGAGTTGCCCTTAAAAAGCCCGAATTTTGAAAAATCGATTCGGTCATTTTTTATTTACAGTTTTCAATGAAAATTGCTACCTTATCGGTCGAGAACTTTAGAACCCCCTTAACGTTAATTCCTACCTAATCAGCAGGGCACTTTAGAGCCCCCCAGGAAAAAATGAAGCGTTAATGAAGTGTTACACGAGCCTAAAAATGTCCAAATTCAAACTTATGATACGCTTAACACACTCCTTAGCTCTCAGGCAAAAAATCGAAGAGTCGTTAAGCGTACGTTAAGCGTTTTTTTTTTGCCCAAATTCACTCTTTTTTAACACTTTTAGCACGCTTTTCTAACGCTTTTCACATTCCTTTGACACTCTTACGTAACTCCCCATTTTTACCAGGGTCCTTAAGGAGGTTCACCAGGTCAAAGAATTAACATTGAGAATTTAACGAAAAAATTATAGTAGGTTAAACAATGAAAGAAATTAATGCCTGCAAAGTTTCAAGCCCCTAGGTACCTTCAGAGCAGAGAAATTAATAAAAATGTTCACGATTCTTTAACATTGAGTTTTATGGGAACATGTATATATTCATGAAATTCGTATTGAATTAACATTGAGTTTTTCGTAAAATTTATACTACTGATAAAAAAATTTGTGAAATTTTATTTGCAGAAAGAAAAACGTCTCTTCCTACCTTTAGAGACGAGAAATAAAATAAACAAATAGCTAAAAGGGTCATTTTTGGTTATGTTGACGGACGGCAACGTCTTAGGAAGCATACCACCGAAGTCATATTGGCGTCCGTTCCATATTTGACTCGATAGGTACCTGGTGAACCTCCTTAAGGCTCAACGTTTATGGTAGTATGTACAGTGGCGCTCAAAAATATAGAGCCACCTCTAAATGTGAAAATGAATATTGTTTTGGATTAAGGTACTTGAGTTCCGCGCAAAGTACATTACTTAGTTGTTTTCAGACAATGGTACAGAACGTTTCAAAGTGTGTTTGCTATCGATAATCCAGTTTTAAAGACTAATACTGTTAAAATAGATTTAAAGATTAGTAATAATTAGGGTCAAAATAATAGAGCCACTTTAAACTGTAAGCATTTTAAATATTTTTATCAACTCTAATATATTATTTTTACTACTATTTGTAAATAATTAATCACCCACCTTCATTTACTAGCAATGTTGTTGTTGCTTTTATTGTAGATGGGGAGAGCAAAGCATACAAGTGACGATGAACGTAAACAAATATTTCAATTATATAAACATGATTTATCGATGAATAAAATAGCACAACTTTTGCATGTTTCGCGGAAACGTATTCAAAATGCGATTAAGAAATCAAAAGAAACAAAAATACCAATTGATAATGGAGGAAGACCTCGAAAAACTTGTGCACGTATGGATCGAAAAATTACACTAGAAGTGAAAAAAGACCCATTTTTGACTGCACCACGCCTTAAAGACATTTTATTCAACGAACACAATATAAAACTGTCAACATCAACAATAAAAAGAAGATTGTGCGTGTGATGCGAAGCTTAACGGTCGCATTTCTAAGAAAAAGCCACACGTATCGAAGCAAAATATTCGAAAAAGATTAGCGTTTGCTATTGTAGTAGCTCTATTTTTTTGAGCGCCACTGTATATTGTATGTAGTGTTTGTAATACCGAATTGGTAGAAATGTTTGTGCAATAGATAACTAAACCAGTAAATTAGCAATAATTAAAATAATTATTCTTTAAAAAATGGCTGTAACTTTATGAAAATTCATTTGTTTTGTGATTTTGATTGCAGACTCTGAAAGAGCGAACTCAAATACATAATAAAGGGTTCCTGAAGAATTTATAACATTCTTAATCGCCGAGAAAATTAAAGTTGAAAATGAACGAAAAAAAAAGTGTCCGTCCCGGCGTTAAAGGATTAAGGGGGTTCTACGGTCCTCCTCAGATAAGGTATGAGTTTTCACTAAAAACCGTAAATAAAAAATTACTGATTCGATTTTTCAACATTCTGGTTCTGTAAGAATGATTCTACTATAGACTGATTCTGTAAGAATGAATTACTATAGCCGGAATTCTAGAAAACACCAAAGAAATTGAAAGTGACAACACCGAGAATTTCCGGAAATAAGTGATTTTTAACTTTAAAGAGCCTGAATTTGAACAATTTTATTCATTTTCTTTAATTTACGTTTTTAGTGAAATTTCCTACATTACCGGTGGATCACTAAAGCTCCCTCAAAGCGCTTTACTGTATTAAGGGGGTTCTCGGCCGACAAGGTAGGAATTTTCACTAAAAACAGTAAATAAAAAGTTACTGAATCGAGTTTTCAGATTTCGGGCTCTGTAAGGGCAATTCTAAGCACTATAAACAGTCTAGAAAATACCAATGATATTAATTGAGAACTGACCGAGAATTTTCGAAAATAAATAAAAAAGGCTCATTTCCGAAAATTCTCGGTCATTTCTCAATTAATTTCTTTGTTAAGTCATTTTTTATTTAAGGATTTTAGTTAAAATTCCTCCTACCTTATCGGACGAGCACTTTAGAACCCTCATAACTTTTTTCTTACCCTCTGTGTAATGATCGAATTATTTTGAATAATTTTCACGGTATTACAATTGAGAATTTATTATCTGTTTAAAAATCGTTCGTGACGCGATCGTAATTTAACCAGTATTCGACTTCAAACTGATTCCACGTTTATCAGTGAATTATATGTACTTGATCGAAGATCGGTCCATACTTGTCCGAAAATCGACCAGTATTTGACCGTAAATCAACCGGTATTTGACCGTAATTCGACCGGCATTTGATCCAAAATCGATCGGTATTTGACCTTAAACTGACCGTAAATCGACCTTAAATCGACCGATATTTGACTCACAACGATACATTTCTAGCGCTCTTTTCCCAATGAATCGATATAATTTTAAAGTTTTTTTAAAGTTGAAGATCTCAAGACCTGCACTGTTGTGGTTAACTAAAGTAATCTTTCATTTAAAACTTAAAATGTTCACTTATTCAATCTTAAAGAGCAACTGCCCTGAAATCGATCTACATTTGATCGTAAATTGACCCGTACTTGATATCAAATCGACCAGTCTTTGAACTATGATCGACTCATATTTGACTCAAAATCGGCTCATATTTGACTGAAGATCGACCCGTTCTTGACCGAAGATCGGCCCGTACATGACCGAAAATCGACCGGTATGCGACGATAAATTAACTGTTTTTCGACCATAAATCGACCGGTATTCTACGTAAAATCGACCCGTTGTTTATCAATGAATCATATGTACTACAATTTTATACCAACAATGACACAAATTTTCTAGCACTGTTTTCCCGATGAATCGATATAATTCTAACGTATTGTAAAGTTGAACGGGTCAATTTTCAGTTAAAAACGGGTCGATTTTCGGTCAAATATCCGTCGAATACGGGTCGATGTAAAAAAATTTACCGGTCACGGTTAATCATGGGTCGGACAAATGGTCAACTTGACGCACAAACCGACCAATTACAGAATACTTTGTAGGTATTTTAAGTCAATTTTCGGTTAATCGTCCCAAAGTTGACCAGTGCTTAACCACTACTTTACCCTTATTATTTGACATTTTTTTTTACTTTTTTCTTTAATCCACTCGAAGGCGACCATATTATAAATTAAGTTTTCTTTAGGTGATTTATACACTTTTTGAATCGAATAATAATTTTTTTATGAGGATTAACGTATTAGAACAATCAATCGGAAATAAAAAACACATATTAACGCAGAATTCAAATTTATTTACAGATCTTTTGACATCCATAAAGCGCACAACTTTTCAATCGACACACTAGTGTCCACCTTTAGTAATTATAATTACTATTTGCGCGAAACAATGATTTTCCAAACATCATTTTGACAATATCTGCTAACATTTTGATTTTCATTATTGTTGTTTACAGAACGAAATTACATACTACTTGTTTAACTTACAATCTAATTCCCTGGTAAAAATGACTCTTCTTTATAAATTTGAATTAATCAAAACTTATATAAAACGAAAAATGAGTTACTATAATTTAATTAAAGTTTAACTAATATATAATGAAAAATTAGTAATTAATTGATCAATATACTATTTTTTTAACTTTTAAATAGTACAAATTATTACGAATTAATTTACTTAACTACTTTTCGTTTTTGCATGAGTTTTTTTTCAATTAATTCAAATTTAGAGAATTCTAATTCTAGGAGAACACTTAAAATGTCCATGTACGTGTTTTCTGAAGGTTTTAAGCTCGTTTAAACAAACCGGAAATTCAGACTTTTTACCAGGATCAAGTTCGTTTTTCTTTGTACATTTTAAACACCCAATAAACAAAAATTATTTTTCGGTTATTAGGTTTCAAGATAAATAAATAAAGTAATTGTAAAATTTAGAAGGCAGTTCATTTCGAATATTAGCCCATGACATTTTCTATAGAATTATAAATTATTGACTCGAATAACTTAACGGTAATTTATAATATTAACTATTGTTAAAAGAGAGCTCTCTTAAACGCGAAATATTTACAATTTATGTACAGGCTGTCTTTCTCGCAGAAAGCAGCATTTGTCAAGCTAAAATAGTGCAATATAAGTTTTACTTTCAGCACTCTTTCCCATAATGAATAATGCCCGGAAAGGTTTCTGAAAATAAAAACTTATTGACGACCTCCCATCCCAATAAAATTGGAATTGTTAAAAGTTACAAAACTGAGATATTAATCACTGACTAAACGATATTTGTCGCGCTCGCATTAAGTAACAATTATTTATCGTGGTCCTGAAATTTTTAAAAAATACAACTTAAGCACAATTTTAATTTCATTACTTAATCCGTCTTTTCCGACGTTTTAGTTGGGCAACATTAAGTCAATGACAAGCAATAAAAAATTACATTTCTAAATATTTTCTATTTTCAAAAACGTCGAAAAAGGTGGATTAAATTTTTGAAAATCTCAGGTTACAAACTACTTAAAGACTACATCGCAAGTGGACGGAATTAAGCCAATAGTATTCTGCGTATTGTTACTAATTTTAACCCAAAATCAAAACTTTTATTTCTAAAGTAGTAAGTTACCAATAAAACTTACACTATATATACAACGTTAAACATTGATTTAAATATTATCTCACATATCAAGATTTAAAGTATATTTGTACAGGCGATTATAATTTGGTATTGTGCGATGATATTTAATTCGATCTTTACACGATAACTTGCGACTAAGTTTTCGAAAATGGTTTTATCAAATTTAATTTTGGTAGTTATTTACACTTGTTAATCTGGTATCAATACCAGAAAATCTGTATCTTTGCATTATGGGGTTCATCTTATGTGACCAAGAAATAAAATTTTTTATGTGTGAGTGTTTGAAAGTATTATTAAAAAAATATATCTTCAAATTGTGAACTTTATTTCTGACCTAAATGACGTTAGAAATAAAGTTCACCATTTTAAATTTTTGGTCTTGTGACTATAAAAATGTGAAAGCTTCAACTACTTCATAGAAAAGATGAAAAAGTCACATGTGATGATCCCCAGAAGATATTTTTATCATGAAAATATAATTACGTTTTGATTTTGGATTTTGACAACCGAGTCGTAGTTGAATATCTCTTAATCGAGGTCACTCTTTCACCAACCCCCGAAGATTATCAAAATTTAGACACTGGAGTTCAACTTTTATGATTTTGAGGTCGAATAAAAAAGGCGACGATCTTCTTTATATATTATACGTTTTCTTCCTTAAGTGCGTCAAATTCCTCCAACGAGATTGACGTCATATTATCTTCTTTTGGGTCAAGTAACGAACTGTAGAAAACGTCCATTTCTTTAGTTTTTAACGAGCACCTTCTTTCGACTAAGAAACTTAGCCTTTTCTTTTGCATCTCGGTTTCGAACCATTCACCAGCAGTAGAGGCACCTTTCGGTCTATGCAATAAAATTTTCATAACGCTCCACACGAGGCACATGGCTCCGCCCAAGAACAAAATATACGTTATTGCATCTTGAAGTGCTGGTAAAACATTCAGATACAAAAAGAACCTGTTGTTCAAATTATCAGGAAGTTCTCGCATTCCCTAGAACAAAAGAATTTATGCACCATTAAAATTTATGTCTGAAGTTAAAGAATGGTGTCAAAATAAAAATGTACTTACGATATCGAACCACAGCAACGGCAGCACAAAATCTGAGAATCCATCCACGTGTGAAATTTGACTGATGTCTTGCAGCGCCATGTTGATTTGAAAGCGGAAAGCGATATCAACCGGAAGTCCTGATTTTGGTTGGATGTAAAAGTAGGACTCGTGTTCTTCGGCTGTTGGAGTCAGGCCTTCTACAGCTGCCAGAAGTGTTGGATCAGCATCGTAGAAATGGGGATACGAGAGAGCGATCGGGAAGCCTGCAAAAGTTATTAATTGCTAATCAGTCGTTTGACTTATCTACAATTATTAAAGAGAAAACACTGATTGATTGATCTCTCGTTAGCAATTTATTAAGCGTTAAAGCATTACTCTGAATCTGTACCAGTCACTTTTTAACGGTACGCTATGGGAGTGGTCAGATATTCTAATCTAGGCTGTAACTTTCGTGCATGGAAGGTTTTTTTTAATCAATTTATTGGCATTAGGTGTCGAGAAGGAAATTTCAGTTTCAGTAAAATAATGATGTTGCAAATATCAACATTCTTCTTTCGAAAAGCAATATTAAAAGAGTTGAATATCATTTAAGATTGTGTTCAATCATCATTTTCAAGTGATAAATTCCTGAACTGGTCGATTACTCCAAGGTTTTCATCTTTAGGTTCGAACATACTGAGAGCAAATCGGGAATAGCAATAAGCGAAGCATAGGACAAATTTTAAAATAATATGTGTTGTTTTTTATAGCCTTTCGGAAAAAGTGTTATTGAACAAAATTTTAAAAAGTAATACAAAGATTGCTTGAAAAACTTGAGCATCTTATTCGACTCATTCTAAGAACTTTTTGTTCAGTAACATTTTTTCCATTTTCTAATAAAAAATTGCTGAAATTTTCGACGGTGTTTTCGTTTTTGAGTCGCTATTTTGGCTGCTTTCATCTTTATTTTCAAAATACCTGTCTACACATTTTAAAATTCAAATGTCGAGAAGACGTTTATTTTACTTTAAATAAGAATTCCGCAATGATTTCAGCGTTAAAAAACGAGATGAAAAAAATACATTATAAAATTCCATGTTTTTTTTTTTGCAAACATCATGTGTAGTATTTTACGGTTGCATTTTTAAAAAAATCGAATAACAGATTCTAAGAGTTCAGGTAATTTTATGACAGATGTGACTGCTTAACAATGTTTTACATCTTTTTTTTTAAACCAAAATACAACCCTTGAAAACTGTAGTGAAAAAATGTGCACTTAGAACTTAATGGGTTAAGATTTATGTAAATAAAAAATTTTAGATATATGGGCATTCTTCTAGAATTTTTAAACTTTATCTTGTCGCTCATTATGATACCTTAAAAATTTTAAATATAACTTTACAACACTACAGATCAACAAATTTTTGTTCGTTTTACGTGTAATAAGTGTTTATTACTAATTACCGATATGTAGAAAACAATGAGAGTAAATAAAAGTAGTGAATTTGCCTGTTTTTGGTGCGCGACACTCACTACATTTTTTCAGTTTTAACACTGAAACTTTGTGAACCTTTTTTTTTATGGTCTGTGGTTTTTTGTGGAAGTATTTGGAGAAGTAAACAAATGAAAAATCCTTAACTTAATGATGTGCCTCATTGAGGAATAAAATTATATACATTCAAACTTGCGAGATAACTTTTTTTTATAGTTGACAATTTAGCAATCAACCTTAGATAATTTTGTTCACATTGGTTTTTAAGAAACCACACAACAGGGGTACATTACCTATATGATAAGAAGTAATTTGGGCCTTTGCCCGAATGTGTGCCACCTACACATAAAAAATGCGACCACGTCAAACTTTAAATTTCCAAGCGAAACTCACTTTGAAAAATCAAATTATTTAATGGCACATCTACAATTTATCTTCTAAGTACTTTGGAATCATTGTGATATTTTCTCCTATGTTATTAAAGTATTTATAAATTTTGTGTTTTTTTAATACAACAAAAAACACAATTTTTGACAATAATAACATGATTATTCTTTACAAATCGTTTTAATTTTTTGGTATCCTTAATGTTAAATCATGTATTTGGATTTCAAATTTTAATGAAAACTGACTTTGGATTTGTAATCAGTGGCCTCAAAAACCCTAACATATCAAATTTTATAAAAATCAAAGAAATTTTGTAAAAATAGTCCGCCATATTTAATCCATTATTTTAAATTTGAATAACTATTAACTAGACGTTTAATTTTATATACTAGCTTCTAAAAATTAGGCCATAAGCAAAAGAACTGAATTTTTTATGTATATTAAACGTTACAAAACTAACAACTAATTTTACGAGTAACGTAACATGTTACATTAAAAAAAAAAATACATTGTGTATAAATGAGTCACGCAAGGGTTTCCCTGTCATTTCATCAATTTTAAAGCCAATAAAATTAATTTCATGAATGTGCCTAAAAAAACAATGCAATTTTCTTCAATCTCAAAGTTTAAAAGTTCTAGAATAATGCCCATATGAATTTTTACTACTTCATTTAGTATTTCTAATAGTTTTGTTAAGATGTAAGAAAACAATAACTACCCATAAAAAATTATTAAATTGTATAATAACAGAACGTCTTTTACTTTTCCTACCCCTATATTAATCGAAAAATAATATTTAATTCTTGTTAATCCACATTTAGGAAACAAAATAGCGTAATTTTTATTATTTTCAATCAGATAACAATATTAAAAAATATACTAAAAAGCAAATCCCATTTAATTCGTGCAATTGTGTTCACCTTTAACTTGTTTTAATCTTAAAATAAATTGAACGAATCCGATTAAATCTATGTAATGGAATTCTATTTCTTCAACTTTTCTTCTCTTCAATCATAATATAATGTTAAAAAATGTACATAAAAAGGAATCCCATTCTATTCTTTGTAGGGAATAAGAACATCGTAATTTTTATTCTTTTAAATCATCAAATAAAATGTACCATTACCCACCCAGTTAAAGAAAAATGATTAAGAAGAATTAAACATTTTTAATCCCTCTTAATCATTTATATCCAAGTTTTTTATCGCTATTTTAAGATTTTGAGGAATTGAAAATGATAGTCTATGATTCTTTATCCCTTTTCAAGAATAGATCTCGAATCCTTTTCAATGCATGGGCAGGAAAAGAAAATGTTCTCTTTTTCATGGTTTTAATTGATTTAAAAATATAAAACAAAATCTCAACTTTCTGCTTTTATAATTTTTATATTTTACAATATATGACGTTATTATCTTTTACGTTTTAACTGTGATTATTTTCTATTAATTTTTAAATGGAAAATATTGGATGTGTTTTCTGCTGTACAAGGAATTAAGAGAGAATATCAGTTATTTTTTTTAATAATTATTTATTTATCCCTTGAGATGTTGAATATTGGAGATCTTCTGCAATATGTAAAATAAATACAATAATATTCAATTCAAATTACTTTATGTCTAAAATACACGTACATTGATGATTTGGCTAGAACAATTAATTTAAAAAACTTAAAAAACGAGATATTTATTAACCCTTTGAAGCATACATTTTTCTTTACGTTGAATTGACTCGAAATTTGCTACTCGGGGTTTTTCGGGGTCGCTGATTACGAATCCGGAATCAGATTTTCAAACTTCAAAATGGCGGATCCAATATGTCGGACAAAAATATGAAAATCCATTGAAACATCCTGTATGTTACTTGGGGGTTTTTAGGGTTGTTGATTACAAATACGGTGTCAGATTTTTAAAATTCAAAATGGCGGACAAAAATATGAAAATTCATTAAATTGTTGCGTTTTCACATCATGATGACCGCCATTTTGAATTTCGTAAAACCAATATCGGTATTGTCATCAGCGATATCTAAAACCCTATTATACCAAATTTCAAATGATTATCTTAAAAAACAGCGTTAATAATGAATTCTTTCGAAAAAAATCGTGTTTTATTCATGTTTGTTTATTTATAAATCATAAATAATAAACAATCATATCGTAATAACTGTTTTTATACATTCTTCTATCACTATCGTAATAGAATACAGCAAAAAGACCGATATAAATGCGTTAATTGGAATTTAAATTAGCAAATATCAAAGAAATCGTGAGTTACCACCATGCTTCTAAGAGTTAAAGACACCATTAATAATCCCGTTTTAAACATTTTCGTCGATTTGAGAGGTTTTCAAAATCGAAAAACTGTTTTCTTTATTGAAAAGAATAATACAATTATATCTCTCTAAAGTGTTTTCAAATGAACCCATATTAGGTAGTATTGAAAAATATCAAAAGGACAACTTTTAAATACCGCATTTGATTAATTTAATTTATACTTTTCGAATCGCAGTTCAAGAATAAAGAAGAATTTCAGTGATTTCCTGCATACATTCTATTTGTTTCTGTTTTGGATTGAAATTTAGCAACTTTTAATACGATATTAAACGTTTTCAAACTAATATATATCAGCAGTGTTAATTGATTTTTAAGTTTCAGTTTATGTGCAATGTATGCATGCGAAAAAAGCTAATTTCGGAATGCAAATCGAATGTAGAACCAAATAAAATTGAATGAAAGATCATTCATTTTAAACAGGCTGTATCGCGAAACGTATCATTTCGAATGAAAAATGGATATTTTGTCTTAAATGTTTCAAAAGAATTGAATGCAACGTATAACATCCAATAAATTGGAAAGACGAAGAACGTTTGAAAAGCATGTATAAAAACATTTAAGAACGTTTAATTTCGTATTAAAATTTGTTGAATTTCATACGAAAGTGAAATAAAATCGAATGCAAGCTGAAAATTACTGAAAATTTTGCACGCATTCTCGTTTATTGGGATAGTTATCGTCGTTTCGACTGTACAAATAATTATCCTGTTTAGAGTTAGTAGATTTTACTATTTTCTTCTTTCAGTATTATTTAAGTGAAATTTAAGTGTCTATTACGATAACTCGTCAGTCGGTAAAGCAAATTATGATGACATTTCGCTTCTAAGATCGGGTTAGGTTAGGTTATGTTAGGTTAGACATTTCTTGACGTCTCACTTTATTGTCATTATCCTCAAATCAGTAAAAATTGATCAAAAGTGATTTTCGGACTTCGAAACACATGAAAACATACGGATGTACCTCAAAAACCCGACAAATCACAAAACAGACAATGCAAAAACCAGATAATTAAAAAAACCGACATTCAGAAACTAGACATTTCAAAAAACAGAAATTCAAAATCAGACATTTCAAAAACTCACATTTCAAGATGAACGCATATTTTGAAAAATTTTTTTTTAAATGTCTGTTTTGTTAATGTCAGTTTTTTGAAGTGTCTGTTTTGTGATTTGTCGGGTTTTTTAGGTACACCCAAAAATACCAAGGAACGACCAGAAGTTAAAAATTAAATGGGTTTTATTTTATTAGACGGAAAATGTCTTAAATTTTGAGACATTTTGTTTTCACGACGCCTAAATCAAGACACATTTTAATAGATTAGTGTCTTCATTTAAGACAACCATAAGACACCCGATTTTTGGCAGTGTAGGAGTTGAATTTTAACAAAATTGTTATTGTGGAGGAAAACATTAATAAGTAGAATTGTTCTGGATTTCATCCAAATATTTTAGCTCCAATATATAATTTTTGAGCTTTAATAGGTTAAAGATAAAAATGAAAAAATGTCATTATTTTAAATTGTCTTCAAACCCATTTCATACTAAGTGTATTGTTATAAAATCAGCTCTACACAGTACTTTTCTGAGCAAACATTAATTTTACGCTTCAAGTTATAAAGAAACCAGTTCGCTTCTGATTTGCAAATTACGAAAATCATTTGTACCTGGTAAAAAAGATATTTATTATAATCGAAATTTAGTTCATTAGAATTTTCAATTATTCCTATATCTCGTTTATTCCTCGTTAATTACCGTTTTAAATATTCATACACGCTAGTATTTCTCAAAGTTCACGACACGATTTTATTCTAGCCATTGAACGCTGTAATGAGCACGTTTCATTTCGCAAACCGTAAATAATTTATGCCGATGATTCGACAGTTTTTGTATCCAGTTTTGATTTATTTCATTGCCGCTCACGGAAATTCATTAGAATTTGATCTCGGAATCAGATTCCAGAATAATCGACGTCTATTTTCGATTTCGGTCATGCTCGGGTATTTAATGAACTGGAAAATCGTATTCGATAGGTGTAGCAAAATATGGAATGATAATTGGTTTGCTAACTTACCATAGTAGCAGTCGGTCACGTCGACCAGCCCTGACGGCAGGCAATGCCCCTCGCGACAAAAACACTTGTTTTCAGGATTGACAGCCCCGTTGTCCAATTCATTCTCCACGAACTTGTATTTATATGCAAAGAGGCCTTTTACCATTTTTTCGCCCGTTCGGTACTGCAATAACAAACATTAATTCAAAATATAATACCAAAAATATACTCATGAAATGAAATACATTATCCCAAAATCGTTTAACCACTTCAATGGTATGACGCCGTTTTGGGCGTCATGCGTATAGCCCTGCCCAAAAAGTGGTAAGAATGTCAAAACTTATTAATATTCGTGGCTTTCTCTGTAGAAACATGGTGTTTTTATTGTTTTGAGTTCAGGGTATAGGAATATGACAATAAAAAACTGGTTTTAAGGTTTTACATGACGTTGAACATCAACAATTTTCAATGCTTTTCTCCGATTGGCGTCAAACGTCCCAGTTATAAATGCCAAAACAAAATAATGTTATTAAAGGATGATATTTACGAACCGTAATATCAAATTAACTTAAGAAGAAATGGCTATATTGGTTCATTAAGGCGGTTCACTGATATAAAAATCACCTGTTTCTGAAAATTGTCAGTCAGTTCTAAATAAAATTAACCTTCAATTTTGATCTTCAATTTTGGCAAAAAGTAAGTCCAATGTCCTTCAAAATATCAAAATCTAGAGTAAATTGACTATTTTGTCGGTCATATTTAGATTCTGGAACAAAAAACCTATCAGTATAGACTCTTATTTATAGGGCAATAACATTTTGTTGGGCTGCAGGGGTCATAAAACTGATAAATTAAAAAGCCGACATTCATAAAAAAATAGAAACATCGACAAGCGGAAAGTCATTTTTTGAAGGGTCGGTTTTTTTTATTACCGGCTTTTTTATTTTCGAACTACACCCCACATTGCATGCCTAACGGTTACTAAATCAGTGCATGTATCAGTTCACGTATATACAGATAACTAAAACAAGTAAAAATAAACGGTGATAAACAAAGTTAGAAAATTAAAAATATGTTAGTAAAATTTAACGAAAACAATAAATAATTCTGACAATTTGATAAATTACTATTTATTCTTAATTAAATTGTAATAAATCCTGTTTAAATTACCCGTGTTGGTTTTAAAATTTAGAGTATTGTCGAGTTATAATATATATCACCTCTTTAATCAGTCGTCTACTAGCTAATAGACCTATCCTGATCGAAAATTGAAAATTCGTGAATTTTGACCTGATTCTATATAAATATTATCACAGTCATTACAAACTATTTTATATATTACATTGTGGACATGAAATTGAGATCAACAGAATCAATCCTTTTCTTGTGCAGAAATTGAAGAATTATGATTGTAAGATAAAACTGGCATTCTAAATGGTTTCAATATGTTGCAGAGTCTGTTGTGGAACAAAGTATGGAATAATAATTAGCTTTTAAATCCTTAGTAGTTATGTTATCAGTATTATTATTAATATTTATTTTTAATTGATTTATTTTAAAGAGTCCTTTATTAATAGTCAAATTTATAAATTAAATGTGATGATTGTTATCTTAAAGTTCTTTTAATATAGGATTTATTCTTATTGTGAAACAATGATTCCAATAACATAATCTACTAAGCTAACATAGTCTGCGAAGCTAATAATAATTCTACTGCGCTGCTTTTTAATCGATTGGTTTGATACAACATTTTTAACTAACGTCCTGAATCCGTAGGTTTCTTCCAGTCAATAATTAAGGCATGATCTTTGCGTATAATTAAAAGATCTAAAAAAGGTAAGTGACAATTTTTCTCCATTTCAACCGTTAATTATTGTAAATTTTGGTTATACGAGTCAAGCTGGTTATTGTTGAAACATCATCATTCGTAAAAATCATAAATATGTCTACATGTCGTTTATAAAAATTAAATTTCGACTTCAAAACTTCAAGATAGTGCGATTCCAAATTTATCTATCATCGCTCTATTTGCTAAAGTTGGGGATAAAGGCAAACCCATTCTACCCATTGGTGATCCTGAAAGTTGTAGGTAAATAATATTATTAAATATAAAAAAACGTTGAGTTTAAAATTAATGTAACGGCTCTAATAATTTCAGAACATAGAATACTTGTAAAATTGTATAATTTTTTGTGTTTGTCTATTGTCTAATTGTATGTCTTTTTCTGGGTGCGTGTCCAAAAACCGATAAATCAACTAGACGACCTGTTAAGAAAACCGATAGTCATAAAGCGGACAGTCGAAAAGCCGACATATAAGAAAATGGACACATCGATGAACAGACAGTCACTTTTTGAAGTGCCGGTTTTCATTGTCCATTGTCTTCTTTTCGATTGTCAGTATTTTTACTATCGGCTTCTTTATTTGTCGGTTTTTCATCCTGTACCACCTTTTCTCAGCTCTCTAGGCTTTAATCATTAGGTCAGTAGGAATATTTGTAAATGGAAATACCAATTAGATTAATTTTTCTGAATTATTTAACCAATATAGCCATTTCTTCTTAAGTTAAAAATAATGTTATTTCTGAACCTAGATTGAAATTTAATCAGGACTTCAAGTGGATAGACGTCAAAATGTTGGACAGCGATAAAGAGCCCGGTTTAAAGAAGAGATTTTTTTAGAAATGGGACACATAAATCTCCAACAAAAGTTCCTCAATATGATGGAAGACTCTTAAAACTTATATAGTTGTTACAGATACGTGCTAAATAAATGGAAAAACGTTGTTTATTTCAATTATGCATTCAAATTATTATCTTCATTTTTAATACATTGGTATATAATACGCTTGTACTTGTTTATTAGGTTCATTTGTAATGGAATTGCAGTATTAACTGGACTTGATATTACAATGAGGATTCTACTAATTTTATATCAGTTATGTTTTTGTTAATAAAAATGTTATATTTTGTCATACAGTCCAGAAGATGACAAAATTACGTCAAAACTTCTTCAAACAAGAATGAGTCAATGACACAAGTCTACAAAATAAAACTTCTGTATATTAAAACGATTCTTCATAAGATAATTATTTTAAAAAATTAACTAACAATTAGGATGTACATAATCTATCGATTATCTCGTGTCAAAAGAAAATAAAAACAAAAACCTATTTTTTCGACGCTTATTTACGTCATCTTCAGGATTGTCTGGTAATGAGAACAACTTTTATTAATAATTTATAAAAACACTACATTCATACGCTGACTACCAAAATAGTTTACCTTGCAATATCTAGTAAAATCACTCGAATCACTCTATACTATAAAAGTATACACTTCATCCGTGGTAACATGACTAGAAATACGATGCCAAGTGTCACAAATTATAAATTAACGTATACTAAATGACTCAGAAAATTGAACGATACAAAAATCCGCAATCATTTAACATATATCTATAACAACTGTATAATTTTGCTTGTCCTCCATTTTATTAAGTGAGTTCTTTTGTAAATGTATGTGGCTTATTTTTGAAATTAATCTGTTTTGCAAATCCTGTTCTTTATTTTAAATCTTGACTTTGTTCCATTTGAATTCATGTTTGTGTTCTAACCGTTGTTTTTTTCTGTTAGATGCAGTTAGTGGTTTCAGGTGTATTTTTGCACCCGTTCTTTTAACACCCGAGATTTTAAAAGTAGATTTATAAACTTTTCAAAATGCAAAACGGCCGTTTGGCAGGCGACTTTTCTAAAAATCAATCCAATTTTAAATCCGCTATTTTGAATGCTGAAAAAGTGAGATAAAAATTTTAATCAGCTACCCCAAAATCCCTTAATCGTTCACTTAGATCAACTTTTTAATTTTGCATTTGTCGGTTAAGATTCAAGCTTTAGTTTTAGCTTAAGTCCCAAGTAAGTTAGGTGTCTAAGAAAAGTCGGGATCAAAACACCCAAAAACCAGTTTCTTTTGGTTTTTAGTCCCATTTTTCTCAAAATTCTGACCTGTACACAATTTTGGAATACTGGATCGTATTCAGCGTACAAAATCAGAAACCACTCTGATATCTAAAAAAAACCCATACAGACGTGTGAATTTTGTCATAATAGTAATGACGTCTAAAATAATAATTGAAATGTTACTTAGGCCAGTTTCCTAGACCTTGAAAGAAAGCCTAAACCGAAAAAAACAATGTACTATTATGTAATTATAGGCCTATTAGTTTGCTGGAGTAAATAAAAATTAGGTGGCACTGGATATGTCATTCTCAAAATTCATTGTTCTGAAAATAAAAATTTAATTTGCAAATACATACCATGCGAGCACTGCGGCAAAGACTTTTTCTAAAAAACAGCAGAGTGTCGTTTGGTTCAATATAACTCGGAAATTTGGTGCCGTCACTAGCACCGTTCACGTTGGCACATTTTCCCTCCCACTGTGGCAAATTAACATCTCCATTGTACTTTTCTATCAAGCCAGCTTGACGTATGTCATTTTCCCCAGTGTAAACCGTCTCGAAGTCCCCTTTAAAATCGTACATCTGAAATATAAACATTATTTATAATTATCTTGTGATCAATTTCGATTAAAAATTAAGTTTTTTAAGAACTAAGCGACGTACCCTATCGATTAACCCTAATCGATCAAATTTGATCCATGTTGGCATGACTTTGTTACCCAGAGTAACGAGAGCAGATTTGTAGCCAAACATGAACTCTTTGGCAGTCATCTTTACCAACGGTCTTGAATCTGTTTGTCGGATCAACATGTTCAGTCCCCATCGCGTGATATACGATGCATCTCGCATAACATTTGCGATGCTCTGTAATTAAGACACAATAATTTTAATAAAGCTTAACAATTATTTTCTAATTGATAGTTTAGCAAAATGCGCAAATTCAGGATTGTTAATTGCAGTATAACTTTTATTTCAAGTTACGATTAAAGTTAATGAGTTCGTATCGAAAAAATGTGCAAATAAAAATTTCTGTTTATTTTTAATCGAAAGTAAAATTGTTTGCTATATCACTCTTTTTTTGTAATTGGTCTTATAACTTGTCGAAAAAAGTGCACATCATGATCATGTCTGTGATTTATGATTCTTGTTACATAAAGTAACTAAAAAACAGGACGATTCCAGTGAAAAATTCTTTAATGCATGTCATTTTTTTTATATGCAGAAGAGAGTCTATAATGTTTCCACTGCGCCTAGCTAGTAATGTTTATACATTTCATGTTAATTATGACGAAGATTACCTAATTGATAATCAAAAAATGATCGATGAGATTAGAACGCGTTTTAAATTGCTCGCAGGATCGAAATGTGATCAACAAGTCTTGCATGTATTGTCTGAAAATTATGCAGTATGTTTTAAAATAATCTGGACACCGATGTTTTTATTTTTGTCATTAAAGTAATATATTTTTTTTATTTTACAGGGATTAACGTTGTCTATATTTTGATTTTACGATTTTATTGTCTAACAAGAAAGGGTTCTTAATTGTGTATTTTAAATACTGTCCTTTATATTCAGTTAATTACGATTTAGATGAAGTAATTTTAGGTGATTATTGAAAATTAATTGTTTTGAATGACGTGTACCGCGTAAGTTATTGTATGAGCAAAGTAATGAAATCATATTTCTAATTAAAAAAGTAAAGTTAATTACATCCGTACTAATTGTTAATGTATTCATTGATGATGTCATATTTTTGTGTAGTATGCGGGTGGAAATAATGTCATTGCAATTTTTCCATCTTAGTAAATTAGATTATTTTCAATTTTTGTGTTTAAAACCTTTTAAATTTAAAATTGTAACGTTTTTCGATGCTAATAATTGTATAATTTTATTTATTTATTGCAATAATGCTAATTACAGTAAATGTTTCATTTCATCGTATCTTTAAGTTTGTTATTTATTTAAAATTTTAACATATTACATGGTAAAACGTTAAAAATTTCTGTAGCAATTTCCTGAAAGAGTAATCGAGGTTTTTTTTATCGGTTTCAGAATTTTACGAAACAGAGTTTAGTTATTTTCTGAAATATTTTGGTAATTTTCTGACATCTTTCGGTAATTTTTTGAAAATGTTGTCTCAATTTTGTTTCATAAAATTCTGAAACGGTAACATTAAAAACCTTCAGTTACTATTTCAGAAAACTCCTAGAAAAATTTCTAATAGTGTACTTGGATATAATTACTTATTCTAAGATTATTTGCAATTGTTAATAAATATTACGACTGAAAGTTACTTAAAAAACACTGGTGCAGGTTTTTTGTGTGCACGTCAAACTTCCGATGATCCAAAATTTACTAAAATGGTAGAGATTTAGACATTTTTAGTTTGAAGAAAATTAATACAGTTTACAAGACAAAAATCGCCAAGATTTACAATTAAATACACTTAAATAACTTCTACTGCCTTTATTTTTCCCATTTAAGTAAATTTTGCAAGGAGAGAAAAAAATATAATTCTTCTTCTTTTATTCATTAAAAATCACTTTTGCTAAATAAGTTTTGGTTTTAAAAAATCAATAAAAAATTTTGTTTGTTATAGTTTATATAATTTACGAAAAAAATGTCAAAATAATGATTAAAAATGGAGAAATTGTATTATTTGTTTTAATAGTAATGTTCATTAATGAATTTTTATGAAAGTGACTCACAGATTTTTCGTGTCGTTAATTATTTTTTGTAGTTTTTTTTTTTATATTAATTTTTGAAGTCTCTGTTTTTTTTACTGTCGGCTTTTCGATTGTCGGTTTATCATTTTAATAAAAATATCTTCATATTTGATTCCAAAACCGTAATAATTCAAGTAATTTACCAGAAAATTTAGTCACGCGTATGTTTTCCATTTGACATAAAAATATGCAATGATTGATTTATAAATTCAAAGTGTGATTAATTAGCAGCGTTTCCGTTATCTTTTACGTCTGAGCACATACGGAAAAAACTACTTCACTTTTATGCGAGTATTTCACTGAAATAAAGTAGATACGGACGGTTTTATCGGACGAACGTTATGTGTCATTTACGAATATTAATGAAAAATCTTAATTTTTGTAGGATTCATATTTATTTTGTTTTTATTCATATTATAATGACTTGTTATTGTCTAACGTCTATTTCGGAAATCATCATTTTCTGAAACGTACCTGAACATTTCGATAGTTACAGATTATAAATTTTTTAAAATAAGATGACAAATTTATTAAAAGTAATTTCTCAAGAAATCATGAACTCGTTTCCGGCACACGTGTACATTTTTCTCTATCGCGTGTGCGTAAGTAAATAAAACGGTTCACATGCATGTAATTTAGCACATACGTCATTCTGAACCATTTGCGTAATTAACTGTAATTAACCTCTCTATAGGTGTAACCAACTCCTGATCAACACTTATTTACTCCGGATATTTTCGCTTCCTATTCCTCCCTTTTTCGTCACGCGTGATTTCCAAAATTTGATTGCGATGAGTAATTTTTCGTTATGTACTATTTCCTTCCTTAAACTTAACTTCAAGCGATAATTCAATGTAAGGTTTAGATAATTTACAGAGGAAAAATGAAGGCAAAAAATTGATATGTAAAACGAAGATTATGGCATGTCAATCGGTTATGTTCGAAGCTCGTGAATATCTTTACCTTTTTATGAGTTTATGAATATGAAAATTATAAAACATAAGTTCCAGAAGAAATTGAAAATGTATATGTGAAATAATTCATTTTTTAAGAAACAAAAAAATTTATTACGCTAACAATGTCAATATAACAACATCGCTAATTACATTTTTAAAAATATTCAAATCCTCAGTAGTAATTAAAAAATATGTCTTAAAATTTTTTGTTAACTTAATAAGGTTTTGAATATTTATGATTGCAAAAGTAAAACTAGTTCGAATTAATTTGCTTACTTTATTTATCCAACTTTGCGTATAGAAGATCTTTAAACAATTTTCGTTTTGTCAAGTTTTACAGAACAAAGGGTCGTTTACTGAATGTCAATTTGTAAAGAATTCACTAGTAGTCTTTTCACGTAAGTACGGTTATTTTTCTTTCGATCACTCGGAAGCAGGGATTGCCGTATGCATCATTGCTTTTTTCTGTTTACGGAAAATTCGTCTTTGCTTCGATCATGATTCACACGATCTGAATTCGCATTTACTTATTCAGGAAAATAGAGGACGTTAGAAAATTTCTTAGTGCGTATAATTGAGATGCTGTACACCTGCGACGATCGTGCAAGATTTCGTAAACAAAAATTAAATCTTAGATCGACTCGTGATTACGTCGCGATCAAAGAATATTTTCAATTTTTTTTCAGAAAAATTCAAAACACTGTAATACTGTTCATTATTTTATGACATCAATTAATAATTATATACGTTGTGTCGTACTAAAAAGTAGTAAGATCTTTAATAAATACTACTTTTTACATAAATTGATGGTTGAATCTACTTTTTTAAATTTATCTGATTTGAATTTAAATGTTACCAGTTTAAATTCGAATTAAAAGTGGATTAATACAATGTTTCTTGTATTTTTTTTTGTTTTGTCTTTTCAGTAAAAATTTCGTAATTCAAAATATCTGATCCAATGTGGTAAACATGGATTGACAAACTTTGGAACTCCAAAATTTGTATTTCTACATTTTCGAGGTTGCTGAATAGGAATTTGAGATCAAAATAATTTGTTGCTAATTATTATCCTCACCGGTATCTCTTAGGTCTTTTAAGAATGTGATCTTTTTTGATTTGTTCGAAATTTTGAAATTTTGAAACGAGATTCGTGATCTGCATACCTAAAAACATGTTTTAAGATAGGTAGTTCAGTTGATAATTTGTTTAGAACACCAGTTTCTATTCTGCTAAAATTTGAAAAAAACTTCTTGAAATAAGTCGCCATTTTCAAGGTGAAATAAAAAATGTCAACTTGCATATATTTTAATTGCAAACATTTTATGCACTTATTCGGCCATTGAAATCCCGATATCGACATGAAAAATGAAATTAAAAAAAAAATTACTCTAAAAATGTGTTTTTTCAAATTTTGAAGACACCATTCGGAAGAGTACCCTCGAAAATATTAAATATGGCATTTTTTAAACAATCTGTATATTGGCAATTGGTAAATATAACGAGATGAAACCGAGCAAATATCCTGGAACGTAAATATTAAGAGACTCAATTATACTGGGATTCTACTGTAATGTTTTTTTTCTGACGAATACATTTAAAATAAACAAATCATTGATCAAATATCATATTTATAAGTGTAACTAAATCACAATACATTTATTCATTAAATCAAATATATAAACATAATGGAGTTTAGTAATGTTAGTTGGAAGCAATAAAAAATGTATTAACAATTTTACCTAACATTATACTAATTGAAATATAATATTAAACCAACATTACGTTTTTTGCAAAACAATTAAATTAAATTCATTAACATTATATTTCTTTTATTTAGATGCGCTTCGAAACGATACTTTTCCTATTATGTAAGATTTCCATTTTAAATTCTCATTTTTCAAATTCCGTTAATAAATTGTTCCAATCCACCAAGATCGCTATAGGAATAGGCAATAATGGCACATTGCACTTAGGCTGCTTCTAACAGACAATCAGGAGTAATCATTTGCTTTGCAATTTTGATAATATCATAAAATCTTTACAAATTGCACATATTTTACACTATTACCTACTTTGCACTCGGATTAATGGGTTAATAAATAATTATTTAAAGCTCCACGCTTTATTGACTTAAAATTGCTATTAAATCGATTACTTCATAAATACGTGGGTTATTGGCCGTTTTTCGATTATACGTAATTTTTGTTGATTACTTCGTTTTCCTGGCATTCTATGGGTGTAATTTTAGATTATCGGATAACTTCAATTAAATTCTATGCTAAAGAATTTTATGCTTGGTTACCGTTTTTAAATATTAGGACTTTTAACAATTCTTTGTTGTCATTTTTTATAAAATTCTTGTTTAATCCATTAAGTGTGATAAATGTCGTCAATATTCAACTAATTTTCATTAAAATTGTTTTTCAAATTATTTGCAAAATTAGAGCATAAGCCGTGTATTTAAAATTTCGTGCTCTTTCAGAAACTAGACACAGAATTGATCTAAAATCAATGCTTAAAAGCTCTAAACAATTTTACGGAAATCGATAAAATAGATTAGAAAACATTTAGACATAAAACTTATAGAGTAGAACCTCCCAGTAGTGAAACTGTCGGGACACTTGGTGGCGCTAAAATCCAAAAGTGATGTTGCTACAGATCGGCATTTAAACTACATGATCATCGACTTCATTTACGGTTTGGTGCGCCACCTAGTAGACCTCTTAGAAACAACGAGTCTCAAAATATAATTTTCCATTTTTTTTGTATAATTGTCATACCAAATAGAATGTTTTCATTTCTATATGTATTGTTGTGGACAAGAAATGCATTTCCTTGACGGACAATTTCAAAGCAGGTATGGAATTTTTCGAAATTGGAAAAATTCCTCTACTTGTGTCTGGAAGTTTTCCAATGATTTTTTACAGTGTATTCATCTTACTTATGTAGCGTAATTTTTAAAACTAATTTACGGCAGAAAAACCGGTGGTTAATTATCTACATCAAAACAAGACGCGGAAATAATATTAAAAAAATGTATACGTAGGGTCAAATCAAAATTATATTGAGCATAATATCTATAAAAAGGCATGTTTATGTTTTGATTGCATCGAAAAATCGTCCAGTGAATGACAAAGAAAATTGTTCCGTTTAAAGTTTTTCTAATAAACTCATCATAACTTCTTCAGTTTACTTTGCATACGTCACTTTTTTAGTAATTTCAAGTTGTATTTTTTTTATAAACCTGTTCAGGAACTATTAATTAGAGTTATAATTAAATTATTCATTATTATTGTTTTTTTATACCCCATTTCATTTGTTTTTGTAAATGGATAATGGGTGCGAAATGTAAGTGCACATTAAGTTTTTGCAGGATCTGTGAAAGGTTCAAGTTCAACAAAATTTTATAACGTAGTAGAAACTTGCTTCATAATAAAGCGGTTTAATAACAAAACGAAGAATGAACAAAACAAAAAAGGATTTGAGTGTTTAAGAAAAAAATGGAGGATAGATTTCAAATATACAATTAGTAGTAAATAATACTCATGTAATCGAGTATTCTTTATTGCATAGAAAATTGATACCGGAAATTTGCGAAAATTATTTTACTGTACAACTTTTGTAGTAAATATTTTTCAGTATTATTATAAACTTATGTATCATTTTAATTTTTCCTTTTCTGTAAAACGGGACGGCCAAAATAGAAAACGATAAACATTTTGAGTTTATGCAGAAATTCATTTCGTAGTTCTAAGGTTGAAAAGATAAAATCGTAATTACAGTAAATCAAGGCAAATTTAATCAAATATTTTTATAAAATGATAATTTGTGTAAAAACTGTCAAAACATTTATTAAAATCATGGAAAATCTGTCGAGCTTGTTAACAATTTTTAATCATGTTGATAATCATAGGTTGATATAATAAAATTGCACAGTTTCTTGCGCAGAAAACTAAAATGTAAAAAAAAATAGGAATCTTTCGTACACAATAGTAAAATTAGTATTTTGTTTGCTATTTGTTGGTATAAAAGTGATTGATTCAAAGTAACCTAGTTTTTATTTTAATAAAGTATATTTTTACTAATTCAAATCTAGAGAGTTGTTTAATGCGATTCAGTTATTCTAAATCTATCTTCTGCCCGATAAAACTGTCAATAATGTTTGTTGACCATGCATTGATAGTCGATTCTAGTAAGATTTTGTCTGCAGAATCAGAATTTGATCTTAAAAATATAGGATTGGAGTAGTTTTTGCACTTTAGGTTTTGAAAAAGTACAAAAATGTACATTTTGCATTATTTCAGTTGTTATAAAATGGTAAAGCGACAAAAGAAACTGGCTGCATTATGCAAATTTTCTTTGGATCCCTGCTGTCTAGCTTCAGAGGGGTATATTCGTAAACTGCGGATATTTCCTGAATTTTCGTTAAAAGATTCTCATAATGGCAAGGAAATTGTTGTTCAGGAATTATTTCATTAAAATAAAGAAAATTTCTACGTTTTCCCGCGGAAAAAATAGGTAGCTGAGGTTACTTGAGTAGTAAAATACGAACCAGACATCTTCCTAGTTGTTCTTGCTATTTAAATTACTTACTATAAAAAAGCAGGGCTCTGGCCAGAGCCCTAAATCTGACGGTAATATTTCTACTAGGAATATTTTACTATTTAAGTAGTAATAGTCCAACTAATTTTTTCCGTGTCGAATATCTCTCGCTGAAACCTTACAGTATGGGAAATTTTCCTAAGGGAACTTTCCTCAGTGCAGATGGAAGGACAGCTTAAATATTGTTCTTTGAGACTCAACACTGAAATACTTGGTATTGTTTATTTTACATAATTAAATGCAGCTTTTTGTCTGAAGGCCTTAATGCCGTTGATTCTACGTAAATTTTCTTATACACACATTTAAAATACTACTATTTGTATATAAATTTGTATTCAGTATTTATTGGTTTCACCGATTACGATTTTACAATCACATTTTAAAAATTCAAAATGGAAGAATCAGTAAAATGTAAATTCTTCGGATCGCCATGGATCTTGTTAATAGGGGTTTGTAGGGCTACTATTTATAATCTAAAAAAAATTCAAAATAATAAATTGCGAATAAAATATGGTGGACACATACAATAAAAAAAACGTTTAATTCATCGTTTCAATCTTGTATTTCAGAAAATATACATGACAGTTTGAACAGCATTGAGACTTGAGACACCCACGGACACAAAAGACGTTCATAGTTATTTAAAATGCATACAATATATAGATTTCAGCTTTTTGGGGCTCCAAAGATGATCATTGTGCTTTTATTTCATCTTGTTTGGACAGTTATATTTTGTCACTTTATTGTTTTATGGGTGTTAAAAGAATGTGCATTTTTTAAACAGTTTTAAACTTAAATTGCTCAAGAACAAGAGCCAATCCAACATGTTCAATGTAAGATTCGTATTCTACGAACAAAATCATATAAGAATTAGCTGCAACGTTTTGGACGACATGCTATTTTCGAAATTGCAATATTTAGTCAGCATTTTCATATAATTATAAAATGAAAATATTACATTATTATTATATGAAAAATAAATAAATATATATAATTTCAACAATTGCAAAAAGAATAAAACTAGGCGAATTCGAATAAGAATTGATAGAAATGAACTGCATGTACTTGGCAGTCGTTATTGAAGGACATTTTATAGAAAAATAATTACACTGAAAAAAATTCTTAGTTGATTTGACTACTTTTTAAATATTGAAAGTATTTTAATAGGTCCTGAACGGCTTTTTATAGGTTATAGTTACAACCATAAAGGAGTTAAATCAACAAAAAATATAATTATGGAAACGACATTGTGGGAGTTTAAGAACATTTTTTAGAGTCTAACTACCTAGTACACTAACAACTATTCAACCTGCTGGAGCGGTATATTTTTAATTCAATTTAGCAGAACTACATTTTTAGATCATTTAATTTCTTTCAGGTAGTAGCTGCAACTAAGAAAATTTTCTAGAAACGTATCGAACTATTCTGGGCAGTTAAAAAGTAGTCAAATCAACTAAGAATTTTTCTGGAAATTTTTCTTAGTGAAATTATTTTTAGTGCAGCTATTAGCGGTTGCTTTTTTATTATATTAATGCATGCCTTTTTGAGTTTTATGCATAGTATCGCAATTTTTTGATCTCCAATCATTCGGAATACTTCTTTGTTTACTGGGTAAATAATAGTAGTAGTAGTATTTATTAGTGATCACCTTACGGTATTACACAGTCTTCCTTTGTTTATAAACTTATTAGATACATTACTTTCTTATTTATACTCACATTCCTATCATTTATCTATTTAAATTAATAATATTAACTTAAGTAAAAATAATAAAATTAACAACATCAACAAAGTTATACTAACAAAAAAAGTATTTCTTTTAACTACTCTCGACTGAACTTCTCAATGGCAGTTGAATTTGACAAGTAAATTTGTTTTCAGTGTAAACAAAGTAATAAATGAAGTAGTTTATTGTTTAAATTCAGTAAAACAATAAAAGAAATAAACATGCAAGTCGTATTACTAAAATTAAATAAACCGGAAAAAAAGAGGAAATCATCAGGAGAATGTACCATATCTCGTGATAAATTATGTTTAGAATGTGTGGAAGACTTGAAATTTTTACGAAAAAAAAATAGTTTAATGAGAGAAGGTGTGGCTCTAACTATAAAAAGCAGTAAGTATACTCGAGCTACATTTTCTAGATATCGTTAGTATTTTGGATTACTTTGCATGCTTACTACTTTTCTCTGCAAGGTAACGTACTTTTTTTCTTGGAGTCACGAATTTTATAAATTAAAATATGGTAGAAAACAAATGCTGTTTCTACATTACTACTGATAAATTAATTATTGAAAAACAATTGTTTACATTCGTACATAACCAACATATATAGTAGATTAACAACCAATACCAGCATTACGTTTTTATTTCAAGACATTGCAAGAAAATGGAAGAGCATTTGAGAACGCTACCTTCTATTTATATGCACCAACTTTTTTGTCAGATTTATACTCAAATATTAAAAAAGTAAAAAAAAAGAAACAGATTTGCAGCTGTTTTGCTGAAAAGGTTAAAAAATTCCCTCCGTACAGCTCTATTCGCCGTTATATTTCATTTTCAAGAGTAATTTGAAAAGTGTTTCGTTACTAAGAGTTACTAGTGGATACTTTAACTATAAAAACTAGTTAGAAGTAGGTTTTATAAATTTTGTTAGTTAGTGTAACTATTTAAAATTACAAACAGTAACACAAATTTTTTATTCCATTTTACATTTTATTCTTTTTTATTCGATATTTATTTAAATATTTAGGTATTTAAATATGCTCTGAAAGAAAAGTGAAAGACCAAAACATCGCATACAAAAGGCAAAACCTTTCTTTCGCCAGTCTCCGAATCTCTTTATGATTCTTAGATAATCTTGGATGTTGTTGCATTTCTACAAGGGATACGAAAGTTTTTACCTTTTATAAGAATAAAGAAAGAAAAAAAATACAAAGGAAAAGCGAAGAGAAAGAGAGAGAGAGAGAGAAACATAATAATTAAAAAAATTGAAGATTTGTGACAATTATTCCTTCAAAAACGTTGTGGATTTACAATTGATTTGTTCTTATTACTATTTATTTTAAAAAAAAGACCCAAAGTTAGTGCATTTCACTGAATGTTCACATTGATTTTATTTTGAAAAACTATTGCTTCTAAATTTTGTCTTTTCTTTAAATTTGTTTCAATGTCTAAATTTTGTACAGCTTTAAAATTAAATGTATGCCAAGTACTGCGAACATATTCAGTTAAGCCTGTAAAGAATAATAAAATATTTTATATTTATTTATAACTGCACGAAAAAAAATGAACTAATTTGGACTACTGACTAGATAGTACAGCCATCATTTATAGTTAATTTTACTATCTAAATAGTGACCCCGACCAGTTAGGTAATCAGTGTTATTATTTCAATAGTAAAAGCAACTATTACTATTTTTCCGTGTGACAGTCACAACAAAGTAAAGGTATTCAATACTATTTAATCTACATTAAAAGAAACCATACATCCTGTAATTAAAACCATTTGTTCATTGGATTTACTATATTTTTTGTTGCATTTACTTTTGTGGTCTTATGCTACTTTTCCGTAGTTGATGCAATATTATTTTTCCGTGTATTAAGTAACCTGGCAATTGATAAATCGATAAATATTTATTGTTGTAATTTAAACCGGAAATTCTTATATTTAAAATTAATATATAGTGAAATGTGAAATTTAATTTTAAGTCAGTAATTATACGTACAAAATGTAAGTTTATTGTAACAATAAAATTTGGAACGGTGACATTTAGAATATAAATGTTTCCACATTGCATAATACCTACGAAGAAAGTTACAGAGTGTTGACGAACGTAACATAGAAAACGGTAATAATGTAAGATACATATCGATCAAATTGCTTTGTTAATTATGTATTTTCACTAACAAACGACATAACCGCGTTTCCTCAGTCTGTTAGCTCTATAAACACATTTCGCTCGAGTTAAAAAATAAACACGTACTCGAGTCGCTTATCGTTACGTCTGGTAAGAACGTAAAATGACATATTCGAATAAATGATCAACGATCAATTTTACGGTTTATCTCATCTGCTGTCACTTTAGTCGGTCACGATCAAAAAGCGTAAAAGGGGTGCGACATTTCTTCATCAGGCGTCACAGTTACGTAAAGTGTGGTTTTGATGCTTGTCGGTTACGTTTGCAGCGATTACACGTTCAAATCGACTTGTTTGACATTCGTTCAATGTTGCAAAATCCCTGCTGCGGCAAATAGGAAGGTCTCATGAGAAAAGTGTTACACTTTAGGTGTTACTGCATTATTTTTTCAATTGATAAAGATCAGGAACGTCGAAAATCGTTTGATCAATTGCTTTTAACATCACTAAGAAAAAAGTCAAAAAAAAGTTTTTTTTTTGTGAATTCTAATAAGAATTCAATTTGTTAGTTTAGAAAAACAAATTTTTTTCGAGTGATTTTTAGATTTGTAACTTTCTGACGATTTTTTGCGATACTCTGAGACAATTTTCCATGAAAAAAATGTTCATTCTGCCTGGTTTCAGTGAGATATACTCTGAAGAAATGTACATTATCCTGAATTAATTAAAATATCTGTACCCAAATTTCCTCCATAGTATGGTCATTTTTTTCATGGAAATGCAGGACTTTTCCACTATACAGTAGGGGAAATCTTGTAAGAAACAATGTTCTCGGTGTTTTTCTCAGTGGTTTCTGAATTTTCATACCTCTGGCTTGAAACTTTCAAATGCCAGAAATTTGTTGTCCCATAATAATATAAAACATTTAAAAATTTCAGACGATAGAATATAATTGGAATGATTCAATTTGAAATGGATCAAAACGTGGAACTCTTCAGATGTAAATGAGTTCAATTAAGGAACGTTTTATACTCGATTAGTTTTATATTTTCGACCATTTTCAACCGAATCACCTCCCAATTAAATGGTCTCTTCCATTCTGTCGACTGAAAGAATTTAAATTCAATTTGATTGGATTTTAATTGACTATTGTTATTGCGTGTCCATAAAAACCGATCAAAAACAGAAAAATTCACATCCTGACATTTTTTATCCTTTTCAGATTCATTCGTTTTTGGCCATGATCAAATTTAGATCAAATGATTCGGGTCCAATAAACAGTAAATACTAAAAACCATATTTTGTGCACTTTTGTCAGCATCCCAATATATTTCACTCAAAAGGAGAGGTCTTCAAGTGAACATCGCCGATATCGATGGAGTTGAAATATGTGATTCTACATTGAAATCCATGAGACACGTATTTTTTTAGCTGCTAATGGGCCTTTGTTTACGAGATATTAGCAATAAACAAACTTTTGCAATGATACGAGACTAAAGAATACATAAAGAAGGCAAAAAATTGCTTATTTGTTTTTTTTTGGTTGTTGAATTCGAATCCATGATAAAACAATAAAATTCAAAATGGCGGATTCAATATGGCAAATGCTAATTTATACAAGTGATCGTAATAGCGTAAAACTCGTTATTCAGGGTTTTTTTTTGGGTTGCTTAAGATGAACCTGTAACCAAAAATGCAAAATTCAAAATGGCGGAACAAAAAGCCGAATGGCATTTGGACATATTACCGCCCTTCTCCCCTGAAGCAAGTAAATCTATATTTAAAAGAAATTCAATAATTGAGACATGAATAAAATGGCATACAGTAGATTATCCGGATAATCATTGATCAACGTTTTTATTTGTTTACAAAACACTGAAAGCACTTTTGTTCCTAAAGCGCATATGAGAATAAATCAATCGATCATTTGTCTGAATGAGAATTCGCTATATGGGAACCTCCATTTTGAATTTTGAAATTTCGGTCATGAAATAATCTTCAGCTACCCAAGTAACAAGTTTCAAGCGATTACAAACACTTATAAAAGTATAAATTCGCATTCGCCATATTGGATCCACCATTTTGTATTTTACATTTTTGGTCATAGGTTCATTTTCAGTAACCCCAGATGCCCGAAGTAACAAATTTCAAGCGATTATTATCACTTGTACAAATTAGCATTTGTCATGTTGGATCCGCCATTTTGAATTTGACATTTTTTTATCCTGGATTTGAATTCATCAACCAAAAAGAAACGAATAAGCAATTTTCGTCCGACTTTTAATTTTTATTTATTCTTTAGTCTCGTATTATTGCAGAAGTTTGTTTATTGCTAATATCTTTTAAACAAAGATCCATTAGCAGCTAAAAAAATACGTGACTCATGGATTTCAATATAGAATCACATATTTCAGCCCCATCGATATCGGGGATGTTCACTTGTCAGTAAAAATTGATTTTTAACTTCAGGAAACTTGGAGAGCATTCATTCTTTACCGTGAACTAACGACAATCACCGATACGTAACAAAATTATGCGATAATGGGATCAAGAAGTCACAAAGCTTGAAATCGGACAATTATGCGCCTCTGAGATAACGATGTTATCTGCGTCCTACTTAAGAACTCGCATAATTAAAAATGTTATGTTACTGCAGACAAATGTACCGTATCGTACGATTTCCTCTCACGCAACGATACGCACGTTTCGATTGTAAGTTCGTATTTATGAATCACACGATATGTTACCAGCTTCCTCGTAAATCACGTGGAAGACGATTCAGACGAGCTTGGACTGAACGAATCCCAAAATTCTTCTGATGTTATGAGTCACTAGAAGATGGACTTAAAAATTCTCGGTGCGTCCATTTTGATCTGTGTTGGATGCACTGGTATATTCGGAGCACGACTGGATGCTTCCGTAAAGAGTGGAATGCCCTAAGGAAGTCGTTTCCAGGGATCTTCCCTTACTATGAATCAAGGATATTGAAGGCCCCTGAAAATTACATTTATTTATTGCGAAATAACCTGCGCGATGACATTTTCGACTACTCATAAGGAGAATTCTACGAGGTCGTCGTGTGTTTCGATGCTAATTTCTCTTTGTGGAGAGAAACTACAAATCTTCCCTCTGAACGACACGAAACTTTGTATATGCATCTCGAATATAATTATATTCAAGAATAAATAAAATGCATTGTGTCTTACGTATTTCTCAATTGTTTTTGCATGAAAACATTTACCTTTCACTACTAAATTTTATCAGACACAATGGAATGTCAGCTAGAGACAAGTATGCACGGTTCCTTGAAACCAACTTCAGGTATTAAAAAATGGACCGAGATTTTGCGCCTACCACTCTTTAAGATGAACCTAGTATAATGCTCAAAAAAACTTTATTTGCAATATTTCATCGAGGGCTATTTCAGATATTGCAATTTCAATATTTTATTAATTATGAAGAGTAGTACCTGTGGTAATATATAGTAAATGCTGTGAAATATTACTACATTCAACTTTTTTTATAACAATTTTTTTCATCTATAAGGGTGACTGCAGAATTTTATATTACTTAGTAGGGCGTTTGCACTTGTGATGTTTTTAATGTACTGCAGGAAGATCCATTTGTCTATTGAGAATGCAGCAGGGGAGTAGAAAGCGCACCTATCGGCGAAAAACGTAACTATTTTTTGCATCTATTTGTTTTTATTTAATGCTATTTTCGTTATAGTTACTTTATTTCCTTAATGTCGCTTTTGTCATATCCAGAAAAATGAAGGTCCAATTTTTTTATACCCGATGAACCGTGTATGTTTAGTTACATTTGCTTTTTTTTAGATAACTTTCTTTGCACCCTTTGCAAACTTGTTGCAAATTTTGTATGTGTGGTAAAAGTGAATCAAACTTTATCATTGTTTCAAATGATTTTTAAGCCTTTAAGTAAAAATTATATCTAAAAATTGAGAAAAATAACGACGTTCAAATCTACATTTTTTTTCGGTATAATTTTCAAACAAATTTTATTAAATTATCGAACACTTAAAAGCAATTGAAATTTTCATTTCTCAACTTTTCTTAAACAAATCAATTACAGAAGATATTTTTTAAATTTTTTGTATAAATTCTCGTCAATTTTGACTGAAACTAAGTGTCGTCTATTTCTTTAATTATCTAGATATTAACATTTCATGATTAATGTTCTTTGAAAAAAGTAATTTACGTAGCGTTATATAATGTATGCCTACTTTTTACGCTATGCTATAAACTGTATTGAAATTTACTTGATTTGAAATTGAAAAATGGTTAATGTTTATTTAGTATATTGCAAATTGATTTTAAAATTGTAGTTAAATAGTCTGCAGCAAGGCTGCCTATACTTTTAATTACTTATATTCCAAATAACTGTAGTAACCTGGTGAAATAAAATTTTGTTATTTAAAGATACGACTGGAAAATTTAGAATAAAATAATGTTCTTAATCCTTTAATAACCAAACGTGCACAATTTTTTACAAAAAAAAATATTTCTTTAATAGACAAATCCATATTAGACAAGTTTTGAGGTCGCTTTATCGAATGGCGCTGGTCAATTTTTTGAAAAATAACGTTTAACACATTTTTTGTTTAAATACTAGAAAAACTTCAATTTTTGAGGTACAATATTTTTGAGGATACAATTGTTACTATGATGTCGGTTCTATGTTATAACCATCTTCTATTTGATCAAAAACATGTTTCCTATTTTGTTTTACTTTGAAGATATATACATTCACATATTTTTATGGATTTGGATTTTCAAATGGTTGCCGAATGCCAAATTTATTTGAAAATGGGTAATTTTTGTTTAACGTATATAAGAAAGTATTTTAGATGTTCTGTTCTCCAATTGGATCCACTATTTTGGATTTTGAAAAACTGAATTATCTTTGATCATATCGGAAAGTCCAAAACTAACAATATGTAAAATGGTACTTGATAGATTACAATTTCTTCTTATTCTGTAATAAAACACGAAATTGAGCGCAATTTTACTTGTAGTTAATATAAGCTGTCGCCTTGAAAATCTGCAACAACACCTAATTTTTGTTAGTAGAAATGTCAATAAACTACTACTAATCACTAATATTAAATAAATTTTGTGGACGTATGAACTGTATAAAAACCTATGAAACCAAAAATTGGGCCCAATAAAGCTATTTAAAAATCCAAATCTACAAAGATCAAAATATGTGAATCTACATTTTTGAAGTAAAACAATCGGGAACACGTTTTTGACAGGATAGAATTCAATCAAAATTGTTTATTTAAAAAAACGTCACTAACAAAACACAACACCCTATTCCCATTTATTACAGCAGATTTATGCATTTCCCAAAACTTAGTCAAGATTATTGGGCTGTTGAAGTATACAGTGAGCATAATTAAATTCCATGTTGCGCTCAAAACGTATTGGCAGATTTAAAACGAAAATGTTACGACCGAAATTTTATGCGAGCATGAAGATTTAGTTTTAAGTTTTTTCTGCTTTTGTTTGATGTTCCAAATTGTGTTTTCGGTGTATGTGCTCTTAAAATTCTTAGATTAGCAGTTTTAGTATTCACTTATCACATTAGTAATTTCTCTATTTGCAAATACTAGTGCACCACAGTACATCGTTCAACGTAGATGTAAAATACTAATCGAGTTATAAAATTAATCAGCAAACCGTCGGTAAAAGTACATCAGATGGTAAATTTTATATTTTTTTTAAAAGTGCATGAAAATTGATTTTTCATGAAATTAAAATATACGTGAACGTCGGAAACGATCATCATCGTTTTTTTTATTTATAGACACATTCATACTTTGTAAATTCAATTTAAAAAAATAAACAAAACATCAAGTTTTTGGGCGTTTTTTCAAATTGGCGTCAAAAATGCACCGTATTGGCTAAATATTCAAGATGTATTCATGTTCAGCGACCCAAATTACGTAAGAATATATATTCAATAATTGTTTACAGTATTCTTTCTATTTCTTAATATTTAAAAATTTATTTAAATTACTTATAAAAGTTGGGTTTAAGCAGTAAATAATCGTCCAGTATAAGAATAACGGAATAGTTAATACATATATTATACACAAAAAGTTTGAAGCATAAATAGTAATTGTCAACTTTTTTCGCTAAAAATTACACTTTCATTAGAAATGCCCACATTTAAAAGGATCAATTAAATACTTCATTTTTTAATTTGTCCCATTTAGTTTAAAAAAAGTAAACTACTTATATCATTTTATTGCCTGTAGTTTAGTGACCTTATTATATAGACTTAGCACTCTATAAATGTGCAACACTTTCAAATTTTGTGTTGACCTCCTTGTGTCAAGAGATAAAATAATTTAATTGAAAATTTTTGTTCATACATCCAGAATAGAACCCAAAGGTAATGGCTGTACATATCAATAAATACCGTTAAATTAAGCACTTTAGAATCAGTGATTTATTATAACGATAAGCAAACTATGTTCAATTCAAAATCCATACATATAGAAAATGCTCTTTCCTGAAATGTAGCAGCTAATTATAACATCTTTAATTACTTCGTAACGTTTCTCCTATCGCCTTTTTGAATCACGAATATTTTTTTAAATTCTTAGCGACTTTTCAGAATGTTGCACTCAATAAAAAATTATATTCAAGATAAATCTGCTTAATTGCAGTTTTTAACAAGGAGCTGCATTCGTTAATTACAATTTATTTTTAATATGGGTTTAAGCATGTAAACTAAAATAAAAATGTAATATTTGAAAGATAAGAAACATTAAGAAAACGCTCAACGCTATTTTCTTATACTTAACTTATTATTCGCGACATCACATTTATACACCCTAAGTGTTATTTCGTTATTTTTTTAATAGATGTCGACTTTTTTAAAAGTGGATGAAGTTGATCTCTCGAATTTTCCCATTCAGACAAAAAATACCACAAAATAGACATGATCTTAAAATAGTATAGTATGCAACAAGGGCGCAATTATCTATATTCTGCGAGGGCGAAGTAAGTCTCACGAGCTTAGGGTGACACTCACACTCATCGGTGATCGATATTTCGCCCATGTTCCATACGATATTTTTTAATACGACGAGCGTGGGGCTTGATATTTTGCGCCCGAATATTTCAGTGTAGGGCGCAAAATCGATTTCTACTCCCGGAGTGTTAAAAATATCTTTAGTTTCTATTTAATTTGAGTATTTTTTAGGTTAGGAATTGTCTCTATCAACCGAGCTTTAGCAGCTACGACTCGTAAGTATGACTTTGCTTCCTAAAACTTTTTTTTTTAAATCCTGTAAGCGATGATGGTACACAATAGTTGATGGCATACGGATCTGCCAATGATTCAGCCGACCTTGCCAAGGCTTTACCACGAATCTGCATCGTTATAATAATGTTATCAGCAATCGGGACTAAAACCTGTCCCTGGTTGGTAACTTTGAGTGATCGAAGGCAGCAATTTGTATAATGCACGGAACTAGATTAAGATCGCGTTTTCTCGCGTCGAAAACAGGTCGCTATTGATGATTGAAGTTTGCATTGCACTTTGCGAAGAAATGCATGCAAGTATCAATAATTGCCATCTTAACTTTGAAACTTTTCGTTGTTAACATTCAATCATGGCCGCCTCGCCCCTCGTTGTCCGAGATCAAGGTTGCGCTTCATCCCATTTCGCACCATATAATATATGTTATTAATTTAAATGGATTCATTAAATTGCAGTAAAGTTACCATTTCGAGGCGAAATCGAGTGTCGCAATTCAGCATTTATCGTTCGATCGATGGGACGGCTAATGCAAAGCGAAGCGACTTTTTTTTTTGCTATTGTATTAATTAAAATGGTTCTTCATTACTGAACGTTAATGAATTATTTCTGATGGTTTTTTAATCGAGATTTTAAAAAAATTATTACAAATAACCCAATGCGTCATGATGTCTTTATAGAAGAAAACACTGGAGACGTTGACATCTTCATTATCGATGAATTACGGAGTTATGCAGTATTTACATCTTATTTGCGTACAGATTAATAAGATCGACGTTAAACGCCTACGTATTAAAAAATATATGTAAAAAGAAATTTAGTAAACATGTTGATGGTTTATCATAGTTACTCATCGTTCACTTGCATTATCTTTAATATTTTAACATGCAACGAAAACATTTCATAAATGCTATTTTGTAGATAGGAACCTTGACTTCTGTAATATTTCGGATAGAAAAATAAAAGTTTTTAAAATGTGTACTGCAAAGGCTTTTGGAATTTGAAATAGCTTAAACATTTAAGTTCGCAGAAAAACTAATGGTTAATTAGAAAGTAACTTTGATTTTTCCGATAGTGTGCGACATCTACGGATTTAATTTTCAGTGACGAAATCACAGTAAGGTATTTCTTTTAAGAGGATTTCGAAAGTTTACGCGGTATAAGTGTACGTTTCGTTGCACTTTAACTCGCGAATCGATGGTGACCCGTAGACCTCGATTGTAGGCAGTAGACTGTGAGTTATATATAAAGTGGAGGTGTTGAATTTTTCTTTTTTCAAGTGCATTCACGGGCGCATTATGTAATCATGCAATTGTGTACGAAGGTTGGATTTTTATTTGATTAAAATTTGTTTATCTAGCGATTTATTAAATTTCTTGAAATTCTTATTGATTCAGATGATTGACAGGTGAATATTTGAGGTTAAATGACAAGGCTAAAGAGAGGAAAGTTAAGACTTACCAGTAGTGCTATATTAGGCATTATGACTAGATCATCCTCCGAACCGGAACTTTTTTCTGGCATGTATTTTAGTGGATGCAGTGGTATCGCTGTCAAGGTTCCATTATCGTTGAACGTCACGTTTGCATGGTCCATGTATTCCCTAAATTGACAAAATATTTTGTTATTATATGAATTATATTTCTATAATAATATTTATATACTATATTTATATTATATTTGTAATAATAAAATCTTCCAAATTATTGTCCTAAAATTTAAAATTGCAAGGAACTCAAAATTCATCTACAGGAAGTTTTGACCATTACCAAAATACTTTTAACTATTAGAAAAAGATTTAGACGTCTTTGAAGAGAAAATCATGATGTTTTTATAATACATTGTCCTTTTAATTTTTGTAGTTTATTTTTTCAGATGGCAGAAACTCGTCTATTCGATCAGAAATAATTTTAGAAAAATGCACCTGCGGTACAATCTTGAACTTAACATCATATTTGTTCATATGAGAGGTATTGGGGAGCTCCAATAGCCAACACACTACAAAATAAGGATATGTTTGGACTTTAATTCTATATTTCATTTTCAGCCAGTCATGGTCATATTTTCTTATTCCAAACAAGCATTTTGGACCAACTGCAGTCTTGCAATTTTAATACAATACATAAGATGGGGAAGTATCAGTGACTACTAAAATTTCAGTTTTATGATACTTGGTAATATGCGTCGATATGAAAACAATTGACTAAGTTTCAAGAAAACTGCAGAGTACTTTTTAGAAACACGGCTTGAAAAGGACCACTTCGAGACAATTGGAAGAGCATTTCCCTCAATAAAGATCTTAGTCTCCATTAAGCTAATCTTCCGAGGTCAGTTGGTACTTCAAATCAACAGAATTTTTTAACACTCCGGGAGTAGAACTCGATTTTGCGCCCTGGAGCATTATTATTGGCTTGCTCTACAACTTTATTTAATTCAATACGAAATGTTTGGAATGATTTAGTAGTAACATTTAGCGGGAAGGACAACATTTGAGTGACATCGGGATACGATTATTAATTTGTTTTGGGATTTTGGGAACAACTGTTGTAAAGATCAATTATATACATGATAAATAATAAGGAACTTTAGTTAGTACTCTGAGGGCAACCTTGTCTTAACAATTTAATGTTAGAGATATTTTGCATATTCCCAATGATAACAGATTGCGATCTATTCTCTAAATATGTTTTAATAAGATAGCATTCTGAGAATAAAAATCCATAAAAGGATAACATATCTATTATTAATTCATGATTTAGAGTACCCAAAGCACGTCTAAAATCTAAGAGCTTAATAATACCGCTCTAGTTAAATCTAAGAGTGCTATTTCCTAACTGTGTAGATATTGAAAACCAGACTGGTATCTAGGAAAAAGTTTAAGGTTATTAAAACTGTTAAAAATCTGCTTTTATATGATTCCTTCAATTAACTTTGAAAAATTTGAGAGGCGACTAATCGGTCAAAGATCTGAGAATTCATATTCAAAAAGGTTTTGGAATTTTCAAGAAGCGACGAACAATGGCGTGCTTCCAGGCTTTTATAGATGAAAATATGTCAAAGCATACTTTAGAAGTAAAACTATGGGGCTTGTCATGAAAGCGGAATCATAGTAGAAATCGCCTTTTAAATAAAGACATTCCAATTGCATTGCGTTTGCAAATTGTGCATATTTGGGCGTTAAAGGGCTGAACGCTGGAACCGAATTTTAATTCATCGTGGCTATATATTTTACGGGCACAACTAAAAAACCCGGCAAATCTCAAAACAGACACTTCAAAAACCCGATTTTTCAAAATGTACTTATTTTGAAAATATAATTAATGAATGAATTCTAAATGTGCTAAATAAATAATTCGGTGTCAAACTGATTTGACCGTCAAGTAACCAATCAAATTAATCCTTTGGTCAAACATTTTTGACCTTGAAATGACCTTCTAGTGAGACCTCAAGGGCGGCTACTCGAGATCATCCTTTTATTTAGTGAATAAACCAATCGTAGGTGTCTGTATTTTGAAATGTCTGGTTTTTTAATGTCTGATTTTTGAAATGTCTGGGTTTTTAATGTCGGGGTTTTTAAAGTATCTTTTTTGTGATTTGTAGGGTTTTTGAGGTGAACCCCATTTTACCTAAAGGTACTAATTCACCCAAAGCGACAGTTTGTAATCATTTAGAGATAAAATAAATGAGTCTGTACAAACTGTCTCGTCATTATTTTCGCTATTATTCCATTTGAAGAAAGGTTATAAATATTTGCTATTTGTCTCGCTAATAATAATAAAGGCATTCTAGTAAATTTTATAAATTTAAACACGTTATTATTTTGGCAATTATGAATTAAAAAATCATTTTATTGACTCTCTGAAAATTTCGGCGTGCATTTTAAAAAAAAATCAGAAATAATTAAAAAACATAAGTAATCATTTTCGCATAAAAACTTTTATAAACCTCTATACAGTCGAGTCTCTGACTTTAGCGGTACATACAAAAAATTAGGTATTATTATTATTAATTATCTCAGTAACTGTTATTACATTAAAAAAATATTAGAATTTAATTTAATCAGGTATTTACTTTTCCAGTTAATATAATTATTTAAATAATTTCTAATCCCTCTACGTATTACTTTATTAAGGATATCATTCGTACATCGTGAATTTTATTGAAGGATTAACGTAATAAATGAAGACACAAGAGGAAACTCGACAAACAAGTATAACGAGCAGTAGTCGTTCGCGTTAATGTAAACAATATTTGAACGTGTTACACTGTCCATGTAACGGTATTCCATTTCCATTTCTGATAAAAATGTCATATTAATTTTCAAAAACAGTATCTTTTGTCATTATTGAAAAGTTTTCCAATAGCTTTACTTCCTAACGTATTAAAAATTCGGCGAAAACGTAATCAAAATTTAGTATGTAAATGTTATTGAAAGTGAAAATTAATTAATAAATTTCCATTTGTTTGTTATGTCTGAATATGAGTTATTATTTCTAATTATTATCATCGTGATAATAAATAAATATTACGCCTTTCTTAGTTATGACGGTGATTTTGATAACATAATTTTAGGAAAAGAAAAAAAAACAAAAATCAATAATGTACTTTTCATCGTAAATCTTTGAAAAAAACTTATATGTTTATAACTATACAATCTCTCCCTCTCTCTCTCTTTTTCTTTCTATCTCTCTCACTCTATTTATTATATAATATTCTCGAAAATGGGACGTGATAGAAAAATTCTGCCATCGTAAATTCTTTTTGCTACAAAAACAATCGAAATCTGGCTAAAAACGCACATTTTGACACATTAAACTCAATTTTTTCGAAAACTTCTACTAGAAAAGCATGAGAAATCTATTTGGAAATAATACTATGATTGTCAAATGAAAAATCAATGTCCTACATTGTAATTATAAGTATAGAATTTTGTGTTTTCAAAGATTTACAATTAAAAGTCTATTATTAATGTTTGTTTTGTTTTTTTGTTTGAGTTAGAATTATATCATCAAAATCACTGCCATAACTCTTTGAAGTATACATTTTTATTTGCACGGAAAATAGCTGAAACTTAGTACTGGGAGATTTTCAGGGTCTTTGATCACGAATCTGACATCAGATTTTTAAAACTCAAGATGGGGGATCCAAGATGGCCGGCCGTAATGTAAAAATTTATTTCATCGAGATGTAACTGGGTACTGGAGAGTATTCGGGATCATAGATTACGAATTCAAAGTTCGATTTTAAAAATTCAAAAGACGGATTCAATATGACAGCCAAAATGTAACAGTTTTCGAGGTTGTAAAAGATGAACTATGAAATTTCAGTATTTGTGACCGTTTGTTAAATTTGCTAAATTTTATCTTGAAAATGCAACATTATTCAGTTTGATTTCGGTCAAACAGTTTTTTACATTTCGGACCGTCATGTTGAATTCGCTCGAAAACCCCCGAGTACCTTGTTTCACCGCGATCACGTAAATTTTTACATTTTGGTCGGCCATATTGGATCCGCTATTTTGAATTTTGAAAATCTATGGCCAGATTCGTAATCAGCAACCCCGAAAACCCCCCGAGTACACAGTTTCTTTTCAGCATACGTTCTTTGTAAAAAAACACGCAATTTGTATACATTGTTCGTCATTATAAACAATTTAACACAATAATTCGTAATAAATATTAATTTGTTTATATTTAAAAACATGTTATCGGTGTCTTACAGAAAGGACAACGTGCTTCAAAGGGTTAACCAAGAATCGAATTCATTTTATTGCTGTCAAAATACTTTATTTATGTACATGAGATAAGGAATATTATAGAAGTTTTTACAATACTTTGGTATATTGCAAGTTCTATTTTGATATCTATTTCACTTCTAGATAGTGCAGACAGAATTAAAAAACTATTTTTGGAAGCAACTTTCTACAGAAACCTTTCTACTAAAATTGGACTCGGCAAAAATGAATGTTAATATTTTTAATATGGTTTCAGACCTCTATTAATCATGAAAAAACTAACTGAGATCAAAAAGGTTGGAAAATATATCAAAATACTTTTAAAACGTTATAGATAGCTCCGTTCTTGTCTAAGTGAAACCCAACAAACGTTATATTATCGATACGTTTAAATATATTTTAGCATTCATTACTACCCGCGGCTCTTGATGGATTTAATTTGTAGTCTTACATAACTACAGAAATGTGGAAATGCCGAAGATTTTTCTTCATTCAGGTAACGCATGCAACGCATGGCACTGGGTCACGACTGTTTAAACTTTATACTTTAAGGCATTTTCCTCACATGCGACGGAGTGTTTTCTTCTTCTATCGTATTTACGTATAATTGACGGTGCATATTGTTAGTGAATAATGACGACCACATTTATATGTAAGAAATTAAATGTTTCTAAGTGAAAGTCATCTTGCGAAATAATTATGGGTGTATCACGAGATTTTAATCACACTGCACTTTAGTGCATAACAAAATATTTGAAGGCTCTCCTTTTTGACATGCACATTAAAATCGTTCAAATTAAAAAACGTATTCATTTTAATTTCTATTTACCGTGTCTAGTCTATGCGTATAAAACAAATGCTTAGAATAAAAAATTTAATTAGTAAAATGTCGTGTGGCCAAGGTTCCACGTGAGTGTTACTACTTATGTAGTTTGTCTTACCATTGTGTTGTGACTACTTAAATACTAGCCCTCGTAACATTTTTTTTCCTATTACATTTAACTAATTCCAAAAAGTGTAATGTTTTTTTATGGTTTAGCATAATGACTTCTATGCCATAAGGAGGACAGAATTTTTAACAATGAGAAAATACTCAACAATTGTATGGAAAAAATGAAATAGTTCAAACTACTATCTAAATAGTAAGATAAGACGCCGGCATGGTTAATTTTCCTGACTAAATAGTGATCCCCAGAAATAAGATAGCCAAGTTTTTTATTTAAATAGTAAAACCAACTAAAAAATGATGACTGTGCCTTATCGTACTGTTTAGATAGTAAGTCCAAGTATTTATTTTTTTCCGTGTTCACAAAAATGCTTTTAGTCAAATTATGACGTTCGATTTTGTCAGTTTTATATTGAATATCCGGAATGGAGGATTATTTAGACATATTTTTCGCAATACATCGATATTCTGCGGATTTTCCAATGTTTACAGATGAAAGAAACATTTTGTACAGTGTATATTATTATTAGTTTCTGATGACAAATTCGACCTCAATCCAAATATAATTTATTTAAACAATTTATTCTCTGAATGTATTTTGCTAATACATAACCTCATATTGGCTTTTTGTTGAATAAATTTGGCACATAGTATAATTGTTGGAGTGGACAATTCAAAATGACGGAAGAAAACACTATACAAAAATTTAACTTTAAATATTATACAATTTTTAGGCCACTGAACTTTGAATATTGCCTCAAACTAAGCCGTAATTTTGAACATTCTATATATAAAAAAATCTTACATCAATTTTAAATAAAACTCAACTAAAGTAAAAGGTTGCTGGTCGTAAAAGGGAGAAATCAAAAAAGCCGTCAGGTAAAAAAAACGTTCGTCATAAAGCCGAGAGTCGAAAAGCCGGCAGCCACAAAGCTGACACTTAAAAAAATGGACAAATCAACAATCAGACAGTCATTTTTTGTGACATTTTTCCACCAGCATGGGAATTTAGTTTTTTTTCGAAAAAGCACATTCTAATATTATTGACAAATGTTATTTTTTCCAGATCTTAAGACATAAGAAGTTGTATTCTGTTCAAGTTTTTATGTAATATAATTTGGGTGAATTAAATACAATAATAGCATTTCACACTTAACATTTTCAGTCATGAATCTTAATAAATTATAGAGAATAGACTATCAGTTCAATTTTTAGTACTATACATTTAATAGAAAGTATATGTAGAGCATTTTTTTAGTATATTGAATGCTAAACAATGTAAAAGACGCAAAACTGTCCATGTTAGAGTCATATATCAAATTTTGAACGACACATTTCTATGTCAATGAATTATATTTACTGTCATGTATGAATATTTAATGTCAATATCTTTTAAGTCAAGTAAAACATTAGCCACTCTTTAAAGAATTAGTTTCATTGTTTAGAGTTTAAGAAATAATTAACTATTCCATATAAACATTTGGTAATAAATTTATTAGTTATGAATCTGACAATGTCCTACAAATTTTTGGAAATCAATAAATAATATAGACTAAGGTTAGTCAACGATAAATAATTGAATGCGATGCGCATAGTTTTACGAAGACAAAATGACCGTCGAAACTTCACAAAAGAAAAGAAAACTCAGCCAATTCCCAATAAATATACTTTTAAGTCCAGCTTTATTTTAAAGCTATTTTACGCGTGTTTGATGAATTTACGGCGAATTTCAGCGAAATCGGTTCACAAAGGAGTGAGATTAAGAAATAATAAATTCTTGTAGTACTTACATAGATGAAAAATATGTTTTTAAATGATTGAAACAGCGAATCAGTATTTAGTCGTTCCTTACTATACACATTTTGAAAATTAATGGCTTTTAAGTAAATAGAGAGAATTAATATTTAATACCATTGCGTGGTTCGGTGATTGGTGATTAATCATACAATCACTTGTATGCTTAAAATAAAATATAATTACATCATACGTAACGTGTAAAAAAAATTGTAGGAGTTTTTTAAACAAGTAAAGTCAACAATCTTATATTATTCTTTCAAGCCATGTAGTGGAGGCATTTAAATAGTTATTTTCGTGCGGTGGGTGTAAAGTATCATTTTGCGCCCAGTGCAGTCGATTGCGGGCATAAAGTACGAATTTATGAAACGAGTGTTACGAAATTAAATGGGGTTAGAAATGTCAGGATTCGGAATGATCCAAGAAATGACAAAATGTTATTATTTTCTGGAGTTAAGACGTGATTAGTGGAATCTAAGAATTTGTTTATATAAAGTCGTTAATAATACGTACAATGTTTATCTAGCTGGGATGAAGTACTTTAAACTTTAAGACGTTAAGTAAGATACACTTTTAGAGGTTATAAAACCTATAGAATATTAAATTATAAAAATTAAATAAAGTAAATAAACAACACAAAAAATTGTATGACGACGCTCAAGTAATATTTAACGTTAAAAATGTTACAAGGAACAAAATTATAATATACAGTTAATTCTGTGAACATTTTTATTTGTATTATTAAATGCTTTTTTATAGTAATAAAACACTACAGTAATGTTTTTGTGAATAAGTTAGGTCGAATTTCAAGTGCTCTATTATGAATGAAAAATGTAAAATATACTATCTTTTAAAATATGAAATGGTCGCTAATATACGACAGTTCACAAAATAATTAACAAAAAACTGAAGAATCATAAGTACTGTAAACCAATTCTATTGCAAAACTATAATATGACGTTGGCGATAATTTTCGGGGTCCCTTTCAGTAGAATCACCCTTATAAAAATAACTAATATAGGCAAAATTTAAACTTGATTAAAATGAACGACAAAAAAGAATCAAAATGATATTAAAAGCATATAAAAATTACTAAAATTGTAGAATATAGTGATTAAATTGTTAGAATGTTTGTAACTTGAGACAATTATCTGCATTAGAATTGTCAAAAAAATAGATACATTACCGATTTTATCGAACGTTTAACGTAGAATTCTCATTTAACGGGATAGTTGAGTATTATTATAATTTTTTTTTATATTGAAAAAGAACAATATTTTAAATGGAAGAAACAGAAATGTCGAACAGAGTCAAATCACTTTCCAAATGATAAAAAGTGTGATTTGACTTTCAATACTACTGAAATGAAATAATTTCTTTTCCAAAACGTATAATAATTAACTTTCTTCCGTCTAAAAATTTTGTTACAAATAAAAAAAATTACATATGTCGCGAAATGTTTGAAGTACAGTGGTGTTCTTGTAGTGTTCAGTCCTTTTTATCGCGAGTACTAAAATATACTTGAAGTAGGGAGAAAAGAGTTAATAGAGGTCGAATCATGAACTGGTCCATATCGGAATATCCCATATATTAAAAAATCACAATAGAACTTACTTGTAAACATACGGTCCAACTTCTTGGAATTTGAGTTTGGTATCTTGCCCAGACATGTACTCTTCATGATTCGTCACATTAAAAAGATACACCTTTAGGAATAGATCGACCTCCGGCGTTCTCCAGTTCTCGAAGATCTCTCCACCTTCACCGAATTGCACCTTGAACTGGAAGAGTAGTTCGTAAGGCTGGAAAACCAGTACGAAACATCCCGAAGCTAATCCTATCAGTCCAACGGTCATGAGTATGAAGATACCTGCAATTTCGAAATAGCTCTCTTAAGATACGATTTAACGATTACAAAAGGTAATGTGTAGAATGAAAATTGCTCTTCAATAGCAAACTTATTATTACTGATAAGCAATCTTATTGGTGCTGAACATTTTCTTATTCTTACAAATATGTGAAGTATTTTAGTAAATATAGTGTCCTATCAGTTTATGTTTCAGTCCTCCTATCATTTTGTAAAAAGAAATTTACGTTAAGTATTTTTGTTATCTGATGTCGAATTGTATAAAACGCTTCATATATGGAGGTACTAACATTTCTCGATAGATGCGCCACTGTAGCATATTTTCGCAAGTGCAAGAGTTTCTCTCGACCGCTAGTCTAGTACACTATTGAAACCAAGCAAATGTGTAAGTTATACCAGCATTGCTAATATATTTCACTTCATCTTGCGGTAATGAAAATATGTTATTAATTTCAAGAGAAATATAAACTTTAAAAATATGTTGACCTAATTCAGGAAGATTATGGAGATTGACGAACTTTACGAACTAGTTACTAATTCAAATGCCGCATGAATTTCTAATAATTGCGATACTTCAACTTCACGATATTAATCGAATTCATAAGACCGGACGAGGTCGAAACTTTGCCCGACGTTTCCTTTTTCAAGCCTACTTACATCGACTGGATCGCTAGTAAATCGGCGGCATAAAAACGTGTAAAATTGCAATCGCGACTGGATATCAAGGCAGCGCTTACGATTTTTTATGGGGTTCCAAGCGCAGGGAATATAACGGAATTCCGCCGTCTTGTTCGATTTTCTCCAGACTGTTCTAGCCACTTGTAATTTTCTTCGACATGGAGTTTGCTTTATAATTTTGACTGATCTAACGTGTAATCATAGCGGCCAATGTCAAGGCCGCCTTAATACAAACTGATCGATATTGCCATCATCGTGGATCATCAGGTCGTTGTAATTGCAAGATCTGGGAGATGGTCTTATCTGCGTTATCATCTGCGATACATTATTTGTTTATGCTATAATTATAATTTTTGCATTTTGGAAGAATTATTGCGCGTGATATACTCAAATTTCACTCCGGCAGTTAAGAACGTCGGCAGTATAGGTCGTATTATAGGTTAGGTTATTAAATGTTTATGAAGTTTACCATTGAGAAAGTGACTTATATCAATTTGTGCCATAAATCTTTATTAAAGAAAGTTACTAGATTCAAGTAAGTGATTTGTTTACAGAAGTTTGCAGAAAATAAGTAAATTTATTTGAAATCGATTAACGTTTTTGAACGAGAAGAAAGCTGAACAACTGATGGCGATAAGATTCAATCATTTTTTGAAAAAGGTAAATAAAAATGCTAACAATTTCCTCGCACTCTTGCCTTAAAAAAGGTTCAATTATATTTATAAGAAACTTTTTTTCATTTACCAACCTGTTTATATTCATTGAAAACTCAATTGTTAAAGAGAAATACATCAAATTTTACAGCAAAATAGGTTGAAATTGATGGCGATAAAGTTCAATCATTTTTGTGTTAAAATTCCGAACTGTAAATTTTATATATTTCATAAAAATACTCAATGAAGATTCATTCATTTTTCGTGAGAAGCTTGAAAAAAGTTTCTACCAATTTACATATTAAAGTTGAAAAATGTTCACAAAAATTCACATTGTAAATAATTACAAACGACTAATCTATTTTTAATTCTTTATATGCATAATGCGGAAAGTTAAATTTTGACATTCCAGTATTAGAAAAGAGTATTCTACTAACTTAATATGGGTTTCTTACTTTTTGTAGACAGAATTTATATAGAGAACGGATAAACGAATCATTAATTTTTTGTTTAAATGTCGATCCCTATTAAAATGTTTTTATACTTCCGAGTTTATATTAAAAATAGTAAAATAATTCATGGAAAGTATCAATGTTAAAAATTATATAGTAGTATGCACTCGATGCTCGTACACACAAAAATATATAAGCAATTTATGTTCGATGACTTATGCAAATAGTAGCTTGTAATACGATCTAAACTGTAATACACTGAATAATTCATTGTATTAATTAGTACCGCTTTGTAAACACGCTGTAAATAATATATGTATTTCCGGAATAGAATAATTTTTTATAAAATTTTCTCAATGAGAACAATGAATTATCACGTATCTGATATATAGCATTGTTTCTGTAAAAATTGTAGATACTAATAAATCATTCGAAATAATTAATTCAACCCTTGAATCTTTCCGTCGTGTTCGCCCTCGACCTTGAAATGGTACAATTATTCACGCTCTCGATTCATCTCAGCATGAATGCTAGATCGAGCATCGTTGATTGAACTTGACTTCATTAGCCGACCTACTTAATGATCTTTGAAATTTGGTAAGTACGCACGTGTATTGTAACGAGACCAACTTATAAGGGCAATGATCAATTACATTGAGTAATTTAAGTAATTGATTATCTAAACGATTATAAATCTTATCTGACTCCCTGTATTTGAATTAAGGCAACGACTTTTTATTGAAAAATTCACACTTTTGAATAGTAATTTGAGTATTGTTATTTTTTTTTGTTAACATCAAACTTCAAAAGTAAAATATGTATTAGTTACTACACTGCAAAATCTGGTATTTTCTGGATGTCATAAATGAAGATACTTAGAAGTGTTCCCTTTTAAAATGTCTTGAATTAAGCGTCGTAAATATAAAGGGTCCTAAAATTTAGGACATTTTCTGTCTATAATAAAATAAAACACATTTAATTTTTAACTTCACGCCGTTCCTGTGGTATTTTTTCAGGTGTTTCACAAAGAGATTGAATTAAGTTGTCCGAACGTTCAACATTCCTTTTGATCAATTTTTACTTATTGCTTTGAGGATAATGACAATAAAGCAAGACATCAAAAAATGTCTAACCTAACAAAAATTAACCTGATCATAGAAGCTAAGTTTCATGATATTTTGCTTTACCAGGTGGGGAGCTATCGTAATAGACACTTAAATTTCGTAACACTGCGAAAAGAAAATAGTAAAATCAACTAACTCTAAATGAAATAATCATTTGGATAGTCGAAATGACGACAAGGATAACTATTCTAATAAACGAGATAGTGTGCAAAATTTTCGGCAATTTTCAGCTTGCATTGGATTTTTTCCACTTTCGAACGAAATTCAACGTTCTTACATGTTTTCATACGTCCAATGCTTTTCTAACGTTTTTCATTTTTCGAGTTTTTTTGGATGTTATACGTAGCGTTCGATTCTTTGCAAAATAATGAAAACAAAATATTCATTTTTCATTCGAAGTTATACGTTCTTTTCATATAACCTGTTTAAAATAAATGATATTTCATTTAATTTCACTTCATTCTACATTCGATTTGCATGCAAAAATTAGCTTTTTTCGAATGTGTACATTAAACATAACCTCAAACTTAACAATCCATTAATACTGAGGATATATCCGATGGAAAAAGTTTAACATTATATTAAGATTTGCTAAATTTCATTCGGAAACGGAAAAAAATATAAGCCAGAAATCACTAAAATTTTGCACACAATCTCCTTTACTGGAATTCGTACAATAGGAATTACCGTTGTTTAGTAATGTTAACAGCATAAGGTAACTTAAAAGTGTAAAGAATAGTTCATTCAAGTTGGTACATAGTTATCCTATCTAGTAGGCAGTATTTGCCATATTGATTTTGCAAAATATCTGCATATTCGTATTTAGCTACCTTCAAACGATATGAACCTTCATACTTATCGTCCATTTTTGCGACATAAAAGGAAAGTTTGGAGCAGAAAATCATCTAATGAGCTCAGAACATTTATCAGACGATGTTTCAGAAACAAATAAATTTTTATCGAAGTTTGAACGAATAAATTCATATTTTCAATTACGCGATGATTTTTTTGCAAATAAAATGATCGTTTCATGACGTATTTTTTTTAGTATTTGGGATTCTTCTTTGGAAAGGAGATAGTGTAGAATACATTAAACACATTAATAGATGTCCATGAGGAGGATCCTCCAAGAGGTCGAAACGTTAGGCCTATATTGCTTTTTCAAATAACATAAAATTGAACTGTAATGGCCATTTTATAGAAATAATTTGTTTAATTAAACACATTATCTTTCTAATATAAAACACATTAAAACAGAACCGAGTTAAACAATTTTGAAAAGAACATGAATCCATGAATTTCAATTTCAAATTATTGGTAATATCCATGTACAAAATGAAGTAATTCATTTAAATTTGCAAAATAAGGAAACTGAAAGCGTTATTATTTTGGAGTATCTTTAGAACCTAATGTTCTGGGGCTTTTGTGAGGTTTGCTTTCGATTTAAAAGGGAAAAACTTCAAGAAAATATTTTGGGTTCCCTAGCTCAATACTATGTTATAGGTGTGTGTGATCTGATATGTTCGAGAAGAATCTTATTGATTTCTAACTTCTTTTCACGCAAAAAGTAGATAAATTTAAGAAATTATTTTATTTTTGTATTTAAGGGTGATATTAATATTATTGGAATATTGTTTTATATAATTTGTTAAAATATTTGTAATGGAAAGTATTTTATTAATTGCATCCAGTTAACATACAATCTTCAGTAACCTAAAAATACACAAAATTTTGTTGAACGAATGCAATTAGACTGATTCAAATTAAGAGAGGAGCAAATATCTTACCGAACATCACTATTTTTGCTGGTAAAATTTCCAATGCAACCTCGAATTTTTTAAAATTAATGCTGTTAATTATTTCATTATAATATACAAAAACCAAAAATAATCAAATGGAATTTAACACTTTAAGACTAAATGAACGTAAATTTAACCTGATGTTTGACAGTATCTTTCAGTATTTCGAAAAATTCTACAAATTAAAAAATAAAGAAACTTTGAGCATTTATTTTTAAAAAATCATGATTTACTTTGGTTTTCTATTTACTTATCATCATTTTTTAATAACTTTTCCCGAGCTAGAATACCACAGAGGCGTATAAATATGACATATTAGGTCCGCCATTTTTTTGTGGCTGTCTTCAAGTTGAAAATAAGTAACTTCACAAAAAATCTCAGTGATTTCATGCGAGTCAGTCAATTATTATTATATATCAGAGATATTATAATATGAAAAAAGATAAAAAATAACACCACGTGAATGAAAAAACTAAAAAAAATCATAATTTTTGTTAAATAAATGCTTTAAGTTTCTTTTCATAAAAATTTACAGCATTTTTGATGGATCATTTGAAAGAAGCGGGGATTAGACAATAAAAACTGGCTATTAGAAAATGTTGTTTATTTAGTCATATAGATTAGCTTTAGATTGATAAAACTGTGATTTATTAGTTACATCATTGCAAAATTTTAAAAATTATTTTTGTTTCAATGACATTTTAAATGAACAACAAATTATATCTAGATATTCCATAATCCTATTCATCTTTTTAGTATTTTGAGATTCTTCTTTTGAAGTGTAAATCTTTCTAATTTAGAACACATTAAAACAATTAGTAAATTAGTTGAGTTAAACAGTTTCGAAAAGAAATATGCAAAGAAAAAGAATTCTTTAATTTTAATTTGAAATAGTTGACAGAAGTCATATAGAAAACAAAGTGATAAACCATTTAAATTTAAAAAACAAGGAAATTGCATAATTATTGTAAAATTTACTAACAATATCTTTTATTTGATAGATGCTTATAATTAGATAAGTGTTAGGTAAAAGTAAAATGACAGCAGTAGCGAATTGTTCATACGAAAATTCATTTCGAAACAACGAAAAATCCGATCAGATTACTTAACCCGAATCTAAAATTTGCATAAACTGATAATTGATTTCAGTTGTTGGCAATCTGAACCGGTTAGACAATATTTCTTATGTCACACTATTTTCTTCCCCATATCAGAAAGTATATTTCCAATCATAACGTTGATAACCTACTTTATATACCCACAAAATATGCGTGAGCTAATTAATTATGACTTTCATGCTCTGTGATACCGAAAGTTGTTTTCAAGAAAAAATATGGAATGTGTAATTTTCATTTCGTTTTCTATAGTTTTAGAAGTATCAGTTGAAATTATAGCCTGATATCTGTCAAACCTAAGTCTGTTATTCTTTTTCGATATATATGTTTTAAATTGCTACTAAAATTGCAATCTTAATGTTTATCACAAATATTTAGCAAGCTTTTGTTTACTTTGTCATTTTTTTTATTGTCAATTATTTTGTTGCTTTAGGATACTTAAATTATATCAAATTACTTGATTTTGAAAATATAGATTTTCATATCGTACAACCATTATTACTTTCAAAAATTTGTTTCGTCTTTCGGTGTCATATTTAAGAAAACCGATTGTTTTTTTATTCAAGGAAAAAGTTTTTCAAGTTTTTTTACATTACGTTTATTTTAATACAATTTCAACATCTTTTCTTCAGAGGTTTCAACAGTTTTTTTTCAGAGGTGGGCTTCTCGTTATTAGCTCTATAACAACTGAATCAATGTTCACTTCGAGGAATTAAAACGAGGTTCTGCTTAGTGGTTTTTTTATGGTGAGGTGGAAAGTGTCAGGATTTTAGTCACTGAACACAACCAAAACACTACAAAAGTTAGAAAAGTTTTCGAAAAATTTAATAACAACAAAAATATGCAACAATGACTGAAGTGCATTGTGTGGGGATGGGATGAATGATAAAAGTTCATTTTACGCCATTGTTACAAAATAGATATTTTCATTACATAGTTACACAAAGGTTAGAAAACTCCTGTCATACTTTACTCCCTCAAATTCGAGTGTAATATCGTATTTTGCACTTACTATGACGAAAATATTTATTTCCGTTAATTTTTTCAAGTTAATCGTTTCAAACTTTCTTAAAAAATGAAGAACATGTCGCCACACACAATAATTTCCATAATCATTTAGATTACTTTCAAGACAGTGGTGACTAAGGAAGAGTTTCGCCCTTTTATAAATGAAAATTGAAAAGTGTTTTTTTTTTACAAAGTTGCTCATAAACCTTTTGCGTTTCTGGTGAAAATTCGTCTATTTAAAGACAAAAAATTTCTTTCGAATAAACCAGAGTTCTGCCTTAAACATGTTTATTTGATGATTGTGGATAATTGAGGCGCCTGAACAACTGGACTTTAAGAATTTTAGTTGGCCTCTGGATTTATTTGGCTGTAACTCGGCCATTTCTAACAATTTTGAACTGAAATTTTACTGAAATATTTCTCAAAGCATTCTAAGGATAATAATACAAACGAGAAAATATTTTAAAAATATATAATATTACTTTTTCCTTCCGGCAAACAGTGGGTTATAAATGGGTATTTTCAATTCGTACTGGAGCAATAATTTCATTACTAATGCTTTAGACAAGGGTTTCTTATATTTTCAGGTTTGCAGATGACGAATGTAATATCTGATTTTCAAAATTCAAAATGGAGGATCCAATATGGCAGATAAATTTTGTAAAACCAACTGAATTCTCTTAAAACTTACTACTCGGGGGTTTTCGAGGTCGCTGATTACGAATCTGACACCTAGTTTTAGAAATTCAAAATGGCAGCTTCAAAATGGTGGACGAATTTTGTAAAACCAACTGGATTCACTTGAAACTTACTACTCGGGGGTTTCCCAAGTCGCTGATTGCGTATCTGTGATCAGATTGGCAAAATTCCAAACTGCAATATGAATTAACTCAAATTTTTGTTCAATTTAATTAATAGCAATAAAATTTTTGTTATAATTGATGTAATTTTTTAAATATCCACTATCTAAAAATACAAAGGGATGATACAAAACATGTTCAGTTTCCAACATTTTTTCAGACTCACAGAATCCTTGAATTTTCTTGCGGAAAAAATCGACACGACAAAGTTCAGAATTTACGAGTGTTCTTTTCTCTCTTGGTGCAACGCTCTCCTTGAAACCTGTCGTGAGACGAAATATGGCAGTGTCGGTAGCTTCCTACTATATATTGGCTTTTGTCTAACCGAGGCGTTTGTGAGAACGATGACTCGACGCCGCCTTAACGCGCATGCAAATCGACATTTTATCAGGTCGTTCGAAACGACATCACGTATGACGCTCTCGAGTCATCATAAAGTCGTTGCGTCTCCTCTCGATGGACGATATGCGGGCGATATCGCATCTTAAGGGTTAGAATTCATGACTCTTTTTCGAATAAAGGAAAATTTTATATTTTTCGAGATAGCAACAATTTTTTAACGTTTTTTTAGAAAAAAATATTTTTTTATCATAAAATCTGAATAATATGTGTGTTTTTTTCATTATATTTGTACAAGAAACAATAATAGATATCAAGTGCCTTATCAGAAACTAACGTTTTACATTTTTTACTTGAGAAGTTAGAAACTCATCTTCATTTGCAATTTTTTACATTTTTTTTTTATTATTTTTTAATTAAAAAAAAAAAATATGAGGAAAACAGCTGAGAGATTGGCGCGCCGGGAATCGAACCCAGTACCTTTCGGTTGCAGATATAATGGTCAATTTACACCTTTCGGATTTCTGTGTTTCTCACATTAAGATATATAGGTAAAAACAAGGACGACTGCGGGTTTCCCCGTGCGAATTAAATTCGTTGGGTGTATTTATTATTCAACTGTCATGAATGTTTGTATTCAGAAGTTTCGACGGTTGCTAATGACGAATGCAGAGTTGAATTTATAAATTTCAAAATCGCTGACCATGGGAAAATTTATACTATGATAACAATAAATTTTTAAAATTGGTTGCTATTGATATAAAAATTAAAAATTAGTTGTTTTATATAAAGAAATCGACCGGATGGACAAATTTCATTCCTTAAACTTATTTTTTTCTGTGAAATGAACCGTTAACATTACTTAACTAAAATTCATATATGACTATTACAGTTCGTAAAGATGGTAAATGCAGAGAACTTCTGATTTTTTTAAATCCCGAAGTATTTTTAGCCTACTTTTCGAAATTAATGAAATTTCCGTATTCGAGGCTTTTTTTAATATTTATTTTTAAAATTAATTTTAAAACTTAAACTTATTGTTGATAAATAAAATGTCTCTAAATTCAGGTATTCTGGAAGGAAGTTCGAGATCACATTGAGAAATAAAATGTTTTTAACCATTTATCGATTTAGTAACTTTACTAGTCCAGAATGTTGGTCAGTTTTTTAAGAACTGACTGTGTATAGTTTTCAATAAACTTAAATCATTATTATGTACTTCTGATGATAGTTTAGTCAAGATGAACAAATTTTTACTATTTAAATAAAGTAATTTTTGTTATAGAAATAACAGTATTATAAATTTAGGTTTTTATAAATGGAATTCTCCTCGTAATACATTTCAAATTTTGAGTTACATTACCTACATGATCTATGTTAGAATAAAATATTATTAAAGTCCAAATTATCTATCCGAGTGAATGAGAAATTTAATTGGCTTGTATACTTTAATTTTCTAAAACAATGTACAAAATATTCCCTAGAATCGTGATTGAATAATAAAGTATAAAACGCATTTCCTACTCTTGAATGCCAAGATCGAAGATTATGTCATACTCGAATTATTGCAAAAACACCAAGAAAAAGTCGACGAGTCTATTAAAATGAAAAAAAAATATGACGTGCATTTCTATGCAGTACAAAACTGCATGCACTATATGAGCTTTGTGCGCAAGAATTTGTATGTTTTGATAGACGCGTTCGGTGACATTGAGCATTCGACGTATGCAATTTAAATCGAATTTTAATGTTAAAATCGGCCATTATTACAACCTCATTTCGATCGAGAAGGAATATCAATCGCCTTATGAAGTAATCATGCGGTTCAACGTATGAGCACGTATATGATTAAAAACGCATTTTTCTCAATTCCGAATGCTGCTCCTAATTTACTTTTGAAATTTTCAAATTTACTGTTTTGAAATTAGGTCGATGTAACTGATCTGTCTAATCTTGTTTCAAATGAGCTTGGCATTGCAAACTTTTGGTACATTGATAATTAGTGCGACTCAAAAACCAAATCTAATCGTGTCAAGCTAATCTGATTTTAGATGCGATTTTAGTCGAATTAAATTCTGTTGTAATCCGATATTCTACAATGTAAGTTAATTTTAAACTGATTGGTCAAGCGACCCGAAATAAAATCGATACAAGTTGTAGACCATTTGAAGCTTTAATGTCATTATCAATCATTATAAATTTATAATAACTAACTTCAAGGACATTTAGGAACATCTCACAAAATCCCTAAAAAACTTATTTTCGGTTTCAGGTTTGGGTTTTTTGATATATCGCGGTTTTGAGATATTTCCTTAAGATTTAATATCTTACAAATGTCACGCTATAATTTATTATTTTATTATTATTTGTATATTATATTATACTATTATTATTTAAGATCGGTACTTATTCAGAGAGAAAAATTTTTCACCTCCGATAATTTTCCATAACAATTTAATTGTTCTATCGCTTTCCCAAAGTTTCCAATTCCAGTAAACGAAAACGAATTGAAAATATTAAAAATATAAAATTACATGGAGACACAGTAGATTCATTTTGGTCGTTTTAATTCGTTTTAATTCAGTTTTAACCAATCCATTTAAATTCGTATATTTTACAATCTATTCGCTTTTTTTTACTGAATTCGTTTTTCATACAAATGTTTATTTTTTGTTTAAAAAACAGCTAAATTTGCAGCAATAACCTTTGCAACGCAGAGAAATCTTTTTCCTAGAGTATCTTTTTGAGATTTATGAATCTGTAAAATCAGATTGAGATGTGATAAATTCAAGGTTGTGATTGTTATTATATTCCTAAATAATTCAAAACGGTTATCATTTATCAATCGATGCAGTGTTTTTGGTGATATAGTAATTAGACATTTGCTATGTGAAGCCTTCCCTACTTAAACAGATTACCCAAGTGAAGAAATAACTTATTTAGTTACAAGAAAGTCGATGAACAAAAGTCTATGCTGTTCCAAAATACAAAGATATACCGGCCATTTGTATTTTGACCGATTTTCGCGTTAGTCGTACACAGAAAAAAATAAGTCTTAAAATTTTTACATCTTAAATTCATCCTCAGGTGAGGCTTATATTTAAGCCCGAAATTGCGTTAATTTTCTTAAATTCAGTCAGTGTTTTGGCTTAAAGTCTTGCTTTCAGTTAGCAAAACTGATTTTTAGACGATATTTTGGCTTAAAATAATATTTATCGAGCTTATGGCATCTAAATTAGACGAATCTTATTTCAAACCAAAATATCGGCTGAAAGTCGGAAAGTAAGATTTAAGACTAAATATTGACTGAATTTAAGAAAATCAGCGCAATTTTGGGCTGAAATTAAGCCTCACGTAATGATGAATTTAAGATTTATTTTTTTTCTGTGTAGGGTCCAAATGTCGACCTAATAAAAAATCGATGAATCGCTATTCTCAGGACATCCCCAGTACCTAGGACCCTTTGAGGAAGTTAATAGGACTATAAAAGCAAACATTTAGACGTCCTGAGGAACTCCTGAGGATGTCTTTAGGCGGACGTTTGGGTTTATATTAGGCTGAAGATCTTTTCAACTCAGGCTCGGTGATGAACCTACGTTTCATTCACTGTTTTACATCACACAATCTATTTTATCACATATAAACAGCTTCAGACATCGCTGTAAACGTTAATACGTAGTTGTTTTTTTCACAGTGAGCAAACGTAGCATCCATACAGATTTTTTCATACACAATTCTCATTCAGAATTTGGAACAAGTGTATATTGGTGACTGATTTGTAAACTGAAAATTATTATATCCGTGAAAATTAAGCAACAAGGTTAAACTAATATAATCCTCCAGAGTGTGTTTGGAAACCTTTGGAAATGTTTCTCTCAAAAAGCTATTTATTAAATTGAAATACGTCTAAAATTTAATAAAAATACTGAATAATACAATTAGATTTAAGGAATTTAACTAAATAATCAGTACATTCAATTTAATAAACGTTTTTTATAGTATACTAAATTTTTTATAAGGTATTTATGATGGTTTCGATTAACAAGAGGTAATAATAGTTTGACAGCTTCATCTTGATCGTTTGAGTTATGGATGTTTTTACTAAGTTTTTTTATCTGTTATTATTTTACATTTATGTTTACTAGTGTGTTTACGAGGAAGGTGACGTGCATAGGTTACGTATAATGGTAGCTAATGTTTTGCGATTTCAATCCATTTTCGTGAACATTTTGATACACAGTTAGAAAAGTTTCATGTATATTTTTAGTGTAGCTGCTTCTAGTTCTAGTGGAAATGACACTAATTTAGTTAGAGCCCATTGAAAAAGTGGATCTGACCACACAGAATATATTTTCTGTTTGTTTTCGTAGTGTTTTTTAAGGTTATCTAGTTATTTGTTGGAAGATATTTAGTTAATGGTTTTTCAAAAGTGATATTAATGTGGTTACCCCTAGAAAATTGGAAACTTTAAAAACCCAACATCTCACGTTAAAAATTAGACATTTGACCCAAAAAGTCAAAGTTTGATATCGATAATTTAAAACCTAGAAATTCCGAATGTCTGGTGTCAACTATTTCAATGTCGGGTTTTTTAATTATCGAGTTTCTGAATTGTCCGGTTCTTAATGGCAGATTTTTTACATGTTTGATTCTTGAGGTGTTCTCCAGGTTTTTAAGTGGTCAGGTTTTCGGATTGAGGATTATAAATCTTAGGTTTTTTAAAGTCCGATTTTTGAATATCAGGATGGTGTAGTGATTTTCCTTTAAAACCCCCCGCAACGCTTAAAAAACTTGAAAATTAAAAAACCTGACATAATACAAGCACATATCCGGTTCTTAAAGTATCGGGATGTGCCGTTGAGACCTAGATTGTACCAAAATACTACAATTACGGGACGCGGGTCGAAAAACCGACCAATTGAAATGCTGACAGGGAAAAAAACCGACAGTCATAAAGCCGGCACATAAAAAAATAGATACATCGACAATCGGACAATCATATTTTGAAGTGTCGGTTTTTGACGGCGTTTCGATTGCCGCGTTTTTGCCTGTCAATATTCCAACCTATCTGCTTTTTTATTTGTCGGCTTTTCGACCCGCACCCGAATTATGAAATTAAGTTTCGAATAGGGGTGTTGAATGATGATATGCAGCCGTTGTTTATAAAAATGTATGGTGAAAATGATTTTATGGGATCATCCTCATTACTCATTGATAATATGAATCAACATTCTTCGTTTATACTGCAAAACATATTATTAATTGTAGAGAAAGTTTGTTGATATTTAAGGAACCTTATGTTTGAATAATCTCTTGCACATAAAAACAGTTATTCCTGAATATATTAAGCTGATATTTCTAATATACCTTAATAGGGTACGTATCGAAAAACCGACAAATCAAAAAGCTGACAGGTCGAAAAACCAACAGTCAAAAAACTGACAATCGAAAAGCTGACGGTCAAAAAACTGCTGACTTGTCGATGTGTCTAATTTTTATGTGTTGGCTTTTCTATTGTCGGGTTTTTAACTGGCGGTTTTTTGAACAGTCGGCTTTTTGATTTGACGGTTTTTCGACACACACCCGCTTAATTTTAGGTCTACTATCAGCTTAACTTCATTGTAATTGTTTAAAACTGTAAGATAATTGAAAATAAGTTTAATACTTTATAAATCTATAATCGATTTTAACGAATATATAAAAGTTTAATAAATACCAAAAAATGTAAATAAAAGAGTTTATACTGGAACTGTTACACATCAAGATACTCCCATTTAATGTGATTCAATTTTTACAAAGATCTACACTTCCATTCAAGAAAAAATTTTATTGCACCAGTAGAAATCAGAATTTAGGTTTTTATTATAAAGTATTCGCGATATTTTGGTAATATTTATTACGATATAACAGTACGACATTCAAAACTTCTACTAATGTTTACTAAAAATAAAAGTAAGATTTAACAGCAATATTTCCAAGAAATTTTAAAAATTTCGATCGTTGGTGCAAAATATCTAACAAAAGCACTTTTTTGTTCATTAAAGTTTGCAGACCGTTGTAAAGTTTGCTATGGTACTTTAAGCATACATTGGTTTTTCTGACAATTAATCGACAGTTTAACGAGGTTATAACTAATTGTAAAATATTATTGACAGTTTCCATTTCTACAACAAAAAAAAATGTTAGTCTGGTTTCAGCATTTGAAAAATAAAACAACCACCAGCAAAATTTTTACGGTACTATTATCAAATCCTTTTAGAGACAAAAAGTGACGGGTGCAATGTTAAATTCCCTTTCAAGCCGTAAAAAATGAAAAAAGTCGCACAGACATAAAGAGAAAAATTTATTATTGTCGGCGAACTAATAAAAAACATAATTTGTTGCACGTGTTATTACATTTATGTACCCGATATGGATGAAATGTGACAATATCAATACTTACAAGACACATTGAGATAAGAAAAGAAGCAATGCCCTTTTTGAGTGCGGGAGAAATTGCAAAGCAAGTTCGAAGACCGAAGAAATATGGATTGTCGTCAGTTAATTATTTACAGTATTGATAATTCGGCATAGACATTAATAGATTGATATTTATATATCAAACTTAATCATGAATGCAATGTTATTTTTAGTAATGACGTATGTGACATTTATTTTTCTTTACATTTTTGGTTACGGGAAAGTTATGAGGAATAATGTAGTATGTTATTTATTTATATACTCATATACGTATATATTTATATGTTGATATTAATGCATTTTAATAAAACTGCAAATAACTTCATTTTGCTTAGAATTTATCCTACAATTAATGAGAATTTGGTCAGAAATTTGTGTAAATTGTTTTCAATTTTCAAAAATTCTCGACCAAAACTTTTTCAAAATATAACTAAAAAATTTCTAAATAAATCCCACTTTTTTCCTCCATGAAATCTAACAAATTTTCCCTACTGTCACTTTTTTTAAAGTACATATTTTTGAGTCAGAGTGTCATCAATTTTGTTTTCCTGTATTTTAATTTTAGTTGCCATTTTGAGAATAGCCATGTTGAATTTTTTTAAAATCAATACTACCACGTTGAAGCTTAGACATGTTATTTATAGACATTTCGGATACTTTAATGCGGGTAATGATAAAAAATTAATTAAAATTAAAAGAAAACATTGAAAAATCAGCTTTTTTTATTACTTAACGACGCTTACTTTGTTTGGCGATATTTTCAGAAACGCCATTTCAAAACGACAAAATTTTGTACATAAAATTTGGACGTTTAAGGGTTAAGTCATTATTTCATCCTGCAATAGTTACTTAGACGTAACAAAAAGTGGTACAGAATGGCACAAACTTTTAATGTAAATTTCTCGAAGTTTCAGTATATTTGAAAAATGTATTCTGCGATAACTATCAATAATATACATCAATTTCAAACTTAACTTCATTCTTTAATACATCATCATATATAAAATTTGTTGGAGATTGATTTTTCCATGTACAAATAGCATTGATGTAATCAGTTTTTTTATTTAATCTGATATACACCAATTTTGGATGTCATTTATAACCCTTTGTCAGACCAGAACAGTAATTCGAAATAATCTAACAAATATGAGGATATTCCAAACTTTCCGATTAACCAGATCACATGCATCCTGTTTATTCTATTATAAAATGCCATAGTAGAAAAACTAACAAAAAACATGAATAATTATTTATCTTATGAAGGAATTGATAAAATGCTTTAATCGTGCATTTCATAATATGGATTACGTATCATACCTCATAAAATCCCTATACGAATAAATTAATAACAATTTACATATTGTTCACATACTATTGTTTTTATATTCATTTATATGAAAATCCAATTTCTTCTTTTTATCGCGGTGTGTTTAAAAATACCGTTTGAATCTGATGAATATTAGACAATTGCACGACACGTGTAAATATTTCATAATCTTGTATTCGAGATTTTCTAAACTGGATAAGTCAGTTTGTACATTTTTAGAAATACATATGATGATCTGTCAAAAAATAAAAATATAAATAGTATTATTCATTTGATATTATCTTGGTTATAATTTAGTTGGCAGTTGAACTCGAAAATTAAAACGAAAAGGTTTTCAATAAAAAAATGATATTAACAATTTTTTTTTGGTTGACCAAATGTTTATTACGTTATTCATCGACGTGAAACAAAAAACATTAACGAGAGTATTTTTTAATATCTGTCGGTTAAATTAACAAGTCTCTATTTTTTTCCAAGATGACTTATTCTATAGAAGCTTTTTAATAAAATGGTTTCATATTATCGTCTTTTAAAAACTTTTTCAATACGATATTTTTTGACGAGTTTATTTTCTCGTCACAAAATATTTTATGAAAAGCAGACATTAAAATTTGTAGATTTATGTGGTTTGCTAAGGAAGGCTTGAAAATACTTTTAAGATGTTTTGTTACTTAAATTAAACCTGAAAATTGCTTCGAAATACAATTGAAAATAAAAATAATAAGGATGATATTTTCAATTTCAACGAAAAAAAAACGTTGACTGCCTCATAAAATGCAATGTATAGTTTTTTCTTGTTTCAATTAATACCATATATACTGTTAACATACTCTCTTAATCTGAATCAGTGAAAATTTCGCCTAATGCGTCAGCGAAAACAATTTTTGCTGTTAAATCAGTCAATTTCACTTTTTAACCAGTTGATTTTACTATTTAACCAGTCGAAATATTGCATTTACTGAAACTTCTGCAGAACTCAACCCTAGTGCCCACTATTTCACTGGTGCTTCAGTTGTACACTCTTTTAACACCGTTCACTGAATATAACCAATGATTTGCTTTTCATTCTACATAAAACTGAACATCTATATACAATTTCAATAAAGTAGATTTTAAGGCTGCAAGAATTTTATTCCTCGAAATTGAGCAGATTTTTCTGGCCTAAGAAGTTTTTATAAGGGGAAAGTAAAGAAATGTTCTGTATTCTTTTTTGCGTTTTAATAATCGCATTTGAGTTCCACAGGTTATCCATATGCAAGCACAAAATTCTAGATCCTGTAGACGCCACTGAAAAATTTATTAATAGCGATCTGTTTCAGGTATGTATCTAATGTTTATCGTAATTTTTCGTTTTTAACTATTTTTATAACCTTTAAAATTGCATAAGGGTGCTACTATATGGTTTGAGGGAAGTGTCCAAAGTTATATTTGCACCTTGTAGGTTTCATTTGCTTGAAATTGATGATTTTACCACATATATCAAGAAATTTAGCAGTTACATTTCAGCAGCCATGAAATCCGCTTTTATTATTTAAAATTGAGAAATGTAAGCTATTTTTCGGGTTAACTATTGAATTAATCAGTAAATAGACACTGTTTTCCAGCAATAACCACTGATTACAAAGCATACGGTTTGATTTCAGTGATTTTAGTGAAATTCGCCTAATCTATCAGTTAGTAAGCACTATATTCCAGCGAAAAGCACGTGATTTTATTCCACTGATTTCAGTGAAATTCACTGAATCGATCAGTGAATAGGCATTGTTTTGAAGTGGCAAAAATGATTGATTTCATTTCAATGATTTTCCAGCGAATTTAGAAGAGTTCGATTTTGAAATTAGTGTCTAATGGCTGATTCACAGCAATTGCAAATGCGCTTTGTGAATTAGCGACTATGAACTGTCAATTAGTAGGTTTTCGCTGGTTCAGATTAAGAGAGACAACTAATTTGTACTAAGTGAATTGACTAGTGGTTTAAATTCTTTTAGTAGGCTACATTCGTACTTATTACATAAACAATGATTAATGTTCACCATTTTTACGGACTTTTAATAACACCTCAGGAATAAAACATGGTAATTTTTGTTTTGATGATTACTGAAATCGATCGTACACTTCCTTGATGACTATTCCGGTGGGGTTTCTCTGTTTTACGTAATACGCAATTTACGCAGACCGCTTTTCCATGGGACAAAGACTACCTGCGAGCATCGATTTATTTATTTCACATACCATAAAATTACCCATAACCCGACCAGCGTTCGGACAAAGCGCCGTTTGCCGGCTTTATCGCACGCGGAACCAACGATTGCGTTGAAAATAACTGCCTGGTTATAACATATCTGACCAACCGGAATTTCTGTACACCTCAACGATCCATATAGTCCCGTTCGCGATGGGCGTGTTGATGCTCGTATTGCTGATGCGATGATATATTTTTTGGTTCAAATTTTCAAAAAATATGATCTTGAACGCTGTAATCAAACATTGTGAGCATGATCGTATATAATTCGAAACCTGCATATAAATCCAGAAAACGATAGCAATTTTGACCGATTCTAAATGAAATCATGCCGGCTAGTGGAAAATAGAGAATACGTTTTTTTTGTTAATAAATTTTTGTACGTTACAAGTAGTAGAAACTTTTGCGAGTCGCATAATCGATGTTCGAATAGGAAATTTTGTTTCGAACCTCCTTAATTTTCCTGAAAATCAAAATTTTAATATTCTGATTTTTTTAGTTTTTTAGTGTTTTGTATGTTCTTTTATCGCAATTTTCAGGCAACCACAGATTTGATCATTATTACTGAATTTATCATCGACGATTTCATTGTTGGTCATTAGCCTCCTGAAGTGGGATAAGTAAGATCCGAAACGTTGAGGTTATCTTTCCCCATTTTTTTTTACATTTTTTCCTCTCCTTTTTTTCTCTCTTATTGAGAACTATTTCCACGTATTGAGGGACACTCAATACAATAAATTTTTAATTATTGTTCGACAGTATTAATAAACCTACTTAAAATTTAATTTTGGTCATTATTACTGGATTTTTTTATCAGCGCGTTTATGAACCACGGGAAAATAAACAGTTCATCTTAATGGGATTGTGTTGTTGAGTCTAATGTTGTCAACATTTCTTAGTATTTTGCACAAAAAATCGAAATGATCTGTAGAAGACTTTTTTAAAAAATTAGTTTTTTTTTGTGTGCTGTAGTTGTTGTTATTTTTCGAGGCTCTCCTGGACTAAAATTTTCTCGAAGCCAAACGTCTGATGAAAATTGTAGAGCCTTCAAAGCTCTACAACTTTATCACATATGCAATTTCCTCTCTTGATCAAAAAATGAAAGAAATCGCAATAGTACCTAGTATTATAGCCTTCTTTTATCGCTCCTAACTTGTTGGAACATCATAGCAATATTATAATTGTAATATTATAATTAATTGTTATATTTATTTTTATTTTTACAAATTTTGCAGCTTTTAATAAGTAAAGTTTGTATTTCGCATGCGTCATTAAATTTATCTTTAGACCAAATAGTTATTCAAAATGAATTAATTCAAAGGCTTAATCGGTGAATGTAAGTAGTCCCATGTGATGTTTTTCAACAAAATTGTCCAACCTGTACAAAAATATAATACACTTATTAGGAACAACTGATATTTCTAGGTCCAAATAACTGTTTTTAAAATTATCTATGCATTTACTACAGGATCTAATGATTTACTAAAACAAGATTTGACAAGATTGACAATATTGTTACCATTGCATTTGTATTGCATGGCAACTAATTAACTCAAAAATTAAAAAATAGACTATAATATCTCACATTATAACCGACTAAAGAGGGAAAAATATCTATTTTTGCAGTTTCGCTCCTGTAATTTTTTTCCTGAATAATTAACGAAATTGCATATATGAGAAAATTGTAGAGCTTAAAAAGACCTTCAATTTTCATCTGTTATTTGTTTTGTTTCCATAAAATTTGAATTCAAGAACGAAAACGAAAGTACGAAAGTCACAACTATCGTACACTACAAAAAATCGTTTTTGTTTAAGTGCTCCACCGATTATTTTGATTTTTAGTTTAATGATTTATTGAATAACAAAAAGTCAAAAGCTTTCTAGTATAAATTTGTAACTATTGAGTTTAATAAATTGTGACAGAAATCATAGATTTTGAAAATGTATATTGATAAACTATGCGTGATCTTTTTATGCGAGCACTAGCTATGAATGCTAATATTGTTTTATGATATTCATCATAGTCTTTTAATAGTTACGATATATAGTCATCTTCGTCACGTTAATGTTCATTGTTTACACGCAGTGTTTTCTGCGTTATTTTTGCATTTTTTGTTACCTAAGTAATTGAAATTTTTTTCATTGTGATTACGAAAGTAAACATTTATGTATTGTTTAGTTCATTTATACCTATAGAAATGGAAGTCGAACATATTTTATGTATGGTGTCAACGTTTGAAGGACAATTATTTGGATTAATTATGTAAAATCATTAACTTTACCTACAATTACATTCTACAATTTCAGAAATTCGAATATGGATTGGAACTTGAGAGATTCGATATTAGGAAGGAAATATAAATCTTGAACTTCAAAATAATCAATATTGAGACCGTTTTAATTGTCATTTTTTAGTTACTTAATATAGCATTATCAACTGACTAATTCGTAGATAGCCTCTTTCTCTGCGCTGATGAAATAGTAGTTTTCGATACGAGTGTGTAAAGTTCGACTTTAAAACACCACATTTTAACTTGTGATAAGATAGGGATAAAATTTGTTAAAATCAAAATCTTACGCCAGAGATTCGTATGTTACTTTTTTTAATTAGTAATGCATAAAATTATTGTTTGTAAAATAGAATTTTACGCACCGAAAAAGGTCAAATTTTAAACATTAAAGTAAAAATTAAAAAAATGTTAACATTATAATTTTACTTTACTTAATGAATATGAAGAAATCAAATCTGAATATGAATATGATTTAGTGATAAACATAGTCTATAAGAAAATGTAACTGACATAAATATTACATTACATAGTTTCACGCACTTGCAAATATTCTCTTAGTAATCGACATTTCCTTAGCTTCAGATGATTTACCGAAAGTTTACTTAATTCTTAATGTATAATAAAAGTACTGTTCTCTAACTTACGCTTCGTTATAGGCTGCTGATAAATTCTGGCGAGTGAATCATTGATTTATTTAATATGATTTTATTAGATGAACGAAAATATGCATTTTGTACTTTCTAAAAAAAATATTTTTAAATCTAACAATCAGTAAATTAACTCTTAGCAGTATGGTATAACTACTGACTGCATATTTCTTTGCACATTTTTAAGAATAGAAATGTTATTTTTCCAATCACAAAGGCAATTTTTTGTTATTCACTGTAACATGTCTACTATTAATGAAAGAAACTAGAATACAAAATATTATCTATTACACATTGTTATAAACATAGTAAAGGGACAAATTTCATATATTACAAAAAAATTATTCGTTGCCATAGTAGAAAATGAATTAAGTTTCTGGAAAGTTGCTACCAAGTTAAGTTATTTTTTATGTTAATGGAATAAGACAACTAAGCAGTGTAACAAATTAAACAGGACGAAATTCTACCAGGGTGGCATTTTCTAACTAATTAAATGATTCTTTCGAGTTAAGACCTTGGAGGTTGCCGATCACGAATCGGAAATCGCTTTTCGGAAATTCAAAATGGTCGATTCAATATGGACGAACAATTTTTCCCAAAACTGCTCGATCTTACTTAAAATGTGATGCTCGAAGATTTTGGCATGGCTGATTACGAATCTGAAATCCGTTTTCGGAAAATAAAAATATTGGATCCGTCTTTAGTATTTTTTGAAAACAGATTTTAGATTCATAATCAGCGATCCCAAAAGCCTTCCAATAACACTATTAGATAAAAATTGAGTCATTTTGGATTAATTCGTTCGCCGTATTCAATCCACCATTTTGAATTTCTGAAAACAGATTTCCTATTATTAATCAGGGCCCTCAGCTAACAAATTGCAGATAAATCGCACGTACTGAAAAATATTTGTGTGTAAGAGCTATTGCTATACGATGTACGAACTGAGAGTTGGTAAAATTATAATAATGCGACTTAAAATGCAGTTATTTTAAATATGATGTATATTTCAACTATCTGTCGAAACATAAATATTAGTGACTAATGGCGAATATTTTGAAATAAAAAAAAATACTTCAAATGGACTGATCCTTTAAAGTGAGGTAGTAGACAATACTAAAGTTTCTCAAAATATATTTTTCAATATTACTGAAGTCCACAAGAATTTGATTATGAACAATTATTTTAAAAAAAGTAGATGTAAAAAAGAAAATCCTTAAATTTAAATATCTTATTATGTTCTTAGTGAAAAGGGAAATATTTTTTTCAATTGAAGTGTTACTTAAATTAAATATGATTATTTGAAAACGGGTTACGTATTACTAAAGACAATGATTACAAACACAATCACGCATGTATGAGCATAATATTGATAAAGTTTCGACTTTATTCAAATCGTAATGAGAATTGCTGGTACAGCATTCAGTTACACATATTATCAGCATCATATTCGTCACAATAAAATATCGAATTTTCATTACAATAGAATACTGGAAACGGTCGACAAATCTGAAAATCGATCCGTCAAGCGAGGCTCAACATGAAGGAAATCCATAAATCGACATAAAATGACTCCTTATTGTATTTTTATGGACAATAACAGCATTATTTGACATATAAACAATATGTATTTTACAAATTGAATATTCTATATATGCATTTTGTATAATTAAATTGAAAACAAATGGTTGTTTATCGAGTGATAAAATATAACTTCAGAATAATCACAGCTCGAAAAAAAAGATACTTTGATATATTTTTAACAGTTTTTTTTATTTATTTTGAAAGAACGTGTCAAACCAAAAATTGTTTCAAAGAAAATAATTTTATTTGAAATATTTTTTTGTTCGAATTGAATTTTTCAAAATAAATCTAAATAGCAGAATAAATTTTTTACTGTTTGTTCGATTTGCTCGATTGCCTAATTTTATTGTCAGATTTTATGGTCTCATTCTGTATTTATTTTGCAGTTTTACGAAATTATTTAAACGTATTGGAATAAATGTAATAATAAATGTTGAATTAACCTTTTTTATTCAGCGTTGTATCCAATAAACCCAAGAGACGACATATTTCTTCACGTACACAAATTTTTTCATAAAGATGTCTCCCAGCTAGTTAAATTCAAGCGCACGCACTTATTGAATTGCAATTATCACTGACATTCATTAGCACGTTCACTATTTTCTTATCTTAAAACAATAAAACAATAATAACTGAAGAACGAAACGAAGGTAACTAATACAATTAGTAATAATTTTTACTATTGTAATTGTAAAAGTAAAAAAGTTGATAAGTTTTTCGTAGTATTATTTATGAAATTCGATTTCTGCGTCCGTATTAACTAAATGTTTCTAGTGAATTAGTTTTTTATTGATATTAAAAGTTGAAAATTAACTAATTGAGAGTGACCCAGTTTTCGTTCTAAATTAAGTTGTATTCCTCGTTCAATTCTTTTTGGTACACGTGCAAGCTTTGTTGGGCAATGATACACGAATGAATCTGATGGACCATACGTACAGGAATAATGGAAAACCTGATTACTAGGAGTGATCAAAGCAATTTACATACTAATTTCGTTATTGTATAACTCGAGATAAATATGGCAAATGGTAGCTAGAGGTATGTGTCATAGACTAAAATATATTCTATCAGAGCCAAAATGATCTATCCAATTGGACTCTGTAGCAATGTGGTAGTATTTTTAATAACTGCGAATTCCAAGGAAAAAAAATCAGCGATTCATGTGAGTCTAAAAAAACAATCGTAGATGACGACGACACAGCTGCGTATTTTTTGTCGTGTTAGCATATATATCATAAATGAGCTCATGTGCGATTGTAGTTAATCATTCATTGTCATAATCGGAGAAGAGGGTATAGTAGATTGTTCTCGAGTGTTCTCTCTTGAAATGAATTAGTAGAATTCTACTAATTAATAGTCAAATTCTATTAATGGAATTAGAGAAGACTCGGTTACTAACAATTAGCAGATAACTAGTAATTGCAAGACTAGTTTTTAGTGAATAATTGAATTAGTTTTTTACTAGTTCAATTAGTAATTTAATCATGAGTTACTAATTGATTTAGTAGAACTGAATTATGAAACAATATTTAAAAACAATCTTAATTAGAACCTTTTATAATCTTTAACTAATTTAACTATAATAGTAGAAAACAACTAAAATACAACAGAATTGCAATTCCAATAGTAGAATGGTTCTACTAATTGCAATTAGTGAGACCTCACCTAAAAATTTCACTAATTAAAATAGTAAAATGTCATTAAATACATTTGACTAATTCATTAGTAAAAAATTGTCCCACCAATAGAATTAGTAAACAGTTTACTAATTCAAATTTAGAGAGGAGGTTTAAAAAAAGTTAAGAATAATATTTTGGAGTTTAATATAGTTTTCTTAAATGAATAATAATATAACACTGTAAAAGCGAATGTATTATTTTAAGACATACTCAGTGTTGTTCAAGACGCAATCAATGTCTTCCCCCAAAACTTTTTTGTGTCTTACACATCAAAAGTGTCTTGAAATAATAAGACCCTTGATTATATAGTGAAAAAATAATTTATTTTTATTCATTCAACAGTGAAAGAACATGTTTTGACTATTGATCGGTTTTGAGTTTAGAAAAGCTTGGTGTCCGATTTACAAGCACTTTTATATTGTTTTTTATAAAGTTATTTGTAACCACTAAGACCAAATTGTTGTAGAGCAAATAATCGATTGCCACTGCGCAATTAACAGGAAAATTGTTTTCTTGCATTTCAACCAATTTTTTGAACTATATTTTAATTTAATTTGTTGTTATTGTTTATCTTTGAACTGGTTAAAAAAGAAAAATAAAGAAATTATATTAAAATAAACAAATAAAATGATACTTTGTAGGTTAATTTTTTTGCTTATGTCATACCATTATTTTTTCAAATACTTTGAATTCTCAATAAATATATTTTCATCATATTTTCAACAGTATCTATAAAATCAAACTAAAGACCTCGATAAAATTCAGTCAAAACACTTTCGATAAAGAGGCGATTTTGAATATCAGAGACTCGTGAAAAAAGGTGGTCAGAAATCATAAAAACTAAAGAAATGGCAATCTGTCAGTAAAAAACTAATATTTGAGATATCATTTTGGAATCGATCTAAATAAATTACAATTTTTGAGATGTTTGGATTACACTGTTGGAGTACTGAAAGAAATGTTAATTAAAAATGAAAACCTTAATTACATTTTATTCCTTTGTTTGTTTAGCTATAACTACTATGAAAAAAAAACACTATTCAATGGAATTCGATTTCAGTGAAACATCAATTAATTCTTACACATTCATTCATTCTCTGCGGCATCCGCAAACGTACCAGTGCGTAATTGTAGGTAAGAAAAAAGAAGTACATGAATTGTAAATAAGGCTACGTCGGTGGTGTCTATAATAACGTTTACAGTTTAAACTCAGTACCTTGCTATTTATGTGCATTGAAGAAGATTTCTACTTTAATTGATATTTCTTTTCATATGCACTTATCTTTATTTTCTTTGAAATGGATTAATTTGAAGACCATGGTTTTTTACACCATCGGTCAAAGTAATTACAGTTATACATTTTAGAATACATTTCATTCGGCTAAATTAAAGTTGAAATTTTTATTAAATTTTCTAATAGTGTCATGTCACCTATGCTACACTGCAGAAAAACCGATAATTTGATAGTTAATATCACGAAACTTCAGACATTAGCATTTGATGTTAATTCAATATATATTTACTCCATAAATATACACCTATTAATTTCTGTGTATCTTGTCAAATACACAATGCAAAAGGGAACCAGGCTAATGATAATTTGACAATAATTGTCTAAAAAATGAAAAAAATCAACATCGAAAAAAAAGTATCAATTCTATTTGATAGGGAACAACAATCTAAGACATTATTCTATACAATATTACCCGAAAATAATATATTTTTGTAAATAATGGTTGCCGGCGACATTATAATATTTAGTTGATAGTAATTAACCTCTACAAGGAAGCGGAGCCTCATCTGAAAATGAATTCCCAATAATTTTAACGTGTTTTGCACTGCCAACAAATTCGATGGACAAAATTCAAGTGGCTATTTTTAACATAAAATATCAAGTAATGTCAGATATAGTTCAACAATAGTGAGTAGTAATGATTCAAAATTGCTATTTCGCAACGAATTCGCTATTAATTACTTGAAAAATGAATATTATTGAGTATTTTAAGTGCCATTTTCATAAATGGACATTCCAGACGACTGAGAATTTATCATTTTGATGCGTATTTCTTGAATGAAAAACTTTTAGAACTTGGGTTATTTTCAGCGGGCTAATAGAAATGATTGACTTTTACGATTTTCATTAAAAATAACTTTAGTTTTCTTTGCAGTAAAATACTAAATAGTCCTTAGACGCACCTAACTTTTGTAGAACTACCCATATTGATATGTAAACGATAAGGAAGAGGTTATGTCAACGAATTAGTCGATATTGAGGATGTGGATGTCGATATAGTTTTGCAATGACCTGGAGGAAGTTATGTTAGCAAATTAGTCAATGACCGCGAAATTAACGAATTTTAGTTTGAGTTTTAGTTTGCATCTTAGTTTGAGTTATTTTTGTCCTGACTTTAACCCGTTTTAACCTGAAATACCCTAAATTTTACCTTTTGTTCACGGTGTTCTTTTTAGGGAATGAATCAATAAATCATTCCGAAATAATCATGCCTTTTGCATTTTTTCGTCATATTTCCATGTTGAATTTTGGAAATCAGACAACGAATTCGTAATCAGCGACCCAGAAAACCCCTGTATAGTAATTTTCATGAAAATTGAATACTGTTAGAACATTTTGGTCGCCATATTGGATCTGCCATTTTGAATTTTGGAAATCAAATAACGAATTCGTAATTAGTGACCCCGAAAACCCTGTATAGTAATTCCCATGAAAATAAAAAATTGTTAGAAAATGTTGATAGTCATATATGAATCCGTTACTTTGACTTTTTGAAATCTGACTGCAGATTCGGGTTCAGTGACCTCAAAAACATGCATATTTGTGGCAAATTATCGCAAGTGGCGTCAATTTTGGTTATGACCATCTGAAAATAGGCATTTCAACGAACAAAATCCAATACAAAAATGTTTAAAAATCTTACAGTTTAACGTGAGAATGTTCGGTTGAAGTTAGGGGTAATTTTTCGTTTTTAATTCAATATAACATTTACAAATGAATAATATTATTTGAAAAAATTACGATTTATTTGGGATATAAAAAGGCAAAAAAGAAAGTTTCCACTAAATTTGGTGAAAAAATATTTTGTTTTGTCGAGAAAAAAATTAAAAATGAAAAAACATTTTTATTTATTTATCTCGAAAATTTGGAGGTTATGTGAAAAATTATTTACACAAAGTTATTGATCTTTTCAATATATGCCATAAAATATGTTTCGATTCGAGGTCAACTTTCGTCGGAAATTAAAAGAACTTAAAAATTCTACGTTTTTTGATACTTTATTGCAATTTTTTTGAAAAGGGCTCGTTATAATATTTTAATTTTAGTCGTGTTACATTCGTATGATTGCGCATTATCAATATTAGCTAGAAAATTCCATAAGCATGACACTCGCAATTAAAAGTGGTTCAGGCTCACCGTAAATACTTTATTCTTACTGTCATGGATTGGGAATTTTATAGTTTTACACTATAAAAAAAGAAGTAGTTACGGCTACTACTTAAGTAGTAAGATTTGGCATAACTTTTCGTAGTTGGTCTTACTATTTAAATAGAAAAGCTAGACAGTTAAGTAGTAGTGTCAACGAAAAGAAATTTGGTGAGCCGCATCTTACTAAGCAATTACCTTCTCTACTTATTTTATTCCGTGCAACAAATAATATTAATTATCTAACTAATTGTAAGTTAGTTCTTTATATCCATTACAATAATTTGTGTCTTCATAGTTTAACAATAGTTTATTTTAATAAAATAATTAGTAAATTTGGCATTTCTTAAACGTCAACATATTGACATTGGTTAATGACCGATTAAATAATTACTAACACTAACTAACTAATTATAAATCAATTTCAGGATGAATTGTGTTGTACTAACGAAGCATGTAAACTTTTCTGTATCTCTTTTATTTTAATTTTCAAGCTGAGATTAATCACTAGTGCACAGAAGAAAAAACTGACAGTGGATCATTCATCAAAGCTACTTAGTTCTCGTAATGTACTTTCTGACAGAGCATGGTGTTTTGGTATATCTTTTCTGCACCTTGACTTTCTTCGTGAAGTGGAACACCCCTTTTATTCTTTACTTTGTACTTTTTATGTATGTATATTGCTCTTGTTTGTTCAAATAATGGTAATCTGAATCAATCAAAAACTCATTGAACGATTTTTTTAACATATACAACATTTAACTGCGCAATTAGATTGGTAGTAACAATATAATTAATAGCTTGGGTTTGTTGTTGTTATCCAGGTTACATCAAGAAATCTTAGTAAATACAAAACTAAAAGGCTACTTGTAGTTGACTTGCAATTCTAATCATTGGTAACTATATAAGTTGTTAATTATAATTGGTAATTATAAGTGACCTTTTAGTTTTGTGTTTACTGGGAATGCTTTATTGTAAAAAGTCGTTGAAATATAAATATTCTACTGCAGTAAAGAATGAATATTGTTTATGTGAACGTTTTTATCACTGTAAAGATTATATGCACTTAGTAACATTGACTAAAGTGTGGTTACTAGTGGGCAACTACATATTTAGTCAGTTCAACTACATATTAGTTTTCTAACTTAACTTTCTAGCAATATCTGATCAGTTCAGCGAAAATGTAGTTGAAATTACTCAATATTTGGCTGTTAACATGCAACCACATACTTAGACAATATTACTAAATCTTTTTCTCAGTCTAAGTGGGTGGTCGACACTTTCTAGTTGATATTTGCCAATTATATCATCATTAAATGCATGCTATTTTTTAAATACAGTCTCTGCCATGTGGCTGAAATTTATTAATCTAAATTAACATGGGAAAATTTGTTTTCTCAGTTTTTTTAAACGAATTTTTCTATAAAATATTAAAAATCTGAAGTTTTGTATACTTTTCTCAAATTTCTTCTGAAGGCTCTATAAAAATTTCAATTAAACAAAATTGTCCGACTGATAAATATCAATTTTAACGAGCAAAAATGGACTTTAGCCCACTTATTCCGGTTCAGAATAGCAAACTTTTCTATTTCTGGGCTAAGCAATTGGAGAACTTAATGTATAAGCAGAAACAAGAAATCGGAACACCGGATGAACAATACTAAATAAAGTCGAGTTCGAGATTAGTCAACAACATTGTCGGATATGTGTTAGCGAGTATATCAATTTTGCCTAAGAGTTGAAAAAAAACATGAATATTGTTTTAAATTAAAAATAGGTAAATTCCAACATCTTATAACTAATTTTGATTTGTTTTACGACTAAATAATAGTACAAATTACACGAAAATGACTAAGAAACTTGATAAAACAAAGAATCTTTCCGTTTCAATTTTTATTTATAAAGTGATCATGAAAATTAAAAAAAAAATGATTTCCCAGATAAAATGAGTGTTATTTATAGCACAGAGTTTTCATTTACTTATTTGTATTTGAAGATACCACATTTTGAAAACGAAAGTATTTTTAATTTAAAAAAATCGATTTTTTCGACCTATACACTATGTTTAATAGCAATCAAATAATATGTACAGATCTTGTCGAAATCTCGTCTAGATCGAGAGTTTTCTCGTCTCTTGATCTCTACATCAGAATTAGTACAAAAAAGCTATTATACAGAGAAAACTGTTCTTTTAACCCATTTTACCATTCCAGATAGTAATTTTGGGAAAGACTTCCATAATGACAAAAATTACCATTCTTTATGGTTACAATGACTAAGTTCTTGGAATTGTTACTATTTAGACAGTGAAAATTACAAAAAATCTAATAATTTTTAACAATAGTAATTAACAATTTTCTCCATTCTACAAGTCTGTCCCAAAATTACCATCTGAAATGGTAAAATTTTCAAGCACATTTTTCTCCACGTATAAAATAAAAAATGAATTAGTAAATTTTAAATTTCACTAGCAAATAGTAAAATATCATAAACATACTAGTAACATTATACTAATCGTAGTGTTGATTCTACTAATCTAATATTTTACTAATAAAATAGTATTTTTATCACAGTAGGCCGCAAGATTTTCCGCTCTGGTTTCGGATGCAAAATTAAAGCATGGGGAATGTTATAAACATTTTGTACCTTGAAACCAAGTGTTATAATCGTATTTTGTCTCCCGTGCGACGACGATAGCCGACATGGCGCAAAATGTCATTTTGCTCCCTAGGTAGCAAAAAGTACAATTTTTACTATTTAATCGTAAAATTTCGAACTAATTGAATGAATAGCCCACTTTTCGTCTATAAATTAGTAGTTTTCAACTGTATTTCGAGAGTGGGCTTCCATTTAATCATAATTTATTCAGAATCATATTTCTGCTTTCGGTCAGATATCGGACAATTAAACGTATAACAATTACGCAGTCAACTTTTACTTGGCGTGAATCGCGTGGCGTGTCAAAGCATTCACTTCTATATACATGTTGAAGTCTGTAAATGTGAATAAGTACTTGAGTGTACGGATCGTTGCCCGTTAAACAGAGTTCTATCAATTGTCTGCCAAGCGTGAAAGCCGCTCGGCTGCGTGAACATAAACTCCCCTCTACGGGTATTACGTGATCTTATCGAAGGCGTCTTCTTACGTGAAATTTATCTCGAATGCATGAGAATATGTGCGTATTTCGAATCCGTAGGAAGTACCAGTTTTTACTTTAGGAGCTACCTACCTATTGCAATAATGAATTAATTCGGATTTGGAAATTTTGATTATCATTATAATAATTTTTGAGTAGATTTAGATGATTTAGAGCATAATCAAGTTTCTTGGCATAAATGACACTTTTACTGAATTTGCGCCCAAGGGCAACATTTCTGCCTGTTAATGAAGTCAGCGCCCGCCTTACTAAATGAAAAAGTGAAGATTACCATTATTGAATGATATGTCAAGTTAGTAGATCACTTGCCAGCAAATCACTTTTTGAGTGCAGTTTTAGCTTACAGATGAGTATGAAGTTCTTGATACTAGAACTTCTAGGAATAGTTCTAGTTATTTTGTTTAAAAAAATTGCGAATAAAAAAAGGAGCTCGTAACTAAGCAAAGTTTAGTAGACAAAAATATCTTCCGATACGTCAGTTTTGCATTAGAATTCTAGTTCTAACATATATCTTCCGAAGTCCCGATATATTTCAAAGATAGTTTCGATGATTACCCATTTTTAAACAATTTTTATTGTTTTATGGTTTAAAATAATAACTTATTTCGATCAATTACAATACAAAATAAAAAATAAACAATAGGAGTTCTGTGGGTTGTATCCAGATAAACTGAAGGATAAAAATTTTAAATTTTCAAAACGGACGTTGACTATATTTTTCTCTTCTTTTTTAATGCAAAAACGATCTAAATGGCAGCTTTTCTTTCAATTTTGTTCCGTAGCAATGATCTTTGTTCGCAATCAAATACCTGTCTCTTTTCATTTCTATGACGAGTTAAGCGGGTGTGTTACTCTTTGTTGGTTGTTAAAAAGTTTATTTTGTGTTCATTCAATCTAATCTTTAAAAATCTGGAAAACAACCATTTAATTAATTATTTCTGAATTTATATAAATTTAATCCAATTTAATGGTGTCTTTTAGCCGTTTTCAGATGTTCTTCTTTTGCTACATTAAAAGGAAACAGCAAAAAATGGATTTGAATGTGTTAGCTAGATTGTATATAATACAAATTAATACTGATACCGATGAGGCATTGAACCTTAGTAACCATTGAAAGAATATAGCCACCATATTTTGTTCTTGAATTACTGGATAAAATAAAAATGCACGCAGGTCTTTTTATACATTGAATACGCTTATTTTATAACTTTTCTATCACTCCGGGCGCATTTCGTGATTTGGCGCCCTAGGGCGAAACTGTTAGACGCGGATAATCGCATTTTGCTTCCATCGTAATAAAATATGTTATATGCACCAGTGCGAAATTTCAATATCCACTCAGAATGATTTCATTTTGATACATGATATACTATATCCTGAAAATATATCACATATTTGGGTCAGATTGTAAAAAAGCTTAATAGTGCTTTGTCTCGCCCTATGCTTTTATATGTGTTGTAAGTAGATGTTGTCTTAATTGTTATTTATAGCATAAGCAATAAAGTCAATTGTTATTATTATAATATTTGTAAGATTAGTAGAAACAAATAAGAAGAATTCGTTAGGTTAATCATTTTTGCAATAGATATCGTTCCATATATGGAGATATTCCAAGATTACAATGCATCATGGAACTCAATTAAGTTTTATGGCATTTATGTAAATTGATTTTTCGTGGATTAGGAGTGTAGGCCAGATACTTGCATTTTAAAGAACCAAGTACTGTAACTTTTCACTAAGAAAAGTATCTTATCCTAGTTACAAACTCCTATCTATTAAAGAGGTTTCCTATAGCGTTTAAACGAAATATAACTACGAAAATACCTGTCTATTAGTGAATAAAATACTTATCTTTTAAATGTTTTTATTAAGCAGTAACGACGAGGTAACATTGTATTAAAGTAATTTTATAAATCCTAATCCTGACAATTTTTAACCGTCCAATTGTAGGTATTCTTCCTTCAAAAGTTTGGTATACATCAATATAAGAGGTTATGTTAATATGTCAAGATACCGCTTTTAAAAGACGGTTTATTAAAATTTGCAATATTTTTCTGCAATCTGTCGTCTTTTAACCGATAAAAGAAATATATTGCTGCACTAAACATACACTGTAAATTTGTTGGACTGAAACTTAGTACAATGGATTAAAATTTCAGTCCAACAGATTTGAAGTGTAATAAGATTCCTATTAGAGGGTATAAAAATTCTAATATCAGGTAAAAAGTAATAAAATTCCATTTTGTTAAAAATAATTCATTATTTTTTCCAAGTAAAAACAATCTAAAGTTTTATAACTTTTATCATAATTCGTGATCGATTAATTTAGTCAAAAATTAAACATCACGATCTCACGCAACTTCCGTGTACACAATATTCCCAATAAATCGGAGTAAACGAGGTGAATGCAAATAAGGAAAAACAACTTACAACGCAATGAATGTTGTGTGTTATTCTTTACATCATGCTCATGCAATTGTTTATTTTTTTAAGGTGGGAATTATGCAAGTTATTACAAAGTACAATGAACTTTGGTCATTGACTGCACGAAAGATTTTTTGTATCACTTAAAACTAGATCAAATTAAACGTTTTTTTAAAATGTTTCTTTATTCAGCGATTTTAGGAAATGTAAAATATTTTCAATAAAAAATAATACAACCTGAAATAAAAACGCGTTTCTCTCCCTGCAGAATTATGTGTAAATTTAATCAAATCAAACGGAGTACCAGCGATCTCGTACTTTTTTGGAGCCCTAGTACTGGTTCTAGATAGGTTCTAATTAAAAAATCCTGTAATTTTCAAACTCACATAATTCTATTGATTTTCATCCATTTTTGCCCGAAAAAATCGCTTTCGACGAAGGATTAAATTTGTTCTCAAAACATTTATTCGGTGAAATTTGACAGGATAAAATAATATCGAAAAAATCTTGTCAATGTTGAAAACAAAGAAAAATGAAAAATGGTCAATTCTTTCTAATGTAGTCTCTTATGTTTTCACTCTATAAAAATGTAACCCAGATAAAAATTAAAGTAGTTACGAGTGACCACAAGAAGGTACGTAAAACCGATTTTTTAGTATTTTTTGTCAGTAGACGTACAGTTTGTTCGAGATCATTATAAAAGTATTTGCAGTTTTTTATTTTTTAGTACATGGTACTAGTAAAGTTACACGTATCAAAATCTGCAATTTCACATATTTTTAAAAATTACACTTCAAATATTCAAACAATCTTAACATCATCTCTCTCTTAATTTCAAACATCTTAATTAATGCATTTCATTATTATTGCTAATTAAACATACATCATTAACGCCTATATACTTCGTTAGAAATGTCCACATTCGTTGGGCAATGGAGTGTGTAAACTGCACGAAAGCTACAGCAGTCCGACGTATTATATAATTAATAATGGGTAGAAAAGGATACATAATGTAAAAACTACAGTATGAAACACGCGTCGTAACCAACGAAAATATTTAGATTAGTGAAATTATTAATAAAAGCACGGACATTCACGTATTCGATATAAATTTTAATATAATATTACAAACTTTAATAATAATTTATTAAAATATTGACGAAACTTAAATAATCTATACTGTAATTTAATTATTTGCATCAACTACGTTTAAATTTGACCATTAAATTGTTCTTGAATTATTTATGACTCAGAATAGAAACATCTTTAACAAAATGAACAAAGTTTCAATGCCAAAGAATAGACACCCTCGGGAACTTTTATTATCGATTTTTATTTCCTTTAAGCTATGAAACCATATACAATTTCAAAAAAATATCAACGTCTTTTCTCTTTAGAAATATACGAGCAATATAAATAAAACCCGGCAGCGAAGATCGTAAAACTTGTATCCCCTGTACATCTAACACTTAATACCATTAACGGTATAAATGTGTAATAGAATACTAGTCAGAGTTAAACCGTGTTTTACTGTTATAGTGTATTCTAAGCGGAACAAGACATTAATTACAATTTTTTCGAAATTACGTTTGATAGATTCTAAATTTTAACTCACAACATTTACGTCGTCTGTAAATGCTTGAAATTCTTATATATGGCAACGGCTCTTCTTCAGATGTTGGATTAATAAATATTTATATATAGAATTTAATTGATATTTAGCATGTAGGTAAGGAAAATATTAAATAGTATACTTAATTAGTGATACATTTCCGCCTGATTCGTAAATTCCAGGGATTTGTAATGAATTTAATAGTAATTTGATTTTTAATGGCACATGTTTAACCGTAGACTGTATAATGCTAATATTTCCTTATCTACCTTGTATTAGTCATATTTGCAAGTAAAATATTATTATTATTAAATATTATTATGGTAAGCCTATATTATATAAAAAAAAATATATTTATTTATTCGAAGCTTTCTGGACCCGCTTAAAGGGGTTATAAAGTAAAAATCATTTATTTCCGAAAATTCTTGGTCAGTTCTCAATTAATTTCTTTGGTATTTTTTAGGATATAGTCTATAACTTGTGTTTTTTTTTTGTGAAATTTTCTACCTTGTCGGCGGACCACTTTAGAACCCTCTTAAAGGGCCGCTAAATGCCGACTAGCTATTTTTATCAAATTTCCTTTTACAGACGCTGTATTTTCAGTAAAGGTCCTATCTTTGAAGGTAAAATCATAATAAGCTACAATTTGTGACGTTTTTCGCATTTTTCACGAATCTACACTGAGTTTTTATTTATTAGGTCAGAATTTGCGAGAATAAAAGTCGTAGGTGATAACGCGAATTATCCTGCGACAACAAAACATCTATAATTGCGAATTTTCACTCCGTTTTGAAGGGGTCTTGTTGAAACTTGGAGTACATTGATAAAAAGTGCGTAAAAGTGACTTAAATAGATATGAAATAGACGATATATTTAGTTTCTGTTTAATTTGAATTTTAGGTTAGGAAGTCAAGTTTTCGAGTGGTCAGCATTGCTTCCCCTTAAGAAATTAACTTTTTTTACAAATTGTACTATTTAATATGCTCTGAAAAAGGAAAGACCCCCCAAAAAACGCAGAAGCTGTGTAAAATATAGGGAAAAGCTTTCTGTCATTTTTGATTCTAATGAATTCAGAAGTATTACAATAGTTCCTTAATTAAATAAGGAATAAAAAATGAAATCAGTCTTTGGTTAGTTTCTGGTCGGTTTCGATATGTTCCATGTTAAAGGAATAGGAAAACTTGGAAGTGTAAGAAAAAACTAGACAGATTCTACTACGAAGACTTATGATGATAAATTAATCTAAAAAAACTAGGGATATAAATGTTAATAAAAATCAAAATGACGAATGTTTTTTGAACGTTTCTTTCTTTCTTTTTTATTTTGTATTATCAGTATTTTTTATTGATGGATATGTTTCTAGTTTGTTTTTAATAATTCGACCTTTCTACAGCTGATATTTTTCCCTAAAACAGTTAATTGAGTTAGTATCAGAGCATTTACCTTCTTTTTTTAATCGCAGATTGGCGTGGTATTTTATGACATTTATTTAAAAAAAAATTTAATTCTGTTCTCGATTATACTTTCTTCAATAAGATAATTCATTTCGTTGGAAAGTTCTTTAGTTTTATGTATTTTGTCGGTCATTCAGTTTGGTAATCTAATTGCTATAAGATCAATAAGTATTTGGATATATTTTTCTAACTAGTAGTAATAATTTGTCCTTCTTTAGAGAATAATACATCAAATTTCTAGTTAAGTATTTAAATGCAAAACTAAAATCAATTGGAGATCATCTTTGTTTTCCAGTATATAGTGAAGTTTTCTTTTTCATTTTTTCTATTCTGACTCTACTGTGCATTTAAAGTCAGGCAGCCGTTCTGAATTACTTTTTGCAACAACAAATTTTAAAATTCTAATTTTCTTCTTGTTTTCTATATGTACAGTCCTTTTCAAAATCTATCCATTAGCAGACATCGATTTTTCTTATAAAATTTCTCTGCTAAAAAGAATGACAAACTTTTATTTCTTATGCTGTAATATATTTTCAAATAATTTTATTATTTTTTTTCTCTTCAATAACACAGGCCAACATGGTTTTGTTATTCGAAAGTGAATAATCATTTCCGGTGCCATTTTTTGCGTAGAATACGAATCTGGGGTCAGAATTGTCCCATCATGTCACGATATTCAGATATTTGTGGTTATATATCCACAAAATTCCGTTTTTGCTACTTTCAAATACTTAAAGAAAACATGCTTAAATTTTTATTCACACTTTTTTATATTGATGTCTTTTTGGTAGTTATTTTAGAAAATAATTAAGTAATAATAATCTTTACTTAATTTTATTTTCGGGCACCTTAAAAGTGTGGATATCTGCAGGGTTTATTTAATCAAGTTTAATCGATGTGCCAATTTCTTGTGATTTTTTTTTCATAAAAAGGAACACTTTTGGGGGGTCAGACCGAAGAAATTAAAAAATGACCAAAATAATGGTCACCCTAATGATTATCCATCGATTGTCATCATTATAACTAATATATTTATGTAACCATTATTGTGTAGTAATTTAAGCTTGCTAAATCATTTATATCTTTAAAAATTCAATGACTTGTTCCGCTTGAGTCCTCTTATATCTTCTGTTTCTTGGAGTAAATTTTTCGCAAGTGGGTTTGGATGCATTTTTAATCGGGATGTATATTTTCTTCAATGTTCAGCAATTTTTTGCTTATGTGCGTCTATTTTTTAGTAATTTTCTATTATTTCGTTCGTTACAAACCATGGGACATTAACTGTTTTTTCCTAGTTTTATTCCTAGTTGTTTCCTCTTGTTCCATATATGCTTTGTCCATGTTAGTCTTCGATCTAAGTGACGTCTACTAGATATTTTACTGATTCAGCTTGTAGAATTTTCTTCTCAATCAGTTTAATTGGTGGACATGTTTCTTTCTTAAAGGTTATTTCTACAGATTTTTGTTCATTTACTTGGATCCTCCATCTATTTAACCACTTTTGTACATCATTTAGATTTAGTTGTAAATTCTTAGTTTACTGGATCTTTACTTGAGACCAGAATCGCTGTGTTATTCGCAAAAGTACCGGTTTGAAGCTTTTTTGGCCTAGGAATGTCCGATGTGTACTTATATAATATAAAGTGAGGGTCACAAAACACTGCCTTTTTACATCTTGACCATTTACCTTATTTAAACTTTATAAATACTTAATTGGAAAACCACAAAACTTACATATTATCTAAGTAAAAACAATTTTTCGAAAATTCATCAAACTTTTGTCGGGTGCACCTCAAAAACCCGATAAATCATATAACAGACATTTAAAAAACCCGACATTCAATAACCAGACATTTCAAAATACAGATATCGAAAAACCAGACATTTCAAAAAACAGACATTCAAAAACCGTACGACATACAAAAAATGATCTAGGGTCGACGTCCTTGAGGTGTCACTGGAAGGTCATTTAAAAATGTTTGACCAAGGGATTAATTTTTTAGGTCGCTTGAAGGTCAAATCAGTTTATTAAATCGGATTATTTATTAAACACACTTGAAATTGAATCATTAATAAATGTCTGGTTTTTGAATGTCGGGTTTTTGAGATGCACTCCTTTCGTCGATCTTTGTGATATAAATAACAAGGTTTATATAACGCTAAGAATTACGATTAAGATAATATATACCAGATCAATATGTCTTATATTAAAGATATAGATTGTTTAAATCATTAATTCTTTTAAGAAAACAAAAAAGATCAATTCATATTTAATCACATTTAGTTCCTGCCGGAAATTTTGAAATAGATCAGCAAAATATATTAATGAAATCGGGATATTATTTATAGGAAAGCAATGCAAGATGCAACTAATCGACTAATAAACAGAATGTAAATTTGTATACATGAATTGCAAATGAAAGGTTTTTAATACTAGTTTGTTAAAATAACTATAGGTTACCTACTAGTTCGTTCGGTCTTATTAATTAAAGTGGGTCTAGTTAAGTCTGTCATTCTAAATTCATAATTGCTGTACTTAACGATACCGGAAAAGTTCGTTTAGTCACTATTTACCGGTTTCCTTGTTTACCGAATTCCTTTTCTGCCCTAAATAATAAAATTTTTCCCCTTCGTATTTCACGGCATCATACTTATTACAGTAATAATTATGGACGAAAATAAATGCCTACTGAAAAATAGCATGATACCGCTTTAATAAAATTCTTTAACATCTATTTTTCAAAAAATAATTTTATTAATGGTACACAGATTTTTCAAAAGAAAATCATCAAAATGTCACAAAATCATTTGATTATTATTAAGGAGGAATCTGAACAAAACTTTTAACGAGGTAACACGAACAATTTACTTATTATTAAGGAAATATTATCTATTTAGAATTTTTTGATATTGAACGTATGTTTTCCAAAAACAAAAAGAATTTTCGAAAAATAAATATACATGGAGAAAATAAATATTTATAGGAACTACTAACTAGATAGTATAATAAGACATCATCGTTTTTAATTTTACTACCTAATTAGTGACCTCGACAAATTAGGTAGCTGAACCAACTAAACAATCTATTTGTACCAAATCTTACTATTTAGTTAGTAAAACTATTTTTTTTCTTTTTACTACTTAGGTTCCCATTTCGTCCATCTATCCTCTGAAAAAATGCTGTCTTGGGTCAAATGCTGTAATTTTATTATTAATGAACTTCAGTGCTTGCTACGAAAACTATTTCACACATTTAGATTAATGATTCAATTTTTTCCAACAAATTCTGTAGAAATGTAAGTTTTTTTCCTCTACGCTGGTCTATCTTCTTAAGTTCAGAATATTTTATTAGGTAAATTCATGATTATAAAAATGCATTTTATACTTAAAAATCAGATTTCAATCACGACACCAAAAGTCATCACTCTCTTAATAATACTTATAGTTGTTTACTAACAACTAAACACAAGCAAATGAACATAAACATCGAACCGATTTGAGTCTCTAACATGTAATTTTTCATTTATCTGCTGTTTCATTTAATTGCAACATTTCATAAACATTTTTAATGTATCGGCAAATAAGTAGGACTTAGTCCGCTAAAATTTCCCAATTTTTGTCCGTTAATTAAACGCAATTTACGATTTTTACTTAGCGCTACAAGTCAGACTTCCGCAATTCTAATTACCGACAGAATTCGTCAAAGTTAGTTGCGAAAACGTTCCGTGTGCGGCATTCGAGTGATGAAATATATCGATTAGGAAAATAAAAATGCGGTCCATATGGTTTCTAGAATTTTCTGAGAATTTGGAAAATGTCTTCGCGAAAACCGGTTCCGGTTCTCTAAAGGAGTACGGAATCTTTACACTCTGGGAACCGGTCCCTAGCAGCGTCTATTTAGTGACTACTATAATAGGATCGGTGCTCTTTAGATTTGGATTACTAAGAGCATGCTTACTAATTAGAATCGGTTCACAAAATATAATTAAAGCGGATACATTTTTTCAGCTGTCCTAACCTAAAAATGCGAATGTTTTTTCGTATATTTCATTTTATGTTGGATTGCGAACAATTTTTTGGTTAAACACAAGAAATTAGTAAATTTAACTAAATGGGGAGTTGCGTAAGGGAAACTAAATTTTTAATAGTTTTTATAAATCTATTTATTTAAACTGTTTAAAATATAGGTAATTCAATGTTTATTTAATCATCTAAATTGATTCTGATTGGCATATTTTTCCTAGTGTTTCTTGATTGCAAAAAAAAGGAAAGATTTTGTCGTAGGTTTTGCCTCGATTCTTTTAATGTGTTTACAAACCTAAATAAGTAATAAAATAGCCTCATCTTATTAAAAGTTGGTTAATAACAACAAAAAAATAATACAAAATTTAATTTCTTCTGAAAAATTCATTTGTCATTTGCTGTTTCGTGATATAAATTTGAATTTGGACATGCAAGTGTTTTTGACGAAACTATGTGCTAAATCATTGTCGGTTTTTCAAAATTCAAAATGTACAAAACATTATTGAATCCGTCATTTAGAATTAAGAAAAAAAACACATTTTTCGTATTTTTGTTGTAATTCCATCGAATGTAGAAAGCAATGGTGTTTTATCGACGTGCGCTAGATGGCGTCCAAATTCAAGGTACTAGATATTGTATAATGTACTTTTGGGTTTGTGCGCCATCTACCGCCCTAAAGAAGTATCTTATTATTACTTACTGTCTTTTTTTATTTTATTTTTCCAGAAACATTGTGCAAAGATACGTGAAAAAATCAATATCAATCTGAATAATTACATTAAATAATTTTTACACATATAATACAATGACAATTTAATATATCATTCTTTACAATAAACGTATAGGAAATTTTTAGAATTTTGTAATTTATTAAACACATTAACATTCTATAAAATTACCTTTAATTTGCAATAATATAAACTGAATATGAACTGTTTATATTTGTTATAACCTAACTATACAAAATATTCCAGTTCTACTAACGTTTAAAATATTGTGTATATTTTAATCAATGGTCGTTACAGTTTCAATGCGACGGAAGGTAATTTTTGTTACTTAGCCAGTTGATTACCGGTTTGTAGACAATAAAATAACTTGAATCTACTACGTTTCAATATGGTGGATTTCTTCATTGGAATACTGTGAATGTTATTATTATAAATACAGATATATTACAGCTGTTTATCAGGGTACTAAGTATCGAATTTAGTGTTCTTAATACAAAATAATTTGATTTCTGGTTATTTTTGTAAATTTTGATCGATTTATTCTTACAATTACGATTATACAACAAAGAAAGAAAGGTGCAATTAAAAATACACATAAAAATCCAATAGTGTTCAAAATATATTAACTTTAATTATTACTGAAAAATCTACAAATACTTTTTCGTTAGAATTAAACGAATTAACTAAAAAATGATACAAAACAATTAATGCAGAAATATAATGTTCAACAATAAAGATTTTCCTTCAATTAAATTTGAGTAACTCCAAGGTATTGAAACTTGACAGAAAGAATAGCTCCTTTTTTTAATTATTAAAATATATTTAAATAATTTCAAGGAACTAGATATTGTATTTCCTAAATATTTCAATTAACTACAATATTTGTGGGCAAGAGTAGTTTTAGAAATTATGTTGAGTGGTAATATAAGATAAGAAATTTGCCCGGATGGCGCAAACCGTATAAAAATGTCAAATTTTATGAAATTTCTTTAATAAAAATATTATTGAAGATTCATAAAATGTATAGTCACTAAAAGTTCACTTCTATCCCAAACATCTCACGGATATCTCATGGATTGAAAACTGTGAAATTTGATACATAAAATCGATATGTCTTCTTCACGGTTCTAGATTGAAGCTATGAATGTGCAAATTGAAATTCCTTCATAACATCATCAATGGGAAAGTAACGGTATCTTTGCCTATTTTCTGTTTTTTTTCCAACTTTTCTAGATTTCGTTAATTTTACATGATGATGTAACTGAATAAAATTATGACGGTGTTTTCATACTGAATGTTGAAAAGTACCATATGTTTATGGTTCCTAAAATAGCATAAACTGGGAAGATAGTATTACCATTCTTAAGTTAACCATCGATTAGTTCGTTAAGACCATGTTTAAAGAAATGTTGTAATATTGTTTTTTTAAAGCTGAACATGACGTATCGTAGTTACTAGATTTCTACCTACATTATAATAAAAGAATAATAGTGAAGCAGTTAACGATTACAAATAAATAAAAAATGATAACCTGAAATTTTGAAAGTAAACAAGACTACGAAGTATACAAATAAGTTTTTATTGCAAATTTTATCGGAGTGAATGAAAAATATAAATTTAATGACACCCAGAAACTCATTTAGTTATTTTGAAATTCTTACTTTTTTAAAGTAGACATTATTAGATATTAAATTATTACAGAGACCGTTTATTATTATTGCAGTTGAATGTACTCAAATCCTTAAAATGAACATTTACTGCATTATTTACAATTATTTATTTATATTACTACATTAATTTATTTCCAAAAATTTAATCAATTTAACTTTTTGTATTATTATATATTTATTATAATTTTTTATAAAGGAATTTTCGAATGTCGAAAATTTATTTCTAAATTATTCTATGAAATTATAAAAAGTTGGTATTACAACAGTCAAAAGTATTTTTCCTCCAAAATTCAATGAAATTTACAAAAATAAATCATAAATTTCTTTAGTGGAAGAACAAATTAAAAACCCCGATAAGTTTAACATTCATTACTAATTTTAAAATTAATTCATACATTTACTTTTATTTTATTTGTTTTATTTCGTTTATTAAAGAATAAATTACTTTTTGGAGTGTTTATAATATGGTAATAGGCTTATTAATATTGATTTTAGTCAACTCGCTATTTTCGTTTATGAACTATAAGTTGTTCAATAAACATACTTTTGTATTCTATGTTTATGAGTTTTAAACTTACATCACTGACATGATACTATATCAATAATATAACAAAAATTCTTTTGCACAACATGTTTTATTACATGTTTATATCAACAGTCGTTCAATGTTTATAAAATAAAAGTAAAAATGAATATATTGGTGATGAGAGGTTGAAACGATTATATGAGAATAATGTAAAATTTGCATATCTGTATATAATTGTTATATAACTTATTACTTTTTTATGTTTGTTAGAATGTCGTAATTTTGTTTACCATTGTTTTCATTTAAAATTCAATGATAAAATTTATATACTTTCTTTGATTTACGAAAGTTGACTTTATTACAGCTTAATTTTTATTGTTTAACTGAACTTCTACATCGTTAAATGAATACCTTCATTGACAAAATGGTTTAACTTTAAAAAACTTATTGGTGAATAAAATTACCAAAAATTACCGGTTATATGTAAACAAAATAAAATTATTTAATCGTCATCTATTTCATCAACAAAACTTTCATCCCTTACAATCTTGTTTATATTGTATCGATTTAGACTTATAGGCTGTTGAAAATATTGCATTTTCATATCATCTGAAACATTGCAAATGTTAAATAGAATATAAACTTGTATTGTCTATGTTTGTGTCTGCAGCATGACAAAAAATATGTCGTTGACAGAAAGGTTATTTCCAAATCTAACCACAAAAAATTAAAAAACTCTAAGAACTTATAGTCATTTTTATCAGACAGAAGGGCCATTTTTCTCATTCCCAAATCTGTTCCAAAAGTACAATCTGTAAGCATACAATTTCCGAGACAATTTTTTTTCCGCGTGCTAAGAACAAAAAATATTCAATAAGTAACTGCTAATTGTCACAGAAAATTCAGTCTTACTTTGTGATTATATATTAATCGTTTAGTTTATTCAGGATGAGCTTATAATAGTTTGATTACATCATAAATGAAGAACAATAATGATAGAATACCCACAATCAAAACAAGTTCTTTTAATTAGTCTCATCATAACGTTATAAATAAATGATAATGAAAATAAAAACAATTACAAAATTTAAGACATTTTTATTCGCTGAAAAAATGGCATCCTTTGCGAATTTTGAAATTGAATAATAATAATTACTTAAATGAAATTTAAGTACTTTTCTCATTGTCTTACATATTTTAGTTTTTGTATTATAAAACAAAAAGGATGTCAATCATTCTAGAACCCGAAATTGTATGTGCATAAATTTTGTCACAATTACATTATCGATATGTTTCACTAGCAATGAAATTCGATGCGGGTATTCCATTACAGAAATAACGGTTGTATTGTATACATACCTCTTGATGTAATAAAGAATGTTTATTACCATATTCAATGATTTAAATTTATAGCATGAAAAATGTTCACTATGGTTCGTAGACTACAAAAATTTTTGAAATATATTGTTAAATTCGGGATTATCACAAATGATAAGAGTCAATTTCAAAAACGCAATTTACTCCAATAAACTTTGAAGATTCACTGGCATGAATTTGTCATGAAACTCAAGATTATTTACTGCAGAATAGAGAAAAATTCTGTCCGAGAATCATTTCCAAAATTTCATCCAGAAAAATGAGCGCTAACAAAGTCGTGTCCAACATGGAAAAATGCGGAGTAATGTAATCACGGATTATATTTGAAATATTACCAAACCCAATATTATGAGTTTGACTTACAAATACAAGTATTTTGGTGAACTTTAAACTTTAACAATGGACGGGATGAAATGACGGAAGAAATTTAGTAACTTTTATATCACTAACTCAGAAGAAAATTGCTAAAATTTTGAATAATAACTAATTCCATTATTATATCTAACAGTATTTGCATAATATCGCGCGATTATACGTATTTCGTCAGGGTAAAAATCAGCACAAAAGTAGTTGTGATTAGGCCCAATTATTGGGCAAAAAGCATGAACTTCTACGTCAAATGATACATTCTCATTTTTACTCCGGCAGACATTTAGTAAGTTTCAAAAAGATTACACATTCCTACGCAGTTACAAAAAATTGTTACACATTCAGCACTGGTAAAAGGCTTAATTTCAGCCTAAAATTGTGCTAATTTTCTTAAATTCAGTCAATATTTGCGCTCAAAACCTTGTTTTTTAGTATTGGAAACTTACTTTTAGTCAATATTCAGGTTTGAAATAAGAATTCTCTAACTTAGGTGTGACTAGGTCGAAAAATTTTTTTTTAAGCCTAAATCTCGACTAAAATTAAACTTTGCTGTCTGAAAGTAAGACTTTAAGAGCAAATAGTGACTTAATTCAAGAAAATTAGCTCAATTTTAGACTGAAATTAAGCCTTTTACGGTGCTTAAATTTGAGATGTAACGATGTTAAGACTTTTTTTTTAACTTTGTAATAAGTAATTATTTGAATTTTGTAATTTCAAATTCAGACCAATAATAAGCCCATGTCAAAAGTTTTAAGCCCATTAAAATGTGCTCTGAAAGAGACTAAACTTGGGTCTTGTATTATGCATCTATGCATAAAGTTCATATCTTGGGTGTAGCCTATATATAGGCTTTCTGGCAGCCTAAAGGTTAAGTAATGTTACCAAGTAAATTGAATTATTACTTTGTAAGAGTTGGTAAAATCGAGATATTATTATAAAATTTTCTCGGTTTTCGTTTAAATCGACCATTTGAGATCTGGCAATTTCATCATTCAATTCGTTATTATTTATTGTTAAACCATTATACATTATGTTTTTATTACATTCAGTTAGTATTTATAACTTTAGCAATGTTCTTCTGCCATTGTGGATCAGCCATTTTGAATTTCACATTTCGACCTCAGATTCATAATCAGGTTTTTATAAAACAGCGTCAAATCAATCCTGTATATTACTAGTAAATTGTGTTACTGATATAAACGTTAGAAAACTTACTTCCGTCATTTTGTTCCTGCCATTTTTAAAGTTTAAAGTTTACCAGAATATTTTGTAAGTCAAACTCATGTTGTTGTTTTTCGTAATTATTTCGAATATCATCCTTGCTCATATTTCTTCGAATTTTTCAATACTGGACACGATTATGTTAGCGCTCGCGTTTCAGCATGAAAATTGGGAATCTCACACATAATTTTACTGTATTCTGCAATAAATAATCTTGGGTTTCAGGAAAGTTTCATTCGTTTTCGAAGATTCAATCTCGAGATATTAGGTTTCAAACATAACTATCATACATAAGTCTGCAGTGCGCCACATCAAATCGAGTTCTGACCTCATTTTTCTCAAAAATTGAAAAATGATAAAATAATCGTCAAAAGTGTCTCTAGTTTCACCGATGTCACAATGAAAATTTTATCCAGTAAATTATTCTGAAATGCCATCTTTTGTTTATTATGAGGCATTGATTCTGCAGTGTTATTTACTACTTTATTTCATGTTTTTTAACGGTAAATATCATTAATCGAAAGAGACTGGTAAAATGTTGCATCCATTCAACAAGGAAACTTGCACAATAGTGTAGAAACATCTGATACGGAATGTCGTTAGCACTTCTCAACCCATTGAGATGAAACGATCGTATATTTAGACATGGGTCGATCGCAAATTCAGATCGCCTAATAAAGTAGTTTATATTCCGTTCATATAATGCTTTTTCTAGAGTGACTCCTCCATTTGGCCGGTTGGATTGCATGTCAAGGTTGTCTTATCACGTTTTCGAATCGTCATCGTACTTCCTGGATTCAAGACTGGTTGTAATAAGTGCGTATGAAAGATTAAACATCATTTTCAGAATGTATTAGCAAGTAATTAAAAGATAACTGTGTTGTATTACTTTAAATGATTATTATTAAATTATAACAAATTGCGGCTAGAAATATGTTTTGATGAACAAAATTTGTATAAACTGTCATGACCCAGGTATAGATTAAAAGCAAGCCTTACATTTTAAACGTTATAATTCTTTATTTTTAGCAGAAATATTTAAATTCCTTTTCGAAATGATTAAGAGTAATGATTTATTTTTTGTCTGTAAAAGTTTTCATTTCTCTACTTTTCTTCTATTCGTTAATTAGTACGTTACGAGTTCTGCTCTGCTTAAATAGAGAAACTTGTTTAAACTTTATAAATTCTTTTTGATTTCACATGTGCTTCTATGAAACTTGCGGCAAGGAAATTGTTGATTATTTCGATGCGCTTGAAGTATATATTTGTGAAGGATGAGAAGATAAAAAGTACACGAATATGCGTAAAACCCACTGAAATGAAAGAACCGTGATGCCGTTTATTTTTAATTTGTTCGCCAGGAAAAAGCATTTTTAATTTTTGAATTATTAAAAAAAACCTACTGCGTAATTAAAAAAAAAATATTTTAATTAAATTAATTTTGTTAAAAAGATACCTATTGCATATTATTAAGTATGACATTTTTGACCAATCTTTCGTTAATTGAAAAAAAATGTCCTAAATTTTGCCACGAAACTGCTAATTTTTCTGTTTTTCACTTCGTCGTCGTCATTCTCCGCTTTGTTTTTATTCGTCCCTTGCTGAGATACGACACAGCATGAAATAATTAATTTATAGTTATTGCTCATTCAAAACGAAATGATAAATGGAATTCATCGTTATCGCTTTTTTACATAATACTATACGCGTGTTGCAACGGGTGTTTGAACTGCATACTTTTCAACATTAATTATCTTTGGAACTATAAGTTTCAACCCAGTGACTTTACAGTTCATTATATAATATACTATAAGAATTCCTCTACGCACAGAGCAAATGGTGTAACAGTATATCGACGCCGATTACCATAAATCTGACTATTTTCGAAACTTTACAATTTTGTTTAAATCGCGTAAAAGTGCAACGCAAAACGGCATCTGAATCGGCCACTGAGATAAGAAACACACCTTCTTCAGGAATTGCACAATTCCTAGAGTTACAGATCAATTACATACCCAGCAGCTACAGATAGTTTCCTACAAATAAGAGCTCTCGTTATTATTTTATCATTCATACGGTTCTCAGAGACCATTTCTTTTTTTGAATTTGTATTTTTGTGTATTGAGTGCAAAGCCTTCTAGAAAATAGTTGTGGGGCTGTAATAATAATGTTTTACTAGAGCGTATTTATTTTGGAAAGATATTTTGAAATTTAAATAATTATATATTTTTCGTTGTTATGATATTTAGTTTTTGATGTTGCTGGACAAAGTGTTAAAAAATATTGAATTTTCGAAATCTGAGTAATTTTAGCTTTTTGTTTTTGTAAAATCAACATAACATATCATATCGAAAATAATTAATTAGTGTCTGAATGTAAAATCTGAGCAATTTCAGCTGCTTTTCGTGTAAAGAAAAACGTATTCTTCAAAGGGTTACTTGGCTTTCATTTTAAGGGTTAAATGAATAAATAGTAAGACAATATTTTTCCATTAACTATTTTTGGATATTTAAATCTACAATCTAATCTTGCATGTTATTAATTCTTATATTAGATACCTTTTCTATCTCTTTTTCACGATTTATTTACCAGTAATGTAACTTGATAAACGGAAAAATGTCCTGCTAAACAGATTCTAGATAACATCTGCATAGTTTTCCGAATTTAGCTGTGTGTTACGCTGACTAAGTAGTTACTACACAATGACTAATTTTAAGTGACAATTTTCTACATGGAAATTTCCACTGAATGAAATAAATTGTTTTAGTGAAATAAAAGTTTCTCTAATCCAAATATATGTTTTCTCAAAAATATTTAGTAAATATAGGTAAATAGTGAATTCAAACAATGATGAGTTAATGGTAATTAAATTTTGAATTGTTTTTATAATATTTATTTGAACAGACTAAAACTTAAGCTTTAATTTTATCTTAAGTCTGAACTATTTTCAGCTATAAAAACTACGAAATAATTAATGACCACTAAGTATCTAATAATGTCATTAAATATACTAAATCATTTAAGATTAAACAAGAACTTATGTTGTATAAACCTTTTAATTTGTTATATAAATGTCTATGATTGCGTTGACAAAAATCTATATTTCGTAACTGTAAACAAAGTTATTTTGGTTTAATTTCCGACGAAATAACGATGGATTGAAAACTTTTATATAAAACTAGTAAACCGTTCAAGTGTTAGTGAATCCCAACATTTTTTCAAGAATTTTGATTTTGGACGTCATTTTAAGGCTCGCCCAGTATTCCGAACCCTACATATCTTAAAATTTAGGACTGGAAAATACTTTTCTTCGTGGAAAAGGATATACATTCTACCTGTTTCTTATACAAATTATAGATTAAAAATGATTTTCAATAGAAAAAATTGCATTTTTCTGTAACAAATTATGTCCAACTTTTTGAGCATCCGTTTTAGACAAATTTTTGGGTGATTCTTTATGGGTAATTTAGCCTAAAAGAACATGAAATTTAAGGTCAGACATCGAATGTCCCATATTTTTTAGAAAAGTAACTGTTCAACAATTCAAGAAGTATTAACGAAATTTGGCACTTAATGGTTTAACAAACAAAAAATGTTATCGCGAAAAAATCGCTTATAATAGTTGTTTTTTAGATGCCTTTTTGAAAATAAACACAGATACAAATTATATCCTGTGAACAGTATAAATACGCCCCATTTATTAATGGTTCTTCCACAACTTTCTAAAGAGGGATTTAGACAAGAGTTGAAACTTGAAAGACTATTATTTTTAAATGTATACATGTTTGCCCTTTAACACGGCTTTTCTTTAGATATTACAATCTGGTACTATCCAATTTTACACTAGTAGTACGTACATCTAGGCTCTTTATCAACCTCGAATCCTTATTATTACTAAATTCTGTTACCCTCCACATAAAATGACCTAAACAACAACAAAAGCACAGTAATGAAGCGCTATAACGTTGGTCGGTTTTTAACAAATTAAATACGACTGCCCCACTAATGAAAAATCTATATTTGTTGAACAAAAGTACAGATTTATTAATTATATATCACTGTCGAAAATTTATTAACAATTTGTGTTAAAAGAATTGTTTACTGCTAATAAACTCAAAGCGTGTCAAGTTTTCCTATAAGCGTACAAAAATGTATATAGTTAATTATGTAATTAAATATCTTTTTTGCGACCGATTGATTATATCTGCATTTGCCGAAATTATATGAAATGGAAATAACTGTTGCATTATTTATGTAACGTTTCAATCGGGACGTAGTGGAGTGAGTTCAATGCTTTATGTTAAAATACAAATCTCGACATTTTCGAGCTTTTTTAATAAACATATTCGTAATGGAGATGACTAATCGGTAATACCCGTGTTCTTATAATTATATTATTCGTTTGAATTAAATGCAAACAAATAAAGTAACAATCGTGATTCGGATGTGCATAGTTGCATGCTAATTCCAAGGTCGTTTATTTCCGAATACAAAGGCCGTGTAGTTTGCCAAGTAGTAACTGAATGTTGTTGGTACTAAATGTAATTCTGCAATTGTTTTTAATATTAAATCAATATGGTAGCAATTTTAATTAATAATTAGTACAATAAGAAAGTTGTAGTAAAAAAAATGTTTACTAGAACTTTACTAAAATTAATATTACTACTAAAAATGTACTGTTTTAGATGTAATAAATCTCATGAGCAGACGATGTTTACAGATCAGGTATAAGTTAGACAATATTTTAAAACTAAATCATGGTCATGTCATTCGCATTTATTAATTTTGGTTCACATCTAATTGTTCAGCATTTAATAGTTGTTTAGTATCGCTATGAATTATTTTACATTATATTATTTACGCTTAAAACATTTTTTTTTATTTCAGTTTTAACTAGTGCAATGACTTTTTGAGTAACCGAATTTTAACGGTTGGTCATGTAATCTAAAATTACGTGATTATTAATTTTATTTTCAGCAGTTTTGCTTTCTACATTTGTAGTTTTAATTAGTGTGTTAACTTTGAAGCTGTTTACTTGATGATTTGAAAATTAAACTACGACAAAAGTTCTTGATCAAAAATTAGTCTAATGTTGCACATAAATCGTCATTTAAGATTAGTAAACTTATTTTTTAGGTTTAGTCACTGTATATGTTTTGCTTACATTTCAATACAAACAATTATATTTTTCTTTTGCTGACGGATTCAATTAAATAAATTGAAATAAATTAAATTGAGAATGGTCCTTTGATCTATAGTCTTCAGTGCAAAAATATTTTATAGTTTAACAAAAGGTTGTAGTCCTCTAAAGAAAAGAACATACCAAATGCATTTTACAGACTAATTGACAAAAAATGTTCGGTAAATCATATCATCGATAGAAAAAGATTAAAATTAAATCAGATTAACTTTTTTTTATGAATAAAAATATTTAAACCCGTTTGGTACATTGAACAAGAATTCGTCCGGATTTAAATAAAATTTTCAATTGTTTTCAATTATTTTCTAGTCTAAAAGAAATATGCTCTATTTTTTGGTAAGAATATATTAGAATCGGATTAGTTTCAATTACCCTATATTATCCTATAAACAGATTGTTTTGTGATTTTGATGATTCGGATTCAGTTAAATTGAACTTACTGACATTTTCACTAAGATTTGATTATTTGATTGGATTGATAATCGTTTCGAATTAAAATAATAAATAACCATGTATCGAAAATTAGGTATTTTACAAAAATGGAATGAATGTAATCAATTCGACTAATTAAATAATTTCCAAACAAAATCATGGTGACTAATGCTTAAATAGGAGTGACATCATGGAACGACATTTCCATTGCTTTCTCATCCGGAAAGAGTTGATCGAATGAATTCTATGAATTGAAACTGTTCGAAAATCTGTATTCCATCGAAAGCAGATGATATCCGAATGGAATCATGGATCGAATTCACTGAAAGGGATTCAGTAAAAATTACGATGAGATATTGAAATGTTTCGTAGGACTAATTTTGAAAAGTTTAATGGAACCATTTTAGAAAAGTAACATATGTGATTTTAAAAAATGGTTAAATTAACCATTTTCACAGTAAAACAAAACAAAAACATTATTCCGTTTACTATTTCCCGATACTTAAATATCCAGCATAGCACATAACCTCAAAAGTATCGTAGCTTTACAGTTAAATACTCATTTGAAATATTATTGACTAGAAAAACAGATTTGGTAAAAGTGATTAAACGAAAATAACTACTTATGATCATAAAAAGCTATTATTGTTTGTTACATTTTACAATATAAAAATAAAATACTGCCAACTACCACTTTTCATGATGATAATTGTACTGTTGTGAAATGTTAAAATTATTTCTGCCTTTTCTTCATGGTTCCATTATCCCTTTTTTCTCTCTGTGAGATTACTGAATGTTATTAGTTGATTTTTTTTTTATTTAAGCAATTTTAATCTCTGACGAGATTATTTTGCATGTAAATATATACAGTGTCGTACAAAATTTCGTTCACTACAGAGCAGATACTTATTTTGTTGAGGAACAAGTAAATACTTTACAGATGATTGGTTTTGGATTATTTAACAGTGAAATTATTTGAAGTGGCAAGTATAATTTTTGTAATCGGAGTTTTCGTAAAAGGCACAAACGCTGGGTATTATAAAAAGAACATTGCCAAAATATACGATTTAGGTCTTGTAACTCAAATCCACATTCACAGTTAGGACTATCGATAAAACTAATCCGAACCAAAGAAGCATTCAAGCTATAATGATTAGATCGGCATCTATTAATTGTTACTGTTATTTTTCTAGGGAGATTTAGATTATAAAACCATGATTAGTTGATTTATTGAGGTACGTTAACAAATAAGACTTCAGTTGGAGCACCTTTAGAACGACTTTCCTTGTTTACATTCACCGATATTAATAGAACTTTACTTGGCTGTATTATTAGACATTACAATAGGCATACTTGGATCGCGCGTCGCATTAAAATCATATGCCATTCAGATCGGGTGCTCAATTAATGATACGGTCGGCTAAATTTAACAGACCCTCATCCGTCTTGGATTGTTTAGAATGCATCACACGACATCGGTTGCATTTCTTCGCTTCGGGTTTCTCGCAATCTTACAACAGGCCTACTCTCGATTCTGAGCGAAGTACCCATGATCCAAGACGAACGAAGAATAAATGCATAAACTGGTTATCAACGATCTCCTACAAGCCTTAATAGTAAAAACCATTTTGAACCGACCTAAGATTTTCTACTAGTGATACTACCAAAATTACGCCATAAATTCTTTAGTGCAATCAGCTGCAGATCATGAGCGAGTACTTTGGTAACTTGTGAAATTCGTTTAAATTTTGTATTGGGTATTTCTAGAGATTTAGAGATAAATTTGTTATTTAGTGTCAGTTTGAAGCAAACAATTGTTAGTCTTCTAGAACTGATAGCAGTGAATGTTTACATGGGTAAGCACGAAAAATATCACCTAATGATCTGGCGTCTAAACTCTCCTTCCTACCATTTTTTGATATGTTTTAGGACTAGTTAGCAAGTGACTTTTTCTCAAATTAGAGCCCTCAAACTCCATACGTTTTGAGATAAAACTAATTTCACTGTATTGAGAAAAAAATTTATATTCACGAGTTTCACTGTTTGGCATGAGGGAGTAGAATAGTATATTATGCAACAATTATAAGATTTAAACCATTTCTGTATACTAGTAAAGGTTTACTTACTACGAGTATTCAAATAAATGCTCAAATCTACCATTTTTATTGATGAGAGCCTAATTTAAGTAGTTGGTTAGATTTATTTAGGTCACATTGACGACCAATTTGTTTTGTAATTTACATATTTTGAAATATTTTTATTATTGTAATGTATATTTTCATCTTATGCTACCATCGTCATATAGATACATACTAGTTGTGGTGGTGAGCGGATTTTTGTAAGGTTTTTGACATTAGCTACTATCGATTAGTATTCACAGAATTTTCTTGAAATGAGAGTATATGTTAGTATTTACATCTAGTAGCTCCATTTTTACTGTGCTGCAACATTTTTGCAATACTTAATGAAAAAACAATTTTATTTTTTCACCTAAAATACAAGTCTTTTTTTAAATTTGATTTTAAAAAATGGTAAAGAATAACTACTTAGCGATCTACACTAGTAGCGATCTAGACTACATTTTTTATTTTATCTTAGTGCACAAAGAGTTTTAGCAATGACCAAATAATACGTAGTCAGCTTTACAACTAGATGTATAGTAACTAAGTTACATCGTCTTATTTATTAGCATGTAAGTTAATAGCACTTAACTATTGCATAGATTCAGATGATTCTAGTGATTTAGGGAAGTGAAAATGGCTCATTCTGATATGTTAGTAATCATGTTTATCAATAAAAAGCAAAAAACTACGAAATACTGAAGCAAATTGTATTAATCTAAAAAACAATTTTCACTCTTTATCGGTTAGAGTAATTACTTATTGAATTAATGTCCGACTCGTCACCTTTTCTTTAGCCAGTATTAGCGACTAATTTAGAGTTAGCGAGTGACGATTAATTTAATTTGAAATATCCATTTTCAGCGTGAATGACGTATTTTAGTTGCACATTTTTCAGGTATGTTAAATATATTTAATTTAGTTGATTGTAACGACATTTATTACGGTGTGCTATTGAATATCAAATTCTATAAAATATGCGAGGAAATGTAGCATATTCCACTTTTATTTTGTTTTCTTTTATTGAAAAGTCGAAGTAAACGGTTTCCTGAAGAATCGCCATTACCATGCAATAACTTGGTTTACGTTTCTATTTAAGGACATTTCTAGATTTATGTAGGCCAACTACACAAGATCTTTGCACCGCATCTTACTACATTAAGAGGTAATAGAAACTATTTTGTCTATTCATCAATTCTAATTGTGGAAGAATCTAGATTGATTTTAAACGATATTTTACTCATCGTTTAACTTTACATTTTAAATGGAAAGATAGTCAGAGGTTTAAAATGTGTATTAATGCCGTAAAAATTGTATTATTAACCCATTACCGCCGGGAATGACACATTTCCTACTTCATTTTCAATCAAGTATTAGATATGAAAATTAAAATTCAAGAAATTTGAAATGTATGTGTTTTGTTATTTTCGAGATCGGTCATTTCAATGGAATTGTCAAAATTGAGCTACCTTAATTACAAAATTAAATATAACGATTTAAATGACCAAAAAACCCAAAACATCGGGTATACTTTTTTATAAAACATTTTTTTCTCATAGAAAGAGTATTTGCCGGCACAAAATTCTTTCGCTAAAGGTGAAGAAAATAGTTTCAGTATTAAGATATATTTTTTAAATGTTAAAAAACTAACATCGTGATAAAAAAATGGCGACCGCAGTGAGAATTTTCTTTTTAAAACTTAACAAATTTTTGTCCTTAAAACTGCAAACTCTATAAAAAATGTCGTGAGAACAAACGTTTCTTAGAATGTCTCAAAGAATATTTTCAATTGTTTTCAGAATGGGTTGATATAATTTGTTATTTTTCGAAAATTAAAAAAATCGAAATTGTGAAAAAGTCATTTAAAAAATCTAAAAAAAAATTCAGAGTAATTCTAAAATATTCTAAAAGATTTTCTTTAAAGTTTATAGTTTTTGAGAAACAAAATTATTAACCATTTCTAGATTTCAAGAATAATAATTTCTTTTGTCGAAAACTGTAGACTTTAGACAAAATTTCCTTAGAACAAAATTATCTTAGAATTTGTCAAAGAATACACTAAAATTTTTTAAAAGACTTTTTTAAAGATTTCGATTTTCTGAAAATTTAACAAATCAAAAATGATATCGATATATTCTGAAAAAATTTGGGCATAATTTTTGATACATTCTAAGATATTTTTAATCGTAGAAAATGTTGTCTAAAGTTTGTAGTTTACATGAAAATAATTTGTTAACTTTTAAAAAGAAATGACTCACTGCCATCGTCATTGTGTGATCACGATGTTATTTTGTTAATATTTTAAAAATATATCTTAAGACTACAACTATTTTCTTCCCTTTTAGTGAAGGAATTTTGTGAGGGAAAATACTCTTTCGATGAGAAAAAAATGTTTTATTCAAAAGTATAACCGATTTTTTTCATTTTTTTGACATTTAAATTGCTATATTTAATTTTCTAATTAGTATAGCTGAATTTTTATAACGCCATTGAAAATAGCAACCTTGAAAACAATACGTTACATACCTTTCAATTTTGTTTGATTTTCGATTTTCACATGAAATACTTAATTGAAATTGAAGTGCAAAAAATGTCCTTTCCGGCGATAATGGGTTAAGAGAAAACTTGCAGTATTTATAATAATTACGTTTTTTTATAATTAAAAGTTATTTTCAAACCTTAAATAGTAAAATTTTGATAAAACAGACAGATTTTGTTGAGCATTTTCACATCTAAAATGAAGTATGAAATATTTAATCGCAAACCATTACTATTTCAATTATTTTTAATTATTGTGCAGTTAATGTCTTGCAACGAAACAATGAACCAGAAATAATGTAAATTTACAATTTAATTTTAACTGAATTACGAGTTAATAGTTCGTTAATTTATCTTTCTAAACAATAACAAATTTATTCTTCAATAATCGAGCAGTAATAGTCAAAAATTCTCTTATTAAAACTACTAAAGATATTTGATCTTCTCTTTAATATTATAAATCTATATTTTCTATTCTGAAGACTCGTGTTTGAAAAGGTCATAATGAGTACATAAACGTAATACAAAATGATTAATAGCCATCTGCAGAAAATATTGTCATCTATCTGAATGGACTTGAAATGAAGGTAATCTTCCGTCAATGGAGTAAAAGCCGAGCATAATAATTTACATAACGTTGCAATTATTAGTGATTTATTTGCAATTTGAATTATTTTAAAGTTAGTTCATTATAAAAACAAACTTGTATATGTTTACTCTAATCTTATGTCAACTCTGACCTAAACGTAATTTTTTATCGACATTTCATCGAATTTCAACACGTTGCATAGCGACCATTTTTAATTAACTTTACACAGAGAAGAACAATTGAATATTTACTTATAATGCGGGACTTTTTACTAAACGACGAAGTAAAAATAGGACACATAAGAGTATCTTTTCTTGCGTTCGGATCCTTAAGAAAAAAGAAGTTTTCCTTATTGATGTACACTTCGCTTAGTTTATTGTATTAATTCATGAAAAGGGCGTAACTTCTACATTTCGACGAATGTAAATGTTGCTTTCAACTAAGATTAAATTATACAGTAATTTTATACAGAATTTCCAATTTATCAGGATTTATTTACTTTTCCGGATGGATAAAATTTCCAAATACTTTACTTTCCGAAAATTACCAAACGTTTAGTAAATTTTCGTTTTTAGTTTGTACAATATCCATTTCTCTTTTCTCCGTTTTTAATTAAAAGTGGTTAGTTTAAATTAACTAAATTAAGCATACTCACTTGTCATAATGGTAAACTAAATTCTAATTTTCATTTTGATTCAATAATGCGCAATTACGGACGAAAAGCAATAATTTGATACAAGAATGATTTCTTCATGCAATTAATGAACGAGACAATCGAATATATTAAAATTGTCCTACCGTCATTGGGTCTTAGCTTTTTGCATGCAATTTTTTAAAATGATGGATAAATACTTATCCAAGTAATAAATAAACAAAGAAAACAACTTTTCATCCAAGTAAAATTATTGATTGTAAGCGAGCACTTTTTCGCATTTATCATGACGTATATGTTTCAATCATTTGAAAACGACTTCCGTCATTTTTAAGTACCTCGAAAAAAAATACATCTGCAAAAAAGTCTTAATCGGATACTCCGACACTTCTACGCGTCGAAAAATGTCTGCCAACAGCTTATTAAAATTTTATGGGCTATCGAATGACGGATTTAAGTAATCATAATTCGTGCGACATTTTTTACAAATTTCACGCGATTCAATATAAATGCATCGTCAGCGTGCGAATTGCGGATCGCATTCAAAGCTGTAATGAAGCGATTAGTAGACTAGTCGCAATGCTTCAAATCTTTATTCATTCTGACTATACAAGAATGATTGTAGGTCAATTACTAACATATTGACCCCTGGTACCGAAAAAAAATTGTTTTTGAGTATCATTTTTAATAATATGGGTATTTTTTAGGTATAGTTTAAGTAGATCAATAACCAAACTATAATTTAAGATACATCTGGTATTATCTTTCAAATAAATCATTGCTGCTAAAGAAGTCCTACACAGAAAAAAATAATCAGTAGGTTCTACCCGGAACTTAAGTAGAATTTACCGAAAAAGTTGAGTAACCATTTTTAATACTAATAATTAAAAGAACAATTCTAATTTTCTGTAGTTTATCTGGAATTATATCAATAACCAAACTAATTTAAGATACATCTGGTATTATCTTTCAAAAAATTCATTGCTGCTAAAGAAGTCCTACACAGAAAGAAATAATCAATAGATTCTACCCGGAACTTAAGTAGAATTTACCGAAAAAGTTAAGTAACCATTGTTAATACAAATAATTAAAAGAACAATTCTAATTTTCTGCAGTTTATCTGGAATTTATCTTTTAAATCTTTGATTAACGCCAATGATGTATTAAAATCTTTTTCAAGTAAACAAATTCAGATAATTTGTATATTTAATATAACTGGTGTCAATTTTATTGCGAGTGCTGTTATAGAATATCTAGCCTAGTTTTTCGTTAATCTGTAATTAAACGTTATTTAAAATCTTATTACTTAGAGGTTCCAATACTATTTATTTATATTTTTCAATAAATTTTGTTTTTAAATGAGACTCGGTAACATAATTAAGTTAAGTTTTACATAGCTAAGTTTGGAGAATTCTACTCATGATTTTTTTCCGTGTAAAAGTGACAGGTTTAGAGAAGTTATAGAACTATTACTTTCAAACTTAACTTTAATTTTAGTTCTTATTAAAAATCTTGTAAAAATTATTTGAAAATTGTACCCAAAAAAGGATGAAGATGAATGTGGACAAACTATTCTACAAAAAAAAGTATCATCCTTTAATTGACTGATTGTAATGGAATCGTTTTCAGACATCCTGGTGTTACATGTGGTCTCGAGCCAATCCTATTTCAGTCAAGATCAAGGTTAAAAGGAATTCCCCACGGATTTATTTATGCATTAGTAAAAAATTCGGATATCGCAAAAAAAGAATTTCTTCATTTACGGGTTCTATAGAACTTTCCTCGTAATTTTTTTGTGAATGATGCAATATCGTTACTAAATTTGGAACGATTTTGACGAAGTCTTCGATTACAATTAAATGAGCATGCAGTATTAAACATATTATGAATATAATTTCACTTTTTCTAATAAAAATGTAAATTGAGAATTTCAAACAATTCAACAATATATCAAATATTAAAGAAAATAAAAACACTTGAATTCGTTGTAAACACAAACTATTATTCATTTTTCATTTTTCATGAAAGACAACATAAAAAGTACTTGATTTTCACATACCGAAGAATCTTCAAAACATAAATAAACTGACGAATATGTAACAAAAAACAAAATAACAATTTTTGATAATATTGGAAGTTAAAAAGGTAAAAATCATCGCAGACATAAAAAAATAAAAAATATTATTTATTATATACAAAAATAATGAAATACAGATGTAAAATTGTAATAAAAATATTATCGAACTGACTAATAAATAAAACCATACTCCATTAATAAAAACATTAATCCAAAACAATCATATTTAATATAGTAACATCAATTACTGTTATTAGAAGGTGGCAACGATCGATTTATTGCTTTTTTTTTCATTTTTGCGGCGTGTTAATAGCTTTATGGGGCAAAAATGGAGATTCTTTTAACATGTGCATGAAGTTTTTGCAAACTGCAAAAAAGCATTTTAATCGTTTAGCTGTCGATCGAAACGGCTGTATCTACGTCGTTGAAAACGTCTCGTTAGTATTTGGTACGGGTGAAAGCACCCAAGGATCTCTTATCGCTTGGTTATACGGTCATCGGAACAAAACGATCGCATCGCGGAACGCTAAGCACGCCATTGCCGATTTGCCATTCCAAGGCGGTAGCCGACTCCTAAAGATGGCCTATAGCCTTTTCTGTGCTTATATAGTTCGTCGACTTTGTTGATCCACGAGTTAACCAGAATAAACAAAGAAAGAAATGACTGAAAAACACTTATTTTTCAGGCAATGATGAAAAAACACTTTTTAGATCACTAATTCATACTAAATTGATATTATATCATAAAAATATTGACTAACGTAATTTTTTTTGTGACTAATTTCCAGAATCATCCATGAATACTGCGAGCTACTAAGAGACGGGGGTCAATAAGTTTTTTGAGCCCAACTCGAATTGGGTGCTGCTATGAAAACTCTTTAGTGTGTTGACAATCCATTATAGTCGGTTTCGAGTTGTTAACTGAAAATATAACTAACAAATTAATATACAAAATTGAAGTAAATCAAATTACAAAGTTTAATGATTTAGTAACCTAACCTCAAGCATTATATCTTCCCAAAATCTTGGAATATTTAGGGGTGTAGCTTTGCAACTTTTGACTTTTATGATGATGTATGGTTTCGAAGGTATTGAGTAACAAACATTATATATGCATATGATGGATTTCACGTCAAATGTCCAGACAAAAAAAAAATTTTCTCCAATCGAGCCCCATTTTTTTTTTATGAGTTGTACTGTAGGTTAGTAATTATTCAGGAAAATATTTTTTAATTTTATTAAAAATTGGAGGAGTGGGAGGGGGTGAAAGTTTTGAACTTTTTTATGTCACGCGCTACTTTGTGTATTTATTCCACTTAAACAAATAAATACAAAATTTGTTTCAGATATGATTTTGATAGGATTTTTCATGAACTTTCGATTGGTGTAGTCCATTTTGAATTTATTTTTTATTTTGACCAAAATTTTTGAAAATCAAAAATATAATTCAAGTTTTTTCGACTTTGGGCATGTTTTTTTTTTTTTTTATATATTTTTAACAGAAAGCTGAGGGTTTTTCCTATAAAATACCTGGATTTCAAAACATCGTTTTTTTTTGTTTTCGAGAAATTGAATTATAATGATTGCGCGTCACTCCAACTCGAAGCACCAATGCACCGCGCCGCTACGCTAACGACTTTGGATTATTGCCGACAAGTGGCTGAACTCGTGGCATGTTTTCTCATACATGAAACGTTATAATACAGAAATATGGTAGGAAATATGATATTTACTAAATCCCTTTATTACTCATATTGCACTGTGTCTTTTATCATGCGTTAAACTGTAATTATCCATTTATTTGATCTGAAAAGATAATTGTAAGTAACTGCACTTTTATTGATATTCGCAAGATATTTTTTGTTTTAGATATATCTTCTTTTTTTTCTTGGGTTTAATTTTTTCATTTATTTTTGTTTTATTAAAAAGTGAATGTTAAGGCAAGAAACGTGTGGAGAAGCAGGTGGATCAACCCACTAAAAAAAAACTATTAAAATAACAGGTTTGATTAGTGTTTCTGAGAGTTTACGAGAGAAATATCCTGAACTTCCAGAAGGTTCAAAAATTTGTACAACGTGAAAGTTTGCACTTAATAACTCTGGAGAACTCAAAATTCAATCTACATATTTCTGTATTATAATGTTTCATGTATGAGAAAACATGCCACGAGTTCAGCCACCTGTCGGCAATAATCCAAAGTCGTTAGCGTAGCAGCGCGGTGCATTGGTGCTTCGAGTTGCCGTGACGCGCAATCTTTATAATGCAATTTCTCGAAAACAAAAAAAAACGATGTTTTGAAATTCAAGTATTTTGTAGGAAAAACCCTCAGCTTTCTGTTAAAAATATAAAAAAAAAAAACCGTGCCCAAAGTCGAAAAAACTTGAATTATATTTTTTATTTTCAAAAATTTTGGTCAAAATAAAAAATAAATTCAAAATGGACTACACCAATCGAAAGTTCATGAAAAATCCTATCAAAATCATATCTGAAACAAATTTTGTATTTATTTGTTTAAGTGGAATAAATACACAAAGTAGCGCGTGACATAAAAGAGTTCAAAACTTTCACCCCCTCCCACTCCTCCAATTTTTAATAAAATTAAAAAATATTTTCCTGAATAATTACTAACCTATAGGACAACTCATAAAAAAAATTGGGGCTCGATTGGAGAAAATTTTTTTTTTGTCTGGACATTTGACGTGAAATCCATCATATATAGGTTATATAAAGTTGCCCCTCTAAAAATGAACTAGACTGTCGAATATATTAAAATTGTCCTAACGTAATTGGGCTTTAGTTTTTGTATACAGTTTTATAAAATGATTTAACTAAAATCGTGCTTGTCAATTTTTTCAGAGTAAAAAAAATGTTGTTTACTGGCAAATTTTAAAATCGAAGCATGAAAAAATAGACTTGGACCTGGAATACATTAAAAATATGCCATAAATCTTTAAACCCATTAACCCCAAACGCCCAAAGCCCAGAAAACCCCTAACATCCCAAAACCCATAAACCCCAAACCTCCAAAACCCATAAAACCCCTAAAAGCACAAAACCCATGAACCCCAAAAACTCTTCAACCTTAAGAACCGTCAATCTCAAAGCCAATCAAACTCAAAATCCCAAAACCCATAAACCTTCGAATCTATAAACCCCAGAACCCATAAACCCCAAAATCCATAGTCCCTGACACAAACAAAAGTGAATAAATTTTTCAAAAACAACCTAAATCCATCGAGTGAATGCATTTTTGAACGTAAAATTTTGTGTTCTTTTTGGGCCAAAAATAGGAGTTCCCATTTCAAGTATGCAGGTGTTTTGAAAATATCGCTCCTCATCCCTCCCTTATTAATGAAAATATTAATTTTCGTAAAAAGTTTCACCGATAAGTTTCATAATTTCGATCAGGGAACCAAATGACGACATTGACATAAACCTTTAATGTGGCTTTCACGGTCGTTTTAGGTCAACATTAAAATTTCAAATGTGATGCCCTATTTTTCGCTGTGGAATCAGAAAGAGCTCAGCATTTTTCTTTCAATAGTGTATTCACTCTATGGATTAAGGTTGTTTTTAAAAACTGTATTCATTTTTATCGTTTTAGAGCTTTAACGATTTTGGGATTTATGGGTTTTAGGATCTGTAGGTTTTAAGGTATATGGGTTTAAGGATTTTTAGTTTAATTGGTTTAGAGATTAGCGGGTTTTTAAGATTGAAGGGTTTTTGGGGTTTATGGGGTTTAAGGATTTAGGGTTTTATGGGTTTATGGATTTTAGGGGTTTGGGGTCAATGGGTTTTGAGGTTTATGGATCACTTTTGGTGTTTTACAGGTGTCAATTTTTTCTAGTTTCAATGTTGAAATTCGCCAGTAAACAAATTTTTGAAAATCCTAAAAATTTACAGGCACTTTTTGACCTAAACAGAACCTTTTTAGAGGGGCAACTTGAGTGTCTTAAAAGTACATTGCAAAATTGAGTGCCTTAATATAACTAGTCTTAATAGAAGACTCTGAAGTCTGAGACTTTAAGAAGTGTCCACCATATAAAATATAGATGATGATAAGAAGATGTTAAAAAAACAACTATAAGGGCAACGATAGTTTGCCCAACGGTAGTTTAGATAATAGTTGTAAGATAATTTTGTCAAACTGTACTATCTTAACTAAACTAGTTTAGTAGTTTATAGAATTAGTAATAAATTAGTAGGTTTTAACTTTTTATTAGCAAAAATAATTACTAATTCATTTGGTGATCCACTTTTCATTTTCTCATTGTTAGTTTTTACCTAATTCAGATTTAGAGAGTTCGTCACAACTAAACAAGAAGAAGGTTTATTATTGTTTTTGCATGTTACCTCAAAATTGAAACTTCGTTATTAACTGTTTTAAATTGGCATGTCAACAAATTCCAGTGTTCTTTTTTCGTTATGTTTGGATTAAAGTAATATTAAAAGATCTTACAGATTACATCTTTTTATGCAAGTGTCACATTTAGCGTTCATTTTGACTTTATCATAAAGACCTTTTTATGTTTACATTGATTCTGATTTAAAAAATGTTGTTTGATTCTTTTTATCAACATAAATATAACATCTGAAAGAGTTCATACAAATTTTGTCTTTGTGAGCTATTAATGGACTTTTAATATGCGCAGAAAAAAAATAAATAGTTGGTCTTACCATCTAAATAGTAGAATCCGGCACAACTAAGTTTTTTAGTTGATTTTACTATTTATTTAACTTGGCGACCTAACTTGTCGAGGTCACTATTTAGATAGTAAAATTAACTAAGAACGATGACTGTGTATTATCCTACTATTTAGTTAGTAGTTCCAACTATTTCATTTTTTCAATGTAGTACAAAATTAATAACATTTAGTATATGATAGGAAAAGTTTATTGAGTAATAACTGTAAAAAAATGTAATTATTTTTTAAGTTCAAAGAACTGATAAAGGGACATCTGCCCGAACGACGTCGGCGAAGATTACTAAACGGCATAACGTCTTATGACAGCGAGCAATATCAGGGTTTAGTTACATAACCTTCATTGATGCAAATTATGTAATTTAACTCTGATGGTTTCGCCCGAACGCAATAAATGGACCAGACTTTCTTGCTGCTAATAATCTAACATTGATTAACTGTATTTTGCACCTGAAAAAGTTGAGTCGACTATTCGTCAGGTTACAAAATCCGTGAAGTAATTCTAATTGACCATTTCGCGTAAAGAAAGTTAACTGATCATTTGCACTAGATTCGATTACGTGAAACATTCCAATATTCCTGTTCGTTGAATAATCGCATATATGTATTTGATGGCTATATGATAATGCGGATTATATCGTAGAAAAGTTTTGACCATCGTTTCTGAAGCGTGTTTTTTAGTATTATTTAATACACGGAATTTTGTACAGTTCAATTTTCACTGTTATTCATCACTGTTATTCATCATGAGTTATTCTTTCCAGGAAGTATTTGAAAACTACTAATGCATAAAAAGTATGTCAGTATCAAGTTGTCAAAGTAGTAAATTACTAATTCATTAGTCAACAAGTACTAATTTAAAACGAAAAATTGAATTTCTTAAAAGCATATTACGAAAGAAACTTGCATTGACTAATGAATGTGTAGTTTTCTACTTTTCTTAGTGTACATTACTAGAAATTATATGTGATTTAAATTTGGGGAGAATTAGCAAAATTTTTAACGCAAATTAAAGTGTAATAAAAATATCATTTTTAGATTTTATTATTTTTAACTGTTTTTTTTTATTATTAGTTTTTAATATTATCGGTAGTATTGAAACGTATCATTTATCTAAATATTATTTGTAAAATTAACAAGATATCGTAAAGTCCAGACTGATTTTTTACCTTCCTTAAGGCTTTTTCTTTCATTTAAGTTGATTCAAATAACTAACTATTTACAACATAATTTGCAAGAACAAAAATGTAGACGAAGTTGTGGTAATAGTTAGTGAAATACTTTGACCTGTTGTGGATTTACTACCACTAGATATTAATAATAACTAGCAGTAATATAATCCAGACGACATCTATATGTCGTTGATTAGTTCAATGTTTTGTTCGTTTCTACTAAAACTGCATTTGCTACTAATAGTATTTTATAGAACATTTTTAATAATCAATGGTATTTTTTACATTACATATTTAAAATTTATATAATTTGTTTCAGATTGCAGCTTTTTAAAATGATTAGAATTCAAAATTATTCTAGAAATGTATTCATTTTCTTAAACAAAATATTCATTTATTCTGTAATTTTTTACACGTAAAGATAATTAAATTTGTTAATTAACTTTTTATGAGCTTATGTTAATTTTTTAATTTATTTTTTGTATTTTTTTTTGCATAACAATCACTAATTATTTGTAAATAGTAACTAAAATGTAGGTGAAATAATTAATAAATAATTAATTAATATTCTGCATTAGTATGAAATGAACATAATTAGTAAATTCTTATTTTATATTTAATCTTGGTGAAATCTATGAAAATAATTAGTAAAGAACTTTTAATTTGTATGGATTTAATAACTAAAACATTAATACAGTAATTAATTAGTAGTGACTTCTAGTAATATATTAACTTAGGTGAACTCTATGATATTAACAATTGAAATATTTTATTCTTTTAATTAAAATTTTATTTTTCAGTAAGAGAATTTTTTCAAAAAATGTTTAATAATAATTAGTATTTTGTATTTTGCTTACTGAAAGATTTATTTTGCGATTTCGTTCAGATTAAGAGAACCCGTTACACAATAACGGAATTTGATATAGATCTGTCCATTTTTTTATATAACTTTTTTTTTACTTTCACTTAGTGAGTTTCAATGTACCAAATTCATTTTTCATGGAAATTCATTTAAATACTTAATTATAGTTCTTTTTTAAATAGTAAAATTTATTAGTCTTGTTTAGTCCTGCACTATAGAGGAGTAACCAATTTATCTATTATGCATACCAGTATGTAAAAAGTAATATAAAAACCACTTTTTCTTAAATATATAAATTAGATAAAACATAAAACAAATTGAGATAAGTAGTTTAGGTTTGTTACTTAAGTAGTAACATGAAATACAAGGGAACTTCCTACACTATTAAAATGTTCAGAACATTTTCAGTAGTAACAGTAACGAAAAAAGGCATTTCTCTATTTTAAGTAGTTACCATAACTACTTTCTTCCGGGACTAAAACCCAAATCAAAATCTAAATAATGTATGCATACGTTTTAGTTGTTCAGCATAATTTTATAGGTTTCAGCATTTTCCAAGACTGTTTTTCTTAATCTAAAAATTTTATTAACATATGCGAACTTTTTATAGTATACTTCGTAATAAGAAATTTAAAAATATGTGTGAAGTGAAATAAATATTTAGTTGAATGGTACTAACTAAACGAATTTCTTGAATTAAGAATTATTTTCTTAGGTATGGACAAAATAAACAACTTTTAAAAAAGAAATGATGATACATTTATTCAGATTTGATAACTCTTCTGATCAGCATTCGTGATCATTATTTTATTCGATAATCACATATTTTAAATTTTGGAATTCCGAAGTATTATCTTCTCCTATATGAATTTTTTACTTCAGTTGGGTATCTCGAACACTTGAGTTTCGGCTTGAGTGAACATGAAAATATTTGATAGTTTTTGTGTGCTATTACAAGAAGCGAAATACTAACATTTTTTATACATCAATTTGGAACAACATTTGTAAAGACAATATTTATTGCTAACGTATCGTTTTACACTACAACCATTCCTTTTTATATTAAAATGAAATACTTTTAATAAATTTGTTGATACATTATGTAAAAATTTAGTTACATTGACTAAATATGTGGTTGCTTGAGTAATTTCAACTACAGTTTAGTTGAATTTACTAAATATTGTTCAATTAGTACCATGATTCAGTTGGGAGAACAAATATGCAATTGAAATGACTAATTACTTCGGTGCTAATCTGCCAGCAGACAATCGTATATTTAGTCCATAGTATTAAATTTTATTTTTAGTGTACACAAAAAGGCCCACAAGTAAATCTCCTATAAACACTAAACACGAATAATAACATAACTGAGATTCATATATTCCAGGTCTAATAACTTTTAAATAAAGATCGGCACATCTATGAGCTAGTGTAATTACAGTATGTAATTAATTAGGGGTACCAAACAATTTAAAAAACCGTAAAAACAAAATCATTAAAAACAGCAAAATTTGGAAAAACTCGCAACCGTTTTCATAATCTTTCAGTTTGCTGAGTATATTTTGTATCGTCTGATTGATTAAAAGTCTTGATTTATACATATAATAAGTAGAAGAAAAAATGTGACAATAACTCGATATTAAACAATCTTATTCGTGAATTCCTTACGCCTCCAGGAAAGTTAAAAGTTATGAGCGACAATGTTGTCTAAATATTTCACAAATGTTTGTTTTTAGTAATTCTGCTTAATTTTAAAAACATATTCAATATATATAAAACAATTAAGTATTTAATTGCCACTTTTCACGTTTTGTCAGTGTTTAATAGAATTATATCCTTCACATTCTAAGGTGTCATCAAAATTATGGGTGTGGGTCGAAAAACCGACAAATGAAAAAGCCGACCGGTCGAAAAACCGACAGTAAAAAAACCGATAATCGAAAAGCCGACAGTCAACAAATGGTTGTTCTCCTGACGATGCGTCTATTTTTTATGTGTCGGGTTTTTGACTGTCGGTTTTTTTACTGTCGGTTTTTTTGATCTGTCAGCTTTTTGATTTGTCGGTTTTTGGACTCGCACCCAAAATTATTGCACGAAATTTTGGAATCTTCAAACCGACTTAGAAAGCATATAATTTTTTCCCAATTTTAATGCAGTATTCTCAAAATTACTTTTTGAAAACTTTGTCCATAATTCGAATAGTGGCAATTGATTACTGACTGCTAATAGGAAATAATTAGAAGACGATTACATTACACCACAATTACAAATTTGATTAATAAACCCCTTGTCGGAAAAGGTGCCTAAGACATTGAAAAATTTACGATAAAACGTTGAAGTGAAAGAAATCGATCAATCAATTCTATTTTAAAATTCGATCTTGTCGTCGGGAAGTCTACGGTTGCATTACGCGCACCGTTATTAATGAGTGAAACACGGATTGTAATTCATCGGTTTGCTTACGTGAAAATCATTCATCAAGTTAATTAGCGAATTTGTTGAATTCATTACGAATCGAAGAAATCGATTTAGTTAAATGATCTATGTTCTTCCAGTTTAACAATCCATCGATCAATACTACTGGAAAATTCTTGGGTCGACCGACCTAAATTAATTAAATTGCGTAATGCAGTGAAAAAGAAATGACGAATAGCACAATTGAAAGAATTCATTATTATTTGAAAGATAAATGTTTCAGGAAATGTTATAACTTAATTTTTTATCTTTCGAGTTTTAAAATTAATTATTTCGTAAATGTAATTTGTCAGAGATTATTGGGATATTCGTTTATCTTTTTCTTACAAAAGTTTGAGAATGGTAATTTTAGCTGATACATTTAATGATAAGCTTTTTATCCGACTAACAAATTAGTTTTCGAAAAAATGACAAAAAAGCTCTGTCTCCTGTTTAGAAATTCTCTTCCTGATTAAGGAGGTGCCAGACTCAAGAAAAGAAATTTCAAGAGATGAAGTAATATTAATCGTTTCTCGTCCTTCAAACTCTAAATTTGTATATGCAAATATATTTCTTTTTTAATGTAGATTATTTGTTATGACACTTGTAATTAATAAAAATATGCCTGAAAAAGTTTTTGACTTCAAAATTATCTGAAAGAAACTTTTGTGTGGTTACAAGCCCAGCATCTTGATTTCTATGATTTATTATTACAAAAATTCAATAATTCAAATTTCAAATGGTCCAGATTTATGGAGATATTGTGTTTCAAAAAATAAACATCACGCGTACACGATCACACGAGCATATCCAGGTGCATAGCAATGATAAACGTACATGTATTTCATTATGACTGAGAGCTAAACAAGATATTCATAAGAGAAAGATACACGAGAAACGGTAAAGTTAAAAAAAGATAAGAATTTGTTTTTTAGTTCAAGAACTTTCATATTTTGTAATGTTCTAGTTTCATCTAATAAATTCTTCTAATGAGAACAAACGTGTTTTTTAACAGTACGTAGTTTTCTGATTATTTTTATTTTTGACGGATGTAAAAGTGTTTTTGTAAACATTTTGTAGTTTTTAAAAAGAGAAACTTATTATTTATTTAAAACTGATTTTGTGAGGAATCTGCAGATACTGGAAGCATTTCAACTGTTTCTTGACCTAAGAAATTAGTAGTCATATTAGTAAAGTAATCATATTTTATACATTTTCAAGATTTTTATTAGTAATCCAAAAATTTGTAAAAAATTAACTTCGATTTCATCTGTTTATACAAGAAAATTTGTATTATAGTGATTTTATTTATTTATTATAGGAAACTTTTATTAATTTAAGACCTAAATTTTTGTTATTTCTGATAAAATGTCTAATAAATTCATTTATTTATCATGAATTTTACACCGTTCTTTATTTTTCTGAAATTAACTAGAAAATAAAAAAAGCAACATTAAAAACTGATGGAAGCTGCGTATTCTTGAAGTTATTAAGTTTTTTCGAAGTTCGCTTTTCTATTCGCAATTAAAAAACAATTTTTTTGATAAAACTTTGGATTCTAACGAAATTAAATTAATACAGAATAATGTACACCAGAACAGTTTACAAATTTTATCCAAATAAATTTTAGTACTATTTACCGTTTTAGATTGCCTGACCAAGAAGTCTTAATATTACTTTAATTAATCTTAACTTAATGAATCATAAGACCCCATCTAACTGTGTATACAAATTCTATTTTTGTCATTAATTCTACTCTTTTTGACAGATTTAACCATTACTCTTTAAATTTATTTAAATGTTTAATTCAATTGAACGTTATTTTTAAATTTAGTGCAGCAATGTACAAATTGCATTCCACGATCAGCATGTAAGTTGTTTTTAGTATTTTTTAATCATTGCAACTGACAAGCTAGAACTTATTGAAGTATGTTGAGTAACAAAAAAGTAGTCAAACTGCTCAAAGCGTCAAACTACTCAGTCAACAGGACGATTTGCCAAGATCTCTTAAAGAGGATATCTTACAAATTTTCTAAGCTCAAGAATTTTTCATTAGAATGTCACTTTTACAGTTCATTTTAGGTTTATAATAAACAACTCTTCCGGGCATCTTTGATTCTAATTTAAAGAAGTTAGACATTTTTATGTTTATTTGCATTCATTTGAATACGTAAGGTTTTTCTACGTATTTCACTATTCGTAATTAGATAATAAATTTATTGATTAAATCTGAAATATTTCAAACCAATCGTTCTCAGAATGGCTAAAATTAATAATTTTTTTACTGTTTATCATTATTGTCAGCAATCTTTAAATGTTAATTAATAGTAATGTCTTTAATCCTTTAACCCCTTAATGTACTACTTTTTAAAGGAATTTTGACAATATATTTTAGCATTCAAACTGTACGAGATAAATTCTACAATAGTCAATTTTGATTGAAAAAAATCGTTCTTTCCAATCATAAATAACAATTTTAAAAAAGAATGACTGAAGTTGGTTTTTAATCTCTTGAATTTTATTAGTCGTAATAACACTGGAATATTCCTTAAAGCCATAAATATTTCGTCAAAAATAAATTTTAAATATGATATGCATGTTCGATTGACGAAAAAAAATAATAGAAAAATGCCGTAGCCATGCATATAAAATAAAAAAAATTGTATAATTGAATAACATTTGGGGTCAAAAAGTAATTTGGGTAGTTGATTCCGAATTGGAAGTCCATTTTTAAAAATTCACACAACGGGTGAGATATATAAAAAATTCTTATGAAACATGTTAGTTGGAGGTTTTCGGGGTCGATGATCACGAATATGAAGTTAGTATTTTAACCCCGATAATTACAACATTTTTAATACGAGTCACATTTTGTTGTCAGTATGACCAAAACATTTCTCACCACGCGGAAGTCGACGTGAATGAAAAATCTTTGAGTGCGGGTTGAAAAACCGACAGTAGAAAAATCGCCAGTCGAAAAACCGACAGATTAAAAATCCGAAAGTAAGAACAACGGCACTTCAACAAATGACTATCCGGCAGTCGATGTGTTTATTTTTTTATGTGTCGGCGTTTTGACTGTCATTTCATTTGTAACATTCGCACTGACATTTTGAATTTTTTAAAATTGATATTAGCTTCATTATGAAATATCAATTTATTAGTTTAATATGAATGAGTCTTTTTTAATTTGTTTAAAAATACATTTTAGATTCGTGATGAACAACAGCAAAAATATTTTGATACCAAGTTTTTTACAATGCTATTAATTGGAATGGTTTTTAAGGGTGCGGGTCGAAAAACCATTAAATAAAAAAGCCGACAGGTAAAAAAACCGACCGTAAAAAACCGACAGTCAAAAAGCCGACACATAAAAAAGTAGACATCGTCATGAGGACAATAATTTTTTGAAATCTCGGTTTTTCGACCTGCCGGCTTTTTGATTTGTCCGTTTTTCGACCAGTACAAGTTTTTAAAATGACAAATGACTTTTAACGGGTGCGGGTCGAAAAACCGACAAATCAAAAAACCGACAGGTCAAAAAACGGACAGTCAAAAAACTGACAATTGGAAAGCCGACAGTCAAACAGCCGACAAGCGGACAGACATTTTTTGAAGTGTCGGTGTTTTAACTGTCGGCTTTTCGATTTTCGGTTTTTTCACTGTCGGTTTTTTGACCTGTCGGCTTTTTGATTTGTCGGTTTTTCGACCCGCACCCCTTTTAACGTGATTCATTGCCTGCCAAACAAAAATTTGCTGAATCCTTATGAACTATTAATTTTTGACAGGAGATTCGTGACTGAAATATTCCAATACCATTACATGTTACAAGATTCAATAAATTGCACAATAAACACAAAAAGAGCAGTATTTTTTTAAAAACATGTATTACTTTTTATTTGTTTTATTATTTTGTCATATACCAATGGAAGAAGCCATCTTTGGACAATAAAAAATGACTGTTGCAGAATTTAAACATTTCAATTTGTGACAAACTCCATGAAAAATTATATATCTAGGCGTTAAAGTTGTAAGTTAGTTGGTAGTAGTAAGGAAGAAATGGGTAATTACAACAGTGAAGATAATTCCAACTCCCTTAATGTCATTTAAAATTGAAATTTTGAAAAAACACTAATGAAATTTGATGTCGGAAGTTGTTAGTTTATTTTGTTGAAATGCTAAAGTCTTACACAAAAAATTTTATGTTGCGAAGTTCTGAAATTTGAGTTTTAGTTACGTACATTGAATTAACTAATTTTGTGACTAAATTTGTTATTCCAAGAATATTAAGCACTAATTTAATGTTGACATTATTTATTTTATTAATGATGAAGCTCAAGATTCAGTTCAAGAATTAATATTAATAACAGGCAATATCAGTAATGATCAATTTTATGATAATCTGTTAAGCATTCACGTTTGTAATATTAACTTCGAATAAAATACAGTTCAAATTAAATTCCTATATTTTTATATGTATTAAATGATTAAAAATACTAATTTCAGAACTGTATGAAGTATTCAAGAGGAAATCAATGGAATTAATTACAATTTTGTAATCAAGAAAGCAGAAGACAAAAAGCTACGATATATACTTTCGTAATTCAACTAATGTTTACAAAATTAACATTTATTCATATTATTCACGTATGTTCACAAAAAAAAAAAATTAAACGTTGTTCATAACAATGCTTTAATTAATTGTGCTTTAATAACTGAATTGTGGAAGTAAGAAAGATGATTAGTGAACTAATGTTTTGTGTTAAAATATTTTTATTTATTAGAAAATGTACAATCGACAAACATGGTTAAGATTCAATTGGATGTTGCTAATGACATACTAAAATGTAACAAATCTATTACTTTATAAATTACTATCTAAAATTCAATGAATACGGAAAAATGTTGTATGGTAAAAATTACCTTACATAAAAAAAACTTTAATGATTATTTTAAAAAAAATATATATTTTGAGCACTTTTAAAAAAAGTTCGTAACATTTTTAAGTACATTTTGTGAAATTTTCCGAAATGTTTCTATATTTTCCTACACTACCAATAAAATCCGAAAATCCCAAATTTTCTTGGAAATTCTACGATTTCAAATGGTAATTTTGGAACAGATTTGAAAAATGGTAAAAATTGCCATTATTTCTGGTAAAAAATACCTAATTTTACTGTCTGAATAGTAAACATTGCTAGAATTTATAGACATTTTTATTAGAAAAAATGTCAATTTTTTGGGTGCGGGTCAAAAAACCGACAAATCAAAAAACCAACAGTAAAAAGCCGACACTTCCAAAAATGAATGTCCCCTAGTCGATGTGTCTATTTTTTTAATGTCGGTTTTTTGACTTGTCGGTTTTTCGACCATCAACCAATTTTTTTCTCCAAATCTGTTCCAAAATTACCATTTACAATGGTAAAACTTCTAAAACATTTGTTTTCGTGTAATTTTCATTGAACCTAGTTTTTCCGTAAATTATTGTGTAACTCGTGTCTTAGTTGAGAGATTTTTAGATTTTAGTGTTTAAAAATACTAAAACTAAAGAAAAACGTCCTTTGAAAACCAAAATCCAAATAATAAATCAGGCATTCAAAATCTCTTTCTAAGCTAGAAAACTAACATAATCTTGGATGAAATTGACCCAAATGCAATATTCTAATTTATTCGCACATAAACCGGAAAAAGATAGCTTCAAAATTGTTCAAGTTGATTAGGACATTCTAAAAAATGTTTATTTAACACAGTTAAATATTGGTTCCAACAAAAATAAATAAATCTTTCAAATACATGGTTACTAGAACGTATTAAATATTTATTAAAATAAATTAGTTAAGTATAAAGAATCTTAACATTTTACTAAATATTTAATTCAACCTACCAATAATTTTTTTATGTTACTTTTTTGGATACTAAAAATCTGTTTTATTATGAACTTTTCTGACAACTTTGATTTAAAGTGATCTGTGAAAAATGCGTTCTTTCAAAATAATGATGTAATTAACCTCGACCTCTACAACCGATTACAATTCACTTATGCAACTTATAGGATTGGATGCAATTTACTGTTTCGATAAACAGATCAACCTTTCGCCTGAAAGTACATATTAGGTCCGGAACGTCTCACTTAAGACATGTTGGTCCCGATTCACTTATACTTGCGCAATTTTCTGGTTCAGGTTAGATCTAACTGTTATATGGAGCGAAAATTTCGTCCCAAGTTTACACAAAAAGTTGAATTTATTTTGACACGTGAATTACTTCTATAACAGTTACTGAATTCAGAAAACTGGTTTACATTATTTAGATATTATAGATACTATTTTTAGAATCATGGCCTATAGATTTTTCGATATAATTTGACATTTTTAAAAAATAATTCCTGTACAATTGGAAAGTACGAAAATTACGTTCAAAATTTAATTTTCTGTTAAAGAAGGAGTTTTCAATTCAAGAGACTTTGGTTATTAACATTTTCAAATTTTTCAGTCATAAATCCATAAAATTCGATGGAAAATCAAGAAAGCATAATTTTCACGAAATTTCATTTATTTTGATTTTCAAGCAACCCAATATCACTCAGCACATTAAGAACGTGTTAGACCAATTTTGGAATATTCGTGGAGAACCACTAAAAGTAAGGATTTGGACTTTTAAGTTAAACATTGGGAATAACTCATGTGCCTTGATCATGACGCACAAGTTCGACCGCCTGCTGGGAACATTACTTAGACGGTCATTTGTCGACGTATGGAATGCTCCACGATAAACAAGGACATTCAAAACCCTATTCTGATAGTTTTCAAAACAGCAAAGTAACTCTGAAACTACAAATTACCTAACATAAATCTTTTTCGAAAAGAAAATCTCATTTTCCGAATGCGAACAATGGAGTTCTCCAATTTAAAAAATCGACTTACTTTTAGGCCATCGGGGTCTACCATCCGAATGGACCGGAAGCGCAGCGTTGAAGAACTGATTCATGACGACGGAGGACTTCCGGCGCAGGCTCTTCCTGCTGCTTCCGCCAGGAACGTCATCGTTCTTATCAGATTTCGTGTTAACGGAGGAATACCTCCTGCCCGAGAGGCGATTCCAGATGGCCAGAGCCTCCTTCATATTAGTTCAATCACTTGATCACTCGAGCACCAAAAAGCAAAAAAAGTCGCGATCGCACTCGAATTCCCTCGAGACTTCAGAGCATAAGTCAACGTACGAAACCTCTCACGTTTTGACGCGGAAGTCGCAACGATTCACCTCACTGGCACTGAAAGTAAAAGTTCGCTTCGTTTTTCACCGCGCGAATCGATGGGACTTTTTAAAAGCTTGATAAAAATTGTTGAAATCAAAAAATTTTGAATTTTTCAAAAATGGGTGAAAGAGGAACCTCCCCCTCGTTGACAATTTGTCGAAACACCTTCGACCGTGCGTTTCGTGTGGGATATCGCGGAAAAGTGGTGCGAAACGATTCCGTGTCCTTTGAGAAATATCGCGAATCCCCTTCTTCGCCCCCGCACTCCAGTACGTGGATTTCAGTGGTGGAGAACGCACGTGGACCAACGACCAATCCGGACACGGATTGGCGTCCCACCAGGTGGGCCGTCTGCGGAGGCACCCGAGGACCCGGTTTCTGCCACCGGCGATCGACGTCGTTAAGGTCCAGCGTGTTGCCGATTACGACCTCTACATAGGAGGGACCATTCCTACCTGTGGTTTCGACTGACTCTGTATACACCGAGTCTCCGGCGTGAGATCTAGTACGATCGCGTTTAAAGAAGATCATGTGAAAATTGGCTTTTTCCGACAAATTTTTTATTTTGCAAAATATATTTTTGTGAAAATCAGTGTGAATGAAAATATGGATTTGTGGTATTTTTTAATCCCTATTCTTGTTGAAAAATTTTGTGTCGAAGAATGAAAACTACCGAAATGGCTGCGGGTCGAAAAACCGACAAATCAAAAAGCCGAAAGGTCAAAAACCGGCAATCGAAAAACTGACAGTCAAAAAGCCGACAGATAAAAAGACGACGCATAAAAAATTGACATATCGAACAGCGGACCGTCGTATTTTGAAGTATCGGTTTTTTGTATGCTGGTTTCGATTGTCGGTTTTTTGACCTATCGGCTTTTTGACCTGTCGACTTTTTGAGTTGTCAGTTTTTTGACACACCAAAATGACTTTTATTCCATATGTGATTCGAAATAAAATAGTTGTATTATACGGTGTACCTAAAAATTAAAAACTGCAGACAATTTTCTAGCCTAGCGCCTAGCACAAGTTGTAGGTCAAGTCACACTCACAAGTAACACTACTCATGCGTGACAAGCCGAATGAACTGCACGTTGGTATATTTTTCGAACTCCGAAAAATAATCGATACGTATTTTTTTATCGGCAAAGAAGAGGGTTTAAGAGTTGAAAGTGATCCCTGAATTACTCGAAGATCCCTGTCATTTTCTTCAATCTAACTCTAAACTATAGAGATTTATTTTTTACGAATAGGGGGAAATGTAGCAACAGTTGCTGAGTTTTTTTAGATATACAAAAATAAACGAATTATTATTGTGTTTTTAATAAATGTCCATAAATAATTCAATATTTACATTAAAATTTAAACATATTTATATATTTGGGAACGCCGTTTATTTTTTGTCTAAATAAGGTTGAAAACTGTGCACCTAAAAATTTGACAAATTGGTGCATTTCCTATCTACTTTCTGTACCACAACTCCATATTTTAGGTAGTTTCATATAATTCCCATTGAATTGAAAGAGGTCCAAAAGGGGTTTTTATTCTACACTATATGTATTTAAGTAAAGTTAATAACAAATAAAAGCGTATTTAACTAATTCACTCATTAAAAAATAGCCCTCAGCATTAGGTACGTGTTTTCTGGCAATGTCGGTATTACTACGCGCCTCCTAACCTCGATTCATACACAAGCCGATTGTTCTCGATTGATTTTCGTCTATTTTCTCGCTATTTATCGCTATCCTACGTCATTTAAATTAACAGAAAATTGGTGATCTCTGATATGTATTTTTATCTTTTGGTTTTTATGAAACTACAGAGGTTACGGTGCAACACGAAATTTGAAATTGGAAATGTTGTTATAATTGGCAAATATTATATTCTGCAATCTAAATTAAGAGTGGGATTGCAAGAAAAATATAGTTTATTATTCACTATTAATAGCACTATTAATAATAATTTTGCACTTCCGACTGGATGGAGAATTAAAACAAGATATCTATTAAAAAATCGCAAAAAAACATATCACCTCCACATCAGAGATTTCTTTTTTCACAAATATCTCATTTAAATATTTTTTGTTTTGTTGTCAATCTTGTAATTGGGAGAAAAACTGCCCTAGCGGAAATTTATTCAGGTAGCCTAAATATGTACTAGGGCCTGACCAGGCTCCAGTAAGGCGTTCCTGATGAGGTACTCCTGAATTTACCCCGATCAGGGCATGGTCAGGTTCCAGTAAGTTCGCCGGAATACGCCCTGATTAAACCCTGATTATGTTTATTTTAACGTATAATTGATGCAGGGAAGCCTGTGAATTTCCATATCAAGACCAAATCATGAATTGATAAGACTTGCCTTATTTTCAATCTCCTGGAATTGCTAACTGCTTTAGAAATTTCAAATCAGGGGCAGATCAGGGGGCCTGCTCAGAGCCTTTTAAGGACGTCTGAATTATTTAACTTCTAAAGTTTATGTAATTCGTTCAGTCGCCACTAGGCGTGATCGCGCATCGGCTTCATTCTTGGTAAGGAAATGTATTTCTATTTTGTATTATTTACACATTGTATGTAATGGATATGTATACGATTCGTATATATGGGCATTGTTCTAGAACTTTTAAACTTTGAGGTTGAAGAAAATTTTTTTTTTTAGGCACATTCATGAAATTAATTTTATTGGCTTTAGAATTGATCAAATGACAGGAAAAACCTTGCGTGACTCATTTATACACAATGTATTTTTTTTTTAATGTAACATATGTTACGTTACTCATAAAATTAGTTTTTAGTTTTGTAACGTTTAATATACATAAAAAATTCAGTTCTTTTGCTTATGGCCTAATTTTTAGAAGCTAGTATATAAAATTAAACGTCTAGTTAATAGTTCAAATTTAAAATAATGGATTAAATATGGCGGACTATTTTTACAAAATTTCTTTGATTTTTATAAAATTTGATATGTTAGGGTTTTTGAGGCCACTGATTACAAATCCAAAGTCAGTTTTCATTAAAATTTGAAATCCAAATACATGATTTAACATTAAGGATACCAAAAAATTAAAACGATTTGTAAAGAATAATCATGTTATTATTGTCAAAAATTGTGTTTTTTGTTGTATTAAAAAAACACAAAATTTATAAATACTTTAATAACATAGGAGAAAAGATCACAATGATTCCAAAGTACTTAGAAGCTAAATTGTAGATGTGCCATTAAATAATTTGATTTTTCCAAGTGAGTTTCGCTTGGAAATTTAAAGTTTGACGTGGTCGCATTTTTTATGTATAGGTGGCACACATTCGGGCAAAGGCTCAAATTACTTCTTATCATATAGGTAATGTACCCCTGTTGTGTGGTTTCTTAAAAACCAATGTGAAAAAAATTATCTAACGTTGATTGCTAAATTGTCAACTATAAAAAAAAGTTATCTCGCAAGTTTGAAGGTATATAATTTTATTCCTCAGTGAGGCACATCATTAAGTTAAGGATTTTTCATTTGTTTACATCCCCAAATACTTCCACAAAAAACCACAGACCATAAAAAAAAGGTGCAAAAAGTTTCAGTGTTAAAACTGAAAAAATGTAGTGAGTGTCGCGCACCAAAAACAGGCAAATTCACTACTTTTATTTACTCTCATTGTTTTCTACATATCTGTAATTAGTAATAAACACTTATTACATGTAAATCGAACAAAAATTTGTTGATCTGTAGTGTTACAAAGTTATATTTAAAATTTTTATGGTATCATAATGAGCGACAACATAAAGTTTAAAAGTTCTAGAACAATGCCCATATGTGTAAATAATATTTTTTTATTTTGCAGCCTTTTTGCTCGTCAGATAGTACTAAATCATTAAAAATGAATTTGTTGTTTCGTAATACTATTGTAAATATTTTCACCATGAAATTTGGAAAGCATGCGAAATACTGGGCATTGTAAGGTTCTGATCAGGTTCTGTGCATTTGCCTGATCAGGGCCTTAACAGAAAAAGCGACGATATGGTAGGGCCTGATAAGGGCACATGTCAAGACCTCATTTTGTTCACAGGCTTCATCATCAGGACCTGACTCCAGCCTGTATAATTTTCCTCTCGGGTGTGCATTGAGAAATCATTAGTGTTACAAGATTTTAACGATAAATTATAAAATTCGGGATTGCAAACATTCTGCAGTAGTAGCCCCAGTAGAAATTTTGATACGGCCCTGATCAGCTCCTGTTTAGACTGCCTGAGAATCAGACATAATTATAATAAATAATAATAATAATAATTTGTCTTTATTGGCATAAAGGGTTACAAAAACTGCCTCTTTGAACCAAAGGAGGAGCCACAGCTAAAGCTGCTTTACATGACTGACCACATCCTGATATCCGACCCTGATCAGGTCTTTGTAAGTGCCGAATGAGGGTACCTCTAAAGTTCGTTTGAACAATAATTAAATAAAATTAATATGCAACTGTATGAGTCACTTTTCATAAACACATTATGTTTAATGATATAATTATATATTATTTATAATATTATTAATAACTATGCCAACCACATCGCGGCTAGCGCCAAAGGAAGGTCTGGAAATCGGATATTTCATAAAAATAAAACCCGTGTGTTTCCTTATTTATAAGAAATAATTATTTATATTAATATTTTATAAACAATTTCGTAAAACATGGTTTTAGACAATCTGATTGCGGCAACCGATATTACAGAGTAAATTATGTACATTTTCCACATAATTTACCCGTTAGCCCGAATCACATTTTGCATTTTTCGCGGAAAATATATGTGCATTAATTTAGCATGTATGTCGAATACATATTTATTTTCTGTGAGAACCAAATGTCGGGTTCATATTTCTTCTGGAACCACTTTCAATGATGTTTAAAACAAAGTCTGATATGCTGCTACATCCACGCTTACATTATAATGTTTTCCTTGGAATCCCCTGATTGTGCAACAATTACGTTTGCCTGATAATGGCAATTACGTTTGACTGACGTTTGACTGAGGTACAGGTTGTAGTTTCCTGATGAGGACCTGGTCCGGCAGTATTAAGGCCCACCTTATCAGGCACGCCTGATTGCTGCCTGATCAGGTCCTAATCAGTAAATCTTAAGACATACTTTATCCGACATGCCTGTTTACTACTTGGGGGTGCGTGTCGAAAAACCGACAAATCAAAAAGCCGATAGGTCCAAAAATCGACAGTTCAAAGAATGACTGTCCTCCTGACGATGTGTCTATATTTTTATGTGTCGGCTTTATGACTGTCGGTTTTTTGACTTTTCGGCTTTTTGATTTGTCGGGTTTTCGACCCGCACCCCTACTTGGTCGGAGCCTGATACTGTAGTGATAAGCTAGGCACACCATATCAGGCGCGCCTGATTACTGCCTGGTCGTACCCTGCGTTTTCTGGTAGCCTGGTCAGGTTTCTGCTCGGGAGTAACTAATATGCGCAGTAACAGGAGCAATGTCACAGAAATAGATGCATTAGGGCTTTATTATATTCTAATTAATTATTTTAGTGTACAACTGATATGATAGTACTTTGTAATTTTTTTGTACGCAGAATATATTTCCAGCTAAATAGAAAATTCTAAAAAGATAAATTCTTTCAATGCAATAGTAACAAAAATGCCATTTCATTGCGATATAACCTTTAATTGGTACAATTTCTGTAAGTAATTATACAAAAAATGGTTTACCTTCACCTTTGAACGAATTTAAATACCAAATATAGCAAGCGATTCAAAATTATTAGGTAATTCTGGGTAGTTTCGTTAGAAATAAATGATAAAGTTAAGTTAGGTATGTCAGAACATCAGGAGCGTGTGTTTCTTTTTTTTTAAATGGGGATTCCCTCTATCTAATCGGGAAATTGAGGAGCTTTAAACGAGTGAAAATTCAAACTGCATGGAGAGAAAAATTGCAATGCACGGGGTGACAATCAAAGATTGAATTTTCACACCAAGGAAACTTATATATTGAATTTTTAATATATTAAAATTAATGTATTATATTAAATAAATTAATAATAATTTCATATATTAAAATTATATCCACACTAAAGGAATGCTGAAAACGCTACACTAGAAAAATTGAAGAAAAAGTAGTGATATGACACTCATTTTTAGCTTTTTTGGCCTTCGAAGTTACGAATTTCATCTAATAAATGATACTTTATGTATGTTTGAATGTTAAATCATCGAATGAATCTTGAAGTTTTAAAACAATCTGTATTTTGTTGTTGTTTCTCTTTCTCGCGTTTAAAAAAAAACCCTCTTGAAAAAATTCAAGAAGATGTATTTTAGGCCAATCTATTTTTTTCAGATTTTTTTCAGATTTTTAAAATTGGTGCGACATAGCCAATAAAATAAAAACGGTATTTTTCTCATTTTTTCGCTCAAATTTCTATCAAAACGAAACAACTTAGGATGTTAAATTGTAGTTCTTTTTAAGAACTTGAACGAAACGAGTTAGAGGCGAAAAATCGCAAAAATAAGCATTTTTTCTCTTTTTATCGGTTCTAACCTGAGAAATATTCACTTTTGGTCAAAGTGTTTTTAAAATAATTTGTAGGGCTCGAAATTAGCTTCAAAATTGTCTGATATATCGTTGTCGAACTTAAGTAGAAGCCTAGATATTACCAAAAAACCGGAGCAAACTATTATTTTTTTTTATTTTAAGGTTGTATATAGCTGTATTGAGATGAAAAGTCACCAAAGTAACAAAAAAATTTTCAATAATTTTTGTAAATGTTCAACTACTTAACCCCACCATTAAGCGTGTTATAGAAAAACACGTCAGTTTTTATTTTTAATTTTACGTAACTACGAAGGTGATTTTACAAAATGATTTATGTACGTAAATGATATGAGAGTATAACTGAATTTTTGTTCAAATAATTTCATCGCATTGGCACTGCAAAAAAAAATTCAACATTTTATAGATTTACAACACATGTCTACTTTTAGTTTACTTTACATCAATTGTAGATATATAATACAAATTTTTAACAATGTAAATAAAGAACTTTATAAAGCCCACATACGTGACTAGGTCATAATAACTAACTTCTGTCTTCATATATGATACTATTGTCTTTTTCATTCCGTCCATAAAGTGACATACAAATTACATTTAGAGTAAATATTTCACATTAATCAGATTGATTCTCCACTCATTCTGGAATTGAGTGAAGTTCCCCAACATTTAGAGTGAATTTATTTGGACCCCATACTATGATCTCACTGTTTTATGGTATCTTTTTACTCTTTTTAGAGTAAGCGTATTACTCGCTGTTTGGTTGGAATTTCTATTCGACTTTCAATAGAACCCTTTAAAATGAGTTACTCAGTGTCGGTAACCTAAGGTCTTCATAAATTGAATGAAAATTGGCAAATTTTGTGCCACAAATCACAAGAAACAAAATGGCAACTAAAAAAAGGCGAAAGATTATAGGAAATGTATTGGAATACACGTAAACATACCACTAAATACGTAGAATCGGTAATTATGTATAGGGTCGCCTAATAAGAATTTTAGGTTAGATTTCCAAAACGCAAAATGTCAGATCCAATATGCCGACGATATATTGAAAATCAATTGCATAGGCTTGAAAGTCATTACTCGATGCTTTTTGGAGTGTCTGAATATGAATATGATTTTGAATTTCCTAAATGCAAAATGGCAGATCCAATGTAACCGACGGTATATTGAAAATCTATCGAATCATATCGAATGAACTCGAAACTCAAAAACATTTCAAAAATGCATTTAAGCTGCCATTTTGCTTGTTGTGATGTCGCCAAATTTAATAGCCAATTTCCATCAATTATGTCCTTCCGATTTGCCAAAATTGAACCGAGCCACGTACCTGTCGGGCTTTTCACGAATACTTAAATGGAACTCAGATCACCGGTACGCTTGCACTGTGTTGGGTAATTCAAGTTTTTTATCAGTCTTCCGACACAGATTTGCATTCCGCATTCTCGCCTAGCTCGTCCAAAGTGCCTTTCATTCGCGGAAATTGTTTGCGTTTTTCGTTGCCGATCTTTGCCTATGTAGGATTTTGATCGGCGTTGTTTCTCCGTGCGAATAATTAATCGCTATCAAGTTCGCGGAAGGCGTAATGACGAACAGCCTCTAAAAAAACGATTTTTAACGAGAACGATGTAGTCCATTTTCAGCAACAAATCGCATCGTAGAAAACACGATCGTTACACCTTGCGGTCGCAGAGCTTTTTGCACCTGCGAGGAAGGGGAAGTGCCTCAATTAAATGAAATTGTCGGCAATTAAGGCGTGAAAAACACCAGTATTATTGACGAATAGTGCAATAATATGGCGATAATACGGCGTTAACTATATTATTATTCAATTAGAAGAATCGTTCGATGGGACGGAGGTCCTAAAAAGTGGTTGTCACGCTCGTAATTGTTTTTTAATGAAAATATTTGTACTGGATAACATTTTTTCATTGACTTTCGGGACAAAATATGTTTATAAATTCCACTTTAATCGATTGCGCATCGTGAAATTTATTAATATCGTCATAATATTGAAGACATAAAATTGCAGTTTGTTAGTAAAAAGGCGGTGGCCGCTGGAAAAAAACCCAGTTGAAGACTTTTTGAACTACACGAATTGAAAAACTGAAAACCGGATTTTTTATTTACCAATACTCTAGTAGATTTAAACTTGATACATCTATTTTTGAAAATATGACCAGTTGAAAAAAAAATCATTTTATTTTTAATTACCCAATGGGATCGGTTCAGATTTATTTTTAAGATCCCCTTAAGAATTTTATATAAGTGGAATAATAATCCCTACGGACTCGTTATAATACAATGGTCAGAAATGTTATTTCGTTCTCATTTTTCGTTTGCAGTAGTTTTCATCGGAATGTTATTACGCTGCTTTGCTCAGGAAATAAACCAGTTTACCGGAAGATGCTGTAATGATCTTCAAGGGGAAATTTCTGATTACAGTAGAATGAAGTAATCCAGGTAAGACTAATGCGATGTTCTTCAATATGGGAGTAGCTAGTATTTGAATACTTTTATCGCAAGGTGCGGTAATAGAGGAGAGAGTGACCACACAGACAGCATTCAATAAAAATTCTTGTAACCGTACACTTCTAGCTAATGCTTAGAATTGTCGGCAATGAATGTAGGATAAGTCAATTGTTCCAAACAAAAATTTATGACATTATTATATTCCGCGTGAAAAATAAATTTGCTTTAAATGATTAGTGTTATATGCGCAAGTGTCTGGAATAAATAATTTCACAGAAGATTGACTTTTTGCAGATTAAGGAACCTAGATGTTGCATAAACTAGTATTTCGCTCGTTACTAAGGATGTATAAACTAGAAAATATATTCCAATAAAAACATAGCAAGCTGCTTCTATCTCACACTTATTACGAGAGTAAAGCAAAAGAATACAAGCTGGGAACTTAAAAGAAGACGTGATTGTAGAAATATTTGAGGCCAATATGATTCTGAATATTCCTATATTCCTATATTCCTATCCTGAGTTTACTATGAAAGAAAAAAATGTATAGAGTAAATATTGATACAAATAAAAAAAATGTTTCATGTGATTTTTTTAACACCTCTATTATCCTGACAAATTTGTATAAAATTACTTCACTTAAATCACTTCTATCGACACAGATTTGGACATACGTGGACGTCATTTGCACGTCATTTTTCGATCGTAAAAGAGCTTGTTATATATGGACGTCTAATGGACGTGTGTACACATGTGGGCGTCTACTGTGCGTACATAAATGGACACTAATTGTATGTACATTTTTCAATGTTCGTTTTCATTGTCTTACAATGGTCGTCCTAAGTACGTGTAGAGACTTCTAGTGGACATCTAGTGGACCTCCATTTTACATCCAGTTTTGGTCCGGATATCATAATGTATCTATATGTTTATAAAGTGGACGTGTAATAGACGCCTGGGTATGCAAATCTACTACATGCCATATGATCTCTACTGGACGTCCATTTTGAACATATGTGTGACCGTTTAGTGGACTTGCACATTTGAATGAGCCAATGACTTTTATTGGACTTCTACGCAGAAAAAATAAGTCTTAAAATTGTTACATCTTAAATTCATCATAAGGTGAGGCTTAATTGCAACCCAAAATTGCGTCAATTTTCTTAAATTAAGTCAATATTTAGACCTAAAGTCTTACTTTCGGACAACAAAATTGTCTTTCAGCCGATATTTTGATTTGAAATAAGATTCGTCTAACTTAGAAACCATAAGCTCGATAAATCTTATTTTAAGCCAGAATATCGTCGAAAAGTCAGTTTTGCTCACTGAAAGTAAGACTTCAAGTCAAAACACTGACTGAATTTTAGAAAATTAACGCAATTTCGGGCTTAAATTAAGCCTCACCTGATGATGAATTTAAGATGTAACAATTTTAAGACTTATTTCTTTCTGTGTAGATATATATGTACATTATACTTTCTTTGTCATACATTTGCATGGAAAAAACGACTAGGAAATACCAACTCCGAATTGGTTGGATAATAGATGGTCATTGCAACTATTTACTTGGTTCAAAAAACTAATTAAATAAATTCAGCTTAGTTCTTTTACCATTTATAGTTAGTTAGACCTCGTATTTCATGTAATAAACGAAATTTGTTAACTAATCAATTGAATTGGTTTCATAACCAACTGTACGACAGGGAAAAGCTTCCATCCCAGTGCATGCACGACAAGCAAATTCGACAGTCGACATGCCTTGTATATCTTTGTTCACATTATTTGTTCAATTGGAAATTCGTAAAGTTAAAATTTATACAGGAAATTTGCAGAAATTTCTATTGCATATCTGGCCATCAATTTGTGTAAAATTCGTGTTACGATGGCCAGCAACCGTGTATCTTCATCTTTATCTTGGTGGATTCTAATTTTTATTAAAACTCAATATGACCCCGTAGAATACGTTTCATTTTTGAAAACTTAGGTCTACAATTATGTAGCTCCTAAGTTTAAAGATAACTAATATTCAATATATTATCTAATTTTTCAAAATCAGATTCATCAATGAATATTTTCAAATTATGTTTTGTGGTAGTTGAAGAAATAGTGTCTTTATTATTTCTAAAAGCTGTCCGGAGAATTGTTCTATGGAAAAAATTCAACATTAGCTAATAATCTACACTGAGGGAAATGATTGTTTACTATAAAGATGGCTTCCTAATAGTTAAGAAATCGAATATTTAAATACGGCGAATCGATTAATTTTTTACGTATGAAATAATTATTCATTTCATATAAAGCTAACATTTCTTTAATGCAAACAATACATTTTCTATCCTAAAAAATATCTATCAAATGCAACCAAACATTTCTTAATAGTTCAGAAACTGTTTGTATACTATGCGTTTGTAGCTATAAAGTAATCTTCTTCTTAATAGTAACAGAATATAATGGTGGGAGTCGCAACGCCTCATAAAATAACCTCAAATGACAACATGGATGTTTTATTTGGGTTTTTGAAAATGATTGAGGGCCATTGTAATTCGGTGGTTATTATTGTGAAAATAAATAAATTAAAGATATTATTTATACGTTGTCTTAAATATGCGCGTTTTATAAACAAATACATCGTATAAGACACATGTCCCATGTCTTATTTGTGAATTTGCGCAGAGTTACTACCGAGTTCAAAGTATACATTTCTTAACTATTAACAAATGGTTAATTCTGATGTAAGAAATAAAATGCTAATATAAATGAATCTCATTTGATATTACAATACCATTTTTATATTAAAAAACGATTTCAACTTTTCAATTGAATGATATTTCTTTACAATAAACAATTCTTTTTCTCAGTGTAGAAAGCCTCGGTACAATTTTATAAAATCAGCGTCATATTTTCTTGAATTACAAAGGTTGTGACATAATTTTAATCGCATGCGTAAATATTAAAATGCAAAATATAATAGTTAATCAATAAGTCGAACATTTGTGACGATGTGCATTATTGAATATTACTTTAATTTTTGTTTCCACAATATAAATAAGGCACGTATAAGTGGTCAATCACATTTGCCGGATGACTGATTTCGTCTGACGTTCGTTGACGGAAGGCTTGTTATGTTTATGTTTCATTTTACGAGTGCGCTTATGTGTATTATCGCCGGTCGTGAAACATGTTTTGTAATGACTCGGGTATGTGAAAAAACGGAAGTTTGAGAAAAATATTTTTATATGATTATATTAGGATATAAAATGTTTACTTTTCCTTCGAAAGTAAATATCCCGCCGTTGTAGCTGGAGCTCGTTACGGCCCGATATCTTAAATCAAGTAGTTGCTCATGAGCAATTAATAAAAGAGATGTCAAAGTTAAATTATCGAAATTAATAATAAGAAAAATTAGCTAAATATCCAGTTCAGACATTTATTTATTATTAGTATTATTTAAAAATACAAAATCATGTAAAATATCGAAGCATATATTTCTTTGATAACTCATGTTGGAGAGATTTCAACGAATGGTTGGCTCTGGTCACCAGAAATTTACATAATTCTTAGTTTTCTTTTTAAATGCCAAAAATTTTCATCAAATTTTAACTTTAGTTTTTTCAATAATAATCACGATTAAAGCTTTTTATTGAATTGTATTGAATTAATGCTTTAATTACATTCTGACAAATACGTAACGAAACATTGCTTTTTGTTTGTGTATGAAAGTAACCTTGTAAATGGATGAATGCATAATCAGATGCCAAAAAAATGTGTAGTGATTGAGTGCATAATAAAACGAGCAGACGCCCAATTCTTCTAAAAATATATATCTTCAGTAAAACAATCGTAAATTCTAGAATTTTCAGTTATAAATGAATTTTTGAGACCCAGGTCGATTTTCTTAATATTAACAAAAATTAAAATGTGGACATGTTTGGAGACTTACATTAAAGTGTTGTATATCCTTTTTATTATCTAATAATGATTAATCTTAGAAGCTAAAAAATCTACTAGGGTATGATACATCTCTCCTCTTAAATGTACTTATAAGCGTAACAATTCGACCTTCTTAGTAACATTTCTACGAGTAAAAATTCCTGAAGTATACACAAAATTTTCGAGTTTACCGAATTCAATTTTAGCGAAGCAATTGAGTAACTTTTTATTTTTTTATTAATTTTTTTTAAAATTATTTTTGTGTATTATTGTGATTCAGAGATAATGATGTGAGATCACCGTTTCATTAATATAAACGTAGTTTTGATATACTCAGGTCACTCAATGAAGATGGCTACTGTATTTAATAATATCGAATAATGAAAATGAGAAGGAACTAATGAATTTTGACACGATAAAATGGAGGAACTGAAGAATTTTTTAATATAATTGAAAAATTTTCAAAGGTAAAGTAGTACAAAAAAGTATAAATTTTCTTAAATATCGAGTTAAAATTCTCTAAAAACAGCAAATATTTATTGAATACTTTTACATAAAACAGTAATTGAAATAATTTAATTATAGAAATTTATGCAATCTTACTAAGTTTCTAGTTGAAACTAGAGTTTTTTTGTTACATGTTTGTAATTAGTGTCTCAACATGGAAACGTGTCAAATTAGCTAACCATTTTTTAGTGCGGTAATGTCTTAATTTTTTGGACACTTAAGATCAAAGACATGTTTTGACGTTTATCATAAAAAGACATTTTCGAAGTTCCGAATGTCTTAACACGGTATATTAATTTATATCGGCTGAAAGCAAAAAGTAAACCAAATGCTTTTCGAAAGTATGTTCGCGTCTTCTGTAAGTGAATTATGAGCCGCTGGTGGTCCATAAACAATGTTAGTATTTGGTAATATCTACTTTCGATTTGGAAGAATATAAAATTGCTTGCACGTACTTTCATAACTTTAAATCGGTATTTGAAAAAAAAAACCGATAGCAATGCGACATTAGAAGTAAAACGGTTTCCAGTTTAGTCTTAAATACTATGACCGCGTTTGCCTTGAATCTATGTATTCGGTGTTCGTGCGCACAAAATGTTTGGTGGATGTTTAAAATATAAATTAGTGTTTAACACTCGAATTCTCGTATATGGGTTTGAAATTTTTTTTATTTGGAATTCTTTTTACTCAGCTTATTTAGCAACCTAAATTTGTAAAGTACATGAATCTACAGAATTTGCCGTGGTTAAAGAAACTATAAAATAAATATAAACTTTTATATTCAGAAATTTTCTTCCAGATACAGAAAATTAGCACATGTTCAATTTTGATTAAAGTGTTTGAGAAAGAGATTAGTCACCAATCATTGATGCAATTTATGACAACTGGAAATGGAATAATATTGAAATTAAGTATGTGACTAATACTGACTACATTAAAAGTGATATTTTTCAATATTTATAACATTTGATAGAATGTAAGTATTGTACTTGAAGTATAAAGTATCACTTTCAGCCTCTAATGATACACATGTCAAATTGCCAACAAGTTTCGACAAAAAAAATTATATTTATATTGCGGAAATGTACGCATATAATATCGACAATTGAGTTTATTTTGAGCATCTGAATATTACCTACAGTTATTGATACATAAATCGTTTACTTTCAATATGAAGAAATGAAAGAAAAACATAGAAAATCATTACTTAGAAACAAATAAGATCATTAATAATATTTCGGATGCTTATGGAATGGTTGATAATTGTTAGGTGCCAACACATAATACTAAACATAGATTCATGAATACCAATGTATTCTTCACGATCATTCGTATAAACTCATTTTTCAAATTTCAAAGTTTGACAGATCAAGGAAGAATAAAAAACATTCATTACTAACCGTTACATGTCCTTAGGATGGTAAGATTAAGTGCAAAATAAAAAGGGGTAATTCCCACCACGATATTACAATATCATTTATAATAATGGTAATAATTCTTATGAATATTAGTGTTTATATGTAAACATTTATAGTTATAATACATTAGCTATTTCAAATTTAATAAAATAAATGAATCATTTATTCTGTTATATAAGTTTATGTAATAAACATACCATATTTCCTATAAAAAATGGACAATTCTATGTGAACCTTACAGATGAAAGAAATTCGAAAAAAATTTGTCTTAAGTCTATGTTATGAGATAAGGCTTCAGTTAAAATTTCAGCCAGAAATAAAAATATTTGTAATAGTTTGTGATTTTGATTTTTGTTTGTTTGTTTTTTTTCTTCTAAAAAATACATTACAATCTTCTGTAGTAACTAAGCCAGCTTTATGTGTATTAATATTTCATTTTAAGGAGCTCGTGTATTTCAAAAACCCTTAAAATTGAAAACAAAAATAACAGTTGATTTCTTGCATTTTTGACGGCGTAATCATCAACGCTAGTTTTTTTTTTTAAAAACATCATTTTCTAAAAGACTGAAATTCGTATAACGAATTGTTATGATAACTTTTGTGACAAGTTTAATATAGTTCTTCATAGTAGTTGCATTATGGAGAAATTAAAAATATTTCACTATTTTGTCATTTTAGAGCGATTCGTCGAGTAGTTTTGTGATTCTTCTTTAAATGAAGAAGCACCCACTCATCAAATTCATAGTATCGTATATTAAGACACTAGTGCTCAAAGTTAACTTTTTCGCAGGAACTGTGATACGACAGTTAAAATCTGGATTTTTTTCCACAGCTTGACAGAAAACAGTACAAGATGATATTTTTGCTGTTTTTAATGTTTGCATCACTTAGCGCACGCCCAGTACCATCTGGAAAATGCAGTATCGTAAAAAAAAAACCAAGCGACATCAGTAAAATTTGTGAGCTCTCTCTTTCTCTTTCTTTCTCTCTCTCAAAGTTAACGTTCAATTTTGTGTTATTCAGGCGTTAATGGATTAATTCTACAAAAGTTTACTTGTTGTCCTATAATCCAATAAAAAATTACACATCTTACTATCATCGAGGTCGCTCTTTTGAATGTTGCTATCAAAATTTATCTAAATTTAAAAAAGAAACAAACGAATATGTATATTTGGCATAGGTATACATATGTTTAAAAAACTCGATTTTTTCGGTATCTTTTTTTCTGGTATTAGCATTTTTGTTCTTGGAAATTGTATCAAAAAGTTGAAAGTTTTCAAGGAAATTAATTTCAAATATTGTAGGTTATCAATTTTAGTATATCAGCTTTTTAACAAATTGCAAAAAAAATGCTTGGAATGCATCGGAAAATATACTAACATTTGAGTGTAATCCTCAATAATTATCAAAAAATGTAGTTTCCGGCGTTAATGGGTAAGACTTCATGTGAGCAAAATTTACAGTAGGTCAATACAGAATTACGAGTACAATAATTTAAATAATTTGAAGACATTAAGTATTTCGTAATAACACAATTAATTCGGTTCTCCATATTTTCTAGTGATGTTAACAAAAATGCAACGTACTCGGTATTTAAAGACTGTAATTGGTTCACGTTTAGAGTACTCGTTTCCATTTTAGTCAAATAATACTGCTGTGACTAACGCTTGCAACGCGAAATAATTTATTCCTGAATACTTTTTTAACAATACAAGTTTAACCTCAATAACAGTATTACATATTATGTACAACAATATTAACATTACTTTCTCTTCTTATCATTAATTTCTTCAAAGAATCCAGGTAATAAATATTCTAGTTTACGAACTTATTTTACGATGCATAGAAATTTCACTGGCTTTTTAAAATAGAAAACCTGATTATATTGCGTCCTAAAATATGATTTAGTTCGTGTACTTAACGTAAAGGGCAAACCAGACAAGGTAATTATACTATATAAGTGTTTACAACATTTTCCTTATTGTATTCTACTCCTACTAATACTAATGAATATTATGTTCTTATGTCATAACATATGAATTATATAAATAGTTTATGTAAATAATCTTGCAGGAATTAATGAAAACATGAATTTTGTTCTATGTATAATAGATGGTAGAAAATAACATACAATAGTGATTTTGTTGACCGAATTAGATAGAGTAGATCGTAAAATTAAAATATTTATCTTATTCATGTTGAAGTCTGTAGAACGTAGTGATTTATTAAACATAAAAATAGTTTTTACATCAAATCAAATTTTAACCCTAGAAATATACATTTCCCTTTAAGGTAACACGTAACTTCTCTTCTATAACACTTTTCAATGTTGTTATTTCATGCCATCAAGAATTGACATTTGAATTTTCTTTCGGGCTCTAATACCCTGTAGACCCAGTAATCCATCCAGTTTAGCCTGGGTATGTTCGGGATCCGACCAGGTTACCCTAGTTGAATTTGAAGTAGATTCCAGTTAGAATCATGTTTCTATTCAGGTTAAATCTATTTAAGTCTAATTCGGGTAACCCAGGCCAGATCCCATCTAGGGACAAATCGGACCACTTCTGGCGGAACATTAATGAAATTGTTACTTTTATATTTGTCAGTGGATTTTAAGACTCTTCATAACTTACAAAGTATAAAAATTGTATGCATTAAAATAACTAGAAATGATTATATAAAAATGCAAAAAATACACATTTATTTTAAATGCAAAAAATGTTTGACAGTAATAGTAAAGAGTCGCAACACAAAACGCCGGTATTTATAATTTCAATTATATTCGTATTTTTATTCCGCGTCATATATCTTATCTCTTTATTACGGCGATACGTATTATTAATTGCGCATAGCATCGTATGAGACAAAATTCATTACCATATTCCAATTCCGCACGTGATAAGAAGAGAGAATTAATTATTTCCCGCGATTAGAAAAAAACTCCGAGATCCGACACCATATGCATTGTAGATGATTGATTCATATTCTCGATCTTGTTTACACAATTTCATTTGTGAATTATGCATCAACGACGTGGGAGATAGGGAAGGAAACATCACTGAACATTGAAGAATTCTGATACTGTTTTATATTCATTGCCTAGGCGTTTAGTATTTATTGCAGATTTTTATAATTTATTTTTTGATGCATTTAAAAAAATCTTAAGATGCTTGCCGGTTCTAAAATAAACCTCATTTTGTGTTTCATAATTTCTAACTCACCTTTGATATTTAGGCAAGTTTTCTTGTGTTAGAGGAGAAAAATATAGTTAATCCAAATATTATGGAAAAGTAAAGCAGCGGATTGCGAACACTTAGTTAATTTAACTCTTTCCGCCGTAAACAAAAGAATAGTATTGTTCCGTTTACTATTTCGCAATCATTAAATAGTCTGTCCAGTACATAACCTTAAATCTACCGTAGTTTTACATTTTAACTTTCCATGTCGTAAAACAATACAAGGAAGATGAATAAAAAAGTACCTTGATGAACATTTTGAAGGGTTAAAATTAGTAAATGATTCGCCTAAATATTGGGGAATTGAAGTGAAGAAACGTGATTTTTCGTTAATTTCAAATTTTCTACCTGAGAACGGGATTTTTAGAAACGTGAAAGTACATAAGAAGTGCCTTTCGATCATTTTAATAAATATTATTTAATAAATTTAATTGTACAAAAAAAAATGTAAAAAATACAAAAAAGTACAAAATTAACAACAGAATTAGTAAAAAAAAAAAATTAAAAAAACGATTCTTAAAAAAAAACTCCACAAATAATTGGCAAAAGGTATTTTTACTTTTGAAATGAGTGGTCTAGAATTTGTTTAGTTCCGGAAATATATGACAAACAGACGTTGAAAACTCTATGAAAAAAAAAATTCTGTTTGGTCCTTAATGATATAAATACAATTAACCTTTTAAAGTTGGCAATGTCATCAAAATGTTCACACTATTTAAAACGAAAAATTGTTTTTGAAATGCATTTGAGTGGATACAACCATAAAATTGCATAATCATATTTCGCTCGTTAGGATTCGCACCCCTGTACAAGCAAAGATAGAATTAAATAGATAACCAAATCTAATTAAATAGATTAATCGACGATAAGACTTCGATATCGCATTTTGCACCTGAATGGCAAGTTAATGAGATAACTAATCAATTTACTTCTCTGCTCATAAATGAATGTGAAATTAGCTGATGTGTTAAAATACGAGGCAAAATCCGCACAATGTAAAATCTTTCGATTGCACCGAATGAGATTTATTACCAATCGTAAATTGGTTAAAATTTGAAGAATAAAAAATAATTCACCGTTTGCGAAAAATACTGAATTACGTGTGGGCATATGTGGCGATAATTTTCTTATAGACTTTCGAAAATGGGTAACAATTTACTAGTTTTCTTAAAAGTTAGACTATTAGTATTACCTGTGCTAAACATATACGGTAATTATTACCAGACATATTGTAAAGTTTGCAAATTTGTAGAGGTAGTCTCATTCTAAATTAAGGGACGTAAGGTACGTAATAGTTACTGATTCAGTTTAAAATAAAGTACAAATACTTACCAGCTCTCAAGAATCATTACAATTATTCATAGGATGTTTTATTTATCTTTCAAATAAATATCGAAATTCTAAAGAATGTTGATCATCAGATGAGTAGTTTTTGTGTAATTATATTGTTCATACAAAAAGTTTAATTTGTTCAAAACGTTAACTAAATTTACTAACGTAATAATGCATGGTAATAATCCAGATAAAACTGCAATTTTTCGATATCTGAATTAGAAAGCCAAATTAGTCATAATCGAAATGATCAGATTTCGATATACTAAAAAAAATGTAGACACATTTAAGTGCATAGGTCGCATTAAATTCAAAAAACGTAATCAAAATAAAAATGTTAATTTTCGACAAAAAGCATGATTGAACACTATCCAATATCTAATAAAATATCATTTATTATAATTTTGCAGACACAACACTTTGTATCTAAATGCTTCTACGCAAATATCACGCTGATCAGTTAATATAATAATCAATCAAATCACCGATAAAATTACTTATTTTAAAACACTTCTGGACTAATTTTTTTTAATACGTAAAAGACCTGCATCAGTAGCCGTGATCCATATGACCGGCTTACCAGACTGATCATTAATTGTGAGTACGAATTCTGATGAAAATTAATTTAAATTCCTGATTATATCTTGTGTTCCGTAATGATTCTATTAACATTTCCAGACATATTGTTGCGTTTATGTAATTATTAATGATTGGAATTGTACTAATGATAGAAAACATACGTTTATGACGGTAGAAACACTTTTTATTCCATGTTCTGATAGTAATTGATTGTCTTCAGCCTAAAAACTAAAAGAGCCGATTCTAATATTCTAGAAATGTTCTGTTCAGTATATTTAAGCAGTTGCAAATAAATAGTTTACATCAATTAAAGAAACATTTTTATAGAAAAAATTGCCTGTTTTTTAGGAAGCATAGAATTTTATAAAAAGTTTAAGTACTCGAAGACTTAATCTCTAATACTTTGTTTTACAGTAATCTAAATAGATATTTGCATATATTGTTTAAAAAATGCAGGTTATTCCTTTCTTTTCGAACTTGATTACTGTTTTTGACAAATTTTATATATACATTTTTATTACGTGACTTTCAAGTTTGTCATGCAATTCAATGACATTGAGTACAAACGTAATCTTGTACAATAAATTATCTTCGCTTTATTGAAATCACACCCTACAATATACATAAATTATCGTCTGTCACGTTTTTAAACTGTATCTAGTTGCGCAGTAAGTTCATTGATGCCTTTAACCTAAAGACATCAATAACAATTGTCACGATATCATAGTGCGATACCGTATTTATAGAAGCTTGTAGCTCTAATTATTATACGACTTATGCAAGTACAATCAAATAATTATAGTTACATGCAGGGAATAGAAATGAAATATGGCGAAAAATTGAGTTTTTCTGCATTGTAACAAATGAGCAAAAATTTTGAAAATTATAAGTAAATTAAAATAATATTACATATTTTAATGTTAGAGTAACTACCAAAATAAAAAAAGACTATCCTTAATGTGTTCACTGTAAAAATGATCATTTTATTTCGAAACGTAGTATTTAAGACAAAATACAAAAATACATGTCTTCGTCAAAGAAATTTTTATTATCGTATAGATGTCACGAGTGTCTTCATACAAGACACATGGTTTTATGGTGCAGCACAATTTTTGATAGTGAGAGACCGACTTAATTATGGAACTATTTTTTTGTCAGTACTTCTTAGATGAATATTTACTAGTCTTTATGAAAATTGCCTCTCTTAATAAAAGAGTGGCTCAATTTTCACTCGAAGGATTTTGGAGAGAATGGCTTCAGTGTTCTAGAAAATCTGAAGAAACATCTAAAAAACACGGATTAAAGGTTACAAAGTAAATTTCTTTTGCAGAGATGTCGCATAAGGAATTTTCATATATTTTTTCCAATTGAATCTGAATTCAAAAGCAGAGTTTGGAATTTTGTTGAAAAACACGAAAAATTGATCAAAATACAGGCTAAATAACGCAAAAAGCAATATGTTTTTTGGTCAGATGTTCTGATTTGTTTTTGACACTTAATTCAAATGCAAGGTTACAGAATGATTTAATACAATGCCGTATACTAGAATTTTCTATTATTCAGGGATTTATTATTTACAATAAAACAATAGTACATTTTTACAGTTATATAGAAAGAAATAACAAATAAAATGAGTCCATGAAATTTAAGACTGTTCGTATTCCATTTTAAAGTCTCAAGAAAATCAAAGTTTCGTATTTCGGTTAACTTGTCGTGGAAGAAAAAGTTACTTAATATATGTGAATAGTTATTAAAATGGTACAAAAATACCTTATAGAATAAAGTAATAATGTAATATCACAATACAAAAAAAAATTAGAAGAAACAAATAAACCTTGCCCAAAAGTAATTTTAACAAACATTATCCTGATAAAATACTAAAATAGAAAAAAAAATAAAAAATAAAAAATGAAAACATCCCCCCTAAAATATTGAACAAATGATTTTAAAAAATAATCACTTCCTTATGCCAGTAGCAATGAGTAAATTTCTTCAAATATTCGTATTAAAAAATGCCATCGACTCCAATTAGCATAAACTCATGCATATAATCCTAAAATTTTGTCAAAAAGTTAACGTTTCCTTTCAAGACCTGTTTCTAATTGCGAGAAAAAAACCTAAAGAAATATCTTTTACTTATCGTTGAGCCCTTTTCGTGTCTTGAGACGTACTTATATATCGGAATGTTCACAGCCTTTCTCGTACATTCCGATAAAAATAAGGTATCGGCTTAAAATGTAAATATAATATTTTTCTCGCAGATTTGAGACTTGTCTGAGGAGTAACATTAAATATTGAATGAATTCACGAATTTTTTTGCGAGTGTCAATACGTAATGGCGCATTGACGTGAAGAGTATTTTGAACACGCAACGCTCAACGTAATGGGCGATCGATGAATTAGTTTACAAAACACGCGAATCCACTTTCTTTAAATGATAAATGTCTTCTTCTTAATTTATTTTATCTACCACTTTATTTTCTTATAAGAATTTTTTACTAGAAATATATCCAATACACGGATAGTCCTATGAGCGAGAGAAGAACAATTCTAATCAATTTTCGAAAAATAATTCGACATTTCAAAAAGGAAAACACAGCCTATAAATCGTTAAATTTGGATTTTTAAATAACCCTTTATCGCTGAGAAGTCTTCAAATTCTATTTAACCCTTTAACGCTCAAATGGCCAAAATTTTAACATCAACTTCAATCCCATGCCTTTCAATTATTACCCTTGTGGAAAAATATTGGGATACATATTCTTGTGTAAAAATGTCTCATTTTTCGAATGGCATAGCCCAATTTATCAATAAATGACAGCAAATTGTTTCTCTTTAACAATAAATTTAAAAAACGCTCATTTTCGATTTGTTTTTTTTTTCAAGGAATTTTTTTAACTATTTTGTTGGTATTTAAGAACATTCTAACTCATCAAGTTGCGGGACCCGAATGTTGTACATACTACCAAAACATATTTTTAGATAATACTTTTTATTACGGCTTATGCTTCACCAATGAGAAATCTATATTTTTGGATTTATTAAGGTGGGGCATAAGCCGTAATTAAAAAGAATTTAATTTGTTAAAAAACCGACCCACGTTACATCGTTTCATTATTACATTTTTAGATACTTTGATTTTTATTGTTAACCGATCTAAAATGGCATCCGAATGCCCAAAATTATTCGAAAATCACACTAATGTGTACTTATGAAGTCTGATCTAAGTTTTAGCGGGAATAATAACTTTTGTCAGTTTCATGGCAACAAATTGGAGATGCAGATTAGTAAAATTAGCTCATACAATTGATTTTCAAGATGGCGTTCGTGATAAGTCAGCTAAAATAACGAATTTACACAGCTTTATAGCCAATGTATGATCTTCAAACCTCGTTATTCAATAGTTTTATGAACTTTCATGATCATTAGATCTGAATTAGTAACTTTTGAGAATTTTTTTCTTGGGAAAATGGTCCTAATACTAATTTGTTCATGTTGAACAAATAAACAAAACTCCACTAATATACGTTTCGGCCTCGATATGGGCCATCTTCAGAACCGAAAAACAGGTTGGTTTTGTGCTTTTAATTTGTTATTTAACCAGTTGAGTTTTCTTTTAAGTCGTCTACTGTTTTGACTCAGTAGACCAAAAAAATTTTTTAACTTGGAGATTTCTGATACAATTTCGGAATTGAAATTAACCAGAAAGGAGAAAACATCCTTATCCTTTGAGATTTCTAAGAAGATACCATCATATATTCAAAAAAATTTTTTTAAATTTGAGAATATTAAATTTGAAGGTCTACTGAGTCAAAACAGTAGACGACTTAAAAGAAAACTCAACTGGTTAAATAACAAATTAAAAGCACAAAACCAACCTGTTTTTCGGTTCTGAAGATGGCCCATATCGAGGCCGAAACGTATATTAGTGGAGTTTTGTTTATTTGTTCAACATCAACAAATTAGTATTAGGACCGTTTTCCCAAGAAAAAATTCTCAAAAGTTACTAATTCTGATCAGCGGTCAAGAAATTCGATTTCAATTATGGTTTTATCATTAGATCTGAATTCATTATTAGCTTATCAAAATCCAAAATGGCGGATCGAAAAATGTTGGCCATTTGAAAGTTAAACTTCGTTAGTGTGTACATTAGACAATTATTAATTTTCTGATTTTCCAAACTAAGTTTAAAACTAAGTCCTTTCACTACATTTTTAATATTTTGTAAACATTTTTTTAATGGGATTTTTTGTTAATGATTCAAAAAATTAGAATAATGTTGCGTTTCCACCACCTTCTAATGCATATAATCGATGAAACCGACAATTGTACTACAGAGTTGTGGGGGAAAATTGTTGCAGCATGGCGGATCGAAAATGGTGACCAAACGGACTACATTTACAAATATTCCCGTTTTTTTTTTGCATTTCCTGAAGTCAGTCATTCGACTTTGATACCAGAATACTAATAAAGTAATAATGAAGGCTTATCTTGTCAGTTGCATAATTTTTGTATTGTACAAATACAATAAGGTGAACAAAATAACGTGTACTAAACTGTATTTATTCAAATGCAAATTTCTAAGTACAAAATCACTCGATTTTGAATAATCTTTCATTGAGTTTCAAAAGGTATAATCGATACAACTGTTTTATCAATATAATGGTGTGTCCAAAATTTTGAAATATACAAAATTATGGCGATAAATGATATTTTAAAACGTGTAATGTTGTCTTCCACATCATAAGGATCAATAAATATTTTAAAATTATATATTTATAATTTGAATCTACAAAACATTTGCTAATACTATCATTCAATTCTCGACCACATGATTATACAAATATGCCTCTAGTTCCGCGCTCGAACGAAATTCGGTGGAGAAAAATAACAAGAAAAAATTAAAAATCGAAAGAAACAAAATAAAATATTGAAATTAGTAAAAAAAAAGAAAAATAAATGATTTTTGTGTACCTCCTCGTGATAGGAATGGGAGGTCCTTGAGTATATCGATGGCTAAATACGCTTAGAAAGACAATAATTCTATATTTTAACATTTTGTCTACCTTAGTAAATTGGCCATTTTCATGATCAAGCAATTATGTCGTTTGTATATTTTAGTAACTAATAAGAATTTATTAAGAAGCGAATACCAGTAGTTCTCTATTTATTTCTGAGATAAAAAAGCCAAATTTGCCATTTTGGATCCCCCATTTTGTTGACAAAAGATTTTGATCATATACCACAGTTTAGAAACAATCAAAGACTTATAATGGAATCGGAGTGCTTCTTGTACCAAGAAATGTGAAAAAACACCAGTTTTAGTACACGTTATGTTATTTTGTCGATTGTATTGGATTTATACACTAAAAAATAATGCAAATGTCATGAAAAATTCTGATCAGTTTTATGGTATACAAGTGGTTTAATTGCCTTTGTAAAAGGTACTTTTTGACATGTTCGTATTTTGGCCACTATTTTGGATCCGTCATGTTGTAAAAAATTGTTTTTCTCTACAACTCTTTAGTACAATTATCGAGTCCACCGATTGCGTGCATTAAATATGAGTGGAAGTTCAAAATTTTGTAAAAATATGGATTCATCAGGAAAAAATATCGTAAAAAGTCGGTACTTTTATTAAAAAAAAAAACAATAAAAATGTTGTGAAATGTCTTATTTCTAAACTTTCTAGACTCCAAAATCAAAAAGACAACGTATAAAAAACTTAATTTGAAAAAAATTATTTGTACGATTTATATCAATCTAAAGTTCAAGTAGAATTTCAAGACTTCTTGGCGTTAAAGGGAATCGATGGAAAATAAATCATCTTGAATCTATCACTCCCACCATCATGAAAATTTCTTTTTTACTTTTTTGTATTATGCAGATTCCTTGTTAAGGGGATCTCGTCTCTTACTAATAGATCGATTGCAATTTTTATCACGTGTAATATTACTGTTTGCCGATGCATATTACATACGCCCGTCCGATAATCAAAAAACTTGACATTCGTATTTCATCCGAATGACACCCACTCTTGGATTTTTTTACGCTTGGATTCGTTGCCGATCGATATCGATGTAATTAGTGCGATAAATCATACGCCCGGACAGAACTCTGGACGCGAGGGGTCACTTGAGCATTTTTATTGGATGTAACTTTACTACGTGAAAATTATTCTCTTGTCATATACCGGAGATGAAACATTTAATAGAATCGCAACTTGTTGCATGTCAAATAGAAGTTTTGTAAATAAAAATTGCAAAAATAAATGCATCATGGATGTATATTTTATAAAGTTAATAACTCATGTAGATTAAAAATGTGATATAATTAAATAACTTTAACTGCGCGAGAAGTTAATCATGAAAATTACCTCGTTCAGTGCATTTTTTGAAAAAGTTAACCCATTAACGCACAAAGGATACTTTTTCTTGCTTCTATTTCAATCGAGTATTTTGTATCAAATTCGAAGTTAATAAAAATTGAGAGGTACATATCCTACTGTTTCGTGGTTGCTCTTCAAGATTCCGAGGTCAAAATTGAGTTTCAGTCATTAGGAATTCCAATATGGCGCTGAATTTGAAAAAAATTTATCACAAATAATAATAACTAAATAAGAAAATTAAATATGTTGTTGTTATTTACATATTTCAATTTGAAACATGTTCAGAACTTTACATAAAGATTTATTTAACATATCTTGTCAATCGTATTAAAATGATAACACATGACTTAGTAGGGTTATCTGTTGTTATATTATTTCAACTCTTTTAACGATTTTTTAACGTATACCGAGAATTTACTGATGTGTGTTCGATTTTTGTTAAATAGAAATGCGTAAGGTCACGAAACGGTGTTTCTAATCGATTAAGAAAGTGTACTAAATAAAATAAGGAAAATTGATGAACTAAATGTCACTTTATCGCTTCATTAATTTAAACATTTTGAACTCTTTGATTAGATATCCTAATAATATACGCAAAATATACACGGGGAGAACTATATGTTAGGATTCATAATACGTATAGAATAGATGCAAAAGGTATTGTTAATACAAGCAATAGAATATGTAATAGAAATTTTATGTGCATTTGTATCCTAATATACCAATATAACATCATTATATTAAATAAATATTATATATTGGATAAATTATAAATTGAAAGTTATTTTACTATGTTGAATTTGAGAATAAAAAATGCGAAATTGTTAATGAAGACGGGGAGGGGGATGAAGTATACAACAATGGATGTAAATCCACGTAAAATCCATGTAATAATGAAGGTGTTTTTGGTATTTTCCTTTTTTCGCAGTTATAAATTGGCATAAATTTCAAAACGACATAAAAATGGTGTACGTTTTTGGGCTTACAAAATAATTAAAAATGGCGGATTTAAAAAAAAAAACAGCTTCTCGGAGTATCCAATAGAGTGTCCAGTCATTGTTCCGCGTAGAGCTCGTAACTTTTATGTGAAATGAAAAATATAAATCATTTGTTCATTTTATTTTCTATGTTTAAGTTTATATTCTGTACGCCTTAAAGAAAACCAGAAAAAACGAATAAAAACAATTTATATAGCTTTAAACAGTCTGAATTTACGTTAACAAATTTTTGTTTTCAGCGCGATTTAAAAGATAATAAAAATGACTTTATTGTAAAGATTCTTTTGGAAGAGAAATGCAGAAAATTTTTCTGTTTTTAATTTCACTAATACAGTAATTGAAAATGAAAAATCGTGAAAAAGCGGTTTCAATTTTTGAGGCGAATATTTCTGGTGAGGGTCGAAGAACCGTCAATCGAAAAGCTGACAGTAAAAAAAGTAAAAATCCGACGCTTCAAAAAATGACTGTATGGTTGTCGGTTTCTTGACCTATCGGCTTTTTGATTTGTCGGTTTTACACCTTAATAAAAATTATTCAAGACAATTGGTTTATACTAACAAAAATAACAATAAAAGGGAAAAGTAAAATTACACTCATTTCTCGCAGTCCTCGATAATAAGAAAAGCGATTAATAAGGTTGCATCTTATTGTCAATTCATATTCTTGATGGTTTTTGTAAATTATTTATCATCACAAATCTTCTTAAAATTCTATATTGTAAAATGTGCTTACCAATAACTTCTATTATAAATTGTTTTAAATGAATACAAAAACTATAATAGAATATCTCGGACCTCGAAATATCGACCATAAAGGTAAAATTCCTATACAATTGTTTTATGCGTTAAAATTTGTTATTTATACATTATTATTAAAACACAATTATTCAAAAGGTTAACAAAAATAATAATATGATATGAATACTAACTTTTTATACCGTAGTTATTGTAATCATAAAAAATCAATTCAGAGAGGCACCATCACTATATCTTTATTATAAGTTAAAGCCTTAAAACGTGAGCAATAAAAATAAATCTAAGTTTAACAAATACCTGGATTTACATCTTTTCGATAATAATTTACCGATTCCAATAATTTAAATATAATAATGCGCAATATTTGAGCATATTGCTTCTATTTTTAATTTTCTGTATAGATTGCGCAACTTTAAAAGCACATGTCATGTAAAAACTCGTTTTGTATCTATAGAAGTACTGACCTTTATTTCCGCATGCAAATGAAGACTTTCAATATCAACTCTGATAATGTTAATCACTGGATAATACGTGAATGAATTTCAATTCTCGATGTATGGTATATTTATTTAATTTATCAGTTGTCAAAAAATTTGAATTCATGTATTCTTGCACAAAATAAAATATATGACGGTGATAATTAACATTTATTAAAAACATATGACCTTACTTTATTAAAAATAATAAAATTGTTTATTTTTATATAGCATTTATAGCTCACCGGAATGCTAATAAATATTCCACATATATTTATGTCATTAATAATTAATAAATATCATGTATTGTAAAAATGAAAAATAATGCTTTTGATTAAATGTTGAGAGGTTGCGAAAATTGTATTGATAGTAAAATGTGAGTTAATTAAATAATTATCATGTTACTAAGACACGCTTTCTGTACATAAGATCTCTTCCACGTAAATAATTATTTTAATACTTCGTTACAATTATTAAGTCAAGCTAGTACGTAACTTTTAACTTCACGTCTGAATTCACTAATTAAGCATCTTTTGTGACAAATTTGTTTTGATTATTAATTGAAGCGATTAAAATGATTTATTAAATTAACTTAGTTATTGTAAATTAACAATAATTCTGTACACGCATTTTGAATGAATTTGCCTGAATCCAAACATTAAGTAGAACATTTGAATACACTTGAGCAGACCGTTACAGATCTAATCAAGATTGGGAAATGTTGACATTTCCAAACTCAACATTCGACAAACTCAATATTTTCAAATTCAACATTTAACAATATTATTGGTAGTTTATTGAAATATATGGTAGTTTTAAAATCAATTGTATTAACATTAATCCTAACATAAATTAAATCTTAAATCTGTGTTAGTAATTTTCAAAAGTACAAATTAATGATAACAATTTGTATTAAAGAATTTCATGAATATTGCGGGCTTGCCCTAGGAAATATTCCATTAAATTAGTATTTCGGTTAGGTTAGGTTAGGTTGGGTCAGGTTAGGTTAGGTAATGATAGATATGCTGTTTAATGGTATGTGTTAATGTACACTGAAAACAAAATTTAGTAATATTGACTAAATATGTGGTTGCCGATTAGCACCTACATATTTAGTCAATGCAACTACCCATTAGCCCTTCCAACTAAATCATGATACCCATTCAATAACAATTTAGTCAATGCAACTAAAATGTAGGTGAAATTACTTAATATTTGGCTGCTAACAGGCAAGCACACATTTAATCAATATTACTCATTTTTTTTCTCAGTGTAACATAATTGTGTTGAATGTATATGACATTGTAATAATTGTCGTATTTATATTTATATCTTTTACATTTTTATAATATATTTATACTATTTGTTGATTTAGTTAACTGTTGAGTTTGTCAAATGTTGAGATTAAAAATGTTGAGTTTGAAAATGTTAAATTTGTAACTTGAGTTTGTTTTGTCTTGATTAGACACGTAACCGAACAGACACCTAATAGATACTATCAGCAAATAAAATAGATGATTGGATCAAATGTCACATTTCACTTTCTGGATTGAACTAAGAATTTGTATTTATATTATTGTATGGAAATCAGATACGTTTATAATGTTCAATCTAAAAAAATCTCTTTAAGCTAATACAGACATCAAAAAAATTCAACGCAACATTGTAGTGATGCACTATTCGTACAAAAAATGCTTAAAATATTTACCAATGATGACGGAGATGGACAGATCCTCATTATTATTCTCCGCTGAAATAAGACAGGAGATAAAAAGCCCTCTGTACTTTTAAAAATGAAGAACTTATATTTACCGTTCACTTAGTGAACCGTGACGTATCGATATTAATCGATTTGAAAACTCGGATGAGTATGAGCTATTTAATGTGTTCGGACTTCAAGAATCCGTTAAATGTCTTAATGCTCGCTGTGGGACTTCGACAAATTCGTCTCGGTGTTGCGAAGGTTATGGCAATAATATTTATATATTTTTTAAATTTTGTATTACATAATATTCAAAATATTTTTATTTAAATTAATATTTAAATATATAACACTTTTAACATACGTTTAATTTTAATTTATTTTTTATATAAACTTTTTGTTCGATACATGAATTAAAATTAGAATAAATCATAAAAATTCATGTGCATGTACTTTAACTTTAATATCACATTAAGAAATTAATTCCATTCACATAATTATTAAAAACAAAGTAACTCTTCGCACTACGTGTTATACAAATGAAATAGATAGTCTATTCTAGAATAAACAAATGATCATTTACACAGAGTGAAGTGAATTAAATCCAGTTGATTTGGTCTAATTTCATTGCCGGAACTAAGCAATTATTTGCGAAAAACGAAATGGTTTGATTGCACGACCAAATCAACGTGGTTTTCAGTAAAAAACTCTTCAGTTTTGACAAACCGAACAGTTTGGTTGAGACAATATTCATGCAGCTTAAATTATTCGGTTGGTAGGTCTGGGAAACTATCTGGGAAAGACCACTTCGGGGAAAAACCGTTCATGGGAAATATAAATCATGGGGAAAAAAACGGAAAAAAAAACTGGGAAAAATGTACCCCAATCTATTCGGTTCACTGACAATACTAATGTGGTTTTCAGTAGCAAACGGTTTAGTTTCGGAAATCGAACAGTTTGGTCAGAACATTGTGAATAATGTTGCACGAACCAAAAAGGTGCAATTGCATGATAAAACCAATGTGGTTCTCAATAAAAAACCGTTCGGTTCTAACAACTGAGTTTGGTTGGGACGATATTCATACAAATGGCAACACTAATATGGTTTTCGGTAGCAAACGGTTCGCTTTTATAAACCGAACAGTTTGGTTAGGACAATATGCATATTGCTGGGCAAACCAAAATAGTTCGATTGAATAATAAAACTAATGTGGTTTTGAACAGTAAACCATGAACCACAAAGTTTGATTAGGACAGTATACATATTGTTGCGCGAACCGAAGTAGTTCCATTGTATGATAAAACTAATGTGGTTCATAATAACAAACTCTTCTGTTCTGAGTACCATATAGTTCGGTTGAGATAATATTTATACAGTTGAAATGATTCGGTTAAATGAGAACACTTTTGTGGTTTTTATAAACAAACGATTCAGTTCCGTGAGCCAAACACTTTGGTCAGGTCAGTATACATATGTTGGGCAAACCGAAATGGTTCTCTACTGCATAACAAAACTAACGTGGTTTTCAGTACCTAACTATTCAGTTCTGCTAACCGAACAGATCGGTGGGATAATATTCATGCAGCTGAAATGATTTGGTTCAATATAGTAAACAATTCAGTTCCGACAACCGCGCTGTTTAGTTAGGACAATATTCATATACGGATAACGAAGAAGGGATAAATACATTTTATATTCAGGTAATTATTGTTAGCATCTTGAGCATTCAAAAAAATATTCTAAAAGTATACAATCGTGTTGAGTTCGAGAACACCTAAAATCAAATTGTCTGACTTGAAAAGTCTGTATCTACTATCTACTTAGCATATTTCCTCGACCTACAATTTTCATTAGGACGCAAAATACGATTTTGCGATTCGTTTTTACGATGCAAAATTCAAGTTTTCTCTTTATTTCCGGGATACAAGATATATATGTGAATATTCAGTAAAACTTTTGTATCTGAAAAACGAATTACTTGTTTTGAAAGGTCTTCGAAGGACTTCAAGGGTCTTCAGAGGTCCGTACAAGTTTATAAAAGTGATTCTTCGGAAGTTAATCTTTAAAAGTAAAATTTATAAAGTTTATTTATTGTATTTTTATATTAATTTTACATGCTGCTTTATTATATTTATCGGAATTATTTTAAATGCTTAGCAATCGCACTCGGCGTATAATAGGACCATAATTATATCACAATAAAAATAATTGACAAGCAAAACTCTGCAGAATGGGACAAGATACCCCACCCTTCTCCCTGTCGTGTTCACCAAGTTGATGTTTTTTTTTCACTTAATTACCAGTTTATAGACGACGTTTTGACTTTGGAAACGATCTGATTAACAAACTCAGGTTAGATAAGACATGCTACTATAGTCTGAGTTTTGCAAAATCAACCTCATCAACTAATGGCGACATCAGACATTTGTAGACTATAACGAGTCTGCTTATAGGTAAAATATTATATTTGTCAGGAAAGAATAGTACATTGTACAATTAAGGAGCACGTCACGAGTTTGTCGTCGAAGGCGACTTTGACTCCTGAGGTATAGGGAGCAAAATTGTATTTTGTGCTCGGACTGTGAGAAACCTATTTTTCTACCAAGGGAGAGAAAGTGCTATTTTGCTCCCGTAATATACAGAGTTTATTAAAATTAGCAAATTACTAAATTGCAGTGATATACCTATTAACAGATATATATTAATACTAAACAATGTTTCTTTTTTTGCCACATTTAAAGACAATTATTTTTCTTCTTTGCCTTAAGCAAATTAGGTTTTGAGTTCGTAAGAAAAGACGATTTTTAGAGAGAACTGAATATTAAATTTATAAAATTATATTTTTGTTCAATTCTTATTGCGCAATGTTAAAAAGTGTAACAAGAATATGAGAGTCCATAAATCTACAAAATCGATTCTGTAAAATGATCGCAAGCCTGGTTGCATTCAGTAATACCAATAATCATTCAGAAATGAATAAGCACTTCATTAAGACATCATCAGATGTGACCAAACGATCGTTTGCATCCAATTATTTATCTGTTTCCACATCAAAAAACCGGAACCGACGCGGTTAAAACGAACATTTTCCGTTCATATGAAAGACGTCCTTTCTCTTGGCAGTCGAGGAAAGAAGGTGAACGACTTTCGGCAGAGCAAAGGCGAACTTATCACGGTCACGATGAAATACCGCCCTAATTGTTATTGACTGCGCTTCGGTGTGGTTTTCACTGATTCTCTACACGATTTCGTAATTTTTTATCGTTCACCAATTAAGTGCAGGTCAATTCCCTTAAATTGATTACGATTTAATTTATTTTTAATTACATTTTATTACTTACAGCTATTTTTCATAATAAATATATAATTATTAACCTGGTTTCTAAGTTCTTAGAAATTAAAAAATAACAAATAATTTAAATAATAAAATAGTTTGTACAAATTCGTTGTAAAATAATTATTTTAATTATAATTAAATAAATGCAACAAACAATACTTAAAAATCTTAGCAATATGTATACTACTAAATTCTACTGATTACTTAACCTTTTATTTTATACGAAATTTTATACTTCACTTTTGTTCTCTAGTTTCTCCTACATTAAATTCTCTGTTATTATTCTAATCATTTTCTCTCTGAATTCTCACCCTCTCCATCCTTTTCATTCACTCATATCCTCTCCCATCCCCGTTCAACACGTCCGAGCCTCCTCCTACTTCCTCTCTAACAACCTCAACATTTACGTAGTATCTATTTTCCTACACCTCATTTCCATACCTTCATCTTACTATTCTCTTTAACTTTTTTCCTTCCTTTATTTTACATTTCTTTAAATATTCCTATATTCCTGACACCCTCGCATACTCGGGGCAAGATCTTGCCATCTTACTTTCTCTCCACCGTCTTGTTTATCTACTTCAATATCGCTTACCTCTTCTCCCATTTATTGTCCACCACTTCATTCACAGAGCTGTTTCACGAACATAACCTCCCCTCTCTTTTTTCCTTCTCTCCCTCAAATACTTCATCCCTATCTCCCCCCTCACCCCTCTCCAACTTTTTTGCATACTTTCTACACTGTCTCTACCTTATCTTATTTCTCTTCAGTTTATCCCTGACAATATATCCTAGTGTTATCTTTTCCACCTTCACCACCCATTTCAAGTACCTCTCACGCAACTCTTCTACTTCTTTCCATTCTCTATACCACCATATTTCAACCTCATAAAACATCACCCCTTTCACTATACTATTCTATACTATTCATCTTCAACCTCCTAACTAATATCTCTCTTGAACTTCCTTTTCCCGTAACTCCATACTTATCCTATTGCTATTCTACCGTTTCTGAGCCTCTCTTTTACTAATGATTGAATGGTGACTTTTTGTATGGGGATGAAATTTTTAATTATGTGGGTCTTATTCTTATCACGGTCTCTCATGTTCAATTCTTTCGTCTCTCTCTCTCTCTCTCTCTCTCTCTCGCTCTCTCTCTCTCTATGTCTATTTCTGAGGATTCCACAGAATATCCTCGCATTTAGATCATAGAAGCTATAGTGAATGGTGTTTCGATCCGAAACCGATCACGAACTCATCAGTACAGCTGAACGGTCCCTGCCCAAGACACTGCTCACCAAATCAATGTTATAAAAAATTATTCGTAAATACTTACGAAATATCGTACCAGGGCAACCATTACGATAAAGAACCATCACAACTTTCGTCCCTCTTTAGTCGTTGGGGCCTCACCACTGCTCCAAACTCCGAAATTGCGGACGAGCAATCTGTACTTTGCCAATAAACACGGGAAACTGATTTTTTCTTTAATTACTTCAAGAGGAAGGCAACAATAACAAAACAATAACAAACGCATAACAACACAATATAAACTACAGACGTAGGAATCGCAAATAAATCACTATTTTGTTTTCATATTCATTCCTCTCAAACCTATATACAAATTCGCATATATTCGAAGACATGTAATATAGTATACTATAACCCTAGGTATTTATATCCTATTACTTCCTTTAATTAATTCTCTCCCCCTACCAAAATCATTCTTTGTCTTTTTCCCCTTTGTTCCTAAAAACTGTCACCTTTGACTTTTCCACATTCAGTTCCAAGTATTAATTTTCCAACTCCTCTCTTCCTCAATCATTCCCCAAAATATCTCTACAGTAGACCCTCCCCCCCCCCCCTCAATACTTGCGTTCCCAATATTTGCCACTTGGTCCGTCTCAATATTTGCCTTACCCCTCGAATGGTGTTCCCCACCACTACTCACGGAGCGGTAATTCTGTGGCGACATCACGCATGCGCGATATAGGAAAGATTAAACTGATTTCTTCTGGTCGACGCATGTACGTTCTATAACTATATGTCGGCGGAGTGGGGGAAACATTTCTTCCCCTGGCTAGGCATATATTGGAAGGGTTAGAAAAGGACAGACAAGACGGAAGAAGCAAATATTGGGACCACCGTAATGAAAATCCAATTGAAATCCATAAAAAAAAAGTAGAAACTTTCTGCTTGCTTTTCATCCTAGTTCCTTCTATTTGCTTCACAATTTTTATATTTTCAAACGTTCCCCTTTCTTTTCTAAAACCCGCCTGCGACCTATACCTTTTCTTCACTGCAACTCTTTAACCTTCTTTTATTTAAAATATTGGCATAAATTATGTGTGCCGTGCATGTCAACGGCACTCCTTTATAATTATAGTTCACCCTCTTATCTCCTTTTTTCCATGCTGAGACTACCATTCCGACCCTCCACTTTTTCGGGAAAATCTTTCCCGTTTCACTGCATCTTTATAATCGCTCTATCCTCCCTCTATCCACGCCTCGTTTCTAATTCCATCTATTCCTGCTGCGTTCCCTTTTTTTAACCTTTTTATTTCCTTCATCATCTCTTCTTGTATTATCTTGACTCCCTCTTTTATATTTACTTTCTCTCTTATTTATCCCCTTTATTCTTATTCACTGCTCCCAATGTCTCCATGATATTCTCTCCTCAGAACTCCAGTTTAATATTACTACTCACACCCTCTCTTCTTTTTCTTCCTTTAACTAGAAATTTTGCAGCATAAATATATAATTATTTAAAAACTCCATTATTTTTAAATTTTCGATTTGTGATGATGACCATCTTCAAAGAAAATAAATATAAAAAGGGGATTAAAAGAAACGTAAAACGTGAAGTATTGAATTTTTTAATACAAGGATGTATTTTCACTAGTGCTGACATGTGATTTATTTGAAACATCATTTATTTATTTAAGATATGCGTATAATTTTTATTTTATGGGATTGTTGAGCCAAAAAAAAAATCATTACGTGAAGAAGGTGTTGTCTCCGACCGTTGACCCTGCATCGAAAAATATATTACATAATCTACTTGTTAATCCTTCAAAAATCCTTATTTCATCTCTGCATATTGCTTTGGGGCTTATGAAACAATGGGTGAAATCTCTAAACAAAGATTGTGAATGCCTCAAGTACGAAGTTAAGTTTACTCATTTAAGTGATGTGAAGTTGCAAGAAGTGATTTTTATGGTCCTCAGATCCATAAGCTTGTAAAAGATTCTGCGTTAGTTACAAAACTGAACGAAAGCGAGAAAACAGCATGGTTGTAATCTATCCAATCGTAAAGGTCCAACCTATTCAGAAATAGTTGAAAACTTGACAGAAATTTTAAAAAACTTTGTTTGCTTAATGAATTTTGAAATAAATTTTGTATACTTCCATGTGGATCCATGTGAATTACTACCGAGAAAATTTAGGTGATTATAGTAACAGGAAGAAGGATTTTACTAAGACATCGATGAAATGGAATGTCGGTTTCATAGTAAATTTATTCTCTACATTTGACCTTCATTTGCCCTTGAGCTAGAGACCTGATGAAATTAAAGGAACACCAGATTCGGATTCAACGACCGTAGAAAAATATAAATATACTGGATCACTTTAAAATTAAATTGATTTTATATATTTCACCTTCAATTGTCCTTGACCTAGACCTGATGGGGACAAACTGACACCGTATTCGGATTCAGTGACCCCAAAAACTTATAAATACAGTGGTTTACTTTTACATTAAATTGATTCTCTACATTAGACCTTCAATTGCCCTTGAAATAAATCTGATGGGGACATACTGACACCGGATTCAGCGACTCCAAAAACGTATAATATAATTCTTTGGTTTCATACTGAATTGATTGCGTACACTTGACCCTCAATTGCCCTTGATGTAGACCTGAAAAGGACAAGCGGACACTGGCTAAAGAATCAGCTACCCAAAATACAAGTACTATGGTTGCAATTATTAAATTATTGTGCAATTATTAAAGATTCATAATCGTTTATATAGTTTTTTTGCTTGCCTTGTTTGATTTTGAACTTTGCACTGAGAAAAGTGTATTTTATCAGTTACTATCCGTTGGCTTTTAAAAAGTGTATTATAGCCATTAAAAGAAATATTATAACTCGTAAAATCCTCCGTCGTTCAGCATTTGTTTTTGACAGGTTATACGAAACTGTAATAAACTCTCCTATTTTAAAAGAATGTTTTATTATGACTAAAAGAAGGCATTTTTAATATTTTATTTTGCTAGATAAATTTCCATAAACAAAAATTGCTTTTAGTTAAAGAGAAAAGGCTAAAATAAACTGACATATCGGTTAGAATAATATAAAATCTTCGTCTTTTAACAGGTAGTAGAAAGATTTCAATCCCTATGCGTAAAATACTATATTTTACGGGGCATAAGAATTCTAATACTTGGTAAAAAACACTTTTCTCAGTGTGGGAAGTCTCAAAACAGGACGCAAAATCGCGTCCTGCGGCCTGCCGTGACAAAAAATTATTTCATAATTTTTAGTATTTTGCATCATCTTAGAAAGAACCGCATCATCGTAATTCGCGAAACATTAATAAACTGCATGCTCACGGACAATTGGTTTTTATTCAAAAAAATCTCACTTAAACAGTTGCTCAAAATTATTTCTTTGGAACAAAAAAATACTTTTCCCAAAAATAAAATTCGTTTTTGTTTATTGCTTGATACTAACTTGCTCCTTTTCAATTTTTATTGAACCCACACATATGAGGAACAATTTTTCTTCTCTTTAAGCTTTACAATTCTTATCTGGTATGATCTTTGTTCAGCTATTTAGCGGAATGAGATAGAAACAGAAAACCGCAAAAATCGGTATTTTTCCCAGAAATATTCATTGTACGCGAGGTGGTAAAATTGATGAATTGTAGAGTTTAAAAAACTACAATATGAGCATTCGATCGATGAAATAATGTTAAAAGGAGTCAACTTTTAGCAATAAAACTAATTTTTTTCATAATTTCAATCATTTATTACATAAATTCTATATTTTACGTGCAAGTTTGGTGCAGGACTTTTTAAATTTCTTTCTTGGCTTCTTAGACTCTTCTTAGATAAAACACGTTAGCATTTTATATTATTGAAAAACCAAAATGCTAACAATTTTAGAGAAAACAGAATTTCCAAATCTATTTATTACAATGAATTGCAAGAAACATACTTCCTTGCATAAAGAAGACAAACACTACGGAAAGATTTTAAATAGTCACTGAATATTAAAACTAAAAGTCTTCGTGATATTCACAATGAAATAATAACTTCATTCATTACATGTAATAGGTATCGACATGTTTACTGCTTGTTGTATGACTTCACTCTTCTTCACTTTTTGTAACTTAAATATCAGAAAGACGGAAAAGTTGTGATGACAGCAGCGACTTTCGGTGTCAGCAAATCTTAGCTAAGAAGCGGATCAAAAATTTCTCCAAGAATATTCAATCGAGATAACCACAAGTCATGTTTTGATAATTGATGGCCTACGTGATTATTCTACGCCAATGGTTCATTTTGCCTTTTTCATAGAGGCAAAACATGAACTTTGTATAAGGATAAAAGTTAGAATGAGTTAAAAATAGTACTGCTTCGAATCTTGTTTTATTTTACTTCAGACGTCGCGATTCTTATAAATTTGTAAACAATTTATTATTTTTTTCTCTTCCACACAATGAAGTAAGTGGTAGGAAATATCGTTGACGACGTGTTTTCATCTACATAAATTCCTTAACAATCTTGATTCAATTTTAGTTCTTTACTGTTAAGTTTAAGTTTTAGTTGCAAATTTTGTCCGTTATTTAATTAGATTAGGCCCCAGTGTTTTTCAGTGGTGACAACATTTCTTAGGACATTTTCGAAAATCATACTTTCTCTTAAAAGGGTTCTAAACTATTCTTCCAATAAGGTAGGCATTTTAGCGAAAAATCGTAAATTAAAAATGTCTGAATCAATTTTACAAAATTCGAGCCGTGTAATTCTGGTTTGTATATACGGACTCTTACTGAATAACAAGGAAGTTAATTAAGAATTAACTGAGAATTATTGGAAATAAATTAATAAATCACCTTTTTCCAATAGTTCTCGTGCAATTCCTAATCAATTTCTTTGGCATTCGGTAATTGAACGTATATAGTAATTGAAATTTCCCTTACAGAGTCTGAATTTGGACAAATTAATTCAGACAATTTTAATTTCGATTGTCAGCGTAAATTCGAACCTTCAGATAGTCGACTAATTGCTCATTTTGAAGAGTGAGTGTATTTCTAAATGATGTAAGCAGTAAAATCAGACAAAAATTTGTTTCATTCTGGACATAACCGCGAAAGTTATCAAAATCTCCGTTTTTCGTGTACATAACCTCAAATATCTCAATCTTGATAGGTTGTTTTTTACCGCGCATTTCGATTATTTATTTGGAAAATTACTTCAAAAATGGCCCACAGCTTCCCAACAATAAAACCTTTGTTGTCCTGTTTAATAATTAAAAAAACATAAATATAGAATTTATAATACTTTGTCTGGTTTGCGGCAAGATCCGCAAAATCCTAAAAATCCGTTCATTCATTTACGAAAAAGCATATTTTATAAACATTTCTTTAGTCAAATAAGAAAATATACAAAAATTAGCAATTAACATATTAACCCTTGTAGAGTTATTGTTGTAACGTATATTTTAGATATGAAATATATATTGAAAAAAGGCAAAAAAATTTGTTGCATTCTGTACATAAAAATATATTGAAAAAGTTTTTGGATTTCTTTGTTTCGGGTCGTTCGTTTTTGAGTCGTTTTCATCGAATGTTTTTGAAAAAATTTCAAAAAAATTACAAAGTGTCCATTATTTTGAAACCTAATTCGGTGTTTAAAATTAACAGGAATATAAACACAGTTTAAACTATGCACCAGATATTTATACCTATAGTTATAATAATATATATTTGCACTTTGAATATAGAAAGATGACGCTCTATTCAGAATATTAGAATGTTCATATTTTTCGTACTTTGAATCTATGTCTTCAAAATTTTCAGAAGCTAAATTAATGTTTGGTATTTTGTTCGACGAAACATTTTCATTCAAAATTCAGTTAATTTTTAAGTATTCAGATGTTAATAGGTCCAAGCCATCTATCCACAGTAAAGTAGTTTTGTACTCAGTAAACTAAGTAAACTTTTTTTGTTGTATATTCTTTTTCAACGTTGATACCGTTTTTTGTTTTATAATAACGAATTTGATGTTTTGTAACAAATTGTGACTTTTCTCTTTAAAAAATATAAATTATTTCTTAAATTCATTTAATTTTACCAATTTTTCAAATTTTGCTATCATTGATACTAATAATAATACAATTAGTTAAGAGCGCAATTATAAATCAATATTAATTTCAAAACATTCGTTATTCGTGGAAATTTCAAATTGATATCAATGTTTATATTTTTCAATTTATCTATTTTCCACTACTGATGATTTTTACACTCCTCGGTTGTGTTTTTAACCGATGGTTTAAGTTCAAGTACTCGGAGGCAAATGATAACGCCGTTCCGTCTGACCGAACTCCAGCGATAATTTTATTAGCTTAGATAAACGTTGCATGCAATTTAGAATACAAATGAATAATAACTCTACACCATAATTAACATTGAAATCAGCGATTTAAAAAAAAATTAGCATTACGTACTTTTGTATGTAAATATTGTTGTAGGATTTTTATGAAATAGTCAAAATTACTTTTTATGATTGAATCTATACTTTTTTCCTAAACATAGTCCTTTCGACTAGGAAATATGGCTAGAGTATTGATGTACAAAAATCAGATATTTAAGTATTCAGGATTTTAAATATTATTAATAGACGTTACTAAATATATAATTTAAAATATCACGCCAAAATATTACGCGTCAAAATATTACATATTAGAATGTCACATGACTGAATACGAAATGAAAAATATGAACATAAAAACAATAATAAAATATCATATTAGACATGATTGAATTTATCGATAATCCGGAACTATTGGGTAAAAAAAGAGGGTGTACTTCCGAAAACGCCCCCCACCCGATTTCGATGTAGATTGGTGTACTTACTTATTGTGGGGTGCTGATTACGCAGATGATAATGAAAATTGGCCCAAATTTTATGTTCATGGTGAAAACCATGAAAATCCACCATACTTTATGGTTTTCGCTAGTATCGCGTAAAATACTCAAAATTTCGAAAAATTCTTCAAATAAAAGTTATAGATATGATCGAAGTACACATTTTATATTCTATACATTTTCCCGCCAAAATCGATAGTTTTTGAAAAGTATCGAACAAAATTCAATTTAGATGCAGTTTTTCTTGTAAGAATGGCTGAATTTTCATCGTTTTTTGTGAAATATTTGAAGTTTTTCACTGATAACGCTAAGTATCGGTTATTTCTTGGATCTGGAAATTTTCACACGTATTCTCGAAGCAATTATTCGTCAAATGGGAGGTCTTACGATTAATTATCTTGTTTCGTTGGATTGCAAACAAATTCTGAAAGAAACAAAATTGAAAAAAATACAAAATTGCGGATATCTCGAAAATAGAGGATGATTCTACGAACGAATTTGGATTCAGCGCCAAAAAATACAAAAAAAGTATACCCTAATCTCGAATTATTTAGCAAAGTCAAATGTTGTGTTATTAAAATATTATTAAGTGTTATAATTAAATTTAATTTGTTCTATTGTTATATAAACTAAAAATAAAAAGGTTAGCTCAAGATGTTGTGGACAAATAATGAATCTTGCTATCGGATGCGGGGAATTCATAAGGATTTATTGAAAATAATCAAATTTCACAACAATATCTATTAACTGGTTAATTTCAAAATGGAAATACTGACGTCAGAAAACCCTTGACTTGAACATTTTCTTGGCCAATTAAAAAGTTTCGAAATTTGTATCTCGTCGCCCCTTTTTTTCTGACACGTAAAGGTAAATACCAAATATGTGATAAATACCCGTCTTTTTAGCTAATACGATAGAGTGCTTTGAACGACTAATATTCAGTTAGAACTCATTTGATAGTCCAAAATATATTCAAAATTTATACATCAAAATTATATGCTTTAAAAAAAGCAATCTAAAACCTTCAATTTACAAAAAAAAAAAAACATGAATCAATCACTAATGTACTAACAGGAAATTTTTGTTTTTTGATTTCAGATAAAAATTGTGGTGACAAAGGCGACGGCAGTTTTTTCTTGTCAACGTCGAAAAGATCTTAACGGCTCATATTTAAGATTTTCCTTTAAAATTTTCACAAATATAATTAATAATAAACAAAAATTGTATAATTCTTGAAGAGTTTGTAAAAAAATCTTCATGAAAATAGTATTTTTACTCTGTAGACACACGTATGCCCTTAAACGATTTTTAATAAAACATGTTCTGATATTGGTGGAACGATAGGGTATGATTAAAAAAGTTTTGCGTCAATCATTTAAAATAGGTTGAATTTCAATAAAGTTATGTATCATATATAATTTAAGACATATATAATTAGCACGTTGGAATTGGTACGTCAATTATATACGACTTATATACCACATATCCTAACCAGCGATTTAAAAGTTAAAATTAATACTAGTTAATTAATATGAAAAATAAAATAGAATTTCAAAACGAATAAAATTATTGTTACCTTTTTTTCATTTTTATATTTTTATACCTGTCATTTTCATACGATAATTAATGATTTTACTTGCCTAATTAAATATATGAGCAATCACCTTGACTAACTATCGTACAAACGGAAATTAACTAAAAACCACTAATATTAAATCTACTGTGACAGAAGTTAACATTCAACCCCTAATTAAACTAATTTTTTGGTAATAAATTTCAGGGAAAGTATTCATTAGGCAATTTCAATTGTGCAAATAATTTCTAAAGATATTTACTGAAGTAATTAAAGCCATTTTAAACATTTTTTAAACATTTAACAAACAAGTATTCAATACATTGCTATTCGCTGAATTGAACTGATTCTTTATTTAAGATATATTTCGATCACCTGCTTAGATTTAAGACACATTCATAAAAAATCCGTTTTATAGATGAAATACTATGGATTATAATATGGATTTAATCATTAAAAATGCACAAATTTATTCATAGAAATAGACATAATGAAAGTCTAATTATATGTGGTCTTAGTTAGGTCTAGATGGTTAGAGAATCTCATAGATGATGCAAGCCAGAATTAATATCAAGTCTTGCAATAAATATGCTAAAAAAATTTTTGAAATTTTTCCATTTTTCAAAATAACATTGATAATCATTTTTGAAACAGGACGAGTATGCGAACAATAATTCTATTAGAACAGTCATACAACCTAATCCATAGTTAGCAGGGTAATTAATATGGTTTTAAATTAAATATAATATAATCCAAAGCATAAATAATATAAGTTTTATTACTATTCATTTTTAACATAAAAATCCAAAATCATACAAAGAAAATATTCCTCCAACGTTCGCAATATGTTTCCTTGATAGTTATATTATATCTTACTTTCTTTTTTATATCCGACACCTTGTTATTTATAAATAAATCATATAAACGAGTTATTAAAAGTATTATTTACTTTATGTGTATGAAATAATTACATTTTTTTTCTCCCTTCGTGTCATAAAATAATAACATTATTAAAAAAATCTTTTTAATTGCATGTTATAGAAAGTATCATAAACAAAAAACAACTTAATTTCTATTCTTGTTTATTACATTAGAAAAATCAATGTCTACAACGTCAATTAAGTTCTACTTCAAGAGCTTCTGTATTATTATTTATCGTACACATGCTAGTATTAAACTAATATAGGTTAGTGTATTAGACATATTAATTTTTTGTTACATAATTAAGAAGTGGCTACAAAGTTGCCATATATTATATAAAGGTGTGGAAAATTATACAAGAAATGCATAAACGTTGTAGATAGAGAATATTACTTATTCCAATTAAGTAAAATGGTAAACACCGAGATGGGTATTATTCAAATCAGGTTAATATTCAATTAGTCAATTACGTAAGCAGCAAACTAAAGGTATACATTAAAAGTAATTACTCTTATTTTGCCTCTAAATTAAAAATACGTCAACAGTACGTCAATTTCAACATGAAAATGAATTTAGGGATCATCTAAAAAGTCCAGTCTTAAGTATCTTCATGACAAACGTTTAAATCATCAAATTTATGAAAAGGTTCATATTTTTTCATATAACGATCATTTCATTCCTGCGCAAAAATCTGGTGATTCTAGTAGCCGAAAGGAGATTATTAATCATGCACTTATTTTTACGGTCTTGTACCTTACGAATTTGAATTATAGTCGGCAATAAAGTAGACTTAAGAGCTGAATAAAGCGTTAAATTGATCCTTACGGCCAGAGCAGAATGTAACGTATGTGCGTATACGTAACACGGACGTAATCGTTTTGATGTAATAATGCCGTTTGACGTAATATATGATCTCTTTCATAAAGATGCTTTTTATGTTGATTTAAGTAAAACGCCTCAATTGCTTCAAGAATTCGCGTAAAATTCTTCGTGGAACATTTCACATATGTTCACAGATGTTTGTGCATTGTGAATGTTTCTGTTAAGCAGTCGTAACAGCGATTAGATTCAAAATAATTGTAATAAAGGGTGTGTAAAAGTAAAAAATAAAATAACAGAATTTAGAATGGATCTACTATTTGATAATGGAAAAAATAAATTCGAAGATCGTAAAAATAGAATCACTAAATGTTTCAGAACGTACTTGAACAGCTCAACAGGTGATAGCTTCGATCCTTTGCAGCTATCATATATTTAGAAATAAAGCCATTAAGGAACAAAATGATTTTTGTTGTTTTCAAAGCTCTCTACTGAGGCGAAAAAGGAAAATGCCATGATGTAACCAGCTTATTTACTATTTCAAGGGGAAATGGGCGTCAATCAATTCCAAGCTAGGGACAGAAATGGGCAAATTTATTGTAGGGGATAATTTTGTGGTTTTATTCAGTCAATCCTACACTCAAAAAAATGTTGTGGTTAAATACGACTGTACTATTTTTTCTGGTTATAATAACCAGAATTCTGGGTAGTTTGATTGGAAAAATAATACTTTTAACAATGTGTCTAGTTAAACCAACAATATTTCTGTCAAACCAACCAGAATTTTGGTTATTTTAACCAGAAAAAATAAGAAGGGCCTATTCAATCATCTTTTCTGATTATTTTAACTATCTTTTTATTAAAAATAGACGAAAAGTGAAAATTTCAAGAATAAAATTCGTATTTTTTATTGTTTCATCCTTCTGTATGAGAAACGAGATCTTTAATATCTTCACAACGATGCACGGAGAAAAGAAAACTGTAATTTACGAAACGACGAACTAAAGTAATGACACATAAGGATTTTGAGAAATTTTCATTGTAAGCGTTGCACGGAAAAATGTTAATTATATCTTAACTTTCACGATTTTTGACAATGCATACAAAGATGTAAATTTTACACCCCCGTTCGTCAATAAACGACAAGAAATATACATCTACAGGCAGTCAAATATATTTTACATTCTGTAAATTTTACAGTAAATTTTTACATTTTTGCTACAATTTTTGTAAAATTTATCTCACCCAATGGGTCATTTTAGGTGCCGTACAAAAATGTAAACAAAAGAACAAAAGCACGTTTGCAATAATAATTAATAAATTTCATACAATAATAAATAACAATAAACCTTAAATTTACGAAGAAATGCAAGAACGCACGCACACAACCACTACCACTTGCGCGAAACACGCCATCTGTTCTAAACAGAATGAAATATTTCCCGTAAAGATTTAAAACTTGTTGATGATAAGTGTACATACATGCTGAGACATAAATTTCTTTTTTAAGGCTGTATTGTCGTTTGCTTCCGTCAATTTTTACTTCTTCTATCTTTAGCTAAGTATTTCTTATATCGTTAATAAATTTCATAATTTTCTGGAATCTACAAAGGAAATGATAGTAGATTTTAATGTATAATATCCATGATAGAAGAAACAAAATTGGTTCGTAAAATAATTATTAACGGACTTCCACCTTCAGCACAGTTTGATACTTCAGTCAAAACCTAACCTGAAAATGAATTGCAATGAAATTACTTATGATGTGTATGACTTATTTTTTAAATTAACCCATTTTCTATAACCATCTATATTTATTATCTCGATAAAATCATTTTCAACGTAATTAAATAAGAGACAAAAGTAATTACACAGGACCACAAACAAATTTTGTTTCCAGTTCACTTGAATCAGAAATAGTGTATCTGATTTTTGGCCGCTGATAACGAATCCGTTATAGAATTTGGCCCAGCACGGATTTTTAGATATATGATCCGAAAAATATTCAAAAATATACTTTTTTGGCAATTTAAGGTTGGGATATGTGAAAAATCTGAAATGATGAGTTAACTTGGACAAAGAATTGACGTTCCTACATCACATAATAGTAGCACAAAATTAAGTACACATATTACGAAGATTATAAATTATTTTAATAAAAAATGTATTAACTCAACGTGATTCATTTGTACTGTATCTACACGATATTAGAATATTTTCTTCATTAATAGTCTTTAAATAAAAATAGTATTTCTTTCGTTTTTTTTATATGAAATTATTAATGTTCCGGTCCACTTTCTGGAATTACAGACAACGAAAGATTTAAAAATACTCTCAAATGAATCATTGAAGTTGCTTTTTAATCATACAAGAACAGGTACCTTGATTCAAGGTCAATTTCTTGTTCTTTTTTGACACATTTTCGCACCCCGTTTATTAAGGCTGTCAAATTTTGTTCTCCATCAGTTGCTTAAGCGTTACGTGCATTGCATATTTTCTTTCATATTCAATCTACTCGATTATTATCGGATTACTCAAGGTATGTCGGTAATAATTTAAGTGATGCTCCAGAAATTAAGTAGAACAGTTTAAATATGTAAGGACAAGTTAATCAGAGATGACAGTATCGTTTTATCCCGTAATTACAAATAATGCAAAATTTGTTATTAAGTAAATAAATAATCTTTGTTTTGCAAATTTGTGTCACATTTTATTAGTTCCATATTGATCTTATAGTTTTGCATTTGAGACACTAAATAAATAAATTGTTTTTAAATTAGTTTTGTATTTTTAGAACTGTCAGTCTATTAATAGCACTCACTTTTTAAAAATAATAATGGATTTTATAAACATTGAGAGTTATATAAGATATTTTATTTTCATTTTCAAATAATTTTGCATGACATTCATTGGAATAAAACTGCCTTATAATTGAATTTTGAGTAATTAAAAGTAATTTTTGATACACGTGTCCGTAAAGTAGACACTTACTCCTGTTAGTCCGTAAAGTGTGATTTTACGGACTGATCTCTGCACTTTACGGACTAAAAACATTCCGTAAAGTGCCTATTTTTGCAAACAGTGTATCAAAAAATAGTGTTCGCTCCTCGGCCGTAAAATTGAACATTACGGCCTAGGACCGAAAAGTGCTATTTAAATATTGTTATATGTGAAGAGTTAAAAAGCACTGAAAAAAATTCTGAAAATGCATACGCAACTCTTATTGTTCCAGCTTAGTAGGTGTAACACCGAACAGGTTTTACTTTAGTTCTACTGTAGCTCGAATGATTAAATGGTTGATTTTTAGCAGTAAACAAGTTCGGTTATAACTATTAATCGAATTTAGTTTTTTGAACCAAACCGTTCGGTTGTAAGAACATTTAACGCTTAAGATGCAGTAGCCGAAGCTGTTTGGTCAAAACAATAATAAATATGTATGTTTGGGTTTTATAACCAAACTCGATTACAACTTAGAGCTAGTTTAGTGTTCATAATGAACTATTTAGGAACTGAAACCAAACTAGGATGAAACGAAACCAGTTTTGTTAAATCGTTTGGTACTTGACTGACATGGGATAGAAGTAGACTAAAAATATTCCCTCTTACATCTTTATGAATCGAAACAAAATATATTGACAGAAAATAATATGCTAAAACATTATATTCAAAAAAAAAGAACTTAACAAATCCTGTAAAATTACTAAAGTAATGTAAATAATATAATTACTTTAATAATTTTACTTTTTATCGATTTCTAAGTTTCCAGTACCGAAAGACAACATTGTAGTTAAACTTAGGAAAAAAACCTGCAATTAAAATATTAAAGACCATGGCGATTTATTTAAATAATCTTAAATAATATATATATTTCGAGTAATAATAGTTTGTCCAGTAATATGCAGGGATAGGGGTACTTATAAATCACTATAAATAACATGAGTGTTAAAAAATGTACATGTTAATGAAGAAATCATATTTTAAAAATTGGAATAAACCCAAAATTACCGAAGACACTTTGTATTTATGCGCGTCAAATAAACCGATACATTGATCAGAAACGAGTTTCTTTAATTGAGAAATTAAACAATACCGCAAGTCGCATCTGGGAATGAATAAAATGGACGCCTCGTTAATTGCATCCTGTGAACATCATACAAAAAATCATGTATGTTCAAAGCTAATAACAGGTCATACGCATCTTGAAATCTTGATTGCCCTAGGGCCTGCATTACCGGACGCATCGGAACGATGTGCTTTTGCGACCACGAACGATATCGTTTTCTTGCAGATTTTTTGGAGCTCTTTTTTGAGTCCGATGCCGAGTCATGTTTTTTATTTCACAATTCACGCGACCGCATCGACAAGCGGGAAAGAGCCGCTAGTTGCGTACTTTGGGAAGTTCCAAGGCCGACTAAAGGCAAAATCTAGAAGATTCGATGCGGCATTTAATCCGGCTGGACAAACCCGTTGCACTTATGTATTATGCATCTCACTCGCTGAAACACTCGGGACGGGGCCGCCTTTGTAAAGAAGGCGTTATTTTTTCTTCCGTAACTGGAATGCCACCTGTCGAGGACGCGCAACTTAGTATTCTTATTTTATCAATTATGTGATTTATATCTCATTATTTTCTACTTACGCTTCTATTAATTAAATAAATTATATAGTTCGTACAATTTTGTAATCGGTAATAATTGCATGTACCGAGTCTTGCTTTTGTGGTTTACTGACAGCAAAGGACACCCTTGCATGCGAAAATCATAATTTGAATGGTTAGTTATGGATGAAAAATTGTACTCAAATATTACGTAGTCTGTACCAATAACTTTTATTGATTAAGGATGCATTTTAATTTTTGAAGAGTAAGTCGTGGGTCTTTCAATTGAAAGGATCAGTTTGGGAAAACTTTTCACGGTGTGCCTGAACAAAGTTTCAATGGAGGGAAAAAGGCACATGAAATTTTCCTTCTGGGTTGTATTGGATAACTCTTTGAATAGTCAAAGTTACTTTAGTTTAAAATAATTTTGACAGCTCGGTGGAACCTTTTACAGTAAAGAATAGTTCGTTTAACTATATAAATCGTCATCCTAATGGGTTATTAGGTTTTACTTTTTTTTTCTCTCAGAGATCCAATTAATATATTTCAAATAATGTACTATACATTTCAATTTAAGAAAAGTAAAAAGTTACTAAAGAAAAGTAATTTTGACTATTCAAATAGTTATCCCATGAGATTTTACTATTTTTTCTTTCTGTGATGACATGAAAAAAATATTTTTGTATTTGAAATTTCGTTAACTTAATAAATTAAGTTAAAATATAAAAATAGAAGTAAATAAAAAATGACTAAGGAGATTTTTTATTTTTTGCTGGAAGTTGCTCAGAAAGTCTCCTAGAATACAACCCAGGAGGAAAATTTCATGTGCCTTTTCCCTTTCATTTAAACTTCGTTCAGGCACATTGCAGCCTACCAATAGATTGGTTGCTTTCAGGCTGATCGGCTTCTTTACATTATAAGAAGTAAATAACGTTGTTTGGAGAAACCAATCCTGCTTATTTAACTCTAACTTAGTTAATAAGTTATTTACCTTAAAAAATTAATATATTTTAAAAGCATATAAATCGACAACTGATGTTTTCTGTGCGAAGTTCACTTTTTATTTGTTTCTTCTTGTGAATAAAATTTATTGTCGGAACTATTAATAGCTAACATGCAAAATTATGTCCATTTGATCAAACTTTTCAAATACACCGTACTAGGGTTTCTTGATTATCGTATTCAAATAGTTTTCTCAAGAAAAAAATGTTTAAAAAAACGATTTAATTAGTAATGTCAATCCTAGTATTTTAAATAAACAAACATTTTATTCAAAGAAGTTATGCTACCAAGATGTGAACCGTTTTAATTTTTTGTATGTAAAACGATTAATAAATATACTCTAGAATATAATACAATTTACAAACAAAAAAACATACTAAAAAAAACTCATATATGACATTTTTTGTATTCAGAAAAAAATTCCAACAATGTTTAACACGATTTAAAAAATCATTAACAGGATATTTCAAAATAGTGCTCATACGTGAAATACTCTCTAAATTTTTTGGAGTAAAACTTTTCGGAGCGGTTCTAGTGAAAAAGTAAATTCTCACTGTTTGCTTGACACAGAGTGATTTTCCTCTACATGAGAAGTGACAATTCACTTTTTCGCTAGAGTGGTTCAATTTTTACTCTTTTATGAGAGAATTTTGATTCTATTAACCCATTAACGACAAATCTATACATACCCACTTTCAACGATGTATAGAAGAATCAAATCGGTCAGAAATGATCATAAAAACCATGTTTTCTGATATGTTTTTTAATTCTTACAGATAGATCGTGAACTTTCAGAATCTGGGGTGAAAATTCCGAAAAAAAATCTTCTTTCAACCTCATTTTTGTAATTTTAGGGAAACAAATGATCAGAGTCATTCGAAAAAAACGTATAAATTTTTCGAAGTTGCTTTGGACCACGTTTGATTTTTTGGTTCTGGACATTTTCTGGAAAAATTAGAAAATCCCCCAAAACGTTCTGGCAAAAAAGACTTATTCTTTGGATGATTCTAAACGCGATTCCTTTTCGAGTTAAAAATTAATCATTAAATTAACAGTAATTAATGCATTACTTTTTCTAACTTTCGGCTGCTATTTTAGATCCGCCAAGTTGATTTTTTATGATCTTAGGGAAACGGGTTTCAAGGAAAAATAGTTTGTGACCGAATATACCTCAACGGATTCTCTGTAAAAATGTTGGATTTTCAAAAACAAATCTGAAAAATTACACGTTTTTTCCCTAAAATTGTAAAAATGAGGCTCAAACAAGCTTTTTTTTTGAAATTTTATCCCCACACTTTGTCTGAAAAAATCCAAAGTGGCCCAAAAATCCATACGTTTTCTTTGAATGATTCTTATCATTTTTTTTTCCCTAAAATTGGAAAAAGACTTTTTTTCGAAATTTTCACCACAGATTCTGAAACTACATGATCTATCATAAAAAATTTAAAAATCTATTAGAAAACATCGTTTGCATGATCATTTCTGACCGATTTGATTCTTTTATACAACGTTGAAAGTGGGCATGATGTTGAATGTGCACATTTGAAGTTAATGGTTTAAGAGTGAATTCTCCCTCTAGAAAAGTTTAGAGAATAATAGTTTGTTATTCTGTTCAATAACAAAAGGAGATAGCACTTGATGATCATGTTTCAATTAATACGACAAAGTTAAAACGATATTTAGAATGTATTCTGGCACTTCATGTTTAGTTATGCAAACGATGATATTGCGAAAAACCTAGAAAGAATTTAAAACAGTTAAATCGCACATGGAACATCAGATCAAATATTCTCGTTATGTATGCTATAGAATATATTTCACTTTTTCAGCTAGATACTTTCGACCGCCAATTCCGATAGTTTGAAGTTGAAAAATTTGGATACAATATTGCTGATGTAAAATTTATTAGACTTTTCGATTCTTGTTTGGAATTTATAAAAAATTGCGATCCGAAAAAGATACGTTAGATTTATTAACAACAAATATTTTTCATACACAATTTCGATTAAAAATCGGATAAAGAGATACTAAAGAGGCACTAGAAACTAAACATTTTGCGGCCACGAAAGATTAAAACGGAAGACCGAAAAAAGTTAAATTTCAAAATTTGATCCAATTATTATCTGAAATTTGTTCTGAACGTCTATTTGTTTAATGTTTTTTTTGGTCAAAAACTGCTGTCAAAATGGCGAAAACTCAATTTAATTATAAATTTGTAATGCCTTCAAATGTTTTCATCAAGGTGGATTTAATGTAATTAATAATGGTGAATTTAAAATATTCGCAATGGAATGCAATAAGTACTACATTATGGTGTAATAAACTGGAGGCGAGTTCAAAATGAGAAAAAAAATAGTAACTTGGCAAGTCGAATTTCGGAATTACAAAATCCAGCAGAATCTTATTACAATTTTTATAAAGCGAACTACTAACTTTGTATTCGAAGCATGGTCAACACGAAAACAAAATAGAAACTAGGACAAAGACTTGTATCTTTTAGGCACTTTCAGTGTTGAAAACGTTTAAAACTTGTTGAAATGGTGCATGTTATAAAAGTACAGCATATAATGAATTAATGTGCAAGTTTTTTCGACAGCATGCGTGTTGCAAGTGCATACTATTTAATTGAGAATATTGACAAGTTATCAATGTTGCAAGTAATGCTATGGTCGAATTTTTCGCGGACAAGTACTTGATTCAGCAGTTTTCCAATTTACGTCACTCTATTCTTTTTCATATATATATATATGCGTGAAATTCACGTTACTTAGTCCTTCGTTTGTACTTTTTGCTGTAAGTACTCGTGATGTGACGTTTTAATAATTCCAGATGGCAATCACGTCACTTTCTTAAGTTGTTAATGTTTAACGTGACAATTTTTTGTAACGATGAATATAAAGCGTATAAAATAGGTTTGTTACATTTAAAAATGAAGAAATATTTGTAGTATAACTTCAAGTTTAGGGACGAGCAAATCTGTCTAAAATGGAGGCGCTTCAATTTCATATAATCAAAAACATTACATGATTTGTTTCTTTCAAAAAATGTGAATGGTTTGAGATTTTGACCGTTTATATTGAATAAAAATTATATTTCTTTTTTTTATTTAAATAAAAGATATTAATGAACTATAACATGAACATTTTTTATGAAGTATCACTTTCTAAGCGAGGGAGTTAATCTTCATTTGGTCTAGAAAAAGAACAAAAAAATTTTAAAATCTATTTTTGATTGTAATCCTTGAAAAAACTTATATGCTTTTAATTATATAATGAATAGATTTACAATTAAAAGTACATTAAATTTTGTTGTTCTATTTCAAATTTTAAAATAATTCTAGCGAAATTACCGCCATAACTGAGGAAGGGATTACTCTTATATTTGTCAGAATACTTTATGTGTATGAAATAAGAAATACTATAAAAGTATTCGAGATAATGCACAGAAGAATTAAAAAAAACATTTTTGAAAGCAACGTCAGAAGAAACCTACAGAAAAAAGGAATAAAATTGGACATTTTTTGAAATGTTTTTAGGTCTCGTTTAATCACCTTTTATTACCACTGTCGAAATAATTATATATTAATAATACATTAACTCATATTCTCAAATTTTTTTTAATAATATAAATAATTTACACGAAGCTAACTCTTTGTACATCCGACTATTAATAGGCGACGAAATTCTGGCTCGTAATTAATTGATACATGTTTTGTTTGAAGTATGTTGATCACGAACCCTTCTCTTGGAGTTGAGAATACTGTTTTACTACACATCATTCAATGAAGTACAGGTTTATTATGGCGATAACACATCGCGACTTTAACGCGCTGAAGATAATGTTAGTATGCAGTAAAACGTTTATGTAAGTAACGGCCTAAACATCTTACAGCAGATGTCTATCATACTTTCATTCTCTACTTTCATCATAAATAAAATTCTACTTAAATAAATTGAATTTTGAATATTGAAGCTATTTATTAGATACGAAATAAGTATAGTCGAATAAATAAAATAGTATATAACGAATTAAGTGCACGTCCCGAATTGCATATGTGTTATGCAATATTTCATAAAAACTATATTGTGTTAAAACTTGCCGTATAATTAATGGCTTGTTCCAGTTTTAATAACAAAGTTTTGAAGTACTAGTTTTCTCAAAGCATTATTCCTAGATAGGAGTAAGAAAATATAAAACCTTAAAATACCGTAAGGAAAGAGAAGGTTTGGATAAAAATCGGGTTTGTTAAACAAATATGAGTAAAAAGTCTCAAGACTAAATTTTTATCAAATATAATCTAATAACAGGTCTTCGGATGAAATTTTCTGGATGTAGAGAGAATATTTACCCACGTAACGGCGTAACACTGAGGAAATATTAATTTTCATGCATTAATCAACTCTGCACACCTGTCCTCAAGGACCAACAAGTTACAAACATAAAATGTCTAAGAAAAGTAGATAACTTATTCTACTATTTCATACTTTACAAATCATTTTTAGTCCAAATCCTACTTTCTCCGTTTTCCGAAATATTTAAAAACTAGTTTTAAAGGATTTATGTAGTTTTTTAGTTTAGTTCGAAAATCGAGCATTGCGTCACTTTCTGACTTTTTACTATGCTTCCCTCTCTATAGTACAAAAAATAATAGTCTTTTGTGCAACTAGGGAGCAAATTACGTGTTTGACGACGAAGGCACGAAGCAAGGTCGATAATTCGCATAAGTTTGCAACCGCCTATTCTCTCTTGTTTCACATACTATTTTCTCGTACTATTTTTCTTCTGCAATGTAGGGAGCAAAATAGCGTTTTGTGCTTCTACAGTGAGAAAATATTTTAAAGCTCTCCTTTGGTCTTTACCAGTGCTAACAACGTAGATATGGCGAGTAATATGGCAAAGGATATTTTGCTCGCTATATTGCGGGAATAAAATAGCGCCTTCTCTCCCTAGGGATCAATATAAGTATATCCCGAAGCAACTATTACGTTACTCAATGAGGGAGGCATTCTTTTTTATTTCCCGAGGAAGTATATGAGTTTTCTTTATGGCCGAGAGGATAAGCGGTATCTTTCCTCACGCTTGCTGCTTTCCTCCCGGTGTGAAGAAAATAAGTTTTTCACACGCCGAACGCAAAATACCTACTTTGTTCCCCATATTGCGTGAACAAAATAGCACACTCACTTATAAGAAAATAATGTGCAACAAGGGAGAAACACGCTTCGCCTGTCGAAATGGACTATGACAAAAGTGATGCAACATATTATGTATATCAGATGGATGAAACGTTACCTGAAAAAACTAGCAATAAATACAAAAGTGACTGGAAAAATATATTAGCAATAGAGCATTAATATGCGGACGGATGAGAGTAATTTTCTGATGTCAATATTTTGAATAATAGGAAATAATTATAAAGTTATTTTATATTAATTAAAAAATTTTACAAAATATAATTTTTAAGATAACTTATTATTAGTTGTTATCTATTATTAAGTATTTATTTACAAGTTGTTGTATTTTTATACTTATATCCCTTGTGAATTTGTTAAAGTTCTCCTTCGGCATTTCCCAGTTAGGGTGGACCTTAAGATACTTGTTTTCTTGGATATCATATGTTGTGGACATATTGGCGAATATCACAATATGCAAAGAGGGAGCAAAATTGTTGACTCTGCATGCGTCTGGAAACACCTATTTTCCCTTGTTGCACATAAAGCAAAATAGTATTTTGCGCTACGCGTGATAAAAATAATTTATTTTGCTCCCTACAGAGGAAAATTGCTATTTTATTCTCGCAATATACGGAGTAAATTAGTATTTTTGGCTCTGAGTATGATGACCCAACGGGCACAAAGAACCCAAATGTTTCTAATACGTTTTTAGAATGTTCCAGAAACGTTCCTAAAACGTTATATGTCCGCAACATTGATGAAACGTTTAGAAATCGTTACGTGTTAGGAACGTTTCTGGAACATTCTAAAAATGTTTTAGAAACATTTGGGTTCTTCGTGCCCGTTGAGGAAGATACGTTATAACACTTCCAAGATGAGATAATTAAAACTTTAATATTACATGAATAACTCATAATATTTAAAAAAACGCATGCCAGATGAATGATAATTTAACTAAAACGTGATACTTCCAATTATAATCTTCGCAACCTTGGTTACTGGAAACTAGAATTTATCATTGAAAAGAATGGTAACTGTAACTTCATAGGAATGTAGATTTGCAATAATTTTATCGTGTTTTACGGGCCCATGCAAATGCTAACAAATTTGACGGACAATATTTAAGACGTAATTTTTTTAAATAAAATGTAACTCAACGTCGTGTTTATTTACATGGATATAAGGAATAACTGTTAAAAACTAGTATGATAATGTAAATTTGTTATTCGATACGTGAAAAATATTTATATATTTATTTTTGTGTTTCAACTAATGATCACAAAGGGATATGCCAGGCCAATGAGAAATTAACATTTTTATGCCTATTTTTTAATGAAAAATATTTTGAAATCGGATTAATTTCAGTGACATAATAGAAACAATTATGTTTTATAATTTTCATGATGAAAACATAAATTATTTTCAAAATTACTAAAAATTTCATTCGGCAGTTTAAAATTCCTGCGTTTACAGATCTACCCATATCCGTCAGATAAAACAAGATATACAATATCAAAAGGTACTCCAAGTCGTATAATATACAAAATAGAAATACGTTTCAATAACGAAAAGAAGGAGATCCGCGAGAGTCCCGAGCGCTCCTATCGACTGCTTAGGTGTCTCATCCATACTTGTAAATTTACTGTTAGCGCAAGAGTGAACATTTCGACTCTTCTTAAAACAATCTTCTCTTTTTAGAGTTGAATTTCACTAAATCCACTCTTATGGTCATGATTTTCTTAGTTACTGTTTACAAGAGAGAAAATCTCACTTTAAAGAAATTGGGTACTCGGGAGTTTTCGGGATCGCTGATTATAAATCTGGCAGCAGATTTTCAAAATTCAAATTGGCGGATCCAGTATGGCTGACTGAAATCTAGAGTGAATCTGACTTGTTTTCACATTTCGGTCGGCCGTTTTGGATCCGCCATTTTGAATATTGAAAATATGAAACCAGATTCGTAATCAGTGATCCCAAAAACCCCCAAGTACCCAATTTCCCCTCGTTCAAGTACATTTTTGCAATTTCGTCGGCCATATTGGATCCGTCATTTTGAATTTCGAAAATTTGAGGTCAGATTTGTAATCAGCGACCCAGAAAACTGCCGAGTAACAAATTTCAGCTATTTTCAGCGTAAAGAAAAATGTATGCTTCAAAGGGTTAACTAGTGACATCAAACTCTTTATGGAGAAAAATAAACACTACAAGGGATCAAAATCCACTATTAATAAAAGGTCGTCAAATGTACAAAATTTGATTTTTCTAACTTTTCTGAAAATTGCTATACTCTATCAATGCTGACTTAAGTGCAATTAGTAGCACGGTGCGAATGAGATGCAGAGTTCAAGGAATAATTCTTATTGAAGCGGACTATTCCAGCGCAAGAGGAAAGTTCCAGATTACCGAGCAATTTTTCGTTTCGGACTTAACATCGTCCTTTTTTGCATAGGACTTCCTTTTTCTTCATCTCGGGTACCGGCTGCAAACCTGTTGCGGTCGCGAAATAAACATTGAGAAAAGCAAAAGGGAGGTTGGGCTGCACGCCACTATGCTACGCCCCTGTTAAATTTCGTGCCTCGGGCAATGCGACACGGATATCTCTTTGCTCTTGGATCTCAAGTGCGTCACCAGGGTCCGAATATTCCTTTTCCTTTCGTCGTAAATATTGATTCGTGAAATATTATCGGATTAAACGTGCTCGTAATGTAGAAGAAGGAAGTGCAAAATGCAAAGGGCGTTAAACCCACGGAAATGTTTATTTGAACATTCTAAAGGAATTCTTTTTAATTAATTTCATTATTTATTCATTTCCTAATTTATTGTTATTTTTTAGCCAATTAACAAGAATTTTTCGTTCGTCGTTCAAAGAAGGAAGCAATAGCACAGTTCAACGGAATATGCCTTCAATTTAGATGAAATAGGGTTCTCCAGCCCGATTCCTGGATGCGGGTCGAAAAACCGGCTAAACGAAAATCCTCCAGGTAAAAAACCAACAGTTTTAATGCTGACAGTCGAAAAGTCGATAGTGAAAAAGCCTCTAGATCAAAAAGTTGACACAAAAAAATATAGGGTGAGGATCGAAAAACCGACAAATAAAAAAGCCGACGGGTCAAAAAACCGATAGTCAAAAAACGGACCATCGAAAAACCGACATGTAAAAAAAATGAAAGTGAAAAACAGACCATCGAAAAGCCTACAGTCAAAAAACGACACTTCAAAAAAATGACTGTCCACTTGTCTATGTGTCTAGTTTTTTTATGTGTTGGCTTTTCTACTGTCTTTCGACCCGTAGCCATTTTTTGAAATGTCGGTTTTTCTTCTGTCCTTTTTTCAATTGTCGATTTTTTGACCTGACGGCTTTTGATTTGTAGGTTTTTCGACCTGCACCCACTGTTATATGATGCATGTATTATAAGTTTATATGAGAATATCGTATAGTATTTTTCCATAATTTTTAAGATTAACGAAAATTGGTTCAAAAAATGTTCAAAAAAACATACAGCTGGTTTCTCTGAAAAATCGCAAATTTTTAAAATAGTTTTTATTTTAACACTTCGGGAGTAGAACTCGATTTTGCGCACTGTAGTGAAATATTCAGGCGCAAATTATCAAATCGTGCTGGAAAACCCTATTGCATCTAAATTGAAGGCTTTGTTACATAATATACTGTTTTTAAATCTTCAATTTACACCCGGAAGCAGCAATGCAGGATACACGGAAATCAGGAATATGCCGTTCAACGTTTCAAAATGGCGACTTGTAACTGGATTTTGTATATTATTTCTTTGTTAGATAACCCATAGAAGTTTTAAAATCGGCATTTTCTCTATAACTCCAGATTTATAATTTTGGGATTGTCGATTACAAATATGAAGTTATATTTTCGACATTCCAAAGGGCGGATCCAATATGACGGACATTTCTCAAATAATAGCGGATTTTCTTCAAAATGATCACTAAATGGTTTTGAGCTCGCTGTCACGAATATGAGATCACATTTTCTATGAATTTCGACATTTTTTTCTTGGTCATAAAATTATCCAATAAATCCCAAAGTTTGTGTTCAAAAAGTTTTGTCCCGACCTTAAAGAGATAAGTTTACTTAATTTTCTATAGTAATACGCTTGTAAGACATGAAGTTATTAATTGAGTTTAGAATGTTGAGTCAGATTACCGAGTCTCAATAATTAGTTCTTTCATTTTTATGTTTATGAATAAATTATTTGAACTAATCACCATTGACTTTAAAGGTACAAAATGATGAGACATTGTGCAGTTATTAGAAATTTAATTTCTTTTTTGTTTCAAAATTTGGAGAAATTATTTAAATTATTTTAATTTCTCTTCGCGTGTTAACTTCATCAACTTCATCAACTTCATCAACGTCAATAACTCTTGAGAAACAGTAAAACATATTTTGATTCCTTGTCTTTATGAAGTATGTTCATTCTTCTCTTCACTTGTCACTTGTATTAGGTCGAGCATCGTTTTGTACGTCCAAATTGTGGATCGATGACCTATAACCGCGGGATAGTCGACGGAATCCTATCAGATTATCCTTGTTCCGGTATGTGTCAAATACTAATTATACCCAATGGACATAAAAATTATAAGGTGTGTTCCAATGTGTTATATACTGAATGTGATTTGTATCATCCTGTAACGCAATATATCAAATGTAACGTGTTGAACATAGATGTGACCTATATACGTATACAGACTTTCTATAACATAAATGATTGCTCCCATTACCCAGTAGGCGAAGTTTTGAACACCGATAAAGTGAAGTAAAAATGCAGAGGAATGCGGAATTCAAATATTTTTCATATTTAAATAAAAGTAACGGATTATCTGATACGTAGGGTAAAATTGTTTATTTTTAACAGTAACACATAAGATTGCCGGTCATTTTGTTACATATGATCTTTATAAAAATAAACAAATAGATAAAAAATCTTAAAATATTATATTACACCATTTAAATAATCCGTTATATTAAATTAATAATATAATATCTCAAAATATTAAAATATAGTGTTCTAAAATTTATTTAAAAAAATTTATTTTATTCTGCACAGTTGAGCATTACTTATTTTTTAAAATGGATTGCGTTTTAGGTACAATTTTTAGTAAATATAAAACAATAACAACAAAGAAGATTTATTCATATTTAATTCTGTATTACATTTAATTCTGTATAAATATTAATACCTTATGTCAGCAAAAATACGATCAAAAATGAAATTGAAATTCTGAAAGGTGATGAACCCTTTATTTTCTCTACCTGCTCGCAACCCATGAAAATCCTGAATTTTGTACGTAACAGATTTTAGCACTTGGAACATAACTATAATCTTAGGGCCAATAAAGTTAATACAATTACCGGATATATGACGTAGGTGCAAAAATGAGTATTGACGTGGAAATCCATACGTCATTGACGATGTGCTTTCATGCTATGAGTTGATGGCATTAAAAGTATATGTGAATCCTACCAAATTAAACTGCTCGAATGAAAAAAACATAGGTAACGATAAGAGAAGTTCCGAACAACGATTTTTTAAGGGTACTCTCACAAAAATCGCTGAACAATTTTTATTGTACATAAAAAATCTTCGCAATATTTTGTTATCCTCATTTAACCCTTTCAGTCACGCATTTCTCTTTTCACTGAATTTGGTTAAAACTCGTTACTCGGGGGTTTTCGGGATCGCTGAATACGAATCTGATGTCAGTTTTTAAACATTGAAATCATCTGATAAAAGTTGCCGTGGGTGCAAAGAAAAAAAATTGATAATTTTCGAGATATCAAGCATTAAACATTAACCCTTTCAGGGAAGTAGCTAGTGGAAAAATGGTCATAGGCAAACGTTCAATTGGATTGACCTGAGCGTTTATGGGGTTTCTGAGGTCGCCGATTACGAATCTGAACTCGAATTTTAAAAATTCAAAATGGCGGATTCATGATGGCCGATGAGAATGTAAAAAATGACCTGGTTGAGATAAAACTGAGTATTAAAAGGGAGTTTTGACGTACTGGTTACGAATATGAACGTATATTTTTAATCAGCGATTCTAAAAACCTTTTTATTTTTCATACTTACAGCAGATATTCGCTTCTGAAACTTTTATGTAAATAAAGCTAAACTATAATAATTAACGCAATAAATAGTTGTTTTTTGTCTATAAAATGTGCGTGGTCCTTTAAAAGGTTATTATCAATATTGCATTGATAAAGATAATCTAAATTCCTCAATTTTAGAATAAGGGATTACAGAAAAGTTTTTATAGACCATTATATTTTAAGCATCATTTGTAAATGGAATTTCATTTAATTGAAAATTAGAAACTCACGAATATGAGCAATTTCACGATAATTTTAATATTTCATCAATAAGAAAAAAGATTTTTGTTTTTAGCCACCCAAGTGCAAAGTTGTTTTCATTGTTTCAAGAGGTGTAAATTGCAATATTTAAGTATAAAATCAGACATTTAATGTTTTAAAGGGTGCTACCCATATAAAGGAATAAATAACACAACAGAAAATAATAATTTTCTTCAGTTTTTCTTTTTGTCAAACTTATTTAGCGATAGTAGTCCTTAGCCACTGGAAAATAGTGACACAAACTAAAAAATATAACAAACAAAAAATGGTACTCGGTTTTGGAGATTTCCAAACTACTAAAAAAATACCGATTTTCGACGCGAGGGTCGCAAGTAGTATCGTTTTTCAAAACCTTCGAAATTTTTCCGCTAAAATGGCACAGTAATTTAAAAAGTGTAGTTTGAATCGATTTGATGTAAGGAAAGCACTCAAGAATTATTTTTTTGTAAATTTAAAAAAAAAAAGTTCAATGCTTCTTCGTCCAAAAGTTCCAATATTTTTCAATGTTCCTTTTTTGACTTTTTGTAAATATTTATACCAAAGAAGAATATGGATAATGGAAAAATAACAATGTCAACAATTCAAAAAAAAAACCTTCAAATATTTCTCTCCCAAAATACTTCCAGAATAAAATATTTTTTGAATGTCTCTTTAAGGTCTCCTTATTCAATATTTTTGTAATGAATGCATTCGCTATTAGAATTAGATTTAGAATAGGATTAGAAGACATACCTACACTTCTATGAAAATGTTTTTTTAATTTCTGAAAAAAAAATATTGCCAATTTCCTGATGGACATGAGTTGGACACCGAACAAAAATCCCCTAGGAAGAGAAAAATATCTAGTGCAATCAATAAAAATTCACGCAAAATTAGAAGGTGAAATAATATTTATTTTACGTTTAAAAACCCTACAATTACACGTAAATTTATTTCAAACTATACATTGTACTGTGAAATAGGCTATCTATATTGTAATACGCAGCATCGACAATATTTTTGTCAAACCGGAAAAGCACATATTTGTCGTTTCGTTAATATTTCATATTATATCTTATCTAATTCTTTTTGCATTTTTTCACACAATTTTGTTTGTAATGTTTTATTGACATTTCAATTCGTTTTTAGAGGTACTATTTCGGTTTAAATTGAAAATAATTGAAATTATAACTTGAGTAATTTTTTATAAGTTGTCAAAATACATTTTTTTAAGATATACAGGTTCTTCTTCATTCCATTAGATATCGTAATTTATATCCAAATATGAACTAGTATTTTTGCTTTTATTGCTTCATTTATAAAATTGGAGTATTCTGCCGGACACTTTTGTTCTCCCTAATCCGAAACTCTTAATATAAACTAGTAGGTCCCGTTGAAGCATAACATTTTTTGTTCGAATGTTATAAGCGAATCTTCTAGACGAGTTTAAAATACAAGATTCTTGAAGTCGTTGTGATTGTGGGGTTCCTATTAACTGACATGAAAAAAGAAATTCCCGTTGCAAAATTCAGAGACAATGTACTGGAATGTCTTCCCGCTGCATTTATGAATAATGTATTAAAATATTTTTTACTGTCTTGTTTTGTGCTACTACAAAATAAAATAGTATTTTGGGCAATATCACCTTAAAATAACGCATTTTTAGAACTATTAGGATAAGGAACATGGTCGAATTTCCTACAGTACAAGCCAAGTTAATTGAATTCAAGTATTGAAATTCGTAGCTCAGCTACTTCTTCGATCAGTGAATTTATTTTTATTTTTAAATGCAATCCATTTCCCTGTCGTTGACCATGAACATTGCCATCAGGCAAGCCTGATTGGAGGTAAGGATATCGACGGCCATTCCTACTTTCTCGGATCTCTTCGTCGCATACTGCAATTAGTAGATTTGGTATTTATCGCCATGATAAGGAAGTAAAACAAGATCTTGGTTCTCACATCGCAATCCGACTGGAATTTCGGATCTTACAGCATTTTATTATCCTTTGTTGATTAAATAGAAACCGGTTTATAAGTAGCTGCAGACGATTTTTCGGTGTGCTGGCGGCGATAACAGGAAAGTGCCTCTTTAAGGATTAGTACTTTTGACGTTAAGATCAATGATGAAATTTTCCTGTTGCTTTTCAATTAGCTAAAATTTATTACAACCGCTAATTTTTAAGTTGAACTACATTTAGAAATCATTCTATGGTCTTCATTGAACCATAATTTCAGATCTTTTAGGACCATTCTGTTATTGTCAAGTGTGAAATCATGTAAAAAATTGGGTATCGACAAATTAAATTTGATAATACGCATAATAATTACTTTAGTATTTTCTTAAAGAACCTGTCTTTTCGTAAAAGATTGAATTCCTAGATGTGCAACTTCAAACGTAGGACAGAAAATGTTTTACCTTCTGCGGGCTCGATTCTTGTACTATCAAATAGTTTTTAGTAACGTCAAAACTTTTTAATTTTAATCAATGAGAGGTATCTTATTAATAACTACAAAAACCATAAAACAGCAAACTATAAGAAGTTAATTTGACAAACCAATTGAATAGATTTTTCAAATTCAAAATGACGGATCCAATATGGTGGACCAAAAATTGATTCGACTTTTTCAGGTTTTTGCATTTATTTTCGAAACTGCAAATCTCATGAGAAAATATTTCATATCTAAAAATTGTACACCCCAAAATTCCCTACAAAACAGTTTTACATACACTTTCGTTGGTATGTTTTTGAAAATCGTGTACGTTTCTTTCTATTGATCTTATTATTTCTAACCTATTTCCGGATTTTATAAGTCATTATTAACAATTGCTTTTATTTAAGATTTTTTTCAGAACAATAATTATTTTACCAACTTTTTTTATAAATTTGTATTATCGTATTCGTACTCAGGTTGTTAAAGTAAATTAAAGTTTAGACTCACTTTTGTTTCGACTGCCAGTAATCGTTTGAAAAGTTCACGGATTCAACCAACGAAGTGAAATAAAGTCCTATTTTTTTTCATTTTTCATTTTTGTTAGGTGCGCCGTACGAGAGCAGACAAGTTTGAAATCGGTTCCCGATCAGAAATTTTCTCAATATAAAAAAAAAATTGTTAAATTTGGAGAGCTTGCCGAAAATTGTGTTTAAAGGTTTATTTCTTGATATTCACAAGGTTTAAAGAATTGGAAAAATTAAGCATTTTTAACCTCGTTCAATTATATTTAAAATATATAGACGCTAAATCGTTTTATTGCCTTCGGCGGTATGAATCGAAGCGTAGGTCCTTTATAGCTTGTGATATCTACATTTCTAGACATAAGTAGTTGGAAAATCGAGGAAAGAAAGAAAACAAATTTGTAGTCAACGATATTTAGTGGAATGGTCCATCTATAAACCAACTTGTAAATTCTGACTCCAGATTTGGATTCAGCGACCCAAAACACGTAAGAAATGAATAGTCTAGACATTTCTCACAACATCGTTATAATGATGTATTTCGTCTGACATTTTTTTTTTAAATTATAACTAATCATTCTATCATAATATCTCTACTAATTCTTTAAATTTCGTTTATTTCAAGATTTGACCAAATATATTAAAAAATATTTGAGTAAATAAAAATCCATTTACAATCATCCAAAAATCAACTAATAATACATAAGCTCCCATCTTATTGATGAACAGTAACATTGACTATTCTTTCGGTCTTAATGGTCACTATATTGCATCAAAGCAAGTAACTGCATCATACTACATTTGACTGATCTGCATTTGATCCAATAGTTATTAAAATACTAACAATAACTCTCTAAATTCCTTGGCGTGAAGATTGAGCCACTCTTTTATTAAGAGTGAAAATATCACTATGAAGAGTGACATTTCACTAATAAGAGTGAAAGAAACGAAATTCACTCCTAAAAGAGTGAAATATCACTCTTAATAGAGTGCAAATTTCACTCTTCGTGAAAAAGTGGCTCAATTTTAACTCCAAGGAATTTAGAGAGAACACTATGTGTCCTGGCGCATATTTTTTACACTTATTAGCTAGATTGTTTTACTACTAAACGGTTTTTAATTTTTCCGAACTTTTTATTTCTATTCAATCAGCTGTAACTTTTAAAAAAATTGATAAAAACTAAAAATTCCAACACCATTGGAAAGTTGAGTAACTTTCTTAAAAAATACGTCTGACTGTTTTTTTTTAAATATATTTTTTCCGTCTTGCAGCATGGACAATCCATAAAATTATTTCACAAATAAATTCACAATTTTCCATTAGTTGAAACTATCATATTTAAAGTTTTGATTCATCGAAAGTCCTATCTTTCTTCGTAAATACGGCGGAATGATTCAAATTGAAAAATTCGTAAAGATAACGAATTATTTATTGGTAAAATAATCGTAATAAGCAAAGGTAAAAAGTACTCTTTATCACATTATAGTATTATAGCTGATATTTCAAATGCTGTTAGATTTTTTTCCAATCCATCCAGACGTTTATCAGATATGGAGCTTTGAACTCACATATCTGAAAAAGAAATAGTGGTTCCAAATACTTGAGCGGCAGTGTAATTCTCTGTGCCTCGATTTGCACATAGCATTATTAAAATTTGCATTTTCAAATCACTTCAGTGTTCTTAATCCTGGGTTTTGGGCTTTGCTGATTACAAATTGTGCTCAAAATTTTAAGATTCAAAATGGCAGGTCCAATATGGCTTTATTTGGCAAGTACTTAAGTAGAAATGGGCGTAGTAAAAATTCGGCAAGATACTAATCTGTATTTTTTTCTGCATGTAAATAAGCCAGCACTGGCAATAAATCGGGGAACAGTTGATCCAGTACTACCATTTCGTACTGTATGCGACAATAAATCAGTACTGTCAATAATACTGCCAAAGTACTGACCCAGTATAGCAAGACATATTATATTCTTAAGCTCGCAATAAAAATAAACAATATGTCTTGGCATAACATATATATGATTTATTTCATTAATATGTAGTTAGTAATTAAAGTTTATCTGTCATTCATATCCATGAATAAATAGTAGTAAACTTTTTAGTACGTGCGTATGGGTTAAAGCATATATACTTTCTGTATTGTTAGTACTGGTGTAGTTATTTGAATACTAAAATAGTATACTCTGCTATCAACAGAAATATAGTAGATATTATCTTCCAGGTTGAATCTATTTGACTATTTGACTGTAGTTGGCATAATTACAACTTAGGCTATTACACCGGTAGTTTATTCATATAAATTTGTAATATTATGTCTGGAAAATACAGGTAATATTTCCCATAAAATTTAGCCTAAAATACATGTAAAATTATATTTTGTAAGGTGCAGTGTTGATCTGAGAATACAAACAAGCTGATAACAAAGGTCGTATCAGTATCGTTTAAGTGGTATTTCTCGTTTATTATCATAGAATATCTAAGGGTTCAGAGACTTCCCATTATCCTCGCCGAATACAGGATGCGACGAATCGTATTTATGTTACTTTAATGCCTTTCAACGGGATTTTTTGCATGTTCTAATAGGAGTTTCGACGATAACTGTCATTCTTTAGCGCATATAAAAGCCATTCAGAAATTTGAAAAAAAAATAACAAGTTCCAACGGGAATCTATCTTTTATCACCATTCAAAGAATCGTGAACTTTGAAATTCTCACTTTTGCGTGATTTCCTTAATATATTGCATATAATCAAATCACCATTTGATATTATTCACTCAATAGGACATTGTAAGATATAAATAATTAATAAACTACGATTAATAAGTCACTCGTCTAACGTAATTTAAAAAATGAATTAACGCAGTTAATAAATCATAAATTAATCAATTAATACTGCATATGTGAGCTGATGAATCATTCCCAGCATCACGTGGAAACCTTCTCCAGGAATTTTAATTGAATCCCCACCGAAACTTGCAATTTTATCCTGTAAGATTCCCGTTTGTTAATCAAATTCGTGCGTGCAGACACGTAAATGTAGGCTTAATATGGCCGCACACCCTATTTTTTGCGTCAACTTCCAACGGAAACAGTCGGTCGTATACGTCAAAAAACAAACTTGTTTTACTACTTCTTGCGAATTTTGCCTAACTGTTGCATTACCGAAATCCCGTTTCTTAAATCTCATTTAAAAAACAAATTTTATAATTCAATTCGTTTTTGTGTGTCCAAGATTTGCCTTTTAAATAATATTCGTGAGTGTCGAAATTAAATTTTTGTCAGGTATTGCATGAATTGAACAATCAACATTGACATCATCTTAGAGTAATTTGATAAAAGTACTTAATTGAGTTTCTATTATCCTAAAATATTTCATAAGTTTTCTTAGTTACTACTTGAAAAATTAGTCACTTTAAACTAAATTAAAAATGGTTAGTTGATCCTTCATATGTGAAATTTTACATCTCTGGTATCGTTGAGGATGTGTCAGTTTTATATTCCATTAAAAAATTGTATATACCTGCTGACGGTGGCTCCACAGACACGTTGGTTGTTTTAATGGCCAACAATCCTGCTATTTCCTTTGACTTCAGAAATGTTTCCTGCATTTTCGGAAGTTCCACTTTCCTACATGGCACAGCACGCTTCGTGGAACCTGTATAAAAATTGATACTTAATTTTTACAACATTTTTTTCTATTGTCTTATTAATTTATTGAACGAACTTGTCCAATTTGTTGTCGTATTTTAATTAAAAATGTCTTCTGTTAATTACTCAAAGATTTTGTTCTGAAATTCTTCTTATAGATGAATAGAACTTTATCAAATTTTTTATCTTTTTTAATGAATATTTTGTAGTTAATCATTCAAAAAACGGAAGAATTTTTCCCTTAATGCACAGCATGTACATTCAGAAATTCAGGTTTTGATGGAACACTTCGTTCTTGAAGCAATAAATCATCCGAGTACTTGAGCGTTAATACGTTCAAGCGCAATCAACTTTTCGTGTGACAAACGGCAAGTTTGAACCTAAGTTCAAGTTGCACGTGCTGAAATTATTAAATATGGAAAGGGATTTCAGTATATCTTCTGTCTGCTTGAAAAAAAAACTTGTCCGTTTTATTTTTGTAATGATTGATCGGCCGAACATTCAGATATGACTGGCTTATTCATAGCGATTACTTTTCTTTAATTCCAACTACGTGCAGAGCAGCATGCTAAATAAGTTCGTGTAGTACTTGGGTGATGACCGATTTGTATTCTACGGAAATTAACGAAATCGCCCTCTGTGAGAACTAACTTAGTAAATATATCGTGCATGCGTTGATAGTGGAGGTTACTAACATGGCCAGCGTCTGACGTTTGGATAACAAGAGTCCAGTATCAACAAACTTATCGTTTATAGTCTTAGTAAATGAATGCAATATAGAAATAGTAGAATTCAGAAACCTAATTAGTTGATATGGGTCCAGTATGTGGAGAAAATATATTAACCCGTTTAGTCCTATCCGATTGTTTTTTCGAATTTCATTCTTAGAAGGAAAAAGAATTAATATTAATTTAATGTCCCTAGTCTATAATTTTTGAGTATACTCTTTCGATCGTCGTTGATAGACTTTCTCTTATACAGATTCTAAAATCAAAATAATAGACTTTCAAATAAAAAACTATTTTTGTAATTTTTTTTTATTGAAAAATATTCGTACATCATTTCTTTTATGCTGTATTTAACCATATTTTTATAAAATAGTAGAAGAGAAAATGTTTTGTTCTGCTTAAAATAAAAATGTAACAAACGTGTCACGTCCGACACCTAATAGAAATAAAATAAGTCGTTGATCAAAATGATGGTTATAATATGACCAACAAAATAACAAAAAAGCTCATAATGTACTTTTGAACATGTTCCCTTATTATGATACTTTTATTAACCCATTAGATTAGGGTCCCATTGAAACACATCTTTTTAAATTGCTTTTCCAGATTCGTTATCAACCGAAAACTGCATTAATATTATCTTTAAATTGCCCTTGTTTACTATTTCCGAGTATTACTATTTCCTAGTTACGATTGTCGTAGTCAGTATTCCATTTGAATGTCTCCTAGAACCAAAATGGCAACTATAAATTAAAAAAGCCCAAATGTTTATGAAAATAATGCTACTAATAAAAAAGATAAATTAATTTGAAAAATGTGCACTTTTAACATGGTTTTCACGAGAAAAAAGGAGAGACTGATTGACTAAATAACTGACAAAACATTATTGTATTATCAATATATTATTCTGCATTAAAAATTTTGTTATTAACAAATTTAACAGGGTGTTTACCATTGGAATAAAATTATCTGTACGTGTATTAGAGTAAAGTTGAATACTTTCATATGCATATGTCACTCCAATTTTTCATCAAAATTTCTATTCAAACCCTCCACTTCACATTTTAGTAATTGCTCCGGAAAATGTTTTCTTCATCAAATTTTTGAAAAATGATCCAAATAATGTAAAAAAATTGAATTTAAGTACCACCTATTAAATCATTTCAATTAGGTTTTCATTTTTATTAATAATTTTACTTTTTTTTCTTTATTTACTGATATTAAACCGAAACAAAGGGTTATTACATTATATATTGTTCATTAATAAGCAAAACTTTATCATTGTAATAATGAACATGTTTATGGACCAATTTTTTTCGTACTTTTCGGCTATGAATTCTAATAGATTATCAACGTTGAAAAAAATCTGGGCATACGATTTTCGATGTTAAATGTATCGTACTTTCCGATTCATGCCTCAAAATTGCAAAAAATGTGATCTAAAAAAGAATACGTGCGATTATTTAAAAAAAATCGGATTATTTCACACAAATTTTATTTCAGATCAATAATTTTGAATCAAAATCGGATGCCGAGTTCATTATAAAATAAAAACCTTGCTTCTGCAAATCTTAAACTTCGAAACGTATGGACATAAAAAATAAAATTCAAAATTGCGACACCCAAGAAGTCGAAAATTTGATCCCATTTTTTATTTTTTCATCTCGAAGGGATTAAATTATCAAGTTTCTTCTTTACATCTGTTTACTGAAGTTTTTTTGGTTATTGATCACATATGTGTTGTCGAACTGTCCAAAACTGAAGATAGCGGGTCAAATATACCGGACAAAAATATTCAAATTATTTTTCTTTTTATGAATTTTGCATACAGGGGATTTCGAGGTAGCTGGCCATGAATCTGACAACAAATTTCCGAAATTTCAAATGGCGGAATCAATATTGCGGACGAATATTTTCAAAATTCTGAATTTTTATAAAAACTCGTATACAGGATTTTTCGAGGTTGCTGACTATGAATCCTGTATTGGAAATATAATATGTCACAATTTTATAAAAATGTTCAGTTAGGTATTCATTGAATCGTCGATGAAGAAACTGACAGTACAAGATTGTAATGATAATTTATCAGGATAAGCTCCAATTTTCATTCCGATTTTTTTAGAGGTTATTTAGTTTTTTTTAATGAGATATGAAGTAACATCCAAATTTCCTGATGTGCCGTTGGATTCAGGATCAAAGCCAGAAGAAGGATCCCCAGCATTACCTGTATTTGTTTTTTTGCTTTTCATTTCCACTTTTTTTAATGTTTCTGGGCAGTTTCTGTGTAGTATTTTATATTTTTCTTTTATACGAATAAAAGAAAATATTTATTGGTTTTAACGAATCAAAATCCAGACTATTTATTTGCTGCAGATATTTTTTACAACAATATCAGAAATAATGAGTTATAATATAAAGTTAAGATGAACAAAATAATAAATAAAAGGCTATCTAATATGTATACTTTCACAGCCAACATTTTTTACACCTGAGAATAGTATTATTTTTTAATTTAGTAATGTTAGAAGTATTTGATCGTAATTGAAAAATTGTATTAGATTACAACGATATATGTTTCTGACAAATATAAAGAACGTCGTTAAATCTTTTTGTAAGACAGTGGTCGTTCATTTTTTGAAGACTTTTTTACGTTTTGTTAATTTAATCTTTGTTTTTTATTATTTGGATTTAAGTTTTGTAATTTAAATATTATGTAGAATATGTAATTTCATGAAATGGTATATTCTACGCAAAAGTTATATAATAACAAAGCCAGTATTAAGCAAAAAAAAGAAATTAATAAATTTTCTAAAGACTGACACTAAATTAGCAGAATGAACAAAATATTCAGTATTTCTGAACAATATTGTATAAAATACAATAGATATATCGTCCAATAGTTAAATATAGATCTGAATAGAAACAAGTAATATTTAAAGAATAGCATATCATAATCTACAAATGACAAAAAAAACTGTCAACCAGAAAGTATAAAAAGAAACCTGTAGACACAAGCGAGTGTGTTTTTTTCTTCTATATTCTGAATGAAACAAGGGTCCTGTCATCAGGAGGAATGCTTAATAAAGATGACATTTTGATGGTGATTCACTTAATACCACTGTTTAGTACGAAATGTAGAGGACAACAAATAGTTGCACGTGTTTGTAGCTTTTTGATTTATTTTCGTTTAACTACTTCCTTCTTAGTCATTCGTCTTAGTAAATTCTTTCTTTAAATTTTATTTTAATTATATGCTAACAATAAACACCATTTAAGTAAATTTTATATTGCTTTAAATAAATATTTAACAGAATATGTTAACAAACATTAATAAATAATTGATAATTTTACCAAATGTTTAGTTAGAAAAAGTATATCTTCGAATTCTTTATAAATTTAGTATATAATAGAATTTATAGGAGAGCCAAATAATACTGCCATAATTAAGACAATCCTTTAACGTCGCCAAAGAATAAAGTAAACGTCAAAAATAGTAGTCATCAGCATTAGTTCGCATTTTTTTATTTCATGTTCGACAAGTTTCTTTATTTTTGTCCGCTATCTATGAGGAGTTTTTTTTTGTACTTGAATTAAGGATGATAATTAATATTATCGAAAACAATAATAATAAACGAAGTAAGATATTTTTCATTGAAAAGTATTTAAAAATTATACCAAAGCCCGACACCATCCCATTAAATTAAGTTTTTTCATTCTGTCAAATGTTCAAAGTTCTAAGGACTTGGCCATCTAATTAAGAGTGAAAATAAAATAAAAATAGTGTCGTTTTAGTGAAAAATAGAATCGCATTCGGCTCTACACCTTCAATATATCACAGATCATTTTACCTGCTACGAATGCATAGAAACCGTTAATGGATACACATTCCTGAGCTTGCTAGTTATATATCAACCCCAAAGTGCCACATTCTGTAGGTTAACTGTTTTATCTCTTGGAAAAAATCAGATGACCATAGTTATAGCCGGATGCACCCCTAGTATCAAGTTTTACTTTTGGCATCAGTATATCAACAGATAAAAATCTAAATAGTAAAATTATGTCCGTTGATTATTTAAAAAATCTCTTTCGAGACACTTTATTATTTAAATTTAAGTAAGTTGCAAGTGATCAATGCGTTAGTTAAAAAAACGGTAGTTTCACCTAGGCTCGTTAAATACATTTTAAAAAAACTCATCTCTCTAACGAGAGTTAGAAGACAAATGATCTGACCTTCAGCCACGCATAGATCATTCGCGGATGTCGGATTGATCTACTTCTCTGGATTCAAGGATAGCGCATTTATCATCTGTTTCATTTAGTTTAATTAATTTTTGGTTATTATTCTTTTTCAAAAAATGAAATTATTTGTTGTACATTCTTTTGAAAATCCATTTACAATACACGAAAAAGAGCTAAGTTATTAAGTTCAACTTTTATTGTTATTCTTACTAATGAAATGATGGTCCCGCGTAAGTAGTAACGGAAACGAACAAACATATATTTTTCTCGCGTCTTAAATTACCGTAACTACTTATTTTTTTTCAGGTAAATAGAAATTTCTGGTATCAGTTAAAAGAGTGATTGATAATGCTTATTTTTTAAAACTGATTTAGGAAATAATAGTAAACAAAAATATAAAAAATTACAATAATTAAAAACAATTAAAAAAAGGATCATACGAAATGGTCACCTGGTGTTCTTGTTAATATGGAACATCTAGTAGGGTACTTACGGTCGGCTAATTCTGCAAAACACAGCATCCTTGAGAGTTTTAGATCCACTTAAAAAAAAATAAAAAATCACCAAAACTGAATAAAATTTGTTTAAACATTAAAAATTTGATTTTTATTATTATAATGTTTGTATTAATGTCAAAAAAGTTAGAACTGCATCGTTTATGTCACACTTTTTTGTAAGTCAATCTATTTAAACACTAATTTACCCGACAATATCGGCTATTCACAGATCACTGAACGACTCGTCAATGAGCTCCTACTCGTCGACACAGATTTTCGAGTTTCAAGACGCATTCTGATATTACATTCACACATTTACAATAACCGATAAGCCCAAGAGTCGACACTTCGGGACATGATGCATGACCTATTATCAATTTAGGTCTGGAGGTTAATTTTATGATAAATTGCGACTAATGGGTGTAAGAGGTTTTTCTCTTCCTTATATGCACATAAAGGTTCAATGCAACATTATGCGAGCGTCGCGTAAATTATATAATACCAATTAGCCGAAACAAAATTAGAAAAGTGCGTGAGGTAAAATGTCATTAGAGGAAAACGAGTGTTCTTTTCTAGTTAGTTGAAGGAAATTTTACCATGAATGATATACTGTTTAAGATTAAGTTGAGAATATAAACGTAATTTCTGTAGGCTTAAATCTTCCATTTTGAAAATCTGAAATATAGTGAACTATTTTGTAATGTTTAGTGCGAAAACTGACCTAAAAATTTCTTGTTTTCAAGTAATTTTTATTTATTCTTTGAATAGTAGTAAGTAAATATGGACAGACTAATCGACATACGTAGATACTAATCGAATCTGTTTCTTCTACTTCGGGCTATTTTTCGAGTAAAAGTGTCACCTACAGTCCAAAAATGGCCAAAATTACAATGTAATTGGGACGGTCCATATGTAGTTAGAACCAAGGTAAATAACGTCCCGGGAAAAAATGGATTATATATAATTATATACAATTTTTGATACAATTAGATCCAATTATATATAATAAGATATAATTATATATGTTTATATACGATTATATACAATTATATACAATTTTTGATATAATTAGATCCAATTATATATAATTATATATGGATTTTGGCCGTATATAATTATATACAAAGCCGTCAATTATATACAATTATATATGCTAATATATAATTATATATGTTTATATACGATTGTATATAATTATATACGGCCAAAATCCATATATAATTATATATAATTATATATAACAATATATAATTGGATCTAATTGTATCAAAAATTGTATATAATTATATATAATCGTATATAAACATACATAATAATATATTATTATATATAATTGCATCTAAATTTATATATAATTATATATAATTCATTTTTTCCCCGGGTTGTATATGTATAGAGTTAAAAAATGTTCGAATAATAGATTTTAAATCGTCCATATAAATCGATTAGTTAATTATAATGAAAGATTTCAAGAGAAATAATTTTCTGAATCTTTATAATATCAATATTTCAAAATGTGCGTAAAATAATACTCTTCTCCAGATTCTATTCGCCTTAGATCGCTTGATTCTTATGAAAGATTTTTGGTAAATCTTCCAGAATCTAGTGATTCTGGGAATAAAGAATTTTTTCTGGGAATTCGTTTTTGGATATTTGATATCCTGGAGGTACACCTTGTGTTACACAGGACAACAAATTTTTTGTCTTTGGACACAACTTGAATCAGATCGAGGATCTTATGGATTTTTGGTCGCTAAAAATGAATTTGTTGCCCAAATACACCCATCACGAGAGGATTTCAAGATATCTGTTCCGAAAAATAGCCAAAAGCATCCATTTTGGCAATTTGAGGTTAGGATATAGGAAATATCTGACGTCACGGATCAAATTGGACAACTAATTTATTTTCAGCGACTAAAAATCTATAAGTTCCAGTACCTCCGATTTAAGTTATCTTCCCTAAAAAATTGTTTTCCGGTCCTGTGTAATTAATCACTGAAGGCACTTTCGAACAAAATAACACAAGACAGCAAAATTTTGTTTTTGCACAACTTGAATCAGAAATGGAGGATCTTATAGATTGTTGGTGACTAACGAATTAAATGAATTCTTTGTCCAAGTTAACTCATCGTTTCAGATTTTTCACACATCGTAACCTTAACCCCAGAATATCATAGGTTGACGAACAATATTTAATAACGTTTCCAAGAGTTTAATTTTCATTATTAATAATATTGTTGAAAAGTGAAAGCATTATTATTCTTGAAAAAAATATTGAAATGTGCAAAAATAATTTGTTAAGCCACTTTTGTTATTGATTCAAATTTTTTTCTTCTCCGCTGTTAAGAATTTTGTAAAAATGAACGGATTCTAACGAATGCAGGCTTATTTTTTCGAGAAAAAGATCCTCTTTAACTTTACCGCATAATTTTTTTAAGATTTTTTGTCTAATCACGAAAGTTACTCAAAATTCGTTAAAAGTAGTAGTTCTTTTTTAAAATAAATAGAGATAATTTATCGTTGGCTTCGGAAATTTCAGAATATCTGCGGTAAAGTTGTGGAGAATCTTTTTCTCGAAAAAATAAGCCATGATTCGTTAAAATCCGTTCATTTTTTAAAAATGCTTAACAGCGGAGAAGACAAAATTTGAAAAAATAACAAAAGTGGCTTAAGAAATTATTTTTGCACATTTCAATATTTTCTTTCAAGATGAAGAATTCTTTCACTTTGCAACGATATTATTAATAATGAAAATTAAATTCTTGGAAACATTATTAAATATTTTTCGTCAACATATGATATTCTGGGGTCTAACTACCTTACATTGATAAAAAGAATATTTTTGAATATTTTTCGGATCAGATATCTTAAAATCCTGACGTGATGGGCCAAATCGAATAAGGGGTTCGTTTTCAGCGGCCAAAAATATATAAGATCCACTATTTCTGGTTCAAGTGATCTCGAAACAAAGTTTTTGTGGTCACACTGTATTATCATCGGGTTTATTTGGAAACATGAATTGTTGGAAACCTTAGATATGGAGAATAATCGATAATTTACGATCTTCTTTATTAATATCAGAACAAATCCTAATCAAATTATCGTTTTACTAATCATGCCCTTCCGAAATATTTAATTTAGAATAATTAACATATTTAATAACATTATATTACAAATATTTACTACCACGAATGTACTAAAATGAATTTATTGATAACTAATGTAATATATTTTATGATTAAGCATATTTCTATACAATTTGTATTGGTTACCTTTCATCTCTTTGTATTTGAGAATATAATTATTATAATTTATGTAGAAAATGATTTTATGTGAATTACATAATTTTCTGTGGTTGTACGCGGTGCATTTTTTGGGTTTGTGGGACCAATATACATTTTTCAAATCGTTTTTCCAGAAAATGTTTTGTTATAATTAGGTTTAATTCTATAAATTACTTGGATAGTCAATAAATTTTTGTTACGATTACCCCACTTGCACATATGACGGAAACAGAAATATCGATACCTAAGAATTTTGAACCACAATAATGTCATTTTTTGAGTTTTTGATCCAAAAACTTGGATCTGGTTCTGGCCAGAATCCGGTCGGGCTAGCCCGATCCATTCGAAGACATATGGATAACCTGGTCGGGTGCTGATCATACCCAAGCAGCAAAATAGGGCGAATTACCTCTTTTCGACCTTCCATTAGGGCGAGATATTTTCTCGACCACGCAATATTTACCTAAATTAGAAGTCGAATGGCGGTAAGTAGGGACAAAAGTGGAAGTAAATTTATGGTCGAAATTAGGTAATGGAGGGCATTTTTCCCAATAGGTCGAAGTCCGAATTTGATCAAATAGACCTGTACGTGGTCGAAAATTGGTAATATTTAAGTAATATTTACCTCTTTTCGACCTATAAGTCGACATTGTGCTCCGTGTAGATTATATATTTTTTTCCTTCGTGTTCGCAGTTGACAAGCCTGTATATTTATGTTATTATATATTCTCATGATATGGCAGTACTGTAAAACTCTAAAACTTGCCCCAATGGTTCCTCCATGCTTGCACCAAAACACAAGCCAGCAATAAAACAAATAATTACGGATGATGGTAAGTAATTGCAAATGAAATTGCGCGTTATTTATTGGCAAATTTTCGTGCGATTGATAATTTCTCGATCAGAATTTTATGCTACCCCATTAATATTAAATGCGCCTCGAGAAATAGTACATTTTGAAAATTTTTGTAATTGTTGTGAAAAGTATGTCAATATTATTTTGCATTTTAATCATCTGGTAATGATTTTTTCGAATTTGTACAATGAAAATGATAAAAAATATGTATTATTTTACTTGATACGTTCAACAGAATATCAGAATTATATTATTTAATAACTGGTGAATATTACAGGTTATGTTCGTTATTACATGGCGGATAATGATTTCCTTGCGTGTTTATGAATTTCGACCTGATAGTCGGAGATAAGATCTATAAGTCAAATTTCTATCCTCAAAGTATAAATTACTTGCCCTTGAGGTAAAATTTACTTATTTAGGGAATTTTGACTTCAAAGTTGTGAACTTTGAAGTCGAATTGGCGACTTATAGGGAATTCGCGTATATATATGTATGTATGTATTCGATTACTTTAGTTGATTATCGATTATAGTTAGGTATATCGATCTTCTCGCGAATGTTGACATAACATTAGATGTACATAACCTGTGCTAAGAACGGTATAAACAACGCTGTTATAAAGAGGGTAGAGTGCTGGTCGTGAGTAAAATGGATCATTTCACGATAGTGGCGTTGATGAAGAAACGAGGCAACAATATGTGCATAGAATACTGCTATGTTCCACATTTGTGGGTTGAAAACAATAATGTATATTGGCCTACAAATCAATCATTAACCCTGAGGGATGATCTTTTTTTTTTCTATAAAATGTCGATGAAAATCGGAAAGACTTTCAGGTTAAAATCTAGCTAGGTTATAAGTCTTAGTTTCCCAATATTGACCAATTAAGACATTTCGCCCTAATGGTCAGAATAAGGTAATTTTGCACGGTCATATAGCCTTTCAAGTGGACTCTAATATTGACTTAAAAGTCTATTCGACTATGAAGACATATTTTTGGTCATAATTTGGGAATTTTAACCTCATTTATAACTTTAAAGTCACATAACTTTCTAGGCATATTTTAGGGAATATTTACGTACTTTTCGCGCTATATTCTCGACTATAAAGACTTTTTGACTTTTAAGACATTTATTAGGTCGAAAATTGGTCAATTTTACTCCATTAGGGCATTTTGACTTTGGCTTGGTCGAAATGACTAGGATTCCTGCTTGGGTAACCTAGTTAGTATTTCAAATCTGACGGGGCTGTAATCAGGGAAACGTGGCAAGTCCGACCAGATCCCGGACATAACCTGGGTCCTTCGGCTGAATCTCTACTGAAAATTCTACTTAGGTCAAATAACAAAAATCAATAGAAACGGTAATGAAGGCACTAACGTTATTTTATTAAAATTCATTGTTATGTTTATCGCGGAGGAAGACTTATATTTTCTGTTACATGATTATTGTTATACTTAATAAGTTTAACACATCTATTTTCCTTGTGTATCCAGTTATTTATAAGATGACTATTCGAAGTAATGCAAATTTGTATACAGATATTTCACAATTTCTCGCTCGTGCGTGCATTGCATTCAAACAATTATAAACAAAACAACTTTGCGCTGAGTATGACCCAAGATGTTCGATCGATATACATGCAGCTTATCATTTAGATCATGCCTGTCGCCTTGAATGTTGAATTCAAACATTATCCATCATCTAGAACACATCATTACCACGGTATTGCACATCTTTATCAAGGTGTCCAAAATTCTTCCGACGTAGTTTAACCTATAAAGGGGCCAGACTTTTTCTATTGCAGAGAGAGTCATTAAGGTAATATTCTACTTGGGTATTGTGAGCACCCATAAGTAAAAGAATTTGGGAATTATCCGTTTTTTAAAAATGTTTAAGTTTTGAACATACATCTTGAAGTACCTAACTGACAAACATGAAACTGCTTTGAGCAATATCTATCCTGCCAAAAACAAGCCAGGTTAAAAAAGAAATCAATACATTTAAAAGCTGAAAATGACTTCCATAGAAAGTGGATAAAATTCTTCATGTGATAAACATCGAAATAAAATGATTTTGGAAAAGGTATAACAAAAGATTTGGTTTTTACTCTGAACAAGCAATGAAATTAATGCATGATAAATTTCACCCTTTGCAGCATAATGAGATTCCTGAGTGTCTCCTGTGTTATTTCACTTTGTCGTAATTTTCCAATAGTAGTTTTTACGTTTTAATACCAACATTTTTATGACATTTAGCCCATGTTATTCTTTACTCTAATAAAGGCATATAAACTGTTCCGTGCTAAATACGTTGTCAATCGTTTTAAAAAAAATATGTCCAAAAACCTAAACAAAAATGAAAAGTCAATATAATTTTCTCTCCCCCGATTATTTTGTTTGAAACATGGAGTGGGTCATGTCGTTTGGCTTGAATTTCATCCAAGCTCATCTCTATGTGGGATAATTTACATCTCAATGTGGGATGATTATTCATCTCAATGTGATATAATTTCTGAAGGATAACAAAAGAACCTACAACGTCCATTTTATTAAAAAAAGCAGTTCCCATTTTCTTTGCATTTATCGCTGCAGAAGTTTAGGAATCTCTTTCTTTCAGAAAGAAACTCAAATATCGTTTCAGAACAAATTTAAGCATTATGACATCTTTACATTTTATATTTTTCAACAGAATATTTAATCACTGTAACTTCTTACCTTTTTGTAGTATAAATATTGAATATCAACTCCGCAACTTTACTATCATGCTGGATATCTTAATTTTGAAAGGAACGGCTAAAAATAAATGTATTTTTATACTCGTAATTAAATAATAACAAAATATTTTATGGACGTCTATGACGAGCAAATCACAATTTTGTTATGATGCATACTTTTAATTTTTCTATCATATATTTGTAGCAAGAAAGAAACTCGTCTGTCAGCATTCAATCGAAAATCGAAAGGTTCCGGCGCATCGAATCTTTCACTTTGGTCCTCATTTTTTTTCCAAAAATCTTAAAATAATAGAACCTTTTCATCTTTACCATCGTACAAACCTGGTGAATTTTTATAGTAAAATTAAAATTACTTCTGATCAATGATTCAGATGAGTTTCTGTCATAAAAAAAATTTGCTAGAAAAATTAAAAGTATGCATTAAAAAACATCGTGATTTGCTCGTCAAAGACGTCCATCACATATTTAGTTAGTACGACCAGAAATTTAATAAGGCTCCGAACAGGAGCAAACCTCAGCATTACTTCATAGGCGAATTACAAAGTCATTTTTAAAAAAGTGTACGATTGTCAAGAAGGTACAAGTAATGTTTCATGACTAAAGAAGTCCTCAAAAAGCTCCTCAAAAAGTATACACTATTAAATTAGAAGTTAACAAAAAAAAAAAAACAGTATTAAATATGTACTCAGAAGACAATTTTTAAATATAATAAATTAATAATAATGTAATAATGTTACAGCTTGTAGTGTTTGGAAATAATCAAGTCAATGTTAATTTTTCAAATTTGTACGTTATCAAGTAACATTCTTATTTTTATTAAGAAAATTTCTTTCTTTTGTTAGCATTAGAATACATTTATAAACATAACAAATAATAGTTACTACTGGGCCACGATTAATTTTGTTTTAATATGTCGATAAAATAAATTAAAAGACTTCACAAGTCCCAGGAGAATACAAATCAATATTTTTTATTTCAGTTTTTATCAATTATTTAGCTGCAAGATTACATAGATTGTATTTGTTACCTTTATCATCCATTAAGAACCTTTTATCCGAGTGAAGATATTATTGACTCAAATACACTTAGAACTTAAGGGCTTATAGGCTTACTTACCTTTCCATTCATTTTAGATTACAAAGACAGTATTCCAAATATTTTTCCAAATTTTCGTTAAAAATTTGATCATCCTAAATCCTCAGTAAGAATGGTGTGAAGAAAATAATTGAGGATAGCTGTTAAATTTCCTATGTGTAAATATAGTTTGAACAATGATAACAATTTATTTAGTTGATTCTGTGTTTATTAATTAGTTATTTCATTCTTCAAAGCTTGTTTATTGAATAACAACTTTATTCGTCAACTGGATCTGATTCTTCTGGTTCTTCTTTTATTTCTACTTGTTCTTCTTCTGGTTCTTCTGCCGTATTGTCTGCGTCATTAGATATCTCCTTCTCTGTACTCTGCTCACCCTGTGGTGGATGCAAACGTCGGCGATTCTCCTCGATTTTTGCCTTTTCTTCTTTTGTCAAACCCAAACCTAAAAAAGAAAGAACATTCCAGAAGTGGTCGCAAAAGAGAAAAAAAATGAACTCTCGTGCCGAAACTTGTTTCGAGAAAATTCGAGCGTCATCGGACCAACGGAGATGAACCCGATAAAATTTGACGTCAATGCGAAAACTTGTTGCACTAATGACGTAACGTGTTTCGATTAAAAAACCAGTTCATCCGCGGAATTTGTGGGCTGTCGTCACTTTCAGCTATATTTGGTAAAATCACTGCAAAATTGCATACAAAATCGGAATTCATAAAAAATCACAGTTATATTTATGGCAGTTAATACTTTTAAGGTTGGGAATTTAAAGGATGTATCGTTAATGAAATATAATTAGGACTGTCAAGATGTGTAAATTTTAATATTCTTTTAAAATTGTCGATATTAATTTTGTGCTGATATATGTTCTGATATACAGTTATTTTCTGTGACAAAATGTATGCCTGTTAAAACATTATGTTGATAAAAATTTATTTTGGAATAAAAAGGTTTGATGACTAAAACCAAACTTGTGGTAGCTAGAAGGAAACAGTTCGATTGTTATTGATGGAACCAAACTAGCTGGTAGTAGTGAAAACATATTAATCCAAAATAGTCGACGAAATGTATGCTACACAATAATAAATTACCATTGAAATGACATCTTATCTCATTTTTAATTATTTTGTTAATTTATTTAATATACAAATATGTAATGTGTTATATATTATATAACATATAATATATAAAAAATATCATTCAGGTATCAAATAAAGATTCGAAACTCAAACTAAAAAAGTCATATAGACTACACTATGCTACCAATAAACATCAAATTCGGTGTAAGCGTATATTGTTCTAACCGAACTGTTTTCTTCTGGTAACTGAAATGTTTGAGTCTGATAAGAAACGTTTTGTACTTACAACTAAACCGTTTGGTTTCCGTAGTTCACAAATAGTTGCGTAAAGTACACCACATAGAACCAAACTGGTTAGTAAAATTCTTTTACTCTTGATTGCCATTCTGAATTTTTCATTCCAATTTTTGTTTAATTTAAAGTATATCCGACTGTTTAACGCCTAAATATGCACAATTTGCACACGGATTTCAGAATCGTATTTTGTATGCAATAACAATTTTTAAAAAATGGAGACCTCTGTATCCCACTAGTTTTGAGGTCTTTCTTGTGGATGGTCCTGAGCAAATTTTCAAAAAATTATGTTTAACACATTTTTTGTTAAATATTGAAAATAAACGCTATTTTTTAGCTACGATTTTTTTTAAAAGTCAATTTTCACTATGTAACGCATATATATATATATATATATATATATATATAACGCACATTTCGGTACCTCTTGTTCGAATAGGGTTATCTCAGAAAAGTTTCTGGAAAAGACCTATCTCAGAAAGCAATTGGCAAAGGACCTATTTCAAAATAAAATTTCGTAAGGTTTTTCAAATAATTTTATTATTAATGATATTGTAGTTTTTTTTATTAATTAAGTATTATAACAAGAAAATTGTCTTATGTGCATGAAAAAGTCGACACCGTTTTATTTTTAAAGTCGCAAACATTCGAATTATTAGTAATCATGAGAAGGAAAAATCATGGTAGAAGTTGATCGATTTCAAACCATTTTCTGAACAAAAACTGGCCAAAACTTGGTCGATATACAAATACTAAGTAATTTTTGTAAAATATGGTTTAAATTCGATTAGTTTCTGCACGGGAGGCTTATTATACTTTAATTGGATTATCTTACCATTGTTTCTAGACAGATACTTTAAGATTATTAAAATTACTTTAAAATAAAACCAGTCCACATTAAAAAAAAAACCTAAAACTCATGTATTTATTATAAATTTTTGTTTAAATTAACTAATGTGCTTTAGTGAACTGCTTCTAAAGAAAATCACAAACTACAAGAATGTTATTAATGAATTTGATGTTCTATCTGCGGTGCAACGTAAAGTTCAGTTAACTCTAAAAGTTGCCTGAAAACTTTATACCACAAAGAACGTTTTGAATTTTCTTATCACGTTGTACGAACTTACGGCAGACAATTCGTAGTGCAATTTCTCTACAATTTTGCACTATTGTAGTAAAATACCGAATTTATTTTTTTATGAGCGCGCAAAAACGGGGGTTAAAACAAAAAATAAGCTCGGGAACAAGACTAATTCTACTGTAACTATTTCTATCATTTAGTACTCTCCCGCGTAAAGAAAAATTCAAAAAGTTTTTAAACAGGTTTTATCTAAAAAGACACTGTTTCAGAAGCTAAACAGACGATTTATAAGTTATAAATTATAATTTCTCTTCCTCGATTTTCTGACAGCCCCCGTAACACTCGAGGGCCCTTAAAATCTTTGTGAGATCTTTGTAAGCACCTTTAAAGGTCTCTATTACATGATTTTTTGAATGATTAGAAAATATTTTTGAGATTTTATATTCAAATGAATTAAAGAATATTCTTACTTGATTCCTTAGTGTCCAACTTAATTTCTTTTCAGTTTATCCATATTAACAAGTAAACTGTTTACTTTTCATGTTTATCAAATAGTTTTAATCCGAAAATATTAAGTAATATAATGATCGAGAAAAATCGAATCAGCCAAGTAAGAAATCTACTATAAAATAGAATTCCATGCATGCAGCGATTGTTATTTGAATATTTCTTGAATTTGTCAATAAACAATGAGGCATTAAAATTTACAATATGGCACATTTATGCGAGAACGAAGGACTGGTATGTAATTATGCAAAGTATCCCCATTCTGATTTTAATCATGCGATATAATTCGTAATAATAATGCACATATTTGAACTTGATTTTACATGTTTATATTCCCAAAGAAACGTATCAAATCTGAATTAATTAAAGTTTAAACATTCTAAAAAGTTTTGATGGGACTTTTTGCGTGTATTCTCGGTAATTGCAGTCAAATTCATGTAACAATTTTTATTAAATAGCAATGCAGGATAAAATTTATTATAAGACCATATTATTTAATAAGATATATTACATCCCGAGATGTAGTTAGCAGTGGGAAACTACATTTGAAACGCATCGAAAAATGTATTTGATTGTAGAGGTGATATTTTTCGATAAATTCTCAGAACTTTTGATTCATACCATGTTTTTTAAAAGATCGTAGTTTTTGAGTTAGAGCGTCCAGAAAATTTTAAAGAAATTTTCATTGTTGCGGCCATTTTGATGTCGTTAGAATAATGTAGGGTATAAAACAAAATTTTTTCCATAAAATTGAAGTATTTTATTCACCTTTCTTCAGAGTTTCAATAGAATCCCAATATTCTAATGGCTCGAAAAAAATTGATAAGAATAAATAATTCCCAATTTTTTGGACCTTTTTTGTCAAATTCGGCGCCATATTGGAATTCCTAGTGGTTGAAACCCAATTTTGACTTCGGAATCTTGAAAAACGACTTCGAAAACAGTAATATATGTATCTCTCAATTTTTGTTAACTTTGATTTTCTACGAAATACTCTATTGAAATAGAAGGAAGAAAAAGTGTCCTTTGGGAGATAATAGGTTAAGAACTTTGAGGAATGATGATTATTAGTACTCTACAATATTAAAAAAATTCAAAATAGTGGATGTTTTAATATTTTAACTACTTTCAGTTTAAAATGACTCGAGTAATAAGACAAGAATCGAGTAACATTGTATACAAGGGTAGGAGACTATTCAAATGCAAACAATCTATTAAGATACATTAAACAAAATTTGAAAAATAAGGAATTTCGAGTACTTTTATGATCAATAAATTCCATTCTAGAATAGTTTTATCAACATTTGTATAAACAATATCGAATTTGGAAAATAGAGTATACGGAAAATCTATAATTCTGAATTATTTCAGATTTTAATTACTAAAATCTGATTCATCAGTGGCCCAACATTTTCCAATATTCTTATGACGAAACATTTTTAATGCCATAATGGGTCCACCATTGTAAATTTTCCAATTTTGACACCATAATCACATTCGGAAACCGTGAAAACCCACAAGTGAGCATTTTAAACCGAAAACAGCAAAAGATTTAAAAAAAACTCCTCCTTATTAAATCCCCCGTTTTGAATTTTTTAAATATATCTGAATAATCATAATCAGTATTCTTCTACATTCTTGAATATATGATATAAAAAATTATGGATCGTTGTTGGAATAAAATAAACTAAACCGTTCTAAAAATATAAGAAGCATATCTCATCACCGATGTTACTGATTATGAAAGGCTCGTATTTACAGGAAAGAAATTTGGAAAGCGAAACTACCACTATATTTTCTAAGTACAAGGATGAAAAACATTTTCTGTTGAGAATCGATCGGTTTCAGGAAAAAATTGTGAATCAATCGCGATTTTTTACGTAAATTTGCCAGAAAACGGGAAAAGTTGACATTTTTCACTTTTTTAAATTATTGCATCATATTAAGCACACCCATAAACATTTAGAAAATGAAATGTCCTACAAAACTAACAGCGATTTCATTAAAATTTGAGATGCCAAATTCGCTGTTCAATTTTGTGTTATTTAAACGATAATAACTTTATTATTTCTCAAAATATAAATATTTCATCTTGAATTAAGCATATTAACCCTGATAATGTAAAATCATTAAATCTGGCATAAGTTATAAGAACAATCTTCTTGTAAATATTAGTTTTCGTGTAACTAAAGTTCTTTTGTAACATTTTTTTTTATACGGGCAAGACATGTTCTGGAAATGAAAAAAAGTGTTCTTTGTTTTATTATATATAGAAATAATTAACCATAAGAAATTTTATAATTGGCAAACATATAACGTCTCTAAGTATTTTCTGCTACGAAGAGGTGTTGAATGATCCTATTGAGAGCGAATTTTGTAGTTCCGAAGGAAGATTCGCAGGATTTTATGCCTCGAACTCTGAATCAGTTTTGCAACGAGGGCATATACATTTATTTGTACGTGTTGATCTGCGAATGTCAGGAATTACTAATGGAATGAAATCATATAGATAACATGGTACATTGGTTCGGAACATATTAAAATAAAAAACAACCAAGGAAATAATTTCTGCACTCATGAACCAGTTTGCCTTGCTGCAGAACGGTGTAATATGTTGGTCACGTCTAACATTATATATACAGTGAAGACAACTATTAAATAATTTCATCAATTTGATATTAAGATTTAGCGTAAGATCTCCATATGGTACTCGCCTAAACAATTATTAAGGTACTTAGTGAATTTACCAAATAAAAATTTTACAGAATTTCAGACAATATAATGTGCCATAGATTTTACGACAAACGTGTGATGTTTGTGCATTTCGTACAAGATAATGTATGCAAACTCAGATTTTTAATAATATTGTGGAATTGTAAAACGATTCCTTCAACTCTAACATGCGGAAAAATACCATTTTTAATCATTTTCAAATGATCACTTCTCCCGATTATTGCTTTTGTGTTTAACCAAGTAAGGATAGCAGCGATCTCGTTAGTGTGTCATCAACATTAAGAAAATTAAAATCGGACCTCATCCATTTTATATTATCGTATAGTCTCAAATAACCGATCTGTATCAGGTTGTAAAATAACTTCTTAAATTATAATTACCTAATAAAAAGATCGCGAGGCGCCCAACAACGAGCTCATAACAATTACATTTTTTTTATTCAAGAATGTGATTCGCATGTGAATTACCTGCTAAATCGATACGACTATCGAACGAGCAGACAGTATCGCAATTGCGAATGAACGGTGGTGGTGTCCAATGCTGACTAACGACTTCTACAATTTCTTCTTGCTGGCACCAATATTTGTCCTGTTCTTTTCTTTCACGCCTTTTTGCTTCTTTTTCTTTTGCTTTCTTTTCTTCGTCATTTTCCCCCTCCGTACCATCCCCATTTTCAGTCTTTTTTGCCGCAGCATTACTTTCCTCGCCTTCTTTGCTTTTTTCCGATTCGCCACCAGTAAGTTTCTTAGCTTGTTTTCCTGATTTTTTCACTTTTTTCCCCTCCTTTTGTCCTTGAATGTATCAGTTTGTAAATTTATATTTGTATTTTTAAAAATCAGAAAAATACTAATAATTTATTTTAAACGTTATGTAATGTTTTAACGACATACTGGTCCGTTTGTAAATAAATACTAATACAAAATGAATTTTTGTAGCAATAATAGAAAATATCCTATTAAAGAAAAAATGTGTAGACATTATTACAAGCTGAATACGTTAAGTGAAAACAGTCGTTATGTGTCAGCCACAAAACTGTATTACTCTATTCTATCTGTCGGTTATCCTCTTTTTTTTTTAATCTGAAGCGACATGCCAACTAAAGATTAAATAATTAATTAAATCAGCAACCACAATTTTTTCAAACTTTTTCTGAAGATTTACGTTGTTTAGAAATCTGTTTCTGTAAATCTATTACTTCGGGATACCTATCGGGTTTTCTATTGAACAGTACCAACTCAATAATGAAATTGTTCACCTTAAAATGTATTATCATATAAATATTTTATTTTATTAGCACATACTTAATCAAATTTCAAATAATAAATTTAAGCTTTTTCAAAACGTTTTTATTTAACGCTTTAACGCCCAAATGTACAAAACTTGTTTTCATGAAGTTTGACACTATATTTTAGTATTTAAACCTCATGAAAAATATTCTGCAATAGCAATTTCTTATTGGCCAAAGATCGCTCTTTTCAATTGTGCAAAACAGTTTAAATTTACAAATAAAACCGTTACTTACGTTTTTTTTAAAATATAAATTTTTTGCTTTTATTTTCAGTTTATTGAATTTACAGTATCTCGAAAAGTCACAAATATCGTGTTAAAAATGAATTTGTTATTAGAAACTGGTATTTGGAAAACAAAATTTCCAAAATGGTGGACTCAAAATGGCGATAAACGTGAATAGAATTATATAGAATTATACTGAACTTAGTATCCAACTGATTTTGAAGTCGGTTATCACGAATCTAGAGTCAGTTTCTCGAAATTCAAAATGGGAATTTACTTGAAACTTGTTACTCATGGGTTTTTAAGGTCCCTTATCACATATCTGAAGTCAGCTTATCACATATCGGAAGTCAGATTTTAACCCTTTGAAGCACAAATTTTTCTTTACATAGAAAATGGTTGGAATTTATTACTCGGGGGTTTTCGGGGTCACTAATTACGAATATAACCTCAGATTTTCGAAATACAAAATGGCCAAGATCTAAGATGGCGGACCAAATTAGGAAAAAGTTACTTAATCGAGATGATACTGGGTACACGGGAGTTGTTGGAATCGCTGATTATGAATATGGACTCTAACGTTCAATATTGAAAATGGCGGATCTAAGATGGCGGATCTAAGATTGCGGACCAAATTAGGAAAAGGTTGCTTGATCGAGATGAAATTGGGAACTCAGGGGGGGTTTTCGGGGTCACCGATTACGAATGTGGCGTCGGATTTGCAATATTCAAAATGTCAGATCGAAGATTAGAATTTTAGGGCCTGAGTAAACCTTGGACCCCTGAAGCCCGTTTGAGGCTGTACAATCGTTACGAGGTCATACAATTTTACGGCCAAGAAAAAATATTAAGAAAAAAATAAGAAAGGTATAAAAAAATATTAAAAAAAAAAGCAAAAAAGATATTAAAAAAAGTGGAGCTACAAGCTTACTACGTCATCGTTAGCTCTGGATTATGCCAAGGGAAGCAGTCAAAGTCGGCAATATCTAATGTACAATTTTTCATCTAAATTATAGTATTTCTTAATCTCAAAAATCTTCAAAAATAGTTTTAGCAAATTTTGAATCTGCCATTTCAGAGTTTTCAAAATTCAAAATGTATTACACATGTTTATTTCGGAGCCCCAAAAATGTCCTAATAATCGTTTCCAGGCATAAATACATGTTTTTTTTTTAAATTTTTGTACTACCATTTTAAATTCACTATTTTGAATTTTGAAAATCTGATCCCATATTCGTCCTCAGCGATCATAAAAACCCCTTAGTAAAAATTCCCATGAAAATCGAAAATGAAATAAGCTGGAAAACGCTTCTTTAAAAAAAACTGCACTCTTTTAGTGTTTAGTTTATTTATAACACTTTTACAACAAATAAAATTTGAATATTAGTGGTATAATATTGTTGACAAATACCTTAGCTACTAGAAAAACAAACCAATATTTTTAAATACCTCAAAATTGCATTTTTATAAATGAAATAATCTGGCAGAAAATGTGGTCCCTGAGAGGACCACCTTGCTTCAAAGGCTAAAAGGCGGATCCTATATAACTGGTGAAATTTAAAAAAATTAATCGTATTCACTTGAAACTTGTCACTTGGGATTTTTAGAATCGCTCAAAACTAGTTTTCAATAATTCATAATGGCAGGATGTAGAACTTCATCGTACAAGTAAATATGTCTGTTCTGATACTTTAACAATATATGCGCTAATTTCCAATGTTACTCGTCGCTAAACTATTCATTTTAGACTAGAACTTTTTCAGATTTTTTATAGTAAATTTCGTTTTTCTGGAAAATCTGGACAAAATGAGTTGAATCCATTTTTTAACTACCATGCACTGTTTTCAAATGCGGTCAATAAAAAATCGTAAATATAAAGCGTTTTAAATAGTATAAATAGTGTTTTTAAACCTAATATCTTTATTATTTATTTAAAATTATTTAAAACTAATATCAATACGTCCTTTATTACTTATACTGAATTTATGAGATATAGTTACATGTCTTCATTATTAGTTGAGTCACACAATCTTTTTTTTTTTTTTTTAACGGGAGTAGAACTCCATTTTGGGCCGTGCAGTGAAATATTCGGTCCAAAATTATCGGCCCCACGCCCGTCGTATTAAAAAATATCGTATATCGATCTCCATCGAGTGTGATTGTCACCCTCGTTTCGTTTTTGCGACAAACTTCGGACTCATCGAAGATCAGTAATTGCGCCCTTGTTACATAATATATTATTAATAAATTGAAAATTTTTCAAATTACCGTATCGTCCATGGGCACGATGAATGACCTGAAAATAACGATCCATTATTTGTTTTAGTTCAACGAATTTATTAAGTTATGTGTCGAAAATTACGGACCGGAAATCGTAGAGCAACTGTGGATGTTGGCCAAGGAGCATAAAAATGATACTTTATCGAGCATTCAAGAAATTCTAGGTTATTCTTCGTGCCCAATTTCTATTCATCCCACCTTACATTGGCTTTGGTATGTTCCATTCACCTGAAACGTCATAATGCATACGACGTCATAATACATAATGCGTCTCGCGATACTTTTCAAAACATGTTTATTCAAAATTGTGTCATTTCGAACAAATATTATTAATGGCTTATATATATTTAACCCATTTTTTTACGAATCCTGTGCAAATTGTCGTAAATCGTCTTAGACTGTTCAAACAAACTTGTTAGGGTTTAAAGACCTATTTTCTATTAGTATTTCGCGAATATTGCAAATATAGACGATATTTTGTAGATATGAAACAATAAAGCTCGTTATTATATTCTATATTATTTATATTACTCATCTTACAATTTACTATTACTATCCGTTTTTCTGATATGAACTATTTATGGAAAATACACTATTTTTCAGCTTTTTTCATTAACATATGCAAATTTATAAACAATTCCTGAGATATGAAGATCGTATTCATATATTATCGACATTTACTAATACCATAATTGGAAACATAAATGAACACTGGTAAACATTTCTGTAGCAATTTCCTGAAAGAGTAACCATAGGTTTTTTTATCGTTACGGTTTCAGAATTTTACGAAACAGAGTTTAGTAATTTTCTGTAATATTTTGGTAATTTTCTGAAATCATTTGGTAATTTTCTGAAATTTCTTCGTAATTTTTTGAAAATGATTCTTAATTTTGTTTCGTAAAATTCTGAAATGGTAGCAGTAAAAAACTTCCGTTACTGTTTCAACAAATTCCTAGAGATATTTCTATGAGTGAATCATTTTAAAGCCCAGAGTTGTATTTCAAAATATTACATTTTTAACCTTCAGTATGATAAATCTAATATGGCAGAATAATTCTCCAAAATTGATTGAATTTGTTTGGAACTTCTTATTTTGATATTGCAAACATGAAATAAAATAAAATTAAAAAATTTCATTCCTTCTTTTCAAACTCATTACTAAGTAATTTTCTAGATTTTTGCTTATATTATCTTTAAAATTAAAACAGCCAATGTTCAGGAATATTAGTACATTTATGTTATTTTAAGTGCCTGCTGTTGGAGTAGACAAGCAAACATTTTAGTTTTGTAGCTGAAGATTCGATGTTTTTGGATTATATATATAAACACAATAGTTTATTAATGATTTCAAGAGTACAATACATTATAGTTATTATTTTTCTCTTTTAAGAATCTGTAGGCCCAATTTTATCAAGTGAAAACTCTTAACAAGGCTATATTTTTAGTTAAATTTTTGAAGAGCGATTTTTCTTACCCTTATGTACAATATCAAGTCGCTCACTCTGTTCTAAGTGCTGTGCAGTAGATATATTCTAATTGTACCTACTCTTTTGGAATTCATAAATCGCAATGACAAGTAAAACCACATAAAAATTTCCTAAAATTCTATTAAATTATTTGGTAACATTCTTTTGGCCCAAACAGTTTTAAACGACTCTACTATTCATTAATATAACATATATTTAAATATAATATCGTTAAATATAAACAACAATAACAACATTTTAAACCTACCATCTCCACAAGTCTCTGGAGCCTTTTGTTGAGCCGGACAAACCCTCGGTTTATACAAAGTCACCAGTTGTGTAGATGCTGCTTCATCTACTATATTTTTAATGTGACGTAATTTCCGATATGGTTCTCGGTCCTCTACTGCTGGTTGAATTCTGGCAAAAACCCTCTCAACTTTTGCCTTCTGATCATCCCTCACAATCTTTTTTAACGGCTTGCTTGCAGGTGCCAGTTTTGGACACGTTTTGCGTGGTGGACATTTTGATGGGGCTGGTTTCTCTTCGAGTTCGTCGCAACAACTCTGTTCGGTTGTACGAGGTGTTTTTTCTATATTTTTATTCGGCACGTCTTTGGTAACAGGCTTTTTTGAAGTACCTTGGCAACACCCCTTATTCAAATCCCGCATATTTTAGTAGAAACGCAGTTATCACAAGCTTTTCTTGGACTTCTTTTGAGTTGATTAAATTCGATCCTATGAATGTTTCACAGATGTAAAGACTGGTTCTTTAATTTTATTTTTATATTTATGTTTATTTTATGTCTACTTTTAAAAGATGGTATAATTTTAATAGACAAAATTTAATATTAATAGATTATATAATAACATTATCGCTTACATTAAATTTAAACAAAAATCTTAATAATCTTATACACGAAGTCAATAAGTTAAATATGATGACGGCATTTTAATTTTAATTTTTAGAAATAGTGATATAGTATTGTAGATTCCGTTTTAGATAATATTAAACATTTCATAATTCTGTATTTAAATCAATATCTGTTTTTATTGGATTATCCATTGGAAAGGAAGCTGTAATATCATTAAAGGATTGGAAAACGATTAACAACAAATTAGCGGCATCAATAATAAGAATTTTTTCATGCAAATCAAATGATTTTCTACCCAAACATATTTTTTTAATAAGTTTTCACATCATACAAATTTTTACTCACCACTATATAACAACAAACAAGAAAATTTAGTCAAGAAATTTAGGCACAATCTTCTCTTTTGGAAATTGAAGACATTATAAAAAAAAATCTCAAATAAAAGTTGTCACTTATAGTTGAAACAATGGAGAAGAAATTAAAGAATTTTATTAATTGATTATTATCCATGGCCCTCAAAAATAAAATCATTTAGTTCGTGACATTTAATTATTTTTAATATATCTATTACAAGTGTAATAGGAACAACAATATTGTATTTAACTGTTTAGGAATGTAAAAGTAAATTAAAATTAAAACCATTTTAATCTTTCGACGGAGTTATAGACAGATTTTTGCAAGATTGCAATATCCATAAATATTATGTTTTATTGAACTAAGATAAGAATTAGCTATTAAAAAAAAATAAAATAATTAGAATAATAAACAATAACCTGTCAAAATAACTTTTACAGCAGTACTAATTGTAAGTAATTTTGATATTTTTAGACTCTTCTTAAAGAGTTCCATGAAAAGTAGTAAAGTCTTACAAAGTACATCTATAGATATGCACAAACTTTTACTTTATGAAAATAGCAAATTTAAACCCCTTAGAAGACTAATTTTAATTCATTTTTTCTTCTGTGCTAAAATAATTTATTTCTTTTACTTTTAATATGATCTCATTCAGTCTGGACCGTAGTATGGAATGTAAATGTATTTAGAATGGATCCGTAGAAAAACTGCATTCGATTATTTTTTTAGAAATATTAATAAAAATATCTGAATAAGAGGCAAACTAATTGATAACTTATTAAAATTTATAACATTTTCAGAGTATGCAATATCGTAAATTACACCTGTCTATTAAATTTAAACTTATTTACATTATTTTGAATATAAATTATGGCACTATAGACGATTCAAAAACTGTTGCATTAGTATGTCAGTTAACTAGTCATTTTTTTAAATATTTTAAAGGCAAAACAATAACAATATTTCCATATATTTTCAATATGAATCTTTTGACCTACAAATGTGAATCAAAATGTTCTTTTGTAGAATATAAATTATATAAACGATTTGTTATAATTTTAAATGTTTATTACAGATTGTATTTTATGAGAAAAAATGACTTTGTACATACTTGCAAAAAATCTGAACGCCAGGTATAGTTTAAATATGTAATTGGTTGAAACGACTAAATCTATTTCCTTCGAATTTCTTACTGCGATTTTGTACAAATTGTTGAAATAGTTGAAGATTGTTTCTCTGTCAATTAATTAGTTCTACGTATGAATTTATAATCAACGGTACAAAACAAGTTGTTTAATGTAATTATACATCTTTAATAGCTTAAACGAACAATTTTTAAAACATTATTCAGAATATGCGATGTGTACGATGGGCATGATTGTCCACTGAAAAAAATTATAATGTTACAAGGTAAAAAACATGGCTCGGTTGTCTAATAATTTTCAAAAATTATTAGAAATAAAAACTATTCAAACATTATTATTATGTTCTTTCTATATGTTTAAATTAAATAAAATTATTGTTTTTTACAAATTAATTATTCAAAGTCTTGACCTGTATAAAGATAAAATTGCTAACGAGTTTCGAATATAATTTGTATGATGATATTTCTTTGATTTATCGGGTAAAGGTTAAGTTAGATTGTAGATTAATCGTTAATTTATCATATCATGCAGTTTTATAATTTATTATTTTTTTCAAGTTACTATTTTTCCTGGTAGGGTTAACTTAAGTGTTGTGATGATACATAAACATATTTTTATAAATCTTTCAATAAACTGGAATACAGGATTATAACTACAAGAAGATGCTTTTTGGTTACAAATACTAGTAATACCAAAAGCAGGATTTTAGTAATATCACGGGTTTTTAGATGAACATTTTTATTTTGAACACTTATCTGTAATAATATACTTTTAAATTTCTTTTGTTTGTCTTGCACTTTTATTTAGTACATGTAAAACTCTAATTTGCTCTTTACATTTAAAACTCAATGGTATAGAATTTAATTTGTTAAAATGTGGAGTGATGATTTCAATTTAGGTTACAAATTTGCAATATCGACAGCATGGGCTTAGAAATTGGGACAACAGCATCCTTAATGACATAATCGATGTTATTGACAGTTTTAACCTTTTATCTTCATCAATTTAGTTTTTAAGAATATTGCAGAAAAAATGTAATCAGGATAATTTGCAAGTAATTTTCAATCATAAACTATAAAAATGGATATTACATCGTATAATTTTAGATAAACTTCAAGAAAAATAATTATAAAACATTTCACAAGATTTTTATTTTTTTAGGCAAGAACAGAATGCTTATTATACATCGTCATATTGTGTAATTGCGCCATTAGTTAATTGATCCTGATATAGTAGTACGAGAATCAAAAGGATTTTAAATCCTAAGTAATTGATTACCGTGATAATTTAATGAGTCTGAATATTTTGACTACGATTATATTTCAGAAAACATTCACCTGCTTTGTACTTAAAATCATCTTCATGTGAAAGTTTTCCATGAAACATTTTAATCCCATTTAATGTTTATATTTATTTCATAAAAGAAAAATATTTTATGCATGTTTTTATTTCGATATGATTGGTCAATTTTTTAGTTAAGATTTTGAAAAAATTTGATTTCGGTATACCATTTTTTAAACTTCTTTCTATCTTTCTTTTTTTTAGACTTGTTTTCAATCAATTATAATCCAAGTTAAAAATTATTTAGTTCTTTTTACATAAAAAATATATATCTTTATTTTTGCATCTGATTAATGGGGATTTTTCTTTTGTCTACATAAAAAAATGAATTTTCTATAGAAATCTTGGATTTGTTTTGAAAATCGAATTTGTTTTCTTTCCGTATCCCTAAAAATTTAGAGAAAACATAACATCTTGCCCTGTTTATGAAATTTTGCTAACTTCAATATCTTCTGAATTATATTAAAATGAAAAATATGTATAAAATATTTTCCTTCGAAGACTTTCGAGGGGAAGACTTAAAACTACTCCGCCGTTAAGGTAGGAATTTTTACTAAAATCCTTAAATAAAAAATTACTATATCGTTTTTTTTCCAAAAAAAACTCTGAAATTAATTGAGAACTCAACAATAATATTCGGAAATAAGTGATTTTCACTTCTTTTTTATTTTCTTGGAAACCGTTTATGGTCATTAAAAGTACTTTTACAGTGTCCGAATTTTACAAATTTTATTCAGTTCTTTAATTTACGTTTTTTTGACAAAAGCATCGCATGAAGGTGTCCTTTATTTCTATTTTCATTCAGTGAAGTAAAAAAATTGCATATTCGAAGAAATCTTTTCAGTTAATAAAAACTTGAATGCAGGAAAAAAGTCTTTTTATTAGAGGTTTACAGTGCATAAAAATAAATAAATTGTGAAAAAACTGTGCACAAATAGTCCTGATAGTATAACAAAATCGTAAATATTTAAAACCAATTCCTTTTTTTAAGATTTTCAATTTTAATGGACATTTCCACTATGTTCGAGTTATACTTTCTAATGCAGCTAAAAACTATTTGTTCAGTGTAATTAAAAATATGTGAAATTATTTTAAAATGGCCAAACTCGTATTCATTAGTAATGTTATATATAACTCGGTTTAGTTGGCAATGAAAGTCTCCTTAAATTAATAATTCTCAATTCTAATACAGCACAAAGAATATAAAATTATTTAAATACGTTTAGCAACCTAAATTATGTTTCAGAAATGTAAGGAACCTTCATTATCATAAATAAATAAAACAATATTTAATCTGTACAGAATGTAATTACTTAAATAATAAAATTTCTAGTTAATATTTTATTAATAATTGAAGAAGTAAATGGAAATTCGTGACATAGTTCCGTCATATTGAGCATCAAAGGAGACATTTAACAAGAACTAACTTAAATATACACAATTTAATACTAACAATGTACTTCGTTTAAAATAAAGCAACAAATCAGATTTGTTTTGGTATTACTGCAGGTAACGTTCTTAAATACTGAAAATGCGATTACAGCATCAGATGATGTAAAGGTCGTAGCAAACTAAGCTACTAACGCACCTACGACGATAGCGTAAACCGAAAGTAACGTAAGAGAAAACGACATAAGCCGTAAGAAGTAAGGACAACAAGAACTACGGCAATTACATCTTACGACTTACCTGTTTTTCTCTGTGTTGCTTCCGGATTACGTATCACCGCTTACGTTTACCAAGTCAGTCTTTACTTGCAGTAGTTTCAGAGAAATGGAGCATCTAACTAAATCGTGACCTACTATAAAAAATTATTACAAAAAAAATTTATTCATCCTTCAACAAATAAATTTTGTATTTATCATCGAAATACACAAGAAATTAGCTAAATTTCGAATAAAAAAATTAAATTCCGCCTTTCTAAATATAATATAACTTTCATAAGTTAAAATTAGCTTAAATAAAATTAATTTTTGTTTTCAAAAACACTTTCCATCTTTTTTAGCACCGTTTACGTCTTCTAAGTCTGCCGTTACTTTCAGTCTTTCCAAGAAAATTGAGTATCTAACTAAATTCCAACCTACTCCGAAAAATTTAGTATCCAAAAATGATTACAAAAAATTATTCATCCGTCGACAAAAAAAAATTTAAACTAAAAATTAAATTCCGCCTTTCTAAATGTAATATAAATTTCCTAGGTTAGAATTGGCAAAAATGAAATAAATGTTTGCTAAATCAATTTTAGTACACAAAAATGGTTGCAAAAAATTGTTCATCCCTCCACAAAAAAATTTCGAACTACAAATTAAATTTTGGCTTTCTAAATGTAATATAAATTTCCTAGGCTAGAATTGGCAGAAATCAAATTGATTTTTGCTAATTTTTTTTTCGAAAACACTTTCCATTTTTTTGGCACCATTAACGAAATTTTCAGAGGGGCTCAAGATGTGACGTTTTACAAGCAGAGTATGCAAACGAGGATGCACCGTCTAGCCTCTATTTTGGCGATTTCGCATTCTCGCGCCTGGCGACGCAAACCATCTCGCACCCGCGCATATCGTGCACGCTTATATTGCGTTTTTGTTTTACTGGAGGAAGAGCAGAATTAGCATATCCGGTACGGCGATGTGAGACATATGCAAATCAGGGCGCCGACATTATGGGACACGTTGTTCGAGTTAATGCCACGACCGTGGAGTCGTGGGAGTAATTCTGGAAGCTGCAGGATTAGTTCGGATAACCTGATGTACATTCCGCAAATATGATGAATTTAATTTAAGGATAAAAGCCACTAGTGTAAACGACAAGCTGACTAGAGTACTGCTGATCGGATAATGCTGAAACCTTAATTACGCAATAATGACAAAAACAAACAGGTTTAGTTAATGAATAAACCAGACAACTTATTTTTAAACATGATCATATAATCATTTAATAAATTCAGAACAAAATTCGCTGTGTATTTACCTGATGTGTCAAAATGTTGGGTTAAGTTTCAATGCTTCACAATGGAGTAAACTTGAAATTTTTAATTAACGGATGTTTTGTATCGTCGGTAGATTGAAAAGGTTTTATTAAAAATTTGTTGGTCTGAATTTGAATTTTGTTACCGACTTTTCCGGGGCGAAAAATGTTGTGTCTGGTTGAATTTTGATACTCGAACTGAAATTCGAAGTCGTTGCGATATTGTTTTCGACTCAGTTCGATTTTTCCATCGTTCGATTCTAAAATATTACTGCCTTTCATTCAAAATTACAACATGGTTATAAGAAAATTTACAAGTGGAGCGAATCAAAAATGTTTAAATTAAGAAGTAAAGGAATGCAGAAGAGGACCAAAAAACTGTCGATACCATTAACGACAAGATAATTTTTAAACTTATTTACAAAATTTTCTAACCTACTTTTCTTACAGTAAATCCATCTACTAAATCATAAAGTATAATTTTCATTCCTACATTTACTGAGTAAAAAAATATAAAAATGTCAAAACCAACTGCAAATGACGAAGAAGATCAGACCCCGGAGGAAATTGAGGAGGAAAGGATAAGACGTCAAAAATTAATAGAACTTTGCGAATGCGACGAGGTGTTATCGGATAACGAACTGGAACCTTTTGCAAAAATCGATGAATTCGTGTATAAATCCAAAGATAATGTTTCTAGTAGTGATGAATTTGATGAGGATATTGATGCAGAATTTCATAAACTGAGTTTCGAGTTGGATATTCCCAAGCAAACATATTCTTTAACTAAAATAGAAACCAATTTACCACCATGCGTAAAGTTTGGAGTTCGTTCTGGTCTTTGTCACATAAAGTCTTCGAAGTTTTCTCCTCTATCTCGTGGCTATCAGGTAAATAATTAAAAATATTTATTCTCATACTGAACATTCAATTGTAATTCTTATTAGGGAGGTGCAGTAGCGGTGGCTGCCATTGCTACAACGGCTCTTCTAAAAGCTCAATGCTGGAATGAAATGGTCATCGACCGGATCCTTGAAGATGGTGATACATACTATTGCGAATCCTACAAACATATTGACATAGATGATCGTCGCAAGTTAACAGTACTCGATCTGAAACGTGAAATGAACATCCAGAAAAATACGTATAATGTAGTATTCACCATTGAAGATGCTGCATTTGCAGGAACTTTTCGATCTGATAATCCTAAAAAAATGCATTTAGCAAAAGCCTTAGAACAATTCTTTCAACAATATAGCGCTGGAATACTTTCCTCGAAACATTTAAATATTGCGCTGTGGCGAGGCTGCAAGTTTTTTAATATTTTTGACGGACAAGCAAGGAAAGAAAATTGCGAAATTGCTGCGCCAGGAGAATGTGGCTCTGCAAAATTAATACTAGTGCAAGATCTAACTGGTGTATTGTTTATGATCCTTGAACGCAGCAACGTCGAAAATGATCCATTTGTCCTCTACGGAGTGAACATACGTGGAATTCGAAAATTACCATCACCACCGGATGATCTAGCAGAACCTGAAAAAACATTTGGCAAACCTAAACGGAGACCAAGTGGGTATAAAATTCAAGAACGATTTCGAGCTATCGTTCAAGGATCGTTTCATTTGGAGCACCCGATTATTCCAAAAGAGTTTCATGGACGTGGTCACTTGGTTGTTGCTATTGCAGCATTAATTTATTCTCAAATGATAAATGCTAACAAGTGGACAAAAGCTATGATAAATCTGATTTTCAATCAAGCCCATATTTATTTAGTCGATTTAGTAAAAGTTGCCGAGAAGAAGCTGGACGATTCTTTTCAGATGGAAATAAATGATTTATTTGGTGATATTGTTTTGGGTGTTTACACAACTAAAGTTAAAGTTACTGAGGACGTCATTCCTGGGCTTGGAAAAAAGGGAACTCTCGATGTAGGACTGCGAGATTTCTTCAAAGAATATTCTCGAGGAATTTTGGAAATAAAGAAAACTTTTTACGGTATATGGAGGGAGAAAAGTAAGTATTACTTTTTTGATCCATTTGCATGTGATAATGAAGGATACCGAGTCGATGCAAATGATCCAGACTGCGTGGATGCGTACAAGACGGCTGTGTCGTGCGTCATGATGAATAGTTCATTGGATCCGATGATAAATATGATTTTGGAAAACACAGGAAACAAGGAGAAAGATCCTTTTGTTATACATGGATTTGAGGTGCTGTACATAAAAACTGGTAATATAAAAGACGGTGGGTCTGAGAAAATAATATATCGTGCGGTTGGATCAAATCGTCGACCACCTCCACCACTTCCTCCATTACCTCCACCAATAGATGAATGCAAACATGTTGTGAAACCATTTCCACGTCTTCGAGGCGAATTGGTATCATTTAAAGACGTGGAAATTCAATACCCTGAGTTAATGCCGAACGTTGGGGATTTCATGGCTACGATGGATGACTATGATAGTGAAGAGATTAGAGATAGATGTAGACGTAGAAATGTCAATAATAATGGAGATTCAGATGCAGAATCGGAATTTATAGAAAACGATGGTTACGTAATTGTTCATCCTCGATGTTTGATTTTGCAAGGTCGAAAGAATTGCTCAGATGAAGAATTTCCAGATAATACTCAAGGAAAACAGGGACTAACAATGGCTCTTGCTGCTATCGCTTATGGAAAATTAAAAAATCCGGCTACGTGGGAGCCTGCGGATATCGATCAAATTGTAGATGATGGACATATTGCCTACGATGAAACAGTGAATGGTGGAGGGAAATCATCGGAAGGCGAAGAAGGGGAAGATGAAGAGGAAACAGAAGAAGCCGAGGAAGACGAAGAAGAGGAAAATGAAGAAGGGAATAAATCATCAAAAAAGGTGTCAAGCGTTCTGGATTTAACAATGATTCCTGAAAAGTTTAAAGTAGCTGGAAATGAATTACAATTGAATTGGAAAATGAATGTCGCTAAAGGTGAAGCAAATCCAATTGCAAATTTAGGCGAATGTTTAGAACGCTATTTTAATCGTTTTGATGAACTAATACTGGAAAATAAAGAACTTATGTATGGTATATGGAAAACGGATGGCAAATATTATCTTTTCAATCCTTATGGGAATGACGATGATGGATGGCGTTATAGGGAATGTCCAGCAAGTTTAATTGTCACCGATTCTATCAATGAGCTGGTTAATATATTTCACGGAATATTAGAATATAACTATCCGCAATTCGTATTCCATTTCATCTGTTTAGTTTCGATCCAGCCAAAAGATCAGTACATTGCCACTAAGAATATCGTGTTTTCTGAAGATGCTGAAGTAGAAAAATACCAAATTAAATTTTTACCCGTGAAAGATGAAGATATGTTCGAACCTATCGTTGAAGCTGAGCCCGAAGAGCCACCGGAAACTGAAGCCAAAGAAAATGAGGAAGAAGAGGAAGAAGAAGAAGAGGGAGAAGGTGATGAGGAAGGGGAAGGTGTGAAAGAAGAAAAAGAAACGAGTGAAAACGAAGGTAAAGAAGTTGAAGAACCTCCCCCTCCACGAGATCCTCTTGATGAAGAAGCAGAGCAAGATCAACCTGATGCTCCACCTCGCTTAAATCTTACATTAATTACTGGAATTATAAAAGTAGACCAAAGTGATGAAAACGCCCTTAAAGGCTTCGAAGAAGAAATGAATTATGAAAGACTGAAATATAATCATCCACCACCATACGTTGAACCTCCGAAAAAAGCATTATGTACACTACTAGATGCAAAGCGAGCTACAAATTCAACTCATTCACTAGTATCTAGATTTTCTATAGATTCGAGGCTAGCAATAAAGAACATGAGTGGTTTACCCGATGCACCACCTCAGGAAAGTCACGACATGACGATTACATCCACATCTGAGGGTGTAAAGACTAAATTAATAAAATTACCTCCAAAAAAATATTTGTTTTCGAACGTGCTGAATGGTTTAACACCGATTAGAGCAATTAATGAATTATACATCCATGACGAAGAATTAGACAGGAAGAAAGAAGAAGCTTGCAGACATAAGGACTTCGGTACAGATAAAGTTAGGGCGAAAGAACCAGACGTACCAATTGGAATTCGTATTACTCCGTCTATTATCCCATTGGGAGTTACGATTAAAACACCTACACCAAAGATAAAGGTGAGCACATGCACGGAAAAGAAGAAAACTAAACGTATTACCCCACAAGAAGGAATTGAGGAAGAAAAATTGACTAAACTTCTATTCAATGCAGTGTTTCCAGACTTTATAGAAGATGGAGAGGTAAGTATATTGTTTATACAGCTTGTTAAAGCCAAACTTATCTTAATTTATATTATTTTTGTAGGCAACAGACAGTGATAAAGAATCTGGAGAATTAGATGATGAAGGCAAAAAGGAAGCGGATGACGATAAAAAGTCAGTAGTCAGAGAAAAAGACCCTGATTTGAAAGAAGGCCTAGAACCTTGCGAACCCGAAATTCAAGGTTTTAAAACAACCGACATGAAATCAGTAGGAATCGTAAATGGAAATATGTGTTTAGAGAACAGAGACGATATAGAGGAATGTCATGTGAAGCCATGCTATTTTGCATCAATGCTTTGCATACTTGCAAAGATTAAAATAAATGTAAATGATTTCCGTGGAAGTACGCTGGACCATTGCATTCTCGAAGCTGGGAAAATTAGCGAACGTACAGGAAAACTTCGTCACAAAATAATGCGTTATTTTCATAATGTCGAAATTCATGGTGCACAATACGATCTTATTATAAAACAGGCGATGTATGGTGATCCTGAAAACTGCGACGCTGACGTCTTTGAAAATGCTATAGAAACATTCTTCCAAACCCATTCCACAGGTATACTAATATTCCCGAACGCCTCATATGCAACTTGGACGATGAACAACAAATTTTATTTCTTTGATCCTTACGCATGCGATGACAATGGTCGCCCGAATGAAGGAGGTTTTGCTTGTTTGATGGAGTTTTGTGATTTGGAAACGCTGACTGAAAGAATAAAGGAAACTGTTAAAGAACACGTTGATAAGCCGTACCGAATTCATGTTGTTGCTATTGCGCATATGGAATTGATACCGAAACCTCGTAAGAAACCGAAGAAAAAGAAGTGCGTCGAAGACCCTCCTGAAGAAGAGCCTGTAGAATCTGAAGAGGAACAACCAGATATTGAGCCAGAATCCGAAGAATCGTTAATGGAATTAGCAGAGTGGGTAGATGAGAAAGATAAAGACATGGAATATGATATCAAAGTTGTTGGTTTCCAACCTATAAAGGGTTTCGAAGCATCTATGATGGAAGTTTCAGTTTTGAATAATCCGATTACCAGACCTGAATTAGCACCGTTGAAAGAAGACGAATCTGATAAACCTGTTCGTCAAAAAGTATACAACAGGAAATTCCGGAAACATAACATCATCTGCGAAGCTCTTGATTTTTGTATTTTGGCTTGGTCATTCATTCACGAACCAGTAGTTTGGGGTGTACGTACCATACGTGGATTATATAAAGCCAGTCACGATTACGCTTTGGACAGTATCTTAGCATTTGAAGATACATCGGTCTTCAGCATGACAGATGGACTTTTGAGCGAATTTGACATTGCAAATTATAACTTTCGAGTAGTGTTCGCTCCGTTGCATACTGGATCACTTTATGCGGAAACGGGTTGGAATTTGGCAATGACACTGAAGAAAATTTTTGAAAATAAAATTTACACTGGAGCAATCCTCGTCTGTGGGGATTCGCATGTCGGAGTAATGAAGAAGGGGAACAAATATTATGCTTGGTGGATAATGCCTCGAACAAAAAATATGAGGATTATTGTCACGGAAGTGATGGAAGATTATTTAAAGTTAATAATCAAGGAAATGAAAGTTAAGTACGAGAAGGATTTCGTCGTGAGAATCGTAACTATTTCATATGCCAAGAAATTAGATCCTGATTGTATGGATACTGGTGGACTGCATGAAAAAATACTTCCATCATCTTCTTTACAAGAAATACATTTAAAAGATGGGCCTCTTTACAATGTCTATGACATTTTCCGACATACTGAAACCACGTGTAAACCTGTATTAATTTTTGGTTCGGTAGCTCTACAGGATAGAGATCTACTTACAGAGCCCAGGGTCAAACGTTGTTATTTCGTGGCATTGTTATCAGTTATGGTACAACGAGATATTATCCAAAGCCCAATGCCAGCAATGATTGATAAAATAATAGAAGTATCCGACTTTCTCTACAAAGAATTCACCGAGCCAAAATTCCATATCGAGCACATCATCAGGAACGTCTCAATCATGAATAGAATATTCGATTTCCGAGATTCTGCTTCGACTTTAGTGACAATTAAAAAAGATTTATTTACAGGGCAAACAGACTTTCTAGCACTATTACGGAAACACTTAAAAAAACACTTTAAACGTTACACTAATGGAATAATACACTTCACTAATTGTTGTTATGGATTTTGGTACTCCCACGTGACTCATTGCTATTATTATCTGGATCCATATGGTTGTAACGCCCGAGGGACGAGAGTATCATTAGGAGGTAAAGCTTGCCTTTTTGTTTTCGCCACATTGAGTGATATGGTAAAACAAATGTGTGTGAATCGCTACGAACATACCACTGGCTTCTTCATTCATCAGATGCATGTAGAATCAATCAACGAATCACCGTTTGAGAAATTCCAGGAAGATCCAATGTGGGTGTATCTAGACTACCATTGGAGTTACAACAATTCTTTGGGACTTGGCGGATCAAAGAAAAAAATAAAAAATAAAAAGAATGTAAAACCAGGTTGGAAAAATTACGTGATCGAAATTCCAAATCTTATATATTCGGTTTGGGGTACTCTAGGTTCCTACGATGGAAGGTTCGGAGATAGAGCGGGAAAGAACCAGGCTGCCATCTGTATTGCCATAATGGCTATGCAACATTTATGTCATCCATCACAGTGGTGTCCAGCAATTTTAGACTCTGCAGTTATATGTGGGGATATCTTTCACACAGAAAGTGTAAAAACTGCTATTCGAAGAGGACAAAGACACAATAATGTTTTCAATGTTCTCACGTGTTATAAAATTTTCCCACACATCTGGAATATCGAATTTTTTCTAAGTCAATGCGGTATCCTTTATGGAGGAAATAACCAAGACCCATTAATGACAAGTTTAGAAAAAGTATTACTCGAATCTCCATGTGTTTTAATAGAATGTAAGAAGAAAGTACTGGGTGTTTTACGAACAGATGACGCTTACTATGCTATAGATCCATCGTGGACAGGGCCTCCACTGTTTCTTCCAAATCATGGTGCGATGTACGTCCTTCGTTGCAAAAACCGAAGTTCTCTTATATACGTCATAACAAAAATGCTGAATACGAATCAAAAAGTAAATTACCGAGTTACCCCGTTAGCATTGTACTTCCACCAAGAAGCTTGCAAATTTAGCGATATCCCACCGAAAACAATTCATAAAAAGATCCTTTCACAACCGGTATGCACAAAGCCAGGAAGCACCGATGCACCAAACACCCTCATCAATGGGGCAATAGTAGCTCCAAATGCAGACTCTTATCTTGTTTATCGTAAGAACCTGGTCACAGGAACCAAAATTGGACATATTTTGGAGAATCCTCCTCTTCCTTCACCAGAACCGAAGTTGGAAAGTAGTAAATTAGATAACATAAGGCTAAGTACGAAATGGAGGCTAAATGCAGGACAGATTATGCCTAAAAAGCGAAGTCATCCAACCCGAGATTCAGCAAAGATAAAACATTCTTCCCAAGAATGTCTGGGAATGAAGATCGGGTACGGTAAATTTGATCCTGAAACATATTCCGTTTTGCCGATGTTAGAACAATGCGACGATTATCCACGCTGGGTGAATTTCGTAGAAAAGTATGGTGTTGAAACGAAGAAAACATTGGTACAAACACTCCTTGGATTAGACAAGTCACCGAAGCCACCTAAACTGGAATGTTTGAAAGGTAGTTTCATTTCACGAAATTGTCGGCAAGCATTCAAGGATACAACAAAAGATATGGCTAGAGATGAATATAAAACATATGAACATAAAGTTAAAATGGAACCTGATTCTGAACCTGAATCAGATATGGGAGATTTATTGTATTTGGATTCTGATGGCGGAGACGAGGAAGAAGACATGAATATGGATTCCGAGCCCCCAATGGATGAGCCAGCTGAAGATGAATAGTTTGTATCGAATATTAAAATGTAAATATTGTAGTTAACCAATAATATCCTCCAATAATGTTTCTTTTATTTCCTCTAATTACGTCAGTTATATTCGTGACAATGTCAATTGTAATCATTAAAAGAAAAGTCCAGGATATTTTCTTATTTAAAAGGCAGTATTTTTGAAATAATTTATGACTGCGAAAATTATATTAGTTCTTGTATACCATTTGTAAAAATAAACAACTTTTTATATCTGTGTTATCTAACCATTTGTATATTTGTGTAACCATTTCACTTGTTGATAAAGTCTAAGAGGGAGATCTAAAGTTTAGTTAGATCACACATGAATTATGATCTCATAGACTATACTAAAGAGACATTTTTGAAACATAAATTTAAAAAATTCAATATTCCGTTCTCAGATTAGCCTTGGTTAATCGAAATGTTTATTCTTTGGAGATTTATGTACAGTCCGCCTTATAAAATCAGTGTTTTCCCCCATGGTCCTAATATTTCATTGCTTCATATAATCTATACATTTTTAGTTAGTCATAATATTTTCACGTAACGTTTATGTTATATGTTACGAAAAATATGATTATTGAAGCTTAATAAACCTGTAATTAGGTTTCGTAAGAGACGATAAGTAAAAAAGTAAAGAAAGTTATGATAACTGAAACAAGTTTATCAAAATGTGTTTCCATTGTCTGATTAATTCCTATTGACAATTGCTTCTCCTATCTTTTGTTATATTTAGGATTATGTGACCAAGACATTATCTTCCTTCATTTCCAATTAAATTGTTAAGGTATCGTTAGAGAGAATAAACACTTCTTCATTTTATATACACGGTATTATTAATAATACATTTTACATGAATGCAGTACGCTCAGTTAATAATTGATAACTGAAGAGTTAGGTTAGGTGTTTCGTAGCGTGTGAACTAAAGATTAGATAAGGCAACGCAAGATTTTAAATTTACTTTATTATACATGAGTACGACGATTAAAATAAAAAATGTTTCAATAATATATACGACATAATAATTATTTATGTTCTATGAGTCCGAATTGTCACCATTTGGGCTCCAATACAAGTTTAATTCTTTTTATCGCATGTTTTTAACTTGATATAATATCTAAAGTAAAGATGAAAAAGCTAAAATTTTGAACAATTGTTTTAACATGGCACCTTATATACAGCGTGGCTTTTTTCTGGTCTCCAGTTGAAACAAGATTTATGGCCAAAGGTTCCTTTAAAAGCCTATTAAGAGTTTTTGTTTCTTGCATTCTTCCAATTAATTTGACAAATTAGTGCTTTTTTTTATTAAATGAACAGTCCCAGGATTTCTTTATGTAATATATTACTTCACTAGTCTGTATATTATGTATAGGAGGCAAGAAAGTTTTCATGACGAATGTAATAGTTCACAGTTTTCATAAACATTATTGAACTTATTCTTTATATAAAGTATGTTCTTTATTTTCTTTTTTACCTACCTTAAGCTTACCAATTTTCTGGTTTCTTGTTACAAAAGACGATATTAAAAATTGCGGATTCTTTATTATTATTTCTTGATCTTCAAGAAAATTTACTTCTACATTCTGCTTAATTTTAGAATTGAATAATTTTTAGGTGATTTCATGTTAATAATATCAAAGTTCTGGTAGATGTCGAGGAATTCAATGAAAATGAAATATTTGATAGATGTAGAAAATAGGTAATGTATATTTTTCGAAATTTTTTAAAATGGCGCCATAATTACTGAATTTTATAAAATTGTGATATCTATTTTTCCATTTATCTCGTTTAAATAAGACTAGTTACATTTCATAAAATGATGTACGTTTATTAATGTAAGTAAATAATGTATGTAAAATTTTTTCTTTATCTTCATTTTTCCAAGAAATTGAACGAAAACATTTTTTAATTTAAACCACGGTATTGAGCTGTTTTTTTTTTTAAATCGGATATAGCATTTTAAAGAAAATAATTTCTCGGTTCATTTGCAACTAAAATTGTTCAGAGCTCTTGTCGTTTTTACAAAAACCACTGAGAAAAAATTAAAAATAAAAACTATTATTATTTGTTTTTATCATTTATTTAATAATACTAGTCATACAATCAATTGTTCCCAACAAAAAATATAGGGCTTGAAATTTTGTACGAAAATGGTCTGATGAGTTTTATTCGTATTATGAACGGGATTACAAAAAAAAAGGTATTTTAAAACTGTGTTTAGTTTAGATTAGCACATAGGCTAATCCTGGGTACCATAGGCTAATCCGTTGCCTGTATAAAATCTTAAATTCTAAGTGGGTTCCACGTCACCAAATACGTCGGTTTGTTAAGTTCTAACAGCCCAAGAAAAGACTTTTTCCATAATAAATTCTCAGTATACCATTTCTGACGTAAAATTTGTTGCAAATTTTGATTACGGCCTCAAAATGTTAAAAATTTGGTCCCTACAGAGATATGTTTAACAAAAAATTGAATAAGAAAATTATTAGAGAGTACAAATTTTGCGTCTGCGGACCATAACCATTAAAATTTAGGCCATAAGAGCTAAATTTCAGAAATGGAGACACCTAATATTTTACATTTGTATTACAGTGATCAGCAACCCAAAACCTCTGTACTCAGATTTTTATAAACATTTAAATACTTTGAAAATATATTGCTTCACCGAGAAAAATGTTTTATATCAGTTACAATCCCGTGTCTTTTAAAATGATTCCTTGTACCCCGTAAAAGAAATATTGCAATTACTGAAATCCCAAATGCTATCCATAAAAATCTTCGTCTGTAACATTTACTTAATAAAATTCTCATGTTTCAAAAGAATGTTTTTACTATTGCAAAAGAATACATATTATAGCATTTTAAAAATACTAGATTCTTATAGGTTACTTGGTATATATTAGTTTCTCTATTTTAGTTTAAATCAATTTAATCTGCCGAAATTTAAATGTACACAGCTTTATTTTATTTTAGTTGTTAAGTTTAGGTAATTATGTAATTAATATCATAGAAAACAGTAGTTAATGTCTGAACTACAGTCTATTTTTGAATCTACCGAAATTTGTTATTTCCGCATTCCTCAATGTATAAGTTACTGTTCAGTTACATGCTGTAATATACTTATTTATAAGAAATGTATATCGATAAATTTTTGTATTATCTATGTATCTACTTAGTCGGCCAGAGAGGTGAACTCCTCAAGCCAAAGTGAATAAATAAATAAATAAATATAATCCGTGTTATACCACGTAAAAAATACCGCCCATTAAACTGATATATATATATATATATATCAGAAACACTCGAAGAAAAATGATCTAAAAAGTTCAATTGGCAAAGGGTGGACATTTAAAAAAAAATCCTGAACAACGCTTGCGAAGAAATATCAATCTGTTAAATAAAGATGGGAATCAATAGAATCTTTTACATACAAAAAATTCATCGTTTCATTAATGTCTCCTTTTGATACAAAAAAAAGCAATATTCGAAAATTGCGTTATACTTCATTTACCATCATAATTTACCAAACATAAAGTGTAAATTAAAAATTGTGGGAGGTTTAATCCAAATTTAAGTTCTAAAATAATAATATACCAAAATAATTCCAATAATTTTACAACAATTACTAAACGTTATAAGATGTTGACTGAAGTTATGAATCTGGTGTTCATAGGTTAGAAACAGTTTCTACACTTTTTCTAAAGAGGTTCATTAACTGAATTATAACAGGTAATCAGTTTTCTTTTATCCAAAAATTACCGCGTTAATACCGGTAAAAATACGTGCCTTTATCTGTTAAAAGGTATATTTATACTGACTACGAAATGTTTTAAAATTCTTTGTCTTTTAAATTTTAAAAGGAATATTTTTGTTCCTATATGTAACACTGTCTTTTACGAGGTATTGGAATTCCAATGTCCAGTAAAAGACACTTTTCTGAATGTAGATCTTAATTTAATACTAGAGATATTAACTGAAATACTTTCAAGAAATTAAATCTACCATCGATCAGTGACAAACAATCCGGAATGACACTTTTCTGATTATTCCAGCCCCCTGTCAAATATTATAATATAAGAAATATAATAATGTCGAAAATTGGTGTCCAAATTGTGTCCGCCGGTTCCATGTCTTTTCTTCCCCGACCCTTTTTTCCCGACTCTTTTTCCTTATAATATTTTCCTCGTAACATTTTTTCCTTTGACACTTTTTCCTCGTCACTTTTTCCCCGACCCTTTTTCCCGAACAATTTTCCCAGTGGACTTTACTGATGTTTATAATGAGAGGGGATAAGTGTACCAAGGCTCTTTTCTCTTATACAAAGGATGACCGGACAGGACTCCGAATGCCTAAAAGCATATACATATCCTGAAACTAACCTAACCTAACCAGTCAGAAATCTGCCTACCCCTATCAATGACTAAAAGCATACGTGTGCCCTGAAACTAACCTAACCTAACTAGTTAGAATTCCACTTTCCTCTAATAATGTCTAAAAGCGTGGAGCACTTTTATTCACATTTATTGGCACATAAATAAGGGATAAAGTTCCGGGGAAAAAGTGACGAGGATAAAGTGTTCAAGGGAAAAATGTTATGAGGAAAATATTACAAGAAAAAAGTGTCGGGGAACAATTGTCGCGGAAAAGAAGACAGGCTACCGTGTCCGGCATGTTAGACAGGACATTTATTTATTTCCGCCAGAATGCTGTATATAGTGCCCAAAGACCTTCAGTTGGCATCACTGTACTTCCACTATATCTTTAAATTAATTTTACACACCATTTTTTTAAAGTTCATATCTCAGATGATGAACTTGTAGAGCCTGACTCGCATCCTGGATGTTTGTTAGTAGATATAACTATGTCAAACACGAATACATTGGAACATGCAGAAGAATTATTGGATTTCTCGAGGTGTGATTTTATTGGAGCATGGAGCATCGAACTGAAACATCAAGGCCGGGAAACAAAGTTCCGAAAATCAAAATCTCGGAAGGCTAAAATTTCGATATGCACGAGTCCAAGGTATTATAATTTGCTTTCTTTTTGCAAAATTTTCAAAGACAAAAGTAAAGAAAATCACGTTGAAGCCATGCTATATCGAAATGTTGGCCTTTCGATGTGTTGATTTTGGGAATCTCGTTCCCCGGCCAAAATCAAGACTTTGATGTTAACGTCGAAACATTTTATAGACTGCATGGCTACACCTATCCGTAAATTAGTATCTTTTAAGGTGGTAAAATCAACCAATAGACGTCGATGACGTACGCCGGAATAATTCAACTTATCCGCTCCAAGAAAATGTTTCCTTCGATATGAGAGGATACTAATTTAGGAAACCTTACTATGTGCTCTAGTAAAACCTGTAACCTTAAAAAAATGGTTTCTTATATACAAAAACAAAGACACTTTGTAATTATCTATTTATACCCAATTGTGTGAGTTCGGTGTTAGAAATATAACTGCTAATTTATACATTTTTATTTTGCTCCTCTGTTATTATTCGAGAGGAGATAAGTTAACATTACCATATAAGCACTGAACCTTTCTGTTCAAAGTATCATCTGAATATTGACAATATTACTTTACCTAATAACTCTAGTGAAATATTATATGATTGATTCAATTTGAGAAATACTTATACAACTAACAAAATCAGGAACAAACTTTTCATTTTATTAATTTTATTACCATGAAGACGTAAGAAATAATTACATCGATCATTTATATGCCGAACGGTGGCTGAGAAATCGATGGAAAATTGTAGACGTGGTGATTAATACGTCGCGCGCAAATTAATACTTGATGATTGCACAGTAAAATTACTAATAAGTTGCGCGTTTTGTGAATTAAGCTGCAGGTAAGAGATTTGCTTAAACATTAGTAGGCACACTTATAAAAGTTTTACATCGCATTATAATAAATGTCCTTAATACTAAACTCATTTAGATCACTTTTTTACAATATACAAATACGCACTGTTATATCGTAAAAAGGAAGTATACTAAATTATCAAATACATATAGCACAAAAAATATGTATATCATAAATAAACTTTCAAATGAATTATACTCGAAACAAAAGAATATCCTTGAAATAGGATATATTTTGTTATCTAACGAACAGAAAACACTCGGTGTAGAATTTAATAAACCGAAAGAACTAAGTTAGGACGCCATTCAAACCAAAGATATACACATTTAAGTTCACGTCATTCATTAATTTTAACGCTTATGAGATTCTATTTCTAGCCTAATCAAATTAGATCTGTTTGAATTTAAGTTACAAAAAAATAACTTTGAAACCAATTCTATTTGTTTTTAACTACCTGAGTTTAAGTATTATGGGAACTTAATTATAAGTTCAAAAAAGCACCAAGATAAACTATCTTTTATTACCCTATTGTAATCTGGGTCTTGAAGTGGTCCATGACAACTATGTAAAGTTTCTTATATAATTTGACTAATGGTATCAGAATTATGCCAAAAAATGGCGTAGTCAGATGGTATTAACAATTCAGAACAAATAATACGAACGCTTAAGATTACAGGGAAAAAAGGGATGTCAAAATACTTAAGAAATTCTTTCATTTAGTCTAATAACAGCCCACTGATCTTTTTAATCGTCCGCGATAAATCATTTGATTAGGCTATACTACGAATTAGCGATTATGACGTCGAATCTTCGAATACTGAAAGTACGTTATTAAATTTGCCATTAAAATGTGAAATTATATTTACGAAAATAACGTAGTGTAATTTTCCTGTCATGAACGCGTATATATCTTTACAATCTTCTCCAAAGTAAATTTTTACTTAGATTAAATCTTGCACACTATCCACGCGAACTTGGATTCAATTTTAACATCGAAAAGCAAACATTTGAAATATTAAAGTGAAGTCTATAATGCAAAACAAATTTAGTGAGCATGCCTGTAAAAAATTACTTTAGAGATTTCTTAAATACACAAATTGTGACTTTTGTGCGTAATCACTGATCATCATCGATTATTCTTCTTTTTTAAGTAAGAATAATCGAGAGCTGCCATCATACCATCTTACCATCTTCGACGAAACCAAGACTGCTAATTTTCGCGACGAAGAAGCGCGTCGAAAAAAAAAGAATGATCGATAGCGTTCAATTGCATGCTACATTAAGAACAGAAAAAAAGAAAAGTAAACATTTCTTCCACAGACGGCAGGAAATAGGACGAGTTTTTGTGGTCAAATTACAGACCGTCATTTGAAAAATGACTGGTTATTGCTCGCTGACGTTAATTCCGTGAATTCTTGATTAATAAAAATTGCTTCTTCGGGAAAATTTTGTCGTTGGCTATTTTAGTCGATGGTATTTAAAAGAAAGACACTAGTCCTGGGTTTTTTGATCGGCGACTGGTTCCGATTTTGCTTGTTCTGGAATCAGAATCTCGGCGTATTCAGTTTTTTCGGTGTTCACGATTCGCTGAGGATTCTGCTGTTTGAAATCTAAGTCTGCGTAAACTGGACCTTCGTTTGCTGGTGCTTTTTCTGGGGGACTACCAGTCTGCAACAATGCAAAACCAAAAAGTTTTAATAACATTTAAAATGAAGAAAACTAGGGAATTGTGTATAATATTCAAATATAGAAATATCTTAAAATATGTTGAGACCTCACAACAGTTGAACCTGAAAGGAAACTCATTTTACATTAATTTATTTATTAGTTGAAATATTCTTACGTATCATCTTACGTCTTACTATGACGTCTAAAACTATTATTAATCAACAAAATTCTACTAATATCTAATATAATACAACATTTTTAGTACAGAATGACAATTTTTGTCATCTATATTTTGGTAAGACAATACGAAAACTTTCAAAACAATAAATCGTATCACACAAATTACACTGATTGTGAGTAACAAAAAAAAAGCCGATTCTTGTTTATCTTACAATTCTTATGTTTATTGAATCTTTAAGTCTTAGTGAATAATAAAAGAGGTTACAAACCTTTTTTTTCATTTGGTCAGTTCCATGCAAATCGAGATGAAAGTGCGAAAAAATTGCTTTTTTAGCATTTTTTGAATCCCTATGAGTAAAAAATGCGACGTGAAAAAAGTTTCTTATAGAGCATAAATGAAACCTAAAAACATGAACTTTTAAACGAAAAATTGAAAAATCACTATTAATAGTGGGGGAACTTAATTTATGAAGCACCTCAAAAAAAAAAAAAAATAACTGTGGTGTCAAGAATTGATAGAAAACGATTTTCCATTATCAGATTTTTTAACTGGTCCCATTATGGTTTTTTGTACTTGCTGATGACAAATGGAAAGTTAGACTTTCAAAATGGCGGACACAAAATGGCGGTCTAAATTAAAAATATTACGCAAACTCGCTTGAAACTTGTTACTCGGATATTTTTGAGGTTGCTAATCACTATTCAAAATTGAAAATGGCAAATCCAATATGGCGACGAAATATTTGTAAATTACTCGAATTTCTTTATGATTTTCTTATCCAAGGGATTTCGAAGTCTATGATTACAAATCTAAAATTTATTTTTAGATATAGATAAAAATTAAGAAGGATATAGTTTTATTAACATCAATTGTATTATTACATTAAAGCTATAGTATTTGAAAAACATTTGTATAAAATATAGAATGACGCCCAGTTATTAAAATTTACAAAAACGACGATTATAGTTCCTCCACTATTAATAGTGATTTTTTAATTTTTCGTCGAAAAGTTCATGTTTTAAATTTTAACTTAAACCCTACTAGGAATTTGTATCTCGTCGCATTTTTGACACATAAAGAGTAAAAAAATGGTAAAAATGCATTTTTTTTCGCACTTTTATCACGATTTGCATTGAACTGACCGAATGTAAAAAGGTTTGTGAACCGTTTTTTTGTTCACTCAGACCTAAAGATTCAATAAACATAAGAATTTTAAGACAAACAAGAATCGACTTTTTTTGTTATTATATACGAATATATAAAAAGTGTAAGGATAGAAAAAGTTGTGTTTAGATAATAGTAGATGTCTAGCTAGTAATGTTAGCGAGGTTAGCATAATTAATGGAAATGATGTGTAATAAGTAAATTTAATTGCAAAGGAAAAACCAATGCATGTCACGAGCGGGTCGATTGATAATTTAAAATTATCGTAGGAATGTTCTCGCGTACGAGACTTCAGATTGATAATCGATATTCATAATTTTTAGTCAGATTACATAGCGTGTTAATAAATGGAAGCTATGAATTGAATATTACGTTCATAATTGAAGGTTTCTTAAAACAAAAAACCAAGATAATGACAAAATAATATTTATGAGCATATGAAACTTCATAACATGTCTTTATACAAACAAATTAAATTTTGGCATATATCAAAACATGTTGATGAAAATTCTCGATGAAAGTTTTAAAATGTTATTTTTTTAATACAATTGACAGGTAACTAAACTTTTTAAATCTGTTTTGTAAATTTTGAAAGATCTATGGATAACGTATCGTAAGTATTACTGAAAAATATCAGGCAATTATGCGGAATCTTTAATTGAAAGGGATGAGTTGGAGATCCTAAAATTAGACATTGTAATAAGTCAACAAATGAAATACGAAACACAAAAAAATCTGCTCTCTAGGAGTAGAAAAAGAAACGAATTGCGGATGCATCCAAAGTAGTCGCTGGAATTTGCATCCGAGATGTATAAATTCAATCTTCTGAGTGCTCCTAAAATTAAAATTAAAGGATGACAGAAGAAACTATTTTCTATAGTTTCATTTATAAATGTTTATCTTAACTTTTCAAGCAATTCGTTAAATATACCATTAATTAAATCAACTGCGTGAAGAATAAATGTGCACTATTTTATACATGCTCCATTAAATAAATTCCAGTAGGTCACGTCAATTATATTGTAGTATAATAATTCATCAAGATATTTAACAGTATATGTTGAGGAAGAATCTAAATGCAGTAGTAATTAATTAGTTAAAATTACTTATTCTGCACAATACCTATATTTTGGGATTTTGGGATTTTGGGATTAAAAAGTAAAAAATTATAAGAAAAAAAACACTTATTCACGCCGAGAGAAAATAGTGATAGTATTACACTAAGATTTCAATAGTAAAAAATAACAACTAATATTAAACGTTTTACCAAACAAGAATGGGATAAAAAAGCCTTATCAAATGAAATAAAGATATTTGTAGGATTATAAGCCTAATAAATGTAGACGCAACCAAAACGGAATTTATGAAAAAATACAGATTAATTTAAAAAAAATAATAAATATCGTTGGATTATAAAAAACGAATTTTTAACCTCTTTTTTGCCGCGGGCAAAAATTCTTTAATTTGTTACTAAATTTTGATTTGTATAAAACTATAATAACGATTCTCACATTTTAGTTCCCCCATTTTGAATTTTGGAAATCGGAGTACAGACTCTCATTTACAGACCAAAACAAAATTAATAAAAAAACGGCAGTTCCAAAATGGCGAGCATAAAATATTAAACATTCATCGCCTTCTTTTTCTGACAGTATTTTTGTTTATTTTTAGGTAGCTAGTTGAGAATTTGTGGGATCATTTTCTATATTCAAAATGGTAGACACAATATGTTAGGTTCAAAACAGTCAATAATCATCGATTTTTGTGATTTTCAGTATTCATATGTATTTTAGGACGACAATAACGAATTTGTGGTTAGAATTCCATCATTCAAACTGACGAACGCCATTGTTAAATTGTAAATTATGCAAATGAGAAGAAAATCATCGTGTTACAAACAAAAATGCTCAGAAAGTTTGTTTCCTGTAATTTTCCCCAGAAAAAAATACCTCAAATTTCCATAAGATATGATATGACTTAAAATTACACAATAATAAAAATAAATATTTTCAACTCTTCATAGTCATAGTCAAACTATTTTTGTATATACCCAAACTGTTCCAATATCGTAAGAAATGTGTACAGTTTAGACAGATAGAATAAAAATATGGTTTTAAGACCATGTAGTCTATGGAGACAGGTATGATCTTCTTTTTTTACAATTTGGTTTTGAAAAAATTGGCTAACCATTCGGAAACTGTGTTCTCTCTTCACGAAAATGATTAACTTCGCAAGCAAGTAATAAGATTAAATATTGTTAATCACGGGCTGTTATATAAACGGAACTCTATTATGCTTGCCAGAAAAGTAAATTGGTTATACTCATTCCACAGTAGTTAAAAACCAAAGTGCAAGACTAGTGGTAAATTTGTACGAATCGTTGAGAAATCGTCGTATGAAGTAGATAATATTGAACCATTAGTATCAATATCAGGTAAATAAACACCTGACTTCACAATGGTTAAAAAATGTGCTACTTTTAGAATTCTGACCACAAATTCGTTATAAGTGGCCTAAAAAACGTGTCAATAATGAAAATCATAAAAATTGATGCATTCATTATTTCAGGTCTTCCATATTGAAACTGCCATTTTGAATTTAAGAAAATTAATCACGGAATTTTAAAGGGTGACCTTAACACTTTGAAACACATTTCAAGGAATATATTTATTTCAAAGTGTACGTTACACATAGTTTTTAATTTCGCTGATTCCGAATCTGATGTCATTTTTTTTAAATTTAAGATGGCGGATCTAATATAGCGGGCAACATTTTTGAAATCGGAGAAAAGCTCGTGGAAATCCGAACTCAGTTGTCTTCGAAGTTGCTAATTACGAATTCGATGACAGTTTTTAGAAATTGAAAATACCGGAAAAATATGGCGGATAAAATTTGAAAAATTTGAGGAAACTCATAAAAATCTTGTACATTATGTAGGACTATTGAAATATACTTTTTAAAAAATTTATCTGCCTTATTGGATCCACCACTTTGGCAGTCGAAAAACAAATAAAAGATTCGTAATCACCGACCCTGAAAACTCCCGAGTAGATTTTCACTAAGTTTTCTGAAATTTCAGAAATGTTTTAAATTGTGTCTCCCATATTGGATCCACCATTTTTAATTTCAAAAAAACTGATATCGGATTCGTAATTAATGACTTTGAAAACATAAGTAACAATAATGTATAATACATGTTAATTGCCGAATTTCTTCGGAATTGAATTAATCATAAAAAAAGTGACGTTTTTAATCGTCAATTTGTTTATAACAAAAAGAAAAACAATAAAATTACAATAAAATAAAGTATGATGATATTGACAAATGTCTCTATCACATTAAAAATATAAAAAAAAAAAGGAATATAAATTATAAATTGGAAAATATGTCGAAAATAAGAGAGACTAGAAATGACGCCACTATAGTGGCATCTGGGACCAAAGGGTAAAACACTCTTAAATTCCCAACTTTACAAGACTTTTAATAATAAATCGTAAGTATAATATAAAAATAATCGAATTGCTTTCAAAATTTGAAAGGGGTGATTTCTATCCTTAAAATAACAATCGACGTAAGGCACTTTTCTACTGTAATTTGGCAATATGGTGGTTGAAAAAATGTCTTTTTCAAAAAAAGTTCAACGATTTAATAACAAACTAAAAAAACGTTAATTCTCATTTAAAATCAACCTTAAACTTTATACCTCAGGTGATAATTTTTTTTAAACTGCCTGTAAAAAAACTTTTTTTTTGGCAATGATCAAAATTCACTAGAAATCTAAAGAAATCTTTTTTAATCCACCCTTGAACTCAGTGACCAGGTAAACTTCCTAGTATCTAGTTTTACAAAAATACTTTAAACGATTATCTTGTTTTCTGCATGATCTGTATGCACGTCATCAGTTTGGGTCTTTTTTTCAGTGACGTGTATACAAGTCTTCCACAAGCAATAGGTTTAAACAAACTTAATTATTTCTAAATAAATGTAAAAATGTTCATCTAAAATGCGAGAAATTTATCTGTAATTAATTATTTTGAACTTTCTGTGACATATAGGGTTGCTCTTATCCAGTATTATTTTTAGTTATGAATACGTAGATTTTAGATAATTCCATAATATTTTAATGTAAATTACTTAAAATTGGAAATTTTGTAACAGAAAGCAACATGCCTTTACTTTGAAAGTTAATATACCAATTTATTCTTTGTCAAGCTCACAACACGAAAATGTGAAAAAAGTATGATACTTTTACATTTAATATGTATTGTATTACAAAGTAAAAAATTGTTTATTTAGTGCAAATAACCACTGAAGCGTTTGTTTCTGCATAATACTCGACGATCAATTAAATTAAGGGTTTTAAAATAGATTTTTTTATAAATAACAAAAATGCTTAATCTTATTCAAAGTAAAATGCAATATAGAGCAGAAAGATAGTTAAATATAAGATTACATTTTCTGTTCGTTTACAATAAAATGTCTATCTCTAGAGAAGTAAAAATACAGATAGAAGAGTAAGGACAGTACACGACACCGTCTGATAGTTAGTATCTCTTAGTGTTGACATAATACTAAAACGTTAGATATCTGTTCTGTCTTTTCTCATAGTTAACTAGTACATTGTGAATACGCTGTAATCTTTATTCTATTGAACAATTCATGAATACATAAACTAGATATAATCTGCTACAATTTCTACTTTACACATGTTTTCCCTACAATTACAAATTTATTCACTGTAGTACATCCATCAATTACTTGAAAGATCGCAAGTAGTTATTTACATGCGGTGCATAATATTTAAAAATTGCAATTTTTGACGTACATAAACGATTTTTTATTTTGTTTGACTTATTTTATTTTCTATTATATGTAAGTTAGTTAGTGTTATCAGTGAAAAACTTAAAAAATTTCACAAAAAATGCTGAAAATTAAGCCATATTTTTACAAGAAAAATGCATCTAATTTGAACAATTTTTTTTAAATATTATAGTTGTATTTTTACTGATAAAACTTGGCTGAATTTTCAGCATTTTTTGTAAAATTTTTAAAGTTTTCACTGATAACACTAAGTATCAGTTATTTCTTGCATCTGGAAAAATTCACACATATTTTGATAGCAACTCTGCGTAAAATGAGAGTCGTACGATTAGCTATTATGTTCGGCGGACTGCAAAATATTGTAAAAGAAACAAATTTAGAAAAAACATAAAATGGAGGTTATCTCAAAAATGGAGGATGATGGAAAAATTCTATGAACTAATTTGTATTCAGCACACAAAAATATGTCAGAAAAGTATATCTGCATCTCTGATGATTTTTCAGTATTGATCCCCGTTATTTTAGTCAACTTTTTTCTTTGATTATGACACAGACGACAAATGAAGAATATATGGGACAGGACCTTAGTGCATCGCATTGTCTATTGGAGAATAAAACTAACGACCATACAGGTAATTTTAACATTTGAAGCTTGCTTGTTGATGTCATCTAATGTTTTGGTTTACCTATGATCTGATGTTGACGTTGAATTTTACTCATCCTTCCTTATTTTTATAAAACTGTTTACTCTTTGGTCGTCTACAACCTAAATTTCTCTTCAGCATACGTAAATATTGGCCTAATATATGATTTAATTTCCTTATATAATTTTTGTTTCATTATATTCATTTTATTCTCTCATCTCTTCTTAAAATAGAAATATTGTCTTTTCTAAATTAGATTTTGAGTTTCCATTATATTGTCATTAAATTATCTTAAATTCTCTAAAATTCGACAATGCCATATGATTATATTTCCTGTTTTCTTCACACTACTTCAATTAACCTTGGTATTGCTTGTTATTTTGCCTCTACCGTTAACCATAGTATTTTAACCAGAAAAAAAATTTATCATTCTGGTAAATATTTTCTGGCTACAATAATTCTAGAAAAACTAATTAAAATAACTAGAAGTATCTAGATATGAACTAAGTACTTCTAGAACTTCTAATGAAGACTTGTTTCCCAGACGGAAAGAGGAAAGAAAAAATCAGTATTTCAGAATGTTCAGATAAAGTAGTATAATGTACATTTTTTGAAATTCATGTGTAGTCCGAAGTTTTGTGTTTTTAAGATAGTCTTTCGGAGCAATAGAGATTAAAATAATTTATAATAAAAATATAAAATTACACAGATCTCCTAAACGAGCCTGATCTCAATTCCCAGAAACAGGACTATAGTTTTCGATGCGCTGAATCTAAATCTGGTAGCAGAATTATTCTATCAACTCATAAGTTTGAGTTACCATAACCTAAAAGTGGAAAAAACACCGTTTTTATCCATTTTCAGAAATTTTTGGTGGCCCAAAACAATTTTTGTTCGCAGTTTGGTTCAATTTTTTGAGCAACAAAACTTTGTTTTTTCTTTTTTTTTTCATCGAGTTATGGAAGTTTTTGTACAGGCACGATTATGATTTTGCAACTTTGGGTTAGGATATCTTAAAAACTTGACGTGATAGAACAAATTTGCGACCTGATTTGGATTCAGCACATCGAAAAACTTGGGATAAGTATACTCAGGTTTCTGATGAATGCACTTTAATCAGGTCTGTACCAAATTGTGAACAAAAATTTTGTTCCGCCACAAAAATTTTATTTAAAATTGGGTAAATACGATGTTTTTCGCATTTCTAAAATATCTATAATAATCTTGACGCTATAGACAAATTCTGACCAAGAAGTTCTGCTTCATTTTGTTAATTACTTTAATACAATTACACAATTACTTAATGTCTGACAATCATATTTATACATTGATAAAAACTTGGATAGCTCGATGAAAAAAAAATCGAATCGGAATGACTAAAAACGCACTTTAAACCTGATGAATATCACTTTAATCTATGTTCAGCCAAATTCCGAACAACAATTTTGTTCCACTATACAATCTACTGAAAATGGAAAAAACGGTGTTTTTTTTCACATTTAGGTTAGGTTAGCATCAAAATCTTGACGTGATAGAATAATTTTGGAGCCACATTTGGACTCAAAACGTCGAAAACTTTCTGAAAAGTATAGTACGGTTTCTGGTTATAATTTTTGTCGGTCTTACATTTTATTTCATTAAGCACCGTATTTTTTAATCCATCAATCATATTTGATTGAAATGATTCTAATTGCATTCATATCGCTCGGATATATGAATTGATTTCATAATGCAGCGGTTTATTCAATACATTACTTGCATCAAAAATAAAAAAATTATTCCACTGAATTAAAAAAGAAATAATAAAAAAATATGTTGTAGTGATAAGTTATTAAAAATGATTGAAAATTGATAATTTTGTCATGTTGAGAAACAGATGTGATGTCAACATTCATACAACACAAATACAGTTTCATTTTGTTCGTTTCCGATTGGTCACTGGAACAAACCAGAGAACTTTTCAAAGACCAACTTTAAAATGACAGAAATAAATTTAAATAAAAATGTCCTTGTCTAATTTAGAAGAGACAAATTTCTTTCAAGAGTAATCCGCCCCACAAATAAAGTGAAATTTTAACGAATAATGACGTCAGCAACAATCGCAAGCATTTCCAAAAAGGATCAATGTGATTATTAAATATAAATTATTTTTAATTATTTTCATTTTTAAATTTTGAATTTAGAGGGATTTGACGAAATGCATATATTTGTTCATTTTTTGTGGAAGTAACCTATTGGAGTGAAAAGATATTATCGTTTTGCATTTTTATTTGGTTTCATACTTCACATGACTTTGACTAGAAACCATATTCATATAATGTCCACTTGAGATTCTCTGATTGAATTTTGTGGGAATTTTAATGAACATCTTCTGTATATTATCGCAATACCGAGTATTTCTTGTATAAAATTTGTCATTCAAAAATTGTTACCTAAATACGATGTTAAAAATAGTTTTACATATATAAATTTTGAGTTTTCTATCTAGACCACATATTAAAATGCCAAAAATTATAGATAATTCGAAATAATACTTAATAAAATCCCATAATTTGGTTAATTATAGCCATTTATTTTAAGAAAGATATACAAATATCTATTCCATATTTACATGTACAGACACATATACTATTTTGGGCATGTTTTTTTTAAACGTATATTCAAAGGAATTAAAATAAGAGCATTAAAATCTTTGTAATGTTATATATCAAATTAGATACACGCAAGACTTTTAATTCCTCTAACTATACCATTAAAGGACTAGTATAAATATTCCGGACGTAGTCAACGATTCTTAACGAAATGGTCACTCCATGATACGAATCGTTGTTCGCCCAATTATAAATCTTTGAGCATTCTAACAAATTCTTTTTTTTTCTGCAAAAATTCTTCAGCGCTGCAGTAAGAATTTATGGCTGCTGGAAATATAAATTAATAGTCAAAACAAAACCTGAAAATTAGAATACACATTTTTGGACAAGTATAACTAATATCTACATTTTTGTCTTAAAAAATAATTGCTTTTTAAAGTTTATTCTTAAGTGCAAAAAATAGTCTTGGAATGTATACCTTGTCATCATCCATAATGACAGTGCGCATCGTGTCGGTATCTCCGCCGGATACCTTATCCTTATTCCTCTTGAAAAACTGGGTTAAATTGATCTTTCGTCCCTTTCTGGAAGAGTCTACTTCGGTCCTCGAATATCTTCCTGCGCTTTCTGTGTCACTTCTAGTCAGAAAAAAGTTTGTTAAAAGAAGACCTTCTTCCAGCCCCGTTCCCAAAACTATACGTGTATAATACAGTTCTAATGATAACTAATAATGAAATATAACTGAACTAATTTTCCAGAATATGTATTCACATTTCCAAAACGTTTGCCCTCGTTAAAAGAAATTAGAAAATTAATAATTTCGTGCATGGGAATTTTTTGGTGATGTAATAGAATAGGAATCGTTAGATATAGTTAAGAATTATTATAAATACATTTGTATTTATATTCTTTTTAATTTGAAAATTATTCTATCCGTTGATTTTTCTACTATTTACAGAATAAAATATACATTTTACTAATTTATCGTTGAAAATTGGCTAAACATGAAAAATTAACCGAAAATACGATTTACATTTTTACTCTTATTATTAAACTTGCAATGGAAGGTACAAATTAGACAAAAGATATGAAAAAAAACCACTAATCCAACTTTTGTGATAATACAGAATCATTTACTAAGAAAACTAGATTTTATTTGTTACTCATACAATAAGCTACTTTACTTATCTTCATTTGTAAAATTCTTATTTTTGGACAGCATCTTAATTCCTTTCGTGCCCAAAGTTCCGAATTTGTACGCAACTTTCAAAGCTGTAACTTTTATTCCAAACGTCGTTAAAAAAATGGAAAATCGATAGATTTGGACCTGTTGTTTGAAATGTCGTGATCGGAACCAGCCGACAATTTCAAAGAAAAAAGTAATGATCATTTTTTTCGAAAAAATATTGATATTTTCGACGTGTCTTCGCAAGAATCACGCCTTTTTATTTTTGCTCATCCCTTTATTTTCCCCTCGGATTTTAAAAAAAAAACAAAATGGCTGCTTCAAGATGACGTCTGCATTTTCTCGCATAAATATCGGTTATTTGTGATTGAAAAAGCTCAATAAAAGTCAATTTTGAAGTGAAGCTTTAATATTACTTTCTTATCGCCATAATAAACGCTTTGGACGTTCTCGATTTTTAGGTTATACACGGACCTTGATAGGCCACAAGGGTATATGGTCAGTTTCAAATTCACACGTAAGTAATGATACGGAAACGTTAAAAATCAAACGATAAAACGGTAAAAACCCATTGTATACACAACTAATTTGAGGTTATGAATGAATTATGATGAGATTGGGTATTCACAAATGATAATAATCTTCCTCATCGTAATTCTTCATTTGTGCGAGAAAATGCAAACGCCATCTTGAAACCGACAGTTTGTTTTTTGAAAAAAATCCGATGGGAGAAGAAAGGGCTCAGCCAAGACACGAGTACCTTTTACAATTTTATCGGTATTGCTTTTTTCAATGTCAAAAAACGCGATTCTTGTAAAGAAATAGCGAAAAAATCAGTATTTTTTCCTCAAAAATGATGACAACTTTTTTCTTTGAAATCATCGATTGATTCTGACTACGAGATTTGCAAGAGGAAGTCCAAATCTATGCATTTTTACTTATTTTAATTTTGTTAAATGACGTTTGGGACAAGAGCTGAAAGTAAGGTCCAAATGCTGGATTTTCGGGACGAAGAGGGTTCAGATAAGCAAAAGAAGGACATTTTGTAATGCGGGAATGACTCTATGGGGAATTATTTTGTAGAAATATCCAAGTTTATTGAATTCCTTGCAGAATTATTCAGTACTATCTGGAGACTCCCTTGTGGTTTGAAACTTAATATTGTTGAATGTGGAAATTATTGTAGTATCTTCGTACAATTTGTGGTAAAAAATTTAAAAAAAGTCGAGTTGTATTTTTGAGAACGTGACCGTATATAATGTCCGTTCTGGAATTAAAAAAAAAAAATTTCTACCTGAGATATTACGTTTTGACCATCAATCATTTTTGTAATAGAATTAAGTAGTTTCTGAAATTTAATATTCATACCACCATCGTATAACGGCAATTTCAAATTACGGACCTTGCTTTTTCCAGTATCTTAAGGATTTGCGCTTAAAATTCGCTTTTGTGGATTAAAAAACCATGATTTGAAGCTCAATCATCAAATTTTGAATGTATAATTTGTTTTCGACAAAATTTAATTTAACTTTTATAATTTTCTTTATAATTTAATCTATTTACTTGCATATTCCTAACTTTTTTTTTGAGAACTTATAATAAATATTTTTTGCCTTTATTTGCAATGAATGATGTTTGATAGCTAATAACGCGATAATTAAAAAAAAGTATGACTTTTGAGTTTCACCACAAATACGTATATTTCAACCTCATATAATTAGCAGAAAAAAGGTAGACAAAAGCCAAAAGCTTCATTTTGAACCTATTTTTTGGGTCGTTAGTGTTAATTACATGATTAAAATTTAAAGAAAAATTACAGTTCACCTGTCGGTTTAATAAAAAAACAGCAATTTCAAGGCTTTCTAAGAATCACCTAAGACGTCAAAAACGCATTCCCAACAGTTGAGCTTTAAAAATATGCGTTGTATATTTTATTTTATCTTTGGATTTGATTACAAAATATCCTTTAAAAACATAATAGCGTTAAAAGGGGAGGGATATGGTGTTAAATAGTGTAAAATCTGCGAATTTGTTCACTAAAATGTATATAATTTGCAGGAAAAATAAAAAAACAAATTAACTTTCAGTACAAAAAAAGCTGCAAAATGTGAAACAAATAAATGCATAGTTAAACAAAGCAAAAATAAACAATAATTTTACGTAAATTTTGCTGAAACAAATATTTACATTCTCAATTCAAAAGCTCAGTTTTAAACCATACCTTTTCACTCAGGGCTCATTTTTGTGTAAAGGAGTAAGATACTCGAAAATTTCATTTAGTTCCATTTTACTTGGCATTTGTACAAAACTATATGGTGATATAAAAATTAAAGTTCCGAAACTACTTAATTTTATTACATAAAAATGATCTCACCTATAGATTTTTTTTCAATTCTACAAAGGCCATTAAGAGCGGAAAAGTTAACAAAAAAAGACACCTTGATGTACAGATTTAAAAAAATTTTTTGTAACAAATGTACGAAAAAGAGTGAAAAGTTTTTCTCATTTAGAAAAATTCTGTTAAAATGCAGTAAACTGGAACACATTCCGCATAGAGCCATTCCCAAATTCCAAAATTTCATTCTACTATATCCTCTTTAATTTTTATTTTGTACAGATTCTACAAGGATATTTATATCACCGCCCAACATTTTGCTTTTTCAATTTAAAATAAAAGGTAATTACGGATTATTTGTTCTCCATATTTTCTACGATTGTTTAACAAGAGTCATGATTAACATTTAATTTAAATAATTTTTTAAAGACTAGAAGGCTAGGTTTACCTTGCTCCTTTTTTGTGTTTCAAATATTTTGATACCCTCATATCAGTTGGTTTGAAGGGGTAACTATTCTCAAAAACTTTACTACAACAACTACAAGTCAACTTTTTACGTTAAAACTTAAGCTAAATGACTTTAGCTGAATACTAGGACAATAAAAACCTTTATACCATTAAGAATTTTATTTTATACAAACTTTATATTATCATTCTCAATTTAATATTGATGGATTTGTTCATGTTTTTCTGTTTCTGAAACAATAGATTTTTGTTCATCGGTGTCTTGTCAAAAGGTGACAATCGAATATAAAATACTTAATAATAATTAAAATATTATATTCAACAGAAGGAAAATAAATGTATTTTGTTAACCCTGCGGGGGGAGAACTCGATTTTGCGCCCTGCAACGAAATCTTCGTATTAAAAAATCTCTTATGCAACATTTTAAATATTATTGTGAAATATGAAATATTGAACATTATTATTCTACCTTAAAAAAACAACTGAATTGGGTCAAAGATAAGAAATTTTTATTGTTTAAAAAACATTGTATGCAATTATATATAGGCCTAACATAATTTTTAAACCTCTTATTAAAAAGCAAATAATAAAACAATAGGAAACACAAGAAAATTGAAAAATTGTGCAGTCATACACAAAAACCAAATTATTGAATATAGATTTATCTCGTAAAAGAAATGTTTTTCATACATGATTAGAATACATGTCCAGCAGGTAGTAACTTACAATTAGTAATATAATAAAATATCGTTGTTTATTGAAAAGGATTCTTTACAAGAAATAATGTTTTGAATCTTATTGTAAAATCTGTAAGTTTGAAATATGGAGAACGTGTTCAAAAACTGAATAAAAGACAAAGTATATACAAGTTCTTTCACAAATGCTACAAAGAAAAATCGAGACTTGCACTATTTCTGACAAGGATAAATTATACAATTCTCTTTCTCCATTTTCATATACATTATCATTTTTAGGCCAGTCTCGTACAAAAAACTCTACTTTTTGCATCTGCTAAATTGTCGATGCTCAGGGAACTTTGTAAGTATACAATTGAAAATAAATCTTTCATATGCATCACATTTTTTGTTTTGACATAATACATTATTCAAATGATCGTATTACCGGGCTATTCGAAGGTCACATTTAATAACGATCACGAAATAATTATTAGTTTGCAATCGATCTCTCAAACATTAATTCCATTTCCGGATCGATAGAAAAACTATATGTTAATTTCTTGATTAATACATCAACGAAAATAATCAATTTTATATTTCTGCTGCTGTTACAGTTAATATTATTATTATTATTTTTGTTATTTAATAATGTATGGTAATTTTGTTATATGGTTCGAAGTAATGTAATGTAATTATGAAACATGCTAGTTTCACAATGCTGATTATTATTCTGAAGTTATTTAGTTAATTAATATATATTCCCATTCCATGCGAATCCCTCGTTTAAGTTTGAAGTGTTACATGGCTTTGGTACTGTTAGTTTAAATAGCTCATTAGTACCGAATGATATTCTGTTGCATGTAAATTATTTTGATCTTGATGGATGCATGGTTCATTTGTTAAATAAATGATGCAGAGTAATAATTTAATTCATATATAAATAATATTAATTAGAAATAAACCGATAATTATATATGAGCTTCATCGTATGTTGTAAAGGCATCAACGTCATTCGGGTTTGTAATTTAACTAATACTGAATAAAGATGTTGAAATTTAGTGTTTTGTATAAAATAATAGAAAATTAAGTTAGTTTTCTTATCCTATATTATAATTTCCTATAATAAGTTTTCCAACATAAACATCACTAAAAAGTTCTCTAATTCCCCTAGATTACTCACGCCTCTATTACTATACAACTACCAATTTATTGGGTAAGTTATGTTAATAATTTTCAAGAAAATCAAGCTATTAATCATAATTTTCTGCTATAGTTGATTCAGAGTTATTTGGGATTTTCCTCGAGCATAAGAAATGACAAATACATATTTCTAAGGAAATCCTTCCCCTACAAAGTAAAGAAATAAACAGAGGAAATCTATCTAATCACAAGTTTTATCGAAGTAAATACCGGTAAAATATATAAAAAATCAGTAATTATTATAGTGCAGAACACTTATTTGTTAGACGGTTAGACATACTTACCTGCTTGATGTTAGTCGTGAAAAGTAAGCGAAATTCGTAGTGTTAAATGTTATTTCCAAGCCATGCGAAGCGCAGTTAGAACACTTATTATTTGTTTCGTAGACGAAGAGTTATACCCGTTAACGACCAGGCGTTTATTTTAGTCTACATTTTACATTTGACTAATGCTGGAAATAAGTCTACATCCTAGGAAAATTAGCTATATTGTTATTTATAAATAAAGTAATTTTCGAGAATTTTGTATTAATAAATACATTAACAAAGTCGTTACATTTTAATATTTTAAAAGAAACTTTAAGACGATTGTATATTTCTGCGATTTTCGAAATGTTTGCTGCAGAGATGAAGATGAAAATATGTAAAGAATGGGAAGGATCAAGATAATCACAATAAATAATTGTGACCAGTTACTAACAAGTTTCAACAACTTATTAGTTGGGCCAGCTCGTATTGAACTATGTACTGAGTTTTGTTACTTAGTTTTAAATATTGTTTCCTGCTACTAGAAAACTATCGTCATAATTAGGGCTTCTGGTGGTATACAAAGAGATAAAAATAGTTAATCAAACCATTTCATAAGGTTAAAACGAGTTATTGTAGAAATTACACATTACAATTACGAATGAGCTTTCAAATGTCTTTTTATTTGTCGTTGTTTCCAATTGTTTGCATTCATATTAGAAGTAGTTAAGATAGTAAAAAATCGTAAATTACAAGCATGATGCTCTTATGGGAATGAAAAAAAACAAAAGTGACAATGTGTCAACACAAATTTTTCATAATTTAACATTTCAGTAATTCCGGTCATGTACTTTATTTAGTAAGATATTTAAAGTCATTCTATAATTTTTTGACTGTTTTGTAGATGATAAGATTTACAGAAACATGGAGTTTCAAAAGGAAGCTCATTTTAAAAAATGCATACTTCAAAGGCACACGTTGAATTTACAATTTAAAAACTATAAAATATAGAAAACTCTTTTTTACATACAAAGAAAATATAAGAAATTTATTAACTATTGTTAAATAACATTAAAACACTTTAAAAAAATATACTTAGCAGCGGAATATATGATATTTGGTAGATAAGAAATACATTTAGTAGATATGATTAAGTAGATATGACTTTTAATATGACTTAAAGTAAAAAATATAAATATACCGCATACTTTTCACAACAATACTAAAGCAATTTTGTCTATTTAATTTAGTTAATTAATATTAAATTAATATTTAATTATATTCTATATACGATATAAAATACCCGATTTTCCTATTCTTTATAACGACGTCAGATTTCAATAAATTCCTTGGCCTGGGAATTATTTTGTCATGGTTGCAAAATTAGATAAATTTTCATCTGCCCTGTCGCAAAAGAAAAACAGCAGGAATTAACGATGTAAATGTGTTATACCAAAAAAAAAATATTGTATCCCCTCGAAATGTCTTCCTAAACTCATGGGTAGAACGATAATGTGTAAAAATGTTATTTTGCGCCCTAGGCACGAAAAACAATATGGTTTCAGATTGATAAATCAGAAAAACATTGATATATTTTCGTGCAATTTACATGAAATAAATTACTTTATTTTAACAAAAAATAAAGAAAGAAGAATCAGCCTTCGACTAAAAAACGAAAAGAAGTCACTTGTCATGAATTAAAAATTAAAATCAACGAAAACATATTTGTCTTGCAATACTGTGTTCTCACTTTAGGTATTTACATGACAAAAGCAATTTAAAAAATATTGTTTAAAAAATAGAAAAGGAAATTTTTTCTTTAATTTCTAGAAATATACTAAATAATAGGTGCACTTCAAAAACCTGACAAATTACAAAACAGACAAAAACCAGACATTTCGAAAACAGGCTTTCAAAAAAAAGATATTTAAAAAACTGACATTTCAAAATGCGCACATATTTTCCAAGTTTGTTTTTTGAAATGTCGGATTTTTGAAGTGTCTGTTTTGTGATTTTTTGGGTTTTTGTGGTACACCCTAAATAATGGTATGGTTTACAATTTTGAATTGTAAAAGTACTTTCCCATATTGTTGATTTAATTGTTTTTTATGGCTCGTTTCAACCATTTGTTTGTGTGGTTTTTTAACTTTTTCGTCTCTCTGTGTACCTGAAGAGTTCTTTTTGTTAAATGTGCGGATATGCATGGGCAGATGATGTATTTGTGTTTCTTTAAATGCTTGATATGATGGAATACTAATTCCTGCTTTACTCAATATAAAAAATGCTAATAAAATTCATAATATTCATTAAAATTTGTTTTTAATTGTTTAATTTGCAAAAGATTTTTTTTATATTTAAATTTCGCCTGGCCATTAAGGGTTTCGTGGCGTAAGAACGTGAAAAGGGCCACGGAAAGTCGGTATTAACCAGCACGCCGTCAGTAGGACCGTAGTGCACAGGACTGAATTTTTAGGATACGTTACGGAATTATCACCCGATGAATACAAAAAGGCGAGTGATAAATAAAAATAGTGCTTCTTGCCTTAGCGGGCTGGCTTCGCCCGATTTTCTTTTGTCGAAGCGGAGTAGATTAACGCTCGCCGCTGGGTCCACTACGTCTCTGAAAATGTGCGAGTCATGCAAACAGATCGTGTGTTGTGTTGTTTTTTTTTTTTTTTCAAAAATATATTTTTTTTGTCTGTTTGACGAACAATTAACAGTATAGTTGTTAATTTCTCGACGCCGTATTTTCAAGCAAAGTAAAATACAACTCTACATTAGTGACGAACTGTGCTCGATAAACTTTCATAATATTTAATTGATTTACGTGGGTACTTACGTTTCTCCAGCATTTTTCGAAGCTGCGGTACCTAAAAGTCAAAAAATAAAAATCTTAATAATTACATATTTAAAATAGTCATGTTCAGTAAAATTATAATGTTTAATTGTTTTTTAATTAATTTAAATAATTAAATCTTTTATCAGAATCAAATGAAACTTGTGCTCTTTTTGAATTCAAATTCACTAGAAGTAACTAATGAAACTTTACTTCCAAATAGAATTAGTGAAGCGTACTAATTATTTATATGTCATTACTGAACTTTTCTTGTTTTACTAAAATTGCGTACATTCTAATTCATGAACTGTTGTTTTTGTTTGTTTTTATTAGTTTTTTAGTTCCTTTAAATTCAAATCTACACAGCAAAAATATTTTCTGTAAAACTGATCAAAAATGTTCTATATAAATGTTCTATATAAAAAAAGGAAGCAACAATTAGGGAGCGGTAGACAAACTGAAGAGTTTCTGAAAAAATTCGGTAAATGTTTATGAAAATGTTCAAGATATTCAGTCATTATTATGAATATTCTTTTACATTCATTATTCTCTAATATCTAATGATCATTTCGGTTTTTTTACACAACACTTATCAAGACCGATATAAACGCCAATTTATTTCGAAAAATTTTCATTTATTATCGACAGCCAACAAAATCATTTTCAGTACGTTTCAAAACAGTACTATACTACAATTAAAAGTATAACATTTATTATGTTGACAACTGAAAACTTGCTTTATAAAATGTTTATTTTCATTAATAATTCATATCATCACATAAATATATTTAAATATGCTTTATATAATCTAATGTGTTTTTCCGGAAATAAAAATGCCAGTAACGTCCCCCAATTACTTTGCAATATTAGCATAAAATATGTTGCTAATAAAAAAGAATTTGAAAGTCAAATGTACCTTTCTTAAACAATCGACTGATGGCGCCTTTTCCCCTTTCCACATAAAAATAATGCATTTATCTTTTATCAGTCCGGAGCAGCTGTGAATTCATTTTAGTTATTTATGAGCCTCGAAGGTTTAAGAAGCGCGGATACTTCATTTAAACGTTCCTTGCTTACTATATTCTGTTGTTTTTATTAGAAGTTATTTACGTCAGAGTTGAAGTAAAAATAAAACTGTATAAACTAAACAAATCGATGAAAAGCGTACTGGTGTTATAATTCTCCTTCTGTATTAATATTTGCGCGTTATAAAAATACAAAATGATAAATATTAAGGATTTAGATTGCATACAATTTAAAGTCTTAAACAATGAGTTTCTTCCTTATCAGCTCGAAAAATATTTAATAAAACGTTCAACACTAATAAAATGGTTTCTTTGCAAAATTTATTTGCAGCTTTTCTCCAACATTTTGGAACTGGTTTTATGATAAAATTTTGACAGATATCGTATCTAACAATTACTTTAACCATTGAACAGCCGGAATTTTTAAAAGCGGTAAACAATATATATTTAATATTGGGTAATTAGACTTTGTTATGGTGCAGTACAATATTCTAAACAAAATAAGACCTTGCTATTTCGATACGCTTGTTTCGACAACCTCGCTTTATCGACAACGTCGGACCTCACTAGTGTGCCAGTGGGAGGAGAGTTCATCCCCTCCATATATCCTCCTCGCAGTACGCTTATGCTCCTGAAACGAAGCGAGCCAATCACATTCGCTTGGTGTCATAATGGGCGTGATTTAAAAGATGTTGTACTAGCGAGTTTAGAGAGAGAGAGAGAGAGAGAGAGAGAACTGAGCATGTTAAACAAGCGAGGTTGTACTATAACTAAACAAAATTGTTGTTAAACGTATTTTATCAAAAATATTTTGAGATTTTGAAGTAAGTGGATAACCTCTTAACTCTTCTTTATAACGTCAACATTAATAAAGTTAATTATATTAAAACTGATTTAAACATTTTGTAAGAAATTGCAACACATTACAGAAAATAACTGTATCATTGCAGTCGTAATAGATTTAGTTAAATTTGGAATAATCTAAATAATAAGTTGTAGAAAAACTTTTCAACATTTTTTAAAATAACCATGAATGAAGATTTCAGCTAATCAAAACGTTTAAGAAATGAAAAGACATATTTAATTTTACTTTAGAATAAAATCAAATTGAAACAATAATATTATGGAATTTTATTAAGATAATATAATTGACTACCATTAAACAAAAATTCTTGCGAGTTATGCGAGACTTCCAAGGTATTATATTTATTTATTACATAACAATAAAACAAATAACAAATTTCAAAATATCGAAATAGAATGTATATCGGATTTTAATTTCCGTATATAGAAAAGTAATGAAAAAGTCCCAGTAATCAGATATAGAGCTCAAACCATTTCTGTAATGTAATTTGTTATCCATAATATAATAAGACTACTCGTTTTTTGCGAGTTATTTCAACCGCTCCCTGCTAAGAATATTACGGTTCCATTACAGGAAGAAAAAATTAGGGTGGTTTCAATATACTTCGTACAATCGCTATTTCTCCCGTCACTGGATCTTAGTAAGTATCCGTATGATAATTTAAAACATTAAAAATATACATTCTAGAACAAAGTACATTTTTTCAACAAAGCTTTTTGCCAATTAAACTGAAAGATATAACTATACATAAGAAAATTACTCAAATATTGATCTAGTGGGAAATTTCAACACGTTTTTTGAAATGTTTTACATTCCGTAAACCCGGAAGTTTATAAACAACATGCTACGAATTTAAAGTTATGATTTGTGTCAATTTTTATAGGCATTAAAAATTCGACGGAAAAGTATTTTTATTACCATTGATCCTTTCAAAGATGACAGCTCTCTATTTTTCTTCCTTTTGTACATTTTCCAGTTAATTAATAATACATTGTGTAACTAGGGAGCAAACTAAGGCGTTTACCGTAGAGCACGATATTGTTGCACATATTATTTTCTTGAACTCTCCCTGCAGAATACTATTTTGCTCCCTGTATTGCAGAGCAAAATATCACTTTCTCTTCCTAGGGAGCAAAATAACTTTCTCAAGCTCTAACCGCAAAATACTATTTTATTCCCTCTATCCCGGAAGTAAAATGGAACTACCTCGTATGAAGAAATAATATGGGCAACAAGCCCTAGTCGAAATGAAACCATTTATTAGGTAAATATGAGACCGTTTCAATATTTACTATGTTAAAGATATAGGGGAAATATAGATAGTGTAAGAAAAAATGGCTAGGTTTCTACCAGGGAGGGAGAATAGGTATTTGCACCAAATGGTGTTGTCCACTCTTATTTTGCTTCCTAGTTACGCAATGTATCATTTTGATTACTCCCGCGATATAGGAAGCAAAATGGCATTTTACAGAGAGTAAGAAAATTTAATTTTGTTGCAATTTTTCCTTTCTATTGATATGTTTCGAAATGGCAAAATTTCAATATTTGTCGTTAAGTATTGGATTTATAAGTTTACAAAAATAATAAAAATATTAAAATCTTTATTTTTTACTCCAAATATAAGTTAGTTGAAAAGTTTTAAGTACAAAAGATGAAACTGGATAGTAGGAGGCTTTCGGGGTGATTTATGACAAATCAAGCATCGTTTTTTTTCAAAATGGCTGTTTTAATATAGTGGACCTGAATATAATAAAAGTTGATCATGCTGCAATTGTATACTGAGAATTTTTTTAGGTCGCAAATTGCTAATCAGATCTTAGTTTGCATCTTATTTTATATGTAACTGACAAATTCTGAGGTCCAATTTTCGAAAAGATAGTAAATGTGACTATTTTCATACTAAGTTACAAATTCGTCATTTTAAGAGATGACAAAGCGACACCTGGTGGTCATATTAAGAAAGCGTATTGTGATTCGTGATTAAGTATAGGCCGCAATGCCGACAAGTATACATATATATCGGTGGTACTTATCAAAAAGGTACTTAAAAAGTCGTTTTTCGTTTAATTGGTATTTAGTGATTAGTTTCGATTTTTAAAAATCTATGGAAATTAACAATATCAAAAAAAATTTTTCTTACTTCAATATTATAATTTCTTTAACTATCCTGGGTATAAAGCCGACTTTTTGTTAATAACTTCTAAAGAATAACATAAAAATAACTTATAAGATGCAAATTAAAGCTTAAAGTTCAAAGATGGATATACAATTCATCATATGTTTATATTTAAAAAATATTTGTTGATAAATAGTTATTGAAAGTAGCGTAAAAATTAAAAACAATGTGCATAAATTATTAATTTTAAAAGCGAATTATGACAATATTATTGAATAATCGAATTTAGTATCTTAGATGTTTTGTTATTGCTGATTACGAATCAAAAGTCCGTTTAATCATTTGTAGATATTGAATTTTTATTTTTTATATATAATAGTTTTTTACTTATTTGAACTTTCTGAAATAAACTTTCAATTTCAAGTTCATTTTTGACTGACCTAATGAAAAATTAGTAACTCTTATTGAAACTAATAAACATTTGCACGAATCGAGGTTAAGAATTAAGAGATCACCTCCCCTTCGCTCGTTTTCGAAACTTGCAGACAATTTTGGAGGTCATCGGAACGGATGACAATCAATTTCGCAGGTTCTACTGAATGAATTCGGTAACACCATTCGGGTACAAACTCATTTACAGGAGTATTAAATAACTTCCAGAACAACATTTCTATATATCATCGAAAAACTTTTTTTGTGGAGTTATTTTTAGAAAATCCATTGTTATTCACATCAGAATCTGTACTTAATCAAAATAATGTCTGCTCTTGTAATGACCACCAGGCGGCGCATCTGCACTCTGAAAACGTCCTGTTATCGAAAACGGAATCCCCTTGCCACAGGTGGAAATCCTGTTGTTATATAACATCATATGATCACGTGTATAAGATCCAGAGGGCTCAGAAGGACTATTTTAAGTGTGTGCATCTCAGTACTTGGAACAAAGGAAAATATTATTACAAGCAAGTAGCTGTCGCGTTCAGGTGGAACCAATAATTTCTTTGTTGGCCAAACGATTTCATTTGTTTTTATAAGATTTAACGTTTCGATCCGCCATCTTATATTCACCATTTTGAATTTTAAAAAATCTTATCTCCAGATTCGTCATCATCGACCCCGGAAACGTCTGAATTTCCAGTTTCTTCGTGTATATTAGTACATTTTTGTTCGCCAACTTGATTCCATTGTTTTGAATTATGTAAATCTGTCGTCGGATTCATCATCAGCCATATTAAAACCCGCAAGTAACAAATTTCAGATATTTTCCATGTAACGAAAATGTGTCAACTCGTGTGGAAGCACCAAAAGCGGAACTTTAAACACTTTTTTTTTACAATCAACTATTTCATGTTTCCCAAGTTCATTTTAGGAAGTTGCAAACTTTGACATTTTGAAAGAAAATTTTCGAAAGAAATTTTTACGTAATAATACAATATATATTTGTCACTTAACCTCAAATTCATTCACCGGCATCTATGATATCAATTTATAGTTTACTATAATCAAAATTACTTCAACTTTGATATATATGAAGAAGGTGCATTTGCAATTTTCAGAAACAAATTAAAAAATAAACAAGAATGAAGTTCTAGTATTTCATCATTAATAGACATTTATAAAATGATGTAGTTCGAAATCATAATCCTAAACTATTGTATCGTTTACTGGCAGTTATCTTGAACATATTTTCAAACATCTTGGAGAGAAATTACCAGTCGCAATGACATCTATCTTGTAAAATATTTTCAAACCTAATACTAAAATTCCAAAAATCTGAAAGCAATTATATAACAAATTCGATTATGGAACCGAAGTTATGGAAGAGTTGGATATTAATAATGAAAGTGATTTTAAGAAAGATTAAACATTAATATTTTTATTATGTATTTTAAAGTTATGTTTTCAGAAGCAATAATGACTTTTATAACTTCAATTCGACAATCCAGTTCTTTTTTTTAAGTAAAAAATATCATAAACTCAATGGCGCCATTTTGGAACAGCACTGTGGTATTATGTCCCTAATGTTCCACGCATAATGTCCCCATTAAGGTAGAGGTATGTAAATCGCATTATGATTATAGATTTTCTTTTATATCACAGACAAATATTTAAATGCTTAACAGATATTAGACATTTTTACTTTTCTTCCTGTACTTCTTTCTCATTGGTAATTTTATTTACGTTTACTTTTTGGTTTTCTTCTTTAGACAGTTGTGCCTCTAACCATTCATACGATGTATCAGTGGATGACAATTCAGGTTTACGATTTTCTTCAGACTTTATTATTTTCTTTCAGGTTGTAAAAACTGCAGTGAAGACATTCAAAGTATCATTATGTGGTACATAACGAAAATTTGACTAAAACCATAATCAACTCACCAATAATAGGACTGTTTAAAAAACACTTTTCTAACGTCTCTTTACAATAGAAAATATGTTGACACTTTGTTTCCCTTTATCAATAATTCTTTATGTTTTTAATAAATTGTCCACAACTACTTCAGCTATCTTTTTTTAGTAGCACATGACAAATTATTTGTCGAAAACTTTTTTAAGTTATATTACATTTTTTTACTAGTATTATTAGATTCTGAAGTTGTAGGTACTCAAATTGTAAACAACTGTATCGTATTTCTATTGCTAAAATAGTAAAATGTTATATAACCTATAGCATAACTAAGTAACTAACTAACTTCGATTAGCAATATTTTGTATATTCTTTTCTTTTTTTTTCAGAATGTTGCTTTTCACTATTAAAGAAAATAAAAGAAGTAATAAAAATTCTTATTACATATACTACTTTTTAATGATTCAAAATGTTTCAAGAGTCCCCAAAGGATTTTGTAGGAGTTATGAACGCAAAGTAGGTAAGTCAACTGAAAATATAGTTGGAGAAAAAAAGTTTAAGATATCCGGTAAACGAAAAAGAATTAAGTTTAGTTAATTATTGTTAAAATATGCTGAATAATTAAAAAACATTTTATTTGATATTTTTTTGTAATCCATTGGAGGATCCTTTTTATCATAGTATATTCCTCGTTGAGTTTGTGAAATTGTATCGAATTTCTTGATCTTTAATCATTCTAAACGCTGGGACTTCTATTTAACTACTTTTTATATTAACTTCAGCAAAAATTAAAAAATCAACAGAGTTATTCTAACTGTCAAAGTAGTTTTTTTTACTACTTTACTCTCCACTTTCCAGTGGTACTTGAATTTGTCAGGTAAATTTATGTCAGTGTTTATTGACGAAAACAAAGAAATAGTTGTTTTTACATAAATAGTAAGATCTAACACAATTTTATTAGTTGGTTCTACTATTTAAATAGTATCATTGACTGTGTAATTTATTGAGGTCACTATTTATATAATAAAGTTACCTAAATATTATGACTGTGTCTTATCCTACTATCTACGTAGTAGTTAACTATTTCAATTGTTTCGTACGCAATCTAATTCGATATTTTATCATTATCAACAACATTGCTTGTTATATAAACTAAATTACTCGCCATATTGTCTGACGTTTTATTTTTGTATTCGTCTTTGTACCTTTTTGAAGTATCTTTTTGAAATAATCTTATGACGAACTAACTGTGATCAAAAAATTGTTGTGTTAACAAATCGGGATTCAACAAAGCCAGATTAGTCCCCGTCACAGTTTAGATTGTAAAATTTACATTTCTGTTTACTATAACAATATGTTTTGTTGTCTTGTCAATCCTTATATTTGCTAAAGGAGTAATTTGATCTGCTACACAAACAAAGCTTGTCCTACGAACAGTTCGATTTGTTGAAAACAGTCATACCAAAGTCTGCGCTTACAATTTGTAGGTTATGTGAAATTGATTTTTCATTGGCAGGGTTAACCTTAAATGACGGTTTGAGTTGTCTTACCTCGGTATAAAATAAAATCTTAATCTGTTTTAAAATTAATTTTAATAATGATGTCCTTCTTTTATTTTGTCATGAACTTGTTTTTATTTTCTGAGTATGTTAACCATTATCTTTCATTTTTTCTCTCTGCATTCGCTTTGCTACGTATTTGTCATGTCCTTCTTTCCTTTATAACAACACCTTTTGTTATCTGAACAAACCTAGAAGGTAATCCTAACAATTCTAAATCATAGCAAATTTTGTTCTTATCTCAAAAACAAACCGAATTGTTCGTCTTGCAAAGTGAACTGTTAGTCTAATAAACCGAAATGTTAGTTTTACATTGACAATTCCGGTTGTTAGGAGAACAAATGTTTAAACTTTGCATCTACACTTTTATGTGATATGAAATACAAAGAAACAAAATTAATAATAATTTGTGGCCATAATATTAAAAATAGGTCATTAATGCACCCATTGAGTCATAGATGTCACTTTACTGGCGTCTTTTTACGTTTTCTCTTTTTTTTCTGTCATATCTTTTGTATTTGATGCAAAATCGTATTTTTTTATTTTCATTTAAAGAGATACTTAAACTTTAGAAGCATAATAATATACACTACAATTATTTAGAATTGTTACAAGTAAAGAAATCCACAAAAACTCGTATTTTTGTTAATCAAATTCGTTAGCGAGGAAATTTGGTAATAGACATCTGCTAAAAGTGCATGAAATCAGTTATTTGAAGAACAGAGATAATAAAGTACCATTACATTTACAAAAGTCAGCATGGCAGATTCAATATGGAGACCGTAATTATCAAAAAAATGACTATTTCATAGCACGAAAGATAAAATCGTTTTTCGGGACTGTTTTTTCAGTTGTTATAAAAAATATCGTTGTAAAACAAAATGTATGATGGCATTTTCAGAAAACTCCATGAAAGTGACTGAAAATTATGAAAATGATATTGATTTTGAATTTTGAAAATCTGATGCCAGATTCTTATTTAGCAACCCCAAAAACTTTCGAGTAACTATTTTTGTATGAGTTTACTAACAATTTTAATGTTCCATCCGCCATATTGTATCATCCATTTTGAATATTGATAATCAAACACCAGATTCGTATTTAACGACCCAAAAAACCTCCGAGAAGCGATTTTTACGATAATTCGAGAACCACACCAATTTTTAATCTCAGAAGTCTTTAGCAAAATATAAATATAATATAATGTCATTATTTATGACAAAATGAAGCAGAATGTTTATTTCGTCCCGTAAATTTTTATAGTCATAAAATATGTTTATATTAGGGTTTAATAGTATTGTTTCTAAGTGTCCCAGATATGGGACACCGTCCCATAATTGGGCCATTTACCTTATCGTTGCAGCTAAAAATGCATAAAATTTCCAAAATTAACAAACGACAACCGGGATGAAAACACTCCATCGATGAAATATATTTAAAACAAATATTTTATTTCAAAAATCATATAATACCTAAGTATAATATTATAGCGATGAATGAACTTACAATTAATATTACATACAGCTTTCTATATATTAATTTCATTTTAATCCTTAATCAGTGTACCATTATTAGAATTACTCCTATCGAATTGTATCTACAATTACAGATACAAAATTTTCTCATCCGGTTCTTTCCAATCCTAATCTTTCCCATACAGCCAAGCTTTCGTGACAATTCAATTTCCGCCATCTTACATTCTGTATTTTCGCGTAACAATTTCCGAAATTCGCCCAATTTATTGTTCCAGGGCACTGATTCGGTGAGATACATCGAAAACTGACTACTTCGCAAAAAATAACTGATTATGAATTAACATAAATCTAGTGTTCAAAACTGTTATGAAATTAAAAATGAAACATTTTCGCTGTTAAAAGAATTATATCATTAACGACAAGAATCTTGAAGTAACGAAAATTCGCTAAGACGTTGGTATAATTTTCATTCGACGTCGTTGTATCATCTAAATTAAACGCAAATATATACCTATACGCGTACTGTCACAAAAACATGTATAAGTATATATCTCTATTTATATATATATTTATATATCTATGTATGTTTACTCCATTGTATGGCCAACGATCATGCTATAATATATTATAGTTTGCATCGTACCGATGAGTTTTTCAAACCTCGATTCTGACTTAGGTCTAACCATACCGTAAACTGGAAAAAGTTCGCAAGAATAATAAAATCGTCTGTCCGCGTCGAGTTAAGTATTTAGCGTTACGTTTAAAAATTATTAATATTCTCTTCTTTTAAATCAAATATTATGCCATAAGTATCGATTAGCGGTAAATGCGGTGGCGCCGCTAATTTACCGTTTGCAACATTTTGTACATTAACGAATAGCTGTCATAACTAAATTAGTGATAGTCTCGGCATTCGTCATATTAAGAAAACTATTTAGTTCTCTTAACCATCATTTACTGATTCAAATTTACTTTAATCATTTACTACTAAATATTTTTCTTAATATTACGATTTTGCTTCTTTAATATGTGTAAATTATTAACACGAGCTATTTAAAATAAAAGAAACTTAGTGGAAGCATATACCGTCTAAAATTATAAAAAAGAATTACTTTAATACTATTAACGTAAGAAAAGTATCAAAAAAGCGAGACGCTTAATCAAAAGGAACCGAATAACGTAAATTAATGAAATTTACAATAATACAGAACGTGCGTACATTGTCGAAAAAGTAGAGTGAATTGTTGCACTTTACTAACGAGGTCGGACATAACCTCGAAACCTGTCGGGTATCACGTGACGAAATTTGTAAAGTACATCGTCAATGTAGGCATTTTCCCCTTTAATCATAAAAGACCGAAGCGACGTTTACGAGAGTTTTCTTTTGTTTTAGTTCAGTCAAATATATGTTTCGAGGATTGGTTCATCTCTTTCGGTCTTATGGCAGTGATCTGATTGACGAATATTGCGTGGTTAATATAATCAAAAACTCCTTCTGTTTATAATTTTCAGATTGGACTCTCATCGTAACCTAACCTCAAACGATTATTTGACTACGAATAGAAGTTCTTTTTGATTATACTTCCTACTTGTTCGTCGGATATGCTTTGTAAAATTGTAAAATGCTCGGGAAAATGGTGTAAACGGTTACAATTGTAAGATCGGACGTTAACAAACATTTAGAAAGAGTCGACCTGCACTACGCGTATTTTATCGTAAAAAATGTTCGCTCATCAGTCCAGATTCACAGACAACGTCAATACATCGAGAGGGAAAATGCGTCGCAACGTTCGTCATCGGTGCTTACACATCCATATAATATGCTTCGTATATTCCTATATTTATATAATTTTTTTGTTTTTCTTTATTTTATTACGCGATTCATCTATAGGATCGGTAAAACGAGGGAAGACCACGCGCAAGAATATCGAGCTTCTCAATCGATCGAATTCGATTGCTGCCATTTTATCTGTCAGTAATACCTAGAGTGGAATGTTGTCATAGAGTTTATAAAATGGTGTTGCAAATATGGTGGACGTCGAAAAACAAATAGGTCAAAAAACCGATTATCAAAACGTCGAAAAAAAATAGAGGTAGTTTGAAAATCTTCATTTTAATCTTAGGTTAGTGTCATTCTCTTGAATCTGTTTTTAAACGGTCGGTTTTTTGTTTTTTAACCTGTTCCCGCCCAAAATGCCGTAAATTTCCCTACATTTTAATCGTCACTTTTCTTATAGACACAAACGATAAATAATTCTGAATATTTAGATCCTATAGTCTTCAACTCTCCTTTTTCCGAAACCGAAGTCCGTTTTTCGCTAGGACCAGCCATTTTTTAAATATGGCAGCGAAAAGGCAAACAAAATTGAGAAAATTTCGATTCTTTGATCGGTTTTTCATGTTCTTCAATAGGTTCGCGCTGACCGATCATTCCAAAGACCTGTATCTGGTGGCATAATGATCAGGAGGGCGGGCCGAAAAACCGACAAATCAAAAAGCCGACAGGTCGAAAAGCCGACAGTAAAAAAAACGACAGTTAAAAGAATGACTGTCTTCCTGACGATGTGTCTATTTTTTCATGTGTCGGCTTTTCGACTGTCGGTTTTTTGACTCTCGGCTTTATGACTGTCGGTTTTTTGACCTGTCGGCTTTTTGATTTGTCGTTTTTTCGACCCGCACCCATGATCAGATATGCAAATTCTAAGATGGCGTATTTTTCGCTGCATTTTGTGTTTTTATAGCATTTCCGACATTATTAGCTATTTATAAATATTGTTGTACACTTATTATTGATTTCTGCAATCATATGTAACAGTATCTTCTATCTAATAATCGAAATTCAAAATAGCGGTTCCAAGATGGTCGACTGAAATGCAAAAAAATTTCATGATCCAGACGAAACTGACTACTCGGTGGTTTTCGAGGTCGCAGATTACGAATATGACATTTAATTTTTATAATTCAAAATGGCGGATCCAAAATGGCGGACAAAAATACAAAACGTCGCATGTCCGAAATGAAAATGGTTACTCCGGGGTTTTATATTATATAGTTCGCAATTATAGAAGTCTTAATTGTAGATTATATTACTGCAAAAACTGTTTTGCAATAAAACACACAAATTTATAATTTATAAAACGGAAAAAAATAAAAATACAAAAAAAAAATATAAGATTCTCTACAATCATTGACCTCCATGTGGTGAGAGATGGAAACATGAAAAACCATGGCTAACAAATGATAAAAACACAATAAAATTAATTTTATAAGACTTCTATAATTGTGAACTATATTATATAAAACCCCCGAGCAACCATTTTCATTTCGGACATGCAACGTTTTGTATTTTAGTCCGCCATTTTGAATTATGAAACTCAAATGTCATATTCGTAATCTGCGACCCCGAAAACCCCCGAGTAGTCAGTTTCATCTGGATCAAGAAATTTTTTTGCATTTCAGTCGACCATCTTGGAACCGCCATTTTGAATTTCGAGTATTGGATAGAAGATACTGTTACAAATGATTGTATAAATGAATAATAAGTGTATAATAATATTTATAAATAGCTAATAATGTCGGAAATGCTATAAAAACACAAAATTCGGCGAAAAATCCGCCATCTTGGATCCGCCATCTTATATTTTGCATATCTGATCATGTTAACTTTTAGTCAAACTCATTATGCCACCAGATCCAGGTCTTTGGAATGATCGGTCAGCGCAAACCTATTGAAAAACACGAAAAGCCGATCCAAAAATCGAAATTTTCTCTATTTTTTTGCCTTTTCGCCGCCATATTTGAAAAATGGCTGCTCCTAGCGAAAAACGAACTACGGATTTTGAAAGAGGAGTGTTGAAAACTATAGAATCTAAATATTCAGAATTATTCATTGTTAGTTTCTATAAGAAAAGTGACGATTAAAATGTAGTCTAAATTTACAGCATATTGGGCGGAAACGGATTAAAGGTGTGAAGGTAAAAAAAAACGATGAATCAAAAAACCTAGAGCATAAAATTCAACTATTTAAGTTAAGTAAAACAATTTTTTGATCTACCGGTTTTTTGACAATGATTTTCTGTTTTTTTGACTCGTGAACCATAAATTGTTGTTTGACTTACCTTTGACATGTTTTTTGTTGTTCAAGGTCATTAATATGACATTTCATTATTAGTAAATCATGAAACCAAAATAAAACAATGAAAAATACCTGAAAATGGGAAAGATTGAAAAGTCCTCGAGATTCAAGCGCAAGCGTCATCCTTAATAACTATCCAGTAAACCATCACTCTGCAATATAACACTTCATTCTCTCGAAATATGAATAACGACAGGTCTTCGGCAATGGTTCTCCAAGTGCCTCGACGCTCTTAATATCCTCATCATCAATATTCAATCTCGTACCGTATTATTTATAATATATATATTTATATATTCCCCTTTGTCACGTAATTAATATATACAAATACGCAGTAAATCGATGCCGGCTGCCGACGAATTTCTAACGCTCCGCTAAAAACTCGTTTGGATCGATGCCATCGCGGCTTTTAGCGAATCCGGCCGCGTTCAACATATCCGTAACGCGAGAAGCGAGTCTTGAATAAATTTCGCGTACAAAAAAATTCGCTCGGCGCCAAAAAATTTCGGCCAGAGAATATCCTAACTAATTTCCAAAATTCTCCAACTTTGAACTGTGAATTTTACGAGGGTATTAATCTCTTGCATAAATCTCGAAATCGGTAATTTTATTGCGTTTAAAAGAATTTCTCTGTCCGAATGTTTTTGGAGATTATCCTTAGAGTATTAAAAAATTACGCGTCGAGACATATTGGACGATTGAACCTTGTCTTTTTAATATTAGAATACTTCGTTCATTGAAAGATGTGTAGCTAAAAAATGTACAAACGTACAGACGATTTTTATTGTCCGACAAAAATTCGCAGAGACTCGATAACCTAGAATAACGGTCGGTTGCGTGATTAAGTTGGACTACCTTGCCAAATAATGAACAAATATCGGTATTAAACTATGTTGTAAACCTTAAAATAATGCGTAAAAATACAATTAAAAATGCTAGCGGTGCAACTGCATCCGTTGTAGGTTATCAAATATAAATTTAGAAATTTCCAGAGCTCTGGTAATGTCGTTAAATCTAAGGTAATTAAAAATGAAAACTAATGAAGTACAATTCGAATTATTACTAAGAAAGAATTAAGGGCCTAGGACTAAAAACTAATAATCCAATTCTGGTAAATAATCTTCGTCTGGTAAAAGTTTTTACCAGGATTATCTCTTTGGATAGAGATTCTAAAAAAAGGTTAAGTTTTGAGGTTATGTACCTCATTAAATCAACTCTTTCAAGCTGCCGTAAATCGAATAAAAAAAAGGACGGATGCAGTCTGGGATGAACGCAAGTATACTATCAAAAAAAATATCCAAATCTTTAAAATTCAGTCAATAGGGAGAACCATTACTGCATTACGTATCACATGTGGTTTTTGAGGTTATGTGGGCAATGAAGGCGGCGAAATAACCTGTAAACGAACGCTGTTATGCAGTAAACGTTAAAATCTGGAGCTTAAGTTCTAAAAGCGATTGGAATGTTTTACCGACCGTGCTAAATATAAAAATCGTCGGTAAATAAAAAGCAAATTTTTAATATTTTTGAGTTTTTTTCCTGTTGCTTCTCGTGTATACTTGCGTCCTGCGGCACGAGTCGACTTCGATTCACTTTTGGCATAAACGTCGTCGACTCTTTCGTCAACTGGTGACGTCACTTCGAGTTAAAACTATGTACAACGTCACGCTGACAAAGGGCGAAGTAACGCCGCCGCGAACATCTCGATGATTTCGAAAAAACTGAAATTTCTTTTTTTGATAAACCGGCACCTTTTGATTTCCGTCACGGACATTCGACAATTTGTCCGAGGACGACTCGACCGTCGACGACGTTACTTCCTTCCGATGTTAAAGACAAAAAATTGTAACGGAGAAAAAAAAATGGCAGTATGTAACTCCGAAACGATATTTCGGTCGCCATCCGATCGAATCGACTTTGGAAATGGCTCGCGTGCCGTTTTTTTTTATGCGCCGACGTACCGATGTGTACATAATATTCATATATATTTATATATAATCTATATATCTATAGTAACCGATAAAAATGTGTGTGAATATTAGTGAGAACATCTGCCCGAGTAATATCCACTTTGGAGAGAGGCACCCGATCGTCCAAATATTTAGGCGTCACTAAATCGAGGCGCGGCACGAGTTCGTCTTTTCGCCGTCATTGCGCAACGTCGTTTTTCGCCGTCGTCGTCTCGCCCGCGGACGGACGTTTTCGCCATTAGACCGGCGTGTCCGTCTTCTCGTCCTTCTTGATGTCCTTGCCCTCGGACCGGCCGTTTATGTACTCGGTGCTCGCGTGAATCGGATTCTCCTGGCCGTGGGGGATTTTCTCGTCGATGATGCGATCTTCGTGCTCGTCATCCTCGGGCGTGATGTGAGCCTCACTTCCGGCGCCCGCGCCTCCGGCTGCCTCTTCATCGCCGCGGCGCCTCGCTGCAACAAGCAACGCCACCATCGGTCAAGGCACGAGTGCGGATTCGACTATGTACAGTTTTTTTTTCCTAATTTTTTTTTTTTTTTTTTTTAAAGCGATCAGTGCAAGCAAATGTCTAGAGAGTTGTTAGGGGTGTGCTGATGCTCGTTTCTACCTAATCTAAGGTGATTTTTTATGTTAAAAATAATTTTTACCTTTTTCATCCCGAAATGAGAATAACAGGTTTGCCAAATTAGTTTCTACAGTAAAAAGATTATTTTTTAATTTTCAAAACATACCTTTCCTACTATTTTCAAACGTGCTATATAAATTTCCGTTGAAAAATTTGCAAAAAAAAGATTATTTACAAAAAGTGTTTCTGTTTAATTTTTCGTGATTTTTCAACTGAAATGGGTTATAATCAATGAAATGCATACTTAAAAAGTAATCCCGATTGTTCAACATAAATAAGACAATGGTAGAATATTTTTTACCAGCAATGGCCGATTCTAAAAGACAGAAAAAGAAAGAAATATATTTAAGATGAACAGTTCTTTCAAATAGATATCGTAGAAAGTTTCTTTTGAGTTTTGTATTGAAGATATAATTGAGAGGTTATGTATGAAGACTATAAACATTTTTAGTTTGTAAATTCAAAATGGCGGAACCGTAATAACGGCCTGCACCTAGCATTGCATCTCATACAAACTTCATGTACGTTACAAAGAATCCCGCACCAAATACATTAAAAGTTCCTCTCGGTAGAATTTTACTTAACTTTGTGGTTTTGTAGTTCATAGGATTGTGAACAAAAATCTTAGTACCAAAAATAAAAAAAATGGACAATTTTTTTGTTATAAATAATTGAAAATGCGAAATTCGTAGTACTTTTTTTACAACATTTGATGAGTGTATGTTAAAAGACGTAGAACGTGGCGCCATCTACTAGATATGACGCTGAAGCTGGCAGCAGATTCACAGCAGCAGTTTCGAAAAAATTATGGTTTTCAGCCATTAAAATTGCCAAAAACAGATTATTTGTATAAAATTTGTCTAAAAATGTTTAAATGCAAGTAATTTTTAATAAGAAATTATCCATTTTCACAGCTTTCTTGAATCAGCTGCTGCGAATCTGCTGCTAGCTTCAGCATCATCTACTAGATTTGTTTTTATCACAAGTCCAAGTGAATCACTTTTGTGACTCATTTTGAGTTTTTTCTGTCTCTGTTTACTCATAGGTTATTATTATTTTTAAAGATTGTATGAAACAATTGTTTGTACTTACCATGTAAAATACATTTTATATTATTAAATCGCTATTTTGAATTAATTCGTATTTGTACTCATGAATTAAAAAACTTAAGTCATCACGACTTTTATCCAGAAAACTGAAAATAATTTTCGTATTTTCTATTATTTATAACAAAAAAACTGTTCATTTTTTTTTTACTTTTGGTAGTAAGAGTTTTTGTTCACAATCCTATGAACTACAAAACAACAAAGTTTAGTAAAATTCTACCGAGAGCAATTTTTAATGTATTTGGTGCGGGGTCCTTTTAAAGGTAATCTTATTTCGTTTTCCATAAAATTATAACAATTTTAGATACACTAAATTCAAAATGGCCGGATGAATAAAGTCATCAATCATTACTCGGTTCATCACATGTAATTTATTTATGTGAATCTATTTTGAAGTTGTAAGTATTCATTGTGTGTATTGAATTTGTTTCGTTACGTGGCCATTTTGAATATGAAAAAATGTTTCTACTACGATATTATTAATGTTCAACAATCGGGATCACTTTTTATGTACGCACTTCATTGATTATAACCCATTTCAATAGAAAAGATCGTAAAAAATTTAAAAAACAGACCAAAAAATCCTCTCATTTTTATTTTATTACGGAAAATTGTTGTGTAATTAATCGTCTTTTTGCAATTTTTCAACAGAAATCACACTTACAAATATTAGGAAAGATGTGTTACAAAATTTTAAAAATCTTCTTAACGGAAAACTGAACTGAAGTTGACGCACCTGTTTTTTTTATTTCGGTATGAAAAGAGTTAATTACTATTTCGGGTGAATCTGTCGAAAATATAATAAAAAATAGCTCTGGATTATATTTGTGCAATTGTGACTATTTGTTGATTTCCTCATAAATTCAAAATTTATGAATGACATCATTAGAATCCAATGGATATCAAAGTAATAATCATTTTTTGAGATTGATGAAGGTTATGTGTCAAAGTTGTAATATTAAAAAAAAAATATTTAAAAATTAGATTAAAAAGACGATTTTGTTTAAAATTGATATAGTTATACAGTAATTGGTTCACCAAATCAACAATTTTCTAGTGAAATTGTCTGTAGGAATCGGTGACATTCGACTGATTCATCGTAACTATTGCAAAGTTTTATGTCCCCTTTTGTGCATTTCTGATTATGTGTTATAAACAATTTTTAAAAAAATTCTCGAGAATTATCAAATTATTCTTTTGTTAGATTTTTTATGTCATCTTCTTCTTTTAACTATTTTTCGGCTACAATTTTTCTAAAAGTCTATAATTGTTAAATAAAAAATTACTGAAATTTTTAGCGAAATTTTTCGCGAACGTTCATGCATTCTTGATTCTATATTATAAAGACTAAAAAAACGCTAGATAACAAATAAAACGATAAATATAAAAATAAAATCATTTGTTCACCAATCTAACAATTGAAAAAAGAATTCCACGAAGAACTGCAAAAGTTTCAGAAATAATATTTAAAAAAAATAAAATTAGCATGCCTAAACTCCATTCCTGCTCCTCATAAGGCATTTTTATATTATTCTGTTACTTATTCCTTAAAAATAGGAATATACAAGTATTTATATAGTTAATAACGTTTTTTTTTTGTTGTAAAAATTCTTTATAAAATTGCAATTTAGAACACCTGTTAATTACTAATTTAAATTACTAATTTTTCATACTACATACTCCCGTTAAAATTGTGTATTCCCCCTTTAAAACAAACATTTCAGTTACAATGAAATAAACGAGTGAGAAGAAATACAGGAGGTTTTTCAAAAAACTGATTTTGTGTTAAATTTAAAAAATTAAAAAGTTAATGGAACCATTTTACAAAACCAAAAAAAAATAACAAAAAATAGTTGAGTCGTACAGAATGATATTATTCCGTTTTATATTTCAAAAGATAGTAGAATACATAATCTCAAATCTGTCTCATTTTTGCATATTAGTCACTTCTTAAATCTTCCTAAGTAGTAAAGTAGTCATAAAATTAAACGAAAATAAACTCTTGTAATATAAAAATAGTAATTATATGGTAGATTTTACAATATTCTCGCTGATAGAAAAAAATAGTAAAATCTACTAAAGAATTAGTACTTATTATAGTAATTTGATTACTTCTATTATCTCGTTGTATATCTTACTAAAGAAATTGTGAAAACTACTACTTAATTATTGACTATTTCTAATCGTAAATATGACATTTTTTTGCAGTGCTTCAAGTAAGATGCTGCTCTCTAAAAAGTAGTAAAAACATACTAATTTTAAAGGAAAAATAGTTTACTTATGAATTAGTCAATGTTTAGTAAAAATGTACTAATCGCAAAAATTAATCAACTTATAATCAAAAGTAACATTTGTATAATGAAATAGTAGGTTTTCCCATTTATTAGTAGAATTCATTAGTAGAACTCATTCAATTTAAATTGAATGAGTAACTAATTAAATCAGTAGTTTTCAACTAATTGAAATTTAGAGACTGTCAGCAACAACTATTGCCGCTGCTAACTTTACAATTATTACTTATTACAGCCATAACTCTACCCTTTTTGTGGTTCCATTAAATTTTTTGTCTCTCTATGTATTAATTGGTAAAATTAATTAGTATTCATTTATTGTTTATTTGTCATTTACCAAACTATTGTTTGTAAAATTATAGTAAAATAAATATAAAAGATTTGAAAAAACACTAACGGTAATACATTGTGTCCAAAACATAATTTAATTCAAGCTTTTAATAAGAAACAATTTAATTTATTTTACCCTTATTTTTGTAAATACCTAAAAAAGTTATTTGCCTTTGTATAACATACGTATTAATACTAAATTCATTCTAAACTTTTTTTTAATCTAAAGAGTGCAAATTATCAGTATTGAAATTTTGCTAAAACGTCAGTTTGTCTTTTGTTACATGACGTAAAAATTGACGTATTTCAAATACATTATGTACTACTTAGTAGCGATTTTAGTTAGAAATAGGTGATTTTTGTATAAAAGTAATCATATTTTTTTTTTCAATCAATGATATATAATTATTTATTTATTAAACTGTAAAAAAACTGTTAATTAGTTGGATTGCAAATATAATTAGACATCTCTTTTAAAATTATTCAAAAATCGGTCCATGAAAAACGCCTAACGCAAATAAATACCAATAAAATTTATTTTTTTTGTTGAATATTTTTCTTTCAATATATTTTATCTCAGTCTTGAAAAGTATAATAAAGTATCTTGTAATCTAGTAAAAAATTATTACACATCTTCGACAATACAATTCACCTTTATCTTTATTGAATTCCAAAATGTTTACTATTACTGCACTAAAATTTGAATGTTTAACAAAGAAAACTTTTTTTTTAAATAGATGCAGTTGTTAACAATTAATGTTTCAAATATTTGTGACCTTATAAGAGATTTTGCATCTATAACAAATCAGTCAAATGTCAGAATTCGACACTACAAATTAATTTTTTTAATTCAATTTAAAAAAACAGCATTCGAAAATAATATTAAAATATATACTTAAAATAGTTTAAAAATTATATATTACGTTAATATCATAAATCACTACAGAATGTTTATGAAAAATAATTTTATACTAACCAATACGAAAATATTTCTTAATATAATGTATTAATAAAATATAGTAGTAAAATTCAGTAATACTTTTACAAAATATATTGCACAATTATAATCATTATTAAGGAATAAACAAACTAAAATATTTTTATTTTAGAAGTGAACAATCTTCAGATAGTCAATGCATGCGGTAAGTCTTGTTGTAAGAAAATTATTATTAAAAAGCACAAGTAGGATCAATGAAATTTGTCATCAACATTTCAAAAAAAAGTATCGCATTCATTACATTCATTATTCTGTAAGAGAATTTATGTAATTTGTTTAATTGATGATAAATTTATGTATATAATGTTGTTTGATATAAAATTATCATTTATGTTGGATTGATGGATAAAATCTGTTTTCATGAGAGAATTTAAAGATTGTCATGCCATTTATAATAGAAGCTGGGATTTGAGATGTTAACTACAATTAGATTAATTAGTTAGTATCTTCTGATAGTTGAAAAAATGAAAGCTTATAAACAAATTTTACAATTCAGACTAATGTCTATAATTAATAACTGCAACTAGCATTCTATGAAACTAAGATCATATGAACTATTAAATCAATGCAATGGGTTAGTAATTTTTGTTATTAGAAGCAACATCCTCAACATTCCCGTAGAAATCTTCATCTGCTTACATCTAATAATTTAGTAAAATTATTTTATTAATCCCTGAAAATGGTAGTAAATTGAAGAATAATTTTGTTATACACAGTATTAGTATACAGGTATCATCTAAGACATAAATGAAAAATCTATCTTAAAATGGCATATATTATAAATGAAATCAATGTAAAATTCTAAAAACGAGCATACGTTTGATTTCTTTCTGAAAAATGCAGAAACTAGAACACTGACCATAAATTTAACACATACAGGCATATTAATAACACTAGAATTTAACACCTACGAGCTCTAGCATGAAATCATGTGAGTGTATTGGGGGTTTAAATATAAGTTAGTACGAGTCCAACTCCCTGCACAGTTGTTTGCTCCAAACACATAAAACTGTTCTAAAGATTCTCACCTTCAAGAAATAATAACTAAGTTTACTGTACTAGTTAATACTAATGATTGTTATCTTCATAAACTGATCGTAATGGTTTTATTAAAAATTAAATTATTAAAATGAGGGGTTAATGTATTTGTGTAATTATTTTATGATTAAAGCGAATATCTATTGTATTTTTCTTTGCGTTTCTTAAACAATATATACGAACTTTTTCTTAAAGAATACATTTTTATATAATAAAATTTTGGTATTAGTCATATATACTTTTCTTTTTTTTCGATTTCGACATAATTTTGATGATTTTGTTGAGTTGTTTGACATTTTGTCATCATATTTTTAAATTCAATGTAAAAAATGTCTAAGTGAGCATAGCTGACGTTAAAAGACCTAAATCTAAACTTTCAAAATATTTCATTAGGTTTTTCGAAAAAAACACAAACCTCATGGATATTTAAACAAAAATGGATTTTTAAGAATTTTTTTTGTCTTTTCTCATATCATAATTCTTTCTGGAAGTAAAAAAATTCTATCGCCAAGTAAAAATTACTTAGAATTGACTGAAAAATTCAACAAATTTGCAAAATTTTTCTGAAAAATCTGAAAAATTGATAGATTATCTTTTATTGGATTTTGATTCTTGTTCTTTTTCTTCTCAGTTTTTTTGGTAAATTTCCATTCAAAAGTCATGTTCTTACTAAAAAAATGTCCTAAATTTTTGTCAATTTCTTTGTCGCCATCTTGAATATTTTAAACTTTATTTTCAAACTCTGAATAAATGCACATTATTTTAGTTAAAGTTTAAAGGACGTGATTTCTTTACTTTGAATCTGAATTCTGTAAAGATTAAAGATTATAAACAAACACTTTTGAAAAATGTTTTTTTTTTTTTTAAATCATATAGTTTTCACTAAATACTATATATTTTTGTTGAATATCAATTTCAATAAGATTTTCAAGACTTTTTTTCCTTTTTTAATATTTTGAATACGTCTTAGTTTTTGCAATTAAAAAAGAAAGATTTATTCAATTTAAAATCCACATTATTTTTTATTTAATCATCAAATTGTCTTTTGGACTACTAATTAAAAGTATCAAGACTAGTTTTCGAAAATAGTATACTTACAGGACTAAAAAAATGTATTCTTTTCGGTTAATAGATAAAAATCAAAGAATTGTTTAGAGAGACGCAAAGATTAGTAAAATATATCTGTTAAAATTGCAAGGCGAAAATGGTAGGGACATGCTAAAAATTATTCTCTAAATGGGAAAAATAGATATGTATCTAAAAAAATGTCGATATCATTGATAAAAACATAGGAGAAATTTTGGAAACGACCGCACTTGCCTTTGCCGATTGTTAGCATTTGCTTGTTACGTATAATGTTTTGTTCTAGTATTTCGTTTTATGTTCACGCAGCTATAAAATGCTTTAAAAATGTTTTTGAAAAAAAAGGTATCGAAATGCATGCAACATCGCAAGCTCGCAATTGCGCATGCAACGCGGCTGATATTTCGAAAATGGATAGCATATAAATTATCCAAAATTTTCTATCGGAAAAATAATACTCGAGTTCGTGCTTCACCTGACAAAATTTGTTCTGTTTACTGAAGTTACTAACATAAAATTCATATCACTTTAGTAATAGTTTTTAATTACTTAAATTTTGAAATACTAAAAAATACTGTAAATAATTAGTATAATTAATATTATAGGGGAATTAACTTATTAACGCCTGAAATTACATTTTTATCGAAGTATTTTATATCAAAATCTAAGTTAAATAAAACAAAATCCTACTTTTTTGAGATCGCTCGAAAATTCCAAGGTTAACATTAAGTTTTTGTCATAAGGAATTCCAAAATGGTGTCAAATTTGAAAAAAATTGCCAAATATTTGATCTTATGAATTTTTCGAGTTATCAGAATATTTGGATTCTATTAAAACTTTAGACAAATGTGGATGAAATATTTGTATTTTAAGAATAAATTTTTATTGACACGACCTCAAAATGGTGTCACAATGAAAGTTTCTTTGAAAAATGTGTGGACAGAAGCATGAGCTTTTTCAAAAAAAAATGTTAAGAATAAAAAATGATCTAAAAAGTTCTTAGAAATCATTGAGGAACATAACGACGTTTTATCAAAGTTTTTAAATAATATTTTCAGAAATTTTGTACGTCAATTATTTAAAAAATTTCAGTTTTTCAAGATGGATGAAAAATTCTGAAAAAATGAGTATAATCTTAGACTAATTCTAATTATTTTTTTGTAATTTTTTCGAAAAAATTGGTGAGGAAAATGAATTACAAATATTAGAGTTTATGATTTTTTCCCCCAAAAACTCTAAACTTTTTAAAAAACTTCAAAAATGCTCAGAATTCATCATATACCAAATTTTTTTCAAAATTTTTCGACGATTTTTAAACATTTTATTAAAAAGCAGATGAAAAATGTCATATAAATTGTATAAAATACATCGAAATTTTTCAATATGCTCCTAGGTGATTTCTATAAATTTTTCGTTTTTAGTATTTTTAAAAAAAAATATTATAATTTTACATTACAAGATCCAGACATTTTTCAAAAGATATTTTCACTGAGGTCATTCCAATAACGTCAAAAAGTAAATATTTTTTTTTAAAATCCACATATTTTATCCATCTTTGTTTTCAATTTTTAAAAAATTCCAATCTTGTTATAACTAGAAAAAAATCCTGAGACTGTTTCCGCATTTGTTTTTTTTTTCAAATTTAACGCCATGTTTGAATTCCTGATGGCTGAAAGTTAATTTTGTCCTAGGAATCTTAAAAAGCAACGTAAAAAATAATAACTTTAGTACTTTTTGCACCTAGGGCGTAAAATTTAGTTTTACGCCCGTGACGCGAACCATCATTCGATTCAGAAGTTGTAAAAATGGCAATTTTTCAATGCTGACTTAGTAAAATCTGTATTTAATAGACAGGGCAGAAAATTGTCATTTTCCGACTCGAAAAAGTACTTTTGAAGTAAAAAAAGTGTAATTTAAAGCGTTAATGGTTAAAATAGCAGAAATATTGTAGGAGTACTCATGATTTATAAAAATGTTGTAAAATATCAGGTAAAGCACGCCTGGAAACCGATTAACGATCAATTTTCTCTCGTTATACCGATTTCGCAGGAAAAAAACATTAAATGTAATGGGTTAATGTAAATGTATAAAATAAGGGCGATATACGCATGGTTGGGTGGAAACATTCGTTTCGCGATTAGTCGATTTCAGCAATGACCCATCTGCGCCGTTATCACGATGCTTCTGATTCGTGAACACGGGGCGAACGAGGGTGATAACTTGCTGACGTCAGCGGCTGTTAAATATGTGAGGGTGTAAAAAAGACTAGTCACGGACCACTAGTGACTTGGAAAAAAAAAAAACATAACGATGAAACTAGCGAAACATTCAAAAAAAGGGTTGCGGCTGCCTGTAGGGAGTAGACGACTTACCCCTGGACAATGTCATGCCTAAACAATGGAATCGCACAGTTAATGTTCCAGTATCGTCGAATTCTTTACTTGGCCCGGCTTGCATGCTGTCCTAGCGGTAGCAGCATAACATACAAGACATGGTATACAGACGAGATCATATGGTGTTCTTTTTAACTGCCTGAGGTAGTCTATTATTCATGTGCAATTTCACAAAAATTGCAATACTCACTACCAAATTGGAGCTCATTTTAGTTATTACCCCGTTTTTTTATGAAATACTTACCGATTTTTATTTTAAATTATTTTTTTATTAATAATAGTTACGTATAATCCAGTTCAATTGTAAATATTGCAATTCTTATTAATATTATAATTTTGTTTGTATTATACCTCTTTTTTTTAATATTATAATTGACTTTAAAGTCTGTGGTCGCTAGTTTTTAATATGTAATTTTATACATATTTTCCTAAATTTTATATTTGAATTCCCGTAAAAATACTCGAGGATTTAAAAAAAACATAATTTTGAGTCGTTTTGAATGTTTAAGATTACATTATACGAAATTTGGGTGCGGGTTGAAAAACCGACAATCGAACAAATCAAAAAGCCGACAGGTCAAAATACCGACAGCCAAAAAACCGACAATCGAAAAGCCGACAGTCAAAATACCGACAAATAAAAAAATTATTGTGCTTGTCCATGTCATGGGGTGCGGGTCGAAAAACCGACAAATCAAAACGCGGACAGGTCAAAAAACCGACAGTCAAAATACCGACATTCAAAAAGCCGACAGGCAAAAAACCGACACTTCAAAATGCCGACAGTAAAAGAACTGACACTTCAAAAATTGACTACCCGTTTGTCGATGTGTCTATTTTTTTATGTGTCGGCTTTTTGGCAGTCTATTCTTCAAAGTGTCGGTTATGTGACTGTTGGTATTATGACAATTCGGTTTTTCTACCGTCGGCTTTTTGACGTGTCGGCTGCTTGTCTATCGGCATTTGAAGTATCGACTGTTTGCCTGTCGGCTATTTGAATATCGATATTTTGTCTGTCGGTTTTTTGACCTGTCGACTTTTTGATTTGTCGGTTTTTCGACCTACACCCGGTTTTTCTACTATCGGCTTTTTTACGTATTGCTGCTTGTCTGTCGGCTCTTTGCCAGTCGGTATTATGACAATTCGGGTTTTTTTACTGTCGGCATTTTGAAGTGTCGGTTTTTTGCCTGTCGGCTTTTTGAATGTGAGTATTTTGACTGTCGGTTTTTTGACCTGTCGGCTTTTTGTTTTGTCGGTTTTTCGACCCGCACCCGTCTATATTGTTATGTGCCGGCTTTTTGACTGTCGGCTTTTCGACTGTCGGATCTATGACTGTTGGTTTTTTGGGGTGCGGGTCGAAAAACCGACAAATCAGAAAGCCGACAGGTCGAAAAACCGACGGTCAAAAAACCGACAGTTCAAAGAATGACTGTCCTCCTGACGATAAGTCTATTTTTTCATGTGTCGGTTTTTTGACTGTCGGCTTTATGACTGTCAGTTTTTTGACCTGTCGGCTTTTTGATTTGTCGGTTTTTCGACCCGCACCCCGAAATTTTTGATGTCAAAAATAGATAATCCAGGTCAGTTTCTTAGTCTTTACCTACAAATTTTTTGTTCAAATATATTCTTCTATAAGTAATTCCGCGATACTTACTAAACACATTTTATTGTTAATTTGAGCTAAGATGACAAGCTTATTTTTCACGTTTTAGGTGACATAAACCATAAAAATGTGGTGTTTTTTTTTTTAAATGCTCATTTTATATGAGCAACTTAAAAATTGTTAACAAAATAATTAATTTTTGTAAATTTTCACCTTGTAAAATCTGTAATTGTTAATGAATTTAATCAGTTTAACGACTTATTGACGCTTCTTTGAGAAAAACAATAATTACGAGAAATTTCAGTCAAAAAAGAGAAATTTTACAAATTAATTACTCTTTTTAATTAATAACATTATTTTCGTAAGTATTTGGATAATTTTGAAATACTAAAAAACTTAGCCCACAAAATTCTTTATAACAGGATGATATAGTAGTAAAAAACCATCCTGTTTTCGGTCAATTTTTCATAAATTATAGTTACTTACTTTTCCTAGCGACCACAGAAATAAAATCCTTTGATTATGAAATAATTTTATTTCAAAACAAATGTTGATAATTTAAAAGTGTTTTCATTGTTGTACGATTTACGGACACCTGCAATTTTTTTTAACTAAATTTTTTCTTAAATTATTTGATCATTTCTTAAGTTATTAGTTTTCTCTGTTAATTAAAATTCTAATATTTTGTTTGTTTTTTAATCACTTTTTCATAGAATTATTTTATTAATATACTACCAAAATAAAAATTTTTTCAGAGTAATTTATGTAGTTTTTTATGTAAGAAAAAAAACTTATTGGATTCCGATAATTTTAATTTTACATTAATTTTAAATGTATATTTTCTATTTCAAAACAATTTTTATTGAGAAATTTGAAATTTTAAATCTACAGTCTTTTGTTGGATTTCAAAAATTACTCTATCAGTACAAGAATTTTTTATGTACATTGTAAAAAATATCAATTCGACAAAAATAAATTTCTGAAATATATTAGAAAAGGCTTCTTAACTTAATACTAATAATATAATCACCGTTTGTGCATTCTTTACTATATTGTTATGTTAAATCAATTAAAAAATATATAAATTAAGGTTACAAAATTGTATTCAATAAATATTTTAAATTCAAATTTAATTTTATAATTATATTTGTAAAAATTTTATTACAGTCTAATTATTTTATAATGTTAAGGATTTTAATTTTGTACACATATTGTATTAAAGTCAATAAAATAAAATTCCACTGGTAAAAATGTTTATAATAAAGAACTTAATAAAACATCTTTGTATTATTGTTACTCAAGTAATGAAAACACTAAATGAATTTAAAACAATTAATTTGCCCGACTGTTCTTAAAAATGACATCGTTAGCAAAACAATATTTCAAAGTAAGATTAAAAAACTACCAAAAACCTAACAAAAACAATATATAATATACATTTTGCCCAAATTTTTAAAATCTACTAATCACAAAATTAATTTCATTTATAGCGAATCATTTAATATACATAAATTGTCATTGTTAGTTATATTTATATGCAATACGTTGTTATTTAAATAAAAAAACGTCTACTCACAAAAGTTTGATTTAAAAACCAGTTTAATATTATATGAAAATACAAGAACAAAATTAAAGAAACAATCTTGTAAATTCGCTATTCCTAACTCTTTTATTCTAATTAAAATCTTTAAACCGAAATAGTGTTCCTGAAAGTTAAGCTTCGAATAAACCTGCAACTTTTATACCATAAATCCAAATTTTTAAATATGTACACATATATAATTTATCTTTGGTGTTACACCGTACATAATATGTAACATAAATTAGGAATAAGTTAAGGATCGAAACTCACCTGCAAAGCACCAGCGACCAGTCGCACGTGCGAAGATAACCATGAAAATCGCTAGTAGTAACACCATCACACCAATGACAATACCAATGATGGATCCAGCATCCAAATCGACACCTAAGAAAAGTTATGAGTTTTTTTAATTGTTCGATAACGAATTATTAATTTATGGCATTAAAGCAAAACGTTTTTTAAGATTCATTTCTTGCTAAGTTAAACTAAATTATCTACTAAATGAAAATATTAAATTTAACTTTCACTCGTAATGATAAAAAATACAACCTGCTTGCAGATAGTCGTGTAATTTGTTGACATGTTAGTTAAATGCATATTAATCATTTATTTCAATTGATCAATTTGTGGACAAAGTAGAGTATTTTTATGTAAAAAGGTACAGTTTATTCATACTTTCCTAAAAAAGTACAAACATGTCTACTAAACATAAGAAATTGTCATAAATCATAATATTTAAAACAATTTTCTATGTAAATACTAAATAAATATTTGATGGACGTCTTTGACGAGCAAATCAGGATGTTTTTGTGATGAATACTCTTAATTCAAGCTAATTTTTTCTGATGACATATATTCTTGTAATTGTATTAAGGACATCAATATAAATAAAATATAATATAAATAAAATAACATAAAATGAAATGAAATAAAATAAAACGAAATAAAATAAAATGATAAAAACTCTTCTGTTTGACAAAAAATATTGCAAATTTTACTAGAAAAATTCTCAATTTTTTGATGATAGTAGAGATGGATTATTTTTATGGATTATATTGCAAAAATGAAACGACCACTTAATAAACGAGCATCATATTTCCTACTTTTTATAAGTGTACAAATATAAAAAAAAAAAACGTAGTTAATTTTAATGCTTATTTTTAGTTTTTTCATAAGTGAAATATTAAAATATCCAACGAATTCCTCATAATGTTTCTAACATGTATATCCAAAAATAAAAGGTATTTAATTTGAAAATATTGATGCTTTTATCTTGAAATTGTCCGGGTCCATGGACGTCTCTTTTATGTAAAATTGAAGCATCTCAAATTCACTAAAAATAACTGAAATTTCTGGAAACAAACAAAATTTCAAGTTGATATGACTTAATATTCAGAAAGCGTCATTAAACATTTCAGTCACACTTTGATTTGTCGGATTGTTTTATCTCAAATTTTAACTGGAAATTCCTACTAACTAACCATAAGATGACAAATCCACACTTGTATAAACACAATTTGTGTGTATTTTTTTCGTGTTAAATATAAAAATAAACGAAATGAACACACAACAAAAATAGTGGAGTTTACTATCTGGCAGAACTACGTTGGTTTTACTTCTTAAATAGTAGGCTTGGCTAATTTAACGATGTCACTATTTAGATAATAACATTAATTAAACCATGGCTAGTTTAGTGGTTCCAATTATTTCATATTTTACGTGACTCTAATGCAAAAATATATATTTCGGAATTTTAGAATTTCTATGAATACAAAGAAAAAATAAACTTGAAGATTATTTCTTAAGATAGCGAAGTCGTCTCTGAAAATTACCATACCCCTGAGAGATGTTTCAAAACGACCAAATTGAAAATTACCAAATGTATCAAAATTTTCAATAACAGAAACTCCATAACATTTGAGTTATATGTTTGGGAAGTTTACCTCCGAAATTGTTTACAGTCCAGAATAATTTGAATTCTATAAATGATTTAAGTGTACAAGTATAAGAAAATAAAAGTAGTTAGTGTGTCTTTAATCTTTATTGTTAGTTTTTCCATAAAAGAAATATTAACCCATTAATGCCCAAATGCACAGAAAGTTTACTTCAACGCTTATTTTCAATATGAAATAAATTTCGAAAAAAATGATCAGATTCTACCATGTTCAAGACTGCTCTTTCGAATGGTAGTAAGAAAATTTAAAAAAAATGAAATTTATATATAATTTTGACATATATAGTAGAAAAACATGATTTTTCAGGCTACATTTTTTTTACAAATATCGAGTTTTCGATAGAATATCTTAGTTTGAGTGAGCTAAAGTATATTGCAAGGGTGCACTCGATAGTTGTATTTAAAAGATATGCTGGTATATATTTGAAATTTTCGACATAAGATTCAAAATGACCACTGCATTTATAAATTCCTTTTCGAAATTGAACCATTTTTTGTCTTGAAAACTGTGGACTTTAAAGAAAATTTTATAAGAACAATTATGTTCTAGAATAAGTCGAAGAATTCCCACGAATTTTTTTAGAATGTATTGTCAACATTTTTTATTTTTGAAAAATTCGAAAAATCGAAATTTTGAAAAAAGTCATTTAAAATTGGTAGAGAGTATTCTTTAACCAATTCTAAGACGTTTTCGTTCTATGGATATTTGCGTCAAAGTCTATAGTTTTCAAATAAACAAGATTTATTAAATGATTTTGTCAAAATTTCGGTTTTTGAATTTTTTAAAAATAAAAAACTGTGCCAATGCATTCTGAAAAAATTCGTGGGTATTTTTCGACTTATTATAGAACATAACTGTTCTTATAACATTTTCTCTGAAGTCCATAGTTTTCAAACAAAAAAATGGTTAAATTTTGAAAAGGAATTTATAAATGCAGTGGCCATTATTGAATCTGATATCAAAAATTGCAAATATATATACCAATGTATCTTTTAAGTATAACTATCGAGTGTACCCTTGCAATATATTTTAGCCCACTCAAAGCAAGATATTGTATCGAAAACTCGATTTTTGTAAAAAACTATGTCCTAAAAAATCATATTTTTATTTTTTCTACTATATATGTTAAAATCATACTTTTTTAGCAATTTTTAAAAAATTTTCGTACTATCATTCGAAAGAGCGGCCTTGAAAATGGTTTAATCTGATAGTTATTTTTTTCGAAATTTATTTCATATTGAAAATAAGCGTTGAAGTTGCAGTAAACTTTCTGTGCATTTTGGGCATTAACCGGTTAATGCATCCAAAGAATTCCTCATATATTTCTAATAGATCTATCCAAAAACAAAATATATTTAATTGGAAAATATTTACGTATTTTTTTTGAAATTGTACGGTTCTATAGATTACCCCATATTTTTAATCAAATCATTATTCCCATTAATTTATCAGAATGAATCTGTCATTCTGATTTGCACAAGAAAGGCTTCATCATCGTTAATGACTAAACATACTTAAGATTTCTAAAATAATATTGAGTTTAGTCTCTCTTTAGGGTCCTGCATTACTTCGTCATTTATCGCTCTATTTTGGAGCTGAAATATTTTTGAAATCATTTTTAAAGGCCAAAAAATACCAATAACATTACAAAAATAAAAATTAATTTATTAATTTCAAAAGATTAGAAATGGACCAAACGAATGTTGAAAATACTAAAAAACGATAGTATAAAGCAAAGGTAGTATGAATAATCTTGACGTTTTAACATGACCAAATCACACGTAAATCTGTCAGCAGATCATCTATCTACGATAATGTTGAAAGTGACATTACCTAGTGCGTGCATGTGTTCAGAGATCTTACCGTAGAAGTGACCGAACCGGCCGAAAGCTCCTGCATTTCGTGAGCATGCGGTGAAGGTTTGCGATTAAAAAACGGTCACTGGCGATTTATTATCAGTGATTGGCAGTGATAGTGATCGGGTATGAATAAAAGCTACACGTGATTTTGCGAAAAATGAATTGCTGTGACAATCGTGTACTTTTCGTGCGAGTGCTATTCGTTTCACGTATCGTGATTTCCACAAAAGTATTTTTTTGTTCTTTACTTTTCTGACATTCTAATGATATTATCATAGTTTTAGACTATTGGGTCATTGTATCGTATATTAATATTCAAAAATTGTTTTAAAATAGTTAAGATATTTTATGCAGTAAGAAAGAGTCGATGATCCAATATCAAGTCGTCGAACGCATCCCTGTTAAACATTTCAAGTTATTTATGGGTAATTTATTGTCTATTTTTGTGTAATTCTTGTATTATGTCTAAAAAATTAGATAATTTTTAGAATATTTTTTGATATTTTTCGAAAATCAACCGATTTACGCCAAATTTCTTACACGAGTATTCTGGAGGTCGCTGATCATGAATCACAAGACGGATTTGCAAAATTCAAGATGGCGGATCCAATATGGTGGACAAACTTTAGAACATTTTTCGAAAAATATGCTAAATCGGTTGACGTGAAACGTCCCATATCTAAAAAATTAGATAATCGGTTGATTTTCGAAAAATATTCTAAAATTTGTCCACCATATTGGATCCGCCATCTTGAATTTTGCAAATCCGTCCTGTGATTTATGATCAGCGACCTACAAAACCCGCGTAAACTAATTTTAGCATTTATCTGACGATTCTTTTTTAAATCACGACGATTTCGACGTTTCTGCCGCCATCTTGGATTTCATCAATCTACCTTACCAACTTTTTGAAGACGTCAGAAATCAACAATTTCAGCCCAAAACCAATCGAATAGAACACCAATTTTCTTTCCCACAAGCTTTTTGATTCGAATTCTCAATTTTTGTTTGGTTTCCAGCCTCCATTTTGAGCCGCCATTTTGAAATTTTCCAAAAGGCCAGAACTGTTTTGAAGACGCTTGACCAGACGAACATTTTGAGCCCTTAAAAGTCTTGATTGGTTAATTAAAATTTTGGGTACACTGATTATACGGTTGACGTGAAACGCCCCATATTTTTGTATCGAAATGTAAGATTTTGTAGGCTTATTACTTGTATTGATCCATGAATTTCAAAATGCACAGAAAATGATAATACTCTATATTTTGAGGATCAGTATATCAAACGAAGAAACAATATGGCGGATTTTATCTGAAAAAGTATCGAAAAAACGGAGAAATTTTTTTTCCGACAATTTTTTACACATGGATAATGGATGGCGCTCCATTCCAAACTGTGGACAAAAGTAGACAAATAAGTTGCAGTTTAAAGGGTAATTTTTTTTTATTGAGCTCCGTTAAGTTTAGCCTATTAAAAATGGTGAAAAAGTGTGAAAATGTTTAAAAATTCGTATTTTTCCGAAATAAGTTGACATTAATCTACATTTTTGTCTTCAAATGTAAAATTTCGGTTTATTAAATATTCATGATCACTTTTTAATATATTTGTCGATGTTAATAATGGCGGATACATTCCGAAAACGACCAAGAAGAGTTTTTCACGGAAATTTTACGTGGAATCTGATACGATCATTTGTATCCGGAAATATATAAAAATGTCTTTTTTTATCCGCCATTTTGGGTTTTCAAAATTTCTCATTATTATATCATTATTAAATATCTCATCATTATATATTTCAATTCAATATAATCCTAAAAATAAAGAAATGGAATAAAATAAAGATTGAAACATTTATCGACGAGGCATATGAAAAATTCCATTTTTTTTCATTTCTAGGGCCACCATATTGAATCCGCCATTACTAACTTCGACAAATATATTAAAAAGTGACCATGAATATCTACTAAATCTAAACTTTACACTATAAGATAAAAATTTCGATTTATTTCGAAATATTTAGGAAAAAACGCATTTTAAAACATTTTCAAACTTTTTCGCCATTTTTAAGAGGATCAACTGAATGGATTTCATAGCATAATTTTTCCCATAAACTGCAATTTATTTGTCCACGTTTTATCCATAGTTTGGAATGGATCGGCATCCATTATCCATTTGTAAAAAATTGTCGAAAAAATTTTTTTTTTTCGATTTTTGGATATTTTTTCAGATATAATCCGTCATATTGTTTTTCTGCGGCAAGGAAATGTAATTTCGACCCTATAAATCAATAGAGCACACCCAAAAATAGTAAAATAAGTTGGTTTCATTATTACATTTTCATTTTTCGATTTGTTTTGAAAATGAGCTAAGAATCTCGTCATCTTGGACGTTAATGGATTAATGAAAAATATCACAATAATGTCCATTTTTATTTGCTTAATTTCATAATTCTACTTTTAAAAACGACTATGGAGGCAAGTAATATTGTCTTAAATTACAAATATAAGTTATGCTTTTCATTTCCCTAAATAAAAACAAAAAATAAAACATCTTTACTAATTTGTTTGTTACAATTAAAAACCTCTCATTAATGACTTTAATACGTGATTTAACGATTAATGTTATTAATAAATAAAGTCAGTTTTTATATAATTGATTAATTATACTACCAATTGGATTAAGTTAACTTATTTCTGTTATTCACAATAAAAAAGATACTGGAAATTGATGTGACACCAAATTAGTCGAAAATTTGTTTAGTTAAATATCATTTCTACAAAACTTTAAAAGGAAAATGAAAAATCTATACGATTGATTTTAAAACATCGACTTCTTCTTCTCATAATTTAATTTTACTGCACTCTTTATGTGTAATTATGTCAAACTATTTTGTTAAATTTCTTGAAAATATTGTCTGCTATTACTGAGGTTTTTATGTGAATATTTCGAACGTTGCAAATCGTAGAAACTGCATTAGGTTAGTCACAAAATAAGTTTCATTGCTAAGACTATGGAGTTTCTTCACAACTACATAAAAACCTCCGTATAATTCATTTTATCATGTCATTAATTTAAATATAATAAACAATAATAGTACGGTTATTATTATTATTTCGTAGGCGTAGATTAAAAAAAAACAGAAATTTACCAAAGATGGTTAAAAAATAAAAATGTTGATTATATATTTCTTGAATGGTAATTAAAACTAATTTACGAAATGAAAACGAGACAAATTTCCAGACGTTATTAGCTTACGTCTAAGCAACTTTAGGCAGTTTAAGTCTTTTTCGTGTAATTCATTTGTTCTATGAATATAATTCGTAATATAAATATAACGAAATTGTATCTTTTTTTTGAGTAAATTTATTTACAAAATTCTCATTCTTTTTTCGGACTATACATTTTTAATAACCACGAATAAAATAACCGAAACTAAATTCTATTAACACGTTAAAGACTAAATGTAGATAAATTTAATGTAAAGATCGACAGCACTTTTTAGAACTACTAAAATTTGTGTAGTACTGACATTTTTGAAAAGCAAAAAAATTCCCAGCATTTATTTAACAAAAATTTGGAGTTTTTTTAGGTATTTCACTTATTATTACTTTTTTTAATCATTTCTTACATTAGTCTACCTGAGATATATTTAAATATCACGTTAAAAATGTTTGGGCTGGAAGATAGAACTATTGTAAAAAATTAAATTTCAAAATGCTGGCTTAAATCATATTCGGATGTATTCAATCGTTTGGCCCGAATGAAATTACTTCAAACTTGGTACCCGGCAGTTTTTTGGCTCATTGAGTCCAAATCTGATGTTAGTCTTCAAAAATTCAAAATGGGCGTCCACAATCCGGTATCGGCGACCCCAAAAATCACCAAGTACCAAGAATGAAGTGATTTTAGTAATCACGCCTGCCATGTTGGATCCACCATTTTGAATTTTTGAAAACTAACTTCAAATTTGGTTTCAGAGAGCCCAAAAAATCCCGGAATCAAGTTTAAGGCGATTTCAATCGAGTCTGTCGACTGATGATTTTATATCGAATTTTGCAGCCATTTTTGAGCCGCCATTTTGAAATTTAATTTTTTTAAATGGTTCTATCTTCTAGTCCATGCATTTTTGACGCGATATTTATAAATATTTGAGGTACTCTATTGCGGGAAATGATAAAAAATAACGATAAGTGAAAAAGTCTTGATTTTTGTTAAATAAATGCTCGTAATTTTTTTATTTTTTTTGGGGGGGGGGGGGGGTTGGGCAATAACAAACGTCGATTTCAAAATTCCTTTTGCTGAGCTTAACTACCAAAAAGGTAGTATCAAACTTTATGTTAAAATGTACATTTAGTCTTTAAGGGTTAACACCTAAGTGAAACCTTTTTCAACATTTCTTTTTTGCACATCGCACTATGAAAAAAGGTAAAAGTACACGCAAATTTTGGGGGTCACAGTGCAATAGTTGACATGAGATTTGCTATGTGTCTAAATGTAAAATCAAGAAAGCTTTCTACTAGGAATTTTAAAAACTTACCGGCTGGTTCTGCGGATGTTGACAAGGCGATCATATAACTGAAGGATCCTTCACTGTTATCTGCTTGCAAAGTATATTCCTTTTCCGTGTCCGACTTCTGTACGCTGTCGATATTCAAAATCGCGTTCCATTGTCCATTACCCTAAGAATGAAATGAAAAATTGCTTTTCACGCTTTTCTTAGATCTTATAGTTCAGTTTTGTATTATGGTACACTTAATTATTGAGTATGTTTTTAAAACTAGTCAAAATTCTGTTCATTTTGGGTTTCTATGTGTAAAAACTGTGATCAAAATTAAAATTAATTCCAAAGGATCTGAAAGAGTAAATTTAAAGTCATTTGGGGTAATTAATCTGCTTCTTCTTAGGGGTGATATTAATTATTTACTCCATGGTATTTAAAGTGTACTCCAATAGATTTAAATATCTTTATTGCTTAGTCCATCCGTTTTAGAGTCCAATATAATATTACGAACTCATTAGCATCTTAAAATTATAATCAAAATTGGCCCCTGTTAACATGTCTTTATTTTTAGGGACCAACAAAAAACTAGGTGTGTCCATTAACGGTTAAGAAAAATTTGTTTTGTTCATGAGGTTATGTATAGGATACAATAATTTTCTTGCCTTGTTTATTATCTGCGTTATTTCGTTCAATTTTTATGCTGTTTATTGAGCAACAAATATTTCTTTTTCATATATTTACGATCATTTTAAATTACGATATTTATTCTAAGAATGGCATCAGCATTTATAACTTAATAATAAATTAAATAAATTTTAATAATTTGCACGAAGCATGAATGTTTGTACTTGATAATTTTTGTTAAAAATTGGTCCTTGGACTTTTCTTGTTCTGATTAATTTATCATGAAGTAAGAAAATTTACATTTTTATGCCAAATAAAAATTGCCACAAAACGGTACACTGAGAAAAAAAAATAGTGAAAATCTATTAAAAAATCTATTAAAAATCTTGTGTAGTAAATGGACGGGATAACTATTGCCCATAGTCAAATGAACTATCCTCTGTAGTAAGAGGTTATACTAACAGAAATACAGTCAAAATTACTAATCAAAAGTCATTTCTACTATTTTCTATAGTAAGATATCGTATATTTTTTCGATTAAACATAACCTGCTGTTATACGAAAGGCGATAAATTCGGATAATATATTTAATATTAATATTTTAATTTAATTTAAAGAGCAATAAAAATTATATACACTTTTAAACACATTATTTATAACTTTTAATGATATTCTAATGATATTCCAATCCATAATAAAATTTAATAATCTATAATAAAGTTTATTCGAGAATTTAAAAAACTTTCGGAAGCATTATTAGAAAGTGCAATTTTTAGTCAAGAAGAAATTGCTAAAATTAAAAAAAAATTAGAAATATGTCGATGAGAAATATGGTTTATGTTTTGAATTACGTAAAATACACTACAGAAATTTTTTTATATTTGTTCCCTCTTTCTAGTAATTTTCACTCACTTTTATTTACAACACTTTTAAATTACAAATTGCTAGAATGCACCGCAACTCTAAGCTAATCTCTGCAGTTGCATGTTTATTGTTTTGAGTTTTGAAACCGTCTTTATGTTTCGGTTTGGACGAAAAAAGGACAAAATATATTTTTATTAATTAAAATTGTTTTTGTAATCCAGTTAAAATCTAAATTATTACATAACTTGTCATTTCACTAATATGTAGTAAATTGTACTATGTATTTAGTCCTGACTCTTGCTACATTCGAGTGGTACAAATAACAATCTCGCAGTACATGTTACTACATAAACGATGAAAATGTATTATTTATCGACTATTTCTACACAGCAAATATGACTAAATTTTTCTCTCAGTGTAGATGATTGAATAATTGAAAGCAAAAACAGTAATAATAATAAACCTAAAAAATATTTGTTGAGTACATAACCTAAAATTCTGACATACTGGACCGATTATTAATTGTACACATAAAATAACTTCGGAAGGGACACATAACGATAAAATCTTGTCGAGTTATAATTCAGATACCACAAAAAAATTAAAATGTCTTTCTAGGGTCCATAAAAATGGGAAAAAAAAGGGTTGTCATATTCCCTCAACTCTAAGGAACTGAACAAATGTATTGAACAGAAGGTAATCGTTTGGGGTACAACTATTGTACCACGTGATCTACAAATTATTCCCCGGGGAGAAATAGTGCAATAATTACCTCATCAACAGCAGTGGAAGTCTCCAGGCGACCGCTTTCGTCGGGACGACCCTCATTGATCTTCTCACCATTGACGATCCATACGAAATTTGGTCGGGGGTTGGCCAAGACAGTAACATTAACCTCACCGCGACGACCAATCACATATCCGAATCGTTGAATAGGCTGGTCCTTCGGTGGCTGTGGCGGAACTGTAATTCGAATTTGATTGACAGTTATCGAACGTCCTATTGCCGACGTACTGATGAATAATTACCATCACTTGAATACGTGAGACAGTCTGTCTCATGGTCGTTACGTATGGGTATTTTGTCGCCATGATAACCAATTCCTTCTCAATCGAGCATTAATTATCAATTTGGTAGAGAAATTCAAATTGTGCAAGAAATAACTGGGTACATCGAAAGAAATAGAAAGAAAATACATTTTTTTAGAATTTCAATTTCTTAGAAGTCAATTTTTTAAAATGACATGTTTATTAAACTTATTTCGACCTTCTGAATTCGAATTTCGAGGTTAGAATGTCCTAATGTTTCCGGAATACCGTTTACAATATAAATTTAATGAAAAAATATCAATTTCTTTTAAAGGTCGTTCTCAATGTCAACATAAACATGTCCACTGTATCAGCCAAGCGTATTCTATGTATTTCGACCTCCTTAATTCGAATTTCGAGGTTAGAATGCCGCAATGTTCCCGAAACACCGTTCACAATATCAATTTAATGAAAAAATATCAATTTTTTGTAAAGGTCGTTCTTAAGGTCAATATAAACATGTCCACTGTGTCAGCCAAGCTTATTATATGTATTTCGACCTTCTGAATTCGAATTTCGAGGTTTATAATTAACTAATTTACAAGGAACAATGTTTAAATGAGAAATTTGTTAATAAATCACGAAATTAAACATTGTTCCCTTCCTTTTTTAACGTTCTATACTAAGAATAGATTCAGGACATCGAAATAAGTATAATGGGAACACCTCAAAAATTCGAAACATTGAAAAATCGACATTTAAAAAACTGACATTATTATTTTCATGAATATTACTGCTTTTTGACAGTCATCGTTTTTTGAATGTTAAATGTCGATTTTTCAATGTTTCTGATTTTTCAAATTCGGGTTTTTGAGGTGTTCCCAGTGTAATAGTCCGTGGGCATTTACGTTGATCTTGAGCACGACTTTTCCGAAAGATTTGTATTTTTTTCATCAATTTGCTAATTTAAACGGTCCTTTCAGCTCTTTAGGAGATTCTAACCTGGATATTCGGATTCAGGAGGTCGAAATACATAAAATAAATATGGATATATCCGCCGACAAATTTTGGCCATGGTTATCATTGGTGACTCTGTGACTAGAAGGAATGTTGTCATTTATGGAGGGAAATACAATTAAAATGATGAAAAAAACAATTTTTATTTTTCTTTCATAATGATTATGTAAGATGGTGAAACTATGAAACAACAATTCAAAATCTATAATCCCAGATTAGGCAGTGATTATAATTCTTCAGTTCTCAAATTTTTCTCAAAAAAATATTTTAAATGGGATAAGAAAATTGCAATTTCTCTCAATTCTTAAATGTCCAACACCTGACATAACTTCAAACTGTACCACAGTTTTACACTTGAATGGTCACTTTGAAATATTCTTCAGTAGTAAAATAGACGTAACGACATTGATTAAGTGAAAATAATCTCTTTTAATTAAAATGGTTGTTAAATGGTATATTTTCAACTTAACTATCAACGATAATTTTTCACGTCTTTAATTATGATATTTTTCTTGATTCTTATTGTATTTTTTTCTGCGAACCTCCAGTTTTTCGATTGAATAAAAGTGTAATTTTTGTATAAAATTTAAAACATTTTTTAAAATCTCCGGCATTTTTTAATCTAGTGTTTTCATTTTTTATCACGGATCTTTGTATAGATAAAACCTCCAGTCTAATAAACTTTTTGGGTACTTCTGAATTGATAGATTGTTTTTTTTACCTTTGGGAGATGACAAATTATTTCAGATATTGCTAAATTGAATTTTCAATTTTTACTCAGAAAAATGTTATAATTCACATGACTAATATTCCTTACTAAGTACGAGACAATAACACCAGAATGTAAAGGCAGAAATTAGATAAACTTTAGACTACTAATTATTAAAAAATTGTTGAAACTCACAGTATACTTGAAGTTGCATTTCAACTTTCCTTGGACGGTCAAGAGCGATGTGATTGGCGAAACAGCGTAGCATTTTTCCATTGTCATACCAATTTAAAACTTTTGAAGAGTTTAAAACAGCCGTTGAATCATCAGTAGTTGCTGGTGAATATCCATTGTACATTCGATATTCGTTTTCCAAAGGTTCATTATCTACAACGAAATTATTAAAGACAATGAACTAAATTATTATGCATTAGATAAATAGTTGTACCACATTCAAATATCGACGTATTTTACTTTTTTTGTTATTATGATTATGATAAATGTAAAAATGTTACATAAAATTATACATTTCATTTTAAAATTAATTGTATTAAAAAAAAACTACCCGAAGAAGTCGTGACTCTTTTTCTTTATGCCTATTAAAAAATTCATAAAATGTCAGACGTGAATGTATTTATTTTAAGTAATAGAAAGTTTTATGTAATAGAAATAAATATTGTTACTTAAATAAATCATAATTTTAATAACTAACGCATTGCTTTTATATAAAATAAATCAGGAGCATTGCGAAGTAAAGTACAGTAACTAGAGAGTTAGGAGTATTTAATTTTTGTTTTAGGAGATATGCCAATTATTTATGAAATAACAATTTATTGTATGAGGGATACAATATTGTTACTCGGTTCAACAATCATGCAAAAGTTTCTGTCTAGAATTGTCAGTAGACAATTTACTGAGGCATCTGCAAAGTTCTTCAGTACCATATAATAAAGTTAAAGAAATTGTGAATTCTTTTAATTAAATAAAGAAGCATTTTATAAAGAAATACAGGTAGATTATATACGAACAAATTAAACTTGTTTTTAAAGTCACAGAAGAAAATTCATCAGGCAAAATGAAAGTTGTCGACAAAAGTGTAATTAAGTTCTTCAACTAAACTCGACATTACCAAATACAGTTACAAATAAATCTTACTTTAATTTATTTGTCTAAAAGTCACAATTTATAAATGCTTTATTTCCTGTTTGTTTTATTATATTTAAATGTTAGTTGATAATCCTTCACTTAACATTTCTTAATACTAAGAATGAAAAATAAGTTTTCTTAAATTTTACATTTCTATGTTATAAAGTGAATTTAATTATAACAAACCAAACTGACATTCGTGTAATAAAATATACAAATGTACATAACAATGTTGAACTTATTTAATTAAATAAAAATTGGTACCTCTAAAATGTCTTGATTATTACAGAATATGAGAATATTCTCGTTTGTTGAGTTTATTTTTTGTAAAGATTTAATAAATTTCTGTTCCATATAAAGTTTTTGCAATATATTAACAATATAGTGAAAGATGTTTTTTTTTTTGTAAAAATGATCCCATTAAGGACGGGAGACGCACATATTTACGTTGATTTTCGACCTTCATTCTCAACAGGAAATAAGATTAATATTGATTTTAAAGTAATCAACCCTAACATTTTCGAGTAAGCTCATTCGATTGGCGTGGTTAAAATTGTATTTAAATTGCTTTAAAAACCAATATTTTTCGTGATTTTTTTTCGTATCAATAATGTTGACTGATCGATGACAACCAAAAGTGCACAAAATATATGAACTTCAACTAGGAATTTTTTGGTTTTGCCCCGAATCAACCTAACCTCTTCAAAACGCCAATATCTCCAATAAATAAACTTTATTCTATCAATTATGAACATTATTGATGAAATTCGCGTAACAACATTATCGCATGATTTTGAATTATTTCATGAAATATGGTCGGCCCTATCGGATCCACCATCTTGAAGTTCAAAAATCTAGCCTCAAATTCTTGATGAACAACCCCAAAACTCCCGTATACGCATTTTATCGCGATTTTGAAGCATTGTATTGAATTGCAGTCCACCATATTGGATCCGTGATTTTGAATTTCAAAAATCTACCCTCAAATTGCTGATCAGCAACTTCGAAAACCCCTGGACCTCCGTTTTAGGGAAAATAATACCACTAGAGATGCGAATTTCATCAATAATGTTCATAATTGATAGAATAAGGTTTATTTTTTCGAGATATTGACGTTTTGAAGAGGTTAGGTTGATTCGGGTCAAAACAAAAAAATTCCTAGTTGAAGTTCATATATTTTGGGGACTTTTGGTTGCAGAAAGGCATCGATCCGGCAACATCATTGATACGAAATAAAAAATCACAAAAAACGAAACACACGAAATTATGTTCATTTTTTTTAAATGCGCCATATTGGTTTTTAAAGCAATTTAAATACAATTTTAACCACGCCAATCGAATGAGCATACTCGAAAATGTTGGGGTTGATTACGTTAAAATCAATATTGATGTTATTTCCTGTTGAGAATGAAGGTCGAAAATCAACGTAAATATGTTCGTCTCTCGTCCTTAATGGGTTAAGTAAAATGTTTCAAGTCGCATTATTTAGTATTGCAGTCTTATTACATATTATACGTCAACATGAACAAAACCTGTCAAAAAAAACTAAATTAGACAATATAAGATAACATTGACAAAGGAATTTATTGAAATTGAAAATTTTTTATTATTGTCAATGTAACACATTACTAAAATGTATTGAAATTTTGAAGCTAATATCGCTTAGAGGCATAACTACATTCCAATTCACAATGTTTATAATACTTTTTCAATCAGTTTTGTCCAAGTTTACAATCTAATTGACTGTTTTTTCAGTTTCGTCCGACCAATTTTATCTTTATTTTATTACATTTCACATAACTAAGTAGTTTGTACCATTTACAAAAATAATAAATTTCAGTTTTATTTTTTTCATTTTTGCTCATCTTTTTGGATGTGTTCCGACAAAAAATCTGTTTAACCCATTAACGCCTGAAATGGCATTTTTTATACTTCATTTTCAATCAAGTATTTCGTATCAAAATCGAAGTTGAAAACACTTGAAAGGTACATATCCTATTGTTTTCGAGGTCGCTCTTCAAGATTCCGAGGTCAAAATTGAGTTTCAGCCATCAGGAATTCCAATATGGCGCCGAATTTAAAGAAAAATTCCAAAAATCTGGGAATTATTTATTCCTATCAATTTTTATCGAGCTATTAGAATATTGGAATTCTATTGGAACCGTACATAATGGTGCATAAAACAGTTGAATTTTAAGAAAAAAATTTTACTTTTATATCCCACGTCATTGTAACGACCTCAAAATGGCATCAACAATGAAAACTTCTTTGAAAAATTTCTGAACGTTCTATCTGAAAAACTACGTGCTGTTATATAAAAATGCTACAAATCAAAAGTTCTTAGAATTAATCGAGAAATATAGTGGAATTTTTTCAGATTTTTGTGATGACATTTTGAGAAATTTTTTTCAAAATTATAATTCATTTATGAAAATTTCTGAAAAAAATTTGGTGCATTCACTTATGAATTCTACGAGTTTTTTGTGTTTTGCAATTTTTTCCAAATATTGATAATTTTTTAGAGGAAAAAATCCTAAACTATAATATTTGAAATTCATTTCCTCGAAAACTATCAAATTTTCGAAAAAATTGCAAAGTACAAATAACTCCAAGAATTCATCAAAGAATACACTAAATTTTTTTCTAAATAAATTACAATTTTGAAAAAAATGTTGAAACAAAATTTCTCAAAATGTCATCAAACAAATTTTGGACAAATTCCACTATATCGCTTGATGAATTTTAAGAACTTTTCATTCTAGGCATTTTTTAAAAAAGTTCGTAGTTTTTGAGTTAGAGCGTTCAGAAATTTCTCAAAGAAATTTTCATTGTTGACGCCATTTTGATTTCGTTAGAATGATGTAGGGTATAAAAGTAAAATCTTTTCTTAAAATTCAACTATTTTATGCACCTTTATGCAAGGTTTCAATAAAATTCCAATATTCTGATAGCTCGAAAAAAATGTATAAGAATAAAAAATTCCCAATTTTTTGACAATTTTTTTTCACATTCGGCGCCATATTGGAATTTCTGATGGCTGAAACTCAATTTTGACCTCGGAATCTTGAAGAGCGACCTCGGAAACAGAAACGCACCTCTCAATTGTTTTCAACTTTGAGTTTGATCCGAAATACTTGATTGAAAATGAAGTATAAAAATTGTCATTTCAGGCGTAAATGGGTTAAACAGATATTTCTCAACTTAAGTACAAAAACCCAATACATCATTGGAATCTTTACAACGACATCGGTATCCTTGCTAATGCAACAGTAGAATGCAAAGCAGAGTGTTATTATGCACACAATCAAATATTATTTACTGCCGCTTATGATTAAGCACGGCCCTGGAAGAACTTACCAAGGTACAGACTTAAGTTTGCTGCGGGTCTTCCGCCGAACGCGCTGCACGAGACAATCATCTTCTCTCCAAGCTTGAAGGTGTTCCGGTTAACAGATCCTTCGCTCACGTGCAGTTGAGGTTCAAGCGGCGGCTCTGCAAAGTTGGAAAATAATTCATCGCTTTAAATCCTACTAAATCAAACGGTGCCCCAAAGTATAATCCGCTAAACAGTACTTGCATATAAAACTTACTCCAACAACTTTTTGACAATAGCCCCGATAAATTTCATTATTTTGCAAAAAGCTGCTTCGCCTTCTTTATTACGGTCGTCAATATTATTAAAAGTATATGCGGATGCGGTACTTTGTAACCCAGTTTATCTACCCTTGTATTCCGTAAATCTTATAATATTTTCTTGACTATTTTCCAACGAGTTTCATAGATAATTACGTAATTTTAACATTTAATTATATCGTTATATATTAATAATAGTCCATTGGGCAATTTTCTTGAAAATTATTTACCCGTAAAACTAATTATATTTTTTCTCACAGTAGGTCACAAAATACGATTTTGTTCCCTGTTATCCGGTCGCAAAATGATATTTTGCGCCCTAGGTACGAAAAAATAACTATTTCAAAATTATTTATGAAAATTTCATCATTTAACTTACTGGCAACGACGATCTTAACAGATGCGAAAATTTCACTTCGTTTTCCTAGAGGCACCACGGCACATGTGAAATTTCCGTCGTACTTCTCTTGGACAGAAGTGATATGAACACCGCAGTGTCCATTTACCGTTCCATTTCCATAGTACTCGATACCGTCACCTTCCGGTTGCTGATGGTCATTGAGGACGATGGATTGGTCGGGTAACGAGACACGACATGCCGAAATCTGCGTCGGCACTGTGCAAAGTATCCTCAAACTCTGGCCAGCCTTAACCGCCACTTGATTCTTCGGTTCTATGGTGACCGTCACCGGATTCACTCCATATCCTGAAATGCAAAAAAAAAAAATTGTATTAGCCAAAGTTTCATCATCAGATGCAATAATTCATTGTTCTGGACTTCATATCCTATATTACGAATTTTAAGCACAAACACAAATAACCTGTAAAATTTTCGTATTTTGATCCATCATATGAGATCCGACATTTTGAATTACGAAAATCTGACAACAGATTTGTTATTCGAAATAAATTTTATGATTTTGTTCCGCCATATTGGATCAGCAATATTGTTATGTCATTTTTTGGTCCTAAATGTCATCGGTCTCCTGTTTCTGACGAAAAATGCATCATGACAGTTCTAATGACTTATGGCAAATAAGTTAGGTTAGGGAATAGGTAATTAAATCTGAGCGAAGCGAGCGATAATATTTGCCAAGCACAAGTGATGCTGGGAAAAGGCTTGATATATTCTAAAGTGGAAGTTCCCGAAGAGGATGATACCTGGCGTCGCAATAAGTGAAATAAGTTCCAGAACGTGACAGCCGTGCTGACATAGGTACGAAGTATTGCGAGTGGGTACGACTCGTCCCGAAGGTCGCGGAAAAGCAAGATTTACGAGACAAAAAGTCAAGTTGATTAAACCGCCACCATTCTCTCTTGTGCCGTGGAACTTGCGCTCGTCCTTCTTACCCTGGGTTTATTATTGAATCGTACATGCACTTCGTATATTTTTGCATGAATTTCGTTTTGCAATTTACGTTTTAGCTTTCTTTTTATTGACTTACGGAGCAATTTAACTGTATCACGAATTGAAATAACTGCAGATGAGTTATACGGTTACCTAGGGCTGCATTTGACGTCATTTTATAAACGTTCAAAAAATGTCTGACTACAACGTACTCGTTCTACTGGAGTATTGAGATTCGTTTAGAGTATATCAAGATATTGGATTTTCGTGTCCGATTAAGAATGAAATAAGCAGAAGTCACCTAAAGAATGGATAAATTTTGCGAGATTAGAAATTTCAAAATGTCGGATTCAAAATAGATGACGAAATGTACTACATAATTGTGATGTATTTGGAGATTTTTGAGATTGCAGATTAGAAATTTAATTTTTCTGAGTGATCGACTATCTCGAATTCGCCATATTGTATTTTTTACGTCCAATCCATCAGAAGAGTATTTATTTCATTACAATTATGTTCCCTTTTTACAATTCGGTCGTTCATTTTGAATATGTCATTTTGAATTTCCAAAATGTCCGGATTCGTACCCAAGATAATTGATAAATTGCAGCTTTTGTTTTCCATTCAGCGTGGAAATGATGAAGAGTAACGAAAATATGATTTATAGCTCAGTCAGTATGTAGCCATTTATAAAAAAGTTTTGAAACAGCGTGGATTCTTGAGGGAAGGCTTATTTTGACCTTTAGACACTGTTTTTTCGAAAATCGGAATTGAAAATCCATGGGTAATTACTTAGAAAATGTGTTTTTGTATTCGCCCTACTTTTTCCTAATTTTTAAATTATTTAAAAAAAATTCAGTAGCACTTTTTCGAAAATACAAACTTTTTTCCACGTTATAGTTTAATGATTAAAAAACGATTTTTACAGTAAATAATGACACAAATATGCTAGTGCTAGAATAAAAAATGTAACAAATTTTTGTTGTTTGTTAAAAAAATCTTTTTCCTCGTAACAATTTTTGTTTAAATTGGAATTTTTGAAAATCCATCCGTGATTACTTAGCAAATGTATTTTTACATTCACCCTACTTTTTTTTTATTTATAAATTAAATTAGAAAAGTGCAATAATATTTTTATGAAAATTCAAAATTGTCTTCACGCTAAAAGAAGATTTCTGTAGTAACTTTTGAGATGGAATTCACTAGGGGTAGGATAAAAAATGTATCATAAAAAATTTATTTGCGTTGTAAGATTGAAAATGTGTTTTTATGTCAATTCCACTCTTTTTAATATTTAATTTAACGTAGAAAAATATAGTAGAATGTATTAAAAGAAACAATGTTTTTTCGCGCTTTAATGGATCAGAAAACGTTCTTATACTTTTTATTCTAGGATAACTGTAATCTTCGTAAAAAATTACTAATGAAATGATTTTATCAAATTTTTTAATGGTGTATTTAGTTGATGTTCTGGTTATATTCTGGCCTTAAAAATACGCCAACTACACTTCAAAGTTGTAGGTGATGAAAATGGTCACAAGTTCTTTTAAATGTCTTTAGAACCAAATATGGAGATTTTTAATGTATTTGTTATTTTTCGCACATTTTTTTGTTTATAACTTAAAAGTATCGATCTTTTGCATTTGATTTCAAAATTTTTCAACAAAACAAAAAGATTGAAATAAATTTAAAATCAAGTGTACTTATAAAACAAAAGGTATCAATTTCACATAAATATGAGTTTATTAGTGCGCCCCTGTGAGATGACATTAGCAATAAAAAATCTTGTTTAGCAGATATCTGTAGAAAATTTTATCAGCTACAAATTGTTCAGGTATATTTTTTACGTATAATTAGTAGAGACGGAGATAAACACCAAAAAGATAAGAAACTCACACATTTATGTCGAAAAAAAAGAAAAAACATGACACTTGAAACACTAATATATCATAGAAAAACAAATGTCATCCCTCCCACTTGTAGAAATCTTTGATAGACACCTCAATAATTAAAAAACACCTATTCCCTTTTTTAGTCCAAATTTTGAACAACCATATTTCGCAAAATATTAATCGTAACAACTCGACACTACAAATATTTTTTACGATGTTTTATTAGCTTTCAAAACTGCGTATTTTTGTTTTTCGAGTTTTTTCAAGGGAGGGAACAATACGCAAAAAACGACAATGGCGAAATTATTTAAACAATCGGTTGCTGAGAAGCATATTGACAAACTTTGAAATGTGAAAATTACCAAATTAAGTGAAATTTAATTACTTATCTTTTATGTCTACATGATTTTTTGCGTAAATCTTTTCCTTTCCGATTTACAAAGGAAAATGTAATAATTTTATGCCTTAAAACTAAACAATGCTAAACAAAATCCATATTAATACCTTATATCTGCGTCAATTTTGCACGTAAAAGGATTTCGAAAAAAAGGCAAATTATTCAAAAGTGACTAAGTCTCTCTATGGAAGCCAATTGCGAAAAATTGATACTTCTTCAGATAGAGGAAAAAAATCTTAAAAAATTCTTAAACAGTAAAAAATGGAAATTATACTAACAAAATTTTGTCTGTATTAATTTTGGACCTAGAAAAATGAAAAAAAAAAAGAAATTATTCAGATTTTTATTATAGGTATAACTTTCCGCTGAACACAGAGAAACTTTTAAAGGTGGTCCTAAAAAATAAACATGATATGTGGCTTCGCTGTGAGGAATTTGGCCACTTTGTGAGGAGTTTGACTTCTTCGTGAGGAATGTTTATTTTAAAGCGGAATTTCTTTCTAAAAATAATATGCGGATTCGGTGTGAGGAATTTGGCCTCTTTACAAGGAACTTGGCCTCTTTATAAGGAATTTGGCCACTTCGTGAGGAATTTGGCCTCTTCGTGAGGACTTAGGCCCTTTCTTGAGGACTTAGGCCTCTTCGCAAGAGTTTGTCTACTTCGTATTTTACTTTACAAATTATCAAAACTTTCCCTTATTAAGCTTAATTTGACTGGGCTATTAGTAGAATTATTGGTTTTTTAGTATTTTAGGAAATTGCATCAATTTTCAGAATGAATAATTCTGATTATATAGTAAATAAATCCCAATAATAATTTAGACTATATTTCTTTCGTTTTGAAATGAAAATAAGATTTTTGTCGCAATTAATTACAAACATATTTACTCTGAAGACGTCCCACTATGTTTAATTACAAATTCTACATATGCGAACACTGGGAATTTCTTATAATTCAGTGTATAACAACGTATAAAATTTCCAGCATTTTTGCTTTGCATCCATTTTTCTCGAAATTATCAAGAGTAATATTATATCTCGTTAAATAAATCTCATTCTTTCCCTCGTTATACTCGCAAACGATTTTATGCGAAATGTAAACTATGAAGTATATTCGTATCTCAAAACAGGCGTGAAAATATCGTTTTTTACACAGGATTTCGAAAGAGTTGCTAAAATGAAAATCTCTGTAATTACTACCAAATAAAATATGATCAACTTTCGCAACATGTGCTACAAAACGAGCCAGTGTACATGTAAAACGCGAATGCCACGCGAGCAAACAAAACCTTAACGAGGTAAACGAACGCGACACCTCGCCATTCATCCTGAGATAAGGCAGACCGAGCACGTTTTGTACATTTTACGTCGTATATTAACGAAAGTCAAAAGACAAAAAAGACTTGCTTCGATATCGGCTGCTATCGTTAATAACTACATTGTCACGTTCCCTTCTGACACTTCTCCTCTTCGTCTTTCGCTTTGATAACGTCGACTATCTTCCTAAAATTGCTATATCTAAAACTTAACAATCCCTGTCGAGATTGAATAATTAATAATCCTGGTGATAATGTGGACTCTTTTGTAATATTCGAGACTACAATTCGAGTTTTTTCAACGGATATTTGTTTAAATATATATGATATCTAATTTTTCAGTTCCGTATTTTAACTGGTAAATAATGGAAGTTAATGTTGAATTTCCCAAACTGATAGTTACTGATTGGGATCTATTGACATGATCAAACCCAGTTAAATTACAGGATTCGTTAGATACACCATAGAAAGACAATTTAGCAAATAAATTGTGATTTAGAGTATCAAAGGCACAGGTAAAATCGAGAAGATATAAAAGTGTAAGAAGACGATCCCAATTAGTAAGGTTATCGTCAGAAACATTTGCATTGAAATGAAAGGTTAGGAAAACCAACTGTAAATTGGTTACATACTATAATCCCCACCGCCATAATTCCCACGTCATAATCCCCACGTCATAATCCCCACCATCATAATTCCAACCTAACCTAACCTAACCTAACCTAACCTAACCTAACCCCACCGTCATAATTCCCACCACCAACATCCCTACCGCCATAATTCTCACAACCACAATTTCCACTGCCATTATTCTCCCCATCAAAATTACCGAAATAATATATATAAAGCCCAGTCAATTATTGTTGATCAGTTGGTAAGTTGTCTATAACATTTCAACACGTCCAATATTACGATGCCTTTACATTTTGTACAAAATCAAAAAGGCAAACGGGATTTAGTGTTAAATGGATATCTTCTACACCAGCAACACGTGGGAAAAACACAAATAACATGGCGATGTTTGATATTAGGAATTATGGCGTTGGGTATTATGGAGTTGGTGATAATGTCGGTGGAAATTATGACAGTGGGAATTATGACGTGGGAATTATGACGGTGGAAATTTTGACGTGGGAATTATGATCTGTCACCTGTAAATTGGTTGGAATTTGTTGGTTGAGAGAACCAATTAATTAGTAAGAAAACCATTGAATTAGATAGGAGCACCAATAAATAGGTTAAATTGGTCCTCCCCAACCAATTTACAGTGGCCCTCCCCTTATTTTAACTTTTCGAGTCAAGGAAGATGGCGGCTTCTTCCCTTATTTTACCGCTTCCTCTCATCCCAACCACTGGCAGTATGAGAGAATAAAAACAGAGAGAGGAGATATAGTGGCGTCCTTTTCACCTGTATACGCAAGCGCAAACAGGAGTCCGCAGTCTTTTGAACACTTTCATGAGGGGAAGAAGTTAACATAAGGGACGAAAAAAAGTTAAAATAAAGGACGTAGTTAAAATAAGAGGAGTTAAAATAAGGGGAGGACCACTGTAGTTGTTAGCTCGCAGCGCAACGAGCCAACTTTGGAACGAAATGAGATAAAGCAATGTTTCTTTTTTAGTTTTACAGAAAAAAAAATAGATCTAATCGTTATTTTGATGAAAATATTTTCAATAACCTTAAAAAAAAGGCGAAAAATCAAGATATTTCGAGTTTCCCTCTATCGATATATTCATTTACGGCTTAAAATAACCGCAAGACAAATCTGAAAATATGCCTACAGAAACCCACGAGGTGCAAGAACTTTTGGGTTGAACTCAATCGAAGCTCACCGTGAGATCTTTAGGTGACAATAAATTAGGGTTTTTTTTTTAATATGACCAATTGTAGCTACTACGTGTGATTGTAACAAAGCAAAATTCATTGCTGGAACTAAATAGTTAGTTGGACCCCTAATAACAACCTTTTAGATAGTGACTACAGTAACTTCTAATAATTCTAATTGAATGAAGCATCAATAAATTCAATTTTTCTTGCGCAAGAAGATAAAAGATTAATTTGAAACCACACCTCAACCAGGTCGTAATTTCACTAGAAGTAACAATGGAACTTTGCTCGGAGGCACAATAAACCATTCACCAAGATGCAATAAAGCATCCTGAAAGTAAAAGAAACGCAACCCGCAACAACGTTCCGTGCTTTTTCGATTAGCATTCGGCGCATCTGTAAATTTCCCGTGCACAGTGCATCAATCCGGTTCCAAAACACAAACAAGACATCAAGCTTATACAGTGCGGCCGAACGTGATATCGTGCCGCTAGGCGCCATTATGTTAATGGGACGCAAGAATTATGATAAACCGGGCGTGGCGCTTTCGCCGCTAACGATTATCATATTTCATGCCAGGAACCCGATGACACGCGAATAACTCGACGAGAATCTCCCCAGAGCTTTCGATTTAAGGTCAAGGCGGGTGTAAAGTGATTTATATCAAGAGCTTTTTTTAGTTTCGTAAAAAAATCGGGTCTTAAATGCCGCAAATTCCATGTTTTTCGCACCATTCTTCGAATTTGATTTATTTTACGTACGCATATCGTGGTGAGCAAATGCGTCAGTGATGTTTATTTATATTCATTTACACATTGCTACGATTAATTTTGGAATTCATTACCTCTTTTATATCCGTTAGGTATAATGGGATTATTAATATTTATTCCGGACTGCGTGCATTATTTATAAAATTACCTTGTTTGTTGGTCCGAAAAACAGCATAGCAGAGATTAGTAGTCAAATAATTTAGAGGAATTTTTAAAGTAGCATATACGTATAACTAAACAACCGAAAAGTTTGGGTTAATTTTGTTTCAAGTTCTTTTCGAGTACAATGAAGGATAGATTTTGAAATTACTGATTTGAATTTGTATATGAAAACGGTAAAATACAAATCCTTCTCCACCTAGAAAAGTGTTTACCAGTCCTAAATTTTAAGACGTGTAGGGTACGGAATTCAAAATTTAATATGGCGATCCTGAAAATGGAATCCGAAATTTATAGACTTACTAAATACAAAACTATGAACTTTTCCAAAAACATAATAAGAGTAAAAAATTCTCAGAATTAATTCAGGAATACACTGTAATTTTTATGTTAATATTTAGAAAAACTTTAAATTCTAAAAAAAATCCTTGCATATTCTCTGATTCCAAGCATTTTTTCTTTTCAACTTTATTCAAAAATTTGACAGAAAATGTCAAATTTTATATGTTATAGATTTTTTATCTTAAAAAAATATCAACTTTTGGACAAAAAATTGCAGAGAACAAAAAGTGCTTGGAATCCATCGGAGAATGTTTTCGGAATTTTTCATAATATTTTTTAGTCCAATTAAAAATTTTTAAAAATATCGAAATAAAATCTAGAAGAATTATATATTTCTCAACTAATTCCATGAAATTTTCACTCTTGTTTTTTTTTGAAAAAGCTCATAGTGTTTTGGTTAGTACTTCCTGGAATTTTTAAAAAATTTTCATTTCAAACGCCATTTTGAGGACCGCTATGTTGAATTTTTATTTCAGGCCCTAAATGTCTTGAAAGTTAGATCTCGAAAATACTTTTCTAGGCGAAAAAGGCTAAATATTTCACCGGTAACAAAAATTTTAGACTTAAATCTTGTTTAATGGAAAAAAATCGCAATTTTCGGCAATAAATTGTGTATAACTTTTTCAACGTCCGTTGTAGATAAATTATGGTGCGATTTTCCGAAAAACTGTTCGAAAGTTCATTGAAAATTGAAGACATTTGAGTACTTAATGGGTTAATTTTGTTTAAACTTCTTTTCGCGGACAATGAAAGACAAATTTTAAGAATTCTGGTTTAATTTTTCTTGTATAATTTAATTCTGGCCACGTAAATACTTTTATTTTGTGCAATAAATTATGGTTGGGTTATTCAAATTTTTAATACGTTTGTGTAAATAACAACAAATGATTTTGTAAATGTTTTTTAAGTATTTATGCAAAAATATCAGACCATGAAGTGTGTAACTACTTATAAACAAATCGTTGCAGCAATTATTTCAAGTAGTAAGATTCGTCACACTTGTATCCTTATTGTTCTTACTAATTAATCTCTTAAAACGTATATTTTCTTGAAACATAAATTATTCAAGGATTTTTGAGATTATTAATTTGGAACCTCATTTGAGATTTTGAAAATTCAAAATGGCCGATACAAAATGACATACCAAAATCCGAAATGTGTATCGATTAAAGTCACATTAATTACACATTATGGACAGAGATCTCAAACCCATGAATACTGTCTTTAAAGCAAAAGATTTCATTCTCATATACATTTTATAAAAAATAAATATGCAATATTTAAGATTTTGTGTATTTTCATAACAAAATTAAAATAGAATAACTGCTGCTTTCATTAAGACTGCTACATTGCACTAGTTAAGTATTTCCCATTACCATTCAAATCGTAAAATCATCTACAAAATGCAAATCCGTCTGACTATTCTTAGTAGTAGAGCATTTACTACTTATTTATTCAATATAAAGAACTTTTTCATAAAATTATGTGAAATTCTTTAAAAATAATCCAATAGTCCAAGTTCAACTGCTCAGGTAAATCTGAATTAATAAAAGACCTATGAGCATAAGTTAGAAATATCGGAAATCAATATTCTATGTTCGTAATTGTTAGTAATGATCTAGTTCTGAAACAGTAATGATTTTTAATAATAAAGTGTAAAAAACTACAAATTAATTAGTTGGATTCTACTAATTCAATAGTTAAATTCCACTATTCTCAAATTAATATTTTTGTTATATCTTATTACTAAAGTAGTTTTATAGACTTTATTAATAAAAATCAATACTAATTCATAGAGTGTCCGACTTTTCTCTGCATCCATAGTACTATTTTTGCTAATTCACACTTAGAGAAAAGATTCGAATTTGTGCTAAGTTAATTTTCAATAATTATGTATAGTAATTATTGAAATATTATATAACCATAATTAATACCTTACTAATTCAAATTTAAAGGGTATCAAAATCGTTTCCCGTTTCGGAAAAGTCGAACAAGAATAATATCCAGAGGCAATAAATTTTTATTCGGAGAGTTTATTTATGGGCTATCAATGTCGAATAATGAACATGCATTTTGTTTATCACACAATTAACAAATGTTTCGGGAGGAACGGTCAGGCAATAATAATTTTCGAATTTTCACGTTCATTGAACGAGGGAAAACAGTGCGGCATGACACTGTAACATATACGGCATCGAACTCATCGGTCGACTAAAGTTCACCATTAGATTTGATTGTCGTCCGTTCGCATTCAATGGGGGTTTATACGAGGCGGCGTAAAATTTGCATGCTTTATTACGGGTGCTCAATGACTGCGAATTAAGCTCGCGTTGCATACAAATGCTTTACTGTTCTCTACGAAGATAAATATACGATGGCCCGCCGAGATAAAGCGCCTCGTAATTATAAGTAATTAATCACGATTTTCACTGTTAATGTGCTTAAATTCGAAATTTTCGTGGCAAGTGTAGTACGCATAAAAAGGAACCGTATTATTCTTTGAATTTCCAAGTCAATGATGAGGTTATGTAATGAAGATGAAATATTTTATAACCTCAAATAGTCTGTTCTAACATTGTCTATTCCAAAAAACGTTAAAGTATTTGAATTTCCACAGTTACAGTACCGAAAAAAGATTTGACTGTTACAGTGTATTTTCTGTACCGTTTAATTATTACCATAATAGTGAATGGAAAGGGATTTTTCGTGTCAAGACATGAAATTGTTTGTCTTACACATCTTTCCTATATAGTGATATACTTATGTACTGATCAAATGCCAATGATGTTGAAGAACTTAATGCAGAAGAAAATTTTAGATGACTAAATTCCATATCATCGGTGTCAGTCTCACAGGTTTCGTTTAATCCATTTTTTATATTTTCAATGTTTTTTTTTGGTGTACTAAAATTTATGACGCTGAAACTAGCAGCGGATTCGAAAAAGTAACGGTTTTCATCTTAAATGTAAAAATACCATTTAGAGGATTCAAACGGCGCTATTCAATCCTAATTTTTTTTTTGAGTTTTCATTCAAAACCAGAAGTAATTTTCAAATAGTAGAAACTTAACAAAATGTCTGAATATTGTTTACAAAATACTTAAACAACTAAAACACAAAAATTCCCCTCAGAAGACTGCGCGTTTCAATCCCAATTTTCTTCTTAAGGTTTCTCATACATCAAGAAACTATTTGTAATACTTAACAAAAATTAACAAAATTCCCTAATATTGTTTATACATTGTTTAAACTATTCAAAGGCAAATAGTTTCTTGAACGCGCAAATAATTTCTTGAGTCCTCTAGAGGGCTATTTTAGTCTTTGTTTAGTTTAAACAATATATAAACAATAGTAGGAAATTTTGTTAAATTTTTCTACACATTGCAAATAGTTTCAGGATGTAAGAGAAGCTTGAGAAGAAAATTGGGATTGAAATGCGCTGTCTGACTCCTCTGGAGGGATTTTTTGTGCTTTAATTGTTTAAATATTTTATAAATAATATTAAGACATTTTGTTAAGTTTCTATGATTTGAAAATTACTTCTAAATCTGTATGGAAATTGGAGAAAAACATTAGGATAGAATAGCGCAGTTAGGCTGACACCGACGATATAGATAATCACGGAAAATAAGCTATTAATTAATTAGACAAGGAAACTTATACCGGAGTAGAAATTTGTTCAGGCCCTGATCAGGGTGTAACGATTTTGGTCAGGCCCTGATCAGGGCCGCAATAAATTTCTATTCGGGTAAAGGGGACAATAGTTTATTATATGAGAATATAATAATAACAATACTTCTGGAAGAAAAAGGAAATAAATTTCGTATGAAAGAAATTACATTCAACAAATCAAGATTCAAAACAAACAATTAAAGAAAACAAATGGCGCCATAATAATTAAATGCGATAATGCAAAAAGTATTACAAAATTTTAAGATCAAATAAATTTGACCCCGAAAAAGAGCATAAGACTGAATGAAGTAAGTTAAGAAACCCGATTGCACTTTGAATAAATAATGAAATAACAGAAGAACAAATTGAAAAGTCTATTAGAACGCAAAACTATTTAAATGACCTGGAATACTACTTATGTGTGAAAAATATATATGTAATACAAAGGAAGAATTCTCAAACTGCGTTAATAAATCAGGAACGTATACAAAAAATAGGAACAAGGGTGAAGTTTTAATGTTTTTATGAGTAACTGAAACATTCGGTTTCAAAAATTTACCCATTAATGCCTGTAAGGACACTTTTTCCCTTTCAATATCAATCAATTATTTTCAATCGAAATTTTAAAATCATATCCTGGTATTTTCGCGGTCGCTTTTCAAAATTCCGGTGTCAAACTTGACTTTCAGCCACCAGAAAATCCAAAACTTGAAAAAGTTTAACAAAAAATGTAGAAACATTATTCTTAAAAATATTTTTCACGGTATTATAATGTTGGGATACTATTAGGTGGATAAAATTCTATAAATTTTATTAAAAAATTTTCCTTTTATTATTATTTTACCCCGCTTCATTGTAACAACCTCAAAATGGTCGCAACAATGAAAATTTCATTGAAAACATTGTTGACGTTTTAGTTAAAAAACTATGAGGTTTCATACAAAAATGCTAAGAATGAAAAGTACTTAGAAATCATCCAGGGATATAATGGAATTTTTTGAAATTTTGAATGATAGTTTAAGAGTTTTTTTTTAAATTTTTTTTTTACAATTTTTAAATATTTACGAAAAATTACGGTATTATAATTTGGGAAACTATTGAAATGATGGATAAAGGTGGACAAAATGATATAAATTTTAAGAAAAAATGTTTCTTTCATACCCCACTTCATTGTAACAACCTCAAAATGTTAATGTCCTCGATAAAAATTTCCTTGAAAAAATTGTGGACGCTGTAGCTCAAAAACTATGAGGTTATACACAAAAATGCTAAGAATGAAAAGAAGATACTTCGAAATCATCCTCGAATTATACTGGAATTTTTTCAGATTTTTAATGATAGTTTAAGATTTTTACAATTTTTGTTTACAATTTTTAAATATTTACGAAAAAATCTGAGAACAGTTTGGTACATTCTTGAAAAATTAAACTTTTTTTGTTCTTTGCAAGTTTTGTCCAATAATTGATAGTATTTCAGTAAAAGAATTTCAAATATTATAATTTAGGAACTTTTAATCAAAATTGGTAAAAAAACAAAATTTATTAAATTCATCAAGGAATGTACCGTTTTTGCAGAGTTTTTCGTAGATATATAACAATTTTGTTGAAAATTTAAATATACAGTTTTTCAAAATATCATAATTATCACATCCATTCCAAATTTACCACAAGAAATTATGTTTGGACTTGAATTTAGTGTGTCCTCTTAAAGGGTTAACTTTCGCATTCAGTATCCCAATAAAATATTCAAATTTCAAAATAATTCTGAACTGAACAATCACATAAAAAATTAATTAACATTTTACATCACACGACTTTGATTCCCGTGGTAAGAGCAAAACGTGGAATTTATTACGATTTCCGCGAGAATGAATTCACGAGCATAATTAATTATACCTGCGTGTCTTTTTATGACGAACAGATTTCATCGCACGATTTTGTAATAAAAGCTCGGAATCTAAAAAAAAAAATTATTCAGAATCGTTGTTTGCACGTGTGTTTTCCATTTTTGCGTTCGACGTCTCTTCATTAATTCATAGCGTTAGCGAGCAATTGCGTAACCGTAAATCCACTTTGAATTTTCCAGCCAACGATTCGTTATACGGGTGACGTAGTGATCTAATTTGACTAGAAATCATCCATTTTCGCTTTCCCACACTCTTCCCTAACCAAAACTGCAGCAACAAATGCGATGATTTGTGTAGACAGTGGCGCACATGTGGGCGACTCTAAAATTGACGCATCATGCGTCAGCCACCAATCTATGACCTATAAAACGTTTGATATAGTGATAATAAATCAAGAATTTTTAAGAAATTCTCCATTCGTTGTGAATATCGAGGCACTGAAGAATAAACGGTGGAACATTGGCCAATTTTTATTTTTGTATTTTATTCATTGCGTAATTTTTATTTATTTATTATCATCATACCTTATATTAATTATATATAAAAATAATTTTTTTGTCGCAGTAGAATGAAAAATTCAATTTTGGGCCCCCTTTTCAGGGCGGAAAATGCGATTTTGCGCCCTAGGGACGAAAAATACTATTAAATAAGTTGAATTTTGTTCGAAGATGAAATATCTATTTTCTACAGTAATATAGAACTTTGGAATACATCGATAAAAAAATTGGTTCTTTTTTATATTAGAGTTTGAAGTGTTGAGGAATTAATAGATTTTATGATTTATTTATGACATAGGAAGAAGATGGATCTTTTTGTGAATTTATTTTGTTAATATTTGTGAGTAAATCTACACTAGATTCGGTGTATTAAGTGTGAATTTCTGTTTTTGAGAATAAAAATTCACTCAACTCGCAATTTGGCTGGCCTAAAAAAGAGTGATTTTCGATCCCGGATATTAAGAATATTCACGCGTGGATATTAAAAAAACATATATTGGTACATTCGATAGATTACGTCGACAATTTGCTCCACCCTCGGGTGCAGCCAAGTATATCCGAAAGTATCAAGCGGCATCCCTCGACACCCGTACAATGTACACAGCTTCAAATATACAGTCCAATTAATATCTAATTTCACAACTCCCTCGTCGATTTTTCCTATAAAGGGACTCCGAAGGGAACCGTAACTCCCGCACCGTAGACGGGAAAAATCGTCCCCAGCGCGTATAACTCGGCGTCGACGGGCAACGCGTCGTGGAACCCAAACCCCGAAGTCTCCGCAGACGGATAATTCTGGAGAATCGGCAATTTTCCTACCGCCCCGATCGAAAATCGTCGCAGGCGGTTCAATTTGGCCTGGGGATAAACCGGGGCTTTTTCGAAAATTGCATATAAATGCGAACGCGCATTTTCCCATCCGCGGAGATGATCGTCACCCAGGCTTCGTAATCAGCGAGTCGAGGAAGAACCGGGCGACAATAACGGGCCGAGGGGGCGGAATCGGCAAGTTTTAGGTACAGTTCCGTCCAATTTCCCACTGATTTCCCAATTTTCTCGGGCCGTTGGCGTCGCTAGCTTCGCTCACGCCGAATTCGCGTCGGATTCGCGGGGTCAGCACGTTCGTGCTGCTTCGTCGTCCTATTAGAACTAATCCGAAAGACCGCACGCTCGAGTTAGCACCGACTATATCGTCCGACGTTTGCTAATGCTGCTAATTTTCTTCCCGGCGAGATTCCGAGACTGATTCTGCCTTTTTGCCCCCTTTTGGTCAGTTCGGACAGTCTCGTTTAGAGTTATGGATATAACTGATGGCGATCGTGCTTCCGGAAGCACCGCAGCTTTTTTCTTGGATAGCTTCGATCCCTCCGACTCGATGGACATTGTTTAGAGATGGTTTCGCCAACTTTAATTGAAATTTAATCGCTCTTTGAACTAGAAATTGACCACTGCTTTGCAGTTTAGTTACTAATTATGAACTTAGATAATGTAGTCGAACTTTATTATAAAATCGACAAATGTAACTTCGGAATTGTTGAAATATTAAAAATGGTCAGCGAGACATTACAGCCCACCTGATGACTTCTAATCGTCTTATTTGAAGACATTAAACATTTAAAATAGTTATTTTTTTTATCAAGGGCGTAAAATCGAGTTTTAGAACACGAGAGACGGCAAAGGCAGCTCGAGGTTTATGGGGGTCAAAATTTTACGCCTGAGATTCAAACATTCTTTTTTGATGCAGTAAGCATACATAAAATGACCATCAAAATAGTACTTTTCGTATTAAGGGCGTAAAATAATGTTTTTCGCCCACAATACAAACAATATTTTTGGGCCGTGCGCACGTAGAATTCAAATTCACCCGAATTTTAAAATGGGATGAGTGAAGAACTCCTATCCCAGCTGTGTAATTTTCGAGGGCGCAAAATGCTACTTTCCGCCCGGGAGATCGAAAAATGTCTTTTTTAACACATGAAAGTGCCTTCGACCTACAGTGCTTTAAAATGTCATGTGTTCCAGTAAATTTAACAGTCTATTAAACACTACAATAGATTATAAACACAATAATAGACTCAGCAAGTAAATGATTGTCTAAAAAGTTGTCGAATTTTTTGGATGCCAAAAACGAACGATTGGATTACGAAAATATTGAGGCAATTATTATTGAGGAAAATCGTTTTCTTTAAGAGCTCTAGACAATTTTGTAGTAAATTTTAAAAAGTAAGCTAATTTTAATGGCATTATGACCATTTCCTTACATTTTGGAAGTTGTGAATGTATTTACGAAGATCACTAATGATTAAATTGAACTCATACGATAACTCTATAATTTCTTTGTAATATCTTGTAATGTATTAAAAATATTTCTTGACAAGCAAAAACTTTCTCAGAAAGATTATACGAATTTGAAATATTTTTAAATAACAGTTTAAAAAAATATATCAATAATTAAAAAAAAAACATTACTGTAATTTAGAAAAAAAAATCGTTTTTACTACAAAATAACCCAAATTAAGTATAACAAATGAGATTATAACTCTTTTTATTATTGCAAAGTTCTCCAAAAGTGGCGCAAGGAAGGGCTATAATATCAAAATTAAATTTTAATTTGTACAGCACAGAATTTCACTTTACGAGTTATTAAATTTGAAGCTTCGAGTTTATATCAACATTTTCTTATTACTCCAGAAAACATTTTGTAGTATAAACTTAATTAATTGTAAACGATAACAAAATAGGAAATTGTCTGATTTTCCAAAATTTGGTATGGATATTGCAAATGTAAAAAGCTGCATAACGTTCGTAACTTCGAGGCGTACTGTAGTCCCACATTAAATTTTCAGCTAAAAGAGATTTTACCTCATTACGGAATCCTATTTCAACCTCATAGTCGCGAAAGCCTGTTTCAGTTCATTAAGAAAGTATCGCATTTCCGGTAATCATGTTCCTTGCAAGCAACTTGTATAACCAAGTTTTCCTGAACCATACCTGAATTATAGTATTAACTTTTAAGGACGCGGTATCACTATAGATGGACTTAATTCTGCAAATTTGAATGAAGCTTATATATCAAAATTGCGTTTCGTAATATAATCTTGACAATGTTATTGATCTTTTCACCTCGGAATAATCCAGCGCAGTGAACTGATAGTACTTTTATTGAAATGGGTTCGAATATCGTTTAGAATATAAAATTTTTATTTTTATAGTAATTAAAATGTATTTGTAAAAAATGTACAATATTATTTATGATCATTTTTCAAAAAAATGTTTAATTTATCTATTTATTTTTTGTTTTTTCTAACTGATTTTAGTCTACTGGTGATCACGTGTTTTCCGTATTAATTTTCATCAATTTATTGAAAACTACGTTTTTATTCTTAGACATGTGGAATTATTTTTTTTTAATATTAATGTTGACGTTTACGGTTAGGTTAGGAGATCAATAGAGTGAGGAAGATGGCTCACAAGTAGCCTAAACGTCAATTAAAATCTTCATTTAAACGTTTTAAAAAACGATTTCATAAATCCTGGCCAACGTAACCACGAACGAAAATGCTAAAATTCTGGAATCAGTTATTTTTTGTTTCTGTTGGTGGAAACACTTAAAGATTATATTACTTCTTTTTTAATTTATAGTATGAATTAAAAATTCTTAAAGAACAATTTTAATTATTTAAGACATCCAATAAGTTTTCGGTTTAAGTGACTTCACAAAAAAAAAAGTTTTAAAATCCTCTACAATTTGTGTGATGAAGTATATTTCCAGATTTATTTTTCTCGACATTTTAAGTAAAACAAAATAAAAAAGTTGAGGAAATGTTATAGATCTAGTTATTTTTGGGTTGATTTAATTTTTATATTTTTTATACATTGACACATATTTTTAAATATTTTATACTATTTTTTCATATTTTACAGCTTGCAAATAACTGTTAAATAATATCGTCCCACTGGGGAATCGAACCCGCGTCTTCTATTTGCTTCGCTGGAGCTTTAACTACACTACACTATGGCTGCAACTACATTGTCTTATGGAAAATGGTTACTTTTATTAAGGAATGAAAGACATAAGAATATCCTCCAATTAAGAAATTATCATTAAAAATTTGTTTAATATACTGTAATTATTCTGATATTAATTCATAAACATATATAATAGATGTACACACCCAAAGAATATACATTTTTTAAAGCACTATTATTAGGAATTGCATTTGTTATGATTATTATTAAATTGTAATATTATAATTTTTAACTTGTCACGATTTTATGAGGATCGAATAAGATGGCTATGCGAGCTATAAATTTAACGCGGTCAATATGGCGAGAAAATAATAAGTTTTCCACAATTATATTATTCGTATTAAATTGCTCTTTACTCAAAACGTTTTGCAATTCGCTGAGTAGGTAAATTTTTCGATAGAAACGAGATGAAAGTTAAATACTAAGTTAAAAAAAACTTATAACGTTTCAGAAGGTAGAAGGAACTTACGGTGCAGAAGAAAGAACTCCTAATATTGAAGAGTCCATCAAGAAAACAAGGAATGATTTTGAAGAACTAAGCGTTCCTAATGTCAAGAAAATTAAAGAAAATAAATCTAAAAAATAAGTAAGATTTTTTTAAATTAAAAGAAAAAAGTCGTTGCTTTTGATATGTTAATATAATTTATAATTTTTTGTATGTCCGTTCAAGATTTATTATACATAACAATTTGTGTGCTAAAGTTGTATTTTTTGAAGTAGCTGCAAGAAACTATAAACAAATACGTTTTAAACTTTTTTCAGGATATGGCCAATCGCCAATAGATTTTTTAAAGCAAAAGTTTACTATTATATCCTTCTTGATTCGAGGGACCATAAAATAGTGTCACAATGAAAATTTCTTTGAAAAATGTATGGACGACATGTAAGTTCTTAGAAATAATCAAGAAAGATACTGCAGTTTTAGAACTCTTAAAAAATTAGTAGAAATATCACTTAAAATATTGAAAAAAATTCCAGTACATTCTTCACTAATTTCTAAGTTCTTTTCGTTCTTCGCATTTTTCTTAGAAGCTCAACATTTTTAGTTATAGCGTCTAGTAATTTTTCAAAAGAAATTATCACTGCGACGCCATTTTAGGTCGTTTTAGTGAGGCAGGATTAATTAAACAAATCAATAATAAACAATTTAATCCTAAACAACTGTTAATTCTAGAAAGTGTACATATAATGTTTTGTGTAGAGAATTTGAAAATCTATTTTATTTGTTGGAAGTATTTTTGACGTAATTTGTATGTTTGATAAGAAACGCAAAAAAAACTTATTTTTTTCAACTTTTTCCGTTCGACCTACTCATAATCTAGTATGGATCGATTTCAAAAACTAATCAGATCTAAGTTAGACCATGTCAAACGAAAAACGAACTTGAAATTTAAAATCAGTTTTACCATTCGTGAGGTACAGCGCGCGAAAAAAATGACACTTACGGTCGGACGCACGTACAAGATAACGGTTACAAATTTTTTTATTGCATTTTTGTGATCTTCAGGGTCTTAAATGGTCGACATTTCATGAAAAACTATAATGTAATTCTTTCTGCCCAACTGACCAAATTCAATGGTCTAGATCGAAGTAATAATGTCATTTAATTTTATTTACCATTATAATTTTATGATTATTCCAGACAAAGGGAAGATATTAAAAATTCGAGACTTACTTCGTTTTTCTTCTAATCACAAATAATTTCATTGTACCAGAATGTAACAAACGAGATATTCATTGCTTGCATGGATCTTTCACTTCATTCAGTGAAGTTAACAGGGTACGAGCACGAATCACAACTGGAAAACCGCACTTAAACGTTGTCGGCCATGGAGGAACGATTGTAAAAGTTAAACCGCTTTAATGTCCGATAATGTTCCATATCGAACGATGCTATAATCGTTAAAATAAGCCAGGAGTACGAGGTAGCGAACTTCTGGATCCGCTCAGGAAAAATCTGATCGTGGTTGGACCTGGAAGTTGCATTTTCTTTCCGCACGCTCAATTTTCTACCGAGCATGTGTGCTGATTTATTAACTCTCCAACCGGGTTACACGACAGTTTTATATGAGGTTAAAGATCTCGTGACTTCTGAAGTCGAACTGGTGGAATGTTAGCGCGATAAACAATGATTAATATGAAATTAATGATAAAATATGGAAAAGTATGTTAAGACAACCGTATCTGATTTTATACCTGACTCGTGCCAAATATTTGCAAAAGATTCGAGGCATTTACATGAATCTGAAATAACGAGTCTAATGTAGTTTCCGATCAGGATGTCAAACTCATTAAAATTTCCGAGTCGAATTAACGAGGGATGTTAATAGAAATTTCAAACGGATCGATACCCGACTAGCTCGGTAGTGATGATATATACAGGAAACTCCATGCGCATACATCGTTCCACGTCGGTTGCGTTGGATTACGAGGCATTTTTCATCCTGCGTAATAATGAATCAAGTTTACAACCCTGCCTTACCTTCCGTCTTGAATTTCACTCTGCCGGAAAAACGAAATCACCAGTCATCTTTTCTTTTTTAAATTTCTGTGAAAACACCTTTAGTGCTATCTAAAGTTACCTCAATGGCGTTCCCAAATTTTGAAAAGAAGATTTTGCAGGATCGAACAATATCGGAAACAAATCGACCGGTTGATGTACCGTTAAAGCTGGTCATGGATGGCAGAGGATAGAAGTACTCGGCTCCGAAAGTTTCGGTGGTCGTCGGCAAAAAGTTTATTGCGGGTAAACAGCCATGACGCGGAGTTAGCAGTTTCGTAGCAGCAGTAACATCGATGTCATTGTTCTCTATATTCCTTTCCCCATCGCACCGCCGTCACCAATTTCGTTTTGGACCACCGCAAATCTCCACGGAGATTAAGTCCGGTTTACGTAGCGCTAAATCGACTCCAGCAAGGAACACTTCCTATTGCACGACTCAAGGATCATGGCCTACATTCGCGCAGGTGTCGGATTTTAAAGATCATGTGCACATTTTTTGTCAACTAAACTTCCTTTTAATTTCAATAAAAAGTTTGGTTTTACCCACATGGTTAGTCTAGTTCTGAAACTAAAAGGGACTGAAAGCTCATCTGAAAAATAGCCCTTTTAGGATTCATCGGATTAAGCGGCTCAAAAAAACAGTGGGGCACTAATGTAGTTTCAAATATTTAGCTTAAAATCCGATTAAGGAACAAATCTTTATTACAGTCCGAAGTTTAGACAATAAGGGGAGTCTTAGAAAATTTTAAGAATTTCGATAATACTAAAATGGGATAGGATTAATGTCCTAAAGCAATTAAGTCACCCTCGCGGTTCATTCGAAGTTTCGACAGTCGTTTTCTCATCGTCGGGAAATCTGCATTCATCGTCACTTTGCACTCTGCTTACTTCGGCTCTCTTGGTACATAATCTCGCTAATTACGGCGGTCGTCGTTTCTCATATGCTGGAGAGGGAAAGATGGTGCCACTACTGGAGGAGCAATCATTGTTATCGAGAAAACTCGGATAATTGCAGGAGATTTTGGCGGGAGTATACTGACGGAAGATTCCACCTTGGCAGGATATCCACGGAGTCGAGTGGAGTGATAGAGTAGGAGAGACATAAAGAGAGAGAGAGACTTTCAACTCGAGTCTCGAGACGATTGTCGATCCTCGAGGTTCGCTAGTCTACGTCGAGTATCTTCTCTTTAAAGCGGATTAACGGCGTATAATTCTACCCTGGAGAGTCACATCCCGACGACTCGGCTCCCGTATCCTCGTTCAATGATTTTTTTTTCGTCTTTTTTTTCTCTCAGTTGACGGAGGTGGGGTGAAGCACAGTGCGCCGTTCCCTTAAGAACCATCCATTACTCGTCGAGAGAAAAGAACATCGGAATGATGAGATTTGTCGCGCAATATACCAATGGAGCTCTTCAGAGTTACGTTTGTATTAAATTAACCACGTTATTGGATTTTTGATTAATTCGTAAGGCACCTTTGTCCAATGACCCCAGAAGTCATTTAGGTCAAGTTCCAGGTCCACATCTGACCTCCATCATCACGATGATGAAATAAAGTGATACAAAACTGCAATTGATCGTATTCGAAAAAAACTAAAGTGGTATAGAAAAGACGTGGGAATGTGTAAGAAATTGCAAACAAAGAGAACGGAGCCTGGTGAAATCGTATTGGACAGATCCACAAAGGTTAGCGAGCAAAAGATAATGCGAGTGTAAAGGAAGCGCAAAAGTAGGAAAAGGCGTGTATGGCGAAACCGTAAAATGAACAGCAAGACCAAAGGTAAAGGAGAAATGCAGCGATCGAGAGGTAAAGCGCCAGCTCGGAGAAAAAGACAAAATGCGCGCTCCTTTTGATATCGACGCCGGCGTTTTGAGTTATGGCGATTCCATTCGATTCGACGCAACTTCAAAGCTCCTCTGTACCATCTGAGCAAAGTGATTTTATCGCTCGCCTCGTTTCGGGACATTGGTGCTTCCTGCGAGGAAGTGGTTCCACTTCATAAAGTGGAATTGCCCCTCGAATTGTGTTTTCTTAAAGAACAGCGATTTAAAGACCCTTAAGGGGACGATGTCTCCCAGACGGTGGAGTCGAAACCAGATTTTCAAAGTTTCGTTACTCCACTATTCCCTATTTTGCTTTAAAAGCTTCCAGTGAAATGGTACGACACGATGACTTTTCGTCATTTCACGATTCAGCGAGACTTTGAATTTCTCCAAGATTCGACAGAAGATTCGTACATTTACTGGAAATCAAGTTTTTATTCTCTTCTGAATGTCGGTTAACACGCGCCTATAAGCCAAAAATATAAACAGATGTTCAAAAAATCTGAAAATCTATCATTTTATGCACGAAAGTTTAAAAATCTGAAAAAAAACGCAGTAATGTAAGTAGTAACAGCCCGCACATGCCGAGAGTAAGACACGGTCGTAAGTAGTACAGTTCCTTCCGTGTGAGACAATCTATTTTTTAATAAAAACCTTTCCAACATATTTATTTTCCTTTAATTTTAATTATTGTTTAACGAGAATATTTTTATATTTCTCTGACACCATATTTTATTGATGGAACAGTATAAAATAATCGATAGTAATGTTTGTTAATCATAATCAGTAAATTATGGGTTTATGAAGTAAACTTGTTTGGTAAAAATATTTTATGCGAACAGTGAGAAGAAATGGCGTCCAACTAGTATCCGCGGTAAATGTACAGAACATCGAATATTGGACGATAAATCTTTGATTTATATAGAGGAAAGTCACAAGTTTGTCGAAGATCTCCAATGTCGAATTCTTCGCGAACACTTGCTACGCTCAACTTTGTACGATGGTATATTGCCAGAACACGATGCACCTTTCGGACTTTGGATAAACTCGATATTGACAAGGAAGAAACTAGTACATGAAATATTGAAACATTCCTTTGTGTTAAAGAAGTAATTTACATGTTAAATGGAAATTTAAATTCGAATATTACGTGGTGTACCAAAAACTAAAATACTGCACGCACTTTTATAGTAACCTAGCATAAATTGTAGTTCAAGTTAGTAGTAAAAGTTTTTAGGTAGGTTCATATGAATAATCATTTATAACTATTCGAATTATTATCTGAATTAAAACCTATTTTTTTAATTTGAAAACTAAAATCTGTACTTTAACAATTTTAGTGATAAAATTTCATTAAAGAACTTTTAGACTTGTAAATAGTCTGTCATTAAATGATATAAATGGAACAAACCCACAGCAGAAAGTCCTTACACAGATGTCGTATTGATCGCTCATGTTTTTAGAGGTAGCTGGAGTTTACCTAAAACAGAAAATTAAATAACTTGTTAATAATACATTAAGATATTTATAACCATATTTCTTAACTATAAATAACAGTAATTCAAATATCATTATGTAATCCAGTAAGATTCTAAAACCCATACTAGTCATAAAGAATAAAATCTTTTAATAATACGATTCTACTTAAAATTACATCTGGAATTCTAACGCGCAATTAAAACCTTAAAAACAAAACCACCTTGTCACTTCAATTCATTATCGGGTGATTAAATTTCAATTTTTCAGTGAGACTCGTCTCTTTAATGTCCTTTCATTCATACCGGCACTTTTCTTCATCTCCTGAAAGCTGTCTTAAATCTTTTTTTTTTACTCTGTCGAGTGTTGAACCTCCTTGAATCCATCGTTATTAATTAAGGGAGTGTCAGAGGTGTTCGTTTTTTGTGTTTGGGCAATTAATATTAAAATCGTCTCGTAAATGGTACTCACAAAAACATTTTTATGTAAGAAAATAACCAGTTCTTATCAAAAAAAATATTACTTTAAAAAAATATATAAAACAAAATTTGTATCAAGGGAATACAAATTTTTGATTAGAGAATTTCGGATCCAATCACATTAATTCATATCTCACGATCTACTGAATCGATTTCGTTCGGGTTCGCCTTAAATTAAAGAAAAAAATATTGGTCTTAACCACAAATCTTAAATGTCACTGAGGAAAGTAGATAGAAAACACAGGGTTGGGAATTTTAAAAGAACTTGGTGCGAGGGGTGACCACGTCTCTTGATTAAATGTCTGATTTCTCTATTATTACCGTATCCCCTTGATGACCTATACATTCAACTTTCCACCGTAATATCCTACCAAAGGGCGAAAACTAATTCATATGGCATTCCCACACCACGAAAACTATTGAGAAACTACCAAAACGGCAAGTCCTATTGTGTTCCTGTTCATTCCGATACAATACTGAAGTAACCTGACTATGACCATCGTAAGTCTTGAAGCGAGTCGTCGAATGAAATCCCTATCAATCCCGTGAATTCAGAATGGAGGACTGAATTTTTCGCATCGTCACTTTGAGGTTTCCCGAATTAAATAATGGAATTTCCCGGAGGTATGGGCTACCGGAAGACTTCCGACGTCGTTCCGTCCCGCTCTATCCGCTTTCCCTCGGTTGAGAGCGTCCTCATGCTTGTTCCCACGTGATCAATGGTACGAATTAAGGTTGCCACAGAGGATCGTTATTTCCGAGAGGAAAGAGAATCCGGGAGGCGGCGGTTCTCCTCAGGGCGCATCGAATAACGAAGGCGAGAGAGGTAGAGTCAGACAGATTGATAGATAGGTAGAGAAAGGAGGCAGAGAGAATGTCACCCACTGCTTCTATCGAGCACTGGGTGAGCTTGTCAGAGAACAGGTTAAAGCCGTATCGAAGCTCGTCGGGTTTTGTCCCATGACCAGCCGATCAGGACCACCGTGAACCACGCCCTTCTAATGCCGATGGCACTAGTACCAAAAGCGTTGTACCGTAGCTGTGACGATAGCACCTTTCATTCGCGATTCAATATCAGGACATGTTTCCTAACCGCGTTATTGAATCGCCAAGCATCATCCTCACCCTTTGAATCCTCCCATGAACAAAGCACGCTTGACCCATATTTTTAATTCATAAATTTAAAAATCCACACGGGTAAAATAGATGTTAACAGTTAAATTTGGAAGCCAAAATTATTCTAACCATGATTAATCACAAATAGTAACTATTTTTCCATTGAAAATGCAAGTAGGAAACCAAGGTAGGTTCTAGCACCCCATTACTAATAGCGTAGAATACAGATAAAGAGTCCAGATATCGAGTATTTTTCCTACTGGGGTTTTAAAATGATAATACTAATTCTTCCATGTCGATCAATAAGATTGCAAAGCGAATCGAAGAAATCAAATCAGACAAAAGTGTTTCATGGTACATTTTATGAAAACGAGCAAGAAAGCATATTACAACTTTCTATTTTGTCATGTTGCAAACTTTGGAAAAGCGTTAATTAAATTAACATTACAAAACGCTCGTTCTCTGGTTTTTTGATCGAAACGACGCGACCCCGACTTTTCCGCTGAAAGCGGCTGCATCGCGCAAACTGTTAATTACATTATCATTACAAGCGTTAGTCCGACAGATGGGTATCTGAATACACCTCTGGCAAGATCTCTCTACAAGTCGTTTTGCGCTCAACCAGCTCAACAATAGCGGTGCTCAAATTTTCTTGCATAATTACAGCGTCCAAAGTCTTATTTGCATAAAATGCATTCCAATTCGATATAGAATTAAATCGGAATGACAGGGATAGGTATCCCTGACGTTTCAAAAAGACATATCTAATGATCCAGTAGAGTCTTGATGATTTGAGAAAGGTATAATGAGATTAGAACCACAAAAGTAAAAAAAACACCGGTTTCATTCATGTAAAGCGGTTTTAAAATATCAGATGTATCAAAGAATTCGCAAAGATTCCAGCAATATTTTTGAAGTATGTAGTATAATTCTTTAATATTGCTTCATAGGTCTATTTTAAAGACGCCATCTGAAAAAAGAGGCTTCAAACTTTAAAAAGTGATTTATGAAAAACTTTTTTGGACTAATAGTATTAAAAGAGACTGCGTTGACGATTGGGAAAAAAGCTTTTCCGTCCTTTAAGGTTTAAGTAGTAACAGCCCTCACCTGATGGAACGAAACAATCGTATGGGCTGTTACAGTACGGCATTTTACTAGGCAAAGCCAATTTAAAACTCATTTTTTTAATATTTCCACGTGATACAGTGATCGAATTTGCTATATAGTTGTAAGCACTCATACTTTGACCTAATTTATCAGATTCCATCCTGGAAGGTGGATCAGAAATTACCTACACTTCCAGGCATCATCCTGTTAGATTTCGATTTAGATGCAACTATCATCTGCCAGGAACGAGGATTAAATCAGAAATAAAGAGAGAATGTCCCGTGTAAAAGAAAAGAAAGAAGTGAGTAAAAATCTACTGCACCCGTTTCCATTTCCGACATAACGATCCCTCCCCATGTCGTTACATTTAAATAAGAAAGATGGACCTCGCGGCGTAACCACACCCAATTATGAAGGTGCATTGTGCATCTTCGCCAGGCGAAGGTGGGCGCATGATGCGCGTTGGAATTTAATCTCGCCATTGTTTCATTGTTGAGCCCGTAAGGAGGGGCCTCCACCTTGGTCGCCATAAAGCTCGTTAATTATCGCGATGCAGCTGATACGCATTAAAACTGTGCAATAAAGCACGTGCACGGAATGCATTAAGATCTCACGCATGTGCTCTTGTTTTGGGTTCAGGGCCGTGCGAGGCACTCTTTTCATTATCACCCCCATCCGACAAGCATCGCCTCGGTACAGCGCGTCATCTCCCATTATGGCCAACGTTGTCATATTCGACAATGGTACTCTTGATACGATTTCAAAGGAAATGCCGGCACCGCGATGCGAACGAGCCAATCGCGAGCTTACATTACTATTGTGCTTTTCACGTACTCCTCGGTACTCTGATTGGTTTGCGCCATGATATATTTGTTTGAATGAGCGCTACCGCAAGTAAATGCTAGAATACGAGCGTTTGTTCGCTGTCGCACCTTTGTTGCGACGCCGACTGATAAACACAAATTATTTCGAGAAATGAATCGATGTATTATATTATGCAGTGGTATTCTTTGGTTCGGATATGGAAATGTTTATTATTTTACATTCTTTATTTTCCGTTGGTGGATTTTAATTTATGTAATTTCTACGCCTCGAAGCCTTAATTTTGTCATTATTTGTCTTTTGCCATATCTTTCTGTTGATTCATGTATTTTACAAAAAATAATAACATATTTTTCGTACTAGAATATGTACATTTTAATAATGAGTTTTTATTCCAATTTTTATTGATTAAAAATTTTTCAATATTTTGTTTACAAGTCCGCCGGTTTGTTATTTATTGATGGAAATCTTTAATTCTCGAATGGTCTAGAGCCACAAGCATACAAAATAATAATCAACTGAATTTTTTTGTTTCAGATAACGTCGACACGGTGTGCCTGAACCAAAAAAAAGTTTGACTAAAATGCAACCAAAATCTGCTTCGTGGGGTATATTCTGCATCATATTAGAAGTAAAAATCCGTTGAGATCAAAATCCTTGCAGATCCTTTTCTCGAGATATCGGCGTTTTCGTTTATTGAATTTTGCGCTTATTAATAAAACATCCAGTTTTAATATTTATAACTACATGTAGGCTAACTAATAATGTATAAGGTAGTTTAAATATTTTTTGTCTTTTGTCTTCTAAACAAGACTTGAATGAAATAAATTGGATAATATGTGTCATACACATGAGTTTTTTTGTATACCGAGTTCAGAGTACTTGTACGAATTATACGCAAGAAGGATTAAAGTTCGTGTAAGATTGTCATTATTTTTCGTTTCAATCTAACGTTTAATCTATTGCTGAGTATGAATATTATTCAACGAGTTTATTTGCGAATGTTATGTTATGAATATTACCAGTTGTATGTACAATGATAAGCAATAAACCAGTTTTTCAATCAAAACAAGTTAATTTTTTGTGGAGAAAAGTATTAAAATGTAACATATTATTTAGTAAAAATATGAAGGTTTTGTAAATATTACCAAAAATATCAAGAAAGTTCAAAATCAACTCTTAACTGAGTTCAGTATGCGAAAAAAATCCACATCTTTGACAAATATTAATCTATTTTCTTTTGTCAGGTTTTTTTTCTTATAAGTGTCAATCGTTTGTCAAACCATTTTTTGATTGAATTCCTTGAACATTTTTTAGACGCAGATTATAATTGAAAGTACAGTAGAAAATGAATTTCGTTCAATAAAAGCTCATTCTGCGCTAAATTAAGTATACTTTTAAAATGTCGAGCTAAAAAAATCTTCAGGACAGATTAATATTGTGAAAATCATCTTTAAAGTTCACAAAAATGAAAAAAAAATTATCAAGTGGATCCTTGTCAGTTTTTATTTCGACAATCTGATAATAGACAATACAGTTAAAAAGTTCCTTTTTACCTTTGAAAATTAAGACAAAATAGTTGAAAATTGCGTGAAACTTGGTGCAGTTATAAGTGATTATTCACAAAAAGCAGTTTTTAGTCATACAATGAGAATTTAGGGCTGTTTGGGAACATTTTCTATTTTGACATTCTTTTATAATTTTACGAGACCTTTAATTTGTGTTGTATGTATATGTGGAATGAATTAGTCATTTTTTACAGATCTTTTGTCTTTTTTCCGCTCAACTTTATGTGAAAAAAGGATAAAAGATCTTTCAAAAACGACCATGAGCGTATGTATCAGTGCCGGCAGTTGTATTTTGTTACACCGTTTTATCTCAAATTTAAAGCTGATCGTTTACATTAAAACACAATCCAGAAATTTTACAATATATTGTAATAATCATTGTAAATGAAGTCTTGCTTAATCTCGATTAATCTTTAGTACCCTTGATATTTTAAGATAGCGACAAATTCGGCTAGAGTATGATGAGAACTAACACCTAATGGAAATTTCGATTGTTTTATCTGGAAAAGCTTAAAAAATCGTTGTCAAAGTTGCGGATTATTCATAGCAAAATGCTAGGATTTAAGTAGTAACAGTCCGCACCTACTTCGAACAGCACACAGTACGGCCTATTACTACTGAAATAACTGCATTTTTCTATATATAATCCGCGGCTAAAATCCAAGCTTTTGAACTTTCTCAGGCCATAAAACAATCGAATTTGCTATTAGATGTTAGTTTACATCATACTCTAACCGAATTTGTTTCGGAGACAGAAAGCACACAACAGCATCCACAATACCAACTATCTAAGATTGTAATTGAATAAAATCTATGCTTAATACAGAGCTGTAGAGTTAGAACAGTTCCCGACCTTCTTTATTTGAATTTTTTTATCAGTTGTTCTTAAGTCGAAAACTATTGATTGAATCACTTTTGTCCATAGTAGTAACTTATAGGGTATAAAAAAAGCTTTAAAATGATCATTCATGCATTAAAATGCCTTTAATAGAAGCATGAACGAAATAGTCAGAAAGGTTTGAGTCACCTTTCAAAATCAATAAAAAATGTTCGTATTCGATACAAATTAGCATGGTTATGAGTGATTATAAATTTTTTGAGTGTCATTTTCACAATTTTTTATTTATTAGACCTAAAACTTACACTTGGTCTAGATAAAAGTGCCGTATAGCTTCCACACCATAAAATTAAAATGAAGACTCTGCACTCTCCTGTAAATTCATAGAAAATCATCCTGGACATTTCTTGAATCATTGAAATAAAACCAAATTCGAAAATTCAAAATTGATCCTTACAGAAAGTTTGTGGACTTCGTAAGTAATATTTTTTCATAATGGGAAAGTGCACTTACCAAATAGGCAACATGTTTACGAAAACGTACAAGCTACCGGGGCAAGTACTGTTCATGCAACATCCTCGCAATGGTTTTGGCGAAATGCAATGTGGTTTCCTCCTTGAATGACACTGCTGCAGTAGCGTGCACTCCTCAAAGCGTAAGGTCGCACGCGAGTGTCGTTATTCATGTCGGACCAAAAGTGCATTTTTTCAGACATCGGGTTGTCGGGGACGTCATTACGAACGCACCCTTCGGAGGACTTTCTTCTCGTCGATTTTATATTCCTCATTTCGAACTGTATACCTTCGAGATTGCGAGTTTTAATTATGCGCTCCAAGCAGCGACTGGAGGATTCGAAACTGCATCCTCTCTCTTGCTCTTAACTCCGTTGGTTGCATCTGACTGCACTACCACGATAATATTCAAGCAAAGCCAACCTCTCATTCGAAGATAGAGATGGTAAAAATGGACATACCGAGGGGGCTGCTGCGAAAAAAAGGCAGCCCCTCATTAGGCGACCTGGTGCAGACTGGGAGTCGCCCTTGTTCGAATGAGATACGCACCCGTGGTGTTGCACACGTATCTCTTGTGTTCTCTCTTTTCTGTTCCTTTTCGCTTTCTCTTCCTTTTTTTTAAGTTTTGTCGAGATCTCTTGTAATATACACTTTTGTTGCGAGACTCTTTTCTTCCACGGCGCGTAAATTGGTAGGGAATCCTAGTAAGGCATGGGTGAAGGCGCATGATTTAGTAAGTGCTTTCGCTGCGTGGGATGTTTTAAGGATTTCTTTTTTTGTTGTTTTTTCCGCCTCAGATATTAAAACGAATCTTCTCTTCTAGCGCATCTCTAAGTCTAGCTTTAATCTGCATTATTGTGTAATATTAACACAAAGGATGTCAAGATCACTACAACCGTAAAGGATACGAATACCATAAAATATCCTTTTCAAGCAATGGATGTTTGAAAAAATAATATTATGTGTGGACAAAAAGACGTTACACTGTGCTTTAAAAAGTAAGAATTTCGTTAAAATGTAAAAAAAATGTATATAGTAATGAACAAAAATGTATTTTTCTCCCTAGGGAAAGAAAGTGTTATTTTGCGCCCACTCTATAGGGAGCGAAATAGCATTTTACGCTCCGAGTGTGAGAAAATATATTCTGACTAATCAGTAGTTACAGTTATAAGAAATTATCTAAGCATTGTCTGACTATTATTGTCTATTATCACTTTCGATTGATGATCTCGTTATTACTATAAAGTAAATCTCGTTAATTTTTGCGGTTTTATGTTCAGTTTTTTCGTAGTCATCCTTTTTTAGCAAAAAAAGGCGATTATTGCCTGAAAATCAACGAAAATTGACACCAGAAAGACCAAATCCTCAAAATTACCATGAATTTCAAATATTATAATTGAAAAGTGATGAGAGAACCAATTCTTTATGACCTACAATGAAAAAGGTACAACGAAACTTCTTCATCTCAATGTACATGGCTGTACAGAATTTCTCGAGAATAATCTTCGGCAACTTGCTGCGTACTTCCGGTTGTAAAAAATTAATTATCGAATCAGACCGTCTGTTGGCGCCTAATCACGGCAGAAGAGGTTATAAAAGTGAAAATTAATTAATTACACGCAGGTTGCTATGTCGAGCAGTGCGCAGAGGATCCGCGTAACAGGTGACGAGGAAAAGTTTTCAATACAGAAAGCGAATTTATTACAAACTCCTTGGCAATTACGTAGCTCCATTCGCGCCGGAAGTTCCGGATGCGATATTATCTGGCCGCTCGTACACATAAATTAATATATACTTTAAAGTGGGTTGATGAATTCGCGGCGAGATCCTTTAATATCCGCCCTATTAATTTCGATATTAAAGGGAAGTTCGTGTTCCTGCCTCGCGGTGGCAGGGGGGGCCGAAAGGATGCATTTCGCGCCCCGCTCAGGAATCGCGGGCGTTACTTCGCTGACGCGAAATTTGCCTCGGCACGACGGCTTCCATTTCCGGCTTTATCTCCTTCACTGGCCATTAAGCACTAAAATAAAAACAGGAAACGTCGCCCGCAGCCGCGGCGCCTACGTGTTATCCTGACATCCTTTCCATTTGTTCTGGCAACCCGTGGCTTTTCGCCTAACAAGCCGCGGCCTTGTTTCGCCTTTCTTCTTCGTCTTCGTCCTTTTGCGAAATGTTATTAGTATTTCGTCCCCCAGAGGCTTTTGTCCGGGTGATGGGAATCCCCCATTCCAGCATTTGCATCGAAACGTCGGTTCTTTAGATTTGCTAGAATATAAAATTTCCCTGGCGCGATAATAACGAGGAAATTGATAAGAACCGCGGTGGCCGCTCGCTACGTTAATGTACTCGGCTATGAAAGAAGAAGCTTACTATTTACAGAACGAATTTATATTAACCTGCATTTCGTATTTCAGTGCTCGATTTTAAAAACGTTGAAACGTCCACGGCGTCGGAAATACCATTTTTCTTTTCTACTGTCGAGAGTGTAAATATATTTTTCTGTATTTATTAAACAATAGGACAAGAGAAGAAAATGCATACTAATAATGTTGAATAACGAACGTTGAGAATGGGTTCAGTCTACCTGAACATTAGATCCACCTCAATGTATTGTTGTTGTTCAGTGTAAGAAACGTTAAATTTGTTTTTACTTAGAGTGTCTTTTATTTTACGCCTCTTTTATATTACAGGAGAGTCGTGTAAGTTTAGCATCTACACCTAAAGTATCTTAATCGCCATCTAAAATTGATAATTTCGATTAGAATATGAGCTAATAGCAAATTCGATTTTTTTATAATTTTGGAGACGAAAAATCGTTGTTGAGGTCGCGCATATACATACAGTCTTTTTAGTAGTAATAGCCTGGGAATAAGACATTGTCATAAGTAGTAACAGTCTATCTGAAGTAGTTGCAAACTATTTCAGTAGAAATAAAAATAGAAAAAATTCCGGACTTTTTCTACTGTTTAATACAATTTTTATTTTCGTCTGTTTCGATTGGAAACAATTAGAAAATTAACATTACCTTAACGATGTGACTGGACAAACTTTATACAGAAACTTTTCTACTTATCATTTTTTACGTTTATTTGATTCAGGAGTTTTTTTAGCGAAATTCGTAGAGCCGCTTTTAAAAAAAGCAATTTTTTACAAATGAGATGCAATAAAATAATTTGTTTTTTAAATGATAAAATTTCAGGGACAAAGAAATATTGCTAATTAACTTAAAATAATTATTTTTATTCTTTAAATATTATAAAATAAATTTAATATTTGTTAATAACGTTATAAATTAGGTCATTTCTGTTGTACTTAAAGAAATCAGATTGCAAAAATTCATATCAAGATGCAGGCAAGCAGGCCAAAACAGCTATTTTCATAGGATAAATGTTAATTAGTTCTTTTAATTATTTTTTCCAGGCATTACTCTATTACTCTATTACTCTATGACTCTAAAGTTATTATTGTGGTATAATATAATACATTTGGTGATTATTAACGATATAAAGTTTTTGTCCAAACTGAGAGCAAAAAATACCTTATTATTAACTCGTATTAAGCCGTATTAAACCGAATTATTTAAATTTTTCTGTGTTTCAACTAACCAGAAGATTTGTAACTCTCAATCACTCATAAAGTCCATTTTTTTCCTGCAGGTGACTTTTGTAGTAAATTAGTAAAGTTCTACAAAATTCTAGTAAGCTCTAGTAAATTGCAGTAAATTCTAGTAAGTTCTAGTAATTTCTAGTAAATTCCAGTGAGTACTAGTCAATTCCGGTGAGTACTAGTAAATTCTAGTAAGTACTAGTAAATTCTAGTAAGTTCTAGTAAATTCTAGTAAGTTCTAGTAAAAATTCTAGTGAATTTTTCAATGAACAAAGCATTGAAACGGCACATTAAATTTTCACAAAAATTTCGTACAAATATCAAGTTTCTACTTCACATCAGCAATAATAAAGTAATTTTTTGTTAAATTACAATTTATTTATAATTTGCATGCAAATGTAACATTTTCAAATATTTATAAAATTATTAAAACATATTAATATCACAATATTTTACGACATGTAAATAATCTATTTTAAGTCAATTGATTTTTTGTTAATTAGCGATATTTCTGTTTTCTTAAAATTTTATCATTTGAGCAATTTATTTCAGTAATCTCTCTATTTATTTAATCACTTAGTCTACTACTTAATCACTTAATCTACTGAAATACTACTTATTTCTTAGTTTCAGTCGTTAAATTTTGTTTTTTAAATGGTTTTCTTATGAACGTTCCCACGAATTTTGCTAAAAATTATTTTACACACTATTTTATCGAATTTATATAATAAATTTAGAATAAAAGCATTTTTATATAAAATTGATCCGACCACGCCGTGAAGATAATGTTATTTTTCTAATTATTAAATTATTAAAAAGTAAAAAAGTCCTTAGCAAAGGTTTGATATATTTTTACGTAACGGACACTTGTTTATTGAATTTCAATAAGTATTTTATATAAAAATTGAAGGTGAAAAAATACGTATTCATACTACTAATTTCAAGGTTAATGTTAGATGCGAAAAACCGCAGAAATTGGCCTTTTTTATCATTTTCGAGGCAATAACTTCAGAAATATTCACCGCAGGACAAATGTTCGCGGAAATAAATTGTAGTGCTTAAAAAAAGCTTGAGAATGAGACCTCATTCATTGCAATAACTTGAAAAGAAGCCGAGTTATTGCCAAAAAAAAGTAATATTTTTTTCTAAATTTCATTGGCTCTTTACTCAAATTCTGGGCCTCAGATCCAATTTTGGTACAGGAAAAGGTTACTTAGAATCAACTCAGGAATCCATTATTAGCCGGTTGGCATAGACAAAAGGATCACCCTGTATATATATATTTGCGCGGCTTCGAGTCTCCAACGTAATAAAATACTCGAAATTATTAGTTTCAAACGGCAAATGAGAAATGCAAATGCCCTAACCTATACGCCTCTAATATAAAAGAAGCGTAAAGATGCTCCAAGTAAAAACAAATTTAAGATTTCTTTCACTTTACGACGACAATAGGATGAGAGGGTAAATTAATATGCAACGTGTCCAGTGAAGTCGGCTATCACAAGGAGCAATTCGGATTCACGGGTGCGACGTCCGTGAAAATCACGACTTCTTAAATTTCGACTATCTCGATAAGATCGTGTTCGAGAAAGTTCCAGCCCTTATATTTTTGACAACGCGGCCGCTCTGGAAAGAATCGCTGTCTCGTCCCGAATTGAATCGGTGCACCGTACGATATCGCGCCGCCTTCATCCGGAACGCGTTGGACGTCGGGGCTTTATTATGGTAATATTATTCAGCCGCTACCTCGGTATCTGCAATCCGCTCTCAATTCACATTGAAGCTGTAATCTCGCTTGCCCCCCGCACCTGCCCCTTACCGGAGAATAAGGAAAGACAGGATACGATGCAAAACGTCAATCTCGTGTTTTCTCGTCGCGATCCTTTTGTGTTTCCTGCGGAAATAACGGGGAAAATATTTGATATCTATTGGAAATTGATTAAGAGGAGGTAAATCGCAGTTAGATTATATGACTTGATTCCTTTTACCAATAGTACTTTTAAGATAAACTTATATGAGTAATTCCGCCATACCCCCCTAGCTGTCTTCAAAAATCAGCTTTGCCTGCCATCTTTGTCTTCGAACAAAATTTTCATTGATTTTTCCTATAACTTTAGTGCTATAGTTTTGGAGGTCGCTGAACTCGAATTTGAAATCGGATTTTCGGAATTCAAAATGGAGGAATCGATATGGCACACCCAAGTTCAAAAAATTGTTCCATTTTTATGAACGTGTGTACCTTAGTGTTTTTGAAGTCGGTGAATTTGAATCTGAAATCGGATTCCTAAAATTCAAAATGGCGGAAGCAAATTTGAAAAATGGGACCTTCTTACGAAACGATTCACAAGACTGTCAAATGGTATAAGAAATTATACTTTCAATTTGTGATGAATGGTTTGGTAAATATTATACGTAATAATGTATCCGATCTTCAGAAACGTAGAGTCAGGAATCAAATTCTAAATTCGCCATCAGGAACATCAATTTTTCGGATTTGCGTCCACCATATTGAATCCGCCATTTTGAATTTTGAAAATCCAATTTCAGATTCGGACTCAGCGACCTCAAAAACGATAAACATGTTTTTTTTTCACATGCGTCATGGGAAAAAAGTGGTACGACTTTTTTCTGCGCATATATGCGTCACTGACAGTTAAAGGGTTAATATTTAGGAAACTGTCTATTTAGAATACGAATTTAATATAATTGATAACAGTTGTTTCTGTATGTCAAGGACGTTTAATAATTCAAACTTTAATAAATTCAAGGATTAACATTGTATTTTAGAAATTATTTTATAATACCAATAAATAAAATAATCTTCCAATTTATCTTAATATGAAAACCAGTAAGTAGTAACGGCCGGACACAGACAGACGACATTGGAATCTCACTATAGACAATCGTTTACCCCTACCTACTTCGTAAAAATGAGATATCTCGACTTCTGTTCAGTGAATCCTAAAAAAACTAGCAGCTTTCGAATTCCCCTTTCTTTCCAATCGAGTAGTCGCTCTCTATTATGAAACAAAAAATAAAAGAAATGTCCCAGAAAGTAACATATTTTGTTTTAATTATTTTTGTATTTACAGCTATTCTTTGTAGATCTAACAAAATTGTGTCGACATTCTAGTAAGGTGCACTCTACCAGTACGCACTAATAAAATTGCAATTCACTGCCGAGACAAATGTCTCCGCGGCAGTCCATGCGCGTCTTCATCCCCTAGTTCAACAAGATAATTTCCGAATTATGCGGCATCTCACGTAATGCACCTACATGAGTACAGACATTAACAAAATGCATACGTCGCTGCAGATTAAGTACCTGTGAGAACATTCGCGTGCGCGCTTATGACGAAAGCTTTCGGGCTTCAAGTCGCTGCTAGGCTCTGCGGTAGCACCGAATATAAGGCCCCTGATGCTGCCGAGCTTAATGCAAAGCTGCTTAGATACCGAGAAAGCTTTTTAGCTATGTACGGACAATGCAATTGCAGTTGCACGACACGCGCGTACCAAATGCAATTTCCTTCTTATCATATTTGCGCACCGAGCTACATCCCTTCGTCATCCGATATACGATTATTTCGGTGAATATTATCTAATTGTATTAACGCAACTACGAAGCATTCACTGATTGTTCATTGTTCCTAAGACGTACGAACAACAATTATTTTTCAAATTTCTGTTTGTTCTTTGTCATATAACGCTCAATACATTATTTTTTATTCTTTGGTACCAATCGAATGAATGTGTATCGAAATTGGTACAACTTGCATTGTACTATTTTGGTACCGCGGGCATTGAAACGTCAGAAAAAAGCATCATTGAATCGCACCGGAACCTCCGACGCTTTGTTCGTTAAGGCCATTTTTTCCGCCTTCCTTTTCATTTTACACCGTTTTCGCGAAAAGCGGTTGACGATAGCGTTTTCAACGGGCGGTTCGCTTCGTGCTTTGGAACAATGGGGCCGTTCGGGCGTCGAACGCAGATAATGCGAGCAGACCTGTTGCAAGCTCAAGTGCAGCCTTTATTACGATGCTAAGCAAATTGGATTTTTTCCTCCGAGCGCATTACATGTTCTAAAATCGTACCTGCGGTCGAGCTTAATTTCGATAGTATTACGTGCCCGATAACTTAGTAATGAGAACGACACCAAAAATCGGTCCGAAATTACAAGAATACATTTTTGTGTTAGAAAAAAGAAATTAATTTACTGAAAACTATAATTAACATTTTAACAAACCATTATAAGTGAAAAAATCTCTTGTACTTCATTACTGCTATTCATTATTGCTAAGTTCTCATGGAAAATAAAAGCAGTGATTATATTACGCGAATGCGAACATTACGCTCTTGGCCGCTGGTGAGCACCGGTGAATTCCAAGGTCATAAATCTTACGAAATTGACCATAAACTGCAACTGTATTACCAGTCATTGTTCCAAAGTCGATGTAATTTTTCACATGGAATTACGATTTTTCGAGCTAATAGGCTCGGCCTACTTTGCACAATAATAGCGACATCTGATTTGTAGCCGCATTGTACATTTTCGTAATTTTGCATCGGAGCTTTTCGTTGTAAAAAAATATCAATTTATGTATCCGGAAGTTGAGTGGTACTGTGGTCATTCATCGTTTTAGCTGTTTTTCAAAAATATGATAATACCTTAATTCAATTCTCTTCACCGTAGACAAAGACCCTGAAAAAATGAGTTTCGCGAATATGACACGGGATTACGAAGTCGTTTAGAATCGGATTAACTAAGATTGTAGTGTAGAGGAGTAAAAATAAAATGACAAAATGATAAGCTACCAGGATTACGCGAAAGCGTCGATGACAAATGATAAAACGACCGGTTTTGCGCCATTTTATTCCTGATTGTCCGCTCTTAACGAATCGCGAAATAATTTTGGCGTCATGAACGTATACGATCGATTGCAAATGTATTTCAAGCGCACAATATGCCGATGGCCAATTTATTTCAATTGCATTCGTCATTGTCACGTGACGTCATGAAATCAAGAAATAAATTGACGATTGATGCGAAACGGTTTCGTTTACGGAAAATCGCTGTTTTGATTGAATCTCCGTTCGCCCGTTTCGTGATTATCTTGCATCCAATTAATTTTGAGGAGCCGTGCAGTCTAAAAGCTGTGCGTCTTCATGCAACTTGGAGGAAGCTAACGAGAGGGATAGAGAGAGAACGCAATTTGCGGTAAGACTCCAGTGGGCATTCGACGACAGGTTTCAGTAATTAAGCTCAGCGTCCGCAACGCAAGATAGTAACGTTCATCGCGATATTCTCGGCGAGCTTTTGGCCGCGGAAGTACCATGCAGCTGGATAAGACCTTCCCTGACATTAAGGTTCATATTTGCCAACTACTCGCGACGAGCTTGCAGATGACGACGTCACTGTGAGAGTGTTAAATGCAGTCAAAAGCTCTTGGACGAAGTCACCTTGCTTTGGGCGTGTCCGTCGCACAATCGCATACTCGTGAAGCACTCATGAAATAAATTAATTTTCGGGATCTGCTTATTTGGACGTCGAAATTCGAGGTCCTAGGTAAACAAGATATACGTATTGTCAGACATTCTTGAACATTCTCTAATGAAATTGTTGTATGGAATATTCGCTGGCGTAGATGTGGAAAATAAACGAATTGTTTTATTAATGCATTGATGCTAAATCACTGTCCGACGTGGATTTTGCGTTTAACAATCCAAATATTATTTCGGCGCTTTTTATATCTGATCCCTCATTTCGAAATTCGAGATTCTGACCCCATATTTGTATTCAGCGATGCTATAAACTCCGCAATTGCCATTTTTTTGAGAATTCGTTAACTTTTTCTTTTTTTAATACGACATATTGGATCCACCATTTTTAATTTTGAAAATTTTTACTCTGGATTCTCTAATTACGAATGGTTTTCAAGATGGCGCCGATCTCTCTTAATCTAATTTTCTCGTGATGGGTTTGATGAGCACCTATTTTTATTAATTTATCCAAAATCGTTATGTAAAAGTAGTTGAAACCAAGAAATTAATTTCAACAACTAATGATACATCCGAAGCGATTTTATTTATGTTTATGCATGACTGCTAACGACTGTTTCCACTTAAGAATCATTATAAACTTGTATGTTTAGAACATTCTAATTTTGTTGTGATTAACACGGACACGTAATCCAAAGAACTTTAAGAACTTAGATAACTTAGACAAAAAGGCAAAGGAATATAAAAAGCATGAACATAAAAATCAACCAATACAAATAAGTTATACAAAGTACATCAATAAAAAAAGAAATAAATACATTGAAAGTCTAAAAGACACAAATGAAATTTCACAAATGAGAACATTAACTGTGTTTTTTCATAATATTTATATTTGCTTCCAAATATTTCGACGAAACTGGTATGATATGAAATTAGGCAGGAAAATGAGGGAAAATCGATAATCAGTTCATCGAAATTCGTCACTTCACATAATCATCTTAACTGAGCCAATTAACACCGCTTGTGCACTTCAATGATGAACACAAGCCCACCGCGATAATCCATTACATAATTTCGTGCAATCGATTATTCGCTATCTGATTCGATACAATAATTTGCGCCAATACCAGCCGTTGCGGGCAAATATTCGTTGATATTCGAACTCGGATATGTTTTCGCATTTCGTAATAAAGCTTGATAGATGCTGTTTGATTAGATAACATTCAATGTTCGATGTTGGTTAGAAATTAGTTGCTCAAATGAAAAATACAAATTGGATAAGTTGAATTACATGTATTAACCTACAGAATTATTTTCACTAAAAACTAATTAGAAATTTTTTTAGGATCGTTTTGTATACCTAACCTGTATAATAGTACACATAGAGTTTAGAGAACTCTTTTTAATACTCATTCTAAGAATATTTCCAAAAAATCTCTTGAAGTGGTCTTAGTTGTGAAGGTTTAAAAAAGAATTCTTAAAGAAGTATTGCTTATGAGATCCTAAAATATTAATTTAGAAAAGGTCTTATACTTTTAAGTAATTCATCCATTGAAACTGATACATTTAGTAACAAAATTTACATAGGACACTTAAAAATCCAAGTTCATTCTTAATGTCTCATCGACAGTCTCTTACTAGTAGCATTCACGATATTAAACGAATTTTGTTAATGTTCTTTATGTGTAGGAAATATTTTTTAATGACTCTTACAAGTCATTTTTACTACATCAAAAAGGATATACTTTGTAGTGTTTATAAATAAATTCAAGTTACAATTGCGACACATTAACTACTTCAATGGTCTGAATTCTTAATTAATAGTAAATTCTGTTTTCATTATACTGCAGAATACGAGACATTTACTGTGATTTTTATTATTATATATTCTACGCGACTATGTTATACTGAAAACCGATAAATTTAGTAACAAAAGTTATATGAAAAACATAAAAATTCAAATTATTTGTCAACGTCTCACGTATACCAACCGTTACTACTTATGACATAGTAAACAATTTTAAGAAATGCTAGGTTACTAAAAAGCATTTTGTTTTCAAATATTCTAGGTTTTCCTTTCTTTTTAATATAATTTCTAACCTCGAACGAACATTTTTATCTCTCTATATCCAAGAAAGATTATTAGCAAAAAATATTATTAACGACTTTTATAAATTGTTTTCACCCTTCAAAAAACTAAAAATTTCATTATTTGCAAAAATAGTCTTGCTCTTGTTATGTAAGTAGGAGAAATCTCATATCATAGATCACTCACTCTAAATACTGCTAATGCTGTGAATCTTTAGCCGTTTTCACTTCAATAAGTAGTAACAGTACATATCCGTGAGACATAATTTTAACAAAAAGCTTTTGCACCTTTATCGCGATATTAATCATCAGACTTATGTGCAATTCATGATTAACCACAAACTATCAATTTTTTATATTTCATATCAAATTCTGTTATGATATCAGATTGTTCTACTTATATAACAAAAACAATGATTATTTTTAAAGCCCAAGGAACAAAGTTCCGAAAATCAAAACCTTGAAAGGCTAAAATTTCAATATTATTTTAATTTGCTTTCTTTTTGCCAAATTTTCAAAGGCATAGTGAAGAAAATCACGATGGAGAGCCATGTTATATCGAAATATTCGTATTTTGGGGTGTGTTGATTTTCGGAACTTTGTTCCCGGCGTTTTTAGAGATAATAACGTTTTTTTGCTAGGTGAAATCGATTTATAAATGTCGCTAACAATGTTCCCCACATGACTTTTCACCACAAACATTTCATCAGATGATCATTTCAACATAAACCAAAAACAATGCATATAAATAAAATATTTGAAAATGACAATTATATATTATACACGCAAAGTAATACAAAAATCTAACCAAACCTAACCTAACGTGACCTAATGTAACTTGTGTTGAAAAGTCTAATAAAAATCTAACCTAACCTAACCTAACCTAACCTAACCTAACCTTGTAACCTAATCAAACCTAACTGAATTTATTTTGTTAAAATGTTTAATATATTATGTTGAAATGGTCATTTGTTGAAAAATTTTATGATGAAATGTTTATGATGAAGTTATCTTGTGATGGAAATATACTTGTGATAAAAAATTATGAAAATATCTATCATTGAAACTATCAAAGCCGTTTTTGGATCCATTTGAAAAAAAAAACTTTTACAAGCTTCAAGCGAGGTATGCAGTAACAGCCAGCATTCTTTTTTGCCTGACAACTGTTATTTACGTCAAGAGAGAAATATTGATGGCGTCATTGAGGTCCATCATATCGAATTCTGTTTGACAATAGCCTCTTTATAAAAACATGGAGCATTCAACGCCAGAAACTCTAAAGTGGAATCAAGGACACATCGCCTTGATGGCTCCCAACTATCCGACACAGCCATTTGTAGCGCTGATGAAATTAAGCGCACCTCTTGCCATAACGACGTAGCCGCCGAGTGTATGTGCACTCGAGCAACACTTGATAGGATGCTCATCGAGCTTTACTTAGCGGTTAGGCGCCCGTATTGCGCGTTACGGTTCCGGCATGCACTTTGAGTGCAGTCGCATTTTCAGAAGTCATTGGTGAATTACGACTTTGCCGGTGACGCCATGCCAGCCCAGGCCGCAATTACGTTTCCGCCACTCTGCCTCTGATGTAAAGGCCACCAAGAGTCCGACGGAATTTCTTAGATCGAGTGGATATATATATATAACGATAACGCGTACGTGCTGGCTATAGTGGAATTTAGCAAATTCCAAATTTTCTCAGAACGTTAATTTTGCAAAGGATGAGGACTCGTTAAATCACTGAAAGAAACGCGAATTCATTAAGTAGTAAATACTAATACTTAGGAACATTTTGAATATTTAAAGTCTACTTAATTGCTGACTAGATAAAGCTAAAAAACAAACCTGAAGACTATATTTAGTAATCATTTCTTTAGGACAAAGCTACGCATGAAAAAGTCTTACAACCAGGACCGACGTCTTTTAAAAATTGCCCTCTGAACCTCCGAAACTGATAAATTTGGTTAGAGTATAATGAGAGTTAACACCTACTATTACCAAAGGACGATGCCCACGAGTACAGGTAATTTCTGCCTTCAAGTTAGAACCTCCGAAACTAAAAAATTCGGTTAGAGTGTGATGACAACTAATATCTAATGGATAATTCGATTGTTTTATTATCTGGGAAAGTTAAAAAAAAACGCATTTAAAGCGACGGATTATACATAGGAAAATGCAGTAATTTCAGACCGCACTGTGTGTTGTTCGTAGTAGGTGCGGACTGTTTAGAATCCAGCATTTTTCTATGTATAATCCGCGACTTTGAATGATTTTTTAAATTTATCCAGCTGAGAAAACATTCAAATTTTCCATCAGGTGTTAGTTCTCATCTTATTCTACCTGAATTTGTCAGTTTCGGTCCATCTCAAGGGCGAAAATCACTTATACTTGTGGGCATCCTCCTTTGAGTGTTTTATCACGTGAGAAAGTTTAAAAATGATTTTACATAGAAAAAGGCAGAAATCTAAGTAGTAACAGTCCGCAGTCTGACAATATAAACAGACTGTTACTACTTAGACTACTGAATTTTTCTACGCATTATTCGCGACTTCAACAATAACTTTTCTCACATAATAAAATACTAAAATTTGGTATTAGGTGTTAGCTCTCATTATTCTCTAACCAAATTGATCAGCTGTTCAACATTTTTTCTTGGAGTAGGAAGGAGTTATTTTAAATACCTTCAGTGACACAGTGAATCAATTTATAATTTCGAAAATGGCAAGTGTATTTATGTTAAACATGTTCCTTTTAAATAAAATAAATTATAAACAACATGGCCGTTTCCGTTCAGTATATTTGTTTAAAAACAATACAGGCCCAACGTTTCGACCTATCATCGAGGTCCTCATCAGGGGCATATACGTCATTTTCTTCATTGTTTGAGGAAGTATATCTTTCAATAGAAACACGATAAAGGCTTCAATGATAGCTTAAAATGAACCTTATAACTTCTATTTCATGAAAAGAAAATTGTTGTATGACCTAGTAAAAAATTATTTTCTTAAATGGGCATTTGTTTTTATGAGCAAAATGTTTGTCTCGCATAAACTACCTGTTACTACTGATCAGTTTCGCAGGGCTGCCGACCAAAATTCTGGCGAGCGGACGACTATCTGAAATCGAATGTTACTAGTACAAACATGCATCTTTACGTAATATAAATGTTTTATAATATGTTTTAAGCTTGCAGATTACAATTCCTATTTTAAAATTAAGATTTATCGGACGATCATTATCAAAATCATCAACACGTAGGGACAAGATGCATTTATTTTTGAAATCTTACAAAAATTATGACGTTCGGCAATGGACATTGAATTTTAATTTTTAAAATGCAAGATTAGCTGTTTTTATCTGTGTAACATTTTTGTGTTGACCAGTATTATTGTCATAAAATTAATAAATTTAAATTAAATTCTTCTACTTATGTTTTTTATTTTCTTCCTTCTAGGAATCGGTTTAGCCAATCAGAACCGAAGTTTTTCTCGTGTAAGATAATTTTAAGACTTTTGAAGTCTACTTTTCAGTTAAACAATGCTTCTATTTGTTACCAAATTGATCAATTGCTCAACATTTTAAAAGTTATCTTCAAATCTTAAATTTAGCTAACTGGTCTTAATGCAAGTCTTATTTTTTTCAATCGACAGAAGAATCTAATTTGCACATTATTACTTAACTTTTTTAACTATTTTGCGAAATACTATTGTTTTAACTTTCTCTATTTTTAACAATTCACAGCGTTTTCAGTGAACCGTGACCATTCCACTAAGTGATACTGCGAAGAATTCTCAAGCGTTTCCTGTTCCGGCTTTAGGTCTAAATTGAAGCCGTATCCTTTGAAAAGACTACTAATCTTATCAGATGATACTCCTTAGATCAAGATGATACCTCCGCACGCAAGCACATCATGCGAGAAAGAATACGAGGATCTCATTATTTACCGGCTTTTTCAAGCTTTTCTCAAAACGAATACAATTGAACAAAATTAAGCAGTTTCTGGTCAGTTGGCTTAGTATACGGAATAATCTGCTATGATTTAATGCAACAGAGTTTGGAAATACAAAAAAATACCGTTTATAAATATCCTTGATTTATGAAGGATTTAGGAAACCTTACCTAAATATTATCAATTCTTTCAACCTTTATTATTGAAAAATAGTTGATAAATTTCTGTATATTTTAAATCATTTTTAGTATGCTAGTTACAAAAAAAAGAAATGTTTTCAAAATTCATGAATATTGTTGTTGCCGATTATTATTTACAATAATTTGAGGGCTAACCATTAATATGGAGCAGGTTTTAAACAATCAAAATGTCGGAACCAATATGGTGGACGAACTATAAACATTTATTTCGTTTTGATGATCGAAAATTAAATATTAATATTAAATCTGTTTTAAAATTCGTGTGCAACCTAAAACTCATTTTTTAAGTAGCCCCATAACTATTCCCTCATCTCCAAGAGGAAATAATATTGTTTTTATAGTTAAAAAGAATCGACAAACGAAAAATAGTCAATACTTTCATTTGTAGTATCGTTAGTTATCATTTCATTAAAGGTAGGGATAGTCAGAAAGGTATGATTTTCAGCTATCGAATTAAAGAAACTTGCCAATTGAATACAAATTGTAAGGAAAAGGTAGCGAGATTTGTTTATAGTCTACAACTTTTGATCGGATCATTAAATTTTGATGATCGACCTAACTTTGTAAAGCTAATATCTATACCTAACTTTTTACCCTTGAAAGTATAATGATGCCATAAAAAGAGAGAAAGCACGGATGATTTTCAAAAAATTTTTTGGCGAATTAACATATTGTCTCCGGTTGTGCAGCATTTAATACAAAACGCTAAACCTGTAAAAATATTGCGTGAAACCAATAAAAATTCCAAATTTATATTTTTTGCTAGTCTTGAATAATACAGAATTGAATAGACAATTATTATTTTATTATTATTTCAATAATTTTCATCACTTAGCACATCTAAGTGCAGTGACTTCGTTTAATTTGACTACAAATTGATTCACTGGAACAACAGTGGCATTTGATGATAATAATATTAAGCCTTTAATGTCCAAATACAAAACATTTCATCATAAACTCTACGAGAAACATTTGACGCTAGTAATTTTTTAAAGAAATCTTTAAATTCTAAAATGAAAAGTTATACATGATGTATCTTATAAAATAAACATGAACAATTTTTGTTTTATTTTTAAATAATCGAATTTTATTATATAAAAGTCATAAATATCATGTAAAAAATGACTTTTCTATCAGATAAGCGTATTTCGGAAAGCAAAAATTCAAAATGGCGGGCCCAAAATAGCGATAACTCTGACTTATTATTTGTTATGTCTTCAAAATCGCCAAACTCAATGAATGTTTAAAAACTTTGTTTGCCACGCGTTCTTGAAGGCGCTGCTTATAAATCTGCAGTCAGTTTTTTGAAATAAAAAATGGCCGTTCAAATATGGCAAATAAAAGTGTTCAAAGTTGATCGGATTCACTTGAAACTTGTCATTTAGAAATTTTTTAGGTCGCTGATGACCATATTGGAACTACTATTTTGAGTATTTAAAAACACATCCAGATTCGTGATCAGCAATCTCAAAACCAATTCAATAAAATGATTGAATACCAGTTTAATAAAAAGCCATTCTTCTTTACGATATCACCAATAAAAATACATTTTTATCGCATTTCATGTCCGTCATTTTGAATTATTAGAGATGTTCACATTTGCGAAGTAGTGTAAGCAACGAATAATTTTAGTAATAAAATTTCACTAAAAAACTCAAATTTTATACTTGACAATAGTCTGCCATTAAGTGATATAAAAGGAACAAACCCACAGATAGTCTTTACGCAGATGCCGTATTCATGGCTCAGGTTAGATTTTAGAGGTAGCTGAAGTTTACCTAAAACAGAAAAATTAAATAACTTGTTAATCATTTAAATGTTTTGAATTATATCAATTATTATTTCAATAATTCATCAAGATATTTGTAATGTTATTTCTTTACCGTAAATAACACCGTAACTTAATTTAACATTGTGAATCAGATAAACATTAGAATAGTTCCAGGGATTAGCCTTATGAAGCTACTTAAAAACTGTTTTTGGGTAAAAAAATTAGATTTTGAACACGTAGAGAGATACTTTGGAAGTTGCATCTGTACTTTTGTGGCTGCCATTTTATGGGATACATATAATCATATTTTCTGGCTGCTTGTATAATTTTATTATCTATTTCAATAAAACGGTATACTTAAAAGTTGCATAAAAATATTCTAACCTTGCAAGGAATGCCATATATATTGCATTCTTGAAGAATATCAGTGTTGTATTTAAATATTTGTTAACACAATGTTTTAACATCCAGAATAAGCTTGATAAGATGAATTATATTATTAATAATTTCCTATGTTCCTAAGTCCCCAAGATCTCAGATCCTCGTCAAAACATAACCTCACTTTCTGCACTTTGTGTTTCATGAATTTCTTACAATTATTATGCACATAGATGTTACAATACATAAATAAATTATACTATATTGAATTAATCATCTAATTTTGCAAATTTCGTTAATTAAATAAACAATAAAATAAGATACAAATGTATCGATTTAGTCTCAATTATTTTATCAACCATCGGAATAATAAATTCATATTTCACAGTCAATTTCTTCATCTGAAAAGGATGGTTTTGTAAGGAATGCACTTCATGGTTTCTTAGAATACGTGACAATTTTTTAAGGTAAATAATATTTTAAATTAATGTTTATTATTATATTTGAATCTTCGCTTTGACCAGAAAATATGTTCCAATTAACCTTTTATGTGTTTGCGCTTTGTCCTGACAATATGACTGGATTAGTCAGAAAATGTCGGCCTGGCTCTTCGTCATAATCATTAATGTCTCATTGAAAATCCATCAGAAAATGATATAAAACGAGATTTCAGACAATTATATCATACAAAATAAAAATAAGTATGAAAAATATAACATTATTTTTAATTTAAAGGCGTTATTGTATGCCAAAATTAATTACATGTCCAAATGTTCATAAAAATCGTAGAAATTGTAGAACTATGCTTCAATATTGTTATTATTTTAATGCCTCAAAAGATAAAATTGTTGAAATTATATTAATAGTATGTTTAAGGAATAATTCATGCATAAATGCATGTCGAGAAATGTCAAATCATACTTTCAGGTTAGGTGCCCCTTATGGCGCCCGAAAATGTTGGGGCATACACGATTGATCAATCTTAATTAAATATTTTTAACAGTTTTTGATAGATAAAACGAAAACCATTAATCGAATCATATTAACTGAATGGACATTTTTTGTACTACAGTGTTCATCGCTTGTATTTTGAAACAAAAAGAACCTAAAAAATACAAGGAGTCACATCTGACGTAAAATTAATTGAACATTCAAAATCTATTAGATATTTTAACAAACTAGAAAACTATAGATGATTTTTTCAAAAAAATACACGGATTTTTCAAATGAGTTTCATTTTATCTCGTTTTTACACAGAAATCATTTCGAAATTCTTGCTTGAAGTAATGGAAAAAAACAGAATAAAAAAGAAATATATTCGAATAAACCTGATTTTTTGGAAAAAGTTTGTATATAGTTTTTCAAAATGCAGTCATAAATTCAGAAATTTCAGTTAATTTTACACCAGATGTGACTCCTCGAAAATTTGTTACATCCTTTTTTACCCAAAATAGAACCCCTGAAACTGTAGTGAACTGTAGTGAAAAAATATCCATTCATGAAAAAATCTCCAAAATATCTTACATTAATATATCTTTAATAAAAGCCGATGAAATACAAATTAACTCAATTTTTACGGTTTGTATTATACTAAAAAACGCGTAGATGAAAAAGCGTAAAACGTCAAGTCGAGCTTTTTTAAGACACTCAAGTGTTCCTGAGAATTTTTCATCGATAAACATGCACTTTCCAGATGAAAGTGCAAAGTGTACCAGTACAGTAACTGCATCAAATAGAAGATTTTAAAATACCCACTGTATTAATTTTTCGATATTCTTTAGTAAAGGATGAAAGAGACTCGAACGAACCGCTGTCCCCTATTTAAGGGTACCCAGGGATAATATGGGCTGCGGGTCGAAAAACCGACAAATAAAAAGCCGAAATATTAAAACCCTACACTCATAAAGCCGAAAGTCGAAAAGCCGATAGTCAAAAGCCGACATATAAAAAAGTAGACGCATCGAATTGCGGACAGTCATTGTTTTTAGTGTCGGTTTTTTTACTGTCGGCTTTTCGATTATTGGTTTTTTGACCTATAGGATTTTTTATTTATAATGAAAATGGAGACTTATTCTGGATGATAGAAACAGACGTTTCCAACGATACCATAATCGAAGCAACTCTTGGTTTTGTACATTTCCTATAGTCTTTTGATGGTGGCAAGTCTATACGACAGTTTCCCTGTCATATTCCAGCCGAGTCGAGCGCATTATTATCGCGTTTATATATAGATGGCGGGTTTCCGTTCGAGACGATTCTCATACCGATAACAAAATCGGTTCAATACATTCTCTTTTATTGTTCTTTCTAGATCTTATCTAGTAAAAAACGTTGAAGATTACGAATTAAAACTGATGAATTATTTCTTACTTTTTAATAGTAAAACTAAGCATCAAATTTAAGTTAATTCAGTTTTTCTTTATTATCTCGTTTTTTTTTTATTAAATTAGTGTTTCCGCCATGATAATAACCATGGCATTTTTTAGTACAAACGTCTTTCGTTATCATCCCACCCTAATCCCCATTTCGCATCGTCGACAACTTGTTTACGACGTTAATTTGGTTGCAGAAATGAAAAAAGAATGTTTTAGCTTTTACACAGATTCACGGGTTCCCCTGTCTTGTTCCGACCTACGCATCGAGTACGCTTCCACAAATTACGAAGGAACAACCCGTTCGCGTACATAAAATACTGCTTCGGATGGTCATCCAGTCCCGTAAGCCGAAACACTAATTTCTCGCAAGGCTGCTCATAACTGCACCAGAGCTTCCCTCAAATTTTCTGGGCAAAGGCTGTGCAGGTGTTCGTTAGTCAGGAAAATTGTCGAAGTACAAATTCTATTAAATGGATAAAAATAGTTTATTCAATCAAATACTCTTTTAATAGATTTTTATCCTAAAAAATACTATTCTTTTATATTTTCGCAGTGTCATTTTAATTTTTCGAATTCAATCAAAAATTTAAAGTAAAATCACAGATTCGTAAAACAGAACCAAACCTTCTTAGCAATAAAAGAGCGAAATTTTTATTCGTCGTTGTCTGCAAAGAATCCTCTTAAACTTTAACGAATACCAGAACACTTTGTACTTTGCCAGTGTTCTTAACTAAGATAATGAACTCAGTTAATTAGACCACTGACTGCTGTCTGCTTCTTCAACACCTCCGAGTTGCTCCTCGCATTTGCTATTTCTACCTCTGCGTTTCTCATCTCTTCGCATTTTCCTTCCCTTTGCTTGTGGGTATACATTGCAATATGTAACGCACCCTATGTCATCTCAAAGTCTCGCATAGAATTCCTACCTCGATCCGGTACCGCTGGTGTCGAATTCTAAATTGTGACTGTCGGTCTGTCGAAATTACGTGAGTGTGTAATGATTATAATTGGTCCAAAATGAATGACATACCATCATCGTCTCGTTTGTAACGAGGCACAGACTTGAGAGTTCCAAACATAATTGCTGTTTCTGGCCATTAGGAGAATATTGCAATCTTGTCCATAAATCACCAAGAAAGAGTCTTTAGAAATTCATATAATAATATTTTAGAGTTATTGTTATTATCAAATATAGATATTATTATAGTTTTTTTTCGTATTATGAATTTTTAGAATGGTGCTTTAGTGATAAATGTAAGAATTAGTTTTGCTAGCAATACCACAGACAAATTAAATCAGTTAAGTCAACTGTAAGTCGACTGTCGACTATAAAGTTGACTTTTACTGAAACATTCATAGTCAACTTTTAAAGTCGACTTTAAGTCAAATTTTGGTTGTTTAGAATAGTAACCATATGATTATAATATTGAAAAGTATTATTTCTTTGAATAAAATAGTGTTTGAAACATTTTGTTGTTTTATTTATTCTTATTATATCTACGGTGTAACCGTAAAAAAGAACAAATTTAGTTCTGAAATTTACATGGTTTTGAAAAATCTTGTCATTGTTGTCTCACTGAAACTACCTGTTACTACTTACGCGGAATGCACCGACAAAATTACATCAACTTCAACGCTTATTTTCAATATGAAATAAATTTAAAAAAAAAACTTATCAGATTCTACAATTTTCGGGGTCGCTGGAAAGGTGGTTAGAAAGTTTTTAAAAATTCTAAATTTGTGTTTGACTGTAACGTATGTAGTAAAAAACATGAGTTTTTCAGGGCACATATATTAAATATGTCGAGTTTCTGATACAACATCTTGATTTGAGTGAGCTGGAAGCTGGCACTCGAGAGCTGTAATTTGAGGATACACTGGTATATTTGCAATTTAGAAAATCAGATCCAAAATGGCCACCTCATTGACAAATTTCTTTTTAAAATTGTAAAATTCTTTTTCTTGAAAAGTACAAACTTTTGAGATAATTTTTTAATAATAATTACGTTTTAGAGTGAGTTGACGAATACTGTCGAATTTTTTCAGAATGTATTTCGTTTAAAATCGTTTAAAAAACATTTTTAAAAAATAATTTAAAAAATAGAGTTTTTAAGATTTCCAGACTAATAATTTACTTTCATCAAAGCGATAAACTGTAGCTTAACAATTTTTTAAAGATTTTTTAAACAATTATTGTTAAAATTTCGAATTTTCCTCAAATAATAAAAAATGATAACATTTCGATCGGAAAAAAATCAAGGGTATTCGTTTACTTACTCTAAAAAGTATTTGTTCTTGGAATATCTTCACTACAGTCTACAGTTTAAAAAAGAAAACTTGTTGAAATTTTTTAGTACGACGGACATTTTGGATCTGACATCGAAAATAATTTCGAATATGTACCAGTCTATCTTTCAAGTAAAACTATGGAATACACGCTTATAACACATTTTGGCTCAATGTCAGCACAATATTGTATCAAAAAACTCGAAATTCGTAAAAAAAGTACCCTAAAAAAATCATGCTTTTTACTATATATATCAACATTATACATAAGTGTCGAATTTTTAGTCTCGATGTTTTATTATTATTTTTATTAATTATATAAAACTGTAGAATCTGACAGGTTTGATTATTTTTCGAAATTCATTTCATATTGGAAATAAGTGTAAATTTTCTGTATATTCGGGCATTATTGGGTTAATATTCACTAATATTCGATTAAACTTAAAATAAATACCAAATATTAATTTAATTACTATAGACGGTACCCTAGAAAATGCCAAAGAAATTAACGGAAGAAAAGACCGGGAATAAATACAAATCACTTATTTCCGAAAATTCTCGGTGAGTTCTCAATTAATATCTTTGGAGTTTTCTAAGAAACGATTTGTAGTTTTTAGAATTACCCTTACAAAACCTGAATTTTAAAAATGTTATTCAATCATCGTTAATTTACATTTAGCGAAATTGCCTATCTTACCGGCGGAACACTTTAGAAGCCCCTTAATACTGATGCTAATAAGTCTCTTTTGAAACTACAATGTACTCAAAAATATATAATAATTTAAAAGATTTTACTTTGTAATTACCCAGTTCTGTTGACACCTGTTTCTCAATCAAAGTAAACAACGAATGACGGTCATACATTAATTTGTAAATTCGCTGGCATTCGAAGCATAAATAAATGATTTACTCTATTTAAAGCTTTAGAATTTTAAGTAACCGGGACTGGTAAGAGGATAAATTTATTCACGAAAGATCAATGATTTACACAATTATTTTTTCATTTTCTTTGGACTAAAAATCGTCAAATTTGATGATAGCTTTTATTAACGATTCCTTAGCAAAATACAATAATATTTAACATTACTATCTAACTGACAGTGAAAAAGCCAACTAATATTAATGGTAATCGTCGGTAAATTTAATAAAAAGCCTAATTGGAAATTTAACAAGAAACACTATAAATATGTCAAAGTGCATCGTTATTGAACTACTTAATAATACAGAATAATTAAATATATTATAGATTTAATGTTTTATATCTATCAGTCATGTCTTCATAAAATATTAAATATTTATCCCGAAAACAATTCGTTTGTCGATAAAATCATATATTTAGTAAATACTGATTTTCTGTTAAATTATTAAGACATCGACTTCTTGCTTTTTAATAATACAGAGACCTAAATTGACTTTAACCATTTTCGTGTCGACATTTGAAAGCAACTTTCAGCACTGTAACTTAGGTTCTGTATTATGATCATTTTTTCGAAAAAATAACGTTTTTTGACATTGAAAAGGGCAATACTGACCATTCTAAATTGTTATATGAAATATGAAACTGGGTACTCGTGGCTTTTTAGGGTCGCTGATTAGGAATCTCAACTCACATTTAACAAATTCAGTATGACGGATTAAGTATGGCGGAACAAAAATGTAATAATAATTTTTGTTCGACAATATTGTTTCCGTCACATTGAATTTTTAAAATCTGAGTTCAGATTCGTAATCAGCAACTCCAAAAAAACCCTAGTTCCCAGTTTAATCTCGATCAGGTAATGTTTACGTTTTGGTCGGCCATATTGAAATCGCCATTTTGAATTTTCAAATTCTGAGTTCAAATTCGCAAACAGCAACCTCAAAACCCCCCGAATACCCAGTTTCATCTCGATCCAATTATAACATTTGCCAGCGACTGCATTTTTGTATAAAAATGACGATTTTAAGTTGTTTATTTGTTTATGAGTCATAATGTTAAATAAATATTGACTTAAATGCAATGTTATGCAGTTCTTCAACTCCCAATTACATTGGATTTAAAAAAACCGGGCGCAAATGCATTATTTTGTCTTTAAAAACTCAAATTTTCAACTGGGTTCCTGTGGCTAATATGTTTCACAGTTTGAATTTCCTTCAACAAACAAAATGGTGACTTCAAGATGGTGCCTACAAATTGTAATTTTGCATTTTCTCTTACAAATATCCATTATTTGACCTTGGACGCCTTAAAACATGGATTATTCCGATAAAAACGTAATTATCATAATTTTTAAATACTTAATCTTGTTATGCTTCATTCATAACGTGAAATTGGTTAAATCGGATCTTTTTTTACCGATTTTTTATCTAATTTTTTGAACTATCGCAATTTTATGAAGTTTAGTAATTGACCTCATGAACGCCATTTTGCAAATATTTTATCAGAATATTTTCCACATCTTTAACTATCAAATATTTTATTTTCGTTGAATTCTGCGACATGGACCACAATTTATTTTTGATATTTTTTGACCCTTCTAGTAATTTCTAACTAATTTTAATAAAATATGTTTATTTAAATTTCTTTTTGGATTACATATTTTCATATTTCAAATGACTGTGCGATTTACAATGTTCGACAGTTGAAATATATCAGAATGTGTCGTTATCGAACGAAACCACTTAATAAACAAAATAATCAAATACCTTACAAATTTTATGAAGCTGTTTCACTTGTCTCAAAAGAAACAGTAATTTTCTGTTAAAAGCATTAAAATAAATAATTAGCAATACAAATGAAATCACGTAATTGAAACATTTGCTTGTCAGATTCAACGTATCTACTAATATTTTATGATGAATCTTCGCAAAACGTTGCGGCATCCATAAACGTCGAATAAGTACAAACAAACATAATTGCATTGTCATGAATATACATGGGGAGGAATAAATTTCGCGTATCGTAAAATCTGTCATCCCTCCTAGTTTGACGTAGAGGGTGCGGCTCGTCGTTCGAAATTATAATACGAAGCGATCCTCCGTGTATATAGTGTCGGATTTTTTCATTTGTCCCTCTTTTTCATTGTCTCTCTTTGTCTCTCCCGTTTGCATACTCTCTTAACTCTCGAGTCGCGATTCCCCTTACGGTGGTGGATTTGCATAAGTCCGCGGAAGTGCCGGGAACAAATATAGTCTACACCGGTGGGAATATCTTATTAGGTCAGAAAGTTTTCATTTTGCGACGAGATAAAGTGGAGACACGTTTTTTAAAACTGATCCCTGTTGAATATAATTATTTCTTCGCTCTGCGATTCCACGTGATCGCACCGAGGAAATGCGCGACGGCTTGACTAAAATAATGCGGGAGAGAGACGCACAAAGACTACTTTTGAAATCACGACGTCACCACTTTTTTTTAGGAAGAAAAGTATCTTTTAATTTCCCCAGTTTCCTTTTCGATTGGTTTCCACACTGAAAGTTTAAGATTTCTGTGATGCATCTTTAATAAAGAGTTTTAAAATATTTATATATGAATATAAGATTAAACTGTAAATGTAGGTTTTATTTTAACTTTTTAACAGTTGTAATAAGATGATATTGTTTTTAGTGAATAATTTAGTTCGAATATTGCAAAAAATTCATTTTTAATTATTTTTGTGGTTGTCTTCTGAAGAAGTAAGAAGACATTTTTTAATATCTTCTTTATGGAATACTTCAATTTGAGAATAACAGGTCACTTTAATACCATGAAAAATCTTTAAAAACACTCTAAACTACACAGGAAAAAAGGGTTAAAATTGTTACATATTCAATTCAGCACCGTAAACGTTTTTTTTTTTTAATTTCAGCCTAAAATTGTGCTAATTTTCTTAAATTATGTCAATATTTGCGCTCAAACCATTGTTTTTAATTTTGGAAACTTTTTCTTAATCAATATTCAGGTTTGAAATAAGAATTCTCTAACTTGTGTGACAAGTTCGAACAATTTTTCTTTAAGCCTAAATCTCGACTAAAATTAAACTTTGCTGTCTGAAAGTAACACTTAAAGCGCAAATCTTGATTTAATTTAAGAAAATTAGTTCAATTTTAGACTGAAATTAAGCCTTTTACGGTGTTTAACTTGTGATGTAACAATTTTAAGACTTTTTATTACTGTGTAGGAAATGAATAAAAGAGATATCAGAAACATCTAGAAACCATAGTTTGAACAAAATTAAAATACATATAATAAAAATACATTATACTACTAGGGCGCAAAGTTCAATTTTATGCGCTGCTGCTTACTTTCACGTACATCGTACTTCGAAACATGCGACATTATGCATGGAAAACCGCACAAAAATAAATTAAACTCGACGCATTCGTGTACTACAAAAATAGAGTAATCTAAGTAGTAACAGCCCGCACCTACGGTCAGCCAAACGTGGATCGAACTGTTACTACTTACAGTACTGAATTCTAAGATGCGCGACTTCAACAATGATTTTGGAAACTTGCCTAATTATTATAATTATACCGAGTCCATACATTATATAATTCTCTAAATCCCAAAAAACAAGATAAGTTTATCAAAACAGTTAGTATATCTTATGTTAACAAAATAACTATTAAAATTTAAAAAATTTTAAAAACTGAAAAGATCAGAATAGTCCATAAATCATTTAATGTAAATATTGAAGACATTAAACCATTGGAAGATCAGTTAAAAACCTTACAATTAAAAGAGAAGTAGTTTATGAAATCAAATGTAAATGTTGTGAAAGAGTTTATATAGGCCAAACTGGCAGATTACTTAAAAACAGAATTAGAGAGCATAAAAATAATAGCTATGGTGAAATACGTAATTATACAGGATTAACCACACATCGAATTGATACAGGACATGATTTTGATTATGAAAATATTAAATTTCTAGCAACAGAACGTAACTTATCGAAAAGAAAACTTTTATTAAAAATTTTAAAAATAATAAAAATTCAGTCAACTTTAGATTTGAACAATCACATCTTATAAATGCATATATTCCATTACTTAATCCATAACATCGCATATGTTACTATGTACATGAATGTAAGCGGCAGGGCGTAAAATTGAACTTTACGCCCTAGAATAATGAATTTTTATTATATCTATTTCAATTTTTTGTACTAAGCTCCAGAGATCCTGTTTTTTAATTTGTCTTATTTAGAATGTTTTTAAGGAACGGTTTTTCACTATTAAATTTTTGTTTGACAATATCGTTTTTCATATTTTTCTCGATCTACATACAAATTAATCCTAAATGTTCCTTCACATAATGTCAGATCCAAATTTTTTCATTATTTTTGTAGCAAAATCCATTGAAACACGACGTTGGATCAACTATTTATTCGAAACAATTGAATCTTGTACATATTTTCAATAACAAATTATATTTTGGAGAAATGGTATAAAACGTTCAGCACACGTTATTAAGTAAGTTAAACCTTAAGATAATAACAGGAATAAAAAACCAGTCCAATAAAAAATCCTTTTTGCAAAAATGTTAGGAATAGGAAGGCTTAGGCAAAGAAATTAATTTGGTTATGAACTACTTTGTGACGGTAAAGGTGAAATTAAAGGCGAAAATAATATCCGCGAGTATCAAAGTTTCTAGCGTAATATTTTCCTGCATCTCATCATCGAAGGAAAGCCGAGATTGAAAAAAGGTATAATTGCAGGCTTCATAAAAAAGTAGATTTTTCGTAGGGAACCCAAGTCGCGTGCCAGTAATACTTCTATAAAAGAGGTTCGGGATCAACGCTTCCCAAGCGGAAAGTTCGAACCCAGCGTTGCTCAAGTTCCTCCCAGACACGATGGATTCGGGTATGGGGCAAATAATTAAAAGATGCTGGAAAGATGTGCTGCGCAAGTCCCGAAAAAGAGAAACTTGATAACTCATTCTACTATCTTTATGAATTATTCATGGAGTGTTACAATGATGGTGACGTCGGAATTCTTAGGGCAATGAAATTCGGACATCGTTTAATCGACATCGACTCATTCTTAATAAAGATTAACTTAATTATTACGGATTGCGGTTCCATTCAACTGCATCGGAACTTCCGCCTTTGTGACGTGTTACGAAAATTTCATTATAACTTTCGTAATTATAATGCCCGTGTAATTACAAGAACTTGAATATTCTGGAATATGCACTAGTCGCCTTTACAGTGCCGTGCAAAAAGAAATCTTCCGTGCAGTCTCTGACTTGATTTATAAAGCGGCGCAAAAGCACAAGCAACGAAACCCTGTTAAAGCATTCACGAAGAAACATTTCATAAGCGTCTATTATTCAGGCGCTTTCCTTGCGATTAAGCGTACTATTATTTCATGATGTCATTCGATATACAAACATATTTCTTAGTTCCCACTGTTTTCAATTTATAATTTTAATATGAATATTGCATTTAAGATTTAATAAACTACAAAATTGTGCTTAGAAATAATTTACATTGAATATTATTCTTTATTAATTAACGTTCAAAGTATTATATTAAAACATATAATTATGCAATAGAAGAAACTTGACAGTTAATAAATTAATAAAAACTCTAAAACTGGGTTACAAAAAAGGTGGAGGTTTGTTTATTTTAAAATTCTGGTATTTATTACATGGTCATGTTAGATTGGACAAGAGTAACATAAAGATTTTCCAGCACATCAATTCCATAAAAATCCAGATTAAAGTGTCAAAAAATGACTATGTTAACACTTTTTAAGTCAGAATAAACCCACAATACTGGGATACAATATATTGAGCTGAAATGAAAGCTTAGAACTAGAACTTTTCGATCCAAAGTAAACGGTCACGGCGAGGAAAAATGGCTGAGGTTATTAGAAATTAATGTTCTAAAAATCCAAGCATAATATCCTGTTTTATACATATAAACACACAATAGTAATTTCGATTAACCATTTTTAAAAGTTGTAAGATAATTGTACAAAATAAATTTGGATTGATAATTTTGGAAATAACTCTGAATATTTCTAAATTTCTGGACCGCTTTAATTAATAATTATGTAAATAGATGGTGAAGAGCACAATATATTTTTTTCTCTTTATTTCGTTTATTTACTTTTCAATCTTTGTATCAGAGTAAAAGGACTGTATGACCAAGATATTAACATTATTTACATAATTTTGGAAATAATACTAAAAATAATAAAAATATTAATACTAACTTAACAGTTAACTAATTTTACTCAATTTACTAATTTTAGTCAATTGTTTACTTTGAATAGGAAGGATAGGGAGGGGGGGGGCTTAACCCTACCATTAGTAACTTTGTATAAATATAATTCTACGTAAATAAACCTAAAAAAAATTAAAACTTTCTGGTTATATTGCCTATGGCCACAAAGAGAAAAAAAAAAGATATTTTCAGACCTCTTTCAAAAAATACCATCTCAAGTCCTCAAATGGACAATATTTTCACTGCGACAGATCTTTCAAGTTATGACGGTCAAAGGATATTTTTAACCGTTAAATTCTATATTTTAAAAACAGAGGTTACCTCTAATTAATATTGACTTTAACCCATTAATGTCAAAACGGACACTTTTTTCACTTAAATTTCAATCAAAACTTTCATATGAGAATCCAACTTCAAATAAATTGAAAGGTACATGTCTTACTGTTTTCGACGTCGCTCATTTCAGTGCTGTTGTCAAAATTGAGCTACCTTAATTAGATAGTTAAATATGGTGATTTAAATGTCAAAATAACGCGAAAAATCGATTGTTCTTTGTTATAAAACATTTAGAAAAAAAATTACTAGTCTTGAAATCTAGAAAAGTTTAATAATTTTTTTTCTTGAAAACTGTAGACTTAAGAAAAAATTTCCTTAAAACAAAAATGTCTTCGAATTGGTCAAAGAATACTCTCAAATTTTTTCAGATTTTTTGGACGACTTTTTTAAAAATTTCGATTTTACGAATTTTTGAAAAATAAAAAATTTTAACAATAGATTCTGGACAAATTTGAGAACATTTTTTGACTCATTTTAAAACGTATTTATTCTTAGAAAATTTTTTCTGAAGTCTATAGTTTTCAAGAAAAACAATTGTTAAATTTTAATTAGAAATTTGTCATTGGAGTCGCCATTTTGTGATCACCATGTTAGTTTTTAAATATTTAAAAAATTTATCTTGATACTGTAACTATTGGGTCCACGTTTAATTAAGAAATTTTCTGACGACAAATATTCTTTAGATGAGAAAAAAATGTTTTATAAAAAAGAACACTCGATTTTTCGCGTTATTTTGACATTTAAATCGCCATATTTAACTATATAATTAATTTTGACAACAGCACTGAAATGAGCGACCTCGAAAATAGTAAGACATGTACCTTTCCATTTTTTTTGAAGTTGGATTCTCATATGAAATTTTTGATTGAAATTTAAGTGAATAAAGTGCCCTACTTGACGTTAATGGGTTAAGTTACTGTGATAGCTATGACAAGGGCCAAATTTGGGACCACCATTAGATTTTTGAGGATTATTTGGATGACGAATTTTGAAACATACGAAAATAGATATACATTAAAAAATGTTTAAAAAAAATTGTTGTAATTCGTACAGCGAACTAAAAAAATAGTCTACAAGAAAGATAACATTTTTGGCTTTTTTCTTTTCAAGTATGTTTTTATATTGAATTGCATTATAAAAATGGGATCACTTGCTACTTTTTTTTCTACTTTACAATATCTTGCTAATTAGTTCTTAATGTGTAACCCATTAACGCCAGGAAGGACACTTTTTGCACTTCAATTTTAGAACATTAAATACAGCGATTTAAATCTCAAAAAAACGCAAAAAATTGAGTATACTTTGAATTAAACATTTTTTTTTGTGATTGAAAGAGCATTTTCCGTCACAAAATTCCTTCACTAAAGGTAGTTGTGCTATTACAATGAGAAATTTCTTTTTAAGTCAACAAATTTTTTTCATGAAAACTATAGATTTTAGAAAAAAAAAATGTGCTAAAGAATATATCCAAATTTTTTCAGAATGTATTGAATGTATTGAATGTATAGATTTTGTATAACAAAAGCCGATTTGGGTATACTAAGTTCTAGAAATAGGGAACGCCTCAAAAACCCGAATTTCAAAAATCCGAAACATTCAAAAATCCAAAACATTCAAAAATCGACATTTAAAATGCTGACACTGTTGTTTTCGTGAATATTACAGTTTTATGGCTCATTGGCTTTTTGACAATCATCGTTTTTTTGAGTGTCGGTTTTTTAAATGTCGATTTTTCAATATTTCGGATTTTTGAGGTATTCCCCTAAAAATTTATAGGTCGTAAATTCTGGAACCGTCATGTGGAAGATATAGTTAGATAAAACAACGCATTTGCTTAACGAGTTATCACGATTTAGCCGCCATATTGAATTATCGCTATGAAAACATTCAATTATATAGATTTAATGTAAAAGTATCGATGACCTCATTGATATTTTTTCCAGTACCATACGACACCGTATCGAAATAAAATGAATTACTTATATGAAAATCTACACAGGATAATAGTTATGGTTTGGAAAAAATGGTGAAAAATCAGTATTGGCAGTGATTTTTTCCGAATTTCGATACTGGATTGGAAAAGGACGAACTTGAAACCAATAGAAGACATATTTTACAGTTAAATTTACATAACAAATTGCGGGTGCAAGTAAAAAAACCGATATAATCAAAGAGCCGGCAGGGTAAAAAACGGACAGTCAAAAAACCGACAATCGAAAAGCCGACAGTCAAAACACTGATACTTCAAAAAATGACTGTCCGCATGTCGATGTGTCTAATTCTTATGTGTCGGCTTTTCGATTGTCGGTTTGTGACTTATCGGCTTTTTGATTTGTCAGTTTTTGGACCCGCACCCCAAATTTCAAGAATCAATTTAATGTAAAATTTTAGTCACGTTGGGCATCAATGGGTTGAAGAGTGTATAGAGAAATTGTACTGGAGTGCAAAAGATCATGACATAAATGTCACATTCATTGAATTTGGATAAGAATTTCTCATTCGTCCTACTAAAGACAACGACTAAAGATAATGCACGGTTAAAAATGACGACTGATATCGTATACTAATTCGTGCAATGAATTTGCATCTACAAATACCACGAAACTTATAACTCCAACACGAATAAAAAATGAACTCCGTAACATCCCTCCCGAAAAACTTGGTTCATCTTTGCAATGGTCGTAAACCACATTACCTTATTACAAATGCGCGTATCAAGTTGAAATTACGATTCGGGGAGTTTTCCAATAGAAATGCGCAGCGAGTACAACTTTCGCCGGAGCTTTTAGACAGATTTTCCTGGAGATAGTGCTTTGCAGCTTCTCTCGTACGTTACATATTGTAAGTATGTATTCCCGTCGCACACGCACACACACATATGCCCATCTATATACCTTAGAGAGGACCGAGCTCTTTCCTCATCCTTTGTTCAATCGAGTTCCGCCGTTAAGTCCCAACTTAGAGGGAACTTTGGTTAAAATATAATTTACTTTGGCTGCGTGCGCTGCGGCGTTATTGGTTCGGGGCTCGGCAATTACTTGTTGGCTCATTATCGGTCGGCGGATCTTACGATAAAGCTCCTCCTCCTGCTGGGTATATGCAGCAAGAAGAACAAATCGCTTAAAGAACGCTTACGCGGTCGCTCCCCGTCGTGTCGCCGCGAGATAAGACGCTAAGAAATTGACAGGGGCAAAAAGGAAACTAATTTTAGAGCGGTACTAGCTGACTTGAATAGCGCCGCGTTTATTTTTTAGCACAAGTTCGGCTCGCGTGACTGCTTTTTGTCAATACCGTCGACCTGGAATTGAATGGACTTTCTGTGCAAACATTTCATTAGTTTCATAAGTCGATGAATGTTCTCGCTTATTTCGCTGTTTATTGTATTATACTAAGTTTTTTGAAAAAAATTAATTATAACTAAAACTGAATTAGTATACATGTTTAGAAATCAATCATCCGAAATTTCTGTCGAAAACAAAAGACATACTATTCAGAACGTTGAGTTATCATTGTTAATTATTTTAACAATCATAATTATTGACTTCGATTTTGTTATTAACATTCACTCCGCCATTTTGAGTTTCCGAAAACGTACTTTAACTTCGTTATCAGCGCCCCCGAAAACCCCTGAGTAATGTGTTTCAAGTTGATCATTTTGAATAAATGTGTCCGCCATATTGAAACGGCCATTTTGAATTCCGATTCATAATCAAAAACCAGAAAAACGTTTTACCTCGAAAGATCAATTAATTAATTAAAAAATTACAACTAATATTACATTTTTTAAAAATATTTAACATTTGTTCCTTTTTCTTTGTTTATTACAATTATTGTCGTTAATCGTAAATTTGTTATCATAAATAATAAAAAATATTGCTAAAGGTTCAGACTATCATGGAAGATTACGATGCTACACTGTAGAAATTAGTGTCATCTGGTTAGGTTTGAGGTTAGGAAAGAATAATGTAAACCTCACGAGGACGCTCTATGTATCATATGAACCCCCTCCCTGCTATTCTATTTCCCTCTACCGGTTCCGTGTATCATACAACGTTCACATTGAGCAGTTTAAGGAGAGGGAAGAATCGGGACTGTGGAGGGAGGCGCAACACGCTCAACGCGCCGCGCCGCTTTGCGGACTAGTTTGTAGGCCTCAGGACAGCGACCACGTAAATTTGCTCCGTGTCATCCTCCTTCTGTTGTGACGCATTGGAGAAAAAGCCGTAAAACTTGTCACGACAGTTTCTGGGTAGATAATTGAAAATATTATGAAATAATTCTTCAATATAAAAATAATGACTCCAATATAGTAAAATAATTCATTGTACTTGATGGGATTCGTTTAAAAGTTGTTTATGGCGTTATTATTTGGGAAATGTCGTAAATATCCTTTAAAGTGATTCGAGATTATGAGGCCAAATAAAATTAAATTTATTTTAATTACCTGACATTAATGATTCTATTTTACAGTTATTACATTTTTTTTATTACATTAAACCAGAACGTTCCACAATACTGTTATAATAGGATTGAACATTCAAAAGTTTTTCTTACGATTAGGTTCAAAGACAATTATAATATTCTATTAACCCATTGAGGACCAAATGTACATAAATTTAACCTGACGTTTGTCAGTAATTTGTTGTCTTAAAACGCAATGAAAAGAGGTTTAAGAGTCGCTGCTTCGGAATTTGAAGTTAGTTTGTCGAAATTAAAAATGGCGGATCTAATATGAAGGACGAATTTATGGAAACCGATCAAAATTGTTGCAAACTTGATACCTGGGGGTTTTTGGGTTCGCTGATTACGATTATGAAGTTAATTTCCAAAAATTCAAACTGGCGGATCCAATATGGGGGCCAAATTCTGAGACTAAACAAAGAAATAAGTACCAAGTTTGATGTGATTTCGATCGATTTCCATAAATTCGTCCTCCATGTTGGATCCGCCATTTTGAATTTTGAAAAACTAACTTCAAATTCGGAATCAGCGACTCTTAAAACTTTCAGGTATCAAGTTTAAAGTGATTTCATTTTAGTCAATCGACTGAGTAAACGTGACTATGATTTTGAACAAAAAAAATCGACTTCAGTAACCATTTTCGAGCCGCCATTTTGAAAAATTGTATCTATCTTCTAGCCCAAACATTTTTGACGCTAAATGTATACCCATTTGAGATATTTGGATAGGCTAATGATAAAAAAATTACGATAAGTGAAAAGACAACTTAAAAAAATCATGACTTTTTTAAAATATATGCTCGTAGTTTGTTTATTTTTACATTTTGCAGTAATTTATAATACACCATTCGAAAAAAACGGGGTTTGGGCAATAAAAACCACCATTCCAACAATATTTTTATTGCGTTTTAATACAAAAAATTACTGACAAACATCAGTTAAATTTATGTTCATTTGGACCTTAATGGATAATACCTCATAAAAAATATTCAAAACACAAATTTAATATATAATTCATATTTGAAAATGATAAATGTACATTTATAAAATAATGTGATAATTAAATTGAAACGTACAAATAAAAATTAAAACTATATTTTAGTATAATTTCTAGATTTTAAAGTATTAATAAATTTAGTAAAAATCATACTAAATGTCGATTACGATAAAACTTAATCCTAAAAATAAAACATCACTAATTAAAACCATAATTATAAATATATTAATGGGCATGCTTCCAAACATTAATTGCTGAACCTAATTACATAGTAACTGATTAAAAAATCTTCGAATGATCTTAGTATTATGACTTGCTGGATTTAACTTCAACGTTGTATTAAAACTTCACGATAATCGCAACGAAAGTTGCCTTTCAGACGAGTCACGTCGATAATTACTAGCTAACTTAACTAATCTTAATTGAAATATTGATAAATTCGTTTATTCTACAATTAAAAGTGAATGGACGTCAGATGGTTGAGCTAGTAAAAAGGTTCTGACTAATAACGTTGGTAACGTATTATTTTACTGACGCGATATTACAACCGTGTCTTATACTTCCTCTCGCAAAATTCTCGCTTTCTAAGTATGTTTTTTTTTAATGGAATTATAAACTAGTTGAATTTTGCCTAATAAATGAAGGCTTGAAGTTTTTCCTGCGTTCACTTAATCTAAAAGATTTTTCAACCCGAAAGAGTAGAAAATTAAAAGCGTTTTCTAGGAAATTATGACTCAAGCATTTATTGACTATGTTGAAACTCCAATAAATTCATAAATTCTGACATTATAAGGAATCATTTAGTATATTCTTGATTCACTGTCTTAAGCATAAAAAATAATTATTTTGATCATAAAAACATTTTTCTGTTGTTTGAGGTGGTTTTTATTTTATTTGTCAAATTAAGTTACGTGCGTATTATACAAATTACGTAAGTTTTACGTACTGTAAATTAATACTCATTTTTTGTATATTTTAATCATGAAAATAAGAATGTTAGAAAAAGCAATTTTTAGTCGCTTTTTCGTACTTACTGCACTTATTCACCGGATTTTTTAAATATCTAAACTTAATGAACTAAAAATAACAAAATTATATAACCTTTTATAAAGTAAATATTGCCATTTCTTTTAATTTTCTTCTGTAATTTACAAGATTATTTTTTATTGTACTAAAAAATGAATTCAACACTTCGGCAGTCATTTTCTACTACTACTTTGTATTTAATTAAAAAACATATTCATTAGTTAAATATTATTTATTTTATATACGTACTTCTCAAAATTTCAGTTATAATTTATATATTCAATATTTAAGTAACCTTTAATTACTATTATTCTTAGTGTTATTATTATTTACTTCGTATAAATTTTTAGAGAACTCAACTTTCAATTAGCTTGAAATGTTGTTTCTGCCCCAACAAAAATTAAATTAAATTTCCAGTATTTATTGTAGATTTAATAACAGTAGAAAAACGTCCTGGGGAGAGAACTTGGTTTCTTGAATAATACGAAATGAAATACAGCCACAGATACTTTAAACTAGAAATTTACATTTGCGGTATTCCTAGAATTTTTGCTAAATTCCATGAAGGTTTTTCTGCATGTTCTCGCCCTGAGTATAAAAAGACTTGATGCACTTCTTTAATGCACTTTTCGCGCGTACATTATAAAGTCTAGTGCGAAATATTATTTGTATTCTTATTCACTTGATATGCAATTGTATGACAGCGTTTTTTTGTTTTGTAATATGATTTAACAAATTCTTGGTTATCAAACAATAAAAAAGATCTTTTCTTTAATGAGGTTACGTCCAATATTATTAGTAATATCAACTGTAGTAGGAAACAGATTTGACACATTAAGAAAAAAATCCATAGTTAAATTGACTATATCACATAGTTGGAAAAATATTGTTAAAACTACTATGAAAAATAGTTAAATTTGCCACTTTCGTAGTGGATTTTACTGTAATTTTGTTACACCAACTACCTCCTCATAGTTAAAGAAATCAACTATGTAGAATGATTTAAATAAATATGAGAAATATAGTTAAAATAACTATAATCTAGTGTAGTCCTCATTTCACACTATGTCTCGTAGTAAATCTTTATATTTACTATTATTCATAGTTAAAGTTTGTATTTACTATAAATCCATAAAGACTGCCGCACCCCGTATGTGTTGATGCCGCCAGGTGGCGACGCGGCGTTCGCGGCTTTTTTTCTTCGAGCTCGTGACTCCCGTTATTGAAGTGGATTTTCAATTGGTCATAAGAAGGACTGTCGGGCGTCAAGATATGATAATACATAATGCACGTCGTATACGCACGTGTATCTATAGACTAGTTACACGACATTGAAATTTGTGTTTATAATGGCATTGCATAATACATTTTTTAACTGGCTAGAGTGTGCCATTTATAAACTTACCGCAGAATTGATTTTTTTCTCTTTGTTTCCTTGTTTATCTTAAACAACGAATAAAGGGAGATAAGCGGACTTTCATATGTTAGGATATATAGTTTACAAATATTTTTAAAAAGTAAATATTGACTCCTTTCCATATTTTATATGACCATTTCTTATACAGTTTCTCTCAGTGAAGGTAGTAATTTTCTGAAATGACTATTTCAAAATAGTTGAGCCTATTTCTCTATTATTATAAGTAGCATTTTGAATCATGAAACAATAGTTAATCTTTACTATTTCGGAATAGTTATTTTCATTATTACCATCCTCATTTCACACTATGATTCATAGTAAAAAAATGGTAATTTCAACTATTTTCTTTCTGAGTATATTTTTCAAATAAAGTTGAACGAATTGTAACTAGAATTCTAATTTTGTAACCAAATATTGCCAAACTTAACTTTGCATTCATTGGATTAACGAGTTTTTTAATCATTGTACAATCCGATACCATCTCATTTTCACGGAGATTCCATGCAAACTGTTACAAATTCGAGGAGGGAGTAAAATTCCCGAAAGTGATTTGCCCCTAATAATAAAGATTCAGAAGGTAAAATGTCCGAACATAAGAATCCCGAATGAAAATCTTCTGTGTAGTAAAAATCCAGAATGTAAAACTTTCGAAAGAAAAATGTCCTGATGTGTATACATGATCTATTTTCTCCAAAGTCGGAACAATTTCAATCAGGACATTTTTCTTTCGAAAGTTTTACATTCTGGATTTTTACTACACAGAAGATTTTACTTTGAGCAATTAATTTACACCTATATTTTATATCTCGTGTTTGCAGAGTCCATAAAGACATTATAGTGCTTGGATAATTAAAATGTGCAAAAAACTGTCATTTTGGCGGTTTTGAAATTTCGGTTGAATGTTAATTTTTAATCTACTAAAAATATCATATAATACTGATGGTTTCAATAAAATTTTGATTTTTTAGTCAATAAAATTAGAAAAAATCAAACAAATATAAACACATACCTGCATTTACCCTTAAATTTGGTTACTTGTGCATGAACTGTCATTTTCTTGAAGGAGGATGCCCACAAATATAGGTGATTTTGGCCCTCGAGATGGAACCTCCAAAACTGACAAATTCGGGTGGACTATATAGAAGAGTCTTAAAATTGTTACATCTTAAATTCATCATCAGGTGAGGTTTAATTTAAGCCCGAAATTGGGTTAATTTTCTTAAATTCAGTCAGTGTTTTGGCTTACAGTTTTACTTTCAGTGAGCAAAACTAACTTTTAGACGATATTTTGGCTTAAAATAAGATTTATCGAGCTTACGCCATTTAAGTTAGACGAATCTTATTACAAACCAAAATATCCACGGAGAGTAAGACTTTAAGCCTAACTATTGACTGCATTTAAGAAAATTAACTCAATTTTGGACTGAAATGAAGCCGCACTTAATGATGAATTAAAGATGTAACAATTTTAAAACTCGTTTTTTTCTGTGTATGATTAGAACTAACACCCAATGGGAGAATTTAAATGTTTTATCATCTGTGAAAGTTTAAAAAATCGTTGTCAAAGTTGCGGATTATACATGGAAAATTGATTGATTCTAAGTAGTAACAGTCCACACCTACTGCGAACAACGCATAGTACGGCCTATTACTACTGAAATCAGTGCATTTTCCTTTGTATAATCTGCAGATTTAACGGCGATTTTTAAACTTTCCCACGTCATAAAACGATCGAATTTTCCATAAGATGTTAATTGTCATCATACTTTAACAGAATTTGTTAGTTTCGGAGGTTCCATCTTGGACGGAGGCAGAAATCACTTACACCCGGGCATTCTCCTTTAGGGAGAAAATTTCATTCCGGAGGTTTTTACTTTCAGATATTTTCATTCTCCATCTTTATTATTTGGTATAAATAACTTTTGGAAATTTTAGCCCTTCCCAAAATTAGCATCTGAGTAATTTCGACTGAATCATAAGTCCCATTGTATGGATTAAAATGGTCTAATCGTATAAATCTCTTCGGGGGTTCGCTGGATCCGGATGATGCGTGGGGGTTACACAATAATATTGCAAGGTAAAATTTTGACCAATTTTAGTACTAACGGTTTCGACAGTACGTAAAAAGCGCCCACGTACAGGAATGCGTTCCGCTTAGTAAAATTTTTCAAGAGCTCTTCCGGAAGCGTAGTTCGTTAGTAACACGGACCCGTCGCTTATCCAGGGCGTTACACCCTTTAACGGGGAAAATCGTAAAACTTCAAGAGCCCCCCTAGAAGGCACGTTTCGGGAAAGCCGAAATGCATGTGCAATTATTTTCCGGGTGACTGCCATCAAGCAGCTGCTGCAAGCACAAACCGAGATATGCACATGCGAAACACGCGACTGCAAGCCCTTCCGTCGTCTAACGTCGTTGTCGTCGCGCCCGTCGCACGCCCTTCGCCGTTGCACCCCGAGCATTAAGTTTATGCCCTGGGCAGAATTACGTAGTTTAACACGTTGATAACCACGCCGGTGTTACATTCGCTACATGCTTTTCATTGTAGCGGGTCCCAAGGGAGCGAACGGTGGTTTGTGTATCCATAATGATAAGGGATGATATCAGTCCTTTACCGACTGCCGATGGACCTGTGACACCTCCATGATAACTGATACATGCCATTGTTTCCTCAGAGTGTTATGATCGTATATATTGGCCAATCTCAGAAAAGCTTGCAATTTTGGGTCGATGTATAGTCCATTTGTATGTAATTTTTATTGTTTGAAAACCAAATCAAGTAAGACGTGGAACGACGAAAAAAAATAATATATGAACATAAAGGTGCATGAATTTCAGTACTAAAATGACATTTATTTTTCATTTACTTTTTTGTCAGGTAGTTAGACCCCTGGATATAATAGTTAAGAACGTTTCAAAGAATTTAATTATCGCTAATAATGACATTGTTGAAGGAAGAAACTACTATTGTTCTTGAAAAAAAAAATTGAGACCTGCGAAAATAATTTGTTAAACAATTTTTGTTAATGACTTAAACTTTCTTCTTATTGGCAGAACGAATTTTTCCAAATTTTTTACCTGATCATTAAAATTATCCAAATCATTTTGGACTTACAGCTTAAAATCATGGATTTCAGTGCTACTTTACTTGTGATACCACATAAGAAACGCGAATCTACAGGTTTCCATATCGATCAATCGATATCGTTCCCTGAATTTGGATAGAAACGTTCTTTTGAATTCCATTGCAGTGTATAAGAAAGCTGGGGGATGCGATTTACGTGCGTACATTCGAATACAGGAGCACATAATAGGAATGACATGTGTAACTGCGCGCAATCGCCAATGCCTACATCGAAAGCTTCCCTCCTGGGAAATTTCCATGACGCTTTGCATGTGAACGCATCTTTATGAAAACATATGTGGAGGAGTTTCCCTTTACCGCCAACTACAATGTAAAATGGATATTTTCCACGCTTCGTTAGGATCGGATACTTTACGGATTTTTTATTCGACCGTTTTGGTTGTTATTTTTAGCAACAGATGTCGGCAATTTTTAGGAAAGTTGAAAAGTTAGCTTTCCTGACAACGCATTTCTACCATTTCAAATAGTAATTTAGAGACTTATAGAATATCGAAAAAAACTATTATTTTTGGTGAAAATTACTACATTTTTTACATTTTTACTGCCTGAATAGTAAAAATTCCAAGAACTAAAAGTAATCACTTTTATCAGATACATTTTTCAAATTCTACAAGTTGGTACCAAAATTAACCAGATCGAATGGTAAATAATTCTAAGAAAATCTTTCTCCGTGTAGAAGATATTAAAACATCTAAAAGTGTCCATAGTCAAGAAGGTTTTTAAAATACAATACAATCTATATGTTAGTAGTGTAACTATGAGAGAGCTGCGGCAGTAGGTTAACCTAACCTAACCTAACATGTTTTGTCTTAAACCAACCTAACCTAACGTAACCTAAAAAGTTTTTCTTAAACCAACCTAACCTAACATGTTTCGCTTGAACAAACCTAACCTAACCTAACATGTTTCTCTTAAACGAAATTAACCTTACCTAATATGTGTCTCTCAAATCTTCGGTTACCTAGGTTAGGTTCGTTTAAGAGAAACATGTTAGGTTAGGTTAGGTTAGGATAAACGAGAGAACCGGAAGTTGGGTCAGAAAATCGTCGGTCAATTGCACGAAACCGGAAATGCCGCAGTTCTCTCATATTTATACTACTTATGTTAGTCCAGAAATACCGGAAGAATTTTTGACATAAGTAAAACTCCATTTTTTTCAATTTTTTTGTAGTTTTATACAAAAATTTGTCCATGTTGAAGATGAAAAAAGAAAGTTTTATATATTTTTTTTATAAATAACATAATTTTCAAGAGAAAATGTATCTAAATTACAATACTTTCATATTTGTAACGTTTAATTTCTGGCTTACCTCCCCTTAATCTAAGCGACTTTCGTCGCTGGTTTTAAACGTCTTTTTCGTCGTGTCACATTTTGATGCACGATAAGCAAAAACAAAATATTAACTCAGGGATAAACAAGATTAAGATAAGCCATCCCCCTCAAACACGACGTACTTCAACACCTTTCCGTCTGGCTGTTTCACATAATCCATCCACCATTACCCTTCTTTTAATCCCTCGCAGTGTCCACTTCCATTCCTTTACAATATTTCGTCTTTCCTTTTCTGCGTCTTTCACAGCTGGCTTCGTCTTCTGTTTGCGTTACTCTTTCAAGCGATCATCATTTCTACTTTTAAGTTGTCGTCTCCGTACTATTTACCTTATTTCACTGTCGGATCAGACGGGCGGCGGCCCTTGCCCCGGACGCACTCCCCGAAGAAGAGCCCTGGTTTTCCAAGCATCAAAGTGCAGGGCCATTCGCAGCATCGGGTCGTCGACGACAACCGGCGCCGGGGGAAGCCGCTACTACGACCTCGGTTTCGACGGTCGCTTTTAAAAACACATCGGGCTTTATCGAGCGCGCTTCAAAAGACTCTGGAAATAGTAGCCCTTGCGAAATGGAATATCGACCGACGGAACGCGACGACGCCACCGCGACGGGGACGCTTTTTCAACGTGCTTGCCATCCCGTGTTGACGGAGTCAACGAGCTTCGGCCTCGTCGTCGAAGGTATACCGGAATAATGGCCCTAAAGTGACGCTTTATTAGATCGCTCTCGAGGACTCGCAGGATGATAGGTTTTCCGGTTTTACGATGCCTTCCTTCTCGACCTAGGTAGATAAGTGTCTCCATTCGGTGAACGTGAAAGTGGATTAACATTGTCAGCTTGGACACGTTGCGCAATTTCTTTTCCAAAATATTTTGCATCCACAGTAAAATAAAATATTTTAAGTAGTAATAGACAGTGTCTACTGGGAATACAATATCGTAAGTAGTAACAGACCGCACCTGATGGGGACGAAACACGATGATGACTGTTACTACTTACGGTGCTGTATTTTACTATGCGGAATACGGGACTTCATTAACGATATTTTCTAATTTCCCACGTGATAAAACAATCTTATTTATAATCAGGAGTTAAAAATAATCGTACTCTAACCGAATAAGTAGTAAAAAGTAAACAAGTTAAGAACTTGTGATTGAAATGTTCTTCATTGTGAAAGCATATTCAATATTTTATGACTATAAAATTAGTAACTATTGAGAATTTGTTTGTAAACTTGTTAAACATTTAAAAAATTGTATAGCCGTGAAATACTGCCTATATTGTAATAATAAAACAAAATAAAATCCATGCTATGGAAACTGATACTTTGAATAGTATTTTCTTAAGCTAATCACTTTTTGACTGCGTTTATTCTAGCGTTTGATTGATTCCACACATAAAATAATATTTTACTAGAACTTTTGTAACCATTTTTTAATTTTTCACAAAACTCTCAAATCAAAAAATGTTGAAAACGTCTCACAAAAATCTGAAACAATTTACGACTACTTTTAGGATGGTCTAAAACCTTTTCACATCAATCAAGTTTTTCGTAAAGCAGATTATTTAGAACTAACAAAGTTTTAATATATAATCTCGTAATTTAGATATTTAGGTTTCATAACTTTTGTTCAATATTATAAAGCATGCTATTTTAATGCATGACTTTAAAGCCATTTAGCCATTTTTTAATAATAAAACATGTTTCTAATACTTACTACGTGGAAGTAGAGGTTCCTCCAGAATATTTTTTTGACTTTTTGTCATTTTTTGTTTGTGTTTTATTTTACTTTTTTTACTCAACTCGAAATACTTGAATGAGACTAAATATTACTTTACTATTTTAGAAAATTATTTATTAATGACAAATGGTTTTGAACCATCTAAGAGCCAAGAAGAAATGAATTTTTCACAATTTTTAGAATTTCTTTGTTTGACAGTTTTTTTTTTAAATTCTGAAAAAGAAAGTGTTTTTGATAAAATTTGCAAGTTTTCTTCGGTATTATTTTGAACACTTTTCGTTTTATAAAATGTTTCGATACGAGTCACCAAATTAAATTTGCAAATTAATTAAAATTTATACTGATGATGCGTCATTTTGGACGCAATTTTGAATCCGTTTTAGTGGTATTCACTCCTATGGCCCCATAAATTTTAAGTTCCAGTTTCAATTGAACTATTTTGGAAGGTTTTATAAAAAAATGGTGCTTTTGGATAAAACTAAGGTTTAAGCAAAAATTGATTGTGTTTTTAAAGTATTTGGCATTTTAACTCACACAAAACGAAAGAGCATACTGGACAATAGTTGGATGCGGTATTTATTAATTTGATTCTTCAATTTTTTTAAATTAGTATTTCATTGAAATTGGGTATGCGAAAACTGAGATTGTAGTATTGAAGGGCAAACCCAAAATTGACTAATGTTGTAAGATGAAACAAAAATGAATGACACCTCTCAACGTTGTTCACTCCAAATCGATTTCATGGATGTGCTTTGATAATAATAGTTCTGTCAGTAAATTAGTTTCGTAACGAAGCATATATAGTTGTTTTTATCATAGGAATCATGAGTAATATACTAATAATAGATACTATTATACTATTTAATACACTATTAATTAATAATAATAATAATCAATTAAAAGACTTGCTTAATTTCGTGAAATAATTCAAAAGGAATTTATCTAAAGTAAAAACTGCGGATACGAATGGCGTAAAATTATTGTTAAACGTAAGTAGTAACAGGGTGTGTGTGTCAGACTAAACTATGTTATTTTTTTCATGATTTAAGGATACTCAATAATGAATTTTCAGCCATGATACACAATATTAGGAAGAAATAACATAAAAATGAAAAAAGAAAATTTTCTTCCTTTGCAAAATGAAAAAATATTTTTTAAAGTACAAAAATTCCCAAACTTATTGTTTTTGGATAATTCGTTCTCTTTTTTTAGTTTTTCAAATTCTCCTTAGCCTTTAAGAGTATGGATTTTAACAGTGAGAAAATAGGAGTCTAGATTATAGAACAAATGTTAAAAAAAATGTTAAAAAGAACAAAAAATTCTTCTTCTCTAAATTTGAATATTTTTCGATAATTATTTTTGTTTCTGAAACTATCTAAAAAGTGAAGGTATGGAAATGTTAAAAATGCAGAAGAAAAACGTATTTTTACATTATTTCTCGCTTAAAATAGTGTAAATATAACAAATATTTGTTTAATTTTTACTTAATATAGCTGAAAATACAGATATGAATCTCTTTAATAATTTGATATTACAACAAATCCTTCTTCGTTGGTTCGTTATAAGACCACGTTTTCTATTTTTATTTAATAATCTGATCTGATTCCGAAACATTAAGATTATCCAATTTAATTTTGGTTCACTATTACTCTAACAAATCGATCTCTCGATTTGCATTAATCTTTGAATGTTCTAATTTTACATTCTGGAAAGAATGAAACTGAGCACTTATGTTTGATTCGTTTAGCAATAAGTAGTAACAGTTCGTGTAAGTGAGACATTAAAATATGTTTTAATAAAACTGAACGTTTGTGATTGTTTAACAAATTATCAACCGAATTTGTAGGTCAAGTATAAACAGGTTCTTATTTACCTAATCCAAGTCAGTCTTCGTAATATGCTGAAATAACATTGGCACGAAAATGTTTGCAACTGAAAGGCTAACATTAATCAACAAATGGAATACCGACATTGTGCACCGAAATAGAGGGTAAACTAAGAAAACAATGTTTTCCATTCTTTTGTGAAAACGCCGCATGATAACAGAAATGTTTCCTAGGAACAAACACGTATTTGAATATGTACATGTATGGAGAAAAGTCATTACATGTTTCGGAAATGTGTATTTGAATGAACACGTACACGAGAAAATATCGACAAATCGAATCTCGACAAATGGAGTTACAAAAAAACTAACACATATTGTTACTCGTTCTATGGATATTTCAAACAGTACAATGTAGAATACTACAGATTTTCAAGCTTTTTTGAATACTTTTAATAGCATTGATAAAAGAATTTGTAGCCATTCGATTTGAACTCGATATGGAAACATATTTCAAGTTTTCGAAAGTATAGCTACATATTATGCGGTTATATCAGTAATTTAAATATTTTAATTCTGTCTTTAATTGTCTATCCATATTGAAGGGAATAATTCCGGCATAAAATTATCCATATAAAGTGTTTCTTCGAAAATACCAAAAATTTCTCTCGTAATTTTTGACGAAACATTAAATAGAAACACCATAAAAATTGTAACAATATTTTAACAGAAAACAAAGTGATTTTTTTGTTGAAAAAAGAAAATTTTTAAAAACTTCTCCATAATTATTTTAACAATGTTTCTGATTAGGTTCTGTAAAAGAAGTAAAAATTGAAAAAGTTTTGCAAACAAAAAAAAACAATCTTCTTTATATAACTAGGGATATAAAAATTTAACAAAAAATAAGAATGACAAAGGAAATTTTGTAGAAAAATAAAAAACTGTGAAGTTTTTAGAATACATCATAAAAAATTACAAAATAAATCATTTTTGGTGCTTTTTGAACGAATAATCGAAAAACCAAAAAATAGGGATTTGTATAAATACTACGAATTTCAAATATTCATCATAAAACCACATAAATATTCGTGACGACGTAATACTGTACGTAAACTTACCTATTATAATTGTAATTCCAACAGAGGTAATATATCATTCTCTACTTACTCATTCCAGTAATCCGTTTCTGAGCTGTCATTGCAACATACATACTCACGAATGTTCGACTATTGTTATTACGTGCGCGATAATTTCTCACGACGTACTTAACTTTATGTGGAACTCATAATTTATCAATACTTTTCTAGTAAAATACGTGAGAAATGAGCATGGTCTTCAGACGACCCTTTCATGTCTCATTCCTTCCCAACTATCCATTATGTATTGTCATTATGCATTCTGATAAGGATAGACGGACATTGCAGTTTCAGATCACGTAAAATAGTTTCCGTTGTTTAGTACTTGGGAGATATTATACCTCTTATACTAGTCTACTAATGGAAAGACGTTAAAAGTTGTTGTTTAGGAGTGGAAGTCTGCCGAGAAGTGCTGATAAACTACGCTGCTACTTCGTAAATTATATTCGGATACTGTTTTTACATGTATTTCGACCATAACAATAAATTCAGCGTAAGTAGTAAATGTCCGTATATGTGAGACCGACAAACTTCAATGTTACTATTAATTCGTGTAAGTAGTACACGTCCGTATAGGTGAGACATTGATCATACATACACTGAGAAAAAAATTTAGTCATATTTACTATAGAAGAAAGATTCGACAATCAATTAGTCATCTTCATCATTTATGTAGTAAGATATATTACGAGGTAGTTACTTGTATTACTCGAATTTAACAAACGTTAGGACTGACTAAATAGTCGAATTTATTATAATTGCTGAAGTGACAAGTTTTATATGTACTATATGTGTGTCTGTCTATGTAGATTTGTATTCCAAACACATTTTAATTAATACAAAAAATATTTCTTCCTTTTTACGTTCAAACCGAAACATAAGCATTATTATGGATGTAGATAATAGCATTAAAACAGCACCAAAAGTTATAAATATCATGTTTAGGAATGCATGTATTTCATTTATATTGCTCTTTAAATTAAATTAAAATATTAATATTAAATATATTATTCGAATATTCATATATGAGCTTCCAACAACAGCAGGTTATGTTTTCGCAAAAAAATAATATTAATGGATCATACTGTGCACAATAGTAGAAATGACTTTTGATTAGTAAATTTGACAGCATTTCTGTTAGTGTCAGTAAACCTCTTACTACAGACGATAGTTCATTTAACTATGGGAAATAGTTATGCCGTCCACTTACTACACAAGACAGTTATTTTTAAGTAGATTTCACTATTTTTTTTTCTCTCAGTGTAACTATGAGCATGTAAATGATTTTTTCAGAGTAGCCCTAAGTGCTAAAAATATTTTTATCTTTTTGTACAATTAATTAAAAAAATATTCACTAAATATTTCGACAATCTACAATCCTTCGAATTGACTGTTACTACTTACGGTTAGGAAGACAAATAATTCAATATCATATTTCCCTACGGAGTCAAAGAAGAGAAGTAAATAACCGCAAATTATTACACGTGAGAAATGCTACTTTAACTCAGCATAAATGTCTAAAGTAAAAACAAAAAGTCCAAAATTTGACCGATAACGAAAATCGCGGAACCTCTATAGAACGTCGAACAATCTTAAAATGAATTGCGCATAATCGCCATTATAGATTAAAACTTAAGAAGCATTAAATTTCAATTCTTAAAAGTTCCAGCAATTTTCATAGGAAAATCTGAAACCTCTTGATCCTCTTCGGAGTCTCAGGTAAGAAAATCTTTCGGGAAAGTTCCTGGATACTTTTCACGAGTCTCGTAAAAAATGAAATTGATAAAATTACAAAAGCACACACGTAATAAAATTTTATGAAAATCTTTTTAATATTCCTGGTAGAATGTCGCCAAACTTTGAGGAAATTATCGTTTCACGTTCACTACTACTAATAATTCATCAGAGGCGTTTATGTCTGCCTCATAAATCTTGAACATGTTGACGCACGTAAGTTAGTTGGTGCGATCAATCCTGTCTCGATCGATACTAAATTCGAGACAACGTAAGTGAACTTGGCACTTGGATCGTCGGCTTAAAGGATTGTTAGTACCATTTCGTACGTGAGTCCGCGACTTCTACCAAGTTCGCCATTATCCGACTTGGTAACTTTCGGTCGGCTCAGCTGCTAAACTGCTGGTCCTCATCCACTTTTAACCCCTCCTTGGCCCCTTTTACGTCCTCTTTTCCTAACGACCTTCCGCGAAAAAGGTCCTTTTTACGACAGAACGAACTTTCGTTGACGCTTTTGCGATAACGTCGACAAACGCCTTGACGAGAGCTCAATCTCCAAATTTTCCCCGGGCCTCAACATCGGGAAGTTTCGAGTAGTCTTCGGGAAACCTGATCTCGCTTTTGTCCCCTTTCGCGCAATTTCTTCCGAAAGCGAATTGCGGCTGCGTAATTTTCTTTCATAATCCCTTACGTGCCCGAGCTATTCTCTGCTTTTACGGGGTCGAATCTAATTTGCAAACAAGAGGGTTATTGTTTTCAGACGGCGGGCGCCATATTGAAATTTATAAAGATTATAATTGGAATTGTCCGGAGGCAGCCTTAGAAGCGTCCTGGATTTCAGACGGATCTTCAATTCTTATTAAAGAGGAATTTTCAAACTGAGCGTGAAGAAATTGGATGGATCTTGGGAGATATACAGAAATTTATTCAAAATGAGTGAAACTCGCACGAAATCTATATCAGTTTTATTAAATTTTCTTAATTTATAAATAGAGGTCATGAATAAACAATTAAATTTACAAAAATAGAATTAACAAAGATTGGCCACAAAACATTTTATCAGGCAACTAACTGAATTTATTGACTTGTATACAAATATTGACAATTGGTTTTTATTTACTCAATCACTTTCTCATATACTTGACACGTTAATGTATGTGTAAACCATTACGAAATCCTGGCTAAAAAGCAGAAACCCCAAAGGGAAAAGAGCAAAGGCAAAAAGGATTAGAAGAGTCGTGATCTCTTCGTAGCTTTTCCCTCGGACTTGGGGTTTTCGCCGCATTTTCCCGCGTTGTTTCGCCCTATTTATTCAGTAAATCCTCCATCGGAGATAAGGAAGAGTGCGGAATCGTCTGCTAACGCGGAGAAGGTGGAATTTCTCGGGCGATTAGATCCGTGGGTGTAAAGAAGACCGACCCGGTTGAAACAACACCGACCACCGACATAGAAAATAGCTCAGCGAGCTGAAAAGAACAAAAAAATGACATAACATTTTACGGTGACACGCACATGTAACAATACATGAGTGAAAGAAAGCCGAAAGGACAATGGGTCTGCCCTCTAGCGGAAAAACTCATCGCAGCGAAGTTTGCCTACAAATGAGTATTGTTTCGTTGTTCGTCAGATAACAGAAACCGTAAGATCCCATACAAGTTCCCCTACGTTTCGGTGGACCTGCAATTAAGTAATTTGAATCTTGTCATCATGAGAAAGATTTTGAGCGAACAATACAAGATTAGGTGTCATAACGACGTTGAAAAGTACTAATTGACGGATTTTTATAAATTTTACTAATTTATATTTGGTATGAAAACAAACTCTTATAGCGATTAAATAATAACTTAAATTACTTATATTTATATTATATTATACTTTACATACACTATACAGGGTATCCAAGAACTGGATTACGATATTTCAGGAGGTGATTCTCTATGATATCTCAAATAAAAATTCCTGTACCAAAATTGGATCTGAGGCTCAGAATTTAACTGAAGAGCCATTGAAGTTTAGAAACATAAATTACATTTTATGCAATAACTCGTTTCGCATTTAAGTTATTTCAATGAGTAAAAGCTCATTTTCAAGCTTTTCTTAAGCCCTACAATTCATCCATAAGTGCATTTGACCTGCAATGAATTTTTCTGAAGTTATGACCTCAAAAACAGAAAAAAAGCCTATTTTTGCGGTTTTTTGCATATTAATTATTTTGCCAAATAGCTAACGAAATGAGACAAAGGAAGAAGTTGTAGAGCTTGAAAAGACGAAGAATTTGGCCCCTCATACGTCCTTTTTAAATCAAAATTGAGTCCGCTGGAACAGTATTAATGTCGTAGAATTGGCAAAAAACTCGTTTGATACTGACAATTCTACGACATTAAAAGTGTTTCTGATGATTTTTAACGAAATTGAACACCAAGGAAAATACTGACAGGTGCTGTCAAACGTCATGTTAACTTTTTGCATTTTTATCCTTAAACACTCTAAATTTCTTAAAGTGAAAGTTGTGCCACTCTCTGCTAAAGGTGACTTTTTACTATTTCTAAAGTGGAAATTTCACTTTATTAGAGTGGCATACTTCCATCCACTATTAGTAAAGTGAAATTTCCACTTTAAAAATAGTGAAAAAATCACTTTTATCAGAAAGTGGCTCAACTTTCACTTTAAGAAATTTAGAGTGAAAGGTTAAGTAGTAGACGCTTCCACGTATTTATTACCATTAAAGATTCTTAAGTGAACACCATGCAACTAAATGTTGACAAATGACAGTCAACCCTCAAAACAGTTGATTTCCCTTTCATCAGGATTGCCCGTTTCTCACTCCAAAAAATCAAAAGTACTAACCAAATATCCAACCATTTTCCGAAGAAATTTTTGAAATCCATCCTACACTTCGAAAGCTCGAATACAATAGAATTAGGGAGATTCCGCAAATATGTGCGGGCCTAATTGCAAAAAAATGTTCTTGTCGACAGATTACTTTTCATCGGTTGTGGGAACAGAGAGGCAATTTTAAACGCTTCCATTTGCCCCATGCGAAAAAGGGATTCTGCATAGGCACGCGGCCGTTCTGAAGCGTGCGAGAGCTCTCGGATACTCGCTCATTTTCAGAATTATTTTTCCAGAAAGCCACGACGAGAAATTCCCCGCCGGCTTGAATTTACGAGCCATCAGCGGTAGAAAAGTGACCGAAGGTACCGGCGGAAATTAACTCTTATCTCGGAGCATATCATACTTCCAGCAACCCTCCTACCGATTTCCCCGTCTCGAGAGAAGGGTAGGTATCCTCCGATGAGGGGATGGCTAATTAGATTTTTTGAATTTGAAAATAGTACCGGGGATGTACGCAAAATGTCCGTTAAATAAGAACATTAATCTTTTTCGATTTTTTTAGAAGCTGCCTTTATGAAAGAAGCGTGCTTAAAGGGGATAGTTTCATTTTAAAGTGTTCCATCCAACATCCTTTTCTACAGCTCTAATATTTGTCCAATATTTGTACCAATGAAGAATGAAAACAAGAAGGCAGTATATAATATTTCATGCAATTTCACAATAAAAAGGTTTTTTATTTAATTGTTACGTCAGCAAATTCATGAAACGTTTGGCTTTCAATACTAATATATTTTGTTTTTATAATTCGAAGGGCATCGTTCTTCTTGAGTTGCTCATTTTCACAAAACAAATGTACAGAATTTTGCCAAGAAATTTGTCAGTACTTTTCAGTATTAAGACGCAACGTCAACCATTTGTTATTAGACATTTCGTATAGTTCAGAACCTATCCATTCAACTGATGTTTCCGAAAATACTGCAAATTTCAAAATAATCAACAAAACGTCATTAAATAATAAACAAAAATTTTAAAGGCTTCTTTTTTAACTTAGATTAATTTTGTTATCATTACCCAAATTAGAGTAGCCTAAATGTCTCTAAATAACCTGCAAAAAAATGTCTAAGCTTCAATGTGGCACCATTTATTTTTAAAAAAATTCCACATGGAAATCCTTAAAATGGCATCTAAAATTAAAATTTAACAACAAAATTGAGGAAAATCTGACTCAAAAACTATTTATTATTAAACAAATGAGAGGTGAAAATTTGTTAGATTTCATGACGGAATACAAGGCATGCTTTCAGAATTTGTTTAGTGATACAAACCATAAAAATGCTTACAATTTATGAAGGATCATACCAGACCAATTTTACAATAATTTAAATAAACAAAATTTTAATATATCACTAAAATCCCAAGAGTTAACAGTTTCGTGGATTTGCCCCAGTGTGCTTTAAAAAAATTGACATATTTTCTCAACATTATCGAAAGCAAATACTATCTAAATAACAACGGTGTACACGAAATGGCATTCAATACTTCCTTAACCATATTGGATTCAATCTCGACCGGAAACACCGTCGAAATATAAGTCGAGCTTGAAAGAAAATAGGACGCGAATTATTCGACAACTCAAAAGAAAAGGTATGGGGATGTTTGTAGAAGCGATTGTTTTACCGAAATCTGCAATATGGAAATATTGAACATGAACCACTGTATTTTGAATACACTAAGGTTTATTTGTTTGTATACAAATCACGATAGGTTTCGAATTATTTTTTAAATATTTATATAAGTATGTTACACTAGACTAGAATTCGACATTTTTTAGATGTAAGGGTGATTTTACATGGAGAACAAGAACCTTACAATTTTTGACAATTTTATGCATGGCTTGAAACCCGGAATTATTTCCATTATAATTTTAATATGAACAAATTTTCAGTGATTTTTTATTTCAAAGTCGCCATTTTGAATTTACGAGGTATTTTAAAGCAATTTTGATTACGCTAATCGAAAGGGCATACTCGTAAATACTACATGAATTTACTTGTAAATCAATATTAATCGAGTTTCCTATCGAGAACGAAGCAAGAAAATCAACAAAAAAAATGTGAAACTCGTTATTTGGGATTTTGAAGGTCGCTGATTAAGAATATGGCGTTAATTTTTCAAAAGTAAAAATAGCGGATCCAGTATGGCCGATAAATTATTTAAAATTCGTTAGATTAGTTAGAAACTCGTAGATTTTCCTAATAATCGATCATTAATTACCAATCTGAACTTGAAATTATGCAATTTTAAATAGTGGGAATTTTTTTATTTGCTGATTCCAAACACGAGGTAGAAAATTCAAAATAAACATTTGCTAATCAGGAATGATTATTACTATTAACAAAAATTATTACTATTTCATTTGGTGATACATTTTTAATTTTCTTATTGGCAGTTTTTAACTAATTGAGATTTAAAGAACACTTGTTATTTAACAAAAAATGACAAATGACCGAGTTTTTCTTCTCAATTAATTCAGTTCATGCATTTTGGTTAGTATTTTGAATCCGTCTTATTGAACTCATAATAAGCAACCCCAATAACCTCCTAAAAAGAAATTACTTAAAAATTAAATTACTTCTTGTTTCAGTTTGCCATATTGAATTTCAAAATTCAGATTTATGATTAGCTACCCTAAAATCTCCGGTTAACTAATTTCAAATTAGTTTTTTCGCTTTGATCCACTATTTTCAATCCACCATTTTCAATATGAAAATTCTTCAAATTCGTAATCAACCACCTCAAAAAAAAACCGGGAAATAAACTTAATAAAAATCAAATTACTCTTCGCGATTAGATCCACAAATTTGAATTCGGGAATTCTAATTTCAGATTCGTAATCAGTGACCTCGAAAGCCCCCGAGTAACAAATGTCAGATCAATTCCACAAGAAGAAAAGTGTATGCCTGTAAGAGCATAATACACACATTTATTGCTAATCAGTAATAGCTTTAATTTTATAAATATTTTATAGTATTTTCCGATAAAAGCAACTTTAAAATTTTAATTTTACTTTTACTTTTACTTCATACAGAAAGAAACAATAGGAATAATTTAATAAGTATCCATTGTAGAAGGTTCTTACTGAATATAAAGTACCTCTTGCTAACTAAACAAGATATAGAGAACATTATTCCATCCGAAATTTACCTTGTGAAGCAATTATTGAATACTCACAAATATTATGATAGGATGATCCCAACAATCTGTTATTCTTTACACAGAACATCCAATGCTACGAATCCCTTACCTGAAACAAAACCAAATAAGCCTTTATAGTATTTATACACTAAAATTGTTATTTTAGTAAGTAAATTGTATTATCAACTACGAAATTTCATATACGGTTTATTAGTATTGCGAAACGGATTATTCGTGACATAATGTTAGTTGTTATTAAATTCGCCATATTTTCTTCAGGACGAAATTGCATTTAAATTAATTAAATGATCAATAAATAGTGATTTTTACTGAAATAATCACTACATGTGTCAACATTCTAGTAACAATATTTTGTACCTTACATATTTTACATAACTTTAAAACCTTGCACTAGTAACGCAACGGAACAGTAGATTTCTTGTCTTTACGTTACTGATACGGAAGGGGATATATTGGAGTGAAAAATTACCCACTCTAAGACAAGAATAACATTTAAGAATGTATTTTCACTCCGTACAAAATGAGTTTTCATAAAGAATGATATTTCACTATTTAGAGGTTAGAATTTTTTATTTTACTAGAGTGGCTCAATTTTCACTCTATAAAGAATGCATTTTAACTCCAAGGAATATACAGAAAGTTTTACGAAAACCACCCCTACTATGACATAGTGGGAATAAGCGGGAGAGCTGATGTGTTACAAGTGTGAGATAACGAAGTTTCAGTAGTGTGAGGTCGTCACGAAGTTGTACGGTCTAGTTTTATTTTTCCAGTAACAATTTACTCCAAGGGAATAAATTGGAGTATAATTGATGGGTGCGTGTAGAAAAACCGACAAATCAAAAAGCCGGCAGTCGAAAAACCGACAGTCAAAATACCGACATTCAAAAAGTCGCCAGACAAAAAGCCAACTCTTCAAGAAATAACTGCCCGCTTGTCGTGTAACTATTTTTGTATGTGTCGGCTTTTTGAATGTCGGTATTTTGACTTTCGGTTTTTTGATCGGCCGGTTTTTTGACTGTCGGTAATATAACAATTCCGTTTTTATACTGTGTGCTTTTTGATTTGTCGGATTTTGCCTGTCGACTTTTTGAATGTCGGTATTGTGAATGTCGTTTTTATGATTTTTCGGTTTTTCGACCCGCACCCTAATTGATTACTTATTGTCTCTCAGTCTACGTAATTTATTCCTGTTAACTTTTATCTTAATATTTTTAATAGTAAAATAGAAATTATAAATTTGATGCATTTTTCTGCAATACACATAATTATTCAATAGAGTTTATAATTTCGGTAAATTATCTCGACTAAAACTTTTCGATCAACATAAAACAATAAAAAACACCTTAAATATAAACCGTTCATCCGAAAATCGTTAACGCTTCAGGAAAACAAAACTGCCGGCCGCAATTACGTCAGATTGACAGAAGTCTATTCGGTGATGTAGGAAAAACTCGACACCCGTCCGATATTTATTTTTTTTTTTCAACAACCGGAAACACGCACACCCGCAGAAATCCACGCCGATAGGCGATACTATATAACGGAAGCCATCGGGTGCGTTCATCGATATTCCTGTGGTTTTTTTCGGCCAGTGCTTGCGTTGGCGAATCCCATCGTTCGAGAGACCAAGTCAATCTATGGTTTACACGCAGTACACTCGACGTTTTTCCCGAATTTCCCCCTTATATTGTCATGGTGGTAAAGTAGCCAGTCGGTCTTCCGTTTTTCCGAGTGCATTTGAGAGTGCAACGTGCATTTTGGCGTGTGGCCGTTCTGTGCATTGTCGATTAAATTACCGTCGGCTCTCGTAAATATCTGAAAAGATACGCCGGCTAAAACAATGATCGTGAATTAATATGACGCTGTATGCAGTAGCTTTATTCGCCTGCTAAATGATACCGCGAACGTTACTACTGGCTGCGTACTTTATATTTAATGAGCGGTGCCGAAATAGAAATTTAAATGGCCACTGATTTATTGTTAACGACACCAAAATGCACAGTTAACGTGGATACTAACGGTAAAAATAAGAATTTTTAATACAGAAAACTGTAAAATATATAAAAAATATCAAAAAAATTGTTATTAATAATTTATTAATGTATGTCGTATAATTATTTAGGAAACTTAATCAATGTCTCTTTTTTTTCTGTCGGCTTTTTGGTTTTCAGGTTTTCGACAAAAATAGCAGCGATTTTGTTACTTTAGTGATTTTTAAAAATTTTTTAGTACAGTTTCCAAGCAAATTAAATGATTCAGCAAAATTAAAAAGAAAAAAAGCGATACTTACAATATGCATGAAAGTACATGAATTTGAATGTTTTTTTTTCGCTCATTTTTCAAGATTCTACGTATTGAACGGAGCAAGTTCAAGAGCCTCCAATTTTTAAAACAATTTTTTTCAAAAATCGGTAAAATACGTCTTATTTTCCTTGAGGATAACATATTGCAATGTCAATTAATTTGGTTACATCGACCGGTCCAGCTTGCTTGAATCCAGTTGGATTCGGGTAATATAAAATGTTACATAATAAGAACTTTACGCGAGAGGCAACCACGTCTCTTGATTACTGTGTAGAGCATTTCAGTTAAAACAATAGTCGTAATATAGTTTCCCAAGTGCAATATCTCGAAATAACATTACAGTTTCGTGATTAACGGAATCACACGATGATGCATTCCGATTGAAGCGTTCATTTTTTATGAAATCCAACTGGAAAACGAGTTTTGGAATTACCGATGGATCTCGCACTTTCGGCAGCACTTCATACCTCACTTTTTTGCCGAACCTAATTTGCACTTGGTTCTATGTGCATCCCCCAGTGCTACGCGCTGTAGCGTGTAAACAACGACGCGTCGTGCGAAATAAACACATACACGTACACGGCTAACCAGAAATCTCGTACAGGCGAATGCATCCCGTAAAATATTTTCGTCGAGATTTCGAGCGGATTTTTATGGTGCGTGGGAGTAACGAGGCGGGGAAAATCGGCGATATGGCGTGCACTGCAATGCACATGCGGTAAATCAGAGCAGATGACCAGATACCAGATACCGAGACTCACTCTGTGGCCCGTGGTGTATCATGGATATTCGCCCCCTTTTACCCCCTGCAGTCGCGGCAGACGCATTTGTCCCGGGACAGAGACCCACTGGGGTGCACAACGTGATAGTGGGACGCGAGCTGACCTGGATCAGGTATATGCTGTTATATATGCGAACACGTGCATACAGGCTAACAACGTTCCTACATGCTCCTTTAGTCTGGGTTTCCTTAGCATCCCAAACATTTTCTTGTTCAATGAAAGTATTTTCATTTTTTCTTGCAATTGTAATTTTACACAAAAAATAATACGTTATTTAACAACGACGTTGTAAATTTGCAGGGGAACCGCGAATATACGACGTATTATGTCCACTTTCGATGTTGAAATTTGTAATGTGCGATTCTCAAAAAAGAGGGCTTTTTCGTGTATTGGCGATTAGCATCTAAGTAAATTGTTATTGAATAATCATCTTTTAAGAAAATAGTAATTTAAAGATTCCTGAACTAGAATACTTCATAAAAGACCAGAATTTTATACATAAATTTAATGAAAAATAACTTTTTCGGTACTATATCCGTAAAATCGGATTTTACGGCCTAATTTTAGTCTGAAAGTTCATTTTACAGATCACGTGTAACATGAATCTACGATATCAAAAACATAACCTATACGGACTAAATGAAGTTCGTGAAATTGAATTTTTACAACTTTCAGTATAGAAAAATAATGTCCGACACACGGCCGTAAAATATCATTTCGGTATGTTCTAGCCTCTGATTACCGACTTTTGAAGTCTTTTAGTTCATAAAAACAAGAATTATCTGAACTTATTCAGTTAATATTCTTATAGTTTAACTCAAAAAGTGGGAACAGATTGCATTTTGGAAATTTCATTAAGATCAATATACATACTAATAATCACTGAAATACAAGTATCTTAACATATTAGCAAGCGACCAGAGTAATACATAAACTGCTATCAATTAAATATACTGAGTGCACTTTTTATTTAAAATTCATCGGGAAATTAAGAGGTCTACTCTAATTAGAATTTTCAAAAAATCGATTTTTTGTTTTTTACATTTTTCGAAAGCGAAAATGTACGTTATAAAGAAGAGAAAGGCATGATGTATGGTGCAGGCATCGTTGATTAAGAACAGGTAGGCTTTTTTCACGATTTTTCTTTGATAAAAACTGTGTTTTTCTCAAAACAATGTTTTCCGATTCATTGATAATAAAATCTCCGAAACTACTCCACCGATCCTTATGAAATTTTTAATACATATTCTGTACTACTTCAGCTGTAACGCATATCGAGGTATTTATAAAATTTTAAGTTTAACTCTTTTTCTTTTGCCAAAAACTGTAAAAATGTCGTGTTTTTTGTTTCTTTTTCGAAAAATGTCCGCCGTTTTGTCAATTTTCAAAAAATAAAAAATTACTCGATATGCGCTATGGCTAATTAATACACTGAATTTAACGCCATTTAATTTTTTTGTTTCAGACCATCCATCCCAAGAATTTTATCAACAGCGTAAACACGCCTTTTTTTAGGACTATTTTTTAACTATCATTTTCATGTATGAAAATTTTCTAAAATGTACAAAAAATTATTTTTGTATATTTCGGTAGCGTATTAATACAGTGTAATAATTTTTATATCAATATTTATATTACAAACATGTTTAAAAAATTCTGAAAAACTGTCATTTATTGAAAGTTCTAATTAGGGTAGACCTCCTAACCACTATTCGAATCTCCCTCAGAAAATTGAAAAAAGTAACGTACATATCTTTTTCAAAAGTAAAAACGCTAGAAAAATACTGGGTATTTTTATGAAATTGATTAGCGTGGCACGTCATTACTTCTGTATTTTACTACAAATAACTATACAAAAACGATAAAAATATGAGAGATAAACTTTAGTGCCAATCCATTTTTTATTCGGTGCTGTATAAAAAACATAGGAGCAAAGTTTAACTTAATTTTGTTTCATATTTGCCGGATTTTTTATTAATTCGGCATACACTGCCAATTTAAGACCAACGTTTGCAAACTTAAGGAAAGTTTTTCTTTTCTTTTAAATTGCTTGAACATTTTTGTTTATTAAGCCACGAAAAAATTTCCAAAGGGAAAAATTGCTTCTTTTTTATATCTTTTGAATACCGCGTAGAAAGTTTTATAATTCATGACTTAACAAATTCTACAATCATTTGCAAAAAAAAACCTTTGACAACTTAGGACACTTTCGCCTACTTATTAAGTTTACTTTCTATTGCTCTTAGGTGACCTAATGATATTTATTATTTGTACGAAAGATTTTTGTTTTATTTAATTTGCAATATGGCTATTTGTTAACGGAGTCTTTTGTTTGCATTTAAGTTACTCTAATCTGTTTTCTGTTTTTATTAATAAACCCGAGTAGCTAATCGGTGTCTAAGAAATAATCCTTCACATCTTCGATGTTGTTTTTTGTGAAACGTTTTCTTTTCTTTAGTTAAACTATTAGAGTAAAAGACACCGTTCTATTAATAAGATTAAAACTTATTGCTTTTTTTTTGTGAAAACGGATGTTCTTATCGCAAATTGATGGTACGGCCTGAGAAGAGACGAGAGGCCAATTAAAATTAATTGTTGAAACTAGAATGACAGTTTTATTTCCACCTGATTAATTTATAAATCATTAATTTCAAAATTATTCTTTAAAGATGTGTTACTTCTTTCACTGCTTTCTTAAATACTTCCTGAGGACTATTGGTTCATTCACACCATAACCATCACTTGCCTTAGTCTCTTTATTCTGACCTCAAGAGGAAAAGAGAACCAATTTCTCTTAATCCTGTAACTTTAGTTGATACTATCGTTCTACTCGATCCACACGTTTCAATTGTATTGTCATCTCTGTTCGTATTACTCGCTTCATTTATCGCTGGGACAAAGAAATCACTCCAAGGTACAGATAGGTACATGACCTCGATGTAGTTCTATTGCCAGAATGGTTTCTGACATAATTTATGCTAATTAAGACCATAATTTCTTTCTAAGTACGAGTAGAACAATTATGGTATATATAGGAAAAAAATTAATATTCATATCAACATCATAAATATGAACGACATGCGATAGTCAACAATAATAAATATTGTTGATGTGATTTTCAAAGTAAAAGAAATTTTTGATTAAAGTGATTGCTCATATTAAATTTGATCTTCCTTTTGATCACATTTGATCCGATTAAGTTTCAAAATATGGTTTAAGTCTAAACCTAAATAGATTCAATTAAATTTTGAACTGGATTAATAATGAACAAAATATGTACATTAATTTTAGGTCATACCGTTTCATTGAAGCAAAGTCCATAACAAAATATCGAAAATAGTCTTGTTTCAGGGTATATCGATAACAATTAATTAAATTAACATCAAATATTGGATTTAAGCTTGCTCTTTGATCCATATACGGAAAGGTAGTATTCAATTTAGTTTCGATCCTTTTTTGTTACTACCTTTGATCAATTCCATTAAATTTTAGCTAGGATAAACCTGATCAAATTTCGATCAACGTAGTTCAAAAAAGTGTCAAAATGTAAGTTATTTTCATCGAATTTATAATTTTATAACTTTAATTCTTATTTGTTATTTGTTAAATTAGTAATCTTGTTATTTGATTGGATTATCCATTTTTTCGCCTGCATTTTGAAAATACGTACTAAACAAATTAAACAGCTTTCCGCAAATATCTCCAATATATACATTTATTGCTATTGTAAGAACGTATTGGACAATGCTGATAAAACTTATAAAAAAGAGCTGCAGTAGAGTCCTGGTATATTTACCTGCTCGATTCCTCGCCTTCCCCTCCCATCTCGTCATATTTACCAAATGAAAGGGAACGTCGCTTCTTGCACTCTCTTCAGTCGCGTTATGTTCGTGACGTCCCAGCAGACCCATCCTGAGGCCCCAGTCCGTAGGTGGGGGAAAAAGAGAGCGGCGGTAGGTAAATATAACCAGACGGAACTCTACTGTACTATAGTCAAAATTTAATAAAAATAAGTAAACAAAAGAATAGAATACTGAAACTGTACTATTATTTTTACAATATTTTCAATACTAACAGTAAAAATTCCAATTGTCGCTGCTGCATTTGTCAGTCTAGCGAAAATCCGAGAATTTGAATAACATGTATTTTTGTCGACAAGAAAAAAAAATCAAGCATCAATTATAATTAATGAAGGAAATATTCTAATTAGATTTTTCCTCGTTAAATTGTTGCAGGTAATATATCTTGAGATTGATACTAATGTAGCGAATTTAAACTGATTAATGGTTCAGAAGTGGATTTACATTAGTTACCGCTGACCTAATGCCCTACAAATAACCCACATACTAACGGGACCATACATGTCGTTTCAATCAATTGACAATCATTACGAAACGATCCATTACCTTTTCTACTTTTTTGCGAATACTTAATTGACATTACCGGCAAGTTCTCCCATCATCCTGTGAGTCTAGCAAACGATTTCCGATACAAAATCGACCGACATTTAGTACTGAAGTTTATATTCCGACGCTATAAAATCTAACGCCTACATTTAACTTGTAAATTATACGTAACGTCATACGCCTTCGATTATTCATTATTCATGAATCTGCCCGAAATAATGGCGTAAGCAATTCAGCGGCTGCCATACCTGACCTGCATCGGGTGAGCATGTTGTGCGCGTCGTGCTTCATATACCGGATGCGATCGCGAAAACAGAATGTCAGTCAAAGTCGTCTTCGCCCTAAATATGCAAACCCACTTAGTGAATCCTAGCATAAAATTGTTAAAAATTTAGAAAGTTGCTGTAGATTTTGAATTTAAATGTTGTGCACAACGCAGCGCTTTAAAATTAAGGGGACCCATTCTTGAATTTTCAACTATTGCAACTATTTCTATTCGGCCACTGTTTTGGATGATAAAAATTATAACAAGATTAAAATTTTGCAAAATCCGTATCCTTAGTTCTTACTGAGGATTTAAGAAACAAAACATTGGAATTAGTGGAAGAAGAAGCATTTCTCATTTTTAATAACATTTTGTGCACCATTTCAGCAAGTCCCTTCGAAACTGCAGTCGAATCCCCATTAACGAATACGGGCTGGATAATACAAGGCATTTAACTTTCCGGTAACGAATATTTGAAGAGGAAATATCAACTCCCCACCTCCAACTTTTTCTCCTTCGTAGGAACCTGTCTTCTGCCGATGCGCATGTCCAATATCTTCAAAACGTCTAAAGGGGTTTGAAGTGGGGATACCGACGGAACGGAAATTATTCATTAACGGAAACGTCTGTATATTCAACAACGGAAACATTCGAAAATGGAGAATTCCTTAAAGGGGATTCGACGGTATACCTACCCGCCAGCGCAATTTGTTGCCGTCAATAGAAGTATTCAACTGAAAATTGGCGCCAAGGTTATATATTCAAGGTCAAACCAAGTAAAAATGTCGTATTTTTTGTGTGTTTTTTGAAATTATGTGAAAAAATATAAAATGTGATTAAATATACCTCAAAATTCAGGTATTTGGTTCCATGACATATTGGAAATTGGCCCCAAGGTCATATTCAAGGTCAAACCAAGTAAAAACGTCCTATTTCTTCTGTTTTTTTTTTGTTTTTAATTATTTGAAAAAATAGAAATTATGATTTAATATACCTCAATAGGTATTTGGTCCCCTAACATATTGAAAATTCCGTTTTGCTTTTTATTACAATTTTTGAATTTTTTTCTGGAAAATCGGTGATGTTACGTGATGTGTCTGGTTCCCATATATTCGCCGGCTCGTTTACCCAGATACGTATATATCCTTGGACGGCTTATTCCTCTACCGAAGCGATACGTTGCGCAATCCCCTTCGTCTTGCTTTGATGCATGGTGGCATCTTATGGGTGGACGATCCTTGAATGCGCACGAGGTCCGTCGAGTTACATAGGCAAATGCGACGAGCGATTGCGACATTTGGGAAATGGAAGTGCACCGTCGTTATGATGCTGTATATACATATACATTGTTACTTGGTGTCCACACATGTCCAATGAATATGATATCAACATCAGAGGAACTCACGTAGAGTGGACGTATTATTAATAAATACTGACTATTTAGCTATATAATTAGAGTAATCAATTGGGACATTAAATGAAAAATATATACACTACTGGTCAATAGTTTAAGTTATGGGATTTGGAAAAGTCAGGAAATAACTTTGTTTACACTTTATCAAAGTTCCTATAATTATTATGATATCAATACTCAGTAGGTATATTTCAATTCTTTACTGCAATGATTAAATATTTCTATAGTGAGTATTGGAGCGACGGTCAGTGATACAACAATAATTAATTTGACGTTTCGGCCAATATAATGATCCTCTTCAGAAATTTATTAACTAAAAAACAAAGTGTAATTTTACAAAAAAACTTTTATAAATTATATGATAAATACGGTAATAATTAAACTTACATAAATTTGATAATATACATAAGCTATACTAAGCCTTGATGACATTAGGCCAGTGCTCAACGATTCCTAATAAAAAAATTACCGATACAGCTCACAATAAAATACGAATAAAGGTATTACAAATAGAATACAAAAATACGCACGTATAGATGTTGACCGACAAAGTTTAACACTCAATACACTTAATCATATTGAACAAACAGTATATAAGAAGTGTAGTGAAAACGGTTTATATACCGGTTGCCAACTAGCTTACAATGACAACCAATAGCAACGATGACAATTTTGTTAACTGTATTGCAGTTTGATTTAGAATTTGAAATAAAAAATAATAAGATTTGAAAATTAAAGAAAAAACTAGACATTTAAGACATACATGTATATGCATTATGACCAAGATTATAGTTTTTAGATACAGTTTTGCAAAACATAATCAACGTATAATAAACAACAATATTATGCGCTATTGTATTCAAAAGTGTGTCAAATAATTAAAGCTACTAAATAATATTTACATTATAGTCTTGCCTAGTATACTGCTGGGAATTTTGATTGTTCGAATCTAATATTCACGGTGTGTTTAGACTTTTTAATAAAGAAGTTCTGGATTTCTTTTCTTTTGTTAAGGTTCCTTTCCATTGCTAAGATGACTGTTTTTCCATAATCAAAACTGTGTTACTATAAATATATAAAAAACGGATGCACCTCAAAACCCCGATGAATCATCAAACAGACACCGCAAAAAGCCGAAATTTAAAAACCAGACATTTCAAAATACAGACATTCAAAAACCCGCCTTTTCACTACATAAAAAAAAGCTCACATGTCGCCGTCTTTGAGATCTCACTAGAAGGCAATTTCAAGGTCAAATATGTTTGAACAAGGGATTAATTTTGTAGGTCACGCGAAGGTCAAATTAGTTCAACTCCGAGATTGTTTATTAAGCACATTTAATTTTATTTTCTGAATATGTACATTTCAAAATGTCTGGTTTTCGAATGTCTATATTTCGAAATGTCTGTTTTTTAAAATGTCTGGTTTTTGAATGTCGGGTTTTTGAAGTGTCCTTTTTTTATTTATCGGAGTTTTTAAGGTGCATATGCAAAAACAACAGAATGATATACATAAGAATATTTCGAGTATATAACAGAATCCTTTGTTCTAGGAGTTGGTACAAAAATCCTGACGCTCAAGATCCGCTCTCAAATTTCTTCAGGTTTAAAATCCGAAACGTCGAAATGAGAACGAGTCTGTATTTTTAATAATTTGCTTTTTGAGCTGTTGAATTTTTTACTGCATGGTTTTTTATGTGTCTGAGACAGTCGCGGTTATGGCCCAAAATCCCTACGTTCGAAAATACATAACTTTTTTTTAAATCGTAAAATAATTTGCGTAAATGGGGTTTTACGTTTACCATACGATACAATTTCGAAAAATAAAAAAAGAAAATGTAACCCACTAAAAATTCACGAAAATGCCCAAAATGATTATTTTTGGCGATTTAAGATAATGTTACAAAAAACTCTGATGTGATAGGACATTTTGGATGTTAGACTCAGATTCAGCGTAAACTATTTTCTAAAAGTATCATCTTCCTTTTTTTAATAACAAATTAGGTATAATCGATGCTGTTTCCCTGGTAGAAATTTGTCCATTTTTTCTTACATTGTCCATTTCCTACATACCATTAATGCGGTAAATAAGAATGTTGTACAAGAATTGTACAAATAATGTTTTCATTTCTACCAGGGTTTCCTCAAATAATTTCAAATTTCATTTCGTCATAAATGAAGACCTTAGAACACTGTTCAATTGTCTAACCATTTCCGATCCTCATCAACCCTTCTATTGTCTTGTTTGTGAAGCAACGGATTTTAAAACATCAATATAAACTTTCAAATGTATTAAACCCGAAATTGTACTTAAGTATTCGTGACTGAGGTTTTTAAATCACAATTGTTACAGGTGAACTTAAAGTTTTGGCATAGAGCAGGTAAACCTTAGTTAATTAGATGTAGCTTCTGTCAAATTACGCAGTATTGTTAACTAATTATTACTGATTAATAAAATAATTAATCGCTTGCGTTACTATTAGTATAAGATTAAATTTTAAAGCTACATATATTTACAAAGTTTTTCGTTATGTTGAATAAACATATTGTTAACGACTAATTGGATCATTCTCGGACATGTTATATCGCAACGTTAAAATTTGTTGTTACAGAGCATTATACGATCGTGTATTTGGTTATAATAAATCGTTCAAAAGTGATGTTCAAATGTTATTTCAAGTTCTCACAATATTTACGAATACGTTATTTACGACGAGCCTGACACTGGTATCCACATTTATAAAACGCCGAAGGCTCTGTTAAAAAAACGTTTGATTAACAGTGAGCACAAACGAAAAAAATACATCAAATTGTTATTTTTGTTTAAATTTAAAACTGAAACGGATGTAAATGATTATACATACGAAAGTTAATTAAATAATTGTGTGTCTTTAAGCATTAAACCGATTTAGAAATGGTTTTTATTAATATATGATTTTTACGTATCCATGTGAATGAATCCTAAAAATGGTTAATTGTTATATTTTATGTATAATATGAATGGTATATATTTCCCATTTATGTAGTTGCAGTAATCGAAAAATTCTTTAAAGATGCTTGCGGCGTTTTATGCCAGTGCCCGAAAGCTCGTTTGTTATAAAATATACATATGTGCTTCATATCGCATAGCATTACCAATTACCATGATAATATATTAATTATGAATTATTTGGGCGCCCCCAAAAGGAAGCGTATAATGGTCTTTTTACGCCCCCTGAATCGAACATTTTTTTTCTCAAGACTCAGTGGCCTATAGAGTAATAAAAATTTTTCGAAAATGTATTTCTTGTAGTGATAAAATGCTGTTGCATGAATATTTTAATTCATTTACACCTTTATTATAACTCAATGACAAAATTGGTATTTAAGAGCTTTAGGAAATGAGACGTAATCGAGTTCTAAATAGTTTGAACGAAACGCACAAGTTTAGTGCATGTGAATAAATTTCAAAACGAGTTCAACATGATGAAAGCACATTAACGAACAAGACGGAGTTACCGACCATCAGTTGGCGGTGATGCAACCTGGCACCTCGGGACTAGTATACGCCACGTCGAGGCCGGTGTTTTGCTTTGCAAATGCCGCGAAGTGACTTGCGCGGGCAATTCACCGATTTACGTTTCCGAAATCTCGAAGCTGCTGCCGGGCAGTAGCGGCCGATGGCCGCCACTTCGGTCAGCCGGCAGCCACGCCTTCCTCATGCATATTCGGTCGGCGCTTTATACTATCCTAGGTGAGTGCGCTATTAATTTTCCGAGTTATGTGCGACGTACGCGATATCGCGGCCGAAGTTGTAATACACATCTTTGACGATAACGTCCAAGGGAGCAGACGGCTCCAAGTAAATCACGCCCCGAGCAGCTTTCCGACTAAATCATATTCCGGTCGATGTAACGCAGCCAGCACCTTGCGCGATATACGCGCGAGTCAGCCTAAATCCTGGCGATATTATGGCCTGCCGTGGCAAAAATTACCTCGCTGCCCCAGGTGCACGCTAGTCGTTCCAAAGTTCCATCTTGCCATTAGTGTTACAATAAGTCAAGCGTATTAGCAAATCTCTGATTTATTAATGCCGAATATGGGCATTCGATTACATAGTTAGATTCACCCATGCGCATTTATTGAGAATCTACGTGGAAAAAAACGTGAACGCCAATGATCTTTTGTTTATTTAATTATTAATGGGGTGGACATGAGAGAATGGAGAGAGAAGGGAAAAAAAGAAACAGAAAAAAAAGAGAGAAAAAAATAAAAAAAGAGAAAGGAGAAAGAGAGATAGAGAGGGCGATGATGAGATGAGAGTGAGAGAGAAGATAGTTTAATTTTGCGTATTTCTTTTTATTTTTATAAATCTCGAAGAATTAATAATTGCAATTATTATCAAGATGACAAATCCATATAAGAATAATTTTCCAGAAAAAAGAGAAAAAAAGAGAGAAAAAAGAGAGAAAAAAGAGAGAAAAAAGAGAGAGCGAGAGAGAGTGGGAGGGAGAGGAAGGTGAGAAGAAGAGAGAGAGGGGAATGGGCGACGGAGAGAGAGGAGAAAGGGAGAGAGAGAGAGAGAGGACGATGGAGAGAGTGAGAGTATTTCCTTTTTCTGTATAAATTAAGAGGAATTAATAATTATAGTTGTTCTCAAGATGACAAGTCCGTATAAGCACAATTTTAGTGAAAAAATATAAATAGAGATAACGAAGAAAGATTTAGAGATATTTTAAATCACGATGGGAGAAGAAGATAGAGTGAAAAAGGAGAGAGAGAGTGCGAAAGAGAGAGGGAGGGAGGAACGAGAGAGAGGAGAGAGATGAAAGAGAGAGAGAAAATAGTTTAGTGTGCGCATTTTTAATTTAAAATTTAAAAGTTTAATTTTTAGTTGAAATTATGGATATGGAGTAACTGTAATTTTTGTAAATATTGCAAAGGGATTCCATGTAACCATAATTTTTGTGAAGTCATACTAAAAGTACTAAATAACACAATATTCAAACTGTAATTTTTGTAAATATTGCAAAGGAAGTCCATGTAACCATAATTTTTGTGAAGTCATACTAAAAGTACTAAATATCACAATATTTGATTATTAGTTATCCTGTCAAGAGATTAATTTTTCCAGCAACGGTATTTTTTTGACATTAAAAATTGCCGATTCAACATGGCCGACAAAAATGTTGAAAAATTTTAATTTTGTCTAATATTTAGTACATGTCTTACATGGTGCGAAAAAGTAAATAATATGAATTCTTGTTGTTTATAATAACTCTGATAAACATCATTCGAATAAAAAGTAGTATAACTCGGCTACTAATTACTCGTTTTAGATCACGATCACTCATCCTTTTTGTAAAATATACAGAAAGTTCAACATGTTTTGTAAAGAAATGAAGGAATTGTTATTGCCAGGTTGTTAAAATAAAAACATAAAAACTGTAATTTTTGAATTTTACGATTAAACAACGTGGAAATTAAAATCCGCAAATATCTTGTTTTTTTTCCATTTAACATTTTCATTGATAAATGTACTTTGGATATATATATATATATATATATTTATATATATATAAAAATATATATATATAATATATATATATATATAAATAATTAATGAAAAATAAATCCCCCATTGAGAGTTTCCGCCATTTGAATATTTTTTATATTAATGTATTTCTACAAATGGTTATGATTCCATTCAATTACAAAACCAATTCAAGTTATCAAATATTTAAATCCTTAAAAGTCACCAACTAATACTCTTTAATTAAAAAAAAGCTTTGCATTTAAACAAAGTGATCTCAAGATTCAACTAGCGTCTCGGTAGTCGAGAGTCTTTTACCGATGGGCCGTGCCATAACCTCAAAGAGTGCCGATCGTAAAGTTCCCCCAAAAGAATGTCTCCGTGAGGGATTGGCATTCGCCGAGGAAAAATCGTCCATCACAGGATATTTCCCTCGGAAAGTCAATTTGTCCAGCGTTATTTAATTAGACGTTTCTGGCTCTTGTGACAACGGTCGTAAGGACGGACGGGTGCAAACGTATTCGGAATTCCGCTTGAAACGTTTACTGACATCCGGTTGATCCTCTTAATTCCTCGATGTCAACGAGGAATAGTTTTTCTCATTACGTCGTTTCTACTCGGCAAATGATGCGAGGGATCGTTTCGGACGGCATGCTGTGCAATTTGTTTAGGTTAAGAACCGACGAATCTCCGTTGTAATGAATGCAAAGCTCCATCCAGAGAGACAGTGAGACTTCCTCAATTTCCCAAAGTCTGCTGTCGGGATGCGCGCAGAAAGTCGGACGGAATACATCCGGAAAATCCCGCTTGCAAAATTGTAAGTAGCCAACTGATTCCTCTATTTGCATCGGAAAATCAGACAATTTTCCAAATTGTTGTTGCCGATAATTAATGTCAAGAACACAGCCCCACAAAAAGTATGTTGATCTGGTATGGAGACCAAATCATTTTTATGTATTTTGTCCCGCTGAAGGTAAATTTACCATAAAGGGGGTTGCACCTCCACTTTTCCAGAAAACATGAAAAAAGAAAAAATAGTTTTTATAGGAAGATCTAAAAAAAATAAACTAAAAGAGAAAAAAGAGAGAGTGGGAGAGAGAGTGAGAGAGAGGAGAGAGGGAGAAAGAGGTCGATGGAAAGAGGGAAAGAGGTCGATGGAGAGAGGGAAAGAGGTCGATGGAGAGAGGGAAAGAGGTCGATGGAGAGAGGGAAAGAGGTGGATGGAGAGAGGGAAAGAGGTCGATGGAGAGAGGGAAAGAGGTCGATGGAGAGGGAAAGAGGACGGTGGTGAGAGTGACAGAGAGAAAATAGTTTAATTTGCGTATTTATTTTTATTTTTATAAATTACAAAGAATGAATAATTGCAATTATTGTCAGGATGGCAAATCAATATTAAACACAATTTTCGAGAAAGAAAGAGAAAAAAGGGAGAGAGTGGGAGAGAGAGGAAAAGAGAGGAGTTGCACCTTCACTTTTCGAGAAAACTTGGAAAAAAAACGAAAAAGTAGTTTTTAAAGAAAGAAAGTCTTAAAAAGATAATCTAAACCTTATACCCGGTTGAAATCACATACTTGGAGCCTTGGAGAAGCTACATTTTTTTCTTTTGCAAGCCTTTATTTCAATAAAAACATGTTTTTTGCGATTTTTGTGTGTTTTTTTCGAAAACTAACGATAGGACCCCCAGTTATTGTTGCAGATTCGGTTTCAGCGGATCAAAAGATATAAGAATCCTGCGATTCCAACGAGAAAGAAGCTCTATTTTTACTTTTGGAAGCATTGATGTCAATAAAAATGTATTTTTTTTACCATGTTTTGAGTTTTTCTCGAAAACTATCGGTACAACCCCCGCTTATTATTGTAGATTCATGTTCTGTAGTTCAAAGTATATAAGAATCCTTTATTCTGAACATCAGAAAAGCTCTTTTTCTCTTGGCTAGCCTTTACTTGAATAAAAACGCGTTTTTTACGATTTTTTGAGTTTTTTTTCGAAAACTAGGAGCACCACTGGTACTTTGAAGTACAGATTCATATTCAGCTCGCAAACATATATAACAGCCGTCTGATTTGAACATGAGAGAAGCTCTGTTTTTTATTTGAAAGGAATGTATTTCAATAAAAACGCGATTTTTTACGATTTTTTGAGATTTTATTGAAAACTAGTGCCTCTATAGAAATTTTTTAATGCAGCGTCATATTTAGCAGCTCAAAATATATAACAACCGTCTGATATAAACCTCAAAAAGGCTAAATTTTTTCTTTGCAAAGCGTTTTTTCAATAAAAAACGTGTTTTTTATGCATTTTTTAGTTTTTCTCGAAAACCCTCCGTGACCCGTATTTTTTAATGCAGATTCATATTTAGTATGTCAAAACACATAGAAATTAAATGAATATGATTTCAACATTAGATAAGCTTTCATTTTTCAGTTGCAAGCACTTATTTCAATAAAAACGTGTTTTTTACGATTTTTTCAGTTTTTCTCGTATTTTATCTGAGCGACCTAATTTTTTAAATGCAGAGTCATATTTAATGTGTCAAAATACATCAGAATCTGATTTGATCCTCAGGGTAGCTCTATTTTTCCTTTGCAAGTATTTATTGCAATGAAAACGTGTTTTTTACGATTTTTTAATTTTTTCAAAAACTATCTACGCGACGCTCTCTGTTTATGGCAGATTCATTTATCAGCGGGTCAAATTACATGAGACTTCTCTGTCAACCTGATATAAGGGTTAGTTTTTCTTTTTCTAAACTTTTATTTAAGTAAACATTTTTTTACGCTTTTCTCCAAAATTAATGGTGCGACCCCATTTCTATTGTAGATTCATGTTCAGCATTATACGGACTTTAAAAAATAATTATAAATAATGTTATTGATTCATTGATGTTACGCGATATGAAATTTGATCTTAAAGATCCCCTAACACATTCAAAACCGAATATGATTTCATTCAAAACATTCAAAAAGAGACGTACAGATTCTACAATAAATTGAAGAAATGAGTCATCACACACAGAAACGAAATACTATATTTGCGCTTCGATGCAGCTTTATATCATATTCCCTATTTTGATGATATGTAGAGTGAAAATTGACGAGTCTATCGTTAAAATTCGCAACAAAGCGCCAACGCGATTATATCGTACAATAGAAGCGGTGGTGAAGGGAAGAGCGCGAGGGCTTTGATTGTTGCCGGGACGTCCCCTTATATATTCGCCAAGGTATCTCATTTAATTTCTAATGGCCTTCGGATGGGTTCGGGCGCGATACTGAAAACGGGCCATTTAAATCTGCCAACTTCCTCGCTCGAACAGATATTCTGTTCTTAATCCCTCGTGAAAACTTCAATGACTAGGCTGCTTTACAATTGCTCTTTACGATCGTGTTTCATCGTTTCCCGAGACAGTTTGACAAATCGTTACTGCGCATTGTTTCTTCGTCTCTTTCCCGCCTCAGTTAATTATCGCTTACAACTATTGTTGATTCATGAAACATCACACTAGGGATCGACTAAACCAAATACTGTGGAAAATATTCATGTAAGCTTGATTGACGTGATTGTTAATTACATCTGTCGCTTAATAAGTAGGAAAAAAGCCTTGGTGTTTGTCATCGAGAAAAGTTCCATGGCCAATTCGTCTATTGAATCTCCAGTGGAGACTCGTACAATGGGTCACATTAGCGGGAATGAATCGATATACCCAGTGACATAAATTCACCGCCATCGCGAGAGGAAGGTTGCTGAGAGGAATCGGCAAAACTTGTCTGAGCGGAAAAGAAACGGGAACACTTTGGCCGAGGGCCCAGTGGCTCGATCCAATGAAATTAGACGGCTGCGATTTTTTGCTCCTCGCGAAAGCAGCTCGGAAAATAAAGTTTCCCTGAAGAATCGACAATCGACGTTCCTGAAGAAGGTATACGTCGTTACTGCGCGGACCGACTTCGAACTGTTAATTCTATCAAAAAGTTAGCGAACCCGTCCGCCGCGCTAGGTCGCCCTGCAACTCTTTACTCGCGCGGTGGTGGCGGATGGCGCGAGTGCTTTTTCGCACGAGAGGAGCAAACTTTTCTCTTACGCCATCCCTAAAACACCATTGAAACGTAAGCTCGCTACTTTACCGACTGGACACCTTACAATGTTTAGATTTGATTCTTTGGGTCTACAATCACTAAATTTTTTTCCAACTTTTTTTACTTTATACTTTTGTCTAATTAAGTGAACTGTCCAGTGCGCAGTAGATAAAGACTAAACAATCAAAATTCGAAAAAAGGCATTGTTGACACGGAATTTATTTTAGCGCCGTCTTGCGCTCTACCGAGTATCAGCGCGCTGGAAAAAACTATTGTAAAGTATAATCAAATTTCCGTGAAAAAATGTACATAGGGATAATGAAGAAAGAGTTACAGATACGTTAAATCAGGATGGGAGAAGAAGATAGAGTGAGAGGGAGAGGAGCGAGAGAGAGAGAGAGAGAAGAGAAAAAGGAAAGAGAGAGGAGAGAGAGAGAAAATAGTTTAGTAAGACCAATTTTTAATTTAAAGTTTAAAAGTTTAATTTTTAGTTTAAATTATGGATACGGAAAAATTGGAATTTTTTCCAATCCAAGCCGTCGAGTCTCCAGCACTTCAAGATGAAGCATTATAAAAATGAAAAAAGAATGTTTATCGACGACTAACTTTTGACTAAAGTAGATTCAAAATATTTTAAAGAGTGTGTTGTTTACGTATACCTTTCTTGAATACCCCGTGGAAATTTTACACTTTTTCATACATATATACCCGAGTTATCGAGTTATATGTGTCAAAAGATCATTATTGCACGAGTACAAAATTTAAGTTTTTATTAATTTTGTCGGATTCTGATGGTCAAATTAAAAAAAATGATACGTAAACATCGTTCAGTATGACATTCTCTATACTATGACATTGTTTTCAGTTCGTTTTTTGGGTTTTCATTGCTTAACCGAAAAATACTTCAAATCGAAAAATTACATGAAAATGTAGGTTGATAAAACGAAGCAAATGGCATTTTACGAAACGTTTTATACGTCTAAATGCAGTTTTTTATCGATTCTGTCCACGTAGAATGGACATATATTCGTAAATCACTCTATCGTACCTGAAACGATCCCCGTAGAGGGAATTCGCTCGGTTAAAGCCGGCAAATTGTACAGCGCGTGATAATTTCGTGATGCTTTTTACATCAGCGAAAGTTCAGTTGCCAATGTCCGAGGATCGAATGGTTTTGCTGAGATGGAGAAAATTCATCGCCGCTTCTGCAAGGCATTACTTTCGCATCGTCGATCCGATTGCGGAAACCTCTGTGCTCGATTGCACATTTCAGGAAATTACCCAGGATTGGTGAAATTATATTTAATGCAAGATTTTGATGATGGTTCCTTTATCAGAACTATTTGTAGCACTGAAACTTTAGTAAATTCCAGTCACAAACGTTCTTCTTTTACTAAAATAGAATGCTCTTTTATGTACTCGAAAAAATTGTTAGTCATTATTGATAAATATTAAATAAATTAAAATCGTAAATTGGAATCGTTGGTGCTGAAATGAAAAGTCATTATTATTTGTCATTGTTCAATTATAAGATATATTTAAATTCTTTGAATATCATAAATATTGAACTCGTCCATGAACTAAAAGTTACACACACATACCATCATACTCGTAGTCAAAATCGCGAATAAAACAATAAGAGTCAGGATTAAAAAACATTATCGAGTTATTGGTACGTGGTGTGAGTCAGTGTCTATAAAATTGTCTCGAACGTCGTCAACGACGGAATAAGTTACGCGGTTATAATTTAATTTAACGCGCAGACACACATTCAATGCACACGCTTACACACACATACATCCATACATTACTATACATAAATATTTAGTACCACAATATAACAATAATTTATCTACACGAATTCACTCTATCATTTTAACGTACGGAACGGAAGAGAAAGAGGCTTACTTTTTAGTCTTCTTTCTTCTTGGCGTCGTTCATCTTCTTTATTTTTCGGTCCTCCATCCGTCGATGATTATGAATTAGGCTGCTGTCACCTTCTGAACCTGGTTAGGCGTCGCACTCCCTCGCGACTACGAGGGAGAGGACCAGCAGCCTGGTGTCCTTGACGAACGGAGTACCGTCGTCACTTCCTGGTGTCTTGTCACAAATTATATCCTCGCCGCCTCCATGAATCATCGATGCTGGCTGTTGAAATGCGTGGGCCCACTTATTTGTCCGGAGCAGCCAGAACCTCCGTAGTTGAGGAGGCAGCGAGTCGTCCCCAGGAGTCCACGAAGAATCCAGGAAGCTGAGAGAGTCCAAATGTAAGAGAGATTGAGGGACACTTACCAGGTCTTATAATACCTCGGTAAGTATCCCTATGTCCAGTGATGTCGCCGAGTTCCATTTTTACTAAGAACCGGGACGGGAACTGTCAAACATTTAAATCTAATTCGCTTAATTTGAGTTTGACAGCCCGCCCCTTATTTGAATTTGGAGCGCCTGCGCCCCATTGCGGCGACACATGCGCTCCGAGCTCGGAACTCGGCCCGTTGTTGCCCACTTTTCAGGTTGCGCGACCAGGGCGCCGTTGCACCTCTTCTGCGCAGGTAGAGGCGCAGTAGCGCCAGCGCCATATCATTGCGCGCGCACGTCCCTTGATGCGCGCTCGGATCCCACGTGGGCTTGGGATCCATAATGGCCGACCGGCCGGCAAGAGCGCGCGTCTCGTCATCTGCATTTTCCTTAATTATTGATAGAAATTGTAACGGCCCTCTTTCTCTCCGTCGCTCTTTCTCTTCCGCGCGCGGACGAGTTAAACGGCTCGTTACAGGTTATATTAACAAAAAAAAAATTTAAACTGTTTACCTGCGCGCATAGAGTTAAGCGAACCTTTCTCTAATTCTAAAGCGTATAGCGAGATTCGCTGGAGCGCCGCTAGATGCTTGCGGCTCCCGCGGTGGAAATGGATTTTCACTCGATCATAAGGAGTCCAGCAGCACAGCGATATTATACAATAATAACTTCCGACGTTTGTCAATATTTACGGCGTTGGGCTATTTTTTGCATACGGCATGTGATTGAAACTGCATATTACATTAAATTAAGTATAAAATCGAAAGAAATATAATATACACAGAAAAAAATTCTTTATTTGAATAGTCGCATGTAAATATTTACGTAACGTAAGGAAATATTATCTTAAAGTAAAATAATGATAAGGGTTCGGCTTTGTCCTACAAAGTTGGTTGCTGATGATTTTCCTCGACGTTTCGAACGACTTGCGTTCATTTTCAAGAGGTTACTGTATCACATTACAGGAAAATCATCAGCAACCAACTTTGTAGGACAAAGCCGAACCCTTATCATTATTTTATTATATATACTTCTACATAAAAACACCGTGTAATTATCTTAAAGTATTTGTAATGATGCGTTTTGATTCGTGAAAAGAAAGAAACACTAGTGAGAGTAATGTTTAGACAGCACTGGTTACTTCTTACGCGGCTCGCAAACACTTTTTATTTCAACTCGCTATAACACAATCAATTTTGAGAATTTTGAAACGAATAAAAGAAGAAATTGATCATTACGGATTTGCGCATCTAATGAAGAAAGAACAAACGATATATCGGAAGAAATGCGTGGAGAAGGGATCTTGAAATGTTTTGTTTATATTTATTGTGTTGCCTGCATGACGTATACATAACAACGCGGTTGATAAATATCAGTTATTTGTGTCACGAAGAAGACGACTAAGGATCAGTGGCAGTTCCTGTTCTACGCGCTGAAATTGGTGGTATGGGTGAGTAGTATCCTTTATTTTCTTATATTTATTTATGATAAGTATCTCAGGCAGGGTTTGCTTAAATAGCCCATCTGAGTCTGTAAGAAACCCTGAGACGAAACACCGATCCATACTTAATAAAACGTAGATAAAAAGCATATAAAGCTTATAGATTATACACGCAATACACGGAATGAAAACTTTATTTACAATCATCATCCATTTGATATTAAAAAATCATTATATATGTCAGATTTACAAAAATGAGAAACAGTTGTTAATACATAAAATCATAAATAACTAAACACATCTCTTTTTAATGCAAGTAAATCTTTTATTATTCAAATAAATATTTTCTTGAATTCAGAAAACTTTTTTGCAGTGTTAATGTATTCATTTCCACTTTAACCCTTTCCGGCACAGCGGGAAATTTTTTGTTTCTCTTTCTATATTTTTCACGCATCAAAGTACAGAATTTTATGCATTTTTTAAATAGACATGATACAAGGCGATATTCGCAATCAACTAATTATTACACTATTTTTTATAATAAACTCTGGTAATATAAAAGAACTGTACCTAAATGTCTGAAAGTATGCATACTGAAGTTTTCGAGGTCGCTGAATCCGACAACATTCAAAATGGCGGATCAATGTGATTTTGGTCTGTCGATTTGGATCCGCCCTTTGAATTTTTATAATTTCAGGGAAGAATGGTAATAAGTGACCCCGAAACCCACAAGTAATAAAATTCAACTAAACTGCCTCGAAAGAAAACTGCGTGCCTGAAATGGTTAATAGTATATTATGTAATAAGGGCGTAATTAGCGATCTCCGAGGAGTGCGAAATTTGTCGCACAAGCGAAGCAAGGACGAAAATCACACTCCTTGTGATACTCTATAATTTGCGCTGAAAGATTTCACGGCAGGGTGCAAAATCAAATTCTACTCCCGGAGTGTTAAAAATATTACAACATGTATACTATACGTAAAATTCGACATTACACACTGACTTTTTCAGTATACGATAAAGTAGTTGTGTGAACGTGAAGAAAACTTTCTAGGTAAACGTTCTTATTATAATTATCAGAAAAAGTTATTGGAATTGCCAGACAAATGGTAACCATTATTTCTAGTTATTTCAAATAAAAAAGTAGCAAGGGTCTATTTAATCATAATTTCTGATTAAAATAACTAGAATTCTTGTTGAATTTTCTTTTGAGTGTAGGAATGGATGAATACCTATCTAATGCTTCATTGTTTTTTGAAGTCAATCAACCAGGTTCTTGGTTGGTCGTATATAGATCATCCTTCATCAAATTATCAGTCTCATCGAGCGTTGTACAAAGCAGTGACTGATGAGCTCGATGATTGATATATGCGACGAGGAAAATCCTCTCTATCGGAAGGACGCGCTCGTCTCTTGTATGGATAACGACGTCGGTCGGTCTATCGTATTCCCTTGGGAAGGTGGCGAACTAGCGATTCTGCGGAGCGGATCCCGTGTCATGGTGGATAGCTCGAAGCTGCCACTGCCTGACCACATGGTCATTTGTCTGGATCACTCTCTGTTTCACGCCCCCCTGTGAGATCTTCAGTTCGGTCCAACCTCGATTTTGGCTCGTTCCTTACGTGTCCGTCAGTCCACTACGCATTTGTAATTCGGCTTCGGTGCGAGATGGAGATTCGCCACCTGCTGCAGCTTCGACTCTCCAGCGGCTGTTGCCGGACGCTCGATTACACGAGTCGGGTCAATCGACCGACGCTTTCGACTTTCAGGTATTGACGTATGTAAATTACGTTCAACCTTCGTTTCAATTTTCAAACAACTCTGGAGCGTAAATTAAGTGCGCATGCATAACGAACAAGGAAGGGCATGAGCATCACGAATAATGAAGAGGCGGTTTTCGATAAACTTGATGCTATTATCATTTATTTGTCTTTCGCTTCGATTAAAATACTGTAAATATCTTTGATATAGGGAAAGACGGGGCGAACAGGTCGAAGTAGCGAATCTCAAATATTTCCATTATTATCATACTGATTGTAAAATATCATGTGGTTTCTTTGTTTACACCATTTTTCACATTTTGAGGCATATGATATTTCATTTTTTGTTCTCTTACCTACCTTTGGGAGGGAGAAATGTAATTTTTAAACAAAATTTTCAAGAAATTTTCCTGTACTTTATTCTCAGATTGGTCAATATTTTCATTTTGGCAGTTTAATAATCATAATTTATATATTGATATATATGAATCGTTCCTTTTTTGTGTGTTTATAATAAGATATCGTACCTGGAAGTCCAAATGATACTTTGGGGTGAAGCGGCGAAATTTCTTCCCGGATGTCTCTAGTTCGTGATTATTTTTAATTTAGAATTCCCTTTTGATGAATGCATTGAGTAACCAAAGACGAATTTAAAATATCTGATCCTGATATAATACGAGTATTCAAAACTTCCGAAGATGCAGTTTCTTTTTTTACAGTTGTTGGAAACTTTGATATATCTGAAGAGGTTCATTCTACCAACGTGGAAATTTTATTTTTATTAAAACAAGCAATAATAACTTAAAAGATTATGACTTGCACTTAATTTTATGACAGTCCTCTCAGAGACCTCTAAAAATAAGGATTCGCCACTTCACCCCGAAATCGCCGCTTCGATCCGTGTTTTTTAAGTTTTTTAAATTGACCATAGCTAGCCATCTGTAAAACATATACCATAAGTAACATGCACGTAAATATTGACTATGAAATTACCTACAAAATGATACTTTGCATCATCCTAAATACGAAATTCAAGGAGAGATATGATACACGGAAGAAATCCTCGACGCTTCGCCCCGCCTTCCCTTACTTAATTTGAATGCTCACATATTTTATTAAGACTACCTATCCAATTATAGGTTGGAATTCTTATTAAGTATTTTTACCCAATCAGCACAGTTTTATTAATGTTTACGTAAATGCTAATAATGTTTTTACTCTTTATGTAATTGAAAACTACCTAGTTGCAGTTGATTATACAACTTTTACTGGATTTAAAAACGTTTTTATAACTTCTATACTACGTTACCTTCTATACTATATTACGTTGTAATACACTATTCAAGTAGTATAAACGTTAAACGATTTCTTAAAGGTCGTACATAAACCGTATTAATAATACAAAATGTTACCTCAGGTACGGGTGGAGGGGGTAAACCATAAAAAACGTAAAAATCAGTCCGTATTTCCCATTTCCTGGATTGCGTCTCCATTATTTCATGAATCATTTTTAGTACTTAATAGAAATACACTGGAATATTTTCGAAACTGTTTAATGACAGGAAGGTAAATTTGAGACGTTTGATTACATATTTTGGCAATATTTCTCAGCCAGTCGTACAACGTCTTATAAAAGTCATGTAAACATTATGATAACTTTACGACCCAAAGAATTATCTTATTTTGCGGGCGTAAAAGTGTATTTTACGCCCTTGTAACGAAAACCCACTATTCAATGTTTTCATACTGGAAAAAAAAATGACCGAACGCGCTGTTACTTTTTCATAAGTCTGATTACTAAAAATGCACATTAAGCAAGATAAAATATATTTATTTACACATTTACAAAAATACGAGAGATTTTTTCAAACGTATCCTTGTATGGTAGATAAATGACAATTTGATAATTGGCATGAATAAATCAAATATTCATCGCCGAGATAGCAATTTTTACGATTTACTTGAATTATTTTTTTATTTTCCAAACAAAGGATTTTATTTTTATAAAATCTTTGATTAAAAAAATGTTTTAAATAATGTTTACATTCTTCAATATTTAAACAATTTTTTTTTAAATTAATTATAATTCTAATAATTACACAATATTATCTAGAACGTATGCATTATTAGTTATCTGATATTTAATTATTCAATATGAATAATATTTTCCGTTAATATTAATATGGAAATTAATTTAAAAATTAGTAATAAATTTAATCATTTAATATAAACTTTATTGTGTAAATATTAATATAATACGTTTCCAACGAATATTTATTCAATATTCATAATAATCCAAAACGGCAGGCTGTGTTTTACAAATAAATATTTTCCACAACCTGAATTTTGAAAATATATGTAATTTTTAATGCATCTCATTCCTCTGTAATAATGAATTGATATTTATTTTATCGATAAACATTTCTACCGATGACACTGGTTTTATATTTACTTAGTGCGACGTTTCTGAACGATGAGGTTATTCGATTAATTAATGTAAACATATTTTGTAATGTTAGTTAATAAAACTTTATTTAAAATTATTTTCAGGCACGTTTACAGTAAATGTTTAATAAGTAGAGAATTAAATAAAAATACCAGTACTGATCGAAATGGTGTGACCTTAATCTGCGGGATGACGTTGCGAGAAAAGTGAATTACGTGGCTTTTGCTGCTTTTAACGTAATTATGTTCACATATTTTACGAATTTATCGAATCTAATTTCGATTTTAATATTATTATAGTACAAATTTACCGAAGTTTGTCGCTTAATATGAGCTTCAAAATTCACATATATTATCTTAAGAAAGTTTTGTATCCAATTTTCTAATCAATAATAATTCTGGCTTCAATTTCATATTGTCAATAATAAAGTTGCTAATTTGTAATAGTCTGAATAAATAATGATAGGTAAATGTTTTATAAATCCATTAAAAATTTTTATAGAAACATATATAAAGATGCATTTCATTGCAGTCGATTACTTGATGAAATGTTTGTAAATTGGTTATGAAAAGAAAATCCTGCATAAAATTGAACCTTCTTAAAGGATAAATGACTCCTTTGTACTCATAAAAATATTCATCAGCGGAATATGAATTAGCGTAAAATATGTTTTATAAAACGTAATTCCAGAAAAGTTGGTCGTATTCATGCAGATTGTCTATTTTAATTTTAGTCGGATCAAACGCTGAGTGCAGAGGAAACTTTTTCAATTTTAAATTCGTTTTCTTTATTATCTCGTATAATATTTGACAAATTTTAGGAAGTTTTAAGTTATGAAAAACTCGCTAATGTAGAATGTACATATATAATAGTTTATTACATGATATACATTACAATTTTTCAGAAATGTATAATAAATTTATTTCGTGAAAGAGATGTATGCATAATATTAATTAGGATAATCGGTTTAATGAAGATCATATTACTGTATTTCGGTTTATTTTGTAATTTATTATTGTCATGGACTGAATTATCCCTGGACGAATCACAAAAGATAACAATATCATTTACAAGAGGAAGTTTATATGATACTACGTAAGATAATATTTAACAGGTAATAAAATAACTACAATTTATGTATACCCTAGTTTTAATAAATTTCTATTATTAAAACAATATTAACCATACTAAAAAAATAAATAGAATAGTACTATTTTTATCCGTGAACATATTTGTAATAGGTCAAATAAAGCGAAGTACGGAGCACTCGTGTTTAGTTAATTAATGTAGTTAATTATGAGACTCGCTGTTCACTTTGATCGTCGTCCAAATAAATTATTCGCAATTTTCCGGAACCTAAAATTCCTTACAAATGAAGATATTTACTTTATCATCGAAAATTCATGTTTTTACCTACGGATGCGAAACTGAATTTCCGAAATTAAGTAATTATTTAATCCTATAAATCAATTTATCCTTTAAATAATATTTTATAACGTTTAAACTTAAGTAACTAAAATTAAATGTAATGCATAAATTTGAAAAGTGCAGGTCATTATTAATAATTTACTAAAGTTTTAATTGGACATATGTCGTGTGATGTAAATAAGAATTGTGTGACGAATGCAATTTCTTCTACCTGGATTTTAGTCAGAATTACATGTTAATGGCTCCTAAAAACAATATGGCACATTTTAAATAAATAATGTGTTTCGTTTGTTATACATTTTTATCGCACCAATAAAGTTTCGGGATCGATCTCAAACCGAAAATAAAATTGCACAAAATTCATGATAGACATTTGTTTCGCCTCTAAACAACCTAACCTGCTCGAAATGTCAATAAGTCACAAAAATGAACCTTATTTTATCACTTATGAACGTTAGTGATGAAATCATTGTGTCTTTTTAAGTAATTCTACGAAATTTGGTCGCCCATATTGGATCCGCCATCTTGAATTTGATTAATTTAACTTTAAATTCCTGACGAATGACCTCAAGAACCCTAGAAAAAAATTTATATCAATTTTGAATCATTTTATTAATTTTTGAAAACTATATTGAGTCGGCAATCTTGAATGTTAAAAATCTAACCTCAAATTTGGCATCAGGGACTCCGAAAACTCTAGTACTTACATTTTCCTGACCATTATATTTATAATGATATAGATTTCATCAATAGTGTTTACAGCTGATCAAATAAGGATTATGTTTTCGACATATTTCGAAAAGGTATGATTAAGACAAGGAAAAACAAAAAAAAATAGTTGAAATATTCTTAGTCGCGGTTTTATTCATGCAAAAAAATTTCAAATAATGAAACACCCGAAATTTTCTTCATTTTTTATTTAAAATGTAGCATATGGGTTTCGGAACCATTAAATTATAATTCTGATTACACAAATCGAAAGATTCACCCTAAAAAACAGTAGAATCGCTATTTTTGGAATCAATTTCCAATTTTATGATGGCCATATTGGATCCGTCATTTCGAATTATTTAAATCTAAGGTCGGATTTGTAATCAGTGACTCTAAAACCCCTCTGAGTACCTAGTTTAAGCTTAATCAATTTACTTTTAAATTTTGATACGCCATTTTGGATCCGCCATTTTGAATTTTGAAATTCTGAGTGCAGATTCGGAGAATCTCCTAGTAACAAATTTAGTGTTTAACGTCGAAAATATATCTCAAATATTTATTCAGAATTGTGCATTTTCCAGGCTCAAACCTTTTTAAGAATACATTTTCAAAGGTCAATAGTTAATGTAAAATGAGTAAAAATATCAATTTTTTCAAATTGCATGCAGTTATACATATCAACGAATCCATGGGAATCCGTGATGCGCTTTCTAATTCCTGCGCACCTTGGGACATCTAGCGTAAAACGATGAATTGGTAAAGCTCTGGAAATTAGTTCCCGTAGTATAATTATTCCACTAATGCGGTTTCCAGGCGTAAAGGTACGCTTCTTGTCGCTGATGTTGGACCTGCAGGTTCCCAAGTGGCATCCGGAGATTCGGCAGTGCGACGAACCAGTCAGGACGAACAGTTTCACAGTTTGAAATATGCTGCGAACTTTACACGTTTACGCGGAAACTCACTTGCAATTGGAATGCGTAGGCGTGTAACCGAATCCCTAATTAACGGCGCACTTCCATTCAATGCCGATAATCGCGCTAACACGTAGTTCCCATTAATTCTCAATCGCCCGGTGCGAACATCCTTCTAATGCATTGAAGATAGGTAGGCCATTACAAATGTAACATCGCATGGGAGAGAACATGAAGGATTAGATTTTCACGTTTGACTAACATCAAAAAATCGTTTTCATCCAATAACGCCCAAATGTACCATTTTTCTCATCAACTTTGACACTATATTTTAGCATTTCAACTCTATAAAGTAAACAAGAGCTTTGTAATTGTAGTAGAGTCCCGGTACGTCTCTTTATATTTAAGTGCCGTCGCTTTTCCCCCACCTTGCCGGCTGGGGCCTCAGGAAGGGCCTGCTGTGACGTCACGAACGTAACGTGACTGAGGGGAGTGGGAGAAGGAGCGCTCCCCTTCTTTTGGTACAGTAACGAGACGGGAGGGGAATGCGAGGAACCAAGTGGAGAAATATACCTAACTTTACTGTATTGTAATTATAAAGTTACTTTGAAATGCTGTAATTTCTCATCAGATTCCTGAGAAGCTCGTTTATTTAATTCCATCTGAAATGATGACTATGCCACTTTCGAATTTAAAAAAATCGAATTCTGAGAATTTTTCACTCGTTACAATTTATTCGAATTCTATTTAATTATGTAGCTTGTTTTTTTCGTTGAACAGTCATTTGCAGTAGTACATGATGGATCAGGTATAAAGTCAGCCATTTTTAAATATGACGCTGAATCGAGATGTCGGTGGAACGCGGGAATGTTACGGACAGAATCGATGTTTTATCGACTGCGGTACCCGGGCTAGGTATTTGCCTACGCCATTGCATGCCCGAATGGGGGTATCACTCAAAATGAATGAGGCCTGTTAGGTAAATTATGTAAAAGGCCCTTCAAAATGGTGACGATCTCGAGAAAATTATTTGTAATTAGAATATTATAATCTCAATATATAATACGAGTACATAGGCGTCACAACAACAAAAATTTCAGGTGCGATCAGCGAATAATGACCATAAAAAATATATTAGGATCATTGTTGCTGTGCTACTTAAACCACTGCCCACTAACAATAAATTAATGTTATCAATAAATTTGACAAATAGACAGTCTTAAATTAAGAGCTAATTATGACAATTTGAGACAATATTAAAAAAAACCTAATAAAAAAATCGATAAATTTAGTACTAAGATTAATTTATTGTTATTAGGCAGTGTGTGAATTGCACTTGAACAAGTTTTCGTTGCGACGCCTATGTATCCATCGAATCCAGCCTTGGGCGCCATCAGCGTCATGTTTTAAACCTAAATGGTGAAAATCATCAAACAAATTTTGTTTTTTTCTTCAAGTACATAAAAAAACACGGAGATCGGCATATCTCTAATTCAATTAGCACCGCATCTACATTTTATAAATATTTGTAAAGCCATTACCTTATCTATGCTCAGTATTCAACGACAGTTACAGTATGCATTACCCGCAACATTCTTTTCTGGAAATCTCTTCCTCTATTAACATCGCATTCGCATCCCATTTTGCCTGGAAAATGCTCGAGTCCCCCCGATTTTCTTGCCATTGAAATGTCATTCGAGACGATATTTCACACAAACGGATTCATCTGTGAACCGTCGTGAGAATTCCCAATCGAGATAACAAATTCCCACCTGCGACGATCGTAATCTTGCCACCCGCCTCTGCGCCCTTTTAAACCCAGCGAGCTCGGGTTGCCTCGACCGATCTACTTTTTCCATTCTATGAAAGTCGATTTGCGCCAGCGCCAGTCTCGTGCCACGAGAGGAAGACGATTTCGAGATATGCACCAGGGTTTGTGAAGGGGTACATCGAGATGCTGAGGTACGAGAAGAGGAGGATCGGTTCTGTTCGAGAGCATATACGACAGGCGAAGTAGGCATTCAAATAAACCACGTAGGAACCGGTTTTCACAGTTCCGGTAGTATAGAAGCAACAACCCTCTTAGAATACTTCCTACGTGTCGTAAATTCCAGTCTGGCATCTCACCTTTTTTCTTTGTTGCACCAACCACGTGCGTACAGTCTCATTCTTCTACTTAGTTCGTCTTTTTTGCATGTAACAGAATATAGTCAAGCAGATACCTAACAGTGGGATTATGCATATGTTGCTTTAATTTTAATTGTTTATTTTTCATTTTTAGCAACAAACTAGTGACACTAAACAAAATAATATGCATCTTTTTCAGCTAAATTCCTTATCAACTACGTCATCCTGATAAGGTCTATAGTAGAATGGGCAGATTTTTTAAAAAATCATCGAATCGGAATCGTTGAGGTGGGAAAAGCTTTGTAATGGTACCAGGAATAACTGACATAAAGCTGCATCCGATACGATAATATGTTTTGCCTCCAAAAACGGTTTGAAATTAACATTATTTTCTTATGGAAAAAACGGCGTTTTCTGTTTTCTTCTGATAATTATTTTTAAAAAATCACACACCAATTTGCTACCGTGTTATCTTTTCTTAAATGATTTCTGAATACAATAAATCCTGACTAATAAAAGATCAATTTCCGTCCGAGTTATTCTATATTAAACTTTGATAATTTTCACTTAAAAAATGCTAAAATCCTAAAATATGTCAATTAATAGCTATAAGGTCATCTTTTGGCGGGAAGTGACCTTCGGTCGAGTGGAGGTAACTTAATATAATTTCATGCTATTTGGAATATGAAGTCCTTCACGTGCAAAATACTTTGAAATTTAATACTTTATCTTTATTATATAATAACTATATCTGTGCCGTGGTAAAATTTATTTCGACATTGAACCTGTAAAATCATATTTTACGTGTTAAAGATCCAAACAAAGTTTGAATAAGCCAAAAAATCTTCTTTGAGTTTTAATGATTCTCTTAAATTCAGTCCAAGAAAAGTTCAGAAATACACACAACAAGTTGTAATCAAAATAGAACAAAAAAGGATAATTGAATATCCATTTCAAATGTGGTTGCATCTCAAAAAATTAAGATTGTATATAATATGAAATTGTACTAAATTACTTCGACCCAATCATTAGGTCACTTACCATCAAAAAATTGCCATATAGTTATTCATCAAATATCGATGTCAGACTGTAAAGATCGTAAGAAAGTAATAAAAAAATGTGTCTGTGATGTACAAGATCACAGATGAAAAGAAATACAAATAAAAAAGATATTCTATCATCTTCCAGATTTCATACCTCTCAAAATTAGTAAAATTTAAGTGATTGCATGGCGGCCATACATTTTTTGTTTAGGTCGATAAGTATGCTTTTTAACGACCATTTTTAATTCAACCGGTGATCATTTTAATCAGAAAACTATCAGGAATTCGTAATTTCATCAAACCTAATTTTAGAATGCATTCAAAAGAAGATATTGTGAATTAATTGACATATTTTAGGATTAGCATTTTTAAGGTGAAAATTATTAAAGTTTAAAATGGTATAACTCGTCCGGAATTTGATCTTTTTTTATCAGACCGGATTTATTGGATTCAGAAATCATTCAAGAAAAGATATCAGGATCGAAAAATGGTGTATTATTTTTTTGATAATAATTATGGGGAGAAAACAGACATCGCTGTTTTTTCCATAAGAAAACAATGATAATTTGAAACCGTTTTTAGAGGCAAAAGATATTATCGGATCGGATGCAGCTTTATGTCAGTTATTCCTGGCACCATTACAAACCTTTTCCCACCACAACGATTCCGATTCGATGATTTTTTCAAAAATCGACTCACCCTAGTGTATAGTCCTTCATCAGGGCAGGATTGCTGCTTGATCAATGTCTGATTAGTTTTCAGGCAGCCTCGACAGATTTCTGTTTGGGTTCATTCCAGACTTTATCATTTGTACATTACACAGAAAAAGGAATGAAAGTTTGTGAATAATAATAATATTGTATGAGTAGTGTTTAAAAACGGTCACCATAAACAGGAAGATAAAAGGGTGTTTCTGCTCTGGGATTGTAGCTTCAGATAAAAGTCATTGACATATATTTTAGGATTTTAGCATTTTTTATGGTGACCCTTTTTAAACACTACGCATACAATATTATTTACAAGGGTCGAGAAATTATATTAATTATTAAATTTGCGAATAATAGCTCATTTTTTAACTTTTTTCATAATTTTACTTATTTCGATGATGTCTGCGATGTAAAACTGAAAACACCAATACTAACTTAGTCGTTCACTTTGAGAATCGTTGTATACCGCCAATAATTTTTTATCAGTTCAATAGTAGACATTTCCCATCTTTTTAAAGTACATTCGTTTGTTAACAACGAATATCAACATTTCTTTTCGATTAAACTAAATTAGTAATTTATTTTTGTGATTATAAAAAAAAATTATAAACTGACATAAACTTTCTATACGGAAATAAATTCAATTATTTTCCAGTTCCGAGTTCGGACGCTTCGAAAGGCAATTTCAGTTGGGACGTTTGGCACGTGGTTTTGGCGCCGCGAAATTTAACTGAACTTTAATATTGACGTACTGAAAACGACTTTTCGCGCGAATTGACTTTCATCGCTATTGTATACTATTGTGTTTATTTTCACGGGTAAATGGATTTGTAAAGCGAGTGACTGTATATTAAACCATTCGATGGATTCGATTTTAAAATTAGCAATTAAGAAAGTTATATTAAGTTTTAAATTAATGTACGTATTTCAGGGATTAAATAATTTAAACCATCTATTGTCAATTGAAATAATCTATCTTTTTTCCCATAGTTTTGCCTTTTGTTGATGTTGTTGACCACTCATCTTCAAAATTTAAAAAGTACGCCATTAGTTCTTTGTGACATATATTTTCGAAATTATTCATTAGTTTCGGAACTTTTTTTTTTATTGAGTTATCAAAATAGTAATTATTTTTAACGGTTCAATGATACAATTAGCTACATGAAGTGTTTATTGAAAAGAAACATAATAAAAATTGTACAAAATTGTTTGGTAACAAAAATTTTGTTCTACAAAAAAAGAATTAAAAAAATTGTTACAGAATATTTGTTGTATATGTTTCACAAATATTTCGTGTACAGTAGGACCTGCAAAAGTGACCCTCTCAAAATTGACCTACTTCCCAAATTGTCTCGACGGAAGTCTTAGAAATTGGCTGCCATAGAAGAATCGCTTTCCCCCATTCTTCTCTCAAATCGTATGATATATTATCAAACAACAAATATTGCAGCCATTTTTCACTAATTTTAACGAAAAATAAGCAACTTATTGAAACTAATCAAAATTTCTACAAATCGAGATAAAGAATGTAAGGTGAAGATGAACGTACAGTAGAGATCACGTGACCTTCGCTCATTTGCGCAACTTGAAGACAATTTTGGAGGTCGTCGAAATGGATGAGTCAATTTGGGAGATCCTACTGTAGCTTAAGATTTCATGGAAATAGTTTGCTCGTCATAAATAAAAGACAAAATCCAAGAAACATTATTAACTCACCGATGTTTTCAGCTCAAAATAATTCATATCGATAATTTTCGATCAGAAATTCGAAAGATGTAAACAAAATACACTCCGCCCATCGAATTAAATTTCACGGTATGTACACCCCCAAGTAATAAAGTAAATATCATAAAACATCTGGAACAATAAGTTTGGGTTGTTTGCGGTATTCTTATTGGTATTCTTAGCAGAGTCCCGCATCCACCGCGTTTGTGTACATCGAACACTGTTCGATTCGAAGCTGAATTCCGTTCTTGTGTCGCTTATCGGATATTCCGAATAATGAGATTTTAAAATTACCCGGCTTCTGAATTGTTGGTTTCCGATATCGCGATAATGCAGAGGATTATGGTGTATATAATTACACTAAAATTCCGTGCTGCTGCATCTGCATTCCGACTAAATTGCATCGATTATTATATCTGAAGAATAATGTATATCAATAACGCGATGTCGTTAAGATTAATTTTTTATCCAATGATGCTTATTAAATAATTGGTTTAAATATCTTCGTCGACCATCGGAAATTAGAAAAAAATTAATTTACATAGTTTCCTATGAATGAAAAACTGTCAACATTTGTCGTTTCGCATTACCGTGAAAACACATTAAAAAAAGGAATTAATTTATCTTGAAAAATAGTGAATACATTTTCTTCGTAAAATCGAAGTTGACGCCATAAATAAAATATGATTTTTAAATTCACCGGCCATATTTGATTCGCCATTTTGAATTTTTAAAATCTGACTACACATTCATAATCAACAACCTGGACAACCTATCTACCAAATATCATAAAAATGTATCATTTTTTAATGAATTCAAATACTATGTTATGTTTGTGTAAAACAAAAAATTCTTCCGATCGCCATTCTTGGTCCGCCATATTAAATTTTTAAAAAGTTTGAGTGGGGAAATAGAAGCTTCGATCTTTGGGATACGATATTTTAAGCTTTTAAGCAGTTATCGATGCTTATTCCTGTCGGAAAAACGTACTTTATAAACAAAAATGGTTCGCGAAGTTGGATCAGTCATTTTGAATTTATAAAATCTGACTGCACATTCATAATCAATGACCTGGAAAACCAATATACCAATTATCATAAAAATCTACAATTTTTTAATGAATTCTAATACTATGTTATGTTTGTGTAAAACAAAAAATTCTTCGACCGCCATTCTTGGTCCGCCATCTTGAATTTTTAAAAAGTATGTGTGGGAAATCGAAGGTTATACCTTTTGGATACGATATTTTAAGCTTTTTAGTAGTTATCGATGCTTATTCTTGTCAAAAAAATGTACTTTATAAACAAAAATTAAAAACCTTATTTCTGAAAAAAATGGCCGTATCCTTTTGCATTTTCATTTTTTTTTTGCAATTCAGATCTCAAAAACTGAAAATGAAAGCAGGGTACTATAAAAAATGGTTCTACCAAATTTTTTCGCTGATATAAAGATAAAGAAATACGACATTGTAAATTATATTGAAAGTTTCTCCGGAATTTAAAGACCTAACCCAACTTTTTACCTAACAATTTATAGTTGCCTACTACTCCAGGAGCTTTTATGATTGTAAAAATAATAATTTTATTCAACCTCAAAATAAATGATGTTAAACTAAAAAATAACCTGCAGCTCTGGAAAAACCTTTAAAATTTATGAGCTCGGTTTTTTTTCTCAGTCTGGTGTATTGTTTCGTCGTGCCAAATTTTCGCGTATAATAGAGGACGGGATGCGCACGAGAGGCGAACCTTCTTGGCAGGTGTGAGAAAAAACTTTGCGGTAGCTGCATCTTAGAAAAGACAGAACGGTCTCGAGAGGGCATCTACTCAGCGACGCGTCGGGTCTTTAAACGAACTTGCGGCATTCGCGGTCTTGATTTAACACCTCGGATTAATTACAGTCTGTGTGCTTACTCGGCTTTCCCGTTGCACCGAGCCAAGAGAAGCCGATGCATTAGATTGCATTACATACACCACTGCATGCTGTGATTACTCCCGGTATCAACAAACGTAATGCCTGAGCACTGACATCGATTTGCAATTTTGCAGTATTCGAATCACATCGAAATTCGAATTATTGTAAATCCAATGTAGAGTTTTAAAAATTATGTTATTATGTCCATGTTGGGTAAATGCTGGCTAATAGAATCGTTGAATGTAATTATTCCTAACTAATTTAAGTACATGGAATTCTATTTAATAGAAGTCTAATAACTGTTCGCGTTTCGACTCGCCATTTTGAATACGTCATACTGAAATTTAAAGCATTGTTTAACTCTTTCAGTCATGAATTTTTCCAGATACGATTTTTTTTTCGATATTTGTTATCGCTTATTCTGAATCCGATGTCAGATTTCCAAAATTGAAAATAACAGATCCGAATATTACCCACCAAAATAAAAGAAATATATTTTTTAGTTTACGCCTGCCATATCAGCTCTGCCATTCTCAATTTTGAAAATTTAACAGCAAATGCGTCATCCATGACTTAGCTTCTGACAAAATTGATTTTTATTTTATTTTGATTGGTAATATTGGATCTGTTTATTTTTAAAAATGTATATAAAAAGGAAAGGCATCTCTCAAAAATTTAACAAATTATTTTTACTCGCGAAACTGAGCGGATGTTGAGGAACTTGCTCTTCTCATTTCGGGCAAAAAATGGTTTACAAGAGTCGCTGCGTAGCATTTCTTTTGACTAATAAAAAACCTGCTTCTACAACAGGAGCTGAAGTCTCGAAGCAGATAAATAAGAAAGTCACGACCGCACCTGGCGAAAAAAAGCTCAACTACATCAGAGTAATATGCACCCTCAGTACTACATTGTATTACAATTTAGTAATTTTAAGGAACAATGTCCAAAATTTAGTAATTTTAAGGAACATTGTCCAAAATTTAGTAATTTTAAGGAACATTGTCCAAAATTTAGTAATTTTAAGGAACATTGTCTAAAATTTAGTAATTCAAGGAAAATTGTCCAAAATTTAGTAGGGGAGGTCGGGGTATTCTTGGACACATTTTTATTTTGTCCAGAAACTCTAAAAAAAATTGCTTTTTCTTAAAATTTCAAAGCTTGATTTTGTGGTACGATAAATAACCTTTCATTTGGTACCAGTAATTTGACCTAATTGTTTAAAATTGTACACTCTGTATCAGCTGGCGCAAAAAACTGGTTTTTGAGATTTTAAAAAATCTCGGGGTATTATTGGACAGTCTTGTAAATCGATAAAAAAAATGAACATTATTGCTGGAAAACGTTTATTTGTTAATAAAAACGAAAGAATGTCTATATTATAATGAATAAAATAAAGTAAGGCACATGAAAGTATTTCGGTTTGCACCGACACAACTCGAGTGAACACCTTGATCATAAACGATACAATGGGCTATGTTTCAGCGATTTTCTTTCTCGGGCATATTTTCAATGCAAATTATGCAGAAATCAGTATTTTCCTCCGCATCAGTGTCCAAATCGCAGAAGTGTCCAATAATACCCCGAACGCTCATTTTTACAAAATGTCGGCGTATAAGTAATACAATGCAAATTTCATCAAAAACTCTTATATGCGTCAAAAGCTTATAGTTCCAAGAATATTATAAATATGTTTACCTGACTTGGTTCTTTGATAAATGGAGTAACAATGACCAAAACACTGAGTGAATAAACACTTTACAAACATCAAAATTTTGTTTTATCTGATAGCGAGGTAACAATGCGTCAAAATAAGTCAAGTGCTTAACAGAAAATGAGATTATGGTAAAAATATCGCCCTGTCCAACAATACCCCGTGTCCAATAATACCCCGACCTCCCCTATTTTAAGAAAAATTGTCCAAAATTTAGTAATTTTAAGGAACATTGTCCAAAATTTAGTAATTTTAAGGAACGGTGTCTATAATTTTGCAATTTTAAGGAACAATGTCCATAATTTAGTAATTTTAAGGAACATTGTCCAAAATTTAGTCATTTTAAGGAACATTGTCCAAAATTTAGTAATTTTATGAAAATGTTACGTAATTTCTTCTTCCATAACACCAATTCGCATGATACAGGCCCAACGGATTAGTTCATCCCCACTCTTTTGATCTCAATAAGGTTACACGAAATCTTATAGCGGTACGTGAGTAGTGCCCGTCCCGTGAATTAAACCTAACCTCACATTGTTATTCATTATTGAAGTAAGCGCACTACACACAAATTCGCATCTGCGGCACGCTACATCCGATATTTATACGTACATCTGGGCGTAAATCGACCAATACAGAGGGACCGTTGCCAGCAATGAAAATCTGGGACGAAAGTCGATCGGACGTGTTTACCGACGAGTGGTACACGTCTCGGGCGTTTATCACCTATAGTAGCCTTTCATCCCACTATATATTCCGCAGTGCACCCACCGAACGTATGTACAGGGGAAACCCGGTACGTTCATGGAATATATGCAGCGTTTCGTCGCTGCATGCGGCGCTTGTGCATAAGGCGTTGAATAGTAGCTCCGGATTAAGAGATCTTAACGCGTCGTGCGCTTTAGCGTCTGCTGCACCGCAGCGGCCGGTCTGATTGATGCCGGTGCTGAAATTGATGCAGTCGTTAAATGTTGCGGTCCCACATAAAACACTGGTTTTATGCGCCTCGGCGTGCGTCATTTTGCCCCGCTAAAAAATCCAACTGCCGTCAATCCTTGGTGTACTGATTACAAATCGATTTCGTCCTTCACGGAACGATCAATAATATTTTGTACAGTTTTAGTGTTTTTTTTGAGCTTCATTTCTAGGCAATATTGGACTTTTTTCTTCGAAAATAGCAATTTACTTTATAAAATGGACGTAGAAGATATTAAACATTTAAGTCCCGCAATTAAGGTATCAGAATGATAAGCGGTACATCATGCACGGTTTTTGGGATGGCGAAATACGAATGTGATGTCTAATTCTCAAAATTAAAAATGGTGGATCCAATATGGCAGTTCAAAAATTGAAAACGTCACCGAATCTTCGGAAAAATTGATAGCCGAGGGTATCTAGGGTTACTGAAGACGAATGTGTTATCATCATTTGTTATTTACGAAATTCAATATGGCGGATCAGCTATAAAAAGGCGTCATAATTCTGTTCGACACTGATTCTTCCTTTGACAATGCTAAAAATGATGGCGCTAGCAACATTTTCCTGTCACATCGCATTTTCGAGAAATTTACGGTTAAATGTGTCCAAGTGTGCGTTTTTTGCCACATTTGGATTGTTTTTGTAGCAAAATAGCGAAATATAGCAAAAAACGCACATTTTAACACATTACTCTCACTTTTTAAAGTTAGTCCTGAAATAATTGCAAACTTGCCTGACCTCACAGACACAATTTTCCACGAACACTATCACAACTGGGGATTTCCATACCTGAAACAGAAAAAGAAAATCTACTTTAATACATTGCCATTATTATAAATAATTTGTTTAAAAAATAAGAGAAAATGTCATATATTTAAAACAGCCAGTACAAGAATCAGGATTGAATATAAACCATAATGTATATTACTAATGTCTTCGTATAGTTCAATATATTCGTAAAGTTCTAGAACCCGCATAGCCGCACTACTTGTCTCATTTTGCGAAACTCCTGCGTATATCTTTTAGTAAGAATTATTTTTTAGCCCATTAATCAACAGAATGATTTCGGCTTAAATAAACTTAGATATCGATAAGTTTATATGAAGTTTATAGTTGTTTTTCGGACCAATGTTAACTATGACATCTACTTTGCATCAAATCAAGTTAATTTCCATTGAATAAGGTTCATTTGGACGCTGTTAAATTAGATTAAAATCCACTGGATAACTTTAATATTTTATTAGAATGACACTGATTAAATCCAAGTCAAATATTGGTCCAAAACGCATTCTAACGTAAGCAAAACTTTCGCTTTCTAGAAATTAATTCTCAAGTCGTACGTAGCAAATGTCGTAAGTAAACATTCCAAAAGAGTGTAAAACGAGATAGAGTACACGTCTCGAATAACAAAGGCAAATTTATTCTCTGTTCCGGAGGGGGGCTCGACATAAAAAATTCAAAGAATGAAAAAGCAGGAAGGAAAAAACACCTCGAGCGTTGTGCTCGTTAGACACTTAAGTTTACATCTCTCACCCTTGCCCTTAACACGCGAATAAGCGAACCTCGATAATGGGAGTAACGAGTGCGGCACTGCGCTTAAGTCAAGAGCCCTCTGATCTGTGTTCTCTGGAACTTCGGCGGGAAAGTCATTTTACTTTCCATTGCGGTGACAAGAATATGAACGTTTCGACGGTGCCATTCTGCATCCGAAAGTGGACATGTATATGTCAGTCGAGGGGTAATGTGGAAAAACACAAGTCGCGCCTTCCAGAGATAGTAAGTTAATGTCCGGTCAATCTGTTTTTGCGAACGGAAAAGCTCGAGGGCGATGCCAGAAAGTCGGTCCACGAGTCGAGATCATTTCATCGTTTTCTTTCTGTCGTCCCGAGTCGGTGCGATAAAAAGTCACCGTATGCTTCACAGAACGTCCTTGTAATTGTAGAGCTTTTCTAAATAAAAAATAGTAGTTAACCGGTAGTTAATGAAAAACAATTTGATATTTCCCAGATTTTGAAAATTATATCTGATTTGAATTTATTGTCAAAATTTTACTATTTGAATTGTTATAATAACTGCAAAAACCAAAACAATAATGAAAATATTAATATTAATCTTAAGCGCCAATATATTGGAAAATTTCTAGAACCAACATAACAGCCCTACTTATCTCATTTTAGAAATCAAATATACCCACCCGAAAATATTCGAAAAAAACATCAAAATATTATTGACCAAAGGCAGAAATGACTAAGAAATACATTTTGTCGTATTTTCAAGTATTTCTTAGTTTAATTCATGGTCATTACTCAATTTATAACCGTAACAAAAATTTCCAAATTTTGGGATAAATCAATGCTATCAACACATAATTTCAGCCTCCACGGCTTCAATATCCATTAACTACTTTGTATATAACTGCTTTTCCAAAATGCGTCATTAAAGCTGAGCTCATCTGGCGTAGGCGCGTGTCGTCCCGAATTTGCATGATAAAATCATCGATTTCGTTCCTCAGGCGTATTATGCGATAAATATCAAAGGTTTTTTTTCTTTCCGTTTACAGCGGAAGAATCTACTGCGAATCTTTCCCCCCAAGATGGTGCGAGGTCGTTAAAGCATTCGCGTAGCTACACTGATATTCGGGCTCGGTATGTACGTTAGTGGTAGTAGTTTCATCCCCCGGGGACGCGTAAATGCGAGGGACGGTTTGAGACCTCTTAAAGTGTAAACATTGTGAGAAGGCGAAAATAGAGAGAGTCAGTGTGTATACAGCTTTTTATATAAAAGTGCGCTGAGAAAATGAGAAAGTGCGACAGAAATACTCAGGAAGAATAGTTCATGAAGTCCATCCACGAACAGCTACCTTATTTTCTTACCCTTCGTTTTACTGTCGAATAAACAAATCAAAATCAAAGAGTGCCGACGCAAAATATGTAACTTAGAGAAATAGGCACAATTATTTATCATAGTGTTTTGTTGTTGAAATAGAAAATATTTACCAGGAAATGTATCGGGTCTTACCATAGGAGGGTTAAGAATAGCCCAAAAATATACAAACGGTCAACATAAAAAGAAAGTAAGAAATGCCATAAAATAATAGCTCGAATACGATCTCTAGGAAAATAAAAAAATTTGTCGGAATGAAACGAAACCCACTTTGACGAAATCGAGATTTCGACCTCAAATATACAAGGTTGTAATAAAACATTTGTTCTGGAAGATTTTAAAATGCATGAATACGATATCACACCCACATATAAATATGTAAAGTAGCTTGGGAATGTGCGAAAGCGATGAAATTCTGCGGGAAAACTAGCCGCGTGGTTCTATTTTCCAGTAAAAATATGATTTCCCAACAAAATTTCATTTAACGAAAATTGCGTTTCTAAAAAGATTTTTTTTTCTGCGTATATAAATAAATTTCTGTATTTGCATGATATGAATTAATTTCGCAATTAAATTATAATAATAAAACCATTTTCCGCTTCGAATAAACAGTCAAATTAAACGTCACGTTACTTGAAAGTTCTTGTAAAAAATGACGGAAACAGCAATGAAATACCGAAAAACAGAAAACGCTACTTCATTACCGGAAACGTGTAAAAAGAAGCTTGTACTCATTTTTACAATGTACCGAGACAGGAGCACCCCGTTAAATTCTATAAATGCTCTTGGTCAAAAAAACATGGTTAGCTCCTGAGCAATCTATTTTACACTCTCCGGTTGGTGGTTCTAGAAACGTGAGCTACTTCGTGACCTCTTCACCTTCCCAACGATTGAGTTTTTTCGTTCTTCGCTCATCGCCTCGGAAAAAGACGTTCACGAGTCGTTTTCTTCAGGAGCTTTTCCTATACGTAGCTTTTCCTTTTAAATATTCTCCGATCCAAAAGTGATCGATGTTTCGTAACCGTTGTTGCGTGCTTCCGTCGCTGGTGGCGTCTGGAAAACCCGTCAAGTTTTCCATAGTTCCGTCGAGGCTCGGGAGACCGAGCACCCTTAAAATAATCCGAAAAGGGTTAATGGGAATAGTTGCTCGAGTTAATTGAAATTACATTCATTAGTGCATCGCGAAAGTGCTGCCGAAGGAGCTTTTATTAAACTCGACTCGTCGAGGCGCGTGCACCGTATTAGAAACCTCCCCCAAACCCCCCCTAGTCCCCCAAAAACCCCCCAACAGCGCCTAGACCTATCAGAACGGGGCGTATCGTTAATATTCAAGGTAAGTGTACGGCTGCCAGACCATACCGCGACGATTACTACTTGTTCTGTAATTGCTGGGAATGTACGCGGCTACCCACGGTCTCGGAACTCTTGGCGTCCCGCTTTATGTTAGGTAATTATCAAATTTCTAATTTCAGGGACATAAATGGCCGCTTTTGATGCCTTAATGAGGAGAGCGGCTGTGCCATTAAGAAATACTATCGAAACGGATCATGCAGATTCTCGCTCTCTTCGTGTAATTAAGCACGTATAATTAAGCGTTACAATTAATTACCGTAAAACAAATAATTACCTAAGTAATTATACGAGGTGCAGTTTCCATGTAAATTCAAAATTGTTAAATCCGTATCGTGTTGATTTGACGGTTTAGTTGCGACATTCAGTCGCGACTGCTTCTTTCGCTGGTCGAAATTAAACGTCATTATCGATTTTTAATGTTGTGTCTTTCATCCTCGACAATTTTTTAAATGTGCTTTTTTGTCTATAACATATTTGAATATATTGAATAATTATTTTTCTAACAAAAATTTCTCTGGGTAAATATATTATAAAGTGTAAGTAGAAAAGGTCCATTCGATCAGACACTACACATTTGTCAGGCGACATTTGGAAACTTCCCATCATAAAAACAAACTAATTTGTGTTGCAATGTCTTTCTTTACGATTATTCATATTATAAAGGTTAAAATTTTAAGAATATTGAAATAATAACCCCCGGGAAAGTACCTGTTTACTTAATACATTGTAAGTAGTAACAGTCATCTCGATCAGACACAAACAAATCTTTCGGTCGGTTTTTTTTAAATTTCCCTTCATCCAAGCAAACTAATTATTTGAAATGCGATAACCAATTATAATTAAATAGTATAACTAATTATACCCGAAACATTCCCTTTTATACGAATCATAGCGTGTACTGTCAACGTGATTTTATCATTTCCGAAATACTTTAGTTTTAAACTAAAGTGTTAAAAATAACCTAAAATACGATACAATTAAGGTTTACTGTTCAATGAATAGGAAATCCTGAGAAATAAACAGGCAAATAGTTCAGATGAATGAACGGAAAGCAGAGTAGGATTCCGTGTTACCCACTGCTGTGGACTGCAGAGAGTAATCAGAGGCAGATGGAAATGGCTGGAAGCACTCGGCACACCCCAACTTTGCCATGAAGATATTAAATATGTTCGGGAAATACTTTTCAATGAGATCAAATGCCCATTTATAAACTATAAAATTTGAGTAATTTATAAACTACTTAATATCCGTAAAGTTTTTATGTTTTCATTTATAATTTATTAAAATATTCACTTGGTTGTTCATTAAGTCTCAGATTACCCATTTTTTTTATTTTTGAGCTTCATTCTCCACAAGAAAATAATTCCATTTGGACATAAAATCGACCTAGAGTAGCATTTTCGAGTTGGTTTCTTCGATTGGTGTAATCAAATATTCATTTGATTTTTCTTTCCTGATAGTCACCTATCCAAAAGTTTCAAAGCAAGAATCGAATATTTTTCTAATCGACAAACGAAATCGTCTAATACATAATACATGGAAATAAGTGAAAACAGACCATTTTAGTCAGATATTAAAAATTCAAAAGGAAATTCTTCCTCATTTATTTTAGTTACACAAAATTATTATATTTTCGAAATTCTTGGTTTTACATATGATGTACCCACTAAAAATCTTTCAGAATATCAAATTAAAATCAAATATTGCCCGAATTCGAAAAATGAAAACAAAGTCTAATAACTCAGTAAATATACCCCGTGTAACGCCACCTATGACACCCCGTTTACATGGAGATAAATGATGAGAAACTGAACCGGGATTTCCTTTTCCAAAATTGGATCTGAGGTTTAAAATTTGATGAGTAACCATCGAAGTTTCGAAAAAAAATCACAATTTTTTCAATAACTCGGTTCTTTTTGAAGTTATATTAACTAGTGAAAGTCCATATTGAAGATATTTTCAAGTTCTACAATTCATCCCGAAGGCTCTTTGACCTGCCTTGAATATTTCTCTTGTTATAGCCAAAAAAAATGGGAAAAATGACGATATTTGCATTTTTTCGCGTGTAACATTTTTCGCTAAACAGCTAACGAAATATCACACAGGAAGGAGATGTAGGCCTTGAAAAAACGAACAATTCAACCCTTAATACGATGTGATTCGAATAAAATTAAAACCACGAGGAGCCTTTTAAAGTCATGGAATTGACGAAAAACGAGTTTTGTGAATATCAAGACGTTTTTCGTTAAATCTGCGACTAAAATACTCCCTGTGGGTTTAAATTTTATCGAATCGCGTCCGATTACGGATCAAATTGTTCTTTTTTGTATGGCCGACAACTTATTTGTTGTAATATTTCGTTAGCTGTTTAGCGAAAAAAGTTGGACATGAAAAATCGCAAAAATTGGCATTATTCACCCTTTTTATGGCTATAACAAGAGAAGTATTCAATGTATGTCAAAGAGCCTCGCAGGTGAATTGCAGAGCTAAAAAATAACTTTAACATGAACTTTGACTGGTTAACATAACTTCAAAAAGAACCGAGTTATTACAAAAATAGTGATTTTTTTTCGAAACTTCAATGGCTTGCCAATCAAATTCTAAGCCTCAGATACAATTTTGGAAGAGGAACTTCTGGTTCAGTTTATCGGCATTCACGTCCAGGTAAACGGGGTGTCATATGTAGCGTTACATGGTGTGGTGTACAATATAAGTGAAAACAGACAATTTAAGTCAGACATTAAAAATACAAAAGTAAATTTTTCCTCATTTATTTTAGTTCGAAAAAATTATTATTTTTTCGAAATTCTTGGTTTTATATATGATGTACCCGCTATAAAGGTTTCATCTTTCGGAATACCAAATTAAAATCAAATATTGCCCGATTCGAAAAACAAAACAAAGTCTCATAATTTAGTAAACATAGTGTACATAACAAGTGAAAACAGGCATTTTAGGTCAGACAAAAATATAACGGGAGATTTTTCTTCATTTATTTTAGATCGAGTATATTACTTTAGGATTCTTTCAATGTCATTTTATTTACAGTTACTAAAAGTATTGTTTCGTAAAAGAACTGTTTCTTTTTCTGCCATCAAAAGAATGATAATACACCCTGGATTGCCTTCAATATCCGAATGTCACAACAATCGAATTAACGAATGCCGTATCTCCCTTTTCGACATTATCTGAAATGCGAAAACGTAATCACGACGAAACCGTCGGAGCTTGAATCGTCGTATCTGTCTCAAAGTCGATAACAGCCAATTGCGATAAACGAATCCCGAGAGTATATGAGAGAAACATTAGAATCCGGAGTTGGATTTCGTGCTTTGCCTCATCGTTTACAGGCTCGTCATTAGAGGAACGAAGTGCAACGGCGGGGTTGTACGTACAGCCTCCGGCATGGAGGTGGGGTTCATCTCTAATGGCCGTTGACATGTCGCATCATTGCTGCCTGTCGCACAAAGCAACATCCTACATAGGTACGGCTGTATGTATTGTGTCGTGTTTGCACAGTGTTAGATGCACACGAGTAATTTAATGTAACGATAAGCATATCGGTGGACAAATTACGACGTTCGAACCGCGTATTGACTCTTTAATAAACAGCGGTCTCGATTATTAGATTGGACGAATAACTAATTTTCATTCATTATTACATAAACAAGAGAATATTGCGTTTGGAACTAAAATTACTTAGACAGGTAGAACTACTAATATTCTGACGTTATATAAGTACTTTTATGAGAAAAAGACATTTATTATAAGTATTATTATAAATAGCGCATCCGTAATGTCATTTTCAAAAAAGGCGTTTTTAAACAAGATAAATTCATCAAAATCTATCTACAACAGTTGATGATTATCCGTCGGAACGCCAATTACGAAAATCAAAATGGGTGATCCAAACTGTCGATTTTCAACGAACCACCTAGACCAATCAACATTCCAAACATTTAACAAGGAAAAAAGGGTAAGGTTTTAGAATAGTATACAGTAAAACCCCTCTTACTTGAACAGGGTCGAGCCAGCATTTCCCCTCGGACCCTGTTCATTTGAACGCTTACAGTTGTCCCCACTTCTCGCGCAATGTACACGTTCGGCATGAGTAGCGCACGCGCATTGGAATTCGCATCCGCGTAAGAGCGAGTTGTGGGGGTAAGGGGAAGTAGAAATCGTTCAAATAGACGGGGTGTTGAAGAAAGCGAGTGTTCAAGTAAGAGGGGTTTTACTGCACACGAATCTGAAGACCGATCGATATAAATCAAAGTAGCTTATTAAAATGTCAAATTAGTAATGGAGGATATCAAATTATCAACTTTTAATAATCCTTTATATAACAATCCATTATTTATAAAAGAAGTGTTAAAGTCCCTTTCAGTGTCAATTCCAGTAAAACTAAAAAATCTAATTTACTCAACAAAATATATTGGCAAGTTCATTAAGTTTCCTGTTTTACGTGAATTTAACTATGGGGACTATGTTTTTTGTCTGATGAAATTGTTAGAAAAGTCAATTTGCGTAACGTGTTAATTTGCGCAATAATAAATTGGTTGACTTTGGTAATAGCTAAGAAACAATCCTACAACTTTCTATCATAAATATTGACATTTAATTTGTTGCAAAATTGCAATAAATAAACAAATTGCAAACCAAGTGCTGGTATTACAGTCTCTAAACATATTATTAGATCCATGCTGAAAAGACATTTCTAGTTAAATTCATGTTTTTAGCTTTCAACATCCAGGAAATTTGGCCAATATTCAAGTATGGAAGAAATCACGTCGTTTACCCATTCTGAAAATGTTATAATTATCATAAATCGCAAAAGTTTTACACTAATTTCATAAAAATGGGTCAAAACATCAATAACGAACTTACTTCCGCAATGTTTATGTATTTTACGCAATGGAACTATGTATTTTACCCAATAGAGCACATTGCGCTGATTTTGACGTTTATTTGGTTATTTCACGTTTTTACGACAGAACTGCTGCCATCTAAGTGTAAACGTGGTAACTACATGAACAATTACATACAATATTACCATAAGTATTAAATTACAAGGTTTACTAACGAACGCTAACTGTCTTGCAATAAAGCAACAAAAATTCAGTGATATATTAATTTTTCACCATGGGTCTAACAATATGGCTAGGGACTATATAGAAATAATTTTTCCGGAACACATCATTCCGTTTGTATGAAAAGGATGAAGCCCTCATAATAATTTAGGAATGTAAGTAGTAACAGTCCGCGCCATGTTTCACTCGTAAGTAGATGCGGACGGTTACTACTTAGATAAACATGAGTGTTACTACTTATTGAATTTTAATATTCATTCAATTCTATTGAAAGTCGTTATTTCGTTTTGTGACATTGTCGATTACGAATTAAAATAACCTACAGGCACCTCTGAATAGATTTGCGAAGAAAAACGAGAATTGCTGGAATTTTTGTGTTGTATTTAACACAGGCAGACAAATTTTAGAACCAAGAACCAAAACATATTTATCCGAAGGTATTTGACGCGCTGAATTCGAATCTTACCTCAGAATAGCCCCTGTACGTCATGTTTATGAGATATTTTAACCTAAATGTGCAAAAAGTACGTTTTTTGGATACATTTGAGGTGCTGTAACTTCAAGACAGATTTTTTTCAAAACGATCGTCCCGGTATCTGAAAGTACTGTTTTTGCCCTTCAAAATCCGTTCTTAAACTTAGAAAAATCTCTATTGATCACTGAGGTATCGCCTGTTGAATTTTCTGAAGCTTTATCTGATTCTGCTCAATTTCTGAATATCGCCGAATTTGCCAAACTCAGAAACTTCAACAGGCGATATTTCAGTGATCAATAAAGATTTTTTACAGTTTAAAAACGGATTTTGAAGGGCAAAAACAGTACTTTGAGATATCATGATGATCGTTTTTTTAAAAAAAAAAACGTCTTGAAGTTCAAGCACCTCAAATGTACCCAAAAACCGTACTTTTACCACTTTTAGGTTAAAATATCTCAAAAACCTGATGTATAGGGACTATTCTGAGGTCGGATTCGAATTCAGCGAGTCAAATACCCTTGGAAAATATATTCTGGTTTTTGGGTCTGCTGGACAATCCTGAAATTTATTTAGTACATGCCTCACCGCTGTCACCAAAATATTGAATTGCTGATAATTTACTCTTTAACTTCTACAAGAAATGTCCGAACATGTGAAGCATTTTATAAAATTGTTGGCACATCTTATATGGATTGACGTATCTAGAACATTCCATCTGTACGATCCTACCTACTCGCAGTTAATCAATCGGTAACTTTAAAACATCATCGAAGCGATTTCCGTGTCGCCGCCATTTTTCGCTGGAAAGTGACGGTGCGGTAAGTGGATAAGAGCATTAGTATTACGTCAAACTCGAGATCTATGGTACTTTAATGGCCGTTTTGAGAAAGAGCTTTTAAAAGAGGAAACGTTACCGCTCGTAAAATTTTTAAGCGATTTGTTCACTCGGCTGGTGTGCAGCAGTAGCGCGGTGGCTGCACCAAGTTTTATGTCGTAGTGCATGGGGAAAACCTATTCTGTCCTCGTATTACCGCTCACATCATGCGCATTTTAAAGGGTAGTCTCGGGACTTTTATTTAGCTGAACGGCGAATTAACGTCTGTGCGACGAAAGAAAATCGTATCCCTTCAAGGGCTGGAGAGAAATCGAACTTAAATCAGCGACACTGGAAGAAAGATTCGATCCTACATTTGTTTGTAGGAAATTGGATTTTTTGTGGCTATTCTACGATGGAGTTTTGAGAGATTACTATTATTCCTTCGAAGCGAGAAAGCACATAACATACGGTTGTTACTTCCGAACACCAATAAACATTTCCTTCTCGAGACATATATGTTTCTAATTACGCCTGGTCCATAAATGACTCAATAATATAAATCTGACGTATAATAAAGATTTTTCATTTGATGGAATTTACATAAATTTATCCTTTCATCCCTTTCAAGGAACTCGAGGAATCTCGCAAAGTTGAATAGAATCTCCATACAGCAAGACGGATTCAAACCACTTTACAACCGATAAGAACCCAAGGAATAAAAAATATCAAAAAATGGTAAATTGTTGAAAAGTTCTACTATCGCTTCATTTAACTGCTGAAATTTTAGGATTGGTGCGTCGGCAATTGTCGAGACTCTCGTTCGGAGATAAACGGGAAACGCAATAATCATTAACAATACGCCCCAGTTAAACGAAGCAATGGACTTAGACTTAAGTCGTAATTAGGCGGTTTTAGAACAATACAGTTGCCTGGCCAACTTGATATTCTGACAATTTAGACGCTGCCTAGGAATAGAGTTCTGCTATATTCCAACTCGACGGGACTCGAAAGTTGTTCTATCATTAGCATATTCCAAAACTTTCAGAAGCCAGAGCTTAATTATCATACATCGGTTCACTTGAGTTACTTACGATTGAGCAACTTGTTATGTGTACGAAGAAACTACTAAGTGCCTGCATGGCTTGTTGTTTACGACTCTGAGATACTACGTGATTACAATCCTTGATACTTACATGAATTATGCGCAATAATAAATATTAATTGTTCAGCCGCGTACTTAAAGCACTTTGTCTTACAAGTGGGTGCGCATGGGGAATTTGAATTTATGAATTATTTTTCATGAAAGCGTTTACTTATAAAATGTATGATGAATTTAGAAATTTTGTCATTGGTTTTTTAGCTGTTTCTTTCGACTATTCGATTTTATATTTGCTTATGTTACAGGATTTTGGTGGGCCGATTTTAATGTTCTTTAGATCACTTAAAAAAATAAAAATTTACCACTTTTTTGACACATTTTTAAAATTTATTTTTTACTATTTTCCTAATTAAAAGTGATGAAAATAAAATAGTTTAGACGATGTACTACAACTAAAAAATATGGAGATACCCATTCAACAAATGTTTTCGTGAACGAAACTCGATGTATAACAAAAGTCTATTCTCGAAGAATTGGCCACGATCATTCCACAACATCAGTTACGAAATTACCGACAAATACATTGTGTCGATTCTGGTAATAAAATGAATACTGAATTTATACATTTTTAAAATATTTGCTTAATTTTTAAATAAATTGATTCTATACCTAGGGACTATTTATATTCATAAACTTCGATGTAAAATTCCAATTACGAATGTAAACATTTCTTCACAAAAAGGAATAAAAAAGTTGAGACTAACGAGTGTTTCTTATTGAAAATAAAGTAGACTGCGGTGATAGTATGTATTTTCTTTCGAAGCGTCTTTAACCGTAGTGAAATGTTAATGCGCAAGTAAACCGTGAACGCGGGCTGGAATGCTGCCAATTTGTTTTTACGATCCTCATAGTACCTATTTGCAGACTGCGAATTAATGTATCGTTTATCATCTCATTAAACCACGCTTAACTGATTATCGAAAGATTTTACGTAAATTTACAACCGATTATCGAACCCGATATTATCGCCGGTAATAAATTGTGGAAGAATTGCCCAGTGAAATTGCTAATTTTCGAGTCGATCATTTCAGCACTCCTATTGCGGTTTAACTCAAATAACTGCGAGAAGACAATTGCAAATAGAAATTTCTCATTAAAATCCAAAATCGGCGTGTAATTGGAAATCCAGCAGGTGGATTGAAAAGTCGATGGACCATTTTTTCGTTTATGATGGGGATTGCGTCTCAATGGGACTCGAGATTAATTATACATGACCGCAATGCGCGCAAAAAAATCCGCGGCCCATTGAGACGTTTTCTTCGTTCGTTACTTCACCCGATACCGGCCAAGTCTTCCTCTTTGGCGGAGCTCCAATTTTGGTTCGACTCGAGAACCTACTCGAGGAAACAGGCTTATCGAACCCCGAGCAAAGGAACTCGAGCTCGGCTTCGAATCGAATTACCCGAGACTTTAAATGTGAGAGGAGGTTTCACTGTACAAATCAAAGACACGGCACTGTACGTTTCAACGTTCGATAATGCTCCTATTTTCAAACTTTGGGTGCTTTCTGGAGCCATTCGAGAGCTAAATTTCGAAAACGGTGAAATGCTGAAGATAATCGAGTGTAGTTTTGTTATTATGTTTTTCTTCAATTTGATGTATAAAGCACATATTTATATACAATTTTCGGCGGTACTATTTAATAAGTAACTGCATATTTTGAGAGTCGAAATACGAATTTAATATAATTTATAATAAAGCAACATTTTTTTATATGAAGGAAATATAGACAAATATCTTGGAATAATTTGTTTCGCATGAAAAAAATTGAAATACATTAGATTTAAAGATTTTTTGTGCTTTTCTTTGAAAGGCGGTAAAAATTCATCTGCACTATCTTTTCATATTATACTTTCAACATATATCAGTCTCAAGAAGGTGTCTGACTTCTGAAATAACATATAACGAAAAAAAATTCAGGAAACTACATTTCAATAAAAATAATTTTTTGTTCACTTCATAATGAAAAAAAAGTTTGCTTCCTCTATAGAAGTGTTTCAGAAAAATGGTCCAAACAGCATTTTTTAATTTATCGTGCCCCTTTACTGGAAAATAATATCAGGTTTTGAAAAGCGATACTACTTGCACCCTGGTCACTTGTGTCGACAATTATTATTTTTTATTGACACATTTTTTTTACAATTTGAAAATTGGAAAAACCCATTGCTGATTTTTTTGTATATTTTTAAGTGTATATCACTATTTCCAAGTTAATATTATACGCACCATTCAGGAAAAAAACAGAGCACATACCTACTGGCCTAAAAACTGTACCACAGTCAAACAATATATTCCAACTGCTGTGAAATCAAGAAAATTCGAGTGCTTTTTACATTAATTATTTGTCTTTTTAAATATGATTAAAAATCCCCATGTCATCATTAATCTTTAAAGATCAATGTTTGTAACGCAGCTAAATGTAAATAAATGCGAAAATAATAATTACAAAGCCAAAATAAAAGTTCAAAAAAAGTTGAAAACACAAGTATCAAAAACAAGAATTAAATGTGTTTTGAAATATTATTTATTTCTTTTCTTGGTGGAATCAGAATTTTGTTAAACGAATTATTTATTATTTAAAGTTTATCGGAATGTTTACGAAAAGAATATTATTATTATAAGAGATTAATTAATTTGATAAATATGCACTTTTTAATCCACGTTTTTCGTGAAAGAGAGAGAGAAAGGAGAGAATAGTAAGGAATACAGACAGAAGAACGCAGAGAAAAATAGAAATTGAAGAAAGAGAGAGAGAGAGAGAGCGTGAAAGACTGAGAAAGAAAAGGAGAATGAGAAATAGAAGGAGAATTAGAAGGAGAAAGAGATGGAGAAAGAGAGGGAGAGAGTGAAAGAGAAAGAGATAGAGAAAAAGAGAAGAAAGAGAAGGAGAATTGGAAGGAGAAAGAGGAAGGGAAAGAAAAGGAAAAAGAGAAGGAGAAATAGATGGAAAGAGAGAAGGAAAAAGAGAAGGAGATGGAGAAAAAGGAGGAGAAAGAAAGGGAGAAATTGAAGGAGATTTAGAATGAGAAAGAGGAGGAGAAAGCGAAGGAAAAAAGAGATGAAAAAGGAGAAAGAGAAGGAGAAAGAAAAGGAAAAAGAGAAGGTGAAATATATGAAAAGAGAGAAGGAGAAATATATGGAAAGGAAGAAGGGAAAAGAGAAGGAGAAAGAGAAGGAGAAAGGGAGGAGAAAGAGAAGGAGAAAGATATACAGAAAAAGAAGAAGGAGATAAAGAAGTAGAAAGAGATGGAGAAAGAGATGGAGAAAGAGAAGGAGGATTCCCGGTCATTAATGCGTATCATAAGTGTCTGCTCTAATATGGGGTTTCAAGTAAAAAAATATTGCCTTCAATTAATTAATTGGATACATTAATAATGACACAAACGTTCTGTGTCCAAGGTAACGATCGAAAATTCAAAGGGTATAATAAAAAATCTCGGACTTTTTTTTCATTGTCAATCGGAAATGAGGTCGCTCATCTGTCATTTTGAATTCGTGTAATTTCGACTCGTAATCAGCGACTTCGAAAACTTACTTACATAAATTATCATCGAATTCCGATTAAAATAATACGAGTTTTTAATTTTTTGGGGTCCGCCATTTTGAATTGTGCAATTCTCTCTTCAAATTTGTTTCCAGCCACCCCAAAAAATATCTGGGAACCTATTTTTATTGATATCGATCATTTTGTAAGTTTATTTGTCAAACTGGTTCGTAGAAGATATTTTTCAACCACCATTTTGCATAAACCATTTTAAATTTTGTAATTCGGACTTCATATCAATTTTCAGCAACTCCAAAAACGTAAGGAAACATATCTCTATTGACATGGCCCATTTCAGTTGTTGAAGGAAATATTTATATTTTTGAAAGCCATATTGGATCAGCCATTTTGAATTTTGTTATTTTGACCTCATATTCGTTTTTAGCGACTCTAAAAATGTAAGGAAACTCATTTCCATTCACATGAAATGTTTGGAATATTGATTGAAGCCATCGGATCGTTGAAAACTCAATATTTATATTTTTGAACCATAATTTGATTAGCCATTTTGATTTTCGAATTCGTAATCAGCGAAATCCATACGGTAAATATTTTCTCCGCAGTTGGAAAAGTATCGCACCATTGTTTCATCGTATGCTCTGTAGTGTTAAAGAAAAAATGTTCCTATGAAAAGCAATTCTCCTTGGAAACGTTTGTCTTTTCTCAAGTGTTTTGAACATAGTCAAAATATCAAGAATGTCCCTTTCTTCATTAAATTTTCCCTACTCTTCCTTCAAATCAACTGCCATCTTGTACCAGACACAACAATGCAAGAAACTCGCTCAGTAAAAAAAAACTCTCCAAGAAATTCAAAGGGGGATGTGAAGGTCTGGCATTGACCGCGCGTCCTTCCGGAATATTTAAAAACCGCGAGGCTGCACTTCCGTACTTTATTTTCCGACATTTTCCCAAAGGGTTGCGGGATGAGTGGAAACAAGAATAAAGAGCCGAGTCTCCAGACACGACGATCCGAGCTGTCCGACTGGCGAGATTCTTCTGGGGTTGGAAGGAGGCGGATAACTCGTCGCTATATCTTCATCACGTCAGGATGCACCTCGAGCGGAGTTCTTTGACTCATATTTTTGTGCTCTTTCCGGCTGACCATCTTTTGCCGGCGACGACCGCTTAAAGGAAAGGAGTATCAACCGAGAGACGTCATCAGACTTGTGGTCTTGGGGCTAAAGGGTGGCGTCGGTGTGGGTGGAGCCGTGTGTACTGATGGTCTTGGTAACTCGATTTACCTCTGGACCCCACTTCCCTTTATTACAGTCTCAAAACGATGTTATCGCGCGTGCGATCCTTTTTCTTTTCTTTTACCGACCGAATCCGATCTACAGGACGACGGGTATATCTATCCTACGTAGATATTCGCTTCGAACCGTCGAATCGTATCGGGTACGAGCGGAGACTTATCCTATTCTATAATCTCGCGCTATTAAACTTCATTCCTAAATGTTTCAATGAGGATTGTTCGATATTTCTTATACAGAAAATATATAAAGTGGAAAATAATACGTTTAATGAGCGGCAACCACTGATCTCTATTACACACTGGATAGGATTCGGATGGACTTCTTCAGACGTATTCGTGCAGTACCATTGTTTGCACATACACCTCCGGTATACCCAGTTCCGAGGTGTCACTGGACAATTTAATTGTTTTTTACCTCTTTAACCCTTTAGCTGTCAGACGAAAATCATCTTTGCGTGTCATTTTTGTCTTCGAATAAAATTTTTATTGATTTATCCTATAATTTTAGAGTTATGATTTTGGAATTCGCTGAACCGGAATCTGAAATCGGATTTTCAGAATTAAAAATGGCGGATCCAATAGGGCGGGCGCAAGTTTGAAAAATTGGTTGGATTTTTATGAAAGTGTGTATGTTAGGGTTTTTGAGGAGGAGGAGGAAGGGGTCACTGAATTAGAATCTGAAATTCAGTCGTATTCCTAAAGTTCAAAATGGCGGATCCAATAAGGCAGAAGAAAATTCGAAAAATGGGATCTTATTTTGAAACGATTCGCGACACTATCAAGTGGTATAACAAATTATACTTTCAAGTTGCGATGAATAGTTTGGAAAATTTGAATCGTTATAATGTATCCGAGCTACAGAATCTTAGAGTCAGCTCTCAAATTCTGAATTCGCTAAAACAATCATCTATTTTTCGAATTTGCGTCAACCGAATTGGATCCGCCATTTTGCAATTTAGAAGTTCGATTTCAGATTCTGATTCAGCAATCTTAATTACCCTAAGGTATTTACTTTCGTCAAAATCGAATCAGTTTTAGAATATGCATCCGCCACATTGGATCCGCCATTTTGAATGTTGAATATCCGATTCCAGATTCAGATTCAGTAACCTCAAAAACCACGATTTACTAAATCACAGTCGAATCGATGAAGTATATATATGTTTTTTTTCATTTATGCACATTTATGTATTTGAGGTTTGTGGCCTGTCGTCTTTTTTTTCCTTTATTCTTCGTTTTGTGGCATTCAATTTGTACTTTATAAATGAATAGAATAAGGAAAAGATATTTGACATCATCTTGTATTTTAGGTTAGTTCATTATTTTTAATTTTTTTTTTCGAAACGATAGAATTGAAATTGAGTTACAGTCATCAGAAATTCCAATATGGCGCCAAAATTGAAAAAAGCCAAAAAAGTGGAAAATTCTTATCAATATTTTGGGGCTATTAGAATTCTATTGAAAATATAAACAAAAATGGTCCAAATAATTAAATTTTAAGAAACAATTTAAGTTTTATATCCCACATCATTGTAACCATCTTAAAATAACGCCCGTAATGAAAATTTCCTTGAAAATTGCGAGATCAAAAACTAGAAGCTTTTTTAAAAAAATAATAAAATTGGAAAGTTTTTAAAATTTATTCAGCAATACACTGGAATTTTTCAGACTTATTTGATGATATTTTGAGAACATTTTTAAACAATTTATCTACATATTTTTTCTATATATTTTTTGAATATTTTATCTATATATTTTTTTCAAAACTTTAAATTATTTATGAATAAATTCTGTAAAAACGTTAACATATTCTGTGATGAATTTTAATCGTGTTTTGTTTTCTGCAATTTTTTCCAAAAGTGAATAGTTTCAAGGAAAAAATGAATTGTAAATATCATGTTTAGGATTTTTGTTCAAGAAAACTATCAACTTTTTTCGTAAAATTCAAATATTATGACCACCTTTTGTACATAGTTTTAATAGAATCCTTTAATAGAAAATTAATAATAAATATTTTTCAATTTTTTCAAGTGTGGCACCATATTGGAATTCTTGATGGCTGACACATAATTAACAAGGAGAATTAAGAAAACATGGGATTCTGATTCTCTGAAGAAAAATTAATCATTTTTAATGGCTTCCTGAATAAGAATGATAAATACTTTCACTAAACTTTGTTTCTGGCTAGAGATGACATAACCTAAAAATACAAAGGCACCTATTATGGTCTATCTTTAATCTATGTAACATTCAATAATTCTTTTACTAAAAAAACTACAAACATTATTTTAAAGTACAAAGCTTGAAAAATCAAATCTCTTTTTCGCCAAGATATGACATTTTTATATTTATGAATATATCTATACAGCTGAAAACCAATTATAAATATAAAAATTGCAAAACTACTTACCGCCACAAAAAGATAAATATTTAAGCATACTCAACGACATTTGTAAAGGCAAAGATTAATCTTTATGACGATGTTTATAGTTCTTTTTCAGTAAAAGAAAATTTTCGATGCTATTGAATAACCGCCATGTTGCTAAAAATCACTGCTTTTGCACTTTTCGGTTAGGATATTTTGGAAACCAAAACCAATTAGAGATTTTGCTTTTTGGGTGACGGGGTCGACCTGATTTTGTCAGCTTGTGTAATTGGTAATAAAAAATTATCAGATATTGTACCATTTTAAATATTTCACTACAAGGATTGGACTAATAAAGTGAGTAATACTAATAAACAAAAGTTGAAGCCAAGGAATTAGCGATCAAAAAATATTCACAAAATGTAAAATACTTTTTTCTATTTGTCATTACGACTATTCTCAAAAGCGAAGAAGGCATCGTCGAATATCAAGCTTTGTATGAGATCCAAATTCAAGACTTTCTTTCTTGCTATCCTTGCGGTATTATTTTCGATAAAATATACAAATTTTCAATATATTGCGTTCATACATATTATTATAAAATTTCTTATACACATGCATAACAATTTTACATTTTGAATCGACAGTGGCATAAAATGCAGACTCGTTATCATTACTCTTTATCCATTTTATGACGGAGCTTTAAAATGCCTTTTTATCGTACATAAAATATATAACGAAACAACGACATGTACTACAATTGTATTACGTTTCATTCGATGCAGATAACGGTACAGTTTATTAGACACGAATGGCAGAAAACATTTTCAACGTTCCATTTAGTAAGAAGAACAGTATGCAAACAATGTAATAAGAACACAATATAAAAGAAGAACAAGAATTTCCAAAATACTGCATTTAGTTGAATATGAAACTTTATAAATCTTAAATCATTAATAAATGTGAAATAAATAAGAAAATCGTTATCAATATCAGGTGAACCAACAGTTGTAAAAAATTTATTTGCGTATGTAGTTTTATTACTTTTATGTACTGTTTCATTAATTTACAATTCATCAAAAAGCTTGCATAATTTCCATTATTTTTTGGAATAAATTATAAATACAATTTTATTTAATCGTTAGTTTCACCAATACATTACTCTTTAAATTATACATAATTAAATATTAAAAATGTTTTTTATCGTAGAAAGTCTTAGAAGAGAATATGAAATATTACTTAGGAACTTAGAGGATATTAACAAATAATTTCATTTTATAAAAGATTCAACCGTATATGTAGTCGAGTCCCGGTCTATTTGCCTACTCCGTTGTTCTTGTAATATTTACCAAAAGAATGGGAGGCATCGCTCCTCCCACTCCCGTCAGTGGCGTTATGTTCGTGACGTCACAGCAGGCCCTTTCAGGGGCCCCAGCCCGCAAGGTGGGGGAAAAAGAGAGCCGCGACAGGTAAATATGACGACATGGAACCGGACAAATATGCTGGGATCTTAATATAGCGAGATGCCATTATACCGAGACTATACTTCGGAACTGGCAGAATTTTACTCTAACCAGTTACCTTCCAATTATTATTTTATAAATGCACATATACAGTTTCCTATATGTTCTTCTAATATTTACAATAATAATTTGGTACAAACCATCATACGATGAAACCATCAATGTCATAATTTGTTCTTAAACTAAAGTCCCTACACTGATATAGACACTTTTCTAACAGTTCCCAATAATATCAATAGTCATCAAATTAAATTAGAATAAAAAATGGATTAAAAAATAATATTGTATTTGCCGTATCGACTATTTGCCGAGTTATAATACAATTGCCTCCGATAAATTGACCAATTTCAATAAATGACGAGATGGAATCAGAATGAGATTTGTTGTTCTGGCCAAAATTTTTGTAATCTCTGCGTTTTACGAGTAACGATCGAAATGATTTTCGTTGCAGGCGAACAACGCGCGTTCATTTTGCGTAATGGACGCTTTTGTTGCAAATTATAATGCGGTGCATTATTCGACCGAATGGATGTATTAGACGGTACATCAGTTTCATCGATGTGATTACGTCGAAAATTCGTGCGACAGAACATTCGTCGGTAATGGATTATAAATTATAATAGAAATAAGTAATGAGTCGATTATAAATTTACAATCCTACATTCAATTGATCAATTTTTGGTTTATTCGTTTATCCACAAGTAATTTACTAAATATTTTAGTTGCAAAAATGCATAATAATCACCGTTTTATCGTACATTAAAAACAATTTGTATAATTTAATACATGTCTTGGTTTGTCTATTAATAAAGAAAAAATAATTCGTTAAATTAGCTAGAAAAATATATTGTTTTATCAGACCTTATGTTTGATTCCTATACGTCAGTGAAATGTTATTATTATTACTACTATTATTACTATTATTTGGACTTCAATGGCTGTTGCAAAATAAACAATCCTTTAAGGATTAAAGTCGAGACTAGGCAAAGATTTTTTTGAAGATTTTTTAAAATTTGATTTTTAAACAATTGGTCCCAATTCTATAACACGCTCGACGCTCGAATGGCCGGAAAATGAATTAATGTTTTAAAAAAATCAGTTAATCTTTCGTCTGGAATATATACAACAAAGAATTATATGAATTTACATTAATTTTTGAAGTTATTAAATATTACAACAATAAAACATCAAGGTTTAATTATTACTTAATAAAATAAATTCTGTTTTTCATAGATATACGTGTAAAGAAAAATAAAAACTTCGTATTTCTACCTTGATTATATAAAATATCGTATGTACTACCCAGGGAAGGGAATTGGAAGTACAATATTCTCACTCCTCGTCTTCGACTCAGGTTGCGAATATTGCATTCGTAATTAAAAGTCCCTCCTTTCCCTTCTATACCGTTATCTTTAGAAGCCTAGGAAAACATAAAGGGTTACGCTTCTCCCAACTAAAAAGTAAATTCTATAATTTTTAAATTAATTTTTCAATTAATGCATTTTTATTCAATTCTTAATGGAATAATACTAGGAAAAAATTAATAATACTAATCAGGTTTGTTTTGAAAAAAATTGTATAGGATAAATGTACCAAAAATAAAGAGTTTCCACATTTTCTTTTTCTGCATTATAAAGTTTCTGCATTATAAAAAATTTTTTAAATTTAGCAATAATCAACTAATCTATGATTTTTTTACAAAGTAATTATTAATTAAACAAATTAATTATTTATTTCATTACTAAGAAACTCTGTAAAACAACTCGTTGATCATAATATGTTAAATACAATTTTTATGTTTCTCAGTAAAATATAAGTTATCACACAATCCCATGAATTTAATTAAAATAATTGAATTACTGTATCAACGAAACTATTTACTCAACTGATTTCAAGTGAATTATTCTGTTGTTGTTTAGTATGTAGATTTGGAATTGTTGATTAACTTATATTCTGTTTCAATTAAAAAAGCAATTTTAGAATATTTTGATATTGATTCTTTTACGACTCTAACATATATTTTTGAAAATGCAGAAAAATAACATTAGTAGATTGTACTAAAGACTCTAATAAACGACCGAAAGAAAATAACATTTTCATAATTTTTGTGTTTTTTCCAATGAAATCATATTATGTTTAATCCGGTTTTATGGAAATTTTCATTTAAGTCGTTTTTCTAAAGTATTAGTTAAAATTTCCAGCATTTTTTATTGAGAAACTTTACTTAAAGTTGCTAAAAACGATGTTTAGTTTACGTAATTACCTCTGGTAAAGTTTACTTGAAACTTTTGAGTTTTTCCATCAAAATTTACATATTTGATTAATTTTTTTTTTGTTCTCATTATTTTCAATATTTTCTAACAAAATTTGAATAATATAACTGATTTTAATTGAATACCATGATCAAGGACATATTCTATAAAAAATACTCTTCAAAGGTTATAAAAGAAAGTTCAAGAAATTTGCTAAACGGTCCTGTATACAAAAAATATGCTCAATATGTGTTTAATTTTAAATCGAAAAGTGATCTAAATGTGATCGTTGTTTAGATAATTCGCAACTATTGACGAGTTGGAACGAGTTTGGTATTAAGACATTTTTGAGACTTATTAACTTTAATTTATTTAAAAAAATATGTCCTGTCTATGAATCGAACCCCAACAATATAGCTGACAATCTACTATCTTAACCATGTTGCTACAATAACTTTTCCAGATACGAGCAAGAATAACGATTGCTTTTTTATTTCGAATTTTATTTAAAATTGATATAAAAATAATTTAAAAATCGCATAAAATTTTATCTGTTTCAACACATATTTCTTTAACAAACACACAGAGAGAAAAAAAGGTTAATGTAAGAAAAGGTAGTAAATGATTATAACATTTCATAATAGTGCAATTAACATCGTGAAAAGTTGTAGTTGACAGTATTTTATTTTTATATTTCATAATATTGTAAAATGTGGCATACAATAATTACGTTTTATGATGATAAGTAGTTATTTTCGTTTAATCACTTTCACTAAATCTATTTCTCTAGTCAAGAATATTTCGAGTGACTATTTAACTGTAAAACTACGGTACATTTGAGGTTACGTGCAAAGCCGCAAATTTAAGTATCGGAAATAGTAAGCGGAACAATGTTTTTGTTTTGTTTTACTATAGAAATGGTTAATTTAACAGAGAAGTAGTTAAGGTAAATATTTAAGTAGTAAGATGTCGCACACCAAATTTCTTTTCGTTAGCCCTGCTACTTAATTGTCTGTTCTAGAATGTATTGTATCCATATATTTTTGTAATTATTTATGTATTTATATTTGTATTGATATTCGCTTTGCCACAGGGGAAATTAACCACATGGCATAATAAATGTAACTAACTAACTAACTTACTTTTTAAATAGTAGGGCAAACTACAAAAAGTTACTTGCGCCAAATCTGACTACTAAAGTAGTAAACTACTAAGTAATTTTTTCGACGTAAAATGTCATTTTCTTTTAGAATATTTCCCCAGAATTGATCTAAAATGAATGCTTAAAAAGTTAATTACAATTTCTTTTGTATTGAAAATAATTTGTTATATTCACAAATTCTAACTAATTATTCTCTCTGTCTCTTTCTCCCTCTCTCTCTCTCTCTCTTATTCTCTCCTTTTCCTCTCTCTCTGTCTTTCCCTCTCCTTCTTTCTTTTCGTTATGAAACCGGTAAACTACTTATCCTTTTCTACCTAGAAAAGATACCTAAATTTTGGGACACGTAGGGTCTTGAATAACAAACATTCAAGATGGCGTAGGAAATGAAAATTTGTAAACAACATCAGAATGATATAATTAAAAATCTATGAGTTTCTTTAAAAAAAGTATGAAAAGTTCGCAGAATTAATTGAGGAATATTATTTGGTACTGTTTAATATGACATATTTCCTGACAACCAGCTCTGCTTTCCATTTTCTCATAAAATATAATTCAATATCATAAAGAGTGAAAACAGGATAAAAAATTGCATTTTCACCGAAATAAACTTGAAAAACATTAATTCCCTCTTTGTGTATATTCCATTATTTATCGTCGCCGCTTAAAGAACAAAAGTTTCCAAAATCTTGGATGCATTGATGTCGCGCAATAAATTAGTCCTTATCCTAGGGCAGCCATTGATAGTAGCTTGCTACCCCCTCCCTCCTACGGCGTATCTACTTCCGGTTCGTGCAAGGAGCTAAGTTGAGCCGAAGTTCTGTCATAGAAACTTACCACCAAGGATACCCAAACCCCCCCTTTCCCCGGACCCCCTTTCGTTCCATTCTCCTTAAACCTCTTTGTTTTCTCTCGCGTATCTTCGCCTTCGTCGCCGTCGCTTTCACGCGAACAAGGCGCCTGATGTAGCGATATTTTTATACACTGAGCTCTCTCAAGCCTTTACCTTCGGACACTTGGGAAATTAGAAGAATTACCGATTCTTTTTCATTATCTTCGAAGCAAAAATATCTTTTCAAAATTGGTTTACATTAATTACCAAATTTAAATACAAATAAGCCCTTAAGTACAAATAAGAAAAATAATGATGTCGTTTGTTATATAAAAAATAAAAATTTAAACGTAACAATTAAAACAAATAAAATTCTGTAAAAATAATGAATTTAAGCATTTTTTGTTTTTTTTTTGTAATTTTCTCTCAAAATTGTTAGTTTTTAAGGTTATTTTATGAATTTTGTTTTTAAAACTATCAACTTTTTGAAAAAAATGCAAAAAAAAAACAAAAAGACGCTTATAATTCATCAGAGAATCTTTACATTTTTCGTAAATAATTAAAAATTTCAATAAATTGACGTAAAAAATTTCTCAAAATGTCATGTAAAAAATCGGAAAAAATTTCACTCTCGTCCTCAATTCCTTCTGTGAATTTTTCATTCTTATCACTTTTTTAAAGAAAGCTTAGGAGGGTCCAGAAATTTTTCAACAAAATTTTCATTTAAGACGCCATTTTGATTCTGCCATGATGAATTTAAAAAATCTATATTAGCGTAAGTTTTTAGTACAACTGTCGGGTACAAAATTCAAATATATTTGGGCATTTACATTCCGGTATGAGGTCGAAAAATGAAAAAAAAGAAACAGGCACCAAAAACAAAAAAACGAGTTTTTTAGAGTACTTAAAGCAGTGAAGGGGGTCCAATTGGTGAAGCACGTCAAATGTAAGTAGAAATGTTTTATATAAATAATTGCCGAGATATCTTAAAAATATTTGGTCGAAAGAATAAAAAATCCCAACTGTTTATATGGTAACTTGATGAGGGTGAAGCTAGCAGTAGATTGAGACAGACAGTCTGTTACTACTTACGTTCAGCGTTAATATCATTATTTACGTTCACTAATAGGAGGACCAACTAAAAACTGCTTCGAATCGACATAGAAACCTAAATTTTGTGAATCATTACTACACTATCAATAGTTATAAAAAAATTGAAAATTCTTGACTTATACTAAATTTAAAAGTGGATTTCATCAAAAATAGCATTTCACACCCCGAAATTGATTTTTGCTAACGTTGCAAAATTTTGCATTTTGATCTACGACGGTAAAATACGTCACAGGTTTAGGTACGATTTCGCCGAGGTAACTTTGAGAGATTCCCGTTCGGTGAGGCGTTAAAAAAAAATGCTACGAAGGCGTCCTGTGACAGTGTAGCCGAAGTGTCCCGCGACGTTAACGTTACGGCCCCTAAAGTTAACCGCCACTTTACACCGGAGAGCTCGTCCATCGCAGAACGGACTTTATAGATATTTTCCCCCGTCCTGAGCGGGGAAAATCCCTATTTTTCTTATGGCCACGAAAATGAAGTCGCTGCCGGGAATTTTCATATTTTTCCTCCCGCGTAAACCCGTACTTTTAAGTACGATTTTTACGACTGCTATTTTTTTATTCACGCTCTTTGTCGCAATTTTCAAGTTTTGAATGACGATTTATTAAATTTTTTATTACGATATATTTGCTGAAATATTTCAACCTTTAAAGCTGATAAATTTGTACAATTTGCATGTGGATTTCAGTATCGTTTTATTTATAGTCTTTCAATTTGAAACAGTGACTCCTTTTTCGCTGAAAATTAGTGAAAATTTTGTGTTGCACAGTAAGTTTCACTAATTCAAATTAAGAGAGCAAAATAACAATCTTCAAAAGATGGATACATCCATATCCGAATAGGTTTGAGGTGGCTTTTTCGAATGAAGTTGATGAATTTTTCGAAAAATTTTTATTTTGAAAAAGGGACTGTTTTGAAATGCATTTTTAACGATGATACTGGTTTCTGATCACTACTAACCTATCAGAAAAGTGGTCCCGGTTGTTTTACATTAAAAATGTATGTTTGCATATTTTTATTTATTTTGTTTTCTATTCCAAAATGGAGTTAGAACGTTGACAATTTTTAAAATGGAAGATATTGCTATTATTTCGGATCTCGTAGGGTTTGTAAGATCTATTTTTATTGGCGATAGCAATAATATACCAAAAATTCAGTTCCAAGATGTCGGCTGCCGGGAGCTTAGTAGAAATACTTATATTTTAAGTTCTATTACAATCCAAGTTGGTGTGACGTTTCCTACTAATTAACAATCTCATCACTAAACTCGCAAAATTGCATTTTTCGCATAAAAATTTAAGTCAGGAATTGTGTTAATAATTTGTCATCTTTTTTTTATAAAGTACTATTAATTCAGTATATTTTAATTAAAAATGCAAATTTTAAATAATATTGTGAAAATTAATTCTTAGCTTGTATTACTAATGACATGTATTATATTATCTTATTACTTATCTAAAGAATTAAATTTTCCAATCCGGGATTTTCTGAGATAACTATTATTCACTTATTTTCTCTTTTATCGATGAAAGCGATACGAAATTAAGTAATTTTTGCCAATGATTTTTTTAAAAATTGTGATCTTTTACGAGCTAGTAAAATCGCTTATCTTTGTAATACGGCTATTTCGTAAACTCAGCTGGAAAGTACTAACACGGTCGTAAATATTGACATTCAGGACGACGCAAAGCAAACCAACCGGTTTGTTGAGGAAATCTTCGTCAACATTATACTGTTTTCGAATATCCGTAGAATGTAGATCACAATAGCTATCGCAAAGTGACTAAATTAAATTGTACAATCAATAAACTATAGTGCTGTGAGGATGAAAAAAGTGATTATGATGTATTGCTAGAATTGACAATTCGTAACGGGAAACCAGTGAAGATGTAATTATATATAATATAATCGATTACAATCTGGATACTTATAAATTAAAAAAAGTCAATTTAAAAAGTGAATAACGAGGATTGGAAATAGTAATTTATTGTATTCAGCCATGACTTTAGAAATAAGTAAGTGTAATGGGTGAGGGTCGAAAAACCAACAAATCAAAAAGCCGCCAGGTAAAAAAACCGACACTTGACTAACCGCTTGTTGTTTCTATTTATAAATATGTTGGCTTGTTGAATGTTGCCTTTATGACTGTCGATTTTTGGATCTGTCGGCTTTTTGATTTGTTGGTTTTTCGACGAGCATCCAGTGTAATTGTGCTGAATATTCTAGCTAGAAGAAAGTTTAGACATACTATTTTTAATTGGTACTGCAATTATGACAGCTGGTTGTTGAATTACTTCTCTACTCTACTGAATTATAATTTAGTACAAAGTATTACTTACTATGAAAAATCAATTTAACAAATTTAACTTCCTTAGAATTTGTGACAAGTAAGCATTATTGACAAGTACTCTCAGAGACTTTTATTTACGAAAAATGAAAAATAAATGTTCCTTTAGGTATCATAACTATGTTCTGCTATAAGAACTAAACAAAATAATTAGTCCGCAATGAGTGACTCATCATTTAGTGAAATTTATTAAAAATTTTGAGTCAAGATTTAAAAAAATCAATACATCGTATATAAGTAACAAATTTTGTTTTTTCGCTCATACAGTTGCGGGATCCATGTCAAACTACAACCAAATGCATAAAATCTTTGATGTGTAACTAGACATTTTTGCTTTGCCTTAAATCAACCTCAAATCTTTAAAACGTCAAAATATCAAAAAATGTACATTATTTTATCAACATATGAACATAATTGAAGAAATTAATATCCTCAGTAGCGAAATTGTCCCGAAAATGAAGAGGTCTCTATTAGGATTGCTGATTACGAATTTGAGTTTTAATTTTTAGAATTCAAGATGGCGGATCCAATAAGGCCTACCAAATTTAATGAAATAACCAATTGCATGTGAAAATAATTTAAAAGACTAGAAAATATAATACGAAGAACAAAGAAATGTAATAAAAAGAAATTGTGCAGAAATAATTAGTAAGTTACCCTAATAGAAATTTTGTTTAGCCTAAGATAGTTTTTAGAAACTTTTTCCGGAATCCCGGTAGGAAAATCTGTGTAGATTTCGGCTCGGTTTGACCCGGCCTTGCTAGCACTGAATCCTTGTACCGAATCTAGACAAATTCAAGATCGCCCTATGATTGTTATAGTCGCGTCTCGCTTTAGTGGCGCCCTTACCACGCCACCGGCAGCCTCGGGAACGTGACTAGTAAACTGCGAAATCCATCAGGCGTTCAATTCAGGGCCGAAAAATATTTTATCCAACATAAATTTTTCTTAAACTTCTATAATTTATATAATTTAAACTAGTTTTAAAGAGTACTTTCAATGTATGCAAATGGACAACATATTTTCAGGAACAACGTAATTAAATGTCTAATTTTACGACTTCGAACTGTTTATATATATCAGGAAAAATCGATATCGAAAGGGTCCAGAATCTAAGTTGACTTGTTTGATTCCATAAAATGTTGATATACAATAGGGTGTCCCTTATTGAATGCTTCCTTATTTTCTAGACATCTCTTATTCTCTGGATTTAGGATCTCTTATTGCATACATTCCCCTTCGGTCGGCTTCCGTTCCTCCATTGCGACCTAACCTAACCTTCGCGACTGAGCGAATCTCCAACCGTTGTCAACCGTCGACCACTAAGAGTGGGGATAAAGAGGAAGTAGAGAATAAGGGAGACCGCCGCCATTTTGAAAAATCTGCAGTATACAATAAGGGAGACCCTTCTGTATTTCTAGATTCTAGCCGGAATTTTCCTTCCAGGCCCTGCAAATAATACCGAGAAATTAATGACAATTTCTACCTGGGTAATTAATTAAAATTGTAGAAGAGTCCGTTTTGGTTTTTTATTTTTTAATAATATCGAAAACAGACAAGATTTTGTTCCTGATAAACCCGAAATTCCATAAGAATTATGAAGAATTCTTTGATTAAAATTCGTAAATCCGATCCTTGCAGTAAGTAACTCGAAAGTTGGTATACAATCCAAACGAGATTGTAGAAAAATATACATTCGCCGGGATTGAGATACATAAAGCTGCACATAATCTTGCGAATGGACTTGAGTGTCCACTCGGTTCAAATGTTAACATTCGTTTCGTGGTCTAACGCGAGATGAGTTTCTGGGTCGGATTTCGTGAAAATCGCAACTCGAGCTACGAAAAGCAAGGCTGACGTCGCTTTCATTTTAGACTGGCGTTAAGCCAACTGAGTAGCAAAACTGCGACAACTTCGGATTCACTTAGCTTCCACGGAATCAAATCCTAGTTTATTTTTCATTCGGGTATATACCCAGGAAACGAAGCCCAGGCTCGCCGCCACCACGCGCCGTATATCCCTGAAAATAAAGTTTTCCTCGTTTTCCGGTCCTCCTGCTTCATTCGGTATGGCTCGTACATGGAGATACAACGGATTCTCGGGTTTATTTCAATTGCGAGCATTTTTCCGACTACAGACCGTTTATGACTTTTTATGTTAGATTTAATTTTTTCATAAAGTAATGACAGCTTCCAAGTCCTGTTTACTGTCTACGTATTTTCCTTGTCACAAAGACTTTATAGAACGGCATTTTCACTTTATTAAAAGTTACATTTTCTGTTTATTGCATCAAAAATATTGCACCAATATCCAGGGATTTAAGAAGGTTACTTTGGATACACCGTGTAATTCACGATATGGCAAAAAAAAATTCTAGTTAGTTGTCTTGAATCATTTAATGGTAAAAAAATATTGTTAATACTAAGCTAAACTAATCTTTTATAACTTTTATAACTAAATATGTCTTTCGTAAATCGTCAATTGACTCCCGGAAACTGCAAGTGCAAAACATTTCAGCTTCAAAATGATACCTGCGATTTTTCAAAATTTAAAAATGGCGATTTAAAAATGGCGCCCAACGTACCAAACTTATATATTATTTCATTTTTAGCCAGTCGATTGAAGTTTCGAAATCGGCAATTACTCAATAACTGCAAATTTATGTTTATAGAAATGCTGATTTCAAACATGAGGTCAGGTTTTCAATTCAAAATGGCGGATCTAATATTGTTTATGACATTTCTAAAATATTAACGGATTTTTTTTTAAATGGTTGCTAAAGGGTGTTGGAGGTTGCTGATTTCAAATATGGTTTCAGATTTTCAAAATTCGCAATGGCGGATTCAATATGGCGGATGACATTTCTAAAATATTAACGGATTTTCTTAAAAATGGTCACTAAAGGTTTTTTTTTTGGGTCGCTGATTTCAAATATAGGGTTAGATTTTCAAAATTCAAAATGGCCGAACCAATATGGCTGATAAAATTTCTAAAATATTAATGGATTTTCTTAAAAATGGTCTCTAAAGTTTTTTTTTTAGGTCGCTGATTTCAAGATATGAACTTTTTTGTCGTAAAAAAATGGACGTTGCTCTAGCGTTATATTTTTTTTTTCATTTTTGCATAGGGATGGTCCATAAGTTTCTTTTTTATCATTAATGTGCTTTTCACTTCTCATTTAAATGCCATTTAAGCATACCGTGAAACTTTTGAATCGCACTTTTTTACCAAAAAATAAAAAAGTCTTTTTTTATCACCACGAAAAGGTAAAATTACTACATGTTTAGTGAATGTATAAGCAGCGTTGAGGCGTGTAAAAGTCTGGTCGTTTAGGAAAGTCGCGCCTTTGGTTCGCAAAGTTTCCGGGCTAGGAGAAAATGGTTGTCGGGGTTGCTTAGTGCCCGAAAGTGCCCTATAATGAAAGTGCAGGACAAAACGCGCGACACCCGCCGCTTTAATTCGCGTGGGAAATTTTAGTTTTGACCCCGACACGAGAGTGCAGCCCACAAGGTGGAAACTTCGCCTCTAATTCACGATGGCGTCGCGATGTCGCCGGTGCGTGCAACTAGTTGTAGTAGGCACCCCGCCACTCTGTTATGAAACTGAGGCACAACAAAGACCTAATCAGGAATTCGGGCCACAGGAAATTGCCGGTGGGAATTATTCTTCGTCCAGTGCTGATAGCGACGTTTGAGAATTCCTAACGACCCCGGCGCTTTTGCCGGTTTGTTACCTCGTCGTTCTGGACGAGAGCGCGGAAACGTACACAGACCGGAAATTAGCCTTTTAATGGTAAAAGATGGCCGTTTATAATAATATTTCTGCATTCCAAACTCGTGCGTGAGAAATAATCCTCGTACTAACTTTGTATTTTCTTATTAGCTGAGTAATGTAGGGAATAAGACATCAAAAAGATGTCGTCAGGAATCAAAATCAAGGTGGGACCTTTATTGTAATAATGGGGCGAGAATGTTAATACTGAATTTAAGCATACATTTTTTGAAAATTTTTTCATTTATGGAGTCAACCGGAAGTTAAAAAATCTTAAAAATTATCATATTTTATAGAGAAAATGATAATATTGAAAAAAATATGGAATAAAAAGTTACACGATATTAAAAAATAATTTAAAAATGAATGTAGAAAATGAAGGTCCCTGAATAGCACGTAGATGCATATGCTTGAGGGGACTATTATTAACAAAATTCAACTTTTCGTATTTTCGTCTAAATTTATCTTACAAAAACAATTTTTTTAATTTTAAACAGCGCAAACTTGACAGGAAAAGTATAGCAAATTATTATATGAACGTTGCCCGCAAAAACATAAAAAATGCATCGTATTTATATTAAATGTATCCTTTCATAGAATTTAAAAATAACGACATATTAAGTGTCGAAAAGCCTGGTAGTTTTACTGGTGCGCGGGTCGTAAAGTATTTAAAAATCTCGCTCATTCTGCGCCGATCGCCATTAAACTTTGGAAAAACCGCAGAGAAATTCGCGATATAAAATATTTATGCTCCGATTTACATTTTAAATCTGGCGTCTCTTGTTCGAGGCTCGAAATAGGAAGCATATCGAATGCCCGGTTTCCATACAGCCGATGGAAGTGTATAAATCTTCGATATTTTTACCGGCGATCCTCTTGGCCGGCGTAAAAGCGGAAAATAAAGCGCTTTCGGCCAACGTCGTTATAAAAGTGTCCCGACACGACAGGTGACTTTCCTTCATTATGTTTATTTTATCGGTGAACAATTTCTCAGATGAAATATGATTCGGATTCGATACTTACTTGTCGATCTTTTGTGTTATGAGTAAGGTCTTCCTGTCCCATTACTATTATTTTTGTCGGCAAGAGCTTTGTGGAGAAATTGTGGAGAAATAATAAATTCCATCCAGACGAAAAAGGATGTTTAAAATTGCAGATTTTTTATATTTTGACCATTGGTCTGCATAATGTGAGTGTTTGACACAAATCTAATTTTTAGGTACAATTGCGACTAGTATCGTCAAGAAGATGACGAAATGAAGTGGCGAAACTTCAAAGTAAAGGTTCTCATGTCATCTTCTTATCGCCGTCCTGGGCGTAAAATCGAATTTTGCGCCCTCGAAAATTTTTTTACGCTCTTGGTACGAACAGTACTATTAATAAAAACCCTCATGACACGAGATGATTGACAACATACAATCTGCCTTATTAATATTTCATAATGTTGTAATGGTGCGTTAGATCATAAGTTAAATGTACATATTGTATGGCATAATGTAAAGAAAGAGAGAGAGAGAAATGAGAGAGATAGTTAGGTAGCTAGGTAGGGGAAGAAAGATGGAACGAGTAGGTGTGTTGGAAACGCTAGATGGCGTTGTTTCAGTTGAGTGAGATAACGCGTTGAGAGGGACGCGCCCTCAAGTTAATTGGTACAATAAACTCGATCGAGTGAGTCCTCGCTGGTTTTTTTTGTCTGGATTTTCGCAACGTGGTCGCACGGGCAGTTTTTTCCATAAGTCGAAAGGTGGATCAAGGAATCACGGCATCGGAAAGATCATCTTCTGATCACCTCTTGGGATGTATTCATCTTCTTGCCAAATTCTCCGAGGGAAAGCACGCACCTGACCATCTTCGATTTCTTCAATGCCAAAGAAGACCGTTATTTCTTTCATAAGTCTCCACGGAACGAAATACAACGCGATTATCCTGAACAAGATTGGAGCCCAGATGAACGAGGAAGTTTCCAAACGCCAAGGTCAATCTATTGCTCAACTAAGGAACGGAAACGAAGCTATTCTTGAAGAGATGCAGCGACGCGATTTTGGCAACACCAACATCGGACAGCTAAGTAATTAGTTAATCAAAAGTAAAATTGTAACTCTCTCTTTCTCGCCAAAACCAAAAGAAAAAATTAATAGATTTTTATTTTCTTTAAAATATAATGATATCTAAATGTGAACGTTGGTGTGATGTAAATTGTAATTAATTTTCCAGAATACCTAAATCTCATTTTTATTTTAAAAACGACAGAGACAAAAAGGAATAGATTAAAAATATCCTTTTTCAATGTGAAAAAAATTAATCAATAAATCACCATGATTTTGAGAGGCAACAACTTTCGTGCGTGCAATGGCGTAGGAACAACCACTTTTATGGGAAACAACCTGCGGTACCGCAGTAGATAAAGCATCGATTGAGAAACAAAGTTTAAGCGTTAAATGTATACAATTTTTATCACCCGTAATATAAAAATTGCAGACAAATAACCTCAAAATGGACGTGTCATTACAATATTCTGTCTAAATCTTTGTGCAATATTAAGAAGTAATTTTACACATTACACAATGTTTGCTTTATATTTTGGGATGGATGAGAAGAAATATTGAAACAAATGTATCAACTTCGATAATGGTTTTCTTGAAACCAATAAGTAAACAAATTGACATCAGCTTTGACCGATACAAAGGAAAACGTTAGAAAAAGTGTCTTTTGAAGGGAAAGATTGATGGGACGGTGATGACATGTAATTTTCATAAGTTCATCTCATAATAGTTGTTCGGCTAAGAAAAGTATAAATTGCTACCGCGGGATAGAAATAAACCGATTTAACTGAAGCATTTACGTTAAGTTGGGCGTGTACTGAAAGCAATTATCGATATCCACTTTGACAAGCACCGTCAATATAATCGCAGATAAGTAACCCGGTATTATCGAGGCACCGGAGCCAATAATGGGTGTCGGAGGAAAACAATTAATCAACTTATTTCTTGGCTGAAGGCAGCTCAACGGACGAGGGCAAAGTTAGTATTCAGGGGGTATGCCAGCAGGCACTTGGACAGGCCCGAGTTTGCTCTAAGTTTTGATTGCTTTCGCAATGAGCTTCGTTAAATGTTAAATAGGATGATGTGTTATTGTCTAACACTAAGACGACGTGGTCACAGGCAAATTTAATAACCGCTGTTCTTTAGTTTGAGGTTGGTATCAGGAACTTAGCTGTAACGCTGTGCTATTGGTCTCTTAAACAATACAATACAATATCCACACTAGCATATATTGTTTTGAAATTAAGTACGGCACCCCAATATCAATTTTTTACACATGTCATAAAAATCTTCGTGACTGATCTTACAAAATTACAAAAATTGATTTCTATGGTTCTTTCCTGATCTCACTAAATAAATTATGATAAATACGTAACGAAATTTCGTTCCTAATTTTGTTATTAGACAGATAGAAATTAATTGAAATAGATAAATATTCTACTTCGTAAAATAGTGATGTCTATAAGATTATAGATAAGTCTTGTTTCAGAGAGAATCTATGTGCAGTACGAATATCAAATTACGTATAATATGATTGCACATGAAACAATTAAACTGTATAACATATGATTTACATGTTTAATAATAAACAATAATATTATACTAATAATCTAGTTATGCATTCAATTTGTAGAATTTATATTTGTATTTGTATTTAAATTTAAGTTAAGGAATGAAGTTTCCTTTCTGCTCTGCAGCTCCAAAATAAATTGATTCTATTATTAAAAAAATACATTTCAAACATTTTCTGTGTGTCGATGAACACTGCTAAAATGAAAATCAGTGCAAGCATTGTTTACCTATACATTGCTTATTTAATACGTTCGTTTACATTTATCACGGGTTTTTATGAACTGCTTTGAAGTGGATTTCATAATGTCGCACAAAACTACTTTAATTCAATAAAATAAAAATGTAAATATTGTCTTACATCTTCAGGAATTACTTCAATACAGAATTACTATCTTGATAAATGATATTATTATAGTGCAGAATGAATGTAATTATTTTATGTACTAAGAAAAAATGTATTTCAGGCAACTAAACGTGTAGTTGCCTAGTGAGAACTAAATATTAAGTCATTTTTACACTGCATTTAGTTAAACTTACTAAAATGTAGTTAATCTGACATTGACTTTATTAGTGGACTATATTTGTTTTTTTTTGCTATGTGAGAATAAAATTTGCTTCATGCAGTGGAGTTTTTACACCACATAAACTAGAATATTTCAAATAGTATAGTATTTCAATTTTTCATATAATTTGAATACTAACAAATACTATCACATGGACGTCAGAATTATTATTAATTTTAAACAATTTTTAGAAAAAATGACATGAACGAGACATTTGTTCCTTTGGAAAGAATTATTTTTCTTTTATTTTGATTACGTTCAGTATACTTGTTCTTTAATTACAATTCTCAATTCTCAATTCTCAAAACAAATTCTCAATATCTCGTGTAACTTGAAGAATAAAAAATGTTAATACTAGTTACAATGAAATTTTTCATTTTTAGCTTTAATATGCAGTAGGACCAATAGCACTAGTCATCAATAGTACGTAAGACGTGTGCATAGACAACAACTAGTGTGACTTTTATGCGGGTTGACAGGCACAGACTAATAATTTTTTACTGCTTGTTTTTTATAAACTCTTAAAGTCATAGTGGTCGTGCGGAAAAGGGGAAGAAGAGATATAACACCTTTCAAACTACTAAATTTTAGTTTAGTTGCCAACACACTGACGAGAGGATGTTGAGTGTATTAGTGACACAATTTGAAAATCGGCATCGATGTCGTTTAATATTGGTCATACAGATTTCAGTAACGATTTCAGCGCAATCGTTCAAATCGCATTCAAAGTTAAACACGCCATTAAAAGTTTCACTTCACTGTTGCCAAAGGTGGGCAATAATGTGTACCGAGTAAAGAAAGTTAAGCCGGGGGTCAAATTCGATGAGAGATAAGTAATAAACAAGGTTTCGAAGTTCATGCGCATAAATGGACAAAGTTTCGCAGACAAAATCGAATCGACTGTTGAAGCGTCAACAGAAGATTTTTTGTTTACTTTTTATGGTCTTTCAAAATTTATATGATGATTTTCCGATTTAACAGCAGTGTTCGACGAATTCATAACTGAATATTTGTTCACACTAAAAAAAAATAACAAAAAATTGAGAAACAATTTGTTTACATATTTTTTTTACATTTAAAGTTAAGATTTTTGGCAACGGGTCAATTTTAATTTTTTTTCTGTATTCACAAAAAAACTGTTAAAAATACAGAACAAATTGCGAGGTCGTACAAGATGGCAAGTAGTTTCATTAATTTTTTACAATTATTAATTTTCTCATTTGCAAAAATCTTAAATTTATCACTTAAAACGTAAAGAAACGTATGTAAACAAATCGTAACAATATGTTCATTGTACCCATACAAAGTGAATGTCATGACGAATAATTTCATTTTTTATTTATTACTGTAAGATAAGTAGCAGTTGAGTTATGGACATTTACAAATTTTCATTTTTTAACAATCCAAATTGTTGAATACTTTCTTATTTATAGTATTGTATAATGTACCCATTTTTAAGGATAACCCAGGCCAAGAAAATTTATACCCAGAAACCGGACTATACTTTTTCAAAGGTTTTCATTGCGCTGAATTCCAATTTGGCCGCAGAATTATTCTATCACGTCAAGATTTTGAGATATCCTAACCTAAAAGAACAAAAAACACTGTTTTTGCTCATATTCAGTAAGTTTTTGTGGTGGAACAAAATTATTATTTGTAATTTGGCATGAACCATATTAACCCTTTAACGCCGGGCCGGGTCGGACACTTCTTTTCGTTCATTTTCAACTTTAATTTTCTCGGCGATTAAGAATGTAAATAATCCTTCAGGAACCATTTCTTATGTATTTGACCTCGCTCTTTCAGAGTCTGCAATCAAAATCCCCAAAACATGAATTTTCAAAAAGTTACAGCCATTTTTTTAAAGAAAAATCGAAATTTTTGACAATTTTCTTTAAGAAATGTTTTTTTTTATATAGCAGGTCACCAGAGCACTGTTTCACCTGAAAATATCGCGTCCGCCAAATCTAAGCTTGAAAATGACGAAACGCATTTTTCAAAATCATTTATGATAACGAATCTGCAGTTGGCCATTTTGAATTTTTGAAATCTGACTTCAGATTCGTTATCAGCAACCCCAAAAACTCCCGAGTAATCAGTATCACAACATTCCGAGCAATTTTAAAAATATCGTCCGCCATATTGGATCCGCCATTTTGAATTTTTGAACTCTGATTTCAGATTCGCTATGAGCGACCGGAGAAATATTTATATACTCAACGCCATACAAATAGAAATTTGAAAAAAATGTGGATACACAGATTATTAATATGTGTGGGGAAAAATTCTTCCGCCAACATTTTTGAGCTGCCATCTTTTAATTTTGAAAAGTACGTTTCGCCATTTTAAAGCATAGATATTGCGGACGTGATATTTTCAGGTGAAACAATCCTCTGGTGACCTGCTATATGAAAAAAAAATTATTTCTGAAAGGAAATTGTCGGCTCTGAAAGAGCGAGATCAAATACAGAAATGGTTCCTGAAGGATTTTTTACATTCTTAATCGCCGAGAAAATTAAAGTTGAAAATGAACGAAAAAAGTATCCGTCCCGGGGGCGTTAAAGGGTTAAGCTGCTATTTGTCAGCTTTAAAATGTTTTTTAGTAAATCCGATACGATTTTTTTCTTATCTAGTTATCGAAGTTTTTTACAGGGAACAATTATGATTTTCATATATTAAATAAATGCGTAATTACATGCAAATAAGTAACAAACTGGGACCAACTTTCTTGCTAAAAATTATTCTATCGCGTCAAAATGTTGAAATATCTTAACATAAAGGTGCAAAAAACAGTTTTTTTAAATCCAAATTTTTTAAAATTCTCATTCGTCACCGATATTAAAAATCTAAAAAAAAATGGAAAACATTTATTTTACCGAGATCCATCTGTAAAAAAGTCACGAACAAAATCGATGGTGGTAACGATTTCAAAAGTTGACGTGGAATGACCCACAGATCTCTATTTTTTAGCATTTACGTTAAATATATATTTTTCACAACTGCGACTGTTATATTTATCTGAATTCGTAAAAAATAAATTCTGATTGATTTGATAAAATCCATTTCTTATTATTCCTTCAATTAATTAGATTAAATTCCTTATTTTTATAAATTTCGCCTAAAATTGCACTTTTGATCCAAACCAAATGACAATTCGCTAAATTTCAGCCAGAACCACATGCATCCGATGAGTTGCATTTCGAACACGTCGGTAAACCATGCATCCTCTATGCACATGTGCATGTAAATCGTATGCGTGTGTATAAAGACCGACATAGGATGGGGGCAAACGCATCGTTGCAAGAGTCACTCGAGTTCCCTCATGCGCGTCCCCCTAAGCCGCAGGTAGCATTACGTCAAACTTTCTCCTTGCTCAGGAGATCTCCCCAGGTATACCTGGTGGGTACACTCCCACCTGTGACCGTCTCATCGCCGAGTTCAAGTGCCGGCTATGTAATTACGATCTTTTTTTTTTACCTCCCCCCACCCCTTGACCCCTCTCGCCATCTTGAATCGTGGGTACGGGCATTTACGATGCATGCTACGCATGGACTAGACATTCTATAAAATCCGACCTTCGATTTTGCTGACGTAACAAAGTGCGACGACCCCGAGTTATACGTGCATTCGTTAGACTTTAAGTTACTTCTTACGCCCTTTCATGCTCGTTCAAGTTCAAGTCGCGTCACGTTTACAACTACCTAAAGTTTCATTGTAGCTTTACCAGAGGTTTATGGTCGTTAATTGTAGGCTTTAGTTGCTCGTTCTACGACGTTACGGCTTAGTTAAGTTTCGGTTTATTTTTTTCTCCAACGCTGGTCGAAATCTATTTCGTATGCTTGCGTGCACGGAACGAGATTGTTAGCTTGTCGGTAACAAGGGAGACTCGTTCTTTGTATAGTTTTTAAATTCAACGCTCTCATGGTAATAAGAACCGTAAAAGTATTGACTAAACTAGGTATGAATAGTAAAGTAGATATTATTGAAGAAATTTTTTTCTTAGTTACAATGGTATTTTCTAGGTAGTAGAGAAACTGAAAAAGTTTTTGTCTAATAATCGGAAATGGATAGAAAAATATTGACATGCATTCATTTTTAAACTTTTTGAATTCGTATTTCTAACAAAACTAATCAATTTTTTCTCTACAATGCGTTTCTATTTATTCATACGCATACTTTTAAATTTGGAATCTATGAGAATTCGTATCTGATTCCCGCATACTAGGGATGCATTCTTATTCGTTATTACGATTGGGAAATTGTAATTTTAAATACATATGAATCCAATAATATCTTCAAAAAAAAGGAAATTCGTACTTCAACCAATTTTCATCCAAAAGCAATATTTTCGGGAAAAAAAAACAAATTTTCGCTTGTAATTTTGCATGCAAATGCATTTAAAACGCATAACTAAAAAAAAATGTTTAGTTCTTTATGCAAACATATAAATGAAACTTTCATTTATAACTTTGCATTTTATTGACTTTTGAAACGAATGACGAACAAGAAATTTTTTTTATTTTAAACCATTTAATTTTTTCTATATTACATCTATGTTAATGCATAGAAATATAATAAATTTTCTAAGAATAGGATTTATTTTAATACATTTTGACTGTTTATTAAAATTTTGCATCCATTTCAATACAATTTCGATTACTGTGTTGAAATACTTAAAATATGTACAAAATATGTTTGTAATATGTTTGACGGATTTTCCCTGATATAAAACGTATTAAACTGTTGCTCGAGCATTGTTATAAAGTATTAACCCCTTAACTGCGGCTATAATTTCAAAGAAAGTGCCCAAAATGCAAAAAAAATGCTATTGGATTTTAATAATACTTAGTACACGTAGTTTTTTCGTTAATCAGATTTTGGACATTTAAAATGGCCGATATGTCAGACGAATGTTTAAATATCGAAAAGAATTACTTCAATCTTGTTACTAGGGGATTTTTGGGACCGCTGATTATAAATATAAAAATTCACAAAAAACGAAACACACGAAATTTTGTTCGTTTTTTTTAAATGCACCATATTGGGTTTCCAAGCAACTTAAATGCAATTTTTACCACGCCAATCGAAAGAGCATACTCGAAAATGATAAGGTTGGTCACTGTCAAGTCAATATTAATTTTATTTGCTGTTAAAAATGAAGGTCGAAAATCAACCTAAGTATGTGCGTCTCCCGTCCTTAATGGCTTAAAACAATTCATAAAAGATGTAGTTTGATGAAATTTTTTTCAACGCTGTTTTTTCACAATTAAACTAAATTATCATAAGAGTAATGCGACGTAATTTAGAATATGTCTAAATGGCAATACAGGATTTACAAACAATTTTCTAGGTGTCCTAGTCGTTTACTTGTTTTTTTTTAAGTTAGTGCACGTTTTCCTTTCAAAAATTCTCAATGAATTGCACCTGATATTTTATTCACATTAATCAGTCAATTGTACTTTTGGTCTGCATTGCAAAAGAAAGAGTTTACATGTGCTTAAACATGATTTTCTCAATTATAATTTTTATAAATTAGTTAACTACAAAAAAAAACATACAAACATTTAAAAAAAAACAAACGTTTTAAATTGGTTCATGATCATCTTCCATTACAAACACAAAATTCAATGACGATAATAAATCATTACGACAAATTACTTAGAAAAACTTCGTTCAGTCAAAATTAACAAATTATTACACGTTTCCTAAAATACGCAATAAAAACTGTTTTAAGGTTTCCTATAATATGTAAAAATTTAATAATAAACAAAATATCTTCTCTGATAAAACATTTTTTGTGTTTCATATGTTATAAAATTTCAGTACCTATGAAAAAGTATCTTAAATATGAAATCTTCGTTACATTTGGACATAAAAAAAACCATTTATGTGGAGTTAAAGTACTTCGCATTATGATTCAAATACGTTTTATAATACGTTTCATTTCGTTTATAGTCAATATCATCCGATAAGTTAGCATGAAAATAAAACGTGCTTAAAAAATTGCTTAATAATTACTTAATTGAAACAATTTAATTTTAATATTAAAATAAAACAGCAACATAATCAAGTATATTTTAACTTCGACTTTGATACGACTATGCTAGACTGGAATTGAGGAAAAAAGTGCCGGTTTCGGCTTTAACGGGTTAATAGGTATGCCGGGCGTGTTCGTTAAAGGTGAACACATGGAATTACTTATTTTGGTTCGCTACCATTGATATTCGAGCTGTGACTTTATATCAATTGAGTATTTACATTATAGCATGACTTTAGTTTTCTTTTGATGCTAAATAATTTTTTGTTGTAAAAAATAAAAATAAATTATACTAGATAATAAAAACGGTGATTATACTTAAAATACGTTTAAAATCGTTTTTCTTTGACGAGGATGTGTATTAAAGGTGTAAGTTTACTTATATATTTGTTTAGTTTATTGGTCGACAAGAGCAAATCTGTTATTAATACCGGTGATTACACGTAAATATACACAAGTTAGAAAATGAAATATATGCTAATAATTCCTGAATTTTTCAGAAAAAAACGCTACTATATAGAAAAATTACCTTCTGGGAAAAACTGTTTTGAATTTTTTATTAAACTAATAATTTTTAAGTAAAAAATACTTAACTAACAGCCAATATTTCACGGCTAAGAATTTAAATTTAAAATTTATCAAATATTTACTAAGCAACAACGTATTTTTGAAATATAAATAAAAAAGCGTATTGAATAATTTATTAATAGTAATACATGGATTGTAAAGTTAATAATATAATTTTTAAAAGCAAAGGAATATTTTTATGAATGAATGTCTCAATAAGTACATTGAACTTACATAATTGTTACAAATGTTTTCGTACTATTAATAACACAAATTTTAAGTAAAATAAAACTTGTACTTATTGGCGTGCATTATTAGGTCAGAGGATGAATAACTACATTCCATAGGAAGTAAAATAAAATCTACGGACAATATACTGTTCGAATCTGTTTCTTCCATTTGGGGAAAATTTTTCGAGTAACAGCGCCATCTTCAGTCCCCAAATCATGCTTTAATCGAGTTTCTTTTAGTTAATCATTTACTAGAAATAAGTAAACATTTACTTAAAGCACAAGGTATACTTCCTTTATCCCTCAAATTATTCATTTTCTTAAAATAATTGTTTTATTAAGTCACTTTTCAGTTGAAAATACCAATTATTTATTTATAATGTGTACAGCACACTTATGAAAAAATGAAAAAAATGCAATTTACTTGTTGCAAGTATGCAGGAGTTATTATTATAAAAGTGTCTTAAGTTTTTTGTCAATTTTTGTATTAAAAAAATATGTACTACTCCATTTAGATTCATGGAATTGATATTTTCGTACATTTCTTGTTTTTAAGTAAATAGATTTCTTGTAATCAAATAAAGTCGATTAAGAACATTTTTAGTTTATCAATTTTTATAAATTTTATTTCGTAATGATATTTACTTACATTTAATAATTATATAATTTAAGAAATGGTTCGAAAAAGCATGAAGTAATGTACTTACTTGTTAACAGTTTTTTATAATTTTCAAAACAAGGACGCGAATCAAGAAAATCAAATTTTTCACAAATCCATTTACAGGAAGACACCTCGCTAGTTCGACAATGCAGGACCTCGCTTGTTCGACAGTGGGCGGAGACATTCGTCTCATGAATCCACCGCGCCGTGCGCTCATGCTTATACTAAGGAATGCGCCAATCACTTTCGTGTGACGTCATAGTAGGCGTGGCAATGTCGAACTAGGGAGGTCAGAGAGAGTGTCAGGATCCGAGCATGTCGAACAAGGGAGGTTGTACTTGAATCATGAATCTCAGTTAAATTCGAGCCAAATTGAATTTAACAAAAATATTCCAAAAAAGCAAAACAAATATGCAACAATATATTTTCCACTTTGGGCAATAATACGGTAAGGTTTCCCATTATGTAACACTTGAAGAGTAGTACATTTATTGCCGAAATCAAAAGTAGCTATAAGCCACAGTAAAAGAAAAGCAATCTACTTCATCCATCAAGAACCGACCATCCTCTTTTCAACGCGTTTTTCGCCCATAGGTGCTTCGCCTCAAAGTGCCAGTTACTCGAAAAACCCTTTTACACGTTTGATACGGGAAAGATTTTTCACATGGAGAAACGTGTTCCCACTTTTGTTTTACGATTACTCGTCCAGGAAGAAAAAATGGGTCAGTGACCTTAACGTGCAAATAAGAACAAAAAAAAAGAGATATAGAGCAAATGAGAGAGAAGCAACTCGATAAACTTATACCACAATAAAAACCCAGTACTTTACTTTTTTTTATGAACGTGCTCGAGGGCTGCAGCGTCAACCATCCGAACATCTCCCTGTACATACCTGCAACACAAACAACATATTATGAGCGATGGGAATATCCGATGTAAACAGTTTTAAATGGATTGAGTCTAATGTCCCATTTTTTCAAAGATTGATGTGAGAGCAATTTTCATTATGGCGTTATCTATCATTTTTGTATTATTCTGTAATTAACTATGTTTATAGGACCTTTTTTGGTTACTGTCATTATTGAAAAATATTTTTTTTCCAGTTATTGTACTTGCTAAGAAATGTTGATGGAATATATTTTTAATTGTACAATTGGTCGATGGTGAATAAATTTTTTGTATAATTTTTGGATTTAAAAAAAAATCGATGCATCGGGACTCGAACCCAGGACCATTCGATTTTTGGTCGAATACTCCACCACATTAACTCATACCTGTGGATTTAATTTTGGACCATTAGTTACCAACATGTTTTTTCAATAATATTATGACATAACCTGAAATACTCTGAAAGAAAGCCTCAGAGCCCAACTAATGATAATTGAGCAAATGTAAATTACAATGCTTATCAGAATTACTATAGATACGGAACATTCTATTCGCTTCAGTCCACAGCATTATTCAATAAAATATTACAGATGAAATGTCCTTTTTACAGTTATAAATGTGATTGAAGTCCATAATTTTCTTTCAAAAGATGTCAATTCTTTTTAGTAACGCCCTAAAAAACGTCTTTGCATATGCATGCACCACTTTCGAACGTTCGTAATTGAATTTCCATAAAATTCGTCAGGATTGAGTTACAGGGAAAGTCGTTGAATCTGTAGCATCTATTTAATATATTTTGCAAAATCTAGCGAACCCGACTTTTCGCGCCATTTATCGGCTCGCAAATCGCTAAATTGATTACCTAATTTCGCTGGGAAATTCAGGAACGGACGACCGAGGCTTTTCCTAGGCATCGGGAAAATGCAATTAGGCTCGGGGTCGGCGCGCGCGACCGTTAAACATTTTACCCGGACGTTTTCGGGAAAAAGAAGAAAAATCTAATGTATACAAGAGCGTAAAACAATTATCCTGAAACGTGGCACGGGCGATTGAATATCGACATGCTAACGACATCCCTCACGACATCAAAGACACTGAAACGCGTGTAAAGTTGAGCTTTGCTTTTTTTTTGTAAGAGCACACATGTACAGTTTATGGCAGAAAATTTACAAAGTTAACATTTTTAGACATTGAAAGAACCGAGATGATTTTGAAACCATTGGCGTGAAAGTCGCTAGTTTCCTATAATTAAATACTGCCTGGAAAAATGAAACGTTGCTGTGAGGGACCAATTTCTCGTGTGTTTGAATTGTGGAACAACACTCCCTGTTACGGTAAAATGGCTACCCTATATGAAGAAAATTGCATAGGAAATTATACTAAAAATATGCGTAATCGTTACTAAATAAGTAGATATTTAGTATAATATGCCTACACATGCCCTGGTAGAAGGGTTAGTAAGGTTTTCTCTGCCTAAGTACAGTTGGGATTATTTCATTAAAAATTTCTTATTTATTTCGAAAATTTAAAATGTACATCGAAATTATTGACATATAGATAAAACAACATTACAGAAATTCGATATACAAATTTCTATTCAATTAATCCAATTTTTACAGTGGTAAATACGATTGTCGATATTACTGTACTTAACCCACGTTTAAATACTAATCAACGTCGGCGAAATCGAATATCAAATGCAAATTTTCAAGTAATCCGGATTAACTTATCAGTTACCAACGTGGAATCATATTGTATAATGCAATTGTTTATTGATGAATAATACGTTTACATACACATTGGTTAAGTGTTACGAGGATAGTGTAGAGAATCAGGTAAAATATTACAATTTTAGAAATTAATATAGTATTTTTCATGAAATTTAATCACAGTTCAACTATAAATTTGTGTTTTTTAAGCATTACCTACTGCCAGATTTGTTTGCTTAAGTTGTTACTTATCAATAAATAATTAGTGAGAAATATTAATTGAAATATGTTGATAAAGAGAAAAGTACATACAAATTCATAAAACTATTCACGTTTTTTTATAAAATACCTCAAATCGAAGTTTTATCATCAATTTCGGGCAAAAAGTAACCGGATAAAATGAATAGAAAAATATTTTTCATTGATCTTTGAAAATGAACGACTAATTAAGGATTAAGTTAATATGGTTTCAAAATTACTCTTACGATTTTGAATTTTAAATTGCGAGCCTAATGTAGATTTAAAGTTGAATTCCACATCATCCTGGTAATTTTTTGTTTTTTAAATTAAGAGTGTGCTTTAACAAATGTTGGCAGCAAAGATTCTGACTAAATTCTTGAATTTCATCATCAAATTTAAAATTGACGTAAAAGGAAATCTTAGAGCCTGTCATAAAATAAATGAAAATTTCTTTAGAACCCGGTGAAGGACATTAAAGAAAACACCTGCCCAAAATCCTCAAGGTCTCTCATCGCCGACATCCGGTGGATGGAATTGGTAAAACCCACATTTTTTTGACTAAACTTTTATTCGCAGGAAAGAAATTATCTTCCAACGTAATAGGTCAGGTTCTCGTATAACGAAATTTACTACGTGGTCATTACTGCGTGAGCGTTTTAATCGGGCAAAACGTCGTAACGCGAGGTTTATGACCGCGGCACAACGTGTTATACCAACCTCGAAATGGCGAATTTCTACTATCAGAGTATGTACATTTTGAAAACAGCATCCGAAGGAAAAGCTGACATTCCCTTGCCCATTCATCGCCGTTATGTAGGCGTTCGCCAATCTAAAAGTGACGTGGGGCCATTGTTTCGGCCATTAATGATGCTATCATCGCGGAGTATCTTAACCTCAAAATAGGTACCCGTAAATTAAAACTGCATAGGCGAATTTTCCACGATCATGCCAGCGGGGAATTGAGCGCCCGTCATGGTTGGTGCATTTCGACAAACGGGAACGACGCGCGAGCAGCGACCTTTTGTTTGACCGGACAACAATTCGCCACTGAGGCGCACCCAGCAACGATGGTCGTTTCGGCAATTGGTAATTCTGTTATCCGATTTCTACCGTTTGGAAAATCGAGCCGATCGCGGCTCGAAATTACAGCCGTGCTTTTCATGCGGCGAAATAACGAGTGCTTTACGACGAAACGGGTGAACGCGTCGTCGGACAATTATTTGAGGGGCTCCGTTTTCAAATCCCGTTTGATGAACCAATCACCAGGACGGCTGATTGCGCCTGTTTGTTGTTTTTCCAAACACCTTTTTTAATTTGATTCAGTGCGAAGAAAGATGCGGGCTTCGGCGGTTCAACCTGCGAAACTGGGAAGTCACTTTTTTAAACTTAATTTACCTGCAAAATCGGGTGTAGTTTGCAATGTAGTTTGATATTGGCTTTTAAGCTACTATGTCAATAATCTTAGATCTTGTATTATCTGAGATCCGGTAAGCTATTCGCGGATGTTACATCATAGCGCAACTGAAATAAATAAAAGATTAGCTGAATAAATAATATAGGGATGTTGCTTTAAAATGCATGTACATGGAAGCGCTTCACCGTGATAAATAAATCTGTGAGATGTATTAAATACTATATTAAAGAAAAATATAAATAACAAATAAATTTTGACAACATAATTTAGCAAATGTTTGAAAAATTATATAATATAATATTTAAAAAAGGTTATCGTCGTATATAGTAAGAGAAGAGAGGTTAAAAGAAATAAATTGTGAGAAGAAACGGGATGGAATATTTTGAGTCAGGCTAAAGAAAGGACATGGAGGGGAAATCAGAATTAAGAGAGAACGTGAGGAGTGAATGGACAAGAGAGAGTGTAGAGAAAGAGAGCTATTTATGGAAAATAGGCATGGCGGAGGTAAATCCGAATGAATGGGGAAAAAATATATAAAAACGCTTGAGAAAAAGAGATATACAAATGGATGAACAAGAAAGAGGGTAGAAAGTGGGACCGTCTAAGTCATGTGAGAAATATGCAGGGTAAAAGGGGTACCAAAAGGGTATATAAAAACGTTTAAGAAAAATTAGAGAAAAAGATTAGTGAGAATAGCATGTTGGAGATGCAGAAATGAGGAGAGGGGAAAAATATTGGATTATTCAGGAGAGAGAGAGAGAGTGTGTAGATTGTGTGAAAGACAGAGGGAAAATGTTGAACATTTAAGGAGCAAGTATGAGTGCACGAGGGAGAAAGTACAAAGAGGCTTAGAGGTTTTAAACGAGAATTGGGACTGAATTACATGCATGGACATGATAAAGCAGGTCAAGGGAGAGAGGGATTGATTGAAAACTTATTTATTAGTGTCCTGGCCACTACGAGCCGTGGACACAAAGGGAAGGAGATGGAGAGAGCGAGAGAGAGAGAGAGAGAGAGAGAGAGAGTGAGAGATTAAATATAACATAAGATTATAAGTAGTAATGTACAATGCTAAACTTAATGATTAACTTAATATAAGAATTTTCACAGTACAATATAATAATGACAAAATAAAAAAGATGAACAATGACGTGGTTACTAGTAAATTACAAACTAATAGAGAGTGAGTGAGAGGGAGAGAGAGCGAAGGGGGAGAGAGAAGGGGGAGTGAAAGGGTGGAGAGAGAAAGGGAGAGAAAGGGTGGACCAAGAGATGGATGAGGGAAAGAAAGAGAGAATGTGTGCGTGAGAAATTAAATATAATATAAGATTCTAATCAGTAATGTATAATACTCAACTTAATGATTAACTTAAGAATAGAAATTTAACAATATATTATAATAATGACATAAAATCAAGAAGATGAACACAGTCGTGATCACTAGTAAATTTCCAAAATGATAGAGAGAATGAGAAGAAGAGAGAGATGGGGAGAGAGGGAGTAGAGAGACAATGTGTGTGTGAGAGATTAAATATAATATAATATAATAATTAATTATTAATCTAATAATAGAATTTTAATAATATAATATAATAATGACAAAATCAAGATGATGAACAGTGTCATGATCACTAGTTAATTACAAACTGATAGAGAGAGAGAGAGTGAGGAAATGAGAGAGGAGGGGAAGAGTTCTTAAACCCTAGCTGCAAAATCAGACTTTTTTGATAATAACATCTCAGAAAATTAAAAAAAAAATGTAAAGAATTTTTTAAACAATTTTAATAGACTCTCATTTTCACGGGGAAAAATTATCTCCAGATTTAATAGAATGGCAAATCCTGATATGTTTGTGTAAAACCATCAGAATTATTTTCTTAAGTTTACACTTTCTTTAAAAATAACGCATTTTTTTTAATCGGGAGATTATTTTCCTGCATATTAGATCCGAAATTTTTTAATTAAAAGATCTGAATTCCAATTGGTAATAAGCGTTTGAAAAACCTTTGTTATATAAAATTTCATAAAAATCTGTCGATATTTTCAATCGATGTTGGTCATTTTGGATCCGGCATTTTTAATTTTTTTGCAATCAGTGATCTCGCTAATCCTTATTTTGTCTATTGAAAAGTTTTATTCAACAGCATACCGTACTACTTACAGGATTGACTTTGCATGAAACCTCAAAATCTAAATTTGATACAATTTAAGGATACAAAACGAATTCCTATTAAATTCGTTATCCATTTAAGACAAATTTCCACACGAATTAATTCCAAATACAGTTTATCGCGTTGCAGATTGGGTATCGTGTTCTGAATAAAGCCCGCAAAAAAGTATGAGTGACAATTTAAAAGGCAGAAAAGAGAAGATGCATAAGAGACGTGGAAAATTCGCACTTTTCCAGAATACCTCTTCGCATAAACCGTGCGTTTTTTCCTTGGGAAAGTCCCCTTTCGACTCGTCGCTGGAAAATAGCTGATCCTTTGGCGGAATAAGCGGGGCCGTGGCGTACGTCGCACAATTTGCCCGAAATAAATTCTCGCTCAACCAGCTTACCGTTCGCGCAAATACATGCACACGTACATACGCTGAAGATATTTTGCGAATCTTATATCCGTGTTTCCCACGGCGAATATACCCCGAAACGTCGGTCGAGGGCCGTCGCATATAGCGAATCGAATGTATACGAGAAAGACGGGTGGTGCCCCCTTGGACCCCCGTAGGGGAACTTGCAATTCGTTCCTACTTTGCCGACTTCCGCCACTCTTGGGGCAAAAGAGTCTTTTCCAGTTACCGAATTTCGCAAAGCGAATGCGTTCCGGCGCTATATACGTAGGCAGAAGCTACGGCTCGTACGGGAGGCGGGTAAAGTCTTATGCGAGAAGTCAGCCGAATGTCGACCTTATGCAAATCCTGGAGAATCGATGGAAAATGCGAGGGAAATCGGGGATTCTTTACGCCCATTATGTTCGCGACTTTAAGAGCCGGCATGCCGTACGGAGGGAACCAGGGGCCAGAGGGGGCCCAAGAGAGGCACTCCTCCGAGATTGCGCTACCGATGCATTCGCTTATGAGCGACTCCGCTGAATGTCAATGCGAATTCCTTTTCCGAGTTAGGTGGAGGACATTTTATGCGTTATTACTGTGGGTGTGGTTCCGGTTCTTATTGCGAACCGTGGCTGTTCCGCGTTGCACTCGCCTTAACCGGAGACGCAGCTTATTGTACTGCGTAACAATTGAAATCGTCGACCTTTTCATTAGTAGAGTATTTGTATACTGATCTTTCAGATTTGCGATTGGTTTTGACAAGTACGTTCTTTTCGAATTAAGAAATTTACAGTAAAAATTATTCTTATTTTCAATATACTCGGCTAAATTTTTCCAAATAATTCAGTGTTCGAGTCGATGAAGCATTCTCTCGTATCTGTTTAATACTCCAAATGTCAATTTTACGAAAAAACTTTTTTTTTAAATCTGAAAATCCAGGGGCAAAGTGGGATGGGTTATTAAAATTACTTCTGGAAAGGTTTGACAGAGAGAGAGAGAGAGAGAGAGAGAGAGAGAGAGAGAGAGAGAGAAAAGAGAGAGAGAGAGAGAGAGAGAGAGAGAGAGAGAGAGAGAGGGCGGGAGGGAGAGAGAGTGAGAGAGAGAGTTCTTACTTATCTCTGTGAACCTAAATCAAAAAGGAACACATCCTACTTTGTCCAAAATAAAGTTTTTTTAAACACTTTGCAAAAAATCATCCTCAACCCCAACTGAAACAAATAAAAAATTTTAAAGGGAAGACTATCAAGTCATGCAATTCAAATTTCAATTACGCTTCCATTTATTGATACTTACTAATCGATTAAAAGTATGTCTAAATTTACAAATTGCAATTCAAATTTCAATTACGCTTCCATTTATTGATACTTACTAATCGATCAAAAGTATGTCTAAATTTACAAATTGACTTCGAACTCCTAGTTCATGTTCGAACGGTTGGTAAATACTGAATGGAAACTGAAATATGTTTCAAAATTTTTATTACAATACCTCATTTGTAAATAAACAATATAAACAAACACATAGGAAATGTTCTAATACGGCGAAACGCCAAAATCCCACTTTGCCACATGTCCCACTTTGCCCCTACTTCTCCTACAATAAAATTAAACTTTTTTATTTGCAAAAATGTAAAAATTTAGACTTAAACCATTACAGAAACCGTTATTTTGACACCGCCATTTTGAATTTCGAAAATCTGACTATACTCATCATTAACGGTCTAAAAATCTCTGTATACCAAATTTGGGAGTATGTAATCCACAATATTTTTATATAGAGTGATAAAAAATAAATCAGACATTTCAATTTTTTCGTTCTGCGCTATGTGTCGCTAAAATCCAAAAGCGATGTTGCGAACGGTTTGAATGAAGTGACCACGGCATTTGAAATAAATGTGTCTCATTTCATTTTGGGATTTATGCGCCATCTAGCGGTCCTAAAACTTGCATTTTAAAACATCGTTTCGACTATCTTGTACAATTCCTCCACCAAAATTCGAGGTTTTCATTCTTGTATAAACTGTGAGTTTATTCCAATAATTCCACATCCATATTCATAAATGCTTAAATTTCCTCCAAATTCTGATCATCAATCGAGACATTCAAGTTTTGTTCGAATACAAGTTAGTATTCAGTTAATTACTACACTATTAAACTAGAGACATCATTTTCTGTTTACACTAGGAGGTCTATGCATAATACACCATATCAGTAAATTTAGATTTCGAATCGTTAATAATTGTTTATTTTTCTTACGTTGCAACATGTCAAAATATTTTATGTTAAATATTGTCTACAGTTAAGTAAATAACATTGCTAGTAGTATTTTTTTCGAGTAAATCTCGACTCGAAATCTCGAAAGAAAAACTCGAGACAGAAAAATGGATTTAAAAAAATCATTTAATAATTATTTCGGAATTCAAAAACTATAAAATATTACGAAAATATAATTCGCATTCTTTTCAAAATTTCCAGATTGATTACAGCAGACGTAATATCTACTAATCACATTGGTATGTGTATATCCCGAGGCGATATGCTCTGCACATATTGATCATAGCCAGGTACAAGTACGTAAAGAGGCTGCTAATTATAGGATATATACTGTAACATTATCTATGGAAATCCATGGAATTAATAAGATTCCTTTTGAATTAAACCTGATATTCCCCGGTATTCGTTCGTGGAATATCGAAAATTAAGTTTCACATAATTCGAAATAGTCTTCACATCGTATAAAATTCAATAAATCTACATAATATATTTTTACCTTTGAGCAATTATCAATTAATTTTAGATGAATAATCATTGGAAGTAAAGGAATTGATAAATGTGATATTCTAATATTGTATTTATCAAATATAAACGAAGTTAAATCCCAGCGATATTTTATTTAATCAGAAAAATTGTCTTGAAAATACATTAATATTTAATGTAAAATCTGAACAATTATTGCAATATATTAACTATTGATGTTCTATTAGCAGTAAGCGTGGTTAATCATAAGATGCTTGCAAATAATGTAGTTACACCTGCCGCCGCTAGACTCCGCCGCGACCCACGCCACTGTTTTTCGCTCTCGCTGTAGAAATGGATTTTTCTTTATACATGAAAATACTCGTCAACGCCTATTTCAGAGGAAAGTAACATCTTTTTAAAAAATTTCTTACATGTCACTTAATTGTTGACTACAAGTATATTATAATATTGAGTGAATTTTCGGCTTCTAAACCACAAATTTATGTATTTTAGGTTAATCTACCATTTTTTTAAAACACGAAAACGAAAGTCAAATAGCCTTTCGTTGCGTTTCTCTTGAAACCTCTGAAAAATATCTTTACCACGATTGCAATTGCGGTAACCCGAAGGGACAAGCAGCTTTCATCTGTCCACATCCATTCTTCATTCATGCATTAAAACATTAGTTTACGAGGTACGAAACTTTTTTTTTTGGTATTCGCACGAAGAGGCCGCGCGAAAGTAAGAATATATCGTGACGTGAATTACCGCGAGAAGACGGCAAGAAAGAGCGTCGGGAAATAATGGAGGAAAGTGATTTCCGGGAAGTTAAAAGCCGCGGATCAAGGAACTCGCTTCTACCTTCCACTTCTCTCAACTATTCTTCGACTATTCCCCTATCCTTTCTCGACAAAGTCGTGTTTTCTTCTGTGTCCCCCTTGGACCCCCTCGCCATAACCTCTTAGTCTCATCGACGCTGTCCCTCCGGACTTTTCTCCAAGGAACGTAATTCACAGGAGGAAGCTTAGAATCGAATGAATCGGCGTTACTCACCTTCGTCCCTTCTTAATTTGCGAATCCGTCGGCGACGATCAATTTTCCAACGTCCGGACGAAATGTCCAATTAAATCCGCGAAACACGCCGGTCGGTGACGAGAGAGATTCGTCAAATGTACGTGAAACTTTTTACAATGCTATCGAATTAATGCAACCGGGTCGGAGCGAAATTCATTTTCCGGGAGAATGTAACGAAAATTGGTGCACTGCTGGGAATAATGATTAATTAGCGCACGGATACCCGCGGGTTACATTAGCGCTACTAATTGCGCAGTAGCGGTCGGGCAAAGATTAACCGAAATATTCTTAGTGAATGCCATTTTTCAATTTGTCGGCTATCATTTTTCCTGAATATCACGTTTGCACGTTTCTTTTTGCAGCTTTATCTTAGGTCTACCGTATCTTGTTGCCTTTTTGAGTTTCCCCCCGAATTTTCACTAGTCGTAGGGAAGTAATAAGTCAGGTTCGACACTATCTAATTTGGTACTTAGATGGTCTTCAGAGAAGCTCTTCTAACATCGAAAATAGTTTGGTAAGTCGAGTAGTTGATCTCTTCGGAAAATCCGACTTGTTCGCATTGGGTCAAGCGCAACCGTGCTCAACCGGCCGAGACTCCTTGCCGACATCCAAAAACTTGAATCAAACGACATCTGAACCTTAGGTGTTCCTACCATCGTTGTTGGTAGTCACGAAGGGATCTATCCGTATGGATGCGCCCCATTCTACGTCTTGGCGATTCTATCAGCGAACTACGAAACAGGGATGCGAGTTTCCAAGCGGGTGGAACTTTGGGGAAAGTTTAAATAATCCAATCGCTTCTGTTCGTATCGAGAATCCCAGCTGGGAACGAAGCTGTTGATCGTTTTCCGGCGAGAATCTGGGAGAGGCAAGTTTTTTCGCCCTCAACCGAGTCGAAACGGAGTGTAAGTCTCTCAGAAGACTTCACCCGTTCGATGAGTTTGCTCAACTTTTATATTGCTTTTATATTATTGCAATCTCGTCGCCTAAGTAAAATTTCCGGAATATCGCCGCTGCGCCATCCAAGAAACGCCATGGTCGAACGCCAAAAATCAATAAAATCGCGGCTGCGATAGAAACGAGCTACCACTTAATTAGCGAAATCGTTGGGGATTGCATTGGTCGAAACTCTTACGAAACTAGATCTCTTTTTCTTGTTTTTGGTCGTTTCTAAAACACTTAATAGATTATTACACCTTAATGGGCCTCATAGAAAATTTCTTGACATTACTTTCTTCATTTGTTTTCTTCATTTCAAATATTATTTATTTCTTTTATTAGTGGAATTAGAATTTTGTTAAATAGGTTAGTATTAGTAAATATATAGTATTTAAAGATTATCGAAATAAAAAGGAGTAATTAATTTTAAAAATATGCACTTTTTAACTCAACTTTCTCGTGAAAAAGGGAGAGAGAAAGAGAAAAGAGAGAGGGAGAAAGAGAAAGAGAGAGAGAGAGAGGGGGGGGAGAGAGAGGGAGGGCAAACAAAATGGAGAGAGAGAGATAGAGAGAGATCTTCATTTACCGATATTTATTTAATTTAAGATAACAAATCATAATTCACTGAAGATGTATCTAGAATTATGTCAGGAGACGATGAACTGTTTTCAACAAATCAGGTTTAATCACTAAATTTCTTGCAAATGATCAAAGATAATTAATAATTACACGAAAATGTATGTATATAAGTAATTCCGCGATATTCTTAATATTTAGGAAACTGTATATACGAATTTACTGAAATTGATAACCAAGAACATTTTTTTATATGAAGCGAATGCAGAGAAATTTTACCAAGTTATTTTGGTTGTTGGAAAGTAATTAGTTTTTTGTGAACAGTATTTTTTGTTCTTCCTGAAAATGTGCTTTTTCATGAAAGGCCGCAACATTTTTTTCTATAATATCGTTTAATATTATATTTTCAAGCCATGTAATTTTTAAGAAGATATCTTCTGAAATAAAAAATAAGGACAAATCAAAAGGAAACTAAATTTTCATAAAAAATCGATTTGTTTACATATGATCATTTAAAAAAGTGAAGTTCAAGTTTTCAAAATAATAATAATAATAATAATGCATGAGTGGGTTCTTAACATAAAAACTATTCCAACTACACTTTCTAAATTACCGTGCCATTTTATTGGAAACAATTGTAAGGTTTTGTAAAACGACGCTTGCGACCCTCGCATGGAAAATCGTTATTTCTTTTAATGGTGCACCTTCCATACAATTTGAAAATCCCAAAAAACGATAACCATTTTTTGTTTGTTATATTTTTAAGTGTATGTCACTATTTTTAAATAACAAGTTTGACAAACAGAAAAAAAGAAGAAAATCATTATATTTTAATTTGCACCGTTTTAATTTGACACTTAACGACTTAAAATATATTCTCCTTCATATTAAGTTAAAAATATATTTAAGTAGAATTTATTTAATTGCATGTGTCGATTTCTCACGTCAAATAACGGCGCCACTGTCTGTTACGTAATTAATGATGTTGATAGTACCTGCAACAAAAAAATGACACATTCCATTGTTAGAAATCGAAAATTTCCGTACGCTTTTCTTCATACTAAACAAAGAGATTCTCTTATTCATGAACAGACAATAGCTAATCACGATAAGTAAGCCACCACATAAACTCAACAGGTTATAAAGAAACCTCTACAATGCTTCGATATCGCGAACAAATAAAATTCTCCTCCACCAAATATTCTACAAAGAATGCAGTATAATTCATTTTGATATATGGGCAAATCCACAAAACAGAAACTCAGGTGTAAGTGAGAGAAAATATAATTTATATTTATAATGGAATGTACGGTGTAAAATAACTGAAATATTAATAAATATTGGTACTGATGATGTATTAGCCCGATAGCTGATATTTTGAAATGATTTTAAGAAGCCAAATGAAGTAAAATGACAAATTTAACGTGTACATTGCTTAAAAATGTCTAATCTTAACAGTTTTTCGTCGATACCGTGATAGTTATCCAATTTAATTAACTTTATTTAATTATACGACTTTTTTTTATTGAGAAATTCATGTGTTACTTTTCAGAAGAATATTACTGTACCGCCAAAATGTGTAATAACATTATTGAATTTTTAAAATATTTTCAAAGTTAACAATTTTATAAGCACGCCGTCCTTTTAAATTAAAAACTATAATAGTAGTTTTCGATACAAGGGCGTATGCGTAAAGAACTTTACACACACACACGTGTGCCGAAATATTGTTTACGTACGGCTTTTCCGTGCGTAAAGTATAATCGAGTGCGTAAAGTTTACTTGTGCGTAAAGTTTTCGAGAATAGTTTCAGTGCTGTTCTACGTAAGGAGCTGCCTGCTAACTATATTTTTATTAGCCTGCACATAATTACTATGTTCATAAATATAGTTTGCTATGTTTTGAATGTAATGAATCAAAATATATTTGCCTGTGTGTACACGGACATGAATAAGGCGGCCTTTGTTTATATATGCGAGATTGTAAAAGTCCTTCATGCCGTTTTGTGATGAAACAAACATCTGTTTACTACATAAACAGTTATATTTGAATTTTATATTGGGGAAGTGCGGCGAAGAGGCGAGGATTTTTTCCGTGTATCATATGTCTCCTTGAATTTCGTATTTAGGATGATGCAAACTATAATTTGATAGGTAATTTCATAGTCAATATTTACATGCATGTTAATTACGGTATATGTTTTACAAATGGCCAGCTATGGCCAATTTAAAAAACTTAAAACGCACGGGGCGAAGCGGCGATACCGGAGTAAAGTGGCGAATCCTTATTTGTAGAGGTCTCTGAGTCTACTATCAGAAAATTAAATACAAATCATCATCTTTTAAGTTATTATTGTTTGTTTTAATAAAAATAAAATTTCCACGTTGGTGGAATGAACCTCTTCAGATATATCAAAGTTTCCAACAACAGTAAAACAAGAAATTGCATCTTCGGAAGCTTTGAATACTCGTATTGGATCAGGATCACATATTTTAACTTCGTTTTTAGTTACTCAATGCATTCATCAAAAGGGAGTTCTAAATTAAAAAATAATCACGGAATAGAGACATCCGGGAAAAAATTTCACCGCTTCACCCCAAAGTATCATTTGGACTTCCAGGTACGAGATCTTATTATAAACACACAAAATAGAAACGATTCATATTTTATAAATAAGTCCAAAAAATATACTTTTAGAATAAATATTCAAATAGTGATTATTAAACTGCCAAAATGAAAATATTGACCAAGCTGAGAACAAAGTACAGGAAAATGACTTAAAAATTTTGTTTACAAATTACATTTCTCGCCCCAAAGGTAGGTAAGAGAACAAAAAATGAAATATGCCTCAAAATGTGAAAAATGGTGTAAACAAAGACACTACATATGATATTTTACAATCAGTACGATCATAATGGAAATATTTGAGATTCGTCACTTCGCCCCGTCTTTCCCCTACATATAATTATTATTGTTATATCGTTTACAAGATAGGTTATAATTAAATAGAGCAATTGATCAAAAAACTGCAATGTTTATTTCTTAGCCCTCTGTGCATGTCGCTGTCCCTTAAAAATAAGTTGCAAGGATGGTTCGCCATTACAAATTGACAGACTAAACTTATGGACCATAAGACAAAAGTGTGCTTAAAGTAAAAAATAAATGTTGTTTACCAAAATGAAAAGTTCTGTGGATTTGGCCATATAGTGGCTCTCGATTTAAAGATCGTAGCGGTTTCGCATAAGAAATCCGATGTCAGAGATCCCGGACGAGTGATTTACTAGCATGGAGAGGATGCTGTATACCCGATCTGGACAGGGATACGTCCACGACCGGGCTTACCTGCGTAACCTCACGTAAACACGCTTTCCCTTATACAACTTTGACGTCAACACACATTCGCACCTGCCCACGAAACAAGCATTCACACGCAGCAGCATCCATACATTTAATGGATGAACACATACTATCTCCCTGTCCACGTTGCGCATGCGCATGGAATTACGCAGGCTTAGCGCTAATTCCATTTGGCAAACTCCTCTTCGTCTTTGTGCGCGACACTGCATTTTCCGGACGTGCCCCTTGTGCCGTGCTGCCCGTAAATATGTCAGTAGAAAAAGTTTTCCATAGTGGGACGTGTGGCGCAAGCTGCTCTCGAGGCTCAGTCCAAACTTGACTTAAACTTTAACCTAACTGGCTCGCAGAGCGCCTCCCGTACCCGCTAAACTTCACGGGTACTAGAAACGATTCGTTCCTTAGTCTGATTCAAGTAGGTAAAGCTGATTTTCCGCCCCACCCCTCCTACCCGTCAATACTTCTCTTCCACCTCTGCCCTCGTTTCTTCAGCTGATTTATATCGATTTATATACAATTTATTGGACAAAGCAATCTTATTATCCGTTATTCCATGTCAAAATTTATAGGAAAAAGCATCTTAACTCTTTTTTGACGGGAAGACCATTATTTTTCCGCAACTACCTATGCCGTATCTTTTAATGTAATTGGGCTAAAAAATATGTCACATTATGTTTTTCGAAAGTTTGAAGATTGTTCTTTTAGATCCCGTCGTTGGCGTCCAAAGCAATATAAAACAGTTATAGCCCGTTTTATTTAAATAGGATGCGGCATGAAAAACCGACAATTCAAAAAACCTAAAGGTTAAAAAACCGACAGTCAAAAAACCAACAGTCAAAAACCCGACACTTCAAAAAATGATGGTCCGCTTGTCGATGCGTCGGGTACATGTCAAAAAACCGAATTTCAAAAATCCGAAACATTGAAAAATCGACATGTAAAAAGCTGACATTGGTCGCATTCAGCGAACAAAAATGTTGAGTAACACTTTCTTCCCATTGGTCCGTTAGTCCAACATGTTACGAAAACTGACCGGAGGGACCAATCAGAAGAAAGTGTTACTCACCGGTTTTTTTCGCTGAATGCGACCATTGTTGTTTTCATGAATGTTACAGCTTTATGACTCATTGGCATTTGGTCAGTCATCGGTTTTTGAGTGTCGGCTTTTTAAATGTCGATTTTTCAATGTTTCGGATTTTTAAAATTCGGTTTTTTGACCTGCTGGTTTTTTGATTTGTCGTTTTTTGGACCCGCACCCAAAAAGTACCTTGGAATTTTGTTAGGTTTTTATAAAAATGCCAAATTTTAAAATTGAAAATGTTGTATAAGAATATCGTAACCCCCATGAGTGATTGAATGGATATCGTTTCTAACAAATCCCAATGGGTGTTTAAGAAAATTCTATATGGCGGCTTCAAGATGTCGACTTAAATAAAGAAAAACGATATTTTTCCGATTTTTTACATTATAGTTCCTCAGACTCATTACAAATATGTGAATTCTGTATCCAATATGTGTAGAACTCATGTGTGTATCACATTTTTATGGGTCCACCTCAAAAACCCGATTAATCACAAAACAGACACTTCAAAAACCCTACATTCAAAAACCTTACATTCAAAAACCAGACATTCAAAAACCCGACATTTCAAAATACAGACTCCACCGATTGGTGCGTTCACTACATAAAAAAATGATCTCAGGTCGCAGTCCTTGAGGTCTCTCTGTAAAGTCATTGCAAGGGCAAAAATATTCGACGAAAAAATGTTGTACGTCACTTGAGGGTCAAACTGATTTGAAAAAAAAGCAGATTATTTATTAAGCACAATTATTTCGAAATGTCTGGTTTTTTAATGTCGGGTTTTTCAAGTGTCCGTTTTGTGATTTGTCGGAGTTTTGAAGTGTACCCTTTTTTATCCATACACATATCGAATATATAATTCATGTATTTGTAATGAGTTTGAGGAATGTTTAATGAGATTAGAATGTCAAAAATCGGAAAAATATCGTTTTTCTATATTGAAATCCCAAAAGGAAGAATTTTTCTTGAACTTTTCATCTGTACGTTCTGATGGGTTATCAATGATGAAAGAATTCTGGAATTCTAATGCGAAATTGATCGTTCATTCCAATTCTGCCCGTATAATTAAAAAAATGCGATTAAAAAAAGATACAATCGATTATTTGACAAAAAGTCTTTTTGAAAAATGTTCACCCTACTTTTTTTATCAATCAATAATTTCGCACCGAAATTGGATGAGGAGATCACTGTAAAGTTAAAATTTCTCAGCCTCGAACCCAAAACTTAAAATTGTATGAACGCAAAATTTATATTTCAAAATTGCGATACCCAATATGGCGACTTGAAGCCGAAAATTTAATGACATTTTCGATTTTGTCGTCGTTAACTAAGTTAAATTGATAAATTCTTATTGAAAATGTGTATATTAAACGTTATTTTTGTCGCTAATCAGTAACTGGATGTCGAATTTTCGACATTCAAAATGGCGAACGAACATTTACCAAATGTTTCAGGTTGATTATAAAAATCGGTATATCGGGGTTTTTAGGGTCACTGATCACCAATCTGACGTCAAATTAATGAAATTCAAAATGACGGATTTGTTAGAACCAATTTTCATGCCATCTTTTATGGTCGTTACGATATTCTTGTACGACCTTTTTCAATTTCAAAATTTGGGATTTTCATAAAAAACCTGCAAAAATTTGAGTTATTTTAAAAAAGTGGGCTGTAACTTTTTTATATTACTTCTAGGCCAATTTCAATAATGAGATCTGAAAATGGAGCTTCAAACTGTTGGAAATTGTAACTATGAAATTATTTCCAGCCCATTAAAAGATACGGTAAAAATAATGGGCTTCGAATCCAAAAAGATTAATCAATAATAATTATCTTTCTGACATAATAAATAAATATATTAGCAAACAATATACAAGTGATTTTTTTTAAGAGTAATTATTTAAATATCTGATAATTTTAAAATCATTTTATGTGACCATATTTTGGAAAATCTATAGAAATTATATAACAACTACGCGTATGATATAAAATTCATCAATATAAGGCAAATAAACATAACGAGGTAAGATCGGTACAAAATGATGAAATTTATATCGATATCAGATCGATATTATCGCGAAACATGAAAATTACTGCAATATTGAGGATTATACTTTTTCCGATTCCCGATATTAATTTTATTACTGTTAAAAGCCTCTTAATGCTGGTGCGATTACGTACCATTAAGGACGGAGGTGACGGAGATTGCAAAACTAATTCAGTCAGGATTACGGAAAGCCATTTCAGTCTTACCGTTCGATTTACTCTTTCCGATAATAATTTACGTACGTGGGAGCGAGTCTCGGAATTTATTCGCATTTCAATACTTGAACTTGTAAGTAAAACTGTCCATAATCGAAAATAAATTTGCAACCAAATTGATTTTAGCGATGATCTTCTTTGATATTGTATTTTGCGGTAGCTGGTTCGATGTTTCAGATTAAGTATCATCGACTCTACGTTTCAAAATAACAGAAGATTGTAGCACAATTTACTCAATTGTAATTTCGCTTCCGTTACTGAGGAAATAAATCAGTGCTTTATAAAATGCTCACCAGATAAACGAATTACAGAAGAAGAAAAAAGGAAAATTCAATGAACTATGGGATAAATTGCAATATCTTTGTACATGCTATTGGGAGCGTAATGAATGTTTCAATTATCTAATATATACACCGAAGAAAAGAAATAGTTGGTTTTAATATTTAGTAATAGGATTGGCCACCTAATTTGTCGAGGTCAATATTTAGACAGTGAAATTATCTAAAGCGAAAGCTGCGTATTATCGTATTTTCTAGAGTTATAGTTCCAACTATTTCATTTTTTTTTTGTGTAAATACATATATGGCCAAATTTCTGAAACCTTTCAATTTTAGGTCGCAAAAGCTTCTTCTTTGCACATTATTGAAACTTTTATGATATTATATAGGTCAATATATAAGAAATGGCGCTATGTGTTTCATTTTTTAAGCAATACCAAAGAGTTTTTATAACATAACCACATATTTTTTTAGCTAAATGCGTCTAGTAATTTTAATCTTTTTGAGTGTAATCCGAACTGTTTTTAATTACCTGTTTGTTTAAAAAATTTACAATCTATAATATCCTTAAATTTATATTTGTAACACATCATGATAGAGATATAACCCCGGTAATACTCACACTAACTCTATTCCAAGCGTGTAAATGTTTCATACGTGTACTTTCTTTTTTTACGCTGCGTCATTCTGTTTAACTGGCGGCATTAAATTCATAACCTATAAAATTATATTATAGATCAGCGGTTCGAATAATATCTTGGTAATATTTTACAAAATGCATAAGCGTATACATTCTGTAGCACCAGCATTTACACTGCTCGGTAACTGTCAAGCGATGCAAATTTTAATTTGTTAATGTTATAATATAGCTGTGAAAATTCCATACATTATCAAAATGAATTACTTTATGCCATGTCGGGGTAAATCCAATTACGTCGTAATTTTAAACGATTTTTAGGTATATTTACCAATTTTATGTGTTTTATAAATATTATCTGATTATCGATACACAAATTTGATGAAAATTGTAGAAATTAAAAGTTATTTTTCTTATTCTCTCAAAAATTTTTGTTGTGATTCTCTACTGTTGTCTTTTTGTAAAAATTTATATGTTTTTTGATACTGTGATAACACCGTGCTATAGTAATTAATTTCAGTTAACGAATATTTGTTCCAATTTCTTTCTCTCTCCACAATTTCGTTGTTTGTTACAATATTTAACCAGTCTGAATATGATTGTAATTCCTCATATTTTATAATAAATGTCACTACTTTTTGGTTTAATTGTTGCATCTTTAATAACACAATTTAATTACATTAAAAAATGGCACAATTATATTATGGAAATTTTGATGACTGATAAGAAGAATAATTATGACTATATATTAGTCAAGTTAATGACTATTTCAAACTATTAAATAGTTAATAAAGTATTTTTGTATACAAATTATTTTCCAAGATTTTGAAACCAATTTTTCAATTTTACGATAATGTCAAAAAGGTAGATTAAACTATTAGTACTAACTAATGAACTAACATTTTGTATAAGAAATTATTCTTTAAAATTGAATGAATAAAAAACGAGTTACCTACAGAGAAAAGTGAGGTTCCATCAATTAGTAAGTTTTTTACTGACACATAGTACGAAAACACTAATTCACTAGTAAAATTCTACTAATCTACAAGTAAATATTGACATTTTTAGTTTAGTAGTTTGTAGAATTAGTAATAAGTTAATAAGTTTTAACTTGTTATTAGCAAAAATGATTATTAATTCATTTGGTGACTCACTTTTCATTTTCTTTTTGGTAGTTTTTAACTAATTGAGATGTAGTAAAACTCATTTAAACTGTGCCTTGAATATTATTTATTATCTGTTACAAATATTTATTTAGGTACAAAATATTTTTTCAAGAATTTTGAATTTAAGAAACTTAGCGGGATACTTGTAATATCCATTTGACATTGATATTAAACAGTTTTCACTAGTGAACACTAAAGTCAAAAAGTAAATTTTACTGTATATTATTTTACAAAATTTTCAAATTTAGATAGGTACTATTTTAATTACACATAGCATTTTCTCTACAAAAATAAATTAGATCTCTGTTATTAATGTTTTTAATTTAATAATTTAGTTATTAATTGGATAAATTATAGGTAATTAAAATATGAATTTATGTTACTAATCAATATGAATAAAAAATATTTGTAATAGCACTAGTTAAATTAGATTATCTTTAACTCGCAGTTGGCAAACTTATTAATTTAGTAGCGTCATTTTTACTATTTAGTGTACAATAAATCTAAAATCTGTAGAACTGAAGTAAGAAGAAATAATCCAATATTATATTTGACTGAAACTAGTCCAACTTTATTGATAGGATAAAAAATTATGGTCATTATACCTACTATAAAATAAGTAAATGCTTATCACCATATAATATCGTTGTAAACATCATCATTAACATCCCATTGCAGCAAATAATTCTTCATAATATAAATTACAATATTAGTAATCACATAAATGCGGATGCTAAAAGTCTTTAGAATATCTTGAAACGCTACTTGTTCATCTACATTCTAACCAAATGATCAGATCATATTTAATACAATGTGGTCATAAACAAAATAACAATTAAAAAAGACAGCCATTTATTCCTAATCACAGCTACAAATCATTTATGATAATCGTGAAAACTTCTTTCTAAGCGGACGAGTCATTGTTGCGCAGTCATGTAAATTTGTTACGGTGAGAAAATCGATGAAACTCGCAGCCCACAATATATACGCATTTATAACGTGGGAACAATAATTTTTTTTTTACCTCTTTATCAGAGACTGACGTTACAAGAGTATGCACGGATTCGACTCCGTTCTACGCGTTCATTCATCAAATTCTTTAACTATTGCATAAATGCGAAAATTTTTCGAATCACGCCATCTGTTGGGGTGACAAATAGTTCCGATGATGGACTGAAATCTGATTAAAAAACATTACGTCTCTATTGTGTATGTTGCCTTGCATTTTTTCCTTCCGATTCTTATGGTGATAAAAAAATTGGTATGAAATATAGAAACTTTGAGCGTAATCGTTCGGGTGTGCTGTTGGGAATATTTAAAAAAGTTCAAGGTTATGCAAAAACCGATACCAATTTTTTGCTTTACAAAAAATATACCCAAATTTTGTTTAGCAATTTTACCACTTCAGATGGTAATTATGCGACAGATTTTTAAAGTGATAGAAACTGCCATTTTTTTATGATAAAAATTATAACATATGCTTCGAATTTTTACGATTCAGACACTATTAATGAGAAAAATTCGAGTTTTTTCACCAGAAATAATGGCAATATTTCCCCTATAAATCTGTAACAAAATTATTATTTGGAATGGTACAATTTCTAAAAAAATGGTTAATATTGCTTTATTGTCTTAAATCACAATATTTAAGGTTAAGTTTACAACTTGAAAAGAAGCATTCTTCATGATAATTAAGAATTTCAACTATTAGTATAGTATATATTAAAACGATTTATTAATATTGTAATACGTTTATGTTTCACATAAGTCTATTCGCCATAGACAAAACTTCTTGAAGTTTGGCAAACCAACCCATTTTCTAACCATGAAAATAAATTGTTTAAATTAATACGTAAACCACGAAATTGTCTGGTAATATTAAAAATCATATTTTATCATTTAATATATTTTATTTAATGTTTAATTCGTCATATTTAAAGAAACCCGTCTTTTCAATGCGAAACATAGCTGACTGTTTTTTTTTGGCCTGGGTAAAATATACAAACTCTCATAAATAAAACATGCGCATTACGTAAAGTTCCTCATGCTCATTCTTTCATTACTGTCAAAAAGTGACACTTTCGTAAAACTGATGAAAACGTTTTTCCGAACGAGTGAACCAATAAAAAACAAGTCCTGCTCTTAAATCACAAAAGCTCAATCGCACCGTTAAATTCGGCAGTCCGCTGATATTAAAAACGCAAATAAATCGCGCCTGAAAGATACGTCACTCCACGTCGCCGAGGACAAGAGAGCGATCTGTCAGATAAGCATAACAGTCCGCATGTTTTAAAATGACACTTCGCAAACGTAGTGCCCCTCGTCGCTCCCCCACTCAATCCCCTTACCTCTCTCCCCTCTTAGTAAAAAACGGTACACGTATGCTCGCTACTGCGAAAACAGGAGAAATGGCGGGAAACAGTGATAACACCCAGCGAGGGTGTAATAAAGGGACGTAAGGGGCGAGTCGACACACAAAGAAATTTTGTCGTGCGCTAATTAATGTGGTATTTTAATTTACGCAACAGTGCCTACACCCATCTCATTCCCCCACCCCCCATGTATAACACGAAATTAGTACGGCCTGGGTAAATACGCGTAAATGCGATGTTACGCGCATGCAGATTTGTGAATATCGACGTCTCCCCCTCTCGTGGTAGGAATTGAAACGTTTCGATTCGAAATGAAATGTAGGAGAAGGTAATATCGCTCTTCCATTCGCACCTTGCGGAAATTAATTACAGCGAAGGGTTTGCGAGGGAACCTTCTAGGTGTGCGATCGACATGGTGGCCCCTAATTGATTTGTTATTACATCCCCTTTAATTTCGACAATTAACCCAAATGCGTCATGGGAAATTAATTTATGCTGATGCGACGAAAATGAGCGGCGATGTAATTGATTTTACATTAATCAATATTGTCTGCTGCGAGACCTGACGCTGATATTGTCTTCTAAGTATGTATCAACAAAAATTAATGTTTTTGAATATTGTTTATCGTTTATCCATTTAAATCACGGATAAAATATGTGTCAACATATAAAACATTAACATAAGTAAGTTCTTGGTATTTGCCGATCCTTTCTGTTATAACATGTAAATAAACAATGGAGTAATGTAAATAAAAGCAGACTGACTGTGATCTCAGTTCACGTCATAAATATTTTTTTACGTTACATTTTGTTGATTTTTGTATGGGCTTTCTCGTGGAAATATTTATTTTTAACTATACGTTGGTTATCTTAGTAAAAAATCGTTTTAAAATTTTTAATTTTTATTTTAAGTTTTGGGTAGTCAATTAATAGTTCAAAAATCAACAGAAAATTATTATAACTTTTGGAGGAAGTGATGATATTGAAAAAAACATGGTACGGATAGGTTTAATGAACTAAAAATTGATTTAAAGAGAGAAGTCGAAAAAGAAGGCCCCTGAATAGCACGTAGAGATATATACTTCAGGGGTCTACTAGGTGCAAAGTGTAACTGGTCATAACTCCGTCAATTTTTATAGTAGAGGAACGAATTTCGTTTCATTTTGAACAAAATTTAGTGCTTTTTAACATAAAAGTACGTACGGTTCTATATTTAGATTAGTCGGCTGGGAAACCATCTCGAATGTAATTCTCGCGTTGACGACGCCCTTTCTGGTATTTTTATTAATATAGTGAAGTATGTATGTACATTTTAATTCAGAAGGTTTAAAACATATGTATTTATGTAAATCTAGAACGATATTTAATTCCAGTGTTTATTCTACTGTTATAAATGCTAAATTAACGACATAAACCGTCTTATAAATTTCTTATTTAGTTTCTTGCAAACTATAAGAAGAAATCAAAGAATTTTTTTACGAGTTAAGGTTAATATCGTTCTTGAATATCAGTGCGAATAATTTTTTTCTTAAAATAACCAAAATTTAATAATAATTGAATAAGTATACTTTCTATATTGTTTGAAAAATATGAACGGGTACTTGAACGATGTGCATCATTTTTAGATGAGGCATGTTTCGGACCTGCAACGTATGCACGTCGAATTACTCAGCAAAGTCTTGCCAGCAACTGCTCGAATATCCGTGGACGGCGATCAATCATATCAACACGCTTGTCGTCTCTTTTCAACTACACCAGCTGTGGATTGAAGTATGTTAAAAGTTCAGCCCTTCCGAGCCGGGGAACAAGGTAGTTGAGGGCTCTAAATGGAGCGCACGATATAAATCGGGGCGACTTATCAAGATTTAGAATATCGAGATATTCGTCACAGGGAGCAATTTTACTTGGCACATCGCGACAAAGACAATGTCACCGTTGAAAAATGAAGACCAACCGAACAATTTTATGAAGACGTTTCTACATTTCACATACTGGGGGTGACAACTCTATTGTTATTCAAAGGTTCATGTCGGTAATTATTTTGAAATACAAATTTTTTGTTAATTTTAATTTTTATCTTCTTTAGAATGCGGAAGTTTAACCCAATTGAGAAAGTACCGAAACTAACTACAAAGATTTCAATAATTATCAAAGTTTTATATTATGCAAAAAAGGATATTATGGACTATCATTTGTGTGTAATATAGAAACATTTCAAAAGCATTATCTTAATCAAATACGATGGTTAATAATAATTGCTGTATTGCGATGTCCTACTCAAACATTCCGTTACGACTTGCGGTGCATAAGGCGTAAGTAGTAACGATTAAAACAGACTAATTAGAATGTTTGATACAGTTAGAAAATTTTCATAAAGTTTACATGTTGAAAAATACAGTGCAGTTTTTTAATCTATATGCTAAGAATTTTCGAAAACAAATTCCGAAATAAACTATGGAGCTTTGTTATGTTAGAAGGATATTTAACTCTGAAACCTTGTTACATTTTTGATTAGGTGGAAGATACTAAAAGTAACTTCGAGATATTTTCTTACAAATTAAATAATAATTTCTTCCGGAACTGACTAAAAACCTACGGATGTTACCAAACATTATTAATATGACGTTTTCATATTAACACGTCAGATACCTCTCCACTCAACGCGTCTGTCATCATCAGTCTCGAACGTTACATGGGAATACATCCACCTGACGGTTTCCTGCAATTGACACGTCCTGCCACTTTTGATATGAAAGCGCAAACTGCCGTTCAAAATGGGTTAAAATTTTTGTTTCGCTCTAACAACGATTGTCGAGCCATCATCGAGATATCGAAAAACATTCGTAGGACACGGTTGCATTCGAAAAAAAAATGTACGTGCAAGCACATTTCGAGTTCGCGTTACAGGGTTGATATACGCGTTAAAAAATGCACCTATCGAGAGCCTCCTGTCAATGGTGAATATCGGTGGTGGTGTACTTTGCAGAAGTGAGAAACGGTGTCGCTCGTTGGCCCGCATAATCGAGTTATCGCTCCGTACGATCGCGCATTAATCACAACTATCAATGACAGCGTCTTCCCCCTCGTTCCCGCCAAAAACCCCCACCTACCAAATAGGAACCGGTTCCTTGCCGATCCGGTCGATCTAAGCGATTAATGACTCGGACTGTCGAGCTTCCTGACTTGTTGCCAAAAGAAAATTCCACGTTTACCTTAGCGCGACGTCGCTCCGCCACTTCCTCCAACTTTTTTGTTCGTTCCGATTCAAATCTGAAAATTGGTTTTCCATTAATTTTCACCCGGACTTTTACCGATCGCCGCTGCCGCGCCCCTTTCGAAAGGTTTCGTTGTTTGTTGAAGTCAACAATGTTCCTTACTATTCGACTGGAACTTGTGGAAACTTAATTGAAACTGAAATGAATGAAAATGTTCGAGAGATATATTCGTTTTCCCTGAAAATACTTGAATAGGTTAGAACGAAAATTGGATTTCTCACGTCTGATAGATTATATGAAAAAATCGCATATATTTCTTCGTACTTTTCGGATCATTGTTACTACTATCCCATCATTTCCTAGCATTAATTGTTAATTATTGAAGATTCTAAATGTACCTACAATACTACACTAATTAAATCTTGAATTCAAAATTTAAAATAACTTCTACCTTCTCCCAAACGTAAATCGAACCAAGTTCTGTACTTTACGTCTACACTTCCGGCAAGGCTGTCAGAAAAATGTCGTAGCGAAAACATATGCATCTGGTTGCAGGATCGAAATCGGAAAACGTTTGCGGGAACTGCTACCATCCAGGATGGAAATTTTGAATTTTCGGCGCCTGAATGCGGAACGATGTTCATGTGCTCCGGTGATTTCAGCCGTCATTGTTAACGTGCAATTGAATCGAAATAAACGTGGCAACGAGCTGACGGTACACGAATGCACCGAGTTTTGACGAGAATTTTGCGCCGCGTTGTCAATGCTCGAATTGATGGAGGGATTAGGGGCGTGTACCGATATCAATTTGTACTGCATGCGCAAACTTTCAATACCGTTGCGCCAACATCAATGAAACGCATCGTTGAAATGGCGATAATATCTCGCCAACTCTGTTGAGTCCATTTAATGAAATCGCCATTGTTGGGTGCGATTACGTATTCATCGTGTAAAAACCAGTCGGGTAATTGTCATTTTTTCCATGTGTATTTCAACTAGATTTACTGTAAATCACTGTCCCAAAATTGCAATGTGAAAACGTTAATTGTACTACTTTTTTTAATACCGTGTTTTACTACTGTAAAATGGTTCCATTAACTTTTATTTTCTTTGTGTACTAAATTAATAATTCAAAATTGGTGGTCTTATAATCTGTAACAGCTACTGATGGTTATTGCATTATTATTTGAATATTTCCGTGCCCGAACAATTAAACACATGTCTTTTCAACACAAGTATGCTTTTATCACAAGACAGTTTAATCAAAGTCAATTCAATTCACGGCCCTACGTCTTTATTTCACATAACAACTAATCTCACGACAAAATGGAACACGACAATTATCATAACGCCACCATTTTGGCGTTAGGACATTTTGGTCCCTGGTTGGGCGCCAGATGTTTTGACTCTGACGTTTAGGAATCAAACTCTTTGGTTATCGTCGCGAGAACTATTTTAGATGAAAATTCGTATACTAAAATGGAAAAGGCAGAGAAATGGCAACATCACGAAACTAACATAACCTAACCAGTCAGAACTTCGTTTACTCCTAATAGTGCGTAAATCAATATGGATCCGCAGGGAAATTTTGAAATCTTATTTTTGTCCGATACACCAATTTGAAAACCCACAAAATGCATTGCTCTTTTTTATTTGCTATATTTTTCAGAGTATGTTACTGTTCTTTAGTTGGTAAAGGTCACTAGGGCTAAAAAATTTGTTACTTCTTGGTACCTATTTCAAGGATTTTATGAAAGATTTCATTAATTTAACATGTATTCAGTTGCCTTGACGGATATATTCGTTTCATTGAAACAAATAATTGTTGCTTGCGACCATGCGAATAAATTACTTGTTTAAAGTCAATTTTACTTGGATTTAGGCATATTTTCTCATTGTAGTGTTATTCGTAAGAGCAAAGGTCGCCATGTACTTTTCTCCATGTAAATGGACCAGACAACATGTGCCTCAACCGCAGAAATGGATAATTCATCAGATTCAAGTAAAATTACGAAAAGCAGCCATTTTCCAAATTACATTAGCACAAATGCATCTTTTATTAAAAAACATAGAGAAAATCCATCAAAAGCCTCGTCTCTTTCACGTGGAGATGCTCAGCTTGGCGGAGAAAATCGTGATATCAATAAGGCAACCGCAATCCGAGTTCATGAATTTCCCATCTCGGTGTGGCACGTGTTCGCACATGTTTATGCATGCGCGCCCTCTGTATTAACAGCCACAGCGCGTGGAGTTGTCGGGCTTGACTGACCGACTGGCTCAAATTTCGAAATGGCTTACTTGGCTTGACATCAGGCCCGGCTCTACCTACCTACGTGCGTACACTTGCGTCTGGTAAGTTATAGTCTCCGTCGTAGCCACCGTTCGAGCTACAAATCTCGCCAAACATATATATCTCTATGTAACGCGGCGTTTGTAGTCCGAAAACCGTGGATAATGGAAACCGTAACTTACCGGAATGCCACTGCTGCTCATCGTAAAGTCAGCGGTGCCTTGGCTATTTCATTTCGGATGGGTCATTTCGGAAAAACGGCCCAGTCATTAAATCTTTTCGCTCCGCGTCTGCCCGAACGCTAAAAACTTTTCACGTCCATAACTCCTCGATGCATTTTAAATACCTGTCGTTCCTTACACGGTGTTTTCGCGAATGGCTCGGTCATTCATTTCCGGTTCCGGTGAAACAGAGACAAATTGTCACTGTTACCACGAGCAAATTGTATTGGTAATGACCACACGTACGCCTTGGAATTGTCATTCCTGGAATAGGACAGGGTTTGAGCAAACCTGGGGATCCTAGGGTTTATTGGCTGGATAAAAATGTTTACGAAATGTTTCTGTTACTAATTACAAATAATCATTTTATCGACTTAGTAAACAGAGGTCATTTCAATAAATAAGGAGATTCCAGAGCAGTACGCCGATAAGGTAGAAATTTATGCTAAAAAACATAAATTAAAAATGACTGAATCGATTTTTCAACCTTCTGGCTCTGTAAGGGTAATTCTACTTTTTATATACGAATTCTTACAGAATACCAAAGAAGTTAATTAAGAATTAACCGAGGATTATTGGAAATATATCCAAATCAACAATTTCCCATTGTTCTCGTTCAATTCCTAATTAATATCTTTGAAATTAATTGTCCGTGTTTCAGACATATTCTATCCACGAGAAACACCTTTCTCGAATCATAAATAAATATGATAAAATAACCATTACATAAGCCTTTATGAATTTTATATTTTAGGTTACATAAACATTTTACCATAAAATAAACCAATGGTTTATTTCGGGATTTCGCCTGCATGAATAATTGCAGCATCCTCGCATTACGAATGATTAATTAATTATTATTACCGGAATGAAAAATGATCATTAATGTTACCACAATGGAAATTAATGACATTTCTGGGAAGCGTGTTTCCGTTCACGTGTATGAGATCTTCGTGATTAATTTAACCGAATGTATTGTGTTATGGCGCTAAAGTAAGAATAACAATAATTCCAAATTAAAAACAATGCTTGAAGTAAAGCTTTGTTGAATCGTTTCTCACGTGGCACCTGTGCCCAGGAGTGATGGATCGCACGTACCGGGAAATAAAAGGATGCCAGCATTATGACCTTGGTAACACATGTTCCCCCGTGTCCACTCCAACGTAAAATTACGAATCTCATATTTGAAGATAAAAGCTCTCGGGGGTGCAAAGCCACTTTTAAGCTGCCCGTAAAACCGTAATTCGAAACGAAACGGCTTGCGGATAAAGTATATTGAAACTACTCGTTTACTAGCGTAATATTAAAAATGACATTTCGAGTGCACGATGAAAATCTTTATTTATAGCTTAGAATTTAATTGCAGTTCTTTTATGTGGGCAATCCTTAGATTTTGGATCATAAAATTCGTTTCTTACTTATCTGTTTTGAAATTTATATAGGCCGAAACCATTTTAAACCATGCAGGCGGACTGAAGGCATGTTGTGAATTAACTTCATGATGAAATATATTATTCTACTTGAAAAATAAAGAAACATGTGTTTTTATTAATTTTCGTAAACAAATTATTTGGGTTTCTTACGAATGACTGAACATTTTGTCAAAAAACAAGATTTCTGCCAACTTTTTATTCAAAGCCTCGGATTTTTTGCAATTTTCGAGAGTTTCAATAATAATAATTCAATTTTTTAACAAACAAAAAAGAAAATCTCATAAACCCCACCTCTTTTTTCTCCAATTTTTCAGGATTCGTTGGTAACCATATGTACAAGTAGTCAGTTTCAGCCTTCTCATTTTGGTCATATTTTCTTATTTACACTTAATATTCCACTTTTGTTTGCATTTTTAATGTGATAAGGGTTTATATTTGTCAATATGATAGTACTTTTATTCATTTTATTGTTTTTGTTGTTGTTATAGACAAATCAATTCTTAAAAATCACTTTTTATATGATTAATTCAATTCCGAAGAAATTCGGTAATAAACGTGTACTTTTTAATTATTGTTACTCATGTTTTGGGATCACTGATTCCGAATCCGATATCCATTTTTCGAAATTCAAAATGGCAGATTCAATATGGTGGGCATAATTGTAAAAATTTAAGAAAAGTTTTCGAAAAACTATATTTGGGGTTTTCGGGGACCTTGATTGCGAATCCAACGTCTATTTTCGTAATCAGCGACCAAAAAAAGAACCCAGTATGGATTTTCACGAACTTCAATTTTATCCGCCATATTGGATCCGGCATTTTGAATTTCGAAAAACTGATATCGCATACGGAATCAGCGACCCGAAAACTATATGTACCGTACACTTTGAAATAATTAGTATATCCCTTGCAATATGAGTATCAAAGGGTTAAAAGAATAAAAATTATTTATAATGAACAAACCTCTCTTAAAAATGTTTTGTTTATATTAACATCAATCTTTTATATCAAACGAGAATACTTTGTTGTTTCTACGAAAAATCACTGTTAATAAAGAAACAAAACAATAAATAAATATTATAAAAAATGGTTTTATTAACAACTATTAAAGTTACTATAAACGGACAAATTTTAAGGATGAAGGTGTCCTTTTCTTAACACCTGTATTAACAATTACAATTAAGAAAAATGAAACAAAATTTAAAAAAAATAACCGGCATACATTTTCAAATTACTTTTTTTAAAGGAAGACGAAGTTTTTAAAGGGGAACTTTCACAATATTAAAGTCACTTTGAAGACATTACATCGGAAAATTTATCGTAAAATATTTGTATTGTATACTTAAAGTATATTGAACAATATTAATATAATTTTAAAAGAAAAAAATGAACACACAAATAAACAAAATTACGCAGTATAACCAAATTTAAAGATTTTCATAAATCTCAAATATTTCATGGTGTAATAATTCTTTTACGAACCGAATTGTCACTTACTAAATTTATGAAAAGTGAGAAATTTTCTGGGACGTGAAATCTTGAGGAACATTTCGATACTTATCTTTAATGTTATATATACCTGGTAGAAATTCAATTTCGGAGAACTAAAGTTTGCCATGCAAATTTCTCGACATTTATACAGATGCACGCAGGCGGTTTTCCAAATTGCTATATAAATACGTGTGAGCCCGCTCCATGCGATTGAACGACATTTCGTACATATCAGATTGAAGCACGCGAGCTTTGAGTACTGCGTACTCACCCCCTTGTCACTCTTTCCCTCTCTCTTTTTTTTTTCTTTTTCATTCACTTGCCTGTCTATTAATATGGCAATGTCTTTTTACTCTTTTTATTCTACCTTTTTTAGCACGTTGCCGTCATGAGCGTAAAAGCCAAGTTTAGCCGTATATCAGGCACAGATAAAAGTTTGCCGTAGTTCGTTGAAAAACCCGATATTATCGAGTATCGTGAGTAACTGTCACATCGTTGTGAGGTTTCATTCGACAAAATAATCCGCCGAAAAGTGTTACGAATTTTTTTTACTTCTTTACCTTTCCTACTTTCGAAAATTAAGAGCTTGTTAAGCTTTCAAATGTATAAAAATTTTGTTATTGTATTGCAGAGATTTTTATCGACTTTAATTTATTGGTATTTTTAGATTACATTACAAGTATTAACTTAATATTACGCCTGATTTTATTCGCTATTGATTAATATTTTCAACATTACGTACTTTCTAAATTCCTTCGAGTGAAAATTGAGACACTCTTTTATTAAGAGTGAAAATTCAACTCTATGAAGAGTGAAATTTCACTTCATCGGGATAAAACGAAAAGAACTCACTCCTAGAAGGGTGACATATCACTCTCAATAAAAAATTGTACTCTTCGTCAAAAAGTGGCTCAATTTTCACTCTAAAGAATTTAGATACTAACGAATATCTATGCCGTGTAGAAATAAATTCAAAATGTAATGAAAATAATAAAATGAAAATTTGATTTTTGCAGCTATGAAAACACATTTTTTTATTGCATTAGCAATTATCCAATACAGACAGAAAAATTGAAAGTAAAGGAAAGGGAGAGGGAGAGAGAGAGAGAGGAGAGAAAGGGAGAAGGAAAGGAAGACGGGGACAGAGAAAGAGAGAGAGAGAGGTATGGGAATCTGTTTTATTTGATTAATTGATTTATTGTAGTTTAAGTTTAAATTTTTTCATCAAGGAAATCAATAGTGGACGGAGAGAGGGGGAGGTATAATTGTATAACTTTCATATTTCAAACAGAAAAATAATGACAATTATTTCCAAGTTTAGAAATTAACGGACAGGGAGAAAGAGAGAGATAGAGAGAGGAAGGGGAATGGAGAAGGAGGCAAGCATGAAAGACAGAGAGAGAAAGAATGATATGTCATTCAATCTGTATTATTCGATTAATTCATTTATTGAAGAAGATTTGGTTTTTACATCAGGGAACTTAATAGTGGACGAGGTGAAGGGGCGGGAAAATATATATTTTTTCATCTTCACCACATGCGAAAAAAAAAAGAAATTATTTCCAAGTTGAGTAATTAACGTATGTACTGAGGGGGGAGAGAGGGGGAGGGAACGGGAGAGAAAGAGAGAAATAGAGAGAAAAAGATATGTTTTTGAATCTGTTTTATTCGATTAATTGATTTATTGAATAAGATTTAGGGTTTGCATCAAGGAAATCAATAGTGGAGAGGGAGGGGGAGGGGATGGATAATAGTATGCATATATTTCATCTGTCACACATAACAATAATTAATAGATTTAGAAATTAACGGACAGGGAGAAAGAGATAGAGAAAGAGAGAGAGATGTATTTGAATCTGTTTTATTCGTTTAATTGAATTATTAGTGAAGATTTATTATTTGTATCAAGGAAATAAATAGTGGAAGTGGAGAAGGGGACGGGTAATATGCATGTTTTTCATCTTTCGAACATGAAAATAAAGCAAATTATTTCCAAATGTAGAAATTAAAAAACTATGCGGATGGAGTCAATTAATATAAATTTAAAATATAAATTTTAAAGTAAAGTTAAAGTAGAGTTTAGAAAATGTTTAGTAAATTTAAGCAAATAAATAAGTGTTTCCGGTGCATGGACAGAAAAGCATGCCGATCAAACTTTTTGTACATACAATAATTGCATAAAGTATTGATTACAGAAATATAAATCAAAATATTTCATTGAATTTTTCATTTTAATGCAATTAATTATTACTGATACCGTGATAAAATTGTTTGCAAATTGTTAAATTCGAACATCAGCTGGTATAGAGTAATGAATAACGTTTACAACATTGTGCAAAATTTACCTTGGTGTGAACGAAACACTTCAAATAAATCGATATACAATAAATAAACATCAAAAATTCAATAGATATATTGGCTCAAAACTTCGTTATTTACCAGCTTTAGCCTTTGGCATTTGATAACTTGCTTTTATGTCTATATTATTGGTCATTATGGCATTGAGGAATGGTTCGTACTCAATTCCGTATACCGGACGGCGAAATAAGTTCGTAACCAGGACACTCCATATGCATAAACCATAATAGTAAGTACGATGCCGATATGTATGTGCAATATATTCCAGGGAATTTAAGCTCATGCCTAGAGTGGACTCGGACAAGCTTATGCATGTGCAAGGGTAATAGTGCATGGACGAATGTGGGTGTGCCAATCTGTGAATGTGTCAGAGTAAGAGAAAAGAATATCCCAGCGCTCTATGCTCTAATTGAAAAGTTAATCCAGGATCGCGAGCTCTTTCATATTTCCATATCCGAGCTTTTCATATATATATTTATGATATTGGGAATACGTGCAGAGTTCTTCACGCGCGTAATTACGTGCGCGCGATCCGTGCGCTTTCAATTGGGTTCACTGAAAGGGTTGTATCTAAATTGAAGGAGGATTTTTAGTAGTTTCCGTGATTTGTAACGTATGCTGGTGAAATATTGATTCTAGAATTGCATGGGGGTTGCAATACGAGAATTGCAGCTGTAATGTCATTCACAAGGAATTCTAACAAAAAAAAAACTTCGTGATATCCCATTTTAAATTATTTTAGGAATTTACATCGATATTATTTCAAACAATGAAAGATCTAAGAAGCTATCTGTTCATTAACATCCTCTTAATAAAAGAAACATAATTAATGTTCCATAAAAAAAAATTTTTATAAATTCAGCTTTTCAATGAGACAATTAAAAATACTAATTGCTGTATAATAAAAAATGTTTTGCATTTTAATATCTCGCTAACGTTTTTATGTTATTTTTCGTTCTTCAAAGCTAAATATAAAAATAATGAAAATGTTCACACAGAAAACTTGTGTTTCATTTAAATGCATAAGCCTTTGTCGAGTTTCAGGTGAAACACGTGACTAAGTACGAAAAAATTAATAGGAACGAAAGTTAATTTATTTATGAATAGTCTGGTACGTCGCAATAATATCACTTGGAATTTCAGAATACGTAAACGTTTGAAAACATATCTTGGATTAGAAATTATGCAGAAATTATTTTAATCGAATTTCATCTATGAATAATGTTAACTCACGCTAAAGATGCATCGGATTTCTCTTTTTTAGTTGAATTCGTCGAACCAGAAATAATACGTACCTGGAACAAAGAGACATAATAAATAATTAATGGTGCAGAATAATTTTAAGATAATATTATATTTACTATTTTGAAAATATTAAATTCCGTATCTGTCGCCATGTTCATACTAATTACTTAAAATGTTTATTCTTAAAAGTAGTTATTTAAATTAGTCTGCAGAATTTTTCTCTCTTTACAAACTGAAATAGATGTCTTAAATTTTGATCATATTTCCTTAAATTACACTGAATTGTTTTAAAAAAATTGTTCCGATTCAATAATTTACAACGGAAACATAAGCGATTGAATTTAACAGAAAGAAGGTTCCTGTGTTTCATAGATGTTCATGTAATTCAAGGGACTTCTACGTTGATGGTCGGATTAAAATATCGATTTCATTGGTAAAACTTTAAATCTCCGAGTTCAATTACATATGAATAGTTTTATATTGAATATATGTATTTTAACAGATTTTTCGGAATTTGTAAAAGTAGCCAAACAGATGAAAATTGGGATTGAAAAATAAAAAACACTTTTATTGCTCTTATTGTATAACTGTAATTAAAAGTTAATTTCTTTACACGAGTTTTCAGTAGGAGTTCAACAATAATTTTCTTAGTTCAACAAGTAAAAAATACAATTACCAGTAATATAGTAAAATAGCCAAGTATTCCGACGAATGACTTCAAATGCCCGAAACCATTCGTATTTAACGAGATAGAACGATCATTTCTCAACCATATAGGGTGTTTTGCGGCCATGTTGGTTTTTCAAGAAATATTACGATGCAAGTATGTATTATCCTAATTATTGCCTCCAGGGTACAATTTCAGGATTCGTCAGTACACGACACTTTAGACCTTCCAACCCGTTTAATTAAGCCGTTCATTGGCGTCAAACAGCATAATATTACTAGGATTTTGCGGCCAATTATCTAAATGAAAAAATTTGACCGAAGGGAATACACGGCGAAGATACTTCGAATACGGACAATATGAGGGGGGGATAGTTTAAGGGATAATTGGTACCCGATCTCCTAGCTTCCGGCAGTGTACTCGTTAGAACGACTGTGACGTACTGATAACACCCATTACGTCGAGTTTAGAAAGTACGCTTCAGTTGCGGTGCATTTTAATTGTACCTGTCTGCTCGGTCCAACTCCAAGAACGCCGCGATAGTAGCCCACGAAGCAATTGTTCCCTCGTTAAGTGTATTCTTATCTCGGCCTGACGTCAACGTCGGAGTTTCAAAATGCCGCAATTACACCACCTCGTGTGGATTTTATTTAACTCTGGGCTAAACTTTCTTCGATGTTGTGCGGAGTCGAGTAAAATTTTCAAATTTTCACTAGCGATCTAGGTTGACTGATTTTAAAAAAACTTTTAACAAATGAGAACAAATTAAATATTCTATCAATAGAGACCCCAAAGATCTTCCTTAGAGGGGAAAAGTTTCTGCAAATGAAAACTTCGTCGACAAAAGTATTAGTTTCATTTCTTATTAATCAAGAACTCCTCAATAATCGTCGAGGTGTCTATTCAAACTCTTTGGTTTGAAACGAAACGAAAACTAAATGTCCTCAATCATTTGTAAGAATTCATTCTTTCGTAATTTGGCGCCCAACGAGGGACCGCGAAAACGAAACATTTGATTAATAACAACCCCAACTAGTTTCCAACATTTCAGAATTTTCCCGCTGAATTTCATACCATACTAACATAATTCCTACCCTCTATTAATTCACAAAAGAATCCTTAGTGATTAAACTGCGATTCAGTGAAGAGTAACGAGAAAGGAGACGTAATGAAATTTCTGCGACGAATCGCTGAGGCGAAACGTTGCTTCTTGGAAACCCTACCACTAGAGATAAGCCGTTGAACAAATATTTGGCAGCATTAATTTTGTTATCAGATTTCGACTTGAGACGCTGTTGTTAGTCGTCTTGCCGGCTTCAATCCAAAAGACTAACGGGTATAAGGGGGTAGTACGCAGGAGCGTCTATCGATTACAGAAGAAGGGGTGTTGGTTATGGAACTCGGGATGCAAACAGGGGTCGTAGAGCCGAGAAACCCAATTGCTGCCAACGGCCTAATTAGTAAAATCAATATCAAAATAGTGATGACAAATCTTTCGCATGCGGGAACTCCGAGTGTTACTAATAAAAGAACCTCGCGAACCTCAATCGATATTCATGATTCGCTATTGTCTACGTATTTATAGCAGTTGAATTAGGGGAGAGAAATACTGGACATGACTTTTTCCCTTTCTTGCACATGGAATACTTTGAATTTTGGAAGTATTTGGGAGACGTTAATGGATCTTTGATACTACGATACTCTGAAACACTGCCAATCAATAGAATCAAGCAAACTTAAGCGACATCGAGAAGTGATCGAGGCTATTATGAGGAAGCTCGCATCATCGATTTACCCTCATTGGCAAGTTTCACGGTACTGTGCTTCGGAAAGCTCAAAATTGCCTGATATTGATTATGAGACAATATTCCGGCGGTTAGGGGTAATCCGATTAGACGAGTTTCAAGTGGCACATGCGAGTCTCACCAACCGTAATTCACGCTTGAACGCGCTTGAGCAGTACGTGGAACATCCCGCTCTTGTATACCTGTAAATTGCCGTGTATATTGCTACCATAGTCGTCGAATCTACTTTATTAAAGCCATTTAATACCGTATTCCCTTATTGCTTAATACTGAGCACATTGAGGATCGCTACTGCGGTACCTCGTGATGAATGCCTGATGCTACATCAAAGAATCTCCAGCGAAAACATGCTGGGTTTCCCGGCTTGGGAAAATTCCTGGGAAATTTCTGCCTCTACCTCTGCTATGTAACCAGTAAATAACGTTCAAACGGACAACTGACGAGCTCAAAGTACTGGAATATCGCCTGTAAAGTGTCGATAGGTAGCGAACAATTTGTCAAAGTATATTGGAAATTTTATCTGTGACATCACCTTTACAAAACCTCTCAAGTAATACCTAATTGGCAAGAAACAGGAAAGTTCGCCATCGGAAATTATCTAGCCAGAATAAACTTTCACAACCATTTGACATTATATCTACCATCACGATTCTGCCTACGACGCAGATAAGCGAAATCTACCCATTTCCCCGAAACGAATTGGTGGGTATATCAGGCGGAAGCATCGGACGAGCAGCGACCTTGTAAATTAACGAGAGTGAGCCTCTAAATAACGATTTAGCGAGTTACGAGCAGTGGAATTGGTAGCGCGGGTCAGGTTTTACCAACGTTGCTCGGCACTCGATGTGAATGCAGGCTGCAACATGCGATCAGCAGTTACCCTCCCAAGTAAGCACTGTCAGCACCTCCCTAATCGCCGTTTTTGTCGCGCACCATTCCATTCCTCTTGCGAGGTCATCCTCCCCCTTTTTTCCTACGACAGCCGACCCATACCCCAACTTTCAGCTTACGGGTATGTTTGTGCACCTTTCAGCTTTTATTCAAAATTCGATTACTAAGAGGATATCTTAATTATAGCATTAATTGCAATGTCCTTACCTTAACTGAACATGTGTTTAATTGCCGTAGTCTGTCCGATTTGTCATGTCACCTTATTGAGGCCAAGTAATTAATCCGTTCAGTGACGCCAGCATCGTCTGGGAGCTCCCACTCCTCTTGATGTCTTGCCTCCCCTTCTCCCGCTCTTGAAATACGAAAGAACCGCAAATTCTCAACATTGTGAGGATAACCAAATAATTTTAGCGCAATCTTGAAAATTAGTTCATCCATGTATGACGAGGATTTTGGAGTTTGTCGTCGAAGATTTCCAGTGGTCGCTATTACAAAGCGTAGACCTCTTTGGAAAAGGCAAGTTATTAAGAGCAATACCACGTGCTGGATCGAACGAGACGGATTATATCAAGACAAGCTTTGTGTCGGAGTATACGCCATAGTAGCTAACCTATAAACCGTTTAATCTCGCACCTCCCTGATACCGTGTTACGTCGTCCGCTGCCACAGTTTCATTATGGTCGTTTATATTAACGAACTGACCTTTAACTGGATGGATTTTTACGGAAAGTAACAAAGAGACGTTTGAAAAAATTCTTTACATTTCCAATTAAAAGTACGAGAATTGAAATGTTTCGAAATTTATCGTATAGAATTAGTACAGCATCGCGTGCCATCGCAAAGTTCCAAAGTTGCAGTCCATTAACGAGCTACCTAAGCAACGGAGATATTTCGTTAATCTTGTTTTTCGCTTCCAGTTTCATTTTCTATTTCCTTTCTTTACTACCTTCGAGGTAGACGTATCGTTAAAAAAAAAATCGTAATCATCATTTAGATTCTTCCGAACGGTTCGAGCTCTCGCGACGGGTACGAATGTTCAGTTACACACGTTATCAGCATTCATTAGCCGAGTCAGCAGCTACGCGAATATTTAAATTCCTAGTTGTAATTTAGCGGAAAGTCTCTACGTGGGAGTTTTATGCGTGCTCGTGTGCTCTGAGTCGAAATAGAGCCGCGACACGCGGAATCCGCACTTTCGTCCACTCGGCCGCATTGTCAGAATCGATTTCCTTTTGCGTTGGCTGGTAGTCCTTTCGTTCGCAATTTTCCACCAGGCCTGTCACTGCTGCTGCTGCTTTATTGTTTCCTTTGCGCTCGATCTCGGATATTCTCTCTCTCTATCACTCTCTGTTTTGTGTCCTTTTCTTTCATATACTGTTCATCTTTCTCTATTTTCTTCGTCGTTATCTCGCCGAGTCTTTTTTCGGTTGACTTTTTTCGTCCCCTTCTGGTAAATTCCTACCGCCACGCCGGTAACCGGCATAAGCTTTCCACCTCGACTGTGAATTATCGAGGCCCGAACGTTGGTTTCTCTAACGAAATCGGACAGCGTGACGTCTGTGCCCACGCAAACCGATTTCCACTGCAGTGAAACACTTGAAAAATGAATATTTCAGGAAGCTAATTCGTTCGATGGAAACTCGATTGAAGTAACCTAATATACGCGGTTTGAAGTGACGGGGAGGATTCCGATTCCTGATGATTGTCTTTCGACTTCCTCTTGGTCATGCGTTATCACAATTTCAATTTTTTCATGAAATTGTAGAACAATTAAAAAATTCGATATAATGTCGAAATCAATAAATCCATTAAGTCCCAAATGTAGTCAATTTTTTCTGAACGTCACCGTTTGAACAATTTATTTTCATACTGTATTTACTAAAAAATAATCGGATATACTCACACCTAATCTATAAATTTTGAATATTCTTTCCCTCCCTAACTCTCACCCTCTCCCTCTCTCTTCCGCTCTTCCCGAACTCTCTCTATCAAATCAGTCCATCTAATGCCTGTCTCATCCACATTTAAAACATCTATTTCTCTTTCTTCTTTCTCCCGAATATACTCGCATTTACTCCTTAAATTTTAACTATGCTTTCTCTCTCTCCCCCCACTCTCTCTTCCTATCCTCCTGAACTTGCTCTATCATTTCCGTACATCTAATTCCGCTTCCATCCTCATTTAAAACATCTGGCCCTCTTTTTCCTTTCTCCCGAATATACTCACACTTACTCCTTAAATGTTGAATATTCTCTCTCTCTCTCTCTCTCTCTCTCTCTCTCTTCCCCTCCTTCCTAACTCGCTCTATCATATCCGACCATGTAATTCCTCTCCCATCCTCATGTAAAACAACCATCCTGCTTTCTCCTTTCTCCGACATATGCTTACTCCTTATATCTTTAATATTCTCTCTCTCTCTCTCTCTCTCTCTCTGATTCGATCACACCGATTGTTATTAATAATTCGGTCATACCGTGGGTTAAATCAGTGAGGAACTTGGGTCTCGTGTTTGATGGAACGCTCTCGTGGAGATACCATCTTATACAAAAGTCTTCTCCACTCTACGTCAACTACGTAATAACCGTGCTCAACTACCAACTGATGTTAGGCAAACCCTTGTTTCCTCGTTGATTTTACCCTACTTCGATTACTGCTGCGCAGTTTACAACGACATCAATGTAACTCAAAAAATCAGGGTGGAACGAATGTTTAATGCGGGCATTGGTTTCATCTTCGATCTACGGCGCGATGAGCACATTAACCCATATCGTAATAAGCTTGGCTGGCTCAACACCAAATCGCGTAGGTTATACTATATTGGTATCGTCACCTATAAGATTATTAAGATCCACGTACCCCACTATCTTTATGAACGTTATCAGTGGCGTGAAGAATCTACATCCAGGGCTCTTCGACCTGGCTCTATGCAAGAACTTCGAGTACCGACACATCGGCTAGAATCATATTCCAACTCTTTTATTGTCACATCTACCCGGTTATGGAATGAACTCCCAGTCGAAATTCGCGCAAGTGAAAATGTGTGTTCGTTTAAAGTAAAACTAAAAAAATTCCTATTAAGTCGGACTTCAGTGTAATTATTTTGTATTTTATATTTTAGTATTAGCATTATTAGTATTAGTATTAGTATTTTTAGTATTTAACATTAGTATTTTAGTCCACTGTTACTTCTGGTATGCGTGTACCCTACCCTACGTTGTAATCGCTCGACTATTATTATTATATATATATCTATTTTATATCTACTTTGTTATAGAACTAGTATTGCGCTTTTATATGCATCTGTTAGTATGTCTTGTTATATTAAGCTTAGTTTTAGTATTAGTTATCTGTATGTATGCTCTATATTGGTTGGCCTAAGAGGTAATACCTCAAGCCATAATAAAGACAATCAATCAATCAATCAATCAATCTCTCTCTCTCTCTCTCTCTGTCTCTCGCTCGTTATGAACCCGATAAAATACACATCCTACTCAACCTAGAAAAGTGTTTGTGAGACTTTAATTTTAAGACGTGTAGGGTGAAAATAGGTACAAAATGTAATATAACAATCCTCGAAATGACGTCAGAAATTAAACTTTTGAAAACTCACTAAGAAACTATGAGCTGCTTAAAAAAATTAATACGAGTAAAAAGTTCTTAGAATTAATTTAGAAATACCCAGAAATTCTTTGAGTTTCTTTTGTTAATGTTTAGATGAATTTTTTAAAACCATTTTTTTAAATAATTGAAAAAGGTAAACACTATTTCCGATTTGTTGTACGAATAAACAGTTATTGGCGCAAATAAATGGTTTATTTTATTAAATATCGATCAGGGACTACCTAAAAGAACGTATCTTCCCCTCCAATTTTGAATGAAACGTAACCAAAATTTCGTTGCATTCTTTTTCACGATTTCCAAGAAAATATACTTAACGATTTGCGGCTTGGATAAAAAAGTAACTAGCCAATAGAAAAATTTTTCGGATACAGCATTTAATTTACAAAGGAAAATGATGCCGATAACAATTTCTGTTTACTTATTGTGATTATGTCAATTTAATGAAGCTAAAAGCTCACCTGTGCCTCCTTGCCTTAAATAACACGTGACAAGCTCCAATCAGGATCATATTTCCCAATAATTACAATATGAAAAGAAAAAAAGAATGTTTATTCCTTACCCTAAATTAAAAGTGCAACGAATTTCAACGCGGACAAAAAAATAGTTTGGCTAGTGTAAGCTAGTAAGTGGTAAAACATGGATGAAATACAAATTGTACCTGCTGCTACTACTTAAAAGAGATCAGCCCGTAACGACTGTACTATTATTTATTAGTCGGCGTGCGTCGAAAAACTCACAAAGTAAAAAACCGACTAATAAAAAACCCGACAGCCAAAAAGTTGACAGGCAAAAAACCGACAGTCAAAAAACCGATGGTGAAAAAGCCGACAGGCGAAAAACCGACAGCATAAAAATCAAATAATTAAATTACAGAAACTGTTTTGTGAGTCGGTTTTCTTACTTATCGGGTTTTGAACCGGCATCTTTATTGGATTTTCCTTCAGAACAATGAAAACGTATAATTTTCAAATAGTTGCCATATATTTAATAATATTTAATCTACATTTACACATTTTTTGTGTGAATATATTTCTATGTATGCGTCTAATATTACTAGAGACAGACTTTCGTGACAATAAAGTTATAAAATCATATTGTTTTAAAATTATATTTATATATTTAGATTTATATATGTATGTTGAAATTTAAGTCTTGAGTTTGTTTGGGTCGAGTGTTGCATTGATTTGACAAATTGTAAATGTCAAAATGTACTTCTATTATGACATCATTGTGACAATTTTTTAATTCAAAACAGAAATAATCGATTTTTTTAACTCATCACGAAAAATAATCACTTTAAGTAATACTCCCACCCATCAATTTCTTTAACCAAATGAATGTTAAAATGTGCATAGCCAATTGAATAGGCATTGAAAGCCAAGTATACGAACCATGAAACAATGAAAAGAACCTGATTTTTAATTGAATTGCCGACGTCAATAATTATAAACCTAACTAAAGGCACGTACGCGTAAAAAATCAGTAATCGAGATAAGAACGCGTCCATTTTTATTAGTATCCCGAGGGCATAAATGAACACATATCCTATCGCGTATCATAATCAACGATATATATCTGTCTTTTAAAGGGGAAGAATCGAAAAACAAAAGTTCGGTTTCCATACGACCGTTTCCGCATGCAAAGGCCAATACACAGTGCGATGGAGGTCGTTGCAATAAAATCGAGATAACGAGCTGTTTTTTGTGTCGAGCCAGATACATGAATGCGCGCCTCCCAGACTTATTCTTCTTCTTTTATTTTAAATTTCTTTCAAGACATGGTCCGATTGTATATTTCTTATTCGGATTCCAGCTTGTGTGCATCGGTTTTTTTATTCCGCAGATAGTAATTTTAATGGAGCCATAATGTCGACGTCGGTATTATTGATTGCGCACGGTACAATAAGTTAAGATATCGGATGAAGATGTGGTGTTAATAATCGCGTCAATCATAATCGAACGCTCCGATTATTATTATTATTCAGTGACGTGCCAACACGTACCGCTCAATTTTCGTAATATACTCTCAGGAGAATACATCGCGGATTGAGATGAAACCAGTAGTTACCTTGATTTCGCACCCGAATAAATCGCTCCGAGGGTAATTGGGATAAAACAAATTGGTATCTGACGAGCAGCGACGTGCAAACAAACGAAATTAATTAAAGAACATCGTAACAAAGTGCCTAGGTTGATTTTTTTTCCGGAGACCCTCTCCCTTTCTTGGCGGATCATTTTCCCTAAATTCCTCTCTCTCCCTTTCTCTTAATTTCGTGGAGTATCAGTATCCATCTTTTTGCTTTTCTCTGTCTTTCTGTGTCTCACTTCCTCTCGCACTGTTGAGGGTTCATCGCGAGCAGAAAGTAAAGTGGAAACAGTTCAAGTGGATCAGGAACGTAGGCCGCCCTACTGGGGTCACGAAGAAAAAATGAAGTGTTTTCGTCTGTCGGCTCAAATTGAAAACCTGCTAATATTAATGACCTTCGTCGCCACCTGTTTTTTTAAAATAATTTTTTTTTTGTTATTTTTGGTCTCATTAAACGACTCTCGGCGACTGGAGGTGTACAATTTTATATATTTCAACGGCGAGCGTCTTTTAGATCTTTTTCAAGTCGTATTTCGTTAAGCGCACCCTCGCTCTTCGCAAATCTGATTTCTGGCTGTCGAGCTTGCATTGCAACTTTTAAATTATTACGCAAACGAATTGGGGTCAAAAAGTTATGTAAATGATGCCTGATTCATGTAAACAACTTGATTCACAAGACGGATCATAGTTCACGTAATTAATTTTAATTACAGAAAAAAGACTTGTTAAGAAGCAGTTATGGTTGAAAAGCGAAGCGGGAAACAAATACGAACCGTTTCTACTTACCATTTATAAATCGAAATGCCAGTAGTAACAGACAATATGTCTGACAGTTTTGAATTTCTCTTATAGTTTCTGAACCTTTATTTCATTCCTAATGTTCATTACGTATCGTTTAATGTTTGTGTAATTTGAAAATTTTTTTTTTTGGCAAATGCTGCCATTAAAAAAAATGTTGCCGAACAATAAACAGAACATTAATAATTTCAACATGTATTAGATTAGCAGAGTTATTTACAATATGTGATTGATTTCCTTATATCTATCCTTAAAAGTTGACCTCCATATTGATTCCATCATTTGGACGTTTCAACTTTCAAACATAGTAACATATGAAACGTTTCGAAGTGTACACAGATTTTCCATGAATTATTTTCAATTTGTGGGTTAGTAAAGAATAATATACTAATATTGGTTCGCATAGTAATCACGTTTCACTTTATTCACGTTTCACTTAGATTACTATTACTACTTGAAAGTCGCGCATTTTAAAATAGAAAAATATAGTACTCTAAGTTGCTACAGTCCACACCGTATTTTATTCACAAGAAGTATATAATATGATGTCTTAGATTACTATTGCTAGTTAGAAGTCGCGCATTTTAAAATAAAAATAATAGTACTCAACATAGTAACAAACCGTACAGTATTTTATTCGCACGAGATGTACAATATAACTACTTAGATTACTGTGATTACTTAGAAGTCGCGCATTTTATAATAAAAATAATAGTACTCTACGTAGTTACAAACCGCACAGTATTTTATTCGCACGAGATGTATAATATAACTACTTAGTTCACAATAGCTGCTTAAAACTCAGGCATTATTATTATTATTCGACTTTATTGAATCGAAAGGAGTTACAGCCACAGCTGTTTTACAGACTGATCTAAAATTTTAAATTTACATTTAAAAATTATGAAATATAATGCTCCTAGTAGCGTGGTTTGTGCGCAGTATCCGCGGGTTGTAGCTACTTAGATTACTATTAGCACTTAGAAGTCGCGCATTTTAAAATAGAAAAATATAGTACTGGAAGTAGTTAATTTTATTCGCGTAAGGTGAATAATACAACTACGCAGATTAGTATTACTGTTTAGAAGTCTTACACTTTAAAATACTCAAGTACAGGACTCTAAGTAGTTACAATTCGCACTTTATTTCATTCGCTGTAATCTAAGTAATAAAAATCTTCACCGTATTTTATTCGCATAAGGTGTATAACATAACTACTTAGATTACTTTTACTACTTAGAAGTCGCGCATTTGAATAAAGCAAAATATAGTACTATAAGTAGTTACAGTCCGCACATTTTCTATGCGTAAGAAATATAACTCCTTAGAATACTATTACTACTTAGAAGTCGTCCATTCTGGAACTGTAAAATATAGAAATCTAAGTAGTTATAGTTTGCATTGTTGTTTATTCCCAGTAGCCTCGGATCGTAACTACTTAGATTACTATTACTACTTGGAAGTCGCCATTTTAAAAAAGTCAAATATAGTGATCTAAATAGCTATAGTTTGCATCGTGGATTATTCGCAGTATCTTCCGATTGTAACTACTTAGATTACTATTATTACTTAGTAGACGCGAATTTTAAAATCGAAAAATATAGTACTCTAAGTAATTAAAATCCGCACTGATTTTATTCGTGTAAGCTGTAGAATTTGACTACTTAGGTTACTTTGACTGCTTAGAAGTTTTACACTTTAAAATACTCAGGTACAAGACTCTAAGTAGTTACTATCCGCACTTTATTTTATTTACAGGAGGTGCATAATATCACTACTTAGATTACTATTACTACTTAGAAGTGGTCCATTTCAAAACAGTAAAAAATATTATAATCTAAGTAGTTATAGTCCACATTGTGGTTTGTTCGCAGTAGCTTCGGACTGTAGGTGCGTAGTTTAATATTATTACTTAGAAATCGCACAATTTAAAGCAGTAGTAAAGTGCAGTAATCTAAGTAGTTACAATATAACTATTTAAGATACCAGTACTTAGATAAGTTTCAAATTATAGTTCTGTTGACGTACAGGATATTACCTGAACGAAAAGAGCAATCATTTAATCGACCTCAGGAGTTACTGAGGTCGTCCTCAGTATGACGTGTTAGGTGGGTAATACAGGGCATTTGATTTACTAGTATCACACTTCATTTGTAGAACAATTAATTCGATGGAAACTTCACCTTCGAACCCTAAGATAACAGTGAGATATTCACAATAAACATGAAATACCAGGACACAAGTCCTGTTGTCCGTTGTCTACTGTGGTCCCTGTCGCGGATTTTCGAGTCGTTCTTCCGCGTAACGGGTCATGCAAGGATAGGACCGTCTCCATAAAGCCGCCGGCGAATTTACAGCGCGTGACGACGGGCATTCCGCCGCTTTTATACGCGATAAGTATCCGCACGTACGCCATAATCTTGGCGGATTAAAGTCATGAATGGCCCCATAAAGGGGTCGTCGTATACCTCGATTCGCACCGGTTGCAACACTGCGACACAACGGCGCACTCAGCGCTTTAAGTCTGATTTAAGGGAGGAAATGACACCTTCCAAATCTAGCCCCGATGGGGCCAAATGTGCACGTGATTAACGCCAAAGAATTTCTTCTTAACGCCTTGCCATCCTGATTAGCCACGGTGTCTTTGGCTTATTTAGCAACTTAATGTGAGTCACGATTTCGACTGGCTGTTTTAGTACGTCGCGTTTGACAGCCCTGTGAAATTGCGACGTTTGTAACCTATAAAACGGTATATTGTGCTTAATAAACTTGGTGGGATTGCGTGAGAGTTAGAACAATGTATTTCACTTCGGTTATGAGGAAATGTTTCTTTTTTATGTCAAACGAAACTGATTTATTATTTTGTATCGTACAGGTTATCTGTAATGTCATTTTTATACGTATTTATTAGTTTTCATTTGTCATTGAAATTATAGTTTTATTTGTGATAGTGAAAGGTTTAATTAAAATTAAGACAATTTATTAACGATCTGAATGTCTTATGTTCTTGTAAAACATTATACTTTTTTTTCAGTTATATTTTTCTTATTTAGACACGTTATATTTAGTTACATAGTTAAATGTTAAACATAAAATAAATTGTAACTCAAGGATCGAGTATTTAGTAAAATGTAGATATAAAAATTGATTCGTTTTTAATACAATGTATTTACTTCCTCGACTTCCCCTTGTTTCCATATATAAATTGTCACTTTTTACTGTTCCCAAATGTTGTTAATAAAAAATAAATTTATTGTTTAAAAATGTCTAACTCTGTAATAAATACAGATTCTGCTTATTACACAAAATTTAAATGTTCTGAAGGGTGTAAAGAATAAAAATGACCAATATTATAATTCTAATAAAAAAATCATAATACGTCACGTATTAAAAATAAAGTAAAAATAGAATGTTCAACAATGACAAAGTAATTTTTTAGTAATCGATATAATATATAAGGATTAATTTTGAGAATGAAATAACTTATTTATCATATTAGAATATTGATCCGGGATACTTATACATTTGTAAAGATATACTTGATATCAAAACATTTTAAATGGAATTTAAGCATAACTATTACGAATGTCTGACCATTAATGTCTTTTTTCACTTAACGTTATAAGCTGCCGCCCGTATTGTTATTGACCCTAGCAAGATTTTACACGTATTGATTAACGTTTTGTGACTTAAAATTTGTTAAAATTATTATCATTATTTTTATTCAAGCAGTTCTAAACATATAAATCGTAAACTGTTAAAAAAATTAATTTTTTTACAGGAATTTTCATCTTCCTTTGTACAAAGATGAATTAACCATGCCTAAAAAATTATTCAATAACATAATAAGCTGTTAAAAAAGAGCCAGTGATAATAATTTGTACGCTTCGATAATATTGATTCCGCTCAAAAATGTGTAATACGATAAATGGGATGATCGCTATGTTGAATTATTTTCGCGAGTATTATTATTTCTTCCATTTCGGAATTTGAAACTCTATCATATATTCATACGATCCATTAATGCATTTTGATTAAACTAAATAAACATCGAAATTACTGTAATGCGCGGCGTTTCATTGACGTAACGATAATTTAATCGGTTCAATTTCGAAGCCCAGCACGCTTGGATTCATTAAAAATGTGTAGTATAATAACTACCGGTTCATTTGCATTGTATTTCTTTCGGTAAGTGGAATGTGTTCCGAGTATTCGCGTAATATTTTATGCGTATTAAAGTGTAATTAACTTAACAGTTTTAGTATAATGACGTATTAATTGTTTACTCAAGAGGATACTTGACGTTTGTTCGACAATAAGATTATAAATTATGAAATTTTTGGAAAATTTGTTGAATTTTCTGAATGGAGGTTGATTTGACCAATTTTTTGGAAACTTATTACATTGAAAATTAAATTCTGATAACAATAAATTATTTTTTGTTCTTTAGCTTTTAGAGTAATTTCTACATATTTTAACTTTATGGTTAGCAATTTAGTTTAGGACATTTTTAATAATAGTTGTTTTATTCCGTATTTTACCAAACATTTTATATTTCATTCAATTACGTTTTATATACCTTTTTTTTTGTTTTGAGATCAAAATATCAAGTAACAACATCAGATAGACTTACACCCATTCTCTCGCACCCTCGCCTTGGCACTGTCTCGGGGAGATCTTCATATTCAGAAATGGAGTACCGCGGCTTTAACATTGTCCTATTTTCGCGACAGTTGGCAGAAAAAGAGCGACGTCGGGTACAAAACAAAAACACGAGACTAAATCACATTGACAAATTAAAGTTTCTTTCCCGAGCGATGTACCGTCTTGTATATTTTCATCTGAAAAGGACAATTTGCGAGCGAACGAGTCAGCCGGGTACGGCGCAAACTTATAAATCTACTATATTATGCGGTGAAATAATAACGACAATGGAAACTTCCAACAATAAGCTCTCCGGACAATCGTATTGAAAACAGTGGAGGCACGTATACAATGGTACGTCTTACGTGCGACCACCGCATCGCGAGTAATTATTGGTCTCGTTATGTGTTAAAGACCTACGGATTACACCTCGCTCTAAGGACAGGAGTTTCGCAGCCTTATTCTCATTGCTTCTGGTACCTATAATGTAAAATCGGACAGCGATAAGAAGCTCCATTTTTAAAAAATGTCGAGAAAATCGTTTCCTCAGGTTCCCTATTCAAGATTTTTCATAACCTCAAAAAATACGTCAGATTTTATGTGATACAAAATTTTTTAGTTTTTGGAGTTGTCGATTACAAATTTATCGTCAGATATTAAAAATTCAAACTGGTGGATACAATATGGGGATCAAATTATTCGTTAAATAAAATAATCGTTATTTCTTTTGGGACATTAAACAATGCCCATCCTGCAAAAACTCCTAAAAAATGCATCAAATCAACATCCGCTGTATCTACATTGAATTACTGATGCACCATTGAAAAATCAATACTTTCGGATGATGAATTTAATTTCCACAAAACGAGAAACAAAAATAACTTTATAAAGACTATCGAATCAACCAACAGAACAGAAGTTTATGGTTCAACATTATCGAGTATATAATACGTTCAAATACATAAAATATGGTAATATATCAAAGTCCCCTTACTAGTGCCCTAACCCTACAAGGAAGGGATTGCCCTATAAATTTCGTTAGATCCACAATTTACCGCGAATATGTACATAATGGTACGAAACACTAAATTACTTTTCAAACTTTTATTACCAAATGGACGGAAACGACTTGCGATGCCGTTTGTAAGCAACCTGGGATTGTACCATCCCTTGCCGAACGACTCATCCCTCGAGGAAGCTAGCGAAACTCCTCAAGGGGAGAAACTTCAATATTTATGAAAGGAATATCTCAATGGTCGCGATGCGCTTGATTGATTTATCTAGGAAAGTCCCTGGATCTTCGAATATCAATTTCGCACGGTAATATTGTATATTAACGGGATAGATATTTCAATTAAGAAAAGAGAACGTTAACTAAACAGGATTAATTTCATGAAAGAAGAATGTCTCGAGTCTATTGATTAAAAAATTCCTAACGAAATAAAGAAGAAGGATCATTAATTAAATCAGTAATCATTTTTAAAAACATAGGTCAATTTTTTGAATGTAATAAATAAATTTTATAATTTGAAGCTTCCTTCCCCCTCACTTCCCAATTACTCGCTTCCGCATTTGTGGCATGCGAATTTCTCGAAACGTCTTAAATTGCTTCATACACAATCTTTAATTTGGAACAAAACCATGCTTAAAGTAGAGAACGAGAGCGGCATTGTTTGCTCTCGGTATCAATGGAATTTTTGTATTATTTAATCTCGTTAATTAAAAGCAACGGCGAAGGCCACGGGAAGATGGTTCGCGATAATGATATGCTTTGTCGCCGGACAACAATGAACCTTTGGAAAGTCCCGAACCCCGAGAGTTTCTTGAACGCGAAAAACGTGACTCCGAAAGGTTATATACCTATATGCGTCCCCATACATACTTTTTTGCAATCTAAAAAAAAAAATAATGACCGATCTGGTCGAACGGTGCGCGACTTTGCGATCCAATTATACGCACGGGGCCTCTGCTTCTTCTTGCTACTGAAAGCGATTGCATGAATGGGGCCATTATTGCCCGACAGAGGGAGGGTCGATGATATAGCGAAGCTCGTGTATATCTGCTCTATATCGGCAGTCCTTGATTCGACAATGGGTCTATACGTTCGAATGGAAATTGAAACAAATTGCCGCTGACTGGTCGAGCGATGAGGTTACGCGGCGCGCACCTTCCTACTTGATTCCCGGCTTGCCCACTTGATAGATCGAAATTGAGCTAGTCCTCTATTTCGAACCCACTTTCCAATTCAAAGGCGCGTGATATATGATAAAAACAAGTACAAAGAAATGTGTGTCAAATGTACTTTTTTCTTTGAGAGTCATTTAACCTTCTAAAGTGATAAATTCAATTAGAAGATGAAGGAAGCTAATACCTCATACCTTATATTGTTAGTTGCAAGTCTTTAACATGTTTGTCCGGAGTGGGCGCATAGTTACTACTTAGATTACTGTATTTTACTATTCCAAGCACGATTTCTAAGTAATAATAGTAATCTAATGAGCTATATTATTCACCTACCGGGAATAGAATAGGTGCATATTGTAACTACTTAGAGTACTACATTTGTCTATTTTGAACTGAGAGACCGCTAAGTAGTAATAACAATTTAAGTAGTTATATTTCGCGGCTATCACGAACAAACCACCATATCACTACTTAGAGTACTTAAGTATTTTAAGCCCGACTTCTAAATAGTAATAGTAATTAAAGTAGATAAATTATACTCCTCATGCAAATAAAATACGGTACATCTTATAACTACCAAGAGTACTGCAATGTTTATTAAAAGGAGCAACTTCTAAGCAGTAATAGCATTCTAAGTAGTAATAGGTAAGTAATAATAGTAATCTAAGTAGTTATATTTCCTCCTGCGAAGGAAATTCGGTGTAGATTATTATTACTTAGAGTAGTGAATCTGAGTATTATAAACTGCTCAAAATCAAAGTAGTAATAGCAATCTGGGTAGTATCTAAGTAATAGTTATCTAAGTAATGATAGTAATCTAAGTAGTTACAGTAAGCTAAGTATGTATATTATATACCTCCTGCGAAGAAAATATGGTGCAGATTGTCATTACTTAGAGTACTGAATTAGAGTAGTGTAAACTGCGCAGCTTCTAAGTAGTAATAGCAATCTAGGTAGTATCTAAGTAATAATTATGTAAGTAATGATAGTAATCTAAGTAGTTACAGTAAGCTAAGTATGTATATTATATTCCTCCTGCGAAGAAAATATGGTGCAGATTGTCATTACTTAGAGTACTGTATTAGAGTAGTGTAAACTGCGCAGCTTCTAAGTAGAAATAGCAATCTAGATAGTAATAGTTATCTAAGTAGTTATAGCAATCTACGTAGAATAGTAATCTAAGTAGTTATAGTAATCTGAGTAGTAATAGTAATCTAAGTGGATATAGTAATCTAAGAAATAATAGTAATCTAAGTAGTTATATTAAACCCCTCTAACGAAGGAAATATGGTGCCAATTATAATTACTTAGAAGACTGTATTTGCGTATTTAAAACAGCTTCACTTTTAAGTAGTAATAGCAATCTAGGTAATAATAGTTATCTGGGTAATAATTGTAATCTAAGTAGTTACATTATACACCTCCTGCTAAGGAAATTCGGTGCAGATTGGTATTATGTAAAGTAGTGAATTTGAGTATTATAAACTGCTCACTCAAAGTAGTAATAGCATTCTGAGTAGTAACAGAAATTTAAGTAGTAATAGAAATCTAGGTAGTAATATTTATCTAAGCAATAATCATAATCTAAGTAGTTATAGTAATCAAAGTAATTATATTATACACCTCCTATGAAGGAAATGTGGCCCAGATTGTAGTTACTTAGAATGCTGTATTTGCGTATTTTAAATAGCGTCACGTCTAATAGTAATAGCCATCTAAGTAATAATAGTAATCTAAATAGTTATATTATGAACCTCCCGCGATGAGAATATAGTTCGGATCGTAACTACTTAGATTACTGCGTTTTCTTATATACAATGGGCGATTTCAGTAAAGATATTTCAAACTTTCTCATGCAATAAAATAGTCAACTCTCATCGTGCTCTAACTTGGAGGAAATACAAAAAAAAATAAGAAATTATCGTGCGATTCATCGAATACATTCTTTACTACTAATATCACATACTATTATTGACATTTTTCTAAGTGAATATATATTTATGCGGAAAAATATACATGATACGTTTCTCTAACAAAAATCTATTGAAACGAGCACACAACTACCGTGAAAATGACCCCGGATTAAAATGTGAAATAAACCGAAAAAATACCCACACATCAAACTACTCCTTGAAAGGAAGGCGTCAGAGTTAACAAACAAAAATGCAACCGATCTTGATCGCTCGCTGGATTGCACGTACTCGATGAAAGTTTAAGTAGTTCGCACCGGCGTTGAGTCAGACACGCGAGAAACGAACCGGTATAACTATGCATCCGTAAAGAGTTTCCCCCGTATAATTCGCTGCAAATTGCGGAAATGTTGCGGCAGTGCCTCGCAAATTGTAAACAAAGCAGAATGCCATTCGCAATTGAAATATAACGATTCGTCTAACAATACGTTTTGTCATCGTAAATACTTGCGTCCCGTCACAAAGCCGAGACTGGAAGCGACTCGACACATTTGTCGCTCTTAAATTTATTTAAGGGCGCTTAATTACTTCCGTCTGGATGTGCGAAGGCTAAGTAAACTATTCGCTTTGTTCATAATTTAGGATAACTCTGGTTAATTGAACGCCTTTTCGTGTTTGACGAACTGACTCGTATTTATTTCAAATCGCTAAATTAGATTTCAGTTAAATTTATTCAGTAGTCGATTTAAGCATATTTGTATTGTTTTCACGTAGAGTAATTAAGGGTAATGTTTAATTTGACAGCTGCATCATTCTTCGAAGTATCTCAATGGATTTGAATAATAATGAGATACTTTGACTATTCAAGATGGCTCTTAGTATTATTATAATCTTATTTGCCCATTGTGAAACGATTAAATATAAACAATTAATTTTATTTTATTTTGAAACTAATATGTCAACAATAAAAATATAAATTTATTTCGGGTATTTTTTTATTATAGTGGCAACGTTTTGTAAAAAATTCTTTACATGCATTAAGTCAATTCAATTAACAAAATATCTTATTAATAAGTTTTATTAACACGTAAGTCATATTTTGCTAAAACAGAAACCGCACTAGAATTCTTGCAATTCTATTACTAACAAAAATAAAAAATAAAGTAATTAAATAAATAATCCTATTTCATTTCTATTAACACCTTTCAACTGCATAACCTTTAAAGAGTAGGAAATGTCAACGAGTTAAAACACTGAGGCTGTTTTACAACGTAAAAAAAATTGTTAATAAGTTTCAATTTTAATTCACATAAAGTAATTAAACTCCGATTCAATACGGTTAATCGTTTTATATTTGAGTATTTTAAACTCCGTGACTTCTAAGTAGTAATATTAATCTAAGCAGTTATATTGTACATCTCGATCGTAGAAAATTCGGTGCATTTAATAACTACTTAGAGCACTGAATTACAGTATATTAAAAAGAACAGCTTCTAAGTAGTAATAGTAATATAAGTAGTTATGTTATACAGCGAGTGTGAATAAAATACGGTGCGTATGACTACTTAGAGTACTTAGATTACTATTATTTTCTGTTTTAACTTGCGCGACTTTTAAGAAGTAATAGTAATTTAAGTACTTATATTATACGCCGGCAGCAAAAAAAATACGATGGGTCTTGTACCTACTTAGAGTACTGCATTGCAGTATATTAAAATAGGCAACATCTAAAAATAATCTAAGTAGTTAAAATACGCGGCAATTGCTAACAAACCATGACGCAAACAGTAACTACTTAGAGTACTTTTTTGGTATTTTAACATGCGCAATTTCTAAGTAGTTACAGTAATCTAAGTAGTTATATCATACACCTGCAGCGAAGAAAATATGATGGGTCTTGTAATTTCTCAGAGTACTGTATTGCAGTATATTAAAATGTGCGAAATCTAAGTAGTAATATAAGTAGTTACATTTCGCGGCAATTGCAAACAAACCATCACGTAACTGTAACTCCTTAGAGTACATTTTTTGGTATTTTAACATGCACTATTTCCAAGTAATTATATTACACACTTGCGGCAAACAAAATACATTGCGCATTGTAACTACTGAGAGTACTGCATTATAGTATATTAAAACGAACGACTTCGAAGTAGTAATATTAATCTAAGACGTTATATTATATCCCTCCTAATTTTTCAATTCTTAAAAATGTACTACTAACCGAATTAAACAATATAATTTTGATATAAATTAATAAATGTTTTAATTAGTAACAAAAAAAATTAACCCTATCTCATCTCCATTAACACCAATTAACTAATTAACCTAATGTCAAAGAGTGTTACAATGTAAGAAAAACTGTTAAAAAGTTGGAAATTTGATTCTCATAAAGCAATTAAACTCTCATTCAACACGGTTAATTGTACCGATAAAAAATGCAACATTTGACAAACGTAAAATTTCGCCAATTCGAAGTGCCGTGTAAAATGACCCAAACGCACGAGACAGTACTTAGCGGTTATTACGGTAGATAATCTCGACTATTAAAATAAATTTAGTGCGTGCATTAATTACTCTGAATGTCCCTGAGTTCATCGGATTATTTCCATTTTACAGTGCTGTAGTAACGGTTCTATTCGCGACAGCTGGTTTCACGCGAGCAAATTCGTCGGATCGTAAATTCGCAATTCGTCCGTTACTCGCGAGACTAAACTTTAGCATAGAATCTCGACGGTGACCAAGTTATACGATATGGCTGTGATTTTAATTTAAATAACAAAAAATTAGTCTCATATCATTTGTATATTAAGTATCAAGAGAATAATATTTGTTTTATCGTTAAGTCTAAGTAAAGAGAAAACTTAACGATTAGTGTTGTTCAAAATTTCCTTGAAATTTCTACAACGTCGGTATAAAACAATAATTAAACAGGTAAATTATAACATTTTTAATGTTACTTAATTTAATTATAATATCTTATCGTTATTTTAGTATATTCATTTTAACCAATTCCTGTTAAAATAAATTTGGTAAATGAATTTTTATAGTTAAACATATTTTTAGATACAGTTACGATGTCATGTTTAAGAAGAATACTTAAAGATGACTTACTAGAGTGACACATTTAGATCACCGAGACGTATCGATACTTAATGTATAATTCTTGTGACTGAGCCACGAGGACATGTCGTTCCTTTTGTATCAAATATTCATGTCACTGACTGTCAGCGATTTAGTATCCTTTGTCTAAAATATTACTGCAAAATTGAATTTTGATAAAATATTCAGATGAAAATATAAATACGCGGGAAACTAACTAAGAAATATGCAAATTGTTACCTAAAAAATAAACTACAAAATAGTTTGTATGCCTGTGAACATATTTTAGTAGCTACAACTATTATTATGTTATTATTAAATAAACAATAGTTATTTTTAGAGATAAGATATCGTAGGTTACTTATTACCAATTTTATTTGCTTTTGTAAATAAACTGTGGTAATTACGAAAATTATTGTTGGGTATTATTATGGTTTTAAATCTTGTTGTTCTATAACCGAACCATTTAAGTTAATGAAATACACGGTAAATAGCGACTACTGCAGATGGTCAATAAAAAGTGCCAAAATATAATGTTTTACAATTTCTAATCGAATTACTACACTGAGAGTAACGAGATTGTTTATTAAGAATAATTAGAGTGTTATATTTTTCTATTTTAAAATGTGCGGCTTCTAAGTAGCAATAGCAATCTAAGGAGTTATATTCATCACCTACTGCGAACAAAATACGGTGTGTATTATAACAACTTCGAGTACTATATTTTTGATTTTTTTAAATTTATTTTTAAAATGCCCGACTTCTAAGTAGTAATAGTAATATAAGTATTTATATTCCGCTGCTATTACGAATAAATCTAGATGCGAACTGCAACTACTTAGAGTACTGTACTTGAGTATTTTCTAATGCACGAGTTCTGAGAAGTAATAGTAATCTAAAGGATTAAAATTTTTACCGACTTTGAATAAAATATGGTGCTTATTGGAACTACTTAGAGTACTGCATTATAATACATTAAAATGGGAGACATGTAAGTAGTAATAGTAATCTAAGGAGTTATATTCATCACCTACTGCGAATAAAATATGGTGTGTATTATAACTACTTAGAGTATTATATTTTTGTTTTGAAATGCGCGACTTCTAAGTAGTAATAGTAATGTAAGTAGTTATATTCCGCGGCTATTACGAACCAACCTCGATCAGAACTGCAACTACTTAGAGTACTGTACTTGAGTATTTACAAATGCACGAGTTCTAAGAAGTAATAGTAATCTAAGGAATTTATATTTTTCGCCGAATAAAATATGGTACTTCTTGTAACTACTTAGAGTACTACATTGTAATATATTAAAATAGGAGACATCTAAGTAGTGATAGTAATCTAAGTGGTTTCAATCTAGGGCTACTGCGAATAACCTACAAAGCGAACTATAACTACTTAGATTTCTATATTTTATACTATTAAAATGACGACTTCGAAGTAGTTATAATAATCTAAGTAGTTATATTATTCATCTCGTAAAAATAAAATTCGGTGCGGATACTACTTAGAGTACTGTATTTTCTGTTTTAAAATGCACGACTCCTAAGTAGTAATAGTAATCTAAGTACTTACATTACGGACAAACCTCGATGCGAACTGCAACTACTTAGAGTACTGTACTTAAGTATTTTCAAATGTGCCAGTTCTAACAAGTAATAGTAATCTAAGGTGTTATATTTTTCATGGACTTTGAATAAAAGACGGTGCTTATTGTAATTACTTAGAGTACTGCATACGATATTAAAAGGAGCGACATCTAAGTAGTAATATTATATACCTCCCGAAAATAAAATACTGAGCGGATCGAAATTAGTTAGGGGACTGTATTTCGATATTTTAAAAAAGGTGACTTCTAAGTAGTAATATTATTGTAAGTAAATTATTTTTTAGAACCAATTCAAATTTTGGAAAAAATTTAAATTTCTTTCTATATGTATTTTTCGCGAATATTCACCGAAATATACAATGAATCATTGTCGCTCCTTTCGTTCATCGACTCGTATTAATTTTGAAACTTCGGAAACCCTCCATCTAATTAACATCCAAAATGCCTCAAGCCTATTTCCCCTTTTGTAGGAGTGACGCATAACAACAGCTGCTTTTCATCGACGCTTCTGGTAAAATTCCTCCCGGCATGTCTGAGGTGTGCTCCTTCAGGCACTGCCGATATTTATCCTTAGACGTCCCGGGAGAGAAAAGCGGCGCAATAAATGTCGGGCATAAGCGCAACCCTAGATCTTGTTCTGGCATCGAGAGGAGCCGGGAGTTCATATTTCTTCATTATGGAGGACCAAATACTCGCCGTGGTTTCTTCCATTGCCTTATGCATCGACCTTTTTATGTAAGTTAGTCACGCTATACTAAATTCAGCTCTCCCGTCTGGTCATTTAAATGATGTCGAGAGCGACTGTCATAACGTGCACGTATATCATAAGTAATAAGCACGTTGAATTTAAGATGACAATCAATTTAAATTAACGATTGTTCAAGTAAAATTATAGATGAGACATATTTTTTAAAATTATGAGTAAGATTTGCAAAAAATAAGAAATATTTGTTTTAAATTATTGAATTATTTATCATTTCAAATAAATTTTTTGCTTTATGGAGAACATGTATAACATATTATAATATTTACTATACACTCAGAGAAACATATAGTCATCACTGTATTTCACTCAAATTTGTGGCGATCAGCATTATAATATACTTAATTTTATAACTATTTTTTAACTTTGAACTTTAGGTCAATTTCGAAGGTTATTTGAGGATTAATGTTATTTTTTAAAATAGTAACCCCAATTATTTACCCCGGATTCGAAAAGAACGGGAAACTGTTGATCCGAAATGATAGTTTTATTAAATTTCTAGAATGACCTTCACTAGGTCAAATCTAAAAAATCCGTCTAAAATCTGGTTTTTGCAATTTTTTATTTAGTAATTTCCAGACAAAAGTATCTGATGATAAAGGCAATCACTTCAGTGTCATATTAACTTTCACCTTTGGAAATCAATCTTCAAGGTCGTCGGAAGGTCAAAGTTTTTTTTTTTAATTAAAACTGTATTTGTTGCATCGGATTTAAGCTCACCTTAACAATTTACAAACTAACATTCCGCATGATGACCTTAAAAATTGGTCCTAAGGTCAAAGATATTATTAGAGTTAGATCAGACCTTTTATTGTGAATCGTCATATAAATCAGTCGCCCTATATATATTAAATATTCAAGAATATTTCGATGAGATTTTTAAATATTTCCAAAGTTTACAATTTGAATTTAGTAGAAAAATAGTTTGTTCGTCTTTAATTTTCTCATTTTTTAGTAAAACGAATCAACAAACGCTTTCAGATTCATTTAAAAAAAAAAAATTAAAACCTGTGCAAAAATACACTAACGGTCAACGCACAAATAAAATCCATAAAATATTTTAATACAAATACAAGTTATGCGTAAAAGGAAACCATCATTAATTATCAATGACAGCGGAAGCTCCATTAACACATCGATCCATAATTGGACGAAACATTACGTGCATTTACATTTCATATTAATCATAATTCTGTCATCGAAAGTGTAATTTTTTGCTAAATAGTTTCCCTTTAATAAAAACACATAAATCTTGGGATCCTTTTCGGAAAACTTAGCCTCTACTATCGATGTGGTCGGATATTGTGGTCGGCAATAATGCTTTGTGATTAATGTAGCAATTATAAACCTCAGTCATAAAGACACATGACCACCGAGACAGTGGAGATTTCCGAATCCGATATTAAGATATTGGTTGGGTATTGTGCGTTATATACCCGTACGATAGAATCAGTAATTAATCGACGTACTTTACCAGATGCATTATGCCTCCTCTTATAATCAACAGAAAGCACTTGAATTAAGTTCAGTCTAGCGTAACATATTGCGCACGGTTATTATTTGCATGCATAACGTACATTTCCATACGTTGCATAATATATAAACGGAACAGCTTTTATTTAAAAAAAACTGGTGGCGGGTTATCAAAATTTGGAAATTAATAAGTTTTTCGAAAATTTAGCAAATCTTCGCAGGAACAAATCTTAAAATCCTGTAAAAGATCATTTCGTCTCGTCTCGAATTAAGTAGACTCGAGAATTCTCGTCTCTGAGGAATCCCAAAACAAACTGTCGAGAATTTCGAGACGAGACGAGAGTTTAAGTGGCGAGACGAGAAATTTTCGTTTGAAACTTATCGCTAATTGCAAGAGTCTTTACAAATTTGAAATTCCTTCATAAAAACAATTACATATGACTGGAGAAGCTTCATTTTCATTACAGCAATTCCTGTAATACTGGCGTTTCTATTTTCAATTATGCATACCAAATTTATTACATATCTAACCAAAATTCAATAAAATTAAAACATTCTCAATATTCTATTATTGACTAGTTTTACAGTGTAATAAATAAGTTAATAAAAAACATGTAAATGCCATTGTTCAATTTAAAATAAATTCCCTACCAAAAAGGGAACCAATAACAGGCAGTGGATTTGGTTGCTAGAGAATGGCACAACAGATAAATTGGCAGACAGAGGGAACGTGATAACTCGATCGGACAAACTTTTTATGCACGGAACATAGGTGTAATCATTTTTTGTTCCTGGTATTCAAATTTACGAGTGAAAAACTCGGTTATATATTTTTTTCCAAAGATAGGTTGAAGCGCTTTGTAATTTATATTTCATATTACTAATGATGTTAGAATTATTATCTTACCTACTTGGAAACAGACTACGATAAAATTTTGATTAAATAATTGTAACATATATAGTTTTTTCGTAATTATCTGTTTTTAATGATATTCTGTGCGCTTATGTACATAATTTACTGTTTCTATACTTTTCGGTTTCTACATTGCTAAAATTGGTTAATAATTTTTCACGCATTGCATTTTAAAAAATGGATTTATTAAACGTCTAATAAATGCTGTAAAAATAAAAAAGGTAAACAAAAAATACACATTTTTAATATAATTTTACAAATTTTGCTGTGATTTCACAGTAATGTGATTTAGCAGTATTTATTTTCACAAGTATTTATTTAATATTTATTTATTTATTTTAAGACATCATTCATGAACAAATAGAGAAGAAAAATATTTACACGTGATTCCAAGTCATGTTTTTTTTTTTAATTATCCTGATTGGAGTATCTCAATTTAATGTAATCAAATTAACATTAGAAGAATTTCTAAAAACATTTCAGTTGCTACATGTACAATGTCTCTAAATTCAAAACTGTTCGTTTTTATTAGGTTCTTTCATTTTTGAATTTGATCAAATTAATTATGTAGCTGAATTTCATTACTTCATTAAAAAGCAAATCGTTTATAAACGTGCACCAAAAAATTGTTTATTAAATTATTGGTCATTTTTATATGAATCGTACTGAAATATTGCAGAAGATAATCCTATAGCATGCAGGAATGTTAAGAATTTTGTAATACAATTGCAAATAGATTTACTAACTTCCTCCGTTATTCCAGACATAGCTTTACTTTTGTAAATTGTATAGACATTATTAATGAATGAACCTATTAAAATATTTCATAATGTCTGTATGGTTTTTCCTTATTACTACTAAAATATTAGCAAAATACTGATTAATAGGTTTTACAAACTTTTCGGAAAAGTTTGAGATGAATTTTTTATAAAGTCTACTTTGTTATCTCGGTGCATTAATTTAATAAATTATATTTTAAGTCGCAACTTCTTACAGATTCTTCTATTAAATAATTTGAAACTTGATATTTATTTGAAACGAGCAATTTCTTATTAATATACATTTTGGTTATGTTCTCTTTTGACTAGTAGTTAATAAAACAATGGAAATTCGTTTAAGGTAGGTAAATAACGAAATAAACAAGCACTCAAAATTCCTAGAACAGCAGTTTAACACGTAACATTCCTAATGTTAAAATTTCAAAATTCAAAATGGCGGATCCAATATGGCATACTAATTTTTAAAATATTATTGAAATTTCATAAAAATTCATATCTGGGGGTTTCTGGGGCCGTTAAGAACGGATCTGATGTTAAAATTTCATAAAAATTTATATCTGGGGTTTTTTGAGGTCGTTGATAACAAAGCTGATGTTCAATAATTTGACTATTACTAAAATCATTGTAATTCATTTTCCTCATCCATAATTAACTATTTACTTAAAATGTGACGGAATTCACGTTAAACTCTCAAAATATTTGGACTGATTTTTACACACTATGAGTAATATATTACCATGACAACACACAAAAACAAAAGAAGTTAACTGATTAATTTCGTCAGTCTTTAAAAATCTTTAATAATACAACAGTGGACCTTTTATCTCACATTACCCATACAATCCCTTCATGAAAAATTGTATAACAGTTCTTTAATTTTTAGAAATTTTAGAGGCATAATATCTCACAATGTCACATAATATCCTAATTTCAATAGTTACTTTATGTAAAATTAGTAGTTAAAGATCCCAAAAACTCTTATATGTAAACGTATACTAAAATCTAAAGATCTTTAAAATATTTCGTTCGACATATTGGATTCATCATTTAAAATTTATAAAACTGTCTTCGAATTTGTAATCCACCATATTGGATCCGCCATTTCCCTAAATAATAAATTTCAAAACAATCTGATCAATTTTTTAAAGTTTCTTCCGCTATATTAGATACGCCATTTTAAATTTTTGAAAACTAACACCAGATCAGCGATTCCAAAAATCTCTGTGTACCAAGTTTCAAGTAAATCCGTTAATTTATTACTTTATTTTCTTCAAGAAGCATATGTGTCACGAATAGGAGCTCGTATATTTCATTACGTACACAGATTTTATGGTAATTTGTAACATTTTAAAAAAAGTTGTCCCACAAGTTTGAAGGTTATAATTTAATTTGTACGTGTGGCACATCCTTGTTTTAAGGCTTTTTTATTTAGTTATATCTCCAACTACTTATGTTATAACCTACAAGGCATGGAATTCTTCGTTAAAAAAGTTATGATGTTTAAACTGAAAAAAAAACCTTGAATCATTCAAGAAAATGACGAATTTGATAGTTTCACTTACACTTATCGGTTCCTACATTATTATAGTCATTATTAAAGACACGATACACTTAAAGAGCACCAAGGTTTATTAAATTATGATATCTCCAAATTTGTGTAAATCTTTAATGTATCATAATGTACGACAACCTAAAGTTCAAAAATTCTGGAGATATGCCCATCTATTTTTCTGTTGTCAAATTCTGTAAAATCAACTGATTTGTCCGAAGAATCTACATATTTGTTAAGCAATAATAAACAGATGACATTAAAAATAGATGGCAAAGACAATAATATTATAATTATGAAGTTAAAAATCCTTCATTTTCTAACCTCTTTTCGAGACGAATTAGACAAAGTTAAGAATTTTGAAGATTCATTTGATTTCATTTTTGCATAATTGTTTGGTTCAAGTTTTATCGTTTGCACATTAATTCGTTTTGTTTACAGAATTGTGTATTGAATTCAAATTAATTTTTTTTTTAAATAACGTCTTCTCTTTTACATAAGTTAAATGTCAAGTGAATTTTTAATGTTTGAATAGAAAAACCACAAATTGATACAAAGAATTTAAAATTTCTACATCAGCCAACAAAAATCTAATTTAAGAATTCCATAAAATATTGAAAAATAGAAAACCATTCGAATCAACGAGATTAAAAAAAGATACACATCTTAAACTAGTTTCTAATTGAACGATGGAATGACTAACCAGGATACTCAGATTACAGTTTAATAACGGCGTAGTAAGTAACCATTCGCATGTTTTTCAAAAATAAAATGAATTTTTGAAATGAAAAACCGAAGATACCAAACGAAATGATGGTTACGACGACGGAACGGCCGGAAATACGTAGAATCTCAATAATTATACTGCTGCTATACATGTATATATGAGGCCTTGCTCAGTGGGCGCGTTTACATTCAAGGGGTTTGCTATTCACTAATCCAACCCAGGACTGAGATTCGCATGCAGCTAGAAGATCATAACTTCGGTATATCTCCTTGCTCGTACCATTCAGATCTGGATCTCCGGTGTAATTCAATTCTAAAGCAAATTGAGAACGGTTATAATACTTGCCTACCTACAACGGAAGCTTTTACAATGTTTGGCATTCCCAGATGATATAGGTATCCGCATTCGAATTGAATGTCGTCAATTTTATTCTGAGTCCTAATGCAACATTCTGAGGGAATTTGCTACTTTCGAATGTTATCATGAATTTTTCTCAAATTCTAAAATGACTAAATTTAGAGGGCATATTTCTAAAAAGTGTTCCAAGCATTCCTATTCGCCGTTCTTTGACATCAGTTTTTAGCATTTGCTTATTACATATATTATTTTACATTCATATTTGAAGATATGAAGAGTATATTTTACGAGGGTTCGTAAAAAAGTTGGTGTTATACGTAATACCGCCGTCGTAAAATGCCAGGGACTGGGATGCTAAAAAATGCACAACTATTCAAACGTGGAAATGTTTCTGCAGATTACTTGAGATCGAATATGAAAAATATACTATTTTTTATTCTGTTTTCTATTACGTTATTCGTAAATTGAATAGCTTTATTATAGTTCTATTTGATGTCATTCTCGAAAGGAGATTAATTAAAATGTTTTAATTTGAAATCATCGTTTTAAGACGTCTAATTTTAAGATAAAAAAGAATTTTTTTCAGTGTGATTTTAATATCAGATCTTACTTTTGATAACCTATGACGCAAGTCTGATTTATTAAATATCAATATTTTTAATAAATAAATCTTGATTAGTACCTGAATTTATTCTATACTAACATTCAACTTTCTCTTCGTTCCTCACCACGTAATTTCCTCCATATAATAAATAGGGACATTACATACACGTGGATTTCACGTGACTGTACGAGACTCCAATTGCCTCAATGAATCAGTCCCTTTCATGTTTCTAGTCGATCACCACGTCTGCACCGGGACTAGAATATACATTCCCCGATAGTAGGTATTCATTAACTAAGTGTATTTTATACACTCGAGATAGTCTCTTCAGTAACCTTATTTCGCTTGCATGCCACCTACACAATTATGCGATTTTGTATAGGTAAAATTGCCATGACGTCCGTATACGGGGCACTGTGAAAATTCAGACACATCGAGGGCAAAGTACGAGAAACGAGATAAAATTGGATATTGAGCGTTGAAAAAACACGCGACGAGACTACGAGAAAGTCGCTTTTGCCTTACCACTCAGACATTACCTTCACCTACTTGACTTGTGAAAAATGCACCGGGATATACCCTTGTAGTATAAAGTGGAATTTTTTGGTATACCGTTTCATGAAATGTAAAGGGGATGAAACGTCACGTGTTTCTTGAATTGTTCTTCAACGAGAATAGGAAACATGTGTACCTTAACCCTTTGAAGGCGGTGGAAGATATACATATATACCACATAAAGTAACATTTTTCAGTATTTACTTATTGATATCGCGAAATTTTGTATTGTATGACAAGCTTTAAATACATATCATAAAATAATCATAAAAACACCGCCAATAAACAAAAAGTTAGCAATTTTAGCATAAAAAAATGTAGGACAATTTAAAAAAATGGAACCAGTTCCTTACACGCACATAGTTAGTTTTCTTTGGGTCATTATACTAAGTGGGCGAATCGAATGTACACTCTATTTAAATTCGCCTGATTTTGGTGCTGAAATCATAATTTGATAGATATTTAGTGGAATCGAATTTTGTAAATTTGACCTTAAAATCGTAATAAGGGATAAAAAAAAATTCTAGATATCAATTTTTCAGAAAAATTAATAGATATTTAAAAAAAATATCTGCCATATTGGATCAGCTATTTTGAATTTTGAAAATCTGATCTCAAAAGCAGCAACCCCGTAAACCCAATGATTACCAATGATTTAAAAAATTAAAAAATTCAAATAATTAGTTTTTGTTACTCGATGGTATACTCATTACTGGAATTTCTTGCTGAACATTTATTATTAAAGGGGTTAACTACTCTAAAGTTTTGAATTTTTTTGTAAGGTCTTAAAAATAATATACCGAAAGATAGAATCTGTCCAAAGTGTTTTGCATTTCATATAAAAAATTAAGAAGGTTAAACATCCGTCCAAGCACCCTCCAAAAAAAGGAAACTTCGGACAATTGTTGCAGAGCCGCCATTTTGGCATGAAAATAGTTGAAAAATTTCGTATTGTTCCTAAATGCGAACACCATTTAACCTAGTTTTAAAATTTTCTATTGACCTTTTCATTCAACCAAATATTACACAATTTTATATTTTTAATATAAACTTAAGTCATACAATTACGAAAACTAAACATTTATAGTTAATCTTACTATTTAAAGTATAATTAGCTTATTTCATTTTTTTCTTTTGCCATTACAAAATTTATTATATTTTATAAATATTAAGTATTTTAGGGTACACAAATGTAAATAATTGAATTGGATAAAAAGTAAACATCCGGAAGTAGTCGGAATCTCTAATTAAGAATCTGATTTTCAAAATAGATTTTTACAATCAGAAATGGCGGATCCAATATTTCCGACAATTTTTTAAAGAATTGAACAATTCTGCATAAAATTTGTTACGGGAAATTTTTGATAATCTTCAAATAAATATCTAGTGCTTTTTTTGCAATTTACACATTTAGATGACTATTTTTTATTTATTATGCCACGCGTAATAAATCTGATAATGTATATATATCAATAACTTTGGAAATATTACTCAATAATAATAAGTAGTAATAATTTTTTTAAGATTTTTATTCGATTAAATCGTATGCGTATTTTCTTTCATGTTTTATTTTTTAATTATGTAATACTACGAATCAAACCTTTTGAAGTGATAGTTTTGAATATCGCATCTGGTCAATGGAAACATACCTGCAACAAACAAAAATCATCATAATTATTATTCTGTACTACAAAAAAGAAGTTCGTAAAATGTAAAACAGAAATAGGATATTTATTGTTTTCCAATAAATTTGTGTAATAAACTGCAGAATATTGAATACTTGTTGAGAAAGTTTCAAGATGACTATAAGTATTTTGTACCCTCTTAGTCAGAATTAAGTTGATTCTTGGTCTTATATAAAACAACATTTTTAAACAAAATTGTAAAATATAAATACAAATATAACTGTACAAATAATAATTTTACGAAAGTTGTTGACAATTACACTTGTTCTAATCTTGTACAAAATTAAAAAAAAAAAATTAAATATTCTTACAAAATTATATAATTTTATTGCAATGTTAGTACATTTGTTGTTATGGTACAATATTTTTCTATAATAAATTTTTAAAAAATCAATTTTAAAGCAGTGTTCAAGTATTTATTGCGTATATCTGTGTAGAAATATAAAAGTAATAAGGCTGCATTTTTAAAAGATTTCGATAGAAATTACCAGGAAAATAAATTACAATAAAGTATCAGAGTGCATAATTGATTAGAAATTTTGCAAGGACTCCAAATTTGGGTTCAGAATTCTTCTCCAAAGCTGCGCATGTGCAAAAATGATCGAAAACTAGGACAAATCATTAAAAAAATGGAATTTTCACGCTATTTTTAAAAAATATAGCAAAAAACTGAAAAAAATCAGAAGACTTATATAATCATTTCGAAATATGTACTTTTAACCATTTTTCCCCAAAATCGAAATAAGTATTTTTAAGTTATGATTTTAAATAAAAAAGTCGATCTATTGTTTTTTTCGATCTACTGTTCACGCGTTAAACTTTAGCTAAAAACGCAAATGGGACTGAATTCCTCGGAAAATTTCCAATCGATTTGCACTATTTAAATATTTTTTTTTTACTAAAAGTCACAGTTTTTAAAGCAAAAATGAGCTTTTAAAATCTAATTTTAAAAAATGCCAAATTTTACTAAATTGAAGATTGTGAGACATCTATATGAGATAAACACATGAAAATTTACCTAAACACATATTTTTCAATGTAGAAAAGACTGTAAAATTTCAGACAAATCAATAACCTGGACCGCGAAGTGTTTGATATGGAATGCCTCTACTTGTAGCATCCGATTGCTGACAGTTAATCTTTAGATAAAGCTTTAATCGGAAGCGAGACACAGGGGATCAGTAGTAACAGATATTTTTGGCAAGACATTTTACGCATAAAAATAAATTACCATTTAAGGCAACATGTCATTATTAGGTCGCATTATAATTTTTCTTTGTAAAATAGAAGTTCTAAGCTTTATTTTAAGCTACCTTCGAAGACTTTATTGGATTTCTATAGAAAGATATACTTCCTCAAAAATTGGAAAAAATTGCTTTTTCTACTTTAACCGTATATTACACAGAACGAAGAGCTGAGAAAAAATTTCACCATCGGTTTCTGATGCAGCGATCCCAAATTAACAAAGATTAACTTATTTGATCTGTGTAACATTAAATTCCCTCAATATTGTTGTTCAGTGTAATATCATCTAAATTCATAGAAGTGTTATTAGATATTTTTCCTCGGGTGTGATATCTTGATGGTGAACTACCTATATGAAGCAGAGTCCATAACCTTATATCTACCGCATTTTACAGTCAACAACTTTTCAAGTTGTTTATTCAACTATTATACCTGGCAGAAAATAAAACTAGTTTCTGGCCAGTTTCTGTCCATTTTTATGTTACATGTATATGGCAGTGTAACAAAAAATTGGACAAATTTCTACTAGGGATACTAAACTTTTTTTCTTCCTGTGTACTTATTACGAGACCTTCTTAAAAAAGACCCTCGTTTCGACTCGCAGTATAAATATCTTGGCTAAAGGTATACAAATAAATAATTTCAATACACTACATCATTTGAATATTCGGAATATTCCTCCATAAATCAGTAAATCGCAGTCGCCTCTACTTCGTCGTAACCGTATCAATTTTCAGACGCGATTAAACTTCCAACGTTTGGACACCCTAGTGAAATATGCTTCCTGACCCCGTCGGTAAGAAATAAATTGGGAATGTGAGAAAACGGAAGCGATGTCGTGCAACGGAATCAGATACACGTCTCTGGATATGCATTACCTCCAAAAGGTTTCTCTACGTTGTCAGTACCTCCGAATTAAGTACCTTCAAGTTGGTACCGTGTGCTTTGACCAATAACCACATAAATGCTGTTTTTTTTTTAAGATACTGGAGTGATACAAGGTGAAGCAACGCCGGCTGGTGGAAAATTGAAAGTGTGAGTTCGAGGAAGTTTCATTAACAGCGAAGCATGTCGCTTGTACGACCAGCCTTGCCAACTTTTAAATTACATTTCGGCGGGAAAAGTGGCGCAGAGACTAAACCAGACGCCGGCTTGCCCGTCCTCGTTGTATTCTATTTATTTTCAATACGACTTTCCACCAGGATTACAAACTAGATTTTCATCGCCCGTTTCGAGATTTGCCTAAATGCGATTTCCTTGAGTACTTTCGTAATGCCTTTCCCCATTATTAAGTCGGCTAAAAGGAAAAAATCTGAGGAAAGTTGCTGATTCCTGTAATCTTCTTTTGCCGTTCCGCACAAATAACACCGCAGAGCGACCGTTCGTCATTTATATAAAAAATGTGTTTTTAAATCGAATAAAATTAATGCACGAGTACATCAACTGAAAGAATTAATTATTTAGCAGAATTCATAATTAATATGTTTTTAATATATGTTTGGGATTCATGAATTCGATAAATCTAGCAAAAAGTATATAAGAAACTTTTTATATATAAATAAGTGAAATATTTAAATTTTTAGGTTATTTATTATTTTAGACTAGTCCTGTTACTAACTTACATTGAAAAATTATTTTTAGTATGGACCATTGAAAATTAAATTTAAAGTCTTGGTATTATAATGGTCTGTTGTAATAAAAATTTTTTTTAGTTTTTTTTTATTGTAGCACCAATGATATTTTAAACTTCCATCTTCTTGGATAAAAATGCTCGTGTCGAGGAAGTTTGGTTTGTTTGTTGTTTTCTCGTTCAATAGTAAATTTTAACTGATTTTGAGGGTCGAAATTATTGAATTCGGATAAAAACTGGTCTTTTTTATCCGAGGGTATACAGATGAGGTTGTCATCAACTTAAAGATAAAAAAACGGTGGATTTAAATTTAATTTATATAAAATGCAGTCGGTAACATTTTAATAATAGTCCATTTTTCCCGGTACTAAACACTAATATACGCACATCCATCTCTTTTTCTGAAAAGGACTCGAATTGGGATCAAAACGTCACTGAATTTTATTATTTATTTAAATTTTCTTTTATTACCCATAATTTTCTATTACACTTATTATTTTTTACTTATTATTACCCTAAATTTTTTTACAACAGGCCATTAAAATACCAAAACTGTTACTAACTTCTTATCATAAATTTCTGTCATTTTCGTCATTAGAATTAACTAACAATAAGTAAAGCATAACAAAAATAAACCCGTTTTAAAGAAATAATTTTCAATAATAATTCTGATCCATTTTCCTCCCTATATTTAATATAAATTTAAACAGGAATAATGTTTATTCACAATTAAATGTTTGGGAATTTGGAACTTAGTCATGATAAAACAACTCTTTATTTGTATTTAATAATATGTACATTACATTTAACGATGTCAAATATAGGAAATTATACTGATGGATATTAAGCAATGAAAATTATTTTCATAAGCTGATGTGAATTTCACTTTTGCAAATAATTAGTATTTAAATTAATCTGTGTATCAAATCAGGCGAAATCACCGAATACGAAATAACACCAAACTAATCAGTTTGCTAGTGCATAAATTTAATTTAATTACGACATATATTATGATTAATATCTGATAGGTCTGGCTTGGAAATACATTTTTTTGCGGGAACTCTGCATTAAGATAGCAGATTTAAAATTCACTTTCGCATTAAAATTCTATACCGCAACTGCGTGTAGTATTCCAGCATAAACAGATTTTCATTACATTGAATTTACGAAGCATGTAATTATAAATTGTTAAACATGATTTCTAGCTAATAAGTTATTCATTTCGTGAGTGGACTTGCTGTAATATTCTTCTTTCTTTTAGTAATTATGGACGGTAGTAGTAAATTAATATTCATTAACTTTTTTTGGTGGAAAATTCTTAAAGAATCTCAGTTCTCCCATCATTTATAGGTTTTTAGTAACTTTTCATTATAGAGATTAATTATTAATATTATACTTAGTCCAAACGCATGCTTTCACTTAGTAAAGAAAATGTTCTTAACACTTAGACGGAAAATTTGATATTCATTCTTATTTTAGTTTTCCGATCGTAGGGAACAATTTTTCAGTGCACTTTACCTTTAATATGTTTTAAGGAAATGAATGGATTGACAATTTTATAAAGTGGTGCTAATTTATGTCATAAATGGGTTGATTTTATCGATTTCTACATTCGTTCGAGTTTTTCTTCTCTAAAACGTATTTTTAGATTTGGCTTTTTGAACTCGTTACATGCAAGATAGAAATGTCTCTCTTATATTAAATAAGATATGGATCCACTTTATAAAATTGGCAAAAGCTTTTGGGTTAGATATGTTTTTTAAATTTGAAATACTTTTAATATTTTAGTTAAAGGACCAATACGTTCGAAAAGTTCTTCATACAAAAAATTCATTTGATTGTATTGTTTCGTGTTTTTTAGAATTTTCAAGTTGAGTAGCAACTATGTATCGTCGTTTAATTATTTTTTGTTTGTTTGTTTGTTTAATTATTTTCTGTCATGAAATAGGTAGAAATGTAGTGCTTAATAGTTGTTAAACTTAAGGAATATTACAGAAAGAAAAACATTGTTAATATTACGCTTTCCTTAATCACACTGGTCGGTTTTAGTAACTTATTTAGTAATGTTAATAGTAAAAATTGCGATAAATGCAGTCATGTTATGGAAAACTAACCAAAATATGAATGAAACTACTATAAAACAACTACTTCTAAACCATTAATTAAAACCTTTTTCTCTTTAACTATTTGAATGATCTTTTATGTGTATTTAAATACATTTGTAATAATGAATTATTGGTTTATTCTACTACATCTGTAATAGTTTCATTTCTTAATGAAAAATTATCAAGAAAACACAATCCCAAGTGTTGTGAGCGATATAAATTAAAGGAGAGTTCGACTACTTAAACAAATATTTAGCATTTAACACTTGCGTTAGTAGTCTTTAACTAAAATATATTTAATGGAAACAAAAACTATTTTTCTTGGTAATTACACTAAATAGCAATATGTTACTTATTAAATGATTTCTCGAAAAATATGACTTTACATCTTTTCCGCCTTTGTAATTTAAATTCATTCGAAATATTTTAAACAAAAAAAAGGGGTAAAAACAGTTATGAATCACTTTAATGCAAAATGTAACATGGCAGCAAATACTAAATTTCAAACAAATTTCAGAGTACACACAAAACCGTCAGTTAAAATAAATGTAAAAGAGGAACTAAATTTAATAATTAGCTTTGCCTGTACAATATATGAGTATTTTTCAACGACGGCGGTGTAATAAGAAAAAAAATAACGAGGGAAATTTAATTATATTGAAAAATGCTGTTACTTAAAATCTTAAAATAGAATTCCTGAAATTATATCCTGGAATTTTTATTCAAATTTTTGTTTATAATATTTTGATAAATTTGTTATTTAAATTGAAAACTAATAAAGTTAACGAAAGATTCTGGCAAAAAAGTGTTTGTTCGAAGGAAAAATTTATATCCGATGTGGAAAATTATCACGTACGGTTAGACACTTTATAGTAGTTATTGTAACGCTAAGCTAGTATCATGAAATCTACTGTTACTATCCCGAATCTATTTAGTAAAACTGTTTCTGATGTTTTTCTATGTTTAGTTAAATGCCGATAAATCTAGGCACAATTAGTGTAACATTTCGATAGATTTAGTTGAGCTTGTTAGCGCCAGATGCCGTCACAACCATATCAGCTATATTTCTTGTTACAATAGTTCCCGCAGAAAAAGTGAATTTTCATCTGTTCATAAGGCAGCCAGTCGTCAATTACTGCTAACTGCATAAATATGATTTTAACACACATAATATTAATTAGTAATAACATTCCACTAGTTTTTAATTCAACATTATTTGAAAAATTATAATTTCATCCCTAATTTAAGAACTACTTGAAATACGAGATAACTTTTTATTCTAAAGTTTTCATACAATTTGTCTGAAAGTAACTAGTAAATCACATCGTTAGAATTTATCATAGTTTCTTTACAGATTATCTAGATTTCGCCATTACAACTATCTAGTAATAACTATACAGAATTGTTATAGTATCTACACGGGATACTTTTGCCCAATCAACAAAAAGATGTCTTCAAGATGTCTAAAATATGTATATCATATATTAAATGTCTTACGGAACGATTTCGGATATCTTTTGGTTATCTACAAGATATTTTTTAGATATATCGAAAATATATTTTAAAAGAAAATTAACCGACAGTTTAAAAATCGTAAACAAGGGATAATTATTATACTTCTGTATATTTTTAAATCAGGTTAACATTTTGTTATGTATGTTATGCTCTCTAAATTCGTTGTAAAAACTTGAGTGAAAACTGAGCCATTCTTTTACGAAGAGTGCAATTTTCATTCTATTGAGAGTGATATTTTACTCTTCTAGGAGCGAATACTTCCCTCTTGATGGAGTGAAATGTCACTCTTGATGGGCTGAAATGTCATTCTTCACACAATTTTTCACTCTTAATGATAGAGTTCCTTAATTTTCACTTCAAGGAATTCAGAGAGTGTACAAGTTTACAAGAGATTATCTTGTGGTATTTTGATATAATTTTAAACGCTCGAATATAAACAAATAATGAAAAAAACTTGTCCGGCGGGGAATCGAACCCGGGTTCTCGCTTAGTACGCTAACTCCATAACCACTGTGCTACAATGTAAGTATACAGAAGAGAAAGCACCAAAATATTTGAACGGTCTTATAAAATAATGTAAACATAGTATAATGTTATAAAAAAAAACAGAAAAAATACATAAATGTCACGTGCGAAACACGGGTGTACCTCAAAAGCCCGACAAATCACAAAACAGACACTTCAATAACCAGAATTTCAAAATGCACACACATTTTGAAAGTCTATTTTTTTAAATGTCTGGTTTTTTAATGTCGGGTTTTTGAAGTGTCTGTTTTGTGGTTTATCGCGTTTTTGAAGTGCATCCAATGAACGCACCAAACGGAGGTGTCTGTCTTTTGAAATGTCAGATTTTTTAATGTCTGTTTCTTGACACGTCTGGTTTTATGAATGTCGGGTTTTGAAATGACTGGTTTTTGAATGCACCTCCAAATCCCGACGAATCACAAAACAAACACTTCAAAAACCGGACATTTTAAAAACCAGACATTCAAAAACCAGACATTTCAAAAAACAGAAATTAAAAAACCATACTTTTCAAAAAGGAAAATCCCGTTGTAAATCCCGTAAAATCACAAAACAAACACTTCGAAAACCGAACATATGAAAAAACAGACATTCAAAAGCCAGATATTTTAAAATCCATACGTATTTTGTAGTCTGGTTTTTGAATCGCTGTTTTTTTGAAATGTTTGGTGTTTGAATATCTGTTTTTTTAAATGTCTGGTTTTCTAATATCGGATTTTTTTGAGTGTCTGCTTTGTGATTTGTCGGGTTTTTTAGGTGCACCGGTTTTTGAATGTGTCTTTTTAAAATGTCTATTTTTTAATGATGTTTTTTGAAATTTCTGGTTTTTGAATGTCTGTTTTTTAAAATGTCCGATTTTTGAAGTGTTTGTTTTGCGATTTGTGAGTATTTTGAAGTTGCAACCAAAAACCCGGCATTCAAAATTCAGACATTTAAAAAAATAGTCTTTCAAAATGTGTGTGCATTTTGAAATGTCCGGGTTTTGAATGTCGGGTTTTGAATGTCGGGTTTTTGAAGTATCTGTTTTGTGATTTGTCGGGCTTTTGAAGTACATCCATGTTTCGCATGTGACATTTTTATATATTTTTTCTGTTTACATTTTGTTTACATTATTTTATGTGAACGTTTAAATATTTTGGAGCTTTCTCTTCTGTATACTTACATTGTAGCGCAGTGGTTATAGCGTTAGCGTACTAAACTAGAGACCCAGGTTCGATTCGGTTTTTTGAAATGTCTGATTTTTTAATGTTGGGCTTTTGAAGTGTCTGTTTTGAAATTTGTCGAGTTTTTTAAGTGCACCCCGAAAGATGCGCACATGCGCAATATCAGTGTTTCATAACAATCGTTAAGACATCTTTGCAAAAGATTTAGATTTAGATGTCTTTTCGAAATAGATGTTTGAACAGCTGTCTAAAAGATGTCTTTTAGATGTCTTCGCAAAAGACATCTTCCGAAAAGATATCTTTTACACATGCATTCGTGAAAATGTTTATTGAGTGAGTTAATGGTTTAATTTCTTGGATTGACAAATCCCTCTCCAGGGACCAAAAATTACAGATAATTTAGGCAAGAAAATATCATTTCTATATTAGTAAAATTTATCAAAGCATTAGGAAAACTTTTTTTCAGGTTCATTTATAATCGGCAATTTAATTCGAAACGTAGTGGCGAGTCGCCTACGAATTTCGCGGTTCGTTCGATAGCGTGTAGCAATTTGGGTTGCACCAGCTCGCGCTGATTATTGCCTCTCGTCTGCAAATGAAGTTGCAATTGCAGTGGTGCGCGGCGGTTGCGATCGCGGAATCATGCGATTTTACCGTGATCAGCGGCAATGTAGCACCTGTGTACCACCACCGACCCCGCTAGTGCGGATGGGTAAACTGATTACTTAACGACGAGCTTCAGCCGTACCAGTAAGCCAATAAAAGCATCCTGGAAAAAATAATCGATTTTCCACGTCGTCACATAATTCCACGCTGGTTGCGTTAGTTGTAGAATTCATGGACCATCGCGTTCCCTTTCCATTTTCGCGGTTGTAAATTATTCAATTAATTCGAGACCAGCAACTACCGTGTAACTATCAACGCTTCGAGTTACTATACTAAAAATATTTTTTTAAAATGCTTGGATCGACGGTTTTTGTAAATTAATCGAGTTTGTTTAAAATTTTATATACGCTTACGTTTTTTCCATTTTTCTTCTATGGAGTTCAAATTACCTTCAGTCTCGTAAATTGACGTAAAAGTACATAAAATAATCTTGACAACAACAAAAAATTCGTCTCGATCTGATAATTTTTGACTGAGATATGCGCAGTTGAATGTGACAAATTGTTGGCCCCTGTGTTCTACGGGTTAACACGATACGCAGGGGCCTTCTTCTTTTACCAACCTTTTTAAATCGAAATTTCACTATGAAGAACTTCACATAGATCCCATTTCAATTCATCCACCTCTACTTTTCTACTAAATAAATGTAATTTTGTTGTAATTTTTCGGACTCTGTTTCCCGTGGCCTATGGCATGAAAAATAAAAAATTAACAAAATCTACTATGCTGAAACGAAAAAACAATTTTTGACATTTTATCCTTGGATTTTTGTGGAAGTGACCAAATGGGGAATTTTCTTTACTCTTTTCCCGTTCATTATAATCTAAAAAATGTATTAAATACACTTGTTTTTTAAATAAATAAACCTCCTTTCACTTTTTAAATAGTATGGTAGGAGGAATTTGATCTCTAAGCAATACTCAACCGCCGCAAAACACCAATAACGATTCATAACAAATTATAATAAATAGCTGGAACGTTTCCTCACTAAATCTATATGATAAGGAAACAACGACTATGAAAGGTGAATTATTGCGTCATTCGGAGACTATAGTCCCCATAGTCCCCCGAAACGAATGCTCTTACGTAATTGTAATGAATACCAAGCCGGACGGGCAGGACGGATCCTTAGCGTGAAAAGTGTCTGGAGCTCGGCAGCGATAAAATGGCATCGTAAACAAGAAATTTATCGAGTGAAACTCGTCTTTCCACGGCTGGCACCCTAAGACGTAACCGAGGAACCCACACCCTGGGGCCCCTGTAGTCTATGCATGGCTGTCGTTACTCCCGAGAAAGGACATCCGTGGCGATTGAGAAAGTACGAATACGATTGCAATTTGTCACGCATGGCATCGTGAGAAGGTGATGGCCACGCCTGTCTTGGAGGGTGGATCCTTCATTCCTTCGCTTCTATTGCACACCCGCCACATTATCGTGTCGTTGGTAAATTGATCGGCTGAATTCCCTTATATGTGGGTTAAGCCGAGTGGTGCGAGACCCTCTTTACGGATAATTGCACGCTTTGCCCAATAAATTTTGCAATTATACGCCACTGAGGAAGGAGGATCGCTTAATAAGCTCTGACTTAATAACTGATGATACCCTGAATTATGCTTGAGGGACATGGATCCCAATTTCGACGAATCAATTTTGTTACTCACAGATTCGACGTTTTAGCGTGTACTAGGGTTTTTTCTCATAATTTTTTTTTTACGCTCTGATGATGATGATGTTGCTGACGAAAATAATGAGGATGATGGTACTGTTGTTTATAATAAAGGACACGGAGAAAGATGATATAACGACGATGATGATGATGACGATTATTACGGTGATGATAAGGACAACAACCACAAAGACAATAATAAACAAGACGATGACCACGGTGACAACGACGACGGTTATGATGGTTTTGATTATGTTGCGATGGCGATGTTGAATATGAGGATAATGATAATCATGGCGACGACGACGATGATGATGATGATGATGCTGATATTCATTCCAGAGGGACGATGCCGACGACTACGATGATGATTATAACAATGAAGAGGACGGCTACAATGATTATGATGTTAGCTATTATGTTGCTGATGATGCTGATGAATATAACCTGTTATAATATAACATGGCGATGTTGATCATATGAATGATGATAATAATGACCACTAGGACGAGGATGATTATGACCATGAAAAGGATGACGTCGATGATTAGGATGTTAACTGTTATTTTGCTGATGATGGTCATGTTGATAACAATGACGACGTTGAACAGAGAATGGTGATAATGAGGACTACGATGATGATGATGCTACTGATTATAATGAGTATAATGATGATGACAATATCGATGACGATATTGAACATGTTGATTATGATAATGATGACGATGAGGATGATGATGATACTACTGATTATGATGAATACGATGATGATGATTTGAGAAGGACGATGCTTATGATGATGATGATAATGTTGCGGCTTATGCTCATTTGGATAACGATGGCGATGACAATGACGATGTCGATGACGAAAACGATTACGACGTTGAACGTGATGATGATACTACAGATTAGGATGAATATGTTGATAACACCATCTACGGTGAACATGATGTTGCTGTTGATGTTCATGATGATAATTACGGCGATGACAATGACGATAACGATGTTGAACATGAGTATGATGATAATGACGACGACGACAGTGGCGACAATGACGATGACTAAGATGACGGTGATGATGCTTATGATGATTATGATCATGTGAGACGGACAAAGCCCACAACAATGAGGATGATGTTGACAACGATGATTAAGATGACGAAAATGCATGATGAGAACCACGATGTTTATGATTATGAAGAAGACTATGACCATGATGACAAGTACGACATTTATGATGTTTATGATAATGTTGTTTCCGATGGTTATGTTAATAATGATGTCCATGTCAATAACCAGGCTGAAGCTGAAATGACGACAATAACAGCGACGACAATAATGATGATGATTATGCCGATTGTGCTGATGTTCTTTACGCTATTGATGGTGAAGACGATAACAATGATAATGACGATGACGATGACGATGATAATAATTATGACGATAGTACCGATGATGCTGATGATAATGCTACTGATGATGATGATGATGATGATGATGATGAAAATATCGTATTGAATATCCTTTAAATATTTTACCTTTTTGAAACCTAGAATTCAAATCATTCTCTATGTATATGTACATTAAACTGTTATGAAGTACATTAAAGGAAAAATATTAAGTTATGTTAGTCAGTTTACCCCCACGAAAATTCACGTAAACATTAAATCAAAATAAAAAAAGGAAAGACGGAATTAAACTACAGCGAAATGTAACAACTTCGTAATACCTGCGCGGAAACATTCGCGAATTACAGCGCCTCCGATGGGAATTTCTCCGCGTTGTCGAGCAAATGATAGTCGGAATGATCTGGACGAATTTCCACCTAATGTCGAATCGTTTTCCCCTGCTTTTCCGGCGTCTCCTGCGTCCAATTTCATTCGCAACTTTTGGCTTGAATGCACCGGCACACGACCCATTCGCCCGACATTCAGACCGTACACATACCACGCGTTCCGACCCCAACTTTCCTCTGCGCGTGGCGCACTTTCCCGCGGGAAAATACATTATTCCCGTGTACGTGACTTTCCCGGAGAGGTCATAAAATCGTATATTCATATTGGCCGACGCCGCCGCAGGCAATGGCAGTTCAGACATCCAAGTAAGCTCCTATCCTTTAATTCCGAAGGATTCAATCAACGAAATATTTCAATCTCTGTCGGAACGTGAAATCTCCATCACTTTTATAATTTAATAAAATTAAAATTCTTAATTATTGCAATTAGTAGAAATATTTTTTTATAATGTAGTAGTAGCAGCAAGTTACTGTTACATTAAGAATAAATATATATAAATAAGAATCGTGAACGAGATGAAGGTATTTATCAAATTATATGTGTTTTTCCTACTAATTCTGAATAAGTGATTGATTTTACTATTTTAGATATTATTTTGAGATATTGACCATTTTTATGGTGTGTTTTCAAGTATTTAATCATGGAAATAAAAAAAATAATAATTTCACAAATGTGGATTCGAACCAGGGCACGTTCAGTTTACGAAGCCAACACATTAACAACTGAACCAACGAGTTTCCCTGAAAAAGTTTACTATTTTTGTTATTAAATTCGTTTTTTTTTTATTTTTCAGGGTCTTTCACCATAAAAAACTGATTATTTAAAAATGTAATGTTAAAAATAAACATTCTAAGGTATATTATTTTGTTGTACATTTTACTATTTGAAATGAAATCCACATTTTTGCCCTACGGCTGGAGAGAGGGCGTCAAGACAGTATAATTAACGGAACCTAGTTTGAGGTTAGGTTGAGGACATATATGTAGTGGTTAATGTAAATGAAAAAGTGTCCTGGAATCGAATTAAAAAAACATTTGATGAGCTTTTCACCACTGATTTAAATACCATTTCAGGTCATACCCGATCATACCCGATCCTATGAAAGGCATGGCGCACGCTGGGTGTCAAACATTGCCGGCCATCGGCAACTAATTATGTAATTACTTGATGAATAGCCCGAGCCGAATGAATTCTCTTCCTGGGAAGGTTCATTCAATCGGCATAATTAGGCAAGCGTGCCTACTGAGACGTATCGGGTCGCGCGTCGTCGATGCTATTGTGGATGTACGGGACGCGTGTGTGCCCCCGGCATGTACCAAACATCATGCCCAACGGCGTTTCACCAAAGGAACAATCGTCCGAAGATCGCGGGACTGCGATCTATGCCAGGCGCGTCCTGAGAGAACATCCATTATCGTGGGAGCCGTGTCGTCGCGAGGGGGAATCCCCGATCCGATGGGGGATGATGTCTCAACAAGAAGAAACGCCGAAAGTACCTATGAATGCCACCCCCGACCATGGCCCCCGCCCCCGCGCGTGGTTGCCTGCCTGCGACCGAGAATTCCAATTATTGGAGGAAATTGAATGCGCCATGAGAATGCAAGCGGGACGAGGCGACAATAGCGATTCTTCAAACATTTCTTTATAATGAAACGAAAGGGCCGTTAGTCTCGGGCCACTCCAGAAATGAAATGGCGTAATTCACCCGCGGAATCACTCGATACCGTACGGATCGAATCGATGGTTTCTTAATTATATGAATGCAAGTATCTGTGGTAGATACTCATCATTGTTGTTCGGATACTATTCCAAAAACCCCGATAATACACGCAAAGAAATTTTAAGTCAATGCGACAGCATTTGGGAAGTAGTAGTTACCGCACAGATTCTGACGAATTTGAAATGACGGTTACAATTCGAATTCGTTAAAAAGAACATTTTTATAAACAGATCCAATTTGAATGCACCTTTGAGAATATTTATTCATAATTTCTAGACGATATAGTTATTAATAATTATTTGTAATGATCTATAAACGTTGTTGAAACGGAAAAACTTGGTACTTTTTTCGTTCTAAATCATCAGTATTGAAAACAGTGCAAGATACACTAAAAATCCACTCAACCTTTTTTATAGAGCACAAAATTTCCTGAAAAAAAGTCAGCGAGAGCCCCAGTCTAAAGTTATTAGATTATCCATGAATAACGGAATTGTGGATTTTTGGAATTTTGTCTTACAAATTAATTATGAATATTTTAGAATTTTTTTAAAATATGAGGCATATTCTATCGTTGCTCGTGGATAAGCTATTAACTTTAGTCTAGGGCCCTCGCTGACTTTTTTATAGGAAATTTTGTGCTCTACAAAAAAGTTTCAGTGCATTTTTAGCGTATCTTGTACTGTTTTCGATAGGGAAGCTTTAGAATGAAAAAATACCAAGTTTTTCCGTTTTAACAACGTTTATAGATCATTAAAATTATTTATTAATAACTAAATAGCCGGAAAATTATGAATAACTATTCAAGAAGGTGTAATAAAAGTGTATCTACTTATAAAAAAGTTCTTTTTAACGATTTCGAATGTTAAACGCCATTTGAAATTCGTCAGAAATCGTGCGGTAGCTGTTACTTCCCTGAGCAGTGGCATTTACTTCAAATTTCTTTCCGTGTAAAAATGTTTAAGCCAATTTTTAAAAAATCGTCCGCCATATTCTGTCCGTCATTTTGAATTTTCAAAATCTGATATAAGATTCGTAAGCAGCGACCTCAAAAATCGCTATAAATCAAGTTTCATAAATATAAAATGAAATTTTCAATTTTCGGCCGCCATATTGGATCCGCCATTATGAATTTTTGAAAATGACTTCATTTTCATAACCAGCGACCTGAAAAAATTCCTATGGCAATTTGCAGGAAAATTAAAAAAAAGAATATAATTTTTGGCCGCCATATTGGATACGCCATTTTAAATTGTTTAAAAATAACGTAAAATTAATACTCGAAGACCTCGAAAATGAATGGGTACTAAGTTTGTATTGGGTACACTAAGCTAATATTTTACAACAAACAAAATAGCTGCAGACGCCATTTTGGACCTGCCATCTTTAATTTTCCCAAGTTGTTACGAATTTTTAGAGCTGAGACATTAAAGACACGATGTTTTGTGACTTTGACTCAATAACTTTTCTTGTTTGACATAAAAATATTGATTAAAAAATTGTTGTCAAGGAAAAAATCGCGTTTTTACTTTCAAATTGACTATTTTTATTACAAAAAAGTTAGAGGTTATGTAAAGTTTATACTTTTTCATTACAGTTGCTTAGTAATAACAAGAGATAAAAAATAACAAGACAGTTTGGAGCAAATGACGTTGCCAAATATATCTGATATCTTGAATTTTTCAAAACTTCCAGTGGGACCTCAAACTGTAACCAGAAAGTCAACCAAATTGAAAGTTTTGAGCAACACTAATCGATATACATGTATATCTAAATAACAATTAATCTGAATAAAATCTGAGGGAAATAAAAGGTCATTTTCCTTTTTATCTTAATATAAAAAGTATACAATTACATTAATTATTACGTAAAACGTGATAGGAAAATTAAAAATTAGACACCTAAATTCTACTTATCCGAAAAGAATAATTAGGTAATAACTTGCCACGTCTAAAGCAATATTCTTAAAACGTTTTCAAACATAAACTTCCTATTGTCTCACAAAGTTTGAGAAAACTTTTCGCCCTGTTGGGGGAATAGTGTGGTATTTGAGTAGTAGTTAAATGAGTTCTGAAAGTAACTTCATCTTTCGTAAATACTGTTAACGTTCAAGCCAGAAATAAACTTTTTTCTATAAATTAATGAAACACTGATTACTTATTATAAAACATGTTCTCAATGCACTAATATATTTCAAAATAATTTTAAGGTAAATGAAGTTAACTAGTTGAAAATAACTTAATAAGAAATAAACGTAAACTTTCGTTAATCTTATTTTAATTACTTACTAATAATAGAAATACGAAAGGTTCTTATTAAATACTCAAAAAATGACCAAATTAGTATATAATAAAAAGGCACACGGAAAATATGGTTAGCTCTACTAACTACGTAAAATGTAATACATGTTTTGGGTGTCTATCTCATATTTTTTGGCTACTTATGAACTGAAGACTTTTTTTCATAATTATTTTATTAATAGTAATATATAACAACGTATTATAAATCATGATAACTATTAGTGATACTAACGTATGTACTATATAAAATAAAAGATTAAATTCCGAAAATTAAGTGATAAAAAATTGCAATTTTCAAGAATAAAGATACGTAACTCCAAGTAGAAAAGTAGTTCTTAAAGGGAAAAGTATTACGAGTATTAACTAACCTGAAATAGTAACGCCAACTAGAAAATGTCGCTGGGATATGTTTACTAATTTTTGTAGTAGAAACCACAACTTCGCTCGTTGTTCTAACAATGTTTAACGAAATTAAAAACGTTAAAAGTGATATTTTGACATTTTCGAAGTGAGTAAAAATAACAATAACATTGTAAAACAATGTAAAAATTATTTTAAAAAAAGTAATAAAAATCCTACGTCCACATATACTCGAATGGAAAAAAATCGTCAAACTTTGTAATTATATTACACTCGATTCGAGTGCCATATAAAAAAACGATTTAAAAGAAACCGACGTTTCAGCTTTTATTAAAAAATAAACCACGGCTATCGCTTCAAAGAAAACTTTTCCACGTTACGTCAGTCTGTAGCGAATTTCAAAAGGTTACAAAAACATTCAAATGAATTAATTAGCGTACCGAATATTTCGTGATAAGAGGGGAATTCTGCATGACACGTACTTCTTTCTGTTTATTTCACACACTCCAATTTGCTGTGTTTTGTGAATTATAATTATTAATTAATTTCTCGAGATATATTAAAATTTCAAAATTCTTCTTTAAATTTCGTAGGTTCAATAGGATGTTTTTATTTAAACCTCTTAGCATCTCTTCAGGGTTTTATATGCTCTTTATTACCGTATATTATTCTCTGCGTTTGAAGCTCTCTTCATCATCCCTCTGCAATCTCTGAAGCACGTTCAAATGGCACGGAAGAATAGGAGGCAAAAAGAGGATTTCAATTACTCTGGGCTATTCTAAAGAAGAAAATGAAAATCTAAAGGATATAAATAAAGACTCTAAAGCTCATTCTCGAATGGCTCAAGTGAAAACAACATTTTTACTATATAGATGCAGAATATGCGCATATCTGAAGAATATTTTTTTGTCTTAAACATACGAGTAGTCAAATAGTCACATAATTTCAAATTGCAGCAAAAATGAAGAAAATCCCAGGTAGAAATTAGTATTGTAGAAAATAGTATCGACATGGTACTGACACAGTAATGACTGCAGGAGTCGCAGTACAGAACCAGTACTGGAAAAGTACTGGTTCAACACAGGAATGTATCGCTGTCCAGTACTGACTGCCGGAGTAAAGCACTACCGGACCAGTACTGACGGACAGTACTGGAACATTACTGGCTACCAGTACTGCTATCGGTATGAAATGATTACTGACCGCGAGAGCAAATCAGTACTGACAGAGCACTGACTGCCAGAACTGATGTAGGAATGAAATGATTACCCAGGTAGGAATGTCCGTAGCTCGCCGGAGTTAACCACTGAAGAGTACTGACCTATTACTGATACCCTGTACTGAATTTCGGAGAGTCATCAGTACTAAGAATTAGAACCGACAACCGCGGTAAATCAGTACCTACGAGCTATTGCCGCTCAGTACTGTCATTCGCAGCCGAGTCAATTCAGTACTAATTGCCAGTTCGAAATTGATAATAGACCAGTATTGACTATAAATGCTTTCGAGACCGCAGTACTGGCAATTAATACTGTAGAAAATCGCGTTTGTGTATTTATTATTCGAAAAAATGTACCGATTAGAATTTATATTAATATTAATTTTGTTTCGGACACTATCACTGATAGTTAGTACGGTGCCAATACTCATATAGTACCGGATCAGTACTGACTTGGCTCCGAATGTCAGTACATACTGATTTACTCCAGTTGTCAGTACTCATTGTTAATACTGGTCCAATACTTCTATAGTGGTGCAGGCAGTACTGATTCCTCTCCGAAAATCATTCTTGGGTATGAGTACTTGGACGGTACTCTCCGTTTGTTAACTCCGGCGAGCTACCGAAATTGCTACCTGAGTAAACATTTCATACCTACAACAGTCCTGGCAGCCAGTACTCTGTCAGTACTGATTTGTTCCGGCGATCATTAATCTGTCAATACCGAAAACAGTACTGGCAACCAGTACTGTGTTAGTATTGATTTGCTCCGGCGGTCAGTAATCATTTCATATCAACAACGGTACTGGCAATCAGTACTGTGTTAGTATTGATTTGCTCCGGCGGTCAGTAATCATTTCATATCAACAACGGTACTGGCAATCAGTACTGACATACTGCATTAGTACTAATTTGCCCCGGCGATCAGTAATCTGTCAATACCGAAAACTGTATTCGCCGCGAGTACTGACACATTTCCGTTAATTAGTACTAAGTACCAGTACTGAGTCAGTACCTCGCCGAGGTTTTACTCTGCCCATTTCTACCTGGGATGTGATTTCGAAGTGTATGGTGATCCCACACTTTTTACCGGCTATATTGGATCCGCCATTTTGAATTTTTAAATTTTGGGACCAAATTTGTAACCAGCGATCTCGAAAGCAATAAGAATGCTCGATACCTAAATAAACTATTCAGTACAATAATGTACCCCTGAAAGGGTTAAACATTAAAATCAACTATTTCTTTTTCCTAACATAACCTCTAATAAAAACATTAATGACAAAAAATAGTCGCATCACACAATTAACCAACAAAGTCAAGAAAATATCTATAAAATAATAAAAATGGCACACAAGTTGACAAATTAACTGCTGGTTTATTTTTTTTTACCATTAATACTCCAGAATATGCACATCGTTTCTCTATTAGCATGACATCGACTCGAAACCAATACCCGCAACTTCGGAAAATGTCAGAACTGGCAATGGTCGTCGGGATTATTCGTTAAAACTTGACGCACATACAGATGTCGTACGTCGAAATTGTCATTCCCAAAGGGGAAGTTTAATGTGTGGTCTATGTGTGGCGATCGCTGTAAACAAACCCTGGTACTATGTGGATACAGATGGTACACCATCTCTGGGTATTCATGCAAATCGGTACGTGGAGGCTTCCTTGACCGTCAAAGCGGCATGACAGCCTTACTCTGTATGGGGATTCGAGGACAGTGTCCACACCGAGGCCATCGGCACCGGTGCACGGATATGCACTAAAGCTCAGAAATCGATTGGACAAACGGTTCATTCGTTGTATTCCGTGTGGTATACTCAGACGATTCTAATCGCGAAAAGTTGCTTTGGTCAACCTGTCCGACGTTTCCAGCTGTTTACTATTGTACTCTATATAAGTGTATTTCATTTTCGTTTACCTCCTGTCATTTTGAAATGTCACGTAAAGGCGCTCTGACGAAAGTTAAACCAATATTCAAGATTTCAAAAGCATTTCTGTTTAACCCTTAAAGCGCCAACCTATATAAAAATAACACAAAGCGCCATGTGGGTCGTGTGAGACCCCAATCCGAAAATAATATTTCGTTTCAACAAAATTACTGGATATTCTCCAAGTGTCATTTTACCGCGTAGATAAGTTATCTTGATAAAAAATTATTGGTGCCCATTATAAAAAATGAAATACAAAATTGACATTTTTCACAAAAAAAATCATAACTCTTCATTTTCAATATTGTTTCCTAATTATTTAACTTGTGCCTCTTGAAATGTAGCTCTTTAACATAAAAAATGCTGTAAAAGTACAGTTTTAGAAGGGAAAAAATGTAATATTTATGTGTGGGGCTTCCCAGCACCCCCAAGGCGCTTTAATGGTTAATAATACATTCTATGAATATTTTTTCAGTAAATATTAATTAATAATGTCTTATGCTGAGCGAAAAGATGGAATTGCATTTTTTCCACGCTTGTACCTCTGAAAGTCAGAAACTCGTCTGTACAATTCAGAGGTTACTGCAAATTTTTGTTGGAAAACATTTTTTGTTCAAAAATGGAATTTTTCTTTGGAATGGTTTTTTTTTCATAAATCAATAATGATCCAGAAAATTATGTAAATGTTACATCTTTGGCAACAAATTTGTTCCAACAAAAATTTGTTGACTTTAGGGGTACCACATTTCTTTTACAAACATATTGATATTTTTTTTAATGCATTTTTAACTATGATGCCGGTTTCAGATCATCTTCTAACATATCAGAAACGCGTTCCCGATTGTTTTACTTCCAAATTATACATTCACATATTTTTATTTTTTTTGTTTTTCATTTCAAAATGGCGTCAGAACGTTGAAAATGTTTTAAATTGCTTTTATTTCCGAGATGCTTGGTTTCCTTTGTAGTAAAATCGTAGGAATAAGTTATTACGATTTTTATATGATCTATTTTGACTTACGAAAGCAGTAATATCCCATAAAATCCAACTTCAAGATGGCGACTGCCATATGCTCAGTAGAAATATTTCGAGTTCACAACCAAAATGGGTGTGAATTTTAATAATTAACAATCTACTGGATATTACTGCTTCCGTAAATCAAAATAGTCCATACAAAACTAGTATTAACTTATTGGTACGATTTTCCTACAAAACCTAGCAGTTTCGAAAGAATAGCAATTTCAAAAATTTCAAAAATTTTCAACGTTCAGTCGCCATTTTCAAACGAAAAACGTAATAAATTAAAATATGTGAATGTACAATTTTGAAGTAAAACAATCGGGAACACGTTTTTGATAGTTCAGTAGATGATTTGAAACTGGTATCGTAGAAGCATTAAAAAATAAATTGTGGACGAAAAATTTCGTTTTTATCAATGTTTTTGTAAAAACAATGGAATAAACGTTCTTTTTCGAAAAATTCAGTAGCGTCAGTTATAGACGTTTCCATTTTTTTTAAATTTTTACTGTATAAAGAAAACGATGTTGAAATGCGCCTAAAAATTATACATATTTGGGGCTTAAAGGGTTAAATAAGAAGAATGCAAAATACCATTAATTTGTTTTATATTTTTGAAGGTTTCCACGATTAATGACAAAACGAACTTTTTCTTCTTAGTTTTAATTATTTACTCTGAAATAATAATTGACGATAACGAAAAATTATTGTCTTCAATTTTCTGCAACAATATCTTAATTTTGAAACTACGTAACAAAGGAAATTAAGCGGTTCAATGAAGTATAAGCATATATTAATAAATATAAATTTCGTCCCAAAGTTTACGTACTCAAGTTTTAAGTATCGAGGATCGGTTGCATCACAACTTTAGTATAATATGTACACTACTTAGTATAGGGCAAAACTGCCAAACTGAGAACAAAGGGATCTTCCAGCTCTAGCTCCTCAAGGCGGATTTAATAATGATGATCAACTATGCCGCAAGTTGCAAGTCAATGCCAATGCCTTCGCTTTGCGCTCCACTCAATGAATTTTGAGGTTCTAAGGCAGTGCCTCGATTGGCCGATGAAAACCACTCGTTCAATTGCATTTTGCAATTGGATGCACTCTCGGACCGTGAAAGGAATAAAGGGAAGCGTTGGAGAAAAAAGCACTTATATTTCCAAGTGCTTCATTTCCGTGATGAAGTTTCAGGGTACTTATGTTCGGAATTTTTTCTGTATTTACTTATTGAAATCTTTCATCGATTCTCATATAAATATTTTAAATGTAATGAAGCTCCAGATTCCGCAATTTATTGATTTGTATTTAAATTAATATTTATTGGAAATAAACGTAAAAATTCTTCCACAGATACTTTATAATAACATTAAAAATTAGAAATGATTCATTAATAGCGAATTTGGGCAATTTTAATGAAATTTTCTAAATGTTTATGGAGGTGATAAACAGATTGCAACCATTAAAAATGCAATAAATGTCACGGTGTATTGTTTTCTTTCGTAAACTTAAAAAAAAAAACGAATTTTTTTAAATTTTACGCACTGAAAACGAGGCATAATAGTTATTTTTGTATCAAGGGCGTAAAATCGAGTTTTACGCCTCGACAATAGAATCCGGCAAAGCCCGCTCGAGGTTCATGAGGGTGAAAATTCTACTCCTGAGATTCAAACATTGTTTTTTGATGCAGTACGCATAAAATATTGTACGCCTCGATTTGCGGTCCTAAAATGCCAATTTCTCGCCTCCTCCGTGGGTGTAAAATCTATTTCATATACCAGAAGGCGTGAAATAAGCGTTTTACGCCCGCAAATATGGGCGTAAAATGGTCATTTTACGCCTACTACATAAAAAGATTAGTTCATCCTTTGCAGCCTTATGTTTAAATATGTTAGTAGCGCCACTACGTTTATTATATGTAAATAGTGTCGACAAAATGATTACAATATGATCTACGCGCAGAAAGATGATATTGTTGATGTACTGTAGGGAAAATTGTTTTTTCTTTGCGAGTTACGTTTCGACAACCTAAAATTAAAGTGTCTTATTTCAAGATTATGTGAAGCACACACTTCTGACACGTCTCAAAAGGTTTTATTTCTTGTTAACTATAAAAATATGTTTATAGTTTTTAATCTAAAAAAATGGAGTGCTTTTAAAACTGTTAACTTTGAAAAATGTTAAAAAGACAAAAATTTTATTACACATTTTGGCAGTATCGTAACATCCTTCTGAAAAGTAGCACATGAATTTCTCAATAAAGAAAAGTTGTATAATTAAATAAAGAAGCTAATTAAATTGATTTAGTTCGATAATTATTATAGCGTCTAAAAAACTGTTAAGAGCAGACATTTTTAAGCAATGTACACTTCAAATTTGTCAATTTACGTTCATTTGGCTTCTTAAAGTCACTTCAAAATCTCAGCTATTGGGCTAATACTTCATAGTCACCAATATTTACTATTATTTTACTTATTTTACACCATACGTTTATTGAATATAAATATAACTTACCTTTTCTCACTTACACCTGAGTTTAAAAGTTCTGTGGATATGATAGGAATGTAAATGCAAAATAATATTCTAAAATTTCTAATTAAACAAATTTTGATTTCAAATAAAGTGTTAGAAAAATGTTATTTATTTAATATAAGGGAAAACTATAAACTCGCATCGATGATTTTGTTTACGTTTGTGTTTGTTTCTATTGTCCCTTCATTTCACGATCAAACATATTTCTTTTATTTTATTTAGTGAATTTCATTAAAATTTATTAAATTATATGTGTGTATGCAATCCAATTTTATTTCCAATAATTTTTCTCGTTTGTGGAAAATTGATTATTTGACCGTATTTCCGTTAACAGAAAATAAACCATGCAGTATCCATCGTGTTCACTTTATCGTCATGTAAAATTCAATTTTCTAAAATTTCAGTTTTAAATTTGTCAAATCCGAAAGATGCATAGAGAAAAGCATTTATCGAAAAAAAATCAAGATAAATAATAAACATCAAGATTTAAAGCGATTCAAATACGTTTTATAGTAGAACTGAACACGGCGGGATTACATTCAATAAAAGTGAAGAAACGAGACGATGGTCGAAAAAATTGATGAACTTTCCAAAAATACAATTCCATATAATGCTATTACTCTTTGAAGAAGTTCATTTGAATCTAAGGAAATTAAACATTTATATTTATCGGATTATTTAATGTGACTAAGCCTTAACATGTAGTAAAAAATGTAGTACTGATCTTATTAATGTTGTTATTTTTTACCTTTTGAAATATTTTGAATATTATAAAAAATGTACGAAGATGTCACCTACAAAAAAAAGGTACGAAGAATGCAATCAATTTTTAAAAAAAGTCAATTTTAATTCGTACAAAATTAATAGTTATTCCATTTCTTATATAACTTAAATAAATAAATAAATTTTATCTCCAAAGTATATGAAGTATATAATCTAATTTTACCCTAATTTCAAGTTAAAATATAAATGTTTCTTAATATTCCGTACAAAGGATAAATATAATTCCCTTGTGATTAATGGGCACTTTCCACCATATGTTTCGATTACTGATAAATCACTCGTTCACCGAGAATGCACTCTGATTTAATTTACATCTGCCGTTACTGACAGACCATTACTGGTATATTTAATTTAATGGAATCATTAACTACATTATTTTCAAATATATATCGATATTTACTTAATATATAAATAAACATAATGTTACGAAACCTAATGGGATATTTTATGGGATATTTAATAATGTATGAAATGAATGCGAATATTTTGTAAATAAAACATCTACTAATTAATTAATTTTATACTTTCGTATCTTTAATACTTAATATTAATTGCTGTAAATAAATTTATTTGACAAATTTAACTACCATTGAGAAGTTGAATCGAGAGTAGTTAAAAGAAATACTTCTGTTGTTAGTATAATTTTGTTGATGTTGATAATTTTACTATTTTTACTTAAGTTAATATTATTTACCCAGTAAACGAAAAAGTATTCCGAATGACTGGAGATCAAGAAATGCGATACTATGCATAAAACTCAAAAAGGCATGCACTACTATAATAAAAAAGCAACCGCCAATTGCTGCACTACAAATAATTCCACTAAAAAAATGTCCAGATAATTTCTTATTTGATTTGACTACTATTATCTGCGCAGAATAGTTCGATTCGATTCAAGAAAATTGATTAAGTTGCAGTTACTACCATAAAGAAGTTGAATCAACTAAAAGAGTAGTTCTGCTAAATTCAATTAAAAATATATCGCTCCATAGTATGTTGAATAGTTTTTAGTGTAATAAGTAGTTAGACTCTAAACAATGTTTTTAAATGTAGAATTAACTGCCAAAATGTCGTTTTCATAATTATATTTTTTATTGATTTAACTCCTTTATGGTTGTAACTATAACCTATAAAATTCCGTTGAGGACCTATTGAAATGCTTTCAGTAGATAAAAAGTAGTCAAATCAACTAAGAATTTTTTTCAGTGTAGAACCTTCAGAACAGACTCGAAATCAGGCTACTATATTTTATAGTAAATTCCCCTATTTAAATAAAATCTTTTTTTATTCTTTGCGAGGATTTCTCTACATAGAAAGGGGAAAGTTGAGTCCTCGAAGACTTAATAATAAATTCAAGATTGATATATTCTACTCAACAAAGAAAATATAGTTTTTTAAATTAAATAACTCAAAAACTATGTAAATTTATTTTGTTTTTTGAAGAATTTGTTTTAGTAATTTATGTATACATGTATGTCTATCTATTATAAATTCTACATTTCGTTATTATGTTAGTATTTCAATACTCAAGTTTCAGTATAAGCTGTAAACACTTAAACTAAATACTTTAATTTTCAATAATTGTTTTATGTTTTCTTTATTTATCTTTGTACAAATTAATGATGCGTTCTTCATTAACCTTGCTTTTTAATTAGTGCAATCATTTGGCTAAATTATTTCTATAAGTAAAGATTTAACTTACATAAATTTGACTAACCAAAAAATTCGTTGGGAATTACTGCTTTTTTCTAAAAAAAATGTCAAATCTAGAGATAAAACTTTACATATGACGACTAACTATACTACTTTATATTTTTCAAAAATAATACATTTGAATGCAATTCGATACTGAAATTAGTCTACAATATGACAGCTAATTAATAAACATTCTATAAAAAATATTCAATTTTAATAAAATTCGAATTTTTTTAAAAATAAAAATAAAATCCAAAAATTTGAAAAAAAAACTTATCCATCATTCTTTACTCTGACAATTGAAAACAAAATTCCGAATTAATATGAAATATGTGACTTTTAGATTATAATATAATCTAAAAACCGGGTGCGGGTCGAAAAATCGACAAATCAAAAAGCCGACATGTCAAACACCGTCAATCAAAAAACCGACAATTGACAAGCGAACAGGCATTTTTTGAAGTGTGGGCTTTTTGATTTGTCGGTTTTTCGCCCCCTAAAAATCTAACAGTTTAAAAATAAATCAATTTCAATAAAAATTTAAAAAAAACTGAAATAATATATTGTTTAAAAACTGAAATAATTATAATTATCATTGACATCAAGGAAAAATGTCTCGTCCACAAGAAATTAAATGTAGTACGTCAAAAAAAGAAAATGTAACCAGAATAAAAATAGAGAGACTTCCACAGATTGAACATAAGAAATACGTACTGTATTAAGTAAGCGACGAGAAAAATGAAAGTAAATATCCAATATCGTGAAATTACTCGCTGTTTATATTTACCGATAAAAAATGTCGTAAAGGAGGGGGGGGGGTCGGATTCAGAGGGATGCAATCGGAGAGAGCGAAAGGGACAGACAGAGAAAACGGGAGAAAGACAGAATTGATTAATTGGGTTTATTGGCTTCGGGCTATTTCGAAAGCTATTGCATATAAAATACACGACACTATACATAATGCCCCTTCGAACGTTTCCAATTCCATTCCTATCGTTCCATCTCCTTTAAAACCTGTTATAAATAAAGGTACTTCATTTTAATAAATAAAAAAAATACCACACATAGTGGATGTTTGAAAAAAATCTATAATCGTGGCGTACTGCAGAAGAAAACAGCGTTCACAAAGTTAATATTTCGTGTGTAATTTTATGAAATTATTGTCGGCTTGAAAAACATTTTACTAATTAAAAAGTTATTTGTAATATGCCCCGTTACTAATTACTATCCATCGACAGTAATTGCGAATAGTACTTTTTTATTTCTCATTGCGAATATCTTAAATAAAAACCCTTTTCAACGGAATTCCGTAAATAATGAAATTTCTGCCGTACAAAATAAAAGGTGTACTTCACTCTAAATAACATTCTTGAGGGAACTAATTATAATTTTATTGGTTCGAACTAATTAACAAAATTTTACATGACTTTTAGTACATTTATTTTTACACCTTGTAATATAAATAACTTTTAACACTATTTAATTTCGGAATTTTCTTGATTATTAATAGTGTAAAAATCGGTACAGCGTGTGTACCAAAAAAAAATGCAAGTTAATCACGTGTGCACGCAGAGAGCGTGATACGAAGTAATGTGATAATTCTTTCGAGGCAAATTCGTATTTCTGCCTTATCGACCAATGGGACGAAAAACTCTTTAGCCCATAATTGAGTACAAAGGCACTGCAGAACGGTTGAATGCAGCTGTCTACGGTGCGACTGCACTAACCATGCGACTGAAAGGACTAGCCGCCGCGTCGTACCAAAAAAAAAACCGAATTCAAAGGCAGCGAAAATTACGCGACTAACTAAAAATGATGCAAAATGTGTGCACTCTCTACGATGCCGGCATGCATGCGACTTATTTTCATGAGACTATGTTTCACTGCATAATCGACCGATGGATTTATCAAACTTCCTGCGCCGAAAAATTGTTATTAGTGAAAATTACTGAATTTTTAGAATTTTTTATTATTATTAATATTGTTTATTATTTTATTACAGTAAATTACTTTAGTGTATGCCTTGCAAATGGTGAATTTTAATGACTTTTCAATTTTCTAGGACTACTTTAGTAGAACGACAAAAGGACACAGTAAAAATACATCTACGAACCAATATGTGCGTAAATTTCAAAAATTACTTTAAAAATTTCAATAAGTTATACAGCATAATTAAGAACAGCATAATTCTGAAATATTATTCCAACAACACGTGACAGGAATAAAAACTGAAACGAAAAAAAAAATGATAAATACATAAAGATTTCAACGCACAAGTAAAACCAATAGATGTGGGTCGAAAAACCGACAAATCAAAAAGCCGATAATCGAAAAACCGACAGTCGAAAAAGCCGACACATAAAAAAAATAGACACATCGACAAGCGGACAATCATTTTTTGATGTGTTAATTTTTTTACTGTCGGCTTTTCGATTATCGGCTTCTTGATTTGTCGGTTTTTCGACCAGTACCATACAATTATTTTTATCTTAATTATTTAAATATTTATATCCAGATTAAAACAAAAATTTATTAAAAAATTCGTTGTGTTTTTTGTGCACATTTGTCTTTTCTGTCTTGTGGTTATTTTGGTTGTCGTTCTATCGAGTTATTTTATGTGTTCCGGAGTACTTTACTTTTATTTAAATTTTAGCAAAGCAAGCGTCTGACAATTTCATATCCTAATGTTTAAGTCGAAATTTAGTTTCATAAAATAAGAATTCCAATATGCCGTCAAATTTGAAGAAAATGTTAAGAAATTGGGCAAACTTTCTATCCATTTTTTCGAACTATTGTATATAACTATATACATATGTAAATATATACTTCAAATCAATTAATGTAAACTTTTTGTAAAATTGTCATAGGGGTTTTAAACCCATGGCTAATAAATACGTAATCTAATTTAATCTAATCTAATCTAATCTAATCTATTGGGATGTTGTGATTTGATTGAAACTATGGACGTAGAAAAATAAAATACTGGCATTTTAAGAAAAAATGTATCATTCCAACTTCCTCAAAATGGCATATTGATTGAAAATTTATTTGAAAAACTTCCAGACGCTTGAAGTAACTAAAAAACAACTATGCGCTTTTTCCAAAATTGCGAACAAAGGAAAGGTCTAGTATACCTTAAATTACAAAATCATAAACTGAGATATGTAGTTTCGAAGATCTTTTGTACGTATCTACAATACTGTCCTAATAGTTAGAAAAAACTTGATAAGATAATAATTTCTTCATTTTTTTGCATTTTTTTCTAAATTTTGAAGGAATATTTTCATTAGATATTGGAATAGTTTTATTGGATTTATATTGGATTTCCTGTTGTCTCCATGGAATGAAATTTTCATCCCGGAAAATTGAGGAAGCTCTTCGCTCTTTGATAATATTTTTGCATTTAACCCGCTTCGTCCCAGAACGACAAAAATTGTCGCTGGTTTTTATCCTCCATAAGTTTATGGATACCTTTGACATATTGTTATGAAATGTAGGTTTCCTACAGTTTTTCAGCATGCACTTTTCGAGTCTGAACTCCGTTTTTCTATATCACTTTCAATTTTTTAAATATGGCTACTTAAACAAAAAAAAAATGTCGAAAAAAACGAAAACTTTTTCAGCAAACGGCAATTTCTATTGCGAAGGAGTTTCCCGATCGTATCAGGATTCAGATGCCTGTGGCATAATGAGTTTTACGAAGAGTTGGTTAATATTGCAAGTTAAATTGCAAAATGGCATCCTGAAAATGGCACTATTGGAATTTTTGGAATTTTACCTTTTTATTGAAAATGTTCTTGTATCTTGTCGTGTATTTTGATAAATATATTCGTATAGCTTGTTCTTGAGTTTGCCGTATATAAACCCGTTATTAACTTTTTGAAATTCAAAATGGCGGATTCAATATGGCTGACCGAAATCTACACGAACGTATTCATCAAAATACACGAAAAATTTTAAGAAATATTTCAATAAAACACAAATAACCTAAAAATTCCTTATCAATAGCGCCATTTTCGGGACTCCATTTTGTAATTTAAATCGTTATATTGACTAACTTTTAGTAAAATTCATTAGGCCACAGGACTCTGAATCCTGTTCGATCCCGGAACTCCTTCGCAATAAAAATTGCAGTTTACTGAAAAAGTTTTGGCTTTTTTCATGTGTTTTATTCGTTTAAATAGCTATTTAAAAAATAGAAAGTGAATATTTGTTAATAAACTAAAAAAAAATCTAAAATCTAATATTGGAATAGAATATTCAGCATATTCTTATAATCTGGATAATAACAGAAATATACAAGACAAACATTCATTTATACTACAGTTTATTACTAGAAATCGATTAATTAACAGAGAAAATGAATTACATTACCATTTTGTTTGCGATGTAATTAGTCTACATTGCGAATGCCGATGATTTATACGCGTTATATCAGGATCTAAAAGTGCAAAAGGAAAGTAAATATGAAAGGGAAATATGAATATTGCAATATAATTTACGTGAACAACAACCGTTACGTAGATATATTTTTATGTTCAGTTTTAATGGACATTGCATTATTCTCGACTCGTGAAAATTGAAGTATCGCACATAATATTGCAAATACAATTATTTTAATTTAATTACGTAAATTAGGTGTAGTATCGCGAACATTCACAAGTTAGATAAGCACAGTATTGTACAATAGCATAATACCAAACCGAATGAATATTAAGTCATTAACGGCTACTAAAAGACACTTTTCTTATATTATATTAATACCTATTATGATTCAAAAATGTCTCAAAATATCATCAAAAAAATTTAAGAAGATGCCACCATATTTCTCAATGAATTTTAAAAAGTTTTTAGTATTTTTTTAAAAAAAAACTATTAATATGTTTTCTGCTAGAGCTTTGGGAAATTGTCAGAGAAATTTTCATTAAGAACTCTATTTTGAGCTCATTACAATGATGCAGTATTACAATAATTTCTGCAGATACATTAGAATATTCAATATATATTCATTGAATACCATCAACAGTTTTCAATACTCACAAATTAAAAATATTATTGAGGCCAAAAAGTGTATTTAAAATCTACGATAAGAAAATTTTCCTTAGTAAAATTGACTAATTTTCAACTATTGTGATTAGTTCGATCAGTACCCAACTAAATTTCATGAGTTCTAATAACTGGTCGTAAAGTTGTATAAATTAATAAGAAAATAATTAGATGCATAACATTAAGAAGTTAATTCGATTTTGCCACCATTAAAGTCCGTTTAAATGCATATTGTAGTAAATTAATGCACTCTTTACTTAAATAAAAATAGTAAAATCAATAACGTTGACACAATTCGTCTATAAAAAAAATTACTTCATTTGTGTACTTTTTCCTCAACTATTTTAAGCTGTAGTTGATTTTGTCTTAATATTTTTCAATGAACATGCAGATATTGTCTCCATCATTCTGAACAAAATTCCCTTTCAGCTAGGGAAATTTTCCTACAGGGAATTCGATTATTTCATTAAAATGTAGAAAATTCATTTTTGCAATATGTCTCGTCGAAACCAGTCTACTGAAAATATTCTCAGTAGTGTACTAACGTAAAAACATTTTTTAGGACCAAAAAGGGGGGGATGAATTATTCTTTTAAAACATTATGAACCGTTCGTCAATATGAACAAAAAAAATAAATTCGTCTCTCTTATTAATCTCGTATCAATGTAACAAGAATACCCGTAATAGAAAATAAAAAATAATACCTAGTGGTATATTCTTGTTGACATCATCTCCAACTCGAGTTTAAATGAAGTAAACAACTCCGCAGTTGAAGTTGAATTCCGCAATAAATTGAATCGTTATCAGCTTATTACAAGTCTGGAAACACGCAGTAGACAGATCTTGTTGTGTTCCGAGTATAACCTGCATAAAACAAGCAGCCCCCAGAATAAATAAATTGTAGCTTGTTGCCTAGCGATAAAATCGGCGAAAATAGCACTTGTGTTTTGACGTGCGTTTACGACATGTTAATAATTTATAATTTCATTTACACGGACTAAATACTACCTAACTATGTGTGGTACAATACGTTTTTTCTTCACGCGAGTTGAAGATGAGGGGGTTGGACGCTCGTGACACGCGAATAACAGTGAGGCCGATTACCCAGATTTTATGAAATTTTTAATGGGTTGCTAAAGGAAACAAAACATTAGAAAATTCATACCTATTTGATGTCTTATTCCGTATTAGAAATATTAAGTTCTGTCTCATTTAATTGTTTTAAATGAAGTAATTTTTTATTATTAAGTGCAATAGTCATACGAAATTCATTTCAAGGAAGTTATTTTATGGCTACAATATTAACACAAAATTACAGTACGAAAATAATGTAAAATTGCATTCTATTGCGGTTTTTATACATATTTTGAAAATGTCAATGTTATGTTGTAAAATTACATAAGAATATGTATTATATGCCTATCTACCGTCTTCATCAAGATTTGCCCAGGTCACAGTTTATTATTGAAAAATTATTTTTACGCCAATGACAATTTTTAAAGATCACTACAATCCAGTTGGAAGTAAGGAAACCAGAAATATCGAGTTTAAATAATGTGCAATCCATTTCGATCTAACGATTAGTAAACCCCTTTACATTAATTTTGGTTATATATTTTAGGTTAGATTGTGGTTTTTGTCATGTGAATTATGATACGTAATTTATATAGGGATTGAATAAGAATAATTTCTTCCTTACGTAACTATATAAAGCATTAAACTAAATCATCACAAAACTTATAGAAGATAATTTAAATAACAAATAAAAACACTCCGGAAAGAGGTAAACGTCGAACAGGTTACATTTTTTATCTTTCGCCGTCTATTCAAACGAGAAAGAAGGGTTTTCAAAACTAATACACCTATATCAGAACGATTTCCATTTTATTTTCTTCTCTGAATTCTTTTAAAAGTATACGAAATGGCAAAAAATTGTTCTATTGAGAGCAGCTGCAGGTACAATTTCGTTCACGTAAATTATCAGTGTTTTGCATTAAACTGAAAACAGTTTTTATCTTTTTATTACTTCTTGGAGACTAACAGAAGAAAAACAGAAAGAAATGGATAAATAATTATTTTATTTTATTTTCAGGTATAAATTACGAGTTGTATCTTGATAAATATATTACTTTACACAAAACGTACCTTCAATCGTCATATTCAATGTATCTTAGTTTTGCTTGATTATTAAGATTAGTTTTCAAATTTGTCTAAATTTGATTTTATTTTTGTTTGAAATTAATTAAAAAGATTTTCGAGTTTCTAGATATTACCTAGAGGGAAAAAATGAAATAGTTGGAACTACTAACTAGATAGTGGAGACACATCTATCGTTTTTAGTTAATTTTACTATCCAAATAGCGATCTCGACAAATTAGGTAGTCGAGTCTACAATTTAAATAGTAAAAATCAATTATAATACACTCTCGTTCCACGTCCCACTATTTAGATAGTTAAACCAAATATTTCTTGTTAATTCTGAACTTAAAAATGTACTGAACTATACTGAAACTATGTAATAAACAAAATGGTTAGACCCAGACTATACTCTTATCATTTATGATTTAATTTGCATTTGTACATGCAACATATCACAAAGTTTCTCATTTCAAGAAAATTAGACACTAAATTGTTTTATTTGAACAGGAAGAGTCTTATTTCAAGATAGTTTTGGTGTCTATTTCTCTTGAAATGAGACTCTTTGAGATATTTTGTTTATACAGTATGATTCAATGGAAAATTTTCGACATCGACCATGAACAGCCTTTATAAGGATACAAAACTAATAATTTTTATAAACACATATTAATATATTTACATTTGACACTTATTTTTGCTCAACACTATACCTATACAAATAAAGATCAAGAAATAATCACAATATTGAAACATGTTTTTAGTTATAAATATCTAAATTTTATGTATTTGTTTATAGTTTCAGAGGTTTCGTGACATTGAATTTGACCTTCAGTTTGTTCTTCATGGGCATTTCAAGGTCAATTTTGTTTACACGTATATCGCAATTTGAAATTGGCATATTGTGGCAAAAAAGTCATAAATGAACTCCGTCACACTCATATTAAAGAGAAAGGGTAGTACTATATGGTCCAACTAAAAGAAAAACCCTTAAAAATTTGTTGGTACATAATCTCAAATATCTCAAAATCCTGACGTGATAAGGAAATTCTTGCTCCGGATTTGAATTCTACGTAAAAAATTACTTCTGAAATGAACCTACTCGTTAGAATAACAAAACCATGCTGGCCTGTGTATTTTAAATGGTTCTAAGTATATAACATTTAATTTTCATATTAATAACTTTATATTAACGTATTAAAACCGACTTTTTATTTAATATTAGGTTACTAACTTTGGTTGGTCTGCTTCTAAGGCTTCGATCGATTGGAATCGTCTGTACGCGTCGTCCGGAACATTCCTCCGTGTACAATTGTACCACCAGTGCGAGCGTTGATGAAGAGATGAAATTCCTTGACTCTGCAGTGCTATTCTCCGATTTACAATGAGATACGAGGTATTGATATGTAAAGCGCATCTCACCCTCCCACGTACAAGTTAAATAAATCAAGTGTGCATACATAAGTATAATTTTCATCAGGAATAATTTAACGCGGCAAGTAATCATGATTAAAACAAAAAAGTGTAATTTAATTTGCTAATAATACATTTAATGGCTTTAATCAAAATTATCATATACCTCCTAAAAAGTTTGAATATAAATAACTTACAAGTTATCCCACCAAAGTGTAAATTTTCGATTAAAATGAAAATTGGATATGTTATAAAACATGAAAAACTAAGACATACGTATATATTTTAGCTGCGGAAAAACATATTTAAGGGGCGAAGAAGACTCCTTAAAAATCATTTTTGAGGCTAGTTTATCCCCTAATTTTCATCCTCCTCTCAAGATGTCTAGCCTGATATTCCTCTACTTTTAAAAGATATTTTCCTACCAAAAATCATTAAAATTGTTTAAATATCGAAATTTTTCTTTTTGGGCCCCAATTTTCGGGGAACTGTTTCATCTTCTAAATATGTTTTTCCGCCGCTAAAAAAAATGAGTGACTCTTAGTTTTTAATTTTGTCTAGCATATCCAAATTTCATAAGAATCGGAGATTTACACTTCGGTAGGTTTACTTGTTAGTATAATAGAAATAGTTAACATTCGGCTGAAAATGAAATGCAACTTTAAGAGATGTCAGCAAGATTTTTCTCAAAAAAGATGATAATATTTATTTCTGAATTGAGTAGACTACATTTTATAATATAAGATTTTTTTTACAATTTAATCCTGTTCTTCGAGATTTATTGGAGATTCTTTTATAATTCATTTTTTATTAGCTTCGGTTATTAAGGATAAACATGGTCACAAAATGTCGAATTTTTTTAGTTTTATTAAATATTGTACCAGAAGTACAACTATCTTGTTGTATGGTACAACCTCGCTTATTCGACATGCTCTGTTCCAGATACTGCTTGAGACCTCGCTAGGTCGACAGCGCTTTAACCACGCCTACTATTACGTCACTCGAATGTGATTGGATGTTGTATGAGCATGAGCGCACGGCGTGGAACTTGGAAGGTCCGGCATTGTCAAACAAGTGTCGTTCTACCGAGGTCTCACTGTATTATACAAATATTGTATTACTAATAACAAATTTTAAAAACCAACATAACCTGAAATAAAATACAGTTCAACCCCTTGCATAATAATTACATCTTTGCCTCGTTGAATGAAGTTGGGCCAAAACACTCTAATATAAAATTTTTTAGACTTGATTGAGACTTAACGTCCGCCAGCTCCGTAATTTACGACATCTTTTCGCAATTTGTAATAAACGTTAATGAATCAGGGTAAGTGTCGATAAAGTCGGATCTCGCCGTACGTCGGTCGTCGGCCGAATGGACGCGCGAAAAATCACTCGGCCATGTTCGGAAGGGTCCTATAAAGGTTAGCACGTGTCAAGCGTACAATCCGGGCCGTAATTATGGATTAACGATCTCATTAAGGCTCGCAAGGAGTGCAGTTACAGCCTATTAGGTTGTCGTAAAATTCAGGTTCGCACGAAACGGTCCGGTTTGCCGGTCCGGCGAAATGCCGCGTCGAAGAGGTTTTTTACGAGCGACCCGGTGCTGTCCTGCACTCGAATAAACCCTTTAATGCATCCGAACTTTGTAAGATACGACTTCGACGTTTAGTAATTTATGATCTTAATCTACCATAAGTCGCTAGTCACGCTGCACCTTACGGGTGTCGTAAGGTGGGTCACAATTTCCAAAAATCGTTAGTAAGAAACAAATTTTCCATTTTCTTTAATTTTCTAAAAAAACGTGATATATTTTTTTTGTACCGAAAAATTTCGGTTTCAAAACAAAACAAGTTAAGAAACGAAGAAACTTAACGACACAAAAAAATTTAATTAAATAGTTTGAAATTCAGATTTTAAGTAATTTTTTTAATTTTTGAAACAGTCAAAATCTGGTTTAATTTTTTTAATACTTCTGATCCAAAATAAACAAAAAAATAACTTCGTAAATCAGAATTTATTTTCAGATTATAAAAAAAAAGTGTCGTAATGAGATGCGAACCTGGGATAATCGAACTGTTCTACGTTTTTGACAGTTTGCTGCAAGAATCTTAATATATTTTGATTGTCACAAAAGTTGATGATGTACACAATGGTGTATGTTTGCGATTATTTAATAACGATGTTTTGTAGGTAATTCCTGGGGTTTTCCATGTAGATCGACCTTTATTTTTTAGATAGAAGCGAAGTGTTTACTCTAGAGCTTCCTTGCTTTCTTCTATCCAATAGATAGTTAAAATACAATAACCACTCTTCCTAAATGGTTATATTTAGTGAATCGCATATCGCAAAATGTTCTACTGGACGTACCTGAAACAGACAAAAATATAGTCTCGTTAATTTCGGAATAAGTAGACATTATTTAGAAACATATAATATTAGTAAGCTTAATGTAGTAAATAAAGAAATGTTATTTAATGCAATATAAAACATCGATTTATGTAGTTTACTTTTTTTTTCAATTTCATGTAAAAAGCAACCACTTTAATAAATTAAAACTTCTGTCAGAAGTCTTCAGAATCTATTTCTGAATAATTTTCTGTAAATAAATACCATTTTAAGTTAAATTACGTTCTAAATCAAATATTAGTTGAAGTATACGATACTCATAGATAATTTCAGTTATTGAAGAAGTAATTTATTCCTGTGAATGATTTTAAAAACTTTTAATACTTTTACTTTAATTTACTTTAATTAATGCAGGTCAGAAGAGACAATTGGTAAAACCTTTATTTTAAAAGGAAGGTTTACGTGATGTCAGATGATAATTTTTAAAAAGAAGGAAACAAGATTTACTCTTGTTAAAGTTAGAAACTTTCTGAAACAATTAGAAAATCAGTCGAAAAACATTTTCTCTCTTAATTGTCAATGCAATAAAAAGCAATGTGAGTTATGTGCAATTACGGTAGTATATGAAAATAATAACTTCTGAACACACAATGAATTGCTAATTCTGAGGGTTGCACGCCAACGACCGAAACGTAAAGTGTAATAGGGTAATAACTTCTAATCCGAAATGGCCGTTTTAGGACAGTTTCGTCTTTGGTAATTTATTAATTAATAGCAGTTTAATTTTCAACTTTATTACACAATATTATTCTTTGTATATTTCGTTTGCTACAAATTCATTACTTTGTTCATAAATCAACTAGTTAAAGTTTTGATCAAATAAATCGAAACTTTCAAATAAATGGAATGTTTTAATTGCACTACATTTTCTTGACAGAAATTCTTCGTTAAACGAAATTGAAATGTTATACGATAATGATTCAATCAGATAAATAACATTCACTTTCTTTCTGACCAGAAAGTGAAATATTCTGCTGCGTAGAATTAAAAAAAATGTTGCATGCACCAATATCTTTAAAACTACTCAATTCTGATTCTTCATTGCAAAATTTAAAAAGAATTTTCTTTTTTAAAATTGTTTAAAATCATTATTAGAAACTCTGAGTTTTCTATTGAACTCTACAATTTATTAAATATAGATTTCTTTCTTCCCCTTAATTTTAAAATTTAAGGGTGAAACTTACCGAGGGGGAGTTTCTTGCTTTTTTTTAAATAAATTATTAAAACTTTATCTTTAAATTAAAAAAAAAAAACAAATACAAGGAAACTCGAATTTGGTTTCTTTTTTTTTTTTACACAAAAAAATTGCGTTTTGCCAACGAAATATTTAGTTTAATTTTTTAAATTGAACATTTTTTTAACAAAATATATTATGTAGATTTTTCAAAAACAAATTTTTATTAATTTCAGAGCAAATTTTGTCTTTCTAGAAATAGTGAAATCAGGTACACCTTGAAATGGTTTCGAAATAGAGGGCTTTAATTGGAGGAAAAATCACTTGTTACAAAGTACTAAAACATAAAAAAATATGTTGAGTTTTAACGATAAGGAGGACGCAAATTTAGCATAACTTTACAGCCCTCATTTTAAATGAATAAAATTTTTTTCCAAAACTATATCAGAGGTGAAAATTATCCCTCTTTCAGATTCTAAAGCTAAAATTCGGTTATTGTTAGATGAAGAAACAAAGTTGTGGCATATTTTGTGGACAAAATGAACATTTTTTAAGAAACAAAAATTTCTAATGAGTATTTTTATTTAGAAACCGAGCAAAACTGTACACATTGCGATCAGATATTAAAATTGACAATTGCACATTATAAAATTGTAGATGGTGGGTATGAAAATGGCATCAAAGAGTATGAAAAGAATGATGAAAGCTCTTAGGCATAATATTAAAAAATTCAAATTTTTTTCATGAAACTCGATACCCAAATATTTTTAAGAGTGGCGAATACGATTGAACTTAAAAAAATACACCTGTCATTTTTAATTTTCTAAAATTCTGAACAAATTCAAATATTGAAAGCAACAATCAGAAAATCTCCCAGCTACCGAATTTCAGGCGGATCTGATAAAATTTACATTTTTTATCGGCCATATTGGATTCTCCATTTCGAATTTTTGAACACTGACACCAAATTCGGTCTCTACGTCCTAAAAAAACTGCAATTATCAAATTTCAAGCGAATTGGATCAATTTTTAAAATAACCGCCATTTTTTGGCCACCATTTTGGGTCCGCCAATTTTTACTAACTTATACGAAAATGAACAGGTGACAACAATTTCAACAAATTTCTCTTGCCTAGCGTAACCAATCGATCTAATTCCTTTCCTGAAACATTTATTTTATATATTTTTCTTTTATCGACATTAATTTTTAGTAAATCTGTTTGTTAAACCTTTGCAAATCTCGCACAGAAAAACTTGAAAAATACTATTTCACATAAAACACCGTACACAGAGAGAAAAAAAATCGTTAATGAAACCATTTTGTAGTAGTAAAACGCGTAAACACAGAAAGTAGTTAAATTAACTATTTCCATGGTAAACAGTACAATATAATTGTTCCATTTACCATTCTCCAATATTTAAATCATTAGAACATAATCCCAAATATCAATTTTAAGCTCTTGTATAATTAATTCTACTATTTATATATTTAAAATCGATTCTACCATTTTTTCATTGTTCTATTAAACATTTTTTTCTCTCTGTGTAGGTTCAATATGTTTTTCATGATTTCTCAATACTAAGGTGTCCAAATTACTCAAAATTTTCAGAGTATTCAGTTTTACATCCTGAACAGCAAAATCCTTTCTGGAATCTTCTGGGGAGCTCCTCAGGACCTCCAAATGTCCACTTTTGGTCCTCAGGAGTTCCTCAGGGGCACCTGAGGACGTTCTAGGACGGATTTGTGCTGTTTGGGATATATACATTAACGTTCAGTAATTTTTTTGTCGAAATCTGTTAATTATGGCGCTTCGAATTTCGCGAATTCGATCCTCATTTTTTTGAGAAATATTTAAATAAAATTATTCAGAAATAAACTTAAACAGGCTACTGTTACCATGTCAAACATCAAATTCTTTCCTCATTCATTTCATCCATGGTCAAAACTTAAAATATTTCTTCTCTTCTCTGGATATTCCCTACCTCCATATTGAACTTTAAACCATCATAATTTAGTTAAACACTTTACTCTTCTGGACTAGAATTTAGTTTTCCAGTGAATGTTATCAAAGTCAGGATACATTACTGTTACACAACTCAGCAGTATTCAATTGCTACTGACTCTAGCAACAACGGAATCCCTCCGAAGTAACCAATTACCTCCGCAACATCGAATCTTCCTCACAATATCCTGGCCATTAATCAGAAATGCAAAGAACCCTGATTAAAATAACGAAAATAAAATTAGCTGCAGTCCGATACACCAGGAAACGTTTATCAAACAAATGGCTAGCAATAAATCACGAAATCTGAGAATCCGAAGAACCGCGATCTAATTCATTTCCGCTATCCATCAACTGATCTCCGGGAGAGCGCAATTAATTCCCGTCTCCTTCCGCGGCCGAAAAAATCCGCTCTTTGATTTTCGCATCCGAAAAAGCGACTTGAAAGCTACGACTTCCTTTAACGCCGCCGACTGTTCCCAATCTTGGACGATCAATCGTTTGTCGGGTTTTTTTGCTGACTCCCGTACGAAAAGTTGATTCCGCGTTGTAAAAAATAAAAGGAGTCTGTCCCTACGGCTTCTCTCATTGGTGTTCCCGCAGTCGATCAGGCGGTCCTTTCGTTTTCCCGCTGAATTTTCGCATAAAGAGCGAGTCGTAGCTAGACGCGCCATCGACCCGGTTCGATCGTTACCATCCCTTAGCTTTTCATCCGTTTTCCAACGATGAGTGCCTCTTCTTCTGGAACCTTTTCGTCGTCTTCTGTTCTTTTCCGCTGGCGAAAATCCGCGGGTGCGTTTATTTCGACTCAGCCGCGGTTTGTTTTCCTCTTTTCTTCCGTTCGCTGCCTCATTTATTATTCCGTCCGATGACGCTATTTGCGTGCCTTCAATCTGCCCTTAGACAACCTTAGAAACCATGTTTCCTCTGGGGGATGAAACTGGATGCTGTTCTCCGGGGGAAAGTCCTCGCTAATAGCAAAGGTCGATGCTGAAGCTCAAAATGAAGAAAACGTCATTAATGTCGTATTTTTTTCCATCGTAAAATTGTTGACACTTGACTTCCGGTCGCAGATGATGACGTTGGTACTCGGTGAATATATCGAATTGATTACCCGCGAGAAACATAATCGATGTCGGATTATTTGGACTAGCTGATGCTTAGTCGCCATTTCGAAACGTTTGCGCGTGCAAAATATGGAGGACTGTATTAAAATATTTACAGCATGGATACTTCGTTTCATTTAACTCGATTCTTCCTAATTTCCGGCCTTTTAAAATGAGAAAGTTCGAGTCTCTTAAAGCTGCTCGGGTAATATTTCATGGCTTCTAGTCATTTAAATGCACGAACAATGAAGAGTGTCGTATTATTGTGTATTTTAACTCCTAAAATTAATATTATTGAAAAAACTTACGAAAATCAATTTTCAAATGTCTTTGTAAAAAGAGAAGAAAGAGGTTTTTATGTGCAAAGAATTAAAGTTGAAAATTACATTTTTTGTGAAAATCCGCGTCGAAAACGTGAAGTGTCTGACCAATTGACTGTTTCTACTTAGAATTCTTAATATAGGGCAAGGCGGGGCGAAGCGGGATTTTTTCCGTGTATCGTATCTTTCCTTGAATTTCGTATTTAGGATGATGCAAAGTATCATTTGATAGGTAATTTCATAGTCAATATTTACATCCATGTTTTATAAATAAGTCCAAAAAACATACTTTTAGAATAAATATATAAATAGTGATTATTAAACTGCCAAAATGACAATATTGTCCAATCTGAGAACAAAGTACAGGACAATTATTTGAAAATTTTGTTTAAAAGTTACATTTCTCGCTCCCAAAGGTATGTAAGAGGACAAAAAATGAAATATCATACCTCATAATGTGAAAAATGATGTAAACAAACAAACCACATATGACATTTTACAATCAGTATGATCATAATGGAAATATTTGAGATTCGTCACTTCGCCCCGTTCGCCGCTTCGGTCCCGTCTTCTCCTATTTATTTAAAAAAAAAACGCTCTCTGTACCATAAAAGACATTTAAGGTTGCAACTTTATACCATGCACGAAATAAAAGATCATAAATTCTGAAGATTTAAAAAAAATGTCGACGTCTTCTAGATAAGGAAAGTTAGAAAAAGGTGTACGCATAATAAATACAACAGAAATATTATATTTATAATTGTAAAAAAAGACATTACATTTAATATTTTAAAAAAATTATCTTGATGACACACACAAACGTTTTTTTTACAGTCGGTTTTTTTGAGTGCCGATTTTTTTTATTTATCTGCTTTTCGATCCCCAACCAATTTAAGTCTTAAACAAAAGAACAAAACTCTTATGAAATGACATGAACAAATGGCACATACCAATCGAAAGGGTAACGAAATAAAGTCAATTTATCGAAAATCGAATCTGCCAAATCGAGTTTCGAAGAAATCAACCACAAGCCGCAATGACTTACGAGGGCTAAAGTAGGGAAGCCTCAAAAGTTGGAAGCACTCGTTGCAAACAGCGACATTTGAGGGATGACATGCCATAGCCACCTTCGAGCGCAAAGCCGCGCGGCTTTCCATCCGCGGCCAAACGCCGTAATCCTGAGTTGACGAGGAGCCCGAGCAATTAAGGTCTACCCGCGAAAAATGGACAGGAAAACTTGGAAAATCCTCTCTCTGACTCCCTCCCATCTTTCAGACTCTTGGACATCATCTCGATGTGCGCGAGAGTTTAGTATTGCGTTACCTGACCTAAATCACTAATTAAAATCGCTACTTAACTCTTTAATTACCAAACATGCAGAATTTGCACAATCGGACACATCCGATTACTTGTATGGTCTTCCATCTTGAATTTCGCGTCAAAATTAGTAAATGAAGTTCATACCCAACGGGCACGAAGAACCCAAATGTTTCTAAAACGTTTTTAGAATGTTCCAGAAACGTTCCTAAAACGTTATATGTCTGCAACTTTTACGGAACGTTTTATAAACGTTTCATCCATGTTGCAGACATATAATGTTTTAGGAACGTTTCTGGAACATTCTAAAAACGTTTTAGTAACATTTGGGTTCTTCGTGCCCGTTGGGTAGTTACCTACTTCTTAGTGGACTATTATGTTTTTAAAATTTTATTTATTATTGACGATGGTGATTTACGAACCTTCAAAGATTGTCACGGTCGACTTTCGAACAATATATCAACAATAGTTATCGTTGTTATCGTCGTCATCGCCGAGAAGTCTACGACACCGAGTCTCTTCCGTGTTATTGAAATTTCTCGCTGGCCAAGAAGCAGACGTGGCACTTGACGATAATTTCCTCCTTGTTCATTTATTTTTTAAAAGTTGTGACGCCATCGATCAATTTAATTATGGAGCCGGTATTTTCTTGACCTATATTTTATATACCCCATTCAATCCATTTTTACGGAATAACAAAACATAGAATTTTTAATGACAAATTTTGCGGACAGAATATTGAGTAAAATTAACGTGTTCGATTTATCTGTTAAGTCAATAAATTATTGAGTTCCACAGATATTTATGTTAAGAATTGAGTTTCAAGGAGAACCGGTTAAGCACTCGAAGCCAGTAGTAACAGGCTGCAGTCAGACAAATTCAAAAGTTACGAATTAGCGACCGGTGAAGTATTGTTTCCAATTCAATTTTTCGAAGTTGATTTTATGTCTGATTTTTCACCGGATCTTCTTCCTTAACACTCGATGTAAGTTTTCACTAATATATTTTTTTGTATCAAGTAAACATTTTCTCAAGTTATTTTAACCCATGGACGCCCGACTTTTTTGAGAAGTAAAATTGTTGTCATCTTTTGTATTTGTTTTTTTTTTGGGTCGCTGATTACTAATCTGAAATCATTTTTTCAAAATTCAAAATGGCGGATCCAATAAGACAGACGATTTTTGTTTAATTGAACAGATTCGTTTGACACTTGATACTCAAGAGTTTTCAAAATATTTGCATATATAAATTTCAAACCATGAGTCATTTTACTGATAACAATCACACACAGGAATTTCTTGTTCGACTAGTGAACAAATCCCATTCGACTAATAATTTTGGTTTAATACGTTTCTGCCATACAATAGATATTATATTATCATAAAATATTATCGGTTGGTGAATAAATGACTGCCTCCGTTACAAGATAATAGGACGAGAAGTAGAACCAATATGCTTTGTATACGGAATAAAAAGGATCTCCCCCTCGATCGTATTGATCAGCCGGACTTTCGTTCCTTGGGTATTCGTCGAGCGTGCGGATTATATATGGCCACCGCGGTTCGATCCATTCTTTCCAGATGAGTTTGAACCAAGTCTTACCTAGAGCTAGTTTCAGAAATGGACCAAAAGAAGAAAGCGGTACGTGCTGCTCTTCAATGGCTGATCAACGAAATTCGAACAAGTGCAATCTATGCCGCGAAATGATACGCGAGAAAGAATTCCCGAATTTTGGGGTTTACCTTACGTTGATAGGGTTCAACTTTTAGGAATTGTGAATTTCCGACATAAGAAATCATTTCTTACTTTTACAAATTTGGATATGTTGAAGAATATGAAAAACGAAGAATATTTCAGGGGTGAAACAGCTCCCCAAAAATCATTTTCGGGGTAGTTTACCCCTTAATTTCTCTCCTCCATTCACGACGTCTAGGCCCATTTTTTTCTTCTATTAAAAGATAATTTCCTATCAAAAAATCAATAAAATTGCTTAAATATCTTTAAAGATATCGCCGTTTTTCTATTTGCGCCCCAATTTTGGGCCAGCCGTTTCAATATGGCTGACACAATGTGCCAAAATTTATCGGCTGTAGCGATTTTATTTGTCCATATGGAGTCAATGGTAATAAATTTGTGGTCAGACGTTCGAAAACAAAATGGAGGCTTCAGAATGACAGACGTCTTCTCTAAATTTCTACATTTTGAGAACAGTCTGTCATCATATTCAGGCCTCATCCACTTAGGCCATTAAGGCCCAAGTGAACTGATTTTTCACGTTGAATTTGATTGTGTACAGCATTTCCAAAAATGTATGTATCCTTTGGAAACCTATTATTTCCTATATTTCTGAGGTCGCTCTTTCGAATGCCGCTGAGAAAATGTAAAAAAAACGGCACTTAACCTCTCTTTTTTAAGCAAATACATAAAAAATACTGAATTTTCATGATATTTTTTTTTATAAATTCATAGTTTTAGGTGGGAAAGGATTTCTTTTTCCTTTACAAAATGAATCGGAAAAGTGATCGCCGATTTTCTTGATCAGCTATTGAAGAGCAGCACGTATCGCTTTCTTCTTTTGGTCCATATCTGAAACTAGCTCTAGATAAGACTTGGTTGAAATGCTGTAAAAAATCAAATTCAACATGTAAAATCAGTTCACTTCGGCCTTAATGGGTTAATATCAAAATTTGATCTTTGAATTTTAAAACTGGTTATTTTATGAAACTAACCTATTTGTAAAACGACATCAAGAGTCTGAAAAACATGCCTTTCGCGAAGATTGTTTCCTTACATAGCTTCAAACCAAAAGATTCTTATCACACAAATTTTCATAAAAAAAATGTATAAATGACTGAAGGTATAAATCCTCAAAGACCCATAGAATCTTTCACAATGGACTACCCGGGTAAAAACGTTGAACGCCATGGACGACAAAAGATGTAGCCACGTAATAAACTCTGCCAAATTAAACGTTCATTTTTCACGTGGTAATCCCATTCGTGGCGGGCGTTGAAAAGTGTACCTCGCATCATTACAGGTCGTTTAACGCCGAGCGAATATTACGTTTTTTTTTTTTACGTGCACGAGTGATGCTTATTCATTACGTCGGTCGATCTCTTCTTCACCCCCTGCAATCTTTAGGTTTCGCCTTGCTGACGTACTAAGAAGCGCGCCATTTTAGATGGGGCAATTTCCGCCTCTGACCCGAAACGCTACTTCTCTGGGCCGATACGAGGTGAAAAGTCGAGAGTTCCCTTTGACCTCGTTTCGTTATATATATATATCCCAGCGTACTCGGCAGCAAATTTGGATATTCGGCTCTTGGTGAAACGTTCCGGGATATAGAGCGGTGATGACACACGGGGGCCAAGGGGGGCGCTGGGCTGGCGTATGTAAATACGCGACTTGAGTATCGGATGGCGAACGAGGTTGGAACGATCACTCCCCCGAGAACTGTTCGGTTGCTTGGTATGGAGGTGCTCGACGAGAATCCATGCTGGTTCGTTCCAACTATCCCAAAAAGCGAGTCGTATGCAAGTACCGGTGCTTTGCGCGAGACGAGCAGACCAACCTGATGAAGTAAATATCCCAGGGAAAAGAGAGAACCACAAAAAAAGGTAACAGATGCACGAACAACGGAAAGTCATTTTCCTTTTCCATCCGTGTGAAAATTTATTGGCGATTATGATTTTTCGATTCCTTTTAAGTTTTCATATCATTCATTCTATTCACGCAATTTCGTCATTTATTTTATATACAAGAGAACTCTTCAAGATGCGTCCCTCAGATATTCAAAATTAGCACATTAATAAGTGATCAATTAAAATCGCTCATTAATCCCTTGACTGCCAATGATGAAGATCTTTGTCATTTTGAACTGCCAGAAAAAGGCAAATCTTTGTCATGATATAAAGTGACTAACAAATTCTGGAATTTATGTAAAATAAAACCAAATCCATTTCTAGGTAGTCTAAGGTGTACTGAATATGATGGTATTTTCCATTCCATTTTCATCCATTGTGTCAAAAAATATATATAAATCCACAAAGATGGTAGTTTTCACAATTTTTGCAAAATCTTAGTCATGAAGTATGACATTGTGTTCAATCAATTTATGCACAAAAAATTGATAACACTACTTGAAATTTGTTACTCGGGAGTTTTCGAGGTCGCTAATTCCAAATCGGAGGAGCGGAGAAATTTGCAAAAAATGCAACCATTTTGGTTGAAAAATTTTCAAAATTCAACTTCAAATTCGTAATCAGCGGTCCTGAAAAACTCCGAGTAACAAATTTCAAGCGAAATGGTTGAAATTTTGAACATTTGTCCGCCGTTTTGAATCCGCCATTTTGAATTTTCAACATTTGACTTCAAATTCGTAATCAGCGTCCCAAAATAATAAAAACAGTAAAATCTAATAAATTTTTTTTTTCATTTTGGGCATTTTTTGTGAAATTCGAAAATATAAACATTCATCAACTTCACATCTATCTCATAACTCGAGGATTCGTGGGGTTACTGATCACGAATGTAATGTTGGTGTATAATTCAAAATGGTGGATGAATCAGTCATAAGACGATATTTTGAAAATCAATCGAATGAGCTTGAAATTTATTACTGTGTAGCTTTTAGAAGCTCAGAATATGTATCAATGAATGTCGTCAATTTCGTACATTTGCTACGATTTATATTTATATTTATAAAAGAAAAATGGACGGGATTTTCCAGCTTTATACTAGCTATATTGAACATAGGTTGGTATTTCGGTGAAGAAATTTGATCATAGGCATATATTCGAATTCAGCGACTCAAAAAATCACCAGAATAACGAGTTTCCCGCCATTCCGATCATTTTTTAAAATATTGTCGGCCATACTCTCTTCCCCATTTTGAATTGTAGAAATCCTACAACATATTTGTATGCGGAGACCTCAAAAATCACCAGATGACGATTTCAGCGGCCATTTTGTTTAAGTTTAATTGCCAATTTTCATCAATTGTGATGACCTTCCGATGTAACAATTTTCCAAAGTCCATAACTTTAAGAAAATTAATTCTCTATTACTCTACACAGTTACAAATATAGTGTTCGTTTTGAAAAGTTCAAAATGACCTATTCAATATGGTGGACGAATTTAAAATTTATTGAATTCACTTAATACTCGTGATTCGGAGTTTTTTGGAGTCGTTGATTAGAAACGTGGTGGTGAGTTTGAAAAATTAAAAATGGCGGATCCATTTACTCAGCCAAAAATTTAGGAAACAACTTCATGTTACCCACCATTACTTTTTCCAACTTAAAAATAGCGGATCAAATATACCGGACAAACATTTTACAAATAACTCAAAATTTTTGTTATTGGAGTTTTTTCACGGACGCTGATTATGAATCTGAAGCCCATGTTCTCAAATCTAATATTCCGGATTTAATGAATTTGGCAAAATTAACGTCGCATTCGTAATTAAAAGCCCCGAAAACCCGCGAATAACCAATTTTGTCAAAAATGAGGGAATTTAAATTTTTTTGTCCGTCGTATTGGATCCATCATTTTGAATTTGGTACAACTAACGTCGGATTCGTAATCAGTGACCCCAGAACCCTCATAAATAAATCTATATTAAAAAAACCTTGTATAGTTAGCATAAAGATGAAATTATTTAAAACACAGTTTTTTCAATTTTATTTGTTAATAACAATTATAAGAATAATAATAACCGAGAGAATTATTTCTTTTTTTAGTTATTTAGATTCTATATAAGAAATGGAAAGAGATTTCGTCGTGGTATCTTTCATATTCTGCAAGAAAAACACTGAAATGTGAATAACTCTAGGTGATGCAACTCTGTCACAAAGGGTTAACAAAGGATATCATGTAACTATTATTTACTTTTATTTGAGAAACAACAATGATCTAGATACAATGTTCCAGTTTAACAAAACTGGGTCGCAAATTTTTTTGGGATAACATAATTTCACCAGTTTATTACCGTTCGTCGAAATCGTTTATCTGCATCTGCCCTCATGAAAAAACACTACCCTAAATTACTAGCATATACATGGACAAAGTACTTCTCATTTGAATAACGTTCTCGTTATACGGCAGAACAGTGGTTACTGAAATGACCAGTATCTTCATTGAATAATAACAGGTGTAACGCATGTTTACCTATCTCCTGTCTTACAATTTATTTTTAAATCTATTTGTTTAAACGTTTCAAAGGTGGTGTACAATTAGGTTACACCTAAAATAAATTCGTTGTTTTAAATAATTTTGCTGTATTAAATCACAAGCGGGTATATGATTTTTTATGGTTATTAAGGATATAGTGAATGTTTTCCGACACTAAAACAATATTATTTATTTGTGATAGTTTTTAAACAATTTATGTTGAAAAAAAGCGTTTTTTACAATTTGTTCGGCTGTGCCGTAAGATGGATCTCACAGTTCAAAAAATTCACACTAAATAATGAGACTAGAATGATGATATATCATTTCTTTTAAGAATTTTTTGTAAGTTTAAATTCGCGAAAAAAACTCTGAACTTTGATGAAAATTCACTTTTTGCACTTACTCTGTAGCAGAAAATTATGTATATTATAGATCTATTTTAATAAAAAAACGTATTGTATTCTGTTAAGAATAATTAATGATGCAATATACGTGACACCTACATAACATACCAGAATTAAAAAACGATTTAATAATTTGTAAAAATATTAACAATAGACATCAAATTTCAGAGTATTAATAAAAAATGTCCTATTTTCATTTCAAGTACACGTAAACTGTGTATGAAAAAGAATTATCAATTTTAGTTATTTATCAATCATTTACACACTATTTTATATGATAATAGCTGTAAACTTTTTTTCAACGCATCTAACTGCTAATAATTACATAGTTTCGCAGAGGTCAAAAGAATTATCTTCCTAATCATAAATATTTTTCGATTCGAGTAACTTTTTAAATTCCGTAACGTAATATCCAAGGTGACATTTGAAAATTTCAAATTCTGAATTCTAATTGGTAATAAACTTCTCACACCACCCCCAAACACCCCAAGTTAGGAATTTTCTGCGGTGCAAATAATTCTGAAAAATTTCGTTCGCCATATTGGAACAGCCATTTTGAAGTGTCAAATTTTGATCAGAATCGTAACTAGCGATTCTTAAAACTCCCGAGGGATGAATTTCGTATAATTCAAATAAATCTATAATGAAATTTCTCCACTATATTGGATCTGCCATTTTTAATTTTAAAATTTTAGAATAAGAATTGTAAACAGCGATCTTGACAACAATAAAAAACCCTGATATCAAAATGAATCGCTTAGTAGAATAATGTGCCCCTGAAAAGGTTAAATGATGTTTTGTTTATTTTGATTTAGAATTAAAATACATAGGATAATGGATTTGGAATTTTTATTTAATAAAATATTTTTTTTTGTATGGGATTTAAATAAAATATTTTTAGAGCAGAAACGAAAGAATTTCATGATCTTCTGAAACCACGAATATGCATATCTGAGTTTTAAGAAAATCACAGATTTTTTACATTTTAGGCTTAAAAAAACATTTACTATTTTTCAATACTAAAAGTGATTGCTATAAACTTTGTTTAAAGCTCATAATTTCTCAGTTACAGCATAATTTAATACTTTTTTTTTAATGGTTACTCTCTGACTCCATTGTTACGATAATTGTAAGAATCCCAATGTGACATTTGTTAATAAGATTAATATTTTAATAAAAATATTATTTTAATAAAATTCCAACAAAATTTCAGTGCTTCCTTCGATCAATTCCATGAATTATTTGTTCAGCAAACTTTTTTTCGAAAGTCTACCATATTGAAATAAAAAATTCCCGGAAAAATCGTCTGAAAGTTCCGGAATTTTTTTGTCTGCAAATGATTGACGTTCGGAAAATATGTTGCGAAACAAAAAGTTCCTGGAATTGCTCGAAGAATACCATGACATTTTTTAAGTTTGTTTGAACACATTTTCAATTTTTAAAAATTTTGGAATTTTGAGAGTGAACAAACTGTGAAAAAACTCTCGACCAAATTTCAGTGGATTCTTCGTTCAATTCAAAGAGTTTTTCGTTCAGCAAACTTTTATTCGAAAGTTTATCATAATGAAATAAAAAAGTCCCGGAAAAATCGTTTAAAAGTTGAGGAATTTTTATTTGCAAATGATAGAGTGTCGGAAAAAATGTTACTAAACAAAAAGTTCCTATTTCCAAGACTTTTTCAAGTTTTCAAAATTTTAAATTGTTTAAAAGTGAACAAAGTGTTCAAAAAATTACTTCAACATTTTAGCGTATTCAACACTTTTTTCGAAAATGTATCATTTAAAAAAATTCCTGAATCTTTCGATGATTGTTTTGCGTATTAGCATTTTGAATACTTTCACCTTTATTTTCAAAATGATAATATACCAGTTTTAAAGTTCCAGTCTGGAGAACACGATTTCTTTACTTGAAATAAGAATTCTGAAATTACTTCAACGTCAAAAACGATGTAAAGAAAAAAAACATTCGAAAATGTACGGTTTTTTGTAAATAGTAGTATATAGTTTTTCACGGTTGAATTTCTTGAAAACTCTTAACAAAAATGTTCATGAAAATCATAAAATTAAAAATAACGACACAAATGTATCTAAATCAGGAAACATTTATCAGATTGATAAAAATCGTTAAAAATAACACATGTTAACGCTCGACTTTGCCGGACATCAATAATGAAAATAAATGGTGAAAAAGGGTCGCCGGGAAGCGAAAGGAAGTGGTTACTATGGAAGAACGGTAAACGAGACAGCCGACAAATGTATTTTACGACACCAAATTGGCCCTTAGGTGTATGTCAATAGTCATGATAAGAACAGAGAAATCAATGTTCGCTGTGCTACAAAGCACAAGACAACTTTTTCACCAAAGTCAATTCTTCCAAGCACTTCTTTAAGACATTTTTACTTCGTTTAATCAATCTTGAATAAATGTATAATAGTTGCACGAACATTTTTAAACATTACAAAACAGTCACGTCATCATGATTACTAAATATTTTTAGAAACGCTTCGGTAGATTGTGCAGTAAACGATGCCTATTACGTGAAGTACCGTTCAAGTACGCATCATGTAAATCTCACTACAGTGTCGCTTAAGAATCGCTTAGAATATTGAGAGCTCACTTCCAACCTATAGATTTAAGAATACCCTAGTACCGTTTAAGTATCGCAGCTCAAGTATAAGACAAAACACACCTGACCCAACAACTCATCAGTCTTTTTTTACCAAATTTACTAGTAATCGATAATCGTAGTGACCTATTTATCTCGAACGAGTGCAATGTGTCCAGGCAAACGACTAGCGATGTAATCGACGTCATAAATAAAATTAGTTATCCGTATTACGAGCATGCAAACACTTTGATCTGTGATTATGTTTGCAATTTGCGACGCAGTGAAGTTCCGTGTCGCATTACGATAAATCAGCGCCACCTATTTATGGCCTGGTAATTCGTGAAATTTTCGAATATGCCCGGCAATAACGTATAATGAAGAGGGTTGCCCCGCATAATTTTCCTAGAGCCGTGCGGCCGCCGCCACCGTGTCCGATGATTTACACCTAGGCCACCGTCACGCGTAACCGCCTATCATCGCGAAATAATTCCTGATTGATGGCCTCGTAATTTCATCTAATAAAGCATACTCTTTGACGCCGCTGCCGACCAACAACCCGCTGGGTCGATCGTATATAATACATTGAAAATACCCACGCAACCTGGTGTCCAACGAAAAACTTCCGGAAAAGTCCAATCGCCCAGTGCCAAACAGATCCGAGTTCAAATCTCCGCCAGGGTCTTTTTTTTATTTATGATTGTCGAAAAATAATAAATAAAATATAAATATATAAAGAATAGTTCTCAACCTTTTTAAATGGAGTCGAATAATAGTCATGGAATTTTTTTTATTTATTTTTGATTCAGTTATTTAGTAGAATTCTTTAGGTTGCGTGTTTCCGTCTGCCATTCGTCCAGTGATAAGGATTCCGCCGGCGCTTATATGCTTTCCAGCTTTCGATCTTGCCAGCGTTGCCATTTTTATCAGATCCCAGGACACGTACGCTCGCCGCTGTTGTTCACCGAAGACTAATGTGGCAACGCCGCATGAGGAACGAAACAGCCATCGGTCATTCCATTTACAATTAGCTCTGGCTCTCCTCGTTTCTCTTTGTACTTTTCTATAATAAAAATTGTACGTACCCAAATGCACTTGAATTATTCAACGTTCCACCGCGCACTTTAATCGTTACATTTTGCATCGACCTCGCTTACAATTTTTATCGGTTGCGTTTAAATGACTCAATGATATTGTTTACCCAAAAATTTGTTAAGTTGCTTGTTTTGTGTAAATACATAAATTCTTTGCTTTTCATGATGATCTCAACTAATTTGACTAGATAGATGATACGTGGATATTCACTAACAAAACATGTCTTACAAAATTTTCCTTCTTTGAAATATTTTATTACAATTAGTGTAACTAACAAAATGGCAGCTGATACTTCGAAATGTTTATGCTTTTGTCTAACTTGTACTAAAGCGGATAGGAAAGTAATTATATTTTAATAAAATACATTAGTCGTTAGTTTTTGGAGTTATTTTTTTAAATTCAAAATGGTGAACCCAAAATGTCGGACACTAAATATACATTTATTGCTTTTTGTGATTCTCAGTATTGGCTTATTTTTTGGGCAAGTGAAAACGAATTTGTGAAATTTCCATAAATCAAACACATCACTCAAATTATCTCGGCAATTTTAACAAATTCAAAATGGCGAATACAATATGGCGGACGAAAGTAACTATATCAGCTTGGATTTTAACCTTTTTGGCTTAAATAATTACGAATTAGGAGTTAATATGTATACTTTTAAAGATACGAAAAACAATTTTGATTACAGCCATTATTCGACTCGACATCTTTAAATTTGGAAATCTGAGGGTTATTTTCGTAGGCACCAACCGTAACAATATTAATATTAGTAAGTTTTGCCTCGGAAATGTGATTTTCTACGAATACTGCCCGATATTTTAAATTTTCAAAAACTAGAATCGTAAGAAGTGAAACTAAATTTCTATAAATAGTTTGGTTGCTACAATGACATTCTAGTCGATGGAATTGAAAAATTTGATTACTATTAACTTAATCGAACTATATATGTATTTTTGTCTGGATCGAATTTGGAAAATTGTTGCTAGAAAACCGGTTTGGTTTATTAAGTATTCGCTTTATTGTAACGGAATCGTCTGGTTATCACAACCAAACGGTTTCGTTCCGATAACGGAACGCGTTAATTATTTAGAACCGAATCGGTTTGATTTATGCAAGCAACCGTGCAGTTGCACGAACCGAAATAGGTCCAGCCGAACCGGTTTAGATAAAGAATCAAGTTTGGTTTCTTGTAGTTCGGTACTACAAAGTAGTAGAAAAGAAACTAAAACCAAATTTGTAGATAACTTTTTATAGTTGTCTTTTACGATAATTATGAAATCTAATTTACAGCAATTACAATTTTAAGTACTTTTTTATATTGTGCACGATGAATGAATGCAACTGAATACCACGATTATCGCAACGAAACGGTTTGGTTACATTAATCGAACTGGTGTATTATTTAAAAATTAAGTGGTTTTTAATTCTAATGAGCAATCGTTTATTTGTGTAAATTCTTATATCTAACCAAACCATAGTATAGATTTAATTAACAGGAATTTCAAGTATTTTTTTACTTTGTGTGTGAGGAATACTACCGAATAGGATGATTATCGCAACCAAACGGTTTGGTTACAATAATCGAACTGGTGTATTATTTAAAAATGAAGGTTTGGTTCGGATAATTAAAATCATTTATCAGTTGAAACCAAATCGGTTGTATTCTTATAATGAATCATTTATTTACGCAAACCGATTTAGGTCCAACCAAACTGGTTTGGTATAAAAATTGAATATATTTGTTATAAAAGCCTTTCACAATACTTCAACGCTTTAAAAAATCAGCGTTACATCGAAAATTACAATTTAATGCAGTACTTTCAAACCAAATACCGCCTTGTACCAAATGCCGGGCCATACTACTATAAAAACGGTCCAGCAACATGGTGCTAGACAATACATCACTAAGAATACATCTAATTAGCCGAAATTTCAATCTTCTTATTATTCTCAATATTATACGAGATACACAACCGACTGACATTGTCGTCGCAACCAAACGGTTTAGTTGGGCTAATTAAACTTATTGATCACAAGAAATCAAATCGGTTGCATTATTATAATGAATCATTTATTTGTGCAAACCAGTTTAAGTCCAACCGTACTGGTTTAGTACAAAAGTTGATTGACTCATGTTTTTTTAGCAAATTTTTTAAAGCCTTTGACGGCACTTCAAAAAAGCATATTTATGCAGAAAAGTACCTATTAATAGAGTAAATTTGAATAAAGTATCCTCTTGTACCAAATATCTGGGGGGGGGGGGGTACATTCTAATCCTTGAAATCGGTTCAGAAATAGCGTGTTACACAATATGACGAGTACGTTATCTAATTAACAGGAATTTCAATTTGAAGCGATTTACATACAGAACTGAATGGCATGGTGCCGCAACCAAACGGTTGTGTTTGGGCAATTAAACTCATTTATGACTTGAAACCAAATCGGTTGTATTCTTATAAGTAATGGTTTAATAGCGATAATCTATTTAGGTACAACCAAACTGGTTCGGTACAAACATTAAATGCCTTTGAGTTTCTTTTATCGAGTTTTACAAACGCCTCTCACCGCACTTTAAAGAATCAGAGATGCACCTAAAATTACACTTTAATACAGTACTTTTGAAAAAAGTACACTCTTGTGCCAAATTTCGGGCCATACTTCCGAATCCTTAAAATCGGTCAAAAAATATGATGTTAGACAATACAATCACTGAGTATACATCTAATTAATAGAAATTCCTATCTTAAGTGATTTTCAATATCTTACTCGATACGCAACCGAATGGCATGGTTGTCGCAACCAAACGGTTTGGTTCGGATAATTAAACTCATTTATCACTTGAAACCAAATCGGTTGTATTCTTATAATAAACCCTTTATTTGCGCCAACCGATTTAGGCCCAACCGAACTGGTTTGGTACAAAAATTATATATTAAAATTATATGTCTTTTCAAATTTGATGAGCCTCTTACTTCGAAAAATCACAGATAAAAGTACTCTTTAATAAAGTACTTTCGAACAAAGTACCCTCTTGTACCAGATATCGGGCTAACAGGTCCGAATCCTCGAAATCGGTGCCGCGTCGGTATTTTGATAAGTCGGTATCTGAAGTGCCCAGAACACTATAATTGGACTGGAAAGCACGGCATAAACCCCTCCAAGTTTCTCTCTCGTAGCGCACTCGTCGGTCGCAGAGCGATATTGGCGTCTGTAGAGGGCCGACCCGGTCGCGTCAGTAGGTTAATTGAAATATGAGTGTACTCCGGATGTTTAGGGAGGTCGTTGAACAGAGGATGACAGCGACTGCGCGATGACCAGTAGTCGTCTCCTCCAAGTGTCTTAAGTTATTTCTGTTTCTTAAATGCTAATAATATGCACCCGGCAATTGTCCCCTAAGTCGTGATATGACGAATTCCACGCCATGTTTATGTCGTACAACGACCGGTCAATTCGCGTACTTGACGAGCTAATTTGCATGGATTGGGAATAAGAGTATCTATTTTGACTTAAATAAACAATTAAGTTTTTGTCGGTAATACGGTCACCATTTAATTGTAAAAAAAGTAAACAAAGAGAAATTATGTAAATGGGATATCAGTTCATCTATAGCGCAATAAATCATTCGGTACTTATATGTAAAAATTTTGAATCAGATACTATTGGATTTAGTATTAAAAATCATCCCTCTAGCGCTTATATTTGGAACTATTGTTAAAATGCGTTTCGCACCCGGATGCCATGTTGTGCTCTTCAACAGGGCTTACGGCATCCTTACCCTGGACGCGATATTCAATTTTATGTTTGTAGATATAATTTACGTCATTTTTGTTTGTTTACTTTTTTCACAATTAGTATGGTGAAAAACTTAATTTTTTATTTAATTTAATTAAAGTGGTCAAGAAATATACCTTTATTTATTGTCTATTTTGACGTTTGATGCTACACTGCGGGTGCGCGTTTGTAGCGTGTCAAACCGCAATTTTACGCATTAAATACGTTGTCGCTTACTAATCCATAGGACTGGCAGGTAGATATGTGTTTATGTTCCTATCTTGAAATTCTGTATCTTTGACGTCATGCACAGTTTCGAATAGAAAAACAAGTAATCTATAAAATTCCAACGAAAAACGTCAAGTTTCTCATACTAATTGTAATTTTGATAAATTTCGACTTTCGGAATTTTGACTACAACTGATTCGAGTAACAACTTGTTTCGTTGGTTTAATCGGCCTTTTACTATGTTAAGAAGAAAAATTATATTGCCAATTTTACTACCTCAGATGGTAAGGTAAAGAGACTATCTTTATGCCAAAAATTGTCATTATCTCAGGTAACAATTACCAGAATGTGGTCATACTGAAAGTCTGTCCCCAAATGAACATCTGCGATAATAACATAACCAAAACAATTTTTCTCCCTGTACAGTTATCTGACGTTTCGCTTGACAAGAACCGAATCTTGTCATAATGTCTTCTTAAAGATCACTTTAAGAACTCTTTCTGAGCAGTATTTAAGAAGTCTTTAAATTTGTATGACCATTTAAAGAATTCTTTAACGGGTGTTTTTGATGGCGAAAATCCAATCTACATATTGAAAATCATGAAAAATCCATAAAAATTATGATTTTTCGCAGTATTTCTTATTTGATTTTCAAAAAAATTGGAAATGTTGAAAAATGTGACAAATAAAAGTTGTAGATCTGTTCACAATATATATTTTATATTCACTAAATTTTTTGGAATTTGATATTTAACGAAATAAATCGATAAAAAGATGAAAAATCATAATTTTTATAAATTTTTCACGTTTTTCACTATGTAAATCGTATTTGTGCCGATTTTTTATGTGATATTCGATTTCAAAACAACTTACAAAAAGTATAAAAAATACAAAATGTGTGTTTGGGAAAGATCTACAACTTTGATCTCACACATTTTTCTAGTTTTCCTATAATTGTGAAAACAATCTTAATTGTGATGGAGTTGTCTTTATTTTTATCATCTAAATGACATTGCAACAATTTTTGCTGTAATATTCGTGTTTAGTGCATGGACTTACCTAAAAAAGCATATGTGTACTATAAATAAGAGAAACGACGTTCATCCTTGTTTTAATATATTGATTTTTTTAAAAAAGAAGTCAATATAGAACGAAAATGGCCCTAACCATTTTTTAAATTTTTACACAGAGATGATCTGTAAGTGCCCTGGAATCGGATTAAAAAATAAATTTCTATGTGCTTTCCACCTTTGATTTAAATACCATTGAAGCACTGCAGTACATAGAAATAATGGAGAGTTCAAATGTTCACTCTACAAGTACCAAATAAACAATTTTGGATAAAATGTGCAATTTTATAAGTAAATAATCTTAAATTCTGTAATTCCGTACGTGATATATTTACATTTGACCAGTGTATCGTGTATCTGCAATCTCGTAAATCTGTCATACCCAATCTCGATTTTTCGACCATTCTTCACCGTATAAACTGCACGTTCCAAAAATGAGATAAAACTGACAGAGCAACTAAAAAAAAAACAAACGTTAAACGTGTGCAACATTGTAATCGTGACCGAGGAGTGGACGGGTATTATGACTTTTCCAAAATTGCTCCGGGAGATCGTCGGCCGTGCAAACAACACGCGTCGTGTCCTCCGGCGCGATACGCGGCATATATAACGAATAAACACGTTTGTTCGGCGTACAAATTAAGCACGGCGGCAATAATAATAGTATCGTCCGGAATAATTTATAATCGCGAGCCGCCGAAAATTTTTAAATTTTCCGAGCTTCCGAAAAGCACACATCCGCTTAACGGGTCCTACGAATGGCCGGCGCAAATGGATGAACCGTGCTCGGCTACCTTTTCCTTTTTATTCAATTACAACAAAATGCGATCACCGATGGTGCAATTTCACCCGGATTGTCGTAGCGCCTGCGAAAATTTATTTACGACCAACGCCCCTACGCGTCTCTCGCAAAAATTATACGAGAGAAAAATATGAAATTCTTTGAATCCGATGATAAATCCGTACTGGCATTTTTGTGACTTTCTCTCTAAATCTGAATTAGTTAAAAACTACCAATAAGAAAAAGAAAAGTGAGTCACCAAATAAATTAGTAATCATTTTTGCTAATAGAAAAGTTAAAATCTACTAATTTATTACCAATTCTACTAACTACTAACTAAAAAAGTCAATATCTACTTATAGATTAGTAGAATTTTACTAACGAATTTGTATTTTCGTACTATCTGTCATTAAAAAGCTTACTAATATTGATGGTAACCCACTTTTTGCTGTAGATAAGTCGTTTTTTATTAATTCAAGTTTAAAGAGTTCGCATTGGAAGAATTTATCTTTTTAAAATTTCCTGCTTAGCTGAACATAAAAATGAACGTAAAAATAATTATAAATTATCAGCATATCAGTTGTAGTGCACAGTTTTTCTTCCAATTAAAGATTGTCAAGAAAACAGAAATATTATGAGATGTCTGCTCTCTAAATTTAAATTAGTGGAAAGTGGGTTACTATTTAAATTAGTAACAAAATTTACTAATATTAGTCAATGTTAACTAATTGAATGACTTAATCAAATTATGTTACTCATTCAATTAGTAGAAATTGACCAATATTTAGTAAATTACTAAATTAGTTAGTCTCGTTACTAAATTTATTAAATAGAAATATTAAAATGTCCCTAGCAATAATTTTCCATTGACCATTAACTTAAAAGCAACAAAAAAAAAGAGACGCTTGAATGTTGAGTATTCAATTGTAAATCTTCTTGTATTTTTAGGTGCGGATCTAAAAACCGACAATTCAAAAAGCTGATAGGTAAAAAAAAATGGAAGTAAAAAACTAACAGTAAAAAAACCGACACTTCAAAAAATGACTGTCCGTTTGTCAATGTGTGCATTTCTTTGTGTATCATCTTTTTGACTATCGGTTTTTCAACTGTCGACTTTATGATCTGCAGGCTTATATTTATCAGGTTTTTGTCTTATCAGCTTTTTGATTTGTCTCTTTTATTTGTTGGTTTTTTGACCTGTCGGCTTTTATTTGTCGGTTTTTTGATTCATCGGCAATTATTTGTCGGATTTTTGACCTGCAGGTTTATATTTATTAGGTTTCTTTACCTGTCGACCTTTTGATATGTCATTTTTTCGAAATACACCCGTATTTTTTAAATTTGTTCAAACTGAGAGCCACAAAATCATACAAACCAGTCTGTTTATCTTACAGCGACATCTGTGACGTTATCATAATACAAAATTAAACTATTAAAACTGGGTTTGATGATTATGCGATTCAATTTTGGTTTCTTACTTTTTAAATACGTTCTTGTAGTTACTCACGTCAGATGAAATCGTGACATTTACACGACTGATAAACTCACCTGAAACAGAAAAAGAAAACATTCATCAGAAATATTCATTTTTAGTTTAGTAATTGGTAGAACTTAAACTATTATACTTAGTCAATATTTAAGTAATCAATACTTTATTTATTTTATTTCTATTTAATTTTTTATTTTCATTTAATCATTATTTTTGTTTTTTTAACAGTTGTCTGTTTTTTTAGTTAGTTAGCTAGTTTAGTTAGCTATTTTTTAGTTTATTTTTATGAATTACACACTAATTTCACATAACTTGTGGGAACACACAGATACCACACTCAGACAAGAATAAACCATAATTCTATGTAGACATATATGCACAGTGGTAAATGTCATTCATTTTGAGTGAATACTGACATTTACGTTTCATAACCGCATACCAATTCCGATCAACGTTCGCGCATCCTCCTGATGAATAGAAACGAAACGAACCGATGAATCGACAAAATTAAGTAAGCGAAAGAATCAGATGAATTTAAGAAAACTAAAGAACTGTCTGATTTCAAGAAATCCAAACTTGCAAATATCAGCAAAAGAATAAAAGTCAAAAAGTTAAAGGAATAAATTGGAGATAAATGAAAATCTAATATTTAATCACTAAGTCATTTCAATAATTGTTAACAACATTTTACGATCAGAATTTTTAACTAAGTGCTTAAACTTATATAAATCATTTATTTGGTAATCGTTTTTAAAATTCTAAATACATCAATCTACCTAGAAAGAAGAAAATATTTAACCACTTTTAACCATTAAACACTTCGTTATTCTTTATATAAAATATAATAATATTGGTTCATTTACACCATACTAATTGTATATATTAAATCTATAGTAAATAAGAAAGTAAATTTTCATATAAATCATAATTTGAAGTAGAGTTAGCTACTGTTGTTTACTAAATGTTATTTGAATTAACATCCAAACTATAATTATTAATCTATCGAATTACTAAAAATAATAAAATAATTGTGATCAAATTTTATTTTTGAAGGGGTGTGGACGTTAAATAAAACAATACCCAAAAACCTATAAATAACTTTTTGCGAAGTGAACATAATTCTAATATGGTGCAGTTTACACTTTTCATTTGCGAAAATATAATATTCTGTCAAATACGATTCTTCATATCCTTAATTTTGAACAAATTTCTGACAGCAAACGTTTACAAATTATTTAAAGAAATCATAACATATGGAATAAGCCTTTAAAGTAGGACCGTTACATTTTTCACATTTCCTGCTTTCAATGTAAGACAAACTTTTAATTTATTAAAATGACCTTAATTTTCGTGTGCGATGTGAATTGATTTTTAAATTCCTTTATATACGATTGAATTGACAAACGAAGTTTCAATTCTGTAGATGTTATAAATCGTTCATCTGCTTGAACCTAAATTAACCAAAAACTACTTATATATGTAACTAAAAATGGGCACTTTTTTTGATAGGAAATAGTACAAAACTATTTATTCATTACTAGATTTCTACTAACCTAAAAGTAGAGAGTGACTTTTTCGGTTTATTATAGTGTGTAGAATTATTAATAAATTAGTAGGATTTAATTTTTAATAATAAAAATCATTGCTGATTGAAATCCTTTAGTAGTTTTGAACTATTTCAGATTTAAAAATTCTCTGACATCTTTCGAAAGTTTTTATTCCACATTCAGCGGATGAAGAAACGGATGTTGAAACTGAAATCCAAAGGGTAATGTGCAAAACTGATCAGTAAATATTTCCACCAAAATTGTTTACAAAACATGAAATTTTTAGAACCAATCGAAATTAATTAAATCCGAAGAAAGCTCCAAACATACACAAATTTATTATTTTGGGGTAGAATTAAAAATTTAAAAAAAAATTTTAAATTGTTAAAATGGGCACAGATAAAAATGCAAAAAAAAAAACAAATGAAATAAAAATAATTAAAGTTTCTCTACAATCGTTGACCTCCACGTGGTGAGAGTTGGAAACACGAAATACCATGGCTAACAAACGATAAAAACACAATAAAATTAATTTTGGAAGACATCGATTATTGTGAACTATATAATATAAAATCTGTAGATTGACTGAAACAATGGCGTATCAACGCATATTGTGAATTTTACAAATCATAGGTCATCTTTGTCATAAACAACCTTGAAAATCCCTGAGTAACCATTTTCATCTTTTATACGCAATTTCTTACATTTTGGTCCACCATATTGGATCCACCATTTTGAATTTTAAAAATTAAAGGTAATTTTCTAAATTACCTACCCAATAATTGAAGAAAAATGGTAAATGATTAATCAAAACATAACTTCTTCACAAAAGAAAGCATTTTGTATAAAGTGAAGGATAAAGTTTTGGCGAAACGAAACTCAAAATTTACTATGGAAATCAAAATTCTTTTATACGAGGTAATATTGAAAATAATATGTCATCTCGAAATCTTAATAGTCAAAGAAGAAATTACAAAATGTTGTAAAAACTATCAAAGCCAGCTCAAAAACGATCCAAACTACCTAACTAAGGTAAAGACCTCGTAGAACAATCTAGAAGAATTCGAAGACTTAAAATATGAGTACCAATAGACGATTTAATATACAATACTGAATTCGATGTTATACTAATAATATTTTATATTTTTGTAGAAGGGTGCTTCAATGATCGCACTCCTTATATGTCCAATTACGTATCACAAATCTTACTGAATCTACAAAAATATAGACAGATTATAATAAACTAGTAATAAAAAAAAATTATGTGAATGAGCACAGTGAAAGACTCAATAGATCCGGGTCGAAATTAAATATTCGCTTGTCTGGTTTTAAAAATTAAAATCGCGACTTCATCCTTAAAACCTGTCAGAGTAATTAACCTAATAAAGAGATATAAGCTAATAAACAATGAATTTCAATCTCGTCAACAAATGTTTACATTACTAATGTGTTCATCACAAGACGATCATAAATTTAACAGGCAGACGGGCTTTTAGATAAAAGGATTAAAAAGCCGGAAGTCACGCGATCGATTTCTATCTAGTACCTCTGTGATATATGAGATGTACATTTAGCGTGAATGACAATATACTAAATTACACTGTATGAAACGAAACTAAATTCGATCCGGTAAACAGAAACGTTGCATTGTTGTAATGAGACTAAAGCAATATAGATTTAATCATAATTTAACGACGACTAAATATTTTATTCACAGAATAATGAACTAACGCCTGTATCAGCGATTTCATCAAATTTTCAAGTAGATATTGATATTAACTTTTCTCAAAATCAATAACAATAATAACACAGGTCTACAAAGAGGGGGAATCCGATTCTGAAGTAAGAATTGGTACTTCCCGTCAGGATTTTGAAAAATTTGAGGTTATGTAATCAAAAAAAGCGTTTGAGCTATGTTTGAGGTTACGCATAGAATGAGACAATTTTTATTGGGATTCTGAATCATTTGCATCTTTGATTCCATCACCTACGATTTTTTCTTACAAACTAATTGCTCTTGAAACATTGTTCTTGGACGTTTCTGAGTTCACTGAGTATGAACAATAAGTCACAAAATTCAGATTGCAAGATGACGTATTCGAAATAGCGTATCGAAATGGATTTAATTTGTCGTTTTGAATTCATCAAATCTCATCAGTATTTATCATTATTACATTATTTTTTATTAATTTTTTAAGGACGGGGATTTTTACGTTGAAATTCGACTTTTTTTACACAATGTATCGGCCAGTCCCGTCTGGAACGTAAAGTCCAATGTTAAAATTTTAATTTGACCAGTTAAGAGTGCTTTTCTACGTATTTGGATGCACTGAATACGAAAAAAAGTCATGAAAAATGTTCAGGAGACATTCTCAACCTTGAAAACCGCATTTTAAGGTCAAATTCGAAGTTGAATCTAAAAATTTTGGTTTGGCGAGTTAGGAGTGTTTTTAGACGTATTCGGATGCGCTGAATACGAAAAAAATTACTATTTCAGGGTCAAATATGCTTTTTAGAATGATAACACTATGTTTCCTGTATTCGACATATAATATTACCCCCGAAACAATTCGAAAATAATGTGATACCGAAGTTGTCGATATATCGGCCAGTTCCGTCCATAAAAAGTTAACAACTAACAAAACGGTTGAAAAAATGTTTTGTTATACTGTGGGGATGCGAACCCGATTCTTCCAATCCTAAGATCCTACGACAACCAGTCCCCTTCTATCACATTACTTTTTCAGGTTTATATGCATATTTGTAAAACAAAGATCTGGTTATCAGATTTTCGAGAGCCGTATCAAACGCCGATCGAATTTCAGTACAGAGCAGCGGCTACCGCCATGTGTTTTCAGAGGGGCTCAGCACCACAATTTCACCCCGATCCGACCGACTGTTTGACCAGCGCATACACACAAGTATACGAGCGGACCGACCAGAATAAATAAGCCGAGCATAGTAAACGGCGCCGCGATTTACGACGAGCAGCCAGGGAAAATTCGATTCTACCAAAGTTTGCCCTACTTATCTACGTCCCCAACAAAGGAACAAGTAAAACGGAACCAATACGCTCCAATCTGCGCGCAGCTGTTGATGAATCAATTGAGAAGAAGCTTTCGTAATAATTCCGTACAAACAGAACCGTATAAGAAGCTGAAGCTGAAGTTTGTCTAGTCGAAGAAATTCCCCTTCTGTACCAACCTTCTTACTTGGTACGACTTATATAGGGTATGAGGTGAGGTTGGGATATGCAGGGTACCTGGCAATTGGAGCTCGGTACACTGCCAAGATTTACTCCGACACGTTCCAATGTTTGTCGACAGACGAGATAAGACGCCTTGCTCCAAACGACTGCTGCTGCTGTTGCACTCGAACGAACCCGAGCGAAAGGCATATGGAAATTCCGCAGAGGGTGGGGAGAATCTGGGCATCGCCGGGTATTCATCGTATTGCACCCGACGAGTGCAATTCCAGTATGCACCGGCGGCGAGGAATCCCATCTGACCTTGAAGTATTGCCCGGAGTTTAATCGCGATCCACGGATGCCGATTTATGTCCTGATGGAAGGCGCTAATGTCGGCTTCGGAGATGTGGCAAATGCCGATGTTGAAATGTCACTTTGCATTCATCTGCTGTTGTCTACTCCATCATGTAATTTTTTGTCCATGATAGTTCTTTTATCCATTAAATCCTAAATGTTCTCAATTTTCAATGAATTTTCTTAAAAAAATATCGGATATAAGTTACATGACTTTAGAATGTCGCTCCAGAATTGGTCTAAAGTCAGACTTAACCATTAGTCCCGACGGCTATTTGCCTTTTCCTACCTGGGTTAAATATGACCTGCCGTTTGAAAATGCTTACAGTTGTGCAATTTATAAAGTACAATTTGAATTTTCTCTAAGTCGAAAACGACCCATGCGTAGAGATTAAAGATTAAAAACTGTATACCATACTCAGTTGACGTTTTTGGAAGCTATACTGGTTCACCCATTTTGGATTTTGAAAATCTGAAAAATACTTTACTAAAAATACCGGCGACTATGTAAAAACAGCTTCGAAACGTTGAAATGTTAATATAGTCAATTTGAACAATCGTAAATAAAACGAGTGTATAATAAAATTTCGGAAAATTAATTAAACACACAGAGTGAGTGATCGATTGGTGGGCGGTTGCTCGCTCACAGCCGGCGCGAGTTATTTTCGCAGGTGCATGTAAACAAAACGGTCACGCAACATCGTAAACCTCCACTGAACTTCGCGGTCTAATTTCCGCATTTAACCGCCGTCCTACGAAGGTATCTCGCACCTTCCTTGCACCCTCCTGCAATCTCCTGCATCGACTTTCCCAGGCTCGCGACAATTTCCGCTTCGCGAGTTTTACACTTGCCGGAATTTTCAGCAAGGGTGCAAGTGAAAACGTCTTTTCCAGGCCACATAAAATTTGATAAAAAACCTCGAGAAAACGAGGAATTGAATTCGATTCGCCAACATCACTGGGAAAACTTTCATTACCGAGATTTCCCGAGGCTCAATCGCCGGTTTAACGACGGTCTTGTACATTTTTTACCAATTTTGTCGGAATCATGTTTTACAATTTTTTCTTTTTAGTGTGAGTCAAAAAATCGACCATTATAAAGCAAACTGGGAAAAAACGACAATTATAAAATCGACTGGTCCGTAAAACCTGCAAATAAAAAATCCGACCGGTCAAAAACCTAATAAATAAGCCTACAGGTCAAACATCCCACAAATAAAAGCCGATTGGTCAAAAAACAGACAAATAAAAGAGACTGGTCAAAAAACCGACAAATCGAAAAGCTGCTAAGTCGAAAACCTGATAAACATAAGCCTGCAAACAAAAAATCCGACCAATAAACACCGCCAAATAAAATCCGACAGGTCAAAAACTAACAAATAAAAGCCGAAAGGTAAAAAAATGACAAATAAAAGCCAACTGGTAAAAACCCGACAAGTAAACACCGCCAGATACGAATCCACAAGTCAAAAACTGACGAATAAATGCGGACAGATAAAAACCCGAGAATTAATGCTAAAAGTTAAAAAAAAGGACAGTAGAATCCGACAAACAAAAGCCAAAAGATTAAAACACGACAAATAAAAGCCTATAGGTAAAAAACACGCCAATTGTAAAGCTGACAGGTCAAAAAACATACCAATAAAAAAACCAAACAGGTTAAAAGCCCAACAAATAAATACCACCAAATAAAATCTCACAGGTCAAAAACTGACAAATAAAAGCCTACATGTAAAAAACCGACAATTGTAAAGCCCACGCGTAAAAAAATCTACAAATAAAAGCCGACATGTAAAAAACTGACAAATAAAAGCGGACAAGTAAAACAACGAAAAATAAAAGCCGTTAGGTAAAAAACCCGACAGATCAAAATACCGACAAACAAATACCGCCAAATAAAATCCGATAGGTCAAAAACTGCCAAATAAAAGCGGATAGGTAAGACTCCGAGAAATAAAAGCCGACAGGTCAAAAACCTAATAATTATAAGCCTAAGGATCAAAAACCCGACAAATAAAATCCGACAGGTCAATCACTGACAAATAAAAGCCGACCAGTAAAAAAACGGCAAATAAAAACCGACAGGCAAAAAACGCAATAATTATAAAGCCGGCAGGTGAAAAAACCGAGAAATGAAACAGCCGACCGGTCAAGAAACCGACAAATAAAATCCGGCTGGTAAAAAACCCGACAAGTAAACACTGCCAGATAAAACTCGAGAGATCAAAAACTGACAAATAAAAGGAGACAGGTAAGAACCCGAGAGTTAAAAGCCGACAGGTAAAAAAGCTGGCAGCAGAATCACAGCATCGGTTTCGAAAAAATTATGGTTTTCAGCCATTAAAATTGTCAGAAACAAATTATTTGTATAAAATTTGTCTAAAAATATTTGAATGCAAGTAATTTTTAATAAGAAATTATCCATTTTCACAGTTTTCTTGAATCAGCTGCTGCGAATCTGCTGCTAGCTTCAGCATCATCAATAAAAGCCAACATGTCAAAATCCGCCAAATAAAAGCTGGCAGGACAAAAACTCACAAATAAAAGTCGACAAGTAGAAACCTTATAAATATAAGCCTACAGCTTACGAAACCTACAAATAAAAGCCGGCATGTCAAAAAAACCGACAAATCTAATAGCCAACTGTTAAAGAAATCGACAGATAAAAGCCGAAAGGTTAAAAACCCGACAAATAAACACCGCCAAATAAAATCCGATAGGTCAAAAACTGACAAGTAAAAGTCGATAGGTAAAAAACTGACAATTGTAAAGTCGACAGGTCAAGAAACCGACAAATAAAAGCCGATAGGTCAAAAACCCGACAAATAAAACCCGACGAATAAAAACCAGCGGGTTAAAAACTCACAAATAAAAGCCGACAAGTAAAAACCATCAGTAAAAATAAACGACACAAAAAAAAAATGGCAACGTGTCTAACTTTTTATGCGTTTTTGACGACGCATCCCGCGTTGAAAAGCGGACTGTCATTTTCTTAACTCAGCTTGTCGATTGTCGGCTTTTTGACTGAGTTTTTTGACTATCGATTTTTCGACCCACACTCTCATCATCAGATTTTATTCGGGCATAAACAGAAATGACTCGTATTTCACGTCTAACGTGAATTAAGTGTGCGATGAACGTAACATAGGGACGTGGCATTGTTCCACTTTTCACCATTATTCGTCAATTCGGTTCCACGTTTCGCATTATGGCGCTTTCCATTCCGGTAAATTCGTGTCGGATCCACTCAACTTGCACTTAAGGCGCTGATGTGGAAATGCAATAACACCTTACACGGAAATCGCATAAATTTAAGGAGCTCCTGCCGGGACGTGTCGGATTCAGTCTTGGCGAATGTTAGGAGTCCTACAGCCAATTGAAAATCCCGATCGCTCGCGAGGGGCAATTGTACGTAGTCGGTGGGAACGAGATATCGCGAGACTGACCGGGAAACTGGAATTCTTACCCTTTTACGGTTTTACCGGTAGCCGGCGTAATCATGTTATTTTTTTTCCAACGACCTCTCATAATCATTAAACTTGGCGATAATATTGAAGGGGTATAAAAACTTCAATTATACGACTGGCCACAATCTCCATCGTAATGAAGCCGAAGATCCGCATCGTGACTCGAAATCCTTATCGCGTCAGCTCACCTTAATGGCTCCTTCAAAATTCTACATCGTAAATGGAAATTAGCAATCTACGTTTTACATCTTGCTTAGATTCACGATCTAATGCTACTTCTTTAGAAAGTTGTAAGATTAAAATAATTCTGGACTTGGACCTTAACGGCCGCGGGATTTAAATAACCCTTTTGTTTAAAGGAACGAGCGAGGAAGAAAGGCAGTAACGGGATAGTAAGCGATGTGCAGATAGGAAGGACTGCATATGACGGCCGGAGATGTACGCGGGAGATGAGAAATAATAAATTGCGTCGAGCCGGCGAAAATAACGAGTTTCCCGATAAACAAGCGACCTACCAACCCAGTGCTCTGCCAGCATTATGTTTTATCCTGACAGTCCTCCATTCGTCAGAGGCATGCACGGAATGGCGACATGGCCAGTGCTGGACATATATACAAAAAAAAAAACTGGACGCTTAACTGTGTTTCGTACTTTCATATTTGCTCGTGATAACTAAAAAGTCACCAATAACGAGGAAAAAATCAGTTAAGATGCTTTCAGCTTTTATACTGTAATTACATTTTTTTAAATACCCGAATAAAGATTATATCAATTCAAACACATCCAAGTGATTTTATATGACCACTGAATTGGTCATGTGAATTGTTGTGTTGTCTTGTTTTCGTTTTGCATTATTATCACAATTATTTTTTGTTTAAATCATGTTTATTTTCAAAATACCTGAATACATATTTTAAAGTTCAAGTCTTGAAGACACGAAATCTTTACACCAAGCAAGAATTCCGAAACGATTTCAATGTAACAAAATTGATAAAAAAGAAAAACAAAAATTCAGTTTTTTTTTTAAATTCATGTATTATTTTTTAGGATTGTATTTTTCGAAAACTCTAATCACAAATACAGTTTAGTTAATTTTACGTCCAACGTGACCCTCTGAAATTTTGTTAGAGCGTGCACCTTAAAAACCCGACAAAAAAAAAAAAAAAAAAACACTTCAAGATATTCAAAAAACAGACATTAAAAACAATATATTTCAAAAAACAGACACTAAAAACAATATATTTCAAAAAACAGACACTCAAAAACCAGACATTTCCAAATACAGACATTAAAAAATAATACATTTCAAGAACCCGACATTAAAAAACCAGACATTTAAATATACATACATTCAAAACCCAGACAGTTCAAAATACAGATAATAAAAAACCAGACATTTCCAAATACAGGCATTCAAAAACAATGCATTTCAATAAACAAACATGCAAGAACCCGGCATTCAAATACTAGACATTGAAAAAAAAGACATTCAAAAGCCAGACATTTCAAAATACAGACATTCAAAAACTAGACATTTCAAAATACAGACATTAAAAGCAATACATTTTAAAAAACAGACACTCAAAAACCACACATTTCCAAATACAGAAATTAAAAAATAATACATTTCAATAAACAGACATTCAAGAACCCGACAATAAAAAACCAGATATTTAAATATACAGATATTCAAAAACAATACATTTCAAAATATAGATAATAAAAAACCAAACATTTCCAAATATAGACATTCAAAAACAATACATTTCAATAAACAAACATGTAAGAACCCGGCATTTAAATACCAGACATTTAAAAAAAAAAAACATTTAAAAAAACCAGGCATTTAAAAAAACCGACTTTAAAAACCAGACATTTCAAAATGCAGACATTGAATGAATGGTTTTTGATTGTATGTTTTTTTAATGTTGGATTTATGAAGTGTCTGTTAAGTGTAATAAGTGAAGTGTGTTTTTTTAAGTATCTGTTCTGTGATTTGTCTGGTTTGTGAGGTGCACCCGAGTTCTTGAATGTCTGTTTATTGAAATGTATTGGTTTTGAATCTCTGTTTTTTGAAATGTATTGTTTTTGAATGTCTGTATTTTGATATGTCTTTTTTTAAATACCTGTTTTTTAGTATCTGTTCTTTTACATGTATTGGTTTTTAATGTCTGTATTTTGAAATGTCTTTTTTTGAAATACCTGTTTTTTACATGTATTGTTTTTTAACGTCTTTATTTTTGAATGTCTGTTTTTTGAAATGTCTGGTTTTTGAATGTCTGTATTTTGATATGTCTGGTTTTTGAATGTCTGTTTTTTTAAATGTCTGGTTTTTGAATGTCTGTTTTTTTAAATGTCTGGTTTTTGAATGTCTGTTTTTCGAAATGCCTGTTTATTGAAATGTATTCCTTTTGAATGTTTGTATTTTTAAATTTATTGTTTTTGAATGTCTGTATTTTGATATGTCTTTTTTTTAAATACCTGTCTTTTTACATGTATTGTTTTTGAATGTCCTTTTTTGGAAATGACTGGTTTTTAAATGTCTGTATTTTAAAATGTCTGGTATTTGAATGTCGGGTTTTTGAAATGTCTGGTTTTTTAATGTGAGGTTTTTGGGTACACTTCATAAACCCGACATTCAAAAAGTGGGCATTTTAAAAAACAGACATTAAAAAACCAGACATTTCAAAAAACAAACATTCAAAAACCAGACATTTCAAAAACACACATTCAAAATCGGATGCACCTCGAAAACTCGAAAAATAACAAAGCAGCCACTTTAAAAACCCGACATTCAAACATTAGACATTTAAAAAAATAGCGATTCATAAACCAAACATAATTTGAATGTCTGTTTTTTAAACGTTTGGTTTTTGACTGCGGGGGTTTCGAAGTATCTGTTTTATGATTTGTCGGATTTTTGAAGAGCACCCAAAAACCAGATAATTTCAAAACACACCCATATTTTGAAAGTCTGTTTTTTAAAATGTCTTGTTTTGAAATGTCTGGTTTTTTATTTGTCGGGTTTTTGAGGTGCATCCTTTTTAGATCCTCTTTTTTCAAAAAAAAAAAAAAACAACCGTAGAAAACTGTATTAAAAAGTTACCATTCAGGACTTAATGAGTTAATTAGGGCATTCTAACTTTGACTGAGTCGAAATGACTCTTCTAACAGATCGGGTACATTTTAATACACTTTTTGCTGTTATTTAACATACGCATAAAAAGCTTTACGAGACAAAAACCAACAATAAAAATGTTGGACATCGAAAGCACTGATAACGATGTTTGGCGTACATCAGCCCCGGCACGTAGATCATGCAACCACGAGTCGAAACTCTCGAAAAGCCCGTGAAAACCGAATGGACTCTCGATTGGCTCTCCTCGAGAAACTAATAAAAAGTATCTTACGTGTCGGCGTTTCCTCCAGGAGGGTCCAGGGTAAAAGCTCAGGAAAGAAAGGAAATAAGAAAGAAACCGCAAAATCGGCCCCAGTACACAACTCGAGAACAATACGACCTCCTTAGTCGTTTCTGGATCTTCTAGGTTTCTTGTATATTGTGTGCGAAGGAGCTGAATCCGTCGGTATGTGCCCGATATTACGATCCTCTTTATTACCGCTGTCACTCCGATCGGAAGGGACGAGTTTGTTTATTAATAATGGAGCTTGCGAGTAGTTCGCCTCGGGAATTCATGCTCGATTGAACATCGATACCTCCTCTGCCTTATCAATCACTTTTTTTTTCTACTTAAAATACTCGGGAAGTTTGATTTAATATCAAAAATTGTCTTTTCCTTGTTTTATTCCTTCGCGAAATAGCAAGGAAAAGCAGTTTATTGCAAACCCTCCACTGGAGAGAAATAAATCCGGTTTTACAGCGAATGTTTTATGATGCTAGAGAGCTTTTTTTATGTCTGTCAAATTATAAGAACATATTAATTTTCAGACGTCTTTGATGATAACATAAATTTTATTTTTCAATCGCCAAAATGTTAATAACGAAACATTTTCTTTCATTATTGGAGTCTGTATAGAAACTAAAAGACGGAAAAATATGAAAACACTTCTTTTTGAAATCGCGACTACTTTCGAGAAGGTATACTTGACATTGCCTTTTGGAACGAGGTAGTAACGCAATGCAACTATTTAATAACCAAACTTATTCCATCTCGCGGTATCCCTTTTGATGGCTTCTCCCTCTTATTTCCCGCAGCTGAGATAGTTGCCGAGTGGAGCCCTTGGTCGGCACCCGAAGGCCTCGAAAGCTCCTCTCGAGTTTTCCGGCTGGGAAAAATTCCAGTACGAGTGCGCCTTGTTTATAGCGCACGAAAGCAGCTTCGGCGGAATACGTTTGCTTTTCCGCTCGTCGAGTGAAAAACTTGAGCCTCTCGCTTCCGCCTCTTCGCTTCTGTTCCTCCTTCTTTCATTTCTGACGTTTCCCGACCACCACGCTTCGAAGCATTAAACTTCTCCCATCGACTGCGGAGCTTTCGACCGTCTCTCTCCTACCCGCAAGCTCGGAAAAGCGTCATCCATCGCTTGTGCCTTGAGCGAAAAACGTCCTCGCTCGTAAACATTGCACATCAAGAGTCATAGACGGATACCGAGCTTTCGGTTATCAAGCGCTTTTTAATTAGCGTTCGGGTTTTCCCGAAGGAATATTTCCTCGGCGTAACCGTCAATGATTTTCCGACCAATCCATCTAATTTGTCCAAGAGAATAAACAATTTCCTTCCAATAAATCCCGATAAATCTCCTGTTTAACGAGAATAAAGTAGGCAAACACTTCCTTATATAATAAAAGCTCCCTATTGATATTATGCACCGGATGTATACGACTTTACGGAGGATGTCGCGGGACAACTTTTCCGACTCCACGACAGTCGTTCCGGCACGTTTATTGGACAGAATGGTGGCGAGGGGTAAAGAGTAGCCGGAAACTTTGCTTATTCGCCCCGTGGCGCCCGAATCTTAAAAGGGACCTGTTTAAAAGCCAACTCGTTTCCGGCGCTCCATCCTCGTTCTTACAATGTGACTTCCACCGACAGAAAACACCGTGAAATTAAACCAATTTGTAGCGATGTTGTTATCCCCCCCCCCCCTGCCCTCGACCAAAGCTCGGGTATGTATATGTAGTAATAGGCACCTATACTTTCTCCAAATGCTAATTTTAGCCTAATCCATCAATTAATCCCGTCGACATTCGGTACATTCGCTTAGTCTTAATTCAGCTCGACGAGTGGTTTTTACGCCGGGATGAAGACTCCCCAAAAATGTGCCAAGTCGCGCTGCTCATAAATTAAATTAAACGATTGTAATCAACTTGTGCTCAATAGAGTGAAACTAATGTACTCTAATGAAGCTTTCGTGAAAGCTCGTGAATAAACGGAAGAAAATTTACTAAAAAACTTGACTTGATTTATCACAAAACAAATAATAAAATAACGTGAAGCATACTTGGTTTGGTCGAGCTTATTTGAACAACTGCGTAAATTTATTTTTTCTATTGTGTATTAATTTGTAGGTAATAAATGAGAAATTAACATTATTAAATTGTACGCAGGAGCTTTTAAGCTTTTTTTGTTTATTTTTCGCCATAATCTAAATTGCTCTCCAGTTGACATAGTACATTTTTTTAATATAACGTTTTAGAACTCTATTAATTAATTCATGACTCACAATTTTCGAAACGTTACGATTAATTATTACTGAAAATAAATAAATTGACAACTTTTTTATATACTTTTTAGAGTTCAAAATTAAAATTAAAAATACTTCTTTTAACAGATCATTTATGAAGATTGCACAAAATAAATCACGACTCTTTTTACAGCCAATTTTATGTAAAATTGTTATATTCCTTTAACCCGTCGAGGCAGAATGAAAAAACTTTTATTCATCTGAATTTTGTTCTTAAGTCAATTTTTAATTTTTTAGGTCTAAAACGTTGATTCTCTCAACGTTATTTGTTAATAAACAACAGTTAACTAACTTCTGTCGGTCTAAATGACATGAATATCGATTTTTTAAAGTATTAACTTGCTTTTTGTCTAACAGACAAAATTTTTTAAATCTAAAATTTTGTATTGTAGCAAAATTATTAATTAACTTATCTGCCGCTCAGAAAAATGACACTGATATCCATAGTTGGAGGTATTCAATAGTTTCTGCAAAGAAGTGGACATCAAAAAAATTACTCACCCCATTAGTATATCTCCTTAGTGATATATTTTTAAGTAAATCGAGTATTACTCAATGTAGCACGTTGGAAAATTTGTATTTGATCTACTCTTTATTGATACTTTTTCAGTGACATTATTTTCTGTGTATTTCTGTCAAGAGGAATAGGTTCATAATTTCATTCAAGAAACGCTAAAATCTTTACAGCCCTATAAACAGAGTAAAGCGAGAGCAGTGACATAATGGTTTATGTTTATGACATAAGTTTAGGTTACACACGTGTGAAAGTCACATTTAATTATATTCAGTAATGTGTAATGCATATAGAAACGTAATTTTACAAACCTCCAATTTCAAAAGCAAACATCCCTGCCAAATTATCGTGATAAATTATAAAAAATATCTACAATTCAGGGGCATAATTTTGATATTTTATTTAAGGGAAAAATTCGTGGCTTTTCTGTTGTTTATTGCATTAAAATTAAGAAATTGTCACTAAATTTTACATGTAAAATAAGTATTTTTTTAATTTAGCCTAAACGCAAATTAAAATGTCTTTAATTTTATGAAAATGTAAATATCAATAACAATGTCATTAACACTTAACAAAGTTTATTTAATCTAGTAACTTTTATTGATAAGTTCATTTAAATTCATGAAATTATATTCAGCCCATTTAATTAAATTTATTGTTGCAGTTTAGTTCAGTAGCACACATTTAATATCGAATTATATGAATTCAATTACTAGTAGCCTAAATCTTAGCTACTTTTGTTTCCTTTCTTTTTAATTTTCGCTTTTAAATCACTAATCTTTAAAATGTTTTTATAAATGGTTGTTTAAGATCTATTCCTGTGGTCTGTTTAATTAATCTTTGTATCTGAAGAGAAATATCGCTTAAATCATTTAAATAAGCATAATCAATTTTACAAGATTGCATAAAATCTTAATATATTTAGAAGTAAATATTACATTTTTCATTATTGTATATAAACTTAGATTGCTGTCAATTTTAAATATTTAAAATGATGAAATTTGTTGTTATTATTCAGTTTTGGTTAAATTCAATTTTTTTACATGAAAATATCAACTAAAGTGCTGCAGTTCTATATATAAACTTATTTTAGAAAAACCACACGAAAAATTGTTCAATTTTTGAATTTTTCCATTGTTACATCCCATTACATAGATTACAAAAAAAGGTACAGTAATTTTTATTTCGAAATACTTATTTCTGTGTAACAATTAATCTTGATAACCAATTCCTGTAATTATTTTATAATAAATATATTTTATTCATATGTATGATAATATTATTTTAATCTTCTTTTTATGTTAATTAAAAAAGTTCTAGTCCCAAATAAAAACTCCTTCAATCTAAAAATTTACTAAAACCAGAAAATGAATTTTGAAATGAAGAATTTTAAGGTATTTTATAAAGTAGAAAGATTTGTTAGCCAAGAAAAATAAATAAAATAAACAAAAATAATTTTTGCACATGTTTAAATACGTTTATTCAAATATTTAGTAGAATACCATATGTTATAGTGTAATCTAGTTCATTGAGGTTAATAACTTACTCTTTCTGTTAGTAAAATGTTTCCTTGTTTTTATTTATATGTTGGATATTGCATCTGAAGTATGCAAAACAATAGTCGGTATCTTTATTCCGAATCGTGCATCCATTCAGAAATAAAGATCAATTACCTAAAAATGTTTTGTAAGAAATTATTTCTTTAATTCTAATTATTCTCTCGAGACTAATGATTTTAGTTTTCAAAAACTTCAATTTCGATTTCAATAAATACAGTAAAATTTGTCATTACTTAATAGTAGATTACTAATTTCTCAAATTGTTCATACCAACTAAAATATTAATTATTAAATCCCGATCCTGTTTAAATTTTGTCAGTTTTGTCAATGTTTTGTCCGACACTAGCTGAGATTATGCTACTGACAGAAAAACCATAAATAATCAATTTTCATTCGTTTCATTTTAAGTAAACTATTATTTTCAAAATAACATTCGGAAATATTTTTCTGAAGCTGCAATTAGTAACTATAGATGTCTTCAGAAACTTTTTAGTATGTTACTTACGGGGTTCGGAAGTATTTACTGCTTTTAAGAACACGTAAAAATTGTCTCGGTTTTCGTTATAAAAATATTACTTAAATCATTTTAAAATATAATTAGAAAGTGTTCACTAATAATCCACTCATAATCCAAGAAGAGTAGTAGAATATACAAGAAAATTAATATAATGTAAAAAACAGTAGGAAAATTTACTAATTTGACTATTTTACTAATAATAATTGAATGGGCCAAGAATAGTAATAACTATTTGCGATAGAAATAATTTATATCTAAGTAGTTTTTGATATCTAATGTAGCCAAAATTACAGTTTCTCTACTCTCTAGATTTCTTAGAGTGAGAATTCACTCTTTATGGAGTGATAATTCAGCCACTCAAGCTGTGAATTCTTAATAACGTTCAATGAAAAAGAAAACCCAATAAATTCCTGAATTGTGCTAAATAAATGCTCATAATTTTCTTACTTTTAAATTTGCGGAATTTTTTGATATACCATTCGAAAGATCAGGGTTTGGGCAATAAAAAACCACAATTCAAAAATGTTTCTCACTGCCTTTTACTACTACAAAGTGCTGACAAACTTTATGTTCTCAAATGTACGTTTGATCCTTAAAGTAAATCGACATGACTCTTTTTTCAAAAATGGAAATGAACATTTTTTATCCATTTTATGAGTTTTATATGAAAGTATTTTACGATATGGTAGTATACAAAAATTCATGAACATGCTTGATTAAACCTTCTTTATCTTATTTTATTACATTCCAATTAGACCTCCAATCACATTTCGGAAATTTAAAAGTCACTTTCTTTTTATAGTTCAAGGCAAGCGACAAACAATTCTAATATTCTATTTTTAAACACTAAACATCGATCTACCATAAAGAAACTTTAATGCTCATAAAATATTTTGGTGCACTAAAAATGAATTCTGGTAGGTTTAATCTCGCAAGTTTATGAATTTTTTAAATTTATTTTTACACAGCCATATCAAACAAAAAACATGAAATCAAAAAAGTGTTTTTTGTCTTTTCAAGTTGAGGGGAGAAATGAAAAATAGACAAAAACATGATACCGTCTTTAAAAATAAAATGAATTCAAAGCCTTTTCAAATTCAGCAGAAAGTTTTAAAGATTTTCTTGATTAGATACTGTATTATTCGAGATTTCTGGAACTTTGTTCGATGTTAGAACTTTAATGCCGTATACGTCTGACGACACCTTTACGTTGCTCTGGAGTTTTGTGAAATCGTTCAACTTTTTCACCAGCTCTACTTTTAAATTCCCTATATGTGCAAGGCTGTAAGAACCTCGAAGGAATTTCGAAAACAATCTCACATGGGGATTTGACTCGTCGAGTAGCTACTAAAAGATATCGTGTTGTAAAAAAAACATACTAAACACGTGAAAAACTTGTAAACTCAAAACCTAAAAGTACGCATATGTTTATTGGTTGACGTACATTTTTACTGGACGAAAAATCCAAAATAATTTCTTACTTTTTACCATTTTTATGACAATTATAAAAGTATGGTACTTTTAAGTATTCCTCAGAACTAAAGAATATTTTTTACTATATAAATATTGTAATGTTTACACTATTTTTCTAAATAGCAATGACAAATCAAATTTTTTAAATTTCAAGATTATTTGAAACATTTATTTTTAATAAATTTCTATTTAAAAAAAGCATATAAATATAAAAAAAATGATTGTATATAAAAATAACATTTTTTTTATAAAAGCGAAGAGACGAGCGTATTTGTCGTGACGAAATTCATTAAGAAAATCAATTTCATTTGCAATTAAATCAGTTAATTAATATTCCTATGAAAGGATCTTGTTATTTGACTCGTTTGCATTGGCTATATCACCAATAGTTACTTGCTAATTGCATATAGGTTTCGACACTCATAAATAGAATTAAATTATTTTTACTCTCGTTGAGCGAACTTTCATATACATGCGTGCTCTCTCGGAATGAGAGGATAGAAAAAGTACAAGCGACGAGTGGCAATAATTATCACGGAATATGACGACTTGATTTACTAAACATTTTAGAGGAATATTGCACTTTAAAGAAATAGAAAAGACTTTTAATAACATAATTTTAAATATTGAGAAATAAAAGATGTTTAGTTCTACATAATCTCTTCCATAAAAAAATACAAGGTCTTATACTCTTTAAATATGAATTAGCTAAAAGCTAAAAACTAATCTAAAATGAAAAGTAGGTGTCTATCAATTGGTCATTTTGTTACTAAAAAATTGAAACCATCTTCTAATTTATTTAAAAAATGTTTGAAAACAAAGTAGAAATTGAATACTTAATTGCTAAACTAAAATTATAATATTATAAACAATTTATTACGTGATCGTCCGCCATATGGTATCTAGTATATTGATTTAAAAAAATTGACGTAAATTTGCAATCAATGACATCAAAAGCCAGTGATAAGTTTCAGGCCAATTAGTTAGACAGATTTTTAAAGAAGTAGTCGTATTATGTCGTTTAAAGTTTTATACCGAATCATGGTAACGAATAATCGTTATCTTTGTAAACCATAACAGCAAGAAGCATGGCCGAGTGGCTAGATGTTCGGATTGTTAACCAGCGGTCTAGGGTTCGATTCCCCGTCGTGGTAGTTTTTTTTTAATTCTTTTTTTTTATACATGGCTCGGTTTTTCATCCCAGGTCTGCCTACGGACTCGTCAGTTGGGCTATGTGAGCAAACTTTTCCCATATACGACAGTAATCATAAATAAATATAACAAAATAAAGGATAAAGGTGCGCAGAATCGGAGCTGTCACCGATCCTTAGCCATCTTCTTCTTGACACAAACTAACTGATATTGATCAACCTCATTGATATTTATACAACGTCATGCAGGCAAGTAAACAAGCACAATAAATATAAACAAAACAATTGAAAGATTCCTTTTCTACCCATTTATTATTTTTTTCTTGATATTCTTCTAAAAAACAGCCACCTTCATAGCGCCTTATCAAAACACACCATTACAAACTTTCTAAGTTAGTAACATTTTAAAAATTAATAAAATTATTTTTTATTTCCATTTGATCCTTTTAAGGGATTGCGTCTTCTAGGGAGTCTTTTGCATATGCATTTCTCAAAATAATCTGCGCAATAATCTGTGCGCAAACTGTGGAGTCTGCCGCAAACCCTTAATGAGTGTGGGACGTCGGAGCCGGCGGCGATTTCCGAAACTGCATCTTCCGTCATCCCGAACTAAAGTGCAGTTGTGAGCCCTCAAAAACTTTATTGTGCTTCAGCACAGAGCAAGTAGCGATCACTGTAAGCGGTAACTTCCCTCCTGTCAAAGGGACGTTGAGAAATATCCAACTTTTCTACTTAAAAGTCTCCCCGTTACGTGCAGATTTTTATTTTTGGACGAGTTTCCATCTATTGTGTATACCCAGTATTAAATGCTTGCATTCATAAAACTTTTCGTGATTTATGTGTCAATTGGAATATTTTGCAATAAATCAGTTACTTGCTGCTTCCGTTCCTTTGAAACTTGTCATGTGTCTTTACTGACTTCTTTCCAGAAAACTATACCGCAAGTTTTACGTAGGTAAATCTGTATTATACTTATTTATTATACTAATTTCAGATTTATATAGAAAATTCAGATTTATAACAAAACTACATATTCAAAACTATTGGATATTTATTGTCGATAATCGTTTATTTCAATATTTATTGTATTTAAATTGGAGATGTAAAGACATGTTGCAAATAGCTTGTCACATAGGTAGAGGGAAATGCGATGTGTTGAAATCGGAAATGAAACGACCATGGTTTGGGATTACAGGAATTTGCGGTGATGATAATAAGCGGATGTCCGATTACCGATGACGTACTTCATGGAGACAGCTAAGCATCTTACTAAAGTAAATTGGAGTGCATTACTTGAAATTATGAATTAGAATAGTTAGTATTGAATTTGGTCCCCTTGGCCAAAAAAATTATCCTATATTGTTTCATCAAACGTTGACGTTTCATATAGGTTCAAAAAAAGAACAAAAACAAATGTTTGTCCATGATCTTGCGCGTACGTCCATCCGCCAGCTATTTTATTCAATATCAATTTACAACTTTAAACATTTTTGTCCTTGAAAGGAATTTAGACATCACAATGCACTCGACTGCGAACGCAATAAACGGTACGAAACATCATTGTTATTTAAAAAAGTGGGGAGGGGGATCATAAAGTATGCTCTCTCTTTGCGAATTCAAGCACAGGAACAAAACGGAAAAAGCCCGCCGGCTGACCGAAAGCGGAAGTGTTTCCGCGATTTTTTCAGATGGCTGGCCTGATATCTCGCTGAAAAGTTTGAATGGGTCGTTAAAACTATTTGCAAATATTTGATTTCAGTCACTGTTTGCCCATAAATACAATATTCACGTAACAATACAACGGTTACCGTCTCAGTTCCCGCAATCGTGCGGGAAATGAAAAAAAAAGTTGGCGAATTGTTCATGGAATTGCCTCCCATTGTCACCCGCGCGTACTCGCCGAAACTTCCAAGTTGAGGCTGTTTTGCACGTAAAATGGCTCGTTATGAATGTTTTATGAACTAACGTGTTCTCGCCGTGATTCGCGGACGCAGCCGGGAATCGACAAAACGCGATTGCATAATGCATTCGTGATTGCATTACGGGGGTGCGTACATGCTGGCGATCGCTTCGATGTCCGGTCCCGTTGTCGCTTGAATTTTCATACGTTTTCTTTTTTTTTCCTACTATACTTTTATCGATTTCATTTGAGTAGCCATCCTTCCTCGGCTGGAGTCACTCATAATTGAAATTTACAACATTTTTTGTTAATCGGGGGTTTTTAGTTTTGCCGATTTCAGATTTTCAAAATTGCCAATCGATGGATGAAGTTACAATAGTCGACAGAAGAAATCACTGAAGTATTTGTTTAAACCAAAAAGTTCCATAGAGAACAATGAATTGCTGTCGTAGACAACCGTTAATATTCATCCTTGACAATTATTCCTCAAAATTTGTCTTCAAAATTGAGTAGATGCAACCGTCGGTAAAAATGTCCGTCAATTCTTAGTAAATCAAACTGACACGTTGAATTGGATTGCGTCACGGGAATGCAACGCCCGAGAATAACGGCAACTATGCAATCGCCCTTAAACTTCTGGGAATAACTATATAGATCGGAACGCATTACCGAAATAATCTGCAATGAGCAGATTGCTGGCGATCGATGAATCGCAACTAGAAAGCACGTATTTGATCCGCATATCCGCTTTGCGTAAGTATCCATGGATATTTCGAAACGGGAAAACGTGCCGCTTACTAGATTCCAGTTATTACCGAATTTAACATCTGATATACCGAGACTTCGTTGATGAATCAGTTTCGCGATAATGTTAATATCCGCTGGACTGATTTTGGATCGTCGTTACGCCGCCGAGTACCCGTTAACCATTAGCTCGCGTGTTGTAATGTACACCGCAACAAATTTCAAACAAAACAATCCGCGAGATGATTCGACTAGTTAAACTCGTCGCGCGGTGTGCAATTATTTTCATGTATGGGCGAGATAAACAAAGGCGTGTAATTTTAAAAATTGTGTGCGAAATTTATGAATTTTTATACAAATTGTTAATATTAATTGTAAACTTTGGAATCGCAACTAAGGGTTACATTAACTATTGAAATTATTTAGTTACTAACTAAAAAAGTATTAATAAAAAAAATACAGTATTCATTCATTACAAAAATAATATTTAGACAAAAAATGAGTGCGCTCAACAAAATTTGGTTGCCCTATAAGTAACATCGATTCTGGTAGGATTTTTGTTCCAGAATCCAAATAAAAGAGCCAAAATAGTCAATTGGCTTTAGTTTGCGAGATATTGCAGAGCAATTATTGAGCATTTATTCACAGGAAAAAAAATGTTATCCCACCAGTAAGAGTCAATTCCTATCGGGTTTTTCAAAATATTGATCGGCACTACATTTTGCCCAGATTCAAGGTCAAGAGGTAAAAAATCTTGTCCAGGACATTTTTTTCTGTTTTTCTCAAAAAGTAAACCAATTTGAAGTGATGGAATCTTCAAAAGATCGTTGGACATATTCGATCCGCCATTTTGAATTTCTTGATTTTTCACGTTGTATCCTATAGAAGTATAAAAGTGAAAAATGCCCAAAAACGCGATTTATGACCCCTTCGAAATTTGGTCCTGATTTTTTTTCGACGAATCTTAAAACAATCCAACCTTTCCATCGTTACCATCAAAAACAAAAATTGTGCATTTTTCTAGCATTTTTATTTAATTAAAATTTCTGTTAGAGCAAACGAGTATTTGTCATAAGAAAAAAATTAGCTAGAAAAGAACTGATTTACTTGTCAAAGACATACACCATTTGTTTATTTATGGGTCCATAACTACGCGCATAAAAATATAATAAAAAGAAACTATTTTCAATTCAGGAACTTTATATAGAAAGTGTAATATAATCATTCATTATTTAGAAGTATTGGACATATCCAATATCTATAAATTGTAATAAATATAAACTGTTAGGAACTATGAAAGAATAATTTAAACTTATATCATTTGAAAAATTAATTTTTTATCTTTTTAGTTATAAACACTAAGTTTCTTGAAAAAAACGTACGTTAAACATGGCAATTTGTTAGAAAAGTTCTTCTTCCTGAGTGAATTCCAAAGGTAACGTAAAAAAAATAATCTTATGTATAATAATAAATGATTACAAACTTTTTACTTTTAGCATTTTGTGTGCTTCCCTGTTTAAACTAGTTAATTCAATACTACTTCTCAATAAATTGACTTTCTTAAATATAATATTATGTAACTTCATTTCGATTTAAAAATCTCCGAAATAGTCCGAATTTAGTATTAAATCAGTTCGTTACTTATAAATATTTTTATCCACTGGAAGCTAAATAATTCGTCACATTCCCCATTTATTCAATAATGTAATGTTTAATTTTATTTTTTACGTGTTTTCTCAGCATAATCATTATCAATAACCGTAATCAATATTCCTAATACTGACAAATTTATATTCATTTTCCGAGTAGATGAACTTGTTGCATTAATTGTCAGCGTTTAGTATTGCTACTATTCACTACTCGATTTAATTATTAGTATTCATCAGCTTGCTTATTGACTATAAACTAAAGGTAATAAATACTATTAGCACCTTGCAAATTACTACTAAAATCTGATAACTGCAATATTCAAATTATGCATTCATATGAAACTAATCATTTTAATTACTTAGCACCTAATATTACTACGATCAAAATCTGCTACTACTTATAATTGCTTTCGGCTTGTTATTTAGGGATTAACGGCAATTTTTCAGATAATCTCAGTAATAAGTATAACAGTAGTTTACGGTTATTGCTTCCAGGTTATATTCCAAATTGAAACGTTTCCATTTCGTATAATTGTTATGCACTGGACTTTTTATTTTTGTATTTTTTAATGCTTATTTATTTCTGATGTCACAATTTACCTGCTTGGTAATGTACATTTATTTATTAATAATAAGTCTAAGAAAGTTCAAGAATATTAATTTTTTTAGTTAGTTAGACTATTAATGGCACGGGATTAAATCCTTCCTTTATAGCCGACTAGAGTATTTATACATAATAATATTTACAGCATTGACGAAGTTCGAAAACAGAAATTCGTAATTTTTTCATATATTTACCTCGATAAACATTGATCATTTAGTTAATTGCGTCATAATTTCAGTGATTTGGCTCAATATTACACGTCAAAATATTAAACTACAAAATAATCACACATAAAAAGATATCTTTATGTGTGTTTTTTTCGTCACAACATACTTTTTGATTTATAACCTAAGGGAATAAATAGAATAAATAATAAATGCATTGCATATATAACAATAATAATGATGGAATTATCTTTCGACAAGCAATGTAGGATTTTGAAAATCGAATGGAGAAAAGGCATTTAATTCATATTTAAAAATAAATAATGAAAATTTGATATCATGAAATATAAATATTTTGACGAATAAAAAAAATAAATTGCAAAGCTAATTTAATCAACTCTGTATAATATTATGTACAATTACAAATGATATTTTGATTGTATTTTTTGAAGAGTAATATTGCCATTTTTGATATTTTTAGGCATGAAGTTCATGCAGTGAAAAAAGTATTATTAGTATTTTTCACCATATATGTTAACCCTTGGACCAAATGTACATAAATATAAATTGAAGTATGACAGTACCTTTTATTATTAACATGCAACAAATTTTGGAATGGACTTTTTTTATTGCCCAAACCCCGTTCTTTCAAATGGTACTTATATCGAAAAATGCTACTTCATCGACAAAACCCAATGAAATCTTTTCAAACTTGATGCGTTTGGAGTTCTTTGGATTGTTGAGACTAAATTTGCAGTCAGTTTTTAGAAATTCAAAATGGTGGATCCAATATGCATGACAAATTTACTCAAATCGTTAAAAATCACTTCAAAGTTGATATTTTGAGATTTTCTGAAATCGTTGATTACAAATTTGAAGTTTTTTTTTTATAAATTATCGTTGATTTCTAATAAGCTGCGTTTTTCCAGCTGCTAGTTAAGAATGTGATGTTCTTCAATTTAAAATAGTTACTTCAATTTGTCACTGACATTATTTATGTAAATATTATACATTTCTTAGTGGTTAATATAATTGTAATATTTATAATGCCGAACCTTTTTATTGTATTTTTAACTTTTTTTCGTTTTTGTACTTTCTTAGTATATTAAAAATGTGCTTGGAAAATACATGCGTCTTCTAAACACCTTTTGCACAAATAAGTAATGTACATTTGGTACATGAAACAAAAAAAAAACGACAGAAGTTAATAATAATAAAAGACTCGTCAATATTTATGTATAATAAAGACATTTTTATGACTAAGTATTTTGTAATTACTTATAAAAACAAGATTATCTCCGAATTGAAATAACATAATTGTATTTTATATCTCAAATTTGCAATTTGTAACTATGAGGATGAAAAAAAACTGAACTATTCATCCGCCATATTGAACTTACGATTTAAACGTTTGTAAAATAACCTCAAATTTGGACTCGGAGATCCCAAAAACCATAGGATACCAAATTGTGATTTCATTATCGTGAATCCATACTAGCCGGTTATATCCGGTCATTTTCAAGTTTAATTTTTTCGCAATTCTATCTTCTAACCGAAACAGTTTTTACGCCATATTTATATATACCTACAACATTCTAATATGGAAAATGATTAAAAATGAGGATATATGAAAAGAAGTTTTAAAAAGCCGACACATAAAAAAATAAACATAGCGACAAGGGAACAGTCATTTTTGTCTGTCGGGTTTTCGATTCTCGGTTTGTTGGTCGGCCGGTCTTTTAATTTGTCGGTTTTTCGACTCGCAACCAAAAAATTGCAACATTTTATAATACACGAATGGTCCTAAATAAAAATTAATTTTTCGAAAAATAAACATCTCTGAGATGTCGATTCACTGATAAGTAACCATAATTCAATGGTTGCAATGAAATAAACAACAATTTTAACTACTATTCCAAATCTGCGGCTACAAATTTGCGGCTAGTTTCAGTTTCATAAAAGTGCTGATAAATTATAATTAAGTTTATTTACAATTGGTTATTAAAAGGTTAATATTTGTTAATAATTATTGCAATCTCGTTTGACATCACATCTTTGTTTTTCTCACTAATACATCTTTTTTGAAATAAAAAAACGTCATCTTCATAACGCAAGAAACAATTTCTTAAATAGAATATGTAATAAGCATCTGAACGCGCAGACACCGCAACGAAAATTGCTAATTACCAATTCGCTTACCACATCTCCAAGGAACAAAACGGAAAGGAAAAAAGCGCAAAGGAATCTCTTTTCCTTTTTTAAATGCCTTGCACTTTCCTGCAATAGTCTCTCCGTAATGCACGGCATACCGCAGGACATTTACCTGAAACAAAGAAAAGAAAGTTGTTAGCACGCCGTCAGATGATAAGGAAGCTTTGCATGCAGTTTGGCAAACTGCCTCTGTCTCATTTACAATTTTCACCTATCGTCAAAATGCATTTTGAATATGACAATTTTCATTTCGATATTCATAATTACATACTACATTTCAATATCGACATTATATAATAAAATGCAAATGAGACAAGTTATAAGTATTCTATGTTATATGGACCATCACTGAATTGCGAATATTCTATTCAAATAAAGATCATAAAGTGTCACAAATAGGTTATGTTGAATCGTGACGTTTGGTCGAATATAACTTCATCAAGACTATTCAAAAGTTTTAAGTAGTATGATCAATTTAAGTCCTAAGATCTTTATAAACTTAACTCCAAAGTTCGAAAATTTTCTTAAGATAATTCTGATATTTTAGGGTGCGGGTCGAAAAACCGACAAATCAATTAGTCGACAGGTCAAAAAATCGACAGTCAAAAAACCGACAGTCAATAAACTGACAGTCAAAAAACCGACACTTCAAAAAATGACTGTCCTCCTGACGATGTGTCTATTTTTTTGTGTCGGCTTTTTGACTGTCGACTTTATGACTGTCGGTTTTTCGACCCGCACCCTTTTTTTACACTAAATTGCTTAATCTATCTTGATATGTCATTTGATAAGTAAATAAAAGTATGTTCCCAGAAAATAATAGCCATTACTCGGACGTAAGTTACCTTATCGTCCAATAGATGGCGTAAAATATTACGTGGTCTAACTGCAAATGAATGGGGCGGAATTCAGTTGTATAAAAGGAATGAAAATTGAAGTTGGTTTGTTCCCCAGATCTTTATTAGTTACTCATGTACTTATTAGGCCTCCGACTTTTTATCGTCCTAACTATAACCCGAATAAAGGTCATACTTGACTAATAAGAACCGTTATACAAAAACCAAATATGGATGATTAAATTTCGGCTTAATTTAGCCCGTTGTGTTTGCAACAATAAATTTTTTTTTCTATATTTTAACTGTAGATTCTATATTTTTACTGCAGTTTTTAATATCTTAAATTAATTTGAAAAAAAGATCGTCTTTTGTGAGACTTGAACCACCGTCCTCCGGACATTACACTGATTTTCTAACTCGTGGACTTCTTCTGTTGACTTATTACGAGTGAACGTCGATTTACTTGTTAGATTGAAATCCAATTTTTCTAACGAGTGGAATTTTTAGTGTTCATCAAAAAAACACAAGGTCCGAGTGTTTAAAAATAAATGCTAACCATTACTATCTAAATATACAAATTTATCCTTTCAGTCACAGCGGGATACCAGTGTCCCACCAACATGGTCTCAACTTCTCATCGTTTATAAGGGGTTCGTCAACGATTTCGTTACGGTTTCTTGTTCCTGCCCTTCCTAAGACTCCAATACATTTTATTATGAAAAAAATGCCATTATATAAAATAATTATTGTTAATAAGAAATTATTTTCAATAAAGCATAATTTTTTTTTCATGCCATGGCGAACTAATAGTTATTATTATTTGACGTTTGGTATACGCAGTTTTTTCTACGAATCCAATATCAGATTTACAAAATTCAAAATGGCGGATCCAATGATGCCGACCAAAATTCTGAGAAACGGTAATATGGTCTTATATTGGATCCGCCATTTTGAATTTTGAAACTCTGACAGCAGATTCGTAATCAGCGACTCCAAAAATCCCTGTATACAAAATTTAAGAAAAAAACAAACATTACCAAAAAAATATCAAAAATTCGTGACTGAAAGGGTTAAGAACAGACATCACCAGATAGTTCTCATTATTATCTTACTATATTAATGTTTATAACAAATTTACAACATGGAAACATCACTACCACCAATGTCTCAGATATTGACCCAATTTTCCAGTTTTCTCTGTAGAGAATCTGGGATAACTCGAACCTCACAATATCATCGATTTCAATATCTTCTATGAACAGCTCAACAACCTCAAAAGGGTAATCTGAGTAAGCTTGATCGAATCAAGGTCATATCTCGGTGATTAGATTCGTCAGGTCTCCGTTACGACTGTTGCACCGGAATAAACGAGTAAGTGAATACCCTTGCAGGCACGTCTCGCGAACGTAACACGTACTTCGCTTCTAAGTCGGAACAAAAGTAATTTCCAGTTTACTGGATCTCTCCCGTTTCGTTCGCCTAGCTCGGTGATATAATATTTCACCTCGCGTGCATCCGGAGTAACGGAAAACCCGCTGGCGGATGTTTACTGGGCGTATTCGTAACGCTGCCTGTCCATGAGCTACCTAATTCCCTTCAGACCCGGTCTCGTATGATACCGTGGTGTTTAGTCGGGATGACACGTCATTTGCGAAATTACCTCTCGACGGATAAGCACTGAACTTTCGCTCGAACTCCTGAACTTGGTGTGTACCTATTTTATTAGCAGGCACTGCCGCGCGTTAGCGTGAGTTATAATCCCGCATTATTCCTTCCTCAAAATCCAACCAACGAATGTGCATTCTATAAAAGAGATGGACATCTTTCAACTAGAAAATTTAACACAATTCCCTACGTGTATCTAGAAATTATAAATGAAATTACTAATCTTATACGTTCGGTTCGGTTGATGTTCCATTTCGCGAGTCGTCAAATTATTCTTAAACGTCATATGAGTTCGAAATTCTGTATGAAGTTGATTAACTCCTTGATATGACCTTGAAAGTTGCCTAGACGTAATTGCATTTAACCTTTCGAACCATCAGAAATCCAAAGCTTTTTGTCCGACATGATTAAAATTAATAGTCTCAAATTTCACCTTGAATTCCTATCAAGGTTATTTGGAGGTAAAATTCTAATTTTCATTATTTTCAAAAGAGTATCATTTATATTGAACTGTGGAAATTTACCTCCAAAAAATATAAAACAATCTTAAAGTGAAGCCAGGTTTAAATTTGAGGTTATTTACCAATTCCTAATAGGATACAAACATTTTCCAGATGAATTCTTATCAAAGATTTGACCTTGAGTTACCTTCAAGGTTATTTGAAGGAAAATTCAAAATTTTCAATGTTTTGAATAGAATACTATTAAATCGAATTGTTGAAATTTATCTTCAAATGACAAATAATATTGGAGAGAAGTCAAGGGCAAATTGGGGGATATTCATGAATTCTTGTAGGTCATATAATCTAGTAATTCAACGGTATTGACTTTCAATATTTTCAAAATAAATATATTTACATTGATTTATTGAATTTTACCTCTAAGTAAGCTTGAAAGGATGTCAAGGTCAAATTAGAGGTTATTTATAAATTAATATCATACAAAACGCTTTTGAAGATGATGTCATTTCAAAGATTTGACTTGAGTTACCTTTAAGGTTATTGCAAGGAAAATTCAACATTTTCAATGTTTTCAAAAGTACATTCTTTGATTGAATTATTGAAATGTACCTTCAAATAAAAAATAAGAGAATTCAAGGAAAAATTTGAGAATATTTCTAAATTCATGTCGGACACGAAGCTATTCTAGTTGATCCCATATTAAAGATTCGACCTTGAGTTACCTTTGAGGAGAATTCAAATTTTCAATATTTTCAAACTAATGTTATTTACATTGAAGTGTTAAAATTTACACCTAAATAATCTTGAAGGTCATTCTAGGTCAGTTACTTTTGTGATATTCTATAAGTAACATTTTGAGTTTGAAAAGCCTATTAAATTCAGAAATATGACTAAATGAAAAAAAATCATAAAAATTTCTGGAGTTTGAACGTTTTCAAAATTATCTTATTTATATTGAATTGAAAGTCACGGTTAAATTTAAGGTTACTTATAGATTAATATCTACACAAGACTTTTCAAGATAATCTCACTTTCAAGATTTAATCTTGAGTTACTATCAAGGTCATTTGAAGAAAAATTCAATATTTTCAATGTTTTCAAAACAATATTTTGAATTGTTGAAATTTACCTCCAAATAAAAAATAAAAGAATTCAAGGTCGAATTTATGCATATTTATAAATTCATGTAGGACACAAAGCTCTTCTAGTTGATCTCATGTCAAAGATTTGACCTTGAGTTACATTCGAGGTTATTTGAAGAAGAATTCAAAATATTAGATATTTTCAAAATAATGTTATTTACATTGAATTGTTAAAATTTATACGCAAATAATATTGAAGGTCATTCAAGGTCAGTTATTTTTGTGATATTCTATAAGTAATGTTTTGAGTTAGAAAAACCTATTAAATTCAGAAAAATGACTAAACGACAAAAAATCATGAAAATTTGAGTACTTGACTAATTACAACATGTTTTTAAGTAGTATATCCACAATAGAATATACTAGTACATCATCCATTTTAATCGACATGAATTTCGGTCAAATTCGCGTATTGAAAAAATATGTTCCTATCGAAGTTAATAAAGAAGCAAACACGAAATAAAAAGTAAAAAAAAAAGTGAAGTACCATGCATTGTATGAATTTCCAAACTCACCGCGAGCAATCATGAAAGGTTTGACGCAGTATAAACGTATGATGAACCGGTATAAAGGTTACATAACGAGAAAGGTTACAGCACGGTCTGTTCGCGACGGAAGGGTCAATAATCGTCGAGTGGAGTACTCGTGCAATTTTCGATCTACGAGTTTATACGGACGCACACGTGCTCGCAACCGGGACCCTCGAGCATATCCTCGAGAGAGGTTAGTGTGCTTTGCGGCTAGCTCGGTTAAATTCAATGGTCAAGCGTCACGTGACTCCGAGTACTGTGTCCAAATCGATCCAACAGGAATTTTTTTTTTCTAAACATCATTATTTATTACACCTAAATTTTAAAAATGATTTCCCTATAAATATACGAATTAAAATTTTGGAAAAAGCGAATTCAGGCCATCGGATAAAGGGTTTCAGGTGGGTCAATTATATATCGAAACGGTCCAAGCTATCTGGTATTCGAGTTACTAACGATCTCAAACTCAAAATCTCGAAACGCACGTACGGAAACCGCCAACCTGACGATGGGATGGCGAAATCCGTCGATTAAACCGTTGCCGAGCTCTTCTCTGTATACCTATACAGCGCCGAATTCCATCAGGTCGCCAAATGCATTCGATAGGAGAAGCGCGAGACTTCTCGAAGCTCTTAAAAGCTTTCTTTTATGGGTAAAAGGATGAAAAAAAAAAAACAAGCGAACGTTCCTCAGTCAATAACGCGGTGAGAGCAACAGTGGATTTTGATGCACTGAGCGAGACATTTACGAGTACGCGTGGATATCGACTGTGACTTGACGTACGACAAAAAATAAACTTTTACGATCTTATAACTTCGACGAAGGTTTTCGGGGGAAAATCACGTTTTGCGGATTGCAAACCGTAAAAGTGTTATATCCACTAGATGTCAGCCTCTGGATCCCGCGTCACTTGAAGAGCTTGAGTAGAGATTTTTTTTCTGATTGCTTTGATAGCAGTTTCTGTCAATGTAATAACTTTATAGTAATTTTGACATAAATTTATAGTGATAACAAATTAGACCCCTTTGCCATTTTTATCAAACTTTCCGTCAGTTCTGGAGAGATGTGACGACACCTGAATCCAATAACATCGATGACCATTTTCTGAACGGATTTCACTGCAGTATAATTTTCTAAATTAAGAGGTGAGAAATGACAATAAATTCCCAGACTCGGCGTTAATTTACAAGCACTCCGTCTTCCGTACACCGCCGGGTAAAATGACTTATCTCCTGGCATAATTCATCCAAGACGGGACTATACCTCAGCTGGATCTAGTTTCCCGCTTCATTGATTTTCATGATTATTGAGTTTCTGACGGAATTGCTTGGGAGATCTGAAGCGATATCTCCAGAATCCGTGGAATCCTCGATAAGGCGTTACGAAGCTAACCTGCCTGGATCGGATACATTACGTCCGCGGCTCGGCTGAGTAGGCGGATGCTGACGTACACGCGAAATGCTGTTAACCTTTCGCGAACAATGCCGCCCGAGTTCGCGTCATTCTTGAACTTCTAGACAATGCTCCCTGATGTTATGACACTGACGTTATTTTTTATTTTCTTCCTTCCAAGGACTCATTACGGTCTCGTTTCACGGGGATAATGCGAGATGTCGTTGACTGTGACATCTTGCGTTATTCCTTACATCAATGCCGATTTTTTTAGTTAAATACGTCCAGACCGAAGGTCTGGGCGATGCATTGAATTTGGTCACCTTGGCAAACAAAAAAAGAGTTTTTCATCAAATGTCGATGTTTTAGATTATAAAGATTACAAAAATGCAATAAAAATGTGTCCATGGTCAGTTTTTCAGTTTATCATAACCTCAGTTGATAGTTTTGGATCTAGAAGTTTTATATCAAATCGGTAAGATCTTATCCTTCTCCACCAGGAAGCTGTTTTCCAGTCCTAAATTTTAAGATAAGTTCAGTCCAGAATATAAAATTTTATACAACGTTCCTCAAAATGGCGTCCAAAGTTACAATTTAATAAAAATGTCATGACTCTAACTAAAAAACTATGAGCAACTTAAAAAAAAAAACAAACAAAAAAATTGTCTGCCTTTTTTTCAGTAAATACAATAGGAACAAAAAATGGTCATCGAAAATTGACATTTGTGAAACTACTTAATATTTCTTGAATATCTGGCCTTTCTTTAGGAATAAAATGGTTTCCAATACCACGAAGTATTGAATTTGGACACCTTGGCAAAAAAAGAGTTTTTCATCAAATGTCGATGTTTCAGACCCTAAAAGATCACAAAAATGCAATAAAAAAATGCGTGTCCTCTATCTGTCTTTCAATTTATCATAGCCTAAGTTGATAATTTTAGATCTATAAAAAACAAATCGGTAAGATCTTTTCCTTCTCCACCAGAAAGCTATTTTCCGGTTCTAAATTTAAGAGAGGTAAAGTCCGGTATATAAAATTTAATATAACGATTCTGAAAATGGCGCCCAAAGTTAAAATTTTTAAAAAATGTCACAACTCTATCAAAGAATACTATGAGATTCTTAACCTTTAGACTGCCATAAAATTTAAATATAGACGTTAATAAGTTATTCAATAAATTCGCATGAAACTCGTTACTCGGTAATTTTTGAGGCCGCTGATAACGAATCTGTCATTAGTATTTTAAAAATGAAAAAAAAAATGGTATTACGAACCTTTAGTACCTATTTACTGTAAAAGGATGAAATTATATATTGGTATTATGGCCAGATCTGAGATTATCTAGCGAATCAACGTTGTACTTCTGCCATCTAGATGACTACCACTACATCATTCTATCCACTTACAGTAAATACTAAGTTTTAGTAATATGAAACTAATGACAGATTCATCATCAGTGGCTATACAATTTCTGGAGTAACATTTCTCAAGCAAATTCAATTAATTTTTAGAAATTTGTCGGCCATTTTGGATCCGACATTTTGATTTCTGAAATTTATCGATACCAGATTCGTAATTAGCGACCCCAAAAACCGCCGAGTAACAAGATTCAAGATGTTTCGTAGCATTTTTACATAAGAAAACAGTTTTTTTATTTTTTTTTAACCGTTGACTGCCGGAAAGTCTATATATAGACGCGATTCATGATATGACCTTTGTACATCATCAATGCATGATACAAGATATAAGTTTAGACACTTTTAAAGGGTTTTTTGAAACAGTAGTCTAAAGGTTAAAAAAGAAAAAGAAAAAATGTCCGTTATTTTCGGTAAATACAGTAGGAACAAAAAATGGTCATCGAAAATTGACATTTGGGACAAACTAGTTAATATTTCTTAAATACCTGACCTTTTATTAAGTAGGAATAAAATGGTTTCCAAAGTTACAATTTTTAAAAAATGTCACGACTCTAAGTAAAAACACTATGAGCTTCTTAAAAAAAAAACAATGTCCGTTATTTTCAGTAAATACAGAAGGAACAGAAAATGGTCATCGAAAATTGACATTTGGGACGGACTAATTAATATTTCTGAAATACCTGACCTTATTTTAGGTAAGAATAAAATGGTTTCCAATACTACGAAGAATTGAATTAGATCACCTTGGCAAAAAAAAAAGTTTTTCATCAAATGTCGATGTTTCAGACCCTAAAGATGACAAAAATGCAATGAAAAAGTGCGTCTACATGATCTGTTTTTTATCATAACCTATTCGATAATTTTAGATCTACAAGTTTTATAACAAATCGGTAAGATCGACATCCTTTTCCACCAGAAAGCTGTTTTCCGGTCCTACGTTTTAACACAGTATAGTCCGGAATCTAAAATTTTATGCAGCGTTCCTCAAAATGGCGCCCAAAGTTCCAATTTCTAAAAAAATGTTACGACTCTAACTAAAAAACATTATGAGCTTCTTAAAAAAAAGAAAAAGAAAAAAAAAAAAAAAGTATTCGGTACATACAGAAGGAACAAAAAATGGTCATCGAAAATTGACATTTGGGACAAACTAGTTAATATTCCTTTAATACCCGACCTTTTTTAGGGAGGAATAAAATAGTTTCCAATTCGACGAAGTATTGCATTTATAGGATATATTGAAGGAGTTTGTCATCAGGCTTACGGCAGGTACAGTCCAGAATATAACATTTTATACAACATTTCTCCAAATTAAAACAACTTAAAAAAAAAAAAAAAAATCCGTTTTTTTCGGTAAATACGGTAGGAACAAAAAACGGTCATCGGAAATTGACATTTGGGACGACCTAGTTAATATTTCTCAAATACTTGACCTTTCGTTAGGAATAAAATAGTTTCCATTCTTAGACTGTTGAAAATCGAAAATCCCTTTAAGAAAACTCGAGACAGCTTACGGAGTCTTGTAAATAATTCGATAAGGGATTCTCTATGGATTTTTTATGACATTAGTCCTCAGAAATGCAAGTATCGAACGTAGAACCGATTTTCTCGAAATTCATCGAGAAAGAATAGAATTTCGAAACAATTTTCGATGAAGAGTGCACGAGTAGAATGGAAATCTGACAGATTCTTTATTTGACGCGCCCGTGCTTATTCACTGTGCATAAGATTTTATTGATTCGCGTGCCACTCGGCAAGTTGTGTCATATATCACATCGCAGGTATCACCGCGGATCTCCCAGCATTTTCTTCGTATAAGCTACGGGCATTGGTATAAAGCTGCGAGTACCGGCTCAGTGAAATCCACTTACGTTCTTCTGTCTCCGTCAAATCCTACATTCTATTTTGATTTATAACTTTCGACACCGAAAACCTACTTACGTTACGTCTTTCGCAAACCCACATATATCTGATATATATATCTTATCAACTACCATCGTTACCATTGTTACAACCGTTACGTACATGCAGACTATTTTTAAGTTGATGTTATTATACTCATACTGAAGGGTCACTGGCTAAACTTAATTTGGGGTCTAAATCCGAATCCGATATTAAAAATTGTTGATTTGTTGTTAGTTCCATGTAATATGAGGATATAGTACCCAACCTAATTTTCTCCATTGTTTAACCCATTACGTACCAAACGGACGAAAAATTGTCGTTGACTTTGATGTTATTTTTTTGTATGAAAAAGAGAATTAAAAAAATCGGCATAACCCATTTCTTATGTAAAATTTATCGCTCTTTCAGAATCTGTGGTCAAAATGTATTAATAATAAATATTGAAAAAGTTATAAACAATTAAAACAAAAAAAACATGATTTTTTGAGAAAATATTGCTTTATAACCCTTGACTTCGCATGGAAAATGTCATTGATTTGCCTTAAACGCATAAAATTTTGCGTCCATGGACCCTCAGCTATAAGATCATACAGTTACTTTTTCTAAATTTCAAAATGGCGCGCGACAACATGGCGTGGAAGCCTAAAACAATGATCCATAAAATCACTATGCTGCCTGAAATTTTAAAAACAATTTAAATCGCTTCAAACTTGTTACTTGGGGGTTTTTGGGGTCGCTGATTACGAATTTGAAGTCAGTTTTCGAATATTCAAGATGGCGAAGCCAATATGGCGGACTAATTTTTTGAAATTTGATGAAATCGTTTGAAATTTGTTATTCGAGGGTTTTTGGGGTCATTGATTATAAATTCGAAGTCAGTTTTAGAAAATTCAAAATGGCGGAGCTAATATGGCGCACTAACTTTTTGAAATTTGATGAAATCGTTTGAAATTTGTTATTCGGCGGTTTTTGGGGTCATTGATTACGAATTCGATGTCAGTTTAAGAAAATTCAAAATGGCGGAGCCAATATGGCGGACTAACGCATCAAAGATTATCATCTTTTTTTAAAACCACAAAATTGTAAAAAGTAAAAAAAAACAAAATATAAAATGTAAAAAATAAAAATAATATAAAATGTAAAAAGTAAAAAAAAATATAAAAATTAAAAAATAAAAAAAAAAAAGTTAAAAAAAGTAAAAAAAAGTTTTAAAAAAGTGAAAAAGGCTCCCTTTTATACGTTTACCGCCAAGTGGTGGGGGCCGGGCAACGGACAAATTTTTTGATGGCTAAGAAACGTATTCTGTATAGAAAAATATTGAAAATATTTGACCGTCATACCGCATCCGCCAGTTTGAATTCCGAATTCAAAATTGTATTCTCGAAAACTGACTTCAAATTCGTCATCAGTGACCCCAAAAACCCCCGGGTAACAAATTTCAAAGGATTTCATCAAATTTCAAAAAATTACTCCGCCATATTGGCTCCGCCATTTTGAATTTTCTAAAACTGACATCGAGTTCGTAATCAATGACCCCAAAACCCCCGAGTAACAAATTTCAAACGATTTCATCAAATATCAAAAAGTTAGTGCGCCATGTTGGCTCCGCCATTTTGAATTTTCTAAAACTGACTTCAAATTCGGAATAAGCGACCCCAAAAACCCCCGAGTAACAAGTTTGAAGCGATTTAAATTGTTTTTAAAATTTCAGGCACCATAGTGATTTTATGGATCATTGTTTTAGGCTTCCACGCCATGTTGTCGCGCGCCATTTTGAAATTTAGAAAAAGTAACTGTATGATCTTATAGCTGAGGGTCCATGGACGCAAAATTTTATGCGTTTAAGGCAAATCAATGACATTTTCCATGCGAAGTCAAGGGTTATAAAGCAATATTTTCTCAAAAAATCATGTTTTTTTTGTTTTAATTGTTTATAACTTTTTCAATATTTATTATTAATACATTTTGACCACAGATTCTGAAAGAGCGATAAATTTTACATAAGAAATGGGTTATGCCGATTTTTTTAATTCTCTTTTTCATACAAAAAAATAACATCAAAGTCAACGACAATTTTTCGTCCGTTTGATACATAATGGGTTAACCCGTTTCCTCCCAAAATGCCATAAATTTCGCTACATTTTAATCGCCACTTTTCATGTAGAAACAAACGACCATGTTCTTTCCGAATCCGAAGTCTGTTTTCCACTAGGAGCAGCCATTTTTTAAATATGGTGACGATAAGACAATATAATTTCGATTTTTCGATCGGTTTTTCATGATTTTCAATAGGTTCGCGCTGACTGATCATTCCAAGGACCTAGAACTGACGGCGTCATGAGTTTTACTAAAAGTTGACATGATCAGATATGCAAAAGAATATAAGATGACGGATCCAAGATGGCGGATTTTTCCCTTAATTTTGTGTTTTTATAGCAATTCCGACATTAGCTACTTATAACTATTGTTGTATACTTATTATTGATTTATGCAACCATTTATAACAATATTTCGTGTCCAATACCCGAAATTCAAAATGGCGGATCCAAGATGGCTTACTGAAATGCAAAAAAATTGCTTGACCCAGATGAAACTGACCACTCGGGGGTTTTCGGGGTCGCTAATTACGAATATGACCTCTGATTTACAAAATTCACAATGGCGGATCCAATATGGCGAATTTTTCGCCTAATTTTGTGTTTGTATTGCAATTCCGACATTTTAATAATGAGACTAAAAAAGATACACAACCATTAGCTCAACTTTTTTTCAGTGCATGGAATAAATTCATATTTTTTCGAACTTTGACTCAATGCATTGCAGATATTCAATGTAAAATACTAATAATTTTGAATTCGGCAAATATTTAGGAGAGAATATGATTTCGTAATATTCTTCCATTCAATTATTATTGCGAAATACTATTTCTCATTTATGGACAGTAAAATCAACCAAAAATAATTTGATATATACTTCATCTTCGTAAAATGACCATCACTGAACCATTGAAACGAAAAATATCATCAACCGACCCTAACTGCTACTTTGTTCCGATTTAGTGAGGCCAACGTTCCTGTATCGAAAGTCGATAAAAACCCATAGAAATGTCGGTATTCCCGTAAATATTATCACCGCAAATACCGTTTTTTTTTTCGTCGAGGTTTACTCGGTAAACACCGGATTGATTGGTGAACAAACTATACGAATCCCTCGTCCATTACCGAAACGAAACCTACGACGAGTCGCTTCGATATGAGCTTGTTTTACAATCAGAGCAACTGGATGCAAACTTTATTTGACATGCAGTTAGTTTGTAGATTACTCTGCGTCACTATCTCGACGTGGGTATGGAAAATAATATGGCGCCTTTGGTAGCCGATTATTCCCGCCCGCTGCGGCAAGTAAGCAATGCCAACTTGAAAGTCAAATTTACAGTGCTGCGGTACTATGAATTCCAAACCTAAGACGATAGCCTCGAGCATTCCTCTAGGTTGGAATCTACATTCTGAGTCATTTTTATGTAAGATTTCGATATTCCGCTAATTTATTGCAATATTATAGGGCAGAAATACAAAACAATGGATGCGAAAAAGTGTGGATTATTTTTTGTCTAGCTACTAGATATATTCGAATTCCTTTATATTAGAAAGGAAATTATTCATTTTGTGCTAATTCTAACTAATAAAATTAAATTATCAATGATAATTTTCTAGAAAAAATTCATGAATTAAGTGGTTCAGTACTTTTCCATCGTTGCACGATAAAAGGATATGAATAAAAAACACGCGAGATAAAAGGACACATCGACAAAAAGACACAGCGACAAAAGGACACTACTGACAAAAAACAATCCAATATGTGTAAAATTTCAGTTTCACTTTATATTGAGTCAGAAATTGTTATTAATTGGCCATTAATAATATTGAAATATTGGTCTTCAAATACAACAAAATTGTATTAAGAAATTCGCTGTGTTTTTTGTGTACATGTGTCTGTTTGTCATGTGATTATTTTTTGTTATTGTATGGTATACTTTTTATCGATGTGTTTTTTTTTTGTTCATATGCATTTTTTTTGTCGTGTGATTATTTTTTTCTGTCAAATTATCGTATATTTTTTTGTCGTTGTGTTTTGTCTGCACATGTGCCTTTTATCGTCCAATTATTTTTGTTGTTATTTTGTCGTGTGTTATATATTTATATTGTCGTATGATTATTTTTTTAATTATTTTGTCGTTTTTTTTTCTTAACTTTTGTCTTTTTGTCGTGTGATTTTTGTTGTCATTTTGTCTTGTCTTTTTTGTCGCTATGTTTTTGTTGTTCATGTACCTTCTTGTGGTATGATTATTTTTTTTTATTATTTTATCGTATATTTTTTGTTGCTGTGTTGTTTTAAATGTATGTTAAAAATAGTATGTTTCTTGGCATTATGTTTTTATTTGCACATATGTCTTTTATCGTTTGATTATTTTTGTTTATTATATTGTCGTTGTATTTTTTTTGCACATGTGTCTTTTGTCGTGTGATTATTATTTTTGTCGTTTTATCCTATGTTTTCTGTGCTGTATTGTTTTATACATGCGCGTTTGTTGTAGTTTGATTATTTGTTTGTCGTGTATTTTCTACGCTGTGTTTCTTTCTACATCCATATTTTTGTGGAATTTCTTTTTGTCGTGTGATTATTATTTTTGCCGTTTTCTCGAATGTTTTTTTGTCACGTGAACACTTTTTTTTGTCTTTTTGTCGTGTGAATACCTTTTTGTCATTTTGTCGTATGTTTCTTTATTTACATCTGTCTTCTTGTCGTATCATTATTTTTTTGTCATTTAGTATCTTTTCTTTTGTACGTGTATTTTTTTTGTCGTGTGGTTATTGTTTTATCGATTTGTCGTATGTTTTGTTGTGCACATGTGTTTTTTTGTTGGTATGTTTTTTTTCGCATATTTTCATATGTTTATTTTTTTCTCATTTTGTTGTGTGTTTTTTAGTCGCTGTGTTTTTTTTTGTCATGTCACCCTGTTATACTTGTAAAAATCTGAAGATCATTTTTTATCATTGCTATCAAATTGCTTTACTGGAAGTTTCACGATACTACTTTTCGAAGAATTCAAAATTTTTAATTTTTTATTTTTTTTTTACGAGTTTGTTTATATCGTTCTTTAAAAAATTACATTTTCGAATTAATAATTTATTTTAAAAACTCACCATCTTCTTTTTTCATAAACAAAATTTAATCCAAGGATACGTCGACTATTTGTCATAATATTATTATTTACATTTTCAGAACAAAAAATATTTATTTAAAAATATAGATACAAAAATACTTGTACAAAAATCAAATTATTGACACATTTAACGTCACGTTTCTCTAAAATACATCGTAATAAGAAAATTCTGTCCTCCTCCATTATTTTGATATTCCAAAATTACTGTAAGAACTGAGACTACGGTTGTCAAAGACAAAAGTAGTTTCGGAGATTGTTATTGACATCATATCCGGTTTCAGGCGTATAAAAATTTTACCAAAACGTCAAAGAAATTTTACACAAAAGTATCGTTGCCCTATTTTCTTCCAGACATATTTCATTCCTCTGACTGTACTTGGAAGTTCTGTTAGGCAATAAATCCAATCGAAACGGTCGATGAAGCGGTGCACTCTGCTAATAACAACCAGTTTTTTCTTCAGAAGTATCTGTTTTGTAGTAGGCGCGCCGGGTTAGTATAGTCGGCAGGTTAGTAACTAGGGGCCCAGTAAGAAATACAGGGAGGACGTTTTTATTATCGGAATGAAATACTTTCAGCGGTGACGCTTCTTTTCTCACTTTTCACCCCTCCCCGGATTCTTAGAGAATCCCAGAAAAGTTTTACTGTCTTCCTATCAGAGGGTGTTTTCTCGTTTATTTCTTAGGCTTTCCCTCGGAATGGTACCGTTCCAACTTTGCGTTGATAAATGCGCAAGGCACAAACTCATCTCGCGAATTGTGCCTCCTGGCGTTGTGTACCGAACTAACGTTTTGTTCCGCGTCCATATTGCACTTTGAGAACTTGAAAAATAAAACCTTGGAAATGCGCAGCCGACGACCGAATCAACGGGAGCGAGAGGAAACTTGCAGTTTTCCGGATGGTATATCGCTCGAATGCAAAATCGAGTGAGATGAAACGCGGAACGAGCCGAAACTGCAATACTCTTGATTACGATATGCTCCCGATTTTCCCGCAAAGTTCCCGTCATTCACTGATTTTATCATCTCGGGGCATGAATAATTCAAACTGTGCCAAAACTCTGTGATTTTTGTCAAAACTTTGGGAAAATTGAGAGAACTTTGACGCCGAAGATTTTCAGCTGGAAACTTCATCCATCGATGCGATGTCCGACGCATTCTTCGCGCTTAGGAATTATCCGACATTAAATAAGTGTGGTCTTGACCGTTGGCCCATATGCCATTATGCATTTAAGAGCAATACCGGGATGACGCTTCGAGTAATTGTCAGCCTACTTGCGGAAGACGGTCTGCCGAGCTAACTTAGGGCCAATTAGGTTCATTCATCTCGCGAGCTTCGAGTAGGACGTAACTCGATGACAAAAACGATGCTGAACTACTTTCAAGAACATTCCAAAGAGCGATAAACATCTTTCCTCTGTTATCTTTGCAGATGCTGCAATAAAAGTTCCTTGTGCGTTCAATGATTCCAACCTTTATTTGCCGTGAGCTTTATTCATTTTTAGAAAATTAATTTCTTTATTTTAAAGTTTCTTACCATAATTTTAACTAGAAAATACCAAAGACAATTTTCGGACATAAATTTCTTTGGTATTTTCTAGGAAACCTGTCTGTAGCAATTAGAATTGCCTCTACAGAGCCCGAATTTTGAAAATTGTATTCAATCGTCTTTAATTTACCACCATTGATTGAATCCTGGCAAGTTTAACCTTTTGGAATCGACAGAATATTCCTTCAATAATTAATCAAGTTAAATCGAAGAATCTCTCACAAGAATCTGAAATAACCTGAATTTTTAGTACACCAATGTGTAGTGCATTAATGAAGGGCAGTTTCAAAGGAATTCATCCATTATTGATTCTCCGAATAACCCTTTAAGGAGGGAAAGACATTTTTAGCAAAGAATGTTAGAAATCAACTTTCAAAGCTGCGTTTTTTAAAGCAAGATGTGTATAAAAGGTTCTCCATAGACTATTTTCGAAAGTATGAAGATGCAACGGCAAATGTCTTTAATCCAGACCAGATCGGGTTAAACGGACATCGGATTCTGATTCAGCGACCCAAAATACGTACAGATATGTTGGTTAACTTCAATATCAAATTGGTCTCCTACATTTGTCCTTCAAATGTCCTTGATCCAGTTCAGATCGGGTTAAACGGACATCGGATTCTGATTCAGCGACCCAAAATACGTACAGATATGTTGGTTAACTTCAATATCAAATTGGTCTTCTACGTTTGTCCTTCAAATGTCCTTGATCCAGTTCAGATCGGATTAAACGGACATCGGATTCGGATTCAGCGACCCAAAAACATATATGTATGTTGGTTAATTTCAATATCAAATTGGTCCTCTACATTTGACCTTCAAATGTCTTTGATCCATTTCAGATCGGATTCGGATTCAGCGACTCAAAAAACATATAGATATGTTGGTTAACTTCAATATCAAATTGGTTCTCTACATTTAACCTTCAAATGTCCTTGACCTAGACCATATCAGATTAAATAAATATAAGATTCGGATTTTCTCAATTTCCTAACTTTGACCCTTTGTTTCGAGGTCATTACTAGTTGCTAACGTAAATTTTGGATTCTTCCTTGATAAAGTATATATTTCGGCGTAGGATAAAGTAAGATTTTGATTTCTATCTTATTCTAGTTAAGAGATGTTTTGTTGAGATTAATTTCTTCAAAAATTGACCTATGAAGCGATGAAAAAAATGTACAATCCTCTTTTCCTAAAGATCGTCAGATGTTTCGCAACTTTAAAAAACTCACATTTTGAAATTGAACATTTTATGTTTGACTATCGTTACCATGATAGAAGATGGCATGGATATCTGTTGTAACAAACCTGGTTGGACGTTTACACAAATTCAATATGGAGGCTTAAATAAAAAAAAAGATATTTTACTGATTTTTATAATTCTAGTGTCGTTAAGTCTTTCCCAATATCAGTTTAAATACATAAATTCTATCATAATATCTGTGGAAATCATAAAAACAGATTTAAAAATACGAAAAATCCTGATTCTTTAGAAAACGTTAAATTCAATAGTAATGTCATCAGTATTCTTTTGTGCTACATATTTCTTCCAATATACATGTACATATTCACTATATATTTTTTGTCAATTGAATGTATATTGGATAAAGAATTTATGTATTTAAAGTGGTGAAGATTTTTAAATGATTTGATGAAATTAGAATGACAATCACGTTTTGATCAATTATTTAGACCATCCTGTTTATACCAAATAATATCCACTAAAAAATACTCCAAATAGCCGTTACTCGGCCAATCGCTCGGGTCTGAAGGGACCGAACAAACATCGACACCCGCCAGTGGCACATCGAAGTGGTAAATTTTCTTCTCCTACGGGTATGAGGCGATTGGTGACTTAGGCAACGTAAGTACTACAGTCAATTAGTCGCCTAAAGGAGTTATTGTTGGTGTAAGGACTTTCTCCACCTGAGGCAGCTCGTTATCGGAACAACAACAGTGGAGGCAAACCGCAATCCATCGCAGAACAGAACTGAACTCCTCGTCGGTCGATAAGTCAATGTTCCGACAATGCCCATCGACTGAGAGAGCAGCAGCAGCAGCAGCCACCCAACTGCTCACCGCGCGGCTATAGATGCGTCAAATGCCACCCCCGACCTATCCCACCTGCGCGATCTGCGTTTGGGGGTTAGGGGTGAGCGAACCTTAACAATGAGCCCTCCTCGATCAGCCTACGGTTGTAACTCGAATGCTACCCTACCCTACGTACCAGACCTACCTCAACAGTAGAATATCCAGCAGCGGTGGAGAATCGAAGATGAAAAAATATCGAACGTAGGAGATTCGTTCTTGATCCTGGTCGACAACGGTGGAAAATGAGGTACGGTAAGACCTATTCATGGTGAAGACTTTTCATACATTTCCCGACTGTCGAAGGGCTACTAGTCCGGAAGCTGGGTATCTTCCCGTCTGCACGAGAGGCCCAGTCACGGACGAGGGTGATTCTTATGTATTTTAACCCGTTGAATCCGAATCTCGACGTCAAAATTCGTTAAAGTGGTCGTCATTTTGTTATACGCCTTTGTTCAAAACTATATACAAAGCTGTTTTTGCGTTCCTGGACAACAATTGTCGCACAATTGAGGCAATTTATAACCTGTCTTGTTGATAACACAACCAGAAAAATGGTCTTTTTCCAAATTTCAAGTGAAACAGATCAATTTTTAAAATATCCGCCATTCAATTGATTTGTAAATTAAAATTCTGATCGTAAACCACTGGCACAATTTCAAAATTAGCTCATTTCATTCCAGTATCTTACAAAATGTACAAAAAAAATTGAGGTTATGATATAAAAACGAGCCAGCTTGTGTATTCTGACTCCGGATTCGGATTCGGCGACCCAAAATACATAAGAAATGCCTTTGCCTTAGAAAAAAAATTTCTAAGTATCTGATAATCGTCATTTGACAAAAATGTTACAACAGCAAGCGTGGCCGAATGGTTATGAGCGTGGACTAATAGTCAGAATAGTGGGGTTCGAATCCCGGACGGTGTACTTTTTTTTTTATTTGTTTAAATAGAATATAGTATAAAGGATATTTTGTTAAATGTTATGTAATAAAAACACAGTTTGTTTTTAATAATATGAACAGGATTGTCAATAATCCTGTATATAATAATAATAATAATAATAATAATAATAAACGACTTTATTGGCCTAATAAAATGGTTACATAAAGAAATATACAGATGTGCCAAAAGGCGAGACACAGCTGATGCTGTTCTACAGACTGACCTCATAATAGACAATTAATCTTCGCCGGTCACTGGGGGTCCAGTAGACCCCACGATGAATTTAAAGGCAAATAATTCCTTCTATTAGTTTTAATTTGGAAATATTGGAACACCTATCGGTAATTTAAAGTACTACCAATAAATTTCTGGTAGTTGTCTGACAAACGTATACTCGTGGTACGTTACAAAAGATAGTCTATTTCGTGGCGGGGTCCTGTGGACCCCAGTGTGACAATTTATGAGTTCGTAATATTCGCAAGCAATTCGAAAAGACTGAGGAAGATGAAACTATTAGTAGAGATGCTTCAAAAATGTTCGATTATCAGGATGTAAATTACTTTATTTGTTCAGTTATATATCTTGTATTTAAAAATTATGTATAAATAAACAAAGTATGCAGGTAAATATTATGTATTTTATTTTTTAAAGATTATGCACTTCATGCATCTAAATAAATACCATTTTTAAATTGTACATTAATAGACTATTTTGTTTCTACAAGACTGCAATCTGCAAAGTACGTCCAGAAAATTTCATTAAAAAATATTGAAAATATAATAAGTTATGATTTTAGTAAATAAAGTCATTTTCTTAACTTTTTTTTATTTGTAATTTTCTTTACTATGTTAGATGCAAACTTATGCAAATGGAACAATGGGGTCATAATTTGGGATGGTTGAATAGCGTCTCAGAATTTTTGTAACTTGCTTCGCCTTACTCTTCTGAAACTGGAACAATTTTAAGCATTGGGGTCCGGTAGACCCCGTATTACGTTTCTGCAGCGTGATATGTGCCATATTTTGTTTTTGTTTATAAACTCTTGGTCGTCTTCTTTCATACATTGTTTCTAGGATAAAATATACTTATTTGGAGTAATTGATTAAGAATAAATATATTTTATATTACTTTTACTGTACCATTACTAGCCCTTTACATCCTATGAACCATACATCGATAGCTAACAGAATTAAATCCTGTATTTCTACAGTAAAGGAAGCCAAACAATATATGACTAAAAAATTCTTGAAAAACCGGATTTAATTCTTGAAAGCATTATCGTCGACCAAAAGAGGTAATTCGTATTACGTTGGAATATCTCAATAATACCGGAAACTTTATGGAGGTATTTATAATGCACGCACGGTACAGGAGCTCATGCATAAATTACATCGTATATACTACAATATGAATAATAATTACGGATCTAGTATGTAAGCAATTAAGAAGCACGTGACGTATAGTTTAACTCTCGGTGTGTCTATTTCGGGATTATTTGGTCAGTAATATCGAGTCACGGGGAGTTTCGCGTCACTCCGGAAATGTACGAATGGAAACGCGACATGGGCCGAAATCGACGTCGTTATCTGGGAAGTAACCGTGATATAATCGAATACACGATTACTCTCAGCGGGCGGAAATATATTAGATGCTCCATTTAGTCGTAAACTCGTAACTCCGCGAATCTATTTACACACATATACGCAAATCGACTATTTCAACATGCACCGATGATTATGTAAAATTTGTGTGCCAGGCCGTAATTGGATATGAGTTCGTAAACGATTTCATTATTGCATCAGAGGTCAACCAATTTTTCTCTCAAATTACCGCAGCACTATCGAAAGTTCATGGACAAATTGGCTTTTTTAAAAGACTGATTATTGGCATTTTCCTTACAAAGGGAGGAAAAAAAATGAAGAAACGAAACGCTATACTTTGGAATGCATTGGTCAAGCTCCAACTCAGAGTTTTGCTTTTTTGTGTAAATCCCGGTTAACTTCGCATTGGATCACATCCAACTCCGTATTTTCATCAGTTTGAGGCTTCCGATCCTCTTCGCGTCGGTTTATTTTATTTCTCTCGTGTTTACGGATCTCGCCGCGTTCCTTCTGGAATCCGACCCCATCCTCGATCGTTCTAAATTTTTGTTGACAATGGCCCTTTTCCCCGTTCGCGAAGGAACCTCCGAGTATCGAATAAAAATAACCCAACCCCCAGGTCCACTTAATTTCTGCAAATGCCAAACCTACTAACCTCGTTACAGAGTTTCGTTTGTTCCGCTTTAAAAAAAAAAAGCCAAGAGAATTGTAAATAACTGTCGAGAATTGCCTTAGATCTAACTTTTAGCAAGTCGTTACTTATACGCTGTGACTAACAGCAACCCGGAGGGGGTTGGCAGTTTTACCGAGGAAATGGCCTTTACCGCAATTTATTTTGGACCCCCTCACCCAACCGCTAAACGGCCATAGATGCAGGGGATCTGGTGAAAATGCCGAAGGTGTCGAAGCGACTGTGCAGACGTTGAGCTCATGCAGCCGGAACGTGGCAAATTTTTCATTACACCCTGACGTATTCTGAGAACGAGGAAATGACGTGGGCACTCGCGTATGAAATTGAAATACGTCTCGCTATCGAGCCAGCCAGAAAGCTATCCGTTTTCCCGTGAAACCCGGCTTCGGCAGAGCCTTCTTTACAAGTGGCACCCAAATCGCAAACGTCTCTTCCGCCTACATCCCTGCTTTACCCGAGAGGACGACGAAACGTCAAAGTGTTGCGAATAACTTTCAAGAAAGTTATATAGCTAAAAAACATCGGCCTTGATACAATTCGCAATGGAAAAAACGCGAGGCAATAATTGCATGAAACTTGTGCCCGAATATAATAACGGTGACTTGTGCGCGAGCGGCTATCGCTTTTAAAAATGTGCCGTTTGGAAAGCAGAAACCCTTTTTGTTCCAGTGAAAATGCCCTTCAGAAAGTTTCATCGAAACGAATCTTTTCTGCGCAACCTTTTAAACTCTATATTTTTTTGTTCCTTTCACGAGTTACACTTGGCATCCCACTTCCATTAAGTGCGTCTTTTCTCTCGACTCTTACAACTTTAAGAAATTACGAGCTACAAACTTTCGTATAAATTACGGGATTCCTTGACTCTTCGATTTATGCGAAACACATCTCGAAAGCTAAAGCTCGGATAATCGAATTGTTGTAATTAGAGTGTTGAGTGATTCATTTTGGCGGGATGGTCTGACATTTTGCAGAATTTATAAGTTAGAAAAATTAAATGTGTTTGACAGGAAAGACCACAATTTGTACTTTTTAACTTCTGATGTCTTAAGGTATCTTGTAATTGACAATGATGTTGATGGAAACATTGAGGTCAGGAAAAATGACAGTCAGCATTCATCTGGGATTTTATTGCGACATCGTGTTATGTTGTCAAAGGTAGCACGTCTTTATTTCACGGACAAATGATCACGCGTGATGACAAGATGACAGATGATGTTACGACATGATCTGCTTTTTTTAATCACCATTGACCATAACGAAAATTGAATTGCCTATCCACATACCCCAAAATCCGGCGCGTTATTAAACATCGTTAAAAGCTTGCGTTGGGAATTTCCCAACGAATCCCGGCTAGTCCCGGATGTCGAGTGCATGAGTGAGGAATAAATGCCGATTGCATAAGCTCTGAAGGGTACTAATTTTGATGGAAGATGCTCATTTCGAAAGCACCGCGGCCCTATACATCAGCCAGGAAAATCCGGGGAACGATGTAGAGATGGCCGGGGAGGAAGATCGCCCTCAATCCGACTATCAGTACCCGAACCACCTGAGCCCAGCGCGGAGAGCCGTAACTGCATAATAAGGACAGGATATACTTCCATTTCCCTTCACTCAATTTTTCCCGGTTTCGCCGAGCCATCCAGCAGCTCATCCTCTGAAATTCATTGCTGTAGGGACCGGTGCCGTTGCCCATATAAATATGCTAACTGCATTATCCACATCCAGCTCTATCGTGCATTCGCGAATGAACGTCACGCCGAACAGGTGAAGCTGACAATTCGGAAGTCCCGTTTCCGTCTTTTAATGCCTTTATTCCATGTTTATCTCAACATCGGGATCGTTACGGGCGTCCGTTTTAATCAGACCAGTTAATTTCATCCTACCTGGGAAATCTACGGATGGAAATTTTATGGACTTGACTTTTCTAATTTTATCTATTGGATTTCAGGGACGACCCTATCGATTTATTTCTTGGTGACGCTCCTTGGAGCAGTAAATAGCATACTATCGTCCTAGTACCCGAGGCATCGGAAGAAAAAACAATCGGCTCGGTTAGACGAGGAAATAATAAAGGCGAGGCTGCTGAACGCGTGCAAAACGCACGTAGCTATTGCTCTTCAGAGCACCCCGGAGACTCGTTTTCCTACCTTCTAATGAAATGCCGTAATTTAATTGCCTCTCGCCCCGGCGAATAACAACTTTCAATTACCGCCTATCTTTTTCTTCCTCGAAAACTTTACAGTGGCGCATTCAACGCGAAACGAGCGAACGGGAATTCTCTACGACGAAACGTGTGCCTAATATTAGGTTCTACCTCTTACGGTGTGTATTGATCTCCGATAAGTAAATTTCCGGGCGATTTGAGAATGATTCGTCATAAAGTTTTGTAGCGACCCGGCAGCTACCCGTAAAATTTAACGTAGCGTCGAAATGTAGGGGGCGGCATTTTTCCAGTAACGACGGAACGTCTCGTCACCTCAACGTCACCTGAAAATGCACGAGAAAAAAATATCCAGCTAAGGAGCACTGGTCCAGAAATTCATATTTTCACTAAAACCTACTATTTAGAAATAGACATTGAATACATTTTTTGTTTTTTATTATATCGGAAATATTTATAATCAGAAATTAATGAAAAACATCTAATTTTATTTTTGACATTTTACATCTGATTAAAATTAAATTTGTCAAAATAGACAGAAATATGGTGTTTCAATGAAATCAGTGAATTTTTGACATGCATTTTAGGTCGGCCATTTTGTTTTTCTTTAATTTGATTTATAAATTAAAGTCTGCGACACTTTTTAAACAATTGAATTCAATTGTATCTAAAAACGTAATGTCAGATTTGAAACAAATTTATAATCTCTAATCCGCCATTTTTAAATTCAAAACTTAACATTTAATTTACAAATTTAAATAAATAATATCAAATCACGTAAAATGCATTTTTAAAATTAGATTCCATAGAAAATACCCATTATTTTGTTCCTCCTTGTTAGCTTAGGTTACCTTAGATAGGCCATATTGTTTTTTGATCATTTAATTCCTAAATAGAAATCTACATCATCGTCAACATGATGTTGATGATCATCATCAACTAAATACATCGTTTAAAATATATTCGATAATATCTATGAATATGACATAAATAAAATTGATTTTTCTATTTTGTTCTACTGCCATTTTTATTTTGATAAGTTGAATAAAAATTTAGTTTCAATGATTCTAAATAATACTAAATATTCTGTTCAAACTAAATCTCATAATCTTCTCATCGTGGTCTTCGACATAATTGGTTCACCATTTTGATTTTTGTAAATTTAATTTATACATTGAAATGATGACTCTAAAATAATGCTAAATATCTTTGCTTAACTTTTAAGTTCGATAATACTAATAAACACGTCATATGGCCTAACTACAATGATTTTTCGACCTCCATATGTGATCGGCCATATTTTTTGTTGAAAATTTTATTTATGATTATAAACAACTGACCTCAAATGTTACTAAATATATTTTTATATTTATTATACGATATTTTATCGAATAATATCTATAAACATGGCATATAAATCAAATAAAAAAATGTTTCAAATTGTTTGATGAGATCATTAAAAATCTGCACTACAATATCTTGAATAATACAACATCCATTTTTAAAATTACCTGTAAAACTCACTTATAAACGAAATCCAATGATTTTATAATTTTTCGATCCCCATTTTCATTTTTAAATATTTACTAAAATTGTTTCTTTTGATTTTAAGTAATACTATTTATTCCTGTTACAAGCTAAAGTAGATCATCTTCTTAGCCTGATATCCGACTATAGCAGGTCCGCCATTTTAACTGTTTAAATTTCACCTTGAAACAATGACTTCATCCTATTCAATTAACAAGGAGGCGGCAGAACAGTAAAATGTATCCCTAATTATATTGAATAGTGACGGTTAATTTCATTTAATGTCGGAAATTAAAAGGAAACCATAAACTACATTTTCTTTTTCAGTCCAGTAAATTTGAAGAAATAAAACTACCATTTTCTTTATAAAAAAAAAATACAAAATGATATGAAAATACGCAATGTCTTGTGCATTTGTCTTGTATTTAAGTAAATTATGATCATCAGTAATATTAGAGAAGATGTTGGCCTTCTAATTAAAAGTCTGAGTAATATACAAAAATTAAAACGTCGGTTCCAACATGGCGGACTGAATTTTCAAAAAAAGAATATTGAATTTCCGAGAAACTTTCTATAACGGTTTCTAGAAGGTTGTTGATTATAAAACGGAAGTCATTTTCTTACCATTCTAAGGTTATATTTGAAGAAATTCAAAATGTCGAATCTAATATGGCGGATTCGAAATTATAGTCTTACTTTGGCGTAGCATCAAACGCAGATGAAAACATATGTTTTTAGGGTCGCTTTACAAGATCCCATTCTCAGAATGTACTTATTTTCACTAGGAAACTGAATATGGCGGTGTTTTAAAGAAAAAAATACTCAGAAAACGCAAATTTTTTTTTTTATAAATGATAAGCTCATACCGAAAACGTTACTTAGAAATAACAAGAAGTGACACAAAATGGCACAAACTAGTTAAACTTTCATGTAGTGCATACTACATGAATAAATTCAAAATAGCCGCTACAAAATGAGGATTAATGTACAAAAATGTTGTTCAGAGGTAGAGGATATTTAAATCTCATCTCAAAATGTACAAAATTCGTTTTTTCCAGATTTTGATGACCGGTGATTACGATTGCGTTTACTGTTTTGTAAAATTCAATATGGCGGATCTAATATGGCGGACAAAGATTGAATATTGTTTTTCAACCTGTACAAAACTCAATATTTGAGAATCTTTATGGTAGCGGATTATGAATTTATTTATTGTTTTTTAAAATAATGATGCCATTTTGCATTTTGGAAAGCAATAAACGAATTCGTAATGAGCGGTCATAAAAATCTCCTATTGTCGTGTTTCGCACAATTTCAAAAAAAATTTTAAATCTCTGACAGCCACGATGGCTCCATCATTTTGGATTCTGAAAACTGGAAATAGATTGGTATTCAGCAAACCCAACAAAGTCCAAATACTACGTTTCGTACATTTTGAAACAAATATTGATTTTTCGTCTGCCATTTTTATCCGTAATTTTGAATGCCGCAATTGTGAAAAAAAATGAAAACCGCAAAACGGATTCGTAACCAGCGAATACAGAAAACTCCAAATACCGAATTTTGCATATTTTGGGATGTCAACAAATTTGTGTATACTTCGCCATTTTGAATTTATTTTATGCCCTATTGGGCATTTTCAATGTTCCACTAGTTTGTGACATTTATGCGGATTTTTTGTTACTTCTTTGTAAGTAACGTTTTCGGTATGCAATTATCATTTAAATAAAGATTTTATATTTATAGTATTTTTTCTAAAAACAACACCATTTTATGTTTCTTCGTAGAAATAAGAAATTTCTCAACTTATGGTCTTGTAGAGCCATCATGAAAATACTAATACTTAATAGGCAAAATAAGTCCAAAATTTCCAAGGTTTCAGGCGTTACTAGTCAATAAAACGTTCAATTTCAGTAAATGTTCCACAAAAATTCTGTCTAAATTAATAACTACGAATTTGAATTCAAATTACTGAATTTAATGTAGTCTTTTGATTACACACGAACAAAAGTGTCCTGAATATACACGAAACCAGACCGACATATGTCGCTTCTACGTAAGCAGGGAATTAATCCACCGGATAAAAAAAAATGAGACGTTATCCGGAGAATTATCCATGCTGTCCTCCCATCTTCCTTTTTAATAACAGTAGAAGAAGTGTATGATCAGGTGCATATCGACTGTTTGTTACCCGAGACAATAGAGAATCATCCGGGGGTGGAAAAAGTAATAATGGAATTCGAACTGCGCACCCCTTTTGCATATTCAACGGAAGCGCCTCCGTGACGCCATCGTCCAAGGGAAATAAGGCGTTCTTCACGGTTAAGCAAGCGTTTTCCAAAGAGCGGGCAATTTATAGCGCGGATACGAGGATATTATTCCGTTAACTTGTTTCCTAGGAGGCGATGGGGGATGACTCCCTCGACTTGGGGATTTGCTACGGAAACGAATTGCCCCGCCGCCTTTATGTAATTCGAACGGAAGGCTGTTGCGTATCAGCATAACTGAAGATGACGTAAAAAATTGTAATCCATAAATGATGACGCATTTCCATAAAATCGACTGCCGTCCCCGCCGTGCGACATACCGCAAATGGAACATGTACTCGTAAAATACATCAATTTTGACGTGATCGCCTACCGTTCCCACTTGCGTAGTTGCCGCGTCGGGCTGCAGGGGTCGCACCGAACCAAACACATCCAATTTTTTGGGGTAGAACGTTCCCAAAACGATTTCGCACGGGAAATATGAGTTTCGCTCGCGTCAACCGTCATGGCTTTCCTCCCGGTGCATAGAGTTTTATTAAAGAAACCTTCCTAAAAATGGGGACCTCGCACGGAGGTAATATTTTTGTACAATTTTACCTGTTACGTGCTCTATCGACTTTCGTTTCTTCTTACCGGCCTCGCGTTACGGGTCCAATTTTAAATCCTACAAATATCAAGGACTACCTGTTTAGTACACTCTATAATTGAAAAGCTAAAATGTCTCTTAGTTTTCTAATAGAATTTCAATATATTAAATGACGGCGGCCATTTTGAATCCAGTCAAAAATGCCTCCAACGACTGTTTCAGTTTGAGAGATTTGAAAAGATGACGTTTCAAACGTTCACCGCGTGATGGCGCTCGAACGCATGCATCGTCAGTCATTTTCGCAAGTTATTAAAAAGTAATAAATACAAATTTCGAGGTTCAACTAGACAATTCAGGAAGATTTCGACTCCGCCAATAACCCGACTGATTCGAAATTGTATTATGACAAATCGTATTTTTTTTTTGTTTACATATAATTCATCTGGTTGCTTGTTTTGGAAGCGTTCCCAGTGACGGAGTGAGTCAATAAAACACTGGGGGCTTCGAGACCCTTGTATGACGAAGAACTTCGACGGGTAATCCACTTATCTGGGGCAACGCGACCTATTCGATCCGCGCTCGACATACTCCGGCCCCTTTCGCTCGAGATAAGCATATTTATTCGCTTTTAAGCCTATATTACTACGACTTACAATTTCAATGTAGTCCCTTCACAGAATTGTGACATTTTAATCCAAACATTGATATAGCTTATGAGCTATTTATGTAATTAAAAGATTCAACATCTAGAAAAAGAATTCCTTTTAATATTGTAATTGGTATTCACTCAAATCTCGACTGGGGAAGCATTATTTCTGGAGCAGTATTTGTTCGGCCAATTATTTCTTTGTTTGGATATTTGTCTTTATTTTTTATCAAATTGTATTCATTGATGATTATGAACCATTTTTATTATTTTTATTAGTGTTTAAAATCCTTGTCGGCTTTGGGTTTCTTTTTATATTTTAGAGAATTGCGCAACAACCATTACAAACATTTTTTTAACAATTTTCTTGAATTACATTGTTTGACCCTGATTTTTCCTTTGACCAACCAAGTATCACTTACGAAGGATTGTTTTGTCACCTTTCGATTTTTACTGCATTTACCATGTTTTTTTTTTTAACCTCACTTTTTTGAAAATGGTACAGTATTAGTGCAATTTTGTCAGTTATTTATAAAAATTTGGAGTATAAAGACGACATTTTTTTATGTCAGCTTTAAGGATTCGATTTTTCCCAATTTTCAAATACTTTTTTCTGAATAAATTTTTTCCAATTTGTAATTCTTGAAAAAAATTAGTAAAATATTTTAGGTTAGTCTATATACTATTATCCAGTACTCAGATTTTCTTTTGTCATTATTTTGTACGTTTTATGAGCTACTTAATAACCATTTTTATTTAAAAAATAATTATTTTGTATTAAGATTTGCCATTTATACAAAATCTATATTTTCAAAATAGAAAGTGACCAGTGATATATAGCATTGTAAAGTTTAATAAATTTGTTGTTTAGTTCAGATGATTTTTTAAGAAACTGCAGTAATTATACAACAAGATTACATAAATTCAATGAAATATTTATACTTGATAAAAAGAAACGTTTTCTTATATTTAAAAAATGCATCCTCTCTGTACTAAATTTAATTTAATTTAGGAAACTCTTTTCTTTATTCAAGTAAATATTAACTTAAATATTAAAAAATGTTTTTTTGTCATCAATAGAAATTTGATGAATTTTTACAGTGTTTAATGCCAAAATCTAAGATTTTCAGAAATGGTCTTTTATGAATTTGGCCTTTTTTGATCTCTTGGGTTATATCTCCCCTTTATTCCTTTTTTGTTGTCTTAGATTTTGTTGACCAATCAGATTCTTCCCCCATTTCTTGATTTGCCATCCCATATCTTCAATCATTTCGATTCGTTAAGTTTCTTTAATTCGTTTGTCTCAGACTCCCTCGATGCAATTAGTTAAGATATTTACACTCTTAATTTTAGGTAATGAATATGCGAGGCTCTTCCGTCAAGAATGAGTGTTCAATTTCGAATAATCAAATTCGTAAGAGGGGATTTAATTAAAAATTTAAAGTTATTAAGTAGCATCTATTATCTTCGATAGATTCAATTGTTTTTTCTTAAATACTTTCATTTTCTGTACAGTATTTCGGTTTAATTGTTACATTTTTTCCAATTCAAACTTCACAAACTACGTTATTAAGAAATCGAAGTAATATGAATAGAATTACAAAATAAATGAATAGTAAATGTCGCAAAATAGTCGCATGATTTCGTCTTACTGGTGGACTAATCGCATAATATAAACTGTCCGAAATATCGAAATATTAAAACAATTAATAAATTTTAATCAGGAATTAATTAACTCAAACGGAAAAAAATAATCTAGTGAAAATTCCTGACCTCGTTCGGATGTTGAGGATTTGAGAAAATTTGGAGGAATATATTACGATTGAATTAATTGTAAATGTCTGAGGACTTTTGAAGAATCATTATGAAACTAATTTTTACGATTTAAATGACAAAATGGTGCTATTGATACGGAATCGTTCGTTTTATTAAAATATTTCTGGAATCTTGCCTGAATAGAAATCCGTTAATAAATTTTGGAAATTGAAAAGGGAGAACCCAATATGACTTGGCAAAACCTCTACAACCTAAATATCAGACAGTTTTTTTCATTTCCAACAGCCATATTGGATTCTCCATTTTCATCAAAATACACGGCAAGATACCAGAAATATTTTAATAAAACGCAAACAACAACAAAATTCCGTATCAATAGTATCATTTTGTGAATTCCATTTTGTCATTTAAATCGTAATATCGACCAAGTTTTAGTAAAATTCATTATGACAAATGATGCTGAGGCTTAACACGATCTCGGAATTCCTTCGCAATAATAATTGCAATTTACTAAAAAGTTTTCACTTTTTTCCGCGTTTTTTTTCTTTTAAGTAGCTGTATTTTAAAAATGGAAAGTGAATGATATTTTATTATGTTCAAATTGATGACACTCCATTAAATTCCCAAATGCGTTAAAATTTGCCTTTTTGTCCAACCTAAATTCGACTTGATAAGGGATTATATTAATTTGAACATTATACTATAAAATTATGTTGCTATTATGAAAAAAAAATACTTCGATACAAAATATACAATGACAGGGAAATTCTGTGATCGCTATATTGTTTAGAATAGAAAAAAGACTTGAGAAATTAAACTTAGTTTATCTAAATCAATATCAACCAGTGTTTTAACCGAATAGTTAGTATACAAATTTAGTTTTGTCTTTCTTATTTCTCCTCCTTTAGTATCCGCATCAGAATATCACTCAATCTTTTATTTGGGAAATTATTGCCTAATTGTGACAGGATTTTTTTATAAATTTAAGTCAAGGAGGTTCTTGCATGCTAACTCTCTTTTTTATACTAACCTCAAGTCACTGGTAATAAACGGCACAATCCTAAAAATATATTCAAGAAAATGTTGACTGATAATTAATATTTTGATCGAAAAAGTTTTGTCATGTAATATAGAAGCATGTTACGAAACAATTTGTCGATTTACTATTTAGATATGCTTACAGAAAATTTCGGGTACTACAGTTATGTGTAACTGAACTCTCTAAATCTGAATAACTAAAAAACTAGTAAAAAAGAAGTGAAAAGTCGGTGACTTGTTATTACTTTTACGATTAGTGATTAATAACGAGTATGAAACTACTAATTCTTTAGTGATATTCTACTAATCTTACATTAATTTTTCAATTTTATATATTTTTTTGGAAAAATGAATTATTTAAATTCGACTAACTAATTATAGTCATTTTTTGTTCTTTATTTGTAAAAATGATTACTAATTCACTTAAGGATTTACTTTTTATTACATACGATTTAGTTTTCCGCTAATTTAAATTTAGAGAATAGATTATTTAGTATAAAAAATCTAAAAAGGACTTCTTTGAGGAGTTCGATATGGAGCGTGTAACACTATCGCTTACTAGTTGTGCTCCTTTAATATAATCCAGTCGACTTCTTGATACGCGTCATTTGGCAGGATTATCATATAGATATCGACTAAACGCTCATCTAAACAATGACGTTAATGGCTGACGTTAGATCTAAATGTTTCTAGTTAGCGTCTATCGCGTATCGAAACATCCGCATCAAATATAACGATTATTATTTCCGATACAAAATAGATAAAAGTAAATCGTATAACGCGCAAATACGTTGGGATTAATCGCAAATCGATTTACTCATGGTTTATATTCCCTTCTGCTACTTTCTATTTCTCACCATTATTTAAATAACGTCAGCCTTCTAACCTGGTTCGTTTCGTTCATTTAGTATAATGGAGCGATTAATTCTGGCGAGGATGTACTTCGTGCGAACAAAAGTAACAAAAGATTTTTTCGTTCTATCAGTTAATTAAAGGAATCAAAGATCTAGAGTAATTTCTGACGTACACATTTTCCTATTTTCTCAAAAACAAAATGTAATTCTTCATTTATTATATTTAACTAATGAAAATAGATTTTCCCTCTTAATGCAGTGAAATGCCTTCATACAGAGAAATCTTCCCTAATTTTATAATTTTTCATTAATAAAAGAGTGGCTCAATTTTCAATCCAAGGAATTTAGTATAGGCTTGCAGAAAACTACAAATTATAATTTTTGTAATCTTAAACGAATTTTCTTTAAACGAATAATCGATTTTTCATCTCAGGTAGAGAGAATTTTCTTTAGCTTTAAATAGAACCCCACTCAATTTCAAAAAAAGTATGTCGAAACAATGACACCGGAAGATGACGAAGTGACAGTTTACTTCGATCATGAAGTTGAGATATCGACTTTCAATCAAAACTTGAAGAAAATAGCATCTAATGCAAATGTAACAGTCGAATGTAAATGGGTTTGAAGACGTTTTACTCCTTTTTAATGAGTTTGTTACTTTAGGTGCCAATACCAGTTAATTTTGTTATCGAATGTTTAATATTCATTTTAGAAGTTGCTAAAGGATTTTATAAACGGCGTTTTTTTAAATGGTCCTTTAATCTGACAAAACAGAAATTTTTAGGGCTGTGGTGTAATAAAAAATAAATTTATTTTACAACAAAGATGCGAACAAATGGAAAATCACTTCAAAACATTTCGCCGTATTGGAATTAAAAAAATATAACATTTTCTACGTAGAATTATCTTCTAAAATTCGATATTGATGTTTAATTTTGAGTTAAAACTTTTTAACGTACAAAAATTTAATATGAAGTTTGACAGTACTTTTTAGTATTAAAATGCAATTAAACATTTTGTACTAGATGTTTCTTATGGCTCAAACCCAGCTCTTTCGAATGGCATATCAGAAAATAAATTAAGTATTAATTACAAAATTACAAAATTACACGTGGTTCATTATATAAAATACGAATTTTCATGGATCATTTTTACTCATCATTATTTTGTTACCCCGCATTGCAAAATCATAGACGGGTCAAATAACACGTCCAAAATATCCGAGATTCAATATTGTGAAGCGACTTCAAAATGGCGCCCGAAATAAAAATTTATTTGACAAATTTCAGGATGCCCTAACTCTAAAACAATCATATTTTTCAAATGAATGCTAAGAATAAAAAGTTTTTACAAGTCAATAAGAAAGACCCAGGAATTTTTTCAGATTTTTTTGTGAAATTTCGAAAAATTTGTGAAAATATTTAAACTTTTCTTACGATTTCTGAAAAAAATCCAGTATATTCCTTGAAGAATTTTAATAATTTTTTGTTCCATTTATTTTTTTTTATATAAGTGGCTACCTTTCGAGGAAAAAGCTAAAAATTATGTACATGTATATTAGCGTGGTTCAAACAATCTTCTTTTCTGGAACCAAGAATATTTTGTACAGAAAAAAAAAAGAAAATTTTGTTGCCTCCTGGTAAAAATCGATTAAATGACATTTATAGGTCTCCCAAAGAGCATGAAGTTTTTAAATTTGCTTAATTTAGCGAAAAAATGAACATTCAATAGTGTTTAACTTTTGTTTGTATTTTTCTTTTTGTAATTCGGTTGCAAATCATTACTCCGAGGCTTATAGGGTCCCTGATTATGAATATGACGAAAAGACAAGAAAGGTCTTGTAAATACCGTCTTTGTAAATCATTGTTTTCATTTTTGCCCGCCATATTAGATCCGCCATTTTCAATTTGGTAAAACCAACGTCAGATTCGTAATCAGCGACCCCACAAACCCCGAGTAATGAATTTTATTTAAATGCAGGTATTTTTAAAAATTTTGTCCGTCATATTGGATTCGTCATTTTGAATTTGAGAAATCCCGCGTCATATTCATAATCAGCAACTCTACAAACCCCCAACTAATGATTTTCAACCGAATTGCAAACAAAAAATCCATAGAAGTTGAACACTATTAAATTTTTATTTTTTCGCTAAATTAAGAAAATTTCTAAATTTTTTAATAAATTAAAAAATGTCATGCTCTTGGGCGACCTCTAAATGTCATTTAATCGATTTTTACCTTTAAAATGTTTTATTTTTTTTTCTCTACAAAATAAGCTTGGTTCCGGAAAAATTTTTTTTTAACCACCTTATGTACAAGTTCATTTTTCCCTTCAAACTTAGCAAATTTTATAAAAAATGCAAACAAGCAAATAAGCGTGAAATTCATCTATCAATACAGTAGAGTCCCGGTATATTTGCGTCTCGTTATATTTATTTCTCAGCATATTTGCCCGGTTCTGTCTCGTTATATTTGTCTGTCGTCGTTCTCTTTTTCGCGCCCCCCACCTTGCGCGCTAGGGCCTCAGGAAGGGCCTGCTGTGACGTCACGAACGTAACACGACTGAGGATAGTGGAAGAAGTGCGCTCCCCTTCTTTTGACAAATATAAAGAAACGGGGGGGGGGGGAAGGCGAGGAACCGAATGGGTAAATTTACCACGCTGGCAAATATACCGGGACCCTACTGTATATGGGTTACGATAAATTAGTAGGTTTTTTTTTACTATCTTTTGCCTGATACCCACAAAAGTACAATGTTATTTCAGTAGATGTACCACTGATCAAACCATTTTGTTCAGAATTCAGCAAAAAAAAAAGCTAGAACATCCAACCGAGAGGATTCACCACTGCATCCAGATTCATTGGAGGGAAGACCAAAATAACGAGTCATATTGTCGATGGCTGTCAGTCTGACCCTCTCGGTTGAAAGGCTCTTTGAAGGACCGAGAGGATCGTCGGATTTACAGCCCCGGTTAATTCGTGCTTTGCAACGTTGGGCAATCAACGCCTGCTCGTAAAGCCCGCCACGCATCGGCAGCAGTGCGGAATTATACAGGGTGACGCGAGTCGATACGTACTGTGCGTTGACCAGATTCCCGGCATTGCAATTACGTTGTGCATTGCAAAACAATGCTAATCGTTTCATGCACGCGAGCCAGTGTTAGCCTGTAGGCGCTGATATTCGGCTCCGGGGCCTCAGATTCCGCGTTTCCTTACCGTGAAGGCTCGTTCAAATGAATAATACAATTTCACTACAATGGGATCGGCACACGGTGAAACACTGAAGCTCCTTGAGCAGCCTAAAGCGCCCAAAATCATACGTGATTCCGTCAGTGGCCAGTGATTGCGTTGTTTCCGGATATGCGCGGAGAAAATGTTGCGATGAGAAGTATACCAATTTAGTAACTGTATGGGTACTACCGAGCACGGGTCGTCAAAATGAGGTCGACAGTGATCCAAATACAATTTTTTGAAGTTTTTTTGTCAAGTGAATCTGAATCCGAAATAAAAATCTCGAAACTGGCTCTGGATGTCGACATATCCTAGAACCGGGTTAGGTTGTGTTCAGAAAGTCCAAAAAATGGACGACCTTTATATGCTTGAAATAAGACGAGATCGATAGTTTTGGACATGCTCTTTCGAATCCCGTCGTCAGAATCATCTGGCGAATTCAAAGAAATTAGTTATGGTAATTTTTGTGAAAAAAAAAAATGAAAAAACCGATTTTTTCGACTTTCTTCACAAGAATCGTATTTTTGGACATTGAAAAAGGCAATACCGATCATTGTAAAAGATATTAATCGCGTATTTTACTCAGCTTTTTCTTCTTCAAGATGATTTTTTCAAAAAACAAAATGGTGGCTTCATTATGACGTCTTCAATTTGTAATTTTGTAATTTCTCGCACAAATACCGATTATTTGACATGTAACGGTTGAAATCATGGAGAATTCGGATGAAAAAGTAATTATTATCATTTGAGAATATCTAATCTCATCATGATTCATTCATAACCTCAAAATTAATTATATCAATAGGTTTTAGCTGATTTATTGTCTGATTTTTAATCATTTTCCGATGTGTTTATCCGCTTTTATACAATTTTCAATCAGCAATTTCTTTACAGAGCAAAGTTTTTTTAATAACTTTACCATTCTGAGAATGTTTTTAATTCAAATTTATTTTGTTTTTAGCTCCTGTATTATTTAAAATATGTATTGAAAGATACAAGTCGATAAGATATAAATTATCAATGTCAATGTCAATATTTTTTGTGATTTTGTCAGAAATATATTCTGGGCTACATAAAATCATGGAATAGCCATATTTGGAATTTATATTTACATTTTTTACTGCAGAAAATAAGTCTCGTAGAACAATATTGATAACAGTGCCTTTCTTCGACTTAATGAGTTAATGTAATACATGACTAATTCACGTTGTAACATCGCTCGAAATTATTCACGGATTGAAATCTATAATGGCACACGAAAATAACATTTGCCCGAGGTCCAAGGTTACTGCCCACCGTTTCGTCGCGTGGGACGGAAATGACAATTAATTCCAATTTACCCAAGACTTCGGTTGGTTCGTTAAAAGGCCGTTCATTTGATTAATAGTTCCTATTCAATAAAGGAATCTTAAGCCCCGTCTTTTTTGTATTAAATGCTTCTGCCTTCTGGTCACTTTTCAAATCTTACACTAAAAAACATTCTTAGTAAATTTCACTACTTTTCAACAATTTCGTACTGTTCAATAAATCCAACTGCATTCCATTAGTTGCTGCAACTAGTCTAAAGTTAACATAACTACGAATATATCTGGTAGAATTGTAGTTGATTTGATTAAATTGTTCCAACACTTGGACCCAAAAATATACAGCTGATTTAACAAATCGAGTTTATAATGTTTGAGCTTCAAAATGGAAAATATCGCTTTTCAAAATTTCAAAATGGCAATTTTAAATTGGCGCCCAAATTTTGTATATATTATGTAGGTAGGTAGATTTTCTCATGCGAGAATCAAAGATAGCCAAAATTATCAATAGATGATTGGCATCTGCTCATATTTATAAATCCTTTAGTGACGATTTTCAATAAAATCTAATAATGTTTTTAAAATGTCATCCCATTAAAATGTAATTCGCTATTCCGAAAATCCTTTCCTGACCATTTTGAAAAAACAGTTAATATTTTTGAATTGTCATCCGCCATATTGGATCTTACATTTTTGTAATTTTGAAAATATGACTTCAGATTTGCAATCAACGATCCAAAAATTTTGTTGTTGTATTGTTTTCGGGAATAAACGAGAAAACCCATGAAAATTGTTATTTTGATGTGTTTTTCACGATTTTTCCCTACAAATTTGGATAATTCTCATGGTCACCAAAATCCAATGCATCAAAAAACATTAAAAGTACTATTTTAATGACCATTTTCAGACGACTTCAATTTTTGGTACTTGAAATAATTATTACATTTCTCAATAATACTTGGAATAAAAACATTCCTTGAAATCTGAAACGTGTTTCCCAGCATCCGTGACATTGGCCTGCCACTTGTATCCCCGGATTCGAGCGGTACAAACACGTAAAAATAGGAAGGAAGGAAACGGGACAAAGCTCTTACTCGCGTTGCTTGGAAGCCCGTAAAATCGGATCTCGTAATCCGCGTCAGATAATTGTTCTTAATCCGGACAAAGTAGAGAGAAATAAGTAAAATGAGACTACGATGCCATATCGGTAACGTAGAGCCGACGTTCACCATCTGCGCAGTAGATATTCGATTACTACCGATTACGCAAACGGCTTCGCTCGGCACGCTGGAAACTCAATCCCATTTAAACCTGACTTCCTTACAAGGGATTCGGCAACCTACTTGCATCGCTTATAGGCCGTTAAACCTGACGGAAACGAAATCGTTTTACGCTACTTTTCCAATCCTTGACCTCGTCACCGCGACACTTAACGGCAGACACGCGGGCATAAATCGAAACCTTTAAAAACGCTTCCGTCATTGATGTTTTAATGAACTACGACAATTTAGACAATGAGATCGTGTCTGTTCCTAAAATCCCGATTTTGGGCGCCAGAAAACGCCTTTGAAAAGAGGCTTTATTGTACCTCGCCATCCTCATGGTTCAAGTTTTCTTACGACATGGGGAACGCGCAACAAAAGATAACGACCTGGCGGGCAAAGATCTTCTTCCCAGCTGTTTGCATACACGAGTTGACTGGATAACGGTTAACGAAAATGGAGTGACTAATTGCGTCTCGCACGGCTTGAACTCTGGCTACCCGACCAAGACCAGACGCCAACTTTCGCGACACCGCGACGGCTGATAGCAAATTTGCAATAACGCGCGCCGTCGCTTAAGCGTCATTAGTTGCCGCAATTAGGGCGAGGTGGCGTCCCCTTACTTTCGGCCCACCACGTCTTCCCGGTGCATCGGCAGCTGCGCTAATCGGGAAGCTGTGCATGAGTGAATCTCCCAAGAGCGAGAATTAGATGCGACTAATTCGGAAATTAAATCGTCGTGATATCCGTTAAATTTCGATCCGTCTTGTTCCATATGTAGGTATCATGTATCAGCATGAAATTTGACAAATAAAAATCTTGTATATCCAAGATGAATGATGTAGTGCATCTTAAACGATGTCAGTTGTCGATGTCATTGATTTGTCATTGTCAGTAAAATAGTTGTAGATGTATACGGCACGGCGATTTCCTATGATGTTCGTCGCCACTGACGGAATGATGTTTCGTATAATGTACGTCGATTATGTATGAGATTGCCATTCACATCATTAAGAGTGACAGAGACCTCAACAATACTTGATGTCAATACATTGTATATTGTACAATGATTCTTATGTGCAAAGATTTGTTCCTTTAGGTTCTGCCGAAAGAATTAGTTCAAAACTCGTTCCAAAAAGATATAGCAAAAATAAATTCTTAAATTTGGATTTACACACGGAAACAGCAATGCAGAGTAAAAGGAAACGCAAAATATCATATTCAAAATGTTTTGTACATTTTGATGTCAATAATTATCAATGGTTTATGTCATTTATTAACATCATCACGGTTGTCATGAATTATATTTGTGTTGAATGTCAATAAAGGTAGGATGATGTTGTATGATAATTTTCTATGTTGACATCGTGTCATAATGCCACACCTATAGAACATTAATGTCTTTAGGTGATGTATGCCGATGTCAAATGCTGTTATTATTACTAATTGTAAAGCTTGTTTCTATTTTGGATTTCTTGCGACAGTCTCAACTTTGTCACATGTTACTGTCAGTTATTGACATCACGTCGGAAACATAAATTAACCCTTCAAGATGGTATAGTATGGTGATGTTCTAAATTATTATCGCTACTTACTGCAGCTATACGTTAATACTGCTTACTAATGTCAAGTGACAACAGTGTAATGACTTTGTGCTACTGTCAAACGTCAATTCTTCTTGTTGATGTCATGTTGACATACGATGCTGTTGTTAACGTCTATTACTGAATTTTTATGACAATATCACGATTTCAAAATGATATACACTATGTATGACTGTCCTACATTCCATACCAATGACAATACGCCATTGATGACAGTCGAAGCAATCAGATAAGAATTCGCAATTTTTGTACACAGAAAATCTGAATGTTTTCAGACAAGATTTCTGACTTCACATGCTATTGTCAATGTCATGTTTCATTGATTAACATATTGTGTCAACAACATCACGTTCTAATTTGTCAATGTTGTATGACGTTATCATATAGTGTAAATATATGCTGATGCATGGCAGTTCAACTGGTGGTTGATGTTAAGCGATATTGTAGTATGACAACATTCTGGCACGTGGGAAATGTTATTTTTTTCAACTGATGTCCTAAATAACTGTGATATTGCTTATTGTTTATTATTGTTAGTGGTATTGTTATTTATTATTTTTCAAATAAAAGCGTAATGTCACATGACGATGTTCAAAATCGATGCCTTGGAATTTTGTCATCTGATTCTCAAACATCGTTTGTGATCATTTTCATGTGATCTCATGTGACAGTGTACTAGGAATACTGTGATAACTTAATGTTTTAATCGATATCGTATGTGTATTTTACTGTCAGTGTTAGTTGTTCATATCATATATCGACATCATGATGTCAAAATCATAAAGTAATATCGTTTGTTTATGTTATATCATTATGTAACATAAGTAGCCGATGTCTTATTGCATTGTCGTATGATACTTTTATTAGTTATTGTTGTTTTTTACATACACAGATAACATCATTGTCAATTATTGATGTACGCCATACGTCCATGCATTAATATCATAATATCGAAATGTATATGATAATACTACATGTAAATAACTTATGATTTATGTCATTATTATGTATTGATAACATCTCATGATTATGGTTTCGTCTTCATGTAATATTGAAACTTTAATACTTTAATCGTGACGTCGTATGACACTATTGTACGTCATTATTACTTTTCGGTGTCATGTTATAATTCCGTATAGCGATTATAAAATAAAAACATCGTCATGACATCATACTGTCATTGATAATTATGACAGATGGGATAATATGTCATTCTAATATCGAAACCGTACGTTAGCATTACATCGTATCTGTAAATGATGTAATTGCTTTTGATGTACGACTTTTGTTATGTTTCAATGCTCATGCTATTTATGTTAAAAGTAATTATGTTTCGATGCCATAAAGCTCATGTATTATACTGATATGGTATGATGTTATTACATCAGGTAATATTACTTTTACTGTTGCTTGTCTCTGTGATTTCAAAATACCTTAAGATACTGACATGTATTATCACAATACATCGTCGTATATCGATGTCAACGTCATATATAAACATCGTCTGTTTCCGGCATGTGCAAATATCTTATGATGTTCTTGTATGGCGTAAATGCATAATATTTTGCGATGTTGTTGCAGTACATCAATGATGTCTTATTATCTTAATATAAAAATTAAAACGATTGATGTCATACATCCATACATCAATGTCCGTTTCTCTTGTTTACGTTTCGATTAAGCAATGTTGTACATTTGTAACATAACTTCCAAAACATCACCTAATTTTGCCATAAGGTGATGTCAGGTTTCTGCAAGGTTGACATATGTACATCAGCCCATCGGAACCTTGGCTTAACCTTTTAGTACCGAGAACTACAAAAATAACAATTCGAAACCTTAACAAATTTCCTTAGAGTTCTGAAATAGTCCTGGATAAAATCGTAAACATAGTCGACTATCAAATGCCATTGTAAGGAACAATGGGGCTAAAATTAAAACGTTTTAAAACAGTCCCACGGAGAAATCGTTTCACAGATTAGAACAAACTGACCTGACGCGTACTAATTTTGCGATTCGTTGAGGAAACCATGCGACTAGCGCCGCCGCGGTAAATATAACGATTTCGCGAATGGTCAACAGAGTGGACGGTTCCTTCGTGCTGATGTTAAATGGGGCCACATTTATTACGATTAGGATCGCACGTTACGAAAATATAAAAGATATCATAATGGCGGCAGTAACAGAGGTGCGGCCGTTTACCCTTCGCTGCTCGACGTATACTGATAATCTCTTCCGGTATTCGTCCTCGCCCTTGTGGAGATCGCGTGATATTTTTATATACCAAGGAATAATTGCACTCGACGTAAAAGAAACATCTGCTACCGAAAGTCGTGAAACGTAAGAAAGTGTCAAAAAAATAAAAACCATGCGGTTTAACTTACTCCTCGAAATTCTAACATTATTCAATTCCTTACACAAAGTGTATTATTTTCGTGATTAGTACTAAAAATCTTACTTTTACAAAACTAATTACTAACGTGGTCCAAAATACACAAGAAAATAAATTTTTCAGAATTTTAATGCTGCCAAGCATCAAAATCGTAAAAGGTGAAATAAAACAGACCCCTAATTTGTTTTTTTTTAATCGTTTAACATTTAATGTTGATTATTATTAATTGTGTTTTACGTAGGCTCAAAAACTAAATGCAGTAGATTCTCGGTAAATTTACCCATTCGGTTCCTCGCCTTCCCCTCCCGTCTCGTTATATTTATCAAAAGACGGGGAGCGCCGCTTCTCCCACTCTCCTCAGTCGCGTTACGTTCGTAACGTCACAGAAGACCCATCCTGAGGGCCCAGCCCGCAAGGTGGGAGCAAAAGAGAGCGGCGATAGGCAAATATAAGGAGACAGAACCGGGAAAAGATGCTGGCACATAAATATAGCGAGACGCATATATACCGGGACTCTACTGTGGATGTACAAAAAGGACTTCTACTTTAAAAAATGTTGGCCAATTTTGTCGGTATTTTTTGCCTACAGATTTTTATTTGTTATCATTGGATGATATGTTACTACTGATTCAATGTAATTTGCCATTCGAAAGGAGTAGAATTCCACGCAACAAAAGGTGTTCTGTATATTTTCAAAAAACCAGATACTGCTCAATCATGATATATTTTAATCTTACTATGAAGCAACTATTTAGCATGTAATCATTTCGAGTGGATGTTTACAACAATGGAATGTGTTAACATAGAAAATGAAATTCGAAACTTTTCAACGTACACGTCATTGAATTGAGCATGATTCCAAGCAGTAGACACAAACCCTAAATTAATTGCGCAGGTCTACAATGGCACTAATTTAGTTTCGGTGCTATGCTGCTGCGGACAGTAAGTCTATTGAGATGGCTGAACTATTAGCTCTGTTATGGAGGCGCTCGGAATTAATTGAATATGCGCTTAATAGAAACATACCTCATTAACATCATAGAGGATAGAGTAGAAATCATTTTTAAGTAAGTAATTCAGGAAAAAACTTCATTTCTTGTAGCTAAGATAGGGAATAGAAAACTACACTTGGCCATATTTGTTTCGTATTCTGTGTTTTACAACAGACTTACCTTCGCATAAGGTAATTGTTGCATTTCACTGATTATCATCCTTATTAATAATTATTATACATTAATTAGAGATATTTAATGGATTTCCATATCGATTTAAAATTAAAATTTTCCCAATTTAGGTTCTTCATTATTTCGGGTTAAAAACATCGTAATTCAGTTTTTATTTTTCTTAATAAATTAAGGTGTTATGATTTCTTATGCATTTCGGGTTTAAGCATTCCATTCCAATTTCAGTTTTGATGATGTGAATTTTTTGTATGATTGGAGTTCTAATTCACTCTGATTAACGTGAAATACTCTCTTCAATTCAAGTGAATAAGTCACTCCACTGTTAGAGTGAAAAATTGTTTACAAAGTAGGTAATAGATACAAGAGCTTTGTTATTTACTATGAATTGTCTGCTATTCCAATTCAATTTTAAATGAGAAGTCGAGTCATTAGCTTTACTCATGAAATTAAACTCTTGTATCACATAACCTCACATTTTAGTATCTGATGTGATGTTAAACCAAATGAAATAGCATTCGAAATAAATTTTGTGCTGTGGTTAGTGTCTTAATTATTTACTAAGACAAAACATTGTTTCACTCAAAATCTACACATACATATAATTCAGAAATTTGTTCTTTTCAATGTTAAAAAAATTAAATTTCTTATAATCTTGGATAATTTGATGTACCTTTACTTGAAACCCGGAATTATTTCCATTAAATTTTTAATAATATGAAAATTATTCATTCAACGAAATCTTTTCAAATCTTCCTTTTTTTTTATAGTTGTAATTTTGGTTTTAAGAGGAATTTAACTGTGATTTTGACTACATTAAACGAAAAATCGTACTCTAAAATAGTAGACTAGGTAACTTCGAAGTCTATATTAATCCAGTCTTGTGTTGCGAATAAAGCTCGAAAATCAAGAAAAAAATGTGTATCTATAGGACATAATGAGTTAAAAAGGAAACAATAATGAAATTATCGAATTTTCACAAATGAAACAAATTAAATTAAATTCGGCTTATGCCCCACCACAGAAAAATCTATAGATTCCCCCTCTCGGGCGACTCGCGTGCATTCCCGCAAACATGTATAATTATATATAATTGGATCTAATTGTATCAAAAATTGTATATAATTATATATAATCGTATATAAACATATATTATTATATATAATTGTATCTAAATTTATATATAATTATATATAATTGTATATAATCCATTTTTTCCCGGGAACTCAAAACTTATTTTGAATACTATTTTGTGTTCTACTACTACTTATCTCAGATACTAAAATGTGAGGTTATGTGAAACAACAGTTCAATTTCATGACTAAACAGACTGACTTACTTTTTCAATTAAAATTCTATTGTAATAGACAATTCAAAGTAAATAACAAAACTCTATCATTTTTGAAGAATTTATTTAATAATTTCTTGCGAAAGTTTATTAAAACCAAAATCTAATTGGATATTCTTTCAAAATTTCGCGTATTTTTATAATAAACTATTTTTATAAGTGTACTAGTAAAATATAAAACTAAGTAAAATATATTCAATACTATTCTAATTATTTTTTAGGTTATTCATTATTCGTCAACATCAAAATGGAATTGATTTTATGCACAGGGAGAAAAAAGATTAATCGAACCATGAAGAAATGGTAGAAATGATTTTAACATATAAAAATAGTAGAATTAACAACATGAAAAGTTATATAGTTGAAATTCGAGGTTATGTCCGAATGATTTAAGTACCGGAAAATAGTAAACGGAACGTGAGATTAAATAGAACAATTATATTGTTCTATTTACTATGGAAATAGTGAAATTAACTACCGTTGTACTAAAGAATTTGGCTGTTATAAAAAGATTCCATTAACTATTTTCTTTCTGTGTGTGCGTTTTAATTTTCTGTTTATCGGTGCTACAGTTTCCTTACTTACGATGAACACAGAGTTTTGAAATTTGTTGTCTTCGTTTGCTTTCATCTAGTTTTCGACATTGTTATTAATTCCTGGGCTTCATAAACAGTTGCGTCTTAATTGCCTTTATGTAATCTTTCAACCGTATGTAGCAGTTTACTCAAAATTATTAACTTCCCCTAACTTTCATCGTATCTGACAATATACATATATCTATAATATTGTTATTCCTTTCAGTGCTCGCAATTTTTTACATTTTAGAATTTATAAGTCAAAATTTGTTGAAATATTTTTTATCGTGTCGTATAAATTCTATTATTGATAAAAATACAGTATAGTTTGTTATTAACTTCAAACAACGATTATCTAAATAGAAGCTACTAAATTTATTGACGAAATTGTTTTTAACAATATAGAAAAATGTTTCATACTTATTCACCGCAATTATATATTTCCTTTTTAAGTTTTATGGCACATGTAAGTATAATGAAAACGTTATTTATTTTCAGTTTTCAGATTTGTATAGAATTTTTTCAGACAAAAAAAATAGTTCTTCAATAATTCATTTTTTGTTAATATTTTCATTTATAACATGAAAGATAAACATAATTAACATTCTAAATTTTTAATGCGTATAACTAACTAAAGTGTTTGTGATTGCAATTTATAAAACATCTCTATTTAAAAAATAGTAATAATATAACAAATTTACAACCAAGTAATAAGTCTCGTATTTTTATCAAACATTGATAGTTCGATTTGAAATTCTTAATTGACATTAATAAAACCGTAGAATAATTAATACCTGTAGAATAGAGCAATTGTCATAAAGATCGGTGTAGAACTGCAACCGGCCCTATTTATTTTATACAAATATTTTTTCAAAAAGAAAAATAATTATTATAATGTTTTTTGGAAAAATAATTTTTTGCTTTTGTAAGTTGGTGTAATTTTCAGTATTTTATGCTTCTTGTATTTTTTGTAATGCAGAAGCTAATAAATCTGCCAAAGGGGCCATCATTTTAGACCGTCTAATTGATCGAAAATAATGAAAATTGTCATGTTGAAATAATATTTATTTCGAAATTAAAATAGTCCCCAAAAATGCAAGTTTGCAAAAGTTACGAATGTGTACGCTTTGTGTTCTTTTCAAACTTTCGTAACATGTGCTGTAAGGCAGAAAATATACTACAAAATTCGTTATTTTTATTATTTTTTCACTTCCTTTAGTTGGAAATCGTAATATCCATCTAATTGACCATGTTTCACAAAGATGTCGCATACGTGGTACGCATACTACTAGCAAGTTATAGAACGACCGACGATTTGTATATAACTAGTAATTTTTAAATTAAACTTAAAAAAAAAAAGTTAAGAAAACTCGAAAAATTCAGATTTTTATTTTTACGTATTAACATCCTTAATCCTGAAGAAATTGCTGTTACAACCCATCCGACGTTTCTAGGTCACTTCAATAAATTTAATAACTTTCTCGAAAATTGAAAATTGATTCTTACGCGCCAGGTTTAAGCGAACTGAGAAAAAAGGGACAAAAAATTCCATATCCGAAAAATTCGGCAAAAATTATGGATTCCGTAATATCGCGACACGCTTTATAATCTGCGATCTAGGATCAGTCTTCCAGCAATAGTTTCGCACTTTACGGTTTTCGGTATGCAAATGCCATGGAAGAAACAGGAGCAATATCTCGGGTTGGCTGCTCGCCAGGCCTTATACTCCTTGCAAGAATCCAGCTCACATGACCTATACCCACTTGTTATCAAGAACAGTGATGTACAGGTTGGTAAAAGTTTGTTTTCTTGGCTGAAAGTTCTCTTAAAACCTCCTTAAATATCACCGCTACGATAATAAACGTGCCACGATCATTAGTACCGATCACTTACCTTGTTTTTAAAGAAAACAATTCTGAATGAACGACTCTGCGTTAAAAAAAAACGATTTACGTATTTGCCTGGATTATACTCGGAGAATGATAAACCTTTCAAGTACTCCCTTTTCAATCTGCAATGTTGATTTTGAATTTGTGCCTTTTATCTGGAATAACAGGCTCTATTTTCGTGCTTCACTGCAATTCATGGATTCACTTTTTGCACTATATTTATGATCTCTACAATAAATCTGAGATAACTAAACGTATGCTTACTAAGTATACACCTGCACAGAGAAAAAAGTTAAATCTACAACGAGAAAAAGTAGAAAATGTTATATACAATAAAAATAGAATTAACAATGTGTTTGTTGTACTACAATTTGCTATTGTCTAAATACACGAAATTTTATTATTATTTATATTGTGAAAATTCTATACATTTATTGTAGTAAAAATTACAATAATTCTGGTAATTTTACTAGAAATAATGCAAATTTTTCTAATAATATAAAAAACCAACGTTACCACCTCAGATTGTCAAATTTCCAAGACAATTTAGTTGTCGATATATTGCATGTGGTCAAATTAATTTCAAATCATTCAGATCGATGGCATGTTAAGAATTAACTTTATGATGAAATATATTATTCTAATCAATAAATAAAGGAACACGTGATTTTTAAATTTTAATAAAAAATTTATTTTTATCTTTTATGAATTAATGAAGATTTTGTCAGCAAAACAAAATTTTTGCAAATTTTTTATTCTGAGGTTAGGAATTGCCTCAATTTTCAAGATTTTCAGTCTTGTCTCAGCTAATTTTGATGCAATTTTCATATTTAACAAAAAAATGTCTGGAAAAATGAAAAACTCCAACCTTTTTTCCCAAAATTTTCAGGACTTATAGATACGTCAATCTTTTCTGTTTCTGAGAAGAACAAAACTATTTTCAATTTGATTAAAAATCTGTTAAAATTCGCGGTTTTTATTATTTCTAATTATTTCGAACGTGTTTTTTACAATTTCGAATACTATCTATATTTCTATATTTTCAATTTTCTATATTATCTATATTTTCAAGGAAATATTCCTTGAAAAAAAGATAAGTGATAAATGACAAGAATAGAATAATTGATAAGTGTCAATAACACCTAACGTTTAAAATGAAGAAACAGAAATTATTTATAGAAAGGGACATTTTCTTTCTTAAATATTTTCTGTTTATATACATCATGATTTGCAACAAAAACATTTCTGACAACAAACCATAATATTTATGTATCTTTTTGTTTCTTAGATACATTTTTTTAATCGGAAAATATAAATCTGTGTATTTTTAATGGAATTTACTATCAGAAACTGAATTTAGCTTGTAAAAAAAAAGTCAGAAACAAAAAAATGTTTTTATTGCAAATAATTGATCTTACTATATAAACGGACAAATTTTAAGAAATAAGGGTGGTATTATTGAATAAATATATAATGGAAATTTTAAAAAGTTATGGCAACAATTACGAAAAATATGAGCTTAGATACAATGGACTGGAACAAAAAAGGATAAATTTGACAGTTTTTAAATTATTTTACCCCCTTAAGATAGAGAATTTAATGAATTCTAATGTCCTTAGTTGATAAGGTAGTAACTGTACGTAAAAATATTAATTAAAATTCAGGGTCTGTAACTGCAATTCCAACCTCTCTAAAGGATCTCCTAAAAAAATCCAAATAACTTTATCGAAAATTAACCTTGAATTTTCGAAAATAGATGTTTCTTGTCATTTTTTTTTTGATATTTTATAAAATATAACGCGTAATAGACAAAATTGTGGGTTCAGAGTCGGTATTTCTAAAAGTAGCTTCATTAATTTTTAATTTATTTCAGTCGATTAAAATGCAATTTGGAAATTAAATTTTATCATTATTAAAACAATAAAAAAAACGAATAACCAATAAAAACTTACAATTTCTTGTAATATAGATTTTTTATTGTTTTCGATCTTCGTTGGTACATATAAATTAAAAATAACTCATAAGAAATGTTAAAACAATTATTAAAAATTATTTAAACGATTATTTTTAAATATACTTTTACCGAAAACCTTCAATATTAAAATTCCTACGTCGGAATGCAAAATGGCGTTGAACTTTTTAAATGTAAAATTTCTTTCATGCTTATTCCAAGAATGGAAATCTCATATTTCGTAGAATTACGTCAGGCTTTAAATATCAAACTCCCTTCAACGTACGTGCGGTAAAGGTTGTTGTACATCCAGCATCCGAAGAAGCCGAGAATTGTCGAGAAAAACGAATCCGCCATTTTTATTATGAATTTTATGTGCTAGCTATTATTAGCGGTTACAGACCGCAGTCAACACAAATTGCTAACCGTTATGCTCGTAAACATTTGTATTTTTGCCTGCCGCTGCCAAAGAAACGAAGTATGAAATATGATGGACGTATGCAAAAATCAATTTTCCGTTACTTTGTTGATTTCTATATGATAGTGGAAGGAAAATATTGCACATTTCTACAATTTGTGTTGTGACATTTAGGTAGTTTTTATATAATTCGGCAAAATTCGTTCATTAGTCGCTATGAATTTTAATTTCGTTTTGAAAACTATTTAAGCCATTAACGCCTGAATAATAAAAAATTTCATCATGACTAGGCTCTAAAGTAATTGTCATTTGAAATCGATTTTAATTGTTTACGACACAACATTTCCTAGATTATTTAAAAAAGCGAATAATGACGTCTTTTTCCTACAAATACGAGTCTTTCAATACACATATATACAATTCAACAAATGTAATTAAGCGTAGAGGTTACTTATTTGATGTCTGGCAATGTAATGCATCTTCAAATGAGGGCAACAAGGAATCCACAAATGCTAGTCCATTAATTGGTACACGGTCAGTAATAGGTACTTCTTTCCAAATTCTTCTTTATTTGTTTATTATTCTGCAAGAATTTAGCTCAAGTTTCCCGAATACTTTATGCCGTTATCTTATTTTTAAGAAAAAATATGTAATTTCGAAATAAACGTAAATTTTCGTTTTATTTACTTTCATGTCAAACACAAAATATATAAACAAACTTTTCTTTGTTTACTTTCTACTTATTTTTCCTCTATTCTACAAACATCAAGCTGTAACACCGCGAAGACCGCATTAATCTATCTAGTTTGGTTGGTAACTTTGGCAACAATCATTTTGAGACAACTAATTTTTAGTTATTAAGCTACTTTGTTCCATCCACACTTTAGTCACTCTAACCGCAAGACTTTAATTTCACTAAATCCTTTAGAGTACCCATACCTTTTTTCCTGTATTATATAAAAGATTAAAAAAAAAATTATTTTACGGGAAAAAACATCACTAAAAACAAAATATATGATTTTGAAATAAACATAAATTTTCGTTTTATTTACTTTCATGTCAAACACAAAATATACAAACAAACTTTTCATTTTTTACTTTCTACTTATTTTTCCTTTATTCTACAAGCATCAAGCTGTAACATCGTGAAGACCGCATTGATCTATCTAGTTTGGTTCGTAACTTTGGCAACAATTTTGAAACGACTTTTTTTTTATTTTACCCTATAGTGCGGCGTAACGGTTAAGCTACTTCGTCCCATCCTCACTTTATTCATTCTAACGGCAAGACTTTCATTTCACTAAATCCTTTAGAGTACCCATACCTTTTTTTCCTGTATTGTACTACAGATTCAACAAAAAATTGTTTTAAGGGAACAAACATCATTAAAGACAAAATAGATGATTTTGAAATAAATGTAAATTTTCATTTTATTTACTTTAATGTCAAACACAAAATATACAAACAAACTTTTCATTTTTTACTTTCTATTTATTTTTCCTCTATTCTACAAACATCAAGCTGTAAGATCGTGAAGACCGCATTGATCTATTTAGTTTGGTTCGTGACTTTGGCAACAATTTTGAAACGACTTTTTTTTAATTTTATCCTATAGTGCGGCGTGGCAGTTAAGCTACTTCGTCCCATTCACACTTTAATCACTCTGACCACAATAGTTTTGACTGAATCCATTCTTCCTGGAGTGATTTCTCAGTCCCTCTTAAAGAGTGAAATTATCAAGAAATTTAGAGTACCACTACTTTTTCTCCTGTGTTTTATAAAAGATTGAACAAAAAATTGTTTTAAAGGGAAAAAAAAACAAGACTAAATACTCATGAACACTGTATCACGATGAATCCATTGTTTTAACAAATTAACCCATTCAGTATAGTGGGATTCGATAAAGCTGTGGGGAATTAATTCCCAATAGCCTGCAGCCATCGACCGGGCGTGCTGTTATAAACGTCCTCCAGGAAACGCCGGGAATAACCGAAACGATTGACGGGCCGAAAGTTATCCAAACCTCCCGCACCCTCCAGGAACTTTCGACCTTAATGAACATCCAGATCTGATTGCCGGGGCCAAGCATGGTCCAGGACTTGACCAGCTGCGATACGTGTGACAGGCGTAACGCCCTTCCCTGACGGGATTGACGGAAACCGGAAGTAGTCGGTGCCGGTCCTTAGAGGCACGTCGCTTAGTTGTAATTAGAATCCCAGCAACGAGTTTGCCTGAATTTATCCCACTTTGCCCGTTCTTGAATTTAAAGCGAGCAACTTCGGCAGAGCCGACGAATACGATTCTCGCCTGAGTGGCGGAATGTCTCGGGATAAGGAACGTCGGAACGTTTATTCGAAAACCACGCAAGATCCTGGGTGCTCTATAGGTCTATCTTCGCTTCTATCTTGAACATCGCTTGTTCATCGAGAACAAATAGACCTGGAAAGTTCTGGACTATCGCGGTGAGACTGCCGACTGAGAGATACCTTATATAGTCGAGGGAATGAAAACTCGCGCCACTGGGATCTTGTTTACTTAGAACGTTAGGTTTGAAATTGAATTTTCTTTTGTCATTTTTGTTTTTCCGAAGCCTTCTCTACCTCCGACATCTTTTGTCCAAAGAAGTGATTAATTTAAAGTTTTTCATTTAAAAATTTCTTCAATTTTTCAGAAAATTTATTCGTGACATGTTTCTGGTCTACAGAATGACTTATTGGGCGCCAATACAAAGTCATCATTTTGGCATATTGACTTGGCCAATTTTAGATTCTCTTCATGATCGCACATGATATAATCTTTTTTTTCTCAATTTTGTTTTCCCACCTGACTTACCTCCCCCTACAAATTGTTAAAATAAAAGAACCTAAAATTTTCAATTGTTTACAACTAAAAAATTTTGATTTAACCAAAAATATTTGGAGCAACTAACTACTGTTTATTACCCTAACATTTTGTGTTGTCAAAATCTACCATTTTTTACAAATGACTGATCCTCTTCATGTGAAATTGGTTATATTCAAAGAATAACCAATCAAAGTAACAAAAGAACGATTCCTAAATTATTCGCATAAAGATTTTATAGGTATAAAAGGGGTACTATGAAGATTATCAAAACAAGATTACTCTTTGATAAATGGCCGAGGGGCGATGCTGCGCCAGCGATTAATATAAGACTAATAACAATCACGCCGGTACAAGGTCGTTGATCTTTAATTGCTACCTCAATATTCTTTATCGCAACACCTCTTATCGCATCAGCCCCTGGGGCGGAAGTGGAAAAATGGAGATAATATCGTAAATCGTTAGAGCGCCCGAGTCGTCCGAGTTCACCTCAGCTTCCATTAAGTTCAAGGCTTGCCACCAGAATACCCGTTAAATGGGTTTGAATATCGTGCGACACCCAAAGTATCGATTATCCGAAAACCTTTATACATCGGAAATGCTTTGAGGAAATGCATCTTCCAAATACTGGGGAAAATGTTCCTTGTATATTAGAGCCGTGGTCGGATCAAAATAGACCTCTCTTTACTTCATAAAATCAGAAGCTGCTTACCTCTGAACCATTTAGGATTTTACTTGCACCTTTTTGGTAGAAAAGGAAATTTTGGCTCATCAAATACTCCCCATTTTAAAATATTAAATAATTTAATAAAGAAAAAACATAAATTGTTACATCTTCAAATCTATTTAGTTAACTTTCCCGTAGTACCATTCCAATGTTGGTTTTGGAACAGAAATTGTTTTAGGAACCACATTCACAGAAAAGGTTTATTTAAATGTAAAAAAATAGTTTTGTCGACGTACATGTTTTAAAACAAAGTCAAATGGTGTTTAAGCAACAAAACTATTTTTGTAATTTAAAAAAATCCCGAATTTGAATTTATTTAACAAAATATTTAATTATTTAATAATTTGTTTGATATAAACAATTTTTTTTGTGACTGCACGTAAAACATATAAGTAAAGATTTTGCTGAAACAAAACATAACAAACTTTTACTTTTTACATGAATTTCAGCTACAGTTTCGGAATTTTTCGTTAAAGGCAACATAAAAGCTTTAATATTTTACGAATTAACGCTGAATAATTATTGGCGATTGTTTCCATGTCATGTTGGTAGACTTCTATCCTGTTATGATCCAGTTTATAGAATTAAGAACACTGCCGGATTGGGAGATCATACAAGTGCAATTTGTTTCCAATGCAATTTCAGATGAAAATTCTACTTTTTTGGCATCATTTTTGTAGCATTTCGTTTTCAAAATAATTAAAAAAAAATATGATTGTACATAATGTATAATTCTCAACCATCATTTAATCACTCTTGTACGGATTTTTTGTTTAAGTCCTAATTTTTATATTTTGCCGACGATTTAGCAGGTCGTTTTAGGTCGGAGTGAAAGAATTCTTTAACCACCTGTTTAACTAACATAAACATAAATTAGTCATATGATTCCATCGCAAATAACCAAGTGTGCTAAAATAAAAGAATTGGTAATCTGACTAATAAACACTAACTTTTTCATCGTTTCGACAAAATTTATTTGTACAATTCACTTAGCCCCAAACGTCATCTTTTCGTCAATTTTCGATCAATTCATTAGTTTATTTTTTTAATGGGTTTACCAAAAAAAACTAGGACTTATGATATATGTCCTGTCGGATATCGCACAAAAATTTGCCTAAAACGAATGTTTTAAAAGTAATACAAAATTTGTTGCAGAAAAATGCAATGTTTTCTATTGAACTAATTTTAGATCTAAAATTGATAAAAGTAACCGGTAAACTAAACATCCTAGAAAAGTGTTTTCGTGTCCTAAATTTTAAGACTTGTACACTCCGGAACATAAAATTTAATGCGTCGATCCTCAAAATTTTCATTCGTAGACATTCTTAATTAAAATATATGAAAACCATTTTAGGACTCACTAAAAACTTTAACTCTTCGAAAAAGATAATAAGAGTAAAAACTTCTCCGAATTACTTGAGATTTTTATGTTGTTATTTTGGAAAATAATATTGTTTTATATTCAATTATTCTTTTACTATTATAAAATTTACGAAAAGTTCTAAAAAAATTCTAATATTTTCTGTTATGAATTTCAAACATTTTTCATTGTTTTCATTGTTTCCAAAAAATGACAGTTTTTTGAGATGAAAAACGTGAAATGTTATATATTTAAGAATTTTTTTTTTTTAAAATGTCAACTTTTAGACAAAAATTGTAGAGAACAAAAAATGTTTGGCAGTCATCGGAAAATGTACTTCAATTATTTAGAATGTATAGTTTTTTAGCTAGAGCATCTTAAAATTCTGAACAAATTTTCATTTTGGACGCCATATTGAGAACCGCCATGTTGAATTTTTTATTGCAGATCCTACATGTCTCAAAAATGAGGACTCGAAAACACTTTTCTAGGTGGAAACGAAAAAAAAGTGTTTCCCCGGTTTCATGTACAAATTTTAGAACTTAAATTTTTTTATTTAAAATTATATTTATTCGGTTCAGCCATGATTTCATCGTAAGCAAACGGTTTTAGTTTGTTGTTTTTTGTCTTATATTAGCTGAAAGGTTGCAAAATGTGCATTTTTCTACACTTTTAAACCTAAATTGTTCAAAAACTAGAGCCATTTCAATTTTTCTCAAAGACACAATCGTAAAAAAATCGATATCAATATTTAGGCAGTAACATTTTATTGGTCAGTGTTTATCTAAGTTGAGAAGTTTTATTTTATTATACTATATTTTTCCGAATATATCGTTATCATAATGATACACTGAGAAAAGTGTCTTTTATCAGTTGCTATCTCTTGTCTTTTAAAACAGTGTATTATAGCCTTTAAAAGAAACATTACAACTGGTAAAATCATCCGCCTTTTAGCACTTCTTTTTGACAGGTTATTCCTATTTTAAAAGAATGTTTCTTTACTAAACGAATGCATTTTTAATATTTTTATTTGCTAGAAATTTCATTTGAATTTCAATAAAGTTGCGTTTAGTTAAAGAGAAAAGGCTAAAATAAACTGACGTATAGGTTAGAAAAATCTAAAATCTTCGTTTTTTAACCGATAATAGAAATATGGCTATCCCTATATGTAAAGTACGATCTTATAAGGGGTATAAGAATTCTAATACTGCGTAAAAGACACTTCTCTCTGTGTGATATAAATAATAATGAAAGATAAGGACCGCCATGTTTTATTTGTGCATTAAGTAAAACATAATTTTCTGTGCTTTTATATTTTTGCGTCAGCTGTTGAAGCACTTTAAAGCTGATTTTGAGGATAGAAACAAAAAATTATTTAGAATGATCTACACAGTGTGCTCTACCAGAGGATCATAATGTTTTTCTGGACTTGATATCATTATAAGATCTTGATGAACTGAAACTTAGAAAAATCTCAGAAAATGACCCGATTTCTTTTAGAGCACTTTTGGAGATAATTCTGAACTAATTTTTATTTTTCTGGCTGGGTTATTTGGTCGATCTTGAAGTCGTTACTTGTTGCTCATTGTATTATATATGAATTTGTTATGTGTTGAAGCAGGTGCGGGTCCAAAAACTGACAAATAAAAGAAACAATAGTAAAAAATCCGATAATCGAAAAGCCGACTGACAAAACACCGACACTTACAAAAATGAATATCTGCTTGTCGATATCTCTATTATTTTATGTATCGGCTTTTTGACTGTCGGTTTTTTGACTTGTCGGCTTTTTGATTTGTCGGGTTTTCGACCCGCATGCGTTGTAACTAATCGACATTGACTAAAATATGTATTAATTAGTTTGATGCCAACATTGTACGTTTTAAAGATGTTTGTTTACATTGTTTTCTGTAAAATAAGCAAATGATTGTAATGTACACGCCAGATTATATAATTTATGCGAATTACTTTTTTTCACTCGTTCTGTTTCTTTCAGAAACTAAAATAGGGCCTAGAAATTCACTAAAAGTGACATTACTTTCCATCCCTTCCCAGGACATTCGGTTACAAACGACTTCCTAACTTCCAGGTTCCCAATACATTAAAGTTCGGTACCATTTTAAGACCAGGCATATCAATACGTTTCTATATCGAAATTTTCTGAAAATAACATCTGGATATCACGAACAATAACAAACGTCAAATCTTGAATACGGCAATTTGTTTATTTTGAATTCGACGGGTTTATTTTCTGGTTCGATTGTTTTCTTTTATTTTCCGTCGCAGGCAACGAGCGGCATTGCACAATTCGTACGAGATGTACCAAGAGAGATGGAGAGAGAGTGGTAAAGTTCTCTTTCGAGTCTTCGCTGCTGATACAACGAAACGCCTTGGGCCATTTGTTCAACAAGCATGTATCTCCCCATCGTCTTTCACAAACTACGAACGGTTACTCTTGCCAGACCTCCTTTATCTGGCGCGGGTGTCGTTGCACGAGAGGGTACCCTCTCGCAAAGTGCAGTCGTAACAACACGGAATTCTTAATTAGCCGGAACGTTACTCCACATGCTCTTATTTGCCCTAGGATGCCCGTTCCATCCCGGTGACGTTTACTTAATCACAATCCTACGAAAGATCGGTTTCCTTCATTTAATCCTCCAGAGTAGAAAACAATAACCGATTTTGGTCTTAGAAATATGTCAAAGGATGGAGAACGGATGATGCATCGTCGGCTTTGTATCCGCATTAATTTTGACGGAAAAGCAGCTCTCGCGTGATACTGAAATCTTTTCCTAACATGAACAACAAAAAAAAAAAGGTGGAGGAAATAATAGATGGTTTATAATCACGGTGGTTTTCTTCTCACGGCCCAGCTGAGGTCTGGAGCGAAATCCTTTTTCCTTACCTTCTTTTTTTTTTCTCTATCTCCGCCGGCAATTCAAGAAAGGTTCTCCTATACGTAAAGATCTCGGCAGCCTCCATTCTTCCGTTTCTTTTTCATCCCCCTGCAAATCCGATAATACGTTTCGTGCCGTGATTCCGTAGGGTCACGCCACATCCTCGACCTGGTGCTGTAGGAAAACCAGTATCGTGGTACTTTTGATATCCCCGGGTACGTATGTGACACATGGGATGCTGATAACAATTCACGGGGTTACGCATGTGCGATCATAACTCGGAGATGAATGACGGCGTGACGCGCATACCGCGTTTACGGCCGCATGACGCCGCAACGCCACTCGCAAATTTGATCATTTCGCGGACGGGCGTTTGTCGCAAATTATCGCATGATGTCCGGCAGAATCGTTTATCTCCGACTGCGAAGTGCGAAAGCTCTTCGGTCCAGGGAAGACCGCCTGCGAACGGGGATTTCCAGTTTCGAATTACCGATCGCCGCAATTCTGCGGTCCAGGCGCATGATGACTATCCGATACGCATGCATAGACTCCGGAAGGCATTCGGGCGCATGCTCACGACGATTACGCTTCCCTGGTTAAGGCGAAACTAGTAAAATTACGTTTTGAGTTCTTCCGATCGATCGATACCCCACTAAACCGGAAGACTTATGAAGGTCATTCCAATGTGACAGGTTACAAAAATCGATTTTTCGGTAGTTTATGAACTTTTTGACTAAGAGGAAGGAATCACGCACAATACTATTGCTGATTAGTTGAAATGGCATTTTTTCTTTGACTTCTAAATTTGAAAGACATTTTTGCACCTGGTTCAGGTGATTTGTCAAAAATCAGTATGGCGTATCGAATTGAAAATTTAGTACAATATTCACTAACCCCTTGACTGCCAATAACGAAGATCTTTGCCATTTTGGACTTTTCCCAGACTGCCAGAAAAAGGCAAATCTTTGTCATGCTTTAAAGTAGACTAACATTTTAAAATATTAACTTATTAAATAATTTATTAGAAATAAAGAAAAAACATAAATTATTGCATCTTCAAATCTATTTGGTTGACTTTCCCGTGGTACCATTCCAATGCTGGTTTTGGAACTACCTAAGTCCTAATTGGAAATTTTTGCATTATTTTGGGTAAAAAAAAAAGATACAAAAAATGTTTAAGGCGTATTAGACGTAAAATTAACTGAATTTTCAGAATCTGTTATTAGATTTTTCAAAAAATGCCACCGTGACAAACTATAGATCATTTTTATTCAAACAAATTTTACATTTTTTTCACAGGTGTCATCTTTTTATTTCGTTTTTTTTGACATTGAAATCGTTTCGGAACATTTGCATGTAATGAAGAATTCGTGTCCTAGAGACTAACTTTAAAATATGTATATAAATGTTTCGAAAAGCATCCAAAATGGCGGCTCAAACACGAAAAAACCGTTAAAAAGTTCAGGATTTTTTTTCTTGAAAATAATAGACTTTTGAAAACAATGTTTCTGAATAAAAAATTCAGTTTTTCAAGATAAAATCAATTTTTTACAGAATTTTTTAAAGACTTTTTTAATTCTTCAAAATTTTGGGATTTAATAAATTAAAATAGGATAAAAAGCGATTTCTAAGAGAAAACTTTTTAGAAAATGTCCATTTTTAATTGCACATTTAAACTGGAGAGCAAAACATGAGAGAAATTATATTGATCATGTTAAAAATGAGACTAAATCAAAATATGGACATTGTTTTAGTATCAGAAAATAACGAACGTTATTAATGCTCAGTCTATATTTTAACGGACAATGTGTTCGTTATTTTTATTGATGGTAATTGGATAATCTGTATTTTCATTGCAACATTATATCATCGAAAACGTTGTGCTCATTATTTTGCGTAGTAATCCGTTTTTTAGTTATAAAACACATAGTCGGTTTTAAAACCATTAAAAATATCAATTTTTAACTGATAGAACCACGTTAATATTATATTAAATAATAGGAGCATAAACTAGCATTTTGTACCAACTTTACAAAATTTCTTTTGTTTAAACCTTTAAAGCCAAAATGCACAACATTTTTTCATGAAGTTTGACACTATATTTGAGAATTTAAACTCCAGTAGTCATTTCTTATTGGCCAAGATCAGTTCTTCCCACTGCTGCATGTCAAACTTTTAAAAATTTAAAAATAAAAAGGTAATTGTTTTTTAATAAAGCATTTGGTTTTATATTTAATTTATCGAATTTTATTATGGGTAAATGAGATTAGCATACTTCTAAACGTAAAAAATATTGTATCAACAAATTAATTTGATATCAGATAAGCGTATTTCGGAACGTAAAAATGAAAAATGGCGGACTCAAAAGTGTGATAAAAGTGAATTTTTATTCGAAACCATAGGTTCAAAATCGTAAAGCTCAGGGGGTTTTCATAAAACTAGTACTTAATTATACTGTCAAATTGATTTTTAAATTGCTGAACACGAATCTTGATCAGTTTTTAATTATTCAAAACAATGGATTCAATGTGGTCATCAGCGACCCCGAAAATTCTTATATCATCTTAAACATTTTTGTTCGTCATATTCAAACGGATATTTTCTATTCATCAAAGTAATTTCAAATTCAACATCAGCCATATCAAGAACGAAGGATTATAAGAATTCATTGAATTTTACGATTTTGTACATATGACGAGGATATTCCCAATAAAAATTAACTTTTATCGTCATTTTGTTTCCGCCATTTTGAATGTTTACTTTCCAAAATATGCCTATCTGGTAACAAATTTGTATTTTGCACAAAATTTGTGACTTTTAGATGTTTGCTAATCCCATTACCCATAATAAAATTCGACAAATGAAAAATAAAACAAAAAAGGTCATGTTTTTATTTTAAAAAAAATTTTTTATTTCAGAATATGGAAGACAGACAAAAAATGACAATAAAAAACTATTTTGCATAATTTAATTAGTAAATTTTTAAGGGTGCGGATCGAAAAAACGACAAATTAAAAACCAATCGCATAAAAATTGGTACGGGTCGAAAAACTGAGAATCGAAAAGCCGACAGTAAAAAAACCGACAACTTCAAAAATTACTGTAATCTTGTCGATGTGTCTATTTTCTTATGTGTCGGCTTTTTTTGATTTTGGTTTTTCGACCAATTTATATATTGATTTTTTGACCTCTGGTTTTTTTTATTTGTCGGTTTTTGATTCTCACCCAAGTAAAATGTGTACTCCAAAGGTTTACATACTAAAATTCCCTCTTTCACAATATTTTCCAATTTTCACTCCATACATAGTGAATATTTGCTCGAATAAATTTACAATGACACCCTACAAATAACCCATTAAATCCAGTGCATTTCGCAAGAAGTAGTTCTCCGCGTCTATCCCTACACAAATTTTGAATAAAAGTAACATCTAATTAGCATTTACCCATTTTTTTGATAAATTACGTCATAAATAAGCTCGGTCGTATCACCAAACGGTCCAAAGAACTTTTTCGCTTACGTTGGTAGTACAAGGGGGGAGTTTAACGCGACATCGGATACAAAATCTGTTTACACGAGTAAAATATCTTTGAAGTAGGGTGAGCTTTTCGAGGCGAACCCCCTGCTGAGCAGCCGACGCGACCTTCGAGTTTTATTAGCTGGAAGTGGCAGTAGATTTGCATAAGATCCGCAAGAGGTTCCTTCCGGTCCTTGGCGCTGTTTAACAATACCTGCCCTCGAATGGGGAGTCCGTCGCGTTAAGGGATTTTCCAGATTTATGGCATAAAGAGCGCCCTCTATATCTCGATAAGCTCGTATGCGTGTCCCGTTAAGCTCGCCTACAATTAACTAAATTCCAGTTCAGCGGGGAATCTGCAATTATACCAGACGTTAAGCGGCTGCTTTCCTAAATTCACCTGCCTTTTTCAAAGAAAAATTCGACAAATTTGGGCGGCCGCGATCGCTGTTTTTCCTTTATATTTTTGGACATTTTTTATTTTTAATCATCCTAGGGCACAACCTCGAAGGGTCATTCATAGGTCTGATAAAAATGTGGAGAAAAACGGCTTTATTTGTACAACTATTTAGCTTCAAAATCTGCAAACCTCGAAATCCCACCTGATCGTTTTCTCCAAATATAAAGATAATTATAGGTAATTTACCATTTTTACAGCAATTTTTCGTTATTACCGGAAATTGAGCTCCAATCGAAAAATGTTCTACGGGAATGTTGTAAAAATATTTACAATTTTTGTATACATAATTTCTTAAATAACCTCAAAATTTGAGACAAAAATTTAAAAACCCGTGTTTTTTGTGTTAAATTTTTTTCGCGCTCAAAAATGATTTCTTTTCTTGAAATTTTTAGGAGACTTAACTTTTTTTAACTCGAATAAGCTGTAATTTTTTTGAATAATTATATATATTCGTTTCTTTTTTATTGATTAAAAACCGATAAAACACCTATATTTTCCAGTGAACAATCTAATTTCACAACAGTCGAGAATGGAACATTATTTAATGGAATTTGTTCTTTGAAATATCTACTTTCAGATGGTATATGGATCAATTTACATTTCTATACAAGAAAGTGTCAAAAACCTCAAGAAACTAAAAAACTCAATAATTTTCGACATCAATATTAATTTCATTTTCAACTTTAATATTTAAAAAAAAAAACAAGTGCAATTCTATTATTGTAAAATTGTTGTTATTACGTAATTTGTTTTATTGTGTAATTACGTTGTATATTTTATCAGTTAATAAATAAATAAAAACAGTTTTTTAGATTTTCGAGTTTTTTTGCACTTTTTTGTATAGGAATGTACATTGATTCATATATCATCTAAAAGTAGATAGTTCAACGAACAAATTCCATTAAATAAAGGTTCATTATCTAAAAATATAAAAATTCTTTTTAAATTAACATAATTTTTTGGTTTTCGACTGAAAACACGAAGATGGTAAAAAAGGTTCATTATCTAAAGTTTTAATATTAGATTTTCACTGAAAAATATATGTTTTTTTATCGGTTTTTGATCAATAAACAAGAAACAAATAAATATTATTATTCAAAAAAATTGCAGTTTATTCGGGACAAGTCTTCTAAAAATTAAAAAAAAAAAAATCATGTTTGAGCGCAAAAAAAAATTACTAAAAACAGGGTTTTTTCGATTTTTTTCTGAAACTTTGAGGTTATGTGAAAAATGATGTATAATAAATTGTAGATTCTGTACCTACAACATTCCCATAAAACATTTTTCGATTGGACGTAAATTGTCGCCGATAATAACGAAAAATCACTGTAAAAATGGTAAATCGCCTTATTTTGGAGAAAACGATCTGTTTGGATTTCTCGGTTTGCAAATTTTGAAACTAAATAGTTGTACAAATAAAGCCGTGAAAGCCGGTTTTCTCCACATTTTTGTTAGACTTATGAACCTTTGAGAATAGCTGTGAGGGTTTAATTAAATTGCAGTAATTCGTATAAAAATGGTTCATTTTATACCGCATAGAAAATGTTAAATTTCATCATGGATCAATAGCTATTTTGGGCCCCAAGATGACGATTTCAAAAGCGTCTAAGTTGACGTGGAATGGACCCATCTATTGATATGATCAGGAGCTCATGATTTACTAAAACAAGCTTTGAGAAGATTGGCACCTTTGTAACTGTTAGCTTTGTGTTGCCTGGCACTCAATGAACTGAAAAATTTGACGATAAAATTGACGATAAAATGACGCTTCTCGTGTTAGAACCGAATTTTTCTTTTTTTTATCTCAACAATTAGTGAAATTACATATGCAGGGTGAGGAAAAACTATAAAAACCCCGAAAAATTTCAGTGAGGAGGTGATGAAACAAAAATATTAATGTCAGGTTTTTTTATCGGATTTTCCAATGATGACCTTTTACTCGATCTTGGGCCGTTAAGGTCATTGAAAGGAAAACTTTTTTTGTAATTAAAGGAGCCGACTTTTATGAATATACAGCAGAGTGGCATATTTGCTCGCTCGGATCCTCGCCATCCCCTCCCGTCTCCTTATATTTGCCAAGAGAAGGGGAGCGCCGCTTCTCCTACTCCTTCAGTCGCATTATATTCGTGACGTCACAGCAGGCCCTTTCTGCAGGCCCCAGCCGGTAAGGTGGGGGGAAAGCAGAGCGGTGGCAGACGAATATAATGGGACGGAACCAGTCAAATGTGTTGGGACGTAAATATAGCGACTCTACGGTATTTAGTTGTGAAAATCAATTATGTCTCCATCAAACCTGGATTGATGCTCCATGTAATAATGAGCGATTTTTCGTTTTTTTAAGTATTTTATCGGCTCATTTTAGATAGGGAATCCGATACCGTTCGGCCATTTCCTCATTATATTCTATTCGTGTTTCGAGGACGAAAAGTAATCCGGATCATTTGAACTTTATGGCTTCCACGCAAGGAAGTCATACATACATAAAGTACAATACCTGGTGTTCTGCTGGCGCAGAGGCTCATAGTCATAAACTATGTGAGCACCGACACCGGGCGCGTAGAAAACCCTGATAATGAAATTCTGTTCGAATACGTGCAGCAAAAATAGAAAATTTCCTGGTTCGAAGTGTATTGAATTCTGATACGGTATGTGATCCTCATCGTAATATCATTTTAATTGATATGGCATAAATGAGCAACAATGAAAATAATTCCATCGGATCTTCCCTATCGATATACCGGAATTGTGTATTTTAATTTTAACCGAGTACGAATTATATGACATCAGCCTGTAGATAAATTGAAACGAAATTATTACTTTATTATCTGTATTGATCATTTTGATTGCTGCTGGGAAAATGAGATTCATGCCAACAAACCTGTACAAGATATTTCCCAAATGCTAATTCAAATGCAATAAAATATTATTAATTTAATAAGGATGTTGTTCATCCGATTAATTTTCTTCATTTTCTCTAAATTTTGTTCAGAAACTGGAAGTAATGTTCATTTTCCTATCAAAATTACATTTTTAGTTGATGTTTAGGTCACGAAACGATTAACACTAAAAAAGAATGTTTTCATTACCACCACAAATTTTCAAAACTTCATGCATCGTCACGAATCAGTGATAAACGTTGGAAATGCAGTATCGGTAATTTTGTTTTAAAAGATTGTACATGACGTTACCGCCAACAGTACTCCACGTTTTGCCTTCAGCAATGGACCATAAAAATTTTCTTCCCTGCGGAAACTCCAACAGCCATAGACGTACAGCAATATTTCCTGGTGCTCTGCCCGACAATCTCTATAAATTGCGGCTATTATTCTCGGAAAAATGATCGTTTTGCCATTTCTCGACTGGCTAAGTGATCCATTTACCGCCGCTGGATAACCGTCGCAGTGGTTTTTGCAGTTCTACATTCATCACGGGAATAATAGCTGCGTCGACAATTGGCCTTAATATTATACAACGGCATTATTACGAAATTCGACGATACCGAATTCAATAAACGATACTAGTTGCATCCAAATACGTACGTGGAAGAATGTCGGAGGCGTTTAAAACTTATTTTGCTGGACTACTGCCACTAAATTCCATTCTGAAGAATATCGTCTATTAATTTTCTTCTCTTAAGTGGTTTCTAAAGTAGTCCGTCGATAAGGTGGGAATTTACTTTCAAAAAAGTAAATTAAAAATGTTTGAATCAATTCTTCAAAATTCGGGCTCTGTAACGGTGATTTTAATTACTATAGACAGTTTGTCAGAAAATAGCAAAGAAATTAATCGAAAAGTAACAGAGAATTTTCGGAAACACGTGATTTGTATTTCCTTCCGAGTCAGTTCTCAATTAACTCATTAACGTTCAAGAGGACACAAATTTCACCAAGATTTTCGGAATATTTCTTGACATTATAAACCAATTCAAAAAATTTGAAATAGAACATTCTGGACGTAAAATTGATTGCTCTTTAATCAAATAAACAATTATTCACTACACAAGGCGATTTTTTCCTTCACAAACAATTTTTAATCAATATTTTCATGTCAAACAAGAAAAGCCATTGGGGGAAAGCCTTAAAATATCGTGTCTTTAATGTCTCAGCTAGAAACATTCCACCCATAAATTTTTCGGGACTGAGTATTAATTTTACGTTATTTTTTAAAATCCCAAAATGGCGGATCTAATATGGCAGCCGAAAATTAAAAATTTCATTTTATATGTACGAAACTTGATATATAGGGGTTTTAAGGTTGCTGATTATGAAATTCACGTCATTTTTCCGAAATCCAAAATTGCGGATCCAATATGGCGGCCTAAATTAAAAATTTCAATTTATATTTATGAAACTTGGTATATAGGGATTTTTGAGGTCGATCATTACGAAAATGTAATCGTTTTTCAATCATTTAGAATGGCGAATCCAATATGGCGGTAGAGAATTAAAAACGCTGTTTTATTTTTATGAAACTTAGTAAATCGGGGTTTTGGGGTCTCTGATTACTAATTAAAATAGCGGATCCAATGTCACGGTCAAAAATATAATATTTTATATAACTATTATGTAATTGTACTGAGGTACTATCAATCAATACAATATATAACTTCTACTATATACGTTTTTGGTTGAACCTCAGGCGATCAATAGTGCTTACGCGTGGATTCTGCTGGAAAAGTATTGTCCAATAGTCGATTTTCAAAAATGTTTTAAATTTCTATTTTCAAAGGCAATCCTTGTGCAGCCTAAAAAGGTCCATCTTTGTTTTGCTTTTACCAAAATGTGTACCTTTTTTAATTTGCTTATAATAAAATATAAATTGTTGATATTTTTTTACTTCAACTCGTGATTACTTGGTCAATTTTAAGAATTTCAGAACGAAACACAATGAAAATTACAGACTGAACATTTTTATTAGCGAGGATAGAAGGAAAAAAAATTAATGTTTATAAACAAAACAATTATCAATGGAAGTAAAAAACCTGTCCATGCCTATTTTTAAGAAAAGTACTAAAAGGTTTTACATTTTGTCCGCCATACTGCATCCGACTTATTTAATTTTTAAAAAATTACTTAATTCGTAACCAGAGACCCCTGATTTAACCAGTTTCATAAATATAAAATTAAATTTTTAATATTCGGCCTCCATATTGAATTTGACATTTCTAATTTAAAAAAAATGACGTGATTTTCGTTATCGATGACCTCAAAAACCTCTCTAAACACAGTTTCGTATATATGAAATAAAATTTTGAATTTTTGGCTGTCATAATGGATCCGCCATTTTAAATGTTTTAAAAGTAACCTCAAATTTGTACTCAGAGACCCCAAAAACCTATGGGTACTAAGTTTAAGCAAGATCGGACATTTTTTAAGATTTGGTAGCACTAAGCTAACATTTTACAAAAAAAAAAACTTTAGTCGCCATTTTGAAGCCACCATCTTCAACTTTGCCTTATATTATTACGAATATTTGCAGCTGAAACATTAAGGACACGATATTTTCAGGTTTTGACCAAATGACTTTTTCTGTTTGATATGAAAATATTGATTACAAAATTTTTGTGAACTTAGGAAAAATCGCGTTTTTCTGTGAATAATTGTTTATAATTTTCTCACGTTTATCGGAGACAGGCTTTTATAACTGGAATCTGAAAGAGCGATCAATTTTACGTCCAAACTTTTGTTTCCAATTTTTTGACGTGGTTTTTAATGTCAAGAAATATTTCGAAATCTTGGTGAAATTTGTGTCCTCTTGGGCGTTAATGAGTTAATGTATTTGGTATTTTCTAGGAAACCGTCTGTAGTAATTAGAATTGCTTTTACAGAGAATTATGAAAATTTTATTTAGTCATCTTTAATTTACATTATTTTAGTAAAACCTCCTATCTTACCCGCGGATCACTTTAGAACCCTTTTAACATTCTTTTTAATACACTTATTGATTTAACAAATATGAGAAAGTCAGTCTTGAAGAGTCCGAAGTCAAAATTGAGTTTCAGCCTTCAAAAATTCCTATATGGCGTCAAATTTACAAAAAAGTCAAAAAGTATTAAAACATGTAGTATTATAAATTTTTTGTGAGTTTAAAAAAAAAATGATTACTGTGACTTCATTTGTAGGTGGTTCCAATAAACTCAGGTATAAAAGTAAAATTTGTTCTGAAAATTCAAATAGTTTATCCATCGTTGTTCTTGGTTTTAATAGACACCTAAAAAAATTATTAAGACTAAATTTTTCTAAATTTTTTTGTCAATTTTCTTCAAAATTGACGTCATATTAGAATTCTTTTTGGCGGAAAGTCAGTTTTAACCTCAGAATCTTAAAGAGCGAACCCAACAATACCAGAATAAGTATTCTTGATTTTTTCAAATTTGATTTTGAAAAATATAATTTTGGTCACTAATGGGTTCAAAGGTTGACAAATTGGTACATTGTTAAAATAATTAATTATCAACCTAAACACACGATCATTTTTGAAAATGTACCAGATAATTCCCCATCTGCCATTTTCCCCCCAAATTTCAATAGGTACGATTAAAATCCACGTATGGGTCAAATCTTTCGTAAAGTACTGTGCGAACAAATTGTACCCCCCGCTGGGATGGACACCATTGAAGGCTTTCGAGTAATATCGGTTAAACACATCGATTCCCAATATCGAAAATGAACCTTAATACGACCACCCGCGATGGGCGGACACTTTTCGAAATTTATCGCCCTTACGGTCGTCCGCCTATTAATACCATGAGACATAAATTGCCAACATTGTAAATACCGTTCTCGAAATATATATCAGCTCAGACTTTTCCGAAATGGACGTTTGCTTTTTTTTTCATTTTCTCTTTCCCTTTCTCTGGTATTATTACGCACAATGCCGAGAACTATAACCGGATGTGAAGTGTCGTCACAATGGCGCTGGCTCCAGTGTTTAGCCGCCCTTTGGGTCGAGAGCACGTGGCGTCGTCGGTCGCGTGTGCCAAATAAATAACGCCGGTTTACATTTTTATAGTCCGCAGAATGGATGCGACGCGTTTATTCGCTTGCGAAACCCGTTGGAAATTCTCTATAAATCTGGCTGGGTTACGGTGACAACTAAAGAAAAATACGTCAAGAATAAGATTATATAAGAAATATACCGTGGCAATAGAATATAAGGAACTCTTCCTACCGTAAAACTTGATGACCTTTTCGCGGAGGTGCAGAAATAACCCTGATTTGCATGCTGCTTCCATTTTTAACTTCATCCGCAACCCAGGTCGAAACTTCCGAATGCACCAACATTCACTCACTCTAGGTCACAAATCTTTTCTTTTACGTTTCATTTTTCAGCGGCGTAATGCAGTGTCTCAACAATTTTCAGACTTTTTTTGATTATGTAAAATAACCTTTTGTTTTTCACTGTTTCAACGACATACAATACCAAAATTCATGAATTTTTTGAAAACCTCTAACAATATAATTTTTTGTGTCAACCTCTAAAATGATTATTCCATCATTCTAGATAATCATTCATATCTTATTTAAAATTTTACATTTTTAATTTATCATCCTACTTTATTTTCTTCCGTCGTAAAGAATAATAAAGGATCCTACATGTCTTAGTACAGAATTCTCTTTGTTTATAGTTTAACTTCTTTAGTCCTAGAAGAGACTCTGAAAAGACATTTTCAAATTTTCCCTTTGAATAAGACTAATTCAATCAAATAATCAGCACTTCCTGAATTATTTCGATAAACTGAAATATGACTGTATGATGATGCCATCGGAATCTTTTTATGTGATTTTAAAATACAATACATTAGAAAAAGTTATATTCTGTAGCTAAGATTCTAATATTGGTATAAACAAAATCGTGTCCTTTTTCCATTCTATGTAACGTTACCCTTTGGGTTTGTTCCAGGGATTTCTCTAATAGATCTAAATCTAAATCTAAATCTAAATCTAAATTTAACGTTAAACCAGTATGTTTATCTGACCAACCCCAAGTATTCTTTTTATGTTCTGAAATTGTGTTTTTTAACAATATGCCAAACAAAAATTTGAGAATTTCATGTTGCCTTATAAGTAAGAGCCGGTACTAATAGAATATTTGCTCTAGAATCCAAATATTTACTACCAAAATATCCAATTGACTCTAGTTTTTGAGATATTGAAAATCAAAGGAGTGAAAAATCTAATTTCGAGCATTTTGAAAAAAAAATGACGTTGTCCCACCAGTAAGAGTTAATTTTGATAGGATTTTTTCACGCAGAAATCCAAATACGCACAACAAAATATTGACCTACTTTTGACCAAATTGAAGGTCAAGGGAAAAAATCGTGTTTTCAGATATTCACATCTATTCTAAAGAATGCGACGCAAAAAAAATAGAAAAAAATGTACCAAAGCGCGATTTTTCTCCCTTTTGACCTTCGCAATTTGAGAGAAAATAGGTCCAATGCAATATTTTGGCCAAATTTATTTGGATTCTGCGAGAAAAATCCTGTTATAATTGACGTGTACTGATGGGACAACAGCATTTTTATTGGCTGTGAATTTATCCGCAAAAATGATTAGAAACAAATTTTTTATCCCTTTCGCCTTCAATATCTAAAAAACTAGAGTCAATTGTCTATTTTTGCGGTTATATTTCGATTCTGGAGCAAAAATCCTACCAACAAAATATCTTGTCTCTTAGTTTTGTAACATCCCTAATATAGAAAATGAATATTGTAGCGAAAATTTTCGTAAATGCCATCTATATGGCAAAAATCATGAAAAATCCATAAAAATTATGATTTTTCATGGCTTCTCTCGTTTACTTACAAAGAAATTGAAAATGTCGAAAAATGTTTCGAATAAAACTTACACATCTTCTTAGAATACATAATTTGTATTCAATATATTTTTTGGAATTTTCAATATTTCACGAAATAAATTAAAATAGCGGTGAAAAATCATAATTTTTATGAATTTTTCACGTTTTTCTTCATGTAAATAGCATTTTAGTGAATTTTTGTATCAAAATACGGAGAACACCGTGGATGTAATACAAATTACTGAACCCTGATAGGTTTTTATTAAAAAATGATACCATTAATTATCATAATTTTTCTCAGTTTTTATCATACCTAGTCTACAAAAACTGGATAAAATATAAAATGTGTATTTTGAGAAGATCTACAACTATCATTTGAAACATTTTTCGAATATTTTAACCTAATTTTCAAACACTTTTTGACCTGATTTTTCCCAGAAATATACCTAGCGAAATGACGTTCAGTTCTGCCTTCGAACTTGAAACTTGCGCATTCGCTTGCAGTTCGATAACAGCGTCAATTTTCAAAGGTCGACATTACAGCGTCCTCCATTAATCCGTAAATACACACGGACACATACGTAGAGGCCTCCACCAGAGAAAGCTCCGATATTCATTACGGTGACATTTAATTTTGCCGTGTAGTGTCGCATTCGGAATCGAACCTGCCTTTTCATAAAATCGATATCGCGCCGTGAATGCGACTCCTGGGGATTCCCATGGACGAAAAGACACCTACGTGCAAACCGTGACGTGTACTTCGCACCGCGTGTCCGCCAAATTAATTTTCACCCAGTAGCAGCTGGGTCATTTCACATTCCGACTGTACGGCCGTCTCTGCGTGAGACTCACGTCAAGCAAATTCCCTCGGAAATTGGTTTGGATTTCGTAAGCCGGCAAAGCATTCTTTCCAGTTTGTTGGCGCATTTCTGCCCAAAGCGTACCTTTGCAAATTTGTCCTCTTCCGATGGTCTCCTGCTTCGTTTGCCATTCCCTTGTATTTAACTCGGAAAATGCATCTTGCATTTTCCTAATAATGACTAAAAGGAAGGGAAATACATTATAAATATGAAATTTGCTTCCATTTGTTACGCTGATGACCATTCATGATTATTTGAGATAAGAAAGAGCTTTTTGGTCCAAAATGAGAAAATCAGATACGTCAACTTTATCTCAGTTTTTCCAATAAATATACGTTTTTTTTAATTTTTTAAAGATGTTTTTCCTATCATTTTCAAGTCTGCTCTGCCGATTCATGGTCAGAAAATTTGAAAAAATGAATAATTATACAACAATTTTGAAAAATCAAATAAAAATGTCGGGATTTTTAGGTCTTTTTTTGGCGCGGGTCGAAAAACCGACAGTAAAAAAATAGACAATCGACGAAAAATGTCCAGAATACAAAACAGCTACTAAATTGTTAGCAATTAAAGACTTCAATGCAAGAAAAGTTTTGTCCACTGACAAAATTTCAAAAGTGCTCAGACCTCGAAAAAGTAAAAATTGGTAATTATAAAGAATTTAGATATGCATGTTTTTTTTCTTTGACAAGAATGTTCAAATTTTATAGTTTTTTAAATAAACATAAAAAATGTTATTTTAATTTCATACAAAATTTCAATATTTTTTTTACTTTAACTCGCGGTAGTGAATTCATTTTAAAGAATTTGGGAACGGAAAAAATATCAAATTGATCGCAAGAATTTTTCGCTACTAACGTAACAAGAAAATATGAAAAACCTTAAAAAAAAAAAAATTATGGATCTTTTCCCGCGAATCTCTGAAAAAAGAGTTTTTAGGCATTCAAGCGCTTCGTTCAACGGGAAATTTTTAAGCCACGAAAATGTTCTAGTGAGAAAGTTGTTTATTGGGGTTTGTTAAAGTTTTCTGGAAAATTTCATATTCATTTAAATTATAGTTTTTAAGTTATAAAGGTTTTAAGTTGCTAAGTCGCGGCTCGCGCTGACAAAGGTCTGACATCATAATATGCGGTGTCGTAACGTTTACCGGTAGCAACTTAAAACCTCCATAACTTAAAAACTACAATTTGAATCAGCATGAAATTTTTAAGAAAACTGTAACGAACCCTAATAAACAACTTTCTCAATGGAAATTTTTCGTAACTTAAAATTTTCCAGCTAAACGAAGCGCTGAAATGCCTAAAATCACGATTTTCAGAAATTCACGGGAAATAATTCATAACTTTTTAGTTTTTTAAGATTTCTCATGTTTTCTTGTAGCGTTAGACGCGGGAAACACGTGTGATCAATTTGATATGTTTTCCGTTCCCAAAATAAAAAAAAATCAATTCACTATCGCGAGTTGAGGTGAAAAAACATTGAAATTTTGTGTGAAATTAAAATTACATTTTTGAAGTTTATTTAAAAAACTATAAAATTTGCACATTTTTGTCAAAGGAAAAAAAGATGCGTATCTAAATTCTCTATAAATACCACTTTTTACTTTTTCGATCCGAGCACTTTTGAAAATTTGTCATTTGTACTTTTCTGGCCAATTAATCCTCTTCTCGATCGATAAGTCTGATATAAAAATCAACTCTGCTGTCTTATTCAAGCCCGTAAAAAAGTAAATATCAGCCTACATTAAAACCTACATAAGTTATTAAAACGTAAATTCCACGGAATGAAAGTTTGTAAGAAAAAAAACGGCATTTTTTATCGTCGTTGGAAGAATAACGAAATTAGAAAAGTTTCGAAATAACTCGAAAGGAAAAAATCTCCCGGAAATTACAAAGTCTCAATTTTCACTTCCGGGCTTTTGCAAAGTGAGTGAGTAGGACCGCCCAGATTAAGATTGAGATGGAATATGATATTTTTAAAAAATTCGGTGTAAAGTAGGCGAAGGGCGTCAGGGATAATGGATAAACCGGACATTTCGGACAGAAGGTACGGGGCAAACTACGCGTATATTCGCTTTCAGATTCAATATTTTTTCGCGATGCCAGAGGCAATTCATTTCAGAAGCCATTTCCAAGCGACTTTCGGCCCGATCCATCAGTGCGGCGACGAGTGTTGGCGGCAACTGCCTCGACGACGTTGGGGCAGGTTATCAGAGCCGAGACCTCCATAATAGAGGTCTCAAAATCTCGTAAAATCGCAAACTGCTCTAGGTGGAGTTTCGCTCCTTCTGTCTTTCGGTACTTCCTGCGTGTCTTATCGCACCGAGGTGGAGGAACCGCCCTGGAGATATGAAACTCCCACCCGAAGGAAATGAATTCTGGTTCAATCAGCCACCTTTGGCTGTCTCTTTCTGTCGCGGCCCCATGGATCTCTCCTATTTGGCAGAGATCCCCCCACCCCATGGGGATTCTCACCCATTCCACTCCGTAATCGTCTTCTCGACTTACCTTTATCTGGGGGAAGCTTCATCTGTTTCTGAGGAGGATTATGCGTTTGACTTCTCGCGACGACTCGACGTTGTAATTTTTCCTTCCTCACGCGTCAGATCCTCGTTGCGATATCCTTGCTTTGTTGAGGTAGTTTGAAATGTTGAGGGGAAAGGTTTAATCCTTTGAAGGGCACATTAATCTACCGAAAAAGTTTTTGAAACTAAGGATTTTCGAGATTGCTGATTTCTATTCTGAGGCAAAATTTTGGAAATGGCGAATTTATTTTTTAAAAAGCGATGGATTTTTATTAAATTTAGACAAGCGATTGTTTTATCCGTCCATTAGGAATTTAAGGATAGTTTTTTTGTTTGATTTTTGTAGAATGTTTGGCTGGGGAACAAAGTTCCGAAAATCAACACACCGAAAGTGTATTTTGTTTTTGACAATTTGGCAAAAAGAAAGCAAATCAAAATACCTTGGACTCATGCAATAACGAAATTTCAGTCTTTCAGGGTTTCGATTTTCGAAACTTTGTTCCCCGTCCAAATGTTTTAAAACAATATATAATTTTGCCTTGCCTTCGGTGTAAAATATGCTTTTTTCATTATTTATTTTATTTTCAGAAGCCAATAATGTCTTAAGTTTATAAATTATGCGACATGTTTTAGTATATTGGATTAATACATCGATAACATACCCGATTTCGTAGACCTGAAGAAAAATATTTCTAAAAAAATAATTGAGTGGAAAACTGAAAAATTGCGATATAATTTTTTAGAAAGTTTCTTTTCCGGTTGGTTTGGTGACTGTGGGACACAAAATTTCACAACCATTTTCCTCAAAATATATAGTGTTTGTGTCACTTTCATGTACATAGAAAATCATCCCGCCATGGACAAAAGTTTTTCCTTTTGTAACTTAAAAAGGCACTTTTATTTTTGCAAAGTAGCTCTTCCTACGTAAAAAAAGTTTTGCTTTAAATCTAAAGCATAACAAAAATATTAAAAATTTACTTTTTAAGTGATATCATAGACAGTTCTAATTTACTTCAAAACTCTTATTTAATAAGAAAAAGAAAAAAACGGTTAAAAACATACACTAGGCAGACTCAATGTTTTCTATTACTGATTTTTAAAGGACGACGATCTTTTGACCTTCAACTAGGAATTTGTTATTTTATCAAAATGAAACGCAGCTTTTTTTCTGTTTTTCTGGGTGCTAAAATATTTCCCGCATCCACGTCGTTAGTACTGGGTCACACTAAGAAGAAATTCACAAATTGTGTGCAAAAAACTGCTGAATACTAAAATTTTATCAATGAATCAATATCTGTTGGTCGTAAGAAAATTTTTGCAGCATAAACTAGCATATTTCCGTCAATTTTCATCCATATTCTTTCAACAAAAAAAAACAATTCAATGCGGATTTGAATATACTTTCAACTCAATTAGATGCAAAAAATCTCTATGTAAAATGATCGTTGAAATTGAAAAAAAATCACAGTTGCTTTCAACTGTAGTTTCGACAATTTTTATTTCACCAATTTCAGGTTTGGATAGTCTGATAGGTGAGGTTTTTGGCAATCAAATTAAAAAAAGTTGTAAATCGAATAAAAATTAGGGTAACTATGAATGATTTTTCACACAAACCTGCCTAAAATCGGTTTTTTAGTCATAAAATGAGATTTTTGGGGTGTATGGGAAATTAATGCCGTACCATCTTGTCTAGTTTCGCTAGATCCACAGCTTGTACTAGATCCCCATAAAAGTGCCAGGTTGCTGTCAAAAGTTACAAAAATCGGTTTTTTGCAAATATCTTGCTTCCTATGGCTAGTAAGTTCTTTGTACTTCCTATGAAAGTTGTATAGCATGCAATTCTTTGCCAATTTTGTTTGAACCATTTTTTAATATGATTAACTATTGTTGAAATAAAGCCCGGACAACGTACAACTTCGGATGTTGAGAATATCGCCAGCATTTCAAATATCGAAATTATAATTACGTGGCTAGTTTTTAACAGGTATCACTGCCCAGGTGCTGGTTTCTGTCTAGTTTTTCCCGACCTATTTTCTACATGGATACTATCGGTGGCTTTTGAGTGAACATTTACGATACTAAAATCTCCCTTTTTTGGTTCTTTCACAATTTCCAATTTCCCACGAAATACTCGATATTATCTTGATCCGCGTTTTTCGAAACGTCCCGATTGGAGAGCGATTTATAAGACATAAGTCATCCGGCTGGGTATCTTAAAATCCGCTTGAATCGCACTTTATTCGAAATTAGATGATTTTGCCAAACGTCAAACTGACAATGGTACTTGCTGGTAAGGAGGATGGGGAGGATATATTACCTCCGAAACGCTCGTAGATAGACGGAACGTTTTCGCGATTCCCATTCGTCAAGGAACCAGGACCGAGAGGGAAGGGGGCGCCAGCATCGCAAAGTTTAGCTTTACTTCCGGCGGTCTCGACGGACATACGAGGGACGTGTTCCTATATAAATCTCTATAGAGCCTTATTTTTCACCGCAACACAATAATCCCGCTGGCGAATTGATGCAGGTCTCTCCCTCTTTCCCTCTCTCGGTGGCTCGCCAGCTTGGAATATGTCAGGAATGGCTTTCCTATATTGCCATAGGATTTATGATTCGCCGAAGCTGCGTGAAAGATACGCATCTGTATTACGTAAGCGCTTACCTAGTAGGTTGGTAATGCTCTCCCGAGACCGTAGCTCCGGACTCCGTTGGAACATTCGCGAGTGATGGCCCAGCGGGGAAATGAAAATCGTTCTTACCTGAAAAGAAAAAAAAGAGAGATGCTATTAAAAGACATTCAATTTTATTTAAACGCGTATCGCGTGTCTTTCCCGTATACTTTGCCGGTTAAGTTGGCAACTTGAAAGTATCGAAGAAAATTAGAAAATATTGATTCGAGTTGAGAGAAGAGAGAAATGTACTTCGAAATTTATTCATTTTCCGTAATTTTTAGTACATGTTACAATAATTTGAGTATTTCATACATTTCTGTTGGGTAAATCTTAACCCATTAACGACCAAGAGGACACAAATTTCACCAAAATTTTCGGAATATTTCTTGACATTAAAAGCCAATTCAAAAAATTGTAGACAAAACATTATTGACGTAAAATTGATCGATCTTTCCGAATCTGCTCTTAGAATTGATCAAAGAAGACGTTTAAATTTTTCCAGAATTTTTAAAACACTTTTCTTCATTTTCAAAATCGTAAAATTTTGAAAAAATATGAAAAGTCGTAGAAAATTTCTGAAACAATTTCGAGGTTTTCTTTGATTGATTCTAAGAACTTTTTGTTTCGCAACGTTTTTTGCGAAAGTCTATAATTTTTGAAATAACAAAATTTCTCTTTCCCTATGTTTTGAAAAGTTCAGAAATTTGTTATTTGGAAACGATAGACTTTCGCAAAAAATGTGAAGGAACAAAAAGTTCTTAGAATCGATCAAAGAAAACCTCGAAATTGTTTCAGAAATTTTCTACGACTTTTCATATTTTTTCAAAATTTTGCAATTTTGAAAATGAAGAAAAGTGTTTTAATAATTCTGAAAAAAATTCAGCGTATTCTTTGATCAATTCTAAGAACTTTTTGTTCAGCGACATTTTTTCCGAAAGCCTATTATTTTCGAATAAAAAATTCAGGAGCTTTTCGCCATTCTTTTTGTATTTGAGCCGCCATTTTTACAGTTTCCAACTTTATTTTCAAAATGCTATCATGCACATTTTAAAGTTAAAGGATTGAGGACATGATATTTTCACCGAACAGTGGTCTCCTTAACCGTTTCCAATGTGAAAATGCCGAATAAAAAACATTTGACAGTGAAAAAATCTGATTTTTTTGTGAAAAACCAAGCATAACTTTTTTGGAATGAGCTCGAATGATTTTTTAACAGCAGATCGATCAACTTTGCGTCGAAAATGTTTTATCTAAAATGCTTTGAATTGGTTTTTAATGTCAAGAAATATTCCGAAAATCTTGGTGAAATTTGGGTCCTCTTGGTCGTTAATGGGTTAATCTACATTGGAAACTACACTACTAGTTCTAAATTTTTACTTAATATTACTTGTACCGGAAAATATTTAGCAGAAAGGTTTGTGTCTCTTTTTATGGTAAAATGATAAACACGAATAAATATTTTCCACCTCCAAACCACCTTAAATCCACTTTTAAATCCTTCTTACTAAGAAAGTGGTCAAACAAGGGGAAAAACTAACATGTAATCACGTCAATCTCCCCTACAAATTTATAAAATCACAAAACGAAATCTAATAATTACAAAAGCTCTTAATGTACCGCATGTATAATGCAACAGAAAACGGATGAATTATCGAAGCACCGACGCAGTAGGGCGCAATAAACGAGATTTTTCAATCGTCCATTTAAAGTGAAATAAAAACAATCCGTGCATTGTACGTCGAAACATCGAAAAGCTCCCAAAATTAATTGCAATATAATAGCCGATAAGCCATTTCATTGAAATCGTCGTTAATCCGATCACTCGGGACCAGGTGGCTGGATGCCGTCCACGTGCAACAATGCAACGTTACCTCCAGGGTTGCATATCATTTCGCCAGGTTCGGGCGATTGTCGAATCACGATTGTCAACGGGAACGACCTAATTTACAATTTACCAGCGGACACGCCTCTGCGGCCCTAATGTGCGTCTTCCACGACCCCCTTTTCCCTAGACACCCCCAGGGTGCTCCCGGGGCCAGGTGTCGAGGCTCAATGCGACGATGTGTCGTTTTGGAGGTTATTCTGGGGGCCTCATTGGCCGTTTCGCTGCTACAACCGGTGCACCCAGGCAACTGGAAAATGCGACAATGGATTTTCGCGATCCTACGCATGCCGCCGGATTGATTCAGCTTGTACGAAACGTGTGCAACGCTCCCCCTAATAACAACCCGCGATCCTTTTTTTTTCCATCGTTTGTCGAGATTTTTGGGAACGACGGATTACCTGTGTCAATTTTGAGGTCATCGGTCTTTGCGCGGATTCACAGAAGTGGAAAATCGCTGAACGTCGGGACTTTTTTTTGTTCTTTGCCCTTTCTGTCATCGTAATCGGTATGTCTGGATGCGATCCCTGTAACCGATGCCTTTGTTAGGACGAAAATGACGCTACGCATTGCTGTTAACTCGTGAGACAACTGTCGGAAGTCAGGACTCGTTCGAGTGCAGTGAATCCGACGCTGATCGTATTATTGTGTGTCGTATTTGTAAATAGGCGGCTGATGACAAATAATATGGTACTTTTATTTTACGCATTAATCGTGTTAAACAAAATTTACACTTTAGGGTTCTGAAATTTAATAATAAAATGTGATATAATAATTTTTGGTAAAATAACAACTTTAGGTCCAGAATAAAAATTCCGAGATTGTTGGAAAAATCAGATAATTATACTTTAAACAAAAATTGAGAAACCACAAAAAATTCGTAAAATTCATGAAATATATCATATTATAGGTAAATATAATTAAAAATATAATATAAACAAGTATAGAAAAGAACAAAAGAATGTTAAAAAAATAGAATAATACTAAAAAGATGATAATTACCACCTTATGATGAGGGTAAATTTAAAATTAATCTAGTCGCCATTCTGAATTCGCCATTTTTAATAGTATGAACTTTACATTAAGTTTAATTAAGTTCATTAAAATTACATAATCAATCCGTTAAAAATCGGTAATAATGTTGACCGCACATAAATTTAACGGTATTTTGTGATATTTGAATAAATTTCGAAAATTTACAGCTGCCATTTTGCAGCCTACATTATAAATTTTACCATTTTGACATCAAATTTAAATCTAGCCTTGGAATGTACAGTTTCATGCAATTCCAATCAAAATTGCGGAAGTTATTAATAAAGAATGTACATATAGGATCCATGACCACTTTTAGAAATTTGTTTGTACATAACTGAAAGAAGAAAAAAAATGGTTAATGGAACCATGAAGAAAAAGTAAAAATGATTATAACATTTCATAATAGTACAATTAACATCGTTAAAAGTTGTAGTTGACAATATCTTATTTTTATATTTCATAATATTGTAAAATATAACATAAAATAATTACTTTTTATGATGATAAGTAGTTACTCTCATTCAATCACTTTTGCTAAATCTATTTACTAGTCAAGAATATTTCGAGTGACTATTTCACTGTAAAGATACTTTTGAGGTTATGTGCTATGCTGCATATTAAAGTATCTAGAAATAGTAAACGGAACAGTGTTTTTGTTTTGTTTTACTATGGAGATGGTCAATTTAACAATTTTTTATAATCACGTATTTTACTTTTCTAAAATGGTTCCATTAACATTTTTCGTTCTCTCTATGTATGTACCTCTCAATTTTTGTTAACTTATACTCGATACTCGATTGAAATAGAAGCAAGAAAAAGTGTCCATTAATGGGTTAATTATAGAATGCATTTCAATCTTTGATTACGAATCTCTGTAAAATGTACCATTCAAAACGGCAGTTGTAATAGGCTAATAATTTCGAAAAACAAAAACAATTTACGATTGGACACGTTCTGAAGTGCGTAATAGGGCTAGATAAGTAGGATAATGACATACATAAAACAATTTTTTATAATGGAAATAATTACATTCATTAATCCTGAAGAAACTTCACCTACTGTACAATCTTTAGCGCAAACTTCCTCTACCAAGTGCCTACTTTGTTTACGCAAGACCAAGTACACTGGAATCATTACAAATTCCAATTGCTTTCTCAATCATGAATTATAGAGACATTTTACGCAACGCGTTAAAACTCGCTTAAAATCAACTACCGGCCTTTTTCCACTCATCGCCTCGGCATTACAAACGTATTATTTCGATAATCAGTCTTTGCAATCAAGCAGCGCTAAAAAGTCCTTGACCGGCCCACTATGTTCTTTCGAAAGTTTCATCACGAAACGTAAATCGTTTTCAATTCTTCCTGTCGCGAACAACAAATTTTGTCGATTGGACCTACGATAATTTGGTTATGATATATTGCGAAATCCATCCAGTCCATTATCTCACGAACGTAACGAACACGAAGCCTCCCGCAGAAATTGAGTCATAAAATAGGGGACACATGCGCGTCCTAAAAACTCGGGATGGTAGAATCGTTAATCAATTTTGCTGATTACGCCGATTCCTTGTTAAAGTTTCCCTTTTCTATACGATTGCTCTCTAATGACTTGGTATTTGCGCACTGTCATTACAATTGGATTGCTGATCCCGAAACAATAGCTACATTGATAACATCGCTTTTTAAGTAAATTACCTTTTCATTTTGACGATTTGATAATAATGAATTTGAATCTGATAATAGTTAACATGAAACAAGTCGATGAAAAAAATTCGTATCGGAATGACTTCACTCAAAAAAATAAAACACTGAGGAACAACTATTTCCTCTTATTAACTCAATCCTTGCTAAAATAACAAGGATTCCTTTTTAGAACAACCGGATAACCTCTATGTTATAAAAAAGGAATTTTGTTTAAGTAACCCATTAACGCCGGGAAGCACACTTTTTAAGCCACCACTTTCATGTCGCTATTTCCAATTCATTTGACTTGATTAATTTGGAGAAAATAATCGTGACATAGTGAATTTTGCCGAAAAAAGGTTGCTCTTTCCGATGGTGTCCTTGAAATTTTGAACAAATTTAAATGTCCACGTGAAAATGGAGATTTTTCGTAAAAAAACACGATTTTTTTCAATAAACTTTTTTGAACTTCGATTTTTGTCCAGTTTCCGGTTTAGAATCACTCTAAAATCTATGTAGATCATGTACTTTTGGTCTAAACTTAAATTATCGATGATTTATATAATTAATTTTGGTCCACAAAATTGAAAATTGCGGCCAACACGCTAAATTTTGTACTTCAACATTCAAGAATTTTTTTCTCCAAAACTATGGACTTCCGGACAAAAATTATAAGAACGAAAAATATTTAATATCGATTAAAGAATGCAATAGAGTTTTTTCAGAATTTTTGGAGACATTTATTTTTTTTAGCTTTTGAGTTTTTGAAGAAAAAAATTGAATGTCTCATAAAAATTCGGAAAACACTCTACTGCATTCTTTAATCGATATTAAACATTTTTCTTTCTTATAAATTATTTTTCCAAAAGTCCACAGTTTTTGAGAAAAAAATTCTTGAATGTTTACCATGTAAAAAATTTGGGGTTTTGGCAGCCATTTTCAATTTTGTGACTAAAATTAATTATATAAATCATCGATACTTTAAGTTTAAACCCAAAGTACACGATCTACATATATTTTAGAGTGATTCCAAACCGGAAACTGGACGAAAATCGAAGTTGAAAAAAAAGTTTATTGAAGAAAATCGTGTTTTTTTTTTTACGAAAAACCTCCATTTTCACGTGGACATTAAAATTTTTTCAAAATAAAAAGTAATAAAAATAAAAAGTCAAATGAATTGGAAATAGCGACGTGAAAGTGGTGGCTTAAAAAGTGTCTTTCCCGGCGGCGTTAATGGGTGATGAGCTTATGGCATCTAAGTTAGACGAATCTTATTTCAAACCAAAATATCGATTGAAAGTCAGTTTTATTGTCTGAAAGTGCGACTTTAAGGCAAAATACTGACTGCATTTAAGGAAATTAACGCAATTTTGGACTGAAATTAAGCCTCACCTGATGAATTTAAGATGTAACAATTTTAAGACGTATTTTTTTCTGGGTGGCCTAGAAAATGGTAGTTTTTCTCAATTCCTTCTTAAAAAAGCTCCTCCGAAAGGGGAAACGTTGGGAAATCAACGGGACAAACAAACGGAAAGCTACCGCAAAACATCTTTCGGAAGATACGTGACGCATAGATCGGGTAGGCGGGGGTGGCCATAGAAATTCAATAGACGTCTGGGGAATCGGACCAAGGATGTTCCGTGACGTCCGATCGTGACTGTGAATTCGCATTGCAATAACGCATGCCACGGAATCGTCTCCGAGATCAGGTTTTCCACCCCCGCCAACAGTTATCGTCGAATCCAGTTTTCACCCTCTTTTCTGGGCGTATTCCACTTTCACCCCTCTGCCCTTTTTTTCTCTCCTTATCCCGAGATCGGACGTCGTCGTGCTCGATCTGATGTTTCCCATCGAAAGGGCATTTTCCGGCGATTCGAATAACCCTCCGGTACGAAAAAAGGCCATCCGGAGGGAGAAGCCATTCCGCATTGCGCAGTACCTACCGTAGAGTTTTCTTTTATCCCCTAACGACTCGGCGCACGACCGATCGTCCTCGATACGTGGCAAATTAAGCTACTAGTTTATGTTATGTCCACCCATGAGGGAAAAAAAAGGAAGTACGTACACAAATATTGTGTCCTTTCACTGAAGCGTGGGGTGGATTCAGGGCTTAAATGCTTATCGGCTTTCCTTTTACTCGGCGTCAAAGACTCGAGGTCGTAAGTCACCTACTTCACAATGACGATGTCAACAGATTTTCGCTTAGCTTTGTTTATTCGCGACGGATAATGGGAAAGTCTACAGATAACCGAAAAAATGATGAATATAAATTCATCCCCGAGTTTTAATCCGAAACTTTCGGCTATGAAATTTCTTTTTTAACCATTTAAATTTCATTTACATAACTTATTTTTTATTCAAAAGTAGTATATGGGTCATTCTTTTAACCCATTAACGTTCATGATGACGAGATTTCTAGATCAGTTTCACAGATCTCTCGCAAATCGAAAAATGAAAATATCATAATGAAACCAGCTTACTTTAATAATTTTGGATATGCTCTATTGATTTATTTAAAAATTGCGATTCCTTGCTGCAGAATAACAATATGACGGATTTTATCTGAAAAAGTACCGAAAAATCGACAATTTTTGCAAATGGAGAATGGATGACGATCCATTTGAAAATATGGATAAAGTGGGCAAATAAGTTCCAGTTTAAAGGGTTTTAAGAATATTGTTTTATTGAACTCCATTCAGTTTATCCTATCAAAAACGGCGAAAAATTGTGAAAATTTCTAAAAATGCGTGTTTTTCCTAAATATTTCTGAAATAAATCGACCTTAATCTAAATTTTTTTATATGTATTATTTGTATTGTACCTAATAAACATGCACTAGAGTTTCACAAGTTAATAAATAAAAAATAAATGTTGTCTTGAAATGTGAAATTCCGGTTTATTAAATATTCATGGTCACTTTATATTTGATATGTGATTCATTCACAAAACGACTAAGACACTTTTTCACAGAAAATTTACATAGAATATGATACGATCTTTTTTATCTGGAAATAATGTAATTTCTAATATTTTACGCGCCATTTTGGATTTCCAAAATTCCTTATTATATTTCGATTCAATATAATCCTAAACATAAAGAAATGCAATGAGATAAGCAACATCCATTATTTTTTTTAATTTCCAGGGGTACCACATCGAATCCACCATTGCTAACATTGTCAAATAAATTAAAGAGTGACTATAAATATTTAATAAATCGAAATTTTACATTTTAGGACAAAAATTTAGATTGATGAGACGATTTATTTCAAAAATATTTAGGAAACTAATAAAATAAAAAAAAAACACCCATATTTTTAGACATTTTCACACTTTTCCGCCATTTTTAACAGGATAATGAATGGAGTTCAATTAAAAAAAATGTTACCTTTAAAATGCAACTTATTCGTCCACGTTTGCCTATAGTTTGCAATGGATCGCCGTCCATTATTCATGTGTACAAAATTGTCCGACTGTTCGGTACTTTTTCAGATAAAATCCGCCATATTGTTTTTTTTATGGCAAGGAAATGCAATTTTGCCCCCATAAATCGATAGAGCATACTTAAAAATAGTAAACTAAGTTTCATTATGATATATTCATTTTTTGAGTTGCTAGAATGTTTTGGAAAATGAGCTTAAAATTTCGTCATTTTAACCTTAATGGGTTAATGAGCTAAATTTAAGACAATTTTTAAAAGAAGTCGGCCTTGATTGTAACCCTTTTTTTTGTCTGTAAAATAACATGGCTTGATGGGTTGCACCTCAAAAATCCGACAAATCACAAAACAGACACTTCAAAAACCCGACATTCAAAAACCAGAAATTTCAAAAAACAGACTAAAAACAAAACATTACAGATAATAGATGCTAAAAGCCAGTTATTTCAAAAACATACGTTCAAAACCGGACATTTCAACATCATTGGTTTTTAGATGTTGGGTTTTTCAAATGTCTGTTTTGTGATTTATCAGGTTTTTGAGGTGCACCCCTGGTTTTGAATGTCCGTATTTGAAAAGGTTTGGTATTTAAATGTCTATATTTTGAAATGTTTGGTTTTTTAATGTCTTTTTTTTAAATGTCGTGTTTTTAATGTCCGTTTTTATAAATCTTTGTTTTTTGAATGTCTGTTTATTTAAGTGTCTATTTTTTTTAAATGTCTTGTTTTTGAATGTCTGTTTTCATAAATGTCTTGTTTTTGAATGCCTGGTATTTGAATGTCTATATTTTGAAATGTCTAGTTTTTTAGTATCTGTTTTTTAAATGTCTTCTTTTGGAATGTCTGTTTTTTAAATGTCTTCTTTTGGAATGTCTGTTTTTTTAATTGTTTGTTTTTTGAATGTCTGTTTTTTTAAGTGCCTATTTTTTTTAAATGTCTGTTTTCATGAATGTCTTGTTTTTTAATGTCTGTTTTTTAAATGTCTTGTATTTGAATGCCTGGTATTTAATGTCTATATTTTGAAATGTCTGGTTTTTGAATGTATGTTTTTGAAATGTCTAGTTTTTTAGTATCTGCTTGTTAAATGTCTTCTTTTGGAATGTCTGTTTTTTGAATGTCTGTTTTTTTAAGTGTCTGTTTTTTTTAAATCTATTGTTTTTGAATGTCTGTTTTTTTAAATGTCTTGTTTTTTAATGTCTTGTTTTTTAATGTCTGTTTTTTTAAATGTCTTGTTTTTGAATGTCTGTTTTTTGAAATGTTAGGGTTTTGAATGTCCGTATTTAAAAATGTCTGGCTTTTGAATGTCTGTTTTCATAAATGTCTTGTTTTTTAATGGCTGTTTTTTGAAATGTCTTGTTTTTGAATGTCTGTTTTTTGAAATGTTAGGTTTTTTGAATGTCTATGTTTTGATATGTTTGTTTTTTGAATGTCTGTTTGGCTGTACTTCCGAAAACGTCCCACAACCAATTTTAATGTAAATTGATATACTTACGTATTTTGGTGCGCTGATTACGAAAATGATAGTAAAAATTGGCGCAAATTTTCATGCTGTTTTGTAGTTTTTTTTTTAAATTTTCCTCGAAAACTAATAATTGTAAGAAAAAAATGCATAAGACACAAAATCTTTATTTCTATTAGATCTACAACTTTTATTTCCAGAATTTTTCGAAATATTGAGTATTTTACAAGATAAGTGAAAAAAAAAACATAAATTATGGTGGTTTTTTATGGTTTTACCATGAAAATCAAATTTGCGCCAATTTTTACTATCATTTTCGTAATCAGCGCCCCAAAATATGTAAGTATACCAATCTACATTAAAACGGTTGAGGGACGTTTTCGGAAGTTTATCCGTCTGGTTTTTTAATATCTGTTTTGTGAAATGTCCAGTTTTTGAAGTGTCTGTTTTGTGATTTGTCGGGTTTTTGAGGTGCACCCTTAAAATGGTACCATTAAAAAACAAAGCATCACAACCCGAGCTATCTTATTACCCTTACAACCACATTAAAATCTTTATCAGCTCATTACACCAAGTTATTCGCAACTGTGACGAGCAAATCTCTGCGTGTTACTATTAATATATAATAACGGTAACAATATAATAACATATTCATTATGCATTACGCCGTATCAAGCGATAAATTTGTCGACCTGCACGTACAATTACGGAAATAGCGAACGTAGCCGGGAAACCAATTACACAATCTACCGATAACTCGTATCATCTTGGCATGCATATACTTTGCCATTAATAAGGAAGCAGTGACTTTTCATTAATCGAAATTTATTGTACGCACCAAATGAATTTCGTAACCGACTTTTCATTTTGCCAGTATCGAAAGATTTCCTTGGATTTCCGCATTATTAAGATTGCGCTCCCGTCAGTTGGAAAAACGAATGAATATTCTATACGATTGTGCGATTAACGAACCCCTCCGCGTCTTGAGCTTATTAAGTTAAGGTAACGAAATGAAATATTAATAATTTTAACGATAATGAAAGGCACTCATTAACTCCTTCGTTCCCAAGTTCAAATTAGCTGTTCGAGCCCGTCACGCTGCAAAAAAAAAAAAGAAAACTTCACTGATAAAGTCGGAGCGGTTGTGTTCCGTGTTTCTCGAGTTATCGGAATCTGAATTTTAACCGGAAATTTGCGAGAAGTTGAATAAGATGTTATTAAAAGTTTCTTCTTTAATGAATTTTTAAGTTTGATTAGACAAAAAGTTATCGCGGTGGTTTAGAATCATAAATTGGCCCTTTCCGCTTTGTTTTTTAACTTGTGAGATTAAAATAGTTACTCAAACGTTATTATTAGTAACCCCAAACACTTTCTTTTTATACAGAATTTAATTCACTTATATTCATTAGTATTAAAGTAGTATTGCAATATTATCCACAGTAGAATAACTAGAATTATTGAATAAATTATAATCCTGAAATAAATTCTGATGATAAAAATTGTTTAGCTATTTATCTGGAACATTTATCCTAAAATATTAATCCTAATAAGACACAAGCAATATTTGCGTGAAGATTTTATTTTTAATTTTTTATTTTAAAAAAAAAAAGAGTACTCGTCGGGACTCGAACCTGGAATGTTTTGATTGCCGCTCATAAAGCATTTACCAGCTGTATTGTACACAATTTTCTATCGTTTCGGATATTATAACGTAAAAATCGCATTATACAGTTCAATTTTGATTTATTTTCAAGATAACCATGTTATTATTTTACTACATTCGCGTTTAGTCTAGTCAAAATTACGAAATATATTTTTTGGATCACTCTTTCGAGTGTAGTAGGCGAAATTTCCAAAAAACTTCATTTTATGTTACTTTTTCACACTGCTTCTAATGTCCGAATAGAAAAGTTGGACAAAATTAAAATATTAGTTGTGCATACTATCTTACATAGTATACACGAAAATCAATAACTTTATTTAAATTTCGTCGACATTTTAAGACATGACTTGCTACCCAACCGACCGATAGTTAAAAAGTACTTGCAGTTACGATGCGTTTAATTAAAATCCCCTATTACATAAACGCTTCACGCATAAAGTTTACGACAGATACGACTAACGCTTAAAATCTCTCTCTCGGCCATTTTCATGAAATAAACATTTCAGGGCAGGTATTGCGCGTGCGGTGGCATCTTTCAGTGAGGAAATTTCATTATTTTTATTATCTAGGCGCGACCTGGACCGAAATGATTTTACTATGTGAATGCGGTGCTAATTAACTAGTAGATCCATGGGAATTGAGCGTCTCGAACCGGGGGTAAAATATGATTTTCGTTCCTCGCGGTATTTTCCCCCCCGGCTATGAAATACGACGACATGCGATGCAAAAGCACCGCGGTACATTGAATAACCTAAATCAGTACGGAACACTCATCACCGGGGCCTGAAAGATCTCTGGAGATAAGCCCCTCGTATAGATCCAACTGGAATCTAGTTATCTTTGCCGGTGCGGTGATTGGCTCCATTCCCGATGTAACGATGCACAGCGCCAATTTCGAATCTGCGCGCAAGTCTTTTGATCTTTCGTGATCTCAATCCAGTTATCAGTCGGTCTGCAGTGTCATTCTCCTTCTCCCTTTTCACCCCACCTCACTCTCTTACGCATTTCCTCCGACGTCCCATGGACTTTTTGTCCCTTTTTCCATTTTGCCATTTCGAATCGTCGAGCCGTACACCCCCGGTATACACGAGGACAAGTCTATTCATTGGACTAGTCACGCTTCATAGTCGCTGGTGTTTTCCAAAGGGAAAAAAAGACCTGATTTTTTTTACGGTCTCCAGGCCACCGGTCGATATGGATGAGCAGTATAAACACCAAGACAAAAAAGGATGTACCGCTCTAAAGCCGCTACAACGCGGGTCACTCGCTCTCTCTTTCTAGTCCCGTGCATTCGGTGGACTTTTTTTTTGCGGAGAAAACGACTTGCGGTACATGTTACTAAGTCACGGGGGGCGGCCTTTGCGACTTTCCCAAGCTTTAAACGTGTTTTCCGGTCTTTCGTGTGATAATAATAAAGATGTTGAATAGAGTTGTAATGCAAAAAAGTTTTTATTGAAGTAAACGTCAAAACAGACACTGAAAATAAAATTGTCATGATTTTTGTTAAATATTTATGTCACAGGATTATATTTATGTTTTATAAACACGAATTACTGGGTTTTATTTACTGTTTGACTGAAAAACTTCATCATTTCATAAAAAAGTAGGTTACGTTTTTGACTACACTAAAAAAAAGTAGTTGAAATGACCATTTTTTTACTATGAATCATAGTGTCAAATGAGGCCTTATTGTGACAGGAATTTTTAAAAAATTTAAATCAAGGAGTATCTTGCCTGCTAACTTTCTTTTTTATAGTAACCTCAAGTCACTGGTAATAAACGGCACAATCCTAAAGATATATTCAAGAAAATTTTGACTAGTAATTAATATTTTCATCAAAAATATTTTGTCATGTAATATAGAAGCACGTTACCAAACAATTTAATCGATTTACTATTTAGATATACTTACAGAAAATTTCTGGTACTACAGTTCTGTTTAACTGAACTCTCTAAACCTGAATAACTAAAAAAATAGTAAACGAGTGAAAAGTCGATGACTTTTTATTATTTTTATGATTAGTGATTACTTTTATTAATAACGAGTAAGAAACTACTAATTCTTTAGTGGAATTCTACTAATCTTACATTACTTTTCCAATTTTATATATTTTATTACGAAAATGAATTACATTCAGAAAAAAAGTAGCTGAAAGGACCATTTTTTTACTATGAACCATAGTGTGAAATGAGGATTAGGCATGGTCATAGTTAAAATAACTATTCTGAAATAGTAAAGTTTAACTATTGTTTCATGATTCAAAATGCTACTTAACATAATAGACAAATAGACTCAACTATTTTGAAATAGTCATTTCAGAAAATTACTACCTTCACTGAGAGAAATTGTATAAGAAATTGTCATAAAAAATATCGAAAGAAGTCAATATTTACTTTTTAAAAGTATTTGTAAACTATATATATCATAGTATATGAAAAGTCCACTTTTCTCCCTTCGTTCTTTGTTTAAGATAATCAAGGAAACAAAGAGAAAAACAAAAAATCAATACTGCGCTAAGTTTGTGAATGTCAGACTCTATCCAGTTAAAAAATGTATTATGCAATACCATTATACACACAAATTTCAATGTCGTGTAACTAGTCTATAAATACACGTGCATATACAACATGTATTATGTATTATCATATCTTGACGACCGACGGTCGTTATTATGACCAAATGAAAATCCACTTCAATAACGGGAGCCACAGGCTCGAAAAAAAAAAGTTGCGAACGCTGTGTCGCCACCTGGCGGCATCAAAACACACAGAGTGCGCAGTCTTTACTATGGATTTATAGTAAATACAAACTTTAACTATGAATAATAGTAAATATAAAGATTTACTACGAGACATAATGTAAAATAAGGACTACACTAGATTGTAGATATTTTAACTATATTTGTCATATTTATTTAAATCATTTTACATCGTTGATTTTTGTAATTATGAGGAGATAGTTGATGTAACAAAATTATAGTAAAATCGTCTATGAAAGTGGTAAATTTAACTATTTTTCATCGTAGTTTTAACTATATTTTTCCATCTATATGATGTAGTCAATTTAACCATGCTTTTTTTCTCTCAGTGTACTTTTAACAGAAAATTTCGTATTTTTACAGTAAAATTCAAATGAATCATCTCAGTTGTTTTTTTACATACAACAAATTAGAAACTTTAAAAATAAGTCAAATATTTAAACTATTACTAACTAACAGTTATAATGAAAAGAGTAAATGTATGAAAGATCGAGTTTCAAACGATTTTGGAGATTGGATTAAGCTTTTATGTACCCGCGGCGGATACAGCGTGAAAAAAATATGCAACACCAACGCTCTGGTCGACCGCATCGACTGTAATTGAACACGAGTTTTTACTTTGCCGCAAAATATTCGAAAAATATTGATTCGCACACAATTTAAAATATTTGCGAACATAAAACGTGTAATTTGTTACAGGCATTTACGAGCCGATGCACAATCTAATCGGATGTTTTGAAAGCAATCTTTTTTTTTTAAATAAAGATGGTTTGTGTATGTGACCTTAAATTGATGAATATCTTTTCTGAAACTTGTTAGTTTAGTTTTGCTTTAATAAAAATGTTTAAAAAAACTACATTGAGATAATGCCACAGTTAATCTAGAATATCTTATAACATGTAATGTAACATAGCTTAGTGGTTCAGTCATTGGATCCGTATGTCGATGTCCCGGGTTCGAATCCCCGTCGATTACCTTTTTTTAATTTATTTATTTTTTGAGAGCTATTTCAATGATACATTATAATGCCTTAATATACATTTATTACAAATTTCATTACAGCTGATAATTAATGTTTGAAAATGAATAATTATACACGATGATGTTCAAACAATTTTTCTCCGGGATGCCTATAATTATTAACGTTTACTTTGGATTGTAAATTAGTCAATGAAGCAAATATTATCATGAGAGCCGGCTTAATTTTAAATCAGAGTATTTTATTGATTCGGCAAATCCATCAATGGATAAAATGTATTTGTTTGAATGAATGTTATTTGCTAAAATAATGTAATTAATGAAAATTATTATAACATCGTCCAGTCTACAATGAACACTGTTTACATATTCGATGCCAGATGCATGGCGGTAATTAAATTAATAATATTGTGAGTATTATGTGTTACCGCCAATTTTCATTTGATTTCATATAGTTTACCCTTTTTAGTATTAGCTATAGAATTTGTGATTTGTTTAGTACCATCAGGTAAATAAGGAACAATACGTTTACGAAATTAATAAATCGATAAGAACTTTGATTACTTTTTAGTCGATGCACTGACAAACATTTACTTGAGAAATTCAACTACCATTCACGGAGAAAAATAACCGGCTAAATCTGCCGAAAAATCCGCAGATTCTACCAATTTTATCCTATAGGGATAGCTGTTGGAATTCCGTAAGGATAGCCGATAATTTCAGCTAAATTTACTGAAAAAGTCCGCAAATTTAGCGGAACAAATCTGCTAATGTAGCGGAAATTTAGAGCTAAGCGCGAATTGAGTAGGGTTAAGGCTACATTAGCGGAATCAAAACAGCTAAAATTGCAGATATTTTCGGCAATTCCAGCCGAAAATTTTAGCTGATATGAATCAGCTAACCCAGCGGAGTCATTTTTCTCCGTTTTGAGAAGTTGATTCGAGAATAGTTAAAAGAAATACTTTTTTTTTAGTGTAACTTTGTTGATGTTTTTAATTTTACTATTTTTACTTAAGTTAATATTATTTACCCAGCAAACGAAAAAGTAAGACAAAAAGGCACGCACTAATATAATAAAAAAGTAACCGCCTATAGCTGCACTAAAAATAATTCCACTAAAAAAAATTTTCAGAAAAATTTTTGGTTGATTTTACTACTTTTTAACTATGCATAGTAATTCCATACGCTTCAAGAAAGTTTTCTAAGTTGCAGTTACTACCCTAAATTTAACTGAATAGTTATAATACTAAGTAGTTAGACTCAAAAAAATGTTTTTAAATGTAGTAGAATTAACTGCGAAAATGTCGTTTCCATAACTATATTTTTTGTTGATTTAACTTCTTTATGGTTGTAACTATAACCTATAAAATTCAGTCGAGGACCTATTGAAATACTTTTAGTAGTTAAAAAGTAGTCAAATCAACTAAGAATTTTTTTCAGAGTACGAGTAATTTTGTCTTATAGATTAAATTCTCACATAATAATGAAAATACCATATTTTAATTACACTCAGTACATACAGTACAAAAAGTAGTTGAAATGACTATTTTTTTACTATGAAGCATAGTGTGAAATGAGGACTAGATATGGTATTAGTTAAAATAACTATTCTGAAATAGTAAAGTTTAACTATTGTTTCATGATTCAAAATGCTACTTATCATAATAGACAAATAAGCTCAACTATTTTGAAATAGTCATTTCAGAAAATTACTAGCCTTCACTGAGAGAAATTGTATAAGAAATTGTCATAAAAAATATCGAAAGGAGTCAATATTTACTTTTTAAAAGTATTTGTACACTATATATATCATAGTATATGAAAAGTCCACTTTTCTCCCTTCGTTCTTTGTTTAAGATAATCAAGGAAACAAAGAGAAAAACAAGAATCAATACTGCGATAAATTTGTGAATGTCACACCTTAGCCAGTTAAAAAATGTATTATGCAATACCTTTATACACACAAATTTCAATGTCGTGTAACTAGTCTATAGATACACGTGCGTACACGACATGCATTATGTATTATCATATCTTGATGCCCAACGGTCCTTCTTATGACCAAATGAAAATCCACTTCAATAACGAGAGCCACGGACTCGAAGAAAAAAAGTTGCGAACGCCGCGTCGCCACCTGGCGGCATCAAAACACAAGGAGTGCGGTAGTCCTTAGTATGGATTTATAGTAAATACAATCTTTAACTATTAATAATAGTAAATATAAAGATTTACTACGAGACATAGTGTGAAATTAGGACTACACTAAATTATAGATATTTTAACTATATTTGTCATATTTATTTAAATCTTTCTACATTTGATTTTCTTAACTACGAGGAGGTAGTTGGTGTAACAAAATTATAGTAAAATCGACTATGAAAGTGGTAAATTAAACTATTTTTCATAGCAGTTTTAAATATATTTTTTCAACTATGTGATATAGTCAATTTAACTATGGATTTTTTTCTCAGTGTACTGAATCAGATAGATACCAACTGTTACTATCGTATTCGTACACGGAGAAAAATGACTCCGCTGGATTAGCTGATTCATATCAGCTAAAATTTTCGGCTGGAATTGCCGAAAATATATGCAATTTTAGCTGTTTTGATTCCGCTAATGTAGCCTTAACCATACTCAATTCGCGCTTAGCTCTAAATTTCCGCTACATTAGCAGATTTGTTCCGTTAAATTTTCGGACTTTTTCAGTAAATTTAGATGAAATTATCGGCTAGCCCTAACGGAATTCCAACAGCTGTCCCTATAGGATAAAATTGGTAGAATCTGCGGATTTTTCGACTGATTTTGCTGATTATTTTTCTCCGTGTAATCAGCCGAGCAAAATACATAAGTACACACTGTTTTATTAAATCTTACTTTTCTGATAAATGCGACAGAATAGCAAAATTTTGAATGTACCATGAATTGCATTACAAAAATATATCAAAAGTGACACTGTGATTGTCAAAAAAAAATCGATAAAAATAAAATTATTATGAAATAATACAAATTTTGCTTTATTTAATGTTACTTTTCACGATAATGCATGATGATAAAAAAATTAACCAGAAAAACTTTGGCTTATACAAGGCAAACTCAGTAAGAGACGTTATCGGATTTCTATGACATTGTCAAATCACCCATGTAAAAGGATTCGAAAGGTCATCGAAGTAGTAAAAATCTACGAATTCTATAGGTTACCAAATATTTCGAAAACTTGTAGGATAACAAATTCTTACTCATTCAACTATGAGACATCATGAACTCATCCACGGTACTTGGCCCCAGACAAAGGTCGACCACATGCCCAGACTGTACCCATAACAATTTTCTTACGTTCCTCCCGGCCTTTCAAAGCTACGACTCGAATCTGATTTCATTGTCCGGTTCGTTTTCTCCTAGCATGCGAATTGCTTTAATCTCCACTCGGAATCAGTTCGCCTCGCGATTAAACGTCCACAATGTCAATGGTAATAACAATGCGATCGGAATAAAAGGGTCGAAAAGTTTTACGCACCGAATGCGATCTTCGCCGTGGATATCAGGCATATATCCCTTTGTTCGTGAATCATTAAGATCCATGGATCTTGGGCCCATGATGCTCTGCGGAATGCCAAGAGCTACCGAATTCGAGTGAAAGAAGATGAGCTGGGGAGTGAATCGTCACGTGCCTCGTCCTCGATCGCTATCGAAATTATCCTGCGTATACGTTTTTGCGTCCCTCGGGCAATAAAGTCGTCGGCCGTAAGCGCCGTGCCGCGTCCTCTCCCCCGATGATACTTATCTGCGATCTACGAGCTAGAATTGGCTATTTATGATGCCTTTTCATCTATCAGCCTCTACCCTCGCCACAACAACGCATCGACGTCGCGAGCAATAAAATTCAACTTCATTTCCGTAGAAGAATCGCGATCATCCATGGCTGGACCCCCAGCAATGGATTCGCAAAAATACACCCTCCGGGGGAAAGGGATGGAAATTATTTATCAGCTTAACGAAGACAATGATATTCTCTTTTTCTTCGTCTTTCCTTTTTATGAATCCTATAAGCGAAATGTGACGTGGACATTCTAGTTAAAAAACTCTCAGAACCACTTTGATATCGACGGCGAGTCCCTGAGAATTTATTATTTACGTTCATTAATACCGGCGAGGACACTTTATAAAGAGGAAGTATTGGTCGAATAAAAAAGTCGAATTTATAACGAAGTTAACCACTCCGGAATGGATAATTAATATATATACATATTTGTCGTTTGCTTTTTAATGGATTCAATTGATAAGCGTAAAGCATATCGATTGCGACGCTGGTATTTATCATGGAAATCATAAGTCCTGTCGATACAATTATCCTACATTTCCTTTGTTTCAGTGTCTGTTCATTTTTTCTTTTATTATGCTTCATTTCCCACGAGCAGGATGTTATTATCAAACTTAAGAAATCGACGTTTATTTAAATAGTCAACATAATGATTTTAAATGTTATTTATTCAGACACCATAACCAGTCGAATAGAGCTTTTGCAAGACTATATCCGTACCTGTCATTCAATATCTACTCAGAGTGCCCAAACTTAATTGCTCTGTAACAAATTAGCAATAATAAGTTAATCCTTGCATTTCATATAATTAATAAATCTCCTCTCCCTTTTTTCAGAATCCCTTCGACACCCGGTAATAGAACCATCTAACGAAACCGACAAGCCGTGTCTTGATATGTAGACGTTAAAAACCATTCCCCCTCTGATTTCATCCCTAGTTTTTTGGCGCCCCGTCGAAAAGGGACGCGTTTCGCGGAGGTATCCTACCACGGTCGACCCAATAAAAGACCAGAATCCACGAATCTGGGCAAATATTTTTTCAGGGATAGCCAGCCGAGTTCATTTGAATTGATCGGTTCGCTGGTCGAACGTAACCGGGGCGTACACGAGGACAAATTGTACGATTCCCAGCCTCTCGATGCGAAATCTGCAATCAAATCCTCGCTCTCCAACGTGGCCCACTCGACCTTTATGAAAGAACCCTTATTTACGATTCCTCGCAAGGGGGCGAGACAGTTGGCGCCCTAAGAGAGCGTCACATGTCATCGTCGTCCTTCTAACCCCCGAAAATAATGCCTCGTTTCTACGAGAGAGCTAATAACCGAATCTAAAGAGACGTGGCAATGCTTCGCCCTTACCCCCTCGTGCCCATTCAATTGGCGCTCCTTCCTATTTGCTATGGTAATTAGAAGTGGAATAAATGAAACGCGCCTCGAGAGGGGCAACGGGTATTTGCCATTCCGGCCGCAAGAGCGCGACGTAATCGTTGTTGTTGACAAAGTGAGCAACGTCGTTCCGTGGCCTCGTAGAGAAGCCGCAGGCTGTTGCGGTGCACATGTGTTGTCTCCTATGAGATTTATTGAGACGCGTTCTCATAAATTCTTCTAAAGATACAAGCGGTAACAAACGGGAACCCCCCTTGAAATTCGTGTTAAAATTACAGGACACTCCGTACAATTTGTCTTTTGTTGGTTTCAAACAATTAGAGAACCCGTGCTGCGCAGCGGGCGTTGTTGCTTTGCTCAGGACGCCCACCAATAACGTCAGTTTTGTCTTCTTGAATTCACAATTATGAAATATGATTCACATTGTCCAAGTATCAGACACGTGCATTGAAAACTCTGTCGTTGCATCAACCCCGTGTTGCCATGCCGCATTCAATAACGTCAAGTTCGACCTCCTCTGACTTTTTTTAGGTCCTATCAAGCAGAAAATATTCCGCTGTGTGTAGGAGGAAAGTTTACGACTCCAAGATGATACTTATCAAGATTCCTGACAAATTTCATTCAGAAAGATCTAAAGGCTACGTTTTGCGTGTGCAGCCGTAGCAGGGTGACCTTAATTCCAATAAAATGAAAAGCACGCCCGATGAAAACCGCACCGAAAAGGGAAGGAGCCACGAAAGGATCGCGATGAAAAGGATCCGGAGATGTGCGTGATAGCGAACTATATAGATGTGATACACGATAGAGAAGGTCGTCCGGGGGAGAAAAAATCAATTTCATTCCAAAGAAACTTGAACGCAGAGTTCGTGACGTCGCGTGCACCGGATCTTCTTACTTATCTCGGGGAAAACTCTTTTAAAAACCCGTTGAAAAGCGCTGAAAATATTTTTCCCAATTCCCGTAATTCGAGACACGGGAGCGCATTCTATTATTGACGTATACAACGGGGATCAAACAGTCCTTTAAAGAAACCTGACGTGTCCTCAAGGGAGTACCGTCATCGGGACACCCTGTACACGAACCCGGAACAGTGCGGATGTTGAAATTTGACGTTGGTATTGTTCATTCCCAGGTTTAAATGACCTGTGCGTAGGACTCTTGTCGCGCATTGCTGAAGCCTCCTAAAGACGCCCTCGAGCGATGAGAATTAAACGCGCGGAAATAGCAGATGGTTGACTAGGCGTATCATTACGAAATAACAAATCTACAATTATCCATTTCGTCAAAGTCGCATAATGTTTTCCGGGGGCTGTCAGGCCAATTTTCATCAAGGGCACGCCCCGGTTCTTTGGGGCCCGGGTCGGAGGACTTTTCGAACTTGGGGGATGCGAAAACGCCGGTACTGAGATAAAAGGCCAGGAGCTGGTCGAAATATATTGTTCGACCCTTTTCTCGAAATTGAGAGGCGTACGTGTCCCCGGGGCAAGGGCGTGAGCGAAACGTTGCAGCGTTACGCCCTCAGCGACATTACGTATCACTTAATACGTCCCTCTGCCTGACAAATAGTCTGACTCATGAGATTTTATTAGTCCCGAGAAGATCTACCTGCGAGTTGTGTTCTGTAATTGCGCGATTTTCATCCCTCAACGACGACTAAGAATGCATTTGCTGGACTGGGGCTATTCTGGGTCACTTAATGACCATAACATAACAAAACATTCGGAGTAGATGATTTCTTTGGACGTTGGTGTAAATTACACCATCATTTAACTGATTCCTTTGTAATTTCTCAATTTATCAAAAGTATTTGAAAAATCCATTTCAAAAAAGACAAATGATTTGAAAATGATTCTGGACGTCACCTCGTCAGTCTCTCGCGAGATTCTTTGACGGATTTCCGTCGTGATACCGAAACGTCACCGACGCGTAAGGAAAATTGATCGGGAAAATTCGGAATTACAAGTCGACGTCGTCCCGAGTTCGGAGTTCGGTGTTCCGCGGCTTCTCAAAATCTATCAGCGTGACAAGCACGTTCCGTAGCAAAAAGCACAAGAGCAAACATTTGCACTTCCGCGCCGGTGTTTCCCGTTCTCCCTTTCTGCTCTGGCACGTCTTCTTTTGGCCGCAAGAGAAAGAGAAAACACTGACAGAAAGAGAAACATGTCGAGAGAAAGAGCAAGTTCCAACGCGACGTCGTAAATTCTTATTAACAAGTTTCGGTTCATTCCCGAGTTCATAAAGCAAAGCGTGGGTCTGCGGTAAACAACGGTCCGTATAATGTCGATATATAAGTAACAAAGGATTCGCCACGACGTCAACAACAAAAGGGGGAAATGGCGTCCTCCTTTAACGGAGAGAAAACTGCCAATCCCGTAGTATCTAATCAATGTCGAAACGATCGGCAGTTGGGTTACAATTACTTTCTGCCTAACCCAATTGCATCCGCGACGCATCTGGTCGAAGGGTATACGCAACTCGGCCATTTTATTTTCCTACCGATATATATAGATATATCGGCGACCGTCTTGAAAATCTTATTAATTCGATCCCGTTGACTGTTTGCGGATTCGACATTGATAAATGATATCCACCGCTAACTCCTGCCATAACGTACAACGGCTGCATAAACCGCCGGTTTGCGGGATTCGATACATTTCTTATCTGTCACGATTAGATGAAGTATTCTGCTCCCGGAGCAATTTTCTGAACGATTCTACGAGAAACAATTTAACTCGATATTCTAGTACGCTGTTCAACAATCTCTACTCGTTTCTGTAATGCTTGGGTGAAATCGACGGAAAGTCTTACGATGATGCTTGTTAATCTATGTGTTCATAATCAATCAATTTTATTTTAGGTTTTTACTGTAAAGGTACAAACTGTTTTATGGGATTTGGTGGCCGATTTTATGGAAAACGGAAGTTGTTATGACGAAACAATTTATTGCGGTGAAAAATTCGAACACCATCGCCAACCTTGGATGAAAAAAAAGATACCTCGCGAGCCAAGCAGCAGTATCGATCCGGATATCATAAAATACCGAGATGGCAGTTCCTTCCGTCGTATGCGACTCGGAGAAAGGTTCTCTACGCGTAGGGCACCGCATTAATAATAACGAGACCCTGTTATCGGGGCGCCTTCGAAATCTACATCGTGTAATGCAGACTGCCTCTAAAATATTTATCTGCGGACGGCCCCTCTGGACCAGCATCGATGGAACCTTACGTTGCCTTTTACGGCAGGCTTGCCAACCGATAAATCGATATCGTCAAATTTTCAATTATTTGCCGAACCCATTATCAACCAGACATCTTTAAAAGGGTCCAAGTTACTCCGTCTTGCGGATAGTCGTTAAATTATTGTTGGACGCTAGTGTGAAATTAGTGACTCGTACGTTCTCCTAGAACGTCAGCCAAGTGTGTTTTGGGAATGCTAAATATTTCATGAGTTAAACGTCGATGCAGAAAATGATATCTTAAAATGGACCAGAATATTCCATGTGGAATTCGATGTCTTCAAAAGTACAATCAATATTACACTGAGAGAAGTTGTCGGAAAATTACTATTCTCTACAGGAATTTGAAACTAATCCAGAATTGGAAACTATATAAGTTTATGAAATTTACAACTAATTTACTCTTGTAGAAAATTTTAGTAGTCAGAATACCAAAAATGTTCTAGAACACCAATGTAATCTTCGTGATAAATACATGCATACAAAGTGTGCCACAACTTGCGAACCGTATTGCAGGAACGTATTCTACATAAAATTTCAAGCAAACAAATCTTCTAGCAATATTGGATCCGATGTTTACAATTTGATTAGCGCGCCATTGAAGTTTAGAAAAAATCACTCTTTTTGCAATAACTTTATTTGAATTTATCTTACCAAAATTAGGCTCATTATAAAGTCACTTTCAAGCTCTACTATTCATCTCTTGAGACTTTTTGAAAAAACATTTCGTTAAAAATCGAATGAAATACCCTTGAAAAAAACCGAATAATCTAATCCCTAATCCAATGAGATCCAAGTTATTTTTATAAAACAACAAAAAAATCTAAGATTTAGAACACTCTACAGCTCTACAGATACTTCTAAAATATAATATAGAGTATTTATGTATTTTCTTCAAGAATAGAAATTTTCATAAACTTTTCACCATTACAAAATTCCCAGTATTATCGAGTTTAAAATAGAAGATTTTCTGGGGATATCATAATAATTATAAAGTTACTACATGGTAAGAAAAAAAATCAAATTTCATCTTAAAAAAGTTTGTCATTTCTTCAACTAGTCTTAAGGAGGTTCTAAAGTGCTTGTCCGATAAGCTAGGAATTTTCACTAAAAACCGTAAATAAAAAGTGACTGAATGGATTTTTTTAAATTCGGGCTCCGTAAGGGCAATTTTAATTAGTACAGACGATATCCTAGCAAATGCCAAGGAAATTAATTGAGAATTGACTGAGAATTTTCGGAAATAAATAAAAATCACTTATTTCCGAAAATATTTAGTCAGTTACTAATTAATATCTTTGGTATTTTCTAGGAAACTATTTATAGTGCTTAGAATTGCCCTTACAATGCTCGAATTTTAAAAATGTTATTCAGTCATATTTTATTTACATTTTTTAGTGAAATTTCCTTCCTTACGGGTGTACTTAGAATCTCCTTAAAGAAGACAATAGCAATTTTCCGGGGATTTTTAATAATTTTCCATTCGTGTGTCCGTAATTTATTCATAGGTGCGCATATACTTATAGTGTGACCATACTAAGAATGATTTAGATTGGAAACAATCCTAAAATTGAACACATTTTTAAACACCTACATATAAATTAAAAATGAAAATTCAATAAAAATTATAGCGTATAATTACATTTTAATTTATTATATTTATAGATATAATATTTTTGGAAGTTGCAAAGATATTAATTATTTAACTATTAGTTAGACAAAATACTCGTTAAGTTTGATTTACTTTTTGTATACTAAATTAATGATAAGATTAAGAACGCGTTTATTTTCCCTTATTCATTTAAATTTCAGAGAAACTTAATTATCCTGAAGGACTATTACTTTAGTCTCAGTTGACAAGTCATGTGATATAATCATAACGACTAAACACGTGTGATATTAACCATTTAACAAGTTGGATTAACTTATCTTTAGCTACATAATAATTTAGTATATTCAATGAAGTGTTTAATCATCTTAATCGATTAAACAGTCCTCACGCGATCATTTAGTAAGACATTAATTTAGTTTTGTACATGTAAAATCTTATAAATATTGTTTTATACAGTACAATAACGAAAAATAATTGAATAAAATGGTTAAGATTGTCAAGAGAAAAATATCATCAATAGTTAAATTACAGAACAAACATTAATTAAAATAAAAATCGAAACCTAAAAAGGTTCGTAATATCATATTCATATTTTATATAAAATCGTCTTCAGTTATCTTTTTAAATTTCTTAATAAATTATTTAAAAAGTGTAGATGTAAAACTTAATGAAAATAAGAGTATAAAACTTTAAATTCGAAACTTAAAAGAACCTACAAAAATATTATACCGGACCATACTTAATTATAGTTAATTGATAGGATTCTCTTTTTAAATAACTTGCATCGTCGAATTCCATGAAGTCACCATTGCCACTTTATTTAATAACTCGGCTTACCTGCAACAAAAAACCAAAGAAGAAGAATTAATAATATAGATAGTATAATACGTTAATAACGTTCATGTAAATAAATTTGTTTATACATGTATTCAATTCAATGAAATAATAATATAATGCAAACTTGAAAGTCACGGTACAAAATACAAATGCATTTCTAAATTAATGTCAATGTTTGATCCTCTTACAATTCGTAATGAAAAACGAAATGCTATAAATTTATTAAAACGCGATCACAATTAAAATTACACAAAACTGAATACAAGTATAATTTTAAAATTTCAGGGATTGATAATGGATATAGTAAATCCATATTTTTATCGCAACAAACGGGAGTACAATACAAATATTTTAGTACTATATGTTTATATCCTTTTAATTTCCGTAATTTTATATTCTGTTAATATTGTTTCTAACAATACATGTGTTGATCGTAAATACTAAATCAGCTTCAATATATTATGTATTATTGGTTACGTGCTAAAGTGGTATACTAAAATAATGGTAGAAACTTAATTAACAATTTACATAAAGTTTTCAAAAAACTAGTACTCTAAATCATTTGACAATGCGATAAAATAAGACACCTGTTTTTATAGCATAAAATTACAGTGTAAATAGTTTTAACGAATTATAAAAAACAAATAACTACGTCTTCCTTTCACGTAGAATTGAAGCTACTTATTATATAGAAAATGTTTATCAGAATAGTAAAGAAAAACAAACTGCACAAGAGGAGTTGCATTTTTTCCTGATAGTTTACCAAAGTTCCATAATTTACTCAACAGATGGCTACATGGTTATGTTTATCGTGTTCGCAATTGTCCAAATAATCTTCAACTAGGAATTATCGTACCACTGTATTTTAATAATGGTTAAGTAGAAGTTAGCGTCGCAAAATATTTGTAGGTTAAATCTGATGTGTGAGTATTGATTATTTATGGTAATTTATTTATAATATTTGACTAAATTAATAGTTTATTAACAATGTTTACCAAAAATTTGGGAATTATCACATTTTTAGTACTCGGATTTCCGTAGTTATTCAAATCATATATTTTCGTTAGGCATAACATACCGAAATATTGTTAATAAGTTAATAATAATGTTAATAACAAATATTTCTTTTAATTTAGTATTTTAATATTTCAATATTAGCAATAATAAAGTTTAGACTGCAAATTAAACTTATCAACGAATTTTAGATACTTTTATAATGTTCTAGACTTTTTTTAAATATTTACCTCTGGTAAATTTTGTACACACTGTATTTGAACGCACAAAGTTAGTCTCTACATGTTTTTAATCGCTAACTTTTATATCGAATAAAACAACAGTAGAGTCTTGGTATTTACCACTCGGTTCCTCGCCTTCCTCTCGCGTTTCGTTATATTTACAAAAAGAAGGGGAGCGACGCTTCTCCCACTCCTCCTCAATCGCGTTATGTTCGTGACGTCACAGCAGGCCCTTCACGAGGCCCCAGTCTGCATGGTGGGGGAAAAGCAGAGCGGCAACTGGTAAATATAATGAGGCGGACCCGGAAAAAATATGCTGGGACGTAAATATAACGAATCGCAATTATACCGGGACTTTACTGTACTATATTTGAATGACTAAAATCCTCAAGTAAGAAAATAATCTCTAAATTGGATTTTATACAAAATATTAATAAGATATGAAAAGAACCGGGTTATCATAAAACATTACTAGTATATTAGTAAAATTATACTAATTGAAATCTTGATTCTACTAATACTTAAAAATAATATATGACTAATGAAACAGTTTTTCACACTGTATTAGCAACATTTATTACTAATTCATTACCAATCAGATTTTTCTTTTCTTTTTTTTTTTTATATTCCGGCCTTTCTGTAATGATTTAGTAATTTTTAAATAATTCAAATTTAGAGACTAACCCAAATAGGAACTACTGTAAAAATATACATAAAAGCAATTGTAAGCAGTAATGACCACGTACAAATTCAGGCCTTATTTTGCATATTTGGCAAGGAAAGTAAGTCTCTAAAAAATAGTCGCCTCTATAAATTAATATCTCTCAGATCCTCTGCCAACTAATAACTTGTATCGACATGATCATGACTCGTCCTCTGCGAATTGTTAAATGTCCCGTGCGCAGTAATGGACTCCTTGATGTTTAACGATATGAAGCCCCGTCTAAGAGACTATTAGTTAACAATACAAAGTGGTTTCGAATCCCTGATACTTCTGCGGGACGGTCCACCAATTGTCCAGGGAGTTTCTGCGGTAGACTACATTCGACAGTGATACCATTACGAAACCCGTACACGAACGTTACTAGTTCCACTAGCATGTCCGGCAACCTACAGATAACCAAACTGCTAATAGCAGTGTTATCTTTTACAATTTACCCTCTGCCGGGAACAAGACTATATGGAAAAATGGGTGGTGGTCAAGCAAAACGAGTTTAATACGTCGTGTATGTGCAAATTATTAGAAATCTGTACTAGTCTTTTTTATTATCTGTCGTAACTAGTTTAAATGAAAAATACTGAATGTAGGTCATAAGAAAATCTGTAAACAATAGAAGTTTCATGGATGTTAAATTTGTCTTCGCTTTTTGAAGTTCTTCAAACCGGATGTGTTTTGCAGCATCCAGGATCCGATATTGTTCTAACCCATCCGACCAATCCGCGTTCCTCGATTCTCGTATAAATACGTAAATTAGATTCCGCCGCGATATTACAAAAGCGTTATGCGGTGTTTGCGGTGGTTGAAAGGCAGCCGGGAAGGACTCTGGACCCGGGAGAAAGAGGATTGGCCGGTTTCAGCCACTTAGCCGCTATCCGTTTCAGAAGGGCGAGGGCGGGTCCAGGTTATTGTCTCCGCGAGAAGTTATGAAAATTACGTGCTCCGATGCTTGCGAGGAGCTCACAAAGCTTTCGCCAAAACCATCGCCCTTATTCCTGCCGTCATCGCTTTCTTGTTGGAGCTCTCTGCGCTCCACATTCGGAGGTCCAGGCCTTGGGCGAAACTGCCCCCTTGATCGGTTCACTTCCGAATTTGCTGCTTTTTACACGCTCCACCGATCCTGATATAAGATCATCCCAGAATCTTCATGTTTCATCGAGATCAACGTTTCGAAAATGGGGAGGCTTTAGATCTTAACGAATGTGATTATATCTTAAAGGAATACATTAGTCGATTTACCCCCTCACATAAGTAATCCGAAAAAAATCCTAAATGCATCAAAGAATGGCAAGTTGAATGCGAAATCCCAGCCGGTTGCTGTTACGTATAAACCGCAACGTAATCACTGCGAGTACCGCGACACATCGAAAGGGAGCTTATCCGTTAATGGAAAATGTAATCTCTGTGTAGAGTATATATTCTGCAGGAGCTGGCAACAAAAATGGTACAGGTGGGTGCACCACCCTGATTTAAGTGTGGAGGAGAAATGCTGCATGCCGTTCGAATCGAGTGCGCCGATTACCAATATGTCATGCGTGGTCTATGCAGTTTGTCACTGCTAAAAATATATATATATATCTATGTATGCGTAAGGCTAGATCCTGAATGAAAGCGGTGAATGACAAAAACGTGGGGATCGAAAAGCTCGCTATCGCTCCCGAGCAGATGGGCTTCTGATGGCTTCGCATTCGTATTGACATTTGGCGTTGATTTGTTTAGTATGCAGGATCCTCCCTACCCTGGCTCCCCTAGCCGCTTACGAAATTAGCCACTGCTGCTGAAGTGCGGTGATTTTTTGTCTCGTATTGTGATCGGCAAGAGTACCAATTGAATATAATGATGTTGTTTTTGGGATATCATTTTGGTAAGTATGGTTGTTTATGGGGGGGTACTATGACATCAATATCGGTTCGAATAGTAGAAATGATGATCAGGAAATGGTCTGATGGCTCATTGGAAGACGTGTCAGGTATTTTTAAAATGTTGATCGATCAATTGTGGAAGTACTTTTGTTAGCTAAATTTAGTCTGTTTAAATAGTAAACTGGCGCCCAACGAAGGGCCCATGCCGTCAACAAAAAAAAGGCAGAAAGAAAGGGTCAACAATGAACATCTTTACATTTGTTTCAATTTTCGTTCTGATCTTTAGGTTCCTGAGAAGCTCCCCAGAATCAATGGACGTCCTCAGGAGCTTCTCAGGACATCTTAGGACGGATTCAGTTTGGGCACTTTCGGGTTCCATACATAGATTCGTTATTTAAATATTTTTTGTTTTAATTACAAACATTGATCATGAATAAACAGGCATTCGTAAAAATTACCTCAAAGTTGATAATTTACAAATAATACGATTAATGTCATCAACTTTTGAAAATAATTAGATATGTCCATCAATTTTGGAATTTGCCATTGTCATAAACAAAAATGTGTCAAATTCCCTACGATGTTAAAAAGCAAACACCGAAGGAAACATTCAATCAGTAATAAAAATAAAGAACAATTAAAACATCACGGATCAATTTATACTGGACTTGGGTGAAAAATTGGCTGATACGAGTTTATTGGCGTTAAATTGTTGTTCGGTGTATCAATTTTTCAATACATTGAATTCCGTTCATTCTTCGACGTACGTTCATGTATCTTGAATATCGGCACATTGAGAGCATTTTAATCTGTCGGATATTCGACTGTCGGCTTTATGATTGTCGGTTCTCTGATGTGCGGATTTTTCCCTGCCCCATCCTGTAAATCCCACTAATATTTCCAATAACGAAAGACCTTGCCGATTAATTTTTCATCTCGATGCAATTTACAAAAATGAATGGGCCCTTCATTTTTCTCCTTTAGTCGTAGATAATAAAAAATCTGACGTAAACAAAAGTGCACATCCTCGTCATTTTAACTTTATGTTTGAATATTTCTCGGCGCTCTTGCGATGGCAATGGCATCAGGCGTTGAAAGTATCTCAAACTTCAGTTTGTTTGCTTACATAACGAAATATGGAAATGTCGAACATTTTTCTTCCGCACGGTATGAAGAGGGAAAATCCAATATTCTGCGGGGCTTGCGATTATTTACATCTACCAGCAATTCTCTGTGTTATTTAATGGACTTCGAAACAGTGGATGAAGCAATCGTTTGCGGCTATTTCATAATATTAATTTAAAATTTCTGCCACGTGAGTAAATTATCGAAAATATAATTTATGGGATGGTATTTTGTCGTTCGTTGAATGTAACTGCAAATTTACCGATGGTAATGAAATTAAAATACAAATAGAGTCATGTTTGAATATCTCTTTTGAGATAAATATTAATTGTAATACGAATTCTGAATCTTGATTATTTAATTTGGATCATTTTTTATTTTATTTTTATTTTTTAAATTAATTTCAGAAATCTCCGAAAAAAATTAAATAAATACAGAACGAAACGAGGGAAGTAAAAGCAAACAATTTACAAATAACTCATTCATATAATTGAATCCGCCGTTTAGAATTTTTTAAAAATGACTTCGATTAATCAGCGACTACAATAACTCTCGAGTAAGATAATTCAATAACAAAATAACTAATTTTTTGTCAAACTCGTCCGCCATTTTGTGCTTTTAAAATTTACCTTCAGATTCGACATAATAAAAAACAGCTGTATAGTAAATTGCAAGTAATTCTTACGCCAGAAAAAAATTGTATTAGGAAATTAAAAGGCTTCAAAAATGGCAGGGTTAAGAAATTGCAAAATATTATTTTCTAGAGCAATAGACCTGAAGGGAATCTAAGAATTTATTCATATAAAGAAGTTGAAAACACTATCCGATACGGATTAATTTTTATTTGACATTTGCAGTATCATTTCTAAATGGATTTTTCCTATTGAAAACGATGGCGCTAGTCAAATTTACCTGTCACGTCATATTTTTGAGAAAAGTGAGGTTAAATGTTCCAAAAATGTGCGTTTTTTACCATATTTTGCTTGTGTTTGTGGCAAAAAAAAATTTATTTTTGATAATCGCAGTATCGTTTCTAAATGGATTTTTTATGCTGAAAATGATGATGAGAATTGTTAAAATTATTTTTTTATTGATGAAAAACCGAAGGTTTGGAAATTACATTAATTTTTGCTCGCGATGAAACATAAACTGTTAAAAGAATTACGAACATTAAATTATCAAAATTTTACAAAGTAAAATAATCTCTATACTGTAAAATATATTATTAATCCTTGTTAAAATTACAATTTATATTATTAAATACTTTTTATAGGTAATAAAACACTATGGTGCTGTTTCTTGTGAAAAAGGTAAGTCAACGTTCATGTGCTTGATTCTAAATGAAAAATGTAAAATATACCGTCTTTAAGTATATATGTACGAACTGAGAGCCAATATATGCCAATTTATAAAATCATTGAAAAAATATTCGATTTAACTTTTCATCATAATTTTTTTTCACGATTATATTCTGTAAAAATGGTTCTAAAACTTGTCGAAGCAGCCATTTCTGATGTAAAATTTTTAAAACAAAATTCTAAGTATCCAAAATAGCGGCTAAAACATGAAAAAATCACCGAAAGGTTCAGGAATTTTTTATTGAGGAGAAAAGTTTTCAGAATTGATCAAGGAATATGCAGAAATATTGTCACAATATTTTACACACGTTGTTCACTTACAAAATCCCAAAATTTAGAAAGTCGTCAATTAAAATTTGGAGAAATGTGAGGGTAATCTTTGAACACTTCCAAGAACTTAATATTTCGATAAAAACATGTTTTTCCGAAAATTTATCAATTCGAAATAAAAAAATTCCCAACATTTTGGATGTTTTTTCCTGGATATTTTTCTAGGAATATATTATTTGAAAATGATAGACTTTTCCAAAAAACGTTACTGAACAAAAAGGTTAAAATTAATCGAAGAATACACTGAAATGTTTTACGAATATTTTTTAAACACTTTGTTTACTTTTCAAAATTTCAAAATTTTGAAAAAAAATGGAAAAAGTCTTCCAAAAAAATGTGCAAAAATTTCAGGGTGTTCTTTGATCAATTTCAAGAACTTTTTGTTTCGTAACATTTTTTCCGCACATCTATCCTTTTAAAAAAAGGATCTTGAACATTTCGCCAATGTGTTCGTGTTTTAGACGCTATTTTGGACACTTTCACATCAATTATCAAAATCTTACTCTGTCATTTTAATGTTCCAGTACCGGGGACAAAATTTCTTTTCTTCGAACAGGAATTCTGAAATTATTTTAATGTGAGAAAACAATTTAAAAAAAAACATTTTTCGGTTGAATTCTTTAAAAAAAATCTAACAAAATATTCAGAAAGTTCAGTTAATTTTATTGATTAATCTAATTGTACCGGGAGGGTTCTACAAGAGGAGGCATAGAAAAAGACATTTTTCAACTTTTGCGGATGATGAGTGCACAGCTCAACATTTGGTTGAAATTGAGTTCGAAAAAATATTTTTGAATGTGCGGAATAATTTTGTCTAATAAAAAGTTGATTAATTAATCAACAGGATATTAATGAACAAAGATCAAAATAAAAAATGTTGTGGATGTACGATATAGTACAATTGTTCCCGAGTATTTAAACGAAAAATCATTAAAATCGGTTAAGAATTCAGCCGTCGAATAATTTTGCCGATAATCAGCTCCGTATGACGACCGTGTGTCGGCCTAAAAAGAACCTTTTTTTACATAAAATACAACCGTTGAAAACTATAGTGAAAAAACTTGACTTAATAGTTAAGTTACGGTTATAACCATTGTGAACTCTCTTGGTCAGGTATTTCATCTTCTCTATGGGTGTCATCAACATCATTTAACGTCATCAGCATCAATATCAGAAACATCAGAAATCCTCATTAACTTATGTGACATCGCAAAACGTTTTCTACAGTTGTCTTATTTCAGAAAATGCGACTAGAAGTCCAGTCCCATTAAGTACCACTTGAAGTTATCGATGAGACCTGCCCAAAATCTCCTCAATCTTCGAAACAACCTGTACATTCAATAACGTCATCGCCATCATTGTCGACGTTGTTTCAGGTCGCCGAAATGGGGTGTCGATCAGAACGTATTGTTCACGTTTCTCGATAAACTCGGTCCTTTCAACCAGTAAAGAGCAGAAAGCGTGCGCAATAAACCATCGTCGGGTCGTTTGGCGCGATATTTGTGTTAGTCGGGTGTAATTCGAATCGAAGAGGCCACCATCCTGCACATAACCACTTGAAAAAAAAAACATCCCCCTTTTGGATGACGAGTGAAAGGGGAAAACGCCGGCAGCATCCTCGTCGCGCAAACACTGCCGTCTCACTTTTATTGCCTATGCCCCAAGACGTGGGAAGAAGAAAATGAAATTAGTCTCTTTGATGTCGCCCAAGAGCCTTCGAAGGACACTCGGCGAGAATTTGCTTATTCGAAAGTCTAGGCACGAGTAAATAACGCCGTCGATAAGCTTGGAGTTCTAATAAAGACCTCATTACTTATACCGTCTTGGGGACGGCCAACTTTCAAACGGATGAATAATGAAACGTGAGGTATAAGATTCTTTATCGTCGCTTTCTGACGTGTACTTTTTAGGACCCCGTAAAAATATGTTAGTCACCGCGGAAAATGAAGACCGTAAATTCCTTTTTATCGACGCTTACATATTCGTAATAAAGCTGAAATATGTATGTTGCCTAGCGTGCGAAAACGGATCGATGGAATGCTAGACCGCCGGGAAACAAAGGTCTTCATCTCTTTTCCTAACTTTTTCAAATCCTTTATTTCCATTATTCGTCAACAATTTAATACCGAGGGTTGTCACTAAGCAAAACTTTGATTAGGATCTTCAGTGGCCTTTGAAGATGAATTTTGAAATCCATTATCCAATGTTTACATAAAAATGATGAATACATTTTGGAATCAACCTCAACGAACGATCTCAAAAATGCAAGACCTTGATTATCACCGGCCATGCCGACGTTAATTTCCCGACGAGCAAATACTCTGCATTTTTCGAACTTCCCGTGATGTTGCTCTCGAAATGACATTATAATCTTTTTAGGTCTCCAGGAGATGACAACGGAATAGCAATTCGCTGCTCCAGGGGTTTGATGCAGCAACAGAAGAATTATTGTTTCCCGTCTCTCGAGTAACGTAGCTGGAATCAGCTGTTTCGTGTTTGGCCCTGCGGTGGATCGGTTATAAACAGTGAGGTCAAGCACCACTTAATCCCCACCCAGATGGACCATGAGTGACCACTTCGAGCGGGGAAAACAGAAAGTACCTATGGAGGAATAACACGAAGAGATTGCTGGGATTAACTATGCTCCAATTTCAGGTAGGAGCTAATAGTTTGAATATACTGATATATGATTATTTCGACAGTTTTTGCTAGTGATCTGTTAACACTTTGTTGCAGTGCTGGGAAATGAGATCGGATTTCCTTAGGTATTCTGGCGTTTTGTGACCCACAAACCTGCATAAAATTTGTAAGACTGAATGTCTTTGTATGGGGCCAGATGTTGTTTGCGAAATAATTTTATATATAGTTGAGCATTTTCTATTAGGCACTCCAGTAATTTTTGGGGATGTCTCTCCAGCAGACTAAAACACTGTAAAAATTACTGGAGTACTAAAGTAATATTAATACCACATTTGAGTACTGTAGAAGTTGTTGCATCACTCATTAACATCTAACATGAGATTTTTAGTTCATTTGCACAGTTCTCTAGCAAATCGAAAAATGATGTTTTGCTAGAAGGAAAATTTGTTTAGAAAATATAAAAACTCATTAGATATGCTTCAAACTCAGAAGCTACAGGTATTTTGGACCGTAGATTATGAAAATGATGTCAGATTTGTAAAAATTGTTTACTGGACTCCATTTAGTTGATCCGTCCCATTTTTAATTCATAAGCAAAACATATTTATATAATCGATACATAGTTAACTTCATAAATAATCAATTAAAGAATATTCTGACAGACGTCCAATGAATCGTAATCGCTAAATTACCGACTCAATCGTTTCAATCAATCGCCAATGAGATTTCTCTTGCCCGTTTCAATTATTCTCGCACGAGCGTGCAAAAACGATGAATCACGCTCCGACAAGATTGGAATCTGCGGATCCATATTAGTATCAGGTAACATCTTAATATCCAAATAAAACAATATAGGAGACTAGTCCGTCCCGAAAAGCGCATAATCACCCTTCCCAGGTCGAAAAAGATTGAAAGCTTCTCTTGGACTAAATCTCATTGCACAGCGGTGCAGCTTATTCTCGTTTGGTCGTAAATTCGATAACGGGCCCGATAAGGATTCGATGCGCGTTACAAAAGTGCATCGCTCTCGGTCTCCGAGATTTAGGTCAAAGTTGAACGGTGGCACCCTTAATTTATAAAAGCTTCGCACGCACGCTTCGCTCCTTATCGCTCGTGGACGCGTGCATATTTATATACGCACCAACACACGTTGCTTCCCGAAGATGACGTTTTATCGTGCTTGACTTATCGGCCACGTGCTTAGTTAGTACCTATCGCCTACTGCAGTTTCGTATAGATCGCATGTGATAGCGAAACGACTAGCGCGTCGCGAAATGTGCGAGATAATTCATTCGGGACTTTCGGTCTCCTCGGGCTGAATACTGGATCCGATGCATTCCTTATCTTCGTCGTTATATCTTTTTCCTACTGACCTGTGAAATTGTTCGATTTACGATGTTGATTTCCACGACTTTACGAATTATACTGGGTCTTCCGATCCATTGCGTTTATATTCAAATGTTTTCGACGATATGTGACCAAAATGCTGTTTTATTTTGAAAAAATTTGTATTTTTCATTAAGACAATATTTCTGTTTAACATGAAGCTGAAGCTAGCAACAGGTTCGTAGCAATGGATTCAAGAAAACTGTGGAAATGGATAATGTCTTATTAAAAATTACTTGCATTTAAACATTTTTAGACAAATTTTATACAAATTGTATATATTATTATATATACTGCTTTTGGCAATTTTAATGGCTGAAAACTGTATTTTTTCGAATCCGCTGCTACGAATCTGCTGCTAGCTTCAAATATACGTCATGACCTTGACTGCCAATGACGAAGATCTTTGTCATTTTGGACTTTTCCCAGAATGCCAGAAAAAGGTAAATCTTTGTCATGATATAAAGTAGACTTACAAATTCTGGAATTTATGTAAAATAAAACCAAATCCATTTCTAGACAGTCTAAGGTGTACTGAATATGATGGCGTTGTCCATTTTCATAATCGCTGTGTCAAAGAAAAAAATATATATCCACAAAGCTGGCAATTTTTGGAAAAATCTTAGTCATGAAGTATGCATTGTGTTCAATCAATTTATGCTTAAAAAGTTTATAAAACCACTTGAAATTTGTTAATCGGGGGTTTTCAGGGTCGTTGATTCCAAATCTGAGGTCAGATTTTGGACATTCAAAATGGCGGATCCAATATGGCGGACACTTTTTTGAAACGTCTAAGCATTCTGCTTGAAACTTGTTACTTGGGGGTTTTCGTGGTCGCTGATTACAAATCTGATGATATATTTTGAAAATTTAAAATGACGGCTGCAATATGGCGGAGAAATTTTCCAAAAATGGAACCATTTTGGTTGAAAAATTTTCAAAACCCAACTTCAAATTCGTAATCAGCGCTCCCGAAACTCCCAGAGCAACAAATATCAAGTGAAATGGTTGGAATTTAGAAAATTTAGAAAATTTGTCCGCCATTTTGAATTACCAAAATCTTACTTCAGATTCGTAATCAGCTACTCCGAAAACCCCCGAGTAACAAATTTCAAGCGAAATGGTTGGAATTTGGAAAATTTGTCCGCCATATTGAATCTGCCATTTTGAATTTTCAAAATCTGACTTCAGATTCATAATCTGCGTCCCAGAATACCCCTATACACCAAGTTAAAGTAATATCTATCAAATTTTTTTTTGTTGGCATTTTGGACATTTTTTGTAAAATTTTCGTGGCAGTCAAGAGGTTAAAATTACTTAATCCGTTTAGTTAAAAAGTTTCTGATTATGTTAATCAGTTATTTTGTTTTTTCTACCAGGCGTACGGTTATAAATGTCAACAAGGTAGACCTTCGGAAGAACTACCCGAAAAATAATGCATGGACATGTTTTCCGACGTATTTTGGGAAGCTGAATCTAAGTAAAAATTTTCGCTCGACCGCATTTTGGCCGCTATCTTGAAAAAACATCGAAAAACCGTTATTTTTAATTTTTGCACTATTTAATCTTCATTTACGATTTTACTTTTGGTTTTACAAAGAAAACGTATAACATATTTTTTGGAGAATTCTGTGCTCTACCTTTTTTGTTGAATACTTTTGTTCGTTCGACTTCAGATAAAACCAAAAAACTGGAAAAACAAAAAATTTTTCGATTTTCCAAGCAAAATTTTGTAGTTCCAAGTTACTTGTATAGATATAATAACATGTATACATGTTTTTTCAGGTACATGTGACTGGGATAAAAAAAAAATCAACAATACCTCTAGTAATATAAATCGCTCTTCATAATAATAGTAATAAAAATTCTGCTACACGTCGTATTGTTAAACTCATACATCCTCAATATTTGCTCCACAACATAATAAACTAAAACGTCCAATATAAATTACGATAATTGTAGAGTTGTTTAAATTACTGGATGTTTTGCGCGAAAATTTCCGAGTTTAATAGAGCATACGTGACTTTTACTGGTTTATATAAAGACATATCACGCTAGAGAACGATTTATAAGGGAACCTCTTACAAATGCAGCCCTTTTTTTATGAAAATTTCCCTTGGAACGACAATTCACGAAGGGAGCTGTAATACCATTTCGTCCATATGAAGATAACATCTGCGTATCATATATTAATATTTAACCCAGTTTTCGGCGTTATGACCCAACGTGTATGTGAGCGCATTCCCGGCAGTAAAATTTTATGTATACGAGTATTAAACACTTGGGAATCGTCATTTTGCCTCATTACAATTTACATTCGTTTAAAAAGTAAAATTCATTTATGTACTTTTGTTATGCTTGGACAATTGCATTTCCGTAGCACGAAAACGGAAAATGACAATCCAAACTTTAATAATGAAGGAAAGGTAAATTAATAATCAGAATGCCAATTTTCGTTTCCTTTTTTGCTTTCCCAAAAAAGTCGTGATTTTATCATTAAACGATAACTGTGAATTGCCATTTAGTGGCCAAATATTAATCAAGGAACATTTTTTAAGGCATACCTTCCTGATTCTTGATCAGGCTGTGATCATGTATCAGTCACACATTTCTTGAATCTTGAATACTGATCAATTTTTGTGAAATTTAGACAGTCGATGATGAGGTATGTCATATGTAGTCCAGATAAGGTATGCCTTATTGATTGTTGATCAGGACCGGATCAAACAGTAATTAAGATCAGACTCCGATCAGGTATTGGTCAGGTAGTAAATTAGACATACCTTCCCGAAAAGAAATAAATTCAGTCTAAATATTGATCGGGGTCTGATCTTGATTACTGTTTGATCAGGTCCTGATCAAGGATCAATAAGGCATACCTTATCTGGACTACGTATGGCATACCTCATCATTGTCTGATCAAGATTCAGTAAGGTATACCTTATCAGACATTGATAACCACTGATCACTAAAGTGATATTCAAAGTTATTATCTAATGATGGCGTCATATCTGATTCAGAAAGTAAATTAATGATCATTAACATCAGAGTAATATTAATTTTAATCATTTTTATATGTGACCAACGCCTGAAGGAAAACCTTGCAGGATCAAGAAGCCTGATTACATTCTTGATCAGACCCATATGGACTTTCCTGATCAAGGCCCAAAGACGGACGTAACTATTCCTGGTTCGGTTTTAATCCATAGAGTATAGTTCTGTTTAAATACGTAATTTTCAAGCTAACCTAAATAAGTATCATCTTATTTAGAATGAGCTGCTAGGAATCGGCTTCCAGCTTCATCCTCATTTGGAATGGGGATCAAAATGATGCATTAAGTTTGTGGATTTGGACGCTCACCGGGAATCACTATGAATTTAAGATGCGCTTAGCGGCATATATAATATATCGAAAATAGGTATACGTAATACACTCTTTTATCCGAAATTAGCGTTATCGACTCGAAGCCCGTCACGGATCAACGTAGTTAATAGCATTAATTCATCGCCACTCACGTTTCGCAATTTCACTGCATTGCTGTTGATTGCAAACGAACAATGGAAACGGAATTCGAGATTGCACAAGCTGTATTCAATCGCACCAGCTACTGTGTATATCGTCCTGCAGACACGACCCGCGAGCCCTGGCCTGACTAAATTTCCAGCTTCATCCCTGCTGCTCGCATTAATTATAATGAGTCCCGCAATTACGAATTGCGCAGTACATAGCGCTCTGTAATGAGTTAATTATGTTCCTTCTCTAGTCTGGTTACCAAGAACCTTTACACGACCAACCGGTATTACTTTTTCAAAATCCAGCTGGTGGAAATCTATCCATTCGTTGGGTATTTTTGTCTAACAATCTTGTGCAATGCATCAAAAATAGCCATTTTTATATCATTTTCTAAACATTTTTTCAGACTAATTTCGTTGCTTAGACATGTTTACGTAATCTTTCTTGTACAATTTTTCATAATGATATGAAATCATGGTGGGCTTGAATCAATTCTGAATATAAGGAACGGTCCTCCTACTGACGAATTTTTCGTTAGCCTGCACTAAGAAAACAATTTATTTACTGTAAAGAAAGCTTATTTAAATATGTCAAACTAAAGCACTTCATAACTGTAAATAACTTATATTTATAGCTAAAATATATTTATTTCTAAATGAAATGATATCTTTACTATTATGAAATAGATTTTAAATGTTGTTTAAGGGGGATCTAAAGTGGGGCGTCGGTAAGGTAGGAAATGTCATTAAAAACGTAAATTAAAGATGATTGAATAAAATGTTCAAAATTCGAGTTCTGTAAAGGAAATTCTAATATCTATAGACTGTTTTCTCGAAAATACCAAAGACATTAGTTGGTAACTGACCGAGAATTTTCGAAAATAAATAAAAATTTTCGGTCTGTTCTCATTTAATTTCTTTGGTATTTTCATATAGTAATTACAAACGCGCTTAGAGAGCTCGAATTTTGAAAAAATCGATTCAGAAATTTTTTTTAACTTTAGTGAAAATTCCTACCTTATCGATGGAGCATTTTTAACCTTCTCAAGGTTCAGAAATGATTCAGAGTTTGCCATAAAAATTATTGTTGCCTTTCTTCTGTTTTGTATTTAGTGCAATGAAAACAAAAAACAGATTAATTTATCTTGGGACTTCCCAAAGTTTTGTGTAATTATATATATCTGCCGTATTTCGCATAATTTCCTTTTTTATTACCAATTAAATAATTATTTTCTCTGAAATTTTCCTTCTAGTTTCATTAGCCATTTCTTTTATCGACCACGTGACGATGGGAATGACGATTCCTGCGTCGATCGTTGGAATGTTTGAATAACTAACATTTTTAAATCAGAATAACTAAGTGTAATAATAAAATTCTGTTAAAAAAGAACAATTTTACAGAAAAAATATAATTAACAAAACAATTAATTTATTCTAACCACCATAAAAATTAATAAATAGGAACAGCTTTTAGACTAGTAGATAGAACTATGGAACTTTCACTAATTAAATTCAGATAGAAAAATTTAAACAGTCAGACATATTTTAAAAGATAACGCTTATCCTGATTATCAAAGAATTTTAGAAAAAAAGCTCTATAATACCTTTAGTATTAAAATGGATAATAGAAAATATAAAAAAAAACATTTAGTATTTCTTATATTAAAAGCATTGCGGGAAGGATAAAAAATAATTTTAGACATCAAATCTTCAGATTAATTTACAAACCCACCGATTTCAACGTAGGTGGAATCAAACCTTTTACAGATAAATTAGACTAATTACATGCCTGTTGAAAAAATATAATTGTATCTCATTTTAAAACAATCCAAAACGCGTTATTTAAGACACATAAATGTAAGGGAAAATGACTACTAATAAAATAAAACTAATATAGCTGTAGTATTATCCTGATATTATAAAATTGAGTAAGACAAATTTTATTAAAAAAAAAAAAACCAGATGACGCGTATAAATATATTTTGGAAATTTGAATACGTAAAAATTGCATCGTGGCACTCATTAACACAGAAAACATTAAAAAACTCAAATTTAGCAAAAATTAGTTATAAAAAGACATGAAAACGGTTTCAACTATCGTTATTCTTCCAAGATGGTTCTATTTGTCAAGTTCCTCAATATCAAGTTATTCAAAGCCAAGCCAAAGCGCGTGATCATAATTGATTTTAAATATTTTAAAACAATATAGTATGTATGTCATTAAAACCGAATTAAGTACCCTAAAAGAAGACTTAATTCTAATATTAAACGTCCATTCGTAACCGTTTAACAGAATGTCGTAATTAACCCGTTTCGTCCTGAAATGCCGTCAATTTTGACTTCTTTTCATCAGGTGCTTTCTTCGGGAAAAAATCACTCAATCGTTTTGATATAACCATACCTATTGTATTTTTTCTCGAACTTTCTAAATCCGGTTTCCGATTGACCATATCTGCCGCCATTTTTTTACTATGGCGGTTTAAACACAAAAAAATTGTGAATTTTTAAAAAATTTCTTTAAATAATCGTATTTTTGAAACCGTGTTCGGAACAAGTTAAGTCTCTGTATCTGGTGGAGTAATTAGTTACACTAAACGATAGGATGGTTATTAATTCTCCATTCAAAATGGCGGTTCTCAGTCAAAATTTTGTTGAAAAATTTCTGGACGATCTAACTCAAAAACTACGAGCTTTTTAAAAAAAATGTTGAGAACGAAAAGTTCTTAGAATTCATTGAGAAATATAGTGGAATTTTTTCAGATTTTTTAAATGAAGTTTTGAGAAATTTTTTTTCAACATTTTTTTCAAAATTGTAATTTATTTACGAAAAATTCTGAACAAAATTTAGTGCATTCTCTGATAAATTCTAAGAGTTTTTTGTTATTTGCAATTCTTTCAAAAAGTTGATAGTTTTCGAGGAAATGAATTTCAAATATTATAGTTTAAGATTTTTCTTTTTCGAAAACTATCAACTTTTGGGAAAAAATGCATAGAATAAAAAACTCTTAGAATTTATCAGAGAATGCACTAAATTTTGTTCAGATTTTTTAGAAAACAAAATTACAATTTTGAAAAGAATTTTGAAAAGAATTTTTCAAAAATTCATTTAAAAAATCTGAAAAAATCCACTATATTTCTCGGCGAATTCTAAGAATTTTTTATTCTTAGCATTTTTTAAAACAAGCTCATAATTGTTCAGCTAGAGCGTCCAGAAGGTTTTTCAACAAAATGTTCACTGAGGTCCGCCCTTTTGAATCCGCCATTTTGAATGGTGAATGAATGACCATCCTATCTTTTAGTATAACTATTTACTCCATCAGATACAGAGATTCAGCTTGATCCGAACGCAGTTTCCTGTTAAAAAATACGATTATTTGAACAAACTTTTTCAAAATTCACGATTTTTTTCTGTTTAAACCGCCATAGTAAAAAAATGGCGGCAGATATGGTCAATCTGAAACCCGATTTAGAAAGTTCGAGAAAAAATACAATAGGTATGGTTATATCAAAACGATTGAGTAGCTTTTTCTACGAGAAAGCACCTGATGAAAAGAAGTCAAAATTTAGGGCATTTCAGGACGAAACGGGTTAACTGGTAAATTCGAAGTCTGAAATCTAATATTAAGGGGGTTCTAATTTCCACGAAAAACCCGTAAATAAAAAATGACCGAAACGATTGTTTGAAATTCGGGCTCTGTAAGGGCGATTCTAACTACCATATACGATATCCTAGAAAATACAAAAAAAATTAATTGAGAACTGACCGAGAATTTTCGGAAATAAGTAATATTTATCATTTCGAAATTTTGTATCTGATAATTTGATAGCCTGGTCGATTAACCTATAAGCGACACTAATATTGTACGTTATTGTACGTTAATAGACGAAAAATTATAAACTTATGGTGAAAAATAGATTTGAGAAGTCTTGCAGAGCTCTTATTCTTCTTAATGAACACTTGAAGACCTCTTTCTCATAAATATTTAAGACATCTTACCGTTTTTCAAAACTTCTTAAAGAGCTCTTAAAGAAGTCTTTTCGCTGATTGGGCATTCGATACCCAAGTCGATTAAAATAAGTTTAAAAACCAAAAATAATCAAATAAATCGCTGTAATCGCCATGAAAGCTCGATTACATACTCGCGGTTACTTTAATCAACAGCATTGTATTTTGAACGCAATTGTGCAAATTCGAAACGTGTCAGATTCAAGAATAGCGTCGTTAGCTGGAAGAAAATTGGAGCCGATTCGCGATCGATGCTGAATGACGAATTATCTTTGAAGAATCACGCACGGATGCCTACGTACCGTAATGCGTAGGTACACGAGTTTATTAAATGGACAATTACGGGATTAGTATTAATCTGGGCGAGAGGCCTCCTGTAAATTGGTTGCTTCGTTACGGCTGACTAGGAATCGATCTATGTATCGCAAATTCAATCTAAAGCGGCGTTTCGGATCCGTCGTGGACGAAGTTCATTACCCGGAGTTAGGTTCAGTGCCCTACGCCGGCGAAATTACTGTACCTTGACCAAGACCGGTAGCGAGATTTCTGTTGTGATGCTCTGACTAGGTAAATGCGACGTACTTATTATCCAGACAACAAAATCTATGGTAATATGATATCACGTCAGCATCACTGTAGCAGGATGAGATGTCATATTTCTTGGATGAAAAGTTAGGAAAAGTCAGTACTTTCCCTAAATTTCTTTGAAAAATATCAACGATTCAACGTCATTGAAAAATAGGAGTTAGGTGTCATTTTTGAAAATTTTTTCAGCAGCTTAGGGTTAAGATTGAGATACATACTTGTACTGAAAATTGTATGTGAATGATCTATCATTACATACTTTCTATTCCTGTACATTCGGACTCCAAAGTTGAGGTCCTAAAAACAGCCCAATTTTGGCCAATTGTTAGGGTCCACTGAACATATAGTAGGCTCTCAACTTCTGTCCTTAATTTACACGTTAGATCTATCATCATATGCTTCCAATTCCTGTACATTCGGATTCCAAAGTTGAGGTCCTGAAAACAGCTTAATTTTGGCCAATTTGTAGGGCCCACTGAACGTGTAGTAGGCCCTCAACTTCTATCCTCAATTTACACAATAAGCTTTACTTTATTTTGATTTTAAGACATCCCAATTTTTTGCTCACCGCAGAAAGCTTCAGGAAAGTTCGATATCTAAACGTAAATTCCAAACTTTAGGTTAGGCAAGATGGGCAATATCGAGGAGTACCAACCTATAAAAGGAAACCCTCTTTGAAAATCTAGTTAAACGTTGGCGATTTCCATCGGAACTTGGAATTAAAGCGACAAAGCTCGGCGCGTCAATGGTAATCCGGTCGCTCCATTATCTCGCATTTATTCGATCCCTTCCTCAACCCTTCCGGCTCATTATACCGAAAATCTGATACTTGCTTCCCGAAACTTGGGGATCGGCCATTTCCAAACTTTGCTAAAAGGTTCCGTACGTTCCCAGGAGGCACAACTCCTTGTCCGAATAATTGGCAGGCGGCGTGTGTATCAAACACAAACAACCTGCATTTGTTCGGAAGAATTACCATCGGTTTCAACCCTTTATCACTAACCGGGACGCTGGGTAAAACCCTGTTATAAATTATGCACGTCATATTCCATATTGTTGGTGAACAACGCGGATGTTTGCACCGTGACCAATATTGTTTAACTGACAATAAAGGAGATGGTTTCGCTCTGAATAGCTCAGTGTTGTTATTGAAGTGAAAACAGATGAACCTTCAATCCTGCTGGACACCTGACCGTTACTTACAAGGGGAGACTGCCAACTGTCCCCCTCCAATCATAATGGGGATGAAATATGTTGTTCTATATTAAAATCCATTAGACACGTGAATTTTCTTTTCTGCCAATGGGTATTTGTGCACAAGATATCAGCAATAAACAAATTTTATTAATAATATGACATTTCACAGTGCAAATTCATCAAATTAAAATGTAATTTAATACTTACGGGGTTTGAGGTCACTGACTTCGAATCAAAAAGGAAAAATTCAAAATGGTGGATCCAATATGACGAACAATAATTTTGAACAGTTATTAAAGTCGCTTAAAACGTATTATTTCGAGGTTTTTGAGGTCGCTGAATTTGAGTACATGATAAAAAATTCAAAATTCAAAATGTCGGATCCAATAAGGCGGACATTACTTTTGAAAATGTATTGAATTCGCTTAAAACTTATTACTCGGGGATTTATGAGGTCGCCGAATTCCAATACATGATAAAAATGTCAAAATTCAAAATGGCGGACCCTAGATGACGGGCATTACTTTTTGTAGCAACTAAGTTGTGCAATGCGCTTAAAACTTATTACTTGGGAGTTTGTCGGGTCGCTGAGTTCGAATATATGAACTAAAATGCAAAATTCAAATTACAAAATAAAATTTATGTGAATTTTCCAAAATAAAAAACAATGTCATCCAACATGCTTCATCATTAGCAACTTATTCTTTTAAGGTTTCGTTTTATATCTATTTTTTAATTTCTATATTTTGAAATTGTATAATATGTAATTTAATCTGGAGCATTAGTTGTGTTATTTTTTATTTCTTTTTTTTCTTTTATTATTATTATGTATTATATTTCAGTATTTTTCAGTTGATTTCTCATTAGTAGTACCATTTGATCTCCCATCAAAATTGATAATGATTATACCTGTCTACTAAATTTACTACTGTTAATTTTCATAACAAGTAATTTATTTAAGCAGTAGGTAACTGAAAAGTAATGTCCGTCATCTTGGATCCGACATTTTGAATTTTGAATATTTTATCGCGGATTCGAACTCAGCGACCTCAAAAATCCTATGTATTACATTTCAGCGCAATTTGATACATTTGTACTGTTAAATATCACATTATTAATAAAATTTATTTATTGTTGATATCTTGTAAACAAATGCTAAGTAGCAAGTTAAAACCTCTATAACTTAAAAACTATAATTTGAATGAACATGAAATTTTCCAGAAATCTGTAACAAACCACAGCTATCCTCAAAGGGTCATAAGTCTGAGAAAAATGTGGCGGAAAACGGCTTTCACGGCTTTATTTGTACAACTATTTAGCGTCAAAATTTTCAAACCGCGAAATCCCAGCTGATCGTTTACTCCAAATATAGGTGATTATAGATGATTTACAATTTTTACAGTGATTTTTCGTTATTACGACAATTAACCTTCAAACGAAAAATGTTTTATGAGAATGTTGTAGGTATAAAAAAGATTTACAATTTTCGTATAGATAATTTTTCACATAACCTCAAAGTTTCAGAAAAAATCGAAGAAACCGTGTCTTTTGTTTTTATTTTTTTTTTTTGGCTCAAAAATGATTTTTTTTTCTTCAAATTTTTAGAAGACTTACCTTTTTTTGTCCCGAATAAGCTGTAATTTTTTTGAATAATAATATTTATTGGTTTCTTTTTCATTGATTAAAAACGGATAAAAAACATATATTTTCCAGTGAAAAATCTAATAACAAAACTTTATATAATGAAGCTTTATTTAATAGAATTTGTTCGTTGAAATATCTACTTTTAGATGATATATGAATCAATTTACACTTACTATACAAAAAAGTGAAAAAAAAATACGAAAATCTAAAAAAACTAGATTTTTTTATTTATTAACTGATAAAATATACAACGTAATTACAGAATAAAACAACAAATTTTGTAATAGAAACAATTCTACAATAACAGAATTGTATACTTGTTTCTTTCTTTTAAATATTAATGTTGAAAATTGAATTAACATTGATGTTGAAAATCGAGTTTTTTGTTTTTCGAGGTTTTTGACACTTTCTTGTATAGAAATGTAAATTAATTCATATACCATCTGAAAGTAGATATTTCAACGAAAAAATTCCATTATATAAAGTTCCATTCTCTAGTGTTGTGACATTAGATTCTTCACTGGAAAATATAGGTGTTTTATCGGTTTTTAAGCAATAAAAGAAACGAATATATATAACTACTCAAACAAATTATAGCTTATTCGGGATAAAAAAAGGTAAGTCTCCTAAAATTTTCAAGAAAAAAAAAATTAAAAACAAAAAACACGGTTTCTTCGAGTTTTTTCTGAAACTTTGAGGTTATGTGTGTATACAAAAATTGTAGATCTTTTTTATACCTACAACATTCCCATAAAATATTTTTCGATTGGATGTCAATTCTCGCCGGTAATAACGAAAAATCGCTGTACAAATTGTAAATCACCTATATTTGGAGAAAACGATCAAATAGTTGTACAAATAAAGCCGTGAAAGCCGTTTTTCTCCACATTTTTGTCAGACCTATAACCCTTTGAGGTTAGCTGTGCATAATAAACAATTTTCTTACTGGAACATTTTCGTGAATTAAAATTTTCTCTTTAAATTAATCACTGGATTGTCTTAAAACACGTTTTTCCGAAATTTGCGGGAAAAGGTCCATCATTTTTTGTTTTTTAAGTGTTTTCGTGTTTTCTTGTTGTGTGAGACGCGGAAAACTCTTCCGACAAATTTTGCCGTTCCCAAATTCCCACAAAGGAATTCACTACCGTGCGTTGGAATGAAATTAAAATGACATTTTTGACGTTTATTTAAAATACATTTTTGTCAGATGGAAAAAAGAAATTCCCTACAAATACCAATTTTGACTTTTTCGATTCTCTAATGTGGATATTTGTGTTTTAAAGACTTTTGCGCAGGATATTTAGTCCATGTTACCGTCAGGATCAATGTCAGACAAGGAGTGTAACAACGTGTAAGCAATTCAGACTTACAAGAGTATGCAAATCACGACTACCTCACTGTAGGAAAAAAACCTAATCTTATAAATCAACAGTTGACCTCACGAGACCTGCCATAATCGGGCCTTTCAAGACTCGTATCAACATCTGGCTGCTAAAAGCGAGCTAAGCTATAACAATGTAACCTCTCGGCATTATGAACGCCTTTCGCCGTGTAAATACGTCAAAACGTATTCGGTACGTACACGTCGCAAATTGTTCTCCGGAGAGTAACCGCACGTACGCGAATAAGTTGTGAATTAACAGCACGTGCCAGGTACCAGAATCAGCTTTCTTCCAGAGGGTCCGTCGGCAATTATTCAAGGACCGAGAGGGATGCTGTTCAAGACGCGTTCTAACCATAAAAGCTATTTTCCAAACAATGACTTTATTTCATACTACCGCATGTATAAATGCATGCCGGCTACGAACCTCCATCGCGGAACAATGGAAGAAACTGCTGGGCGATGTGCTTGAACCTGCTTTCAGGGAAAAAAAATGAAGCGGACGCGAATTCCCTCTCTCGGCGAAGTGGCAGAACGAATAATCTAGGAAAATGTAACGAAGGAGGGGAAAAAAAATAACTTTACGCCGATGGGAAAATTTTTGCTCGCGCGAATGCTTAAAGTGGTCTTTAATAATGGAAGCGTTTCAAATTTGTTTCCGGCGACGGGGTTTTACTGCGGAATGGGCATACCGAATGATACATAAGAGGATTTTACTAAATTTCAAAGAATGGGAATTACTTGCGCTTTTACCGTATGAGTTTGCTGAAATTTTAGCAAATTGATTTATCACAATTTTTAAGGGATTAGTAAAAAAAGATATTGTGGAAGTAATTTAATATGTCAGGTTTTGCGCAGTACAAGAATCAGTAAAAAATTATCTTTTTGCATAATTTGAATTGCAAATCTACAAGAAATGCCTTAAATCGAAGATACTACAGTAGAGTCCCGGTATATTTACCCATTCCGTTCCCCTCCCGTCTCGTTAAATTTACCAAAAGAAGGGTGCCGCTTCTCCCACTCCCCTCAGTCGGGTTATGTTTGTGACGTCATGCAGGCCCTTCCTGAGGCCCCAGCGCGCAAGGTGGGGGAAAAAGAGAGCGGCGCCAGGTAAATATAACGAGACGGAACGGGTAAAATATGCTGGGTCGTAAATATAGGGAGATGCAATTATACCGGGACTTGTATTAGAAAAACTTAAGAGCCACGTGCGCCACTCAATATTTATGTTTCGTATGTGACTTGTTTTCCCAAACTTTAATTACGTTGCTAATAGTGGGCAACGAGCGTGAAATTCAATAGCGACAGACCGATATTGGCGACATTGTACAATCGCATTGAGCTAAACGTTTCCCGGGAGCAATAACTTCGGGAAAGAAGTCATTCGGAAGGTGGGAAATGCGAAAATCCAGAGCGATCCGATATTAACTCCCGATTTTCGCGCGAGAAAATTTGCATCGTACGTGGCGAGGTCATAAATTGCCCCGAAAATTTCCCTTAAAAATCTTCCAATATCTGGTAGTGATCCTGTCGCGTGGAAAATATCAAGGCACAGAGTGCAAATTCCACGGGAAAGAATGTGGTATCTAAAAGGTGAGAATAGTTGGACTTGACGTCGCGTTTCGTGTCGCGGTGTGACTTACGTATTGGAATAATGCAGCCCGGAATTCACTTATTTTCCCCGGGTTAGCTTCGCATTTTTCAGCGAACTTTACGAAATGCGATGATTTTCGTCAGACACCGATCCCGTGAGATACGAAACGCAGAGTGGAAAAGTCTTCAAGTCGCCTACGAAAAAGGTTTGAAATGCGCCGAGTAATAAAATAAACAAAGTATTAGAAACTGGGACACTTTTTTCGTTTTCCGCACAATGGCAAAACTTCGAAATTTGAATATCCATTATTAAATTCTCACAGTATAATACTTTTGTAATGTGACATTAAAAATTAACAATATATCAATATAAAATGAACAAGATGACGGTTTTTATGTATCTATGCGTAAAATTGGATTTTACTCACTAGTGTTCATCACGCGTGTATAACATCACATTTGACCCACATAAAAAGGGTAGCACGACTAAAAAACACAACGAAAAAGTAAAAGAAATATTTCACAAAAAGACAAAACAATTTACTATAAACGTGGATACACGATAGAAAAATCTAATCATTTTATACATCAATACTCGTTGAAAGATTCTATAAATCTTTGTGTAATTACGCCATTTTGGTTTAATGGGACTTCCTGCTGAAAGTGGTTCTAATTATATTTCTGCATTGTTTGTTAGGTAAGGTTAGGTTAGGATAGATTAGGTTACGTTATGAATTGTGACTTATATGCTTCAGCATATATGCGTGTTTGTAATCGTTTGGATATTTGTCAACATGTAAAATGCTTAGTATATGTATATAGATACACTATACTGTATATTAAATAGTCTATAGAGGGAAATATGTTACAATTTTCTGAAACAGTCGTTTTTTTGTTAAACTTTTAAATTCTGTTTAATTTTGTTATTAAGAAAATCTTTTCTCGTTATGTTTTTTCGTCGCGTCTTTTTTTGTCGTGATATATTATGCCATCTAACATAACCTCCAACCCCCATCCTCTAGGGGTAATAGAGGGGGTAACTTAATAAATTTAAATGGTAAACTTTATTTATCATTATAATTATTTTTTAGAAACATTACATTATTTTAAAAGCTGCAAAGAAAATGTTATTGTCTTATTCTCTTCTATATGCGAGAATTATATTTATTTATAATTTTATTTTGTTTGACCGATGACGCTGTAATCAGCAAAATAGAACAATTACGTTAAAAAAATTTAAGAATCTCGTGAAAAAGACACCGGATATTATTTTTGACCCTGCATTTAAATGCGCAGGTAACTTTTCCATTTTTTTTAATCTCTTTGAATTATACCTCATTGGCTGTTATCAAAAAGTTAGTCGAACTCATTATGCACGGAAAAAAATTACACAAATTTTACTTACAATTCGTAGCAGCCGATTAAAAATTCTATGTTTCTATTTTGAATTATACAGAAAAATATACATCAAAGTGTAAATATAATACAAAATATAATATAAATACCAACTGGAATCATTACTGGACTTAATTTTTTAAATCGGCTCTTACAAATTGGTTGCTAACATCAGCGTCATTTAAGTAAAATTTACCAAACAACTTTATAAGCAATATTTGTTAAAATTTATCAATAAATAGTATTTTAGTATTTCAACTTTTAAAGAATATCATTCAAAAATCAACGAATGAAATTTTCAAATGATTCGATTAGATATTATGAAATTTCATTAAAACATTTGCCGTAATCATTATTTACCAGGAAAATAATGAAAATTTACGAAAATTTGTAAGTTTTATTGCATAATTTGAACTAATTCAATAATATAACATATAGTAATTTAGCTGCTACTTCTAACTGGACTTCGATGCAGCTAGTTTGGTACCACATCCAAGTTAGCAAAAGCATCGAAGAGTTTGAAACAAAATTTAGTTGAGCAAAATTAGCGCAAGTAACTAACCATGTGTGCTGTTGTTCCTTAGTTATTATTTTCTAGTTATGGCTAAAATTTAACAGCTGTATTAACTTTTTAAGTACAGTGTAGATTACTCATTAAATGTACTAATAATTGAATATATTAAAAATTCTGATTAATTCTGCTCACGAAGCCGTAGTAAAAATTAATAAACTTCAGGACTAACTTCACAAGCTTAATTTTGAAAATTAACTTACTGTTCCTTGCTCAGGTTCTTATTTTTGATGAACCCAATTTCTCATAACAATATCTAGATGTTCTTTGACTCACCTGTAACAGAAATGAAATTAATCATTAATATAATTAATTTTCAATAAAAAACTTGATTAATTTATAGTAACCCACTTTTTGACTAATTCAGATTTAAATAGTAGAAAAAATTGGTGATTTTTAGAGCGTGGGGCTACATCACTATACGCTGCAATAGATCCACCAAAATATTTTTGGGATTTTCCGTTGTAAACTTATGTTTAAATATTAAACGACTAAACGTACATAATTTGCACAAGAATAATATTAACATCGTTTTATTTATACACAACATTTTTTTACATGAACACATTCATTTCCGAGTAGTTTTTAAGTCGATATTTCGAATGGTGCTGGTTAAACTTTAAAAAAATGATGTTTAACACGTATTTTTAAAAAAATTCTTTAAAAAACGTGATTTTTGAGGTACAATTTTTTTTAGAATGCAATTTTCTCATTCTATTTCTAAAATATACATTAATATATATTTTGATTTTTGTCGATTTGGAATTTTAAATGGCGCCCGGTGCACGTGGTTTCACAGGATTTATATGTTTAGGATTTATAAATAATTTGTTTAATATTGATGATATAATGATATAATTTGTTTATTTACATTTATGGTAATAACATTAGGTGTGTTTGCAAATTTTCAAGATTGCGGCTTATATTATTGACCACAAGTAAAAGTGCGTTCATCTTCGTGTTTTACTACAGAATAAGAAGGAATGGTAATCTATCAATTACCATTTTATTTATTTTTGGACATTCCTGAATATGATCATACATAATCAGTTTTTCAAAACCCAAAATGGTTGGATCCAATACGAAAAACGGGACATGTGACGTATTTTGTTACAACAAACGAACAATTCTAAGTATTTTTTGTTCCATAACTTTTTTTCGTTAACCCGTTTCCGCCCAAAATGCCGTAAATTTCACTACATTTTAATCGTCACTTTTCTTATAGAAACTAACGATGAATAATTCTGAATATTTAAATTCTATAGTTTTCAACCCTCCTCTTTCCGAATCCGAAGTCCGTTTTTCGCTAGTAGCAGCCATTTTTTAAATATGGCAGCGAAAATGCAAAAAAATAGAGAAAATTTCGATTTTTGGATCGGTTTTTCATGTTTTTTAATAGGTTCGCGATGACCGATCATTTCAAAGACCTGGATACGGTGGCATAATGAGTTTGACTAAAAGTTGACATGATCAGATATGCAATATATAAGATGGCGGATCCAAGATGGCGGATTTTTGCCGAATTTTGTGTTTTTATAGCATTTTCGACTATATAATATAAAACCCGCGAGTAACCATTTTCATTTCGAACATGCAACGTTTTGTATTTTCCTCCGCCATTTTGGGTCCGCCATTCTGAATGATGAAAATCAAATGTCATATTCGTAATCTGCGACCCCGAAAACCACCGAGTAGTCAGTTTCATATGGATCAAGAAATTTTGTTGCATTTCAGTTGGCCATCTAGGAACCGCCATTTGGAATTTCGAGTATCGGATAGAAGATACTGTTACAAATGATTGTGTAAATCAATAATAAGTGCGTACAACAATATTTATTAATAGCTAATAATAATGTCGGAAATGCTATAAAAAAACAAAATTCTGCGAAAAATCAGCCATCTTGGATCCGCCATCTTATATTTTGCATATCTGATCATGTCAAATTTTTGTCAAACTCATTATTCCACCAGATCTAGGTCTTTGGAATGATCGGTCAGCGCGAACCTTTTGAAAAACATGAAAAACCGATCAAAAAATCGAAATTTTCCCTATTTTTTTGCCTTTTCGCCGCCATATTTAAAAAATGGCTGCTCCTAGCGAAAACCGGACTTCGGATTCGGAAAGAGGAGGGTTGAAAACTATAGAATCTAAATATTCAGAATTATTCATCGTTAGTTTCTATTAGAAATGTGACGATTAAAATGTAGTGAAATTTACGGCATTTTGGGCGGAAACGGGTTAAACCGATCCTTACTTTTTTTTCCAAAGAAAGAGAGTTTTTCCAAAATTTTTCGACAATTCTGAAGCGAGATTCTTAAAATGCATGAAATTTTACGATAGAAATGATCACTCAACAATGTTTTAAACAATTTTAAGTTGATGCTATACATTACTGAAAGTATTGTCCAAAAATGGTCACTTTGGGCATTAAAGAGTTAATCATACGTTTTTTAGTGAAAGTGAACTTTGAATCCCGTTTATCACGAAATCGTAACAGTGTCAGTCGTGTTCTTATGACTTTCGAACATCGAATTAGAAGTGCGTTTTTTGAGGATTTTGTTCTATTTAAGATTTTTCAAAAAATTTGTTTCGTAAATAACACTTAATTTCAAAGTTCATCGACAATTTTCAAGAAAATAATCAATTTTTACTTATTGACACATGATAATGATCGATGGAGCATGCAAACAAAGGAGAATTTTGAAAATCGTTTCTTCCTTAGACGTGGCATGTGCGATTTACTGTAATTCGAGTAGAGTGCGGTCGAAGAGAGTTGAACGATCTCCGAGTATGGCAGGAAAGATAGACGTGGCAAGGTTAAAAACCTGATCCGCGACCTCGAAGAAACACTAGGCGGGAATAACAGGTATCGGGAAGAATGACTGACAGTTCAGTCAGCCGGCCGCGTCCCGGACAATGCAATTACAGTATCAGTCGGTACTGGAAATGCCACAAGCCGCACATACGGGCACGTATGTGCCAAGTTAATCGCTTGGCAAGTCAAACGCGGCGCGAGTCTCCAGACGTTAATTCAGATATACTTGAACGGGGCACGCAATTAATGATTACGTCCTCATGTCTACGTCCAGTTCGATGAAAGGTTTCGTTTAAGACTGCAAATCGATTTTTTTCAAATTTTTTTGAAAAACCACGCATTCATTATTCAATTACAGTTGAATCCCGGTATATTTACGCAATCGGCTTCCCGCCTTCCCCTCCCCTCTCGGTATATTTACCAAAAGAAGGGGAACACCGCTTCTCCCACTCTCCGCAGTCGCGTTAAATTCGTGATGTCACAACAGGCTCTTCCTGAGGCCCCAGCGCGCAAGGAGGGGGAAAAAGAGAGGGGCGAATATGCTGGGATGTAAACATAGCGGGACGAAATTATACCGGATCTCTGATGTACTTGTATTTTCAAAATTTTTGGAAAAACAGCGATTGCAAACAGACTTTGGTCAAAATAATATAAATACAACATAGATACTAGTAAAACAACAGTAGCCAACGACAACCAAATCAAGAATTTTAACTATAATAATGGAAATTAATCATTTTGTTGTAACGATTGAAAATGCAAATGAACTTCTTTTCTATTGACCGTGAGCATCGAGGTTTTAAAAAATTTTTCAAAATGCATTTTTCTATAGAAATCTTGTCTAAGGTCCCTAAGTTACAACTAAACTAAGTTAAGATGTTGGCGAATCAGAACTCTTACTCCTAGGGGCCAAATGCTAAAACCATTCAAATGCACTATTTCCTTTGTTTTTAGCATTATTTATGTTTTGATGCAGTCAGTATGATTATTGCGCAGAAAACATTATAGAGGGCTCGCTTATCGTTTTATCAACATATTTTATAAAATTTATCTAATAGTGGCAACAATCACCGTTAGGTGGCGAGAACCTCCAAATCCATATACATATCTAAAGTAATCCATTGATTTATATAATTGAATTACTCATAAAAAATTACTAAACAAATACTTCTTTGGTATTATTTAATATAATGTATATCTTTGGTAAAAACTATGGAAGCGACAAAATCTGCATGTGATTATAACCCTCAAAATACCTTTGGATTTCTTTGTAATTCTTTGTAGAGAAAAAATTGTTTTTAAAATTTAAAAAAAAAAAACAACAATAGTACTTTTTGCACCATGGGCATGAAATGGTCGTTTTACACCCGTGGTGCAAACAATATTTTTTCTATTTAGGGGGAGCAAAATGACCATTCATTCTGTCACACAAACTAAAGATGTTTACCAATCAACGCGCAACACTGACTAGCGAGTTTATTTTTCAAACAGTAATTTTTATGTTTATAATTCGGGAAATTCGGGTAATACCCCGCTACTTAAGGTAGAAAATGATAAGAAATCATATTTATCGTCTTTTTTTGAAAAAAAATCGTCCATTTTCAGACCTATTTTATTTTATGCCCGCGGGCGTAAAATCGGTATTTCACGCCCCCAAAAAGGAGGCGCATAATGGTCACTTTACGCCCCCTGAATCGAAAATAATGTTTTGAATGAATAAGTTATTTATTATACATAAATAAATGCATTTAACGATTTCGTTATTAGAATATACACAAAAAATGATGCACCTTCCTTTGAACCCTAAAAATACCAAAAAATGTAGGTTGAAATATTTTTAAAATTTATTTTTTGTAAATTTATTCGAAAATATACAAAAGGGAAAACTGTGCTCTAATTAAATCATTTGTACTAATCAGCACCTACGCAAAGGCAATTTTCAAATTAGATTCGCGGACAATTGGCAAATGCATCCCGACAGGATTCTTACGGTACGGTGGATTTTGGAATGCTGCTGACTGATCGCTTCAATGGGACAGTGGTGCTGAAACGGAAAATTGTCCGGGTCAAGAAATATCAGGAACATTGTATCACGGAAATTGACGTGGAACGAGGACCCGGTCTAAAGGGTCGTTCGGCCTACTCGATCTCGACCAAGTCCTCAGAGCGAACCTGACCACTCGTTCTATAGCGTGCAATTAAATTGTAAAGTGGTTGCCGCGGCAACCAGTTGTTAGATGGTTAATCTACATCTTGTTCCTGAGTAGAGAGAATTGTTGAAGAGGTTTAACTTTCACTTTGCAAATTTGCCAAAGGTATATAGTAATGCGAATATGTAAAATTAATCTGTAACGTTAACTTTGCCTACTTGTAATGTCGCAATTTCTTGCAGTACTACATGTTTTCTCGTCCATAAATAATTCGCTTTTTAGAAATTTATCTTTTTTTTTGCTCAAATATTTTTTTTAAATCAAATAAATAAGTAACAAAAACATTATTAAAAAAATCTCCATTTTTACGATGATTATGATGATTTTTGTGTTTAGGTCTCCGGACCAGAAACTTATGAAAACTGTTTAGAAAAACAAATATTACGAAACTTTTAATAAAATAAAATATTTTATTTTTCGGATAATTGGAAAAATCGATACTTAAATGTTTGAACCACTCGGTTTTCCTTTCAAGAAATCTGTAATAGAATCGGTTATTTTATAGATGATTGGCCCTCTTTTACTTTTATTTTAATTATTTCATGTTCATCTACAACAATTTGTTTTATTAATTTATTAAGACTAAATTATCTCAATTTTGGCTTTTTATTAAGCATCGTGTGATGTTATTGGAATTGCTATATGTAAAGCTTTGTATTTTGATGCTGGGATGTAACGTTACAAACAATGCCATATCAGTTGAATTATTCGGATAGTACAACTGAACTGTTTGGTTCTGGTAACCAAACGGCTTATTGTTCTTGAACAAACTCGTGTTGTATGTACATGCAACCAAATTCGTTTACCTCCTACAATCTAAGGTATGTTTTTCAGACCAACGTCAAACCAAATTGGTGATATTAAACTATAAAATTTAGGTTTCTCTATTCAAAGTTCAAAAGTCACTTGAGAAAAATGTGAAAAAAAGAAAATATTACAGTCAGCAATGATATCCAAAATATTTAATACGATAAACAACGGAACTATTTGGTTATAGCAACAAAACGGTTTATTAGTGTTGAACGAACTTGTGTTGTATATACAACCAAATTCCTTTGAATCTGTTGTGAACGGAATATTTTCAAACAAAGTCCAACAAAACTGGTTTGATCAAACCATTCCATGCACATGCCTCCATCGGGAGTTAAAAAACACATTTCAGAATGAGGTGGAATAAATTAAATAATTTAGTCCAGGACAAAGATAACCAAACTGTTTATTACTATTAAACAAACTGAGTTTATACTTAAAGCAAAATCGCTTTCATTCTCAAAACTGATGGTTTATTTACTAAATCATTCCCAACCAAACAGGTTTGATTAAGCCATGGAATTTATATCTACCCATCTAAAACTCAAATTCAACATTTGAGGAAAATGTAAAATAAAGTACATAGCAGTCCGCAATGACAACCAAAATGTTTAGTAAAACCGAAGTGCTTGGTTCTGGTAACCAAACGGGTTATTACTACTAAACGAAGTCCGGTGGTAAATGCAACCAAAACGGTTTGGTTTTCATAAGCAATGGTTTGTTTCCCAAACAAGGTCCACCGAATTGTTTTTTCAAGAGACTCAAGAACATAATCATCCATCTAAACAGAAAAAATCTTCAGTTTCTGCATTACAACTTATCTGTAAAAGCATAGACCGTGACTAAAAACACGAAACCATGCCATTAAGGGATGGCTCCATACTTTTACAAGATAAGAAAGCTGCGAAATAAAAGCATCACGCAAACCTCGAAACAAAACCTCAAAATTTCTACCCTTATTCAACTGAAAATACATTACAATACGAAAAAGTAAATATTTCAGTCCGTGATAATGATAACGAAGATCATTATAATACCTTAAAAAATATGGCGCATTACAGAGGGCGCGCGGGGTCATCCGCATTTTCGCGAGAAAAGAAGGCCGCTGTGCGCTATTTTTATGGAATTCTGTAGCGGCGTTACTATCTCACCTGTTTTGTAAAAGTGACCTCGACGCGTGAAAGGCGGAAGGCAGTGTAATTAAAATGCTCGTCCCCTTTCTCTCCGCGGCCGGCCGTCGATTCCGAAAGAATGAAAAGCATTATGATATAATGACGCGCCTTGCCGAGCCCCGACAAAAGCTCCACTGAATTACGCCGGCTTCGATTGTTATTTTTGTACACAGAATGTGTTTTATTATCAATATAAGAAAGTTACGGATCCTTTTATTCCCGGAGCTTTTTATACCCTCGTAAAATTAAGGTCCGGGGAAAAATAATGGCGCGAATCTTTCATAATTCGCCCGCGCGCGCGCACCATTCGACGGATTCATTGAATCAAGGCGAGTCAATGGGTGTCGACGTAAAAGCGAGAATCCGCGGTGTATCGGTGTTGGCTTTATTGTATCGGTATCGGGCGTGAATTAAAACTGGCTTTTAATTAAAACCGATCCGACCTGATGCGATGAAAAACGACTCTTATTGAATTATCGACGTCATGGGATCCGACCGTTTTTTTATACCGTTTTCTTCTCGTTTGATTTATTTCGATAGATTTCTGATAAAAATTAGATGTTCTTTTTTTAAAAAAATATGATTTTCTGCCTAATTTAAATGCAAAATTTGAAGAAACTTAAAAAAAACGCGACTTTGTTTACTTTTTGGCATTTTTTTACGAAAAATACGCATCAGACGAAAAAACATTTCTAACAAAAAATAATGAACATCAAATTTTCAGCAAAGAAGTTTTAATAAGTTTTCTTTACAATATCAACGATATTGCCGTAAAACAAGTATGAATATGCGCACAACGTACATGATAATTGATATTTATATCACCAAATCATTAATGTTACTCTGTTTTATTCGTCTTTTACAGGGTTACCATTCATAATATGAAGAAAACACATACAACCTTTTTTGTAAAGAATTGTATTCTCCATATTTTTTGTTTAAAACATTTTGATGTACGACTTAGCGTTTTCGAAATACGGGCAAAAAATAGACAATAATCGTTATTTTGGTGACAGCGGTGACTTCAGTGACATCAAACATAAATAAAATTTACAATATCTAACCTGAAGTATTGCACATTTTCCTAAAAAATTTTGCGAAATTATTTATCACTATGCAAGAAATAATTAAGGTCTCGCGATCGACGCCAGCGCACTCGTGTACATACATTGGCACGACACAGATCGGAATACGGGATCGGAATAGGAGATAGACTCGCGTCTCCTTTTCGAGAGATTGTATTCCCGTCGTCAGAATTCGCATAAATCTCGCGCGAGTTCCCCGAGCGCGCATTTATCTTCGTAAAATGTGTGTTCCAGAGGTGAACGCGCGTGATAACAGAATATACAGCGCGCGAGCATAGCAGACGGTCCTCTTGGCTTTAAAACATCGATCGGCCATACAGAGACTGTCTCTCTCCCTGGACCAGTGTCCTATGTACAAAATCGGGACAATGGGACTATGCAATTCCGCTTAGCTTGCCACGAATTCCTCGGACGATGATTTACGCGGTTCGTAATGTACTTTCGAAAAGTTCCCTCGCTCGCGACGCCATCTTGCGAACGCATCCGTCACTCGGCCGTACGAGTCACTGGGACAACATTCGGTGACAAACGGCACTCGGCCGATTTCTAGATCTCGGCATCCTTACACCAGGTACTCCCCTTTCCCTCGGGTCGCCGAAGTTGAACGCCCGGGCCATTTATCGGGCTTAAAACTATTTAACGAGCAAGCGGCTTCGTAAATTGTACCGCGAGCCAAGAGGTCCTCCACTTCAGCCTCCACGGATAAGAGAGGATGAGGGGAACATTCAAGATCCCAAATTGGGATGTTTGTTCTAAACCGAGGGTAGCTTTCGCGAAAACGCAGTACAGGGCTTAGTTTATTGCCTTTAAACGGTTCTTAAAAGTTCGGGTAGTTTATGGTGGATCATCATTCAAGGCTGATTTAGTGAAATAACGATAAGATACCCACAAAAATGGGGGAATTCCGAGGTTGGGATTTTGGTCCCATGTGCAACACGTCAGAATAAGAAATCCTCGTTTCCTGATTTATTCAAGGGATGGTAGGAGAAAATTGAATTTCTGCCCGTCTTACAAGTTTTGTCTTGCATTTTTAAATTTACTCGATGGGAAGAAAGTAAAGTTCTTAAAGAAGGGCTTACAGAGGTCTTTCTGTTGACATATTTTCTCTGAATATTAACTATCACCGTTTGGTGGCGCATATGTATGCCGTTGATCATTCTCGTAAGTGGCGAAACACAATTAATAAGTAATAATCGATCGTCTTCACACTTTTCTTTTAAATGATCGGCACGTGTAAGTGTCAATAATCGCCTTACTTTTCAAGAGGGAAACAGAATGCAATCTGGATGTCTTCTTTCACGCGAGTTTTTCAATAAAATTCGAGACCATAAATAATGGCGTCCTTTATGTAAGAAACGTCGATAAATGTTGAAACGACATTTACCTAGGTTACACACTCTGTTATCTCGATGTAACATCGGTTGGAAAGTACGTTGTAAAGCGGCCCGAGGAAGTAGCTCGAAAAGAGAGGCTGTCGCCAAGGAAAAGGAAGATCGAGCAGCGAACAAGGCGAATGGATGATGGAATTCAATGTTTTCCCCGCAGAATGGGAACAACTTTTTACTGGGTACTATATACGCGTTGCGCGCTTTATAGGTGCACGTCATGCGGGCACAAAAGGTATTCAAAAATTGAGCAACCAGGAAATTGAATCGTTGTTTACGAGGCTCCGTATCGGCTTTTTTTCCTTCCAGGGAAACGACATTTTTATCGTCATTCACTCGATACCTTCATCATTGATTTCAATGGAATAGATCTTCGGTAAGTGTAACCGGAGGAAAATTGACACGTTGATGTACCGAACGCCAATCTGACATTTTTTATTCCTGTATGGGAAATACAATTTTTGTGAACGTTTGTTTTTTATTAATAAACAGAAATTCAGGTAAGATTAATCACGACGCTGGATGGCCATCAAATCCAACAGTGACATCATCGCCTTGTCAATCCATTACAGTAGAGTCCTGGTATATTTACTCACTCAGTTCCTCGCCTTCCCCTCCAGTCTCGTTATATTTACCAAAAGGGGAGCGTCGTTTTTCCACTCCCCTCAGTCGCATTATGTTCGCGACGTCAAAGCGCACGCTTCTTGAGAGGCCCCATTATGATAAATATAAAGAGACGAAACCGGGAAAATATGCTGGGACGCTACTGTTCTTAGGAAAATAAATAAATATATAGATTCACCTATTGTCTAGTCGATATAAACACTGAGTGTCTTCATTTATTGCTATAGCGCCGTCTAGTATTTCTCGGAGAAACTTTTGTCTCGAGATGATACTCTTTTGTTAGGAAAACATCAGTAAGAAAATTCTTTTGTTTACAGCAATACTAACAATAAGATGTTTATACCTGATCATAAGTATGTTGAAATCTACAGTAAATTACACTACAATTGTTTTGATATGTCAACTGTCTTTTTTACTTACAAAAATGTCAACAAAATTTTCGATATAAACATCCCAGTATGTTACTGTAAATATTGTAAATTTTTTCCGAAGCAATGTGTCTTTGCGGTAATAAATATGTATGGTGGAAATTCACTGAAAAAGGGCGTATCGTGTATTTACGCTAAAACAATAAATAAAAGACGAGAGCCGTCTCCTTTATGGGAAAGAAAGGCAAAACACAGTGCGCCGCTATATCGCCGGGAGTTAACGTTATAGTCAGAAATCTGCGTAATTGTAACGAACTATACCGTGTGTAACTAACTGTACGCGAAAAGCGCCTTCAAACGTAACTGGATCCTTTTGCCTCAATCTTTACTTTCCGTTACTAAACTACACATAGAGCCCGGTCTTATTTACATGGCAAGCAGCGGTGGCAAAGCCGCGGGAAAAGGCGGATACCAGCGTTACAAAATTGCCTTGCCTTCCTAAGAATATCTTTTCGTTGAGTACACCCACGAAATTGTTTACGTTTTTCGTTTCAAGGGTATTCATTTTCTCCTAGGAAGATTCTTGATCCGTGGACTCGACTTTCAAGATAAAATATTAGCTTGAGAATCGATCAAACCTTTCGACTGCTTTGAAGAATCGAATGACAACTTTAAGTAGCTTTTAAAAACAGTTAGAAAAATAAAAAGTTACGATATACAATTTTTGACAGTAAAATATTTCTATTTGATAGTAAATAGTAGTTTTCGATACAAGTGCGTATGCGTAAAGAACTTTACACATACACACGTGTGCCGAAATATTGTTTACGTACGGCTTTTCCGTGCGTAAAGTATAATCGAGTGCGTAAAGTTTACTTTACGCACGAGTTTACTTTACGCACCGAAAAGACGTACATAAAAGACATTTTAACTCCAAGTCCCTTGGTAATAACTAACTACGAGACAAACATGCTGGCTTGAAAATACAAGAAAAATGAACATAAAATGTCTAAAAATGGTAAAATCCGAAAAATGAATTTAAAACAATATCAACATGTGGAGAATTTCATGCTGAACAAAGTTTACTTGGAATGTTTTTTTATTCGACCAACACATTCGAAGAAAAATAATAAATACTGAAAAAATGTGTACTCGCGAAATGAATGTGTTTTTAATACATAATACAGGACAACTCGGATATTTATCGACGAAAAAATTTTAAATTTGCACAGGATATTCAAGACAGCTACCCGACAACAGCACGCAAAACAAAATATTTTTATTTTATTTTGGTTAGAAGTTATATATCCATAAGCGTTACAAATGGTTTTTATCGAAATAACACCTTCAAGTGCCAGGGGAGCAGAGCGAAGTATTCGGATTTGAAAAATTAAATATGGCATTTTGTAGCTGAAGAATCAAAGAAATTTTTGGCGAAAACAGATCTTGGATATTATTATTCTATAAATAACCACGAGAGATTTTGTAACTGTCTATCGACAACAAAGGGGAGCCGTGTCGAGCTTTACACAGTGTCGTCAAAATGCGCGCGGCTTACAAAACCTCCTGTGGTTATTTATAGAATAATAATATCAAAGATCTATTTTCGCCAAAAACTTCTTTGATTCTTCAGCTACAAAATGGCATATTTAATTGTTCAAATACGAAAACTTCGCTCAGCTCCCCAATCGCTTGAAGGTTGTAATTTATATTTTTGAGGTCGCTATAATACTCACGATAATAAAGTAATTTTTAATTGACTAATTATTCTAGGAACAGTAAAATTATCACTGTTTTGAATACATTGAAACTTTTCACTAATACAGCAAAAGTGAGGTTAGGATCAATTCGGAAATCACTTAACGGATTGACATAACATAACAGAATAGAATTGTCGTATGGAATAATGTATTCCTTACAAAAATGTAAGTGATATCTTCATTTTACGGGTATATTCCGCTCAACGCAGACGGTATATGGAAATATTTCTAATAAAAATTTTCTTGCCGTAGAAAAGCCATGAAGACTTTCATAATCAGCAAAAATGAGACGAGGAAATATTTAAGAACGTCTTCCACTCGAAGCGCCCCACGCACTTAATTCAAAGAGCAACATCCCCATTACGGAAACGTTGATCGGCTACACGTATATAAATTCGTAATAACCAGCCGGTTCGAAAGCTACCACGGGTTGGGAGTTAGCCGATATTATCCCACGCTGGAAATCGTCGACGATACCGTAAAAAATAAAAGCTCCCCAGCCGCATTCTTACAAAAATGCAACCGCGTTTGTATGCGTGTGGATGTTTCGCCGAGATTACGAAAGCACGAGGAATATGAAGCTGCTACTTTCTAACGCCGTGTAAACAACGACGGCAATTGTGCGGTTTCGATAGCTTCGACTTCCACCGTATAATGCGTAGCAGCGACAAACCTGTGCATGGGAAAAGTGCGACCGCCGGAATATTGCACCATCTGCGAGTTCCGATAGTCGTTTCGATGGGACGTAAGCGCCACGCCGCGGCGTTGAACGAAAGCTCCATATAAGCGGTGATGCAAATGTGGCCCAAGGCTAAAGATTACGCCGCACGGCGTTGCTCTTTGTACGAGGAGAAAATCTCCGAAGCAGTCTTATCTCGCTTGCTTACTTAGAGAGTGCGCTCGCGAACGGACTAGTCGAGATTATATCGCACTAGGGATCCGTTACTATAATAAGTCCTGCGCTCGAGATTATTAAGTCGGGGCGAGGACTTATGAATAACTCAAGACTTAAGGGCGCCGCAAGCGCGAAAGAGGACGTCTTCGCTAATTGCAGGGAAGCGAGGAAGCCGATTGCCGCCGTGTGCCTCCTGGTGTTAAACTCCCGTGTGTCCTCCGGGGATACGCCGACTGTATTTAGAAAGGACAAAAAAAAGCAGATATATATGACCCCGCGTTTGCATAACCTGGAGATATACGTCTTATTTTTTTTAATTGTTTACGAATTTCAAGTTTGGGAGAAATTGACGTTGATACTAAATGATTTTGTCGAGAAGACATTTCAGGCCGTCTCACAAGCTTTATTAGTTTGTAGTAAAGATTAGATTCGAGTCGAGATGTAAATTGTCTGTTCAGCCCGGTAATTTCTAAAGATTTGCGGGATCTCTTAGTTAGCAATGCCATTTTAGTGTTTTAACACGTTAAACAACCCATTTCCTAATTAAACGCAACGCAATATTACTTAATCGTTTCGAATAATACGGAAGTCAAACCGATTAAGTATTTGAGTCCCTAGAGTCGCGTCCTTTTCGTTTTCTTATTTTGTTCATATTTCCGAACAATTATTATGTACTTTTAACGTGTTTTTAATATTTTTAAGGTTTTCTATTACGAACCCACTGTCAGTTTTTCGAAATATAAAATGAGGAAACTAAGACGGTAACAATATTTTTAAAATTCGAACGAAGGTATTGAATATTTATACTAGAGTAGTGTAATAATATGGAATATACAAAACGCTTATACGCTAAAGGAAACCCATTTCTCTAACGAGAGCGTAAATTGCCTCAATATTCGAAAGCGTGCCTACCGGCAACAAATCGAACTACGCAGGTAAATGTTATTTAAAACTTGTGAGTATATTAGATGTCTAATAATATATATTACGTGTACTTATGTTAGGTATAATGAGTTAGGTATAAGGAATAAATTGTGTAGTAATATATAATTCATTTTTCCCAGGTTTATCACACTGAAAGCTGCTGCTTTGGTGGTTTCTGTACGAGTTATAACCCATCAATAAAGGATGTCTGAAAATAATAAAAAATTTTTTGTCATTTGTATTTTCCGTACCTAATTTACCAGAAATAATTTTCACCGTTTACTCAGGTTTTTCGACATAACAGATTTTTAATAAGCGACCTCGAAAATCCCGAAATAATGACTTTACGAAATATTGGCGCCCATTTTGGATCGGCCATTTTGAATTTACAGAAAACTGGCAACGAATTTATAATCAACGACTATGAAAAGACCCTAACAATAATTTTCTCAAGATATCTTACATTTGTATAAATATTGTCCACCATTTTAGATTCGCCATTCAGAATTTCAGAAAAGAATTAGATAAATGATTTTTTTAATGTTGTTTTGGAAGCAGAGTCGCTCAATACATGCATTATCCGATGCCAAGAATCTCTTAAACTACTTACTAAGTTTTGGTCAGCAACTGCCGAAGAAGTTTAGAGAACAGAAAATAATGTATAATGCTGCTAGAGTATCAATGAACGGAATTCGGTATTGATATCACAAGCGTTGGAGTATCAGAGTATGTCAATACACTAAGTGCATTGATTAGCTACTAACCAACCGTCTACCTGATTACGGAGGAGTGCTGATATCACATGGAAGCCATGTTGTTCTCCATAAATTTGTAATTAGTTATCCAATGATTTCAGCCCGTGCGGAATGAACAATTTTTGTGAAATCAACATTGTTTATCTCTGAGAAGAATCAATGGTATCGAAAATAAAGGGAGTTCATCATTTTAAATACGAGATTGACAATTAATCTTCATGAAGAATTTCGTGCTGTAGACCAAAAAAAATGTTGATTTTGTGTATTATATGTACGGAAAATTTGAGTTTATCCACTACCAAAAATACTTTATAATGACACTCACAAAATTGTTTATTTGTCGTTAATGATAAATTTCTCATACTCTGACGCTAAAGTGCTATTTTTCTTTGTATATTTCGGTCGTAAAATAGCATTTTCTCTCCCTAGGGAGAAAAATCAGTTTCTCACTCTATGCGCAAAAGCTTCGCGAGAACGATATAGCTCGCTCTCATATGAGAAAATAATATGTACAAGGGAGAATAGATGTTTGTGTCAAACTTGCCCTGGTCGGAAATTTGACCCTGATGAATTAATAAAAATCTCATTTCAATCGTATTTCTTGCGAATTTTCATGCAACTTTGAGCCTTTTTTTTGGTATTTGACGTACAATAATAAAATTGCCCAGAATCACCCTAAAATAAATTTGGCACAGAAAATATATTGAGTTTCAGATTGAGGACTTAAATCACTCGAGAATTTTCAAAAAATCTGTTTTTTTTTTCTCTTAAAAGCTGTTAAGAGGTATTCAAAATAAGATACTACACTATTTATGAGGTGGAAAATGTGGAAAATACAGTAATCAACGACCCCGAAAACCCCCGAGTAACATATTAATTTTATTGATTTTAAAGAAATAAAACTATTTTTCATTTTTTGAACCACCCACACAGCATCCTCACAGGACATCCTCAGGACACAGGACTCCTTGAGGACGTTAAGAGGACGATAAAAGCGAACATTTGGACTTCCCCAGGTCAGTGTGCTGTGTGGGCACTGGCTGTTGGAAAGCCTAATATAGGCTCTACTTTTGTTTGAAAGTTCGTATGGAAAATACTTGACTTAATAGCACAATATTATGGGGTTTCTTAAGGCGATTAATATTCCCCAACTCCCCAGCAGTCTGGAGGTCAATATAGTTGGATAAACTTTTTGACATTTTTTAATTTAGTTTATATATACCATTAAATACATACAAACATTCATTTAGAGCATGACCATTTTAGGAACGCTAATATAACTATTTTGACATCATCATACATTTGTTGTATACATCGAGAACAATATATGCCAAACATTGCTATGTGTTTAAAATAAGAGAATCACCAGATAATTCTCATTGCTAATTTAGATATTATATCTTACTTTCTTCATGTTTAAAAGAAGTTTATAACGTCAAAGTATCACTAATATCTCAGATAATGACCATAAATATAATTATATAAACAGCTAATAGGAAATGTCGATTATCCTCTTCTTTTAATATCTAGTTTTCTCTGCGTAAACGTCAACAATCATCCAACATTCAAAAGCATGTGGAAAACAATTTTCGGATTAAACACGACTCTTGTTTACAATCTCAATGACATGACCTTTATTCAGACAAATCTTCGTGCGAACAGTTAAGTAAATATTTTCGTCCTTGCTACGCGTCACCACGTGGTTTGGTCGAGGAACCTCGAACTAGTGCGAAAAGTCACTGTGTCATTAAATGGTGACGAAAAGTTAGATAATGTGTGAAAAATTTGCATTATTTTCCGTTCTATTTCGAGTTTTTTGGTTGCAAAAGAGAATTTTCTTTCGACAATAGTAGACTCATGACTACTATTTACAACGTGAAAAACTGTGTGATGGTTAAAAAACCAACAAATTAAAAAACTGTCAGGTCAAAAAAGAGACATCCAAAAGCCGACAGTCAAAAAACTGACCCATAAAAAAATACACATCAGCAACCAGATACTCATTATTGAAGCGTCGGTTCCTTCACTGTCAGCTTTTCGGTTGCCCGTTTTTTGACAGTCGGCTTTTTGATTTCTCAATTTTCGACTCGCACCCGGAAAAGAAAGTGCTATTCTTTAAAGTAAATTCCCTTATGAAAAAATCGAGATCACCGACGACATAAAAAACTTCTATATATGATATTTTCTCTACCAGAATACGTAAGTAAACTTTTAAAACTTGGACTTTATAAATCCATAAAAAGAACAATTCTTTAAGTCGCTATTTTGAAACTACCATCTTAAAAATAGAACATTATGTGTCAAGGGCGCAATTATCATTGATGATTGCGAAGTTTGTCGCACGAGCGAAGCGAGGGTAACAATCACATTCATCGGAGATCGATATTTCGCCCGTGACCAATAATGAATTTTTTGATGCGATTGTCGTAGGACTCGATAATTCGCGACCAAAGGTTTCGCCCTAGGCCGAGAAATCGAGTTTTACGGCCGGAGGATGAACAAAGATATCTTCTGCGCATGCCCTTGTTCCTTATTACTTTTCCGACTGATTATCTACAAAAAATAAGATCCTTGCTCAATAACGAACAAAATACAACATAAAGTAAATATTTATTATTATTATTATATTACCAGTACCTCCTTTTGAAAAACAATACTAGTCTACTTTACTTAAAAATATTTTTACTCTCATTTCACTTGTGCACAGGAGATTATTTTCTTACAAATACAAAGTCCAACTTTTTTATTAAAACCGAACTAAGACCCAGTCTTGGTGTGTCACAGATAAGCTTTAACAATCCTATTAAATAGGAAAATCAATAGACAAGAACGGAATGTAGGTGGCGCCCGAGTGCTCCCGATATCCGTTTTGCGGATTCGACGTGGATGAACGCGTACCGGGGTAAGTCGTCCTCCCGTAAGACAAGCCGCTGAGGTGGAGCAGCGGACTTTGAATGGTTCTACTTGGAGACAAAGCTGTGGTCCATGCATTGTCTCGGCCAATCCAAGCAAATCAACCGCCGACGTCAAGGGGTTCCTGGCTGGCTGCCTCTACGTTATCCTTCCTGGGGAAACGAAGAACACCGGCCAGCCCACTTCTGGTTCGAAAACCGCACCGAGAGCTTCTCTGAAAGCACGTCGTTAAGGGCCGAAGGCGTTCGCCTTCTTGCGAATACAATTTCACCGCGACGACGTCCTGCTGTTGGTTTAGCAGATTTATCCGTTTCAATGATGCCCGATTTCCCTGTGGCTGTTTGGATGGGTTTGACCAAACTCCCTCATCGGGCTCCGAATAATTGACGACATCAATGCAAAACTCGGTGTTTTGGTGAAAGAGCTTAATTCAAGGTGTTGGTGTCTTTTTCGTGATGTCCTATTGGACATATCTTTGCACATAAGATACAAGAAGCATACCGTGTCATTTTTTATTTGAAAAATTATGTAGTATGGTCATTTTTGTACAAAAAAAAAAAGAAAAAATGAACCCAAAATAGTCTTAGAGAGAATAAGGCCCCTGGATCAAATTATATTCTATGCGGTGTAAGGGACTATTGCTGCTCTGTAACTCAATTATTAACATTCCAGCAAGGGGCCTCTTCTTTGCAGACTATTTTCGTCATCATTAATATATTCTTAAACAGAGTTGGTTTTTTCGGTCATATATAATATATATAATAGAAATTAAAAATGGTTGATTTTAATAAAGATTTAAAAATTGGAGGAAAAGAAAAAAAACAAGGGTTAATAATTTGGAGGGTTTTTTTGTAATATAAATAATAAATGAAAATCTAGCAACGTTTCGACTCGAATACGAGTTCTCTTCAAGGCTGTGTAATAAACCGGTGGTAATTGCGTCGTATTTATACTAAATTAGGGGATATGAAGTTTTGTATGTATTGGTGGTGTCGTACTAAAAATAAAGGAACCGTTGACAAACTATGTATGCATTTAGAAGATAAAATGGGATTCATTGCAGAAAGGGACAGTACACTTCTGGAAGCTTTAATGTTTCGAACCGGATTTTTACGATGTTCTCTTTTTTAATAAAATAATTTTCAAGGTGACTTCTTTCTGCTCAGTTTTTTCTGTTGAAAGGATTATGGTATTATTATAATATAAAAGCATGTCCAGTTTTAAGCCTGTTGTTGGTTAGACCTGTAAACTGTTTCGAGTTTTTTGAAAAAATATTCCTCTTATGTTCGTTTATTCGCGCTTTTAGAGGCCTGTACGTCTGTCTGATATAAGATTCACAGCACTGAAAACAACGAATTTTGTACACAACTTCACTTTGTTTTTCAAAGGGAAGTCTGTCTTTTCGCGGTTTAATATTTTCGTTATCTTTCTAAACTTTTCATATAAAAAATGACCTACCTGTATTTCTTCACACAAAACTAATTTAGTATGAAATTAAGCTGTATTTTCATGCCAATTAGTTGGCCCCTCGATTTCTTCGGCTAGAACTCAAAATTTTAAAATATAATTTTAACTGAGTATTGTTTATAGTATTCTAAGAACAATAATGTAAACGAGAAAATATTTTGAAAAGATATAACATTACTTTTTGCTTCTAATAACTGGATCAATAATTTGATTACTAATGTATATCTTAGACAACAGTTTCTTATTTTTTTTTGGGTCACTAATTACGAATCTGATATCTGATTGCAAAAATTCAAAATGGCGGATCCAACCTAGCGGACGAATTTTATGAAACCAACTGGATTTTCTTGAAACGTATTGCTAGGGGATTTTTGAGGTCGCCGATTACGAATTTGATATCTGATTTTCAAAATTCCAAGTTCCAAATTATCTAAAATCATGTTTAAGCCAAAAATAAAACATTTTGAAATTAAAAGAAAGTGCCCTCCATTAGTTGGTCTAACGAAAGCAAATGAAGATATCTAAAAAAACAGAGATTTAAAAACCAGACATTAAAAAAAAAAATTTCAAAATATGTCTGAATTTTGAAATGTCTGGTTTTTGAATGACTGTTTGATTAAATGTTTAGTTTTTTAATGTTTGTTTTGAAATGTCTGGCAATAAAGTCATAAAAGATAATAAACATTTTAGTATTTAGGATGTAAAAGTAGTTGTTTTAAAGATAGATTTAGAGTGTATTAAAGTAGAACATTACCTTTAAACAAACGTTGATAGATATATGGATGAACATCGCGTTTGGTTTGAGGTTTGGAAAAGTATTGTCCTTTAATTAGATATTAGTAAGATCTCGAATGTTGATCAGTAACTAATAGATGTCTGGAAAAACATCGCTTTTCAATTAGAGGCTTTTTAATGTCTCACTTCTCTACATGTCTGGTAAAACATCACTTTCGATTTGATGTTTGGGAAAATATTATCCTTTGATTAGATTTCATAAGAGGCTTATTTTGCATTTTGAGAGATGTACAAAACAACACACTTTTGCAGATCTCTGGAAGACCACCGTTATTTAAATGTCTAGAGAAACATCACGTTTGGTTTGATATCTCAGAAAAAATATTGTTCATTGCCGAGATGTTGGTAAAAACATTATATTTTGATGAAAATCTAGAGGAACACCATCTACTAATATGAAAGAATATTGCGCTTCCACTGACGTCAGCAGGTGCGTCGTTTATGATCGAAGAACATCACTCTAGATCAAATGTTGATAGATGCGTAGAAGAACATCGATTTCTTATTTGCATTTTACGAATATCGCACTTCTAGACTTGTCTGGCAGAACATCAGCATTGACTTGCAGTCTGGAAAAATATTGTCCTTTGATTGAAATTTTAAGAATTACATCATCAACATCCCACTTCGATAGATGTCTGAAAGAGAATAGCTTTCATTGATCACAATGGAAAACATCGCTGTTGATGGATGTCAGGAAGAATATTCATTTCGATTGATATTTAATGTTAACACTTTGGATTGATGCTGAGTTTCATTTGACTATATGACCACTCTATAACTGATGATCTCCAAAATGTCAAGTGCTATAATAGAAAGGCAAGAAATATACATTCTTTTCTCTTTTTTTAATGGTCTCCATCAGGTTTTTCAGTGCTGTCAAAAATTACCCTGTCATCTTAAACATCGCAGGTCCAATAGTATGAAGATACTCCTGTTTCCTTCTAAAAGTTTCAGAAATTACTGTCCAAAATTGCAATTAGTTGCTTGCCAAACCTCCCATTTTTGCCACCGGTTCCATGAAAAACATCCAATTTTTCATGACCACAAGAAGTAGGGCCGTAATGCGTGTAATTTGAGTTAATGAGCTGCGCTGAATCGCAAATACGGTTTTATCACGGATTGTGTGTATTTTCGAGCGATCGGGCCATTCGTAGCTGAATACGCACAACCAAGTGAACTGGTCGACAATGACACTGAGGTTGGCGGTTTTGCGGGTAACCGAGCACGCTGCAGAAATAGGGACAGATAGTGCACGAGTTGAGTGAATAACAGTTAATTGTGCGTATCCACCTATCGGCATTCGGATAAAACACTACTCGCGTTTCTTGACATCCAATGGAATTTCGTTTGTTCTTGCGGTGTTGATGGTCAGGCTAAATTCCAAAGTCCAGGGTGACATTAACCTTTAAGCAGTTGCCAAATCATCAGAATTAGTGAGTAAATTATGTAGATGACTCATTTGATGATTGTTGGTTGCTTTTAACGCTGTCGAGTGTTTTTACTTTATCACAAATAAAATAATTATTGTATGTTGGACATGGTGCATGGGTAGAAAAAGTGGTTCCCGATGTATTTTTGTCTCTTAATTACAAATATAACAATAAAATGTTGAGGTTAAATGCAAAAATATAATGTCAAACCTCATGATGTTGACGAGGATTACAATAATCTTATTAATTTTACGTGACAAAGTGTCAAAGATATTTTTACATGTCACTGTCAAGAAAACTAAACCAACCACAACATTCTTACTTTCTGACGGGTTGTTTCAAAATCGGTTGAGTACGAGAGATTACCCCAATTTGACAACTGGACTAAAGTAGGGGTCCAAAGTGGACACTGGATCAATGTCGGGTAATTCCCGCAAGCGTTTTCGGTGGATGTATGAGATATAGAACGAGATTTCTGTCCAATGTGCAAGAGCGGTGTCGAGTCTTGTTACGGTCATAGAGTGCATCGCGGGACCAAGATCGGCCCTAAAGCCTCGGAATATCGGTGCGCCGAATAATCCCTGGGGAACAATGAGCGGCTCTTACGAAGTAATAAGCGTCGCGACGACACAATACCTCTAATTCTCATTGCGGTGTGTCGGCTGTGGTGATATGAATTTCACCACCCCCCAGTGCTGTGTACACACGCCAGGTCTGGCTGCGACTCCTCTCGTTGCCGATACGGGTGCATCATTTGGTCGATTGCAATATCGAAGCTATCGGATCGACCTATTTGCTGATGCATGGGATTCTGCACGGGTTGCATGCGTACTGTTCCGTGCCAATCGACGAGATACGCCGAATCGGCGAAACGCCCAAGTGTTGTGACACCACTTGGCCAGTCCAACTCTTAAAGGGCTCCGAAGGACCTGTTACGACCGTGTAATCAACTGCAATGTCAATGGTATGATGCAGAACACAATAGTTGTACAATTTTTAGAATTCAGCATAGCGTATGCATAAATGCAAATTGATGCATATAACAATGTTATTTTATCCATTTTTTATGAATGTTGCTGAAATTTGCCATACATTTATAGACACAAGCTCAAATAAACACATAGGATATTCCGTTTACGTATTCTACGTAAAATTTCAAGCAAAAAAGTCTAACATCAAAATTGGATCCGATGCTTACAATTTCAATGACGAGCGATTTAAATTTAGCAAAAAATCGTTTTTTTTTACAATAACTCCACACTTTTTTAAATTATCGTCACGAATTGGGGTCCATTCTAAACATCTTCCCAAGCTCTACAATTCATCTCGAAGACTCATTGATCTACAATAAATATTGCTCTTGTTATAGCCATACGGAAACATACAATTTTTTTCGTTTTTTTACTTGTAACTTATATTCGCCGAATAGCTAACGAAATATTATATAAGAAGAAGTTGTAGGCATTGAAAAAACAACTTAACCTCTAAAACGATGCGATTCAATAAAACTTGAACTTAGAAAAATTGAGAAGTAGGTCCCTTACGGGGGTTCTAAACCTGGTCGTCGGTAACTGAGGAATTTATAATATAATTTTTCTTTATTTCCTATAATTCTTAATCAATTCTTAGTTAATTTCTTTGGAATTTTTCAAAAACTACATGTATTAATTAGAGTTACCTTTACAGAGTCCAAATTTCGTAAAATTGATTCAATCAGTTTGAAATGTAAATGCCTACTTTATCGGTTTATGTCTAGCTTAAATTGCCCGACAATAATTGCTTCTCGTACTAAGCGTCAAATGCATATCGCGACTGCTGGCGTAATTTCTGTTTTAATTTTAAGATTGCTTTGTTTTACCGAATGCATTTTGTTCCGCAAAACAAACTGCGAGTAGAAACGCGCTTTCGAACAATAACAAATGCGAGTGGACCTCCCGTTTGAAACGATAAGCAGCTTTTCATACCTGGAGCAGCGTGAAAATGCGTTTAAGTACGCGATATGCGGTAGGCGACCAAGAGGGAAAAAGGTGTCGAGTGACGAGCACACGTTGCAGTTTTATACGGCAAAAACACATCGGAAAGTCCGAGCACGTTCCTGAGCGGAAATAAAAGTTTAGCGCAGCTTGCGGGAGAAACAAAGATCAAGAACCGGACGGGAAACTGCGTGCGAAGACATCGCCTCCTGGTGTTGCAAGTAAGAATTATCGCCCCCTGGGGAAGGATGCCGAAGTGTTGCCGGGGGTTCCCGTAATTAATTGGCATTTGGGAACGAAACACAAGTCCATTTAGTTCGGGTAAGGAAAATGGCTGATTTATTGATGAATGGTAGGGGCCGGAAAAACCTGGCGCAATCAGGGGCATAGGCGGGAACTTGACGGGATGTAGAGGCTCCGATCCCTGTATCTATAATAATACGGGCATTTAATATGTACCGTAAGAACGCACGGCGCTTACATTGGTCATAAATGTGGAATTCCGTAATGATACACCTGCGCGTTCGTGGCACTTCCTTGCTACGTCCATCTTCGCGGCGTCATAAATATCTTAAAAAAAAATTCAGTTTTATGCGATATTCTTTTATGTTAGTAACGGGAAAATACAAAGGATTGTGAATAAGTTTTTAATTTCCGAATATTAATTATCATAAAACAATTTTTTATCCTCTACTTTTTATACATTTAAAAATCAGTTTCTTATGTTTCTTACGTCGTGATTGATTTTCAACATAGCTAAGTTATGTATTGATTGAATGTAAGATATCACACATATTAAAATACTATAGTTTAATTAATTATAAACAAAAATATACCAAAAAATGACCATTTTTCCTTTTTGTGACAAATATTTCCGTACAAACATATACGGGAAAATTATTATTTATATGTTTTTGGGGTTGCTCAATACGAATCTGATGTCGGCTTTTAAACATTCAAAATTGGATCCAATATAGCGGACAAAAATTGAAACTCGACTAAATACCCTTGAAAAAAAGCTACCGGGGGTTTACTAGGTCACTGAATACGAAAATGAACATAGATTTTGAGGATTCGAAAACCCTCGAGTAACATTTTTCAAGCCAATACAGTAGACTTTCAATTTTTTGTCCACCAATTGGGTTCGCCGTTTTAATTTTTGAAATCTGACATCAGATTCGTATTCAGTGACCTCGAAAACCCCTGAGTAACTTTTTTCAAGCGAATTCAGTCGATTTTCAATTTTTGTCCGCCATATTGGATCCGCCATTTTTAATTTTTAAAAAGTGACGTCAGATTCGTATTCAGCGACCCCGAAAACCCTCTAGTAACGAGTTTCAACCAAATTCAGTGAAAAGAGAAATGTGTGACTGAAAGGGTTAAACAAAAAAAAATGTCATACGTCGGAATTTGAACCAAGCATTTTTCGTTTTCCAGTTTAATAATCTGTAAGATACTAAGTACTCTTTTAAAAGTTTAAATACTTTTAATAACCTGTACTTTTCAAAAACTTCGAACGTAAATTACTATAGAGCAAACAGAAACATCATCTTTTTATTAACATTAAATTTGAATGAAAATATTTGTAATGAATTTGTGAATCAAATATTTAAAACAAATGTTAATGGTTTTTGTATATATGGAGATGTAATTACCTATTTCCATTGTTGTGTTATAAAACACTAAAGAAAAGTGAAGGAAAATTATTAAAATTGAAAAATATTTAGCTTTCTGTTTTACTCAACGAAACAGTTCATATTAGATAACTTTTGTCGATTACAAATGTAGAATAAAATATGATTAAACAAAATATATTATTTCTTCTACAGTTAACAAATATTACCACGTTTAAATGATACTTATATCTCATACTTATGCAACTGCAAATAAAAATAAAAGATAATTTATTTTTACAATTTATTGATTGTATTGTTAAATTATGTTTTGAAATTTATAAAATTATTAAAATATTTGTCATAAGAAAACTCGAAAAATTAGATTAATTCCTCCATGCATCTAGTGAAGTTATCTTACTTAACATACCATTTGAAGATTACTTTTATTAATAAATAGGGGAAGGCGAGGCGAAGCGGCGAGGATTTTTCCGTGTATCACATCTCTTGAATTTCGTATTTAGGATGATGCAAAATATCATTTGATACGTAATTTCATAGTCAATATTTACATGCATGTTACTTACGGTATATGTAAGTAATACAACTATCATAAAATTAAATGCAAGTCATAATCTTTTAAGTTATTAGTGCTTGTTTTAATAAAAATAAAATTTCCACGTTGGTGGAATGAACCTCTTCAGATATATCAAAGTTTCTAACAACAGTAAAAAAAGAAATTGCATCTTCAGAAGCTTTGAATACTCGTATTACATCAGGATCGTATATTTTAACTTCGTCTTTAGTTACTCAATGCATTCATCAAAAGGGAATTCTAAATTAAAAAATAATCACGAAATAAAGACATCCGGGAAAAAATTTCGCAGCTTCACCCCAAAGTATCATTTGAACTTCCAGGTACGATATCTCATTATAAAAACCCAAAAAAGGAACAATTCATGTTTTATAAATAAGTTCAAAAAATATACTTTGAGAATGAACATATAAATAGTGATTATTAAACTGCCAAAATGAAAATATTGACCAATCTGAGAACAAAGTACAGGAAAATGTCTTGAAAATTTGGTTTAAAAATTACATTTCTCGCTCCCAAAGGTAGGTAAGAGAACAAAAAAATGAAATATCATGCCTCAAAATATGAAAAATGGTGTAAACAAAGAAACCACAAATGACATTTTACAATCAGTATGATCATGATGGAAATATTTGAGATTCACCACTTCGCCCCGTCTTCCTCTAATTATTTATCCTACCTCTTTCTCCGCAAAATTATAAAATGTAAACCAACTGATTTCCTTTACCAGAATAAAAATAAAATTTCCCGCAAAATGTCTCAATCCGTCCATCACTCGTCCTAATAATCCTTCCCATATTCCCGAAAAAACAAAAGAAAAAGCGCACTCTTCGCAGCAGCCGCGAAAAAGAAATGACAAGAACGCACAATGTTAAAACGAACGAGCAAAGTGCCTTCCACAATTTGCCGCGAAATTACGCGCAATCCTAAAGTTTCCGGTAAGCTCTAGAATTCCGTTCGCCAAGATGCAAAGTGCACCTAAACGCGTGTGCGTGAAATTTGCGATATACGTCAGATATGACGTTAATCGCTATAGTCCGTTGTGTACGTGATGCTTCCTCCCTGGCGATCCCCCACCCTCCGGGCGTCCCTCGCCCCTTCTCCCGCGTCGGCAGCCCCCCTCCCGCGTCGGTAGGCCCCCACCCGCCGGCGGTCGCTCTCCACGGTCGGCGCTGGGCCGGGAAAGTCATTATAGACGCGCTCGCTTTTTATTCTTTTTTCGCTCTTTTCTCTTTCGATAAACTCTTGCTCGGCTTCCCATCGCAGCATACATCGTCGACTTCCTCCTACGGTTTTGCGGAGCAACAAACCGCGAGATCTATATAGCTTTTACGCACTCTCGCATTCCAGTTTTCCCTGTGCCAGCGCTAACTGCTGGTCCATCCCGGACGGAAATTCCCGAGCTTCTTCTCGCTTTATGGGGTTCGCACCTTTTTCCGCTTCTTCGATCTTCGACGATTCTAAACTGGTTTTTTTCTTGCCGACCATTCCGACCGATAGTTTTACGTACTCGAACGTTACCATCGGGTCGAAAGTTCGCCGATCGGAATGGGAGTCCGCTAAATTTAGATGGGTCGAAAGTGATCTCTTAATCCAACTTCTTTCTTTCATCTCCATTATCATCCGAATTGGACTACTTAGAGCGTTTTACGTGAACGAGTGGAATTAAAAAAATCACACGGCGGGGTATTATGAAGTTTGATCGTTTTGAAAAATGTCTCGTAAATTTCAATAAAAATTGCGGTTTTTACTTATTTCGATACCAGGCATATCTATACATAATGCATATAATGTATGTCTCATTTTGATTTCTTCATTTGATAGAGAGAAACAAACATAAAATAAAACATATGGAAAATTTTTTTTTCGCTGTAAATATAAGTTTTGAAAAATCAAATTTTCCACAGATTTATTTTCCACTTTTAAGCTAAGAACTTTAAACCTGAAAGGTTAATTGGAACTGTTAACATTTGAACCCTTCGTTTCAAAATTTGTATTATCTATCAACTTTTCAGTCTCTAAATAAACCCTTTTGAATATGGTCATGAATATAAAGTTTTAAATAAAATAAGAAAATTTTTTCAAAAGTAACTAAAATTAAAATTATAACTAGTAACATTTTATTGAATATTTTTGTATTAATTTTATATTTTTGTTTTCAGTTTCAGTGATTATACATGGGAATTCACTAGGATTTTGTTAAAAAATTTTTTGACAAATATTACTAAGGTAAGATGTTACTTTTCCTCCTCGTTATTCATTTTTTTCACACTGAAAAGTTTTTAGAAGATAATACAATTTTTTTCTTACAAAATTTATAATTTAGCTTTCATTCTCTCGCGAAATAAATTGTAACACTTTTCATATATCATGTAATTTATGTGAAAAAAATGTTAAATATACTAATTATTTTACGATACTGACGACTAAATATACAGAATTTTAAGGTAATTAGTCTTTCATTTACTAATTACGATTTATTTATGTAATCAGTACATTTCTACTAATTGTTAGTAGCTTTCTTCTTTCTTTTTCAGAATAGGCATTAAAATATTTAAATGCTGCAATTTCATACATAGCGAGTAATTAAGACACCCACACACCGCCATCTAGTGGGTAATCATGGTACTTGGCAGTAATAATCAGTGATATTTTCGGTAGCATTTTCCATCCGTCGTATCACCTGTAACACAACAGAAATACCCGAGATTGTCGGAGCGAGACCACTCGACGTATGCATATGTTGGTGCGTGTCGTAAAAGCCCACTCGGTCTTCCTCCTCTCTGGTTTAAGAGGTACTCTTTCCGTCACTCACTTCCACGGCTCTTAGGCATTCGGACGACGAACTTCTCAGAGAAATCTAAACTACCGTCCTCCTCTAGTGTACTGGATCGTCGGGACGAGTCGTCACAACGTACGCAATTCGATTTAACTGGCTGGACCACGTATCGCCATTCAATTAATTCTCGGCATGGCGCGAGTTTATAAGGCGTGTTGGTAATTGAATTAATTGGCCCATTCTTCAAGACGCGCGTCGGGTCAAACAGCCGGAAGTAGCCGAACGATGACGACGACGAATGGCGTATACCGCGCCCTGACGACGCAATCGTCAATTACGCGTCTCGAACAATTACACTTCAAGTATGGTGAGGTCGCCACGATCAAGTCGAGCTCTGAATATTAAATTTGTATCGCGACTTTTTAGGAAATGCTTTCTTGGACGTCCAAAGAAAACGTGGGAATTATATATGTACTATTGTCAATTAAAATAAAGATCTCATTAAAGAAATTCATTAAAGTGTAAAAATCTGGAAAACATTTTCTATGCATTTTGTTGAATTTTCAATGAATTTTCTTTCATTTTTTGTTCATACTACAAGTACCAAAAAAAAAATATTGATCTGCATATCCGACGTAAAATTTCATGTTCTTTCAGAATATGGCCACAGAATTTATCTAAAGTTTATGCTTAAAAAGTTATAAACAATTTTTTGCAAAAAAAAACCGTTGTTTTTTACTGAAAAAAATTTTAGATCTAAACTTTTAATAAGAAAACGGTGATATACGCATCCCATCCCATATAGAAAAGTGTTTTCGAGGCCTAAACTTTAAAATGTATGTAATACAATTTCGAAAATAAAGGTGAAAGTATCCAAAATGACGGCACAGATACGAAAAAATCGTCAAAAATTCAGGAATGTTTTATTTGAAAATGATAGACTATTGGAAAAAATTTTGCTGAACAAAAAGTTCTGAGAATTGACCAAAGAATATGTGCAAATTTTTTCAGAATTTTTGATCATTTTTTACAATTTTCAAAATGACAAAATGTTGAAAAATCGAAAAAAATCATCAAAAAATACTGCGAAAATTTCAGTGGATTCGTTGATCAATTGCAAGAATCTTTTGTTCAGCAACATTTTTTTCAATATTCTATCATTTTCAAATAAAAAATTCCTGAACTTTTTGACAATTTGTTCGTCTCTGTGCCGCCCGCCATTGTGGATATTTTCAGCATTATTTTCAAAATTGTAATACATACGTTTTAAAGTTTTGGTCTCGAAAACATTTTTCTATGTGGAATCGGATGCATATACCATGGGTCTTTTTATAAAAATTTTAGGTATAAAATTGTTTTCAGTTAAAATTAACGCGATTTTTACAAAAAATAGTTTATAACTTTTTAAGTATTGACTTTAGACAAATTCTGTGGCCATATTCTGAAAGAGCATGAAATTTTACGTCGGATATGGTGTATCGATATTTTTTTTGGTACTTGTAGTATGAAAAAAAATTTGGAAGAAAATTCATGGAAAATTGACGACATTTGGGACTTAATGCGTTAATTTATGTGCTTTTAATTTTTTCTTCTTAACTGAACTCCATTTTTGATTACAATCGGTTGTTTTTCCAATATGGTAGCCTGAATCACAAAAGAAGGAAAAAAAAATATCTTCCGCGGTCAATTTTTAATTTTATATGGTGACTCAAAATCACGCCATTTTGGAATTTAAAAAATGTTTAATTAACAATTTATCTCAATGAAAATGTGTAACTAGATAGAACTGAGGATTTTCAGATAAAAAATTACAAAACTATTGGTCGATTTTCAAAATTCAAAATGGCGGATTCAAATATGACAAACAAAAGTTACAAATTTCTATCAATTTTTAAGAAATTCTATGGAGATTAAGTCTATGAGTTTCTGCTTATGAAACTGATGTCAATTGTATCTGTTAATATTCAAAATGGCTGTTCCAACATGGCGGATTAAAACTTAGAATATCCATAATTCTAAAAACAAAATTGGTATCTGTTGTATATTTTCATCATGTTCAGTGTAAGTAAAAATATTTTAAATTTGCTGTTCTACCACAGATTTTATTTAACATATTATTTTATTATACAGATTTGAAGGTTCATAAATATCAAAATTATTATATTTAAAAATAAATTTCTTAAAATCTCTTTTTTCCGATGATTCCTTTAACCGCTGCGCTAAAACGTTACGAATTCCGGAAGTTCCCTAGCGGAAGACTTTTGTGGGTCACGGATTTCGCCACAATTTACATCTTCGAGCAATCCCGTTAAAAAAAAACTCCAGCATCACGACTTTGGATTTCCTTAGAATAATTCCCAGAGCAGGGACGATATGTTAGCGATATATGCCGGTCATGCGCGCCGGCCGTCGAGGAAGACTCGAAAGCACGTGCACCGGGACTTGCAGAATAATTCTAACGGGAGATTTGAGCTGGCCACGTAGACGCCGGGCGCATGCTAATCGATTATCGGCACTTTTTTCGACATTACGCAGACATTCTCGAACCATTGTCGTACGAGGCCGAGCAAGTCCGAATGGACCGGCGGCGATTTTAAACGAATTACCAGCACCGCTTTTTCGGCATGAACGAACGGTCACTCATTATCCGGTGGCTCGGCAGTTCGCTGACGTTCGCAAAAATCCACGAAATATTTACTTAATTGTATTAAAAGAAGAAAGAAATAGTTTTTTTCAGAAATTAATAGGTAATTTCTACCGCTGAGATATGAAATTTTAGTTTAGAAACAATAGTGGATATTATTTTTAAAAAATGCAGTAGTCCAGTATATTTGCACGCTCGGTTCCTCTCCTTCCCCTCCCATCTCCTTATATTTGTCAAAAGTAGGGGAGCGCCACTTCTCCCACTCTCATCAGTCGCATTCCGTTCGTGACGTCACAGCGGTCCCTTCCTGAGGCCCCAGCGCGCAAGGCGGAGGAAAAAGAAAGCGGCGACAGACAAATATAACGACACAGAACTGGGCAAATAAGCTGGGTCGTAAATAAAGCGAGACGCAAATATACCGGGACTTCACTGTATCTAAATTCGTTTCTAAGAGAAGAAAAAACTTCCTAGATTGAAAAATATGTTATAGTACTTTTTAATATCTTTGGGATATTATAGTGACGAGAGAGAAATTTCTATAACGGGCGCGGAAAGCATCGACGATAGTGGCGTGACTATCACAACTACCACTAGCGGCGACAGTAATAACTACATTACATGCACGCCTCGTTAATTTCCTTTATATTTGCGAATATTTACTATTTTGTAATTATATCTTCGACTGTTTTATCTGTATATTATATTGAATGTATTATCGTTTGTATTAAAAATTTTAAAGCATTGCACTTTTCCTTGCAAATTTAAATTCATTTCAGATACTCTATAGTATTAAATATGACCATTTTTGCCATTTTTCTAATATTTATGGATGCTGTAATACTGAAAAAATGATAACCTAACTTTAAGAATATTTTACATTTCTATGAATTCCTCTAAAAGTCAAACATTCTTTTAAAATAAGAATATTGTACTTGAATAAGTAAAATGCTCCACGCTCACATTTTAGTGTAGTTAGACTCGTGACCACCAGGTGTCGTGACCTCTTAGTTCTCTACTTTTGCACAATTTCGTTTGATTTTTATGTGGTATACATAAAAAAGGGTGCATTATATTGATTTTGTTTTTTTACAACCTTACGTGCCGAATATTTATTATCATTCTTGTCTTATTTTGAGTAATAAACAAAGAATAAGAAAGAAAAACCCCATTAATTAATTAGAAAATAAAATAAAATTGAGCTCTAAACTGATTTTTAAATTTTAACCGTTTAATTATAGTATTTAGGAAATCACTATTGACGTTGTTCAATATCCTGTGGTATACTTAAGACGTTAATGGCACGAGGGCGCAAAATGCAACCAAACCTAACCTAAAATTTTTTCAAAACTATTTCTAACGAAAAAGTCCTCCCTCTTTCAGATCTTAATACTATAATTGGTTATTGTTACTTTAAACAAAGTGGTGGCATGTTTTATGGAAGAAATCACAATTTTTTTAATTTACAAATTTTTAAGAAACAAAAATTTGTTATGAATATTTTCATATAAAAACAGTGGAATTTGCAACGATAAACTAAAATATCGCGACCTCGGATCGTCTATATTATTGTATATATAAAGTAACTCCTAGACAATTGTTAACTTAAACTTTTATATTCCATTTTGAATTTTACGAGTCAAGTATTCGGCCGCTACAAAAGATTTCAAAAAATAAAAATTAGAAAAATAAATTGAATAACAAGAGATATGTCCTTGATAACAATCGACCTATATAAAAATATCTCACGTGACAAACAATTTCAAAGCAATTAATAGGTAGAATGAAATCATAGAATGATTTTCAAATTGAAGGTAAGCTTAATTTTACCGATACTTTCGACAGTTCCAATAAATTTTCAATTAGGAAGCTCTCACCGATTTAAATCAATCCAGCTATTCCAAGAATCCATTTTCAATCATTTTAAATAAAATTAAATTGCTACCTCCAAATCATTGATTATTGGTCCAGTCCAGTTCAAAATGTGCAATTGGACCTTTTTAGATTTCCGCAAAGGTCTTTGTTATTTACTATATAGTTTTTGAAAACAGTACATGCACAAAATATATGTTTTTGAGTAGCTGAAAGTAATATAAATGATCTTGGCTTCACAGAATTAAGCATTGAATTGAACTTGACGTTGAAGCTGGCAGAAGATTAAAAAATAAAGGAAATTTTTAATATTATAATCTGATAATATTTCATTTTTAGTGCCTATTTCATTACCATCTTGTGTCACTTGAGTGAATTTATTGGTTTTGTATTTTATTTTTTAGGCAAATTTTGTATGTTTCTGATTAAAGTAATGTATACTTACTAACGCCCCGTTTCTTAGATAATTTATCGCCATCTTTCGCAATAGAATTCACGGTAGTACATACCTGAAACACAACAAAATATTTCTATGTTAGTTCACAATTAAATGTAGAAAATTGTTTGTTATATATATATATAAAAATAGCGTAAATAAATATCAGAAACTAAGTAAATTTCATAAATAATTTCATTTCGACGGTTTTTTCGTGTTTTAGCTGCCATTTTGGATGCGTTTACCTTTATGTTCAAAATAGCTATATACACATTTTAAAGTTCAAGTCTCGAGGACGCGATTGCTTTACTTCAAGATTCCGATAAGATTTCAGTCTGAACAATCCAGATAAAAAAGAAATTTGAACAACCCATGTTTTTTTTAAAAATCATGTATAGTTTTTCGTGGTTGCAGTTTTTAAAATTCGGAAAGTTTCGATAAGTTTACGTTAGATATGCCACCTTGAAAATTTTTTAGACCCATTTCTACCCAAAATACAATCTTTGCAAACTGTTGCGAAATGATGTCCAATGGATTAATTTATACTCCTGCTCAACAAAATTATTTCTTCGGAATTAAAAAGTGTACTTGTATATTTTTATAATATTATAAGTTAAGTATTATAATATATTATAGTAATATTATAAGTTAATAAAATGCGTGTCAAGGGGATCTTTTTTTTTTAATTTAAGGTAATTTTTAGTCTAAATCAATGTATATTGCCATACATCTGTGATTAACGAGTCATTTTGCTATTTAAACACTTTTAAATTTTCTTCGGGATCTTTTGTTTCTTGAATAATGACAGATTCACTACCACAACTCAAAATATTAAATGGTACTATTACTTCAACTGTGGTTAATAATAATTTCAAAATTTTCGTAAAAGTGTTTCAAAATTAGAGAAATTTTAGTTTTCATGTATAAAACCTCTCAAGAATAAACAGAGATCAAATGGTTTCTTTAAAATTTCAGTTCTCAAACTATCAAAATTAAGACCTCTTCAAGAAGTCTTTTTGAAGACTTTTTTGGTAAGTGCCCCCGAAGACCTTTTTAAGACATGCGTTATTTGGGTACCTAAATAGCAAAAAGATACCTTGAAGAGCTCTTTAAGAAGGCTTAAAAATGGTAAGATGTCTTAAACATTTATCAGAAAGAGATCTTTAAGTGGTCCTAAAGAAGACTTATGAGTCAATTTAGGAGCTCTACAAAACCTCTTAAATATAAGGTCTCCCAAAAGTGGTCTTATTTGAGAGCTTTGACATATTAAGTAAATAATATAAATAAAAGGAAATGTCTGAAAATTATACATTCTGTTTTGTACCGTTTATTGATTTAAATCAATGATGGCTGATTTTGAAGGTTTTTTTATAGCGCTACAACTTACCTATTGCCGCATATGGCCTGCAATGAATATTTCTCCAGTTATCAACCTAAAAACGGTGAAAATGGCCTTTTTTGCAGTTTTTCGGGTCTAACTCAATTCCATAAATAGCTTAGCGAAACAGCATATGCAACAAAATTGTAGAGCTTGAAAAGACGAAGAATTTTCCCTCAAATACGTTTCGTTTTGATAAAAGTTGAGCCCGTGGAGGGACGTTAAAAAACAAAAAATTGGCGAGATATGTGCTCCAGCAATGCCAAATACTTTTTTCGACTGTTTTCTGATTTTTAACGTCTTCCCGCGGACTCAATTTTTATCAAAACGAAACGTATAAGGGTGCAAATTCTTCGCCGTTTCAAGCTCTACAACTTTGTTCATGATATTTTGCTATCTATTTACCGAAATGAATTAGATGCGGAAAACTGAAAAAAGGCAATTTTTACCCTTTTTAGGGCGATAACTCATGAAATATTCATGGCAGGTCATATGCTCTCTAAGGTAAGTTGTAGTGCTGTAAATAACCTTCAAAATCAGCCATCATTCCTTAAAGTATCTCTAAAACGAACCGAGTTATTGCAAAGAACTATTTTTTTTTAAACTTCAATGGCTCGCAAATTCTGAGCTTCAGATCCCATTTTGGTATGAAACTTTTTTGCTCAGAATGATGTCAAGATTCACCCCCTGCAATATTATTCGGGAGTTCTGGGACATCCTGTATACTGGATGTGATTACATTCAATAGAAAGGGGATCATGCCATAATAATACAAAATTGGAACTTAAACACTTGCTAAATATCGTAAAAGCACTTATTTTGTCATTGTAGCTTATAGTCTATCGGTTTGCATATGAAGTAAACATCGCGCGATCTCATTTTTGGATTCAATAGCCTCTTAGTGTCTCGGAAAGAAACACAGACCTCAACAATGGGAATCCCTTTGTCAAAAGAGAGATGGTCCAAAACGAGATATAATTAAGACCTCCAATACAAGACTTCTTCGACATTACGATTTTAAGAAGTCCTAAGTAAGACATCTTTACGATCTCTTTTTATAGATTATCATAACTGAGAGCTCTTCAGGTCATTTTGGAGATATCTTTGGAATGAGCTCTGGACAACCAACAACCACAAGAGGTATGTCAATATTTCGTACGCACGATACAATGAGTTGTCACTTGCGCCAAAGTCGTAACACCTGACGCCATCTAGAACCTCGCAACGGAACACCTCCTCGCAATGAGTTTTCATCTTTCATTAATTATAAAACCACAGAAAAGTGTTTAAACGCAAAAATTAGTACCGTCGTTTAAAGTTGAGAAGTCAAGTTTTTTTTTGTAGCTCGTTATTTCCCGTAATTGCACCCACGTAAACAAGCGAGGAAAGGTGATTGGAAAAATACACATAGGAGGTAATTCGCAAAGAAAGCGTTACGGTACATCTTCGCGCGTCTTTCTCTCAAGGTACATAAATCCACGTCGTGTCGCACGTAGAATATTAAACATTAAGGACATCGTGCATGATTCGCAAGGTCAACAGTCAGCGTACCGTACGGTGGAATCGAAACCGTGAGGACGCGAAACCTCTCGGTTAACCAAACGAGCGAGCCAACTTCAAAAGCCTCCACCATCGGGGGAACTTTTTTTTTCATTCTGGGTTTTCTGCTGGCATTTTGAGGAAATTGTAGGTAATGATCGAAAACGTCGTTCCATAAACATTAAACCCCTTCCTACGCTGCGCTTTTATCGTCCTGGAAATAAAATTAACGACTCTGGAGAAACGACTAAGAATCCACTATGCTGATAGATTTCGGTAAAAAAATCTCGATTTACGACTCGATTTACCATGTAAAGATCCTGCTTTTTATTTGCATTCGAGTTACTTGCTTGCGGCAATGACTCCTGTTTGGGAAAGAATTATTCCAGAATATTTTATTTCGACAATTTGTCAGACGATTATTGACAGAATTTGAATTTCATAATAAAAAAGATTAATATTGCCGGTCCTATGTCAAGAGTAGGACCTAAATTAGCCAATAATAAAAAAGAAATTTTTTGTCCTACAGATACAAGGAGAACAATTTTCTTGGAAATTTTACCATTTCAATTGGTAATTTTGTGATAGACTTGCAAAATGAGGGAAAATTGCCATTTTTCTGATAAAAATGACTATACGCTCTGGGAAATTTTACTACTCAGACAGTAAAAATTACAATAAAATTTAGTAATTTTTACCAGAAAAAAATGGTAAATCTGTTCCAAAATTACCATCTGCAATGGTAAAATTTTCAAGAAAATGTTTCTTCATGGGTTATGACGGAATTGGACTATTCGAGGCTTTCGGGGTCGCTGATAACTAATCGGGTGTCTGTTTTTCAAAATTTAAAATTGCGGATGCAATTATTAAAAAAGTAACAAAATTTTTTTGTAACTGATTACTCGGGGGTTTCCGGGATCGCTATAACGACTCTTGGGTTAAATACACAAAATTTAAAATGGCTGATGCCTTATAATGGTTGAAATTATTGAAAAATGGTTGGGGTTCTCTAAAAATTTGTTACTGATATCTGATGAAGTGAATTTTATGAAATCCAAAGTAACAAAGCGAAATACTAAATTTTAAAAGATCTTGTGTCCTGAAGAGAACACAGAATTTTTCGTAAATAATTTTTTAAAATTTCTCAAAATATTATCAGACATATCTTGAAAAATGCAACGATGTTTCACAATGAATTCTGAGAACATTTCATCCTGAGAATTTTTTTAAAAAAAGCTCCAAGTTTTTGAGATGGAGCATCTGAAAATTGTAAAGGAAATTTTGATTGAGGACGCCATTTTTTATCATTCACTGACTCATAAAATGAAAAAAAAAATGACCTTCGTCGCTTTAAATGATTATTTCAACGGAGGGTAGAAATTAAATATAATGACAAAAAAATCTTGAATTTTTTGATCTGAAAAAAAATATACAGATTCCTTGAACAATTCTAAAGAAAAAATATCTTGTGAATCTTTCATAAAATGTTGAAACAAAAACTGTCGAATTTCAAAATGGTCGTTGTTTCACATTTTTTATTTCCGAAATTTCATTTTAAAATTCACTAGAGGCATTTTTGTTAACATAATATAGTACAAATGAATAATTGCACATTATTTTTCATAAATAACAATGATCAAAAAGATTTTTTAAATTTAATAAACGACAATTTTAATGAGCTGCAAAAGTTAAAAGTTCTGTGGATTCGCTCATATGTCTTGAAAAAAAGGAGCATATTTTCGTATAATATCACGCCTTCGAACAGTAAAAAAGTTTTTGGTATCGCGTAAAAGATATGTGCCAGGAAGAATAAAAACAGTTACGAGTACAAATTTGAATTTTATCCTTGTGCGTCTTTTCCGTTACGGTGCTGTATTATTCTGGCGTCGGAATGGCTTACGACGCTATGATGACAAAACTTTCACGAAATTCTCGAAATGTACCAGCGGCATATAATAAAACTTGCACAATGTATACGAGAGCTGAAACGAAGCATCATTCGAAGAATTGCAAGTTCTAAGTGACATTTTCTCGTCTCAAATATTTTCCGTAATTCGAAAGTGCACGAGGCATCCGCATCCGAAACACCCAACGACAAAAGATTACAATATTTTATTTATATTTAATTTTTCACGGTAGGAACTGTCACAAAGGAAAAACGGTCGTATTTGCAATTTTGGACTTCAATATTAACATCTTTCCTATCAAAATGGTCATGAAAGGTATAATTCAGATGAAGAATTTTTTCAATTTTTGATAACAAATTTTAAAAATAATAGCTACTATTTAGGACACAACTTTATATTTTATTTATTTCACCCAATTATAATTTACTTTTCATTCATGTATGTCGTGTTGGAAATACTTTTTGTCGATCTTAATCGCGATGCTATTCAATCAATATTAGTACAATACTAAACTCGTCAATAATTTCAGGAACGTTGGGAATTACATTTAGCAAACGCTATTATTCTGTTCAATTTATTGCGTAATTATTTTACCTCAAGAATCTGACTCATGAAATTCACAAAGCACTGTTAATATTGAGAATTAGCAATCCTACCATTGACAGTGGTTAAGATTAAATTGCGTATATGTTTTTTTTTTAATTATTGTCACGAAATAATTTTAACGCACAATTATACTAAAACAGTACGGTTTGATTAATCAATTTCGAAATACACAATTGTTTGTCAAAAATTAAGTTTGACATTGAATTCAACAGTTAACAAACATTCTATATGTGAGTAGTACAAATACTTATGCAGAACTCGAAAATAACTTTTGACGAGCAAACTGTCAGTTAATTAATTCAAATTTGACTCGAATTCGAAAATTTATATATTCAGTCCCGGTTTTTATGTAATTTTTTATTTTATTACATTGTAAAACAGTTAGAGTGACTTGCCCTGTCTCGTAAAGTATAGTTAAGATATTTTAATCCTTTAGAACAAGGTTTAATTCCTATGGAGTAATTAATTAATGTCACGGTAAATCAGGAGTAGACAAAAATTTGAGCATTTCATGTTGCCCTATTCGAAGTAAGAGTTCATTTTTGTAGGATTTTCACTTCAGAATCCAAATATGTCCAACTGGCTCTAGTTTGTTAGATATTGAACTTCAAAGGGGTCCAAAATCCAATTTCAGGCATTTTGAGCATACATTTACTACCCAGAAAATGTTATAGTCCCACCAGTAACAGTCAATTCTGATAGGATTTATATTAGTACACCAAAATATTGAAGTCCTCCTAGTTTTTGTACAAACTGAAAATCAAAGGGGTTGAAAATTGTGTTTTTGGACATTTTTCACATCTACATTGTTGGATGCGACACAAACAAAAAATCAAGAAATGGAAAATGACGGATCCAATATGTCCGACGAACATTTTGAAATTTACGACAAGAAATTTGGGCAAAAAGTAGGTCCAATTCAATATTTTGGCATACATATTTAGATTCTGCAAGAAAAAAATTCGAATCGACTCTTACTTATAAGGCAATAAAATTTTGTTGGGCTGTATTATGTACTCAAAAAGATTGGAAATTGACGATTGATTCCAGGTTTAATCATGCGATTTTGATTCCGATGCAATTAAATTGCAATCCAACTGTTGTAGTACTTGCATTAACTGTAGACTAATTAAAATGTTGATTTTTTCTTTTCATTTTGTAACAGAACAAAAAACCAGAAGATTAATAGATAAATTGTCAATAATTCAAATTACGAATTCATTTTGACGTTAGTTGTTCAATCTTATTTTAAAATGTTTTTTTTATTTCATTACAGGGTCTATAAAAAGTAATATTTTTACGTTTCATTTAAGAAATCAATCAACTTTGTTAAGTTCCCGAGATTCCCGTAGCAGTGTACTTGTTTACGTACCCTACTTTCTAGCTTATCGTCACACTTTGAGTGGATTAGTTAGCTACATTTCCCAAACAATTTAATTTACTTGTGTTCGCAAATGTTACTAGAACGATCATACTAGAATATTATTCAAGACTAGACATTGGACTATTTTTGTCGTCTAATTGGAGAGAGCACATTTCTGCATGAAAAAACTTTCATTCAGACTTTCACTTTTATGTCTTCTTTGTCAATTTTTATGTCTCGCACTTTATCTCGAGATAACCTTAAAGGGGAAGCTTCTATTTTATATGTCAAAGTATGGAGAACAGTTTTTCAGAATATTTAAATTGCAAGTTATTATTGTCATTATTATTAACTGTTAATAGTTGCTCATTTCGTAATTATTAGAAATAAAATATTTAATATATATTACTTAATAAAAAAAGAGTTCACGTAAAAAATTAACGTTGCCTTTTCACAATGAATTTTTTTTATTGAAAATTTTGATTCTTTAAAAATTGCCCGAAGACGTCCACTGCACCTTTTCAGGACGACTAAATGACGCAATTTATATTTAATTTTTTGGTGACTAAGGAGTTTTTGTCTATAGATTTCTTTCTCGAAGATAGTAATTTTTGTATTTATCAAAGTCATTTTTTCTGTGTCCATTTAATCATAAATGTTTGACAAAAATGTAAAGAATGATTCAATAAATAAGTGCACAGTTTTTTAGAATTTTGAATAAAATTCACACTTTTTCGTTAGTGATTTTTTATTTTCGGTTGTATACAATTTTCTGTTTCAAAATGATAATTCTTATGAATTAAAAAATAATGAAATTCCCCACATCAATCAATTAAATTTTTTACGCCACTTAATTTGACATCATCAATATGGCGTCCACAATGAAAATTTATTTGAAAAACTTCCAGATGCTGTAACTCGAAAACTATTATTAGTTTTTCTATGAAAATAGTAAGAATGAACATTTTTTACAATTCAACGGTACATACATATAATAGAACTTTTTCAGATTTTTTTGTTGGTATTTTAAAAAATGTTTGACTTGAATTTTATTCAAAAATAAACAAAATTTTACAAACATTTTAAAAAATTCTAGAATATTACGTGCTAAATTCTAAATAACTTTTATTCCTATCAATTGTTTCCAAAAGTTTATAGTTCATATATTACAGCAAAATTAATTACAAACCATGAAGAATGGAAGGCTGTAGCTGATTATGAATGACAATTTCTTTTTTTTTTCCAGAATTCCGTTTACCTTGTTGGATCCGCCATTTTTAATTTCAAACATTTGACTTATCTACCCTCTTCAGAATTTCATTTTTTGTATTTAAACACAAATTCATTAAAATCCATCAAGAATCAACGTTCTAGCCTATCTTGATCGAAAAAATAACGTTTTCGGTACTATAGCCGTAAATGCCGATTTTACGGCCTACTTTTAGTCTGTAGAATGAAATTTTACGGATCACGTGCCACGTGTAACATGAATTTGCGCTGTCAAAACATAACCCATACGGACTAAATGCAGTCCGCGAAATCGAATTTTTACAGCTTTCAGTTCCGATAAATAATGTTCGACATACGGCCGGTCGTCGTACGCTGGTATCGCATTCGAGCAATAAAATCTTGTTTTACGGCCTTGTATCGAAAAATACTATTTTCATCACAGTGCGGCAGACCACTTTAGAACCCTGTTAAGCAATAAATTTACATGCAAAAACAAAAGCTGAAACACCATTTTATTATTTGTGTAGTGTTTATTTAGATAATAGTTATTGAAATTCAGCTGTCCACAGTGGCGTTATCTTTCGGTATATTTGGAATTAATTGGGCTGTATTGCCGAACTAGTTACAAATTTCAATATTTCATTGTCCGCCGACAGATGGAGTTACTGCGGATCGCTCCTTAGGCTTTTTAATACGTTTGAAATTGTCACCTACTTTCTTTCGAATATCAGTAGCGCAAGACGACCGCCAAATTTTAATCAGAGATAACCTGAATCAAAGATAGTCGATATTATAAATTTTTGGTCGCTGAATGGTTCGATTTGACTCTTCATATCAGGATTTTAAGATATCTGATCCGAAAAATATTCAAAAATATCTTCTTTGCCAATTTGTGGTTAGGATTTGTGAAAAACCTGACGTCTTAGGTCAAATTGGGCAACGAAGTCGTTTTCAGCCGCCAAAAATCTATAGGATACCCTTCTGCTGACTCAATGCGTGCACAAAAAAATTTGTTATGCAGTCCTGTGTTAATTCGAGAAGTACTTTCAGTGATTAATTACACATAACTGCAAAACAATGTTTTTGGGTGCGTCTTGAGTCAGCAGTAGGAGATCTTATAGATTTTTGGTCACTGAAAACGAATTTGTTGTCCAAATTGACCCAACTCAACAGATATTCACATATCTTAACCTCCAATTACCAAAATGTTGCCCAACAATAGTTGGCAGATTCTTTGTCAACGGCCAAAAATCTATAGGATCCACTACACCTGATTCAAATTATCTCCCAAAAAAATGGTGATCATGTGTAATTATTATCTAAATAAAATACTACACAAATAATAAAACCTTACTATAACCTTTATTTTTACGTCGTATTGTATGAAACGATTCAAGAATGAAGTTTCGACATGATGCAAGTTCACCGCCGTCGTATACGTCACATCCAATACTTCGGTTAACATCGGTCCCGCACTGTGGGAACACGTCGCATCGAATTTCTGTTCATTTTTAAACCCCAGTCCATCACGCCGCGTTCAAATAGCAACCTTTTCCAAACTGTGTATCGGATTTAAAGCGGGAAAATTTGAAAAACTCGTCGAACGTCTCCAACAACGTCATATAGTCGCGAGGACAATTTCACTTGCGAGAAAGACCTCCCCCCCCCTATTCTCCACAGGCTTGTTGCGCCAATGTGTGTCACCGCGCGGCACTTTAGGGCCGATGTCATTTGTATGCGACTAGGGTCTCCTTCTTTTCCCTGCGAAGGTAACGGGTGCCGTGTCGCGCTACAATATTAATGCAAATTTCCAGAACACGACAGCGGGCGTTTCGTCGCCGCTGCAGCCTCGGCGTGTGAAATACAACCCACGCGATGCGGGAAACGCCATTTATCCATCCAACCCCCCCCCCCCCCTCTTCCTCGTCACTGATGTTCCCATCGTAGCGATCACGAAAGTTTCCTCTCGGTTTCACCGCATCCCTTCTCTCGGTGTATGCACCTAACGTCGCTTCCATTCCGCTCGGAGATACGTAAAATGACGGGCTTGATGCGAAAAGTATTCCCGTTGCGAGAGAAGATGACGGCACGACGCACGACGAAGACGCTCCGAGGGGTAATTCCCAGATAAAACTTGATGTTTCGCTACGCAGCGGCGGCATAAATTCATCCCGTCCATTCCGCGTCGCAGCCTCCCTAAGTGGACGCGGGGCACTCGCCGTTTAAAGGAATCATTCTTTTCGGATGGATCCTCGGATTTGTTCAACAAACTCTGGGACAAAGTGACCGGATTACATCTTTATTTCGTCAATCTCGTAAAACAGGCTTAAGAATGCCTGGACGTTGTCGAATTATGACGAATGGAAAATGTCTGGCGACATAACCTCAAAATTTATTGTTTGTATGACAAATCATAATGACGCTGGTCGATAAAGTCAATTTATACTTTTCGATAATATTTTTGATTGGTTGACTCCAAATCTGGTTGGTATCCTAACCTCAAAGTGCAAAACTATAATTTTATATATTTTATATATATTACGAAGTTCATGGCAAGCAACCGACTTTGATTCTTATATATATATATAAACAATCGTGTTTTACCACTTGCGAGAATGATAATAACGAGATGCAATATGCGCCATCTAGCGGTCGATACATCAGGTTTCCTTGTATCCCCATCGCATCATAACCGCACGTCTCTGTCAACAGTACAGTTCAAAATGGTGGCACGAACTGCTTCTTGCAATGAATTTCCGAAAAGTTTCTAACCTCACTTTCACAATATTTCTAAACAAAAATGGACTATATTTAATACAATAAAAATTTCACTATTATAGAAATGGACGTTCGATTAAAAACCATTTTACACGTATCTTGGAGGAATAAAAAGGTAAACAACTAAAACCACCTTTATTAAAAATTCTATTAAACATTCTCAACTTGGGATGAAAAATACCAACTTACTTTTCCAAAATAACATAGAATTAGGTATTGTTTGTCGATTAGTATTTCAAACGACAACAATAAAATTGGAAAAATCAACAATCTGAAAACTATTCCTTTGAAATGGCATAGATCCGCTTCATTTGCGCACAACGAGCCCATTGAAAGCTGTTTAATCACGCGTTAATAACGAAATAGTCAACGGATTTGCAACCGAATCGTCATCAAATTCTGACAGCCCGGAAATTGGCATTCGTTACTTGTTTCTTGTTAATTCGAAGCTGCTCCATTCCATCTATACTTCATAAATTACCTTTGATCATGGACTTTACAATTAAATTTAAAAATATTGTATTCAGGTTGATTCATCAGCTTGTATGTTTTAATCAATAATACGGTTTACCGACGAGCCTTTACATGCCGTTTGTGTATTAACGTTCAATCGTGGCATTTCGAATAATTAATCTTCAATTAAAGAAATTAAAATAAAGGAATTATATCAAATATCGTGGGATGGGAAACATTCGCACGTTTCAAACGTTTGTATTTCAATATATATTATCTTAATAATATATTCTATTTACACAATTCCGTCACTGAATTTGTACATCTGAAATGTCATGATTTTCATTATTCCATGTAGAAAATCATTATTTTGATTATTAATAGAAAATTAGTATTATTTATTTAGACAATATTTTTTTACGCTCACCGTAAGGTTTACAATACTTATTATAAATTGATATGAATTTAATAAATTAATAATTAATTTAGTGAAAGTCTCTCTCTACCCCCTCTCTCGCTCTCTTCCTCACTCCCCCTCTCTCTCTCTTCCAATCTCCCCTCTCGCTATCTCTTTCCCTCGCCCCTCTCTCTCTCCCCCTCACGCTCCTTCTCTCGCTTATACTCAGTAGCAATTTGCTACTATCAGTATGAAAAACAATCAGTTAAAAGTCCGAAATTATTCTCAATTTAATATTTATAAGTAACTACTACTCCCAGTCGCGGAAATGCGAAATGATCAATTCGAGATAAAAAATAGGTCATGTATTATAACATGGAAACTGGTTTTGAATTTTCATTTCGCATTTAGATTCACAAATAATAGTATATTACTTATTAAAATCAGTAATCATCGATAAAGAAAAAGCAAAAACCTCCAATAGATTCAGTTGTAAACAAAAATAAATATTCTGTTTATGTTTGCAAATATTTTGCAAATAATTTTCAGAACATGTAACGTTCCCATGACTTTCCACACCCAGATTGTATACTTTATGTAACTAGAACATAAAAATTGTATAAAATTGTTATGCTTGCAACTATATTATGTACACTATATATTATATACATAATATATAACGCATATACACGCATTTTTAATATGAACTATAAAATAACTTAAAACATTCAGAAATAATACTTTATTTACCAAAAATTTAAACATGATCAATTTTTTTCGAAAAAAGGCTATTCAAATTCACTAAATTATGGAAATATTAAATAAATAAGAGAGAGGGAGAGAAAGGGAAAGAGAGAGAAACAGAGAGAGAGGGGGAGAGGGGGAGAAGGGGAGAGAGAGAGGCTTTCATTATAAAAATTTAAATATTTTATAAAATGTTTATAATGTAACAAAACATTGTCTAAATAATTACGAATGAATTTTTAAAAATTACTTTTTAAAAAAAGAAAAATTTTTGTCGTTGATCAAACAAATATTTTACATTTTTTATTATGTTTCCATTAAATATCTCATCGGAAATAAACAATTGTTTTATTTTTGAACAAATATTTCAACCGTATCCCTCACCAATCCTAAAACTCAGCCACTTTCCTGATAATATTTCCTGTAAAAATATTTCGACTCTACTTAAGCCGTTCAGTGCTGAATTAAATCAGCGATGAATTAAAAGTGAATTAAAAACGATTTTAAAAATTAAAATATGTAGAAAATGTCCAAAAATTGAAAAAATTGAAGAAAAAAGTCTTTAAAATTATGTGATATTGATTCATTTATAATAATAATTGTAGAAATTCCATAAAATGTTAATAATAATTATTTATTTTCATGAAATGATTATTTAATAACAATAAAATCATGGAATAATTAACACGATATGTAAGAATTTAAAAAAATTAAATTTGTCCACTGAAGAGGACAAAGGCAGCGAATAGGTTAAAACGTACTGCTTGATACTTACACACATACAAATTTTATTCAAAGCACCTGTCTAAAAAAACCAATAATCTAATGAAACCTTACTCATTCATTTCACAATTAAAATAGAAGAAATATTCTCATCCGAGTAATTATGCTGATAGATTCACATAAAGTTTAATAATAATAGCCGACATAAATTAATCGCATTAGATGTGATAAAAATGGAAAACGGTGAGGTCACTCGAAGAAATCCTTGAAATAAAGATACGCTCAGCTACGCAATGAAAACTCGATTTGTAACTCGTATTAACACCCATACGTATGTAACTCGGTGGCAACTAGTATAAAACCGGGCACATTTTATACGCGGAAGTTTCCTCGTTATTTTGTACATTCGCTAAAAATAGCGACGATGAACGTTCCGCCCGTAATTTCATCGTCGTAGTATATAAAAAAAAAAGTCTAGTTCCCATCGCGTAAAAGTGGCAATCGTACGAAAAAAAAAATGTACTCGAAGCACTTTTTTGTCCGCAACTATACCGTTCAACTGCCGGCATGAAAATTGCCAGTTCCAAAAACCTTTGGATCTCGTTGCCTGCCAGCAATCGATCCTAACTTTCTCTTAATTTATCGACATCTTAATTTATCCGTCCGCAGTACACTACTTGATAAAAGTTTCGCCGGTTAATTAATGGCATTGGTCGGTACGACGATTTCGACATTTCAGAATTGGTATAAACTGACATGACTAAAAGTAAAATCTTTTATTCTGAATGAAGAGAAATGGTCAGTATAAAGTAGATGGTAAAATAGTACATTATGCCGCTAGGCCGTAAAGTGGTACTTTTTGTACTAGAATGAGTAAAGTTCTATTTTATACACTGTTTTTGCTTCCGCGCACAGATAATTTTTTTCAGCCAAGAAAGTCAATAATCTTTGCCATCCAGACATTCAAATTTTTCGTATATTAGTTTTCGAATTCGATGAATTTCACGTTTTATTTGGAGGATTGCACATGAGCTTGCCTTTGTGAAGCATCGGGAAATTTCGGTTGGTCGGCGGTGAATTACATTTATTTCCGTTTTATTTGGATGGGAATCCTTTATTTTTCTACGACGAAAAGCTCAGCACCGGGTTGCCTAATTTCCACTCGAGGCTGCCATTAACGGAGCATCCTAATGATTATTTCAGCAGGAGTCCGAGAGCACAAGATCAGAGTACGTTAAAGGGTGGAAATAATTAAGGTAACCCAGACTTTGAGAAATGTTTACTGGTTCCAAAAACGCTCGTAGTATGGATCCGTTAATATCAGCCCATGAATGGGTGAATTTTTACTTTCAAAAGCATTAAACCGATATGAGTTTTAGAATTTTTACAGTTGTTGGAAGCACTCTGGTAGGAAATGAAATATTTCTGATAGTATTTAAGTATTTTAGGTCATTAAATTCGATTACTAAAGAGTTCTAACAATGGAATAATGACCACATTTTACATATTAATAAAATTTATAGTTTTTCGATCCTACTATCATAATTTAAAGAAATATGTTCGAAAGAAAATACTTGCAAATTACACACAAATTTGGATTTTTAACAATAATTTTGGAAGGTGCCGATATAATTAAGAGGTGACATTTTTACGACCAAAATCTACAAGCTGAAAAATTGAATCTCTAAATGGCGCCCAACAATACGCAGCTTAAATCCTAAAATTTGATCCAATTTTCGATTATTTCATGGGAAACGTTTTAAAAAGATAAATTTCTTCTGAAAATATATTTACAGTAGAGTCCCGGTATATTTACCCACTCGATTCCTCTCCTTTCCCTCCCGTCTCGTACCAAGAGAAGAGGAGTGTCGCTTCTCCCACTCCTCTCAGTCGCGTTATGTTCATGACGTCACAGCAGGCCATTCCTGAGGCCCCAGCCCGCAAGGTGGGGGAACAAGAGAGTGGCTACAGGTGCTGGGACGTAAATATACTGGGACTCTACTGTCTTGTAGTTTTTTGAGTTGCTGATCACGAATCTGAATTTTTAAAATGCAAAATGTCAGATCCAATATGGCGGAGAATTATTTTCCAAATATTTAACTTACCACAAATTGTTGAGTTTCGGACAGTAACGGCAGATTCATGGACAAAAACTCAAGAATGCCTGGTATATCATTTTTTGAAAAATTAATATTTTGAAAAATTTTGTCAACACAAAAAACATTTTTCAATACAAAAATGTTCTTTCTAAAGACTACTTCTTCTCAAATAAAATTCGAAAGACACTTTTTCGACGTAATTTAACATATCTTCTGATCGCATTTTTTGTAAATTTTAAAAAATAAATTAAAATTTCAAACAACCTTCAAAAAATCACATAAAAAAACATGATTTTTTTTTCAAATTACTTGAATGACACTAAAGTTACATAAATTATCCGAGATGTCTTAACTGAAACCACGTTAAAACCAATGTATACAAAAACAGACCTTTGCAACCTGTGTCGTTGAAGAATGTTAGAAATGTGATTGAAATGCATCAATTTCGGATCTTGATGAAATTCTCCTGTAACCTTTGAATGCCGGAAATCTTCGGATTTGTGAAATTCTCAACGAATCCTTTACAAAAGATAGGTATCGATTTCGAAACTTAAGTTGGAATTCAAAGACTGTTGCCGCCATCAGTTTACACTTATCCTAAGTAGTTAGTGGAGAAAAAATGTGTAATTTTACCTTTTTTTTTAGTTTCAATTAATCGGTAATTATGTGTAAATAATTCGAAAATGACAATGGAATTATGATTATTCGTTACGGCTAATAAATTAGAACAATGGAGTTAAAGGTACTATATCAATATTTAACTTTAACTAGAGGAAGTATTAATTGAAGTGGTTCAAGAACTGTTACTTGATTTACGTGTTCAAATTTTCTTACAGGTAAATATTTATTTGTGACTATTCAAATAAATATTTACTTGAAATTACATTTTTTTTTGCACAATATTATTTGATGTCAGTTCTTTCGTTGATCGAAAGAAAATTTCATATACGTATACCATAATTCTGGAATTTGATTGTGAAATTTTGATGTAATTTGCCTAAAAATAGTTAATATGGGTATAATTTGACCAAAATTGTGTGTAAACCAATTCTCTTCCTTTGTGTATAATAGTTTCAATTCCAATTGCTGATTTCAATTCATTTCTGCATTATTGGAGTTTCGATTTTGAATTAATTGATGATATGACATTTCACTAATTACTAGCAATATCGATTACCTTTCATTAATATTTGTATTTCTAACAATTATGTTACTGAATTCTACAGCATGTTGATTACGTTAAAGTAGTACAAAGGCCGACAAATCTTTTAAAACTACATGTAATTAAATAATGTTGTAAAAGTAACTGTAACCTATACTGAAATTTAAATAGAACCATATACTCTCTGAATTAGTCAGAAACTACTAATCGACATCTAACAGTCTGGGACTAATTGACTTAGTAATGGTTTGTATTAATAAAGAGTTAAAAAACTACTAATTCATTAGTCATGGTATACTAATGTCAAATTAATCAATGTATGTTTCAATACCTTATTACTAAAATAAGTTAGTTAAATGTTACTAATAAATTAGTTGTATTTTACTTTCAGTTAACAAAAATCACTAATAATATAATTAAATATAGACTTTTATTTAAATATAATTTAATACAGCTCCAAATTTAAATATACATTTAAATATAGCACTACTTCAAATTTAAAGAGTACAACGCCTATTATTTTCACTTAGTACAGGACATCAATTAACTACTAACTTTGTTATACTGTGAAACCTAGCCTAATCTAATATGATTTATGTAAACATGAAATTTGTGAAAACTTTTTGCAAAATAATTTAAGTTTGTTTGGTAATTGATTCCGGACCCCCCCCCCCCCCCCCGATACAATTGTCTTCGCCATTGTTGCAGTATTGATTTGTAACGGAGGGACGATTCCCTTCCTCCCTTTATGGACGATCTATTCTGATTTCTGTAATATTTAATAAAGTAAACAGCAAACACTACAAGTGTCAAAGTAAATATAAAGTAGTACATTCTACAACTAGGGAGTAAAGTAGGTGTTTGCCGACGAGTGCAAATTTAAAGATTTAGAGAGAAAAAAGCCTTCTCCCTTTCAGCACATACTATTTTCTCACAGAGAGTATTTAGCTCTTAGAGTGTGAGCCACTTATTTTGTTCCCTAGGGAGAGAAAATGCTATTTTACTCCCGTGATATAGGAAGCAAAGTAGCATATTGCGCGTAGAGTGTAAGAAATCAAATATTCAAAGAAATAAAACTAGTTAGTCGATTATTTTTTGTACCATTTAAAATGTTTGAGGCATGTAAAATGAATAAAATTGCCATATACATATATTTTTATCATTTTTGTTTCAGTATCCACATGCAGATTGAGAATGAATTATTTGGTTAAAATACACAAATTGTTTAATTATATCTAATAACAAACGATAAATAAATTCAAGTTCTGCATGGTTTTTGTCATTAACATTTAGAAAAAATATTCATAAAAAAAAATACCATAGAACGAATAAAAAATGGATGTAAATGACTCAATTGGAAAACATTGCCCCTTTAAATAATAGAAGAAAGTACTGCATTTTATTTATAATTGCAGAACTAAAATTTAGAGTTATTAACAATATAATAACAAAGAAAGTAGCAATATTACTTTCGCGTTCGAAGATAACCAATTACTTTTCATCATTGGTTTTTTCTAGTTTCTAATTATTAATGAATGTATATTATTATTTATTTACGTATTGTACTATCTGAAGTAAACAGAACTGTCGTTACCCCTACGAACGAAACTAACTTGCGGAAGGTCAATATTACGTGCTTTCTTACCAAAATTATCACAACAACCGCGAGGTTTCGGTGTATAATGCACTAGGCATAATTATCCACTCATGTGACCCTGCTCTAACATGTGATTTCGTCCATTAATGTACACATTTGTTACATAAACATCAGTTCCTCGTTAGCGCCACTAATTTATAAGAAAAGTCTTCCAAGTAGTTATACAAAATTCTATTATAAATATTTTTTAAATCACCCACCGGAATATCTTGAATAGAAGTAATTTAATGAGTAATCGTGTAGAAAAAAATGAAGGGTGGACCATTTTAATCTAGAATGAGAAATATCCCGAAATGGACACACCATATAAAAAAATACTTCAAACAAAAGTTATACTACAATGGTACTAGTGAATTTAACTTTGAAGGTCATTTTCAAGGTCAGGAGTTCAAATGAGATTTTTAAATGTGAATCCTTTTTTTATTCCGGATTTGAAAAGAACAGAACATTTTACGTACAAATTGGTTATTTGTGAAAGTTACTTCAAGGTCAAATGAGGTCAAACATGCGAAAATAGGTGAAATTATGTCCATTGTCATCCCAACTTAAGGAAGGGTTCCGATCACTATCAGAAATCCAATGGTCCATCGAGCTTGAACGACTTTCAAGGTACTACCACTGTCATGGTTATCTGAAGGTTAAATTCCAGAAAATTACTAAATTTTTGTGTAATTTTTATCAGTTTTGGACCTGAACCTACTAATCTGAAAATTAAATGATTCTGAAAGTGATCTGAAGCTTTTTCAAAAGTTTTGAATGCCAATCGACACAATTTCAGCTATTTTCGTGTATTTAATCTATTTCACCTTGAAATAACCTTCACAAAATAACCATTTTATGCGTAAAATATCCTGGTCTCAAATCCGACCTAAAAAATAGGAGTCCTGATTTACAAATGGAAATTAAACTCCCATATTTCCTTGAAAATGATCTTCAAGGTCAAATAAATATAAATCAAACAATAAATATACTAAAGTAATAAAACAAAAACATTATTGAAATTGTTTATTTGTACAACTGATATGTTAATTAGAACAAAATTAAGGCCGAAGTAGCAATCGTTAAACGCATATTAACAATTATCCAGTAGATGGGGCGCCCAACTAGGTCCATTCTCGCAAGCGTCAGATGACATACGCGTGAAATTCATCACCCTAGTTAATTAAAAACCCCTCAAAATGTAATCATGATACGAAAATTTCGTAAAATCGGGTGTCATAACCCAGAAACGTCTGGAAATCGCGGCGTCGTGCCCGGGCCGTTTCTTTCGCGATTGATTGTTCATCCGATCATCAACTCGGTTGGCTGTAAAAGAAGAGCCATCCTACGAAGGATTTCGATTTATCAAACGCATTTCGAGCGTTCCGCCGCTTCATTACTTCTGTTTTCCTCAAATTCCTCGCTTCCTCAAACAAGAACGAAACTCGCCTCCGAAGATATACACCGTGAAAACTACAACGAAATCCCCTTTTCGGCGAGCATTCGATAAATTACGTCGCCGCCGTCGAAAACTTTTCTCCCGCACCCCTGTATATATATATAAACTCTCTTTCCGTCCCAGAAATCGTAATAAAAATCGTATCGATAATATCTACTACCAGCGTTTACTCAGCTAATCAAGACCCCCCGGAGGCCAATCGTTCTCGCGCATCGACGATAAATAAAAATATAGGAATTCGAGTGAAAATCCAATTCACGAGAGACAGACGTCTATGCGCGGGGAGTGGGAAGGAAAGGAGTGACAAGTCGAGGGGGAGAGACGCCAGTCAGGGACAAAGAAAAGGTATACGCACATGCGTTCACGGTCGGCTGAGTAGTCGTTGATTAATTTCCGTAATTCCTCAGGAGGTCCGGCGTCCTTGTCAGGATCGTATGCTCATGGCATCGGGGATGAATGTGGCGACGTGATCAGGCGATGAGGTTAAATTTTCACGTCATTTCCCAGCTCAGCCGTGCGCGAAATAGGAGGCGCCGTCGTCGTTCCTTCCAGCGAATTTACGAACCGTGCCGAATCCAACAATCGGACCGATACCTCGGATGCCACGCAGTTTTTCCGCGGGATTGTAATGGCCCCACACACAGTTCGGTGGGGCCGGAGCTCCCCCACGTCAAAATTGAGACGTACGTTAGCTTCGACTCCGAGTAATATGTTTACTTATAACAATTGCGTTTTACTGCTTCGCAAGTTATTCGGGCGAATGTAATTTGGTGTAATCAATCCGGATACGAAGGAATTTGCTCATAATATGTCGAATATACTTGGGCCATAACAAATTAATGAAAGCCCAAATATTTCTAGTTGCTTGGGTATAGTCTACAAGAAAAAACATACCAAAAAAAAAACATGTTAAAAAACACTTTCTCCGACACCGAAAATGGTCGAAAATGGACCATTTGAAATTGGTGTACTTTCTCTCAAACAAAGTAAGGAAACAGTGATCTACTATGGGAGTAACAGCGATGTTTTGCATCAAGAACCAATCATCTTTCATGCTGTTAAACACCGCGGAGACTTTTAATCGATGGCTTTTCTACGTGGGTAAACTGCATAGCACGCGGTGCATCAACAACATCAACGGACAGCAAGCGTCCAGATTTTTTTACGACGTGAGTCACTAGCCGTGACACGCTTGTCCTAATCAATATAAAGCGAATCATATTAGATGACGCTGCTTGTTCGCTCCTATTGACCGTGAGTTTCTGCTCAATGGAACTAGTTTAAGTACTTATACGCTTATAGGTGGATACTGTTCGCTTTGTTGGATTTATGAAAATCCTCATTCATTTTTCAATTGACAAAGGAATACAGTTTCGTGCCATTAAAATTCTTTGTCAATTATTCTTTTTTGCAATGATTTTATCTTGATCTTTTCCATTTTAAGAAAATCGCCGTTGCGTTAACCTATTTGGTCCCGAAATTTCCATTTTGATCATCAATAGCGAATTATCTATTTTCACCATCAGACATTTGGATCATCACCAACATACCAAAGGCATGGTCTGCTATTTTCGAGGTGGCTCTATCTGAATTAATTTTTATTATTAATAAAGTGAGGTGATAGATGAACAAAATAATGTCACAAAATTGGGCTCCAATTTTTTTTTTTTTTTTTGTATAAATTCTAAAAAAGTCTGTTTGAAATGTCTATCAGCCATTATTGATACGTATGCCAATTCAATAAAAATTTGTCTTGTCAGATAAAAACTGGATTGCCATTCGAGTGAGACAATGCCGGAAAGAACAAGTTATCAAATGACGGTCTGAAATGCCGTCGCAGAGATTTCTGATCGTCTGACACAACGCAGATTTCTCTCGTTTCATTGTTGAAGAGTGACAATTATCCGATCGGGGAGCGCCAGACCGACTTGGTTTTAAGCCGTCGAATTGCATATAATCGCGATATCGATCTAGGAAAGGTAAGCCAACCGCGTCGAGAGAAACGTGTACCAAATCCAAGTACCTTATATATATATATATATATATATATATATATATATATATATATATATATATATATATATATATATATATATATATATGTCTAGGGAATGTTTAGGGAATAGTTGATGCAGCCAGATCACTGCACTACTGCGCGATGCTGATTGTAACTGCAATTCGCAAGAGCCGTCGATATTGACTTAGGCGATTGGAATTGCAGTTTCACGCAATCCTATATCCAGCCGTTCCTTCCTCAATGCCTCGATTTCTGTCGGAATAAATTCCGGGAAAACCAAGCCGAAATTTTGTTATCCGATTTTGTATTTTGCAAACTGACTTTTATTTCGACGGAACACCTACAACTCTCGTCGTTCTGTACGGATTCAAAAATTGAAATAGCTCAAAATAGGAACAATGATCAATAGACCATGGGTGTTTTCAGCATTTTTTTTGACATTTTTAGGACTATTTCAAAATTGTGATCGATGTAATTCAGTGATAAAAATCATAAAATTGTTATTGTCAATCTGTCAAATTCAAGGACTGTAGAATTTGATCCGAAATCCATAAACTTTATAAAGGATACTAAATAACCACACAGGTATGAAATTATGCACAAATATTCTTAATGATATAGTAAAAGTATTACACGGAATTACGATTTCGAATTTTAACCCATTAACGTCCAAGATGTCGAGATTTGAAGTTCAGTTTCAAAACTCTCTAGGAAATCGAAAAAAGAAAATATCATAATGAAACCAACTTACTTTACTATTTTTGGGTTTGCTCTATTGATTTAGGGGGTCAAAATTGATTTTTTTTATTTGTTGAGTAGAAAAACAACATGGTGGCTTTTATCTGAAGAAGTTCCGACAAATTTTGTTTCGACAATTTTTTACAAATGGATAATGGATGGCGATCCATTCCAAATTATGGTCAAACGAAGACAAATAAGTTCTAGTTTAGGAGGACAATTTTTTTATAGAACTCAATTCAGTTTCTCCAATTTAAAATGGCGGAAAAGTGTGAACATTTCGAAAAATACGAGTTTCTCCTAAATATTTCTGAAATAAATCGTTATCAATCTAAATTTTTGTCTTAAAATGTAAAATTTCGATTCATTGAATGTTGATGGTTTACACTTTTTATTATATTTGACGATGTTAATAATGGCGGATTCATGAAAAATGAAAAAATATAACGGAATTTTTCACGTGCCTCGTCTGTAAATGTTTCGGTGATTTTTTTTATTGCATTGCTCTATTTTAGGATTATTTTGAATCGAAATATAATGAGGAATTTTCAAAATCTAAAATGGTGGGTAAAATATTAGAAATTACATTATTTCCGGATTAAAAAGTATTCTTGGTCGTTTTGTTAATGAATCCGCTATTATTAACATCGTCAAATATATTAGAAAGCGACTATGAATATTTAATAAATCGAAATTTTACATTTTAAGAACAAAATTTGGATTAATGTCGATTTATTTCAGAAATATTTAGGAAAAAGATATATATATTTAGAAATTTGCACACTTTTCCGCCATTTTTAATCGGATAAACTGAAGGGAGCTCAATAAGAAAAATTTCCCTTTAAACTGCAACTTATTTGTCCCACGTTTGTACATAGTTTGGAAGGGACTGCCATTCATTATCCATTTGTAAAAAATTGTTGAAAAAAAAACAATGTTTCATCATTTATTATCGACAGTAAAATTTAAAACAAATAAATAAATAATAAAGTTGATGAAGAAATGTTTTCTTTGTACATTTTTTTCATAAGTATTTAATTTAGGTTCTTCAATTTTTTTAAATGTTTCTTTACACTCAATAAAAATATTCATTAACGATAATCTTGTTAATCGATAATCTCGTTGATCGATAATCAAAGAAGGACAAAAATCAAGGAATCTGGTGAAAAAATACGGATCTTACATGAAACCATTACCATATTCCTGATGTTTTGAGTACGGATTGTACATTACTACGTTACGAGAATCGCCGAAGCAGAACAGATATACAGGTACCCTTATTTCTCTAGAACTAAAATGGTGAGTAGGTATAATACCCTATTGTATTCCGTGAGTACTTGAAGAACGAAACGGAAGCAAATTAATTGAAACATATTATGTAGATTCTATGGAGATATTATTTCGATTTTCAAACGTAAGAAAGGAAGAGCTGGTTGATACTCTTTAAGACCACTAGAATTTATGGCGGCTTTTCAAAATTTGCATTTTTCACGATCTTTTCAAAAAAATTATTAATACAAGAGTTTCTTTCTTCCTTGTGATATGATAATAAAACGGTGATTAACTAAATATTTTTGATTATATACATGTTGGGTGGAAAATTTAATAGATTAAAATCCACTAAACTATGGCTACCTAATGTAGTAAATTGACGAGATAACTGTTAAAAATAAACAAATTAACTATCGTCTCCAGTACTAAACCATATAGTAATTTCTACTATTTTGTATGTTGTATATCTGGGTCAGGCTGTAAAACAGCTTCTCGCTGTATCTTGCCCTTTAGGCATTATTGGTACAATAAAGACATTATAATTATTATTATTAATGTATTTCTTTTATGTAGACATAACCTACTATAATTTAAATGATGATTAATTCCAAAGTTAAATTTCTAAATATTACTCGTTAAAAGATTAAAAAACAAAAATATAATGCGTCAATATATCACACGGCTAAATATTACATGTAAAAATATACAAATTGCCAAAATATCACAAATATTAGAATTTATTAACAAAAATTGTCAAAACATCGATGAAAACTGTTCAATAACAGTTAAACTAAACTAAATTTAATAAGTAACTGAACTATAACACCATGAAAAATAAATATTTTTATTCCAAAAACAGAACAAATACAACATTACAATATAATATTCAACATGTATAATAATACTTCTATAATAATACTTTTAGCGTACAATATTTTAACGTTTACTACGTTATTAAATAACGATTTTAAATTTACATTTAGGTGACCGTCCCGCTAAAAATAATCTAACTTTGTGTTTCGGCTAATCTCTGTTCGAGTTCATTTTAATTTAATATTTTTGTCGTGTAATATTTTAGTTTATGATAATATGACGTTACCTGGTGATATTTTCTACATGTAATATTTTTTTGTGATATTTTGCCGCATAATATAGAATACCTTAATATTTAGTCGTGTTACCAATTCTATACATATGGGACAAATCCTTACATACTATTAATATATTTAACATTTTAACAGATTCATAATTAATAATATTTTTAAATTGTAACCATTTTAATTTTACGATGTTTAGAAATTGTTTTATTTTGGTATTATCTTTGAATGAATCGTGTGTTTATGTTTTATTAATGTTTATTTTTCTTTGTATATGTTGGTCGTTGTTTTAAAACGTTTGACATTGGAAACAAATATCGTTCCAGTGAACAACGACTTTCAAAATATACGTTAGAAATGTTCGGATGTCGGTCCAAAAACCGACAAATGAAAAACCGACAATTGAAAAGCCGTCAATTAAAAAAACAATAATCTAAAGGACCATAGTAAAAAAAAACGAACAATCGAAATGCCGAAAGTAAAAAACCGACATTAAAAAGAATTAATGTCCGCGATGTGTCTATTTTTTTGTGTCGGGTTTTTGACTGTCAGTTATTTGACTACCAGTGTTTTCACAATCGGTTTTTTAACCTGTCGGCTTTTTGATTTGTCAGTTTTTCGATCCGCACCTAAAAAGTCGATTATTAAAAAAGTTCGTGCTTTCATAGGTCTTTTTCGTCTTTATCAGTGTCTTTACTGTACGTGACGATAAAGACATTTCTTAGAGCGCAAGGTATTTTAGGCAAAAAAACAAAAATCCTCGTATAATCATGCATAGTTTTATGCATCCTTGGTTGAAATCTGGAATAATTTCCGTTACACCTTTCATATATAATACATACATAAAACACAGTTCAAACGTTCGTCATTTCCTATCTGAAACCCGCCATTTTGATTTTAGAAAACATATAAATACATATTTCACTAAACCAACCAAAAGTATATATTCAAAAATGATAGAATAGGTAACTTTCACGTCGATGTTAACAAATTTTCCTGTTAAAAGTAAAACTCAAAACTCAACAAAAAACGCCTCTGGGACATTCTGGTTTAAGGACTCCAAAAATCAATCCTTCAGCCAAATTAATCCTAGTCTTTAGGTCATACAATCGACCTCATTTTGTTGTATCTGCAATCATTGTCTTCAGGAAAATAGTAAAATTAAGTACATCAACAGGATTGTCTTAAAAAACGTAAATTAAAGCTGACTGAATAAAATGTTCAAAATTCCGGCTTTGTAAAGGCAATTCTAATTACTATAGATGCTTTCCTAGAAAATACCAAAGAAATTAATTCAGAACTGACCGACAATTTTCGGAAATAAATGATTTTTATTTATTTCCGAAAATTCCCCATCAGTTATCAATTAATGTTTTTGGTATTTTCTAGGAAATCGTCTATAGTAATTAGAATTGCCTTTACATAGACCGAATATTAAAAAATCATTTAATTCATTTTTTTATTTATGGTTTTTAGTGAAAACTCCTTATTCGCGGAGCATTTTAGAATCTTTTTAACTAAAATTTATTTTTCTGGTCTAGTATGCGACAATAGTTGAATTTATCGACAATATATGAATATAATCTGTTAACTACAGCATTAACTAAATAAAAAAATAACACGGCTTACACACGAAAACTAATCGTTGAAAACTACTAACTACACAAAGACAAATTTTCTATTTCAGGACACACTTGCAGTATGGTGAAAATTGCCATTCTTTTGTTGTTTTGCTGTCTGAATAATTTATAGCCATTTTTATCAGAAAACGTAATTTTTATCAATACTATGTCCTAAAATTTTCATTTGAAATGGTAAAATGTCCAAGAAAATTTGTCTCACAGTATTTAACAGGACAGCACACTTTCGTTTTTAGTTAATTTTACTATCTAAATAGTGACATCGACAATGTGGCCAAGTCTACTATTTATATAGTAAAACCAACTATTTTTTCGATCATTTTATTTCAATGTTACAATAAATTGCATTTTTCTTTCTCTTTGCAATTCAAATGGACGTTACTTTTCATCCGACAAACATACCAACCGATAACATCGTCCGATAAATACGTATACGAGTTTCTCTATTCAGATTAGAAATGCTTCTCTTGAGCAACTGCGACATGGAGAAACCCTAGGGGCAAAGACGTCAAGGACTTTGGCAGAGGGAACTGATCACGATTCCATTTCGAATTAGAGTCTTTTTCTTTACCCCCGGGGATTTAAACTTCGGAAAGTTTGCCTCTGCACTTTTTGACATATTTATGTGATAACGTTGCCCAAGTTTTAAGTAACAAATGATTACTCGAAGCCTGCTCTCATCCTCCATCCAGTAACGAGTTTCGAATTATTTTTTTCATTTCCTACGTCTCTCTTTCGATTCCATAACTTTTTTTTAATCGTTCAAAAATCACGTATCTATTGTTCGTGTCGATGCATCAATTTGACGAAATCGTTTAAACCGCATTGAAACTCGAATATCGCTAATCATATTCTAGTTTCTATTATGCCTCCATTGTTTCGTCAAATGCAACAAAAAATGGCCGATTGGACAATGCGCCATTTATGTCATTCGATTTTCGATTCGTATTATCATGTCGCTTCTCATTCAAGATCCTACATATCCCATAATTTTTCAATTTTTCGCTCAAATTCCCGTTAGATTGTACAAGCTTTTAATTAGTAGAAATCTAGTATCCGCATTTGACTCATCCACGTATAATTAAAACCGGCGTCGGACAAAAGGAAGCAATCGCTCTTTTCTCGTCCATTGAGAATTGTTCTCTGAAAATCTCGCCAAGACCTCGTTATTATGCCAGCGATAATGAAAATCCAACAAATTGTGATCGAACACGTAAGTCGGTGTATGTCTCACCCGTTTATCAGTTGGCATTCTTCTCTGTCCGAATGCAATAATCGCATGCATGAATCATTCGCGGTTTTGCAAATAGCCGATAGTGACGGAAGGTACGTGACAAAATGTCACTCAGCGGATTGTTACCGCGGAACTAATTCTAATGACCATTACTTCCAGCACTTTTTTTTTCGAAAAAATAGAACGTGCAGAATCCGTTGGTATCTCGATCGTTTCAGACGTATCTAAGTGTATGTATTTATGCTATCGGGTTTCTTGTTACCTTTGCTTATATTTGTTTCTCATTACTATCGCCCTCTGTCGGCCTCCTTACGCTCGGGCCGGTTGTTTGCTTCCGACGTTGCCGCAAACCCTCCGTCTCGTTCGCGCCCACGCACCGATTCTATTATAATACGATTTACGTCGGTGCAGATATAACCGCATCATCATCGCAGCAGCATCTGTACCCAACCCAAGATCGGGGATATACGCGCTAACACTCGTGTTCAAGCCGCTGTACTAATTCCAGGTTGTATTTCATGGCGTTCCTGCTAATCGGACAATAGAGGGTGTGGTCAGACGAGCAAAGACGTTCGTTACTGAAAATAAACTTAACAGGTCTTTTTTAGATCGAAATAAATGAAAATTAGAGTAGAAAAAAATGCAGGGTACATTAATTCTAATCACGGGGATGGCAGTGCTACGGAAACATGTGTCGTCTGCTTTGAGGCATCTTCCCACTTCTCCTGTCATAAATCGTTTGTATTGCGCGATGGGCGTGGCGTAACGACACGGCAGAATGGAAGGGGAAAGCTGGCGGGTGGTGGGAGGCGCAAGGAGCTCGTCGCGCCGCTATACGGACTAGTACTGCCTACTTTCTTCTTGCGCAAATGTGGTCGCCTCCAAGTCCAAACTACGCTGAAAAATTATCTGGAGGTTGCTGTAATGTGTCAAAACACACAAAATTGTGATTTTTAAGTACATTGCTTATCATTAATGTTTTTCTTTCATTTTCATCATAGGCTTTCAATATTTTATGACGAATAAACTTTCCGCGACAAATCAGTGTAAACACATTTCTTGAAATGTTCTTGATAGATGTATTTCACCACATACAAGTTAATAGCCGATGATCAGGATTGATGAGACAAGGATGATTATCTTTTCGCCTGGATGTCGGTTTTACGTCCTTGTCAGACTCCGGGCCGTTATCTGTTCCCTTCTCAGTGAGAATTTCAGGTTCATTAGGTACGACGATCAGCCGTCTGTCCCGTTATTTTTCTTCATAAACTCGGGCAGCCCCTCGACTGTCAGGCGGACTTCGTTTTCGTTTAATGCGAATTTCGAGATCGTCAAACTCGATTACGTAAAATTCAGCGGCATGATCCCGGTTATGTAAAAGACGCAATTACGCGGAAACGAGGCGTTGCGCCGAGAAAGGGAAGTAATACGCACATCGACTTATTCGACGATTGCGTCATAGCTGGGTCGGTGAAGTAATAATCCATTGAATTTTTCTTTTTTTTTTATTGGACTTCGTTACCGATCGACCGTTCAATGGAGAACATTCAGGGTCCAACGTATCGAGAGGAAGTGAACGTGCAACGCTTAATTAGAAATCATTACTGAAGTACGAACTGAAACAGGCCTCGGTTAATATTTATCGATTACTAGGAGGGAGTAGTGTAAAATATTATTGAGAACTTGATTGTCGCTTGGAACTCGTTAGACTGTGTCACTCAACGAATGAAAATGAATATTTAGTACTAAATGTAGTCAATTTTCGATGGATTTTTGAACAGTTTCTTTTCGTACTGTATTTACAAATAACAAAATTAATGTAATTAATTAAATTTTATGCTGTTTCCGAATATCGCCTCTGAATTTATATAAATTGGATGTTTAAAAAATTATACACAATTTGTTGCAGAAAAATTCCGTTTTTTCTAATGAACATAATTTTATAGATGTAAAATTTGTATAAAAAACCGCTAAAATACAAGTGTTTTCGGGTCCCAAATTTTAACTCATGTAAGATTCAAAACACAAAATTTCAGGACGCGTTAACTAAAAAAATATGTGCTTCTTCAAAAAATAGAGATAAGTGGAGAAATTTCTCGAAATTAATTCAGCAATACACTAGAATTTTGCCGATTTTTCCATCGATATTTTGACAATTTTGTTACGTATTTCAATCTTATAAAAATTTTGAAACATTCTAATATTTTCTTTGATGAATTACAAACAGCCTTTTTTTAATTTTTTACGAAAATTGATAGGTTTTGAGATAGAAATTAAACAATTTTTTATTTTTACGAAAAAATTAAAATATATTTTGATAATTGTAAGTATTTTTTGTTTCGTGCAATTTTTCTTGAAAAGTTAATAGTTTCGTAAGAAAAAATTCTTTAATAATCCTATATGAACTATATGAGATTTGAATTAAAAAATATTGATAAAATGTATCACCTGATTTGAGGCTTATTTCGATGGGAGGAACTAATCCGCAAGATGTCGCCCCCAGCACCTTGAGCCTCCCTACTTCCTGCAAATCTATTCTTGCCCCTCCCTCAAGCTTTCGTCAATCTCTAGTCAATTTCTCCTGACACAAACCAATTATATTGCGCTCGTTTAAGAGAAACGAGAAATGGCACTATGGAGGGGGGTTCAACGTGTTCGTCGCGCCGCTGAGCGCTTCAGTTCGTCGTCCTCAAAAATGGGACTACGAAAAATCGGTCAATGACAGCATTGTGATCCTGATAGATTCGTAACATGAAACTATTCTCTACATTTCTCTAAAATAACGTTCTTATAAAAGGGAATTGTTCTAATAGCAAGAAATGTTTTCGACAATCATTGAAGTTACTATATTAACATCAAAATATATTAACTTTTGCAGTTATTTTTAACAAATATTAAAGTTAATACATAATCATCAAAATATAGATAATTATTTAATTTTCAGGAAATACGCCACCTATACAAGACAGTACGTTAATGTTAAGAGACAACTTTTTCAAAACAATGTCTTTTCTTTATACATATCTAGAAAAAAATGCGATAAAACGTAGCGAAACTCGTCATTGAAACACACAATTTGTCCCCTAAATACACCTCGAAATACCCTAGGTAAAAAACACGAAGAATGCCGTGAATAGAATGCCGTTCGTACACGTTTCACTACCTCTGAAGGGTTTAAATACAAACGTCAACGAGAGCTTTCGAATGACGGTACTCCAAGAAATACCACCCCAGGAAAATAAGCTCGATTTCCATTGGGGTCTCCGGTGGAATCAGTAGCAATGACGCGAGGGAAAGCTCCGTTCCATGAGCCCCTCGGCAATAACTTCTGGACGCGCCGGCATCATTGACATTTCGAGCAACCGGAGGAAAATTTCGAAATGCAAAATGGGATTTCGGAGTGCTCAGTTTCGGTAATGCCGAGTGCTTTTGGTACACCGAGTGCGTTTATTTCAAAGCATCCCGCGTACGATTTTTCCGAGCGCAAGCTGCGTTAAAGCTCGGTCCGTCAGATCCGGGTACTTCAACAGTTTCCGTGAGGAATTACGGGCGGAGCAGCCGTTTCCGGTGCAAGCTGGCTGCATAGTACATACATTGAAGCCGTGGAGGATCTCCGGTTGCTGCTTTGACGGTACGTAGAGCTTCGTGCAGAACAGCACCCAGGCTCGTGAGGCCTTTCTACTTGAAGCTGTCATGTCCTAGCACGCGTCTGCATCACATCGTGCACGTGTGCGTGTTTTCCAGCAAAGTGTTCACGAGCTGGATACCGACGTATATATTGGTCTTTCATCGTATGCGGTTTCACTCTTCGTCGAATCGAAATAGTTCGTTTTTTTATTGTATTAATACTTTAAATCGTTTAGTTTACAACTCCTTAATAGTGTAGTGAAAGGGATATTATATTATGGAATGGAAATATGGGGTTATCAAAGGTGGAAAGAAGTAGAGGCAATACATGAAAAGTATCTGAGATGGATTTTGAAGAGAAACAAATTGTGGATAGAAACAGGGTGGAGAGCGGTAAAGTATGAGGAAAGAGAGGAGAAAGGTGAAGGGGGAGAAATTGCGAGGAATTGTATAGAAGAGAGAAGAAAACAGGAAAGAGAAAAAGAGATGAGAGAATGGGGAAAAGAAAGAGAAACAAATTGTGGATAGAAACAGGGTGGAGAGCGGTAAAGTATGAGGAAAAAGTGGAGAAAGGTGAAGGGGGAGAAATTGCGAGGAAATGTATAGAAGAGAGAAGAAAACAGGAAAGAGAAAAAGAGATGAGAGAATGGGGAAAAGAAAGAGAAACAAATTGTGGATAGAAACAGGGTGGAGAGCGGTAAAGTATGAGGAAAGAGTGGAGAAAAGAGAAAGTGGAGAAATTGCGAGGAAATGTGGAGAAGAGAGAAGAAAACAGGAAAGATAAAAAGAGATGAGAGAATGGGGAAAAGAAAGCAGACAGTGGAGAAATTATTTTTTGGAAAAGGGTATGAATGAAGAAGCTTGGAATGCATATGGGGAAAGGAAATGGAAAGAAATAAGGGAAAGACATAGAGAAGTAGATGATCAAGAGAATAGGTGAAAGGATCGAGATCGTGTGGAAATTATGTGAGAGTAGGTAGGGTGCCGAGATATATTAAAGTGTGTAAAAGAAATGAGGGGAAAAATTAGAAAGAATAGCAAGATGGAGGTGTGGAAATGAGGAAAGAGGAAATAAATATTGGTTAAGTGAGGAGGAAAGGATGTGTAGGATATATGGGAAAGAGAGAGAAAAGTAGGACATTTGAAAAGAGATTATGAGGGTATAAGTGAAAAAATAGGGAAAGGAATAGTAGAAGGAAGAATATGGATGTGTTAAATGAGGGTGGAAGAGGGTATGAGTGGATAAAAATGATCGAGAAGGTGAGAAGAGAGAGGGGGGGGGAGAGTGTGAGTGAGGGAGAGAGTGAGAGAGAGAGAGAGAGAGCGATAGTAATGTAGTATTTAACGTAGTATTGTGTATTTTATTATCATACACTCTAAATTTCTTAAAGTGAAAGTTGAGCCACTTGAATAATTAAAAATTGGTTTCCCACAAAAAATTACTGAAAATATTAAAAAACAGCGTTTTTACACATTTAGGTTAGAATTTCCCAAAATCTTGTGGTGATAGAATAATTCTGCGGATACGTCTTCTATTTATTTTCTATAAAAAGTCTCTAAGTACAAGATAAATAAAACATACAAAACTTATGGAACTATAAAAATCTACTTACCTAAATGTAGTAATGTGAGACTCATTTTCTTTCATAATGCACGTATGAAAATATAATCATTCTTAAAGTAATTTTCATTGACACACATTTTATCTGAATAATCATTATCGTACAAACGAGAAAACGGCATAATTGCGTTTTTATTCGTTTACAAATAAATTATTGTTGTACGTAATGCAACGATGCATTTCATTGAAGTTTATTCGAGGGCAACGTGTCGCGATAAGTACGAACAAGCTTGAATGAGATTGTACAGTTCCGCCACGACGTATAAATAACGTATAACGTGTAAATTGCTTTGTCAATGCGTATTTCCCGAGTCTACGTACTACAAGCTCGTCTTATTAACGGTTTGTGAATAGCTCGAGGCATTACAGGACATATCCGTCCTATTTCTCACGTATTTTTTTTTTTAAATTTCCTTCACGTGTGACTATTTTTTCCCTGTCGCGTATGTAATTCTTAGCGTTTTCGAAATTTTTTAAAATATTTAACCCATTATTAACGACCAGAATCCTGGAATTTTTATCTCACATTCGAGCCTGAGTACTAAATAGAAAAATGGAAGAGATCACAACGGAACCAACTGACCTTACACTTTTCGGGTGTGCTCTTTCAATTCCCGCGGTCAACATTGCATTTCTATGTCTTAGGACAGCAATATGGCGGATTTAACTTGAAAAAGTACCGAAAAATTGGAATCATTTTGCTTTTTAATCAATTTTTTCCCAACCCTTGAAGTATGTCCATTCCTTTCAAACGAAAAGTGAACAAAATAGTTGTAGTTCACGACAAACATTTTTGTTTTCAGCATCGTATAGTTCAATTTAATAATGGTGGAAAAATATCAAATTTTCAAAAAATACGCGTTTTTCTGAGTAATTCTGATATATATATATATATATATATATATATATAGATATATATATATATATATATATATATATATATATATATATATATATATATATATATATATATATTTATTAACGTTAAACGTAATTTTGTACACCGAAGTATAAAATTTTATTGGATTAAACATGCCCAGTTATATTTCAGGCCATTTGACGATCTGAATAATGGCAGATTCAATATGGCGACCGGGGAACGGTCAAAATATTGAGTTTTCTCCCGATTATCATCAATAAAAGTATCCAAATATTTAATTTATACCGCTATTCCATTTTTCCTACTAAATTGAATCAAAATTGAGTTACGGATTTTAAAAATTCAAAATGGCAGATCCAATATGGCGAACAATTTGTCCAAAAATGAGTCTGATTAGCTTGAAACTTGTTATTCGAGGTTTTCTTTTGATGATATGGTATTTTTTTACGCGGGTTCACTTTATCGAAAAAAATTCATGAGTAAGTTAGAGATTACTCGAGACCAAAATGAACATTTCCCCAATTTATGATCAATATTTAAATTTGACCTCGATACAAATCAAAATAAAGTCTATAGCCACCTGAGAGATGAATTTAATAATGTAAAAATTCTGATAGTTCATAAAAAGGTTTGTGGTTGTCATAGGACTCTTCTAAATTGCAAAGCCCATGCCAAAATCGTATTCGGCGACATCAAAAACCCTCCAATAACAAGTTTTGAACAAAATGTCCGACATATTGGATACGCCATCTGAATTTGGCAAATCTGATATCAGATTTGCATTCAGCGACCCCCAAAACCCCCCAGTAATAAATTTTATGAAAATTCATACATTTTTGAAAGATATGTTCGCCATATTGGATCTGCCATTTTGAATTTTAAAAATCCGTATCTTAATTGTGATTCATTTTAGTAGGAAAAACGGGATAAAATAAATATTTTGATACTTAAATTGACGATAATCGCGAGAAAACTCGATATTTTGGCCGGGGAACCAAGTTCCGAAAACCAAAATCCCGAAAGGCTAAAATTTCGATATTGCGCGAGTCCAAGGTTTTCTAATTTGCTTTCTTTTTGCCAAATTTTCAAAGACAAAGGGAAGAAATGCCGCTGGAGCTATACTATATCGAAATTTTGGCCTTTCGGTGCGTTGATTTTCGGAACTAAGCCGATATTTTCACCGCCCCCGGTCTTCATATTGAATCCGCCATTATTGAGACCATCAAATTCATTGGAAAATGACTGGAGATGTTTAATCAAACGAAATTTTACACTTTGCTTGAAACAAATTTCATTTAACTTTGATATATTCAGAATTTCAGACATACACTTATTTTTCGAAATTTTCACAATTTTCCGCCCTTTTTAAAAAGGTAAATTATATGAAGCTGAAAACAAAAATTTGTCACATGAACTACAACTATTTAGTTCACTTTTGGTCATAGTTTGAAAGAAATCGATATCCGTTATATGGGCTTGGAAAAAATTGATTTAAAAAAATGTTTCCAATTTTTCGGTACTTTTTAAATTAAATCCGCCATGTTGCTTTCTTAAGGCATAGAAATACAATTTTGACCCCGGGAATCGAAAGAGCACGTTCGAAAATAGTAAGATCAGTTGATTCCGTTATAATCTTTTCCATTTTACTACGTTTTTATTTTTCTATTCAGTACTAACGCTCGAATGTGAGCTAATAATTCCAAGTTTCTAGGCGTTAAGGTACAAAAAACATTTTTGATATCAAGAATATAAGTTTTTACTGAACTCTCCGAAAAATGGCTATACTTGTTTTGAAATATTTCTTACCCGTTTTGTTAATATAAGAGACAAATTTCTTAGTTTTTTGTTAAGTTCTGATGTGCCTTTCTTCGTGTAATTGTCATTGGAAAATATTTTTTATGTTACACGAATCAGAAGAAATCCAAATTCTTTTTAAAAAAAAATTTATTTAAAATTATTTAACATTATTCAGTATTTATAAAAAATTACCAAATATATACACCTTAAATATAAAAAATGAAGATTCGTACCGAATATTACATCGATGCCTGAATTTTGAATTAATTTTTCGTCACATAGGGCGCAAAAGTGCTATTCTGAATTTTCAGGATAAAATGATGGAAAATGACATTTTGTGCACGAGTGGGCGCAAAATAAAATATGAAAAGTAAACAGATTAATAAATGTTCAACGACTTTGCATTTATACCTGGAAACCAAAGTTTTTCATCGTATTTTGCCACGTAAACCCGCAGAAATGTAAATTTGGTCCCTAGGTACGAAAAACACAATTTTGTACTACACGAAAAAAAAAACAAATAGTTAGAACTACTAACTAGATAGTAAGATAAGATACAGCCATCTCTTTTACTTAATTTTACAATCTAAATACTGACCTTGACAATATTTATAGCCAAATCTACTATCTAAATTGTAAAACCAACTATTTATTTTTATTAATAACATATTTACTTCTAGTAAATACAATTTTTTAATGTCCAAACCAATTTTGATAATTATTTTCTTGAATAATTTTGAAACACATTTCTTTTCATTTCAACGAATTATACCAACCAAACTAAAAAATATTTCCTCACAAATGACAAAGGAACCATTTACATAAAACAAGAAATTAAATTCCACCGATGTCATTCTAAATAATATTTAAACAAAACCTCGAATGCCTGATATATATGCCTGCGTTTCAAATTTATACGTGTCCTATACTATTGTGTTTTTTCAATCAGTTTGTGAAAGAATATCCGATACGGTATGTTGCTATTATACTCTCCATTTTCATTCGATTTAAACATGATATCGCTTTACGTTGATATCATGAATGTAATTGTTTTGCAAGCCGTCATAAAAAAGTAGAGTTTTTCACCTTCGTGCCAACGAGGCGTAAAGGCGCTATGCTCACATCTCGCAGTCTATGCTGTTCTAAATTCCACTTCTTTGGATGCATTTTTTATTTGTGTTCGAGAAAGACAATTAAACGGTTTCTTAATTACCGCTTTCACGTTCCTCGTATATTTCTATTAAATTGATGATAGCTTTGATAATCGCACGGAAGTTTCGGAGCCGTGAATGGAGAATTTCAGTTAGAATTTCTAGCTTGTATGTACGTTCTGAATGATATAATAACGTGCATTCATTGATCCAAATGTTAATTTCGTTCGTTTCATTAAGTGAAATATGGTTAATGAACACAGGTATTTAACAAAATAGTTCGGTAATTTTAAAAATAATGAACTTTCAAAATAAATGACTTAAAATAAGTTCGTTTTTATAATTAATTAAAATTAACCCATTAACGCTCAGACGGACGAATTGTCAGCATTAGTTTGAACAGCGATAATTTGTATATAAATGCCTTTAGAAAAATATGAGCTCTACTGTTTATAACGCAAAATTGTATGCTCTTTCAGAATCTTTCAATAGAATTTCGAGAAAATAAACCGCAAAAAAGTTATACACGTTTTTCTGTTAAAAAACATGGTTTTTTACGTTTTGTTTTTCACAAAAACATCACTTTCACCTCGAAATGGCGTTGGGAACACATCTAAGTTCAAAATATCGCGTCCATGGACCCCCAGGATTAAAATGTACCATATCTGACTTCATAATTCAAGATGGCAGTTTTCAAAATGGCTCCTAGAGGCTCAAAATTCTTTTTAAAACTTAACCATTTTTTTCTTAAAAACTATAGACTTTAGAGAAAATGTTCTAAGAACAACAATGCTTTGGAATGAGTCAAAGAATACTCTCAAATTTTATCAGCATGCTATAATGCACTACTTGATTTTTCAAAAATTCGAAAAATCGAAATTTTGAAAAAAGTTATTTTAAAAATTTGAGTAGGTTCTTTAAATAGTTCTAAAATATTTTTATTGTAAGAAAATTTTCTCTAGTGCCTATAGTTTCCAAGAAAATAAATTATTGGTCTTGAAATATAGAAAAGTTTCGATTTTTCGAATTTTTGAAAAATCAAGCAGTGTATTATTGCATGCTGATAACATTTGAGAGAATTCTTGGACTTATTCCAAAGCATTGTTGTTCTTAGAAAATTTTGTCTAAAGTGTATAGTTTTTAAGAAAAAAAATGGTTAAGTTTTAAAAAGAATTTTGAGCTTCTAGGCGCCATTTCGAAAACTTCCATGTTAAATGATGAATTCTGTTATGGTACATTTTAATCCTGAAGGTCCATGGACGCGATATATTCAACTTAGATATGTTTTCCAACACAATTTCGAGGTGAAAGTGATGTTATACCGAAAAACAAAATGTAAAAAACAATGTTTTTTAACAGAAAAACGTGCATAGTTTTTTTACGGTTCATTTTATCGAGATTTTATTGAAAGATTCCGAAAGGGCATACAATTTTACGTTGGAAACAGTGGAGCTCAAATGTTTCTAAAGGTATTTATATACAAATTATCGATGTTCAAACTAATACTGAAAATCCGTCCGTCTGAGCGTTAATGGGTTAAAGGCATTGTTAGTGTCTTTAACAACAAGAAACGTTTCGTAACTTTGACAGGAGCAAATTATTTTACTCGTCCAATAGTGTATAATACTTTGTAATTTTCACGATTCCTTATTAAATTAAACTTTTTTCATGGTGGTGGTTCCAATATAGCCAGTAAATTAAAATCATGTACATTTCATCCAAATTCTTTAACCCTTTAAGGACTGGACTGACATTTTTTTAACGTACTTCAGCGCTTTATTGGATAAGTCACCATTAAATAAGTCGCCATTTTTGCAGATACCATTTTGAAAATGATATTTTGCGCTTTCTTGTAATGAAATTGCAGATTTAAGAAAAAACTACTTAAAAATTTCGCTTTTTGTTAAGAAAAACCAGCTGTATCTTTGTTGGACCAATTCTTTTGGCAGAATCTGAAAGACACCACAAAAATGTCTAAATGCCTACATTTTTCATTTTTCTTCAGTACCTCTCTGTGATTGTAGGTGACACGATAAAACAACACAGGAACCAAAAAAAAACACACACCCCAAGACAAAAAAATGATCATACGATAAAAAGATACATGTGCCCAAAAACACAGCACAATTTTAAATGTAATTTTTGTGGTAGGAAATGCAGAAATCTTTAATTGCAGAAATTAACTCTTTTTCAAAATGTGCAGTGATTCCTTACGGATTATACAATTGTATATGAGTTCTGTATTATTGGCATAACAAAACCTTTTTTACGTCTCGTAACCCATTAAATCCTGACTGGTCATTTTTTCACTATAGTTTTCAGCGGTTGTATTTTGTGTAAAAAATGTCCAAGCAGGCATATCTGACGTAACATTAACTAAACTTTCAGAATCTTTTTTTAAATTTTGCAAAATATTCAACTTTTGAAGACTAAATACGATAATTTCCAAAAAAAAACATTAATTTTTCAAATTGTTTTTTTCTTTATATCATTTTTTCACATTAAAGGAAATTCAAAACTCTTGTTTGAAGTATAGAAATCGTGTCCTCGAGACTAGAACTTTAGAATGTGTGTATTAACATTTTTTAAATAAAGATGAAAATATCCAAAATGGCGACTAAAACACGAAAAAATCAGTGAAAAGTTAAAAATGTTTTATTTGTAAATGATACATTCTCGTCAAAAATGTTGAAGAACAAAAAGCTTTTTGATGAATTTCTTTACTTTTCAAATTCCCAAAATTTTGAAAAATTAAACAAAAATGTCAGGTTTTTCTTTGAGCAATTCTAAGAACTCTTTGTTTCGTAAAATTTTTTCCGAATGTTTATCATTTTCAAAGAAAAAACTTCTGAACGTTTGGACCATTCTTTCATGTTTTAGCAGTTATTTTGGATACCTTCACCTTTATTATCGAAAATATTAACATGCTCATTTTAAAGTTCCAGTCTCAAGGACACGATTTTTTTACTTCAGAAATTCTAAAATTCTTTCAATATGAAAAACGATTATAAAGAAAAAAACAATTTGAAAAATGAAGGTTGTTGTATAGAAACTAAAAACTTTTTATTTTTGTTCCAGATAAAAAGCAGTTATGTACTCGGCAATGGAGCCCTTCACAAACACAGAAATTAACGATTCACAGCCGCCATTTTGAAATCAATTTACTAAAAAAAATAGTAGCGTATTTTATTTTGATAAATTGTAACAAACTATTAAAAATAAAACGCCTTAAAGCTAGGTCTCATTAAAGCACACACAATTAAAAAACGCATTCTTCTTCTAATTAAACATTTTTATAGTAACAATTATCAAGTTTTCTAAATTTTACATAATCCATTGTTAAGATTAAAACATACACTGGACCGAGTTTCGCGTAACGTCCTTGTATGGTAATATTGAGTCTCCTATTCAATTATTCCTTCTAACTAAAAGTCTTTAAACTTGGAACAAAGTTCTGACCGGATTGTCGGGAAAAAGCTAATTAGGACGTCCTCATTAACGGTATTATCGAAAATAGAAAACGTTACTAATCTTCAAACAAAAATGCAGAAGTGAGGAAGAATCATATACTAAAAGACTGTCGGCTCAAAAAGTGTTTAAGGATCAATTTTAAAATTGTTGGAACCACATTTTCTTTAACAAAAAATTAAAAATAAAATACTCTTATGTGTTGTAATATAACATTTTCAGAAATTTATTAGAACTGAAACAGATTACAAATTTCAGAATTTCTAAAACTTTTTTCACCAAAGTGAATTGAAATTATTATTAAAAATCACCACGAATTGGTCAAAATATATGAAGTTTCAAGATTTGTTCAATACAAATAAAACAATGTTCAAAGTAAATTTTTCGTTAATATTTGTTTAAATTTGAATTAAAGACTAAAGTATACATTTTGGATTTTCTTTAACTCATTAATACCCAAATGCAGTGAAATTTTACGTCGACTTTGCACAGTGTTTATTTCTCATTGGAGAAAAATATGAAAAAAAAAAAAGGAAAATGTTTAATTCATGCATTTACATTTTTGAAGGTCGCTCCTACGAATGGCGTTCAGTAATTTAAAAAAAAGCTGCAATTTTCAATAAATTTTTGGAAAAAAATAGTAAAAACACAATTTGTTTTTTCAGAAAAACTTCTTGTCAAAACGCAATTCCATTAACTCAACATTTGTCATAAACGTGCACTCATTGTATCCGTTAAAGGAATCTGACGTTCATCAATTTTATTGTCTTACTACCAAAATGGCGGACGAACCGATGAAAAATTCGTGAAAGAAAAAGTGTCTTCTGTGAAATCCCATTGTTAATGCGAACAAAAATTTGAAATTTGTCAAAAGCACAATTACAAATATGAACAAAAATTATAAAAATAACAAAAATGTCACCTACATCAACGTGGAAAGAGCGGGAAATGCATCCACACAACCACAAGTCGACTTTCATAGTGAACAGTTGACTTTTGGTTGTGTCGAAATAATTTATCGTAAAATTTTTTATTGACTTACACAAATCAAAGAATAACTTTTCAATTCTCCGTTTACGCCTCACCAGAATATCATTTTACATTTGACGAGAGAAAATCTTTCTCGTGTGAAAAACAGAATTTACTTATGACCTGTCAAGTAGAAATTTTAACAAATCCTTATATCCATATCATTACCATACAATGGATCAAATTATTTCGATTTTTTGAAAATATCCCTTACTTTCCTTGCTTTCTCGCATTACAGAACATATGAAACGATATATTCTGCTGCACCTGTACGGATAGTATTATACAAACAATGGAAATTATTATTATTGTAACTACGTACGCTTATTCAAACGCACAATGATGAGCAGAAACTATAAACCTGTCATTTATAACACACGGTATTGCGGCAGGTGCGATCATCTCCACTAGATCCGCGATGAAAGTTCATATAGCTCGAAGAGACATTCTGCTTGCGCAAGTGCATTAAACTCGGCTCGTTACACAACGAGTCTAGTCGTGATCGAGTGATTGTATCCGATATTGTACATACCTGAAACAAAAAAAAAAGAAAAACGAGTTAGGCACAACTCTTCACGCTGCAATGTACGCTTATATGTAGAGTAAATGTTTGAAATGTTGCATTCAATATATTGGGTAAACACTTGTCAATTTATCGAGTTCTCTTCCTATCAGTTTTTCAAATTATATATAAATAAAAACAGAACACTCGAATATTCAAAAATATACTGTGGAAACGTATTTATAGTGATCTCATATTGTAAAAATGTCGCTTGAAACGATCACTAGATTATAGACATAAACGGAGACAAAATATTTACACACTTAAATATTTTATATTTCGAATTTTTAATATTTAACGACTTATCCATTAAGATTTTCATAAGAGATGTGGAAGATCCTTAAAATTAACTAAAATACCCTTTCAGGGCTAAAAATTTGTACTTTTCGTACCAAGGGCAGAAAATAATAGTTTTACGCCTCGATTGGTGAGTGCACGCCCGAGAGACAGCGATGTCAAACAATATTTTTCGATTACTTAGGTGTACAAACTCCCTATCTAATACGAAGGTCGTGAAATGACCATTTTGCGCCCGCAAAGGGAGGTCCAAAATGACAATTTTACGCCTGCTGTATCGAAGAAGGATTCTTTTATTGCTTGGTAATTTTGGAAATTTCATAATTAAATAACATTGCTAGCAGAATTCTAGAAACTCAAGTTCGTCATCGAAAAGTTAAAAATCTCTAAATGTAAATTTTTACCAAAAATTTAACACTTTATGTTCACCATATAGGATTCGCTATTTTGAATTTCAATAATTTAAAGTCAAACTTCTGAATAGCAACCCCAGAAATCCTTTTATATAAATTTGTCTAAAATTTAAAATATTTAAAAATTTTTTGTCTTCCATATTCGATCCACCATCTTAAATTTCGGAAAATTTGAAAAGAATCGAGATCAAGAACTTCCAAAATCCCCGTATGCAAATTTTTACAAAAATTCAAACATTTTGAAAATATTTGTCCGCCATTTTGAATCCGTTATTTAGAATTTCGGAAATGATTCGTCATGAGTGATCCTAAAAAACCTGTGTACAAATTTACGTGAAAATTTAATAATATAGTAAATGTTTATCAGCTATATATATTTTATCCGCCATCTTGAATATTGGCAATTTGACAATAGATTCGTAAACTTTAATAAATAAATGTTCAGAAGAAGTTTGCGAAATTAAGACGCTCTGCATGAAAAGGTAAAAAATGAGATCACATTTTAGTCTCAAGCCGCCATTTGGTATATCCAAATTTTTTTCGATTACGAATCTGACCTGAAATTTGCGAAATTCAAAATGGCGGTTTCAATATGTCGGACGAATTATTTCAAATTGATTGAATTTTTGTAAATAATTTCCATTCAGAGATTTTTGAGGTTGAGGTATCAAATTTATTTTCAAATGCTCCAAAATTCAAGATGGCGGATCGAATATGGCGGACCAAAAATGTATCAAAACTAAAAAATGTGCTAGTCCGAATTTAGGAATATTTATTAATATCAATTTTTTTTAAAACGTCAAAAAACTGTAATTATATCACTAAAAACCAAAATGGAAATGGAAAATTTTGTTTTTGTCACAAAAATCGATTTTCACAAATATTTTGGAGCCTTGATAATAAAAAAAACACATAGAATAATGTTTAATTCAGACTTTATTACACTTTGAGTATACTAACGTAAATAATACCATGAGAATATAAAAATGGTGGTATTTCGGTATTCTCGGCGGAAGGGGGGAGAGGGGTCCAAAATGATTATTTCCTTTGTTTCGAGACATCCTTCATACAATAAAGATCATTAAAACAAAACATTTATATTGTTGAGAGCAAATAAATACACAAAAAACTTTCTTATTGTTTTATTTCAATCTTCGTATTATTCTATCAAAAAAAATTATTAATAAAGTAAAATAATGAAATAATATCAATAAAAAAATATAGAAATTCTCGAAAAAAAGCTGCCATTCCTGAATGACAATTAATATTCAAATTCCCCAAAGGACACTTTTTGAGAATGGGACAATAAAAAAAGCGCTGACATACACGAAGAGTTCTTCAATTATTTTATATCGCCGAAAGGCCAGATTCTCCGAGCATTTAGGTTTTAAAGCCCTGTAAAAAGTTCTTTCACAAGTTCAACCTAAAGAGAAGCTTTCACGACATCAGGAAACTTGGCTGCCCCTCCTGCAGCTTTGGAAATAATTAATCACTCTGAATTGCGATTTGCCAGCGAAACATTTACGTTTCTTCGTCGAACATTGGGTGTTTTTGTTAAAAAAGTGTTTTTTGATTCGTTACAATACAACGTAGTATTTTGTTGTTGCAAAGTGTTTTTTTAACGACATATAAAGAGAATTTATCTATTTTATGCTCTAATAAAATGAACTATGTTAAAAACTATATTAAAATGTTATCATTGTTAGTGAGAGTTTAAATCTCATGTATTATTAAATTTAATAATTTTTTACGTTATGGAGATTCAAATTTTTTAAAACATTTATATATACAATGAACATTTTAGGAGTGATTTTTTAATCTTTTCTCACCTTCTTCAAAAACAAAAAATACAATTTAAGCGCAATTCAGGATTATCGAATTGTGTACTTGCTTCAGCAAAAAGAACTCTTGAATTTCGAAGTTAAATTTTATTTTCTTACACAAAATACCCCATGATAAAAAAAAACATTAAAACTTTCATAATTTTTCCTTTTTGAATTTGCACAACCATACACAAATATTTATATATTTTAGAAATCATTAGAATTAATCAAATCACCAGATATTTTCGATTTAAAATGATGATACTAAACAAGTTATTGATATTTAATAAAAAAAACATAATATTACATCGGAAGCACAGTATGAAATTTGCGATAAAGATTTCATAACGTTTACATTCAATTTGAACATTGCAAATATTGTGAGCGAGTCAAAACTTAAATAAAACTAATTAATAAAATAACCTCCAAATTATATCAATCAAAATAAATTTCATACTAAAAATGGAACAAAATAAATAATGGCTGTTACCGCAAAATGTGTTCCGGATGCGTATTTTAAAAATATTCTTTTAATTTCTATAATGAATAAACTTTCTACTTACTAAAAAGATAAAAGTAATTCTTTGGGAGGCATTCGTGTTTTAAGGTCTCCTAGTTGCGTTTATATGAATTATTTCATTTTATTAAACTTTTTCATTTGTCGATTTCCACTTTCAAATGTTAAATTATGATTGCGTACTTTTCCAAAAGGAAGTACCATTTTTAATCAATACAGAAATATAAACTTCTTATACTTCAATATTGAGAGAAATAAAACTGTTTTTAATTTCGCCTATACGTAATTTCAATGTTGTCATAATTTTCTAAATATTACATAAAATAAAGATAAGATATCAGAACGAACTGCAAAGTAAACATTCGTTATGTAATATTGCGAGTTCGTTAAAAAAGAAAGGAATGAACTTTCTCTCTGGTATCACTTAGCCTTAACTATTACGAAATGCAATTATTCTTTCTCATCCTCAAAATTTAATTGATGCGATACTATCGCCATCATTGTGCATTCAGAGATGTTCTAATGTAAACTGCTCATTATTTTGATATTTCTAATGTGGTGCACTTTGTTTCATGGTAATTCTTGATTAAGGAGTCTGTAATCTTATGTAAAATATACATTTTTTCACCAAAAATGTTAAAAATGACGGTAAAAAAAAGATTGAAAAATTTTCATGTGATTTTGGAGTTCTTTATTTTATCATGTGCAATATTATTAATAATTAAAAAGGAAGTTAATACAGATAAAAGTACTACAAAAACATATTTATTTGACAAATTTAAGATAACCTAATACTCAGGTTGGTTTAAAACAATGGTTTCAAACCATGTAAAGTAATGAATACGTGCAAAATTATGAAAATTTTTTTTTTAAAACGTTACCTTTTTTTTTGAATCAATGCCGTTTTCCGTAAAAATTGAAAAAATTTTTGAAAATCGAAAAAAATGAGGGTCTATTTGATGCGCCGGGAATTAAACCCGGGACCTTGGTCATTCGGAACTTTGTACCTTACGGATAACTTACGTTCGGCATTTTAAACCTTCGGATAAATGCATTGTCGGGTCCCCCCCCCCCCTCTCTCGCACTGGTCTATGCAAGGACCATTTTTTGAGCGTTGTTTTTTTAATCTTAAAAATCAGTTTATAATTCTGCGTACTTCATTCTTTAATTTCTATTCGAATTAAGTCGAAGGTCTAACTAACGTATCAAAATCGGCCGGGGAACAAAACTCCGAAAGTCGATACCCCGAAAGGTTAAAATTTCGATATTACGTGAGTCCAAGGTATTTTAATTTGCTTTCTTTTTGCCAAATTTTCAAAGACAAAGTGAAGAAAATCACGCTGGAGCCATGCTGAATCGAATGTGTTGATTTTCGCAACTTTGTTCCCAGGTCTAAAAATCAATTTGAAACATTTTCAATAACATTAATTATATATAAACAATAATACACCCAAAAAATACGGATTTTCCAAAATAAATCATTTGTGAAGAAATTCCCTCTATAAACATATGTGGGAAATTTGTTATTGGTAAGTTTTCCGTATCACTAATAACGAATCCGAAGCCAGAATTTTAAAATTCAAAGTGACGAATCCAATATGGCGGATATAAAATGTAAAATTTACATCGAATTAGAAAAAACTTTGTATCTGAAGGTTTTCCAGGTCACAGATTACGAATCCGAAGTCAGAATTTTGAAATTGTTAATGGCGGATCCAATATGGCGAATAGAAATGATAAATTACATTGAATTCGACAAAAATCTATATTTTATGGTCTTCGAGATCGTTTATGAGGTATTAAAATTCAGCATTCATAAAACCCCATTATAACAACTCGTTCTTAAAGTTACCTGAAACTAAAAATTCTGATTTCACATTCGGATATTAGCAAATCACCTAATCCCAGTTTGACCCGTCATACTGGATTCGCCATTTTGAATTGCATACTTTTCTTTTCGGATTGGTAATCATCAACCCCAAGAATCCTCAAATACAAGAGTTTTGTCTAATTCGATGTAAATTTACAAATTTTAATCCGCCATATTGGTTCCTCCATTTGAATTTTAAAATTCCGAGTTCGAATCCGTAATAAGCTACCTCGAAACCCCCCAAAATACAGAATTTTCTCTAATTCGATGTAAATTTAGCATTTTTATCGGCCATATTGGATCCGCCATATTGGATCCACCATTTTGAATTTCAATCATCTTCTGATTCGTAATCGGCGACCTCGAAACCCCCCAAAATACAGAATTTTCTCTAATTCGATGTAACTTTAACATTTTTATCCGCCATATTGGATCCGCCATATTGGATCCACCATTTTGAATTTCAATCATCTTCTGATTCGTAATCGGCGACCTCGAAAACCCCAAAAATACCGAAATTCCTCTAATGTGATGTAAATTTAAAATTTTTATCCTTCGTATTGGATCTGCCATTTTGAATTTCAAAATTCTCACTTCGGATTTGTAATTCACAATCCCGTAAACTCACGAGTAAAAATTTTCAAGCGATTTGGATGCAACCAGTAAAATGTCACACAAAGGGTTAAAATTTTACTTCTGAAATGTGATTGAAAACACTAAATTTCTGTCATTTACCAGAAACATTTCTACTATAAAATACTTCCACTTGATCAATTATCTATACTAAACCTTCGTGTGGTTGAATTAAAGGGTGCATTTTTAGTTCCGATGCAGAAAGTCATAAACAAAGAAATCATAGGAGAGCCGGAAATCCTTAATTGTTATTTACGGGTCGAGAGGGTCGTGTCATTCGTCCCGTACAAACATGGGGTGACGGCAAAATGGCGAGTCGTGCGGCTTTCGCTCTTTTGCACCATGAATGTCCTCTGAATGCAAGCGGTACCCGGCGAACGCCTCTTTGCGGAAGGTTTGTCGATGCTATCTCGAAAGGAAAAGCTAAAAGAGGGGGGGTCCAAAGGGAGCGGAGCAAGTCAACGAAATGGAAAAGAGGAACGAGCGGAGACAGCCTGAATATTAATACTTTCCGGCTACAGATTTTATCTTTCATCGGCCGGGCATGAACTGGGATTAACTAAGGGACTCTTTAAACGGGACGTCAAATTTTTTTAAAATCGCCCCTGGGCTGTTATTAAATTCTTGATTTACGCGCCTTATTGGAACGGACATGTCTTTGCGAATAGTTGTCGGCCTACTTCTATTGTTGTTTACAAAACATTCTACGCACAAGTCTTTTATTACCATTCTTTGTATTTTAATCCATGCCAATAGAAAGAACATACCCAAAAATAGTTGTTTATATGGATTTTGACTAATATTTACAGTTTTTATTAACCCATAACGCCCAAAGCACAACATTTTTTGCTTCAATTTCAATCGAGTATTTCGTATCAAACACAAAATTAAAAAAAATTGAAAGGTACATGTCCTTTCCGATGTCGCTCTTCAAGATTCCGAGGTAAAAATTGAGATTCAGCCTTCGGGTCATCCAATATGGCGCCGAATTTCAAAACAATTTCCAAAAAATTGGTATTATCAATTTTTTTCGAGCTATTAGAATATTGGGATTCTATTGAAACTATGTACAAAGGTGCATAAAATAATTGAATTTTAAGGGAAAATTTTACTTTTATACCCCACATTACTCTTACGACCTCAAAATGGCGTCAACGATGAAAATTTCTTTGAAAAATTTCTGGACCCCCTTACTCATAACATATGAGATTTTTTAAATGATATTTTAAGAATTTTTTCAAAATTATAATTAATTTACACAAAATTCTGAAAAAATATAGCGTATTTTTTGATAAATTTTAAGATATTTGTTCTTTGCAAATTTTTCAAAAAGTTGATAGTTTTCCTGAAAAAAAAATCCTATACTATAATATTTGAAATTCATTTCCTCGAAAACTAGCAACTTTTAGAAAAATTTGCAAAGAACAAAAAACTCTTAGATTTTATCATAAAATGTTGAAAAAATGTTGAAAAAAAATCCTCAAAATGTCGTTAAAAAATTCTGAAAAAATAGATTTCTCTATAAATTCTAAGAACTTTTCATTCTTAGCATTAAAAAAAAACTCGTAGTTTATGAGTAAGGGCGTCCAGAAATTTGTCAAAGAAATTTTCATTGTTGTCGCCATTTTGAGGTCGTCAGAGTGATGTGGGGTATAAAAGTAACATTTTTCCTTAGAATTCAAGTATTTTATACACCTTTGTGCATAGTTTCAATAGAATCGTAATATTCTAATGGCTCGTAAAAAATTGATAAGTGTAAATATTTACCAATTCTTTGGAAATTAGGCGCCATATTGGAATTCCCTTCTGAAACTCAATTTTTATCTCGGAATCTTGGACCACGTAAATGTTCCAGTAGCTATTTTTTAGAGCTCTAATAAACGATTTTTTAAAATGTCGTCCGCCATATTGGATCCGCCATTTTGAATTTTGTAAATCTGACTTCTGATACCTAATCAGCGCCTACGAAAATCTAGAGTAATCTACTTACCGGAAACATTCATTCGTTTACATTGTTACGATTTCCAAATTGAATGTCAATGAAGAAGAAGACAGTAATAACAGACAGGAGTCAGAAAAATAAAATCGACTTCAAAAACTTGAATTGGAAAAAAATACCGCCATATAGACAATTTCAAACACAACAATGTTTATATTTATCAGTTTTTAATTCGACTTCAACTTTTTTAGGAAATAAGTAAAAGATGACAAATTTCACCGTCCACGAATTCACAACTTTATAATTATATATCACGATATCTCGTGAACTATGAAACAAAACGACTTGAAATTTTAACTATATTTACAATATAGTAATACAAAAACGAATAGAAGGTTAAAAAATGTGACCTTCCTTTTCTTTTTAATACAGTCATATTTAAATACGATGCAACGGTATTTATGAGTTTTCATTTTCAAACTCTTGGGGAGTCGAGCAAAGTTTTCGAAAATGAAAAACTGAAATTGTGGCATTGTAGAGAAACAGTTGAAGAAATTTTCTGCGAAAACAGAATTAGGAAACATTCACTCAGTTAAAACCTACGAACATTAATTTAGCGGTAGAATTTTCGACAATGCGAGTCTTTGTTTCTCCGTCTACCTACAGTGCCGTGATTCGCGCTCTCGAAATTCGAAAATTCTAGGGCTAAATAAACGTTCGTAGTTGTTAATTGTGTAAATTTTTCCAAATTCTGTTTTCGCAGAAAACTTCTTCAACTTTTTCCCTACAATACCACAATTTCAGTTTTTCATTTTCGAAAGCTTCGCTTGACTTTCCATGTGTTTCAAAATAAAAACTCATAAATCACGTTACAACGTGTTTAAATATGCCTATATTAAGAAAAAAAAGAAGGTAACATTTTTTAACCTTCCATTCGTTTTTGTATTACTATATTGTATATGTAGTTAAAATTTCAAGTCGTTTCGTTTGATAGTTCACGAGATATCGCGTTATATAATTCAAAAGTTGTAAATTAACGGTCGGTGAAAATTTTCACTTTTGAATTATTTCCTAAAAAGTTGAAGTCTAATTAAAAAATGTTCAATGGAAACATTGTTCTGTTTGAAATTCTCTATATGGCGGTCATTTTTCCAATTCAAGTTTTCAAAGTCGATTTTATTTGTCTGACTTCTTTCTGTAAATACTGGCTTCGAGCGCTTAAAGGGTTCTTCTTCCTTGATACTCAATTGTTAACAATGTATTGTGGTGTATATTTTGTTCACAAATTAAAATAAATTTGTGTTAGAGTTTTGAATGCGAAAGTCAAAGTTTCAATTGAAACCACTATGACATTAAAAACTAAAAGATGTTCATTAACAATTTCAGGTACATCGCTACGTCACAAACTAAAATGATTAAATACCATCTGCCTAATTGCGATCGGTAAACTTAACTCATCGCTATCACGCAACATCGTTGCACTTTCCTGACCTGGGATACGTAGCGCGTCGGAGTCATCAGTTCCCAGTGACAAATGACTCGTTGCCAGCTGCAATTCGTCATACATCAACCGACCAATTCTGAGAATTTCCTCATGCAAAAATACAATTTGTGCCGTGATTTAACATCGTAAGCGCGTGTCGGCTACATCGACCGAATCGGGCGTGAATGACGACATTCAAGCGTTATGAAGCCGTCAAGGATGGAGCTCCGTCACTCCCACGCGCTGGAGCCGCATCGGTGCTAAATAAGAGATGAACGCTGCATCCTTCTCGCTTGGAATTGCTGTCTGTGGAATTAGTCATTGCTATCTGTCTCTATACGGGGCACGCTCGGGACAGGTGCTGGTTTTATCTTCGGATACGTACACGTACGGGTTGAGAGTCGCGCAGCTTCCGGCAATTGTGAGATCCACGACGTGTACACGCTTATTATTCCTCCAGGATACGGCGTCGTTAGAGCGACTTGAGTGTGTAAAGGTTCCCGAGTTGGCTGATGTTCTCTACCGAACCTTTTCACTCGAATACTGTTGTTGGTTGCCGAAAATCGCAAGAAAACTTTAACTGAATTAACTTTTTTTCTGCCCTAACCATAATTGGACATTTTGATGGCAGTTTATATGAATTTTTCATCATTTACCCCCTCCACCCGTATCATTGGTGTACACAAACATTTTTTTCCTCATTAATAAGGTTTATTTATGATAAGGATTTACAAACATTTCATTCGACAAACAAACATTTTTTTGGACCCCAACGTTGAACTTTAACATGAACGTCTGTTTTAACTAATAATAATGGTAAAATGATTTTCTCCCACTCCTGTCGAGTTCCTTCGTTCCGAGCACTTCGCGTTTTAATATCTATGACTTTTTGCGGTCACTTACTTAAACCGGTGGAATATTACACACAGAGGCGGGTAATTGCGCGCCGCTGCAATTGGGTAAAAAGTACAATTTCGAGCATTCACGAGCGTTTCGAGCATTCGTTTTACAACCAATCCATCTACCTCATGTAGCAAAAGTGCCTATCGTAAAAGGGAACTTGAATAAGTAGTACGTACGGAATTGCGGCGAAATACGTTACGTATACAATATATACACGAGACGAATCCGCGGATTTTGCACGCACGTAAAGAGCCAACCGTGGTGAAGCGAGGACATTAACCTTCTGAACCCCGATTGCGATCGGGGATCTAGGAGACGAATACGTGCGACGACGTCGACGTTTTCCCCCCAAGGAAACGATGCATCGCCATTTTCCATCTCGCTTTTCCAGCCCCCACCACTGACCCGAACATCTCATAGTGAAAAACGATTAGGACGAGGCTGCACGTCGTGATGGTCACGCTCGCAAAAATCGCATTATCGTGAGATTTAACAGGATTCCCTTTTAAAAAATGCATAGGAGCGCATCCCCTTTAGGGCTTTAAAAAATCACGCACGAACGCACTTGGTTCTCTCCCTCTCTCGATGGCGGAACCACGACGTGCGAGGGACTTTGGCGAAATTATAAATATTAATGTTGGCAATACGGACGTGTCGCTGATTTGATGCAACTTCCGATCTCGATATCCCAGGGCGGGGGAGGAAACCTGCAATCCTGATGATATCGCTGCACGTATGCGTGTGCGTGGTGTCTTTGGGTGCATTGCCTTTTCACGAATGCGGAGTGAAATGTTACAGAGAATATGAAGACATCTTCAGGTTTAGTATAATAAATAATAAACGGTATCAGGTGGTATCCACTAGTAATGATGATAGTGGTGATGATCTATGACGATGTAAAGTTACGGAAGAAGTTCAGGATGTTACAAAACGATGCTAAGTAGTTCTGATGTAAAGTGATGATCATTTCAGCTGACAATGATGTATAATTAAGGGATAACATAAATGTTGCTAAAAAATGAGGATGAGTAGTGCTCATATAAATTTACGATTGGGTTAGCTAATGATAACATCCTCCGGGATAAGCTGATGAGATGGTATCCCAACGATGTGAAACGATGCTGTTTGTTGAAAACGACTGAATAGTGCTTTTTTATATGATGATCATGATGTCACCTGATGTATGACAACAATGTTGATTACTGATGCTGTCAGTATTGTGTCATGATGATATATGATAATGTTAAACGATGTTTTCAAATGATGATCATGATGTCACCTGATGCATGATAACAATGTTGAACGATAATGATGCCAGTATTGTGTCATGGTGATATACGATAATGTTAAATAATGATTTCAAATGATGTCATCCGATGCATGACAAGAATGTTGTTCAATAATGATGCCAGTATTGTGTTATATTGAGATACGATAATGTTAATGATGATATCAAATGATGATCATTTGGATTGTAAATAATAACAAATTTACTTAAACAAAGGAAGGAATTGAATAATGATGTAATGGTGTTGTCGAAGTTTTATTGAAATATAATGTCAAATAATGGTAATGTAAGAAGACATCAAATGATGATCAAGTGATAATGATCAAAATGAAAAAATGAGACAAGAAAACAATTCTGTTTAAGACAATCTCGAAGATAATGTAAAATTATGAAAATACTGAATGTTGATCGAACAACATTGCTCGCGATGATCATCATTTTGAATATGAATGATGTTAACTTACAAAAAATAGGGATAAGATCAGCTAGTGATAACCTAATAATTTAATTCAATGATGGTAGATGGACATATAAATCATGGACGATGAGTATCGCGATGTCGCATGATGTTTGTCGATACGGGTGGCTACTGAGATTTAATAACCTTCAATTCCAGATGATAAAAATAATAATATCGAATTATATATTAAAAAATAACAGCAAATTATGAAGTCTCCAGATGATACTTATTTTAAATGACGATTGTCACGATGATACCATCGAATGATGATTGCTTTAACTGTCAATGATGTCAAGTTTCTTACAACACGAATGAGCTTGAATGATGAAAAGATTTGCCATTTATTAACGATATGATGTCCTAAAGTAACTTTGAATTAAAATGGAACGAAATTACAACATTAGACGATGACGATAGTGATGTAGAATGAAGTATAGCGGCAGTCGTGTAATAATGATGAATCTAACATCAAATCATGAAAATATTGAATTATGATCATGTCAAAAAATGCTTGTATTACATCATCAATGTTGTTGATGTTGAACAGTAATGACGACGTTAGCTAATTTTAAATTATGATATCAAATGATGTTCAAGTGATAGTTATGAAGACAATAACAATGTTCAAAGATACTGTCGAATTAGGAAAATAGAATGTAAATGGTAATACTTTCCAATAGACAATAATGATACCAAATGATGATTATTTTGATTGTTAATGATGTTACGTTACATCGTACAGGCGTTAGTTTAAATGATGATAGTATAATGATTTTGTTAACCGATTATGTGTAATGGAAATGTAATGCAACTTGATAATCATGGATGATGATTATCGTGATGTTAGGCGATGCTGATGTTTGATAACTTCTAATTAAATCAATATGCTAGGTTGAAATCTAGAGAAAATTGACAATGATGTAAATAATATGTTAAAAAATAACATTCGATGATAACGACGCCAGACGATGTTCCCGTCAAACTCTTATGGTCATAATAATGAAATCGAAAGATGATTGACTTGAATGTCAATGATGTCAAATTACTTACAGCAGAACTCTCCCCAATGATTGCAAAATTACGCTGCTGGACGATGATTATGATGTTGAGTGAAGTTGTGGAGTAATAATGACTTTAATGTTAAAAAACTTGGAATGCGAAAAAATATAAGTCGATGATTATTGAACGAAGATTCTTAAGGATAGACCATTAATAACTGATCATGTATAGGGATGTTATTGATGTAAGATAATTTCAAATTATAGTAATGAAAGTAAAAGATAGTAAAATCAAATAATAATCTATTTATAATGATATTCATCAGGACAATGATGTTGAATGTTAATTTTTAAAGATGCTGATAAAGCAGTGATTCTCAACTTTTTGATTCTCAATTTTTTTGGTCCATAAACGTTGCAAAGTAAAGTTAACGAGTTAAGTGATAATTCTGAAATATAAATTGAGACTTAATTAATAATATTAATACCCCACAAAAAAAAATTGACAAAAATTGAAAAGTAACAAAATGGCGACCATTTTTTTAAAAAGTAAAAAGTCGATTTTCTCAAATACATCGTTTTTGGTATTTTCTTTAGTAGATTACCGGTAATATTAGTCACATCTTAGTTGTTTTATGGGTGCTAAAAGCAGCTACTTATTTATAACATGACTTGTTTTTTTTTTAATTTGAAGTAGAAATTTCGTCAAGATCGAACGTATCTAATTTTATCTGACTTATTCCATAAATAAAACACGTCAAAAAACCTACAATCACTATCTCGACATTTAAGAAAATCGACAATTTTATGACATTCAAGATATCGATTTTTCTAATACTTTTATTTAATTATCGAACTTTTGAAGAGTTTTGTTTCGTCATTTTTTGTCATTGTTTTTTGAATTGAACAAATTTTAAATTTTAAATTGAACAAATTTATTAAGGGCAACATTCCAAAAAGTCGACGACTCAAGCTGATTCTAAAGCTAACACCCACTTTTAAGAGTTTCATTCTCCATCGATATAACGGGTGCGAGTCGACAAACCAACCAATCAAAAAGCCGACAGGTCAAAAAAAGACAGTCAAAAAGACGACACTCGAAAAGCCGACACATAAAAAAATACAGCCATCGACAAGAAGACAGTCATATTTTGAAGTGTCGCTTTTGAGATCTGTCGGCTTCTTGATTTTTCGGTTTTTTGATTTGTCGGTTTTGCGACTTGCACCCGATAAAACTCATATTGAAAAATGAAAATGCGGTTCAAAATCATACTACCATCATAAAATTGTAGCGGTAGAATGTGAATTTAAGATTTTTTTAAATGTCGGAGAAGAAAGAAAAACTTGCATTAGCAATGGGTCATTAAACCGGCACGCAGAAGCATTGCTACATCTGCCCTAACCGCACGAATTAATTTGCAAGAGACTCTTCCACTTTGTATGTATCGCGATTACTTAGCGTAATAAAGCACACAATCGCAGTTAGAATTTTTCAACCAATTAACTCTTGGATTCCGGACAAAGAGTCGTTTCTTCCGTTAATCTTGTTGGTACTTGTTTGTTATTTATATTGAGAGTTTCTTAGCCTGGAATAGATGACTTCATAAGTTTAACATTACTAAATAGAAAATTAAGAAAATCTTATAAAACAAATTATGAAATCGTCTTATGGATTGTTGTATATCATTCAAATTATAGCAAATCTAGTGGTTTCGAACATTTTTTTAGATATAAAGTAGTTTTTACCTTGGATGTTATAAGTTTGGAAAACATTTTTTATAACACTTCCAAGAATATCGTGTCCATGAATTATATTATTATTCAAGAGAGAGAGCATCAAAGTTCATGAAAAAAATTGAAACTTGCAAAAATTATATGTTAAACAACTTTTGTTAACGATTCAAATTTTTTTCGTTTCACTATGATAGAAATTTTAATAAATTTCTAATTTTATTGCCTGAGCACTAAAATTACGTACAAACTATAAAAAGTAATTTTTTTTTATAAATAAATTGACGTATTTGACGTTCGGTTTGAAAATTTCTGGCAGATGCCTGACAGAATTGGAATGGAATTGATCATAAGAAACAAGTGTCATTTTTATTGCATAAAGTGTCATGTACCCTCTATTATGTAGGTTATATTACTGTACTATTCATTAGTTTTTAACTTTTTACAGCACGTTATTATCAAGGCAAGATTATGATTTTCGTTTCTTGCATTTGTAAGTTAGGATATCTCAAGATTTGGAAGCCATAGAGCAATTATACGACAAGATTTTGATTTAGCACTTAGAAAACCGTCAGAAAATATACTCAGGTTTCTGATGAATGCATTTCAATCTGGTTCTTGTCAAATTGCGAGAAAAAATTTATTCCACCACAAAAACTTACTGAAAATGGTTCAAAACTGTGTTTTTTCAGTTTTAGGTTAGGATATTTCAACATCTTCGCGTAATAGAACAGTTTTTAGGAAAAAGTCGGTCTCAGTTTGTTAGTTATTTTCATGTAATTACATAATTATTTAATGCATAAAAATCATTATTGTTCCCTTCCTAAAACTTCGATAGGGCGATAAAAAAATCACATCGGAATGACTAAAAAAGCATTTTAAAGCTGACAAATAGCACTTTAATATTATTCATGCCAAATTGCAAATGATAATTTTGTTCCATCACAAAAACTTACAGAATTTGAACAAAACCAGTTTGTTTTTGTACTTTTATGATAGAACAATTATGCGGCCAAATTTGGATTCATCGTAACGAAAACCGTCGTAAATGTATAGTCCGATTTCTGGGTATAAATTTTGTTGGACCCCTGGTAGAAATTTGTCCATTTTTTTCTTACATTTTTCTTTACCATTTCCCCTACACTGAGAGAATTTTTCTGGTTAAAAAACCAATACTGTCTAGTTCCAGCGGGATATACTTGCAATAAGCACAAAAGTGCCATACTGATATTAAAAATGTCCATGCTGGCATTAAAAAGCCCCACAATGTAAGGTAATTTTTAATATTAGTATGGCACTTTTGTGCATATTGCTGGTATATCCCACTTCAAGAAGACAGTATGGGATTTTTAACCAGAAAAATTCTCTTAGTGTATATCTTTAACCCTTTGAAGCATGGTGTAGCATATATGCTACACCTTTTTGTAATTCATTATTTACATATTTAAGGTAATTATTAATTAATTTTGCTGCAACTTTTTGCTTCCTTACTTCAATAACATGTTAGGAATCATAAATAAATCAATATTTTTAATTAATTATTATGTTGTATTGTTTAAAAAATTAAACAAAGTGTAAAAATGGAGATTTTTTTACGGAAAATATATGTGGAGAAGAAAACGTCACTCAAATGTGACGAGACTGGGTACTCGGCGGTTTTCGGGGTCGCTGATTACTAATCTGATCTCAGATTTTCAAAATACACAATGGCAGATCCAATATGGCCGACGGAATTGCAAAAATTTACTTGATCGGGGTGAAATTAGGTACTCGGGAGTTTTCGGGATCGCTGATTACGAATCTGTCCGCGGATTTTCAAAATTTAAAATTGTGGATCCAACATGGCCGACTGAAATCTAAGGTGACTTGTTTGTACATTTTGGTCGGCTATTTTCATCCGCTATTTTGAATTTTGAAAATCTGATGTCAGATTCGTAATCAGTGATCCCAAAAGTACCCAATTTCACCTCGATCAAGTAAATTTTTGGAATCCGGCGGCCATATTGGATCCGCCATTTTGAATTTTGAAAATCAGAGCATTAAATTCAATCAGCGACCCCGAAAATTCCCGAGTAACAAATTTCAGCTGTTTTCAGCTTAATGAAAAATGTATGCTTCAAAGATAGTAAATAAGAACATTATACAAAAATTGTACAAAAAATGTTTTCATTTCTATCAGGGCCTGTATAATTGGACCAATGATGGACTGAAATATGCAGGACTTATATTGAACATCAATTTACCATTTTGTAAATTATTACAGACTCTAATTAACAGAACTGCATTGAAATCTATTCAGAACTGTAAAACAATGCTGAATGCTAGTAAATATGGTATTTTTGTTAGCTTTTAATAGTTGATATCCCAACATCACAGAGGACTTTAATAAATCCCTCTCTCTCTAGTTTCTACAGTGTTTTCACCAGGGATTTTCCCTTTGCAGCAACCGGTTTAGGTCAAGAGAGAAAGACAGAGTGATATGGTCATCGTTCCATTTCCGTTTCGCGTCTCATGGCGTAATTCGGCCGGACAGATGCCGGACTGTTAAAGGTCGGAGCGCGCGTCCGGAATGCGACGCGTCAAAGGGATGCATCCCGGCGATCTGGATGCAACTAAGGGAAATACCGAGAGCCCGGTGCATCCTCGTCATCCTGGCACCAATCAGAGGCTTTCGCCATCTCCCCATCCTGTAAACGCATCCTCCAGGATGCACTGCGTTTACGTCGTCGTATCTTCGCCTGGGCTCTACGTTGCATTCCGCGTAAATTTTACATTCGCAAGTGCATCGCGGCCGCTGCATCCAGTCGAATGCACCGGAAAGTATAAGCGCAACACGCGGAGACGTCGAGTGCACTTGGCTCGTAACTCCGCGGAGCAGAAATGAAACGTCCTCTTCTCTCGTCGTTACGAATCTCGACTCGTATATATGTGCGCTTGCATATATGTGCATGTAGATGCACTTACTTGCGTATAGAGGAACTTACGCGTGTTTACGAGATTGGAGTCGCGTATACTCGGTGCTTACAACCTGAATATATAAGACACTGCGGTTCGAGATACCTTTGTCGAGAAGAGAGAACTTTATGGTTGTCTTTGTCTTACATTCTCTGGACGATGCACATTTTCTCTCTCTGTTTCTCCTCTATCATATTGCTATGTCCCACTCGTTTACTAAGTATTCGCTGTTTCAAGCGAGAATATAGCTGTTTGTAGATGAAAATCAAATTTACTTTCTACCTCCACACAGAAAAAAAAATTCTGAATTCAAGTAAAAAATTTACTTGCACAAAACAATTTTTTTTCATTTTTAAGAAATGTTTCTAATTTTTAGTAAACCTGATTAACTTTAAGAAAATGTTTCCTTACTGCGGGTGCTGGTCGAAAAACTGACAAATAAAAAAGCCGACAGGGCAACAAACCGATAATCGAAAAGCCGACAGTCAAAAAACCGACACTTCACAAAATGACTGTCCGCTTGTCGATGGATTAATTTTTATGTGTCTGCTTTTTGACTGTCGGCTTTTCGAATGTCGGTTTTTTGACCTGTCGGCTTTTTGATTTGTCGGATTTCGACCCACACCCCTTACTGCAAGTAAATAATCATTTAGATTCTCATATTTTTGGTACATACAAGTTTTTAAAAAAAGCATGACATTTTTTGGTTTTATTTTTAATTTATCAAATTTTATTATCGGTAATTGGATTAGCACATCTCTAAATGTAACAAATATCGTGTCAAAATGAATTGACTCAGATTGTCGTATTTCGGAAAGGAAACGAAGAAATTCGTTTCCCCTCAATATTAGACAATCTGCTATAATTAAAGTATTTGAAACCGCCGTAGAAAACTACTTTCGACTACTAAAAGTAGTTTCCTATCATTTTTGAATCGTATATGCCCATCTTTGTCGCTTATATTTGCGCCCTTCATTATCATATATCAATTCACTGGAAAAAATTTCCTAATTTCAAGTAAATATTTACTTGAATAATCGCAACTTTTTAATACAATTTTTTTATTTGGACATCAAAATTTGAAAAATAAAGAAACAAAAATTTTAGATTCTAATACATGTATCATTTTGCGATTCCAAATCATTTTCTTAGAAACGTGTTCATTATATTAAAAATTTCAATATAAATTTTGTTACTGATACACATATTGGTTTGTAGGTATGTTTCTTGTCACTGTGTCCTTTTCTCGTTTGCCTTGTGTTTGTTTATTCGTGTCCTTTTATCGAATAACTTTTAATTTATATTGTTTTTAGTTTTCTTATTCACAATCCATTTTTCATCGTTATTCTCTGATGTTTCTCAATTTTCGTACTATAACTCCTCGTTATTTACCACTACTATATTTCAATTTTGATAATCATGTTTAATATTTCGAAGCAAAAAAGTGACTTTGTCATTAGTCTTGAGTAACCCAAGTTTACTACACTATTAAGTTTGAAATGAATGCATTAGAATGCACCTGTAGGCGTAATGAAATTCAGCAACATCTACCATTTAATATATACGCATGCACATTAGCTTTCACGTTCTACGCATTATACACAACCACGGCTATTAAATTTTAGCCGCACTAACGCACACATGCTTGTAGTACCAGAACTCGCTTTAACATTTTTCACCTGCACAGTTAGTTCTCACATAAAATAAAAAATTTTCAACAAAAAATTCCTAATCATTTCAAAAATAATTTTTTTGTTCATCCTCGCATCTTTTACATTTTATAATTAATCGCTTCACAATCAATGAATTCATTTTCAAAATTGGCTGTTTTGCTTTCCCGTGGGCTTAATGATGAGGATATTTCCATGCGATATGATTTAATTGGGCTTTCATGCGAGTTTTGGCCCTATTGCCCCAAATCGTAGTGCCATGGATGAAGCAATTAGCAATTAAATTGTTGTTACGTTACACCGGGTTGTCGGTCTGTGGGTAACGCAAGACGTTCTTCCGATAATGGGGGAAGTGACGCCTGGGGAACTTTTGTGTTCAATTAAGTACCGGATGTGACAATGCGAGCGAACGATTTTTTCGAGATTTTAACGGGGCGATAACTTGTTTTGTGCACTTTTCCATGAAAACAAAGGCTTCATCGAATTTCATGTTGTTACCATATACTGAATGAAAATTACATGAAAATAATATTTTTACGCTACTGAGGTAAAATGCAGTTATGTAAAATTATACATTTTAATTCAATAACTTTTTTAACGTAGTTTCGAATTTTCTTTAAGTATTTCTTTATGCAACGTAAGAAATAATTCTTTTAATGTTTTAAAATGTTCAATTTCTTGTTTTAAAATGTTTACAAAACACGAAGACCCCTAAACCGCATGAAATTGTATGTAACCCAGGGGCCTTAATAGTAATTTGAATTATCTCTGTCAATTCAAGCCTTAAACCATTTATTTTTCTTATTAGCTGGTCAATGTAACATAAGAAATTTTCGAAAATCCTATCCACCATGTTTATCCCCTACTATGAATGTCCGAAAAGAAATTTCTCAATTGTGCAAGTATTTAAAAAATTATTCGCCATTTTGAATTTCTGAAAATGGATTGAAATTGGATGATTAGTAATCAGCAATTCCAAAATTCTACAGAAGGGGGGAGGGGTCCAGTATTGATGCAATTTTTATGACCTTTTTATCTTCTTAAAGTATAATATATTGCCGTTTTATCATTTTTCGTAACTAAATCTTTAAATCGATTTTCCAATTTCTCAATTTCTCAATGTTTCAGAATGTAAAAACTTTCAACGACACTTGAAATTCACTACTCGAAACTAAAGATTATATAACCACTCTTACATTTAAAAAAATCAAAATGGCGGATTAAATATGGCGGATTAAAAATTGTACACATTTGAAAATCGTCACAAAAATACCTATTTTCGGGGTTTTAGGATCATTGAATACAAATTTGGCATCGGATTTTTAAAATTCGTAATGGCGGCTCCAATATGGCGAATCAAACATTGGACATGTCAGAAAATTCTCGCCAAAATAACTATTCCAGGTTATTTAGAATCGCTGAACATGTATCTGATATCGGCTTGTTAAAATTCAAAATGGAGGATTCAATATGGCAGATTCGAAAATGAAAATATTGTAAAATCTTCATGAAATTATTTGCAGAGTTTTTTTATTGACGAATACAAATTTGGTATCAAATTGTCCAAATTCAAAATGGTGAATTCAATATGAAACTCATGGAAATTATAATTGCATTTTTTATTTTTTTCGTTTTGGTTTTATCCCATAAAGTGCTGCAGTATCACAAAAAGTTTTTTTCAAGCCATTTTGTTTCAAGTGGATATTTCAGGCTGAAATTTTTCAACATCTTCAAAAACTATCCTAAAAATACTTCCATTTCTCATCTAATTAATTGGCCCCCTGCTCCCTTTTAAAATCAGATAAATAATATTAAATAAGAAATTCTTACACACCCATATTTAAATAAAAATAAACCGTTTGAATTAATCCCAGACTAATAAAAGAAACCATGAACTCAATGAGGTCATTGAGAAAATTCTACACACGTACCATAATAAGTGCACAATGCACATAACACGAATCAAAAAATTACATAATCTACTGTCATAGTACTTCATTGTTTATTGAACAGTTAACTTAAATGATAGTAATTTTAGTAGTTTAAAGAAAATTATAAAACAAGGCCAGAATACGTTATTAGTTGCCTCAGATATTTTTATTCTTTTGAAGAGACATCTGTAAACAGTGGAGGAATTTAAAAATGGCATTTTTTCAATTTTATTACCATTTTCAAATGTTTGAGCAATCGGTTACCCTTGAAAGCCGGCAATTGCATTGATTTATTTAGCGATAAAATGCGTACATTATGATCGGGTAATTACGGCAAGTCGGTCACGTAATGAACTGCAGAAAAACATAAAACCGCGTGCAAGTGCGGTTCTTGCCTGACGGAGTTTCAAGAATTAGAACTTTTTCAGTTTCAGCATTGCGGTACCTTTCGCTTAAACTACTTTTTAAGTAACAATTCCAAGTTTACGACAAAGATAATCTCACGTCTTTCACTTGCCATATTAATTCGTTTTTCCGCGAATTTTGAACCAGTACAAAGTCGTAACTGTTCTCTCGACAAATTTCAAGTCCTTCCGTTTTAACAAAAGACGAGACTTTTTTTTTTAGCGTTCGCTTCTTATTTTATAACAACTTCAAAACCTTGGCTGACGTTTTCAGGAATTTCTGACGTTTAGCTTTTCTTTTTCCAATATTCACTTCTCGGTAAAATATTGTTCGGTAAACTTTAATGATGTGTAAGTGCTTTAATTTTTTCCTAGTAGCAATTCTAGAAACTTTTAGTGACTTAGAATGGCATTTAACTGTTCTGTATTTATTACCAATATTTAAGAGCCTGTAATATGAATAGCGGTGAATAAGCATCGAGTTATCCTAATGTAACTGTTTCGACAATTGTTAGGAAATGTCAAATTTTTTGGTGACTGCAGCGAGATTTTCATGTGTAGAATTAGAATCCGAAGTCAGATGTGGCCAATCACGTCAGGATTTTGAAATATTTGAGGTTGTTTAGTCGAAAAACGCGAAAAAATTTTTTGGCTATTTTTGAGGTCATGTACAGAAGACACAACATTTTTAGGAGTATTTCCTTTCGTTGGATCATGTGATACTACTCTTTTTCTTCAATATGGGATGCGCAGAATTCCATTACAACTTTTCTTCCCCAAGATACGCCAATTTGAAATTACAATATACATGTAAACAAATTTACCTTGAAATGCCCTTGGAGAACAAGCTCAAGGTCAAATTTAATGTCATGAAACCTATATAAATATAAACAACTATATAAAATATGGATACTAATAACTGAAATCACGTTTCAGTATTGTGACTGTTTTTTCATAACGTTAGTGGAATATAGCTCATAATTTCAAAATGGCCGTAACTTTGTAAGAAAAAATCTTAAGTGATCGAATAAAACCTCATTTTGAAGGGTAAAAGTAGTACTAAACGATGCAAATAGTATGGAAGGCCAAACAAAAAATTGTTGCGTCCTGTAACCTCAAACATAGAAAAATAAAACGTTTTCCGAGTACATAACCTCAAATATCTTAAAATCCTGACGTGATGGACCAATTCTGCCTTCGGTTTCTGATTCTACGTACACTATTACGTCGGAAATGACCCACAGCTTTCCAACAACATCCACGAACCCCTTTTTTGCAGATCTATGTTATTATTCTATGGATTAGGGATTTTCGAAAAAATTATTAAAAAATTAAAATTAAAAAAAAATTAAAAAATTATTAGATTAGTTTACATATAGAATTATTGGTAAAGGTATTCGTGAACAAATTTATCGTTAGAACTAGCTTGAGAATACCAAAACAATAAAATTTGTTTATGTTTAAATTAAAAAAGCGACACACCAATTAACTGTTATTTATTTTCCTCATTTAAAAAACAAGATGTTTTCAATTAGACTTCTTAACATAACACCGTAGACTACAGTTGCATTTCTGCAACGCTTCGCTTTAATTGAATGTTCTTTGTTAGCAAAGGTGAAGTAAGATTCCGCATATGTAGTAGCATCGGCAGTCGGGTTTAACCGTTACGCGTCCTATGTATATCGAATTGTTACGTGTGTGTAGTTCTACAGAGTTTGCCGGGTCATCTATGTTATAATCCCTTCCCAGATACAATCCAGAGTAGGATTGAAGGGAGCGAGAGAGTAAATACCCCTTAAAATCCACCGAGATAGGAGTCGGGGATGACTTCATCCGCTTTCAAGTAACGAACAATGGTTTGTCAACCTTCCGCATTTTTTTAAAACCCGGGTCACGGTAATTTATGGCCGCAGAATGAAATTGTATCAGGCGGCCATTAATCATTCTCATGAAAGTGATGTTATATCGTGCCGAGAGCACCGATCATTACTAGCGGTTTGGTGAGAATTTGTTTAGTCCAACCGCGAAATTTGCTGGAGTACTTTTGCGCATGTATGGTGATCCCCATGGGGGCACGCTCCGGTGGACATTGTTGCAAAAGGGGGACATCGACCCGTCCATCGGTTATTGAAACGAACATTTTCACGCTACGTTACTGATTTTAGTTATTAAGTAGGCAGCGTTAACGAGGACGTCACTCATACAGGTGTTTGCGGAAGACAAATTTGAATGATACGCTTCCCTTGTAAAATAAGTAAGAATTTAAAAACCACGAAGAAAAATATTTAAAAATATCCCAAAATTGTTTACAATGAATCAAGACATATCTTATTTCACAAATTAATCAATTGTTAGTTTTTGTACAATCCTTAACTGTTCAATTTTTGTAGTACTATGCCTATGAGGGTTCTGAAACGATCAGTCGATAAGCTAGAAATCTACGTTAAAGGGATTAAAATTACCTTTATACAGTCGAAATTTTGACAAAGTGTTTCAGTAATTTTTTATTTTCGGTTTTGAGCATCAATTTTTACTTTATCGACAGAGTAATTCAGAACTCTTTTAGTAGTTGTACTTGTACTTACTCCACAGTAGAGAACCTTTTATGACTACAAGGAAATCTATGTCTATAACGAAAGTTTACCTTCGCTGATCACACCTCCTAAAAATGCTAAGAACGACACATGGGGTCTACCGGACCCCAATGCTTCAAATCGTTCCTGTATTAGAAGAGTAAGCCGTAGAAAGTTACAAAAATTCTGATACGTTATTCAACCATCCCAAATTATGACCCCATTGTTCAATTTGCATAAGTTTGCATCTAACATAGTAAAGAAAATTACAAATAAACAAGCGTGCAGAAAATGACTTTATTTACTTAAAAAATCATAACTTATTATATTTTTCATATTTTTTAATGAAATTTTCTGGACGTACTTTGTAGCTTGCGGTCTTGTAGAAACAAAATAGTCTATTGATGTACAATTCAAAAAGGTATTTATTTAGATGAATGAAGTGTATAATCTATAAAAAATAAAATACATAATTTTTACCTACATACTTTGTTTATTTATACATAATTTTTAAATATAAGGTATATAACTGAATAAATAAAGTAATTTACATCCTGATAATCGAAAATTTCTGATGCATCTCCGCTATTAGTTTCATCTTTCTCTGTCTCTTCTAATTGCTTACGAATATTACGAACTCTTAAATTGTAAACCATCTCTAAAACTATAAATAATATATGTCTCATAATATGATTCACAGTAAATAATTGATGTACAATATACATTATCTATCGTGTTATTTCGACTATTTATACTACATGAACCATGAAATAAAAGCTTTTTTATTTTCTTCAAAGTATACACCGCAGTCACTCCGGGGTCCGCTGGACCCCGCCACGAATTCGTCTAACTTTTTTAATGTACCACGAGTATACTAATGTTTGTCAGACAAATTTATTGGTAGTACTTTAAATTACCGATAGGTGTTCCAATTTTTCCAATTTAAAACTAATAAATCGAATTATTTATCTTTAATTTTATCGTGGGATCTGCTGGACCCCAGTAACCGGCGAAGGTTAAGAATAGCTATGAATCGATATTGCACCTGATGGCGAAAAATTTAAGCTACTTGAGTATGTAACTTTAATATACTTTGAGGATATTTTTAAAAGTACATGATGCAACTGAAGACGTCTCATCCATTAAATGTATCTTTCTGAGAAATGTAGAAATTGCAAAAAAAGGTTTGTCATTAACCGTAAAAGTTCCCCGAATGGAAACCGCGTAGATGACTGCTGACGCGTTTCTAGTTACCAAGTAAGTAAGACCCAAGTAAATTATGTGACCTATGCTGCCGAAGCGTGAAAAGGATAATATGCATCCAGTCATAATATTGTATAATGATAGGATTTTGAAATCGACATTCCGCCAATTTCTCTGAACATTGATTCGCTGGAAATAGCCGGCGGTAATGGACCGTTGAGATGTTCTCTTTGAGGATCACCACTCGTTAGTTTGTGGGCGCAGTTTAATGAGTTTTAATTAACATCGAATGCGCCGATGAATGGTACTCGAAATATATGGCCACAAGTTATTAATTTTAATGAAATGTTCATACCATAATTAAATTTGATTCTTGAATTGTATGCCAACTTTCATGAGTTAATTAATAAATTGTAAATGAATTCACGTCAAGTTCGATTACTACGTTTTAAATACAATCGACGTCGGGCTGCCTTTTCTGCTTCGTCAATCGCCGTATTTCGATTTGAATTTTTTAGCGATTTTCCCTCACAATTCTTAGAGATCTAACGTAATGAGCTATTGGGATTTAATCAAAATTTACAGTACTAAAAATATATTGATTTTATTGCATAATATTATTTGATGCTATGCGACAAAAATTACCTTAAATAATAATTTAATAAATTAGCTTAGTTGGGTCCTGAATGTAGCTAAATTTTGGTAACATTATCGAAAAAAGTACGTTAAAATGTTTTATAGACATCTTCCATCAAATTTCGAAATAAACAATATTTTTTTAAGTAACACAAAAGTTTGTATTAATAATGAATAGGTGAAACGTGGGTCGGATTCTAACAAATTAAACAAATTAAATTAGGCTTATGCCCCATATACAAAATTTTGTACATTTGGACATTAATAATTTTTTTCCAATTTTTCTCTCATTCTTTATCAATTTTACTCAAATTACCTTTGTTTTAAATTACCGTGATCCAAAATTTGATGTTGAAAGTCAATGGGAAAAATCTGTGATTGACTTTGAAGTAACTTTAATTTCGATTATATTTCATTATTTAATGAAAAATGTCATGGCACTATTAATTTTCATTTTTGGCATAACGTTTCTGCCATCATTGATTACATGATAAATGAATTCGCCAATGCACAGCCCAAAAAGCCTTCCGGAGGAGCATCTGCTACGAGCATCTGTTTCCTGTACATGTTCGAGTGACTTGCACATCATAACGAGAGTGCATAAACAAACTGGTACGTTTAAATTCTTTTATGACTAACGAATTATATATTACCAGCAACATAAAATACTCGTAAACAAAGCAAATATTACTGGTTAAAATCAAGAAAAAATATCCTTCTCACGACACAATTATTCTGTGATGCAATCAACGCGCAACTATCATTTTCTATTATGCTAGCCGCGTCACTTTGTACTCGTAAATTGCTATTATTATATAGAATAATTAAGGATGAAAGATGTACAACATGTTTATTATTTCTTATATAAAAGAAAATAAACTTACATTGAACAAAAATGTTGTGGTTTCATTAAAATTTTACTTGCATCAAGTAAACAGTTTCTATTCTTTGAATAGTCCCAACAAAATATTCATTCGAAAGAATATTCTGACTTTTCTTGAAAAAACTAAATAATGCCTTGACTAAAATAAATATTTACTTAATTCTACAAAACATTTAATTGTTTTAAGAAAATAAATTCTTAATTTAAGCACTGCATTGTTCAGTTTCTGTAAATATTTACTTGAAACAAATAAATATTTATTTGACTCTACAGAATATTTAATTAATTTAAGTAAATCAATTTCAAGTAAATATATTTCGTTGAAAGAATTAAATTTTGTTTTAAGTACAAAATCTGTATTTTACTTATTAAACTGGAAATCCTGAGTTTTGTAGTTATGATCGTTTCCAATAATTTAATTTTGTATAATTGAGGTTAGTGTAATATTATTGTTCATTAGTAAAGGTATACCAACAAATGTACATGAAATTTATCTCACATTTGTTATTTGAGGCTTTTTGGGATCGCTGATTATTATTCTGAAACCCATTTTCAGAAAATCAAAATGTCTGAACTAATATCAAGGACGAATTTTTGATGAATTTCATCCGCCATATTGGATCTACAATTTTTCAATTTCCGAAAACATAAGTGATCCTGAAAACCTCGGCGTATAATATAAAGTCAATAAAAATCAAGTTTTAAATAAATTCATCCTCCATACTGAATCGGCCATATTGTGTCGTTTTTTTTAACCCTTTAAGGCCGGGAAGTACACTTTTTTCCAACTATTTTCAACGTTAATTTTCTTTACGGCTATGGATGTAAAAAAACGGAATATCCATTTCTGTCGTATTTGGGATCTTTCTTTCATAATCTGCCAATGAAATTGCAAATAAATAAAATTTCAAAAAGTTGCGGCCATTTTTCTGACAAGAAAATAAGAATTTTTGACAATTTAGTTTCAAAAATGACTTTTTTTGCATAATGCAAGTAACCAGAACACTGCTTCACACCAAAATATCGCGTCCGCAATGTCTAAGCTTTAAAATGGTGAAACATACTTTTGAAAATTTCAAGATGGCGGATCCAAAATGGCGACGAAAGAATTTTTGTTCACAAATAGTTGTATTCAGTGCCCGTTTCATTAAAAAAAATCTTTTTAATGTGTATCTAAATATTTTTTGGGTCGCCGATCACGAATCTGAAGTCAAATTTCAAAAATTCAAAGTGGCGGATCCAATATGGCGGACAACATGTTCAATATTGTTCGGATTGCTTTGAAAATTACTACTCGAGTGTTTTTGTGGTAGCTAAAAACGAATCAGAAGTCAAATTTCAAAAATTCAAAATGGCGGATCCCACATGGCGGACGATATTTTCAAAATTGGTCGGATTGATAAGAAATGGATCTTCTGTTTTTTTTACATCCATAGTAGTAGAGAAAATTAACGTTGAAAATAGTTGGAAAAATGTGCCCTTTCCGGCGTTAAAGGATTAATATGGCGGTTTGAAATTGAAAAAAAACGAAAAACTTTTTTACAAACCATTTTTTATTAATCAATTGGACTATTTGGACGTATAAATGACTCAAACTTTTACGTTTGTTAAATTGAATATGGCGGCCACATAACGGCGAATGGTTGACATTTTTTTGACATATTTCAAAATTATTGATTGAAAGATTTACAACATTGTTGGCTGCTAGGGGAGAGGGAGGACACTTTAAAATGTTGTTTTCTTTCATTTTTGCCACTTCTTGATACATACCTGACAAAAAAAAAAAAAAAATTAAAACAAAAATTGTACAGATAACCAGACACCATGTCCGAATTTAGGACACCAGAATCCAAACTCTGGCTCAGACCCAATTTGCATTGAAACTCTTGTGGGAACAATGGCCGCCTAGAAGTCTCGATTACGCGACAGTCGTCCCGTGTGAACTTGTTGAAAAGGTACAAGCAAACAAAAAAAAAAATGGCAATTAAATGACCAGCGGAGAGTCATGCGACTACAGGATGTACAGTTAAGTCGGTTCGTTGGACTCTACGCACCGTCCTGTACCATACTGTTATAGTCGAAGAGGGCCCTCGTCGCCAGTTGCGTAGAAAGATCTGTCGGCGGGAAGTACATTCAACTGTAGGATGGTAACCTTGTCGTCACGGTAGCCAGTACCTGGGCCGTCAGGTGAAACCGCCTTGCCTCCAGCAGCAGGACTTTACGCCTATTGTTATCCCCGATGATGCAGCTCTCAGCACGTGCTCATGGAACAATGCGCATGCGCGATTCGTCACGTTTTAAGAGGAATTCACGAGCACGGTAACGTCACGAGTTGGTAACGACAACATCGTCTGGATTATTGCCGAGATTTATCATTTCCATTTCGCTGCTCCGATTCTGCATCGCGCACTACTCCAGGCTCGCCTTTGTCGCTGATGACGTTCGCGTCATTTTTATTTACGGCCTCCCTTGAAAATCGTGATCTATATCGCATTGTTCTACATTGCTGAAACGCGATTCGTCCAGCCGACGGAAGGCTTTATCGCACGTAAATGCAAGACGTCGTATGAAATTGTAGACGTGTAACTAGATCCGCAGGTCGAGATTCGCTGCCTGCAGCGCTATAACCTGGAGAGTGAGCTATTGATTGACAAAGTGATCCAAACATACGAAAAGTTCATCGAGATGATGGCAGGGGATTCAATATAAACTCTTAAGGATCAACTGATGGATATCCAAGTGGTCCATAATAGAAACCAGCAGGTCATGCATCTAATTTAATGCTTGTACGATAGCACGTCCAGCAAGTCATGTTTGATGGAGGATGCTGATAGTCTATGTCACAGAACGTTATAACATCCAGGAAGAAACATCGAGGATGATGAATTCATTGCATGGAGATCCTGGGATGTGGACTCCTGATCTGGTAGTTTCGAAAAATGAACCATTTCCTTTATGTTCACTGGTTAATCCCATAATATTCTTTCTGCGTTATGGTCATCATTTTCATAATTGTCATAATGTATCAAATAAACTGCACTCAAAGTATCATGAAAAAAAGAAGATTTTTTTCGTTCATTCCGCCATATTGGAAAAACGGCGAAACATATTAAAAAATAGATTGCAGATTCGGAAATAGGACACTGAAAAACAGTAGAATACCTAAACAAGTTCATTGACGCTTTCTATGAAAACAAATTAGATAGAAATTGGGCGTTAACGGGTTGAGAGGAAGGCAGAACCGGAACTATGGTGGGAGGCAAGGGTTGCTCGACGCGCCGCTAAACGGTTTAATTCGTGGAACTCGAGAATACGACCATAAAAAATTAGTCAGTGTCATTCCCGTGAATATGACATACTACATGCATCCATGTTTTGCATTTGGTTTAAAAAACTACGTTGTTATTTTTGAAAATTGTCAGTCTATCAAGGAATGTTTTCGATAATCATTGTTATACCATTATACCAAGTTATACCATTGAAATGTAGGTAATTTTTTTAATTTCCAGAGTATTCCTGAACTTGTACAAGACAATATTATTACCTAGATGGAGGAAGGGTTATTACAGGAAGGGAGAATCAGGACGGTGAAAGGGATGCACAAGGTGTTCGGCGCGCCCCCTCGCGGTTTCTTTTGTCGGACTCGAGAAAGCAACCACGAAAAAGCGATCAGTGTCAGCTATCTAGGTATTAAAACTAAAATGTTTAGGTAACTTCTAAATGTTCTCATAACTAGACATATTTTCTAGTTATTTCTAGATATTAAACACCAGAACTACATGGAATTATAACTGTTTTTCTCATAAAATATTCTTTCGAGTCGAAATGTACACCAAGCCCATCCTAATAATATCTTATTCAAAGACTGCAACCATGGATCCAGGCCACTGGTGAAGATTTTAAAGCCTCTCGCCATCGCTCGTCGCGTTGCATAAACCGTCCGTAATGCACGTAAACCAAGAGCAAATGAAGGTGCACTGCCGGTTTTAAAAATATATTTCGAGGTTATTATACCGTTAAAGCGAGTTACCTAGAATCTTAAATCTAATATACTGCAGTTTTACTGCGGGGATATTAGTGCGCGCGCGGGGCACGGCGCATTCTTTACTGCGCGTAAACAAAAAGGAGTTATCTTTCTTGCGGCACAGCACCGCCATCCACCGGCCGGCAAGTCCATGCGAAAAGTACCTAAGGTTGGCAAATCTGGTGAGCGAGTGTCGATTACGTACGTTGGCATTTCGAGGACGTCGAGTCAGCGGCACCAGCACACCAGCTTTACGTTGCAAACTGCACGGGAACGTACCTCATGCACACGTGAATGCACGCAACCTTTTGTCTCAGAACTCGTCAGATGCATTTATTTGCGTATAAAAATTATTTTTTTTTTTAACCATCAACTCGAAATTTTCATCCTTATTTTTTCAAATTGAAAAATTTTTTTAGCATCCACTCGACCAAACAGAATAAATATTAAAAAAATATTAGAGGTTTTTAGATATTTTACTGGTCTAAAAAATATGAGCTTTTATTTTGACTTTCAACAACAATTTTTTTTTTCAATTTTTAGGTACATTGATAGAGTTTTGTATGCCTGTTCAAGTATGTTTTAGCACAACAAATTCATATTCATGATCTACTCTTAGCTCGTGACGTTTTTTTTTTTGTTTTTAATGTTCTCTTTTTTGTTTTTACATTACATAAACATCCACAATTCAACTCTTTTTTTCTTATTCTTGATATTGGTGTGGATTCCAATGTATTTTTGTCCGCTGAATAAGATTCCAGGTCCCAACATAACCTATCACATCAATACTTTAAGAAAAGTTCGTATAAAACCACAAAATATGCGGTTTTGGTTTTTTTATATTTCTTCAAATTGTTTGAAAATGATAACCACAAAGGATTAAAAGTTAAATGCAATTTGCACTGATGGTAATTAATATTATTTATTATATTCATTTATATATTTACATTAAAGTTTGTGTAACAAACTATTTTTTCAATAAAATCACATAATTATGAAATAAAAAATGACGGTTGGCAGATGAACAAGATCGTCGAGATTCAATTTTTTAAACTTAATTTCAATATTTGAGAGCGACGAGGATGAAGGAAGGATTCATTTTCTTTCTGAATAGAATAAAAAAGCATCAAATTTTAAGTAAAAAAAGCCGAATATCCAAAAAGTTTGTTAAACAGTTTTTTGGTTTTGTTTTAAACAGAAAAATTGCGTTTTGCCAATAAAAAATGGAACTATTTTTTGTTTTAAATTGAAAATTATTCCGTAAAAATATATGGTATGTCGATTTTTTAGGTTTTAGATACATAGGTATTATTTTCCTCCTTCAATTCTAATATTTAATGGTAAAGCCCAGGTAACAGGGACTTTTTAAAAATAAATGATAAAAACTTTAAGTTTTAAGTAAACAAACAAGTTTTTTCTATCACGAAATGAAAAATTGTGTTCTGATCACGAAAATTTGCTTAAAATTAATTAATTGGTTTTTTCTTTTTAAATTGAGAATGTTTCAGACAAAATATTTTTGTGGATTTTTTCAAAACATTTTTTTTATTTATTTGGGAACGAGCTATAATTTTTTTTTTTAATATAGTGAAATCAGGTGTATCTGGAAAGAGTATATTAAGTTACAAAGCTCTAATTAGTGTCTGGGAGTACTAAAACATATGAAAAGATGGTAGAAATGGGAGAGTGGGCGTCAGATTTTTGTTTTTTATTTTCACCAGTGAGTAGAGTGAGGGAAAATTAGAATAAGAGGACTACATCTTGAAAAACTTTGCTGCCGTAAAGTCCCAGTATAATTGCGTTTCACTATATTTACTTCCCAGCATATTTGCCCGATTCTGTTTCGTTATATTTACCTGTCGCCGTAAATCTCTTTTTCCCCCACCTTGCGGGCTGGGGCCTCATGAAGGGCTTGCCGTGACGTCACGGACATAACGCGACTGAGAGGAGTGGGGGAAGGGATGCTCCCTTTCTTTCGGTAAATATAAACGAGAGAGGAGAAGGCGTGGAACCGAGTGGGTAAATATACGCGTACTTTACTGTAGTTAGAATAAGAGAAGCCATCCACACTTTCTTAGATGTTCTTGACTAACTATCGCTAATCAATAATTGTGATTATTAATAAGTTGAAAAGTACTTTCTGTCGTAATCTTTATACGTACCAAAAAATGCTGTCTTCTTTGGTATAAAATGTGAACATAATTAAAATTTGACTCCTTTGAAACAAAAATCAGCGGACTACCGGAAGTAAAGTATCAGAACTTTGGAGCTCAGTCCATACTTATCGGTTCCCGAATGTTCCGAAGTACCTCGCTTCTGAAACGTTGGTCGGTAGCATCCATTGTATATAACGATCTGCATTATACTCTAGGACTATTAAATATTCGAGTCGACGGAAAAGTGAAACGTAAATAATAAATTCTCTTTTATCGTCAATGTATAAAATCTTCATCGCTCGGTACGCGGCCATAAACCCTTTGAGAAGCCATACTTTTTACGACGGTTACGTCACTGCAGTGCCCGGGAGTATTCGTAAAAAATTAATATCTCGTCCGTAAGCTATTAACATTTCTACAAGATTTAAATTGGGTTTTAAAGAAGAAAAGCCATTATGCCGAGCTCTTTTATTCATGTAAAGCACAAACGTTTAGGTGGCGGCAGCACCTCTTTACCGAGTTTCAAAGTCGTAAATCTACCGACCCATACATATGCGCGGAATTATAAAACCCTACCTTTTTTTAAGGGTCGCCCCTGGTATCGAGTCGCGGTACTATCGTAATCGCGCATTCCATTTTCCAAATCCACACATAAAAGTCGAAATTAGGTTAACCTTAGAGTTTAACTTAATATTTCATGTTTAGTTAGGGTAATCAAAATTTTACGAATTATAATAATTATTACGGACGAATCTGATGTTTCAATTTCAAAATTCAAAATGGCGGATTCAATATGGAGGACTAATTTTTAAAAAATGATTGAATTTTCGTAAAAATTACTGTCGCATGGATATTGAGATCGCTGATAACAATTTTGATAGCAAATTTTATTAAAATTCAATAATTTCTTAAAATTTAGTCCGCCATATTGAAATCGCCAATTTCGATTCCGAAATATTGACTTAAGATTCGTTTTCTGCGACTCAAACATCATGTAATTAATTTTTTACAAATTAGTCCGCCATATTGGATCGAGCATTTTGAATTTTGAAATTTTTACACCAGATTCGTTATCCGCAGTCCCAAAAATACCCATGTTCGAAATTTTATGACAGTTCCATGATGTTTTAAAAATTAGTCCGTCATATTGGATCCACCATTTTGAATTTTGAAATTTTAAATTCAGAATCGTTATCAGCTATCCAAAAAACCTCAGATATCATTTTTCATAAAATTCAACGATTTTTTTAAAATTTGTCCTCCACATTTGATCCGCCATTTTGAAATTTTACCAATAGATTCGTAATTATCAACCCCAAAAACCTTAATGTACCAACTCATATTAAAATTGAACCATCGAATAAATGAGTGCGTGGTGAATGAATATACTATATGTACGATACAGCATTTAAAATAAAATATTATTTAATTAAATTAAAATAATAAATATTAAAAAATAGAAAAAGCAATAGGTTTATGATGACATTTTCATTTTTGGTTGAATTTTCATAGTCCATTACTATTTTTAAACGACTGCAAATAATTGAAAAAAAAAGCTACTTCTTCGGGATTCGAACCGTGGTAGCTTCGTTACTAACGCATCCTACTCTATTACTCGCTATACTCTACGGTTCTCGAACGCAAACCACGTCGGACTTTTCGGACGTATTAGTTAACATTGCGTCGTCATCTCTATGTCATTTTTGAAGGTATATTAAAATAACAGTAATTCGGTATGAAACAAAATAAGAAATGATTTGAAAATGAGGTTATGAAAGATCTTGAAATCGGATTTTGTTTACTAGCCGGGAAAATTTTCAGGGCATACAAAGCAGTGTCGTTTTCGCAGAAAAATATTTTCACTGTATGCAAAAGTAATAGTAGAAACTACGTTCGAACGTAGAAAAATACGGAATCCCAGCTAATTACTTAGTTTGTGCTCGCGTTGAACTTTCCAAACGTAAACGATCGCTCAAGGATCGGGTGATAAATAAAATACGAATGCGGAAATGCGAAGTGACTCAAGATAAAAACAGGAAGCTGAATGAAAGCCACGTTATTTTTCGTCGAAGCGTAATATTATGACATTTATTCGTGTGCAGTGAAATCATTCGATGAAGGTGCACCGACATTTTATGAATATTCATGAACATTACGGATTCGTGATTAATTCAATACCCGGACTAAACTGCAGAAACATGCGAAATCCTTCATGTTATGTCTTGTATGTGTAACATGTCAATTAAATTCATTCACATGTTACCAATTATTCATCGGATCTTTAATATTTTTAAAAGTTACAATTATAATTTTTTAGGTGCTTTATAAAAATTTTAATTTCTTCATCCGACGGATGGAAATGTTCGAGGTGCTGAACAAAAGTACTTTCTGGCAAAATGAGAATGACATTCTTTCATTTCGCACGTAATTTTATTACGACCACACCGGTTTCCACATCTCTTACCGCCACTGCACGAGCGTAGACTTTTTTGTATGATTCAGGACTGATTATTCATCGGAAATCATTGCGTCACTCGTCCAAGTTACACATACCTGCAACAAAAAAGTGAGAAACGTGCGTTAACTATGTAATCTCATGGAAAGTCAATGCCAGTAGTAGTATACTAGGCAAAATTCGCAACATGCAAATTCTTGTTTTGCTTATACAGAATACAACTATAGAAAATGTAGTACATTTATTCATTATTTTAAATAAATGTTATTCGTATGCATTTTGTGAACTGTATAATACTAATATAAAATTGATTTATTTTAACGTGCAATTCGTTAAAGAACAATAATATTTTTATATCGAATCCCGGTATCTAATATACGTTATTTTCCATCAAATTATAACAAGAAGAGTGGTTGAGTGGTTAAGAGCGTGGATGGTTATCCAGAGTACTGGGGTTCGAGTCCAGCTAGGTCCGATTTTTTTAAAAAATATTTATTTACATTTAATATTATAAAAAAAAATGATTTATTTTTGCTCAAAAAGTCATCCAGTTTTGGTCCTGGATTGTCTCAAAACTAGGATCTCATTTAGATCACTTGTGGATCCGACCGATTACAATCTAATATTGATCAAATTGTGGTCATCACTTTTTCTCTCGGGTTAAACTTGTGTGTAATCATTAAATGTATTTTATTTAACCTTTAGAACACAAATATAATAAGAGGCGAAAAAAAATTAAGAAATTGTTGTACTCATTTTTAAAAAATCTAAATTCCTTATAAATTTATGTCTACATGTTATCGATCTCTCCTAATATGATTTTGCAGCTATATATTTAAATGTCGGATGCAATATGGCTAAATTTTCGAGATATTTCCAGTTTCGATGCTATTGATAATAATGAAGAGTTAAGAGTTAAATGTTCAGAGCAAGATTCTGTCTAGCTCGAGTGTATTTTAGATTCAACAAATCTAATTGTATAAATCAATGTCTTAATTTATATGCGCTTTTAGATTTCGGGGTTCTCTCCACCTAGCGGTGATATTTGCTACTTTGAATTAATTAAATGCATATTGTAAAGTACGTAATAAATGCTTATCCAAACGTAACAAATTTTTAGAAAAAAAAGAAACTGAAATATCGGTTGATGACGCCCTCTATAATATTTTCCAAGCAATACTGACACAAACTGACTTTATTTGATCAGTTAAAACATAAATAAATAATTCTAAAAACAAAATAAATAGTGCAATTGAATGTGTTTTTGAATTTATTGTGCTTAGTGCATATTATAACACTTTCAATTTCAATCGATATTGCACACTTGCCCGAGGACTTCTTCAGATGTTCCTCTAGAGGTGCAAATGACCACTTTTATCGCCTTGGGGGAGTTATCAGGACGATAAAAGCCTCATTTGGGCGTCCTAAGGAGCTCCTGAGTACGCATAAATCTTTTACACTGAAGAGATCTCATGTGAAATGAAATATTTATTTGTTAACGCAACATTTTAATATTTCTGTCCTGTTATTTAAAAATTTAATTGACTTTTTCATTGCCACTCTACTTTTAAGCGCATCTTCCTAAATCCCTTATGATTAAAAGTCTCTCTAATGGAGTGAATACATATTTCTGATGGAGTGAGTGTTTTTGAGACTTTTATTTTACTTCCAAAAGAAAAAACTAATTTTAGTAATAAAAATAACTAAAGATATTTTTGTCATGGTTTTTCTTTAACGAAAAATGAAATTCGTCGAATTCGTAGAAGATATTCGTAATTTGTCATGTATTAGAGAAAATATGAATTTCATATTCCATTCTGTATTAAATAAATGTTAGTTATAATATGTGAGTGTCACATATACAGCTATCAGATATAATAAATAAGATAAGTGTCCAAACGTTCCTTCGAATCGTTTAATATACAAAATAGGAATACGCTTTCATAACGAGAGAAACTTAGAACCGCGAGAGTCACGAGCGCTCCTAACGGTGACTAAGCTACTTTCGTTTCATCCACACTTATAAATTCACTCGCTTTATAAAAGTGAACTTTTTGACTCTATTTTCAAGAGTAGTCACAAATTCTATTATCGCTGGATAGTTGAGGGGAAATTAAAAAACTTTACTCTAGAAATAACCAAAAAACAGCCAATGCGTGCGTCATCAAATGAAAATAATTTCTGTAGTTTCCACATCTCAAAATATGTGATAAAAATGAAGGAAAGTTCGCGATTTCGAATGATTTTTGTCAGACAAGTACCATTTAAACATCGAAATAGGTAAAAATCATAATAATAATAATAATTATAATAATAATAATATACATATTTTTTAGTTTTCAAGGAAAAAATAAAAATAATGTTATAAAAATTTGTCAAGAACATAAAATTCTTAAAATTCATCAAGGAATATATTCACATTTTTTCAGAATTCTTCGAAAAGTTATATATTTTCAAAAATGTTTGATTTACAACAAAAAAATCTGAACAAATTCCGATGTATTGTTCGTTGACTTCTAAGAACCTTTCATTCTTAGCAATTATTTGAAAAAGTAATTTATTTTAGAGTTAGGGTATCCTAAAATTTTTTCAAACAAATTTTTATTTCGGACTCAATTTTGGGAACCGCCATATTGAATTTTTGAAAATAGGCTTCAAGATATTGAGAACCAAACATTTTTTACGCGTTATTTATACCTGTCTAAGATGTTCTAATGCGGGAAATTATTTATAATGTGTTTTTCATCATTGACCACGTGTAATTTGGTTATTTTGAAATTTGCAGTATTTTTTTATACACCATTCGAAAGAGCGGGGTTTGAGACAAAATACGTCAACCACAAAATCGTTTGCATTCCGCTTTAATATTAAAAACTACTATCACGCTTCGTGTTATATTAACGCTTTAACTTTCAGAATGCACGTTTCCCATGTACAACTTCCACCGCATATTTCAAAATGAAAATAATACACAGATAGTTTGGAATGTGCCTTATTTACTATTTTCGAGGGTGATCTTTCGAATAGTGACTTAAAAATTTGAAAAAATTGAGTATTTTCCTTTGATTTTGGCAAAAGAATGTAAGAAAAAAAAATTTTGTGGTTCATTTTTGTTAAATGTCATTTTTATGTAGATACCGCGATTTCTTTGTCTGGAAAAGTTCATAAAAATTGCATAAAATGTTTGAACTTAAAGGATATGCAGGTAGGCATTTTTTATTTCACCATGAAATATCCACAATGGCGGTTTATGCCAAGAAATATTTAAAGAATGCGTTGGCAGTATGGAAATATAGCATTTTAAACAAATTTTCAACTGAACTTAGCAACACCACGGACATCATATTCTGTCAGACATTTTGAATTTAGAAATTTTCATCTCACATACGTAATAGGCAACCTCGAAAACCTACAGATATAAATTTTTCCGCATATCGAGAAATGACTTCCAAAGTTTCTCATGAATGTCCGCCATATTGGGTCCGCCATATTGGGTCAGCCATTTTGAATTCCGAAATTTTGACTTCAGATTCATGATCAGTATACCAAAAAACATCTTATAAGATAGATTTAAGTTGAAAATTTGTTGAAAATGCTATATTTGCATACTGCCAAAATTTTGTAACAATTTCTTGGAATATGCCGCCATTTTGGATATTTCGGATGAAATAAAAAATGTCTACCTGCATATCCTTTCAATTCAAACATTTTATGAACTTTTTATGCACTTTTCCGGCCATAAAAGACCTTCAAAAATGTGTTCTTTTCATATACTTTTGCCAAAATTAAAGGAAAATACTCAATATTTTCAAATTTTGTAGTAACCTTTCGAAAGAGCACCTTCAAAAATAGTATATAAAGTAATGGATTACTATTACAATTAATAGTACACCAAATCGTTTGAATCTCTAACCAAAATAATTCCATTTCGACTTTTATCGATTTCTCGACTAAATTCGGTATAATTAAAGTCATTAAAATATTTCACGCTTCGAGTCCTATTCCACCTACGGCCGTTCGGAAATCGACAGAACAAAATCAGATACACAGATAAAATAAAAACGGTTAAAGTGACAGTTCGTTTTCTGGCTCGTCGCGATATAACCCAACCCCTTTTTGGCTGCACCGGGACCAGGCAGCCGTCTCTGCTTTATCGCTTTAAACCGTGTGTCTTTCTTTTCGATTCAGCTTTTTCCCGCCATTCGAAACGAGTCCGAATTGAATGGCACTAAAAAAAGCCCTAGGGCGTCTTGCGCTTCTGGATTTCCAATGACACGGCGAAATGTCATTTTTCTTGCTGGTGCAGAAGCTCGGCGATAATCTTCTTGCGTATTACATGAGAATGTGTGTGTGTGTGTGTGTGTGTGTGTGAGTGTGTGCACTTTGACCTGTTGCGCCACCTCCTCCAGTATTATATATATATATATATCTATATATAATATATATGAATCGCGTCGGTGTGTTTCTTAAATGCATCCATTCTTTTCTATACGCGATGCGTTTCTTTTGGAAGAAAACGAGAAATCCCATGCGACTACGTATTGTTCACGGTGTAACTCTGTAATTTCAGTACGGATAGTCACGCCCTGACTTATTCCCCTCCCGATGCGTTAACTGCCAATTGCGAAATGCGAAATTTCATTGCCCGCCACCTACATCATCCAATGGTAAATTGTCGGCAAATTACGGAAATTTCATTGCCCGGACAAGGTTAATGAACCGGCGTTCCATTTTCCTATTCGGAATCGTTTATTATATAATCATACGTTACGTAAACGTAAATAACACTTCTTCGCGGCTGTTATATACGTTGAATGAAACTCTCGAGGTCCACAATGAGACGTAAACCACGTCCGTTATAATTATTCCCATTGCACGTGACTACCTTTTATTATGCGTTTAAGTTGACTATTGTCCATTCGAAACGTTTGCAGTGATTGGTCGCAGTCGATAAATTAAATACACTCAAACACATTTATTACACGAATTTTGCAAGTTGAACCATGTAGATGAAGGGTGTCATAAAATACCGTATTATGTTACTAGGAGAAAATCATGTAGTTAGTACACGATAACTGTAAAGATTTTATTTATGCAGTTATGTTAAGTAGTCTTCACTAAACAGTTGTGAATTAATTTACAAATTTAAGATTTACATGAATTGAGAATATATTTTTTTCCATTATTTCGTCATCTTAGTAATATTTACATAATTAATAGGAAATATAATACAATTTTTTGAAAATGTTTAAAAATATTGTTTTAATTTTTAAGAGAAATTATTCAAAAACTAGACAAAAAATCTGAAAAAATGCTCCTATATTTCTTGATAAATTATTATCAAAATTTTTTCAAATCAATTTACAATGTGGACGTCATTTTGATAGTAAACGGATCATTGTTATTTTTTTGTTTACTACAGAAATAGTTAATTTAACTAGTTTTTCTAAATACGGATCTTACTTCTATATGGTTCGATTAACTACTTTTTCTCTGTGTATATTCGTTGCTAGTAGTTGACACGTAGTCCCAGTTAGAGAAATGATGACACTCTAATAAACTGTTGGTAAAATTGTCAGTAAAAATTTTGAGGTTAATAATATCGAAAGGTAAAAATAATGGCGATGTTGAATAAATAATGTCCATGTTATCGGATGACATCAAAGAATGATGATTTTGGATCACGACAACAATTGCTGCAACCAATCGTGATGCGAAATGATAATATAAATAAATAATAATAATAATAAATAAATAATCTTAGACAATTTCATGATGATCATTTGTTTGCGTAAGCTGCCAAGTTCCATTTGATTACAATTGTTGACATTTATCATTTTTTTATAAACACGACCTAGTTTAAATGTCCTTGAATATTCTTGGGACCATCAAAAAGTTGATAAGCACTGTTATTTTTAATTAAAAAAGTGCGTAACATTGTGTCGTTGACACTTGACATCATAGTTACTATTTGCCATCATCGATTCTACTAACATTTCTCTGATAATTTTTGGTAACTCTGGTCAGACATTTTAACGAAATGAAAACAAATTTTCCATCGTATTTTACGGTTTTTAATCCTTCAAATAACCGACAAGATTGTCATAATAGTTAGCTCCAATTTTCTTTCCAAATACATGACAATTTTAATCTTTTGCATCTAACTAGAAAGTACGTGCCCTATTTAATTTCATTGTTTCTACTTGTTCAACTGTCCCCAAAGAAAATAACATTTTTTCGCTTTCACAATGATCATAGTACATATGTAACAATGTATTATGAACAAACTACCGTAATTATAATTTTTTTTAACAGATGGGTCTCTCTGAGGGAGTTTATAGTAAAATTATATTCTAATGCTGAATTAGTTAACAATGAAATCGAGAAAATAAAATGTATTTTCAATTCCTATTGACTTGTATGTAATTTATTTGTTTATTTTGAATGAAAGTAATTGAAACACATTTTTGAGGTTGCACCTTAAAAACTCGACAAATCACACAATATACACTTCTAAAAACAGACATTAAAAACCCAGACATTAAAAAACCCGACATTTAAATAAACAGACATTAAAAAAACGATGCTGAAGCTAGCAACAGATTCGTAGCAGCGGATTCAATAAAACTGTGGAAATGGATAATTTCTTATTAAAAATTACTTGCATTTAAACATTTTTAGAAAAATTTTATACAAATAATCTGTTTTTGGCAATTTTAATGGCTGAAAACCATAGTTTTTTCGAATCCGCTGTTGCGAATCTGCTGCTATCTTAAGCGTCATATTAAAAAAACAAACATTCAAAAACAAGATATTTAAAAAAACAGACATTAAAAACCAGATATTTAAAAAAAAACATTAAAAAACAAGATATACAAAAAAAACAGACTTTTAAAACATATCTGCATTTTGAAATGTCTGGTTTTTGAATGTCTCTATTTTGAAATTTCAGACATTAATCTGTTTTTTTAAATGTCTGGTTTTTTATTGTCTGTTTGTTTTAAATATCTGTTTGTTTAAATGTCTAGTTTTTGAATCTTTGACATTAAAAAACCCGACATTTAAATAAACAGACATTCAAAAACCAGACAATCAAAAACCGGACATTTAAAAAAACAGATTTTCAAAACATATCTGCATATTGAAATGTCTGGTTTTTTACTGTCTCCATTGAAATTTCAGACATTAATCTGTTTTTTTAAATGTCTGCTTTTTGAATCTTTGACATTAAAAAACCAAACATTTAAAAAAAATAGACATTCAAAAAAACAAGATATTTAAAAAAAAGTTACTTAAAACCGACATCGAAAAACCAGAGATTTATAAACCACAGATATTAAAATCAAGACATTTAAAAAAAGACATTAAAAAACACGATATTTAAAAAAAAACAGAGATTCAAAAACCAGACATTTAAAATAACAGGAATTAAAAAACCAGACATTTTAAAGAAATGGCATTACAAAACCAAATATTTAAAAAAACGGACATTAAAAACCCAGAAATTTCAAAACATAGACATTCAAAAACAAAGATTCAAAACCCCGACATTAAAAAAATACAGATATTCAAAAACCGGACATTTAAAAAAACAGAAATTAAAAAACCAGTCACTTAAAACAGGCATTCAAAAAGCAGACATTTAGGAAAAAGACTTTCGAAACATATTTGCACTTTGCAATGTCTGGTTTTTAATGTCTCTATTTTGAAATTTCAGACATTAATCTGTTTTTTAAATGCATGGTTTTTTAATGCCCGGTTTTTGAATTTCTGTGTTTTTATATACCTAATTTTTTAATGTTGGGTTTGTGTCTGTTTTATGATTTGTCGGCTTTTTGAGGTGCATCCATTTTTTAAAACCAAGTTGCAGATAACCCCACAAAACATAAAATGGTATTTCGTATTCCGCAGTATAAAATAGTATTTCGGAAAATATTTATCATAGCAGTTCGAATAGAAAGCGGAATTGTAGATAATTGATTATCTTTCATTACTTTGATCGTTTTATAAAGAAAATAAACTGTTATATTGAAAAAACAAGCAATGAAAGTGACTCGTTCTTGCATGTTAAAAATTTCGCGTTTCTTTAATAAATTCTATCTCGGCAAATATTCCCGATACAAGGCCGAATAAACAATGTAATAAATAAAAATCATCTATTTCCAAAGATTCTCGGTCAGTTTTTAACTAATTTCTTTCATATTTTCTACGATACTATCTATAGTAATTATAATCATCCTTACAGAGCCCAAATTATGAAAAATAGATTCATTCATTTTTTATTTGCGTTTTTTAGTGAAAATCCTCTTCAGCTAAAATTACAGGGGTGCGGGTCGAAAAACCGACAAATCAAAAAGCCGACACATAATAAATAGACATATCAACAGTCATTTTTTGAAGTGTCGGTATTTTGACTGTCGACGTAATAACTGTCTGCTTTTTGATTTGTCGGTTTTTCGACCCGCACCCAAATTACAGTTTCATTTGTTCAAATTTTTGCCCGAGTGTTTCATTTCACTCAGGTAACGTTTCATTACAATTTGAAAGAATAAAACCGAAACCATTTTTTTCTTCGTTAATATTTTGCTTGTAAATAACCAAACAACAAAAATCTAGTTACACACACATAAATAAAAGCAGTTATTAAAATCTGCGATGCGAAAAAATGGCGCCTTTCATCCGTGGAAGCGCACTTGCACCTATAAACGGTCAAGCCGGCTGCCCTACATTATCGACAAGTACGACCTTATCGCATAATTTACTAGGCCTCTCCTTTGTACGAGATTCAACAGCGGCACCACCGTAAAAAATTGTGCGCGATATTGCTTGGGATTTTCTAGACCGTGAAATGCGATTATTCTTTCATAGCCGAGTCCCATATCGAAATTCGTGCTTTCCTCGGTTAGGCGAGATTTTCTGGTCTCATGCTTTGTTACGCTAATCGCTTTCTAACGTTCAAAAATTTTGCCAGCCCGGCCAAACATAATACCGACTTTTTATTTTCTCAAAGAAACACACCAGCATACGTAATGTTCTTTTGAAGAACTTCTCGCGTATGTGGTTTTTTGCAGGAAAACCTCGTCCGGCACGCTCGACTCCAGCTTTGGCATCACGTATGGCACATTTGGAATCCTGCCAGTTTTTAAAGCGAATGGTTAAAACAATTTTCTGGATTTCTCGCAATTTTTTTAGCGATTTATCAGCGCACGTGGATACCGGTCGGAAATACGTGAGATAGCCGAGGATATCGGGCACGAGTTTTCATTATCGCATTGTTACGATAAATCTTCCTGTTCTACGTTACCGGCTGAATTTGGTTCCTTTTTCGAGATTATGTTTATCGATAACAGATTTACTCCCTAATACTGTTCAATATTACACAGTTACTCGAAAGATGTCACACTTTTAACAGCGGGCGCAAAGTACGACTTTATGCATTAATTTAAATTTTAATTTCCACTTTACGTACATTTAAGTCAACATGGTTTTGTTGTTGGGAAGCTGTGGGTTGTTTTTTACGTAATTTTGTGAGTAGAATCAGAATCCGAAGTCAGAAGTGGCCCATCACGTCAGGATTTTGAGATATTTGAGGTTATTTACTCGAAAAACGCATTTTTTTTGTTATTTTTGAGGTCATGTACAGAAGACAAAACATTTTTAGGAGTTTTTCCTTTCGTTGGATCATGTGGTACTACTTTTTTTCTTTAATATGGAATGCGCAGAATTCCATTACGACTTTTCTTCACCAGGATACGCCAATTTGAAATTACGATATACATGTAAACAAATTTAACTTGAAATGCCCTTGGAGAACAAGCTCAAGGTCAAATTCAATGTCATGAAACCTATATAAATATAAACAACTATATAAAATATGGATACCAATAACTAGAATCACGTTTCAGTATTGTGACTGATTTTTTTGATAACGTTAATGGAATTTATCTCGTAATTTCAAAATGGCCGTAACTTTGTAAGAAAAAATCTTAGGTGATCGAATAAAAACCTAATTTTGAAGGTTAACTCATTTTGAAGGTTAAAGGTAGTACTAACGGATGCAAATAGTACAGAAGGCCGAAAAAATTGTTGCGTCCTGTACGTAACCTCAAACATAGCAAAATAACGCGTTTTTCGAGTACATGACCTTTAATCTCTCAAAAACCTGACGTGATGGACCAATTCTGACTTCGAGTTTGGATTCTACGCATACAATTACGTCAGAAATGACCCACAGCTTCCCAACAACATCCAAGACCCTCTTTTTAGTAGACCTGTGATAATCCTTAGAAAACAAAACTAAAACTTTTTACCGATACTATCTACCGAAATACGTTGAAGAATGCTTCTGGAAAAAGGAAACATCTAAAGAATGAATCGGGAGTGATGAATCGCGTAATTCATAATCTCTCGAGCAAGAAACTGGCATGGCACTACCCCCATCTCTATTTTTTTTTATCAAACTGGTAGGTACTTTTTACAGTGATGAGTGATGAGCAGATTCTTCCGCTTATTATGAACCGAGTCATTTATCGTCGCATCGGCGTTTCCTTTCCTAACCCGACTCTCCTTTTTTAACTTATCTCGTTAAGCATCTGCACCCTTCGGGATGACGAAGTCACTATACGCTGCTTGATGTACCCGCATTGAAAAGCGACTGCTGAAAATTCTTTTTACTTCTCGTAACAAAGCAAAAATATACGAAATATTTTTAAAATATGACAGTTTTATTCCCATAATAAAGAGAATATTTTCTTTTAAAAAGAAAAGATTGTAATAACAAATTTACGAAGGACCTAAAAAACATAGAAAAATAAGTAAAAAATTGTATTTTGTACGGAGGAGCTCATTTCAATCGATCTGTTGCTACAGTTGTTCGAGACAAAAGAAGTCACCTTACTGTAATAATAAAAACTTTGACCTTGAGATTAATGCTCACGTTCATATGAAGGTCAAACTTATTTTTATACAGGAACCCCAATTTTGGAACTGCATTCGCCAAATGTCATGTTCGAAATGGTAGTTTATATATGTTAAGAGTGTCCTTGAAAGTTCCAGTCAAGGTCAAATGTCGAAAATTCGTCCAAAAGATGTTTTTTTTTCAAATTTTTGATATTTTATTAACCTGCGGGACTAATAGCTGATTAGTTTTTTTATTTATTTATTTTATTTGTTCTTGTTGGTTGTTATTTGAATTAGTACCTTTTTTAGTAGTCCGGTTGTCACTACAGGTTTGAGAAACAAGAAACAAAAAAATCGACACAAAAGTGAAACTGAAATATTCGTTTCATTTTCGCCAATTAATTGGGAAACTTCATCACATTATTTATCATTCCCAACTTCCTGTATCGCATTCGCGTATATAAAAGCGGGTATTCCCCAGCATCCAGGGTCATGTCATCCGTGGAAACTGAATTTCGGAAAATCGCAGTTATCATCGTTTAAATCGTATTCCGCAAATGGAAATTCTAATTTCGCGTGCCCTGGCAATACCGTGACGGTCTCGTTTAAAAAAAAAAAAATAAAAAAAGCTCATGGGACGACCGATATTCGTTTCCTTTGTTGATCGAGTCTGATGTAGACGTCTCTGAATGCGAGCGGCGCGTATTTCGAACAGAATGGGGGGAGGGTAGAAAGCTCGGCCATTCTGTGCGGAATACAAAAAATTACGTATACGAATGAGCGTGTTTTAATCGAATTCCTTTATTTGACGGGAACCTTTTTCTGCATACTAGCTACGTCAAAACAATGGTACGCGCGACACACGTGTGTGTATGCATGTCCGACACTCGACCGTTTTATCTATCGGGAATTAATTATTTCCCTGAGGGGTCGGGAATGCTGCCATCGAATCGACCGATTTATGGAGAACGAAGAATCGGTGTCCTTGCCTTATTATTGGAACCGATTCTGTTCCGGTCGGTAAAACAATAACCTAATGGATCACGTCTGATCTACGGTTCTTCAAATTAAAAAAAAATAATTAAACATTAACTGCATTCTGTCTTAATTTCTTGGATTGAAAATTGAGCCACTCCAATCAATTTTTAAGAGGGCATTTTCATCCAGCGACTCTACATATAATCCAGGAAAATTAGTCAAATATGTAACTAGATTTGGAAAAAAAATTATACAGCACGGTACCTTTACTAAGTGTGTATTTGGGTTTATAAATTCTTAAAATTCAAAAAGTAATCGAAAGTTTTTTGGTATTGAATGTTCAATTAAAGAAAATCGTTCATTTTTTAGTTTTTCGATTCTATCTGAAAAACGTGCGGTTTTACGTAATAACTACACAAGGCAAAGTTGCAGCTCTTTAAATTCTCTACCAAAATGGTCCATTTAATGTTTTCGAAAAATTCGTTTTTCAACGAGATATAAACCATCAAACGTGGAAAATTGGAAAAAGGTTAAATATTTTTTTAAGCTCTTTTATCGTTAGGAGTGTAAAATTTTATGAAAATGTAGCTTAACCCATTAAGGCCTAACCGGACATTTTTCGAACAACTTTTTTGGCAGCATAATACAGTCTCTTACAGTTGTCTAAAAAAATCAGAGAACAGGTTTTTTATGCAGAATTTCATCCTCTTACCGACGGTTGTCTTATTTTTTTGATTTAATGAAAACCTGAATTGTTATAAACAATTTATTGCAAGAAAACACTAAATTTACGGTAGAGAACATTTTTCAAACAACGTTACTAAACAAAGCGCCCGTTCTGATCCCCGGGAAGTAAATTTTTTGCGTCCATGGACTAAAAACTATGAGATTCCTGTATTTTTAAGCCAATTTGCAGATGGCGCTGTCCACAGCAGCGTTAAATAAGTTGCAAAATCATCGGGATTCTGGTTAGTCTTCGAATAAAGAAAAAATCCATCGAAATGAGATGTAAACGTTTTCTTCAGGGTTTTAGGGGTCGCTGATCATGAATCCAACATTAATTTTGCAAAATTAAATTGTTTAAACAATTTGTTTAAACAAATTTTTACAAAATCCATCGAAATGAAATTTAAACGTTTTCTTGGGGGTTTTCAGTATTGTGTAATATATATATAACAATTCAGGCTTCCATTAAATAAAAAAAATAAGACCACTATCGGAAAGAGGATGAAATTCACAAACGAAATTTTGTGTGCAATTGGGAAAATTACATTCGTTTTCACTTTCTCTCTAATTTCATCGACAAATGGAAATTTTAATCAAAATATTTTCTGAATTGTATTAAAATTATTGACTTTTTTGTTTAAATAAAAAAAGAGTAAGATTTTGTAAAACTAAGACCTGATATCTTCTTTTTTGTTGCAAATAATTTTTTCCTGTAGTGTTTGCAGAAGCATTGCTAAGGAGTTTGTAAAAAAAATGAATTATTCGTATTAACAATCTTTTTGACCATTTTCTTAAATAAATATCTCGAAAACCGCTTGATTAATTTTAATATTTCATTCTTTTTTTTTCTTCTATGTTTGATATTTTATTCATTCATTCATAATATGAAATTTTTCAGTTCTGATAATTGAAAATAATAAGTAACAAGCAATAAAATATATAAACGTTAAAAAAGGATTAAAATAAAAAATTGTGGTAACATAAATAATAAATATCATTTTAAATTCAGTAATGAACAAAACCAGAAAATATATGCGAAAATCACCAATAACGTAACATTGCCAACGCTTTTGCAAAAAGCTACTGAACATAAAAAATGAAATAATTTTGAAGCGCATTAAATAAAATTCATTTGCATTTCACATATTCATCAAATTCATGACCAAATCGGAAATTCGCAATATTTATTATTTTACATAATAGACCGCATCCAAGTGCCTACATTGACAAAGTTGCGATAATAATGCATCGGGGTTTTTGAGGTCGACAGGGCGCGCGTTCATTTACGACCTCGCGTTGCCGTTGCAGGGCAAACTGATGGGGTGAGAAAACGATTTAAAGTCCGGGTTATATATTCTGTATTCTGTTAATATTTTACGTTAAATTCTTTATTATTCACATTTCGTGTAATCGTAAATAATAAATACGGAAAATCCCTCAAAATAATAATTTATAACCGTTTTGTCAAAGCGAATTAAGATTTTTTTTCTGTAATTATTTTTATTGTTATTTATTACAAGTCCTTAAAAATATGAGGTCGTAAATAATACCATAATTGTATTGCTGCTGAAGATAATTTTGTTAAAAAGTGTATCTTTATATAACGCAAACCTAATTAGATTTTGGTACCATTATAAGAATCGATGGAAGCTAACCTAACCATTTCTTTATGAGAACTTAAAAAGCTGAGCTTTGACTCATAATGAAATCTACCAACGTCACTTTCCTGCAATATATTTCTTAGTGTAACTTCCTTGTAGACGATCTTGTGCATTCAAAGGGAGAGGGAAGTTAACCCGAGGGTCCAGGAGGTGGAGCCTAGTATCTGTGTTTTATGATTCAACTAAGTTTCGGTAGCCTTTTTGACTATTAACCCTTTGCGGCATGATAGTATAGAATCTGTACCACCTATTTCCTAACCGGTTTTTTCGTTTTTAAGTCAAAATTTTATCGATTCTTTAGTTTTTTTTGTTATTTAATATCGTAACATGTCAGAGAACCTGAAATTATGTGCAATTAGTAAATAATTGCGGCAAATTTGTTGATATAAATAAACAAATACTGAAAAATAACACTTTTTTTCAAGAAAAAAGCATTACTAGGAAAAGTATTTAACGTATTTTTGCAACTTATGGTATACTAGGGTTTTCAGGGTCGCAGATTACGAATCCGGCCTGAGATTTTAAAAATTCAAGATGGCGGATCCAATATGGCGGACCAAATTCATGAAATCAATGGTGACCATGGTGAAAAGATTAAAAAATCCGGTGTATACTACCGCATTCAGCCGAAACCGGAAATATGGAAGAGGCCGTAGCGGCTTCTGTCTCCATTTTTTTTTTGTTATTATTTTTTGCGTTTTTGGTATTATTTTTTTTCTTTTTTTTATTGAGAACTTTCTGGAACATTCCAGCACTACCCAAAACATTCAATATTCATACACTACATTCCAGGAGAGTCCAATATTCTCCAGTACTATCCAGTACAGTCAAATCCTGTACTGCTTAGTTGACAGATGCGTTTACTGTAGACAATTCAGGGAGTAAGTACGCAGCACAAACTGTCGATACCTATTATACATGTGATTCATTGAATTCGGGTCCGAAGAACCAAAAGGAAACATGGTATGGCTTTCAGGTTAGAATGTTCCTTTATTTTAACATTTTGAAGTGGATTTTTTGGATATTTTTAAGGTTATGTCAAAAGACTGAATTGACGAGATCGAATGGACTTCGAATTCAATTACAGTGGCTCCAAAAACATAATGGAAACATGGTATGCCTTCCAGAATAGAATTTTTCTTTATTTTCATATTTTAGGGTAGATATTTAGATTTCTTTTTGAGGTTATGTTGAGAACCTAACGTAATGGGGCTGAACAGGCTTCGAATGTAGTTGTAGCGATCCCAAAAAAATAACGGAAACGTGGCATAGACTTCTAAGTGCAACCTATTCTTCATTTTACCATTTCAAGGTATAATTACACAAATCAACATGGTTTTGTTGTTGGAAAGGTGTGGGTTACTTCCGACGTAATTTTGTGCGTAGAATCTGAACCCGAGGTCAGAATTGTTCCATCATGTCAAAATTTTGAGGTATTTGACGTTATGTACTCGAAAAACGCGTTTTTTTTGCTATTTTTGAGGTTATGTACGGAAGGCACAACATTTTTCGGGTTTTTCCTTTCGTTGGATCATATGGTACTATTTTTTGTTCTTTAATATGAGAGGCGCAGAATTCCATTACGACTTTTCTTCACCAAGATACGCCAATTTGAAATAACGATAGACATGTAACCAAATTTACCTTGAAATTCCCTTGTAGAGCAATTTCAAGGTCAAATTCAATGTCATGAAACTTATATAAATATAAACAACTATATCAAATATGGATATTTATAACTAAAGTCACGTTTCAATATTGTGAGTGTTTTTTTGATAACATTAATGGAATATATCTCGTAATTTCAAAATGGCCGTGACTTTGTAAAAAAGAATCATAGGTGATCGAATATAACCTCATTTTGAAGGGTAAAGGCAGTACTAAAAGATGCAAATAGTACAGAATGCAGACAAAAATTATTGCATCCAATACGGGACGTCAAACGTAGCGTTTTTCGAGTACATAACCTCAAATATCTCAAAATCCTGACGTGATAGACAAATTCTGACTTTGGGTTCGGAAATGACCCACAGATTCCCCACAACATCCAAGACCCCCTATTTTGAAGTCCTGTGTTATAGGATTTTTTAAGGTTTTTTGAGGTTATGTCAAAAACCTGACGTGGTGGGACTAAATGAACCGACCTTCTGATCCGGACTTTTTTTTTGTGTAATGAAGATCGTAACATCAATGGATGTCACTACTACTGCATTTTTCGTCAGTTGCAATACGCAACAAAGTTGTAGGTTTCTGGGTCGAACCTCGATACGCGTTGAAAATTACCCTTTAGCCACGGTGACATTAGTTTCGGGACGACGCCTTTTTGTTACGGGGCCGTTAAAATCTCGTCCGCACCCAAGTCAAGTGCAGATACCGTATAAACAAATGGCTCCTTATGCGAATCCCGGCATGCACTCTCGTCAACCATGGTTGTACCCGGGACGGGTTTAAAACGTAGCACGTGTACACACACAGACACGGGCGTGATATAAGCTGGCCGTTTCGGTGGCTGCTCGTCGGCTGTTGGAGGCAACGTAATATTTTCTCGTCACGCACAACGCGGCAGTGCACCCGATGCACATTCACAAAAGCTGCATCCCCCCCCCCCCCCCCCAGTAGTTGCAATGTAAACCGCGCCGGCCGGTGCCGATGGTGTGGCGTTAACGCCCTCGTTGAAACGCTTTGAAATGTGGCCTAAAACCGCGAATAGGCCAATCAAAAAACGCACGGGAACGCCACTTTGTACTTGTCCCTAGAAACCATTCGACAACGTTGATCGACAACCAAAGTCCAGTGCGTCGACGCTGTTGTCTTTGAGGTTATGTCGCTTTCAGGAGGTCATTTAGGAACGAAATGAACTCCGCAACAGGAACTCTAAAATTTCAGAGTCACTTTGAAAAGTAGTTTTTTTTTAGAGATTTCACTGTAATAAAGGCATTTTTGACACACTAGTATGTCGAAAAATATCGTTTGATAAAGGGGCGTAAGAATTCGATTTTACGCACCGGTCCTATCTAATCGCATGTTAAATCGCCGTACGTAAAATTAAAACGCAATTAACCTACCGTTATGGAGTTTGCTCTTCAAATTTGCGTCAAATTTGAAAATTGCTAAAAAATGTAGAAAAATTTAGTTTCATAATAGGATTGTATTGAAACTATGGAGAAAGATGGATAAAATATTTGAATTTTCAGGAAAAATGTTACTAATGATTTTTTCAATATTTACAAAAACTTTCGCATTTTCTGAGTGATTTTCAGCGGCTCTTATTTGTATCAAATCTGCCCTAAAACAATTTGGGAATAATCGTTTTTGATTTTGCGATATTTCAGAATCTGTCATCAGTTTTCTTTGAAAATAAAAATAAAAGTTATATTTTGCTTATTTTAAAAAATGACGATTTTTCACTAAAAAGTTTTCTTTAATTGATATTTTCGCACCGAAATCTGATCAAAAATGGTCTAGATATTAACAATTTTGCGTCCATGGGCCCTGATCTTTAAAATGGCAGGTGACCATTTTGAAATTTAAGATGGCGACGTCCAAATTTAGGCCATTTCAAATTCTGCCAAGAACAACAATGTATTTTCATGACATATCCATAAATTTTGGTAAATTGTGGTATTTTTGTTGCTGATAACGAATCTCTTATGAGATTTCCCCAAATTCAAAATGGCGGATTCAATATGGTGGACGAATAAACAATATTTTTCGATTTTAGCAAATATTTGTATATAGGGTTTTATTGGTCGCTGAAGACGAATCTGTCGTCACATTTCCCAAATTCAAAATGACGGATCCAATATGACAGTTAGAATTCCGAAAAGTGCATGGATTTTTATGAAATTCGTTACTAGAAGGTTGCTGAAGTCTCAGATGTCGATTATATTACTCAAAATTGCAAAATGCAAAATGGCGGATCTAAAATGGAGGATAAACATGCAAAAAATAGTTCAATTGGGATAAAACTCCTATTTATATTTAACTAAATCTATTAACATTTTTTAATTTAGGTGATCCATTCTGCCATAATATTGGTCAGCGCAAAACGTGAAAATAAAAACCGATTTTTTTTTACGGCTATTTGTGAAAAAACGACACAATATATTCCAATTAATGACCGAAGAATGTGAATGATCGAAAGTTCAATATGTGTACTTTAAGATGGTATATTGATCGTTTAAGAAAGTTTAGTACTTTCCCTTTAAAAAGTTCCTGAAAATTACCTTTTTGAGTCTACAAGTTGGGTTAACCCCTTAAAGTATTTCAAATATTTCAAGCAAGAAGACACTCTTTTGTCTCACTCAATTACATATAACATAAAACCTCCCAAGTAGGCAAATACCAACTGTATAGCCTCGTATAATTCGCTATTCGGTAACCGAACAAAGACCACATTTACTGTAAATCATAATTTGTAAAAAAACACACCCTTTGTTATAATTTTCGAAATTCAAACTCTGTTTCCCGAATTTATATAATGACACGAGTTTAATTAATTGCACGTAGTAGCAATATAGGAGATCCGTTAAATATTGAACCATTCATTAAATCACAATTTAACCAATCACATTTATGAATGTAGTAATATGACCTGTGATATAATATTGATAAACGTTAGTTAATTCAGTCCAAAATCAGTATAATTAGTAAATCTAAAATATACATGGATCGCAAATACTTGTGGACGATTTTTAAAAAGCCATCCATTTGAGGTCATGTTACGCTTTTTTCATTATTCAAATACATAAATTTTATGAAGACATGTTGGAAAAATCCGTATTTTGATATGAGTATAATTTTTTTTACGAAATCTTCGGATGATTTGGACTACTTTATAAGGACTTTTGATGTTATACCTTGTGGCAGATGATTTCTTGCTTTTTAAAAAGTTTTTGGTTCTTGAGGAAAAAATAAATTTTAACTACAATATTTTAGTTTAGTTTAGTTTAATTTATTAATGGCACGGGAGAAATCACCCTTTAGCCTTTCAAAGTCATTTCCTCAAAAACTATCAACTTTTCGAGCAAATTGCAAACAACAACAAAATCTTAGTCAACAATGAATATACGATTGTTTTTTTAGATTTGTTCATAAATATTTTAAAATTTATTAAAAAATAATTCAAATATAAAATTTTGAAAATGTAATTTAACCTTTTCAGTCACACATTTCACTGCATTTGGTTGAAACTCGTTACTCGAGGGTTTTCGGGGTCGCTGAATACGAATTTGACGTCAGTTTTTAAATACTCAAAATGGCGGATCCAATATGGCGGACAAAAAATTATAAATATACTAAATTCGCTTGAAAAAAGTTACTCAAGGGTTTTTGAGGTCACGGGATACGAATCTGATGTCAGATTTCTGAAATTAAAAATGACGGACCCAATATGGCGGAAAAAAATTGAAAGTATTTACTGTACTGTATTCGCTTGAAAAATGTTACTCGAGGGTTTTCGAATCCTCAAAATCTATTTTCATTTGCGAATTTAGCGACCTCGTAAGCCCCCGAATAGCTTTTTTTCATGGGTATTCAGTCGAATTGAAATTTTTTGTCCGCTATATTGGATGTGCCATTTTGAATTTTTCAAAACCGACATCAGATTCGCGTTCAGCGACCTCAAAAACGTATAAATAATAAGTTCCCCGTATCTGTTTGTACGGAATTATTTGTCACAAACGATTTAAAAAAGAAACATGGTCATTGTTTGGTATATTTTGTTTATAATTAATTAAACTATAGTATTTTAATATGTGTGATATCTTACATTCAATCAATAAATGCCTTAGCTGTGTAGAAAATCAATCACAACGTACAAAATATAAGAAACTGATTTTTAAATGTAAAAAAAGTAGCGGATAAAAGGTGGGTGTCCCCACTGTGAGACCCACTGTGACGCAAAGGGTTAAATATAAAAAAAAAATTCCAGGATATTCCTCAATTATTTCTAAAAATGTTTGAATCTTAACATTTTTAATGAAGCTCATAGTTGTTTAGTTACAACGTCCAGAATTTTTTCAAAATAATTTTCGTAATGCTATTTTGAAGTCATTCCCACGAAATAGGGTATTAAAAAAAAGTTTTCTTAAAATTCAAATATTTTAGCCACTTTTATGCACAATTTCATTAGAATTCCAATATTCTGATATCTGGAAAAAAATCATACGACCAAATATTTCTATTTTTTGGCAATTTTTTCAAATTTTACTTATTGGAATTCTGGGTGCAAGTAAAAAAAACCGAAATTTGAAAAGCCGACATTAAAAAAACAACACTTCAAAAAATGACTGTCTGGTTGTCGATGTGTCTATTGTGTGTGACGGATTTTTGATTGTCGGCTTTTGGACTATCGATTTTTTTGACCTATTGGCTTCTTGATTTGTCGGTTTTTTCCCACAAAAACAGTAGGATACGTACTTTTCAATTGTTTTTCAACAATTTGATTTTCATACAAAAAACTTGTTTGAAATTGACGTTAAAAACAGTAATTTCAGCCATTGAACCCAAAATTTTAATTTTTCGAAAATTTGTTCATGATCGACGATCGAAATTACTTCCCGGGACTTGAAGAACTAGAAGATCGACTTTTTAACAACGGGGAAAAGTAATATTCCCAGTATGACATTTCGCTACTGTTTGCAAGTTTGTTCGCCAATGGAGTGGGTGGAGGGAGGCAGGTTCACAGCGGCTAAAGACAACAGTGCGAGAAAGTGATTTCTCCCGTTGTTTTCCTTCGCTTCAAGAATAATTATTCAGTGCCCGCGAAACTATTGTCTTGGAGGAGACAGCGGAACTGCGCGCCGTCAAAGGGAAGTGGCACAAAAAGTCCCTCCCGGTTTCCTGGCTTCTTGATTATTACACCGCTTCTATTGGTTCTCACGAAAGCCAAAGGAATCGCTGCCTGTCAACCTGCCTGCCGCGACGACGTTATTTTCAAGGGTCAAAAAATAATAAGCTTATTTTACGGATTCGAAATTAATACCGGGAAAATCGGGACGAGAATTTCCTGACGTTTCCTTTATGCCCACCTGGAATTAATTAACAATAATCGACATAGCTCTTTGATTAAACTTAATTCTCGACGATTGCTTTTCAAATATTAGTAATTAACATTCGTGATTCATTTAGTAGATGGTATCGCACATATTTTATCATTTTTAAACTGTTAAATTATTAAAAGATACAAAATATAGTATTTTACAATACAAGTGCGAAAATGTATTTTTGTGGGATTGCAGTAGCTCGAGATTTTCGAGACTGTTTAGAAAATAGTAGTTTTCCATCAAAGGGCATAAAACTGTAAAAACTGTGTAAAATACGCTCGAAAAAGACAAAAATGTGTAAAATGGCATTTTCCACACCGTGTAATATAAAAACACTTTTTTCGTATGATTGGAACAATTAGAATGAACAATAGTTTTTGTAAGTAAAAAAATGTATAAAACGCACGTGGCGAATGCAAAAAAATGCATAAAAGCCACACTTTACTCACACCATCACAAAAATGTGCATTTCGCACCTAGGGAGCAAAATAGATGTTTACCGTCGAGTGCGACATTTCGCATGTTGCACATACAATTTTCTCATACGTGAGCGTACTATTTTACTCTCGCTATATAGGAAGCAAAATTATATTTTGCATTCCGTGTGTGAAAAACTTATTTCTCTCCCTAGGTAGAGAAAGTGCTATTTTGCTCCAGCCATATTGGAAGCAAAATAACGTACTACAATACATAAAGTTCGATTTTGCGCATTGTTTTCCCGGGTTTTAGACACACGATAGGTGCAAAAATACACAGAGAAAAGGAATTTTGTGGGGAACTCAGTAACACTAGGTACACAGAAAATTTTCACAGGACTTTTCTGTTTTGATTCTTAAAGTATAAGGTTTAGGCCTCCTTTTCAGATATATTGGAGTTTTTTATGCCTTTACATTTTCTTTTTAGAGGACTTAAAAATATTATTTTGCTTCCTATATAGCGAGAGTAAAATAGTATGCTCTCGCAAGAGAAAACAGTATGTGCAACATGCGAAATGTCGCACTCGACCGTAAACATCTATTTTGCTCCCAAGTTCGGCAATGTACTTTTTTGTCACAGTGTGACTTTTTTGCACTTTTTCAATCGCCACATGCGCTTACAAAAACTGTTGTTCATTCTATATTGTTCAAATCATACGATAATAGTACATTACTTAACAAGGGTGTAAAGTATACTTTTATACACTGGCGGTAACTGCACTGACGAGGCGCCGAGTCAGGTGTAAAGTTCCCGCGCGTGTGTACAAAAGTATATACTTTACACCCATGTTAGGTATCCTATTTGTTTTAATTGCGTGCGTAAAGAGAGTGAGGAAAGTTTTTATGCCTGCTTGAGTGCGTAAAGTAAACATTACGCATGACCGATCACTTTACGAAGATCGTCGTCGGGAGTGCGTAAAAGTTTACTTTAGGAGTGAAAGATAGGCATCAAAAGTACTTTACAAACGAAGTTTACGCACGCAATTACGAAAAAATGTTTTTATGTTACACGGTGTGTAAAATGCTACTTTACACATTTTTGTATTTTTCTGGCTTATTTTACACACACCTTTTACAACACTTTTATGCCCATTGATGGAAAACTACTATTTTGAAAACAGTCTCGTAATTCTCGAGCTACCACGATCCCAGAAAAAATATTTTCGCACTTGTATTGAAAAACACTATATTTTGTATCTTTTATAAAAAGCGGCGCAAAGTCGAGTTCTACTCCCGGAGCGTTAAAAAAAAATATTTTTTGATACTTTGACCCCATTTTTACTAAATAAGCAAATTAAAAAATTGTTTTTTTTTAACATTTTCTTGATAATTGACACCTAAACATGTCAAAAAACGCCGGAATTTTGAAATTCACATGAATGCAATCCATGAAAAACTTATTTATTACACGAGTTTTGTAAACTCCGAATGAAAAATGTCCCCTTCTAAAATACATTTCGCGTGCAGCGACCTCGAATTGTTGTTATGAGGACATTTAACCTTTTCATACCCGATATGGGAGTTCGTAACGAGCGTACAATTGCATTGTCGAGTTAAGTTAATCAACCGCGGAAACTCTCTGTGCGTCGGAAAATGCAGCCGTGACAGAATTTAAAGCCGGACGGTACCGAAATTACCGCTAAAAAGTACACTGTTACGAGGAGCCCCCTCGAGGGGGTGGCGAAGCGCGCAATTGAGCTAAAAGCCGCGGCTCTGCAGCGAGAAAGAAAACGCAAAACGGCGATAAATCAAGCTGGAAAAAGACTCACTCATGCCCCGGCGATTTGTTGCTTTCGCTGGAGAACTGGAAGCTTGATGGTGCATTCTTCCTCGGGTCGCAACAGCAATCGAAATTTGACGCCTAATGGACCCGCCATGTCCGATCTCCCAGGACAAGGGGAGGCGTGGGGGGTGACGACAGGGTCACGTGCCCGGCATAAGAAACGTTTCACCGAGAAAAGCGCGGTATTCCCCGGGTTTTCCGTCTCTGTCTGGGCAATGGCTGGGGACGACATTGGTTTGCCCCGCGCGACGTGTCTCACATTGATAGGCATTCGAATTCATCCCGTGCGACGCGCCAGCCGTTGCAACCTGACAAATTTACGAAATCACCGTATAAAATACCTTCGGCCTCTTGACGATGCTATTCCTGTCCCCTGTATATGGAATTGTCGCGTATTGTATTGGGTGGTTGACGATGGCGCCTCGGGGGACTTCTTTGTTGTCGTGTTGTTTGGGTCGCGCTCCGTATAAATTAGCCGGCGAATTTCAGGGCATTCATGGGTCACGACGACAATAACACCAACAAGAAGTTTACTCTTATTTTCTACTAATTGGTCCGTCTCGGGATTTATTACCTTTATTGGATTTCGTTCATTTTTTACGCAGTTCAGTCCAGTCCATTGTTAGCTAAATGTTTTTGTTTGCAAACTGAAGCTTTTATACATTTTTGTATTTTTCTAAATGCATTTTACCTATACTTCCATAGGTTCGAAGAGAAATGTACGGTAGAGTCCTGGTATATTTACCTACTCAGTTCCTCGCCTACATGGACCTAAGAATATAGCTTCTCCCACTCCACTCCGTCGCGTTATGTTCCTGACGTCACAGCCCGAGAGGTGGGGGAAAAGGTAGCGGCGAAAAGTAAATATAACGAGACGGGAAAATTTGCTACGATGTAAGTATAGCGACACGCAATTATATCGGGACTCTACTGTTTTTTTCACGATCAGAAGACGCATCCTTAAATTACGATATTACAGTATTTTAAGGTCAAATAACGTCCTTTGGTATTGCTACGTCAAAGGTACGTATTTTCTCTTAGGTACTACTCACTTATGAACCTGTAAAAACAGTAAAAAAAATTGTATAATTAACCAATTAACGTCAAATGTGCACATTGGCTCATGTTCATTTTCAATGGAGTATAAAAGAATCAAATCGGTCAGAAATGATCATGCAAACCATGTTTTCTGATAGATTTTTTCATGAACTTGCAGAATCTGGGATGGAAATGTCGAAAGAAAGATTTTTTGAGCCTCATTTTTGGAATTTTAGGAAAAAAACTTGAAATTTTTGTAAAAAAACCTAAATTTTCACAGACAATTCGTTGAGCTATTTAAAAAATAGTTTGCGCACGATTTCTGGACGTTTTAGACTTCCAGCTCAACGGATTCTCTGTGAAAATGTTGTATTTTTAAGAACAAAATCTGAAAAATTTCACGATTTTTTATCCATAAAGGTCAGAGCATTCTTTGACCAATTCCAAGATATTTTTATTCTAAGAAGATTTCTAAAGTTTGTAGTTTTTGAGAAAAAAAAAATTCTTTTCTAAATTTCCAGAATAATAATTTATTTTTTCGAAAACTATAGAAAAATGTCCTTAGAAGAAAAATAATATCAACATTCTGAAAAAATGCTTATTCTTTTAATTTGGATGGAACTAATTAAAACAAAAAAGATCTATAAATAAAATGATCTAAAATCCAAGTAAAAATTGTGCACGTTTGGTAAACCTTAGAAGATTAATGTGACAACTTTAATGAACACAGAAAAATAAGTCTTAAAATAAACTGTAGAAGGCTTAATTGCAGTCTAAAGCTGAGCTAATTTTCTTAAATTAAGTCAATATTTGTGCTTAAAACCTTGACAAAACTTTTTAGTTTTGGAAACATACTTTTAATCAATATTTAGGTTCGATTTAGGTTTTAAGCTTAAATCTCGACTGAAATTAAACTTTGCTGTCCGAAAGAAAGTAAGATTATAAGCCCAAATATTGACTTAATTTAAGAAAATAAGCTCAAGTTTAGACTGAAATTAAGCCTTTTTCAGTGCTTAATTTGAGATGTAACAATTTTAAGACTTTTTTCTATAAAATGTTTTCATTTTATTATAGAAATAAGTAACAAATAAATTAGTTTCTTCAAAAAAAAAATATATCAACGTTTGTATGATAATAAAAACGATTCTGAATAAATCTTTTTAATACCTTGTAACTCATATTTTCAACGAACCTAAATTAAGAAATTACATGTTACTCTTTAATAACATTAGTTTTTTCCAATTCGAATATTACTAAAGAAATATTTCCTTATTGAATTTTACAACTTTATAGTTTTTCGTCTGCTCAACTTGGTTAATTTTATTCGGTTTGTACCGACTGTGTAACATTTCATTAAAAGTGTCAAACATTTTCCTCAATGTAAGCTACTCCTTTACTAAATATATGCTTTATTCAACTTTTTCCTGGCGACGCGGGACGAAACTTCTACCAGCTTGTTAAAAAGATTAACCGTTTTTAATTTCTAATTAAAGTTACGCTTTTATCGTATACTATATCGCCTTGGCTATTTGCAATGACAATCAATTTTTGTTTATTAATAAAGTCAATGCTAAAACTTCTATGGAAATCAGTTTGATCTGTTTGTTTTTATTTTCATCGTTTTTGGTGTTCGGGACCCTCAAAATCTTTGGAAATTGATTTATATCTGTATTTATTTATTCAGCAGAAATTGATTCGCATGTATTGAAATTCTGATTCCCGAATCTCCATAAAATAAGTATTTTTTTTTGTTTTTTCATCCTCATTGTTGTAGGTGAAACTATAGGAGAAAATAAACAATGAATAATTGAGACAATTTTTATTTTGATAATTCGATAATTATTCTAGATGATTCAATATCCATACTGAATTTCTTATTTCCAAATACTGTATGTCCAAAAAATTGTTCATGACTTTATTTGTAACCCTTTAGGGCATAGTTCACTGAGAAAAATTTTCGTGTAAATTTTACTATTTTACATGGTAATTTGTAGAATGCAACTTACCATTTTTTACTACTAAAAATTACTAGAATTTATTGTAATTTATACTGTCTCAATAGTAAAACTACAATGAATTCATTTCTATCCAAAAAAAAATTTCGATTTTGTTAATTCTACAAGTCTTAAAATTACCGATTGAAATGGTAAAATTTCCAAGAACATTTTTATCATTGTATGTGTTTATCATAGCATGTCGTACATTTTAATACCGAACATTTTCTGTTATTCAAAAGTCGATAAATTCGAAAAAATCTCTTAGTATTTTTACGAGGCGCCGAATTATAGTCAGAAGGATTTCGAAGATTCAAAATGGAGGATCCAACATGGTTGGTAAAAAATTAAAATGTCTTTAATTTTATAGAATCTTTGTATATTGTTGTTTTGCGATTGCTGAATATCATAACCTAAGATTTTGAAAATTTTAAAATAGTGGATTCGTGACGGATAACCGATAATAACTTATTTTCTGCATAAAAAATTAGAATTAAACGAGGAATACGAGTAATTTTTTTTTACGTTCGGAAGATTGAATGCTGCATTTTTTTTTTTAAATCTATAGTTTGTAATCGAAGATTTGACCGAGTAATTTTTACATTTTTGGTCCCTTATTCGATATTGGATCCGTCATTTTGGATTTTACAAAGTTGAGTTAGTTTGTAGTAAGCAAACTAAAAAAGTTACAAACTGCTACTTGTATTTTCTTTACTATTTTCGTATAAAAAAAATATGCATTCAAAGGGTCAGGTAATATTTTAATTAAATTATTTGTTGTCAATATTTAAAACATTATAAAGATTCTTTAAAAGGAAAAGCGAAAAAAGGTTAACCTGTATACTTTTATCCTAAACTTAAGAGGGTTTCAAAATGGTAAAACGTAAATTAAAGATGCCTGAATACAATTTTCATAATTAGGGCTTTGTAAAGGCAATTCTAATTACTGTATACGGTTTCCTAGAATATATCAAAGAAATTAATTGACAACTGATCAAGGATTTTCGTAAATAAAAAAAAATCACATGACAAAACTTCAAATTAAGATTGGAAATGTTTTATTTTTTATTGTTTTATTAACATAACATTAAATACATTTCCAATCATAATAAAAAAAATCATTCATTTCCAAAAATTATCGATCAGTTCTGAATTAATATCTTTGATATTTTCTAGAAAACCATATACAGTAATTAAAATCACCTTTACAGAATCCGAATTTAGGAAAATCGATTCAGACATTTTCAATTTTCGATTCTTAGCGTAAATTCCTACCATATCAGTGGAGCACTTTAGAACCCCTGTAATAATCAGGTAAAATTAAAATGTTAATTATTAGATACAAAAAATTTACAAATTTACTTACCACCGATCAATTTTTTAAACAATCCACCAATTTTGCTTAATATGAGAGAATTATCTTGTATTTTTATCGATTCTTACCTGAAACAGAAAACGTACATCATTAGCTTCAAACTATTATAATTCAAAATATCGATAATACATTGCATTAAAAAAATTCTCATTATTAACATAACAATTACATTTAATCATTACATTGAATTATGCTTATAAGCTAGAAATTTGAAACCATTATACTAAACTTATTTTTGCGAAATTGGATCATCGGTTTTTTGTTGAACCGGCAAAATATGTGTATAGCGTTATAAATTAAAACGCTTATTACATAAATTCTTTGCATTACAGTTAACTGTCTACTCAAAAGTAAGTTCATTTTGTTTACGATAAATATTTTATGTTATGTGCATTTTCTCCATTTGTAACTGGAGACACGAGCGATTCTCAACCAAAATCAGATATGTACTGAAATAAAATTTAATGTATAGGGAAGTAGTTAAAAAAATGATAGCAGAATGAAATTAATGGTTCAATCCCTGGATGGAAAGATATTTTTTTTAATAAACTAGATTTAACCGGATCCGAAAATTATTATTTTGCTATAAAATTCGTCCAAATTTGATTCCGAATTACCCTTTCTAGACTTTCTATCATAAATAAAATGAAGGTATTATTCCGTTTGTTTTCTCGAATCCGCCATTTTAAATTTTAAATATCTAAGGTTATAATCAGCAACCCCACCAAAATGATAAAAATTTAAAGCAATGGTAAAAATATAAATTCACAGTAATTTTTTTACAAAAATGCACGCGTTTTCCACTAATGAAAAAAAAACTATTTGCATATAGCAACTTGACAGCTCTGTGGACTATAAATAACAGCATTGGACTTAAATATTTCAAGATTTATAGTCGAAACGTCAATTTTATTTTATTTTAATCGTCTCTTGGTCATTTTTTTTTTACGTAAATGCATTTTCCATGTAAAAAGAGCCATATTTTTTTAATTTTTATATTATATAAATGTTGACTTTTAGTCCATATTAACAATTTTTATTCCTCGATAACAAATTTTTACAATATTTTTTTAATTTTTTGAATTTTTAATATTGCCTTGTTTGGTTAATTTTTCGTTAATGCGGGTCGTCTACAAAAACTTTGTTGAATACAGATTTTTTTCACGGACTTTCTCATAGAAAAATTTATTTACAATTAAATGTTAAAATTTTTATTTTTATTTTAAAACTTTCGGTTAGTCAATTGAAAGTTCAAAAAATCACAGAAAATTATTATATCTTATAAAGAAAGTGATGATATTGAAAAATATGGGATGAAAAGATTTAATATATTAAAAATGGCTTTAAAAAGCGATGTCGGAAAAGAAGGCCCCTGAATAGCCTGAAGACACATAGGATTCAGGGGTCTTCTATTTCCAAAGTATAACTGCTCATATAAGTTCGTCAATTTTTATCGTAGGAGAACGTTTTCTGTTTTTATTTTGAACAAAATTCAGTGCTCTTTAAAAAACAAGTATGCACGTATTAATATCACCTCTGTATTATTTAAAAAAACTAGACCAAAATATACCAAAACTACATAGTAATAATTTATTAACTTCCTACTAGGCTGCATAAAAAATTCTTTAACAATACTTTTCTTAGTTTCCTTTCTAGGATTTGTCAACCAGATGAGAACCACTGGTTTCTCGACTTTATGCTAGGATGCAACATCAGCATTACCTTACATTTCATAATATAATAGTATTAAATTTCATATCTCTTTTCATCGCATAATACACAACTACTAAACTGTTTAATCGGAAAAGTAAGAAATGTATATGATTAAAACTGTATAACATAAATTTACCAAAAAATTAACATGGCAAATTCGCAATCGTTATAATCACCATCCCTGCAAATGTGTTCGACTGCAATTCCGTAGTTAAACGTTTCTGGATAAAATTAGCAATTCTTTCCTTTCTTTTTCCGACTGCTCGCAATCGCCTTCCAATGAATTCGCCAATTTATAACTTTTAATGTAACAGCCGTTTCATACTTTAACGTAAGCACTTATAAACGTTAAGGAGAAGATAATTGCGTTTGAAACGATCGACGAAGATACAAGAAGTTTCTCGTTCCGCTATCAACGCATTGAAAGAATTGAACGAGATATCTTACTCTGAAAACATCACTTAAATTGTAGTTACATTAACTTAAACTTCATAGCTTCCTGTACACAGAATGAAGAGAAATCAAATGATGCATGAGTTATCGAGGAATGCATTGCATTATTTTTTTACAAATGCCTAAAATGGAGTAGGTTTTTGTATAATAAATCATCCTAAAAGATCCAAAACTGTGATGATGGCATGAGTTTCTTCGTCATTTTGAAACTTTTTCAAGGCATCATCGATGGATAACATCGGTACAAACAATCCTGTATGTATACTTAAAAGATCCATAGTATTTACTTCACTTTCCTTTCAAATTATACATAAACAGAATAAAAAAACATTAAAAAAATGCCATTACAAATCACCAAAAAATACTACACTTCTACTGGAATTTATCAATATGGATGACGAATATTTTTTTAATACAAAAATGAAGTAATTCAAATTATATATAGAAATTTTATCAAATATGGAGAATAATAGTTTTTATGAGATTTGCTAGATGGCGTCGTAATCCATGTGAAAAGTAGCTCATCATTGTAATGGATGATACGCAGAATGAATGAAAGATGGCAGTGAAATTTGTCCAACGAATTGAAAACCAATTTTTTTATACCAGGCAACGTCATTAGAGTTGAAGGAAATCTTCAGCGACTTTTGGAATAGAGCGCCATCTAGCATCGAAAAATAATTTTTATTTGCTCATTTCGTCTTATTTTTTTGTTGAACTTTCTGAAGACAAATTTGAAATCGAAAATTCCTATTGAAAAAATGTCTGATGCTAACAAGTGGTTAATTACTTCCATTAAAAATTGAACACATTTCCAGTCGATTTTTCTTATAGTATTAATATGACATGAAGAAAAATTTAGTCTATAAAATCGAAATTAGCTTAAGACACTTAATCTTAAATGAAACGTGTGTATCAATTAGATATTTTTTACTAGAAAATAGTAAAAACTACTAATTTATTTTAGTTCTACTAAACTATAATATAAATATTTTAGTTTAGTAGTTTTTAAGATTAGAAATAAATAAGTAGTTTTTCATTAGTTAATAATGAAAATAATTACCATTTGTATTAGTGATCCACTTTTCGTTCTTCAATTACTAATTTTTCATTAATTAACGAGTTCGAATTGAAAAAGACCGAATGATCAACAGAAATAAACGACGAGTTAAAATTCTTACATATTCATCGTGCTTTATTTCAGTCAAAAATAGATATAGTACTACAAACAGGGCACATTTTATTTTCATCCTAATTATAGTGTAAAAGCCAACTTTGCTGTATGGAACTAGGAATTGATTTACTTTTATGTGGAAACTATTTTCTTGTTGAAGGACTAAATTTAGAAGAACATTTTTTTATGTCATTAAATTAAATTTAATTTAAAAAAAACTTCCCAACCTGGAATTGAATGCATGCGACCATCATTGATGATAACAATGCATCCACCATATGATGGTTCTTTCGTATATTGACAAAATTACTCATTTGGATTTCTAATTTGGAACGGTAGAGTTCGATTTTTGGACCAGTCAATTTTTTTTAATCAAGAAATAAAATAAAAAGAAACATTTGGCGTTTAATTCGCTTAAATTTATTCTGTAATCGTTTAAAAAGTTTTTTATCTCATCAATTTGTATACTGTGTTAGACATTTTAATTAACGTTTGGCTTATTACAATTACATTTATAAAAGTATACTGAAAAGTGTTTTCGACGTCTAAATTGTAGGACATGTAGGGTGTAGAATAAAAAATTCAACATGGCGACCGTTAAAATGGCGCCCGAAGTGAAAATTTTCCAAAAATTTCTGGACGAACTTCTTGGGCTTCTTTACAAAAATAATAAGAGTGTAAAGTACTCATAATTAATTGAGGGATACAATTAAATTTTTCCAGATTTTTCTGTCCTTTTTTTGGAAAATTTTTTAATTGAATTTTTTTCTGTCTGACATTTTTACCAAAATATGTGAGAGTTTTTGAAGAAAAAAATCCTAAACATCACAAAACCTTTCTCAAAATTTTTCAGAGAAAATAGTAGATATTTCAGAAATTTTCGTAAATTTTTTAAATTTAAAAAAAATACAAATATAAAATTTGTTAAAATATCCAACAGAAAAATCTCAAAGAACTATTGTAATTCTCAATGAATTATAACAACTTTTACTCTAATTATTTTTCACAGAGGTTCATAGTTTTTTAGTTGCTTTTAAAAATATTAATTTTAGACCCCATTTTTAGATTCGCCATATTAAATCATGTAATTATTTATATTGCATATATTTTTGTGCAACAAATTGCATATAACAAATTGTGTATAACTTTTTAAGTATCATTTTACATAAATTCTGGAGCTGTAGGCTTAAAGAACGTGACATTTTACGCAGGATATCATATGTCCTATCGGTTTTGGCTTTAATGTTCAATTTCACAAAAAATAAATAGATTAAAATCTTTATTTGATCTTGAAAAATTTGAACTTTTACAAGCTAATAATATCGCTATAAACGAAACCAGTTTTTTGCATATTTTTCAAGTTCCTTCGACTATGAAACCGTCTTTCACCCTTTAAGAATGAAAATTGAATCATTTAAACAAATATCTCACTTATTTTATTTCCAGCAAATTTTTTCGATACTGTTACTAAACGCATTCAAAAATTTACACAAAAATAATTGTCACGTTCAAAACCTATTAATCAGCATAATACGTTCCCGTAAAATGAAATGCCTCCATACATGTGCAATAAAAGAGCAAGTACACGATCGGTATGTTGAAGCTCCTTTTCAGGAGCGCTGCTCAGCCATGGAATCCCGACGACCCTCGATGACCAGATTTTAAATTGTTCGTCAGACTTAATTTCTCTTTTAATTCTTTCTAATTACTTTTAATTAGTCTTCGTTTGTACCTCACTACAATGCGAATACGTCCTGCATACCGAATACTGGGCCACGGTGTTTGATCTTTTTTTATGGAAAAGTAAAAACGTACATTCTAGTACACCTATTAAAGATTAAGGTTTTAACAAATATTTCCAATAATTTTGAAAATTTGTATCAATCGGAGTAACAAAAAAGTTGATCAAAATATTTTCTTTTTGAAAATTCGGGACTAATTTAGAAGAATTTAAAACTAATACATTTTATTTATCATATCATTTTTTTCATACCAATTATGCAAGGGTTCGATTCTTCGTCTGGTCAATTTTTTTTTAAATTTACGTCTAAAAATTTCGAAATAAATTCAATTAAAAAAAGAATCATATATATACGGGAAAAAATCAATCAGCATTCCCATAATCAAAGCAAATATTCGTTTATATCTTTCTATTTTTAAGTGAATTATTTATTTCAACGTATTGAACAGATTAATTCCAAATGAATCTCAAATAAATAGTTTTTTATATTCTTTTTTCACATATTTAAGAAAAACATTTCGTTTAACATAGAACAAATTAATATTATACTTAATTTTACAAAATATTTTTTTTAATTAAGCAAATATATTAATCGTAGATCGCAGTATTACCTAAAGTAGATAAGAGCAGTTCAAATGTTTTTCCAATTTTCGCGGTTTATAGTACCTGCGCGCGAGTAGGTCATACATCGCGACATCGCCACTAGGTGGCTACGAATTGGAGTGAATATTTTCGCAAGAGACAAGAATGAGTTCGATTAAGGCATACTCCAATCCTTTCATTATTCAATTAATAAGAATATTTTTTCATTCTGTGCTTTCGTCTATATCTTCTTTCTCTTAATAAACAATTATTGTACAGTAAAGAGAGATCGATAATTTTCACTTTGAAATTTATTTATATAATGAAATAAACTATACATTTTAATTAAATAAATAAATACTTAGTCTTTGAAACTATTTTATGGACTTTAGGAAAGTTTTTCTTTAATTTAACATTTACCTACTAGTCTGAAGAAATATATTCCTTTAATCAAATAAATTGTTGATTTGTTTCAAGGAAATTTTACTAGGGATTAGGAAGTATTTTTTAGGAAGTTAAAACTACAATAAAATTGGTATATCTCATATTTCAAGGAGTTCAAGTCGATTTTCCATCGAAAAAGCTCATAATCTCAAGAGCTAACGTACTTGCGATAAACATCATTTTCCCTTTTAACTAGCCATTGCGTTTACGGAAAACTCGATCGTAATTTCGTGCAAACTAGCCGGAGAGTCCCGGTAATTCAAACTGACCACGTATTTTCGTCCTGGCACTGGCTAGACAGCAAAGTTAATCAAAAGTTAACGGCGAAGCGTTATAGGACCCTGCTACGTACATGTTGACGAGCGCCACCTGCCGGGGCGATTCGGCCAATATTCCGTACAATGTCCTGCTTGACATACATCCGCTGTTCTAATGGAATACCTGACCTGGGTCCCGACAATCAACCTCCGTACAATGTCGTCTGCGTATCGATGAGATCTCGTTTTTTCTATAGCCGGGCGGAAAAGGGTAGATTATCGCCCCGTTTACGGATGCTCGCCTATTGTGCCGCTTAACTCGCCTACCCACGTGTAGCCTTACACTCGAATGGATGGCGACTGCGGCCTTGTCATTGATGTAACGATCACGGTAACCTTTAACGTGTGACGTGAGATCTATCCTTTGTTTCCCAACGTTAATGAGACGGGATCGGTCTTTTCGATAAAAAATAATTTTATGATGTCAGATAATATTCATCACTGATTGAAACGTACATAAAGGAATTGTAAACTCTTGAAACTGTCGATTCAATTAGTGACGATTTATTGACAGCCTCACTCTCTAAATTCCTTAGAGTGAAACGTCACTCCAATAGAGTGAATTTTTACTCTAAGCGACAGTGTAAACCAAGCAATTCTAATTGGAAAGAATTCAATCTATTCTAAAATAGTGAATATATCATATAATAGTGTGAGTATGTTTGAAACTTTTCTTTTAGAGTTAAAAAATTAATTTATCTAAGATATTTTTTCGTGGTTTTTCTTGTGGCAAAACAAAATTCTTTGAATTTGTAATACTAGAGAAAATGAATTTCTAATTCCCTTCTAATAAAGAGATACGTAGTGCTCAATATAGGTCTGGCATAATATACCATACATAGTTGTCAGATAATAAATAAGGTATACAATGTAAAAAACGTTCTTCAAAGTCTTCTAATATATAAAATGAAAATACATTTCTATAACGAAAGCAAAATAGGTCCGCAAGCGTCGAGAGCGCTCGTAGCGGCGGATGTCTTAACGAAACTTATAAATTTACTCTTACCGTAAGATATAGTATCGATATTAGTGATAATATCAACTCGAATTTTACTAAATTCACTCTAATATGAGTAATTTTCTCAGTCACTCTTTACGATAGTGAAAGTTCTTACTCCAAGAAATTTAGAAAGGACTAATATAATAAGTGCTATCTAAATTTGAATTAGTTAAATATTTGTAATAGGACGATATTTGACTAATTCATTAGTTATTTTATGGGTTTTGAGTATTTGAATTAGTAAAATTATTCTACTATGTAGTAGATTATGGTGTAGAATTTAAAATGTTATCTCTCTAATATTTAAATTGTCAAGAATAATAAATTATGAACAAAAAACGTAATTTTTCATAATTTTTCATTTTTGAAAATTGCATTTTTAACGTCTGTAATTTTCTTAGTCATACCAGAATCAGAAAGATATCCCGAAAAAATTTCTAATTTTCAATATGTAAACAAAACAATATTTCAGAATATAAACAAACAAACAAAAAATATATGAATTAATTATTAAAGAATCTTGGGACTTTTTTTTAAATATATTCTAAAAATGCATATATTAATTCAAAATTTATTAGAGTTATTATCATTTCACAATATATTTCTATATTCCTAACAATCTTTACGCGATATAAATTAATGACATTAAATTATGAATGATTTACTGAAATTTTGTGAAGATTACATGAATTTGTTTAAACAAAGTTATTTCAAAATTCGTAATTACTACTAATTTCGTAAGTACTTACGTAATTCTCTCAATTGATTACACTCAATGCACCACTAAAATTAAACTTCTTTAGAATTTTCATCTTGTTTACGTAATTTTAAAAGCAGGTACATAATTCCAGCAGATGATAATATTGACTATTATTCGGACAACTGCAGCAAATATTGCTGGCAGCTACTAATTATCGAATAGAATTACCCATTAAGCTCTACAACATACATAGCGTTAAGCACCAGTGAGGAACATCGATGGAACAATTCTATTCCTGCGGTTAGAATCTACAACTGATTTCCTGTAAATCCTAATATCAGAATAATAACTTTATGAACTTATCTTTAATTAGTTTTTAGTTTAGTTAGTGCTTTCCTTCAGGTTCTCTTTAACAACACTTTCTGAATTTGAATTCGTCAGATGTTTATTATTCAATTAGTAGGACAACATTTGACGATTGAATTAGTTATTTAATTGCATTTTACTATTTTAATTAGTAAAATGTTTTGGTTCTTACTAATTGCAATTAGTAGAATCTTTCCAGTTTAATAGTAATTCTGTTTTATTATCTGAATTAGTTATTTGTTTTCACTATCTTATTTAAAGATTATAAAAGGTTCTAAAGAATGTTTTTCCGAACAAAGGCGTGGTCAAATTGTTGAATCTGATTGTGCCTCTAAATAAGGTATTCTAAATCGAAAGTTAAATGCTAAATATAATACTGCAAATAAGTGTTGAAGCTAACCTACATTTCGTTTAATTAACCTCATTAAAAACCTAACTAATTCACTTAAACACTAAAAACTTTTTTGTTATAAAAATACCCTCTGAAATCAGTTGTTTGCACTAAATAAAATAGGACCATTAAGTTCGAAAAGCTGACTATAGTTATTTAATCCTGAAGTGATCCTGGACAAATCAAAAAATGTTGAGTAACATAAACTGTCGTTTAAAACACGAAAAGTGAACTGTAAAATAGATAATTAATTAATAAAAATGTTTTGGGCATGGGTTACACAATATTAAGTTGAATAAATTTGTATATTTATTTCTTTAACTGATTCAATATGAATGGACCCAAAATCTTTTCGCAGTTAAAGGAAATAGAAATGCTACGAATTTTTTACTCTATTTTCTTTTCTTCATACTCGCACATTAAATCGAACTAAATTCCATTAAAATTTTACTATTTCTTTTCAATCAAATTTCATGTAGATTCGTGAATAAATACTAGACTATCAATAAATAAACAATTTTTTGTTTATTTTTAATATTTAATTCTTCCTCATCAATTATATTAACTAGTAAAAAGGAATTAATCCTTTACAATACTCAGGAACTTCATCCTCCGATCCATAAACTTCCTCATATTGCAGTAGACACATTAACCTTGCATTACAAACTTCTGTTTATCTTCGTAACATTTTTGTCCCATAAGTCGTGTGCAAGTTACTTGCTGGATACTAAATTAATCACTGTCTAACTATGAACCTCCGAGTAAAGACATTAATACTAATTAACAGTTGGTGTAGTAAGATAAATTCTTAATACCAACGGTATAGATGCTAAGCATCACAAGGGATACCCAAAATCAAATTGTTCTTCCCTAGTTCAGTCCATTCTACTATTCCTGCGTTTCATTCCAGCTAATTACAATTCGTCAATAAACCGTTCATTACACACCGTGGGCGCAAAGTTGGCCATTTGGAGCCCGATGCTTCTCAAGAGTACTATTTTTGGACTGTTCTCTCATTTTTGTGAGGACACGGAAAAAAATAATTCAGTGAAATTCCCCCAACTCGTTCGGATATTGAGGATTTGAGAAAAGTTCGACGGAAACCTCATGATTATTGGTAAATGTATGCGAAATGTTTCTGAATAATTCTCGAACTCAATTCAGAAATCCGTTGAAAATAAATACTCCAGTTTAAGTTTGGAGAAATTACACGCAAGGGGCTAGAAAATCCCGGAACTCTTCGAAAATATTTTGTGTACGGGCAGGACAGGTGTCTCTATCGGTATAATATCAGCCTTATTTATAGTTAAACATTTTAAGGTTACAGTGGTCGAGCGGGCTAAAGTGTATGATTACCGTCCGGCAAACCCGGGTTCGAATCTCCGTTGGAGTAAGGGTTTTTAAATTACATTTTTTTTTTCGTCTTTTTTTTTAAATTGTTTCAACTTTTTCTTGAACTTCTCAGTCAATATTGTCGTACACTCAGAAAAAAAATGACCATTTTTTTACTATGAATCATATTGTGAAATGAGGTCTAGACATGGTAATAGTTAAAATAACTATTCTGAAATAGTAAAATTTAACTATTGTTTCCTGTTTCAAAATGCTTCTTATCATAATAGACAAATAGACTCAACTATTTTAAAATAGTCATTTCAGATAATTACTACCTTCACTGAGAGAAATTGTATAAGAAATTGTCATAAAAAATATGGAAAGGAGTCAATATTTACTTTTTAAAAATATTTGTAAACTATATACATCATAGTATATGAAAAGTTCGCTTTTCTCCCTTCGTTCTTTATTTAAGATAAACAAGGAAACAAAGATAAAAACAAAAAAGCAATACTGCGCTAAGTTTGTGAATGTCCCACTCTAGCCAATTAAAAAATGTATTATTCAATGCCATTATACACACAAATTTCGATGTAACTAGTCTATAGATGCACGTTCGTATACGACATGCATTATGTATTAACATATCTTGAAGCCCGACGGTCCTCTTTATGACCAATTGAAAATCCACTTCAATAACGGGAGCCACGGGCTCGAAGAAAAAAAGCTGCGTACGCCGCGTCGCCACCTGGCGGCATCAAAACACACTAGGTGCGGCAGTCTTTACTATGGATTTATAGTAAATACAATCTTTAACTATGAATAATAGTAAATGTAAAGATTTACTACGAGACATAGTGTGAAATGAGGACGACACTAGATTATAGTTATTTTAACTATATTTGTCATATTTATTTAAATCATTCTACATAGATAATTTTTTTAACTATGAGGAGATAGTTGATGTAACAAAATTATAGTAAAATCGACTATGAAATTGGTAAATTTAACTATGTTTCATAGTAGTTTTAACTATATTTTTTTCAACTATGTGTTATAGTCAATTTAACTATGGATTTTTTTCTCAGTATACAGTTCCAGAGTGATTCTTGACATTTACAATTAATTAAATCGTAATATTCCTCCAAATTTTCTTAAATCCTCAACATCCGAACAAGATTTTCACTGGATTATTTTTTTCCGTGTTGATAAATTAGAAAAATAGACAATGCACGGAGGGAATGTCAGAAGTTCGCAGTTAAAAAAAATCATAATAACCTTAGAATAAATTACGCAAACCACGGAAAACACAGCAATGCCGTAACAATGCTAATAATTTGTTCACTCTCGAAAAGCATCAAATTACTACCGCGGGTTACGAATCGTTCGTGCATGCCCCCTCAGAATGTAAAACGACTTGATCCACATCCGGATTCGCACAGAATTTCTTTAACACGCAAGACTCGTGCCTCCGTTTGTAGTAGCTGATTGTTTTCTCGGAATTTTGAGGTCACACTTAACGGCAGGAAAGTGAAACGTGGCATTTTTTTCTTTATTTTCCCAAACTTCACCGTAATGATTATGGAGAAGTACGTAAATATAAATTGAATACCGAGACGCAGGAGTCGACTTTCATCAACGTCACTTTCTGTCACTTGTCATTTTCGAAAATGTCTTTTATTAATATCGACGACCTTCATTATCGATAATTTTTCAATTTTTTTTTTATGAACGTAATTTTCAGACCATTAATGGTCGTTTTAATTTTTATAATTGCAACGAGGACTAAGAATGTTTTGCACTTATTTACAGTTATTTGAATCATTTATGATAAACAAATATTACGTTTCAAAACAGAATGACATCGGAGGCGCAAAACTGTCGTAACGAGCTTCCATAGTTTGCAGTCGTCGCGATTAAGTCTGCTGAGACTGCATAAATGCTTTTCGTATCACAGTAAATATCTCGGATTTTTTATTTCATTTGAACATTATTATTATTTTCGTTACGTAATCTCTTTTATTAAATATAAAGAAAATATTTTTGAATTAAAAAATAAATGTACAATAACGGTACCTACATTTAGAACTGAGGTTATAAGACAAATATGGACATTCCATGCCAAATGGGCCAATTTTTTGTGATATTTTTCCTGCCAAAAAGCGATGAAAATCTATAGTAATTTGGACCATGTACAAGGTTTTACTAAAAATTGTGATATACATAGGTATTTTTTGAACACACTCGAATTTTTATTTTATGATGACAATTCATGAAGACGTTATCTAACTCTTCTTTACTTAAAAAAAAAAGCATTACAAATAATTCAAGAGACATGCTGTCTTCTCTTTAACCAAGAAACTTTCTTGTACAAACTATGGTATATAAACACGAGATGCAACAAAGATTATAAATCTTGATTTAATTTAATTATCAACTAACGGCCGTATGCTAATCCAAAATTTATTTTGAAAAATTGCATGGCACATTGCAGGTACTTTGTTGTAAGAGAAGAAAAGTTAATAAGCAACTTTCAAGAAATAATTTCCGCGTGACAAAAACGCCTGTCTCATTCGCGAAATCGCATCTTACGATCGATCACTACCTTGGCATTTCTTAGGTGGTTCGTAACGCGTTAATCTCATTGTATGCATCTGCTCGTTAAATTGATTAAATCTTTTGCCCGTTCATTCCCCGTTGGACCAAGCGACACGAAAACCAGATCCCACCTTTTTAGAAATCTAGTGATTTAGTATCCAACTTTAACCGAAATAATGAAATCGATCGGAGGTATTACGTTGGGTCATCGTCTATAAAATTTTATTAGACGTCTGACGAATTCCTTGAAATTTTTAAGATTTTACAAATTTTTTATCAAAAATATTAAATTTAATATGTCTGAAAAATAAAAAATTGTTTGTTAAAAATTCTTAGTTAGTTAGTTAAAAGTTTAGAGCGTCCGAAAATTTGTAAAGAAACTTTTATTGGTGACGCCATTTTGAGAACATTACAATGAAGTAGGATATAAAACTAAAATGTTTTCTTAAAATTCAAGAGTTTTGACCAACTTTGTTTATAATTTCAATGGCATCTGAATATTCGATCGCTCCACAAAAAATTCAGAAGATTAAATATTTCTCAATTTTTTGGCATTTTTTTGGCGTCATATTAGTATTCCTGTAGTTCAAACTTATTAAAAAAAAAAAAAAAAAAATTAATGCCTACATAAATGAATTAATTATTATACATTGCATACTTGAATCATTACTATTTAATATTCTATTGATAGCACATTTACCGTTGACACAGTGACGTCGTATGAATTAATCCTTCTGTCACATTAAACAGTTGCGTACAATCATTTTCATCTTAACATTGCATTAGTAATTGAATGCCTCGCGGTTATTTTTTTCTCGAATAAAACGCAGATTATGAGTCATCTCGCTCAAATATCGATTAGCTAAAAAAATAAAGGCAGAACCCGTTCTTATTTGTAAATGAAAATTACTTCCGCTGAATGCATTTTTAAGTCTTCGCTCATTTATTCTTTGCCATTTGCTTGATTGAATGTAAATTACGTGTTAATATTATAAAATTGAGCGTGTTAAAAAATGCACGGCGTTCAATGTCAACAATGCTAAAATTATTTTTTCTTTTCTGCATAATTTTTTTTTTATCAATAATAAGTCTCAAAAAAATTAGGATACAGAAAACTCTTGTGGAATTTGAGTACATATATTTTTATTGTCACAAAAAGGGGAAATTATGGACATTTTACACGATTTTTTAAATAATTTTTTTATTTAAAAAAAAAAATGAGAACCAAAGACTTGAACCCGGGACCTTTCAATTTTTATAAAGATGAAACTAAAGAAAGAAAACAGTCTTAAAAATTGCAAAATACTTTTTTACTCTGATTTACAAAAAAATCTAGTAGGAGATTAAAAAAGTGATAATTACTATAATCTATACTAGAACCGCCGACAATCGGGCTATTTCGTGTCTCTCTAACGCTAAAAAGGTCCTTTTTTCACCAATTCGCATGTTTTTTCGAATCTCTAACACCTGAATGTAGGGACACCGTTAAGTTACACTTGACACTACATTGCTAATGTAACTAGCCAGCTAGGGTGGAATGATATTCAACCTACTCCACTTTATTATACCACGTAACTGTACGCACGCTACATTCTGAAGCTCGATCAATAAATCCAAATAAGGTAACATATATAAATGTCCATTTCACCGAAATAAGATGTAGATCAGATAACTCCGAAGCTATCAGTTAAAAACAAAGAACTGAAAAAGAGATCTTTATTCAAAGCATATTGCAATTTCTTTTACAAATGAATGTAATATCTCAATTTGAAGACTGAAACATTGATATTCTTCCCGGAGATACGTTTTCAGCTTACATAAAAAATGAAAGACATTTTGCAGTAATTTGCATTAAGTATAGAGTCTGCAATTATCATAATGCTTGCTAAATTAATAAGTACAAGTGCGCGCAGCAAGTAGCGCAGCAGGAGCGTAACTGTGTGGAAGGAATAAAATTGTAATTAGGTCAATTATATATAGAGGGAACCGAACTACGATTCAAATTTAAGAACAATGCAATTTTAGACTATTACCGTACATTAAAAAATTTACTATTCCGTCATTTTTTAATGCTTATTATCTAATGTTGTTGATTTTGCAATACGTATTTTATTTTTATAATTATTTCCTTAATTAATAAGTATTCGTGAACGTTTTTGATGTACAAATGATGTTTTTGAGATGCATGCTTTTTATTTTTCTAGCCAATTCTTTTTGATGACAGAAAGTCCTTTGCTCTATCAGAAATAATACAAATTTTTTTTAATATGGGTAACGAATGAAAAGTTTGGATTATTTTAAGATTTTTCGAAAAAAATTAGGACCGAAACGGAAAGATTCTTCGAGAAATCTTAATTAATCAAATAATCCAAACTTTCTATTCTTACCATCATAAAAAAAGAAATGGTGAATTTTTCTAGTGAAATTTTCATTATTTCTATTAGAACAGACGAGTTTTATGATCAAAAACAATTGTCTAGAGAAATTAAAAGTATGCATTACAAAAACTTTATGATTTGCTCGTCAAAGATGTCCATCAAACATTTAGTTATTATTTAATAATGAGTATAAAAATACATTTATTTGATTGCCATTATTTTCTTTCTTTTATTTGAAAAAAGTATAAAAAAACACCATTAGTAATAGTAGAATTTGTATAATGAATAGTTGTGTTTTTAGTAAAAATTGTTACATATTTAATCAGTTATAGACTTTTCACTCGGTCATTAGTAGTTTTACTAATTCACATTTGAAAAGAATATAAAAATAGGTAAAAAAATAAGTAAAAATAAGTAAAATTTCTTTAACCTTTAAAGTTACCAGTAAATTATTGCAATTTATGCCTTTGAATAATTATAACAGAATGCAAAAAATATATTTTTTTACTTCCATATATGTTTTTTTTCAAAAAACACAATGTTAACGTCAAGAGAAAATGTCCATATTAATGCAACAAGTTTTCGTCTGGTAAGTTAATAAGGCGATGAATAGCTGATTTCACTCCTCACAAGGTAACGTTATTAACACCTTATTTCGCATCTGTGAAAGGAATTTTTCCAATAAACGCATTAATTTTTTTGTACCCAAGGCTACGAATAATTTCAACATATACGATCAATATTTAAAAAATAATATTATTCATATCCTTTATTTTTATTTTGATCAATTATTCATAATTTATGTTATTTAATGCATTAACGCCTCAATAACACAAAATTGAACAGAACATTTTAAATCGTAATATGTTTTAATGAAACCGGTATTTGTTTTTTTACGATTCCCAAAAATTACATTTTGTAGATGATTTTGGGCGTGTTCTGCCAGAGAATAATCGCTGGTTCTGCACGATGTAACTGTTCTGCATTTTCATAAAAAATCACGATTTTAAATGATTGTTGTCTATAAAACAACTCATTTTGATAAGGAAAAAGGTTTATTTATACAATAAAGGGCTTCTGTTTGGAAAATATGGGAGTAGTTTGCATAATTTTGTTTCCTGCAAAAATAATCCTTACAAAATCAGTAACATCAATCAATTACGTATAATTCTACTTATAATATTAGAATGGTTTATTTTACATTAAAAAAAATGTTCTGGGTAAATACGACCGTACTATTTTTTCTGGTTATAATAACAAGAATTCTAGGTAGTTTAATTAGAAAAATAATTGTTTGAACAATATGTCTAGTTAAACCAACAATATTTCTGGTTGAACCAACCAGAATTCTGAATTTAACAGAAAATTTAGTAAAAATGAAAAACCTGAATTAGGCATATGTTCATTTTTCTGTTATTCGGGCGTTCATGGGTTAATATATTCAATTATTATATGAACGATATTGAAAATATAACTTTTTCTTATGTGCCATTCAATCAAATGCTTAAAACAATTCAAAATGCATATGAAAAACTTTGTGAAAAATATTGTTAAAAAATATTTCGACTAATTTTTAAAGGTAGCATAAAAACAATATTTTTAAAGATTTTATATCCATATTTTTTGACAAGATAACAGTTTTTCATTTTTTTCCACGAAAAAAAGAAATATTTTCAAAAATTCTTCTATTCTTTATCTTCCTAAAAGTATTACAATAAACCTGCGCTTTGGTTATTTTATATGTAAAATAGCTCATCGAAATTAATCACAAAAACAGAAGGCCCCTGATATACACGAAATGTATACAATTGAGGGGTCTTATTTTTTTCAACTTAAACCTTTATTATCTCGATCAAGTTTTGTAGCAAAGTAACATTTTTATATTCATTTTAAAGATATTTTCGTTCGACATGGGTGAGGCGACATTGAAAAACTTAATAATTATGTCCAAAAAAATTAATCTGACGTGGCACTCTATTTAAAGCATTTTTTTTAAATAAAGAATTTGTTTTATCATTTTACCAGTTAATATTCTTTTAGTTTACATCCTTTTGATAGCTAAAACTCGCAACAGATTAAGACTGACCGTAGACCACCTGTCGAACGTTGCCAGGATCGTACCATCCCACCTGATAGAGGTTCTTTGGGGCCATATTCGAGTGCTTACAAAATATGATCAATTAATTTATTACCCATGCAAAAATAATATTTTCTATAAAAAATTCCAAGAAATCAGAAAAAAATAAAAATGTGTTATGGCCATAAACTTAAAATTACGCAACTGCGGGTAAAAGTGATTGCAGTTATTGACATTGACCTCAAAATTGTCTGCATCCGGAAAATTATGTGAATAATGACGCCATTCGATGTAAACAGAAGAAGTTTATGAAATATTTTATGTAGGTGTATATTTATTATTGTTCATTTTTATGTAAAATTATTCATCATCAACTTTTTTTATGAAGAAATTCAGTAAAGAAATAATCGTAATAATAATAATAATAATTTATATTTTTTCGCTACAGTATGTAGCAATTTCTTTACAAACATTGGAAAGGTTACTAAGCTAATAACGAGCTCTGCACTTTAAAAATTGTCAAACCATCTTATCAACTTTTTAGCTGTATTTGGTTTGTTCCTGGTGAGAAAATTTGAATAAAAATAAGATAAATAAGTAAAAAATGTATCTTCAACCGTAAAAGGTCCAAATTATTGGAAGAAGAAATGTCTTCCTTCCAAACTGATTGAATGAACGACTGAATTTAAGTATTTGTTCGAAAAATTACCTGAACAATTTATAATATCTTCTTCTTTATATTCTTATCACAATTTGCGAAATAGGACTAAAGTAATTAACCTCAAATGACCCTGAATCAAGAATTCGATTCGTAGCTGCTTATTCGAATGTAAAAAATTCTTTGTAATATTCACACGTAAAAATAAACATTTTTCTGAAATTGATCGCCTAGTTTTATTAAACTGAAAATTTTAAAACAAGATTTCTTTTCACAAGGGCGCAAAATGACATTTTTTCGTCCTTAATTTTTTTTCACTCGGTTTAAACGCATTAAGTGCAACAGTGCCAAATTTTCCTTAACATTTTATAACAATTATTATTAAAAATCGCTGATTCCGAAAAAGGAATTGCGAAATTCAAAATGGTGGCTGCAATATAGTGGTTCAAATATAAGATGCTGTCATCAACGAATCACTTGAGTAAATAATCATTGAACAATAAGCTGCAGAAAATTTTCGGAATCGTTGGACACGAATCTAAAATCAGCATTACAATATTCCGAATGGGTAAGTCAAAATGGTGGATTTCAATAAGTCAACTGTATTGTCAATCAGAATTTCAGAAAAAAACAATGTTAATTGTTAAGTTTATTCGCTAATCAATCATTTTTAATTTACATTATTCATTTTTTTATTTCCGGAATTTTGAATTTTGAATTCTGTCCTCAAATTCATTTTTGACGTTCTTAAAACCCTGCGGGAACGTTTTCTTCGTTGACATTGAACGTTTTGAAGGTTGATTTGACTAGTCGGTTCATTAAGGTCATTATTTATCTATTTGAACTACCAAACTGGATCGGCCATTTTGATTTTCAGGATTTCGACTTTTAAAACCATTAAGTCCATCTTTTGAAGCATCCTATCAACGGTTAAATGCCTTTTACTTTCAATGTTTTAATGCCTGAACATGCATTATTTTTTATAATTTCATATAAAGTTTGATTATAGGTTCTGTCAAAATGGCTGAAGCAAACGGTCCATGGAGGGACTATCGCCGCTCGTCTGCATTACCGGTAAGCTCCCTCGCGACTCCCTCGTAAGAAAGCCGACGGTTTCCCATTTGGGGCCAAATACCCGCGTTCGAGATAATAAATTGGGAAATCTCATCAGAGGTGGATGCCGCGCATGGTAAAAGAACCCATCCCTACAAAAGCCCTCGGAGATGACCGATCCACCGAGTCTTCCTCCACCGTCTAATCGGTCCATGCGGCTTCGACGTTGCCCCTGTACAGAAAAGCTTGGTGAAAATAATTTGGAGGTTATATACGAGGCCGTCGAAATTGCTCCCATTTCTCTAGGGCGCAGCATGCGATTTACGTCATCATCTGGAAAAGTTTCGACGCCAACCACTACCTTAGCCTCCGACGGTTGTACAAACAGGGCTTTTGGCAGGCTTCCCGACCAAGACGTGACGCCGAAGGAGCGTCTCCGCATATAATACACCCGCGTTCGACCCGAGGCTGTACACCTCTGTCCAGTGCGCGTCCATCCGTCCAAGTGCAGGCGAACCCAAACCCAAACCCTAGCCCAGCCAGGAGGAGGAAGAAAGGGGGCTAACGGAGTAGAGGCTTTCGTCTACTCTCGATCCAAGAAACCTGTACGACCGGTTTGCCCGGTTCCTCACCTTCCTCCCCCGCCCCTGGTACTCGTTCGCCATCTCCGAGGTCTATCCTCCAGTACCCATTCAATGTGCGTCTGCATGTATATATAAGTTTGCATGTATGAGAGAGGCCAAGGGACGCCTTCTCCAGGCGTCGTACTATACATACCCGTCCGGGGCCCGATTCATATCAACCGATTCGCCAAATACGCGCGATGACGAAATCGAGGGGCCTCGAACCCGCGTATACTACACATATGGGCCCTCTCACTCTCTTTTGCTTCGAGTACCTGATATTAAGGCCCAGAAAAAAAGAAGAGATCAAGGCTTACTAACCGTACCGGAATCTTCGGTTTGGCGGATACCGGACCAGCAACGGTTCGCCAGCGTTCGAAAATAACGCAGCCTCTCCGACAGGACTTTGTACCCGATGTTAAAAATACCCTTTTTTATGGCTGTGCCCGTAAAAATGATTTGTGCGTAATTTTCGACACTTTTCATCCAGCCGTTAAGTCATTATACATTTCTCGTTTCCATATGAGATTTTCGTTTGTTTATCTTACAAGTTTATTCACACTTTTTTTACGTAACATATCGATATATCTTCGTGTAATCAAGTGGTTCGATTCTTGTTACGTTACTTTTTTTTACATGGTGTGGTACTGGACAATATTAATGTTTTCTTTGTCCAGGGTTGCCAAGTTTATCGGATGTGAAATTTTTATTGTTTTTTTATATTTTGGACCAAATTAAAAATGGCGGGCTAGAAGAATTCATCATGTTCTGATATCTCCGATTCGGAGATTTTTTTAAACTTCGAAGTTGTCCATCTTTTTCCACGATTGATTAATTGCTTCTAAATGTTATTGTAATTTAAATCCTTTCAAAAATACATTATTCAATTAAAATTTGTTATGTTTATTAAAATTACACACATTCTCAAACATTATCCAATCAAAAACTACTTTATACATTTTAAATTTACCATATATAAAATTAAAAAACGTCACGAAGATACCTCTTTTCAACGAAATGAATAACAAAATATGCTGAAACAAATATTTTCAAAAAAAATTACTGGGTCGATATCTTAATTATCCCCTTTATGCTCCGAATGGAATAAACCCGTGCAAATGAGAAACGTTAAAAAATGAATATGAAACAATATAATGAAACAAATTTCCAAACAATAGAACCTCGGCACTGCATTGTAAAATACAATGTCCATCAGACAACAAAAATACCTGCCGTTCTTTAAAAATTCATGAAAATAATGCATTATTATAAAATTTTAATCGGCGGATTGTAAACAGACAAGCCTTTTTTTTAAGAGCTGCGAGATTCAGACATGATTTATGGAAAAGATGAATAACTTATGAGATCTCTTTGAATATAAATAACTGGCTACCGAATCGAGCCGCCCACTGATAAAACAAAAATACTACCATCGGCAAGAACCGATAATAATTCTGATATATGCCTTTCCTATATTTAGCGCTTTTAAAATTAATTTTTTATAGCGTTTACAAAAAAAAAAACACGTTTGTCACGCAGAGGACCTGACGGGAAACTGAAATTCTAACGAGGCTTACGAAGCGTTTTGGAATTTTTATAGGTTCCGGAGATTGTTAAAGGGTATCTTTCAGGTTTCGCTGGCTCAACTAATGTCTGCTTTTTTTTCTCTCGACCTTGCGTCCGGTTTTATAAGCTAAAAAAGTGAAAGTGTAAAATATACATATATACTAGTAATCTATTCTTTCTGCTCTCTCCCACTATCGCTGAATTAAATTATGACGAATTGAAAAGACTATGTTACATGACGAAAACCATCCAATCTCTTTTAATATTTAAAGTGGTTAACCTGTTTGAGATAAAATTAAGTATTCAATGTTTGATTAGTAATTCTGTATATCATTCAAAAATCGATGTTACATAACGGAGGAAGGTGAAAAAAAAATTTTTTATATCAACTAAAATCGCCAAATACTTTATTAGAAAAATATTAACATCATATTTTAGGACTCCGCGGATTATGCATAAAGTAAAATAAACCACGCAATCGTAGTTACTTGTACTGCCGCTGGTCGGCGCAGTAATTTAATTCACACCTTTTAAAGAGATGAGTTTCAGTCCTGCATATAATTCTAGTGATTTATAAATTATGCCCCTAGTTTTCTACAAATTGTTAGTAGTCGACCTTTCTCTTTTTCAAATAGTAGAAATTACCCAAGTAGTAAAATTCTACTATTTATAGTTTAGAGAGTAAAACGTCAACAAATTACGTGAATCATGGACTCATAGATTACGAAAGTCTATCTTTCAACCTGGTATAACGGCAACACATGATCATAATTCATAAACTTCGCCATCAATGTAATAGAAATCTCGTTAAAGCAAGGTATGACTCATCGATGAACTAAAAAAAATTGAATCTGCTTCATCGCGAAAAGTCTAGAAACTAACTACGAGTCTTCACGGAGTTAAAACCAATAAACGATGTTCGTAGATAACGATCATTTATAGAAAAACGGTTTCTTCGTGAAATCTCGTTAAACGCACTCACGCGTGAACGGAAAATGGTGTTAAGATTTATAATATTTAATCATTATTGTAAATGACGTAATACATATTAATCATTTTAATTTAAATATCAGTTTTATCAGACAATAAAATTAAGAGACCATATACTTGGTATACAACGTTCACCTTTCGGGTCAACTAATTACCTTATCGCAAGCGCAACGATTGGTTGCGGCTTTCCAATAAATTTGAAATTTACGGTGTATCTGACCCTATTTTCCTTTCAAAACGTCTGGTGAAATCGAATTGATTCCATCTTAGTGGCAGCGTCCATTGAAGTATTTACTTCTCGTAGGCTTTACGATTTCTTGGCACAGTTTCTTTAAAGGTAACCCCATAAAATCAGGGACAGTGAAATCTGGCGAACGGGGTTGCCGGATAAAATGAATTACCCGGCTGAAATCTCTTCCTTACCCTTTACTTTCAAATCTTCTTCAAAGTGAGATGGAGCGACGCTATCGTGCTAAGATGCTTTTTCCAAACGGCTTTTTCGAAATGCCGCCATCAGTTAATAATTCTCTTTGGGATTAAAAAACTAAATATTAGGAAAATTACTAAAACTTATATTCCGTCTGATGTCCCGAAAAAAATGAATTGAATACAATTGTATACAAATTTGGATACTTTTAGAATCATAGAATAAGAGTACATTAGTCTTGCCCGTTTGAACCCCATATAAAATTCAAATAATAATAAATATAGTCTTGGAAATTATATTACGAACGTTATTATGTAGCTTTTTAACACTTCGGGAGTAGAATTCAATTTTGCGCCCGGCACTGAAATATTCTCGTGCGACAAACGCACTCGTCGAAGATCGGTAATTGGACCCTTGTTATATCATATACTATTACAGAATATTTTATCAATCTACCGGGTTTACATTTAAAATAATCAACACAAATAATGACATATTGCTTTAGCTTTATCGTGAATTGCTCGTGTATTTTCGTTTCGTTCGGAAGACCCGAAATTCTCAGTTTTTTACAGTTGCGAAACAATGAATTCCTCCTTTTTCCTTTTGTGTTATGAAGACTCGACATCTTCTCAATACCATAAATAATCCGTACTAAAACGAAATATGTTGATCAGTAAATGACCTACACGGGCTATTGGCATTCATCGTTGTTATTGATCATAAGTAGAATGTAAACAAAGCTTCTGGCTCCTTTATGTTGTTTCTATAATAACGTATTTTGATTACGATTAAATATATGAACACAGTTTGTAAACAATTTTGGTTTTGAGGAGGGCATTTCCCGAAATATGCCCTTTGTGCTAAAACCAATCTACAGCCAATTGTAGTGATCTCGAATTTCATGACATATATATATATTTAAAAAAAATTTTTTTTTTATATTATTTTACGTCGACTTTTCCTGAACCCATATGGGACTAAATCGCGATGGTACCTACAGTTTATGAATGTGGAATCCGAACCACCTGAGCTTTGGCGTTGTTAGACACTTATAAACAAATACAGAGGTGTCTCGATGACAGATGGCAGAGGCTGTGATCGAACCAGGGATTTCTGATTACGAAGCCAATACTCTACCAACTGAGCCACCGCCGCTTACTTATATGTTTTGATAAGCAGATTAAAAATATACATTTTAAGGAAAAAGGACATTACATATTACATTATAAAATGCGACAAACGTTAGAACACCTATTAATTTACTTGCTAATGGCAATATACAAATGGTCCTAATTTATGGCTACCGCGTATTACCAAAATACAAAAAAAAATACAAATTCGAGTTTCCACTGCCAAAATCGGCCAAATTCCGTTTCCACTAGGAAGTACAGGTTAATTGAAATCACTTGGGATAAATTCATGCTTCAATTGTTATGTAACCGCGATAGTTCTTTACGCTCTCGACCAAATGAATTTCCCAACGTACGCGAGTTTGACAGTGATCCCGAAATACAATTATCAAAATTCACCAAGCCACGAACCGCGTAATTTCAAGCGAGCCATTAAAACCGCATCGTAACACATATTATCGACTCCAAGTGTGGCGCATACCGACATTCACGACGTGTCGCGACCTTTTACACTCGGTGTAGGTAGGAAGATAAAAAGGCCATCGAGGAAAAATCCGTTAACGAGTAGCCGCGTCAAAAGTCTTCCAAGTGAGCGAGAGAGTAGGCGAACGGACCCCATAAACGACCTAAACTATAGTGTGCGGATGTTAAAATGAAATTGCAGTCCGCCGATAAAAGGGGGCAATGAAACAGCCCAGAGAGAGATCGCTGAATGGCGAGGCATCAAAGCGTCGAAGCCGATGGGTTTACACGTTCCATGGACGATAACAAGTAGATAGTGCACCTTTCATTGTTCTTTGTTCTCCTACCCTTGCGGTCGAAGACACCAGCAGCGGTTGTGGAGGCACAGGAAACTCCTCGCTGTTAGTTATTACATGGCTCCCGCTTTCGACAAACGAACCGAACCTACGAATGGGTCGAACAACGATCGCTAAAGCGCACCGGAACGCTACTTGCTAATTTCCCACTTTTATACTTCCGTGCACGGAAACTCCACTTCTTCTGTGTGCGAACCACCGAATCAGCTATGCACAGTAATGACAGAACTTTCGGATGTCCTTCACAAAAAGGTACTCTTTGTATTCTTATTTGGCCGTTCTTTTGATGTGCGGAATTCAAAATGCATCGAGAAAATAATGTCTTCTTCGCATTTGTAAGATCCGCACGATGTCGCTCGAAGGACCATGTACCCCCCACTCCCTTAAGCGTGACCGGCACTGTGGCAGTGTGGTGGGAGGCACGAGGTACTCGACGCGCCACTAGGTGGTTTAGTGGGTCGGCCTCAAAGTAGCCATTAAAGAAAAATAGTTCAGTGGCACCCCGTGGTTGCATTTGATAATATCGTTAACTTCGACAATCTTCATAATAGAAATGTTTAACAATTTAATTTTTATTTGTAGTACTCTGACTTGCTGTATTCTACACTGCTGACATCAAGTTTTTAAAATTCAAATCTTAATACGTACAAGCACATCTATATAAAAACCATACGTCTAAAGAGCAAAAGCATACTACAATATGCGTTCCTATAAAGATCCTCACAGACGATCAGTTCTTTGAAAGCACACGAGCATTTTTAATTAGTACGGGAAAAAACGTATAGCAATGACAACATTTTTGAGCGTCCGCGCACTATTAACGTGCACCCATTCCAAATCACGCTTTTGCATTGTTCTCGCTTAAGGGGGTACGCAGACGCCGTTCCTTTTGTGGCTATGATGCTTCTTTATACATTTTTATAAACGAAATTCCTTTGTCCTAATTACTGCTTTATGAAGCGCTCATGATGATATTTAAAGATCCAAGAGATATCTCGTGAAATATGGAGCGCATGATGGCACTCCAATATAATTTCAGCTATTGACTCATCAGATTTCAGATAAGCCTAGCCTCTTTTTTATATCCTTTTGTATTTATACAGAAGTTATCAAGATTATTCGAAACATTTTTCTATTTCTCTTTATTCTTACATTTTATTAGCAATAATTTAATGATTTGGACAGCTGGGATGTTCAAAGTAACTGTTGTTATTGAACTTGTGGGCATTGCCTACTCGTGATTGACAATGTTTCTAACGCTCTACATGATGTTTCTCTGATTTTATACAAAAATAAATTCTGGTCAATTTGCAATCGAACATTTTGGATCCAATTCTTAACAATCCATAACGATGCAGTTGGCTCGAAAGTCTGTACTTGCTTGGAAATTGATTTTCCCACTCCCGGCCTTTTCGGGAAACTTTGCGAAACCACTGCAACGTCTTACGGATGCGACGTCCCCACCTCCCCAGCGTGTACCCTTTCCCATTGGAGCCTCTCTTTCTTCTCGTCGAATATCCACACACTCAGTCATCCCCACACGCGATTGTACTCTCGCACACCGAGTCTTAGAATGCCTTGATAAATCCTGGGTTAATGGCTATAACGCCCGGTCAGGCGCGAGGGGAGGTAATTGGCTCGAATTCGCGCATAGATCTCCGTTAGAGAATGGTCTCAGATGTCTGCATTATGTGGGACTATAACACGACCGCGGTGCTCTTGCGAATCCGCGGCTTTCTTGTGTGGGGTAGCCCATACCCGGCGCGTGTGCCGTGTAAATAGGGCCGACGAAAGTGGTCCCCGAAGTGCACTAGCGTCTCGGGGTAATTACGAGCCCGACGCCGCCGTCTACAGCCGACGGTGCAGATCTACGATCGGCCGGTCCGGACGCTAGAAAGGCATACCCGGCTACCCAAGAATGGAGGAGCCGGATGAAAAGCCAACCCGGCACACGGCGACGCGGACCGAGCGAGAAAACTTCGTTTGACAAACGAGATTCCTGCCCTTCCTCGCTCCCCCTTCAGCTTTCGGCTTTCAAAAGGACCAGATTTGACGATTTTTTATTTGTTTCAATAGGTCCTGAGCATATTATCGTTAAGCAGCGTTGAAGTTGAAAGGGAACAATGCAAATATTTTTTTATTTAACTCTTAGCGGGTAAGTGGGCTTATGTTGTCCCAACTAGATTTATTTACTTTTTATTACTATTCGAGAAGAATATTTAAAAGAATATAAAACTAGCTTTATTATATCTTCACTCGCTAATGCTCACTCAGGATATTCACTTATTATTAATTTTAAATTAGTAGTTGTACTTCGAATTCTGATGATTTAATACCTAGTTCATTTGCACATTTCGCGACCATGCTCCGTCTCGTTACACCAAGACTACAAAGTATCTAATAGGTCCAAGAGGATCGAGTCTTCAGTTTTCAACCTTTTTGGTGGCACATCAACTTCGGAAGAAAGTAGGTATTCAGTAGTACAATAAGTTACTCCATTTTACAGCCCTAAGTCAGGAAAATTAATTCTACACTCTTAGTCATTACAGAAATTAATAATACAGATTTGCACGTCATTCGTTTTAAACAATGACTAATTGAATACGAAATGGAATTTCATATTGCACGTCACGGTGGTATTAATAGTGCTATTTAATTGGTTCGTAGATACCGTGAAGCTTATTTTTTAACGTCGTGTTTATCGTAAGTTTAAAAAATGTGTATATATGCATAAAGAAAGCGCCTAATTGCTGAAACGCACGAGTTCGTTGGAAAAAAGTGAAAAGGCACGCTACTTACTTCTTCGCACACGCAGCACGTTAGTGGGCACGAAATTATCAATCACGATTTCAGCGTAAAAAGTTTTCCGACAAGCGTGCACAAGCTACTTCCGGAAATACTCGAGCGCGGTGGCCATAATGCCGAACTGACGTATTGCCAATATTCTACTCTCGCGGCCTTCTTTATTTTCATTAATTACCGCCATTTTCTTTCTGGGGTGGAGTCCTTTGAAGGTTTTGCCATCGTAATTGCATCCGGCTATTTCTGGACCTGGACATAACAATTGGCCCCCGCACCAGAAGAACTCGACAAGACCGATGAATTCTTTAATGAGACTAGACAGCTGCGAAAGCGTGCCCACAGAACGAAAATCAGGTTAGGTGCGATTATTTCCTCGTTTCAGCAAACCGAGAAGGATATTAAAGGAGATTCCTATTGGCGCTGTATCCCAGAGACTGCCAGGGACTAACCCTTGGTTCAGAAACGCTGAAACAGAGAGAGAGAGAGAGAGAGAGAGAGAGAGAGAGAGAGAGAGATAAAGAGAGGGAGATTTGCTGGGGTACAATATATATTGCCGCCGTCGACTTTTTCCTTCGAAGAAACGATAATGATATATGAGACCCTGCTGAGTCCAATTCCCAGGGAATTACGAGCGGTGCGGAATATAAATGCACCGAGTGTCTTACACGTCGATGGCTGATTCGGAACATTTTATAAATGTAACTGCGTCGCTGAAAGTGGCCAGGTGGCAAATGTGTGCGCGAGACATTCCTAGGAAAATTGCTCGGCACTTGATCGTCATATTTCTCGTTCAACGGCTTCTTTAATGCCATCGTTTCGTGCTAGGTGATAATAAATAACGTCCGTTCACCACCTTACGTTATCGTGGATAAATTTGAAAGCATCTTCTTCACTAGAGACGCTGGCGCAGTCATTTTTATCTTATTTAACTTGCTTATGTTATCAGAGATTTTATTCTAATCTTTTTGGATATATTTAGCACTGATTATATAATTTTATCAGATTCCAAAATGTATTTTTCAACTACTCTTTTTGATTTCATAGGTCCTTAATATAAAGGAGAGTGGTCTTATACTTATTGGCAGCGTTCCAGTTACACAACTACCAATTAAGACGCAAACGCCATCTATGTGGAACACGGAGAGGTTGACATTGTGCGAAACCTTCAAATTTAAGAGTTTGAAATAGAGTCATCAATTTGTTTATTACACGAATTCCTCCATTTCTGCAAACATGGTGATCAACTTTTCCTACTACATCAAATGAAATCCCGAAATGTTACCCAGACAAGGGTAAAAACATTATTCACGTGCGTAATACCCACATATCATGGCGAATTCTCGTCGTGCTATACCATCAAATATCAGCGCTCCCTATTAAAAACGCTCTTCGATTACGCCGCCAAAAATCCAAACACTCGTATCTTTGATGCGGACCAGCAGATTGGAAATTCCGGAAATATTCGAGCAATTGATGCGGAATGACCCACATCTCGTTTACGGAAGAACCGGACCGCCAAGCCAGGCCGGTTCGGAAGTTTGACAAATTTCGCACTGCGCGGAGCACGCTCGCCTAAATCAAGTTTGCACGGCGCCGCGGTTTGGCAAAGTATCGCACAAAGAGGCGAATGTCGGAAATGAAGGACAAAAGTGAACGGCGCTCAGCCGCGGAAAATTCTGCTCCGAGAGAGAACTTATGGTGAATGTTATAATCGTTCAGGGATTGAATTATCGTGAAGAATTCATTCAATGACTCTGGTGAGAGGACGAAATAAAAAATACTTTCCCGGTTGGCTCGAGGGTCGCCACGCACCGAGTCATCGTCGTTGTCACCGCCTTGAAAAGCGATTCGAAACGGAACGGAAACGTCGGCGATTGCACTGTTGTTACCCCAGTTGAAACTCCCGCTCTTAATGCCGTATACTTTTATAATTTTCTAAGAGGTCGATTCGTCGCTCGCGCATTTCCCACGCGTAGGCGGCTCCTTACGTAACCCGATTAAACTGGATATATTGTATATACGTAGTCGAGCGCTCATGGACGAGATAAGCCCGATGCCTTCCTTCGATCATGGCTGGGAATTAACAATCGATGGATCGGGTGTGAAGATGACGCCAACGCCTCCGCATATGATTTAGAGATACGCCAGGTTTCATGCGAACGGAAATATGGATTCGGGTTGGGCAAACATTTTCTTTGTTGCATACGTAACACTCAATAAACGTTAAAAATTTAGCAAAATAAAACAATACTAAATTTCGAAATCTGTGTGTGTTGGGGTTCATGATCTCACAACAAATTTGTCGGAAACTTCCGCATAAAAATGGTGGTATCCATCGTAATATTGTAATGATTTATCATTAACGGTTTGACGATCGCAAATAAAATATCTTAGCATGCAATATAAAATTTTATATACATTTTTATTATTAATTATGGATCGGTGTTTCGTCCCAGGTCTGCTCATGGACTCGTCAGTTGGGCTATGCGAGCAGTCCCTGTCCAAGACACGAAACTAATCGTAAATAAATATAATAAAATAAAGGATCATATCGCGACGCGCATAACCAGAACCGCCAACGTTCCTTAGTGATCTTCTTCGCGACCCAAAATACCCGATATTGATCAATCGCGTTGATATTTATACAGTGTCATGCAGGTTTATAAACAAGCACATTAAATATAAACAAAACAATTGAAAGATTCCTTCGCTATCCCTTATTTTTTTTATATTCTTCTAAAATACCGCCACCTGGCATGGTGCCTCATAACAAAACACACCGTTACAATATCAACCGTAAACGGGCGACAAAGTTACAGACTTATCACCAAAATAATCCCCTTCCGTAACTGGACCCGGTGTTTTAATACACAAACTGTCATTACGTCGTTACTAACTCTGCCGTGACCCTTAAGGTCACAGTTTTTTCTTTTTTTTTTCAACATTATTATTCCCTTAAACAAGACCATCCAAACCTACACGTCTGATTGGAAAATGAAATTCGCCATAGCCATAACAAACTTCGTAATTGTTTTATTATGCATCAATTTTAACACTGAGAAGTCTTAGCAGGCTGCCTTTGTAGTCTTAAAATAAGTCTCTCTTATGTTTGAAGACATAATAATGATTTGCGTTTAGAAGGTCTCTTTAGTTTCCAACATAATATAAGCAAAATTTGAAGGTTGTTCAAGTAAACAAAAGTATTTGCTGCATTCCACGAAAGTATTGTTGACTTAATAACTTTACACTTGTTATGATAATGGACATGTCCTTGCAATCGATAAAATTAATTAATTAATGCATCGTGTATATATAACTTATTCCTCAAAGTTCTGACAATCGCATTCTCGAGAATTGTTATGTGTATTTGTTCTTTGCCGCGCCCTCTTGGAATTGATTAAACAGCTACTGAATCGAAGTTGAAAGGCCTGGGATTGGAATAGTAAGAATCTCATAAATATTATATTATTTCTCAAATAATAACCGGTTCCAACGCTTACAGAATTATTTAATAAATTTAAATTTAGTGCTTTTACAATACATTTCAAAATCAAAAAGTTTTGGTGTCGCCATAAATCACTAAGTGTAATCCCTTTCAGATTGGAATTAGGCTTGGGGTTTAATTTACTGTGCGGAAATTCGGTAGTCCATCGAATTAGTTCTTTCGGCTCAACAGTTTTACACCTATATGTGCTACATTTGCACATTTTCGTTACGGTGATAATAATGGCTTGAAAAAAAAAACATTTATTTAATTGTGAGATTTGGCATTGCATTCTTAACCGATACTTTCCGATAGTGAAGTTTACTTCAATGCTTAAGATCTTCAACATTCATCAAAGTTTTTCTTTAATCCATTAATCAAGATAGCCAACATAATAATGATATAAATGAAAAGCTAGTATTTATAATTGCTTAGTCATTCTCTACTTGGAATCACTTTATTACGTGTGGATTAAGATTTTTTTCTTTAAACGTTTGTCACATATACCACGTTTATTTTTACCGATGCTATGAGAATTTAGACACAATTTTGATCTCGTAACTAGTCTTAATTCCTAAGCTTTCAGAATATCCGGTCATTAATAACATAACTGGCAATGAAAGTAAGTAATTTTATTTCGCGACAAGAGTACACTTATTAAAAATATGGAAAGTCCACTAAAACAAATTCTGGTCTCCTTAAAGGATGGTAATGATAGGCGATATCCATGCGATTATAGTTTTTTTGCACGCGGAACTAATCACAAATTATAACATTATTCGAACAGTGCCTATTACAATTTTAATATGAAGTTGCACAACATTAATTGCACGTGAAAAAAAAGAAAGTAGACCACTAGTTAATTTCTCCAGGCTGGATTTCCCTTTTTTTCTAACCGAAAATGGATTTCTTTTACTTTTACTAAATCGCCAATGAGTGATCCCAGAAGAAACCGCAACAGCGATGATTATTGGAATTGTAACCGTACTTTTTTGAGTTCTACAATTGTTTTATGACGGAGTAAACCGCAATGCTGTCCCTGACATCATTACCACTAAAACAAAGAAAATGGAAATCCAAATATGTTTCAGTATCTCCAATCATAACTTATTTGATGTGGAGAAGGGATCCATTGAAGGTTTAAAACCCCCGATTATGTGACGTTTCAAATAGATAATAACTCTCTTTCAAACTTGTTCGGGCGGATCGGGAAAGCTTTGGGCAAATCCTATTTAGCTATTTAAAAGTCCCTTGAATGCATAAAATGGCGGTCATGAACTTTTCTTTGCCGGTGCATCGATACCCTCCGAAAAACGCCCATATTCGTTTCTTTAGGCGGGCTTAATGGCCCGGCCCTTTTTGTACGACCCGTCGGAATATCTGCAAAAAAGCAACTGGGGTAAGAAGGCAATGGAAAATCACCACCTTCAAACGTAATTTGAGATCAGCAAGGGATCGACGGTGGTGGCTGGTACAAACAGGTAGACGAAATCTTCTGAAATAGGCCTAGAGTCAGGGCAAGAACCTGTTCGGGAACCTGTCCAAGGTATAACACGGGACACACCTGCCACGTAACTTTTCACGTATTCAGGTCGCTTCACCTTCTTCCCGCTGCGACTAAAACGACGGGTAATGTCTAAAGGACTTTCTTCGCACGACCACGGATTATTATTCCACTGGCTTTAAAGAAGCGTATTGTGCTATCAATTTAAACCTAACCGCACCTCTTTAGTCGGCAAGTATGAATCGTTCTCGGGTATCGAGAAATTCGATTAAGATGTTTTTACATACAGATAAGCAAATTATTTTAACGACTTCACTTCATGTAATATTTTAAATTCCTTTTTTGTAAACATTACTTCGATACCTATTTTAATATCCTTTGTTTCTTTCCTGATAATTTTATCGCTACGATTTAGCGTTGTATTATAATTCAGTCTTACATGTTCTCGGATCAAATTTCTCAATTTCTGGGTTATCGTGGCGTCAGGGATAATTTAATTACCCGCCGCTGTGATTTGCAAAGGTTGTAAAGTAAGCTACCTGCAAAGTGTCGATAACCTACAAAGATCAGAGAGTTAGTCATAATTTATGTATAAAGTATGAAACATACATCGGTTGAAAAATTATACATAAATCTTTTTTGCAAATTTTGTAGCAGTTATACACTACAAACTGCTATAAATCCATTGAATGAAAATATAATTGTTACATTAGATGTTTTATAAATTTAATTTTAAGAGCACCATTTAAAACTTCCAATAGCGTTACATCGAAATCCACTATATCCATCAAAACAGAAACAGGATTGAAAACAAATACCGAACTTCAGTACAGTGAATGACCGAAGTTTTCAAAATGAGTATTTTCAATTAGAAGAGATCGATATATTATTCTTACACTTTCTATTTTAACACTATAAATCTTCTGCAATTGTATCTAAAAATTGATAGTGTATTTCGAGCGTTGTTTTCGCATTTATATTTTTGAAATAACCCTGGCGTATATTCTACTAGAGAATTACTTTCACTTTCACATATTCGTGCCGTTCAAGAACACATTCGTTTTAGAACGATGTTTAACTTCAATTTATTTTTGATATAACGAATGTATTTCCGCGCAAATATAATTTCGTAGGTATTAAACAAAAAATCTGAAAACAAAGATTTGATCAATGGATTTACATCGTGCAGTGCATCGCGTTGCGAATATAAGAGAATATGCAGTGTGCGAAACAATGCAATATACTTTTACGAGCAATTTACAATTTCGCGTACAAAATGAAAAATGGTCATTTTATTCCGAACGAGGCGTTCTTTATACCTTACAAATTTAATTTATATATTGCGTTTATGTTCCACATGGAACGCAGATGTAAGCAATAGTTTAATGCCCAGAGTTTTGTGGATAATAAAATTGGTGTTAAACAGAACTATTTTTTGAAAACAATAATTTCTTTCTTGACAATCTTTGGACACCCTATGCTAGAGAGGATGTATCCTAATTATTGTAATAAATCCACTGCACATATGGGGCTGTCCAATTGAAGAAAGAACGTTGATTACGGTGGACACTAAAAGGACCTCCCTCGGGACTCTATCAGGTGATCGTTGTTTACAATTGGGATATTTCTGTCAATCTATCTCGTAATCCCTTGTCTACAATAACATTTCTTCGTATGTGTAAGAGAAACGAGTAATTTGTACCTTGTTTAAATTCCTTTAGAAATTTTTACAGCAAGAAGCTGTCATCTTTAAACGGAAGAGACGCATTCCAATCATGCATAGTAATATTTCCATGTACGGCACCAACATGCCTTCTTGTAAGAAAAAATAGTAAATTTTCTTACTTTTCTCGGCATTATTACTACGTTCGGATTTTCAACGTACGTCTATGAACGTTTATATGAAACGCACGCATTTATAGAAAGATACACACACACTCATACTGCGTCCACATGAAACGTTCAGCCTTTCTCGCGCGGCATCGAGGAATGCTTTGTAATTGGGTCGCTCGGTTATACGTACGTCGCATGACGTAAATTACATCTTTATACAAGGAATAATTCTACACGCTCAAATTGCCCTCGCTGCTCATAACAATGGATGACCACGCCCAATTCTCGTAAATATTTTTATCGAAACGAATGGCCAAATAAAACTACCTTTTTCGTGCTAATTTACAATCAGACATTTGATGGTTCAAAACAAATAACGATTTCATTAGAAACTCGGAGATCCAATGCACGAGATAGCGAAATGTAATACCAGATCTCATCTGGATGAATCGAAACGAACAAAATTTGTTAATATTTCCTATCAGATTAAATTTCTGTCATTTTTTATGAGGAGGTCGACGTAGATCGTACAAAGTTGTGCGGCAATTTCGGTCTACTTTTCGATATCACGGAATTATGTAGCAGGATGAAAAATAACGATTACGTACCGAATGAAAATTACATTAATGCCAGGAAACGGCCACATTGTATCTAATTGTTAAGTATAACGCTGACATAAATGTCAGTCGAGCGTCGTTGAAGGCAACGTTCTCCACCTCGCAATACTTAAATAATATTACGCCAATATGCACGCAGGTATCACTTTTACTGCATTTTGAGTTTCGAGTTGCAAAATGACGAATAAATCTTGGGAATCCCATGTTATTCGCAATTACGTTTCATTCAAGTCCGAAGTAATCAACAAAAGTGCAGTTACGGAGATTCATTGAGCTCGGCTGTCAAGAGTTGCATGGCGTATGGGCTGTCGCACGATTCCCCACAGAATGCGTTATAAATAGTTATCAAAACCAAATAAAACATTGCCTAGTGATATTTCCCCGTTTTCCAAAATCACCACTAGAAAATTCCAGTCAAAAACGTCGTAGTCGGACACGAATGGCTAAAATAATTTTCGGAGGATTTTCTAAGTTCCTAATTTAAGGCACGTACGGCGATAGTTTTCGCAGGTGGCGTGTTTATTGCGCGCGAAATATGCTATTTAAAACAATATTGCGGCCTCGCCTGTCGAGACCGGCCGCTAAGCGTTACTGTTAATAAATACAACAGCGAGTGTACATGCGCTTACTTTGCGACCGACGTGAATACGGACTAATCGATACGAATCGTCTTGAGTGCTCGTGAAATGCGGCCAATTTCCCGGAAAGTCCGCGAAGAGTAAATAAGCGCTATTCGATTTCGCCATCTGCTGCAATCGGCGAAAGCTTATTGAGAAAATTAATTAAAATGGTTTGATTTTTCGTTTCAAAATTTAAGTCGCTGCTGTTACTTGCCGAATGGTACTAGCGTAATTTAATAAAATGCTACTCAAATAAGGTAAATTACTTCAGTCTCGAATCTATAGGTTTAGTCGATGCCAGTTATGTTATTAAAATCATTAAAAATGAGTGAAGCGTAAATAATTTCAAAAAGAAAGGAAATACTGGCGAGGAGTAACGCACTTGACATTTTTCTATTCTTTCAGCGTACTGAACTTGACTATTCTAAAATCCTAAATTCCGATCGATTCATGCGTGATAACTGTCGCGTGAGATACGCACACTGAAATTTACATAGAGAACTTAACTGTAAAAACTATGGGAATAATTTAGCACGAATGAGTGATTCAGCAATCAGAGCGTGACGTGTATAAATTCACCTACCAAGGTTATTTATCAATTTCACTAATTGCAGGTAAAAGTGCTGTTCCTATGACATTTCATTCAAATAATATTAATAATCGATTACTTTTATCATATACCGAATAATATCGAGTGGGGAAAATTACGTTTATGAATTAATGGGAGCAATCCACGAAGTATACAACATTACTATCGCACGTACTGTACCGCCGATTAATCGAACTACGCATGAAAAGTGTGTTAGCATTTCTTGTAATTGCAAGCATATGCACCATTGACCGAAACATGCGATATCCTCACGTGTAAGGCAGAAATTCGTGTCACGACGAGACACGCATACAACTCTTAGATGGCCACTTATACTTACATAAATTAATAACGTAATTTATACTAATAAGAAAGTAGTGTAAACAAGTTGCGAAATCCCGTTACATTTTAAAACGCGTAAATAATGAGCCGCAAAGAAATAATTTCGCGATATTAAAAGCATCGCGCGACTATGCCGACAAAATATATTTAAAATTTCATAACGCATTATACAAATTATAATTTGCGCAATGCGCGCTTGGTATGCATTACAAGTTCTTTATTGCAAATAAATGCTATTATGCGTAATTATCATTGCACATTTCCTTGTTTTCACGGATAATAAATGAACAAGGTCCAACACAGTGAAAATAACAGAACAATCGTGTATTTCGTACAGTCGCTTTCCGAGGAAACCGCTTTCATTCGAATAGATCGCGGAGGCGCTTTCAGTCGTCTAGTTCTCAATGAACATCTTGAGAAATCTCGGTAAACAACTTAGCTCCACACTTGTTAGTAGCATTCTGCATTTTTTATCACGCGGGAATAACTAAACGTATTAACAACTTCAAGGTTTCTTGTCATTTTATCGATCTGACGTTTTCCTTTTGATTTCTTCTTATTCTAATCCAGTCCGACCGCAATTTTAAAGTGGAACGAGGTGCGTAAAATTGTCCTTTAACTTAAGGCGGCACCAACACCATAAATTAAATTTAACTAGGGAAATCGACAGTATTTCTGTGGTCGACCACCAGCGTTTTCCACGTTACAAATGGATTTTGTACTGCTTATTCCCATTATTCACAGACATCAGGGTACATTGTCAAAATTTGCAATGTTTCAACTTGAACGAGTTTCTTAAAGTTTGCGAGATTACATGGAAAAGTTTCATTCCAACAGGTAATACAAAAGTCACGGTCGATGACCCATTCGGTCAAGATAGTCCAGTTCCTTTCTCTCCAACGTTTCGGTTCCATGACCCGAGTGACGGTCAGTGGCCACGGCCATTAGTAGAAGCACCGGCACCCAAGTTCATTTCGGCAGCGTTATTCTACGAGTTTGAAGGGTTCCTAAAGTTAGCTCTGGCGTCGCAAAAAAACGGTCCTATTACGTCGATCCTTCATTATGATATGACGTCAGCGAAATAACCGGTTTGCACGGTTGATAGTTTCGTTTTCCGCGGGAGTGACCGACCACGGATTTTCATAAACCATCTGGAACGCCGGATTATTTCTTCGCTCACAATTCAACCGTGCGTGACGGATGATAACGCTGCATCGTCCGGCATTACGAAAACGAATCTGGGTCTGCGAACACCAAACATGCAGTTTGCATCAAGAATAAAAATATGTTGTTTTGCTCCTTATTTATTTTCATAGAAATTTTATAAAATATATAAGATTCTATAAAAACCCCCTTTTTTGACATTAAACATTGTCGTATTTTAATAGTAAGAGTGTTCAATCAGTCCCAAATTCGCCTTTAGAAGCACTCAATGTCGAGAAAAACATAATCGCATCGATTATGTAAACGTTACGTTGTTAAAAGTAGGGAGTTAAATCGATACCATACTTTACACCGATGCATAGTCGGTATTGTAAATATTCGGTGTGATAAATAATCAACAGATATATCCTCGATAATGTCGGTGATATTTTATCTTGTTCACCCCTGTTTTATATTTTTGCATTTGTTTATAGTTTGTGGATACAGACACCTTTTAAACCTTCCGTTAGTAGCGGAATTTTAAAAGTGTAAGACACCTCGAATATACGGTAAGAGTAGACAAGTTATCTTGAGTCTTCTAATACCAGTGCAGTGCCATTTAACGAGTCCTTATAGCTAACTTAAAAATAAAATTTTGTAATGAATGTTTTGCCAGATTATTCAGCAACTTGTATTTAGCAAGTCACTGAATATTTTATTCGTCTCAGGGCAATATTTTGTAAAGTGTTATGTTTTGTTTTCAGCATTGCTGCGACGTTTTATACATTTTCATCCACGGGGTTGTTAGCTCCACTTTCTTCATTATTGTATGTACATTCTCTAAATCTTGTTGTATTGTACTTATTACCTCGTGACCTAATTTGTATTAAAAACAAAAAAGAATTTAATAACAAACATTAAAGAAATTAAAGATAAATAACTGACATAAAAAACAACAAACTTTAATAAAATGTCGAATGTCGAAACGAGTGTAAATATTTATTAAAAAAATGGCATTGAATCTCGATAAAACGCTTTGCTTGTAAAACACTCTCGGACCGTACGTGTTGAGTCTCATGAAATATTCATGCGACAAATTAATATCTTAAACCTGATTACGAAAGTTAAAGACGAGAAACTCCGAATCTTAGAAAACTCTATTTCCAAACATAACAAGTAGAAAACGACATTACTATTGAATAAATCTGGTGGGATAATAGTAAAACTTGCTCATTTTTAATGTAAATTCCGAATACAACATCCCCGCAATGGCACTCCCCTTTCAAGATTCGATAACAAACTTCAAGTTCGAAGGAGGTTTGCAAAGTTTGATCGAATTGCATTGTTCGTCCACTCACAAATATCATGTCACCTTATTTCCCGTATTCGTATACGTTTGGAATACCGAATCCAGTAACGAAAAAACTTCGGCTCGGGAATCGGTAGTTTTATAAATATTTTTGTTCGGTGGATAATTCAAATACCCAATAAAGGGCACCATTTTTAGCCCAACTTTCCAGGTAAATTTAAATGAATTGCCATCCTTCCAATTAATAATTATTAATAATCAACTTATGTAAGACCTTTATTTCAAGCTCCCTGCAGTTTTTCAGTGTTGATATATTTCGAAGGTTCAATTGGTATTTTCTCCCGATTCGCAACAAAAACTACTATCACTTGGTAATTAAAACAGCAGTATCTCAATTAACAGTTCTTGCATCGTGCAACTGCTAATTACGATGTAAAAAAATTTCTATCGTTACTGACCAGTTTGTTCAATCTCCGCCGTAGCCTACGCTGCCTCGACAAAAAGGCGGAGGATCTGGAATAAAGACGGTGAATAGACTTCTGCATTTGCGAGGAGCTCTTTTCAGCGTATTTATTTTATTCGCCGAAAAAGCAAGGGAAAGAAGAAGCTGGAAGAACGGTAAAGAAATGAGAAGAAAGAAGACAGGTCATCGTGTTCGACATCGTTGAATAATTATAAGTTTGATGAACGACCCTTTCTTCTGTTGGGTAGGTAACAAACTTAGACGTCAATGTGCGATCGAAATAAGAACTCGATAAAGCATAACTCGAACCCAGTCAATGAAACCCTTGATTGAATTACTTTTTTTTTTTTAATTTTACAGTCCGAAACTTTAAACTAAGAAAGACACCTACACAAGTTCACCTATTATTATTGTTTTTGTGTACTTCCGGCAAGACCGTGATTTTTGTCGCGCTCGGGTTGTCGCATCATCAACTAAGACGACTGTGACCCTCTCCCACCAACTTTTTATCTTCCAGCATTTTTTTTCATTTCCGTTGTCCTTTTTGTAATCTTTTCTTCCAATCATTCGTTTCCTGTACAATCTGTCATTTCAGAAATGTACTAATCATGTCTGATTTTCTACTGTCCTTGATATTTTCCTAAAACACTAGTCAGTTTTCAGGTATTTGAAACAACTTCGGAAGAATGATTCAATTTTTGACATTTTATATATAGATCTGTATCAACTTGAGAGCCAACGGAGGTCACGTCACCACAATTATAATCCCGTAATTAGAAAGGCGTTGGTTCAGTTTCCGCATATCGTTAATACCATCACGCACGTCGCGTATACACATATCAAGATTAGCGACATCCCCAATAGCCCTATCTCATTATGGATAATGATTTTTATAAAATTCCTATGAAATATATTTTTTCAAACCAACACCTGCTCTTCAGCGGTGAGAATATTTACGATGACTGTCGATTGCAACGACGCGTCCGTTGTATTTTATTCCCATCGCTGACATTTTATTCTGTTTAATAAGCATTAATGAAATCTATTCATCATATTGTTTGCAAAAGTACGAGACCCAAAATAGGTCAGTAAGTAATTTGGACGTAAATGATTGATCTCCACATGTTATTAACGTCGCCCTCGCAAAATTTTAAATAATGTAATGAAAATGAAATGTGAATAACAGTGCAGGTTAATAAACCGGATTCAAGTACAAAATTTCTAAATTCGAAATAAAATGTAGGAAATGTAGTTCATAAAGACATGACATAAGACTACTCTTAAAATCTTCTCATGATGTTGATAGACAATAAATATATTGAACTATTTTATCAAAAATATCCTATAAAGTACGAATGGCCGAATCAATGGTTTAAATTGATCAAAGAATTCAAAAATTACAGAGCAATGGCTCTAACGAAGTACCGACTTCTTTATGACAATTGAACGAGTAAGTGACCAGAATGGAACAGCAGAAACAGAAGGCACTCGAAAGCAAGCAACAAGAAAGAGCATCCGTAGAATCGATTTTCCGTTGCGTGTTCGCCATCAAAATAAACATCGCTTAAAAATTCTGTTAAATTATCTTCACCGTCATTTCCATATTTACCTACCTACCGGATGTTTTAAAAAAATTAAAAGGAAAAGCTAGAGACTGCGAAAGGAGCTCGTAACAACTTTCTAAAAGGTAAAAAATTGCATTTTTTTTTGCACCCATCGGAAGTGCCGAGATATCGAACGCGCATTATTTTAATTGATCTCAAATTCGTATTCGATCAACTTTATCGAAGAACCATTACACGAATAATGACATGCATAATTAATTAAGATAATGAGATTTATGATCGTTTCATTATATTAATTAAAGCACCGTTATTGAAACACGTTCATTTTTCATATTTATTCCATTTTGGCAATTTTGTAACGAAATCGTCTATTGTGTCAAGGATGCCTATTTTTATTTAATTCGTTAAAAAATTTGCTTTATGTCAGGAATAATAAAATTGTATGGCGCATTAAAGGCGCAAAATTATATTTTGCGTCCTAGTTGGACCAAAACTTTTATATGCAATAAGGTAGGAATTATCATTTTATCATTTAACCTTGGGTGGTGTATTACAAAATTATAATTACTATTCAATTACTGCAGTGAACGATATATTAATATCCATTTTGAACTAGTTTCGATTGCGTCAGATGTAAAACGATCGTTTCCACTTCCATCTAGTGAAATTTCATAATTTCATAAACTGTTCCGAAATATATGACCGTTACTACTTAAGCCTTGTATTATCTAAGTAGTAAGAACATCTACGAAATCTCAAAAAATTTGAATTATAATTTTTGGTTATTTTTGTCTCTCACACTAGTAAACTTACAAATTTTCTCACATATTTGGAAAGTTGTGACTATATTTTTACAGTGTGACGTAAATATTAATACACATAGAATTTTACGGCATGTATACACCTACATAATTACAGTCATATAAAATATACTAGTGTTAGGTTCATACTAGAAAAGAGTGTTTACTACGGCGAGAAATTTACTAGTGTGAGGATCTATTGTACTTGTTATGTTAAGAAATCAAAAAGTAAACATTTAAAAAGATGATATGTGACGTTCTTCTCTTAAAGAACAAAGGAAGACTAACAAATCAGGTAAAGTACATAAAGAATTTTCATAAACAATGGTTGAAATATAAAATCTTACATTGTGTAGATATGACCTTTATATTTTGTCTTTATAAATAAAATAATAAACAAGCCATTTCAGAAATGTTTGTAAACGATTCCTAGAAAAATTTATAACGAATTTCGCGAATGCAACAATCAAACTAATTTTATAAATATTTTGTTTAATGTATTTTTGAAGAAACACACATTCCTGCCCAATTCTAGAAAAAGATTTAATATGCAAAGTTTATTATATCATTCTAAGCATAATTGGTACGTTTGTATTAAAATATCTCATAGAATAAATAAAAACATAAAGTATAGCTTCCAATTACGATCAAAGTCAATATTATTTTTTGTCCTTAATCTTAATATTTGTTTGCGATTCTGTATGACTCTTACGTTATCTAATCTACACCTCGCGACTGGATCTATTGTTTGCACACAAAAGTATACATATTAGTTTCTGTTTACCGTAACAGAAGCTGTACCAGTCAAACAAAATTGATAGATATCAAATTAGTTCTTAATAATAAGTATCAACAAAAAAAGATAAAATTATAAAACGTATTCAAACAACTTCAGAGGATAAACTGTTACATTGTAACTCAAGCAACGTTTAGCGATTAGATAGAAATGTGTGAAGTCGAATTTTACGCATACTATGAAACAAAATATTTTCGTCATAAAAATATCCCCGTCTCTCTCATAGAAATTTATTTTTGTTTCCATCACTTACAAAAATTAATTTATTAATGAATAATTATCGATTTTGAATATTAAACTTTAATAATTAATCAACGTCATTTGAATTGAAGTTCATGAATAATTTATATTATAAATTATAAATTCAGTCGCTATTTTGATAATTTATAATAAATTCTTCACTTTCGGCACAGTTAATTAATTACACTCTTGAATTGTACCTAAGTACAGCTTAAAGTCCTGAAAATTACATTTGACACATCTACTTTATGCATAGAATTAAAAAAGAAAACAACGTTTTTGATAAAAATGAAATGCTTTTATTTTTATTACGTTATAACCTGAAGGATTTTTTTGTAAAAGTGACAAATTTTTTTATTGTGACATTTTCTTTATGTATTATTGAATGTCATTCATTCAATTAATCTGTCCTGATTGCATTAAAATCTCTAAAAGTACTGAAGCTTAAAGACGTCTACTTTATACGAAAACCCAATTCATTATGGAATGAATTTGTGAATTTCGAAGAAATTGCTCGATAGATTAATATTATTTTAGATTATTTTAGATTCCATTAGGGGCAATTACGTTCGGAGTTTGTATAAAGTGTACAATTTTAAGTACTTTAATAGAAATAGAATTTATTTCGGGTATCATCAAAATTAATTCATTGAAAAATGTTTAAATAACTCAATAAAATGTTTACATTTATCTCTAATATTTAATCAAGTCAGTAAATTGAAAAAAAAAATGATAAATTGTTACTGATTTAAAAAATGATTGTAGTTTAATTTATTTTAAGGCTTATTTGTTTCTAAATCTGTTATTTATGTTTTTGGCCGGTATATAAAATTAGTATATTCATTTTTATCAATAAAAAGCATAAAAAACAATAATAACAAAAAATGCTTTTGAATTTTCATTGGACCCCAACGATACGGTCAAAACCGACAAAGCAGAAAGCCGATAGATAAAAAAACTGATAGTCGAAAAACCGATAGTCGAAAAACCGACGTTTAAAAAGCCGAGTTTAAACAAAAAACTGCGGGTCGAAAAACCGACACGTCAAAATACGACAGTAAAAAACCGACACTGCAAAAAATTACTGTCCGCTTATCGAAATGTCAATTTTTTGTTTCGGCTTTTTGACTGTTGGTTGTCGGTTTTTTTATCTGTCGACTTTTGGTTTTTCTCATCCCATACCCCTTTAAGTACGTTGATGTTAAAAGTAGGACACAACAGTTTTTGAAGCAAATAAGACATAATATTTTTGATGCAAGTAAGACACATTTTTTGGAGCATTTGTACTGATTTGACCTTAATATTATTAGAATTTATTTACCCTTCAACTACTTTGGTTTTAATTACTTATTCATAATTCGATTTCGATATCAAAACAAGTCCATTCATAAATCGAACCCAGCAATAAAAATGTCGGAATGGTGCGCAAAAATAAAGTTACTCCATTTTGAAACGTGGAGTTTTACAAACTTTTTAAGTATAGTTCATAAGTGTATTTCAATATTTTTATACAATAACTGAAAGTGTCTAAGAAATGAAGTTTCTTTTATTCAAAATATATTATGTTTTTGATTCTTTTTACGATCTTAAACCGGAACAGAGTAAAAATACATTAAATACTAGTTTTTTTAAGCATTATGACGTATTACGGACGAAATTCGTTATTGTAACAGGTTATCACAGAAAATGTATAATTTTACACTGAGAAAAAAATATGGGTGTACTTCCGAAAGCCACACACCTCCAATTTATTTGAAACTACGTATACTTATGTAATTTAATCCGCTGATTACGAATTACATAGTAAAAATTGCCGACAAGGTCATCTTCAAGGTCAAAATGAAAAAAAAAACGCATTTTTTGAATTTCTTCGCATTTATCTCCGAAAATACAAATCAGACGGAAAAAAGTTTCCAACAAAAAAGATAGAGATCAAATTCTCTACAAAAAAAGGTTCGATGCATTTTTATCGAAACATCAAAGGTAACGCCGTAATCGAAGGAGGAACATGATAATAATCTGTTCAACGTGTTCCTTTTGTATCTGATGGTTGGAGGTTAGGGTAGTATAAAAAGGGGGGTCTGGGGGGCGGAGCCCCCCAGAACGTAGGCACTCCCTACATTCAAGCATTGCTTTTCAAACTGTAGGATGTAGCCGTAAATAATCATAAATCTTAACGGGAGGGGGAGGGGGGGGGTATAAAAGTTAGTATAAAAAAGGGCAAAAATTGCCCTGATCCTGTCAACGGGAGCCGGAAATGCCTAGCAGAAAGTTCTGAGCATCGCAATTTCATCTAGTGGCGACAAGCCTAACTACATTGCAAAGAGATCGTTAACTAGATTATTGTCATGTTCCTCATCCGATTATGGCATTATTTTTGATATTTCGAAAAAAATGCATCTAACCTTTTTTGTAGAGAATTCGATTCTCTATCTTTTTTGTTTGAAACTTTTGTCCGTCTGATTTGTATTTTCGGAAATAAATGCGAATAAATGCAAAAAAAACGCGTTTTTTTCATTTTGACCTTGAAGATGACCTTGTCGGCAATTTTCATTACGTAATCAGCGCATCAAATTACGTAAGTATACGTATTTTCGAAAAAATTGGAGGTGTGTGGCTTTCGGAAGTTTATCCAAAAATATAACAAAATGTAAGTAAATTTAAGAAAATGTGAGTTACTCAGTAGGTACTCAATTTTTAACAGTTTTTATACCGACATTTTGTTAATCTGGTTGTAATTTAATAAATCCAATTTAGTTTTCTGAACTATATGCAGCTATAAAAATTATAACAAAAATTAAATATTTTTTAAGTTTTTTCAATTTCTCAGAATGAAAATGGAGGCACTCTAATGAAAGAGTGAATTCTCACTTCAGGCAGAGTGAGTTTCGTTCATTAGAAGTGAGATTTCACTCTTTCCATAGAGTGGCTCAATTTTCACATTTTGAATGAATTTTCACTCCATGAAATTTATAGAGTGTAGAGATTCGAATAAAAACATTTATTAAAGTTTCAATGAAATGAAAAAGCAATTATTAAAAAAAAAAATCATTTGCTAAAATTAAATCATAATCAGAACCGAAATCAAAAGTATGTGAAAATTCAATTTCTTAAAGTGAGCATTCACTCTTTCTAGAAAAGTAAGTTATTGTAAACAAAGGCTGAAATATCTCTTATGGTAGAAAACTCGTTCTTCGTGATATGAAAATTCACTTTTAAAAAATGACAATTTTCACTAGAATCGCTCAACTTTGGCTCCGAAAAGGGTAATTTTTAAAATTATTTTACTTTTTATTGCTTGCAGTAGAAGTATATAAACAAATCTTTATTAATAACTTAAAAAATGTACTCGTATAAGTTTATAACTTTTAGTATAAGTTTGCATCGTTCGAGTCGCATGAAAATTCGAATTTCTATTTCATTGCTTTTTATCAGTAGTAAACTCGAAAAAAATGAAAAAATGATCGATGGACTTCAATATTGTGAACTTCAAATACCTAAAAATCCTCAATTTTACTTGTAAAGTTATAAAAAAACATTTTTTTGAAATTCCTGCAAGAAACAGGTCGAAATATTAATTTGATTCTATCGACATAAATAATTTCAATAAAACAATTTCATACACTCCAGTATAAATAACAAAAACTAATTAATGGTGCGAAAAAGCGTAAATAATAAAAATTGTTCTAGTAAATTTAAAAAACAAAATGTTTATTATTACAAAGATTAACATAAAATATTTGCTACAACTGAAAAATTGAAAATTATGTATTTTTTGGGCACGTCAAGTGATAAATTGCTAAATTATTAATATTTGGGGAGGGGGTCGAACAACCGACAAATAAAAAACGGACAGGTCGGAAAAACCGATAGTAAAAAAGCCGACACTTAAAAATAAACACATCGACCAGCAGAGAGACATTTTTTGAAGTATCGGTTTATTTACTATCTGCTTTTCGACTATCGGCTTTATGTCTGTAGGTTTTTTTACCTTTCGGCTTTTTGATTTGTCGGTTTTTCGACCCGGATTCAATATTTGGGGTGCGGGTCGAACAACCGACAAATGAAAAAACGGACAGGTCAGAAAACCGACAATCAAAAAGCCGAAACAGAAAAAAATAAATACATCAACATCAGCAGCCAAGTATCGGTTTTTTTACTGTCAGCTTTTTGACTATCGACTTTATGTCTGTAGGTTTTTTGACCTGTCGGCTTTTTAATTTTTCGGTTTTTCGACCCGGATCCAATATTTGTAACAATAAATACATTTTTTAAGTAATTGTACTATTCAGCCATTTTATTTTCGGTTTTCTATATTGAATTCAATCGGTTATATTCTTTTAGATCTGCACTTATATATGTAAATTGTTTCTCTTACAATTTTAAAATCAATTGAATGAAATTATTAATTATATCTTGTTCCCTAGTAAAAATTTGTCCATTTTTTTTCTTACACTGTCCATTTCCCTTATACCTTTAACATGGTAAATAAGAATGTTATACAACAATTGTACAAAAAATGTTTTCATTTCTACCAGGGTTTTTCTTTGTTTGAAAAAGTAAAAAAATTTAACAACATTTGTAAACTTATAAATATTTAGTCAGTTCAACTAAATATTAGTTTTCCGGACTGAATCATGATACTCATTAGACATTCAGTTACTTGAACTAAAATGGAGCTAACAACTGCTACCAAGAAATAATATATTTAGTCAAAATTACCAATTATTTTTTTATTGTACAATGTAAGTGTAAACTATTTTTGAGTGTGAAAAAATAAGTCAGTAAATTTAACGTACTCAAAATACCCGAACTAAAAAAATAACTAATAATTCACTTACCAACAAAAGGCACAAATTCAAAATGATTACCTTTTTGTTAATTAAAATTGTACTAATAAATTAGTAATTTTTCACTAGTTAAAAAATAACACTTAATAACGATCCGGTTTTCGCCTTAGTTCAGAAATTTTTTAATGGTTTTAAGTAACGATGAATAATAAATATCCTAGAACAATAAAATTTGAAGCTGACGAACAAAAAAAAATCCTTTTACATTGAAAAAAATGTAAATATTCCTGCTTAAAAAGGAATTTTTGATGAAGTTCCAGTATGTTAAAATTTAAAATAACTCTTGGTTATAATTACTATACTACGTTTTAGTTTTTACCATCAATTTTGGAATTGTTCCAAAAATATTAAATAATAATTTTTCTGTTTTTACTTTAAGTACAAGAGTTTTTGTTTTGTTTTCGCAACACATAACTCCGAAACAATTCTCAAAATTCAAGAATTAAAAAAATTAAACCCACGAATTTCGAAACTAAACAAGAAACAATAACACCAATTGCACTTACATTTCACAGAAAATTCTGAATTATGTTATTAAAACAAAACACGCTCAAAAAATCACAAGAACAAAAATCTTTGAGGTCACACAAGATTAAACAAACTAGAAAAACACCTGCAATTCAATTTCCCCTTTTCGAGATATTTTCGAGCCCAAAAAACTTTTCGAAAACACCGATCTTTTAAGAATCCACGACAAAACCCTGAAAATTGTCAAGCGCAGATCCCACCTGAAAAAAAAGAACATCGCGACAATCGTCGACATAAAAAATAAAAATTTCCAACGCAGCCATGCGTGCGGAAGCGTTCCCGACTCGTTTATTCTCACGACCTTGAACACTTCACGCAAATTTCGAAAGTACGCGGGAATACAAAATTTAAAATTCGCATTTCGTTCGTTGCCTTGAATTTTAAATCTTTTATTCCGGTAAGGGCCGGCAAATTTTTCCATTTTTTTTCGCGGGAAAGATGGGATTGGAGACTCGTGAGAAGTTTCTGGATGATCTTGAGGGAACGAAATTGAGGATCGATACGTAAGTCGATTCCGTAACACGCACCGTCTCTTCGTTCGCCAGCGGGAAAACACCCGGAGGTACCGATTCCGTGGCATCGGCCTGAGAAACCGTAAGCTTAATTATCCCCACCCCAGTTTTCACTTCCGACGCAAAAAAAAAAAGATGGAGTTTTTCAGAACACACGAAAACGGCGCGCACTTTAAAAATTCGGTAATTTTTGGAGAACCCGCGAAACTTAAAATGGTTCCTCTGGATTTTTTTGGAGAACGCACCTTGTATTAACGTGGAGAGCGTCACGATGATGAGGGCCCCGAAGATCATCTTGGATACCTGCAGGAACATCTTCGTCCTTCTTCTTAGCTTCTTTCCTAAAGTTTTGCACTTTCACCAAAAACGGTTGCGGTTCGTCGCAAAACAACTATTCAGCCACAAACTTTTGATTTTTGGTTCCCTTCGTCTGGAGAACCCGCGATATTAAGCGCACTGAACTCTTCTCAAGGCGGTAAAAAATTCGCGAACACTCGGGTCGAACTCTCTCTCCGTATACAACGCGGATCGGATCGCGACTCGGCACGAATACCAACCAGATAGCTCGACGCGCGAAGACCGTCTGCCGCGCGCTTTCCTTTCGGCGCGATTCGTGAGTGTTCGGCACCCAGCCGGAGATACCCGAGAGCAACGGAACGCCACGATCCCGCCCGCGATAAAAGAGCCGGGGGAACTCTGTATATGTAACCCCCTCCCCCTGGACGCGACTGGATACATACGTGCATCGAAGACGAATCCTGGGGTATGACGCGACGATAGCCACTCCACTCCCATACACCCGCCAGGTGAGATCGTGGCAGAACACTTTCTTGGACCTCATACAAAACAATGTACAGGTCCTCATTTAATCGTGCAAGTGAATTTTTGAAATATTTTTTTTTTAAGGATATTGACCTCAAGGTTGTCGCGGATTTCGTTTTTACGTGCTTTTAAGTTTGTTTACGCGTGCCTCGTGTGTCGAAATGTGTGGGAAGTGATTTATTGAGCAGTTTTTTTTTATTTCGAATACGTCAGCATCGATGCTTGTTTGGAGTATACACTTTTTTGTTTATGTTTTGTGTTCTCGGTTATTCGAATGTTTTTTGTAATTTATATTAAATTTTTTTTAAGACGCTTGTATAATTTTGTCAGGCTGTCAGATTTATGTAAATTTCAGTTTATTAGCGTTATTTTTTTGGAGGTTTCTTGTTGAAATATATTTTTAAGGATTTTTGGGAAATGTATAACTAATTCCGTGACACTTTTAATATTTTATCTATAAAAAAAATTTTTTTTTGTTTATTGCACATCAAGTTATTTGCTTTGTTTTAAAATTCCATATCAAAATGTAATAATTTGCGGTCGAGATTCTTCGATTTGTCTGAAATTTTACTGGTGTTTTCTTCATCAAAAAATATTTATCCAGTTAAAATTTCAAGTCCTTATCTCTTATAGAAGTCTGACAATCTTCAATTTAGTAAAATTTGACATTTTATAAAATTTCATTTTCTAAAAAAATATCTAAATAGTGCAAATCAATTGAAAATTTGCGAAGGAATTCAGTCACATTTACGTTTTTTAGCTAAAATTTCACGCGAGAACAGGAGTAGGAAAAAACGACTTTTTCATTAAAAATTCATAACTTAAAAAAACCTATTTCTATTTGGCTCTAATTTTCATGGAAGTTAGTTAAAAGTACACACTTTGAAAAGATTATATAAGGGATCTGGGCTTTTTTTGCTATAGTTTTTAAAAATAGCATGAAAATCCAATTTTTTCAACGATTTGTTCCAGTTTTCGCGCATTTTTGTGCATACGCAGAAGTGGAGAAGAAATCTGAACCCAAATTTAGTTTCCTTGAAAAAATTCCAACTTTTAATTTATTTTCGATAGAATTTACCAAGAAAGTAAGTTAAAATAATGTATCGGAGTGTATGTTTAGTTATCCACGTACAAAATCATGTTTCCAATATTTATGGGAATGCTAATTATGAATCCGATGTATTTTTTTAAACAGCAGTTCTGTTTTATTACGGATTAATGTACGATAAAAATGTATTGTCTGCAAATAGCCAACATTTTTTTTTGTTACCGGGATCAAGAGAGAGGAATTAGCACAACAATATTGACCCAATTTTTTGTTGTTGCTTTTATGATTTTTAATTTTTTTTAATCGTTTGTCTTTGCAGTAAAAATGGACTAATAAGACAAAATAATAAAATGTTTTTATGGTTCTTCCTTGTAGCCGTAGCAAAGATGAGGATGTTTTTATCTTAAACTCTATATCGAAAAAATTTCCATACACATCGATATTGTACACCATGAACATCTCAAAAAAATACTTTTATGTACGTCTTTTCGGTGCGTAAAGTAAACTTTACGCACTCGATTATACTTTACGCACGGAAAAGCCGTACGTAAACAATATTTCGGCACACGTGTGTATGTGTAAAGTTCTTTACGCATACGCACTTGTATCGAAAACTACTATTTACTTTTGAATGGCTATAATGAAGAGTAAACACTCCTGCATTGTATTCTTCGAAAACTCAAAATGTACATTTTTTTAAAAATGGTGTTTAATAGTATATTATGCTTCAAGGGAGGAAAGCGCGCGATTCCTGAGCGGGAGGTTTGCTGCCCGAACGATGCGAGGGCTACTTTTCTCCTGACCCCATCCATTACTCCCGCTGGCGGCACTTTCCGTCCCTAGGGAGTAATGAGAACGAAGTGCGCATGCGCGCTGGCGCCCGGGCAGAATCGGCAACTTTCGTCCCGCGTTCCAGGCATGAAATACGGACATTCCGACGCGGTCGGGAGAAAACAAAATTTTTATGAAAATTTAATTTTCTCCATTTTTGTTGCATTTTATAACGAAAGATAGGCACTCTCTCGCAAACTACATGTTTTAAAAGTATAATATCAGGAGATAATATAGAAAAAATGTTTGCGGACCTCTCCAAAAAAACACATTTTTCATTTCGTCTGAAAGACAAAATACAAAGGATAGTTTCCCCCATCTTTAGAAAGAACGTAGTTTATAGTATTGAATAGAATGTAAACAAAATGTCGAAGGGGGCCAATGTTATAAATTTCAAGGTCGAAAAATAGTACTTTTCGGATTAAGGGCGTAAAATAACATTTTTAGGCGTTACCTCAAATAAGTAGGTTTTTACCGATTTTTTGGTTTATTTTCTTTCAATTTTCGCTATTTCTCTGTCACTACCTAGGAGTGAAACTCAAAATGACCTTCTACACTTGTGACCTATCAATAATCGGTTTATAACCTAAAAATTGTGTGCAAACGAGCGCAACCTCAATATAAGTCAATCATTAAGTAAATCATCCTTGGAAGCCTAATTTTAAAATTATCCATTCCTAACCTTAAATATTATAGATATCATTTATATAATATTATAGATTATTATAGATTCTAGATTATATATCCTTAAATACTATACCGAGAATTAAACCTACTTCACAACTACTTATACCGCATTCTCTAGCCACTTAATTACTTGCGTGGGTCATCTTCAACCCTCGATTTTACTTTCTGAAAACAAAAATCGGAGAAAGGAGACGGAGAAAGGAGGACTGATCAAAAAGACGCAAGTGGTCCCTTTGACAATTGTTGTTATTGCCCTAAAAAATACGATTCATGCGAAGAAACTACAAGATTATTTTTATTTGTCGGTTTTTTTTCAAAAAATTTATTGTAACTTTGTACTTTCAAATCGCCGGTTGATTCCATCCACGGAATTCGAAAGAGGAGATAAAAAACAATCAGTCTTGTATTATTTCCATTTTTTTAAAGGCGTTTGCAACAAAAGTTTCAGCACTAAAAGTCGGAGTGAAAGTTGCACGGATCGTTATATACTCTATATTTCTACGAATATTTTAAGTATTAATTGTTTGTTTTACGCATTTTATAGCCCGAAGCATGCACCCTGGGAAATAAGAAAAGTGGTGAGATAAATTGATTCAGATTTTTATTTCAAAAATTAATTAATAAAAGTCACTGGTTTAACTTGACATAATATATGTTAATTACAAATACAGTTTTTTCTTAACTGCTGTATGCATTTTACAACAAGTAATCGACTTCAAAAATCATGGTTTAGACAGACCAGGACAATAAGAATTTCTAAAAAAACGATTGGTATCCAAGTATTATTATACTTGCATATATTAAAACACAAAAAAGGGAAAAAGGACCGCGGAAAATTCCAAATTTTATCTAAAATATTTTAACTAGCCATCCCTGACTGAAATACTGCCAATTTTTTTTTTATTCAGTCCATCTTCTGGTAGAACTCAGGGGCTTAGAGCTATATAAAAGTGCCCACAATCTACAGAAATCCCCTTTTGTTAGAAAATCAATATTTTGTAAAAAAAACTGTCTACTGTATTGGATAAAATTAAATGTACTAAATCTGCCCTCAGGTATGTCTAAAAATTTTGCCTAAAATGGATGAAAAACTATTCAAAATACGTATCAAATAAATGTGGGTTGGAGAAGGGCGCATGTCAAATGCAGAATTAGGGATCTGTTTACGATCCTTAACCTTTGTTGTTTACATTTCAAATTTATTATTTTCCATTGTTCACGGTTCATGGAAAAATTTTCTCGCAAATGTTTAGTACGGATGAACAATCCGCGTGAGTTTTGGTGATAATGTCATTCATCGCTGTTTGTGTACAACTGATGTTTTTCCACGAGCGAGCCAAATCTGCTGAGGTTATGATGCCCAATCCTGTTACATTTAAAGAATGAGGATAACACGAAGAAATCCTGTATTAGCGTATAAACTCGAAATAATTTACAAATTGTTAACGACAGTATAACTGTCATGATGACTGTGATATGGTTGTGATTATGCAAACGAATATACGAATATATTCAAACTGATAAACGAAGTACTTTATGATTAAAAAAGCTTTATTAAATAAAATGAATAAAAACTAGGCAGAAATTGCATAAAAAGTACACGAAGACTCATACTAAAAAAAAAAAATTTAAAAGAAAAACATATTTCCACAAGGTATAAACAATGAAATGTATTTCACAAAATTATTTTACTAAATATATAAATTATTGAGGAAACTTAAGGAAGTTAAGTAGATACAACAATTTTTAATAAACTTTTTTTTCGTGTAATCAAGAACCTTTGAGGGTGAAAATAATTTGAGTCTACAGTTAATTTATATCGTTTTCGCAATATATGTCATATGGCAACTAATTCTGCCTATAACTAAATTAAATAGAGACCAGCAACAACGCAAAACTTGTTTGTCACAAGTACACATTGCACATTTTTCTCCCTTAATTTTACTACAGTTTCGGAATACAAATAAACTTGAAAACGTACGTCGTTGCGTGTTGAGATCCCCTCTAGCATCGTTTCTAATCTAACCCATAACTAACCCCAGTTTACATAATATGTAATACAAGAGGGTCAGAAAATTATTGTTTTCCCTCCCTCCGTTGGGTGTGCAGATATTTTAAAGTAACACTGTGACAAACTATCAGAAATGATCAATTTCTTGCCGTTTTACATCTTCTGAGGAATAGCACATTAAATATGCATTTTCTTTCAACCTGAAGTAAAATAATTTAAAAATTTTATTGAAGTAATATATTTGAATAAACTGAGTACAATCCGGAAACATGAAACTGAAGTTTTATGAGCAGTTGCCGTTACTGAACATTTTTATATGTTTCGTAATTTTCAGAGACAGTTTGTTAATTTCCGAATTCAGTATGGTAATTTTTTACTTTCTCGTTTTCAATTTTCAAATTTACATACTTTACGTACTTGTATTTATAGAGATACTAAAATTAGGGAATATGTAATACATTTTTTGTTATTATTGACGTTAATAAAATATATACAAATCGTGAGCTGAGAAACAAATTTAGTGGTTTTAAGAAAATTTTACTTGATTCAAGTAAATGGTTTCTTATTGGAATAGTCGCAACAAAATATTGATTAGAAAGAATATTCACCATTTAGTTGAAAACAAAAATAATTCCTTGACTAAATTTAATATTTGCTTAATTTCACAAAATATTTCATTTTTTAAAGAAAATCAATTCTTAGTTTAAACAATAAATTCTTTTAATTTCAGCAAATATTTACTTAAAAGAAATAGATATTTAATTCGTCGTATTAAATAATTTCTTCCTCCGACTTGATAATAAGTAAATATTTATTTGACTCTAAAAAATATTTCATTGCTTCAAAGTAAATAATTACTTGAAAAAGGTAAATATTTATTTGGGAAAATTGAGAACTGAAAAAAATGATTGTATAAAAATGCGATGTTGCTACTTTTTTTTTATTATTGAACTGTTTTTTGTTGTCCAGTCTTGAATGTTATGCGCATTCACAGAAAAAAGAAATACTTAAAATCAGCCAGAATTAAGGCTGAAAGTAAGACATAATGTAAACATGACTCCGATTTCTTAATTTCAGATACTGTGATTTAACTGAATTTAAGACAAAAATGGTATACAAAGGGTAAGAAGCATAATTAAAATTTTGAATTGATTTGATGATCGTTCAGTTGGTTGTGATTGCGTTGTGTTTATGCTTCGGTCTCCAGCCACTACGTGTTTTCGCGAAGTAATTCTTAAAACAATACTAAAACTTATTTTAAGAAAAACTTAAAATAAGTCATCATTTGGGATTAAGGTTCTCTTTTGATATCTTCTAAATGTCAGCTATTATGAGGTCTATTTTATAGTATATAAATTAAACTGATTTTTTAACCTCTTAATGCAGTCTTAAAATGAGCCATTACGTCAACTTATAGCGGTATTTTACTTATTTTAAGACGATATTCATACTGACTTTTGTTTCCTTACTTAATTTAAGACTATGCTGAATTTAAGACGTAATCATTTTAAGACTTTCTTTTTTCTGTGTTATTTTGGAGAAAAAGACTAGACGTTATCGTGGTTAATTATTCATTTTCAATCAGTGAATGTCGGATGTAATGACAACCTTGTAAATTAAGTCAATATAATACACCATTGAAACAGTCCCGCTATATTTACGTCCCAGCATATTGGCCCAGTTCCGTCTCGGTATATTTGTCTGTCGCCGCTCTCTTTTTCCCCCACCTTGCGCGCTGGGGCCTCAGGAAGGGCCTGCTATCACGTCACGCGACTGACGAGAGTGGGAGAACCGGCGCTCCCCTTCTTTTGACAAATATAAGGTGACGGGAGGGGAAGGCGAGGAACCAAGCGGGCAAATATACCGGGACTCTATCGTATTAAAGATAAACCAAATGAACGATCTCAAAACTAGTCGGATATGGATGTGTGTATTTAAAACAAAATGTTGCATAAATAAAACGATGCTAAAATCCATGTGCAATTTTTGCACGTTTGGTCTATAATGAGTTAACACTTTTAAATTTAAATATGTCCAGAAATTTTCTATACGTTCTCTTTGTGGGTCGTTTTGTTTTTTTTTATCCCAGGCAAGAAAATTCTTACAAAAACACTTGATTCTAAACATTTCATAATGTAAATAAAAAAAAGAAACGCGAGCCAACAATGTGGGAAAAATCGGGAAATATAACAACAGTCGTTCGTCGAAAAATTTGTTAAGTACTTAAATTACTTTATTTTAAAAATATTTCATACTATATATATAAACTATATTGTACAAATTTGTCATATAAATACAATTTTTCAGCAAATCCATGATAAAATGGAACACCAGATAACTAAGTACCCGGATCAATTATCTCATTAAACTAAATCTAATTGTACGGAAAAATTGCTTGAATCGTAATAGGAAAAGAATTGCATTTATTTAAGAAAAAATGTTGAATTGCATAACCAGTGTAATTAACAATATGTCGCAACTTAACTATAAATTTACTATTATATAATAATCTAAACGAAAGCAACGTGAGTACATATACAAGATAAAATTATATAAATGACTATAATTAAATAACTTATTTATATAATTTATAAAAATACTCGCGTGCATTCACCAATAAGTTTAATTGAATTATAACCGCACCATAATTTAATTCAGTTGCGCCTGTTTATTAAATTATCTGTGAACATTTTCTTTTATCTAATATTTTGATTTTTTTCGATTGAAGGATGAACATCAGTCGTGGTATATATCTGTGAATCGTCTCTCATAGATTTCTTATATAATTTTAAATTGCCAAAATAGTATTTTTCGATACAAGGGTAATATTTCATGCCCCTTTTTTTAAATTATTGTTTCTGTAATCAAATTCTTATTAATTAATTATTTTATTGCAATTAGAACTGTAATAACATAAAAGAATATTCGTTAGATTTTCTTCTCAACTTTTTATTAATTATTGTGTTAACAAATTAGTTAAAAAATTCTGATTTTGTATTTTTTTCAAAATCAACTTAACAAATAAGTTAATCCTCTTTACATGAGCTGAAGTATTGACATTTTTTTATTATTAATAGAAAACGAGTTACGCAAAGTTACTAATTGTAAATTATATACTAGTACATGCGCTTGATTAAATGTCAGTTCACAAAAAAGTTAAATGTTGTTGCTCGTGCGGAAAAATGTGGATAATTGTTCTTTTATGTATAAAACGACAATGTGATAATCTTAGCTACGTTATGTAACCGAATAGTTGAAGATGACACATATCTTGCGAATGAAACAATATTTTTTACTACCGATACAAATTACTAGGTTTTACCAGAATTCTATTTTGTTAAATTCATTACACAAATTGTATAGACCGCCGTAATATTTGTTTGAGAAAAATAAATGAAAAATTATTCATAACAATAACGGGAAAATAATTTATGATGTTGGGAAATATATTATTACTATATCATAATTAAGAACGAAAAATCAACTATCTAATGAATTGTTTTCCAAATATAAAAAAAAAGGTTTAAAACCTAAAAAAGTACACCATTATGACTATTATAATGCTAGTTAGTTCAATAATTTTGCTTCCGACTTTCTGACTGAAGAGAAACCGTTAGAAAAAATGTGATATATTGAAATCTCAACGTTACTATCCATATTCTTCAGCCAATATATTTTATATTTCAATATATTTATGTTATGAAATAATTTATGTTATTTTAATAAGATTTATTTTCCGAAATTTAGTCTTTTTTTTAAAGGAACGTACGTAGTGTATTTCGAAAGATGATTTACACCATGGCCCGTACCTAAAACTTTTACGGTCACAATATAAACACTGAAGGTCATAAAAATAAAAAACCTGTCTCTTTTAAGCTACACTTAATTTGTAGATCTTAGTAAATGATAGTTAGATAACATTCATAACAGTAGGCAAGATTCAAATTTTCACTTTTCATTTGTACATCGATTTCATAAGAATTTGGTTTTATTTTATTATATTAAGTTTTTATTAGACACTTTTAACAGTTTAGTGGCATTTTGCACTTATTGAGTATTAATCTTTAATATTTATATAATCAGCGTGTAGTAAAGATTAAAAATAGATTACGGGATGTAACCATAAAACGTTCTCAATTTTTATACAATTTAGGTACATACCGTATGCAAATTTCGTCCGTAGAGAAAGTAATTGAGTGTTCTATGCATTGCAAGTAAGTATCAACCACTCATACGACATCTTTGTGAGTCATTGTAAAACATACGTGACTAAGAGTGTTAAAATCCTAATGATAGGATTATTCATATAAATATAGGTAAAAATAGGAATATTCGTAGTGGGATATTCTAAATCATTTATTTTAAAAAACTGAAGTTGGCCGCAAAACTGAAGTTAGTTTAATTATCTTGTAAAATACATTATTTAAGCATTACTACTTATAACATTAAATAATTAAATATCATTTATTACAAACTGACAAGTACTATTACTATGTAATGCACAAAATGTCTACTTTGTGTCTAAAATAAATTAATCAGTATTGGAACGCAAATACTAACATCGAGTTTTCATAAAATTAATTCAAATATAATCTACGAATCTCAAATTTTCAATTGTTTTTACTTGTATTAGAATACTTGACCCTTTAAAAATGTGCGTAATTTGCACACTTATTACAGGATTGTTTTTTGTATGCAAAAAAAAAAAACATTTTAAATAATGGAGACATCCGCACCCACTAGTTTTTAGGTTTCTTTTTCCAATACCGCTGGAAATGTAAAAACAGACGTTTAACAGATTTTAACAATTTTTACTATGATACCGGTTTTTGATCATCGGCTAACCTATCACAAATGCTTTCCTGATAATTTTACTTCATAAATATGCCTGTCACATATTTTGATTTTTGTCGATTTGCATTTTAAAATGGCGAATGCTAAAATTCATTTAAAGTATATGGTTGAAATAGACGTGGATGACTTTCAAAAGGGCTTGAAAATTCATTAACTAATTTACGATTTTATATTATATGTTTAATGAAAATAATAAAGTGCAGATAAGTATACAGGATTGATCAGTGAGATTAGTTACAAATTATTTGAGCAGATCAATACGGATTGATTATACAACGACCTAAGAAAAATTACTTCGATAGTGCAGTGCCTCAAACTGTAAAATCAAAACGAGAAAATATTGTAAAACATGCTCATTTGATTATTGCTGTACACGTCTAAAAGGTATACAATTACTGAATTTTGAAAATTTTTTGATATTCGGATTTCATTTTAATATCCAAATCACAAAAATCACAATAATCACAATTTGTGAAATATATAATGCAACTTATGTTTAGGACTTTTTGAAAAATAAAAAAACCTTTTTCTTGAAAAAAATATATTTATTCTCTACGTTTCGGCCTCTTCTGGGCCATCTTCAGGAATGATAAACGAATTTTGGAGTTCACACGTCATTTTAAAATCCAAATCGACAAAAATAAAAAATTGTGAAAGCAGATTTTTGAAATAAAACTATCGGGAACGCGTTTCTGATAGGATAGCCGGTGATCACAAACCCTTATAATTGTGAAAATTGCCTTTCAAAAAATAATATGGGAAAGCATACATTTGAAATAAAACTATTAGAAAGGGTAGGAAGTTGTACAAAATCGATATCATAGTGAAAATGGCCCTTAAAAAAAATGGTAGCTCAACAAAATATCTTTGAAAGAATGTGTTAAACACTATTTCAAATATTTATCAGCCCCATTCCAAAGAGCAACCTCAAAATTAGTATTATAGTAAAAACCGTTATTGCATATAAAAAAAATTATTCTAATTTGTGTGCAAATTGTGCACATTTGAACGTTAAACCCACACGGAAAAAAAATTCGATGATAATATATCCGAGAATATATGTGGCATATATATCACATATTCCATTTTTCGCCGAAAATATATGTGCAGTTATTTAGTATATATGTCGTATATATTTATTTCCGTGTGGGAAAGGGTTAATTAAAAATATTGAAATGTTAAAAAAGAAAATATTAAGATAAGATTTAGAACAGGATACTATGTGAGGTGGAATTTATAATGTTCTTGCAGATATCTGCTCAGTTTTGTGAACCGATAATATATTTCAAAATTATTGGAGACAAAGGTGAACTTTGACTCAAAAACGCCTCTGAATCGCAGAGAATAAGATGCCATTAAAATTGAAACGATTATTTTCAGATTTCTATGAATAATAAATCTAATTTTTTATTGACAGTTGTTAATCTTACTCTCTAAATCTGAATTAGTTAATACCTAATCAGAAATGAAAAGTGGATTAATCAATTAGTAATTTTTTACTAGAAAATGAAAAAGTACTAATTTATTAATAAAATTCTACTAATCTAAAAGTAGAAATAACAGTTCAGTAGCATCTTATAATTTATTAGTATTACTAATGAATTAGTAACCAACTTTTCGATTTTTAATTAGTATTTTTTAACTAATTCATATTTATAGGTATTATAATTCTTATACTTCAGAACGATGTACCCTTTTTCCTTGTACACATGTTTATTTATTGCATAGATGGACATTACTAATGCACGAAAAGAACAAATAGAAAATCATCTATAATTTTTAGACATTAATTTTAAACATTGTTTGTATTTCGAACAGAATCCAGGTTGATTAAAGTGATGTGATGTATTATTTTTTCAATTTTTTTTAAAAAAACAGAGACGTAAATTCAAGAAATTGCTTGCTTTTTATTATTATTTTCACAACCGACCGAATAAGCCACAACAAAATTAGTTTAAATTAGAAACTCATACATGAAGAGCTGAAAAGCAAATAAAAAACAAAACTGAAATAAAGAATAAAAAATGTCAACGAAATTTAAAAATAGTCTTAAAAGTTTTTTTTCTGAACATTTTTGCAAAAACTTTTATTACTTATCATATAGTAAATTGGAGGCAAACTCTTATGCGAATATGTACAGTTATTGATAATAAAAATTGCTGTTTTAGAGGAGATGCAATAAGTTTTAATATATTACTACGCTCATAATAAAAATTTAAACAACTGGGAATTTTTATTGAAAAAAATTTTCTTGTAATGAAAATCTATCATGATAGACTACATTTTTAATGGCTCACATTTTCTGAAAATAGTGGCCAAAAAATTTGTATGCATAAGATTTTGATCAAAATTATTTTTACGATCTACATTTTTGTTTAGAGAATAGAAAAATGCTACTGTTGTGATGTGTACTTTGTCTGTTAGTATTTAAGCACATTCCACTATTAAATCTTGTAATATGTCTCACTCGTCATTTATAATATATATAAAATTACTCCTTTATCATTTATTGAAATTAGTATAATTCTATAATTTGTCAACTTGATACAATTCGGCGTGAAAATTTTGACAATTTAGAATTTAAATCAATCATCCTTCCTAGTAATGTATACCACTTATAATTGTATAATGATGAAATTTGAACATTTTAATGCCTAAATGGACCGTAGTGTCGAACTGTCAATACGACCAAATTGATGTTATTTTAAGATCTACATCTAAAAATAGGAGTGTTTTGAATACTTTTCTTTAAAATCTGAATAGGATACAGGTACTTCAGAGAGCTTAGAATTCAATTTCAATTGAAATATGTTGACTCGTGTCGGCTTTTCAAGTTACTATTGTAAGGTCATGGTCAAATCATGGAATAAGAAATTTCTTTTCACTTTTATGCTCATCGGTGTATTCTTAGCAGAGCAGAAAATTCTTCTTTGAATTATGAAAATGATATTCCAAATTAAAATGTACATTAAATTCCTTAATGTGTTTTGAAATGTCGAAAGATTTCATTTAAAAAATGAACGATAATTAACATACGTAATATTCATTCATATTCATTACTTAACAATCACTTTTATACGAAAGACATGTAAAGTTCGAATTTTTTAAGTATCAGCGTTTAGAAAACGATATTTAATGAATTATAATGAATTATACTTTTTTTTAATAATAATGTGGAGTAAAATTATGATTTCATAAATTAAGACTCAAAATGTTGAAATCAGTCAATATTGGATTTAAAAAATCAAATACTTACCTGAAATTTACAATCCATTATTATATAATCCATATTTTAAATAACTAATGGCTACTTTCAGTTAAAATAATTATTAATAGAGCATATCATTATTTCCCGAACTTTTTTGACTCCCCTTGTGTTAGCAAAAGCAAAATTCACCTGTATGTCTCATTCCTTTGAGCAAATGACAAAAATCGAGAGCAAATACTTTTCTGACAGTGTTACAGTTCAATATTGAACAGAATACCCTTGTTTTTATTATTTCTGAAAATTGATGTAAATAATAGAGCCGAAAAAATTTTTGAAACAGTTTTTTTAACTCTTGAACAATTTTTAAGCCATTTTATATTGAACGATTATATCCACTAATATAATTATTAATTTAATCTATTGCTTTTCAAAGGTCGAGTCAATCTTAGTTACTTGATTAATAATTTGTACAGTAAATGCAAAAAAACTGCGAAATAACAGCATTTTTTTAAGATACCAGCTTCAATATGTTCGAAAGCTAATAATTTTTATTTTATTCGTAATTTCTAGTTAAAATAAACGAAAGTGTTATACTAAAACATTTTCTTTTAACGATGTTATAACATTTCCAAAGTATTACCGTTAGATACCATGATTATCAAACTTTTTGGGTTAGATAAAAGTATGTTAGTTATGTTTAATAAATGCACTGTTAAAAATGTCATAAAATTTAAAGTACATTTAACGTAAAGTACATTAATTTCTCTAATAGTATATTATGTGTACATAAATATATATTGTGAATAATATAATCTACATCTTCTGGAATTTGTTTGGCTGCACTTTCACAGTGTATAATTTACGCTTATAAAAGAAAATTATTCAAAAATTGTTTTTCTTGAATTCTTTCAAATTACATTCATTCTTTAGTAAGGCATTTAAAATTTGCAATTAATATTATTTATGTCTAGTCACATAGCAAAGTGATGAACAATCACCGAAAAAAGGTGAAAAATTACTATTTTTGCAATTCTTCGAATTTAAATGAATATTTATAAATACACAGTTTATTTCTTCCTTGTATAATTAAACGTATATAAATAGAATTTACAACAATATGTCATCTTTCTGCTTAAACTGGCATTATATACCGTTTATCCCCAATAATTTCAAATATTATGTAGTCTCTGATCGAAAATAAATTGTTGTAGATCACGGTTTCTATAATTCCATTACATCCAAGATGTTTATGTCGAAAATCGATCTTAAGATACGATGGACATAAAACTATCTACGACCATGAAAACTGGTTTTGTGAAAAACGTGTTTAAGATTTTGCCTGGGTCCGAGCACTGTCTCTACATTTCCATTTTAGTCATTTTTTAAAAATTCGATAACATTCCAGCGAAAATATATTTTTCGTAGACAAATACGGTTTTATGGATTTTCTTGCAACGACGATTTTTTATACGGAGTTTAAATATCTATAAAACCTGACTAATACACTTTTTATTTACATCTATTATATTCACATGAATTGCAATCTCAATAAATTTTGAAACAAACTTATGAGAAGACGCAAAATGTAAGTCAAAATAAGTTTTATTGTATTTCGGTTGAAAAATACTCACCAGCTATCGATTTATTTTGAGGAAAATATTATACAATTGTAATAACAGCTGGTTTCACTGGAAAAATCGGTCATCAAACATGAATGAAGTCGCACATAACTGAGTACCATCAAGAGAAAAGGTATTTACTATTTTTCCAAGTAGTAAACGATTTATTTGTCCAATGACATTTAAATCTCAGGCTACTGTACCTGTAGTAGATGAACAAATGTATTTTATCTTTTTTATCAATTTATCTCTTTTGAATTGGGTACCTAAAAATTAGTTGAATATTTTTATTGAATTTAAAAAAATTATTTTACATATTTTTTATTTCTAGGCTTTTTTCAAATACTACTTTAATTCGATATTTCATGTTAAAAAATTAATAACGACATTATTAGTATTTTTTTAATTTATCATTTTTCGATACACCATTCGAAAGAGCAGGATTTAGGCAATAAAAAACGTTGATTTCAAAAATTTTTTCATTGTGTTTTAGTACTAAAAAGTACTGTCAAAGTTCACGTTAAATTTTGTACTTTTGTTCCTTAAAGGGTTAAGTAGTTAAATAGTAGTCAACATTATCTTTTAATTCTTTTGTATACTAACTATAATTGAATTAAACAGGAACCCATAAATGATGTAATATATGGGTACGTTTTCTATTCATTTGTTTCACTGATATTAAAGTCTTTCTAAATTAAGCAGCTTAATTTTTTAAGATAGTACGCAAGGTGTACCATTAGTAGACAAAAGAATACCACCAATCTTAGAAATTAGACAAAAGAATGTTGTAATTCGAGAATCTGTTACAGTAATCGTGCCTCTTGCCATGCATAGAGATTTCTCATCGTTAATAATTATTTTCTGATGAATTAACCACATATAAAACCCGAGATGAAAGGGGCCATTACTAGCTAGATTTATTATACATAGTTACTATCATAATTTCATTGAATTTTAGCAAACACAATTGAGTAAATAACTTAAAATTTGTTATCGTAAAATATCAATTTACTTGGATTATGGGCTTGTTTAGGATAATTACGTTTAGTAGATGATGTATTACGTAAACGATGTTCAATCTCTCCAATATTGATTCCATATGCCAATAGAGCACTTTCCAACACATGCTAGAAATTAATATCATTTGTTTTTGATAATCACTCGTCTTTGAAATTACTAACTGGATTCTTGTTATTATCATCATGAAATTATTAAGTAACATATTTATTTAGGAATCAACTTTTATATTTGCTGGGTTATGTACCATTTGTATTATATGTAATTAGTTGAATGTATATAATTAGTATTATAGAAATATTACGTTTCAAAAATAATAAGTGTTTTGATAAATTAACCTTTTTGTTTCGAAAAAGTATTTTTAAATATAATAAAAATTATGCAAAGAATATTACAAATAGTACCAATATAAATTTGTTAATAACTATTAATGTTTTAATTGTTCATAAAGGAAAAAGTTATGCAGTGTACTATATATCTACATTTTCTAATCTTTTTATTGTTAAATGACAAAAATATAAATACAAGCAATATTTTTAATAAATTTTATGTTATATAGCTTATGTAAAGAATTTGTTTCTATTTGAGCCTCTTTAAAATTCCCCAAAATTCTAAAAATAGTGGTTTTTTGAAAAATATTAGTTAATTTACGATCAACGAGTTAAGCTAGAACTATCCTAATGAATCAAATAGAGAAGAGTGTGAAAGAAGCCACTTATTTAACTTTTTTATTGAAATAAGGATTACAGATTCGCCATCATGGTATTGAGGTACATATTTAAGCCGCCATTTTGAATTTTAAAATGACTCAAATTCGTAAATGTTACGCCAAAATACATATAAATAATCCAGCGCTTTATTCAGCACAGTTACATTTTTTAAAGTGCGACTACCATATTTTAGTCTTCATTTTGAGTTTTGAATATTTAACAATTGATTCACGTTCCAAAGAAACTTGGAGTATGTAATCATTATCTCTAACTGATTTATAAAAAGACAATAATGAGAAGTCGGATATATTGTACATTTCCTACAAGGTAAAGTCGCCGGTTTAAATTCGCCATTTTGAATACTAAAATCATGTTTTATGGACTATATTGACATCAAATGGTATATTTGTACTAATAACGACTTGAATTTAAATTTGTTATACTTTCCGGGAGAGAAGTGTATTGTAATATTTATAATAATTGTTATAAAAAATGAGTTAATGTATATTATTAATATATAATTATTTCCACCGTGGTAATAAATAAAAGTCATCACTTCCTTAGTTATGATAAATTTAAGAAATAACTAAGCGATTACTTTTATTTAATTTTTGTAATTGTCACAATTCGTATGGTAAATATTACAACACGCATTGTAATGATTACAATAATTATTGGAGAATATACAATGCATATCGTACATTTTATAATACGTAACCTAAATTTTACAATACATATTGTAAGTTTCACCATACATTCGCAACTGTATGAGTACTATTTTCTAATTAAACACCGTTAGTCTAAATATTGAAGTATTTTTTAATATCTGGGAACCCTGGCTTCATATCGGCGAATTAAAGTTTGAGCATTACAAAAATAGAACACTTCCCCACCATAGAACAAAAAATATAAATTCGTAGAAAAAATATGACGAGTAATTATCCAGTAGGAGGGTCACAAGAGTCTATTTTGGACAGAGGAAGTAATTAAACGAGGTAACTACTCGAAGTTTAAAACTGTCAACTATTCAATAATTTCTCACATTTTATGGTAATGATATTCTTGGTAGTTTTGACGATGAGAAATACACTCGCAGGCACTAAGTTTAGTTAATTTGTGCCACCTAAATTTTCAACGGGATCAGAGCATGGCACAAACCGCAATTTAATTGACAAATGCTTTGTTTAGTGGATGCAGTTTCAATCTAAACGGTTTAATATACAAACAGTGTAATTCAATTTAAGATGTATCTGGTTTAAACAAAGGATTTTCGTCGTAAGCTTCATTGGTGTTCCGTGTTTGTGAAACCAAGAATGCTTTGTCGTGTCGTGGAGAAACTTAATTGCAGGTAATAATGACGATATCTATTGTTAAAGAGAAATCAATTTCAGACAAATCTTCCATGGGAAATGTTTATTAATATATGTAACCTATATAAGAGGTCGCAAAAATTAAGCATTTCGGGTGTAAATGTAATAATTTTGATACATTTTCAATAATTTTGAGGATTTAAAAAGACACTGGATTTATTCGAAGAATTATATCTTAGCAAAATTTAATTTCAACACATTTTATTGAACAAGAAATTCACCAAAAATTTGATAGATTATTATTTTTCTATGTTCAGAAATATTTTTTACAAATTTCAGTTCATTGTCATCTATCTGACCATTTATTTACACTTTTCTCTCATAATCTGAAACGGTGAAAATGTCGCCAAATACGTCAGCTTAACCAATTTCCACTGTTAAATCATCTAGTTATTTCGCGTTCATCAATTACACTTTTTAACTAGTTGATTTTACTATTTAATCAATCGAAATATTGCATTTACTGAAACTCGTGCAGAACTCAACCCTAACACCCACTATTTCACTGGTTCTTTAGCTTCACCTACATTGTTTCAACACCGATCACTGAATGTAATCAGTGATTTGTTTTTCATCCTATCATAAGCTGAACAACTATATAATTACAATAAAGTAGATTTTAAGGTTGCAAGAACTTTATTCCTCGTATTTGTGCAGGTTTTTCTGGCCTAAGAAGTTTTTATAAAGGGAACGTAAATAAATGTTCTGTATTGTTTTTTGCGTTTTCATAATCGCATTTGAGTTCCACAAATTGTCCATGCAAGCACAAGATTCAAGATATCGAAAAATTGAATAATAGCGATTTGTTTCAGGTATCTATAATGTTTATCGTAATTGTTTGTTTTTAACCATTGTTATAACCTTTAAAATGGCATGCATGTACTACTATATAATTTGGTGGGAGTGTACAAAGTTATATTAGCTAAGTTTGTATTGTAGATTTTGCTCAAATTTGTTGAAGAGATTAATTATACTAGAAAATTAGTTTCTATTTACCACATGCAATACGCGAAACTATTAAGTGTTTGTGGCAATTAAAATATTTTCAATAGGTTTGTGTACTTAAGATGAGTAGGAGCTGATTTTTTTCACGCAAACAGCCCATTCAGTCGCTTTTTTATAAATTCACTTAATTGATCAGTTAGTAAACACTTTCCAGCTAAAAACACTTGATTTCATTCCACTGATTTCAGTAAAATTCACTGGATCGATCAGTGAATAGGCATTGTTTTGAAGCGGCAGAAATGTGATTTCATTTCAATGATATTCCAGCCAATTAGCGACTATGAACTGTCAATTAGTAGTATTTCGCTGGTTCAGATTAAGAGAGTTGATCACTGCATGAAAATTTAAGTTTTAGTATTTGCGTTTCTAAGATAGTAATTATGTTTTTTATAACAATAATCCACCTGGAAATTGAATCCAACTAGACTAAAGTCGGTAGTCAAGTGTTTTCAAACATTTTAGTTTTACGAAACAAAAATACACTACACTGAAAAACAAATTTAGTGGTTTTAATGAAACTTTACTTGATTCACGTACATAAATATTGGCAACCAAATAGTTATTAGAAATAATATTCACCGTTTACTTGAAAAAATAATAATTCCATCACTAAAATGAATATTTACTTAATTCCGGAAAATATTTCATTTTTACAAGTAAATAATTACTTACTATATATATAATTATTCACAGTAAATAGTGATCTCCTTTTAAATAAATATTTTGTTGCGACTATTTACGTAAACTATTTATGTAAACTATTTACTTGAATCAAGTAAATTTCTTTTGATAAATCATTTTTATTCAAAAGACTTAACTGCTTTTACTTAATTTCTGATTTGCTGATTTAATAGATCCGTTGGATATTGAACTTAGTAAATAATTTGAGGACTTTCATAGCATAACGTTTTGAACATTTCAATGTAAAAACAATTAAATGTACACGTTCTTAACAGTTGAGAATTTACACTGAAAGATTCACAATACGTCCATTTACTAGCTCACTTTTCACAATATAAAGAGTGAATTTTCATTCTAAGAAATTTAGAGACATCATTTTCCTTATAACATTTCCCATACTGTCTGGTGTCAGTGGGATATATCGGAAAATATAGATATTTCCTACATTTTTATGAAAAAAGTCCTATACTGGCAATGAAAATTGGGTTGAGTGTAGGGATTTTTCATGGAAAATATTTTCAGTGTAATTAATAATTAATAAGACTTTATAAATCTTTGTGCAAATTACTTAAAAAAATAAAATATTATTTTAAGTGTGTAGTAATCAGACCAATTTAGCATTAGATTAAAAAAATAAATCTTATGTTGTATTATTCATTTTTATTATTCTAAAATTTTAAATTTAATCTCGAATTTCTTGAAATGTCAGAAATTTTTATGTTAGTCTCGACTAGTTTCGTATTTTAATGTTTGAGTGTGTCATTAACATTGTACAGAAAAAGATGGTCACTTTTCTTGTACATTCAACAAAAAAGAAAATAATTATCTAAACTTTGCGGATCACTTTTTGCCCCGTTACCGACACTCGAGCAACTCCACTACGTTCGCACAGCATTTTACTCCATTATGTGCGCTCGTTCAATCCTACAAAATACGAGGAGGTGGCTCCACCTGTTGCACATTTCATGGACCTCTAACGATATCCTAACACACGAAATAACTAGATATTTCAATTAAAAAAATAAAATGTAAATAATTACACCAATAATATTTTTACCTACCTTGAGTGAATTAAAGCCATACACGAATTTCAGAAATCAAATTTGACCTGTTACTCTTTTTTTTTGTATCTTTTGACGTAAATTTGTCTAATGTTTTCAGCAAATCATTGGAACGAAAATATAAACGATTCGTCTTATATTTAATAATGTGATACGTGTCGAAAAATAGATGTACCCCTTAAAAGTAAATAGCAACGAGGTAAAAAGTATTACTCCCATTAATCAATTTTATACATTTTTCTTTTTTAGATATCGGAGTGGTTTCCGATGTAATTTTATGTGCTGAATACCAGTCTATGTTCCAAAATTGCGTATCTCGTCAGGATTTTGAGAAAAGTGGGGGTAACAACTATTTATTAGTGGTTTGATCCCAACTTTTCTCAGACACCTGATGTACTTAAAACTTCAGCCTATGCCAAAATTAACCCTTTCACGCCCGCGGGACATATACCTACGCCCTCTACAAAAACATCCAAATCTTTGAAGAAAATTAATATTTTTGAGACAAATTTAGTGTTTTGTTCAGAAAGCATAGGACTTTAAAAATATGCAACCTAAATCGTGTTAAAAAATTCATATTATTTAAAAAAATGCACAAATTGTTGTTAAAAAACACGAATTATTAAATTCTCTCAAAATTGTTACTCGATGGTTTTCGTAGTCGCTGAATACGAGTTCGATGTTAGTTTTCAAAAATTAAAAATGGTGGATCCAATATGGCAGACGGCAAATGTAATAGTTAATCGGATTGGTATGAAACTTGCTACTCAGGGGTTTTGGGATAGCTGATTACAAATATGATTCAAATATATCTTGGAACCGCCATTTTGAATTATTGAAAACTGATGTCATATTCGTTAATTCCCGAGTAACAATTTATAAAGCCAATCCGATCAATTTGTAAAAAATTTGTCCGCCATATTGTATCCGCCATTTTGAATTTTTGAAATCTGACACCGGATTCGTAATCAGCTACCCCTAAAACTATGAGCCAGTTTTGTCTGGGTGTGAAAAGATAAAAGCTTAAATCTTACCCTACAATAACAATATATGCAATTCCATATACAGTAGTCCTTCCCTTATTCTAATTTGTCCAGTCAGGCAAGATGGCGGCCTTCTTCCCTTATTCTAATTTTCCCCTCTCCCCCACTACTTAGATTTGTAGTCTCACTTTTGTCTTTTTTTCTTTTGTTGCGCATGCGCCGTTATTTGTATTTAAAAAACCCACACGTCGACACACGTCAGTGGGGAGAACCCGTGAGGGGAAATATTAGAATAGGAGAAGAGAAAACATTAGAATAAGGGAAGGAGTACTGTATAAAGAAAAAGCAGAAATGTTAATTTGATGTTTCTTTTTCAACATTCAATTTAGCGAATTGAATATGGTAGACGAAATCGCCACGTGGGAGTTGTTTGTGTCGCTATCACTGACAATTACTTCTGGGTTTAAGAAAAGTGGTCATAAAACTACAAAATCAAACAAGCTATTTATCTAAATGCAGCGAAGGTAAGATTAGATTATACTCAATGTATACTACAAACTTTAGTCTATACTTAAATTAAATCTTGAATTTTACTTATCCAATTTGGACATACCGTCTTACCTTTGTTGGTTGGACCTACCCTAGTCTTACCGTCCAGTATCATATTAACCCGTTTCCGCCCAAAATGCCGTAAATTTCACTACATTTTAATCGTCACATTTCTCATAGAAACTAACGATGAATAATTCTGAATATTTAGATTCTATAGTTTTCAACCCTCCTCTTTCCGAATCCGAAGTCCGGTTTTCGCTAGGAGCAGCCATTTTTTAAATATGGCGGCGAAAAGGCAAAAAAATAGAGAAAATTGCGATTTTTGGATCGGTTTTTCATGTTTTTCAAAAGGTTCGCGCTGACCGATCATTCCAAAGACCTGGATCTGGTGGAATAATGAGTTTGACAAAAAGTTGACATGATCAGATATGCAAAATATAAGATGGCTGATTTTTCGCAGAATTTTGTGTTTTTATAGCATTTCCGACATTATTATTAGCTATTAATAAATATTGTTGTACGCACTTATTATTGATTTACACAATCATTTGTAACAGTATCTTCTATCCGATACTCGAAATTCCAAATGGCGGTTCCAAGATGGCCGACTGTAATGCAACAAAATTTTTTGATCCATATGAAACTGACTACTCGGTGGTTTTCGGGGTCGCAGATTACGAATATGACATTTGATTTTCATCATTCAAAATGGCGGACCCAAAATGGCGGAGGAAAATACAAAACGTTGCATGTCCGAAATGAAAATGGTTACTCGCGGGTTTTATCTTGTATAGTCGGAAATGCTATAAAAACACAAAATTCGGCGAAAAATCCGCCATCTTGGATCCGCCATCTTATATTTTGCATATCTGATCATGTCAACTTTTAGTCAAACTCATTATGCCACCAGATCCAGGTCTTTGGAATGATCGGTCATCGCGAACCTATTGAAAAACATGAAAAACCGATCCAAAAATCGAAATTTTCTCTATTTTTTTGCCTTTTCGCCGCCATATTTAGAAAATGGCTGCTCCTAGCGAAAAACGTACTTCGGATTCCGAAAGAGGAGGGTTGAAAACTATAGAATCTAAATATTCAGAATTATTCATCGTTAGTTTCTATAAGAAAAGTGACGATTAAAATGTAGTGAAATTTACGGCATTTTGGGCGGAAACGGGTTAAGCTATATTGGATCCGCCATTTTGAATTTTTGAAAACCGACATCAGATTCATAATCAGCCATCCTGAAACCCCTCGAGTAACAGAATTTCGGCCAATGGGATTGATTTTTAGAAAAGTCGTCTGCCATCTTGGGTCCGTCATTTTGAATTTTGGAAATGTTAAAAATCTTACAGCTTATTCGTAATCATCGAACCCGAAAGGTTCGTAATATAGAATATAACGAAAATTCAGGTCCTTTCAAAAAGTCGGATGTGAATGGATGTAAAAAGTCGGGCGTTAAAGGGTTAATCCCATTTTTTTAGTCCTACGGATATGGGACTTGCACAGGATTTAAGCTTCGATTCAAGACTATGTAGACGTTTCCATCACGCCAGTTTAAAGAAAAAATATACTGAAATCCTCAAATATCCAATTTTGGGGTCTTTTCGCAGAATCCTAATCTGATATGCACTTTTAGAACCCGGAATCGTATTCAACCCCAAAAAATACATCGGAAACCACTCTGTAATCGACAAACGGACACAGTAAACACTCAGTTAGAGACTAAACATGTATTTATTACACTTTGTCCCAAAAAAGTGGCTAATGAAAATCTGTCAAATTTGACTTCCTCCCATCCTTTTGTCTTTTGTCGGAAAAGAAAACACAAACTCCATGCGTGCATATATACAAACATTTACGCATCACATCTATCCCTCTCGTCTTTGTCAGGAATAAATTTAATTTCAAACATTGGTGTGTAACACACTCCGATATCTAAAAAGAAAAAAAAGTCCTATTTATTGACCTACTATGTAATAGAAATGATAACAAGATATTGCTGGTGAAATATTGAAGAAATTGAGACTATATTAAATAGTGTGTTTCCAAAAATAAAGATAAAATAACAATAAAAAATAAGCGTGCATCTGTGAACGTGATTGGCTTTAAATTTTGACAATTTTTCAGCATTATCTCAGCGTGATAAATTATCGGTTGAAATTTTGGGTGAACGTTGAATCTTAAATTGATATTATAATTTCAAAATACTATTATGTATTTCAGTTAAAACGTTTAAAAACGATAAATATAAAAATTATTTTAGGCTTTTATATTTTTATGAACAGCATAGTGACAACTAAAACTGGTTTCCAACAAATGCAAATTATCCAACAGCTAATCACTTTGAATTAAAATAAAACGTGCATATTCCGTTTTAGTTCATCATACATCAATACATTCCTATAATCTAGAATATTGTCACTGATATTTCCTATTTATATAATAAACGGAATTTCAAGTACAAAGAATAATACGTTTCATAACCGTTACATCAATCATGTCGATATTGTTTTTTTCACCAATTTTCGTACAGGCAAATAAATAATGGGTTTTATGTTCAATTATTACTTTACAAGTATAGATCTGAAATTAAATAAGCTTATTGTGTCAACCAATTACATGGAACATAATTTTTCAATGTTTCCAGCGGTGTTTCTTTTGAAGTCAGGAACTGGTCTGTACAATAATTTTAAAGTGTTGGAAAGATGATGGGAAAGCTTATCATGCCCATCGTAAAGAATTTTTTACCATTTTTTGTTAAAGAAATGTTTTTTTATATTAGTTTAGACAAAGTTACTTAATTTCACATTTATAGTTAAATAATTTCTAATTTATTAACAATAATTGCTTTACTGTCGTTGGTAATCTTAAAAAAATTATGATATATTTGATTATATACATGTCAATATATAATTTAGTCATTTTTAGTGACAATTTATACCATTTGAAAATTCTCAAACCGGTTACCATTCTTTGATTATGTTTTTAAGTATATGTCACTATTTTCGAGTGGCTAACGGTCACTAGCGCTAAATAACAAGTTTGATAAAATGAAGAAAAGAAGAAAATCATTGTTTTATTTTATGTTATTTATTGATTTATATCGGTATCATTTCTTAAGTTGTTATATAACTGAATACTTTGTATTTAAATATTGTTATTTGCACCTCTTGAAAGAATGAAAACAACTTTGCGATTGGATGGCTAACAACAAAAAATCTTTTTTCTTACAGATAAAATTAAAAGTATCGTGAAATTACTCATATATTTGGCAACATTAATATGTTAAAGCGGTTGAGTTTAATAATAACAATCCAAACTACTAATGATTAATACTTATAGAGTGTTTTCAAGGGTAGAATATCATTAACCCTCCTGAGCACGAGTTTATCTTTTACCATATGGAAACAATGTAGTTTGGACGAGCATATACACGTCCTTATGCACAGGAAGGTTAAGATCAGCTTCTAATCATAATAACGTTTATTTATTTTAGAATTTGTCTGATCAATCAAATGAAACAATCTATGTTGACAAATTTAACTGCTAAAACTACGCGTAAAAACGGAAAGAAAATACGAAAAAGAATCATGAATCGTAAATAAAAAAAGCTATAAACATAGCATAAACAATGACAAATGCAACAAGAAAATTATAGTTAATGTGATTATTAATATTTATTTTATTTCTATTTTGTATAAAAGCTTTAAAGTGCAGTTGATTAAAGTAAATCCCTATTTTAGTTCATTACGACATATTTTAGCCACAAATTACAACGAGAATTCGAAACATTTTCTTGAAAGGAATTCTCAATGTAGGCGCAGTTTTTAATCCGTCGTATTTTTTTTAGTATGTAAATTATAGTTTTCTTAGGTTTAGGCGGATAATTGAAGAAAAACGACCCGAAATTATAGTTTTCTGAGGTTTATAAGGATAACACAGGACTACACAAAAATTTTGTTTCGAGATCATTTGAATCAGAAATAGTGAATCTTATAGGTTTTTAGCCGCTGAAAACGAATTCGTCATTCGATTTGTCCCATCACGTCAGGATTTTAAGATATCTGATCCGATAAATATTAAAAATTATACTTTTTGGTAATTTAAGCTTAGGATATTTGAAAAATCTGAAACGATGAGTTAACGGCAAAGAATTCGTATTCAGCGATCAAAAATCTATAAGATCCCCTACTTCTGATTCAAGTTGTTTGAAAGAAAAAAAAAAATGTGCGGTTTTGTGTTATTTTTTTCGAGAAGTACCTACAGTAAATAACTACACAGGACCATAAAACAATTTTTTAGGGGAGATAATTTGAATCAGAGGTTCTGGATCTTATAAATTTTTAGCCGCTAAAAATAAATTAGTTGTCCAATCAGTTGTGACATCAGATATTTTACATATCCTAACCTCAAATTGCCAAAAAGGATACTTTTGGCTATTTTTTGGAACAGATATCTTGAAATCCTGACGTGATGGATCAATTTGGGTAACAAATTCGTTGTCAGCCATATGGTTTTCTTAGATTTAGGCGGATAATTGAAGAAAATCTCAGTATAAGTTTAATGTTTCGTTCTTGTCTCAAACAAGTTAAGTCCTTTCGACCAAGTTAAAGTCAGAATGCCTGTCAAATTGACCATTTTCGACCAACAAATTATAAGTTTTATAAGATAGACTTTCAAGAATTGGTTACAGGTAGAAAATTACCTAAATTTAACCTAAAAATGTCTTTAAAATTCTATATTTTCAAAGTCGTACATTAGCTTAAATCTTCCAATTCTCTAACCCAAATTATGTCTTCAAAGTCGAATAAATTTACAGGTCGATATCGAGTCCGCTTTTAAGTCAATATAAGTATAATATTGCAGGATTACTTCATGTCGTCCAGGAGGGCGAAAAGTTTTAATTGGTCAATATATCTTTATATTTCGACCACCTTTTTAAGATAAGACAGAATGGCGTGTTGCAGGTTCAATCTGAAAGTCGAATTTACAATTATGTATATAGGGAATTTCGTCCAAGTACGATTACTCTGAGGGACTATTCTGCAACTTCAAAGTGAGTCATTTACACAAATTTTCTAAACTTTCCGGCAAAAAGATTTCCTCAAAATCATAATTGTAATGATATGAAATAACTCTCCGACAACAGTCGATGAATGACCTTTTTGATGGCTTGAAATGAGACTCTTTGAGATATTTTATTTTTACAGATTGTGACATACAGTTGAACGTTTACATCGGATTCTGACAGGTACGTATTGACAAAAACAAATATTCTTAACCAATCTTAGTTTCAATTATAGGATTTCCGTAATTTGCATAATTTTTACCCTTGTAGATATGTGCCCAGTTTTTTTGTTACACTTCCCATTTTCCCTATACCTTTAACATGAGAAATAACAAAACTAGACAGAAACTAGCCAAAAACTGAACTCATTTTCTACTAGGGTATGTCATTATATATTTGTCAGGATCCGCCTATGATCCCAGCCGAATGATGTTCATTATCCACATAAAACATAAAAAGAAGGGTCAAAAGCAGTACTTATCTCGATTCACATCGTTTACAACGAAGTTTATTAAACCATGAGCTACTATACAAAATCAAGTATTTCAAGCTCTGAAAAGGCACACGATAAAGTAGGTTACGGTAAAAAAAGATAATATATATATTAGGATTCAGTGAGATGTATGTAAAATGAAACATGCTGCACTGTAAAAACAAGCGCCTTTTTTGTTTAACACTTGTTAGTGCCAAATACATGAAAAACGTCTTGAAATGACGAGAAAGACACTTGTTTTAATAGTGTACTAGGCAAAATATTTGTGGTACGTTTCGGAATATCATTTTTAATGTGGAAAAGACTTACATTTCTGACATTGCTCTCAGAGTTTTAAAAAATTTGACATATTTGACATTTTTAAATCGCAGAAAATCACAGAGGAATGAATCTTGTACAGCCAAAAAGCTTCGAACTCTGCAAAAATCGAGTTTTAGCATCCTTCTAATGTTCATCTAAATACACTTCTAGGAAGTAGTTAAGAACATAATGGACTATCTGTCCTATTTTACTGAACACATATATCCAAATTTTTAACATTCATTTTTGAGTCGTTTTGATTCCAATTCCATGGTAAACCGTTAGGAATCATTGGAAGAATAATTGGGTATCTCCTTCAATGAAAGTTTAATTTGTTTATTAGTACTGAAAAATATTTTATTCAGTTTTCCAGAGTATATTAGCACCCCATCGCATCATAGTTTGGTTATCGACTTCAGAGACAGTATTATATGTGGAAATTGTGTTTTGCACCCTATGTTTGTCCTTGACCTTCTTCCATTATCAGACCACCTGAGGGGCGTTCACCAACCAGTATTAAAGGGGAGTAGGATTCACGCCCTTTTCAGATTTCACTTGGTCTCCTCCTCTTTCAGATTGATATTTTATACGCAGTTGTATCGACAGGTATCGTAAAAAAATGACGTGATAAAATTAATATACTAAAATATGCAAAGTAATAAAAATAAACAAATTGCAATAAAATTTTAGATAAAAACTAATTTATATGTAATTGTTACAGATCACTGTGCTGATTATGTTAATACAGATATTTTCTTACAGAAATTGTGCATATTCGTGGTCATGATAAAGAAGATTCTTTTTGAATCTATGATTATTCAGACGTTAAACTTTTGTCGATGTAGTGATATAACAATTTGTATTGTGTGCGCATTTTTCACCCTCCCAAACTTTTAAAATGCGCAGGAAAAGCGACATTTTCGAATCTATAACTTGAATATAAGAATTTTGTGTTAACAATCGATTTTATAATTACTGTCTAAATAATTTTGTTGCACATACCCCCACAGAAAAGATTTATTTAAATTTAAAAAGTAATTTTGTTACCTAATTTCTTTAAGATAAGGTAACAATTTATTCAAGTCATACTAAACTGTTAAAAAAATGCCGAATTTGAATCTAATAAATTATTTGTTGAAGTGATTTGTGGGTTCAAAAACTATTTTATCTTAAATAAAAAAAGAGCGTTTTTTTAATTTAAAACAACAAGGTTTTCGAGAAGGTTGTTTTCCATTACAAATTTTATGTTTTTATTTAAAAAAAAATGTTTGTTCTTTGGGTTATACAAAATTGTTGCACCATGAGCAATCGTAAACAATGTAGCATGAAGTGGACACGACATACAACGATGCGTATGTTTTTTGTGTTTATTGTTACAGGGCCGTGCGTTACTATTTTGTTGTATTCAAAATGTGCGTTAAAGACATAAGTAAATTAAAATGCATATGATAAATAAAATTGTTACTTAATAATCTAACCTCTCCTTAATGGTGGGCTGCTTTTATGTATTTCAGCAAGTTTGTTTATTAATTTTTCTGCTTTGACAATTGCGCCAATGCTATCGAAACTGGATTTTTATAATCTATGAATTGTCGAAATAACGGGATTCTTCCGTTTTTTAATGCAAAGGGTAATTTCAATTTTAGTATCCACCGAAATTGTCTTTTGTATCACAACAATGTAAGGTACACATATTGACACTGGGCGTGAGATGTCCAAAACTTTATGTCGACAAGATGAAGAAAGATTAGTTTCCAGATACTTATATATTAATAGCGAGTACTACAAATTATTGTAAATGTAGGCATTTCACCTACGAAATAAAAATAATAAGAGATTTTCAGATTTTCAAATCCTCGATATCGAATATATTTGGAACCATTCAAGGTCCTTTTAAACAGGTTTGTGATTACTCCATCTTAAAAAATTCGCTGTTACAGCATTCGTTTTATAGTTCATAAGCCATTTTGCACTTTATTTTATTTGTATAATATATATCTGCACTCATTTGTTGTATTAATGCGTCCCTGTGTATATGAGCAGATTAACTGGCCATTACCCAGAATATAGATAGTTTTGTTGCCCAATATTTGTTCCTAAATTCTAGCAAAAAATTGGGCATTTACCTAAGTAACTAACCTTCTCGACGTTCGTGACGTCACGTTAGATATCTTTATACATATTCGCTACATTTTAGTGCAAAAAAATGGTGCAAAAGTGCAGAAACGGTGCAGAAACGGTGCAGATCCCGAATTCGCTATAATTATAGGGGAATCATATTTTCAGAAACATCGATTGCAATTGTAGAAATGTGGATAAAGCTTAGTGTAGAGGTTATCAGATTATATTTTCCTAGAAATTGGGTTTTTGTAGCAAACTATGTATAATAATTTGTATATAAAAAGTTCTATTGAATTTACGAATGTATTCTCTGGACAAATTTATTTGTCCAGGAAAAGAAAACACGGGTTAAGAATAAAACAAACTCCCACATGCAATGTAAACTATTTGTTAAATAAATTTGGGAATTTTGTAATCACATTAACATTTTCAGGTTATCGTGGATCTTTCCAATTAAATATTATAACCACACAATTGTACGATATAAATACATAGAATGGACACGTATTAATTATTAACTTTATTTGACATATATACATGTACAGATATACTCGCCATTTCTAAATAGGAGATGACAAACCTAAACTATGTAGATTCATAAAATCTGCAATTACGATTGACGAGTTATTGGCCATTTTATACCCGGTGCTATATACCTGAATTTAAATACAGTTTGCGATGACTAGAAAACAGCCAACTATCTGACATTATATTCGAAGTTTTTGAGCATCAATAATGGCTAGTTCACGGGTACATCAGCGTTACATTATCACAAGAAAACCGACCAGAATTCAGTGAAAATGTTGGCCATAATCTGGACATTAGCCGGTAATAATGGACATAAACCAGGCAAAGTGGTAATTTTTCCACCATGGATTTTTCAGAAGTTTTGATTATTTTAACCGAATTTTTATGTCGTCCATGAAATCCATATTGTGATTGAAATTCAGAGAAATATTATTTAAAGAATAGACTTAATAAAATAAAGATTTTTGTTTTTATTTCCGACATGGTATAACGTAATTATCATTAAATTATTTAATATTAAAATTTTATAAGGATGGTTTCTGATCGAACTTAATAATGAATTCTTATTGGATATAAGGACTATTCTATATGCATACATTTCAGCATTTTGTAAAAAAGAAAACAAAGGTATAACAAACTATGCTTTTCCCCCTATTCGCAACAGGAAACCGTTTGTAGATAAAAATCGTATCTACAAAAATAAAGTCCTGTTTTCATCAGGGCAAATCAGAGAAAGGATCAGCTACGACTACCACACCTGCAGCAATTTCCAACGTTTGTAGTGGACTCTGATGTTCTGAAGAAAGAAAATAATAAGCTTCAAGGTTATAAATAATATTGCTTCACTTTTAGAAGAAAATCTCCTACATTTGAATATTGTAGTTAAATTACACATAGATAATGTGTTTGTCATTACTTTACAGTTTTTATAACTTTAATATAATATTAGTCCACTGTATCAAGTATATTTTTGTAAGTGATTAGTACATACATGAAACTTTGTGAGTGATTTCATTTTGGCGACTTTTTTCTCTGCAAAAATTTTCGAAAGATTTCGAGTACACGCGTGAAATAGTCGAATTCATGTCTTCTTCTGTGACAAAAAACTTTGTCGGACAATCTGACCAGTTAATTTTATTAATAATAATTAAATAACTGAACAAAAACTATTGTATTATATGTATTCATCACAAAACATAACCACATAAACAGGTCATGATTCTGCTATCGGACCTTGTGATCAGTCAATTTTATAAATAAATAATCATTAAACAGTTCGTCACATTGTTCATTGGACAATGCTTTTGTCGCAGGAAAAGACAACGTGAATTAGTCATTTTTCACTCATGTGTGCTAAAAAACGCAGCAGTTTCGAAAATTTTCGCAGGCAAAAAGTTTGTCAACTGACCAAAATGAGTTTCAAGTGTCATGAAATTTCATGTACATTCAATGTCCTGTACATTAATTTTTCTAAAGGTGTATATCTATATATGATGTATATATATAGAATATGATGAATTAATCTACATGTAACGGAAGCATTTTGGAAGCTTTTTTACAGTGTATGTAAAAATATACTTTCTATTGGGGGCTATATGTTTATCATTTCTAACTACGATATTTGTGTTTTATTAAATATGTAAACGGCAGTGACACCATGTTAGAAAACTTGTTCTAAACAGATTCTACATTTAATATCTTAGATACTAAATAGAGCTAGCTGGATACACCTAACTCTATTTTTAAAACACATAAACATATAAAAAAATTATATTAATAAATATAAAATATGTTAGAAAAGAATAGAAACATTATAACATTATAGGTATCAGATAAAAATATCATATTTAACAACTAATTACATGACACGAAGAGTGCACATCGTCAAATCATTTTCGTTTATAATTAAGTCTGACTATGCAAGTCGCCTCAACCGGCATCTACGAGCAATAGCCGTGTTACTAATACAACATTAATTGTATCGAACCTTTGACAAAAGAATGTAACGTAATCATCTTATTTATACTACGATGAATACCACGAGCAATCGTAATTTAGTACATGAGTAATTCCACAGATTTTTTGACATAGCGTGTACTGGCGATTTCAGACTTATCATCACCCTTTTAAGTATTAATTCATGAAGAGTTTTGTTCAAAATACTGTTAGATGTAAAATTTCATAAATTTTCTATATATTGCTAGTTATAAACAATCACTATTTACGCATAATGTGCCAAAATTTTACTACTATCAAAGTGTACTCGTATAGAAATCTTTACATATTAGGGCTATATAAAAATTAAGACTGTTGCTATCTTTCTCAAAGTCACGTGGAAGCATACTTAACAAGTACTATTTTAAAAAATCTTAAGTTGATGAGTGTGCATCATGTTAAAAAAGTTATTATCTCAAATACTACAAGTACCGAATTTTTCCAAAAACTGTTTTTTTTTTAATATTTGACTATTTTATGAAAATAAGTTTCGAGAAAAGTATTTTTATTATTATGCAAAAAGTTCTTTTTCTAATGCTAATAAAAACTAAATTTGGTAGATTAGTGTCCCTCATTAACTAGCACATTGAGAAATGGTCAAGAAGAAACGTCAACGACCTAAAAAATACAAATAAACGAGTAGCACATTTAGCAAATTATTTTTTAATAGTATGTAACCAGTGTTCACATTAGTTTCGGATGTGCTTTAACTGAAAATCACAATGCTACTTCAGTATTTTTGTTTAGTCACGAAAAAAAAAACGTTTGAAAAAAAATGTCAAAACAAATATTTTTTCAGTTTCTTTTAATCAGGTAAATTGATTGTGGTCGCAATAGGTAATTGAAGTTTTAGCATAATAACGCAAACTGGGCGTAATCGGGGAATATTAAGTAAAATGAACCATGCGCACAAATGTTTTTGTAAAAATGATAATAAGATCTTTTTTTTATGATACACAATGAATTACAGAATTGTAATATTATTTATTATCGTTAAAAAATTATGACGTTTTGAAAAAATCCCCGAAATATTAAATAAATCCATTTTTCAAATATTTTTGAAATGAAAACAGATGTATTTTTCTATTAAATTGTTGAAACAAACAATAAAAGTTTAGCGGCCAAGTTGTTTATAAAACTTTATATGTATATTAAATATATTATTATATATTTGTTATTAAGCACGTTTACTCATTTAAGACATAAATTATCTATCAATAATTATATTTATATGCTATTTTCCTAAGCAGTTAAAATAAAAAATAAAAAGTTTGATTTCCTTCTATAAGTCTGCTAAAAAATTATACACATCATGATTTTAAGGGTTCATATACATCCTACTTTGTGATAAATGTCATACCGTATGTGTGCCATCAATTTGTTTTTCAACTTTTACCGAGTTCGAAAGTAAAAAAATCTGTGGAATTACTCATACATTGATTGTTAACAATTAAGTAGGTAAGTAGTACCCATAACAATTATTACGAATAGAGGATTGGTATCGAATTATATAAGTGCTTACAAGAAAAATAGCCCTAAAATGCATAAAAAACTATATAGAAAATGGATAAAAACTTTAGAGATGTTAGATAATTCATGTACGGATAAATTTCTAGACTATCATTAAAAAAACCTATCCAAATACTAGCAAAATTCTGACTTAATAACTGGAAAGAAACTGATGAGGTTATGTGTTTTAGATACTCCGAAACGTACCTACTTAGAAACTGCACATAAACTACCCAAGATTTATCTACGCTGAAATAAAAGCTATCTAAAAAATATCCATACAATTACTACATTTCTCATGGGTAACTGACCAAGTTTATTGTCCACACACTGTCTTGTACGCAAGTTTATTAGTAAAAAACTAGTTAAAAGGTAGGCGCATTTTTAAGTTTCACCGACCCTTTTAGTGGTGGACCGAAACTGATTATACCATTTGTTGTACCGTAGTTAGTACAGTGATATTGATAACTGATATATAGTTTGATAATGATGTCTGGCATTAATTGCACGTTTTACGTTTCCGTTTTGGACCACCATTTTTGAGATAGTCCTAAACATTTTGGTGGTTTGGTATTAATATTTTCTATTAAAAACCACACATTTAATTTGCAAATGGCGGTAATGCAATTTTCATTTCGGAATCTTGAAGAGCTATCTCTAAAACATAGAATTATGTGGTTAACATTGATCACGTCTTTAGTTTTGTTAGTTTCTTAACTCTGAGCGTGCCACCTTCAATTCCTTGGTTATTTGCGCCTTAAAAATCAGTTTCTCATATTTCTGAGGTCACAACTTGTTTTCTACATATCTACTGCATTTATTTAACAAATGCGTATTATTATATGTCTTAACATACTGTAGTTAATTAATTATAAACAAATATATAACAAAAATTAACTATTTTTGAAAAAAAAATCGTTTCTGGAAAATAATACCGTATAAACGTGTGTGACAAACTTATCATTTATAGGTTTTTGAGGTCGCTGATTACGAATCCGTTGTCAGATTTCCGAAATTCAAGATGGCGGATTCAATATGGCAAACCAAAATCCGAATTCTTGGCCCATTTATACGAAACTCGACACTCAGGGGTTTTTGGGGTCGCTGATTACAAAATCGTTTTCTCATTTTCGAAATTCAAAATGGTGGATCTAATATGGCCGACAAATTCCGAAATTTTGGCTGATTTACATTGAAACTCGACGCTTGGAGGTCTTTGGGCGGACAAAAGTAACAAAAATATTTTTAAATACCGAATTCATGTACCAAATTCAGTTGGGACCAATTTAATATTGAATTCGCCATATTTAATTTCGAAAATCTGACAACGGATTCGTAATCAACGTCCCCGAAACCCCTGAGTGTCGAGTTTCAATGTAAATCGGCCAAGATTTCGGAATTTGTCGGCCATATTGGGTCCGCCATTTTTAATTTCGAAAATCTGAGTAAGAATTGGTAATCAGCGCCCCCGAAAACACCCAGAGTAACAATTTTTGAGTCAATTGGATGGAAAGAAAAATGCTAGGTTTAAAGGGTTAAACGTAGAAAGTTTTTCAAGAAAATTTACCGCTTTGGGCGTTAATGGATTAATTAATTCTTAATTTTATTTAGAAAAATTGCTAAGCAAAGATGCTTCTTACTCGGATGGTTTTTGTTTGCATTTGTCTGCTTAGAAAATATATAGTGAACGTTGATTTAATCTTCTCAAGAGTCAAAATATGAGAATGTTTTACGTTAGGAATTCATACCGCAATGCTCGCGATTTATGTATTTTAGATTGCTTACATTTTTGCGGTAACGTGTAAAATAAATAATTCTGTCTGTGATGGCAATGAAAATAGCACAGATAATACAAGACATTGCCACATGCATTTAATATTAAATATTTAAAGCGCCACTTGTCATCTTGAAGTACATTTCGTCTTCTCGGCTGGAATCGGATGACAAGAGGTAAAACGTCCTTTAAAATTTTAACTTGAGATTTCCGGATGCTTATTTCGACTTCATGCTGATTGACAATAAGTTTATTTTACTATGATGTATCGTATGGAAAATATTCAGTCGTAGTTATTTTTTAAAATATATAAGTTCAGGGCTAAATGACGCACAGTAAATTTTAGGTAAGTTAATGCAGGGACAAAATATATGTTATTTATTATAAAAAATAGGGATTTTGGGTTTTTTAGACTGTTTTATAAAACACGTTGTATACTATAGTTATCTCTCTAAAGTAAAATATAATTTTTCTAGTATTGTTTATATTTATATTTGTAATTATTATTTTGCATTTAATGTGCAATTATATAAAAACTTATACAAATTCTGTCTAGTTTTGTTTCTTTCTTTTTATATTTTAAGCGTAAGAGCTGTTTAATTATCCAATGAAAAGCTCGTCACTGAGTATTTAGTTTTCACAAACAATCTGGAAATTGTAATTGATGACTAAATCATATGAGTCACTGTAAAAATAGGTAAATAAAAATGGATTGTATTTTAAAATTATCAATAAAAAACACAACAATTTTTAGATTGTTTATGTATAATTTAATCACCTTTTTCTACCTTGACGAAGCTTCGAGGAGACTAAGCAACAATTCAAATTCAAATTCTCAGACTTTTTTTACAACGAGATTTTATAAATAAGATTGTAAATTATACTTTTTATGATAGATTTCACTATACAAAACAAATTATTGAATACAATATAAAAAATTAAATAATACACGTAGATTTACTAAAAAATGATAATAAAAACCGCAGGAAGTTAAAAAAACCAACAGATGTTTCGAATATGTTAAATAGAATTGTATGCAAATGAAATAGACACAGCAGTTCCGAAATCTTGTCAAAATCGATCAGCGAGATATGATGAATAATAAACGCGGAAATGTCGAATAGATCGTATGATTCATACTAAAGAGGCTCACCGTGAAAGGGAAAAAGCATTAACGCATTCACACTTAACATATTTCCTACTTTTTTGAATGCGTGATAAATGGTAGTGTTGCTGGGAGGAAAATACGAGGGGATCTAAAGACGTATTTTATGGAGCCATAAAACCAAGATCTGAAACGCTTGGCGCGTACCAGTAGCCCCAGTAGCCGAATGAGTTTATGATTTACTTGCTTAAAAAACGTGTGCAAGGAGTCGTTCGAAAAAGCCATGTGTTGGCACCGAGGCTTTTTTATTACTTGTACTTATTCAGAAGGATTTTTAATATTGATACGATACTCGTTATGCATATACCAAATGTCCACAATATACAGTCATAAACATGAGTACACTTATTCCGCGTAAGATTCCTACAGCGAGCTATTTAGAAATCCTATGAGAGGAATGCATAAAAGCAATGAGTATATGGGACCATGCCAAGTGGCTAAAATTTTTTGACAAAATTTTTAATTTCAATTCGTCCGTTTTTGTCCGTCAATTTTTAACACGGACTACTTTGTTATTTATGCTTTAAAAAATCTGAACATTTGTAGGCGGGTATTTTCAAGTATGTTCTTACAGAATCCAGTACGAAAATTTAAAAAAAAAGCACCCCTTCCTACCCTATTTTGCAATTAAAAAAACATGATTTTTTAAGGTAATTTTTTATTTAAATCGTATTTTCGATATGAGCGAGGGTTTAGCGATAGCTGAAACCACGAAAACTCCAGCTCAAAATAATATTTATACATACAAAAATTCATTTTTCAACATAGAGGGGTTGTGCGACCATTCCTAAAATAACACATTTGCAAAAAATCGGTATGTTACGGATTTTTCGAAAAAAAAAAATTGTTTCTGTTTTTTAAAATATAGTAGAAAATATCTTTTTGTTATCCAAGGTTAAATGTCGTTACCACCCCACAAAATGGGGGTGAAAATCGTCAGTTTTTCAAAAATACTATTTTTGATACGAAAAATTGCAGATAAATTAAGTTCTATAAAGAGATAAGAGTAACTTTTATATTCTCACATACTAAATTGGATCCCCCATTTAGAAAAATTCAACACATTTAACCTCGCTTTTCACGAAAATTCGACATGATAAGAAAATTCCGACAGCAATATCGTTTTCAGCACAAAATACTTCGGAAACGATGATGCGATTGTCAAAAGTAAATTCTCTGTTACTACAAAGACAATGGACTACAAAGATTATGGACCAAAAGTTCACTTTTATTCATAGAAGTTTTCAACGTCTATTTGTCTAAATGCAAATCCAAATCACTGCTTTCGATTATTCTAAAAAAGTTGGGATCTTTTTACTAATATTTTTTTTCCATCAAGATTTTTACATTGAAATTATAAGGAGTTCTTGGTATAATGTAAAGAAGTGCCCATGGACCTTAAACTTCACGCAAAAATGTTTGCAATAATTTGTTTTTTCTAAAAATGACGATTCCAAAACAAGATTTTCTTGCATAATCTGATATCTTAATATGTGCAACGTCCTTGATAACAAAATTATTATTCAACTTTATCAATTCAAAGTAGCGAACCCGATATTCATGACCGACGGTCAAAAACTATATATATACAAATTAATATCAAAATTGAAAAGAAATTGAAAATTTTGGCCGCCATTTTGAATGTATAACGTTGATTAATAGATTTATTATCTGGGATATAATTTTACTCTCCAGATTTCAGGTTATGCAAGAAAATTCTGTTTTCGAATAGTTATTTACCCAGCAATGGAATTTGGATACAGTTGTATAGAATTGGATTCAATTGTGAAATTCTGAATCCATACCTACTTTGGTCAACGGTAAATCCATTTAAATACAATTCTATTCGTTCATTCGAATAAAAAGGTTACTTTCTGAATTCATATTAATCCAAAAAAGTTTTCTTTTTAAAAATTAAATCTTCAATACATCCGTATTCAATATTGCGGATTAAAAACTATCTAAGAGTATTCATTTTAATCCAAATATAATTTCCTTTTTAAAAACGAAATATGGAATGCATCCGTATTCAACATTACGGATTCAAAAGTAGCCAAGTGTATTCATTTCAAACCGAAAAAAATTATCCTTCTTTGTGTTCGTAAAATTGAATACAGTTGGATTACTTTTTCTGAAATTTAATCCGGCAAATTACGCTTCCGATTATATTCGTAAAATTGAATACAGATTGATTACTTTTTCTGAAATTTAACCCTTTAAGTCCCAAATGTGCACAATTAGCACATGGATTTCAGCATCGTTTTATGTATAAAATAAAAATTAAAGAAAATGGAAACATCTATATCCGACTAGTTTTGAGGTCGCTCTTTCGATTGGCGATACTGAAATTTTCGAAAAATGACGTTTAACACAGTTTTTTTACAAAAATACTGAAAAAAACGCGATTTTTTAGCTACAATTTTTTTTTAAATACATTTTTAACTATGATACCGGTTTCAGATCACCTTCTAATCTGTCAGAAACATGTTCCGGATTGTTTTACTTCAAAATTATACATTCACATATTTTGATTTATTTTGTTTTTCGTTTCAAAATGGCGTCTGAATGTTGAACATTTTTGAAAGTGAAGAAAATGCTATTATTTCGGATCTGCTAGGTTCTTTGTAGTAAATCGTACAAATAAGTTATTACGAGTTTTGTATGACCTATTTTGCTTTACGGAAGCAGTAATATCCCATAAAATCCAATTTCAAGATGGCGACTGTCACAAAAACCATTTATGTAATCAAAAAAATCTTAAGAATAATGTTGACTTGAAAATCTGAGTGGAATACGATAGTATTTTTCCTATTCCAGAAATGTGAAATTTTACATAACGAGTCCGCCATATTGGATCGGCCATTTTGAATTTCGGTAAACTGACTCAAGATTTGAGTTTAGCGATGAATGAAACCTATGAGATGGTAATTAGAAAATTTCATACCAATTTTGGTTGTCTCGAAATCCACGTATTTCTACTGAGCACATGACAGTCGCCATCTTGAAATTGGATTTTATGGGATATTACTGTTTCCGTAAATCAAAATAGGTCATATAAAACTCGTAATAACTTATTTGTACGATTTTACTTAGACTTTCACAAAGAAAAACCTAGCAGATCCGAAATAATAGCATTTTCTTCACTTTCAAAAATGTTCAACGTTCAAACGCCATTTTGAAACGAAAAACAAAATAAATCAAAATATGTGAATGTATAATTTTGAAGTAAAACAATCGGGAATACGTTTCTGACAGATTAGAAGGTGATCTGAAACCGGTATCATAGTTACAAATGCATTTAAAAAAAAATTGTAGCTAAAAAATCGCGTTTTTTTTCAATATTTTTGTAAAAAAACTGTGTTAAACGTCATTTTTCGAAAATTTCAGTATCGCCAATCGAAAGAGCGACCTCAAAACTAGTCGGATATAGATGTTTCCATTTTCTTTAATTTTTATTTTATACATAAAACGATGCTGAAATCCATGTGTAAATTGTGCACATTTGGGACTTAAAGGGTTAATACGGCAAATTACGCTTCCGATTGTATTCGTAAAATTGAATACAGATGGATTCCTTTCTTCTGAATTCAATCCATTCGAATACATATTTACGGAATCAAAGTATGAATTCAAAATGAATTGAAATTTTCAATCCAATCCTATCCAATCTCGATTGCTGGGAAGCCACGATATTAAATGTAGATGTCGTGAAATTAAAAATGTTGGCACACATTTTTGAAGTTTCAAGTCCATGGAAGTTTTCTATTCACTACAGAGTGAAAATTTGTGAAACGGGCAACCACAAAACATGATATCTTGCTTTTTGTTAAAAATCAGTTTTTCTGATACTGTTTGAACTAAAACAGCAATGCACCAAAAAATTTTACCGAAATATATTGTTTCTTACACTATTTAAAGTTCATTTGTTTATAAAAAAACGTTAAAACATAGGGTTCTTAATTGAATTTGAAATTGAAAAAAATCTTCATATTCTTATAAAGAAAAATTTCTTAATAATCAGTTAATTTTACGTTGGATGTGACTCCTTGAACATTTTTTAGATCCTTTTTTCACCAAAAATACAACCGTTGATAATTACTGTAATGAAAAAATGTCCATTCAGGACTTAAGATTGCTTTTCGTTTTTTTTTTAACAGGAAAGGAACAAGCAATCGTGGTATTGTGGGTATATTTGAAGGTAGCATTGAAGATGTTACACAAATTGTTTCATGTAAAAATTTTACAAAATGTCGAAGCATTTGCCAAAGCGCCTAGATCTTCAAGTTTCCCAATTTCAGACAAGATGGAGCTCCTTAATTTATGTCTGAAACAAAACAATGCAAGATTTTGTGTTATATTTCAAGTTTATCTAATATGTGAACCCATACAAAACTGGAAGAAATGATCAAATAAAAATAAAGGAACTAAATCGATTCGTAAAACTTTATGAAGAGTTTCAATTTTTTACAAAAAAAAAAGAAAAATTGTAGGCTGAAATCATTAAAAATGAGAAGGAAAACCACCACAAATAATGAGAAAATACAAATTTATTTACTTTAAAAAGCTTTTACTGTCGAAAAAACGACAGTCCTTTTAGTAAATTTTGCCAAAAACCATTTTTTCGATTAACAATTGGATTGTCGCGACTAAAAATGCATAAAATACATATAAACAATGTTATTACGATGTTTTTGAATGACACACACGCTTTAAATGACAGAAAATGAAGTCTGACCACAACTGGTTACATGAAGGTGCTCATCATTTTGAATTGTAACCTTTTTTTTTTTTTTTTTAAGTTATGAGCACGGGGTCAAAATAGCATTTTCAAAAAAAAAAAACAAACACTGTTCAAGAGGCGGCCAGTTCATTAAAAATTGAGCAAATTTCTCTTGCGAAAGTGAAGGCTGAGTATTACTAAGGGTTGGATTAGTAAATATTTATTTTCAGTTAATGTTTATTAATTTTTAATAATTTTCAGTTTTAATATGTTTTTGGTGTAAAATGGTTATTTTCCAGTAATAATTTTTACCCCTTTGCTGCGGATGACAAAGATCTTTGTCATTTAGGACTTTTCTCTGACTGCGGCAAAAACGCAAATCTTTCTCATGACATAAATTAGTCTAATGAAGTCAATAATATATCCAATTTAAAAACTTGACCATTTATAGCCAGCCTAAGGTATACCGAACAACATGCCGTTGTCCTTTTTCCAAAACATGTTGTTAAAAAAAAAAAGATACAAGTTCTTAAAATCTGTTGTTTTTACGATTTTCTAAAAATCTGTCAAAAATTTTCAAAATCACCCTGTGTGCACCGTTATACACCCCAAAATTGTTGCCTCTCAAAATGATGGTAACATATTAGAAAAATTATGTAAAGGCTCTTCGAATTGGTGACGATTTTGATAAAAATAGTTATATTTTTATGGCAATTGAATGTTTTAATGATGATCAATTTTTTTGTTAATCGATTAGCTGTAATTGAGGACGTGGATCTTAAAAGGGGTCGCGCTCTCAAACGGTCGGAAAAGTATTGTTCACGCGTAACAATGAAATCTAAGGGAGACATTATTCAATAAATGTTGTTGACTTGAACTCGTCATATCTCCTCAGAAACTGCATGAAAAATTCTGAAATTTTCAGGGTACATGCACAAGATAGTGGCGAAAGAGATTGGTGAAGTTAAGTTAACAAAATATCTACCGAATTATTAATAATAATTAACAAATGTAGAAGTAAATTTAATGAGCTCGAAAATTCGCCGTTTGCGAGCTATATCGAGAAAAAGTGTGTTACAAAATTTACGTTAGAGAAAACTTCCAGTGGGAAAGTTGTTCGTCAATGTATGACGAAGATTTCTGCAAAGTTTCAAATTTTTTGGAACTAAGATGCGTTAATTATACGTTATTATCTAAAAAACACGTGGGGCGCTGATGCCGGCGATTCTGCACGCTTCATTTCATACACCACATACACAAGGAACATACGAGGAACAAAACATTCTGTATAAATTTATGATTAATATTACTTTATTTATAGACTTAATAATATTTTGTTGTATTTTTAATTTATGTACAGTACTTTTTCAACGCAGATTAGTTATTTCCTTTCAGACATGAAAGGTTTACAGGAATCGCTATGGCTTTTTCTTCCCGTTCTTCTTGAATTATTGTTTTTGTCGCTCATTATAAACAAAATTTACTGATCACGTCATGAAAAATATGACATGTCCTCAATTACTAAAAATTATATAAACTCTTTTTGCATTACTAGCAAGACATACTAAGCATTTTCAACAACTTCTCAAATTTATAGAAAAACGGAGACTCCGCCTGTAATTTTAAAAAATTTTAAAGATATGACAAATAATACTCACGTTTACGTCGATCCAAAGCATTTTTAGAAACTCCAACAGGAAAAATGTCAAGGGTAGGAATGAAATAAGTTGTACTATTGTAACATACAAATCAATTACATCAATAATTAACTTACACTTCATTTATAAACAAAAATGTTTTATTTGTAATACGTGGAATACAAAAAATGTTTCCATTGTTTATGCCAATACAACCGCTTGTACTACTTATGACAAGTAATTTTAGAATTGTCTACTAATATGCTGATTGCGTCACACAAGTGTAACGAAGTTCTCAACAGTCATTTTTCGATAAAAAAAGATGACTTCTGAAAGCGCGGACTCTTCTCTGACGCAATTTTGGCCCATAGTTGTGAATCCTAACGTTTATGGTATTTACAATGTCTTAAATACTTGCATCGTGAACCAAAACTTTCTGGTACGCTAATTCGGTCAGTCAGTGGTCGAAAAAAGTATCAAATCAAAATTACGGATCGTAGTTTCGCGATCATCCTTCCGTAATAATGCGCACGAAATATAACAGTTGACTAGTTTCAGTTCGTTCCTTACGTCGTAGACGTACCTCGGACGTTGTCGCAAAAAACTCGTGACATTTTTCGAAAATTCCGACATCCTTGTACGACCTATCCTTCATGTACGCGCGAACTGAGACCAACAAAATTTCTCAGAATTCAATGCATTCGTATGATTTCTCTAGAAATGACTCTTAAAACAGGGCTTCGAAATTCTGGGAAAAACTACCAAGTTCAATAATTTCCCGCAATTAATGGACTTGTCAGTTGTTACGTAAATGTAATGGAACGCATTGAAAACATCGCATCGAAATGAAATAATTCTATACATGATCGTGATGTATATGTACATAAATTAGCGCGTAATTTAAAGAAATATACAAAGCGGAATGACTTCCACCGAAAAAAGAGGCCGAATGGTGTCGGATATGAAGAGCGAACCACGGATTCGTTGCGTTTCCTAACGTACGAATTGTTCGACCTCGACTTGTGATACGCAATGACATCCGAACTTCATTGTTAATCCACCAATAATCTTAATTGGACTTCACTTGACTCGCTTCTGTTGTCGCTGCCTGTAGATGTCGTTGGCGGGTGGTGGCGGTAAATCATCGTCTTCGCTATCATCGCCACCTAGTCGTGACCTTTTTCGTTTTGTACCTACGCAGTTACCGTCGGTCGCTTCATCTACTATCCAATGCACGGATTTCGCGAGGTCGAATAATTTGGTGTCGCAACCATTATCGGCTACCGGTAAAGGAGCTGGAAGAACGAAAGAAATATTGAAGATACCTATGGTATTACTCTTTTGGTAAATCGCGATTTACCATGGGTAAAAAAGTGTTAAATATCACTGTTTTGAAGCTTTTTACGGTTACCGTTTCAGAATTTTCAATTACATTAACAGAATAGTAGAAGGGGTGTAAAATTTGTTTGCTTTATCATATTTTTTTTTGTGTTTTCTATGATTTATTGTCCTTCGTTTGGGGAAGACTACTCTGTTATTAAAAATAGAAAATTTAATAAAAACAACACTATTTTGTAAATGTGCATCAGGATAGAAAAAATACGATATATATATCTATTTATTACGTTCCTACTAATAAGAATCAACATTATACAATTCAACAATATTCGGATGACACTCGTTTTCTTTTACAGTTTCGTAATTTTCTGATAAAATAACGTAACGGTTCTTTCTGTTACAGGATTTAGTAAAATTTTGTTACTTCGGTAGCATAAAAGTAACCGAAATTTCTGAATATTTCTAACAGTGTAGTTATTTTGTATGAAATACAATGTTTTAAAGGACCACAACTTAAGATAGAAATACGAACCATGTTCAGGCAACTGGATTCGACTGAAGACATCCATTAGCATTTCAACAGCAACAAACGGTCCTCTAAAGCAAGCTGGTGGTGGTAATATCGTACACAATTGTGCTGCAGTTGGAGGAAGTGGGAAGGAACCACCTAAAAATAAATAAAAACATACACATTAAGATTAATCGAATAGTTACTAACGTAATAGTTAAAGAAACCAAACCAAATAATTTAATGCCATTGAAAAAAATTGTTTTTAAGTTTATAAAAGAATGTTAGAATGTTTAGGTAACCTAACCTCAATTATGTTTTAGTAACGTACCTGGTACTGGGTGTTCTCCTGGAAGTGGATTCACTTTTGGTTTGTATGGAATCATTTGCGATAAATCTGGTCTGGGCAATGATGATATAGCTTCTTCTTGATCTGGAGCACGAATAGCAGGTCCAACGGTAGTTCTAACCGTTCCTGAGACTTCCATATAACCAATTGATCTCAATTCAATTGGTGTGCAAGGATACAGATCTAAGAATTTGTATCGATCGACCAATTGCGCTGTTTCTTTACCTTCGAATTCCTTAATCTATGGAATATAAATAATATGTGAAATATTGGTAAAAATGAACTAAAATAACTCACGTAAATAATAATAATGGGATTATTAATTGAGAATTAAAATACATTTAAGGGGTTAAGTCTACTTGCAACTAAATGTCTTTAAAATTTCAAGTTCTGAACAAAATTGGCGAAGTTGTGAGCCTTGAATCCTTTACGTAAATAAATAAATTTTTCTCGAAATTTCTCAGTAATTAAAAAATGGATAAGATTGCATTAATTTTTAATCCCCGTTTTGTCCATCTTGAATGCTTTTAAATCCAGAAAAAGTTTTTCAAAATGATTTGAATACACAAATAACATTTGTAAAGAAAATGTTATGCTGTCCAATAAATTTGAGTTCAAAAACGATCTTCCAAAATGAAATTACATACACTTTAGTGCAAAAGTAACTTAGCTTGTATTTTTATCGGTTTTAAATATATTTCTTATATATTTTGAACTTTTAATATACATTATTTTGTGATTAAAATGCATTCAAAATTTCAGTGTTATAATTTTTTTGGGATATGCATCCAATCATATTTTTTAAATTCAATTATATCTTTGGATTCAAAATAAACCCATTCAATTATACTCCACAACTATAGGGAGGCACTAATTAATTTTAGAACGTTTTAGCATTTTATTATTTTTGTTTTTGTATTAATTTTAGATTTTTTTTTGTTATTTAAAAGTATTTGAAAATGTTAAAATAAGGATTCAAATGTGTCAAAATAATTCCGAATTCCCGTACTTATTTCTTTCGAAATACATTTTTTACATTTTACGCTCTTTACAACTTATTATTTTGTTATTAAAAAAATTTCATTATGTTACACATTTTTAATAATAGATTATTTTTGGATTTAAATGCACTCGGAATGGGAGCACGACTCGATACCTTTAGACCTAAAAACTCCGACCAAATAATTCCAACAAAATAACTTTTACAACGAAAACTTCCAAAATAATAACTTTGTAAAAAATAACTTTTCGACAAAATAATTTGTTGTAAAATAACTTTTTGCAAAAACTTGGTTATAATTTATTGAAATTAAAATTTGTATTAAATTCTACTTATTAGAATCAGAATTTATTGATTTGTTTCTTATGTTGTGACATGTGTAACGTTAGGTAGGTTAGCTTAGGTTAGGTTGAGTTAGGTTAGGTTAGATTATTTGAAGAGTATTGCTTGCTTAGTGAAATTGAACAAAAAATAATTGTAATAATGATTATATGATTAGATATGTAGAATGATGTATTTTTCGGATAATGTTTATTTATGATCTACGTATTAAAATGATTTTCGTGAGTATGTTGATTTTGAAATATATTGTTGTAAAAAGTTTTTATGTAAAAGTTTTTTTATCTGAAGTATTTTTTTTGTAAAAGTTTTTCTGTTAGAAATTATTTTTACAAAAGTTATTTTGTCGGAGTTTTTTTGACTAAAGTTATCGAGTCATGGATCCCTCGGGATTTTGGGAAATATATTTATATTTTGTACTGTTTATAGCACATTACAGTTGGATTCAAAAGGTTTCATAACGTAATACATTTTCAACAAAATATTATTTTTATACTTAACCCATTAATGCCTGAATGTCCAAAAATCGTACAGTAACTTTGACCTAAAATCTTTTAATGAAATCGCGGAAATTTCTATTTGGCATAAGTTGTTCTAGAAGTTTTCGGGTGTGCTCTACACGATGCGACCATTTAGAAAAGTGAAAAATTTCATTTTGTATGTTTTTTTAATGAATTTATATAAAAAATAGCGTTTTTTACAGGATTTTTTGTAGAATATCACGTATCATTAGTGTTTGTACCAACAAACTATGGATGTAGATTTTTTTTCAAAATTGTTTTTCCAAAAATAGGAATCTTTGGAATGCAAAAATATCACTAGCACGGGCATTATCAGAGTTGTTCAGTTTTTTTGCACTATTATAATACCCGATTATTCAGAAAAGTGTCTATTCCGGGTTTTGGAGGATGCTGATTACAATTCTTCTGTCAGAAATGGAAAATTAAAAATGGCAAAATTTGTTTGAACGCTTTTAAACGTTATATTTTATAAGTATAGAGATGCATTCAGCAATTCCACAGATACTTTTTCTGGATTGGAGAAATTGACAAAAAATTCAAACATAATAAAATGAATGCATTGCTCAAAATTACTCGAAAACTACTAAACCGATCATTTTGAAACTTGGCAGGCTCACTAAATACACAAAAATTTAATACTACTACGATTTTTTGGATAAAAAACACTTGTTTTATAGTCAAAAAGGATTTTTTCGTGATAATCGAACAATTAATTTTTACTACCTGCCATTTTGTGAAAAATCTTTTTTTATGTCATTCGATCAAACACTAGTTAATATTGTTATTTAACTAAATCCATACACATTTGTACTTTCAGGTTATCCAGTTTTATTATCGCAAAGCATAAGAATAAAAATACAGTTTATGACGACCATTTGTAACTCAACTACAGTAAAGTCGCGGCATATTTGTCGGCTCGGTTCCTCGCCTTCCCCTCCCCTCTCCTTATATTTGTCAAAAGAATGGGAGCGCCGCTTCTCCCACTCTTCTCAGTCGCGTTACGTTCATGACGTCACACCAGGCCCTTCCTGAGGCCCCAGCGCGCAAGGTGGGGTAAAAACAGAGCGGCGACAGGTAAATATAACGAGACTGAACCGGACAAACATGCTGGGACGTAAATATAGCGAGACGCAAAGATACCGGGACTCTACTGTATATAGTTTTCTTCAGTAAAACAGTTACTAAAATGAGTCCAATGCGAACACGTTAAGATAATTATAATAATCGTTCAAAAACTCGTTACAAGTAGAGTTAATCCGTCAATTGGCAGACTAACGAGATTGAATGCCATTTTTAGATGTATTTGAGCAGGTAAGTTACTGTATGTTAATAACCTAATGTTAAACACCATCATGTTCCAATAATAGTGAAAGGAACTATGTTTTCGTGTATCATGCGATTATTTCTTTTGTTTAGATTGAAATAATAATTTTACTGAATAGACTTAGGATAGAATAATAGAACTGTTTCATTGTAGTGGTTTCTCTAATTTTCATTTTCTGCTTCATTAATTTCTATTCAATCTATAATAAAGAGCAAAAAATTGAATTTCATGAAAAACACGAGTTTTTAAAGTTATTTTGATGCAAAATTATTACCGACACCATATATAGCTATTTATTATGAACGTCAATTACAATTCTTAATCTCTTAAATAACGCGACCAAAATTTCTTCAATACAATGTAAGAATTTTGACTAGTTCTTATCCTCAGTTTTGAACCGAAACATAAAAATGTCACTAATAATAAATTGGATTCATTTCTATTAAATCCGATTAAAAAAATGAAATAAATATAATTAACTGAAATCAATATTAGAATATCAAAACTAATAGCAATTTGAAAATAATTGAAATCAATTTTAAGTATTTGACCAATGTAAATATTAATCATTTTCTATTCCCTTCGATTGGTAAATAGGGTAGTAAGAGCAGGTTTTGCCATTTTTCAATTTAGAATAGTAAATTATCCGCGAATCTACTGACGCTTTGATATTATTTTTATTTTCCTTGAATGAATTATTCATAAGTCATGAGTATCTTGTTGAGGCAAAAACAGTTTATTTATGTTTTATTTATCAAAATTTTGAATAATACTAAGAAATTTGACATATGTTATGAATGTAATATCCATGAAGTAAAAGTACTGTTTCGAGAAAGTTAAAAAAGTGAAGACAATTTTGCTAAAATTCAGATTCTGCAGGTATTATGCAAAAAATAGGGATTCCATTATGATAACTTTTATTCAATGAGAGTCGCGCTTCATATTTATATCTTTGTACGCAGCCAACTCATTAATGTTACACAGTCTTAACCCTTTGCGGTACACATTTTTCTGATGAACCATTTTTCATGAAACTGGGTACTCGGGGGTTTTTGGGGTCGCTGATTACGAATCTGAACTCAGATTTTGGAAATGCAAAATGGCGGATCCAATATGGCCGACCCAAATGTAAAAAGTTGCTTGATCCAGATGAAACTGGGTACTCTGGGGTTTTTGGGGTCGCTGATTACGAATCTGAACTCAGATTTTGAAAATTCAAAATCTGAAAAACTAAAATTTTTATATCTGAATTCATATTCGTAATCAGCGACCCCAAAAACTCAAGTATCCACTTTCATCAGGTAATTTTTATATTTTTGACGGCTATCTTAATTCCGCCATTTTGAATTTCCAAAATCTGAGCTCAGATTCGTAATCAGCGACCTCAAAAATCCCCGAGTACCCAGTTTCATCTCGATCCAGGATGTTTTTGCATTTTGGTCGGCCATATTGGATCCACCATTTTGAATTTCCAAAATCTGAGCTCAGATTCGTAATCAGCGACCTCAAAAATCCCCGAGTACCCAGTTTCATCTCGATCCAGTATGTTTTGCATTTTGGTCGGCCATGTTGGATCCACCATTTTGAATTTCCAAAATCTGAGCTCAGATTCGTAATCAGCGACCTCAAAAATCCCCGAGTACCCAGTTTCATCTCGATCCAATATGTTTTTGCATTTTGGTCGGCCATATTGGATCCACCATTTTGAATTTCCAAAATCTGAGCTCAGATTCGTAATCAGCGACCCCAAAAACCTTTATATATCATATTTCATAAAATGTGGAAATCTGTAGTGCGTGTACGATTACGCTACTGACATTACCTGTACTCTGAATTTCGTTTCTCGCAAGCGAAATGAGTCGAGCGAAACTATGAATAGAGCGACCTCGAACAGTTCGATCTTTCTGGTTTTGCCTGTGCAAATTACGTCTTTCACGATAGAGATCACGTTTGAGTGGCGGGCTAGTGGATTCGTAAATAGGAACGCTTCTTTGTGTTCATCGCATAATTCTCCGCCTTTTGTTTTTATGAGTATTAGTCAATATTATTTATTATATTTTATATATTTATAGAATTTAAAAAAAGAACTTGTAATATCTGTCAAGTATGGTTGAAATCGCTGAAATCCCTAGCGACTCTGAATCTGTTGATGGATTATGTGATTCTGACCTTGAAGTTGATTCAGAAAGTGAATCGGATGATTCAAATTATTGTGATTCGGCATGTTCTGATGATAATTCTACAGATTTTAGAGATAATGATAAGTGGACTAAGGATGGAAAAACCAGAGATGATCTTCCATTCGCTGAACCATTCGGTCCAAATATTCCAGACAATGCAACCACACCTTTGGATATATTTTTATGTTTGTTTCCTAATGATCTATTAGATTTAATTGTTGATGAAACGAACCTATATATAAGACAATCGAAAAGTAAAGGTAAACCGATAACCAAAGAGGAACTATTAATATTTTTTGCAATTAATATTTTGATGGGTGTTAAAAAATCCCCCTCTTATCGTCATTTTTGGTCGACAGATCCGAAATTGAATGATTCGTACGTAAGCAAATTGATGACAGTACATCGATTCGGTTTTTTCCTGACCCATTTACACTTATCCGACAACAGTCAGGAACCAAAGAAAGGAGATCATAACTATGATAAATTATACAAGATTAGACCGTTATTAGATAAACTAACGGAAACTTACAAAAACTGTTGGAACCCAAGTGAAAATCAATCTGTTGACGAGTCTATGATCAAGTTCAAAGGCCGCAGTAGTATGAAACAATTCATGCCAAACAAGCCCGTAAAACGCGGATATAAACTTTGGGTGCGCGCAGACTCATCACGATACGTATGCGAATTTCAAATGTATACAGGTAAAGCTGAAAGTGCTGAAAAACTACTAGGTGCACGTGTTGTCAAAGATTTGACGCGTAACTTAGTTGGGAAAAATCATCATGTATTTTTTGACAATTACTTTACTGGTTTTGATCTGATGAAAGATTTGAAAAAAGATAAAATTTTCGCATGTGGTACAGTTCGTAGTAATAGAAAAGGTTTACCAAAAAGTGAGATTCCTGATAAAAAAATGGATCGTGGGCAATATGAATACCGTACTTGTGGTAATGGAATTAGTTGGATCAAATGGATGGACAAAAAAGCTGTCTTCTTTTTATCAAACTATCATGATCCTAACGAAGTTACCGAAACAAAAAGGACACAAAAAGATGGATCAGCAAAAACTATAAATTGCCCAGTTATGTGCTCGGATTACCAAAAAAATATGGGATATGTTGATAGATCCGACCATCTTGTATCAACTTATAAAATTGATAGAAAATCAAAGAAATGGTGGCACCGCATATTCTGGCATTTTGTAGATTTATCTGTAATAAATGCGTTCATTATTCACAAACAAATAAATGTGAAACATGCTTTGCAATCGTTATGCTTCAGATTAAATTTGATTGATCAACTAGTTGCTGATCATTCTCCGACAAAAAAAGGTAGAAAATGCACAGGAAAATCTATTGCTAAAGTAACCAGCAAGCCTCAGGTATCTATTGAAATAAGGCGCACTCAATCTGCTCACATGCCTTTAGTGTCAAAGACATTGAGACGTTGCTGTCTGTGCAGTACTAAAACAACACGTCAAAGAACTAAATTTTATTGCAGTACTTGCGATGTGCCTCTCTGCATAAGGGAAGACAGAAATTGTTTCTTCGAGTATCATACATAATTTTTTAGAATATAAGTTAGAAAAAACCAACAAAAAAAAACAATAAAATGAAAAAAAGAAAAAAAAACAATAAAATGAAAAAAAACAATAAAATTAAAAAAAAAACAATAAAATAAAAAAAAACAATAAAATGAAAAAAGAAAAAAAAACAAATAAAAAAATGCAGACAATAACCGCCACGTCCACGTTCGTGTCTCTGGAGTCAACTGAGCGCGGTTCGTAGTACAAAATCCAGTAATATTTCAATTTGTAAGCGCCTCGTGGATCTGACAGTTAGAATTTTCAATATCTGAGTTCAGATACGTAATCAGCGACCTCGAAAACCCCCGAGTACCCAGTTTCATCTCGATCCATTAAATTTTTATTTTGGTCGGCCATATTGAATCCACCATTTTGAATTTCCAAAATCTGAACTCAGATTTGTAATCAGCGACCTCAAAAACCCCTGAGTACCCAATTTCATCTGGATCATATAACTTTTTACATTTCTGAAGGCCATCTTGATTCCGCCATTTTGAATTTTCAAAATTTGAGTTCAGATTCGTAATCAGCGACCCCAAAAACCCCCGAGTACCCAGTTTCATCTGGATCAAGCAACTTTTTACATTTTGGTCAGTCATATTGGATCCGCCATTTTGAATTTCCAAAATCTAATGACAGATTCGTAATCAGCGACCTCAAAAACCCCCATGTACCGAGTTTCATCTCGATCCAATTGAACATGTGCCAGCGACTGAATTTTTTCTATAAAAATGACGATTTTTAGTCGTTTATTTGTTTATAAAACATAATATTAAATAAATATTGACGTAAATACAATGTTAAACACTTCTTTAACTCAAACTTACATTGGATTTAAAAAAAAACCTGGCGAAAATGCATTATTTCGTCTTTAAAATCTCAAATTTTCAAATGAATTCCGGTGGCCACTATAGTGGCCACCGTACCGCAAAGGGTTAAAATAACTTTTAAAACTGTGCAGATTGAATTCTTACATTGATTTTACTTAAAGGATTTGAAGCTTTAGTTAAATCAGATTATGCAAGGTAATCACTTTTCAAATGAATTGATGGTTCAACCTTGTTGCTGATCGCAATTCTCATAAACTTGTATAATAATATGGACTAATATAAACTATAGAATATGAAAATGAAACTAACCTTTTCTAGCACGGCGCTACGTCTCTTCTCGACCTTAACAATACTGGCTAAATCGCCAATATTGGATTCAAATTCCAAAAATCGATTCCATATATCTCTGTAAAATAAGAAAGTGCATGTGATAGAAAGGATAAAAATCCTGCGACTTACTATTCGATATTCTTCAGAAATAAATGTAAAATTTAGATTTGATATGGTAATGAAATTTGTGTTTTTTAACAATTCGGTTATTTCTTTTTCATATCATTTGTATCCCTGTTTTCAACTTGCCAAACAATTGATTTAATACGCAGAGCAGGATGAAACTTCTGTCAACATAACCTCAACGAGAATGTCGACGTTGTGAATTCACCACCTCCGGATATTGGATATTGTAAAACGAAAAGTTCGCACACTTGTTAAGATATACAACTAAATCCAGTTCATATTGTATGTCACCAAATGATTTATCATTCCATTCTTTAAATCGTTTGCATTATTCCTAATTAATCCGGTAAAATCGAAATGTACAATTGTTCAGAATTATCTATAATATACTTTTACATCATTTTGGTGTTTTTATGATTATCATTTAGTATTTTGACCAGAATTTTGGGTACTATAAAAATCAAACATAATCTTTACACTTACAACGAAGTTTTCTTTAATGTACATTAGTTATTTTTTATTTTCCATATTTAAAAGCTTCTACGGACAATTTTTTATTGAGGAAATATTTGTACAAAAGAATAAAGTTTTTTATTGTCGATTTATAGTGATTGTAATAATTGAAATCAGCAAGACTAAAGATTAAAGCCTAATATAAATTTATAAATTTATTAACCCCCAGAGATACTCTTTTTTGTTTATTCTTTCAACTGTATAACGTAGTGTGTCATTTTCGAGTATGTTCTTTTGATTGGCGTAGTCAAAATTGCATTTAACTATTTTCTAAAATCATTTTTAATAGAAAAACGACGAAAATTTAAACTTTCTTATTTTCATTAATGTTTTTTATATTAAGTTCTCTCTCTACATTGCTAGTCAAATGAGCGAATAAGTCACAACCTAACCAAAGAATGCCTCGCGATGTTAACAACAATGATGGCATTTAATTATTTTCTAAATCCAAAATGGCCGCTTTTTAATAGAAAAACAGCAAACGTTTAAACTTTCTTTTTTTTATGTTTTTTTTTCATATTAAGAGAGATCGCTTGGAACGTTGCTAGTCAAATGAGCGAATACGTCACAACCTAATCGAATAGTTCCATGCGATGTTAATCACAATGATGGCTGATTGATAAAATGCTTATTCTGGACTCTACATGTGAAAAAATTATTCAGCTTAAGCTCACATAATTTTTAGTAATATTTGTGTGTCACATCTTTCACAATATATGTATAAAGGACATAAGAATGCCTTTTCCCATAAGACATCATTGATAACTTTAATCGTTGGTAACTTTTCTCACAAGTACCCTAGCCCAATAAAATGTTAACTGCATATGTTGTATACTTTTAAGAAAAAGTATCTTAATTCGGTCAAAATCTGTTTGTCAATTCTATTATCGAGAGAATTTTCTTAAAACTATAATGGAAATTATTCCAGGTTTCAATCAAAAGTGCATAAAATTGCCCACGATTACAAGAAGATTTTTGTTTTTTGCTTAACCTCCAAAAAATGATAGTATGGTCACGTATAACATATAAAATGATATAAACAAAAGAATCCATGACAGCACCAACTGTTCTATGATAACATTTTTTTTAAAAATGCAACAAGTATACTTCAAATGTCTTTATGTAGATCCGTTTTTGGCAAAATAACCCATTGTCGACAGATATCGAATGATCATTTTAACCCTTACTGAATCAGAACTTTGAAAATCGTTAAGAATTATCTAACTTTACGCAATTAGATTTTACAGTTCTGCTTCCCGCCACGTCGGTGACATGGCGCTGTAACTAGTTAACCTTAAAGCCCCACCTAAAGATGTCAAAAAAAGGGGAAACTTTGCTTTGTAAATATTCATTTTTAGGAATGTTTTTAAGAATTTGTTTACAGAAATAGATTTGACTTTGAAAGTGATACCAGGTGATGTAACGTAAGTATGCTTCGTTACTCATAAATCTGAAAAATTAAACTTCAAATTTTCATGTCTGGCGTCGAACCCGGCAACGTGACAAGGAAAAACTAACCTCAAAATATGATGTAAAACTTTCAGGCTTTATTTTTATGTTATATAAGCAATAAATGCCTACCATATTGCTGTATTCCAATATCCTTGTGATGAGAAATGTTTTTCTCGAAATAAGTTTTGGAAAAAGTGTCTTACAAAAAAAATAATAATGGTACACCGCTGTTTTGACAGCCCTGAAGATCTCGAGGGCACTTAAAACGTTTTTGACACAATACAAGACTTTCAGTTGATTTCTCATGCCTCTAACGCACTTGTGAAATTTAAGTTTAACCTTTTTTCGTAAACTATTAACGTATTAGTATAGGTTATTTATGTAGTAGTTTAATTTTTCGAGGTTATGATAGGTATAAATTATACTGTGAATGCCAGTTACATATTTAAAGAGATTCTAAACGTTTAATTGTACAAGTAAGTAATCAAATTAACTAAAAGGCAATCTAAAATAATTAATTCTTCGAAAAGTAATGAGAATCCGCATATTTAATATTAATTTAAATTCGAAAAGTTTAGAAAGGCATTAACCTCACAGAAAAACAGTGATTATTCTCTTTCATACATTGATGGACCATCACTTTGTTAGTTATGGCCCACTAGACATAAAATAGTAATGTAGATTAAAATTTGAAATGTTTCTTAAAGAATGTAAATTAAATTTATTGAAGAACAAACATTTTTTATATTATCTTCGTAAAAGATCTTTTATGCCACTTTCGTGTATTTTTAATAGCTGGCGAATACAATAATAGTTGGCTTTCGGACATATTGACGACGCCATCTTGAAAAAATCCTGTTATTTAGCAGTCTTTGGTATTTATTTTAAAAAATATTAATCATACGGAAAAAAATGTTTCAAACAAAAAAGATAGAGCACCAACCATTTTCGTTAAGAAAATTTGTATGCATTTTTCAAAAATTAACCTTAAGATATTACCAATTATTCTTAGAAATTTAGAAATGTCCCATTTTCCAACATGTATTAACCAAGTCACCTGATTATTTTTGTGTTCGGAGATTCTAATTTTGAATGTTGTTTTTGCGTGGCCGACATACAAGACAGGACACAATCGTTAATATTCAATACAGTTTATTGTGGTGTTTTGTCAAGATTTTTTAGCAAATATTTACCCTTTGTGATAATATTGTTTCTCTTATTGTTGTGGCACTATTTGTATATTATATTTTTTTTACGCATATATTTATTAATAAACGGTTCCGGATAAATACTATCTCGAAGATATTTTTGTTTTGGTTGTTGTATACTTTGTTATGGAACATTTCATATGAAAAATACTTTTATATTATCATTTAATTAATACCATCTACGACATCTGCAACACTACCTGGTTATGTCTTTCTTATTACAAGCGAATTTTAGACCTTGAAATACTTTTATACGGTAACATTTCATACAATTTACTCATGGCATTTTATTATTCACTCAAGATTTTGTACATTATAAGCAGCGAAAATGGTAGAAATGGCGATCCTACTTAAACTCGCTTTGCAAAGTTTGTAGACGTAATGAAGTTTAGGAAACCATTACCAAAAAAATTGTGGTTGAAGTTTCATTTTCTAATACTTTTGTACGAATGGCGTCAAAACTGTCACTCATTTTTTTGCTTCAAACATCATTGAATTTGGTCGAAAATAGTTACTGGGGTGTTTCTGGGGTCGCTGATTACGAATTTAAAGTTGCTTTTTGAACATTCAAAATGGCGGTTCCAATATGGCGGACGGTTTTGAAAAATATGCATCGTATTCGCTTAAAATTGGTCTTCGAGGATTAGTGGAGTCGCTGATTTGGAATTTGAAGTTGCTTTTTGAAAATTCAAAATGGCGCATCCAATACGGTGGACGATTTTTAAAAATATTTATAGTATTCGCTCAAAATTGATATAAGGTGCTATTGGGGACACTGATTGTTAATTTGACGTTTGTTTTTGAAAATTCAAAATGGAGGATTCAATATGAAGGAAGATTTTTAAAAATCTGTATAGTATTCGTTCAAAACTCTTATAACGGAATAATTTGAGTCGATGGTTATGAATTTGAAATAAAAGTTGAAAAATACAAAAAAAATAGAAAAAATGGAGCTAGAACTCCTGCCATTGTAGCCTCCTCGCGTTGTGCTCTGGGTAGAACATTTTTTTCTAATGAATGGAAACATTTAATTTTGTTAAAAATCAATAACCCCCTAGCAACATTTTTGAGGGAATACTACATATATTTGTAAAAATCGTCGGCCATATTGGATCCGTGATTCGAAAAATTCGTGAAATTAATAAAAAACAACTTCAAATTCATTATCAGCGACTCCAATTACCCCTTGCAAGAATTTTGAGCGAATACTGTACAGATTCTTAAAAATCGTCTGCCACATTAGATCCGCCATTTTGAATTTTCAAAAAGATACTTCAAATTCCAAATCAGCGACTCCACTAATCCTCGAAGACCCATAACCACCTTATAACAATTTTGAGCAAATATTATTGAAAATCGTCCGCCATATTGGATCCGCCATTTTGAATGTTAAAAAAGCAACTTTAAATTCGTAATCAGCGAACCCAGAAACAATTTTGGACCAAAGTCAATGATGTTTGAAGCAAAAAAATGAGTGACAGTTTTGACGTCATTCTCACAAAAGTATTAAAAATTGACGACATTTGCACTAAAAGAAAACTTTTTTTTTTACATATTCGTGTTCCTTGGCATAAAAACATAGAATTATTATGGTTTCTTAAACTTTAATATATCTACAAACTTTGCAAAGCGAGTTTAAGCAGGACCGCCATTTTAACTATTTTCGCCACTTTTGTCATCGGCACGCGGGACGCCATTTGGAACGCTGAAGTGGTTAATGTATTTTTTTAAAATGATTTTGTATGCTTATGGAAAGACCTTTTAAAATAGTAATTATCGGTACTGCAAATTATCAAAAGCAATTTTAAATATTTCTCAAGATAATAATTAATTATTTATTCAAACAGTGAATTGAAGTTCTAGAGTGACAAAGTTCGTGCCATAAACGAAATAAATATTTTTTATTTCAAATGTGAATAATTTTAAAAATAATGAAGAAAAATTTACACATATTGCCAGCGCTGCGTCAATCTGGATCGACTCCTTTTCTCAAGTATCTTTTTAATTTTTCAAGACATTAAAATATGATTTTGTTGCAAATCTTTATATTAGCAAAATGTTTAAAAATGCAAATAATTAGATATTTTTCATCATTATTAAGATTATTTTCCATAAAGATAAACAAAGTAGAACAAAATAGGTTTTTTTTTAAATAATATATGCCGCAAGTCAATTATTGCTTAAGTAAGACGAAATTTGTTACTTGAGGTCTTTTGGGGCCACTAATTACGAATCTGCCCTTAGATTTTCAAAATTCAAAATGGCGGTTCCAAGATGGCGGACTAAAATACAATAACGCGTAACAAATTTGAGCTGGTTTTCGTGTAAAGAAAAGTGTATGCTTAACTGGGTAAATTTAAACTAATTACTAAAAAAAGTATTTCGGTCCTCTAAGATCCCTACTCGGGAGATATTTCGATTAATTTCGACAATAATTGATGATTCATTTTAAGGATCATTAATTTTGATCCAGTTTGGTCAGAAATTGTGTTTCTACCCTAAAGTCCTTTCACCTTTTCGCCCACCTTTCACTTGCATTCCTTAATTTATTCTAAACCGTTTAAGATAAAATGATTCAAACGATTTTTTAAATTATTCGTTCGGGTATTGTAAATTTTATATAATATATACAAATTTAACGGAACACGTTGGAAAGTCAGTTTATTTTTATTTATTTTTTTCTTATTTCTGAAATGGCTCTTTGAACTTTCAATCAATGAGCTATTATTTTTTTTTTGTTTTGTAGATCACTTTTAATATTAATAATTTAATATACATTAAAATAGTTCACCTATATATATGACATTAATTTTAAATCTATATATTCTACTTAAACTGCATTTGAGGCTTACTCAATTTTGTCTAGCAATTGGATTTCAAAAGAATGATACGATGTATTCATATGAATATTATTGTCGAATTCGACTTTTTTACTACTTTACACAATATAACTTTATATATAGAATATATATTCTATAATTGTATAGAGTATATTTTTTTTCGAGGGCCAAAAATACCATAATACCAAATTTAATTTCAATCCAATATGAAAGAATTGAAATCTTTTTATTGAGAATTTATTTATTTCTCCTTCATAATAAATAACACATTTTAAATCAAAACAGAATGAAGTTAGCAAGAGATTGTTATCTTATATTTGGACGGGTTTGCATTTTTAAATGTACAGTAGTTCCTGTCCCAATTCATGTGGTTGGTTTTTAGAAAATGGCGGCCCCTCTACTAATTCAAGGCACGGTCTTTCTCCTCCAACGCTCGAAGTTTGCCTTCGCGCATGCGCGCCCCCTGCATTTTCTCCTTCATTTTTATAATTTTCGAAATATTTGATGATGGATTTGAATGGAAAATTTTTCGAATCCTATGAAATTTAAAGTATCATTTGTTCAAGTATTTTTTCTATACTCTATGTATAGCAAGTTTACGACTTCTGCGTATGTATAATCATTCTTGAAAAATACAATCTTTTTTCATATAAAAACAACGGTTATATAAAACACATGCCATGCCATACAGTTTATCCACAAATGTAGATTTATAAAAAGTTTCAGGGTTTTTCTTTCTATAATTGTAACCTTCGAAAATTGTAAAAAATAATATAATCGAATTCTGATTATTCATTAGGTTTAGTTTGTTAAATTCATTATATACTAGCATGGAATTAATTGTTAAAAACCGCTATTTTCAAACAGCCATTGTTGTACATTGCAAACACCCACTTGATCACAAATACATACGTATATACATTCGCTATAGTGATATATACGTATGGATGTATACATCCTTACGAATCGTGAATAATATACCCATAGGTTACTTGATATTTAATACACATATGCCAGTATTATATGTGTGCACTTAAGTTAAACTCTTCATTGTTTCGATATTTTATTAATAAGAATTTTGGAATACCAAGTTACGAACGAATCATTTTCTATCAAGGATATGAAATAAAAATAAAACATGAACTTACACTGATTTCTCTGGTTCCAAGCTGCCTGATGACAATACTCGTTCAAATAATACTCTAGTATTATTGTCTTCTGTAAATTAAGTATATCCGTGTAAATAAACCGATGCCCGGTCGTAGCAAACGATGAAATTCATTAAAATATTTATAATTTAAGTATACCGTTTAAATGCGAGAGATAATCTATATAGCATAGAATGTATTCTGGATTGTCTGCAAACTTCTTCAACCCGAGTTCGAAAATACGAAACGCAATATTCTTGTCCTTTGTGCAGTAATATTCCATGAGTGCAGCTGCAACGTATACGTGATGTCTGCAACGCTGGTCTTCTCTTGCCCTTTTGAATACCGTTCTCGCTGATTTAATACCTTCAGCGCGTCTTGCAAATTTCATATATTGTACGTAGGCCTAAAACAACACCACCGACGGTAAAACCTTCACTTGGATGACTTCAAAACGGAGGATTGAACTATGTTTATTACATATTTAGAGTATATATTTTCATGAGATAACATGCAACAAGTTTTCTTAATCTAGTTTGAACGCATATATATATTATTCTTAAGGTTAGGTTCTACAGTAATGTTAATAATACATCTTTCGTAAGTACGCTTTTCTTCTGCGTAATACTACAAATCACTCTTACGAATACTAAAATCGCAATTCGATCAGTTACAACATAAGCTGTACATTATGTCACGTTGCGCACGTCATTTTTATAGTGACTATTTTGTTCCACTCACATCGCATATGAACTTTTGAATAACATATTTAATACATTTCATTCAGTACATTAATCCGCCAGTTGGTAACGGGAAAATTTGGAATTATTGGTAGGAATACAGGTTTGAATATCGTATGATATACCATTTCATAGGATTTGACTTCAACTTCTCCAGAACGAAATCCACAAAGGAATAAGTACGCACAAACATATGTCAACCATGCACCATGAAATCAAGACAATGGACTTGCAGAAATGAGTTTTAGGCGCAGAAGCCCAAATGGATATCGAAGTCTTTCCATATTTCATAACAACGTTAGGTCGGGACAGAACTTTGCCGCAGTAGACCAATAAGTAGCATACGTATTAATCGAATATTCAATGACAGCAAATTATTCGTAATTTAACTAATGGAAGAAAGTAGTTGTTGATTTGGGGGTAAATAAAGTCAGGAATAAGTCTTTACACTTTGTTAAAAGTTTGACGGCGATTATATAATCAAATGACTATTGTGAATCAAACTTCTAATTGATAGAAAATTATGTATGTGTTTAGTAAATTATAAAATATATTTAATGACCCTACATATTTTTAGACAAGTTTGGGATACATTATTATGAAATTGCATGAATTCTGTACTCGTCCAATCAGCACGTGCACGTCCATTGGACGTCCAATGTACGTACGCTATGTCCAGAACCAACTTCCACTGGACGTCCATTGTACGTCCGTGGTACGTCCAGAGGAGAGAGAGGTGTACATCCAATGGACGCCTAGGCTTGTACGTACTCTGGTTGAAATTTGGACGTACTATGGATGAAGTATGACCATTAAATTGACGAAATAAGTGGTATATGGACGTCCAAAAAGCCTTCGGCTGCGTACGGATTGTGGACTAAACATGGACGTACCGTGGATAAAATATGGACCAGTGGACGTCCATTATTATTCCATGGACCGACCAGACTGCATACATTTGAACGTCCATTGGACGTCCAAAATGTACGTACACTGGACCAAGAGTGGATCTTCGATGGACCATAACGGACGAAATACGTAACATATCAAGTCCATTGGTCGTCCAATATACGTTCAGTATTCTATGGACTAATAACGTCCAAATTATTTTACGTTGAACATTGTAACATTCCGTACGAAATATCGCCATGGTCCGAAAATGGACTTTAAGCGAACAAAATATACGTAATATAATATATCCAACGTATGTCCACTTCTGCGCTACGGGCCTCCAACGATACACGCCACGAAATGCGACGGCAACTATCGAATTTCATTAATTTAGGTAAAAACGTAAAAACGGAAGGAGTACCGCGTATAAAGGAGCCCTAAAAGACAAACGAGTTTTTCACACCAGCGCGTCATCGTGGCGGCCATCTTGTGCGCGCAGCGCCGCATCTTCTTGGAAAAATGGAGGTGCCGCGGACATTCACATAAGTATGTACATAGGACATACGATATACGTCCATACATTTATGGACCTAATTTGGACGTAATACAGACGTCCGTTGGACGTCCATTTACGTCCATTTGTTTGTCCTGGACGGATGGACGTAACCTGGACGTCCAGTGCTGACTGGGCGGTTCTAGTTTTGGACAAATTTTGAATCTGAAAACAAGTTTGGTTTCGATTGGTTTCAAATAGCAAAGCTACGAATTTTTAAATACTGGTGATACGTATTGAATGTTTATCCATGGGTCTTCATCAGGTTATAAATGTATGATCCGCTGGTTCGGAATCCAGAATAAACTGGAGGCCTCTTTTGGGGGGTAACAACTGTTGAATTGTATGCCAATTTGAAGAACAGTTTTATATTTTCACAAGCAAAAGAGCACTATGCGAGAAAATTTAAAAAAAAACACACATTTTACAAACAATTTTTTTTTTATATACATGTATGAACATTACTCCTAGTCTAAACTTACCCAAATTAACCCAACTCTATCTAAAAATAGGGTAAAAATGCACAAAGTGTAGCTAACACTAGAAAAATAAAAAAAAAAATAAAAAATCCCGTAATAAGAAAAATTCCATGACATTCCATGGAGCATGTTACTTTCTTTATGATTATATCAACACCAACACGTTGTTGATACAATGTAAGAAAAGTTTGTCGGGGCCTAAAAATTTATTGAATGCCTTACATAACACAAAAAATGATCCGTTGATAATTTAGTAGCAAAAATACATTTCATATTTTTCGTGGGTATACAATAAATTAACGTGCAAAGGTGCGCGGTTTCTTCATAGGAAAAGTGAGACAGGGAATGCACTTATTTGTAAACAAATCTTTAAATTAGCTTATTTTGTACCACTTGAAGCAGGTGGATTAAAACTTCCATTGGTAGTCAGGACCAAATCTGTGGATGACCAATAAATGGCCCTAGAACCACCTTAAAATTCGTCACTGAATTAACCAGAAATATTATAAATGTGTCTTTGAAAGATGATAAACCCGATCATATTCGGCACTTTCTTATATTTCTTCTATATCTTAGTAATTCAATAATAACTTTATTATTATTTTATACATGACAACACCTACTTAGTAGATCACTTCCGCGAGATAGTCGGGTTTAGTTCGTAATCCCCCCCCCCCCCCCCACTCGTCCGTCCGTGCAATTTTTCTCTGTTTACGTCCAATGCTGAAATATTCAGAGAATCTTGACAGGCGAAGTTTCGAATTTGGGACCGAGGCCGGTACATTGTGGGTCTTATCTCGGATAAAGAGGGGATAATCCACGTGACATGCTCGCTACTGCACAGACCTCCGAATTTGCTGATGGGTTCAATATTGGGGTAGGGGGACTGACTCTGGGTGTGTGTAGCCTTATACAATGGCCCTCCCCTTATTTTAACGGCGTCCTTTATTATAACTTTTTTTCGTCCTTTATGTTAACTTCTTCCCTTGTGAGTTCCCCCATTTGAAAGTGTTCAAAAGAGTGCGGACTGCTGTTTGCGCTTGCGTATATAGGTGAAGAAAGACGCCACTATATCTCCTCTCTCTCTGTTTTTATTCTCTTATACTGCCAGTGGTGAGAATGAGGGGAAGCGGTAAAATAAGAGAAGAAGCCGCCGTCTTCCTTGACTGGAAAAGTTAAAATAAGGGGAGGGCCAATGTAATCTGTCCATGTGCTGTCTTTGTGATGTCATGTATTGTCACAATCCTTCTATACGAGAGTCGACCCGCGAATAGACAAATTAGTCATTAAAGCGATGGAAAATTCTATGTCCTTTGTCATTTATTGGTTTATACAGTGAAATCTGCTCGCTTTCTGATTTTCTTTTTGTAGTGTTGCTTAATTTTAATAAATTATTCGTTGCTGCGTAATCTTCGTTGCATTGCTTGATTGGTTTCTGGTACAATATTGTTTACTTTTAATTTTGGTTGTTCATGCTCGTTTTGTGGTATAATGTATACTGAAATAAGGCATGTTTTAGGAGATGGATATGTTTATCCATAAGATGACATTAATAGGCGTAACAATGTTGTTTTCACAATATCTATTTTAACATTGGGTTTCGACTAAATGTCGAAAATATATTTATGCAGAAACACAAGTGAAACCTTCCTTGTTCTGCTTTGAAAATTTGGAAAACTTTTTTTACTTCTTTAAATTAATATTGTTTTATAATCGATTTTGAACGATATCTACTTAAATTCTTGTGACCGTAGATATCAGAGCTTCGGATGATAAATAGTTCATTCCTACTAGAGCATTACTTTATAAGTTGTAAAAATTATTTTTAGAGTAATTTACGATTTTACTGAAGCTTACGTTACTTCCCAGAACATAAACATAGAGACATTTCTACTTATATAATAATCATGTTATAGGAAATAAATTTTGATTTCGAGAAGCGATAAAAAGTAGCTTTAAAGCAATCCCAGATTATGAATTGCGAGAAATATTCTAGTTTAAATAGTTTAGATAATTAGAAAATTTTCTTGTAAAATATTAAAATTCTGTACGCGTTGAAAATTGCATTATTGTAAAATAACGTAGTATACCCGGGAACAAAATATCTGTCATTTTTTCACTCTACTTTTAAATGTTAACTGCTATTATATGACTTCAGAGTTTGGACAGATATTTTGATAAAAATTATAAATCTTATTACGCATTTTAATGGGAATTTTGAAAAATTACACACTACTATACTTGAAGTATTCCAATAAGAAAAAGTTTCTTGGGATAATATACGATTCTTGTTTATATTTTCTCCGAAATGACCTCTGTTCGAATGTGTTTCGTCTTGAAGAAGCATGTAAATAGTATTGCTGCTACACGTTACGCGATGCAGCTGAGGAGCGTAGCATTAGTTCGATCGCCCACCGCATGGAAACGAACCGACCGTGGTTCAAGAGTGGGGGCGGAAGATGTTCGGGGCGACATCTTGCGGATTAGTTAATCCCTTCGAAAGTTACATGGCTCGTAGGCAAGATTAAAATAATGGCCTGATGTTGATTTTATTTACCAACTTCTCAATATTTATTTTTTCCAATAATATGTTTGAATGACGAAACTAACAATAAGTCAGTGGAAGACGTCGAGTTGGACCCCCTTTCACTGGCTCTCATTCTCACTGGCCCTTCTCAATAAACTCATTTCCTCAGTTTGTCAAGGGAGCTTGTTCCCCTGCTACTAATCCGGAATGTTTCACACTCGAATTTCATTTACCTTATCTCTAGTAGTGCCGCTAAGCAAGGTAGTTAGTTTTCTTGTGCCCTTCATAGTAAATATTTTTTTGTAATACGGGTTCGGAAAATGTGTTTTCCGAACAGATTTTAGTGTGGAAAATGCGATTTCCCAAACCGGGATGTGGAAAATTTAATTTTTATATATCCCGGTTTGGTAAATCACACTGTACACTGATATAGGAAAACGATATTATAAAAAATAGAAGAAAGTTTTTGTATCTGTAAAATCATAAATATGTTTATATAGGGGGGCTCCCCCCCTTCGCGCCGCGACTCCCCCTCCCCCTTTATCTCCCCATCAATCATAAGAACGTACTTTACTGCTATAACAAATTTTAAATGTTACGTGTAGTGGCCACATTTTCCGCACACTTATTACAAAAAAAATCGTTCGTTACACGTGCGGACGTTTCCCCCACTCGTATGATTCACACAGCACTCGTGTCAGTGTGATCATTACGCGTGCGGGAAATCGCATTTTCCGCAATTGTTACGAAATATACTGTTGTGTTTTAGGCTTGCAATATTAAAGGTATAATACCAAAAATGTGCTCCAAACAAATTGTTTAGAGCATAATTAATTTTGTTATGAACAAATAAGTACATATAAAACATTATAAGTAATAAAAACAATGATTTTTACTTCAGCAATTTAACGCCTCAACCCATTACTAAATATTTACATAAATATAGAAATATAAGTTTTCTTAGGGTCCAAAATATTATTAAAAACATCACTTTTTTTTAATTTAAGTTTTGGCTTTGACTTGTAGGTCCTTGTTAGAAAGAACACGTGTTTTTGAACAAACGTTGCCTCTTTCTACAATGTCCGGAATTGCAGAGGATTGCACGTATTACGTATGTGCTGGCAGCTTTAAATCACGTCGCAATAAAATAACCGGGACACATCACTGAGTAGTTCGTCCGAAAGTTCGAGTGCAGGACAATTTGAGGGGTTGCACTTTATTTAAGTTGAGACATGAGCACGCTTTATCACACTTGATTCGCTTAGAATAACATTATATAACCCCGAGATAATATCAACTAAATGAGGAGGCGCATTTTTATTTTTTACCGAAAAACCCATAAAGAGCGTGAGAGAATTTGATTGATTGATTGTTAGATAGTATTTATTAAGCTCTAGCCACTTAGATCCTTGAACCGTTTGTATATGGTACAGTGCGGTATACATAATCATAGTAAATTTAGTAATTATTCATAGAGGCCGTATAAGAAAAGCGGAGAGAGAAAAAGCATATCAGTATCGAATTTCGTTTCATTCTTCTAACCATATAAACATAACAGAACGCCATATCGCTAAAATAATAAAATTAGATCCACACAAACTAGTAACGCAAACAACTGATAATTGTATGCTTAAAACAACGACTGCATTGCAAAATCGATCTAAGATTAAACTTCTTTAGATTGTAAATATATTTAAACATTTTCTAAAGATGGCGACTGTCGGAGACGAAGAAGAAGGGAATTCCAAAATTTCAAGTACCGTTATCCAGAAGGAATTTGTATAATAGTTGGTGGGGCAAATAGGTTGGGAAAAGGCAATTGCTATTGCATCGTGCATCGCGGTAGGTGCATCGCGGAACGAGTTTTGAAGACTGAATGTTTGTTATTTCGTTAAGATTTGATAAATGAGAGAGAGAGAGAGAGAGAGAGAGAGAGAGAGAGAGAGAGAGAGAGAGAGAGAGAGAGAGAGAGAGAGAGAGAGAGAGAGAGAGAGAGAGAGAGAGAGAGAGAGAGAGAAAGAGAGAGAGAGAGACAGAGATGAAAATCAGACAACTGATTGACCAAGAGATAAAAATATAAATTTTTTCTTATAGAATAAAATAATAAAAATGAAAATAAAATTGGCTAACGTGATAACTAAGACTACACTAGTGTAACATCGAAAGAAATAAAAGTCTGGCGAAGGGTCTAAAATAAGTCGATTCCAAGACAGGTCGAACGCAATGATTACGTCGAAATCCTTTCCGACGTTGGAATATGGAGTTCTATCTTTTCCATTCATAACTTATAATGTGATTAGGTTCTTGATGGTTACAAGATCTTGGATAGAGTCGTGCATGCGTTAAGCGCGAGAACATCATCTTGAGACAAAAATGTTCCTATATTAGTCTTGAAATTTACGAAATAAGACATTATGTGACAATAATCATCCGTGAAATTTTCTCTGCTTATGTCCAGTGTTTTGAATAACCAGGGAACCAAGCTGGGCGAAGGTACAAATTTGGGACCGCTGCCGACTCCTGTCGGCAGTTATCGGTACCGTCGGCATCTTATCCGCGGTCGGTACGTCGTGGTTCTTTTCTCGGATAAAGATGGGATAATCCCTGCGTCATACTATATATGGCACAGACCGCCGAATCTGCTACCAATATTGGGGTAAGGAGGACTGGCTTTGAGTGGGTGTTGTGTGTGTGTCTGCACAGATAAACCTTGTACCGTTCCTGTCTATGTCCTGTTCCTCTCCACCCGAGAACCGACCCACGACTACATATCGTCATTAAAGCGGGGGAAATCCCTTGTCCTTTGTACTTTGTCTTTTGTGACAATAATGAAGAAAATCGAATCAATTCGTTGGAGCGTAGCGTCCCCAACAAACAAGTCCGCTGTCGCTTTAGAGAAGCAGAACATGAATAAAATGGTGGCATAACGTCTGCTGATACTCAATTGGATACCATCCAGAAGAAAGATGTGCTAAAGATGTATCTACGAAGTCCAACATCGCTTAGAATTCATCAGCTGATTATTCTGCTAGCAGCTGGTGATTTCATACGCAAGTAAGGAATTCAAATTTAAAAATAAGAGAGAGAGAGAGAGAGAGAGAGAGAGAGAGAGAGAGTTGCTAACAAACTGTTAGAACTAAAGAGTGGTTGTGTTTATTCATCTTTAGCGAATCGCATCAATGTACTAATAAACGGTGTCTTATTAGTAGATTCAAGTTACAGATATAACGACATTGGTCACGTACAAGCAATTGATGAAGTAGGCAAATATATTTGTTGCCCGCACTTTTTTACAAGCCACACGTGACTTCATACCAACCATGAAATCCTGCTCTGAAAATATGCACTCGACGATGCGCTCGTGAGAACATTAATTGTATATTGTATAAATATCGCATTTCATCACAAATGGTAAGCAGTGTCGTGCAATTAATATCTCGAATAGGGTTTCTTCTGGGAAAGTGTTTCGATGCTTTGAAATATTTTCTTTCAGTAGTTCAGTATGTTAATTAACGGATAGAATATATACTTGATTTATACTTTTCATTTCAATAATTTGAAACCTTAAAATAATGTTGAACTATCATCTCGATAAGACGTCGCAACTATCCCCCATTAAGACGAGGCCTTTTCCCTCAGCGTCAGCGCTCTCAGCAGAAGAAAACGTAACCTTACAAAAAGTACATATGTACAATCGAACCTCGCAAATCCGTGCGTTGTGAACCTCTCAATTCCGTTGTTTCTGACGTTCCACTCATCCCCACTATCACCGCTCGTTATGTCGTGTTTTCACCCCACCGCCCTTTCACCATCTATCCACTGAGGTTATTATATATATCAGGAACGCTTGAATATGACTAAACGTGGCGCTATAAGTAAAAGAGGGGAAGAAAAAGTCCGTCGGTTGGGAGGCTCGGATTTACGAGGTTGGAGGGGAATATTGAAACCGGGCATGCTCGGATTGGAGAGGTTTCACTGTAAGTAAATAATATCCATGACAGTGTGAGCGATCGCAGCTGCGCATGCTTCTGCGCAGGTTTAGGAAGGGGAAGCTCACTTTCTCTCTCGAACGACATCTTATAGAGGGGCGAAAGGGGAAGCCGGAACCGACCACGACGTCTTATCGAGAATTATACTACTGCATCAAATTAATACCATGTATGTTTTAATAATATTCTAGTTTTTGATACGTAAAAGGGTAGAATATATGAAATACCTTCCCTATAGGGAGAGGAATTATTCCCTGCTTGAATTACTCTTTTTAGCCTATTCGACGGTCGGCTCGTGCGTGGACAAGATCACATGTGCTTACAAATTACAAGGCAAGACAAGGCTTCATTGGGTATCGCCCACCCAGTGTGAGTCTCCCCTCCAATAATACTCCTCGCAGATCGTCTTGACCCCTTCTGAATCTCATTTGCTCGAGGGTTTAAAAAAATTGAGGAAAATCAATACCGATACAATCGAAGAACTACTTTATCATCAGGGGTTACCTTCTGGTGGTAAAGAAGCTGTCTCCGACTTAGTAATCGGCCTGTCTGTACCGCAATGGACGCAACACTCGTTTCTTTTTCAAGAGCGACCTTTCCAAGTACGGATCCAAATCCAGGATGAATAATTTGAAAGAGCGACTACGTGTTATGTCGTCCACAGGTTATCAGGATCTTGTGAAGTTCTCATTTGATATCAAAATTCATATAGCAACGCTATCAAGGAACACCCCGTTGTTAATCCAAAAACAAAACCGAGCTATTTTTTTATTTACGGAAACCATATATTTTTAGATTTGTGATTATAAAGCAGAATGTCATTGGAATAAGGAAAAAAATACCGGAAGATAATCTATTTGCCATATATAATACAAAAGATGGCAACAAACTGAACATTTTAAATGAAAAATTAAGAGTCTCAGCTGAAGGGAAGTTTGAAAAATCATCCTTGAATATTTATGTCTCATTAGACATGACCATGTCTACTGATCAGCCATAAATGCCATATTATCAGCGTTAGCACGAACATAGGTTACACAATGAGGATTTATTGTAAAGATTATTCAAAAAGGGAATATATCCACTTCACAAAACGCGGGCAGCGCCCGCATTAACAACCCTTACTGCGTGAAAATCGAGATTTCAAAAATTCGCCGATGTAGAATTAATTTTAGTTCATTTTACTTAGCCCTCTTACACCTTAAAACACCTTAGCCCTCACTTGGTACAGGACTGCTTCTGCGGATGATATGAATTGGCTTAGGAGTCATTTACAACTTTGGAAACAATAAGACACAAGCTCGAGTATGGACTCTAAAAAGGTTTGGAAATCACAGTGGATCATGGTGGAATCTCGATGGAACATCCACCTCTATGTGCAGACCGAGGAGGACAGGAACAACTGCCGAAAACAGATGAAGAATAGTCTGAACCAAAAATGGCAGTACAGATGGACTGCCTTCCTGAAGGGACGAACAACATCCGAGATATTTCCTTCAATAAAGAATCTTTAATATTGAAATCAATCACTATACTAGAAAATTCCTAACAGGGCATAGGAATTTCAAATCCAAACTGGGCCAATTCCGATTAAAGCACGTGCACGCGTGGAAGAGAAGATACTCCCGAGCAAGTGCTAAATGTGTGCTCACAATATATGAGAAATTACATGAAAACCGAGTTGAGAATGCAGGAAAGTGAGTGATTGGAACTAAAACACGTTGTTCAAGATACACAATGTCCAATAATTAGGAAATATGCTGAGCTCGTTCTGAATCAGGAAGAAGTACTTGAAGAGCAAGAGCCACAAGTTTAATAATAGAAACAGTATGCAAAGGGAATAGATCACAAATCAAATGTATAACAAGGTTTTGTATGACAAAATAACAATTGTAGAAATATAGATAAGGCCAGTAGAAGTGGCCCGTCCCTTGGAAGACCTCAGTAATGGCATAGAAGAGATTCGGATTCCTCATAAAAATGTTGGTCCATCCAAGTTACAAACGAAAAAGAAAAAAAAAACAACGCACATAGAACATGTAATCTGACACCATAGCAAGTGTTGGATTCAGGGAGTTAACTTCCATAGCCAAATGAAAGTAATGAAAGGTTAGAAATGCGCTTTTAACGCTTTCTTGTTGAAAGCAAATGGCAATGAGGAAACGTACATATCACTGATGGCCAATTGGTACAGCTGTATTATGCAAAAGTGTCGATTTCAATAAAAATGTTTGTATGGGTTAATATTTAAACATTCAGAAAAATAGGTTTTTGCATGGCAGAGGTTATTTATAAGGGCATTCTCAAATGTTTGTGATGTGCACACATTCCTCTTTCTATATGCATTAAAATGAACCTTCCTTGGATGAATGATTTCAAGTGAGATTCGATAGATCTTATCTAATATAATATTTTGTTCACAAATTGTGGTGGTGGCGTAGGATTCCATTTCTGATCGTATGATTTACTTTTCGATGTCTATCAATGATTTATCTATTATTCTTATGCCCCTGCTCCACATTAACCTAACAAATAGCACTACAATTTCTGGCCAGCGTTATCTGCACAAGATTGGATCGTCAACTGGCCACAGTGTACCTAAATTACGCATTAAATAAACCGTTAAAAAGAGAATAGTCAAGAAACACAAACTATGGCAATTGGAAACTGCGATAGATATCTGCTGAATTAATCTTGCTTATACTTTGCACTGCAGTTTCTCCTATGTTCACTTTATAGCGTGTATGATTTGAATACACACTATGTACTGTTACAAGAAAATATAGACTGTAGTTCAAATAATATCAATACTGAGTGTCTTGTAAATGACTTCTTCGAAATCAAGTCACTCATAAATGTTAGGGATAATTACTTATACTACCAGAACCTTAATTACACGAACTAGTTTTATATATTTGTAGGCATGCCTTATACACATATATATATATAGTATATATATTATACCAGTTATATGTTTCAGACTATCTTATGTACACTACTTAAGTATATTATTTTTAATTAATTCTACAACTCAATACCTAATGTACAGTAAACATAATTTATGCATTTATATGGATATTTCATGGGTACTTGATGATGGAACATTTATATATCTCTGAATTGTAATAAAAACCCATCCATCGTAACATACGAATGTTGGGCATTTAGGCCAGGATCACCATACTATATACACAGAAAAATGTTGGTTGTTGTGTGTACTACCGTGGCAATCACCGCCGTGGCCATAATTCGCAAAAATACAGCCGTGTTGTTTTTGATTTTCAATAGCAAAATATTAATTTGCTATTATTAACACTGTCAACACTATTTTTGGGAACAAACACGGTGAATTAAGCAATGAAAAGGGGAGTAAAAAATGTGTGATGCTGCTCATGTGCACTGAGATTCTTGGAACAATTTTTGTTGATTAATTCCAAGGCTCTCCTAAATCGAGTAATGACTTTCGTCCATTAACTACGCAATCATCACTGTATCTATAACTTTGGAAACAGCAATTTTTTACTTCAAAATTTAAAGTGAACAATTTTTCTACAGTTTTTTAATTTTCCTACACTGGAGTAGTTTAGGTTCTACTTATTTTAGGGTACAGCTGATAATTTGGGGCACATATAAAGTGATCATTTTCGATTGACTCAAAAATGATATGCAGCACTTTTGTAAAAAACAGGATAATCTTGTCGAATATCGGGGTATATCGGATGATGTGATGCTCGAGGGAGAAATATTTACAGTTTCTCCATTAAGCCCTTCCCTTCTCACACCACAGTCCAGTTGGATACCATAACAGAACAAGAATCATTTGTGATGGGATGTTACAGAACTATTTAAATGTGAAAAATGAACGAGCATAGTCTAAATTTTTGAGCATCGTAGCCAGGATCTTTCAAAAATATGGAGAAGTGAGTTCATAATCATAAAATTCTCACGAAACGAGTCATAAATGGAATGGGCTCATGTACGGAAGAAACATCGTTGTTTGAGCGTAAGACACTTTTTTTACTCTTATACTAACGATTATACGAAAAAAAAAACTATAAACGTGTTTTTCGCGCTAGTCGACATGATTTTGGCTAAACTATTATTTTTTAACCCCCTTGTTGACAATTCAAAAGTGCGCTATTTTCATTTGGTCCAATTTTTTTTTATTCTGGTACCGAAAATAACCACTGACATATATTTTAAAAGTCTTTTTGAATATTTTTATTCAGATGTTTCAAACTCGAGATATTAAAAAAAAAATTGAAAAAATTGTTTTTCTATTCTTACAATGTTTTATTTTATGTAACAAGAGCGCTATGATTCAATCAGTTTTACCCTGAACAAAAAATGTTTCAAAACACGAAAAGGACCCGAAAGCCCCCTTAAAAATGTTGGAACATGGATTACTACGCGTCGAATCAAAGTGTTATTTTGAAAAATGACTATTGGCTTAAGACACGTTTTGGAGCTTTGTTTTTGTACAAGTGCTAAGAAGTTTGGGTTGATATTCGATTACAAAAGTTTGTGGGCAGTGGGAATTAGTAAATCAAACAGAAACTTATCATGAACTAGAAATTCCAGTCAGTTGACCGTGAATCTTATTCTGTTTGTAATTCAATGAGTTAATGTGAAATAATAAATTAGTAACGGAGAATGACAGAAGATACGATGAGACTTGAAGAAACTATTCGTCATGGACATGTATCAGAGTTTCTAATACCATATTTCGGAACAAATTGTGCTTCGAATTTGTGTCCGCAATGCTTTCCGTATTTTTGTTGCATTTACGGAAAAATCCGCGATAACATAAATAAAATGGACGACGATCAACGAAAAATACTTGAACACCGTTTGCGAGACGAAGCTCGCGATGATGTCTGCTGATGCATCAAAACATCTCTTTCGGTACCTAAAAATACTAATTGGCATGACGCAATCAAAATACAGATTATTCAGTTGCAAAATCTCGAAGATGGAATGATGATTTAATTTTGACTTCACAATTGTTTTATTGATATGAAATAAGCAACAGTGAGCTGCTAGGATCGGAAACCCAAACAGGTTGATTAAATTCACTCGTTTAAAGAAGCTATAAAATTTAGCTCTTTGAAAACAATAACATAACATACACGAACAGACAGTGCTATGTGTATCTTAATATTAAACAGCGCTAAATGTTTCATTCTATATATTTTGTTACAAGCAAAATGGCGGTTCCTGTTCTCGTCGGCGTCCTTCCATGCCCTCCCTCGACAGCTGGAGAATCTTTTCAGGGCTTATAAAGGAAAAAGGATAGGACGCTGAAAAGTTAAATTGGTAATAATAACACAAGGAGTACCGAAGCGGAAATTAGAATATCATCCGATGGTGTATCGAGAAACAGAAATATTGGTATGTACTTCGTAAATCATAAATATATCATGTTCTTAAATCATACCTAACTTATAATAATTTCGTGAAAAGCATATCAATATTCATGGAAAGCTATGACATAAATATTATTGTATATGATATACATACGTAGCAAGATTGGAAACGTTGATAATAACGAAGATACCATCGACAACGATTTTATTTGGGAAATGACAAGCATGCTGCCAATCGCGATGACGATTGCAAAGATGGAAAATGGTGATGATGACAAAACGATTCATGAAGGAAAAATTTGTGAAAGTGGGTAATGAATTTAGTCGATGACGGGATATTAACGATAATGATAATGACCCAAATTGACCGACGAGGATCATACAGAACATCACAAAGACGCAAGAAGAATGTCAACAAAACGATCCGTGAAGGAGAACAATAGGGAACTGGATTGTTATGCGACGGTCCCTCGACTCCATGCAAAAACCATCACAAAAACAACTTGTGCGCGCAACGATTCACATGATATTGGTATGTTCCTGGTATATATATCGAAATATACCGTAAATACACACAATTATATTTAAATACAACACATATTTTACACAGTACTTTTTCATATTTGTAGAAAATAAATATAATGCTGAAACATTCTTGAAACATTTCATTCGTACTTAAAACTGCACACTCATTCCACTTTTATTGTCGAAATTATGATGTAGGATGGGTCAATATATCGATGAAATTATTTTCCACTGTTTCCATTGTCTTGGACAACGGTGTAATATTGAGGGACTGAGAAACGGGCATACACAACAATAACATAATAACAATACAACAGATGGAGCAATATTTGTTATGAAACATGGACACAGTCGCACAGTTTACGTCATCATTTAAAGAGTAAACCCAGCAATGTAGTATAATGTGTAAACTAAATACTAATTTTACCTAGTAAATTCTATTTTATTGTAGCATTGCTAACAATTTCGTTGTAGAGGGTCTATTAGCATCCTTGTTGAAGGGGATGATTTTTGGGGAATATATGCGGATTGTGATATTTGCAGGAACACCTAGTAGTTCTAAATGGGACATCATTTCAGTCTTGTGTTATAGTTAAACATAGAAATCTGGACGCAGTAATAAGCATGTAATACATGAACCTAATAAATTGTATCAATATTTTAATTATATTAATCATGCTATTCGTACACACTTTCTTGAACACTTTCGCACTCGTCATTTACGCACACGCACACTGTATATATGCCGTATTTATTGGGAATGCAAAAGAAGAACTTAGCGCTAGTCTAAGTTGAAAAGGGGTCTTGTGATCTGTAAAAATTTGGCAAAAGTACATCAGTGTTGTAAGAGGTCGTAACATGTCAGGTGGTCAAGCAGGACACATGAAACAAAGAACTCTCGAAGCTCAAAATCTGCTCGTTGGGAACACCCTTTTTTGTCACAGCAGCCCGAAAAGTCCATCTTTCCGCCCGGAAAGGGGGGCGGAAAGTGCCCGATTGCCGCCCGGTCTAATGAAGATGGGTGTCGCCAAGCGGAAAAAATGTTGCCGCCCGTCAACATCATTCAGCGGGCGGGAAAATGTTTTTTCCTCTCTCTTACAATCTGTTGACAGTCTTTCATCGAAAAAACAATCTTTCACGCAGTGAAGATAATTGAATGTGCTTGACAGCCTTGGACCACTTTACACGCCCTAAAGGTGGGTTGGACTTTTCTTCTACGGGTGTGACAAAAAATAGTGTACGCATCGCAGGCGAAAATACGCATTGCAAGCATCGGTCGACAATTGTGACCCTCGCAAGGAAAAGAGCGCTGCTTGCAGGACCACTCGTCGCCCTCGCTGCAATGCCTCTGTTTCCGCCCTAGATACGTAATACACTATTTCAGTGTAGTTATTATCTTTGCTGCACCTAAACTCTGTATCACGTAATAAGAATGTGTCATTCCATAACGGCATCCCACATTTCATCCCAAAACGACGAAATACTTAGGAATTCGGGTTGATTTTATGAGACAGCATAAGTGAAAAACGTACCAAAAAATGATTAGTTTAAAAAACAAGGAGGTATATGAATTCATCTGCACGGTTTTCTCGAAAAAGTGCAATTTTTACATATTTTTTTTTTTACATATTACATAAAAAAAAAAAAAAATATTTTAAATCATATGTTTCCGTAATTTTACACAGTCTTATCTTTTTAGATTATGTGCGACTACGCTTGGCGTATAAAAGTGTATACTAGCGTATTCACCCTCTTTCTAACCGGGTGAATAAGTATTTTAGTTTTCTTCTAAAGTTATTTAAATCAACAATAATATTAAAAAGAAATTTTATTTTGACATTATCGTTTCATAAAATAGCTTTCAAAAAATTCAAAACTAACTTCTAAATATCATCGAAAGACATTCCTTTACGAAGCTATTTAAGGGGACCCATACCCGATTTTTCAGGTATGTCAAGTCATAAATAGAAAAATTCGTAATATTTTTTTTCTGGCACTATTTTGGATGAGAAACGTGAAAAAGAACAAAAAAATAAGTTCTTTTTTTCAGCATTTTTGACACTATAATTTTTCACAAAATGAAAATTTCGGAAAATCCATATCCTTATTTCTTCCTGAAGGTTTGAGAAACAAAATAAAAAAAGAGCCATCGAAAAATATTGAAATTTTTGGAAAAATAAGTATTTTTTGTACTTGTGATGAGATTTCTGATTATATTTGCGAAAGATCCATTCAATCTCTTTGAACCTCCGTTTACCGACGTAATTTGGTGCGCTGAACACGAATATCGTAGTAAAAATCGGCGCCAAGGTCACATTCAAGGTTAAAACACATAAAAATGCGTTATTTTTTCAATTTTTTGCATTTACTGTAACATTGTATCCTGTCTGGGGATATTTATGGTTTCTTGTAGCCATATCTGTGAATATTTTCACTAATTAATTTCACATCCTACCATATTTACAGTAATAAATAGACTTTTTGTATGAACTACAATTTTCCCGTTCCTTAGGATCCAAAGTGTTGAGGTCGCAACATTTGCATTCTTTTTATTGTTTCTTTTTCATGTTGCTATAAATAAAAGAGTCCTATAATGTGGAATGTAATTTCAAAACCAAATCTAAGTAAGGATCCAATATCTGCATCCTGTTAGAATAATATTAATCGAATGGACGCACAGTTATCGTAAAAATATACATTTTAATTAATAAACGACTTACTAGGTATATATATGTATTGAAAATGCTAAAACACTTGGGTATCAAACGTATAACAGCAAAACGGGAAGGAATGAATTATCATATTAATTTTTACTCCTAAATAACAGAAGAACGCAGAGGAACGAATTGCTACGAACGCCATCTGTTGAGAAAATCAACGCTGTTTACTAAACACTCAAATGGGAACATATTGTTTTGATTTACTATGAACGCCATCTGTCGAAGAAACCGGGAATTGATTATCTCGAATTACATACAATAATATTGAAACTGCTTAGATGAATTCGTTCTGGGAAAGAGAATGTACTAGAAACCCAGATTTTTTCATTCGTTCTCGTTCGAACATTTCAGTTGGAATTTTATGCATTCAAGTGTAGCTTATAATAAATTCTAATTTTGATATGAAGAACTGAAAATACAATATTATTTTTAGTATTACTCAATGCCAAGTTAAAAACAACAACCACCATTTCCAACCTACCCAGTGTAATTACCCTATTGGTGTTCTTTTTCTATTTCTTATCAATACTTTTCTTGGTTTTTAGTATTAGTTAATGAAACTTGGATAACAAACAGAGGTGAATATCGTTCCTGCTGTTTAGTTTCTTGTTGAAATCAGCTCTAACTTGAGCAAATCGATATGCTACATCGAAAGTATTGACTTGTAGAAGTTTCCAATCATGTAGTATTTGATACCAAATTTAAAAAATCCTTAATAGTCAGCCAGGATGAAAAAGTGGTATCAAAGCTTTTAATACCAGTAACTGTAGATTAAACGAATTAGGCAATGAAAATAGTATATTACAACACGTGGCCAGAAAGTCGGATTTCCTGGGCTTCCGACTTTTTGGCCGTGTGTCGTATACAATTTTTCTGTATCCCCGCCGAAAGTAGATGTGAAAATAAAACAGTGTTGTGAGATGATCGTTTTCTTTGGCTCTAATATATATGTTTAACTAACTTTTATTCTTTCTGACAGTTGCCCGCCCGACTTTTGCAAAACTGAGGCGAAGCCGAGGGTTTTGCTGGTCGGGGCGGGCATTAAAGTCAATTATATACGTAAAAATACATAAAATAAATTAAAATCTTTCCTTGGTTTTTATGAAAGCACAGACTATCGATTCTCGTCTCCATGCTTAATATCGACCATGCGTATAATTACGAACTTTCGATTTTTGAGTATTTGTACTTTGTATACGCAATAAAATCGATTTGCCAAAAGCCGATGTTTTGAGGTTATGTTCAACTCGTGTCAAGATAAGGTTACTATGCTAAGAGACACGAAAAACTCGTAGCCAATCACGGCGCAGGTTGGCACAAGCCGGCCACAAAATCTGTTGTTCCTGGAGTGAAATGCGGCCGGGAAGACCGTACTTTCGGCTAAGGGATACAGAAAACTAGTTTGCTGAACATGTAGTAAGAGATATATGAAATGGTAAAACCTAACGATGAAAAGCTGTACCTTCCAGCCATTAATAAGAAAAATTTTAATAACTGGAGACTCTCAAAACTATGATGCTGTCAACCAAAATGAACTTCCTAATAAAAAACACTGGGTCGCTAGGACAAATTAATTAGCGTAACATGGACAAATTTCAGTAGTATGATTAAATACTGATTTCTGAGATACACACAACAAAGGCAACTGTATTGACATCAACAATTTAATGATTCCTTTATTTCAAACGAAAATTAGGAAATTATACACGAAGTGGAAAGTGTTTAATGTATTTCAAACGATCTCTATATCTCTTCATTTCTTTTTTCTTGGGCCCTTTTCTATTGTTCATCGGAGGCATCAGAGTTCATCAGGGATAGTATGACCTTTAACATTCGACATCGACACATTTTCTCAGTTGAAATTATGTAGTCTTTACTTAAGGAGGTTCACCAGGTACCTATCGAGTCAAATATGGAACGGACGCCAATATGACTTCGGTGGTATGCTTCCTAAGACGTTGCCGTCCGTCAACATAACCAAAAATGACCCTTTTAGCTATTTGTTTATTGTATTTCTCGTCTCTAAAGGTAGGAAGAGACGTTTTTCTTTCTGCAAATAAAATCTCACAAATTTTTTTATCAGTATTCTGTAATTTTACGAAAAACTCAATGTTAATTCAATACGAATTTCATGAATATATACATGTTCCCATAAAACTCAATGTTAAAGAATCGTGAACATTTTTATTAATTTCTCTGCTCTGAAGGTACCTAGGGGCTTGAAACTTTGCAGGCATTAATTTCTTTCATTGTTTAACCTACTATAATTTTTTCGTTAAATTCTCAATGTTAATTCTTTGACCTGGTGAACCTCCTTAAATAAAAACTACTTCATTTCATAATTTTCAACTTCTTTAAGTTTATCTTGTAAACCATGTTTGGATCCTTGACAATCAGTAGATTATTCAAACACGAAGAAAATGCACAAGGAGTTTTCCACATTGATGTTAAGAAGACACAAAATAAAAGTGCTTTCAACATGGCCTAAACCAATCTTTACATTAGGGAAACTTATGAATGTGAACATTTTGCATGACTGTCAGTCATTCTGATGTTGCGATTTAAAGAAAAATAAATAATGGAGCAAAATAATGAAAATGACTCAACAAAACACAATACAATAATTAATGCAATTTAACAAATTTTGTTTCCCTATACATATGTTGATTATACTTTATAACGAAACATAAGAAATAACAATTTTCAGGTGCTATCAAGAAGAAAAAGGGCTGGAACTCATGGGTATAAAATCCTACACAAAGTTTCATTTCACAAAAGCCTCTAAATCGCTTAAAAGTAGTTAATAACATATTGTATAAAAATATTTGAAGCAAAATCAATTTCTTTTCTGACAGAAGGGGCAAAAGTCATCAGGGTGAAACACTTCACACACAATTTGTGGTGCAATATAATGGCATCATCACATTGGTCTTATAATAATAACTTATGTACTAACCATGCACATATTTATAAATATTTATGTCTTAAAAGCTAAATTAAATCTTTAATAATACTTAAAATAACTTATAGTAAATATATTTTAAATCTAGCAATATATTACCTTAATTCTAGGTTAAGTGGGATTCGTCACATGTAATGAACAACTTATAAATGAAATCGTATGTTAATTACCATACGAAATAATTATAAAACCACACACTTTTAGCCACATACGAACACTTCACCCATCAACCATAACACAACATAAAACAGAAGTTCGGAACGAAATAAGGAAACCGAGGAAGGTTATTCCACCTTTCATTAAACCTAAGTTATTACTCAGGTTCCGATACGAATTTATATTTTTTATTTTCACTAGTTATTCCTAATCTTTTGACACCATTAATGAAACTTTCCCTTAAACAATATATTTTAAAGATCTTAACAAAATTGTTAGTAATAAAAACACACATGATTAGAAAACAATTGTTAAAAAACTGTGGAAAATGTTATATAGTAAAAAAGGTGTATAAAAAGAAGTTTTTGTGAACAAAAACGGAATTTTTTTAAGTACAGTGTCTGAAACAGTAAAAAATTAACCATCGAGAATAGTACTTTAAATTAAGTTATTATTTATATGTTTAAGAGAAAATCACGACCAAAAACAACATTCTTTATTACTCTTGAACATTTTAGAAAGCAATGTAAAACTAACCTAAACTTTCTGTTGACTAAACCAAAGTTTCTTTTACAATTTGTTAAAATTAACTTTGTTCAATTCAGAGCACCGAAGTTAAGAGATAATAAGTATTGATGACGATGTTAAAAGGGACGGTTATGTAATATTGCAACATTTACATTAACTGTTAACACTAAAATGTTTAAAAACTGAAGTATTCATTTTTTTAAATTGAATAAAAAATAATTATATAAAAAAAGTATTCAGTGTCGGACAAAAATTTATTTTTAATAATCTAAATAATCATCAAACTAACAGTAAATCTTGTAACTGACTTTAAATTGAAACTTAAATCTCTAATTTTAATTTGAAATAATTAAAAAATTTTGGTTTCAAAATATTTTTTTAAAACATTTTTAAAAACATGGACTAAATTTTCAATAAAATTAGATTACAGCCTTTGGTGAAGTTTTGTAAAGCTTCAAAAATACTCCTAAAAACGGGTAGACATCCAGGAATAAAGAACATAAATTTTGTCTTATAATTATTAAATAAATCTTTTAAAATATCCGCAATATAAGATGTTTGTAGACACCCAAAACCATTATTTCTATTCGGTAATTTCTGTTATTAGAGAACTCAAAAAATAAGGGAGACTATCTAATATGAATGAACATATTTAATATCATTTTTATTCTTTTAACAAAAATATAAGACATATACATAAAATCCCTCTCAAGCAATATTGTAAATAAAAAATCGTAAATGGGCATTTTATTAATCAGCTTATAGTCATACATAAGAAATAATTCAATCCAAAGGTCGAAGCCTGGGATCTTCACACTCACCAATGTTGGATCGATGTCTGGAATGTCGAGGAACTTTTGATAAATTTGATGAACCTTTTCGTACTTTACTCGTCCTTCTTCGAAATCAGCGTGCGCAAAGTACAGCAGCATGTTCTTCGACAGCAAGGTGTTTGTGGCACGCTCGAACATGGTTGCTGCTTCGTCGCTCAAGTTCTTTGCTGCATTAACGTCTCCCTTTTCAGTAAGGATCTTCGAACTGAAATCCAGGAAGTGCGCTGCTTGATGCCACACCGCCGGATGATGTCCAAGACATAGCAGACATTGTTCGATTGCGAACATAACACGACGAGCCACCAATGATGTATCTTCAGTGCGCAGAGGATTACTTCTTTCCCAAGCAATATATTTCTTCCACAATTCCACCTGCACATATTCACATCAGCATTTAATTCAGCGCATACAAATAAATAAACTCCTTCACTGCGAGAATTTCAGAAATGCCCAAAATATTGACTAATTATACAAGAAAAGTCCTAAAAAATTGTTGTCATCCGCAGCGAAGAAGTTAAACAGAATTTTACTAATAATTTACCTGTTTTACTTCGTCAGGATGACCGGTTGGAGGCACGCTTGGAGCACTTCTGTTCAGTCCTCTCGTTACAGCTTCCAATTCTTTTGCAACGCGTCTCGCATTCATGTAATCTCTCGACCTTTCAATCGCCATTTTTTCAGCAATTATAGGATTAATGTTTTGTTCAAACGCCATATAATCTTTCCATAACTGTTCCATGTTTATCATAGGATTTACAACTCCGCGCTGATAGACCTAAATTATTATTTTGCAACATTTTCTTTACATTTTAAGTTATCATAAAAGGTTTGGTTATTATTAATAAGAAAATATTTGTCGTTACGAAATCCCTTTTGGGTTTAAATTTGTTACCTTACGAACGGCACTAATTTTTTGATTTTCAGCGTAAGAGCCTACTGCTTCGACTCTTTTTAAAAACATCACATAATCATTCCAAATGCTGTACGAATGGATATCCATTCCAATTTTATCTAATGCGAAATCGTACGCTTGGGCCATTTTCTCTCTAAAAATTATGTTGAATTAACGAAATGTTGGGTTGCCGGGGTAAGAAAATTTCGTAAAAATACTCACTTGTACGTTGTTAGACTCGCCTTTGTTTCTTTTACATACGAAAGATACAATTTCCATAATTCGATATTTAAGATTTTCATGAGACACCTCTGGAAAAGCTGTTAGAAAAATGATATAAAATGTTATTGCGATAGCGAGGTACATGTCGGTAGGATCTCTTGGTTTCGGTGTCTGCAAGGTCACTCTTATTTCCTTTCTTTTACTTACCGATAAAGGCAAGCATATTCTTTTTCACATAAATGATCCATCGTAATACAATGGCACTTACATCCAAATTACATTTTTTCATTTTCATCCAAACAAATGTTTTACAAAAATGGGTAAATAATTGACCAGAAGATCTCGTGGGAATTATTTATTGTCACATCATTCGGGATTCTTAATATGGTCTAAATTGAAACAAATGTACAGATGAAAAATTTCTTTATTTGCATTCTTTTTTTTTCATTTATTATTCTCTTCGTTGTTTTTCTCTAATACTCATTTCATTTGCAAATATGCTTTATACTAGGAGAAAAAAGTGAGACAAGGCGAAGCAGCATGTAGTGAGTTTATTGTAACAAAAATTTTAGCAAAATTTCCACGACTATTTTTGTTTTTCCCGTTAATAACAATTAAGTCACTTCATGCTACTTCTGTTTTTTTTAGATTCGTGTGGTTCGTATTAGAGCATTTCTGCCGTAATAGGAATTTAACTGAGAACAAGAAATCCAGAGATGATGCACTTGTCGCTCATGTGAATGAGTAAGTGAAGAATTATTTAAATGTTGATTTCCATGATGGTACCATTTTGCTGCCTATGTATTGTCAACTTCCACCACAAGAAAGAATCGAAAATGCGGGAATGGCTAATTTCGATAATATTGCAAAAAAAACATACGCATATAGGAATATAAGGCAAATATGTTCAGAAAGTCATCTTCATTTGATTGGTAATTAATTTATGTGTTAACTTTGTTGGCGTCAAAGTTATAAAATTTGTATTTTTTAAGAAATTTAGATTTTCAAAGAAAATGACCTCCCAAACACTTTTTTAATAGTATCAATCAATGAAATCAGTGCCTTGTATTGAAAGTAAAGTTTTTTATTCACTTCACATACTTGCAAAGTGCTGATGTCACATTTCCACATCTTTTTTCGGTAATGTTAAATTAAAATATGCTTTTTGTCATTTTATTCGCTGCATAAATATATCTATGTACGTTTAAGATTCCTTTAGCCGACCACTTTAAACTAATATAAATTATCTACTAAGTTTAACAATAAACTTCGTATGTATGATTCCTATTCTCTCGTCATATTCAATTCTGACTTTTTATTTCAAAATTTACTTTTCTAAGTTGTCTTATTTACATTTACATTTCAAGAATGAATATCATTTCACAATTGACTTTAATAAATGTGTCTAAGTAAACTTCTGCACATTTAATTAGCTGAAAAGATAATGCATACATACAAAGAAAAATTGAATAAGTATGAATCAGTTTTTATTCAATAACTTTGTAAGTCCGTGGAGAAAATTTGTTACTAAATTTTAATTATTTATTATCATACTTATTCAGTTTTTATCACTTATCTAAAATTATCAGTTCGTTACTTGCATAATAGTTGACTGCGTTATAAACATACCTTTTCCACTTTCTCAAAGTTCCGCATCTTCATCTGTAACAGAGTTAATATTGTTTTGTTTTACCATTCATCTGGAGTTAAATAGGGTAAGTATGGGAATATTTACAGAAACCATAATTAATTTAGACATTTTAACATTTTATTATTGTTGATATGCGAAAGTTATTAAATGATTCTAAACATTGTACAGATTTCTAAAAAATCTTTTTATTTATTTTTGTTCTTAAACTTTATTGTTATCATCATTGTAATATTACCACCAGGATTCTTCGTCACGCTTGTTGATTTTTGTTTTTAAAATGTGAAAAACCCACAAATTTGACTACTTTTCGTGTCATAGATAGTATAGAGAAAGAAATTCTAAGTACGGAGAGAAATATTGAGGTTTTCTATTATAACTTAAAAAGTTTTCTTCCTGAGATTGTATTTTTATATATTTTTATGTTTTTTCCCCTCCAAGCAGTACAATTGCCACATTCAATATGGACTCGATTTTTACCAACAGATAAAGCAGTGAATGTATAATACGTTGTAATTTTCATTTGCTTGATATTGTAAATTCAATGAACATCACAATGAGACAAAAATTCATTCTTATTTTTTACAGTGTACTGTACTTTGTTACTATAGAGTTCACTTCCTACACAGCAAACAGAAAGGAATTGCAAGGAATTGAAAGAAATTGAAAAGAATTAACACCATAATTAAAATAATGTATTTATAATAAGAAATTATTTTCAAAAGAAATTTATACCAGAACGAACTACAGTGGCCCTCCCCTTATTTTAAATTTTCAAGTCAAGGAAGATGGCGGCTTCTTCCCTTATTTTACCGCTTCTCCTCATCCTCACCACTAGCAATATGAGAGAATAAAAACGGAAAGATGAGATACAGTACTCCTTCCCTTATTCTAATTTTTTCTTTTCTCCTATTCTAATATTTCCCCTCACGCGTTCTCCCCACTGACGTGTGTTGACGTGTGGATTTTCTAAATACAAATAACGGCGCATGCGTAACAAAAGAAAAAGAGACAAATGTGAGATTACAAATGTAAGTAGTGGGGGAGAGGAGAAAATTAGAATAAGGGAAGAAAGCCGCCATCTTGTCTGACTGGAGAAATTAGAATAAGGGAAGGACTACTGTTTAGTGGCGTCTTTCATCACCTGTATGCGCAAGCGCAAACAGCAGCCTGCGCTCTTTTGAACAATTTCAAATGGCGAATGGTGGGGAACTCATGAGGGGAAGAAGTTAACATAAGGGACGAAAGAAGTTAAAATAAAGGACGCAGTTAAAATAAGGGAAGGGCCACTGTAATAGTTATTATTACTTGACGTTTGGTATACAGGGGTTTTCGGGGACAAAATTCAAAATGGCGGATCCAATATGGCCGACTAAAATTCTGAGAAACGGTTATTTGATCTTATATTGGATCCGCCATTTTGAATGTTGTAGGGGCTCCAAAAACGAGCATAAGTCTCGAATCCCATTAACGACAATCTGGAATCGAAATTTTGTCAAAAGGTTAGGGTCGTATTTTCTATTCCTACACTGTAAAAAATCTACACTGTAGATCGAGATTGACCAGCAAACAATTTTAATTCCTTTGAACTCCTTCGGATCCAATGGAACGAAATAAGGTTATGGTATTATTTTAATTCCTGATTCAAAATTGGCCAGAAAGCTATTTTAATTCCTTTCAATCCCACAACGAAATGTAAAGTTTTCCAGTAGTTTTAACTCCCTTAAATCTCTAGAAAGAATGAAGGCTTTTAATTCCAATTCCGTGATTAATTCCGTGGAATTTTTAATTCCTATACCGTAATTCACAAATCGATTGTGTTAATGACACCAAATTTTTGCCATAAAATAAAATCCAGGCTATAATGATTTTCACCAAAAACCATTAAACTAAAATACATGACCTTAGTATTATTACTACTAACTTCTTAATCAATTCAACCCTTTCACTGTGAAGACCGAAAACTCGAAAGTGGGCTTAAAATGTTACGATGTTTCCAGCCAATTTGAAATTAGTGTAGATATGGATGTTTATGTTTTCGAAGACGCTGGTTACGAATTTGTTGTCAGTTTTCAATCATTCAAAATGGCGGATCCAATATGGCCGACATTTTTTTTTTAAATTCAAGCCGTCATATTGAATTTTCTGTTTAAAGTTTTAAAAATTTGTCATCAAATTCAGATTCAGCTTTTCAACATACCCAATAAAACCTAACTCTGGTGTATATCTGTTTCTTTATTCTTTATTTATTCATTTTTTTTATAATTACGTGTGTAATGAAAAATGCTTAAAAATTGTCAGATTTTGAGCGGCCATATTGGATTTTAGGTTTAGAATTTTCAGAATTTGACATCAAATTTGGATCCAGCGATTCAAAGTATCCAATAAAACATAACGCTGGTATATATCTGTTAGGTTATTCTCTGTTTATTCAGTTTTTGATAACATATATATACGCATAGTCTACAGCGAAAGGATTAATAATTACATGAAATGAAATAAATTGTCAAAATTTTAAATCATTTTAAACAGGAAGTAGAGTTGTGGAAAATGAAGCCTTTCACAAACTGAATTTTTGTCGGTAATGGAACTATACATTTTGAAAATTTGTATGTAGTCAAATTGTACACTTATGTATTTTATTTATTTATTTCATTAAATTGACCAATCTGGTCCTTAATAATTATAATACATTCGAGTTACAGATTTCATATTATATGTCTTCTGTTAACATTTTATTTTATAGAGCATGTTTTTATAAATAAAAATAAATGTACACGAAATGATCTTTCATAATTCAAAGAAAACTTGAAAAGAATAAAGACTACACTGCTAGTCTGCTTTGTAAAGACTAGGTATATTGCACACGTATTTTTTGACACCAAATTTGATGAAAATTGTTTTGGATATAACATCAGTTAATGGAATTATAACCCTGTCGACCACTAGAATGTCTTGTACTACCCAAATGTGGGGCATTTCAACTGCACAAATCAGTAACTTTTCATTGAACCTGAAAATTTCCAAAATTATGAATATCTTTCCATGTTTTGTTCGTACCACGGCATTATTCCATTTTTTGGAGCCATTATAATTTTTAGTTTCATATTCACACTCTTTGTATGTACATTTTTTATATACTTTAGCATTTTTTCTGTCAGTGCTTTGAATACGATCCGAAATGCGTTACACGACCTCCATGAACTGTTTCCATTTCCTAATTATATTCACATATACTGATCTATCAACTAGCATAGTACCAACTTTGGAAAATCTGTTTTCAATAAATTTATGAAGCTAAAATACATTTTTATTTCATTTACCTAACCCACAAAAGAACCGTATACTTTGGAATTCAGAAAGATTCGAAGGAATAAAAAAAATGTTGTGTCCTTTCCAATTCCATTGGATGCAATTTTTCCAGGAATTCATAGGAATTAGGAAGAAATGGAAACAAATATTTTATATTAAATATCACATCTTTGGATATGAAGCAGGATTTTGTGTGTCATAGCAAAAGACTATTGTTATCATATTATTAGTTTTCCTTATTTTGATTATTTTATGTATATTTCTACGTTATTATTTCTCTAGTAGTAAACATTTATATTTTATGTTATTATTGTTGCCAGTGTAGATGCAATTGCAATATCTTACATTTTGTATTTTGGGCGTTTACACCCGTATTAAATAAATAAATATTCTGCTAAATTCCATCGAATCTCGTCATTAACGGAATAAACAGGAAATTAATTTTCTAATTCCTCGCTATTTCTTTCTGTTTGCTGGGTACGCTACTAGTTAACCCTAATCGACCCAGGCGTACAGATTTCTAACGTTGACTTTGATTGTTCACTGTATTCACAAAAAGTAATATTCGGTTATGCAAATGGTCATATCTTATGATTTCGAGGTTGCTCTATCGATTGGCGCTGAGAAATTTTGACGAAAATGACACCTAACCCCTATTTTTCAAAGAAATTAGAAAAAATACTGATTTTTCGTGACTTTTTTTCTCTTTTTCTACAACTTTCAGAGGGAACAAAATTTTCTATCCCTACAAAATATGTCAGAAAAGTGTTCCCGATACCTAATGAATAATATCAAGCCTAGGAAATTTTTTTTTTTTTCAAAATGGCTAATGACGGAATCATTTTCTGTCGATTTATAAATTTCGATATTTACAATTCTTTTTTAATGTTTCCAAGGTCAGAATATCATTCTAATATATTTTCAGGGTAGCTGAATACGATCTGGATGTCCGAAATACAAAATTCAAGATGGCGGATATCTGAATAAAAAATCGTTGTTTCTTATCGAATAAGAAAGAAATTGCTCATATGGGGGGCTTTTGGGGTCGCTGAATACGATCTCGATATCCGAAATACAAAATTCAAGATGGCGGATCCAATATGGCGGATGTCTGAAGCAAAAATCGTTCTTTCTTATTGAATAAGAAAGAAATTGCTCATATGGGGCTTTTTTTGGGTCGTTGATCATACCCGAATACCCCTCGACCTTCAAATTATCGGAATATTTCCCGATAGCTTTGGTGCAAACAAGTGAATATGTCAAGTTTTGCAGGTTTTTTTGCTGTGCACCCCCCAGCAAACGAAAATGGATTAAAATAAATTGAAAATTTGAATTTTTTTGAATCCGGATTCTTAATTCCGTGTAAAGAATTTAAATAAATTAGAATGTTCACGGTTAAATAATTTTTTATTCATACTGGGTAATTGAAGCGTATAATCATTTTGCATTGAAAAAGATTCAAAATATCAATTAATCTCTATCAATGAAGTGAACATAACCTTAAAATGGCAGCAAACGAATATGGATTGGAATACATTGAAATCTTGAATTCTTTCGAATTCTGATTTTCCATTCTTTCATAAAAGAGTTGGGGAAAGTCGTCAGTTGATAAGGTAGTAATCTACGCTCAAAAATCTACATTAAAAATGATTGAATCGATTTTTAAAAATTTGGGTTCCGTACAATTGTAATCACTATACCAAAAAGTACCAAAGAAATTAATTGAGAATTGACCGAGCATTTTCGGACATAAATGATTTTTACTTATTTCCGAAAGTACTCGGTCAATTCTCAATTAATTTCTTTGCTATATTTTTTAAGAGATCTTAAGAGTAGATTTAAGTGTAGATTACTACCTTATCAAGTGACGATTTTAAAACCCTCTTAAAATAAATGTAAAAAGCAGGGTTTTAATTTAAAATAAAGGAAAGTGGGTCATAAATAATTGAAAAATTATCATACAATTAAACTTAACTTTCTAACAAAACCCGGAAAAAACATTTTCTCATAATATTAATATTTTTAAATAATTGGTTATTTATCATATTTTATGTGTTATGCGTATTAAAGTGATAATCGCCTACTTAGAAAAAAGTTATATCCATTATTTAATAACAAAGAATAATTAAAGTGACGAAGCTCACATTATTAAATATTAAAAGAATTGTCGTGAATAGATTCTCGTATCGAGGAATTCCCTTCCACACATTTATTTCATTCGGTATTGATTTAAATACATACAAAAGTCGGCAATTCCGCACATTAAACTGAAATGAATTCCTCTACAATATTTCTGCTAATAATTGGATTATATACAGGAGAACGTTGCCTATTCTGTTAAAAGAATAAAAAGTAATCTGATTTTGAAAGAAATACACAATTATTAAAAGATTGTCTTTCCAATTCTACGTCCTGAATTCAAATAAATTGACATAACCTCTTATTTTACGAAGGATTCAATTGAATCTCAAATAACATTGGCGAATTCTATTTATTGGAATTGAAATGAATAGACTACAACTTCCATCTTGTAATTGATTTCACTGAATACAAATCGAAGCAGGGCAATGTACAGGAATACAAACGAATTCAGAATTGAAATAGATTTGCTAAAATCAACAATTCGGATTGGCGAGTAAAAATTTCAATTAATTTCAATAAATTTCTATCCATTTTCGTTTACTGGGCCGGAAGCACTCGGTGTCTTTAACCTGCAAAACTTGACATATTCACTTGTTTGCACCAAAGCTATTGGGAAATATTCCGATAATTTTGAAGGTCGAGGGGTATTTGGCGGATTATTTTTTGTGACCGGTATTTGAGGTTACAGCTGAGCAGAGAGGAGAGACGAATATATGAATTTAGAAGTTTTAACAAATGAGTAGCGAGTGTGCAATTTTCGAATGCAATTTCCAGGAGCTGCCATGGAATTTCCAGGATAATTTTAAACAAATGACCATAGAACCCTTTGAATATCGCGCTCTGATTGGCTGAAATCCAGTCGCGAAAAATAATCATAGTTATTGAATGACGATTTTCTGTCTAATAATATTTTATTAAAGTACCGAAAAGTTCAGTTTCTCATTAGGCACCATGTTAAATCCGAAAAAATAAAATTACTCCTAACTTTCCTCGTAAACACCTAGCAAGATTTGTTTGTGAATTGCATTACCGAGAGAACTTCCTTAATCCTTACACGCACAGCAGTACTCTCAGAGTACATTATTAAAAATCAAAATGAATTTTGCAACACTGAGCATGGGCAAAAAAATTACCTACTTACAACATAGTAAAATTACAATGAAGAACATTTTAACTTTGTAACTTGTTAAAGTCCATTCCTGAATGACGCTGAAGCTAGCAGCAGATTAGCAACAGCGGATTCAAGAAAACTGTAGAAATGGATAATTTATTATTAAAAATTACTTGCATTTAAAGATTTTTAGACAAATTTTATACAAATAATCTGTTTTTGGCAATTTTAATGGCTCAAAACTATAGTTTTTTCGAATCCGCTGCTAGCTTCAGCGTCATTGATAAATGGACTTTAATCTGGGTTTTGCCAAATTACGAACAACAATTTTGTTCCATCACAAAAACTTACAAAAAATGAACAAAAACAACGTTTCTTGCACTTTTAGGTTAGGATATTTCAACATCTTGACATACATTGTAAAAAATCGAAATGAAATTTACACCGCACTGGTAAAATTTGGACATAAAATGTGTTTAATAATACTACGTTGGACGTAGGATTTTTTTTTCGAATTTAAGTTGAAGACTGCGTTGTAAATTTACAATGTTGCGCATCGGAAATATACCAAATTGTGTACTCTTACGATGTTGTTCGTGGGTAATTTTACAAATCGAGAAAAAATATACAAGATTATATGAAAAGTACCATTTCGAAAGTTACAAAGTTACAATGTTCCTCATTGTAAATTTACTGTGTTGAAAGTGGGTAATTTTTTGCCCATGCTCAACATTGTAAAATTCATTTTGATTTTTTACAGCGTATTTTTAGCAGAAAAGTTGGTCTCAGTTTGTTTTACATATATGAAAATCATTTTTACACCTTGATAACTCCCCAATAAACGAAAAAGTATACGGAATCGATATTTTGCATTCTGTTTCTTTCTAGAGGCGAATTGATTATTCAAGACTATTTTTTTATAAGACCTGTAATACCATAATTGAATTCATTCGATCTTATACAATACCGCATTTAACAAATTACATTTATTATTCGTTTCTTTGAGGTTATGTGCGTTTATGTATCGCGTATAACATCGTATACACTCGCATTCGTAACTGAAAGATTGGGAAAGAAACTGACTTATTTCGCATTAAATCGTACACAGATTTTTCGTTTGTCGTATTGAAATTATTAAAAATGCTGATTAATAGCATTTTAATCTGCATTTTGCCAAATTTTTTAACTAAAATTTTGTATCGCAACAAAAACTTGATGCAAACGTTAAAAACTGGTATTTTTTGCGCATTTAGGTCAGAATATCTCAAAATCTTGACGTGATGGAATTAAGAAACTACAATCAGATTTGAATTCAGCATATTGATACTAAGATATTAAAAGTACCAATTGTAAATAATTTTCAAACTAAATTACCAATTTCTCTAATTCTTTGGACTTTACGATTTTTTATATTTACACATCAACGATTTTACATAAGGACGATTCGAGTTTTCGATATGATAAATTATACTAAAGTTTCTTTTTGTTTCGTTCAGTCGCAGACGATTGCAGCACAGAAAATCCATTAAAATTTGTTATGAAGAGATCGATTGTTAAATATTGATTCAAAGTGCAAAATTTACAATATACTTTGGTGAATTTAATACACTCTTCATAACCCTGCGCATTTAGTAAATTCTATATTGGTTTATTAATTTTAAAATTTAAGCAGAAAATTTTATTGACGATCGCCCAATCACATTTGTTTATGTCAATATTTACCTGTCATAATCTGTCTAACCTATAAACGTTTACTGCACTGCATATTTTATATTAGTAAACACAATTCATTAAATAAAAAACAAACAAAAAATAATACTGCAATATCTGTCACATTACAATCGAAACATTTTTGAGTTTTATGCATATTTTTACTTCTGGAATTACTGTATATTTTTATTCATTTATTAGAAAATTACCATAAAAATAAAGTAGTAACACAGAAAAATTGTGATATTATGTCAAAAATAAATTCTTACCTCTTGTTCGATGTATATTTTCCAATATCGTCCTGCAGATGGAAATACAGAAATCAGTTTCTCAAAGACCGGACGCACTTCGGTAGTTGTTCGATTTTGGGCTTCTCTGATAAGGATGCTCCATGCTTCCAGGTCGAAGGGTGACTCGTCAACCGTTTTCTGGGCTCGTTGCAACTTTTCATTACCCCAATCCTGTTGAAACTTTTGCATATCAGAAGTAAGTTACGAAAATTAGAAAAGTAAACAGTTTATGTCAAAGATTTACGTTATACTATTCAAGTTTTCTAATTTTCATGCGGCATAGATCAAAGAAAGGTAATACGATGAGGAATTTCACACAAATAATCATCACCAATAAAACTGTTTATAAATAGAACATATTGTTAAATTATAGAAATACTTACGAAAGACTCCTTATCGTCCATCATGGTTAATGCTTGTTGTTATTCCGACTTGACGTTCCTTGCACGAGGAACCGTTCTAAATGGACAAAACGAAACTTTATCGACAGTTGCAAGATAACGGTTTCACAAATGGCTACTTTACTACAAGAACATTACAAATAGGAATGCTATCTTTCTCGTTTTCGTGCGCGCGCGTGTTTTGTCCCCCACCAAAATAAAAAAAACTTGAGACGCGGACGCGAAAAGCTTCTGAAATTTACCAGGTTTTTTGTGGAATTTTAGATTTTTTAAATAAAAAACGTACCAATTAGCGAAACTGAATATTATGATGTACCACGATGCGAAGAGTGGTTACATAAATAACTCTTACGAGGCGTGCACAAACAAATATAACACGACGTTCTCATTCACGATGCACTCCGTCCGGCGACCCTTCCCTGAATCCCTGCGTCATTGCGGCTGCGCGCATGCGCCTTTTCGACTGTCTATAATTGGACAGTGTTGCCAGATCTCTATTATGGATTCTTGCTAGGAACCTAGTGACTTTCTAGTAACATACAAGTTACTATACATTTCATAGGTTTTAATTTTTCGACCTTTTTTTATAAATTAATATATTTATTTATTTATAAATTCAGAGCATTTACATGCCTATATTACATAAAATTATACATGAAAAATGTTCATGTTCATAATAATTGACCATGGCGGTAACACAAAAAAGCGGAATTTATAAGTTCTTAAAAAACATATGGGCAAATCCACGGAACTTTTAATTTTTGGCACTAAAACATTTTTGGAATTTATTTTGTGGCACAATTTTTTCCTTTTAACCATGCATTCAGGCCATCGCTCTGAAGTGAAAATCATGCGCGTGCACAATTTTTATGACACGGCGTGAGTGCAAAATACAAAATGGCGGTTAAAATGTGAAAAATTACTCGATTTTAATAAAATTTGTTTTTTTTTTGGTGGAGGATGTTAGCGATCGCTGATTACGGTTATGTTGTCAGATTTTCGAAATTCAAAATGGTGGCCGCAATATGGCAGATTACAGTACGAAAAATTATTCAATGTAAATAAAACTCGGTTTCTGTGTGAACAAATTTATAAGCCACTAACTACGAGTCTATTGTCAGATTTTTTAAATTCAAAATGACGATCCAATATGGCGAACCAAAATATGAAAAATTGCTAGATTGAAATGAAACTAGGTTCTCGGGGATTTTTGAAGTCGCCGTTTACGAATCAGTTGTTGAGATTAAAAAAGTTAAAAAATCAATTGAAAATGTCCATAGTAATAATAATGATAATAATAATAATATGTTGATAAATTAACGATTTTATTTTTATTGCAACTGTGTATAATATACATAGGAACCCGATTAACATTATTTTTTTCTTATAATTTCTTATAACAATAAAAAAAAAGAAATTATGTCAAATTTAAGTCGTATTTGGTAAGTTTGTCCGCCATATTGGATTCACCATTTTGAATTTCAAAATTTTACCTTCAGATTCATAATCAGCGACCGCAAAAACCTCTGATCTTCGATTTTCACCCACTTTAGATTATATTTCGATAGTTTTGAATTTCAAATTTCTAAATTCAGATTTGCAAGCATTAACCTATAAAAATTCAGAATACAATTATTGAAATGTATTTAAAACCCTCTGCAAATCGTATAACGAAGATCCGTTACGTAAAGCCATCCGGGACGAGTGGTGCTCAGCAATTTGCAAAATCTAAAGATGCCGTCATAATTTTTTGATAAAGTATGAAATTTGAGATCGATCACAGAAATAAATAATTCAAACTATTGTTTATTCTAAATGTGCCGCAGTAAAAAAGGCAATTTTTAAAATAATCACGTTTAAAGTGAAAATGATTAAACCTGTATAGAATCATTTTCAAAAGGGGCACACAGATGAGTGACAGCGTTATTTGTCCGTTTTTATGTTAGTAATAAATGGACTCTGAGTTAAAACAATTAATAATATGGCATGAAAATTATAATAGATAATTTAAATTAATTTTATATTTCTACAAAACTTATCACGCAGTTTTAAATCCTTGTAGTTTTTTATCATAAGCAAGCACATTGATCAGACTGTGACTATTACTTAGTGTATTTACTTGACTACATTTTATACTTTGAGAAAATAAAATATCTTGCATGGCATAGATGTAGCGTAGCACAGTTTTAAATAATTTGTAAGAATCACAAGTAAAATTTTTTGGTTTTCAGTTCGGAAACGTCTGTAGTAAGTGTCTGTGTTTATTAATTGACTCGATATCGTCCAGATATATTATTTAAATGTGTTTAAAACGAAATATCAACATACATTAAATATATTTTAATAGTGAACATATTTATTTCCGTATATCACTGAATCACAGAAAAGTTAAAAGTAATGTGGATTTGCCCATATGTTAACTCGTTAATGTAAACCTTAACCCTTATTTATTAAAAATGAGAGAAGCAGGTACATCAATATCAGCTCAGTTTCTACAGTAGAAAAAATTTTTTTAATTTTTGATTTCCAGAAACTCCAGAAACTGAGCTGATGTTGACGTACCTGCTTCTCTCATTTTGGGCAAAAGATTTGTTGTTTCAAAAAGACGGCCGCGGCGGTGGAATCTAAGTTGGTGTTGAAGAGATCGATAAGTAAATAAATTTAATAATTCAGGAGAAGAAAACAGTCTGTAAATTACTTTGTAAACAGTGTGAATGTTGATTGCATGATGAATAGATTTAATAGTTGGCAGGTTGAAAGTTTTAGCATGATAAGAAAAATTATGGTCTAAAAAGGAAAGTGGCGAGTCGGTTTTTGAAGATAAATAGCGGATAAATCTATTTTGAACCGATTCAAGGACTGTTATTCTTAAATAGTAATGTTTTTTATTCGGTCATATATACAATAGAAATTAAAAATGGTTGAGTTTAATAAAGATTTAAAAATTAAAGGAAAAGGAAAAAACAAGGTTTAATAATTTGGAGGCCTTTTTTGTAATATAAATAATAAGTGAAAATCTAGCAACGTTTCGTCTCGAATATGATTCCTCTTCAAGGCTATGTAAAAAACCGGTGGTAATTGCGTCGTATTTATACTAAATTAGGGGATATGATGTTTTGTATGTGTGGGTGGTGTCCTACTAAAAATAAAGGAACCGTTGACAAACTATGTATGAATTTAGGAATTAAAATGGGATTCATTACATAAAGGGATGGTACACTTCTGGGAGCTTTGATGTTTCGAACCGGATGTTGACGGTTCTTTTTTTTTATAAAATAATTTTCGAGGTGACCTCTTTTTGCCCAATTTTTATGGTGTTGTCACAATCAAAATCGTGTCCAGTTTCGAGCCTGTAGTTGGTTAGACCTGTAAACTGTTCCGAGTTTTTTGCCAAAATATTCCTCTTGTGTTCGTATATTCGTGTTTTTAGAGGCCTGTACGTCTGTCCGATATAAGATTTATTGCACTGAAAACAAGGAATTTTGTACACAACTGCACTTTGTTTTTCAAAGGGAAGACTATCTTTTCGTGGTTCAATTTGTGAAATATTGGTTTTAGAAGGTGTTGAAACTATCTTTATATTTTGAGTTTTGAAAATGTTAACTATATTCTCTGAAAGCCCTTTTATATACGGGCAACTTATTGTTTTGATAATGTTTTCGTTAATACTTGTGTTCAAATTGTTTTGGTTTGTTGAATTTATAAAATTTAGACGTTTTTTGATACTTTGCTCAATCAATAAGGACGGATATCCGTTTTCTAGTAATATTGTTTTTATAAAATTTAAATTTTTTAGGTGAAATTCGGAAGAGGACAATTTTATTGCACGGTCGATTAAACCGTACATCATTCCGATTTTTTGAGACATGAGATGTATTGATTCGTAGTGAATATATCTGCCTGACCAGGATTCTTTATAAAACGAATCAAGTTTCTGACTCCCATTGTCTTGAATGAATATTTTGACATCCAGATAAGATACTAATATGAATGTTATAACGAATGGTAACTTTTTATTTGAAAATATTGTAATATTGATTTTTTGTTTGTTATAAATTCCAAATATAATAAATATAAGTAGACACTTACATAGAGTGCAGAATGAAATGTTTTTCTATTCAAATGTATTTAAATAAATTTGCAACCTTTTATATGGGCATATCTCTAAAACTTTTAAATTTTGTGAGATGAAAATGATGTTTGAAGTAGAGTAAAGTATGCTGCAATTGTTGTAAAATGAACTACATTCGTTTTATGTGACCTGGTCTGTGAAAAGGGACCTTCAGTGCGGGAATAAGTTTTCGAGAAAACAGCAGTTTAATTTACGCTTCATCATTCAAAATCTCGCTTACAGGATGCTGCCAAACATTTTAAGAAGCGCATGGCAATTCTAACGTACACGTAATGGGCACCCCTTAATTGTTCGCAAAACAGTAAGCTGCAGACCATAGAAAAACTATTCAATTGGCCTTTGAGGAGAGTGGCGCTCATCGATCAAAGCAGCAATCCGCTTGATCTAAGATGAAAGAGGGCCTAGTAATTTGAAACAGCAAACCGCAGGCCGCATGAAAGCTGTTCATTTGATTTTAGGGGAGATTGACGCACCTCGATTAAAACAGCAAGTCGCTTGATCTAAGGTGAAAGAGGGGTCGGCCAACTGAAATAGCAAGTCGAAGACCACAGGTAAGCTGTTGAATCTAGCAATTGAAATAGTAATCAACAGATTGCAAGAAAAATGTTCATCTCACTTTCGGGAGAGTGGCGTACCATGATGAAGACGACAAGTCCTAAGCTATAGGAGAGCCGCCTGATCTAAGGTGAAAGAAGGAGTCAGCCGACTGAAACAGCAAGTCGCAAACTGCAGGAAATCTATTCAAGTGATTTCCGGGAGATTGATACACCTCAATTAAGACAGCAAACCGCTTGATCCAAGATCCATACAAGGAAGGTCAGTCAGACAATTGAAACAGTAATCCACATACTGCAGACAAGTAACAACTGACCTTTAGTAATTGTTCTGTGCAACTGGCGAAAGATCAACTGATGACACGATCTGGGAGCCCTTAATAAAAAGACTACTATAAATTGGTTCGAGTAGGGCCATGACTGTCCCGTCCTAATAAAATCAATATCAATAAATCGAAGTCTCGGAAAATCTCTCTAGAAAAGTGATGATGTTGATCGTCACTTTAATGCAGCAGCACGGGATTTCGATGTATACCAAATATTCATTGATGGTGGCAAAGTATCCAGAGCGTTGACGATCGGTTGTGCATGTTACTGACCACAACTGAATACATCCAATACCTGCAGCCTAAATAAACATACATCCGTTTTTACTGCGGAATGCGCATCATTCAATAACGTGATGGATATTGTTCTAACACGCTCAGACTGTAGCTTCGACATTTTCTTTAAGTGTTCTCCAATGCCTCCAACATCCAAAAATCGACATAAGAGTGTTAATTCTAATCCTTGACATTAAAAATAAATATAAGCAGGTAACCTTCAACTTTGGATTATGGATCCCATGGCATACAGCGATTTCCGTGAAAATTTTAGAACCAACCGCGAAACAAAATGTTCAAGAGTATCGAAGCAAACAGGCCTCAACGAAAGGATTTAATTACTTTAAATGTTATTGTAAAAGCGTAGCAAAGCCTTGGTATGCTGGCAAATGTCTTCCTCAAAAATCCATTGTGTGGGTTGACAGAGCTAGAGTCAATTATTACCATCTTGCACTGAGTTCTCTATCACGTATAAAATTTATCTCGGATCCCCATGTATATGCGGCTGTGAAAAAGCGAGGGCCTCGATCATGTTGTTTGGCAATGTGTATCAATTAAGAAAAGCCTCGGCTTCGTAGCGCAGGCGGTAGCGTACTGGACTACGAAGTCGTAGATCGTGAGTTCGATCCCCGGACTGGAAAACAGCTCTTCGAAATTGTATTCAAGCAGCAACTCGCAATATACGTAAGACGGGTCACGTTGTTTGTTTATATTTCGATGCGTTGTATACAAGGCTGGAATCGACTCATGGCCGCTGCTGTGCTTGATGTGGGCTTTCTGCAGTTTTCCTTCATCCTCGACAAATGTGAGTATGGCGCCATCTAGAAAGACAATCTGTACGTATCCGGCGGTCAGGGTTTGATCCTGGCGTTCGCAGTTTCGACAACAAGGCTCCATCTCTGAATCAAAATTCCGCCTGGTTGAATTTCGACAATGAGGTTCAGTCAGGGCTGCTAGGGTAGGGGTTCGGCAACACCCCCCCCCCCCCCCAGGTCGTCCGGTCCTTGTACAGTCGGTAGGGCCAATTAGCAGACTAAAGGGGCAGAAAAGGCCGAAATATAAAAAATGAAAAGCATAGGAAAATCTTATCGCATAAACTACGACGATTAAAATATCTATCACCATACTGCATACAAGCATTCTTATATACCGAATAGAACAGTCCCCAAGTATATATGCGTTTCTCGAAAAATGTAACCTAGGGAATAATATAGGGAATACAAAAGAACTTAATGTAAAATTGTCAAATAACTCTCGCAGGAGTCAAAGACTGGCGAAAAAAAATAAATTTACAGGAGATCGACGCACCTCAATTAAGACAGCAAACCGCTTGATCCAAGAATAAAGAGCGGTCAGTCCATTGAAAAAGCAAATCACTGACCACAGACTACTAACATAGTAATTGTGTAACTAATAGTAATTGTTTTGTGCAACTGACGAACGTTCGACTGACGATTTGACCTGGGAGTGTGAAACTGTAGAGTGGTTCGTGCAGGGCCCGAGGTAGAAAATTTGGGAGTGTGGGTAAGAAGCAACGGGGTACTTACTCATGCTGGAGGGACATAAGGCGACGCAATATTTTGTAATATAAGTCGCGACGCTACGTCGATGCTACGAGGCACGAGCAAGCTTATCGCTAAAGTAAAGGGGAATGCATATTGTTTTTTAACAATAATTGTTAAATTTTACGCATAGTCTGTCGAAAAATACCGTTCCATAAACGGGAGTAAGAATTCGATTTTACACCCTTGTATCCAAAAATACTAAAGTGTTAGTAATATAGTTGTCACTAATTCGCAATCGTATCGTATGCTATTTTTAGAAATACTTAAGAAAAGGCTGAGTTTTCCACAAAAACCTTGTGTTATCCATTACATTTTCATTTTTATTACATTTTTTCAGCGCACAAAACGAAAACTATCCGCAGTGTATTTAAAAAAAGCACTTATCTTTGCTCAAGACATTGTCCATTTTTTATTTTTAACGTCCTCCTATGTCGAGTTATCACTGAATGAAGGTAGCATATTTTAGGGAATATTCATAGCATCAAAAAATTTAAATTTTATAAATAATTATTCGTTATTTCAAATGTTAACTCCCATTTAATAACACACAATTAATAGATTATTTTCGAAATTGAAGCTAATTCATAAAAGCACATTTGTCAAAACGCAACATCCACCCATTTTATTGGGAATTAATAAATAATCAAGATCTATCCTTCAGTTATAATTTTCATTCAAATGTCATGAAAAACGGAGTTATGAGAGCACGCCCTCGAAATGTTCGATACCGCATCCTTTAGTGAGAAAGTCAGGACGAACGATGAATTAAGAATCGCTGTATATGGCGAAGGATATAACTCCCTGAAGATTTAACCTCGTTATAAATGATGTGAAACACAGAAAAAGTGAATTTAAAACGTCATTTCTTAATAAGAACGGCTGACTGGCCACAAAGTTTCTGATCAATACTTATAAAGAGATATTCTCTAAGCAGTGCAAATAAATTATGTCATTATCTAAATTATACTAATTATACAACATTTAAAAAATACCAATAAAGCGAATACGTCAAGGGATTAGGCCACGTTAGAGGGTCAAGTAGGTTCAAAATATAGGTTGTTTTTAGGGAATTTTTCAGGGAAACTATTAAATAAATCTATTTTTTATTAAAGAGCCTGTGAAGATGTTTTCAAAGGCACATTTCTCGAAAAATCTGCGAAACCTACATTTCTCTTATGTTAAGTCGTGAACCTCGTTTTAATGATTCTAACGCACATGAAACGGGATCTTATACACAAATGCTATTATTACATTCGTAATAATACTACAATTGAGACGTTCAGTGATAGAGCGTAAATCATTTACATTCCCCTACACTTATTAAAGATTTTAAGGTGAATTAGGTTCGTCTTTAACTAAGTATACAATATGAATTTCCATTCTCATTTGGATCTGATGAAATTTCAGTTTGTATAGTGGATACGGAAAATCACTAGAATATACTACAAACCATACCTATGAATAGCGCTAGTAAGAATCCCCTAACGACGTTAAATGGCAACACTGTCTTGCGTAGAACGCCGATGTCCGACGCGCCATCTGCCTGATTTATGGCTGTACTGAAAACCGGCTCTTATAATCGAAAAAAGCACGAAACGTTTTAGTGATTGTTGCTGTCGTATAATTCGATTAAATTAAGTTTATAGTCGATTGCAGCTGTATGCTTATAAATACGTAATTATATTTCAGCAAAAAAATATAAACTCCGAGCAAAACTTTAAACAAGACTAGCTACTTCTTCAGCATTTATCGATTTAACGTGGAATGCCCCATGTGTACATATATTCTATCTGTAATTATTGTTGTCACTTTTCAAACTAACATCGCTTTTTTAGCCGGAACCGCGTATTTTTTCAACTTTCGTGAAAACGTACAACAAAATTAATTTTTTTACGGTATAATTTGTATAATGTGGGTAGGGTTTTCACCGGATATGTTTCTTATACTAATTTTTTAGAAAATAGATTGCGGTATTGACCTTGCATTAGGCCATATATTACTACGCGGCCCACTCTTTGCGGTCTACCGCAAAAACGGTTGGTCGTATGAAAAAAAAAGTTCAAACAAAAGTTGTAGAGAATTTTATACTCTACAACTTTTATACTGGATACAAATCTCATTTAAGCAATAGAAAGCGAGATATTAACGAAAAACCGATTTTTATGAGCTTTGACCTTCAATATCTTAAGACTCGGACACGATAACATTTGTGACTTTTGAGAGAACATTTATAACGACAAAACGAAGGTTTATACCATTTTACAGCTTATTATCTTTCATTCCGAGGTGAAAACCCTAATATGACTGGGCTAAGACTAGTTTTCATGGGAAAATATGGATCCCGAAAATACAAAATGAAAAGTACTGTTATGGGCTAGTTTCGTCGGAACATTTGACACGTGCTATTATTATTCGTCGGAGGCCATGCAAATATGCTTTTCTTCATAGTTTTTTTGTAAACAGGGTGATCCAAAAGTGTGGAAACGGCCAAATATCTCAGCAGGAGTGCACTTTCGGAGAAAATGTTAAATACTAAAGTTGAAGGATTTTCCCTGACTATTTAATGGTATCATTGAATTTGACCTTGAACATGAACCAAGGTCAAGTTAATTTTTTCAAATGGAAACCAAAAGTAAGGAAACGGCCAAATAATTTTGGAGGAGGAACAAAGGACTTCAGATTCGTAATCTGCGACGACGAAAACCCTCCAGATATCAATTTATAGGAAATTTCAATAATTTTTTCAAAATTCGTCTACCATATTGGATTCGCCGTCTTGAATTTTATAAAACAGACTTCGGATTTGTAATCAGCAACCTCGAAACCCCCCAGATACCAATTTACAGGAATTTCCACTGCCAAAGTCAACTTGACCTTGAATTGATGTTCCTGTGCATAGTCAAGATCATGATCAAAGTCATATCCGGACGTAAAATTTTCCGCTCGTTCCGAATCCATAAAAAAATAATAGGAGCTTCAATTTGAAAAAATAAACTTGATCTTGGCGATATTCAAGGTCAATTTCAATGATACTGTAACGATTTTTTTTTTAAATTATTATGAAGTTACCTCCCGTCGTCTTTCCTAGATTACGGACAAAAGACGCAACATTTAAAATTAATAAGGGAATACGCCAATTCAGCTACTCAGCCTATATGTCGAACAGAGAAGTCCGACCTGCAGAGACGGCGTGGATTAATATTCCCAACACATAAAGAGCGAGAGAGAGAATCAAGATACTCGCGGGATAAATGGAGCGAAAGCCATATATGACACGGACCGGGGGCTTTCGACAAAATTTTCGGTGATCGACCTACAATTGAGGGCCCGGATGCAAAAACGTCTTAGCCGCTCGGTCTGCCAGTCTCGATCTCAAATTAAAGATATTTCCCATTCCGTACAACTTTGTCAGTGACGGTACATTGTTGTCTATCAAGTAAAACAAGATAAATGCAAAAAAACTGCGAAATTGGCTGTTTACTACTTACGATGAGTCAAACCAAGCGGCTAAGCTGTTTTAGCATCCAGGCACTCAATTAGCGAGGGGCAACAAAAGAATTGCACTAATGATCAGTTAGAAGTTGTCTTTACGAATTGATATTTAAACTTACAACTTTTTCCCCAACAATTGACTGCTCACTGCGGAAGACTAGGGATGAATATCTCAACAATTACTTGCAGACCAACTACAACAAATTATATTGGCAAAATTGGAAGCAGGAACGAGAGCATTTATTTTAACTCCAAGCGTCACAAGGATCAACAGTTACGACTCGAACGCACACAATTTTTTGGAGACCGGTCGAAGCAAGTCTGCTTAATTTTGCGCCGTTCCCGAAAAATGTGCCGTCCTCCTCCTACTTCGTCGTTCCCCGCCGGCATAAGGAGAGGAAGTCAATTATTTAATTATTTAAATATATTAACAAATTACCGATTCGCGCTACAGTACCGTTAAATAGCCAGGGAAAAATCCTTAAACCATTGTCTGAAACATTTTCCCCGAAAATGCACTCCCGCTGAGGTATTTGGCAGTTTCCATATTGTTGGATCACCTTGTAAGTACATCAGATGGTTGTAAAAGTAAATAGTCTTGCGGGGAACTCACGAAGATCCTAAACGTCAATTAAAATCTTTGTATTAGCTTTTTTAAAATCTCATTTAAACAAATTTTTATTATACTGTTAAAAGGACACAATAAATATAATGAACATGTGCTGGAAGCAAATTTCAGTTCCGAAATTTCAATTCTTAAATTTAATATACACAAAAAACTCCATAGTGTTTTGTATACATATCCCCAAAAAATGAATCCATGACACAGAATAGAAATACACTAAAAAAATTCACTGTAAAAATAAAAATTAATTTAATGCAAAGTAGCCCTGGTAGAAATTCTGTCTAAATATTGGCCAGTTTTTCGCAAATAAACTTCTGCACTGACCAGTTTGTAAGTATTAAAATGTGACCAGTTTTCCATATACAAAATGTGACGACATCATAGATTGTGTTTCGATACCACTTTCAGATAAACTGTGGACAGATTCTGCTCTGTCTCTGTTCTGTTTCTGCGAAAAAATACTCGTTTAACACGAACAACCTGAATATTTTGTTGTCTAGTTTTTAGACGATAATTTAGGTAATATTATGTAGATGTTTTTTTTACATCAAGTTAAAAATTATCTGGACACTTTTTTCTGCCATTTTTTTCAGTTTTTATCCATTTATTGTAGTTTTGGACTGGACGTTTTTTTGAGGTAACTATTATTAGGAAAACGGATTAACTTCGTCCAGGAGCTTTGATATGAGGATAATCGTTATCATAGTCATCATCCTCATCATCCTCATCCTCATCGTCATCATTATCATCATCATCCTCATCCTCATCTTCATCCTCATCATCATCCTCATCATCATCAGCCTCATTATCATTATCCTCATCGTCATTATCATCCTCATCATCATCATCCTCATCGTCCTCATCATCCTCATCATACTTGTTATTGTTAATATTTTCATCAGTTACTTCGCAGGAGTTTATATGCGCAGTACAGGCACATAGGTTTTCTTCATAATATAATTTAATCCGATTCTATAGTCGCTGGCGGCAGAAAACAATATAATTATAAACGGACGGGAAAGAGTGATCTTATTACCAATAAACTTACAATATGCAGGTGTGCGATCCACATCAGGCGAAATGTAAACAACATACGTTTAGCATTGTAAGCAGTTCGTTGTACTTGATATGCGTCCTTCTCCAACCCACACTCGTTTCATTCATATTTTAAATAATTTTGCTGAATAGTTATTAGGTAGGATTTTTAGACAAATCTGTGAGCAGTTTTAATCCATTTAATTGTGTCCACTATATAGTTTTGTAACAAATTACTGATGTTAAGATTTGTATGTGGTTATTGAGACGTTTATAAAATAAGGAGGATCTCCTGTACATCTGGTAAATATATTTTTTATGATTGTTGACATTTCATGCACATGTAATTGAATATTAAGAATAGCACATTAAAAATTATGTACATGCATTTGGAATGTATATTTTTAAACTGTATTGAAATTTAATAAACACTTACAGTAAATTTAATTTGCTTATGCATGAAACAAAATGCAAAATTACTCTAAGGACTGTATTCCTGCACATTAAGATACATTTTAGTTACAAACTCATTAAACTCATCAAACTCATCATCATTTTTAAGTGTGAGGTAAGCATGAAAGATAATATTATTATTTCACTTTGTAAATTATCCCACACATGTAAGTAATTTATTCATCCTCCATTACTTTATTAATGTTATTAGAGTAGTCTGATGAAGTAGAAAGCAATTTCAACTGCTATTATGGTCACCTAACTCTTTCATGTGGTAACATTTTACTTTTAACGATAGTCATAATTTAAATATTATAAAGAAAGCATAAAGCAGATTTAAAATATAATTTTTTACATAATTTGAATAGTGCAGCTAAAAGCTCTTTTATAATGCGCAAAGGAATGTTTCGATATTTACATTTCTCATGTAAAAAATAAAAATGTCAGTCTCATAATGAACAACGATTGCATCATTGATCGCCGTAAAAATTTGTAATACGACGGTTATTAAATTTTTTCACGAGTGTTGAAATTCTACGGTGGAAAAAGCTCGTGTATAATGTACTTCAACGCATAAAGTACGTACTGTCGGATGTGTTATGGCCCTATTCGCATTTTAGCGTTTTGTAATAAAAGCTCCGCGAAGTGTATTACAAATGGAATCGCGAAATCTGATGATGTCAAATATAAAAGTAATGGAAAAAGCTATTTCAGTGTTATACTTTTATTTCGTCAGGTAGATTGAATTACAGTAAAATTTCACATTTCCTTTATAAAACTGAGTATTTTACCTAATTTCAAAAATATTATTCCTTGTCAGAGGGGGTAAAAATGTGAGATTTTCCAAAGGACGTCGTCGATGGTGGCCTAGAAACATTGTTCGATGCGCAAAACGTAAAGTTTCAAGAACAATGATAACGTTAAGTAGCACATGCACCCGGACAATGACAACATAAAATGTAACGAGCAGGTCAATTGTCTACAAAAGTCGGCGGCAGCGCTCTAATCGAGCGGTTACCACTTAAATTACGATTATTGCAACACCTGCACACTTGTAAACTTCGCCTACAATCTCATCTGTTGCGCGACGTTGCATCTATGGGCAATTGTTGTCGTAAACAATGTGTTTTCGAACCATCCAACGTCATTATTTCGCAAAAGTACTACGGCAACCTGCACTTTTCGATTAATCGCGAGTAAACGTTATCAGTGTACATTGTTATTCGGACATCGCGCAGCACGTAGTTTACGTGCGTAGTTAACTTAGGAATACCTCGATATAGGAACAAATCGTAAAACGTCACAGACAAATGAATCGGGCACGTGTTGTAGGTGGCTAAATCCAGGAGGTGCAAAAAACGGTACGTATCTCCCTAGCTTTATCTCTTTATTCAACAAATACTCTAAGCTCGTGTATGTAAATGGTCCAAAAACTTATTTTCTTTTAAATTAAAGTTAAATATAACTGTGCACGTGCTGGTAAATTTTTGCGTATAATTTGGTGCGCACTATCCAAACTAATTTTAACACCTTTAAAAAAACTACTGAAAAATTATGAGTTGTCAATTTTGATCGTAGTTTAAGTTTATAAAATAATGCATTTTTAAGAATTATTGTAAATAATCAGGGACACTATGTCAGACATAATTTTAAATTGACAGCAGAGTATGAAAAAACATTTTTTAAAAGAGGGCACTTTTAGTTTTATTGCAAAATTGAATTTCAAACCGGGACAGTGAAAACACGAAATAGTATATTATGTAACAAGGGCGTAATTAGCGATCACCGACGAGTGCGAAGTTTGTCGCACGAGCGAAGAGAGGACGACAATCACACTCGTCGAAGATCGATATTTCGCCTATGTTGCATACGATATTTTTTAATACGACGGGCGTGGGGCTCGATAATTTGCGCCCGAAGCTTTCACGGTAGGGCGCAAAATCGAGTTCTACTCCCGGTGTGTTAAAAACTTTTTTAAAATGGATTTTCAATTGTTTATTATTATTCTAATTCGAAAGAAAAGATGTTTACAACAATATATATAAGACTATCGAATCTTCGAGGCCGTAAAATTATCTTTCGAACTTTATTCAGAGGCTCTGGATTTTGTTTATATTGATCTATGTAATAAGATACACGAAAAGACAATAAACTGAGTTTTCCAGAAAATGACCGGAGCATATGCGCGGTGTATATCCGCGAAATGAAGAACTTTTTTTACGATTTCTGTACTCAGGCGCAGACATTTCTGATTAATTTACGACGTTATAAAGTCTACTAATTTTCTTGTTATACACGACCGTTTATATTTTTTAATTCCAGGCGGTGCAGCGTGTTTAAAATGCACCCGCGACTTTCACATATAACGAATGTCCATTTAGTAGACGTTTCTTTTTAATGAAGTTTTCCAAACGTGCAGAACGAACTTGAGCAAAGCAGAGTAAAATATCTTCCCTGAAATGAAAATGTCCGTTCGGTGAACTTTTTATAAGATTTCTCACTAATCCAGTAAAGAACTTTATTAACTTGTATCGTTGTGAACTGGTGAAAATGATTTTTGTTTAGAAAAGTCAATAATTTTGTTTTAAATAGTTTTTGTTCATTCCGTATACAAAAGAACTTAGCAGAGTTTAAATCATTTTATTAAATGAATTAACTTACAATGGTAGTTATAAAATGTTTGACTTCAATCAACGTGAAGAAAAATACTACTTTTTAATTAATTGCCGAAATTAGCGTTTTCATTAATATGGGAAAGTTGAAAGTTCAACTGAAGTGGATCGGACTAATTGATGAAGTAGATATTATTAAAATCGGTTTAAAATGATAATATACGATGAGACTGCTCTTTGAACTTTAATTAGAATTCTATTTATGCTAAAAAGTTTTCACGTTAATCAGCATAAAGTTGAACAAATATTTTAGCAATTTACATGTTATTAATATTCTATGGTATAATACGAAATTTAGAAATTGAGTAGATTTTAAAAGATTCCTGTTGTTTCAATTTTAAAATCCACGTTACTTTTATACAAGATGTAATAAGGCGTTTTGGAGACCTAGTCTGAAAAATGTTATTTTTTTAGCAGTTTACAGATTTAATAATGTCCATAACATTCTCAGATAATACAGAAATTAAGGTATGAATTGTTTATATACTATTTTAAATTAAATAGTGTATTTTATTTCTTAACCTTCGTTTAATTTGTATAATAAATCACAAATTATACTGTCGTATTATTTTATATAAAACCATTAATAAGTATTTTTATTAGAATAATATTTAATACTAATTGTGAGGACATCAATATTATTTCGTAATGATAACTGTTTGTAAAATTCAGCACGGTAAAACCAACATAAAACAAATTTATTTTAAAAAGTCTGCAGTATCAATAATTTTGTATCAGATATCAGATTTCAACATTTTAATTGGTGATTTAATGGAAGTTATGACGTAATACATTTTAAAAATGCTGTATTGTATTTTGTATTCGACACTGTTTTCTTTTCGCAATACTTCTGTTATTTGACATTTCAAAAAAATGGGGTTTGAAAGTGTAAAATACTGAACCAAAATTTATACTAATACATCGAATTTGATTTGCAATACTGATTGCTTGAAAAAAATGCATATGAACGATGAACAACATGAAACATTTCTTTAAAAAAAAAAATTGGAAATTTGGATACCATAATGGTTTTACTATTTAAATTTTGTCCATCGACCTTGATGTACATCATCCATAATCACATGATTATTTATTTTCAATGAGTATTTTAGCGTGATTTAATACGTAATTTTTAATTCTATTTTAAATTTCAAAAAAGGCTCCAAAGCATTAAGACGCTATTAACATCTCTGACGCATTATTGCCAAAATAGTAATCTAATCAACAATGCTAATATTATTAGTAGTTACGTAATGATATTTTTAACTCATAAAAAATGGCGTAGTACGTTTTCCTTGGCGCACCCTAATGTGGTTACTGCGTAAAGAGTTTAGCACAATCGTTTTCAATGATTTCAACGACTGATCTGTGATTATATAATTCGCCCTCCATTACAATCGACAACAATTTAGTGCAAGCAATGAGGCGATTTGAAGTAGAATACGTCACCATTTGTTTTTATTCGTTTGATTTTTGAAATTCGGTATTTTTTATATTTTCGGTATGATAATTTTTATTTATGATTTAATTTGTTGTATAATGATTATAACTTTTCATCAAAAGAATTAAGCAAATATGTGAAAAAACGTACATTGAAAATTATTAATCGGATGTGGAGGATCCGAGAATCTTTAAAATATTTTTTTTTATTGATCAGGAAAACATTTAGAAGTCTTGGGGCTTACTTTTTTCTTAACGTTGTTCGTATTTTTTCATTTTTATATATTTTTGCTTTTAAATAAATAATTATTCGATTTCGCAGTCATATGCAAAATAGTTCCTGAAAGTTTTTTTCGACGATTATTGAAATATTTAAAAGTATCCAATGTCAAGATCGGCCAGGGAATAAAGTTCCGAAAATCAAAGCCCCGAAAGGCTAAAATTTCGATATTGCGTGAGTCCAAGGTATTTTAATTTCCTTTTTGCTAAATTTTCAAAGACAAAGTGAAGAAAATCACGCTGTTCAATCAAGTCCATCTTGAAAATTATTTCTCTATGCATATAGAGGCAATTAACTAACGTGTAGTAGCTATGATATAAACCATTGATCGTGGCGAAAATGACAATACCCTATGACATTTTCTGTCATTTATGATGTGATTTCTTCGACCGCAGATTAAAATATAAAATGTAATTTATATCGTTGTGTCGGTCTTTTTGAAAAATAAAAAAATACATTTCTTTAAAAAAAAAACTGTATTTATAGTCTACGTTTGGGCCATCTTTAGTTTCATTAAAAGTGTTTTTTTATTTTTCAAAAAGACCGACCCAACGACATAAATTACATTATTTATTTTCTGTGGCGAATAGTAATAACACATGCCAATAAAATTTATACCCAGAATCCGAACTGCACTTTACTAAAGGGTTTCATTGCGCTGAATCCTAATCTGGTCATAGGCTTGTTCTATCACGTCAAGATTTTGAGATAACCTAACCAAAAAGTGCAAAAGAACCTGTTTTTACGCCGTTTTGAGTAAGACTTTGTAGCGGAAGAAAAGTTTTGTTCGCAATTTTGCAAAAAACAGATTAAAGTGTTATTCGTCAGCTTTCATATGCTTCTTTTTTCATCGAGTTATCGAAGTTTATGTCGTAGCGCTTTTTATGATTGCTACATTTAGTAAATATATAAATTTATTAAAATAACTAACGAAATGAGACCTATTTTCTTGACCAGACACTTGGTATACTTTTCCGATGTTTTTCGATGTGCTGAATCCAATGTGGTCGCTGGATTCCTTTATCACATCAAGATTTTGAGATATACTAACCTAAAAGTGCAAAAAATACCATTCATACTTGTTCCTTGATATAAATTGCGATAGACCGATGCAAAATGGCAAAAGTGTTATTTTTGTACGTATTGTATTGTAATATAAATTAAAAAAAAGTCTGTATCAAAACTTGACAGATGAATGCATTTTTCTTACAATAATTCATAGTGAAAATATCCACAGACATATAAAAATTACTTTGAATTAGTTGTACATTTGTTCATGGTATGCACTAGATAATTATTGCAGTATAGTGCAATATCGATTATCTGCATCGAATCTCCAAAAATATATGCACAACAAATTAAGTAAATTACTTAACAATTATGAAATTCCGTCTGAAGTAAATCGGAATTGCTAGAATAATTTCAGTAATCTGTACAGTTTTTAATAAAAATAGGATGTACGATTTCCTTTTTACCTTAACACATGGTAAGGATCTTACTTACCTGAGAGGTTATGAACTTAAATTTAGTTAGTATCTTGCCTTCAAAATTTAAAACACAATCGATCGACAGAAGATAATTGTATTTATTTCACAAAAGGTCTGATCTTTTTATCCAAAAATGTTGTTTTATCAATAAATTTTTTACCAAATCGGATGCTGAGAACATGAGATCATTTCCAGATGAGAATTTTACGTCAGTATGAAGTCCAAACTTCATATGCGGAAAAATTTAATTTCAAAATTGCGACATCCAATATGGCCGGCTTCGATGATGGAAAATTTGTTGTCATTTCCGATTTTTCCACGTGTAACGACTTACAATTCTAAATTTCTTATGGATATATGCATCGTTTTAGTTTTTTGGTTCGTTCCTCACTTTAAAAATCAAAATACTCTAAAATAGACCATAAAATAACTATTTTTATTATGACAAGAGATTATTTGCGTTTAATTAATTTTAATACATCCATTTTAACAACTATTTATTCGGAAAACCGAGGTAGGTTTTAGGTTATGTAATCTTCTGCATATTTAGGGGTCAGGGAATAGTAAATCAAGCATATTTTGGTCTTCTTTACTACGGAAATAGTTAATTTAACTATTTTTTGTAATTCCGTGTTTTACTTTTGTAAAATGGTTCCATTCACTGTATTTTTCTCAATTTGCTCTTTGCGTTGCATTTAATACCTGATCTTATTTTTAGCATGGAAAGTAATTGGTCATTTATACAATCAAAACTGTTATTAATTTTTTTAATTCGGACTTTGTACGTATTCCTTAACAAATACTCAGTGATTCAAAACGTCTTTATTCATAAGTATATCATTAAAATACGCGACGAGCAGAAATTACGACGAGTAGATATCGATTCTCATTGTAATGCAAATATTTGTTATTGAGTATTTTTACACTTTCAAGAAAATTATAAAAAGGTTTGCAAACGAATCTCTGGTACGTTATGGATGTAAAATATTATTTTTTAAATTTATATTTTAGCTCTGTCGAAAGATTCTGTTGTTTCTGAACTAAAAAAGATTTTAATATCACAAATGTTTTTAACAGGATTACAAATTTTAAATTTATTTAACGCATAATTATTATCACTTTAGAATGGATATTAAAAAATTAATATCAGGTTCATTTTATAAAAAGGAACTAATTCTAGTTAATATTATTGTTGACAAGTTTGCTTGAAATGTTAACAATTATCAATGTTAAATGCAAAATATGTCGGCATCTTTTCATTTTTAGTATAATTTGTATGCGTTTTCTTTTTGGATATTTGTATACGAAATTGACAATAAATTAAAGTGTCAATATTAAAGTTAGTTAACTCCCTTCATACCAAAGGGCCATCATTTTTTCGTGTTTTTCAAGTGAATATTTATGTGTGTAATGGTAAGTAAACTAATTTCAAAACCATATTTTCTGACATACTTTTGTCCGTACTTTTCCAATCTGCTATTAGTTTTGTTCTATGACCTTTGATTTTTTCAAAACGGCGGCTAATTTACCAAAAAAAAAAACGTAATTTTAAAAATTTTTTGAGTTGTTTAACGTACTGGCTAATAATGTTCCCGATGTCAGATCCGTACAAGTGTGTGGATTCTGTGAAATAATCATCATAACTAAAATTTAAGTTACGCAGAATGTGAAAATTAAAAATGACCGATCCAATACGGCGTCTTTTACACGCATTTTCAATGTTTTTTCATTTTATTTTTTTTTTTGTAGTTCCTGACGTTTACTTTTTGACGTTTTGTTATATTTATCTGAGTTTGATATCGATTATCCAAGAAAATAGCAGTACAGGATGATATAGAATTCAAAATGGCTGAAGATATTATATTTTTATTATAATATAGATTTATTATGGATATCTTAGTTTGATATCGATTATGCGTGAAAATAACAATACAAGATAATATGAAATTAAAAATAGTGGAAAATATTCTATTTTCTTTCATAATCAATATCAAATTTAGATAAATATAAGAAATCTATTGAAAGAGTAAATGTCATGGGCTAAAAACATAAAAATAAAATGAAAAAAAAACGTTAAAAATACGTGCAAAAGCGGCCATATTGGATCGGCCATTTTGAATTATGACATCCTGCGTCTCTTAAATTTTCGTTGTGTTTATTGTTCCATGGGGTCCAGACGCTTGTACCGATCCGCCAACGGTAACATAATTAGCCACTACGATAAACAAATAAAAAAATGTCAAAAATCATGTTTTTTTGTAAAATAGCCGCCATTTTAAAAGCATCAAACGTCATAGAACAAAACTAATAGCAGAATTGAAAAGTACGGACAAAAGTTCGTCAGAAAATATGGTTTTGAAATTTTTTTACTTATCATTACACAGATAAATATTCATTTGAAAAATATGAAACAATTATGGCCGTTTGGCATGAAAAGGGTTAAACAAGTTTCAACCAACTTAGAAATAATTAGAATGCGTTTTACCTAATCTCTTAATTGGAATGAGTTAAAAACTCTTAAATGATAAACTAAAAGTGGGTTACTCATTCAATTAGTAATAAATTTTGCTAATAAACTGTGAAAAATTACTTCTCTCATATAAGTCATAGAGTATAATTTATCGAATAAAAAGGAATACAATAAGTTTCGACTTGGTGTATAAGGATTTGAAATTTATTTTAAAAGGTATTATTTTTTTACATTAAAGTTAAGTATATGTATTAGGATCTTTTTGTAGGAATTTTAAATTCAATTAAGTAGCAACATTACACGGAGAAAAATGACTCCGCTGGATTAGCTGATTCATATCAGCTAAAATTTTCGGCTGGAATTGCCGAAAATATATGCAATTTTAGCTGTTTTGATTCCGCTAATGTAGCCTTAACCCTACTCAATTCGCGCTTAGCTCTAAATTTCCGCTACATTAGCAGATTTGTTCCGTTAAATTTGCGGACTTTTTCAGTAAATTTAGCTGAAATTATCGGCTATTTCTAACGGAATTCCAACAGCTGTCCCTATAGGATAAAATTGGTAGAATCTGCGGATTTTTCGGCTGATTTTGCTGATTATTTTTCTCCGTGTATTAGACCTAATGTCTATTGCATTTGCTTAGTAAACGTTTCGTTGATTTGTTTCTTGTGTTTGAATTTCTCCAAAACTCACTATATACTACACCACAAGGGTGGCATCTTATTTTAATTATAATGCAATGTCTGAATAGATAGAATTTTCTTTTTGGGTACGTTAAGGAGAAACATTAAGATGTAAATACGGTTACACAGTACAGGTGAATTAGTGGTTCTTCTTGTGTGAAGGAAGCGTCGAGAAATGCGAGGACTCTAAAGGGTAATAGTATGGTTTCCTATTTAGTAAGTGGCAAGGATTCCATTAATTACAAGTGAAGTTTAATTTAAATTAACCTAATTTTATTCTGTATACACGCGATTGCAGAAACTTACTACTAGTTTGCAACGGATCACCAGTAACCTCTGAAATACGACTTCATTATAAATAAATAATTTACTTAAAAAGTAATTTACAAGTAAATATGACTACAATGCTTAAGAGGAAGATTATTTATACATCCATGATTAATGGTTAATAGATCTCAGAATCAATAAATTAATTTTGAATATATAATTAAGGGCTTGTAACCTGCACAAATGAGTAAATGAGAGTAAAAAGGTTGTGCAAAGCTGTTTTTACTTAAATCTAAAGGAATTTAAAGTACGCTCAGAAAAAAATCCATAGTTAAATTGACTATATCATATAGTTGGAAAAATATATTTAAAACTACTATGAAAAATAGTTAAATTTATCACTCTCATAGTCGAGTTTACTATACTTTTGTTACTCCAACTATTTCCTCAGTTAAAAACATGAACTATGTAGAATTATTTCAATCAATATGACAAATATAGTTAAAATAACCATAATCCAGTGTAGTCCTCATTTCACACTATGCCTCGTAGTAAATCTTTATATTTACTATTATTCATAGTTATAGTTTATATTTACTATAAATTCATAGTAAAGACTGCCGCACCGTGTTTTGATGCCGCCAGGTGGCGTTCGCAGCTTTCTTTCTTCGAGCCCGTGGCTCCCGTTATTGAAATGGATTTTCATTTGGTCATAAGAAGGACCGTCCGGACATGATAATATATAATACATGTCGTATACTCACGTTTATCTATAGACTAGTTACACCACATTGAAATTTGTCTGTATAACGGCATTGCATAATACATTTTTTAACTGGCTAGAGTGTGACATTCACAAACTCAGCGCAGTATTGATTTTTTGTTTTTCTCTTTGTTTCCTTGTTTATATTAAACCAAGATGGAAAGGAGAAAAGTGGACTTTTCATATGCTATTATATATATAGTTTACAAATATTTTTAAAAAGTAAATATTGACTCCTTTCCATATTTTTAATAACAATTTCTTATACAATTTCTCTCAGTAAAGGTAGTCATTGTTTGAAATGGCTATTTCAAAATAATTGAGTCTATTTGTCTATTATGATAAGTAGCATTTTGAATCATGAAACAATAGTTAAACTTTACTATTTTAGAATAGTCATTGTATCTATTACCATGCCTAGTCCTCATTTCACACTATGATTCATAGTAAAAAAATGGTCATTTCAACTATTTTTTTTTTGGAGTGTACAGAAAATTGAAGTTATTTACGTTTACTACAGGATTTAGCACAACTATGTTTTTTAGTTGGGTTTACTATTTAAATAATTACTATAGTCTCACACTAATTACTATAGGCATACAATAATCTAATTTGTCGAGGTCACTATTCAGATAGTAAAATTAACTAAAAATGATCGCTGTGTCTTATCCTACTATCTGGTTAGTAGTTCCAACTATTTCATTTTTTCCGTGCTTATTATCTATTATATGATTTGAAAAAATGTCTTTTTTTAAACGTTTAAATTTATTTTATTAATAAAAGAACAATTCATAGTGTGGTAAGCATTTAAATTTTATTAGATATGAGAATAATTCATCCATTTTTTTCTAAAATTTTGTATTAAAACAGAAACGTAGGAGAGTTTTCGATAAAATAAAACTTTAAATATATATATTTATTGTTTAATGTTGTTTCGAATGTCTTTGAAAAGTTACTTCATATTTGAAATCGTGTGTGGATAAATATATTATATATAGAGCCTCCTACGCACCATCGCGTATTCTTTTGTACATCAACATGAGGTATTAGAATCTTCACAATGGTCGTTGAATATCGAGCTTCTTTGATCGTGGATGGTGTTCTTTCTGAAACGAAAACGGAAACGAGATATTTGTAGTGTCTGTATGCACATTTTTCAAGAAGGAATTCAAATTTTGTTTTTGAAAGACAAACTATTTCTGGCAAAAATGTTTCTTTGATACATATTTTTCTTGTTTCGTGTTATATTTTTAATATGTTTGATGCATATTTTTATATCGTACATGACGTGATATATATCGTAGGTGTTCCGGTAGGTCCTAAGACACTATTTTACTATGGATTTGATTCTGTATATTGTAAATGTTCTAATTTTCATTGGAAGATTCGTAGCTTCACTGAATAAAATTTACTTCTTTTAACGAAATATATTTACTTGAATCAAGTAATCTTGTTTTTGATTCAAATAGATTGTCATTTTTTTAAGAAAAGATTTAGTTCCTTCAAATAAATCGTTTCCTTCGTGTATTTTGTCCTTCTTTCTTGAAGCAAGATTTTTCTTGAAACAAATAAATAATTTGCTTAATGATAGTAAATCATATTTCTTGAAAGAAGAAATTCATTTCAAACAAATATTTTACTTCGCCAATGAAATCTTATGTTTAGATTTGGAAAATGGTAAGACTTGATGTCATTAAATATGTTCCTGAGAATAATTTACTCATATCAAAAGAAATTTACTTGAGTCAAGTAAATAGTTTACTTAATTAATTACAATATAACATTTTTATTTAAAAGATCGCGATTTACATTGAACAATTTAATATTTATTTAAAAGAAATAAATGATGATTTAGAAATGTGTAAATATTTACAATGTTCCAGTAAATATTTCCTTGATACAAAAAATGTGTTTCTTCATTTAAATAACGGTTTTGTATCCAGTATATATATATTTTGATAAATATTTACATAATATCAAGCAGGAGAAAGAAATTATTTAATACGATGAAGTAGATATCTGTTTTTTTCAAGTAAATATTTATCGAAAAAAATGAAATATTTTGTGGAATTAAGTAAATATTAATTTTAGTCAAGAAATTATTTATTTTTTTCAAGTAAACGATGAATATTCTTTTTTTCTGTATTTTTTGTTCTTTACTATTTCCATAATAGTAGCACTCAAGTCTCACAATTATTGGATATTTCCCTCAAGATAATATGTGCAAAACGAATCGTCAAATTAATAAAATTTTTTGTTTTGTCGAGTAATTGGAATGTTTAATATGTCAGTTTTTAGTAAAAATCGTGAATAATATTTTATTTTAAATATAGAAACTATTATAAAGTAGGGTAACGTAGTGCACTACTTTTAATTATTTTTAGTTCTTTATAGACAACATGTCGATATACCTTTTTGTCATGTGTATTGTACAATTATTGGTTTTAATAGACTTTATAGATATCGATTTTGTTGCTTTATGTGTCGAATCGAAAAAAGAGCAACTGAAAAACTGGCTTTCAATTACTAAATAATCATTATTAAAAACGAAAAAGAAGGAGGTTATGGAATTCTTCTTAATATTTTTGTACAATGTAATATGATACTAGATTAGATTTGTTTAACAACGATAATTGCTTAATTCGTTGATAGAGTAAGTTGAAAGTTATGCAATAATAAAGTATTTTTTGGAATAATTTTATTATTAAATTTAGATTTATACTGAGAAAATGATTTCTTTACCATTGCATTTGCATGGTAATTATTTACATATGCATTCGTAAAGTGGCTTCCTAATTTGTAAGCAATAAGTTTCTGAATTACTAATAAATAAATCATTCAATAAACACTTACAAACCCAAATAATTTTTCGTGGTAATAATAAAATATTTAATTCGTTGTGATAATACATGTCATGGTGCTATCGGTTGTACGTTTTATAGAGTAATGAGTTTTGTTTCATTCTGTGGAGGTTCGATTTTAGTCTAATTAATCTCTAACGTCTAAATTAATAATAATCTAATTTGGATTTAGGGAGGAAATTGTCTCAGTTAAAGCATGTAGATATAATTACATCCATATTGTGTTTTTTAGTCATCATCAAGCACTCTGGTTTAGTAGTCAAAATAATCCGTATTTACACTAAATATTTCTTATCTACTTTTATGCATTGGACGAAAAGGGAAGGGATCAAAACTACGGATGCGTAGTAAACTTAGATCTAAAGGTTTTTTATATTGCTGATTCCATTCCTAAGCTTAGTTTTCATTTTAAAACATCCTAAAGGGTTGAAAAAGAAGGGTTGAAGTATAGTAGAGAAGTGGAAAATTAAGAGTTGTGGGTGGAATGTTTAGTTTTTCTAGAAACTTAGATATAGAAGTTTTTGATACAGCGGATTCCATTTCCAAGTTCAGTTTCTATTTTATAACATTCTAAAGGGGTGAAAATAAGGGTTGAAAAATAAGGGTTGAAATGGAGGAGAGAAGTGAAAAAATAAGGGTTGAGTGTCAAATTTTCATTTCTTCCATAAACTTAGATCTAGGGGTTCTTGTCACACTGAGCTTGAAGCGTGTCTGAGCTCGACGAAAATTTCAACCATAACCATTTGTACAGAATGACTGGTACACTATTCAAGTTTTAAAAACCATGCTTACTTAAATCGTAACTGATCCCGTTTTTTAAAAATTCAGAAATCAACTCTGTTCGTTTAAATTCAGCTTAGGTAAGATTTAATCATTTAAGTTATATATTTTTTTAACATGGAAAATAGCTAAAATTCGTTGCCATGAGGGTTTCGGTGTCACTGAGTATGAATGTGATCTTTGATTTTCAAAATTCAAAATGGCGGATCTAACATGTTCAACAGAAATATGAAAAATAGCTTGATCGAAATAAAACTGGACATTCGGAGGTTTTTGGAGTTCCAGATTATAAATCTGACAACAAACTCGTCGGAATTACATTCAGGAAGTATGCTAAATTTTACTGCGTAATTAAATATATGTAACTCGTATTCGTAATATTTTTTTTCTGGCACTATTGTGGGAGAGAAATAACGTTAAAAAGAAAAAATAAGTTCTTTTTTGAGCATTTTTGACATTGTAATTTTTCACAAAATTAAAATTTTGCAAAAGCCAAGTAACCTACCGTTTGCTTCTAATATTGGTCAAAATTTAGAACTATTTTTATCCCTCTCTTACGGAGTTTCCGTTGCTGTGACGAAAAAAATGTCTGAATCTATTTTGTAGAGAATTTCATGATCTACATATTTTGTAGTAAACACGTTTTCATGAGATTTATATTTCTAAAAATAAATGCAAAAAATGACAAAAATAACCCATTTTTATGTGTTTTGACCTTGAATGTGACCTTGACGCCAATTTTTAGTAGGATATTCATGTTCAGCGTACCAAGTTACGTTAGTAAACGGAGTTTCAAAGAGATTGGAGGTATGAATCTTTCGCAAATACAATCCAAAATCTTATCAAAACTACTAAAAATGCTTCTTCTTCCACAAATTTCAATATTTTTCGATGGCTCCTTTTTTATTTTGTTTCTCAAATTTTCAGGAAGAAATAAGGATATGGATTTTGTGACATTTTAATTTTGTGGAAAAATACAGAAAATAAAATAATAATTTTTTTTAATTACAACTTGATATAGCTGAAAATTCGGTGATGGGTCCCCTCAAAATATCGTTCTCTACATGGCTGATAATAAAGTTTTTCCATTTTGTTATATTAGTATTTTTTATTATTATTATTATTTATAATAAAAATATAATATAACATAAAATAAAAAAACATGACGGGAAAATATCAATATTTTTAATATTCATATTTTTCCATAATCAGAATCATAATCTGCAAGCACAGAAATCCGAAGGTATCCAGTTTTTTCTTGATCAAGGAACTTGTCACGTTTCTGTCCGTTGTCTTACATCCACCATTTTGAATTTTGAAGCTCTGAAATTAGATTCATATTCAGCGACCCCGAAGCTCCTCCAGTAACAAATTTCACTAATTTTTCATGTGAAAAAAAATATATAACTTAAATGATTAACGTAAGCTGAATTTAAACTTACAGAATTTATTTCTGAATTTCTCAAAAACGGGATCAATTACGATTAAAGTAAACATGGGTTTTTAAACTGGAATAGTGTACCAGTCATTCTGTACAAATGGTTTTGGTTGACATTTTAGTCGGGCTTAAACATGCTTCAAGCTCAGTGTGTTGTACCTTGTGCCAATGAGATGACCGTTGTCATTCTCGATTTAGGTCTGTAAATCGAGGTTCTTGTATACTATGTACGTAATTTTATGTCCGTTATCAGAAATTGAAGGGAGAACATCAGTGTCGAAACGGCGAACCGCAGTGTCGAAATTTAAGTTATAGATGGCTGTCATTTTGAGGTTAGGATTCAGAATTAAAGAAAAAAAAACAAAAAAAAAACAAAAAAAAACAAGCCAATTATTGAGATAGAGCAAGCCGAAAATGTATACCAATTTAGGTTCAAATCGGTTGAAATCTTCAAAAGTTATTCAAATATGTACGATATGTTCCATCTTTCCTATTCTCTATCCTCTTATGTCACTTTTTTTATACATATATGATACAGTACCCGTTAACCGGTTTATATTGTGTTGTTATTCGCCAAATTGGCTTTCACATGAATCCAAACATTTAATAGTTTGGTTAATAATTCAAGAATGAATAAATGTTTAGAACTGAATAGATAGCATGAATGCATACATTCCATATTATTGAAATTTGAATGAGAGAAACTCTCTAAATTTGAATGAGAGAAAAGTACCATATGAAATTAGTAACAAAACTTACTAATTATTAGTCAGTTTTAACTAATTGAATGAGTTAATCGAATTATGTTACTCATTCAATTAGTAGAAATTGACCAATATTTAGTAAATTTTGATACTAATTTCAAATAGTAACCCACTTTCCACTAATTCATATTTAGAGAGAATGGCAATCGAAATCCACGATAAGTGGAATTACCTCATTAACGCCGAGAAACCTGGAATTATTAGCTCACATTCGAGGCTCAGTACGGAATTAAAAAAAAGCAAGAGATCATAATGAGACCAACTGATTTTCGGGTGTGTTCTTGCGATTTCTGTAGTAAAAATTGCATTTCTATGCATTAGGAAAGCAATATGGCGGATTCAATTTGAAAAAGTATTGAAAAATTGGAAATATCTTTTTTACTCAATTTTAATCAAAATACCTTAATATCATCTTTACATCCACAATCTTTTCACCGTCTTTAAGCCGATAACAAGATCTCATTCAGCAACCCCAAAAAAAAATCGAATAACAAGTTTCAAGCCAATTAGACTCATTTTTGGACAAAATTTACGCCATATTGGAGCCGTCATTATGAATTTGTCAAATCTGATATTAGATTTGAATTCAGTGACCCCATAAATCCCCGAGTAATAAATTTCATGAAAATTCATACACTTTTGAAAGATATGTCCGCTATATTGGATCCGCCATTTTGACTTTTGAAATTTCGTAACTAAATTTTGATTCAATTTAGTAGGAAAAATGGCATTTCTAGGCCTTATGAAAGCAATATGGCCTATTTTGAAAAAGTACAGAAAAATTGAATACATTTTTTTTAATCAATTTTTTCCATGCCCATAACGGATGTCGATTCCTTTCAAACTATGAATAAAAGTGAACAAACTTTACGAGAAAAAATGTGTTTTTTTTCAACTTCATATAATTTAACTTTTCAAAAATGGCGGAAAAAGCATGCGTATTTCGAAAATTACGTGTTTTCCTGAGAAATACTGATGTACATCAACGTTAAACGAAATTTCGTCCACCAAAGTATAAAATTTTGTTTGATTACAAATCTCCAGTCATTTTCCATTTGATGGTCTCAACAATATCGGATTTAATATGGCGACCAGGAAACCGTGAAAATATCGAATGTTCTCATGACTATCATTAATAAAAGTATCAAAATATTTACTTCATCCAGTTATTCCATTTTTCCTACTAAATTGAATCAAAATTCAATTACGAATTTTCCAAAGTCCAAACGGCGGATCTAATATGGCAGTCATATTTTTCAAAAATGTATGAATTTTCATGAAATTTATTACTCGGGGGTTTATGGGGTCGTTGCATTCAAATCTAATATCAGATTTGTTAAATTCATAATGACGGATCCAATATGGTGGACATTTTGTCCAAAAATAAGTCTGATTGGCTTGAAACTTGTTATTCGAGGGTTTTTTTGGTTGCTGAATAAGATTTTGTTATCGGCTCAAAGATGGTGAAAAGATTATGCATGTGAAAATTATGTTATTGCATTTTGATTGAAATTGAGTAAAAAGGAATATTTCCAATTTATCAGTACATTTTCAAATTAAATTTGTTTTCTTTGAATTATATTTTTCGAGATATCGTCGTATAAAAAATAGTAACTTTCATTTTTGTCGTTTAAACTTTTATCAATAACTTTTGAACAAATTAATATTTTGAGCTAAAATTTACAGGGTAGGTTTAGTTTTATGCATTCTAAACGTAGTTTAGAATACGACCTGAAACATGACTTCGAAACGTTCGTGATTTTACGTGGAATTCCCCTAATGGTTAAATAGTCAACATATTAAAAAGTGGTTAAGAATGTAAACAAAACTAAACATTATTACATTTTTCTTATTACAGCTTCCGCATTAAAACCGTAATATCAAGTTAGATTGAACTAAAGCAGAGAAATAGAGTATAATACAAAAAAGTCACTGGGAGCCCACGTCTAAAGTTAATAGCTGCCAGTAACATTGGAAGATGTACGAAATATCATTGAGGCTTTAGAACGGCGTAGAGAGCGTATAAGAAGAAATCCCAGGACTATCCGCTAATATCCTTTTAATTTTAGATTAAAACTTTCACTTTATACATAGTATATTCCAGAAATACGAGAGAATTTACATACATAAATATTTTTATGAAGTAGGTGCGATGTCGAAGTTATTAGATTATTAATTGTTATACAGGAATAGAAAGATACTTTATACAATACATATTTACCAAATTGTCAATGACAACTCATTTAGTACTTACGGATATTCCGGCAATGAGAATACTGATGAATAAATATATGAATATTTGCTGCTTTCTGGGTTGCTTGTACATGAATTGTGATATATTTTTCGGTGTATTAGGTTCAATAAAAAAAATACGAGGAATTTTTCAATAAAACATAAATTTTACATTCATCAACTACTATTTTACCAAGCTTATGGTAATTTCTATTAGATAACGTCGTTCATACATGAAAGAGTTTTTCACAGGCCTCGAATAACTCTAGACAGATGATTTGCCACTACCGTTCAGCGTCTATCCCAAATTTTATTTATGAACTAAATGGCCAAAAATCTGATGTTGACTTTTTAGGATATTGCAAAAAGAAACGTCTGATCATTAATCATGATGCGCTTCACGATTGTTGGGTTGGAACTCGCATGATCAAGCATGCCTAAAGGGACTTGATTACGTTGTTTTCAAAGCAAATTCAGCTCTTTTGGAACATGCCGCATAGCAACTTGCCTCTTGTCAATATTTTCACAGGGTACAAATGAATTCACGAATAATGTGAGCACGGAAAAAATAAAATAATTAGAGCTATAATTAACGAGATCCTAAGATAATTCAAAGTTATCCTTTTTAGTTAGTTTTATTATCTAAATAGTGACCTCGGTTAATTGGATACTCAAGGCTAATATTTAAATAGCAAAACCAATTAAGAAACGTAGTCGTACTTGATCATATTATTTATATAGTAAAACCAACTGCTTTTTTCGTATAGGTATTTTTTTAATTTGCTATGGTGATTTTCAAACACACTTGTCATTACGACAATATTCAGTCTAATGATAGAAATCGGAAGTTCTTCAGAACATCTAGAATAAATTCATGGCCCTAGTGAAATATTTTAACGAAATATATTTTTTTTTTCATAAAATCGAATATTAAAACGAGAAAGGTGTTGTAAACATTTATCAATGCAACACCTTATACAATTCTGTTTGCACGAAAAATATGAGTAATTTTATCCCCGCAGGAGACGAGAACTGAACCTTTTCTGGTTAATTTTGATAGTGACCACTGCTTTCAGTTTAGACATAAGAAAAGTCAGAAAGTCGCTATAGATTTTCTACTAGTTAAGTATACATTAACTTAGTTATTGTCAAGAAACTTGACTCGAACAATTCCTGCTTTCTTAATAGTAACATTTTACTAATTATTAGTCAAATTATGGTAATTTAATTACAGAAACGTTGGTTACTAACAATTAGTAGAAAACTACTAATTAAAAGAGTGACTAATTAAATTACTTACCTTTTTTATATTATAAAAAACTTGCATTTTGTATAATGTTGACATCAAACAAATAAACTTTTTCTAAAATTTATTAAAAAAAAATATAAAATTCTATAAAAAATTATTGAAACTACTTGCCATCTTAAATGACCCAGCAAATTATTCGTTATTTTCAGCAATTTTTTTGTGAATTTAGTAACAAAAAAGCCTCATTGGTAAAAATCTTAAATTATTACTTCAAACGTAAAAAAACGAATGTAAACAAATCATAACAAAATTTTCATGGTACCGGTATAAAAGTACGTTTCAAGATGAACAATTTCATTTTTTATTTGTTACTGTACGAGAAGTAGCAACCGAGTTATGGATATTTGAAAATGTTAAAAAAATTAACAAACATTTTGATGGCTGGTACGAAGAAGCGGGCCTCTCAAAAGTTAGGCGAAAAACCGCACAATTCGTTTTTGGGAAAAAGAACCGGACATTTCGGCAGTTGCGACAAAAAACTGGACGCTTTAAAAGTTTGCGTCGAAAAACCGCCCATTTCGTCGTGTACGAAGAAGAACCGGACATTTCAAAAGTTACTACGATATAATAAATCGCTATAAAAAATATTGAAATGTCCGTTTCTTCGTCCAAAAATCTGAAATGTACGGTTCTTCGTCCCAGATTCTGAAATGTGCGGTTATTCGCCGCAAAACTTTCGAAACGTTGGGTTCTTCGTCTCACGTTTGAGATGTCCGGTTTTTCGTACCAGCCATAGATTTCGGCAGTTGAGATGAAAAACCGGTTATTTCGCGGTGTGCGATGAAGAACCGGACATTTCAAAAGTGTCTACGATATAATAAATCGCTGTAGAAAATATTATCCCATTCTTCACGGTAAGAATGTCAAAAGTACGGTTCTTCGACGCAAATTCAGAAATGCCCGGTTTTTCGTAGTAAAACTCTCAAAATGATCGGTTCTTCGTCTCACGTTTGATCGTACCAGCCATCGATTTACTGATACAGTGCTGGGATTTGAATTAATTGTAAGCAACGTGTTTATAAATGAAGTGTATGTCACGGTTTAGTTTATATTGTTTTAATATAGTATGAATCAATCCCCCTGGAGTTTAAAGGAGTTAAATATATAGTTATGCTAATCAGAAATCGCGATAACTGTACTTAAATAATAAACAGACAACAATAATGTATCACTTACAAATAAAATACTATAATTAAATTGCACACAATTTTAGATGACCATCTGATAAATTTCAGCACAGCTATCATCTACTTTCGACTTTTCATCTTTTACAGACTTGCTCATACTCTTTAGATTTGTTTAACACAGATTTAAACACATTTAAAGCTTTTTTATTCATTACGATGAAGAGAGAGACTGTAATTTCATCACTCCCGTAATTTTCTTGCGAAAGAACTTTCATAAAAATGTTACATGTTTTTTTACGACGTAGTGAGCTTGTAGAACTGACCCTTTTAGAACAGCTCTTTTCGAGTAAAATGGGTTAGCGTTGTGCGGTAAAGTATTAAATGATACTTACAACAGGTAGCCACCATAGAAATTACAGAAATTCCACTGGACCAAATCCTGAATACAGGAATGCTCCGATCTCTAACTACAGTTTGATTAAAATCTCATGTCCACTCTTCAATGTTAGTGTTGAGGTAATTTGAATAATTACGATTCATTTTTGTACCGACGTAATATCCTTTGGCACCAGCTACTTATATAGTCAACGCTGAAAAGAATTTAAAAATTTCCTTCAACAGGGACGAGTCTTTATGTATTCGGAAAATAAGCAACAAAATGGAAGCACGTACATGCGCTGGATATTTTCCATCGAATCTGGTGGTTTAGATGCAAATATGACTTTCGTGTCAGGAAGCACAAAATCTGTGATGCAAAAGCTGCACTGCATTACATCGTCTTGGAATACGAGATCGATGTAGTTGTAGTAAATTGATATAGTTATATATAGTCATGATATCGCTTTATTAGGACATCGTAGTATTTTAATATAAAGTATAAATGCTTTTAGTATGGAAGAAAAAATGCAAACTAAACCGAAATATAATAATTAAAGTTAACTTAATACTACGAAACGTATTGCTAATTAATAAATACATTTTTTTCATAGAATTACCATGTCAGTTCACTTTATTTCGTGCGTATTTTATTTTTAAATTTGTAATGCTACTTCTTGGTTATATCATGAAAAGTACAAAATAAGTTATGTAATTAGTAAAAAATATATTTCATAATGTAGTTAATGTCTTAAATTTCGGAATTATAATTCGAAAATTATAAAGTTTTTCCAAAAATAGTAATAATGGAAAGTTCTTATAATTCATCGAGAAATATAATAGTTTCTTAGATTTTTTTTATAGTATTATTACAAATTTTGAAAAAGTGTTCAACCAAATGTTCAAACAAATTTTCAAACAAATTTAAAAAAAATCTAGTATATTCCATTATGAAATGTAAGGAATTTTTGTACTTATCAAGGACAAAAATCTCAAATGTTATAGTTTAGAATGTTGTTTCTCAAAAACTATTAACTGCTTGAAAAAATTGCTTAGAATTTATCATTGAATATACGAGAATTTTTAAAAATTGTTTGCTATTTTTGAAATTTTTTGATATCTTTGTGAAATATTTGAAAATTTTTGAAATTTGTAGAAATATTTGAAAATTTAAAAAATTTTGACATATTTGAAATTTTTGGGAGGTATTTGAAATTCTTTGATATTTTTTGAAAGTAGAGAGAAATATTTGAAATTTTGAGAATTTTTGAGAAATTTCGAGAAATATTTGAAATTGTTGATAAATATTTGAAATTTGTTGAAATTTAAAAAAAAAATTTAGTTACAAAATTTTTCAGAAACTATCACAAAAAACTGAATAAAATTCCTTTATATTTCTCGATGAATTTTAACTTTTCATTATTGCTACTTTTTTTATAAGCTCATTGTTTTCGAGTTACAGCGCCCCCAAATTTTCCGAATAAATTTTCATCGTGGACGCCATTTTGAGGTTATTAAAATGAAGTGACGCTAAAGAATAACATTTTTTTTTAAATTCAGATATTTTGACCACTTTGTACATAGGTTCAATAGAATCCCAATATTCTAATAGCTCAAAAAAATTGTCTAGAATAAATGTTCAAACAAATTTTCAAACAAAATTAAAAAAAATCTAGTATATTCCATTATGAACTCTAAGGAATTTTTGTACTTATCAAGAACAAAAATCCTAAATGTTATAATTTAGAATGTTTTTTCTTAAAAAATATATTAACTGCTTGAAAAAATTGCTTAGAATTTATCATTGAATATAAGAGAATTTTTTGCTATTTTTTGCTATTTTTTGAAATTTTTTGATATTCTTGAGAAATATTTGAAAATTTTCGAAATTTTTAGAAACAGTGGAAAATTTAAAAAATTTTTATAAATATTTGAAACTTTTGGGAGGCATTTGAAATTCTTTGAGATTGTTTGAAACGTGAGAGAAATACTTGATAAATTTTTGATAAATATTTGAAATATTTGAAATTTGTTGAAATTTGTTGAAATTTGTTGAAATTTGTTGAAATTTGTTGAAATTAGTTGAAATTTATTGAAATTTGTTGAAATTTGTTGAAATTTGTTGAAATTTGTTGAAATTTGTTGAAATTTGTTGAAATTTTTCAATACTATCACAAAAAAACTGAAAAAAATTCCATTCTATATCTCCAATTTTTTGGCAATTTTCTTTAAGTTTGTCATATTGGAATTCCTGATATGTGGAACTCAAATTAGACCTCAGAAAGTTTCATTGGAATTGTCCAAAGCTTTCATAACTAAAGTGGTCTCGCAGATAAAAGAAAATCTTATGGACCCTTGGGCGTTAATGTTTTAAGACATTTCAAACTTTCTTGTATTAATTAAATGAAACTTTTGAATACATTTTGTTATTAAAGTGTTGTTATTTATAAAATTTAAATGCAAAACTGAAGACCACAGTGCGTTCGATGCAGTTTGCACGTACAAATGAAAGTAATTCGACAATCGGATTTGCTCGCAGTAGTTTCAAAGACGAAGGTCTACTACATTACACTTTTTTCCGTTCCAATTGTTGGGATCAAGAATTGACATTCATTGGGATTGAAATGTCGTATTTCTTTCGATCCATTTCAATCTACGCTTTCATTCGTTCGGATGAATGTCCATTCGAAACGAAAAGAGAAACGGGACGTTGCTGACGTTCGTCATGAGGCTTCAGAAAGAAAATAATCACAGGTTTTTCCTCCTCCGCTCCTGCTTGTTTATTCTATTTCTATAAGAATTATCCTCATTTCTTCTTTAATTAGTTTTTGTGATTTCATAATGACAATATTAGTAATATTAGCAATAGCCATATCTTTACATTGTCAACTTCTACACCCATAAATTCATTAAGATTTAGTAAATAGATGTACTTTTCATGAGCACGAACTATGAGATTAGTTATTTCAGTTCAATAAGTATTCAAATATTAAAAGAAAGCAAATTCTTTGCGTCTTGTATTTTATTGATCAGATTTTTCAAGTAAAATCGCTTTAGTACGCTTTTAAAAGCGCATACCTGCTTTGAATAATAATTATTATTGCATGTCACATGTGTAGAATATTGAAACCTTTTAGAGCAAAGGTTTATTTTCTTCGAAGTCGGGAAAAAGCTTTCAAGGAAAAGTTGAAATATATTTTATTAAGGAATTTATATTCATTCGAATACCCACGTACATATGAAATGTGTAATGAAAGTCATCGGCTCCAACATGGAAGTATGGTTTAAAGGTTTAATTAATCTTGAAATTTATCATAGTTCATTGTCCTGTTATGTTTGAAAAAACAAAAAGTATGAAAAAGTAATATCATTTACGACTGAGTATTAAATTTAAAGTAAATTTGATGTAGAAAACCGAGGGTTTGGTTTAATATAACAAAATCTTTTTATTTTTTTTTGAAATATTTCCTAATTTTTTTCAAGATTGGCGCCATATTGAAATTCCTAATAATATAATTAATTCAGACTCCAGTAGTTTATTTCATTTTTGATTTTGACACGAAATACTCGATTCAAGTTGATTCTAAAAAGTATCCTTTGGGCGTTAATGGGTTAAGGTAGTTGAATTCGACATTGTAAAGTGAACTTTAGTCCGTTTTTAGAAGCCTTTTGACCCACAATGGAAGGTACAGAAACCTGCTTGAAGGTTTCAATGAAGTATTTCTCGTAAAAAATCTGAATTTGTGGCAGTCTTTAGTTAATAACTCCGGATATAATAATCTTGTGTAATACAACAGAACGATTTAGACAAAATGTTTTGGCATGTTCCGCCTGTTACTACTGAAAATTTAGAATTTAAGTAGTAACGTCATTGTAAAATTTCAAGAGAAGTGAATGTTCTCGCCTGAAAGGCGCTTAACTAATAGTACTTTTATACTCTACATCATTTTAACGACCTCCAAATGGCCACAACAATGAAAACTTCTTTGAAATTTTCTGGACACTCTAACTCAAAAACTACAAGCTTTATTAAAAAAATAATAAGAATGAAAAGAATTTATCGAGAAATATCACAGAATTTCAAATTTTTTTTATGACATTCGGGGGATTTAAAAAAATTTTGTAGGTAATAACGTGAACCAAATGAGTAAATAAAAAATGTATTCTTTCTGATCTGTTCGTTTCTGAACCGATTTTACTGAAATTTCGCTTTAAGTTTAAAACAAAAGGCGTAAAATCGCATTTAAAATAGTTCTGGGTTTGAAAATGTATCTAGTTTCTGTTTAATTTGCATATTGTAAGTTAGGAATTAACTTAATAATAAGTAAATATTTTTTATGTAGATTATTATTCAATAAACATACACACATTAAATAAACATTAAATACAATGCCAAAGACTTGTCGCAGGTAGTACGAATGTCGATTACGGATCGAACCATTTTTACATCAATTACACTGGTCAACACTAAAATGTTACAGAGGTAAAAATAGCTAATCTTTATTAATTTTGGGTCGCCGAATCCGAATTCGATAGTGAACATTTTTTATTAGCTCTTGTGTCCATGTAATATGGGGATAAAGTTGCAAAAAATGTCATTTTCTCCATTGTTCGAGGAAGTATGTCTTTCAGTAGAAACACGATAAAAGCTTTAATGATAGCTTAAAATGAAGCTTATAACTTCTATTTCGTGGAAAGAAAATAGTTATACGACCTGGTAAAAAATTATTTTCTTAAATGGGCATTTGTTTTTATCCACAAAATTTGGTCTCACCTAAACTACCTGTTACTACTGATCATTGTCGCCGCGCTGCCGACGAAATTCTGGCGAGCGGGTGATTGTCTGAAATCGAATGTTACAAGTACAAAAATGCGTTTTTATGTAAAATAAATGTTTCATAATATGTTTTTAAGGTTTCAGATTACGATTCCGATTTTAAAATTAAGATTTATGGGACTACAGCTATCAAAATCACCTTAGGAACAAAATGCATTTATTTTTGAAATCTTAAAAAAATTAGGACTTTCGGTAATAAACATTGAGTTTTAATTACTAAAATGCAATTAAAATGCTGTCAGTATGACAAAATACATAATTTATCTTACCATTTTTTAAATTAAAGGTATTGATGTCGACAAATTTTTAATACTTTAGCTCATCGATTTTTACGTACGAACTACAAATACATAGTTTTCGTTTCTTTTTTATTAGAATCCTTATACGGAATAAACAAAAAGCGTAAAAATAAAAATAAAAATAGCTGTTTTGCAAATAATTGTTAACTTGGAACTAATTATGCAGCGAGCGATTTGTTTTATAGCGCTGTAATAGAATATGTCAAATTCCAAGGTTATTCCTCAGGGCACAAACCGCCGTCGTTGGCATCCTCCTTTACCTTCAAAATTACTCCGGAACATTTTCGTGCTGCTTCCACTTGAACTGATCTAAATTCCATGAAGATGCTGGAAAATTGCATTATTTGATGATGTAAAAATAGCAATTTATTGACTTGTACAAAACGTGAATAAAAGAGCAAAACTTAAACTGACGACCCAATTATTATTACAATTAAACATTTTAAACTATTGGTGTATAATATCACAAATTTCATTCATAACCCATAAAATTCATTCATTACCCACAAAATTAAATAATGGCTAAAAAATGTATCACTGTGAATAAAAAAATTGTGTAGGAATTGATAATCGGTTACATATTTACGAAAAAATAATTTAGAGGATGTTAGTATCCAAATGTATTTGAAACCAATTTCTCCACTTTCAAAATTTATCTTATTTACGGACTGATAAAATAAGTTAAGAAAATATATTTAATTGTGATTATATTAATGTTGAATACTTTTCTTACTATTTATGACGAATTTTATAATAAGACGATGTACTAACCACAATAACGAAGTATGGAAATATGTTCAAAATTTAAGAATTAGTCATTATTTTCAGAATAAAAAATGGTTGATTATTACATCATTTGTTATTGTTTTATAAACTGTTGTGTTTTAAGAACGTTCCATGAATTTATGAATACGTAAACAACATTGGTCAGCATTTTTTTAAAGGTCTCTAATAAATTTAAGTACACTTGAAAACTGAATTGGTATTTTAGTATTGAATGTTACAACCAACTTTACAGTGGAAGCTATTACTAGTAACATTGTCAGTGATAATACCCTTCGCTCGCAACCGATTCAAATTCCTGACATTGAAGCTTTCTCTCTAACCCTATTCCCCAGTATAATCAAACGGAATTTAAGTTTCTCGAGTTCAACCTTAAAGCTGATGTTTCAGCACATAAAATTATCGTTATTTTTTCGACATTACGAATCTGTTTTACAGAAAAAAAATCAATTCAGAGAATTCCACTAGAAATGAGAATCGAGATAACAAATGTCAAATTAGACTTAATATTAATATAGCCACCGTAATTGAAGTGGAATCTCGCATTATTTCATGTTAAATTCCACCGGAAATTACATTAATTAGTGCGCCGTTTGAAACTGACTTTTTGCGTTTTAAATTAAATGAACAATTTTATAATAGAATGTATAGGTAAAAACTCTTCATATGTATGTTACACACGCAATGTACCTGTTGCTAAGATATCGTATCAAAAATATGTTCGTATTCGGATTGTATTTTACGAAAAATGCGAGCCATAACCTCAAATATCACGAATTGGACAGAATTTTTGTTTGGACGTTTTAGACACGTTAAAAATACCAACGATGAAACTAAAATTTATTCTCTCTTTTTGTTAATCAACACAAGTTGTTTATGGAATAAAATATGTGAATTGGTAATTTAAAATAAATTAATTGGTTAGGAAATAACCATTAGTTTAGAAAATTTAAAAGATTTTGTAAGCTTTTCTAATTTTAGGCAAGTATCTACAATAATTTCACCAATAACGTGGATACTAACCCAATACTGGCAGCCATTATAGATTAACATAAATGCGTCAGTATTGGCAATAAAACGGTGAACAGTTAATCCAGTACTGTTTACGATAATAAAGCGGTGCTGTCAATAATACCGTCACAGTATTGACCCGGTACAAGTATAGGAGTACTTACTGACGGAGGAAAGTAGTTATGTCATAAATCCGGACTGACAGTATCTGCATCAATAAGAAATAACGTCCAACCGTCCGAATATCTCAGTACAAATCCACTACAGATAACTAGTACTACTTTCGGTATTAAATCAGTACTGACTGACGGAGCAAAGTAGAACTGACACAATACTGGCAGCCAGTATTAGAATCAATAAGATATAATATCCGACTACCGGAGTAGTCAGTACATCTTCATATAAAATTTGCCTCAGTGTATTAATATGTACTTCAATAGTTATTGCACTTTATGATTTTGTCTCGTATAGTGTCGATTTTTTTTATTGATGCAGACCAAACACTGACTCTAAAATTTGTACTTAGTTATACTCCATGCTATCTCTCTGAGAATCAGCTATTGATTTCCAGTCTGCCTAATTTCCGTCGATCTGTACGCCTAGCAACTGTAGCCACCTTTCTTACCACTGATTTTAAAAACTCTTTCGCCGCATTGCAAGCTTACTTTTGAATTTCGCCATCTACAAAAATTTCTTGATCTTTTGATACTCCCATATTAAACCAGTAATTTTAGTGAATGTTGAGAATGCCAATCATCTTACTTCAATCCTTGTGATCCCGAGGACGTTGTATATAGTTCTCCAGATCATCTCACGAGGGATATTTCAAAAAATTCTATAATAAATGGTTGTGATCTTCCACTTATTCATGTTCATTTCAAAATTGATAAAAGATAATTGTCTTGTTGATTTATGATAATTTTCTTTGCTCGTACTGGAAATTTACAGTGGTTGCTTGACAATATTTCGGGAATATATAGGATACTTTGGACCATAAGCGAAGTTCTTTAGGGAATTTTGTACTGAATGGATACTATATAACTGCCTTTATTTTACATATTTACTTGAAAAGGTTCGCTTAAAAAATTGTTTTCAATTTGGTCAAAGACTGGGCACCTTCTCCATATCATAAATAATCCATACCTAACGGGCTGTTGATATTCATATCTTATTTTTACTGCTTAGAATGTAAGCAAAGCTTTATATATTTTGATAAGCAGATTAAAAATAAACATTTTAAGGAATCTCGAGAAATTTCGTCTGAAACGCCTTTATTCCTTCAAATGCTTCATAACTCAAATACCTCAAAACATAAAGAATAGTTTATGCTCTACAAAGGTATTGTGTTCTTGTGCAGCGTGAAGAATGTATAGCCTACAAATGTGCTAGTATTTAACAACCAGAGTTGATTGTATATTATGAAAGACAAGTCTTAGTCGACTATAGAGTTAACTAATTAACGTTATAGTAAACGTTTAAAACTGACTGTTGACTGAAGTAGCCTATCCTTGCTTGTGAAATATTTCTTTGTATTACAATAAATGAATATAAGTAATTACCCCAGCTAATATAATGGTGAAGAATAAAACCATAATAATGCTTATTTTTTGCTCAAAATTTGCACGCAATGTAATAAAAATGTCGACAGTACAATGGGTTATGATTCCGTGGATTCATCACATTTTATATTTTTTCAAACCTTATTATGAATAATCAGAATTAACTAAAACAGCAAAATGAACGAATTAAATGATAATTTAGCAATCTAATTTATTGCAACCATTGCTTTTTGTATTACAATAATTATTACAAAGCTTCCTTTGATATATAAGGACATTCGAAAGAATAGAATTCGTACCTATTTCTGGCAATTAACCGGTCGCTATGTTGTACGTAAAATTTACTAGAAACTGAATTTGCTTTCTATTAGGGTAGATTAAATAATCACCCAAAGATTATTCCCCGCTCAAACCCTGATTCCACTGAAATGTACTTTTTTCAGATTTTTAAACGTTATTTTGAGAGGTTTTTAATGTCACTTTTGAAAAAATCCAAATATTTAGCATAAATTCTAAAATAATGTTGGTGCAGTCTTTCCGGATTGCCAAACATGTTTTGTTATTTGCAATTTTCTAAATGTTATTGTTTAGGATTTTGATCTTAACTATTTACAGAGAAAACTACAAATAATAAAAAATGCTCACAATTCATCAATGAATGCACCAGCACTTTTTAAGAATTTTTAATAAAAATTTGAAATTAAACAAAAAATGAAATAAAAATTTCTCAAAATACCGTTTAATAAATCTGAACAAATTCTGGTATATTCTCGATAAATTCTAAGCATATTTCATTCTTAGCATTTGTTTAAAAAGTTCATAGTCTTGGACTTAAGCTTTTCTTAAAAATCAAATACTTTCTTCACTTTTCTCCGCTATATGAATAGAATTCCAATATTCTGATATGATTCTGATAATAAATAAATATTTCCTAACTTTTTTTTTTCAAATTTAGCACCATATTGGAATTTCTGATGGCTTAAACTAAATGTTTATCTTAGAATCTTGACCCTTTGAAGCATACATTTTTCTTTCTCTATAGCTGAAATTTGTTACTCGGGAGTTTTCGGGATCACTGATTACTAATCTTACCTCATATTTTCAAAATTCAATATGGCGGATCCAAAATGGCCGACCGAAATGTAAAAACAAGTCAGATTCAGCCTATATGTCAGTCGGCCATATTGGATCCGCAATTTTGAATTTCGAAAAACTGCGACCAAATTCATAATCAGCGATCCCGAAAACTCCCGAGTACCCAATTTCACCTCGATCAAGTAAATTTTGGCAATTCCGTCGGCCATATTGTATCCGCCATTTTGAATTTTGAAAATCGGAAGTCAGATTCGTAATCTGCGACCCCAAATCCCCACGGGTACCCAGTCTCGTCATATTTGAGTGACGTTTTCTTCTCCATATATATTTTCCGTAAAAAATCCACCATTTTTACACTTTGTTTAATTTTTTAAAATAATATAACATGATAATTAATTAAAAATATTGATTTATTTACGTTTCCTAACATGTTGTTGAGGTAAGGAAGTAAACAATTGCAGCAAAATTAATTAATAATTACCTTAAATATGTAAATAATGAATTACAAAAAGGTGTAGCATATATGTTTCAAAGGGTTATAGAGCAACCTCCAAAGTAGTAGAATGAAAATTGAAGAAGACCAAAAATGTTATACCCGGGGTTAATGGGTTAAATAGGCATGTTCAAATGGGTCTCCCCAATTTTCTGTCGAAATATTAAACATAGTATCAAAAATATAACAATAACGTTACAATATTATGCAAAATTTTTGTATGTTCGAAAAATCAATATTTGGCCGTTTAGTTTTTATCATTTTCTAGAAAACGATTAAATCTAATAAAAAAAGTATCAGAAAGTACTATTTGAATAACCAAACATTATCCTAAACTTCCCATATTCAAACATGTATTATGAACTACGAATTAGTTTAATATAATTTCTTAATTATTATGTAATGAAAGTAATTAAAGAAGGTAGTAAGTTTAAGGCAGTTTTTTATCACTAACATTGAACAATATCAAACAAACCAAAATTTCAGCATTTTAAAAAAAGTAAGTTTTGTCTTTGTTCTTTAAGCTGAAATATGAATGGATCTGTTAACGTTGACCTAAAACGTGTGACGTTAACATTCAATCCAATCGTCTAAGAGGAATAGAATAAAAGGTTTGGGGAGTCAAGTACGCTTGATCTCATCGCAGCAACCTACGACGACACGCGACTCTTCGAAATTGGCGCTTGCGCGCTTACGATTCGCACGCGAACAATAAATCAGTCCGAATTCGGAAAGCGGTTTACGTGACGTCATAGTTGCAACGTACATTTTTATTTTTTTGTTACAAACGGGATTGCTATCCACAGGACATGGACAATTGATTTTATTCCAAAGAAAATACTATACAATTTTGTTTAGAATACAATAAAATTCCACGTAGTATTTTTTTATAATGCACTATACATGGTCCAATAAAATAGTATTAAATTTTCTTCATTTGGATTTAATTTGAATTCGGTAGAAATGATTATTTACCGAAGAGAATTTAATTTTGTCTAAAATTTCGCTATATTTTCGGAAAAACTAAATCATTGCAAAAAAATATTACCGTAGGTCATGGTTCTTTTTCCCTCCTGATTATGAATGTGATAAAAAAATTGGAGCTCGGCCATATTGAATCCGCCATCTTGAAAACATATTAAAAAATGTGTATTTTTTTAGTTTTCTGCCTTTGTCTTGAAAAGTACAAATCAGGATAACATTTTTTTCCCAAGTGAAAAAATTTATTACAAATTGTATAAAAAAAATATACAATTTACTGTATCAAGTTTTACCCCAAAAGTGATTCTATACAATTTGTATACAAAATGTGTCAAGTTTGAACAAAATTCTATATAATGAAAAATTACGTCAAATTTAAACTATACAAAATTGTAAGACTTAGAATTTCAATGCGGATATGGAAGGGATTCGAAAAGATGGAGATTACAATGGACCGATGAAGATATTTCGAAGATGAGACAAAATTTTGCTGACACTTTTATGACACGACAACGACATGAAGGAACAAACATGCATGCAGAAAACGTCATTACACATTTATAAAATGACTTCTGTCAATCGTTGATCCTAATGTAACTGGTTTCTTTACGTGAATTCTGCAGATTCTGCACCATACGAATCCTCTATTCATCCAGGAAGTCATCAAATAAAATTCTTGACGCAGAAAAACATGCATGATACAGCGGAAGGAAATCAAAAGTTTCATTTTAAAATATATTCATTTTATGATTTCGTTAATTTTTCTAATATGCACATACTCGTAATATAGGTTCGATCGAAACTGATCGAAACTGTCAGAAAATTTTGCGATAACTGTTTCGTTCAACTCGATGGTTGGTAACGCGTTGCTATGGTTTGTTGATTTTTAAGATGAGCGCGCATTTTCTTTCAGTTTTACTCAAACCTCCAAATAGAAACGTCAAATTGGAAAAATATTAATTATATACAGTAATTAAATTATAAAATAAATAAATTTCACAAATCAAAATAAAATGCCATTTTCCTTCGGTGTAACTAGTATGTTTTTCGGCGTCTAAAATTTGGTTATCATTTCGCCCGATGAATTTCCAGAAGGTTTGGCGATTTCTTGGGTTAAAGGAGGATTTATGTTGTGTGAACGTCGTGTGGAGGATCAACTATTCAAAAAAGTGTTACATATTGATTTTTACGGTATCTTTTTAAAAATTCTTAGTGAAGTTTCTTGTGTGCATGTTGATTTCTCCGTGTTTTCACCTTGTCAAAGAAATGTCAGCGAAATTGGGAATCATGTTCGGGATTTCTGTTTCGGTCCATTGCAATTTTCAAGTTTTCGTATCCGTTTCAATTCCGCATTGAAATTCTAAGTCGTCCGACAATGTTTTGATACTTTGAAAATTTTGAATAAAATCATATAAAAATTAAAGAAAAAATAAACTATGGTAACTTTTCATTATATACTTTTATTCACACTTGACAATTTTTGTATATACAAATTGTATAGAATCACTTTTGGGGTAAATTTGTATACAATGAATTGTATATTTTTATTATACAATTTGTAGTAATTTTTTCACTTGGGTTAATTGAAATAAAATATGTAATAAAATTCTCCACAAAAAAGATTAGATGTATAATTTACATAATTTCAGCAATAAACGCCCAAATTTTCTATGAAAGGGACTGTAAGGGATTTTCTGCAAGGAAAAGTCTGTTGATGCAATGGAATAACTTGTAAAGGATCGTTGTGTCGACCGTAGTACAAGAAATAATTCAAAATTATTCAATAGTTTGGGAAATTGCTCTGGCAATTTGATGGTAACCCTGACTATAACTGTGACCCTGACCTTCAAGGTCTTTTAAAGGTTAAATAGATCTATGGACAAGAAATATCATTAAAATTTAACCTCTGAAGGTCATTTTTAGAACGAGTTACGCATTAAATTTTCAAAATACAGCAGAGTTATGATATGATTGCGTCTCTCTATATTTACGTCTCGGCATATTTGCCAGGCTCAGTCTCGTTATATTTACCCATCGCCGCTCTCTTTTTCCCAACCTTGCAGGCTGGGCCCTCAGGATGGGACTACTGTGCCGTCACGAGCATAACGCAACTCAGGGGAGTGGGAGAAGCGGCGCACCCCTTATTTTGTAAATATAACGAGACGGGAGGGGAAGACGAGGAACCGAGTGGGTAAATATAACGGAACTCTACTGGATACTTTTTCAAGAACGTATGCACAATGTAGCTCTCAGTTTTTACTGCTTTTTATTAAAAAAATGAATTAAATTGGAAACTTAATAAATAAAATGCTATTTTTTCAATATTGAAGAATCTAAGCAATTTTCGAATTTCTAACAATCGGGTTGTGGATACTTTTTAGGTTGTACATTCGTTAAAAAGAGTAGTATCTTCTTTAGGCTTTTTTTCCAAATTGTATGAATATACGGATAATTTAACAAAATTTTTGTTTGGTATATCAAAACAAAATGAGCAAAACTCTAAAAATTTGTCAAAGTCGTTATTTCAGCTCAGTTTTCTTCGTAATATTCTCAAATACATACAAGAGCGTTTATAATGGTATCGTTTGTATACATTACTGTAAGTCGTAAATGTGAAAGTCAAACCTTCTACCAATCTCTTATGAAATGGAAAATTTAAAACGTTTTATGTTGAAAATGCGAGAAAAACAAACCGGCAATTGTTTCAAGTTTCAAATTTTCATTCGGTTTGATTATCCACGTCCAAATGTTATACGAAACGATGACCCTGAATATTTGAGATAATTAATAAATATAAAACAAGGTATAAACATTAAAAAAGATTCCTTTTACCAAGCTACAAAGGATATCTTATTCAAACAAAAATGTCTACATGGTAAACAAAAATTAATAGAATAATCCATCTATTCTCTGTGACGGCTTTGTTTTTCAAATGGGGCCGGTTTTTATGACTCTTTTATCTTTTTGTTTATGATGAGTGTAATCAATTACTTGATGTTTTATGCATGCAGAGATACAACTTTATTCTTATTCCTGAGTCACATCTATACGTTTAACGGAGAAGGTTGTCACGTACGGGATCAATTTAATTTCGAAAGAGTCAATTTTACATATTTTCTCGAAACGTTTGCGGGAACATATAGCGTCAATATTTCTATTATAAACGAACACCCATCACATCTCAAATTAATCATAGTCGAACAAAAGCACTGTTGATTGAAACAAATTGTATTTTATGAATATCTCGTATAGTAAACTATGTACAAATACATGAATTTTAATTATAGACTATCGTAGAAGTATTTCTTTTTATATCAAATCCATTTTTGAATTAAATTGTATTAAACCAAATAAAACTCGCATTTTATCGACTAAAGGTGATGTATTCGTACTAACCTGATTTCTTGCTACCATGTCTATAAATCGACAATTATTTTCTACGACTTTTTTATTACATTTTTAAGTTCAAACTAGTGGCAATTGTGTTTCCGAATGAACGGAGAGATAAACTTCAAACATGTCTTACTCCTACATTGTTTAATTTGTTTTTGTATATTTTTTGAACATTTTAAATTTCATAATTGAATTGAAATAATGTGCTTGGAGTCATGATTAAATTGGCTATCCCAAACATTTTTTTATTGATTTACTTAGCCAATAAATTGGTCAGGGCAAATAACAAGTAGCTATATGACAAAAAGGAAATACCCTCACGTACCTAACATTATTACAAGGTTACAGACAGGTTAGAAGCTTAACACCTCAACTGAACATTGTATAATATTAAGCTAAGGTTTCTTGCAAACTACCTTAACCCTTTTCTTCCCGAAAGTCTGAAATTTTACCCAACTTTTAACGCTGTAATTTTTGTTCCAAACATAGTTAGAAAAAATTCATAGATTTAAAAGAAAAAAGTTATCATCATTTAAAAAAAATACTGTTTCTTTCCACGTATCTTCGCAAGAATTACGTTTTTTGATATTGAAAAAAGCAATGCTGACAATTCCAAAAGGTGCTAATCGCGTCTTTTTATACACTCCTTTCTTCTCCAGTTGGATTTAAAAAAAAAAAAAAAATTACGGCTTCAAGATGGCTTCTTCAATTTGTAATTTGGTTTTTTACCTAACCTAACACCTAATCTCATCATGATTCATAACCTCACATTAGTTATATACAATGAGTTTTTACCGATTTTTGTCTAGTTTTCTACCAATTTCTAATTTTTTAATTCTAATTTCATTCAATTTTCGACGTTTCCGTATTACTTACGTATGAAATTGAAAATGACCATATACGATTGTGACTTTAATTGGTTTGTAACCGAAAAATTGAGTGCAGCACGACTATTATGTGCGCATTGCTACCTGGTACAATGAAGTTTTTAGGAAATTAGATGTATTGAGTACTTTTTGTAGGTTTTAAATGATAACAAATCAAATTTAATAAGAATGTTTTTCTCAATTTAAGCATATATACTAATATTTTCGTTTTTCCATTGACTATTTTGTAGAAATGGTCGTAAACCACCGGCCTCACAAAAGTTAAAAGTTTCGTGGATTTGCCATTAAAAGCGAATGTGCATATAGTTTCATGGAAATTTTATTGTGGAATATTTAATGTAATATGATTTCAAATGGGTATAGGGTAAAAAACATTTTGTGTATGCTGTGCAAAATTAGTGCGGTATGTATTGACAGCATCTTTATAGCGCAATTTGAAAATAAATGACACCATGTCGTATTCAAATCAGGTCAATGGGAATATTACAACCCATTCGGTCTAAGTTACGAGGTAATTTTGGTGATCGTCATGCACAGTTTCATTGGTTCGATTTTTTCGATACCATTTGATCAAATAATCGTTTCGTGTGGTTTAATGACTATGCCTTCTGCTCGCTGATTACGACTAATGAATTCGGCACGAGAGAAAGTAATATGCATTTACATGTTATTTTTCATTCTAAATCCTTTAAAATACTAGATAATTCTGTTATGTTTTTCTCGCATATATAAAGTTAGAAAATCACTTATACATTTCGAAAGTTGCGAAGATGTTAGAAAAAATTAAATTTTGTAACGCGGCAAATATATTCCACTGGCAATTGTGGTGTTTTAAATATAATATCTGCAAATTTTACTCGAATTCTTCAAACCAGGTTAATAATCACGAAAATCATAGAAACTATGTTAAAAGGTAATAATAAGCCGTTCCAATGAGGTATATTTAGTGTAGATGAGTTTTTTTAATTAATTCGAAGAAATCACTTAATTTATATTAAAAATGTTGAATAAGTAATTTTGGTTTATTATATTATATGTATCAATAGTTGTTTATGATATTGTTCAGAAATTCATTTTAAAAATTTATTAAAAATTAGTTTAGTGAAATTATGATATATAAGCTGCTAAAACTTTATTTTTTGTGAGGTCCACTAAAAAAACGGATGAAAATTAGTTAACTTTGAATGCATTGAGTCCCAAAAACATGAAATGTTTAGCCTCAGTATCGAATTGGGAAATGGGAAAGATCATTTCGAAACTTGATGATTTTCCTATTTTCGGATATGCTCTTTCGATTCCAGGGGTCAAAATTGCGCTTCCATATTTTATGAAGATAATATAGCGGATTTTATTTGAAAAAGTATTGACAAATTTTTTACAAAATAATTTTTGTTTCCGTGCTTAACGGATATCGATTCGTTTTACTACGTCTAAAGGTAGATAAAGATTGTAGATTACTGGAAAGTTTGATGTTCGCTTTATATCGCGTACCTTCAACAAATTATTAAAATTTCAGAAAATACAGTTATTATCTGAATAATTTGAATGTAATGACATAGAACAACTTTGCTCATTTTTTAATATATATTTGGCATATACAATAAAGGCGAATTCTATGTAGAGGTCGATGAGTAAAGTGGATAATGAGTTTCATCACGTTATGGTCAATAAAAGTTTTGAAATCTTTGTTTCTCATATTTCCATTTTTTTTAATTCTTTGATTATCTGAAGAAATTTCATGAATTTGTGAATTCATAATTTACGATGAATATATACTTTTAGTCTGGCTAAATTAAACAGTACACAGATTTTGAAATTCTCGTTGACAATACCTGTTCCGCAACAACCCATCAAATGAGCTGTAAAATGTCCGAGGATATTCGTTAAATAAAATCCACTTTCATCAGAATTATTCAGATAAGATACGTATGTTTTGGAAATTGTTAAGATTTTTAGCCTTTGTTAAAAGGATAAATTGCACGAAACTGAAAATAAAAAATTGTCCCGTAATCTGCAATTATTTCCCCAATTTTATCTATGGTATGGAAGGGATTGAGATCCCTTACGCTTTTAAAAAAGTTTTTAGTTTTTGGGTACTTATTCCGATAAAATCGGAATTTACACCATACTGCATTCCTTAAGAATGAAGCGCAGTTTTGGCCGCAGGAATAGAAAGAGCACACTATAAAATTGTAAAATCAGTGCGTTTTAGCCTGATCTCCACCGTTTATCAATTTAATAGTGAAATTCGAAAATTAGTTAAACAATCCACGTTTTTGGGCTTTAATGAGTTAACGTATATTATAATCGTTTCTGTAAAGCTAAATTGTTTACTATTACTCTCAATGTGACTTAAGTAAATTTACTTAATAAATCTTCGTTTACGACATAACTTCACAGAAAGATACCAACTTTCCCTCATTAATTAATATATTCTTAAATAGTTTTGGCGTTTTTCGCTTTACTAAAACTTTAATAAAAATTTTAAAAATTAGAAGAAAGAAAACAAACAAACATGTAAATAATTTGAATAAATAAATATTTAGCAATTTTTCGACTCTGAGATGAGTCCTCTTCAAGGCTATGGTTCCCTCATAAAGAGGCCAAATTCCTCACAGAGACCAAATTGCTCATAGAGAGGGCAATTCCTCGTGATGAGACCAAATACCTCATAAAGAGGCTAGCTTCCTCATTAAGAGGTCAACAGCCTCATTGAGAGGGCAATACCTCTTAGAGAGACCGAATCCCTCATAGAGAGGCCAAATTCCTCATGCAAAGGCCAACTTCCTCATCGAGAGGCCAACTTCCTCATTGAGAGACCAACTTCTTTATCGAGAGGCCAAATTCCTCACAGAGGTCAAATTGCTGACAAACATGAAATTGCTCGCAGAAAGGGCAAGCCCTCATCGAGGGCCCACATTCCTCACAGACACCAAATTGCTCATAGAAAGGCCAAATTCCTTATAAAGAGGATGAATTCCTCCTGAAGAGGCCCCATTCCTCGCAAAGAGGCTACACATCATTTTCGAAAGAAATGATTTATTTATCCTATACATCATTCGACAAATTGTCACATGGCATATCACATGACACGTCACATGATATGTCACATAATATATCACAGGAATTGACCTAAAACCGATATTTCATAAAATTAGATTTTGGCGGTGTTTGAGAAATTTATAACATATACTATTGTTCATAGCTATGTTGGACCTAAAACGTATGTTGGACCGCTATAAAAAGGCCAACTCTTTTTTTCTTGAGGCACCGTGTTGTTAGTGTATTTGTTTTTAATTCCAGCCCTTTCTGCCCTGGAGGCTAATATTGTCGCTACAGATCGTACAAGATCTAGATGATCTGGGGCCCTGTAGTCAGAGCCCTGGCCGAACCTCGTAGTCGAAATTCAGACAGGTGGAATTTTTATTCCCTGATGGAGCCTATAGTAACAACTCGCCCATTGGATCAGGGATGCAAGAAACTGCAGAAACCCACATTAAGTACAGCAGCGGTCATGAGTAAATTCCCGCCTGATAAACACTTCGAACCTTTAATAAACATCACAGCTCGTCTTACATATTGCAAACCGCTCGTTGAAAATAATTTCGAAAAATTTGCTACCCGGACAGGGATCGAACTCACGATCTACGACTTCGTAGTCCAGCAAGCAACACCCTCAGCCACGAAGCTAATTATCTGATTATTTTTTTCATTTCTTTTTAGTGTCTTTAAGGTGTGCTAATTATATAACATTCAGGATTAAATAGAAATAGTATGAATATATAATTAAACAATTTTATTTCACTGAAATTATGACTGATATCGATATTTTTTAGAGCATTTCTTCAAGAACCAGCCGGCATGAATAAGTTCTATCTCACTGCTGTTATTTACAATATTTATGTTTATTTTTATCAATCTGTAAATATTATGAATTTGCATGCAAAAAAAAATGAATTGCATAATTTATAAAAGTTGTGTCATAATTCTTTTATATAAGGTGGAAGTAGCAGATTTTTCACGAGATAAGTATCAGGTATCTTACTTGTCACGTCTGCTCTTCGTCAATTATTTGCTTCTCAGACTCTTATTGGGTTTCGTGTTATTTACGATATTGCATTTTCTCAACTTCTTGTACGAACGATGAAATTTGATCCGTGTACATTATTAAATTCTATTCTGCTCAATTAATTAAATAGATTTATAAAAATATTAATAAGGGTTCGGCTTTGTCCTACAAAGTTGGTTGCTGTTGATTTTCCTCGACGTTTCGAACGACGCAAGTCGTTATATTTCGTTAATATTTTTATTATATATAACTTCTACATAAAAACACCGTGTAATTAAATAGATTTATTGTACGCATATAGTATTTATTTTTCTATTATTCACATTGAGATATGTAAAATTACAATTACTTTTTAAACTGTTGTTAAATATCCAATTTTTTGCTTTGTATTTTCTAGTTATAGTATTATATAACATTTTTCTTGAATTTTATTCTCATGGAAATGATTCAAAAATATAACATGCTTATAGTTCGTTCTGGACACTGAGACTGCAGAACCAGATATTAACAAATTCGACGGGTATATTTCAAAATAAACATTTCATTTACTGCATTCGGATTTGCTTTAACCATTATTATTTTTTAGTCGATAAATTTTTGAAGTGATGAATTTTTGAACGATTTTTAGACTTTTAGCACTGATAACAGTGTATCCACATTTTTGGTTTCAAATATTTTTTTTAGCTTATAAAAAAGTCGATATGTTTTTGTTATTGCCGAGTGATGATTCTTTTTAAATTTTTAATTTTATTCGTGGGGTTGGAATTTCTTAAACATAGGCTAAAAGTTAGGAAACAAACAGTTTACGCATGTTTTCCGAATTGCAATGATGAGGTCACATAGAGAGGCCAACTTCCCCTTATCGAGAGGCCACATTTCTCAGAGAGAGAGAGAGAGAGAGAGGAGCCAAATTTCCTCACCTCACAGTGACAACTTCCTGATTAACATGCCAAAGTCCTCACAAAGACCGAATTGCTGTCAGAGAGGGCAATTCCTTATAGAGAGGGAAATTCCTCATAGAGAGGTAAATTCCTCATAGAGAGTCCAAATTCCTCACAGACACGGCAACTTTCTGATTAAGGTGCCAAAGTCCTCACAAAGACCGAATTGCTGTCCGAGAGGGCAATTCCTTATAGAGAGGGAAATTCCTCACAGAGAGGCCAAATTTCTCATAGAGGGGAAAATTCCTCACAGCCAGGACAACTTCCTCATTAAGATTCCAAAGTCCTCACAGATACAAAATTACTGTCAGAGAGGGCAATTCCTCATAGAAAGGGAAATTCCTCATATTTCTTTCTATATTCCTTATAGAAAGTTCAGCTGCCTCATTGAGATGCCACCTTTCTCATTGAAAGTGCAAATTCGTCACAGAAATCAAATTGCTTACATAGCGAGAATTTCCCATGGAGAGGCGAAATTCGTCACAGAGATGCGAAATTCATCATTAAGAGGCCAACTTCATCATTAAGAGGCCAACTTCCTCATCAAGAGGCCAACTTTCTCATCAAGAGGCCAACTTCCTCCTTTAGAGGCTAAGTTCCTGGCAGAGATCAAATTGCTCATAGAAAGGCAAAATGTTTTTAGTCCATACATTTTTAAAGTGACGAACTATTTTCAGACTTTAGCACTGATAAAAGTGTATCCATATTTGTGGGTTTCAAATATTTTTTTTTGATGTTATAAAAAAGTCGATATATGTTTTTCGTTATTCCCGAGTGATGTTTCTTTTTAAATTTTCAATTTTAGTCGTGGGGTCAGAATTCCTTGAATATAGGTTAAAAGTTGGGATGAAAAAGTTTTTGCATCTTCCTCGAATTGCAATAATGAGACCAGTTTAAAAAAGGAGCAAAAAAATAAAACAAAGAAAGAAATGTACTAGTTCATTGATCATTTTAATTAAAAATTGTGCAAAATCACATAACTTTTGTATTTGAATAATATCAACTACATACGTTATTATTATATTATATCTGAATCAAAACCCAGGAAACCGACAAGTAAAACAATAAATTTCGAATAACAAATTGAAAACAAACATTTAATTATTACATTTCAATCTTTTTATTCAGCAAAGTAACCAATTTTTACTTTGAACAATGCTTTATGCAGAGTATTGTCACTTTTTATTTTGTATTATATAAGGCAGAATAATAAAACTGCTCAACAAGTACCAAGCATAATTTGAAACTGTATCTCATTGAGCAATCGGAGATAAACTTTTTTTTATATTGTCGTATATTATTGGATATCGAAACGAATGCAGGCGGGGTAATTAAGAACATGCCCGGGGACAAATAGAAGAATTTATTTTTTCTTTTTTTTATGGTATTTTTCAACATTATTGAAATAATTTCGATATTTTGGGAAAAAAATAACAGATTTGATATTCATAACAAAAGATTTCAATTTTGTTAAAAATATTTATACACTAAGTATAAAAGTAAAACATATTAATCGGGTAACAAACTAATTCGAACAACCCCATATAATTTTGTTGCCGAACAATCAAAATGAACCTCACATTGAAAGAAATATAACGATTATAGCGTTCCCCTTTACGCAAAAAAGTTCCAATCTCTATCAATCTTCACCGACCTTTCTCGATGTATCTCATTTTTTCTTGATCTTTCTCGATCTTTCCCCAATTTTTTTATCTCCATTGATTTCGTGAGATGAAGCGATTTTAGATATCCAGAGAAAAGAGTGAAAGAGATTGAAAAAGATCGAAAAGTGTAAAAAAGTGATAGTTGTATGCTGAACCCTCTCATCTTTCTCTCTCTTTTGGTCTACTTTACTTTCTTTCGCTCTCATTTTCTCTCTCTCTCTCTCAAATAGATCGAGAAAGATCGAAAAAGATCGAAAAATTTTTATTTTAATGAATGACGGCTTATTTTTTCTAGAAACGAATTTATCAAAATTGTTTACCTTATCACTAAAATTATAAAAAAATTATGAAAAGTAATAATTTTTGTTTAAATAAATCGAAATGTTTGACGTTAGCTTCAGACATTTGGAAAAATCGCACGGTTAAGTAATAGGGAATTATTTTCTCGAAACAGTAAGTCGTCATTCGTTAAAATCCATTCAATTTTTTAAAATTCTTAACCGGAGAAAAGAAGAAAATTTCGGTTTAACAAATTATTTTTTATTGTTTCAATTTTTTTAAAGATGTCATTAATAATGAAATTAATTTCCCAAATATATTATATCCCGCGATCCAACTACCTTAAACCTTAAAGGTGACTTTTTCACTGTTTCTGAAATGGAAATTTCACTTTATTAGAATTTCCATCCACTATTAGTAAAGTGAAATTTCCACTTTAAGAATAGTGAAAAAGTCACTTTTAGCAGAAAGTGGCTTAACTTTCACTTTAAGAAATTTAGATTGTACATGTGAACTGAGATGTTAATTATACCCGTTTGTTTATTTCTGTATTTGTTTCTTTACATATTGCATCATACAGGGCCGAAGGAAGCAATAAATATCATTACTCATTTACTGAAAATGGTGGAGAAAGTAAGATATATTTATAAAATGGAAAATGTAGAATTATAACTCCAGAATACAAAAAAATTAGAATTTAAAATTTGAAGAAAACTTATAGTTGAAACAAAAATATTAAATTTAAAAACCAAAAAGCAGAAGTGACTAATGAAAGCTGTATTTATGTTTATTGAAATTACCGTTTCCATTTTCAATGACACCAAAGGAAATTTGATACATTATTTGACGAGTTTGAATATTCAAGCCATATTTTTGACAAGTACATATATTCATAATTATACATATATTTCTTGTGTAATCAAATAAGTATGTAAGCAAATTTAAAAATTTTAAAGTCGCACAGAAATTTAAAATCATATTAATACTTGCAAATAGGTGTATTTGTTGTATAACCTCGAGAAAATCAATATTCCTATTCATTTATACATTACTTATAAAACATATAATTAATATAAAATAAATTATTTGTCAATAAGTTGACATTTTACGTATAATTAATTATATTTCGTTATCCTCATATCAATGCAAACGTGAGCCATGTAATATATATTCCGTTAATGCCATATATACACTTCGCGTCATGTAGGTCACGCTTTTTTTTTTATTACCTCTCGGGTTTCGGTAATTTTTTTTTCGGTTGTACAGTATAAAGCGGCTTAAAATATTTCGCACATGTTAAGATTAGCGATGAACAAAAATATGCATGCATCAGTTGGGTATGGAAATTATACGTAACATTAATAATAATAATTATTAATATTGTTTTCCGTAAAACACGGTAGTTATGCGATACTGATAAAACACAAACGAATTTTCATATTTGCCACGTGAAAATGAAACGAAACGTAATATGAATTTAAATCGCTTTTATTGTAATAAATACGTTTGTGTATCAACCGTTACGAAATAAAATTTTCTTTTTTATTAAGAAAATTGAGGTGGAAAAATGATTATTCAAATCGAGGTGTAAGGACGTATAAAATGCGCTGTGTAACTTAGGAGAACTTTAAGATTATGGAAAGCAGGTTATCATAGATTTACCTTTATACGGTGGTGACACTTTACAGGAAGTAACACAATGTTTTACTTTACGGTTATTCGTGAGTCTTGAAATATTCAAGGGTCACATAGATCTTTTGACATATCTGACTGCCATTTTTCAACGTTTTATTAACATGAAAGTTAAGAGAATGATTTAACTCCATTTACATCTTTATGAATGTCACTTTTCTAAAAAAAAACCCTACTAAAATGTCTGTGAAAGTGAATGATGGATGTGTGGTAAGATCGAAGCTTTCGTATGTTTCGAAACATTTATTTGACATATTATAAAAATCTTTAAATTCAGAAATCATCATAATTATTAGAATAAATCGAGCACTAACCAAAATATTAACTAAGTAGCAGCTTATCCTGAAAGAATTAAATATTTAGCATGTCGTGTAGATACATGTATTACAGCTAACAAAATGTGAATTACTCCAATTTATTGAATATGTTTTCAGTAAATAAATGTGGTAATCTGTAAATGTTTTATTTACGTTTAATTGTTAATCCATACATGCATTTACACCTCTAAATTATAGTACACAATAATCTACTATCGCAGAATGAAGCATTGAAAACTTAAATTGTGGGTATTGAAGTTTCGTCTTCCACATTGCCAAGGGTCGAAGTTTAGAAAATGATAATTACTTCGACCCGCACAGTAGATAATGCCGAACTAGGTCAGACAACTATCTTCATTTTTTCCATGAAATGTGACGATACTTTTCAAAACCAAAAATTTAAAGAAATAATTTAGTGATGATGATTTAGTGTTACCTATTGTTTAGATATTATAAAGTTTTTCCATTTTTTGGGGTTCTTTAATAATTAAGTCTTCTAAAAAATACTGGCAATGATTAAAATTTTTGCTTATGAATTCATGTAATAACTGAGTTTTATAATGGAACGAGAAACTTTATTTTTAAAAGATTCTTATAAAAAAGTCTTTCAAAAATCGTTATTTACATTAACATTTTATTTATTTTTTATTATTTTAAAAGCATAATGGCTTTTAATTATATTATAATTCAGACTCTAGTTTGAATTTTAATTACGTTTTAAGTATTTCATTTTATAAATGCAATAATGAAAATTATTCGACTGGAATTTAAATTTTAAAAGCATCACAGCTTATATGAAAAAATATTTAGCAAAATTATAATATACTAAATTATAATTAAGTCGACAACGTTAGTCAAACATTAGTATTTTCAGTAAAATATAGATAACAAAAATTGATTATCTAAATATTATTGAAATAAGAAAGAAACTCGCAATTTCAAAAAATATTTGAATAATTGTTTGGGTTTGCTAAAATTAACCCATTAACGCCAACGGGGACATTTTTTTCACCACTTATTTGGACCTCTGTAGTTATTGGATAAATTGGGGGCTCAATAATTTTTGAAAATATGAAATTCATAGATTTTTTATCGATCTTTCCGTATCCAAAATTTAAAAAAAAACATTATTGCTATAAAATTTATTCTGTGTTTAAATTAGATTTTGCATCAACTGTCCGTTATGGAAACATCAAAACAAATGTAGATGGTGGAGGGAATGCCTGAACTTCAGGAAAGTGTATTTGGAAAGTTAATTTTGTAAACTGAATGATTCAAAATGGTGTCCAAAACGAGAATTTGCGCTCATTATGCCTAGGACGTTTTAAGAAAAAATCGCAATCAATACAAATTCCTTAGAATTCATCAATACGCATGCATTGCGATTTTTTTGGAATTTTTTTAAATTTATGAAAAATTTCGAGAATTAAAATTGTCAAAATTGTCTCCACGAATTCTGCAAAAATTGCATTGTGTACTTTCATGAATTCCAAGCTCTTTTTGTAATTATAATTTTCTATGAAAAACTTTAGTTTCTTAGTTAACCCGTTTCTTCCTGAAATGCCTATTTTTATCTTTGTTTGAACAGGTGCTTTCTTAAGGAGAAAAACATCAAATCCTTCTGGAATACCTATATCTATTGTATTTTTTCCGGATCTTTCTAAATCCGTTTTCAGATTGATGTTATCGGCCGCCATTTTATCACAATGGTGGCTTAAACGTAAAAAAACGTGATTTAAACATTTTTTTTCAAAATAATCGTAGTTTTGAGAATGAACCCGTATCTGAATCATGCTGTACTTCTACATCTGATGGCATAGACTGTTATACTAACAGTTAGGACTGTTAGTAAATAAAAATTAAAGAAGGCGGATTTAAGATGGAGGCCTTCATCGCGTATTGGCAAGCAAAATTTGACAATTACTGCCCTGTCCAAGTGTCTGAATAAATTTTGTTGTAATTTTGTTTACAACTATTTCTGACATTGATGATGTATACGAAACTGCTGTCAGATTTCTAAAATTCAATATGGCGAATACAATATGACGGAAGAAGTTTTAACAGATTGGACGGATTTGTGTAAAACTTGTTATTTGGTGGTTTTCGGGGTCACCGATTAAGAATCCGGTATCAGATTTTCAAAATTCAACATTTGGGATCCAATATGGCGTATTAAATTCCAAAACATTGGTCAGATTCGCTCGATACCAAAATATTAAGTTACATATAAAGTTACAACAAAATTCATATTGTCGGGACGTCTTTGTTAAATTTTGATTGCCAGATAAGTAATGAAGCCCTCCATCTTGAAACCGTCAACTTGAATTTCTGTTTACTAACAGTCCTAACTTTTAGTATAACAGTTTATGCCACCAGATAAAGAAGTACTGCATGATCCTAAGACTGGTTCATGCTCAAAATACGATTATTTGGAAAAGAAATTTAAAAAAAATCACGTTTTTTTACGTTTAACCGCTTCACTGGTAGAAAAAAAAAATTGGCGTCGAAAGCGTACAATTTATAACCGACATATTGAATCCGCCATATTGATCTTTGAAACCTACAGTATACCAAATTTCGTGTAAATTCATTAAAAACTGAGAATGTTATTATATATGATACATCACCAGTCGTTGTACTTTTTTTGTTCACATATGATACATTACCTGTGGAGATCAGGCAAAAGTACAATAGACGTGGTTATTCCATAAGGATTTGATGATTTTTTCCTGAGAATACACCTGATGAAATAAATATAAAACTAGTGTTGGTGTGGTGCCTCGCTCGCTTCGCTCGCTCAGAAACTTCGACCCAGTAGAGAGTCGGCTATTCCTTAATACTCGTTTGTTTACTAACAGCTTTCAATTATATTATAAAATTATATTGATATTTGGGGGTCCAATCATATTTAGGTCAAAGTGGCTTCGATAGATATGTTACAACAATATAGTGTTTCTTATATGTATGAAAATTGAAAATGAGCATTTTCAAAACTTCGACCCAGACAACAGGCCAGCCGAAGTATTAAAAAATAAAAGTTGCAAAACAATTACTTCAAGCACTTTCATTGTAATAGACTATTCGATGCATATTACGTGTTTACAGTGTTTTACTAATTACAGTCTGTATCATTATGATCTTATATATACAATACATATACATATAATTCGTCAAAGATATCTTGAAAGTGTTGAAAAGGTCTCTGACGGATATCTTTTAGATACTATAAGACATCTTTTAGATATATATCAAAATAGTTATTTTCGTATCAAGGGCGTAAAAGAACTTATGCGCCCATAGGGGATCACCGCGCCCAATGGGCTGGCGAAAACTACCCCTGGGGATAGGGGGTCTAAGCGTTGAAATTTTATGGAATACTATAGGGTAATTTTTTTGCCGAGGTGACCAAATTCAATACTTTTTCAGACAATAGTCATAAGCATTTTAAACCAGTTTTTATGGCATTATCGTTGACTTTAGGAAGAAAATGCCTACAACCTTTTTTGTAGAGAATTTCATGCTCTATCTTTTTTGTTTGAAACATTTTTTAATAAAATTTGTATTTTTCAAAATAAATGCAAAAAAACTACGAAGTAACTTAATTGGGACTAATTTTTTTCAGTAATGGACAGATGGATCTGTGCCAAAATCTAATTAGATCTAAGTTATGTCAAGACGCGTATTTAAAAAAAAAAATTATGTCAATACGCTTATCCGTTCGCGAGTTATCGCGAGACAAAAAAACGGGACGTACGGACGTACGGACATACGTACGTACAAGATCACGGACACAAATTTTTTTATTGTTGATTTGGGTTCCTTAGGGTCTGAAACGTCGACATTTGATGAAAAACTATAGGGAAATTTTTTTGCCCGAAGTGACCAAATTCAATACTTCGTCCAGACTTAGTCTGGGTCGAAGTAATTTCAGGAAGAAACGGGTTAAAGTGTCCTAAACAATCACCGAACCCAATGATCGAAAATTCTCAATTCGGACGCCATTTTGGAACATTTGGGTGGCAAAATTAACTTTCCAAAGACAGTTTTCTAATGTTCGAACATTCCCTCCATCGTCTAAATTAGTTTGAAAAGATGATTCCATAACGGACAGTGGATACGAAATCCAATTAAAAAAAATTCCGTTTTTTTACACTAAAAATCACTTTTGAGTAATATTTTTTTTTTATTTTAATTTTGGATATGGAAAGATCCATAAAAAATCTATCAATTTCATAAGGACCAGAATGTTGTAGACCTATATTTATGTCATCTAGAGAGCTCTGAAAAAGTGGTGAAAAAAATTGTCATGGTGGGCTTTCATGGGTTTATTTCGACAAATAACATTATCACAATGATCGTACTTGCATATTTGCATATACTAGTATACGCTAATTTACTAATTAATGTTATACATAATTGAAAATAGTAAATAGAGATGTAGAGACTATAGAATTCATGAATTTGAAGTTTACAATTTGTTTTCAGTGCAATGCTAATTAGAATGCTAAAAGTTGTTTGTACTTGTGTTAAAACTCTTGGCATCCTTACGACAGTTGACGTAAAGTTAGTAGTTTACGGTTACATAAGTTAAACCCTCTCATTCCGCATGTTTAGGATTAGAAATATATCGGTAGCCACAAGTGGAAAGGAGAATCCAGATTACTGCAAATAACTCCCTTGGATTTGAAAGCTCGATTGAATTAAGTAATCGGATTCATTTGTAGAAATTCAATACATTCAATGGCGAGTTAAGTGGGATTAGGTTGATGAAGTAGTCTTTATTTTACTGGTACTTTAAACTTCTAAATATCCACTCTGGGCATACGTTAGGAAATAGTACTATCAATTTCACAATTATTTTTCATTATAAATTTATATTATATAATATACGCGTTATAATTGCATATCTTAAATATTTTATATTAGTTCGTTTTTTACAAATATAAATTTAACGTAGGTGCATTTAAAAATTAATATAGTTAACGGCTTATAACTTTCGTTTTATAATTATTAACTATAATTAAAAATTGTAAATTTAAATACTAGCAAAAATTATTGAATGGGTGAAATTAATAAAATTTCTAGGCCAAATCTTTTGGTTTGTAATAAATCTGGACAAAAACATGACATGATATACTGGCATACAAAATTAAGAGGCGGTAGATGGCAATTTTACTATTCTGAAAATGATATATTGCTATTATTATTATGCTTATAGAATATTATTATTATGCATATGGCTTATAGAAAATAAAGTTAGTATCGTGCAGGTTTTTTTATCCTAGAGAAACTGATAATCTTTTATAGTGTAATTGAAGCAGTGCAACACTGTATCTTTTCATAGTAGGTAATGACTAGTTATATTAGTAATTTCTTTCGTATTAGTTCTTCACATTTTAAATATAAACTAACTGGTGACAAACCCAAAACATTTATATAGAAAATGTCATCAAGATACCGGAATTAATACAATGTAAAGATCGTTGATCCAGATCGCCGATCTTTCGAGATTAACATGCTGATAAAAATGGCTTTTTATTCATTACAAATCTCAGTTCAACATCACAGACTGCAAATAATATTTTTTAAATCGAATTTAATACTACGAGTGCGAATTCAGTTCCATTTATTTATAATTCTGAAAGTACAAATATCAGATATACCACATGAATGATAATTTTTGTTCAGTTTATCTATCACTTTGATTCAGTTTAACGATTTTTTGAGTCTTTGTAAGTATTGTTTTTGAAATATGTTATATGCGAAGTGGACCTCCATTTTTAATTTTGTGTTCACCGTTTTTTATTAAAATGTAATGAAAATGCAGTCATTTAGACCACGTATAATCCAAAAATACCAATGATTAGCGATGTTATAGTTTATTTAATGATTTTTTTTAATTCAGTCGCTTGCGGTATTTTTATTTTTGTACGCAAAATGATGATATTAAAAAATATTGTCTGATAGGTTTTTTGTGAATTTTTTGACGAGCTTATATAAAAATATGAATTTTTAATTTCAATTGCACCTTCAATCAAAAAAACCTCAATTAAAAATTTCTAAGGTATTTTTTCGAAGGGTATTTTTAAAAATCTGAAAAAATCACAAAAATAATAAATTTTATTAGGAACTTGATAACATATTGAATAAAATGGCAACTGAAGAGGGTATATCCAAAAAAATACATTAAAAGTGGTTATTAGAAAATAAGTTCCCTGAGTATAGTACGATTGCATGCAATACACGGGCCTTCTATTTTTCATTTTCATCCCTCTGCATCTCTGTCAAGAATTAACGGAAATCATTATTTTATATTATTAAATATCATTATCTCCACCGCATATCGTTTTTGAAAACCAAATTGTTTACTGTATTTGCCTGTGTTCATTATATTTCTGGTGAACTAAAAAATCTGACAACTTCATAATCAAAGCCTCATTTTTTTATAAATTTTCAACTTTTTTATTGGCACGTAAATTCCTTTAAAAAGTAACTGTTTTATCAGTATTTGTCACTTTTACTACTTAAATTCAGACTCTTGAAGAAGAGTTGTATTCTGTAGGACCACTGGGGAAAATAATATAATTCCATTCGATGGAATATGTAAATGACTTACCGTAAAAATCCCCTATTTATTCTTCGCTAGTTATTTGATCGTGTGAGAAAGTTTGAAAAATCGTTGTTGAAGACGCGGATAATACGTAGAAAAATGCAGTAATCTAAGTAGTAACAGTCTGTATACATTGCCAACAAAAGACTGTTAACTTTTACTACTTAGATTGCTGCTGTAAAATTCGTGACTTCAATAACGATTTTTTACACTTTCTCACATGATAAAACACTTAAATTTGGTATTAGGTGTTAGATCTCGTTATACTCTAACAGAATTTATCAGTTTCGGAGATTCCATATCGAGGGCGGAAGTCACGTATGCTCGAGGGCTTCTTACTATTTCCATAAAAAATGCAATTCATAATTTCTGCATACATTTTTCATTGCTACATCTCGATAGCATTTATCGAAAGTTATTAATTCGGAAGCTAATAAAACGATATTTTTGTAAACGACTATCAGAAAATTACCCTAAATACAGATTCATAAAGAGATTAATGTCTATAACCCTATAATTCTACGATAACCAGCACTATGCTGGTAAGATAAGTAAGATTTTATTGCCTGTGCTGAGTGCCTTTAATGCCAGTTACGTGTTTTCATACATAAATTAAATTGACACCATACGTATGCGGACTTTGCAAAGCAGTAACATCAATAACGTTTTATCGACAATATAACCAAAAAATCGAATATTTCTTACAAATAGAGGTACATTATAATGAATTACACAACATAATTATTGGACAATATAAATATATGTTACCAGTACTAATCCCGCAAACAAACGAATCGGCATCTAATTTTTTTGTTTCACACGGGATGTATACTGGCATTTCGACATGGAAAATCGTCAATAACTATTTGATTTTCAATAATAGTTGAAAATTAACAGCAACCAATGGCAAACGACAGCAAGCACCGTTCTGATGGTAGGAATTCTAATCAAAAACCAATGTATATACTAGAATAGCTAGAATTTGTTAAACGGTGGCATTTTTAGTTTGTACGCCACCAACTATACTTTGTCTCAATTAGAAGCAGGCAAAAATTCACTGCTTTAAGCTGAATAATACTCACTGCTGAATCAGTGCTTCATAAGATGCTCATTATGTAAACAGTAAAATAAAACAAATAAATATTTTTTACTTGTGAAGTACATTATCATCGAGTTTCGCGTTTCACTACTAACTTCCATAATTTAATCCGTTACCACACGGAAGAGTAACGAAAGAAATAGCTGATATAAGTTTTCATTTTTGTTTAAATTATAGAACGTAAATACCATAAATATTTTAAGTATGTGAGGAAAAATGTGATTGCCTCCAAAATCGGAGACATAAAGATGACATAACATAGAACAAATTTTAATTTCGCATTGCAAATTTCGCTCACATTTTAGTAATATAGTAACTGTCATTAGGAAAGGTTCGCTAAACTGAAATATACGTAACTTAATCTAAAAGTCTGAATCTGGAATCTCTCAATATGTCAGTAATCAAGTAAATAGGTGATTTATTACAGGAAGAATTTTATAATTAGTTGAACGGTAATTGAATTGTAAATATAGTAATGGAGTTAATTGTGGAATAAGAGTTCTGTCATCAAAACATTTTAAATTAATACATAGGCTGATATTTATTAGGTGATCTTTTCATTTTTTTAGTTTATATTACTACCCTTTCGGCTGATCATTCTAAAATATCCATTATCTCACAAAGGAAACTAGCTTCACTGATTTAATCCGTGAAACAATATCTTTGCTATAAAGTACGCTTCTTTAAGATGTGACGAACTGAAGCAGTTTCATGTAATAAAAATATATATGTTGATAGTTAAAGAATGCTATTTGAGTTATTAAATTATGTCAATATTAAACATCCCATGTTCAGCTTTAAGCAATCTTGTTTATTGGTAACAAATAGCGAATTTCTCCTCGTTAAAGAAATCTATGTTTTCAGTGCGCTTAATGTGAATTTTTACTGTTTAAAATCGTTCCTGGAATCTTCAAATTTGTAGGAAATTGACCATATCAAGGAGTTGTGGTCCATCTTCATTAAGCATCAGTGTTTCTAGATACACTTTACTGTGGTCATTTCAACTTTAATATTTAATATTCCATAGGTCTAAGGTAGGAGAATCATATCCAGACTTTGTTCATCTGACATGTAGTCTTCCACTAAGTAAAACAGGGAAATAGTTTAAAAGACAATCTCTAAATTCGGAAATTTCCCAATATTTTACATAGATGCCTTTTTTGTTTTATTATTTATATATTGGGAGTTACTTCCTAACAAGCACACTTTTTTGAAAAAGAATTCTTTAATGTTATTTTTAACATTCCGGGAGTATAAATCGATTTGCGCCCTGCAGTGAAATATTCGGGCGCAAATGATCTATTACGAGCGCCTCGCACTCGTCGAAACTTTTTTAATTATTATAAAATTGTCGCTGCTTATTGGGTTGTATCACTTCTTTTATGGTTTATCATAAAACGTTCAACCCACCCTGCATTATTTAAGTGAACTCGTCCGAATGGTATTTTTTGTCGGAAAGTTTATTTTACAAAACTGTAATAAAATAAAAAAAATATACCATTTTAAAGAAATTAATTTACTGCACGTACTGCTTAATTAAAAATCTAAATCATAACAAATGTAGACTAAATTCCAACACTCTATATTAATATTTTGTTACCGATTTCGTACGAATACCATTAAAATAAATCGATAAATCAATATTTCCACGGGCTATATAAATTGTTGCATAGCACGATGGAATTTGAAAAGACTGACTATTTTAATTCTTCCATAAATGAACGTATGATATTGAAATATTTTCCATTTACTGGAAGGGAAGGGGGTAAATTGAATTAAAAAGATCTGCTACACATGTGATTTATTTTGCGAATGTAAATTGGCTTCATTCTAAAAAAAATATTACAAATCTATTTCCTTTACGTACACTACCTGTAATAATCTCCTTTTTATTTTACGTAAAAAGTTTTCAAAATGTAATAATTTTAAAGAAATCGTTAATATTATTGTTTATTTGAAAAATAGTTCAGTTTGGATACTGTATGCTGCGCGACCTAGAACTAATATCGGAAATATTGAATTTGAAATACCGAGAGGTAAACGGAATTTTTATGAGATTTTGTTAAATTCTTTCGATTTCTGGGAAACGAAACGGTTATAAATTATATTGCTCCATAAAAATATGGAGTAAGCTTCTCGGCTATTGTAATACATTCTTTTCTTCTATATATGAAATAAAAGTGTTATTTTGAAATTAATTTTCATGAATACGAATATTGTTGCATATATTATTCTTATTTACATAATAGCTATGATTAAAGACAGAAATATTTAGGACCTCAAAATACTATGACTTGAATAATTTTTATCTTTGGGAGCACTCCATATCAAAATGTATCACTTCTCGGTCGAGGTTCTCAGATTTAGCGGAAATGTGACTGGTGTTTTCCACATAAAAAAATATGTATCTAGGTAAAATTTCACGTCCCTTTCTCTTATAGAACTCTCGCAGTCTTCAATTTAGTAAAATTTCACATTTCGTAAAATTAAATTTTAAAAACTCATTTTTGCTCTAAAAACCGCGATTTTTAATAAAAAGCATATTTAAATAGTGCAAATTGATTGGAAGGATTTGCCAAGGAATTCAGTCCCATTTATGTTTTTTAGCTAAAGTTTAACGCGTGAATACTAGATCGAAAAAGCGACTTTCTTCCTAAATACCTATTTCGATTTGGCTCAAATTTTCAGGAAAGATAGTTAAAAATACATACAGGTTTTTAAATATTTTACTATATTTGTTAATAACGGCATGAAAATTCAATTTTTCAATGATTTGTCCTGGTTTTTGAGCATTTTTGCGCATGCGCAGTTTTTTTTGAAGAAATCTAAACCCAAATTTGGATTCCTTGGAAAATTTCCACTTAATTATGCACTCTGATACTTTATTTTAATTTAATTTCTTGGAAAATTCTACCGAAAACAAGTTAAAATAAAGTATCAGAATGCATAATTGATTGGAAATTTATTAAGAGTTTTAAGTATGAGAGAATTTTCTACATTTTTTGTTCACATTGAACATTATTTTTTATGGAATCTATTTTTTGTGTGTATTTTTTGTGATTATTGTACATATTGAAAACACTGCAGTATTGACGCAATTATCGTATTCGTCCATCTTAGACATTTTCCGTTGCCATTTATTTCGTAGGAGAAATGGTGGAAGGAAGTTTATAAAAAAAACATGCCACTAATGAAGGGAAGAATTCAGGGGCTATTAATGAGAAAATTCTCATATATTTAATACTCTTGATTATGGCGCTTGTATTGATTTTTCTTGACAAAATTCGTTGAAGATAAATTAAAATAAAGTATCAGAGTATGTAACTGACTGGAAATTTTCCAAGGAATTCAAATTTGGATTTAAATTTCTTCTTCAAAGCTGCCCATCCGCAAAAATGCGCAAAAACTGAGACAAATCATTGAAAAAGTGGAATTTTCACGCTATTTTAAAAAAATATAGCAAGAAACTAAACGCATCACTGATGTATTTTTAACTATCTTTCCTGAAAATCTGAGCCAAATCGAAATAGGTATTGGACTGAAAAACGAAAATGTGACTGAATTTCTTGGCAAATCCTTCCAATCGATTTGCACTATTTATTTTTTTTTTATTTTTTATTAATTAATTAACGGGCGGAATCGCCGTTTTTTTACTTAATTTTGCCATATTGTACTTAATTGTGTGAATTTTGCGAGAGCTGCAGATCGACTTACGAAGATGGCGCCATACTTCACATTTGTGTATGAAATGTAGGACTGCAGAAACCTACACCAAGTACGCTACGGTCATGAGTCGATTTCCGCCAGATAAACAATATTTTCGAAACGTAAAGAAACAACGTGGCTCGTCTTACCAACAGAGAGCTGCTGCTTGAAAACGAAATCGAGAAATTGTTCACCGGACGGGGATCGAACTCACGACCTACGACTTCGTAGTCCAGTGCGTTAACCGCCTGAGCCACGAAGCCGATTATTCAAATATTTTTTTGACTAAAAATCACGATTCCCCAGCGGAAATAAGAAAATTACGAAAACGTAGGAAAACGTACAAAAATGTAAGAGGTCGAACAAAAATGTTTTTTTTTTGGTGTATATTCGGGCATTTTGTACACTTTGTACGGAAACGTACGATTTGGTACGTTTATGTACATTTATATACGGTTACGTTTCTGTTCATTTTCGTACTTTTTCTATCTCCCATTTTATTTTATTTAATTTTTTGTTTCGTTTCCTTCTCACATTTCTGCACGTATTCATATATTTCTGTACGTTTTCAGACATTTTTATACTTTTTCACATGTTTTGGAATATCGCGGTTAATCGCGGCTCAGATTCCATCAGAAAATATATAGTGTTAAAAGTCAAGTCAAGTATATAGCGCAAAAAGTGTACTTAAACGTACCAAATCGTACAGAAATATATAAAAGTCTACAAAATGTCCGAATTTGCTCAAAAAAACATTTTTATGCGATATCTTAAATTTCTGTACCTTTCTGTACATTTTTATATGAATTTCATTTCCGCTAGGGTTGTTAGAACAAAAATGATTTTTTTAGATTTAATCTTAAAGAATGTCAAATTTTATTAAACTGAAGATTATGAAACTTCTATAAGAGATTAGGACTTGAAATTTTACCTATACACATATTTTTCGATGTAGAAAATACCAGTAAAATTTCAGACAAATCGAAGAACCTCGACCGCGAATTGTTACATTTTTACATGGAATACTCCTTTAGTTAAATAATTTACAGACAATAGTAAAGCAATTATTACTAATTTTGTTGGTAATATCTACTTAGTCGAGTTTTAGGAACTGTTATATAACTTCGGCAGATTATTCAAGACGTTTCAATAGATCTTATTTTACCAACTTAAAATCTACATATTTTTCAGTTTACTTCACAAAAATTGGAAAAGAACAGTTACATAATTTTGATCCCCAGCATAGGCAAGTCGAAATGTTTTTGAATATGTTTGTACTCGACAATGAACAGTTTTCGAACAGTGTGTAGCTTTCAACCATTCGCATACTGCTGTGCATATATGATCTCCTATCATTACCATAGGGACTTTATGGCCTTCAGAACTCGAAAGCTCATCGGTCATCCTCTCCTCTGACCACTTGACCGTTTCCGAGCATCACTGCATTGAGAAACCGATATGTCGCTTCAAATATGTCAGAAGTTTGTTAGTTGGAACGAACATAGTAATATTTGGAATTACCTATTCAAGTTGTGAACAACTGTACATTGTTAATAACTTTAACAGTTTTACTAGAGTCTTCTAATTTGTATTTAAATATTCCAGTTTAGATTTAACTTGTTACATTTACAGTGTCAACTTTCGTTATCATATTTTACTATGTAGTAACAGATATTTTCTCGAATTGCTCTCCAGCAATAATAATTTTCATTACATTGCATTGCATACTACGTTTTTTGTTGATCTATTTTATTAAATATACGCCCAATTAGTACGTACCTTCAACTGACGTATATATTCTGTCCATTTTACGTCCGTTCTTCCTGGATAATGGACATTCTCTGCAAAAAGAGTTTGCATTAATGTTTGGAACTTTAAAATAGAAACTCTCGTTATCAGTTTCAGAATTATTTTATGTTTACTACACTATTAAAGTTATTAAATAAATAAGAATAAATGTAAAAATCTGATAAATTCTAGAAATTCATTGAAAAATTTTAATAACCAGAGAATAGAGTAGTACAAATGTCCAACTCTAAAGGCACTTAATTTTTATTATGTTTTGCTATTTTTATTATAGAATAGAAGAATTAAGTCATATATTAATTCTATTCATTAATTATTTTAGTACATCAATGTCACATTACGGTCTAACCGATTTCCCTATAAGAGTGACATTGCGTTATCTCGTACAATCAAATCATATTAAAGAATCAATTATAGAAGACATGCACTTGTCTCTTATTTAAATTACACCCTCAATATTTACAATAATTAAGTAACAACTAGTTGAGTGAAAAGGAAGATTTTATAATTTTGATGTATGGGTAAATCCACGAAATTTTAACTTTCAGCGAGGCGTGACAATTTATCGAATAATAGTATATAACCTCATATTTTTTTTCTACTTTCTATATCTATATATCAATCTTTCCACTCAATCAGATATATCAAAATGTATTTAACTAACTTATAACAAATAAAGAAAAATGAAAAATCATGAAAACAGCTGCGAGTTTTTGTAAAATTTTGGATTCTTAATGATTTTTTTTGGACACCCCTTCAAATTTCGTTTTAGTCTTTACTTTTTCAGACCATTACTCCTTTGTTGTAACTGTACCTATCAGCTCATAAATGTGCTTATGCCCATTAAAAAGTTATTAGACCAGGAACATGCAAGTCTCAATTATTTTATTTTCCATTTTTAAACGGACTTATATTTACTTCTCTGCCCCTTTGTATATCAACGAATTAACTAAAGCTATGTCATTTTAACATAAAAATGAACATTTTAAGCGTAGTCCGATAAGTGTGCTGTTAATAATGTATGAGCAGCAGCTGTTATAAAGTGACAGTCCGAATCGTAAACAGTTTCAATAATTCGATTATTTTAATAGCACATAAAAACTATTTAATATTTTCATCTTATCTCACGTGTAAATCCAAATGCTTGATGTACTCAACTGACATAAAAAGGCGCGTTAAAATTGTATGCATACAGCAGAAGGAAATCACTTAAGAAACTTAAAATTTGAACATTTTTTTAAATTGACCTACAGATAATACTTTTTTGGGAAAAATCGAGTGTATCCCATTATTGCATTAAACCCTTCAGTAAGTTCGACGCCCGAGAAGAACAAAATTTTATTTTTTAATTATCCACCATGTTCTTAATGTAATGTTACATTGAGCTTGTCCTCATTTCGCTCTTAACCCTTTTTAAGGGCACATTATTCTAGTCAATATTTTATTAAATTATTATTTTTTGTGATATTTTTTGGGGGGTTAGTGAATTTATGAGTCTATATTCGGAACTACAAGGTAATATATTGTTTGTTTTAATAATTATTGTTTGATTAAAAAATACATTTTATTGTTTGTCATCTCGAATACTAACTAAAAGTGACCACCAAAGCTTGTGAGTGTGCACTCATTTTTTTAAAATTTTTTTTAATTTTAAAAAGTTGTGAATTTACTCAGATACATTCTGTGAAAAAAGTATCCGGAATTGATTATTTAAAAATTCCGATTAAAGAGATCATCAAAATTCTTTTTATCGTTAAGATAGTTAGACCCTAGGATATAGTGTGCTAAAAATATTTAATAATATTTCCACGAATTTAATTTTCGTGAATAAAGATACTTGTGAAGAGAGGAAACATTATTGTGCCCGAAAAAATTGAAATGTGTAAAAACAATTTGTTAAACAAATTTTATTAATGACTCAAGTTTTCTTCTTCTCGCCTGTCAAAACATTTTTGAAAATGAATGGACTTCAACGTATGATGGCTTATTTTTTCGAAAAAATGATTCTCTGCAACTTCACCGTAAGATGTTCCAAATTTCTGAAGCTAACGCCAAATATGTCTATTTGTTTAAAAAAGAAACTGATACTTTTTACAATCTTTCAATATTTTCATTAGGCAAATAACAAATTTTGAAAAATCCTATGGTGAAGTTGTAGAGAATCATTTTCTCAACAAAATAAGCCATCATACATTGAAATCCTTTAATTTTTAAAAATTTGTTTACAGGCGAAAAGCAAAAAATTCGAGTTATTAACCAAATTTTTTTAACAAATTGTTTTTGCACATTGCAATGTTTTTTCAATGACAATAATCTTTTCTCTCTTCAACAATAACTTTATTAATAAACATTAAATTCTTGGAAACATTATAAAATATTTGTTCCCAACATGCTATATCCCGGGGTCTAACTACCTTAAGTATACTGATGCTGAGTTTGAGCACAATTTGTCCTTTTGTTTGTTTATTCCTTATATTGTCAATTCATCTGAAGTGTATTTTGGCAATTGAAAAAAATGTCAAACAAAGAATTTGTCTCAAATTGTGTATTGCAATTATCGCTTCCAGTTACTCGTTTTCAGCATTTAGAAAGCATTTAAACAAGAATTAGATTCAAGAAAATGCATTTAAAAAATATTTTGATGATTTAATTTTCCGTTGGCATAACTGTATTATTTCGGAAGTGACCAAACTTGAAGGCGACACAATAAATTTGGATGAGTAGAAAATATTTCGTGTTTTATCGAGTGATTCCGGGTACTTCCTTTGACAGGATGAAAGTGAAACATTGCTGATATGTCTGTGCATCGGAACAAAAATAATCGTCATTCAGTAGAGTTCATTGCCTGCGTTAGATTCCCTACAAATAAATAAAATATTCATACATTCAGTGGCATATCCCTCATTTTCGAGCAAACGACCCTTGCTTCCCGTTAACATTGTGCAGATATTGCCCAAGCGTTCAATCTGTCGGTTGTCGACCCTAGGTGGGAAATTATCGATTAATCTCGATTTATGAATTCGTTGGGTTCCTTCATTTAACCAGATGATTCGACGAATTTTTTAACCTTCCATATGGAAATTCATCATCTTTCCTTAGCTTGTCTTCTTTGCCAATATGAAATTTAGACCTTTTTCTGAAACTGATAAAGGGATAGTTTGGCAAATATTGAAAATTTGAAAATCCCTCGACCGTTATATTAAAATATATGCCAAGAATATTTATACAAGGGCTATTTCTCACTTAATCACGTTTGTTAGAATATGAGGGTAGGCGTTTCAAAGGCTAAAAAAGCGATTTATTGAATACCAAAGAGTATTATTTCAAGCTTACTTCATCTCAAATCCATGTAAATATATTCGAAATAGCGACGGTTACAGCTTTGTTAAAAGTGCTAAAATATTTCAATTTTGCGAGGGAATAATCGAAGATTTAAGAATAAAATTAAGTTTGAAACTTTTGATCAAATTGACGCAAACATTTTTTGGGTTTTAAATAGAATTAAATAATTAAAAATATACAATCATTGTTTTAAAGGCAAAATATATTCCTAAGTATCAATGAGTTTCAGAGATTATATAAAATTGATTCACACTTGAATCAGCGAAACTGTATAGCAAAACAGCGAAATTCGTTTGCCGTTTCACTGTTTATACAGTGAATATGATGAAAGTTACTGTTAAAACAAATTTGAATTTCAATCAGTGAATGAATCCAGCAGTGAGGATGAATTTTTCAGTGTTTCGAATTGAGAGAGTGCGCATTTGAAGAAAAACATGTTTATACTTCATCGATTCGACTGAAAATGGTAAAATCATGGTTTTTAAAGTCGCTGAATCATACTTGATGTATTTTTTTAATTTTTTTGTGCTTTTGACGTTTTTAAATTTTTTTTATTTTTATTTCCATTATGATTTTATTCCTTTTTTGTTGTTCTTGCTTTCCATTTCTATTTTTTTTCTTTTTTTGGTTTTTAGGATTTTTGTATTAAATTTATAATCTCCAGTTATAGAATTGAATTTAAATTTTTTTAAATTATTCTGTCATGAAAACGAGATGAAATGCATCAATTAATATTATTGAAGAAATCAATGACAATTTGTTCCAAGACAAAAGTGGTATGATAAACTGATTTTCGCCTGACAAGGATTAAACTATAACACTTAGGTACAATATAAATTTTTTCTCCGACGGTTGTGAACAGAAAAATTAAACATAGCTCTTACTAATTTATTTTAAATTATTAGACCAAAATCAAGACAATATCAACTACAGAATTATTTCAAAAATATAGGAGAAAGAAATTCACATATTCTAAGGTTTTTCTCGCAACTATGATTGTTTTCACATACACACAAGTCATAATTTTTATCTTGTAGGTTACAAACGTTAAAAAGGGTAATAAGTGAACACTTTCAAATAAGTCAGAAGTGATAACATATTCAGTTGATACGCCTCCATTTCTATCCGACACTTTCTACATATTCCATAAAATTATGGACACCGAGACTACGTATATCAAATTTTCTTTAATTTATAACTCCATCAGTATTATATTATTTTTGCCTCACTTTTCCGAGATATTCCGCAATTTCTGTGGCACTTCTTAGCTCGTTTTTATTATATGGTCCGACATATGTGGCAGACCCTCGGTGGAATTATTGGCTAGTTGCCGTACATCTGCTGGACTACCCGCAGGGATGAATAAGATCTGTTGCCGACGTTCCGCAAACATTGCAGGGTGAACATTTTATTTGTTAATCTTTGTTATATTTATAAAAAATATGATGCGTAAAAAATTGTGGTAATATTTCACCTTTTATGTTTATTAATTGAGTCATATTCTTGTCATTTTCGCGCTATTGTCGTTGAGTTGCTAAAATGCGTCAATTTGCCCCGACACACTGTCTTCGAAAGAATATTGAAGAGTGAAATATTTGAAACATAACCAGAGATATATTTTGTTATGTAGTGTTGTTGTAATTGTTCACGATGTGTATTATTTGTTTCGCCAATTTTGTATGAATCTTCAGACTTTTCTTGTATTTTTCTAATAACACATGGAAAAGTCATTTAGTAGTATTTTAATACGATTGTAAATTGGTTAAAATAAATTATATTAGTTTTTAACTTGTTACTTGTAGTTTCTGCAAAATGGTAGCACAATACATAGTATTTTCGTCTGCTGTTAATTTTAAATTAAAAGGATTTAAAAAAACTGTAAAAACCAGATTTTAATGTGTAATCCTCAATATGTGCTTGATTTAATTTACAGAAAAATACGTTTTTTTAAATTCATGGAGAGGCCATCATTTACATTTATGGGTCGACACAACGTATTTTATTTATTATTCCCTACATTTTTCATTCAATTTCGCATTAGTCTTTTCATATTCTGTTGTCAAAGAAAATATTTGATATCGTCTTAACCTTTTTAAAATTCAGTTTATGTTTTCTGTAAATTTTAAATACTTCAAAGTTTAATAATAAAGCAATAGATCTTTTCGTTTTTCTCCTGTATTATATCTTTCAAAATATGCACTTTTCATTAATTTTTCGAAATCTTTTCAACAATGAATTGTTATTTGAATGGATCCAGGTTTAATATATCAAAAACAAAATTTTGAGAACTTTAAAAGACGATCATGAGAAGCCACGTCATAAAACCCGCCTCTTTATGCAGCATCCGGAAAAATAGGAAAATACAAGAAAAAAGAAAAGGTGAAATAATTATTTCAAAGACATTTAATAAAATAAGAAATGATAGACAATTTAGATTTAACAATAGCTTAAGTTACAAATAAAAACAAAAACGAAATTTGATTATTCTAATTAAAATTACAACTTTCCAAATTCATTAAACAAATTGAATTTTAGTAAAATTACCGATTGTTTGGTATAATTTTAACGATCAGATTCCAAACGACAAATTTTCGATAATTAAATTTCATTTTTAGCTTTATTCGAAACGTTAAAAATTATAAGAAGAACGTGTAGGTCGAAAAGAAATGTATGCTGTAAGCCATAAAAAACTCACTTATCTTCAATGACATAACCCAACCAATAAGAAAAATTAAACTTCAATCTTTTTCTAACTAATGGAAAATTAAGAAACCCTTGACTTCCGGTAGGAAAAATACCACCAAAGTTTTGAATTGTTTACTGCATCTTTTCTTCTCGACTAACACACGTAGATGAATGCGATTCTGAATAAATGCACATGTCGACATCGTCAGAGTGTTTTTGTCCAGAACTTCTAACGATTCCCCTGTCGGCGTGAGGTTCTGGACTTAAACATTTGAGGTTTTTAACGAACTTCTCAGTCGTGTTGGAAACATTTTTTCCTAGTCTAAGTGTCTTCTAACGAGTCCCCAGTTGGTGAGAGGTTATTAGATTCAACCCTGGTGAATAACTAGAGTTTAGTAAAAGTTTTATAAATAAATTAAAAATAAATTATGATTTCCAAAAATCTTCATTAGTTGTTTCAACTAATGGTCGAGAATGTGGGAACCCAATATGTCCTCAAGAGAAATAATAAATCCAATACTTATCCATATAACCAATGATGAAACGACAATAGATTTTGGAGCTAAATATCGAAATTCTCACAAAAAATGTCAATAACTGAATCTCTTCTCCCTTAACATTTAACCAACCTTAATTTACAACCATGTCTCGGAATCCGAATCTTGGTAAAAGGCCTTGATCAAAATAGGCCGAAATAATTTCTATTCTAGATTTGCTAGCCAGATTGGACGTACACCCTTACTTTTAGCATGATCAAATACTTACACGGTAGGATTGAAATCGTTAGAACTACTGACTAGATAGTATGATTCACTGTAAAGAAAATATGAAAATTGTTACATTTTTTTATTTTTGTTTTTTTGTATCTTTTTGTAATCCTTTTTTTTTACAGTGTAAGGTACAACCATTGTTTTTACTTAATTTTACTATCTAAATAGTGACCTCGACAAATTAGGCAGACAAGCCTAGTATTTAAATAGTAAAATCACCTATTTCGTATATTATTTCGAAAAGATCACATATATTCACACAGGGTCTGAAAATGATCTTCCTCTTAAATGAAATAATGATCTAAAAAATATTCTGAACTTCGAACATAATATTCTCAATTTCTCCCGCTCTCTCCAGTAATCTTAAAATACGCTTTTAGAATGAAATAAATTAGGAAACTTTAGCCTTTTATGGTAAATAAATAGGGTGCACATCAAAAACCCGACAAATCACAAAACAGGCACTTCAAAAACCCGTCATTCAGAAACCAGACATTTCAAAAAACAGATGTTCAAAAACAGGACATTTAAAAAAACAGACTTTCAAAATGTGTCTGCATTTTGAAATGTCTGTTTTTAAATGTCTAGTTTTTTAATGTCTGGTTTTTGAATATCAGTTTTTTGAAATGTCGGGTTTTTGAATATCAGTTTTTTGAAATGTCGGGTTTTTGAAGTGTCTATTTTGTGATTTGCCCGCTTTTGAGGTGCACCCAATAAATGTAGGAATTGTCAAAATCAAAGCCTTTAATAAAAAAGAAAGTACCAACAATTCATGCTTGTTTTGTGGTCTCCTTGAAATCGCCGGAATTTTTTCTTATAATATTTTTTATATTTTATCGTGACACTAATTAAACTGTTCGTTGTTTCAAAGAAGTATCAGAGTAATTTCTGTAATGGCACGTAAAAAATTTGCAAAAACCGCCACTGAAAATGTAAGAGAAGAATTCTTCGTTCTTAAAAAATTGTTAGTTTATAAATAATTAATTAAAAATCCTAATAAACTATAAATGTAAATCCAACCAGATCATTCTTCAAATTGAACTAGGAAAGTGTTTTTTGAAAATATTTTTTATGAGGGATTTGGTGAAAGACTGAACCATTCCACATTTTTCGTTTATTAGGACTTTTAACTGTGTATAGATAAAGTGTTTTGTTTTTTGTGTAGTATTTTAACCATATCAAATTTTTTCAAAATATATCCTGATGCATTATGATGATAACAATAAATGAAAGTCGTTAAAACTAAATTCTTATTTTTACTATCATTAGATATTTATTTTAGCACCACAATCTGTACTTTACTGAAAGAAATAGTGTAGCAAAACATTTTAAAGCAAAACATGTTTGTTATTATAAACAAATATTATAAGCTACCAAACGAATTGAAGACTTTGAGCGAATGAAAAGTTACTACAGAAGAAACTTGCAAATTCAATTAGTGAAATAATTATAGATTAATATATTTTATACTTTCTCTCAGAGAAATTGTTAATTAATATATTATATCATACATCATAAATTATGTGCTAAATTAAATTATTTACTGTAAATTTAGTGAGGTATACCTAGGCAATAGTCCTATTCTTTAAATTTGAGACTAAGAGCCAATCTACAGATGGGTCATTATGCCCTCTATATAGGTCCTTTATGTAAAACAGTAAATTATTATTAGCATTTCCTGGTAGACTTGCTGATAAAAATTTTGATTTATTGGGCCGATTGCTTATAATTTTGTAGTGCACTAATACAACTTCCTAGTTGTCTTTAAATTATAGTTTTAAAAAATTAGAGTTTTATGAGAAATAAATAAAAATACTGCAGACATTACAAATACAAGAAACCCCTTTTCAAAACGAAGTATTGTTCTTATCGTTCAAAACGTATTTGTTCAGTAGGAGATTGCATTACACATAAAACTGTGGTCCCTTGACAGCCGGAGAGAAGATTGGTCTGAAGTCGAATGAAAATTTCAAGTTTGTATACTCCATTTTGAAACGAATGTGTTGTATATGAATTTTCAGGTCGTTCTGTTCGCTTCAAGAAATGATACAGCATTTATGGCCCATTAAGGGAATTCGTGTTCGAATATAATAGAAGTGACACGCTTTACGTGCAAGGAAATGCATGTTTCTCAAGTACTTAGGTTGGTATTTAATCAATCATACGTCTACATACAACAAAGCTAAAACACAGTATGGTACTTGAGTGAATATTGAAGAGGATTGTCCCCTTCATTAATCAGGCGGATGATAATAGTACTCGTTAAGACTGTTTCCTCATTAAGTAACACGTGCAATTTGCTGATTATTTTTACAATAAGCATTGATAAGAGAGTCCTCGACTTATCGACATGTTTTTTGTTTAGAACCGGCACATGACGCACTATAAATTGATTGTTGGAGTTTGCAACATTATTAGGAAACTGCATTCTACAAATCCCTTAATTGAATCATAGAGTGAGATGAAACGGGGCTTAATGATTATATAATTGTATTCAACTAATTTCGAATTACAAACTAAACTCTGAAATTGTATCAATTATACCAATGTGTAATAAAACTTTAGTAATTCATGAATTGCATGTGAGATAATATTGCTGTACAATGTAGAAGAGATATCTGTTTTCAACAAATGCGTTAACCCTTTAACGCCGGGACGGATGGTTTTTAAAAGTAATTTCCAGCGTTAATTTTCTCTGTTAATACCAAAGTCAACATTTCTTCACGAGCCATTTCGTATGTATTTGGACACGCTCTTTTAGAATCTGATAATCAAATTGCGAAAAGAAATGAATGTTCTAAAAATTATGGCCTTTTTTTTTTAAATTTATATTTTTGAAATTTTGTTTAAAAAATTATTCTTTTTTTCACATAATAAGTAATCCGGGCATTTTTTTACCTAAGATATCAAGTCGGCACTATCCAGGCTTCTTAATGCTGAAACGTACTCTTCAAAATTTCAAAATGGCAGCGGAAACATATATTTTTCACACAAATATTAAAACTCGGTGTTCTTGAATTTAATCATTCTTGATGTAGTTAATCATAAATATACAATTCTATTCAGAAAAAATTTCATATATAATGTCTATACGCATGTTTATGTGAATACATAGTTAATTCGTATAGCTATGCTATTTGTATAGAAATATACATTATGTTCATAGTTATCCCGATTTTGAAAATAAAATCCGCCGTTTGGAATGTCTGAAATCTGATTTTCACGTCATCATCATATCGTCGATCCTGAAAACGATATTGAAAACGCCGGAGTAGCATATATAAATTTAAAAAATATCGACCGTCATATTGAATCCTGTCATTTTGATATTTTGAGTACGACTTCAAATTCGTAATCAAAGACCCAAAAAATATTTAGATACTCAATAGAATAAAAATAATCATTTTTTAAAAGAAACAAATACTGGGTATTAATATTTGTTTGATAAAATATCTTTCTGCAGCTATTTTGAGTTTGCCATCTTCAAATTTTGAAAAGTACGTTTCTCACGCTCTCTCCTGCAATATAAGGATCAAAATAACACATTCTCCCTAGGGAGCAAAATAAGTATATCCAGGAACAAAGTTTCACGCAAAATACTATTTTGCTCCCTATATCGCGGGATCGAAATAACACGCCCTCGTATGAGAAAATAGTATGTGCAAGAAGGGAGAATAGGTAATTGTAGACTCATGCGAAATTCAGTCCTCCCTCCTTTCGGGCGTCAAACTCGCACTCATCGGCAAAGATCTATTTTGCTCCCTAGTTGCACAATATACTGTTCTCCATTATGAAGTTTACATATTACGGACGCGATATTTGCAGGTGAAACAGTACTCTCATTACTTACTATGTATAAAAAATAATAACGTTTGAAACAAAATTGTTAAAAATGTGTATTTTTCTCTTTAATGGCTACAACATTTTGAAAATTAATTTTTTTGTAATGAAAGAGGGTGTTGAAATACGTAAGAAATGAATAAATGAAAAATTTTGGCAGAGAAAATTAACATTGAAACAGATTGGAAAAAACAGTTAAAATGATAAGTGTTCGTTATAGATGTACTATATTTTGATAGAATTTTACAATATTTAGTTGCAATATTATCGCCATTTAGTAATTTTACAGAAATCATTCTCCGTGGAATCGTTTAAAAAATAAGTGTTTATTTAATTGGAATAATAAAACGATAAATTCTTATTGAATTCAGATTTTGTTTTGTTATTAAATTTATTCAACTTTGGTTGTAAGCAATTTCAACATCTAAAATCTGTTAAAATTTCTTTTCTGTCCTTTTATTTCTTAAGTGAAAAAATCTTCAATTTCGTGGTGTCACGGAATCATTAAAAAAAAGGATAAAAAACAATATTCTCACACTCCCTGTATGGTGGGAGCAAAATAGCTTATTCTCTTCCTAGGGAGCAAAATAGTTTATTCTCTCCTTAGGGCGCAAAATAACTTATTCCCCTCCTAGGGAGCAAAATGAATTTAGCCGGGCACAAAATAAGTTTCTCACACTCTGATCCCACACACAAATTGCTATTTTGCTCCCTATATCGCGGGATGTAGAAGAAATTTCCCTTGTATGAGAAAATTATATATGTAAGAAAGGAGAATAGGTGTTTGCAGACTCATTCGAATTGCCAACCTCGGGCGTGAAACTCGCTCTCGTCGTCAAAAATCTATTTTGCACCCTGGTCGCACAATGTACTATTTTCTCCTTTATTTAAAGTTTCGATCAATTATTCGATTAATTATATCATATATATAAATAAATAAATTAACATCAACAGCTAATTTTTCTAGGACTAATAACTTCGCAATTAAGACAAAAATAATTGTGAAAAGAATAAAAAACAAAGGAACCAGTCTTAAAAAAAAATTGTTTGTTCCTTTCTTTACCTTTTTAAATGTTAACACTGAGTAGTTAATCATTAAAAACTGCGTGGCCAATGGTTAAAAACTGGATAAAAGCTTGCAGAATTATTTATGTGCCTAAAATTAAAGAAATAAAAGTTTAAAATACAAATTTAGTAAGAAAAAATTAACTTTTAAGACAAAACGTGACCTGTTTTTGTTAATCGATCTAAATTGTCTAATAACTTATTGTGTTGGTATATGTCGGTCACTTTACTAAACGAAATTAAGTTAAATTGATTTTAAGTGTCTATTCGGTTTTCGATGGAAAACACATTTGACATATTAAATGTAAGAAGCCGGGATTTGTGTAATTATCGCCGACAAAATCTCTGTTTAAAACGGGCTGTATAAGTACGTATAAAATAATTATTATTCATGGATTTTGTTTCCCTCTAGCGATAATCAATTGAACTAATGTCTATTGTAAATATTTTGCGTTGAATAATAATTATTTTATACGTACTTATACAGCCCGTTTTAAACAGAGATTTTGTCGGCGATAATTACACAAATCCCGGCTTCTTACATTTAATATGTCAAATGTGTTTTCCATCGAAAACCGAATAGACACTTAAAATCAATTTAACTTAATTTCGTTTAGTAAAGTGACCGACATATACCAAGACTATTCAAATATTAAATTTATATTTTCAAGCGGTCGAAAAATTTATTGGATGCTTTCGCATCAAAGTATTAAACTTATTGTGTTCTTCACAATATTATCTACTGATTAATTGTATAAACAAAGTTTATAAATATTTAATTATTTAAAAAACAAGAAAATTTACATCTATATCTAATTTAGATCATTTATTATAATTTGATTTTTTATTTAAAATTTTTCACAATGTAAACTCCTATTATCTATTAATAGAATTTTATATGCGATCATACTAATTTACCTTACAATACAAAGACAATAATGATTCCATATGATAAAATTATAAGTTTTTTGTTTAAATCGATTTTTCTTACGGTCGATTTACATTTGTCGAAAGTAACACATAAGTGGTGCAGATTATCAGAAGGTCAAATCTCGCCAATGTATGGAAATGTTTTGAATATGACTTTACACGATATTAATTGTTAAATCAAAAATCGGTATAAAATAATAATACATTTTTCAGATAATTACTTGTTTTTAAATGATGTGGATTGCTTCTATTATACTTCATTGAAATCAGCGTGCGCGCGTATCAGACCGACAATCAATACCGCGTATAATGTTGCGTGTTGTCATAAAAATGCAATCTATTCTAGCCGAGCCGTTTAACCTTGTAAATGTTGAATAGTTTTCCTGATTTACCCGCTCTTAAAAATGAGTCTACGTATCGTATCCACCCATATCGCAGGTTCGATGACCCATATTAACGTACTCTTGAAGGGGGTGACCTTGAACGAAACGTCTTTAAAGCAAGGTTACCGGGTGGATAGTATCGTGTATGTAAATCCCCGTGCGGAAAATTGCGTGTAACAGAAGACAATAAAAATGCAGAGCTTACAGAATTACCCGTGACCTTAGGCGTGATTAATATTACGTCAGGATCTCGGTATCGATCGTTCAAACGTCACCCATTTGTTCAGCATTTGCACTTAATGAAACACCGGAATTAGATCCTGTTGTGATTCGACCTATCTGTGACCTTGGGCTACATTAGGTTCTCCTGGAAATATGAAGAAGGCGTGATAGAAGTGGAAAATTGGCTGTTATCAGTTACACGATTGCACCAAGATTTATGTTCTCGCGAAATTTTAACTTGGTCGACATTCAATTTCAGAAAATGGCGAGTGACGTAATAATAGACGTACCGGAAATTTGGCGATGCGTGGCTTTGGTCGAGAGAATAACTGCTTCATTCAAGTTTACATAAGTTGTAGAAACATAGGGCCGTTGATAGTCGGCTACGTTTTCCAAAGTATTCCGCATGAGAGATCGGCAGCTGCGATGGGCGATTTCTTATTCGTTGGCGTATTGAGAAATGGAGTTCTAATTCTGGAGTTCTAATTTTTGCTTGATGCACTTTACTTCATTATCTGTCGGAGGCTGAACAGTATGGCCAGGTGGGCATTATGGGCGGTTTATATAGGCCACGTGAAAATTTAGCCACGGTACAAAATTTTCTCGATCCCAACTTAATACTTGCTCAGGAGTCTGTGAGTGTGTATTACCGAGCCTACATCGAAACAAGTCGACGTTTTCAAAGCAGTATCGACCGACGCCTAAATAAAAGAGCGAGTTGCCCTATTGAGACTGGTGAATTTAATTACAAACTACGCCCGTGGCGAAGATTATCACGATCGCGAATGCCTTGCCGCCTTTCTCAAATATTAATGTCGACGTTACTTTCATTAGCACGCAACGATAAAAGATGAATATGCTATCGCTGAAGAGGCTACTGAGCTTTTTCTACAATGCATCATTAATAGTTGGCTTATAAACAGATTATATGGAGTTTGAAATGTCAATATTTATTTTTTATGAGTTCGGAATTTTTGTTGGATAGATGAAATCAGAAGTTTGGAAACTAGAAGTTGCAAAGTTTCGTATCGTACAACCTCAAACGTATAAGTTTATTACATGTGTCGAAGGAAACGAGGTCATTTTTTTAGAGGGTTATAGTTTCGTGTATGTGATTCTGTTAAATGTGTTCACTGAGAAAACAAATTGTTTCAGCCAAATGAGATTTGTTGATAGGTAATAAACGTGTTTAACTACGATGAAATAAATATTTAGTCACATTTATTAAACAGCCACTTAATAATAAGTTTTAACCTATGTTATTTTTTAATAAATATGCATTAAATAGAATGAATCATTTAGACAAGATACTGAATAAAAATCGATTTTTAAAATGTAACGCAGTATTGCGAAAATAATTATTCAGGCACATACAGATATCTAGCTATTCCCTCCTTTTCTTTAAAAATAAATGCATACTCTTACTAATCTGAAACTTCTTTTTTTATGAAGATCATAGTCCCTTCTAGATCTTACGTTTTACTTAAAATTTGCAATTATATCGACCATATTGAAGTATATAAAATACAAACTATTATCACCTAATCTGAAGGCGTAAAATGAAAATAAAAACGACGTTAACCGCATCTTTTGAAATTTGAGCATAAATGCATTTAGTATTAATATATTCTTACATAGTGTTTTTCGGTCATGTAGATAATAGAAATTAAAAATGGTTGAGTTCAATAAAGATTTAAAAATTAGAGGAAAAGCAAGGGTTAATAATTTGGAGGAGTTTTGTATAATATAAATAATAAATGAAAATCTAGCAACGTTTCGACTCGAATATGAGTCCTCTTTAAGGCTATTTAATAAACCGGTGGTAGTTGCGTCGTATTTATACTAAATTAGGGGATATGGAGATTTGTATGTGTTGTTGGTGTCGTACTAAGAATAAAGGAACCGTTGGCGAACTATGTATGAATTTAGAAGATAAAATGGGATTCATTGCAGAAAGGGATGGTACACTTCCGGTAGCTTTGATGTTTCGAACCGGATGTTGACGGTATTGTTCTCTTTTTTTATTAAATAATTTTCGAGGTAACATCTTTTTGCCCAGTTTTTTCTTTTGCAAGGATTATGGTGTTGTTATAATTAAATCGTGTCCAGTTTCAAGCCTGCGGTTGGTTAGACCTGTAAACTATTCCGAGTTTTTTGCAAAAATATTGTTCTTATGTTAGTTTATTCGTGTTTTTAGAGGTCTGTACGTCTGTCCGATATAAGATTTATTGCACTGAAAACAAGGATTTTTGAAACTTCACTTTGTTTTTCAATAGAAAGTCGGTCTTTTCGTGGTTTAATTTGTGCAATACATATTTTGAGTTTTGAAAATGTTAACTATATTCTTTGAAAGTCCTTTTATATACGGGTAACTTATTGTTTTAATTATGTTTTCGTTAATACTCGTGTTCAAATTCTTTTGGTTTGTTGAATTTATAAAATTTAGACGTTTTTTAATACTTTGGTCAATTAATAAGGACGGATATCCGTTTTCTAGTAATATTGTTTATATAAGATTTAAATTTTTTAGGTGAAATTCAGATGAGGACAGTTTTATTGCACGGTCAATTAAATCGTATATCATTCCGATTTTTTGAGACACGGAATGGATCCATTCGTATATAGTGAATATATCTACCTGACCAGGATTCTTTATGAAACCAATCAAGTTTCAGACTCCCGTTGTCTTGAATGATTATTTTGACATCCAGAAAAAAATGCATTTAGTATATTCAAAAAACCAATTCAGATCAGAACAAAGTTGAACATAATAGGAAAAAGGCAATATTTAAAAGACCCCTTAATGAAACAAAAAGGAATTATTGGCTGGACTTCGTTAAAACACTAAATGTACATATGCTATCTCAACTAATTTGGATGAAAATACAAAGAATTCAAGGCAAAACCAAAACGTCGACAATAAAAGCACTAAAAAGAGAATATGGCGAAATCCTGTTAGACCCCTACGTTGCAAACGAACTAGCTGACACGTTTCCAAACAATTCAGGGATAAAAACTACGAAAAGAATTTTTTGCAAAACAAAAATAAAAAAAACAACAGCAAGACTCGTCAGATTGTGCTCTTATAAATGATTCAATAAAAACTACCACGTTCAGCATTAGAATATATGAAAAAATTATCTAATCTGGTTAGAAGAAATCATTCCGGAACAATGGAAACGCGCCAGTCATCTCAATCCCTAAACCAGGAAAAGACAATACCTCTGCTAAAAATGATAGACTCATCTCTCTGACAAATAACCATTGCAAAATTTGAAGAAAATTTGGAATAAAAGACTTGGAAGCAAAAGATATGATTGCTATCAAACAATGTGGCTTCAGATAAGATAGCTCAACCTATGACCATCTGATCTTACATGAAAATGCGTAACTCAAAAAACTGCAAAACGAGGTCTCACAACGACCTGTCCTCAATGTCACTCTATTCTTGATGACAATAAACCATACATTAATATTATTAAGTCTCCTGTCAAATGCTGTCCTCTCGCCGAAAACCTATCTCTCTACTATCAAGGAAAATCCCTGAACATATGTACAAAAAAATAATAATAATCTAACTTTGGATATCTCCAACAATGGTCACTAGTTTCCGGCTTTAGGTTTTCTAGTACAAATTCGCATTTCATTATACGAAAATCACTAAATTACAATCAAAAGTAATATTAAAAATTTAAAGACCTCTCGAACAGGCTAATCAACTAAAAATCCTCGGTCTTGTTAAGAAACTAAATTGGAAATATATAAACGATTAAAGGAGTAAAACATCGTAAATAATAACCGAAACCTATTCTTCAAGATTGAAAAAAAATCTAGTATCTATTGAAGAAAATATTTCACATATTACATTAAAAACTAGGCATATCCAGCCATTAGAAGCACTTTATATCTAAATCAATAAAACTATTACAATTTTAGAATCAGAAAAGACTAATTACGTGCAAAATACCCACCGAATATCTACAGATAATACAGTACAGGGATTGCAGTTAAACGTCCTGGGAGAGATTATAAATTCCATACCAACCAGAAATTTGACTCTGATACAGCACAAGGTTATGCAATACCACTAAAAGGTGCTCAAAAACCCCTAAAAGAGGATGTAACAAAAACATGGAATAACAAATGGAAGTTTGACAAGAGCAACCTGTACAATATAAAAGAAGATATTTTTTGTAAAACCAAAGATAGAAATCTCCCTCGTGTGGATCAAGTAATCATTACTCGACTACGAATAGGACACACCAAACTGATGTATCAATACCCATTGTCCAAATCACCTCCTCCTTTGTATTCCAGGTGCAATGAACTTCTAACCAAGAAGCTCATCCTTAAATTCGTATGACAATATTCATGGAACTTTATTATTCCTAAATAAAATAGAATTTACAAATTTATTGTATTTAATGTATGTATGAACTGACTACGATTGCTAATGGCATAGGCATCAATGCGACTCTAAATAAATATATATAAAAAAAGGACTTTTCTCTGTATTGAAATCAATCTTTTATAATATGGATGTTCGATAGTACCATCTCCTATAAAGTGCGAAATGTTTTTTACTAAAGAGAGGTGCGATTGTTAGTGCACGGAAAAAAATCATGAGTAGAATTTACCAAACTTAGTTATGTAGAATTTACTAAGTCTCATTTAAAAGCAAAATTTCTTGAAAAATATGAATAAATAGTATTCTACCGTTTAAGTAATAAGTTTTTAAATGACGTTTAATCCAGGCTAGATATTCTATTACAGCACTCGCAAGAAAATTGACACCAGTTATATTAAATACAAAAATTATCTGAATTTGTTTACTTGGAAAATATTTTAAGACATCATTGGCGTTAATCAAACATTTAAATGATAAATTCTAGATAAACTGCAGAAAATTAGGATTGTTCTTTTAATTATTTGTATTAACAATGATTACTTAACTTTTGCGGTAAATTTTACTTAAGTTCTAGGTAGAATATACTAATGATTTTTTTGTGTGTAATGATTACTCATGTAAGTACAATATAAAAGCATATTTTTAGGTTAATTATATTTATATTAAATGAACTAATATTTATTATTTTAAAATTATGTCAGTTAATGACACAACAAAATTATATAATTGTCAAATTTCTTGATGAAATGAGTAACGCAATTTTTTTCGTGGTAATATTAGTAAGTGACTAAGAAGAAAAGTGCAACGAAGAATTTTTTTTACTAGCAGTACATTGTCGATTCACCTAAATCCTTAATTAGGCATTTAGTTGATGAAAAAGCATTTCAACTAGGATAAAGCGCATAGGTAGGTGCATTTTCGAAATTGACCTAGAAACAGGGTAACCTATACCCAGAATCTTATTTCCTACTAGCTTTTTTTACGAATAGCAAATTCGAAGCGTGCTTTTAAAAGTAGTGTCCTTGTACAAATAGACGAAAGTTCGGTAGATGTAGCGCATATCCCGGATACACTTTTACAGCTCGATCGATCGAAGAATTTGATACTCGAACTATTCGAATTGAAGGAAACGTAAATATGCCATGCGTTAATATTCAGACAAAAAGGATCGGGACAGACCGTTCAATTTTGCATTTTTCTGAAAATAGGTTTACAGTGGGATTTTAACAGCTTATGCAATCTGATGCTGAAAAAGTTTGCATTATGCAACTAAATGTGTGTTAGAAATAATGTTTTTAATCGATAATATGTAGCTTAATTCCATTTTTAAACCGCAACCACCCAAAAATTTAGACTACTTTGTAAAAAAAATGGAGCATTTAAAAATTAATAATTTTAAGTAACAAATTGTAAAATTACAAAAATCATTATTATGTTGAACTTAAGAATTGTCATTAGTATTGGAGATTTATCACTCGAAACGTCATCCTAAAAGAAAAGTAGATATTATACTACCTAAAATTTGGACACAAAAGGATTACATGCCATTTATTGTTTTAGATTGTAAATCATCGAATATCATAAAGTTAATATTTCTCATATATTTAGTGAGGTTTCTGAATCACAAATGCTAATACATGTATTTCGATATATTTGCATCTCATCTGATTTCAAACCATAAATGATATAATTTCATTTCTCGAGAGCGTTCGATTTATCGTACTAAGCCGCTACAAATTTCATACTCGAGTGAAATGCGATTAATCCGTTGATTCACTGCGTACTTGAAAATTTAACATTTAAAAATGCCAATAATAATTATTAATTGCTGATATTATTAGTAATAATAATAATTGTTGCAAACGAAAAAGAGATTTGGTGTGATGAAAAAGGTGATTATAGAGTCGTTAATACCTTATTAATTAAGAGTTTTTCAGAAATATTTAGACAATAACCTGATTATCTCTCAAGCAATCATACATGAAATTTTGTTTAGGTTTAATTTAAGGAAATGTAGGTAAGGAAAAGTAAGTAATGTGAGCTAGTCGCAGATTGGATCCAACACCTGTTAATCATGTAGTCTGCGCGGGAAATGTGAATTTTCCGGTATTCATTGTTAAGCTTGGTAATTATGGATTAAAAACATTCGATTTTTAATAGTATAGTTGTACAGACCTTAAACGCAGTTGGATTCTATTTATCCTTCGTATTTCATATTATAGACTGAGACGTGATAAATATTTCGCAATAAATATATGCACTGCTAATAACAATACAAAAAATATTCATAATTTTTATTTAACTTATGGATTAATTTATACCTGAGAACCTATTAGAAACAAACTCAATAACATTTGAAAGGTAAAGACTTACAACATAAGATGATATTGAAGATTTTTTAAATAATAACAAAAATTACATTTACTCAATAAAAACACTATTGTTTGATATACATTTATTGTACGTATGTATTTGTTTTAAAAATGGTATAGATATAAACGTTTATTGGTAACGCGTTTGTTAAACTTCCGTGTAGTGTACGTTTATAATACGTGTATATTATAAGAAACGTATTTTAAATGTAAAATACTCGTATTTATGAAGTACCATAAATACCATAAAAGTTTAAAGTGCGTTTAAAAAAGGTATAATATCGTATATAAATATTCGTGTATGAAGACGTTTAAATTCGCTCAAAGATACTCTGCTTACAAAACCTTTGCATAATTAAGTTTAATATTCGTCTATGACTTACTTTAATAAAACGTTAAACATTCAATTTTACCACTTTTAGACCGGAAATATTTTAAACGTTCATTATCCGTTTACTGATCGAAACAGCAATGTGCTCGTGTAGTAGTATTATATACGTTTAAAAAAAAAAAATATATATATATATATATATATATATATATATATATATATATATATATATATATATATGTAATTCGACACGGGTTTTAAATATTGAATAATTGTTTTTAAAATTGCATAAAATTAAGCGTCTGTAACATGCGTATAATAAATGTGCAATATCGTTTATAACTAAACATAAGTAGACTGGCTAAAATTTGGTAAAAAATACTCCGGTTATTAAACGTATTTACAACACAAATTTCAATACAAAACAGTTACAAACCGTAATTCGGAATTTCGAACTGAGTGGAGTTTCTATCCATGATGTTTAAAATCTCTATAAAATAGGCAGTTCATAAAACATATTTTCAAATTATTTAAATATCCGTTTACACAAATACCTTAATAATACGCCAAAAAGATACCACATTAAAATTTGTATTTGTCGATCACCAAAAGCAGTATAATATTTACAACGTTTAATTTGTGATCGCGAGATTAACTTATAATGGTCACATTTGGGTAAATCTACAGGATATTTCCATTAGGTCATAATTAAATGTTTTTTAAACGGTTTCGTATCTACTAAAATAATCCTTTAAAACCCATGTAAAAAGTGTTATATTGATACGTTTTTTAGGCGGGCATCGAGACGTATTTCCTCCCGCCCTATAAACGTTAAATAAACCACGTTTATGCCATAGGTGTAACTGAAATTTAAACCTTTAATAAACTACCTAGCGAGTATATAGAAAAAAATTGCTGTTTTTGCACTTTTAGGTTAGTTTATCTCTTAAACCACATACAATGAAGAGATTTTGACCACAGATTCCGAATATATCACCATAAAGTTAAAAAAAAATGTTTTCTTGATCTCTGATTTTCTGGTTCTGTTTAATTGTAATGAATATATGAAAGGTATGCAATTAGTATAAGTCTTGAATGGTACTTATAAATTTAAAATTTTGTAGAAAACTGTATGCATGCATTGCTGCTATCAAAACAGCCTTTTATAAGAAGAGCAACTAATTAATAGGAATCACCCATGTTTAATACATAAAACTAATTAACTTAAACGAAAGCTTATGTCTGATAAAGGGGTAAAAGGCATTGTTCGTTTGTTTAAATTCTCCTTTGTTATTTTCGACAATTCATCACCCCTCGACAGATATTTCAATGTATTCAGAGATACTTAAGCACAGAGAAGCGTAGCTTTTAGGGTTAACGACCTCACCTAAATATTTTCTCTTACTTTTGTGTCAGAGGATAATTGATGAACTATTATTCGACATATTATACTATCCAAATATGAATGAGAGAACACACAATAAATGTTTTGTATACAAAACGCGTCTACGACAACCAATTTCTTGTCTTGTTTATTCTATGCAATTGAGCTTTGACAATAGTAGAAATATTAGCATATTACCTGTTTTGTTTCAGGTATTCTCGACATATTTTTGGCGAAACAATGAAAGTCTTTTGATGTCTTACAAAAGTGCATGTAGTATCTTCGAAGATTGTGGAAATGAAGTAAGTAGTGTATTATTGTACTATATTAGTGACATTTTATTATTATTAATTCTATTATTAATCATATGTACTCACGTACGTATGTTATATTCCTCGTGAAAATCGGTGTTTCGCACTTTTAAAATAGTATTAAAGTAATAAAATTACTTGCTTAGTTTAAGCACAAATTCTGAACAATATTTGCATTTTGATACTCTATTTTAGCTAGTTTTCGTTTTCTTTTAAACTCTTAAAGAAGCCCACTTTTCAATAAATATAAACAATTCTCGACCGAATAAATTAATAATAGAAAAGTCGTTGTACAAGTTTACATTTCAATCAAACAAGGCTTTTTTTGTTACATCTTAAAATTAACTAACTATTGGTTTTAATACAAGACTAGTGTACGACATAAAATATTTTTCAGAGCATCAAACATTAGATATTCAAAAAAATCTACTGCACCTATTCACTATTCTTAATATTGTGTTATTGTGTATGTTTCATAATTTTTGTAAATAATTTTTGTTTAAGAAATATGTTAATATGCAATTCATTCTATGTATTCGTTTGCATAATATATCATTAATCGGCAGATAAAATAAACTCTAAAAGGTACACAGGACAATCATCGGCCACCTTACAATAGTCAGTTTTTTACGTATGTAATAATACCTTTTGAAAAGAATGTGCGATTGTTTTATATTTAATTGTAGTATGTCTTAGTAAGTATACATAGTAGGTAATGAAGAAATATTCTAAATTCAAAAGGTTTAATATTTTTATACCAACTGTCTGCTTCAAGTGACCGATCGTCTTTTATATTTTAGAAAAATAAATTTTTTTAATACGTAAAAAGCACTTTTTAGCAATCGTTGTTCACGTATTATCTTGGGACCACTTCCTTAGAGAATATTATTTTATTACGATGAAAAAACAAGGCTTGTTGCCCTTTTGCTGTTAATTTTTCTAAATTCATTATTGTAACTGGCCGGCTACTATCCGTTTTGACAGTTTTTTAAACTGTAATTGTTAATAATTAAAATGTATTCTTTCGTATTATAACATATGCATACCAGATAATCCCTGAGATAAATTTCCCATTTACAATTTTTTTATTTACATTGTTAAACGGGTACATTCCGGTACTTTAAAGTCAAATTCACTGAATTAAGGGCTTTAACCCGTTTCTTCCTGAAATGCCTTAAATTGTACCTTTAGATCACGGCGTTTGTTTTTAGGGAAAGAATCAATAAATCATTCTGGAATCATCATGTCTTTTACCCGATCTTTGAAATCCGGTCTCAGATCAGCGCTATATGCCGTCATTTTCTTGCAACGGCGGCTTAAACCTAAAAAAGTCGCAAATTTTGAGGGTTTCTTTTCAAATATATAAATAGTTATACTAAAAGATAGTTATGGTTGTAAGAGGAAACTCAAGATGGCTGATTCAAGATGGCTGATTAAAAATGGCGGTCTTAACCCGGCAGTTGGCTAGGAAAATTTTTTAACGATTGTCTAGCCCAAGTGGCTAAAAGAATTTTCTTGAAATTCCTTATAAGCACGTTTCTGAGGTTGCTGAACCCGAATCTGCAGCCAATATGTATTTCGATTTTCGTATGGTGATAACTTGATAAATTTTGAAGTTACAAGAGTCGGTCAGTGTTTAATTTAAGCGTTATTTTTTAAGCTCTGAAAATTATTTTGAGTAATATTTTAGCATAGTCGACAGTTTTCGATATATAGAACGAAAAAAGTTTGTAATATTAAAAATATTAGTATTTTGCTTATAGCTAATTACGGTTGCGATACTAAAAGTAAGTAATTAAAAGTTGTAGAAGACGAAAAAAAAAGAACAAAATACTTCTTACTCATTCCAGTTCGTTGAAAATTAGGCGCTAAATCGAAAGTCGACTTTACGCGTGAAAATTGTATCTAACGTAAGTCTAGCAAAGCTGCCAAATGTATTTATGTTTCCGTATCATATACTACAGCACAGTAGAAATGTGAGAAATTAAAATTCTGTTAATAATGAAGTCAAGAACAATAACAATAATAATAATAATAATAATACAACCCACTAAATCATACCAAATTGTTCAGTTGCTTTGGTTATCTTTAATAATCAGCAAACTATTCATTCGAACAACCAAATGTCGTATTCTACCAACTCATCTTTTCTTGCTTGTTGATATATTCTGAATTGGATTAAAATATCAATTTATGAAACGAAAAAATTTGTCCTTCATCAGCGTCATATGTAGTGGAACTTGTTCGGAATTAATTTACATTTCATATGATCTTAACAAAATTATTTTAATTTTTATCTTTTTCAATTCAAAGTATACAGTTTTTATTTATTACCTTTAGTACATTACAAACATAAGAAAGAAATTATTCCGATCCATGTAGGACGAATTTATAATTTAATTTTCACTTTCTGTAGTAAACGCGAGACCAAGCATATTCTGTACGCTGTATTCATCTTCTTGAGCACTTCTATTCAATCTTGTTCCATTTTATTCTTATATGTGCTACCTGGTAACCATGCATGGCAAACATCAAATGTATTGTGAACATTAATTATTTTATAGAGGATAGTAATAATGAAAATGGATTTAACAGTGGATTAACTTTCAAAAAGCAGACATTAATATTCTAAGTATTTCTAAGTACGTTTCGGTATTTCGATTTTGTTAATTTTAGGGTTTAAATTTCAAAAAATTTGAACTTTAATAATTTTTTATACAGTTTTGATGCATTGGTGTCTGCATTTTTCTCAATAAGTTCATTTTATGATATTATTTTTATTAGATTTTCTCTTCATAAGTTGGCTCATATTACTGTTGCTTTGTTACTAGCAATTATCTGGTTTAATAAGTTAGATTATATTTGAGAATTCCATAGACCCATATTTAAAACAGGTATGATTCTTCGTATAAAATTCTAATATGTAATATGAAATCAAAATTTTATATAGCACACTAAATTAGGATATGTAAGTGGTAACGTAATGACACAAAGGTCATTAATTACACGATAGTTAAACACACTCTTCAAGAGGGACCCAAGTGATCATTGAGCTACAATTTCAACATCATATTTTTATTGCATTATACGTTAGAAACTGAAAACACACATTTTAAGTTTGATTGTATTTTTAACTATCTTGTAAAAATAAACAATTATCTCTATGTTATAATTTATTGCTGTGACAAAAATCCCCAATTAATGAGTTTCTTACAGTTTAAAAATATATAGAATCTACCATTTATTATTTTAATGTTCGCAAATAGATTCGTAATCAACAGTTAAAACAAAAAATATGGAATATCGTACATTAGCTTAGTGACTTAATTTAAGACACGTGATCATTTTTAGACCTATTTACTACCGATTAGATGGAATAACTGTGTATGTAGTTAAATGAACTATTCTCTATACTTTCACGTTAAGCCAGGCTGCCAACATTACCAAACAACGTTCATTTCTACTAGATCAATAAACGAGATTGTGTGCAAAATTTTCAGTTATTTTCTGCTTACATTCGATTTATTTCCGCTTTTGACTGAAATTTAGCGAATTTTAGTACGATATTAAACGTTTTCAAACGAATATATCCGCGGTGTTAATGGATTTTTAAATTTTAGGTTATGTTGAATGTATCTATGCGAACACAGGTAATTTTGGAATGCAAATCGAATTTAGCGCCAAATGAAATTGAATTAAGTATATCATTAGTTTTAAACAGACCATATCAAAAAAACGTATCACTTCGAATGCAAAATGAATATATTGTTTGCAATATTTCGTAAAGAATTAAGTGCAACGTATGACATAGATAAACTCGAAAGATGAAAAACGTTTGAAAGCATTGAACGTATGAAAACATTTAAGAACGTTTAATATTGTAATAAAATTTGTTAAATTTCATTCAAAAGTGGACACAAATCGAATGCAAGCTCAAAATTACTAAAAAGTGTTGCATACCATCTTGTTTGTTGGGATTGTAATCCTTATTGTCATTTCGACTACACGAATAAATATTCCGTTTAGGGTTAGTAGATTTTGCTATTTACTTCTCTCAGTCACTATTATTAAACTTCAGTGTCTATTACGATAACGTGCAACCGGTGAAGCAAATTATGATGAAATTTCGTTTCTAGAATCAGGTTAGGTTATGATAGGTTAGACATTTCTTGATGTCTTGCTTTATCGTCATTATCTTCAAATCTATAAGTAAAAATTGATCAAACGACATATTTACTATCTTATTTTCGGTCAACTTAATTTGCCCTAAAAAATACCATAGGAACGACCAGAAGTTAAATATTAAATGTAGGTATCTTATTTCATTAGATAGAAAATAGCTTGAATTTTGAGATACTATGATTTTAAGACGCCTAAATCAAGAAACTAAATAAATGACTTAGTATCTTCATTTACGACATCCATTAGGCACCCGATTTTGCAGTGATGTGAAGAGATTTGAATATTTTCTGCCCGTCATTAAAAATTTGTGTGCAGTGATCATAATTTTATTGACATTTTGTATTTATTGTATGCATTATTGCAGATTTTGAACTTTCACCAAGTTTATGCGTATTTTGTACTCTGAAGTATACATCACAAACACGGTGATTTGCTCGTCTAAGACGTGCATTTACGTACTTTATATTTTAAGTAAATCTTATAGTTACACTTATAATAATATTGCGAAAGAAAAATATTTCCACTGGACAGAGGCATATTTATCCAACTATTATAGTTGAATTTACTAATTTCTTAGCGCAGGGATTTAACTGGGATCGACTCAACTTGTGTAAGAAATTGCTCATATCGCTCAACAGATGCGCTTCTGTCACGTATTTTCGCAAGTGATACGAGTTTCTTTTGATCACAATATAAACATGGGGATAAAAAAGATATAGACTTATATGAGTTTTATTAGCTTAATTTTTGAATTCTTTAATAATGAAATTGGTAGTTACCCCGTTAACGCTTGAAACACCTGACATTTTAGTATTAACCTCAATTGTATTTTCTTCGTTTTGTCGGTCATTTATTTCGAAATGATGTTGAAATAAAAATCCGATTTTTATTAAATTGGAGCATGTAAGTGTCCTGATAAAATCGGAATTTTATTTTATCCTTCAATATAAATTACAGAAAAAAGTGCAATTGAAGATATTATCACTACGATCGAAAAAAACATTCAATTTATTATTTTAGTCTTACTTTGATATAGCATCGAACGTAGTAAAAATTGGAGCAAGTGTTATTGTATGTTTTTTGGGTTGCACAAATAAACATACACAAAACATACACAAAATTTACTTATTTCCACGAAAAAATCTACGGCGGTGGTTTTGGGAAATAATTTTAAAAAATCGTTAACAATTTCATGTAGAAAACGTTACTTAGAAATAACCAAAAATAAAAGAAAATGGCACATAGTAGTTGAACTTTCAAAATGTGTAATAGTGCATACAAAGTTACGATTACTGCACAAAAATTTTGTTCAAATCTCAGGAACTATTCTATTTAGAAAATATTCAAATCTCATCGCAATATGTACGAAATTCGGTATTTTTTTGGATTGCTGATTATGAATCTGTTTACAGATTTCAAAATAAAAAATGGTGGATCCAACATAGTCTGACAAAGATTCAAAATTTGTTTTCAAACTATAAGAAACTCGTTAATTGGGGATTTTTCTGGTAGCTGATTACGAATTCGTTTGTTATTTTTCAAAATCCAAAATGGTGAATCGAACATGGTAGACAAAGATTCAACGTTATTTTCATCGTGAACATAACTCCGTATTTGGGGGTTTTTGGAATCGATGATTACGAAGATGCGAATTTAAAACTGCGTATTTTTTAGGTTATGGATTATTCCAAAATACAAAATGGTAGCTAGGTAGATCTGATTCTCAAACATATTTTTGTAAATTAAAATAACGTAATATTAGGTGTTTCAGTTTCCAAATTTGAGCTTTTTAATACCTAATTTATTTTTCTGTGTGCATTTTTCTGTTCACTTAAATTTTATTTATTTTTGTGTGCATTTTCCCCCTTTTGTATTCACTATTTTGGATTTTGAAAACCGTAAATAGATTGAAGTCAGTAATCCCAAAGAACTTATTGCAATATTGAGTTTTGTACATTATGAAAACAATTTTCATTCGTTGTTAGCCATGTTAGATCCGTCATTTTGGAATTTGAGAAAGCAAAAACGGATTCGGAGTCAATGAATCGAAAAAAAAACAAATACCGAATTTCGTTGAATATGGGATGTACTTTTAATATTTTCTGACCTTGAAGAAATTGTTTGTGCACCAATCGCCATTTTGTAGCCGCCATTTTGAATTTATTATTCGCAGTGCACTTTTTCTTACTTTTAAGTAACCTGTTCGCTATGAAATTATTGTCTTCAAAAACAATGCCATACTAGGTTTTCTAGTACAAATAAGTGAATTCTAATCATGGGTTCTTATAGACCGACAAATTTAAAACTTGCTGCAATTTATGAAACATTTTTTCTACGTTTGGCGCTACGTCAAAGTAAGTCTAAAATTTCGCAGATTTCAGGCGTTAACGGGTTAATTCGGAAAACAGCCTTGTGACGTAGGCTATTACACTTACGTAACTTAACTAAAATTTATACTACGTACTTAGAAACGTGATATCCAACGCAATAGTGTAAGATTTAAAATTATATGATTCTAGTAGGATAGATTTAATAGTTCTGTTTTAATTGCAACAAATCTTTCGTCCTTTCGAGGTTAAGCTCGTTCTTGCCAAAAATTTCGTACATGAATCGCGAAGTGATGCATCGCGCAGATTAAAATCCAACCGAGATTATATCGTAAATTGCACAGCGCCCAAAGAGGTAAATTAAACGGGCGTTTCGCGAACGATGCAGATTCGAAAGAATCGCAATTAATTTTCGTTACTTAATTTACTACTTTTCGAATTGCGCGCAACTTTAAGAAGTTAGCAATGTGGTAAAAATGTCCGTTTCTCTAGAACGAAAAGAACGTACGAGACTGGTACAAATGAGAAAACTTTAAGAAACGAAAGAAGAATATTAAATATTGTCAATTCCTTTTTAATGGGAATAATTGTTAAGCAAAATAATTCATTTCCGACGCGACTTATTCGTGCGGTAAATCCAGACTCAAAAGGACCCATTTAACGAAACCAACTTCCTCTCTCGACTTGGGTGCTGAACGCTCGCAAACAGCGTGTGATTTACATTTTGGCTTTTGAATTCCCAGATTTATTGCAGGAATTCCTCGGACGAAAATACTCTCCGCGAAAACTGGAGAAAAGAGTGTGCTATTTACATGGGGATTAATGCATAAGGCATCCTATATAGGGTGTTACGCAGCGGGGCTTTTTAATGGCGATTAATAATTCATGCTTATATTCTACTCAGTGAGAATAATAAATATCGCTTCAAGAAATCCCATATCATGAAATTGATGAAATTTTGATCAAAGCAGATAAATATTCGTCATTGTTCTTATTTTGAATAATAATTACAATATAAATTAACACGAATAATCAACATACATTTTATCTTGAATTTTTATTATTTCATGTACGTGAAGATTTTCAAGACTAAAACAAATTTTTATTAATATTTTCCTGAGAAATGTCTTTTTGTAAAATTTTGTAAACCGTGCAGATTGTTTACTGTGATTGCGTGGTCAGGTATTTATTTCCATAAACAAATGACAACTTTATTCGATATCGTTATAATAGAAAATTGATATAAATATTTTGAATCTTTATATCTGTAAAGTTATCATCTAATAAACAATTAATTAGAAAATACACAAATTAAAAGTATTAAACTCATTTTCTTGAAGACTGCTATAAAAAGATACCTTTAAATACAAATTACACTTTTGGAGGCCTTTAAAGATCCTCAATGTTCTAAAGACGGAAAAACAGTCTCCTAAAGATTTTTTAATTTCTCGAAGAGGAGGATGTCATCAGGACAGCCTGAGGGCATCTTTATGATTAATACCAAACATCGTGAGGACATGCCGCGAATATCCCTCTAGGACGTCCTGAGGATGTTTAAAGGATCAAAATACAGTGACATTTGGACGTCCTCAGGAAGTCGTGACTTTCTGACCATGATGCTCTGAGGACATTCCAAGGACGTTCATGTGCTGCGTGGATGGGCAACAAGTTGGAAACCTTAAATTTCTAACTAGTAATAAATATTAATCTTACCCAAATATGTCAATCGCTTATCCACTTATGCAGTTACACGATAAGATATCCTGACAAAAAAATACATGACTGAAAGAAACAACCACAAAACAAGACAGACTGTAAAAAACACCAAAACTTTTTAACATATTTCTATACTTTATTGAACATAAATTGTATTGTACACACTATTTACAAATATTAATTACGTAGGCCCAAAAAACTTTTGTTTTCTGCGTTTGGGCCCAAAAAAAGACTAATCCGGCGTATTCTGTGTTGTTAATCGCGAATCTACAGTAGAAAATGGGGGTCGCTGGGCAAAGATGACGGAACAGACATAACCTCAAAAATTGAGAGGTTGCTTAATAACATTGTATACCGATTTAGTCATATACCCAAACAGCCAAAAGACACCTTGAAGAGCTCTTTAAAAAGTCTTTAAAATTGTAAAATGTCTTAAATACGTATCAGAAAGAGCTCTTAAAGTGATCTTTAACAAGACTTATGCGTCGATTTTAAAAGCTCTACAATATGAGGTCTCAGAAAGGGGTTTTATTTGAGAGCTTTAACATATAAAAAGAATAATATAAATGAAATGCAGCTTTCTGAAAATTATAGATTCTATTTTCGTACTTTAATTATTAATTTATATAATTTTTAGCTAAGTTCTTTTTTACGTTTCTATAGCTATATATGGGATGGTGCTTTCATTCAATAAAATGGGGATCGTATAATAATAATTAAAAATTGTGATAACACTTGATGAATATCGTAAAAGCAGTTATTTTGTCATTGTAGCTTATAATTTATCGGTCTGCATATAAAGTAAATATCGCGCGACCTCGTTTTCAGATTTAATAGCCCCCTAGTGTTTCTGGAAGAAACGCAGATTTTAGCTCTGGGAATATCTTTACTAAAAGATAGGTGGTCCAAAACGATTTAAGACCTCAAACTTAAGACCTCTTTGATATTACGATATTAAGAAGTCCTAAGTAAGACATCTTTAAGAGCTTATTTTATAGATTACCATAATTCAGACCTCTCTATTTCGAAGTCTATTTCGAGATATCTTTGGACGGAGCTCTGGGCGACCTCTTTAAGAGTATGTGCTGTATGGGTATACTTAACTTCATTAACTTAATCAATGAAATGTAGACGCCTTCTAATATATCCTGAAATTGTCCTGAGAATTCTGGACATCCTCACGATGTTCTGCCTCTCTAAATTTGTTTGGAGTGCGAACTCACTCTTTAATTAACAACAACGGAGCAACACTGAATTTTCACTCTTGTTTTTAGATTGAAATTTCACTCTTAAAGAGTGAATATTCAACCGTGAAAATTCACTCTTTCCCTCCGAGTCGAGGAGTTGACAACTTAAAGAGTTGAATATTTACTGTTTCACGAGAGTTGCACGGTTTTCACTAATTAAAGAGTGAATTCTCACTCCAAGAAATTTAAAGAGTATATGTATATGGCGCTCGATGTAAAAACAAAATGTATGACATAGATGAAAGCTTAAGTAAGATATTTACAATGACAATAATAGGAGATCGGAAATAAATTATTACAGATCTATCTAGAATTTTGCTATTTTGTTGTTTCAGAACGTCATAATCGAAGGACTGTTTAAAGCACCATCATTTTCGTAGCAATATTCCATGCCATATCCACTATGTCTTTTTGAAAAATGCACATCATCCATCAAAGTTGAAAAATAAAAACTTCAGTTTTACCGAAAATAGTCACTTTCAACGTTTGTGAGTATTAAAATAGATGTAACAAAATGGATGAAATGGAAATAGCCTCTTGTGATAGCAAATTGTACTTGACAATATTCTAAATTATACTATAACATGTACTCAACAACTTCTCACGTTATTGATTCTCCTATTATTTGTTAGTAACATACCTACATATTTTGTATGGTTCCATTAACTTATTTTACTCTTTGTGTAGTCTAATGCATACGTATTCCAGATCGTATTAGATTATTCATACCTTTAGTCCAAGACATTAGATTTGCTAGAAGAGCAATATAAAAACTTGAAAAATCGCTGCTGAAAATTGCGAAACCGTTCCTAGAAATTACTACAGGGCATTTCAGATACGACTAACTGGTGACAGGACAAATTAACACGGCGATTAAAAAACACATGAGAAAACAAAAAAAAATTATTATACGACAAAAAGACATATGTGCACAAAAGATTAAGCGAATTTTTTAATATAATATTTTTTATTTGAGCATCAATGTATGTACATATTTAAGAAAAAATAATTTTAAATTCTAATGCACGATGATACATTTAAGTAAGTTCTTATATTAGTTTCATTGGGTGACTGTTCTATATGATTTATTTCATTCGAGTATCGAAATAATTATATATTATCAGTTTTTGCGACAGCCTTCAACGGCATTGTTTGTTCGCGGTTCATTATTTATTATTGGAATATGTAGATTCCACAACTCGATCTGAAAAATTTATTAAAATTATCATTCTCTTGGTTAAAATTATCACTCAAAATTAGCGTTTTCTTAGAAACATGTTCATTATATGGTAATGCATAATTTATTGAAATTTTCAAACTAATTTTTTTAAATTGACGCACATGTTAGTTTTTAGATATGTGTTGTGTTTTGGTATCACTGTATGCTTTGGTCGCAGTGTCTTTTTGTTGCTGTGTTTTTTGGTTGAATGACTTTTTGTCGCTGTGTCCAGTTGTCATTTTAAACAAATTTTCAACTGAACTATCTATCTTATAAGATGTTTTTTTCGTATGCTGATCATGAATCTGAAGTAAAAACTTTGAAATTCAAAATGGCTGAACGAATATGTCGGACATTCGTGAGAAACTTTGGTCATTTCTCGATATGCGGAAAAATTTATATCTGTAGGTTTTCAAGGTTGCTCATCACGTATGTGAGGTCAAAATTACAAAATTTAAAATGGCTGTCAAAAGATGATGTTCGTAGCTAAGTTCAGTTGAAAATTTGTTTAAAATGCTGTATTTTCATACTGTCAAACAAAAAAATTTCTTGGCATAAGCCGCAATTTTAGATGTTTCAAAGTGAAATAAAAAATGCTTACGTGCATATACCCCTTAAGTTCAAACATTTTATGCACTTTTCCGGTCAAAGAAATCGCGGTATCGATATGAAAAATGAAATTTAAGAAAATAATGACCCGTAAAAATGTGTTTTTTTCATATACTTTTGCCAAAATCAAAGGAAAATACTCAATTTTTTTCCAATTTTGAAGTCATCCTTCGTGAGAGCACCCTCGAAAATAGTAAATAAGGCAGATTCCGAACTGTCTATGCATCATTTTCAGTTAATATGCGGTGGAAGTTATACATCGGAAACGTGCATTCTGGACGTTAAAAGGTTAACTATTATTCAGATGGTTTACTATTCATTAATAATATTAATTTCTTCATGTGCGCTTGCAGTCTCGCGATAAAAACGAAACAAATAATATTAAGATTTAATGTGGATTTTTCTATTCCACTCTGTTAATTATTGCAATGTTTTGGCGTTTTTTGCGATTTTAAATGATTGTTGATAAGAGCATTTCCTATATTGTAATTTTCTATAGATTCGTAAGACATTTCCTTCCGAAAGCACCAAGCTCCAATACTATTTTTAGAAAATTTCTTTAAATTACCCTCTCTCCAGCGAATTTTAGTAACTTTTCCAACGAAAAGTTTTTGCATGCACTAAAAGACGTTTTCATTAAGTATAAATAAGACGGATGAATTAACTATAGAAGCATTTGAGAGCTCGGAAAGTTCGAAAGCTTTTTACGAGTAAGAATTTCGCAAGGAACAGCATCTTCTCCAAACTGCAATAAATAATCACGATCATGTTATTTCTAGCCATCAACAGTTATTTCGAGTCACTTAATATTTTTGTATTGCATCGAACTCATTTAGAATTCCAGTCCCGTGTTTTCATTGTAATAAAAATGTAAAAAGATTGCACCCATACAAAAAAACACGAACTTCGTTGAATATTTTAGTAGAATCGATTGTTTAAAAGTGTTTTAAAATAAGGGCTTTTCTTAACCGGGCCGATCCGAAGGTGAATGGTCCAGGTATACGAAATACGAGATTTTTAATCATTCATCGGCCTGAATTAATAACGGACTAGTGCTCGCTTGAACGAGCACGAGGAAGAAAAGTCAATACTGGTTGATTTACCATCAGAGTTTCTTAGGGAGGGCAAATTCTATCGGAACACTTCAAAGGAAAACAAATGGTCTCAGGAGTGACGCACGTGAATTCATGCGCAGTTTTCTGCTGGCCTAAACGACGGTCTCATGCGCTAATTTAGAGACGTTATAAAGTGCCCGACATTAACTGCTTGTCAACACTCGTATGAATTGCGAGCTCTCCTCCATTATATTTTGAATTTACTTTAATGCAATTAGGTAAATACCATTAATAATCGTTAACCGTTACACCATCAATATTAATAAACTATGGACCGTACCTTTGTTTGCTATCGGTACCTTCTGCAAGCTTTAAATTTATTTGTTTTTCTGGGTAATGGATTTTGAAAGGCTGTGATTGATATGGTTTTAATCGATCATCATCTTATGTCTATTTATAAAATACAAGTTTTTATTCTTGAAATATTTTTACGAAATAACAAAATTAATAACAACATTTATTTAAATAATTTCTGTATCAATTTTTAATACTTATTTCGCTTACGTTTGGTTGATTAGAAAATTTGGCGCGATAAGACCGATGATTACGAAATATGATGTTGATGTAAATTATACCGACCAGTATGTGCATGTGGTAGATAAATCAACCAAAAATCCTTTGATAAATTTTTCAGAGTAAAGGAGATGGGAGTAATTCCAACCTACCTAAGCAAAGTCGACTTTAGTCGAAGAAAACGTAAATGAATAGTATATTGTGTAACAAGGGCGTGATTAGCGATCTTCGACGTCTGTGAATGTAGTCCTCGCTTCGTTGGTGCGACAAACTTTGCACTCGTCGGACTTTCATATTTCGCCCGAGTCGCATAGTATATTTTTTGATACAGGCGTGGGACTCGATAATTTGCGCCCTAAGATATTACGGCAGGGCGCGAAATCGAGTTATACTCCCGGAATGTTAAAAACAACCTTTATAATATGGATTTGAATAGAATACATGGGTTACCAGTTGGAGATGCTTCAAATACTTTAATATATTTGGTTTTTAATTTATGACTCAATTTTTCATATTTGGTCAAACTCTGGATAATTTCTACCCCCAATGATACAATTCCAACCGCGTTGATTTTCAACACAATTTGGCCGGGACACAAAGTTTCTAAAATCAACACACCGAAAGGCCAAAATTTCGATGTAGCATGGCTCCAGCGTGATTTTCTTCACTTTGTCTTTCAAAATTTGGCAAAAAGAAAGCAAATTAAAATACCTTGGACTCGCGCAATATCGAAATTTTTTACTTTCGGTAATAAAGAAGAAAATATTTGGTTTCCACTATAACTTGTTTATTTATTTAAATTACTTTAACAATACGTACATAGATTTACATTATACTATTTAACAACAAAAATCAGTGACCTTGTGTTTATTTTAAAATTCCTGTGCTAATTAAATGTTTAGGTGTCAATAAGCAAGAAAATATTAAAGAAAATTTGTTTATTTGTTCAGTAGCTTAAAATGAAGAGGTTAAAGTATAAAAAAGGATTTTCAAAAAAAGTCCTCTAAAAAGAAAGTGTGAAGGTAAAAAAAGCTCTAATAGGGCTTAAAGCTTAAACTTTGAGAACTAAAAATGAAAAGTCATATGACACTGTCGGTGCAGTTCAATTCGCCGATTGTGAGTACCTCTATTTTATATTTGATGTTTCAGACAAAATAATTAGGAAGGTAAACATTGCCCAAGCAACAAAATACGTAGAAATTAGATAAATTCGACAGTAATGCGCACCGGGGCATTTATTTTTATTGTTTTTTGGAGCAACAATTGAGCAACAAATTCCTACGCCATTGTATTTTTATTTGATTGTTGCTATATATCTTTTTCGACTTAGAGTTTGGTAGCTTTATCTTAATCCAGCAAACCCTAGGGTTTTATTTTTTAAATAATTAAGTAACAAAATTGGCACTAGCAGTACCTCTGAGTAACAAAAAAGTAACAATTATTCCACCTATTTCCATTTGGTTTCGACGTGTCTAAGTATCTTTTCTTAATTAGGGTTTGGTAGCTTAAGCTTGAAACGAATCGGAGTCTATACGATAAAAACTCTCTGATCGTCCAAACATAAAAATAAATATATGTCAAATTTAGTCAATCATTAATAAAATAATAGACAGGAATCGTTAGTGCTGAAATAAAAGTCGTAATTATTTCTTTGGTCATTCAATTAAAATATATTTTATAATTCTTTGAATTCTATAAACAATTGAACTCGTCCATAAAACAATTAAATCACACACATACCAACATCCTCGAAGTCAAAGCGAATATAAAGAAAATAAGAGTCATTCCAATAAAATTAGTCATCGCGGAATAAATAAATTAATGACACGGACACACATTCAATGCGTACTCTCACACATACATGCATACATAAATCAATAAATATAAATAAATTAACATATATAATACATAAAATGGACAGATTCATTATTATTATTATTACACGGAACGGAAGAGAAAGAGGCTTACTGTGTCTTCTTTCTTGTGGCGTCCTTCCTCTTCTTTAGTGTTCGGTCCTCCAACGCGTCGGTGATTATGAATGAGGCTGCTGTCACCTTCTGAACCTGATTAGGTGTCGCACTCCCTCGCGACTACGAGGGAGAGGACCAGCAGCCTGGTGTCCTTGACGAACGGAGTACCGTCGTCAATGCTTGGTGTCCTGGTTTTAATTCCATATCCTCGCCGCCTCCATTGATATGTTGAATTTTGTGCTGGCTGTGAATATTTGCGGGCCCACTTTTTGTTCCGGAGCAGCCAGGTTCTCCGGATGTTGAGGCAGCGAGTCGTCACCAGGAGTCAAGAAGAAGTTCCTTGTAGTGTCCAAATGTAAGAGAGATTGAGGGATACTTACCAGGTCTTATAATACCTCGGTAAGTATCCCTATGTCCAGTTATGTCGCCGAGTTCCATTTTTACTAAGAATCGGGACGGGAACTGTCAAACATTTAAATCTCATTTGCTTAATTTGAGTTTGACAACCCGCCCCTCATTTGAATTTGGAGCGCCTGCGCCCCATTGCGGCGACACATGCGCTCCGAGCTCGGAACTCGGCCCGTTGTTGCCCACTTTTCAGGTTGCGCGACCAGGGCGCCGTTGCACCTCTTCTGCGCAGGTAGAGGCGCACCAGCGCCAGCGCCATGTGATTTCGCGCGCATGTCCATTGATGCGCGCTCGGATCCCACGTGGGCTTGGGATCCAAAATGGCCGACCGGCCGGGAAAAGCGCGCATCTCGTCCTTTGTATTTTTCTTAATTACTCGCGTCGATATAAGTTGTAATGGCCCTCTTTCTCTCCGCCGCTCTTTCTCTTCCGCGCGGTCGAGTTAAACGGCTCGTTACAAGCTTAAGCTGGCAAACCCTACTACTTTTTGTTTAAATATTTGAGCAACAAAATCCGCACTAGGGTAACATATTAGCAACAAAAAAGTAACAAATTTTAGGACTAGTTTGGTTTGGTTTTGGTGACTTTGGCTTTGGAGCTTTAAGGACCTAAAAATTCAAAATGACAAACCCAATATGGCGATGTTTTCCATCAATGTTTACATTCCCAGTTATTTTTACTGAAATATCAAACATAAGTTAGGTTAGGGGGTACTGGGTAAATTCACGTGCACCGACATTTTTGCATGACTTTTCAGTTTTGGTTCTTAAAGTTAAAAGTTTAAGCCTTCGTTTAATCCCTGTTACTGCTTTGAATGCCTTCAAATTTTTTTTACAGAAGTTCAAAAGCTACTTTTGAAACTTGAACCCCCTTTTTCAGGGACTAAACAAATGAAATAGTTTATTGTTTATTGACATCTAATCATTCAATAAACGCAGGAATTTTAAAATAAACACGCGGTTACGATTTTTTTGTTACACATTGTTATTGGTAAAAAAATGAAAACATAGTCACAAAAAACAGTAAATTCAATTTTTGTGGTCGAAATTTACAAAGAGAAAGTGGTAGTGAGACATTTCTCCATTACATTTTTCCCACTCCATTTTTTCCACTACTCCATTTCTCTCCCGTAATAAATCTCCAACTTAACGACGGTAAAACATATTTAAGGGGTGAAACATCCCCCCCCCTCCCTAATCATTTTACGAGTAGTTACAATTTGGACATCTAGTTCTTCTATTGAAAGATACTTCCCTACCAAAAATCATTGAAATCCCTCAATCAATTTCTAAGATATTGTCATTTTTCTATTTGTGTCCCAGTTCGGTAGAGGGAGTTGCTCTTCGAAATATGTTTTTCGCCACTAAAAAAATCTTTAGTTTTTGTGTTTTATTACATATCCAAAATTCATAAAAATCAGAGATTTACACTTTGGTGGGTTTACTTGTTATGTTACAATCAAGCTACAATATCTGTTGTACCCTTAAAAATTGCTTGACCCTTTAAAGGGCAAATTGTTGTGCTACACTTGGAATGGGAATGGATGTGTTTCTATAGGTTTTAGGCATCGCTGGTCACGAATTTGGTATCAGAATTTGAAAATTCAAAATGGCCGATCTAATATGGCGACTATTTTAGAATAAAATCCTGGTTTACCGAGAAATCCAGTTCGGAAGAGGTATACACGGGTTTCTGAGGATGCTGATTACGAATCTCCCTTCGAAACTCAAGATGGTGGATCCAATATGGTTGCCACGGCATTCCAAATTCGCAATCCTGACGTAATAAAATTCCATTATTGTATCCGCCAATTATAATTTTCAATCGTGATACCCGATTCGTTATCACACACAGACTTCAAAACTCTGTTATACTAATTTTCATAAGATTACCCTAGGCAGTAGAGTGGTCGAATATATTCGAAAAAATTAAACTTTTTCTGTTTTTGATTGTTTACAAATCAATAACTAATAATATAAAGTAATAATGTTAATGTAGAAGTTCATTCGAGAGCGAACATAGTGGCGGTATAGATGAAAAACTACACAAAGTTTGGTGTATTATATTTTGATACCTCAAAGTGTTGAGATATTTATCAAGATATACATTTTTCCTAAAAAACCGCTGGGATGTAAAAAGTATCGATCCGACGCGCCTACAATTACGAAAAGTTGCATTGACGTCCATAAACGTTAAAAATGTTTTTCGAAATGTTTGTTCCTGCTTTCAGCTGGTTTTTTTTTATCAGTCGCAATATGACTTTTCGCATTCCGTGTTCGTTCGCTTTGTTTTGTTCGTCACGCGTTTCCAGTACGGTAAGAATGTAAACAACGCGCCGTGCACGCAATGTAATCACAATTTATTTCGTCGCGCGGAGCAATGTCGTTTATATCGCTCGACTACCATATACCTCGGGGTGAAAAATAAATGAAAAAAGCTCGTCTGGCGAAAAGCGAGAAAGGTCATCAGTGTGACGTCATACATCATTCCCGCGAGCTCTGTAAACGAGGAAAAAAGGAAGGTGTATAATCGAGAGAGCCTCGATTCCTTTCTGGCGGTTTGAGTCGCGCGCTCGGGACTTTCATCCCGAGTTTTGTCGTTTTCCAAGCGGGTCCAGAAATATCTTCCCCCCGTTATTTTAATATCGCGGCGCGCATGAACGTTGCAGGTCGTCTCCAATCGACTAACCTTCGCGAAACTACGCGACCAATGCTCACCTGAAGTGAGGTCGAGGAAACTCGAGCAAATTACCGGAAGAGCCGGAGCATGAATAATCGCGCTACTTACAGTCCTGGCACGACACACCCCGTTCACCCCCGCAGCATGCCTTCACGCTCCTAACGTAGACTCTCGTGGAATCTTTATCACGCCGGAAATAATACATCAAAACACTTCCGAAAATATCGTGCGAATCGTCCTGCCCCTTTGGATTGCTCGACACTAGCGCCAACGACCCACGAACTCTTCGTTTTTTTTATTAGGGGTCGCTTAGGGATGTGACGCAACAGTGTTTTCGACCGTTTGTTCAGGGTGTGCCTCTCATGTTCAAATTGTCATACGTGGGGAGTCAGGCGTGACGATGACCAGGAGTGGCCTTGACTGTGATTAAATAGTCATCTTTTAGGCCTAATAATGTTTATTCATCGGGAGAGTTGTGCCTAAGTAGTGTTTAAACCACCCGAGGAACAAAAGTTTATCTGATTTTGATCAAATTTGACCAAACGCATATGAATGGCATAAAGAGCAAAATAAGATTTTAACCCTTTAATATTTTTTGATACTTTTCTTTTTTTTATGCTCCTTTTGTTTTTGATTCTTGGCCGTAAAATAGTATGGCCTCGTAACGATTGTGCAGCTTCGAACCGGCTTCCGGGGTCCAATTTTTACTCAGACCCTAAAATTCTAATCTTGGATCTGACATTTTGAATATTGGAAATCCGACGCCATATTCGTAGTCAGCGATCCTGAAAACCTCCGAGTAATTAATTACAACCATTTTTCATGTAATGAAACATGTGTGCTTGAAAGGGTTAAAACATTTTAGAATCGAAATTGCACTGGAATGAGGTCAGGATAGGATCATTTTCGTATAGAAATCCAATCAAATTCAACTTAGGTTGTTTCAGAAAACAGCATCTAATTGGATATGATTCGATTCAGAATTTACCAAAATGTGGAACTAATGCAGTATAAAATGTTCCACAATTTGACTCATTTAGATCTGAAAAGTTCCATATTTTGGTCTGTTTAAAATTGAATCAATTACAAATATATTCTGTTATCTGACATTTTTAAACATTTTGTACTATTATAGGATAACAAATATCGTTGAATAATTGTATCTAAAGCGAAAAATCAACGACTCGCCCAAACCGGTTTTTCCACCTGGGTTGGACTTCCGATAGAACCGATGAAGACCTCGACAAATATGATTGATCGAAATCGATCGTTAGCCGCAACTATTATATTGTCACGAAAATTATCAGCAGGTACACATCTGAAAATCACTTGGAAAAACCATTGACGTCAAATTGACGATACCAATGTTTCTGTGTAATGAAATCATTTAAATGGCAAACACTAGAATGGGGTTTCTTCTTGAATACGTTGTAGCATTTTTTACTTGTTTTCATTTTAACGTGGTAGAAATCGGAGAGCAGGATCCAGATCCGATGGTATTTTACGCTCATATATCATTCACGTAGTGCAGTGGTGCACTTCCGACGATTTATGCTCTAAGAAGATAATCATCATCAAAAATCAGACAAAGATCAGTTTCAATGTGACACTGTAACTACTAACTGTATGGATGATGTTTTTGATCCTCTCTTTGTGAAGGAATAAACTCATCACGCATTAGCATTCTGTAAGGGTCCGTATATAGAAAGTATAGAATTACCCTTACAGAACATGAATTTTGTAAAATTAATTCAGACTTTTTTAATTTGCATTTACTAGCGTAAATTCCTACCATTATGGTGAACTTCTTTAAAACACCTTCAAGTAAAATATTTTCTTTTACTTTGAATGTAATATAAACTATCTATTTACACTATATTTCTCCTAGTTTCGGACGATGTATTAATAGATATATGCCTAAACTTTGGCCAGCTTAATTGTTCGTAAGCCCATGTAGCACATCTACAAATTTTAGCTAAATCAGTATTCAAAAAAATGAAAAATAAAACCAATCCTATTGCTGCATCAGTCGACTTCACATCTGCAATAGGGACATTTTCTATTTGCTATTTCTGCATGTTTTCACAAGCTATCAAAACGTGTTTGAAGGAGATCCATTTATACGAATCGTATTTATCTCAAGTGGAAAGTCTGTTGTACAGATTTCGTATTGTGTCGATTATTGGTGTTTTGGTCTCTAGTACTATTAGGTCGCGTAACTATTGTTTAGATTGTAATACTCGCTCTTTAAGTGCTTCTACTTCAAGTTCTTATTCTTGAAAAACACTACATATTTCCTGAATATTGGATATCTTAATTCTGGAATAAGTTCTTATAGTCCCGAAGTACTCACTTTATTAAATTGTCAATCGGGCTTTGGACAAGTTTTCACATTATTTCTAGTTAAAAATTAACTTCGAATTAAAATCGTAGCTGCTGGGGTTTTTTGAGATATTCTGATTTTAGTTATTTTCAATGACATGTACTCTCTTAGCTTTACCCAGGACCAACGACTTGGACATTGTGGCTTTATTGTCCCATTTGTTTATATATTTTTGGAGTGTGGAGAATTAAATATTCATGATTACACTGGTCGATAAAATTGAAGCCATTTAATCTTTCGGAGATGAAAATAGCTAACATTTGTCAGTTTCAGGTAGCTGAATCCGAATCTGATAATAAAAAAATTTGATTAGTTCTTGTTTCCAAGATATATGGGGTCGAAGTTCGAAAAAACGTCGTTTTCAACTATGTTTAAGGAGACATACCTTTTGACGAGGTAAGGACTTCAGTAATGGCTTAAAATAATGCTTGTAATTTCGACTTTATGGGGGAAAAATGTAACACAATAAAAAAAAACTTTGCCTTGAATGGTCATTTTTCTTTATGCATGAAATACCGGTCTGATCTTGTACGGATGCAACTACTGCAACTATTATCTTTTAAATTATAATATTAGGCGTGCGGGTTCACATTTTTTGTGAAGAACCGTTTTTAATGAAATTTGGTATACAAGGATTTTTGAGCGGTCTCAAAAAAACCCTGTGTATAATTTTAATGAAGAACAGTAACATTTTAATTTTTGGCCGCAATCTTTGATCCGCCAATTTTAATTTCCAAAATTTGAGTTGAGATTTCTGACTAGCGACCCCAAAAACCTTTGTATACCAAATTTCATTAAAAACGGTTCATCACAAAAATGTGGTGCAGTAGTTTCAGCCGTACAAGGTCGGACCGGTATTTCATGCATACAGAAAAATGACCATTCAAGTTCTTTTTTTATTGTGTTGCATTTTTCCCCTATAAAGTCGAAGTTTTTTCGAACGTTGACCGCATATATCTTGGAAACAAGAGCTAATCAACATTTTTTTATTATCGAATTCGGATTCAACGACCCAAAATTGATAAAGTTTAGATATTTTTATATCCGAAAGAATTTCACTGCTGACCAGTGTTAATTTCCATCCTGAATTTTTCTAATTTTGTAGCGCTTCTTGTACTTTAAAAATTTATGCTTTGTCGGTACTCCAGCTTGTTCAGTCCAAAAACTTAAACCTTTGTCTTTGACTTAATTTAATTAATCATAAAATTGTACACATTTTTTTATATATGAAAAAAGAACATGTGGTTTTAGGGTTAGAAAGATCGTCGATAGGCTTTAAAAGCATTATGTGGCTCAAGTAAATGACTACCTATTGATTCGTCAATCTTATTTGTCGCTTTTTATCCAATGCCTTACATGCATTAATATAAGGGGTGATTTTGAAATACCCCACTCCATTAGAATTGTCAGCATCGTTAAGTTTCTCAGATTCTTTGAGCAACTTTTAACAAGCGTTCCCCTATTCAGGATGGAACATATTTATCGAGATTGCTGAAACCAGTAATAAAATTCTATTCACTTATATTTGAGATGAGTAATTTTATATAATTTTCTTTTATTTAAATAAGTTATAATAAAATGTATGAGAAACAATAAAAACAGAAAAAAAATAATTAAAAAAATGGGATAATAAAGCCTCATACTACCACTTTATACATGCATTTTATTTCATACAATCCATTTCAGAGGAGAAAATCATGAAAAATTAAACAAAAACACCTAAAAATCCTGACACTATTATTTTATTTTGAAAAATGTATGTATGAACAATAGTTTTTTTGCAACTTCCTCATACCTGCTCTTTTCATTTTGGGCAAAAAATTGTTAAGTGAAAACAATCGTAATTTAGCCGTCTCTAAAAATAACATTTCTGTGAATACTAACGTTTAATAACTACGAATGTTCTCATGTATTCTTCTTACTGATTGCAGGTCAATTTACCTTACCATTTAATTTACCATTGCTATCGCCATCGCGATAAATGTAAAAAGGTACGTACATGTATATGAAATAAAAGCGATTGGGGTTTCCTCCCTGTGGCAATTTGCCGTCAACGCCGACTCAGCGACGAACTCATATTGTGATTTCAATACAGTTTGCATATGACGTCGACTTAACCGTTCGAAATGTATGATTTGTATCGGCTCCGAAATAAAATGAAAACTTCAGTATATTGAAAGGCTTCTATTCACGTAATAATTTTAGATATTTATATGCTTTTATCTTGCATAAAATAATATTTATTTCAAAGGTTCGCTTTAACAATGTCTTGAATAATCTTCATAAAAATGTAAACTGAATTTATTACATTCATTAGAAGGCGATATTTCAATGCGCACACAGAAAACCTGGATATTTTAGTCCATTGAAGTGGAAAATATGGATATGTACTGAATATATTTGATCACTTCTTCGGAATATGAAACTGTTTTCGAATGTCTAATTGTAGAAACCTTACTTTAGAATAGTTACATTCTTATCGGAACACGGAAAAACGTGAGTGGTAACTACGGAAAAAGTAGTAGCCCTAGAAGTATACAATATGAAAGTACATGAAACCTAGGTTAGTTAATGGAAGTATGTCAAAATAGTTGCGGCAACAGCAAAAACTATTCACGGTGAGCCACTTTTAATTGCGGGTGGCATGGATATGGAATTTTCTAGCCAGAATTGATAATGTGCAAGCATTACTTTAACCAGTACTAACAAGCAGTACCGACATACAGAGTCCAGACAGTACCGACTTCCGTACCTCATCAGTACTGACCATGTACTAGCACGCAGTAGTCATGATCATGAGTTAATCAGTATTGACAACCGCAGTAAATCAGTACCGACGAGATACTACCGCTTAGTACTGACTTCAGTACTATATCAGTATTGGCCCCGTACTAAAAATCAGTGATAGTCTCCGAAATGAAGGGTATAATAAGGCTATAATAACTAATTCAACTTTTCAGTGTAAAAGAAAAAAAAACTGCCTTTTATACTCTTTTCCGCAATATTATTAGATTAAATGGTGCAGATAATATTTCTATGCATTTTTAATATCAGCTAATAATAAGTAAATATGAGTATTCACAATTTATTTTAGTCCTAATTACCATATTAGATGACATATTAGAAAAGTGGGACAGGACTGACATTTACTAGTATATTAACAATTAACACTAATTTTTTAGCCATTTATAAATAATATAAGCAGCATATATACCGGGACTAAGGTTAAGAGTGATGTAGAAATGAAAATGTAGGCAAAAATTATGATTAGTTTAGAATAGTGGGGTACGAATGACGTTTTCAAATTACAATTACGTTTTCTTACACGGCGTCAAAAATTGCAAACATATATTTATACAGTTCTTAGAATTATAAACTGATCTTACTTGTGAAATGACTTACATTATGTGAAAATACAGGCTAAATGTTAGTTTTTGAAACTATCTTCAGACCTGATGGGACACGAATGCCAGTAAATCGGGAAGCACAAATATGTAGTATAAAAACTTTTCGTTGTTTTGATTTGAACAAATGTAACTAATTGTTATTATTTTTTAAGATTGACTATATTCATTCCGCTGATTCAAATTTTCTATAATTAATTAGAACTACTAGTAAAACGTGACGAAGATATCAGTTTGTAATTTGCTACAAACGACTTTTTCAAAATGATCACATTTAAAAATAAAATTTCAGTTTTGAAAAGCATTTACGTTTATTTGAAAGATATATTAATATAGTGTATTGTTAAATACAGGCTGTACAAAAAGTTTTAAGTTAAGGCCGAATGTAGGGTTAATTTAAGATGTAACAAAAACAAATAAAAAACCAAATAGAAAAGGACATACTTTATAAACTGGCTTATTTTAAGACCATTTAAACTGTAACAATTTTAAGAAAAACAATAGTTATTTTATTTTCTATTAAACATTAGATTCTCGTACTTATAAAGCAATTAACCGGAGATACATAGAAGTTGAAAGTATAAAAATTCCACCCCTAAATCACATTAAAATAACGTTATAAGTTACATTATATAAATGTAATGCAATTAAAATGTGTAAAATTATAAATGTTTAAATATTTATTTACATCACGAAACGGATCGCGTTTAAATCTAAAGGGTGATTTGGCAAAGGTTTTCTCGTTCGTTTTATAATTTAAAGCAATTGTAACGCATTATTCGTTTACTAAGTAAATGCAATCAAAATTAATGAAATTTTACGTAACATAGTTTCGAAATTAATTTCAAAAACACTGCATGTTGTATCTACTTATACGTAATAATAATTTACGTTTTGTAATAACATTTTCATTTATCATAATTATTTTATATGCATAGTACAAATTATTACTCCTTAGCCCAAATCCCTCTGCAATTAACAAAGTAATGATCCTGGTGGTTTAATCCTCTTCCAGTAGAAATTATTTAGTAACGTCACGTTGCACTAATCCGATCCCCGCTAGCCATTGATGTTCTGGTATTTGCGGGTACGTCAGTATCACAACGTTTTATCATTATATGTCAGGAATGGGCATTATCGACGAGATGGTTACCTATGGTGTATGATACACGTCATATTCAGGTAATATTCTATAGAGTAAAATATACGAATATTGAAGTAATTAATAACATTCAGTTTCATAATACTTTCAGATTTGTAATGAATGGTAATAATTAATATTTTGAAAATATTACATTAATCTCATGAAGATATATATAATTACAAAAGTAATACAGTTATTGGAGTTAAGCTGTAAGAATGTTTTCACAAAATTTATGGTAATATTAACTCTTTGAGGCATGGCGGGACCGCTACGGCTCCACGTGACGTCTTCTAATTTTTCAATGATTAAAAACATGTGTTTTGTTTTTTCTAGGTGTCGAAGACATGAGGGAAGCTAAATATATATTTACAAAAGCTATATGAATTAATATAACCTTGTTATAAAACAAATGTCGAAAAACATGGTATCTTTTTCGAAATAATTCTTAGTTTTCTATACAACAGATCAAAATGCGTATGTTAGAAGTTTTTGAGGTCGCAGATAATGAATCTGAAGTTACAATTATAAAATTCAAAATGGCGCATTCAATATGTCAGCCAAATATTTTTAAAATCACTGTAATTGCATGAAATTCCGTATAAGGTGTTTTTGAGATCGCTGATTACGAATTTAATGTCAGGTTCTCCGAATTCAAAATGGCGAATTCATTATGACGAGCCGAATATGTATTATTGCAGTAAATTAAAATAAATTTGTTTACTCGCTTTCGGTGCAACCCGGAACTAACGACGACGGCGTGGCGAGTTTATAGTTTTTTATTTTTAATTTTTAATTTGTTGAATTTTTTCTTTTTTAATTATTTCTTTTTCGTACTTTGCTATTCATGAATAGTAAAGGAGAAAGCAATTCTTAGCATGAGATAAACATAAAGGCACTTTACATGTTTGAAAGATCTAGTGAGATCTGCATTTTTTTTTTGAATTGCTGCAATTCGCGCATCGCCTTTTCTTGCCAATATTCACGGGCATATGAGCAGAATGTGACAATCTTTTTCCCTTTGGAACTTGCGTCTGTTTAGTGGTGGTTAACAGCACGTTTTCTACCTTTCATAGCTAGTAAATTGTGCTTCACTAATTCTTGTACAAACCGTAACTTGAATTGTTTTAATGTTAACGTAGGATGAAAGTCTTTACTTTCATAAATAATAAAAAAATTAAGAATTGAAAGATCAACAAAATATTCTTAGCCACTACGTTTTAGCTCTTCGATCTATATATTTACATGCGTATTTATCATCTTGGATCCGCCATTTAGAATTTTAAAAACGTAAGATCAAATTCGTAATTTGTGCCCTCTAGAATCTCCGAGTACCCAGTTTCAGATCGACCAAGTAACTTTTCATTTTTTTATCGGCCATCTTGGATCCGCCATTTTGAATTTTGAAAATGTAAGATCAGGTTCGAAATCAGCGACCGCGAAAACCGCCGAGAAAGAAATTTCAGTTGTTTTTCGCGTAAAGAAAAAGGTTTCAAAGGGTTCAAAGAAACAATAACTAAATATTTGATGGACGTCTTTGTTGAGCAAATCACACAAGGTTTTTGTGATGCAAATTTTACTAGAATAATTCTTCATAATTTTTACGATGAAAAGGTTTAATTGTTATTGAAGACCAAATTGGAAAAATTCCGCATTTTTTATCGAAAAATTTTAAAATAATACAATTAACCTTTCCAACTTTGCGATTATACAAAAAAATTGTCCTTGTAAAATTTGCATTATTTCTGATTTAGTTACTATTTAATTACTAGCATAAAAATATATTTATCTGATTTCTGAAGACAAACAATTTCATCATTTTTACCGTCATTCACTATTTAAAAAAGCAACACAATTGTTTCCATCAGATTTATAATTTGTTTATTTTTAGGATAAAAGTTGTGATATGAAATCATTTCGCAAACTTTTGAAACTTTTAAAGTAGCAGACGATTTTATGTTAAGATGCATTCAATAGATATGTTCAAGTATTAATGCACGGAATTAATATAATTATTGTTTAATATACCGACTATTATTTTTAGAATGTAACAGGAAATGGTTTTGGTAATAAATAGCATTTGATTACATTTTTTAATTAAATTTGCAGACATTATTTTCTTTATTTCCATATCACTTAGTTATAATTAGACAACTTATTTAGTAGTTCATTATTTTCAGCTCATTTCGTCATTTTTTGGGATTAGAATGAATTTATAATTGACGTGTTCATTTCTTAATGGCAATACTGTAGATCAAAATTTATTAAATCGTTTCTACGTGAATGAAGATTGGGTTTGAGGGTTTCAAAATCTTTGGTTATAAATGTGGAATTACTGGCAGAACGCCATCGTCGAGAAACGACGAAAAAGCTCCTTCCCTGTAACCGGATGAGGTGGTGTCTTTCACTGATACTTCTTCTATGTATAATATATATGCCATAGGAAATTTTTTATTTGCTAATTTATAGTTTATATATGTTATGGGAGCAGTCGTAAAGTTGTTTGTTTGCTACAAATAAGGGACATTTTTAATGAATTTCTCTTGGTACTGTCTTAAATCTGAAATTTATACACATATTCGTAAATTCATACAATAGCGAACATTGTCTTACAAAATAGTACTGATTTATTTATTTTATAATATTAATTTAAGTTTTAGTATTAATAACATAATTGTAACGTTTCAATCTACTAGTATCTGCTGCTAGTATCTAGTATCTACTTAGAGTTAATTGTCGCTGTGATCGTTATGAATGAATACTACGTAGGTCACTACTAAATTAAAAGTATAAGTCTTTATTTTATAATATTTTTCAAACAGAACTCTAAGTGTATTTCAAATAATTTATTTTTAACTCAATGCAAAAATTATTTTTTTTAAACTGAGAAATATAAAAAAATTACTTATTCGTATTACTACTTCTTATTACTAATTACTTATTCTTAATACTAGTTGCTTATTCTTATTACAAATGTTTTAAAATTATACCACTATTATTTATTTGCAAGGAATGAAATTAATACGGGTTTCTCTATAATTTTGCTTATTAAAATGAAGATGTGTTATCTCTGAAACTGTGCATCATAACACGTATAACAGTTTACACTCCAGAAGTGTCGCCTGTTACTACTTACAATCTCTTTTTAACTTTTTAATCATCATTTTTGTCATCAAAATCATGTTCAGCACAACAAAAAACATAGACTACTATGGCATGAACTTAATACTAATCATATACTGTATTTCATAGGCCTTAACACTAAAATACGTGAATTTTAAAGTTTTCTTTGAAATTAGACCCTCTGCCCCTATTTTTTCTAGGAGATTCGTGTTTAACGGGTCAAAAAACATAGAAGTAGTGGGTCGAAAGCTTTGTAAAATATGTTAAAAAAAATAAAATCATTCACGCTTAAAATTCTAAAATTACCAGACTGGAATTTTATAGAGTCTTGTCTACAACTTATCATTTACAACATCCAGCATTTACTAAATTATGCAAAATCTAATCAAATTTTTATCTAGGAACTTTGTACAGCAGTGACAATGTTCAAAATGTTACAAAAATAGTCATGATGATATCAGGTAAGAAATTTACTAGAAACTTTCATATTTGTATTAATTTTAAGTATTAATACCTGTATTCGCACATTACATTTGGTATTACCTTAGTCAGTAGACAAGTACCGTAGATATGTTCTATTATTTTAGTATATTTTACTTAAAATAATTCAATTTCCAGAAAAATCTTCTTATGTACTTGACCCAGACGTCAAAATATTCTTGCATTCAAATGTATTTATTGTATTTCATAATACTTTCTGTCTTATATTGTATTCCTAGTTATGATAATAAGAGTCGTCAATATGACATTGGATATCGTATATTATATATCGATTTCTTTCTAGGTGTTTGCGTTTTGTGAAACAGAAAGTGTAACGTATAGCGTGACCACATACATCATATGGCATTGTGGTATCGTCACTACCTACGATTGGAAAACACTTTGGTAATTTACCTTGACAATATTCTTTGACCTTCATTTACATTCTTGCGAGTATTTCAATTTATTTTCCGACCCGAATATCTAAATTTTTGCAATGTAATTAATAATAACTATTTCGAAATAAAGCATTTAAATACAACTTATTAATAATACTTAATATGAATAAATAGTAATATTTTAAATAATTAATAATTTTGCATTATGTCGTTTTGTAATATTGTTCAGAATGTTGGAATGTCTGTTTCAAAATAGAGTTATGAATATTTTCGACAAGTATTAGTGCTGTTAGTTTCGAAACGTGTTGTTTTCTACAAGTATATTTTTGAACATCGAAAAACACACCATTAAATTATCACCTGCAGTCGCGTGATGTTACGAATTTAGCCTGTAAGCCATAAAAAGATGCTTTTGAGCAAATTAAAAATAAAAGAACCGAATGACGGGCTAATCAATATTTATTTGATTTTTGTACACTCTTTCAATACAGAGAATATTGTGTTTATTTTTATACATTAAAAATGTGATTACTTAAAAGAGCTTTGGATTAACTTTGGATTAAAAAAGTTATAAAATGGTATTATTTAGTATAGATGTTATAAATGTTTTTCAATAGACCATTAAATTGGTCAACAATTTTCTAGATTTAAATAGTAACTGAACTTATTTGTATTCACGCAGGATAAATCTCTTTTTCTGCTCAATTATTAGCAAGAAATTTGATTTATATGCCTTTAGAATCAGCATATATCGTTTTCGGTCATTATTACACATCGATTAGTTATAATTTCAATTATATGAAATCATCAGTCATTTCCGGTAGCCTAATAAATTTAAGGCAAAATTCGACGTTGATGTTTTCTTTTCTGCCTCACAAGAACATTAAAAAATACTAGTTTACTAACGTAGTATATTCATTTACTACGTATTTTATCAAATAGAGGTCACTTTTGCATTAGTAGTGTGCATCATGACCATAAAATATCGCGAGTATAGTAATTTTTTGTAATAAAAATATGTTAGGATATAACATTTTATTAACAATTTCAGTATTCAACTTAGTATTTTATTACTTACTACTCTGTTAAAAGATTCTATAGCAATTTCCTGAAAGAATTTTACGAAACAGAGTTTAGTAATTTTCTGAAATATTTTGACAATTTTCTAAAATCTTTTGGTAATTTTCTAAAATTTTTTCGTAATTTTTTGAAAATGTTTCTTAATTTTGTTACGTAAAATTCTGAAACAGTAACAGTAAAAAAACTTCAGTTACTAGGTATATCCGAAAATTCCTAGAGAAATTTCTAACATTGTAGATTTATAGTTTTTATTGATAATAATTATTCTACTCGTACGTTGACTATTATTTTCGAAATTTATGTAATGTTATTAGTAAGATTTCACTCTTCAAAATTAATGTACTTATTGTATTGGATTGTATTAAACAATAACTTTTATTAATAAAGGAGGTAACTGATTTTATCCTAAAGAAATGAAATTATCGTAATCGTATCAGTGTGTCCATAAACATCCTTCTGAAGCAGTAAAATTTTCAAGAAAAATTTCCCTGTGTAATAAAATTGCGTGACTAAATTATTATGCACAGTTTAGTAAACATAAGTACACACAATTTATTAAAAATTCAAGGATAACCATGCAGGGGATTTATTTATAATATTGTGAGTAATCATACAGAGAGAAATGTGAGTTTATTTTGCCAAATTTTAATTGTTTCTGTAGCAAACGAGAATTTACTTTTAACAATATTCAATGTCACTTTTTCGAAAAAGCGACGTGACATGAAAATTCGTCTTGCGCCATTGATTTCAGCACAAAAATACGTTTGGAAATGATATTGAGATTGTCAAAACTAAATTTCCTTTTGTTACAAAATAAATCGAAATATGGCCATAACGTACATTTTTACACATTTAACCTCACTTTTCTCGAAAATGGGACGCGATAGGAAAGTTTTCAGCGCAAAAAACATTCGCAAATGATACTGTGATTGTCAAAGATAAGCTAAAGGTAAAATGTTGTTGGTGCGGGCAATAGATTATTTCTGAACCGGACATTTTGTGAACCATTCAGAGAAGATTTTCGGCAGTATACTTGAAGACAAAAGAGTAGTCGTAGATACTACTACTATTGATATCCAGTACCAAATATAGTAATAATAGATGATGTTTTAACGTTCTGTTTTCTTAGTGAAATTCATTTTCATCAGTGTCCTATTGTATATATTTATTTTGGCCAATGTCACAAATCTTTCGACAAATTATAAAAATCACCGAATTTCTTTTACCCCAGACATAAAATTTCATTTACATTATACCTTAAATATCCGTTCCACTTTATAATTATTTTACCTTTTATAACAGGTATATGCTTGGAATAATAACGAATTTTAAACTTAATGAAATGGTAGAAATCTACAAATGTTCAGAGTAATGAAGTAGTATAAGCTTTATTTTTGGTTGGTTAAAAATATGTGAGTGGGAGGGCAGTAATTGAATGTAAGAAATTAATAATTATTCAAGATCTATCCAAAAGCACAGACAGAAAGTCCAAATACAAGAAACCGGTTTTAAAAAAACCGACACGTTAAAAACGCGACCATATTTCTCATACTGTTTGGTTTCAGTGGGATATACTCTGGAAATCAAGAAATTGTCTACATTTTCATGAATTAATTAGAATACCGTGTACCCAAGTTTCCTCTCCAGTAATTTTTCCATATATCTCGTTGACTGTATGGGCATTTTTCCAAGGAAAATTTTCTTGCTGTACATGTGTCTAGTCTTTATGGTCACTGCTCACGTCATGAAAGCGTAAGTTCATTCCAAGATCAAATTTTCAGGTTCTTTTCTTAAGTCAAACTGTTTGGACGAGGATGCTTCAAATACAACCCTAAATGGATTTGACTTTGAACGTGGACTTTTGAAGACAATGACTTTCAAGCTGAATCACAGTCAAATAGACTTGAACTTAAACCTCCAAATTTGATCTAACCCTGAAGTCAACGAAATTGAAATAAATAATAATATTAAATCCTTACAACTTTCACTCACTCGACTTAATAATTCTATCATTATAGAGTGGTACCATAAACCTACTTTTTCTGGAAGACATTTTGATTACAAATCAAATCATCCTCACCCACACAAAATTGCAATGGTTTATAATTTAACTGATAAGGCTATTTTGCTATCTGACAACTGTTTCCATTATAAAAATATCAAAATTGTTAAAGATATTTTATTAGATAACAATTACCCACCTTAGTTTATTAATAAATATGTAAATAAACGAAGATCATTTTTACACCTAGGACCTTTTGATAATAATAACATAAACAACAACAATGGCAAAAACATAAATTGTATTTCTAGTGGTTATATTGAAGGATATTTCGAAATTCATTGTTCTGGATTAAGAAAAAAGAACGTCTAACTAATTCTACAGCAAATAATCCGATGACATTTATTATTAAAAAAGGAAAAGACACTACAAAAAAACTACATACCAACAACGTTGTTTACAAGTTGAATTGTGATGCATCTCGTGTAGGACAATCCAAAGAAAAATTTGGAATCTGTGTTTCTAAGCACAAGAATAATGTGAAAAAATCGAGCACAAGCAATGTAGTTGCTGAACACGTACTAAATACGTCACATGACTTCAATTGGAATAACGTCATTATTATAGATAAAGAACCATCTTTACAAAAGAGACTGGTTTCGAAAATTTGCCACATATATCTGCAAAAAAATCCACTAAACAGAATGAAGGACACCCGAATGTTATACAGTTGTTATAAACATCTATTAAATCATTGGCACAATCAATAAGAAAAAAAAACTTTTTTTTTTAATAATAGTTCGAGTGGTTCTTAATTTATCGACTGTATATGTTTGATATACTTGTTGTTGTATATTATGTGGAGTGTTTATCGGTGTAGTGAGTGTGGATTGATAGTTGTTTTTTTTTTGACTTCGACGTTATGTTAAATTTAAAATTTGTCAGTCTCGGATGAATGATCTTGAAATGCGGTCTTCGTATAGTTTTTTCACGTGCTGAATGGTTACGATATGACATTCTGTCCGACATAATGTTTTTTTGAAAAAACAACAATTTTTATTAGTGACTATATATATTTTATTGTTTCTCTTATATTAATTGTGTAAAAAATGAGTGTAACATATTGGTGAATGAAAATTGTATCCTTGTCTAGAGTTCTGAAGATGACATTGATCGTTGAAACGTCAACATTAATGAATTAGTGTTGTTTTTTATTATTTTTTTGACACGAAATGATCGGTGACTATTGCTTTCAAACTGAAGTCAAATAGTCTGGATATTGAATTGACTTTCCAATTTGATAATGAAAAAATATGTAATATACTTGGACTCCTTAATCAGCAATCTCGGCAACTACATGTATTTATTTCAGCTTATAAGATGAGGAACTACGGGGCACAATATCTAAAATACCTTGATTTGGACCCGGAAACCTTCTATTAGTCTTTTTTAATGTAAAGAGATACCAAGAGAAACAAATATCGAAAGACTATCGGCTTTTTGCTTTACGACTTATGACTTCAATTGGAATAACTGAGACTGAATTAGTTTTTTTTCTCGGCTTTAATTGGAGTCGACTACAAATAAACGGCAACATTGTTTGGATTGAAAAATATATCAAACTTGTTCATTTCCTTCAAAACAAGTGTTAAACAAAGTTTTTCTGCAAATAGTGCATTGTAACTGACATATTCAAAGCATAAAATTGACATGTTGCAAAGGACGATAAAATTACATTTTTAAAATTTGTGTAAGGGTATTATACAATTCAAAATTGTACTAAAGTTTGCTGGAAATACATGTGCAGTCATGTATTGCAATTCTGTAGGTGATACAAACAAATATTGACTCGCAAAGGTATCTGTCAAAGATTTATGGGATAAATGTACAATTGAGAAATATATAACTGACACATAACTGACGATAATGCGTCTTGAGCTCAAAGAAATGTTAAGATATACTGGACATTCAAAACAAACGATTCCACAGAAAAATAAAGTTAAAAATATTTTATTACATCAACCTACTTCAAAATGGCGCAGTTATATAATAGTCGCGGATTAACATTATTAACATTAACACAATTAAGGAAGACTTATTGAAAAGAAAAAATATTTTTTTCAATATGAGATGTAGTTTCTAAATATAAAGTTGAACATAAACGTGAAGAACTAAACACAATTTTGTGACGTAGTTAATAAAATGTTTAAAATATTCCTACCTGAATCCACTACCGTAAAGAGTGTGTATAGAACAAAAGACTCTTTAGTTTAATTAAATATTAGTAATTCACAAACAAAATGTGTGGTACTACTAAAAACATTCCTTCGGATCATGTTTAAAAAAATTCATTTAATGTTTTTATTTTAATAGAATTTACCTATTAGATTGTGTTTTTTCGTTCAGCAGAAATTTTCCCAATCATAGTGACCTACATTTTCCTTTACTTACGTCATTAAGGACCAAAAGTACAAAAATTTAACATGAAGGTTGACCTATTTCGTGTTAAAAAGTGCAGCAACTTCAAAAATAAAAAAATTACACGTGGTTAACTATTAAAAATCACGATTTTTTTCAATGTTTCTTTTGACTTAACGTTTCTTCCTATTTTTTGGTAAAATTTTGAAAAATTGTTGAAAATTAAAAGAAAATTACAAAGAATTCTGAAAAAATGTTGGTAGATTCCTAGTTGCTAGTTTTCGAGGCAGAAATAAAAATATAGACTATATATAGATTATGTAGCAACTTATATAAAAAATTGTCAAGAACAAAAGATTCTTCAAATTCATTAAGGCATGTACTAGAATTTTGTCATAATTCTTCGGAAACTTTTAAATATTTTCAAATAATTCACATAACAAATTTGTCAAAATTTTATAAATAAAATCGGAAAAATTCCTATGCATTCCTGATTCTGAGAACTTTTCATTCGTTCATTTGAAAAAGGTGAATGTTTTACAGGGTATCCTGACAATTTTCAAATGAAATTTTATTTTGGATTCCATTTTGGGAACCGCCATATTGAAGTTTTCGAAAATAGGCTTTACCGTATTGAATCCCTAACATTTTTGACGCGTTGTTTATATCCATCAAAGATATTGTAATGCGGAAACCGAAAAACAAATGAAAATTGAAAAATAAGCCGTGAAAAATCATGATTTATACGAATTAACCACGTGTCATATTTTTATTTTGGAATTTGCATTTTTTCCGAGACGCCGTTCGAATGTGCGGGGTTTGAGATATAAAAAAAAACATCTACTACAACTTTTTTCTCATTGAGTTTTAATACTAAAAGTTCTGTCAAACTTCCTGTTAAATTTTTGAACATTTTGTGCTTAATGGATTAAGAAATATTTGACAAATCTAGAGTTCGTTAACCTCTTATGTGTATAGGAAATAAATTGTTAGTCAGTTATGATTAAGAACAGTTTTTGGTGTCGATTTTCAATAACTTTCTACCGTTGTCAGCAACTTTTGAATATATTACCTAGTCCAATTCAAATTGTTTAATATCGTAATATATTAATTTCGTTTTGCTAAAATTGACGTTTATTTTTAGTGTAGCATTTTAAAAAATATTATTTGTGTTGACATAACGAAGATGTACAGAAGAATAGAAGGCAATGGCCCTTACTTAAAAATTGTTGCTAATTTAAAAGGGAACTTCTAACAAGCTTTCGTGAGTATCTTTTTTGTAGAATTTTTGTTATTTCTGTTACATTAAGAAGAAGAAAATTCTAAATTCGTTATTATTTTTGGTGCAGCTAAATGTGAAAAACCGTTTCCAATGCATTGAAGTTTGCACTTCGACAGTATCTGAAAATTTTAACGACAGAAAATTCTCAAAGCATAAATATGAATATATATATATTATGTAATGTGGATTATAAAACACCTGAATCGAATTTAATAAAAATTAGCTTAATTTTAAAAAACTAACTATATAATTGATCATTTATCGAACTGCAGTATAATTGATATTGCACACACTATCAACTGGAGTATAATATATCGAACATTCATACGATTTTAACTAAGTTACTTTGATCTCGTCCACGTTTCAAAGGCATTCCCCTTTAAATTGTGCGGGTCAGTTCAGTTCAATTGTTATCACTTGAGATGATTGAAACAGAAATTAACAGCAATCTCTCCTTTGTATACAGCTTGTCGCTTGTCAACTGTCTTGTCGTAACATAACCTATATCCTAGTCTTATCACTGTTGCATTTGTGAGAGATTGTCAGTCATTTGCGGATATTTGCTGAAGTCACTTCGAAATGTTTATGTCAGTAATGCTAGAATAATAAATACTTTCTAACTAAACGGCGTAACTAATCTATCTATAGTTGCAGTGACTAAATCTTTCGGTGCTAACCCGCAACCACATTTAGTCAATATCACTAAATGTTGTCAGTGTATAATATCTGACGTATTAAATACTAAAATTGACAGATTTTTCTGATTATAAATAATGTACAATTTTAAAGTAAGACAAATCTTTTACATATAGAAAAATGTTACAGGCAGCAAAAACTTGATACACGAAACCAATTCTATAAATGAAACAAACACGTGCTTCGAATATGAACTGCTGTCGTTATTTTTGAAATTAACACTACAATTATTATAAAAATAGTTTTACATTAATCTTATATGTTCTAAAATTGTTTTCTTTTTTTTTCAACACACTATGTTACCGTCCGAACGCGTTTGAACAACCTTAAGGCGATTTGTCACAGATCGATGAAAGTTGTTGCACTGTTGCACACTTGTGCTCTTCGCTATACTAGGTGTAATACGTCTTTGCACAATGTGAAAGCAACGTCGCATAATAACTTTTTCAAAAATACACAAGAGATTGATCTCTTCTCGTGCTCTAAGAAACGTACATTTAATTATTTATATAGGTCAGACGTTTGAAGTGTATAATTATTTACATTGTAACCCTTTTAAAGTTATTGACATTAACATTGCTTTACCAGCTTCATTTAGGCAATATGTCAAGTATTACATCTAATACGAATTTGTATGCAATTATTTACATAATTATTAGTGACATCGATATTCCAATTACTTCTAAGATCTTAGAACTACACTCTATATTTTACTCGAGTCTTTAATTAAACCAATATTTACGATGCATTAGTAAGAAAGATGGAACGTTCGTAACTAGTCATTAATATTCTCCAAATATTGAGACTATGTGCTCCTATATTTCCTTCTTCGGATGTAAAGAAGTATTTGTAATTTTAAATATTTTTAAATATTTGTATGATATAAATTGCTCTTATTATTAATTGGTTGGATTCTATTTATGACGGAAATGTATTTGTTTGAAAATTTATGTAATTCTTACATATTAAGCTGAATATATCTTAAATAAAGAATTCCAGTAGGACTGATTCCTACTCAGCGACCCCGAAAACCTCAGTAAGCACATTTTCAGCTATATAGGTATAGTTTTGTTAAAATACACGAGTTTATTATTCCAAATATTGTATGGTATTTTTATAAATACTATAATAATTAGTTTATGTAAATTTCGCGACTTATTATGTTCATTAACATAACAGCAGATCAAATACATAAAAAATGCTTGAAAATCAGTATTTTAATGCCTGAAAATCCCAAACAAAAAGATGGAGTCATAAAATCCTGATTTGCCGAAAACCGATAAATAACAAAATCTGACAGAACGCAACAATTGCCATGTTTTAATGTCGAAGCTCCTATGTTTCCATCAAAGAACCCACTTTTCAGTATCTTATCTTATCTATGGTATCATATTTTGTTAAAGGTATGTTAGGTTTCTAATAAATCATGTAGAAAACAAGAACTGTATGTGCATCTTACAAGTAACACTGCCCAAATGTTACAAGCCGAATGGAATGCAAGTTGGCACATTTGTAGAACTCCGAAAAATAACACAGGACTACAAAAAAGGGGGTCTTGGATGTTGTCGGGAAGCTGTGGGTAATTTCCGACGTAATTGCGTACGTAGAATCCGAACCCGAAGTGAGAATTGGCCCATCACGTCAGGATTTTGAGATATTTGAGGTTATGTACTCGAAAAAAAATGTTGCATTGTTTATGGTTGCGTACAGGATGCAACAATTTTTTTGCCTTCCGTACTATTTGCATCTTTTAGTACTACCTTTACGCTACAAAATTACCTACGACTTTTTCTCCAAACGTTACGGCTATTTTAAAGACTTTGAGACAGATTTATTTTACTGGTATCTTCGTTTGAAAATTTGTACTGGTGATATTTGGCTTTGCCAAATACGAATTTGAAGTCAAGATATCAAAATGGCTAAATAAAGAATAAAGTATAAAAAAATTGTGTCTTCTGTACATAAGCTTAAATGTAGCACATAACGTTTTTCGAGTACATGGCCTCAAATACCTAAAAATCCCTGCCTTCGGGTTCGGATTCTTCGCACAAAATTACGTCGTAAATGATCCACATCTTCCCATGGCAATCGATTAGTATTTTTTAATCGGTAAATAAAAAGGTTCAACGGTTGAAACTGGTCCCTGAATTGCTCGAAAAACCTTAAAATGTATAGTAGCATATATGAAGAAAAACTCATTTCCATAAACGTTTGCGACTAAGGGATCTTTTAGTCACTGATTTCGAATCTGGGGTCATATTTACAAAATTCAAAATGACGGGCCCAAAATGGCAGATCAAATGTTACAAAGTTTCTCCGTTTTTCATACAAAATGATGACCCTAAAAACCTCTACATAGTACTTTTTATGAAAAAACTTTTGAAAAATTTGGTCCACTATTGTCGATGCTGCATTTTGTATATTGCAAATGCTAGAAACCCAAAAAGCCATTAGATACCAAGTGTTATGAAAAGCTGAAATGTTTTCTTAAATTTAGTCATATTGATTTTTTAAATATGACCCCATATTCAAAATCAGCGAACCAAAAAATCCTCAGACTCCAAATTTTATGCAAATGAGTTTTACTTCACATGTGCCTGAATGCAATTATACATTTTAGGGAGTTTTAAAATTCAGGAATTTTCAACCTTTAAACCTTCTTTGCCTATAAAAAAACTACGTATCGATTATAATTAAATTATGAAAAATACTATTTTTCGGAGTTCTGAAAATATGCCACCTTGCAGTCCAATCGGCGTGTGACACTTGGATAGTGCTACTTAGTTAGTGAAGATTAACTGTATTTGGAGAATAATAATAGTCATTGCCCAGATAGCTGAATAAAAAATAGTTCAGAATGATCTCATAACGTGTTCTATAAGATGTCGGATGACGTGATATCATTACGACCTCAAGCGCAGAAAAACCTCATAATTTGACGCATTTGACCTCTTGCAGAGAACATTATGAGATCATTCTGAACTATTTTTTTAATTCTCCTATCTGTGTAGTAACATACCGGACGCGAAGAATCCTGAAATACCGTAATAAAATTTTGTAATTAATGTTTTGTCTTTAATTATTGTTAATTATATATTAATTAACTTCTACACAACAAATTGATTATATTCCTGGTTCGATAGTAACAAAATGTATACAGAAAAGTTGGCCAAGTGTTAGAAAGACAGTGTAAGGCCCATTTCAGTTGCAGTGTGTTCCGAGAAGACAATGATTTTCATTTCAAGTGGTCACCATAAAATGCAGTGTATAATGCATCACGGAAAGGTTTCAAAGAATGACACATACCTAAATACAAGTGCATTTTCACTCTCCTTTAAAAAATAATAAGGTTTTTTAAGACGTAACAAAAAAACTTTGATTTTCTTAAAATTCAGGTACTGAAAAAATAAATTTAATTCTTTTAGCGAAATATATGTACTTGAAATTGATTTACTTCAATCAAGTAATTATGTTTTTGAATCAAAGAAATTTTCATTGGTTTAAGAGAAAATTTATTTCTTTCATGTAAATCATTTCTTTGCAATATTACATCCTGCATGAAAAAATTATTTTTTTGTATCAAGATAGTATTTTCTTAAAGGTAGTAAATCATATTTCTCCTCCCAAGAAATCATATGGTAGATTTAGAAAATGGCAACACTTGGTATCGATAAATATATTCCTGACAATAATTTACTCTTATCAAAAGAATTTTAGTTGATTCAAGTAAATATCTTACTTAAATAGTCGCAAAAAAATATTTATTTAAAAGAAGATCACGCTTTATTTTGAACAGTTACATATTTACTTGAAAGAAATAAATATTATTATAAACATTACTGTGTTCCAATAAATATTTCCATGATCTAAGAAATGTGTTCCTTTCTTTACATATCATTTTTTTTCGAATATGTGCGTATTTATTTGGTACCAAAAATCCTTTATTTCCTAAAATAAATTTATTCCATTCGGCGACTTAAATTGAATCAATTATTTATTCAATTTCAAGAAATATATCCAAGAAATTTGGCGGTTCCTTTGGCTTCAGTGTCTACATGCTTGTTTCTCGGTATTGTCAACAGGTGGCGAATAAATTATTCTGTATATTCGCAATCCGAGAAATCGATTCTAATTGACATATAAGCCTGCATTTCAGTTTTGCCGATGTGCGTATTATAAATGAAGTCTATAAGCGTTTAGGATCGTTTATCGGTATATAAGAAAAACTTGCATTGGAGTGTGAGCGAATACGAGCGTGAGTGATAGCGACTATAAAGTTTAGCTATAATAAAGAAATATACCTTTACTTAATTCGCCCTAAATAATTGCGTACGAATGTAGAAAAAACTATAGAACAAGTAGTAAAATCGTAATATGATACAATCATAATTCTTTATTCAAAATTTTTCCACATAAATATAATATACCTCCTTCAAATAATTATTTACTTGAAACAATGCAATATTTTATGGAGTTAAACAAATATTCACTTAATGTCAAGTTGGAAGAAGAAATTATTTAGTATGGAAAAATTAAAATTTATTTGAAATAAAAATGTATTAGTTACTAATCAGACAGAGAAGAAAAATATTTAGTACAGTGAAGCAAATATTTATTTTCTTTATTTTTTCTTTCTTTCTTTATTTGAACTCAAAAAGTCATTATATTTTTTAAAGTCACTATATTTATATTACTATAAATAAGAACTATTTCAATAAAAACAAGATAATATTTTCTGCAATGAAGTAAATGTTTATACGATACCAAGTCAGAGGAAGAAATTATTTAGTACGGTCAAGTAAATACTTATGAAACTGCAAAATGCCTTGCTTAAACTAAGAATTGATTATCTTGTAAACACGGAGAAAAATAATCAGCAAAATCTGCCGAAAAATCCGCGGATTCTACCAATTTTATCCTATGGGGACAGCTGTTGGAATTCCGTTAGGGATAGCCGATAATTTCAGTTAAATTTACTGAAAAAGTCCGCAAATTTAACGGAAGAAATCTGCTAATGTAGCGGAAATTTAGAGCTGAGCGCGAATTAAGTATGGTTAAGGCTACATTAGCGGAATCAAAACAGCTAAAATTGCATATATTTTCGGCAATTCCAGCCGAAAATTTTAGCTGATATGAATTAGCTAATCCAGCGGAGTCATTTTTCTCCGTGAACCTGAAATATATTGTGGAATTATTTATAATTTGTTTGAAACGGTGAATATTACTCCTAATAAATATTTTGTTTTGATTATTCAGAGAAACCATTTACTTGAATCGAGTAAAATTTGAATGAAACTACTAAATTTTGTTATCAGTGCTATCCCACTTAGGCTCTAGGATAGATACTTACTAAAGTATAACTAATGATTGATAATGAAGAAAAATCTGGCGAATGTGACCAAAATCTGCATTTTTTTTGTGTTTTATGCTTCTTATGGGTTGATAGTTGTTACTATTGTAGAAATGATGAACACCTTCTTTGAATATCATGAAGTTACTAATCAGTAATAAGTAAAATTCTAAATGGCGGATCCAAAAGGACGGTCATTGAAAGTAAAAATATCGTTTCACTATTTCTTCGATTTGCACGAATGCAGTTACATAGAGGATTTTCAAGTGGCTCATTACGAATGTGGTGTCAGAATTCTAAATTCCTCATTGTGGATTTAAAATGTCGGCGATTTTTACTAATTTCGATCTCACACTCCTTTTTCTCAAGTTCTATTTTTCGTAATATAAAGATCTGACCATAATTTTTTTGTTATCTCTACTCGCCATTTTGGACGCCATTTTGAATTACGAAATTGGCACGGTAAATTTTAATCCTGAATGTTTATGAATGCGATTCTATGTTATATTCCTGTTTAATATCACTTTTTTTTCTCTTTTTGATATTCATATTTTCAGTAGGAATTTTACTAAATAATATTACTTGTAAAGCAATGTAACTATCATGGAAATTACAGTTAAAAAATGCATCAGATACGAAGCACATGCATTAGCATTTCATTAATGAAACGATTGCTGCAGATTAAAGGCTAGGAATATTTAGTTTTTTGTTTGGACTCTAAGAATTCTATAGGTCGTCAAAAACCTCAGTGACGTGTAAAAGCAATATTTTCTCTGGAAGCAACATATGTATTGTGTATCTCTCTAGTTTCACATGTACCTACGTACTGTTTAACGATAATCAATAAAGTAGAATCGCGGAAAGTTGTGCTTGATGGTGTGTCATGTTTAACGAAGAAAAATGTTCACATCAGTCAATATTTGCATCGTATCTGAAATTCCAAATGGGATGTAAAATATGAAAATCCACGGAAATAACAAACATGACGTACGCGTAACGGTCCGTATATTTCAGAAAATTGATACGAGAAAACGTTGGATTTCAAAAGATCACTAACGAAAGATTTCATGAAAATGTATCGCTTTTCTTATATCCGGATAAATTCAAGTTTTTGAATAATTTAAAAAAAAATAGTTTGTTGATTTTTTTACAATTTATTAATATGAAATATTTTTTTTCGCAATTTTACAAGTTTGTAAACTATTTGAAGCTTGCAGGCGTGAAGTAAAAGTGATATTTCTGCACCCAGTCCTTGCATAATGCGATTACATGCGCGTAAACATTGAAAATTGCTTTCCAGCTCGTTCAAAAGTTATTGACATTAAAAGTTACGTGACAGCGTCGCGTATTTATGGACTATTGGGTTTTATAACGGCAGTTCGGATTTATTAATTGATTTACAGATTCCAATTTTCACACGTGCGCCACCTATTTTTAACTCGTCTCTTAATATTTCATTTGTATATATATTTGGCATTTAAAAATAACACGTAAGTTTAAAAAAGTCAATGACGCTTACTGTATAAAGACGAAACACATACATTTTTAATGAAAGTTTCTAAAATTATCAACGTTTTTGTTATAGCCCAACGTAACTTACTTTCTGACAAAAAAAGTTTTAACTTTTGCTTCATAAATATACGCGTAGTTTGTACTAACTATATTCTTTGTTTTTAACTACAGAGGAAACCCTCAAATATTAATTAAAGGAAAACATAATCTAAGAGTAATAAATAATTTAATTTTCTTTCTTTTTAAAATACTTTATAATTAAACATGTTACAATTGGTTATAATTTAATGAATAAATATAGTTTCTGACACCCAGCTCTAGGGAGTATGTATTTCTTACGAGATGCTGACAGAAGATAATTTTGTCCCAACAGTAATTCAATTTGAAACTTCTTCATGCGTAAATTTAATTTTGCTCTTAGTAAAAAGTCACAGTAAGAAATTTCATGAAATCGACTGGATGTAATGTTAATCATGTTAGATTGTGGCGAATCGATTTTGCAATGCGTTATTCTTTCAATAAAAATTAGTAAAAGAAAATTAGTATCGAAGAACGAAAAATCAGTAGTGATTAGTAAATTATTGTTATTAAACAGATAATAAAGATTATAGTATTTTAAAAAATCTAATATACATTTGATAATTAGCTTAATAGATTTGTATTATTTATGCTATACATAAGTAGCAATTATTGGTAATAGAATTAACGTTGGAATTAAAGTCAAATTAAGAGAACAAAGCAATGGGAATTAATTTGCAGTATGGATTAACAGTCGTTAAATAGAGAAAAATACGACAAAATTATTATTAATAGATGATACAGTTTCATAAATAAATACATTCATAGATTTTCAAAATCGATTTTCTTGAAGTCAAATACAGTTCTGCGTCAAAGAATCAGTTATAACAAACAATATCAATACGTAAACAATCTGCAGTGACTAAATTTGCTTTTCACAGGACGTTTAATTTAGGTGTTAAAACAAACAGTGAATGTTGCAATGGCAAAATTCTTGTAATTCGAAGTTGGAAAGATTCCAACTGCACCTAAACTTGAGCAACCAATAAAAGCATGCCGTGAACCATGTAATGCAAAAAATGAATTGTAAACTATTAGTTTATTAGATATCTTACGACATTCGTGTATTTTTAAAATATCTATGAATATACTCAATAATTAAACAAAAAATGTAAAACTTTTCTTAAAGAAATTGTATATAGAATTTTTAAAGCATTTTTAATTCATTTTTGAAATTCATATTTAGTTTTTTAAATTCATTTTATTTCATCGTTACGCAGTTAATTTTTAGGGGGAATTGCGAAATATAGAAATTTATTTTTTGATTTCATTTTATATGGAATATTAACGTTATAAAGTTCTGAAAATTAAATTATTACCAGAAGAATAAACTTCGCTTTCATCTCGAGGCATCGAAAATTACGACCGAGTGTAGCGTACGTTACGATGTGGTGAGTGGGTTAAGCAAAGCAAGCTGGAAAATGTCCCCAGTATTAATTTAATAAATTGCGGAATATGTATAGGTGCATCATATTGCATTATAATAAATAAGATAAACGTTTATTAATCAAACAAGTATGATATAAATGCATTAAAAACCTTTGCGATAAACACGAAAGTTTGGAATTGTAATTTTCTTCTTATTTTACTAGATGACATTACAATTATTGTAGTAAGTGTTAATAATTATGTTCCCATATTTATATTCCAGAAAATCTATACATAAAATGAATACTAAAAATCATATATTTTTTAAATACTAGATTATATTTAATTGTTAAATTCTTTGGGCAATAATGAATTGTAGTTTACCGATGCATTCCAGAGTCATTTATAACCCTTTGAGACCTACATATCAAAGGATATACTAATTATTTCAAAATGTATGGTACACGTAGTTTTCGGGATCGCTGATTACGAATCCGATATCAACTTTTCGAAATTCAAAATGGCGGATCCTATATGGCGAGCATTTTTCGCTATTTTGAATTTTGAAAAACTAACATCGGAATAACCAGCGACCCCGAAAACCCCAGAGTATAGATTTTCACGAACTTATTTGACGTTTATAAAATTTTTCCTCCATATTGGATTCGCCATTTTGAATTTTGAAAAATTGATATCGCCGATTTCACGCCTCGATGGCGTTCGAAACAAAATGAAAATGTCTATTAACAGTTTATTAATTAAATGAAATAAAATCCTGGCGGTCCATCAAATTTTTAATAATAAATACCCATTTATTTGATTAAAAATGTTTTTGTCAATTATCTGAAAATCGGGAATATGGACATTTTTTTTGGGACAGTGTTAATGTCACAAGAACTTTTAATTTCTTAATTTAAAATAAAACTGTTGAAACAGTCAAACCATTTCACAAAATAATATGTCAGTTTCAAATTCGTCATATTTTTTAATATTATACGTAAATTTTTACTTTCGTTTGAAGAAAAGAAACTATTTTTTTAATGTAAATGAACCGTTTCTCTGGACTGTAGTTTCTAAGAAATGATATTAGATAAAACTGCATATAATATCAGTAATTTTGTATGATCATTGGACATTTTTAATTAGAGTATTTTATCCCTAGTAATAAAGCATAAGATTATTTTATTTAATTACAATAACTGTGATTCAGTTACGCTTATGAGTATTCATGGCATTATTTCATCATTGGTATGCTAAAAATATGTTATTATTCTTTCTATATAGAAAGAAATGTCTCTGTATATAATCAATCTTTCCATAATACCCAACTGAATATTCAATTCCGCATCGAAGGATATTAATTTCTATTTCTACAGCTATTGGTGTATCTCCTTAAAGTAAATAAATTATTTGTGTGAAAATATTGATAACTACACGTTGAAAAGAACACTTGTTATCAACTTTGAATTACGTAATGCAATTTATATGTAATAAATGTAAAATAAAAAATGAAGATGACGTTCTCTGTGGCGGATTTTAACGAATTACGGCTTATTTTTTTGAGAAAAAGATTCTCTACAACTTTACCGTACGGTATTTTCAAATTTCCGAAGCCAACGATAAATTATTTCTATTTATGTTAAAAAAGAACTATTACTTTTTACGAATTCTGAGTAATTTTGGTGGTGATCAGACAAAGAATCTTAAAAAAATTATGCGGCAAAGTTAAAGAGATGCTTTTTCTCGAAATAACTAAGCTGTCATTCGTTAAAATCGATTCATTTTTTTTAAATTCTTGACAGCGGAGAAGATAAAATTTAAATCAATAACAAAAGTGGCTTAACAAATTATTTTTGCACATTTCAATTTTTTTCAAGAAGAAAAATTACTAGTGAACATGACATTATTGAAAACGTTATTAAATATGTTTCCGCAACATGTGTTATGCTGAGGTCTAACCATCTTCAGTATTAATAAAAATCAACGGGGTATTGAATGGACATTTCTTTGTCAATGTTAAATCCCGCATTTCATAACTATAAAATTCTCTAAATATATTTGTGTTTGGGGTTATGAGGTGTCACCAGGACAAGAGAATATAACAAATTACCAGTCTAGATAATTAGGTGTAAATGACCTTAGTGTTATGCTCACTGTTAGAAATGTTCAGAAATTTCGGATACTTTTATGTTACCGAAGTAACAGAATTTTACTAAATTCGGTAACAGAAAGTACCATTACGTTATATTATCATAAAATTATGAAACTGTACCAGAAAATTACGAAACTGTTACAGAAAATTACGAAACTGTAACAGAAAATTCAAAAGGAAACTGTGAAACACGGTGACATTACTTTGAATTGTAGTCGCTAGGTGCGGTCGCGCACCCATCGCAGAAATGGAATTTTCATTCGGTTATAAAGGATCCCTAGGTCAACCATCTACTGATGGTTATACCCAACTGGGTATAACGAGTGTTACCCGAATATTGTTAAATTGTATAATGTCGATTCTGTATATACAGGGTCATCGAAAAGTATCGGACCCCCCTAATATCTTCAGTTAGAATGCACTTAGGAGAAAATGTCCAACAGCAAAGTTGTATGGTTTCAAGCGGGGAGTAAGATGATGACTTTGACTTTGACTTTGACCTTGACCATGTCCTTCAAGGTCATTTCAAGGTCAATCTAATTTTTTTAAATAAAACCCCCTACATTTTATTGCATATTCTTATAGCTTATCTCGAGAGCTTTCCAAAACACTATAATACAATATTTTTTTATTAAGTACTTTTTGAGTTATAAAGGTTTGAAGTTAACAATTTTTTGACACAAAATGTAGAATATCTTGTAAAATATTATTTAGTTTTCAGTAATCATAACCTTAATACTTTTGTGCGCGGAATAATGAGACCAATTAACTGGTTTAAAGAAAATACATTAATCGGATCCCCCTAATATTTTCAGAAAGAATGCATTTTGGAAAAATGTCCAATAGCAAAGTATTGTACGGCTTCAAGCAATTATGCTAATAGGCTCTGGCGAAAAACTGCCCGAACGTAATCGCGAGAAGCTGCTCGAATGCGTGATTTCCGAAGGCGTTAGCGGGAATCTGACCGAAAGCGTTGGCCAATCTTTATTCTCTCACTCTCGCAGGCACCAATGTACGAGCTCTTGAGCAAACAATACGGATCACTGATTTGAAACTTTGATGCAGTGCTGTCTTCTTCTTAGCGAGCAGCAGTCACCTCGTGGACGAAAACGAACAGCCTAAAAAATGTTTTCTGTAACAAACCATTGCGCTTCAATTGATTATCCCAAACATCTTCATTTTGTTTCCAATAGCCCAGAAATTTTTCGTAAATATTATTAATTGATCTATTAGATTTTCAGTTGCTCAACGAGCTTTTTGCTAGTGCTGGTTAAAATAAACAAATCGATAGTTGGACCAACACTTAATAATTAGTATTTTTCTCTACTTAATTATCTAGATCAATTTCCTATCACGTACCTGATTAATTCTTCTTCGCTCTAATTAAGAATGGCGGAGCTTTCTGAAAGAGATCGAATAACACTGTTAATGATGCGAGGATGGGGAGATCAACAAAGAGGGTATAAAACAGTAACGCGATTATTTAATGAAAATTTTCGGAATGAAAATAATAGGATCTCCAGAAGTACTGTAATCCGTACTATTCAACGTTTCGAGGCCATTGGTAGCGTTAAAAGCCGCCCAAAATCTGGTAGACCTAAAACAGCAACAAATAATGATAAGGCATTAGATATTTTACAGTCTTTCGTTGAAGATCCCCATATTTCCATCAATCGCGTTGCACAAGAACACGAAATCGGTCATGCATCTGTCAGTAAAATTCTGAAATTGAATAAATGGCATCCATACAAACTCCATTTGGTCCAAGAGTTGTCCGAAAACGATTTTGATAGACGCATCGAATTTTGTGATCTTATGATGGAGATGATTGTCGACGATCCTCTATTACTTGATAATATTGTTTTCTCTGATGAGGCAACATTTGAACTGACTGGAAATGTAAATAGACACAATTGTAGATACTGGAGTGACGTTAATCCTCACTGGAAAAGAGACAATCATACTCAATATCCACAAAAAGTTAACGTATGGGCTCGTATTCTTAATGGTAGACCAGTTGGCCCTTTCTTCATTGAAGGCAATTTGACAGCACAAGTATACCTAGTCATGCTTCGCGAACAAATTGTTCCAGCTATTCGAGACATAGCTGGTGGAAATATGGATGAAATTTATTTCCAACAGGATGGAGCTCCACCTCATTATGGTGTCATTGTCCGTCAATATTTGAATGAGGTCTTTCAGGACAGGTGGATAGGGCGAAGGGGTCATATTGAGTGGCCACCTCGGTCTCCGGACTTGACCCCACTTGACTTTTTTTTGTGGGGTTACTTGAAAAGTAAAGTTTATGCCACCAAGCCTCAAGATTTAGATGATTTAAGAGGGAGAATAACGCGAGAGATAGAACTAATACCGCCAGAAACGTACCGGAATGCGGTTTCGGCTGTTTATAACAGATTGGCACATTGCCAGGCTGTTGAAGGGCAACAATTTGAACATTTGTTGTGAATTGTTTGGTACAATTAAATATTTTGCCCAAGCTAACCAATTGGAATTAAATTTGCCTTAACTGGCCGGACTCACACACCACTCTTGCCTTAACTGGTCGGACTCGCACACCACTATTGCCTTAACTGGTCGGACTCGCACACCACTTAACAAATTGTTAACTTCAAACCTTTATAACTCAAAAAGTACTTAATAAAAAAAAGATATTTTATTATAGTGCTTTGGAAAGCTCTCGAGATAAGCTATAAGAATATGCAATAAAATGTAGGGGGTTCTATTTAAAAAAATTAGATTGACCTTGAAATGACCTTGAAGGACATGGTCAAGGTCAAAGTCAAGGTCATCATCTTACTCCCCGCTTGAAACCATACAACTTTGCTATTGGACATTTTCTCCTAAGTGCATTCTAACTGAAGATATTAGGGGGGTCCGATACTTTTCGATGACCCTGTATATATGTATATATGTATATATCGTATTTTTTCTACCTTGATGCACATTTACAAAACAGTGTTGTTTTTATTAAATTTTCTGTTTCTATTTTTCTAATAATAGGGTAGCCTTCTATTCCCCAAACGAAGGACAATAAATCATAGAAACACAAAAAAATATGATAAAGCAAACAAATTTTACTCCCCTTATACTATTCTGTTAATGTAATTGAAAATTCTGAAACTGTAACAAAATTTTCTGAAACATGTAACCGAAGCTTTTTACGGTTACCGTTTCCAAAATTTCTGTTCATGTTTCGTAAAATTCTGAAACGGTAACCGTAAAAAGCTTCGGTTACATGCTTCAGAAAATTACTACAGAAATTTCTAACAGTGCTGCAATAGTCATTTGGCAATAGTGAAATAACATAAATTGCAAAGTAATAATACTTTTTTTATGCTGTTCAAGAAAAGGTAAGGTATTTTTTCATTTATGTGCTCCTAAGGTTTTGAGTGCCTTTCTAAATACATCATAAAGCTTTATAGATAATTTTTACTGACTGAATGTGGTAGTTAGTCACTAAAACAGATTCTTAAAATATCGTTAATTAGCAAGAAAGAATATGAGTTGTATTTAAAATCTATGTATTTAAAATTATAAAGTGTTAACTATTGTTTTCTCTACTATCTTTCCTACACGAACACAAATATTAAGTTTGTATATATCAATAAATATTTACTCGCTTTTACTAAACATATCTATACATGATTTAAAGGTTAACTTTTATCTCTTTCAAGATGTAATTAGTAACGAATATTTAATAATTTCGATTGATAATTATTTGATAAACCACACTGTATATTGTTGAAATTAAATCAAATATTAAGTTACGGAACGCCATCATTAATTATAAGCTACATTAATGACGGTCCGACATAAAATATACAATTTCTTTTTTTTTTAATTTTATCCAATGTTTTTTTTCTTTAATAGTGTATAATTTTTTTTTTCAAAGATTTACATTTGAATGTATATAACAAAAAAAAATATTTTTGTTTTGTTTTGTTCTCTTTCTTTTCCTAAAAATATATTATGAAAATCATCGCAATGACCAAGAAAGAAGTTACTTTGATTTATTTCTACGATGGACATAGTAATATATATAAATTTATATTAGCTGCTTAAATAGACTTTTTAAACTAAGCAACAGTAAGTTCCGAAAATATCAGATGAATTTTAACGAGTGACGACTTATTTTATTTAAAAAAAATGATTACTTTTCACAATTTCTGAGTAATTTTAGGGAAGCAAAAAATTGCAGCAAAATATGTAAATAATGAATTACAAAATGGTGCAGCATATATGCTACACCATCCTTCAAAGGGTTAAGACAGTTATAAAAGTTGTTTAAGAAATAATTTTTGCAGGTATCAGTTTTTTCAAGAACAATAATATTTTCTCCCTTCCACAATGCCATTGTTAGTGAAAATTAAATTCTTGGAAACATTTAATATTTCAAGTTAAATATTTTTCTCGATCATAGGTGCTGTATACTGGGGTCTAATTACTTTAATAAGAGCAGAATTTTGTATTTTCCTAAATGCTTTTAAGACATGGTTCGATAAAACTTCTGACATCTGACATTATAAAAGTGAATTCGAACGAAGCCGCATGTTTCTTTATTCAATAGTATTTTTCATGCTCTGTTATAGCTATGGTTACATAGCCCAAAATATTGCATCTTATAATTAGTATACTATCACAAAAGAATCTTAATTTATATAATACAAGAACCGTTCATGTATTATGTTCTAGAAAAAAAAACATAGCCTGTAAGAGTATAACTAATTATTTAACCTATTGGTAGTGCGGAGTTTTGTTTGAATAAAGTTTGAATAGCGGTGGCATTAAAAGAAAGCAAGGATTAGTCAGTTGTTTTGTTTATATATTCATTTTTAGCGATGCATTGTCTATACGACGGTACATAAATAATAACAAGGTCAATAGATCATTCAGTTTTCGTCGCGATTTTATAGTGTATGGATCGTTTACGTTTCAAACTTTGCTGAACAACACGGCATGGGTGAGTGCCATATGGCATTTTTTATTTAAATTATATATTATTTAGCCTCACTTGCATTTGGCAGGTTAACATAATATATTTAATATATAATGATACATACTTTGGAATTATCAAGACAATCTATTTCTTACACGAGTTTTATAAAGAAAATATTTACATGTTGTAAAATATTTTAAATTGGTCGCAAACTGCCTTTTTAGCCCTCCAAGTCCTTCTGAAAAAATTTCATAGATAAACTTAATCAAATTTGACCAGCTTAATTATGTAACTAAAATGACTAGACTAAGATGGATCATTAAAAATGTTTGTTACATGTCCTTTGAATCCCGTTTAAAAAGTTACTGATGAAATCATTTATTACTATTTTTTTAATAAATATTTTATATAACTGAATCTATGCCTGAAGTGTCACGTTGCCACCTTAATACATAGTAATTATTTAATTAAGATTACATATAAAATAAAAAATTGATTACGTACGTCACGTATGGTCGAATCTAAACGTTTAAATCTCCAGACGTCTACATAATTCGCTTTCCGGCATTGTGAAGAAAATTTACCACAGTATGTGACATTTTTGACATATTATCACATTTTTACTCTACTATTTGTTTTGATATCATCATTGTATACAAACATGGTTTGAAAATGATTTAAAAAATATTTTGTTTTCCAAAATTTCCGAATCCACACTGAGAAAAACCATCCATCGTTAAATGTACTATAGCGTATAGTTGAGAAAATATGGCTAAAACAACTATGTAAAATAGTTAAATTTACCACTTTCGTAGTCGATTTTATATAATTTTGTTGAACCAACTACCTCCTCATGGTTTTTTTAACTAATATCATGCACAGTCCTCATTTTGCACTATGTTCATAGTCATTTTAACTACTTTTTTTTTGTGAGTGCATTTCTAATAAAATAAAAAAACTACCTTTTTCTGTTTAGGGACGAGATTACCACAAAAATTGAATTAAGTTAGCCATGACTTTTCTTATTATAATCCATGGTGTAATAAATTTAAAAATAACTTCATCCTTACAAAACAACTGAAAATAAATCTTAAGAATACCCCAGTATTTTATTATTATTTTACAAAAATAATTGTCAACAGCATCTTATTCCAATATTTAATATTCAGCCTAATAAGATTTAGTAGAATCTTAGCCCAAAATGAAGAACTATGAGGCAAGTATATTAAAACTGATATCATGCCCTAATGGGGCTGGGTATTCGACACTTCCAAAGACTCGTTTGGTGGTTAGACGCTTCCCCATGTACCAGGAACTTAATCATTCGGCATTTTTCAATGATGACTAATGTTCGGTGGGACCCTAGCCCACCTAATTCTGTGCATAGTCGGTCAGCAATCAATTTTATCAAATAACGACCCCTGTGTTCGTATTCAAAGGGAGAGGGAAACATTTGTCAGTGAGCATGCGAAGATCGCAGCTTCCGTACGCGACAGAGAATTCCCCATGTGCAATAGGCAAAATGCGGGTGCGAAGGTTAGCGGTAACGAGCGAGGAAAAGACGAGGGGTAAAAGCGTTAAGGGAAGGAAAATGAAGAGAGTGAGAGGATCGAAGAGCATAATGACTAAAACGAGGAACAAAGAGAAAGCTCGTGCAAGGGGAGTGGAAGGAAAGAGATGGAAAACCGAGTGGGAAATGCGGATAAAATTAAGGGGTTCCCGAAGAGGGAAAGAGAGCAACCTGAAATGAACGGTGGAGGATGCAATGCAGAAAAGGACAGCTTCAATTTCACAGTACAGGGAAACAAGACGAGAATAAAGTTAGAGAGGAAAGAGGTAACTAACCCACAGAGGGGAAATTCGCGATCCGAGCGAAGCAAGGCAGGAAGAATATAAGAAAATAAGACGGAGAAAATGAAGTACCGTATTTATAGCATTGAGGGTGGAGAGACAAAGAAAAGTATATAATAGATGGGATATGGACAATCCTTAAAAACCTTTAAATTTGAGGTTATGAAAATGCAAATGTACTTTAATAATGTTTTTTTTTTAAATTTATATAATTTATAATAACGTCGATTAATCTGCACTTAAGGAAGCAATGGGTTGCGAATTTTAACTCTTGTAGTTGAAATGTAACTTTGAATTTATACCTATTTTGCATCAGTTTCTTTATATTTCTGACATATTTTTGAATTTAGTGTATGTAATGCACTCTAAATTTCTTAAAGTGGATTTTGAGCCAAGTTCGACTTTGTCTAGAGTGAATGAGTAATTTCTACTTCTATGCAGCAAAATATGACGTTTTAAGGCAAAACAAAACTGTCAGCTTAAAAAAGCGATTATTCCTAACCTGATAACCTATAAACGAACATTCATTTTTTGGCATAAGTTTACGAATTAAGTTTCCATCGTCTTGAAAAACATTCTTTAATATTGGCATTGTAGGATTAAAGTTTGTAAATGAGTTTTAGATAAAAGTATGAATGTTGAGTACCTAACTATTCCCATGGTTTCTTTTAGGTACAATATAATTTCAATATGAAGTCAAATGATTTTAAAGAGAGGTGGCTCAATTCTTGCTCATTAAAGGTGAAATTCACTATAAACAAATAGTTTTCGCCGTAAAAGAATTCCGAGTGTACTTTCTGTAATCTTGGCAGTAAGTTACTAGAATTGGGGGGAAAATAGGAATGATTTATTTATTTATTTATACATTTGATATACACAAAAACACGTATTTTGTAGAAAAAAATCGTTTGCTCGGAAGAATCGATTGCTCAGGCTTTGAGTATTTTTCATATATTTTCCATATAGCTTTATAGCACATATATTTTATTCAGAATTCTTTAGCAGCTTAATAAAAAAATGTTTCTGCATGGAATGTGCAGGAAGGAAGGTGCATGGAATGTATATGACAGTTTTTACTCGGGGCTCTTCGGGTTGTTAATTAACAATGTAATCACAGATTTTCAATATTCAAATGGCACATCGAAGATCGAGAACTGACGTGTGAACGGTCACTTGATCCAGATGAATCTTGAAAATCCACTAATTCTCAGTGAATAGTCACTGATAGCCAATGAGAATCAATGAAGTTTCACTGTTACAATCGGTGAAACGAAGTTACTTTATGAGATAATAAAATAGATTCACTGCTTGAATAAGTGAAATTGGCTTGCTTGAAGCAGTGGAATTGATTCACTGACCGAATCAGTGACTACTTCTGTTTTTTTTCGACCACATCGTCTGGGCCACACTGAAAGCCTTCTACCCCCACACCATGTATTAATGTCAGTCCATTTATCGATATAAAATGTTTTCACAATCCACTTATTGCACCACTGACTTTGTTGCCACATCTGCGTTTCAACATTAAAATTTCTCAACCAATTCATCAACCAATTATACGGTGCATCTGCAAACAAATGGAGATTTCCTCAACGAGTGACATGCCTTGTTTGGGAAAAGGTCAATCTGAATAATTTTAAGGTTTTGCAAAGTAATATTCTTTGGTTGAGAGATTCCGAATGTTTGTAGTCTACTAGACAAGGTTTAGGTTAGGTTAACTGCGTCGTTTTCCTTTCCAAATGAGAGTTCTGAAGTTGTTTGCTGAACTCTGAGCAAAGTGTCCCTGGCTCGAATTTTGGATTTGAGTTATCAAGTCAACCGGCAAATTCGAGCTAAGTTCCGAAATCTGTCCTATGTTCTCTCGATGATAAATAAAAATATTATTTTATTTTGAAAAATATTAATTATGAAATTCAGTAAACTAATAACTCTTATTGATAAAATACTTACCTTTTTTAAACGAAAAATCAATTGACATTTAAAAAGTTTGTCCGCCAGATTGGATCCGCTATTTTGAATTTTAAAAATCTGACCTTGGAATCGAGAACGGTGATCTCTAAAATATATTGATACTACCTGTATGATTTAAATAAAATTTTCAGCCAAATAATATGCCCCTCGAAGGGTTACAAGACTGGAGCATTTCGAAATTCAAGATAATTCAAGGACATTTTGACATAACAAATTAGAAATGGAAGAATTAATGTCGGAGATAGAAACGGAAATATATTTCTATTCGATCAAAAATAAATATTTACGAAGATGTTTTAAGTTGCCGTATACAAATTTAAATTCATAATTTAAAAAGGGAATTAAAAATATTAGAACAAATATTGTGTAAAATAGTATGTTAAAATAATGGAAGCTGTGGATTTCATATTTTTACGGAGAAAAATAATCGGCAAAATCAGCCGAAAAATCCGCAGATTCTACCAATTTTATCCTATAGGGACAGCTGTTGGAATTTCGTTAGGGATAGCCGATAATTTCAGCTAAATTTACTGAAAAAGTCCGCAAATTTAACGGAACAAATGTGCTAATGTAGCGGAAATTTAGAGCTAAGCGCGAATTGAGTAGGGTTAAGGCTACATTAGCGGAATCAAAACAGCTAAAATTGCATATATTTTCGGCAATTCCAGCCGAAAATTTTAGCTGATATGAATCAGCTAATCCAGCGGAGGCATTTTTCTCCGTGTTAAATGACCCTGAAGAATTTTTAAATACAAGATGATTCCACGTCATTTTATTATTGAAAATTGTAAATGACGAATCCAACGTGAGAGATATAAATGGAAAAATTTCTATTTAAGAACAAATAATCATTTAGGAGGATTTTATAAGATGCCGAATGCAAATTTCAATTCCGTATTGAAACGATGTTGAACAACATATAATAGATAAGAATATACCTAGTATAATTAAAATTTTATAAAATATTTATTAAAAAGTGTAGTATAATTAATACACAATTGAAAATATAGTTAAACAAAAAATTTTTCAAAATTTGCGAATTTGTGGATCCAATGTGGCGGTTGAAAAAACTGAAACTCGCGTAGATTGGCATAAACTTGTTACTTGGAAGTTTTGTGGGGTCGGTGATTACGAATTCGGTATAAGTATTTATAAATTCATAATGGCGGATCCATAATATCGGACAAATTTTAGAAAATTTATTCGGATTCTTTTGAAACTAGTTACTCCGAGGTTTTTTAGGATCACTGATGACGAATCTAACGACAGATTTAAAAAACAAGTTTCAAGTGAATCCGAATGAATTTTTAAAAATTCGTCCGAAATATTGGATTCGCCGTTTTGAATTTGTACTAACTAATGCCCGATTCGTAATTAACGATCACGAAAAGCATCGAGTAACAAGTTTCAAGGCAAGCTAAGTGGATTTTTTAATTTTTTTCATGCGCCATTTTGAAAATTGAAAATTTTGCAAATCCGACCCCGGATTTGTATTCAGCGACCCCAAAAACCCTATTTACAATAGTGGTTTCAATGTTTTGTCTATTATCCTAATTGCGTGACTGAAAGGGTTAAAATCGTCCGGTTATTTACATACTGGCGCCATAAAAATAACACATTACTTGAACTTTAAAAACACATTACGCCATTTTCAAATTTACTTATTGACTGGAAATATGAAGGTAAAATATTGCTCTGATTTCTTATTATATGCTAAAAATTCATTAATGAAACAAAATTGTAAATATTTTGTCCGAAAAATTGCTGTTAGTTGTTAAAAATAAATTATTTTGCAGTGCCGTTTATAGAGTTCCATATCTAATCAACACAAACAATCTCAACATATAAATTCAACATTTAATAAACTTGGCATTGTAAATCTCAACATTTGACAATTTGACAAAATTTGAAATTGCAAATTTTGAGTTTGCAAATTTCGAGTTTGAATGTTGATATTGCAAATGTCAATATTTCGTAATGTTCATTAGACCTCTTTCCGGTTATAGATACTGAAAGATCGAAGTCATAAACGTAAGAAGTTATTTTTAACATTTTTTTATTTTCGTGTAACCCACTATTCAGCATTGCTTAAAATTGACGCACAAAGCGTCATTTGGAATATATTATCCTCTATTAGTGTATCACTAGTGCGCGAAGTTGGTGATTTGCGCATGAGTGTACCGGGTGCGAAACTCTAGCACGTGTATCGTACGCTATTGGTTTTTTTAATATTTCCTGAGAGAATTTTTTCGTCCACTATTTTGAGTATGCGAAATTGCGTTTCGCGCACCAAATTTAAGATATAATTTACATCAATATCAAGACTTAATATATTCTTAAATAATGTTGGTTTTTTTCGGTCATATATATAATAGAAATAAAAAATAGTTGAATTAATAAAGATTAGAGGATAATGATGAAAAGGGGAAAAACAGATGAGGGTTAATAATTTGGAGGATTTTTTTTGTAATATAATTAATCAATGTAAATCTAGCAACGTTTCGACTCGAATATGAGTCCTCTTCAAGGCAATGTAAGAAACCGGTGGTAATTGCGTCGTATTTATACTAAATTAGGGGATATGAAGTTTTATATCTGTTGGTGGTGTCGTAATAAGAACACCGGAACCGTTGACAAACTATATATGAATTTAGGAGATAAAATGGGATTCATTGCAGAAAGGGATGGTACACTTCCGGTAGCTTTGATGTTTCGAACTGGATGTTGAGGGTGTTGTTCTCTTTTTAATAAAATAATTTTCAAGGTGACCTCTTTTTGCCCAGTTTTTTTCTTTTGCAAGGATTATGGTGTTGTCAGAATCAAAATCGTGTCCAGTTTCAAGCATATTCTATGTTCCGAGATTTTTGCAAAAATTATTTCTCTTGTGTTCATTAATTCGTGTTTTTAGAGGCCTGTACGTCTGTACGATATATGATTTGTTACAATATTGGTTTTAAAAGGTGTTGACAATATCTTTATATTTTGATTTTTGAAAATTTGAATATCAAGTCCTGCTCTTTTATAACCCAACATTCAAAGTTTCTCTAACTCGCCCGTACGAGAAGTGAGACGACGCCGACTATAAACGAGGGTAAAAGTGAGATAAATCTGGAGATAAATAGAAGCGATAAACAGGGAGGGTAGTATAAAGCAACAAAGACGGCAGGTGTAATTCCCAACAAGGCTCAAGGAGAAGGGGAAAGGGAGAGGGCGGAAGAAGGAAACGTTTCAAAGGATTTACTCAGAAATCCAATCACACGCGGCAAAAGCAAAGAAAAGCAGGAGGCGACGGCTCGCGAGATAAAAAAAAAATACGCGAAACGGAAATACGGAATACCTCTCGGTATCATAGGAGAAAAAGCTCGAGAAGGAAACCCCAATAGCGGAAGGGAAATTTGTTGCGAAAAAAGTGACGTAAGAAGGCGGCGAAAATAAACGTTATCAAAGAAAAAAAAAAGAAAGGGTGGGAAGGAACGGGAGAATCTCTCGTTATTCTCTCGTACGTCGGTGTGACATAACGAAGTAAACGACACCGTATACAGGAATAAAAGTTAAAAAAAAAAAGTGTCGCGTGAAGCGGGAAAAAAAATAACGAGTGAGGGAGACAAAAGGTAGGGAGAAAAGCTGGGAGAGACCCGGTGAAAAATCGAAAGAGCGAGAGAGAGAGAGACGGAGCGCGCGCCGATGTCGTGTCAGGTAAGGGGAGAAAAGCGTGGGAGGGGAGGCAAGTAGAAAGGGAAAAGATAGGCAAGGCAGTAGAAAAATTACGTAAAAAGCGGCCAGTAGTAAAGGGTCCTGGACGACTGATTTGATTTTTGTTTAAGTGCCAGAGCTGTTGCGCTCGGCCGTGGCGGCGGCGCGGAACAGCGCGGCGGCGCCCCTTGGAAAATGTACCGCTTTTCCAGATGCTACGTCACTGCACGCAGCATGGCGTTGGGCGAGAATCGTTCCGTCAGTCAGGTCTCGACCGCCGTCAACGTCAATACGACGGCGCTTGAGAGCCTATCGCTGACGACGTGGAGAGTGCGTGTGTCTTTTTTTTCCCTACTTGCTCTCTGGTTATTTTCGTCTTCTCTCTTTCTTTCGCTCGGTGTACCCAGCATCCCTCTCTCCTGCTTCCTATCTATTGTTTTCTCCTCTCTCTCTCTCTCTCTCTCTCTCTCTCTCTCTCTCTGACTTGTGCGCGATCTCTTTCTGTGTCGGCATCCCTCCCAGCATCTTTCCATCTCTCTCGCTCTTGCAGCATCCGGTCCTTTCTCGTAGATCGGGTTGCGTGCGGCGAAATAACGAAGTGAATCTCTGTACGCGATGCACGTGCAGGTGGACCGAGGTCGCCGAAACCTCCGTTGAACCCCCCCGACCGTGAACCCGTGACATCTCGCTTCCAAGAATATGTGCATCGACGAATTGCAGTGCACGGGTAAGGTGCGACGTGGACCCGGATCCCGCGATGCCCGCTAGGGTATCTACAAGTTGGTCGACGGACACAAGTTGGTGCATCGTCGTCGGTGCTTGGCAGATTTTTGACGTTACCCGAGGCAAGACCGTCGGCGTCGTCGTCGTCGGCGACGGCGACGGGTGCCCACATGCTGTCACGAGCGGCATCGATTCAGGATGCACGATAGCGACCCGGACGATCGCCCGTCGATAGTCGCGAGCAAATGTGCGAATTCGCAGCGATCACATCGGACCACGAGGTTTGGTAGGTGACGAAATCATACACACCGGGGGCTCGGGAGTGCTTGGGATCGGTTACTATACTGGCCTCGGGGAGATCTCGCCAAATTTTCACGCCCGGGGGACACGAGAGTCGACCGGGCACGTACCCCAGACACTTGGGGTTGCCCAGTAGCCGTTGCACGGCTGCAACGGACGAGGCGTTCGAGCCAGACTGGTATAGTAATTTTTCCTATATCGTTAGTGATGTGTGTGCGTGTGTGTGTGTGTGATGTCTTTTTTTTTACTAACACGCATAGAATGAGACATCCAGACACGAGATCATTCATTTTTCATCTTCTTCCCTGGACTCTTTTTGTGTCTTTCTGTCACTCAGTGGGCTGTTACGCGTTTGGCTTTTCCGAGGGCGAGGAACCGGCGACAGCTTGCGACTGTGTGCGTGTGTGCGTTTTCCACAACCAAATCATACCTTGCGCAGAATGTTCCGACTAGTCTTCACGCACATGCCAGTTATTAGGTTTTCGTGGCTGATGCGGTTCGACACGAATTGATGCTAGTGCGACCATGGTCTTCAAGGGCTTCCGGGGCTATCGATTGGAAACTGACATTGTTTTCCATTTAAATTCGGTAAACGAGTCGTTGACACCGTACTGAGAGACGTTGACGTTTTAAAACCAAACGGTTTCACGAAAAGAGATTTGTTTTTGTCAGAGTTTCGTTGCACGCTCTTCATTTTTCGGAGAGACGGGACAGAAGTTCCGGAGATACGATCCATCTATGCATAATGCACAACACGTGTTTCAGAGTGAATGCAGGAATACTCTGCTCCTTACAATGGATTTGAAGGGATGGGATCTTATAAAGAGCAAACTCGTTACTTCTTTTAGGCTCATTGTCAGAAATAACTTGCAACATATGCTGCAAAGTTTTACAATATTTATTTTGTAATTTTACAATATTTTCTTGTATGTATACAAAAACTTAAATTAAAAGAGATTGACCAGAAGCAAACCAAACTGAATCCATTTTTCTATTTCGGTTCTACTTAAAAATTTGAAACTGACTATAAAAATATTACATTTTAACTCCTTTTTATTAGTATCAGTCGATCTAATTGATGTTTACAAAATGTACTATACGAAAAGCAAAATAGAACAAATTATGTTAATGCTTCTGTGACGCGAGAAAAATAAAAAATCAAATAGAAAATAAACCAGACATTGTTAATAGATAAAAAAATGTGACATACTGATGAGATTCTTCATACTACATATAGTCTGCTGTCAATTATCCTGGCCGGAACTTGGAAACCTCAATCGACTTTTTCAGAAGTTGTAGAGAATAAATAATCAGTCCGATGATTAAAAATAAAATCTGACAGAAATATGAAATACACACAAGCTTTGCTTATTTGTATTGTGTTTTTAAAAATCGACGATGTAAACATTACGGTGGTTTGACCGAAATTGTCAAATTTCAACATTTCATTTCTTGTTATTCAATTGTTGGTACCGGAAGTGAAGAGATATTTTGACAGTTTCGGTCCAACCTCTTTAGGGATTACATACATAATTATTAAAAATAAAAATATGCGTTCCTTATATTTTTTATCATGTCGAAGTTTCTATTTGGTCCTAAGGTCTTCGAAAAAATGTTCGCAGCATCCTTAATGTAATTTTGTCCGTTACTTTTCGTTCATAAGGATATTATTATATACGTTTCTAACTAGAAATTTTTTTACACAAAATGTATCAAATCCTGAAAAGGAGTTCATAATTTATTCACTTTTTCGGAACTGTTTTGGTTAACGTGATTACATTGGAACTGATTAAAACCTAATTTAAATATGATTTAATATGATTAAATATATTGTTTTATTATTGATCAGAATTATATTGAAATCAGGTTTCATATTTTCGTCAGATGAATGTTGATCAAAATTGTCCTTCGATAAAATATCAAAGTAGATCGTAAATAGTCTTAAAAATGGGATCAAGTTTGATCTGTTTATGATTGATTTGATTTGTTTTGCTTTGATCAGAATGTGATCCATAATTTCTTTACTTGTAAAAATAATACTATTAAAAAATTCGATTAAAATCTCGAAAAAATTAAAAATTTGAAAATGAGAAAAACTTCTTTGAATTGGTCAAGGAACACCCTAACATTTTACAACAGTACTTTTGTAACTTTGCAATTGCTGGATATTTTCAAAATATATTTCATAAAGTGCCCAAGTTCTAAGCAAACAAATAACTCTATTAAAAATACCATTAAGACCTGAATAGTTTTTTCACTAAAATTTATAACGATTGTGTTCTATGTAAAAAGATTCTAAAAAATTATACACCAGAAAAAATGAATGTGCACGTTATAACGTAAAGCAAATGAAAGACAAAAAAATACTAAATATTTAAAAAAAGAAACAGGTTATAGAAATCGTACCAATCTTAAATTTTGCTAAGAAATACGTTATAAATTGTAAGTAGAAACAGAAATATCAGTAAGACAATTACAAATTTGTGCGATAGTTTTTACAAACTTCCTTTTTTCGAGTTTTGAAAAATGTCCCCGTTTTCCTTGACCAATTCAAAGAACTTTTTCTCATTTTTAAATAAATTTATTGGCGATTCCCTTACTTGAAATACGGGAATTCTGAAACCATTTGAATATAAAATCGGATAAACATTTTAAAAAATCGTGGTTTTGTATTAACAAATAAACGCAGGTTTTTACGGTTGAATTTTTCAAATAATCTAAAAATTATTCTTAAAACATTGTTAATTTCATATCAAATATGCTTGCTTGTACATTTTCTAGAACTCTACGTGTCACTTTATACTCTTTCAATTTAAAATAGCAAAAAATTCGCTGTTTCTTAGTGAATATTTACTGAATACTATGCCATTAGGAATCAGTCAACATTCAGCGTTTAAATAAAAACTGAAGCTAGTTATTTGAAATGGATCGAATTGGACACAGTAAATTTTTAAATGAAAGTTAAATAAAAATACAGTTTATCTATTTATAAACTACTATAATGTGACAATTCATTCTCTGCATCAATCACTGAACGTTTCACTGTTTCCCTAGTGTTAAAAATGTCAATATGTATTGTTTGACTTACTATTTAGTGACAACCCTGAAACCTACTAAAACAGTAGTGGTATGACTCACTGATTCAAAAAATGAATTTTTCACTGTTTAAATTGAGAGAGTACTGAATAATGTACATGACTAATATATTTAAGATGAAACCTTTCGAATAAGTTACATATAATAAGTACAAACAGAAATTAATGGGATATGGTATTATATAAATCGTAAGTGAAAACAGTCAAGATTGATCAGACAATTCACGTACATCTTTTTGTATGGATTAATCCAGTAACAATATTTAGTGTCGTTTTTTTTTTAAATGAAACTATGTCCTGGTAGTAAAATGCAATCTGTTTTAACAGTAGGTAATTAAAAAAAAATTTATAACTACTCATAGTAAGTTTGAAAATCATTAACCCAAACGTCAAAATACTTTCAACTTTCTTGTAGATTCTGAAAGAGCTTTAGTTGTAGTTAAAATAATAAAAGAATCAAAATCATCCATGGTTTTTTCGATCGTTATTAACAAATGTTAGTGACATTTAAAAAATGTCCGAAAACAATTCTTTCAGATTATTTGAACATACGTCTGTTGTGAATGCTTCTTAAATGCATATTTCCGGAGAGAAGAAATGCCAAACATTTCATTTCTTTTAAACTGGAATTTTTCGGTCTACAAAATTTACTTTTAGATTCTTTGAATAATTCTAAACCAAAAATATTTTCGGGGATAAAAAATGTATATAATTGTATATTTTAAACATTTCAGAAGATATATTTTGTCCAGAATTATGCAAAAGATCTAACAAATATTTTCCAGGACCGAAAATTTTAAAATTTAAATTTGCAACCATATTAAAGCTTCCTGCGAATGATTTTGATCCTTCGATTTTTTTAATCTACAGAAAGTACTGTCACTATCTGTTTGAAAATTTGAAATGTTTCAACTTTTGATTTCATTGTTTCAAAGCTGACTGTGTAATGACAAAAAAGATTTTTACATTTACCATAATTGAATAAAATTAAAATTTCAATTATATAAGACATTAAAAAAACAAACGTCGTAAGAATGCCATTTTATATTTATGTATAAAATACATTTTTTAAAGATACATGTAGACCACAGATATGTAATTTTTAAAAAATGTGATGCAGCACTATTTCAAAAATCTCAGGAAACTTAATTACTTTTTTTCGAGTGTCTCGACAATTTTAACAAATCGTGCGAAATAGTATAAAGTTGTAAATAGGCATTCAAAGATTCGTAAAATCTATAGTAGAGTAAAAACTCGCCATACTTATAGTGTGTAATTTTTGCTCCAAATTTCTGCCTTTGAAAAATTATTGCCTACATTTTTATTCATAATTTCTTTGTTTTGTACACGAAAAAAAAACTAGTTGGTTTGTCTATGTAAATAGTAGGATCTGCCACCAATACATTGTTAGTTAGCGTACTATTTAAACAGTAGGCTTGGCTGCTGTTTGTCGAGGTTATCAATTAGATAATAAAATTAATCAAAAACGATAGCTGTGTCTTAGTATCTAGTTCGTAGTTTCAAAAATATTTTTCCTGTGTACACATCGAAATGTAATGTAATGCATATGTGTATACATAATATTATATTAAACCTTTCAAGAAAAACAGTAGTTAAGAACAAATGAAAAAGTTTTTGAGGTTTTTTGAAAAAATGCTATATGAAATTTACAGCTTGTTATCTAGGTTATTTAAAATTGGATTTAAAGTTCGTTTCTGAATATCGTGTATTTCTAGTTCATTAATCACGAGCATTTAATTTACATTAATTTGTGTATTATTTTACACTTTGTAAATAAATGTACCTTCAATATCTGTGTTTAAAACATTTGGAATTAGAAATACAATGAGTATATTTTTCATTACATTTTATTTACAATGTTCTATAAATTTCAATAAGAATATTTTTTTAAAAGTGAACTTTAAGTGGCGTTACTTAAATCGTTAATGAAGGAAGTTCATGAAATGTTTTCCTCTAAAAATATTTACAGTGTGTCTCACTTGTATCTAATATTTTAGTTTAACACTTTGTCTATCGAGTTTAAACACTAACTAAATTAAGTATTTTTATTTTAATTTTATTTTTACAGATCAATATTTTGTATCGAAACTTTACGTTATGATTCATGAAAAATATGTTGGTTATTTCAAAAAAAGAACCGCACTTAGCAATCACGTTCCTTGATGAAATTAATGCATATTATTTCACACCAGTGAAACATTTGCAAAGTAATGATGAAAACAAGTAAAGTACTGTGTTCTCGAAATTTTGTAATAAATTTCTGTTTACTGAAATTATATTTCTCAGCTATTACATACTGTTTTTGCGGTTTTTCCAAATCCGTTATAATCGTCATAAAGTACGAGTTGTTCATAATGTCGAGATTTTCTTCTATAACAAGATTATTCTTCAATTAACGATCTTTCGATTACTGCAAAAGTGTGAAGATCTTTCTATTAATTGAAAGCCTAAGAATATTAACTTCTTAAAATCTGACAAAGTTTGAAAAAAACCTTAAAAAATCGCTGTAAATTGTTTATAAAAACATTTCAAAATAATATATCAAACAGCTATCTTCAGGATATTATATTTATGTAAAATTGTTAAAAATAATAATAGTTCCTGAGAGACTTTTCATATTTTGTAATGTAATACTTTCATCGAGGAACAATATCGTGCCGAAAATGAAAAATGATTGTGATTTCTGATATGATGTCAGATTACCGAATTCATTGATGGATTAACCATCTTCCGGGAATCTGATACAGGGGTGGATTTACGAAATCTTGCTAGCGAGATCGTCTCATTTTCTCGTGATAATTATTAAATGTTGGAAACTTAATACCTATCTGAATATTTTTTTTATTGATTAATTTATTTCTTAGTAATTTACATTGTTTAAATATATACATGGCACGGACTATAATGTGCGGATTTCATGTAATTTTTAGTGAAAAATTTATTCTGTAAACTACCATAATTTTTGGTAGAATTTATTACTATGTAGATTCATGGGAAATGAAATTTTATGCTAGTTTTGTTTACAATTCATTTAGTAAACATTCGATAAAAAGTTATTATCGTAGTACAATATATAAAGTGTTTTTAATAATTTAACAGCATTTATTAATTAATGTAATTATGATTTGTTCAGCAAAGCGAAATCTTTAAATAAAAACATATTGAAAACTCGAAACACAAAGTTTAACAATCAACCAACAGAAAACCCAAATTTTCAATTTATATTTTGATACGTCAAATTAATATGCGAATAAAAAGTATTAAATAACCTAAAAATAAAATGCTCTCGTTTATTATATTCTACATTTTTAAATCGATGTGAATATAGCACATGAATATTTATACCAGCGAATGCATACTGTTAATGCCCATTTCGACTACGCTTACGGAGAGAAAAATGGATTTTATTGGAAAAAATATACATGTTATGGGGTAACATTAAACTGGTAATGGTTACTACCTGACATTTTACCTGTTAACGTCTATATTTCATAAAGAATATGTGAACATTTATTTTTTTTACATTCGTTTACTGTGACATTCGAACGTTTTATTTAATTTTCATTTGCTTAGTCTAAAATCATTAAACTTGTTGTTGCAATAATTATTCTGTAAATGAAAAAAAAATATTTGATGTTGATTTAATGGGAGGGATTCGGGGAAATTTTGTATGACAACTGCAGAAATGTGCCTAAAAGTTCGAAAAAATTATTTTTATGGTAACTTTTTGCAATTAATTTAATGGTCATAAAATAATATGGGTCAACAAATTTTTGGACCACTGAAAAAATATTTCTTCCTCAAAAATTAAAATTGGTCAAATTCCATAACTAATTTTCTGGAAAATTGGCTTTTAAATTAAAAAAAAAACATTCGCTTCACAACATTTTGATTTTTACTATTTTTAATGCATTTTTGTTCAAAAAAATTTAGTAACGTTTACAATTCTTCACCTATTGGCTTTTCATTATCCTTAGTGAAAATTTGATTCGCAAAATTCTGTTGAGAACTGTTTTTGTACTCCATCCTTTTTTTTGATAATGTGGAAAAACGTGTCAACTTTTTCCGGTTTACTCTCTAAATCTGACTTTGTCAAAAAAAAAAGCTGGTTACTAATTGAATCAGTAATGATTGCTACTATCAAATATTAAAAAACTACTAATCTATTAGTCAAATTCTAATAATTTACTTTAGTAATGAGGTATAAAAAACAAATAACTAATTTACTATTTGTAGAATTTGACTAATAAATTAGTAGTTTTTGACTCTTTATTAGTGAAAATTGTTTCTAATTCAAATAGCGACGGACTTTTTATTCTTTGATTAGTAGTATCTAATCAATTCAGATTTAGAAAACTGGTAGAACTAATAAATGGATAATACATACATTTGTAAAAATAATAATAATTGTAACATTTTATACATTTTTTTAATTTCCGGAAAAACCCGAACCCACCTCTTAATTGATCTTGAAATAATAGTTCAAGACCCTGACACAATGAAGAGTTTTAAGTGTAAATTGAACAAATTTATTCCCAGTAAAATAAATATTTATTTTCAATTTACGGAAACTGTATTTTGATTGCTTTTAATAACGGTCTAGGTCTTTTGTACGCAAAATAAACATAAATGTGGCACATTTATAACGAAAAAGCTTTTAAAAGTTCTGTTTTTAAACGTATTACAATCGTTGAAACGATTTTTTTATTTGCCTGTATTTACTTAATAATAAAATAACTAAATTCGTTGTGTAAGACCTTTCATAAAATTATTACTTAAACAAATTCCAGGTGTCAAACTTAGGTACAACTTTTCAAGACAAATTTTGTTTGGTTTGTAATATAATTTTGACCAAAGAGAATTCTGCACAGAGTTGATAATTTTATGAACTTGATTTTAACAAAATTTTGCAAATAAATTTATCTTCTGAATAAGAAACGTATTATTAATTGATGTCGAAAACATACTTGCGTTATTCATATTACTCGGAAAGTAGCGGAAATGTAAATTAAGTAATTAAATGCAAAACTTCTGATTACATGTAACCTGATTATTAAATTGAAAGTTTATGTGTTAACTTCGGAAATCCCTAATTTCACAATAATTCATTTGACTAAGTTAACTATTGTATCGTAGTCTGTTCAAGTCTGAGTTTTCAGTATAAGAAATGTTCACTATTGTGTTATGGGATTTATAAGCAGTTTATACATATTATTTTAGTGTTCATATTGCGAGACGAAAATCTACGTATTCAGAAAGATTTGAAGTTGTCGTATGTACGCTTCTCAGAGAATGGTTTCAGGGACATTATTTTTGATGTTTATGTTTGGTAAAGAACGCGACAGCCGTGTTAAATTGCGAACGTCAATTCGCGAATCTACCTTGTATTTGAAATGCAGTGATATATTTCTTTTTGGCAAACTTATGGACAAATATGTTTTATATATATGACGTAATATAATAAATTTCAGAAATAAAACATGAATTTTGTTTTTTATGGTTTTGAACGTTTAATCATATGTCAGAAAACATATTTTAATACATTTTTTTAACAGGAAATTTTAAATTTGCAAATCAGGTTTGGTTGTCACCTATTTGTTATTTCAGATTTTTTAAGGTTAGAATTCAATATTACAAACCAACATTAAGACCGTAATGGAAAGCCTACGGAGTAGTTTGTGATCTGATCTATTGAACCAATTTTTGTATTTGAAAATGGAAATAAAAATAGATACAAACTTTACAGAATTACACTGAGAAATTGTCAATCGAAAGTTTTAGGTAAATCCAAATTTGAGTGTTAAAATTGATAGATTATGATGAATTTTTGAAATTTCAAGTACCTCACATCAATGTATTTGTAGTTATTTGTATCGAACGCACTAATTATGAAGTAAAGGTAATAGATAATTTTTAATAAAACTATGCCAATATTAAGTAATATGTGGTAATGAAATTTTATCAAACATATTCATTAAAATGATTAGTTATGAATTTTTGTTTGTATTCGATGAAAAACAAGGTAAATATGTAGATTCATATTTAAAAAATTATATACTTGAAGAATATGACATATGGATTTTTGGTATCTCCCAAAATTCGTAGGCTTGGAGTGTAGTCATTTCATTTACGTGTCAATATTGAAAAGGGGACTAAAATTATGTCAGCTTAGTGAATGTATTTTATACACTAAGAAAAATATTTCCTAATTCCAAGTAAATAATCACTTGAATAGTCGCAACAAAATATTTACTTAAAATAATGAAATATTTTCTTAATTTAACTAAATATTCAATTGTTGGATAAAAACAAAATAATATTTAGTTGAATTTATAAACTATGTTTCCATTATAAGTAAAAAATTTTGTTGCGACTATTTAAGTAAATATTTACTTGAAATTAGGAAATTTTTTTTCCAGTGTATGCGTTTTAATAATCCTCGGTGTATTAGTTTAATTCTGTACTATATATCAAATTGGTTTGTCATCCTAACATATCCTAACAGGTTTGTTGTTGGAACAAACAAAAATTGTTGATATTGTCGATATTAAAACTCTAGATTGTTCTGGATTTGCTCTTGAGGAAAAAAGAGTTTAGAGAGCCTAAATGCATATTCTAATTGAAAAAAAAAATATGGATCAAGCAACTTTCCTAGATGACTCTTTAAATTATTTGATAATACTTACATAGTAAACACAACCATTTATTCTTTTTTGTGAGTGCACTTAGTTAATAGTTATTTTTCTATTCATGAAAACAATAGTATTTTCAAAATGCACTTTTTTCAATTTTTATATTAGTAATTTTTGTGTTTTCGGGAAATTACACGGGTTTTCAATCGATGTACATTCAAAGCCAGAATTTATTTTGAAGATATGAATTTGGAACCTTTTTTCGAGTTCTTCTCAAGTAGCTTCGATTCTGTGCAGAATATGAAGTAAAACATTGATTGGATCGCACAAAGCATGAAATTAAGCGTAATTAAGTCCTCACTAAATGCGTCCCAACTATACTGTTGTCGCAACTATTTATATGCTTGCTCTCTAAATCTGAATCAGTTAATAACTACCAATAAGAAAATGAAACGCGAGTCACCAAATGAATTAGTAATCATTTTTGTTAATAATAAGTTAAAACCTACTAATTTATTACTAATTCTACAAACTACAAAACTAAAATAATCAATATCTACTAGTATATTAGTAGAATTTTACTAATGAATTAGTATTTTCACACTATTTGGCAGTAAAAAACTTACTAATTGATGGTAATTGTAACCCACTTCTCGCTGTAGATAAGTCGTTTTTTGTTAATTCAAGTTTAGAGAGTGTGTTAACTATTTATATGTTTGGCTTAGCTTATTATTCTATGGTTGCATCAATTATAGTAGTCACAACTATTTATATAATTGTTCCAACTGTTGGAGCTGCTATGCTGTAACTGGTTAACTTCCCCATTTTCTATTATTGTAAAAACTAGACTGATCTTTTCAGTAAACACTGCGAAACATTATATGACAATTTTTACTATCTTAACTTACACTCCGAGGGCAGACCTGCGGTTCTGTTAATATTTACTAATATTTTAGAAAATTCTGCTAAGCAGATAAGAATCATTACAATAAAAAAATGACACTGAAGTTGTCAGCCACATTCTAGCAGCCACATTGGTAGAAATCAGGTGTTTTAAATTAAAAATGCTTTTTTAAACTGGAAATGAATTGATATTTATTAGTCTATACAAACAATAGTTCATCTTTTCAATATAAAATACCAAAAATAAATTTCGTGATGTGGCTACTGGAATGTGGCTGCTAGCTTCGGGGTCATAATAAAAAATAGGAATATTTATTAAAACAATAATAAATATTAATATGATTGATAGTCTGTTCTCGACGTCTTAGTTAGAATAGTAAAAGTTGCTCTACAATTTCTCTCAGTCCACGTTTTTTAATTTGTTCAGAAGTGTATTGTTGTAAATATCTTGAAAACTAAGATTCTAGAGCTTAGTGGATCATTTAATTTTCACTAATACTGACATTGAGGAATGATGAAACTATTATTGTTCTTGAAAAACATTGAGAACTGCAAAAATAATTTGTCTTTAAAAACTTTTATTAATGATTCAAAATATGGTCCGGAGATAAATAGTTCTTACATTTGTTTTATTACAATTATTTCCTCAATATATATGGAGCATTCCATGTCATTCGCATCACTCGCACGACCAAAATTCTAGAGCACCAAAAAAATCGCGATTGGGCATAAAATTTAGCATGGGGATATTGAAAATCCAAAATGGCAGAGAATGGGCAACACTGAAAATGTTAACAAATAAAATTATGCAAAGGCCAAAGGTAAATATAAAAAGGAAGGTACAAAAACACAAAGAAAAAATAAATAAATAAAAAATATACAAGAAAATGGAGACTAACAACCACGTCGCGACGTCGTCGTTCGTATCTCTGGGTTTGGCTGAGAGCGGTTGCATGAGAAATGACTTGCAATACAATTTATAAAGTTTGATAGTTCATTCATATAAAGTAACTTTTTGCTATTTCGATTGGCCATGAGTATTGTATACACCATTTCGAATCTTCAAATTTATAATTGCGATATTCAGACAGATTATAATTCAGAAACCTCAAAAATCACTTAGTACTAGTAAGTTTCAACCGAGAAGAGAGAGTTTTAAAATTCAGTCGGCCATATTTGCTGCGCCATTTTAAATTTTTTGGTTTAAAATATATTTTGTATAGAATTCTGTTTAAATTTTGTCAAAACTTGCATAATTTTATTTACTGACTTTCTTCATTTTCAGTGTCGCCCACTGTCCGCCATTTTGGATTTTTAAAATCGGGATGCAGCAAACAAAATCAGATGTGTTGAGTTAAATTTTAAGTCCAATCCCGTTTTTTTGTGCTATAGTATTCTGATCGTGCAAGTGATCCGGTTGATATGGAATGGATCATACACGGAGAAAAATGTTCTTGGAAATTTTACCATTTCGGATGGTAATTCTGGGATATATTTATATGATGGAGAAAATTGCTATAATTTGTGGTAAAAATTACTACAATTTTGAACTCATAGGCATTTTTAACAGAAAGAATGGTAATTTTTCTCATTCTGCAAGTCTCTCTCAAAAATACTATTTAGAATAGTAAAATTTCCAAGAAAATTCTTCTTCGTGTATATATTTAATTCACAAGTACACAACAAAAATGGACGATTCACTACAAAGAAAACTCATTTACATCTTTAGAAACAAATGATATATCCACTCATTACTTATAGAAGCCTTCGTTAGGAGAAGTAAATTTTGTTTTTCAGTGCACTTACTTGACTATAGTAACTTTATTATTCGATTAATGATAATTATTGTCCACACTAAAAGTATCCTAAGCGTTTTTAAGATGAACGAAATAATAAGTTCGCTTTTGTATAAAAAAATGTCTATTAATGAATTAAAAGTCGGGAAATTTTCTTATAAATTCACTTATCAAAATATTTAATACCGTAAATTATTCGTCTATTCGATATCGATATGTCCGATTTTATGTTGAACCAAAACAAACCTTCTCCGCCTACTTTTAATTTTTTAATCCGGAACCTATTTAGAAAGTATTTTTATAAATTAGTTATTCAAATTAGTCACCATTCTATTCATTATATTTAATTGTTGTAGATAAACACTACGTAGATATAGTACATTTGTAAATAGAAAACAAAATCCAGTATCACCATAATATTCTGGATAAATCCAAGTATCGTTTCTCTATATCGAAAAGAATTCTGATACGAATTGATTAATGAACTTCGATAGGCTTGTAATGTGGCGTGAAATAATTATTTTCCTCATGGAATCTTCCCGAAATGGCGGTAGAAGTTAGAAGAAAATCGATAGCTGTTGATTGGAAGAGAATTAATTTTGATAAAATAGGCGTGAGAAAATGAGGTTAACGATTTTTTTCCGTGAGCCGAATGTCATGTTAATGTTTATAGCTAAGCATATCTTTACTGATATAATATTGTTAAAAATAGAATCGTAAACAAATTATTTGAGTCGCAGTTTTGATGTTTCATGCCCTCATGATCTCATATTCAAAGTTTCATTCATATTTAAACAATTATTTTGTATACGTAACTTCCTGAATTATTAAAATATAATTTAGACGAAGTTATTATCTTAAATGCTCTTAATTACTAGTTTTTTTTGTCAACAAGTTTTAATCTTCTTTAATTAAAGTTAGACGTTTGTTGATTTCCGTAATTTTTTATTTAGACACGTTTTCATTAAAAAATCAATAAAATCTGGGACATTAAGGGATTGAATAATAGATTTAGTTTTTCAACGATGCCGACTTCAATGTTGAGATATGGAAATATCGGTGAATTATGTAAAGTTGGACGGTCAATTGCCTTTTACGTGATTTTAATACTTCCTTGAAGCGAGAAATTCGCTGTAACAAAAAATACCGTAAGAAACTTTAAACTTAATAGCATCCCACAGTTTCTAAGGAAATAGCAATGACTTTGCGATAAACACAAGTTAAATAAAGATTTTTTAAATTGATATATTAAAAGTTACAAAATATGTAAATAAAATTGTTAACTTTGAAATCCATTTTCAGTATAAATTGAAAACGAGCGTTTAGATTTAATGAATTGCGTAGTAGAACAAAAATTAATTAATATTGAATAACATCTGTCAGAAGTATTTTGAAAATAAAATATCAAATTTGTTGTGGTTTTTTTTTTAACTAATTTTGTTTCATGTTTACAAAAATGTATATCAATTTACGATAGGAAAACAAGAAACGCAATGAAACATTAGTGACATCATGAGCAAAGTGTCAGTATACGATTCTTACGTAACACGTGCCGTGAACGTTGACGTCTAGTGAAATCTATATAACTAAACACGTTACATCATCATTGGTTGATTAAGACGGAAGTAATCGCGTCACAACTATAGCCATTTGCATACGTAAGTCGAAAAAAGGTTTGTTTCCAAAAGGGATACTATATCATTTGTTGAAAATCATCTGAAAATACGAATTCCCCATTCAAAAAGTTTGGTTCGAGTGTGCTGCTTGATGTTTATTGATGTGAAATACTGCATAAACTACGACTAAAATTTGAAGTTACACAAGAGCCTTTGGCTGTTCTTAAATCCATCTTACAAATGAAGGTTGTTCACAAAGCGATTAATAAGTAAATTATGATGGACGATGATTAATCGCTGAATAATTGCTATGATTAGTAATTAATCGTGTAACGACGCTACTTAGTGACGCATTATAACACACTTAGTATTAAAAAAAAACAACGGAACTGTCATATTCAAAGTTGATGAATGGATCTGTGGATAATAGTAAAATGGAATGTTTCTCGCGCCTCGGTTTTTGCCTAACAGCTTTTGCATTAATCAATGTCCAATGGCATTTTTGTAATAACATTTGTGCATGTTCATTCTGTGTTTGCAATGAAATGGTCAACTAATAAACATATAAATGTTATGTGTTTCATGGAAAATTGTGTCCATCCACAAGTTTAATTTTCAGAATAATAAATTTTGTTATTTCGGAAGCGAGGAGAATCCTTTAAAGGATGTCGAAAATTTGATCAATACATTCATCCAAAACACAATGAATAAACGATACTACATGGCTCTTGTATGAGGAAACAAAAAAATAAAATGCGATTGATTAAAGTCGCCGAGTTTCATGCATCGAGTAATTTCCGTACAGCAACGGCAAAGTGAGTTTAATTCGTAGCTTGTTGACATACGGTAATATTGCGGACAACCTTTCAATCGGCGGTACTTCTTCTGAGTTCTAATTACCGAGTTGAAACTCTTACGTAAATCACTATAGTATACATAGAAATCTTCATTTGCAATGTAAATCGTTCGGAATCGGCCCAAGAATTAAATCGCAGTTTCCACTTTTCGACTATTCAGTTCCTGCAAATACCTCGTCGACGTGAATTGTGTAATTAGTATCCTCGTCAGATCGAGGAAAGATAAACCGGTTTAAAATTTCAATTATGCATCAAAAATTGTAATTTCTGGCTTGATATCTTCCTTACCTTTTTTTTTTCTTTTGTGTCCCGATTATTTGACTAATTTCGCGTTTTACGAGGAACGGTTAAATTGTTTATTGGGTAATTTTCCGTTTCTGAATGTTTAATTTTGTTAGAACAAGATTAAATAGAGACGTAATAAAAATTAGTATTACAACAATGGAAATAAACGAAAAAAAGAAATTACTGAAAAATGAAATTATGTATTTATAACAAATTATTATGATTTCTAGAAATAAGACGAGAAGAGTATATTAAATAAGTATAAATACATTGCGACCCACTAGATGGCGTTGGCATTCAAAATTAAAGTCGCGCATGGCTTAGTTTCTCGCAAGCATCGGTAAATATATTATTTAGATAATTGCCCATTCGAGTTGTATTAAATATTTAAAATATTTACCTCATGATTTTGTGGAAATTCCACTACTTTAGTCTGAAAGTTTACGACATATTTGGACATGCCACTCTTGAACTTGGACTCCTTAGTTTTATGACTTTAAAATGTGTTTTGATAAATAATGTTATTTTGCAATCAGGGTGGGACATTCGTGTTAATGTATTCAATATGGATACACTTAGATTTAACATAATTATTATTATTCATAAGTACAACCTGATTTGCACAGAAAATCATTTATTTGCATTCACTTGACACGGGTATTTTAAGAGCAAACAATTCATTAACATATGTGGCATTATTGCAGTTTAACTTGGAACTACTCGTATTCACACTAAACATGCGCCAGTTTCACTAATAACAACTGAATGTCGTGACACTGCAAAACCGAAATCGTTTGGATTCAATATACGTGATTTCAGAGGAAACTAAACAGAAACTACGTCACATTATCAAATGTAATATGGAATACGTTGTACGTGAGAATTTTATTAGTAAATGTTAGTGATGCTAAATTCCTAATTTACTAAAAATATGGTCTCTTAAATTGAAAGAATTAAATTTTAAATACGTATTAATATTCGTAATTTTCAATATTGTTTTATTTTTGCATTTTGTAAAAGCAGAGCTAACGATGCAAATCCAATTTGTCGCAAATGTTCTAAAGTAAATGAGGGATATCGTGAGTTACTTGTAGTATTACTCTGTAATGCAATCGAAGTGCACGGTCAAATAAATACTAGGCCGAATTACACTTAAATGATGCAGTATGTATGGGCTCCACTGACAACAAAGTGTAATTTGAAACCACACACGTTTGCCGAGCATTCGGATTTCCATCCTCACTAGTATTTCTCGAATCAAATGGATACTCCTGACAATAGACTAGATACAATTGTTTACTAATACATACAAATTAAGCACTTCCTGATAATTAATATTAATAAATAAAAATTAGAATTTTGTTAACTTGATGAGTTTCTTCGGAAGTCGTAACGATATAGAAGTTATTGGTATTAGGAAAAATAGAACATTTATGTTGATGATACTAGTAAAAATCATTTTTTGATGCAGTAGGCGTAAAATGGCCAATTTAGGCCCGCAAATCGCTTTTGCCGTCTCTCGGGTTGTACTGTCAAGGCGTAAAACTCCATTTTACGCCCTTGATACGAAAGTAACTATTATTTTTTATTAATATTTTTTTTTGACAAAAAGTAAACGTGTTGGCAGGAATCGTATAGTAATTTTATTTCATTAAATTTTTTGCAATAGACTATATTAGATTATTTATTTTTCTTGGAAGAAATCTTCAGCAATATTATTATTATTAAAGATAATAAGATATTATCATTTTCATTTAAAAGTATCATTCTGAATTTCAATGCATGAGGTATATAGTCTTTTATGTTAACTGTTTACTGTGAAATTTCTGAATACATTAAGATTATTGAAGTGATTAATATTTTTTAAAAATTAAAAGAATATCCACATAAAAAATGTATACATTTAAGTAAATATTTATACTAATAGGAAGTGAATTATCTATATAAATTATGAAACGATTGCCTTAATTGAATGAAACGTTTATTTGCTTATATCAACTATACTTTTTCCAGCACAGAACGTGTTCCTTGTGTAGTCAATATTTTACGTTGTGAAATCAAAATTAATGTGGCGACAGAATACACTACGTATTATTGCAAAAACTCATCTACTAATACTGCATTGACTATATTTTAAAACATTTTTGCAAGACGATGAAAAATTCTTCTTTAACCTGTGGTAACAGTCGCTTGCTTGGGATAAACGCTTTTTTAAGGCGATGGTTTTGTTGATGCGGTAATAAGTAATATTTCACTTTAAGTAATTTTGATTCTAAATAATCAATTATTTTCGAAAGTGGATTAGATATTACTACAGTTTTTTGTTATTGTCTAGCTGTTAAGAAGATGCAATAGGGCCATGATTTTATTATATTTAAAGACACGTTACTAACATAAAGTGATAACGTTAAGAGTGAAGACATTAGAATTAATAAATAATAAAGACTATTTTAAGAGGATTAAGGTATTTTGACTATAAATAAATGAATTGACTTTGATAATAAAAGAAACGCTGTTTACAGTTTCCTCATTAAAAAAACATAATTTTTCTTATTTTATTTAAAAAATCATACCCGACTTTACATCCATCAAACTTATTACAAACTTGTCTGATATCATTACATAACTTTCCTGAATATTCTATAATAAATTTCGTAGTGTTGTAGAAGAAATAAAAAATGAATTCTTTTGATTAAAAAATGAATATTTTAGAAACGTGGAACAGCAGCATTGTATATTTTTGACATAAGAACTCGATCGAAGGAAAATGCTTTCACGTTTCTACGATCAAATTTAAATATTAAAATTTTGTGAGAAATTGAAATTTAAAGGGAGAGAGAGAGAGATCTATGATTTTACTATTTCTGTCAGGTGATATTTTAATACACAATATATGTTCGTTTTATGCGTTCAATATAACACAGGATGTTTGAAGAGGGATTATAAATTCTTTTATATTAACGAAATTACAATGCATTTTCCAAACAGTAAAAAGGGCTCTTTAAGATGTCTTAAAAATGTTGAAATATTTTCCGGATAGCAGAATAAAAATTAATTTAGAATGATCTCATAATGTGTTCTACAAGACGTTAGATGCGTCAAATTATGAAGCTTTTCTGAACTTGAGGTCGTAATGATCCCATAATGGTAGAAAATTCAGGAAAACCTCATAATTCGATGCATCCTCTTGTAGTGCACATTATGAGATCATTCTAAACTATTTTCTTATTATCTGGGTTTAAATACTGATCACAAAGAGGTCTTACAGTGGGCATATGGAACTGTGCAAGTCCTCTCAAATATTAGGTCACAGATAAACGATCTTTGAAAGCTTCGGCGCTTTAAATAAAATATATTACTTTACGTATCAAGAGCGTAAAATAAGAGTTTTATGTCTCGTCTGGTGATTCTACGTCCGTGGTGCGAACAATATTTTTCGATTCCGTAGGTGGGAAATTGACCATTTTTGTAAATGATAACTTCGCAAAATCTCTTTCTAATACATGGCTCGTGATATGGTTATTTTACGTCCGCAAAAGAAGCGTGAAATGATCATTTTAAGCCCTATAAATCGAAAAATAATATATTAAAAATCAAATTTCTCCGAATTATTATAGGTTCTAGACGTGTGCCTTAATTATCAATAAATACTTTTTACTGGTTTCGTTTTACCGTTTCTATCGACGGCGATTATTTTCTATAGAATGGAGATTATACGCTAACAATATTAAATTGTGATGTCACGTGCTATAGAAAAGCATTTATTCTTTCATTATAGATATATCATACATCGGTCCGCATATGAAATAAATAAAGCGTGATACTATTTTTGAATTCGATTACCACCTCCCAGTTAGCAGAATACAAAAATAGTTCAGAAAGATTTCATAATGTTTTCTACAAGAGGTCAGATGCATCAAATTATGAGGTTTTATAGAATTTGATATCATCATAGGTTCATTATGACCTCGACCTCTTAAAGAACACATTATGAGACCATTCTGAACTACTTTTTAATTTGCTATCTAGGGTAGTGTCTTTGAAAGAATGCACAATTCTCAACTCGAGATTATGATTTAAGAAATCCCGAGTAAGACTTCTTTAAGAGTGCACTTTTTAGATTCTCGTAATTAAGACCACTTTATGAGATCTTTTTTATAGATATCTTTGGAATGAGCTCTGCACGACCTCTTTAAGAGGATTTTGAAGGTTTTATCTCCATGCTGTTCTAATTTGACATTAAAATGTTAATCCAATTTGTTATTAAGATATAAATATTTTATTCGATTAGTAATTTCCATATTCTAACAAAAGCAGCTTTGGCATATCAGTTGATTCAAAATCATTACGATAAGAGGCTATCACGGAATATTTAGTACACTGCTTTGAGTTACCTTTTGTCCCTTCAGGGCAATGAATTTAATATGCTGTAGGGGCTAACTAAAAGTAATTCGCAGTTATGGAACTTGTGATAAGATGAAATTATGACATTGTACGTTTTTTATTAACTTCGTATATATAACAAATGTATATAAAGATCTCGTAACTGATACACGTAAAATGTACTTCATATATAAGATATTGATAGGACATTCATGAGTTTGGGGATGTAACATATCGATTTAACAAAACTGAAACGCATGAATCGATCCGAATAATAAATAGGAGCTTCGTATTATCTGTTAAATATTTACGATGGTTATTCTGGTCATTGAATTATACGTATGAAACTATATCATTAATTTTTAATGTACGTATGAATAGAATCTAACAAGGAATTTTCTTTTCAAACGAAAATATTACCATTGCTCATTTGGGTATTTCACATAACGTTTGACTGACTGAGAATTTTCCATTACGAATTTATCATTTTTGAACGAATATAGTGTGTTATTTGTTGCCTGAAAGACATTACTCCTGGCTAATATTTAGTATCGAAGTTCGTGTAACTTACACAAAAGGAAATGCTCCAACTTTTCACTCCAGATAGCAGATGGAAATTTTCTTATAAAGTGTACGATGCTACATTATTGATCATATTTTAAAATACGAGACCTATTATAGATTGAAAGTTATTATTGTTTTATGTGTTCTCTTTACAATATTGAACTTATGACGTAAAAGTTATAGATATTTTTCAGTGTAGAATACTCATTTGAAGTTTTTGTTTTGAATAAAACGATTGTATTATGTACTAATTTAAGCTGCAAGAGTTCCTAGTGTACAATGAAACTAAGTAATAATTGAATTTTAAAGCATTAAACGTCAGTAATATTTTGAAGAGGATATTGAGATTATACTTGGCTGTTTGATATTAATGTACATTATAAATAAGTCAAGATATATTATTAAACTGCTGGTATTAATTACGGACGTCCAAATATTGCAAGACTACAAAAAAATATGTAGAAAATATGTATATTTATATTTTCATTTAATTTTATCATTTCTTGTATATATATGCACAGTTATTTATAAAACGTGTAAATGTAAAGTAGATATTATTACATTTGTCCATAATAATAATTACAGATTTTCACCATATCTGGCAATTTATCGTAGTATCTCATTTGCTATGTTAATGCTATAAATATAATATAATTTTGGCAAGCGATAAGTCATGATAGCTTTTTCGTCTGATGATATGAAATCAGTTCTTTGTAAAGATTGCAACAAACATTTTTCAATTCTGTATTATTAATAACTGTATTAAAAGTAACGTATACAAAACAAAATTGTGAATAGTCGCAAGTCTGAAAAAGCACCTGAGATAATATCTTTCGTACTTAACAAGTCTCTGAATTTTTTACTTTATACTATTCATAAAATTGAATATTTTATTATAATTATGTGTGCAGTAAATTAATTAATGTTAAAAAATTCATTTACTTGCGTTATGTTTAGATGCATGAAAAAAAAACAATAATTCGTTTTACTGTTTAAATAATAGGCTTGACTAACGAATTTAGTGACGTCACTATTTAGATAGAAACTTAAATTAAACTAAAAAAGATAGCTGCGTCTTATTCTAGTATGCAAGTAGTAGTTCCAACTATTTTCGTGTATGAATTTGAATCTGCAATAATTTTGTGTCTAGAGAATGTTGATTATGTACAAAATTTCTATACAGAAAAAAGTAAGGTTGCAATAATGTTAATTATAAATTATAAAATAATATAAAAGTAACATAGGTAAATAAATGCAAAGTTTTATTAGTAATTAGCAATAATAAATAAAGAATTAGTAGTAAAGTTTAATAATTGCGTAGTATTGTGAATATTTAAATTACTCTCTAAATTTCTTGAAATGAAATTGTCACTCCAAATGTGGAATGAACAAGGGGCGCACTCTAAAAAGAATGAAAGACTTTGGAGTGAGGTCAGTCACTGCAAATGGCATGGTGTAGAAATTCACTCCAAATATGTATAAAATTAATTCAACTCGCATAGAGAGTGAGATTTTGTCATTGCTGAAGTGCCATTGTTTTAAAAATAGATTTTTGTGTCCACTAAAGTTAAATGTTTCCGTTTCTAATGTTTTTCCGGTAATTTCGCTGCATTTAACCCCTCCTAGTAAATGCTGCAGCAATAGTAGCATTTGTCCCAAATATTGAGAAAACGGTTTCACATTGACTCAAATTTTACACAAATTCGTCTATGTTACTGTCTGCTGTTTAATCATAGCTAATATTTCGCTGTATCTCTAAAGTGAAAAAATGGCTCTAAAGAAAGATTAGAAATTCACTCCACAGAGAGTGACTCGCCGTTCATTTTTGCTTGGAGTGAATTCTCAGTCTTAAAGAGTAATTAATTAAAAAATTTAGAGAGTATGTTCGCTTACGGCAAAGTTGCTAGTGGTTGTTGTCAATCCTTATTAATAGTGATCTAATACAGTTATTTCAACAGCCAAACAACACATACCTCATAAAGAAATCTTCCAGAACAGTATCCAAAGATATCTCCATAAAGATCTTTTGAAAAGGTCTTATTTGTGATCTGAAAAAAGTCTTATATATGAGTTCTTAAAATGTTAATCTCTTAGTAATCTTATGCTTGTGAACTTAAATTTAGTTCATTTTGGACGATAATTTTTTAGTAAAGAGATCCATAGTTTATATGAAATTCTTTCATAGACACTAGGTGACGTTTAAATTAAAAAATTAACTATACCGATAGTATTGTATGATCTTTCATAATACTTTCTACTTAAATAGTTATAAATAACAATACAGATGATGATGAAAAATAAATAAAGCAAATAATTAAAATGAAGAAAATAAAATATTAAATTCTTAGAATTTGGTTTTCAATTAAAGTTCTTATACCAAATAAGAGGGTCAGTTTATATATGTGCTCGTTCCTAAGCAATTATTTGGAAAACTCTTGTAGAGCTCTTATAATCAGCACATAAATCTTTTTAAAGTGATCTTTAAAAGCTCTTTCTGAACAGTATTTAAGAAGTCTTAAATTTTCAAAGACTTCTTAGAGATCTCTTAAAGATAAATTTTGCTCTTTGGATATTTTGTAGTGTTGGCTTTTCAAATTAATCTAACACTAAATTAGTAAAATAACGAGTAGTAGTTAAATAGTTAATTTTCACGAATTATTAACCACCCTCCTTTTTTTACTTGTTTATTGCATAAAGGTTCACATTTAAAATTAAAAACTTTAAAGTATGATGAAGGTGTAGTGACTCTTTTTCTGATTTAAATTGTTTCATGTGACATTGAGAAAAATTAGTTAATGTGGTTGCCGTTAGAAGCATGCATGACAGTGCTTTTTTCTCACTATAGATGAAGCTTTGTGTACATATAACTTTTGGAGAAAAGTTCAGTAATTTGTATAGTAGTCCAAAAAATGTCCTCGAGTATTCCACATCTTCAACTTTAATCATTTTTAATAGTTTTTTTAATTTCAACCGAAAGTCCAATAGTTAATAGCAAATAAGAACTATCTAAGCATGGATATGTCTACATGATTGTTGTGTTATTATGATAAATACAATATGTTTCTTTTACAATCGTACTATATAGGGTGTTCAACAGCTGACCAGCAATATTTCATGAGTACCTCGATATTTCAAACAAAATAGTGCTTTACCGAAATTTGATTTAAGACTCCGCAGTTGAGTCCCGAGCCATTGAAGTATAGAAAAAAGATCCTTTTTTTAACTCGGCTGTTTTAAGTTATTTCAATGAGTGATGTTTGTGCGATGAATTCATCTTTCTGAGCTCTACAACTTGCTTTAATGTCACATATCGTTTACTACTTAGAAAAGTGCGTTGGATGCGAAAAAATGCAAAAATTGGTCTTTTTTACAAATTTTAAGACTATAATTTCAGAAATATTCATTGCAGGTCTAATATTCTCAGGAATTAATTGTAGGGCTTAAATAGTACGGAAAAAAGTAATGTTTTCGTAAACTTTAATAGCTCCTCATTCAAATTCTAAGCCTCAGATCTAATTTTGATACAACACTTTTCGGGTTGAAATACCATGGAGGATCACCTCGTGGAATATTATTGGTAATTTCTTGGATATCCTGTATATAGTTGGTACACTTACTTAGAATAATTATTATTAAAAAATATTTTCAAAAAACATGACCCCATCGAATTCTAATTAGTAAACCAATGTGTATTGTAAGAAAGTGTTGACATTGACAAATCATGACATATTTACTTACTGGAGATTGGCTATAAAAATGGTTACAAAAAACGTAAGATTCCGAGGAATTTTTCATAAAGATTCCGGACATGGAATCACGCACAAGCAGCGTCAGGCGTAATCATGACTTTTTTCACTGTTTAACTTCAGAAATGAAAAAGAATTACATTTAAACGTATTAACACTTTTATACATTACACAAGTTTGATATAGTAAAGTAAAAAGTAATTTATTTTAAAGAAAGTCACGTTGTGACTAAAAGGACCAATTAGTAAAGATATTTTCCTGAAATTTTGTAAAAGCGTCTAATTTGAAAATCGACTATTTCCAATAAAACGTGTTTAATATGAGAAATTCATGCTTTCTCGTTGTTCCCCTCAACTTCAAGATAATCTTTTCGGGGAATTCTACCGTTTTACATCGATATCGCTTAGCGAATTAGTCCATGGTTGATGGTTACCAGTGACGCAGGATACATATGAAAGCTTATTGGAATACGTCACAGAAATGTTCTAATACAAAAGTATTTTGTTTAATTAACATCCCATGAAAGTATTAAGTATATTGTCATGAGTAATACCAATGCTGATAAATGGCAACGATTACAATTCCAAGTATCATTGAGGAAACATTGTAACATTGGATATTTATAACATCTAACCTAACCTAACATCACCTGAAGTAACCTAAGCTTCACACTCAAATCGACAGAATGTAACGAAATGACTTTTAAAAATATTAAATATGTGTGGCCGCGAGTAATAGAAAAACTAAAAAAAAAATAACGGTTACCTCCAAATACAATTGTCCAAACACAATATTTCATATATTGCAATACCCAACCTAACTTAAGCTGTCCTAACCTAACTAATAATAACCTCATCTTTCATCCTCTGTCCTATTTACTCAAAATGACAATTTTCCAGCAATCACTAAATAACTAAATAAAGTCGAGTTTGGCAATAACGAAAGTACACAATGCAGATTTTTCTTGGAAATTTTACAATTTCAGATTACAATTTTGAGACAGTTTTGTAAAATAGGAACAATTCCTATTCCCTTTAATAATAATCACTATAAGTTCTTAGTATATTTACTATTCGGATAGTTAAAATAAAAATAATCTATAGTAATTTGTACCAGAATAATGGTCAATTTTTCCATTCTACAAGTTTGTCCCAAAATTACCATCTGCAATGGAAAAATGCCCAAAAAAATTTGTATTCGGGTGTATGCAATAATAAAGAGTAACCAAATTCCAGGAATTTAATTATTCTATACAAATAAATATTTATATAATATCCCAAAAAACGTAAAAATACCCTTTAAAGAACTCTTAAAGTGGTCTTACAAATTTGAAGACTTCTTGAAGAACACTGCTGAAAAAGAGCTCTTTAGACGCTCACAGACTGGATTGGTTTTGCGACCGCAACTTCGACGATCTGGAGAAGGCATAAATATATCACACATAAATAAGTAATAATATATAAGTCGATGAATTTGTATGTGTATGAACATGTTTTAGAAGTTCCTCGAGTTACTTCATACCTCGAGGAACTACCACCCTCATAATTTGGGGGTCTCAAAAGTGGTCTTTAAGAGGACTTTTATGCGTCGCTCTAAAAGAGTTCTTGAATATAAGGTCTCAAGAGCTCTTATAAGTACTGCAAAAAGACCACTTTCAGAGCTCTTTAAGTGGTCTTATCATTTTTAAATATTCTTAAATACTGCGCTATACGTATAAGAAAAATTGGTTACTAATAAAAATAAGAACCTCTTGAAGTAATTTTCAATACAATTATAAATGTCGAACTTTTTCCTTCTTCTAATGGCATCTTGGAGAGGTCCTACAAAAGATACATAGATCTGAAATAAGATAATTTAAGATCCGAAAATATGATCTCTTCGAGTGTTCTTTTTGCTGAAGATCATACGCAAGGCCGCTTTAAGAGCTCCCTGTACAGTTCATCTTAAGCAAGACCTCTTTAAGTGTTCTTTCTCAAAGACATCCAGAGCGAGACCTCTGGAAGACTTCTTTAAGAGCTGTGTGCAGTCTGAGATCTTATCACTTTCATACACTGAGAGAATTTTTCTAGTTAAAAGTCTAATACTGTCTAGTTCCATCGGGATGTACTTGCAATAGATGCAAAAGTGCCATACTGATATTAAAAATTATCATACCGACATTGAAAATTTGCTATATTTAGATTGAAAAGTCCCATACTGAAAGGTAATTTTGAATATTAGTATGGCACTTTTGCGGATATTGCTAGTATATTCCACTTCAATAAGACAGTATGGGGCTATTAACAAGAAAAATTATCTTTAGTGTAGGTGATTCCATCGATTAACTCTTATATATCATAAAATTTTTGAAAAATTTTGACGAGTAATATGTTTAGGAGTATTACCAAATTAGGACCACGGTATTAGTAAACTGAATATCAAATGAATAATGCTGACATAACCTTAACATCCAATATTTTTTCGCGGATGAAATGCAACATAGTACATCCGTGCAAATGCTGTTATTGTGCTCGAGTCAACGATAATACGAGTTTACGTATCAACAAGTAGTTGAAGGACATATAGGTTTATATCGCGACGATCGAACATCATATACGGCATGTGCTTAAAAATTCCGGTTATTTCGCGAGTGTTTATTGGCATCGTGCGACGGAAACGCCGATATTCCTACGCCACCATGTGACTGACATTAAAAATTAAGACTGACGCAATAAATGGGAATTGTAATAATAATTGTAAAAAATTACACGTCCGCGGGTTTAAGTCAGGGCCGATGTAGGGAAGCTATAATTGCTTTCGGTCGATCGAAGAAAGAAAATTGGATTAAAATTCAATTTACTCTTGGCAATCTTTTCTCTATTAGTGTCTGTCGGAGCGGTGTCGGAAGCTTCATTTCGAATGCAAATCAATTTGTTGACCGAGAGTCAACAATAATATTACCTCTCCTGTCGTTGTCGCACAAGCGTAAAAAGCTCTGGTAGACGCAAGCACGATTGGAAACGCAAACCATAGAATCAAAAGAGCAATTTAATCCGGTTGACGTTTATTCGAAACTGAACAGTTTCTTATTCGAGGCTCTTTCGAGATCCATAAATTCAGCAAGGCGTTATTCACGTCCCTATGAGAAAACGTCTGGACTCTTAGCAGGCACCTGCCGACGTTAGCGTAAACTCCACCAAGAAACGTTTAGGTTGTTGAAACGCTCGTAAAGTTTCGTATATATTCCGAGTCGAATAAGCGTCATCGAAGTTTTAAGGCAGGGTTTTTGGAAATTAACTTAGGGAAGATAGGGTAGAAACGGCTCTTTTTTAAGACCGCCTTGGTAGGTGCCAGTACGTGGGTGGTGGTCTTAAAAATGAACGACCATCTTGCCGGGCGAAACCGGATAAGTGAATGTTATTCTTTCGTCGTCTTCAGTTTATAGTTTCAGCGTACGCATACTTTGCTTTTCTTCCAGACCCGGGGAACATAAAACGCGCCACCACGAATTTGTTGTAAAAAGACTATGCAAGCCGCCGCTGTTTTACTTTTCATAAAATATCCAAAAGTTAAGTGGTTAATGCACTTTTTCATAGAGGTATAGCAAGATATTTATTAGTCGAAGAAAACGGTTTTTAGACAACGTTTTTTTATTTAGTACAAAATAAGTACAACATAGGAGGCGAATATATGATTGTACTACGTAAACGAAAATCTCAAACATTCACGTGAAAGAAGAAATTTAGTCGGTATTAGTACTAGTTCTTCAAAATTTTCAATCTAGTCTCTTAGATATGCTCCTTAACAATTTTTTTTATAAACAGTTATATTCCGAATTTTGTTCATAAAATTATGAATTTTTTGGAACATACTAGATAGTTAAAAAGAAATTTATGTTTATTTATTTTGCTGTTATCATATGTAAACGATAAAAAAAATGATATTTTTAGTATCGTGATAAATAAAAATAATCAAATTTATGAACCAATTCTAATATTAGAGGAATTGAACCATTAAAAGATAACGTTGATATTGAAAACAATGGGTAACGGAGTTTTCCTCGTAAGAATGAAGTGTACCCAGAAGCGTATGTGAAGTGTACTCGAAGTGTTCATTAAGTATTCATATCGTGATCTTAATGGGCGCTTCTTATATGCTCCATAACATGTCTCAAAGCGTGCAATATGCTCCATTTTGAAGCGTACCTGAAGCGCACATTTAGAATAAAGCGAATTTCAAAAAAGCACCAAACGAGAATCGAACTTCAGACCTTGGGCACACTTGCTGCTGTTAAATAATTCAATTAAAATAATTTAATTAAAATAATTTAATTATAAATAACACAGTCCAACAAAAATTTGAGAATTTCATGTTGCCCTAAAACTAAGAGTGGATTTTTGTAGGATTTTTGCTACAGAATCCAAATATTACCGCCAAAATATCCAATCGACTCTAGTTTTTGAGATATGAAAGGTCGAAGGGGTATAAAATCCGTTTTCGGGTATTTTGAGCATCTTCTCCATCTACTAACATCCTAAGAAATTATGTTGTTCCACCAGTAAGAGTTAATTCAGATAGGATTTTCCCGCATTTCAAAATATGCACACTAAAATAGTTCATTGGCTCTAGTTTTTGAAATGTTGAAGGTCAAAGGGATAAAAAATCCGATTTCGTAGGATTTTCGTTCGATTTTGCTATGCGGGGATCAAGAGGTGGATTCTCGATTGGTTTCTTTTTAAATTCACTTTATTACATACGTTTATTTATTCTCAAATATACTTTAACGTTTTAAAAGTGTATGGTGTTTGTTCTTTACGGTTAATGAACTCGTCACGTGCGCTTCAGCTACGTGTCAATTTCTATCAGGGTCATTCCATGTCAAAAATATCAAAGTTGTGCTTATCGCGGAATTCACCGAAAAATGAAATATTTAACAGGTTATTTTAGACAAAAATATTCTGGTAAAATAATTTTTGAATATTTTGAAAATGACATCCGTGTCGTCACAATTACTGCATTTCTTAAAATTGTGATATCTATTTATCTAACTATCGCATTTAAATAAGATTACGGCAATTTTTCAGAAAATTATGTTCTTTTATTGAACAAAAAAAAATAGTCAATGTCCTCGCTTCCGTTGATGTGAATTTTTACAAAACTACAGCATTCAAATAATTTGTATACTAGGTCATTTTAAGGTAATTTTGGTTCCTGTTTACCAATATGATGATAAAAATTGGCAATCAGTCAAATTAAAGCCGCCGTTTTTTTTAAAGGGTAAAAAACATTTATTTCGACAAATGGAGGTTAACTAAAAAAATATATCCAACACAAAATGTAACACTTGAAATATTACGTGGAAATTTTCTAATCAGTGTTCTTTGTAACACCAACAAGAGCCGAAAAACAAAGATGAAAAAAAAACAGATCCTAAGTATAATCAGCATTAGGTTCGGGTAGTATAATAAAGAAGTGTCTGGAGGAGGATGCCCCAATTATTAGGTGCAACATCATCAAAAATTTGTAAGTTACTTAAACAAGACGTGCCCAATTAGAGGCTTTATAAATGCAATGATAGAACCCAAGGTTAGCCTATGTTCTCGGCCCTCCGCTACTAGTCCCTCCTTTATTATACTAATCTAACCTAACTAATCTGCATTTGAGGTGAAGCCACAATAAAATTGGATACTTCTAACTGCCTCAATACCGATTATTCTTATGTGCATTCTTCTTTTTTTTTTTTAATTGCCTTTTATATTACGAATAGAACCCATGATAAGTTTTTTGTGCAATATTTCAAGCCCACAAATCATTTTTTTGCAGATCTCGCAATTGTCGTAATAAATGCAAAGAAACTGGAAAAAGTGTTTTCTTTAAAATAGCGACTTCGGTTTGTCTAACTGCCAGTTGCTATCATATTCGCTCCAATTTTTTTATTGGAAATAAAAGGACAAATTGTCAATTTTTTAAAATTATTTTTATTTGTCAATTAAAGTATTTAATTTTATGAAAAATAATGCGATAATATAACTAGATCATAATATTTTGGTACGTTTCCTATTTTCTACGTGACGTTTATCAATACATAAAAATGTACAGTAATTAGTGTTAGCACAATTTTAAGTCAAAACGAAGCCATTTTAAATGAAATTAATATAGTTAATTCAAATATTTATAATACCGGTAGTAAAAATTAAAAAAGAAATAGACTGATGTTGACTATATAAATTAGTAATATTCCATACCGAAATTACCATCTCAGATGTTCGTATTTCCATATCAACTTTTCTCTTTGTACAGGTTATGAATTTATTCTACGGAGCAGCATATGACTGCGAAACTATAATAAAATTTACACCCACAAAATCACGCAATCAACACCAAGATTTCAGTTCCCTTTTGCAGTCCAATATGATCTAAACTTAGACATTCTACCCTTTATGGGTAAAGTTAGTCCTCTTATGACTCACTTTACGAGGTCTGACAATAATTTCATAATTATATAGAAAATAACCGTAAAATTAAGGTTTCCCTTTTTACAGAATTATATCAAACTTATTCGAAAATGCAATTTTCATATATGTGTATGAATTGTTCTGTGAAACTTTGTCTTTGTAAATTTACTATACTTATAAGTTAACTAATTGTTCCCTCTCAAGTCATAGTTGTGTATGGAGTATGACAGAACATGAAATGTGCATTATATTTTGGCATTTTAGAGCGTATGTAATGTAACATCAGTGTACCATTTCCATATTATGAGATTCATTTTTGTTATATTTCTATGTTACAAGGAAATTTGTCGTAATAAGTAAACAACGTCATTTTGACATTTATAAGACTCAGTGTATACTATGTATATTTTTGGACAAAATTATCTGTATTACAGAGGAGATTTTCGTTCGATGAATAAAACATTACATTAAAATTAATTACAAAATTCATGAATTGAAGTTGATCAGGTAATTTGGTAACAATTTTTATTAAAATTATCGTTTAATGATTTATTATTTCAAACGCTGTAAAAAATCGCCCTGACAAATTCATCTGCTATTATAAAGTTGAAAGAAGAGTAGTAAAAAACTACATTTTTACTTGGGATAACTCTGTTGGTGTTATTAATTTTACTATTTTTAGTTTAGTTGATAATTAGTAATTGCATTACCGCAAATGTTCAGCCGATATTCAGAATGATTGGAGATCTAGGAATTCAAGACTATGCAATAAACTAAATCAAGCATTTATTAATATGATAAACAGAAACTGAGAATAGCTCTACTAAAAATAATTTCACCCAAAAAATGTCCACAAAAATTGTCAGTAAACTAGATTACTTTTTATATACTCAGCGTGATTCAATAGGTCCTTTGGAACGGAAATTCATTTCATAAATTTTTTAGATTTGGTCCCCTAAGACATCGGCGTGCTACGACTAGTACGAGTCTTTCTAATCATTTATTTATTTATTTGTTTATTTTTAAATATTTCACTTATTATATCTTCATTATTAAATGTTAAATATTCTCTTTATATAGTGAAAATTGAGCCACTCTAGTGAAAGAGCGAAAACTTATTCTACGTGGAGTGTTAATTGAGTCTTAAAGTGGGAGAATTCACTCCTTCGCTAGATCTGTTCAATTTTCAAATTGTAGAATTTAGAAATCGGATATTCCTCTGCCAAATATCCTTTAAGTTCCGCATTCTTTTGTTAAAAAAGTTGTTAAATTTCATGACTGAAAATTTAAGATATCATTTTTTCGTTCTTATTAATATGTACAAGCTCCATAGTTTTTTTTGTTTATTTTATGCTCATATTCTGTACTTCGACAACAAAGAAAATCATTAGCTTGTAAAACTGTTTTCAAAAAATAAATCCTGTTTCTATCATAACTGCTGTTGAAAATAGATTTTTACCTTTTTTTCTGCAGAATACGTTTTTCTTTTATTTCAAATGCACTAATCGAAATACTGTATTTTGTGATATAAAAATGACCATAAAATATGTCTTAGTAGGCTATACATTTCTGCGTGGAGATTAACATACATTTTTATCATGTTCCCACCTTGGCATAAAATTTCAAAAATATCTTGGGGAGAATTTTGCACACTTGCGCATAATTTTAGGAGGGCATTAAGGGAGATTTAAGGAAGTACGGATTTCCATACATTTGCATAAAATGGAATCTATTAAAAAGTGCAAACAGAAATGCTGGCAAATAAACTGGAGTAATTTGTATTTATGCCAAATAAGCTAAATGCTAAATATATCTCATGATTTTGTTTAATTAATTTAATAGATAAATCCTTTTTATATAACAACGTTTATTCAAAGGATCTAAATTTCATTTTATTATTAAGTTTCTTCTGGTGTCGTTAAGAAAACTAAATAAATTTAGTAAAACTTGTACTATCTCCAGAGAAAGAAAGTACACGTTATAATTTTCAAACTACAATTAAAATTTCACGTAGACTATGAAGAAGTGTTATTTCGTTTTGGTACTTTTTCAACATTTTAGAGATTCTTATGATCTCTTGTTACACGTTTTAACGTGATACTTTCATTTTTAGTGAAATAAGAAATTTCTACTTGGGTAGTTTAAAATTTTAGTACCTATGTATATGCTAGTTAGTATGACCATCCTAAGTTTGTTTTCCAAAATTTATGAAAACGGTGTAAACATTATTGAATTATGAATCGAAATAAAACCTCGACTTATTTCATTTAAGAACAATTTACATTCAATTCAACTTATGCAAGTAAAATAAACCAGCAATTAGTGTAGAATATACATATAAATAAGTAAATTAAATAAGAAATCTAAATTAAGTAACGAAAAACACTTTGCGAGTAAAACGATCGATCGAACAGGTTAAACACTTTAGAAAGCCACTCGACAATTAACTGAAAAAGTGTAACAACCAGGCCGTGGAATGCCTCTATCACATCAATTAGTCGCCTGCTGTAATTAAGTGAAATAAAAAGCTTGAATTTGCAGATGTTAATTGTCACGCCTATCGCGCAGGATATCGCGATGCATTATGCAATGAGTTAAACACCTTACAATCCCTACTGTGATAATAATCTTATTTTACATTTTTCACAAGTCTGGGCTTTTCTACGAATTATCGCCATTTTATCTCGTGATATACTAGATCGAACATTTGAGGATGACGTAATTACTAAAAGTGTACAATTAAATTCGAAAAATGACACTAACGAAGACTATCTTAGGTCTTTTTGTTACAAGAAAAATCTAGTTAGAGTTATGGACGTAGAAAATGAGATTTTACAATCCCGGAGGTGTAAAATGCGACGACCCATAATTACTATCCAACGCGGCCAATTAAAACTTACACAATTTATGTAATAGATTATATTCTATCGATATATCAAGTTTTAAATGGTATTCTCTCTAAATGCATTCCATCAAGAGTAAAATATCACTCCAAGGAATTTAGGGAGATAGGTCTCAACCCTTTCAACAGCACCCCTCCTCTATATTGTGCTTGATAATAAATTTGTTTTTTAAACGTTTAAAATTTAAAACAATGAAGGATATGAAGAACTGTCAAATTTACGTTTTCCATTATATATAATCAATTATTATAACCACCTCGCAAAGTTGCTAATTTGATATCAATTTAATTTAGATCGCCATACTCTGAAAGTCTATTAAATTTCCCATTTTAAAGATCGAAAGTTTAAAGTAATTTTCGAAAGTACTCGATTTTCCAATAACTGATTGAAAGCGAGATCAATTTAAGGAATACAATTATAATGGAACATCAATAACAGATTGCAGGGTAGAATGGCACTCTACAAGAAACTCGAGAAGGGATAATGAAAAAGGACGAAGAAAAATGAGGCGATAACACGAGAACTAGTTTTCCTTTGTTTAGTTTTGCAAATAACAAGGGATTCATTTTATTGTATAAATAATTAAATGGATATCTAAGAATATAAAAAAGAACAAGGAAAAATCCTGAATAAAGTATGACTTAATGAAAGAAACCATTTATTGATAAATAATGTTAAGTTTAGACATGCATGTTCATTAAAAATTAAATCGTGAACGATACACGTTATGTAGCGACGGTCGTGATCACGTTACAGTAATTTATTTATTTTTCTTTCAATATCTTAGATGAGAGCGGGTTCTAATGGAGTAATCATTTCACCTTTAATAATTACATGAGCTGAATTACTCCGAAATGACTAAAGTAACAATAGAGTAATTTTTTACTAGAAGACCTTCATGTCACTGGGAATTATTTTATTTATGTTTATTAAAATCGTTACTAACATTTTACACGTTTCTATACTTTAAAAAAAGTTAACAATTTCCGAGTCTGCAAAAATTTATTAAAGTTGCAAATCAAATATTAAATTTGTAAAATGTTTAAAATAGATTCTGATCGGTATTCAGAAAAATATAATTACAAGTTCTTAATGAGTTTTTTACTTGGCACATTTCAAGGTTAAAAAGGTCGTTTTCAAGCTCTGAGAAAGAAAAGCTGCAAATAATCGAATGTTCGTACGCAGTATACGGAGAAGACTCTTTGAGTTTCAAAGTCTACTTAGTTGCCCCTTTGCAGCCTTTAAATACCTTCGTATTCTGTATTCTTTTTGCTTCTTGGATTGAAATATCGAGATTTTCTAGAGTGCATTGAAATCCAAAACGTATTCAAAGGTTTGTGCAGTTTCTTTATGGACAAAAATGTAATTCAAGGGAGCTTAATCGACCACTGTATTAAGAATTTCAATTTGTATGGGTGAAATGAAAAACTTTCAGTAGTGGTTTCATTGAGAGTTATCCGAAACAAATGAGAGAATTTATGATAATTTCGAAATATCGTTTTTAAATTTACTATTCACTACATTGTTCAACTTTTTAAGGTTTTAATTTTATTTGAAATCTTTTAGATATTGGTTTATAACTAAACACAAAACAAAAACGTCCTGATAAATATATGTTTATCTGTGGGTTTCGCAGTTAGGAATTTGGAAAATGTTGAAAGTCGAAACATTATGATATGAAAGTCGAAACAAATGGAAAAGCATTAACTTACTATTTTCCAGGTCGTTCTTCAAGATTCCGAAGTCAAAATTGAGTTGCAGTCTAATCTGAAATTCTACACTGGTTCCCACAAAGTTATGAAATAATTTGTCTTGTGATTTTTTTTTCGTTATCAGAATATTGGAATTCGTTTGAAACGATGGAGGAATGTGAATAAAATTTTTTAATTTTCAGAAATAATTTCACTTTTGTTCCCTACTTTATTAAAACAACGTTACAACGGTGCCTCGGTGAATATTTTTCTTGAAGAATTTCTGGACGTTGTACCACAGAAACTACGAGCTTTTTTAAAAATTGCTAAGAATGAAAAGTTCTTAAAAAATACCGGGGAGTGTCCCGGATTTTCTTCCAATTTCATGAACGAATTTTATATTTACATTTTTTAACAAATTTTTAGAATTTTACGTATTTAACATTTTGAAAAATGTTGGTATATTCTGTGAAGAATTCCAAGCACTTTCAGTTCTTTGAATTTTTTCAAAAATTTATAGAGATAGAAGATTTATAGTGTTAGAGGGAAACAATATACTATACAATAAACTATAAACTATATATTTGAAATTCATTTCTTCAAAAACTATTTTTACAAAGTTTACAAAAATAGGTGTTTATAGATTAGGTCCAGAGGTACTCAATTTTTTAAGATAACTACTATTACTTTTATTTCCAAAAATAATAATCCATCGAAAATTTGGACGTTTGTTTGCTCATAGACTTTGGAATCCGAACGTCGCGAGTTCGAATCCATCTTTCGCCGAATTTTTTTTTTCAGCGATATATAGGTTAATAAATGAAAAAGATTGAAAAGTTTCACTCTGTCATACTGACAAGCTGTACCCACCTCCGACAGTCAGAAACTGGATGAGTACTGCGCCAGTAACAATTCTTACCGGCGTAGAGGAAAAATATCATGATTATTGGAAAATTTGTTTAAATCGAATTGTTGTAATATTTAGTAGGCATCATTTCCAAAAGAAATAAATAATTGCCAGACCTTTTGAGTATTACCATCACAGAACGCAACATTACGATAAAGTTATTAAAAGATTATAACCTTAACTGGAACATTATCATCAGGTCAAGAGATAACCTTAAATGGTAAGGTTAGAAGACTCAAAATTTATTACTACAAAAACATGAAATGACTATTTATTGAGACAATCAAAGTAGTATCCTCTATAGAAAATTATTATTGTAATAATCGGTCAGCTTAGTTCGTTTTGCTGCCTCTAGATATAGTCGCGACTTTCACGGCACCGTTTTGCTCGTGGTATGGAAATTATCTTACAAAGACTTTATGTAATCTTACAATAATCTCACTTTTATAGTATAAGTCTGTGCTGTAAATGAAATTCAATACAATACGTGATACTTAAATACACAATAAAACTAAATAAAATCAGAAAATTAATATAATTACATAATTAGAATGCGATAAAGATATATTGAATTACTAACCGTCATGTTAGATGTTAATTAAACATAATATTGCATAGATCTGTAATATTATACAACAATGTGTACATAATTTAGCTGATGATTCACTTGCTAATAAACGGTTCGTATAGGGTTTCGTTATGGTTTCTCAACATCCACGTAATTTTACAATCCTACAGGTGTAACGTTGCTGTATCATTACAGTAAAATTCATGTTCTGTTAGGGCAACTGCTATGCTTTTTCTGATTATTTTTCTTTTTTCGTGTACTATTTAAGGCTCTTTTGATTTATCCCATGTTAAACCAAAGGAAGATTTGTACAAGTAATTTAATACTACTCTCGACAAAAGCAATCAATGCAATTGTCGAGCTAAATGTTAATTAAAAAGGTCTCGGAAACAAATTAACGGTGAAAACACAGTAAAGTTGAATGAAGAAAACTGCAGATAAATCTGAAAATATTTAAATTTTATGGAGTGAAAATTCAATCGTAATACAGTTAAATATTTCTCATATTACTTTTTAGTACTTATCTTTTTACAGTCCAACAAATTTTACTGTAATTATAACTTAAAACTATTCTCTAAATTCCTTGCAGTGAAAATTGCACTCCATGGAAAGTGACATTTCACTCCATTAATACTGAAAGAAAAAAAATCACTCCTAGAAAAGATAAATATCACTCTCCGTAGAGTGAAAAGGAACAAGCACATTTTTAGGAAAAAAAGTTCCGGGTGAAAATGGATGCAATTGAAATTTAGTGTAACTCAAGGCATCCCGATAAAAGTTGTCATGGTTGCAAAGCAAAAAAATGGACAGTTTTCGAGATATCAAGCATTAAACATTAACCCTTTCTGGCAAGTAGCTAGTAGAAAATAGTACTTTTCGGTCCTAGGCCGTAAAGTTCAATTTTACGGACCTAGTGGAGATTGTGCGATCCTCGGATCGGCTTCGGCCAATCTCACAATCTCCAAACGAGGTTATAAAATTTTACGGCCGAGGAGCGAACACTATTTTTTGATACACTGTTCGCAAAGTAGGCACTTAACCGACTGTTTTTAGTCCGTAAAGTGCGGAGATCAGTCCGTAAAATCATAGTTTACGGACTAAAAGGAGTGATTAAAAAATGGCAGTAACAAGCAATTTTCACTCCAAGGAATTTAGAGAGTATTCTTGGAACAGAACTAATAAATATCCCATGACGGAGAATACTATTCTTTTTTTATAACATGATTCTTAAATACATTTTTTCAACATAACCAAATAGATAACGTATATTCCATATTTGCATCCACTGTTGTGGTTTATTTATATATGACAAAAGTACCCAACAATAATGCTCAGATAAGTCATGTTCGAAATCGAAGAATAAAGTATAACGCGCAAATAATGCCAGGCGCAATTGTCGAAGAACAATATACACGTTGATTAACGCTCCGACTTTTCGAAATATGTGCTAAAGACAAAAGTTGATATGCCAGCTATTGTACCAAGGTGTTAGCAGTTTATGCTTTTGCAAGGTTCTCTGTTATGTTCTACAGTTTCTACAGAACATACGACATTCAGAGCAACTATTTTCCACGTATATGCACAGTGACACAAATCGTGAAAATCACGGACAAAACGTTTACGTCGCACGTCAACTGTCGTCCATTGAGACGCATCTTTACCTTTCGTCATAACAAAACAATATATGCATATGCTTACGTTTTATTTAATAAGAAAAAAAATCATCTCACGTCAAAGTAGATGCGACCTATTTTTCTCGCATTGTTGCGTTAGTCACGGAAGAATTGATTTCTTTCCAATACTTCGAAGGCATCAGGTGTCGATTTCCATGAAAAGTGCCGGTATCAATTATGATAATGGATAAAAGAAAAGTTGAAATTGAGAGTGACGTTATTTTTTAATATTTCACATTTTATGTCTAGTAAAATGTAGAAGTAAAATCGTGTTCATGTGAATTATTTATTAATCATGATAAAAAACTGCATCTTTCTTTCCTTAATGAAAGCTCAGGAATGTCCTTGGAATGCATTTGAAAGCAGAGTTGCAAGGATGGATGAAAGGGATTCCAAGTACTTGCAACATTATTCTAAACGCATAAAATAAGCACGGAAATATATTTTCACTTGAAGAGGGAATAAAAGCAATTGAAGCTAGCTCGAGTTGCCTATGTACAAATGCTTAAAAGACTCGAAATCTTCTGAATTATACTGAAGAATTTTTTTTAGTAAGTTTCGTTGCAATTCAAAATTTTTCATTCGTAATAAGATTGCAATTTGAGAACGGCACTTTTTTAGACTTTCATATTTTTATCCTTCATGCTTGACTATATAAACATATTTTTTCTAAAGTTACAAATTTCAGCTAGAACAGAAAAATGATTCGTCTTTCATAAATAATAAAAATAACAAAATATCGATTCACATTAGAAATCATGAGAGAAAAAAGTTTTTATAATTAAGGATAAGTTTGTAATTGACCTGAACATTATTTACGAGGAATTTCCATACAATTTAGTCATTTGTATTTCTATTATTATTGTTTTTTTATTTTAGTTTTTATTTTCCTGACAAACGTAATTCATTACATTTTAAACATTCATCGTGATTAAACGGCAAAAGTTTTGAACATTCAGCAGTTAATAGGTCAAGCAATCGCTTTCAGGTTTTCGCAAATGCCATTTGAGTAAGTGGAAATCGAAAATTATTTGCAATGAATTGATTTTCGAAGTGTTTCTATGACGAAAGTTCGTAAACTTTACTTTCTTTTATTCGAGTACAATTATATATAGAAATCTCCATTGGATGTTAAGATTGTTTGGTATATATTGTAAAATATAATTAAAGACATTTTCATTGTCCCGGTATTTTATTAAATTTAAATGTAAAATACTTTTTGAGAAAATGTGATAAAAGGTGAGAAAATGTCATATTACATCGGACAACGAAGCGCAAAACTAAATTTTGCGCCCTCCTGTTACAAAATGACTTTCTTAGATGTGATGTCTTATTTCTAAAAAATAATATTTGAAATTTGATTTGTTAAGATAAAGAATACATATTCGATCTGTACATAAATGATAACAAAAAAGTATAATTATATGTAGCTGCGATGTGACTTAGTAAAAAACTAAATTCGTACAAGTAAATTTAACTAAGTGAAAATTTAGATACACACGTTAAAACATTATATATTTAATTAAATGTGTTTAGCACTGAAAATACAAAACAATGTTAAATTTAGTTATTACAAGAAACCATATTTGTTGAGTATGTTTTCAATAAAACTGCCAATCTTTTAAATGTATTTTAACTAACCGAACTGTATGGATATAGAACAAAAATGATGTAATCAGTCATGTTGTGGGTTTTCAACAGTGACATGAATGAAGTAAATAAGGCTTAAAAGTGAAATACAATTGCATCGGATGAGGCGTCGCACTAAAAGACCTACCAATGATTTAAAATACCGCGTTGATGTGGGATACCGCGTTGTTGATTATGAAAGATTAAAAGATTTTTCACGTTCGGATTAAAAGATTATAAAACGAGGGAATTAATACACGCATATGTCCTGGTTTCAATTACGACGCACCTTCGCTTTCTAAAACACGAAACCATTTTACATTGAAATATTCATTTTTTTTAAATTAGGATCGTAAAAAACATTTAAACAACAGTAATCAAACATTATTGAAAAATAATATCCATTCATATCAGCCACTTGGAAAAAAATGAAATAGTTGGAACTACTAACTTGATAGTAGGACAAGAGATTGCCATTGTTTTTAGTTAATTTGATTATTTAAATAATGACCAAGCCAATTCTACTATTTAAATAGTAAAACTAAGTAAAAGACGTAGTTATGGCATATCCTACTATTTTGATAGTAAAGTAAACTATTTTTTTTTCTCCATGCACTTTATTTTGAAACATGTACTTTTAACCCTATCAGGGTAAAGAAACGTACAGTGAATTGTGTATCAACGGCGTAAAATAGGGTTTTACGCCTAGATGACAGAACGCGATAAAGTGTTTCTCACACTCTGGGCTCAAAATTCTATTTTGCTCCCTATATAGCCGGAGCAACAGCGCATTCATTCCCTAGGGAGCAAAATGAATTTAGCCGGGAACAAAATAAGGTTCTCTCACTCTATCCCCAATCTCCCTAGGGACAAAAATAAATATATCCGGGAGCAAAATAAGTTTCTCGCTTTCTGAGCGCAAAATGCTATTTTGCTCCTTTTATCGCGGGAGTAAAATAGCATGCTCTCGTGTGAGAAAATAGTATGTGCAGCAAGGGAGAATAGGTGTTTGAACGGAGTCAAACTCGCAGTCGTCGGCAAACATCTATTTTGCTCCCTAGTTGCACAATCTACTGTAGCCTTAAATTGTCTTTGAGCCTCGATTTGCGGGCCTAAAATGAAAAAGTCTTGCCACCCTGGGCGTCAAACTTATTTTACAATCCAGAAAACATTAAATAAACATTTTTACGGCCCCTGGATCCAAAAATTGTTTAAGATTGTTGGCAAAGATTTAGTTTGTATTCTATTGAAGCAATAATGTTTTGAAATGTAGTTCGTTGCCTTAATTATATACAAACTACAATTGCTTGATGAACATTTTAATTATTGCAACGTTCTATAGAATTGCAAAGTTCGTAGTGTTGGACTTCATTCCAACGATTATTAATTTCAAGTTCCCTTTATTCGGAGCAGCAATTGCGACTGACCGCCAGGCATTGAATATTGGAAAATATTCGCAACACATTTTGCCTGATGAGCATAACTGCAAGAGCACGGACAAATTATCATAATTATTATTTGCATTGTAGTTTAGATCCTCGGAGGACGCGTTAAATGTAAGAATACATCGAGTTTGACATGTGTTGAAACACAGCAGGTTCATAATTATACGCGTTTTCGATGAAGTCTAGAATTTGTTTTATTTTACGGTACCATGAAATATGTATGTAGTATTTAGAAATATCAGTATAATACTACCAACATGTATGTTGTTCTCCGATGATGTTACTCCTGAAAGCAAATCTAGAAACTTTAAATTTAATACCTGTGGGCTAAAAAATCATTATAATGATTTTTCATTTTGTTAATTTCATAATAACTTTTAAATTTATTTTAAAAAATGAAGTGGTTTATTTTGTTGTCGATTGTATTATGTCCTGAACTAACATGTCGTCATGGAAAAGAAGAGTCACTAAATATTAGGATTTAAAAATTTACTCTTATCTAACTTTTCCATTAAGGTTGAATAGCTTTATAATAAGTATTAGGATTAACATCAACATGGTACTTACTGCTAATGCCTTGTAGTTTGGGGTTTTATAGGACCAACTAGCAAATGTTATGAATTGTTCCAGAACACCTTCTTGAAAGATAATGACGGTTTAAATGACTAGGATCTAAAAATATTGGTGACGCAACTATTCAACACATAACTTTTCAACAGAAGTATGTTTTCACCACAAGATAACTTCATCATAAAGGTTTCAACACAAAAACATTTCATCATCAAATTATTGAACAAATGACCATTTCAACATAATATATTAAACATTTTAACAAAATAAGTTAGGTTAGAGTTATAACGTCAGGTTTGGTTCGGTTGGGCTAGGTTAGGTTAGGTTAGGTTAGGTTAGGTTAGGTTAGGTTAGATTAGAATCTTGTATTATTTTGCGTGTGCAATATATAAATTTAATTTTCAATAATTGTATTATTGTGTTTATAATAAAATGCATTTTTTGGTTCGTGTTGAAATGATCATGTAATGAAATCTTTGTGTTGAAATGATTGTACGTGTATGATTGATGAAATCTCGTATGCTTAAAAGTGGTGTGTTGTACAGTCGTAGTAGCAAAAATATAATAAGAAAAAGTTAAATAGGTTCAAAGCGGGTAATGAATTCAATTTCACCTTGAAAAGTTACTGAAAAGTCACCTGGAGGTTATCCTGAATGTCTTTTTATGGAAATCCTCATTTTTCATTCTTTAATTTTGTAGCATATTTTGATAGTTTTCCAAAGCACTACTATTTGTTGGAGCGTAAATTCACCCATTATAAAGAGAATATTGAGCCACTTGAATCAAATAGTGGATTGTCACCAAACATAAAGTGACTTTCCATTTCATAAAGTGAGTTTTTTGTCCGTGAGACTGAGAATTTACTTTTTTAAACTGACTCGATTATCAATCCAAAAATAGTGAATTTTCACTCCAAGAAATTTGGACAGTATAGTCAAGATAATTATAATTAAGTATTTACCTATCACGAAGCTGAGGCAATAATGCAAGATGGATTACTGATACTATCAAGCAACAATTAATCGATTACTTAGTTATGTGGATTTAACGTGAATAATTTCTTTGATGGTTCGATTAGGATTTAACACATGTCCATCCATATTCCCTACCTGGCGAGTACACGTGAGATGCGAGGAGATTACTTATTATAAACCAGCACCACAAAAGGATTAATTTCCTGCTACGTCAATGTCGTTGATCCTAGGTGACGCCGAAAGCAGGACGCACAAACTCTCCCATGTAAACAAGCACGCGTATATGTGCGACAAAAGGAAGTTAATTACGTTAAATCAGTACTAACCTAAGAAATCAATTAAGTTTAGCTGCCATGATTAGTTATATATCTCGCTTTATTTAAGCCTCAAAACTCTTAAATTATTTATAAGATTTAAGTTAGTTTTTGATCTTTATTAAATAGACCTGCAGAGGTTTAATGGTTTTATGCAAGAAAAGTAATTCAAGGTGGCTTTCATGTGACAGTCAAGTCAATCATATGTGATTTACATCGTTATTTTAAAACCTCACAAAGATCCAAACGAATATATGTTAGAAATTTTTATTTAATTTTTCATCTCTGACAAGAATTTTACTATATTATCTGATCTCGAATATTATTTTCGTTATCAAGTCTTGAAAGTTTATGTAATTCCGATTAAAATGGCCTATTTGTTTACTAGAACTGGTTAAAATTTGACTGGAATTACTGAATTTTAATATTTTTAGAATTTTTTGGCAAAATTTGAATGTAGTGAAACTTCGAATCGTTGCCTTCAATATCGTGCACAATATCACGTAATAACAAAAATGGAAAATGGTGAGGTTGAGAAACAAGTAAATAAAAAATGTTAAAATTAAAAAATGTTTACTTGATCTTTTGCGTTTATAAAAATCATTTGTTTACGTTTAAGTGACCAACTTTAATCTGCAAACAAATTGATGGAGCTTTTACCTTGAAAACGGGTTTTGAGAGCTACTAATTCCTGATGGAATCTTTCACCCTGCTCGTCACTTAGTTGGCCAAGATTTTCGGCAATGAAATTTAAATGCGAATGTACAAAATTAATCTCGATCGACTGTTGCAAGTTCTTGCATTGTAGGCATTCAAAAATATATGTGCTACGTTCAGGTAATCAGAACTTTTGTTATTACCTAAAATATTATCGCACGATGAAATATAACTAGTCCAAGCTCGTCTTTCTCATCCAATTTGTTTGGAAATTCCTTATCCGGCATCAATTTTCGAATTTGGGGACCAACAAAGGTTCTTTAAATTAGTACAGACACACTTTGCCAACGAATATGAAGGGTAAAGCTGTTTCATAAAGTGGGACTACTTGACACAAACTAAGCACACTTTTGGCCACAAACAGAGACTACAATATGTCACCTTTTGGCGGAATTGAAATATTGACCAAAAGCATGAAAATGTGAAGTCTCAATACGCAAATTTTGCTTGAAATTACAAAATGGTAAAATCCATTCATCTTGGTCAAATTTCAACCAATTCAAGTGAACAAATAGGTCATTTTATTCGGAATTACCTATATTTCCAAGAATAGTTGTCAAGTTGACAAAATTGAATAAAAATTTGTAAGATATATACATTTGGATCTTTGTGAGTCTTTAAGATATCGATATAAATAACACAGCGTAAAAAAATCGTAAAAAATCGTATCCTTCCTGGTTTCTAATAAAGAAGACATTTTAAAATCGAGTAAAATAAAATTTTGTTAAAAAATTGTAAATTAAGTTTTTGGGGGTATCTGAGGAAAAACAATCGTACAATTCTCCTTTGTTTTCCATGCCCTACAAGGTCTAATATGTCCCGTTAAAAGCATATTTTCACTGTCACGCCATGCAATGAACCACCTAATGGTAAGAACCAAGTCACCGTAAAGCCGACAGGTCAAAAAACCGATATTCATAAAGCCGACAGTCGAAAAGCAGACGGTAAAAAGGCTCACACAAAAAATACACATGGACAAGTAGGCAGTCGTTTTTTGTAGTGTCGGTTTTTTTACTATCGGCTTTTTGATTTGTCGGTTTTTCGACCGGTACTCGAAATTAGAACAACAAAGGACGTAACTATAGGGCAAGACAACGAATGTAGGTGTATGATTTTTCTGAGGATCAGATCGAAGAAACGCTAGTTCACATACAAGACAATGCACCGGCTCATAATTCAATGAAAGCTATGATCAAATAAAAAATTTATCATTCAGTTGGATCCATAATCTCCATGTTCACCAGATCTTACCCACTCGAGGGAAAAAAAGTTTTGGACATGGTCATGCGTTATTAAATAAAATAACATATTATTTCTCAATAAATTTGGTCCGTAAAATTGTTGGATGTGCATAATTAAAACAATATAAAGCAACGTTAATTGTGTATTCCTTCTTAATTGTAATAAAAAATCTCTTCAATATACAGCAACGAAATAGTGTCAGCTGCAAAGATTTTAAGACCATAAGCTTAATAAAATTGAATATTTCTTTGCCTATTAATAATGCAAGTATAATATTATTTTAAGTAAAAACAGAAAAATAGTAATTAAACTGTAAAATTTACGCATTAAAAATTCACTTTTGCATTACACAAATAAAAAAATATGACGAATTAAATCAAAAGCCCTTGTAGAAAAATGTAATTGTCTCCTGAAGCTCCTTGGCATAAAATAATTGTATTTTACTTATTTTTATCTCTCGAAACCTAAAAGAACAATGAATGCTCCCGGAAATATTATAATTTCGACTCTGGTTCGGAACAAGATATTGTCAGACTATGTTATCTTTATTTATAGACTACATTTTCCTATAATATTTATGTGTATAGTGCTGACTAATAATTTCATTTAATAATTAAAACATAATGCAATTTGGACTGTATTCAACCTAAAACACCTATTTACATATGTTTTACTATTAATGTCTTCTTTTTTACTTTTAACCAAAAATCGTGCTTATTTAATAATATCAATGAAATATTCTGTTTCTTATGGAAAATATCTAGAATAGTGTTTAGATTTACATAATGTCAAGATAATAGCCATAACACATTTTTTAAATAAAAATTGAAAAATACAATTTGTTAAACTAAAAAATCGATTTTCTAAAAAATGTCCCGATGAAAGATTTTGATTTATTCTAAAATACTAGGTTTCATTTCGGTGGATCGTTAAAACACAATTGTTAGTTTATATAATAATGAAAAGTTTTTGAAATTTTACTACCTAATTTATATAAAAAATTATTTAATGTATTGCTTCAATTTCAGTTCTCGTCATACTAATTTAAAATTCGCTTTTATGAATCATAATTGAAACCTATCGATTTATTGAACATATTAGTTTCTCTCCATTCATTAATATCAAATAATTTCAACGGAAAAGTCACTAATATTGATGCGATAAATAGTAAAGTATAAGATAATTGGCGTATGTCAGTTATTAACAATATTATCTAGAGCAATTATCATAGATGTATATACAATTATTTATAATTGCATTGTTCAATATACAACCGCTCGAATGCGACTATAAGTGAACTGTCATTGGGGAAATAATAAGGTACATAAAGTCACATAAAAACATACGATTAAAAGTTATTGCGTGAGATTGTGAAAATAGAAAATATGTCAAATTCTTTAGGTTCTTCTAGGAATTTAACATCAATATTTGTCACATATTCTTTTTGTTAATTTAAATGTTGATTCGAAGTATTGGATGCAGTTTGATGCAAAAACTTATCGATTGATACGTCGTGAGGACATACGTGCGTTTCTTCACGTTTGCAACTAAAACCGTTACTTTAATGTTTTTTTTTGTTTGTTCCCACAACAATCAGTGTTATATCCACTTGTTAGTACGTCATATTTGACAAGTCATCTAGCCAATCCTTTAATTCAATATGTAATTATATATTGACGGGTATTCGCTTATTAAATATTACGAGACCAATGACGTAATTTGTAATAACACGTGCTAAAGCCATTGAGACTTACACATTCTATAATTTTATACAAAAAGATTCTTCAAATTAAACTGAAAAAATTAAATTTCTCGTAGTGCTTTCATGTGAAGTTCGTAGTCTAGTTATTACCTTTAACATATTTTAATCTGTATAAAATATTCATCGAGACAGTTTCGAAAGCTTAAAAAATGATAAAAATGTTGTGATTATATATAATAACATTTTCTTATTTACTGAATCAGCCAATGACGATGTAAAAATGTGAAGTAATTATTTTAGCCCTACATTAGTAACATGTGTGATTAATAAATATAAATACCTAATTTAAAAGGTCAAACAAATATCATAAAAATATTGCACTCTCCAAATTTTTTGCAGTGAGAATTCACTCTGAGTAGAGAGAAAATTGATTCTCACTCAGTAAAAATTCACTCGTTCACTAGAGTTTCTTGATATTTACTCTACGAAATTAGAGAACACGTATGAAAAATTTCAGATGGCAATTTTTAATTGTAATAATTACTACAACAACAAAACTTATTTAAAACAGTTTTGTTTGTAAAATATTTTCTTGAATAATAATATGAATTGTTAACTTTCTTGTATTCAATTTAATTAATTAAAAAAGTTTATCAATGTAATTCGAAGATGAGAAAATTTCCAATAACAATTTTCTTAAATGCATAAAATATATTTTAATTATTTTGCTGGATATTACTGTTCCTTCATTATCTTTCCAACATTTTCCTGTTAGAATTACGACGAAACCTTCATGTTTGCAAGGTAGACACAATACAACAAGACAACAATTCCAAGTTTGAAGGAAAGAGTTGTGTAGTTCGAAATATAATTAAGAGCCGGCTTGGAAACAAGAAAAACTTTTCCTTGCACAAAGGGAAAACTTTTCACAAACGTTTGACAAAGATGTTACTTAAAATTACTACGACGTAGAAAACACAATGGTTGCCGAATTGCAAACCCCAAGTCGCACAGTTGCTGCACCATAATGGGTAGCTTGTTAAAATTAATTTGTATAGCAACGGTTAGTTACTCTGTGATTTAATACGTCGAAGAAAATCAGTTTTTTTAAATTACAGAAATAGTTACTTTGCACTATCTCTTTAATTTTAGTTTACCACCAAAAATAGTTATATTTTGTAGTGATCACTGCATATTTAAATAAACATTTGCTTAACTTGACGTTTTTTATATGTAAAATAAAAATGAAAAAAAAATGATTTGCGACGCATATTTAACCTTCTCTTTCATTAAAATAAAGTTGTATTTAAATACTAAAATAATCAACAATAAAAAATGGTTGTATAATTCTTTGCTGCATTTTTATTAATTGAAAAAGTTAATATTTTTGTGACAAATTAATTTTTTTAATCAGTCTCTACCGTTATTAAACCATTACAAAAAGAAAATTAAGTAAGTTTAATAAATACTGTAATAAATAAACAAAGAGAAATAGAAAATTTACTGTTTAATTTCTGTTTTAGTTTATTTTTGCGCGTTAATTTGGCATTCATTCTGGGCTCATTTAAGGGTCGTGATTGGGCAATTTTCACGAGTAATGCAGTTATTATATTTTTTTAATATTCCATAAAACAAGAAAGTAACAAAACTGAATTAAGTTTTACCGTCTGTTTAACATAGAGAAAAGCTAAATATTCAAATTTAGTTTAAAAATCCCAAAACTAACTTCTGAATCAAATTATTTATGTATCAAATTTTGGCTACCAAAAAATGACCTGAAATGAGGCGTTTCTTTTCAAAATCCAATAGATTGATCCTTTTCATTATTTTTCTATTGAACCAATTTTACGCAATACCCTGAGGGATTTTTGAGGTCGGTGCTTTTGAATACAATGTCGCTTTTTTGAAAAGTAAAAATGGAAATATTCTACGATGAATGCAGATAAATAATTGAATTTGAGTATTATTGTTTCATCGTACCCAATCATGTATGAAATTTTCATTATTTTTGCCTCAAGTCACGTTTTACATTCTATTATTTTTAAAATATGACAAGCAGATTGAATGATGCAAAACTATTTTCCATCGGAACATTATATTAATTATTTTCTGTCAATATTTCATTGGAAATGACGAGGCATAGAATGCCAATGAGCTATATGCACGGACGTAACAGATACACAAATAACTGTCATATCGGCAGGTTTCTTTTATTTTTACTCTTTACATAGCACTCATTAATTCAAAGTAGAAATGTAGTACTTCTGAATTTTTGAGGACTTTAAGTATGCGCTTCTATTTATGCTGTCAACGATGTAGTTAGCATCCATTTAGGAGTGTAAAGACTTCATCAGTAGAGCAGTAAACTGCAAACGAGAAAAACTTTAATTCGTACAATAGAAATTAACTAAATTTTAAACATGGTATGATATAGCGCAGAAACATGTCAATTTAGTTTAGTTCTATGTAACAGAAAAAACTATTCGCTGTAAGTTAAATTTAGAAAACTCATCATTTAGATGAAAAATTGAACTTACCCGTAATGAAATGTGTAATACATACAAATTAAGGCATTATAATGCATTATTGAAATAAAAATTATTGAAATAATAATCGACAAAAAATTGATCGAGGCAGGTTTGAACTCGGTACTGTGATGTACAAATCCAATAACTGAACTAGTAGAGCCACATTATATTCTTGAATGTAATAATTGCTATATTCAAGATGATCTGTGGCAACTATTGCAATATAAGAGTTTTTGCAAATCTTTGTTTTAGAGCAAAATTATGAAACTAAACTAACAAGTTTCTTTGAGTGATATAACTTCAATGGGAAAAGTTTAATGTTCAAAACTGTGAAAAATGTCTTGTACAATTTACTATAGACCTGTATTAATACCTATTCAGTAACAAGACATAAGAATAATTTATCTTTATTGGTCAACAAAAGAAATATTCAAAATATATAAACTATACCAAAGGCTACCCACAGATACAAGGAGATGATATACAGACAGACCTTAATAAATTGCCAACTTTTGTTTACGACATGTAACGATTTAAACAGACATTTAGCACGACCATTGAAATGAAAATCTTGCTTTTTTGGAGAACCATTCATAGATTCATACTCTTTTCGCAATTTTTCTGCAGATAACGAATTTTAAAAAATACACGTTTTTTCCTGTACCTGCATTCACAATCGTACAAGTTAAACTCACAAATATGTCAAAGTTCTTACCTCAAATATGGTTATTTCGTCACATATGGAAGCTTTTTTAAAACAGTACACTAAGCACAATTTTTTGTTGCGTTTACTGGAAACCCGACCTGTTTTAGGCGTAGTAACCCAAATATCATTTCGGATTAACAAAAAATCGCAATTAAAATTCGGAATCATCAAAAATCATTTTTTGTAAACTGGTATCGTTTTTGTATGTCTTTAACGATATTTGTTTATTGTTTCTATTCGACTTAATTATTTATAATGTTCTGCAATTTCGTTTAAACTGGAAAAATTATGGATTCTTAAAAAAAACTCTTATATTTTATAACTAAAAGCAGACATTCTTTAAAATTTTGAATCTGTTATTTCTAGGAGTTCTGAAGTCAAAGATTCATTACATTTTCTCTCCATACAAAACAACGACGAAAAATGCAACAGGATATAGTTATAATTATATATGAAGATTTGACTTTTTTCCCCTGCAAACGTGCTTTAATTTAAGATTATATTAGTTTAACCATAATACATTACATTCGTTGGAGCTTATTTTAGATAATAGATTTAATTATAAGGTTCTATAGTTAAAAGTTTCATTCAAACTTTCGGTCTAGTTACGTTTTAATTAGTCATGTATGAGTCTACGCTTTAAAATTGTCGTTATTGTTTTATTATATTAAAGATATAAATTAAATATTCTTACAATAAGAAATATTCTAATGTTAAATAATAATCAAACTTTTCTTAATGTAATTTTTACACCTGATGATGTATTATAATGAAATTTAATTTCGTGAGAATTATAAAAAATGTATTTAGGAGAACATTAAGTTTATTTGAACACCGCAGTTGAAATTAACTTTTCTGAAATTATGTAAACTTTAAGTTCGAAGTTAGTGTGAAGCGATGTTAAGTTATCAATACAAAGATTAAGGGATTACGGCCAAGAATCTATTCAAATGTTTAAGATGAATTCATACTTATTTTGTATAAAATCAAAATTATTTTGAACAATTTCAGTAATCGATATTAAAATATACTCGTTGGTATTGTTTACAACTTATTTTTAAGAACGCTTTCATTTGGTATTTTTTATTATTAAAAAGTAATTAGTATTTAAGTGAAACACAAATTTTCGATGTAAGGTTAATATTTAGTGCATTGTAATTATTTTATTTTATTAGATAAATTGTCACCTAAGCTGTAATCTAACCTATATCAAAAAAAAACTCTAATGTGTCATAACTCATCAAGAAAGAACATTCGGAAGCATTTGTATGAAGAGATTACCGACAGTTTTCTGTTTTTTTTTTAAAGCAAAGTCCAATACATCGAAAATATGTATTATATCTACTCATCAAAAGCATTGTACTAGAAATACATTTATTTATTTTAAGTGACCTGGTATTATTTGTAACAACACTGTGGTTTCTCGTGCTTTTCTTGACATACATAAAGAATTTTGTGAGAAAGTAAATTTGTAGAAAAAAGTCAAGTATTGTTAATGAATCATAGCATTTTTTGGTTAATTATAATATAAACAGAAAAAAGGTATGCGACAAAAATATCAAGATAGAAAACATTTATGAAAGATATAAAAAAATTACACATGAGAGAAAATGAGCACTTTAATTAATAAAATAATCGCGTTTATTAAAAAGTGTATTAAAGCTAAAGCTAATCAATATTGAACATTTTACAAAAATATTCAGGAATTTTTTTTTTTCAAAGGCGGTCTTTTATTTAAAAATACAAAACTGCGTTTTTAAAACCTGTCGGTAACAGATCATCGTCAAGTTTATACAATTGTGGTCAGAAGATGTAGAAAAATATACAAGATGTCAAAAAATTGGATAACAATGGATCAGAAGATTCAAATTCTATGTTATATTTTCAATAAAAAAGTCTAGTATTAAAATTGGATCTGAGGCATAGAAGTTGACTTGGAGTACATTGAATTTTCAAGACAAAAATCAGTTTTTTACCGTAACTCGGATGGTTTTAACGTTATTTCGATGAATAAGCACTGATAATAAAGGTGTTTTTAAACCCTAAAATTCATATTTATCACACTTTTACCTGAGAGACACATAAAGTGTTAAAAAAATGCTGAAATTTTCGGTTTTTTTGATCAAACTCCACTAGCTAATCAGTTAATGAAATATCATTATAAGAAAGATGTAGAGCTTAAAAAGATAAACAGATTAACGCGTTGTATATTAAGTTTCGATAAAATTGGAGCCCGTGAGGTTCCCTTTAATATCAAAGAATTGTCAAAAATGGATTTTATAATGACCGTGTATTTCTCCATAATATCACGACATTAGTAAACTCCCTGTGGGCAGAATCTTTATCGAAACGTAACGTATAACCAATTAAATCTGTCTTTTCAAGCCCTACAAATCATTTTTATGTATTTCGGTAGCTATTTAGCAAAATGAAGTACAATCGAAAAACCGCGAAATTCAGTATTTTTCCCTTTGCGTGTCTATAACAAGAGAAATGTATATCATCTATCCGGGGTTAATCGGGTTCCAACTGGTTTATCTGGTGGGTAAATTTGTCCAATTGGTTTTAATGCAGTTCCAACTGATATAACTAGTGGTTAAATTGGTCTAATAGGGGTTATTCCAATTCTAACTGGTTTAACGGGCGGTTAAATTGGTCAAATTAGTTTTAATCCAGTTCCAACTGGTTTAATAGAAATCAGTCCAACTGGTTTAACCTGTGTTTAAATCAGTCGAATCGGTTTAACTGGTGGTTAAATTGGTCCAAATTATTTTTAATCCAGTTCCAATTGATTTAGCTTGCCGTTAAATTGGTCCCATTGGTTCTAATCCAGTTCCAATTGGTTTAACTAGTGATTAAATTAGTCCAATTAGTTTTAATTCAGTTCCAACTGGTTTAACTGTTGGTTAAATTGGTTCAATTGGTTTGAATCCAGTTCTAACTGGTTTGTCTGGAGATTAAATTGGTCCAGAAGGCTTTAATCACATTTCAACTGGTTTAACTGGTAGCTAAATTAGTCCAATGTAAAGAAACTTGTAGTGCTTCCAAATTCCTTCAAAGTGAGTTCTCATTCGTCGAAATTGCTTTGAAACCAACTGATCATTGTATAAAAGGTGATTTTTTTTTTTTTAAATTGGCTTGTCTAACATTCTGTGACTTAGACCAATTTTGCTATTATTTTTAATGAAAATATCACATGGAATACAAATTTGAAAAATGACAGTTTTTACACCTTGCATAGTAAATTCTTTGATTTTGTGCATAAATATAAGAATAAAAAAAATGATAGCTCTGACTTTTTTTCTCATTTCGATTCGATGTCTTATGTGACACGTTATTTATTTTACTGGCTGCTATTTTACATATCTAGTAACGTACATTTGTTATGTATGTTGAAAAATTAATAAGTCAGAAGTGAATTCTTTATTTGATTTTATTTAAAATCTTGATACAGTATTAAACCTAATTTTATGAAAAATTACTTTTTTCAAAATATGTCTGTGTATAAGATGTATTTAATTTTTTTTTTATTTTAGGCTATGGTTAGTTTTGTATATTTATCAAAAATTAAAAATAAAGAAATGTTTCTGGAAACATTACAAACGTTTGAAACATGCATTTCAGTTGCATAGAAATTAAAAAGAGAACATTTCAAGAAATGAAATCGATACTTGACCTGCGGAAAAGAATACTCGATAATGTGAAGATCTTAACCGACCGAGCTCTTAACCTTGGGTTCCGTCTGGGGTATTAAGCAGTATCACCGATCGAAACCGTTTGTTACGTCCGTGTATACGATGATAGGAGAACTAGTGGCCTTGCTTATTATACCCTAGGAGTTTTAATATATTCCGGCATCTTACATTGTTCACGGTTTCGATTCTTCCCTTGTACTTGATTCTATGACGTTTGAACAGTAAAAACGTAACATTACTTCCAGATATAGAAAATTCTCGCAACACATACTAATTAAAATTTTAGTAACTTTATTAGTAATTTAGTTTCCAAATTTGAATTTCTTAGAAACTAATCAACAAATGAAATATCGGTTACTAATTGAATTAGTTACGATTTTTAGTAAATAAGAGTAAAAACAACTAAATCATTAGTCACGTTCTACTAATTTCAATTACTAACTAAGTTACTCCATTAGAGGCCGCCTTCATTAGTATTTATTTTACTAAACTAAAGGAGAGTACTAAACTAGCTACGTAGTAATTCCATTATTAATAGTAATTCTTGGCTTTCTACACTAAACAGACAATGACAGTTTTCACTGTGCTGTGGCACCAAAAGTTTTTTTAAAAAGTTGTACTGTGTGACCCATGAATTTTTCTGGTTCTATTGACAGAAATTTCATTCTTAACTTTAGTAAAATTCATAACGTTCTCTTTAAACTTGAATTAATTAAAAACGACTTATCCACAGCGAAATGTGGGTTACTATCAATTAGTTAAGTTTTTTACTGACAAATAGTACGAAAATTCTAATTTATTAGTAAAATTCTACTAATCTACAAGTAAATATTGACTTTTTTAGTTTAGTATTTTGTAGAATTAGAAATACATTAGTATGTTTTAACTTTTTATTAGCAAAAATAATTTCTAATTCATTTGGTGAATCCCTTTTCATTTTCTTATTGGTAGTTTTTAACTAATTCAGATTTAGAAAGTTAATGGAAATGTTACATTGCCAACAACAAGCACTACAATTGTTGGACGGCTAGGACAGTTCTCTGGCGATTTACGTACACTTACTAAGAGAAATTTCTTTGAATGTAAAGTTATTAATAATATTTCGTTATAAAAACTTATCTTATATTGCTTAATAATAGCGATATTCCACATTTCATATTGTATTACTTCGTGGATTTTAAATCTGAATGAAATATACTTTTTTGAGAATAACGAAAAGAAAACAGGTATTATACGGCTTTATACGGTATTCTAATCGGATATTTTAGATAGAGATAAATGTAGTTTATATTTGTGTTTTTAAAACCACCGTTGAGCAAGAACAACAAAAAATAAAAACGAAAAGAATTAAATCCATTTGAATAAATGAAAAACATTTCTCTTTCGTTATTCTACTTTTCGAGTGTGCTGTAAAACATTTCCTACCACGTGCAAGTAATCGATGGAAAGATTGCATTTCATGGTTGGAAAATAACGACGTTTGTATGCGATTTATTCGAGAAAAACGGAAGTAATATAAGAATCACATTTTGCTGTTTCGAAAACGGAATTCGTTATGTATGTTTTTACGTTTTCTATGGCTTGTAGAATTCGAAAATTATACATGTATATTATGGTCTTGGCTCGTGTGTTCTTGGCAGTTTATTCCAGTGGTTCTGAAATTCTTATTTTTTTGAAGAAATTTTATTTTGAATGATAGACAATTTCTTTCCCGGTTTAAAATATTCCTGTTGAAATGTTATTATATGTTTATTCCATTGGAAAACCTTGAAATGTCATTAGGAATGTTTTCATGTAATGACGTTCGTAAGGAAGAAACGTGAAAGTTGTACGACATATTATTAAAAATATTATGTTACATCTGAAGATAAATATATTCAAAGATTTCATTATTTTAGATCATAAATATTGGATATTAGTAATTCTATTAATGGAATTATCATTGTCAAACTGTTTGTCGTGCTGAAAATGATGACACCTTCACAATTTTCCTGTCACGTCAAACTTGTCTGAAAAGGAATAACAAAATGTTCAATATTTACATCAAAATTTTCGTATTTCGTTTTATGCTAAAAGAGAATTGTCCTATATCAGACAATCGGACCATCATTTCTGAACTATACTCGAGCTGAAGACGTTAAATATGATACTAGGACTGTTAAAATCTTGGCTACAAACGCTAATTTCTCCAATATTTAATTCCTCCCGAAAACTTGAAATCTGCGATTATACAAATTAAAAAAACAGGGCTTTTTCTACCTTTTAGTTTAATAAATTTTAGTTTACTCGTATTATTTTACTATCCATTATTTGTCAATGTAAGATCCCGCAAGAAAAATTTTTACCTTTATTCAAAACACGATTTCCATATCTGATCAAACGCGTCTATTGACGTCACAAAACCGATTCTGACGCAATGGAGAAAAGCTAACATGGAATGCGCGTTATGAGCATCCAAATATTTAGCGATAGAGTATTCCGGTGTTCCATTCTTGTTACTTTTATTGTCTAGGTGCAGTCCCAAGAAGTAAAACAATATGAAATGTGCAATATCGCGATTATTAAGAAATATTAGATAATTTTTTACAACACTACAGATCACATTCACTAACATCACTAAATATTATTAATAACATTACACGGAAAGAAATTTCGCTTAAAAAGTGTACGTAAATCGCCAGAGAACTTTCGGAGCTATCCAACAATATTGTAGTGCATGTTATTGGCAATGTAACATTTCCATTAACTTTCTATATCTGAATTAGTTAAAAACTACGAATAAGAAATTGAAAAGTGAGTCACGAAATGAATTAGTAATCATTTTTGCTAATAAAAAGTTAAACCCTACTAATGTATTACTAATTCTACAAATACTAAATTAAAAAAGTCAATATCTACTTGTAGATTAGTAGAATTTTACTAATGCATTAGTATTTTCGTACTATTTATCGGTAAATAACTTACTAATTGATGGTAATCCACTTTTTGTTGTAGATAAGTCGTTTTTCGATTAATACAAGTTTAGAGAGTACATTATGAATTTTACTAAAGTGAAATATCTGTAAATAGGACCAGAAAAATTCACGCGTCACACAGTACAATGTTTTGTAAAACTTTTGGTGCTACAGCACAGTAAAATTGTTGGTAATAGCACGAATAAAATTAGACAGGTTACAGAGTCAAATTTTTACTATAATTCTAATTCCAACCCTTTAACATGTAACATGTTTTTTTGGTCGCTGAATCCGAATCTGAAGTCCATTTAATCTCACTTCAGATTTTCGACATAACCTCAAAAATTAAAAAAATCCTACAATTAGATCTTAAAATGTTAAAATGAAGAGTAAGGTGCAGTTAGAAGTCTAAGCCACGTTTCCGTTATATTTTTGGGATCGCTAAAACCATATTCGAAGCCTATTCAGCCCCATCATGTTAAGTTCTTGACATAACCTTAAAAAAACATTTAAATATCTACCCTAAAATATGAAAATAAAGAAAAATTCTGTTCTGGAAAGCATACCATGTTTCCATTATGTTTATGGGGCCACTGAAATTGAATTCGAAGTCCATTCGATCTCGTCAGGACAGTGTTTTGACATAATCTCAAAAATATCCTAAAATTCCACTCCAAAATGTTACAATAAAGGAAAATTCTAACTTGAAAGTCATACTGTATTTCCTTTTACTTCTTCGGATCGTTGAACCCGAAGTTCAGCACATGTATAATAGGTCTTGACAGCTTGTGCTATGTAGTCACTCCCTGAATTTTCTGGAGTAAATGGAACTGACAACTGAGCCGTACTGGGCTTGACTGTACTGGATAGTACTGGAGAATATTTGACTTTACTGGAATGTACTGTACTAAACAATATTGGAATGTGCTGGACTGCACTGTACAATACTGGAATGTACTGGGTAGTACTGGAATATTCCAGACAGTTCTGGACACTACTGGAAGCTCTTTTCAAAATATCTTCTTAAATTGTGTAATTTTAAACGAATAGCAGCATATGGTAGGCATCGAAAGACAATACCACTCGTGCGAAGTGCTAAAAATGATTGTAGTAGTCAATCCGATTCAGAGTCCAATTAACCCCATCACGTTGAATTTTTTATATAACCTCAAAAAATCTACAAATCGACCTCAAAATATTGAAATAGATGAAAAATTCTTGCCTACAAGTCATACCATGTATTCTTTATATTTGTCAGGTCGCTGAACTTAAATTTGAAACATTCAACTCCATAACTTCTAGATTTTTGCATGATCTCGATGACATTAACTCATAAGACTTGATGATGTGAAGACTTTTTTTATGTATCTTTATATATTTTATCGCGCTGAATTAGGTGCGGAAAACATTTTCTTTCATCGCCCTGGAGCAAAATCCCTGTGTAATATACGGGGCGTAGAATGGTCATTTAATGTTACGGGGGATAAAATTCCAAATTAAAAGTTTATTTTAAAATTTAATCCATCTTTCTTTATTTCATAATAATGTCCAGTATAGTTCAGTATTGATCAGTATATTCCAGTACATTCAGTACAGTCCAATATAGTGAACTATCCACTGCACATTCCGGTGGTGTCCAGGACTGTCCAGGAAACATAGTATGCCTTGCAGACCAAAATTTTTCTTTACTTTCATATTACAGGGTAGATTTTTAGATTTCTTTTTGAGCTTATGTGAAAAACTTAACGTGATAGGGCTGAATGGACTTCGGATATAGTTTCAGCGACCCAAAAACATCACGAAAATGTAGCAGGGACTTCCAAACCCAAATTATTCGTTATTTTAACATTTTAAGGTCCAATTATAGGATTTTTATGGTTTTTTTAGGTTATGTCAACACCCTGATGTGATGAAGTTAAATGGACTTCAGATTCGGATTCAACGACCGGAAAAATATATTATAGACGTAGTCTGCCCTGCAGATGCAGACTTTAGTTTTCTTTTGTGGGGCTGTGTTATATACAGTTTTTTATACGTGCAACAGGTATTGATATTTACATGAAGCTTGTATGGTTGTAAGAAGCATAAACACTGCTGGTAGACATACAATCTTTTTTTACTACAATTTTATGCATACAGAAGGCATCAGTGTGATTTGTAAGACTATAATAGGTGTTGATGATGATATACCAAAATGTAAATCGGCTGAACTCGGACAAACGTCCAATCAATAAGGATCAATCAACAAGGTAACCTTAATAACCTCCATTTAATAAAGTTGTTTTAAAAAGTGCTGGATATTGCTACCGTTTTCACCGTAAGCAAAGTTCGGATATGCTCGACAACGTTCGGTACTAGTATTTAGTTTATTAGATACTTAACTTTATAGTATGTGATTAATTCCATTTCGGAAATATACGTGTTTGTACTTACGAAATCGTTTAATTATGACAATGTCTAAAATAACATAAATTATTTCAACTAAATTGGTACAAACTGTACACTGTACATTTTAACTTTTGACTTCTCATTACTACTTTTAAGTGACAAAATTAAAACCGCATTCAAATAAATAATTTGGTACACTTAACAGACTGAACAAAAACACAAAGTCGATATGATTCGAAATAAATTACATTGCATAGAACATTAATTAAAAACGGAATATAAACCCTGTGAGATTTAATTCGAAGTTTCCTGAATATCACCGGTCGTATAGAATTACCTAGCCAAATCTCGACCATCAGTGCACTTGAAATAGTCGGGTTTAGAAATCTCGCTAATATTGATATATAAAACGTACGTTTTGGACGAAGATAAATACTGACATTCAACATTCATGTTCAATTGAAACTCATATTACTTTGAAGAAAGATTAACAGAACTAATTCTATAATAGTAAAATTAAAAAAGTCATTTAATTTGATTAAACAATATAAATTTATTCATTTCTTCAAAATTTACTGGAATAATAAAGAGTAATAATGTTGACGTAATGCGTAATTGCAACCGAAATTTTAGCTCTCATTGCTTGTACGATATATTTGCACCAACGCTTTCACGTCAAACCCGTTCCATTTCAAGCGGCAAAAATATGAAATATTACGTGAATGAATCAGTATTTATGAGAAGTTTTTAAAACGTTATTTTGACTTTTGGGAAAAGTTACCGAGTTTGCAAAGTATTTATAATTTAAGGGCTTATGATTCACAGTGTTGTTGGAAATATTAAAACAAAGCAGTGACATTTTTTAGATGTTACTTTATATCTTGATTTGTGACATATTTTTATAATGCAAATAAATATATATGAATTATATCTCTATTAAGTTTTACTGCAGTCAGTAAAAACGACAAAATAACCGTTTGATTGCACTTACTATATGCTTGAAAGATTTTTCAAAATAATAGCTTCGTTAAGACATCTGAGAGTCGCTGGTTAACTGTCGACAAATTGAGGGAATAAAATGTACAAAGTGATGGAACAAACACATTTTTAACGTTTCGTACTTTAATTCTCTTTATTATTGATAAATTAATATTAGATTTGAAATAGAAATATTCTAGAAAAGACCCACTGTTATTTGAAATAATTCGGAAATAAAGTTTCTGTTGAATATTGGGTTATTATAAAGAGATATCGTTCATATCAATTTTATTTACTAGTTGAATTTCTTATAAGGATATACCATGTATAAAAATCATTCTTGATGACTCATCTTTAGTAAATAAAGAATGACAACTAAAATTAGATTTACTCCACGCATGACCATGTTATTAAAATAACTGCATGATCACACAGGGTTTATATTCAAATTTTTAAACAGTAGGACAATTTATTTCTTAATACAGGTGCTAAGCGTTTAGCTAGTATTGTTATTTAATAATTTTTTGTCACACCAGCGTGAAAAGTCCATCATTCCGCCCGGAAAAGAGGGCGGAAATTGCCCGATCGCCGCCCGGTGACGTTATTTAGCGGGCAACTTATAGTATTTCTTCTTCGTATTTATAAGAATTTATGGTTAAAACTTGAGCAAATAAAAAGGTGCTGTTTTGGAGAAAATTGAGTTCATTTATTTTTAGAAAATCGACCCCATTTTGTTAATTTTGAAGATTTTTTAAAATACCAAAAGCATTTTTCAAGATTTCAAAGTCGTCTGCAAGAATCAGTAAAAGGAAACGAATTATATTAATTAGGAAAAAAATGGCACGCAAGAAAAAAATTATTTAACGGTGTCTTAATTTTTGGCGTTAAAACTTGAAATACTCATAACTTCGTTCAAAATGATCCTTTTCAAATTCGGTAAAATACGCATCCCTTTAGTTTCCTTGAAGAATAACATATTTAATCGACAATTAAATTTAAAATTTTGACCATATTCGGCTGAATGATTTGAAATGGATTCCGTCAGGGGATACCGAGGAATTAAGTAACAATAATCTCATATCTCATGCTAAGATTATGGAACAATATGTTAGCGCTGTACTTGAAAGCTTAGACATTTATTTTTTTACTAAATTTGAATAAATAATTAATAATAGCTGGTTAGTCTCTAATACGACCTTTTCACGTGCTTTCTATTTGTAACTTTCGTCCTCTATACGCATGATGAAAATAACATTATAAAAATATGTCAAATGCAATAAATTAAAGACGACTATTACCTAGCAGAAATAAAATTCAACAAGCTAGCACTATACAAGAGGTAGCAGTGAATCGTCACGATTTGTCTGACAGGCATGCGCATTGCACCAAACCTCTCTGGGTCTAGAGAAAACGTGACTATTTAGTGCTAGCTTCTGTCTGGTGCTAGCGTCTCTAATTTCGATTTCTACCAGGATTATTTTTAAATATTCTTGTTATAAATATAGAACAACATGTAAGGAATTGATCTACAATTTCTAAATATTTAGTATATATTTGACACATTTTTGGCCTATTTTATCGTAATAGATGTCATATTTCGGAGGTGTGTCATAATTTTGTTATTTGTTTTTCACGAATCAAATGTAAAGTATTAAAACATTATTTATATGGAAGTACAGGTTAATAAAGTATAGGTTAGGTTAATTAAAGCTACATTGTAAACAGAAATCGCGTAATCGTAAAAAGTTCAGCGTGGGCTCGAATATTACCCGCACTTAACTAGGGTATTATGCAAGTTTCAACTGTAAAACTACACGGAAAAAAATGTTTTGGTTATTTCAGCAAAAGGACATTTGCTACAAATTGATTTGCTCAATTCGCGAATTATTGGCTATGCCAGCGATTACAAAAGCAAACCTAGCAATAACAGTTTGCTAAACCAGCTAACTATTTGCTAAATCAGTTAAATATTGGGCTATTCATATATTACGACAAATTTTTGCTGGGCTAGCCAATTATTTGCTGCGGTGGCGAAATATTTCTACCCGTGTTGTGTTGGCGTGATGAATCGCTCGCTTCGCTCGCTCAGAAATTTCGACCCTTTGGAGCGTCGGCTATTCCTTAATACTTGTTCATTTACTAACCGCTTTCAGTTATATTATAAAATTATACCCATATTTACGGAATCCAAACATACTTAGAGAAAGAGTGGCGCTTATGCGAACCCTATGTAACTTAGGTAGGAAAGAAGGGGAGCGGAGGAGAGGGTTCCTTAAATGTGTAAAAAGTGAAAATGAGTATTTTCAAACCTTCGACCCTCACCATAAGTCAGTCGAAACATTAAGAAATAACATTTTTAAAACTCGGGACACGAAGCTCGATTTCGCGACCTAGGGCGAAGCCTTCGGGCTCGAATTATCGATATCATACGCATTTTAAAATAGTTTTTATAGCGTTATCGTTGACTTTAGGAAGAAAATGCAAACAACCAGTTTTGTAGAGAATTTAATACTGTATCTTTTTTTTTGAAACATTTTTCAATCAAATTTGTATTTTTACGAAATAAATGCAAAAACTACGAAGAAACGTAATTGTGGCTAATGATTTTTAGTAATGGACGGATGGATATGCGCCAAAATCTATTCAGATCTGAGTTATGCCAAGACACGTTTTAAAAAAAATTATGTCGATACGCTTATCGGTACGTGAGATATCGCGAGACTAAAAAACGGGATGTACGTTCGTTTTTTTTTTGTTTTTTTTGTGGTCTGAAACCTCGACATTTAATGAAAAACGACTCTTTTTGGCATGAAGTGATCAAATTCAATACCTATGGTCTAGGTCGAAATAATTTGCACACCTTACACATTTTTCCAATTTGGCCTTGTTTTTTTACAAATTTCGACGTTTTCCTGCTCGACGGTAAAATTACAGACCATGTTAAATAACCAAAGTACAACACAGTAAAAGTACTAAAACTAGCACGATCCCTATGCTCGTCGTTGAATTTACATCAGCATTTGGAACCTTAATTTCAATTCGGACAAAATTACATAACTCTTAATACAGTACTATATTAACCCATTAACGCTCAGACGGACGGATTTTAAGTATCAGTTTGAACATCGATAATTTGTATATAAATGCCTTTAGAGACATTTGAACTCCAGTGTTTCGAACGTAAAATTGTGTATGCCCTTTCGGAATATTTCAATAAAATCTCGATAAAATGAACCGTAAAAAAGCTATGCACGTTTTTCTGTTAAAAAACATTGTTTTTTACATTTTGTTTTTCAGTATAACATCACTTTCACCTCGAAATTGTGTTGGGAAACATATCTAAGTTGAATATATCACGTCCATGGACCTCCAGGATTAAAATGTACCATAACAGAATTCATAATTTAACATGGAAGTTTTCGAAATGGCGCCTAGAAGCTCAAAATTCTTTTTAAAACTTAACCATTTTTTTTCTTAAAAACTATACACTTTAGAGAAAATTTTCTAAGAACAACAATGCTTTGGAATAAGTCCAAGGATTTTCTCAAATTTTATCAGCATGCAATAATACACTGCTTGATTTTTCAAAAATTCGAAAAATCGAAATTTTGAAAAAAGTCATTTAAAATATCTGAAAAAAATTTGAGTAGCTTCTTTAAATAATTCTAAGATATTTTTGTTCTAAGGAAATTTTCTGTAAAGCCTATAGTTTTCATGAAAATAAATTATTAAACTTTTCTATATTTCAAGACCAATAATTTATTTTCTTGGAAACTATAGGCATTAGAGAAAATTTTCTTAGAATAAAAATATTTTAGAACTATTTAAAGAACCTACTCAAATTTTTAAAATAATTTTTTTCAAAATTTCGATTTTTCAAATTTTTGAAAAATCAAGTAGTGTATTATTGCATGCTGATAAAATTTGAGAGTATTCTTTGACTCATTTCAAAGCATTGTTGTTCTTAGAAAATTTTCTCTAAAGTCTATAGTTTTTAAGAAAAAAAAAATGGTTAAGTTTTAAAAAGAATTTTGAGCTTCTAGGAGCCATTTTGAAAACTGCCATCTTGAATTATGAATTCAGATATGGTACATTTTAATCCTGGGGGTCCATGGACGCGATATTTTCAACTTAGATATGTTCCCAACGCCATTTAGAGGTGAAAGTGATGTTTTTGTGAAAAACAAAACGTAAGAAAACATGTTTTTTAACAGAAAAACGTGTATAACTTTTTTGCGGTTCATTTTCTCGAAATTCTATTGAAAGATTCTGAAAGAGCATACAATTTTACATTAGAAACAGTAGAGCTCATATTTTTCTAAAGGCATTTATATACAAATTATCGATGTTCAAACTAATGCTGACAATTCGTCCGTCTGAGCGTTAATGGGTTAACTATTTAATGTCTGACATCTACCACTGCTGTATAAATTTCGGTTTCCATTTGGATCCAATTTTTTATTAGTGGGGGTTTTAGGGCCGTTGATAACGAATATAACCTCAGATTCAAAAATGAAACCTGGGATTCTTTTCTTAAACATGCATTTATTATTATTATATTGTTATATAAAATTATGCTGAAATATTTATATTTTATTAGTGAGCTCGTACTTTTTTTACATTCATTCAAGTTTCATAAGTCAACAAATTAATGAAAATTAATAAATTAGAAGTCATAGATTATGATAGTTTGTAAAAGATAAATAACAGTTTACTTAAAATTATTTGTAATTGATTATTCTTTTCTAAATGTAATTCTGTAAGGTAACGGGTACACATTATTTAAGTTCATACAAATGCTATTTAAAACCTATAATCAAGCTACAAAATACCGAAAATTTTTCAAGTTTAAAATCAAAGCAATATGAGAATTTGTAAATTTCAAAAAACTTTGGATACATTTATCTCACTGGATCGCACTAATAATACCTTCAAATACATCTCTGTGCTAATTGCTTCGAAAGTTATAAGCTTTGATACTTTCCTCTTCGATCGTCTCGTGAAGTAACTGTTTCGTAACAATTACGTGTCTTTTACTTAGCTTAGTATGTGGTTTGTGATTTTGATATAACTTTTACCTTTGTGCTTTATGGGACGTCGTTTTTGCATTTCTTTGTTGTGCTTTTGCTGGTCCCAGTTTATATTTGTTGAGTTTTTCAAGACAAGTCATTGATATGTGTATTATGTATTAGAAGTTTGCGTGGTAAATGTCGGTCTAGTAGAATCATAACAATAAGTAGGTGCCTTATACATCACAGTATTGTTGCACAAATATAATATGTGGATTATATTTGACAATCTGTAGTCTAACATTTTGATTCTTGTGACTGGCATATCGATATTCTATGCGGTTACCTATTTTTTCGGTGATCAACACCTAATATATAGTTTGCGCTACATTGAAAACTAATGTGCCCTAGAAACATTACCAGTACTAGTTCTATTCATGTTAAGTACGTCGCTAGCCACCATCTAGTAACAAATCAACATATATGAAGGTGTCGTAGATGCCACATATATTTTCAGAGAACATTATTGTCCATGTGATAACCGATAACAATCAAACTTTTGAAATATCGAAGCATCTCAGACAGAATTTTTAATTCCAGTTATATTTCAGGAACACAACAATACAAATGTTGTTATGATTGCAGTTATATATCCGGAATGTTTCTGGAATGTCCAGAGGTGTTTGTATAACTGGAAATAACTGCGACGTTCCTGATACGTTTCGGAATGTAACTAGAAATATAAAAGGAATATAAAGGTTATATACTGGTTTACTTTCCGAAAAATAGTTTGAAACGGGAAAATATGTTGCATTCATTAAAATGAATCCTAATTTCAATATACTTACCTGGAATATAACTGGAATGGTACTTGTTGTCTGGGATCAAACATGATGACGCATAATAAATTAGTCTTGTGTTGTTCACGTTTGAGGTGCACAAAGTCTTATTAAAATATTTTTATTTACACTAAAATTATGGAGTTCAGTATATTTTAATTAAGATCAATTGCTAATTTTAATATATAACAATTAGGATCTTTCTTCGACTGAATAGTGGACTTCTTCAAAAGGCTTAAAACTACTTAAACTATTTTACTGAATTTGGGCTGAAATTTAAGTCAATTTTTAAGAGATGTTGGTACTGATTGTCAGACTTGTATGGTAGTGGTCAATGGAGGAAAAGTCAATTAAAACACGTTTTCTATTATCTTTCAGCCATAGAATACATTTGCCAGTGTCTGGTTTTGAAAAACTCAGCATGTTTAATGGTTAGATGAAAATATAAACATTTCGTTCGCAATTTATCGCCTTAGTAGTCTTTTAAAATGTCGGATATAAACTCGCACTTTGATTACAGTTAGGAATAATGCTACCAAGATAGTGAATGGCAGCATCGATGATGACCATAGAAGCAAAGATTTGAAGGTTATGATGATGTCTGATGGAGATTGATGATGTCAGTGTTCTACCCTATCCACCCTGTAAAAATGTTAATTACAAAATATGTAATTTAACATTACAAGCAACGTTTAGTTAAAAATGCCATTAAATTTCAAATCCAAATTCTGTTAACTATATCATAAAGCAATTTTCGCAACTGTTTACGAACGCTTCTCTAAGAGTAGTTTCAAAGTAATTGCAATATTTGTCACAATTCGAAATGAAGCATCGCGTTGGAAATTTCGAGGATAAAACTTGCGCCGTTGCTTTAACGAAGTAATCTCGCGTCTAGATATTACGGTATTAATGAAGTCTCCGAGAAGATGACGTTCGAATTAAAATAACAGGTACACTTTGACTTTTTACCTAGTTTATCTCGATTAGCAAGGTTTTATCGCGATCGTGTAAAATCCAACGTCACGGACATACGCTTGGCGATATCAAAGATTATAGCTTAGTTTTCCTCACGCATTGGAAATTTCCGATTCCAACCGGTATCGACCACGTCGTGTTAACGTTATCGAGTTAATTTCTCAATCAAACTTCAGTTCGCGAACGAAAATTCGTACAAATTCACGTCGGTTTTCTGACTCCAGCAAAAAAAAAAAATAATACGAGCTAGCGTAAATGTTTATTGTCCATTTTGGTGCCCTATTCGCGTTTTTTTATCGTATATCTAAACACGGTGCCATTTCGCACGAAGAGTAACGGTCAAATAAATACACCGTATGCGGAAAGCACAGTGGCGTGTTACATTGAATTATTTTTTGTGTTTTTTAAAGTACTCCTGGGCGACGTAGTCGTAAATAGAATTTTTACGCCTGAACGAACGTGTTCCGCAAACATTCGGATGCTTTACGCCCACCGTACGCGATTTCTATTTATCGAAGAACATATATTTACACCGCAGAAACTTATACGATTCATCGATAACGAATGGCGCGTTATTTTTATATATCGACGTCGAATTATCGAGGGCCATGAACTTATTTTTACCTCCGCGTATCGTAAATATAAAGTGGGGAAGCATATTTATCTACGGAATTATGAACCAATTCAGAAAAGTTCATCTTTTATTTTTCATCGTATATATTTAATCAAATATTTGCATGCGCCTGTCACTTAGGGACGCCAAGAGAAATGAGTACTGTGACGTAGCCATCGTCAACAAAGCACACCGTGCCAAAGTTTCGTTAACGATCGTGACGTTATTTTTGCCGCCTCCAAAGTCCGAGTGTAAATTAAATCAGAGCCAACAGGGAGCGTACTTTTCACCCCAGCTAGCGTTATTTATTCAGTTATCCCCCAAGTTTTCCCCAACAGGGTTTCCTTCGCTAAGAGAAATCTCTGGTTCGGAAACTAACTGCCGTATATATATACACAGGGACCTAGGCCAACCTACAGAATGCGAGAAACTTGTTCTGCGAAAATGTTTTTACCTCGCTTACAGCCAACTTGAGTTTAAATTTTTTAAAGCCGTTACCATCCACCGCCATCGGAATTTAAATCGGCAGGGTACTTGGCGAAAATGGACTTTTCGAATTGATTCCAATCGAAATTTCAAATGTCCGCGCGAAACGAGAATTCGTATTGCGGTTTGCGAAAGATGACGGCTTTCGAGTTTTTATCGCGATTATCTCGAACTTGACGATTATGCGAAAGCGGGATTTATCAACGTTGTGTTATCGTTGCATTTAAGATGTAGTCGTTAAGTTTTGTCCGTGAAATCCGATCTGTTCAATTTGTCATCGAAGCATGAAATACTCAGCACCGCAAAGAGTATCATCAGAATGTTCTTTCGGAAACCTCAATTGTAAGTAGTTTCAACGTTGATAACTTTTATCTTAATTATCACCTCATTTATCGATTCATCAAATAGTTTATTTTCATGTAATCAGATTTGTTGATTGATATGAATAATTGTCACCAATAAATATTCTTATTTTATCATTTATTTAAGCCAAATCTTTTTAAATACAGATTTTTAATTGATATTTTAGAACCCGGCCCAAATTTTTTTTATTTTTTATTTTTCCTGGATTATATTTTAATTCAAAAGTAACTTCACAATCAATTAGTCGATAACCAGTCCAAAGTCACGTGTTAAAAATCAGCGGTCAATTACAGGGAAATAAATTATATAAAATGAACAGTTTATATAACCAGGTGCCAAAGACTTTATTTCTACAGTTGCGTACCAACATGGCGGATAAAAAATAAAAAAATGGGGTGTGTATTTCAAAACGTTCTTTTTTTAATTTTGCGAAGATTAATAAAGAGTAATGTGTATGAAGTGTACTAGTTTAGTGTATGCAGATTATTTTCCCGACATTTTGACTTTTTTCATTTTATTTTGACGGGACGCCCATTAAGGACGGATTACCCATTAAGTACCAACAACAAAAACAATTTTAGATGATTTAAAAAAATAATATACGTCATACGATATCTCACGTAAAAGTCCATGTTCTTTAACAATAACGCTCCATAATTTGTCTAAAACTGATACTTAAAAAATTGTAAATAATATGTTGTAGAAAAATACAATTTTTTCAATTAAAAATAATTTTAGATCTAACATTTTTATAAGAAACCGGTAAAATAGAGGTACATAATTCTCCTCCTAGAAAAGTGTTTACGAGTTCTAATTTTTATGACATGTAGGGTCTGAAATACAAAAGTTAATATGATTCTTAAAATGGCGTTCGAAATTAAAATTTGTGCAAAATTATTAGACTAAGTACAAAACCATAAGGTTCTTAAACAATATTAATAAGAGGAAAACGTTCACAGAATGAATTGAGGAATATACTGGAATTTTTTCATTTTTATGTTGGACAAATAAAAAATTAACTAATAATTCGAATATATTCTCTAATGAATTCCAAACATTTTTTATTTTTTTTAATTTTATTCCAAAAGATTATAGTTCTTGAGATAGAGAATTTCAAACCTTATATATTTCATGATTTTTGTCTTGAAAACTATCAATTTTGGAAAAAAATTGCAGAGAACGTAAGACTGCTGGGAATGCATCGCAAAATATACTTAATTTACATCAGAATTTAGATCATAAATTTTCAAGAAAATCTGAATAAAATTTATTCAGAATATTCACAGAAAAATCTCGAAAACGTACAGTATATTCTTCAATTAATTCTAAAAACTTTTCAGTCCTATTATTTTTTTAAAAGAACCTCGTAGTTTTTTAGTTAAAGCTTCCTAAAAATGTTATTTTCAAACGCTATTTTGAGGATCGGCCTGTTGAATTTATTTTCCAGGTCCTACAGGTCTTAAAATTTAGGAAACGAAAACTATTTTTTAGGTGAAAAAGGATAATTACACCGGTTTCATATAAACATTTTTGATCTCAAATTATTTTTCATAGAAAAAAATGGCATTTTTCGGTAATAAATCGTGTATAATTTTTTAAGCATCATAGATAAATTCTGAATCGATGCTGAAACAACATTTATGTCGGATATCATATGTCCGTTTTGTTCTTTTTAGAAACTGTTTCATTGACAATTGGTATCATTTGAGGCTTAATTGTTAATAGGTAATTTTCATATATTTTTTGAAAGTTAATTTATTACATAATGTTGGTATCTCAATGTTATAATATGAATTACGATATTAATTATTTAGATACCTGAATAAATAATTTTAGTAACTAATTTGGTTTTGCCAATTATATATATATAATATTTATAAAAATAATTATTTTGTTCTTAACTTACTTGCGAAACCAACCATAGTTTTTACATCTTATGAACAAATTTTTTTAATCCATTTCACTTCGTGTTTTGATTTTCTGCAGAGCTTTGAAATTTATATAAACAATTTTTAATATCATTGACAATAATTTACTTGTGCTAATTTAATAATGATTTCTTTTAAAGTTTGTAAAAAGTAATTTAGTATAACAATGTATTACAGTCGAACCCCCGTTATCGAATATGGTCGGGACAAGGCGACGCATTGAACTTTCCGTTAACGAATAATTGAGGAGAAAAATTCGGCACCCCACCTCTAATATTCATTCTTTGAGCGCATGCGCATTTTCTCTCGTGCACCTGGAAGTGTCTAAAAAGGGGAGACCAGCGGAGGAGAAATTATTCTCTAACGAAGGCGTGTCAATATTCGATAACGGAAATATTCGATAACGGAGGTTCGACTGTACTTTTATTACTACTGATTATGAATTCCATTTCAGAATTTTGAAATATGATATGGCGGATGAAATATTAAGTGGCAGTTAAGGGGGTCATAAAATATGAAATATTCGTGATTTTCAACGTCGGTTTTTTTATCGTTACCCGGGAAAAAATGGATTATATATAATTATATATAAATTTAGATGCAATTATATATAATAATATATAATTCTATATGTTTATATACGATTATATATAATTATATACAATTTTTGATACAATTAGATCCAATTATATATTATTATATATAATTATATATAATTATATATGGATTTTGGCCGTATATAATTATATATAATCGTATATAAACATATATAATTATATATTAGCATATATAATTGTATATAATTGACGGCTTTGTATATAATTATATACGGCCAAAACCCATATATAATTATATATAATTATATATAATTGGATCTAATTGTATCAAAAATGGTATATAATTGTATATAATCGTATATAAACATATATAATTATATATTATTATATATAATTGGATCTAATTGTATAAAAAATTATATATAATTATATATAATCCATTTTTTCCCGGGTAGTTACAGACTTGTGCTTAGTTGTTTGAAATTGAAAATGACGGTTAAAAAGTGGAAACCTTATATGAATTTTAACAATGAAAAAAAAAAAGATTAGCGTCTTTATGTAGGTTAAACTTACAGTTACTCCTAAAATTTAAGTTTTATACATGACGGTCGCTATTTTGATGACGACATATGGAATTTCGAATATGCGACCACAGATTAATAATCAATTATGAAAAAACCTTTGCATTCTCACTTTTTAAGTCTCTACGTTCATTGATAATAATGTACGCAATGAAATAGATGAAATGATATTTTTAACCCTTTCGTGACAAAAATGAGAGAAGCAGGTACGTCAACTTCCGTTCAATTTCTCTAGTAAACAGAATTTGGAAAATTCTTTGAACGATTCGTTTCTTACTATTTTCAAGTATGCTCTATCGATTTCTTAGGAGAAAATTGCAAAAAACGATTGTTCAAATACAAATTTTGCAAAATAAAATTGTTAGTCATTTTTTTTTAATGCTTCATAATTCTTTTCACCGAAACGGATTATAACTATTGAAATGCATATATCTAAAAAGTGATCCCGATTGTTAAACATAAATATAGAAAACAGTGGAAAATAGTAGGAAAAACATCTTTCAAAAATAAAAAAAAATTGCTTTCACTCGAGAAACTGAGCGGATATTGACGAGCTTGCTCTTCTCATTTTTGGCAAAAAAGAGTTAAACAAGGACGAAAAGTTCTCCTCTTGAATATTATTACATTTGCACCCTATATATAATTTACTGTTTTCTAATATCATTTTTGGGTGGGTGAGTAAAGTTATGAATTATTGAAAAATATTACCCCCTGAAACATTTAAGCGTTGTAAATCGGTATAAAAAAGCTTTAAGTAATACGATGCAATGTAATACACACGTATCAAAGTTAACATCGTCATAATTAGTTATTACCAGCACCGTAATAAGAATACTAATAATCTTGAAGGTATGAACGAGAAATGTAAATATGTTAATAAAAGTTTGTTATTACCCTGTGACGCACGTCTTGTTTTCCCCAAGGAAGAATAAGAAGTTTTAGTGCCTTACGTCAAAGTACCATAAAATCAGACCTTCGCACCTTTCTACTAATATATTCGTGGGTAATCCTTTACTCAATTAAACCCATACAATTTTGTTGATTTTTTTAAATTAGTTTACAATTTCATTAACGTTTTTTACTTTAAAAAACAAAGTACCAAAATTACACCAGGTGTACAGAATTATTTTAAATGTTTACTATTTATACTAGATCCCTACAATTATCCTTCATTTAAGGTAACGCGATGTGTTTTATTGTTATTCCCATGTGTAAATATTGAAAAATGATCGTTCTTATCATTGGAGCTATTCTGCAAGCAGTTCAGGGAAATCAATAATATTTTTAGAAAATGTCTGCGTTATCGTAGAACGGATTTAATAAGTAACCGGATAATTCTGATGATCGCTCTTACCGCGCGTTTATCATCTTTTCTATTTATATCTAAACTGGCTGTCTTTTTCTATACATGTAACTATATATCTATATTTTCCATCTATATTCTACTGTAGTTCTGTATATGCGTAGCTTTTTCTTATCAATACTATTAATTTAATTCAAACTGCTACGAAGTCGCCGCAGATTCGATCGAAAAATTGTTGACAAAAATTGCAATCGGTTCATCGCGCAGATAATTAATTACAACATTGCGAGTTATTGTCATCAATATATCGACCACGTGATTGCTAGCCGACAGTATTGAAATCAATGACTTTTCGTGCGCTATTTAAATATAGAACGTGTCTTATTATGATATTATGTTTCTTGAAATATGAAACGATTTGATAACAATAGCGATTCTTAGAAAGAACGTCAGAGACTAGCAAATCGTACGAAAGGCGTCAGCTAATCGCGAGGCGACTTCGTATCAGTCTTTCTTATCCGTTCGACTTGTTCTCCGTGTTTATACCTATGTGTGTATGTTCTGTTCAGTGCCAAAACACCTCAGCGAAATCTGCGTTCAACAATCACTGTACGTGTATCAAAGAAATTCTCGGTGCTCACATTAGACAGTAATCATTGCGCGTCGTCGAACAGTGACGCTCTTATCTCCGTCGTCATCTGCCGAAGTCACGTCACATTGTTGTAGCATCATTTGCATCGCGTCAGTGATAAGGGGAAGATTAAAGCCACCGAGTGTGTAAATAAATAAACGCGTGGAATCCAATCAGGAGCGAAACCGTCCAAGATGCCGGAGGTTTGATCGAACGGCCGATCGCCGCGCTATTTTTAACTTTCGTTCTTAGGGCAATGTTCCGTCTAGAAGAATACGATTACGTGCAGTGTTCCGTGCCTAAAATAAGATGTTCAGTGACGTTTTACCCGCGAGGATAAAAATCTGAACCGAGTCTCGTCCAGTTTACTTCGAGCGCAGCTTGAAAGATGGAAGATCCGTGAATGATCAGCATCCAGACTATTTCAAACCCGCGAATCTAGTGAACTCTTTCGATCAATTCCAATAAAAAAAACTAACGTGACTACGCCGAAGATCCAAGTTTTCGATCGATGCGTCTAAACTTATCGATCTACCTTCCACGTGTTGGATCCCTTTTAGTTGTCTCACGGAATACGTGTTTTGAAATTGCTCCATCGATTGTTGCATTCATCAACGTTCGAGTTGGCGAGTATCATGCTGTTCGCTTGTTCGGGCTGATGACTGAAGCACTCGACAGAGGAACGTTCGTCGATGCCAAAGATGACGGGTGAATCGGAACTAGTTAACGCCCTCGAATCTTTGTACGGAACAAGGTCGAGCACGCAACTAGTTGGACGCTCCATCGCCGGTTCGATGGAGTCTCGTTCGATGCTGAAGTTCCAAAATCACGAACGATAATAGTTGTGTATTTTATCGCGTTTAAAAAGTTACCGATCGAGTAATCCCGATTGTAAATAGTGACAGTTGTTGTTTGAAAGTGCGTCTAAGAACTCGAAAAAAAAAATCAGGGCCTCGGCGGCGAGGACGCGAAGTGTTGGTGAGATTTGGAAGGTGTGACTGGATTAACGATCATTGGTACCATAATTGGCACTGACGGATCTGAATGTTTCCAAGTTGAGTGGCCTTAGGGTGCCGAAGTGGGGGGCGCGTTTTCTTCCTGCTTGCCGTGCGCCGGCGGCGGCGGCGGTGGCGCCGGGGGTGCCGGGGGTGGCGGACGCAATTCGCCCGACCCAGGGCCTTCGCCAACACCCACGAGGGTAGCCTCCATAGGACAGAAGCACATCCCAAGAACCCAGAAGGAGATCGAGAGAATTTTGGAGTGGGTTCCACTGGGCGACCTGTACGAATACGTCGAGGACGAGGAGGAAGAGGAGGAGGAGGAAAAGGGTGATCCTCGGGCTAAGGAAGAAAATGCAACACACGAGGGTACTGCCCAACATCGTCTGAGCCCTCGTCTGCACGACATCGAGGAGGAGGATGACGAGGAGTGTCGAAATACTCGCGAACGGTAAGCTGATTATTTATAAAGTTGTTATCGAGGAAGTAGATACGCGTCGGATTTTGCTCTGCCTGATTCCGACCTAGCGGAACGTGTCGATGTTTTAATGTTGCATACCACCGGGGTGCACGGGAAATTGAAATCCAGCTGACAGATCCTTAGATGTAATAAATCAACGAGTGACAATGATTCCGTTGGTGTAGAAATGTCGGGGAAGCTGATCCTCAGAATCTGGTATTCTCCTAGCCTTGGTTTCTTTCTTCCTTTTCATGCCGACTTTCATTTTCCAGAATGGCTTAGAGCATGTGTATAAATGAGGAAGTTCATGTACAACTTTATTATATATTTTTGACTTTTGGTCCAATCAATGCTCATAATTTTCATGTTGAGCAAAAAGTGCTAAATAGCATCAGCAACTGTTATCAGCAGTTTTCTTTTTGTTACATATTAGTAGCTTCTTCTGTTCAATAACATCTAGGACAATCAATCGTTTATGGATTTTAAAAATAAATCATAATAATAGAAACTAAGACGGTTTCGAGATTTGTGTCGTGCGGAGCAGTTCCAGTTAAAGATTCTTTCTAGAATGTTTTATCATTTGACCTCTCTTCTAATTGCAAACAAGATAGCTGATGATTTTTAAATACTCGTTTATGCTCAGTCAACAATATGGTAGAAAAAAGGTATGGTCCATTTCTCGATAGAAATTTGAAAAATGAGTGCGTCAAATTTAACTTGGTTTCTCCAGAAAAAAGAATGTTTTTTAATTTCTTATAAATACTTTGTCTATTATTTCCAAGCGTTCTGTGTCGATTTCTATAAAAAAAACGCAAAAAAACGATTATTTATACAATAATTTTTAAAATAAAATTAAAAAAAACTATAACTTTTAGGTCTTGTTTTAATTTATTCATGATTTTCTCAACTGAAACAGGCAAATGGATACATAGAAAATGATCCCTATTTGTAAACTTAAATAATAAGGTGGTAGAATATATTTTAGAAACAATGGTCGATACAAAATGACCGTATCACGAAACAAATTTAGCGCACATGCATACGCACAAAGGATGTTCACAATTTCAGAACAAATTCACACAGATAAATTTTATTAATCGAGCGATGATTAATGACCATATTAAATCGACCATTTTGAATTTATCAATTTAGTGTGTCGAAAATTGTTATATTTAGGAAAACGTAAAAAATTACGAATCCGACCTTTTGAATATATACACACAAAATTATTATAATCTTCGTTTTTAACCAGTTAATATTTATATCATCATTATAAAACTCAAAACTTACTGAACTCTATTACATTGAACTGCTCGTTTTTAATAGATTGGTTTCGTTATGCGGACATTTGGAATCGGCCATTGTTTATAACAAATATTCTCTTACTATGTTATTTATGTTCAAGAATTGGGATACTTTTCTATACATGAATTTCATTAATTATAACTCGTTTTAATGGAGAAAATCATGAAAATTTTAAAAATACACATTTAAAACTCAGAGCATTTTTATTTTATTTTGAAAAATGTTTTCATAAATAAACGTATTTAGCAATCTTTTTCGACTAGAGAAAAAGTATCTTTTAAAAATTTAAAAATATTCTTTCTACTGGAGAAACTTAGATCCTGTATTTTTTATTTCGGGAGGAGAAGAGTTAATCTCCATTCTTGATAGTATGATCATACTACTCTCTTAAATTTAAGAATATGGGTACAGTGAATAGTTAATGATTTTTGTAGAAATGGAAACCACTTAAACAATCTATCATTTTTCACTCTAGAGCAAATCATCGACTCTTGATGTTTTCAATTGTGATTTAACAGTACACATTTTAGTTGTAATCATCTCAAAAATCAAATTTTTTAAAGATATCTTACTCCAAGGTTTGAGTAGTTATCATCAGATGACAGGATTAAATTACACTGATAGGACGAGGATTACCTATTTTTGGTCCATTGGTTAGAATGATGATAGTTAATACGCGGTATTTGTTACTAAAAGCTATTTTTTGGTTTCCAACTGATTGTTAGTTGAAGATTGTTTCATCATTATTTCCTAATTTAAGATGAAGCGAACCATGTAATAATCTTTCTGAATGTCTGTTTTTCTCAGACACTTCTTCTAACCCACCTTCACTTGCAATTTTCCATCATTTGTATTTATAATGAGAGGGAATAATTATACAAACAATGGAATTAAACTTGGACAGTGTTAGTTTAATATTTATTACTCACGTTAATTCTCGAAGCTTTTGAAGCTCTGATGAAGCTAAATTCTGGTTCGGTCTCATATTTGCTAATTCAGCTGATACAAATAGAACAAGCCTTTATGGAAATGGAAAATGATGAATCAGGAGGTAATCGAGAAGCTCCATCAAGGAATAAAGGTTTTTTTATATAACTTAACTTTCTTCATTCAAATGGTAAAAATTGTAAGGAATAAGAAAAAGCTTGTATACCACACTAAAAAGTAGATCATTATAACAACTACAAGGGGAAAGTGACAGGGAAAAAATACTGGAGGAAAAGTGTCGGTGAAAATAAGACAGGCCGCCCTGAGAAAAGTGTAAAGGCATTAAAATAATAAAATTCATTTTTCCAGCACATTTACTTTTCAAAAAAGTTTCCGAGTGTTTCCAAATGTTGCTGCGATGTGTTATACATTTTTTCTAACTAGCCTATATCTCAGCGGTTAATAAAACTAGTGTTTATTGTCTTTCCAACTGGTTCCGATTTTACTTAGATAAGCCGAAATATTTGTATTGTTATTTTCAATGTTTGTTGACTTCTATACTCATTTTTCTATGGTTTTTTTCCTAGAACGTTGTCGATAACTCCAGTTCAATGGGTATCATTGTGGAATGAGGAATATAAAAAGCAGAAATTTGTCTTGGACCTATTCTAAACATTCTATCCATTATTATGGTATTAAATACTGCTAACTTCTTTCTAATTTGGAACATTAATTTTCAGACGATTGTCACTCTGTTGCAGGCAAATTAAAAATTCTTAGAGAACGGATTTCTTAAGATCACGTTCAGGGTAATATCAGTTTAATTTCTTCTGATCTGCGTTTCAAACAACTTCTTGGAATAACTAACAGATACATGGTTCTGGATTTGTCGTATGGATGGAAGATATGTTTAACCTCCAAATAAGAATAGTTTTTTCTGAAATCGTACATAATTTTGGATGTAGCAGAAGTTTTGAATGCAAGGAACTTGCGAATGCGGAACGTTACTATAGATGCGTCACAAAATTCCGATGTTCAATAAGATTTTTTGTATTAATTGATCGTTGCACAAGCGATTAAATGCGATTTTTATAATAGATCTGACTCTGTATTATTTCGAATGCGAAATTTTAGCGGCATGATAACTTTTTGTTATAAAATATTGTACAGTAGAGATGAATTAAATAGACACCTTGTAGACAATATTTTGATATGCCTACCAATTTCTTTTTCACCTTCCTTGCAAGTGCATTTTTCACTCACTGATGCATGCTCATGTTTCATAAATATATTACAAGTGATAAGTTACGTATCTTTTAAGGTTAATTTTAATGATTCTTTGAATTCATCATGGTTTTAATTGTCAATAATGTAGGTTTATAATGTATTTGAAAACACGTATGTAAACGTTTAATTTCAGGTACGTACTTAACGATCAGTTTCGACTGTTGGTGTTTTTTAAATTATGCAATTATCCTTGAATCTATTAAAAATTGTTTGTTTCTCGTAAAGGTTATTATTCCCTAATGGGAAGTGAACGATTCGCCCATTAATGGTGATATATTAGTCCACGGGCGTGGTGAATTTTTATTATGTTTGATTTCATAGAATTGCAAAAATAATTTATAAGTATAACAATTTAGACATAATGATATAGCCACCATCATTTTTTACTAGAATTTAAAGTTTCTTCTTTATTAGGAAATGGGAAGGATATATCATTGCAACGCTATGTTATTTACATCGATATATGAAAGATCCAAACGAATATGTCTTGGAAATTTTCATTTTTATTCAATTTTTTCAAATTTGACAACAATTTTACTATATTATTTTGTTTTGAATATAATTTTCCTCATCATATCTTGAAAGTATATGTAATTTAGATTAAAATGACCTATTTGTTTATTTAAATTGGTTAAAATTTGACTGAGATTATTGCATTTTACGATTTTTTTAATTTTAAGCTAAATTTGGATGTAGTGAAACTTTGAATCTTTACCTACGGGACTTTTGTTATTAGCTAAAAAATTATCGCGCAATGAAATGAAACTAGTCCAAGCTCGTCTTTCTACAGCATCCAGTTTGTTTTGCATTTCCTTATCCTATTTTTTGAATAACAGAAATTAAAAAACCAGACATTTAAAAAAATCGATATTCAAAAACCAGTCCTTTAAAAAAACAGACATTCATAAACCACATATTTCAAATTCTTTGTAAAGAAAAAATTAAATATGCAGTTCATAACTTCAAATCTACTGAAGTTTTACAATTAAATGCCCACGTTAAATATTCCTGACGTATGAAGATGTAATAAACTGATGAAAGGAAAATAACTTCATGTCCACATTTTTTAATGGTTTTATTAATCTTTTTGTTCTCTAGCTGTAATAATAGAATTATGAAGAATTATTAAAATAGTATTTAATCGACTATCGACTGTGTTCAAATTTGTATTTATGCAACATATACAATATTATCCAATGTCATAATACTTTTTTGTAATATTAAAAAGTCCTACCAGAATTATTTTATTTTCTGATTTAGTATTTTTATGTATAATATTTGTCTTACTTAATATTGATCTGTAAATAGTTCATTCGAGAGTTATGCATTAGTACATTCAATATACTCAGAAAATAATTAGCTGCAGCTTTTAAATTTTAAAAACCACAGTTAAAGAGTGACAGCTAACTGATAAATTACCTCTATGTTCCAACTTTGTAGTTTAAAAGAAAATGCTTTTGTTTACCAAAGAAATTCTTTTAATTGTTTATATTTGTATAAGTATTATATTCAAGTGTTCATTTAAATTGCCTGTATGTGCTAACTTTGTAGTTTAAAACAATAGTTATTTTTGTATCAAGGGCGTAAAATGGTGTTTTACGCCTCGATTTGCGAGCCTAAAATACCAATATCACGCCTCCTTGGGCGTAAAATTTATTTTATGCCCCAGGAGGCGTGAAATAGACATTTTGCGCCCGAAAGTCGAGGCGTGAAATGTTTTACGCCTACTGCAGCAAAAAATACTTTTGTTTAACAAAGAAAATCTTTTAATTGTTTATATTTATATAATTTTTATATTCAAATGTTCAATATTTACACGTATGAAAATGCGAAGAAAATGTAAAAGACACTTGTTTTTATAGTGCAACAAAGAAAGTGGTATTCTAATTGAGCATGTATAATATTTAATTAAAACTTTTCTTCGTTATTTCATAACCAAATTATTCGTATTAAAATGAATATCATTCCTTTAAATTACTTTCATAAAAGCTAGTTTTTGTGTTTGTATTTAATTCGCAATAATCTGTCCAAACAAATATTTAATTACAAATGAAAACATTCGAATATTTTAGTTTAGGACGAAGCCATGGAACTTCCTGTTTGAAATTCTGCAGGGCTTCATCGATCCCATTATATTTCGTACAGTTGCATACAAATGTTATGTCGGATTTATCGTTGAATAATTCAATTCTCGATGATATTCAATTGTGAAATAATTTATTAAAAATTGAATATATAAAATACGACCTAAGTATGACTAATTTAAGTGAAGGATATATTAATAAATGATAATACAGACATTTTTCATTACTTGTCGGTATATTATTTTCCTTTTTAAAGTATGCCGTAATACATTCGCTTTCTTTAGTAGTGTATTGGAAATTTCAATACCAGAAAATATTTCTATTAAAATCACGAGTATTTTTTATGTTATTCACTCAAAGTGAATCGAAGAGAGCGAATCCACTCAACTTGACTAGAAGCAACTGTATTTATACTACAAAACTAATCATTCTGCATAATTAATCTAAACTTAATACTTATTTTATTCGTAATTTTATTTTTAATTAGCACGATAAAGTTAATGATTGACTTAATCAATGATACAATTGTTTTTTTTTTAAATAATTATAAATAAAAATTTTAAAACTTCAAAAGTAATTTGTTTGACTAATAATTGCAAAAATAACACACCTTGTCTATTAAAAGACGCCATTTTAATTAAATTAGGAATTGTTATCAATGTAAATAGAATAATCTTGAAAATAACAAATTCCGATTGTTTTGAATGGTTTATGACATTTGTAAAGATTCATTTACAAACAATAAATATTATTATCTTATATTAACATAATTGATAAACATTGATTACTTAGCATTCATAGGATGAAATATTATTCCTGGAAATTATTGGGTTATTATGTAGAATTGCGGAAATTATGTAAGCAGATTTATTGTTACAAGAATGACTTAACCCAGATAAAGTTAATTTTGAAAATGCAAATGTTCTGGTGTAAAAACAATAGAAAAATGTACAAACAGCCTTAGATTATTTTTTCAAAACAACACGTGATTGCTAGATGATAATCAAGAATTCACGACATTGTGACTGGGTTTTTAAAATTATTCTGTTTATGTTCTCGTAGACCGGTTGGAGAATTCGAAACCCGTGAACAATTTGTCTAATGAATTCTCTTGTACCGAAGTTTGAATAGCAAACTACAGACTTCCACGAATGTAACTCTCAATTGAAGCTAGATTTCTTCAATATTGCGGAAATAGTCTCCTAGGTACCACTTTGCCGAAGGTTCGTCAATCGCGTATTACATTATTACCCGCAATTACTTAATCGAATTACGTTTCCTCGTAGATTAAAATTTATTAATTCCTACAATTTCATCGAGGAGTGTTAACCACATTTCAAGACAAAGAACACCAAGAATCTTGACTCGGAATTAGCTACGTCAAATTAGTTCCCGTCCTGTTTTACGTCACTAGCAGCGTCTAGGACATTGTGTTTACAATGTTCCTGTTTCAAAGTGATGTATGTATGTGATGTTATCAAAGGAGTTTCTAGAGCTTTAATTAATAGACGACGATTACGGGTAGTATGGAAGTAATTAATTTAAAGGGCGTTTATTGTCCAACATATAGCTTAAAACAATATATTCGTAATTTACTTTAGTTTACTGAATTTTCGTTAAACATTTTAGTCGAAACAATTGCTTCGCCATTTTCCAGAATCCCGTGCTCATTCGGAAACTATATTCGTACAGAAAATAATTGAGTCAAAGACAGTAAACGCGATACGCGGTTCGGTTAGCTCATTTGCATGAGGGAATTTCGCTTTTGGCCAAAGGGAACGATTATATCGCATACATTATTGGCTTTCACACACTATGATTTTTCAGCCAATTTGTGCCAATGTTTATGAATGCACCTGCATTTGACGATGCAAAAATGTCAAATAATCATTATTTCATTTCTTTCTCACTAACGTATTAAAATATCTGAAAAACATCGAATAAAATTTGCATTAATTTCCATCTTCTTTTTATTTGCAAAAATAACAAATTTTCAGTCATGTAAAACACCCCAGACGAGAAATAAACGTCCAGCTATAAATCTGTAGGAAAGACACGAAGGCACTGTGATTCGAGGACAAATCCGGCAGTCTTAGAGCTCGACATCGCCTGCTGTTAAAAAAGTCTCTCTTTGAAAACTTCAATTTATTTCAATTTACGATAACCTCGTACTTAGTAACATCCGAGAAGTTGGGCTTTTGAAATATGTCCTAGGACATTACGTACTGCCATTATCATACATAAACTCAGCCATTTTTAATAATTTATGAAGTAAAAGAAAGCTCAAAGATGAAAAGAATACAAGGTGTAGAATGACGTTAAAGGGGAATTTTAACTAAAACGCTTAAGACGCCATACGTGGTTTTAATTAAATTTATGCGACTTTTAGGGCTTAATTTTTTATTACTCTAGGAATGACCCATTTTCTCAATGTCTAATTGTTTACGCATCTACGAGTTAAATTTCCCTCTTTTATACGATATAATGCGATAAAAATTAATTAAACAGTTTAAAAAGTAGTTTATTGTTATTAATTTTATATATGGAATTAAAAGTATATTTAGAAAACGTATTTAGTCACTCGAATCACACCGCCAGCAAATAGTTTAATTTTTACTTTACAAGTTCGAAAGTAGATTGTACCTGTGAGTTTCTTGTTTGTTCAAGTACAAATTAGTTTTGTTTAGACCGAGTTCCATTCGTTTTGAAGTAGATTTAGTTTTAGTTATAATTATCCCCTTGCCGATTACTTTATTACGTACTGCATCACCTAGTTTGATGTTTCCTACTAAATAATTTCTACAGTACGTGTCCAAATTATAGTTACAGATAATTCATAACGGTCATAAACGTGCCGAAATGTTAAAAGCTTATATTATATGTAAACCGCATTTAATATTTTTAATCGATTAAAAAGGAACGTGAAATTGAATAAGGTTTGAAACTTTTTACCAACTGTTCTACGAAGCTTCGGAGTCGTCATTGATTTAGCGAGTAATCGAAAACTTTTTCAATCTGCACTGTAAGCGGTTTGGAATAATTACCGATTCATGTGGTCACGACGCGTACCGTCATCAGGTTTAATTCTTTTTTGGAAAAAATGTCGAGAAATACATTTGAAAATATTCACAAAATCACTGTTTTTGTATGCAAACAATATTTTACAGTCCATTCATTTTCTTGTGCGTGACTTAATCGTAGCAACATATTTGGTGAATTTATTGGAATAATATGCACTAAAAGTATAATTTATTAATTATTACTGTGTAACTTAATTAACTATATTTTTAATACTCCGGGAGTATAACTCAATTTTGCGCCCTGTCGTGAAATCTTCGGGCGCAAATGATCGAGCCCTACGTCTGTCATATTAAAAAATATCGTATGCAACACGGGCGAAATGTCGCTAATTTCTTCCTTACTTGTTTATATTATTTTTTTAAATATGGAATCTACAATTTGCAGAGCAATGAAATTGGAATTATCTTAAATTTAATAAAAAGTTTAATATTTATGAGACTCCACTAATTTAATTACTTAAATTTACAGATTTTAAATAGTTAATAAAAAACGTTCTTAGTTCATAAATATAAATAACAAATATTTGTAGGTCCAAGTAGTAATTGATTTTCTGTTTTACTTTTTTTATAAGATTATCTTGCATATTATTTTTCTGATTATGCAATTACGTTTATAAATGAATATTATTTGCTTGAAATTTTACGTTTTGTTTTGAGATAATTATCTTTTATCTGTTATTATTAGATCTCGTAACAATTTTCCAAAGTTTTCGGAGGTTGGATTGCATTCAAAATTTCAGAAAAAAATGAGATTTCAGATGAAAATTAAATGCTTCATTACGAGTCTAATATCTTCAAAAAGACACCATTTTGGATTGTCTACAACTAAATAAACGAATTCTACCATCGTAACTGTTAGTACAGACATTTTATGCATATTTCCACTCGTATATCTTTCGTCATCGGAACTGGCTTTAACATTTTAAAATTAATACACACTGTGCATAATTTAAAAAAATATTTTTGGAATTATTTTTGTTGTCATGTTTTACACATTTAAATCAAAACTTTAGATTCAATTTTAGTTACACCAAAATATTAAATTAGACCTACTTTTTCCCAATTGAATGTCAAAGGGGTAAAAAGTCAAGTTTTAGGACATTTTTTCTGTTTTTCACGAAATGTAGCCAAGAACATAACGAGTTTGAAGTGATTTGAATTTCAAAATGTTCGTCGGACATATTGGTTCCGTCGTTTTGCATTTCTTGATTTCTTTACGCCGCATTCTAAAGAATAGATGTGAAAAATGTCAAAAAATTGGATTTTTTACCCCTTTGACCATCAGTTTTGTCAAATACTAGTTCCACGTCAATATTTTGGCATATATATTTGGATTCTGCGGGAAAAGTCCTATCAGATTTGACTCTTACTGAAGGGACAACAATATTTTTTTAGGCTGTGAATATAATGCTCAGAATGCCTGAAATTAGATTTTTTACCCCTTTTACCTTCAATATCTCAAAAACTAGAGCCAATTGGCTATTTTGGCCATCACATTTTGATTCTAGAACAAAATTCCGACTAGGATCTCCTGGTAGAAATTTGTCCAGTTTTTTGTTACACTGACCAGTTTTCCTATACTTTTAACATGTAAAATAAGTGAAATGGCCAGAAACGGACCAGAAACTAGTTTCATCTTCTACCAGGATCGCTGCTAATGGAATGTTGTAAAAAATACTTGCCAATGTCAATTATTACAACAAATCCTATTAATTCATATTTAGCGGGGTAAAATGGACTAAAATTAAATAATAAATGTCAATTACTAGAGTTGTGAGATTTCATTTGACATGCATTTGAATTCATTGAATTTTCTCATAACATATTGAAATATAATACTTGTACTTGTTGAATACTATCTTGCATACTGTTTAGTAGAAAAGAGAACCAGCGTTTCTAAATTATTTCGGGAGCGCAGAATTTCATGGTGCTATATTGTACCATCGCACTTATGAGTTTCATTCACGAGTTTTTTTAACTTAGTAATTCATATTCTTAAGATAAGCGTTTTCATGTATGAAAATTAATATGAAAACAATTTTATTGTAGATATAAATTAATATTAAGTTCGTTTATTTACTAATCGCATTGCATGGGCATGACCATATTTGTCATTCAAATTAAGCATGTATTGAGCTATGGCATAGATGTTAAGTATCTGTAGATTACATTTAAATATAACATAAATTTAATCGATGTCTTCATAATAAGCACGATACCTAATATTATGATGTATATTTATGATAAACGATATTGTTTTATGTAAACATATATCAATTTCTAGCCTCATAGTCCTTGAGATATTTTAACTATAAGTTGTATATACTTGTATATTACTCGTGATTTATTACATGATACGGGGATATTGAATATTACCCTCCTAATTATATTTACTATTAAAAAAGACTTCAAACTTGTAAAATAAAAAATAACGTGAAAAAAAATTTAAAGTTAGTTATGAAAACTGTTGGGAATTATAAAAAGTCATCTTTCTCTATTATCGAATTAATAAATGGTATAATGTAAAACTTAAAGTTGTTGGAATAATTGCAAGTAAATAACACTTTTTGATTCCTTTTTCTTGTGACTGAGGTTAGGTACTTTTTAAATTAAAATCTTGGACGTCTTTTTTGTAATTCTGCAGAATTACTGAAAAATGAAAGAAAATATATTTTCCTAATAGCAGACAGGAAATCCGCATTTCCCGCAATAGTAATGAAATGTATTATCACTTTGGACATGAAAATTACAATTTTTCCATCCGACAACATTATTGTTTACTAAGACTTATGTTGTGAAGGGAACATTCGATTCTGGTTTATACAATCGGTTCCTGATAGTTTTCTCTACCTATGAAGTTTAAAATGTCATTTTTAACCCTTTCATATTGTTGTGAGCGTTATTATGGATTTAATCATTGTGGGTGCTGATGCAACATGATGGATAATGATGTAGAAATACGAATCATGATGTAGCAATCTCTGTGATATTCGAACAGCATACATCCTCATATTGCCAATACCATCCTTCCTGACTGGTGATCAATATTTGTCATAGATCATCGAAAAAAACAACTATTAATTCTGTCCCGTATTATGACAAAAATACACCAAAAATACATCAAGCGTGTGCGTTTGTCAACATTGATATGTAGAAGTAAATATTATTATTTCGGGTCACATTATTTTTCACATTATGACAAAAATACCTTATACAATCGAGTATCTTCAAACAGGTGTCTTATTTTAATACAAAAATTGAAAACTCGCAAAATAAAAGTATTTTAGAAAAAAAAAATTGTTGTATTCCGAGGTGGATATTAAATCGTTATCTTGACCTTGACGTGGAACTTCATGATCATTATAACATTAAGCCTTTTTTTATAAGAACCCCTGATTTTTTACCAAATTTTTAGCAAATGTAAAGAGTAACAGATTTTACGCCTGAATATGTCCTTGACCTTCATGTAAGATGAAAGAATAATTCAGCGATTCGACTCAAGATACCAGGGCAGAATACTGCCATTTGTTGAATCATGCAAAATTTTCGACATGTCTCATAACCAGGGTATGTTCAAGGGCGAGGTTATATTCCGAATTATAATTTTTCGTTTTTTTTAAATGTCAATGGTCAAATTCCTTTCGAATGATCACTTCCATTTGAAAAAGTTGACTTGATATTGCAATGACGTTGAAGGTCATCGTCTCAAGATCAAGGTCACTATTGAATGCCCCTCACGGATTCCAACAACAGTTGTCTTTTATTTTTTTTCCTAAAATGAACATTTTATGTATATTTGTTTATTTTTGTTTATTTCACATTCACTTTTTATTTGTATTCGTTGTTCCATGATTTACGTCACACTTATTTTAGTTTAATTTTAGCGTGCAATTCGCATGGATATATTCAGAAGGTCTAAATGAAAATAAAGGGTATGTATACAAATTACCCTGACGGCTAATGGGTATGCATTTTGTTTGTCGTCAATAAATTAAACATGCATATAGTTTGAGGGCTTCAGCGAGAGTAGACTCGTAAGCTAAAGTTAATATACATAAATATTTATTTATGATTTACGTCTTATATCATTCTATTATATTTTCGGGTATATTTCGATTGTATTAATTTTAAGCACACATTGTTTCATAAACTCTTTAAATACTTATAATAAACTTAGAAGTTTTAATTCACTTACGCGTTTATTCAAAATCTATTTTGGGTAAGTGTAATACGATTATAAGTAAGTTACGAACTATCTTGTCCGTTATAATCATTTAAAGCTTGATACCTAAGAGTCCACTCACTTTATCGAATTGTATACTTTTCTATCACATTTAATTTCATATATTTCAAGATTTTAATGCAAAGTGTTAAGTATTATATAACTAAATAAAGGGAATTTATCATAATCAAGAGCTAAACAAATACAAAGTTATTACAACTGAATTACTATCATTAGTTACTGGTAACTAAGTAACTACATGTATAACAACAGCATAATTTTTTTTTATTACTTTATTAGATTTCTTGTCGTTTTTTTTTTATTTTTACCAACTTAAAGGGTGGGTACAGGCACAAAATCAACACTAATACAGCTTTTAAAATTTTGAAAAGATGATTTCTATGGTAATTTTGTATGTGGAGTTCAGTGTCGTTTGAATCAAAAGTGTAACAAATTTCTTTAAAAAAAAAAATTTGTCCACCCTCATTTTTTGAATTCATTTAGAAAAATTTAATAGCATTTTTTCGAAAAAATGTATGGGCGAAACAAATTATTTCTTACATACTTTTGGACGTGGAATTCATTGGTACTAGAGTAAAAAATCTAAAAATTTATTTTTCCTAAATAACATTTCTTTTTACCCATAAACAATTTTTCTTTCGAAAAAAAATGAAATTTTTCAAAATTTTGAAAATGTGTTTTTAAGTTTAACTTAACTTTTTTTACTTTTTTAATTCATTTAGACAAATTTTATAACATTTTTTCAAAAAGGCTAATTTGTAGTTTTAAGTACATTTATAGGTGAGCAAAAATTGTTTACACTTTTATTCTTGCACCACTGCATTCCTCGTAAAAAGTTACTACATAAATCATTTTTTCAAAATGTTTAAAGGTGTATTTCATGTAGTTGATTTTGTTCCTGTACCCTCCCGTTGAGGTTAGGAAGTATCAAAATATTGAATAAAATGAATCACTAGCTAATTATGGGAACTAACTTTCCTTAAACATAAAAAAGAATCATCTCTATTAAACATCTATTAAATATTATTAATATTACTTTGTTACTAATAGCATAATAAGTAGTGAGTATTAGCAGCATAATGTACAATTGCAATTAAATTTAGTCCATTTTAACTTACTGACACTAAAAGAAAAAGTAGTATTCCTAGTAATAATCTACCATACAGTATAAAAGCCAATTCTAAAAACAAACACTCGAGCGTGTGCGTTTGTCAACATTGATATGTAAATATTATTATTTCGAGTCACATTATTTTGGATATAGTATCACTACATGCTATTTATCAATTAACTGAAAGCATTGTTGTGCTGTTTTAGGTAGGATTTTATTCTAAGGCAATTTGTCAGTAGAATATCTAATTTCCCTGAAAAATGACGTTTTTGAGAAAAGAACTCGCTTGATGTAGTCCTTACCAAAGTTTTGACAATACTAATTCACTTTTTCAATATCTTATCATCTTTCTGTGATGTCATCATGTGACAATAATTATGAACACTGATTTAGTGATCGTGGACTAACAGTGAACGCCTGATAAGTCATACCTAATTGGCTCCTAATCAGGCCAACAAGGTAGTTCCGAACAAGGCATGTCTTATTGAAACTTGATAAGGGCATGATCATGTATCATTTACGAACTCATCAGAAGATTCAATTTGGGTAGTAATCAAGTATGCATTATAAATTATTCCTTATCAATGTCAATTGAAGTTTTGACCAATATTAAAGCGTCCTACAAATATTTCTGCTCGTGTGAAATGCCAGCAAGGCGATATAAACAAAAAAAGCACCTCCGAAGGAGAATATATCCTATCATCCACAGATTTTCAGGGCACCAACGTTTATTACAGTAGAGTTTCGGTATATTTACACACTCGATTCCTAGACTCCCCCCCCCTCCCCTATTTCGTTATATTTGTCAAAAGAAGTGGTACGACGCTTCTCCGACTCCTCTCATTTGCGTTATGTTCGTGACGTCACAGCAGGCCCTTCCTGAAAAATAGATCGTCGGCAGGTAAATATTACGAGACGCAATTATACCGGGACTATACTATACTTTCTTTGTTTGTTTTTTTTTTGTTTGAAAAGAAAAATGAGGGTTATACTTTTCAAGAGAGGAAAACTGGCTATGCATCCAATCTTCACAACTATTATGTACTATTAATATACTGACCTCGGTAGATAGTTATTGGTACCGGGAACGGTTCTTATATGATTGACTTGTAAATATTGTCTTAAAAGAAAATAAGGCAATATTTGCGATGCACCTGCAACGGCATAGACTACACTAGCTGTTGACGGTGTCGATTATCTTTAGTTAATTGTGATTGTTTATTTGTTTGTATCGTCCTGTGTGGGATGATGACGAGCCTGATTTGCAGTAGATGAGATAAAGTTGGCAAATAAATTTGACAGTCATTTATTGTATTCAAGATAACTTCTTATTGTAACTACCCATGTATTGTCGATATCAGAATATCAGATCAATGATTCCAATACCACATCCGGCCATTGAAAAAATCTGTATTTGACACTTCGCAACATCATATTTCATGTACCTTCAAATGTATCGTCTACATAAATATTTGCTGATTTTAATTAAATCTAAAACAAGATAATCGATATTTTCCATTAATGTCTCTGTCAACACAAATGACTGTGAAACGATAAACGAACGTTGCCCTTTTTTTTAATAAAAAGTGAATTTGTTTGCGTTTCGTTCAGCGAAGTGTAGATTATGAAACGTCGAAGCAAACGATTGTCACTTGGGCAATACCAGGATCGGGCAATAAATGGACGAGAAGAATTTCGCACACTTGCACATTCCAGGGCGTAGAATAGAAAAGGCAATATACAGAAGCGGAATATCGTCGATCGGGTTGCTCGTGGGAAAAGCAGTGAAGATAAGGGAGAAGCTTGGCTTAGCTCATTTCCCGATTATCCACCGTGCTTCAATCTATTTGCCGGATATTGTGAACACTAACCGAATACCTACCAACACACATGCAACCAAACTGACGATATGTGTTTTCGATCTGTGAAAGTGGACCTAGGCATTGAAATCCTGACTTCGCAACTCGTTACTTTCCAGGGTGAATTCGTAAACTCCGCATTTACACGCCATCCAAGACGCTAAGAATTTCACCCTGACATTGGATTTTTAAACGATTCCAATATTGGATTTTAAAGAAAGCCTACGACAATACTGCCCTACAAATCTAAAATACCATTGGTGAAACTTATCGAGAGGTTATAAACGTGATTTATCCAAGTGTAATGAAATTTGTAACACTTCTGATATTATTCTTTCGAAGCAACATTATTTTTGAAATATCAAAATTAAATTTTAATTGTAGAAAAGAATTTCTGCAGACGTCGAGAGTTTTTCTAATAACAGCTCTTGCCGACAAAAAATACAATTACAGCATTTTACTGAGAGAAAAACAGATGGTAATAATTATTATCTACACTATAAATTTCTGAAAGTGAATGTTGAGCCACTCTCTGCTACAGGTAACTTTTTCACTATTTCTAAAGTGGAAATTTCACTTTATTAGAGTGGCATATTTGCATCGACTATTAGTAAAGTGAAATTTCCACTTTAAAAATATTGAAAAAGTCACTTTTATCAAAAAATGGCTCAACTTTCACTTCAAGAAATTTAGAGTGTATATGTAAATAAAGACAGACGTCAATAGATAGTTCTCATTCCTATCATAAATATTATACCTCACTCTCTTGACCTTTAGAACATGTGTATAACTTGGAAGTATCACAACAAAATCAGGTGTCTTCATTTAAGACATTTTTTGGTGTTTTATGGTCGGTGCCTTGGAATATGACATTCATAAGTGATTAAATATGTCATGGCTATATTGTCAGGGATTATATGGTTACGAAATAGGACAACAAAAAATTCTTTTCTCTGACAGAAAAAAATAGTAAAATTTTCTACTTCCTAGATGGGATAAATATGCATCTAGTTAAACGGGCTATTCTCTACACTTTTAGGTTATACTAAGATGTCAACATTACTAAATAATGTGCACCATTATCAGTAATGTCCTGCTCACATTCGATTTGCTTTAGCTTTCGAATGAAATTTAGCAGATTTTAATACGATCTTAAAGGGTGTCAAACGAATATATCCGCTGTGTTAATGGATTTTTGAGTTTGAGGTTATGTTTAATGAGTACTTGCGAAAACAGATAATTATGGAATACAAATCGAACGCAGAACCAAATGAAGTCAATGAAATATCATTCATTTTAAGCAGGCTATATCATAAGAACATATCACTTGGGATGAAAAATGAATATTTTGTCTCTAACATTTCGCAAAGCAATGGATTCATGGAAACATTTCAGAACGTTTAATTTCATATTAAAATTTGTTGAATATCACTCCAAAGCTGAATCTAATCGTATGTATAAAAATTACTGCAAATTTTGCGCATGATCTCGTTTATAAGGGTTAGTTATCCTTTTCGCCATTTCGACTACACGAATAATTACCCAGTTTAGTGTTAGTAGATGTTACTATTTTCTACTCTGAGTGTTTAGCGAAATTTAATTGTCTATTACGATAAATTGCCACCCGGTAAAGCAAATTCTGATGGAATTTCGCTTTTAAGATCAGATTAGGTTATGATAGGTTAAACATTTTTGGATGTCCTGCTTTATTGTCCTTAACCTCAAATCAGAAAGTAATAATTGATTAAAAGGCATGTTTACAGTGTGATTTTTGGACAACTTAATTCGATCTCCATGTGAAACACGTTAAAAAATATCACAGGAACGACCCAAAGTTAAAAATTAAACGTGTTTTATTTCATTAGATAGAAAATATCTTAAATTTTGAGACATTTCGTTTTTAAGACGTCTAAATCAAGACACATTTTAAAAGAGGGCAATCTTCCAAATATCTTGGATAGTGACTATAAATATAATTATTTTAACGGTTAATATCAGGATGTTGACTATTCCCCTGTTAACTTCTAGTTTTCAGTGGGTAAATATTAACGACAAAATAGTTCCTTAAGAAATAAGAAAAATGCAGGATGCCGAAAATTTTATTTGCAGTATCTTGAAATCTTAATTCAGAATAAATGCATTATACGCATGTCAACTTAATTGGAAAGATGTCATATTAAGTGAAGACAGCTTCATCGTACGATGATAAAAATTGATTCACTAACATCGGATAAAAGCATCAGGAAACGATATTCTTCTAACTTATGTGCAGCAAACTCTTATGGACAAGGAATGATGAATCACAGCTCCTACTGTTTACAGAATCACTTAGTGGAAAAATAATCTTATGGCGTTTCGTACGCTGACGTCAAGAAATTCGTTGTTTGATACATACCGCCAAAGATGTGAAATGTTCCTGAATGAAGATACACAAATCGAAAGAACACAAAATAAACATTCAGAGACAGGAAATGACTAGGGGTTGATTTTATAAAGTTGATTAAGCAATGTCTTTTTTTGCAAAATTTGAATAGAATTAGCCTTTTCAGAAATAAACACACAACAATTTCATATCAGGCATGACTATACAGACTTAATTATTGAAACCGCAATGAAACTAATTATTAAATGGATGATTCGTCTGGGTTGCACTTCACTGGTTTATGATACTAACAAATATTATTAGTTAATATTTACAGTCCATAATTAATTCATGAATTTTTTTTTTCTCTTTGAATACCGAGCATTTGACTTTTGATATTATTTTATGACATATTTCATCTTAGATTTATGATTGACAAGTATAAATATCGCGTCAAAAACGCCTAAGCAAAATGTCGACTAAAGTAAATTCAAATTACACGCAGAAAAATTCTCTGTGGATTTAACAGAATTAAATAGCTGATGTTTTTTCTGCTAAATGTGTTAGTTTCGTTAGTTTAGTTAGTGTTATTTTCGCAGATAAACCTGCTGAATTTACAAATAAATTCTGTAAGAACAAGAGATATTTATTATGTTGTCATTTTCTGCAAAGTCCACAGATTTTTCTGTAGAGTTTGCATGTTATTTTCTAACGTAATTCGGAAATTAAAAATATCTGAAAAAAGTCCAGTACATTCCTGAGATAATTCAGAGAACTTTTCACTCTTATTATTTTTTTTTAAGCAACTCATAGTTTTTATATTTAGTGAGTCTTAAAATCTTTTGAACAATTTTAATATATTAAGCCATTTTGAGGATGGCTATATTAAATTTTGTATGCGGTAGGAGTATTATATTTGCGAATCAGTCTCGATAATTCCCTAGATGGAGTACGTACATTAGTAGTTACAACAAATTATGACATTACCTCGTTTCCCACTAGATGGCGTAATAAGACACGCTGTTTAGCCGCAAATGATTAAATTCCAAATCGCATATTTCGTGGAATAAAGTTGACACTATTTCCACGTATTACTGTTTACATGTGTTTTTTAGGTTTAGTGTATGCCAGTTTATAAGATATTCGAATATGCGCTAATGACTACATGCTTTATATATATTTTATTGCTAGGTAAAGAACGAGTAACATAATAAATATACCGAAATATTTTGATAACAAAATTCATTATATTTCAGCTGTATTCTTATTAAAGAATTAGAACAGCTGTAGCTGTTCACAAAGAAGAAATATTAATTATCTACTTCTGAAAATGTTATATATTTTATTTGATGTTTCATCTGGCTGTTTCCGAAATATTCAAAAAGCAGTTGAAATATAAATTGCAGAACTCCGCTTTAATTTTTAAACTATATTTCCAGTATTTGACTGTTCGAGGGAAATTTATATATGAAATGACTACAGAAATAATCGTAAAATGTTTTATCCCAACATTACAAAATTCGGTTAGAATTTGGCAATACCTTTTTCCAAGGACAATGATTTCGATGTTCGTGTTATGTCTTAATTAGATAATCTAATACAGGGTAAGGTTATTTTAATGGCCGAAAAGAATAGTATGTATTACTACTAACCAAATTATAAATATACATCGTATGCATGAAAATGAACGTGCATGCATATATACTTTGCAAGTTAGACTAGCATATTGTATCACATTATCTTGCATGAATGTTACGACGTGAACTAAGTAACTTGAAATTTAATACATCCTATTATAAGCAGTTTGACATAAATAATTTCATGAAATTCTACCCAGAACAACGAATATTTTATAAATATTATTACGTAATATAATAGTTATTAAGATCAAAAGAAGGAACATATTTTTGCATGCGAGATTCTTCGAATATATAAAAATTATTAATTTTAGAGAATTAATAAAAGTAATTAAAAAATAAGAAATAAATATCATATATTTGATATTCCGCAAAACGATGTTTTCAAAGAGTTTTTTATGTCCAACGGTTCTATTAGGACGGAAAATATTAACTTCACTTTACCGAATGGCAGAGTTTTTGGTCCTTTCTCCGTATCCGTGTTTTTGCGAAGCCAGTGCGGAAATTGGTATTACATATAAAGAAACCTTATCGTGTTTGCTTTTAATTAAAACATAAAATAGGAGACGTTTTGATATGAAATTAGTAGCATGCTTGTAACGGACAATTGGAAGTTAATAATGAATTTAAGGAATTAATGGAATCGGGTCATTTTCAAAGGCCAATTTCTCGGTACTGGTAACTGGGGGACAATCGCTCATTTCGCAGCTGAGAGGCGTAAACGAATAACCAATGGTTTGCATTCGTCCTTTTCAGACACTACCACAAAAAATCACCAACGCCGAGCGGCGGAGGAAACAGCAGAACAGGGTGGCGTTCGCGCAGGAGCGTCACAACGGCGGGTGCCACAGGACATCAACATCACGTGATTGCCAGTGCCGTCGCCACAGCTCACGCCAGGACGATGCAGGCGGAACACGGTAGCATCGGGGAACTCCGGGGGTACCATAATCTCCGGTCCCGACGGCACACCCTGGCGAATGTTCGGTGAGTCATTTTTTTATTATAAATAAATCATGGATTGGTCAGGATAATCGATCCAAACCTGTCAATCCCTCGATCATATGAAGTAGCACCAAAACATATCGCAGAAGGACATCAGAAATACAAACATTATTATATCCAGACTTAAACATCAATGATGAAGCGATACATCCAAATAACAAATTTATAGGAAAATGACTTTAAGCCAAATTTTTGCATTGAAGATGTGGAGAATGATATAAAAGTTTTAATGGGAACCAAGTCCACATATATTTTGCGAATTGCAGCCCATTAACCCCTTGACTGCCAAAGATCTTTGTCATTTTGGACTTTTCTCAGACTGCCAGAAAAAAGCAAATCTTTGTCATGATATAAAGTAGACTAACAAATTCTGGAATTTATGTAAAATAAAACCAAATCGATTTCTAGACAGTCTAAGGTATACTGAATATGATGGTGTTGTCGATTTTCATAATCGCTGTGTCAGAAAAATATATAAATCCACAAAGATGGTAGTTTTCACAATTTTTGCAAAATCTTAGTCGTGAAGTATGACATTGTGTTCAATCAATTTATGCATAAAAAGTTTATAAAACCGCTTTAAATTTGTCCTTTGGCGGTGGCACTGATTACGAATCTGAAGTCAGATTTTGGAAATTCAAAATGGTGGATCCAATATGGCGGACACTTTTCTGAAAAGTCTAACCATTCTGCTTGAAACTTGTTATTCGGGGGTTTTCGGGGTCGCTGATTACAAATCTGATGATATGTATTTTGAAAATTTCAAATGATGGCTAAAATACGGCGGATAAACTTTCCGAAAATGGAACTATTTTGTTGAGAAATGTTGAAAATCCAACTTCAAATTCGTAATCAACGGTCCCGAAAACCCCAAAGTAACAAATATCAACTGAAATTGTTGAAATTTCGAAAATTTGTTCGCTATTTTGAATTATCAAAATCTGACTTAGTAATCAGCGACCCCGAAAACCCCCGAGTAACAAATTTCAAGTGAAATGGTTGGAATTTGGAAAATTTGACTGCCATATAGAATCCGTCATTTTGAATTTTCGCAACTGACTTCAGATTCGTCATCAGCGTCCCAAAATACCCCTAGACACCAAGTTAAATTAAAATCTAACAAATTTTTTTTGACGGGGTTAAAGTGGATAATTTTCTAGTATCTTACACAATAGTAAGTTTGAAACTTCAACTCGAATGCTCTTCATTCAAACTGGAGTATGTAACCCAGGAAAATTGATTACACGGGTCAATAAAGTTTTATTGTTGGGCATCTGTGGGTCATGTCAGAAAATGTTGTACGCACAATATGAATCAAAGTTCAGAATCGATCCATGATGTCAGAATTTTGAGATGTTGGTCCTTATAGATTTGATAAATACCTTCGTTTTTACTCATTTGACTTTGTGCGAGATATAACTCGAAACATATGAGATTTTGGACTATCTACATAATCAACACTGTAATTTACCACTTTCAATAAATTTATCCATTTTAGTCCAGCTAAATGCCCGATTGTCAATCGACCTTAAATTATTGTCACGGACGTTTGGAAATTTCTAAAGATTATGTAACAGATATCCGGTCTACAGCGATAGTTTTTACGCCATTGCTGCGTTAATTTTGAAGCTATTGAAGCGACAGCACTGGTTGTACTTCAGCGATAGCTTTTGTTGGAAGTAAAGTAGTTACTCCAACTGGGAAATAGGAAAATAAACAAACAAAATATAATGTTATTTTACTATACTCTTTTTAACCCATTAAGTCTGGAAGATTTTTTTTAGTTGATTTTTGAACTTGATTCTCAATAGAAAATAAGATTAATACTGACTTAAAAGTGATCAATCATACTATACTTGTTCATGCTCTTTGGATTCGCGTGGTCAAAATTGCATTTAAATTGATTCAAAAACCAATACGGCGCATTTTAAATGAAAAATTAATAAAATTTCGCGTGTTTCGTTTTTTGTGAATTCTTTTTCGGATCAACAAAAGGTACGGGATCGAAGCCTATTCACCACTAAAATTGCCCAAAATCTATGAATTCAACTAGAAATTTTTGTTGTTTTTCTCCGAATCAACCTAACCTCTTCAAAACGTCAATATGTAAAAAAAATAAACGTTATTTAATCAATTATGAACGTTATTGATGAAATTCGTATCTCTATCATAATTTTGCCGGCCTTATGGGATTCGCCATTTGAATTTTAAATATCTAGGCAGAAATTCCGCATGAACAACCCTACAAAAATCGTATACAAACTTAAATTTTCTTTATCAGCAAAATTTGCGATTATGAAGTATTTTATTGAATTTGAATATACCATTCTGGATTCGCCATCTTGAATTTTAAAAATGTAACCTCCAATTCTTGATCAGTGATCCTGACAACCCCTATACCTTTTTTAGGGACTATTAAACTACTAGAATGAATTTCCTTAATAATGTTCATAAATGATCAAATAAGGTTTATTTTTTTTTGTTATATTGAAGTTTTGAAAAGTTCATAAATTTTGTGCAATTTTGGTTGCGAATAATCCTCGATCCCGCAACTTTATTGACGATAGAAAAAATCTTGAAAAACGAAGCTCACGAAATTTTGTTCATTTTTATTTAAAAATACGCCATATCGGTTATTTAAGGAATTTAAATGCAATTTTGACTACGCCAATGGGAAGACTCGAAAATAGTAGGTTCGGTTACTTTCAATTCAATATTAAACAATATGCAACACAAAAACTCGACAAATCACAATAACAGACAAAAATCCAACATTCAAAACCCAGTCATTTCAAAATGTACATATTCTGAAAATGTAATTAATGATTCAATTCTAAATATACTTAATACAATATCCGGGGGTCAAACTGATTTGACCTTCAAGTGATCTATAAAATGAATCCCTTGGTCAAACATTTTTGACCTTGAAATGACCTTGCAGTAAGACGTCAAGGACGGCGACCAGAGAGCATTTTTTTTATGTAGTGAACGCAAAAATTGTTGGTGTCTGTATTTTAAAATGTCGGGTTTTTGAAATGTCTGGATTTTGAAGTGACTGTTTTGTGATTTGTCGAGTTTTTGAGGTGCACCTATAAATATTAGTAACAAAACTAGGATTCCCATGTGCGAAATGCCGATGCTGACCATACGGCCCAGTATTGGCCCAGCGTTGGCAGCCGACTTTCGGCTGCCGATGCTGGCCCAACGTCGGCAACTTCACTGTGCCAGAATCGGGCCAGCATTGGTAGCCGAGACTGGCTATAACAAATTGCCAAACTTCGGCTGAAAACTGGCCAACGCATCGGGCCAGGCCTGGCAAATTGATCTCATAAGTATTTCTCCCGATCGTCGTCCCACCGTCGGCCCAATATTGGGCCCGAGTATCGGACCAAGTCTGGCAAAGTGATAGTGCCAAATCACGGTCCAGCGATGGAAACATTCGGGACCGAACATCGGTCCAAGCCTAGCAAATTTATTTCAAACAGAATATTGCCGATCGACTATCGACCGTATCGAAAATGATGCAACATAGAGCAAAAATTTACTAAACCTTTTTGGTTGAGGAGGAAATTTCCTACAAAAAAGTCCGGGAGAGCTCTAGTCTAAAAAGAATAACTTAGGCGGGAGCAAGCCTCGAAGAAAGCATCGTAGTTTTGCTGTCTCATACGTGAGCGTTTTCACAGTCTGAGACTGTGACTTTCTTAGATTGATATCTCGCGGCATAAGGTGCAGAAGCAGCGCCGAAATCTTAGTACAGTGGCTAAGGATTCCCTACAGTTACATACTTGCACAGTTCTCTCCGTGTACGAGCCCTCCGATCTCTGGAGACTCGGTCCATAGCCAGCGGTGACGTTCGAATCCCCAGGGAAACCCAGCAGTTAAGTTCCGGCCGTAGCCGCTAGGAACGCGTCGCCGAACCGCATATGAAGTAGCGCCCGCGTTCCTTGAAGTGGACCGACGCACCACCGACGCGGCAACTCTGGCCGGAGGGCGATCTCGCCACTTTTGCCTTTTTTGGTGTCGGGAGGACTTTCTCTCCGACTAAGAACTAACTCGTCGTGATAAACGACGAATTAGAAATTAATATTTTTATTACAGGAATACGATGGAACTAGTACGATGTTTTACGAACTGACTAATCCAACTCGTTGGAGTTCCAAATTTGGCCCCGCCCAGGCGCTTACAACATCAAAAGACTCGTCAATAAGGAGGGATATATGCATATACCCATTGATGTATATACATCTTCCAGGTTTCTTCCAATAACAATAAATTCGTTTCAACGTTTGTTTTTCTTTTTTTATCGTGCTGCTGCTGCGACGTTACAAAGACAAAATAATGCCTGTAAAATTTAGCTGCAATAGGCTCTGTGCCATCGCCGACGCTCAACGCAGCGCCAATACTGGCTTTGATGCCGGGCCAGTGCTGGCTGTCGATGCTGTGACAGTGCTGGCAGCCACTAATGGTCCAATATCGGTTGCCTAGTCTAGGCCGTAGTGTCATAACAGACTCTGGGCCATTGCCGACAGTCAATGCCGCGCCAATACTGGCTGCCGATGCCGGGCCAGTGCTGTCTATCGATGCCGTGACAGTGCTGGCAGCCATTACTGGACCAAGACCGGTTGCCGAGTCTAGGCCGTAGTGTCGCACCAAGACTCATGCCAGTGTTGGCCCAATGTCGCAGCCGAGCCTCGGCACCGCCGTTGCCAGGACTGGACCAGGGCTGGGCCGTTACGAATTTCGCACATGGGTTGTTGTATATATACATAAAATTACGTAATTTCCTAAAATCAAGATTTTTCTCTGCCAATGGAATTGGAAATATTTTTTCAGATGCTTATTATACATGTACGAAGTTAAATTCAATAATACAATCATGTAAATTGTGATCGATACGAAGTTTAAATATTGTGCGCAAACAAAAATAACCATTAAATATTTTTTAATAAAAGTGTAATTTGTATGATAATATTTGATATAAATATTGGATGAATATCGTTTAATATCGACTTTTACAATTAATGTATATTCAAGAAGCATTCTTAAATTTCATTACATTTTTTTTTTAAATATTGTTTTCTTTGTAATTTATAAATATTGTACTAATTTTGTATGTAATATTATCATATTTTTCCATTTACGTTTCACAAATTATTAGTTATGTTTATGAAACGTTTCATATTATATTCTTCTGAGAAAAAATACGAAGCTTACCCTTTCGAGATATAAAGAATGACATAAATTTTTCTATAGTTAAAAATAGTAAAACATAAGTAACATTTTGATTAATAACGTAGTAGAACGGTACATATAATTGTTTTTGTACATTTTCTATAGTATCTGTAGAAATATGCGTATTAAATCTCTGAATTACGAGATTTCCATCCGCTTTAACTTTTTAAACTATTTCGCAAAATAAATGCATGATATACGTTAGCGCTTGAATTAACATTTAATACATTCAGTTAATAAATATAATGCCAGCGAGTTTTTAATTTACAAAGTTTTTAATTACTATTTCTATGAAACGTTTATAAATTTTGAATCATCCAAATCACTGTCAGTGAATATTTAGTTTTAAAAATTGTGACTTATTTAAAATGTTAGCCATAAAGATAATTAATTAGTATTTTATATTGTATACCAATATTTATACTTTTCTTACGTATTAGAAGTATTAAATAATCAAATTTTTACTAGATGACTTAGGATTTACATTCAGTTGTTCGAAAAAAATTAATAAAAACAATTAAAGAAATGTTGGTATTTTTAAAAATTAAATTAAGACTTTAATTATTCCATAAATTGTTAATAGGATATACGTTAAACGTTTTTTGAACATTCTCCTGCGGATTTAAAAAAAAATAAATAATAAAAACAAATCCATTTTCTAGTATATTAATTTTTATGTATATTAATTTATAAACACAAGTTAGTCCTGTCCATGATTTTCCACTGATATACAATAAGTATACTCAGTTAAATAAACTGTCTCTTTCTTTTCAAATTTTAGTAGGGTTTTATAGTAAATATTTAATCAAATTACCAAAAACAAATACATCCAAGTATTAAACACATAAAAAGGATTAATGTATATTCATATGATTAAGTAAGTCTTGTAACTCACATAAGAGATAGTTCCAAAGAAGTCTGGCTTTACATATGGTGTATTAGGAATTAGTTCGGGATGTTCAGAGCCTTTAGGATGCTCAATAATTAGTTAGTTTATTAAAATATGCACTAAAATTTAAATGACACATTGAAGTTTCTAGTCAGGAAAGATAATATTATTACGTTAAACAAGTCTGGAAGGAAATGTAAAACACATTCATTGAAAATAAAATACTATCCTGAAATATTATGTTTTATTAATATTTTGAACTAAGGTTAATGCTACATTAAACATTATGGATCTATTTTTAGTAATGTTCTTAATAATTAATATCGATGTTTTTTTAACTTATTTGATTTCAAAAATTAACAAACTTAAACCTTACAGAATAGTCGTTAGATACAATAAAAGTTTAAAAAATTTTTCTAATGCTTTGTACTTTGTTAATAAAATTAAGTGAATATGGGGAATATATGAGGGATTATAGAAAATACAGAATCATATTTCGTTGATGTTTTATTGCGTAATATCTTTACGATATAAATTCTATTTTAAACACCCACTTTTCAATAATAATGGAGCTAAAATTCAGGAGATTATCTTAATCTATTTACGTACTTGAAAGCATTAGCAACAAGCCTTAAACGTGAAACATAAATACCTTTATTTTGTATACCGCTAACTTTTTGTTCTTAAAGTGTAAAAACAGTGAATGTATTTCATTTCATACTAATAATGGGATAAAACAGGCAAAAATATGTTTCGTTCCGTTTAATGAAACTGTCTCGAATTTGATTTATCTTTCAAGCAATTTGTTCGGAGCTTATTGAAGATCGCTGAAATATCCCAGTTTTATTTTCGCAGCACAGAAAATACGAAAAAGAATATAAGCTGGTAATTTCTTATGATAAAAAGAGTAATAGGTACGGAAAATTTGACTGGCCATTAATTTCGTTAATACTGGCTCATTTATAAATGCTTTTCCAATATTATTTGATATAAAACACGCGACCAACTATATTGATTGAAACGGACTTATTTGTATTCCATTACCAACATAAAAAAGGCAAGAAAATTGAAGAATACTTTTACACCCATGCATTATTGGAGACATAACACAAACAATTGGCGTAGTTCCTTCATGAATAGTTAGTTCCATCGATTTGGAATTCTAGCATTCACGGCACATAATCGGAATTCAGTAGAGTATGTACTATATTGAAAGGAATGTATTACGTCGAAAAAGGCCTGAGATTTTTGACATTTTCTTCTTTCGTGAGTGAATTTTTATTCGCAATATCATATCCAAGGATTAAATAGAAATCAAGAATATCCCAGTAGTGAAAGTGATAAGATTGTTTCAGAAAGGTATAATTTCGTTAAGACCCTCTTAAGAGTAAGTGGTTTATAAAATTAAATTATTGATGGGAGTACGCACCATTGTGAAAAGATGTTAAACTCTGATTCTTTCATTTTCTCTTTGAAACTATTTCACATTGAAATGAACGTTATTATCTACATCTAACAACCGCTGGAGAATATACATTTTTTAAGTATTTAATGTATATGAAATAGTTTTTTTTATTGAGCACTGTATAGCGTCTATTCGGGGCTTACATCTGCTATACATTTAATTTACATACGTACAGTTTTACAATTACATAATTACAAATTACAATTACAATATTTGGACGCGTAACACAGCTATAAAATAGATACACGGAGAAAAGTGTTTTTTACCCAGTATTAGAATTCTTATGCCCCGTAAAAGATAGTATTTTATGCATAGGGATTGCCATCTTTCTATTACCTGTTAAAAGACGAAGATTTTAGATTATTCCAACCAATATATCAGGTTATTTTAGCCTTTTCTCATTAACTAAAAGCAATTTTTGTTTATAGAAATTTATCTAGCAAATTAAAATATTAAAAATGCCTTCTTTTAGTCATAATAAAACATTCTTTTAAAATAGCAGAGTTTAATACAGTTTCGTATAACCTGTCAAAAACAGATGCTGAAAGACGGAGGATTTTACTAGTTATAATATTTCTTTTAAGGGCTATAATACACTTTTTAAAAGCCAACGGATAGTAACTGATAAAATACACTTTTCTCAGTGTAAATATAATTTTTTCTGGTTTAAAATCTGTGTGTACTTAACAAAATTGTGTATTATTAATAACTTATTTAAATTAATCTATTATCAAAACATGTTTACTAAATTGTGCTGTAGTTGAATTCTTATGTAGAGTAACTTACCTGCTTGATAAAATGCTGACTTACAAAGATGGCCGCAGATTTTATAAACCCGAAATGCCGGATTTAATATGGCCGATAGTTCTGTATTTAATTTATCGCGTTCAATTCAAATTAGTCACTCGGGATTTCTTTTTACACCGAGAAAAATTGTCTTGACAATTTTACAATTTTCAATGGTAATTCTGAGATAGACTTATAAAATGGAGAAAGTCGTTATTTTTCCTGACAAAAATTACTAGGTTTTATCTTAATTGTTACTATCTGAATAGTAATTTTCATCAGAAAAAATAGTAACTTTTCTCATTCTGCAAGTCTGTTTTAAAATTACTTTTTAAAACTTTCTCCGCATATGATTCGGTTGATCGTACTTCTAATGTTTATGCGCCATTTTGAGTTTCGAAATTGAGTGTACAGATGCAATATCACCTACAGTAGTGTGGCTATGAGGACTCTAGGCCACATGAGTGGGGGTACTTCCCCTCAATTCGTACAACGCTAATGTAAGAGCTCGCGTGTGTGTGTGGTGCTCAGCATGTAAAGTGTCCATCTTGGATCCACCATTTTTAATTTTCAAGTTTTGATGCTAGATTTGTCATGAGCGACTCCGAAAACACCCGACTATTCAGTTTAGTCTTATTTCAATGACAGTTTCAGGTTTTTTCTCGGCATTTATTCTTTGTAAAAAAATACCTAGTTTTTACCCATTGTTCGTCACTATAAGTAATATAACATAATAATTATACGTAAATCGACAAAAATATTGTCAAAGTTTCGAAGACAAAATTTGGACTAAAATTCAATTTTAATCAACAGAAATATAATGAAAATGAATTACAAAAAGGTGTCATACAAAGAGGACATCGTACTTCAAAGGGTTAACGGGATTTGAAATCATTCCCCGCAATTTACTCGTTTTTATCAACTTTTTCAAAATGCCCTCCAGCTTTCCGTTGAACATTTTTTTTTCGTAAACGTATCTCCCTCTAATAAAATTGTTGTCCTTTTCAAAAGATCGTTAAAAAATGAAAACTAACTTTTTCAAGTTTTAAATTACGCACGGTTGATACCATAAAAATGAACCATAGTATGGAATAGAATAAAAAATTACAATGAGTTAATTAAACGTGGTGTTTAGGGTTTTTGAAGTACTTATTACAAATTTGATCTGAAAACTTTAAGATATAAAATAATACATCAAAATTTTATATACAATTGATAAAATTCAGTATGTTCGAGTTTATTTATTCAACCAGAAAATATCGAACTTTCATACAAAATAAATTATGTCACGTGTAATATGATGAACTATTTTTTAAAGTAATACAAATCATCCATATATTTCGAGTTTTATTTTACTGGAGTCATTATTTTTAAGTTTTGCTGCCATATTGATTGTACCAAATTGAATTTCAACATTTTTATATGTAATCAGAATCCTCCAAAACCTCTAAAAAACTAAATTTAATGTGCTGCATTAATCATATTCTTCGCTTTGTCGGTGATTTTGATAATACTATTTTGAAAGATAAAATTTAATTGATTTTCAGTAATTAGATTTCATTTTGGTCCGTCATATTGAATTTTGAAATACTGAAATTTGAATCTCAATTAGTGCACCCGGAGAGATAGATTCTAGGTTTTGTTTAATTGCAGTTGTTGGTTTTAATTAAACAAAATTATGTTCGGTTGACTGACCATACAACTGTAATAATAATAATATTTTAGTTGTACAATAAGCTAATAATACTTAACTTGGTACTGTGAAATATAGAAATAACCAGCGCCATTTTTTTTTAAATTTATCTGAAAGTAACGAACATAAATTAAAAATGATAATTGTTAAATGTAGGGATATATAAAAATAGAAAAGATAAAAATGGAGGAATATAAAAATATAATAGTCAATTACATCGAATGAAAAACATTCACAGATACTTTTGTAAATTTAGGAAGTGGAGTACTTTGTCAGTTATAAACTTAGTTTTCACAAATTAAAGATGTGGGGTTAACAGTACATTTTGCTCCAAAAATAGTAGTGATGTAACATTGCTTTAGAATGTAAAAATTATTTAACATAATATTGAAAAATGTTAATGGATACATAATTTAATGATAATAGTGCAATGATTTTGTAGAAAATCTTTACCATGTATCTAAAATAAATAAAATATCTAAAATATAACTCATTTATTACTTTTCGATAGTACTAATACCCACTTATAGCATAGAAAGTAAAACTAGACTTCTCTATAAATTTTGTATAGGACCAATTCTCAATTTCTTCTATTATTACAGTTTTAATTATAATTAAATTTATTCAAATTTTCAAATTCTATAATTTTAACCTAGCGTGTATCCATATACCAAACGAATATATTACCTTCATATGAGGAATTAGTTATATTAAATAAATAAATGAAGCTACTGCAAACATAAATCGGAAATGAGTTTACAATTTCTCTGTTTAATCATTTTAACTAATTTAGAACGCATTCGTCATTTCAAAACTGTATTTACGTTTATTCATTTTCCATTTCAAGTTTAAATCATACGATAAAGTAATTAATTTTCATAAATCGCCAACGTTTAATCCAGTATTTATATTTTAAATGAAATTTATTCCTGAAAATCAATTTAGCCCCTCGACAGTGGGTCTTGTATAGATCACAGAATGATTTATGTACATTTTCCCTTTGATTAAATTATGAAAATACCTTGAAGCGATTTGTCGTTTAATAACAAGCTGACGTAGAAAAATAAAGAACAAAAAACCGATGAAAGTTATATATTTCCGTGTCCATAAAAGAGTTGTTTATATTTTAATTTAATATTATATTTCCGAAAGATATTTTTATTTACTTTCCTTTGAGAGTTATTATTTAGTCTTCATTGAAGCATAAATTATAGTAACTTCGGCAATTTTTTATCAAATGACGCGTTTGAAATTTGTTCATAAATAAAAATGGAAAGGAAAATAATACATCCAAAATTGAGACAGAAATTAACCATTTTTAAAAGTTTTATCATAATTAAAAAAAATTCATAAATATCAATTAAAATATTGTCCAGAACGTCATAAATGTTTAGGTATAACGTATTTAAATTATACTTAAATTTTTAACCTCCAAATATGTAAAAAAAATATGTAAAAAAAAATGCACATCATTTTTTACTTTTACGTAAATTTTTTTGACATGTTTCTATTGATTTAAAATCTGTCAAAAATTCATCTGATGTGTATATTACAGGAATTTATCGTAGTAAAATTTAAAAATTATTGTTTTAGTAAGAAAATCGCAGATGATAGTATGAAATTCTTCTGCTATTTTTAAAATTGCACTAAATTTAAAGCATTTTTAACTATTACTAATTAAACTTAAACTATCCAATATAATGAAAACAAATAGTATAGAAAATAAATATAAGTAAACTCCATTTTAAACTACTTTGAGCATTACTGTTATTTTAAATAAATGTTAATTTTCAGTTTTAAATTAAAATCTGACAGGAAATCAATTTCCAAATGTCGTTAATATTTAATCCCGTATTTATTTTCATTGAAAATTATTTCAACGTAGGTAATCTACTAATTTATTTTTTCGTCAATTTCACAATACTCATAAGCCACCCATTTGAAATATCTGTAAATAATTTTGCAAAACCCATACAATAGAAGAGTTTAAGCAACCTTAAACAATTATTTAAAATGTGATTTTCATGTATATCAGCCCATTATGTGAACTCCATTCCCCAATACAGAATGAAACGAGGAAACTATGAAAAACGACTAAAAAGTTACGCGAAGTATGTTCACTTCTGAGAGTTTTCAAACGTGAATCTTTCCAACTTTATAAAACTGATATTGTTAAAATGACGGATAAACGTAGTTCCTTTGACAATTCTTACGGAGACCAGAATGGACTATACTCGAAAAGCTCGAGAGTACAATGTACAGAATTTCTCTCTTGAAGACGGAAATAAGACTCGACATTTTATAGAAATACATTCTTCAATTCTTTAATCAAACATTATCGACAGTACTATTACATTATTAACAAAGGACAGATTTATATATATTATACCCACATTGTTCTTACTCATCGCTGTCGCATTTGCAGATACCACGTGTAGTAGGTTCTCCACTGTCTTGCGAACACCCACTTGATGCACAATTGCAAGCAGAGAAAACTTCCTTTGATTTCTCATTGCTGGGAATGCATTTGCAGCTACCAGGTTTTTGTAAATTTGGATTTTTAATTGGTGAAAAGTCCCACTTTGGTTTTTCAATTTTGTCCGGTGGTTGTGCTTGTTTATTTAATTGCGGGAAGCTGACTGAACAGTACTGATCCCTCTTTCGGATTATTATAGGTGGAGTATCTTCCAGAAACCTCCGTTCAATTTCTCGTGCACGTAACATTTGAGTATGGATGATCAATTGTCTATTTTCAAGTGTATTTACTATGTCGCGATGATTAATTGGCGAATTTCCATCTTCAGGATAGCTTTGAATCTGCCTGTTGTACAATAGTGTCTCGTGAATGGTCAATTTATTACAGGAAGTGCCGACATCTCGTGATTGTATTGGGTCTGTTTCGGTGGCTTGAGTGACTTTTAAAATCTTTTGGGTAGTTGGTCTTTGACAGGTCTCATCTTCACAACTAACATTCGATAAAATCTCACTCTTTTCATCGGTTTCATCACATTTGCAGGCAAAGCAAGAACAGCTGGATTGCGATAATGGAACCGTTCCTTCACGTGTTCCAGAAGTTTCCGGAACCGAAATTTCGGGTTTTTGAGTTTTAGGTTTATGCTTTTTACATACATGTCGTTTACTTTCGCATGGACAGGATACCAGTAGATGGTCGCTTGGAATTTCAATTATTTCTTCGGGTGCCATCGGTTTGCCGCAATAATCGCACTCGCATACCGAGTCTTTAATTTCAAACTCAGTTTGCACCGTGGAGTCTACAACGGTTGTTCTGCTTCTAGTCGTAGTGCGCATGTGCAAGGTCGCAGACCAGGATTCACCACCTACCTCTTTGTACTTCGATTTTCCTATGCAACTACATATTTGTGAAATTGACCGGGCCGATTCGCTTTCGGGAACAAATGGGGGCGTAACCCTGCCGCAGGGCTCTATCCTCTTTCCGTGGCCTTGCTGTAATATAGTAATTATTGGTAAACATCAGAAATTGCATATACGAGCATGTACGAGGAACTACTACCAATACGTTCAATATTAGATTTGTTTCCTATGAGTTGATATCATCTTCGTACGTTGTGTATGGTTGTTTGAAAAAAAATGTTTATATTTTAAAAAGGTGCACTGAACTGAAAAAATAGTATAGTTGCCACAACCGAATGAATAGTTGTAACAAGGATAGTAGTAAAATACGTTCCAGATATAGTCATAGTTGTCACAACTATCTGTACGGTTGTGTCAACTATTTATATGGTTATTTTAGCTTATTATTCTAAGCATGTATCATTTACAGTAGCCACAACTATTTAGATGGTTGTGACAACTATACTATTTTTTCCGTGTGAAATCGTGAAAGATGAAAAATATTGGTCCTGTTAAATAGAAATACAAAAATGCAAGAAGTGCAGTCCTATAGCATTTATTTCTTCATCGTCAATTCCTTATTGTGAAACATGGTGGATGGATCTTAGCATACTATGAAACCTGTTACTCACTGACTATGAATTCATTTAATCAAAATCAGCATAAATAGAACAAGTGATAATGACAGTTAATTCCACCCTACTTCAAAGTTAATAAAAACTATAAGCGGTCGTGATGGTCGTGCGGGCTAAGGCGTCAGTCTTAGTCCGCCCGAACTGAGCGTCGCGAAGGGCCCGAGTTCGAATCCCTGTCCTGCAATTTTCTCTGCTTATGTCCAGTGTGGAATAACCGGGGAACTTTGCTGGGCGAGGGTACGAATTTGGGACCGCTGCCGACCCCCGTCGGCAGTTATCGGTACCGTCAGCGTCTTATCCGCGGTCGGTACGTCGTGGGTCTTATCTCGGATAAAGAGGGGATAAGCCCCGCGTCGTACTCGCTAAGGCACAGACCGTCGAATCTGCTGTTGGTACCGATATTGGGGTAGGGGGGACTGGCTCTGGGTGGGTGTTGTGTGTGCCTATAGTTCTGTCTTGTACTGTCCGTCTCTGTCCTGTACCTCTCCACCCGAGAGCCGACCCGCAAACAGACATATTCGTCATTAACGCGGGGGAAAATTTCCTGTCCTTTGTCCTTTTTTGTCCTATAAGAGTAATATTTCCTAAATAGACGTAGAGAAAAAAATCGTAATGCTGTAAGCTTAACAAAATGTACTCAAGAGATACAAAAAAGTGTAAATTAAAAGAAAGAATTAGTATACTACTAACAACGAAAATGAGAAAAATCACTCCATAAAATTGAATTGTCTGATCAGTTTTGCCTGTTTCTACTTACTACTTCTAACGTATTCAATGTCAATATTTCTTATGTGTACATCTTTTTCAAACTTTGCTTGTGTGGAATAATGAAATTATAATAACAAAGTATGTGAAAATAGCAATTTATTAAAAAAGGTTGATAAAATTTATAATTAATAGAAATAATTCATTTGTTCTTTAAAGAAACAAATGATCTTCTCAAAAAGGATGCCTTTTTTCCTCCAAATGTTTAACATTTATAGATAATCATCTATACCAATCATATGTACTACTTACCAAAAAAATTTCATTCAATTTTTTTTGTTTGTTTCTGATGACATATCAAATATTTTCAATTTTTTTTTATTTTCTTAAAATCTGCGAGTTTTGAGCGTTCAATTTCAATTTGGATTTCCAGTTGTCTCTTGCATGCTTTTTTCACTTTATTAAACTATTTTTCGAATGTCGTGAAATGTAGAGTATAAGATCAATGACACTTAACTTACAAACAAAAATTCTTTTGTGAAATAGAACACCTTTTTATCAAAATTGTTCAGTTCACATTTTTTTGTTAGTTAAAACAAGTATTGTTTACCACTTATCAATACTCTTTACCTTTTACGATGTGTACAAAAATGGCATTGTAAATTTAAAAAGAACGGGCAAGAAATAACTAGAAATCTGAAATTGCAGAGTTTAGAAAATAATAAAAAATATTTTTATATCAAAAACAAAAAAATACTAAATGAAATTTGTATGGTAGGTAATTTAATACATATGAGTATCGGCAATCCTGAAAATTTGGAGGAAAAAATGCCTCTCTTTTTAAGAAAAGATATTTAAAAAAAAATAAATTATTTCTGTTAATTATGGACTTTTCTCATTTATAGCAATCTACCATTAAGAGTACAAACAATGAAACGAAATTAGCTTAGAGGCGACTGCAAAAATTAAAAATTGAGGGTGTGCCGAGATTTTGACCAAAACATGTGATAAAAACTTATTTTTCCAAAAATCTTAAATTGTTCATAAGCATTTAAAAATGTTTAATGATAATTTTAGAAAATACGTGTTTCTTTATTTTTCAAGTAGAATCGTTGGTTTTGAAATGTTTCCCGTTTATAAAGAATTAAATTCTGAAAAGTGGTCAAAACCATTTTACATCATCATAAAATTCTTCGCGATAATTACTTTAATAAATGTTGTATTGATTATTTAAATTAATTCCATCATGTGGCTGAAAATGTCATCATAGTCTCCACTTAAAGATCACTCGCGATAATTTTTTTGTAAATATCTTACAACGGTCTAACTTTGGCATAGAAAATCATAAAATGCTCGTTTTTAAGAGTAAGAGTAGTTTTGAAAGAAGTAGTACTTCCAAAATAGTCAATACAATTTTCGCATGTCATACATAACCTCAAAGGTAACAATGCCAATTTTCAAGTATAACTTCAAGTAAACTATAATGACATATAGATTTATTGATTTACAAAATATTTTTATTATTTATTAACCGAAAACAAAAGCAATAGGCCTTTCATTCGTCTTATATATTCATCTACATGAATTATTATAGCATACGATATACATTACAAAAAAATAATCTTTGAAATAATTTCTAACAAAATATCTTAATATTTTAGCAGGCAAGATTTAATTTAATTTATTTTATTTTGCCTTGGAGGGAATCACAAAGGCATTGCAGATAAGGCAAAGAATTCATCTTTTTGGAGTAATCCACTTTATTTTGTTTGTTTTGCTTTTTTTATAGAAATCTTTAAATAGCTCAAGAAGGTTACTTCATAAATCTTTCATCCTATTTGAATAAATAAATGGTTTTATTCTTATTTAATCTTACTGAATTTATAATTCTTTTAAATAATTTGAATTCAATATCTCAATGAAAAACGTTTCTAGCATTAAAAAAAGTATCTGGAGGTTTAGACGTCATGGTGAATAAATAAAGCTCTTTAGAAAACATGGGGAATTCATGAATTTGCTGTAGATATTCAGGTGACATTTAGAGAAACTCGATAGATACGTGCGGCGCATGTGAAATCGAACCCAATCATATATGAACTAACCGATTTTACGAGGATACATACAATGTGCATGATGCTGGGAGCTTATAATAAAAATATAATGGATTTTGATATTGAGTCCAACCAGAGCTGAGATAAATTCTATCGAGGAACGACGTATTTCAAGTTTCCTTAAAGTGTTTCTATAAGAATCTATATAACGATCAGTTGGGAAATGGGATCCACAGGCGTGATTTGAAAACAGAAAAGAAATACAGAGAAATATTGAGGAATTAGGAAATGAAAAAAGAATACTCGATTGAAATTAATATTAATATTAATAAAAAATAGGTAAAACAAGTGCAAATGAAACTATAGTTAGTTTTATAGCTTAATAACTCCTTTGAAGCTCTTTAATCGTATATTGTCTAACTTAGTGAAACTTATAAACTTTCTCATTTAATAAAGAAAATATAATTCGGTAAAAATAGCTGACGGATTAGCTTACCATTTGGATCCGAATAAATAGTTCAAATAAATTGCGAATGTGACTAGTTATTCGCATTTAACTGGACTTGGCGAGGAAAATGTTTTGAAATATAAAAAGCATCGTTTAATATTCAGAATTTCGAAGAATTCTGTGCAGTGAAAATTGCTTATATTATTCGCATTAAAAAGCGTCACATTCCAGATTTCTGGAGTAAAGTACCAACTTCATACGATCATTAAACGAGTAAGTTAGTAAAGTGAAGTTAAATAACGTAAATGTGGTACATTTCAGTAATGAGTCACTCGATTTCCGCCAAGTGCATTCCTCTACGAAACTCGGACCTATTATTAGATTAATTCATAGCCGTGATGCAAAAATAAATTCACGAAGTGCATCTTAACGTGACAAAAAAGTAATACGCGTTTAAAAATATAATTTAAAATTAATTGAAATTTTTGAATAAATTCAGTGTTCGAAATAATTGAAAGTGTTCATTTTTTTTATATTAACTAAATGAGCATTTCACCAAAATAAATACGTACCAGCATTTGCGCGAGAGGTCTACATAAGCAAACATCTGTTTGCAACCTTTCCTCAACAAGTTTCTCTACAACATCCAATTTTGACGGTTTTTTAGGATACCATTTTTCCTCGTTATTTGGTTCAGGCTGTTGCTCTTTGGTCATTTTTACGTCTAACGGCAATTTTCCCGATCCACTAGAAGGAATATTTTGTTCTGGCTCAGAAGGTTTCTTACGTGGTCTGCAAGTCTCGTCATCGCAAATTTCATCATCTTTAGATTCACTAGATTTTTTAACTTCTAATTCTTGGGGAGGTAATTGAAAGTCGATTACCGGTTTTTTGGATCCAGATTTTTCACAAGTCTCGTCTTGCGACACCGGTAGATTTTGCCTCTGGCTGTCGTCGTCCATTGATACGGGTGATACCTGCTAAATGGACTTAGTCAAAGTTTCGAAGTTGCGCATGAGATACCCGTACTATTAAATATCATATCGGAAGAGCTCTACAGTATTAAATGTGATATCTACGTAAATATTGATGCGGATAATACGAACGTCAAACTTTGAGATATAAGCAGTATTTTCCCTAATACCTTCTAATAAAATAAATACTATAACAAGAATAATTGGTTATTATTTAAGCTTAAGTATATTAATTAAAAAGAATTATTTACGAATGCCTGCTGTTCCTGATCGAATTCAAGACAGTCATTGCAGTTGAAATCTGGTGGACATGGTTCATCATCATCATCTGAATCCCAACACTTTACATCAGGACCGCAAACGAAGCTATTACTGCTATTACTACTGCCGCTGTCTTGGGTTTCACGTGGTAATACGAATCTACCACCGATTGATTTTGTCGCTGTCTTTGGTTTAACACCAACAGATTTGTGAGCCTGGTTTTTGGAGTATTCGGGTGCTTTTGTTTCCGTTGGATCTCTTGAATCCTTGCTCTTCCTGCGTCCTAGAATCTTTTGGATTTCTTCAGGCGATGCATCGGAACTAATTCTCACGTATTTGACATGTTTTCCTGGCTCTTTTTTCTGAATGCCTTTTCTTGGAGATACATCATGACCAGCTATATCTTCATCACTTACTAGATCTATGAGAGGGATCTTACTATCTTTTTTAGAGCTGTCTTCACTACCAGATCCTATGGTAGAAGTACTGCCACTTATCACTATAATCGATGAACTTCCCATCACCTCTCTTTCCATATCCGCATACTTAGATAACGCGACTTTACTATCCATAAGATCTTTTTCCAAGAGTCCATAGGCCGTTGAAAGCCTTCGATTTTCAGATACCTCTGTATTTAATTCGTCTTTCAGTTGTTTATTTTCAATATTTACGTCATCAAGATCAGACTGAAGTGTTTTCATAACCTGTTCACTTGTTTCCAAAGATTGTTGTTTTTCAAGATTAATCTTATCCAGTTCGTCTTGATGTTGAACCTTTAGAACATCATTCATTTCTGTCAGATCTCGACTAATTCGGTGCAATCTCTCAATGTCATTTTCCAGATTTTTCTTCTCTACTTCACTGGTCTCCATTAGCTGTTGTTTCTCTTGTTTCAGCACATTCAATTCATTCTCAAAGTGTTTCTTATCATCTAGGTTTATTTGCGACAATTTAGTATTTTGACTATATACTTTATCAAATTCCTCTTTCAGTTTCTTCGTTTTCTGTTCACTTTCTGCCAAAAGTTGCTGCTTTTCCTGCTGCAGTTTTAATAATTCACTAGCCAATTGTTGCTTTAATGCCTCATACTGTTCTGACAGGACTTGATATTCCTGATTTGCGGTTTCTAAATCGTCTTTGCACTGCTTCTTCATTTGCTCGCTTTCATCTGAAAGCTTTTGTGTTTCACGAGTAAGTGTTTCAATACGTTTCTTTGCAGCATCATGAGCATCACTTAGAATCTTCTTCTCTTGGTTCGCTTGTTCTAATTCTTCACCAAACTTGATTGTCAATTGTTCGTTTAACACTAACAGTCGTTGTTTCTCGTCAGTTAATCTGTCTATCTCATCCTTATTTTGTTTTCTTATGGCTGCTATCATATCTAACAATCTTTTAGTTTCAGTATTAAGTTTTTCTAGATCGAATTCAAGTTTCTTTTCAGACGATTTATTGTCTTGCAAAATCCGCTGCTTTTCGCGATTCATCGCATCCATTTCCTCTTTAAGCTGCTTTTTATCCATTTCCATTCTTTTTAAATCGATTAAATTTTGTTTCTTCAAATTTTCAATACTTTCTAAAAGCTGCTGTTTCTCATTATTAAACTTTCTTAATTCCTCATCAAGTCGTTTTTTTAATTCAGAATTAGCTTTGGAAAGTTGTTCATTATCTGCTTTAAATTTTTCTAATAAATTTTCGAGACGTTTTATTGCCGCTTTATTATTGTCAGCAATAAATTGGAATTCTTTAGTAATTTTATCTATGTCGTGCTTAGCATGTCTTGATATAGCTTCAGTCTTTTTGATAAGTTTCTGCTTTTCTAAACTCATTTTTTCTAAATCGCTTTCGTATTGTTTCTTCATTTGATCCCAATTTTCCAATTGTTCCTGTTTTTCACGATTCGCTTTATCTATTTCATCCTTTAATCGTTTTTGCAAGGATGCATTATTTTCTGATAGTCTTCTTCTTTCTTTGATTATTCGCTCCAAATCATTTTTAATATCTTGACTTTCACGGCTCTTGCGGTAAAAATCGTCGCGTTCTTTTCGTAAGTTTGTGTTCTTGTCAAACAGATCGTTTTTGTCCTTATTCAAGTCGTCTCGTTCTTTTTTCAAATCTGCATTTTTATCCAAAAGATATTTCTTTTCTTTATTTATTCTTTCTATCTCACTTTTGAGGTGTTGATTTTCTTCATTCTTACGGTTTAAATCATCACGTTCCTTTTCTAATCTTTCATTTTTGTCCAAAAGTTGCTTTTTTTCTTGATTTAATCGATCTAGTTCATTTTTCATATGTTTATTGTCATCGTTCTTTCGCAGTAAATCTTTACGTTCCTTTTCTAAGTCTGCGTTTTTATCCAAAAGTTGCTGTCTTTCTTTATTCATGCGATCTAAATCACTTTTAAGATGTTCATTTTCCCGGTTCTTCTGCTGCAAGTCATCACGTTCCTTTTGTAAGTTGACATATTTGTCCCAAAGTTCGTCTTTCTCTCTCATCGCTTGCTTTAAATCATCTTCTAAGCGTTTGATTAACATATCACTTGTATCTTTCATATGCTCCTTTTCGAGATTCAACTTTTCCAAATCATCCTCCAATCCCTTTTTGGCAAGTTCGCTCATTTTCCTAAATTCTTGTTTCTCCCGTTTGGAATTTTCTATTTCATCTTTCAGTTTAGAAATTTGATCAGCCATATCTAGATTTTCTTGACTCGCTTGATCCAATCGAGTTTGTGCAAGTTTATTCGCTTCCGAAAGTTCCTGCTTCTCTTCATTGGATTTTTCCAGTTCTTCTTTTAGTTTACTCACCTCATCCAGCAGTTCTTGATTACCATGATTCGCTTCACCCAATCGTTTTTTTGCAAGTTCGTTTGCTTTACAATATTCCCGTTTCTCTTGCTTTGATTTTTCTAATTCATCCTTCAGGTCGTAGATCTGACTGACCATTTCTTGATTGTCTCTAGTGATTTCATCGTAGCGTTTTTGAAGATCTAAGACAGGATCATTTTCCAGTCTCTCCCAAAGATCATTTGACAGCTTCAGTGTTTTTACGTAAATAAATTCACGGCGTTCGAGGTCCACAATTCTACGTTTTATTGCTATTTCTGTTTCAGCAAGTTCTCGAAGTCGCTTCAAACAGTCAATGTCTGCTGATCTTACTGATATAAGACTCGGAGAATTTTCCAAACTTCTGTCTGCGATTAGAGAAAAACATTATTTTTATTTGTTCTAGAATATAAAAGAATATTTATCATCCTATGTTTTAAAAAGATTGGAGCTTAAAAAGACCAAACAAAAATGTTTGTTTCTGAGAAAAAATGGATTGAAAATTAATATTTATATATTCTTAAGGTTACGCAATTACAAATTGGCAAATCAATTAAAGGCAAAAAAAAAGTATTAAAACATCAGAATGAGAGCGCAATAAGTCCATGTTATCATCTTCTACAAAAGTCAACTGGAATCAACTGTAGTTAGGATAATGGTAGTGATCGAGATTACCATGAGCAATAAAAGGAAATTAAATAAAAATGGGAGCAATGAATCGAGGAGAAAAGAATTCCATTTTCTTTACGTCGTTTTTTTAAATCCTAATTACAAAATTGAATTTTCATCCACTAATGAGTTAAGTAATAAACTTAATTACTCGTTGAAACAATACCTAAATTAGCTACGTTAAGCGAGCAGCATTTAGAACTTTGGAAACCACTCCCGTTAAGGGGTAGAATTAAGTATATGTTTTATCGAATCGAAACTAAAAGTTCTCGTCGAGTCGACACGGTGTCGCACACATTTATGAAAGTTTGCCGTTTCACTCTGGTCCGCTCGCGAACTTCCTGACATCAAAGTTTTGAGGTTCGAGTCTACTCACCAGCTTCGGAGGACTCATCATTCATGGCATCAGCTTGAGCTTTTAGGGTCTCGGCTGCATTTTGTGCTCCGATGGTCAATTTTTCAATTTTTTCCTTGGCAATACTCGGTTCTTGATGTTTTTTATGATGTACTCTCTCCTTATCCATCCACAAAGGGCACGTCTCCATTCCTCTGCATTCAGCTTCTTTGCTCGATACCTGGATCTCCCCAACTTTGTAATCGTCCTGTAGACTCGAGGCGCAAGGGCATCCTCGAGTCTTGGAAAACGTATCCCGAAGGAGCGTTTTGACCACGTGATGGATCGCCGCCGTTTGAACTCCTTGAGTCACCTTCCAGATCTTCCACACCATCACCGTGGGCATTGAACATTCCAACATATTTATACGCTCGTAAAGATCCTTCTCGCGTCTCGACAATTCTTCTTTCTTTATTTCGTGTTTTCCAATTAAGTCCTGGATGTGTCGCTGACATTTCTGATCTGCTGATCGGTTTGGTCTCAAAGTTAGACATTCTCTCAACGTCCGCTCCAAATCGTGGTGGCTTGTTCCACAAAAGCATCCGCGTTTTCGAAGTGTTTGGATGCACAGGCATTTTGTTCCAATGTCTCTATCGTCCCGTCGAGATCTTTGCGTTTCCAGGAATATTTCAGAATTTTGAGTTCTTCGATCGTCCGGTTCGGTAGATTCTACAAACCGTTCATTTATGGCCACCGCATCCTCCTCTGGTGTCTCATCTCCCATATTTCACCATCGCGCATTGTTCTAAATTCGTTAAAATGATTTGAATGCATATGTACCAATTAAATCGGTTAGTATTAAAATCCACTTCCACACGTGTGACGAAAACATGGATCAAACTAAATGTGGTTGTTTTGAATTCGTTTCACCTCGATTCAGTTTTCATATGCTAATCCACAGCAAATTGAATTTTTTGATTTTCTGGTACGGGTGGTTTTAGGTTATCTATTATGGAAGTCGTACCACCATTCGTAACAACCATCTGCTTCTAGTTAAGAGGTAAATGGTATCCAAATTTCTTCTGATCTATAAATTTGAAAAATATTGGTGATGAATTATTAAGTTTGTAATAATTAATGCTTACCAATAACTTTTATAGTTTCTTGGTTACATTCAAACTCGTATTGAAAATTCATGGAAGAAATTCACTATTCCATCATCGTTTAGATGCTCCATATCGATCGTAATCTTTAATTTGCAAGCCAGGAATATCGGATTATCACAACCTAAGTACCACCAGTATCAATCAATAATTACCGTAATTTTGAGGTTATAATCGTATGTAACCGTATCGCACACATGTAAATCCAGGCGTATCAATCACCAAACGGATCCGCTTAATTAATACTATTACGCGTTTACTGGAATTTCCCTTCAACACGTATTTTAGTTACGTCAACGAATTTCCATATGAAAAAGACGACGAATTTGTGTTCCCAACGCTAAAATCGAAATAACTGCACTAATTTGACACTAGGGTTCGGTAGTTGGCGGTTGTATCGAATAGTGACATTCGACCCATCGCACATTTCGCGCGATACGAAGCCAGCGAACCTGGTGACATACTGAAACATGACTGAAACTAAAGGGATCATTTACAGTTCAGTACCCGGCGCAAACGACCCAAACGAAATGAATGGCACTCGCGTGCTTCCGACGTGCCGCTCGTCGTGTCGGACTAGAATGAGTGTAATGTATATCATTACACGCATGTGAAACGAGAATCTCGAAAATAAACAAAAACAAAAAAAAAATCAATGCGAAATGGAATTACGGTGTACCCGGCTTTGTGTTTACGTCGTTTTTCATGAGAGGCGTCGCGGAAATGCTCGTAACATCTTTTACAATTAGCCTAACTATTTATAGCCCTAAATGACGCATCGGCGTGATTAAATGCGGTATGCGAAAATTAATGGTAGCCCGTGCCAGGAAATGTAATTCGGATCTCCCGCTTTATATATTTCGCAATTATCTATGTGAAAATTCAACAAAGATGACATTTTGCATTTTGAGGAAATTTAAATTAGCCGGTATTCACGCGTGCTGTGGAACGAAGTGTCTGGTAATTGTGGAAAGTAAATCATGACTTATCTTTTGTAGGTGCGAATCGTTGTTTGGAAGCAACGAATTTCAAGGGATTTATTAACCATTTTAAACTGTATTTATTGTTTCTTATTGATGCAATATTTCGACTTCATATTGCATTGTTCTTTTAATCTTTTAATTGATGGATTATTGATAAATACTATACGGGTTATTTATTCTCCTCATAAACTTTCAAAAATTAAATTTTGATATACCTGTTACTAATTTGCACATGGATTTTACCATCGTTTTATTGAAATAAAATTTGTATTTAATCAAATACATCTATTGCCGATTAATTTTGAGTTCACTCGTTCGATTGATGATGCTCTGAAAAAAAATTTTCCTAATTTCAAATAAATATTTACTTGAATAGTCCCAACAAAATATTTACTTATAATTAAGAAATAGTTTATTAATTCAAATGAATATTTATTTGATTTTATCCAGCAAGTAAATATTTATTTAAATTAAGAAGAAATATCGTTTTGTGACGAATCGTCAGCGAACCCTTTGTTTACCTTTATTCATCAGAGCGTTGTGCTGACATAGATGACGGAATTAATTGTTTTATTTTAGTAATTTTAATATTTGAAGAATATATTTGTTTGATCTACATTCATTAGGAAAATGATGTTTTCTTATCAGAAAAGTAAATTTGTTCATTACTATAAAACCAATGCAGAATTTTTTTGACGTGATTAACGTTATACTTGTGTAAATTCTAAAATATTTCATTTTAAAGGACAGGAACATAGTACTAATAATTAGTAATGAAATATGGCACTTTTTGCACTTCAATTTTAATTAAGTATTTCGTATAAAAATCGAACATTGAAAGGTGTATATCGTACTATTTTCAAGGTTGCTCTTTTCAATAGCGTTATCAAAATTGAGCTATCTGAATTAGAAAATTAAATATTGCCATTTAAATGTAAAAAAAAACGCAAAAAATCGGCTATACTTTTGAACAAAACATTTTTTCAAAAAAGTACTTTTGGTCACAAAATTCCGTCACTAAAGGGCAAGAAAATAGTTATGGTATTAAGATATATTTTTAAAGTATTAACAAAATTAACATAGTGATCACAAAATGAAGATGGCAGTGAGTAATTTCTTTTTAAAAGTTAACAAATTATTGTCATGAAAACTATATACTTTAGACAACATTTTCTACAAATAAAAATGTCTTAGACTGTATCAAAGAGAATGTCCAAATTTTTTCAGACCATATTGATATCATTTTTTATTTTTCAAATTTTCGGAGAAAAGAAATTTTTAAAAAAGTCATTTAAATAATCTGAAAAAATGTTAGTGTATTCTTTGACAAATACTATTATAATTTTGTTCTAAGAAAATTTTGTCTCAAGTCTATAGTTTTCGACGAAAGAAATTATTATTCTTGAAATCCAAAAATGATTAATAATTTTGTTTCTCAAAAACTATAAACTTTAAAAAAAAATCTTTTCTGAACAAAAATATTTTAGAATTAGTCAAAGATTACTCTCAATTTATTTGAGATTTTTTAAATCACTTATTTCACAATTTCGATTTTCTCATTTTTACGAAAAATAACAAATTGTATCGATACTTTCTACAAAAAATTGAGAATAATCTTGGACACGTTCTACGAAACGTTTGTTCTCATAACATTTTTTGCAGAGTTTGGAGTTTTCATGAAAAAAATTTGTTAAGTTTTAAAAAGAAAACTGCGGTCGTCGGTTTATAATCACGATGATAGTTTTTTAATATTTAAAAAATATATGTTAATACTAAAACTATTTTCTTCACCTTTAGGGAAAGAATTTTGTGCCGGAAAATACTCTTTCTGTGAGAAAAAAATGTTTTATAAAAACGTATACCCGATTTTTTGCATTTTTTTTACATTTCAATCGTTATATTTAATTTTGTAATAAAGATAGCTCAATTTTGACAATTCCATTGAAATGATCGATCTCGAAAATAACAACACACATACATTTCAATCTTTTGAACTTTAATTTTCATATGAAATACTTGATTAAAATTGAAGTAGGAAATGTACATATCATAAAAATGATTAAGTTTCATGTAAAAATTTAATGAATATTTCACACGATCGTTTTTTAATAAAATATTTCAAAATGTTACATACAGTTACACATAGCGTTTTAAAGCAATAAAATGTTACATTCGCCGGTGTACATTAATTAAAAAAGCTCTTTAATTCCATCACCTAGTGTAATTAGGACCGTACAGGAACGAAATTATGGCAACGACATTGTTTACATTCGTCAGACGTAATTTAATCTAAAGGGGGCGTAATGTGGTCTTTATTTACATTTTAATAGAAATTGTAATCAAGTCTTAAGTAAATTGTAACCTGTGAAGGACTAGAGTGAGATTTGGGTTTAGAAGTGGAATGAGAGAAGGGAAGTGTAAATTACTCTTCAAGAGTTTACAGAATCACGACTTAATTGTTGTTTAGTAGTGTTTTTCAAAGTAACAATAAATACGTAAATGGATTTCTCATAAAATTGTTATTTTGGTCTACCAATGCTAGGATAAAAAAAAAATAAAACTTTATGAAGTTTCTTCATACGATGGAATGTTTCAGCGTGTGACTTATCCGTAATAAGCCATCAATATATTCGAGAGATCGATGCACCGAGGCGGGAATTCATTTACAAGACACTTAAACATCAATGTTGGGGCAAAAGCAGTAGAGGACGAGCTTGAGAGGTCGAAATGTAATTACATGATCGACCGAGCTTACCCAAAGTGAAGTTCGTTTTAATAATAATTGCATAAGCCATCCGTCTGATGAGGAGACGGTACTTCTCGCTATCCAGATTTTTGCCGGAATTAGTCACACGAGAGCAACTTCATTTTTAAAATTAAAGTATCCGCTTTGAATTGCATGCTTTGTGTGTCTTCATAGAAACTCAAATCGATGAATAATTGTCGACTAAGATCTTTTGTTCTTCGAGTGACATAATTAACCATTGAACAAGTTTCCTACTTATTAACTGATTGTTAATTTGATTAAGTAATTAGTTTTGTGGGCAATCATATGGAGATAATTAGGAACGGGTTTGAATTAAAATAAACCGTTTCTCGGCTGAGCCTCACCTCTTGTTATGTATTTAACTAACAACAAAGTCGTTTGTTATCATTATTATTATTACATTTTTCAGTAATGTGAATCAATATAAAAAACATTGCTATTTAAAAAAATTTTAAAAATCGTTAATTTTGAAAATAAATGCAGAAATTGCGATTTAGATGTCTGTACTTTTCCCACATGCTTTCCAAAAACAAAGTGTCAAAGGAACAAATATATCTTGAAAGAAAGTATTTATTGCCGAATCTATTTTACTATTTAGGCAGTAAAAATTACGAGAAAATCTAGTAATTTTTACTAGGAAAAATGGCACTTTTCTCCATTCTGCAAGACTGTACCAAAATTACCATTTAAAAATGGTTCTCCCTGTAGTTGGGGACATGTGTTTCCCATTGATGCAGTCTACTAAAAATGTCTTCTGTCTTTCCGACATTTAAATTTTTTTTTTTTAATTTTTTTTCCCCGTTTCTAGTTGCTTCCATAAGTCTAATAATGCTTAGCTTGGATCACTTTGTTATTCCTTCTACTCCATACTAACCATCGTCTATCTTTCATGTCAATCTACTGTATATGAGTACTCGTATGTGTTTAAGTTTGTAAATCATAAAAGACACTAGAAATTGTAATTTGCATAATTTTTTTTTCACGTTACATGATGCTCTTAAATAAAAGAATGGCAATAATACTAATTAAGCTGGGAATAGTAATTACTATTAATTAACAAAATAATCAATTTATCTTCCACTTTGCGTCGGATGATAACTAAAGCACAGCTCAAAGACAAGAAAAAGCATGGTAGATCATAAATGGATAAGGTATTACTAAATTATCTTAAGTCCGGCAAATGCAAACTCGAGGTATCCGAGTTTCACTATAAAGCGCTTTCGCTTGATAATCCTATTTAAAACGGAGTGCTGCCGTAACCTCAAGATCCTGTGGCCTGACGCCCACATCCTCAGATCTGTTTACAGGTATGTCGTATTACATCAACGTGGGTAGTAACTGAACGAAACTCATGTTATTATGAATTCCTGGGATGCAATATACAGCTTTAGTAAAGACTTGCTAAGTCGAATGTGGATTAGAAACTGAATGTTTGAAGCCATTTCGAACCAACGTCAATATCCCAAAATCATGTTTTTGCATATTTATTCGTTGTTGGGATTGTAAAAATTTTCTTTTCATTTTATTCAAATTTGTGATTTCATACTTCTATTGAGGAAATGATTATTTCATTATAGTGCTGCAATATTTTAAGTAAATTAAAAAAAAAATATATGGTGTAATTAAATTTACTTGTTAACTGTTCGATGACTTCCGAGTTTCTTGACATTTTCTAACTTTTATATAAATTTATACACTCTTAAAATAGCCCTCTTGAGTCCTCTTGTGACAAGCTGAATCCACTAACGGCAAGTAGAAATCCACTTACCGGAAATAGAATAATCCTCTTGATCATATAACCAGAGGATTTCCATTTCCGGCAAGAGGATTCCGCTTCCGGTAAATTGACGTTTATAGAGTGTAACTTCTAAAATCGTCAGATGTTAGAGTGCACCGTAGCATTATTTTTTATTGTAAAATTTATTTCCAAAAAATCTCCATAATTTCTGAGCCGATTTAAATGGAATTTAGTCAGCGATCATATATAAAATATATATAATTTCCCATACAGAGCCAGAAATGGTTAAAATCAATTAACTTTACAGTAGTAATTCATGGACGTCAGGATTTTTTCATCGATATATATATATACAGGGTCATCGAAAAGTATCGGACCCCCCTAATATCTTCAGTTAGAATGCACTTAGGAGAAAATGTCCAATAGCAAAGTTGTATGATTTCAAGCGGGGAGTAAGATGATGACCTTGACTTTGACCTTGACCATGTCCTTCAAGTTCATTTCAAGGTCAATCTTATTTTTTTAAATAGAACCCCCTACATTTTATTGCATATTCTTATATCTTATCTCGAGAGCTTTCCAAAACACTATAATAAAATATTTTTTTATTAAGTACTTTTTGAGTTATAAAGGTTTGAAGTTTTTCCAAAATGCATTCTTACTGAAAATATTAGGGGGATCCGATTAATGTATTTTCTTTAAACCAATTAATTGGTCTCATTATTCCGCGCACAAAAGTATTAAGGTTATGATTACTGAAAACTAAATAATATTTTACAAGATATTCTACATTTTGTGTCAAAAAATTGTTAACTTCAAACCTTTATAACTCAAAAAGTACTTAATAAAAAAATATTTTATTATAGTGTTTTGGAAAGCTCTCGAGATAAGCTATAAGAATATGCAATAAAATGTAGGGGGTTCTATTTAAAAAAATAAGATTGACCTTGAAATGACCTTGAAGGACATGGTCAAGGTCAAAGTCAAGGACATCATCTTACTCCCCGCTTGAAACCATACAACTTTGCTATTGGACATTTTCTCCTAAGTGCATTCTAACTGAAGATATTAGGGGGGTCCGATATTTTTCGATGACCCTGTATATATATATGAGCTGTAGTTAGGTAGTAAGTAAGTGTTATTCCTCGAGGCTAATAAATATAGCAGATTTTGCACAATCCGTTTTTACGCAGAAATTATAGCAAACTCTAAAAAAATCAATTCCGTCACATTCAAGCTACGATTTTTTGTTTTAGGTTGAGTCAGGTGATATTTGAACCTAATGGTTGGCATGATATGCCGAAAAGTGAAGTACTTACTATAGTACTGCTTTGGTTGGTAACGATATAGGAAACCTCAAAATGTTTTATTAAATAACTTTAGAATTTTTAAAGAGAATCTCACGTTTAAAAAATTTGTTTCATTACAACAAAAGAAACAAATGTCAATTGTTAGATGATTTTCAATACACAAAATTGTTTAAGTTAACAAAGAAAAGTCTAAAATAAACTGAAATATAGTTTAAAATAACAAATAGTCTACTCTAAGGAATCAACTTAGTCTTCTAAACGAAATAAACCAAGCGATGCAACAATCTTCAAAAGAACATGAATTACAATTTGTATACCTACTATAAAATAATTGTCATAACTCTGAATTTATTGAAAATGTAGATCGTCACTAATAATATTATTTAATGCTACGTTAAAGAACAAATAACAATAAAAAATAATCTTCTTTTTTTAACCAGTCAGAGAAAAGCAGCTACTTAAAATACGGGTTATAAGAATTGTAGTCGTGGGTAAAAGGCAGATTAGTGTAGAATAAATAAAGTAAATCGGAAGAAACTTCTTAACTCTGATATTGAAACTTATATATTTTAAAAATTATATTATGATGCGTTTACACGCGGCAATATAAGACATTTTTGAGATTTCTTGTGGAAAGAAATTGTAAATGGGTATTTTTAATTGCTAATCGTCTTACTTATTTTAGTTTGAGTTAATTTATATATTCGAAATACAATTTAAACGAGTATTAATTATTTCAAAATTGGACCTGCGATTTTTTTGATCTGAGAATATCTCGTGACGAAAATGTTGCAGATTAGCTAAAATGGCATAATGCAGACCTTTTTACATGAGTATTTTTTTACGTTTAAAACAATGTTTTGTTTACAATCCATAAACATAAATAATTTTGCGAATTTTAACACATATGCTGCATTAAATACGGTATTGTGTCGGTGATTATAAAGGTACACTGCTTTATACTATCGTTAAATAATACGTCTAAAAAATACCATTTCTTGATTTCAATTTGTTTGTTTTCAAATAGTTTCTACCCAGTTTACTTTTCAATTTAACAACTGGGGAGTGAAACAAGAAGCGGGGCAAAATTGTATACCAAGGTCGAAACAAACGAGTAGAAATTATTGAGAGCAAAAAATGTACTTTATTTTGGAAATTTAAATTTTACAGCAAAAAGTATTTAACACTGCCAATTCTTGTAAATTATATCCAAGTGGATTATCATAATTTGAATTGTGATTAGACTATCATTTTTTGTTAATGTTATACTAAGAAAGTCTCATAATATTATATTTTATTAATTTACCCTGTTTTTCACTCACTTAAACAAAAATTATTTTTCTAATTATGTGAACTCGATTTTTAGGCTAGAAAGTGATTACAAAAGTAACGAACTCACGAAACCGAATTTAGTAAAATTACTTGTTGAAGTATATTATAAGATAACTTTGCAACACGCGAGTTAAGTATAATTTAAATTGTTATGTATTGATTAATTTCATGTTGTTTTTATTCGGGCACTACACGAATAAAAAGGAATAGTTGATCTAACTATCTGAAAAATAGCTAATACAACGAACTAGATGGACAATCGAACTATGGTTCAACGAACTATTTAAGATTTGTTGAATTTTGAGTATAAAAAATGGTTAAATTGTAAAAAAAAAGCATTTTTAATTTACTATTCTGCAGATACCACTAGCATATTTCATAATATTTGTTTGTTAAAAAAGACAGTGTATGAACATTAAAAATTTTAAAAATTAAGTAAGAACAAACTTTTAATTGCTTTTTGTGTTTCAATTGTTATAAAATGGGCCTTAAACTAATAAAAATAATAATACAATAAAGGAGTATTTATATGAGGCTTTAGCACATTTTTCACCCTAATCAGAATTATCTTACTTCATTACTAATTTCCTATAAATTTGTATAAAATATTGAATATACCTAACCTGGACTACGAAAAAAAAGCTACGAGAATTGAAAAATTGAAAACTTAAATTTCATTGTCGGATTCATTATGACAGCAGTTTAATAACAGATGATCCTCTCATATTTAAAAAATGAGACAAAACGGAATCAGCAGAAGTTTTTTTTTATAAAATATAGTGTTTTAGGTAGGAATAATCTAAAATTATATATGATCATAGGAATTTCAGTAGTCCAAGGTAAATTAAAGTCTACAGCAATAAGAAAACGGGATTTCCTTTAAACAAAAAGTTGAAAAAAATAGATGCGCAAAAACGGCAACAATAAGAACATTCTTCAACGAGAAAACAATTTTGTAAATTTCAAGAAACTATTGGAGAATGGATTACGTTCATATTTTAGAAAAATAATAACCAAGCATTTCTTTTCAAAACCAGTTCTAATAAAAAGATAATACGAAGTTGAGGTACTACAATTAATTTATAGAATCTGACCAATAATAAAGCTAAAGTACAACCTGAATTATATTTTTCGGGTTTATTACAGTTCACATTTGTACTTTCTGAACATTATTACGTACGTGACCTTATTGCAGAATTTCTTTTATATAGCAGTATCTCCCTCAGGGTAATAATTATCAAAAATGAAAATGGTTCCTTTAGAAGTTAGTATTTTATATTGGAGAACTTCATATTCCTAGATATTTTCCTTTTATTAAATTCATGATTTCAAATAATATTTCAGGAGGCTAATAAACTAATTTACATAATATAGTTTCACTCCTACATGACATTGCAAAAAGACATATGTTATCGGAAAGTATATCTTACTTGAGAACTGTAATATTTGTAAACATGATGGTTCATATTATCTTGATTCCTGTATTTTTTTAGTTTAATTTATATCACTAAAACTTTGGATTTATAAAATAAACATTCATATTCAACAAACAATAGAAATGGGCTCATGCAGAGGTTCGATAATTTAATAAATAAAATCTATTTCGCATCTTAATGACTTTATCTTGAATTTCCGAATAAACATTATGATTCTAAACAGAATTGCACTTTCGAACATAGTCATAAATAATAGAAAATAACGCAATCTTCCGAAATGAAGAACTCATAAACATGAAATTATTATTGCGCGACCAAAAACACGAATAACACGCGCGCGAGAGAGATGGAACACACATACATAAAACTTAGCTGGATGTCCTTTAAAAATGTTAAATAATGACGGGATGGCCAATCTTCATTGCGTCAAACAGGAAATGTTCCTTTTTGGTTGAAATTCTTGCCTATGGACACTAAGGCCACGTGGCATCGTCAATGGCCGATCACCAAATTGGACGTTGTAGGTTGTGGAGCAGCAACGCGTACCCCCGTTGACACCACACTAGACACATAAGTTTCTCCCAGCAGTATTTGCATTCGCAATTATTAAAACGTGGTCGGTCACGTTCGTCGAAGCACCGGTGCGTCAGATGAAATTATGAAATTTATAACTCACCACGTGACTTTGACTACAAAATGGTGCAGTCAAAGTCCCCGGATGTAAGAGCCTGGTCCTCTGAAGGTTACTCAAAATTGGACCAAGATAAAATATCGTTCAAATGAAGTTGAGCGGATGAAATTGCCGATTCCGTGATAGCAGCCATGAGGCGTCGATCCAAAATTGTAACTTTACTCGGACGTGTGTACCCTTCGGTGTTTAATAGCGAACTGCCCCATCCTGTTGCCAATCTCGCCTTGATTGTCGCCGATTAGTTCTCAATTACCACGTTGTCACTTTTCTTTTGGCAAAAGCACTGCCCCTTATAACATTCGCGACACCTATGTTCCATCTCTACTGTTCCATTTCTCTCTCTCTGTCTTTTTATCGACCGGTTAATACAAAATATTCCCCTACAGGCGAAGTACAATGTAACAATTATGAATATTCTTAAACGCAATATTACAGAACATTTATTGAAACCAATTATGGTATAAACTAAATAAGATTTTTTAACAATATTAATAAATTATGTTCCGGCCAAAAACATTTAAAATATTTGTTTTCACTAATAAGACCAATTTTAAATAAAATAATTAAGGAAATAAAAAAAGAACATTTTTAAAAATATCTGTTTATATTTTTAGTAACTTTTTCAGTATGAAATGTCTAGGAAATTACAAATTTTATTAGTATACCAGAATTGAATTATGCAAACGTGCATAAAATATTTTATGTGCGAGCGAGCAAAATGAAAACGTATCAAATAAGGTCAAAACTCGAAACTTTTAAATGTATCGTTTTCATTTACGACGCAAAAAATTCAATTTCTATTGTATTAAAAACCTGTCGAAATTGATTTCAACTCATCGCTGGGGATACTCGGAGAGCATCCAGATCTCCGAATGCCGTTTAAAACATATCCCCAAGGAAATAACACCATCTGAGCCAAGTGCTTCCCACTGCTGGTGTTGCGGATTGCGACGACGTGTTGAAAATATTTTTAATTTTTCAAATACTACAAGTCTTTTTAGAGCCCGCAGTTTTTTTCCGTACAAGTAAAAATGCAATATACTTTTTATATCTACAATACAAAATATATTTATATAACACCAAAATCATTTTTTTAAAAGACATCTTTATAATAAAAGCTCTTATAAGAAACTTACTTGTGGTGTGAATATAAAACATTTCTGTGTAATAGCAGTGCAAACGAATGAGAAACGCTGGGAATTACGTCTAAAATGTCAGCAAAAGTTTTAATTTAGAGATCCCTTAATGAGTATTTCATTATTGTCGGACGAAAGGAAGCTAATTTATGAAACAAAAGTACTGTAAACCTGAGAGGATTTGAACACTGCTGGAAGACTAAAGTTCTAACCTCATTTTAATTCTAGGGTTAATCCTTTTTTGTAGAAACTTGATTTGTATGCAGCCCGAAAATAATTTTCGAAAAATACATTGTCGTTATCAGAAAACTTTACATTTTTTAGGGATATCAAGAATTAGTATTAATAGTATGTATTTTACTACTAACCAGTACTGTCAAACTTCAGGTTATATCTATGTACATTTAGTCCTTAAAGGTTGATAGATTTTATCCATTTTTATTATCAAGTTTCCTATTGCTTTACGTTTGATATTTTTTTCTCTGCCTAGAATGTTAACCTCCTGATTAATAACATTGCGTAGAATTTCAATTCTTTTAAAGATTAAATCTGTGTAGTGTTATTTATCCCCCTGAATATTTTTTAATCTCGGTTTTAGTCTTCTGTAAGTAGCCATATGTAATATTTAGTACTTGATGAAGTCATGGAATTAAAGTAACTGCGTGGTTGTTATTTAAAATTCGATGTTCATCGCTTAATATTGCCTATATCATTATATAATATTTTGTATAATTATAATATGGATTGTTATTTTTGTGAGTAGTGTGATCTGAACCCCAGGACAGAAAACAAACATTTTTTGTAGGCCTGTTTTATTCTTACAGCTTTTAATTAGTACAATACATTATTTAATATAGAATACTAACTATTTCACTCTGGTTTTTCACGTAATATTTTTTCGATCTTTTGTATCTCATAAGTAAACCTTTCACAGATTTTCATTCTAATAATTTTTCTTGATTTTATTACATATTTTGCATTATGTCAATATTTGTGGCTGGGTGTAGTATGAAGAAAAAATAAGAATTATTCAGTTTTTTAATAATCAAAGTCAAATTATGTACCAAAAACATGAAAGTTATTTATTTATAGATAACCGTTTAAATTATAATGTAAAATTTTTTAAAATAATATCATCTAAATCTTCCCCCTTTTTAATTGTATTACCTCGATTACGCCAAACTCACGTATTTTTTACATTAAACGGTCCTTCGAAACCGACGAGTACCGCAATATCGCTTTCCTTCCCTCCTGATCTTCAATAGCGAACAGAGTTCTCTGCTTTTTCCAATGCAGGGCATATATTTCATGTTGCGAATCATATTGCTGACCATTCATTTCTACCACTATATTGATTTCTGCTAACGGTCTCCTGAGGACGAACAATTTGTAATTTTGATCAACTAATTTTAGTTACAGAGTTTAAAAATAATATTCGAATTCGATAGTAAAAAACATATTAGTTTTGTCTTCATTTCCTATTAAATAAAAAAATTGTACCTTTAAAAAGTCTGATCGATATTTTTTTACTTCGACCCTTTATTATCAGCTTGTAGTAGCAATTCACGTATAATTCCATTTGTTCGTTTCCACTAAATTAACGATGTGTTGGAGAATTCACAGATACTACTCATCGCTAAAGTGGTATAGAGGGTACTTAGGATCGCATGTCTTCCAGGCATTACATTTCCGGTCTCTCCTATTAGATTTTCAGACACGATCATTACGTCAGTAGTACCCGAGATAATTTCATTTACTACCCCAAAAGAGCCACGAACATACGTTCGTTTGTATAAGTAAATTTTGCCCTTTTCTACGTCATTCTGGATCTGTATTGATGTACCGTTTTTTGAAAATCGATGACCCTAGTCTCATTTGGGTCAATTTTCTATTTATCTATTACAATTTGTAGTTGGATGTCGGTCATTCAATACGGTAATTAATTTCTTAGAGACGAACTCGCAATCAGTTTCACCGCGGTGTCCAATCATGATTACGTTTCTATTCTATGCTTTGAGAAAGCAAACTATCTTGGAACTAATGGTATCTATCTCAATCGATTCAGTTGCTATTGCCGAGATTTTTATTTCAATCAAATATTCATTCTGCGGTGTATCTTTTAATATATGTAATATATAAAGTTTTATTTTTTATGTCGTAGTTATGATTTTGTAACGTGATATCTTGATCCCTACATCGCAGGAACCCAACCGCACTTTCTCTCCCAAGGGAGAAAAATAAGTATACCTGACACTCTGAGCGCAAAATTCTATTTTGCTCCCTATAAAAAATAATGTGCAACAAGGGAAATAAGAGTTTCATATTCTTGCGAAGTCCTGCACTCGCTTCACTGGAGCGTCAAACTCGATCTCGTCGTCACACATCTATTTTGTTCCCTGGGAGCACAATGTACTATTTTAAAGCTTACAAATTAGTTGCGAACAAGTGAATAGAATTGTAGAAAATTATTCCTGTTTAATAAGTATTTGAGTTGCAGCTTTATAAACATGCAACGAAACAAGAATTTGAGCATTAGGTGTAACCATTAAAACATTTTTTTAAAGTCAATATACATCATTTTATTTAGTTACATATTGACATCCAAAGTATAACGACAGGTTGTTACATTTAGATGGGATTTGTTTGAACGTACCAAAGGATTTTATTTTCGATTCCAGTAATGAAATTTGGTCCGAACAATACGATCTTGATTTTGCACTCCGAGTACAACAGTCGTTATTTATTTTTCAGAAGAGATTAAGGTACTGCTCGAACTTAATAGGTCATGTGCAAATAAACCGATTGCTGCAATCGACGTAAGTAAGTAAATAATGTAGTTCGCTTGATTCGAATCGAACCAAAGAAATACGGCCCTGCGGACTATTCGACAAAGTGGAAAATAGATTTCCGTCGGTCAGTGGTGTAATGGATTTCGTTACTCCAATTGCGGTCGGTTTGTAACAAAGATTGGGTCCGGAGTGAAAACGAACTTTTCCGTAATCAGTTCTTTACGGAGCGTACGATACCGGTCGTGGACCAAGACAAAAGGAAAAGGCGAATCGATTTCTTTTATCTGTCTTCTGTCCGGCAGTTTAGTTCTTCCCGACACTCATTTTACCAATTTTATATTCACAAAGCGACGTGCTATCTGGTTCGAGTACCTCTCGGGAAAGTGCTTTGCAAGACATTGTTAGAATTCACCTTTCCGAAGCCTCGAGATACCGAGCTGACTGATATTCCATAAATAATAAGCGCGCATGTCGGATCGTTATTTTTGCGCAGGATGACGAAGCTATCGACACCGGAAGACCAACGAAATTTTTTTCGCTTCGCCTCACCTCGTTTCGAACTTTTCCAACGATATCTGCGCTTTAATTACCGAAGCCATGAGTCACAGGGGGTAAAAAGCGAGCCGTCAAAGTGTTTCGCGTCATTTTCGCGAATGCCCCGATCCCTTCACCCGTGTAGTTTGTTCAATCGGGAAAGGCTGTTTTAATTATGAGCTTTTTGCGCCACTAAATGTAACAGGCCACGAGTAATTAATGAGATCACGATTTGGATTTGCCACTATACAATGAATGAAAGGGAACGTTCGTACACCTCCATCATCCCAGGGATTTATTTTTGTGTGAGATACGTAAATTATGACTTCTCGCGGAGATGAAGTCCATGTCGATTTTGTGGTCGTGTGTATTTTTAACGTGTGTTGACTTATAAACTGTCATACAGGACATAAACTAATTATCGGAAAATATTCGTTGTTAATATTTTGGTTACAATCTTCAATATTCTCTTTTGGTTATTGTGTTTGTCAATCATTTGTAATAGTAACTGGGACGACCAATAGCTGTATTTATTTCATGTCCATTGGTCCATAACCTAAACACCAAAATTTAAAGGAATTCCCTCTTTTTGATCTTCTCTTCGGCACGAACGATTTTCGCGACCACATTTTATTTACCTGAGAAATAGGTTTTTATTTGGTTTTACCAGTTAAATAATAACCTGGACTATCTAATTTGTTGAGATCACTACTTAACTGGCAAAATTAACTACAATTGATGGTTTTGTCTTATTCTACCGTCTAGTTAGTAGTTCCAACTACTTCATTTTTCAGTAATTTCGGTACTTGCTCGAATAATTTATACGAAGCTAAAATACGAAGGTATTTTTAACATGGGTTGGTAATATCTCGGTAATTTATTTCTTTTTTCGACAATACTTTAACAAAAATAGTTATTTTTGTAACAAAGACGTAAAATGGAGTTTTAGGCCTGGACAATAGAACCCGAGACGGCAAAGTCAGTTCGAGATTTATGATGGTGAAAATTTTACACTCGAGTTTCAAACATTGTTTTTTGATGCAGTAGCCGTAAAATATTTTACTCCTCGATTTGCGGGAATAAAATGCTAATTTCACGCCTCCGTCGGCGTGAAAGAGGCGTTTTACACCCGTCAATGAGGGCGAAAAGTAACCACTTTACGTCTAGTGCATCAAAATACTTTCTTTACTTATGATTGAATGATTGTAGGATTTCGAAAAAAATACACGTGTTTTCAACGAAATTTAAAATCTTTAATTATATAGTGGAATTTATCATTTGATTTTTCGGGATAGTTCCAGCGTTGATATTCTTGGTAAACATTCCTTCAAACTTATTTTTCTTAAAGGTAATGTTAAACTTTATCTAACATTAAAAACCCTGTTTTGAATTTTTTAAATTCGTTTAACATTAACACGAATCAAACAAACGAGAACATTTTTTGCTATATTTTTCCCGGGAAATGTGTTTCAACGTCCGCCATATTTTTAACGTTTTCTACATAGAATGTCTTTTCAATTCTTTTGAAAATAATCAATTTCGAAATTTCATACGTTCTTCAAAATATGAAATAATGAAATTCAAAATTTGCATAAGAAGAATACTACTTATGAAATAAAATGGTTACAACAATAAATAAATATAGCGAAAAAATAAACAAAAATGATTATGAAAAGATGAAAAAAAAAGTAAATAATTGTTTTCAACAGCGTAATAAATTATTTCAATTGTATAAACGTAAGGAATTGAAATTCAGTAATAAACATATATTCTAATGAATTTTGAAAATTAAGTTTAAATTTAAATGCATCAATATTCTAAAATATTTAACAAAATGTTTATGACGACTAGATTTGGCGGAATTCAGTTTATCGTCAGAATTTTAAACTTCTTTAGTATTGCAATTAAAATGAAAAAAATAGAGCTCATTGTTTTTGGACACTTTTTAAAAATTTACTTTAAATTCAATTAAATTCAATTAAATCATTTCTTTTACCCATTCACAAATTTTTGTTTTCAACTTAATACCAAGGCATTTAATATGGCGGACATTCAAAAACTTTTCAAAACAAACATTTTTCCGGGTAAAATATAGGAGACAAATAGAAAATGGTTTTTCTTTGTTTGAATCATGATGATGTTAATTTAACTGAAAAAATAGCTATGATTCATTTTGGAACCTTAAAGTGTATTTTTACATTTCGATCTGTCTTCTTGAATCCGCCATTTTAAATTTTCAAAAACCCCTGTTCGTCAACTTGCGTAAGGTTATTTATATAAATTTACAAAATAACGATTTTTTTTTGTATAAAGACCATTTTAGAAATAGTTTTTTATTCATCAGTGAGTAGGTAGTGATTTTACACATAATTATTCATTTTGTGAAAACCGAAAAATCGAATACTTTGAATTCGCAAAACACAGTGTTAAAAAATGTAGAATCAGGAGATGACAATATGTCGGCAAGGGTTAATTATCTTAAGATACTGCATTTTTTAATTCCAATAGTGACTAAAGTGTGTCTTAAAATTTTGGTAAATAGTAGAATAACAATGTAAATAGCGAATTATAAATGCCATCAACTAATAGAACATATTTTGCTATATATAGAAATTATGTATCAATATACCTTTCCGCATAAAAGTAAAATATTTTAACTCAAATTTGTGTAGTATGTTCGATTATCGATTCTCGAGTTGTTAAGTAGATCGGTAAATTACCATATGACGCAGGTGGTTATAAAGAGACAGTCTAATGGCAACATACAAATTAGGAGAAAAGTGGAACGTTCTTATTTCAAGATCGTGTCACTTTCGTAAGGACGACAAAATTAAAGTTTACTAGAATACGCATATGTTCCATTTACAACCAATGCACTTTGAGATTAATAAATATGAGTATAGTATACTGTATTCTTCCTTTTGAAATGCTCTGTAATTTTCCGCGTTGAATTCAACCTTTAGGTTCAAATTTGCAGCAAGAATTTACACCACCTGTACAAAAAACGAACTTTCATAAGCCAATTTTACTAATTAAGACATCTCGCCCTGATTGAAATAAGGCAATTGCTTATGATCTTATTAACCTAAAAGTGAGCATGCTGTCGACTTATAAGTGTTAGAATAAAATAGTATTTTTTGATACAAGGCCGTAAAACCAGGTTTTACAGCCCGAATGCGATACCAGCGTACCAGCGAAGTGTCGGACATTATTTTTCCACTACTATTTCCGGAAATTTAAATAAGACACATTTTAGTATATAGGTTATGTTTTTGACAGCGCAGATCCATGTTTCAGTATGCCGTAAAATCGGATTTTACGGCTATAGTACCGAAAATACATTTTTTGTCTGAAGTCCAGACATTTTATAGTAAGTACAAGTTAAATTACCAGTATATTAACTGATCATAAAGAAATGCATTTTTATGAACTAATGGTCTTTTTGTTTTTTTTATATACATTTAGAGGTACATTGTAAGTTCGTATAGCAATGTCCAAGATAACTCCATTTTATGAAACAGGAACTGTATTATATGATGGTGATGCAATGAAAAAAACTTTAGTAAATATACGGTTAATAAACTGAATTGTTTTGTATCACGTATTAATGAATGACATATAAATATAAAAGTTTTCATTTCTATTTGATGTCCGCATCTTGTTCACATCCATTTTATTAATCATAAAATGACTGACTTATGTGGAATAATACTGGACGCACATTTATACGTATCAAAATAAATAGAATTTTTTGTTGCCATAAAATGGAAATGAAAGAAATGGTGATTATTTCCAATGGAAATTAGACGTCCTATAATGAGATAGTTTTCCTAACGCTATACTGCTATCGGGTGTCTTAAACGAAGGAACTAAAACACTTAAATGTGTCCTCTATTAAAATGTGTGTTGATTTAGGATTTTAAAAATGTCTCAAAATTTAAGATATTTTCTGTCCCTTGAAATAAAAAACATTTATTTTTTAACTTCGGGTGGTTCCTGTAGAATTTTATAACGAGTTTCACAAGGTGATCGAATTAGTTTGTCCGAAAATCACGCAGTAAACATGCCTTTTGATCAATTTGTCTTTTTTGTTGACCAATTTATTACGAAATATTTATTACCGCATTACAAGTAGTGACATGTGACGATTAAAGTTCTTCTAAGAAAGGTATTTTACGTAGTAATATAATATCCGCCAATTTTTAAGATTCTGCCAATAAACTCTATTCAAATTTATCCTGCTCTAAAATTAAAAAATTACTACTATAGAAATACTAGATACCAAGTCAAATAACACCTTATAATTTTAAAATGAAAAAGGAAAAATCAAGAAGAATATTACGTAAGGAAGAACAGTAATAATAAGGAAAAATAGTTACATTTTTATTCAAAGTCGAGGACAATTTCGAGTGCGCAATTTGGAGTGTCAAAAAGCAATTTAATTTGTAAATATTTTCACATAGTGACAGCTGCAAGTATATGAGTTGACATGAATATAAAATGTATTATTCTTAAATTAATTATAATTGAATGATTGGAGAATAGCATGATAATTTTCATAAATAATATGCAACCGACCTATATTATACATTTGGTATGTTAATCTTAAAATATAAAGTTTTTGAATTAATTACATTGATTACATGTAAAGCATTTGTCAGTAACAATTACGATCGTCGGACATAACAATAGCTGTTGCCAGACAATCACCTATTTAAAAGCATATATTTAGTACTTAGGCTATATACTAAATGAACTTCTGGATAGCTGTGGTTCCATATTAAACATCTTAAAACATAATTACATTGTAAAATTAAGAAGTGACAACTAGTTTTGTAGACAATGTATTATTAGAAAAGTTCGCCAATTGTGCAAGAACTAATTAATAAACTACATTACATTTTAATCATAAAACGATAAAAAATTTAAAACATTAAATTATAAAAAGAAATTTCTTTCACCCATTTTACGAGTCGTAATTCACTTCCAAGGTGTGATTTTGGGTCACCGGGTTACTATTGGAAAAAGTTAATAAATGAACGACTTTTGAAACAAAACTATTTTCAGAAAGTACATTTATTTTTTACTAAATTTAAATAGTACTAGATAACATTTTCCGGAAATTCTCTGACATAAGATATGCAATTATGAATGATTTTAATCAATATTATACCCGCTTTTAAAGTAAAATATGAAAAGCGTGGCATGATTACAAAGTGATTTTAAATTTTCATATGTGACCTCGTCAAAAATCATTTTTAAAAGAGCTTTAGAGATACTTGCTTTACGTGGAATGGCTTCAAAGTAAAGCTGACAAAGAAACATTTTTTTATTCACTGGGAAAAAGGTTCGGGTCTTAAAGGGTTCCGAAAGAAGAACTTTAGATTTGTCTTTGAACTAGATACGTCCAATTTACGGCAAAGGAATTTCCTACATTTCTCTTCAATTTAGTGTACATAGCGATTATCAATCACTCTTTCTAAAGTTGTAAAATGAACAGAAAACCAGACAAAAGTACAAACATTTAAAAGTTGTGTATTTGATAAACTTACGAATACTTTACTGGAGTAAGAACGGAATGCTTTACCCAGCGATCGGAAATATACTTTAAACTTTAGAGAAGACTCATTTCATGTTGGGAAATATCGACATTGTTTGCATACTACCAAGCTTTTATTTTCAGAAGACTTCAAAATTCTTGTTTCATGCAATATATGAGCAATTTCCTCCTTATTATTTTTTTGCGAAAACTCCATTACGCGAAGAATTTTGTGGTTTAATAATAATGCAAAATGTAAAGTGACATGTTTCTTTTGTCTTAACCCAGTTGATGCCTTCGAGCATATTATAAAGTGGTTTTAAAATTACTAGATATATTAAGAAATTTTATTTTTAAAAGAAATAGTTATAGTATTTAAAAATTATATATTTGTTACATTAGATAGAAAAGATTCTATATTCATTAATAAAAGGTTTCAATTATTAAAGGATTTAATTAGAATTTCACAATTTTTAATAATTCAAAAAGTCTAATGGAATAAAAAACCACACATTTCAATGCAAATTTTGGAGTTTTTATTGATCTACTTTTATTATGATATTAAATTAAAAGACACAAATGGTTCGGTTGAATGATTAAATTAATTAATTAATTGTAATATTAACAAAGTCACAAATATTATTGAAGCTTAATTAAACGAAATATATGTGCTGAATGCATTACAATTCGCAATAAATAACTTATATAATAGAAGTATATTTTGCAGCTGACGATGTGAATATGGAGAATAATTTCACTAAATTATGGGAAAGTTTATTTGATTTTGTTAATGCGAATACAGTTATATGTCGACTCTGAAACTAGAAACCACTGGCAGTACTAAAAGGCATCATGCTCGGATGCGTAATATTCGTTATGAACATAACCAACTAGACTTTATTAAATATAATTGCTTCTACAAAAGTCGCAATGTTCCAATTAAACAAAAATATAATATATAATGAAATAAAAAATGTTATACCGCAAAATGTTAACTAACTGAATTATTTCATAGTTGTATGAACAATGCTAATTGCAGAAAAAAGTTACAATAAATTGTTTTAAAAGGAAGGTAAAATAAATTTAGCTATCGAATCATTTGTAATGATTAAAGACAATTTTTTACAATTGTTGTCGAAATACTTTAGCATGTGAATTTGATAAAGTTACTCTAGTTAGTTCGATCAAAGAAAATAAATGTTAATAATGAAAATGTAAATGAGTTTCATTGTCGTTTACTACATTTTGTTAGTGTTGAAAATTTCATTACAAAAAGGTTTCAGCAAGCGAGAATACACGCAAATAAAAAGTTTGAGGATTTTATAAATCGTACGAGAGCGCAGGTGTTTTAACGACAAAACGCAATTTCGACACGGCCGTCGGAAAATTCAATTTATGCGAATTTAATAAAAGCACATACGTTCGTCATTTATATATCTACCATAAAAATACTTAAATCATTTGCAAATGGAAAAAAATGTACATTTTGAAATTCGTATCGTCGAAAAGTTCCAACAATCCTGTAGTAAAAAATAACGAGAATTTAGAGGTCCGAATTCAAAGCCATAATTTAGGGCGACTTAATCAAGCAATACTTATTCATGGAAACGCTTTTGATAATGGTCGGATACCTCGGCGAGACTAATGTAAAAAAAGGGGTTCGACCATAATACGTGTCTCGAAATTCTGGTCGCACAAAATGTCCCGAGCAAATTAATAAAGAATGTCATTTAATTACGAACCTTTTCGAAATATCGATTACAATGGGTTGCAAAAAAGTTCTCTTTAGGTCTCGGTAAACAAGAAAAGAGTAAACACATTTTTTGTAGCTGATCAATTTCGTACAAATCAAGGTTAAAAGGTAAAAAACTAATATGAAAAGAAAATGGAGCTTAAACGAAAGCTTCCATTTTTCTATTCAAAATGAAATTGCAAGAACTTGATGGAAAATGATCCTCTGTTATTCGTTTTTTTGAAAATTGCCTTTTTGTTAGTTGGGGGTCTTTGAGAATACTTTGGTTGTAAACCTATTTTTAATTGGTTTGAGCTGAATTGAGGTTCAAAAATGTTGAATTAATTAAGTGATTTATCAGTTTTTAGTAACAAAATAACCAGGACTAGTCACACAAATTTCTCTTCACGAACATAAATTTCTGTTAATATTATTTACTGGTTTTAGTTAACCCATTAAGTCACGATTTTTTTTTTTTTAAGAAGCATTTTTTATTACAGTTTTAATGGTTGTATTTTGTGTAAAAGAGGTTTCGAAAAAATATTCCAAGCAGTCATATGTGACGTAAAATTAAATGAATGATCAGAATCTTTTGTTATATTTTTTAAAAAATCTAACCGTGAGAACCTATATATGATTATTTACAACAAGCATGCATTTTTCTTTAACTTTTTTCTTTGTACCGTTTTTTTACACTGAAATAATTTCAGAATTCTTGTTTGAAGTAAAGAAACCATGTCTTCAAGACCGGAGCTTTAAAATGTGTTTATTATTATTATGAAAATAAATGTGAAAGTATTTAAAATGGCGGCAAAAAGACGAAAAAAATAGGGGACTGGTTCAGGAATTTTTATTTGAAAATTATAGATTTTGAGAAAAAATGTTGCCAAAGAAAAAGTCCGTGAAATTGAATACACTGAAATATTTTTAAAGAATTTTTAAAAATCTCAAAATTTCGGGATTTTGAAAAGTAAACAGTGCTCAAAGAATTGCCAACAAAAGTTTCAGCTTATTCTTCGATCAATTGAACTTCTTTTTTATTTAGAAATTTCGGAAAAAAATTTACGAAATAAAACTTAGAATTGGTTGAAAAATACCCTGAAATTGTTTCAAACATTTTTTTTACGACTTTTTAAATTTTCTAAATTTTGTGAAATGAAAAAAGTATCTAAAAAATCTGACAATTCCGGTGTATTCTTCGATCAGTTCCAAGAAAAGTATTGCTGAACAAAAAGTTCTTCGAATTATTGAATTTTTGAAAAATTGGAGGTCTTACAAGAAATTTGCAAAATGTCAGGATATTCTTTGAGTAATTCTAAAACTTTTTGTTCCACAACATTTTTTCTAAAGATCTGCCATTCCTACTAAAAAATTCTGGAACCTATCGCCTATTTTTTCGTATTTTAGCTACTATTTCTGATACTTTCAACTGTTTCACCAAAATGTTAATATCCCCATTTTAAAATTCCAGTCTAGAAGACACGATTTCTTCACTTCAAACAGGATTTCTGAAATTATTTCGATTCAAAAAAACATTATAAAAAACAATTTCAAAAATGCTTTTTTTTAAATAATTGTATATAGTTTTTCACGTCATATTTTTTGAAAAATCTAACGAAAGATTTTGAAAGTTCAATTAATAGTCAGATATGACTGCTTGAACATTTAGAACCTTTTCTTTACACAAAATACAATCATTGGAAACCGTAGAGAAAAAAATCCAATCAGGACTTAATGGGATAAGTATTTTTTGTCACTTCAACCTTAATTTTTATGATACTACCCAAATGGAAGCTCTTGTTCACTGAAACCTAAATCTTAGAAAAGCACAAGCATAAAATAAACAAAAACATTTTTTGTATAACCCAAATTAATAAGATGAAAGAATAATGTGATGAGCAATGGCAAACTGAATTTAACGAGTAGTCAGTTGCAGTTGAGACGAGTTTTCAAATTATGCTTTTTAAAAGTTCGGACTTGAGAACATTGTCATTTTTACGAGTGCACTTTTCTCATGGCTACAATTCGCCAGTGAAACTTACCTACAAAGACTTATGCTTCCGTGCATCTCACTCTTACGGCAATGTTCTACCAGTTATATACCCAATAGTTAGTGGTAAGTTTCCTGAACTTTCTCCAAGTACGGCGTACTGAAAAAATTCAGCAGTGCGCGAATAACTGCATGCGCTGGATTCCCTCTGAAGGTCTTGAACTTTTGATGGGTTGTAGAGGGGAATGAAATGAGGGATACTTTTTTATTTGCGGTAAAATGGTTTTGAGGGGTGACGACCCTTCGGCGGCATGCACGGGATGTGCACAAGCCGGTTAGGTTAGGCGAAAAGCACCCTACCGATTGAATGAATCTTGCGCAAAACTATAAGTTGTACAACACTTGAAAACCTATATAGGGGATTCCCCGTCGCTAGCCGGTACGGCGACCGTACGGTATGGGAATATTTCATCCGCCTGTAGAGATATTCTCCGACATGTCGTAAATTCGCAATATTCATAGAGAAGGGACGTAAGCCGCATTCTTCATGAGTAATGGCTTTTGCACTTTACTTAAAAGCGCCGCAAGCTTTAACCAGGAGACTTTTTAAAAAATTGTTGGAAGGGCCGCCTCTGAAAATACGATATTCTCTCACTTAAAAGGAATAGTCTCATTCGCTTATACCTGCGTCTGAAGGATAATGAATCATCAGAGCAAACGTAACCGAGGATCCCTGCACTAGACAATCCTACGAATTGTATACTATCTCGTCGTACGATGCATTCAGTTTTCTCGCATTGTCTTGAAATATGAAACCTCGAGTTTCCATGCAAACACTACCAAGACGCTGTCTTAACTACGATAATAACGTAATCCAATATTCCATGTAATATTATGCTGTTATTCATGAAAATGCTAGTATCCATCCTAAACATAAATAAAAACAGTGGGAGTGACGTGTGATGGGAATAATTTCTTAAATATTAGGAATTCGACAGTCTGTCCATGAGGACTGATAAATGGGACAACAAAAATACACTACCCTGATGAAAATGGTTCCTTGTTGGTTCGAAAAGCGATTTTATTATCATTTGCGCACTCGTACACATATAAAGCGTGCACACGTTCGTTTGTTAGTCAATAGCAAATCGAACGAAAAGTCACGTGATAGTCACATCTGACTAGAAGTCTAGCTATCGATGCACGTGTCTGAATGTGCAACCTGTCATAACGTGAAAAGTCAACAAAAATAATATGAGAGACTCACGAACAAAAATCACGACTGTTGACGACTATCGATTGCTCACGTGGTCGTATCTCCCTCTCGCTTTTTAACGACTCGTGAACTCGGCTCGGAGTGAATTTCAAAAGTAAACATTGTTGAGAATAGCGAGAATTTATTACTAGTCCAATCTTTCAGTGGATAAATGATATCAGTAAAATGTTTGGCAAAAATTTTAAAATTGTACACGAGTTCGCTGACATCCAAGTAATTGTGTTTGCTTTTCTTTGGAGGAAAAGTTATCTTTTAATGTAGTTTTTCATAGTCTGAATTTTATTTCACACTTTTTGGATTTGTGAACATAGTAGAGTTGAAAGGAAATTTCGAATTTAAAGAAGATAAATCTGTGTTGATCAGGGTAAAAATGATCTTCTATGATCTTCCACCTTTAACTTCTTTATCTTTTTATCTTTTAAACTAACAAGAGGATCATCCGAAGTGGTTTTGTAAAACTTTCCCATAGTAGTACTCAATAGCCTTTTAAGGTAGTTCACCATCTAGATATCACACGTAGAGAATATATAATAACGCTCCTAGAAATTCCGGTTAGCAATGAAAAAAAAAGAGAACACTTATGTTATGAATTAAAATTTTCTGCCTATCGCCTGGTTAAAAATTGTTAAAAATGAATGGATTTTAACGTTTAAAGCTTTATTTTTCAGTAAAATGATTCTCTAAAACTTCACCAAACAATTTTTGGACATTTCTGAAGCCAACGCGAGACATCTCTATTTGTTTAAAAAAAATTACAATTTTTGTATTTTTTTCCACTTAAATATACCGATTACGCAAAATATTTCGAAAAATCGCTCGGTGAAGCTGTAAAGAATCTTGTTGAAGAAAAAATAAGCTTTCATTTGTTAAAATCTATTCATTTTTAAACACATTTTTACACAGGCCATAAGTACATTAATTAAGAAAACTGTTTAATAAATAATGTGTAAGAACAATACTGTAAGAACCGTTTTCTCCTATCAATAATATAATTAATAATGTAATTTGAATTCTTAGAAGTGTTATTAAATATTTTTCACCTATGTGTGATGTCTAGATGGTGAACTATCTTAATTTTCAGAAAGTAATTCCATGCACTTCTTCTATCGGTCAAGAGTCTCTTATATGAAGAATCTATATGTCATTATAGTTACTTCATTTGACATTGATAAGAGCAAATTGTCTCGAGATCACTTAAGGAAAATCAACTCCTTGACTGATAACACAGCCCGGCAAAATCTCAACAACTGCATGTTGCATAAAATATTACGGGCGATTCTTATACGATTTTTGTCCGTAAAATCTGAATCTGATCTTGAAAATACTGGAATGGTTCTAGTTTCTGAGCAATTTAGATTCAAAAGTGTAAAAAACGTATTTTCGGAATTTTTTGAATGTTCGTAAATCTATAAAGTCATACAATACAACTGTCCTCATATAACTAGATGAAAACTCAAACATTGGGCTTTGGGATCCAAATACAAAAATCTAAGTTTTATACGTTTTAAAGAATCAACGTTTATGAGCAATTCCCTATCGATTTCATTCAGGATTTTTGTTCATGGCCTTCCTAAGACTTCAATAAATGTTAACAAATGATAATGTTGTACAATTACTTAAAATAAGTATTGATATAAACAAATTACTTTAAAAAAAAGCAAAAATTTATAAAGTGATTCATGCTAGGATGAAGTTTTATTCTCCGAAATTTGGTACATACGGGTTTTCGGGGCTGCGGATCACGAATCCGCTGTTAGATTTTCAAAATTTTAAATTGGAGATCCAATATGTCCGACCAAAAATGTGAAAAATATAAATTTTGTCTGATATTTGGAATATAGGGGTTTTCGAGGTTGCTGATTAAAAATCCAGTGTGAAAATTTCAAAATTCAAAATGGTGGGTCCAATATGGCCGACCAGAAATTTGAAAAACAGTCATGTTATCTTATATTTGGTATATAGGGTATCTGATGTCAAGTTTTCAAAAATTAGAATTGCCGAGCAGATGTGGTAGATAAAAATTAAAACAAGATATACTTCATCAGAAATTTGATTTTTGAAGGTTTTGTAGTATTTGGTCACAATTAATTGAAATATTCTATATTTCTACGAAAATGTTTATACGTGGGTTCTATCTTTCATAATTATAATTTAATTTAACACTTTTTTTATTGTAACAGCTCTCAGTCAAAACCAGATAATTTTTTTTACATGTATCGATTTACTCGTATCCTTGAAAAATGATAATGTATCAGCTTGTGGAATCAATATATGAAAACAATTTGCAAACAAAAATGACAGTTTTCCAAAATTCTGGTCATGTTGGATCCGCCATTTTGAATTTTGAAAATCTCAGACAGTATTCATAATCAGTAGCTCGAAAAACCCCTCTATAGCAAATTTAACAAACTTCCTACCGTTCCAAATTTTGGTGGGCCATTATTAAATGATATTAAATGGTGTTCTGAACTAAAATCATGTGGAAGAAGATTAGTAAATAAATTACTATTATACAATATATTATGTCCATGTTCTACCTGGGAAATTTATCATTGACGATATTTTGTAAACGGTGTAGAAATATGCCACTAACTTCACAACATTGTTAGCGGAAGTATTCCAGACGCGGTCTTTAAATTCCGACCTAAAAGATGACCACGATTTTCCTGCATAGTCCACTGCCTGTTTAAAAGAAAAACAATTTATTACACTTTTAGAATTCTATTATTCTATTTCTAATTGTGAAAATTGTCGTAGGGAATTAAAAGTCGATATTATATTGATTATTTAGAAAATAATCGCAGCGGACTGTTCTTCTATTTAATAATCTAGATAACTAAACAATCTGGACAAAAAAATTGATTGGACATTATACAGCCTCTTGTATTAAATGCTATTGATGATTTTATGACATAAAAATAATAATTTTGTCTTCTGTTGGTGAATTTAATTTTTAAGACTCGTAAAAATATGACATTTATTACGGCAATATATTAAGTTTTATTATTTTCACAAAACAATGCACTTGAACTCGAAATTGGACTAATAAGCACAACGTTCACCATTATATAGTATAATACTTAATTAAACCGTTACTGTCTCAAAGTTCATTATTAAGTACACTAATAGTTTTGTTAATTTTAATAAAAGTGAAGACATTCATAAATAATATTTAAAAATGAAAAATATGTTTGTATTAAAAGTGAATAACAATTAATTTATTTCTAAAGGATGAAGGTAATAAAAATAGTTCACCAAAATGTCTCGAGTGGAATACCCGTATTCCTGAAAAAATGAGAAATTTTAAACTCAGATGTGCAATGCTGCTAAAAAGAAGTGCAGATAGGAAACTACTTTCGGATATTTGAACGTTCAGACGGTGACGTACTACGCAACGCAAGTCATAGTAGTATTTTCTTTTGTCCCACAGAGATTTTGAAAATAATAAATTCAGGTTTATTCACGACTTGACCTGGAAAACTGACAAGCCTTATGGTACGTATGACGCGTGAACTCTGCTACCAGGTTTCTCTAACTTAAATGAAGAGAGAAACCGAAATCATTCAAATGCATTATTTCATTAGTAAGAAGAATTTTATTCTCCTTCTTTCATTAGACTATAATGATGTTGAAAATACAGAACACGCTAAAAAAAGTGCAGGAATTAATTTGACATTTTACTTTTAAAATATTTTGTCGTTATATTTTTTAAAATAAAATAAAAAAATATTTTATATTTTCCAAGCAGATGACTTTCATTTATATCCAATTTCAGAATATCTTCACTGTAAACCGCCGTTGTCGTTATTCTTGAAAGGCACTTACCGTACTGTAACACAGAAATTTACAAGTAGTTTTCGCGAATAATTCAATTTCCTTCTCAGGCATGCAATATTGCTTTGACATTCTCTATTCAACGAAGTGTATTTTCATGTTTCACTTATTATAGCAATTGTTGGGACTTCCAGTATTTTACGATATTTATTATTTCGTAATATTCGTTACACTAAATTGTTAACTTAAATTGAAGTAATAAAACAATTTTATTACTTGATACTGTTTTAACGAAATGATCCCGGGAAAACGTGTACGTAAATCTACGTAGTAGAATATCGGAAAACTGTAAGGAATACAAATGTGTTTATTGGCAAAGACGAAAATCTAAGATGGAACAGAAATCATTTGTTAAACTTGACCATTTTTATCTTTCGAAAGCTACAATAAGGGACCGCAAAACACGACCGTAAAAATCGATTTTGCCCCTGGACAGTGCGATAAATTCCAATTTACTGCCCCGACTTGTTATTTCTCTGTGATTTAATATTTACGATTTCTGTTTTTTACAGTTTTTTTTTCACAATAATATGTGGATTGCACTTTTAATTTATAACTAATATACAAGTAGTCATAAATAAAATAGTTTACTGCTATTTCAATCAATTTTTAATCAAGTACTTAGTAATTCCTTACTTTAATATTAATGCATTGTAACTTTCCGACAAACAAGAGAAATATCCCCATGACTTTTCCATAATATTACTTTTGAAACATTAATATTCTAGAGATGTTATCAGGGATATTTTAGAGACAATCCCAGAATGTCTTATGTCCGCTTTTTTTATATTCTGGCGACATTTGCAATATTCTAGGGACATCCCCAGAATGTCTTATTTCCGCTTTTTTATATTCTAGTGACTTCTGCAATATTCTAGAGACATTGTAGAGAGGTTCTGAGTTTATTCTGTGAAAGAACATATACATTCTTTTGACATTCTGAGAACATTTCGGTCATAAAGAAAACTTAAAAAAATAGAAGGAATTATTACAGATATTTAATTTGATTTTTATTATTATGTATATTTCATTAGATATGTTATTTATTACGGAATATAGTTATACAATATTCGCTCACAAATAAATCTATGAACCTGAAAATAATTTACCCCGACCGAGAATCGAACCCGGGTCTTCCGTTTACTACGCTGATGTCTTAACCATTACGCTACGCTTGCACGTATATTATATTATCGCGTGAACAAGATTATATCTAGAAATGCTCTACATTATCTTCAGAATATTTTAAGAACCATATGTGTACAATATCGCAAATGAGATGTTTCCTGAATGTCTCATCTGCAATGTTCTTACAATATTTTTAACAACGTTCGGTCAACGTCCAGTTTGAAATGTTGTGAGACATTTTGAATACACATCTCTAAAATATTCCGAGAATTACACATGTAGAATATTTCAAATGAAATGTTACCAGAATATCTGATTTGCAATATTTTGTTTGGCAATGAGATATTTTCAGAATATTCTGGAGTTGTTGCAATTGCAATATTTCAATTGTAACGTTTGTGACATTCTGGGGATTTTATTTCCATGATTTGAAACTATTTTATCGGTACAATTGGAAAAATTGATTCGTGGATAGGAAGTCGATAAAATTTAGAAGATTTTAAAGAAATACTAAAATCGTTTATTTAGATTACTGAATTTTCATATTATGCGACATACGACTTTCATTCTAAAAAGTGAATCTAATTCCATTTTCAACTTGATTTAAGTACGATGCATTGGCGGTGCATCTCTTTCAAAATTACGTGAAAGGAATATGTCGCAATCGTGCAGCACGTGTGAGCCAATTTATTTGAGAATTTCCAAATAGTCTATTTTGAACTAAAGTACCTTTCAGAAGTGTTATTAGCTTTTTAAAAATTTGAGATTAAAGTACCGCGTCAGAATTTAACTCGACCGAGTTAGATATGTCGCGAAACCTCGTCTCGTAAAAGTCCTTTCATAGAGTCTGAACTTTTCTAAGACGCAACGGAAGCGAACGTTAATTCGAAGGATGAAAGCTTTCAAGAAACCGTACGTAACAAATTGAGTTTTTTTTTTCAAGAACTACTTGTTCCAGATTGATAGTAATGCCGTTTAATGTAGCGATAGTTCCATTATTCTTCAACCGACGAAAAAATGTATCTTTTATATTTTTGCAGAAATCTGTAGAAAAAATAATTGATTACGTCGTGTGACAGATTTCGGAAATAATGAGCAACAATAGAGAATAAGTCAAACCCTACACCTACTGCAATCTATTTTCTTCTTCGACCCGACTAAGTAGAGGGATTAGAATGACTAACAATCCAATTTATAGAGCAACAGCAGATTTAAAAATAAAAATAACCTTTCTTTATACTTACGGTGTACTATCGGTGTACAATGATAATCACGTTACATTAATTTTAGATGTAAAGTAACAAGAACATCGTTATAAAATGAGCTGCTTTAATTCTTCCTGAAAATGGTCATTTGAAAGATCTCGTTAAACAAGTATTATGTCTATATTAGCGTTTGAGATGTGAAGGTATATTTTCGGAAAAAATAACCAACGTTGAAGGTTTACAATAACGTCTGAAACACATCCATTTTAATTAAAAATTCTATTACAGGAGAAAAGGCGACCAAAACTTCATTTTCTGGTTCACATTTCATGTCCATGTAGCGCTCTAAAATATCTATCAATTTTTATTTTACTAAAAGTCATCTTATACCTAATAATGTTCGGGATTTTAAATGTAGCTTATAAAAGAGTAATTAATTCTATTTACTATTTTATTATAGAAATATAATAATATATACAGAGTGTTATATATTTAAGTATTTATATTATTAATTTATAATGAACCATTATTACAGTTTTGAAATTGGTTTTAAATATAACTGCTATTTATCACTTTCGAATATTTTTATCGGTTACTTCATATGAACCCTTTTGTAGGTACCTATACAACACAATTCGTTCCAGGATGTCCTGAGGACCTCCTGAGGACATCCTGAGACGGGCTTGTGTTGTTTGGGTAGATGTACATTAGAATTCTAAACGATGTTTTTATACCAAAAAAAATGATCTGAAACGTCAAGTAATAGAAATGTACATTTGAAAATTGTTTAAATATATTGTAAGATTTTAAACAACCACAGTTTTTTAGTTGCATTTTGTTTTTTAACGACGATTCTTAGTTATTCACAGAAAGACTGGACGGGGAAAAAAATATTAAAACGTTTCTTAATGAGTAATGAAAATATATTACAGCTCTTTAAAAAATAGTACACAACGCCTGGTCTAACTAAATTGGTATACAGGGTGATCCAAAAGTCCCGGAACAGCAAAATATCTCAGCGGGAGTGCATTTTCGGGGAAAATGTTTTAGACAAAAGTTTAAGGATTTTTCCCTGGCTATTTAATGGCGATATTGAATTTGACCTTGAACATGACCTTGAAGGTTATTTCAAGGTCAAGTTAATTTTTTTAAATGGGAACCCCTATTTTTTTTCACGGATTCGGAAAGAGCACAAAATTTTACGTCCGAATATGCTATGGCCGTTTTTTTCGGCAAGGTCATTTCAAGGTGAAACTTAAAACTCCCGTGACGGCGAGTCTCTCCGAATCCGTGAAAAAAAATAGCAGTTTCCATTAAAAAAAACAAACTTGACCTTGAAATAACCTTCAAGGTCATGTTCAAGGTCAAATTCTGTGCTACCATTAAATATCCCAGGAAAAATCCTTAAACTTTTGTCTGAAACAATTTCCAAAGAAATGCACACCCTCTGAGATATTTCGCCGTTACGGGAGTTTTAAGTTTCACCTTGAAATGACCTTGCCGGAAAAATCGATCATATCATACTCGGACGTAGAATTTCCCGCTCTTTCAGAATCCATGAAAAAAAATAGGGGTTCCCATTTAAAAAAATTAACTTGACCTTGAAATAACCTTCAAGGTCATGTTCAAGGTCAAATTCAATATCGCCATTAAATAGCCAGGGAAAAATCCTGAAACTTTTGTCTGAAACATTTTCCTCGAAAATGCACTCCCGCTGAGATATTTTGCTGTTCCGGGACTTTTGGATCACCCTGTATAAGCGTATTAATGGGAACAATTTTAGTTCCATTACTAACGTGAAATTTTATGTCGTTTTAGAATCTTTCATTAAAATTTCGATAACATCAAGTACAAAAAAGTTAAATGCGTTTTTCAGAGAAAATGCGATTTTTTTCAATTATTTTGTCTCTTCAAATATGACTTTTAAAATTACGGAGAAACTGTTAAGTACTTCATAGTTCCTGAAATGCATATTTAAGTAAAATTTTCATTTATAATGACAATTACAGGTTTTGAGGTCACAAATATAGGTTAGAACTCCAAAATGGCGGGCATCGAATATCAAAATTGTTGTCAAATTTATTGGTGTGTTGGAAACAAAACATACAATGATCTACTAGTTTCTGACAAGAATACGTGATCGTATATTCGATGTTTGTCATGACCTCGTATTAGTAACCCGTGACCTCGAATACCCAGCATTTTAGAAGTCTTCATCTTGAATTACGAAATTAAGCGCATGAAATTGTCATATTGGACGTACAATATTCCAATGCGATTTCAAAGTGAAAGTGACGACGAAATAATTTCAAAAAATGCGCTTTTTAGATAATTTGCTAATTTTATGCTAATTTTAGATAAATTTTATTGAAAGATTCAAAAGCATAGAATTTCTCCTTACAACTGATGGCTCCAAGAATTGTCATAATGCGTTTATACCCAAATTAAACTGATAAAGTGCGTCCGTCTTGGTGTTATTGGATTGTTCTTTTTTTTTTTGGAAAAATTGGATATTTTTAAAGGAAATTTTAAATCGATAAATTATAAAATATGATAAGTTATGGCAAAGTCTTTCTGTTCTAATTTTTTCGAAATAAAACTATTATGAATTTGTCAAATATTAAGTTTTATAATCGCAAGATTGAAATATTTACAATTTAATTAAAATATAATTATTTATACCTTAGTAATGAAAGACGGTAATTCCCTCCGTAGTTTTGTCGATTTTGTTAATGAAATAACAATAGAAAACAAACAAGAATTTCTAATAAACATTAGATTTCGTGATAACCTTAATTGTAAATATTGTTAATAAAACAAATTAAATAAATGCAAACTAAAAATATTATTACAACTTTCAAGGCGGAGTGTCACTAATACATCTTATAATATGCGTGGCGTTTCTTTCGACCTTTAGTATTTATTTTCGTTGGATTTTGGCCTTTCACGGTAATTATTTAATTCATTAAATATGCGAACAGAGAAAATATAACATTTCCTATAATGTACACAAAGGCAGAAAGAAATAATATTTAACTTTGTTTATATCACAATCTTATAATACAATAGAACAATCGTGTATTAATTTTAAAATAATTATGAATTCCGAATAAAATATACCTTATTTAATTTTAATTATTTTTTTCTGTTTATACTTTTTAACGGTATACAAACATGACTCGTTTGTACTAACAATTTGAAAATATTCTGATGAACGCGAAAATTATTTCACTTTAATTAATTTTCATGTGGTACGCGCAACGCTTTTCAATAATCTACAGGTTATTTTTTCAAACAATCTCATTATTTTTGAAATTGCTTTCATATTTGACCTTGCACATGCATTGATTTATACATGTATTAAAAAGTTCATTTATTTTGTTACCGACAAGAAATTTCATTTTATATTTTAATAAAATAGTTTCGTACTCAGTACATTTTTTACATTTCTTGACAGATTACAAAAAATATCTATATCGGTAAATATGTGCAACAGTTTTTTTGTTAACATTACATCGTAAATAAATTATACTATATAATGTGTTGTATGTATAATTTTTATTTAATACATCGAACTATCAATCGTTGACAGTCAAAATGATTGGTAGTACCTATGCCGTGCTATACAAATTTATTTCACCCGTTCTGAGGCAAGTGTCGATGGGATGAACTAATTCGCATGATGTCGCTTCAAGCACTTTTTGCCCCCCACTCCCTAATAAGCTATTCTGCTTACAACACTGCCCTTTTCGTTTTGATCTCCCGGGACTATTTCTTCTGTCATAACCCGTTCATATTATGAGGTTTTAAAGGAAGGGAAGAAATTGAACCGAATCAGCGATGCGTGGAGGGAGGCACAAGGTGATTGAAGCGCCGCAGTGCGGATTATTTCGTCGCCTACAATACATTTACCTCAAAAATCGGTCAGTGCCAGTGCCATCCGCATAACCGAAGAAAGTATTTTAATTTTTCTTTAAGTAGTTATTTAATCACTTAGCATTCAAATATACCATTTTTGATAGAGTGAAATGTCACTCTTCATGAAGTAAAATGTTCACTTCAAGGAATTTAGGGAGTAAGAACTGCTCATCTAATTTTAAGTGCTGTAAATGTCTGGAATTTTTCTGAAGAAAATTTTGTCCATTTGTTCTGTTTAAATTTTAAGCCTGATATTTTGGTTTATGATTTATTTTATTATTTATTTTATTATATTTATTTATTACACAATCATAATCTCGTACGATTTCAAATCCTCATTTATATTTATAGTCTAAAATTTTTCTTCAATATTAAAATAAAATTTTAATCCTAGCATTAACTTGATACAAGACCGCTATAATTTCAAACCAAAAGCAAGTCTTAGTTCTGAATTTAAAATATATCACATTTTTTTGCTTTGCGTGGAGAAAATGCTTTTGAATAGTTAAGTACTTCTTCAAAAATATGCGAAGCCATTCAAAATGAGGAGGGGCTGATGTATAAAGTAATGCGGATAAAAGGATCTTATCTGTATTAAGCTAAACCGATCGTATAACATCGATCTGCATCGCTTATCGTAAATCGTAGTATTCAAATTTCATTCAGTACGATAAACATGACAATGGTTCCGCCAATACCGACGAATTTGGTATCGATGTTACGATATGAGATCTCATTTCGAAAAACGCGTTCGAGTATCGATATGGAGTGCTACCCGAGATGAGCAATATTCCATTCACGTATTTAGTGGTGCCGTTTTAATTGTGTTCATACATTTTTCTCTCCGCGGGTCATAAATATTCGATGGCCTTTTTATACCGGGTGCTTATAAAGTGTTTAACTTTGGCGTGGATTTTCCGGAAAATCGCTATTATTCAACCATCATACAAAGGAGTTTTATTAATCACTATACAGATACTTTTGCCAGTCCATGACTCTAATGAGTAAACGGAGGTAAAATTTTATTTTATTTTTTACGACGTCACAAAATACAAACTTTAATTTGGACTGATAAAGCAATTGAGTTTCAAATTGGAGATGTAAATTCTTTTGTAATTTTAAGCTTGAAATGTACTTAAAAACTTGTCTTTTTCATCGTGTTTGTCAGAGCTTTCGAATGTGTTGTGATTAAAATTACATTACGTTGACTTCCTGAAGTTTAGGTGTTTACGAAAATTAGCTACGTGCGAACGAAGTTATGATAATTTCAGTAGCATACTAATTTGCAAACTTAAGTTATAATAGATGGAAACCAGACTTCACCATAGCTGATATTCTCTATACATTACTTAATTTTGCAAGATTATAATTTTATGCAATAATAAAATGATATTATTAGTCGCGTATTTTACACTACTAACACTTATATTGCTCGATACGTTCTCGTCTGCTCTTGTGTCAATTTATATCGCTACTTTTAACAGCTTACGGCTAATTAAAAAGAGATAATCGTATTTTGATAAGTAAATATATCACAGTTGGCCATTTAATGATTAAGCAGATAAAACGCCTATAAAACGTGACAAATAAAAATGTAAGTGTCTAGAAATTAAGACTTTTAAATGACACGGTTAAAATGCTAAATTAGCTGAACTTTTTACTGCAAGAGCATCTACTGGTTTTAGTGTCCAACTGGGAAAATGTATTTTATCAAAGCAATCATTAAAACTTTACAAAATGTTGGTGATAAAACAGTTCGTTGGGTTTATTTCAATATGTTTTTCGTTTCTAAATAAATAAGTGTTAAAATAAGCAAAAAGTGTTTTCGGTACTTCTTTTCGGTGAAAGAAAAATGTTTTTTTCGGAAGCCCGTCATGAATTGCTGTTTGATTTCCTCCAGAGTTTCGTTTATCGAGAGAATTTTGATCAGGTGAAAACTTTTTCGCTTTAACAGTTCACTGAGAAAGATGAAGTTTCCCAAGAATATCCCTGTTACTTACCCTGCACGGAAGTGGGTTTTAAAAGTGAACATTTAATTTCTGAAAAGTGTTGCAAATTTTTTATTTACAAAAAATTCATCAAATATTTTATTCTCAATACTTTACCTAACCTTTAAAAACGTATAAATTTGTGAAAGGCCGTAAACAATTGAAATAAAACCCACAATAAACTAGCGAAAGTCAATACCAAAACTCTTTAAAAATCAAAATTGAAGCGGAAGGTACAGATTGTTCTTTGAATTGTCAGCTGATGGGTGCACTTTTAAAAGAATACCATCTCTCTCCAATTTCAGTAGTTAATCCCTATAGTGGTCCGAATAGCCTTTTCATTCTCAGAGAGAGAGCAAAATAGCTTTTTGGGATAAAACTTTAATAGAATCTGAACTTTGATAATTTTTATTTAAAATTCATTTTTTATATTAAAAAATAATGTTATGTTATTTACAAATACTTTTGTTTATGAAAAACAAGGGTTGGAATTATAATTTAAAGTTCGGCTTAAGAATTTTCAAATTCGATAAAATGTAGCGGTTTTATTTTCACTGAAAATTCTAAAAGGGCGAGGAACAAGTTTACAGGGTGAAAATGAAACCGAAATGCGTTTGAACCGCATATTTCAAAAAGCGACGACTCAATATACATCAACATGCATTAATGAATAATGCAACAGCGTAGAGAGTAAACAACTGAGTAATTATTCACACGAAGAAAAGTGTAACTGAGCGTTGATTAAATTTTGTCACGGAGTAGGATTGTGGATTCTACATACTTTGAGATCAAAGTCCAACTTACGAATGTGTGTTTCATACATATTTTAAGAAACAATTATTTCAGGATTATTCTGATATATTCTCTGGAAGCGAGAATTTAGTAAGGCATAGTAAAGCCACAATAATCACAGCTCTTTTAAAGCAAATTTAGGTTTTTAATTTACTTACTGCGCGGAAAATGTAGCTTAATATAATGCATATAAAAGAATTTTCTGTACAAAAAGGGTTATTGTATTTTTAACTTATTAGTAAGATCTTTTAATTGGACATTATATATAATTCATAAAATAACATGAAAACTGATCAACTTTGAAAAGATAGCTGCACATTAATCCATTACAAATGAAAGATCTAATATATCTAAGCCCCATTATAATTGTCAATTTTATAAAACGAATTAATTTTCCATTTGTCTTTATTGAGTCAATTGAATTTTAATGAGTAGCTAAAAAATGGGGATTTAGGTGAAATGGTAGTGTTAGAGTTAAAAGTGTAAATGGTTTTGTGATTTATTGCTACTCTTTATCATAAATATTGATAAAGATCATTGGCATTTAACTGAGACAATGCCATTATAAAATGTTAAAACATAGTAGTATGTAGATAATTATTACTTTAAATAAAAAAAAAAAATTCATCATTTTATAAATAAGCTGATATGGTCTTTAGTTGTAGATTAAGGATAAAATTGTGTTTCCAGTTCTATTCAGTGTAGCTTGTTAATAATGTCCGAAAAGTGAAATTTAAAACAAAATTTTTCTTCTCAAAATAAGTATTTTAGGTGTTTAATACATTTGACGATCTCAATAACGACGATTTAGTATGGCCAACTATCTAAACAGTAAATGTTTAAGTATTGTATTTTACAATATTTTAATAAGTTTATATAATTAAATACGCCTAGCTGTACGGATCTCAAATTATAAATTCATAATATAAATTCATGCAACCATTTAGAGCATGAGTAAAAGCATTTTTTTATTGAAATTCCACAAAGAAAACGTTAAGTTTTACACTCGTAAATAATGTAATGCTGAAATTTATATCCTCTTGTCTCCTCAATTTTGAATATTGAAAAGCCATCATTGGATATTGATTCAATACAATCAAAAATATAAAACACAGTTAGAAAATACATTATCTATTTCTTTTCAGAACCGCCATGTCAAATTCGCCAGTAGTAAGATCGTCGAATATATTAAAAAGGGACTCAGAATATTTAATAAGTCGAAATATTCAATATCGATTTATTTCAGAAATGTGCAGCAAAAACCAATTTTTCCTTAATTTTCACTATTTTAGGTGGCAAATTTACGAAATCAAATTTACAATTTTCCATTTTTTATTTTAATAAAGTCTGCCTTATTGTTTCTCTGTGGCGTGGAAACGAAGTTTTTACCCGATAAATAGCAATAACATGCCCAGAAAATAGTAACATAATTTTGTTATGTTCTGGCGCATTCGACCAGCAATAGAAAGGAATTTTTCCACTTTGGTCCTTAGTTTTTTTGAAAAACCTTAAAACAATTCCAACCTTTGCATCTTTACATTCGAACAAAAATCGTGAATGTTTTCTAGTAAAATTTCTGATAGAGCAGATGAGTTTCCGTAATTAAAAATTTGCTAGAGAAATTAAAATCGTGATTTGTTCGCCACAGACGAAAATCAAATATTTAGTTATTATTTAATTACGAGCATAAAAATACTTTTATTTTATTTGGATTTAGTTTTATAATAGTATTGGGATTTTTTGATTTAGAAAGCATTGAAAATGGAATAAAAATTATTTCTTCTTGGTGGTTAATGGACTAACTATGCTTTGACCATAATATTCTCTGGTTTAATATTTTCTAATAATATAATATGGAATTGTGGATTTACATACGTAAAACAATTTTAAATAATATGATTTGCTGTTACCATTATATAAAAACTAAACTCTTCATGATGAATTTAAAAATATCTTATTATTTCTTTACCAATTTATGTCCCGGTTTACAATTTTCAATTTTCAAAAGTAAATATCTGCTAACTATCACTATCCATGTTGTTAATTCTTCTATTTTACGTTAGACTTGTTACTGTTGCTTTCTTGTGTAACTATTTATTTAACCATTCTTTATTGTAACAGTAACTAAAAACCAAATACTAAATGTGGTATTCGTTGTTGAAATAATCAGCTTTCTCATCGAATAGTAACGATCCTAATAGTAAAGATTTTTACTTTTATTACAATCTAAGCGAACATAATTTACCTTCTGTAATACATGCTGATTATGATACATATCGATAGGGTCAATAGTCAGTACTTTAATTGTGACGGTTTGATTTGCTGGATTTCGGAGTTAGGACGCGGTTTTAGTACTTTTTCGAAATATCGTCGCCGATCAGATTAATAAATATGCTTTCATAAGATTCGCGATAAAATATGGTATTTTTTTATTAGCAATTCCGTCCGTTCGCGAATATAATTTATGGCATGATAAATCTAATAGAAGCTATTCACCATTTTCATAATTCTTTTAATTTCGTGTTTATAAAGATTCTGAATTGAAAGGCTTCAATATTCATTCTTTATCATTTGATATCAATATTGTTTTAGGAGTACAAAATTCCGAACTTATTAATGACCCGATGAATTAAATATTTAGGACTAAATTCCCTTGCCATGTTAGATAGCTATTAGTTGCCACTGACCTGTAATATCGACTATTAATTAACGTAATAAAATGAAGAGTTATCTACAATTTTTATTTGGCTACAAAATTTATGTACATAATATTTAAATTTAAAACTCACCGATATTTTCTCGTTATGATAGTTATACCTTTAGTCTATGTTCCTAACCTACGGTAAACTAACCATGAAGATTACTAAGTTATATTAAGGTTCATCTAAGAAGATTGTAAAAGAGATCATAGTGAACTAATATTTAACATCCTAAGCAAATGTCATGAGCAGATAAATAAAATCTACCCCTAAAATGTTTTAGATGTGAAAAGAATTTTTAGTCTAGTACTGTAAAAAATCATTTAAACTTTAAATATTAAACAAATAAATTGTACACAAATCAACAAATTATACAATTAAATTACCAATTTCTTTAGGATTGTTTTGTGGGGATTTTTAGGTATTACGTTATTTTTTCCAAAATATTACACCTGTGTTATTTTGAGGTAATATAAAATAAAAAAAATCATGAATACTTCTTGAAAGTGTGAAATATATCAAATGTAACCTACGTTCTCTGTTTTGATTAGATGTGTAATTTTCGCAGATATTGATGGTCGACTCAAAATAATTAACATATGTCAACCATTTTGAATGCGTATTAATTGTACGTCATAATTCATTAGCAAGGATGACTGTTGGATTCAATCAATGTTTTAGGTATGATGATTCTGTTGAAGTAATATTTGACATAAATCTGCGTTTACATAATTCAACCAATTACATATTGACGAAATATGGGACGTGTATTCCAGAGCATTCTACAGATACGATATCTGGATAACGATGGTGCCTAATTACGTTTTTGTCGCAGTATGTTTCATTCAAATTACGCATAAAGTTCTAGGTTGGAGGTTCAATTTTTAGAATCATTTCGTACTACCCGATTCGGAAAAAATCCCTTTTCAGCAAACGTTTAATGTAGCATTACTTTTGTTGTTTCTCTTTTTTAACGTAAATAAAAATACTATTCACAAAAAATCTTTTCTTGGAAAAATTACCAAATTGAATCAATTTTAAGTTTGTTTTTTTACATTTCTTATACGATAAGACTAAATTTTAATGCATTTTACGGGAAAGTAAAAAATAGAAAATATTACTGAAAATTCATTTTGTTCTGATACCAAACCAAAAATAATCTGAAACATAATTAAAAGTTGCGGATGAGCACACATGACGATTTTATTGCTAAACGCGTTTCTATTAAATTACCCATACTTTCACTTACTACAAAGATTTTCCCCATCATTTATCAATAGCGAATAAATTATATATTGTGGTACAAGGGAGCAAAATTGGTGTTTTCAGACCACTGTGAGAGTGATCTTTTGCTCCCACTACATAGGGAGAAAAATATTGTTTTTTTTTTCAGAATGTCAGATACTTATTTTACTCCTTAGAGAGAGAAAAAGAGTATACTCGAGTATATTTTTACAATTAATTATCGTATTTATGTATGCACCGTCAATGCACGGTCAAACCGAAGATAATCCATGGAGTATCAATTAACTTTATCAAATTACTCAGAGTGTTTTTAAAGTTTTTAAACTGTTTAATATCTCGACAAATAGAAATCATATGAGAAATATAAAAAATTAACGAATTTGAGCGTTTCGAAACAGTTATATTTATTTACGCCATTCTTTTCTGATGGATCATAACACAGAAATGTTTTTGAGCCGTCATCTTGAAGTTTAAAAAATACATTTCGACATTTTTAAGCTTCGAAAATGACAACGCTATATTTTTAGATCAAACATTATTGAAAAGCTCTTTGAGAAGTCTTAAAAATTATTAGATGTCTTAAATACTTATTTGAAAGTGCTCTTAAAGTGATCTTAAAAAAGACTTATGCGTTGATTTTAAGAGCTCTACAAGACCTCTTAAATACGAGGTCTAAGCAAAGAGGTCTTATTTGAGAGCTTTGAGATATAAAATAAATAGTACAAATAAAAAGCAAATTTCTGAAAATTATAGATTCTATTTTTATACCTTAATTATTAATCTGTATAATTTTTACCTGAGGTTCTTTTTACCCATTGTTATTAGTTACATATTGGATGATGATTACATTCAGAATAGGGATCATATAATAACAGTACCAAATTGTGATAATACTTGCTAGTATAGTAAAAGCACTTATTTTTTCATTGTAGCTTATAATCTATTGGTCTGCATATGATGTAAATATCGCACAATCTCATTTTTTGATTAAATGGCTACCTAGTGTTTCTGGAGAAAACCCTCCAGATTGCCAAATAAAAAAGAGTTCAGAATGATTTTGAAATGAGCTCTAAAAGCAGTCAGACGTCCCACTTTCTCAGGATTTTCTGAACATGAGTTCATATAGATCTCATAATGACATTATGTTCAGAAAATCCTCGGAATGTAGGCATCTGACTTCTTTTAGAGCACATTTCGAAATCATTCTGAACTCTTTTTTATTTTCCTGTCTGGAACATATTTCAACTCTGGAAATCCCCTTACTGAAAGAAAGATGGTCCAAGACGAGATAGATTTAAGACCTCAAATATAAGACCTCTTTGAGATTACAATTTAAAGAATTCCTAAGTAAGACTTCTTTAAGAGCTCGTTTTATAGATTATCATAATTCAGACCTCTTCAGGAGATTTTTTCGGAGATATCTTTAGACTGAACTCTGGACGACCTCTTTAAGAGGTACTCTATGTAGTAGATAATACTTTTCTAAAAGTAGGATTTGTTATGCCCCTTCATCCATGTTTATGAAATAAATCAGGTATGTGTAGGTCCTCGATACATTAATTAAAAATTGCTAAAAGTCTCCGAATGGAGATCATAATGTCCTTTGCGTTATGCGAGATAAAAAACCAGAAAACAAATTTTTAGGTCAGCTCCGGTGACGCTGACTGAGGCAATTTTTTCTGTAGCTTTGCCGCAGCCGCGCATCTCGTATCAGATGAGCGGCTTGGATGTATGAACGTACCGCACAAAAGGAACATTAAATACGTTTTCATTTAAAGTCATACGTGACATGCATGGTGGAACAAAACGGGCCCGACATCTCTTCCTATAAACGTACGACAGTTCGATATGTCACAAAACACTATAACGCCTGGAACGGAGTTATCTGCATTAGCATTTGCGAATATAACTCGCCGAGAGTACCCCCTTACCATATCGATTTCCCGACCTCCGTCATCGCTGAAAAAACTGTTTCCATTGCTTACGCTTCTAAGCACGGATGCAAAAATAAACCTGGATTTTTGACGCTATTTCACTTCTCGGCATGCGAGAGCAAAACTTTCCCGCCAAATTTCATCTCGCTTTTATCTATGGATATCAATGGGAACCGTTCGTGGTAATTTCACACACTGATTGGATTGAGAGGTTGCTAAGTGTAGCGGTAAATGGGTATTCCTGTGTGGATTTACAGGAGCTTTTTAATATACGTAATTTGTGTCTGATGTGGGTTTTATTTATTTACAAATTACTTTTTTCATATACAGTTTATGCAATGCCAATTATTTGCATAGTGTGCTGTATTTGAGTTATTTGAATGTAACAATTATTATTGAATTCTGTAAATAATCATTGCGAATTATTTTTTAAGTGACCCCTTGCAGCGGCTTCAATACGCCTGCTATTGTCTGGATACTGCTTTGTCCAACATATAGCATAGGATAAAATAAGGTCACTTTGACGTCATTTTGTTCGTATTTTCAACCATCTCGATTTTTTCGATCACATTTTTGATGAACATCTCCAAAGTACAAAAAGTGAATGGAAGGTCATCAGTACTTTACAGGAAACCCGAAGGCCGCATCTTTGATCTGTAACAAAAAGAACATTTTCATGGTTATTGACGTAATATCATTCAAGTTCTTTATCTTAATAAAGACTATTCGAGAGAGTGCAAAATTCTTCGAAAAGTAGCACTTATAACAGTAATAATATCAAATTTAGAAGTGATAAAATAGTGATAGATATTTATCAAATGTGAAGTTTGCAATACGACGTATTCAGTGCAGGGCGCAAAATCGTTTTCTACCCCCGGAGTGTTTGAAATCCTTTCGCGCCACTATTTGTGGGCCTAAAATGAATTAAATAAATTAAATTAAATTAATAAAAATGCATTATACTATTTTTATCGATAAAGTTCTCAGATTTTTACAAATCAGATAGCAAAAAGTACAATAAAATCTAGTAATTTGCACCTACAATGATGGAAATTTTCTCCATTCTTCAATCCTGTCTCAAAATTACCATCTGAAACGGTAAAATATAAAAGAAAATTATTCTTCGAGTACTTCGAGTACTCGAATAATTAACTTTTAGTAAGTTTGTTCTACATCATACCTGGTATGTTTATTTATTTGAGTAAATTAAACAATTTTCCTGTATCTATAATGCACAATAGGATTTTAAATAAAAATAAAATATACGATTAAGAAAATTGTTTAAATTTGAACTTTTTATATTTACCGCATACATATTATAGACTTACCAACTAAACGTGTTAATTAGCAAAACAAAGTAATTGATTTTATTTGAGCGATTGGAAGGTTTTTCGAAGCTCCGGTTTCCTATACTGGTGTTGAATTGCATTAGAATTCGATACCCGTTTTCACTGATATATATTGTTTTACTTAAATAATTCTTTCGTTATAGAAATCTAAATGTTTCTGAATGTAAATAATGAAAATTGTATTTAAATATTTATGACTAATAAGCCTCTCAACAATTATATAAACGAAAGACAAAACATATGCTAAAAATAATAATTGATAAAACAGAAACATTTGTAGTGGTGTTCTCTAAATCCGAATAATGTTTGTTTAAATAACACTGGGTAAGAAAAATAAGCCCATTCTTGTTTATCTTAAAACTCTTATGTTTCTTGAATCTTTAGTTCTCAGTGAATTAAAAAAGAGGTTACAGCCCGTTTTTCATTCATTCAATGCCATGCAAATAGAGACAAAAGTCCCAAAAAAATGGCTTTTTTAGCATTTTTTCAATAATTATGTGTCCAGGATGCGACATAATAATAGTGGAGGAACTATAATCGTCGTTTTGTACATTTTATTAACTGGGCGTTATTAAATTGTATCTGTAGCAAATTTCAGAGGCTAATTTCGTGTTGTATTTTATATAAATGTTTCTCAAATACTACAGCTTTAATATAATAATTCAATTATTGATGTTAATAAAACTATATCCTTCTTAATTTTTACCTGTATCGAAAAATAAATTTTAGATTTGTAATCAGAGACTTCGAAATCCCTTGGGCAACAAAATCATAAAGAAATTCGAGTAAATTACAAATATTTCGATCGCCATATTGGATCTGCCATTTTGAATTTTGAATAGTGATTAGCAACCTCAAAATTATCACAGTAACAAGTTTCAAGTTTTGCTTAATATTTTTAATTTAGTCCGCCTTATTGTGTCCGCCATTTTGAATTTCTTTAGTCTAACTTTCCATTCATCATCAGCAACTACAAAACCATAATGGGACCAGTTAAACAAAAATCTGATCTTGGAAAATCCTTTTCTATCAGTTCTTGTCACCACATCTATTTTTTTTCTTTAGGTGCTTCATAAATTCAGTTCCACCACTATTAAAAGTGATTTTTCAATTTTTCGTTTAAAAGTTCATGTTTTAAGCTTTCATTTAAGCCCTACTAAAAATTTGTATCACGTCGCATTTTTTACTTGTAGGGACTCAAAAAATGCTAAAAAGAACATTGACCGAATGAAAAAAGGTTTGTAACCTATTTTTTTTGTTCACTGCGACCTAAAGATTCAATAAGAGAATCGAATTTTTTTTGTTACCCAGTGTAATTAGTTACCATGAATTATTCAATTTTTCATTCAAAAATAGTGAAACACCAACAGTATCTTAGTAAAATTATAGTAATCGGAGTACTGTCTCTGAGTAATATTTGACCAATGAAATAATAGGTTTTCATAGTTTATTAGCAACATTTTTTACTAATTGAATGAGTAATTCCATAAAAATGTAATTTACGTTTATGGCATAATAATTTTTGACCAATTCAAATTTAGAAATTGCATAAAATATTCCATATGATTATTTATTTCATACAATTGCACAAGTCTGTACTTGGTTGGAAAAATCATTTTGATAATAATTTTCCGTATTATAAAAATATTAAACAAATTAATTTTAAGGTAATTTGTTTCATTTTTTATAAGACACGACAAGGACAATGTTTTTATTGTTGCCTCAAATAACATGATGTGACAATGAAAATTTTTTTTTTTAATTTTGTTACAAAGTAATTTACAGATTCATTAATTTTACTCGAGTTTAAAATTTCTTCTTTATTAGGAAATAGGGAGGACATGTTTTTTCAATGCAAATGTTATTTACATTGATATCTTAAAGACTCACAAAGATCCAAACGAATATATCCTAGAAATGTTCATTTTAATTCAATTTTTTCAAATTTGACAATAATTTATCGATATTATTTGGTTTTGAATATAATTATCGTCACCATATCTTGAAATTATATATTTCCGATTACTTACCTATTCGTTTACTTGAATTGGTTAAAATTTGAATGAGATAACTCGATTTTACAATTTTGTAATTTTAAGCAAGATTTAATTACTTTCAATATATGGTACCAGGTATGGTAAAATTGTTGTCAAAGATGAAAAAATTGAATAAAAATGAAAATATCTAAGATAAATTTGTTTGGATCTTTATGAGTCTTTAAGATATTGACTAAAATAATATATAGAGTTGTAAAAATATATTCTTCTTGTCTCTTAATAAAGAGAAAACTTTAAAATCAAGCAAAAATTACTGGAGCTACAAGTTACTTTTTACAAAAATTTAAAAAAAAAATTTGAAGTATTAAATGATATTGGGGTGTACGAGAAAAAATAACATACCATTCTTCTCAGTTTTTCATATCCTACAAAGTCTACTATGTCCTATTAAAAGTATATTTAGATTTATATTTACCTTATCTTGTATACTACTAGTTGAAAAAATAATTATTTATTTACATTTCCTTTAAAAGTACGTCTTCAAAAGAACTAAAATTAAACAATATCAAAGAAAGGATGAAACATGATTATCCTTCAATTCGACAGCAAAGTCAAATATATTTTTTTGGAAGGAAAACCTTTTTGAAAATTGTATCAATGATTTCCCATGGGTTACTTAAAACTAAGAAAATCGCGAATCCCAAAGCCGAAATGCTGACTTTAACTTGTCGTAGTCGTTGAGAGAGTAATATATCAAGCAGCAAAAAAGCACGAAGAAGAGTTGAAACAACAACGGTAAACGTTCGTTCGTGCTGGAGTCGGATCTCACCACATCACCCCAGTTGAGAGGAAGGATCCACTCAAAACTTCACCTCTTCACTAACACCTTATACATATATACCAGCACATAAATAAAAAGTGGCCGTCAAATGAGCCATTCGTTCGTTACTGCCAAGAAAAATGTAAAAGTGAAATATTAAAATTTTGTAATTATTTACAATTTTTATTAAAAAACTCTCGTTACTCTTTCAAACAATACTAACAATGCATTTAAAAACACTGTTTATGTTCTACGTGAAGGATTAATATATTTACTAAATATTTGCCTAATTATCGACGCCAAGTTTAAATATCCTCGACACTAAGTGCAAATTAACTTGACACTTTTACAAATAGAGCGAACGCTACGGTTCTATAATTTACCTACGAATCCCAGCTCGACCTTTTAGGGTTTGATTAGTACAAAATCCTGAATAATGGCTTCGGGTATTTGCGCGAGTAACCTATGTAAATAGAGGTCGGTTGATAGTTCGTTACATGGACGGAATCGACTAAACATGCATTATGGGAAATGAGGATTTGTGAAATCAATACTTGGCTATTCAGAATTCAAATACATAACAAATACTTTTTTGAGAAATAATATGTGTACTTAAATATCGTAGGCGTTAAATCCTGTTGAAAATCAGTTCCATCGAGGTTCAATTCAGAAATAGACCAAACGTGACATTTTAGTTCTGAAGTGGTCACGTTTTCTCTCTTCACTTGATTTTAAAAGAAAACGGTACTTAGAGTATCTCCGTATATCGAAAAAGAATCGATATTGATATACATTTCTCCAATAAGAGTATCTTCTTAAGTAGGATTATTATCTATGGTGTGATTTCGATAAAGTATGTTTTAAATACAAAATTGTGCAGAGTATTAGTAAGACTTTATTAGTTTTGTAACTGGATAAAATGTTCATCCATTTTTGTCCAACAAAAAATTTGTTGACGCGGCATTAAATTTGCTTTTGAAACATTAATTCAAAGAAATTTAATGAAAAAATTCTCCACAAAATTGCCTTAAAGCAAGGCCATAAATAAACAAAAACTAAGAGTTCTTTTTTTATGGAGAACCCATGTAAAAATTTGCAGCAAAATCTTAAGAAAATTGAAGTTAAATGCTCCATTTTCAGTACTAAAAATATTAAATCTTTTAATTCCTTTCTGTATAATATAAATTGTAGAACTAACAATGTCATTGTTCAATTACGGTAATAATTTAGGCCTGATAATCAAATGTGCGTTACTAATTGTTGCATGTAATTGATCAAATTAGATAAAATTAGTTAAAAAGATGGTTGACTGTGATTTATTATAAATCATTTATCAATATTTGCCCTTTGATATTTAAAGAATATTATTTTACTTCAATATTTGATATTAGAAAAAGCAAAAGTTTTCAGCAAAGTTTCGTACGTGATGCATCGTAGTTTATTACAGAGACCATTATTTGATTTTAAGAGAATATTTACTAAGGGGAATTTAATCTGTGTATTCGATATTGTAAAATGTAATAAATGTCGAGAAGTAAAAACGACTGCTTTGAAATTGATATCTTGTGCAATACTTGTTTTTTCTAAAGCATATAGCTACTTTCTGATTAACTTCTTTTCTTGCAGAAATAAACGGAAAATTATCGACTTTTCTTTGTAAACTCCCAATATTCATAAAACTGGTAAAATTAACTTCTTTCACTAAGTACACAAAAATTCTATAGAAATAAAGGATTAAAATGTCAGTACCAGTTTGCCATTTGATAATGTTTTTAAATTATATACGTTTTAGAGTGGAAAAAGTTTGAAAGTGTCGTTCTTGTTCCATTCTGCTTCCATTAAGTTAATTGAATAGTTAATTTTCAGCTTTATAATTTTAATCAGGTTCAAGTTTCACATTTATTTTGTGAATTTTCTTTGTAACTATTAAATTTTTATTTTTGAATATCCATCAGAGGCCGTAAGTATAATTATTCGCTTAATAGGTAAATAGGTGCAGGTAATACGTATTTCGATAAAATTCTCTCTTCAAGAAATTCGATTAATTTAAAAAATTGTTTCCTCGGTAAAATCCCGATCTACATAAATTGGATTTTTCTCTTTTAATCCCACGTCTCATGATGAGGCGAATAAATGGTGTGTAGCATAGGCTGATAGAGCGTGTTCCACTGATTGAAAATTCAGGTTTAAAAGACATAAAAATAAATGGGTATACGCAATAGAAAGTAACTCTGCATTTTGAATTTTCTCTCGTAAAATAGAAATAAAAACAAATGCATGTACATTTAAAAGTGGAATTTTCAAATCTTTAATAACTGTCAAATTGTTGATCTTTTTTAAGCAAATTGCGTATGTAACAATTAAAACGTGAATACACGAAAAGTATTGAGACAATGAAATATCAACCAAAATATTTACTGTAAGATTTTAATCAATATTGCAAAACAATTCAACGATCAATTAAAAAAAAATGTTACAGGAAGAATTACGAGAATCAGAGAGAAATTTGGAGGTTATTGTTGAAACAGTTCATTGTTACACAGTTTGGATAAACAACAGGTGTTTGTACTCTTCAATCCCAATAACCGTAACAAACGTGGAATTGGTACACATTTATGTGAATAACACAAAGCATTGCAAGAACGTTCGACAATGTAGAAATTGAGCAAAACGAAAAAAAAAATATATTGAAAATAAAAAATAGCGAACGCACGTCTGAAAAAAAGAATGCATAATTTTATCAAATTACAGTTTATTTCTATCTACATTTATGTATAATACCCATGTCTGTACCAAAATATTTTTCGAATGTTTTGAAACGTGAGAAATTGGTTTACCACAATTGAATGACTACATCGGTATATTAGATGTTTCAGAAAAATACACATAACTGTGCTGAGAAAAATGCAGAGAAAAAATAGATAATTTTATTGTTTTACTAAATGAAATTAACTGATGACAAAGTGGGTGCGGGTTGACTGGTTAAAAAACAGACACCAAAATAACTGATAATCGAAAAGCCGACAGTAAAGAAACCGACACTTCAAAAGTGTCTGTCCGCTTGTCGACGTGTCTATTTATGCACGTGTCGGCTTTTTGATTTATCTGTTTTTCCCAACCAAAAAAGTTGAGGAATTGTTAATACGACCATTAAAAAGAATACAATATACAGGGTGTCAAAAACTGGGTTGCAATATTTTAGGTCTAGATTCTGTGAAATATAATCAGCAAAAACTTTGGTACCAAAATTCGATCTGGAGAATTTTTTAACAAAAAAATCACTCGCTGTGTCATAACTCGTCGGCTTTTAAAGTTTGTTCAACGAGTAGATACTCATTTTAAAGGTTATTTCAAGCTCTACAATTCGTATTATAACAACCTTTGTATTTCTCTCGTTATATAACCATTTAAAGGGGTAAAAATGCCGGGTTTTCGAGTTGACTAAATCCATCTTTGACAATTGTGCTTCATGAAAAGATTCCTCATTGGCTGAATTTTTAAGCCCCACAACTTTTTTGAATGTGATATTTTTAAGGTATTAACTATATACTTAAAAAAAATTTTTAAATATTTTTAAAAGTCGTATAAGTAGTAATTTTACTACTGATTATACTCAAGTGTCTTTTCCTCCAGTCTATAAATAAAACATTTCGCAGTGAAAATCTATTCTAAAATTAGTATCCACAATACTAAATTGTTAATGAAATCTTCGTGTTACGTACTACCGCGTGTAAAATTCATTAAAAGATTTATTTTATGAAAACGATTGGGAATTAACTTATTTCATTTTTTATACAAGTTTTTGAATATCCTGTAAATAAATATAAAAAAAAATATATCTATGAAGTAATATCCTGACAAATTAGGAACCTTATTTTTATTTTATTTTGAGTTAAGTAACGTCAACTAATTTTGTAGTGAAACGGGTTTCGTTTTTATCTCAAAGGATCCTAATTTAATTCTGTTTTTGTACATTTCGCTCTCCAAATAATTCTGCTAACAAGTTCCATTTTATCACTTTTAGAAGAGTGCCTTAATTATTTAAGTCCTTCCTTATCTTTAATCAAATGTTGTGCTCTAAATTTTCTTCCATAAAAACCGATCAACTATTTTGTAATTTTCATTTTGTTTTAAATTTCGCTTTTCAAAAATTAATCAATCTCCCATCACGATTCGATACGTATGATGAAGTTACGAGAATATAAATATATTATATTTTTTTAAGAAAATCGTAATGACAAGACCTGACTTAGGTCACGAAGTTAAACCAACATCTATCATATTTATAGCAATTCCGTTGTTATAATGAATACAATGCACATAATTTCTTGTACAGCGCTGTTCCTAACCTCAACATTTTGTTTAATTTCCATCTTGTCCAGCCGACATTTCGGATATATTTTCTGGACCAAACTAGTTCGGTTGCAACAACCCAACTTTTCAGACCAAACTCATTTAGATATCATAACTAACTCAATAGGTTGATTCAGTAACATCTCACGGTTTAGTCTAAATAATTAAGTTTGGTTGCAGCAAACAAGAGCTTTTTAAGGTTATGTAAAAAAAGATGTTGGTTGCTAGAACACTAATCATGGTTGCAGTAATTTCGCAGTTTGGTAGCTATATTGACAATCTGAAAACCTCATTGGCAGGCTAATCGAGTTTGGTTGGAACAGTTAGGTTTCTGCAACCGAACCGGTTTCGATTACGGAATATTCACCGAGCGATAATTCCTCAAGGTGATGCGTGGACTATTCACATGTATACAATAGTAACGAGGGATCGTGTACTAAAGCGAATTAACTCGTTAACGTCCAGAATTCTACAAGACGTCTCCTTAATTAATCGCATCGGAAACAATAGTTACTACCAGATAACTATAACGCCAATTTTTGTTATTTCGGCTTGAATGGTCCTCTTTTGAAACCTGATATTTATTTTTTGTTTGCACTAAACGTTGATCATTTTTAATATATCCACCTTATGCATTACCATTATATTTAGTTGCTTTGCAAAAAGGAAACAATTATATATTGTAAAAATTTTCTTAATTAAAGTCACTCACTTTGAATTTTAAAGACTATACTTTTTAAACTTCAAAGAAGAATTCATTTTTTCATCTGATATATGGCGTAAACCCAACTACATAATGTTTACGTATACAAATTAATATTTTGGTGTTCGGGTCTAAAAACCGACCAACCGAAGAACCGACAAGCAAAATATCCTACAGTCAATAAACCGACAGCATAACAATCAACTTAGTAAAGTACCAAAAACAGTATATTCTCTGTTGGCTTTTAGACTGATATCTTTTTGGTTTCTAGGTTTTTCTAGCCGCAACCAAAACAGTTTGTGCAATTTAATTATTCGAATTTTATGCTGATGGTTTTTAGTCTGTCGGTGGCCATATTAAAAACTTAGTTGGTCATATAAAAAATAAACCCCAGATTTGAAAAGTAAACGCTCCGAAACTCTTTAGTCACAATTTATATTAGTGCTGTGCCACGGTAACTAACTTTTTCCAACATGATGAAATGAAGGTATATTTTGTGAAATTCTGGCCATTAACCGAGTGCACTTCAAAAACCAGACAAATCACAAAACAGACACCTCAAAATACAGACATTCAAAAATTTACATATTCTGAAAATGTAATTAATGATTGAATTTTATGTAAGCTCAATAAATAATCCGTGGGTTAAACTGATGTGATCTTCAAGTCACTTACAAAATTAATCCCTTGGACATGCATTATTGACCTTGAAATGATGTTCCTGTGAGACCTCAAGGATGGCTGCCCGAGATTATATTTTGTGCAGTATGGTTTTTGAATGTCGGGTTTTGAAGTGTCTGTTTTATGATTTATCGGATTTTTGAAGTGCACCCCATTAACCGGTTAATAAGACCTATTGAGTTTAACGGGTTGAAATGTACAAATACAAATATTATCCTCATAGGACTGTTTGGTTCTGCTAAGCAGACAGTTTTGGCACTTACGACCATACTCTTTGGTTCTAAGGACCATTTGTTTTGGTATTTATGAAGCTCACAAGGTTCAACCAAACCGGTTTGGTTAGCAAATTACATTAATTGCTTTCCTTATCACTTTCATTGAATTGTCTGATGTTTTGACTATCAGTACTAGAAGAGGAGTAATTTAAACCATTAGTCGAACTTCAAATAACGATAAGGTCATCCTAAGGTTATCAATCAGGTTATCTCTTATTTATAAATGTAAGCAAAAATTTTATTATGCGGGATTCTGCGTTTTCTGAATTCAATTTTCTGGATGTTTAGTCAATCGACTACTTGATTGCATGGAATTGTTCCAGCGTCGCATAAAACAATGGCATTACGCATTCCTGCTGCAAGTTGAGTGAGAATTAAACCAGTAAAGCAAAATACATTATCGTGGTTACATTCAACGGCCATGGAGGGAAAGCGTAACCGATATAATTAAATTTCACACTGTCGGCGCGCCGAAGCCTCGCCGTCGTAAAAGCATTACGCTCATTACCTGTCGGTTTCATCTCCGAAAAAGCTCCTAACATTATCGCGATTGTAAAATAGCCGAGAGATCGTAACAGGGAAAATAAGTAGTTGAATAAACGCACCGAGGTAAGTCGAGCGATTTCGAGAGACCGTGACCTATTAAACGTAAGACGTTGGAGCTTTCGAGCCTCGCGAAAAGCACGGGGACTATCGGACGATTAAGAAAACGCGCTGCACCCAAAGTACTATATAAACAAGGGATTCCTCGATAACGTCCAACCCTCCAACACGCCCTGTCGGTGGCCGCCCTACACCGACGAGGAAGGGAAAAGCTTCCGTGGAAATCAGCACCGGAACGATCTTTTAACGTCGCCCTTGCATTAGGTGCATATTGCGGTGCCTCAAATGTTTATCACGTGACGTCACTCGCCTTCGTCCGACGTCGCGACGTAAGGGGAAACGTCGGGAACGTAGGCTTTAAGCGGGAAGGTGAGGTTCGTCGCCATGGAAACGAAGCTTTAGGAGTTTGGGGGATCGATGAAGCAGTGGCGTAGCATCAGGTGGCGGCCTCGGAGTCCGATCGCGTCCAACAAGTGGTACGCTAAGGGGTGTCTGCGGTTGCGAGATTGTTGATATCGGAGTCGGTCCGTGACGTGTCCCTACACACCCCCGTCCATCGTGGCATCGATGTCGGTCGTAAACTTCTCTACCGTATGATGCGTTTGCGGCGATTCCGTAACTCGAACACCTGAAAATCCACTTCCCGAAATCCGACTTCCCTACGACGAGGTGTCCTACGACGAGGTACCCTACGACGACGGCCACCTGGTTCCGTTATTCGAAACCGCACCGACCGGCGGCTTACGTGTCGCAACCGACGCCAGCCACCTCCTACTTGGCCGTGCGTGCCGAATGTGCTTTCGCATTTTCGCATCATCCCTAATGGCGACGATTACCTAGCTCCTTACCTGCTTTATGGCAGGTCGTTTTTTATCCTCGCTTCGCAGTGTCATGCAATGAACCTTGCCGTAGGTTAGGATGTCAAGGACGTCAACAAGTGCCAGTGATATCGATTTTACCCACAGTCCGATATATTGTTCATTGCTAAGTCCTGCAACAGTAGTCGAAGCGAAAAGTTTTAGGACCGTGTCAACATAGCCGAATTTACACGAGATTCTTGCGGGATGTTGCGGTCCCCAGGTTGCCATTATCTAATTAAAGCATTTTGGCGCTTCCGGGATGAAATTAATTAATTTCTGCCGGTTTGATGTTGCTCAATTCTATTACACAGGTCAAGAAAATAAGACTGATTACCATAACCAGAAATAGGACTAACTTTTCCAAACGTTTTCGATGCGCTGAATCTAAATCTATCAGCAGAATTGTTCCATCATATCAAGATTTTCAGATATCCTAACCTAAAAGTGCAGAAAACACTGTTTTTATCCATTATTGGTAAGTTTTTGTGGCTGAACAAAATTGTTGTTTGCAATTTGGCAAAACGCAGATTAATGTGTTATTCATCAGCTTTAAAATGCATTTGTAATAATTCCTATTCTTTTTTTTGTCATCGAGTTATCGAAGTTTTTGTTAAGGCGCGATTATGATTTTCGTTTTTAGCGCTTTTGGGTTAGGATATCTTAAAATCTGGACGTAATAGAGCAATTCTGAGATCAGATTTGGATTCAGCACATATAAACCCTTCGGAAAAGTATATTGAGGTTTCTGATGAACGCACTTTAATCAGGTTTTTGCCAAATTATGAACAAAAAATTTGTTTCACCAAAAAAACGTATAAAAATTGCGTGAAAACGATGTTCTTCGCACTTTTAAGTTAGGATATCTCAAAATCTTGAAGTGGTAGAACAATTTGGACTAAGAAAGTCGGCTTTCTTTTGTTAATTATTTTCATACGACTAAACATTTACTAAATATATGAAAATCATATTCATACCTTGACAAAAACTTAGATAACCCGATGAAAAAATATCAGATCGGAATGACTAAAAACGCACTTCCAACCTGATGAATAGCGCTTCAATTTGCGCTGTCCTAAATTGCGAATAAAAATTTTGTTCTGCCACAAAAACCTACTAAAAAATGGTAAAAAAAACGATATTTTTGCACTTTTATGTTATGATATATAAAAATCTTGACGTGGTAGAACAATTTTGCGGCCTGATTAGGATTCAAGGCGACAAAAACCTTCGGAAAATCACAATCCGGTTTCTGGTTATAAATTTTGTTGGCCTGTGTTTTCATAATCAAAAAAATTCTTAATTTAAGGCAAAGAATAAATGGGATACATGTAAAATTTTCGATATAGATGTTCGGTTTGATAAGAAATATAATAAAAAAATCTCCAATAATTGTTGTCGATCGCAATATCGAAAAAATGTGCTGACACGAGTGGATGAAGCCCACGAGGAAATGTAATTTTCGCCTGAAGATGGGACCTCCAAAACTGATCAATTCGTTTAAAGTATCCCGAAATCTAACACCTTAAAGCAAATACGAAAATTTAAAAAATATTGAAGTAAAATATACTTTAAGTAGTAACAATCCCCGACGTATCTAATTCACAGTAGGTACGCACTGTTACTACTTAAACCATGGCATGTTTTAATCAAGATGTCAACAACGATTTTTAAATTTTTCCTAATTACAAAACAATCTAATTTGCTATCAGGTGTCAGCTCTCATCATACTAAAACCGAATTTATCAGTATTGGAGTTTCCATCTTGAGGTTAGACAACACCTAACGCGAACGAAACATCGTACGGACTGTTACTACTTAAATTCCTAGCTGCTCTATATCATGCGCGAATTCAACAACAATTTTTTAAAGTTTCCCAAGTGATAATTTAATCGAATTTATAGTTATGTATTAGTGGTTATTATCGTTTTAATAGTATTACGTTGGAACTTAATTTTGTTGTGCGTATTAAGTAATTAGAAACCTAGTATCAGTAATCAATTTTAATTACTCGCAAAGCATAGTTAGCTACGTTTAATGAGTGAAGTCTGCTAAGAATTGTGCGAATGTCTCATGATTAAGTATTTAATATTTTTATGAATTTAATTCACAGAGTAACTTCATTGATAATTATATCTATTTATCAGACTCTTTCTGAAAATATTTTCGAGAGATACTATTCATGTAAGTGTTTTAGTAATTTATTAGTACCTAATCCTTTGGGATAATTACTACTAGCTGTAACTGGTATTAATTCGTATTTTCCAATAGCAACTAAGGGTGGGTAAGCATAAAATTAACAATGCCCTTTATAAAATAATATTAATCGCCTCATTAATCGTTACAGACTGGCTAAAAGTAATAGTAAATGTAAATAATAAACTAATATCGATATTCTATAATAGCAAGTGGTGAAGTTGACAAATTTAAAATGCTATAAATTATGCACGGATAATTAATAATTATTTAATAAGAAACTGTAATTGTATTACATAAATATTATGATAATGGAATTAAACTGATTAATTATGCTTCATAATTACAGAAATTAAAGAATATTAGTGTTCCTCTTTGATTCTGTCAATCTTATTAGTACTTGGCTAGTTTTTGTATAAACGTTAGAACATGCATTTACGTGATGTAAAATCATAATTGAAAACACTTAAGTTGCAATAAAAAACAAGCATAGTTAATGAACGTTATCACGAATGTTTAAAGTGCGTTTTTAATTACAGAGTAACTACACCATAATTGTACTTTTTAATTACGCAGTACCACGCAAGAAATCAACACAATGTTACTTTGACAAGACTTAGTATGTTATATGACTTTGGGATCTTTGGGTGCGAGTTTATAGTCTATTTAGCTTCATTAGTCACGATTTGAACTTAAAAAAATATGGCGAATTTTATAATTATTATCAGATCAATCTTAGTATCAAAGGATTCTTAGGGTAGCTGATAACTAATTCAATGGCTGATTTAAAACTCTAAGATGGCAAATCCAATATACCGGTCGATTTAAAAAAAATCTCTGAGTTTTTTAAAAAACTTATCTGGTATTTTAGTTTATCGGTTATAAATAAAAATTGAGATTTTCTAAAGTAAAATCCTCATAACCTTGAAATTTTATTATATGTACATGGTGAAGAAACTATGAATGTTGTTATTCAACAAATTAGACAAAACAATAACAAAAAAAATGTTAATTTGTTCGGAACAAGGATAGGTAAAAAATTGTCTTGTAAATTTGCATTGTCTGATCAGTTTTGCCTGTTTTCACTTAATATTTCTAACGTAATTATTTCCAGTATTTCCGTTACCGGCAACTTTTTGACATTTCCTTTGTCGTAGAATATCGAAATTTTTTTTTAATCTTCTGAAGTCTAGGTTTTTTTATTCCATCCATGTATGTTATTTGAAATATCCTAAATAATCCTTTGGAATATTCTTTTAAGCTATGACACTGTTAAAAAAACATTGTTAAAATATGGATGCAGATGTAGGTAATTTATTATATATTCATAGGCATTCCCATTGTAAATAACTGCAGTAAAACATCTTAGTATTAACCCATTAATTCCAGAAATGCACAATTCTTAATTGTTGTTTCATACTTATTTTCTGGAATAAAAAAATTGAAATTGAATTGGAAATACTTACTCTACTATTTTGTTAGGGCTTTATTTCGTTTAGTGCAGTCAGAATGGTATTTTAATGGCTCCTAAAATCCACGATGGCGCATTTAATAAAAATGTTAACAAAATTTCATGTATCGTTATTTCTGATGTTATTTTTGTATCAATAAAATTGAGGAATCAATGCTAAAATACAACAAAAAGTGCACAAAATCTATGATCTTTTTTCTTTCGGCTCGAATTATTCTAACATTTTGAAAACATCAATATGTCAGTAAAATAAACCTCATTTGATGCACTATGAACATTATTAATGAAATCTATAAATCTCTACTCTTATATTGTCCAGAAAGTACTGGTACCGAAGTTTTGGGTATCTTCGATCAGAAATTTAATCTTGGCGGATTAATGGCGGATTCAATATTGTATATACCAAATTTCATAAAATTCTTCAAAATTGCGAGATAAAGTTTGTAGAAGGTTTTGTGGGGTGGTTTCTCATGAATTTAAGATTAGATTATTAGAATTCATGACGGCGAGTTGAATATGGCCAACCAAATTTCATGAAATTACTCAAAGCTACTAGACATATGAATTTCGTCACTAATTTTCATAATTGATCAAATAACATTTAAGTGAGCCATTAATGTTGCAAGTCATCACAACTAGTTAAAATTCAGAAAAACTGTTGTACTAACTCTGCTATTTGATGCAACTATGCTGCAGTTTGTATGGCTAGTTTTTAGAGATAATGTGTACTTATTAAAGGAAGTGCAACAAGTCTTCATTAGAATACTAAGTTTTATACATCTATGTAACACACTTTAGGTATCTGATATATTTGAAAGGATTTATGCCTTCTTTTACATTTGCTGCAAGATAAATTCAGTCGAACAGGTAATTTAAAACGTCGATGCTTACAAAGAGAGAAGTCTTTCAACTATTACATTTCAAATGTCGCAACTTTTCGTTTATAATTTAAAATATTTTTTCGGTACTATAGCCGCAAAAACCGATTTTGCGGCCTACTTTTAGTCCGTGAAATGAAATTTCACGGATCACAAGAAACATGAATATGCGCTGTCAAAAACATAATCCATACGGACTAAATGCAGTCCACGAAATCGAATTTTTACAGCTTTTAGTATCAAAACATAATGTTCGGCACACGGCCGTAAAATCGAGTTTTACGGCCTTGTACCGAAAAATACTATTTCTAAATTAAATTAACGTATTAGGTTTAAAAACTTACATATGTTCCAACTTGAAAAACCGTTCTTCAACTTACCATATTTGTTAAAATTTGAAGTTTTTTATCTAAAAATTTATTTATCCTAAATAGCGATTTAATTCACGTAAATTAGAGCGCTTGCAAACTGAAATGACTCGTTTGCTTCATGAATACCCACTTAGTAAAATCACTATCATTCTCTGGTCTCTTTTGTCTCTTGCATAATAAGCTTTACGATTCCTTTATGACAAAGAACATTGGACAAATGATCCAGTAAAAAATGAAGCAGCAACGAATCATTTGGTTTCAAGCGCCGAGAGTGTGCCTGACTGCGCTGTCTGCATCTACTGCGCATTGACGCACGGACGACAGAAGCAGAGGGTGAGCACGTTATCGACCTTAAAACGGATGTAACGAGCACAATTGTTCATTGTTGTTTAACATACAACATTTATTAAACATTGTTGAATCCATATATTATGAATGCTGCAGTTAAATTGAGATTTAACAATCCATGGAGATCAAAACAGCATCCTGAATCGTGTAACGTTCGTTCATTCTGAATATTTGACCCTACAATTCGAAACATTAAAAACGTAATGACAATTTCGAATGAAGTAAAGATAACATTGTTATTTGAAATGCAGAATTTTTATATGCTGTTATAGGTTTTGAGTCACTGTGTTCACAGTAGATGTTGACGTCGCGGTCAGACATGCTATGTAAGGAATTCTTTCAAACTTTTAATTTTCATAGAACTGACAATGATCTCTTAAAACAAAGGGGCACAAAATTTGGCAGTGTATACATATAGGATCTGGTGTAGACGAAAACTTGCATAGTTATTTTAGATCAGACGTCCGTAAATGCCAAATTTCATATATTTTTCTGCGAACTGCATAGACAATTTTTGGTAGTCGCAGCAAAAAACCATTGTTCTTTTGACTCTGGACATATATGGATATAATCTTTGGCGGTGTATCTTTCCAAAACATCAATGCTGCACCGTGTGCCTATTGTAAAAGTCGCAGTATAGAGCCAAATTCCAGTCCAATTCTTTTTTTTTCAAAATATGTAGTTTATTTGAAAATTCATTATAACAGAAAAAAAAACTCTTCAACCGCTAAAAATATATTTTTGTGCCTTGATTAGAAAAACGCTGGTAACGTTTTTCACACGATTCTATTCAAGCGCCAATCGCGTATTAAATTATTATTTCACTGTGATACGGGGAAAAATATTTCCAATGTATTGCCAATTATTCATTATATATTTTAACGAATATTTATGACGAAATAGTCGATTTTCGAAAGTAGAAATTCGGCACATACTCCAAAAATGATTGTAACATAAAACATTGTATTAAGTTATTAATCCTCTTCTACGGCAAGGGTTTTGGTCAATCCAGCTGATGTAGTATTTCTAATAGTTTTTAAGGACTTTTAAATGTGAGTTTAGGTTTAAATTTGCAAAATTCAAAATAATGGGTCCAATATGGTGGATACCTTATCGAAAAATTTTACAGGAATAAAAGAAATATTAATTTATTCTACGCCAAAATCAGACAATAAATTATACAAATCTGTATTTCTTTTTTTAAAGGGACAGAAATAAATATTGAAAACAACCCATTAAAATCACAGTTTTAACAGTTTCTTTTAAGATTAACCGGGAGGTAGAAATGCATTAAAATAGTTTATAAGTTATGTGTTTTAGCTGCTATAAAACTTAAGGTACACCAAGAATTTTTGTTTTCTATTTTTGTATGCAACAAAAAAACTACTTAAAACCCTCTAAAAAAGTACAAGATGATGTGCGTTACAAAGGTACATTTTTTTTATGTCAAATATTCAAATCTTGAGAGAATTCATCGTATATTTTTTATCTTGTACGTTGGAAATAATATAAATTATTGTAACACTTTTCATTTGATCAGAAATTGTATTTTAGAAAAAGTGAATTCCATTAGTTCGGCTTTAATGTGTAATATAATAGTACGAAATTCATTTTGCGATAAATAAATATAATGATTTCTTGATACTTAGTGTAATAGTAAAACAAAAGAAAGCAAATGGTTGAGGCTACTATCTCACTTTTAAATAAATCATCCTCAGCATAGATATGAACAATTTTTAATTTCGATTTGGATGTGAAAAATTCACTGAAATAGTTGTTTCGAGTCAACATTGAAGATAAATTTATGAAAGTACACAACAATTGATATTCAAACTATTTATAATACTTCGGTCAGTATTCCCATTGGATACGGATGTATTTCAACAACTATTTAGATATAATAGAGTTGTTATTACGAAACTAAATAAATGTCTCTGAATCTATCACAAGTTGTGTCAATGAAATATGTAATTTACGAGGATTACTATAACATATGATATCTTATACCAAAGGATTTTTAAGACAGGTATATTTACAAATAAAAAGGAACAAGTTTAGAAAATTTAAAAAAATAAATAAAGTTGAAAAAATGAAATCATGAGAATCTTCATTAATAAATTTGTACCAAAAACGATTCGTATAACCATCGAAAGCCTTTTATTTATCAATTAAAATTTTAAATATTTAATATTTGTAAGATTACAATTTTATTTATTTGTCAAAAAATAATTTTTTCAGTGTTCAAAACACATATTTTACCGGTGCTTGTTTTCACATGGTAAAATAAAATTATGAGAAAACAGATACTATACATGGAAATACAGAATAAAACAGTGCAAGTGAGAAACTATTTGAATTTTGATGTATCTTCACATTTTTTTATACGATAATAGAGTAAATGATCACGTGTAGACTTAACGAAATCCCAAGCATTCCTTCATTGATTTCTTGAGAATTATATTTAGATATCCATGCCGCATTAAAGCGATTTAATTTATGAATTAGGTTTTAAAATATTTACGCCTGCTTTAGGCTTTTGATACACTTTAATCGATTTTTTATACAGCTATTTAATCCGTTTATATACTATAATTAAACATTATTTTGGTATCCACCTTTAATGGTATTAAATAGAATATTATATACGGCGTGATGGTCGTGCGGGCTAAGGCGTCAGTCTTAGTCCGCCCGAACTGAACGTCGCGAAGGGCCCGAGTTCGAATCCCCGTCCTGCAATTTTCTCTGCTTATGTCCAGTGTGGAATAACCGGGGAACTTTGCTGGGCGAAGGTACGAATTTGGGACCGCTGCCGACCCCCGTCGGCAGTTATCGGTACCGTCAGCGTCTTATCCGCGGTCGGTACGTCGTGGGTCTTATCTCGGATAAAGAGGGGATAAGCCCCGCGTCGTACTCGCTAAGGCACAGCCCGCCGAATCTGCTGGTGGTACCGATATTGGGGTAGGGGGGACTGGCTCTGGGTGGGTGTTGTGTTGTATATGCCTAGTTCTGTCATTGTACTGTCTGTCTCTGTCCTGTACCTCTCCACCCGAGAGCCGACCCGCAAATAGACAAATCGTCATTAACGCGGGGTAAAATAACCTGTCCCTGTCCTCCTCCTTAAATAGAATATTATTCTAGTAATTTAGAATAATCTGAAATATTTTAAGTTATATTATTACCGTATTCAATACATATTTGTTATAACAAATTTGCTCGTCTGACTAAGTGAATGTAATAATTCGGCATTTTGTTTGCTGCTTACAAAATTGTCTTACAATACGTTTATAACAAAAATAATGTAATATGTAAATTAGAATGACGTTCTTTTACCAGACAATCTTCACATTAAATATCAATAAACAAGTTATTCATCATTCATATTATTCTTCAAGCGGTAATATCATTTTCGCAAAAATGACATGTCCCAGAAGCTCTTTATTAGGTTCAAAATGGGAATAAAAGTACTACTTCCATATTTGCTTTACGATACCAGGTGTTATTTTATAATGGAATAGTAGAGTGCAAGAATATTCGCAGTATTATTGAGAGACATAAAAATTCGTTGAATTTTTAAAAATATACTGTATTGGAAACATTATTGTTATTATTGAAAATATGAATTGTATATTTTGAAAAATAGTGGAAGAGTAGTGGTCGATTATTTAATAAATCCATAATATATTATATTTAAAAAAAAAATTAATAAAGCATTAAATAATATACGATTGTATTAATAAAAATAAAGAAACGTTTGACATTTCTTGTTCTTTATATGCCGTACGAAACGTATATTTCTCAATACAAAAGTAGAAATTTGTTTTTAAACTGGTTTTTCTCATCACAAATCAATACAAATTTCATTAGTAATAAGTTTTGAAACAAAAAATGTGTTTATATTTTAAAATTAATGGAGAATAAAAGTAACTAACGTATAAATAAAATAGTAATGAATCGTTCATTAAAATAATTATTATTAATAACAATTTAGTACAGAAAGAAGGATACATGTCAGCACGAAATAGCTAAATAAATATTTATTATTATCTAACATATTGTATGTAGGAGGTTGTTGATTACACAGGTCAACATAATTTTGTTGTGAATCTGTGAGCGAAGACAGAAGTCTCTGATCACGTTAGGATTTTGAGATATTTGAAGTTGTGACCTCGAAAACCGTTTTTCATATACATATATGCATGGCAGACATTCCGTTGATGGACGTTGTCATAATTTAAAATAGCCGTTTAAAGGGTAAGGGTAGGACTAAAAAACGTAAATAATGCAGAAAACTAAAATTGTTGCATCCTGTACGTAACCTCAAATATAGCAAAAAAAAAGGTTTTTCGATTACATAACCTTAAATATCTTAAAATTCGGAGGTGATGGACCATTTCTGACTTCGAATTCGAATTCTACGCACAAAATTGTGTCAGAAATGACTCACAGCTTCCTAGCAGCATCCAAGACCCACTTTTTTTAGATCTGTGATATGAATCCGGTGTCAGATTTTCAAAATACAAAATTGCGAATCCAATAATATCGATACAAATTAAAAAAAAAACATTGATTTTTTCTGATATATAGCGTATAGGGGTTTTATGGTAATAGACAAAAAATCTGATGACAAATTTTCAAAATACAAAATGACGGATTCAAGAGCTGCGATTGAATCAGATTTTCTAAATCCCTTCAACTTCATATTGTGAACTACCATACTGTCATCATCGTCTGGAATTTACTTGATTTCTGATAATTTGTTGACTTTGCCGCTAATGTATTAAATACTCCAAAAACAGCCATATCTAATTCTGCAAAAAATTAAAAATTAAAATTAATATTAATTAAAATGTTGTCCGCTGTATTCGTTCTGGCACTCTAAATTTCAAATGTCGACAACCTATGCGTTATCAATGACCTGAAAACCCCCAAATACTCGACAAAATGAAGATTTTTTAAAATTATTGTCGACCATATTGGATCCGCTATTTTGAATTGTGAAAATCCGACACTGTCTACCGAATTAGTAACCTAATCAGTAACAAACACGCCTATATACCAAATGACAAAAATAAACATACCATCATTGACAAAATTTATTAATTAGTACTTGTAAAAACTGTATACAAGTTGGTACAGAAATAAATCGTTTTATTATAAATATGTATCTTACATTCAGTGATACTCTTTTTGTAATACAAATGGAATCAGATTATTAAATATGACGATTTTATTATTAACCTAAAAATTCACAGAAACAAAATACCACAGAAGATCATTTGAATCGCGCAGAAAACCTTCACCTTTTAAACTAATTTATTGGAAATTAGCATAAATTATTTATTACGTTCTATTCTCAAAATATTTTATTTACGATGACAGGTGGTTAAGATAATATTTGAGAATAACATTTGCATTACAGCGGCATTACGGGTTCTATAACATTCCTTCCGCGCCGTGTAATCAGGAAACCAATTGCTTTCAAAATTTCATTATGTCCCAGCCTCAAACTTCGGGAATTTCCCTCCAGCGTTTTCCCGCAATGTATCAGATTCTCCGATAAAGTATCGAATTTTTTGATAAAAATTCTTTTGGCACTTTAATATAATTACTCCTTGGCTGTAGAATACATTAGAACGCGTAAGCAGCCCGTGGTGGCGTAATATATTCGACACTGTTGCAGGAAAAAGCGTTTTGGAGAAATATGGATCTAGTAAATCATCTTGTGGGAACTGCCAAATCGTCCGACAACTTGGCATCCGTTACGGGATGGGGTACTTAGTGGCCGCAAATAGATTTTTCCAGTTAATACTGGTATCGGTCATTACGTAGTGAAAGTTTGGCAAAATTTTTGAAAACCACCGAGTCATCGCGCATTTATTTGATCTAATTAGACTTTGCACGAGTACCAAGGAAGTGTTAGAGCGTTAATTACGGCAACCTGGATTTGCATTAATCTGGATTTTTCGGACATTCTTCAAACGGACGTGTTGACGGAAGCATCCGCTATTATATAGTATTTATAAGTATAGTCACACCGGGAAAGAAAACTTTGTAAGCGGTTGCCAAAATAACTTTAAGTGTGTCATTTTTACTTGGCAATTTTACAGGGTATAAATCTGAATTTCATAGGTCAATTCCTCTGAGCTGCATTAGCATAATTTTCATGCGAGGCAAATTTTACGAGTTCGCTGCTGTTTGCAAAGTAGAATTAATATTTTGTCCATTTCGTTACGGGTTAAATTTAACTACGATACATTCAGAATTTCCCGTTCTTTTAATGACGATTGATTTCTCGGCGAGGCAGTCCTGATATTTTAAATTATGTGAAAATCTGAAAAGGAGTAACTGTTTATTACGGATCCATTCAAATGCGAATCTATTAAGGAAAATAAATTGCGGTTGTACATTTAGGGTAGACACAAAAGTGATCCAATAACGGCGAAATCGTCCGTTAAGCGATTTTCATCCCGCTGAAAACCCCCAAAAACGAACATTAGATAATACGGTCGGCTCATTACCACCCTTTATGAGGCATTAACGGGTAAAAGCCCGCGGTATCCCAGATCCTAAAAAACGGATAATACGAGAGAAATTTTCAAAGCGTGCGCCTTGTTCAAATCTTTCTATTAAAGGCTATTATAAAATTGATCAATTTTACGGTCAGTGCGGAGGTACGACTTCGTGCGTGTCTTACAATAGAACTCCTGTCTGTCCTATCGTTCACCAAATGCTTTTATCAGTGGATAATAGCAAAATTGCCAACGACGTCGAATGCGTAAGAGATATCGTGACGGAAGCCAACTTCTATACGGTGCACTTGCCAACATTTCAAGCGTAATGAAATATAGGCGGGAAGTAAACTCAAATACGTCAAAATTAAGTTCATTGATGATAATCAGATAATGGAAAAGCCATGTGATAATATCCTGATAGTAAGAGTATTCAAAACTTAGAAGTTTGGAAATCATGATTATATTGGGATAGAGTCGAAATTATTAATTGCTTTAGTTTCATTAAACATTATTTGATATCAAATTGCTTTTTATGATTATTATAGATATTTTCTACATTTTTACTAAATAATTTGTACTAAACGTCTTACGAGACGATAATAATTAATAAAAATAAAAACTATAAAAACATACGGCCAAAATTCAGTCACTCTACTGAAAGAGTGAATTGTCACTCTTAACAATTGGATATTCACTCATCTAGAGTGAGAATTCACTAATTCGCGATAGTCATTTAATTTCCTCTATATAGAATCAATTTTTACTCTACAAAATGTACAGATTGATTTTACGATGTTACGTTGACAATGTAATAAATTTCTTCGAAAACAATATTCATAATTTTTTTTTTTGGATCAAACATGACATTTTGGATTTGATTTCAGCGATGAAATGTTTTAAGTTAATCTAATACGGTGGATCAAAATTCTAGAATATTAATAAAATGGTTACATTTCAAACCAACACAAAACAAGCTCAACATTCATATTCAACATTTTGAAACATAACGTTTAACAAACTCAACATTTTCAATCTTATCATTTGACAAACTCAACATGATTGAACTCTACATTTGTCTACCTCAACAAATAATATAAAAACAGTAACTCCCGGGGACATTACAATAATAAATATAAATTACAACAATTATTACAATGTCATGTACGTTAACGTAACCTACCCTTACCTAACCTAACCTAACCTAACGTAACCTACCCTAGTCTAACCTGACCTAACCTAACGTAACCTAACTTAACCTACCCTGACCCAACCTAACCTAACCTAACCGAATTACTAATTTAATGGAATATCTCCTTGGACGAGCCCACAGTATTCATTAAATTCTTTAATACAAATTGTTATCATTCATTTGTACTATTGAGAATTACTAACACAGATTTAAGATTTAATTTATGTTACGATTAATGTTATTACACTTGATTTTCAAAATACAATATAATTCAATAAACTACAAATAATGTTAATTGTTAAATATTGAAATTGAAAATGTTGAGTGTCCTAAATGTTGAATTTGTAGAATGTCGAGTTCGAAAAAGTTGAGTTTCAATATTGAAATTACAAATGTCAACATTTCATAATGTTGATTAGACCTGTAACCAATAAAATCTATTAAACTATTGGTTTCAGATAATTGCAATAAATTAGTAATCTAATAACTAAATGTTTAAAATAAAACTGACATTGGATACCATTGTTCGACGTTCCTTTGACAATAGAAAACTAAAGCAATACTCAATCTATTAGATTATAAAAATATTCCATTGTTAATAATACTTACAAATCTCGTAAAGTAAATTAATCCATGAGTTTAATAATGTGCATATTATCCACATATGAATTACTAGCGAGAGATTATGGCTAGGAAAATATGATGTCTCGACCACCTGTTAGTAAAGTCAATATTTTTCCAAATTCAACGCAAAGAATTATATGGATGTAGGGGCGCGAAATCCATTAATTACAAGAAATTATGAAATAACGAAGATTTCTAGTAAATGCCTTGATACGTGTGACGTTGAAGGTAAGAAAGCAGCTTGATACTTTGTCGTGTTTACTGAAATAAAATATTTATCTTGGAAGAATTGTGTTTAACTTATTTTCCTCGTGTAGTGATATACTAATTGCACTTAGATACTCGGCAAACAAGAATTATAATATCAAATTACGCATGTGCTCATAAGATTTATTAATAAGTTAGGTATTATAGAGAACTTTAAGTTGAAGAGTTCTAAGCTTTCACATTCAATTTTCCTAATTATCTACTTAATCAGCAAAGTAATTGAGACATTTATACGGGATTCTATTTATGTCGTTTTATTTCTGTTTGTATCTAATGTTATGGAGAAGTTATTTTTGTTAGAGAATAATTATATATCAAGATAAAATCTATAAATCAATTATAATGCTATGCAGCGTTCTTCGTTGGATTCGACGTTTTGTCGATATAGTTTCTGGATTTTGCATTTCAATTCAATTGTTTCGCGTAATGAATAAGTCATGACTATCTTGCACGTAATTCTAATGGAGTATTTGCAACCTGAATCGGGCGTCAAATGTTATACGAGTAGCCAAAATCTTTAGCAAATATCGAAAACGTATTCGAAAAATAAACAAAAGAATCGCAAGGTATTCAAATCGATGAAAAATATACTTAATTTGGTGTTTTTGTGGAAAAATCTTCTTTGAATATCATTTTAAAATGGATTTTAATTTTAAACACATATAGGTGATTACTGTTGTTTATTATTTTAGTGAGAGTTCTTACACTGAAAAATCGTCCTGATTAACTCCAGTGCTGTTTGATAGTTTAGGGGAAAGCAGTCAAATGAATTACTTTTTTAATTACAACAGTTAGTAGTTAGTAATTAAGACGAAATTGTTGAAGATCTAGTAAATTAACTGGCACATTTCATTCAGCAAATTACTTTTTTATTGATTTTTTATGTTTATGTTTTGATGTTTTGAACTATTCACAATTGTGAATGGTCAAATTTATTAAGAATCTTTTTCAATGTGTTCATCCATAGCTCTTCTATAGTCTTACACTATGTTGTTAGTTTCGCGAGAAAACATATTAAAGTTGCAGTGACATAGGAAATTACAGGACTATATACGTATATACATAGCTGTGGCAATCATAGTTACAGCTGTAGAAAGACAGGAGAGCTCTTTAAGAAGTCTTCAAAATTGTAAGATGTCTCAAATACTTATCATAAAGAGCTCTTAAAGTGATCTTTAAGAAGACTTGTGTCGATTTTTAGGTCTCAGAAAAAAGCTCTTATTTGTGAAGCAAATTAAAACAGAATACCTTTCTTTAAAACTTACAACTCACTCTATATGGGGTAAATAATTCCCTCTTCAACAGTTCACTTTTTTATAACACGAATTTTAGTACACATTTAACTATTTAAAAGAGAGAAGTTTAAAAAGTCAAATACACTTAGAATTATGAACATTAATGTTCAATTCTACGAATTATCCATTGAAAATTATCAATAGTTTTCGATATTACAATTTATGTAATGCATTTCATTTGACACGTTTAATTAATAGCAACCCTATAGTGGGCATGAAACACGTAGAACGTGGATAATATTAAAATATCGCTCATACTAATTGATAAAATGATGGTGAATATATTGAAATGCACATATTGATTTCAAGCACACAGTGGACATATCACCCAAATTATAATAACGTTAAATAGTCCACCACAGGTGGACGTCCATAAATGGTTGCGTAATATTCAACCTCTCATTTCATATACTCAATCGCTCTTGAATTTTCGTAGGCAAATAGCCTCTGTTTGAACACGGTGGTAAAGGCTTTAATATTGATTTTAAAAAACACAGAATTTTATAACACACAATACTGCATTCAATGAAACTGAGTTAACATCGCATCGCTTAACTAGTAGAAAATATAATATTTTTACCACGTAGTAATGAAACAAGGGCGAGGAAACAAAAAGCAATTAAAAACAAACGAAAGAAATAACGAGTTTCAATTTTATGAAGTCGCAAACTGTGAAAACTTTCTTGTTCCCAGAAATTCTTTAGAAATACAAATGCGTTATTTCTCTAGAGGAAAGAAACGCCATTCTCTTCTGGATGAAAATTCGACGAAAAATAACATTCTCTGAGTTACGTTACTTTCAGTGGGTACGTATGTTTGTTATCGGTATTTGCGCGGTAGGCTTAAAGGCATATTACTGTCAAACAAAACGATTATGTTAGCAGGCGCGTCCATTAGTCATCATAAAACGTCCTAAGCAAAACAATTGAAGTATAACTCATATTGATGTTTGCTTTATTCATAAGTTTCCTAAATTTCATTGTCTACAAATTGCAAATATTTACAGTCGTTAAATCCACCTTGAAGTAGCTTAATTCATACAAACGAATTCGGGATCATGTAACAATATCAACGAATTTATTCGACAATTTTTACACATATGTGTATAATTTATTCAACTTAATTTATGAGAGAGTTCAGTATGTGCACATTACTATTTCTGGAGTTGCTCTTATTGTCTTATGCAACGTTTGTATCCTACGTCGCATTTGGTCAGTGTTTCTATTTTTATCTGTTTTTACAACGATTGTTTACTTACTTTTCCGACCGAAGCGAATACATTTTGCGTAGGATTAACGAATTTATTGTACATTTTACATTCAGATCAGCATATTTAATCATGCATTTTATTTCAGTAATTATTTTCGGTTTCACATATTTGATGTAGGTGTCGGAAATATAATCATAACAAGATTAAAATTTAACGTATTGTAATTGATGATAAAAGGGTTAACTACGACTGCTACCACATATTACTAATAATAAATCTTCTTATTCTTCTAAGATTTATCAGTCGAGAACCCTGAGTGTTCATAAAGTCTTTTATTACAATTCCTAAATATTTACTGTCATTCAACAGTAGTATATGAGAAAATAATATATCGTTTATATTCTGTAACTATCTGATATCACTTTAATACTGAGTTATTTGGAAGTTAGACAAAAGTAAACATTTTTGACAGTTTCTAATCTCAGTCGTTGATTAAAAAACTAATGTTTACTATTTGAAAGTGCTTCTGCTTCATTTTTAATTCTTTTGTTGGAGTACTTTCAATAGGCATTTTTTTTTATTGTTCCTACATCATATGTACTAACTACAAACTTTAGTACTAAGTCATGTCACTCATGTCTACAGAATTACTTGCAATTATTATCAATATTTTAAATGCAAACGTCAATTTAGAATGTAATGATAACAAATATTTTCAAAGAATTATACACAATACTTGAATATACCTCAAAGTTTTTTTGAAATGTCTGTTAGAAACCACTAAATTTAATGAAAGTGGAAAGTACACAATCAATAGGCAATATTACTAAATTACTAAAGATAACGACTGCTGAGAATTATCGATCTATTTATGTAGGACATTAGGAAATTCACCTGTAATATAAATAATTACTGCATATAATCGCTGTTAATAACTATTATTACTGGTTATCAATTAATAAATAATGTAACTATATAAAATCGGTATTAAACCACCGAATAGTTGGTTAATGCTAACGACTGTATGTAATGTCATAATTCACTACAAAATGTTATAAACAGTTTTCAATGATTCCGTTGAGAAATATCATTTGTTTTTGTTCGTAATGTTTTTTAACAAACTGGTTTTAAAATGAATAATATAGTTAATACATTTCGGCTTCGTGGCTCAGGCGGTTAACGCACTGCACTACGGAGTCGTAGGTCGTGAGTTCAATCCCCGTCCGGTGAACAATTTTTCGATTTCGTTTTCAAGCAGCAGCTCGCTGTTGGTAAGACGAGCCACGTTGTTTGTTTACGTTTTCGAAAATATTGTTTATCTGGCGGAAATCGACTCATGACCGCCGCTGTACTTGGTGTAGGTTTCTGCAGTCCTACATTTCATACACAAATGTGAAGTATGACGCCATCTTTCTAAGTCGATCTGCAGCTCTCGCAAAAATTCTCACGATTGAAAAACAATGTGTCAAAAATTAAGTAAAAAGGGCGACTCCGCCCGTTAATTAATAAATAAAAAAAAAATAATAATAATAATAATAATAATAATACCAATTCCAATAAATAATTAATTAACTTTTACCATATTTAGTAAGATTCTAAGTATCGCGATTGATTCGTGTAGAAGTTGATCGCAATATTTCTTCTTCTAAAATAAATGAATCTTTTCGTAATTTCCAATAAATATTTACTTGATGTAAAGAAATATTATCATAACCTAATAATGTACAATGGTACCACAAATCCGTGAAAGTCATCATAACTTTAAAAATAATAAATATTCATCGAAATTTCAAATTTAAAGCTTTAAAATACTTCCGCAATAATGAAAAAAAAATAAATGTAAATAAATCAATAATGCATAAAGAAATAAACAATAAAATAAACAAAAGACTAGCAAGAGTATTGGCTTGTCTGTTTTATAATTATAAAAAATACCAATAATGCAATTATAATCACTTATTTTTTTGCAGTGCTCTTATGTTTATTCGATACATAATAATCACTGACTTTTGAGAGTATTTTAAAATAGTGAAACAATTATCCAAAATGTCCAAAGAAATTATACTGAACCGCAAACCCGCTTGAAATGTGTTACGAAAGAGCATGTAGATTTAAGGTTCCGAGGATTCGACTCATACGACAAGCTGCATATTTTATACGTAAGAGGATGCATTTGTATTTACATAGTCTTGTAGTAGGTAACGGTCGTAGAAAATAAAACATCTGTAAGAAGCTTCTTTAATATTTCATAAATCGAACACTCTAAAAATAATAGCAAATAATAAAAATGTAAATTATAATAAATTTTTCAGCAGATTTATTGGGATTCTTACGCTTAATTCTGACAGGAGAATAAAAAATAGAAGTGGAATCAGTAATCCAAGTATATACTGAATATAGTTGGTTTTTGTTTTTAATTGATAATTAAAAAATATCTATTAAATTATTCTTACTCATTGTAAAATGTTCTTAAATGATCGTTTAACTCTAACAGCATTTCAAGTGCCTTTACCTTTTGCATTACTACAGTAAATGGTTATTATAAGCCTAATATAACAGTGAGTTGCTTTGACCAGAAAATTTGTTATTAATTGCCGTGCCCGCAAGTTATCATTTATGATGCAATTCACCTTGTGGGTAGAACACTGCTCTGACCCCTAGGTAACGACAACGTATTTCCACTATGGATCTCTCGTCAGGCCTATAAACGTCACTAGTTAATGATAATCAACTACAATCAACATTTAAACCAGTACCCATACTAAAACGATAAATTTCATTATAGACGAGAAGACTTGAATATTGTTGTTAATGTTTTTACTCGTTTTAATCACTGGTAATTAAATTGGAAAAACTGGATAGCATTCCAAATTTTCACAAAATTATTGACCTTGATGATGGCGTATACACGGAATATATTAAATTGCATAACAAATATGTATACGTAATATTTATATTGGTGTTTCGTTCCAGGCTTACCATTTGTTTAATGAGTATGCAAATTTATGGCTCATGTTTAAACTAAATGAAAGCATAATGATTGTTTCTCTTACCTCGTTTCTTAGTTCAGGAGTCCTTTTTATGAATATCATAACTTAATAACAGTATTTCATGTATACACAAATACCAATTCATGAAATTGTACTATATAATAAGGTGATAATACACAAGGATTATCATTGTCCAGCTACGTTACCAAATGCGTTTAAACGATATTTAGTACAAAGAGAAAACAGCTCCCATGCACAATTCATGATACTCATTTTATGCCGTGTCGATATGCGATAACGGTGGTAGGAAAGCAAATCACACCACGGCGATAATTAGTCGACAATTTGCCTGTACTTGAATATCTCGACTCATTTTACTATTGCGAGAACAACAAATATGAACAACATGCAATGTCGCATGATATAATTTTATTAATTGTATTTATATTGCGTAAATTTATACTTTTTTATATGGTGTAATATTACTATGTCTTGATTTGTAGCTTCTGAGTTTATTCCACATAAAACTGAAAAATAACAATCCATTGCTCTTCGTTTTACACGGTGTTATTTTTCGTTTTATGTTTGTTCAAGAAATCTAGACATAATTTTGTATGGTATGAAAATTACGTGATGATAGTGAAACTCGATGTTATATTTAAAATTCAGAGATTAAGCATTTGATAATAGCTGCCAATTGAGATCTGATATCGTTCATAATTCCACTTTTTTATTGATCTTCCCTTGAGTGCAGTCGCCATCATGTAAACAAAAAGAATAAAGAGACCGTTCAGTAAGTTCATGATATTCTTTGCAACAGGTTGCTGTAAACTGATATGTGCTATTTGTTATTATTTTAAAAGAAGAGCACAAAAAAGTACACATTCGACTATAACGTCGTTTATATCAGTTTAGAATAGCAACAAATAAATATAACAGGAAATAAAAGTCATTGAACTCTCGCCGGTATCGGATTAACAACAGCATGCAATATTTATTTTTAGAATTTGTGTCCTTCCGATTGACGAAGTAAACCTAGTTATAACGTATTGACGTAAGGGGAATTCCAATTCGGTAACGCAAAGGAAATATATGGAATATTGTCGAATTCAAATTGTGCAGGAATTCAACCACGGTATCGAGTGACGTCGAATTGAGTTACTAAAGTTCAATCCGAAATTGGGACAAAAACGGATTAAAAATATCGATTCCGAAACAGAATAAAATTCAATCCCTTTATTTTTGCTGGAAATAACAGATGTATCTCAACGATATGTTGAATTCGCACAATCAGTATAATTGTTCGATATCCCAAATTTACTTAATTGATAAATTTAGGTCACGAATTGGATTGTTTGCCCTTTTGACAAAACGTGGTTTCATTCGCTAAAATATAAAGTTCATGCATATTTGCTTCTATCTAGTGCATACTCACATTTTTGAGAACCGGAATTGAAGCAAAGTCTTCGGGCATTAAAAATCGATTGAAACGAATCGCTACTGTACCGTTAATCAGGATGCCGGTAAAGTTGGAAAATAGGCGCCATGACCCGTTTGGAAACTCCTTTTACCTTGAGCGGATACGACGTAAAGCAGTCTGCGTAATTCTGAAGCGCATCCCTCCCTCGGAAAATACACTGTAGCCGCCTGTCGGTAATGGAAAATGAAGATTTCCTACTTGATGGATACTATTGAAGCGCGGAACTTTAGAATCTAAAATCGTTGTGGCAGAGCTTTTCGTTGATTAGTTGGTGTTGGTATCGACGATGGCAACCATAGGGTCGAGGTTAATGGCGCTCGCGGCAATTGCAGATTTCCCGCGCGAGGGAATCCGAGGGTTTACCGGCTTCGCTTTCAGTCGGTCATGATGGCGCCATCGGCGGAGCGACGTTGAACTTTCCAGATGAAGGTAACGCCTACCACCGTCGGGTAGCGCCACTTGACGTTTACCAACATCCGCGTCTCGACTTTTCCCGGGACATCTGGAGTTCGTCGTGAGGCTTCAGGGGCTTTTTAGTTTTACGACGGTAATTAGGTACCGAAGAAGAGCCATTATGCGAGGAATTTTCTGAAGGAGTTTAATCACGTCTTCCACGTGCTTCCTCGCAGTTTCTACGTGGCAGTGGCACGAGGTAAATTAAGAGTATTATGTCGGAACGTGTACAGGCACCAGATGTGACGACTACTCTTGTTTCTCTCGACGGAGCATTTCGACGAGTGAAGAGCACAGATTTCTCAGTGATAAAAGAGTACTCGGACATCTTAATTTTAATTCTATTACTTTATCGAATTTGAGATTTAATAACGCGCAGATTTTTATTTTTTTTTTCTCTTAAAACTTACAATTAGTTTTTATTCAGCTATTTCAAAATTGAAAGTGGCGAAGTTCACTAGGAAGGAATGGAATTAGTATTCGCCGTGTTAAGTTCTGTGGGTGGCGACCCCACCGGCGATAAAATTAACTACTGAGATGGGGGTATGTGACACTAATCATATGGGAAAACGGGCTTATTTTGAGAATAGCTTTTCCAAATGCCTTTTTCAGCAAACTGATATTTCCAAATTACTTTTAGTCTTTGAAATGCCGTACGATGAAACAGTAATATCAACCGAAAAATGTCTGTTTGTAAAGCTATTCGCAAAATAAACCCATATGATTAGTGTCACATACCCCCATCTCAGTAGTTAATTTTGTCGCCGGTGGGGTCGCCACCCACAGAACTTAACATGGCGAATAATTTGTACGATATTGATGAGAAAGATGAAAATTCTGTCTATTCGTAATATTTTTTCAAAAATATTCTGATATTGAATACATAAAATGTATTTGACCCATTAACACCCAAAGGACACTTTTTCTTCCTTCTATTTCAATCGAGTATTTTGTATCAAAATGAAAGTTAACAAAAATTGAGAGGTACATATCCTACTGTTTTCGAGGTCGCGTTTCAAGATTGGTTGTTAGGGCATTCAGAAAATTTTAAAGAAATTTTCATTGTTGCGGCATTTTGAGGTCGTTAGAATGATGTAGGGTATAAAAGTAAAATTTTTCCTTAAAATTGAAGTATTTTGTTCACCTTTGTTCAGAGTTTCAATAGAATCCTGATATTCTAAGGGCTCGAAAAAAATTGATAAGTATAAATATTTCCCAATTTTCTGGACATTGTTGTCAAATTCGGCGCCATATTGGAATTCCCGATTGACGAAACTCAATTTTGACATCGGAATCTTGAAGAGCGACCACGAAAATAGTAGGATATGAACCTCTCAATTTTTGTTAACTTAGATTTTAATACGAAATACTGGACTAAATTGACGCAAGAAGAAGTGACCCTTGGGCGTTAATGGGTTAATTTATTTTCTGCACCGGTGCGATGATCTGGACCTGTATAGATAGATGTTAAATATGATACCGATTAAACTCGGCACTTTTATTTATGGGTGGAATAAAATATGGGCGATAGATGGCGATACTAGAAATTATTCATTTTGGAAGGAATTTTCCAAAATTCTAATTAGGAGTCAGTTTAGAATATTAATAAAACTTCGCGATATTAATGTTATAAATCTTATTTTTGGTACTTTAGTGAATGTACAAAATGATTTTACTAATTTAATTTTAGGGAGGTACATCGACTGTTTTTACAATGTTTATAATGTTGTAATTAGTATCTATGATGCGAAATTTAGTCAACCTTGCAACTTAAGGTGAAGATGTTTGTATAATTTATTGTTAAGGTTGTTACTTTCAATTAGTATACTAGAGGTCCCAATTTGGGCGCCAATTTTAGATATCGTTCATGTTTTATACTTTCGATTAATAATTAGTTTGTCAATCCTCGATAAATCTCTGTCTCCAATTATCCCAAAAATAAACATATTCTTCTTGTAATGACCCTAAATTAAGTAAAGTTAGGTTAAATGGATTAGAATGTATAATAAAAAATATCGTTAGTGGGAGTATATTTCGATTTTGTCAAATGAAATGTAGCAATCGAAAAATATAAATGATTATTGGCAATGTGGGTTATTTATAACTGTCAATTAATAAGTTAGTAACAACGAGAATCAAATATTATATTATGATTGAAATTCTGTTAATACATTTTTAGTCGTGTTTCACTTCATTTACTTTCATACACTCCATTACTTACTTCGGATCACGTTTCACCGAGCTCGCAATTGAAAACAAAAATAAAAATCAGTTTCTGAACATTTGTTTCATCCCTTCAATGTTCTCACACTGATAAACTTGGTTTATAGTGAAAGTTTGTATTACAATTTATGGCCTCGCTTCCCTTTAAACCCATTTATATAAGTTTTTCTTCGGACTTTTGCCGTTTCCTTTTTAGTGGAGATACGTTTTTGTTACATGCTCACATGAAAAATTAATAAAGCTAAACTGTGAAAATATTCATCAAAGAGAATGGAATCGACGTGATTAATTATTAAACGTGAATTCTCCTTTTTATGTTTTTTAAATCCTCTATCTTTTGTTTTGTGCTGGAATAAAAAATATTAAATTAATCAATTTCTACATTAAGGAAGAAGTTGACTTTAGATTTTATCTCTATCTATCTAAGTGTCTCTAATTTAATTTATCTTAGTAATGTCGATAGACCAGCGACGTGACTGATTCAAATTTTCGAAAGTAGAACTTCCCAATTAATTAATTGAACTCGGAAAATCTTAACGTTAGGCAGCATCTATTATAAAATGTACTTGCGGTATTTTTATTGTTAAATAATGTGTAATGTCAAAAACGCTTTATTATATTTTAAATATTCAGATTTAAATTAATATTTCACACAAAGTTCTTAATTCTAATTAGTAAATACAATTTACTTTACAACTGTAATATTTTACCAATAAACGTAGAACTGTTAAGAATAACGATATTTTTAATAAACTAAACTTTAGAGAGTAAATCGATTATTTTTACATTCCATTTTCGAATGCTCCGAAACTTTTTTTGAATTTTGTATCCACTTAATTAAGGAAAATTAAATTCTTTTAATAAGTGTACATTATTTCAGGGAAAAGTAGACTTTATTAAAGCTTCTATTATAGAAACTGATTTTTGTTTTTAAATTTCCCTTAGAAAATGTTACTAAAAATAAATTCTTTTGTAAAGTAAGCGAAGACTATTTCGTTGAATTAAGTTTATAAAAGGGTCTTAAATTAGTTAATTGTCGATCACATTCAAGGCTGAAAAATATGTATATTCTCAAAATTAACAACAATTTTATTTTCGTGTGAAACTATCTATACAATTTTTTAAAGAATGTAAAGAAAACGAATAACTTTGTTATCGAACTACATTGACTCGTTTCTTCAATCAGGCATAAAAATTACACGAATAGAATTTATAAAAGGAAAAATTGGAAGCTTGTTGGTTTGAACAGAATTGTTCGTTATTTCATTATATACGTACGTATGATTGACGTTAAATCGATAGGATGTAATAATATATACTTGCGAATAATACTGCTAATTTCGATTGTAATACATTCTTTGAATATATCTTTATTGTTACAAAAAATACTAAAGTAGATTTTGAAAAAAGGAAATACAATTTTTCGTGCTTGTTAATTGAATTATTCTTGAGAGAGGAAATTACTATAATTTTTCTACAGGAAACAAACATAATGCGAAATTGCTAACATTATTATAAAACAACAAACTTAAAACAGAATGAAATAATATCTGATCTATATTTTGCATTTAATTTTTAATTGTCATATATAGAAAATTTAGTTATGTAATATACGAAATATTTTATATTTTTGTTTTATTTCAAGTTTATATATTAAATATAAATAAATGTTTCAAACAAAAGTGTGCACAATGACAGTCATTTACTACAAGGTTTGTTTGGGTGCATTTTGAGATCGCATCGTAGTGATTTAGTGACTTGTAACTTCGAATGTAACTCGGGACGTGGTGATAAAGCATTATTCAACAGTTTGTTAACAGGTTTTATTGGGGTGTTGAATGAATTCTAGTAAAATAACACTTAACTTTGGAAAAACTGTAATTAAAAATTTTTGAAAATAAAAAATCATTCTATATATGCAATTTTGAATTTTCTTCTAATTAGGAAACTTTTCGACAGTGCATGTCACGTCACATTTTCATTCGAAAAATAATAGTATATTATATTTTTTTATACGACGGGGTGGGACGTGATTATTTGCGCCAGAAGATTTCACGGCAGGACGCAAAGTGAAGTTCTACTCCCGTAGTGTTAAAAATATGGTTTTTAGCGCTTTTACAGTTACACAAAAATGGAAATTAAAATCATTTTTTAATATGATAGTCTATTTTAATTTTGATGGTTTTTTGAATGTATATTCTGCAATTATCTAAAAACCATTTTGTAACAATTTCAAAGTGAGATTTGTACTGAGTGCCAAAATATCAGCATTTTACTGTTGTCGCAAGTGGCGCGAAGCAGCTTAGTGCGAGGTCATAGGTTTACTGCAATTGTTTAAGATGATAAAGCGAGCAAAGCAAGCTTACAAATGACGGAAATACAAATATCATCGCCGAAAGAATTGTACGAGTGGGCTAACCGTAACAAAAAATTTACCGACTATCCAAGTAATGTGAAAAAGTCAATCCGACTATGACAATATCAAACATTATTTGGAACCAATGGACAAATTCCAGAGTAAACTCTCTGGTAATAAATTCTTCTAGTTATGAATTTAGATATTTTGCACACGTAAATTTTGTCTCAATTTTTACTTATTCTCTGTCATTGTTTTTATTTTCTTCTCCTAACCACACTTTTGTAGACAAAGTCGAATTCATTCAAATCAAAATCAACAAATTGAGATTCCACTTCAGCAATTTGAAGTTTGTTATAGGTGATATGATGTCATAAAGTTTATATATTTGTCAAAAGAAATACAGTAAAAATACATAAATTCATTGGAAGATGACATAAAATTCATTATTTTTCTATTGGTTTATGATATAAAGGTTTCAAAAATTTATCGTAAAATTTACATTAAGAAAAACAGAAAAAAAAATACAATTACTGTGTTCAAATTCTAAAACTTCAAATAGTTTCGTAACTTTACGTGTTAAACGCGAATGAAATATTCGCTAAAATGACATCATTTCGTTCTAATTTTCTGCGATGATGGATAATTTTACAAATTGCGACTTTCGACACAGTCTCTTGTTCGAGAAACTTTGCATACATGCTATTGAAATTCATACTAAGCCGTATTCTTATTATCGCTCTATTGAGAGTATTGTGCATATAATAAAAGAACTGGCAACGGAAATCGATATATGGATCGGGTTAAATATTCATTTACCGTTTGAAGGCTAATAAGTTTCTGCAAAGTTCAAGAGATCTATTCAACGAGTAAAATGTCTACGCGCCGTTCGACGAGATTAAGAACTTTCGCATTCCAATATACAAAGGAGTGTTTCAGCAAAATATCCATTTCCATTCGGTATATCTAAGTATTCTGCATTTCAAATAGTCGTCTCGTTTCTTTCTTTTTATCTTTTTTCTATATTATCTATAGTTTAATTCGATGATCTGTTAATTAATAATATTCATTATTAGCTGAGTATTCTTTTGTTATGTAAAGAAATAAATTTAAGTAGTACTAAGATTATGTCATTTTTTTTGCCTTCGTCTGTTCGTGAAACATGACAATCAAATTTAAAAAAAACCGTACACATTTTTGTACTCGAAACATACCTATGCTTTGATCACGTTTGCCGCGAGCTAATGAAGAGCTACGGTTCTAAATAAAATGCAATTTAATAAGGAATGTTTAATAAGAGAACGAAGCCACGAATGTTACTAATTGCTAAAATGCCTGACTAAAGTTGGGCCTGAGGTTATCCCGTATGTAAACTTCACCGATTATATCGATTACACTCAAACGTAATTACATTAGGTTAAAGAGAATAGTTGTGCCCTACAAGTTCCTAAAGCAGAGTTCATAAATATTATCAATATTAACCAATCTCAAAAAAAAATCCCAATTTATTTTATATGTTTGTCAGGTATTTAAAATCTATTTACCGAACGCATATATGTTCTAAGGAACACACCAGCTACGAAAAATGAAGTTCCAAATAGCCAATCATCCATCCTATCATCCAAAGTTTGATTTACAGTAGTTGGTACGATTAAATTTTCGAACCATGCAAGTATTCTCGTAAACACAGACATAGCATTCATCGTAGGAGAAACTACCTATCGATTATGGTATCATAGGTAAACGGTTATTACAGTTTAATCACCGCCTTACTACCCTCTTCGCTCGGAGAATTTATTTAACAGCTATCATGTAATAGTGGTAGCAATTATTACGTGATCATAATGAATTTAGTAGGATCGTTATTACATATTTATGTATGTAAATTACGCGAGTTACGTGAGTTAATTACCTAAGTATTTGAAACTCTCGTTTGGACGAAGTTGTTTTATAGTTCTCCTTACTAGTGGCATTTAAATGAGACGTTTACTTTTATGTAATATGTAATGATTTTGGATGGCGAAGTATATTTGATGTTATTTGATGATTCGATCATCAAATTAATAGGATTTTTATCTGATGTTAAATAGAACAAATGTAACAAATTTAACTGTTAGAAGAATATTCTCTAACTAAGTGGATATTTCACTAGGACGTATGTAGTAATGCAGAAGTTTTAGCAAGAAAAAACATTTACTATAGTATAAAACGTTCAGACAATGAACTGAACTAAATTAAGAAAACATCTTTATATCATAAAAGTATCTACCTTAAACACCTCTTACTAAATTTTTGAATGAAAAATATTACATCTTTCATTAACAATGTAACAAATTTTTTTTGGTACGTTCTGTGGTGACAATAACATTGTTACGAACTGGATCATGTGAAACAAAAATTGTTGATGGATTTACTTAAATAATAGTATCAACTCGTGTTTGATGTAAGGAATTAAAAAAATATGCATTTTGAATGAAATGGTAGACGGTCATTGTTCATGGTTTGATTTTCACTAAAATACGATGGTTTTACTACATAACGTGCAGTTTTTATAAAAAAAAATAAAAAAATAAATCTATTTTTGATGCATTCAATTAGTTTGACAAGTTTCAAAAGGATTAGTTTCGTAGCTTTCCATTCAAAAATATCATGTACAGAAAAACGAATCACAATTTTGAATTTCAGATTGTTTACCTAACAGATTCTACTCTTTCAATGTTTATATCTCAGTCAATTTTTTTGGGAAGGACTTGAAATTTTAAAGATGTACTCTAAAAAAGACTTAGATTGAGAAGGAATTAAAAGTGTCAAGTGGGATTAAATCCTTAAAAATGTTCCCCTCTAAACACTAACAAGAGTTAAAAAAAAAAAAAGAAATTTTTAGTTAGGAGGTATTTAAGTACAAAAAGTGGAGTAAAAATTGAAAAATTCTTTTTCTTCAACAAAAATGTTATACTTGTTAGTAGTTAATAAGTGACTTCAATAAGATACGTATTAATTTGCTTCGCCAGAGATCTACATAATAATTATTATTCAGTCTCGTGAGCTACCTAACAATAGATAAAATTAAAATTAGTATTCGTTCGAATAATCATAAACAGGAATAATAAATGCATCACTGGGGACTGAAATTTTAAATTTCAAAATCAGTAAATTTCATTAATGACTTTCGAATCTGCAAGAAACAATGAACTTGGTAATCAAAAGGCAAAACCGCGCTACGCAGACTAATTACTGAATGACGAAACTACAGTAAATATTTGTATTAGATTCATTTGTCTTAACGCAACAATAATTTGAGGTATATTGCCACTGCTAAGTATCGATGTCATCGAATAAACATCTTTTTCCCGCCGAGTGCAAGGAACTCGTAACTGACGATATTTGAATAAATGCGTCTCTTAGTTTTTCTTCGTGATAATCGGAACCGAGCTGTTATATTACGTAAAATATTAAATATACACAAGCCTCGAAGATGTTTTTCAGTTCGTTGCAAATATGACGTCACGGTGAGTAATAAAGGTCAAGATATTGCGAGCGACAATTTGTTACAAAAACATTTCTATATATCCAGAAAAAACTCTGGGTTTTTTGGAACTTTAATCATATTTATTTATTACGGGTTATAAATACAATTTAGGAGTTTCGAATATATCTAAAATGTATTGTGTAATCTTAATTATTCCATGTTTGTAGAAATGAAGATAACCAATGTTCACTACGTTTAAAAACTTGTTTTATTTTACGTACATTTCATTTCATTCATTTCTTAATTGATATTAGATGGCTTTAAATAAAAAATAAATACATTTATCACAAAAAATTAAGCGAAATATAAGCTTGAACCTACTAACGTGGAATAATAGTGGAAAGATCTAACCTCAAACTAAATAAATCTACATGAAATGTCTGTCAATGACAAGGAGTGTACAGAGTATCTTGTCGTACACATTGTTCTAAATTTTCCTTATAAAATGTAAAGAGAAAAATTACACTTAAAATGAAGTAATTCATCATGCAATTCCTGAGGAAAAAATTGGTTAGATTATGCATACTAAACCAATTTTGCTCTAAAATGATTCTTATGTTACTCATGTAAATTATGCAACAAGTACACGTGTACTTTTTTCACATTTCCTAAATACAGCCATCTTACTAAAATGATACTTGCGGTTAATAGTATGCAAACGAAGACATTTGCAAATACTGAATAGTGTACACTGTCTCGTACCGATTTAGAACTGAACTTGTTCAGCTGATGGAGCTTCGTATAATTATAGACAAGTGTGTCTGAGTGATTCTATCGATTAGTTCTCTTACAGCTATATTTAATTAAGTATGGGATATAGTTATTTTCTTATATCTCTATTGTATACTCGGAGTCATGTTTATGTCATGCTGATGGCTAATCAGGTATTTCATGTCAAGTTAAATTCATATCTGCAACTTGCCCAAATAATCTAAATAATACTAAATATAAAAATACTAATATGATCATTTCAAACAAATTTTCTTTTCGCTCATCAAAATTTGGCTAAAAAAACTGGCAACCTAATTTATTCAAAAAAGAAATTATACATCGATCGAAACAAGTGGTAGAAGATGTCAAAGTCTGCAGAATGCAATAGGTGGGGATTAATTTCCCATCTACTATTTGATGGAAAATTAATGTGTCGTGGTTGATATCCCATTACATCCGTTTCTGTTTGAATTCATGCTTGGACTTGACAAGTCTTTAACGGTCTCGTTTAGGGGCTACGTCAGACCTGAAGGATCATTATATACGACTTTCGAAATACATCCATTTTTCATGATCTGTAACAAGCCCTTTGTAGTTTTGAAGCAACATTTCCAACGCATTAAAAACTTTTGATGTTACTACAAACCTTCAAACCTAAAGAATATTCAAGTGCAAAATTATAAATTGCGCCACATCGTTAGAACTGATCACCGATTTTCGATCGTGTCGTGATTGCAAATAAATTATACCAATGTAACATGAATGTGCTCAAGTTAATACACGTTAAGTTGTGGAAATTAACAGAATTTTAAAACGAAACCAATAAAATAACTCGTCCGTGTGATACACACAATGGCAAACATAATTTCAGCACGTCATGTTGAGATCAAAGCGAAATCGTAATATGTACGTGATTAAATGCATACATGTCTTCATTCAAGTAGGATGGAGGTTGAATAATTTAAACTATCATATATTACATGGATGATTATGTTAATTCTGTTGAATTGCGAGGAAAACGATTGAACTTTATGCAACACAGAGGAAGTTACTTTGGATGACTGTTTTATAAACGAATTGGCTATATTTACACTACTAATTTTAATGGCAAAGTGCGTATTTTTAACTAATTAAATTATTTTGTGACAACAGGAATATAAATCGTTCGTGGATAAACTTCAGATTGTTGATTTCGCATTTCTGTTTTCCTGTCAAAACAATAAAATTTATGTTAGCAGCTCCAATAGGAAATCTGAAAGTTTTACTAAAGAAAAAGAAAATGGCTATGACAAATACGCTCGAACTTTTATAGGTGTCCGTCATTTTTTATTCTGATTTAAAAGTTCTCTGCACTGCTTTACCAGTGACTGTCTGACATTTTTCTGTTCTTTTTAACATGCCTTTCTTTCCTTTCGGCAAGTTGATTTATGTTACATGATCCTAAATACAAGAAAATGTTTTAAAATCTGCAAGTTGTTGCAGTAATATGCATCAGCTGTGTTGCGTAAGAAGTCTATTTTAGTTTATTCGAAACTAATAATAAAATGTGTTATGTGTAATAGAAAAGTTAAAAAATGTTTTTTTTGTACCATTTAAATGTTCAAATGCTGAAAATCAACGAAGAAAGTGTTTTCTTTTTGTCTTCTTTCATCTTAGTTTTAAATGAATAATCTGCTCGCTATTTTTTCGAAGAAATTTTGTGGTTATATTTCGAATTGCTAACTGCTAGAGACTTTTGAAAATTTTTAAATATACCATACTTATGTTGTCGGTAGAAGCTTCAACGTTTCTGAACTGTCAATTTTTCTTTACGAGTATTCTACTCAAAGAGTGATTAAATAGTACATAAAAAAATATGGTGAAAATAATTGGAGATCTGGTTATTTTGAACAGAAATGTTTGTGAATGTTTTTTTGGTGATTTGAACCACTTTGGCTCATAATTATTGCAAGGATTTTTTGTAAAAATGACCAAAATATTTTCCAGATAGGTTTCTCCAAGTTATTGCAACTGACATTTAGGACAACTGACATTATTGTTTAAAATAATCATAAATTCCGATTACATTAACTGCAGAGTAACTGATTAACATAATCAGAAATTTATTAACTAACCATATTTAGTAATTATTACTGACAATAAGTGTAAACAATTGTTAACCCTTCTGTGCACAAGGATGAGTATACTCGTTCAAACTACATTGTTTACATATGGGAAAAGAAAAACTCGTGCTCAGGAGGGTTAATAAGAACAAATAATAGTATTATATATAATGGAACATGATATTCAGCATGAATTCAGTTCATATTTGAACTTTTATACAAACATTTCTTGCTAGGTACGTCGAGTTGTCATTAGATTCATCTGAATTTTGTTGTTTTTCACTTGAAAATTATCATCAAAGTTAACTAAGCTGTGAACTGAAGCAGAAAATAATACAAAAATGGTCTGTTAATGATGATTCATATCAGAACTGTTTTGGTAATTACTTACATTAACTGTACCAGTTTTTTAACATTACCAAATATTTAGCTTTCCTTTATTTTAGCATGAAATTTTTAACCGTAACTTATTACACATTACAAATCCTTTTCTTATACTCTGAAAACGTCTTCTTGTCGCAAGTGGAATCCTCTTGCCGCAAGTGGAAATCCTCTTGTTCTGCGATGAAGAGGACTATCCATTCGTGGTAAGTGGATTTCTACTTGGCGCAAGTGGTTTCCGCTTGCGACAAGTGGACTCAAGAGGACTGTTTTAAGAGTGTAGAATACTTCGAAGTATTTTAAAGGTTATAAACTAATTGGAATTAATTTCAAATGCCAATTTTTAACATGAAATTCCATAACATAAATTTGTTTTTCAGAAATTAGGACAGTACATTATAAAATATACAATTTAGAGATGTTTATAATAAACGTGCCAAATGATATTAAACATTTTCTTCCACGAGTTTTTGAGGGTGCTTGTTTAAAATTTCTTCTTATATTTATGAAATTAAAAATGACCGATTCAATATACCGACAGTCTTAAAAAACTCATGAAAATAGTTATAACAATGCTTTCTTGATGGTTTTGGTTTTGTTGATTAAAAATCAGCCGTATTTTTTTTGAAAATTAAAATCGAGACGGAGGACCTTTACGGAAAGATACTTTTTAAATCTGTTTATTTTCTACTGATTTCCAACAGTGTTGTAATTTATGACGTGAGTTATTAATTATGAACACTTATTCTGTATCTTGGTATACATTTTGGTATTTAATTTACTTAAATTATTAAAATTCGAAATTGTGTATTCCAAATCGGAAAATAATTAATGTTAATTTTAAATTTTGTCTCCTAATTTTTTTTTGGTGCAGACTTATACTCTGCACCAAGATTTATAATCTTGTATTACAATTTTGAATTAAAAAATGGCGGACCTAATGTTAGCACACTTTTTAAAAAATAGGGACACCTTAGATTATTACATTAAAAATTAAATGTAACATGAGACATTGCATTATTCAAAATTTAAAATGGCTCATCTAACATGTCGATTAAAAACATTCTTTACCCCGATATCAAATCAATCGATCAAAATGATTAAACTGTATATTATGCCTCTAACAATTTTCGTTGGTTAAAAGACGACGCCACAATTGATAAAAAAAATATCATTTAAATTACGCAACATTCCTCGGACGTGACTTTTCAGCAATATTAACGAAAAAAGGTGGATATCGAGTGAATAATGCCGGACGTACTTTGGCGCATCGTACACGGGCGATACTTGTTAAAATTATATTTAGTCCGCATCGTTGTCGCATAAATACCTCGAAGACGCGAGCGTCGCTTATGAAAATATGCATCTTCCTACGTAAAATGACCGAGCTTCAGATTCATCGCCCCACCTGCATAATATACGACGATTTTTTACACAATCTATCGAAAAAAATTTATAAAAAATTTTTTAATTTTTTTTTATGGATAAAAATTATTTTATTCAAAAATGGGGATACAGGCCAGGAAAATATGCGTCCTCGCAAATACACGGTGGGGCGGGACTGGGCATTAATCATTGGCGTCCTAAATCGCGTCCAACTATATTCTGATTCTTTCTCTCCCTTTGTATCTCCCCTGCTCTCTCACTCTTTGCATAGTCCATGTTTATAACTCAAAGCACGTTGGAGAAAAAAAAATTGTTACTGTACCACTAGCCAACAGGGAAAATCTAATATAAACGACGTACTACACGTGAGAAAAGCAACGGTGTTCAAAATAATCCGACTCACTCTATAAATACAATACGACATTCAGTCCCGTGCGACGCGCCGCGATGTTCAGATGCTTACGGACTAAATCATACGTTAAACATTGCTGGATAAATACTACGCTTTGCCATCCAGTGAATATGAATTAAAATGATACAATTACCTTAATAGAGTCGTTTTTTAAAAATTAGTGATTTTCGGGTAGTTTGTGGTCAAATTCGACAAATTACTTAACGTCAATTTTTTGACAGATTTTCGTTACATGATTCTTCTCATAAGTGCGGGTTTTTTAACTTTCGATTCCGTTAAAAAATCGATAATTAATAAAATGTATTTATAAAGTAATTAAAAAACTTGTGCTTAAAAATGTGTTATGTTTAGTTGCGAATTAAACATTAAAAATATAACGTAATTAACTTAAATAATTTGTAGTGCTCAACTTGGAGTTCGTGAGAATGAAGTGGAATTAAATTTCTATAATAATGGTTAGATATCTTTAATTAAGTGAACTAATTATTTGTACTATTATGTTTATAATTAGTAATTACCTTAATGCGTAACATTAATCTTATTCATTTTAAACTTAAAAAGCAAATATTAACTAAGAGGTAATTTATTTAAGTAATTTCGTAAAAAACATTAAAAATTGAAAAGAGTATTTTTGACAACTATTGATTACAAAGATCATAATGAAATGTTAGTCTTAAATGTCACGATTACGTCTATGATGCCAATAAACGATGCATCTATATGTCAATTGATTGTATTTTTTGTGAACTGTTCTTGATAGGCGGTCTATGACGAATTAAAAATATTAATAACGTATTGTCTAAATATCGCCGGTTAATAATTAAAAAATCCTATATTTTGTTTAATTTTATGATTTTTACATGCTTTAAAATATGCAACTTGATTTTTTTGCTATTATACCTCAGTTTTTTATGATATTGTACACCTATGTATTCAAAGTAGGTCAGCCACGTCTTTCTTAAAAAAAGAATTTATCCAGTAGTAGGACGAATTTAGCTAGGTGTTTGTCTCGCAGAACGGCGTAAACAAACGATCATTAATTTAGTTGAACTATTTTTTTAATTAGGACATCGTCAGTCACAGATATTTTACATTTAATTTATTTTTATTTTGTATACAATTATAATAAAAATAGTGTAGTAATTATAATTAATTAATTATTTTTAATTGTATATTTTTTCTAAAATTGTTATTTTTTTTCTGTATGAAGTTAATGATCAAATATATGAAAAATGACGGTGATTTTGAAAAAGAACATTTTCTTTTTAAAGTTTAGTGCTTTACGTGATGGTAAATATAGTTAATACACCAATAAGCAAAATATTTTAATTAGTACATAAAAATATATTTTATTTTCAGATTTTAAAAAAAGTGCCCCAAATTATTAACCAATTTTCTCTACTCAGAAAGTGTCATATGAGAATGTTTCGTAGAGCTAAGAGTATATGTGCCAGCATTTAATATTGTTCTTGCACAGATCAAATACAGTTAGAGGAATTCAAATAAACTCATCAGTGATACACAGTGACGTGCAACTACATGTTCATGCAAATGACAGAAGTTGCCAAAATTAAAAATTGAGATTATACCACTCAATTCTTAGTTACTTTAACGAAAAATGTTATAATTTAAAAAAGTGATCTTTAACATTTTTAAATGAAAATTGATTACAATTAATTAATTATAAATTGTTATAAATCATTTTCGAAAAATGAAAATTGTATTTATATGTTTTCAAAGAAATTCCAAAATCAAAATCACCAATAAATGATGATACAAAATAATTTAAAGTAACTGGAAATAAAGTACTAAATAAGGTTATCTCAAGAAAAAAAAAAAGTAAAAAACAATTTCTAAAAGTAATTTAATGAGCTACCTGTTAGCATCTCAAAAAAATACTATTTGAAACATTTCGAACCCATGTGGGATAAGGCATAAGCGAGTTTTTATAAAAAATGTGTCCATTTCTTCAACGGTAATATGAGTAGATACTGGACCAAAATCAATGATCACATTTTCTTGACATTTTGAATTTAATAGATTAAGAATTTTAATTGATAGTACAATTTGGGATCATTTTAGAATTCTTTTTTTATTTGTATTTATTGTAACTGTAGTAATTATAAATATGTCTTAAAACTATAATCATGCGATTGAATATACGGAGAAAAAATTTCTTTATATTTCTCACAAAAGTTTATAAAAAAATGATTGAATACATTTTATATCGCTCTACATATCAGGTAAAAAGTATTAGATCTTAAAATCGAAATGATATAACAACATTTTCTTTTAATCAGTCGCGTAATGATTACATCTCTAATGATTTTGATTAATAAAGAACATAAAATTATTATCTAAATAATTATTTTCTGTTAGATTTAGTAATTGTGTCCTAACTTTATTAATGATACTCACTTGTAACTGTACTATTTTACTCATTACAATAGTTGTTTCGAATAAATTAATGGTGTCTTACTCTTACTTAACAATCGATTGCAAAGTATAATTAATCAAAGTACTGAACATTTATATCTCTTTGATAGTAGTTTTTAACTACTTTTCTTAACTTCAATCAGATATCGTTCTGTATCAAGATAGTATTGAGCAGATACTTGAGAGACTGAATGCTGAATTCAAATATATTCAAATCTAATCTGTTTTCATAATAAATGAATGTAGAATAATAACAGTTCAAGAAAAATTGTTCAGGGTTGAGATATGCTCAAATGAAACTATTTACAATTTTAAGACGCTGAGAATAATAAAAACTCTTTTCTTTCTTCAATTTCAATCAAATATTTCACATCAAAATGAAGTTGACAAAAATTAAAAGGTGCTACTAATTTTAAGGTCGCTCTTCAAGATTCCGAGGTAAAAATTGAGTTTCAATCATTAGAAATTTCAATGTCACTAATCTAATATGTCAAAAAATTTGGAAATGCTCATTTTTCTCAATTTTGTTCGAGCCATTGAAATTTTGGGATTCTATTAAAACTATGTACAAAGGTGGTCCAAATATTTGAATTTTATGAAAACAATTTCATTTTATACCACACATTATTGCAGGGACCTTAAAATGGCGCCCACAATGCAAAAAATCAAAAGTTCTTAAAATTCATTGAGAAATATTGTGCAATTTCTTCGAATTTGTTTAAGTTAGTTATTTAGTTAGTTAGTTTAGTTTGTTAAGTCATAGATAAAGAATTACCCATTTGACTAATTTATATATACATGTTTACAATAATACTTCAAAACTAGAAACTTAAATTTAAAAAGGATTTTTTTAATGATATTTTGAGACATTTTTTATGTAATTTTCAAAATTATTTACGAAAAATACTGAAAAAGAAAAATGTTAAATATTTTGACCCACCTTTCTGCATAGTTGCAATAGAATCCCTATATTCTAATCACTCAAGTAAAATTGAGAAGAATAAATACTTCCCAATTTTTCTGCTATTTTTTTCAACATATACGCCATTTTGTAATTCCTGATAACCGAAACTCAATTTTGACCTCGAAATCTTGAAGAGCGACCTTAAAAGTAGGATGTGTATGTATCTTTCATTTTTTCATTTCCGGTTTTGATACAAAATACATGCTTGAATTTGAACAAAGAAAAAGTATCCTTTGGGCATTAAGGGGTCAATTATGACCAAAATACTGAAACTTAACAGTTTGAAAATCGTTAGAAAACGTTAATACGCTACATACTTAATTTTAATGTAGATAAAAATTAACTTTCAAAAATTTCTTATTTCTAACATAAATCTAAGATTATAAACAAATGGAATTAACATTATTCAATATTCCTCATAAAGTGCAGATAAAATATGACTTAAACCGAAATATTTTCATTAGGATCATATTTTCCAGACTACTAACAATTTTGTTATTAAGAAAATGATGGTTCTTAAGAATATCATACTTCTAAAAATTTCATTTGATTTGAAAAAGTTTCTACCCTAATTGAAAGCATGCACGGAGAGAAAAGAAAGGTTAATTCATTTACTAAAAAGAGTGAGAACATTGTAACATCATTTGTGGAACAGAAAAGGTTCCTTTCAAACTTCAGAATTGTTAACCTAACCTAATCATGTTTTTTACAAAAAGTTGAATATAGGTATATTTCTGGTTTGAAGTAGCAAAGTTAGTCATTTCGACTTGTCAGTTAGGTTCTAACTAACGTCGGGAAAAGGATGTAAATTTTAACTAATTGAGGAATAAAATTACAGAAAATACTATTAATTGAAATTTGGCAATTAAATGCATTTTCGACTAATACGTCATAAATTTGGAATGGTGCATCTATTATTCGTCGAAAATTGGTCATCTTTTCATATTTTTCTCAATTTGATGTATGTTTGACCATATCCGTTTTCTTATTGTTTTTAATTTTTTTATATTTTAGGTTTACTATAGTTAATTACTAAGGTTACATAGTTAATGAAATTATGTTATCTTGATAAAAATGAACGTATCTAGGTGAAGCGTTCATTTTTTTAAGTTTAATTAATTTATTCAGAAAATATTGTTCAATATTATGTATAACTTCTATCTTATATGCAAAGTATTTATTTTCGAATTCGCGCAATAAATCTGTACCATTTTAAGTAGCAGAGAGAAAAAAAACGTCACAACCAAATAATTAGTAAATGGCAAATCGTAGGGGTTATGAATTCTACTATTAGCAGACAAATTTGTGGTCCTATACTAACTCTCACCCGAAATATAAAAATGTCATATTTATGTAATACTGATTCAAAATTCGCAATATTAAATTAGAATTTAAATAAATTTCTGGATTGGAATATTGCGTTTGTTTTATGATGTTAATCAATGTAACTTGTAATCGATCAATTATTATAAATGCCTTAGAACTCCATAAACTATTAAATGAAGATGGATCGTAATAAATGATATATACATAAAAGTTTGAAATGCAGTAGTTTATTGACATAAGGAGTAATTGAATTAATCTTTTTTGCACTTCTTATTAGTGATTAGGAATGTTACATTATATAAATATTGAAGAAGCAACAATAACATCGGTTAGCCTTTCAGTATTTACGACAGAAAATTACTTTTTTTCTAATTTATAAAACATTTTGAGGTCAGGTTAGGTTAAATTATTTAGTCAAACTCAAAAGTTCTTGATCAAAATTCCAATATGTAATTTTACGTTCCGAATCCTGTTTTTTTTAAATAAACTTCAAAATGCTGTTGCCTCTAATGTACCTTATTAACCAAAATATTGACCGAACACTAGATTTAGCATCTGAGATCGAAAATCGGCAAGTGTTATTGAATGGACTATGATTTTGTCTTATGAGTACATGAAGACACGATTTAACAATATAAAACTGATAACTAAAAAATAATGTAATGTAACTTTGAAATCACAGAATGTTGAAGCTGTTCTTTACGTTTTAGTTACTAAATTTCTGTATTCTGGACCTATAAGTTTATTTGACAATGAGTTTTATTCCGTCGAAAAGTTAGTTTGACTTCATTAGAGCATTCTGTGCTTGACTTGAACGAGGTGACTAAAATTGGTACTAGAAGTATTTTTCCATTTCTAAAATAAAATAAGTACAAAATAAATAATCTTTAAGTAGTAATGGTAGTAGCAGTAATAGTAAGTAGGACTACTTAAAATTATTTTACCGATAGAATTATAGTATAGCCTATTTAAAAATCGAGATCTAGTATAAAATAGTAATTCTTTTAGTAATTCAATTTAGTTTTGAGGAATTACTAATGTCCACAGAAAAATCTCAATCAATGTTTAATATCTAACTAGCAGAAAGAAGTATCAGAGCTCTAATCTACTATAATAAAGTTAGTCATTTTATTTATATGTTTAGGTTTGGGAAAAAATAGAAAGTATAGTCTCGTATGAATTTCCAAGGATGCGCCGAATATTTAATCAAATTTACTCTTTTACTCAAGTATATAAATTCTCACCAATTTAAGCTGAAACCTAAAATATTTTGCTTATTGATGTTATGATTACTATTTATACTTGTTTATTGTTTTAATACTTTATTTTAGAAAGAGCAAGTATAAAAAGACCCATTTTGAGGGTCAGTGATTTATGACAATTATAGTTCGTAAATTACCCAAACTTAAAATCGATACTTATTTCTCCATCAAAACCACCATAATGCCGTAAGTAGTATATCAAAGTGACGTGCCGCAAGTCACAACCACGAGCCAAATTTAAACACGCTAAATGATTTAAAGACATGAACAATACTTGCGTCCAGTGCAACATTTACATAAATTATATTTCTTCCAGCAAACGAGGGAGCTGCTGAACCCGCGATAAATTATGCAGTAAAAACAAAAAAAAAGTGCACTAAAGTCCATATCAAAGTCACGGGTAGTAAATCTCGGTGACGAACCGTCAAAGCTCGTAAAAATGCGCGTTTGCGTAGGTCACAAACGCCAAATCTTGAATGAGTCTTTCGGGTATTTGTGGAGCGGAGAGGAAGTTTCGTCAAAAAAAACGAATATCACGGGAGTAGCGGATCGTTCGTCGTGGAGTGCCGACGTTAAAATTGTACCACTCCAAATGCAGCTATACAGTGCGCCGGGTAAAAATAAAATACGTCTTCGTTGCGGAATTCCGAGGTTTACTAAATAATCGCGAAACTACCCAAGGACCCAGTCACCAAGTAAGCACCAAGTGCACCAGCTGCACTTAGTTGTGCTTTTTCATCTCCCCGGGAAACCATGGAGAAGCTCGACGTGGCTGAAGCAATGCGCAGAAAAGAGAAAAAGCGAAGAAGAGGATGGACGGTTGTTGTAGGTCCGGAGATCCGGTGAGTAATCCGGAAAAATAAGAGAAGGTCGTAAAATTCGTTCGACAGCTTGCGATTTATTTTTTCACCGATATAGCAACTACCTTTTTTTATAGGGATTTCAGAAAGATAACAGAGATTTCTATCAATCTTGCAAAATTTGCACGAATATGATAATAATCATGACTTTTATGGTTGTAATTCGAAATGTCATTTCAATTATAAAAAATTTTTGTTATCAAATCTATGAGTAATAAAATAAACTATGCAATATGATATATCAATAAATTGTATTTTGTCAGATTGTATTGTTTTATATGTTTTTTGTTATTTTATTTTCAGTAGCGACTTTTTATTATCATCAGGAATTATCGTTTAGACATAAACTTAGTCGTAAATTCTTTATTTGTACTACTGCGAAAGGTTTAATTTCTATTTTTTATTTTTATTATGTAAACATTTTTATAAAAAAAAGTTTAATGAGAAAGTTAGTAGTAAAATGCCGCAGTATCGTACTAGTTATAATGTGCTCCTTAATAAGTAGGGTGAGCTGCCCCAAGATTAAGACTCTTCCTTTTTGGTATTGCTATTATTTTAAAAGTAAGAACTCACAGAAAAAAGTCCAAAATTTAGTAATATGCTTCAACAATGAAAATACTGTATGTTTAAATAGAATCACATATCATTTTGTGTAATGTCAAATTTAAGGACACGTCAGTTGCGTTTTCTGCAACAAGGCATCGCTTTTTAATATGACGCAACGGGAGTGAGTTCGATGATTTACGCCCGAATATTTCACTGCCGGGCGCAAAATCGTGTTCTACTCCCGGAGTGTTAAAAAATATATTATTCCTTTATTAGAAATAAACACATCGACCCTCAAGTTCTGAACTGTCGACTTTTGACTGTCGGCTTTTTCACTTAACTGATTTTAATTTGTCAGTTTTTGGACTCGCACCTGAATATACTTAAATATTATTAATATATTTAAACATTTTTCCTTACGTAGATAATTTCGACGCTTGGTATATTGAGATTTTTAGGATCCCTGAGTCTAAAATGATGATCAATATGTTAAAATTTCATAAGATTGATTCAATCAGGCCAACAAAAATGGAAACCCCAATTTAGTATAACAAATGTTTATTTAACCTATAATATTAACAAAAAAATAGTTCGGGTATATCGGAAAAATCGTCGTATAAAAGGTACATTTACAATGTAGAATTGGGTGATACTAGACCTTACTTGTAAATAATAAATATCAATTTTTCAAAGTGATCCTGCTATACTTTATTGTTCATGAATCATATAAAGTTACATAGCCGAATTACCCCATAACATGGCCTATTTACTCCATAGGGTGGGGCAGTTCAGTTACTTTCAACGTTTTTTAGGCATTTTTTCTGCCGCATGAAAGCATCTACAGTAAAAAAAGTGAATAACCTTCCGATCAGGCCATGACAAAAGAAAATCTGTTGATTTATCTCATGTGACGGGAATATGGCTTATATGGTCGAATTACCCCACTGTCCCTTATATAATTCACATACGTCCAAACTCGAAATTGTGGACAAATTATATGGAGCCAATTTGGTTATTTTATGAAAGTATATAAACGCCATGTATTGAAAGTATAAAACTTTAGTTCAATTTTTCCTGTTCATAGAATTTTTTCCATACCCTCTCGAAAATCACTTGTCAAAATAAACCTAATAAATAAATCTCTTTTGAAAACATCGTCAAGTTTTCAAATTATTTTTCGACTGACATTTGATGTCATGTTTGATGGTATAGAAGTTGTACTATGCTAATTCTTTTTCGTTAATAAGAAGTATTGTAATGTATGAAAGTACAATTTAAGTATTTTTTCAATTCGTCATTATCATTCAAACTACGTCATTAAATATTTCTACATCCATGTTAAAAATATGTGTAACACATAAAATTATGTACGTAGGTTTAAAAATGTACCTTACCATTTTTCCAGTATATTATAAGTACATTACTTTTTAAAATCAAATACGATCAAATTCGTACTGCTATTGATATTTCACTGCGTGACTAAACAAAAGATGAATTTCATATTATCGCTGGGTTAGATAAATCACGTCCTTCTTAAATGGGAATATACGTGAGGAATAACTGATTTTGGGAATGTGCATTTTCTGAACTAAAAATAAAATTAGTTTAGGATTAAAAATAATTTATATTTTTGATATTAGATTATATAACGTGATGAAGGTAAATTGTCGATTGATTTATAGTAATCAATGTTTCGTAGAAGAAGCAATACAAAAATGTGAAAAAATTAAGTATTTTAAATAGGAATAATGAATTATAGTTTTATAATTAATTAAATTAAAGAAACATTTAATTGATTGTCATCCAGGATTCTCCTAGTTTAACGTACATTTTTTAAGTTTCTAACTTTAAATGATATAAACGATTATTTGTTACTGATTGGTATGATGACACTGGCCTGGGTTGGTATAGATTATATGGAAACCATTTATCACTGTCAAGAATATATGTTTTTGTTGATTTGTCAAAAAAATGACATCAAACTTTGAAACTGTTATGGAACGATGGAACAACTCAAAACGATAATACCCAACTACTTAAGTATTGGATGCACCTAAATTATTCGTTTTATACTCTATATCATCAAATAATATTTTGCATTTAAAATATGTAGTTCAAACATTTCATTTCGACCCAATAAAGTATATTGAAACAATTAAAGACGATGGATTGGTTCGAAATGGGACAAACAATAAACAAAATGATTGACATAACTCTGGAATTTATTTCTTCATAAAAAAAAACGAAATGCTTCTTTTTAAATTTTAAAATCACAAAGTAAATTTGGAAGCTGGTATATTTAACTGTTTTAAATCTTTTTGGGATTTCTCCAAATTAAATTGCCACGTGTGTATCTGACAGAATAAAAAAAAATATATATATTTTATTCTTTTATTTATGCATTATTGAAGATATTTTCTCGATTATTTGACGATATCTGTTTATCAATACATTTTTTCTTAATTTACTCGGGATAAAAACTACACAATTGTTACAGCTTAAAAGTCCATAGGTGAGATATTATATGATTTGTCAGTCGTACTCATTTGATAAATTATTTCAAAATAAAAGCTCTCATTCTTACTTTATAGGTATTTTGGCGAAAATGAATCATTTTGATGCTTCAAGTTCTTCTTTCAAATTTATTTCAGAACCAGATACTGCCACGTCAAATTATTCGTCATAATTTAACTATGTTTTGCATTTCCGAGAACCAAAAGATGAAAAGATACTCTGTTGACAGTGAAGAACTATTTCATAAATGCATAGAACGTTACACTGAAGTGAGTGAATCTTCTATGACACACGATGACGCGATTGGGCAGTTCTCAAAATGATCTAGATTTATATTACATGAAATTCTTCAATAATGAATTATTTCACATATATATTTATTCGCAGGAATTTTTACTCATAATGAATACGCATCCGAAGAATTATCTGAAAATATTATGGTTGGAGTAGATCCAATCGCGCAGGTGGCGGTTTTGATGTAATTCTCTCTATTATAAACAGATTCCTTGCGAATTATTTTTAAGTGCATAACGCATAAAATGTGAACCGTTTACACGTGAAAAAGTTGTATAAATTTCTTTTTAAATTAGTCATGGGTCAATTAACCACGAAATGATTTAATATACAAGTCTTCTTTTATCAATGGTTAAACTTGATAGAACTATTATATAGTATACTTCCCCCAAAAGCTCACCTTTCAAACAAACCTTTTAATTTATTTAATATATGTTTGTTTTTTATTTTAAATTTACAATCATTATGCCTAGAAAAAATTTGTTTATTAGAAGATATTATATTAAAACCTTAATTTCATATAACCTGTATTACCTAAAAAATATTATTATGAATTTTATAACAATTATTATAAAAATGATGTAACTATTTCGATTTTGCTTTGAGCCGTACTTTTCGTAATAAATTACAATATTGGTTCATTTTCGATGTTCAAAGGTATATAGTCGCTTTCTGATAATTAAATTTACCACCTGTTCAAAATTTAATTACCTGAATAATTATATTTAAATTTATGTATATCACATTCATTTTACAATATTATTATTAAGAGAATTAAACCCATGGAATATTTTGATTATTATATATCAAAATTAAAATTTGGAAGTTAATACTTTTTGCAATATATTTTTAACCCTTTGAAGCACGGTGTCCTTTTTGATGTAGGACACCTTTTTGTAATTCATTTTTTTTTATATTTCAGTAGATTAAAATTGAATTTTAGTATACATTTTTTCTTCCATACTTCGATAACATGTTTTTAAATGTAAACACATTAATATTTATTATGAATTACTGTGTTAAATTGTTTATAATAACGAACAATGTATAAAAATTACATGTTTTTGCAAAGAATATATGCGGAAAAGAAATCGTCGTTGTAATAAGACGAAACTGGGTACTCGGGGGTTTTCGGAGTCGCTTATTACGAATCTGGCATCAGATTTTCAAAATTAAAAATGACGGATCCAAAATGGCCGACCGAAACGTAAAAATTTACTTGATCGAGGTGAAACTCAGTATTCGGGGGTTTTAGACGTTGCTGATTATAAATCTGGACATAGATTTTCAAAATTCAAAATAGCGGACCTAAAATGGCCGACCAAAATGTAATAATTTACTTGATAGAAGTGAAACGGGGTATTCGCCATCTTCAATTTTGAAAATCTGAGGTCAAATTCGTGATCAGCGACTCCGAAAACCTCCGAGTGACAAGTTTCAACCATTCAGTTAACCTTAATTTCTTACGAAAATAAATTTCTAACGGCTGGTCGAGTGGTAAGTTTATAAATTAATTCATAAAAATAAAAGTTGTCGAATGTAGAAAATAAAATTTGTAAAAAAGTCAGACGAACCAAGTCAATAAAAAATCAGAAACAAATAAAAAATATTAAAATTGCATGGACAATTTACAAAATATTGAGTGTGGATAAATATTTACTGAAACTTAAATTGGTTGAAATAAGCATTTTGATTTTTCGCGCAGTTATATGTGTTTTAAATATGAAACATAAAAAAACTGTCTGATAATATCAAGGCTATAAATGTTTTATACTAAATATTTAAGAATTGATGCAAGATTTAATAACTAATTTACCTAAAATCATACTGTTTTATGCAAGGATAAAAGGATAATATAGGTTTTAAAGGATAACATATCTTTGCAAGTATACGAAACAATCGCGTCAATTGCATTGTGGATCATGCTGCACAGCTAAAAATTATCTCGCTGATACAGCAAAGTAAGGTGCACTGCAGTTGATTGGCTTCAGTAACAAAAGTTTGGCTGATATTTAAAAACTTCCTAAAAGTGCTCCAGTAGAAAGTTTTGGAGCAACGACATTAAAAACTCGTGCAATTTGTCTAGAGATCTCTTTCAGCAGAAGAATCTACGAACTTTTCAAATGTTCTTTTTCTCGTCGAAAAATATAATCGTCACGAATAATGCAAATATTTTAGGGTGGGTGATAAATATAGACAATGAGGATCAATTGATGATCAACAAAACAAAATAAAGTCATAATCAGCTGGCATCATCATCAAATAGTTGTGTTCAGTATCAACGTATGTATAGTTAAATACTCCGATGGTTGCAGCAGATGTCCTTGATACCAACAATCAACAAATTACATTTACCAAATATCTTTACGGTGGCAATTAATGCTGTGATCAATATTCGCAATATTTGCTTGATCATTATTGACATAAGCAATTCTAATGTTTTCTCAACATTTCATTGCTTTGAACCGCAAATTATAATTATAGTATTTATATATGAGTCCAAATTGCGAAGATGAAAATATAAAATATAATACGATAAATGAACCACATGGATAAATTGAACTTCCAAAAGTTTAATGTCATCAAAAATAAGTTTCTATACGTTTTTTGGGTTCGGTGAAAACGAATCTGAAGTAAGATATGTAAAATTCAAAGTGTTTGATTCATCAGTTGTAGAAAAGAAGAAATTCTGATTAAAAATGTAAAAGTTATTAGTTTCATGATGCTCGTCATTTTGAATCAGTCATTTTGAGGGCAGAAATTTAGATTTGTTCTGAAGGACCCCAAAAACATAAGGAAACCTATTTAGTTATGATAGATAATATTTTTTAATATCGTATATCAATTCTTAACATATGGGAACAATTAATGTATGCGGTTTTTATCACGGTTTGCATGAAGTTATGGTTTCAGAACATATTTATCCTAAAAAAATCATAAAATGCTCCACCAACAATATGGCTTTGTGCTTTTTAGTCATAACTCATGCTTTTAGAATATAAGAAAGCCGTGAAAGAAAAGCATGCTTCCAAACCATGATGTAAAACCTAGCAATTTTTCTCCGTGATAGTTTATTTTCATTGACATCAAACATCTGTTTGTAGGAGAGGGAAGTGTCCAATTTGTACTTACATTTTCAAGCGTAATATTGTGTTAGCCATTTTTCGTAATTGCTATTTTCAATTCTTAAGGAGCGATTCTGATACCCATAAAATACGTTAGACGTAGATCACCAAAAAACCATGTGACTCCAGTCACAACAAAATCTGGTGTTGTCACCATCGACTACCGTGCCGGTAACAGCTATTCCATGTTCCAACCATACTAGTTGTTTTTTGTAACGAATTTATTTTTCAAATATTCAGTTCAATTCTCACCGACCTTAAAAAACGTGAAGGGAATATAAAAACGTTTCTTTTCGACTCGATACGCGGAACAGGTCCAGTAATAGCATTAGTCTTGACGGTGCTCAAAAATTGGTTTATTGGCTGCCCTGACTGCTACCTTCGCTTATACTTCACGGGTCACTGCTGATTGGCATTGTTGAGTGAATTACGTACGGTGTATGCGCGTAATCAAATTTCCTCGATAAATTGCGTTGTACGTGCCTCGTGGTAGTGATGCGATAGCGCCTTTAACGTACGATTTATGGCGCACGAATGCGCGTATACCACCTTACGGTTCGATTCAGGGTGATCAAACCAATAAAGTGGCGACGACGTTAATTGGGAGACGCTGCACTGTGTCGTCGATGGACCAGGATCCGATGGTCCCGTTTTCCACCGATCTTCCCACTCGAGCACGCTCGACGTTACCTTAAGGGCACTCTTTTGCCGCGTCAAAGAATTTACTTCTTTTGTTACATTTTCGTTTTCTTAAAGGCTCTCGAAACCAGGAAAGAACGGCTTTTTGAGAGTCTCAAAATCCAGGCTTACAGATTTTTTTTATGAAAACTTCAAACTCTGTTTTTGAGAAACTATTTCACAATTCTTTCGAAAATGAAGGTGTATGACAACTACCACGTCATAGGCACTTGACAAATGCAGGGAATTGAAAATTTGCGATTGACTTTCGTTGTTTTTTGAAGTTGCAGAATTTACAAACTGAAATAAATGTATTTGCCATTCGATGCGTAAAATGCTAATTTACACACTTTTGACATTTTTCGGTCGCATTTTACGCACTCTAGTGACATAAAATATCGTACGAAACATGTGCTTAAATATTTATTCTCCGAATGTGATTACGACCATTGCCTTCGGCTCGGGCCGCAACCCTTCAAGTGATGAACTTTTACGCACTAGTTTCATAATATACTATTTTGACCCTCCGGCCGTAAAACTCGATTTCTCGGCCTAGGCAGAAACCTTCGACCGTGAATTATCGAGTACTTCGACAATCGGATCAAAAAATACATTATTGGTCACGGTCGAAATATTGATCTCCGACGAATGTGATTATTACCCTCACTTCGCTCGAGCGACAAACTTCACAATCTTCGGAGATCTCGATAATTACGCCTTTGGCACATAATGTACTATTAAATTAGACACGAGTAAAATATGTAGAGTAATGGAGGGTATTTTGACGATTTATAATTGATTTTATATGTTTAGGTCGGATTTTCTTTTATGTTTGACTGTGTAACTTTACAAATGTTCTTTACCTTCACTTTTCTCACACTTGTAACAATATTTTTGCTAACAATTTTTGCAAAACAATGTTCCTTACGTCTATCGAAATAGTACTTTTTGGTCCTAGGCCGTAAATTTGAATTTTTCAGATCAGGATCCTTCGCCGGTCAATCTCCGAATGAGGTCATACACGTAAAACGTTTTGAAACGTAAAAAGTAAGCGACCAGTCCGAAAAATCGCTATAAAAAAATACGATTTTTCAACTTTGTGTGTAAAATTCAATTTCGCACACTATTATTAGTACGCGAAATACTTTAGAACACTGAAATTTGTCTATCACGACGTTAAAAAATAGTATACCCGTTTCACTCTTGCGCAAATCGTCAACTTTGCGCAATTGTTTCGTAATGTATATAACATCGTAATGTGAAAAGTTCGTACGTAATAGTTGCTTTGAATACATGTGCGAAATAGTTTTTTTTTACATAGTATGTGTAAAGTTCGACCTTACCGAACTGAAAAAGGTGCAAGATTTTACGCATACGAAAAAACAGTGTTCGATATTTCGGTGTATATATACATGCGACTTTATACACACCGGTGCTATGTTTTCGCATGCTAAAATACGGTGCTTAATGTAGATCTTTACACCCTTATATCGAAAACTATGAGTGCGATCATTACGGCTCAAAACAAAGGTGAGAAAAAATAGAATCGAGTAACATTACTTTTGATCAACTTTTAATACTTAAAAAAAGTTACTAGGGTGTAAAGTAGTACTTTTGCAAACGGGTAGATTTACCCGTGTGTTAAAGTTTTAGGGAAAAGTTCGATTTTTCCAAGTTATTTTACACTGAAAGAAATAACGCAAGGTTCCTGGCATACGGCTAGATAGATCAGCTATATGAAAGCCGATCTAAACATTATTATCCCTGATATAGCCATAGCGATATTTTTTAATACGTCAGGCGTGGGGCTCAATAATTGGTTCCCGAAGATTTTACTGCAAAACTGAATTTTACTCCAGGACTGTTAAAACAATTTGATAGATCAAGATACTCATATCTTTTCGTCATTTTTTATAGATTAGTGTTATTATAAAATATTAAAAAAAACGTACTTTCACGGACACAAGAGACTGTTTCAATTTAAAAAAAAAATTTGATATATTATCCAACCAACACTGTTATCAAAAGTTTTTGACAAGAGGTAGCGTTTTATTCTTCTACAAATTCATTGAACATTATATAACAAACTGTGAAAACTCCTTGTTATGACAACTCATTATGTGTATTTAAGGGGATACTGCGTTGACATTTTCAGCTATATGAAGGACTTTATTTAAAAATTGAACGAAAATATTTTTAAAGTAATTTTTCGCGAGGGATTCAATGGTCATTCAAGAAAATAGCTCAAAACAATTTTTGACCACTTTTGAAGTTTTTTTTTCATCACAAAATTCGAAACTTTAATATTTTTTCAGCATATTTTTTGTTAAAAAATGAATTTTTTTTCCTGAAAAAGTTTTTTTTTTTAATTCTTAATAAGAAATAATAACCTTAAAAATAATTTAGAAACATTTAAAAATATTTGGGAATTAAAAAATCATTTATGATGGCAATGTAATATTGAAGTAAGAAAATGTCATTAATACAGAAAGATTGCAATTATTTTCATTACAATTTTATGTTTTACATCTCCTGTACTGCCAATACATAACCCCCTGATAATAGTTTATCAATGATGATTACACAGGTCTGCACGGATTTTTTTTTTTAATATCAAAGTGATTTTCGACGTATTTTTGTGTGCTGAACACGAATCTGAAGTCGAAAAATGCCTATCACGTCATGATTTAGAGAAAAGTGGGGGTAAAGACACCAAAAAACGCGTTTTTACAGCCTTGAATTTGTGCTTAAATTAAAGCTTGGTTCTTCCCCTACAAAAATCATAAGATAGTTTTAAAAAAAATTTCATAGTTTTGAAAAAAAAAATGGTTTTAACCTTGCTATTTCTAATGATTATGATGAAAATGCAAACAAAATCGAATAACCGCTGTTATTACTAATGGCGAACAAAAAAAGACCATGAAGTGGTGATTTTAAGATCCTAAGTATATTTTTTTATATTGCGGCCGCCATTTTAGATTCGCTATTTTGTCAAACTAAGATTGGATTCGTCATCAGCGACTCAATAAACCCCGAGTACTGATTTTCATGAGGTTAATTTAAATTTTTTATTTTTACGTCCGCCATCTTGGATCCGCCATTTTGAATTTTTTAAAAGCAACACTGGATTCTAACCAACCCCGAAAACAGTCAAGCAGTGGTTTGTATGAGCTCTGCTCAATGTAGTTAAATGATTTGCATTTTCATCATAGTCACTGGGAATAGCAAGGTTAAAACCATTTTTTTTCAAAACTATGAAATTTTTTTTAAAACTATCGTATATGATTTTTGTAGGGGAAGAATCAAGCTTTAATTTGAGCACAAATTCAGATCTGTTGCACGTCAGGCTTCTGAGAAAATTAGGGGTAAAGACACCAAAAAACACGTCTTTTGTGACATTGTTCGTCTTCAGATTCGTGTTCAGCGTACAAAAATACGTCGGAAATCACTCTGATATAAAAAAAAAAAAAAGTGAATTTTGCAGACCGGTGTTACTTTCAGAGACCACCATTCTAAACGAACAGTTACATCCTTTACTCGTTCCTTTTCATTTTGAGAAGTGGGCATTCATTACTTTGTTTCAAGTAACTTCGAGAATCTCAAACTTTATCATTGGTAACTTACTTATTGAATATATCTGTATAATGTATTCTTTAAAAATAATTTCGTGTTCTTCATGCGAAAATTGACATCAAATACAGTATCTTGGTCGTGTTTGCCCTATACTTTACTTGATGTCTCAATGTTGATGATAACATTGGCTCGAGTCCACGTTTTTCGCAGTGTATGGACTTGAAATCATTTTCTTTTACAATCCCGTAATTGATCTGATTTATATTTATCTTCAATTATTCGGGAAGCTATTTTTACATACTAGATCTTCAAGAAGGTTTTGCAAAGAAGCAATTTAAAAAAAAAAACGATCCTCTTTTTTAGATGACGCATCATCAGTAGGGGTTTCTTCTTCCAATTTATTACTTTAAAGTCTTACATTAAATGCATTTTCATATTCAAAAGTACTAAAGTGAAAACGATATAACAAAAAAAAAATCTTTTTATATTAATGACATTTTCTCACTTCAATATTACATTGTCATCATAAATCATTTTTTTAATTCCCAAAATATCGTGAAAATTATTTTTAAGGTTATTATTTCTCATTAAGAAGGCCAAAGAAAAACTTTTCAGGAAAAAAAAAATATTTTTTTACCATAAAAATATACTTCAAAAATAGAAAAATAGTAAAATTTGGAATTTTGGGCTGGAAATTGTTTTTTTTTTTCTAATAGAAAAAAATATTTTCTAAAAAATTTGTGATAAATTTTAAAATCTTTCATTTTTTTCGAAGCAAAACCCTTTAAAAGTGGTCAAAAATTGTTTCGAGCGATTTTCTTTTATGACCATTGAATTCCTCGCGAAAAATTACTTTAAAAATATTTTTGTTGAATTTTTAAATAAAGTCCTTCATATAGCTTAATATGTCGTCGCAGTCTCCACTTAATGCCGATAATAGTGTTCAATATTTGTATTTTATACAATAATTTAAAAAATATCTTTAAAACTTATTTTTCATGATTTAATGTATCAGATTATTACCAAACTTCACCTCGTTTAATATAGTATATTTGATATCACGAATGCGATTGAAATATGAGTTAGAATACCAGAAAATAAATGCGCTTCATTCGCATCCTATTTTATGAAATAAATATAATCCCTGACATATATACTGAATGCGTATTCACGTGTAATTGTTGCAAAGTGCTCTTTTGACATTCGGAAAATTATGGACGTTCGACGTATCAAATATGAATTCTGGAATACTAATGCAACATGATGATTGGCCATACAGTCAACAGCTCAGTAATTGACGCTTTAATACGTACGACTATTCCTTCGCCGATAAAAATTGTTCAGTATAAATATCCCCTAAATACAGGTTAAGTATTCTATAAAATGTGAACATGGAAAAATAGTATCTGAACATTTAAAAGAATAAATTTTTATAGTAATTAAAAAATTCTTTCGAGTTTAATATAACAACTAAAACTGACAAGTGACTACTTAATCAATCAATTTTTTTCATTTGCAAATAGTACAGAAATTACTTCGAATTCATTCATCCAAATGGAATTGTAAGTATAAATAAAAAAAATGGCATTCACGAAAATGAAAAATACGCATCAGTACAGAAAATCGATATGTTGTCTGATCCTATTTAATACCCAGGTTTTGTCGACCTCAAAATCATCCAGGATTCGTTCCAGAGCAGCATCGGATCGATCCTTCCCGAATTTGTTTCCCTCTTTTACTAAAGAAGAAGAAGAGAAGTTAAAAGTTTCTCCATTTACGATAAAAGTTATCCGGGATTGGATACTGTCGTATACACGTATGTTCAAAGGCTTTTCGGCGCTCTCCAATTTCCAGACAGGCATTGTCTTCTCTGTAGCTAATGGAGACTTGTTAAGCTGCGTAGGATTTTCGGGATTTGATGATTTTATGAAATGCATACAGATGGCGCCAATGACTAAAACTTAAAAAATCGTAAAATACGAAATTTTTTGACCAGGAAAGCCGTAAAGTTAGGAGCCGAAAATATCTTTTCGACTTGGATGTTTCTGTCGAGTTCGAATCGTAGATGAGTGACAAATTGGCAACTTCGTTATCGACGAATCGTCGACGTTATCAACGGAAACTCGAGGGCGCCTCCGTTCTGTTTCGAGCACCCACGCCAATCGGAGGAAGATACTCCAGATCCCTGCTAAATTGGCTGCCGGCTCTGCGGTCGACGTATTAAAAAAAAATGACGTATTGACGCTGCAGCTCCTGACATCTTCTCTAGCAATTTCTTCCTTTAAAACGAATACTGTTATTTTTATTGACGTCAAATTTCACGATTTTAGTTGGAGTGGGGAGAGTGCCACCTTTGACAAAACGGCCTGCGGATTTAGGTTAATAGCCAACTTGGAATTTTGGCATTGAAATCAATACTGCAGATTCCGTGCAAATTACCAGAAAGTATTATTCGTGACGGTCAAGTATGATTTAGATTGGCCAATTTTTTTACTAATATTCTCTAAATTCCTTCCAGGGAAATTTCACTCTTATAGAGTGACAAGTCACTCCAAGTAAAAGTGAAAGGTGAGCAAGTCTGTAGAGAGTGATTATGACACTTCAATTGGCGTGAAATTGGAATAACAATTTGAAATCCTGAATGCATAAATTATAATCTAATAATACAATTAAAAGTTTATAAACAAACATAAAACTTATTTTTAATAAAAAATAGTCAATTTCTATATTTTCGTAAAACAAGTAGAATCAATCAATTTTTCGACATATTTTGAAAGTAATTGAGAAGGGTGGGTACGTAGGAAACAAACACGAAAATACATATGGAAACATGATTTATTTTTTTGTCATTTCTATATTAACATTTTTATTTTACTTATATGTACTAAATAATTACAGATAACAAGAACGATATTTTATAAAAACATTCATTTGTTTAAAGGGCAAACAATGTTAAAAAATGTTAAGCTAATTTTTTTAGGTGATTTTCTTCGAATTAACGTAACTGTATATTTCATCATGAGATGATATTAATTTTAACGTCTCAATTATTATTGGAATATACTCAAAAGTTTCATAAATTCCCTGTTGTTGCCAAGATTTAATTTTTTAGTTGAACCTTTGATCATTTCGGTAATCAAGTAGTATGTCTATCGAATGAACATATGTATAATGTTTTTTAAGAGGTTCACTTGACCTATCGATGTATTTAATTTACGTAATAATTTACTAATTTTCGTGGCGGGTTGCATTCTGTTGGCTGACTCTGGTCGTGAACCCGTTTCTACCCTGTAGATACCTCTCTGGTGAGAGGCCCCACGTTGGGCGCCACTTGTAAACGTAATGATTATAGTATTTGTTCAAAAATATTTATTTCATAAATTAATATATTGTATCAAAATTGTACGGAATATTCTTTTATATGGTTTTTAACGAATCAGCATGCAATTATTACAGATAATAAGGAGAATGCGCAACAATTTTTTGCATCAATACCAAAAATATATAAATCTACAACCCTGCACCCAGCCGCTGGCTACTTGATTAAATGAGATAAATAAATATAACCTTTAATAGAATTTACTTAATTAATTAATGTACACTAATTTCTTTTGTGAACTTGTGCCCTTATTAAAATATCACGAATAAAATTATAGATTTTTGTATGAACAAAACCTCATTTTCTCATTCACAGCCTATTACGCAAGAAGCATCAGACTTTTCTGCATCTCAAAATATAGTTATCTCTGTTTAAGAAATAATGGACTTTTTCCCTACTACCACAGATATAATAATAAAATTCTGTTTATTTACAAATATGAAATATGATAAATTTAATCTTTACTATGATAATTACTAACACTTTAAACAGTTACTGACGTATTCAATAAAGATTTCATAGCATTACAAAATACACTAGTTAACCGGATCATTATTTTACATAACTAAGAGGATTGCAATTATTAGGTCACGTATAGTAACAGCCAGCATAGTATACTATACGACAATAAACAATTTATTTGTTGAATTCGAACGCTTCGTTCTCACACCGGTATTATTCAAATAATCCATTATTCAACGATTACTTATGAAAATATTTACTTCATAAAGGCTCTAACAGGTTAAAATGGGTCAATCGGACCCCAAACGGATTTTGACCGGCTTATCACCGAAAAGTTCTTTGTCTCAAGAACAAAATTTTTAATTTCATCTCCCTCCCCTTTTCGGGGATATTGCCGTACGAAGAATTTTTAAATTATATTTTTTTTTTAGAACTATCGAATACACTTTTATTGAAAAAATTTGATTATATAAAACATACCAAAAGGTACATCAAAATATTTTTTTTCGAAATGTTCCAACTTAACCATGATTTTTGAAAGTTCCTGAAAATGTATAATTGACCATATTTTGTTAGTTTATGATTGGCAAACTTACAAAAATTTAGGAACATGTATTTTGAACCATATTTTGAATTTTTCTAAACTGGCATCATGTGTAAAAAAATTAAAAACCGCCTAAAAAGCCAACAAATCAGCATAAAATATATTCAAAAACAAAACACATCTAAAACACATCTTAAAGATGTCTAAAAGATATCTTTTAAAGATCTTTTCGTCATTTTCAAGATATTTTTCCCAGATTGAAAGCTATATTTTAGATGACTTTTGTAATGCCTGGCAATTGTAACCCAATAAGCAAAAAGACGTCTTAAAGCCATCTAAAAGATCGCTTTCAATTTGGGAAAAATATCTTGAAAATGACGAAAAGATCTCTAAAAGATATCTTTTAGACATCTTTAAGATGTCTTTTAGATGTGTTTTATTTTTGAATATATTTTATGCTGATTTTTTGGCTTTTTAGGCGGTTTTTAATTTTTTTTTAGTCATCACGCCAGTTTAAAAAAATTCAAAATATGGTTCAAAATACATGTTCCGGAATTTTTGTGAGTTTGCCAATCCTAAATTAACAAAATAGGGTCAATTATAAAGTTTCAGGAATTTTATCAAAATCGTGGTTAATTTGGAACATCTCGAAAAAAATATTTTGGTGTACGTTTTGGTACGTTCTATATGATAAGATATTTTCAATAAAATTGTATATGATAGTTCTCGCAAAAAAATAAAATTTAAATATTCTTCATGCGGCTATATCTCCGAAAAGGGGTGGAAGATGAAATTAAAAATTTCACCAAATTTTTTTTCTTGGGACAACGAACTTTTTAGTGACATGCCGGTCAAAATCCGTTGGAGGGTCGATTGACCCCTCTTAACTTGCTAGAGCCTTTTCATTTACATTTTTATAAACAACTGTTAAGAAACATCAAAAAGTAGTACACTTTTTAAAACTCTAATGAATATATCAGAAAACCAAAGCAGATTTTTTTAAGATGCTCTGATCGATGAGTAATGCTAAAGATCGAGCTCTGATCAAGACCTTAATCAATTTGTACTGAACGATATTTAGAAGTACACAGATATTTACTAAACCGGTTCTGTTTTAAGAATAATGTTTCTAAAATTAGTTGAAATTAAATATTTTTATAATAGTTATAGAAAGTTTTCTACAGACGCAAATGATCGAACATGACCCAATATATCCGATGCATGATCTAATGATTTGCCCTTTAAAATATTATTTTCGCCAAAACTTGATCACTGTTAAAACTGCATGAATATTATTTTTTCATAAAATGTATGATGACGTCACTTATGTTCTGCTAAACTAAAAAGTCCATCCCCATAGATCATGCAATTCCAAAATATTAGATATTACACCGTTAATAAAGGAAACAAAACACTCCCAATATTAAGAAATTATAATCAGGATATTTATAGCTAATGGGGAATTAAACCAGTGAACTCGTTTATGCAACTTCATTGTAGGGTGGATATCATAACACTTTGAACAATAAATCAAAATATTTGTTCAATATTAAAAAAGAATTGTAGGAGTGGCGTTAATGTAATATATTGCTTTGTAATTTTGAAAATCACTTCAAATAAATTGAATTTATAGAAAATTATTGACAGCGGGGATTAATTTCGAGCTATATCATGCACCCTTATAATTTGATGTTTTCACAGCTAAATCACAATATACATCATGGGCCTGGCATAAATCCTGTCTTTATATATCAATATCTCTGCATGGGGAGTGAGTTATATCGGTTTCTAATATTCAATTTCAGGAACACATCGCTGACGTATTTTCGAATTTTACTCACCATATTTTAAAATAAACAACGCAAATAAATATTTAGCGGTATTATAAAACAGTTTCAAATATCAGTTATTTCGATAGTCTAAAGAAAAAAAGATTTGTAAACAAACACATATATGACATCGATATAAATAAATCATTAATATGTAACAAATTTTATTTATCACATTTCGATACTGAAAATTCGCTATTTCATAGGTTAATTAATCAAATACATAAAAGCAGGCGCTAATTAAATTATAGTAATTACTAAGCAAGACGTGAAAATATGGATGAAAAATGTGCCACATTGTGGCTTTTAAAAGACTTACTTTTTCTCAGCTGCAGCACAGCAAAATGGAATTGTTTGAAATTTAACGAGTTGTATAAAAAATAATACAAATTCTTTTCATAGAAACGGAAAGAATATAGAAAAAGAGGACAATATTATACAAAATAAGCGACTTTAGATTTATTAAATTAAATGGTAAGCAAGCACATTACTAGTTCACAAAAGAAAGGCGAAGTCTTCAAAACGAGATTGTATATACTCTTAACTTTTCGCTAAATAAAAGTACGGTCATGGTTAGTTTGACGTACAATCCAATTTAAAATCGTCGTAATTTTATTTAATATTCAACCTGTAGAAAGTCAAGTCGAAACAAAAGTTTATTGTGGACAATTTTCGCACGACGGTATTGTTTTGAATTGCAAAATCTTTGCAGTGTTATTTTTATCTATTTTAAACTCATTTTTTTTTAATTTTCAATTGCGTAACTGCTTCTGGGGTAATTAGGTGACATTTTTATAAAATTTAAATAGTAAGGTACTCGTTTTAATGTAAATTAAAATATTTTAGCTAAGGAAAGAGCAAATCAAATTACATGCGGGATTAAAAAAAAAATTTTTGATGTTTATTTTAATCATTTTAATCCTCTGTTTTATAATTGATTATTTAAACTAAATTATTGACATTGCTGGTACTAAAAATAAAATAAAAATCATTTTTTTAAAATAGAAACTGGACACTTGCAAGAAAGAATTCGCAGAACAATTATAAATAAATTAAAGAAAAGAGTGTAATTTAAATTATTCTTATATTAGAAGTGAAATTTGTCCTCTCATCTATGAAAAAAGTTAAATATATGCGTAGTTTAATTAACTTTTGCTTTTTAATTTTTAGTCGCCATAATTTTCGAAACCCACGGAAAAATTTTCATTAAATGTATGAATACATTATTCTTTGTTAAATAAACGCAGGAAAGTTGAAAAAATATTCTACTGTAATATTTTTCATAAAAACTTAGGTATACTTCGTATACTTCCAAAAATAACAAAAAATTATCCTAAGTAAACTTTTAAAAATTGACTTGTAAAGAATGTAAATTCTTGACAATTTAAAAAAAATGTTTATCGTCATTACAATAAAAACCTCATAAAATTCTAAATAATAACCAACATTTACTGACTCAGAAATGGGAACCTAAAAATTTTACTGAAATTCAAAGTTTCGATTTTTGTAAACGGAAATAAATTGCTAAGGTTTTAGTTGGTTTTGTAGAAAAGACCAGGACCTCGTTTTATCGCCAGGTCAAGATTAAATGCAAATTCGCAGTAGGCAAAGAAACTCGTAATGCTTTTTAGAAAAGTCTTAAAGAGATTACAACCGACATTCGTTATTTCATGAACTAAAAACCAGATGCTTTAAATTGTTTTCATTCATTTTAAATGTATTACAAATAAATCTATTTTCATTGAAAGAAGTTGGGAATATTTCACGAGTAATATTTTATTGCTACATTTTTATTAGTACATATAACACCTCAAATATGCTTTTTTTCAACGAGATTATCAGTGTAAAATATATTTATTTTCATCCTTGCATAGAAATCCCCATCGTGATAACTCTTTCAATCTGAATCTGTGTCGTATCTTATCAAATTGTGAAAGCTTTGACATAATATATCCGTTGATGTGGATATTTATCTTAGTTTTTTTAAATATTATTATATGTTATAAATATTCTGACTAATATATTTTAAAAATGCCTCTGAAGAGAAAATTTGTCTGTAGCACGTCTAGGTCTCGGATCGATTTATAAATCGGAAGTATGAAACCCAAAGGAGTTGTCTTATACGAGGAAAGATATTACAGAATAAATTACTGTTCTGAAAAGTTGAGATAGAGTCACTACTGCATTTTACTGCAATTGAACAAAAAAATATTATTCAAGGGCCCATTAACAAAATGATGCACTTCGATTATTTTACATAAATATGGCTAATAAATAAAATTAAATAAAACAACTGCACTGTTCTCTGCAGTTTTGTCAAGTCATAAACTTTCTTTCTAAAGTTTTTTTAATAAGTTATGAGTTATTCAAAAAGAAAATGCTTGTTCTACTTTGCTAAGAAATGCTTTGAATATGCACCATAAATAATGTACCGCAAACGAAAGACATATTCTTTCCCCTTTTTATTTTGAGCGTTATTGCATTCGTAATATATTACAGTTAGTTACGAAAACGGGACTCCGGATGTGCATGACGATGTAAGGCGAAAAACTGCTTTTCTGCGATTTTCACGAACGAAACGTTGCGTTCGCGTGAAACTTCTTTCAACTTATAGACGTCATTTATTTCGTTTTATTTTTCATTTTTTGGATTGTTTTCGAGAAGATTATTTTGTAGGACAATTAGAATAAATAGCACCATGTCAGTGAATGTAATTACATCATTTATTGTTTTCTTGTATTTTGTTACGTATCCATCAGAAGTTCGCAACGTTGCAGGTAATCCGGTTACCTGTAATGGTTGAGGTGTAATATACATCAGCTGTCAAAAAAGTAACTGGAACCAAATTGAAGGTTAGAAGAATACATTTACAATTTACTAGCAAAACTATGTAGGGGAGAACGGGGTAGTTACGACAGGTCGGATAATTCCGACCCCCCGTAATATCTCGCTTACAATATGACATCCCGTAATGTTATTGAAATTTTGTGAAAACACTGATGAGTACAACTATTTTGATTGCGGTAGTTGTTTATTTACTTTGCATTGAACCATGTGGCAGTGATGTTATTGTTTCTTACTGCGCTAATTTAGAAATTGAAGTATTATAAATAAGTAAATAAAGTTTGAAATTATTGTGCAAACGAATCAAACGTAAGTAATTTAGAAAGCCTTAACCTTATATTTAATGAAATCAATTTAGTTTTTAGTGAGATGAGAGTGTGTTTTTAAGTGCGTATATTTTTTTTAAATAACGAACGTGCAGGGTAATTCCGACCCCTAATGTACGGAGTAATTGCGACCGTCCTTTTTCGAGTTTATTTTCATTTTTATTTTATCACAACCATATTATGCAATATTATATATACGTTATATATCATGTGTTGATTTTTTTTTCTTTCTACATTTCGACCACAACATTTGAATTTGCTTCGCTTGTTTTCTCGTGCGATATTAGAAGTGACTATTTGCGTTTTCATTTTTCACCAACAATGTAGAGTAGGTATGTGATCTATGTACGTAGTGTTGTACATAAACAAGTTGTTGTGATAGCAAAATATTATCTTGTTTACTTATTATTAATAAATGTAAATTAAATCTATGAATTAATACGAAATTGCGCTGAAAATAAGCGCGGTCGGAATTACACCGTTTGGGGTCGGAATTACCCATACTTTGACAGAATCTGAAGAATTGCAATTTTTTACTAATGGAGGTATAAGCCTATAATAAACCTATAACCTATAACAAGGTATTAATAATATCGATAAATGTTTACCCATGCAATACACTTTAAAAAAGCATAACGTACAAATTCATTAAATCACATTCTCTACCTCAAAAATCAATTTTGCTTAGGTAGGTCGGAATTACCCCGTTCTCCCCTATTCTTTCAATGGCGAACTTATGAAATTTCCTTAAATTAACAACCAACCGAAATATTTAATAAAAGTTAAAACAAGTTATAAGGAATATGAGCTGAAAGTAAGCCATACAAATAATAACCTGCAGAATTTTAATGCATCGAAATATGCAGCTCATATGTAGCTTTATTAATAGTCCCTCTTAAAGTACATAATTAAAAGTCAGCATAATGCAAAAATGTTAACGAATTCAAAGTGACCGATTCTTCAAATCTGAAAAGTCAAATGTACCATAAATGACAGGGAAATGCAGGAGACGAACTTTTCGTTTATCGCCAAAATTCGTTTTAAAAATTAACAATTCAAAAATCCCAAAATATAAAGGTATCAATCGATTTAGATTTGGTCTCTTTCCATATCCAAATCGCAAAAATTTGCAAAAAACAATAAGGAAAATGCAAAAGTCGAAATTTTCGCTATTCGCCAAATGTCGTTTTATCGATGAAAAAATAAAAGTCGGAATCGAATGAAATTTTATCGTTTTTCAAATCCCAATCGAAAAATTTACAAAAAACAACAATGAAAATGCAGGGGACGACATTTGGTCTATTCGCCAAATTTCGTCGCCAAAAATCAGTGAACGAATAAAAGTCCCCAAAAAATGAAAGCATGAATCGATTTAAGTTCTGTCGTTTTTCAAATCCCAATAAAAAAATTAGCAAAAAATAAGAAGGAAAATGAAGGAGACGACATTTTGAGCATTCGATGAAAGTCGTTTTATCACTGGAAAATTAAAAGCCCCTAAACATGAAACTGCGAACCGATTTCAATTTTGTCGTTTTCAAATCTTAATAAAAAAGTTTGCAAAATACAAGAAGGAAAATGCAGGAGACTACATTTTGTCTATTAGCCAAATGTTGTTTTATCAATGAACAAATAAAAGTAAAAAAGGGTCTCGGTACTGTGATTTATGATTTTACTGGTATGCTAATCACACCACAGAAAAATGATTTTCTTATAGCTAAGTAATCAGATCCAAAGACACGATTAGGACTATCATTGAGGTGATTAAACTTCAGGAAAGTAAAAAATCGCAAACAAAGCCTAATATTTTTCTCAACTTCATTTGATACCTTTTATTAAGCATTTTAATAAATAACCAGTAGAAACGTAATATGAATTTTAAAAAATGTATTATGACGAATTTTTTTAGCATCATTCAGAGTGACAATGATTAAACAATGTATTGTATCGACTTTAAATATTTGTTTATATAAATTTTATATATGGACGATTAATTCTAATGATTACATAGGAGGAATTATGTTGCCATGCATAATGCGTCCAATTTCAGTGTAGAATATGCACATCGAGGACCAGTAAAGAGGAAGCCTGGGGCTCACTTCGTACATGACTTTCCGCAATTTCAATGTTGCAATCGATCATTATTACCATTACCATTATTATTGTTGTGATTATTATTAAAACTATAGTAGCAATGTACGGAACTGCCCTGTTTGGTATGCCGAAGTTAGTATGATATTAACGAATGGGACAAAGTTTAGAATTTCAGTAGCAGAAATTTATGATAGTAACGAAATAAATTTAAAATGGCGGGGGTTGTAAGGCATTCTGATGAATATATCAAGATTGGTATTTAAATTTCCTACTATAACGTTATCTTTCACGTGAATCGTTTATTAATTAGACAGGAACACAACAACATATTTTTCCGAAAATTTCATTTGACGAGAGCAAGTATATTGTATGTTTTCGGGATCGCTAAACACAAAGTCAGTTTTGCATGATCACGTCAGGATATTTTTTTAACCTAAAGACACCTTATTAAGTGTGCGTAATTCGTAAATAACCTACATTCAAATTTTATGAAAAATATTTAATTTTAAATGATCCTAAAATAATGCCCTAACCTGCCAGAGTCAACATTTAATACTTTTAGTAAATCAAAAGAGAAATTTTTTGAAATACACAGAAATTGTAGATATGGCAAAATATTGACGAAAATCTTAAAAAAGAAACATCGTTACCATTATAGAAAATATGTGAATTCTTATATCGAGTACTAGATGTAAGTCTTTAACGAGCAAATCACGTTGTTTTTTTGACGCATACTTTTAATTTCTCTAGCTAATTTTTTCTGATGACAGAAACTCATCTGCTCTATCAGAAATAATGCAAATTTTGCTAGAAACATTTTTTAATGGTGATGTTGATGGAAAAGTTTATTAAAAACATTATTTTGAAATTTTCTAAAAAAAATGAGGACCAAAGTGAAAAGATTCCGTATTTGGAAAAAATTTAGATAGAAAAATTAAAATAATATTGGAAAATTATTAGCATCTGGTATTACTCGTTACAAGGCCAATATTTATTGTATTTATTTGTGTGTTTCATAACTTGTAGTATTTTCTATCTCGAATGTTTATAGTATTTCAAGTTGCTATTTATGCTAAATGAATTACTTGCAAGTGTTCATGAGCAGTCAATATATTAAATTCTACAATGTTTAATGTAAAATAGTTCGTTTTTTCTTCAATAGATACTAGAGGTATACTTTAGTAACTTTTGGACTAATTAACAAGATTTTGAATGCATAATGCTGTGAAATAATCTTCAGAATATTAACCCTCCAAAAAAATTCGCGAACGTATTCATTAATCTAATTGTAATGATGTGGATAACAATAGGTTTGATTTTAATAATTAGAACCTTACATTTTCTTTCAATTTTCTTTTAATACCCTTATTTTTATACTAGAAGAAAAGCAATGTGAACCAAGAATTCCACAAAAAATTCACAAATGGAACAATCACTATTATTTCAAAAATTACATATAAAATTCTATAATAGAATTTAAAATTTAATGTAAAACTGGTCGACTTAGAAGACAATCTGTTTATAAATGCAGTCACGTTCAATGTTACATTTGTCAATAGACGAAAGATACGAAAATAGCGGTTTTCAAGCTTCTCCAGTGAGCACGTTAAATTGACGAAAATATATGCGGGCACAAAAGGCAAATGCTGCTCTCTTGAAAAAGTACTCTTTTGCTCGTTTTTATGTGAATATGTAGAGACAGGCCATTTTCTGTTTGCGATGCATTACTTGTCTTTTCATCCAACCATTTCTTGATTTTGTATTTCCATCATTTTTTAAACTCTGTGAAGGCCGTCGGGTTTTAATAACATTCTCAAAATAAGTTACCGTATAAAATGTAATACGTTCGAAAACATAAAAATACCTTTGAAGTTTCTTAATTCGGGATATTTACAACTATAAGTAAATTATAATATTATTAACTATAGTTGTTAACTAAATGTCATTCTTTAAAGTATATCAGTTCCATGTACTAAATTATTTTACTAAGTTATTTTACTCCTCATTCGATGATGCGAATCGAAATCGAATACAAGATTATTACTTGCCCATTACCATTTAAACTGTAGTTTACTGGGAATAATATCTTGTGCTGCATTGGATTATTATTATTATTATTGAATATACTAATTTCAACATAAATTAACTACTAGTAATTATTTATTAAGTAGTATCAATTGGGTTACTTGGTAAGTTCGAGTATTACATAGATCACCTTTCGTAAAATGTAAAAATAAATGAAAATTGCGACCAAAAAATTATTACAACAGTGATATTGATATTATTTATGCAAAGGGAAACAATTTGGAGGAAATTTCACGATTCCTCAATCTTCGCTGAGAGAAACTGTATACAGAAGTTACTATTCTGACTAAAATCTTCAGGACTGAAACAAAAGAAAGACATTACTTACTAAATTGCACATTTTCATAAAAAAATAATACATTTTACTGATATAATTACCGAACATCTTTTTGCTTTGCATTTTTCTTTCAGTATTATTACTTATTGTAAATAGACTATCATTAAAATCAATACTGCACGGGGAAAACAATATGTTACCAGAGAAAACAATGCTGGTATCAGCTACTATTTTAACATGCTGACCTGGGAGAAATACGTACGAAATTTAAGTGTATAGCGAGTTATCTAGTAGGAATTAATTTTTAGTAGTTTTTATTACTAAATTTCTTTAAACGAACAAAAGTTTACTTAGTTATTTCCAATTTCATATAGTCGTCTAAACTAAATGCCGCAATAAAACTACAAAATATTTATTTCCCTCTGAGTAACCTATCATTTAATTAAATTTACTAAATACTTTTTTAAACCAATGATAATTTCACAAAACCGTTTTCATCTATAAATTGTTATTATATTTTACCAATATATTACCGATGTCGTTTCTGCAAGACAAAAGAAGTTATTGATAATATCAGTAAAAATGTACTGTCTACATTTCTACGAGAGAAAATTCACTCTTAACTAATTGAAAATTCAACCACTCTATTGAAACAATTAATTCTCACTCTTGACGAATAGAAATTCACCCTGTTTGGAGTGAAAATTCACTCTTAAAGCGTGAAAATTCACACTTTCATTTGATTGGCTGAATTTTTAGTACATAAAGATTGAATATTCACTCTGAGATATTTAGAGAGTAATTATATAATCAATGGCGGTTACTATTACTATCAAAAAACATCATTTTTCCTAATCAATGATTGTGCAAGTCATCTCTCAGTGGCCAGAATGTCATTTCGAAACGTTTTTTCAACGAATGAAAAGATTCCGAATTCTTTGAAAGACGAGATTGATATTCATGTCAAAAAGACAATAATTGTCAAATTTTATATTGCAAGTGTATATGGATAAGATGCGAAAGAATGAAGTGCCCGAACTCAAAATAAACTTTACATAAAATGTTTGCCAGTCATTCCTCTGCGATTCTTTCATTTGTAATCAACATTATTATAAATTTTGGAATTTTTCCTTTCAAAATAACAAAAATATTCAATCATCTAGGCGTAAATTTTCTCTGGTTGAAATGCTGACATCACGTTTCTGACAGGTTATCAGAAACCGGTATCATAGCGCTAATTGCCTTAAATATAGGACTAATCGTCACTAATCGTCCCTCAAAAATCGTTTTTTTCGCTAATTTTGAAAAAAATGTTTGGCAGACAAAAACTAGACATTTCAAAAACAGGCATTCAAAAACCAGGCATTTCCAAATGAACACATACTTTGAAAGTCTCTTTTTGAATATTGTTATGAGCAAACCCGGATGCGGGTCAAAAACCCGACAAATAAAAATGCCAACAGATCAAAAAATCGACAATCAAAAAACCGACAATCGAAAAGCCGACAAGGCAAAAAATCGAAAATGGAAAAGCCGACAGTAAAAAAATTGACACTTCAAAAAATGACTGTCTGGTTGTCCATGTGTCCGCTTAATGATTTTCGGTTTTTTTACTCTCAGCTTTATGCCTGTCGGTTTTTTTATCTGCGTGTCTGCTTTGTGATTGATCGGTTTTTCCGACCCACAAACTAAATGTCTGGTTATTGAGTGTCTGTTTTTTTGACATGTATAGTTTTTGAATGTCTGTTTTTTTGACATGTCTGGTTTTTGTATGTCTGTTTTTGTGACATGTTTTTTGATTGTCGGGTGTTTGAGGTGCACCCTGAGTTACGATTGCGTTACTCGATTGTAAGGAATATTCTTACAAATGATATACATAATTCATGTGTAGTAACCTGGTAATAATGTTTTGTCCCCTGAAGAGAATGACGCAATCACGTTCCTCCAGCGTAGTCCTGGAAACTGCAATACGAAGAAAACTGGAATTCATAGTCGGATAAAAATGTGCAAATACAGGAAGAAAATCGCTGGTATATAGGCAAATTTCCCCTTTAAATCTTGGATAAAATGCATTCCGCGTTTTCCCTTTAAAGATGCACCAAGATACCTTTTCGAGGATACATTTCGATATCGGACAAGCATCTCACGCGAACGTGCCTGGAAGTATTTTGGTCGAAGCGTCGATGTTAACGTTAGATCCGACGCCCCCGCAACCGGTCAGGGGTATACATACATCAGTGATGTATGTTGTTGAGCCGATTCCGACGTCACAGGCAGCAAAACAAACGAGAGACGGTCTTCCGGGACGATCTCGTCGTCTACGGGCCATTTCCGGGCCGTTCTCGTTACAAGGGTGGCTAGGGGGTGCGGCGGGGGCGGGAGTCATCAATTCCGGCGAATTAACGAAGGACAATGGGCAATCGGATCAATGCGGCCAAGCGCCAGCCAAAGTAGCCAACTCAAAGAAACCTCTCGTCACGCTTCGATGCATTCGTGAGGGCACTGGCGGAACTGAATTTCCTATCCAACGAAAACCTTTTTAAAAGAATAATATCACTTTCTATGTTTTATTAACTTCAAAATTATTGTTTCAAATGCTATCAAAATTTAGATCAGTTTGAAACTGTGTACATCTATACTGTCATACAAATTTGCCCTAACTTATCATTACTTTATAAGTAGACTAATTATGCAAATGTCGATATTTTTACCAAAAACTGGTTTTTTATACGTGTTTCGGATCGCCTTTTTCGATTTTTCGAAAAAGATGATTGTTTTGTACCACTTTTTTGAACTGTTGTTTTTGTACCACTTTTTTTCAATAAATTTTCAAATAAAATAATGTCTAAAATAAAGGTTTGGTCGTTTAAAATTGTATGTGTAATTCTTTGTAAAACGGAAACGAGAAATTTCCGAAAAACCTAGAATTTTCTTGGAAATTTTACCTTCTCAGATGGTAATTTTGGAACAGATTTGTAGAATAGAAAAAATTGACATTTTTCCTAGTAAAAATTAGTAGATTTTTTTGTAACTTACCTGAATAGTAAAAATCCCTAGAACTGATCGTTATTTTTGTCATAAAAAATGGCAACGTTTCACAACGTGCAAGTCTGTCCCAAAATTACCATTTGAAATTGTAAAATTTCCAAGAAAATTTTTCTCCGTGGAATAAAAGCATTTTTTTCAAATTATTGCTGCGACTGGTCTTACAGTAGTTCATAAAACCAAATGTTAGAGTATATTTTCATATGTTTGATGATCTAGAGTGTCAATAGAGCCACCCCAATTTCAGATTTCAGAGCGTCAATGACCTCTGGATGGTTGAAGCGATACTAATTCTTAATGGCTCCTCACCAGGAAATAGTCCAAAAAAGTAAAGTTGCAGCTTCACATTGGTCAACTCACTCCAGCTTCTGGACTAATTACATGGTTATCGAACAAAACCGCAAAAGATCAATCGTAGTATGGCAACCATTTCTACGAAAGTTTTTTTTATCACAAATTTTAAAGCTTAATCGTTCGAAAAAGAACACATTTATTGAACAATTTTTACCGATATCATTTTTGCAGTGAAGCCAAAGAGATAATACTGGCCAATAAAACGAGGCCTGCCTCCACACCTAGTTGCCAGGATATACTTTTTCGAAGTTTTTCGATGCCCTTAATCCAAATCTGCTTAACAATTGTTCTATCTGGTCGAGATTTTGGGATATCCTAACCTAAAACTGCAAAAAAAAACACCGTTTTCAGGTAGTTTACATCTCTCAAATGTTTGTACACGTAAAATTCACCCGCATGTCTCGTTCCTTTAAGCAAATTAATTAAATCGATAATAAACACTTTTTTGGCAGTGTTTTTTTTTTGTTCTGGTTTTATGATTCCTGAAGATGGCTAAAAATAATACAGCCGAAAACCTTCATTTTTTTAAACAATTCTTAAACAATTTTTATAGTAACCGATTATAATATCTCAAAATCTTAAGGCAGTAGTCAAGAATACGCCAAAAATCTAATATCATAATTGTACTAACGAGTCTTGGAGAAAAAGAATTTTGATGAGACACGGCGAATCCAAAATGGCTATTAAAAGGTCCAAATTTCCCAAAATTCGTGTTTTTCGCAGTAATATTAAAGTAAGCCAAGAATTATTAAAAATTTCAACATTTGGGGCAGCATTTTGCTACTAAAAAATATTGCTGAATCTAATTGGAGTCATTTTATACCTAGTTATGCTAGAAAAAGCGAACTTTAGTACACCTTGTGATATTTTGGGCACAGCATGTAATTTGTACAATACAAAAATATTACGAATATTGTAAACAACCTTTATTATTATGTATTTATGACTATGAAATATTAGTGGTATCTACCTTCAGAAAATTACGAAAAACGAGAATTTATTTGGGGCAATTTGGACATTTTTTATACTATTTTGAATCCGCCATCGTTGCAACAAAATTCGTTTCCTTCAAGAATTATGCATTGATTATTAGTAGAAGTTGGTGGATGTGCGGGTTTTCATTTCATAAATTTTTTCAAATTTTCTCTCTTAATTTGAAACAGTGAAGCTCACTGAGAATCTGTGACTAGTATCTGGAAATCAGTAAGAGTGTATTTTCATTGAGAATAGAGATTTCTAGTGGTAATTGAGATTGTTTCAGAACTGAAAGAGTAGTTTCATTAAGAATAGTATCCTTTACGCAGTAAAAAAGTAAATATTTTGTCAAAAAAGTTAAAAATCCGTCTAAATATGTTATTTTATGACTCTAAGCGAAAAATCGGAATGGGTGACCCCGAATACGTCAAAAAACTTGGGATTATTATTTTTTATTAATGTTAATTATTACTATCAGACAATTTCCTAACAATGATTGTACAAGTGACTTTTTTCGAAACATTTTTTTTTAACGAATTAGAGGATTTACTATTCAGTTCACAAACTACATTCATTGTTATTTCACCCATTGTTGGATAGTCACTGCAATTATTAAACAAACAAGGTTGATGACATATTAAACTATGCAGAGCAGCTGAAAAATTGTGATACATTCAATCATTGGGTTTTCACATAAAAGATTGGCCGCCATATTCTTATAGCAAACGAGTTAAAAAAAAAACTATTTTTAAAAGAAATGTTACAAGACAAACTTTATTAACTATGCACAAACAATTTTCGATAAACCAGTTTAAATTCTATTAAGGATAACGTTCAAACGGGCTCCCTTTTGTTTTTTACTCTGAACTTATTTCCAAGTAAATATAATGCGGGTGTTTGCAAATGCACGGAAAGATAGAGGGACCACTTAGTTTTAACCACTGTCAAAGAAACTACAATTTGATTAGCTTCAACTACAAACGTTTTGTTAAAAATTTATATAATAAAATGGTCGTTTTTTACCAAACAAATGCATTCTTGAAAACAAAATGACTTACCATTACAGTTATCGAAATAATAACAACGCAATTAGCTCAAAAGCTTTCAGTGGTTATGGAAATTTGTCATAAAACAGAGGGTTGACCATAACTGAATCACTTTTAGCATCCACAACCATAAATTAGTAACCTCAATTCAAAATTCAGAAGAATTTTGATTACGTTCATTGTGCGGTAGCATCATTGTTGTTATTACTTTGTCAAAATTATTTCAAATTTATTGAAAATTATTAAATTAATAAATATCATTGAAAGTTATTTGTAAATTGTTGAAAAAATGTGCACTTGTCATAATAGCGTAGTGATATTTTTACGATATTTCTAAAAAAAAATGGAGTCCAATTTCGACAAATTTGAAGGGGCGGCACTTCAACTCGGATTTTTCAGATTCCCAATCGAATGTATTGTCGAATGAACTATGTCGATTTTTTGTTATTTTAACTTATTAAAAAAACTATTATAAAACTAACATGAATAATGTGTTAGATAAAATGGATTTTCGACGTACGAATTATCAGTTTGCAAATTGCAATATGAAAATGATTCATTGTTGAAAAATCCAAACAATAAGAGAATTGTAACCAATAATTTACGTTATGTTTACTAAAAAAATAAATAGTATATATTTAATACCACTGCAGAAATACATAAAACTACTAACATAGACTTTAAAAACCATTTGTTCTGCCAGAGATAAGCGTTAAGTAGTATTAAATATTATTTTCTATTTAATATTATTATTTACTACACTAAATAACATTCGATACTTTTTCTACAGTTAAATATGTCCCACATCAGTTTTCTCAGTGTTCTAAACGACGTAATCAATAATCGGTGTTACATGATGTTGTTATCAAAATCATGCACGTGAGATAAGCGGATTATACAGGTTACAAAAAAACTATTCACTTATGACGGTTTTTATTACCGTATATTTCCGTAGCTTTATGAAACTCATTAAAAACATACCAAAATAATCGTTTACTGTAATTTAGTTTCTACATTGTACTCAACCAGTTAATAAAAATTACTTTTTCAAAATACCATTATTTATTTAGTTTACCTGGTACTTCACTAATACGAGGATTAATATGTATAAAGAAATTTATCGTATGCTGTTCTCAAATAATTTTTCTACATTTAAGTAGTCAAAAGTAACAGATTTACGTCAAGTACTACATTTTTTTCTTTTTTTTTTTATATTTAACAAAGGTTTCACGTTTTAATACATTTTACTGACTTATTTAATAATTCCTTAATGCAAGTAAGTATTTACTTCCAACTAGTAAAGTATATCTTTACTTAAGTTTTCGAAATATTATTTTTTGTGGTTGCCTTTAATGTTTTTTTACTTTCTAATTACACATAACGGCTTATGTTGTGATTTTATTTCTTTTACTATCTAGTTAGGAGTTTAAGTACAGCAGAAGTAGTCAGTATGGTTATATAAAATAAAATAATAAAATTGTAATAACCACTAATCCGTGTATTAATTTAATAGGTAAAAGTTGTACGTACTTCTTTTGCTATTTTTCGTAAATACCTTTGATACGCTTAGAAAAATTCTTAGGAAGATCAATCAATTATTATCAGAGTGTGATAATATAACGTGAATTGGACACGAGAGTTTTGCAATATTCCATTGTAGAACAAACGTATTTTATAGTAGCTAAACAAAACATGCGATGTAATGATTGTCATTAGTACTAGTTAAATACTACTACAATACGTAGTAGATCATAACACAACATTCGATACTGCACTACTACAATGTAGTTTTGTTAGGCAAATTGAAATTAACATTTTGGAAAAAATAACAATAAAACCTTTTTGTAATTATGTCGACAAATAGACAAAAAAAATATTTCCAATAGAAAATGTAGGGCTCTCTATACAAAGTTCTAATGAGTTTTATTCGTAATATCACCTGGAATACAAAAATCCCTTTTATTTGGAAGTTTTTTCAAAATGGTGGCTATAAATTTTTTGGCCACCAATTCTTATTATATTCGTAATAAGAAGGCAAATAATGAACAAATTTTTTTTTTTATGTAGAGGTTTTAATTGTATCACTATGATTTTATTCTGAATCCATAGAAAGTACACGTAGTACATTTAGTTGCTAATCTGAGAATATATTGGAGATTTGCATCTAACAATTCAGAGGTTTTGCATTTCCTAAAGTTGCATAAAAACTCATATTCAATATTATCGTCGAAATCCATTCTTTGCTGTAGTTGTTTTTCATTGAATATCCGATTGTTTTGCTCGTGCTCGTCTAGCTATAAAATATTTTAATTTTTGTATCCAATTTCTCCAAACACACTTGTTGATATCATTTTTCATTATTACTTTTGGCTATTAATTACAGAAGTCGTCACTGGACTACGATAACCTTATAAATTCTTGAAACAATTTTTGATCCATGGACTGCTAAATTAATGGAATTATCTATTTTATTGAATATCTGCATGAGCTGTAGATTGGACCAGAGACAATATATTTATAACATTCACTGTGCCACGTAATATAGTATGGGTGAATTTAAAAAGAAAGAAAAATTTTGTTTACGTCACCAAATTGACTTACAACAAAATACTCTTGAAAATGTTGTTATAAATAAAAATAATTTTTTTATTTTGTTTCAACTTACTGTTTACATTTTTTACTGTCTTTACATTTCCAAATCAAAACTTTTTTCTTCTAATTATAGTTTTTTCGATGTCGCTGTTAAAAAAGAGTAGATTTCATTTCTATTATTGAACTAAAAAATATTTTTAGCTATAATTCGCTAGATAGTCTTATCTTTACACATTCTAAACGTAGTTTAATTTTGAATAAGTTCTGAAACTTGACTCCAAAACATAATTGAGTTTACGTGAAATGCCCCAGAACAAAGTAAATTGATAGCAATGCTTAATTCGGATTATTTTTTTTTATATAACGGAGTGATATTTAACGTTCATAAAGGCCGATAATTCTCATTGGTACCTTGCTATTTATACTGAATTTAAATTACTGAAGTGTTTCCTTCAATGTTTATTTGTGTTTGCCAGTATACTCATTAGCATTTGTTTGTATTTGTCTCGAATGTTGGGTAAATAAATTGCATTAATTGTAGAATACTCATCTTGTGTTCGTATCTTCTCATGAAGAAATGCATGTTGTTAAATGTAATATCTAAAAATTATCTTGCAGAATTGTAGAAATCCTCTCGCAACTTAATAGAATTATTTTCCTATCTTAAAATTGAAATCAGTTCTTATTATTTAGATGCATAGATTAGAAATAATTATATTTAATTATTCAGTGATATTCAGTGGATCCATTTAAAATTTTCTGGAGCTAACATCAACAAAAGGATGAAATAAACATTAAGTGTATTATTAATTATATTTCATGAATGTTTACCTTTTTAAAAAAAAACTAATAATTTCTTTTCTACATTTTAAAGTCAATATTAGATGACAATACAAAGATACAAAAGTAAATAATGACAACTATTGGCAACTATTAAATACATCACTCGTTTACTATACATCGATGAAGTATAGCCAGTACTATTAAAAATACTCTTAAAAATTAAACAGAAAATAGACAACAATTCTCAAAAGTTCACTATTAAAAATTTCTGTAGCAATTTCCTGAAATCGTAACCGATATTTTTATCGTTACTGTTTCAGAATTTTACGAAACAGAGTTTAGTAATATTCTGAAATATTTTGGTAACTTTCTGAAATTTTGTCATAATTTTTTTATATTTGTTCGTAATTTTTTGAAAATATTTCTTAATTTTGTTTGGTAAAATTCTGAAGCGGTAACAGGTAAAAAACTTCAGTTATTATTTCCGAAAATTCCTAGAGAAATTTCTATGTTTAAATACTTTAGTTTCACTTGAAAATTATTGAAGTGAATATCCTTAATAAGTAAAATTTTACTCTTTTGGAATATACTTCATTCCTTAATTAAACAGAATACCGGAAATTATTAACTTCATATAAAATCAAACTACAAACCAGATCTATCTTGATTTAGGAAATTTTCTAAGATAAAAATTGATTTATTATGAACTAAGATTGATTTTTAAACTACGGATAAATCATTATGAATGGTATTACTATTATTCTAACTTCACAAAAGTAGTTTCGTAAAAGTATATTATTAAAAATTGCTTCATACTGCTTGGTAATTAAAGTAATAGATCAATTTATTTTGTAATCTGTAAAATTTACGATTATTTTTCTTGTAATATAGTTAGTAGACCAAGTAGGACGATGGTCTGTGTACACTAACAAAATTTTGAAAACTACTGGTAGAGTACAAAAAGTTCAAATACGAAAGTTGTAGAAAATTAAATTCAGCAACTCTCATACTACTTTTATACTTGCATTTTACTCCTCAACTCGTAACTGCATTATTCCAAATTGTCTAGAATACTTTTTCTTGGAAATTATTAGGCGACAAAAGGCTGAAAGTCAAGGAAGAGTAGTTACGATACATATTTCCATTAAAATTATGTTGAATTTATTCGAAATTTTACTAAAATTTCAAATATTCAATGAATGTATGTTGTTGATTTGCACATAAACTTTTTCCAGTTCAATGATCACCCTCTGATAGCCAGTTAAATTTAGAGACTAAATATATGTATTCAATTATGAGGCAATATATTCTATTACAGTCTGTAATTAATGAAATAAATTACAAAAAATCGGTCAGGAGTAATATAATGCACATACCAAATCGAAATTTAAAACTACACAGAAATAATGAAAACAGCTGATTGTAATAGTTACCATGAAGTGGATCTAAAAAAAAGTTTTTCGACTGTATAAACAGAGCTGGATGCAATAAAAAAACTTTTGTAAACGCGTGTTTGTCCGACCTGAAACATTCGCAACAAGTATAAAATGGTTTCACCTGAGTGCCAAGTGAGTATATTGTAAAAGTTTCAGGCAAATACATATTACATGTGACAAAATTGACTTTCTTTTATATAGACTTTTGGATTTTAATATTTCTTTTGTTATGTATATTTTACGGTGTCAGTAAGTTTTTAAAATTAGTGTATATAGAAACGTTTATTACATATATTTCGATGCAGTATTATAAGGCAATAAAATGTTATATCTTCATATAAAGCTTCATCATTTTTTTTAGATATTTATTCTTATAACATTTTTTAGGCTTAAACTTAGATAGTTTAGTTATTTAAAACCACTTGCCTCTAGTTTGGGCAATGCTACTGGTCCTGCTGTATGTGCTAAACGTTTGTTAATCTTATCCACCTCACGTTAAAACAGTTAAAATAGAAATATGCTTGCGGAATAAATGTCTTGCTGATCGTGAATTCAAGAAAAAATCTGAGATCAAAAAGATTTCCATTTTGTTCTTTCAAGTTCTCATTTTTTACGTAATGAATGTTTCATTGCTCCTCTTAAATATTAATTTTGCTTTAAACAATAATTTTACTTAAAAAATTAACCTATATAAATTGTTTCTAATGTTTTTATTGTAAAAATGTTGCACCTTAAGTTATTTTAGTTGTATTGAATTTACTGATTTCATGTAAATCTCTGCACTGACAATCATTTTGTGATAGAATAATGCATCATCTACATCCCGAGGAGTAATGATCTTTTTTTCTATATCAGTAACGAATATAGACACTACACATTCTATGTTGGTTCACCCTAAGCCAAAACATCTTGGATGTTTAGTCATCACAGCTTTGCGCGCATTCTTGAGAGACAAATCCAACTAAGTCGTGTTTCCGGCCAACTGTGACTATACATTTTTTCAGTGTACATCAACTTCAAAAACAAATTAAAAATGATTTTCCTCAAATCTGAATTCTGGTACTTAACCCTAATAATACCGATGAAGTTAGAGCTGGAAATAAAAATATGTTTGTTATATGAACAGAAATTTTCAGTAGTATTCAATTCTAACTATTTTAGTGGTACTTTATTTAGAAATTACATCGCATAGAATTTTAAAGCATGTTTATAAAAAATGGTTAGGAACTTTGAATACATTAATATCTCAAATACATTAGTTAATGAATTTATTTATTTTTTATCAATTTGAATTTATCAATAAACAAAATTTTCAGCTTGTTTATTGTTCGTTTTTCATGAAAATTTGCAGTAAAGGGATTCCATGATCTCTAACATAACTGTTGCATAAACAGGAATTTTCTTTATTTTAGTATCGTCCCTTGACATTTTTATTTTTCGCATTTCACAAACAAAATGTCTTGTACGTTTTGCATATTTTCACAGGTTCTTAAAGCTATCGTATGTATCTAAATCAATAATGTTATCTACCTGTTTTTGTTTCTAAGTTTCTCCAGAAAACATTCGATTAGAACGGTACTTCATATTAAAAAAAAACATATTCAAAGGAATTAGTAATATGTCAATGAGATTTGACAAAGCGAATTGAGTCAGCGAAGGAAACATTTGTCTTTGAATGAAATTCACGAACCGAAAAATTGGCCACAACATTTGATTATTCTCGACCGCGTAGAATAATGTCAAAGGTTAGATAAGAAGTATGAAACTGTATGAAGTATGTGCTGGTCGAAAAACCGCCAAATCAAAAAGCCGACAAGTTAAAAGCCGACAGTCATAAAGACAGTAAAAAAATCGACACTTAAAAAAACAGACAAATGGAAAGTCATTTATTTAATTGTCGGTTTTTTCACCTGTCGGCTTTTTGATTTGTCGTTTTTTCGATCATACCCATAAACTTTTTCAATAGTAACATATCAGTCACACTTGAATATAACGTGTTCATTTAACAATTGAAATCTCCTCAATACGAATATAATTCGCAAATTTAAAATTGGTCTAAACAATGTCGTTAATCCTCTTAAGTCAGGAAATAACGTAGAGAATAAAGATACACCTAAAGTTTATACCCAAACGAATTTTCATAGTAATGAATCAATCACACTTCAAGAAAATGAATTCAGAAATTTGCAACCGCAACAGTTGCGGATTTAATAACGAAACTTTTATTTTCAAAACACGAATGGCACAAATTAGTCATTACAGTGCATTATTCTTTGTAAAGGTCATATGAAGGCAGGTTCAAGAACATCGTTTGCAATTTAAAAAAGCAATCATTTTACTACTCACAGGTTTCGTGAATCTTCTATTATGTAGAAACTAAACAACTTCCTCGAGTCAAAATTTTTCTCTTTGTTGTTAGTTCTCGATACGACATATTTGATGAGTATCATACCTAAAAACTAACGGGATATACCCAACCCGGGTATTAATTCTAAATTGCAAAAATTATTTCAGTTAGCTATTGAAACACCGCCAAACAAGATTAAATTTTTCAATTGTAAAAATGATGATGCAATCCCAATCGGTTAGAAAAATAACATAGGATGGGTATGAAATAATTAACATCCATCAATACGAAAATTTGTCATAGATTTATCCATACACTCGACTACTATTATATCTTTTGAGTAAACTATTTTTAAAACTCGATTCTTCCAGCGTGGACGCAGTTGTCTTCCTATTATTTTCATTTCTATCCAGAAAACAAGCGCTCTGAATGCTACAACTCCCTATTTATATTTTGATAAAATATACACTGGGTGTCTTACAACTCACGGACCATATTGCAGGGGGTGAATCTTTCTGAGCAAAAAATTTTAAAACCAAAATCCACTTTTTTCTATAACTGTAATTAAGTATAAATGAAATTAAGCACATGAGGAATACTTTAATATCGCAGAATTGCCGAAAAACGAATCATTTGAGGGTGCCCCTTTGTTGCCCATTTCAGGACATTAGGAGACCCTCCGTGAGCTTTATTTTCATCTGAAAGTAACGCCTAAGGGGTTAAATCCTTTGTTTTCTCAAGCTCTACAATTTCTTTCGTGATGTTTGTGTACTACTTAGAAAAACTATTTATCAACAAATTTTAGATTGGAAAACCCGCGTAAATCGGCATTTTACCCACTTTTTAGGGCTACAATAAGAAAAATATTCATTAAAAGATCAAAATGACTTGAAGATCAATTGTCATATCAAATGTAATAACTTCTACGCTAGATCGAATTTTGGTGTTAAACTTCTGAGCTCAGAATGTTGTCACCGTTCATTACCCGCGGTCCGTGAGTTCGATATGGTAAACTTTGTATGAATACTGTGTAAAACTTCCCTGCGTTACAACTTTTTCTGTTTGGTTACTTTGTACCAAAAGATTTTCCAGAAAAATTTTGCCTAAAATTAGCCAGATATACTCAACCGGGTATCAATCACACCAAAAATGACATGAGCCAAGTAACTTCTGCCCTAAGAATGAAATTTCGGAACGGTAAAAATTGTCGCGGAAATTTGGTTATACCCATCCGGGCAGAAAAATCGGATCGGCAGAGCAAGGAAAAAACTTTTGAACTCAGAATGTTACCAACGTGCATTCCCTGCGATCCGTGAGCTCGATATGGTACACCTCGTATGAATACTATGTAAAACTTCCTTGAATTACAATTTTGCTGGTTGGTTACTTTGTGCCAAAAGATTTTCGAGAAAAATCCTACCTAAAATTAGCCGGGTATTCCCAACCAGGTATCAATCACACCAAAAATGACATGAGCCAAGTAACTTCTGCCCTAAGAATGAAATTTCGGAACGGTAAAAATTGTCGCGGAAATTTGGTTATACCCATCCGGGCAGAAAAATCGGATATGCAGAGTAAGGGAAAAACTTTTGAACTCAGAATGTTACCAACGTGCATTCCCTGCGATCCGTGAGCTCGATATGGTACACCTCGTATGAATACTATGTGAAACTTCCTTGAATTACAATTTTGCTGTTTGGTTACTTTGTGCCAAAAGATTTTCGAGAAAAATCCTACCTAAAATTAGCCGGGTATTCCCAACCGGGTATCAATCACACCAAAAATGACATGAGCCAAGTAGCTTCTGGCCTAAGAATGAAATTTCGGAAGGGTAAAAATTGACGCCAAAATTTGGTTATACCCATCCGGGCAGAAAAATAGCATAGGCAGAGTAAGGAAAAAACTTTTGAACTCAGAATGTTACCAACGTGCATTCCCTGCGGTCAGTGAGTTCGATATCGTACACCTTGCATGAATACTATGACTTCCCTGAATCACAATTTTTTCTGTTTGGTTACTTTGTACCAAAAGATTTTCGAGAAAAATTCAACCTAAAATTAGCCGGGTATCAATCTCACCAAAAATGACATGAGCCAAGAATTGTAAGTACTTCCCTAAGAATGAAATTTCGGAACGGTAAAAATTGTCGCGAATATTTGGTTATACCCATCCGGGCAGAAAAATCGCATAGGCAGAGTAAGGAATAAGGAGCATGGAGCGAGCGAACCCACTCGTGGTGCTAGAATATACGCGAGAGGGGGAGTAAGTGAGCGAGCATGCCCGGCGATACGCTCGAGCATAATGTCCCGAGGTTTGTAGTAGGACAGGCCATATTGGCTCAGTCCAGCAGCATGCGCGACGACGATCGGCCGTTCCTCTTCGCTCTCGGGCCGTGACACGCGTATTATATACCTGGTAACGGAAGAACGTTCAGTCGCGCGGAAGACGCGACCCGGGGTCTACCCAGAGCCGACCCGGGAAAAATGGCGGTCCTTTCGAAACGTCACCGGCGCTCCCGGCCGCGGATCCGGTGCGTCCGCGTCCGGGACTGAGGGCTTAACCCGCGTGATGGGTATGCACCTGCACGCGGCCAGCATCCGCTAAGCAGCAACCTCACCGAGGACCAGGACGCGGTTCCAGTAGGTAAAGGCAGGCCGGGAAGGACGGACGCGCGCACCACGTTGCTCCGCGACGTCACCGGGGCCAAAACTTTGTCCCCCCGTGAATTCCAGGTGAAAAGCTCCCTCGCGGCTTGACCATCGGCCAGCCGTAAAGCTCGGACGGGAATAGATCTCGGACGGGTCGCTCTCCCAAAAGTTATTGTTTTGTTAAGCGGTTTCGAGCAGTGCGAAAACGCATTATCGGTGTCGCGTTTCAAATTGTCGTAGTGAGCTTTTGTAGTACAAAATTTCGAGTGGCAACGTGGTACGCATCTTTTTTTCGAGTTTGAACCTAACGCTTGGTGTTTGGAGACCGGAAGTTCTATCGAGAAGCGATTAACGCCGAAGACATCGCAGAGTCAATCGAAGCTGTTAAAATTAGAATCGAAAGATTCCAAATACACGAGGAAATGGGAGAGAATCGTCGTCGAGCCGCACGTTTCTCTTAAAATAGAAACGATGCTTGGTTCACTTGTTGATAAATATAAAAGTGATCTCCCCAAAAAATCAGCTTCTAGAAAGTTTCGAGCTTTTTTTTTCGAAACGATCGATCGGAATCGCGAACATTCGGTGATTTTGAAAACGTCGGGCATTGTTTGGCTTTTTCCGCCTTGCGTAACGAGTTCGGCAGACGAAACTTTGCGTGCTGCTGATTAAAAATAACTGGCTTATCCTACCCTAGATCGTTGGCTCCGTATGTTCCCGTGAATTAATTTTCCGAGATCGGTGTTTGTGCGTCGATAAAATCTCGGTAATCGGCCGCGAAGCGTGACGATATTGACTGATTCGTCCTGCGGCGAGGTTTCAAAACCCAGGTACACGATGCAGAGAGTGAAAAAAACTAAACAACGTCTCAGTTTTAATTGGATACTGTCAACATCGAACAAATTCATGGCGAAGTTTGTGTTTGCATACGACAAAGGGTCGATTGTGTTGGATTCGTTCTCTGGGCCTTAAAAGTTTTAAGAATTTCGAAGGGTGTAAGGTGGCCTTGGTTCTGATTCGTTTCACTAAGTTTTTCATGTAAGAAGCACGTTCGGACTGTTTCGATAAAATTCGACGTAATCTGATAGGGGAAAAGCTTCTTTTCTTATTTCATCAGATTTGGATCACCGGACGTCATTTTTTGGGAATTCTGATTTTGCCGTCAGTTGGGGTTCTAAGTGTTAGTAACTATCGTACAGTTAATATCTTTGTGGAACTTGTTATTAAAATGTTCCTTTGGTCTTCTGCATCGTACTCAAAGTAGTTACAATAGGAATGGTTGTAATAAAAAGTGGTGTAAAATTATATCTATCAGGCAAATCTCAGAAACGTATTTTGCTAAAAAAGTGTCTAATGATTGAACCTAACAAATATACTTCCTTCCAATAAACGTTATCGAAACGCAAAAAAAGCATTTTTTCAAAAATAGAAATTAAATTAAATATCAAGATGTTTTTTCCATTACTTCGAACCGTGAATATTTTAAGTAAATCAAGAAATATTTATTTGGACATTTACGGTCTCATTAATTAATTTTTTGGTCATCGTTTGTTACCGCACTTTTTGATTTTTTTATAATGTTGTTCAAAAATTATTAAAAGTGACTTCGTTACAGATACTTTCAAATTGCTTAGTAGAATCTAAATTTAAAAATTTTTGTTCAAATGATCGTCATTTAGTTGCGCTTTCGAATATTAATTAGTAATTAACATATAGGTAGTACTTTTTTAATTTTACTGGAGTATTTTCTACAACTGGGGCATGAACTGAAACTGAAAATGAAATAATTTTTCAAAATAACAATTTTGTTGAATAATAGTTTATTTCGTCAAAAACATACAACAAAGCGATTGTTCCAAGCAAAGTCGAATCTATAAGTTAAACCGCATAAACGAATGTTTTTTGCTGTGAAATTGATTAATCAGAAAGCTAACAATTACAGTCTCTAACATAAGATACTTGAATATCGTTTTTTAAACACTTTTTAATGATCCAAGATTTTTTTAAAAGAATCAAAATTAATGACAATTTTCCAATTGTTCGTAAGATTTGTTTGAAGTGACAGTTCAGATTTATCGTCTATTCAAGAGCTCTTTAATATCTTGATAACAGTTTGCTAAGAGTGTTTATTAAAATACAAAATATTTGTCATTGAAATATTTAGAAACTGAGCTAATACTGAAAGAATTGTAATTTCTGCTATTTAAATGAAGAGCAATGTTTCAAAAACTCTTTTATTCCATTTATGGGTTTCATAGTATTCTGATCGAATGAAATTTAAAACTGATTTTCTAAGATAAAGTAGTTTTGTAAATCTCAACGAAATTAATATTTTTTGTTTGCATGAAAATGATAGATATTAAAGAGGTTCGTTTATGACTTATTAGTTAAACACTGTAAATGTTAACGGCTATACGAAATTATCAGCTACGAATTATTTTATTAACTTAATTAAGTAACTGATTTGACATATGGGGTTATGTTCGCGATTATTAATAAAAAACTGATTTCTTTTTTTTTACAATTTCGTTTACAACTTCTTGCAGAACCGATTTTATTGTCTTTATGTTTCCTTTGAAGTATGAAACTCATCTCTACACTTCACAAGGATTTCAAATATATTGAAGACATTAAATTTTATGATTTTCTTCTAAATCGTTTTTCGATTTTCAAAAAGAAATGACGATATATTTCAACAGTAATATATTTTATAAATTATATATAATAATATTAATAAAAATTTTGAATTAACGTAGAATTCGTTAGCGTTTTCAAACAGCGTTGGAAATGCAGCTTAAATAGTCTTAAAACTAAGTATACGTGAAGTGAAATGTCATACGTAAAATATTTTAGAAAAATCTAAACCTGATGCAGAAAATTTATACCTCATCGTAAATATGATAAAATAACTTAAAAATAGCTTATGGATTTAATAATTCCCAATTTTTTAAAAATCTCAAAGTTTCACGGTATCTGACTACTGTATGATGAGTATTTAACACTTTTTGTGAAATATTTTGCTTCTACCAAAACTAGAAAACAGTGACTAAAGTTATTGCTAATTAAAAGTGACTAACATACAATATGAAATAGAGTCATATAAGTTTTAGTAACTTTCACCTGTGGTTTTTTATCAGTGCACATTTTTCTTTTATAAGACTTTTCTAAGTATTCTGAATATGATTTCAATTTATATTGATCTGCCATAAAAGAAGAAAACATAAATTTACCATAAAAGTCGTCGAAAGTTTCGTAAGTCAATGATTCTAGAATGTCGTCCAAGTTTTTACTAAACTAATACATAAAATCACGCAAAAACAGAATTCGTTATTTTGATTCATCTAAAATTTAATATTCTGCAGGATTTCATTCATAAATTTACCCATAGATTACAACCATAATTCTTAATTACATGAAAAAATTGTTTATGAAAATAAAATTTGTTCTGATTCGGTTCAAAAAGAAAAATTCGAAATGTAATTGATGTAAAAGCATTTATAAATTCGTTAAAGTTTAAATCAATCTAAAAATTACGTAATTTTAAATGTAAAATAAAAAATTCTTTACATTTTCAAGAATACTAATGAATTATGAATCTCAATAGTTAAATACATGATTATCCTCTCTGTAATGCAAATTTAATAATGCTCTCATACTTTAATTACTAACAATTACAGTTGAGATCTCAGAAGTGCAGCAATATACTTTTTATTACATCGTCCGTTAGATTATCCATCTGCTCTAAGTAATTATTTCAAGGATTTAACTATTCAAGCTAATTTTCTGTATTTATTACTAATCGAAAGTCTTCTTGACAAACCATTTTTTAGTAAACGCATAAGAATTAAAGAATTGTTAGCATTGCTCGACTAGTATTTTATATAATCAGTCAGTAAACCTAAATTTAAATTTATAAATAATACTTAAATTTTAAATACTTTAAAATACACGAAAATAAATCTAAGTACAAGAAAAGTACAATATTTTTGTGCTATTGTAGCGTAAAATATTATTGTATGGGTTCTTAAACATTTTATTAGGAAATTTTAAAATAAAACTACTAAAAGTTCTGTCAACGGGATTAATTCTACTAAAATGTACTATTCTGAAATAATAAGCAACTTGACTAAAATTTAAATAATGAAAATACCGGTTTCATTTTACTAAAGTTGTTGTGAACAATGTTAAAAAAAAAGTGCTCTAAATAACTGAATATTCCGTCGAAATATTTCAATTTTACGAATTTGTAACGAACAAACCCAAGGAGTTTTCAATGCATATTCATGAAAGTATAATAAAACAAGTTTACTCGATCAAAATTTCAGTTTTTTAAACTCACGTTGAACAGAAATTTTAGTCGCAATTTTATAATTTACGAAGAGGTTAGAAAAATTCAATTATTGTTACTAGATTTCGGTGAGTTATTTTTCAAAAGATTAATCTATTGTGTAAAATTGTGAAATTTAATTTCGTTTCACGAAAATTCAAAACAATGCCAAAATCGATTCCAATTTTATATAAAAATACTTTGGAATGAAGATATCTAATTGGTTGAATTCCATTTGGATGACAAATCTTGATTAACAAGCTACTTGTGCGCGATTAAATGCTTCATTTCAAATAGCGTTTTGTACTGCCAATTACTTAACTTATATATGCACTACACACGTTCCAGCGTTTCAAAAATACCTGGAATTTGAAATATGTAGAGTGCTTGTCATAAATTTTGATTCACTTTGACAATATTCTCTACGGGTAAAACGATACCATTGTAGTATACAAAAACAATCAATTTTTGTGGACGACGTGAATTATTCTACATTTTTCATAATAATTTTTATATGAAGTTTGCAAATAACTTTGACGATAAGCTACAAAGGATGTCCTTTGTTCTTTCAAGTTACTTAAAAGAGGGAACTTCACTCATCTAGTGATTGTAATCGTCGTTAGTTAAAACCGCTCTTTAAACTTTATTAGTGTGAATTTTTATGAAGAAATCTGTCGGTCTCCGTAAAAATAACAAATTTATTTCTTTACCGATTGTTTTTTTTACCGGGTACTCTGAAAATATCCCACTCGAAAATCAATACGTGAACGGTGGAAAATTCAGTTAATAATAATAACTAAAGTAAATAAATAACAAGCCAATCTCTTCTGAACTGCGTTTGAAAAAATACATAAATTGAATAAAAAATATTAAAGTGAAAGACGGTATTGCAATTATTTATCAGAAAAATGATAAGGAAAATCAGAAATGAGTTCAAATTAAATATCTTAACGATTAAAGGATAAATTGATATTTTTTGTGCTAGTAAAATAGTGGAAAAGATATGTAAATGTGAATAAAGTGAAAATATGTATTTGCATTTGCGTTATGTAACGCATGCTTTTGGCGCAGAAAGAAACGTTCGGAATTGCACAAAAGAAACTATTTTTACATTCAAACACATTTTCAGAAGGAAACATTTTTTTATGCTTTTTCTGTTGTCATAATTACTAATTTAAAGAAAACCTTAAATTTCAAGTTACCGCATTTTTACATATTTAAAAATAATATAACTTTAACAGTTCTTTAAAAACATAATAAAATATCGATGATTTAATTTGAAAACAGACGATTAAAAATAACCTAAAAGTAGTTTTTTTTTATAATTTACGTTTGATTTCTTGCGTATTTTCCTAGATGCAATTCTCAAGATTGTCTACTATTAGCAACGGTATTACTGCTTTTCCTCGAGCTCAAGATTTGAATAATAATCGGGAATTTAAGGTTGAGTATATCTTTTGTTTATTTAGCAGAAAATATGGGCTGTAAGCCGCTTACGTGTAACAAGATGCATAAAGAATTCATATAGTTTTCAAAATTTCGCGCACGATTTCTAAGTTACTTGCGTTTCGTATTTCACATAAAGATTTCGGATTTATCGTGTCTAAAAATTGTGCCGACGTTTATCGCGATATGGGCTTTCAGAAAGCCATGTTTTTTCATCTCTTCATGACATTGTAACACGAAAGAGCTTGAAGCTGGCGAAAGGATTAACAGAACAAATTCACTATTTACTGTGTAGCATTTTAGATAGCGTTAAAATGTGATAATTGTGATATATTTATATATTAATTCCCATTTTTCATTGTAGATTTATATCGTTTTAAATATTTCTTTCGCGTGTATTTAACTACAAATCTAGATTATCTGATAAAAACAGTTAAATTGTTTTATTAACGATTATTTAAATTAATTTTGATGTCCGTTTAATGTTTTACAATGTCAAGATATGGTGTTTTTTTTTCTGATTTGGACCTACGATTTTGCCTTTTTGGTAAAGTGATATGCAGCAATGAAGTATAAAATAATGTTTAATTTATTAGTATAGATTTTAATTGAATTTAATTTTGTTCTTTTTATCTTTCATTTAAATTCTTTTTCAAAAGCTTCTATTAAAAAAGCTATTATATTAATCAGATACTTCGAAAGTCATTATCTGCCTCTGGGCAGTAGTAGCACATTACACATTCATAACTTGCACTTTTAAAAAGTGTAATGTATGAAAAGTGAAAAGTTGCAACAAAATATGTTTAGACTTTTATATCATCTAGAATCATATTTAAAATATAACGAAGAAAATACGTTTCTGCTAAATTCTTAATAAAATGATTGATACATTTCATAAATTTTTAAAATAATATCGTCATCCTGAAAGTTTCATGAAACAAAAAATTCTATTACTGTTTTTTATACTGAGACCTTTCATAACTGTCATATAACATTAAAAACCAAACACTAAGAAAAATAAATATGAATCTTAAATAAGTGGTCATTTAACTAGTGAGAACGAAATCCTTAGTATCTTTTATACTTACATTTCGTTGATTTGAGTAAAATTTCTATAACTCACTGGGTCTATATTTATATTTCTATAAATCATTTAGTTAAATTTGCTAAATACTTTTTGAAGCGTAACATAAATCATTTAGATTCATTTTAGAAATCAAATTTTATTGTTCTTTAAGGTTCATTAACTGTAATTTTTTTTTTGTAAAACCCATGGTTCTAAGTAATTTGAGTTAGACTGAGTTCACGCCAAATTTTGTTAAAAGTTTTGTAAATCTAAATCCGGTATTTCTGTGATAAGTTAAGATAAGAGTACTAATTATTAAAAAGAAGAGATTATTATTACAGCTGGTCTCTTGTTATTTATAATATTAAGCAATTACTTTATTGTTTCTTTTTTAAAGCTTTTCATCGTTCTTAACAAACTACTTTTAATAAATTTGAATAGTTTCAATGTTATGTTAACTTTTCTCTCCATAATAGATTTCATCCTGTGTGATGCTATTTAGTATTTATCATTTCTTTACTAAAATACAAATGTTCCGTAGAAAATATCTGTTTCCTAAAAAATAAATAATTGTACAAAATAAAATATACTTGTCATTAACGTTATACTGCAGACAATAAATTAACTGAATTAAGTATTCGACTAATCTGTCGTATCTCCAAACTCTTTGACCTTACCTCCAAAAATATTACTTTTCATAAGAATACCACAAACATCTGCCATGCCTGAAATTCATTTTTTTTACAATAAGTTCATTAACTAAATAAAAAATCAAGACAAAGTCGATCAAATATGCATCCACGTGAGAAGGAATTAAATACGTGGTTCAAACAAATTCATTTTATGCCCTAATATTTGCTAATCGTGCTCAACCATTTAGACCAATTTGCATATTCAGTGGGACAAACCCCAAAATCCCGTCAATTTGCTGACATGAAAATTGCAGGCACGATATCATTTTTTTGCAATTTCAAAAGCAAATATCGGTAGAAAGCAGTCATCGTTTCAACGACGAACAGCTGCATGTCATATTAAATTTTATTCGTGCGTGGGAGCGAAAGAATCAAAACAAAATTATCGTATGCATTATATATGCGAGTAATTCTGCAATATTTTTAATATTTTGCGTAAAAAAGGAACTTTCAAATGATATGCTGGTATAAAGTTATTTTTATTTTTTGGAATTATGTAAATTCGTGGTGTCTCTCCTTTTTTTAAATCTGTTTTATGGTATTATCTATTTTCAAAAAATTCATTTTTTCTTCAGTCTAAAAGCTTTAATAATTAAAAAAAAACAATGGTGACGTAAGAACAAGTGTTTTTCAGAAAGGAATTTTTTATTCAGTAGTTAGTTTCTTTTATATTTTGTTATATTATTTTAGAAAATGTGGATCTTAATTAATTACACTTTGTTAAAAGTATCATACTCTCTATATTTGAATTAGTGAAAGGCGGGTTACTACTATAAATTAGTAACAAAATTTACTAATTATTAGTAAATTTTAACCAATTGAATGAGTTAATCAAATTATGTTACTCATTCAATTAGTAGAAATTGACCAATATTTAGTAAATTTTGTTACTGATTTCAAATAGTAACCCGCTTTTCACTAATTCAGTTTTAGAGAGTAAAAGAGTAAACACAAATTTTTGAAGTCCCTCACAACAAAATGTTACTTCGACTGAATAGAAAGAATATAAGACACACAGAAAAAATTATTGTTTTAACTATCTAAGTAGTAGGATCTGGCACAACTACGTTAATAGTTCGTTTTCCTATTTGAATAGTAGGCTTGACTACCTAACTTATCGAGGTTACAATTTATATATTGAATTTAACTAATATCTATGTAGTAAGTAATTCCAACTATTTCATTTTTTGTGAACAAATTACTCTCTTACAACCTAAATAACGTTGTTACTTTTATGTACTTTTCCGAAATATGAAAAATATCACGGAATTGCACGATCATACTCTCTAAATTTGAACTAGTTAAAAACTACCAATAAGAAAACGAATGAATGTCACGAAATAAATTAGCAACAATTTTTGCTATAAAAAGTTAAAACCTACTAATTTATTACTCATTCTACAAACTACTGAATAAAAAAGTCAATATCTGCTTTAGTAGAATTTTATTAATGAATTAGTATTTTCGTACTATTTGCCAGTAAAAAACTTACTAATTGATGATAACCCACTTTTCGCTATATACAAGTCGTTTTTGATTAATTCAAGTTTAGAGAGTAAGAATTTTTAAGAGAAATCATTCAGAAATTATCAAATATGTCAAATATTTGTTCTAACGCTGACGTCGGAGTTCGTGTAACATGTACTATGCTTCGTGTGCACCTTAGATACACATAATGATACATATTTTGAACATTTTTGGTTTAATTTTGATCCAAATTATCTTGAAAATCCAGTTGTAAAATTACCAAATTTTTTTGTGAAAATGGGGGAAAAACATTTTTTTGCAAGGTCGACTTGTTTGGAGATGTTCTTTAAAAGGCAGTAGCCAACAAGACGGCGCGGAAATTACTTTATCAGTGTGTGGATTTGCAGTATATCGTGATTACGTTTTCATCGCATGCCAAATATCCGGTACGTACGTGCTTGGAAGTTTTGTTGATACCTCACGTGTAAATGCCTATAACCGTGATCCCACCGAGGTCTGCTTCTTATTAAGTTCTCCTCATTTACAGCTGTACGTAACAGACTGGTAATAACCAACTGTGCAAACGCCAATTGCATATCGAGAACGCAAATTTGCGGCATTATAGACAATCGGGCAACGTCGCTCAGTCGTACGTCATAAAAGCCCGACGCAAAGTTTGCATAAAATATTTGCCCAAATTGGAAAGCACACGCGTGTTTATAATTGCATTTGTTTTCGAACTTTGAATTGCAAATATTTGTTCGAGATATTGGATTACCGGATATGCCAGTATACGTAATGAGATGCAAACTTTTGTTTTGTATGTTTTCCGAATACGTACGGCATTTCTTAGTTTTTCCTCCGAATGCTGGATTGACTTAAGGATTGTTCACCAAAGTGTAGGATTCGATGATGAATGTCAATAGTGAAATTTCAGGTTAGGCGTCATACCCATTTTGAATCTAATAGGTGTTTTCTAAAATTTGGCCATTTCTTTGGGAACTTTTCTCTCAAAAAGTTAAAGTAGGTAAATTTTTTTAATTTTTAAGAGAAAAATATGCCTTTTTTTCTAAACCTATAAAGCTTGAACAGACATATTTTTGTTACATTTTTCAACGATTATATTTTGTGTGACAAACGTTTCTAAACAGTTGTTACGCAGCCACATCTGATGTAAAATTAACTGCAGATTCACATTGTTTTATTAAATTTTTCTACAAAAACTTTTTTATGTCTTTTTTTTCACATTGAAATTGTTTCAGAATTCTTGTTTGAAGTGCAGGTTTTTTCTGGAAACTTGAAAGTTAAAATGTGCATTAACATTTTGAAAATGAAAGTAATGGCATCCAAATTGGCGTTTTAAGCATGCAAAAATTAAGCAACTTTTATTTGAAAATAGAAAAAGTGTTGCTTAACAAAGAGTTCTTAGAATTGGAGAATGTAGACGTAAAAATTAAGCTGATGGTTGTATTTATTTTATAATTGGTTTATAATAAAATAATCGGTAAATGCACCTTGTTCAACTAATAATATTTCTTCATTTGTGTTCAAAAACTGATTGGTGTAATAGTCAATGATTAGATAACTAAGCTTTTTAAAAATCAATAGATATTTTATTTGTCTATAATTCTACTTTTTCATTGCAGACAAATTTAAAATGTCTATATTTTGATACAATATGTTCCACTCTAACTAAAAGTACTATAGAATTATGAAGTAGAAAAGAAAACCAAGTAAAAATCGTCGAAAAATTGTCTAGAAATAGTATAGACTTATAAAAAAAGTATTAATGAACAAAAAATTCTGAGCATTTGTAAAAAAATACGGTGATATATTATCAGAATGTTTTGAACATCTTTAAAATTTGTCAACATCTTGGGATTTTCTGAAGTCTAAAAACGTTTTAATAGCAACATTTTTTTTCTCTCTTCTTCAAATAATCAATAGTTAAACTTTTCGCCACTTTTTTTCGCTCATGCCGTCATTTTGGATGCTTTGACCTTTATTTTTAAAATGATAATAAGCATATTACAAAGTTCTTCAGATCACAATTTCTTCACTTCAAAAAGAAATTTTAAAAGATTTCAAAGTTAAAAAACAGGATAAATACATTACAAAAAATTCATGTTACTCTTGTATAATCATATGTAATTTTTTTATGATTGAATCTGTCGAAACATGTAAAAACGCATTGACAGTTAATTTCACGTCATATGTGTAACCCTTTTTTAATACACAAAACAACAGAAGAAAACTATTCAGAACTTAATAGGTTAGAGAATGGTCAAATTGTTGAACAATTTTTTTTTTTCGTTTTACTGTGGCAATTGCAGAATAACATATTTCTTTAGAGGCTTAAAGTTATCAAATTTTCGTAAAAATACAATTAATTTTTTGTTCGACTTTTAAGTGATGTAAAAAGAAAACAGTCTTTTGGATTTTTTTTATATTCTCGCTTTATTGATCGTCATTTCTGTTTTTTCGATCGACATTTCGAAACTTATGTTGAAAAAAGCAAATCAAGCTTGACCGCGACCAAAAGTTAACAATTTTTTGTTTAAACTATTGTTTTTTAACATAATGTAAAAGAGTCGAAGAAAAACTAAAACCTTTATCTCTATGAATTACATATATACAATTTTCGAAGTATATTTCGAAAATTTTATCATTTAAATTAAAATAAAAAATATAAAATATACTCTCTAAATTTCTCGGAGTGAGAATTTCCTCTTTAATTAATGAAAGCTGCGCAAGTCTCGTGAAAAAGTTAATATTCAACTCTTTAAGAGCGAAAATTAACCTTTTAATTCGCTCGTTCCTCCAGACTTATCAACTCCACGACTCGGAGGGAAGAGTGAATTTCCACTTTTGTTATATTGAAATTTCGCTCTTAAAGAGTTGAATATTCATTCTTTCACGACAGTTGGTCGGTTTTCACTAACCAAAGAGTGAATTCTCACTCTATGAAATTTAGAGAGTACATAATATTTTTCTTTTAAAAAGAGAAAAAATGATAAATATTATTTAAATTTTGTATTGATATACTTCAAACGGAATCCCTCTTATGACATTTCGATAGTTGCAGTTAAATATTGTTAAAGAAAAAATAAAATTATGTTTAACATATAGAACTATTCTATTGACAATTTTCAATCCACATGTCATTTTTTAAACTGTTTGCTATGAAAATGTCAAGCGGCATGTTGCCAACTTACGAAGGTGGTTGTCAGAATACGACAAGCATAAAAAAATGCATAAAAAACTAAACTGCAAAAAATATATTTTAAATATAAATATGATCCTTTATGACAGTTTATATTCTGTCAAACTTTTATGCAGTTTTTGTAATAATTGTCTAAGAATTCGTTATTCTAAATATTACTAAATATTCCGTTTCTTTTTTCCAAAAAGAAATTGTCACATATACTTAAACATAACAAATTTATAAATAGCTTACAACTACTTAGTGCTGACAGAAAGTTGTAAACACTAAAAAACTTACTAAATTGCTTTCACTAGACTCTTTTGTTCAAAAACGATTATTAAACCACTTGATTTATTGAATTTTATGAAATAATTTGTTATATTTCAGGGATTTAAAAAAAATATTCAATAGGAACATTTAACAACAAATATCATTTCTTTTTTGAAGTAGCATTTCACTATTTCCCTTATTTAAATCTTTGTCTAATCTTTAAATAGACAAGGATTTCCTACTATGCATATTTGAACCAACACATACATTTTCCGTAAAATATTATTTGCCAGATTTTTCCGAATTGCACAGTTGAATTAATCCTCTATGTCATACTCTTCTGATGTTTATCAGGAATATTTTTTGCAATCCGTTTCGAATCACTGTTAGGACGCGTATTTATTTTGTTCTACTATTTTCCGATTCGAGGATCAAAAACTGCAACAGTATGACATCAAAGGCCCGGAATCAGCAGAAAAATAAAATGCGAAAGATCATATCAGAAATCATATCAGATTATAGGTGGGAGATTTTATCTTCACAATCTCTTTACGCAAAGACATTTACTGTACAGTAAAATCAAACTTCACTAACGATATTTTAAAAAATGGGAAAACATTTTATTTATAATTATTTACATTTGCCTCTGCTAGATTTCAGTTTTATCGGGCAATAAAATGTCATATTTTTCAAACGACTGTTTTAAATGTATTCTATTGCAATGTTTCGGTAGAAAGTTTATGTCTTAAAATATTACATCTTTTATTTATAGAATTATATTTGTATAAATTTTACAATTATTTTTGTAGCATAATGACGTAGATGTAGTTTTAAACTTGAATGACATCCAGCATTCTAATCAGGTGTTTTTTATTTATGCAATTACTGTAATCCTTAGGATCTTGGTCAGAGATTTAAATAAAATAAGCATAATAACTAAATATATCTTAACTGATGTAAAAGACAATTTAAAAAAAAGAGCTTTACAAGTCGACTGTTTAATCGGTTGTTAACTTTGCATTTCGAATGATATTCTAACCTTAAAATATGACAATGAAGTAGTAAATACCAAAATTCAAATTCAAAAGCAAATTATTTCTTTCGTAAGATTTTCTATATCCACTAATAGATAACTGAAATTTCTTAGGCGTGAATTTGTTCCATAAATGTCAAAAATTAATTTCTGACAATGACAGAAAAATATTCTTACCTTTCGAATTGTTTTGGGTAATTTTGTTTAGTAGACTGTTACTTTTTTAATAAATAAAAATACCGAAAAAAGTAAACGTTAGAAATTAGTTTAGGTCGATAAAGAGAGATTTAAAAAGTTAAGATAAATGTGAATTAGCAAGAACAATTAAATTTTAAAATAAAAATTCTTAGAATATTTTTATTATAAATTTTAAAAAGCAACGAATATATTCAGTAGGCTGGAAAATACTCTGATTATTTCGTTTCGCTACACTACCGCATTTAACTTCGGTGCATTGTGATTGATTATTATTATCAGTTTATATCAAAGACAGGATGAAAATAATAGTTATCCACAATTCTTTTTAAATTATTATCCTTTTGAAAGCCGCTTCCCATGATGAACGAAATACGTAAAATCCAAAACACAGTTGAAAATAAAAATGAACTCCAGTTTCGCCCAGGTCAGTCGATCATATTAAATGACCTTAATCGATTCTAACTGAAACGTTAATATTAAATGTATTGGAGTTGGCAACGAGTTGAAACATCGATTTCTGTTTCCTCGAAGTACATCGTTACAAAAATATCATTCGAAATTTTAAACTTTGTTGAAATCTTCCTGAACTGTCGTGATTTTATGTATGATCCGGTCCTGTCTCATGTCGACATTGAAAGTTTGAACCTTTTCTCAAAATGAATCTTTTTAGAAATGTCGATAGCAGCAATCACGACTTTCTTGGAAGCCTGCAACGGAGTGATCGTTTGTCACTGACGAAATCCTTCTGCTTATAAAAAATTCATGCATTAAGTCGTTTTGGAAACCGTCCAATGTAATATTAATCAATGGATTTACTGGAAATGGGAAAATGTTTGTAACGAAAAAGTTTAAGACCTCTCATTAATTGATGGATGCGTTTTTTGCACGGAGCCAAGTGATTAAGTATATGGCCACTGGATTTTTATTTTCTTTGACCTCACCCAACGTCATTGCGGTTACCTCAAACCCTTCCATTCGTGGATGGTACTTTTCGTAATTCTCCGTAAATCTTTTTAGAAAATTCGATGTTACTTGTTACTTTTAAATCATAAAACAGCCCATTTTACAAAATAATCCTTTTATATTCTTCAATTTCATGTTTAAAAAAATTATGTGAGCTACAAAACGAAAACGATTAATAGTCCGCTGTTTATTTCAAATACTCATTCAAACAAAAAATAACAAAGAATTTAAATATAGGAGGTTGCAATCAAGCTTTACTCTACATAAAATATAATTAAATGTAATAATAAGGGAGTATTCATCTCAATGATTCGTAACAAATTTTAATGCTTTTATGTTCAAAATGTTATTAATAATAACTTACACTCGAGTAAGTTTTTCGAGATAAATTATTCGTTCGAGGCCGGTGTTGACCTGATTATAAATTTATAGGATCAACTGATATATTTGTCTCGGGTGTCGTATTATCGATTGTTACTTGTCAAAATGATTGTATAAATGTCATATTTCTTTATAACAAGTTAACATTTGAAGGTGGTAGGTGATAGTTACTATCTTATGCTCTGTAAATTTGATTAAATAAGGGTCCATATGACTTATATATCACTATAGCTAATTAGAAACTATTGGTGATTATTAAGTTAATTCTCAATGGTAATTAGTAAGCTACTAATAGTTATAAAATTATTTACCACTACACTAATTTCAGAAAAAAAGTAAAATAAATATAGTTTCAATAACATTCAATTAAGGATTAATAAAAAATTAGTAAACACTACTATAAAAGTAGATTAATCTTATATAGCAAAATTATTAGTAGCAAACATTGATAATGACAAGACATTCCTTACTGGAAACAATTGGTCAGTCTGTAAAACAGCAATTGCTATGGCTCGCCCTTTGGCATTTTTGTATTATTTATATCCTGTATTGTTTTTGTAATTGCCAATAAAGACGTGATTATTATTATTATTATTATTAGTATTTACATTTAGGAATTAGTAAAAGCGATTAATTTACGTAGTATGTATTCGCTAAATGAATAAATATTAACTATTGGAAAAAACCATATATTAATTTTCAGTAAGGATAGTAACGGTTGCCATTTAAATAGTGAATATTTAGAATCAGACAAAAATCATACTATTTCTCGTTCTTTATAGAGAGAAAAATATTTAGTAAATTTAACTAAATAATAGACGATTTATTTTAATGGTATAGTAAATAGTAAACGATTTACTATAGCGGCATGTAGTAAAGATAAATAAACGAAAGTTGGATTATTTAAATGTTTGTTAGATTGACGAAACATTTATATAAAAACCGAAGATTTAGTTTCCGCTAGGTAACTAAATACTTTTCTCAGTGTACTATTGACAATATGTCCGAATTCACTAAAGTTATCGACAGGCATTCCAAGTTTCTAACAAAAATGAAATTCCATTAGTATCCAACAGTTGATCATAGAACTATCGTTCTTAAACTGAGCTATTGAAAATACTGAATAATAGTTGATTAAAATAAAAAAAAAATTAACTATTATTACAAATAGAATTTCTAAAATTTTATTAGAAATATTACAAGAAAATTATTAATATCATTATTACTCATAATTACTGTTGAATTTAGTAACCTCAGTCGTATTAAGTGTTGTTTTGGTACTTACTTTCTTTTTTACATATAATGGCACATTTATTAACAAAACATTTTTTTGGTACAAATGTTTACGTAGAATCGATTCGTTAGTACAGTTAACTTTGCCTGACATAACAATCATTTTTAAGTCGTTACCCGAAAGACAACTTTCCAAATGTGGAAAATACAGCTATTGAATAATCTTTGTTTGTTAGCTTTCTTATGACCAATTAGCGCTACGGTAAGACTATGTTGACTTCTAATAGCTATTAGCTAAATTTTTTTTTTGTATTTAAAAAAGTAACATTTATTTTCTTGTGAAATACAAAATAAGAACAATTCATATTTATTTGCAAGTTCCGTTGTCAACGGTCAAAAGTTCAACATTACTTAAAGACTAAAATTTTGTCATTGCGCTGAATACTTTTCCTACCGCTTTTATTGAATCGAAAAAACAAAAATTATTTCCATGACTTATTCAAAATTTTAACCCATATTGAATAATACTCCGTGAATTGATCGAACTATTATTTTAAGAAATTGGCATGGTCATAAGGAAGATCGAATTTTAGAGGATTTATTGTATTAATTTTTTATTTACAAAAAAAGTAGATTCACCGGAAGTTGAACCCGAAACTTATCGATTACCAATCGAATCCTCTCACTACACAACATGACGCAACCAAAACATCACATGTTTAGATTTGAAATCTGGCGGCTTGTTAAACATAGCACCACAAAACATTGAAATACGAATATGATTCGGCTGTTCCAAGATTTCGGAATAAACTCCAGCTTACACAGGAAAAAAAGTTTTAAGGGAACCACGAAGAAATGGTAGAAGCGATTTTAACTTATGTAATTAGTAGAATTAACATTTGGAAGATTGTAGTTGATATTTTAGGTTATGTTCGATTGATTTTAGCACCGGGAATTAGTAAACTGATAATTTTATTCTTCCTTTTACTATAAAAATGGTTCATTTAACTACTTTTTAACTATTTTAATTTTTTCCATGTATAGTTGTTGGAGCGTCAAACAAAAGTTTCTGGATTCAACTTCCGGCATATCGAATCGAGCTTGTCCCTTAATTTTTTTTGGACAATTAAAAAATATTTTTAAGAAATCGCCAAATATTCTCATCTCCGAATTATAACAGTTTATTTTTTAACCATTTTATAATGACTTGAGAAGAGAAATCGCTGATTTGTTCATTGAAAATATTTTTTATGCGTCTGTAGTACGACGTAAAACTCTTGTGTTATATTTTGATAGTTATTGACTTATTTTACATTTTTTGTTTTTTCTTTTAATTATGTCATACCTAAATTTGTTTGTATTTGCTCATAGAAGATGAGAAAATGTTTTCAGTGCACGTATTTAGAAAGATTATAAATGATTGAAGAACACACACAAATTTCTACTTATTTTAGAAATTTAAGAAAACACTTCTCCACGAAAATTTCAATTCAGAATGAAGTAAAAATAAGTTTATAATACAAACTATTCAAAATTATTTTTGTATCTTAATACGCCTTTAAAATGTAAGAAAAATTCTCTGCCATCCATATTTTCTCATACGTACATGCTTAATATATAATCATAGAAAAAGTCAATACTTTCAGAACGTGTAACTTTTCATTTAAAATATAATAAATTAGCACGATTTTTTTCTGTAATTTTTCTTCGCCAGCAGTAGATAAAAGAAGGAAGAATGATGCATTAGTCACTTTTTACATTATTATTTAATAAACAACGGTCAACATCCAATTTAAAGCATAAAATTTTACTGAATATCTTCAATATCATATTTATCGTCGAAAAATAAAAATTAGTAATTATAAAATGTTAACATAATTATAAAGTATTTTTAGCGCTCGGATTTCGTACACCTAAACTAACTAGTTATTACTGGTTTATATAATATAGAATTTTTCACTGTTTTTCTCTCTTTCTTTTGTATTACTTCCATGATGTTTTCTCTTACAAATTGAGGTCACAGTATGATCTAAAAGCCAACCTTCTGATAATAATTGAACATGTTTACAAAGTGGATTAATTAAACAATTGCGCTTCACGCAAGAAAGATAATATAAGAAAAATTTACTTGAATTTCACAATACTCATACACATATATTACTGTATAGATATTAAATGCTAATTAAGGGGAGGTTCTTCTCTAAAAGCTCGAAAACACATTGATTTTCGGATTTTTTGTTATAGAAGAAACAAATTAACAACTTCAGTTTTTTTACATTTATTTCTTGACTTTTATTTACAAATTAGGAAATGATTAAGAACTCATTTGAAGTCCATAACAAATTGTGCCAGGTGAAGATTACTTTCAATTTCATAATTCTAACTGTTATAAAAACCTTTCCTGATCTTTTACTTAGCATCATTTTTCAAGTATTTTAGTGTACATCAACCTCCATCTTTGACATTTTAGTTAAAAGAAGATGTCATTATTTGGATATTTTAACTCTTCTTTAGTTATAGGCACACTCTAAAATCGGGTGTTTATTTTATTATGTGGTTAGTAGTAAAGTTGTAAAAAAAGTAAAGTAAAAATGAGTAATTTAAAAAGGTAAAGCGGTAAAAGCAAAGAAAATGTCTAGTGTAGTCTCACTGCAAAGTTAACGAAATTGAATGGATTGAGCACTACTCGTAGGTTTTAAGTATTATAAAATCGATTTTGAATTATGGTGTTTCTCAATTTAATCATATATTCTAATTTTGTAGGAAAGAAAGAAAAGCTTTACAAATGTTTCGTAGATTCGCCCATATACATGAGATATGAAACATCGGAACACATTGAATAGTAATATTCATTATTTTCAATCATTCAGTAATTGCAAAAACTTTCTGAGATTTGCCAATGTTCTATGTGCATTATGAAGAAACTCATTAAAGATCAGATAGAGAGGTATTCAAATGAAATTAGATTACGAAAGATTTTCAGGAACTGTCTTCTTTTGTCAACAGACAAGATGTTGTCCATAGCATGTCGTAAATAGTTTAATTTCTCTACAAATGTAGATGGAACGCCTGATAGTAGTAGCACGTCTGAAGTTGCACGATGCGATATTAATTATAATCGCAGGAGCCGAAGGAAGCTGGAAGCTAATTAAATGAAAAGGTCAAGCAGACAATCATGCATTCAATGCAGGAAGTTTCATTCCGGCGATACTGCCGTATCTCATCTCAGCAGTCGTTAGTTCAAAAAGTTCTTATTAAGTCTGTCACGTTTTGAAGCAATACTTGCATAGCTCAGTCGTTGTTAGAGAGAGACTTACTATTCGGAGGGAAAAGTTAGGGACGGTAAAAATCAGGACGGTCAATTCGAATTGAATCGAAAGTGGACTTAAGATATTTTGTAGTTGGTCAATGAAACGATGCGTTTTTGGGTGTATATTTTGACTGTGTGGTAGACCAATTTGTTCCTGGCATTAAGGGCAGGGGAGATAAACCTAGTGAAATAGGGTAACGAGACAGATGGAATTCCCGGGAAATGGAGAGAACTTGAGCGAAACGAGGGTGAACGAGACGAAGTTTAGCGAGGGTTGGGATGAGATCGACATTTGAAGGTAAAGCTAGCATGTGCTAAACGGAACACAACCAATAAGCTGCCGGAAAGAAAGCCAATGCAATCATGACCTTTCATATGGTTCGATGTTGACAGTAAATTCTAATTTGCTATAATATAACATCACTTCGGGTTGATCATATCCGGTTATCAAAACTCGTTTAACTTAAAGATCGATTAGATTTGGGGGCGTGAGTGTAAACAAGATGTAACGAAACAATTCAATTCCAAACACCAAGCGCTCGGTCAATTGTCGGAAAATCGTAGCAATACTCGAAAAAGGTTAATTAATTTTGCAGCCTTCAACGCGGTTCTCTAAACCACAAAACGTAACAATGTGCGCGCGAGTGGAACAGAATGGACGAAATGACAAGTCCGCCTCCGTCAGCTTTAATTCTGGAATTTCAACCGGATTTCAACTACGAAACGTCCAGGATCCTGCAATCAAAATCTTCGCTACGTAGTGTAGTGAATAGCGCTTCATCAATCGAGCCGTCCTCATTATCGTCTCCTGCCCGAGTAGACGGCGTCAATACGTCGCTGTCGCTCAACCGTTGTGTCAATAAAGATGGAAGAGGACGAAGTCGACGATCAGCAAACTCCCCTCGGTCCCGTTTCATCGAAGAGGTCTTCCCTTCGTCAAGGAAGCTCGTCCAGTTCCGATGACTATGCGCATTCCGCTGGAGACGGCTCGAGGCCGTCGAAATCTGTGCAAATGAACCAGCCATTAGAACGATCGCAAACGTTCGATGCAGCTGGTTCCCTCTCCCCCAGTGATGGTGGCCAACAAACCTTTAGTTTATCAAAATATCCCACATCCCGGATCAGGTTGTTCATGACCTCGAGCAGCAGTCCTCAATCCAGCTCGAGTCAGGAAGAATATGAACCGGATGGTAGAAATCTTTCTCAAAATAAAAATCTGTTGATTGCCGGTACCCATCAGGTTACCGCCAGATCCATGGAGTCCCTTGGAGTGGCCAAGAATTACCTGGATCCAGATGATTCTAGATCATTCGAAAGCCTCTACGCGACCTCCGAGTCTGCGGGCCACGTGTCATCAACATCCAAGGGCCACTACTCCAGGAAGAGCTTCCTGACCTCCTCGAGTCTGGATGTAAGAAGGATCACGGCCGTCGAATCGAAGAGCAGCGAAAACCTTCATCGGGAAGACACCCTCAAGGCAGAAATACGACGAGGACTATTCGCAGGGACGGATCGGAAAATTCATCTTAGCCTACCACCGCCATCCAACCAAACATTTTCCACGACGCTCACCAGTCCCGGTGGTAGCGATCGGAAAATCATGATCGTCAGCCCCCACATACAGATGAACGCCGCAGAACTGACCAACAGCTTCGCGGTGAAAACTCGAAGAAAGAAGACCGTGCCTAGGTTGGTGTTTCAGAGCGAGTCTTCCGTTTTTGACGCGTAAGTAGACCATGCACAATATTGTAAATACATACAAAATACAGAGAGTCTGATTCCAAGCTGCCTGGATAAATGTTCCGTGTGGAAGTACGAATATAGTTGCAAAAACTATGATCAATTGCGAACGAGCATAAGACTAGAATTTTTCTCGACTTTTATTACGTTTAAAAAGTACGCCGTGAAGAAACGCATTTCGACGGAAATGGCGAGTAGGTGTTTAATGTTACGAGGTGGGAATTAACGGCCATTTTTTATGGGTGCTGTGGGAAACGAACGAGAATGTGGATGAACTTCTTTAACCAAATTAGATTTTTCCTTCTTTCTTATTGCGGTTTCCTTTTATGGACATGTGTTCGATTCCTTTACATGAGGATTTCTTGGGAAATAGGAAAATTTACAGTTGTGGCCAATTAAATAATGATACGAAAAAAGAAATAGTTGAAATTAATAGCTAGATAGTAGGATGTACGATCAGTTGACAAAAAAAGAATTGCTTTGATTCAACGTTTCGGCAATGATGATCTCCAATTCCAAAATAGTTTAGACCACTGTAGTTAAATGGGTGATTAAAATTCTCTGGACCATCCGTCCAAAAATAAGAAAATCATTATGTCTGTTCCTCTTATGCCAATTACAATAATAAACTTTTTGAATTTGCTATCATCATGGCCGAAACGTCAGCATTTCTTTTTTTTCAACCGACCCAAACATTACATCCATAATACTCGCAACTAATTACACAGGTCTACAAAAAGGAGGGTCTTGGATGTTGTTGTGAAGCTGTGGGTCATTTCCGACGTAATTGTATGCGTAGAATCCAAACTCGAAGTCAGAATTTGTCCATCATATCAGGTTTTTGAAATATTTGAATTCAGGTACTTGAAAAACGCGTTATTTTGCTATGTTTGAGGTATCGTACAGGACGCAACAATTTTTGTTGGCCTTCTGTACTATTTGCATCTTTTAGTACTACCTATACGCTTCAAAATGAGGTTTTATTCGATCACCTAAGATTTTTTCTTACAAAGTTACGGCCATTTTGAAATTACGAGATATATTCCATTAACATTATCAAAAAAATGGTCACAACATTGAAACGTGATTTTAGTTATTAGTATCCATATTTTATATAGTTGTTTATATTTATATAGATTTCATGACATTGAATTTGACCTTGAGCTTGTTCTGCAAGAGCATTTCAAGGTAAATTTGTTTATATTTATATCGTAATTTGAAATTGGCGTATCTTGGTGAAGAAAAGTCGTAATGGAATTCTGCGCATCCCATATTAAAGAAAATGAGTAGTATCACATGATTCAACGAATAGAAAAACTCCTAAAAATGTTGTGTCTTCTGTACACGACCTCAAAAGAAGCAAAAAAACGCGTTTTTCGAGTAAATAACCTCAAATATCACAAAATCCGACTTTTGACTTCAGATTCTGATTCTACGCACAAAATTACGTCGGAAATGACCCACAGCTTGCCAACTACAAAACCATGTTGACCTGTGTTATTTTCGCTGCGGTCAATAAATTTACACATAATTGCGTTATAATCTATTTTTATAGTAAACCCATATAAAATAAAATCATTTTTGACCTCATACGGTAATACTTTTTGGTTATTAAAGGACTTCTTCGTGGATTGATAAAAAGATGTTATACAGAGAAAGGTAACATGACATCTGTGTTAATGTTTAAAGTTCCACGTCCGTAACTTGGATCCATTCTTGAAAAGTACTAAACTCTTAAACCATTATTTCATTGTATTTTTGCTAAAAACTTTAGACAATCTTATTTTGTTTCCACCATCTCGCACTTGAGAAAAAGCGAAACATCTTATATAAATGACTGAAAACAATTTTAAAACAGAATCGACTTGAGAAAAGATAAATGGGGATAGTGGCAGTGCAAATAAAGCTCCGTAATTATTTGTCATATTTCTTACCATCGCCAGAGAAAGATACCCTTTAAAAGTTGCGCGTAAAGTTCTTTGAAATTTATCAAACTTAGGCGGGAAAGAGTTACTGGCACTAGAACATAATCAGATAGAAACTCGAAAGAGCAACGAAATGAAATTTCGATCTTTACGCTTTTCGAAATTTTGCGATCGTCATTATTTTTCTTTCAAATAATTTCTCTTTTATGTGGACGTTACATTTCGTGTCTCTTCAGTAGTTTTTCTAGAGTAGGGTGTCAAATTGTCATTCGAACAAAGTTAAAAAAGGTCAATCGAAATTGTCGGTATAAGGGCCTATTAGCCTCAGAGGGTAAAAAGGGCCTGAATATAAAAAAAATTGTCGATAGTTAAATTTGTTTAAGAATTCTTTTGAAACTCTTGATATAAGTTATTGTATAAATATTTTTATTTTAACGTGCGGTTCTAACTTCATTTTCAAATAACCACACAAAAATTGAAAATCTGTTGATTTTCCTCCATCACCTTCATTTAATTCGACCACATGTTTTCCGGACCATTTACAACAAATAATGGAGAAATTCGCGATTTATTTTGAGTTACTTCTAAATTGTTTTCCGACACGTCGAACGCTTCATTAGCTTTTACCACACACGAATATTACAATTTCCGTTCGTGAAAAACAATGGAGAATATGGTAATGAAAGGTTGAACGCCGGTCTGGTTTCGCTCGCGCGCCCAATGGTGACGTCAGAAACCGGAAAGTGTATTTTTGTAAGAATGCTAGGTGCATTAAGTTGTTTGACGAGAATTCCGTGCTTTAAATTGCGGAGATGGCGCGCTCGCGTGTTTTCAAATGATAAGAATATGGCCACCGATGGCAAGGTAAGTGATATCTAATTTTAAAAGTTCGTTTAAACAAGATTTAAGAAAAAGTAAGGACAGCAAATCAAAATAGTTTCATCAAATCCAAGATTCCCACGAAACGTTGTAATATTCACCTTCTGTGGATTATGCAAAAAAACGTGACGAATCGATAGAGCTTTTGACACCACTAGGCGTCACTACGTGGATATGCTAAATAGACGAGTTCTAAAACGTTCACAAATATATACGATGAGTTTTGTTATAACGTAGATTTCAAGGAAAGGAGTGCATTTAGCTCACGATTCTAATCAGCGACGTGTTGATTAAATGGAATGCCATTTTAAGTTAATTTCGAAACGGATGATGTGAATAAATGTCTACAATTTCCCTACAATGCCACCGTCCATCATTGCTGCAGTAACATTTTCGCTTTTGCGAATATAGCACATTTTCGTCATTATAACAGTTCTTTGTTTTTGAAGCAATGCTAAGTTGGATTATGCAGGTCAACAAATGTCCTTTGCATTCCTCGTATCTTTATATACGACAGCAAGCATCACAAGCTATGTAGGCAACGTGAAAAAGTTGCTTCCAAGTTCCTTTCGTGTCGTGATTCATTCCAAGCTTAATTGATTAATTGATCGCATCCGAATGAAGCCATTGATCGTCTTAAAAATTTCGAACTGCAATTAATCTTTGCTTCAAAAAAAAGATAGACAGCAAAGTCACACTCGGCGCACGAACCGAAGAATTCACTTCATTAGTCCGGTGCATTATACAGACGAGTAATTTAATCAGATGCCCTCTTCAAAAGGAAAAAGTGTGCTTCTATCACGTTTTAAAATAATGAAACGCAATTCCACCTGTAAGAACAGAAGCACTGCCTCTGCTTCGAGGGGGAAATTGCTGCCTCCTGCATTTTCATATCAAGCTTCGTTCTTGTGGAATAATTTAAATATCGCCCTATACGGTTTTCCATATTCATTTACTTTATGAAAGATAATTTAATCACTCAGTGTACTGTTGCGTTTGAAGAGAAAAGACAATATGTTTTTGTTTACTAAACTGTAATTAATAAATCAAATGTACCAATTTTCTTTCTCTTCTGATAGTCGTTTGAGGTAGTCAGGAAAAATATATGCACAAAAGATGAAGTAAACTGTACAGTTTTCTCATACAATTTAGTTATGATTTTTAATTGGAACGTGTGCCTTTCCCATTGTAGGTCGTTAATGCACCTTTTTTACATTCTATAACATGAACTTTATTTTTCTATAAAAATCCATAAATATTTTCCTATTGATCCTTTTTATTGTTAAGGATTTTAGAATCTTTGATTAATTGTTTCAGAAGTCGAAACACGTAAAAATGACACTGAAATGAAATGGTGCAAACTCTTGTCGAGATAAAATTGTAACCTTTTATTCTTTAAAATTTTAAAGTTTTGGAATTTAATTGTGATAGTGAAATTATTCGAACAACGATAACTGACTATTTATCAATGCTCGAAAAGCGTTACTCTTTATGGATTCATTCTACAAAATCCCAATATTATAATCGAATATTCTAAACTGAAATAAATTCTTAGTGAATATGACTACTTTTTAGCTACTTGACATAGTTCAATAGGTCTCCATTTGCAGAAATTAGTTTCAGTCTTATCTCTTTTCGTCCCGAGAGTCCGAATTTTGGGCGCCACTTTCAGCGCTGTAACTTTTGCTCCACATGTCATCAAAAAATGTTAATATAAATCAAAATCGATAGTTTTGGACCTCCTCTTTCGAAATCCGTAGACGACATTGGTTGTTGATTTGCAAGAAAGGGGTTACCATAATTTTTCGAAAAAATACTGATTTTTGGAAGTATCTTTGGAAGTAGAATTGCGTTTATTGACATCGATGGTATTTTTCAAGTAAAAAATGAACAAAAAAGTCGTTTTTGCAATTTTTTGTCGGAAAAAGTTGCGGGATCCATGACAAATTACCAAGAAATACATATAATATGGTAACATCAATTGGAAATGCTTTTTTTTTGCCGCGGATCAACATAACCTCTTCTTATTCAAAATTTCAATGTGTGCAAAAATTTGATAAATTGTAAACATTATTGTTATTGCGAAAAAAAATTTACAGAATGAGAAACACACGAAATTTTGTTACGCATTAAATTTGAACCCATTAAAATGTAATTCTGACTATACTAATGGAAAGATCACCCGCAAAAATAGTAGAATAGTTATGTCTAAAATTAATTTTTTTATCCATAAAACAAATGTCAAACTACTGAAAATTGTGTATTTTCTGGACTTAATAGGTTGTAACAATAACAATGCGCATCAGAAGATGATAATACTTCTTTAAAATGTATTATACATTACATAACATTCCAAAGGACCAGACAAAATTAAAGGAAGATTTTTACAAATTATTTGAAACTGCGGTCGACTTAGAGGAAATCAATCAAATTATAAATAAATCACGAATGTCCGATGCTTAGCTGTAAATAGTTGAATGTGAACAATGTATCTTCATTTATAAAATAATGAGACGTCATTGTCAGTACGTGCCATTCACACGGATCCTCTTTTCCCAGGAGATGTATTAATTTTCACCAAAATAAATTGTCTACTTTGTATACCATAGCGATGCATTGTTCATGTAGATATTAGGATGACAGAAAGGAAATAAAAATTTTAATTAAAATTTGGTACTTCAGTCGAAAATTTAGTGGCTATTGTGTAGGTTGCAGAATGCACTAAATAGCGACTAAGAGTTATGGGGATCGTCGTCCAGGATAGGTTAGGCTGATTTAAGCCCACGCTTAATGTCCATTCCTCTTCCCGGGACAAGTACAGGAGATCTCAGGAGCCCTAATGATTTACGTCGATCGGACAATTTCTTTGACGCTTTCTTTTCAGGCTAATGATGTCGTCGATAGCAGAATGTTCGTTCAACACCGTTTTACTAACTGCCGCTTGATCCGGAGTATCCGGTGTCTAATAACGCCAAGGCATTGTCTGCGATAATTGCAGACAAGGGAGATGAGAAATCTGAGACACAAACATTGAAGATATTATCATTTCTAAATCAAAAGACTATTGTGGATGAATTAATAAATTATATTTGTCAAAAGAATCTTCTTTTGTGATTTTTTTCGTAAACACGGAAATATAGTTCCAATTCTTGAATCGAGTAAACATTTAATGCGCTATCGGCTTTAAATGAGAATTTTGTTGTTTTGATTAGAAAAGATGCTCAAATCGATTTGCACCAGATTTTTAATTATTTTAAAGTAAATTAATGTATGACTATCTTCAAAGAAGAACATTTCCGATTAAAACACAAATTATTTTTTGAATACGTGTCATTAAATTAATAAGACATTTAATTTTTTTATGAAATTTTCATTGAATGAATGATAAAAAAAGTTGGATACAAAAATCCTAGCGATATTGACACTCCTTTTTGTCACTTGTCGACTTTAATTTGCGATAGGTTATTAATGTGAAATAAAAATTTGGATATATCACTTCTAAAGACATATTTTTGTACAACACGACAAAAAATTTAATACTCTACAAGAAATTCAATTCGGATATTATTGTGAGGGAAAAATTTTGCATCCTCAAATTCTAAACTTTCAAAAAACTAATGGGCGAAAAATAGAGTTTCAAAATAAAGACATCCGTCGAAAATTTAATCTCATTTTTTCAGTTTTCCATTCGTAACGAGTTAAAATAATAAATTTCTTTTGTAAATATATTTGTTATTGTTTTTTGGTCGCAGTTTACAAATATGACATCTGCATTTTTAAATTTGAATTTACTGTTTTTTGTGAATTTAATTCTAATGACGACTTTTCGTAGCTTTTGAAAATCTTTTAAGTAGACGCAAAATGTTGTCAAAATTACCAGAAATACCTTTCGATTTAGAATGAAAATTGGGAGTATAATCTTCACAATGACCTGTATTGAGTAGGACTATTTCATAAATGTTTCCGATTCTCCGCCCTTTAATTTCGAAAGTCTCTATATTTCTTGACAGTTAACTTCGCTTGTTAATTTACATAGAATTTTATGTAAAAATTGATATATTTTGAAAATAATCGTGTGACATTTCAGATCCGCCGTATTAAATGTTGTAAAGTCACAAAAAAAATATTTCGAGAAGAAATTTAATATTCTAACTCGTCGATGATGGAAAACTCGAAATTGGCATCGAATTTTCGGCTTTGTTTCGAAATTTTGTAGTTTAATTTTTCTGCTAATAGGTTTTATAGTTTAGGATTCTAGGTCGCAAAATGTTTTCCCCGCCTGATTTTGGTACAAGATGTTAGTGAAAGAAAATTCAGCATTATAATCAAAATATTTTATAAATGTGTTTTAAAAAGCAGTGATTTTTCTGTAGTATTTTACATACTAATAAACAAATTGCAGAGAATGAGAATTCATGAATTCAGTCTGAAAGTCAATACAATTTTTATTTCTCTTTGATTTATAAAAAAAACAAAGCATGAAATCAATTGTTTTTTATTATATTTTAATTAACTTTACACATTTTCTATTATTTGTCGACCATTTTTAGTCAGAAAGAAGTGAATTTCTTGGGTGCGGGTCAAAAAACCGATAAATCAAAAAGTCGACCGGTCAAAAAACGGACAGTCATACAGCCGACAGTTGTAAAGTTGACAAAAAAAAAACAAATAAACACATCGATAAGCGGACAGTCATTTTTTGATGTGTCGGTTTTTTGACTGTCGGCTTTTCGGTTGTTTTGACTGTCGGCTTTTTAATTTGTTGGATTTTCGACCCACACCTAAAAAGAGTATTGTTTATTAAGAAAAAGTTTAACATATCTGTAGTTTTGTTTAATTTCATGATTTTTCTTTACTGACACGCCTAAAAAATGTTTTCATTAGGAGGATATTAGCTAGATATCAATATAAAGAAGAGGAAGTGGGAGAAAAAGGGAGAGAGGGAGAGTGAGAGATTTTCAAACAATTTACTACATAATATGATTTAGGTAGTATTATTTTGAGTTTTAATATTATTTTTAATATTATTTGAGTATAACAAATTTTACAAAAAAATTCCAAAATAAAATGAATTTTTGTTTCAGGTTATCTGTAATTTTTCTGATATTACGTATTTATTTATGTTTATTTCTCACATTCATCTCATATTTAAAAAATTGAGTTTTATAGTAACCAAATTATTTTTTCAATGTTAATGCTTAATTAAAAAAGAGGAAGAAGTAATGACATTTTTTAAACTAATGTCGTTCTATTGTTCATGATATTAAGACATTTTATATGGCAGTAGTATTTAATCAACTGTCACGAAAAAATATTATTGAGTAATTGTTTTACAATTAACTGCAATAAAAATTAATAAACGTCATATATTTACAATATAGTTATGAAAATATATTAAAAATTCTCTGCAGATTTCAAATTTCAGAACGAATACCATGAAGTTTTTTTTTTTAGATTAATTGACAATTTTTTCATTTTTCGAATATTTCTTTTCTATTAGTTTATAGGAATTTGCGAAAATAATCAAAGTATCGTTGATTTAATAAAAATTGTCAATTTTATTTTATTTTGATCGGTTTAAAGTGAATTAAATCTGTGTTTTTTATATGAATAATTAAAAAATGGTTTTCAATTTAGTACAACGTTATTTACAAAATAAAATACATGCTGATATTTTGTTACTTTTACGAACATAGATAAATTATCTGATAGTTATTTTAAAGACAACAAAGTATTGTATTTATATAAATAAAATGAGAACTATTTTTTTATTTATTGACGTATAAAACACTTTTTAATACCTTTTTTTTTTAATTGACTTATATCATTACAATTATTAGTTTAAGTAACTTGAATTATATAGAGGCAACCGTAATATTTATTTATTCTGTATTATTTTATTGGTAAACCTTCGGAAAAGGCACCTCCTCGTAAAAAAAATTTAAATTACTCTATTCCGACGTATTTTTGCCTCCTGAATACGAATATGACAACAAAAATTGCGGGTCGGACGTATTAAAGCTGCTATTATTAAAAAATAGCCAAAAATCGCGTTTTTGTTTAGTTTTTTGCATTTATTTTCAAAAAATTGTAAATTCGTCATGAAAAATACTACAAACATTTGTATATTTTCCTAAGTATAACTTGTTGCTTATTTAAAACGTTATTGAGAAATGACAAGGAATAATTGACAAAAATACCTGAAATTTAGCCAGGATACATTAAAACGTTAATGAATGTTCTTCGATCTGATTTGGAAAGCCTCGGAATAGTAATATGACATATTCATGACGCATGACTTATTAAGCATGACTAAATTCCCGAGTTTCCTTGAATATTATACCTAATTTCTTTAAATATCTAAATTTGCTTATATAACACTACGTTTCCTTTATTTTATGACTAATTACAGAAATTGTTTTGGTATTCTTACATGATGTTAATTACACGAAATCTACAGATATTTATTTCTTTACTATATTGAATTAATTACATTCAATTGATTCATACGCAGAGTACTTTGATTCCGCTTATAAATTTCCAGAATACGTAGATCAATAAAACTGCTAGAAATGCACAGTTCAGCAAATAAATGGTTTCTTTGATAAAAGTAAACCTTATGATCCTGGAAGGTATTTTATTTAACGCTGGCTTTTTTCAAATATTTATTCAGAAATTAGGTTTCGAGAAAGTCCATCCAAAGCAAGTTTCCCTTTGCGCATCCATCCAATGTAAAAGATATTTTTATTTACGTAAGTAAAAAACTGATAAACATAATTAACAGATTTGTGTCGTACTTTGCGGTTATATTGAAAGTTTGTTTCGAAACTTCTTATTACTTTAATAATTTAAATTAATAAGTTATTGTGAAGCGATTTAATTTGCGCATAAAATCCGGTATAAATAAATTAACTGAAGGGGTAATTGTAATTATAATATCCCACAAAAGAACTGTTTTAGCAGAAAAATGAATATTGAAAATTAAAGTTTGAATGTCGCTTTCTAATAAATTAATATGGGGTTTGAGTTTGACATATATTTATTGTTTTTTAATTAATCAAGCTCGGCACAATTGTTGTATAAAAGTTTAACATTATTTTATACGTTACATTGTCAAATTGTTTTTTATTCGCAATGTAGTTTTACTCGTATCATAAACATGAATAACAACGCTTCAAAACCAAACTGGCAGCACGTTTTGCTTTATAAGCATGCCGTTCAGGAAAATAAAATCACACTGAAGTTGATGAAAGGGGGAAAACGCGAACGTAAACTTTCGTTGTTTTCCAGCAATTGTTTATGTTTGCCTAGACTCAAAATTGCAATGCTTCATAAATGAATATACAATCAAAAGGAAGTATGTTAGATATTTTATTGTTGTAATATTTTTTAAATTGTGATGTAAATAAAACATAACTATTTCATGAAAATAAATAATTAAATCACTGATAATTTCTAGTATTAAGGTAACTTACATGTCAGTCTATTAACAATAACTGTGGAGAGAAGTTGCAAACAAGCCATAAATGGTACAGAACTCGGTGAATATCCTAAACGTTGGTCGAATTTAAATGTAGTTTGACCTCAGTTTGCACTCAAATTCAGTAGCGAATTGTCGGACATCCTCCTTTACGCTCGAAAAGTTTATTGTCGAGCACATTGAAAATTCGTTTTGAAAGAAAAATTAAATGATTTTGAAATAAAAAATAATCAAATTATTTCTGTTATTATCTTAAAATCACGCCTCTATTCTCATTTTTTTGGCAATATTATTTTAACTTAATTAGGTGCAAAAATAGCCACGATCGAATAATCTCGTAAAATGATCATTAAAATTGAAAAAATGAAAAAAGTAAAAGAATCATCTGTAGTTTCGTCAGTTTTCATTTCATCAATATAGGGTTTGGATAGTCTAAAAGGTGAGCTTTTTGGCAATCAAATTTTAAAAAAAAGTAAATAAAAATTAGGGTAGTTATGAGTGATTTTTCACACGAACCTGCCTGAAAACTGTTTTTTTTAGCCATAAAATTGGTGTATGGGGAAATTATACATACCATCTTGCTCAGTTGCATTAGATCTACAGCTTGTACTAGATCTCCATAAAAGTGCCAGATCGCTGTCACAGCGTGTTAAAACAATCATACCAACGACTAATTCATTACTCTTCCCTGTTTGAAACTATACGCACTTTCAGAATTTTCAATTTCTAAACAATTATAATGTCACTATGATAAATGAACAAAAAACACAACCACATATTAAGGAATAAACGTTAATCTAAGAATTTGAAGTTATTTTTTCATTGTTTTTAAAAATGAATATAAATTATGAAATTTGAAGGAAAAATAGTAAATTATAAACTAATCTTTTTTATATTTAAATTAATGGCATTCATAGTAAAGAACAGTTGACTTAATAATAATACTGAAAATGAAATTTCCTATACAATTTCCAAATATTTGTCGTATTGAACCGTAAGTTACCCACTTGAATTTTGCACTTGTGTTATTAAAGCGTAATCAGTTTACTCCCGATGTCTATTTCGTTCAATCAAACTCAGAGAAGTATGTGCATTGACACAAAAGTACAAAAGCGAAATAGTCATCGAAAACTGCTTGAATACATGAATCACATTTACGTGCCTGAGTAGATGACAAAATTAAATCAGAAACGTACGAAAATCGATAGCCACCTCCTCCTATACATCGATAATTGATTTGGCCGGTCTAGGAGATTGCAATTTGCAATTAACGCGAAATAAACCTTAGTAATGAATCGCTTTCTGCAAACGCCTACACTTTCGATACTGTTTCTAGTGCTATTTATAATACATTATTCAAATGGTTAATAATAACGTAACATTCCCACTTGTTACGTTAATTATTTTACCATTGCAATCGAATAACAGTTTAATTTCCTTTATGGATGTTAATCAGTAAATTGTTAGTAATACCGAAATTATGGAATGGCGCAACGTAATTCTACAATGAAAATCTCTTCTCTGAATTTCATTAATACAATGAAATTGAAGATGTGCAATTGATGTAATTACTGTTTTCAAATCAACTTTTTGTTAGCTTTACTTAATGTTTATTTTATCAATTTTGAAATACGAAAATACCCAACCACATTGATTTAATTTTGTACTATATCGATTAGTAAATGCGGACAAATTTATTTGTAATATCAAGGTTTACTGTTTGGTGAACTATACTGATAGAAACTTGACTATGAAATTTAATCACGCTAATGAAATTTATATCCTGGTTGCTTAAATTTAATCTTTACCGTATATTAAATTTCACAATCATTTACTTAAGAAATAATTCATGAAATTTCATATCGTAAGATAGACATTTTTGTTCTCAAATATATTCATTAAATTGTATAGAGTACGTATCCATCACCTCAAAGACGATTTATGAGCAAACTATTCTATCGATTGATACTTGTTTACGAAATAGCGACAAATACATATGAAACAGATAATTCGATTACAAGTGTTATTTGTTTAGTTTTTTTTCATTAGTATTCTGGATTCATATTTATAAATGATAGTTTAGAGAAATATCTTGTGCGTTTTATTTTTGATGCCGTTCGTAGTGTTCAGACTGAAAATTTATTCAAACAAACTGAATCATTTTCGACCTTTTTCAAGTAATTATAAAATTAAATTCAACAATAGAAATTTCAAAATGTCACATTCAAAACGGCAGATGGAATATGCAAAAAATTACTAAACTGAACTCAATTGAAGTAATTACCAATTATCGAAGTATACGTTTGGTTTTCAAAGTAAGAATATAATTTTTGAAATAGGAAATGGTATATCGCAGGACATCCATCAAGCGGAGTTAGTCAAAACTATTTCCGAATTCGGGAGTGGGGAGTTCAAAGTGAACAAATTTTTAATCTGCATTCATCATTTTGAATCATCAATTTTGAACTTTGGGAATTTAGTAACTCATTCTAAAATAATCTAAAAAAATGTCTGAAAAGCATTCTTTTTTTCAACAAATTAACTATAATATTAGTGTTATAATATTTTAAGTGAATTTAAACTAATAAAAAACTCAAACAATATTTATAAATACTTCAAAATTATTATCAATAAATAAAATTACTTAAGACAGTTACAACATGTTCTCTAATTACATAACATAATTATTAACTATCTTGATGATATTTGGTAAAAGCCAATAGTTAATAAAAATATATCTGGTTTTGATAAAGAGAAAACGATGGAGTATTCAACGGTTTCGTTGTAATTTAGACATTTTTTAAAAAACTGAAATTTAACTGTACAATATAATTTAACCAATCCATAAAGATAAAAAATAATTCATTAAATGTAAATAAAAATACTAAATGAACTACCTGCAATAAATATGATTAACATACCAGAAATTTGTATGATTGTTACAACCATAATGGCTATTGAAAAAGTAACAAAAGAGGATTTAAAATTAAGGTCTAGATGACAGAAATGAGTCGAAATAAGTTCATTGTACACATAAAAACAAATAAAAATCTCTTCTTTATTACAAGTTGGATGGGATCCATTCCGATTATTCTCAGGTTCATCCTCCTTTTGTGAAGTAATATAAGGGAAATGAATTAGACCTTTCATGTGGAGAATTTAATTCTCTAGCTTTTTTGTTTAAGATATTTTCTATATCAAACTCGTACTTTTGAATATTAAAAAACACATTTTTCAGTTTTATTTTCAAAAACGGCTTCAACACATCGGACCATCAAATTGTATTACAATATTCATACTGAGCTGGCAAAAAGATATTAAAAACATTTGCATACTTAATGTTTGGCATCTGACGGTTTATATAGAATTTTTACTATCATTTCTTTTATTACATTAAATTTTTAAAATGCTCTAAAACGTCTAAATATTCACATCAACATTTAAATCCAAGTGAGTTTGGTTTGTTTTTCTATGTACAATGAACATATGTGGACAAATTTGAATGGCTTGCGATCAAAAATCTCATTTGATTTTTTTATTCCTTTGAATATCAATATTCAAGTCTTTACTATACAAATTAAGTACGCCCTAGTAGAAATTTTAACTTTACATTTAGGTCTCTGACCAGAGCCTCACTTTTAATAAGGCCACTAAATCTAATGCAAATATTTCTACTAAAGCATTCATACATTTAATTAAAAATTACGTAAACGGAGATTATTTCTTGGAGTCTAAGTAAATCAGTAATCTGAACAATCCTTAAATCTTATTTAGGCACACATAATAAGAATAGGAGAATGGACGTGCTCTCCGCTGTAATTGCTATGTATAGTTTGTAAAGCTATAAAATTCAGGTAATTTAGTTTAGAAATTCATATGAAACTACAGGTAAAGAACGTGTTGATTACACTGATAACAAAAATTTAGTAGTGTTTACTAAATATAGGGTTACCGGTTCAACTACGTATTAGTTCCTCTAACTGAATCATAATACCGACTGAACGAAATTTAGTAAACTCATTATTTAACTGCTAATGAAACTACATATTCAGTCAATACTACTAACTTTTTTCCTCAGTGATAGACTTAATAGACCAACTATTAATTCATTAGACACTGATGGTTGGTGTAACTAATTAATGGTCTGGGAAATTGTTTGATTGGGAATACTAATAATTGTCTCAAATTGGTCACTTCAACTAATTTGTTTGCTAATTTCATACTTCAATCAAGCACTTTTTTCCTTGTAGATTTACACTTACGAATTTCAAAGAGTAAAATGAACGTAACCTACGAAAATAACCATTCTCTACAATTTAATTTTCACTTGTTAAAATTGAGTTAAAATTAGATCCATTAACCCTAATCAGTCCAAGTGTACCGATTTAATGACACCTAACCTCTATTTTTCAAAGAAATTTGGAAAAAATACTGATTTTTCAGTACATTTCTTCTATTTTTCTATATTTTGTGAAGGGAAAATATTCTTCTATCATTACGAAATCAGAAAAATGTTTTCGATGCCTAAGGAATAAGATCATACATAAACAAATTTTTTTGTCAAATTGTCAGTTTTCGGGGTCGCTGAGAACGATCTCATTGCCAATATTACAAAATTCAAGATGACGGATCCAACATGGCGGATGTCTGAAACCAAATTCATTGTTTCTTATCGAATAAAAGAGAAACTACTTATATGGGAGGTTTCGGGGCGCTGAATACATACAAATGTGCCAATACAATTGCAAAGTATTAGATTCGAAGTGAATTATCTCTTTGCCATTCATCAGTGAAGTAAAATTTACTTAGAGGTAATTTGTTCACTCTTTTGTTTAAAGTTCAAAAAGGAAATACAAATAAATATCAAATAAGATCCTCAGTTTCGTGTTTCTCTAGACAATGAAAATCGGGCTGAATACTCCATATGAGTAATTTCTATGTTATTCAATAAAAAACAATGATTTCTGCTTCAGATATCCGCCACATTGAATGGGCTGTCGGATTGTTATATTTTTGAGACCGAACTTCGGCCTCCAAAACCCCTTACAATAATATTCGCACCTTGGAAGCATGGAAAAGTAAATGTAAATAACGAAATTAATAAATCTGGATCAAATGCTTCTGTAAGCGTCCATTTTGAAACCGCGAATTTGGAAAAACAATTTTTGTTAGGTACGATCTTATTCCTTGGGGATCGAGAACTTTTGTAATGGATTTCGTAACGATAGAAATGTTTACCCTCCAAATAATAGAGAAAAAGAAAAAAAGTAGTATTTTTCCCAAATTTCTATGAAAAATAGAGGTTAGGTGTCATTTTTTTTAAATTTTGCCAAAATACATTTTGTGAATACAATTAATAATTAAAGTCAACGTCAGAAATCGGTACCATTGGGCAGATTAGGGTTAATTCAGCAAAAATTAGTTTAAAATAAGGACATTTTATACTGTATTCAGTGTAAATAATTTCTCATTTAGCATGATATGCATACATTTTTAACATATAAGGTTGATGTTACTTTTCATTCAAGAGAAAAAAGGATCCATTGAGGCATCCAAACACTTGGCACTCTCAAATCGAGACGAAATCTTGATGGGCCCAACTAAATAAATAGTTATACCACCTAATTTATTAGCTATTATACTAATTAATTGATTAGTAAACAATTTACGTCTTAATCGCAATATTTCCTTGCTTGATCCAAGTAACCCTTCTTTTCCATTTGTGCTAAAAAAATCATAATCGCAACTGAGAGCAGATAGCGAAATCTGATCATGGTGGATGTTTATTGATGGAAATGAATATTCCATCCATCATCAATCGCCTGTCATCATTATCCGCGATCACGATTTTCTGCAATCTATCATCAGTCTTGAACATGATCCGCTTTCATCAATCGTCATCAATCATGAACTGTCATCATCGATCATCATTTTCAAATTTCAGACCATTCCAGTATTTAAAACTTTTCAAGGTCTAAAGTAAAAATATGGATACTACCATGTTTCAATTAATTTTAAAATTAGTTTTACCTAAGTTTTTCAATTTTCTACATCAAGATATATAAAAGCTTCAACAAATAATGTGCGAAGCTCCACTTAAGCCGTTTTTTTGTAATAAACGATAAAAGAAACCTGACGTTTTTATGTGATCATAGTGGTACGATAAATCATGGGGTTGTAAGGTACTATCGTACCAAATCGAAAAAATAACACGTTGCGGTTGGACCAATCTGGATGAAAAAAAAACGTGCTTCGGTTTCCCCGTTTGCGGAGCGTATTGACCTCGATTCCACCAGAACACAACAAAGCGGATTGACCTGTCCGGCGCGCAACTCGGATTAGACGGCCGGAACAGTGGTTTAAGCAGCCACGTGTCAGGCAAATTGAACTTATGACAATGCGTCTCTCAACACGTATTGCGTCACGTACAGTTTCGCCTACAACGGCAATTTAAATGTTACGACGTGCTGGTTTATGCTATATTTCCGCATGAGTTTCAATAGAGCCACATACGACAAAGTAATTTGCGAGGTAAAATATGTGATTTGCAAAATCGTTACAGTTAATTGCCAATTTCTTCAGTCGATTCTCCTTTAAAATTGTGTGATCAGGTAATTTTAGAGATGGCCATAGCTCAGGCAGTAAAATAGAGCGAAATTACCTCTTTTCGACTTTCGGTCAGGGTGAGAGATTTTCTCGACCACGGTTTATTTACTTCCATTAGAAGGTCGAAAATTGGTAATGCAGTAGAGTTCCGGTATATTTGCCCGCTCGGTTCCTCGCCTTCCTCTTCCGTCTCCTTATATTTGTCAAAAGAAGAGGAGTGCCGCTTCTCCCACTCTCCTCAGTCGCGTTACGTTTATGACGTCACATCAGGCCCTTCCTGAGGCCCGCGCGCAAGGTGGGGGAAAAAGAGAGCGACGACAGCCAAATATAACGCGACGGAACTGGGCAAATATGCTAGGATGTAAATATAGCGAGACACAAATACCGGGACTCTACTGTATTTAGGTAATTTTCCCCTCTTTTCGAGTTAATTTTGATCAAATCTTTCCGTTTTTTGTTTATAACCTTTTTCTTGGACATGCAGTGGCAAGTCTGTTGAAGTACTTATGTCTTTTAGTATCCAAGTCACGATAGTACAGCGATACTCTAACGTGGTACTTAACGCACAATGTAATAAATAAAATAAAAGTACAGAAGATGTCTACTTTGTAAAGTAAAACATTGCAATGCTACATTGTTAAAAATTAACTCCACAATCAGCAACTTAAAGAAAAAAATGTATTTATCCTTAAAAAAATCGTGGATTTTGTTTTGCACATGAATTACCTTGGAATAATTTTTTTTTTTATTTAGGTATTAAAGTAAAACAAAATTAGGTTTCTTTACATTTATACATTAAACAGCACATTGGAACTGGAAGTAAGTAGTTTCATAGTTAGACCTAAGTAAGAAATTTCTATAATCAATCAGACAAATTTTCGGATTTTAGTCTGCCATATCCGTCAATTTTTAATTTCGAAAATTTGACAAGGACTCAAAATCAACGACCCCAAAAATCATCTATGAACAAAAATTGTCTATTTCTTAACAAGCGCGTAAAGTAGGATTTTTTAATATTATGTTACTAACAATCAAAACTAATGAGTTTTTTATATCATGCCTTTTCATTATTTCATTTCGGAAATCTATGCCATTATACTTGCCAATAACATTCTGATTGAATGAATAGTACTTTTTAATCAAACAATGTAGTGTAAATAAGAAGGTGTTGTATAATTAAAATGAGATTTTATTTATTATTAGTAAGTTTACTAAGTAATAGTCGACTATTCTCTGCTCCTTATAACGCATATTCTCTAATGCAAACATAAAGTATTTTGATATTAGTATTCTCAAAAAGCTTTTGAATGTTATATAGGTATTAATTATCTTCTTTACAATTATAAAAACATTATCTGTATAAGGTTTAATTCAATAACTCTAGTAATCTAATCGAAAATTCGTTTAATTATGTAACATATGATTTTCAATGTATAAGGTTACAACTCTTCTTGAAGTCCTTCTAAACCACAGAAGAGCACAGAATGTATCATGTAATTTTAGAAGCATCATGTTAACTTATAAATTATATAAACTTTGAAATTATGAAATTTGAAGTTATGGTAAATCTGATAAATTTTAAAATGTTTGATAATTTGAATATTAAGGTAGTTAGACCCCGGGATATAACAAATTTGGAAAAAAATATTTAATAACATTTCCAAGCATTTAATTTACACTAATAACGGCATTCTTGAAGGGAGGAAGCATTATTGTTCTTGAAAAAAAATGGAGACCTACAAAAATAATTTCTTAAACAACTTTCGTTAAGGATTAAAAATTTCTTCTTATAGCTAGTTAAAACTCGTTTAAAAATTAATTTTAAAGGAATTGCGGCCTACTTTTTCAAAACACACTGAAAAAAATTTACTTGACAAATTCAACTATCATTGAGAAGTTGTGTCGAGAGCAGTTGAAAGAAATACTTTTTTGGGTGGTATAACTTTGTTGACATTTTTAATTTTACTATTTTTACTTAAGTTAATATTATTCACCCAGTAAACCAAAAAGTATCTCGGAGATCAAGAAATGCAATACTATGCATGAAACTGAAAACGGCAAGCACAGACATAATAAAAAAGCAATCGCCACTAGCTGCGCTAAAAATAATCCCATTAAAATTTTTTTAACTGCGCAGAGTAATTCGATACGTTTCAAGAAAATTTGCTAAGTTGCCCTAAACCGCCATAAAGAAATTAAATCGACTAAACATGTAGTTTTGCTAAATTCAATTAAAAATATATCGCTCCAGCATGTTGAATAGTTTTTGGTGTACTAGGTAGTTAGACTATAAAAAATGTGTTTCGTTTCCATAACTATATTTTTTGTTGATTTAACTCCTTTGTGGTTGTAACTATTACCTATAAAATTCCGTTCTGAGAACCTATTGAAATACTTTCAGTAGTTAACATTCAAATACTTTCAAAGAAACTTTACAGAACGAATTTTTACAACGCTTTTACTGGATAATTTAAATTATTCAGAAATTGTGAAGGGTATTAATTTGTTATTTGAATAAATAGAGATGCTTTTTGTACGATAAAGTCGTAGAGAATCTTTTGCTTGAAAATAAGATGTCACTCGAAGGAAAAGTGGCGAAAAGTCGAAAATTTGAGTCATTAATAAAAGTTGTTTAACAAAATATTTTTGCAGGTTTCAATTTTTTTAAGAATAACAATGCTTTCCTCTTCTAAACAATATTATGAATCTAATATACCTTAATATGCTGTGTTTATTTTTAGTTGTAAAGTATTTTTGAATACATTGAAGCTCCTTTATTATTTTGATTTATTCTCCATTTAAAATCTTTCTACAATCGTAAATCAAACCGTAAAATTCGGTACTGCTTTACGAATCGCAGAAATTACTGACCTATTCTCAAAAAAGATTCAGTAACACCGTCTATATTTAATATACTTTATTTCATAATATATACATAAGAAAATAATGCATTAATTAATTCGTGAAAACCCACAATGAATTAAATACATAATTTAAAATTACAGAATACATATATATTATTTACGTGCTGAAAACATAAATAAAGACTATCCATCCTTTTAAAAGTATGCTTCCCGAATTTTAAACTAAAAGTTTTCACTCGGATATTAGTTGAAAGGGGTTTTAGTACTTTTATTACATTGTTGACATCTCGAGAAAGTCGTAACAATAAATCTTCCCCATCTTTAAAACGAAACTTTAGTAAGGAAGTACATTGGAAACCACCGCCATTCATGTTAAGTCAATATCTTATTGATTTTATATTTGTTATATATTTTACATCATAATTTATGTTATTGCGTTGACCTATTTTATTATCTCGTAAACGTCATATTTTATGAAATCTTTGAAAAATGAATGTAAAATAAATCGTTTTTATAGGTAAACATTAACAGTCAAATAGAAGCTGTTAACTTAATATTAACATTATATTCGAGACACTGCTTTTTCCTTTGACTATCACAATATCATTTTCAAACATATTTGTCATGCTAAAAACGGTGGCGCTAGCAGACTTTTCTTAGCACGTTGTATTTTTGAGAATTTTAAGATTAAATGTGTCGCAATGTGCGGTTTTTTGACCACATTCGATTGTTTTTGCAGTAAACGAAAATTTACGTTTGACAAACATAGTATCATTTTTGAATTAATTTTTAATGCTGAAAACGATGGCTATCATAGAATTTTCTTATCACGACGCATTTTCAAAAATAGTCAGGTTAAATGTTTGGCTATAAAGTCAATCTTAATATGGCCAACAACGCACCTTTTTACACATTTAACATTACTTTACTTAAAAATGGAACGTGATAGGAAAATTCTGCTGGTCTCATCATCTTCTACACAAAAAAATCTGCTTGGGAATGAAACTACGATTGTCAACAGTAGGCACATTTTTTTGCTGTAAAAACAATCGAAATTTAGTCAAAAACGAACATTTAGCACATTTAACCTCACTTTTCACGAAAATGGGATGTGATTAGAAAATTTTGCTGGCGCCATTATTTTCAGCATCAAAAATATGTTTGGAAATGATATTGAGATTGTTATAACTAATTTGTCTTTTGCAACAAAAACAATCGAAATGTGGCCAAAACGAACATTTTTACATATTTAAACTCACTTTTCGTGTAAAAGTTGTAAAAGGAAACCAAAAAGTAAAGTTTCGTCGTTCAGTGTAATAAACTGTTAGTATGGTTGATATTAAATCGTACATGAAACAATTATTACAATTTTTTGTATAAAAATATCATACAAAGAATGTTTGTAGTTGGATTATCTGAGTTGATACTAAAAGACACCCTGGAGTACTTTGACTAAGAAAAATTTGAAAATCTTATCCATATTAGCAATTTCTTATCCATCCTTATCTTATCCCCTCGCAAAGAGATTCTTTTCAACATACTTTCTAAATTTAAAACAGTGAACATTCACTTATCTTGAAAAAAAACTTCTTCACTGCTAAGAATCAGGGAAATAAAAAACTAGCACTTACCTAAAAATAGTTAAGCAATTCTAAAGTAATAGTGTCGCAAAAAATGTTATTGTATTTGAGGAACTCCAAGACACCTTTGTCGTCTGCTATTCGAGTTAGTTTCAGTTCGGTGTTTTCAGTTCTGTAATCCTGCTCTAATGAAAGTTGCGAAATTTAAGCATAGAGTTTCTAGCTCGAATTTCGGATTTCAATGGAGAAATTCGAATATAACAATTGTTATAAGTCGTAACAAAAGAAATCAGAACTGCAATCCTCGAAATGATCAAAATGTTTATTTTTAGGTGAGTTAGTAACTTTTATTTCGGAATTACATACTACATTTGTTGTATTTTCCTTCTACGATGAGTCTAAATGAAAATGTAAAATGATAGTGATTATATACTCGAACTTTTGTCCATGTATAGTAGTTATACTTTTCTGTTAATCACTAGTAAGACGACGAGTCATTGGTTTAATAGTGAGTTTTTTCTCGCTAAACATTTCACAGTTTCAAATTATAAAAGTATTTTACTAACCAGCTCTAAGTTCTACACTATTTGCATTAATAATCTACGAAATGTTTTATATGAAATTTTGTATCGGTAATAGATATTGAGTCAAATTTGTCATTAGTAAATAGATTTTAATATTTTTTGCAATGACCCTACTAAAAAATAAACCCTGCTTCTGAGCAGTTTCTACTAAGTTTACTAATTTCTTTTTTAATGAAATCGTAAACTGATTATTGCACTAAAAAACTAGACAAAATTCTACCGCGCAATATTTTCAAAAAAAATCTGCAAAAAGCATTGACTAATTAATTCGTATACGAAAAGAAATATTTTGTCTATATCAGCAATAGTAGACAAAAAACAGAAAAAAATCGCTTAATTATCAAGTTAATTTCATAATCCTTTAGTCTAAATAGTTATTAATTAGTACACAGATCAAACATTTTCTTATTTTCAAATAAATAAGAATTTGAATAGTCGCAAGTAAGTATTATCTTAAAGTAGAAAATATTATCTTAAAGTAAGTTGGATTTACTAAAAAAAAGAAACATTTATTAACAATAAAAACGCATTTTGTTAAGACAAGTAATTGTTTTACGTGCGACTATTGAAATAAATATTTACTTTAATTCAGATTTTTTCAGTGAACTAGACACAAGCGCAACTATAAAACCAAAGGCGACTAAATCTAACTAATCTTTGTTAATATGTCCCATTAAAATATTTTGCTAAAATAGCAGATTATTCACCGATGACACATTTCCATCCGTGTAATGTGGCGTGAACTATCCGCAAACTAAGAGAAGTGTTTATTAACGATTAATATACTAAATTTAACTCAAACATTGACAGATCAACATTACAGGTTTTGCAATAACTGTTAAGACAAATTCACCACAATTTTTAAATGTATGTACAAATAATTATATATAGCAACGCAACACGATATTTCATCATTAGGTAGCATTATCCATTAGCTAAATTTCGAATCACATTAGTTAAATCAACATAATATCTGATCTGTACTGTTATTATGTAGAATATTAGGTGTAGCAGCAAATTGCCAGGTATTAGTACATAGCATTTTATTGTTATGTTTTATCAATAACATTAATTAAGGAACATTTCTCACATCATTCATTCAATTTGTGTGATTGATATAAAAGATGGAACTTAAAATGAAATTAATTGCAAAATTAACTTAAAACATAAATTGTTATTAATAAAAGTTTTGTAGAAATTAAAACGATTCAAATACTATGTTCATCCTCTCTATTTCGTGCAGAGTAAAAATTCATTTTACGAGGTGAAAATTGAGTCAATTTAATGAAAGAACAAATTGAGAATGTTTGCTCCATGTAGAGTGACTTTTCACTCCCCAAAGGGTGAATTCTATGTGAACTATTAATACCTGAATGTTATTTACGAATTTATACAATAATTACTGACCATAACACTTTATTAAACTCAATTTTAAAACAACACATCATAAAAATCGATTCTATCCTATGGATTGAAATATGAACGCAGATAATGCTGAAAAGCTTAGGTATATGCTTGGTCGTAAACACTGATTGTCCCCGTACTAATATTTTAACATTCTATTGGTTATTGAAGTACAGACGCATTTATGTTCGATCTATCATCACACACGCCCAGTGTATTATCTTTTCATCCATAAATATTAACAGGAATGCGAATTACTAAATTCCGTTTATGTGTCCAACACTTTTTTTATTGTTCTGTAGTGCGATATATTTCGAAGTAATAAATTGATCTTAATTGTTCATTTTTGCAATATTCTTCGTCAGGAAGGGAAAATAATTTTATTAATTTAATTTACTTATATTTAGTATAACACACTTAATAGGAATATTTGGGATCATTTCGATGTTAAAAATATTTACAATTTTCAATGATTTAAAAAAGAAATAATTAAAAAATTCCAAATTGATAAATTAGTTACATTTTTTGGAGATTTTCAATAGTGAAATCATTTATGATTAATTCTTTACTGTATTATTCAAATTATCTGGGCGGTTGAAATTGAATTGGCTTCGAGTTTGAAATCGATTACATTCATTAAAGTAATCTAACACGTTGTGTATTATGTTGGCATATACTTTGTCGACGATAATAGAGTTAGATTACTGAAAAATGTAATACATAAACAAAAAATTAATACCATTTTTTAATTTCGTATCTACAGTAGAAAAATAAATTTTCGGTGTTTAGCCTTAATTGCTTAATTGTGTAGTTTACAAAAATAACTAAAAAAATTATTTTGAAAATTGTCGGACATGGAGAGGAAAGAAAAAGATTAATTGAATCATGAAAAAAGGTAGAAATGGTTCAAACACATGTTAATAGCAGAATTAATATTGTGAACTGTTGTTGACACTATAATTCAGATATTGTAAAATATACTATTTTTACTATAAGAGGAGATTAGTTTTGTTTAATTTATATTGTTACATCTATTTTATTAAACAGGAATGGTTAGAGTGACTATTTAACTGTAAAACTGCAGTAGTTTTGAGGTTATGTAATCTACTGCACGTTCAATAATCGGGAAATAGTAAACGGATCAATATTATTTTCTTGTTTACTATAGAAATAGTTAATTTACTTGGATGAATTAACTATATTTTTTCTCTCTCTATGAATTAATAACATTAAAATATGTCGCTTACGTTAGTTATGCATCTACTATCTAAAAGGTAGACGATACTAAGATATGTTTTTTTAATCCTGACCAGATTATGCTCTTTATTACCCTAACTAAATTTTAAGAATTATTCTAACGTTACTTAATAGAGTATACTAATCAACTTGCATAAGACATAACGGTCGAAATAACTAATGGCCTAAGTAATCGAATATAATGGAAAATATTGTACATAATCTAAATAGTTAGACTAGTATTAGCAGAACATTCTGGACATCCTAAATAAACTACCAGGAATATATCATTATTGTAATATTTAGATCAACTTACAACAATATGGAATTGATTCGATATCCAACTTCATTTAAAAACTTGAATGGAAAATTGCCAATGAAAAAAAGTTACTAGAAATATTTAAAATCAAGTTTTAGCATTCGAGATCTTCATCTTTAATGCGAAGGAACAGGGCAAGCCGACGAGAAAATAACAGACGTTATAAATGTCTCTGTTGCTTAAACTTATTATGTGACGCGATTAAAGATAACAGGATTAATAGGGTTCGGGAACCAAATACGATAATCGAACAACTGATTCCCGAAGCTCTGTCAACTCGGTAACTCAGCTATTAATATATCATGTTCTTGAGTGTAAAAATAGACATCAATGAAGTATGAATTATATTAATACTTGTATGTATTTATAATCACTGAAGTAATTGCGACGCACCCGATTTATGACAGCTTCTTCTCTCTAGTAAACTTTTAGTAAGAATTGAGCTTGAAAAAAAGGGACACTTTTTTATGTTTAGTCTTTACGAATTACGTATGCACTACACGTGTTTGTTGTAATCTCTATGCACAAGAATTGTAGATTTTGGCAAATACTTTCACTGCTTCTATTAAAATTATTGAAGCTGAGAAACACATTTTTTTTTAATAGAACACGCTTGTGCCTCTCACCATTTTTGAAGATGTTAAGATAGGTCTGGATATATATAATGTTGATCAATTTTCTATGTTCTTCTGGTACATATTTTAGTAATTAAGAATACATAAATATAGTTAATATCTCTTTAATTATATATCTTAATTTAAGGCCTTTCAATTGTAAACACTGTTTATTTATAAAATAATATTCTAGACTATACTATTTTATCATGATGCGTTCTAATTATAACGCAGTTCGTGCATGAAAATTACATGGAATTATCAGAACTGTAAATATTATTCATTTGAATCAGTGAAAAGTGGAGCAACATTTAATAAATTTGTAAGAAACTATTAATTGACATAAAAAATATGAATAGTAAGAGTAAGGTATGTTATAAAAATTTGTTCTTTGTGGATGAATTTTATTCCATAAAATTATGTAGAACATATTTATACAAGAGATTTCTCGACGATTCATACATAGATATGTAAATCTACATGAAGAATATTTGAATTGAGGTAATTTACTTGCATGAAACGTTTATCTACTATTATTGATCGAGTTATAATAACGGTCCGTTTATGAAATTGTGAGATAGAAACAGGAAATGAATTAAGTTTTATTTTTATATATTCTCTAAGAAATCGTACATAGGTTTGATGAGAATAGGTATGGATTTAATGTACACGTTAAAAATGTCTCAAGGAAGAACTAAGTACGTTTAATAATATTCAAATGAAGAACTCGTATTTAGTCAAACAAAATTCATTCTTCTTATAAAGAATAATTAAAACTGTGACGACATCAATCAACGTTATCCTAAAATTGTTTACATTTTATTTTAGTAGAATAATACATTAATTGAAAAATGCTTTAACTAATGTCAGAATATTATTTAAAAATTTACTAAATAGTATTTTCATTATTGTCACTGAATTGTCCAAAGGTTGCTTATTTATTACTTGCAGTTACTTGTTTTAGAACATCTAAATTTGAGATGTTATACACTGATAAGTGTAAAAGATCCGAGGAAATTTTATTAGAGTAGTAGAATAGATTTGTATTGATATCATATATGTTCCTTGCATTAGACCTAAATCATGAAAATTACTGCAGATTTGTAAAATGACTTTTATAAAAGATCGTACAATAAAGTTATTCTTGATTATTGTTAGAACAATCCATTCATTCTAGTTAGAATAAAATATGATTTTTTAATCTTACTCATGATAATTTTAAACCCTTTTTTCACCAATTTTTCAGAGCTCTTTAGATGGGATAAATTTGGGATTCAAACATGTTTGAACAGATGAAATTGATAGATTTTTTATCGATCTTTCCAATCGTGATATACAAATTTAAACAAAAAATAAGCATTACCAAATTTTCATTACCTAGAACTATTATTTGATAATGGCATGTATTTGTAAAGTCATGATTTAATTTTCAAGTCAAAGTATTATTTATGTTAACTCAAAAAGAAGGGAATACAACAAATGGATCAGTATAAATTTCGTTATCATAGTTTTCATATTCTAACCACAATCGACACATTTTTCAAACGACTTCCTTCAAATTATCAAAGATATAAGTCAATTATTGATGATAGTAACCAGAATTCGTTTTGTAATGTAAAGAGAATTTTAAAGGCATAGCTTTCACTAGAAAATGATATTTACAAAAACCTTGTGTTCCTTCATGTCTTGAAATGTACATGAAAGAAAATTTTATAACCTGAATAACCCGAAAGTTTGTGTACGTTTTTCTAAATCATCAAACGAAAATATAATTGGCACTGACAAAAATCTCCTTGACTATTTTCTAAAAAACGCCCTGCATCCTTTACATTTAAAAAATTGCATTATATCGATTGCTGGTACGATGAACCGCGATCCGAAAAACCGGATAACTGGGTTTTCGGACGAAGAATCGGACATTTCGGCAGATGCGACGAAAAACCGGATGCTTTAAAAGTTTGCAGGAAAAACTGGCCATTTCGTGGTGTGCAACGAAAAACCGGACATTTCAAAAGCTGCTACGATATAATAAATCGCTATAGAAAATTTTGAAATGTCCGGTTCTTCGTCGCAAAATCTGAAATGTCCTGTTCTTCGCCGCAAATTCTGAAATGTCCGGATCTTCGTCGCAAATTCTCGAATGTCTGAGTTTTCGTCACCAAACTTATGAAATGTCCGGTTTTTCATCTCACATTTCAGGTGTCCGGTTTTTCGTACCTGCCAACAATATCTGAATAATACAGGCAGTTATAAAAAAATTAATGAAATTACACAACACGCTGAAGGAAAATAAAAGATAAAAGTGAAGAATGTTTGAAGACAGATTAAAAGGCACTAATGTCATCAACGATATGTTGATAATTTATGTACGGCAGATCGCCCATTGCCTCCTTTCCGTAAAAACTTAAAATAAAATAAACCATTCTCCATTTAAAATTTTTCAGTTCAATTATTTCCTCACCATTTTACTGACCATTAGCCATGGAAGAAATAGTTTGTTTCACTTTTTTCCAACTGCATCTAGTAGATGCAACCAAGCATAATGATTAATTGCTTATCTTGAAATCTTGAGATAAAGAGAGGACTATGATATTACTCGCAGTTGTCAATTACAATAAAAGACATTGCATCCTGTATGGTTCTAAAAAGCAGCAGAAATAAAAACGCATACTTGCCATACCATGTATCAATTGAAATACCCCACAATATAAATCTGTGAGAAGCAAACAAGTCTATTCAGAAAATAATACTCATAGCAAAATAAAATTCTATATCAGCTACATAAAACCAGATAACCAGACCACATAGATAGGTATCAGTCAAATACACTGAACTATGATAAAAAATCAAAAGAAAAGTTCAAAGTAAAACAAAAAACAGTCGTTGTTGATGAATTACTTCATCTGAAGAAAAAGTATAGAAAGACAAAGATGAAGCAAACAACAATGTTTACGAAACATCGACGACGAAACTCTGTTCGTCTTTGTGGTTCTTCCAGTAGTTGGTCAGTGGTCGAAAGAAGGTCAGCAACGTCCAACATCAATAAGGAAGATCACAGTATCCACTATGTTACAAATTTAAACAGAATCCATTTTATATACAAAAAAATATGTTAATGTAAAAAAAGAGTTCGTAATTAACGATTGCCTCCATGCCATATTGTAGTTTAATTTTATATAAAGGTTTGAAAGGCCAAAAAATCCTATAAGATTTACAAAACACTTAGTGGAAATTTTACTGGAAAGCATTAAAAAACGAGACGTTTAGGAAGAAGTTGACGTAGAATTTGCATCTGAAATAAAAAATCAAACATTTTTTAGTTATTATATTAGTATGAGTTGTGTTCGATAGATATGGATTTTTTATTTGTCAACATTGAATTTATGGTATCGTTTTTTTTAAACATGTCATTTTTTTGGGTACACCTAAAAAATCCGACAAATCACAAAATAAACACTTAAAAATACGATATTCAAAAACCAGAAATTTCAAAATATAGACATTTATTGATGATTCAATTAATTCCAAATGTGCTCTATAAATAATTCGAGAATGGATGGAATGTTGAATTCAGTGACCTCAATTACCACCTCTACAACAAGTTTCTGAAGAAACGATACAAATGTTAAGAAAGAATTGTATGGCGGTCAGTATGTGAAATAGGGATTTCTCGCTGAGCCTCGCCAGATTTAAATTCGACAACCTCACAAAACCTCAGGAAATTAAATTCTTTTTAAACAATGGCAGGGTTAATAAAGTTCTAACTATAATCAAGGACCAACTTTTCAAGTACTAATCAATGCAGTTAATTGAAGATGGTATTCTCCGAACTCGAATAAAACTATTATTAAGACCTCTATTTTTCACTGATTCAAACAAGACCAATTATGTTCTAATTTCCATGCAGATCACTTTAAAACTCAATAACAGGAAATTTGGTTGATCTCTTATCGCACGTATGCAAAATTTTTGCCTCTTTGAAACTTTACCTCTCGAGCTTGTACAAACTTATCCGGGAAGTAATTCCCACGAGACCATGCTAGAGTTCTAGTTGCTTCCTAAAAGCGAGAAATAGAGCCGTTAAATAGTTTACTACTGAAGACGATCACCTAATAAACACAATTTAAACTTTGACCCTTTTTTATTTTTCAGCTTCGACGTCGAAAATGGCGCCTCCACCTTGGACGGAAGCGCCAGCGGAGGCGGCGGTACCTCACCGAGCCAAGGATTGGTTCTTCAAACTTTACCCCAAAGACGCGAAAGTTTTATTTACCGAAGCGACAGCGACTTCGAGATGTCTCCGAAATCAATGTCCCGCAATAGCTCGATCGCCAGCGAAAGGTAAGAGTACTTGGACTTTTTATCGTATTGACGAAACAATTTTCCCTAGCGAGATATCGAACATATCTGGAAAGTGAAGCAAGAGTGAGCTTCAACATACATTTTTCGTGGCAATTTAAAGTTAAAGTGAGCTTGTCACCATTTATCTGTGACGTGAATATAAGGACGCTCTTCTAGGTACATTCCAAGAGACGTTTTGATTATTATTGCTCGGATGAGCGGCTCGTTAAAATATCTGACGTCGGATATCTTTCCTAATGGACTGATGAATGCGTTTTCGAAAGCGTTTGTATATTTTCAAAACAATTACCTCAAAACTTTGTTTTTTCGTCAAGAACCGAGAAGTAGCGTTTATTTTTTTTTGACAAATACTCTTGCAAATTCCGGGTCAGTCCTTGATATTTTAAGAGCTTCGTGGAACTTTACATTTCCTACTGAATTTGTTAATGCCAAACCAAATTTTTTAGTACTTTCAATTATTTATAAAATCGCACAGTCTATACGTAGTTATATCCATTTCAGTAAGATATTTTAGATAATTTATCATTGAAAATTCATCAATTTATTGTCTTCTTAGTCAAAATAAGACATTTTTAAATTGGATTATCCATGATGACAAAAAAAAACAATTAATGATTCGTATTATAGAGTGTTTGAATCAAACTTAACCTCAAAATTATGTCGGATTTTACGTGAAAAATTAAATGTTATTAATATTAATGGATTTACCTCAATCTTGATTTCTGGAGTTTCTTGACTTATTGATTACAAATTTCATGTATGATTTTTAAAATTGCGGACCCAATATGAACGTCAAAGTTTTAAAAAATTATTGTTATTTAAAAATCTTATCCAGTAGTTTTTTAAAGATGGTTACAAATTTGAAAGCCGCTTTTTTTAGTCAATATAGAATGAAAATTCAACATTCTTAAATTCGGTCCAAAAATATATAAAAAAAAATGTTATATCTTAACTTTTAGATTGACAATGAGATTTTTATTGACGAATGATCTCTCTAGTGTTTTTCTAGTACCAAGCTTTTTAGTTACTTTTTAGTAACCAAGGATAGTCTGCCAAAACTTTTCAGATTTCGCGGATTACTATTATTTTTGTCTGGAAACATGGATTTATATTCCTAACCTAGCCTCACTAATCTCAAAAAATGTTTTTGTAAAAATGAAAAAAATTTTTTTTAAATTGTATCGTTATAGAATTTGAAAATTAGGCGTCAAATTTGTAATCAATATTTACAAAACGTTGTCTCTCATGTAAAATTCGATAGGAGATTGGTCCATCACATCCTGAATTAATGGAGGTAATGCCAACTTTATACTCGTGTTCAGCAACCTCAAAAACATATTATACACTACATGTATACAATGGGTCAAACATCGGCCGATTTTGTTAGGTCCTACATTACTAAATTGTAATTTGCGAAATTATTTCAGAAAGTTATTTCATTTAAAAAATTTTAAATTTACATGATACTAAAATTACTGGAATTCCCAATTCATTTACTTCAGGTATTCAGAATCAATAATGTTTTATTATAATGAATTCCTCTTTCAATAATATAATTCAGAAAAATCCACGTAAAAGTAGATTCTAAAAGAAGGAAAATACGCCTTCAAAAGTCATAAACATATATTATCTAGATATTCATACAAATTGACAATGGTTTTAAGAGCTGTCAAAGTATGTATCCATTCAAACTAATTTGCCTCAAATTTTCCATTAAAAACAATTGGATGAATTTCGTTAAAACATATTGATTATCTCGAAAGCTACTCGTCAAATCAAATTATCGAAAATCCACTCCATGCGGACAATTTGATAAAAAATGCCGTTAGTGCAATAGTGATTCTCTGTAAATTCGGAAATTCGTAGAAAAGAACCCAATGGGTACTGAGCGTTAAATTTTGAATTGCTTTCCATCGAGTCCTTCAAATAAACCGCTGAAAAGTGATTCGTGGAGTATGCATTTTGTGAAAACGACCCCAATCGATCGATAATTGTTATATTTTGAAATTGGTTGTGTGAAAACAAGGTTTGAAAAGTGGTAATATACCGGAAAGTGGGTTTTAATACGGAGTGGTGTATTTTTGTAATTTGAATAGGATTCAACGTCAAATAAAACCTCTAGAGTAAAAAATTATGAAAAAATTTGATTTTTTGGATTCAGTTCTGACATTTAATGATTTATTTTTATAATATTCTGTAACGTCAAAGAAAATGCACGCAAATAATTGTCTTCCTAACTTTCATATTTTTTTAATAAGAATGTCCTACGTCATATTTTTAAGCTGTCATCAGTTTATGAGAAGTTCTTCAATCCTCAGTTTTTCTCTCTCTGAATGAGTTTCAACGTCATATGTACATATGATACATAGTTTTTTGTCCAAAATTATGCATATTCAAAAATATTTCGATTTGTTTTTTTAGAAATTTCGGAAAAATTGGAAAACATGTGGTATTATTTTTTGTGAAACCTGTTCAATATCTAAAAATTGGTAATTGCAGTCATTTTTGAATAAAATTACTTTTGAAAAAACATGAAATACAACAATTATCAGAGAATTAAATAGAAAGTAACCTCAAAAAAAAGATATCTCGTGATTGGTTTTCGTTTCGAAAAAAATGCATTTTAAAATTTGTTAATAAAGTAATCATGAAATCATGAATGGCAGGCTCATAATTCATGTTTTTTTGTATTCCAGGGGATGTTCAAACTCAATTCAAATAAATTTTATCAAACATGCTGGGCGTGTATCCTTTATGCACTGGTATCATTGGATCCACAAGTAGAAAAAGAGAAAAAAATGTTAATGGAACAATCAAAAGGGAATATAAAAATTGTCGTTAACATAAGTTACTTTTACAATTCAGAATATTGTAAAATATATCATACTATAATTATTTTTACTATGCCAAGAGGTTACTTTGATGGGTGTGGATCGAATAACCGACAAATAAAAAAATCGACAGTCATAAAGCTGACCGTTGACAAGCCGACATTAGTAGAGGCAGTTTTTTAAGTGTCGTTTTTTTTACTGTCGACTATTTAATGATAAAACTGCTGTAATTTGTGGTTATGTAGTAAACTGCATATTACAAGGATCGGCAAATAGTAAACGGAACAATATTAATATAAAAAACAGTTAATGAAACTGTTTTTTGTAATCCCGCATTTTACTTTTCTATAATGTAAATAAACCGCAAGTCGCAAAGCTGGCATATCAAAATTAGACACATCGACAAGCGAACAGTCATTTTTTGAAGTGTCGGTTTTTTGGCTGTCGGCTTTTCGATTGTCGGTTTTTGACTGACGTTTTTTTTTGACCTGTCGGCTTTTTTATTTGTCGGTTTTACGACCCGCACCCTTTTTTAATCTGTCGAATTTGTAGTGCGGTTCGAAAAACCAATAAATAAAAAAACCGACCGTCAAAAAGCCGACACATAATAAAATAAACACCTCGAAAAACGGACGTTATTGTTTTGAAGAATCCTTTTTTCGTCGGCTTTTTGATTTTCGGTTTTTTGACAGTCTGCTCTTTTGCTGCCGGCATTTTGATTGCTGGTTTTTTGACCATCGGTGTTTTGACCTGTCGACTTTTTGGTTTTCGACCCGCACCCTGAATTTAGATTTGATTGGAAATTATAGTAACAGTTATATATTTCTAAAGCACATATAAGAATGAAAAAGAGACACTTAATGTAATACATCAACAAATATTACAATATAACAAATATTTTATTGAAGACACCTGATTAATATTTTATAATAAATTGATTTCTTAGATTTGTTAGTTTTTGTTTAACTTTCATATTAAAATGTCATTCGCGAAGTATTATCGTATGCTAAACGATGGAACTCACAGTACTTCTCTATCGCGCTGAATTTTCTAGAAAAAATAAGTTTAAAATTTGTTAAAATAGTTTCAAAATAGGGTTTTTGACAAATTTCGAGTTTTGTATCAAACATTTTTTAATTGCAGTATTATTCCTGAAATAGTGTTGCCCCTATTACGTTTAATTTTTCAGAAAATTGCAATTAAATATTTCAAAATTTGCGTTTGTATTCAACCTCACATTTCTTTAACTTTCTGAAGATATATCAGCTTCAAAAAATACTTGAAAAATGATGTTATCAAAAGAAAATTGTTGCTGTTTACAGAAAGTGAACTGAAGCCAAAATTCAAATTTCGATACATATAAACTCAATGTTCTTCAAACTGCTAGGTGATAGGATAATTCTGTTATTGCCATCGTTTTAGAATCGAAAAGTATTTTGGAAATGATACATATTTTACATATGAAATGCAAAATCAGTTCCGGAGAATGTTATTATCAAAGATTATGCAAATTCTCGTTCTGATTGTGTCATCTGTTTAAAATTTTACTGCGAATTAAAAAGTTGTAACAAAATATAAAATTAAGTTCGTATAAAAATATGATAGTGTTGAATCTATTTAAATATTTTTGTTTATATAATAACGGAAAATTAAATTGGCAAATAATTTTTTCAAATTTATATAAAGTTATGTTAATTTTTTATTTATTAAAAATATCTGAGTTTATTAAAGTATAAGCTATAAAGATAGTAAAATCATTAACCTCTAAAGTACTTTAATTTAGCAGATTAGAAGACGTAGTTTTGTGTAACATTTTGAAAAATATTGTATAACAGCAGCTTTATTTTATATTTTTAAGATCTTTTTCATTACTTTTACTGATATTACTATGTATATGATTACTTTAAAAAAGATAAAAAAAAAACTTTAAATTTACAATCAATTTAACCATGAATGATTTGCAGTGATCGAATTCTTACTATTTCTTTGAAAAAAAATCTGCATTTTGTTTTACTATAATCAGAAATGTGTAGAAATTATTTTCATAAATTCGAACGGCAAATATTTAGAGTCAAGAATATGATCTAAATCTTAACGTAGGAAATGTAGTGCAAATGAAAGGTTCTGATGAAATAAACAGGTTATTTCAATAATACGGCCACGATATGCACAAGAAAACGTTGAGCCCAAACCTACACGTGATTAGTTTCCGAATTATTACCACTTTTTCAAATGTAGTTAAACGTAACATTATGTAAAATATTGCATGAAACGTGTTTCAAATTCAATACAAAATTAGGCAATGTTAGGCAATATTTTTTCTTCATGATTCTTTTTTTTTAATTTTAAAAACACGAAAATGTTTTCAGCAACCAATGAAAAATCATATAAAACTACATTAAAATGACTTAATTTCCTCATTCATTGTCAGATAAAAGGAATGTACCAGAGGCGTTGACAAAAAAAGCTCACTCTTGCTTCTGAAACGTTAAATTAAAATAATTCACCCACTCCAAATATGAAATGTTTTAATTCATCAACAAAATCGTGCCATAAATAGAACTTGAAGACATGGCAGTTATTTTAAGGTACAAATGTTTGAAGCATAGATCAACGTAGCATTCGATTATTTTAGATGGTAATTGTAAGTTTAATCCCGAAACATCACAAAGAAACCCAGGAAAATCTACAAAGCCCTCGTGTATCGTAGATGAAAAATCGACATTCGCAAATTGCGCGTTAAATTCGAAAGCGTGTCTTTTGTCGAATTTTACTTTTTGAACGTTGCTCGGCATTAATGCCGTGGATTTAGTAGTATATGGGGGAAAATATAGACTATCGCCGACAGGTATTTCGCACAGAAACCAAAAATATCGCGAAAAATCGTTTTCAAAGTGCCGTGCAAATGTCTTTTTTTTCAAACAATAGGAAAATGCCGCACGGGTTAAATTCAAAAATAGAATGGGGAATAAAACTCGCGGAGACTTTTTTTTTCTGGTTCGTAAAAAAAAAGGAGCCCTTTTCAGTTTGTTAATTAACTTTATGTTTAATATGTGATACTACACGCTTTGCACACTATAAACTGCAGGCAAACGAATTAAAAATATCGATTTACGCAGACAAAACGTACGGAGATTAAAATGCCAAACGATGAATAAAAGCTCGACTAAAGTTCTATCTGACGCGCTTGTTCCATTCGGAAAAGCAATGGTTTGTTCGTTAGGAATAAATACTTGACACTTAATTAAAAGACCTTTCATTAATGTTGAGAACGGCGTGCAAATCGCAGGATGTTTGAACTTCAAACAAAAACGTCGCTTTGAAAGTGCTCGATGTCAGGAATTTCATACATGTTCGTACGCCATATTGCGAATTCCAAAGTTCGTCGAAACGACGTTTCGACATTGTCGGGAAATTAATGTATTATTATATGCCGTCGTTCACCTCACTGATTAGCTACGAATCCGTAACGGTTCAAAGCATTACGTACAAGCCAAGTTGAGAAGATGCTGATCAAACACACATTCGAGCTTCTCGGTTGATTGGCCCGACCTAATTTTCCATGCTCGATCATCTAAAAAAGTCATTTTCTCCAAATTGAAAAAAGGAGTGGGGTTTTTGATCAGGAACTTGTCAGTAAAAGCTGCGGATCTTTTCAGACTTGTTACGTCATTATACACAAATACAGGCACATATACATACGACCTACATACTTTTCATCTCGCATTACGTTTCCTTTAGTCTCGTAGTTTGCCTGAAGTTTCTCAACTTCACGTGTTATGGTACTTTGCAGGTTGAAAGAGACCGAGCCACCCATCGAGCGAGCGTATGTACTCGAAACTTACTACATGTCTATGCTCTTTTATACGCTCTTTGTTTTTCTTACACCACGGTTTACTTAAATCGTACGCTATCGAGCAGCCTAGTAGGAAAATCGCTTTTTTGACACTACGCCTATTACGTGTGCATGGCAATCTGTGTGACTTCCGTCTTGTTTTTATTTTTTTAGCAATTTTATTTGCACAGCTTACGCAAAGCTCATTCGATGCCATCGACCCTCCCTCTACCCGTTCATTCCCTTGACAAAAACCGAGTAGAAATTGCAATAACCCTGAAAAAAAAATCAGCCTGTAGAAGGATTCGATCCCTGGACTTTGGTCAATACTTAACTACCTAAGCTGCCTTAATGAGTTTCAGTAGAAAATTGTTCAATTTGTATAAAGTTTGTTTTTAAATCATAAACTTCATCAATAACTATGAGGTCCTTATTAGATAATAAATATGAATGCAGATTTCTAGATCAAAGGTTGGTTAGATGGAAATCAGGTTCATTTGATGAGGCGCACCTTATGACCTCGAGATCTGGCCCTATCAATATTCAGACATCCTTAAAAGATTTCCTCTCGGGAACTTATGGAAAAGCTCCGGGTAATTTAATGCACCTTCAATAATGCAGGATTTAACTGGTCAATAAATCGCGGGAGTAATTTTCCGGCGATGAATAAAAACGTCGTTCTTTAGGAGTGAACGTCGAAACTCATCGAAGCCAAGTAAAGAGGGCAACTTTCACTCTTAATCGAAGAGTCGCTCTTTCGGAAAATTCGTCGGGTATAAATATTTGAACGGGATAGTTCTCGGTGACGCATTACTAGTATCGGGGGACTGAAATCTGTTGCCGTTTTATTTAAAGTTTCACTTTTTTCGACGTTGGCAAATTTCCATTGGCAATCGGTAAGGCGCAGCCAGGCTAGTCTAACTTCCGAAAACAAATACTCTCAAGTTGATCTCCCGTGCACTGGAATGGAAATATGATAATCGGGCTCGTGGGACTGGTTTCGACGAGTAGGTTCAAGCTCTTATGTCGACGTGTAACGTTACGTTACCCTAATAAACATTCCGTGTACCGGATAAATTCGTTAAATGGACGCATGCGACAAACGTTGTAATACGTTTATAACGTCCATAATTCAATCGAAAGCGCATTAATTAAAAACGAAGCGTGCAGCGCGATGCACAAATGAGGTATTATAAATTTATGAGAATACGCAAAAATTTGCCGTTTATTTATATAAAGGGCCGAAATCGATACTTGCATTTTATGCCCTGGGTATACATTTATTTATTCATGAATTTTCAAAACGTTTCGTTTTCATATTTCTCTGTGCATTTCAAACATTTTTTGAAACTTATATCATGGAATTTTCTGTTTATATGAAACAAAACATGTTTTGAATTGTTCACTTTATGTTATATTTATATTGAAGAAATTATGTAATGGGAATATTAAAATATTCAGAATTATCATTGGATATCTGTATTTTATAACCATAATATAACCTTGTAAAATCATGACATATTTATGGAGCACACTGGCTCACATCTAAAGGTATTAAAAAATATATATAGTGTGTGTAATTTATCTTGTACAAAATGGAATTATATAAGCTATTTTAATATATTTTCACATTTTTAGAGAAAAATATCGTTTTTGTATATCCAATTATCAATGTATCTAAATTGTTTTAAAATTCTATGTATCCACTGACTTACAATGCATGAAATTAGTGAACTCGACATTTGCACAGAAGATTCGTGGAAAAATGCAATATCAAGGGAACAAACTAGCACTTTCTCTCCCTAGGGAGTAAAAAAAGACGCAAAATAAGTTTCTCACGCTTTGACTGCAAAATACCCAGGATTTTGGGAGAATTGCTGTTTGTATTATAAATTGCATAATAAAGATAGATTCAGATCTTTTTATATCAAATATTAAAAATTTCGTAGAATTCCTCTCATATTACGTTTCTTATTCAAATAAAATTTCACATTTTCTGACCCTTACATATGATACTCAAACTCTTATCAAACTCAATATATTTTCTGTTTGACTGAATTTTTTATTTTTGTACTTTTTTGGTATTTTCGTACAGTTCTTTACATTAATGCGAAACTCATAATATTGAGTTTTTTCGGATATTTAGAAACATTAAATTAATGGGAATACAAATTTAGGTCTGACAAGGTTTTGTCACATTAAAAGTAACTTTCAACTAATTCGCTCTTACAATTCCGACAAAATAGTTTATAATAACCGAGTAATGTTATAAAATTTGTTTCTATAGTTACCAGTAAAATATTTACTAGACGATGGTCTTGCCAACTGTCTCTGCAATATATTATGCAACAAGTGCGTGCACTTCACGCATTCGTGAATAACATTAGTTTACGTTTCCCTTTTAGAATATCTTATAAGAATTATTAATTTTTAATTCATGATTGTCTCTCATTTACAGTAAATATTTTATGATCTTTGCCATTTATCTATTAACATTTACTGCCTACAACATAAAACCTAGAACCATTCTCAATTCCAAACCATTTTTTATTAATTGCATTCTATATGTCCAACATTTTTATTACGAAAATCGAAAGACAAAATCAGAAAAAGAGCATCGGTTTTACAGTTGAGGACTGTTTTTTAGTTGAAAATGTTTACATTCAGCACAGAAATATCCAATATATAAAAAGTGTCAAATCCATGAACTAAGCGAAATTAAATTTTACATTAAATTTTATTGGAAATTCAAAACCATTTTATTGTTAGAAAATATATCTTCTTAGTTACGTTTGTTTTCCTTTAAAATATTAAAATTTAGAACGTTTGGGAAAAATATTTAATACTGTTTCTAAAAAATTCATTTTCATTATTAATGATATTGTTGACGAGAAAAAGCATGATTATATATATATTACTGTTTTTAAAAGAATTGAAACCTACAAAAGTAATTTGTTAAACGACTTTTAGTAATGACTCAAATTTTCTTCTTTTCCCCACTTCACAATTTTGTAAAAAAGAATTAATTTTAACAAATGATGGCTTATTTCTTCGAGAAACAAATTCTCTACAACTTTACAGTACGATTTTTGCAAATTTCTGAACTTAACGTTAAATATTTCTATTCATTAATCAAAAAATTATTACTCGTCACAATTTCTGACTAATTTTAGTGATAAAGTAACAACTTTTTAAAAATTCGTTCGGTAAAGTTGTAGAGAATCTTTTTTCCGAAAAAATTCGCCATTATTCGTTAAAATCCATTAATTTATAAACAATTTATATGCGGCAAAACAAAAAAAATTTTAGCAATAATAACAGTAATTGTTTAACAAATTATTTTTTGAAGGTTTCATTTTTTTTTCAAGAACAATAATACTTTATCCCTTCAAGGATGTCACAATTAGTAGAAATTAAATACTTGAACACGTTATTAAATATTTTTCCACAATATACTATATCCATGGGTCTAACAACCTTAAATAAAAATTGAAGAAAGAATTTATTTTAAAATAATTAACACCAGTTGAGTGTCAAGAAAGAAGGACCGGTTAACCGCTCGAAGCCAGTGATAACAGAAAGGAGTCAGACAAATAAAATAGACTTCGAAAACGCGAAGTGAAAACATACCGCCATATGGAGAATTTTAAACATAATAATATTTTCATTTTACATTTTTTAATTCGACTTTAACTTTTGTAGGAAATAAATAACATTTCAAGTCGTTTCGTTTGATAGTTCACGAGAAATCGTGATATATAATTCAAAAGTTGTGAATTAGCGGTTTTGGAATTTTTCACTTTTTAACTATTTCCTAAAAAAGATGAAGTCGTATTAAAAATGTTAAATGTAAACATTGTTCTGTTTGAATTCCATATATGGCCGTAATTTTTCAAATTCGATTTTTCAAAGTTGAATTTATTTAGCTGATTCCTGCTTAACCGGTTCTTCTTCCTTGACACTTAATTTCAATTTAACCATCTATGTCTGTTTTAATCGTTTGTTTTTTCTATAAAAACGTGCAAAACGAATCAATAATATAATGATAGTTAATAATATGCGATTTAACCCTTTTTGCCCAAAATGAGAGAAGCAGGTACGTCAACATCAGCTCAGTTTCTGCAGTAGAAAGAACTTTTTTTAATTTTTGGAAAATACATTTCCGACTATTTTGAAGTGTGCTCTATCGATTCCCGTCAAGAAAATGGCCAAAAAACGAATGTTTCTGCAACAATTTTGCAAAATAAAACGAAATTGTCAGGTTTTTTAGGTCATTTTTTTTTAATTTCTCACGATTTTCTTCTTCGAAACGGATTATAATCAATCAGATGTATATATAAAAAGTGATCCCGATTGTTGAACATAAATGATATACTAATAGAATATTGTTTAGAAGCAATGGCCGTTTCAAAATAGCCACGGAACGAAGCGAATTTTTTCAAAATCATTAATTAACGAAGGTAAAGTGTGTATGAAATTCAATGCCGTGGTACCGGAGGCCATATTGAATCCGCGATTTTGATCTTGTCAGGTCAGAATATGTATGATATTCGTAATTATCTAACATATATGTTCAACTATATATGCATTTCATTCATTAAAATCCATTTCGGTAGAGAAAAACGTGAAAAATTAAAAAAAAGGACTCAAAAGTCATTTTTTTGGTAGAAATAGTCGTTTTTTGGCAATTTGCTCGACGGGAATCGGTAGAGCACACCTAAAAATAGTCGGAAACGTATTTTCAAAAAATTTTTAAAATTATTTCTATGTAGAAACTGAGCTGATGTTGACGTACCTGTTTGTCTCATTTTGGGCAAATAAGAAATCATACGCGGAAAACAAAACTTCAAAAATATCAGAAAAATCTAGATATTTAATTGTTTCCAACAAAAATAATTTTAATGAAACAATATACTTTCTATAATTAGAAAATGCTTTTTTAATTCTTTGCCACTGACCATGGGAATAAGTTTAATTTAATTTCCTTAAAAAATTCCTCTTTGATTTCTTCACTAATTGAATTAGTTACGCTTTATTGACTTCTCACCGCTTCAACAGCAGTTAAATAATTCATATTTAGAGTTTATGATTGATGTTACTCATTTGTACGTATGATCCTTATAAAAACTACACGCAAAGAGCATATAGTTCTTCTTTTCCAACAAAAGCATGAACAAAATCAGTCTGATCGGATATTTATAACGAAACATAAAATCTATTACTACCATAACAAAGGAAACTTATCGATAAAAATCTTCGGAAAGAAATGCTGGAAACTACAAAAAAGCTTCAAAATATACAAACGAGAAAAAGAAGCTTTAATAATGTATTCAATACTTATAAACGTTTCAGTTCTTTCCTTAGCTCCCTATTGAAGCGTAGTATAGTAATCGGATATTCTAGTCAGACAACGCGTTTTACTAACATCGTGGAAGAACCCGCGATATTAAGTTCCAAACAAATCCGCCATCTGGTAGTGAATAAAAGTTTTTAAATCCATCGGCGCCACATCGCGTAAGCCTTAGAAGGGTTAAAGATTATACGGCCTAGCCGTGGCTTCGTTCGATGCACTCCGACGCAAAAACGAAATTCCCAGAGAGAATAAATTTAAAATAGGGAAAACCGGTCCGGAGTTATAAAAATACATAGACGCGTGTGCCGCACTGCGGGGACAATAAAAAGAATCTCGACGAATCATCCCTTTCTGATATCCCTGGCGGAAAATGAAAAATAAATATCTCCGGCTTTCGCATTCTTTGCATATTTTAGTTTGTTTCTTATCTTTTTCCTTCGTTAGCATATTGATGTACATTTTTATGTGCGCTTTCTATTTTTGTCATAGACGCGCTGTTTGCGCATAAATATTGTTCTCTCTGCGTTGCCACTCTGCCGTTTCACTTTTGACGTTTTCCACATTTTCCTAGATCTGTCTCCATAAAAGAAAACATGTAAATTAATAAAAATACGATTTATTTAACGGTAATGGAGAATGTATGAAATTCTATGATCGTTTTGACTTACGACTATGAATTTGTAAGACAGCGCCATCTCTCGGAATTGATTTTACAGGCGACGTTAAGGGGAGAATGGTGATGGAAAACCCAGTTTCACGTGAATTTTTCCGATCAGTGCGGATTAACGTTTATTCCTGCAGTTCGGGAAAGCAGTTACGAAAAGATTTATTATAACTTTTCCGAGGAAACTACAGTTCAATGTAAAGAATAGTCCGTTTATTCCCAGGTTATAGCACAGAACCCGAACTCGCGAATCTTGGCGGCAGTTCTGTAGATTCATTGTATCCTGCGAATGCCGTGAAATGTCTCGTGACTTCCTTCGGTGACAGTTTTCCGCAAAATTTTCCACCTTTATCGCTAGTAATCGCAACGTTGAAAAAAGAAATAACCGTCGGAAATGAAACCGATATTAGACCTACGCGACGTAAAAGCACCCCCCATCTCAATATCCCTGCCGAATGTCAAAGCATGTTGACGTTATGGTACAGTCGTATAGAAAATATCTTCGCCTTGGATACTTCGGTGTATTGCAGCGTAAAACGGCCGTTTAAGTCGCAGCTAAAAATGACGTGAACTCGACTTGAATTTCACCTTTACTTGCTCTAATTTTCTTCTCACGAGAAAAACTTTTGCAATCGTGGATAATCGTGACGAATTTATTATTAAGGATGAAACCAGTGAACATCTCTAGAAATGTTTCATGATATATATTTTATGACGGCAACATCGGAAAATATGATGTGCTTACATACAAATATTGACTGCAGAAAAATATAAGCGATACCGTTGCGGTAGAGTGCAACTTTTATTTCCAAGACATTTCAGAAAAATGGACTTTAAAATCAATAAATTAACTGCTTTATGTAGAATGAATAAAATTTTATTGATATCTTGGTAAAGTAGATCGTAGTTTGAATTTATTATTAACAGTTTACGTAGAATGTCTTTTCCATCAGTGAAATAGGTAATCAGACTAAAAAATGAGTATACTTTCAACTAAAAAGTTAGAGATATATGCCAATTCTTTTTGATTGCCATCACTACTTCCAGGTTATTATTCTAAATCAGGTGAAATAAGAAATATCGCTAATATATATTTTTTTTTTAAATAGCTATTTATTGTTTTAAATTCGCGATTTCACCATATAAGAACCAAGTGTATACAATTTAACATGAAGTTCGACAGTACACTTTAGTATCACAAGCCACTGAACAAACATTTGTTATATGTAGCCTTTTATAGCTCAAATCCCGCTTTTTCGAATGGTGTATCGGAAAATACTGTAAATTAAAAAATCAAAACATTATACGTTGTTAATGAATCACAGACTCAAGTTTTCAAAGGTTCTTGTTCACTTACCTTTTCTTTTTTATTTCCACCCTAGAATATCTTAGACGGGTACAAATAACGCGTAAAAAATGACAATGCTTCAAAATCGTGATGCTTGTTTTCAATAAATTCAATAAGGCGGTCTCTAAAATGGCCTCTGAATTGAAAATTTGTTTGAAAAATGTCAAGATTCCCTACCTTTGAAACAAACAGCTTTCTCAAATAGATATTAAGAATGAAAAGTTCTTAGAATTAAACGAGGAGTACATCGAAATTTTGTGAGCTCTTTGGTGACATTTCGACAAATTTATCATCTAAAAAAATATTTTGAAAAACTTGATGAATTCTAAGAATCATTTTTGTTCTTGACAATTTTATAAAAGCTAATTTTCTAGGAAAAAAATAAAAACATATATTCATATACATCATTTTAATCTATTTTTCCACAGGTGAGTTTCTTATTTTTGAATTTATAGTATTTTCTAACACACTATTTGAAAGAGCCGGATTTGTGCCCTAAAAGACATCGATCACAAAACTGTTGTATAGTTCCGTTTTTTTAGCACTAAAAAGTATTGTCCGACTTCATGATAAAAAAAATTTACCTTAAACGGTAGAATTATCTAGTTTTGTATATTTTTATCAATTAAAACAGTTATTTCGTCGATTTTGGATATAGTCAACCCCTTCCGGCAGAGTGGTCGCAATAAAAAAAATTTTTCTCCATTAGTTTTCTTCAGATTAAAAATTAATTATCATTCTCCATGCTTCATTCTAGTTATCTAAGATATTTAACTAACGTATCAAAACACAGGTCTACAAAAATTGGTGTTTTGAATTTTTTTGGGAAGCTGTGGGTCATTTCTGACGTAATTTAGTGCGTAGAATCCGCATCCGAAATCAGAATTAGTGTGCAAGGTCTGGATTTTGAGATATTTGAGGTTGTGTATTCGAAAAATGCGATTTTTTTGTTATATTTAAGGTTATGTATTCGAAAAATTCTATTTTTTGTTATATTTGAGGTTATGTACAGGATGCAACAATTTTTTTACCTTTTGTGCTATTTGCATCTTTTAGTACTACTCTTACCATTCAAAATGAGCATTTATTCGATCATCTATGACCGTCTCACAAAGTTACGGCCATTTTAAATAATGACATTGGTCCGAAAATCGTCATCAGCAGACTAGAAAACCCCCAGAGTCTACAGTCTACATGTTTCTACTTAATAATTTTTCTTGAAAATTTGCACTTGGAGGTTTCTGTATTCGCTATGAACATGAAGTCACAAAATAGACATCGTTATTAATTTAATTTATGTTTTTTAGTTTATCATTTTGAATTCATAAAATCGTCTGCTGAGAAAATTTAAAAATTGATTTCGATTTCATTATTAGCATCATGAAATACCCACAAGTACACATTTTTCGAGCAAAATAGTAATGCCAATATCTTTTATGAACTTTCGTAAACTTTGTATTCGCTACCAAATTATTTTAGTAAGTTTACTGCGATTTAATTAAAGTTTATTTCATTTTCATAAGATTTTAATTTTTGTTCTACAGAAAGTTCATTTATTTATGGCTACACTACCTAAAATATCAATTGTGGACTGTCAATATGCGCGACATTTTTAATTAATGATTATAAAAATGTAAGCGAATATTTCATACATGTTACCGATTTGCGACTCAAGAAGTAGTCGTTGTAAACAGATGTCTAAAACTTGCCAAATTTGAAATTCTGTAAGCAGGACCCATTTAAAACTACGTGACATTAATTTAATATACGTCTAGTTAAGTGAGGTATAAAGTACAATAATTACCAACTTAACCTCAAAATTGCAAAAGTTAATGAAACGATATTCCATGTATATTTTGGAAATATTTATTCTCTTTCTTCGTAATTATATACATTATATTATCCGTGCAATATTAAATAAAATCTAAAAAAGGGAAGATAATCACTCACAAACTTGTCAGTGATGTCAGAAAGTACCATATGTTATGATATTAGCAGATAAATCTTTGTTTTTATCCTTATTCTAATACTATGAGCATGTTATTTGCATTACGAAAAAAAGTAATGTATTAAATATTTTTTGTACGGAATTATGTAATCGTCTAGAAATAATTGCTCCGACTTCATAAAATTAGATAAACAAAAAAAATTTCTTTATGTACATAACAAGTAATTCAGCTATGTTTAAAATAGCTGTTTTAACCAGTCGTGTTCCAATGAACATGTTTTGCACTTCGAAATAGTATTCAATAAGAAAATTGAATAAGTAAAACACTAGATTAAAGCTATAATGTGCAATTTAGAGTCAACCAACATTTTTATGCCTAAAATCAGATTTCTAATTGGCAATCGAAGTGAAGAGTACTTAAAATTCACGAGTGTTATTAACACCTTTTTCTGATATTAATTTAGGAGTTAAAGAGATTGCACAGTAATCGGTCGGATTTTTCTTCACTAAAAACCGTAAGTAAAAAATGACTGAATCAATTTTTCAAATTTGGGGCTCTTTAAAGGAAATTCTAATTACTATAGACGGTAAGAAATACTAAAGGCATTAATTGAGGACTGATCAAACATTTTCGGATATAAATAAATACCATTTATTTCCGCAAATTCTCGATCAGATCTCAATTAGTGTCACCGTTATTTTCTCTGCAACCGTCTATAGTAATTAAGATTGCGTATACAGAACCCGATTTTTGAAAATTTTATTCCTTCATCTTTAATTTACGTTTTTTACTGAAACTTCCCTCCTTACCTTACCGCTGGACCACTATAGAACGCCCTTAATGACATTACTTAAATTTTACGTAATTTACAATAAAATATACAAACAAAAATTTCTGCACTATTTTTGTAATTCTTGGAGGATATTCAATCTGTCAAAATTTAATCGCGGAACAATTTAGGAATCCTCTGAATATGATATTATTTTGAGCTATACTCAGAAAATCCGTTCAAAGTTTCTAATTTATTTTAGAAGTAAATAGGAAATCTGTCATCACAAATTTAAGCTTATTTTTTGTTTAAATTCAAATCTAATTTTGAGCACACTTTCTGTAACGTTTTCCTACAGTAAGTAGATTCCCAAGAAAATGTCCTAGATACAAGTTGTCGTCTATCAAATGACTTCATCAGACTTTGTAATTTGTGGGAAATGTGAAGGTCATTTGGTCTGAATGAAGATTGTCTCATTTCTTCCAGATTACTACCCTGTTTTTGTAAAATTCTACGCAACTAGAAATATTTAAGATTTTTCCGTCAAATTTGAAAATACCGTTTTAATTTCTAATATGTTTGCAATTGCTTCACAATTAAAAATAAAAGTTATTAATGTGTATTACACGTTACGAAACTGTTAGATTTTATTATCTGTTAGAAAAGAATAGCTCAAGGGAATGAAACATTTTATTGCTTTTAAAAGTAACAAAAAGATGGTTATGAATGGGATATCGACGCAAAAGTCACAATGTTTATTTCAGGTCCAATATTATTCTTGCATGCATTGATTAAAACAGATGATTATATGAATAACCTTTGTTTATTAAAATGTATTGCAAAAGAACTTTTGTTTCAGAATATTCAATTCGTCACTGCCTTAGAATATTCGTAAATTTATTTTAACTATATTATTTAGATTATTGTAAAATATTTCTTTTAAAACGAATAAAATTTTATAAATTCTAATATTATTATTAGTCTAGTAATAACTATTACAATAATATTACAATAATCATAAATAAATATTAAATAATAACATAATTATATTTTACGATATTTTATACAAAAATTTTTAAGAACTTTCATAGAATCCTGAGAATATTTTTATACTAGAGTAATATTATTTAATTGTGACCTTTAATGTATTAAGTTATATTTAAAAAACTTGAGCTAGTTCTACTCAGAGATGCAATATTTTAAATATGTTCATTTGTGACATCGAGGATAGATCTGGAATTATATTAGTAAATATATCATTATTGTAGAACATTTTTCTATTCGCATTTAAACAGTTTGCAATTAGCTGGATAATGTCTTATACTAATGACATAGGGAAAAAATAAATAGTTGATTTTACCATATAAATAATATAATCTGGCACAACTTTTTTTTTAGATGGTTTTATTATTTAAATAGTAGGTTTGTCAATCTAATTTGTTATTAAGATAGTAACATTAATTAAAAATTACGATTAATTACGTGCTTTGCCCTACTATCTACTTAGTAATTCTAACTATTTTTTTTCGCGGTATTACTGTAGGTTTGACCTCGAAATTTTATACATATTAACTAAATTTTCTATATAAAATTTTTCAATTCTGTGTTTGACATTTTACCCTATACTGAAAGGATTAAATTTAAAAAATAATCTACAAAATCTCACTTGAATTGCAAAGAAAAGAAATTAGGCAATTTCTGTCTTAGATTAAACTTGATCTAATACTTTCAGTTTCTAAGATATTATATCATAATGTGAGCCTGATATCATGTGCAATAAAGTTCAATTTCATATAAGGACTTTTGTTACATTGAAATATTGCGGCTTAAGTTGGCCGTTGCTCTCCTTATATATAAGTAAGTAATTACGTAACCTACTTCAAAACAATAAAGTTTCAATAAAGTTTCATACTTCGATTAAAAATAACAATAAAGTTCTATTTTCAGTCGTTCTTGACTTTCTACATGATCTTGAAAAAAAGAAAGTTTTATTACATATTATCGTAGTTTTTACATTTCGTGAAATAAAACGGAAATATGCTTTTAACTTTACACATGCAAGTGCGAATAGTACAAATTTTAATTTCTAATGGAAAATGTAATTTCTAACAAAAAAATCATATAATAGCTTTCTTATGCTTTCAGAAATATTTGTTGTTATTGTAGTAACCACTTTTTTTGGCTCATTTGAGCGATTTCGTATTGAAAAGCTATTATATGATCTATTTTCATAATCAATCAACATTACAGAGTAAGAATATTACCACTTGGTACGTAACTAATTTTAATTCTTAAGAATAGTTTTGCTCTACCTTAGCAATATTTTAGAGCACAAAGTCTCGCAAAAACGTAATGCATTAAAAATAGACTTCATTGATGCATTTGGCTAATATATACTTTTTACTTTAATTTTATAAGCTTTAATTTCAATGAATTAAAAATTTTGTACGAAATTTTGTCAAATGCTGAAAAAATATTTTCTTAATTTCAGAAAATCCTATAAGTATTCGAGCAGACTCACGCTGATGCTGAACCAATTTTAACCCAAAATTATATGACTAAACTAGATTTTTCTTTTTCTTTCGAGTCCCACGAATAGTTTAAAACTAAATTGTGTAAGAAATCGATTTTTTTATTTATTAATTTTCGCCTTTCAAGTAACCTTTTTCATCAGATTAAAAAATTTTAAAATTTGGTACTTAAGGTTGTTTGAGGTTGCTGATTATGAATTTGATCTCACTCTCTACGTCTAAATTAGTTAAAAAATACCAATAAGAGCATGAAAAATAAGTTACCAAAGGAATCAGTAATCATTTTTGCTAATAAAAAGTTAAAACCTACTAATTTAATACTAATTCTACAAACTGCTAAACTAAAAAGTCAATATCTACTTGGAGATTAGTAAAATTTTACTAATGAATTAGTATTTTCGTACTATTTGTCAGTAAAACACTTACTAATTGATAGTAAACCATTATTCGTAGTAGATAAGTCGTTTTTTATTTATTCAAGTTTAGAGAGATCTCAGAATGGCATTTTCTTTGTTGGAATCCAATAAAGAGTGGAAACACAAATATAAATATTGATTATTGTAACTTGGAAACTCCTCTCACATTTTATTCCCAAAAATTTAGATGTAAAATAGAATTTTACCCACACTATGACGAAATTTAGATTCTTTTCCTGATGATGCACTATGAACTTCATGTTTCCACGATAAAAACTCTAATTCTATTTGTTTAACATGCTTATATATTATATCATTTAATTCGTTATAGTGGACTATATTCTTGCTAGTAAAGTGTTAATAATTCATTAGAACATTATAATTTCCATACGCAAAAAAGTTCAGCTATTGATTATCGTTAAAAGAGAACAAAGTATTGATTTTATGTCGTTCGCGAGATTCATCCACAGCATTGAACAAATTAAGATTTAGTAAATAAAATCCAAGCACATAATCATGTGGTAAATGATTTATTATAGTTAACAAAATACGATATTTTTATCGTAAGACAGAAAGTTTTTGGCACATGAATATACTAACAAATTAAAGACTTTATATCAAATATTATATAGTGAAGTGAATTAAGATAAACTACTTTCTTCGATAACAGACATTTAAAAATTAATCGTTTATAACCTAGGATGTTCTGGTTACATTTGCTGGAAAAAGTGAACAGATCTCCAATTATGAGCAAGTACTTTTGTTTGCAAAGTAAGCACTGACGGGTATTAAAAATAATTTCTCAATAATTTTCCTGGTGCTCGAAGCTTCAATTTTTTCTCTTTTCAATACCGAACATTTAAATTTTTCATTTTTCTGAATTTAAATAATTCAGTTATTATAAATAAAGACAAGAAATAATTTATCTGCGATTGCTTACTGCATTTCTGCATATGATTTGTTTAATATCCGCTGTTTTTAAAATTCGGCTTATATCTTAAATTTATGTTCAGCTCCAGTATTCTAGGGTTTTAAATTTGAGTTAAACTTAAGATCAAGTCTCGCTTAAAATTAAAAAATTGTAGGTTCAAATATTATGTAGATATGCTAGTTCATGACTACTAGTTGATGAATGCCGAACACTTTTTTTCATTTATGGTCATGTGTATCGAGATATCACGCATGATAGTTAATGAATTTTTATACACTGACAATTAGACATTTTCGTAACGAAGTAGTTAAATGTATTGTAAGTACGATTAACGTAGAACAGTCTAACACTTGTATGTAGAATATGTAACCATTTCTTGGCATGTAATATCTTAGTAATATTCTATACTATGGCTGGATTTCATAGTCGTTTTTTACCATTTAAGTACTACTTAGCCCTATTCTTTTGTACAGATATAAGCATTACTTAAATCTCAAAAAACGTCTGTGAATATCTGTCAATATGACTAAATCCACGATAATTTTAATATTTAATCTATAAAAAAATAATTTTATGTTGATTGCCCCCCCCCCTCAGTGCAAAGTTATTATTGGTGTTATAAGAGGTACAAATAGCAATATTTATATACAAAATATTATGTCATGTAACAACTTAAAGGGTGCTACTAATATAAAGGAATGAATAACATAATATAAAGTCATTAATTTTCTTCTTTTTTTCTATATGTCAAACTTGTTTTTTAGACGTAGTAGCCTTTAGCAACTCGAGAATAGTGACATACACTGAAAAATATGTCAAACAAAAAAAAAAAGCAACGCGTTTTGATGGTTTTCAAATTGTATGAATGGTGTGCCAGGCAAAAAGAAAATTTTCGAAACGAGGGGCGCACAGAGTAACGAATTTTAAAGCCCTACAATTTCTTCTGGTTAAAAGGTACAGCAATTTTAAAAATTTACTTTGAAAGGTTATTGTGAAGAGAATGATATAAGGAGAATAAAGTTAAATGGCGATAAATCTTCAACATTTTTTCTTCAATTGGACATTCGGACAGAGGAAAATTACATTTAACTAAGTTTCACTAATTTTCAAAACACTTTATTAAAAATTATGTAAAAGTATATATATAAAAACTTAGACATATTAAGGAAAGGATAAGACTCCACTTTCCAAATGTAAAATCAACTTAGCAAATAAATAAAAACGGTTAAAATTTTCGTTAATGTTTAAAACCTGAAATTTTCTCTGAAATTAGCCATTATTATAACTGTAATTATTTCAATCATCTAACTCGGAATTCAAAATTATAATGTTGTTTATATACTATCGCGTGTAAGTTTTTAATGTCAGTACGACTGGAAAAACATCAAAAAACGTCTGATCTTGACGACCGAAGCATTACCATCTGATCGTTTAGTGGAGATTACGTAATGCGAAAATCAATTAACCAGGGTAGCGAATCATTGAAAAATTCATGTAAATAGGATCAACCTGTGTAAGTAGCTTACGAAATCCGCTACTTAGCTGGATCAAGGAGACTTGGAAGGCATGTGGCAGCTGGCCATTTTTCGGGAACAATTCCCGACGATAAATTACGACACTTTAAAACGAATTGTATTTATACGTTATTCTCTGAAACTCACACGCGAGTTGAAAATGACGAATCCTAGTTGCGATATATCTAGGGGCCATTAGTCGCGATTGAGCGATTATGACTGCGGAGGTATAAGGTTAACCGTGCTAATCGTTATCAACACCTCATTGTGGGTCAATTGACACTTGTGGGTCAAGAATACTATAGCAAAAACAAGTTCGTTCTAGTTGCTTTCGCCGTTTGGGAACTATCGATTTTCAGAAAACGCTCCTACGCACGAACCCAGCCAAATGTTTTTGCGATTGACGAATTCTGTTTTGCAAGCTTTTGCGACTGTTGCGAGAGGTACGGGAATCCCAAAAGAGGCAGACATTGAATTCTTTAAATTTATTACAGAAAAATATGACTGGATTCAAAATCATGCAACTTATCGAGGAGGAGTCAACATTTTCAAACAATGAAAGTTAAAATTCTAGACGAGTGATAATTTCACTATAAGAAATTTAGAGAGAAAATTAGTGGCACAAAATAAGAACAAGAAAAGTATTATTACTGAGAAGTACAACACTTTAAGTCGAAATCGCCAAAAAATTCAGTAATACATTATTTTACCATTCGTCATTTTTAAATGATTTACTGTAATCAAAATGAAAATTGTAGAGGTACATTTTTAAGTGACGAGCGAAAAGGGTCCTACTCGCAAAATTTATCTTGAAGAAATATAGTATAAGTAATATAGAAATATAGAAATTAGTGTAGAACAAAGAACTGAAACATTCAAACGTTTCCTTAGGTTTTTTAATTAAAAAAAGATGTCCATATACAATTCTGCAGTTGCAAATAGTTTTTGTTGTAGATAACAGGTGTTAACACTCTTTTTTTTTCGAAATTGTCACCCATTTCTGGAATAGCATGAAAAAAGAGCTACTAACGAAATTACTTAATCGATTAATCTATTAATTATTCTGTAATGAGTTGCACTAATAAAAAGTACACAAATTACGACTGTTAAGAGATAGGGAGAGAGGGAGGAAGATTAGATTAGATTAGATTTATTTAAATGCCCTGGGATGAACCCAAAGGGAAAGAGAGAGAGAGAGGCGAGAGAGGGGAGAGAAAGGGAGAGAGAGGGGAAGAAAGGAAGGGAAAAAAACACCAAAATAATTAAATATTAAGCAATAAAGGGGTTAAATAAGAAAAAAAATAAATAAATATTTATGTAGGCAGCAGCCATTTAAAGACAAATTACGTGTAAAATTATTGTGCAGATATTAATTAATAATAGTTCCTTGTCTTTGGAAGGCAAGACACACTCTTAAGATATATTTCATTAATGAAAACGTGATATTTCAAGAAAATAACGTGTAAATAAAAGAAACGACAAAGGGAGTGATAAGAAAACGAGAGAGGCATTTTATTTTAAAGGTTAATTAATTTTAAAAAATTAATAACAAATGAATATGTAAGCACAAAAGAGAAAGTAATTCTAAATTATTTAAATGGAAAAAGAGAAAGTATGGAATAAAATAAAATATAATATAAAATATAGAAATTAGAATCTAAGGATAGCTAGAGCACATTCACTTAAATTTCATGTCTAAACATCAATGTTAAAGAGGAAGGTAAAGTATGCAAGAAATAATAGTTAAATAGACAAAATTGAATAAAGAAAGGCAACCCACAGAAAAATTGGAGAAGGAAGCAGACGCAAGAAATAAGTGAAAAAACTAATTGTTTAAAATGTTTTAACGACTACTAAGAATTAAGAATGAGAAAAGAAAGAATCGTAATGAATTAGACGTTAAAATGTAAAGAATAAAAAAGAATAATGGAAAAGTGCAGGGTTTTTTATTTAAATAATAAATATTTTAGACGATTTATTTATATTTAATTATTTTGGAGTTTTTAATTATATGATACTCAACCCTTTCTTCCACTCTCTCCCCTCCCTCTCCCTATCTCTCGACTGTTGTAATTTATGAAGTTTTTACTAGTGCAATTTATAGATATTATATAATAAATAATAGTTTAATCGATTAAGTACTAAATCTATTATGTTAGTAACTTAGGTTTAAAACGGGAGTGTTACTATGAATGTACTAACTAATTAAAATACTAGATATTTAGAGCAACGAAGATTTCGATCGAAGATTACTAAAATTGATTTCATTTTACTTTTAAAACCAGTTATATTTAACTTCTCAAATTTCAAGGGTACAAAACTTGCCAAAAATATAAAATGTCTTTTAATACAATCCTCTTTTCATACCTTTCGACTTAGCATGTAAAATGGACGAAACTTTATTCGTTATTACCATGTACTCGTGTCATAAAACGTCAATCAATCAATCAATCAATCTACCAGTGTATGAGTATCGCAAATTGAAAGAAATTCTTATTTCACTGAATCGATTACGAAATTGGCTCGTAACATGTTGGTTACTATCATATTGGAATTGCAAAATATTAACGAAGAATAATTCGAAGCATTTTTCACTTTAAATATTTATAATTGAATGTTTCCCTTCTGCAGTGGAAAATTGATTTGTGTAACGGGAACAAATGGTTCGTTATAATAGAGACATTCAAGCGTAAATGTAAGAAATATGTCCTTTGAAATTCATGTAAATTTATTCCATTTTTTCGACGATCGCGAACAAGATATGTAAATCGCAGAAATATTTTCCATTACATATAGAAGTGATTGATTATTGACAGATTAAAATGTTAAAAATTCGTATTTTTATTTCGATCCTTTACTGAATATCAACGGTAATTTTTTAGCTTTTGGTGATTTATGCGAGGTATTAAATGCACCAAGAACTTTAGAAAGTTTACATAAAAATGAATTAGGATAAGAATGAAAATATTAACCCATTAAGGACCAAATGGACAATTTTTCGTGGTCGACTTCAAGGGCGGTATTTTATATGAAAATCAAGTCCAAGAACTTTTCGTTCAGCGATATTTTTCCGAAAGTCTATCATTTTCGAATAAAAAATTTCCGAGCTTTTCGCTGATATTTTCGAGTTTTAGCCGCCATTTTGGAAGATTCTAACTTTATTTTTAAAAAGCTATCATGCACATTTCAATATTAAAGGTTCGTGGACGCGATATTTTCACCAACCAGTGATCCCTTCTCCGTTTCCGATATGAGAATGCCGATTAAATAAATATTTGTCAGTGAAAAACTCTGATTTTTTTTTTTGGAAAACCAAGCATAAATTTTTTGGAATGGGTTCGCAATTTTACGTAAGATGTAATTGGTTTCGATTTTTTAAAAATCCGGTTTCATATAAAATACAGCCCTTGAAGTCGACCATGAAAAATTGTTCATTTGGTCCTTAATGGATTAAACAAAGTCATTCTTTTGCTATAACCAATTTCTTCAGCGACAATTTTGTTTTCTTCACTTTTTTATAATTGAAACTGTGCTTTTTTTGGAATCAAAGATGAAGTAAGATTTGGAAAATTACTCGAAAAACGTGAGATATTTTATCTTGTCTCTGTATTTTGATATCAAAGTTTCCATTTTCATTACTTGACATAAATCACAAAGGGTTAACTTTTCATTGCTTTGGTGTAACCGCAATAATATTATTGTCTGGTTTACTATACAAAATAGCAAAATAACTCGAAAAAAAATTATTTTTTATAGTTTTTAAAGTTTTTGAAGTGAGAATTCAGTCGGCATTCACTCTGAAAGAGTGAAAATGTACTCTTTCATTAAAGTGGCTCGATTTTCACTGCAAGAAATTTAGAGAGCAATAAATCGTTTTTTTTTTAATAAATTAAAAAAATTTGTTAGAAAAATATTTGTTTTTCCTTCTTCTCCTCGGCATACCCTTAAGTTGCGAGAAACACTCTCTGCAATATATCAAGAAGGCATTACCTTCAACCGCGGGATAAAGTTTCGTGCACCAGCGAAACGACTTTCGATACGCGTCGGTAGACAAACGGTGGGAGGGAATCGATTTCTGGGTGAAAAATCGTATAATCTCGTCCTTAATCTCGAAATGTGCATCTTGCGTTTCCGTCGAAATGAAAAGGAAGCGACGACGCCTATGGCTCGTCACGTAAACGGGCGTTAGTAATGCGAAGGCGCCGCGATTCGGTGGGAGGAAATGGTCGGTTTGGGCGAAGGCTATTGTTCGATCAAGGGCGATAAAATGGTCGAAAAATGGACAGTAACGGGCGGTAGACAGTGATGGAGACGATCTATATAAATATCAAATGTTTGACCCGCCAAGTACTGCAATGGCGTATAGGCTCGGCCGTGGTCGTCCTTGGCTGGGGGCCTTGGCGCCCTTCTCTGACGTCGCGGAATCTCCGGACTGGAGCATCGATTCCTTTTGGCGGCATTCGGCCTCCTGCAATCGATGGGGAAAGGGGCGGCAATGCCACCGTATAAGGTTAAACGGGAAATTACGGAAAGGTTAAGCATGCAAGGCGATTACCGGCGCTCCGGCCGTCACACACGATAAAAAACCTCAGTGCGCAAAGAAACTGTGCTAACGGCGCGACACGCGGTTCTACTGTCTGCCTACAGCCAGCTGCTACTACTTATAGACAATTAAGTTATTATCGTATATCCTACAATTATCCCATTAACCACATCGATACGATTTATCAAATGATCCTTACCGATCGTTTTCTGCATCATATTGCACCGATCGATAGATCCATTTCTGCATTCCATTAAAAAAATAGTATTATTAGAATTGAATTTCAATTCTTTAATTCCCTGAGACAAAAAGGAAGATGTACAATTATATACAATTATATATAGATTGTATGCAGGTCTACATAGAATTTTTGTCTGCCGAATGATTTCTAGGATTGTATACAAATTATAACATGTACATATTTGTACGTAGTTACATAGAGGTTAAGTATATATAAGCATATTGTATTGAATAACAAAAATATAATTTGGTTAATTTAAAAAATTAATGTAGTTCACATACAAGGGTAATCAACTGTATACGCTATCATTAATTGTATTACCTTGTACACTTTAAAAAATTTTTAAAAATTATATCTTTAGTCATTTTTGACGCAGAATTCAGTGGCGCTAAAATAAAAAATATAACAACGATTTTGGAACTCCAAAATGCAACTTGAAAAAAAAATTGGTTTTCGAAACAATGCTTCTAAATTTTTCTAAATTAACTTAAAATTTCAAAAAAATTAGGGTGAACATAAAAACACATTTTCTAAATAATTACGCATGGATTTCAAAAAATACAAATTATTTCTTCGAAGAACATTTTTTATGGGGTAAAAACAATTTTTTTAGGGTCAAGAAAATATGTTACGTTTTCTATTCTAGCGCCATTGAATTCCATGATAAAAATTACTAAAAAAATAATTTTTTTGACCCTTATATTTTAACGCAAAAAAAATTTGGTTTTTCGAAAAAATGTTTCTACATTTTTCTAAATTGATTTAAAAATTCAAAAACATTAGGGTGAACATAAAAACATTTTTTAAATGATTAGGGATGGATTTTAAATAATTCAATTTGTTCCTAAAAAAAAATTTGTTTAAGGGTCAAAAAATCTATTACACTCTTTCTTTTAGCACCACTGAATTCTACGTCAAAAATGACTAATAGACGATAAAAAGATATAATTTTTTTAAATTTGGTAAAAGTGTATTTCATAGAGCTGATTTTGTGGATATACCCTGCCTTTAAGGTTATAAACACTTTTTGCACGCTATCTTCAGGGCTTTATTGAAAAAAGCTTTGTCCAGCAACAAAAATTTTAAAATAATGTTTCTTATGGGCAAAAGTCTGCTCTTTCAAGTTCTGCCAAAAGAATTGGCCCAAAACTTGTTCTAAAAAGATACAGATGGTTTTTTCTAAAAATTTGCGAATTTTTAAAATAGTTCTTTTTCTTAAATCCACAATTTATACCTGAAAAGTACACAATATCCACAATATCTTTCAGCTTTAAAATGGTACCTACCACTTTTCAAAATTTCAAAACGTCGATTTTTAAATGGCCATGTTGAATTTTGAAAATCCGGCCTAATATTTATAATTAGGTGTCCAAAACCCCGATAGTGATCATTTTGAAGAAAAACAGTCAATATTTTAGAAATCTCATCAGCCATATTAGATCCGCAATTTTCAATTTCAAAAATGTAATCTCGTATTTGTAATTAGTGACCCAAAAAACATAAATTCATAGTTATGGAGCAATTGCCGATTTAGAAACTTCTATAGGTTGGCCAACAAAGAAACAATATATAGTCATTTTGAAGCTGAAATATTTCTAAAGCGATATTTTGCATTTCCGTGAACTCTGAGTTTGCTGTTTCCAGGTATCAATGGCATATTAAAAAAAAAAAGTTTAAAATTCTTGCAATTTTTAAAAAAAAAATCAGCTGTATCTTTTTTGAAAGTTTCGGAAAAATTCTTTTGGCAGAATCGAAAAGGGCAGCTTTTTGCGCGTAAGAAATATACGCAAGAAGTGTCCGTCTATGCTTAAATGGTTAACTGTTATATACAATTGTATACACTGAACAAAAATTGACTAATTCCATTAAATCGTTTAATATTAAAATTAGTTTGGTCGGGTAATGAAATCACTCGTAATTTGATTAACTTTACAGAATAGTTTACCCGTTTTACTCAATATTTTATTGACATATTCATTTTGTGCGTCTATTGAAAGTACTCATATATTTGGTTAAATCTACCAAATATATTACCTTTACTAATATCTGACCTACCTTAGTTCATGAAGTTACATTAATTACTCATTTCATAAAATAGACTAAACACGATGTTGGTAAAGAAATCGATTCTTCAGTGAAATGGGTGGTCTTACCAAAAAAACACTTTATCTACTTAGGAAATACGTCTGTTCTGTAAATCTTTCTTACCAATTTCAACCCCCCGTATTGGACATAAAGGTTAGGGCATTTGCTTTGTAATCCAAATAATATTGCATACCTTTTCATAAAATTCTATAGACGAAAAATTCATGAACAATTGCTTACAATTGGATATATGCAGTTGTATACAGTTCTGACCTATTCCTTTTTTCTCGGGTTAATTTATGGATGTATACGGAAATAACAGTAGTTAGTAGATTTAACCAACCAAACATAATTAAAGCGAATAAAATTGGAAATGTTTAAATGTTTAATGTGGCATATTCATTTTGAATTAGCTACGGTGTCGAGAAACTTTTTTTATTTTTGAATGATTTTGGAATTTTTATATTTTATCAATTTTTGTAAAAATTACAGCTAAAAATAACATTGATTGAAAATACAAAATTTTTAATAATTAAAAATTGTTTATTGATAAAACATTCGCACTAAACAAAGGTAAAAGATATTCTCTCTGATATATAGAGTTAGTACTTTATCGGATCTTTCAAATGCTATTCGATTTTTGAAATCCGTCGAGGCGTTACTGAGATATCAGGCTTGAAGTCGCATATCTGAGAATAATAGTGTTTCCGAATTTTGGATCAGCAGTGTATGTTATCTTGCCATGAGACGTTATTCTATATATATATATATAATACAGAAATGGGAAATGTGCCATCACTTTTTGAAGTTTGATATTAAGTATCTAATTTAATATTTATCATGATGAACATTCTTTGTATTTGATTTTAAAGATAACTGTAATGCCTTCTAAGGAATATCAATCATAATGTGCCCGACGAACTTTATTATGTTAATATATTATTAATATAGTGTCGACAAAATCATATACAACACTATGTAAGTTACGTGAAGTACATAAAAACCTTTTACTTATTTTGGAAGAACTCTTACATGTTCGAAATTTTGTTTACTCCAATTACTTTATATTCTCAGCAAATCCATCGCATAGACTCTTTTTCGTGTGATGTCATGAAGTAATGTCATTTAGCTATTGCTCCAAAATCACGTTCATGGTGTAATAAATTCTCCTGCTAAACCAAAAAAGGTGTCTTGATCTGGGGTGCGAGCCATTCAATCCCATGTATTTTGAAGTGCTGAAACCGAATCCGATGTCAGAATCGTTCCTCCCAGTAGAAACCCGATCGTTTAATAAACGTTTGAATTTGGACTAAACCTGTACGATAAACGTGGTGTATGAAACGTTTAGGAAGTATGTAGAAATGACGTGTTCATATCCGACTAAAAAACGTTTTGATATCCCATTTTTTATACGTGTTTTAAACGTGTACTGCATCCCTCGATATATCTATCAACGCATAAGTGTCGAGCGGGTTTACCGCTTTTTTCGTGGCCATTTAAATGTGGTATATATTTCAAAGTTTTATCAACGTATTTGATAAACGAATTTTAAACCGATTCATTACAACGTGTTATAACTGGTATATTTTTGAGAAATTCTATACGTCTTTACACTCTTCTTATACGCAATGAAAACGTAGTGATTTTGTGGTATTTCATAAACGATTTATTAACGTTTAAAATTCGTTTCATTTTTTATAGACATGTTATAAATGCATATAATAAACTTATATTAAACGGCAGTCCCATATACTAAACCATATTAAACCAAATTTACGTGTAATAAACGTTTACTAAACGATCGAGTTTTTATTGGGCTGTGCATCTGGTTCGCCCAAAATTACAAAAATCTAACTATCGTTTAAATGATAATGAATGTTAACCTAACGAAAGTTACTATTCCAGATTATTTATGATTGACGATTAAAATGCAATGTCCATAAGAATTAAAAATGCGGATCTTAATATGGAGGATCTTATTTATTTGACTCTATCTACATTCCATGAGCGCTACCAAGGGCCAATGGCGTAGACGTAGAAGGTTATGTATTTTTGTTTTTCTATTTTAAGTTTAATTGTAAAAGAAGTTGCACATTTTTCAAAAAGACGTTGGCTAAATTAGATCTATGATATTTCATACACCATTTTGAATTTTGATAAACTTACATTATATTTATAATAAGTAATCACAAAAACAATCCGAATAGCAATTTTTGTAAGCACAATATTTATTCGACAAATGAGTCATTTAATGATTGTTAGGTGTTTTTGAGGTTATGGCATAATGTAGAGTCTCGGTTCCTCAAAATACATGGAAAATTACATGAATCGCACCCCCATAGCAGGACGCAAAAAAGCAAAAAGCTGGATTCATTATCAGCGACCTCGAAACGAGCAAATAACAGATTTATTTTGTTTTGATTACAGGGAAAAGAAAAATCTACGCTTGAAAAGGTTCAAATTACTTATTACAGCCTTTGCTGATTCAATACCTTTTCAAAATCTTATGAATATCATACAAAAAGGAACATTTTTATTAATGATACACCGGTTCAATTAAACTTTATGACTTCCACTTTTCAAAATGCTCTTAGTACTACTCGCAGATTGCTCTTATTGTTCGTAGTAAGTTCAATGCTAAGTTGGCGCATACTACTGTCTTAAACTTAATCTTTCAAACAAATTTTTCCAAAATTTGCTTAAATTTTTACAGCTGAATATATTGTTGCTGTTTTAAATCTATCTTTACAATAAAGAATAAAACATATATATTTTCTGACTCTCTAAGTGTAATTCTCTCTCTGACATTTCCAAAAGTATGTACAGACGTTAATCCATATATTCTCAACACAAAAGAAAAAGATACTCTAGCCAAAGCAGCTACAGAAAATACACCAAGTTCAGAAATTAAAATTCCACATTCGGATTTTTCCGATATTCTATGTAAACAAAGAAATATAACGACGGAGACAAAATTAAAACATCAAGCAAATTGAGAGACACATATATATTTATAAATAATATTTCGATTCTTATTATAAGAAAAAATTCACAACCATGGTTTCATAAAAAAAAATTTAACAAGAGAATTTATTTTCTGGGTAAATAAATGTCGTTCAAATCATTAACATTTAGCTGCTTCTCGTCAACGGATAGGGTTTATTATTGATCCAAAATGTAATTATGGTTATCCAATCGCAGATTTGGATCATGTCATTCGTTTTAATGTAAATAGGACAAAACTTTACGTTCATTTCAAAATTGAAATTTCAGACCTCCTCACATAATCAGTATCTGTATTTCCATGATGTGTTTATGTAAACTGTTACAACTAGATGCATACTGTGTCTATTTATTGTTACATAACGTAAATAAATATGAATTTAGGCTTAATAGTATAAATAAATTAAAAAAGTTCAATGCCAGAACGGAACTTTAGGACGGGGTATTATAATAGCAGATAATATGTATTACGGCACGAAAATATTGCAGCGAATATTCGAATTCAATAGCTACTACTGCAAGCTACAAGAATTTAATATTTTTTCCATACGATCCAGAAAATGAAATATATGGGTGATTCCATGTGAAATTAAATTACTTGGTATATTTTTTTTAAATTCTAGAGGGAAAAATATTCTATGCGTGGTTTTTTATTTTGATATGAATGGCAAAGTTTTCGAGAGAAAATTTAACCACGAAAATACAGACCCTTTTTCAATTGATTATAACTTAGAAAGTTGTGAAATTTTCGTAAATAGATAAAACTTTGTATTTTTCTTCAACTTTTAAGCGGTTTTTGTTTATATGAAAAATAACAATTTTTTATAAAAACCTGAATTTTTTGTTCGCTTGGGCACGATTAAAAGTGACGAATAGAATACCGAAAGAATCGTAATGCGCCGACAAATGAATTTGTTGGAATTAATTATTTAAAAATTCCAAGTTTATGTAAAAAAAGAATATTCACTTTTAATCGTGCTCAAATGTGAAAAAAATTCATTTTTTATAAAAAAACTGTTATTTCTTTGTATTAAAAAAAAAACGAATCGTTTTTCTTATATTAATAAAAATTTCATAACTTGAATACTTTCTCTGAGATATTTATATTTCTTCTGAGTTCTAATCAATTGAAAAAGGGTCTGTATTTTTGTGGTCAAATTTTTGAAAAATCATAACTCGAAAACTTTGCCATTCATATCAAAATAAAAAACACGTATTGAATATTTTTCCTTCTAGAATTTGAAAAAAAATATACCAAGTGATTTAATTTTTTGATAGAAAAGTTTTACATGGAATCGCCAATACGTATTTTCGTAAAACCACCATATAAATTCAATAACGCACATAAACTCCCATGTCGACGAAAAGCAATAAATAACATACTCAACGTTGTTAATCAGTGTAATTAGCACCAATTGAGAAATATTGCAATAACTGAATAAGAGCGGAAATTCGGTCAATGCTGAAATTTGAGTTTTTCATATTAATGCCAAAATATATAAATACTCGAACATTTCACTCGTATTAAATTTTAGATAAACTTCACTGATCGTTTTTGATAATCACTTGCAACAAATTTTATCTATCATTTATATTGTAAAATTTCTCATAACCATATTTTAATTTTATACAGTTTATTTTATAAAATACTTTTTTATTACAAATTCTTTCTAGATTTCGTTTTATGGAGAATTCATTTAACATTTTGGGTCTTTGTATATTGAAAGAATAAACAAAAAAAAATGAAATTTAATGTGAGTAACACAAGAACTATTTTTTAACTCGTAAATCGTTTTATAATCTCTAAATTTCATGCACTGTACTAAAAAATGTAATAAAAATTAGCAAATTTCTTTTCTTTAAAAGTATGAATAAAATGTGTACGTAAACAATTTTAAACGACTTATAATTATTATCTTTTTTGAAAGATTTATACGGCTTAAAAATGCTTTAAACATCGTTTACAAATATTACTCTGTAGATGCTAATATGTTAATAATTGTAAGTGATTAATAGTAAAGTACTTTAGTTTTATTAAATTACTGGAAAAAAGTGAAATTTACGATTCATTATTAATGTGAACATAGTAGTATAATTTTCATTTAATTTCCAAACGTTTTTTCAAAAAGTTTCAAAAGGTTTTGTTTCATTCGTAGCCTCTAAATTAAAATACTAAACCGCAAATTATTCTTCATCTCAAACATAACGGCTTTAAATTTTTATTATATATAGTTGGTCGAACGTAAAATTTGTTACAAATTTGTGTCCATTAAAAAAAATAATTGAGTTATAAAATATTAATTTTTTTAATCTTTATTCGTAACTATCTATTTATCCCAATTAAACATTCTAGTAAATTTTTGAATTATACAAAGTAAATATTGAATCTGTAATGAAAAGGTACAATAAAAAAGCAATGAAAAAGTTAGTTAAAGGAGAAGAGAAATTGAGTTCAATTTGCACGGTAACATTTTTTATTGAATATTTTGACGAGGTCGTTTAACATTTCGTGTATGAAATATGCTGTTTTTAAAAAATCGTTTTCAAACGAACGTTCAAAGCAGTGTAACTTACTTAATTTCCATTACGCCAATGTATGTCAATATAAAATGGTTGCTGGTATTAATGAATCTTTGTATATATACAAGGGTTAAAATAATTAAAATAGTTAAACTGCCGCAATTTCTGGCTGCGCAAAACAGAAATTAGTCCAGTACAAACGTCAGTAACAGATGTGGACGCTTAATGGACAAACCATGGCATAGTATGAAACGTTACAGCTTGACCTCATTGAAAAATATACATTAAATCCTCGCCTTGCATCTCATCACGTACATTCTTATCACATTTATGTTTCCTTATTTTTTTAAAATGATTATTACCCGTGTTTTATGTAATACCCAAATCCATAAAAATAAAGTACGTGAAATATAAAACGCTGAAGTGCATACGCTTTAATATACCTCTTTAATGAGGTTAACTGCGATGGACCTTTCCGTTGGATATTTTGCCAGGCTATAAAATAACGCCTACAAAATTTAAAAAATATACTCGCTGAAGATTAAAAACATTTTTTAATATCGACAACGAACAATAAAAAAATTGTTAATTATAACACACTGAATATTAACGAATTGAATTAATCATTTTGGATAATTGATAATATTCAAATTGAAGTTAAAAGTGCGTGCAAAATTCAGCTGCACTTGAACTAATGTTGATATAGTGATTTGCAATTCATGAACGGGATTCAAAGGCTCGCTGCTCGTACAGTTAGAAACGACCGCGGCGAAGTAATTTCCAACAGACATTTTCTGTGCATCTTTGCTATAATGCTGCTACGTGCACACAACATTGCGTTTTAAATGCAATATGTCATTTCCGCAGACTGTGTAGCCGTAATTACGATACGGTTAACTGCTCATGATGATGGAAGAAAAGCTGACGACACGATGAATTTAAAAAAATATAATGAAGAGAAAGTAATTTCCTGCAATTGGCTTCTCATGCATTAGTGTTTTATTGCACACTATCCAAAAAGAATGGAATGCAAATTTTTTTCAGGGTCTTATTTTTACAAATTTTATCGCAAAATTTTTAACAAAATGACGTTAATGCGTCAGAATTAAAATAGCTTTGACGACTTTTTTTCTTCGGGATTTATTTTTAAGAATAAATTTAATTAGTTACTGAATTCACCAAATTGTTGTTTCTTTAAGATTTAAAAATTTATGTGACTGTCATTAATTTCTTCTAAAAGTTGAGTATATCTATTTTTCGTAAACAAAATTTCACTCGATAAATAAATAAAAATAAAACTGTACAAAAACTATTGGTTCATGTATTTGTTACTATTTATGTTGTTCCTGATCACAACGTATGATTTTTTTACATAAAACATTTCATAGTGTAGGTAAAAAAAACAAGTGTGTAATTCGGTTTTAGAAACAAAACCCGCCATTAGTAAATTAGCTAGTTAAATTACTTATACTAAACTGTATATTTAGAGTACGGCCTTTTAAATTTGTGATTTCTATGAGTATTGACAGCATTTTTGGTTAGCTGAATAAAAATCACTAGTTTCTTTTCGCCATAAATAGTGTGTTATTCGAATAATTCTGACTTTTACCACCGCTTGAAAAACTTTTCAATGATTAAATACTTTCTTTTTAGTTATATTTTTAAAATGTCGACTTTTATTAATTATAAAATCTTTAAAAACTCGTTTTGACCTATGTCAGTTTTCACATATTTCAGTTCAAGAATTTCAAATTTGTTGGAAATAAATCGTTGTGTGTTAATATTCTTTTAAATAAACTTATTATTGAGATTCTTTTGGCATTTTCTTTAAAGAGTTCTAAATAAATGTATTAAATAAAATGATGAATTATTAAAAACAATCACAACCTAGGAACAAAAAGTTATAGTAATTTTTAGAGGAAAATCATTTTCCATCTTTTCAGTTGTACACAAATATACCAATTTTTCAAAACTTTATTAACCCCCCAATTGCAAATGGTCAGGATCTTCGAACATTTCGAACATTTCTGATGTTAAAAATTTAAATTGCATCTACACAAATACAACTTGCAATGTTGGTATTCAGTTTTATTTTAGACAAACAATCTTCTTTTTTATATTTTCCAAAAGCTGTATTTATAGCTAATAAATTATGGGAAAAGTTATTTACACTGCGACCAGTTTTTTATCTCTCAATTTAAGACTTGAAAAATGAGCCTACAATTTTATTCTGCATATTTGTACTTTTTCAAAAATTTAGACTGAGACAAAGACTGTAATCTTCATCATGATATAAATTAGTGCATTGCTGTCAATAATATATGGCATGTAAAAACTTGAAAAATTACTTTTTCATCCCAACTCTAAGTGATTTCAACCGTTACATGGTCGAATAATCGATATTTGTGCCACAAAATGTAAAATTACAACTTGAAGCCGCCGTTTTGTTTTTGAAAAAAAATCTGACAGGACTGAGCAAAAAGACGCGATTAGTACGTTTTGCAATGGTTAGCATTGCCCTTTTCAACGCCAAAAAAACCATTCTTGCGAAGAAACATCGAAGAAATCAATATTTTTTTCAACAAAATGATCATAACATTTTTCTTTGAAGTCGTCAATTGCTTCTGACCACGGCATTTGAAAGAGAAAGTCCAAATCTATAGATTTTGACTAATTTCAATTTTTTTAACGCCGTTTGGAACAAAAGATACAGTGTTGAAAGTTGTGTCCAAATTCCAAACTTTCGGCACGAAAATGGTTAAAGGGATAATGTAACTGCTTATGACGTTTATGGCACCAATGACATAATTTAAAAAGGCCGTAACTTTATAACTTTATAAGTCGTACGTGATCAAATAAAAGCTCATTTTGAAGGTTAAGGGTAGTACGAAAAGCTACAAACAGGACAATAGTCCAAAAAAGATCGTTACATCCTGTACGTAACCTCATACATCGCCAAAAAATGCTTTTTCGAGTACATAACCTCAAATATCTTCAAATGCTGACGTGCAGGGCCAATTCTGACTTCGAATTTGGATTCTACGCTCAAAATTGCGTCGGAAATGACCAATAGTTTACCAACAACATCCATGATCCCCTTTTTTATAAGTTGTATAATTGATCACTTACCTAAAATTACCCAAGAACTTTTTTGAATAGATAATTTTTACTTATTTCCACAAATTCTTAATTATTTCACACTTAAATAAAATTTTTTGGAGATTGGTTTTACTATAGAATCGCTTTTGCAGGGCCCCAGTGTTGGACAACAATTGATTCAGTTATAATTCATTTACATTTTCTATTGTAACTTTCTGAACAGAGTACTTTAGAACTTCTTTGAGTGTCTTTTAAAAGTAAAAATGTTTCGAAAATATATAGTTTGAAAATGGGACAAATAAGAAAGCTTAATATTTCTCTCAGTGCACCCGAAAGCTTTATTTGTGTGCTTTTAAGTAATATCGTCTAGGTTATTTCAACACCTTATTCTCTAAACTAGAATAAATAAAAAAAACGATTTTTCAACAGCGAAAAGTGGGTTACCATCAATTAGTAAGTTTTTTACTGATAAATAGTACGACAATACTAATTCACTAGTAAAATTCTACTAATCTACAAGTATATACTGACTTTTTTAGTCGAGTAGTTTGTAGCATTAGTAATAAATTAGTAAAATTAAGTTTTAACTTTTTATTAGCCAATATTATTCCTATTTCATTTGGTGACTGACTTTTCATTTTCTTATTGGTATAACTAATTCAGTTTTTAACTTATTCAGATATAGAGAGTAAAAGAATTGGGGGATAGTTCTTTTGAAAAAATTGTACTTTTCTTCACGAGGCCGTTAAATCATATTGCTGTAAAATGGTGATTGTGTTTTGATAGCATAATCAGTAAAAATCGATCATAATTCAAGTAAATTTCACGAAGTAATGAATGTTAGTATAATTGCATTTTACGCCTACGCGACAGAAAAATACTTCATTATAAAAATTAAGGATGTTCGATACCCTAAAATAAAGCTCTCGAAATTGAAAAAAAAAAAGAAAATATTTTATAATAAACATTCAAGATTTAAAGCATTAAATATAATTGCTCTTTATAGAAGTTGATAAGAAAAATTGTTTGAAGTTAGTAAACTCAAATTTATTGTAAACCATACATTAATTTTAACAATTTCCAAGTATTTTTTATGAAAAAATGTTAATAGTAACGAATCTCATTAAATAAGAAAATTTGTTTTCTTCGTGGCACGAAAAGATAGGAATATAAGAGTAGAGAAAAATAAAAATATGATAAAAAATATACAGTATTATAATATGTATTTTTAGATTTCAGAGTAATTTCTTTCTGATGGAAAAAATTATTTAATGTAGCTTAAATTTCTCGACATTGTCAATTATTTTGTAAATAAAATTAGATAAAAATAACAATTATTTGATAAACTTGTTGTGTAACGCAGCACAAATTTAATTTATTCTCATAAAATGCAATTTTCAAAGCAATATTTTATTTACCTGTTTACAATATACGCGAGAGAATGTAAATTACGGGATACAAACGTAATTTGCGACGTCTCTGATGCGGAATTTGCTGGAGCAACTTGCGTCATCCGAATCCATATCGCCATACCAATTGTAAGGTTGAATCGATAAGGGTGTAATGATCATTATTATTTGATTTACACTAGGTAGTAAGCTTATTAGCAACAGTGTAAGAATTAATAAATTATTAACATACTTTAATACTGTATTAATGATTGTTTAACCGATCCGCATCATTGCTATCAAATCTGCCATTGTTAATTAAAACATAATTATTTTAATCTTTATGAGTCGTTTATAAATGCAAATAAATATTAAAAAACTTGATTATTAAAAATGAAATATGATTGCTCAGTAAATCATGTCGAACAATAAATGAAAGATCCCGTATTTTAAATTTAAATTGACCTTTGATCATTATGTTATTCAATTAATTATTATGTTTAGATGGAAGTACTTCATGTGCCACAGAAAGTGTGGACACGGTTCATACGCAATTTTAGATAGAAATAATAGTGGAAATTTATGCATGGAATCGTAATGATACAATTATTGAATTTAAATGGAAATTAGATATATCAATTCGAGATGTTTAAACTGTTAATTAACTTGTTCTAGTTTCTATTACTGTGTGAAAATGTATTTTCTGTTGCCATCTATTTTACATATATGTGAAATCAGTTAGTCGTGAATGAGTAGTCATCTTTTTAAATTCTTACATGTCATCATGTGAAAGATTTTATTGAATATTATTGATGATTATTTACATAAATTGAGAGGTGAAAACTTGATTAATTTGTTTTTAAATATATAATTTATGTAAATGCCTTTCATGACAAATAAATACCCTCAGTGTATGTAGTTCTATGAAGTGAATTTCAATAAAAGTTAATTTATATTTATAACAGAATTCTCAAAATCCTTTAATTTTCCTTATTGGATTAAATTATGTGTAATGAAATTCTTCACAATTGACAAAATCCTTAAATAAAAACAAATGTATCAATTTGAATAGGAAAATTAGGAAATATTTATGTTCATAACTTTTCATAGAATTTTTATTCAATTTCGCTGAACGTATTTCATCGCAATATCGGAATTCACATTCGTACCAAAATGTCCATTCTCTCCTAATTTATTATACTATTTGAAGTTAGTTAGTAACTGTTGAACTCTGTTACCTCCGTGATCGAACGTATTAAATCAGGCACATTTATAAATATAACGTCCAGAGAATTCAATGATTCCAGAAACACTGTGAATGTTTTTCGATAGAGGGCTTTTCTGCTACTTGAAATTCTCGCAAGTACTTGAAAATCAGTATGTACTAAATGTCTTTCTTTACATTTTGACTTTGTAAATATAAGCAAATCGTAATGTTTATTATAATGCCAAACGATGGCGATTAAAAGTTTTAGGAAAAAGTATATGTGTTATTCACGAGGATTCGTGACGTACATCAAAATTAATATCTCTTGGAAATCCATGAACAATTAGTATTGAAACAGAAAATAAATTAAGAAGTAAACAATCTAAAATAATTATGATAAGTACAGAGCGTGTCTATATAGTTTAATTTAGTCAGTATGCAACAAATAAATATGTATGACGTAAGCTATTCAATGTCGACTAAATACAAATGGTGAAATTGTTCACACAACTAGTTTTAAACTAAATTTTAACGACATTTTTCAGTAAAAACAAATAAACATTGCATATATTCAAGTAATTTAAATAATTATATTAAAACTATTACAAATACAGTGAGAAAAATATTTAGCTACTTTAACTAAACCGTGAGTTACCTAGTAGGAACTAACGTTTTAGTAGTTTTAATAAATTAATGTATTTAATGGATGCATTTTGTAAAAATGACTAAAACTCAGTTGTCTGAACTGAATGCAGCTACAAGACCTACAAAATAATTAATCTCTAATCATCGTTTAGTTAATTGTAGTAAATATTTTTTCCATGAATTTATTTTTACATTTGTAGTTGAATTTACTGAATACCTTCGCAGTTAACACAAATTGGAAAATTACATTAGAATGCCGACATTTTTAAACTCCGTTGTCATTTTGACGTGTCCGTTAACAGCATTTTGTGACAGGATTGTTGGACTAAACACTTCCTTTTGTCATACACTAAAAAAGTGGGATAAACACAGTGAATATTTTTTTTTTAACCAACGATAGTTTTTGAATATTAAACTAGTGAAATGGAAACAAAAATAAGTATTTTTATAAAAAATAATATTAGGATTGCAACAAAACCGTTTCGATATAATTTTTACCATTAAAAAAATGAAGAAATTCAAATGTTATTAATAAACGCGTGTGCTTTATCAATCGGAATATTATCCCCATATCGGCAATTTACCACTTTGTCAACAATTTGTCAACATTAAAATTCTGCACCCGTTAGAGAAATAAACCAATTTTCTGGGTTCATTAATTTTGCTTATAACAATAATATCATTGAAGTTCGATGCCGGTAAATTGTTGATTCGATGATGCCCTTCAATATCAAGTATGACAATTATATTTACGATGACGTCAGGCATATTATCCATGTTCTGTAACAAATAGTAATAACTTAGGACATTGATATCATATGTGTATTGTTTTATTTAATATTTGCATCTAATTATATAAAATAGAACTTTGTTATAACAAAGAGGAAGGAGAATTTTAACCTAAATTTTGGATGATTTATAATGGCAACAATTTCTTCTTCAAACGTCAACATAATTGCTGTATATTATTGAATTAAACATATATTAAATGTGTTTTTTTAGTTAAACATTAGATTTACAATAAATCGACACTAATGATATTTTGATTTCAAGCTTCATAAAACTTCAAAAACTGTTTTCAAAACAGTAATTTGAAATGAATAGTAATAATAATAATAATATTAAGGTAGTTCACTACCCACTAACAAAGTTAAGCGCATAAAATAATTTAGGATATTAATTATAACATTTGTTTCGGCAAAAATAATAAAAAATATTTGTAGCACTGTTTTTTGAAAAAGACAGAACTAAACGTTACTGTAATAATGTTTAAGACAATAATAAATTTTGTAAAATTGCAAAGTTTATCATTGAATATCTAACAAACGGTATGGCTAGACTTCGTCATTTTTTTTACAATGTTTCTAGCGCTATTGTCTATGTTGTAGCAGTTTTTCGTAAAAATCTGCAAAGTAGTTTTTTGTCAGTTTATTAAAACTATCCCTACGTAGACACAATGAACAGGGTGGTTTACATGTAAAAATTTCCAACTAAAATTTATTTCTCAAGTTCCATGTGCCGCTTAAATTTTAAGAGAATGTAGTTAATATGCTTAGGTATTTAAAAAATTTCAAGTAAATCTACAAAAAGTCGATTTACTCTATAGAGTAGAACCTCCTTAAAATAAAATGTATAACTCTCATAAATTATGTTGTGACATTTTGTAGCAGATTCATCATCAACAAGTTGAAGAACTTTAATATTCATTGTCCATTATGAATTATACATTATAGTTCTAATTATTGGTGAATTGTAGCACATTCAGAAAAATTTTCTTATATATTTGTTAAGATATAATAATTCTTATATACTGATAAATATATATGAATTGTTAAAATAAGTAGTTGCCCAATGCAAACTAAATGTTCAATAGTTTTTTAATTAGACACATAGATAAATTGAATGAAATTTATTTAGTACATCTGAAACTTAGTCAGCAGAACTAAATATTACTGTAATAGCTACAAATATTTAGCTTCTACTCAGGCAGCAAAATAAAAAAGAGTTCAGAATGATTTCGAAATGTGCTCTAACTGAAGTCAGATATCCCACTTTCTAAAAGCTTTCTAATCATGAGTTTATGAAGATCTCATAATGGAATCATGTTCATAAAACCCTCAGAAAATGGAACATCTGATTTCTTTTAGAGCACATTTGGACATCATTTTGAACTCTTTTTTATTTTACTGGGTACTGAACAAATAGCCATTCTGTTAAATGAGCAAAAACTGACTAATACTTTTATGGCAGACCTGCACGAAAAGAATCCTGATAAAAGGACAACAATTTAGGCAATAATGACTCAACATCTTTAAAAAATTGGTGATGTTTTGCTGAAAACTTACCGAATAAACTTTTTTAGAAACTCTGGATTCGAATAATAATACGGTAATTTTTCATAACCTTTAGTGGTTATACACTGAAAAAAAATTAGTAATTTTGACTAAATATGAGGTTGCCAATTAGCGCCTAAATATTTAGTTAACGAAACTACAAATGAGTACTGCCAACTACATTATGATACCGTTTCAACAAAATTTAGTTCATTCAACTAAAATGTAGTTGGCATTACTTAATATTTGTCTGCTAATAGGCAACCACACATTTGATAAATATCACTAATTTTGTTTCCTCAGTGTACTGAAATAGTCGTAAAAATTCTCTGATACAGTCAACATCAGAACAATTTCGTAATTCTTGTAACAAGTATATTTTCTTTGTGCCTTTTTTGTTTATATGAAATATAATTGTAATCAATTTTCTTTTTTTGTATAGAGAAATTCATATACAGAAAAAGTCCTTTCTAAATAGAAATATTTACTGCATTTAATATGAGTATATCCCTTATTTGTTGAATTAAAATATTTACCATTTCAGTACCAAAAAAATTGTTATGCTAGTTCAGGAAATAGTAAATAAATCCTCTTCCTACTTTCGAACAGATCTGATAAGAATTAATTTCGACCAAGTCTAAATATAAAAATGATCATTACTTAAATAAATAATAATTTGGGTACAAGATGAAAGAAGTTAGTACAGCCATCTAGTTATAAACAAACGGTGCTTAATTTGCTGTGCGACCTCATAAATCGAGGGTCCTCGAATTTGTTTATCGATCGGGGGGAATGAGTCCTTGCCTATTACTAAATCGCGACTGTTTGCGAAGTTATATCCGCAACATGGAAGGATGCAGCCTACTTACTTGAGTTTGTCAAGATTGATTTCGGTATACCATATAGGAGCCACCAATGCAGTTTCGGAACCACCTTGAGAAGATTTATAATCTCAACTCCGATAGTTCCATTTAAAGTATAATTAAACTCCATATCAAAGCATTTCTTACCTATTACGCATAAAATCGTTTATCGATTAACACTCACACCAAACATTACTAGAGGGTTTACATCACTATTCCGTGCCTGCAAATTGAGCAAAGCACGATTTTGTTGCACCGCACTAAATTTTCTGCCGACTAATCTAAGTACAAATTTTATGTGGGTATATTAATTTTATAGCAAACTTAAGAGGTTCGTTGTTATTAATACAGTGTTTACCCAACGTATGTTTATTAACAACTTATCGTTACATAACATATCAGTAGAAGTGAAGATTGTCTTAGACTTTGGCAATACAAAAGTAATGCATGTTTATTAGCACATTAGGGGAATGTTTTTTAATGTTTGATAATAGGTTCATTGTGAAATTCCATCAGTTACGTTTAACAGAATTAACACGTGTGTTATTAAGACGCAGGTTTATAGCATACGTGATTGTTACTGCGTATTATATTTAGTGTGTGCTTTAAAGTGTTCGCGTGTGTTAGATTACCCGCAAACATAACAAACGATACACGTAACGGATGCATAGATTTAGTACATTAAGATAATTTACCTGCATGTGAATATTACACCTTAATAGTGCTAAAGTAAAATACATTTGTTTACTTATACCTTTCAATCTGTTAGTATATCGTCTACAAAGTGTCTATTTAATTTACAGCCATGGCGAGGACCTCATCGTTACGCCCTTCGCACAAATTCTTGCCTCCCTACGCTCGGTTCGTAACAACTTCATGTCCCTCACCAATGTCCCGACGAACAAGTAAGTTTTCACTTTTAATTAACTTAACTAGAATTTCTTTGTAAACAGACTCGTCTCACTGATAAAAAGAATAGTAAAACAGTGGATAATTGCCTCTTAACTTCTTGTTATTCCTTCGAAATATCTCGTTTTTTGTGTCCTAGTGAACTTCTTATCACCAGAAGTTCAGTTAACTATAAAAAAAACTATTTTTTTATATTTTCTTTGTTTTGTAATTTAACAAATTAAAATTTTTAAGGCTTACATTTATTATTTTTCGCAATATTCTAATCAACTTTTTCTGTATTAGTAATGAATGTAATGAAAAACAAACACATAATTTTGAAATTATTGCTATTTAATTACTATAACGAAAATCGAAAACAACTAGAAACGCATTGGTATTTGTAGTATATTATAAATGAAATACAATAGAATTTATCTGTGAGTTTTAAATAATCAGTAAATATGGTAAAATTTATAATTTTATTTTTACTAATTGTATTATATGTTTTGTTTTATACTGACAATCCCGAGATTTGTTATTAATAACATTAATTTTAAAAACAAATGTCATTTTATGATATATTGATTTTATGATTTATTTTTCGAAAAGGTAGAATATCCACGTAGTAATTTAAATTCTGAAATGTCAATTTAACAACGAATGAATTTCTGCATTTCAAAATAACATTTTTAGAATTGAAATAGTTAAGAGGTTAATTTTAGTACAAATAGATAATATTTGTGACTTTTTTAGAAACAATATTTGATTATAAACGATACCATGTTGAGATTAATTTTTACACAATTATTTTCCACAGTTACTTTAAATAAATAAAAGACTACTTAACATTTAGTCTTTTACACGTTCTGTAAGTTGAAACTATTTTGATGAAAAACGAATGGAGAATAATCAATTTTTGTAATTTAAATTTTTCCACAAGAAAATGTTCGTAATCGATTTACGTCCATTATTGAAACTTACAATGTGCTTAACGTTCTCATTCTTCAAATTCATCGACATGCAGTTATGAGCAGATTCTACTGTTGTCAAAAGCACAATTCAAAATTATGCATAAAAGCACGTTTCCATTATAATAATTATGTCCAAATAAATTGAAAAATTTGACGTCAATAGAAAAAGAATGATGAAGTTTGGATTTTATGTTTAAAACGTAGTCAATGTAAGTGATTGAAAAGCATTTTCAAATGGCAAAATGTAGTATTGTGCTGGAAATTATTTAAGAAAAAAATGGTATATAATTAAAGAAAAAATTTAATAAACATTTTTATTATCAAAATATAAATTAAATTAGAATAAGCGTAATGTTGTAGTTGATGACCTAAATTGACAGTTTCATTAAATATAAATGAGAGATTTATCACCTAAGACTTCAATTAAACGTAAAAAATGATTCAGTATCTATTCTCTTGTAAACCTATGTAATTATTTCATAAATTTTTATACAAAATAAAATAAAGTTGATACAAGAAGCATTTTATTGAATAGTTGGTTTAAAATGTTTAGATTCCTTACAATATTATAGTTTTGGAAATTTCAAAATACATGTTTTTTGTAACTAGAATCATTATAATATTTCGAATATCTTCGTAAAAATTGTAAGCATTTTTGGTTTATTGAAAGTAACATTTAAATTGGCTTTAAAAAATTCAAAATATAGAATAACAGTTTATGGCATTACATGTTCATATTTTACTGAGTAAACAACAAAAACATTATTTTCTTATGACGTCAAAAGCTTGACTACACAATTGAAAATATTACGAAATTTTTCTAAAAATTTTCGATAATTTTGTATGCTAATCTTAAACAAAGATTTGTATGAAACAAAACTACAGAAGTGTGATATTGTAGTAAATGAAAATTGTGCTATAATTACGAATCATTTATTTATTACTAATTATTTGCAATTGGTAAATGTGAATTAAAACTTTTTCAAACCTTTTACGTAATAAATGAGTTATTTTTCACATTATTATACCAGAAAGTGTTTTCAACATTCATTTCAGAGAGAACCGAATGTCGTTTAATATCTGGACATTCAGATTATGTCACTAAAAAATGTTTGATTTAAAAGTATTTTTTAAAGATAATTTAAATTGTTCTTACCATATGTTTAAAGTAATCAAATATTTAACTTCATAAATAAATTGTAAGATGGAAACATTGTAACATTACAAAAAACTGTTTTTATTATTTTATACACATTACAAGAAATTGTCTTGGATAGACTTCCATTGTGACAAAATTGCTCATTATTTTGGTTAAAACTACATTATACATAAAAACAGTTTTGTAAATTTTTACCAAATTTGATGTCCCTGATAATAATAAATGATAACATTTTAAAAACAATTTTCCTCCATGTAAAATATATATAAAATAATTACATTATAAAACAATAAATTTCTGATAAATTACTCCATTTCTGCAAAGTAATACATGGAGGTTAATGCGAAGATGCACAGCATCAACGTGTCTTTTACTCCTTTTTGAAAAGTTCATTTGTTTCCGTCGAACCTTTCGGATAATATTCAATTTCTTTGAATATCTTTTTTTTATATGCACAAATATTGCAATATTTTGAAGATCTTTTAAAACTTAATGTATACTTATTGTCCAGATCTCGGAGAAGTAGCACTGCCCAAGGCTCCAGTACTCCGCAACCACGGATTCTTGCCCATGGAGGTAATAATTTTCTCGAATCAAATAACACATAACCATTAATCAGAATGATTTACATGCAAACCAACCGTTCACTAAACCACCCCGAACAAATTCAAAAAACTTGACAATTTTAGTTTAATTTTATTACTATTATTTTCATAGCTTCTTGAATTTTATTATTTCTATTTTAACTTTGTATTTTTTGTAGAGATTACCAATACGTAGTTTATATAATTCATTTTTTCTGGTATGTTCTTAGTATACAAGTATAAATATTATATTAGATCCTCTTCTGAAGTAAACAAAAGTGTGTGACCAATTTAGTTTTGCTATTTTTACTACAAAAAGTCACTCTAGTTTGTATTTCATTTTTATTTTCGAAAATCAATAAGTAATAAAAGAAAATTGCAAAAGTCATAATAAATAGAAAATAAGTATTTTGCTTTACTTACTAGCACAACTTATTTTCAAAGAAATAATTTTTTTATTGCTTACAATTTACATAATTTGAAAAGAACCAAACCCAATAAAAATACTAACTTTCAATATACATTTATTATACGTAAATTTGGGTTGAAAATGGTTTAAGTATATGATATAAACGTTCATTGGTATTTCGTTTATTAAATTTTCGTTTAATGTACAATTATCTTACACGATTACACAGAGTGTATCTTATACGTAACGTATGTTAAACGTCAAAAACTATGTATGATGTACCATAAAGATTAAGTTCAAAGTGCGTTTAATAAAGGTGCATTGTCGTATATTAGACGACGTTTAAATATGATTGTAGATATTCCGGTTATAAAACGGGCAGATAATTCAATGCGATATTCGTTTATGACAGACTTTAATCAAACGTTGTAGATACACCACTTTTAAACCAAAATTTTTTCAGACTTTTATCATATACGTTTATAATCTGTGTGTATTACACGAAAATTTTCAATGTAAATAAATCGTTTATGTACTTGTACTACATGTAGCATGAGTTTAAAATTCGTTTAATAAAGGTTTAATATTGTTCATAACATACGATTAAAAATCGAGAGAGTAATTTAGTTGAATATTCGTGTAAGATGTACAAGGCGAACACTGGTATCACGCATATTAAACGTCGTATAATATACGTTTAAATTTCGTATAGTACATGTGTTTTGAAGAAAAATTTAACCTGATAATTTATTGTAGTTTTTAGTATTAAAGTGCAATAAAAAGAATTTGGAATGTACCTTTCTGTTGTCCAACCCTGACTCTTTTGAATGACGTATCGAAAAATGCTACAAATTAAAAAATATACAAATTACGAACATTTATTTAACAAACATTTTTTATGCAAAGTTTATTAGGTTTTCTTTTTATTTAATATTTGCAATTCGAAATGGTTACTTCAATTTGACGATTACATTGTTTATGTAAATATCACACATTTCTTAGTCTTCAGAATAATTTTTGTCATGAACATTTATAATATTGCTCAACTGTCAACAAGTAGAGGTGAATCAGAGAATTGGAGTATATTTTTCTTCGTTCTTTTTAATTTGTTAATTATTATTAAAAATTTTCATGTAATTTATTTAAGCTTTCAAAACAGAGAAATTGAAGAATAAGCATTGCACTTTTGCATACTAGAAAAGAAAGCAATAGAAGTAAAAATAGTACATTACCTAACAAGGGTGTAATGTATACTTTTACGCACGGGACGGGAACCATACATACGAGGCGCCGAAGGCGCCGAGTGATGTGTAAAGTTCCCGACCCGTGCGTAACAGTTATACTTTACACATGTGTTAGGTATCCTATTTTTTGTATTTGCGCGCGTGAAGTGAGTGCGTAAAGTTTTGATGCCTGTTTGAGTGCGTAAAGTATAACTTTACGCACGACCGGTCATTTTACGAATTTCGTCGTCGGGAGTGCATAAAAGTTTACTTTAGGCGCGAAAGATAGGCATCAAAAGTACTTTACGCACGAACTTTACGCCCGCAATTACAAAAAAGATTTATTCACTTTTACCTCCACCAGTTCAACAACACTCAATTATATTAATGACTAAGAATTATGTAATATTTATAAAACCAATGATATTGCCAAATTAAAATAACTACATTGAATTTTGAGTTTCAAAAAACATTTTGCTTTAAATTGTTCAGGAATATTGGATTCGACATGTTAAATTGTTGCAAACTAACCTCAAAATTGGAAACAGCGACCTTAAAACTCCCCGCAAATCAGATTTGAAATAGTCCATTTTAGAATTTATTTCATTGCGTTTAGTACTACATAATAACTACCAACTTCATGTTAAATTTATGTACATATGAAGGAGTAAATTTAACCAACAATTTCGTTGACTTTTCACATGCTGGATCAATATGGATTTATGATAAAACTCAATTTAGTAAAATTATTAAACAAAATCTTTGTCCCGTGCTTGCAGATGAACCCTACATGAAACTTGCCGTGGAAACAATGGAAGAGCTAGATTGGTGCCTAGATCAATTGGAAACTATTCAAACTCACCGTTCCGTTTCCGATATGGCTTCATTGAAGGTAAGCATCCATTGTATGAGTCTGTGATAAACTAGAAAGTACCTGAGATTAGATTGACAAATAAAAAGCCAATTGCGAATTTCAAGATTACTCGATTTCGACTGTAATTGAAGTCATTGTTGATACCGTTCGTTTAAGGCTGTAATGCTGCAATTTACAAAATAGGACGTTTCTATTAAATGGCTGATTTTTCGCTGCTACTATTTTTCAGTTGTTCAAGTTCACTTCCTGTATAAAATCGATTTGTTTATTATTTACAGTAAATCACAATAAAATTGTATATGTTTGTTGTTTATTTTTACAAATTGCGTATGAAATCTAATTACAGATCGGTGGGTCGCTTATTATAAGATAACTTTGAAGCCACTAAATAAAGTTCTTAGTAAACTCCTTTTCTAAATTATTCTTCGTTACTATATTGGAGACCATGATAAATCTCCTGATTATTTTGTAATAAAATGGTTAAATTATTTGAAAAGAGGATAATTAAAATAAATTGTGATCAATTTTAAATAAGATGAAAAGAGAAAGACCAATCGATTTGTTATTTTTTGGTAATAGTCTACTGTATTATTAAACTATAGTCTGCAGGTAAAATTTACTTATTTTGCAAAAGTCGATAGTTTAACGTTGAATATAACTCTGGAATTAATATGTCCCTTAGTGTTAGACTAACTACAAATGAAACTCTAATTATATTAAACAGTAAAATTAATTAACTAATTTTAAGTATATACTAAATATATTATCGCCATCTTATATATTTGACTATTAACGATGGTAAAGGAGTACAAGAATCAGTTAGATTACATGAAATTACAGATTTACTTGGTTTTAAGTATTTGTGCAAAATGATGCTAAGGTTGAAAATACTTGTTATTACTATTTTAAGAATTAAAATTGACGCATGAGTCATTGTTTATCATGTTTATCATCTTATAGAGTGTTTCAAATTTAACTATATACGTCGGCGGAGTGTTTCAAATTTAACTATATACACTTTAATCGAAATAAGCACATTAATTTTATAACTTATCTATCTATGAATAGTCCAATTTATGTTTTGCAGATTAATGAATAAACTATAACTTGCTTAGTATAGTAATTATTACTTATTACTAGAATAACTTAACTTTTGTTTTCATTTGACTAAATAATTATGTAAGACTTTCAGACTAATGGAGTAACTTGCTAAGATATTTTAATCCTTTGGAGTATACTTCAAATCAATATCAGGATCTGTGATTTTACTCTTTTAGGTTGACCATTGATGCTAAGAAATTTAAAATAAAACTTCACTTTTTAGTGACTTTTTAGTCCCTTTTTAGTAAAATAATTTTAGTTTAAAAATTAGTTGTTGCTATTATTAACTTCCGAAGACTGATTAACTCTACATACTAGAAAATGCCAAATTTAACACTCATTTACTAAAATCGTATTTTGCTGTATTTGTAATATATTATAGTAGCATTTGCAAACTTTGGAAAACTTATGGATACACAGGTTTAAAATTCTACTATTCGTGAATGGAATATATCAAAACTGGTGAACTTTTATGTTTTTGATGCTCTACTGACTTTACTGCATGTCATACAAGGTATATAAAAGTGCGTATTTGCTCCACTGAATTTCTGATTTATTTTTAGAATTCCTTTTACGTATAGGATATTCGTAAAGAATATCCTCAAGTATGCTGTTAGTTGATGTAATAATTAAAAATTAATAAATAATTGCGACAATTAATAAACTATAACAGGAGTAAGTTTACATTATGACATAAAGCAAAATATTTTTTTGGTAATGAAAATCACATCATTTGTGAGGTATCTACTATTTAAACGTATAAGATAGTTGAATTTACATTATAAAATAATAACAGATTTACAGAGACAGGTTTAGTTTATTGTTAGTTGGATGAAGTATCGATTTGAAATTTTTCATATTCAATCATTTCGTATACAGAAAGCTGTACCTCCACACAATAAGTACTTAAAATATAGTTTAAAATTTAGTTTATAAAAGTTCTTCTTAAATGTGAAGAAAACATTGATTTATTTTGCCATTTGAATTTAAATATTTTTATTCAGGTAAATATTTTTTTAAAATGTCTCTTTTTGCCCCTAGGTACTACATGATTACTCGATATGTTAATGTAGCTAGTTATAACACAAACAAAGATATCAGCGCATATTATTAAGCAAATATTGATTTTTACCGCATCCACAGGAGTACTCGCTTCACAAACTTGAATGTTTGAGATGCTCCCAAATTAAATTTTTAATTTTTCTTATTTTATTGATATTTTACTGATATTTCTTTTTAGGACTTTTTAACTTTTACAATATTAGATATACTTAAAGACACTCTTCAAGCACTCTGGCTATTCTCCGAGAAGATAAAAATACATAAAATTTGACTACCACACCTAAATTGTGCAAATAAATTACAGAATAATAACAATGCACACAATTTTATTCTTACATTCTTTGATTTTTCATTGATGCTAAACTTTCATTTGCGATTTTACAGTTTAGTCTCTTATACATTGTAATGATACATATTAATACAAATGAGTTATTCTAAAGCAGTTCAGAATTTTTCACTTTCATAAATCACGAAACATTGTTTTAGTGTCACACTAATGGGAGATTTTATTTCCTGTTTCTATATCACTTAACGAGAGATAATCAATTGGGATAATTCATTTTTGGACGAAGTTATATTTCATCTTGCCCAAAACATGGAAAAATTAAATTCTTTATAATAATTTTGAATATTATGGCAGCTGACTTTTATAAAGTACTTTATATTTCATCAGTTATTTGACATTCATAATTCAAGTGACACTATTCTCAAATTAAGACGTATGACAGAAATGAAAATAAATATTAGAAAATATATAGTTAGTAAAAGATGGTTCTATGCACTACACTAAAACATTGTGGTATCACGTAGAAAAAATAATTCGCACAACGAGAGATTTAGTTCCAAAGTCAATTTTTTGGTTTAGCTCCAAATACAAAAAGTATTAACCGTGCCCCAGCGTCACTTTCTGGTTAATGTTGCTATTTTGGGTTAGTTGCCATTCTTACTACTTTTCGTTTTAATTATAACAATTACTTTTCTACTTGGAGTTTACTGTCATCGATTTGGACTTTTTTCTGACGTAATTTTCATAATTACTCTTATTTTATGTCGTACGTAAGTGAGTATCACTAATATTTATTAGGATTTATAATACTTTGCTACGTTACTATTAATAAAATAATTCTTTAGTTCGTACCTAACCTAGAAATATGAGATGGACACCCAAAACCTGCAGTACACTTGTAGTCCAAGCTGCGTTCTTTTATTACACTCATTAAAATATAATTACTAGGATCTAGACATGCAAAAAATCAGGCACAATAATCGAAAAGATGACAAAACTGATTCCCTGGAATTTACGAAATTCGTTAATCTATTTTCAGCTTCGACCTGTACTTCTCCCCTATTATTATGAACTAACCTAATCTATCTGTATATATTTTTTATATAACACATTTTTTGTTAGATTAATATTTAAATAAACTTAAAAAACTAAAAGAAATCATGCATTTAGAGCATTTATTACACATAATATGAGTTTCAAAAATACTCTGAGAAAGACATTATAACTTAATTTTGAGCGTCCCTAAACATCCTTTAAGTGTGATGTTCGAAAATATTATATTTTCGAACGAGTTACGCACTGATTAAACTTGTCTTAAAGCGCTCCTACTATACGTTTTTGAAGCACATCTACGAGATGTTTCATTTTTTAGGACTTTCAATGCAGAATGCATGTATGAAACTGATCATACAAAAAATGAAAACTTATTTTCTTTGTATTGAAAGGGTTAATGGGTTTTCAAATTTTCGAAAAAAGGAGTACGCTCACAGTTCAAGCTGCACAACTTTGTATAAGTTAGCCACAATCTTAGCACATTTTTGTATTAAATGACTATGATTATACAAAGATTTTCTAGAATTTTAAGAGTGATTGGACTAAAGTTATTCTTGTTATGGCAATTTCAAAATAAAATTTTTCATTATACGTTGTAAAATTTAGCTAAAATCGTTTTTAACGATGTTTTTTGTGTTTGCAATGGTTAATTATCTTAAAAAACAAACAAGGTCCAACATTTTGATACATTATGTAAAGCATGTATCGAATTTTTAGGTTGATATTCATTTACGTGCAAAACATATTATGATAGACTGTAAAAGTTAAAATTTCTGAAGAAATACTCATATACATTTGTCAAATTTTGTTAAATTTATTGTGGGCTTGTTCGATGAACGTTTATAACTTTAATGTAAGTAGTGCATACAATGTCTCAAAGTCTTTTATAGTCGTCAATGCGATGTATCCTCTGTAATGTTTTGGCGCTTAATTTTTTTACATGAGATTTCTAGGTTCAATCTACAGTTTAACATTATCCAATAAAATTTTGCGAATGTGCAGTGTATACTAACTTTATTACACTAATAGAAAATGAAATTACATTGAAATTAAAAAAAAAAGTTAACATCAATGGAATGAGTTTGAATACATTTTAATACACTTAAATCCATTCTTGAACTTCCTATCCACTATAGTGTACCGAGTTTCTATCTGTAATGGATTTCGAATTTCTTTAAAATGTATTCTCCAGATTCACTCTAGAAGGGAAGGAAAAAAGAACTGTAGAATATCATTAAAAAGTTCTTACATATAAAAGAAAATACCTAAAAAATACATAAAAGTATTTCAAATTACAGTAAAGTATAGATATTACTCGGTAATAAATGTCTAGTAAATAGTTGAATTTAAACCAGGATAATCCACTGAAAGTTTGTTCAAAGTATTTTCATACAAAAATTCAAACCACCCGACTTTTTATTACAATTAAGATCATTAAAAAATGAAGAGAACTTTTATAATTAATCTCAGTTTAGGCTTGGGACCCACCTTATTGAATTATACAGTGCTAAACTTTATTTGTATTAAATATGAGGTGTCAGTTGTAGGATGTGATGTTCATAACTTTCCGTCGTGGACTAGACGTATTTCTCATATATATATGTCTACTATTCACCGTATTTGTAACAACAATGGTGGTATTACATTTCAACACTAATACGAAATATACACGAACGGGCTCACGCACTGATATTATCACATCCGACAAATAGTTTGAAACTCTGGTATATTCAGATGCCTTCAAAGTATAATAATGTCAAATAGGGATACAAGTATATTAATTATTAGAGTTACATTTTCGACGTTAATGAAGACATTTTTTAACAATAATCGCAAAAAAAAAAGACATTTAATGTCAATTTCGTTGACAAAATTTTTTTATTTTTACATAACGTACAATTTCCTTGAAATGAAATACAATTTGTAATTTAATATCAAACTTCAAGTCGTGGTGTACAGCATAAAAAAATATTACTTTCGTGGGGTCGTAAATGAAACCAAATACTTTCCATCCTTTGCAGAAACTGGTTACTCGAGTAGTTTGAACTTATTCGATTACAGAATATAATTAAGAAATATTGTACATGTTACTGATCTATAAATGATTTACCTTCATTTTTCAAACTTTTCACCTCGTTTTATATAAATTTCTGTTAACATCTTTTACTACTACTATTTACTCAATCCACGTTTTATTGCACTTTCTATAGGCATTACACGTATACTAAGATAACTCAAGTACAGGTAGCAGGGAACTAAGCAATTTATTGCAAGGGCTTCTAGTCCCTTGATAGAAATTATCCCTCGGCTTCCTCGCCAGAACGAAGACTTCGAAAAGAAACCGTAGAAATTATCAAAATACGATTTGATTAATGTCGAAAATTTGCAAAATATCTGGAATACTAAATTCTATCAATGACTTATAATATGGCTTATAAATACAATATTTTGAAACTACGTAAGCCATATTATTCCTTAGAAATTAGCTGTTACCATCTTGATGCAAGAGCTCAATATACTAGATGGATATATCACATCAATATACCCGACGAATGCATTAGTGAGGAATTGTAAACAATGTTAGCACTGAAATCGTAATTTAATACAAGCAATAAAGTAATCAACTTATTAATTTACTATCAATAATATGAAGTGTACAATATAAGAAGAGCATATAGATTAAAATCGTTCTTTTAGTAAGTGTTGTGTTGTCTATTTTTGCTGGTCTGATCATGAACAAAAATATTTTAAGGCCATACTTTGTAATAATGGGTATAGTTAGTGAAAATATAACAATTTTTTACAAATAAACAATAAAAACAAAATTGTTTTATTATTTGAATTTGATTTTCTACCATAAATATCTTTTGTGCTTATTTTATGACGACATTATTCAATATAAAGATTAAAATATTCAAAGTCGCATATCAAACCTCCACTTACTTAGTTACATTTTGCATAGCTAAAAAGAAAGGTACTTAATGAAAAGTCTAAAGTTTACGAAACACTATTAGCACTTTCAGGAATACGTAATCTTAGTAATTGACCTGGTTACTATATCTGATGCTCCGATCATGAACAAAAGCCCTTTTGTTTGAACAACGAGCACTCGGAATAACATTAGAGAGCTATTCTTTTTCAGTAAAATGGTTCTCTCAAATAACAATATCGAAAAACATTGATGGATAAATCGTTTAAATTTAATGGACAGTAAAGTAGAAATTTTCTTTATAGAGTCATTAATTTTTAGTACCTTAATCGAGTTGCAAATTCCTCGTTACGATTATGCAAGTTCAGTTTAGTCTTCCACGAGGGACTAACTCTGCAGATTATTGAGCTGAAAAAGGAAACCAGTTTCTGTCAATGATCTTTAGATATTCGCAAAAGTTCTATGATGATCATGGTTATTTTTATGACTCGTGTGCATATATTTTACTAAAAGTTGGAAATCATAGTATTATAAACTAAATATTTTAATGCATATGTTTAGAATTTGGATTCATTAAATTGAAACATTAAATAAATTGTGCAGACAAATATTTCATGTCCAGAAATCCCATCCAATTTTATCAATGTTCTCCATCGCAAAATTAAGATTTCTTGTATGAAAATCAAAAGATAAATTGATACAAAACTATGTGTGTTTTGATTCCCAAAGTTTTAGTCGAAAGACTAAACACCATTGCGTGTATTTCTAGTTCGTTTAGTAAAGTTTAAAATAGTTTCGTTAAAACTGGTATAGATTCAACGTTATCATAAACGAAAATTCAACTGAATCATGCCCTTAAACATCTTTCATAAACGTATATCTATGTAGAATAATACACGTTCTTTAAACGCTTCTTAAACCTATGCTATTTTTATGATTTTTTTTACTTTTAAAATACGGTATGATATACATGTACCATAAACGTATATGACAAACGTACATTAAAGGAGATTTTAATAAACGAGTTACTAATAAATTTTCCTAAACCATTTTTAAACGAATGATACGTATTATTAACGTATATTAAATGATAAAGTTTTTATTGCGAGTTTCTGTATTTATTTTATAAGCATTTTCGGGGAAATATCACACGGAACAAGTGAATTTTTAATATTGAAACTCGATTTTTGAAATAAAAATGTTTTGAATAATTCTAGATTAACATATAACTTCTAGTATATATTTCGTTTAACATTATTTATATTTCTCTCCATTCTCTTATAATACGCCAAAATAGATTGTACACCATTTATCAATATCCATCAGAATGATTGAAGTTTCGTATTTTAACACAAAAAATTAATTAAACAAAGAAAATAAACAATTCAACAAATTTACATTTTACGATCGTTCATATATATTTTTAAGAAAAGTGGAGGGACTACATATGAAAAAAGATATAAATTTTTGTAATAATAGTAATGTAGATCGTTAATAATATATTTTTAATTAATTTACAAATACAGTCTATTTTTGACGACTATCTTTATCTTCTTCCTTACTTAAGTTTTTTATCAATAAATATAAATTTATTTTAATAAAGTTATTTATTTTTAGTTTAGTAATAAGCTGTAAAAAACATTCTTAAAAAAGATTTTAAAAATTCCATTTGAAGGTTAAAGTTTAAACACAAAATATAAAAAAATTGAAAATGTGTGAAGAATTCCGAATAAATTGTAAAGATAGACGTTATTAATAGAAAATCCGAAAAGATATACGGTCTGCAGAGTTTTGAAAGAACACTAGACAAAGAAAAGTAAATAATAAATAACGAAATTAAAGATCATCCGCCATAGGAAATTTATAAAAATAGTTAGGAGTTATTAACCCCTGATTTTTTCTGGTTCTCTAATATTAACTTCAGGTTTCTAATATGCCTAGTACTAAAATTGTCATATGATTGTATCAATAAAGAATAGTGGTTTAATTTTTTAATATGCAAATGAAGAGATGATATACATGTATTGAAAGTTCTTCTGAACAACTTATACTTTTAATATCTGATGTGAATTCAACTAAATAAATGAGATTTTAAAGAACATTCTTTCTTATTGCTTTGAATGTTTCTTTATGAACTTTTCTTTAATCGTGATTATTTTTTAGTTGGTTTCCTAAATAACTACTAGTACAGCAGAGTAGACTATAATGATAACATTTGAAACTCTGTGTTTTGAATTTATCCTTAATATATTCATTTTAATAGTTATACTTAATTGTGAGATCAACTGGATTATCCTTAAAAATTTATGAATCAAGTCAAATTTTTCATTATTTCATTGATTATATAATTACAATTACAAAATTATAATCACACAACCCAACAAAATTTTGTTGTTCTGTAAGTAAGAGACGATTCTGAGTAGATTTTTGCTCCATAATCTGAACATGACCTTCAAAATAGCCAATTGGCTCTAGTTTTTGAGATATTGAAGGTCAAAAGGGTTCAAATTTCTAGGCATTTTTGAGCATCTATTTACAACCCCAAAAAGGAGTTTATCCCGGCAGTAACAGCCAATTCTGATACGATTTTCCTCAGAATCCAAATATGTAAGCCAAAATATTGAATTGGATATACTTTTTTCTCAATTTGAAGGTCAAAGGGTCAAAAATGTTGTTTTAGGACTTTTTTCTGTTTTTTTTTTCGAAAAGTAGTCAAGGCGATAACGAGTTTGAAGGGATTTGAATTTCAAAAAGTTTGTCGGGCATATTGGATCCGCAATTTAGCATTTCTTGATTTTTTGGCGTTGCATTCAGAAACGAAAAATGTCCAAAAATACGATTTTTGCCTTTTTGACCTTCGATTTCGTAAAAAACTAGGTTCACATCAATATTTTGTCGTACATATTTGGATTCTGAGGAAAAAATTTAGAATTCACCCTTACTGTTAGAATAACAGCGTTTTTGGGCTGTGAGTAGCTGCCTAAAATACCTGAAATAGGATGTTTGCCTCTTTGACCTTCAATATTTTAAAAACTAGAGCCAATTGGATATCTTGGCTATCATATTTGGATTCTGGACCACAAATTCTTTCAGAATGGATTCAACATGAAATTCTAAAATTTTTATTGGGCTGTATTATGAAGCAGAAATGATCAGATTACACCATGAAAAGGATTTAGTTACATACTAATAAAAATTGGTTTAATTTTACTTAATTACATTTAATTAATTTTATAGTGAAATACAGGAATTAAAATACTTTATTTTATTTACTTAATGCATACTTTTTTCTCTTTAATATTTACAAAAAATAGTTTTTTTAGATTCATTGTACACATTACATCGACATTTTTTGTAAGGTTTACTATTGAGGGTATTAATTTCGTTGTTAAATAGTTTTTAGGCGAAATAACATCTTGAGTATTAATATTTTGAGTCGAGAATCTTCCATTTTTAATTTAAAAATCAATTATATAAGTAAGTCATCGTACGAATAACGTAATTGTCATGTATACTATCCTTTAAATTATTGGAATTTCGATGAAATCTTAATTTTCACAACACAAACTCAATAAAACTGTTGTAAACGAACTCTGAAGGAACGAGTAGTGCACTTCGAAACCTCAATTTCGAATGAATAGCAGGCTGGGAAACTGGTAAACATTTTGAAGGGGTACAAAGGGAAAACTTTCCACAAACGTTTGACAAAGATGTTATTTGAAATGACTATGACTCAGAAACCACAATTGTTTCCGAATTGAACTTGCGGTTTCTCCAAGTCGTACCGCGCACGTAACAAAGTCCGTACATCTTTGTCTGATTTCAGCAGTAACATATATTAATTACATTAGACAACAAATAACGAAGCTTATTATGCTAGAGCATTAAAGTAACCAAAAATGTTGTCACAATTAATATTTTAGAATTAAAAAAGCCACCTCGGCTAAATTTTGTAATTGATTAAGATATTAATTGTAGCCATTTATAAAGACAAGTTTCGGAGGTATAGTTAAATTAACGTATAAATATTAGCTAAAAATATCAATATTTACTGTGTCGCGGATTTTCGAACCTAAATTAAATTTGATCACTCTTTGAAATAAAATGTTTCTACAGTTTTAATTAAATGTCGACATTTCAAATCATAACGAATGCAATTAAAAAAATCTATGATGTTTCCGCGCACATTCGCGATTGAAATGACATATCGAAAACAGGTTTTTATTCACCATAAAATAAGAAATAGAATGAAAAATTGTCAATATTTATTAAAACTGTAAAGTTCTCATTCTCGGAATGTTACAACGAAATAATGAAGAGACTCCAAAATTTCTTTTATAAAAATTATAGTTTAATATCTTTCAGTCATTAGTTTTTGGAATAAATAATCAAAATAACTATGATGAGATTAAAACTACCATAAACAATCGAAACTTATTTATTTGATTTTCCAGATTAATGAAATTGATTTGATATGCAAGCAATATAAATGATTATCAGCAATGCATTGTAAATAATGGTAAATAATTAATATTCTTCTTACAATTTTCAGTATGTAGGTACTAATTAAACGAATTATTAAAACAGTCCGATCCTTTATCAGAAGCTTATTGATCCTTCAGAATGGTTCAATCAGAATACGTAATATCACTACTTGTAAATCAAACACGAATGCTATGTGATGTTTCGACTTGTTTCAGTAGGGAGTTTTGGAAATGTTAAGTCATTTTATAAATAATGTAATATATACATTCACCATCTAAGAAAACATATTTGCAATGGCAAATTCTCTTTAGTGAATGGGCAAAAATGGAGACATTGCAATTCTTAATTTAATGTGTTGCTTCAAGGAATATACCAACTCGTATTTTGGTTTTAATATTACAATATTAACAATGAACATCTAAAATCTCTATCAATCGTCTGATGATAAATTCATTTTTATTGATTAATTAAATGCAACAACACATTAGTTTTGTTCTAGTTTAATTGCACATTTTGCATCAAAATATTAAAAGAAAAAAATTATCAATATTAACGTGTTTTAGTAGGTCCAACAATTGTCAATCTAAAAAAAGAATCCAGCTGAATCGAACTTTATAAAAAGTACAATTTACTGATATGCAGTCAGCTAACAATAATTCAGAGCAGTCAAATTCATCATTAAGAGCGATAAAAATAAAAATAGCACGAAGGCATTTAATTGGTTTTCAACAGTTTTTTCATAAGTAAAATTAATTTCCATTTTCCTTGCTAAACAACTCCATAAATCAAAGGCAGTTTTTGCTTTTTTTCTGCAATTTTTTTACTGTGTACAATATTAATCTGCATTGATCGATTTAATTCTAAGGATAAATGAAACTGGTTTGGTTTTATTTATTTTTTTTATTTAAAAGTGCGCTCAATAAATCTGTTCTTTCAGCTATTTTTTCAATATGATCTTTAATCTGATTTTCTATATCGACGTTAGGACTATTGGTGTGGTTAATTCAAATTAATTACATAATTATCTACCTTTATAAATTATTTCTTGAACATGGTACAGTGTAGGAAGAAGACAAACTTGGAATTATTATCAAAATGCATCTTTTTTTTTACGTGTAATCAAGTAATGGTAATTTTTCGTTGTTGATTTTAAACTGAATTCCTATACAGTAAATTTGTTAAAATATTTCGGCTAACATTTTAAGATTTTTTTTTAAAGATATCTATCAATATAATATAAGCTATTAGAAAAATATACATTAAAAAGAAGAAAATTAACATGTTGCATACATTTATACGAATTAATTATCTTTTTGAAAGGTTTTTACTCTGTTAATGATAAACATTAGTTATTCAGTCAATTATTTTACGCATTTCAAAAATTAATGGTATATTAAAATATTCGTCATTTGCAGTTCGTTTGTTAGTTTCACTTAGTTCATTACAAGTATCTAATATTTTCGGAGTATAAATTTTTTTCGAATATCATTTCATTTTCAATATCATTTTCTGTCCTTCATACATTTCCTTAGACTTTACAAAATTGATATTTACACGTAATATCGTCAAACCGTAATTCAAATTAAATTTGATCTAGTGGCATGCAGCAGATGGTTTCTATTTTTTTATTAAAATTCGCCGAGAGTGATGAGTAGTATAAACAGTGTACACAATTATTTATTCGCAGATTATTGACAAATAACTCATCTAGATTCTACTTATTCCCAGTATACATTGAGTTACTCGCTCGATACAAAGTTATGAGATAAATTAAAAATGAAAAATGAAACATTTTAAAACCGTCACAATGAGGCTAATGTAAAAATACACACAAATCAAGAAATGGAACAAAGAGTACTTAAAAACAGTTTCGAACGAGTTGAGTAGTTATTCTTATAGTCGACTAATAATTAGTATATCCGACATTCAGTCATAATATTTGACTTAGATATTTACTCAGTAATTGATGCAATGAACTACATTTCCATTACTCTCTTAAAATATATTATTGAATATATTGAACTGGTTGCCGGCTATAGATAGTCAATCGTAACTAGCTAAATTAATATACATGGTCTATATAATGTTGATTTGTTTGCATTTATTTTAATATTTGCCAACGTTAATAACATAAAATGTATTACATTACTTATGTAAACAAATCCAACCTCAAATCTCGTGGCAACCTGTCCGATTATCATGTAATTAATGAACCACGAACGTACACATCTCCTATTACATTTTGTAGCTTCTCATTTGTTAACTCTAAACGGGTTAAAGTGGTTTTGTGGTAATTTTCCACTATATTTAATCAATTACTAATTTAGTAAATGTTTGGAAAATTACAGATTATAACAATTATTAAGATTGTAATGCCAAATTAAAAAGTTGTTAATGTAATACAAAGAATGTGCAATCGGACAAACAGAATTAAGTTTAGGAATGTACAAATAGTTTTGTATAGAAGTAACATTTTATAAAAAAATTATGTCTATCTTTAACACTGAAAAGTTCACCAAATGTTTAGAATGGTTTCTAAAAATTATTTAATTTATTATGCCAATAATTCTTGGAAAATAATACATAATTATATGGGGAAATGTAATTTTAACTGTTATCACATTAAAAATAAAAATAAAATTGGAGAATTCTGAATGTTTTACTGGTGTATGACAATGTATATTCTTGATTATTTATTGTTCCGATTTCGTATTGAGCATTGCATAAAACTTGATATTTATTACCATTTTAATAAATTAATATGCTATTAAATGCTTCACCTTAAGAAACTCCATAAATTTGATGTTGCTGCTAAGTAAACATAGCAACGGTTCAAAGAATTAATAAAATAGAAACAAGAATATAGCGATATTTGTTAGTATAATTGTTATTTGAGTCATGAAGAGTAACTCACTAACGCTGACAGTACATGCTATCCTGATCCTCAATGTTTGACTAGATTATATATAAGATATTAGTTCTTATGATCCCTGGTAAAAATCTATCCAATTTTGTGTTACATTACCCAGTTTTTCTAGACCGTTAACATGGAAACTAACGAAACTGGACAGAACGTAGCAAAAAATGGAGTAGTTTTCTACTAGCGAACTTAAAGTGTGTAATTATTAGGCCCTAGTGACTCAATTTTAATTGTTTTGATAATTTTTGTATAGCGTGTAGTATAAAAAGGAATAATTCTCAATAGTTTGCAATGATATTCGTAAAATACAATTTTTAAAAGTTTCTTAAATTTTCCTTTTAATGTTCAAATGCTTTGACATTTTTCAAATCGCTATCATTTTGTACTTTTAAATTTGTTGTATTTTAAAAAAAATGTAGATACAAAATTTCTTAAAATAACCTAAAAAAAATCTGAAAAAATTGCATTATATTTCTCGGTAAATTCTAAGAACTTTTTCATTCTTACTATTTTTTGGAAAAGGTCATACTTACTATTTTGAGGTAACGTTAGGTTAGTTTAGGTTAGGTTAGGTTAGGTTGGTTCAAAAACTTTGAGGGCGTTAAAATGAGTAAAATTTTGTCTTAAAATTAAAGTATTCCGTCAACTGAAAAATTTATTACAATAGAAATGTAGAATTTTTTGGACGTCATGTTGACTAAAACTCAATTCTGACCTCGGAAAGTAAAAAGTTACCCAAAAATCAATAAAGAACCCAGTTACATTTAAATTGTTCAAAGCTTTCATAACTAAAGTAATCACTGAAATAAAAGAAAATCTTATGGACTCTGCGTCGTTAATGGGTTAAGAAAATGTTTAAATGCGCTCTTCCGAGTCGGAAGTAATGAAGACGGAGTGCTGAAATTTGTTGACTAAGGAAACTCATTTTGCTGAATTTCGAAGATTTTGTGTGAATGGTTCTTGTGATTGCATGTATTTTGACTGGTTCGTCCAATCAGGATTGTAGATTGGAATGTCGCTTTACTCCTTGCGATCCCATTACGGTATTCAGGATAAACATCAATCTCCTATCTTAATCGACAAGTTCCATTCGTCCTTTTCGATAGTTTCGACCACGTTCACAGGCAATCGATCACCGTCCGTTTGGAAGCGACGAAATGTCGGCGAGAAACCTCGTTCAACGTTAGTGCTGACTGTGCTGGGATGTAAGACACGATTTTCGTTCACCAACCGCGGTAGTTCGATTACGGTTAACCTTGGGCTTTCACGGTACAACCGTGCCTTTACATACTGACAGCTTCCAAACTTTAAATTTCGAAAAATCTTGAAAATTAGTTATATTACTATATCTTCATTAATTCACTTTTCATCATCTAACTGATATCAAATATGAACATTTTGATATCAAGTAAAATCTTTAAAAATATAAAAATATCCATTCAAGAATGGTATTTATCATTGAGGATCGATGGCTATAATTCTGAACAATTTATGTAATTGGCAGGGTGAGACAAATCGTTACAGTAAATTGAAATTAAAAACAAAAAAATTTTTGCAAATCTACTCATATTTTTTGGTGAACAATTCCATAATAATTTATTATTTAAAGATCGAATAGCCGCAGTAGAAATACGAAGCATTTTCTGGGCATTTTTCTGGTCCCTACGTTTCGAACAATGAAACTCAGAGAAAATGTTATAAAGTAACAACAGTTACTAGCAGAGAAGTCTTTGAAAATAGAGAAAGAAAATTGAATAACAGATGTAATGGAAATTCTACACGAGGAACATTTTCTAGATTTTGCATCATCGTTGGTATGATGATATTGTTTCCCAGCTCTCTTATCCTCGAACACCTTGGAGACATCTTACAACAATATGGCGTCGTTTTTAGTCACGTCCTTTACTCTTATAGGAACATTAAGCCAATAAACAGTGTTTTTGCTACTAACGTAACTTACATTTGAATTGCTGATCACCTGATGATCGCCTGAAAATCATATTTCTGCAGGACTTTTTCAAATATGTCAATGCCAGATATCTACAAGGTGGTTTTACAAACAGGCTGGATATTTCAAACAGCCCTGATTAAGAAGCGAATTTTTCTCAGTATACACTACTTTCGTGTATATTTGAATAATAAAAAATTGTATGGATAAATCAGATAAATACGATTTTGAACGATTAAGTTGTATTACCAGATCTGTCAGGAGTATGCTGATGTGCATTGGTACGCTAAAATTGGAGTTAGATTTCTGTCCGTATCAGTAAAAATAATAATAATAATGTCTTTATTGGACAATATAAGAGCATTGTACAAAGGGCGAGACACAGCACTGAGACTGCTATTTTACAACCTGACCCGCAAAAAAAAACTACAATAGCTTGAATCGAACTACACTTTCAGTACAGTATGATTCCGCTCCCGGATTTTGAATTTTCCAAAATTGAACACAGCTTACGTTTAAAACAAAGCATCCATTAAGTTCTTCTGGAGTTCAACTTCATAAATTTCGTGAATCTTACACAGTTGTTCCAAATAAGCTTGCTGGAAGTAATGAGAAAAACTTCGTACAAAAAAAAAGAAAAAAAAACGGTAATGCCCCTTGCGTCTTTTTCACCAATCACCAATACCAGAATCAATTAACAAATCACATTTAGGAAAACGTTTTATTTCAATTTGGTCCATGCTACAGTGGAATATTTTGAGGGAATTTCTGTTGAACTTTATTTCAATTTCAAGAAACTCTCTTGCCCTTTTTATTACTTTTACTACATTATACATTTAGGTTTATTAGGTCATTGACAAATATGTTTTGGTGTTGATTTACACGCATTGTTGGTTCCTTTAACTCCACGTTGAATGTAGATAACCAAAAATAGTTTGAGAGGGCGAAAAAGTCCCTTCAGAATTAATTCAAGTCTGCGGTTTTCAACAGAGTACAAATTGTAAATGAGTACTAAGGTCGAAACGTTGTTTAGCTGTAGTAGACAAATGGAGTCGAATTTACTGCTTTGGTTAAATAGAGTCGAAGCCAGTAAAATCTATCCTCTGAAGTTGCTCAAGTTTTTCCGAACTTAATACAAGAACTGCCCTCCATCATGAGAAGCAATAGTAGACTAGTATTAGAAACAAATATTTATATTGTATATGCACATTTCAGTAATTTACATTAATAAACATTGCTTTTATTGTCAACCTGTTATGTAAATTGAACAACTATACCTATATTCCCAAACAGTAAATTTCTAAAAATATTTCATGTAAAATATAACAATATTCAAACAATCGGATTCCATAGTTCTAAATGATACATTTACGGATGTTTCCTCTATTTTGATTGTAAAATTTATTGTCATCGTATATCAACATATCCCGATGATGAAATTCTTTCTGTATAATAATAATTCCCTTTAAGTCTTATTATCTTTTGATACGGCAATAAACAAAATGGAAACTAATTTCGACATTTGCTTCTCTGCGTGATAAAAACATCTGAAACTTTTCTGGTACACTCAAAGTTTTAGGTGACTCTGTTCTTCATGAACTTTTACCACAATGCGTCCTGAGATAGATTTCAGTGTGATGACCAGTTTCCGAACTATTGCTTGCAGAATAAAAAGCTGCCATACGTCTGCATGTCATTTTGAAAAGAAAACATTACCAACTAGGGTAGTGCGTTTATCATATGAATTTACTTTGATAAGAAAAAAGAAGTAAATATCGATTTATTCGTTGACAGGATAATGATGATTGTTGACAGCGTCGTAGTATTTCATCCGCCTAAAAAGTAGAATATAAATATTTTATTATCCGCAACAAACAATAAGATTAACAAGCGTTGTTAACAATTGTTTTCTAATTAACAATCATTCACTAGCGAAATAAAATAGTATATTACGTAACAAGGACGCAACTATTGATCTTCAAAGAGTGCGAAGTTTGTCGCACGAGCAATGTGAGGATGACAATTACACTTCTGGGAGATATTTCTCTATTGTTGCATACCATATTTTTTAATACGACAGGTGTAGGACTCGATAATTAACGCCTGAAGTCGAGTTGTACGCCCTGAATGTTAGAAAGGATTTTAAAAAACAGAAGGACCATTAATTCCAGAAAAATGAATGAACATGTCGGTCTTAATATACATTATTCTAATAAATAACAAACACAATAAATCTAGCATATTAAGCATTAGTCATATTGTAAATTCTTATACAATTTACTATAAACATAACGTATACAAAAGTTATTCAGTACCTAGAAATAAATGACTAACCTTTATTTATCAACATATAAAATGTGTGATGTGAAGATTTTGTGATACCCCTACTAAAAGTTGAAAAAACACAGTAATTTTTTGTGGATAAATAAAATAAAATAAAAATACCAATTAAAGTCCTATTTATCTGCTTTAAAATATTTTTTTAGTCATTCCCATACGATTTTTTGTCGTTACCGAAATTTTGTAAAGATAGAATTATGAAGGGTGATTTTTGCACATTTAGGTTAAGGTATCTCAAAATCTTGACGAGATAGATCAATTCTGCGGTCAGATTTGAATCCAGCATAACGAAAAGTATAATAAGGTTTCTGGTTAAGAAGGAAGGTTTCATTTAGTTAGCTAGTTTATACTTCCACATTTACTAAATGTATAAAAATCATAATGCGCCTTTATTTCTATAACTCGATGTAAAAAAATCGTATTGGAAGGACTAAAACAGCATTTGCAAGCTGACGAATAGCAATTTAATCTAGTTTTGGCCAAATTTCGAAGAAAAAGTTTGTTCCTGACCAAAATCTTACCGGAAATTGGGATAAACGGTATTTTGTGGCACTTTTAGGTTAGGATATTTCAAAATCTTGACGTGATAGAACGATTTTGCGACCAGATTGGAATCCAGCACAACGAAACTCTTCGAAAAAATATACTCAGGTTACTGGGCATGAAAGAAGATCTCATTTTTTTAGTCATTTCAATATATTTACACATTTACTAAATGTATGGAAATCATTATTGTGCGTTGACTTCGATAATTCAATGTAAAAATATCGTATTGGAATGACTAATGCAGCATTTTAAAGCTGACGAACAGCACTTTATCTAATTTTTACCAAATTTCGAAGAAAAAGTTTGTTCCGCCCTTACTGGAAATGGGGAAAACGGTGTTTTTGGCACTTTTAGGTTAGGAGATCTCAAAATCTTGACATGATAGAATAATTCGGCAGCCAGATTTGGATTCAGAACAACGAAACTCTTTGGAAAGTTAAGTCTGTTTTCTGGGTATAAATTTTGTTGACATGTGACATTAATCATGGATAGCAAGGTCCAAAACTGTTAGGGTAGATGTTCCCCCAATTTGCTACCAAATGAAACAAAATATCATTGGGTTTCATGTAGTCATACAATTTTATAGAAATAAAGAACAGTTGTTTTAGAACTTCTGGTAATTAGGTCTTCAATCCAAATTAAATGGCGGTTATCATCGTCGACAGTATTAAACTTGAAAAAAGGTATAGGTCATAATCGTACAAGTCAACATCTTGTTTGAGAATCGCAAGTTTATGTTATGTATCCAAAAGTTTGGAGATAGATATTCCAGAACAGGATATAATAACAGCTGCGTCAACATCGAAATCAGCTGATGTCGAGGTTTCCTGCCATTAAACATATGAAGTTTGTTCATGCAGCAAATCAAGAGACTTTGTCAAGAACCAAATACATTTGGTAACTTCAATCGAAACCTACGGAGCTTTTTGATACACCCAATGTTACATAAGTACAATTCAGGTATTATTTATTGCGATCAATATGATACGCAGGAATAAGAAACATAAATTGTAGGTAATTTATGAAAATTGAAATTTTTATATAGAATAAAATGGACAGATATGAATGGAACTTTTGGATAAAAATACTTGGCATTTATTCACATCCCTCTATATTGAGAAAATGACAGTAAAATAATATTCAAATGTGTCATAAGAGCACTACATATAAATCTTTGGTATGACTGCAGTTGAATCGAGGAATGGCAATTCTGTCTCGCCGGGTGCAAAAATTCGGTTACGAAATTTTGTTACGTACCGCACCATCGGTTTCCCAATGAAGGCGAACGTCACCTACCTTTATCGATCGTTGGGAACTCACTTCATTCGTCGTCCTTTCGTTTCTACACGAAGACTCGAGAATTTCAATTTTGCCCTGGGTCACAGAAATTCGTTTTCAAATTTCGTTAGGAGACCTTCAGTTTTTCACGATATATCGGCTACTTATGCCAAGAATTATCGACTCCTTAGGGCGTGAACTTCAACCCTATGTCAAGAATCGAGAAATGCACCTAGCTGTGAAAAATAAAAACAATTTTTCTATTGATTTTTTTTTTTTTAGTTGAGAATGTCAAATCCATCGCGCAAACTCGTTTAGTCAAGTTGCTACTTGTCGAGGGTTAGGGACCTCCTCCCATCGCATATGTTGCCTTCGATGCCAAAGAATGCGAACTCTTTTCGCTCAGCTTCTGATGCCTGCGGCACTTCTTGCTCAGGGAGTCATATAGACGCCTAACATTGCGGCCGACGTCACATGGCTGCACTCCTATACACAACTATTTCGAGATGCTCCTAGTTGCTGACTTGTTTCCTTTGCGTCTTTTATACGATGGAAAAAGAAGCAGACATGTGTTACGTGCACACGTTAGCTGCGCATTGGCCAGCGAACCCACGTGGGCACGCGAGGAGATAAAGGTCACTTACACTTGGTTGCACTTCGCATCTGGAGCACATCGTGTATTATTAGTTCGAGCAACTGCGTTAATGTCGTATTCAATATTTTTATTACCGTTAATGTCATGTTTATTATCTATATTATGTGTGTTTTTATTAAGCGCGATGAAAATACGCGAATTTTAGTCGACCACTCTGATGACATAATGACACTCCCGGCTGTCCAATGCAAAAAAATACCTCGTGTGAGAGGTTAATAGGTAATTTGTTAGGAATTGGTCATTGGTATTTGTACCTTTTTGTTTATTAACTTCATTCAAATATCTATGTTCATTTGCGTGTTTCGGGGATGACATGCAACAAAAGTGACAGTATGTGATCGACATGTCAAGGAACATTCATGTCAAAAATGACATTTTTGACATGATGGATACGGATGATCTCTTGATAACAGATTTGATTTCTGGAGAACCTTCATATAATATGTTCTAATACTGGAAACAAGCAAAGTATCATTTTAAAAGTATGTTTTGATTCTGGCAATGATGGTCTTGCTAAAATTTATCTATCGCGTCGTAATTACGTGGATTTAAATGTATGAATATTTACATTTGTTGACAATAATTTGATTCTATTTGACTATTTTCGTATTACTCGCGACGTATTTTTGGATGCACCTCAAAATCCCGACAATCACAAAACAGACACTTCAAAAACCCGACATTTAAAAAAAACAGACACTTCAAAATACAGATACCTTCGATTGGTGCGTTAACTACATACAAAAATGATATCCGTCGGCGTCCTTGAAGTCTCACTGGAAGGTCATTTCAAGGTCAAACATTTTTGACCAAGGATTCATTTTCTAGGTTACTTGAAGGTCAAACCATTTTGACTCCCGGATTATTTATCCAGCACATTTAGAATTAATTTATAAAATATATAATTATTAATTACATTTTCGGAATGTGTACGTACATTTTGAAATTTCTGGTTTTTGAATGCCAGATTTTTTAAGTGTCCATTTTGTGATTTGTCGAGATTTTGAGGTGCACTCAAAATGTACTCCGCTTCTCCCACTCTCCTTACCTTCTTGAGGCCCAGCAAGCAAGGTGGGGGAAAAAGAGAGCGAACACAGGTAAAATATGACGAAAATATGACCAAAAGCGCTAATTTTAAGATTTTAACTGTCTATTCTTAAAAATTCGTTTTGAAAGAAAGGTTCAGTCAATGCCGTCGTTTTCAACACCAGAAAAATACTCGGATATATTATTGCAATTGTAAAAAGAAAATTATTCCCTATCTTTACCCTTTTTTCTGAAACCTAAAAAAAAGTTTTTAGCCCGGAATCCGGGTATCCTGCAGACCGGTCAGGGGGCACTTCAAAAATCCGACAAATCGCAAAACTTCAAAAACTAGACATTTGCAAAAACAGACATTCAAAAAAAAGACATTTGAAAATGCAGACATATTTTGAAAGTCTCTTTTTTTAAATGTCTTGTTTTTGAATGTCGGGTTTTTTAAGTGTCTGTTTTGCGATTTGTCGGACTTTTGAAGGGTCTATTTTGTGACTTGTCTGGGTTTTGAGGTGCTCCTATCAGTCAGACACTCTAACCATTCGACAACACAGATTCTTGTTAATATATTGTACTTCACGAACAATTTTTAGGTACGCGAAACATATACCGGGTGGTTATGATTAATTTAATTACTTTTGAGAACGAAAAAATTAATATTTCTACAGAATTATACATACAGGCAGGAAAATATTTTCCTAACAACACATTTTTATATATTCTTTTATTAATTTTTATTAATAGAAAGTAACATGACTTTCATTACTGGTGAACGTACCATAATATATTAGTAATCAAATGAATAAATCATTCACTTCGTTCTGGTTAATAAGTCTAAACTAGCTAATTAATTTTTTTTTTATTACAATTATGCAAAAGTTATTGACACTTCATTTGTTCTATATAGTGACATTTGATTTATTTTCAGAATTTGAAATTTAATTAACTATATATAAACATACCACGTTTAAATTAATTGCCACGCTAAACTTCATCCGGAAACCGTCACATTAATCTTCAGGTAAGCCCTATTATAACCAAATTTGGGCTCGAACAGACGCCCCTTAAATAACATAACCCAATAATGCCTTGATATAAGGGATACGTTGTTAAAGAAACCATATCAGAGTACTACTGGGGCCCAAACAACTTTATTATCGTGTTCTGATAATATTGTAGTCTTAACATACTTTCCCAGACTCGATCAAATATATTAAAAGCTATTTAGATATTCATTACTCTAGAAGATATAGTTTTATAACCAAAAATCCAAATATATGTTATAGGTGAATTAATAACAGTTTTGATCGTTTGTGGTTAAGTAGAGTGTTGGGTACACCAGATCAATGGTTCCCGAATAGGATTGATTTGCGAAATATTTCTTCCGTACTAACAAGTTTGAAAAAAATCATTATTTTATTTAATCAAAACGTTAGATCAAAGTTTGTGTTCCACGATATCCTATATTATGTCTAGATATAAAATAATATTTAACTAATTTTCTAAATGGCGATATCTATGAAATCAATTGATAATTACTTTTATAAAATCAATATTCTTTAAAAATGAATCTCTATACTTAGTCTCATGTAGTAATTTAAGATCAAGTGCTATCATTAACTATGGCCGGCAGTTATTTTAATACGCTTCATGTTAAATGCCCTCAGGACGAAGGCAATACTTACAAACTCCTTACAAACTTTCTCATAAGTTTAAATTTGAAAACTCTCCTTTATGGCTACAAACTATACAAATCCATTCATTCATTAACACAGAATTGTTGTTGTTTTTAAATAAACTATTAGAACATCATCAGCGAAGTTTTTGTTGAATAATGTATTGTTTAATGTTGAATAAAAACTTGCAAACAAATTTTTAATGAGATTTATCAGTACCTTTGTTTATTTCACTTTAATTATCTCGGTGTAAATAATACTAATTTTTTTAACAGCAGCTCTACTTCGTGTTATTATCCAACTTATAAAAAAATTGATTACTTCTTGAGTTGTGACATACAAACAGTTCAAACTAAAATGATCGATATAGAGAAATTTTAGATTTCATTGTTACAGCCTCAATCTGCACAATTTCCAGCATTATTAATATTAGAACATTGATAATTACAAATTCTTACAAGAAACTTATTTCAACATTTTTGTAGACAATACAACAATTGTTTAGAATGATCTTATATTAATTATTTTTACTCCATGACAACTTCAGGGATCAAATTAAAATAAAAGAAATGAGAGGTAATGAGGTCATTACATTATTTTAGAAGTTGAATGCACAATTTAATACTTGTCGATTATACTACTGAACACATCTAAAGTAAAGACGTAACAAAACATATTAAGAAAAGACATAAAAGACCTTGCCAAATACAAAAACACATAATTTTATTATTCGTTTTTGATAAAATTAATATTTTAAAAACCACCATAACAAAAATAATTAGAGAATGAAAACGAACCAACATTTATTGTAATAACATAAATTTTGCTAAAATGATGTACATTAAAACGAAATTGCCTTACTTGTTGGTATAGGTTCCGATTTTGATTATACTAATTATTAATACTAGAATGTTAAATTAGTATAAATTGGATTTGCATATTAAATTTATTAAATTTTGCACGCCGTATTGAATACATCAGCATTACGCATAATGCTGTATATACAGAATAGAGATTGGTGGATTTAGAGCAAAATTAGTTTCCGAATACTTCGAATATTAACATTCCTACATCCATCGCATCTTAATATTTGAGGAAACAATAATAATTTAAAACGTTTTTCCTCTTGGATAAACATTATTTACTAATGTTTTGCACTTTACATATTATTGGAAATATACAATCCCATTTTATCTACATTTTATATACACAATTTTGATACTCTGAAATTATTTGATGTAAATGTCTTTCTTTATGATGACTATATATTTTATACGATATCAAGAATGTCTGAAAATTTACATCTCGTATTTTATATGGACTAATTTACATAAAACATCGTTAGTTGGTTACGCATTTCCCTGATATTAATGTTTTATTGAATTACAGAGTTATTTTATTTTTTTAAATATAAACATTTTGTTTTATTAATATATCTATTATCTTGTGTTTTCGCATACATTTATTTTTCTTGTTTTTACCTGGTATAAAGTGAAGTAAATTTTCCATAAAACTAGCATACTTTATGTGTGCTGAAAACATTTTTTGTCACACACGGCAAATACGACATATATACGTTTATGTAACTACAGTAAAATCCGGACTGTTTTACATTCACGTGAAAAATTATTGGTCTCAGGTTTTTATGTGAAAAAAGAAGCGAATTTCCTTACATAAAATTGCATGCAATTTTTAAACGTCAACCTTTAATATGTTGTGCATCATAAAAATCACTGTCATATATTCTTCAAAACACTTCTAATCGCATTCTGTACAAATTTGTTCTATTTTATAAATATTTTAAAAGTTGACTTGAAACTTTACACCGATTTAATTAGCCGGTGATATTCAAATTATTTAGTCCTTTTGTGGAGTAACTTCTATCATAAAATACAGCAACAACCCGCGTTAACTTTATATCGCCGTATAAAAGTATCCAGAGTGTAAAGTAAAAAATTCTAACGTTTTGAAACTTTAAATTTCTTAGTCCGTAATGTCATACCGAACGGTCGTAATTACACTTTATTTGAATTTATTATAGCAGAAAACAAGTTAAATGAATAAATAAAAAAGGAGTCAAACATAGCCCCAATTAGAGATATTTCAGCCTCTGCGCCTTGTTTCTTTCGCATCGTAAACCATGATATGTATATTTCGTGCCCCCAAATCTCCATGAAAAATGTTTTTCACAGACTTCACGATATTCATTTTAATGATGTAGGATAGAGCTGATGGAGTTGCAGTGAATAACGTCACGAATGCGACGAAAACTTTGTTTTATGAAATCATATAAAAGTATATTAAATAGAAATAGACTATAAATTCGAGTTGAAAAGACTATAATTACAAAATATGCAAACCATTTTTTAATAAAAGTAACACATTTTAGCAAGAATTAATTAGTTTTTCTTCGAACTATATTAGAGTCATTTTTCACCTTCTCCGATCCTTTTTTCATTTTTTTGGCAGAAATATTCAATTAGCAGAAATGTATTCAAGTGTAACTTCCCGAATATCGAAGCCATCTGGAATCTGAGAATTAATATCGGTTAGAGCTGCGGTCGAAGCTTGCAGTAGTGCCACTAAAGTATTGGTTTAAACGGATAATTAGGTTACACATAATGAAATTGTGTTTGGCTGTATCTGCACTTTACGTATCAGTTACACTTTGATTTTTAGTAGGTAATATACATAAATTTCAATAACATATTGTATTCTCATTATGCGTTTGTCGCAATTATTAATTGATATTAATATATTCGGTGATATCAATTTGACGCATTATGGAAACTTCAAGTGATAAATTAAATAATTACTAACTAAAATATTATACGCCCGTTAATATCTGTTTTATTCATAATTGCTTGGAAATCAGTAAATAATGAGCCAGATCAGCTTTATTGAAATCATCAATTAAAATGCATACCTGACAATAATGTATGTAATATAAAACCATTCTGTGTTTTATTTAACTAATTAAAATTAAGCTTTTCAGACAAATTTTTCAGCCTATCGATATTAACAATCATTTAATAGAATATTACGATACAAGTATACAAAATAGGCAATTTATGCATGAACGCTATTATAGGTCGATCAAAGTGGGAAAATGATAATAAAAGTTAATAGAAGACTGGATTGTGGGCTGTCAACCTACAAAGGGTAAACAGAATTCAGTACATGATTTTTCAATAAACGATGTTTCATTACAAAACAAAAAAAGACAAGTATGTGTAAATATAAAAATAATCTAACGTAATCTGACCTGACTACACTTTACCTCGTGTTATCAAACCTAACCTAACCACACCATTCCAAAACAAACTTTTCAACGTAACACAAAACTCGAGTTCTTTATAAACATTAATCTAACCAGACTTAACCTAATCGCGCAAGTGTTATAAACCTAAAACCCTAAACTAATATCACCTGACTTAACCCAGTTTCCGTTAAATTGTCTTGAAATGTTTTATAATGAAATGTGTCTGATGGAACTCTTGTTTTGACAAGTTGTGCACGCACGTAATAAAAGGAATAAATAGTTTTACCATCTAAATAGAAAGATATGGCATATTATTTTTTAGTTGATTTTATTCTTTAAATAGTAACCTACTTTGGCGTGGTAACTATTTAGACAGTTCAATTAACTAAAACCGGTGTACGTTTTATTTCGTTAATCCTTTATAGGTTTGATTATACTTACGAAAACTATTAATCATAGACTAAAGTTAAAAAATAATAAAGACTACTCCCTTTATCTGTTTACGTTATTTGTAGTATAATTTAGTGTACTTTATACAAAAATTCATGAAAATTTCGTAATATTACATTTCTAAATTAATTAACGGCTAATTGGTTTATTTTGTACGACAGTTGTAGTTTGTCTGATATAAGTCTGTAATAATTTTACGTTAATTTGAAGAAACAGTACTTTACAGTCCTAGGCCGTAAAATTTTGCGGCCGAGGAGCGAACACAATTTTTTTATACACTGTTCGCAAAGTAGGCACTTTACAGACTGTTTTTAGTCTGTAAAGTGCGGAGAGCAGTACGTAAAATCACACTTTACGGACTAAAAGAAGTTCGTAATGTCGACACTATGATGTATATTAAAAATGATTTTTCCAAATATTTATATTCTCGAAAGAAAATAAAAATATATTAATAATGGATTCCTCCTTTTAAAAACATGTTCTTTTTATGACAATCAGTATTTAAATATTTTTCCGGTCTGTGTTCACGAATCAATAGTCAGATTTCGAAATTCAAAATCGTGAATCGAGTATGTCGGATATTTTGGAAATTGATCGTTCTTTTTTTTTGTAGAATGGAATTTTTTAGGATTTTGTGAAAGTTTATCAAGAAACTGGAGTCAAATTTCTAAAATTCATAATTGAAGATTTATTATGACCATCAATGTTTAGGAATTACATGCTTTCTTTATACCGATAATGTTTAATCTGAATGTCAAATTTCAAATCTAGCACAAAAGTATTCTATCTTTAATTTATATAAAATTATTTTAAAAATTATAAATAATGTATTAAAGAGGAAAACACAGAATAAAATGGAAATATAAAAATATGTAGACGATTAAAAAAAATTAAAATTAAAAAACAATTAAAACTTAACATTCGAGATATTCAACAATTCTTTTTTGTCATTCTCATTTCCCAAATTTCAAATTTAAATTTGAAAGATTCACAATCAGAAACTTTATAAAAACTGCCAAAAAGTTTCAAAGCAATGCAATTTAACCGGGTAATTTAACAAGGTAGGAAGAGACACATTTTTATCACACCTTACAACTACCTATTTTATAAAAAAAAAAATATCGATAAATGCCTGAAAACTTAACATATCGTATCCACAACTAAGCGTTGAAATCCCCATATATTCTTTTTAAAAAATTCAGTATTGCGACCAAGAATAGAGGCCACATGTATTTTGTTTACGCAGAACTTCACATAAAAAAGTAGTATTTAAATTTATTAAAGATGGAGAATTTTGATGATCCTTGGTAGCTAGTAGTTTTTTAAAAAACCATCCGTCAAATTTGATCCGCTATTTTGAATTTTCAAAATTTGACTTCAATTTCCTAAGCAGTAACCTAAAAACACGGATAATATTTGTCAAACAAAATTTGCTTGATATTAAAAAAACTATTCGCCATGTTTGATCCGACATTTTGAATTTTCAAAATCGATCAAACTCAAAAACCATTAGCTACCAAGTGTCATAAAAATTCTCAATTTTGTAAAGCATTCGAATACAACGTTATTTTTGTGTAGAAATTTTGTGTAGAAAAATGTTTTCTGACCTCTATTCTTGGTCGCCACATAGACTTTTTATAAAGCATGTTTGGGAATTCAAAGCTTAGGCATTGCAGACGCATTATTTTAAGCTTTCCGGTATTTATCGCTGTTTATTCTTTTCGGAAGAAACCATAGTTTTACAGAAAAATAAATTTAACACCCTTATTTTTCGCCAAAAAATAGCCGTATCTTTTTGGAGTTTCAGTATTTTTTTGAATTCTGATTACAGAATCTGAAAGGAACGACCTTGATGCCATAAGAAATGGGTTTTGAACCTGCTATTTTGTATCTGTGAAATCTGATTCCTGACAAACAACTACAAAAATAATTAAAATTATTCAATGTCATAAAAATAGCATGTCCTTTATACTGTAAAACGCTAGATAAGACTTAAATTAGTACTAGAAACGCGACTGAAATCTGGAATTAAGTAAGAAAATTTACTGAAAGTAAGTAAATGTAAATACCACGTAAACAAGAACATTATTATGCACTATACAATGTCTGACTGTTAGATGCAATTATTTTAAGTATTTGCTTTTACAGTATATTAATATTTAAGGAAAACAATTTTACGTTAATATTTTTTAGCCGCTATGTTGAAACTTTTAAAAATACATTTCGCATCTCCGAATCGGTACTTTGAGGTGAACCGTTACTCTAGTTTTCCTAACTATATGTAAAAAATTATGATTTTTAAAAAAAAAAAACGTTTCCGATTTTTTAAAAATGCATTGTTTTGCATTGTTTTTAGCAGATTTACTTACAAATAAGTAAGAAATGGTTCTTGGACATTTTTTACATTCATAGCAACCAAGAAAAATAACGTTGAAAATATTAAAACAAGAACGTCCCGGTATTAAAAGATTACGAAATGAAATCGGTGTCAGCTATACAGAACAAAAATATTCATGCAAAAAAATTCAAAAATATCTTCTCATAACTAAATTACCTACGTGGCACAAAATTTCAGCCATTGCTAAAAATGTTCCAGATATTAGAAATAGAATTATCCATTAGCCATTAATAAAACGTTATAATTTTTGCTTTCAGTTCAAACGAATGCTGAACAAGGAGCTGTCCCACTTCTCCGACTCCTCTAAATCGGGAAATCAGATTTCTGAATATATATGCAACACTTTCCTTGGTAAGTAAAAAAACTGTAAATTCGTTTCCTAATTAGTCTTCATTCGAAATCGAGATGCAGTTTATAATTCATGTCTGTTACGAGAAAGAAGATCCTGCTTAATAAATTTAATACATCAGCTTTAGCAGAGGAATAAAAAATGACTAGAGTAAATCGAAGCATTGTTTACAGCGTCGAAACATCGTTACAATTTTACGTCGCTCGCATTTGCCGCTGGCAAATTTATTTTACTTCGCCCTATTTTGCCTCGTATAATTAAAAAAGTTGTTCCACTTATTTTGTTGTTGTTGAAATATCTCTGTCTTCCATCGGATGTTTCTGAAAAATATAGAAATGTCAAGTTTTATCGTTTGAGATGCAACCTTTCATAAGTTTCAGAAGGAAATGAATTATAAAGTCACTGATGCTTAAAATCGAGCCTTTGATCCGTTTATTTCACTTTCTGATATTGATTAGTGCATACTTATGCGTGCTAAATTATAATTTAAGTATTAATCATAATTCGTGGCAGAATCTTTATTGACTAAATGCTTGGTTGGAATAAAACCGACTAAAATGAATTTTTGTACGTCAAGTTTTTTGCTATTATTTAAATTAAAAAAAAGTAACGTAAACTATTTTTAAGTTATATTCCGTGAACAATATGATGAAATGAGAGAATATTTGTTTACTTTAAATATGCAATTTTCTTATGTAAATATAAACAAGTTTATTAAATGATGATACGTATAATAAGTAACTCAGGGTGGATATTTTAGACTGGAAATTAATGTTTAAACATTTCGAATAAGTTCGTTATTAATCAAAGTAGTATGTTGATTTAAAAATTAATTGAAAAAATTAATCAGAAGTATATTTACTTTCTTATAAGATGATAATCGCTAGATAACATCAATGTTCAAACATCTATTTCAATGTTAGTCGTGTACTAAGATAGACGAATATCTAAAAATATTAATTATATGGCATAAAATAATGTTATTAATTTAAATCTCGATCCGTACTGACAAATCAGGAAAGGCTGAATGAAATTTAGTAACAAACATTACAAAAATGTTTTATTTCCTTTAATTTATGGAATATTGAAGATTCCATTTTCTATTACTTGGGACATTCAAGTTTCCACAGGATTTTCGGTTACTACAAGCTGAAAAATATATACGAAAAATGTCGAGGCATATGTACGACGGTATTGGTGTAATCATAAAAAGTATATCCTGGATAAAGTCGACATGAAATTTTGGATTCGATAGTAACTTGACCTTTTTCTTTCTACTATTAATAGAAATAAGAAAATTAAATTATTCCGATATTTTAACTTGTACTTTTTTTAAATATTGTTTTTATTTGTGCTTTAATAATTGTTGACAGGATTTTGATATATTTCTTTTCATATCTAGAATAAATATTTCAATTTCTCGAAAAAATCTTATTTTGAAACATTTACTAAGATGCAAATTATTATGGCAGTTAAAGTCTTCATCATGATAACATATTTTAATTGATAATAGGAGAAAATTATGTTCATGCCGCTTTAGAACAAAATTATAAAAATTGTTATTAATGTATTGAAATATTAATTTCAGTAATGTACATTTTAATTAACTTGAAACTGTACTAATATTTTACATGTTAGAAATACATTATGTGTTTCTTACTGCTGTTTTTAAATCTGGCGCAAGAGAACGTCAGTTGTACGGTGGAATTATAAAGCATAGTAAACAAATTAACATTTATATAACACAATTTTCAAACATTCTTTAAATAAGTTTATAAAAATTTTATCTGAAGTTATAGTAATAATGAGTAGCAAACATTAACCCCAATAGCACATTTTCTTCCATCCATATGCATGGAATATTGTTTTGGAACATTGAAATAATCTGCATTAGAAATATTATAAACAATATAAATTTTGTTAGAATATTCCAAAAACTATCAAAAATACAGATAAACAATAATGCGAAATGAATGAATCTAATTTTTTAAGCTGATTTCAAAATATTTCATGCAGGTGTCACAATTATTGTTGAATTTAATTTCGAGATTAAATTTTAATTTCATTCAGATTATTTCGAATTTACCTTAATCGACTTTAATCAACTTAATTTGATCTATTGCAAATATGAAATACGATTTAAATCTTGTAATGCAGTTTATTATAATCATTATTGACCAAATTATTTAAAGTTAGATTTGAATCAGGTTTTATATTTTTTGATCACATCAAAGTTTATCTTAGTTGATTATAATCGATCCAAGTAGATCCGAAAAAGTCTCAAAAATCGTCTCAAATTTGATCATATTCTTACTTCCTTTTCTAACTCGCCGGTTTTCATTGTTGGTAGTTAATTTTACTATTTCAATAGTCAAATCGACAAATTAGTTACCCACGTCTACTATTTAAATAATAAAAACGAAGAACTATTTAGATAGCATAACCAACAATTTCTGTTACCATGTATTTGTTCCGTCGTATACTCTAAATAAGTCACTCGCGTTTCGTAAATCATTAATTGATAAAATGATTTTATGTTCAAATCGTGTTCAATTGAGACGAATAATAACATTTGTAGCTACTCTTACGTACCTAGTTACAACATTTTTATACAATTTACTTATTAAACATATTAAAACAGGCATTAAAAATAGTTATTATCTTCGTTCACTAATTTATGATTTAAAAATTTCTAAATATTACATTTTAATCTGTTGTTGACGTTGTTACACAAATGTTTCGTTAGAACTTAGAAAATATTGTCAGATAATATAATTACAAGAGCAGAACTATATTAATTCCATTAGATGACATCTTAAATGTTGTGTCCTTTCCGTATGATATCGTTTTCTTTTGTTTTCTTTTAGTTTTGAAACTAATTGTCCAAGTAAATTATTCTTTCGTCCTATTTTTTGTATGTAGATGACATAATCAACTGCATTTCGAGGGATGGAATAGACGAAATTCTTTGTGTTTTTAGTGGTTATCGTTCCAGACTTCAATTTACTTGTGAAATGGAAAACAATAATACATTACCATTTTTATATTTATTAGAAATAATAATTTTCTGACGGTTTAATTGGTATCGTAAATATATTCTGGTAGATTTCTCAATTTTAACTCGCATCATCCCACTTCTCAGAAATGAATTTAGTAGGTGGATCTATCAAAAACGTTGAACCGGAATTTTAAAATCAAAACAAATATAATTTTCGAATTTTTACAAAAAAACAAGTATCCTTTTAATTTCTGAATGCATGAACAACGTATTTGTTTCTAGACAAATAGTGCACAACACGACAATAATAATTAAAAATACTAAGTAAAAATTCCATACATTAATGGTCTTTAGCAATCGTTAAAATATAAATTGAAAGATTGGACCATTATAACAGTTTTAATCAGTGTTAATTAACGTCAGTAATTAAAAAGAGTAAATATCAAATCAGTAAATATGACAAAAATAATGCCGTCTATTGTATTTCCTGTAATACTTTCGATATTACTTTGGTGAAACAAAAAGTCTAAAACCCAGGATTTCAGAACACAAATCAACATTTGTTGCGCTGCTCTAAACACTGCACTTTAAATTCGTTGGACTTAATATTCAGAAATGTCAATCTAAAGGACTGAAAGGTCCAGTCTAAAGGACTGATATTCAGTCCATTGGACTGAAATTTAAGTCCAATGAATTTAGAGTGTGTGACAACGGATCATAGATTACAATTTGATTAGATAGAAGTCAGCTGTCCCACATTCTGAGGGTTTTCTAAATATGAGTTCATAATGACATAATGCTCAGAAAAACCTCAGAATGGGACATCTGACTTCTTTTAGAGCACATTTCTAAATCATTGTGAACTCTTTTTTATTTGGCTCTCATATCGACCGAGAAGTTTTATCTGCCCCTTAAGACTCCAATAATAAGCAATTTCTATTATCCAATTCCTTCTTATTAACTCCAAAAAATTAGAATAAAATGTCAAACTGCAAAGAGAAATTCTATTTTTTTGAAAACATTAAATTTATATAAATTTTAAAATAAATTAATACAATTCTCTTGTTACTATCGTGTAAATGCTTAAAATTAACTTAGCCAGCAACGACACTAATTAGCCCGTCTCTCACACACGTTATTTAAGTTACGTAAAATTTAATCACAAATACTAGAAGTTCTATATTTTAATCTGGTGGTGAGTGAACCCATTCCCTTCTAAAAGTTAATGATGCTTGTACCCAAGTAGCGAGAGAGGTTCAAGTGTGTATATAATCGATTTTGAATACTTTATTCCGATATCGTAAAGGAATTCTTTTTAATTCCCGCAGATTTATAAAGTTCACTTAATTAGGGATGAATAAAATAGTCTGGAATCTTCTTCCAGTGGTGCTTAATCGCAAGAAAACTTTTCTTAAAATTATTTAATCAAAAATGCGGTAAGTACAGCGAAAAACTTCTTACATTTTACAGAATCCTTTCCTATACACATTTAAGCTTCTTGCTTTGCCGAATAAAGTTTTTGTTTGAAATTATTAAAAGAAGTTTAATGTTAAGTATATTATTTTTTAATTTAAAAGTAAATGAGAAAATTCCTTTTTTTACTTTGCCTAGGAACGAAATATCCTCGGCCTTAGGTGTTTTTCGAAAACTAATTTTGTCCTTGCCAAGATTTTCAAAAACATTATTTATATAATATTTAAACAAAAAGAAATTAAAATTTTCTATTTTTAAGGATATAACGATAAAATTCTAAAGTAATCTGAGCAGCAATTTCGCAAAACGCATGACAGATCTCAATATATGGTATAGGAAATTACATTCTTGTCTTTTATTTCCGCGGTATGACAGATGACATTCATTTTTCCTTCAATATGTGAATCTTTCTAGGGCTGAAATTAAACTTTCAAATATGTCACGTATTGGCAACGACACACCATTTCTTTTGAAAATGCTATCATTTTAAAATGTACTCTTCAGAATTTCAAAATGAGGTTAGTTAATATTCATTGTCAGTAAGTTCGAGTCATAATTATTCTGTATTCAAATTTGCGCGCATAGTAAAATTGTAATTTGGGGACATTGATTTTCTCGTGTGGCTGAAGCAATTCAAAATTCTTCGAGCAGCGATAATTGTACAGTGCATAATGTCTTCAGAAAGAATGGCTAGCCGCACGTTCAGCCAGAGGCAAATACTTGGCTTTCAGATCGTGGGTTGGTTAATGCAGATAGTAAAATTCCCTTCATAAAATTCGAGCTGTCGATCGATGGAAACAACGAAAGAATAATGAGTTCAATATGAATCTCCTTTGTGAAATTTTACATTAAATTCGTTCACAGGTCAAAAATTTTCAGTTTGACCTCATATTTTCGTATTTGAATTATTAACTGTGTACTTTTTGTTTTAAATATAAAGAACAAGTGATAAATTTAGTGCTTTAAAGTCTATTTATCTTCTGGTCATACCCTTAAGCTGAGCATTATTTTCAAAATTTTCTCGTATACTTTTATCTTTGAAAATATGATCGATACCAAGAAAGGAAATTCTGATTTATTTCGAATGTATCCTCACAATAAATTTCCTGTCCGTAACCCATTTCAGAGAATTTATATCAAATTTGTTTCGAAAGATTTTGAAAAATACTTTTAGCAAAATTTTGTAATGAAATTTACATACGCTAAAGAAGGTTAGAATAATTCACTTTCTGTGATTATTGGAGGAAAAACGTATTTTATTTTACGCAGTTAGTATTTCCTGTACTGCGACATGTAGGAAATTAAATTCAATTAAAAAGTACTCTTTGTACATTAAGTTGGATTTGACAACAGTAGGGATCGAAATACAATACCTAAGGCTCGTATGTGATAGTTTTTACTCTTAATCGATTTAGTTTTCAATCCATTTGATTAACTTGATCCGCGTTCAGCTCCTTTAGGAACGTTCACGCACGCGTGCGCTTATCGTATGTTCTACCATCGCATACTTGTACACATACACATGTGGGAAGTGCCACTATTGGTCTACGTTTATCAACATGGTGAGCTGCTTTTGATATTGCAAGGGCGTATAGGCCAACTTAATTGACTTAAGTACATCGAAGGGTAGACCATTCAACTAATTTTGATAACTAAGTGGTGGATGCAAAAAATCAGCATTTTGAAAGAGCTCTATAGTACTTTTTATTTGAAATTTTTAGTTTTTCACGAGTAGACAATCACAATACTCGATTAGCGGTATAGGATATTTTGTATAGAAAATAAAAATAGAATTTTACATGTGAAACCAACTGGTAATTGTAAAAAATTGAATAGCAAGGTGGAGATATCGCGTATCGAAACCGTATTCAATCTTTTCAACGAGTATTTTCACCGAGATTGGCGAGACATCTATACACTGTTGATATATGAGTACCGAAAATGCAACGCGAGCTGAAATCTATAGCTTTGTTTGGTGTGTTTGTCTCGTTGCTTACGACATTCGAATACTAATTTGTATAATAGACTATTTCAAGTACACAGGAAATGCTTAATAATTACAGAAAATTATAACAATAATAAAATGATACATAATGAACTTTTTTTAATATAAATGTTTCAAAATAAAGTACACTAGAATTGATCTGATTATGGAAAACAACTTTCATGCCGATATTCAGATGTATCAATTACATATATTCAAATGATTTTGTTAATTCGTGTTACTCGATACAACTTTTTCACCTAACAAAGTATCAAATGTACAGTTTTTCATACAAGCGTTTGCGTTTTTTATATACTGTTAATATTCAACAAATTCATGCATGGCTTCAAATTTATCGAATGTTATGAATCTGGGATTAAAATTTAAAACAAGTATTAATTAAAATCGTTACTTTTTAACGTTTTAAACAAAAAATCAGATTAGTTAGGTTTGATATCGACATTTTGACCCAATTCGCCATAATATAAAATTCGAAATACTTAAATTGAAAATCTATGTTATATATCATTATGTAGTCTCCACTTTAATACATTTTATAGTAATTCTAATTAGTCATTGGTTATCTGCGATTTAAAAATATTCAACAACAAACATTGAACACAGATTCCAGTGTGTTATGCATTATTAGGGGCCTAAAACATCTCAAAATTCAGCATTATACACGTTTTATTTGCAAGTATTGAAAAAATCCAAAATACTACCAAAATTGTTGATAAGTAATGATTAAGGGCCTTCGAGCAATAGTCATTTACTTTCTAGACTATTTTTACAGAGATAGGTTCATGGTTATTAGGGATACCAGGTGACGAAATATAGTTAGGATTCGTTACTTATAAACAGGAAAAATCAAACCTGTAAGTTTGACGTCAAATTTTAAGATTTGATTTTTCATTGTCACGTTATTAAGTTCTATACCAGACAGAAAATTTCAGGTTTTATTTTTGCTATCTACAAACCACAAATCCTGACTATATTCACCCAGTTACCTTTGCGATGAGGATCATGTTTCTGTACAGAAATTTCGACAAAACTATCTAAAAATTGAATGTTATGGCGCAAAGTATCCCAATGGTTTTAACGACTTTGGTTTGTTCGTCGGCCCTTAACGAATTTTTCATCTGATTTTTTAACATTGAATTTTCATTTTGGTATACAGGGGGTTTCTTGGTATTTTTAAATATTCAAAATCGCGGACAAAAATAAAAAATTTGAATCACGTACGAAACTTACTTGTTTACTTAAACGTTACTCGTTTTTTTTAAATAAAAAATGACAGAATTAATAGGAATTATGTGTATTTTATTTGATTTATTCGACGTTTTGAATCTTTAAAAAATAATAACGATTTCGGGTTCAATATTCTAAAAAAATTCTGCATAGTCAGTTTCCAATTTAGATCAAACAACAGTTCACAAAAAATGAATTCTTAAGAAAATAATTCAATTTTTTAAAGTTTATTTATTGTTAACAATAAATTTTTATTATCTTGTACTTATTTTTCCAAATTATTTTCTTCCAGAATCAAAGAAAAAGTGGACCTTTGTGTCACGTTTTTCTTGAGAAAACTTTATTCTTTAAAACTGATTTCGAAAATTCCAAATGGCGGATCCAATATAGTGGCAGCAAAATTAAAAATCTATCGGATTGTTATGAAAGTTGTTATCCGGGGTTTTTTTTGGATCGCTAATTATGAGTATGAAGAAAGATTTCGAAAATCCAAAATGTTGTGTCCAATATGGCGGAAGCAAAAACATTCGTAATAAGCAAAACTTAAAATCTCCGAGAAACAAGTTTCATGACAATCCAATAGATTTTGAATTTTGCGACTGCCATATTGGATCCCCCATTTTGAAATTTTTAAAGCTGACTGCATATTTGAAATCACCATCTCTGAAGTTATGAAATACAAGACTAACTAGAACCTCTTTATTATTAAAATATTGCTACAAACAATTTTTTTTTTTTGCAAAATCAATTTTTTTCAAATTTATTTGCTTATTATTATTATTATTTATTTATGTATCATGAAATTTTAATATCAACTTTTAGTGTTTTAAGGGCTACTACTTTACATGATGATGTGAAAATTTACGCAATAAAGCTATCGACGACGAACGTCCAACAATCTCTAAAACGTATAAAAATTTGTAGGATAAAATGTACACAGAAAAAAATAAGTCTTAAAATTGTTACATCTTAAATTCATCAATTAGGTGAGGCTTAATTTCAGCCGAAAATTTCGTTGATTTTCTTAAATTCAGTCAATATTTAGGCTTAAAGTCTTACTTTCAGACAGCAAAACTGACATTGCTACATTTGATAGCAATTTTCGACACTGAATTTTGGAAATAATCTACGAAAAGTTTCTAAACAAAAAGTAAATATGTCCAAAAAGCAGATTTTCATAATCTAACCTCAAACATAAAAAAAATGTAAACAAGTTGAACTAATTCTGGACCCTGGATTCGGATTAGCAACCAAAAATCCATACGAATTACCTAGTCTTGGTCCAATGTACAGTTGAATTTTTTGTTTGCACAAGATTTGTCAAGTTTCACGAAAAAAAATTTATCGCAGTATAAGCCTCAGATTTTAAAAACTTCGGACGTATATAATTAATTCTGTACCCAAATTCATATTCAGCGGCCCAAAATCTATAAGAAAAACCTAGTCTTGGTCCATTTTACAGTTTAAAATTTTTTTCTTGCAGTAAATGTGTAAATTTTCCTGAAAAAAGATTTTTCGCACTTTAAACCTCAAATACAAAATACTTCAGACGTATAGGACCAATTCTGTGTCTGAATTCGGGTTTAGAGGCCCAAAATCTATAAGAGAAACCTAGTTGCACATTACATAAATTTGTTTTTGTGGTCCGGTGTTATGAAAGAGGATATTTGAAACAAGATTTGAATCATGTATTGTGGTATGTAACTGGTACGAAGAACAGCGGAAGAACCTCCTAAAAGAATTAAAAAACCTGGATTTTTTTTAACACTTACTAGTGAAATGTTTTTTTGTAAACCTACTGACAAATTTGTAAAATAGTGCAGAATTTTTTCGATAAACATAATTTAGCGGTATAATGAAAACGGATTGTATTACTATTTTACTTTTATTAATAGAATAATTTACCATTGTTATAATCTTATGTATGGATTAAATTTGCTTAAATAAAAAAAATGAGTCTGTTTTTTCATCAAACCTGTTTTCAATATAACGACATAGATTACTCAAGTCCATATTACGAATTCTCGAAAACATAAAAACCAATATTGAGAACAGACTTGAAAATTGTAGAAAGTTCTTTATTTTTCAAATTGTCCACGTATTCAATATTTCAAAGCGAAGTCGTGTATTGATTTACACATAAAAAACTTTTTACTTCTTATTACGATATCTTCTTCCATAAGTGTTCTGTATTTAACTGCATTCACTCAAAAAAAATGCTTCCTTGTAATATATTTTGTATATAAAATAACAAGAAGTATTTTGTTTTAAATTAAATAAATGATTGTTTTCAAACAACTGGAACGAATATTAAAATCTAATATTATTAAGGCAGCTTTCATCGAGTTGCATGTTTACGGCCAAAAGTGCCTGGCATTAAAAGGACGCCCTTATCCTGTCATTTAATCGAAGGAGTTTGCGATACTTACGTTGGTGCTTAAGTCGTGAAATTAGCTATTTAACTTTGCCCTTGAACTTGATTTTACAATGCACCTGCCTCCAATTTTAACAAATTTTAGGTCGTAAAACTCTAAAAAAATTAAGAATTTCGTAATTATGTAGAAATACAGTCTTAAAAATTAATCTCTTAAATTAATTTTAAATTTATTATTATTCAATAATTTTAATCGGATTGTTTAATAATTTTTATCTTTATTATAGTAATAATTATTAAATTAAAATCTGCTATAATACTAAATCAATTTAATCACTAATTAAAAGATTGCTTTGTCAAATGTTCATTAAATAAGAGTCTTTTGTACTTCATTTTACGAGAGGTATTAAAATTTTATGAATCGTATCGTTTCGCGAGTTTATTTTAATGAAGAATTTTAATAAGAATATTTGAAAAAGATCGTTACTTTATCTACACTTTTCTTAAATTACTGGATTTTAATATTCCCGATCCCACGTTTCCAATAGCTTAATTAATCGTTTTATGACATTAACGTTATTGTTTTGATGTTCACATATTGAATTATGTGTTTTCCCAAAATTTATGTGCTCGTATAATACTCGCTTCCGCAACTAAATATAAATTCTAATAATATAAAATTTACGATTTTCCGCCTAGGGAAAATTTGAAGTCATTGATCCTAATAAACCTGGGAATATAACGTAAAATGGAATTTGTATGCGTGCCGACATGCACCACATTATTTCGCCTTCTCTTTCACCCTCCGGCAGTATTTAATTGGTAAATTCTTTTGTACAAATTCTTGATAGAAATAAATTCTTACTTTTATTTGTAATATTATTAAATAAGAAGAAACAGATATCTTTTATTATTATGAAACGAACGTAATAACATTTTTTTATCACTTTATTGAAGACTCTCTGAAGGTTCTTTAAAATATAATAGTTCTCCATTTACTTCGTTATTTTTTCAATTACGACCATTTTAGTAACTCATTCAATCCCAGGCTGCTCATAAAATTAAAAAGGTTATAAATATACTCTCTGAATCATCTCTTAAATTTACGTTTTTGTTACGTACTCCAGATATAAAGAAAAATTAATGCTACGTTTCTTAAAAATGTATTTCATAATTTTGTCGTTTATATCACTGTTAAAAGTGTTCTTAAATTTAATAAATTTTTAATATGCACAAGTAACTTAATCTTAATATAGGGTGTCTTAATTTTAAATTAATATACTCAAATATTCAAGATTTAATATACACGTATCGCACTCGAGTGTCGGTAAGGTAAGGTCAACTCAGGTGATTGCGATAGTGAGATTATTATGATATTTCATATTCCTTCTCAATTGTAGAATCAGTAAGACATTTTCGTACTTAATACTGTACTTAATAATAAAAGGAAGACAAACCATTCCAAAAATTAGGTTAGAAACTGCCTTCAGGAGAGAGTTCTATTATCGACAAGAAATTTTAGATCTGAAATCTTCTTTCAGCGATATAGAAGATTTTTGGTTCAAAACTTTCTTTTAGTGACAGATTTTCTATCGGTACAAGATTTAGTTGTAGAACTTTCTTTAAACAAAATTTTCACCATCGCCAGAGACTTCGGATCTGAAGAGTTGTATCAATGAAAGTTTTACCATGCACATAAGATTTGAAATTTAGAAACTGCTTTCGACAAGACTTTTATTATTGATAAAAAATTCCAGACCAGAAATTTTCTTCAGATGAGGGTTTTTTAACAACAAATGATTTTACATCTAAATATTTTTGTTCAATTTTTTTGTCATCGACAGACGATTTTAGTTCAAAACCTTCTTTTGGCGAGAGATTTACCATCGATTCAAAATTTTAAATCTAAAACCTATTTTCAACAAGATTATTACCATCGATAGAAGATTTTGGGTCTAAAGAGTTGTTTTGAAGAAAGTTTTATCATCGATACAATATTTTTAATCTAAAACCTTATACTAATGAAGTTTCTGAAGCCCAAAAATTATCCTACTTTAAAATACTTATGCGAATTATTATACTAATATTAAATGTACATCTACAAAAATAAATAATAGTAAGTCTAATAAATATCGATAAAAATTACAAATCATTTCAGTTCCTCGACTTTCTGAAAAAATGTATTAACATATTTTATTCATGTTAACCTTTAAGTACCCAATACATTTCATTGTACTCATACAATAAGATCATCTTCTCATACGAATTCGTGTACTTGATTGTTATTATGAAATGAATAATTAAATGTATCTCCGTTTACTTGTTTACTATTCAAGTTACCGGATTATTCTGGACTTTATACTAGTTTGGTTACTGACATTCGGCAAACATTGACGTTTACTTCATCAAGTTTGATGCATGTTGTGATACACAAGTGCTTTAGCAAAGATTTCACTGTGTATGCAGTAAGATGTTAAAATTTACAAATTGCTATCTATTTTGATTACATAATTCAAGTGTTTATTTTACAATATTCTAAGATACTATTTTAATTAATAATTTGTCGCTGTAAAATTGATATTTTCTTCATAAAGTATTCTGTTTTACTAAAATACTTACAATATGTAAAAATTTATTCAAAAACATTATTACCATTTATGGAAGTTACTAAACGGTTGGTTAATTATTATTGGTATACGTTTCTAGTACATTTTTTTAAACTTGAAGTCAAATGAATTGTTCTTGAAAAGAGAAACAATGTACCTAAAATCCTGAATTGTTGGACATAAATCGTGAAGAGATGTTCTTAAACAAAACGTTTATATGCTTAAATATATCTACTTAATTTTCATAAGATTTCTTAAAATGATAAATAAGATAATAAAAAAATTAGTACGACAAATGTATACAATTAAAAACTAGTAATTTAAAATCATTTTCCAGGCAGTTTAGTGAGGAAATTCACGAGTTTTGAAGCAGAACATACGAGATGAACTGACAGGGATGTATTATAATTTGCATACATTGTACAGAACCCTGCAAATGTAATTAGATCTTTAATCTACTTTACATCATGGCTTATAATTGAGACATTAGATACAAAAAATGAGACAATAGTGATTTACATAATAGAAATTATTCTATATTAATTTTTAAATAATGTTACAGAATATATTTAAATTGAATTTAGAAAATTGGATTACTTTAATAGACTAGTATTTGATTAAATAGGCCACACGGATGAACATTCCAAGCTTTAAACTGAAATGACAAAATTATAAAAGTAAATGCATTCCACACTCGATTAACAAAATATAGCTGTTAATTAAAACTTTTTTTATTCTTACGTAAACATGGTTTTTATGAGCCACCGAGTGCAAGTTGCGTAATTATGGGTGCAACGAGGGTCTGCATGATTCATCCTATTTCCTCTTAACTCGCCATTACAGTCTATTGTTTCATTAAGGAAAGACAATTTTGAAGCACGTAAAATATTTTATAAAGACAATATGAAAGTTTGTATTTATGTCTGGAGAAGTAGATGGTCGTCCACATATTGGTCGTTATGATAAAAGTTGCATCGCGAAAGTCTGGATAACACTTGTGTTGTTCTTTGAAAGCAGTTAGTAAACAATTGCATTTACGATTTCGCGGCTGCTGGGTAAATGCAATTCCCTGTGTGGTCGTCCTCCATCTAATATCAAGGGAAAACACTTGGATTTTCTTTCTGTTTTTATTTCTGGACGGTTTACGGGGTCATTAATTGTTACCGCCGTTCCGACGTAATAATTTTACGTTCCTCTTTTAATTCACTGCTGCACTTTTACATCTCATCTTACGAGAAAATTCATGAATTGTATTTATTTATTTACTGTGTTTTAAAGACGATTTACGAAGCAATAAATGTTACAAGGTAAACTGACATTTATTAGTAAATGTTTACAGATTTTACTCTATAATACTTAAATCTCATCAATTTATATTAAGAGAATTACTTAACCCATTAAATCCTGAATGGACATTTCACTATAGTTTTCAACGGTTGTATTTTGTGTAAAAAAATGTTGTAAAAAATGTCAAAGCAGTCGTTTCTGACGTTAAATTAACTGAACTTTTGTTACATGTTTCAAAAAATTCAACCGTGAAAAACTATATAAGATTATTTGCAAAAAGAAACAACATTTTTTGTATTGTTTTTTTCACATTGAAATAATTTCAGAATTCTTGTTTGAAGTAAATAAATCGAATCCTCTAGGCAGGAACTTAAAATATCGACTAAAACACAAAAAATACGGCGAAAGTTCACAATTAATTATATCAATTTGAAGTAGAGATAAATTCTTATTTATTTCTGAGTACACATTATGCATAAATACACTCTCCGAAATATCTATAGTAAATTTCAAACAAATGCTTGAAGGATTTTACGTCATCAAAGTACTGTAACTTACAACAAAGTTTTTGAAAATACAGTAAAAAAGTACTAGTAAGTACCATGCAGTAACATGTAATCTTCAGTATTTTTAATGTAGATTTACGGTAAAATTTTGAATTTATTACGTGAAAAGAAAATCGTGAAAGATCGAAATAATATCCTCAATTTTTAGTCTTGAAAATCTTTTTGCATTTTTCATGACCACAATGAAAGTGTTTCGTCATTATTCTATGGTGGTGGTGAGAAATATAAGATTTCCACTTGACACAGATAAAGTTACAAAATTTTCATAAATACATGAAGCACCTAAAATATCCAGACGTATTGTTCTATATATATTATTTATTAATATATGGTTAAAACCTTCCTAATTGACTCAATAAGAGGGAGAATGAGGCAGAGAGGATATTACCTTACTTCTCAGTCAAGATTCCCTTTTACTTCTATTTTTTCTTAGAGAAATATTAATCTATATAAAAGACAGTTCCAATCCACTTGCATTTACTTAATTCTATCAAAATTTTAACTGCACGCCTCGACATTCAACAAAAACCATAACCTTGAATATATGACCAAAATTAATGTACAGGAGTTTACTGTCGGTAGATTTAAATGGATTGAACATTACTTAAACTCGATATTTATGGTTTCCTTACTTCCAACTGGATTATAGTGATCTCTAAAACTTTTCATTGGTGTAAACATACGTTTTCAATAATGTTTTAAACTCAAGCTTGGGCAATTCTTGGTGAAGGTGATAGATAGGCATATACTACATAGTTTGATGTAATTTTATAACATAACATTGAAATTTACAATATATCTATTAAAACCGCGAGAGAATTTTGTAAAATCATAAAATAAATGTAATTTTGCAACACACTATTTAGAAATTGTAGATTCACAATAAATTTTACAAAACATATTTTGAAATCGCAATATTTAATGCAATTTTACATTATTTTCGTACTGTAATTTTGTTGTAAACAACCACTTTTAACAGTGTATTGTTTTACATCAAAATACGTCACGGATTAGTAGTCCTACATTGCGAAAAAACTAAATTGTCAATATACTTTACACTGCTGCAAATAAATAAATATGGTTCGAGCCTCGAAAATCATTCAATATATATTTGCGAATCAGAAAATATACATCGATATTAGAATAAAAAATATTTATTTTAGGTGTCAGATATATGTCAAATCTCCCCTGGAAGCCATAAACACCGAAATGGGACAGATCAATATTTTTATCTCTACGCAAATAGTGAAACGTGCACTGTATGAATCGCCAAATTAATTCTCACTTTATACACACAAAAAGCGATTTGTTTGTCATAAAGAAAACTTCTTTAAATATGGACGTATAACCCATTTATCAGCGACAAATTTTGTTTTAGTTAAAATATCGTATTTGATAAATAACATTTCTTCTTTTAAGAGAAATGTCACATTTTTAGTATTTGATTTGTTGTTATTTACTAGAACTAAATTCTTTATTTCGTATGAAACATTCTATACAAGAAATTAATTTCTTCATGCAGTCTAAATTTGTCAAATTGTATCATCTTTAGGATAAAAATTATGATAATTGAAAAAACTGCTTCGTCATTAGATGTAAAAACATTGAAAAATTTTTTTGTAACACACACACTTTAGCAAATAAATCCACAACCCTGTAGATTTAAAAGTATTCTGGTAGATTTAGATATTAAAAATGTTTCAACCAGCAATTTAGTCACGTATTAAATTCCTTCAGTAATTACAGAAATGAATAATTATTAAACAAGTCAAACAATGAATTTTCATTGTATTTTTTTATTGCATAAAAGAAACTCATTCACTACTGTATCAAAAACTGATTATTTATTAACAATCAATTTTGATTTGATTGATTGATTGATTAACAATCAATGGAATTTTATTGTCTTAAATTCAATGTCTTCTTTCAATCCATTTTGCACAACGACTACGATTTTTCCGGCATTTTATATCGATATGTATTTTGTGAAGACACGTGTTATAAATTTATTTTACTCAAATTTAATACTGTTGGTAATATAAGTGTATTTTATTTTTTATAAATAGATCAAGTAAAAATAAAATGCAATAAACGCAATTTATGATATATAAAGAATTTGAAAATATTCACTTATCAGGGACTTTGTATCTTCCTATCGTTAAAATGGAACGGAAAAGTAATTGAATTAAACGTCAACTTTTCTACGGCAAGAAATTAACTTCCTGAAACAATATAAAAAACTTATAGTATCAGCGAGAAATTGTGTCAAATCTGCATCTTTCAAAAACACGTAATTCATACGTGTGCATCCGACAGGACGATCGATAAAGGGCGTCCTATACAACCTCCTCAGAGTGACGTACGAGGACCATTACCAATTGACCGGCAGTAATAAAAAAATGTAATATACTTTTTAAATTTGTTAAAAGATGTTAAAATACGATAAAAATGGATCGCCTCATTTTGATATATCGATTGTTATACGTTGCGAAGTCTCATATGGTCGATGTTAAAATTCGTGGTCATGAAATTTTATCGACGCATGTTCACTAGAGACGTAATTTTACTCTTACGACAGATATTACGATCAATATGCATGATCCAGAATTTATTATAGAAATTCAATACGATTCCGAGATACCGAAGCACGAAGCTGATGCACTTACGACATATTTGAAAAGGAGATCGAGTATGAAAAAATATATAATCAGTTAACTTTAAAAAAAATACGTTTAATTGAGTAATACAATGTAAAGTTAGAATTACGAACATTTATGAGAATTTAATATTTTGTGGTTGTTGTAAAATAACCAAATATGTGAAGCATAGTTGGATTTAATTTAACATAATTCTCGATTTACAGAAATATGAATAATTTCTACAAATGCATAACTATTGTGAATATAATGAAAATATAAATGTTTACTTTAGTCAATTTTAAGACAATAATAAAAGTTTTTATCTCTTCGATGGAAATTTTGTAGTTTTTGCTAAATAAACTATGAATATCAAAATTTAAAAAACAAGAACTAAAAACTAAAAATTAAAACAAGCAGTCACTTGTTTGATTTGCTAGATTATCTAACCGATTTTGTTGTAAAACTGTCGGAGTGAAATTTTAGTATTAGTAGAAATGGGTGCAGTGAGTTCAAATACATTTTGAGTTCTTTGGAGTACGAGACTACCTAACATCCGAAATCACGACCAATATATTCTGTAAATGATAAAAAATAATCTTAAACTTTTAATGAACCGTGAATTTTTCTTAAATGGTTTGGAAAGTCTGAATTTTATTGAAAAAAATTCATTTAAATAGGAAACTTATATAACAAGGATTTTGTAAGAACCTTATCGCCTTTTATTTTATTTTGAGTACAAAATTCTAGAATTATTTAACTGAGAAACTTTTGGGAGCATTGCTTACCCAAAATGCCAGTGAAACATTAATGCAATTGTTTAAAGTTTAAATTTTCAAATCAGCCATATGTTGTCAACAGCTCTTAAAATTGTTATGTACATTTTTTAAACAATTTAAACAATTTTTAAATCGAAAAATATAGCAGGGGCATTCGTAAGGATCAAACAACAAAAACTTGCAATTGGTTGCAGAGTAATATAATGTTTTCTATTGAAAATAATTTTAGATCTAAGATTTTTGTAAGAAACCCAAAAATGCACATACTTCTCCACCTAGAACGGTTTTTTCGAATCCTAAATTTTATGGCATGTAGAGTCCGGAATACAAAATTTAACATGGCGATCCTCAAAATAAAATTCGAAATAAAATTTTTCAAAAATTTTCAGGACTCACAAACTAAAAACCGAAAGGTTCTTTAAAAAAAAAATAAAATACAACTAAAATGTTCTTGGAATTCATTCAGGATTATACTGGAAGTTTTTGAAATTTTTTTATGTTGATATTTTGAAAAATTATTTACTTCGATTTTTGTCCAAAAGTAGATAGTTTACGAGAAAAAAATCCTAAATTATATAACTTTTAAAATTTGTTATTTCGAAAACTACACTGTTAAAATTTTCTGTCGTTACGGTTTCGGAATTTTACGAATCAAAGTTTAGTAATTTTCTTAAATATTTTGGTAATTTTTCTGAAATATTTTTTATTTTGTAATTTTCTGAAATTTTTTCGTAATTTTTTGAAAACGTTTCTTAATTTTGTTTTGTAAAATTCTGAAACGGTAACATTGAAAAACTTCAGTTACTATTTCAGAAAATTCCTAGAGAAATTTCTAACAGTGTATCAACTTCTGGAAAAAAAATTGCTGAGAATAAAAAATGCTTAGAATTCGTAGTAGAATAACTTGAATTTTTTTCGGAAATTTTTTTAAAAATTGTTGAAAATATCGACAGAAAAGTCTGGAAAATTTCTAGTGTATTCCTTAATTAATTCTGATAACTATTCATTCCTACTATTTAATTGAAGAAGCTTATAATTTTTTAGTTAAAGGTTCAAAGACATTTTTTTAAATTGTTATTTCGAATGCCATTCGGAGGATCGCCATGTTGAATTTTCTATTCCAGTTCCCACATATCTTAAAATTTAGAACTTGAAAACACTTTTCTAGGTGGAAAAGGATAAGTATTTTACAGGTTTCATACAAATACTAGTTCTAAAATGATTTGTAATCGAAACAATCGCATTTCTACAATAAATTGTGTATAAGTTTTTGACTATCTTTTTTGGTAAATACAGTATGAATAGAAACTGTTCAAAAGTTCATCGAAATTTGAAATTTGTGATTGAATGGGTTAAAAAATAATTTTTTTAATCACCTGTTCGAAACAAAGAATCAGCTATATGTTTTTGGTGTTTTTTTGCCATCTGAAAACGAATATAACAGCAGAAATTGGCGCTCTCCAAAACTTTGGCCGCCATATTGCAAAGACCACTAAAAAACATGATTTTTTGCACTTACGCCGAAAAATACAAGTCTGACAGAAAACTCTTTCTGGTGCAGTTTTCTGAATGTAAGAGTATCAGCAAATACTAAATAGAAATAAAATAGTTGTCTCTTAAATTGAAGCTATTTTAATTACATTTCGTCGCTATATTTTATATTAAATGCCATTAAACTACAGTTTCATACTTCAATATAATTTGTTTCTTTCCTGTACAAAATTTATCGTAATAAATGATTCCCTCTCGGAATTCAAAATTTACAAATGAGAATCAACGTCATATTTAACGCAAGTAATGCCTTTCATAAAGCGTAATAATAATAAAATTACAGTATTTTAGTTAATTACTACAATTACAGCAATCTGGGTGAAATTATAGAAGTATAATAATGATTGAGATTAAATTACATAAATAAACTCAGTGACCATTACATATCTAACTTTATATGACGGATGCAGATACCATAAAACGCAAATATACATTTGAAATGAAATGACAAAATCTCAAATGGAAGTTATATAGGCGAATATAAAGTAGAAAACAGTTATAATACAGACAAAATAATGATTTATTTACTCAGCTCATTATACTACTTATTTGTTTGTAATGCCTAAAAAGTTATCAATCGCAAGGGATTATTTGCAAAACCTTGTTATGAAATTTAGCCTAATATATTTTTTGTTATTTCTTACCTGTAGCGGCAAAATTTAGTATCTGTTGCTAACTTTTTATCCTTATTCATTAGTAATATAGCCACTGATTACAAATTCTCGAAAATATAAAAGCGAAATTGGAAAGTCACTAAATGATAAAAATAATTACTGCTAATTCGAGTTGCCAAACAAACTGCAGAAAATTTAAAACCCTAAATATAAATGTCCAAAATTCATGAAATTGTAGAAAAGTAAAATCAAATACTCGAAATATAATACTTGAAAATTAATTTAAAATCAGCGTTGCATAATATTAGAAGTAAATTCTGTTTTTTTACTACGAAACGAAATGTGGTGTTGAAATTACTGAATTTGAAGAAAAAGTTATTTTAATACAGTAAATAATATTCAATACATTAAATAATATAATTAAGTAAATCATCTAATCAAATTTATAACATAATATTCTAATAATTAGAAATATTTTTTACCCTTTGAGAACGATTTCAACTTCACTAAAGCAATTTTTTTATTAAGTAACAAAGTTTACCTTAGTTAGTTTCCAGTTATTGATAGCTATCGTTTTACTGATTTTTATAGGTTCATTTTAGAGTGATTGACATGATTCGAACTGCATCTGAGTAAAGTGGAGAAACTTTAATTATAAAACTAATTTTGGTTAGATAAGATTTGATACATTACAATTACAATATTAATATTCAACACAAAGTAACGAGTAACCTTACTATTAAGTTTCAATATTCCCAATTGAATTATTTTAGTCAAGCATTTTAAAAGTTTTCAAAAGTGGTTTCTGGAAAATGCGTATAAAGTTGCGAACTTGTGACGTCAGCTTTGCGGTTTTCAGTAGTTTTGATAGCAATGCGAGAATTTGTGTTAAACTTTATACCACAAAGTTTCGATATTTAGAGTAATCGATAATATACGTACAAGAATGTTCGTAACCACATGTACGCGAATAATTAATGTGTTAAATTTAATTGTTATAATATGAATATAACAATTTCATGTCTCTTCACTTTGTCACCATGATTAATTCCGTTTCAAATAAATTAATCAACATATGTATCAGATATATAAACTTGTTTAACCGAATTAACTCGTTAGAAAGCAGATTACGTTTAGCATTTAATCAGATTTATGAAACATTATAATGTCATTCGTTAATGTATCTCCGTAACAAAATATATAAAAATACAAGAACAATAATAATATATTGAAAATTCATTATATTACATTGGGGATCCTATACAAAAAATCTTAGAGTTGATAAAAATTATTTTGAATTAGAGTCATTATTATCGATGTTCAATTATTAACATGAGATATTAGTAAAATTAGAGCTAAATAAGATGATTATTAGTTAGAAAAAATTTAGTTTTTAATAAACCTTATTTTATTTAGCATTTATAAAAACATTTTTAGAAATAATTTCAGCTTTGCAAATGATGAAATACTTCTTAAAATATTCAGATCAAAAATGTTTGTTAACTTAAAATATATTTTACTGTATTAAAAAAACGTATGTAGGTTCATGTAACTAACTAACGTCTTTTGTTATTGTTATTTGCGAACAAAAAGTTAAATAAGGGTCCAAAAACTAAATTAAATCATCAAAAGAACAATATACTTACACAAAAGTAGAGAAACACAATACTAAAAATGTTGTTTAAAAAAAACTTTTTGCTATTTAGAAATTAAGTGATATCTTTTGAGGAACTATTTATTTGGAATATAAAAAAGAGTCTACATGTTTGCTACATGAATAAATATCTTCAAAGCCACAAAAATCGATTAAATTTTAAAAGAATATTTTTATTGTCTTAAAATTATTACTATGCAGTTACCAAAGTACGCAAACATTAAAATTACTACAGCAACTAGCCAATTACGTCAACATTTCAATTGTAATTGGCATAAATTCAGCATGTCACATGACATGTCCACATTCGAAATTCTAAGCGGTTTAACGCTTGTCATATTGTCTTTTTAGAGGAATTCTGACAGCAGATAGTACCGACGGAATTTCGATTTCGCGTGTAGAGATTACACGACGACCGTATTCGCCACAGTTAATCTCGGAGGATTTCCGGATCCTTTTGCTTCCATTCATTTAAAACCACCAGTAATTAAATAGTGGTCACATTTCAACTTTACTAGCAACAGATGCTTTCTATTCTTATTTACAATTTTCATTCCAGAAATACTGGGAATTTATCAAAGAGTTATTGCGACAAAAGAGAATGTTACGTCGTAGTAAAATTAATGTTTAACCTTTGCTATTATTCGTGTTTTTTCTGGTTTGGTTACAAGAGGCAATGTGGGTTTGAAAATATATCCGATTGCTTTTGTAAAATGCAGAATTTTGTTTACTGAAAAAACTGGGAATGATACTTTCAGATTTTTTTGTTATTTTAGAAAATATATTGTGTATGAGTATGAAACCATTTATTATCGTCTTGGACCCCAGAGTCCATGGACAACCCAGAAAATATAAAACATATAAACCCATGTTTCACATGTTTTTTCATGTTTTAACCCATTAAGTCCCGAACGGCGAATTTTTTTCGTATGTTTCGGAACTGAATTCCGATTGTCATCGTTTAAAAAAATCTAGGTATACTATTTCCGACGTAAAATTTATTGTACTTTTCGATTCTGCTCTCAAAATTTAAATGAAATGCGATAAAAAAAAAGATACGTGCGATTATTTAACAAAAAAGAGTATTTAGACATATTTTATTTCGAATTTTTATAAATATTCAGACATTTTGACAATATATGTCCGCCATACTGCATCCACCATTTTAAATATCAGAAATTTGGTGTCAGATTCGTAATCAGCAACCCCAAAAATATCTGTATGCAAATTTATTAAATATTTGATCCGCCATTATGAATTTTGGACAATTCGACAACGGATTGGCGATAAACAACCTAAAAAACTTTAATAAACAGTTGTTCAGAAGAAACTTGCGAATTTAATCCGTTATGCTTAAAAGAATGAACAATTGGATCAAATTTTCGGCTTCGAGACACCATATTGGGTGTCGCCATTTTGAATTTTAATTTTTATGTCCACGTTTTGGAGTTTAAGATCCGCGGATGCAAAATTATTACGTTTTAATGATCTTCTCATCCGATTTTGATGCGACACTATTGATCAGAAATAAAATTAGTGTAAAATTTGTATTTTTGGATCGCATTTTTTTTTATTTTGAGTCCAGAATTGTAAAGTATAAATATAAATATTGCGTCAGAAATAGTACACCCAGATTTTATTCAACGTTGATAATCTATCACGATTCACTGCCGAAAAGTACAAAAAATTCCTCCGTTTGGAACTTAATGGGTCGTACCAGTGCTGCTCGTACCAGCACTTTTTTGGACACTTTTATTGGAAATCGGCTACCCTAATTTGTTAAGATATTTTATGCTATTCATGCACAAAATGTGAAACCATCGATGCAGAAAGTAAATTTTACAGCACTATTGGAATAGTTGTGCGTAAAGTGAATGTAAAAGCACTAATTTATGTATGTGAGTAGTATTACTTTGGGACGGCTTTCACACACTTGCAGCAAAATTGTCGTTGCGTATCGAAATTTTCTGCAGAGTGTAGAATTGCATAAAATACCCTAAGCAACACATGTACAACTTCATGTCACTCGCGGGATCGTGTTTCGCTCATCGTCGGCTAGTGTGATAATGTCAACTTTGTATACTAGTTGCATAATATACTATATCCTCATTTTGACTGGTTTAATACAACAAAAATCTTTATCAGATGGAATACTATTTTTTAAAAACAATTTCCTGAAAATTCTAAAATATATGACTGCTAATTGTATCCAGATTATGATAATAAATTAACATTTGTTTATTTGTCATTTTCAGATAAACAACAAGAATTGGATCTTCCTTCTTTGCGCATCGATGACACTACAGCGGGATCTGCAGATAGTCGAGCAGCAAAGAAGAAAGAACGCACACAGAAAGGCCCATCCGCAATGTCGCACATTTATGGTGTTAAACGACCCTTGACGCACACCAATAGCTTCACCGGTGAACGAGTTCCACCCTATGGAATTGAAACACCATACGAGGAAGAGCTCGGCAAGGTTGGTATTTTCGAAAATATTCATGTTCTTACAAAATTCACTGCTATAAATAAATTTTCTTTTTTTATATTTTCATTTTATTCATTTCACTTCAAAAAATTAAAAACTCTGTTTAAACTAATTCTAGTCGTTATATATCATTAACAAATAGTAAATTTTACATCCTATATTAGACAAAATGTGCTCTGTCGCGTAGAATAGTTTTTTAAAAGAATTAATGCGTCGACCTAATAAACTCGAAAAAGTGTGATATTATACAGAAAGTTATTCTAGTTCCAGTAACTTCAGTATGTATATTGCAAGAAATTAAATGAAAACGCGTGTCTGGTATAATTAGTAATTTCACGTTATTCTCTGCTTGAAACTATGTTCTAAGAACTTGCATCTAAGATGAAAAGAGTATCAAATGGAAGTTGAATATCGTAGTGAATAAATGATCATCAATTAACTGAGTGAGAAAGTATCTGAATAATATCTGTTCAAAAATAAATTTTTCAACAATCTATGCTGCACGGAAAAAAATGACTCCGCTGGATTAGCTGATTCATATGAGCTAAAATTTTCGGCTGGAATTGCCGAAAATATCTGCAATTTTAGCTGTTTTGATTCCGCTAATGTAGCCTTAACCCTACTCAATTCGCGCTTAGATCTAAATTTCCGCTACATTAGCAGATTTGTTCCGCTAAATTTGCGGACTTTTTCAGTAAATTTAGCTGAAATTATCGGCTATCCCTAACGGAATTCCAACAGCTATCCCTATAGGATAAAATTGGTAGAATCTGCTGATTTTTCGGCTGATTTAGCCGGTTATTTTTCTCCGTGTGTACATTTCACTGATCGACAAAATTTTACTTTTTGTCTGCCTTTGTCAAGCGAAGTATCCTTTGCGTCTTTTTTTTCATTGCTTAAAACGATGACGCTAGCAGAATTTTGCTGTCACGACATAATTTGATGAAAAACCAGGTTGAATGTGTCACAATCAGGTTTTTCGTCATATTTCGGTTTATTTTGTAACAAAAGGGAGTTTAATTTTGACAAGCAAAATATCATTTCCGACGTATTTTTTCGTACTGAAGACTTCTTGTCTACGTGAATCACTTCACATTTTGGAGAAGAATGAGATTAAATGTGTAAAAAATAGGGTTTTTGTCGTATTTCGGCTTACATTGAAGCAGAAGAGAATTTACTTTTTACAACCGATTTATCATTTCCGACGTATTGTGTGTGCTGAAAATGGTGTCACTCGCAAAATTTTGCTATCACGTCACATTTCGGAGAAAAATGAGGTTAAATGTGTAAAAAATACGGTTTTTGGCCGTATTTTGGTTTACTTTTGTAGCAGAAGAGTAGTATCATTTTCGACTTATTTTTTCCTGCTGAATACAATGGCGCTAACGAAATTTTGCAATCACGTCACACTTTGGAAACAAATGGGGTTAAATGTGGTTAAAAATTGAGGTTAACCTTTAAAGCGACACCCTATATAAAAATAACACAAAGCGCCATGTGGGGTCGTGGGAGACCCCAATCCGAAGATAATATCGTCCTGCGCGGACAGTTTTCGTTATTTTGTCTCAACAAAATTACTGGATACTCTCCAAGTATCACTTTACCGCGTAGATAAGTTATCATGATAAAAAACTTATTGGTGCTCGTTATAAAAAATGAAATACAAAAGTGACGTTTTTAAAAAAAAAATCGTAACTCAGCCAATTTTCAATATTTTGTCCTAAAAATTTAACTTGTGCGTCTTGAAATGTAGCGCTTTAACCCATTAAGTCCTGAATGGACGTTTTTTCACTACAATTTTCAACGGTTGTATTTAGTGTGAAAAAAGGCTCTAAAAAATTTGAAAGAAGACATATCTGACGTAAAATTAACTGAACTTTCAGAATCTGTTATTACATTTTTCAGAAAATGCAACCGTGAAAAACTATATTCGATTTTTTCAAAAAAATCATGCATTTTTCAAATGAATTTTTTTTTTCATTTCGTCTTTTCACATTGAAATTGTTTCAGAATTCCTCTAAACGGTAAAGAAATCGTGTCCTCGAGACTTAGACTTTAAGATGTGCCTTTGTCCATTTTGAAAATAAAGGTAAAAGCATCCAAAATGGCGGCCCAAACACAAAAAAATTAGCGAAAAATTCAGGAATTTTTTATTCAAAGACGATCGAATTTAGGAAAAAATGTTACAGAACAAAAAGTTCTTACAATTATTCAAAGAATACGCTGAATTTTTTTCAGAATTTTTTAAACACTTTTTTCATTTTTCAAAATCCCAAAAAATTTTGACAAATCGAAAAAGTCGTCAAAAAATTCTAAAAAAATTTTCGGGCATTCTTTGATTAATTGCAAAAAGTTTTTCTTCCGTAACATTTTCTCCTAAAGTCTACCATTTTCAAATAAAAAATTCCTGAACTTCTCGACAATTTTTTTCGAATTTTTTTCGAAATTTTTCTCGACAAGACTTTAGGAGAAAACGTTACGGAAGAAAAACTTCTTGCAATTAATCAAAGAATGCCCGAAAATTTTTTTAGAATTTTTTGACGACTTTTTCGATTTGTCAAAATTTTGGGATTTTAAAAAATAAAAAAATTGTTTAAAAAATTCTGAAAAAAATTCAGTGTATTCTTTGAATAATTGTAAGAACTTTTTGTTCTGTAACATTTTTTCCTAAAGTCGATCGTCTTTGAATAAAAAATTCCTGAATTTTTCGCTAATTTTTTTGTGTTTGGGCCGCCATTTTGGATGCTTTTACCTTTATTTTCAAAATGGACATAGGCACATCTTAAAGTTTAAGTCTCGAGGACACGATTTCTTTACCGTTTAGAGGAATTCTGAAACAATTTCAATGTGAAAAGACGAAATGAAAAAAAAATTCATTTGAAAAATGCATGATTTTTTTTGAAAAAATCGAATATAGTTTTTCACGGTTGCATTTTCTGAAAAATGTAATAACAGATTCTGAAAGTTCAGTTAATTTTACGTCAGATATGTCTTCTTTCAAATTTTTTAGAGCCTTTTTTCACACTAAATACAACCGTTGAAAATTGTAGTGAAAGAACGTCCATTCAGGACTTAATGGGTTAAGATAAAAAATGCTGTAAAAGTGCAGTTTTAGAAGGGAAAAAAATGTAATATTTATGTGTGGAGTCTCCCAGTACCCCCCGGGCGCTTTAAGGGTTAAATGTGGTTAAAAAATGAAGTTAAATTTAACCACGTTTTTCTACAAATTGTGTCGTCATAGCAAAATTCTGCTAGTACCACCGTTTTCAGCACAAAAAAATACTTCAGAAAAGATACTTCGCTTGACAAAAATAAATTCCCTTTGGTTGTGAAATAAATCGAAATATGGCGGAAAACACTGATTTTTACACATTTAACCATGTTTTTCTCCAAATTGTGACGTGATAGCAAAATTCTGTTAGCGCCATCGTATTCAGCACGAAAAAAGACTTCAGAAATGGTACTTAGCTTGTCAAAGGCAAAATCTGTGTCGGACAGTGAGTGTTATTTGATGGTCATAATTGTTTGTAGTATTATGGTTGTCTATTTAATGTCAAATGTTTCACCTACGAATGTTGCGTAAGAATTTTGCTTTATCGGTATATTTTCTGTAGTTTATATTAGCTTACTCCAAAAAGAACATCAGGAGATCCTCAAGACATCCAAATGGATTTTTCAATCTTGTTAACGTTCCAAAGACATCCTATGAATTCAGACTTCATATCATGAACCGACATAATTTAACTAAATTCATGATATCTTTAAAGTAAACTTAGGGTTTAAAAACATCTTCTTGACAGAAAAACTTAAGTGCAAAAGTATTTAATTGGCGATGATGAGAGACGCGGATAATAGAAGTTACTGTAAGAACTATTTACTTTTTTATACGCTGAGAAAAATTCACATACTTTCCGGTTACACTGGATATACTTTGAAAATTAAGAAATTTTTTACATTTTCATGAATTAATCCTTTAACGTCCACAGGACGTAATTTTTTCATTACTGTTTGTATCGTAACGAAGAAAAAATATTTGGAAATCATCCTATTTTATGTTTTTTAGGGTGATCTTTCTAATGGTCGTATCGGCAATTTTTTTATCAACAAAAAAGTTTAAAAAATTATTAAACATTACATTTTTATGCATTTATTGAACATAATAAGTTTCAAAAAGATCGGTTCTGTAGTTTTTTAGTAATTTTGGTCACTGACTTTGAAACTGTCATTGAAAAAAAAACGGATATAAAGTTTCAATTTTAATTGGTTTACGTAAAGAATTCTTCTCTTTATTTTCAAATTTTGTTTCAAATTTCATCATCAAATATCATTATCAAACTTCATTATCAAATACACCAAAAAACGAAGAAAGGAGTTAAGCATTTTTTAAGGCGAAGGAAATAATGACATTTCATTTAAAGAGTGTCAAAACTTTTTTATTAATTTTGTATTAAATATAAAAATATACTTGGTTATTTATTAAATATTCGATGATTAAAAAAATACATATTTGTATATTGTATATTACATTAAATTTTGTGGAACCTTCTCATTTTTTCAAGAAGATTTAGTTACCAGTTGACATTGCAGAACCTTGCTTAAATATTCCACTTTCATTAATTAAATTCAGGAAATAAGCGAAATGGATTGTTCTGGGTGTATTATTACGCTTCTTATTTGAACATCAATACTTCAAAATTATGTCTCATTATTTTCTGACAATTTTGAAAATTGACTTCATAAGTCGCTTTCGACATTTTAATTTGTTTTTATCTATATTTCTCATATCAAAACACACTTTGATTAAATTACAAGAATACTTTTGCTATTTCTATTCGACACGAGTAAAATAATTGCACATTGGCCACTTTAATTATACTATTGAAATAAGGTACAGAAATTTGCAAAACCACATTCGCGAACAATAGTAACTGAATTTAAAACTCAAGTTCCCACTTGATGAAATTTACTTCTGCACTGACGTTGATATCGACACGAAAAGTTGGAAATTGCATAAAATGCAGCAAGATTTATATTAGTTTGACTAGGCAATAATTGTATTAGTAAGAGCTCATTGAAAATTAATTGAATCCACGCAGTTTTCAATTTACCGTCGAAGAAATTCAATCAGGGCCACTTTGAGACAACTTCAGCACGTAACAATTACATTCTGATTACATTAATGGTACGTCACTGTGGCAGTCCTCGCCTCCAGCGTGTTAGAATCTTGTTTTGAAATTTGCAAAACTGATGCTATTTTGTGTAACAGAAATTTTATCTTAATCGATGTTTAATCACTTCGTAATTTCTTTGCCTTCTTTAAAATGATTGCAGTAAACGTTTATCGAACGATTACTGCAATTACTTCGGGTCTTACGTCCAACTTTTATGGGTTAACAATCTGTCTTTATTTTAGAAAAAATGTTCAAAGAAGTAGTAATAAGATGTTGTTTTCAATCCTGACTAAAATTCTTATTATACATCGAATAAATTAAACTCCAAATGACTTTCATATATTCATAAAATAATTTAATAATTGATTTTTTAACCTCAAACAATGTCAAAATCACGAATAATTTTTGATAATTTACGATATCAAATTTGTTATTGTTTTCAGCTGTTGTCCGACATCGACAAGTGGGGCATTGACATCTTTAGGATAGGTGAACTTAGTAATAATCGGCCATTAACCTGTGTCGCGTACACGGCCTTCAAGCGCAGGGACTTGTTCAAAAGTCTTTCGATTCCTCCCAAGACTTTCGTCACGTACATGATGACACTCGAAGATCATTACGTGAAGGATAATCCGTTCCACAATAGTCTTCACGCAGCGGATGTCACACAATCCACGCATAGTCTGCTTGGCACACCCGCACTTGAGGTAAATATCTTTTTAATTTTCCGGAATGAGGAAAGTGGAACTTTATGCCACTGTGCGGAAAGTTGGGATTCCCGCACTCGGTATGAAAATCATGCTCGAAAAGAGTCATTTTTTTGTAATTCATGTGTCATATTTTCGGTTTTATTATTGTTCGTATTAAGAATATTTTTTCGGTGTCTATTAACAATCCTTAGTCGTGTTTATTCAACAAATTAACTAAAACTTCATTCAGCGAACGATTATCGAATTTTAATATATCTAAACATTCTTTAAGCGGTTTAATTATTTTAAAGTATACGTAACAGTACTAATTAGTAACACCTTTACCTGAAAAAGCAAGTTTCCTTTTGAATACTAGTCGTTAATGAAACGTAGTTTAACATTAAACCCTTTGACGCCAAACATTCACCAGATTCAAAAGGTAAACTTCCAGTACTCATAGGATTGATCCGAACTGATTCGAGCGGCAACATTCGCAAGTGTGGAATTATTTCAATCCTTCGTCCCAGATTGGCATTCGTTGATGATTCGGTGCATGTACAGAATCCGAGAGATCTCAAGGTTGCTTATGCTCTTGCATGCTGCTGCATTCGGATGAAATTAGTTTATGATTACTGGATGGCGTTTTGCTGCTACACTGAAACGAAACATGACACAATGATACGTTAAGTCAAATATTTTTTAGCATATAAACAAAAATATTTTTTTACACACTATAAAATTTGTTAAACATGCACAAAAATATCGATCGATAAAATTACGAAGAAAAATGTATCGTAAGAAGTCTAATTTCAGATTTAAATTGTGTCAGATTTCATAAAGAAAGTCCAAACCTGTGTTTATAATGTCTTATTTTAAAGCAGATTACTAATATAACATTGGTTTAAAATAAACCAATAATAAAAACACGTTTGTTTTAATGTATATATTTATTTTAATAGTCACAAGTAAAAGATTTATTTGCAAATATGTTTTACTATTAAAAATATATTTTTCTTCATTTAAATAAATGAGACTTAGTACAAGGTAATATTTTCCTAAGTAAAGTAAATATTTATTAAGTATAAGATTAATTTCTTGGTAAGTACAGTCCTTTTACTTAAATAAACAAACAATAAATTAAATACATGGGATGTCGATTTCAACCACTAAATATGTCGTAAAGTAAATATTTACTTGCTACTATTCAAGATATTTACCTTAAATTAACATTTTTTTTTATGTCACTTAGTACAAAACAGTTCAATTAAGCCTTATTTAAACCTTAAGCATTTCCGGACTAAGTTATATTTATCAATAATAAGCTAAGATTGTATGGCTACACTCTAAGTTGAAAGTTGAAAACTCTAAACATGATTAATTTTTACCGGAAGCCATGGAAAATATCCACATAGTGAAAGTCAATAGCCAAATTACTCTCTACCTTACTACTTTAGATGATAACATTGTCAGGATCATTTTTCTTAGTGAAGGGAAAGAAAGCATGTAATCGGTATAATGAAATAAAACAGTTTTGCAAAAGAACTATAATAATTTTTACTTTACATTAAAATCGTAAAAAATAACACAACTCATGTTTGTATTTGTACAATTCTGACATTCGTATTCTAGATTTGCCAATTTATCTTAGGAACAGCACTATAGTTACGTGTTTGGTCTTATTTCTCTGGCGAACCTTCTCGAGTGACGAATTTATCTTGTGCAACACTACACGATTTGTAGCTTTCAGTAAGTGCGATAAGTAACGCGAAACTGTCGCTGAAGATTGGGGGGTTAAGAGAATTGGTTCTTATTTGCGTCGAGGGGATTAATAGCTGAATTTATTCTAAAACATTTACAACTAGTCCTGATAAAGAAACTTTTAAATAAATTATTAAAAAGCGGCAGGTAGATAATGAAAAGAAAATACTCTCTCTTTTTTATCCAAAATATAGACGTATCTCAAGAACATTTAAAGTAAATTTAACTTTTAAAGTTTATAAATACTAATTTTAGGTATATTTTTTAATTCAAATTTTGTTTACTTTATTATACATCAAATGGTAGACAACATAACTCATTTTCCAGTTTTCCATATTGTTGCACTGTTACAAATTTGTCTAGTAGATTTACAATTGTAAAGTAAAATAAAATTAGTATAAATACGTTATAAACTTAATACGCATGTTGTAAGACGACGTTAAACAAATATATTGCAATTCTAGTTATGCGGTACGCCACTAGGAGCATTGACTCTGAATATCACAGTTCTTTTTCGCAGTAGATATATACGTCAGAAAATCGTATATAGGAAATATTTAATAGACGCGCTGTAAATTTTCCAGACATGTGTTGTAAAATTACAATACGTATTGGTAAAAACACATTTTTAACAGAGTGGATATTTATGAAATACGAAATATAGAGGTTTTCAAAATTTCGAAAAGGTGTATCCAATATGGCGAACCAATTTATGAATATTTGTAGTAATTTTATGAAATTTTGTATTTAGAGATTTAAAGTCAAATTTAACAAATTTTAAAGACGCCGAACGAGTACAAATCATTCTTAAAACTAATGAACTAGATATTAGTTGAGTCAAATATAAAAATCGTTTTTTGATAACATAAATAAAGACAGTAAAAAATATAAATCTTTTAATACACTGTACAAACTGGGAAAATTCGAAATAAATAAAGTTAACGAATTTCCCGTATACTTTTATATTATAAAGAAAGCATTTATAAAACTTATAAGCCGCTAAAAACAAAATTTAGCTTGAGCAATACAATATTGAAGCAATAGAATAGAACATATCGATGGCTATTACAAAGAACCGGACAACTTAAACGTGAGACGAAGAACCGGACATTTCGGAAGTTTTCCGACAAAGAAGACATTTCAGAATTTGCGGCGAATTTCGTAAATTGTGACGAAGAACCGGATGTTTTACAATCGTGCTCCGAAAAATCGCACATTTCAAGATTTTCTATGGTTATTTATTATATTGTAACAACTTTTGAAATTTCTGGTTCTTCGTCGCACACCACGAAACGGCCGGTTTTTCGTCGCAAACTTTTAAAGCGTCTGGTTTTTCATTGCAACTGCCGAAATCGATGGCTGGTATGAAGAAACGTTTACTTCAAATGTGAGACGAAGTATCGGACATTGCGAAAGATTTGCGATGAAGAATCGACATTTCAGAATTTGCGGCGAATAACCAAATATTTAAGAATTTGCGATGAAGTATCGGACTTTTGATAATCTTGCCGCAAAGAACCGGACATTTCAAGATTTTTTATAGCTATTTATTATATCATATCAACTTTTGAAATATCAGGTTCTTCGTCGCACACCACGAAATGCCTGGTTTTTCGTCGCAAACTTTTAAAGTGTCTGGTTTTTCATTGCAACTGCCGAAATCGATGGCTGGTATGAAGAAACGGCCACTTCAAAACGTGAGACGAAGTTCCGGACATTTCGAAAGATTTGCAACGAAGAATCAGACATTTCAGAATTTGCGGCGAATAACCAGACATTTGAGAATTTGCGATGAAGAATCGGACTTTTGATAATCTTGCCGCAAAGAACCGGACGTTTCAAGATTTTCTATAGCTATTTATTAAATCATATCAACCTTTGAAATATCCGGTTCTTCGTCGCACACCAGGAAATGCCTGGTTTTTCGTCTGGCGTTTGAGATGTCCGCTTCTTCGTACCAGTCATCGATATTAAATATGTTTTTCAGACGAGTTACGTTTTATTTTCCTATATTTCAGTGTGCTTTATTCTTTACCCACAAGTAGCATACATTCATATGCATATTTAGAACACTTGGTATTGTTTAAAGCATAATATAACATCAGTATTTAGATATAATATATTGTAACAAAAGATACAACTGCTTAATGACTAAAATTACAAATGTTGAATCCTTGTTTATAAGATGTCTCATTTTCTTTTAATATTTACTACTTGTACTATATGCAGCAAATCCTAAAAAGTTTGGTTAAAACAAAAACTAAAAAAATAGTTCGCGCACAAGAAATCGTCAAAATTGGACACTTTCACCTTTGCTCCTTAACTCATTTATAAGTAGAGTGCCTGAAGTATATAATGGAAGATTAAAATCGGATTCATCTTTTTTGTTTATAACAAGTAATTTTTTGTATGAATTTTAAGTTATCATAATGAACATTATGTTAAATGTTAAAATTTCTAGAGATATGCCCGCGTACAGATATTATACATACCTATACGAATTCGTTGAATTTTCTAGAATTTTTTTACCGAAAAAACTTATTAACCGATATTCCGCTGAAAGCTCCACCGCAAATGCCTTGCGATGGAACTACATACTCATGAATATAAGCTACCGTACAGTACAGGCGTGTAATAAAAGTTAACACTGGCTTAAAAAGCAATTTAGGTAAAGTGATATACTGCGATTCATAACGTAGACATTTCCGAATCAAATTTAGTTTGAATATTGCTAATCTTTTGTAAATATATTTTTAATTTTTTTATTTTTTAAATGTGTTTATCATTAATAAGTCAGATAAATTGTCTATATTTGAGCATATTTTATTATTTACCTATACAAGTTGTGTACATTCATATAGATATTTAAAACAATATGTTTTTCTTCGGCATATAAGTCTTTTTAAACTCTTCCTTTATAATAGAAAATTATATGGAATATTCATTAACTTATAATAAATGTTTATTTTTATTTATGTCGAATTTTATGACGAATAGACTAATTTTGTCCATGTATTGTCCATGTAATAATTGAAAATGAGCAATAAATTATATGTAACAAAATAACAAGTATTGTATTGTCCAAATATATAATACTGACCAGAAAACGAAGTAACCTTAACCTATTAATCGTCAAATGCACTAGAATTTTCTGTCGAATTTAGGGTTTATTTCTGATATGAAAGAAATGAAAAATAGAAAATAAAAAATCGTGATCTATGTAAAGAAAGATGTTCAAACTCAATTTTTGTCCTACCTCCTACCTAACATTTTTTATCAAAACGCATTTCTACTGACTTAAAATACCATAAACGATATTACGATTTCTATACTTGTGGATTCTGTTATACTATATTTTTTATTTTATTTATTGCTTTATTGTCAAAATTGTGGTGGATAATACTCTAATATTTGTGCGTTGTTCAAAATTGCACTAAATCGAATAATTCGAAAATAATTCCTTTCGAAAAAAACTCAATACTGGGAATTTTTGAGGTCGCTAATTATCAATATGATTTTATTTTGTTAAATTTAAGATAGTGGATCTAAAATATTAAATATTCATCGATTTCTGTGATCTTCAGTATCATTATTATTTTTGAGTAGATGAATCAATGGCACCACTCGTTTTGAAACCACCATTTTCAACTTTCTAAATTCAAAAATAAATTCGGAGTCAATAAACAAAAAACATTATGTTTTTCAAAAAATTTGTCTAGGAATATTTGAATGGATACACTTTTTACTTTTGAACTAATAAGTCGTTATTTATATTACGAAATGTTATATTCAAGGTCACAACATGGCAGACCAAAATATTAAATATTAATCGATTTTTGGGGCTTTAATTATCTGCATTTTTCGGTTACTAATAAGAAATTTAGGATTAAAATTTCAAAATTAAAAATAATAGGCACGAAATCTAAAATTTTAAATTGTTTATGTTATATTACTTCAAATTCAAAATAAAAATAAAAATAAACATTTATTTTGATATAAAGATATTATGAAAAAGAAGTTTTTAAAATGTTTCACCACATGTTTACGAATCGCGAATAATAACTTGCTTTGTTCTTTACTGTACATTTTAGAAAGTACATTTTAATTTGCCATGAATGTTAGAGGTATTAAAACATATCAAAAAGCAACAGAATATTCCATATGTAATATGCGCGCTCCGTGTACATAATAAACTGCATCAAAATAAAATATTCTACCAAGAAAAATGAGTTTCGTTACATAACACACAATAGATCTTTTGTACCCTTTTGGTCGTTACATTTTGAATTGAGACTCGTCCGATTGTAAAATATTTTAGTCAAATTTCGAAAGCGGCAAAGAGTAATTAATAAATGTTTTGCTAACCGCAGTATACGTATTTTCATTCCGTTAATGCATTTATATAGATAACATGACTTTATTTAGAATTTACAAAACGAAATGTACAATATCGAATGTTATATAAAGTAAATACAGAATGTTACAATATTGTTAATTTTTCAAAAATTTTCAGTCTGTGTTCACGCCAATCGAGATCACCGCAGCCCTATTCGCAGCAACTATTCATGATGTTGATCATCCTGGGCTTACAAATCAATTTCTTGTCAACTCAAGTAAGTCATATTTTTAACAATAATCGAATTAATACACAAATTTACTATTCTTTTTGAAACTTACATTTGGAAACATAAAAATTACGAAGAAAATAATTTTGTTTTCTGTATATTATTATTATTATTGAGAAGCCTTATAGTAGATAAGCGGTCCACTCAAGAAATAGTTAATAAATATACAAACTTTTAATTTTGGTGTTCTATATTTTGTGAAAAAAGGTCGACAAAATCTGTTAATATCGTTTTGTATATCGTTTCAAATTATGTAAAAAAAATGTTTGCTTCCAAATAAGAGTCGCAGGGTTTCGTGGTTTTTATCGTGAAACACTGAGACATCCGGAACTACTGAAATTTCGTTGTCTGACTAAAAAAAAATTATTCACTGATCTAATAAAGGAAGTCAATTATTCATTATTTAAAATGAAATGAAGTCTTAAAGAATGGTAATTATCACATGCCACTTAGGATTTCCAAAGTTTCCAAATCAACATTGTAGTTTATTAACCAATTAAAAAGTTCTGCTGTTGATAAATTGGGGTCCAAGAGGTCCGAAACATTGGGTGCTTTACGAGAAATTTTATTTTTATAATCCCCCCCCTTTTCAATATAATCACCGATTTAATTTTTTTTACAACTTAATTACATATTTTATTTTATATTCTTCCTTTTTCAATAGAATTACATATTTTTTCAAGTTACATATTTTATTTTTTATTTTTTTATAATTGGTCGGTTAAAAGCCCTTAACTAAATTAATTTATTCGTCTGAAAATCATACCGTCATACAAATTTATAATAAATTTATACTCCTTCTTTTCCTTTTATTACATCAATAAATCTGTGTTTACATATCTTTTATTAGCAAATATCTTACGCTTAATCTAATTATTTTACCATAAACATATGTATACTTGTTTAGCTTGATTACTTTTCCTTGATCAATTGTCATTTTATTTGCAATGCGCTTCGCTCACTGGCTTCTATTATGTATTTGATATATTTACCTGATTTATTTCTTACTTTTTAAATTTAAGTTTCTAGTTTTTAAGTATTATTGTAAACCTGTATATATAAATTAGTCACAGGGGTAATTCTTTACCTATGACTTAATAAACTAAACTAACTAATCTCCTTCTTACTAATCGGAATTGGATTAAAATGTATTAAAATGAATTAAATTCTTCAACAATTTAATATATTATTATATACAAACTGATGAATAATCAAAAACCATTTACATAAAAATTTTGTTTCACATATTCAGATTGGAATACACATTAATAATGTAGTTTTTTTTACAATATTATTTTTTTATTCAAATTATTAGAAACAGATTTTTTCTAATTCGAAAATTTGGATTGACTAATATTAAGAATACTAATATTATTCTTAGATTGACATGAATAAATAGAAATGCATTGTGGATGAACATGGATTCGTTTTTCCCAAAATATGAATTTAAAACACTTCAAAATGAATGCGTTTCAATACGTTTTTATCCATTTACGATTATTGAACATTTTAAAAAATTTTACAGCGCGTTGTCATCAACTGTGTTCAAAATACGGTTTTTAAATTAGTTTGGGCGTGATTTTTTCAGTTTAGTAAACCTTTCTTAGTCAAAGGTACTAGTTTATTAAAATCTGAAAACCTTATTCCCTGCTCAGGTTTCAAACGCTAAGTCTGTGGACAAACTTGATGAATCATAAAAACTGAAATTCAATTGTCAATCTTCGAAATCTTTGCTATTATTTTAAGAATTAAAATAATAACTGGTTATCGCAGTAAATTTTACTGTTCACATACTTATGACATTTGTTGCACTTACTTTCTTTGATTCATTTAAACAAAAAAGAAAACCGATGTTGTCTGCCTCAGTTATTAGTCCGTGTCATCCGTAACGAGACTGATTAAATTAGTAACTAGTGAACTCACATATGTAGTAAAAATTGATATGCAACATTTAATAAAACGTGCTTAATTTTCTTAACCGTTTCATTTAAAATTAATATAAATAATAGTATTGGTTTTAAGGGTTCTTAAACAAGTTGTGACAATTTCTTTCAAAGAAAGATAACACAATAATTTAACGTTTCGGCCAATAATGAGGGCCTCTTCAGAAAATTTATTATTTCGAAAATGTTATGTAATGAGCATTTGAAAAATTGGAAAAAGTCTAGATGTGTAGTGACTGATTAAAAAATTAGAAATAAAAGAAGACTATACATTTATATACGGATGTAAAATTCGCAATATGACTTGGAAATATTTTCTTCTTTCGGCATCTTAGAAGAAATATTCTTTGGTTGATTAATTTTTTGAGACTTTATTATTAATATATAATTCCTTAAAAAGAAAACATACTTGAGATCCATACTCTGGAAAGTTTGATTGTGAGAATTTCCCACGATGTTTTCTGAGTTCCATTATCCAAAATTGATATGCAACGTTTAATAAAATGTGCTTAATTTTCTTATACGTTTCATTTAAAATTAACATAAATAATAGTATTGGTATTAACTTATTAAAGACTAAAAATATATACTTATGTAAACGTGATTAAAAAAAATGAAAATGAACCATTTGCTAACGACAAATTTGACATTTCAGGTTCAGAACTAGCGATTATGTACAACGACGAATCTGTTCTGGAAAATCATCATCTGGCAGTAGCTTTCAAGTTATTGACAAACGTGGGTTGTGACATTTTCGAAAATATGGCGAGAAAACAGCGACAAACCATAAGAAAGATGGTGATCGATATGGTGCTCTCTACTGACATGTCGAAGCACATGACGTTGCTCGCCGACCTAAAGACAATGGTGGAGACGAAGAAAGTCGCCGGATCCGGTGTTCTGTTGCTGGACAATTACACGGACCGAATTCAAGTGCTTCAGAACCTAGTGCACTGTGCCGACCTGTCAAATCCGACGAAGCCACTCGAGCTTTATCGGCGATGGGTCGATCTCCTCCTGGAGGAGTTCTTCCAACAAGGGGATCGCGAGAAGGAGCAAAATATGGATATTAGCCCAATGTGCGACAGAGAAAACTCAACGGTGGAGAGATCCCAAGTGGGCTTCATCGACTACATCGTACATCCTCTATGGGAAACGTGGGCGGACCTCGTGCATCCGGACGCCCAGGATATCCTCGATATGCTGGAAGGCAATCGCGACTGGTACCAGTCGATGATCCCACCATCACCGCCGTCGGATAATCAGCCAAGCGATCCGTCGGAAAGGCTCCATTTTCAGGTAACCATTTTTCTCAGTTCTATTAAATTCTGTTTCAGAAATAAAATAATTTAAAAAAACAAACAAATTATACAGCTATTAAAATAGTACTTTTCGGTCCTAGGTCGTAAAGTTCAATTTTACGGACCGAGTGGAGATTGTGCATCCGATGACTGGCGAAGCCGGTCCGAGGATCGCACTATCTCCAAACCGAGGTCGTAAAATTTTACGGCCGAGGAGCGAGTACTATTTTTTGATACACTGTTCGCAAAAGTAGGCACTTTACCGACTGTTTTTAGTCCGTAAAGTGCAGAGATCAGTCCGTAGAATCACTCTTTACGGACTAAAAGGAGTCCGTAAAGTGTCTACTTTGCGGTCACGTGTATCATAAATAGTATTTGGGTATTTCTACAAACAGGGATTTTTGAGGGACCATGTGAATTTCTTATTAATTTTTAAAATAAACTATCTTATTCGACATGACAATAGCAAAACTTAGTCGTTTATAAAACTCCAGTCATCATTTTGTACGTAATTGTTAATTTTGTGTTCGTCTGTTGACCGAAACTCGTACATGGCGCTAGAACTTGTAATTATTAATTTTTTGTCTGGTCACTTTCAGATAGCTTTATTAACATTAACTAAACCCACTTGTTAAAACTTAAATGCATAAGAAATATCGGTATTTTCTAGGAAAATGTTTATAGTGCTAGGAATTTACCTTACAAAGCCCGAATATTAAAAATATTATTCAATAATCTTTAATTTACGTTTTTTGGTGAAAATTCGTACTTTACAGGAGGGCCATTTTAGAACTCCCTTAAAATCATATGATTTCATGCACATCACTTTGCCGTTTTCCATCAAAACGAGCATTTCTCTGCGAGAATGTCACAACTTGATGTAAAGTTTCTCAGATAATATCCAAAAGAATTTTTGATACTTTTTTTATGCGGTTTTGCAAATTTTTGATCCACTTTTGTGTAACACTATATTCAGAACTTTATGGAAAATAATTTTGTAAAAATTGGTCATTAACCCGTTTCCGCCCAAAATGCCGTAAATTTCCCTCCATTTTAATCGTCACTTTTCTTGTAGAAACTAACGATGAATAATTCTGAATATTTAGATTCTATAGTTTTTAACCCTCCTCTATCCGAATCCGAAGTCCGTTTTTCGCTGGGAGCAGCCATTTTTTAAATATGGCGGCGAAAAGGCAAAAAAATAGAGAAAATTTTGATTTTTGGATCGGTTTTTCATGTTTTTTAATAGGTTCGCGCTGACCGATCATTCCAAAGACCTGGATCTGGTGGCATAATGAGTTTCACTAAAAGTTGACATGATCAGATATGCAAAATATAAGATGGCGGATCCAAGATGGCGGATTTTTCGCCGAATTTGATTTTTTATAGCATTTCCGACATTATTAGCTATTTATGAATATTTTGGTACACTTATTATTGATTTATGCAATCATTTATAACAGTATCTTCTATCCAATACTCGAAATTCGAAATGGCGGTTCCAAGATGGCCGACTGAAATGCAACAAAATTTCTTGATCCAGATGAAACTGACTACTCGGTGGTTTTCGGGGTCGCACATTACGAATATGACATTTGATTTTCATAATTAAAAATGGCGGACCCAAAATAGCGGACCCAAAATGGTGGACGAAAATACAAAACGTTGCATGTCCGAAATGAAAATGGTTACTCGAGGGTTTTATATTATATAGTTCGCAATTATATTACTTCAAAAACCGTTTTGCAATAAAACATACAAATTAATAATTTATGGTAGAATACAAAATGTAAGTAGAAAAATTTATAAAATGGAAAAAAATAACAATGCAAAAAAAAAAATAAAATAAAAAAATAAAAGAAAATACAAAAAAAATACAAAAAAAAAATATGATTCTCTACAATCATTGATCTCCACGTGGTGAGAGTTGGAAACATGAAAAACCATGGCTAACAAATGATAAAAACACAATAAAATTAATTTTATAAGACTTCTATAGTTGTGAAGTATATTATATATGCTATAAAAACACAAAGTTCGGCGAAAAATCCGCCATCTTGGATCCGCCATCTTATATTTTGCATATCTGATCATGTCAACTTTTAGTGAAACTCATTATGCCACCAGATCCAGGTCTTTAGAATGATTGGTCAGCGCGAACCTATTGAAAAATATGAAACACCACTCCAAAAATCGAAATTTTCTCTATTTTTTTGCATTTTCGTCGCCATATTTAAAAAATGGATGCTCCTAGCGAAAAACGGACTACGGATTCGGAAAGAGGAGGGTTGAAAACTATAGAATCTAAATATTCAGAATTATTCATCGTTCGTTTCTATAAGAAAAGTGACGGTTAAAATGTAGGAAAATTTACGGCATTTTGGGCGGAAACGGGTTAAGATGACTTACGATGGTGATGAATCTATGTCACCGAGACGTATCGTTAACTTTCAATTTTCATTTTCAATAAATTCATGTGACAGTAACAACGAAGATATTGTTTACATTTATTTTTATAACGGTAGAATATTTACCATTTTTGGACTTATGGATTAACAGCACTAACTTCAATAAACTTCAGGTCCTACCCAGCCTAAAATAATTAAATCAAATGGAAAGCACACATATTTTCAAATCCGTGTCTATTTTAGGGCACTTGTACCCTTTTTTTACGAATGTATACTAAGTTTCAGTGAGATCTATTCAGAACTGGGTGAGAATATTCAAGAATACATTTTTGTAGTAATCAAACCAATCTATCTCGCTGAAACTTGGTTTATATTCTTGAAAAACCCATAATGGCACCTAAAATAGTAATTCATAGTAAATTCATCTTGCAATATATGCTTTTAAATTCTTTGATTCCCCCTTTAAAAGAAAAGGAAAGTAAATAATAATCTTCAGGGATTCTTTAACCAATTGTTCTCACAATCAGTCGTGATAATCTTCCGTTATCGATATTCAGTTGGAAACAAACAGCTACAAAAAACTGCCTTTACAGTCGCCATATCAAAAAAAAAAACTTCTGTTTTCATTTTGTAAATTCTGTAGGATCATAAACTTCTTAATATTTAACATAAAACTTGATTCATTTTAATAGCAGCAAAGTGCAGAATAGTACCAACAATAGTAAAGAGTACTTTCACTTAGTATAAATGTTGGAATTCTGGCAGTAATACTGAAGCAACCTTTGGTTTTGATTAATATTTGAAAGAAAGACAGATTTAATTCGACATCTCGTATTTATTTCATGTTTTACTTATTCTAAAATATTTTAAACCTTCTTTTAAACTATTAAACATACGAGGGAAACTGATGAACCAAAATTTTATAAATAAGAATCTATAACACTTCAGTTATAAAACTACTATATTGACTGAGCCTGCTGATCGTCATGGATGAAGACTTAAAGGGATTCTAAAGTCTATAAAATAGTATTCGACCCTAAAAAATCTAAATTAAAGTGTAACTTTGAAAAAGAAGCTAATCACAATGTAATAAACGGACGAAATAAACTCTGTCTGTCCGAGAATTATTGGAAATAAATAATATTTACTTTTTTTCAAAAAATGTTCAATTCTCAATTTGTTTATTAGAATCCCCTAAATATTTTATTCATATTTAAAAACAGAATTTTCGAAAAAAAGACGTTCTTCCATTTCCTGCATCTAGGTAGCATATTATAGTTTTGCCAAATAATTGCATCAAAAACAATTTAACTATAATTGCATTTCCTGTCATCTATTATCAACATTTTAAAGAGAATTTGAGATATACAAACTCACTATTTTATATCCTTACCTAAGAATCGTACAAAATCAATACGAATCCGTTTCCAGAAAGCCTCTTTAGATCATTAACAGTTTTTGAAGCACGTTAGGATCGTACAGTTCTCAACAACGACGATTCAGAGCGTACAATTTCCGGTCTTTTGAAAAGTCTCATGAATACGAGGATTCACTTTGTCCCTTATTTATAGGCACTAACCGAATCAAAGATATCGGATACGGGGTGCGCTTTAAATTTACATGCACAACGTTATAAAAATATTTACCCCAGGCTCTCGAAGACGTCATTTAAAATTCAATAACGTCACTGGATTTAAATCGCTTTCAAAAAGTGGACGTATGGGTTACGCAAGAGACTGGATTCATCATTTTCAAAGGATAGATATTTTAATCGGTTTTATATGATAATTTTATTTTATGCGATTATTTATAATACAGGACGTAACTATATTTGAAAAATGTAAGTAAAAAATGTAGGAGGGGGTAACTGTGTAATAAGTACGTCAATCTTTTTTATAATATCTGAATTAAATCTGCTTTGAATATCTCTCTGCACATTAAAAATAAGCATCGTGTACAATTTTTATTACCAGTTTTCATCTTTTTCTTATTTTTGCAGTTTTTGAAAAAAACTCATAGTTATTGAATTACAGCGTCCGGAAGTTTTTCAAATGAACTTTGATTAAATAAAACTGAAAGTTATGGACTAAAGTGTCAACTGCTTACGAATTCCTTTGGCGAGTACTCAAAATGTTTGCATCACAGAAAACTGCCCATTTTATACGGCGTGTTTATTGACATATAGTTCAACCTAGTACACACATTCGATATTACCACAAAGTTTATATTAAATTTCAATTTAGAAAATTATTGTATTAGAATAGTTCAGCTAGGTCACAGAGAATCGCGTTCTTTAAACAGCCATAAATAATGCTTTAAATTAAAAAACAGCGATTAAGACAATCCATTTTCATTGTTTCAATGTTTCACATTCGCCCCAATTCTTGTAGTGTATTCAACAACTGTTTTGCTACTTTTTTATTCGCACAAAACCCCATAGCACTCTTTACAAATCTCTTCTCTGCCCTGGGAAGCACCCTGCAGACTATTTCGTAATCGATCATTCTCGTTGGCTTTATAGTCCGATAACAACGGGGTTCAATTTAGGTAAATGGACCGCTCCTCCAGATTCCATATTGATAAGAGGATGAAAGTCCAATCCGACCAAATGGATCGTCATTTACGAGTGGGAAATAGTTCGGAGTAGCACCGTTTCAAGTACCATATTCGAAAGAAAATAGTAGGATGCGTGAAATTCCGTGCAAAATTGCTTACGTTTAACTACCCCAAAAAAGACAAAACGATTCGACTGTAATTGCTATGGCCACTTTTGATTATACTTTAAAGAATAAAGTTGTCAAAGTATGAAACAACAAATTTTTCTTTTTACAATATTTAGCATATTTTTATATTTATTGAAGGATATAAAACATTTTACGATTACGTTCATAACGTAACATTTGGCACGTATCCAAGTTCTATCAGTTGATGGCTCACCCGATTACGTCTGTTGTGCTCATGTGAAACGGAAATATCAGATATTTTGTAATAACATAGTTACACGCACTCAATGCTTGGAACAAAAAGTAGTGAACTAATAACGTCAAAATAATACATTTTTTTGTATTATAACAAATGAAATTTAGTAGAATGTCAACTGTGGTAACAAAAACCGCTGGATTCTCGGGGGAATTCCGATGTGTGCTTTCGAATTTATCATACTAACCTTGTAAATTCAGTACGATTAAATATTCATCAACCTACATCTGTTCGTATTTACAATGTCGATTCTACCTGCACGTCACCCTTGATCAAATGCATCCCTCTCAATGACGCTTGTTTGAAACTACTCAATAAGAGATGCTATTGACTATCAAAATCAACAACTCTCCGGTTAAGTTACATTTTCTCGTGTATCATCTCTAATTCACAATGTTTAATACAGAAGTATTTAAAATTATAATTATTTATTATTTTCTTTAAACTGAATATTTTGTACGTCTTAATTAATGACCAGTAAAATATAATTAAATATTCCTTAGTAATTGGTTACAAACCAATGATGATTTCATTTAGTGGTTACAAAGTTAGTACGTTGGAGTTAAAGTAGTCCTAAACCCATAAGTTCATTAAAATTCTACTGATCTACAAGTAGATGTTGACTTTACAGAATTAGTAATAAAGTAGTAGGATTTAACTTTTTATTAGCAAAAATGATTACTAATTCATTTGGTGCCTCACTTTTCATTCTCTTATGGGTAGTTTTCAGCTAATTCAGATTTAGAGAGTAATGATGTCCCCTTCATTTTCGAAGCTGACATCTTGAATTACAAAATGATGCACAGTACATTTAAATCCTGGGGTTCTATTGACACGAAATTTGTTTATTGGACATATATCCCAATGTCATTTCGAAGTTAAAGTGATGTTGAATTGAAAAATGATGGATCCAACATGCCAAACGTATAAAATCAAACGAAATCACTTTATTCTTGGTTTTTGGTGTTTTTTTGGGCCGCTAATACCGGATTGTGGACCATTTTGAATTTTTAAAAACTAACATCAGATTTGGACTCAACAACCGCAAAAATCGCCGGATACCAAGTTTGAACTTATTGCTTTCGGGTCAATCGATTGAATAAATGCGACTATAAATTTAAAAAAAATTACTTCAGTGGGCATTTTTTAAACCGCCATTTTGAAATTTAATTTTTCACAATCTCTTAGCCCAAACATTTTTAACGCGATATTTATAAAAATGTAAGGTATTCCAATGTGGGAAATGATAAAATAATAAGGCTAAGTGAAAAAAAATTCTAAAAAATCTTGATTTTTGTTACATAAACGTTCTTTTTCTACATTTTTTTCTTTTATGTTGCTTTCAAAGAAAAGAACATTGAAATAATTGCAAAGTTCGTATTTAAAAATTCACTTTCACGAATGCTCTTTCCAAATATAGTAACTTTTTTCCTATGACAATTTTAATTAAAAAAATCTCTGAAAACCAAAATAATTATAAGTTACTTTATGGTATCAAAGTTGCATGTTATCGAATCTAAATTTTTTGTTTCTGGAGACATCAATCGTAGTTTCTATCCTCAATTTTTGTTCTTCTGAAAGCAAGATCAAAAATATTGTTCCCAAGTTTAATATATCATTGTTTTAAAATATTGTAAGCACTTCTCACTTTATTACGAACCTTAAGTTGTTAACAACCAAATATAAAAACGGATTTAAGTATTTACAATGTAGTCTACTAGTTTGAGTCACACAAAACCCCTTGCTTCGATTTGTATTAAAAATGTTTATTTTTCGAAATGTTATAATATACTCAAAATTTTCTTCAGGAAGGTTTCAAATTTGAACCGCTTTAATTAATAATTAATCAAACATCATCTTCTCCGACTTTCTTAAAGTGAAATTTGAATAAAATTTTGAAATCCAAAAGGCATAAATTATAATCTAATAATACAATTATACATTTATAAATAAACCTAAAACTCTATTATTTTTAATAAAACATAATCAATTTTTATATTTTCATAAAATAAGTTGTATCAATCAATTTTTCGTGACATTTAAAAGTAATAGAGAAGCACGTATAAAATTGACACGGAACTTTTTTTGGAAACGTGATTTATTTCTTTAATATGGTCAGTCTGTAAAACAGCAATTGCTGTGGCTCGCCCTTTGGCATTTTTGTATTATTTATATCCTGTATTGTTTTTGTAATTGCCAATAAAGACGTGATTATTATTATTATTATAATATCTATTATTTTTTTAACGTTTTTATTTTGTATGTACCAAATAACAGATAATATAAAAAATGCATTTTTTTTAAAAACTAACCATGTTCAAAACGTTTGAGCTAATTTTTTGAGGTGATTTTCTTCGAATCAACGTAACTATATATTTCATTATGAAATACTATTAATTTTAACGTCTCAATCATTGGAATATACTCAAAAGTTCTATAAATTTCGTGTTGTTGCCAAGAATGAGTTTTTAAATTGAATTTTTGATAATTTCGGTAATCAAGCGGTATTTCAATGGAATTAACATATTTACATTTTTTAAGAACTTTACTTGATCTATCGATGTATTTAATTTATCTAATAAATTACTAATTTGAAATTTTCTCATAAGCATCTTAATGTCAGGGTCTTCTAAATCAATATTTCTTTTTTTTTATGAAATTTGATACTTCATATTCCACGTATTGAGACTTGTTTGAAGTTACGGCACTCGCACTTTTTATAACTCTGCTTATGTGAGCACTGTAGCAAAACATCACTCATCTCATTGGAGTGAATGATAACTCCATACAGAGTGAATTTTGACTCCAACATTATAGTGAATTTCGTCACACTTTCTTTTGGAGTGACTGATCTTCTCTTTTAGAGAGGGCTTTCACTCTTTTTAGAGTGAACACTCTGTTGCCATGAAGTGAAAATTTCACTCCAAGAAATTTAACAAATAAATATTAACATCTCCCTTAGTTTCTGATATCCAGATTTAATCTTCAAGTAGTGTCCAATGTCTTAATTAGTCTCAATTCAACGCAGTTTTCAAACTATGCTGACCTCTATGTGGTATTTGATCTCTAGATCTTTACTTGGACAGTCATTAGTTCCCAAGAAGATCTAAACATCAGAATCCTTGAAATGATTAACCAAGGCCTCAAAAACTGCACATAGCTCTATCTGGATTTCGAAATTTATGGACAGGATAGTTTTGAAACTACACAGAGGTCGACTTTAATCATATTTTAGCTGATACCAGAAATAAATTAGGGATTATATCAATCCTGATTGGTACTAAAATAACAAATATATATTAAGGTTGTAGAATAATATTAACAAATATATTTGAAGTAATTTTAATTAATACTGATTAAAATTTTAAATATTATTCCTCCTGATAATAAAAATTCTGCAAATTGAAACCACAAATGATCAACGTAAAACTTATTTGATACACTTCTCATATTTTTTAAACAGTAATCAACAAAATTAGTTTCATAATTTAAAATGGTCTAAGCTAGGACCGAAACAGAACTTAATTTCGATAATTACACAGGACCACAACAACATTTTTTCGGTTCGACATTGAAACGCGACTAGGCGATTCTTATAGATTTTGGCCTCCTGAATTTGAAATTGTAGGCAGAATTTGTCCTATACGTCAGGGTTTTTTTTATATTCTAGGTTTTAAGTGTAAAAAAATGCTGTTTATGCATAATTGCTAAATAACTGTATAAAACAACGATTCGACCACAGAAGAAAGCCGAACTAGACGATTCTTCTAGATTTTGGGCTCCTGAATTCGAATCAGTGATCAGAATTTGTCCTATACGTCAGGGTTTTTATATCAGGGATCCTTCTTTGGTCGAATCGTTGTTTTATACAGTTATTTAGCAAATATGCATAAAAAAAGCATTGTTTTGCACTTAAAACCTAGAATATAAAAAAACCCTGACGTATAGAACAAAATCTGTCCACTGATTCGAATCCAGGAGCCCAAAATCTATAAGAATCGTCTAGTCCGGCTTCATTCTGTGGTCGAATCGTTGTTTTATACAGTTATTTAGCAAATATGCATAAAAAAAGCATTGTTTTACACTTGAAACCTAGAATATAAAAAAACCGTGACGTATAGAACAAATTCTGTCCACTGATTCGAATTCAGGAGCCCAAAATCTATAAAAATCGCCTAGTCGCGTTTCAATGTCAAACCGAACAAATTTTTTTGTGGTCCTGTGTTATCAATTTACGTATTTCGAATGAAGAGCTAATTAATGAACTGTCGACATTTCAAACCCACCAAAATGATTGAATATGCCAATATTTTCACTGTGTATTATTATCTGATTCATTTTAAATTGTGCCACTAAAACAATATAAATAATTTCAGGTGACAGAAGAAAGCGAAGACGCGGAAGGAGACTTCCCACTAGAAGATGACGGAAATGGCGACGGTGACGGCGATGGAGGAACAATATCCACCGAACCAGGAAATAGCGAAACAGATGAAATCACCGGAGACGTTGGAATGTGACGGAGGTTAGGCGGCATTTTCAAAAAGCTTTATGAAAAAGTACAGCAAACCTGGTGGCGCGTCCGCCAATGATGCAAACAGTCTGGCTATAGCTTTTTTAAACAAGAGAAAAAAAAAACTTTTACTATACGTACAAGAAGTTTCCTGATGCGGGTCGGACTAGAACTTGACAGGTTGTCGTTTCGATGGACGAAGACTGATGAGAATTCGCACGATAATTTTCGAAAAGAGCAGATATCAATATACGGAATGGAATTTGAATTTTGGAAATCGGCTGGACCGAAGGTCTGTTAGAAGGGTTCGGATTTAGGGTTTAGAACTGGAAAAATCGTCGTTTGTACCGCCGTTTTATCCTTTTGTTCGACCCATGCGTCGGTAATACAGATTCCTACGTGTCGCGATTCCGTCAAGATTGCGCGAAGCTTACTTCGCCAGACTTCGGACGTAAATAAGAGCTTAATCAACAGTTTCTAGGAATAAGCCCATCGCCGATATCGTTATTTCTCGCTTATATGAAAGTGCGACATTCAGTAAAAAATAAAATAAACTGCTGTTGACGTCACGCTTCTTTACCAGCAGGTCGCGTCTTTACCGACGAAACGGCAGCCGCCTAAGTCCCTAACGAAGATCGACGGACTTGTATCCTGAAGTTTCCTTTCCGCCTTAACTTAGTCACGTTCCTTTAACGACATATCACCGGAAATATTTATATCGCGATTCACGTCTGAAAAACGTATGATGCTGCACTTTCGGGTTCGAAACGTTGATTCGTCCGCGTCGCGAGCTCGACGCGGAGAGTGAAGCTAACAGGGTAGCAGTTTTAGAAGAAAAAAAAAAGCTTACGAAAAAATTCATAAAAAAAAAATTGTCAAGCAAAGGCGCGTCTACGACGACGGAAAACCAAGAAGTATAGAAAATACGCTTACATCTCTTCGGTTTGTTCTTTTCTTTATATAAGACTATAGTTCGTAGCTTTCTTTAACAGGACGTAGTGAAGATTTACACTTCTCGAAAGTAACAAAGAAACTACGTCTCGACGAACGTTTTACCGAAGCGATTTGGGATTTGATTAAGGAACGACAAAAAAAAAGAAGCCAAAGTAGCGTTGTCGCATAAGTATAGCAAATCGCCGGGGAACTTTGCATACGCTATATATATATATATATTCTCGCGCGTTTCAGCGGTGTCTCCTCATCGCAACGAGTGATCATAAATGACGGCGGGGTTAGGGAGAGGGTGGGGGGAAAATTAACTAAGAGAAACAATTAATTTTAATATACAACCGCATAAAAGCTGGCCTTCCGTGTTTGTATTAAAATTAATTCGTAAACGGCGATGATCTTTATATATATGATGCACCGCAATGATGTACAGTCATAAACAAGTGCGAATCTCGCGAATAGTCGTTTTTTAACAAGCCAACAAAAAAAAAAAAGAAGATAGACAAAAGAATCGGTCTGTTCGTTCATATACCGCGTCGAAAGTCAAGGATGCTCCACTACTCCACTTCTCGTAAACGATCCAGCCGTCATTATTCATTAAATATACCTCTAGTATCGGTGATAATCGTAGAAAAATTGTTAAAAAAAAAAGACCGCCAAGACACTCACCTGCAACCTGTCCGCTTACGCCTAGTAACCACAAGTGTCGTTCTATAGTTACATATTGTCGAGCTGAGATTCATTATTGTATCCATTGATCTTCTAAAAGTAATCGATATCAAAGCCCTCGCTGGAGATAGAGCTCGTGATAACGATCGTTCTCAGGATGATCGACGATGTACGGTTAAGGATGTATTCGTCAGTCGTGTCTATCGCGGCTGTCGTTTGCTAGAAGCGACGGGAAATGACAGGTAGCCGACTATCTGGAGTTTTAAAAAAATGCAAAAAACCGAAAAACTATAGGAGTAAACCGAGTAGTGTACCTAAACTCCGACGTAATCGCGTTAGATATGAAAATTAATAGTAATTATCGATGTGTGTGTCATAGACATTGACTTAGCGAGTGTTTGGTGCTGGCCACCAAAGTTTGGTTGATAAAAATAGTCGTTAAGATTACATAGTATTAAGCTGACTTTTTTTTGTCTAACAAAAATTCGAGCGTATCGAAATGATTTCGCGTCAGTTTGACAAATTCGTGGCGAGTCGTTCGTTCTGTCGGCACCGAACGACGTCGAATTTTTCAAAAGAAGAAAAAAAAAAGGATCGAAGCTAAATTCGAAAACGAGACGGAAGCTAACATCAACTAACGTGTATTTTCGTTCGGCGTTGGAACGTGGCGTGAGGGAGCGAGAATGACGGGCGTTATTGCTGAATGATCGGTTCAGATTTTCGGATCACGGTTTACAGATTATATTTATGGAATTCGAAAGAACTTTCGAGTTCTAGATTGCGAAAAAAAAGAAGAAAAGCGAATCTGCGTGTGCGTGTGTGTGAAAGAGAGCGAGAGAATGCGAGAAAGTTAGGAAGAAAACGAAAAAGAGAGATAGATGAAGATAAGGTCAGATCGCCTTTGATAATGGTGGACAATTGTTCGTTACGGGCACCGATTTCGCCGCTGTAGCTACCATTTTGATTATTTATTTACTTGAGTATCGGTCTGCTGTAACCATGTTTTACAAAACAATGAAAAGGACGAAATGATGGCAATTACTCAGTAATCCTTGAGGGAAAATACAGCGTGTTTAATTGCTGGACAGTTAAATGAACATGTATTAATATCATGTAACCCTTGTATGAGATGTATGTGTAATAAAAACATATTTATTGTCTGAACGTGCACCTTCGCTGTTGTTAATTCATTTCGTCTATTTTTTACTGATATAACTCTCGAAATCCACAAAATGTTTCAGGTCCAGATTGGGAGCCACAACTATTTCAGGAAATGGAAAAAGTGTTGGTCTGATATATTACAATAGAATTGTGGTAATTTTTGTTTTATACTGACTGTGAAATTCCAAAGATCAGGAAACAACAATCTTTGATTATCTGAAACTTGGGAGATGCGGGTAGCCAGATGCTTCGGGTCGGGTAATCCAAAATGCATCGAGCTACCCAATGTCATTCTAATGTCCGAAATGAGTGTCCGTTGTCCTTGGAGTACCAGAAATACGGCTTACAAAATTCCTATAATTAACCTAACCCAACCTAACGCTAGCAGAATAATACATGATAAATTTTCAATGTCAAGGAACGTGGTACATTATACAGTAACCTCGCTAGATCGACATTGTTCCACTATGACAACATTCGAATGTAATTGGCTGATTTTATTATTTGAGCATGAGCTACAGCATGGCGGATACATGGGAGCCTTCGAAGTCTCCACCAATTGTCGAACTAGCAAGGTCCGAAATTAGCAAAGAAGCGAGGTTGTTATACAAGCGAAGTGCCCATTTAACGTCTTACTGTATACAAAAAGAGGCATTATGTAGATGATATTTGAAAGTCAGAGAAAGGTCAAATATTGGCGAAATACTATCATATTCTAACGTGACATAAATCATGAATTGTTTATGTTAGGTCGGGTTATGTTATATTCTGTTAGTTTTTCACATATATTTGTCTGTAAGTGACTTTCAAATATCCTGTACGGGACTTTCCCTATATAAGATTCAACTTACTTTTGACCTTGAAACTAAACGCGAATTATTCAGATTATTTTTGCTCAAGTTAGATATGGTTAGAGTGTGTCAGGCTAGGTTATGTTCGATGAAAATGATCAACAATTATTCAGCAGATATTAGGTTAGGTTAGATTAGGTTAGTATTCCATCTTTCTGTGACCTTTAAATGTCATCTACGTGACCTCTTCTTCTGTACACAATATTGAACTTACTGTGACATTAAAAATGATTATTTGAATTGTTAAGGATATGTTGAGTTAGGATAAGGCAGTGATAACAGTGAAAATTTTCTCTCGTACTATTTTGGGTATAATAATGTAAAAAATAACATTTTTTATACTCCGTGCTAGAAACTCGATTTTTCGCACTAGGCAAAATTTTCAAATGCGTAAAATCGAGTTACGCGCACGTCTTATTAAAAAATATCGTATGGAACATGAGCGAAATGTCGATCTCCAACGAGTGTGATTCTCGCCCTCGCCTCCAAATCGCCTCGCAATACCGTATTCCTTGTTTCGCGTACACATTGTATACAGGCTATGCACACAGCCGCACAGCCAGAAAGTTCATGTTCATGTGGTGGGGTAGAAAAGCTGTGGTGGGGGTAGCGAGACAAGCGGAATGTACACATTGCAAAATATCGACGCCATGTTTTTTGTTCAGCTTACGGAGTTGTTCAGATTGAAGAGTGTTCAGTTAGAGGATGGACCACTGTATTCATTTCGTTCGCACTTACAAGCGCGTCAACTAGCAGATCTAACCCTATTAGATCGTGCATCACCATTGTAAATGTTTACCCATTATTTGTTTCAGCCAAACAGGGGCACCATCTGATGGGGTGCAACTATCCCCACGAACTCTTTGACCTTGTTGTACACTCTAGGAGTAGGGCTGCTGCACAATCATTATTACTTCGACCCAGACCATTGGTCTGTCAAAGTATTGAATTTAGTCAGTTCCCGCCAAAAAAATTACCCTGTAGTTTTTCATCAAATGTCGACGTTTTAGACCCCAAGAAACCCAAAGCAACAATAAAAAATTTGGAGTCCGTTAGGTTGTGCGTCCAAACTATTTCTTGTTTCCTTGTACAGTGATAAACGAATCGTATTATTTTTTAATGTAATCTTTGGCGGTTTTTCGAAATTTTCTAGCATTTTAATCCACGCCAATTGAAAGAGCCTACTCAAAAATACGCTACATACTACAAGTAAGCATTACCACAGTTTTCAAAACATAGACTACTCGAAAACTGATAATGAAATCTTGTTTGCGATATTATTGAATTAATTTTTGTTTTAAGTTACCTTACGTAGCATATCCTATTCAGGACGTCTTCAGGAGCTCCTCAGGATGTCCACATAAGAAATTCACCCGTACATGAATTTCCAGCTACATTAATTTACAAGTAAACATTTTTAAATAGTTCTATTCCAACAATATTTTAGGTGAGAAATAAAAGGAACAAGAACAAAATCTTAAGTTTTTTTTCTGCATTTTTGTCACTCACACAATTTTTCACAAATTTAAAGTTTCGCAAAATCCATATCCTTATATCTTTCTGGGGGTTTCAGCAATCTAATAAAAAAGAACCATCGAAAAAAAAATTGAAATTTGTGAAATAAGATGCACTGTTTGTACTTTTGATAAATTTTATATTTCTGAAAGTTCCATTACTTCAGTCTCTTGAAAATTACATTTGCTAACGTCATTTGGTGCGCTAAATAAGAATATCATAGTGAAAATTTGCTCTAAGGTCATTTTCAAGGTCAAAACCTTGTTTATTTTTTGCACATATTTTGAATAATCTCTTTTGAAATGATCAGATTTAAGTTAGGCTAATTAAGTAACTACCTTATCAAATTGTTCAAAATACTGTAAATACAAAATTTAAAAAATTCTCGATACTGATATCAATAATTTTAAGACAATTTCGAGATTTCAAAACGGCTTTACAACCGTCATAAATAATGATGGAGTTCAAGGTTCACGTCTATTTAAACTTCGACCAGAACAGTGCACTTTGACTATCGATAACTCTTATCTCGATGCATTCACAACATATTTCGTTGCAACACATATTTTTTATTACTTTTTAGCAATCTTTGATGAACCTCGATTGCATCGAAGAGTAACAGTATGAAATAGGATTAGTAGTTAGAAAGTATACTGGAAACAACACTATGCAATTTTTCGCTTTTACCGACTGCTGGAAAATAGGGAGCGACATTACCACCAGTCGAGTATGCATATACAGGTAAAAATTAATTAATATAAAATGCTGTAAGCGTATTCAGGTACATGCAGTTTGATAAGAGTTAATAAGACCTGTAAAGAAGAAAGAAATCGACACTCAGTCGATAAATTGCTATGTTTTAGCTGTCGGTAATGCAGTGGCCTACATTATCGGCTATATATTTTTTTTTTCGTGTAGAATTCTGCATTTACAGCGCAGGTACGAATGTTGGTGAATGTTTGCGCATGATTGCATGAGATCTCACACTGATGCATACCCAGCATCGCCTCCCTGCTTCTAGAAGGACGACTTTCGCTCGAAACTAGTAACAGTGCGGTCATCTTCACATCCAACACGTAAAACTTTGAAAACATAATCGTCATTTTTTTATTAAAATAAGTCTACCGAACGATTTTCTACCTAAGAAATACCGTTAACGGACATTCGCATCCTTATGGGAGGTAATAGAGTATCATACCTGTTCGTGTCGACGTTTCGAACTTGGAATTTAGTCACGTTGACGATCCGCCCACCAGTGTACCTAAAGTGATCTGTTGAAAGAAAAATATTTCGTTGATTCTGGAAACAATTATTAATGCAAGGTAAGAATTACTTTATAACGTATATTGTTTATAACATTTACATTGGAGCAAAATATTTTGTTTATATTTTATTATGTTATTCACGGTAAAGGTTTACTTACGTTTTAGTAAATAAAATTGGTATGGATGTGTAGAAGTAGTAACAAAATAAATATTGTTAATATTCATACGTTTTATATAGATGACGCCACACGCGAATCTCAGCTGATTGATGTCAAAAATGCTGACAGCATTGTAACTCACATTACGCATAAAAGTGGGTTTACGTGCTATATTTTGACATTTATAAACAATAACAAACGAAACGTCATTGTAGAATATAAATAGTTTAATACAAAATTTCCGATTACAAAAAAAAAAATTTTTACAAATTTTAAAAAGAACATTCTTTACAATTAATCTATTAACTTTTTGACAGGTAACAAGTTATTCCAAAATAACAATTTTAAAAAATGAAAATATATAAATCGCGGATTAATTAGAGTATAAAAAAAGTGTAAATTCAACATTCCTGATGTTTTGTTCAGCTAATTTTCATTAATGATGACGTTAAAAGGTAATATTTTTAATAAAGTTTATTAGGAATTAAATGGTATAATGCAGTGATTGTTTTTTGACACGCCATATTGAATCCGCCATTTTTAATTTTTAAAAATTAATCTTTAAACTCATAATTGATGTTCTAGGAATGTTATTAATCATTAAAATGTTTTCAATGTAGTATACTATCATGGGTAATTTATAAGTGTTCATTTTAATTTACATTTTTGTTTTGTTTGTAATTTCGTAATAATTGTTAATATTCTTATTTCCAATAGCCTTACTTATGACAAATATTAATAACTAGCAGTTTTGATATTTTTTATATTATTTTAAACTTACAACATTTTTTTATTTTATAATAGTTGTATTTACCAGTCATTTAAGGAATCTTAACCAGTGATGAATAAGTATCAAATATTTACCCAACCGATTACAAAAGTCAAATAAAATATAAAGTGAATTTAATAACATTGCTTTACAACGAAGAGTGTATTGTAATTAACTATTTAAGTACGTAACTAACAATTGTTAAATAATTATAACTGTTATTTGTTTTGTTTCTTAATTAATTGTCTTGTACTCTTGTTACTATCCTTTAAAAGCACTACAAATATATTTACTACCTGGCAAAACAATCAGTTTCAATCATTTATAAAATTTTACAAGTTTTAATGAAAAAATAAACAAGTTTTGAAAACTGCAGTTACTCCCCCATTTATTGAATCCAATCCTTTATAAGTTAAGTACATTTATAAATGCAGGGATACTATTTTCATAACATTCTTGGTATTCATTTTTTTGTGTTATTTTAAGTTTTTGTTATTTTCACTGGTATTTTTTAATGTCTAATTTCGCAATAAAGAAATTGTATTGTTATATATATTAAACATTAAATATTAAACGAATCGTTGAAAGTTTATTAATATTAAGTATAATGCGATTTCATATGAACAAAGTACGTTTAAATAATACGAAATATATTAATTTATTTCTTTAAACTTCTTCTACTTTTATTTAATATATCAGACTACTAAATCGGAGTACTTAATTCAAATATATTATCTTTGAATTATATTCTGATTACAATATAAAAACATTCAATCAACAAAAACGTAATGTTTGCATCTGCATCTAAAATTCCAGATTCTTCGGTTTTCAGTGTAGAATGTCTTGAATTATTATTTTTTTACTTAAAACAAATACTTTTGTATAAATATAAGTACAAAGCTGTAAAAGCCTCGTTTATCCTCGATAGTGAAAGCAATATCCAAAAATTTAGAAGCTTCTTACATTGTTTCCTTCGTACAATCTGTTATATTATACTATAATATTTTCAAATTCAAATTTCTATTCTCTCTGGAGTAAAAAATACTGTTTTTTGTACAATAGTGACCAATTAATTTTTATACAATTCATTAACATTTATTGTGTGAGGTAAATGTCCCAACTATGTAACACCAGTTTTTGAAGCACGACAATAAATACTAATATACCTTCATTAAAGCATATTATTATCTACGCAAAAATTGTAGGCATCAAGTCATTGTTTAATTTCATTTCAATATGAATGATTACATCGCCCAATTTCTTTTAACCCATGGACCAAAGGTAAAAATTGACCAAATGGACAATTTTTCGTGGTCGACTTCAAGGGTGGTATTTTATATGAAACCGGATTTTTAAAAAATCGGAACCAATTAAATCTTACGTAAAGTTGATCGATCTTTCCGAATCTGCCATTAAAAAATTAATCGTGCCCATTCCAAAAAAATATTATGCTTGGTTTTTCACAAAAGTCAGATTTTTTCACCGACAAATGTTATTTAATCGGCATTTTCATATCGGCAATGCTTGGTCTGTGAAAATATCGCGTCCACGAACCTTTCATTTTGAAATGTGCATGGTAGCATTTTCAAAATTAAGTTAGAAACTTCCAAAATGGCGGCTGAAATGTGAAAATATCAGCGATAAGCTCAATTTTTTATTCGAAAATGATTATGAAACAAAGAGTTCTTAGAATTAATCGTAGAATACGCACAAATTTTTTCAAAATGTTTTGAACACTTTTCTTCATTTTCAAACTCACAAAATTTTGAAAAGATAAAAAAAAAACTCATACAAAAATTCTAATAAAATTTCGCGGTATTCTTTGATCAATTCTAAGAACTTTTTGTTCCGCAACATATTTTGCGAAAGTCTATCGTTTCGAAATAAAAAATTGCTAAACTTTTCAAAACATAGGGAAACAAGAATTTTTTATTTAAAATGTTTATATCATTATTTAAATGCATTATAAATTTATTACTAACAAGTTCAGTTTCCATACATTGTTATTATTAAACAAGTATTCAGGTTTCAGAAATACATAATTTATAAAAATGTATGTTTCACAATGCGGACATCATTATTTTTGTGCAGTCTGTAGTTATGAAACATTATTTAGAGCGTTTCTTAAATTCGGTCATATTTCTCCCACTTTGTCCGAATTATGTGTAACAGTGATAAAATTGACCTTACATTTCGCATTTTACGTTTTATAAAATTGAATCATAAACATTTTAAAGAACTTTCAATTTTGTAAAAGTTAGATTTAATTCTACGTCTATATGGATTGAACAATAGTTTATTTAATTTAAGTGCAAATCTAACCAAATAAGTGGGAAACACAACTTATGAATCTCCTCGCTCAAAAAACGTAACCAGTTTTTTTACATATTTTTGTCTTCTATTTTCAAAAATGACAATGAAAATTTCCCTTAAGATATACTGAAGTCACAATATTCAAAAATTAGCGTTTTATTGCATCTTTACTTATTGTAAAAAATACAAATCAGACAAAAAAATGTTTTGAGTAAAAAAGATAGAAAAGGAAATTCTCTTCAGAAAAGGTTTTATTCATTTTTATCCTAAATAATTCCACAAAAAATGGGCGTGCCGGGGAATAATCGGTTGGTTGTGTCACATAACCTCATTTATAACAGTATCGTGGGACATTTATACACATTACCGTCGACATTACATTAAAAATGCGTCCAACCTTTTTGGTTCGGTATATAATGCTGCATCTTTTTTTCTGATATGTATTTTTGAAAATAACTGAAAAATCCCGCAATGGTTTTTGCAAAATGTGGGCTACAATATGTCCGGCCGATAACTTTTATTACTTTTATTATCATATTCCAAATCAGGAAGATAAAATACGCTTAAGAAGTGTTACGTTATTTTTTCCGTGTGGGAAAGTGCATTTTATATATGCGTTTCATAATGGAGACATTGTGTATGAAACAATAGGGATATGCTGTCATGTTAGTGTTTTAAGGGACATGCAGTATCCACTTTTGGATATTCAAACAATTTTGCAACTGTAAATTGTTTTTATAAATGTAATTATTATTTACAAAATTATAACAATTCTAACATTTATTTATTATTATTATTAAATGCTTAACGTTTTTTTAAGTAATTGTTAGTGTTTATAGAAATGTATCTCATAAAGCCTGTTTTATGTTTGGGACATTTACGTCACATATATCTGAGTTCAATAATGAAAATAAATTTAAAAAATCTCTGCGATCTTTCGGTGTCTTATAGCTAACTACTAACTAATTGCGTATTTGAAGGATTCAGTAGTCATTCACATAATTCCTGTTTTCCGTATACAATGTAATTTTTCATTATTGTACTTTTTTTTGCATTGGCCGAAGGAACTCCATCTCCATGGAACATTGATTTCCAAATATGAGAACTAAACTTATCTATCTATCCAATAAAAATCTGGACTATCCTATAGAACAATTATTTCTCCAATTAATCTTTTAATTTATTTGTACTTTTATAAAATTTCACTCAAAGTAAAATGACATGAAAATTAATTACTTCGGTATTACGCAAGAAGACTTATCGATTTTATATAATATTTAAAAATCGTTTTTCCTTTTAGAAAAAAATTATCATATCTTTGTTTATGTGCTTAGTTCTATGTCAATGTAGGATATCTTAATGTTTAATGCAAATCAAAGCAAATGTATTAGAATTTTGTAAAATTCGTAACGTCAGTTCCCGAGTTTGACTGATTAATAGGATCATTTATTTCTTATTTTTTACACTGCAACGTTACGTCAAATTTTAATATTCGCAGAACTGACTATCTATTAATATATGGATGGAAAATTATATTTCCTTTGCCAGATGTTACAGATGTTTCTTTCAAAAAATACATAAAACAAACATGTGTTTATTATATAACTCGCTGTATAAAAACAGATTTGTTTTTCGAAATATGATGATTATTTATTAAATCTGTCATAACACAAAATATTCTTTTAACCGATGAATATTTCTGTTAGAACCTAAAGTGCAAAAAGCATGTGTCTTACAGGTTAAAAAATGTAGAAATATCAGTAACCATTGGTCTATTATTATGAACCAAAAGGCAGTCTAGTTGATACTATTTCTAACAGTTTTTGGTATCGCAGAATACAGAACCCGGTAAAATTTGCGACATTAAAAATGCCCACTCCGATATAATGCAATCTCATCGAAAATATATTTTGCAAATTAAAGAAAAGCTAAAGTGAAAACTGGGTTATTATTCATTACAGCACTTAAATCTAGGCAGTGATGGACGTTACTCACAAAAACAAATTCAATGTTTCGTACATTTTTTGCGTTTGAAAGTTAGTTAGCTAACAGTTACGTATTTTAGTTGCTTCCAAACTTTTTTTGGATTAAAAAAAACTTTCTTCAACAAAAATTAGCAGAACTTTTTTTATTTTTTATGTCCATTTATAAAAAATGGTAGAGGACAATTTTCATATAACAAGATACTAAGATATCAAGTCAAAATGGATATACACTAATTTAATAAAAATTTCCTGATATGCGCATTTTACATCGCTAATAGACCGTAAATAGCTGATAAACGATAATAATATCGATTGCAAAATTGCAATCGCAAGATATAAATTAATAGGATAAGTTTTGTTTATAAAATCACTTTTATGTGTTTGCTATACAGCAGAGATTGCAATACTTATTTCGATTGAAATTCATATTACTCTTCAATAATTTAGTCTCTTGTTTCTGTTCGTTTGAGTAAGGTGAATGAAAATTGAATTTTTATATAGAAATAAGAATTTCAGGAATTTTTGAACTCTTCTGAAGCTTCTTTGGCAAAAAGAATTGTGCATTTCATTCAATTTAATGTTTTTATAAAAGAAAATATAATAATAAAAAGATATAAAAGTGAAATAAAAAATATAGATGGACAGTATTTATGTATACTTAAAAGAATATTCAAACGCAAGTAAAATGTACTAGTAAATAAGCAGCATGTCATAAGTTAAATTCTTTGAGTAGCAATAACTCTTTTCAAGCACCAGTTCTTGACTATTCAAATGTCACGTCTACAGTAAGAAGACGTATTGTTACGAACAAACATTTAAATTTCCTTATCACCAAGTTAGTTGCAGTTTAACGCTACAAATGTCAGCAAATACTTTGAAAATGTGTGTGTTTATTAATCGCCTCAACATAAATGAATTTTTAATATTCGTGGATGACACTTCTTCGACTTTGATTTATTAAATAACCTCATGTAATATGTATTATATCTAAATGTATTATATCAAACATTTTATAACAATGAGAATCCTTGAATTTGTTTTAAAAACGTTTGTAATATTTGTAATCGCTAGATTACAAAACTCATGCATTTACAGATGTACAAAGATTATTTTCTAAAACTTATTATTTAAATTACTAACTTATTTTTCATCTGTGTGTGTGTAAACTTATTTTCTGAAAATGATACGTATTTTGTGCTTTTATGGTTAATTAAATATTTTATTATATTCGACTTGGTACATTTTTAATTCAACGCCCCACTTATATCTGCCCGAATTATAATTTTATACAAAATTTATCGTTCATATAACCTCATATATCAAGATAACGTAGTTTTACAACTAAACAGTCATTTTAAATATTTGTTGAATAATAAATCAGGCGTGATACATTTGATGACCTTTTTCTTCAGTAAAAATAACTGATATATAATATGAATTACAATTTTATAGTGTCAAAGTAACATTCTATCGAAAACTTTTTTATATTGTGAAAATTCTACTATTATTAAGTTTTGTAACAGCTTTTCATGGCTCTAGATTCGTACCTACTGTGTTCTCTGTAGACATACATTAACAGCTGATGATGACGCCATAATAGTTTATATAGTACATTACGATACGAGTGCGCAAAGTAGGTATTTCCCACACGAGAGAAGTTTGTCACCCGAGCGAAGCGAAGTTGATAAAAAAGCGAGTGTGGGAACACCTACGCAGCGCACGAGTATCGTATACTATTTTTCCTATTAAGTGCGCAAAATTCGATACCTATGTACTATATTTAAAGTGGTGGTGCAAGGGCGGTGGAGAGGGGGGTTCGGGGGGGCGAAGCCCCCCTGACCCAATATACTATTTGTAAATGATTTTGTAATAAATAGAATAAATTTAGAAATATATATATATATATATATATAATACATTATTTATTATCGTTATTACTGTTAATTGTTATTAATATTAATTGTTACAATGCAATTAATAATTTGAATAAATTTTACGACATTTTCAATTACATTATTATTTTAGATAGAATTAACCTACGATTATCGTTTTCAGTTCTGAAGAACAGCGATTGAAAAGTAAAACAAATGAAAGTTTTAACAGGTCAACTCTGCATGTCTGTATACCTATAGAGTTACTTTACCGCACGCAAAACTTCTTTACCGCACGCAAAAATTCATTACCGCACGCTAAATTATAAGATCAGTAAAGTGTGGGAAAGTGGCACTTTGCACACGCAAATACGTGCGCAAAATCGAACTTTGCGCACTAGAATAGGAAAAAGTAATTTAACGATCTTTAACACTTTGTTCACTGAAGGACTTAATAAAAACTACAAAAACATTTTGAATTTAGTGATAATCTAGGTTTTACTCTCTGGATGCTGGACCTTTTGCTATTTTGGTTTGTAAAATTCGATATATTCGACTATAAGTTTTACAAAACTCAATAGCAAAAGGTACAAAAGTCTGACGATAAACTCCCAATTTTCCCTAAATTGAAAATGCTTTTGCAATTTTAGTAAATAAAAATCTCTCAGTGTGATATAGTGACACTCCTGAGTTTCATCTTTTTTGTCACTCTCGCGTTATTTTTTAATAATAATTTATACGTTTTAAAGCCAAATTGGCACGATGTTCGTAATATTCTTTAATTTAAGAAAGGCATACAAAATGTTATAATTTAATTATTGCTAACCGTACTTTTGTTACAAATAAACAGCTTCTCAAAATAAGTATTTTTACAATAAATATATGATTCTCACAAAGAACCTCATTAAAAAAATAACAGAAAGTTTTTCGGGACACTAATTAGACAGGCCCACAAAAAAATATTTGTGTACTGACGTCCAAACCAAATCAATCTAATGAATTCTGAACTGTTATATAGGAATCTGCAATAAAAAAATGTTGGGTACTGGGCAAGTTCTAGACATAACCTCAATAGACAATAAAAAAACTGGCTTTTACAGCGATGTAAGCTTCAAAAAGTTATATTATATGGCATGTTTCGAATGAAGACTTATTACTTCATATTTTGACCCTCTCGAAATGAATTTACAGTAAAGAACAATGTCACAAAGAACCTCATAAAACCGCAAAAAAATGTTATCGCGATATAGGCTTAAAAGAGGAAGAATGTGAATTTCTCAAATTAGGAACACATTAATCCCATTTTTTTTTGATCCGCTGAATAAGAATTTGAAACGGAAAACGGTAGTCTACTAAGAAAAGTAACAGACTTTCTTTTCTGTGTATATCTCCCTATAAAAACTTATTTTTTACGATTTTTTGAGGTTATGCGCGAATTTTACTTAGAGACCCTTATTTTTTATTGCCGATTAATGTCAACGGATCCAAAAAGATGAGATTAATGTGTTATCATATCAGAAAACTCATATTCTTTGTCTTTTAAACCGATATCGCTTTAAAAAAAGTTTTTTTATGGTTTTTGAGGTTAGTTTGTGAAATTTGACGAGCGGTAATCATTCTTGCCTACAAATTCCTATTCAACGGGCCAAAATACAAAGAAATAATACTGTCTTATCTCAAATAAGCAATATAATGTATTTGTTTTAAGCCTGTATCGCTATAAATACTATTTTTTTGTAATTTTTTTCAGGTTATATCTAGAATTTGACTAATGACCCCTCTTTTTACCGCAGATCCGAATTTAGTAACCCAAAACACGGCGGTTTAGTGCAAAAAATTTTTTTGGTAGGCATGTGTTACGAATCCACGGTCAGTTTTTAAAAATTCAAAATGGAGGATCCAATATGGCGGACGAAAATAATTATATAACTTAGATTTTCATTAAAGTTCGCATATTGGGGTTCTTGGCACAGTTTATTTACAAAACCAGCGGCAATTCTTTAAAATTAAAAATGATGGAACAAATGTGTCAATATAGTCGATTCCCCGTTTGAATTTTTAAAATCTGAGGTCAAGTTCGTAGTGACCCCGAAAACCTATGGGTAACAAATTTTAACTCCTTTCCATGTAAAGAAAAATGTATGCTTCAAAACGGTATTGAAATAAACTTGAATTACATGTTTTAATACATCAAAAAGTCAGTTGATTGCAATAAGAAATTTTCATTTTTATATCTAAAAAAAGTCCATTTCAATCAAAACTCCCGAGAGCTCTATTGGTATTGAAAATTAAAATTGCTATTATTATCAAATTTACGGATGATGTAACGGCTTTAAAGGTCATGAATCTCAATATATGATCTAAGAAATTTCCATGGTCGATATTGGTCGATAAAATTAATAAATATTTCATATAAATGAAGAAAATCTTACTATCTAATTTTCTTGAAGTGGGAATTCACTTCTCATGGAGTAGTTGCACTATAGTGGCTCAATCTATTTCACTCTAAGTAATTAAAACATTAAAAGTCCATTCTTAATAATTAATTAAATATAATAAACTGATTTAACATCGATTTATTTTCTCAAACATTCCCAATAAATAATTACTAACAAAATTGAGGGAAACTAATCCAGTTTGATCAGAACCCATCGAAACTTCTACTCGGGACTATTTAAAAGTCCCAGAATTTGTCAACTTTAGGCAGCCCTTATATCAATGTTTATTTTTATATTGCACAGTGAAGGATGTTACCAAAACTATTATTTAAAAAAATACTATATTATGGGTGAGATTTAAATTAATTTTTAATGAGTACGTTTGTTAGTCAAGCGAATCGAAACAATATAGGACTCTAATTGTTAAAGAAGCAATGGGATCTGTCAGAGCTATTAATTTTAATTCTATTTAGTTAATTACTTTACATGTTTAATATAATCATGTTTTAATATTCTTTCGTTTTTTCTTTCAGAAGATGTCGACACGATACGTTTCCTTTTTAATGGGCATAATCATAGCCTCAGTAACCTGGGCATTCAGTTTATACCTCTTCTCCCGGTTATCTCAAAATTCCAACAATGTTAATCCCACTGTGTACTCATCTAATTTACCATCGAATCTAAAAGAATCGGTTTTTGATCAGAGATCAAATAAAGAACGCGAGTCATATAAAAATAGCGAACAATTACTTCAACATTTGCAAGCTGTGCCCGTAAAACCAGGAGTCACTTTAGGAGATGGTAATTGTATTTGATTATTTGTATCGTTTTATCACTAATTTAAGAAGTAAATAAAATTTTGTCACATTTACAAAATAATGTTAATTAAAAAAATTATGTTTTAGGTTTAGATGAATTAGGAATGGTTAGAAATCGTGAAGAACAGGAGAAGCGAGACATGGGGTACAAAGATTTCGCATTCAACATCTTAATCTCCGACAAACTAGACTTGCATAGGGACATACCCGATACTAGACATAAATTATGCCAAACTAAAAGATACGGAGTATTGCCAAACGCCAGTGTCGTCATATGTTTCTATAACGAACATTACGCCACCTTACTCAGGTCGCTGCATAGTGTAATTGATAGAACTCCCAAAAATTTACTTCATGAGATCGTTTTAGTAAACGATTACAGTGACAGTGATGAAGTTCATGAAAAAATAAATAACTATGTTACTGAACATTTTAATAACGTCGTAAAATATTATAAAACTGACCGAAGAGAGGGTTTGATACGTGCCAGAATGTTCGGAGCAAGGAAAGCCACCGGCAGTGTTTTGGTCTTCTTGGATAGTCACATCGAAGTTAATAAAATGTGGCTGGAACCTCTTCTTGTTAGGATTGCTAGTTCCAAAACAATTGTGGCCATGCCAATCATTGACATTATAAGTGCAGATACTTTCCAGTATACTAGTAGTCCTTTGGTCAGAGGTGGTTTCAACTGGGGTTTACACTTCAAATGGGACAGTTTGCCTATTGGTACTTTGAAGTATGATGAAGATTTTATTAAACCTATTATGTAAGTATTCACAATATTTATTTAAAACTTGTTTGGTATGAATTTTGTGAAGTTTTCAAAAATACAATGGACCATGGCTTGTGTAAATGTTCATAACACGTATTATTTCTGCTCAGAGGGTATTAAACTGGGTCATTAACCTTAAAGGGGTTCCAAAATCGATTTAAAAATTACGTTCGTATTTTTTTTTTTTTTTTATGCTTGTATTGAATTCTTTGTTTTTTAACTACTTCATCAGCATTTTGTCGTCATGTCAGAACTAGTAACTGAAGGAACAACAAAACATTAATGTAAACAATATAGCGAAATTTATTGCCAATAGTTTATTGCAATTTCCGCTTGAAAAAAATTTGTGCAAAGCCCGGCATGTTTGTAATTACAGTAGACTTACACTTATAAAACGTTTTTTCATGATTGTCTGAAACACCCACATTTCGTCGATAAACTTGTGAGGTGCGCAAGTTACAATATAGTCGAAGAGACAAACAATTGAACCATAAAATGTATTTATGTAAAATTAAAGAAAAATTTTTAACCGCTTCAAAATACCGACTCTGTAACAGTAAAAGTAAACAATCCCTATGATCGTTACCAAAATTTCAGTAAAATCGGTTCAAAAATGGTGGAGAAAATGCACAGTTTACAGACTCGCCTTATAACAATTCAGACGCGCGTGCGTACCTCTTCTCCCTCCCCCTCTCGAATTGAAAGTAGGCGTGGCCTCCTCTTCCCCCCCTTTTTCTCGTGGTGTACTGGCGCGCGCATGAATACCGCCCACTGGACCCTCTTTAAATGGTACTCAATTGTGACAATAATAATAGTAAAAAGTAAAACGATTTACTTTCATTTTGTAAAGAAACCATCAATGATATAAGTTCGGAAATAAATATTCTTACTTTATAGGCTATTGTTATGTTAATAATATTGTATAAACAGGTCACCAACAATGGCTGGAGGATTATTCGCAATGGATCGGGAATATTATTTCCGTTTGGGAGAATATGACTCCGGCATGGATGTCTGGGGTGGTGAAAATTTGGAAATATCGTTTAGGGTATGTAAAAAACGGCTATTTAATTTGTATTTTTGTAGTATTTTCGACATTCTACAAATTCCGCTTTAAGTTTCCTAATAATTTACTAATTTTGTTAGGAAACTAATTCTTACTAATGGATAATCTGCCATTCGTTTAATTTTCAGAGAAATAAAAATAATTAAAAGAAATCTACATTTTTTAGATATGGATGTGTGGAGGCAGCCTAGAACTAATCCCATGTTCCAGAGTTGGTCACGTGTTCCGAAAAAGGCGACCTTATGGTGGAGACCTCCAAGACACAATGCTGAAAAACTCTTTGAGGGTAGCTCACGTTTGGATGGACAAGTACAAAAATTACTTTACCAAGGATGCGAAAAAAATTGATTACGGTGACATCAGTGAACGAGTAGCTCTTCGAAAGCAGTTGCAATGCAAAGACTTCTCATGGTATTTGGAGAACGTTTATCCGGAACTTGAATTTCCAGATGATAGTGAGAAGCATATGAAAGCTAAATGGGCTAAAGTAGAACAAAGAGTAATCCAGCCTTGGCATTCGAGGAAACGTAATTACACGGATGCTTATCAAATTCGACTTGCTAATACAGCACTCTGCATACAAAGTGAAAAAGATCACAAGACCAAAGGGTCCAGACTGATACTCGCATCTTGCTTGCGCATAAAAACACAGGTACAGTACTACATTTTCTAATTATATTCTACGAAGACCCCAAAGTAGATATTGAGTAGTTATACGCCTTTTTTGAACTAGGGCACACTTCCTATAAAGTTTGATATTTAACAGGCATTTTTAGTCATTAAAATTGATTAACCTGTAGTCAGGTGTTTATTTTATAATCAGAAATATTTTTGTGTTTTCCTGATTGTTATTGATCAGAGTTTACTCTTGCTGGGAGCTCGGTGGGATAACCTCATATTTTTGGGCATTGAATAGATGCTAATGCCTAGAATCAAATTTTTGACCCCTTTGACCTTGAATATGTCTCAAAAACTAGAGCCAATTGGCTAATTTCGTGGTCATATTTGTATTCGAGAGCACTTCCAAAAAATTGTACCTTCATTAGACAATTTTACAGATTTTTGTTATCTATGTGAATTTTCAGTATTGCTTTAATTCGTTAATTTTCTATTAATACTGATCATCAGAAAAAAATATTTGAAATTAAAAATAATATTTATACTTCTTTAACTGTTAAATGACGATCAAAAATGAGAAATGTTCTTCTAAATAAATAATCTACATGATGCTATATACTTTATTTCATGTAAAAGTGCATCAAAATCTGTTTGAAATGAAAAAAAATCGTTTTTGTAAGATAAATATGGACCAAGTTACGGAAAGATAAATTTTACTGTTAGTAGCCCTCTAAAGCGAATGTATCTACGTGCTATACAGGGGTTTTCTGTTTTGACATCAATTTTTAATAACCTTTTCATCCCATATTTTTTTTTCAAAATCATTATTTTCTCCAGAAATTATAATAATTTTCTGGGATTTTTTAAACTTTCGGATGACATAAGTCAATTCAGCACCGAAACTTATTATATGGTAAAACAAATGTAAACTATTTAGATATTTCTGTGTAAATAGTAGACCCAATTATTTCGAACAAATTATTTCGCATTGCTGAAAATATGTAAAAGTATCACGTTTGATAAACAAAGAAGAAGGTATAAAGTGAGTTTGTCCAAATTCCATCACAAAAACGAATGACGTATTATACAGAGTCTTCATATTAAACTCCAAATGGAACACGAGCACAGAAAAAAAGAATCCAAGCAAAGAATTGCTATGAAAAAATTGAAACCCGTCACAAAAAAAACCAAAGAGGTTTTCTGATATGAAATTCAAACATTCGGAACAATATTTTGAAGTACTTGCAGATAAACTAAACGACTAGAGTAACAATGAATGAATCTATTATTAATTTTTAGTGTTGAGATACTAAAAACCATTTTATCAAAGTAATCGGTTTTTCTATGGCACGTTTATACCAAATTCTACCCCTGACGAATAAAGAAGCGAATCAAAATTTCTTCTTAATACATCAAGTTTAATAGAAACATTTAAACAATTTTATTGAAATGGTCAAGCAAAATTAATATGACATGATAATAATAAATAAAATTTTTTTAGGTCGATTCTAATAAATACCATCATTTTAATATATTTTCTTTCCTTAATAGATGTGGTACGAGACAGATAAGCAGGAACTAGTTCTTGGTCAGATGCTTTGCTTAGAAGGAAGTGAAAAAATGCCAAGATTGGGAAAATGTCACGAAATGGGTGGAACTCAAGAATGGCGTCATAAAGGAATTGTAAGTTTTCATTGTATTGTATAAATCCTTTTTTTAATTTAACTAATAATTACTGTAACTGTAAGTCCATAAATACAAACAATCATATAATTTTCTAATCGTAAATTTTGCGTTTAAAACTTTGGAATTCTTTTTAATATACATTGTGTCTGACTGTGAAACGGGTTGATATTAATTTAAATTTGGATTAAGAATTTACTTGTTTTTATGTTCTTTTACATATGTATAAATAATATTATTGTGCTCTATTTGCACTGACTGGAGTTAAGATAAATAGTAAAACTAATCTTTTAGTAATATAAAATGCCGTACTGTGCAATACTTTTACATCATAAAATTGTTAATATTTCTTTTTAAAGAATTAACATTTTCTGGTTGAGTATCATGCATTAAATGTTTACTGAAATAGCTATCTCGCATAGTTGTGAGAGTTGTAGCTAGCATGTTTCGTAAGGCCATACAATAATCACACCAATTGTGTAGTTACGGTTATAAACGTGATTGACTCAAATCATACTCACCGATCCTCCGTTTCGGATGAAAACATTTTATATGATTGTAGATTGTCATTAAAGTTGAAGTATAAACAATTTTTTGGCACTTTTTGAGTCACAATATAACTAAAATTAACAGGATACAAAATCGCTAATTAGGCTGAAATGAAAGTTTAGAACTTAAATTTGTCCACCCAAGAATGAAGGACACTGCTTATAGTGGGGGAAATTAATTTATTAACCACCAATGTAATTTTAGTTTCTGACAATGAAAATTGTATCTGTGTGCAAATCAATCACTCAAAATTTAATAACATAATATCTAAGTTTAAATTTGTAATCAGAGACTTTGAAATCCCGGAGGGAGGTAAACATTCGGAAAATACATTTATCCGAAGGTACTATTTTCCGAATTTTAATAATTCCGAATGCCAATCATCCGAAAGTGAACAAATCCGAAACTAAATTTTCCGTTTAAAATTCCGTTTAAAAGGTTGAAAATTCTGAATGTCAATTGTCCGTAAGGTACAAAGTTCCGAATGACAAAGTTCCGAATGACGAAGCTCCGAATTAATCTAGGCGCCATGAATCCTATTTTTTTTTTGTAGAATTCCTGAAATTGGTGCAATTGATTTGTTATTAAATTTCATGGAACCGTTTTTTATTAATAACATGTTGAATATGGCAAAAATGGAATTTTTTTGAAGTTCGGCAATTTTTATCTCCGAAAATATGCATTTTTTGACAAATTCGCAAAAGTGACATTTCCTGTCCAAAATGACCTAAAGAATCCAACAAAATTCATTCGGAACGAAAAATTAAAATTTTTAAATTGTTGACAAAATTTGTTAATAACAATCAACTGCACCACTTTCAGGCATTCTACCCAAAAAATTCGGATTCAGGGGCCCAAAATACATAAGAAACAACTTCATATAAAAGGCCACATCACCGTACGTGGCGCCTACATTAATTCGGAACTTTGTCATTCGGAACTTTGTACCTTACGGATAATTTACGTTCGGAATTTTGAACCTTCGGAAAATTTACTTTGGGATTTATTCACTTTCGGATGATTGGCATTCGGAATTATTAAAATTCGGAAAATAGTACCTTCGGATAAATGTATTTTCGGAATCCCCCCCCCCTTCCCGAAATCCCTTTAGTGACAAATCTTAAATGAATTGACGTAAACGAATTAATTTCATCGACATATTGAAACCTCCATTACATTCAGACTGTACAACATTTGATTGTAGAGAATTACCCAAAGTAACTCCTTATTCTATATCAGAAACTTGATAAATCTCCAAGTGCATATTTCAATCGAGTCCGCGCAATATTTAAAATTTAGTCCGACAAACTGTGCCCGTCATTTTGAAATTTTTAAACTTTAATTTCGATTCATAATCAGCAACCCAAAAAACATTACAGGTACTACCTTCAAACAAATCTGATCATGAATCATGTTTCCATCAATGCTTGCAACCCCAGATAAGTTTTCTGCGTTAAAAATGTGTTTGGAGGAAATTATCGCTACCGTGAGTAACTTTTCATTTTTGGGTAGAAAAGTTATAAACTTTCTTTTCAGCCCAATTAGAAATTTTGTATACCGCGGATTTGAGTTTGATTGTGACTCAAAAAGTTTAAAGGGTAAAACGTAAAGGGTAAAAGTTTAAACTTTAACCTTTTTCGCTCCGGGACTGGTCCATATATGGAGCAGCATTAAAAACGAACGTAATAGATGCTTATAAGGTCAATTTAATGCACTAAATTTAAGAAAAATGTTTAAAAAAATCCTGGTTACTTATTTGACCCTTAAAATTATCTTTGAAGGTCAAACAATGAAAATCTGTATTTTCACTTGGAAATTGTTATACTTACGTTTTATGAAACGCTAAATACGATTAAAATAATACAAAAATTGTAGTCACCTCTTTGACCTAAACTTTCAAGGTCAAAGTATGAAAATGCGAATTTTTCTCGTATTCAGCGACTCAGCGAGTAGGTATATCATCATTCGTACTCAGCGAGTAGGTATATCAATTTTCAAGCGTAAATACCCACTTTGACCTTCAATGTTCAAGGTCAAAGAGGTGACCAGAACATTTTTTACTATTCTTATCGTATTTAGCGGTTCATAAAACGTAGGTACATCAATTTTCAAGCTCGAATACACATTTTTATTATTTGACCTTGAATGTTCAGGGTCAAATATGAATCCCACATTTTTTTTACTATTTTTATTGTAATGAGCACGTGAAAAACGCTCTAAAACCTTCACTTGTAATTTTTTACGGTTCATATATGGACCAGCATTCCGAGTGGAGACTTGTCATAAGATGTTCATTAATTTAAGTCATGAAATACAACTAAAGTGCGAGGTTAATTTTAAAGGAAAATCCCCGGAATGAAAAGGTTAACCTCAAGTTTTATGGAACTCAGCATAAGGAAAATATTTTTTAGAGATTTCAAAGATTTTTTCGTTAATCATTTGCCTCCTGAAGAAGAATCGATACGATCGTAGAGGTCAACGCTGTAACCTTTGTCCTTTTATTTTTCAAAGTTTTTTTCTTGTATGTCGGGGAAGGGATTTTGGTTCCTTTTTTCTTTTACATTGAGAATTGTTTTTTGTAGTATTGAGGGGGAAGTCAACATCGTGGTAGGTCATAAGCCCTCCTTTTGTTCGTCAATTAAAAAACCTACCATTAAAATTTTATTTTATTCTAAAAGTCACTTTATTCAACAAATCTTTTGTTTATTAATAAATATTTTTTTATAGAATGACACACCTATCTACAATATGGCAACTGGAACTTGCTTGGCAGCCCTGAAACCGAAGAAAGACGCTCAAGTTGTGATGTTGCTCTGTACCGAAAAAGACAAGTCAACAATCACTTGGACCCTAGTAAAATCAGGTTTGCCAACAAAAGAACGAGAATCAGAAGCAGATCGCAACACAAATAGAGTTCTTTATCGAGCTAAAATGTACGATATGAAAAATTCCATCTTATAGGAGTAATACCGGCTTTCCGGCTTTCCTTTTTCTGATGGAAAATTTGATACCTTCCTTCGAAAATACTGAGAATATTTATTTGTTACCATTTGTAAGTTTTGTATTTTTTTAGTATTTAATTCATAACGTGGAATATAAGATAGTTTAATAAATAGAAATTTACGATTTATATTAAAATGAACGAAAATGTGATATTATTTTAACGAAATAATGTTTTCATTATACAGATAAACTGAACAAATTCTTTTTATTAGTTGCTACAACTTCTAAAGTAATTAAATTGCTATTGTAATTGAGGTTAAATAGAGGCTGACTAAATTAATTATTCGACTACATTTAGCTATCTAAAAAAGTAGTTATTCATATGTACTACTTTAAAGTTTAGTCGAAGATATTTATATAATACGTCAACGAAATTATAAATTAAGAAATTGAATTTTTTTCTTCCATGTTGTCATAACTAATATAAAACCTTCCTATGAATAGAATTACGAAAATCTTTTTTGCAAAAACATATCAATAATACTGGAAGATAACATAAATAGTTACGATATCTAAGACGAGGGAAGGTATCGTTAACAAGAAAAGACTGAATCTGTGGAATTTCTATGAACTACTTTTTCCAACTCGAAATGTTATATCTTATTTTTATACCAATAATGGGCCATGTTTGTAATATATGTATATGCAATATTGTAAGTAGCCTTATTAATAAAATTCGCCAAACATTTGTACGAAATAATGTATCAATTTAGTAGCGGCTAAATACTGAATGGATGTCTGTGAGAATACTCTATTAGGACTTAAAACATAATTCGTGACCAATTTAACTACAATAAAAATCTCAATTTAGTACAATAAAAAAAATGTTAGTGGGATGTGGTATATTTAATGTTTTACCGATTGTTTGGAAAGAAATTGATTTTATATCCACTTGCTCTCTACTTCTTTATAATTTTATAACTACCGTTATTAATGGCGTTGAAACGTAATATTTTATAATTTTATGTATTATATACAGTAAATTGAATCTCATTTTGTTATAAAAATTTACATTGTAATATATAATTGTTCACATTTAATGACAAATATATTACGTAATCCTAACACCATATTGTTTTTTATTATGCGTCTGAAGAATATTAACTCGTGGTGCAGTGAGATAAATGTTTGTTTACAGTTAACCCTTTAAGACCCAAATGTGCACAATTTGCACATGGATTTAAGCATCGTTTTATGTATAAAATAAAAATTTACAAGCAATGGAAACATCTATCTGCGACTAGTTTTGAGGCTGCTCTTTCGATTGTCGCTACTTAAATTTTCGAAAAATGACGTTTAACACATTTTTTTTATCTTCTAACCTATCAGAAACGTGTTCCCGATGGTTTTACTTCGAAATTATACATTCACATATTTTCATTTCAAAATGGCCTCTGAACATTGAAAATTTTTGAAATTGAAGAAAATGCTATTATTTCTGATAGGTTTAATTTGTGGTAAAATGGTACAAATAAGTTATTACGAGTTTTGTATGACCTATTTTGATTTACGGAAGAAGCAATTCCCATAAAATCCAATTTCAAGACGGCGACTGCCATGTGCTCCGTAGACATACGCAGAAGCTATATTGGATCTGCAGTATTTTGATTTACAGTAAACTGACTCAAGATTTCAGTTTAGCGATGACTGAAGCCTATGAGATTGTTAATTAGCAAATTTCACACTCGTAATAACTTATTTATACGATTTTACTATAAAGAAAACATAGTAGATCCAAAATAGTAGCATTTTCTTCAAATTCAAAAATTGTCAACGTTCAGACGCCATTTTCAAACGAAAAACCAAATAAATCAAAATTTGTGAATGTATAATTTTGAAGTAAAACAATCGAGAACACGTTTCTGATTGGTTAGAAGGTAATCTGAAAACGGTATCATAGTTAAAATTGCAACTAAAAAATCACGTTTTTTTCAATATTTTTGTAAAAAAAATGTGCTAAACGTCATTTTTCGAAAATTTAGGTAACGCCAATAGAAAAAGCAACCTCAAAACTAGTCGGAGATAGATGTTTCCATTTCTTTTAAATTTTTATTTTATACATAAAACGATGCTTAAATCGATATGCAAATTGTGCACATTTGGGACTTAAAGGGTTAATGTAATAGCTGCATAGTAAAGCTACCAGAATTTAGAATTTGATCTTATGGTAAGGAACTGTATCCTGAAATCATCGTAATCTGAGATTCGGTTAAATTTGTAATAGTTAATATAAGAATTTAGAATATTAATGTTTGGATTATTATGTGAAATGTAGTATATTTACATGCTTACAGTTTCACCGAAAAAGAGATAAACAAATATACACACGCGCCATTCGGATTTTCTGCGAATTTTTCGACGCATTGTTGACTTTTGTGGTTCAAACAACAGAATTTAATGTACGATTTATTAACAAACTACACGATCCACTAATGTTTTCTTACATTAGATTTACAGGCCTTTATTTGTGGTTCGGCTATTAGCATCTCGACGCTATGCGGAGGTAGTATTTTCAATGTGTACAAAGATGCTGTTAATTTTCTTCGTTGGTCGTTGTAGTACGTACATTGTCACAATAAATGGTTTAGATTTTCATTTTCTTGACCGCATGTACATTTTGGATTGTCTACAATTCCAACACGGTATAGCGATTCTTCTAGGTTGTAATGGTTCGCGCTAACTTCTGTTAATTGTAACTATGAACTCTCTGTTTAATTGCAATCCGAAATACCACGGTTTTTTCTTGTTTTTGAAAAATAGTTGAAAGTAGGTCGTGCCTGTATTAGAACTATTATCTTTCAGTTTCTAAATACGCTGCTTTTTTGAAATATTCGAAATGGTCAGTAAAAGTGACGGTTTTTATATCAAGCGATTGTTTCATTGCAGCTTCTTTAGCTGCTTCATCGGCTGGTTCGTTGCCCTTTATACCCGAATAAGATATGAATTTGATGAACAAATTCCACATTAAATTCTGTTGTTTGAACTGCGCATGTCAACAATGCGATAATGTTTCATTGTTCAAAATGCTGCTTAACATAATAGACAAATAGACTCAACTATTTTGAAATAGTCATTTCAGAAAATGACTACCTCTACCGAGAGAAATTGTATAAGAAATTGTCATAAAAAATATGGAAAGGAGTCAATATTTACTTTTTAAAAATATTTGTAAACTATATACATCATAGTATATGAAAAGTTCGCTTTTCTCCCTTCGTTCTCTATTTAAGATAAACAAGGAAACAAAGATAAAAACAAAAAAGCAATACTGCGCTAAGTTTGTGAATGTCCCACTCTAGCCAATTAAAAAATGTATTATTCAATGCCACACAAATTTAAATGTCGTGTAACTAGTCTATATATACACGTGAATATACGACATGTACTATGTATTATCATATCTTGACCCCCGACGGTCCTTCTTATGACCAAATGAAAATCCACTTCAATAACGGGAGACACGGGCTCGAAGAAAACAGCTGCAAACGTCGCGTCGCCACCTGGCGGCATCAAAACAGATGGATTGCGGCAGTCTTTACTGTGGATTTTTAGTAAATACAAACTTTAACTATGAATAATAGTAAATATAAAGATTTACTACTAGACATTGTGTGTAATGAGGAATACACTAGATTATAGTTATTTTAACTATATTTGTCATATTTATTTAATTCATTCTACATAGTTGATTTTTTTTTAACTATGAAGAGATAGTTGGTGTAACAAAATTATAATAAAATCGACTATGAAAGTGAAATTTAACCATTTTTCATAGTAGTTTTAACTATATTTTTCCAACTATGTGATATAGTCGATTTAACTATGGATTTTTGTCTCAGTGAACATTGAATTCGGTATACTACATCATTTATTTGCATTGTGGGTAAATTATCATTAAACGATTTTATGCCTGCTGTATTAACATTGAAAGGTTTATGAATTCTAATTTTTTTATCAGCTGATATTTTTTATAAAATCAGCTATTTTAGTAGATTGAAATTTATTATATAATGAATGAATTCGTTTTTTTTTAAACAATCTGCTGTAATATAATTTTATATTTATAATTACCTTTCTGATATTAATATTATATTAATACATCAGCGAACATTTGAATTAATCATGAAGACAGTGGGAGGAGAATTAACTTATAAAATATAGATGTTTTTCATTTATTCTTTGTAAAATAAATATCATATAAAATATTCAATTTCTGTACAAAATAGTATTTTAATTACAGATTAATTATTGACAATATAAATTATAATATACAAATTCGTTGCATAAAAACTAACTTTTTTAATTTATGTATTTCTAAGTTGAACAATAGATATTTCGTATATACAGTATCATATTTCGTACCTCGTCTATGAAATACTACTTCAGTTCATTTTTCAACTTAACTCTAGTTGAATTAGAATTTGAATAGAAATATTCCAAGAAGTGTATGCATTACTTCCATTTAACAAACATATCAGGAAATTATTTATTTTAAAAAGTGCACCCTTTTCCGAATTAAACTAGTTCTAGACTTCCATTGCCAAACAAAATGACTAGAATTACGATTAGATACAACGACTGTAAAAATCAGCATTGCTTTTCTTATGTAAAATATACATTTTGTTTACACAAGGAAACTCTGTTGATAAGTTACTACAAATATTAAAATTTCGAACAAATTCTTTCATGGAAACACTCGGTGCAATACATTTTAATGTAAGTATGATTAGAGATGCGCACGAGACGAAACTGGACGATAATTCGTCAATCTCGATCTTAATTTCGAAAACTCTTGAAGTTGGCAGATCTTTTCGACCCTTTAAGATATCTCGTCAAAACAAGGTTTTGACTTATTTATATTTTTATTGACTACCTTCTCCACAATAAAGTACTTCGAATTTCGAAAAATCGACTATCTCAACCCATGCTGATATACATTTTTGTTGAATGCAAGCAATGAACATGTTGAGATCTTGAAGGGATCTTGACAAGAATTTTCACATAGTAGTTTCGCGTGTCGATCACGAACACTAGATCCAATCTTGGTCTCTAATCTCGTCTCCTACGAATGTCTATGTCATTAAATTTCCGTTGATATATTATAAAATTAGGCTGTAAATTGATTTTTAAATACTGCAAAACACTTCTAGACAATTGTCACTAATAAAACAAAAGGGTAAATCCATCGAGGTACTATAAATATGATCTAAATTCATTCAGTCAGATTTGCCCTAAAAATACTGTTGGAATTACAAATTTACAAAAATGTCTTATAATATAGAAAAATATACATTATTCTCAGTTTCAAACCCTCATTTAGTTAATAAATAGCAAATTCACAACTTAAAATTATCTCTCTTGCTTATAACTTAAATATAAATTTACAAAAGTTTACAATTCATACTTATTCATGATAAAAGTTTAATTGATCAATCCCTTTCATAATTATCATATTCTCGCAGAAAATGTACACATCCTAAACAGATGGTAACAGATCTAACCACGATTGATGTCAGTAATATAATTACTGACACCAATTGAAGTATTTAATAAAACTAATACGATTTTTAATAGCGTGTTTACTCTTCAATGGTTATACACAGACTTATTTGACAGCTTCAAAATCCGATCATTGACATACGCACGTGTAGACAAGAGAATGAAGGAACATGAACATATGAATATAAATACTAATTGTAGTATAAAATACAAGTTCTTTACAATATGCCTCGTTTTCATAACCTCGGTTGATCGATCTTATTCAATATTCGATCCGGATTGAATTGAAATTGAAAAAAACACTTGACACTAACTACAATTTACACTTGTTGCATTTAAAATACTGTGGTTGACAAATTACTAAGTTAGACTGATAGTCACTGTATCCCCAATAACTGAATTATTTTGACTGTTTTTTAAGCAACGAAGTTGTAATTTTAATACTTTCATCGACACACTTTCAGTGACTAAATGCATCCAGTTTAATCTCTTCATATTTATTTATGATGTCATCGTTCTTTTTCAGCTATCTTCTAACAATCCTTTTATGATTCAATTTATGACTCGCATCTGATACATTGAATTTTCAACATTTGATATTGACATCCCACATTTTTTTTATATTTACAAATGTATACATTATGGACAGTTTTATCCATTACCTACGAAACTCATTTCTTTTTCTCACAGTCTGTAGTTTTCTGTATAATTAATTTATTTCTTTGACGAGTAACTTTCGTTGTTGGTTTCATGCTCATTGCAATTTGTTTAAGACCTTGTTTCGGGCTCCTGACTGGACTTCTGCTATGAGTATGAGTAACTGCTGAACCTTTCAGTAAAGCTTCTACATCCGCCAATCGTCTTCTCAAGTCTCGATTTTCTTTCTTATATTTCTCTAGTTCGGAATGTCCATCTATTTTATCGTATCCTGAACTACTTGTTTCTTCCGCATAGTATCTTAACATTAAATGAATTTGTTTTTCGTACTCGGTTTTTATTAATATCATTTTTCTTTCAGCGTCAGTCTGCTGTGCTTCCAACGCTCGATTTTGCTTCTCCAAAATTTTCGAAGTATGATTAAGGTCAATTACTTTACAAAAATATTTAACGAATAATGTTCTGAGCTCTCCGACCGATAGTTTTGCTAGGTCGTTGCCTAAATCGAATAACATCTGCTCACCTTTTTCGCGCTGGGACTGATTATCATTTAAATGACTTTTACCACAAATCAGTTCATTTTTCTGTTCAATCATCACGTCGATCGCTTCAATGTTTTCTCGAATAAACAAGAGTTCACGTTCACCTTTCGGATTTAGGGACTGTTCGTACTGATACTTTTCGTCTAGATTAAATCTTCTAGATTCTTCGATAAGTCGGTCTTTGGTTGTCCTTAAGTTATCTATTTCCTGCCTAAGTACTCTAGCCTGACGCTCTTTACTATCAGTATCCGCAGTGCGTTCCAAATCCATTGACTTTTTCTCCATTTCTTTCAATAAATAATCTAAACGTGAAATTCTAGCGCTAACATCCACTAAATCCTTCTTTTTGTCCATACATTCACTTTTGGATCGCAAACTATTTTGATCTTCGTCACTGTCGGACAAAACTTCTTTAACTTTCAACGAAGTCAAATGATACTTTTCATCAATTTCTCTTAGTTTCTTCTGATCGGCCGCCAGTTCCTCGTCTAATTTTAACTTTCGGTACACTTCCCGTTTTAATTGCTTCTTCAGTTTCTCCATTTCTTTTTTCGACGAATTCAAAGATGCTTGTAATTCCGATTCCATATTTACAGAGTTATCAGCAATTTTCTTAATCTTTCCGATGTCTTTTAGTCTCTTCTTATAATGAATTGCTTGATTTTTATATACTTCGATTTCCTTACAATCGAGGGACCTTTCATCGTCATTTTTATCCAACAACGCATTCGTTGCTTGCGCCAGTTGAGTCCTTGCATTAAAATATTCTTCTTCCAATTTACTTTGTTTTCTTTGGAATTTTTGTTTTGCATTCTCTCTAGCACGTGCATCGCAGTTTCGTATCACATCGATTATAATGTGCTCTTTCATTTTTATAGTATTCTGTAAATCCTCCATTTGCTTCTGAAGGTGTCCCAAACCCGACTGGATTTTTTTTACTTCGAATTGTTTAGCTTCAGTATTTAGTATCAAAGATTTTAACATTTTTCGATGCTCGGGATCCATTTCTGGTTTCAGTACATCAACCGTCAGTTCAACACCATTATTATCTCGGGTTGTGTCAAAAGTTTCTGTACTTAGTTGCGCATCTTTATCGTTACTATTCATTAGCGTCGGAGATTCTTGAAGATCGTGAATCGAATTTTCTATATTAGAACACTCAACTTGTTCTAAATTGTTAGTAAATTTTTTCACCTCGTTACCCATTTCAGAATACGGTAGGATAGAAATTCTTCGTGAACCTGGATTTCGTACAGGCGTTGGTTTTGCAATTGGAACAAAATTATTGTTATTGACTAAATGCATCACTGATGACTCTCGTTTATTAATGTTACTAACATCTTTCTTCGGTAAATCGATTATCGAATCAGTCTCCGACCGAAACTTCTTCATGTACATATCAAGCTTATCTAAAAAATCAGGATTTTCGGAATCTGTGTCACTTTGCTCGTCGTCGTCGTAAACGTCACTTTCGGTAAGTGAACCACTTTTTTCCCGCATTTTCCAATGATTCGATTCGTCCGATTTTTCATCCGTTTCTGTGACTTCTTCGATTCTTTCCAGTGACCGTCTGGAATTTTCTGCATATCCTTGTAAACTACCGGAATCATCACCGACGATACATTCTTCGTATTCTTGTTTCATACACAACCACTGTTCAATTTGTCCCTGTTCATTAACAGGTAGCACATTTTGTGACATAAGTTTATTAAACAAACCTTCTGCATTTAAAACAAGTTTAGACCACTGCGATGCTGCAAAAGCCAACCGAAACAAATCCGGATTTGGACTCTGATCTCCTGATGTTTCGGATGTCATCATGTCTTGCATTTCATCACCAGTATGCTCAGTGTCTTCATCCGGTTGTTCACCCGATGATGTAAAATGATTGAAGTCGTGCATTCCATACTGGTAATAATTTTCCAACATTACATGTTGATGATTCCAGAGTCTTTGATGAAACATTGTACTCGATTTTTTCATCGATTTATACTCGATTAGTAACTAATCTCGTAAATAAAACTATAAAAATCGAATACTCACATTAAATAATTTTCAATTTCAATATAGTTGTAAACATTTTTGTAATGTTGAAACTGTCCCAAATACACTTTTGACGTTTCTTGTATGTAGGTCAAAATTAGTTTCAGTTGCTTATTGTATTAAACAATAACTAATTAACTGACATGAAATCCGCGCGTTATATTATTGGAAGATTTTTCATGTATGGCATTTTGAGTTTAATTTTACCTGACTTGAAGAGTCACTTTAAAAAGTAACTACAGTTTAAAGTGGGTTCGGAATCACTGTTAATCTTGTTAAACTATTGTTGGTTCCTTCTTTGATTAGAATTAGAATAGTTGAATTTTGTTACTTCAATTTCTAATTCTGGTTCTTTAGAGACTGCAGCTGTACATTGCAGTATGTATGCGAGTGTCCACATTGTTGAACGTATGCATGCATGCACAATGAAAAGCGACCAAACCTAACCTTCGAATTCTTTGGTGCGTTCCCCTTTCCTCCCCCACATTGGAAGATGCAGCAACGGTCACTGTGCGAATCAGACTGTGTCGACTAACGTAGACTACTTAAAACAGATGGCAGCACTGTTTACTTTAACGTATTCACGCACACATGGGCATCAAGTAAGTTGAAGGCATTTAATTGGCGCTGTAATCACAATTTTATCGCTGCCTTGTTTGAGTATCTTTGTATTTCTTTGCATCTATGGTTGATTCCAGACTTTCTTTTACGAATTGGTGATTATACCTGCAAATTAAAAGTACACCATGAGTTAATTTTATGTTAAAAGATATTTGGTGTATAAATATCCTATTCAGCAATTCCTTTCTTATAATCTTTCTTTCCGTGATGATTGACATTTATGTAATAAATAAAGGGGTTAAATAACGTCTTCACTCATTTTTTAAAATTTAATAATACAGTAATCGATTGGTGGATCAATTTCTAAGAAATACATTCAATTATTCTTATTTATTTAGTATATTTGCTTGAAGGGTTACTGTAGCAAAATAGATATAAATATTTATAGCTGTATAAATAAAAAAACTAAACAAATTCAAGTAACGATATTTGCAGACACTGCCTACACCTTAATTGCCATTAATTATTCACATAAAAAATATGTAAACGTTATTTTGAAAAAATGAAAAGATATTTTTGATATATGCAATAAAATTCCACTTATCCTGTTCAATTATCAACAATGAATCACTTCAGTGTCTAAAATCGAAATTTCCGTTTTGGAATTTTAACATAATTGGAATATTTTCTTTCAATTAATTACCAGTTTTAATTGTAATGAATATGAAACAATACAAATCATTGAAATTAACCGATTAACGTCAAAAAGGACATTTTTCACTATCCAATTTCAATAGAGAATTTCGTAATATAACCAAAGTTAAAAAAAATTGAAAGAAACATATCCTACTATTTTCGAGGTCGCTCTTTTCAATGGTGCAGTCCAAATATGTCTAAAATTTTAATTTATTTATAATTTTGGCATAAACAAATAAAAAATACGATTTTTTCAGGAAAATTTTTTTTTTAAATTCAACTTCTGTCCCGCATATCTTGTTTAAAATGACTTAAAATGTATCATAATCGTAGACGCGATAGTTGTACTTAAAAGTAATGCTGGTGGATTTTTTAAATTTGCGCGACCAAGATGGCGGCCTAATCGAGAATATTCTTCCCAGATATTCGCGTATGCAAATATAGCATGTTTTGAAAAAGAATCTAAGTGAGACAAAAATGTGTTATTAAGCTTTTGAGGTCGCTGATCACGAATCTGAAGTCAGAATTTTGAAATTCAAAATGGCGGATCCAATATGGCGGGCGAAAATTCGTTCATTCCCTCCATTTTTATGAAACTTAATACTAGGGGATAATTTAGGTCGCTGATCACAAATCTGAAGTCAGAATTTTGACATTCAAAATAGCAGACCTCGAAAATAGTAGGATATGTTTCTTTCAATTTTTTAAAACAATTATAATTTTATAGTAGGCGAATAAAAATACGATTATAGCAATGAAATAAGTGAAATGCTTACAAAAACAATAAATACAAAATGGGCAACAATATTCACAAAACGTGATTTTTGAAACTTTTATTAAGCCACTTAGTTGGTTCTAGTCTTTTTGTGAGTGTTAGCAAACTGTTCTAAATGCTGACCATCTTATTATGATACTTGGTTATTACACGCGCAAGACGGCTTTCCAAGAATACCAAAATCTACGGTCGACTAAATACACCCACATGCACACTTTCATGAACATGTGGGATACTAGACAGGTCTAAGGAAAGCGTGTTCTCCATGGTAATTTTTAACATCTAAAAACATTTCAGTGCACTTTTCGGAAAAACTAAATTCTTATTTAGAAATTGTTATTAAAAAGTTAATACAAATATTATGGAGATTTAATATTTCCGCATAATCAACTTCTTATACATCCACACTAATATGACTTAATAATAGCATTATTTATTTATTATGTTGTAAGTAATCTATTATAAGTGAAAGAAAATAAATATTATTGTAGATAAACAAAGTAAAAGACCGTTACATAATGAGTATATCTGATTTCTTTATCTTTTACCAAATTCAGGAAAATAATATTGAAGAAAAAGAAAACATAACAAGGTGAATTGAGTTGAAGGTCAAGGCGCCTCTTGTTTGTTTACATAAATTCAACCACTTGCTATGAAGTACTGAGATAAATAAATTCGCGAAAAGACAAACTCGTTAGTGAATTTGAGACTTTATTATTTACAAATAGAATACATTAAGGCTACAGAACAGTGCTGAGTAGTAGATTTAAAGAAAATATGAAGGAGTGTAGTTCTTTTTACTAACCTCACTATGATATCGCCATTGAAGTTAGTTTTCTTGAAAGTCGGTGTTCAATAAGACACGATTATCCTCAATATCTTTACATCAATATTCCTCCAGTATTCCGCTGTCAATTGTTACATTACTTGGAAATAAAAAAATTTTAAATTCCTCGAGAAGCAAGAAAACACAAGTATGTACTGAGGCCGTTGAGCCTGAAAACTGTTTCCGTGCCGGTACTTTCACTGCCATCTCGGCCATGGCGTTTTTTACACCACTAGAGTACACTGAGTGTACTCATGACTCTTACTGCCATCTATGATAAGCTTCGGCGTCAAATAAAATGGCGCAAAAATCTCGCGCGTAAAAAGTATTCGGTTTTGAAAATTCTTAAGTATCAATGTGACTGTACACCAAATAATGAAGACGAATACCAAATTCCGATATCATTTTAGTTACCAAAAATTTTAGACACAATGGAATATATATAAAATATATATTTATAGGTAAAACCGTTGTTTCTTCGAAAAATTATGTTTATAATGATCATTTTACTCCACGTTTCATTGATCAGTTACCCTTTGTCATAATCATCATATTCTGACAGAATTTTACACATATCTTAAACACATGCTAACATCTAACCACAATTGATGCAACTAATAAGTTCTTCTCATATCTTCGAATGATCGATCATGTCTTATCGACTTAGTAGACAAATTCCGGATTCAATGAAGTCTAAACACTTTATCTACAATTAACTTTTATTCCACATAAAATAGGGGAGGTCGGGGTATTTTTTGACACATTTTTATTTTCTCCAGAAACTCTAAAAAAATTGCTTTTTCTCAAAATTTCAAAGCTTGATTTTGTGGTACGATAAATAACCTTTCATTTGGTACCAGAATTTGACCTAATTGTTTAAAATTGTACACTCTGTATCAGCTGGCGCAAAAAACTGGTTTTTGAGATTTTAAAAAATCTCGGGGTATTATTGGACAGTCTTGTAAATCGCTAAAAAAATGAAAACTATTGCTGGAAAACGTTTATTTGTTAATGAAACCGAAAGAATATCTATATTATAATGAATAAAATAAAGTAAGGCACGTGAAAGTGTTCCGGTTTGCTCCGACACAACTCAAGTAAACACCTCGATAATAAGCGATACAATGGGCTATGTTTCGGCGATTTTCTTTCTCGGGCATATTTTTCATGCAAATTATGCAGAAATCAGTATTTTCCTCCGCATCAGTGTCCAAATCACAGAAGTGTCCAATAATACCCCGAACGCTCATTTTTACAAAATGTCGGCGTATAAGTAACAATGCAAATTTCATCAAAAACTCTTATATGCGTCAAACGCTTATAGTTCTAAGAATATTATAAATATATTTACCCGACTTGGTTCTTCGAAAAATGTTGTAAAAATGACCAAAACACTAAGTGAAAAAAACACTTTTTTAACACTCCGGGAGTAGAACTCGATTTTGCGCCCTGTAGTGAAATCTTCGGGCGCAAATTATCGAGCCCCACGCTCGTCGTATTAAAAAATATCGTATGGATCACGGGCGAAATATAAATCTCCAACGAGTGTGATTGTCACCCTCGCTTCGCTCGTGCGACAAACTTCGCACTCGTCGAAAATCGATAATTACGCCCTTGTTACATAATATACTATACAAACATAAAAATTTCATTTTATATAATAGCGAGGTAACAATGCGTCAAAATAAGTCAAGTGCTTACTAAAAAATGAGATTATAATATGACGAGTCGATGCTAGTTGATGGAGACTCCAAGCGTTACAAACGGAAAAAATATCGCGCTGTCCAACAATACCCCGACCTCCCCTACTTTGGTTGACCAAAAATAAATAAGTTGGACTGATAGTCACTATATCCACACTAGGCCAGTCTTATACAAAAAAGAGGCGATTTTGGGAGTGGCGAGATTTTTTTAAATGTTGTTGGAGTATCCTGGAGAACTTAATTCTGAGTTTTTCGTTTCTGTCTTTTTTCTTACACATGCAATCGAAAAATAACTACAGTCGAACCCCCGTTATTGAATATCGTCGGGACAACGTCAAACATTTATGTTCCGTTAACAAATACTTGAGAAAAAATGGACCCTCCACCAACAAGTTACTTTTTGGTTTAAGAACATGTTTTCTTCCGCCGTGCATGCGCAATGCTTAGATACAGAAAACATTTGAAATTTTGAATGCAGAAACGTTCAAACATGTCAAATGTCATAAATGATCGAATCTGTCTGCATTCGAGTCCGTTCACGAATTGTTTTGAATAATTCTTGCCGACTGCCGTATATATTCACATAAAATCATGAATAAGAATAATGAAGATTTGAAGTAAGTAAGTAAGTAAGTATGAATTCTTGTTGCAAATGTTATTGCACAAAATTCTTGCGAAAGGTGATACGTAAGTAAAGAAACCAATTGGGAAAATTAATAATAGAATATTTGTAATTTATAATAATAATAAGTTTCCAGTGATTAAAAGATTCAACGAACCAATTACCGTACGGTCTGATCTTTCGCATTCAACTAGCATGTGTGCTATTCAAGTAAAAAATATTTGTAATTACTAACAGTAATATATCGTATGCATTTTTATTACGCTTTTTAGTAAAAAGAAAACGGGTCTGCCTATCAGCTGAGCAGAAAGTTCTTGAGCAATTGGATGATGGAGAAAAGTATTTCCCAATCGACTATTTCGCATATAATCCGAGATCGAGCAGAAATGAATCAACGTCTAGAGAAATTACCATGGCAACGTTTCAAAAAAACGATGGTCAGGATTTGAAGAATCGACTCGTGAGAAAATAGTGTATTCATGGTTCATTCAAAATCGAGCAGCAAATATACCAGTCTGCGGTGCTACCCTACAAGAAATAGCAATACAAGTTAACTTAGAACTCGATTTGGCTCCCAATTTCAAAGTCAGTGTAGGGTGGCTCCATAAATTCAAACAACGACACGGAATTAGAGAGTTAACTGTGCAGGGAGAAAAGGTATCAGCTAATTCCAATGACATCGATGAATTTTGTGTACAATTACATTTAATTAGTGCGAAAGGATATTCAATAGATTGCATTTATAATGCGGAATGAAAACGCTGGTAGAAAGGAATGAGCGATGAGCATCCTAAAGAAAAGTCCCAAAATACCGGGTGACAGTTATGACTCAGGATCAGATCGAATTCCACTTTTGGCTATTGGCAAGTCCAAAAAGCTCCGGTGCTTCCGAAATATTGACGTCCTTCCTCTTAATTACACAAATCAAAAGAATGCCAGGATGGATGAAACAACATTTCTCCACTGGTACAAGAATATTTTTCTCCCAGTCATTAAAGCTAGAGTGAATTTGCCAACAAATCCTTATTGATCCTGGACAATGAGCCGTTTCAACGACTGAAGAACTTAATGAAATTGGTATTTAACTCTAAATGTGACCTCATTAATTCAGCCTATGGATCAAGGAATTATTCGGATAGAAAATAACCGAAAAAAATCGTGGAGGACTGTTTTATATGCCGAAAACCGTTAGGCACAGAAAACTTTTACACAGCTAAAACAAGCAGTTTCACAACGAGCCGGGAAAACTCTTTTACGGTGTAGTAAGCAGCGAAATATTGAAGAACATCAACGTTTATTGAAAACCGTGGAAAACATTACTATGCACCGTCCTTGCTACAAGCAATATACAGATTTCAGGTCGTCGCTTAATGTTTACGAGGTCTATGGATACGACAACTCAGAAATAAGCTCTCCAGCAACAATATTAAAAAAAATCTCGCTACTCCATTCACTTACCCACTCAAATGTATAAGATGACTAGGCAACACTCGCTGAATACTTTTAACTTGTGGTTGTATAGCAACGAAGCTTACAGTTTTAATACTTTCCATCGACACTCTTTTAGCGACTAGATGCACCAACGATTTCCTTTTTTAACTTCTCATATTTACCTATGATATCATCAAGCTTTTCCGGAAATCTTAGTTTATACCACTGAAATGCAACAAAAGACAACAGAAAAAAATCCTGATTTGGACTCATCACCTCAACTTGCATTTCATCAACATTATGCTCAGTGTCTTCATCCAGTTGTTCACCTGACGATGTAAAATGATTAAACTCGTAAATTCCATATTGGTTATAATTTTCCAACGTTACATGTTGGTCATTCCACTGTCTTTGATGAAATTGTACTCGATTTTTTCATCGATTTTATCTTCACGTCTGCAATCAAAAGCAAAATGTTATGATTTATATTCAATTAGTAATTAAGCACGTAAATAAAACTATAAAAATCGAATACTCACATTAAATAATTTTCTAGTTCAATATAGTTGTAATGTCGACATTTTCCAAATACACTTTTAACGTTTCTTGAAGGTACGTCAAAATTACACTTTCGGAAGCTTATTGTATTAAAAAAAAACTGTTTCTTTGAATAGAATTAGAAAATTTGCGTTTTGTTAGTTCAATTTTTAATTCTGGTTCTTTTGAGACGGAAGTATGTATCTTTTACGAATTGGTGATTATCTGTACCTGCAAATAAAAAGTACACCATGAATTAACATTATGTAAGAAGTTATTATTTGGTGCACAATAAATTTTCTATTCAGCAACCTTTCTTATAATATTGCTTTCCGTGATGTTTGTCATCTTTGTAACAAATAAATGGCTACGAATGCCTGAATCGAAAAATGGAGTTAAAAAATATCTTCATTCATTTTTTGGAACATTATAATACAATAATTGACTGCTGGATCAATTTACAAGAAATACTTTCAATTATTCTTATGTATTTACTATTTTCGTTTGAAAGGTAAACTTTTATAGCGAAGTACATATAAATATTTATAGCTGTATAAATAAAAGAACAAAAAAAATCTCAAAACGGAACGAATCAATTATTTATCATAAAAAATGACACATAAAAAATGAATAAATATTATTTCGAAAAATTAAAAAGATATTTTTAATACTTCGGGAGTAGAACTCGATTTTGCGTCCTACATTGAAATATTAATAACACGATATAATATAATATAATAACTAATAAAATACTTGTAACATGAATCTGCGCAATCAAAAACATAACCCATAAGGACTAAATGCAGTCAGCGAAATCGAATTTTTGCAGCTTTAGTACCGAAAAATAATGTTCGACACACGGCCGTAAGACTGTACAGCGTTGTATCAAAAAATACTATTTGTTCAAAAATTATTTTCATTCTGTGCAATAACAAACAATATTATCAAACGATAGAAGAGCTCCTTAACAAAACCATAATTTATTACCATTACTATTGTTAAGTTTAAAGCCCATCTTTTTTATAACACTGTTATGCAAGTCCTAGATTCGACATTCTGAATTAAACATACGATTGACTTTAGTAACATTGATATGTATATCTGTGTGACTTTTGTTATTAAGAAAAACTGGCGTTTGAATATAAAAAGTTTTGCAGATTTTACTTGATATACGGTAAAGTTAATTTATCCAAACCAACAATACTTTCAATATAAAATAATATTACAAAAAAAAAATTCCATATTTCTACTTCTGGAGGATATGGGAAAGGCCATTTTGACTAGGGCGCTTTGTGCGCCCCGCGGACCAATCATCGTGTCTCTTCTGAACACAACCTGATGGCAAGGTGGGACAACATACGCCGAGGACAGCGATTTTATTACTAGATGTAATGTAAATGTTTTAAACAGGGGTAATGCACCCACTTTTGTAAATGCAATTAGAAGAGAGGTAATTGATTTGTCCTTATCCAGCATGTTTCTCGATAATTTTATTTTCAACTGGCATGTGGCCAGTGAGGAATCAATGTCTGATCACAGACACATTAGGTTCGAGCTGGCATATGATCAGGCTGATGAAACTTCTTATTTTAGAAACCCGCGTCTCACTAACTGGGGAGACTTAGCGTCACGAATTAGGGAGGGCGAGGAAAATCTTATAAGAAATATCCGTAGCACCGAGGAACATGAACAGGCGGCCGAAGTGTTAAAAAACCTATTAACTACGTCCTATCTGGACAGCTGTGCTGAAAAATGCCGAACGGTCAAGAAAAGAACCACGGTGGAACAGCAAGCTTGAAAAGCTCAAGAAACTGGCCAGAAGCCATTTCAACAAGGTTAAGAAATCTCAGATTTCTCAGGAAGAGTACAGAAGTACTCTCACTACCTACGGTAATGAGCTGAGAAAGGCCAAAAGAATAACCTGGAGGAAACACTGAGAGAAAATTATCGAGACCCCGCAAGTTGCTCGCCTCCAAAAAGCTATCAAAAAGACACACACGAACGACCTTGGACCCCTCAAAAGAGAGGACGGGAGTTATACCACCAACAGAGAAGACACCTTGGAACTACTAGCGAGCTCCCACTTCCAGGTTCGGTGGTTCTTTTCCGAAAGCCACAAGTCCTGCCCCAAAAAAATGAAGAACGACGGAACAGGATAGGTAGAGCAAGAAATCTTGCCGGGGAAACAGTACAGAGTCCCTAAAGACGTATTTGGTGGAGATTTTTCGGGCCAGCATTCGGTTAGAATACGTCCCCCTGGCATGGAAGGAGGTTAAAGTTGTATTCATACCGAAACAAGGTAATAGACCCATGGACGACCCGAAATCATTTAGACCCATCAACCTCAGCTCTTTCTTGCTAAAAACCCTGTAGAAGCTGATAGACATATACATCAGGGACATAATAGCTGAGAAGACGCCACTCCATCGGTTCCAATTCGCGTATAGAGCGTGGAGTTCTATGGTGACAGCACTCAGTTCACTGGTGTCAAACCTAGAAGCTGCACTTCAGTTCAAAGGCATTGCCTTAACGGCCTTTTTGGACATAGAGGGAGCTTTTGATAATGCCTCATTTGTGTCTATTGAGAAGGCCTTCACAGACAAGCATATCGAAGGAGAGGTCAGAAGATGGATCATGGATATGCTGGAAAATAGAATTATCTATATCAGCTTAGGAGGCTCAGAGATCAAAATCAAAGCAAGCAGAGGGTGACCCCAAGGGGGAGTTCTATCACCCATATTGTGGACGATAGTGGTCGATGATCTTCTGCATAAGCTAGAGAAAAAAGGATACTATGCACAGGGTTACGCTGACGACCTTGTCATAGTGATACGAGGTCAGCGGGACCATCTCGTTAGAGATGGCATGCAGAGAGCTCTCTCGCTCAATATAAAGTGGTGCCAAGATGAAGAGCTCAATATAAACACGCACAAAACTGTGGTCGTCCCGTTTACGAACAGAAAAAAAATTTCCCTTCGGGAAATTAATTTAAACGGAGTCACGCTGAACTATTCTGACAAAGTCAAATACCTGGGAGTAATTCTAGATAGAAGGCTGAAGTGGAGTGGACAACTTGACTATACCATACAAAAAGCGACCAGGGTTCAATATAAATGTGGACCTGTAATCGCATGTACGGTAAGACATGGGGACTAAAACCAAACATGGTCCTTTGAGCATACTCTGCTATTGTTAAGCCCATAATAACGTATACTGCCCTAGTATGGTGGCCTAAAACCAAGAAAAAGAGGGCGATTTTGGCTCTCAACAAAATACAAAGATTAGCAAGCGTCGGCGCCACGGGGGCTATAAGGTCCTGTCCCACCGCTGCCCTTGGGGTTATTTTGGGATTACCTCCCCTACACCTGCAATTAGAGCAGGTGGCAGCAGGGGAGGCCCTAAGACTCAAGGCGCCGCGGGATCCTGCATCGATAGAGGAGAAAGGACATTTTAGTATCCTAAACCGGGCAGGATATCCGGACATTATAGCAGCCGTCACCGACAAATGCACAAAAACACTCCGGTTCGAAAGAGGTTTTAAAATAAGGATACCCCAAAGAAGAGAATGGGAGGAAAACAAAATTCTGATAAATCAGAATGAGCTAAAGTGGTTCACTGATGGCTCCAAATCAGAGAAGGGTGTGGGGTCGGGCATTCTCGGCCCCAACAATCGAACACTCATCCCTCTGGAATGTCATGGCCATTCTAAGTTGCTCGGAGCTCATCCTCAAGAAAGGAATGAAGGGAGCAAAAATTAACATTTGGTCGGACAGTCAAGCTGCCATCTGTGCAATTGCAGCAAATGCAATCACTTCTAAGATGGTCTTGGAATGTCACGACTCGCTAGGAAGACTAGCAAAGAAAAACAAAGTTACCCTTGGATGGGTACCGGGTCATGCAGGAGTCAAGGGAAATGAAGAAGCCGATGCTTTGGCAAATAAGGCCTCTAACGATCCGTTCCTGGGACGTGAACCATGCCTTGGTATTCCCATGGCTACAATCATGGAGTATACAAGGAAGAAATTAAACGTAGACTGGACGGAATACTGGCAAAATCTCTCAGGTATCAAACAGTCTAAAAAGCTTATCAGCATCTCCTGGAAAAAATCCTAAACCACGAGAAACCTTGATAGAACTGATCTTACGGCGATAGTAGCTATCCTAACAAGTCACGGACTATTTCGCCACTCGCTGTCTAAGATGAGGCTGGTTGAAGACAACACCTGTAGGTTCTGTCTAGAAGAAGAAGAAATCTCAGAACACGTCATAGGCGAATGCCCAGCATTGATGAGACTCAGGAAAAACATCTTTGGTGAAGAAATCCTTTCCACCGAGGAGTTAAGGGACAGTACTACGCCCCGCATCTTGAGGTTTTTCAAAAAGCAGCATATCGATATTGCTAAAATTTCTAATACTTTCATTGTAGATGGTTTTGACAAATTATAAAAAAAAAATAAGAATTGATTCGAAGCCAGGGACATTGGCTATAAAGCATAAAAATAAATAAAATAAAAAGTAAGCTACCAGTAGTTATTTGTTGATATTTAACAATAGAATCTTTTACAACTCAAGATAAAATGCTCTGGTTGTGACGAATGATTACAATAAATGAAGAACTAACTTGACATATTTTTTACATAAATTTTAGTTGACTGCAGTTTTCATATATTTTGATACTCAGATATTCAGTAGTTTTGCATGTTTTTGAATATTCATTCATTTTTTGGAAAATTTTTGATAAATATGTTGGAATATTAGGCAATGTTAATAAAGTAATGCAAGACTTTGAATGAATCCAGATCTCTTATAAAAGAATAGTAAAAATTGGGAAACATTAGAGGAACATAATGTTTTAGATAACGAGAGGAGTACAAATGAATCATTTTATTGAGTATGATCAAGAAGGTCAAGTTGGTAAATTTTTGTAACAATTCCGTAAATCATATTGATTTAGAAATTGGCTCTATTATTGATTTTGATACAATGACGGACTTACTTGGTAATGAATATGACACTTCATTATTTACAAATGGAATATATTAAGGCTACAGAAAGGTGCTGAGTAGTAGATTTAAACAAGATATGAAAGAATGTAGTTCTTACTAACCTCAGTATGAAATCACCATTGAAGCCAGGTTTCTTGAAAGTCTCTGTTTAAGGCACGATTATCATCAATATCGTTACATGAATATCCCTCCACTAGTGCATTTCTAACTGTTGTATTCCACCACTTCCAAATACAAATATTAGAAAATCCTCAAGAAGCAAGAAAATACAAGTATGCACTGAGGTCATCAAGCCTGAAAGCTGTTTCCATGCCAGCACTTTTACTGTCTTTCGAGTGTATCTCGACTCTTTAAATATGGAAACGGAATTACAAGCTTACTGTCATTTATGTTAAGATTCAGCGTCAAATAAAATGACACTAAAATCTAAAGCGTAAAAAGACCTCAGCTTTGAAAATTCATAAGCGTCACTGATGAATAACAAATTTCATTTTAGTCATCACAAATTTTGGAAACAAAAGGATATAGAGAAGTGCTTGAACGATTTATTGTTATTTATAGACCAAACCATTGTTTCTTCGAAAAATCATTTCTTTTTCTCACAGTCTGTAGTTTTCTGTATAATTAATTTATTTCTTTGACGAGTAACTTTTGTCGTTGGTTTCATGCTCATTGCAATTTGTTTAAGACCTTGTTGCTTGCTTCTTACTGGACTTCTGCTATGAGTATGAGTAACTGCTGAACCTTTCAGTAAAGCTTCTACATCCGCCAATCGTCTTCTCAAGTCTCGATTTTCTTTCTTATATTTCTCTAGTTCGGAATGCCCATCTATTTTATCGTATCCTGAACTACTTGTTTCTTCCGCATAATATCTTAACATTAAATGAATTTGTTTTTCGTACTCGGTTTTTATTAATATCATTTTTCTTTCAGCGTCAGTCTGCTGTGCTTCCAACGCTCGATTTTGCTTCTCCAAAATTTTCGAAGTATGATTAAGGTCAATTACTTTACAAAAATATTTAACGAATAATGTTCTGAGCTCTCCGACCGATAGTTTTGCTAGATCGTTGCCTAAATCAAATAACATCTGCTCACCTTTTTCTCTCTGGGACTGATTATCATTTAAATGACTTTTCCCACAAATCAGTTCATTTTTCTGTTCAATCATCACGTCGATCGCTTCAATGTTTTCTCGAATAAACAAGAGTTCCCGTTCACCTTTCGGGTTTAAAGACTGTTCGTACTGATACTTTTCGTCTAGATTAAATCTTCTAGATTCTTCGATAAGTCGGTCTTTGGTTGTCCTTAAGTTATCTATTTCCTGCCTAAGTACTCTAGCCTGACGCTCTTTACTATCAGTATCCGCAGTGCGTTCCAAATCCATTGACTTTTTCTCCATTTCTTTCAATAAATAATCTAAACGTGAAATTCTAGCGCTAACATCCACTAAATCCTTCTTTTTGTCCATACATTCACTTTTGGATCGCAAACTATTTTGATCTTCGTCACTGTCGGACAAAACTTCTTTAACTTTCGACGAAGTCAAATGATACTTTTCATCAATTTCTCTGAGTTTCTTCTGATCAGCAGCCAGTTCCTCATCCAATTTTAGCTTTCGATCCATTTCTCGTTTTAATTGCTTCTTCAGTTTCTCCATTTCTTTTTTCGACGAATTCAAAGAAGCTTGTAATTCCGATTCCATATTTACAGAGTTATCAGCAATTTTCTTAATCTTTCCAATGTCTTTTAATCTTTTCTTATAATGAATTGCTTGATTTTTATATACTTCGATTTCCTTACAATCGATGGGCCGTTCATCGTCATTTTTATCCAACAACGCATTTGTTGCTTGCGCCAGTTGAGTCCTTGCATTAAAATATTCTTCTTCCAATTTACTTTGTTTTCTTTGGAATTTTTGTTTTGCACTCACACTCGCACGTGCATCGCAGTTTCGTATCACATCGACTATTATGTGCTCTTTCATTTTTATAGTATTCTGTAAATCCTCCATTTGCTTCTGAAGGTGTCCCAAATCCGATTGGATTTTTTTGACTTGGAATTGTTTAGCTTCAGTATTTAATATCAAAGATTTTAACATTTTTCGATGCTCGGGATCCATTTCTGGTTTCAGTACATCAACCGTCAGTTCAACACCATTGTTATCTCGGTCTGTGTTAAAAGTTTCTGTACTTAGTTGCGCATCTTTATTGATACTACTCACTAGCCCAGGAGATTCTTGAAGATCGTGACTCGAATTTTCAATATTTGAACGCTGAACTTGCTCTAAATTATTAGTAAATTTTTTCACCTCGTTACCCATTTCGGAATACGGTAAGATGGACATTCGTCTTGAACCTGGATTTCGTACAGGCGTTGGTTTTGCAATTGGAACAAAATTATTGTTATTGACTAAATGCATCACAGATGACTCTCGTTTATTAATGTTACTAACGTCTTTCTTCGTTGAATCGATTATCGAATCAGTCTCCGACCGAAACTTCTTCATGTACATATCGAGTTTATCTAAAAAATCAGGATTTTCGGAATCTGTGTCACTTTGTTCGTCGTCATCGTAAACATCACTTTCGGTAAGTGAACCACTTTTTTCCCGCATTTTCCAATGGTTCGATTCGTCTGATTTTTCATCAGTTTCTGTAACTTCTTCGATTCTTTCCAGTGACCGTCTGGAATTTTCTGCATATCCTTGTAAGCTACCGGAATCATCACCGACGATACATTCTTCGTACTCTTGTTTCATACACAACCATTGTTCAATTTGTCCCTGTTCATTAACAGGTAGAACATTTTGTGACATAAGTTTATTAAATAAACCTTCGGCATTTAAAACCAGTTTAGACCACTGGGATGCTGCAAAAGCCAACCGAAACAAATCCGGATGTGGACTCTGATCTCCTGATGTTTCGGAAGTCATCATATCTTGCATTTCGTCACAAGTATGTTCAGTGTCATCATCCGGTTGTTCACCCGATGATGTAAAATGATTGAACTCGTGAATTCCATACTGGTAATAATTTTCCAACATTATATGTTGATGATTCCACTGTCTTTGATGAAACATTGTACTCAAATTTTTCAACTATTTGTCGAAACTTTCTCAAATACACTTTTAACGTTTCTTGAATGTTCGTTAAAGTTTCTTTGAATAGAATTGGAAAATTTGTTACTTCATTTTCTAATTCTGGTTCTTTAGACACGGCAACTGCACATTGCATTATGCATCTTTTACGAATTGGTGATTATCTATACCTGCAAATAAAAAGTACACCATAAATTAACTTTATGTAAGACGATATTATTTGGTGTATAATAAATTTCCTATTCAGCAACTTTTCTTATAATATTGCTTTCCGTGATGTTTGTCATCTTTGCAACAAATAAAGAGACTACAAATGCCTGGATCGAAAAATGGAGTTAAACAATGTCTTCATTAATTTTTTAGAACATTATAATAGAATAATTGATTGGTGGATCAATACATTCAATTATTGTTATTTATTTTTAATTAAAACTCAAAAAATTCAAAACGGAACTAATCAATTAATTATTGACGTAAAATATGAGTAACATTATTTCGAAATAACAAAAAGATATTTTCGATAAATGCCACAATATTCTTAACACGTTAACTTATCCAGTTCGTGTCTCAACAAAGGACAGAAATTTCCAAAATTATCGACAGATATGAATCCATAATTAAAATAAATTTTACAATTATTTATATCCGACTGTTAAAAACAAGTGCTGTGGCTAAAACTAAAATCTTAATTACTAAAATTAAGAATTGTAGCTTAATATGAATGTTTCCTTTACATTAAATATCGGAAATGCCTACGAAAACATTATCAACAGAATCTCCTTCTCGCTTTAAAACTTTAGCCAAAAATTACTATTTACATGATTTTTGTTAAACATGTTTATTAATCTTATTTCATTGCAAAAAATTTTGTAATACTTTGTTTTTACTTTTATTCTCTTTACCTTTTGTTATAAATATTAATTTTATTTTATACAGAGGCAACATGTACCGAACAGATTATTATGTTTGTAACTATTGGGCATTATAATGCCTGTTTGTTGAAATAAATACAATACAATACAATACAATACAAAACAATCGATACAAAAGGGCAACAATATCCACTAAACGTGATTTCTGAAACTGATTAAAAGCCACTTAGTCGATTATTGCAAGTATTTTTGTTAGTATTAGCAAATGGTTTTAAATGCTGTCCATCCTATTATCATTACTTGGTTGTTGCAAATTCCTTATCATAATTGTATTACAATGTAAGCAAATAAAATATTTCATATATTGCGAGGTATGAGTGTATGAATTGTTTTGAACTGTCGAGCGAGTACTTGAAAATTTAAAATAGTCAGAGCGAACACCATAGCGATACGAGACGGACCGGAGTAATTTAATAAACATATTCCATAAACAATTTCTCATTTTTTGATCTTTAGATTTTTCCCGTGAATGAATCAGTTCTGTTCTCACTAAACCGAATGTAATTTGTGTTACCTGTTTAGTAACAGTTATTATACCCGCAATTGCAAAAAGGCATTCCAGAGTGTTTTCTACTTTTTTTCAATAGAAATATTATTTTTGAATATGTTCGTGTTAGGTTCATTCAAATATTTTATAAATGACGTTGAATTATTTATTAATTTTAGTCTAAAGGGTAATCCATATTTATAAACAAGAAATAAACAAATGTTATTGTATATATAGGCATATCTCTGGAACTTTTAACTTTTCGGGTATCGTTAGATTTAAGCCATCAAACAGTATATACGTTACAGTTTTCATCTGCAGTTTCTTTAATATTTTATGATATATGATATATGTGATAGCCAAATGCATAAAATAATTATTCAATGCTCATAAACAAATTTGAGGTATGGTAATTACTGAATAATCGCAAGGGGTACTAGGTAGAGTTTTTTTCATTCCCGTTACTATAACTTTTTGAGCGCATCCTCTAGGGACCTGAATTTTTTTTTACATACCTTTGGGGATGTATGGAATATAAAAATGTACCACAGCAAGGTGTGCCTTACTTATAAAAGTGTAAATAAAATTGGTGAATTTGGGTATCTGCGATTTTTGAGAAAATTAATTTTAGTCATTTTGTTGCCGCAGTTTTTGTAGCGTTCAATTTTTTTAAAATCCATAAAGAGTAAAAGGCAATAATTCTAACAAATACTTTAGTACATCAGGTGTTCTGCAGGGCTCGCATCTAGGACCTGTCTTATTTATATTGTTTATAAACAATATTGTACAATCGGTTACTTGTAAGATACTTATCTACGCTGACGATGTCAAAATTTTCTCTGTAATTAGAAGCCCTAGAGATGCAATCAAGCTGCAATGTGATTTGGAAGCGTTGGTCAAATGGTTACTGGATAACAGACTTTGTCTAAATATTGCTAAGTGTAAGTCCATTTCTTTCTACAGAATTAGAGAACCTATGCTATTTTCATATTCCATAAATGAGTTTTGTCTAGAGTCGGTTTACTCAATTAAGGATCATTTAAAGTATGTAGTAACTAAATCTTATAGAACTCTTGGATTCTTGATCAGAACTACCAAGAACTTTCATAATATTCATACGATCATATATCTTTATCGCACATTAATTTTGCTTCATTTATTATATTGCTCGTCTATATGGATACCTTTCGTTGCTAAAGATATTTCTGATCTTGAATTGATACAACATAAGTTTGTGAGATATTTATCGCAAAAGGCTGGGAATCCAATGCACCCATTTAACCATATTTACGATGACAGAGCTAAGTCTTTTGATCTTCAATTGGTAAAGTCCCTACATTCATACCATGATATTTTATTAGCTTATAAAATTCTTAAAGGGTTGATTCATAGTGAGGAAGTTGCGGGTTTATTAATAGAGCGGTCAATCTTGCACCAGTTTCATACTATTCGATTCATCGAAGAATCCGCTAATTGCATAAATTATGGGTTTAATTTTACGGTGCCAAGACTAAAGCGGGCGTGGAATTTATTACCGCAATTGATTACTTCGGAGAGACTGACAAATTTTAAATCCTATGCACTCAAGCTCACTAAAACTTTTAGATATTCATTAATACACTTTAAGTTTATATTATTATTTTTAATTTGTATTATTTATTGTGGCTCAAATTGTATAATGCCTCATTATGTTTTTGTTATATTTTGTTTAAAGGCACTTCTAGTGCTGTTGATTCTAATAAATAAATAAATAAATAAGTAAGTAAATATGGAAACGTTTCTACAGAATATAACAATTTCAAAAAATTTTGGTTTTTGCATGTGACTCATTTATTGTAAATTTGGCACGTATTTTAATATTGGTGTTTTTAGTATATTGGTAGTTTGAAAATCTACTTTATCAGGCGGCACATTTTCAAATTAATTGATAAAGCAGTTTATGGCTGCGTAAACGGATCTTCAAGGTGTTTTAAAAGCTTATCCACATCCCTCAAAAGATCCTTAATGAAATGTAGGAGACACGTACAAAATATCATCAACAAAAATGAAAAGAATGTGTTCTAAGCATAATTTTCATTCTGTAGCCCCGAACATAATATAGAAGTGGTTTGTAACACTGTAAAGAAGTTTAGAACAAGATTTACCGAAAAATGTTGTTCAAAATAATTGTTTATCAAATTTATTTATTCACACATTAATGGCCTTAAAGGCCTTTTACAATAATAAAAATAATAATAATGGCCTAACAATCCTCCAAAATATAAAATAAAACAAAAGCGAATTCAATTCATGAACGTAACAAGGTTCAACTAAATGAGATACTATATCAGTAGCTGTTATAATAAAATATTACGGTGCAGTATAATATTTTAAGCAATGAGCTCGCAGCCTATTAATCAAGATTGGTTGTGGGTTTGAACTAGATGTGAAATTAAAGGGAAGTTTATTCCATTCATGTCTTAAACGAGAAAGAGACGAATGATAACCAAATCGAGATGAAGATGAAATTTCTATAAGAATACATGGGTTTCTAATGGGATAAATAGTATGACGATAAGTAAATAAAGATGAAAGCTGATGACAGTTGATCCTACCATACAAGACTCTCAAAACATAAGACATCATGACAATAATGTAGAGATTCTATGGTTGGTAGGTTAAATCTTCGCAAGAGTGACGAATAGTCATGATCAAAGTAATGACTTTGGGATATTGATTTTAAATGAGAGGTATCAGATAAATCTGTGCGGAAACGATTCAAGTTTCTTAATCCGAGTCTTTAAATAAGGTGACCAAACTTGAGAACAATACAGAAAATGAGGTAAGACGAGTGACTAATAAAGCAATAATAAAGTGTGTGAATTTGTGAAATCTCTAGTAGTTCTACGAAGAAATCCAAGAGCTGAAAACCCCTTCGCTAATACATGATCGCAATGATCATCGAATTTTAAAGACGATTATAACTCCTAAATCATTGTCATCATGTTGAAATCCCATTATGTTGAAGTATAATGCCGAGGAACCTCAGTGTTTTCAATGAATTGTTTGAAAATTTGTTTAAATAGCAGAGGCTAATTCGCGTGGGTATTCGCAAATATGAATAGGTCATTTTTGACGTAAAAGTTGATGCTAAATCTGAAACTGATCACAGAATTTTGAGATATTCTAGTGTAAAAGTTAAAAAATCACAGACTTTCACTACATTTGCCCTTTTATTACATAACAAATTGTTTTTTAACAAAATGCAATGCGCACATCTCTAGCGGCTTGGTTGCTGGCATTAGAATTTTGTTTCTTCCAACCGAACTTCAATTCACTTCGGTTTTCAAATTCAAAAAACAACAACACTTCATTGTATTACAGTTGTACAATTAATCCTTGTAAATATATTTAAATATCAACTACAAATTGTAAATGTTTTATGTTTTGGCTGACAAAATTGAATCCATCATACGAGCTAAAATTCATAATCTTCCATTATGGTGATTTGGAAGAGCATTCAACATTTTTTAAAAGTTTTCAATCGACATATTGATTCCGCCATTTTGAATTTTGAACATTTGATAACCGATTTACGATCAGTGACATAGAAATCCCCTATGTACTAAGTTTCATCCAAATCAAGCAAAGTTTCTGATGTTCATCCGCCATTTTGAATTTCGAAAATCTGATAACGGATTCGGAATCAGCGACATCGAAAATCCCCAAGTATGTACCAAGTTTAGAGTTAGTTAGATGTAACATTGGTTACATTGTTAACATAATGGTTACATTGTTACATAAATGTTACATAGTTGTTACATAACTGTTACTTTCGTGTTTGCAGGGACAGGCCAACAAAACGAAGCCAATCTCCATACCCAAAAAACGGACAATACTTTTCCGAAGGTTGAGCTGAATCCAAATCTGGCCGCAGAATTATTCCATCACGTCAGAATTTTGAGATATCCTAACCTAAAAGTGCAAAAAACGCTGTTTTTGCACATATTCAGTAAGTTTTTGTGGCGGAACAAAATGCTTATTCACACTTTGGCAAGAACCAGATTAAAGTGTTATTCATCAACTTTAAAATATTTTTTTTAGTAATTTCATATATTTTGTTTTCAATCAGTTATCGAGGTTTTTGTCAAGGCACGATTATGATTTTTGTTTATTGCACTTTCAGGTTAGAATATCTCAAAATTTTGACGCCATAGAGCAAGATACGACCAGATTTTGATTCAGCGCATCGAAAAACGTAGGGAAAATATACTCAGGTTTCTGATGAATGCATTTTAATCTGGTTTTTTTCAAATTGCGAAAAAAATTTATTCCGTCACAAAAAATTACTTAAAATGGGAAAAAACTGTGCTTTTTGCTCTTTTAGGTTAGGATATTTCAACATCTTGACGTAATATATAACAATTTTCAGCAAGAAATCTGCCTGAGTTTGTTAGTTATTTTCATGTAAGTACACATTTATTTACATGTATGAAATTCATGATTGTATCCTGATAAAGACTTCGATAACGTGATAAAATAAAAATCGTGTCGGAATGACTAAAAAAGCATTTTAAAGATGACAAATAGCACTTTAATATTGTTCGTGCCAAATTGCAAATAATAATTTTGTTCTGCCACAAAAACTTACTGAATATGAGCAAAAACAGTGTTTTTTAGGTTAGGATATCTCAAAATCTTGACGTGATAGAACAATTCTGCGTCCAAATTTGGATTTAGTGCAACGAAAACCTTCGGAAAAGTATAGTCCAATTTCTGGGTATAAATTTTGTTGGCCTGAGTTATTTATTTAATTAGTTGAGCATGTACAACAAATTAATAACGCGATTATTCTTCATCAATTTCATTTTTTTTTAACACTCAAAAATTAAAAGTTCCAGAGATATGCCTATATACAATTTAATATACTTATACATAATGAGTATATCTGATTTGTTTATCTTTCACCAAATTTAGGAGAATAATATTGAAGAAACACAAAACATAACAAGGTGAATTGAGTTGAAGGTCAAGGCGTCTCTTGTTTGTTTACATAAATTTAACCACTTGCGGTGATGTACCGAGATAAAAATAAATTCATGAAATGACAAACTCGTTAATGAATTTGGGACTTTATTTACAAATAGATTATATTGAGGCTACAGAAAGGTGTTACTGATTAGATTTATAATGTGAAGGAATGTAGTTCTTTTTTCTAACCTCACTATGAAATCACCATTGAAGCTAGGTTTCTTGGAAGTCAGTGTTCAAGGCACAATTATCGTCAATATCGTTACTTGAATATTCCTGCACTATTGCACTTCTAATTGTTATATTCTACCACTTGCAAATACAAATATTAGAAAATGGTCCAGAAGTAAGAAAACACAAATGTGCACTGAGATGACGCCGTTGAGCCTTTTTTCCTTGCCGGCACTTTCACTTTTCGGCCACGGCGTTTTTTTACACGTGTGTATTTCGACTCCTACTGCCATCTATCTACTTTAAGCTTTGGCATCAAATAAAATGGCGCGAATATCTCGCGCCTAACAATACCACAGCTTTGAAAATTCTTAAGTATCGATGTGACTGTACACCAAATAATGAAGATGAATACCACATTCCGATATAATTTTAGGTATCACACATTTTGGAAACAAAAGGATGTAATGAAACGCTTGCACGTTATATTTTTATTGCTAGTAAAAACCAGTGTTTTAACCCTAATCGGCCTAAGTTTACGGATTTCCGACATCGACTTTGATTGTGCACTATATTTACAAAATATAATGTTTGGCTACGATGAAGGTCATATCTTATGTTTTCAAGTCACTCTATCGATTGGCGCTGGCAAAGAAAATGACACCTAACCTCAAATTTTTAAGGAAATTAGAAAAAAATACTGATTTTTCGTTACTCTTTTTCTCTTTTTCTGTATTTTTCGGCGAGAAAGCATTTTTCTATCATTACAAAATGTATCAGAAAAGTGGTCCCGATGCCTAAGGAATCAGATAACGCCTTAGACATTTTTTTTTCAAATCGACGTTTTCAAAATGGCTGCCTACGGAACCATTTTCTTTCGAATGATGAATTTCGATATTTATAATTTCTTATTGGTGTTTCCAAGTTCTGAATATCATTATAGGGGGGTTTTCGGAGTCGCAGAACACCATCCCGATGTCAAAAATACGAAATTCAAGATGTCGGATCCAAGATGGCGGATGTGTGATGCAAAAATCGTTATTTCATATCGAATAAGGTAGAAGTTACTCGTATAGGGATTTTCGGGGTCGCTGAACGCGATCCCGAAATCATAAATACGAAATTCAAGATGTCGGATCCAAGATGGCGGATGTGTGATGCAAAAATTGTTATTTCTTATCGAATAAAGTAGAAGTTACTCGTATACGGGGTTTTCGGAGTCGCAGAACACGATCCCGTTGTCAAAAATACGAAATTCAAGATGGCGTATCCAATATGGCGGATATTTGAAGCAAAATTCATTCTGTCTTTTAGAATAAGTCAGAAATTTCCCGTACGGAGTTTGTTTTCGGATCGGTGATAACTACTTTGTTTGCGCGGTAAGTAATAATAACAAATCTTTCTCTCATTGAATAAAATTTCACTCCACACTGAGAGCGAATGTTCACTAGAAAATCAGAGTAAATTTAATTCGCTATTTGGTTCAGATTCTTTTGTTCAGACTCTTTTGCTTGAACAGAATTTCTCCTCTTTTTTTTTTAAAATCAATGATTTTATTCTTTTAGAGTGAATATTCACTTCATTTAAATGGACCTGCCGCTAACTACAGGTTTGGTGTGAAAGTTTTACTGCAATAAATTTAAAGAACACCTACATATAATTCTTGCCCGATTCGATACAAAACAAATGAATTTGGCTTTAAACTTTCGGTATATTAGATCCGCCATCTTGAATTTCGTATGTTTGACATCGGGATGATGTTCAGCGACCCCGACAACCCCTATACGAGTAACTTCTACCTTATTCGATAAGAAATAACGATTTTTGGATCAGACATCCGCCATCTTGAATTTCGTATTTTTGACATCGGGATCGTGTTCTGCGACTCCGAAAACGTCCTATAATGATATTTTGAACTTGGAAACACGAAAAAGGAGTTATAAATATCGAAATTCATCATTCGAAAGAAAATGGTTCCGTAGGCAGCCATTTAGAAAACGTCAATTTGAAAAAAAAAATATTTCTAAGGCGTTATCTTATTTCTTAGGTATCGGGACTACTTTTCTGATACATTTTCTAATGATGGAAAAAAGCTTTCTCGCCGAAAAATACAGAAAAAGAGAAAAAAAGTAATGAAAAATCAGTATTTTTTTCTAATTTCGTTAAAAATTAGAGGTTAGGTGTTATTTTCTTGTCAGCGCCAATCGATAGCGACCTCGAAAACATAAGATCTGAACAGAATCCGAAGATTTTCAGAAAGACCGAAACAGAAATCCGTGCACTTGGGCCGATTAGGGTTAAACAAATTAAGATTACAGTGAGAAAATTTCCTAATAAAAAAAGTTTATAACGTCAAAACCCAAGATGAAAATTTGAAATAGATTTTGCCAGGCTTCTAACGCATCACTTTCAAAAGTTATACGAAAAAATACCGGACATTTCAAAGTAAACCAGCTGCGCGTTATTATTAAATATAACGATGGCCTTTTCTCATTTTTTTTCATTTGGCTTATTTTTTTTTGTTATATATAAATGCGCTTAAATAAAACGGCATTTCCGTATTTTTGTTTAATTTGAAGATGGCAAAGACAAAATGGAAATCTAAAAATTAAAAACTAAAGTGATGTACAAAGTACACATATTTTCAGGGTCTAAAATGATGAAGACTAAATAGATTTGAACGAAACATTACGGATTGGTTTATTAGGCCGCTAAAAACTCACCGCTATAATAGCTGTCAATCCAATTCGACCGAATTTTAACTAATCGTCCAACATATAAACCATTTTTAGTTCCTTCAGACATTAGATTCATATCCAGCATTAGCCCATAATCCGATAATATCATTTATGTTTTATTTTTAAAACATTACGCTTTATATTATATCACTTGTTTACGAATATACCTTACAAAATTGAAGGGAACAGCCCTTTTCCTCCTTTTTATATGTGTACAAATATAGAAAAATAAAACTAGTTATTGTGTCTTTAATTTTTAGTTTTAGTTTTTTCATTAGAAAAATCTACAATATAATTGAATGAATTTAATCATTACCCTAAATCTTATACAACAGTCACAATAGACAAACTGTCTATACAGTTCGAAAAATCAAAATATTTATATTTCTGTCAGATATAGTTCACTGGCCTTTTTCAAAATAAAAACAATTGTGAGAGATATATCAATATAATTCAAATGTCAAATACACGTGGAACATTCAAATCTTCTTCAGAAAGTGCAAAAAAATAACATATTAATAACTTGAAGAAGGTCTATGAAGTAAACAAGTTCTCGTTTCCTTCCTAGAGGTTACTGAGGCGTTCGATAATGTAAATAGCGAAATATTATTAAACAACAGCCTAAATTAATTGTTCGCATAACATGCTACAATTGGTTAACTTTATATATGTAATATGACGTATGAGTATAAATACTTCAAAAGATACGTTGAGAAATGTATTAAAACCGGATTCCTCAAGGAGGAGCTCTCACTCTTCTCCTAATACTCAATACATTAGATCAATTACAAAAATCTTACCTAAGAGCACCCTAATAATATTTTACTTGCAAAAAAATCTATAAACACCATACCACCTACAGGAAATAGGAAATGAGCTGGCTCCTCACAAAACCACCTTAATTCATTTCAATAATGAAGGTATTAAAACAGAAACAATAAAGATTAAAAATACAAGAGGAAATTTAATGATTAAACCTAGGAAAATGTCAGATACCTTGGAATAATCCCATGATTATAGACTTTCAACACCACTTACTGCGATTTCTTGATTGGGAAACGACTGGAACAAGAGAAGATCCAAACAAATTGGTCATGGAAATTGTTGAGTCAAGAAAAGTCATAATTATTTTTACGGACAACAGCAAAATTGTTAACGCGGCATCAGTCGGAACTACTTGGGTTTATAGTAAATCAAGAACGAATTGGTCTAAGAGTGACTTTTTGTAAAGTCTCCTCAGAAAAAAAATGACACCATGTCTATTCTATACTGGTCAGTCTGTAAAACAGCTATTGCTGTGACTCGCCCTTTGGAATTTTTGTATTCTTTTTATGTTGTAGCCTTATTTTTAATTGCCAATAAAGACGTAATTATTATTATTATTCACTGAATTAGGAATCGCACGTGAAGTAGTAGGAACTTTACAAGAAAGTGTAGGTCTATCTTCTTTAGTTCTTCTTCTACTTGACGACTTCCTATCCATCCAAGTATTTTTTTTTATTGGAGTAGACCACGAATGTACCCATCCAATGTAATGGTCAGCGCTTCTCCAGTTGCATTGGCGAACATCATGAGTAGAGTCCTTTCCTTGGATACTTTCCTTCGGCTTCACTTTATTAAGTAGATCCTTTTTCCGAAGACCACTTACGCCAAAATTATATACATTGTCAAGTGGATATCCTTTCATTTCTATAAATTCATAGAACTGGGGATATAATTTGTGAAGTGGGCTTCTTGTCGGGTTCTCAAGAGTTTGCCACATTAATATGAGGGCTCCGATATACCACACTATCTAGATCCCGAATAAATGTAAGAGCTGGACCAGCTACTTGGCTGGAGAACCCTAACAGCCCCTGATGACGATCCCTACTAAAAAACTTTTCACACGTGTATAAGTTAAATATTATTATCTTCTTTGCCATTGATAGTGTATGATATGGTTTCATACTCTACTCGCCAATAAATAGTGGGACAAGGTCGATATATCAATATACATAACCTGATTTTCTTGCCAATTTTCTTTTAAAACATATTTGATTGCGCATAACCTCAAGTGCATGATATATGCGTTACATTCCCACGTGGTTCTTACTTCATTATTTTGTTGAGATGGCTAAAAATTGGTTGTGTCTGTAATGTTTCCAGTACAGCAACCATTATACCGTAATTAGCTGTAATTCTAATGGCAGTTTTTTCATTGCAGACTGTTTTTCAATAGCACCCAGCTTCTTTATCAGTTGAATTTTATTTGATCCTCATACCTAATCAAAAAAACATATTATTCGGTGGATATTTTTAGTAGTGGAAAATCAACTTCATTTTAGAAAAGACATGCTTTCGGTAACAAAACTGTATCGGAATGATGATAACCAAAGCATCAAGACAAGTCGTTTCTAATAAACCAAAGTCAGAATGCTCTAATTAAGTAAAATTTACCACTTTTCGCTTAAAAAATTGTCCTGTAAATCAAACAGACTTTCAAGATTTGGACTCGGGTCGAAAATTATACTCTACTGGCACTTCATATCGTTTTAATATTCGCATTATATTATATTATATTATATTATGTAACCTGATTTTCTGAAATATTTTACTTATTACCCTTCTTTTTCTGCGATATTGTATTTGTACTTTTGGCTAAATGGGCTTTACCTGTATTCCATAATAAAAAGAAACAAACAATAACAACCAAGGTGCAACCTATTGTAAGGCAAAAAGATAAGTCTAATTTAGGAAAAAACTTGCCATTTGTTAAATATTCCACAATCTCCAGCAATTCTAAAAAACCCAAACTTTGAATCATTAATATCGAATTAAACCTTCCAGACTACACTCCAGTTTGGATCTAATAAAATTTTCAGTTTTAGCGAGCAAACACCCACTACGCGCCGACTTTGTAGGAACTAACAAGTTCTCGATTTCTAATAGGTAATTAGGATTTTATAAAATAAAAAACCTTAACAATAACAATAACATCTTGATGCAATATTTATCGTATGTAATAGCAATATACTAACCTTATTTTTTTTTACATTTAACAAGAATTGGTCCAACTTAAATAGACAGATACCGTCATCCGTCTGTCATCATATCATCAATCAAATAGACAAACTGCATTTAATTTCGTAAAAATAATTTGCCGTCCTGATCGTAGTTTTCCTGCAGAGACAAAAAATACCAAGAAAATGGATCAAAAATCATCTTCGTTGCGATGTTTCTACACCCTTAGTAGATGCAAAATATTGAAGTAAGAAAATTATAACTGATCTCTTTTCAAAGATATTGGCATTTTTGTATTTTAACTCTAAATATATTTTATCATGTTAATACTTTAGTTATGTTATTTAATCTTGTAGAAAATAAATAAGAATTGAAACGATTAATATAACAAGTTGAATGAGAAGACCCGAAAACACAACAACAGCATTCAGTAGTTTGAAAAGTACAATAAATCCTTAAGATAGTTAACTTTATAATGACCCCAGAATTGGAAAACTAGTATTGGACAATATATCTGCTTGGTTCAGACTATAATAACAAAGGCTTGCAAATAATGGGGTCATGTCAGTTGTTGGAAATGGAGGATCATTTCCGAAGTAACTCTTTGCGTATTTTACATACCGAATTCATGGTAGAAATTGATCCAGCGCATCAGAATGTTGACATATATTCGTGGTTATATACCAAAAAAATACAGTTTACATCTACTTTTGAAAGTGTAGAAAACACAACATTTTGATAGGGGTTCCCGTTGGTTGAGTGATATTGTTCTACGCATTTGCTTTAATATAAGTGCAATTGCAATTTTTTCTTCACCGAGTTACGCCATTTTGAAATGACGAGATATGTCCCATTAGTGTCGGGAGCATTTAAATTAAATACTTTGAGGCATATATAAACTTGGTATTTTCTTCTGAAAATGTCTGCTCGGGGGTATTTGGCATTGCCCAACATGAATTTGAAGTCAAGATATTAACTTTTTGAATTGAAGGAGGTTGATTCAAAATGGCGTACACAAAACATATTTTTTAGGTATACATAGATATCTAAATTTTATATAGTTGTTTATATTTATAACGGCTCCATGGCATTGAATTTGACCTTCAACTTGTCCTCCATGGGCATTTTAAGGTAAATTTTGTTTACAGGTATATCGCAATTTCAAATTGGCATATATGGTCGAGGATAAGTCGTAAATATACACTGTTACTTTCGTATTAAAGAGAAAGAGTAGTATTATATGATCCAAGTAAAAGAAAGATCCCGGAAAATGTATCTCCAGTACATCTCCTTAAAAGTAGCAAAAATCGGCATTTTTTGGGTACAAAACCTCAAATATAATAATAATAATAAAGACTTTATTGGCCTAATAAAATGGTTACAGAAAGAAATTTACAGATGTGCCAACGGGCGAGCTACAGCTTTTACAGACTGACCTCTATCTAAAATCCTGACGTGATGAGGCAATTCTGATTCCGGATTTTAATTGTACTTACAATTATCGGCTTTCAAATGTATACAAGGCGTCAAATATCACCTGCGAGACACATGTGCAGGTACATTCACAACTCTTACTGCTTTCTTTTGTGTTAAAATCTAAAAAAAATCCAAAGAAGGTTTGGAAGAATGACTCTAACAACAATCTAAAATTAATGCTGTGGATTCATAAAACAGATCTGCTCAATCAGTCTTCCTAACACCTTTGGTGCTTATTCAGAGAGTGTTTTATCCATACACGCACTGGCGAACTTAACGTTATCAATCTGTGTACATTTAACCAAATTATTGTATCCAGGATCCAGTTCGTGATAAAATAAAACAATGGCGAAATTTCGACAATACGTAATTATATAGGGTGCACCTCAAAAATTCGACAAATCATAAAACAGACACTTCAAAATCCCGACAATCAAAAAGCAGACATTTAAAAAACAGACATTTCGAAAAGAAATATTCAAAAACCAGACATTTTAAAATGCAGACATATTTAGTAAATCTGGTTTTTCAAATGTCTGGTTTTTGAATGTTTGTTTTTGATATATCTGTTTTTTCAATGTCAGTTTTTTAAAATGTCTGCTTTTTGAATGCGTTGGGAGTTTGAAGTGTCTGTTTTGTTACTTGTGGGGTTTATGAGGTGCACCCATTATATACAGTACAACCCTTTGAGTTGGTCCCTCTCTAACTGACGATGTGACCAGTACTTTTCTCCCTACTACAACAGATTTTTTAGGTTAATAACAGCGTAGGTCAACTCGAGCGGTTGCGCTGTAGATTATCGGTCATACATTACATAAATTCATTAAGGTATTAATTTTTATAGAAATGGAATGCCTTTTTGATACCCGGACGCAAAACTATACAAAATTGTATGCTGGTAAAGTCTGAATATTCAGTCGTTGATGCCTATATTTATGACTCCTAGGCGGAGCCTCTGTAAAATTCGCCAGAGGACTGAAACAAACAAAAATAACACTTTATGTTTGTAAATAAAAACTAGACGTAACATTTGTATAATTGGCTTTCATTCCTCTATTGCTGCGATGTATATTCACTTGAAATATCTGTCACAATGCATGTTGAACCTTATATTCTGCAAAAAAAGAAAATGTTTAAAATTACATAGTTGCATCTATCATGTCTATGTCTAAATGAATTATGTCAACATGATTAAGGACATCTTTCAGTAAATATTTATATGCCACGAAGCAAACAATATATTAGTGACAAAGCTCTAATAACAAAATCACTGTTCCCAATTTGGGAAAAAAATTGTTGCTGCAATAGTTCCAGAAGATGTCGCCACGAGATTTACAGGTTATATGGAATGATTTTATGGCTTTTACATTACAAAATTAATTAACAGGAAAGAATGAACAATGAGATTAATTTTAAGAGCTTTTAAAGATATCTAACAAGTAAGTTGTAAGTACAATTCGAAGATTTACATCTTAAAAATACCGTATAGATCATCTTGTCGGTCCCACAGCAACATTTAAGGCACTGCTGCAGCGATAGATTATTTTCCCGTGTATATTTATTTATGCGATATTAACATTATTCTGATAATGGTTACCAATCATTGTACATCTCATATTTTATCATCATCAGCACCTAGGTATAGAAACAAATTAAATTTACTCTTGATGATGATGCATGTTCAAGATATCTGTTATACAGATTGTTAGTACATTATGTGCCAAGGGCGCAATTATCGATTTTCGACGATTGTGAAGTTTGTCACCCGAACGAAGTGAGAGTAACAATCACACTTGTCGGAGATGGATATTTCGCCCGTGACCAATAATGTATTTTTTGATCCGTTTACCGTAGGACTCGACAATTCGCGGCCGAAGGTTTCGCCCTAGGCCGAGAAATCGAGTTTTACGGCCGGAGGGTAAAAAATATAATTATTTTTTATAACGTTATTTCACAACTGTTTGTCATGAAGTGGATAATGCATAACTTAAGCTGGCTGTTCGTAAATCATTTTAGAATGATGCATAATTGACTTAATGTACTATGATATTTTTAACGTTACGCAATAATTGATATATTATGTTGAAATTGTCATAAACGGAGCAGATGATTAAAACACTCCAAATTTAATTAACCCAGTAGAAAGTGGGTTATCTATGATGTAGGATTTTGCATCACGTGACATCGAAAATGTTGGAATAGTCGAAAATCAGCAAAGTTGTTTCTAACATCCAATGAGTCGTGATGAGAAAAATATGACTTATATAAGCGTTGCTTATTTTAAAAGCGATGAATTTCTGCAATGTCATATATTTTTTAGTCTTGTTGTATTAAAACTGATTCTAACAACCTTATATTACGAAAAATCTGAAATATAAAGTAAAAAATATTATGCTCAGAGAAAAAGTTTGTTCAAATTTACAAAATTGTTTTTCATCCCAAAACGACGATTATGGATATCTTCGAAATATTCTTATGAAATGTAGGTTTCCCTATAGTTGATGGGTGTGCTCTTTTCGATATCACTTTCCAATTTTCAAAATACTTAAACAAAAAAAAATACATGGAAAAACGCGAAAACTTTTGTAGTAAACTACAATTTTGATTGTGAAGGAGTTAGTTTATTATGGTATCAGGTCTCCAAATCCGGTGGCATAATAAGTTTTACAAAAAGTTGGTCAATATTACGATTTAAATCACAAAATGACGCTATTGATAGGTAATTTTTCTGTTATTTGCGTTTTATAAAATATTTCTGTGTAGTTAAAAAAACCCCGAATTTGAATCTAACAAATTATTTGATGAAATGGTTTGACTATTTCAAAACAATTCCATGTGAAATCAATAAAAATGTTTGTTTTTTTGTAATCATTGTTTTCCGTGAATTTAAAAAAATGATTTGTTGATTTATATAAATATTAGCCCAGTGAGAATGCAGAAACAATGAACAATGATGTGAACATGAATACAGCAATGTATGTTTTCTTTGTACAAATTACAGAGAAGTTCGTTACTATTTTATTCTATTCAAGATAAAGACGTGTGTGTTATTGTTGGATTTACGGAAAAATTCATCAGTTTTTCAGTAAGTAAATTAAAATGTTTGTACTAAATAAAATGGTTACCTAACAAATGTAAGCCCCATTAATGGTTGGCTACCTTTAGGTTTTCCAGCAAGTCGTTTTTTAATTTTTCTTCTTCGAAAATTGTCGAAATGAAGGGATGCTTCTGTTTTTAATTGCGATTTCAATTTCAGAATCCACCAAAGTTGTATTCTTGTATCTCAACTATGAAAGGAATAAATACAATAGACATGAGACGTCTAAAATGTTATGTCTACAACTATAATATGTAAATTAATTTTCATGGTAAACAAATATCATCAGTTAAGCGCAATACAAAAAACTATTGAGAAAAATGTATGTAATGTTGATCAGATACTTCTTTTCAGTCGTCAGAGTGCAAGTTAATGGATTGAAATGGCACTTCTTGAACATATAATACTGCACAAATTTGTGCTTTATTGCAGTTTGCAATAAAGAGAAGAATTCATTTTGAACAATTAAACTAAAACCGAACAAAGAAGTAACAAAGAAAGCTTGATAAGTGTTACGAAAATTATATGATTAGTGCTCTGAATGTATACTATGATGAACTTATTAACAAAATACCATGTTATGTACAAAACATGATAGTGGAAACACTTACGTAATATAGAATTATAATTAAACCTTTTAAGAACATCATATGCGCATTTATGTATGATAAATTGTCTACAAATTTCTAATTGTTTGCAATTTATTTTAAATCGAACTAACATTTATTTATCCTGCAAAAAAATAATATTGACGAATGATTTCTTAGTACATTTTAATTGCAAAGTAAATATCTTAATTTTAGTTAATGATATATCTACTGCATATGAATGATCGTATATCATTTCAAATCAATCAAAAATATGTTTTTAAAAGTATTCGACACTTATAACAATATTTTTATAAGTGTTATTTATTCAATGCCACTTTTTATTGTTCAATTCTATCGGTATATTTTTAAAAGATGTATTTATAAATTCAAGAAACTATTTTATTGAATTCAAGAAGTGTATAAGAAATAATTTGATTATATCCAATAAATAATGTTATAAAATTCAAGGCATAATTTTTCAACATTTTTTCTTGAATCATAATCATATTTATTTATTTCAAAAACAGGTGATTAACCAAATGTTTTTTTTTAATTAAAGAAATATTTGGTTAACTCTATAGCAATATAATAATTTGTTTGATTACCCGAAAAATTTTGATGCTATAGTCAATTAAAAAATTCGGATATTTTTTTGTAATATTAGATGTTTAGTGCTGTAAGTAATAACACAAATAACATATAAATCGAAACGTCGTGCTTAATTTTTAAAATCGAAAATATTTTTGCATATTAATAATTTTCGGCTCTTTTTTTCTAAAATTACATTTTCAATATGTCAGATACACGTGCAAACACGTCTATTTGAACACATGTTCTTCAAGTTTAGCTGCTTGGCGACTACTTGGAGATTTCCCTTCCGCTGGTCCGTTAGCTTCTTGGAAAAATTCGTGGGGAAAAGAGACAAAAAAATGAAAAATGACATGCTTTCTCGGCGTGGGAATGAAATGCAATAAATCACCATAAATTGAAAAATTATTCTACGTTGATTATTACATTAAAAATGAGTTGCGAAAAGAGAATTTTTGTTCTTATCAAAATATCGAACATTTTCTGTATCGACAATTTTCTTGTAAGAAAATACATTTTCCAATATGGTCATTTTCAAGAGGGAGCAGCTGACGCCGAGGCAGAGCTTAGCTTCTCCGGACCTGCCCCAAATAATACACGATCGACCCGATCCTCACCATGAATCATCGTTTAAAACTCACTTTTCAGGTACTTTTTCCCTTTGAAACGCGCACGAAGTGTAGATATTTTGTGGCCATCCTACAAACGGAAGTTGTTCGACCGAATGCAAGCCATGCCAAAAAACTGTATTTCGAATTTTAGATTTTTGCATTGATGTTGATGAGTTCTAAAATAACAATTACTTATTTGAATGAATATTATACAACATTCCTAATTATAATATAAAATTCAGCCTAATACAAGAATTGAAACGTTTGGAAAAGTATAAAAGAACAAATACAAAAGAAAAAGGTGAATATAGCTGTTTTCATACTGGGGTTTTCCAAACCTAAAAGAAAATATTTACTTGAACGTTAGATTTTCTGCTTTTAAGCATCGTTTTGAGTTTGCTTCCGCCATTTGCGACACCTCAGAATGAAATGTTAAAAAAATAAAGAAGTTTTGAGACAATCCTCACAATAAGGGTCAAAAGACATCAACAGATCTTGTCTTTATCAAATATTTTTCAAAAAAAGAGGACAATCAAACATCAAATTTTTTTTACTGTCATTGTATATTTTTAACACGCTACTGAAAATTGTCATATGATATATCATATGACATGTCATATGAGAATTTGTATTATGACATCATATGACATATCATAAGACATATGAATTGACTTTAGATTTTATATCCGATTTCAAAACACAATTTTATAGTCTAAATGTGACAACAATTTTGTTCATGATGCACTTATTTCACATAAGTTCAATTGTCATCTGTATATCATGTCCACGTGCATATCATATGACGAATCATGTGACATATCATACGACATATCATATGACATATGAATTGACTTTACATTTTATATCCGATTTCAGAACACAATTTTGTAGTCTAAATATGACAACAATTTTGTTCATGAAAGACTGATCTCACATGAGTTCAATTGTCAGCTCTTTATCATGTCCATGTGCATATCATATGACGAATCATGTGACATATCATATGACATATCATATGACATATCATACATAATACATATGAATTGACTTTAGATTTTATATCCGATTTCAAAACACAATTTTGTAGTCTAAATATGACAACAATTTTGTTCATGACAGACTTATCTCACATAAGTTCAATTGTCAGCTGTATATCATGTCGACCCTGTGCATATAATATGACAAATCATGTGACATATCATATGACATATCATATGATATATCATATGACATATCATAAGACATATGAATTGATTTTAGATTTTATATCCGGTTTCAGAACACAATTTTGTAATCTAAATATGACATCAATTTTGTTCATGACAGACTTATTTCACATAAGTTCAATTGTCAGTTGTATATCATGTCCATGTGCATATCATATGACAAATCATGTGACATATCATATGACATATCATATGACATATCATATGACATATCATATGACATATCATAAGACATATGAATTGATTTTAGATTTTATATTCGGTTTCAGAACACAATTTTGTAATCTAAATATGACAACAATTTTGTTCATGACAGACTTATTTCACATAAGTTCAATTGTCAGCTGTATATCATGTCCATGTGCATATCATATGACAAATCATGTGACATATCATATGACATATCATATGACATTATATGACATCATATAACATATCATATGACATCATATGACATCATATGACATACCACATGAGAAATCATATGACATATCATATGGGAGGATCATATAACATATCATATGACATATAATATGATTATCATAGGACAACTTTCAGTATGGCAGTTTCATTTTCATATTATTTTCATGGTAATAAGGTAATCTTGATGAGTTAACAGAAAGACACCCAGTTGACCAATTTTGGAATACTTCCGAACATTCAGACAAAATTTGGTCAGTGGACAAGAATATGGCCAAAAAATGACCAAAAATTGTCTCCTGGTATGTCGGTTACAATTTTCAAAATTTTTAATCAATTAAAAGTTGGTCCACATTTCTTCTCACCTACAAGAATTTTCGAAAGTTACTCCGTACCAAAATCTACTATAAAAAGTAAACTACTCATATTTTTGACGACTAACTTCATTTTAAGAGAGTTTTTGAAAATAATTAATAAATAATTCCATTAAATTATAGTAGAAAAATTCGTCATTTTTCAATTTTTATAAAAAATTTTTATTTTTTATTGGTGGACACTTGAGTAACTTGTAAAAATATGTATTGAATGGGAGAAGTTTGAATTCAAACTTGCCGCCAGGCATCAAGTTGCACTGATTGCTTCTCCAATACCGTGAGCAGCCATTACTGTCACCCAATGAAGAGTCAGACGGATTCGAGCAGCTGCAACTTCGTCAAGACTTCGTTCCTTCGCCTACAGCCGTCCAGTACTCCGTTTCAATGCATTAGTTGACAGCTCTCCGTCATAGGACAAGGTAAGTCAAAATTATTTGTTTTTTTCATCCAATCCCACCTGAATTTTCTCCATCTTCATCATTTTTGTGAAGGCCATTCTCGAAAACGTGTTAAAAAAAAAACCACCGTATACGTAAATACCGTGTCGTACGACTTCGTCACACGTACGGTGTAAAAAGTGCATTCGTGTGCAGTGACGTGCACGCGTATGCGCCAGTGCAGTACGTGCGTAAAGACAAGTGTCGGGTAAAGTTAGGTGCTTTTAAGATTCTGTCGTGAAAGATGATTTTTGTAGTAAACATTTTCGTTGGTGTTAAATAAATAAATTTAGTGCGTCGCGATTAAAAGTCGATAAACTACGGGAGTCCGGAGTGTCGTGTTTAAACATCGTTCCGGGTATTTAATCGACTTTAGTCCGCATGGACGATCAAGGTTAGTGCGTTTTAAGTCCGTAAGCGCAAACTCGGGCAGTGCAACGGTCATTTATTTATGACAGTGCGTTAAGGAACGTGGCGCCACCTAAAAATGTGCCTAAACACGTTGCGATGATGGGTCATGGGCAGGAAAATGAGACGTAAAACCTCAAACGAGTTCAGTCTTTAAATCCGCGTTTCCATTTAAATATCCGTCGAACTAAAATTTTATTTTTGAAAAAAGATCCCTAATGGTACTAACTAACGTTAGTAGTACGTTGCGGCTTAGTTAATACGCGCGGTGGATTTCGTTATCGTCGTCCTGCGCCGATTGTGTAAACCTCGCAAGTTTTCCATTTTCGAAAGTCGAAACAGTTACGTTAGGGACGGGAATTCGGAAAAACCAGGTCACAAAGCGCTCCATATTGAGATCAACGAAATATCGGCGCACCTGAGGACGTTACTAACTGAAAGTATTTCCTTTCAAAACATGTGATTGTCTTTTCGATAAGACACACTATTAACAGACCTATCACAAATTCCCGCTCGTTTAAGCAGGTACTAAACTCTGATAACAATTATCGTATTTCGTTTTAATGCATAATTAGAAAAACTTCATTTAACTAAATGAGTTCAATTTATGTAATTGCTACATAGCTAAGCGTTTAGTCTCCATTTTTTAAATTTTCTTCTGGAATAGTTAGTTGAGTTTTAAGTATTCTACGTATATGAATCGATACATCAAGGACGTCGTGATTGAGAAAACGTGTGTTTACTAACCTTCACCTTCAGTCACAAAATACTGGTTCGTAATTTCTGACATTCTCTACTAAATACGTTAAAACAGATCATTGTGTGATTCCCTCCATTTTAAACATTTATCAACAATGAATCAAAGTGACTCAGAATTTTCGTGAATGTAAAAACGTTAAGCTTTTGTCCATTTTAGTTTATATTTCAATTTTTTATCGTTTAAACCTAATCGAAATCATAGTTATTATTAATTGATGGGATAATATAAATTTGTAGTAACTTTGCGGCACAAAAGAAAATTTAGGTATAGATTTTTTGGGCATGGCCCTCGGGATGACTGACGCTAAAAATTTATGTAAGAACTTTCACATCACAAGAAAATACTTTCTTCCTTTGAAAGGTACTAACACTTAACCGACCACACCATCATCTTATGTAAAATAATCCATGTATTATAATAACGCTACTAAAGAATGGTTAAAATAAACTGTAATCTAATCACAAAAAAAGTAAAGTTCCGCACCAATATTTTAGAAATTATCATTTCCGGATTTAAAAAGATGTTCTTATTGTTGCTGAATAAACCTGTGTTGTACATGAAACAATAAAATTTTTTATTTTAACTAAATTTTTATAAATCTTAAAAAAATTATGTAGAATGATATTTTAAATATTTTAAATTACTCAAACTAGAAATAATAAATTCTTTATTGTAAAGTGACAAATTATTTTATCGATAAAATTTAATTACGAAAACATTATTAATTATCACAAAATTAAGTGCGATACTTGATATTTATTTCTAGTATCCACACACGAAATAAATGTAAATAAATAAATTCTACTGTAGTCGCTACACACTTTTATTTCAAATCTTAATTTAATAAAACTAGATTTTTAAAACGTAAATAAATGTTAATGATTAGGTCGATTTTAGTTATATTTTGATTTCTCTTGCACGATTCGATAATATAATATAAATTACTATTTTGTAGAGTTCACTATTATTTTATTATAAATACTTTTTGTAATTACCAATTGTAATAAATTAGTCACTAAAATGAAATCCCAATCATAAAAAAACGTAAAGTAATTTTTATTCGAAAATATTTTTAACTAATAATAAGATCTTTTGATGTTATCGTAACTACAGGAAAAAAATATTTTCAGTCCAAAATACGAAACTATAACAAAAATCGAGTTTTTGAAAAATTCTCGGTACTTTTCGGAAAATATTTAGTAATCATTTCGAGATGTAGAGTGATTATTGTTAAAATTATTTAATATCATAAAAAATTTGTGTAATTTTCACTAACAATATACTTTTAGTCGCCAATGTCTGAAAGGAATAATAAAAAAATTATTAAAATTACTTTATTAATATCGCGATTTTCTTTCCAATATTCTAATTAGAAATTCTTTTTAATGGTTAAAAATAGAACATTTTATTATCAAAACCATCATTGTTACGATGACAGATAAATGATATTTAATAACCAAATGATTCGTCATAGCTAAAAGAAGATTTTGATTTTTATCATCAACTTCCTTAAAACGTAGAAATCAGGAAGTGAAAATCGGAAGCATTGATAAAAATTTATCACTAAATATTTAGTAAATTATAACGCATTTTTTACTTAAAGTAACGAAGGAAATTTGTTCTTCATTTTAGTAAACTTTTTGATATAAAATAATGAATTTACTTCTTATTTATGATATGTACTTACTATAATTAATGGGAAATAATTAATCATTAACATGAGGTAAATACATTGATTACGTTGATAGTGACATTACTTAAAATCATTATCATTATCAATATCATTTATGAAATTCTATATTAAGTAATGACTCTAAATTTATTCAAGTGAGAATTTTAATCTGATACCAGCGAATTAAAATTGTAATCACTCAAAAAATAATCAACATTTTCATATTAGATTTTAGAATAAATGTGTACTAACTTTTACAAGTAAACTAAATACACTCTTTTATTGGGCATTTAAAAAAAATGATATAAAAGGAAGTAAATAAAGTGAATGTTATAACTACTCTTATAAATACTCTAAATAATTAATAACGTGTTCAAATAATTGTTGTTTGTTTAGTATGTCTATTTAAATGCATCGTACAGCAGATCTTAATATCGATGACTTTGTTGTTTATTATATTTCAGTCACAATTACTATAAAGAGATAAAATGTTTGTTTTGTTTCGCATTATTTATATACACTAAATTGAATGTAAAAAATTGTCAATATGTTTCACTTTCATTTGAATTGAATATAATTTTAATCTTTTTTTTCAAATGTTATCATTCTATACTTTGTGTTTATTTCAACCTGCTATAGTGTAGGATATTACTAATTTAACAGATTAAATTGAGTTTTTTTTTTGTCATTTTATTATATACTTTTATCGACATAATTTTTGTAAAAGCAGTTTTTTCAAAACTAATAATTTTTTAACACTGCTGTTATGTATTTAATTTCCTTGAAATTATTTATAGTATATTTGTCAGTAATATATAAATGATTTAACACTTTCCCAATAAAATTACTCTTTAAATTCCTTAGAGTGACAATTGAGCCATTCTTTCACGAAGAGTGAAATTTTCACTCTTAATAAAAGTGTGGCTCAATTTTTACTCCAAGAAATTTAGAGAGTAAGTAACTATGGCGATGTAAAAACTAGAGACGCAAAGTTAGTTGAACGATTGTATCTTATCAACAAATAACATTTTATTTACAACACTGAAGAAAATTATCTTGTTTGTTTACTTTGGACTTCGGTAATTTAAACATAGATCGCCAAAGACGGTCATGTAAAATAAATCTTTTAGGAGCCTAAGAAAAATGTTTTCATAAGTAGATAGGACTATTTGTTCACCAATATAATGCTTGAGAGTAGTATTTCTATCAACTTCATCATATATATTATTAGTAAATAATGCATTTTTACAAAACATACTTAGGCCCTTTACTACCTGAAAGCTTTGACGTTCTAAAAAATGTTCAAAATTCTAATTTGTCAAGAAATGATAAAAAAATAATTAATAACCATGTACTTACGTAAATCGTTTTTATAACCAACATTTTTACATCTACATCAGGAAGCTCTAAATTCTATCGAAATCTATCATGAATAAAAACAAACAAAAACTGTCTAAATAAAACCAGATAATCCAACAATAGCAAATTAGCAACAAATATCAACTAAATTAATTAAATACTGAAACGTTCACTTTAAAATTAATACTTAAACAATCCATTCCGTGTATGTGACCGATTTTAATCAATATTAGTAATATTGGCCGAATCATCGAGAATGTATTAATAAACTTACTTGAATTTGGCCCTTGGTCAACGACTATATCAATAAATACTAGTAAATGTTGATAAAGTAGACCCATTTGTTGTTCCCCTTTCCAGAAGTTTACAATTGAAAAGATAAAGTCTTAGTATACTTCCGACCTTGATGTAAACACAAATTTATTCCAAGAAAATTTTGTCTGATAATTTTATATCACCGAATTATCAATGTATACGAATATATTTGGAAATGAGCATTCAAATCACTATTTATTTATATACTGGAAGACATCTGTTCTACAAATTTATCTACCTTTGAGACGTACTAAAAGAAAATTTTTAGTCACATAAATCCTGTCAATATATTAAATTTTACTGTTTTTACTGAAAGTAATAATTAGTCATTTTCAGCCACACAATTTTTTAATGATGTACTTAGTTCCTTGACTACTTTAAGGCTCTCATTGTAGCTAATGAAAAGTATTAATAACCTAATAAATCATGAACATTAGTTTAAAACTAGTCAGTCAAATTTACTAGGAATTAATTTCGATCAACAAAAAGATTTTCTTACAAATTTTAATAACATTTTAGAAGGCTAATTTCATGACTACAGGCCGTTTTGGCCCCGCCGTTTTGGCATCGGATATTTTGGGCCCACCGTTTTAGCGCCAGGGGCCCTATTCTGGAGTTTTATCATCGACGATAATTTGCCATATCATCGGTGATAACATTTCAGATTAGGGTCCCAGAATATTTGAACCTGATTATTTGTAGCGAGGACTATTTTAAATCAAAATTCATACAGTAACTAATTTTGTATACAAATTTAAACAGTATACAAATTTTGAATTTGGAGAAACTGACGTCAGAATCGTAATCTACGACCTCTAAAACCCCTGATAATAAATATTCTAAAATAAACTGTAAGGTTAAATCGATTCAATTTTCTATTTTTCATGGGTCGTGACTAGGGGGATTGTTGGTATTTTAAGGGGTGATTTCTACCCTTAAATAGCTTTCTAGAAGGTATAAAAAAATAGGTATTTAATTCAATTAACAAGTTTAATTCAACTAATCAAGTTTAATTAAGATCGAAAAGTGGCATTTGGGTAGGTTTACTAGTAAGAATTAATATCTTGTTACTAAAATATACGTCGTCAACATGTTTAACTTTAAATTAACATCTTTTTACTGATTTCAACATCGTAACTATCGTAAATTAAAAAAAATGCTCATAGTCAATTTAAGTACTTTTTACTACAGGGTCTGATTTCGGTGAACAAAAATATTTTGGTTAAAGTTAAAATTTTAATAACACTTTTAAAGTGCTGCTTTCATAAATGTTACTAAAACTTAATAACATTTTATTAAAATTTAAGACGTGAATATGTTTATTAAATTTAACTAATTTTTGTATACATTTAAAAACATTCCCCAAAAAACAGTCTATTAGTTAACCCTTAACCCAAAACGTAATCGACCCATGGGTCGTTCTCGACCCAGAGTAAATTGTAACTGTAAGAATTTTCAAACGGCAGGATATATTTGACGTAGGTAGTGGGAGGAAAACGTCGGAACTAAGGGTTAATTTGGCTACGTTTCAACTAATTAGCGCAGTGCAACAGGTCCTAAACTGTATTTCATTAAATGCAGTAATTATCTTAAAGTAAATAAAATAAATAGAAATCTAGTTAGTAGAATGGATTCTAGAGGTTAGTTTGACTAAAATATAAAAAATGCTAAGATTTTATTTAGTACTATTAATTAACTTGAATAAAATAATAAATTTACTACACTAAGAGGACTAAAAAAGTAGTTCTTTTCAAATCTACCACCCAAAAATAGTTTACAGATTATTTTATGTTTTACTTCATACATTTATAAATTTGAATAAAGTTTACATTACTACAAATTATTTTAGACAGTTTTATGGATCTTATAAATCAGATCTAACTGCTTGCGAAGTTAAGCTCCTTAATGCGTAGCCACCTGGTGGTAAAACGTAGTTCTACCAATCAGGAATATGAAAAAGTTGTTGGTTAAATTTACGAAATATTTTATTAATTCTAATAACGTTTATTTAGTAAATTTAATAATGATAAAAATAAAAACATAAAATAATTTGCAGTAATGTAAACTATAGTAGAACTAATAAAATATTTAGAAACATTTTACCAAATATTCGAATGTTTTAACTATGCGGAAAAAACGAATATTATTCAAATATTTAATTGAATTTTTCATTTTTTTCAGTGAAACACAATTATTCATTTTTTTATCTATTTGATGGACATATTCTATTACTCCGTGAAGTTTTTCTCGTAGAATCAAATTATGTACGAAAAATTTGCGTCTATAACTGTACTAGAATATCTTATTACTAACATTATTATTTAAAAAAGGGAAAGAAGAAATTGAATCGTTGAATTTTTGCGAAAAGTAATCCGAACCAATATTAAAAAACTCTTGCAATTACTACGATAATAATAATTAAGATACATGGAACTTAATTATCAAAACGTAATATAAACAACGTATCTCATTAACGGCTATTGATTAAATGCTTTTTGTTAGCAATAACGAAATTAATTTCTAATTGAATTAAATTCTAATATACTTGTTTTTAACATTACGTCCGCGTTTCTATAGTAACACATAGGGGATAGACTCCAGATCAGAGGGAAAAGGGAAGTAGGTTAACCATATCACGGACGACATTTAGTCCAGTTCAAATAGCCTAGTTAAGCGGTGTATTGACGAAGCATAAAATATCGAGTAACTTTAAGACAGAAAAGAATACATAGATAACAATACTATAAATGTTATTAACATCAATGTTTAAGCAAAAATTATTAACGCGTTTTTTCTATTGTTACAGACAGATATCCATTGGCTTGTCTAAAAGAAGGAGATCTTCAGAACACTGGATACATTGAAAACGTATTCCAAGTTTTCTACTTTTGTTTTGCTGATTCGGATTATCCATTAATCCGTAACAATGGCAAGACGAAAAGGTGGAAGACGTAAGAAGGTAGCCGCTCGTGGAAAAGCCAGCAAAGAAGCTCGACTAAGCCCGGAAATTGCTGAAGATGCCTTAGAAAATGTGGATTCTGCAGAGACGTTATCAAACAAAGGAGATGATGACAATTCCATGTCCACCGATTCCGTTGATGTTGCCGAGACCAAGGAGGAGGTACCGGTAGCTCCCGAACCGGAAGTTAGGAAGTCTGCGTACAGGCTAAGGAATATTGGTATGCGTAGAGCTCGATATGGAACTCGACTGAACCAAGCCATAGTAGATTCACTTCTAAACCAAAAAGAACTTGCAAAAGTTACTCCGAAGCCAGTTGTAGAAGAAAATTCTAATGATTCCGTAGAAGATGTGAGTTGCAAGGATGAAGATCTTTCAAAATCTGAGGCACCAGAAGCTGCCAAAAAAACCCCAGTACAAAGGCGGAAGAAGTTGGTAGGTGTTCGTAGAAAAGGACCACGTAGAGGGGCTCGACTAAGCCCACCTGTCGTAGAAGATACGATTGAAGAAGTACAATCCGAAGAAGTTTCGCCGATTAAAAATAAGGAAGAAAATTTGAATTCCAATATTTCGGAGGAAGTAGCTGATAAGAAAGATGAAGATTCTGGAGATGCCAAGAGCCCTTTACAAAATTTGGCATCGACTCCAGAACGAAGTCAAGTACCGATGAATGTCGAAATCAATTCGCCGCCATCGGTAATATCGATACCGGAAGTCAACGATGATGCAATGGAAGGAACCTCCCAAAACCCGGCTGTGATACAAAGTGAAAGGGAAAACATTCCACCTCCAATTCGGACTTTTCGGACCACAAGTTTTATTACTAGGCCTTTGAGGCCAACGCCAAAACCAAAATATTCGGTGTCTTCGTATCTTTCTCATACGCTACCTTTGCTTTGTCCACCGACACATCACGACCTCCCGCGACAAGCTCTGCCGATAAATTTCGCAAGGGTGGCCATGTTTGCACGTTTAAATGCATCGAACTCCATCCAAGCGTAAAAGAATTTTACTACCTCATACACATAGAGAAAATATAACGTTAACTATGCTGCTAGTTAACTGTTCGTACAATGTTATTTTGTAACTCTTTTACCGGGTGTCTTTCAACCTGTTATTTTCATCGTCCGCAGTGTTAAAACAATAAATGTTGATAATTGTTACGCGGGATACAATACGTAACAATGTTTGTTATAATAACAAGAAGGAAATGTTAATGAGAAATCTTGCTCTGCCAAAACAAGGTTTAGGGAAAGTTCTATTACAATAGGAAGAGATCCAACGATCTGGTTTTCCATCATTTTAACAAAATGAATTATAAAGATTCTATACAAATATCCACATCAATTGTTTCGCTAGTCGCCGATTTTTTTATATACTTGCATGATACTCAAGGTATAATTTCAACAGTTAAAAACAACTCCACGTCCGTTACCTTATGTTGTTGAAACTGAATACGATCGTGTTTTTCGATACTATGTTATTAGCCGCAGTTTTAACCACTGTACAGTAATGAAAGTTGATTATCTGTTACTTTATAGACACATTACATGTTTCGTTGAGTGAACATTTCATCTCATCCGTCATTTCCGAATTGTTATCGTTTGGAACGATTGAAAAAAAAGCGTTTTGTCTACGTATCTACAATGTTACCTCATACATTTAATTAAGATAATGATGAGATATTAAATACGTATTATATGAAATATAGAAAAGTCATATTTCGCTCAAGACAAATATCGACGCTTTCCGCCGTACAGTTCTCGAAGATTTGAATATAAATAACTTATTTATTTCAGCGATAAAGTAATATATAACACATATTTATTTTTCACAATTCCTAAGAAGAAATATGCTGTTATGCAAATTCCTGAATAAATAAAGAATTTGATAATTTCTATCAACATGGATATTTGATTATTGTACTGATCCCAACATCATTTCTCGGCAGATAATCACACAATGAAAACAAGAAATATAGTCTGTCATTAAGGTAGTAGTTATACTAAATAAGTCTAAGGAAAGTTTAAGGAAAAATTATTAACGTTTATAGAGATATTCGACTTCTTCAAAACGTTCACATCCATGTATTATAAACTAGTGGGGCCAAATTTGATGGCTCCTCTACCGAATTTAAAAAACTTACTTCCTGTCGAACTCTTAGTACGGTCCTAAGCAGCGAATTACTTTCTTCTGATCAGCAAGTTGTATGACGGTAAGTGGAAAATGAAGATTTAAATTCACGGTGGAAATAAGGTAACAGGGGCTAATTTCCTGCCTAAGTAGAAAATTATTGAAGATAAGTTTATTGATACTAGCGGGCAAGACACCATGACGCGATTATAAATTTTAATCCCATACTTGGCCTATGACTTAAATGTCATGACGCAAAAGTTAAATTACCTTTCCCTATTAGGGCATTTTTTTACTTCAAAATTACGAACATCGAAGTCACATTATTGAGTCAGAAAGCATATAGGACTGATAATTTCTGATAATTTTCCTATATGTGATATAAAGGATAATTTTCTAGTATCAAGGTCTTAATGCATTGACTGTTATTTTTAAATAACAAAAAAGGTCGAAAGGGGGTTAAGCTCACCTCTGAATTTTCAAAATTTTTAATAAATCAATAACACTGTCCTCGACAAGCCAAATGTCAAAAATATTCTCAGATACTAAAAAAGATGGGGTCGGAATTTTACCGTTTTATTTTCAAAAAAAAAATTAGACTAAGTGTGTCCAAATTTTTTTTTTCCATATTTAGTTTTTTTCTACAAAAGAGGCAAATTTTCATATCCGTGCTAAACAATGGCACCCTCAAAATTTCCCTATCATGTCGCATTTTCTATAATAATGAGATTAAATGTCTTAAAATTTGTGTTTCGACCATATTTACCTAAAGCACGTTTTTTTGGACAAAAAAATACCATTTAGGCACAATTTTTTTAAATGTACTTCGAGGAGGAAATTTTTGTTTCATTCTTTTTTTCATTTTTTTTTATACTTTTTTAATATTTTTTTAATATTTTTTAAATTTTGTGATTATATACATGGACAACTAACATAATTTTTTTAAACAGTTTTTTTTCAGATTTTTAAGTTTTACTTTTATTGTTTCAAAACACTTTTGGCTCTAAAAGATATATCCTACTTATAAACGAGGAAATTAAACAAAAATCGTTTTATAACTTGGCCTGAGGATTTAAGGAATTTTGACCCATATATGAGAAATTTCACGGTACTTTTAATATTCGACTCTAACAAATATTAAATTTTTATTAGCACTTGAACCAATCTTATACCATTATAATTCTAGAGTCATAAAGAGTAAAAAGTATCTTAGACACTTAGTTTTACCAAAGTTCTTTGTAAATAAAAAAATTAGAAAAATAACAATTTGTAACATTTAAAAAGTTTTTCAGAGATTAAAAAAGTATCGGTTACATTATTTGTTAGTTTGCCTCTTGATTCAGAAGATGATAATAAACATTATCGACCATATGAAAAAGATATCCACAAATGAGAGTTTTTGTTTAGTTTTTTGCATTTATTTTCAACAAAACAAATCAGGCAGTAACTATTGCCAACAAAAAGATTTCTACAAAAAAGGTTATATGCATTTTCTTCCTAATATCAAGTCTAATAAAAAAAAATACTAGTATTTTATTGAAACTTAATTATATTTCTGTAATATTTGTCGGTTAGTACAGTAGAATGTAGCACAATAAAATAAACATAATAATGCCAAAGAGTAAAGAATAGTAATATAAAATTAAGAAATCCGAACATAAACTTTATTTTTTGAACAAGTTCAATAGAAATTAATTTTCTGAAAATTCCTGTTCTTGTTTGTTTATACCATTATTCTCATTTCTTTTTGGAATCTTTTTTACATCTTTATTTTGAGCTTGAGTTACCAGTTCGATGAAATTTTTTGGGAACAAAGTTAATTGGGTAAAAAAGAATGCTTCGAACACTATTCTGGAAGTTAGTTGATAGACGAGATACCTCACGTACACCAAAAGCAACTTTTTTTCTTGTATTAGATTATTAATTATACAACGACACGTGAAGAAATGAAGGCAACACTTCAAAAATCCGATACTTCACATTTGCCGAGAACACGCGATAATTAAATTTTTGGACGGTCCAGCTTTTAAAAAGTCGAAGTGTTCCTGGTATAAATTATATGTGTGTATAAAGATCTACGTATGCCCACCAATGTATTAACGATCTTTATGACCATAAAATGTGAAGGTACAATAAGTTATTTTCGGTACTAATCCGTACAATCCGATTTCACTTCCTACTTTTAGGCCGTAAAATGAAATTTTACGCACCACGTGTAACATGAATGTGCGCTGTCAAAAACATAACCCATACGGACGAAAAATACTATTTCGATACAAGGCCGTAAAATCATATTTTACGGCTCAAATGCGATACTAGCGTACGAGGACCAGCGAAGCCGGTTAAAATTCGATTTCGCGGATTTCATTTAGTCCGCATATGGGTTATGTTTTTGACAGCGCAGATTCATGTTTCACGTGATCCATAAAATTTCATTTTACGGACTAAAAGTAGGCCGTAAAATCGGATTTTACGGCTATAGTACCGAAAAATAATACTCCCGAAATCATGCATAATTGGTACATCAAAGGTAAACAAAAAGTGGTTTGTGGATGTAAATGAAGACAAAGTTGACTTATATGTCACTGTTTAATCATGTATTTGTAAGTTTTTATTTTATTTCTTCCCTTGTGTTAAAATAATCTTTTCCAACCTCCGTCCAACAGGAGGAAATCCGTTTATTAAGATGTCTGAAGAGTGTGGCACAACTTTATACGATATCACTATTAACTCCCACATTTTTACAGTTGAAGTCTATCGTTTTAGAATTTACTCAATTATTATCACTTGTTTTACCTGCCTTTATAAACTATTCATTAACTGATGCGACTTATATGTAGTTTACTTCATATTACTATTGTAGATTCTAGAGAAAGTATGCACATCATATCAGTAAACAAGAATCAGTTACTTACGAACTATTCAGTATGTAAATTGTTTTAATTTAAAGGACACCCGAATAGTCTAAGTGAAGTGTGTAGGATTTTATTACTTATAATATATTCTTATTAAAACTCATCATTTTATCCTTCTAATAATAATGTAAATATTGAATGGTTAAAATTAGGTAATCGAACCGGGTCCCATTTCCTTAAAACGTATCTCAAATATTGACTTATGTGGTTCGCCAACTTTAGAGACATGTATTCTGTTAACATTTAGTAACTTTAGTGTTCAAAACCTCTAACTTATGTAGTACACTTCGAAGTCGAAATGAAGTTATATTCGACCTGTACCCAAGACTTGAATGCTTACACTGCCGACATTTTTTACATCAAATGATGATACATTTTCTTAATTAGTGCAAACCCACTTCGATTTAATCCCGGCAGTTACATAGCTCACAAACGGCATTGCTTTTGGATGATGACCAATTAGGTATCGACATAGGTTATCATAACTATTGTAGTCCTATTCGTTTTCTCCTAGACCTCTTGTCTCTTAGCTATCTTCCAGTTAGGTTAAGTCTTAGTCTTCTCAATGTGATGGAGGCTTTGAGGACTCTAATGGATATATATTAATCCCCATCGAGTCAATCTCAATTGATTATTAAACGGAATAAAAAAGAATCAGAATAGAAGCATACATCATTAAGAGTCTTCCTGACAAAGTACTAGACTTTCTCTTTATTATCAATACCTTATTTTAAATACTGTCAAGTTGCTATCATTATTTCTGCTGAAGCCAACTCAATTCAACCTATCTAACTCAATAGTCTCAGTAAGACTCTAATGCAATTTAACATTGACATTGTTAAACTAGTTAAGTGGTCTCAAGATTTTGGGATCAACCATATCATGCATAAAACCCAAACAGTTATCATGTCCTCTATCCAGAACCTTGACACCATCAAGAACCTAACCACGCCAGAAATTGTGTTTGGAAACGTTAATTGCCTTTTATAGCGAAGTGAATTAAGGATCTGGATGAAATAATTGCATCCGACCTAATTTGTAATCGACATATTAAAACAATTTCAACTAAAGTACTTAATAATTAAAGTAGAAATATAATTCGATATCGCAAGTATCAGGGATCATTCAATTATCCTCTTTCGGCCTATCACTCGTAAACTTACTGGCCATCCTCCATCTCGGCTATGACACACTTGTCAATGTTGATCTCTTAGTCAGGCTTATGTTAATATACTATAATGCTTGTAGAACAATTATATACGGTTTATTTATCGCCTGCGACGTGATGACAGGCTTGGGCCTTAGTCATAAAAAGCAAACTTGACGAAAAGAAGGTGTTTGACCCAACAAATAGTTAACTAGTTGCGTATAAGTTATTGTAGTTAAGTAGTAAAGTAGTTGGGCTTACAAACTAGAAATTAATTTATTGGACCAGACAACTCTTTTTCGGCCTGTGGTTTATTCTGTCCCTTAATAGTCTTGCTCATCAAATATGTATCACTAATCCTTTTATCAAAACTTTTCTCTCTAATTTCGCATGCTCATTATGCATTTCAGCTATTCAATATTGGAATTCCTTAGCTCTTTATAAAACGTTACTCAAATCACAATTATGCTATGTATGTATATTAAATGCAATAAGATCCTTGTATATTGTGAAAGCTGCAATGTTTTTCAGTAAGAATAATGTGGAATCTAAAAGACGATTTTCCTATTACATAATTATTTTATACGTTGATAGTAAATTTTATTTTTCAAAACCAAACATCAACGATATTTTCTTTATCAAGTAATTTTCTTTTTCTTTTCTTATGGTACTATTTTGCTTGGTAGAAAAATGTTGACATTTGTAAAGTAAAATTAAGAGAAGCGTCTTCTGTGTAATGTGAATCCATCATACTTAGTTTCCGGTCTACAGATGTTTTTTGATGTTTCTTAATTCTGGTTTCTAATAGTCTACTGGTTTGACCAATATTTGTTCATAATTTTTACAAGGGATCTGGTAAACTACGTTAGATATTTTTTAAAAACAAGTTTATCTTTTAACAGTTTGATACCTCTAATATCTTATGTTTGCGTACTACATTAATTTTTTCTCTTCTCAAGCATTTCGAGAATTTTTCAGATAATTCTTCAACGGTTGTGATTTGAAGGTTAGTATTGTTAGTTTTATTACCTAAACTATTACACACCTTTAGAGAATTCAATTGAGGTTCGAAAAATGTAACGATTTTTTCCCGCAGATTTGAACAAATTCTCAAAATGGAGAAATGTGTATCATGATATGTAGTAATAGTTGTTGTAACTAATAAGTTAGTTTCAAACACACGCAAGTAAAGAATGTTCACAGAAAAAAATAAATCTTAAAATTGTTACAAATTAATCTGGCATAAAATTAGTCCATGTATAGTGCATAAGTTTGTCCTTTTCTAATCGGGCTTGTTTTTGTTACGTCTTAACTGTAGCCCAAAGTACTTAAATGTTAAATAATAATATACGTTCATTTTCGCTATCTTTAGTCGCTGAGATTTGATAGATAACTGAGCCAAAGTAATAATAATTCAATTCAATGAAGACAACTAACCCGAGGCTAGTCTTTTAGTAATAAGTGCATCCTTTCTCGTAAATAAATCCAATACATGCGCAGACAGAAAGAAAATAGTTAATTGAAGCATTTTACAATAGTAAAACGGTTTAATACAAAAAGTAGTTAAATTAACTATTTCGTAAACGGAACAATAAAATTTTAGTTTCGTTTTTTTTTTTTATTTTATTTTAAAAGTATTTATTGTGATCCTATCGACACATTTAATCCTGTCGAAGTAAATTTAACATTACTAATAGATTCCTAATTAAATTTGAATTCCTCTTCTGGTAAGTTATACACTTCATTATAAATAGTAAATATGAATTAATACGAGAGTAATTTATTAAATATAACAAATAGTAAATGAACCTGAAAATGTGTAAGTATCATCCATATAACTTTTATATAAGTATGCAAGAGGTAAGTAAATTAACTATTCCTCACAGAAAAAAAATTGTTACATCTTAAATTAAGCACTGTAAAAGGCTTAATTTCAATCTAAAATTCAGATTTTCTCAAAATAAGTCAATATTTGCGCTTAAAGTCTTACTTTCAGACAGAAAAGTTTAATTTTAGTCGAGATTTATGCTTAAAGTACAATTTTTCGAGCTTGTCGCACCTAAGTTAGAGAATTCTTATTTCGAACTTGATAATTGACTAAAGTAAGTTTGCAATACTAAAAAGTAGGTTTTAAGCACAAATATTGACTTAATTTAAGAAAATTAGCTCAATTTTAGACTGAAATTAGGCCTTTTGCAGTGTTTAATTTGAGATGACACAATTTTAAGACTTTTTTCTGTGCTGTAGTGATATAGACAATGATTATGTTGTATTTCTAGAAAAAAGAAATAAAACAGTTCAACTAACCTCTTTTGGTAGTTATAAACGAACCGGTTTCTTTCTCCTAACCGTTTAATCGCTCGATCCAGTGTTATGAAGAGGATAGCCTATTTATGATTATAGATGCCTCAACCTCCTCGACAAGTAATTTCAGATACCTTCGTATTAACTAAATCCAAATGTAAAGACAAAATGGGGAAATCGGTTCATATAGTAATCTCATAATGACAATATTACATAATCCAGTCGCAATGTATAATTTCTACAGTATGAAATAATAAAGTACACATTTTAGAACACAAAAACACATTTTTAAGAGTTTTTTGTAATATATTAATTTTTCTTAATGAAATTAATAAGTGCTCAATAAAAAACGAATGTTTATCCATATTTAGAAGAGCATATTAAGAATACGTTTTATATTACTTCCTTTTAACACAAAAAATACAGATAATTTCAAGAAGATCATTCTTGAAATGTAGGATATTTTTCAGAAAAACATAAATTCTTTTGAAAGCCATGAAGAAAATAACTGTTTTAACAATTATATATTGAAATTGTAACCATTTTTTCGACTAGCTACTAGTCACTTGTATGGACAAACTCTCGTAAATCATGGTATATTAATTAATAATTATTTGGTTATTTCACTATTAAAAAAGATTTAAATACATGTCCAATTTAGTACAGATTACAAAATGTAAATATAGTGATACTTGATTTTGGTTTACATTTAACCAAGCATTTACTAACGTAAAACTAAATTCTCCTTATTACCTCCAAAACTTCGTTGAATGCTAAACTGCTTAAATTAACTATTTGTTATAGTTAAGCACAATGCATAATATTGTGCCGTTAAATAGTCTGATATTTAAATCTGCAATAATACCTTCCTTGCTATTAATTCTACAATTATTATGTACAACATACTCTCATGATTTATTTAGTTTTATTTTCTTTTCGTATACTTTACACTGTGGACGAATAGTTGTATAACAAATGAGCTAATGAGTTATACATATTATATGCCGGTAGATTGTATAGATTTGACATAATTTATCTAGACACGAAAAAGTGAGTCCCGGTATAATTGCGTCTAGCTATATTTACGTCCCAGGATTTTTGCCAGGTTCAGTCTCGTTATATTTACCTCTCGCCGCTCTCTTTTTCCTCCACCTTACGGGTTGGGGCCTCAGGAAGGGTCTGTTGTGACGTCACGAACATAACGCAATTGAGGGTAGTAGGGGAAGCGGTGCTCCCCTTCTTTTGGTAAATATAACGAGACGGGAGGGGGAGGAACCGAGAGGGTAAATATATCAGGACTCTACTATAGAGAAATTCCACTTAGTATCGGCAAATTTTTTTCAATCTAGGTATATATCAATATATCATCAATATGCGTCAAATATATCATCAATATAATATTTTTCTAAACTTGAAAATTAATTATAAATATTGCAAATTTCCGCATTAAGAATGTAACAATATTGCGAAAGAATGTTCCACATTAATGTGATGGTAGTTCTTTAGATTTTTTTTAATCTGTGTTGAACTTTCTCTTATCCACATTTTTTTGTTTCTCTTTAAGCTTTGCTCTTTCTTGCGATAACGTTGTTATTTAAATGTCAATTTCAGAAATTAGGATACCCAACGGCAACTTACACATGTGATTGAAGCTTTACAAATATTTTAAGGAAGAAATTAGAACATAATTGTTAACCCCTTAGAACATTCCCCAAGACCGCTTATTATACTTACAAAGTTTTTAAGACTCACGTATAGGCTGACTATCCAAGTTTTAAGGGATTTTACTGTACAATGAACAGTAACAATGAATAAATTAAAAAAAAAGGAAAAACAGTATATTGTGCAACTAGGAAGCAAAATAGATGTTTGACGACGAGGGCGAATTTGACGTCCGAGCGAAGCGGGTGTCATATCTGTGCAAAGACCTATTTTGCTATGTTGCACATATTATTTTCTCATACGATATCGTGCTATTTTGCCCTCAGAGGATGAGAAACTTATTTTGCCCCGTTAAAAGTATTTTGCTCCCTAGGGAAAGAAAATTCCAGTTTGCTCCCTTAATCTAGGGATCAAAATAGTATTTTGCGCTCAGAGTGTGATGAAAGTTATTTTTTCTATATTGAAAAAATAATATAATTTACTCGCACATGTTTTAGGTTGCCTAATTAAAAAAAAATAGGCACACTCTAGATTCAGTTTTTCTTGAAACGTTATAGTTATGTAGAGATTCGCTAAAATTTATAGAGCGGTATATGCGGTTACTATTCGAAAGTAAAAATGTTCATTTTAATGGTTTTGGCGCATAATTATTGCCATCTTCAGACATTACATAGAAATAGAGGGTTTCTGAAGGGAAAAAATCTATAAAACAATTTTCTGATGTGCCTTTCAAAAGCCTTGAGGATGGCGGAATATGTGTAGCGAATGAAATTCGTCCAGAAAAATTAGTACAAAGGGACACTTTATAAGGCAGTGAAAAATTTTGTAGCGGGATTTACTATTTATGATATGTACTCCATAATTAATGATATTAAATACGGGTAATAATATTAATATTACGAGGATAGTTAAATGTTGTGCATTTCCGGAAGATTGTATTTTTCAAATCTAATGTTGACATTTTTATGGGCGTATTTTTAATTGAATAGTTTTCTATTTCATTCCTTGCTAGACTATTGGGATCTGTGGCTAAAATTTCAATGTTATTATAATCCAAATTATGATTTGTTTCCATACGAAGGGTAGTTAAGCCCGAACATTTCCTTTGATGTTATTAATTTGTTCATTCACGTGTGTTTTTAATCATCTTTTGGTTTGCCCTATGTAAATTTTGTCACAGTGAAGACCAGAAATCTGATACATAAGTTTTTAAGATAGTTAGTGTGTCATTATATGGCCCAATTTGTCCCTAATTTTTTCTTCTAAATCTAAGAAAAAATATCCAATTATTATCTCCTGAAATATTTACACTGAACATAGCCATTATTTTCAAGACGGTATAAGGCAAATTTTAATTTCGGACGGACGGTGGAACAAATAACTATACCGAACTAGAACCTATAAATTAAAAAAAAAAATGTTTTTTGACCTAAATCGAGAATTATAATTTTTTGTTTAATACTCGATTTGCAGTGATACTGCCATTAAATTTTTCTGAGGACATATACCTGTTTAATAGCGAATTCTTGTCTTTTTTAGACGGATTTCCTTTGAAAAAGGAAACCTGACTTTGAAAAAAGAGAACCTGACTTTGAAAAATAATTGGGATCCCGTCAATTCAAATATATTTTTAAATAAGCATATTACTATGCAACTTTCATATTTACTACTAAGTATAATCCATTCATATTAGTCAAGATATATTTTAAAGTTTGGTAAAAGTGGCCAATCGCTACAGCATTTTTTTTAACTGTATTTCAGTAAATAATTAAATATTTTACTCGATAGCATTCAACATTTTTAACGAAGTCGTAATTTGAAAAATGCTAAATTGCAGTTTTATAGTAGTATATATAATTCAATATCTTTTCTTAAATTTTATTAAATTCATCTTGATACAATAATCAGAGTATAAAATTTATGTGTTTGGGATTTGTTTTTGGAGATCTAAGTTTTCTTTTATGATTTGATTTTCTACCATAATTTTTGAGAGCAGTCTGTGAGAAAGAAGCAAAATAAAACAAAGCTGAGTTTGGAATCGAGACTAAAAATAAGTGCAGTCATCTTCATCTACATTCCCTACCAAAATAAGCGTAATAACAATTTGAAGAATCAATTATTTCTTCAATATGTAAGTATTCATATCTGAAGCAGTTGAAAGATCTTATATTGTAAAGTGAAATTTTATGTAGTCAAAAAAATCGTTAAACAATACATTTTTTAAGATGTCAATAAAATAAACTGTCTTTTTTTATGTCAACAAAGCGCACTCAGATATGTTATCACGCATATAACATATAAACTGTAATAAATTTGTTAACATGAATTAAATGACTTGTCAACACGAAATTTCTATATAAATTCAAAGTGACACATCGCTTCCTTGCGATTACCCTACTCGTTAGAAGAAAATCAAGATAAACGTTTCAGGTCGAAGAAAGTGCACATCTAATCGGAAGTTAAACAGGTTTTAATCAAAAACAATTATGTATCACTATTACAAAAAACTGCCAGTATATAATTTTACCGTATGCCATAATATGATCGGTGATAATAGAAATATCGGCCAAACTCACAAGAAATATGTTTTTCCTAGAAAATTAGACTTATCAATAATAATCAATAATTGAACAATTAAAATACTACTACTGCATACTTTTTTATGCATATTGTTATATCAACACAACCTAATGTATAAAATTTATTTGATATTTTAAAGAATTTATTAATTTCATGATTATTTAGGTACGATTTTTAAAACGTTGGTTATATTTTGTTTCGTTCTTTCATGTGTGTATAAAATTGCATAATCTCGTTTTAAATATTGAAGTAAATTTGTGGACAAGTTTGACTTCGCATAAACCTTCATGTCCATTTCAGAAGTACAGTAGAAAATCCATAATAACCCGAAACATTCCAGAGCTAAAATCTTTTCTGACAACTGGAATATTCATCTCTTGATCCAGCATTGACAAGGTTTTGATTACTACCTCATCAGATCCCGAAACGAAGACTTTATAAGACATGCCTTATCAGGCATTCGTTATTAATGTCTCGCATTATACTGGTATTGTCTAAAGTGGATTCATGCTGGATAATTTAAGTAACAATTAAAAAATGTCATTTGCATAATTTTTTACGAAATCTTCAGAAATACGTAAAAAAACGAAAAAAGGAAGAGGGTCCTTAAGGCATGTTTTTGACCCCCTTTAAATTTCATGTGAAATGAACCAAATCGATTTATTAAAGATGAAAAAATATTTTTAAAATGATCGTCAGTTATACGGGGTGGTTTAGACAATATAACTTTTCGAGTTATGTTCAAATTTTTAAATAATTTGCTTCAAACTCATTACTCCGAGGTTTTTGGAGTTGCTGATGACAAATCTAACGTTCGATTTTAAAATTTAAAAATGGTGGATACAATATGGCGTACGAAATTTTGCAAAGATCGGATTCATTTGAAACGATGTTACTTGTGGGGGTTTCGTGTCGCAGATTATGTCCACCCGCACCCGAATATTGTTGTCACATGAAAAGGGTGCGGGTTAAAAAATCGACAAATCAAAAAGCCGACAGCTCAAAAAATCGACAATCAAAAACCGAAAAATAAAAAAACCAAAATTTAAAAATATAAATCTCCGACAATGTGTCTATTCTTTTTTGTGTCGGCTTTTCCATTGTCGGTTTTGTGATTATCGATTTTTTGACCTGTCGGCTTTTTGATTTGTCGGTTTTTCGACTCGCACCCCATACAAAAATGAATACGAAAGTGTGAAAATAGTAAATTTGTTTATAAAAATGGTTTCCAACTATAATTTCTTCCATCTTAATCGCAAAACGGATTCGAATTTATGGGCTCAAAATATATATAAAAAACCTTCTTTGCTTTTTAATCTTAGATCTGCGATTGAAAGCGCAAAAGCAAACTGAGTTTTCATTTTTTATCGTCTGCATAACAATGTAAAGCGCATTTAGTTTAAAAATGTTCTATGTGTAGGACCATTATTCTTATTATACAAGGTGTCCATAAAGTGAACAGTCAAATAAACACAGTAGATAGCGGAGGAAAACTGAAACGAAAAGCCTTATACCGAAATTTTATCCGATGTCTACAATTTATTTGACAGGAATATACTCACGGAAATCGCAAAAACACGTTTTGCCAAGCCGTTTTCGCCAACGTTGCGTTATTTAGAAGCTCCCTTTTGGCTAAATTTTCTTAGAATCTTATCGAATTAGCGGTAAAATTGTTCGTGTTTTCAAGGGCTACAACGTCGTCATAGTGGTATTTTACTAGCTATTTATTGAAATGAGATAAACGCGAAAAACTGAAAAAATTAGCATTTTTTACCAGTTTCATGGCTATAGCAAGAAAAATATTCATTGTAGGTCAAAGAGCCTCAGAGATGAATTGTAGCGCTTGAAAATATCTTTGAAACGAGTCTAATTTCTTTAAGATAACTTCAAAACGAGCAGTGTTATTGCAAGAAAAGAGTGATTTTTTCTAAACTTTAATGGCGCGCCAATCAAATTATATAGGCATCGAATACTTTTTTGCTTAAATCTTTCGCGTTTACAATTTCTGATACTATTTCTTGGATAAATTGTATAAAGCACAGAATAGTTGTTAAGCGTTACTAATATCCAAAACTTTAACAACAGATACAAAAATTATGGGTGCGGTCCGAAAAAACCGACAAATTAAAAAGCCTACAGGTTGAAAAACCGACGGTCAAAAATCTGACAATCGAAAAGCCCATAGTCAAAAAACCGACATTTGAAAAAATGACTGTCCTCCTGACGATGTGTCGGCTTTTTGACTGTCGGTTTTTTGACTGTCGGCTTTATGGCTGTCGGTTTTTCGACACGCACCCAAAATTATTTGTAAAAACGGACGCCTTTTTCTTAAAATTTATGAATCATTTGTATTAAAAACATTTTTTGCTTGTCAGATCGATTTTTAACGATGATTTTGTGTTTCTTTTCGCTACGTTCAGTTTGTAATAAATTTTCTTAAATGTCATTAGTAAACAATAAAAAGATAAAAACGTATCCAAGAAACAAAAAAAATAAATAAATATTATTATTTTTTTATTCCAACTGATTTATGTTACTATGAACGGGCAAATTTTAAGAAAGAAAGTATCTTTTATTACACATAATTTCGGTATTTTCTTTTAAAACGTTATGTTTTATATAAACTTATCAATGCTCTGTTTTTTTCGTGAAATGTCCCAGAAATAGTATTTGAAAATGTAAACAACACGCAAGCAATATCTAGAAATCTAAAAAACCGTGAATTTTTAGAGGTTTTTAAAAAATTGAAAAAAATAGTGTTTATTCTTAGAAACAGAACAATTGCAAATGAGATTTTTAGTAAGTTTCACGATTATCTATAAATCCCGAAAATTTGGAGAAAAAAGGCAACATCTTGTTGTTTAATTTAATTATTGTTATTGGTTATCGAAATATTTCAATTTTTCAGGTGTGTTTTTTAGAATTATGCAAGATACAATAAGCCCTGACGCAATTTAAAAGCTTGATAATTGCGAGCCTCGAAATAAAAAACGCGTTTTATTGACAAAATCTGTTCTGTTCTGATCCAAAAAATCGGTTTACAGAAATAAAAAATACATATTCCTTTGTTTTTGGTAGTATAATATACTTCATTATAAAGTTAATTCATAATACGACATCGACCTGCTTGTGCACAGAGACAAATATAGAAGCTACTGGATACCATAATGATAGTATATAACATCTGATGGTATTCAGTACCATCAATATGTTATCCGGAAACATCAGTATGTTATCCGATACAATATTGTTCCTTCTGTGTATGATTTGACATTGATTCGGCCATCAAGTAAATAATGTTTTCATTGCATTACATTTTTCTTTTTTTTAATTATGTATTTACTTGCTACTATTCAGATAAATCTGAATTAAGTAAATTTCACTCAATATAGAAAATTTTTCACTAACTTAGTGTAGCAATATTTTGATTTCCCGGCATTAATTTAGGAAAAATTTTGTTTAGTTTTATATTACAAAAATAGTTTGAACTTTAATACACCAAGGAACCATTTATTAAAAAAGAAACACTGCATTTTTTTTCAAATTTGGTACTAAAACAACACCTTTTACAAATGAAACTAAATATAGTTTTTTAATACACAACTTCTTACTGCAGTTATAAAATCATTAATAAAAGAGACCTGCCTCCGCCTGCAGGATGGCAATGATTGAAGGGAAGAATAATCTTTTCATTGCAGTAAATTATTTTTTTTTAATTAAGTATTTACTTGCTATTATTCAAAAAAATCGGAATCAAGTAAATTTTACATACAGAAAATGTTTCACTCAGTTTACCATTATTTTGACTTCTCGGCGTTAATGGGTTAATTTATGAAAAATGTTGTTACCAAAATGGTTTTAATTTTAATACACCAAGGAACCATTTGTTAAAAAAAAAACACTCCATTTTTTTTCAAATTTGGTACTAAAATTGATCTAAAACGACACCTTTTACAAATAAAACAAAACAAAGTTTTTTAATTCACAAGTTCTTACTGCAGTTACAAAATGGTTAATAAAAGAGACCTGCCTCCACCTGCAGGATGGCAATGCTTAAAGGGAGGAATAGTGATAAGTGGGGAGTGAGACAGAGCCCGAGGGCGAGAGAGATAGAACAAGAGAGGGAATCCAACGTGCAGCACGATGTTTCGTTTCCAAGCCGACACGAACAGAATCCACCTGACCATCTCGCAACACGGTTGAACCCGCAGCACCATGAAGGGACATTACCGATAAGGTGTCATTAAAACCTTTTTTACCGCCCGGTGTCACTTAAATTTAAAACCGATGAAGATATCGGTAACAGATTAAATTCCCGTCGACCGCGCGAAACGGATGTCAAATTAATTATTCGCGACTTTCCTTCGTAATATGCGACTTAGTTAATCGATCCCGTCGGCAAACAAGAAAGGTGGTACGCACTTCCGGTCCCGATTATCGGTAGAATAGTTCCCTACATTCCGCATAGTTTACCGATAGTCAAATAGAGCGCGATACTATTGACGATTCTGCAAATGCCAAAAAACCACGAAATAAAACAATATTTTAGAATCATATAAATGAGAAAATGGAAGATTTGATGAGTGAATTTTGCAGTGAATTTTTAATCAAATTTTGCGAATAATTAGCAAATACACTTTTCGGGTGTTTGTGTGATTTTTGCGTGGAAAATGATTTACAGTGATGTGATTCGAAGACAGTTTCTTTGAAGGAATTTAAATATGAAAAGGTACTATAAATTATTTTTGTTAATATTTGACAACGGTCTCTGAGAAGAAGACGGATGAAGTATTGTGAAAGTGCGACGATCTCAAGAGATTTCACTCCTCAGCGGTCTTGATAAAAGTCCCTTTACTGAAGACACGAAGCAGGTGAGATTATTTATGTTTAGTTAAGTAAATCATCACTGAAGTCAGTGTCGGAAATAATTATTGTTGCGATTTTTGCACACCAGTTTTAGCAATCTGTTTAATTTGTACAAACAACAATATTATTAAATAATGATTTATGATGAACGAAAATTAAAATATTGGCCCTAATTTAAGTGTTTCGAGTATTTTTTCTTTTGATGTAAACAATACGTATGAAAAATTCAGATAAAGTGTTACAATGATGATAAAGTGGTTGTTCATTTTGTGACAGCTCAAGCGTTTTCTTAACACAAAAATACTATTTTTCATGAAAATGGTTAAAGATTAGGATGTTGAGTTATTGATCGTCTAAGAAAATATTGAAATAATGTCCCATAAAAATTCTAAAAACCGTTTTCCACGATTTTTTCCAAACGGGAATATTGTTTAGTAAACAATTTCTTACAATTTTTAGTAACCTCAATATACCAATGTTCGACCATTTTCAGTGAATAAAAGTATTTTTTTGTTAAAAGAATAGACTTCCATACCTTTTACAGAAAAAAGAAATGTATGATAGCAAACAAGTCCATTATAAAAATGCTAGATATCGGTTTAATAAAAAGATGCTAAAAAATAGTGAAAAAGTATATAATATACTAGAAAGATGAAACGATGATAATAAAATCCTTTTAAAAATGCTGATATCACAAAAATCATTTTTTAACCGCGGGTTTTGGGTGCAATTGTGTTAAACGTAATTTTATTTTAAGTTATAAAAACATATATGAAGAATAAGATTTCCCCTGACAATGAGTAGAATTTTTTGCGAAAACAAAACCACATGTTAAAATTGAGTTAATTATATAATAACTTTTTGAATCACCAATAGCAGTAATAAACAATAAGCAGAAGTTGATCATTTTTAATCCACGGAACATTTGTTTTAAAAAAATGTTATACGTCTTAATTTTAAGAATTTTGTAAAAATGATAATCATTTTTTTCATTAACTTTGTGTAGAAATGCAAAATTTTAACGAATTTGAATGAAAAATTGTTAGATCACTTTCTATCTGTTACGACAATTTTTTCAGAATTAGTTACGATTAGGTTACACTTAAAATCCCTAATAATAATGTCACGAAATTTAAAAAATTAAACTGTATTAAATCATACATTTATTTCAGAAATATTTTTATTCTGCTATTTTTGGTGTCATTAAATGTTTTTATCAATTTTATGATGTCTCAATATTATGTCAAAACTAATTTTTACTCATTGCGCCCAGTAAAGTTTTTGTATTAGCATAAATTAATTTGCATTGTGTTTTTCACAACAACAAAAAACAAAATTGTTCCAGCAGACTGGATAAATTAGTGATGAAGGATCATTTAAAATTAAAAAATATCCTTATATTTTCAGTTTATTACCTTTATAAAACGGTTCTAAAGTCGTGAATCGATATGGTAGTAATGTACGGTGAAAATCTAAATTACAAATTGTTGAAGATACTTGTCAAATTTCGATCTCTGAATTCTAACTATTATACATGATACCCTGAAAACTGTCAAATAATTTCATCAAAACTTTATTCAAAATTTCGGAAAAAAACAAAAATCATCTATTTCCGAAAATTCTAGATCAATTTTCGATAAACTTATTTAGTATTGTTTAGGAGATCCTTCATAGTGAGTTTTTGGATTAATTAGTGATTGGAATTGCAGTTACAGAGGACGAATTTGAGAAACTATTTCACTAAATTTTAATTGATATTGTTTCATATAGATTGCAATCTTATCTGAGAACTTTAAAACCCCCTGAATCTTCTTAATTTAAAATAAAAAAACCATCGGAAATTTAAGAGAATATACGTAATACAAGAAGCGCAAAGTTGTGACCAGTAAAATAAAAATATTTAAGAACTTATATTGCCACTAGGTTAGTTAATAATAATAATACATTTCTAATAAATTTGTAATGAATTTAGTAATACAGTTTAACGTCTATTTTAAACTATCTGTTAAACGCCATGAATTACTTTACTATTATGTTGTACAATAATTTTCATAAAATAATTATTCTGAATTACATTATTTTCAGGATTATTAAATTATAATTATTATGAAAACAGTTCTCTTTAAATTTTAAAACTAAAGTATGGATTAAAGCGGTTGTTAAAAGATAAAATGCCATATTTAAGGAATTAAACAAATTTGAAAATAATGATCAGAAAAAGTAAACATTAGTAGTCTTATTTTAACTTATTTAGTGTACAAAATTAAATTAGTTTACAAATCATTTTTCCAATATTTAAAATAAAAAAAAACGAATTTAAAATTGTTTTCTCAAATATTAAGAATAACCAATATCTTTACACGTTTTATTGTACGAGAAACAAGGATGTTTTATAAAAATTAACATTTTATAATTATATATAATATATAGTGTTCTATATAATATATAGTGTTTTCTAAGTGAAGAAAGGAATGTTTCTGTGTAAAAATGTAATACAACACAAATCAAAATTTATTAAGGACATTCTCTAATTTATATTATAGTTCCGGGACTTTTTACTATATTAGTTAATGTTTAATGTTTAAATGATAATAAGATAGAATATATATTTATAAATATGTACTATATTAATGATGAATTCTCCTAAATATTAAAACTGGTGCATTCGATTAAGACAAACAGATCGAGAATGATCGAGAACACTTCATTATTTCACATATTTCGAAAAATGTCTGCAATAAATTGTAATTATTTGTATAAAATAGTTGAATTACAGAAATAGGAATTTACATAAATATTTCGTTGTTGCTTTTTCATCAACTTAAAGATATTATTTATATTTTTTACCTATAATTTTTTCGATTTACATCTTTAACTAATAACAAAGCTTGCTCTGTTACGAAGGGTCTGAAATTAGTTAAAACATGACAATTAATTCATTAACATATTCATTTCAATTTCGAATTAAGGACGTAAATTATCGTTACAATAAATACCCGAAAGATATATTACATAATACACAAAAATATTACAGAAAATTGAATTCAAGTTGTTTTAGTTAGCTGAAAATCATTCAGATTGACACACTGAAAAAATTCGTTAGTAAATTTAACTAAATGATGAGTTACTTTATGAGGACTTATTTTGTAGGTTTTATAACTGAATATAGTTCAGGTGCCTAAATTAAAGTTAGATTAACTAAATTTTAATGAGTTTATGGAAATATAGTGATAAAAACTACTAAAAATTCAGTTCCCACTAGATATCTTACCATTTAGTTAAATTTACTAAATATTTTTATCAAACTATTAAAATTATTCAACTATCAGTAAAAACAAAAATATTTTCTAATTTATATTAATTCTGTAGATCAAAACTATGTTAATCCCACATCTTATTAAGCTAATTGAATTAGTTCGGCAAATCTATAATTTCGCTTACAGTTAGTCACCGTAACCCAAATTTGACTAAAAACACATTAAGTCTGATATCCTGTTATGCCAAGAAATGATAAAAGATATCATTCGTACTAAATTTTGTTCAGATATTTTGCAAATCCTACATTTTCATAAATTATACACTAAGAGAATATTGTTACAAAGTTCAACATAACTTTCTAAAACAAAAAAAAAACGACCCTTTTAGAGAGATGAAAATTACATGTTTTGGTTATTTCTGTGATTAGTTATCCTTTTAGTACAATAATTAGGATGAAAATGAATAAAGATAATATTCCTCTAGATTTTAGCATACGTCTTATTTTATCTTATTATTATTTCTACATTTTATGATGAAGAATTTAATTTCTTATTTCTATTAATACTATATAGTGAAGAACTTTCAATTGAAAACAATGCGATTAATTGGAAGATCACACATACGCATTTATATTTCAAGCTTTAACGAACAGTAGGAATACAAAGGTGTTTAATTATTTCTCTGCAATTTGAAACATCCTCAATTAATTCATAACTCTCAATTATCATGCCAATTATATTACATTGAAGATGAAATTTTTATTTTAACGGTTTTACTCCAAGTCAAGCGTAGCCGAAATAAGAAATATATCATTGTGGTGTATATCAAGGGCTGCAAAGTATTTTTTAATATCATTTCGAAAAGCTTTTGAGTTTTTGTTTCTGAAATGTAAGTTAAATTTTAAAAGCGCCTAATTAACCCTTTAGCTGTACAATTAAAATTTAATGAAATTCTAACAAAGAATGATAAAAGGTAATTATTAAAAATCAGCAAACTACTGCATATTTAGATTTAAGTTTAAACAAACGCTTTTTTCAAGGGTGTTAACGATATTTTAACTCAAAAACGGCGACGCGACTATTCAACACATAAATTTTCAACGCAAGACAACTTCATCCTAAACATTTCAACACACAAACATTTCATCATAAAATTTTTCAACAAATGACCAGGTTATGTTACGTTAGATCTTTATATTATTTTGCGTGTATAATATATAATTGTTATTTTCAATTATTTTATTTAAGTGCATGGTTTTTTATTTGTGTTGAAATGGTTGTACGCTGAAAAGTCGTATGCTGAACTGTCGTATATTGAATTTCTCTTATGAAATGTCGCATGTTTCAAATAATAATTGGACTTCGTACATTAAAGTTGCACCATAAAAATTAAATTCAACTGTAGTAAATCCCATGTCGCTATTTGCTTGCATGCCACGCCCATTGCGGACTAGCAAGACAATTTGATTATATAAGATAAATTGTTCACAATCACACTAAACAAACTTGTGTTTTGTTTCCAAACGTTTGAATGATAAATGATAACTTTGAAGTTAAAAAAAGACGAATTAAACAAAAAGAGACATGTATACAAATTTTAATAATACTTAAAATTACTGATATGGTTATTCTCAGCAAGTTTTCATTTATAAATTTTTTTTTTGACAAAATTAGACACTTTTTATTAGGAAGGTTATTTTTTATCGTTGGGTGCTTTTTGTTGTAAACGGCAACTTTCAAAATTCTATAAGATAAGTGTAATTTTTGTTGCCCTGGTAGAAATTCAGTGTTATTATATGCAGTCCATTTTCTAGATAAGTTACGTGGTTTAAAACTGTATATGTTCACAAACTAGGTAATAACTAGCCACAAATCAATAAATCAGTTTTTTTTACATAACTGCTTAATATTTGATAGAAATGAATGAATTCAAGCTTTTCTCATATTTGTTTAAAAATCCCGCCTAATAACTTAGAAAAGTTACGGAAAATATCTATGGAAATAGAAAAGGTATCTAAAAACAACTCTAAAATTGTTACATTTCCAATGGCTACCTGGCTAACGTTTAGGCTATTGTCCAGAAACTGTCGAGTACGCAATTTTATTAGCAAAAAACTGGCGAGAATGTAGGCACAATATCTGCCAGGGTACAGATGATGTTTATTTATTGTGTACGAGTAAATAAATAAAGAGATGTTTAAATAATCACTATAAATGTATAAAACTTTCAAAATCTATAATTTAGGACTTTTATTTATTATTTTCACCACTTATTTCGATGATTTTTGTTGACTACTCAGAACTAAAAATTTTACCTTCTAATGTTTAATAGCTATATTTATTTCGAATTGGTTTGGCATTATTAAACTTGAAATTAAAGAATAATTGAGAATATTTGAGAAATTCAACAGAATTTGATTAATCTATATGGGTGATTCTCCGGAAACAGGGCATTTTCGTGTCTTTACGTTATATCTTACAAAAACTTTGACAATAAATTATTAAATTTCGATAGAAATGTTAAATAAATATCCCTGGCCCATGTTAATTTGAAAAAATAATACTTTTGTTACAAAAAACTGGTGTAAAACGACATTTAAAGACTAAAAGTAGCATTTTTTATATGTCCAAAACTTTAAAATATTAGCGCTATTAAGAATCCAAATTATTTTAATTTATTCAAATAATATTTCTATAGTACAGCTCAAACTGTACAATTTCTCTCCGTATAATATTTAATTAAATCAATATATATACTTATAATTATTGAAATATTAATGTCTTAAGAAATTTCTGTCAGGTAACGACAATGCGTAAACTGGTATAAATGAACTGGAAATAATTAATTTTTTTACTAAAACTTATGAGAAAATCAAAGAAAAAACACTACACTTTACTAATCCTCCATAGAAAATTGAAAAGAGAACATATTTACCTCATGAACAAGTAAAAACTGTATAAAAATACCACGTATTTTTATTAAATTAATTGTGGTCACCCGTCCTAATTTTGGTATTTTGATACAAACAGCAATTAAAAAACGATGAAAACTTAAAGATTAAAGGAATAAACGTAACTGGCAATTTGTTTTTTAATTTATTATTGTTTAAAATATGTAAAATTGGATTTTTTTACAAATTGTCATTGTCGTCATCTTCATTGTCGTTACCAAACATTTGACGTATCAGGTATGAAACAAGAACAAAGTGTAACCCGTAGCAGAAAATATTTTTCAAATCATAAATAACATTTATATTTCTCTTCCTCTTAGACATTTATTTAAATATAATTTAAAAAACCACAAAATTAAACTTTATATTTGTTACAACGTTATGAATCAAGTTTATTATGAAATAATATTATTTATTAAAATTATGAATATAATATTATCATTGTAGTTACTAATCAACGACACATTAACTTTAATAAATTTATTTTGTCTAAAACTTCTTCAAAAATTCATGTGTTTTTCTTAATTTTTTAATTATTACTTAATAAATAATTTTCATTTATTCACAAAAATGCTCTAAATCAGATATGTACATTATGTTTTTGACTCTTAAGAGTTATTTTTTTCAAGTTTTTAATAAGCAATATTGTTGGTTTATATAGCCGTATGAAAATGCGTCATAGCAAAAGTCTTCCCCTTTCCTTTAAAATAATTTTGTAGCGTGACTACTTTAACAATAACTTAACTTGGTGCTAATAAGCAAGAATCCATTAAAAAAAACGAATTTACAGTAACTTAAAAAAAAAATTTTCATTCTTGAAAATGCCCTGTTTTTGGAGAATCGCCCATATTTGTATTTGCTCTTTGGTCACACTTTGTTCCATTCACAATTTTTATTTCGTTCTTATCTTAATTATTTTTGTAAGTTGTTATGTATTTTAATCTGTTTCCTTTAGTTTTATTATTTTTATAACAGTCGTACAATATACTAATTTTTTAGAGGAAAATTACGTTTTTCAATGACAAAATGTCTTATTTTTTTCTTTTCCTGTGTTCTATTTTATTCTATATTTTATTAGACAATAACAACAGAATGTTCCTGTGATTTATTTAAAATTAACAATGGCTAGAACGTTACATTTATTAATAAATAATTGTTGGAGTTATTTACTTTAGAACAAATATCGAAAACTATACCCTGTCTATTCATGTTTTCGTAAACGTGATTAAAACCTGAAAGAATCTTACTAACAATTAATAAAGTGAGATAGAGCCAATAAAGCTATTGTTTTAGTACAAGACGTATTTTGTAACACATTTATAGTGAAACTAATATATTTCCAAAATACTATATTAACAGTTGACTGTTGGGACCAGAGGTTATTGTGATATAAGAAAGTACATACGAACATTGAAAAATTTAATGAAACACACGTACTAATGAAAAATAGACCTTTGCATGTCTATTTTTCTGTCAAAAGTATGTCATTATGAGTATGTTGGTATCTATTTGCATTAATTTAACACTGCATATTTTATTAGGATTATAAACTGCTTTGGTAAAAGCAGTTCGTGAATGCAATGAAATTCGTGAAATTTTTTGACACAATAGTGTTTCTCATTTCCTAGAAAATTGTTGATGCCATCGACCTCTCACAAAGTGCAATTAATACAAATTTATTTTAAAAAAACAGTATAAGTTACAGTGACCAATATTTAAATCTATTCTGAAAAGTGTTAATTAAAAATGTGTGGTATAATTGTTTAGACATAGGTAAGAGAATTGGTGTGGAAATTGCCCAATTAGTATTTTTTTACATAATTGCGATACAACGGCATCTCTACATCATACCTACATTACTTAAAAATAAGCAATGTTATTGTGTAACATATTTGCTCTTTTAGAAATTAGCTATCATCCGTTAAAATAACTACAGAAACAATCGTTATTCCAATAAAAAACAATTGTTGCTAAACAAAAATTGATCGTCACCTAAGTCAAATGTACCTAATGAAATTTTAGTAGAAATGTCAACGAAAAAAAGGAGATTTGTAAATACTATGTAATAGATAATACAAAACAACTTGTAAGAATCTAGACCGAGGTAAAACAAAACAGCTAATAGAAACTTACTGGTCAAACTTTTATCAAAGTTATACAAGAATAAAAACAATAGTTAAATTAACTATTTATTTAGTAAACCAAAATAATTTGAAGAGATATTTCACGTAAGAAAAATCAAAGAAGAAGAAAATACTAATTAACCAAAATATAACTTTTTTCTATTTCCCAATTAAATATGCAGTAGAGTATACAACCTCAAATCTACCTCAATTAAAAAGTTACTTTAAATATTTCTGGGTAGTAAAAGAGCCGTAATAAAATTGATTAAAATGAAAAACACTTGTTGTAGTAAAAATAAAAATTGTATAAGATATTTTACAATATTATACTTTTGTTTTTAAAACAACTTTTCACATTATTTATATTATTATCTCTTACAACTATTTCGACATTTTTTGTGTGGTTCCATAAACTCTTTTTTTCTTTCCCTACTAGGTCTTCTAGGACCTCGAAACTGCTTTCTCGTAAATTCCACAAGGAAGAAATAATATAAACCAAAATGTGGAATTAGTACTGAAATGAACGATTAAGAAAATCCAATAAGTAATTAATTATAATACCTGACAAGTTTGAAGTAAAGAAAACTAATAAAATTAGGTAAATTCCATTAAATAAAGATTACTTAACTTTTTCAGTAAATTTTACAGACGCCTTCAGTACAATTTACTAACAATTTTTTTCTTTGTACTTTGAAATCCGAATGCACATTATTGAATTTCAGTAAAATCCATTTAAATTTTATTCTTGTTCTTTTAATTCATAGTATTATATTATACTTTACAATAGTTTGTATTCGAATAGATACATTTTTGTAATATATGAAAACCAAATAAATAAATAATTAAAATTGCAATAAATATAAACATTCCTATAACTTTAAACTATCTAAATATTAGTATTTAAGATGCATTTATTTTATTGATCGTTAAACATTGCGTATTTTTATATTTGTAAATAAAACTTACATAAATTTATAAAACTAAAAAATTGTTGGAGAAGAGTGCATTTATACTATGTGTTATATATTTTTCAAAACAAAAAAACTAAACAATTATAAATTAAAAACTATATCTTACATTTACAAACTTGGCAAGAAATCCTTAACTTTCTATTTTTGATTAACTTTGTATTCTACTTTTGATGATTGTTGTAATCACACATTTTTGTAAACACGTGTAAATAAAGTGATTTTTATTTTTATATTTCGAGTACCGGACGTCACTAATTTGCATAGTAAATATCATGGAAAGATTTTACCACATTTTACTATGGCAAAAAGTGACTATTAACTACTCTTAAATTGAAAAGGTATAAAGTGTTACATTACATTTACATTTTTAATATCATCTTTGTAATCGTCAAAAAAGACAAAAATATTTAGTCATTTCCCTGTATTCAACATTTTAGCTTTTATTAGAAATATTGTGTAAAAAATGTTACTGGATAAAAGAAACCATGTAAAAATTGCAATAAATTCTACTTTGACGTAGTAACAATTTCTTTTCATAATTAATCGTAATTTTGTTGTCAAACCCCTTTATTACCGTCATTTTTCTACTTAAAGAAACTGTTCGTCAGGTGTTCGATCGACGTGTTCGTTATTTGACGCATATAAAAAATAATAACAACGGCTGTAAACTAAAGTACTTTTCTATCACCGAAAATTTATGATTCACCTAATGAATATTTTTATGTCCCAATGTCGTCGGTTTTTACGAGCACCGACTATCGGAATCCTAATTTTATAATTGCACGTTACCGTCATCCGTGACTGACAGAAACTCCCATGGTAAGTGGAGAGTTCAATTAAATCTCACGCCATTTAACGCTTTTTGCGAAAATGCAACTTAAGATCGTTACATTAATCCGTCTATTCATTTTTTAAAGACTGCTTCATATATCGTCATATTAATTAATTTCGTTAACATTTTGGTGAGACAAGGGGTAATCAATTTTGGGTCGACACGAAAATAAAGAACAATTTACATGCTGAGGTGAAGTACGTTTAAAAATGTACCGTTCAACCTGATGGCGATTAACACGTTGTATACTTTGTATTCTAAAAGAACTCATAAACAAGTAACTAATTGTAACAGCATTTTTTACAAAAACTAAGAAAGATGGTGTTTTCAGTTTCGTTTCAAATGATTTAGGATTACTTTTTTTTTCCATTATGGAATATTTACTTCTGCTACAAATAAATAATTCATGAAAACATAATTGATAATGGTATAAATCAATATTTTTTGCATAGTGAAAAGAAAATATGCTCAAACATTTGGCTACAACTTAAATCTGTTTATAATTACTACAAAAGAATCGAATAACTAATCAGGGATAAATTCTTATTAATTAAAATGTAAATTAAATCTGATGTGAAATTAACATCGACAATTTTCAAAAATGTACCAAATTACGAAAAGATTGTTTATTTTTACGATATATAATAACAATTTTACAATTCATCGTTATTAGAAAAAGATGTGATGCGAACGTTGGATCAAACTTGTCTTTATAATATGAGATTTAACAAAACATAACTACATTACGTAACCAGCCACTGTACTTCATTCGACATCGCCCATGATCAATGAATGACCTTGAAAGGCCAAGGAGAGTGTGCAGATCCGTGTCTACTTCAGTTACAAGGGCATGGCTTCCAGTTAACCTAAGAGTTTATTTGCAAATAAATGCATTTCGAATATGACTGAAATATAACTGGTTATTTTTAAAAAACAATGAATTCTTCATCTGTATTCAAAGACTTGCAATTTTGCAATATTGAATAAAAATTGTTCAATGTTTGAAATAAATTACTATATATCTATCTTAGTCAATATTACATTAGTTTGGCTGACAATTATTTTTTTTATAAATAAACTTTTCAAAAATTTGTTTGATAATTCAAATAATTCGATATTTTTCTAATGTAAGAATAGTCAAAATTCATTAACATCTTTTTAATCACCACTAAAGAAGTACATCATTTTTTGTCTTGCATTCCAGTTGAGTTCTTGGAATTCGTGGAATCCATACTGAATATTCCGTCTAAAAGAAGCATAATTTAAGGTAGTTAGACCCCAGGATGTAGTATGTTTGGAAAAAATATTTAATACAGTTTTCACCAGATTAATTTTCATTGGAGACGAAAAAAGCGTCACTCTTCTTAAAAAAAAAATTTTAAACTGCAAAAGTAGTTTGTTAAACAATTTTTATCGATGTCTCAAACTTTTCTTATTTTCGCCAGTTAAGCATTTTTTGTTAAATAAATGGATTTTAACGAGTGTATGCTTATGTTTTTGAGAGAAACATTCTCTACAAGTTTACCGTACGATTTTTCTACAAATTTCTGAAGCTAACATCAAAGATCTCTATTTATTTAAGAAAAAAACGATTGCTTCGTACAATTTGCGACTAATTTTAGTGATCAGGTAAAAAATTTCAACAAATATGTTCGGTTAAGTTGTAGAGAATCTTTTTTTCCAAAAAATAAGCCGCTAAAATCCATTCATTTTTAAAAAATGTTTAACCGGCGATAAGAAGAAAGTTTGAGTCACTAATAAAAGTTGTTAAATAATTATTTTTGCAGGTCTCAATTGTTTTTCAACAATAATAACAAAGGGCCACAAAAAAAAATTGCTTCGAGATCATTTGAATCAGAAAAAATCAGGATTTTATAGATTTTTGTCCGCTGAAAACGAATCCGACATTTGATTTGGCCCATAACGTCAGGATTCTAAGATATCTGATCCGAAATATATTCAAAAATATACTTTTTGGCAATTTAAGGTTAGGATATATGAAAAATCTGAAACGATGAGTAAAATTTTGGACAAAGAATTCGTTTTCAGCAACCAAAAATCTATAAGATCCTCCACTTCTGATTCAAGTTGTGTCAAAAACAAAAAAAAAATTGCGGTCTTGTGTTATATTCTTTTAGAAATACCGTCAGTGATTAATTTCACAAGACAGCAAAACAATTTTTTAGGGTAGACGTATTGGATCTTATAGATCATTGGTCGCTAAAAATAAATTAGTTGTCCAATTTGACCCGTCACATCAGATATTTCACATATCGTAACCTCAAATTGCCAAAAAGGATACTTTGGGCTATTTTTCGGAACAGATATCTTAAAATCCTGACGTGATGGGCCAAATCGAATAACGGATTCGTTTTCAGCGGCCAAAAATCTATAGGATCCACTATTTCTGATTCAATTGATTTCGAAACAAATTTTTGTTGTGGTCCTGTGTAATCCTTTCTTTCTTAAAAAACGGTATTATTAGTGAAAATTAAATACATGGAAAGGTTATAAAATATTGTTCTGAAACATGCTATATTCTGGGTTTAACTGCCTTAATATGGGCTATATGTGCATTAATAGAAATGTAGTTGTATCTACCGAACCCTAGAACAATGCTTAATCACACACTTGTATTTCTAAATCGGATACCAATAAAAATAGGTCTACATCAATCATAATAAAAAGTAGATCTGATAATAAAATTAATAAAAAAAACGGTAATATTGTTACTTTTACAATTCCGAACTTTGAACCATTTTAGATTATACTCATTTTTACCGCGAAAAGATAGTCATATTTAGCGTACTTATAAATATAAAGTTATAAAATGTTGGGTTAGGTTGTAATATATTTAGACACCATATACTATAATGATTAAGATTCACATTCCTTTCTGACAAATGTCAGGCCCATGATTAAAACTGAATAACTAAATTTAAAATTAAAAATAGCTTTGTAAACAGACACATCTAGGACAAACGACTGCAAACACTCTGTAATATCTGTATTCAACATGTACTAATGTTTCGCTTATTATAATATTTTGTGATATTTCTAACATTTAATGACATTTATGAATGATATTTTGACGCATAATATTTGTTACTGAAATATTTAGACGTGATACCGTTAATTTAACACTCCCAGTAATTGAAAAGGATTCGGAGGGATTGAAACTTTGAATCCCATTGAATTCTTCGCTTATCTCAGATTCACTTGGAATAAAATTTATCAATTTGGATTCTCGTAATTACTCGTGAATGCCTTTGAATTCAGAGGTGTAATAGTTTAAATACTTCCGAATTAAAATTTAAATGGATTATGTTGGATTTACGGCCTTATTCGAGACTGAATTCGGTATTTTGGGTAATGAGGTATTTTTTATTTTTCAGCTCTCGACGATATTATTTTTTATGTATGTCTAGACGGGGCGAATCGCAATGTTTTGTGATGCAAATTTTTAATTTTTCTAATTAATTTTATCTGATGTCAGAATGTCTGCTCAAGCAAAAAGAACGAAATCTTTTCTAGAAAAATTCACCATTTTTTGTATGATGCTTTTTGTATAATATCGGCATTTGTTGTACAACAAGCCACAAAGTATGGATCCTTCTTTGTCATGACATAAGTATTTAAACAAAACATGTCGTTACATATTATTATATTACCTATTAACATTGAATTCAAGGTCGTATTTATGTTGTAGCATCCTATTAACATTTTCATAAACTAATAATTGAAAAAGTTAACATTTACAAGTGAATTTTATCAAAAACCATTTGTTTAGACTAAAAAAATGGAGCTTTTATCATCAACGCTATAATCGAACATTACATAATACACTGAGAAAAATGCCTTTTACCGGTTACTATCCCTTGTCTTTTAAAGTAGTGTATTACAGCCGTTAAAAGAAATCTTATAACTGGTAAAATCCTCCGTATTTTAGCATGTATTTTTGACAGGTTATACGAAACTCTATTAAACTCTCTTATTTTAAAAGAATGTTTCAATACGACTAAAAGAAGGTATTTTTAATATTTTCATTTACGAGATGAATTTCCGTAAACAAAATTGCTTTTAGTTAAAAAGAAAAGGCTAAAATAAACTGATATATAGGTTAGAGTAATCTAAAATCTTCGTCTTTTAACCGGTAATAGAAATATGCTATCCCTGTACGTAAAACACTATCTTTTAAGGGGTATAAGAATTCTAATACTGCCTAAAAGACTCTTCTCTCTGTGTAAAATTAACCAGTATCTTGAATTCATTGCGAGAAATTACATTACAACGGAACTCGTAAACGAATTCATCAAATTCATCTTTATTAGGTTAATATATAAGTTCATAAATATACAGTTACCACCGTCTGCATAGAATTAATCCATTTGATGGTTGATGACCATAAGTATTGAGTTAACGAGTACAAAAAAAAAACCACTAGACTAAAAGCGAAATATTACTTATACGAAAAACTTCATGTTTAGGAAAAGTTTTTGTTTGTTTGATGACGTTTTTCATATCGTGATTTAAAAAAATGTCCATTAGTCTTTGAGACCTTATTATCATGAGGGTACCATCTGTTTGCCATTTGTAAATGTGGTTGACATTTCTAGTAGCCAAAACATATCCTACAATATGATATTACTAAACTTTTTAATTAATTTCTTAAAAATAAACAAATATTTAAAAAAAAATCACATTTCATCTATTTAATGTTTCCCATGTTTCATTTTCATGACAATTTGAGTTTTAAAAAAATGGGTAATTACTAGTCTTTGGTTAAATATTTTTTATTAAAAACTGATGCAATGACGAATCATTTGTTGTTAATTCATAGAATTCTCATGATGTTGGCTAATTTAATATTTTAGACAGTTTCAAAGTGGCCTATCTAATATGACTATATATTCGATCCACCATTTTCGATTGTGTCTAATCACTTTTTACTAATTTGGTCCACCGTTTTAATTATGCAATATTGAATTATCAAAGTTGGAAGTCTATGATTAGGGACGCTGGAGTAACAAATTTCGATTCTTTTCTATACAAAGAAAATGTATGCTGCAAGGATAACATTTATTTGTAGTTCTTCGAACAATAAATTTCACACAGATTTAATATTCTAGGAGATGCATAGGTATAGAACGTAGTATAATTTAATTGTAATTATCGAATATTGGTTTAGAATTCTTTGGCAAACTGCATTAGTGCTGCATTAAAGTAGCAGTATTTTCACAGTTCTGCACGCGTGCGTTCTAATTAAAGGAATAATGAATTTTAATATCACTTTTAGAATCGCGTACGAAAGCAAACTTGCCGATGTAATTTGCATGCGCTTATAGCGAACTATTCTATTCGCATATGAATGTTTATGAGTTGTGCAGAAATGATTGTTAATAGATAATTTGAATATTTTCTTTATGATAATATACCCGATGAGAGTTCAGTACTGGATTTATTACTAATTACAAGATAATTCTTGTTCAATCTGCATTACACTTTTTACCAAACCAGCATAAATTTGAATATGTTTACCACTGTCGACATTATTGTAAACATTTTAATATGCTGGACTAGTTGGTGTAGAAATTTACATTCTTCGGGTATAATATTATTTTTAGATACGATATAAGTTAGTAAGTCTACCCGCTAGAAATAGCGGTCAATATTATGATGATTATTGAACGGTGCCGAATTTAACTTGCAAATGGATCCACATGCTTCCACCGTGAGAAAGAATTAATCTTCATTCGTGCGTAAGAAATAACTCTTCGAAACGGTGAAAGATGGGAAAATCAAAGACCGAAGAGAACAGTTCGTCTAAAGTACAGCAATATTTACCTATAGCATATAAGAAATAACTGGAGTGCACGCTTCTTTGAAACGTTTTTGTTTATTTGTAGAATTGACTAGAGTGCACGCAGAAACTTTTCATGGTGTATTTTCGCAAAAACCATTCATTTTTATGAATATTTTTTGACTAACTGTAAAATATAATAAGATAGATAAAAAGCAATTGAAAGACATTGAAAGACATAGAAACACTGTTACTCTGGTACAAGTTTTTCTAGAAGATCTTTAGTCAATATTGTATTTAATCGATCTCTATAGATTATTCTTAGATGTCATTTAGAAATGACATCCAGTTAATATAGTCTACAAATTGATTGGAGTGAAAATTAATTTTTTACGACCTGTAAATTAGTGTTTTCAACAGCTAAGAGAGAAAATTCGCAATTCCATTGGAGTTTCTTAAAGTTATTACTCTATGAAAGGTGAATTCTTAGCCAACAAAATTTAGAGAATAGTATATATAATAGAGAAAGTTCTGGAGTAGTTTAAATCAACAAAAGTAATAACAAAAAATTAACTAGGTTTTCTACAGTATTTTTGCCTCTTACTTACGAATATGATAGTAGAATTTGGCAGCCGAATATATTTTAGCTGCCATCCTGAAAAAAGATAGGAAAAAGGTGCTTTTTTGGTTTTTTGCGTTTAATTTGGAAAAAACTGATGAACGAAAAAATATTTCAAACAAAAAAAGTAACAAATAAAATTCTTTACCAAAAATGAAAGACACCATTGTAACAAAAAATGAACCTCTGAATAATTGTTTGGAAATGTCCCGTTTCTGCTTATAACACCATTTCGTATTCAACACATGTACACAGAAAGAAAAAATGGTTAATATAACTAAAAAAAGATAGAAATGATTGCAACATCTAATAGTAGTAGAATTAACAACGTGAAAATTTGTCGTTGATACTGCGATAGTTTCACAACTTCGAATATTATAAAATTCACCATAGTGTATCTATTTTTACTGTGATAATTTTTATTAAGAGATTAATTTCGTTTAATAAATTTTATTACATCTATGTTACTTCTCAGTAATGTTTAAAGCTACTTTTGAGGTTTTGTTTGCAGTAGATTTTAGGCTATGTACTGTACTGCATACTTGGGAAATACTAAACTGGTCCTGTTTACTACCGAAAAAGTTATTTGAAATACAGCGTTTTAATATGGTAAAATGGTTCGATTAACTAAATTTACTCTCTCTGTGTACTTTGCGGAAAAAAGTATCAAAATTTCACGTACCGTCAAGTGGCCATCGTGGGGCTAAGTGACCATCGTGGGGCTAAGTGAGAAGCATGTGATTATTTATTTATGAACTGTGTATTCTTGTTATTATTTATTTGGACAGGGTTTGCGCTGCGGTATTTTGTAGTGTAAGCGTGATACTTCATTTTTTGTCAGTTTAAAATACTTGGAGAGGTAAATATCGACTTAAAATATGCATTTAATAAATGGGAATTATTTACTTTTCTCATATTTTACTGCAAACAACCACTGTAGATTAATTCAGAGCGTTAGTTGCTAATTATTCATCTATTAGGTATTGTTTGCAATCATACTGAGATAATTTTGAGACGTTTAAAATATTTTTATGATATTTCTTTTTCAAATTACACAGGTTTTCTTCGAATCAATGAGATTTGAGGGGTAAAGTGAACATGGTTCGAAATTAATCAATTATAAATTTGTTATTTCAATCGAACCAGCAACCTAATTTTGAATTTTAAAAAAGTGCTCACTTAGCCCCGCCCTGTGGGGTAAACAGAGCAGTGCTTTTGCCTTTAATAATTTAATTTCTATGCATTCGATAAACCTTGTAAATGGGTATTTCGAACGTTAACAGGTCTGAGAATATATACTGGAAACATCAGAATTTAATTTAACATATTTAACCTCTTTTGACGCGAAAAACCTTAGTATGCTGCTCACTTAGCCCCACTTTACGGTATTTAGTAGTTATAACTATCTAGATAAAGGATCGCATAATATAAAAAGGGTATAGTAACCTCAAAAAACTAAAAAGAAATCATGTATTTTCACGGTGGCAGCTTCCGTAATCAGTAGGGAAAAAAGTCACAATCGTCTCTGAACACAAGTCTAACATACTATTTTTTATTGTACACAATAAATTGTTTTATAATAAACTGTTCCATTTTTGTTGAAAAAAATTAGAATATACTGTTGTAGAATTTTGTTAATAGAAATCATGGTTTTGTTTCCGTAATTTTTAGATAATGAAATATTTTGAGAATATAGAATATTTATAACGCAAACAGAATGTAGAAATTTAAATATTTCTCCAAAAAAAGTGGAATTTACTCTTCCCAATCAATGAAAAAGTGTCGCATGTACGTGTCTGCAGGCGCCCGAACGGGAATTAATTATTACCACTAAATTCCAGCGTGTTTTCATACAACCTCGAGATCAGTACAATTTAACCCTAATTTAAAGTTAGTGCCTTTTAATGTTTGTGACATCTCCGTTATATAGTAATTGCTTGAATACACAAATAATTGAGTACGAAAAAACGATTGTTTGCATATAAAACAACAGTTTTTTTAATTTTTCCAAAATGTTAAAAACACATATTAAAATAGGAAGAAAAGGATGCAAAATGAAAAAATAAAAATGTGATTTAAATACAATGAAAATTTCAAGATAAATTGGAGACTTTCGCGTTAAAAAATCCTGAACCTTAAATTACGTTTTTGCATTAAATATATTTCTCTGAAAATAATACGTATTATTAAGTTTATCTGATTATAAATCTAAGTATTTCTAAACCAAACGAATTAATCGTATTCTATATACACGGATTCTGTAGTTTATTTTTAAAGCAATTATTTCCTTGATTAATTAATTTCAAGCCAGATTCATATACCTTATTCAGATTCATTAACCCCATTTCCATTTTTTAAATCTAATTTTGGTCTCGTTCTTATAAGCTTTAAAAACTTTGAAATAACAAATTAAACAAAAAATTGAATGATTAAAAATCGTCTTTAATCGAAAATAGCATATTTGACTTAAATAACGGACTAAAGTAAAATCAGACCAATCAAAGTCCAAGAGTTTTAAAACTGCTTATTTAAACCGATCTAAAAAATGGTATAACGTCATATTTATTTTTCATAATTGTTTAAAATACGCTAGTAATGAAAAATATTAACACTTGATATAAGTACAATAGTTTTAAAATAAAAGATAGTTCACTTTTATTCCATATGGAAGTGTTATTTAACTAAATATAGTAAGATATGACAGTGCACAGAGAGACAGAATATAGTTAATAAAACCATTTTATAATATTTTTACGGTTTATTACAAAAAGTAGCTAAATTAACAATTTCCCGGTACTTATATCATTCGTACATAACCTCCAGTAACCCTTTTTTTCTCTCTGTATAATACAGACTTTTGTCTTTTTTGATACGTTAAACTAATTCAAATTAGAGTGATTTTAGTTGTAATAGAAGTTTTTTATGATGGAAGGAATCTCTCTTAGCTGATTGTGCAGTAGTTTATTATAAAATAGCTGACGATTCATATATCTAGATATCATCTAACTGGATTTTTAATATTACTTCTTAGTATGGAGTGGTAAGAAATACTCATATTTCTAACACATTTTTCAAATTTTTATTCATCGTCGTTTCAACCTCATTTAGATCCTTCTTTAAGTTACTCTATACGCTAACAAAATGAAGAGGGAATACTATTAATTTGTAAAATGTTTTTTAACTTCAGATTGGTGTTTCAATTAACTAACTTATCACAGAAGATATTCTGCAATGGATTCATAATGGATCCACATCATATAATTAACAATTTTCTACAGAACGTTTGTCATATTATCCAAATTTGGGGGTTCTTTTAGTGCTTTGAATTGCTTGAATCGAATCAGTCATTTACTAAGCACACAATATCTAAATTAAAACAATCAAAGAAATTAAGATAGTTAAACCACTTAATACCGTAAACGCATTTGTGTAAAACCGTTTACATATCTTAACTCAACTATTGGAACTCCTTTAGTACTTTCACCCATCAGATGTCTTAATATAAACATTCAATTAGTTAATTTGACAGAAATATGTCGAACAAAATAGAGCGAAGATATCAGACGTTATTTTCATGATCATGGTTAAAAATAACGGAATAAGAAATGAACAACATAGATTTATCCACGAATTCATACAAATATTTAGGTTCTTTGATTTGAATAGTTAGTAAGATAAAAAACATAATTAAGTAATTATTGCTATAAATTTTACTACTACTGTATCATGAATCCACGATAAATGGATTTTATAAATAAACTTTTAGAAATTTAATATAGAAAAAGACATATTTAAAGTAAAACAAAAGAAGGAAATTATTTTCATTTCGAAAAATAGAAATTAAATGTCAATTTAATTCATTTTATGTTGATATGCGATTCTTCTATCGCTATTGTCGTAGACGTAAATTGTAACTGATAATTAGTAACTCGTTTTTTATAATAAAAAATTAATTACTTTCAACTTAGTAGTATGGTTATTTAACAATATTTAGGAAAGGATCTTAAAAATCCTCGTCAGGATCCCTCTACAAATAAAATATTAAAAAATTACTAAAATAAAATGCAAATGAACATAAATTAGTCAATTTTACACTAACAAATAGTAAAATACTAATGTACTAATAATATTATACTTATTCAATAATTATACTAATCTAGCAGTAAACAATAATATTTTGACTAAGGAAATAGTAGTTTTTCATTTTTTATTCGAGAAATTTTGTTATTAATTGAATTACTAATACCTTTTTGTTTACGAATCAGTAATATTCAACTAATTCAAATTTAGAGAGAAATAGTATGCGGAGTGTTTTTAATAGCGCCTGATTGAACACCCTGGTATTTGCTTTGGTCAGGTTCCTTTAAGGAGCCGTTAATTTTTGTCAAGTTTTTTAAAACCCCAGTGCAGTAACCCCTGTAATAACAAATTCTTAATTTATTAATATTACACATTAATTATGCTTTTCCATATTTACATTTAATTAATAAAAATAATGCAAATTTTCCTAACAAAACGCTGTTCATTAGGCGCATGACATTATACTTTCCGGAAGTATTACGAAGTATAATATATCTAATTAAAAAGTAATGACGGTCACTTACGTCATTTGATTTGATACGATTCTTGCATATTTAGTTAAAATAACAAAGGCAAAGGAAACTAACTACATAGTTCTCATCCAGAATGATCACGAATGCATTTTTACGAGTGAATCGTATACGTTCCCTTAGTAATAAGGCAATCTTGCAGATGCAAAAAGAAGGAGTAATGCAGAGGAAGCGTCATGCCACGTGGGCAATGTATAAATATTAATTAATACTGGCAATTATGACCTGCGGGAGTATCACGCCTCGGCGATCTTGTGTGCAGGGTTTATTTCATGAAACCAACCGTCGGGTTCAATATGCATTGGAAGCAACCTTCGAGTACGGAAATGCTTAATTTTTTTATCGCTTAAATCGTACGCTTTTTAACGCAACAATTTATGGATACTCACAATCGTTTCTTAGATTCAAATCAATTTTCTGAATGCAAGTTGCACGAAAAAAGGAAATAGTTAATCAAACAAAAAAAATACTAAATTGAACTGACTATTGCAACCGACTTTGCGTAGTTATCCAGAACATCCACAGAAAAACAATGGTTGTCATCTCAACAAAATTGTCATTAACATTACCAAGTTTGTTGTTATTATAATATGTTTGTTACACAATTAAAATTAAAAATATACTTGAAAAGGTTCGAGCATCATGATAAATTGTAATTAGAATTCTTTAATGTCAGTTTCATTGTCAACAACACAAAATACCAGAGTAATGCAGACTTTTAAAAACATGGATAAGTTTCAACAAAATTTTCCCGCCATATTAGATCCGAAATTTTTTAATTTCTATATCAATTTTTATAAAAATCGAAACATTTTAATTTCGCAAATTGATAATATCATCAGATTAGTGATCAGGTCATCAACTGACGCCATTACAACTCTGCAGTTACCTGCTCATTCAATTTTGGATCGAAATTGTTGATCGAAAAAAAATTAGGACAAAAAATAAAAATTTTTATTAAATAATCAATGGGATCGAATTGTTTTTAAATGTTAAGATCAGAAACGGAAAGTAAGATCAATTTTACGTTAGAAATGATAAGTCTAAAATTTTTGTAACGTTGATAACTATCAGAACTGAGAAATTTGATTATTGTCACGATCGAGTCCAAGCCGATTTGAATAATTTTGCTTAAAAATAATTGCAAAAAGGAGAAAAACTATTAACTTATTAAAACTACAAAACAAATTATTGCATGTAATATAATTTCATATTACGTAAATATTGAAATGAGCATTAAAAATAATGAAATAATGAAACATTTCATTAAAATATTAATTAATTACGTAACACGACTTTTTTGCTCTTTTTAAATATAAATTCGTGAACACAAAATAGAAAAAAAACTATTTTAACAAGAATTAAATAACTTAATTAAAACGTACGTTAATGTTAAAAAAATGGAATATTCTCGTAAAAGTTTCAGTGTTTGTTATATTCGAAGAGGGAAACTGGTTTTAATTCCAGATCGTTATTTCATTACCGGAGCTGTTTAGACACTTGCATCTATATGTTATTGATCTTTCCATAATCATCCAATAAGTCTAAGCTAATTGAGACACTAGAAACTCCACCTTTCGATGCTACTACATTTTACGACTGGCAATTGCATTAGAAGTACCTCGTGCGGCACTTCAATCGGATGGAGGCACCAACGTAAAAACCGGTAGAACTTGCGGTGATTTGGTTGTAAAAAGGAACCGATCGGAACTGTGGAACCGGTCATTAATCCGTTTCAAGAGAAAAACTTTAATTATCGAAAATAATGCTTCTGGATTTTTGACACTTTGACGCCAATAAATAATCTGTTATAACACGTGCCGTAAAGTAATAAATAGATTGTCAAGTATCGCGTAAAACGAAAACTATTAATAGGTAAACCGTAAAACCTAAGAATTACCTGGTTTTAATCGTTTGCTTCTTTATATAGGTGGCTTTGATTTTTTTTGAAACTTCACTAAAACCAATGGCGCGTAAAAGAGCTTATTACATAATCATGTTTAATCGGTGCACTAAGTGGTTTTTAGCTTTTTCCTGCATCATTGTTTTTTTCTGATGTGGGGTAAAAAGAACTCCAACTCAAATCTTCTAAATTCTTTTTATCGCAGGGAATACAAATTTAGGCTGATGATCAGGGAGGTTGTTACATATTAATGCTGACTCATTTAAGAAACTTTTCTGCAAATACGCTAATACCCTCCATTTTTTGTACTCTAAAATGAAAAAAATGTAAGTAAAGTTTATCAATTATAATTGTTATGAAAGTTTATTTATTAAATCTAATTAAAATGAATTTTTCCGAACAGCAGAATCCCTTCGTAACTTCATTATCACAACAGTTCAGTGATGCTGATGTAAACTACTTTTATCGGAATGGAACAAACATTTGGTTAACTAATATTATGTATACATTTGATAAATGTAACATTTAAAATGTAAAATTCTTGACCGCTTATATTTAAACATATTGTGCGTATACTCGGTGTGACGGTCCGTATATTATATGTAGAAAAGTAAACAAGTAGAAAAAACCGTAAACAGACGAATTGCGATGGCAATATGCGTCTGGCGAAATTATTATCGCAAGAGGGATACTTATTATATTAATCCAATATCTAAAAGCTAGTGAATCAAAAATTTAACACATAAGAAGATCTATTATCAAAGCGCCAGACGCATATTGCCATCGCAATTCGTCTGTTTACGGTTTTTTCTACTTGTTTACTTTTCTACATATAATATACGGACCCTCACACCGAGTATACGCACAATATGTTTAAACATTTGGTTGGATGAAACCAAGTAAATTGATTTTTTTTCAATAAATAAATTGATCAGTAACCAAATAACGGATACGAACAACTAATAAATGGATTGGTGGAACTATTTCCTTAGTTGCCCTAACCTATTTCCCCAATACATCTGAGAGCACTAAGCGTGTGCACAATCAAATTGATGCACAATCAAACACTCCAATTTCTCAAGCGTTTTATTTTATACATTTTCCGTGTTTTCTTTTCAATACCCCTCACTTTGACACTGTCAAATTATATTAGATTTAAAAAAAAACACGCAGAAAACCGAAATAATGAGTCGGATTTTAAAACTTTATTACGAGGCCGAAATTAGACCACACCATTTTTTGTTAAAATTGATTCAAGGAAACAACATTACAATTTCATTTTATTTATTTCTTGGGGATTAAAAAATTATTTACTAGACTTTCCGTTAAAACTCACGTTACATCAAAAAATGGCACAATAGGAACTATTAACTAAACACAGTACGTCCCACATTGATAGGGGCTCCCTATTTTTCTTTATTACTTATTTTATTATTTTAACTAACTACATGAATCTTTTTAAGTATATTATAGAATTGAATTACCGAATATTCATAAAAGTTTGGTAAGCATTACGTTATTTTTTTGTATATTTTAACACTTTTAGTGAAAAAGTGATGTCCCGCATTAATGGGGGCACTTAAGTAAATTGTTTTTATTTTCTAAAATAAATTGATTTATTCTTGGAAACAAAGTATATTTGTAAATTATTAGTAATAAATAACAAAACTATCGTTTATGAAGACGTAGATTCTTTAAAATTGTTAAAATACAGCTTATACCTTATATTATATCACGCTGACTTCACCGAGCAGAGCGTTAACGTCGAATGCATCGAGTTATTCTTCAAGTACTTTCTGATAACCTTGGCTATTAATTTTAAGGATAACAAAAGCAAGTGCGGCTCAAAAAGCCAAAAAATCAGAAAACCGACAGCTAACAAAACCAACGGACATAAAGCCGATAGTCAAAAATAAACACATCGACAAGTGGAAATTGAATTTTTTATGTCTCAGTTTTTCGATTGTCGGTATTTTGACCTGTCGGTTTTTCAACCCGTATCGAAATTTCTTTTCGGCAGACCAGGTAATAAGTGCAACCGAGGGTATGAAATGAATTTCGTCTAGAATTTAGCAAACTAATAATTTAGAACGAAACAATGAATATATTTATTTTTGGTACCTTTAACCATTCATGTAACCAGTGTTGCTTCTCTTTTCCAAAAGTGTAGCATGTCTGCATGTGATGGGACTTTAGTTTAGCCGCTTTTCGCATTTTTTTATAAATTAAATATAGTCATTCTCTCGAAACTCGATACATTATAAACATTAGTTTTGCTAATAAAGACTGAAAACGATTAATTCGTTAGTAAAAATTACCAATTCATTAGTCAACCTTTACTAATTGTTTTTTTGTATTAAAAAATATAACGACTAAGTCGAAGTTAGTAACTTAACAACCGAATTAGTTGCTTCTTACCCTTTATTAGAAAAAATCATTATTAGTTCAATTAGACACCTGTGTTTTCTATAAACTATAAAAATATAAGAATTAATAATGTTAGGCTTACTAAACTTGTGCAAATATTAGATAATTTAATTATATAATGCACTTAAACATCATCATTTAGTTTGTTAAAACAATAAAGATAATAATAAAAAAAAATGAGGAGCCCCTATTAATGTGGGACGGAGTGTAATAGAATAATACACAGTCATCGTTCTTATTGTTAGTTAATTTGACTATCTAAAAGTTATCTCGACAAATTTTAGTGGTAAATAAATGCTAAAAAAGTCCGCATTTCGGAAGAGTAATTAATTTTGCTAAGAAAACAATTACCTAAATCCCTATCCTGTTTTCGGCATTGCATTTTACATTTTCATCTTAAGTGAAAGATAAAAAGCACTTGTTCTATAATCTTGGCTATTATAAGAACCATGTGAAATTTATAAGGAATCAGCATTAAAATAACAAATATCAGGGATTAAAATTAATGCATTGCAAAAAACGTTATGAAACATTTCAAATACAGTAGAAAATAATCATCAATAATTTTACTTTTTTGACATAAATTGACTTCTTATCTATATTTTACTGAACTATTGAAGAAAACTCGGTATTTTATGCTCGACTTTAGTTCAAGATAAAAAGAAATTATTATTCGCAACGTATCATTGCTTTTAATTGAAAACACTAATGGTAACTAACATTAGATTAGGAATAGTCGAATAAAAATTCTGTTCTTTAAAGAAAATTGATTAATTATAATTAATAATATATTAATAATATATAATATATTAATAATAATAATTGTTAATGATCCAAAATGTAAATGTGGTTATCCATTGGAAGATTTGGATAAGGTTTTTTGGCACCGTCACCTTTTTAATGTAAATAGGACAAAATGATATGTTCACTTCAAAATTTAAATTTCAGATCACCTCACAAAATTAGTATCTATCTTTGCGAAACTAATATCTGGGTACTACTTACATAAATTTCTTTTATGTTGTAATGTATTTACATAAAATTAGCTATTACAATTAGATATATACTATGTCTATTTATTGTTACATAACTTAAATAAACATGTATTTAGGTTTAATAAGTATAAATAAAAAAAAGAAAATTAAAATGTAATTAGTTTTGTAAATTTAGGGCCTAATTGGATCTATGATGAATATTATTTAGATACATTTTACATAAATACTGATTACATAGCTGAACAAAGTTTTGTTGAAGGTTTTGGGGAGCTGTGGTCCATTTCTGAATCAATTTTTTGTGTATAATTCGATTCTGAGATCATAATCCGTACAGCATCTCCGAATTTTGAGATATTTGACGTTCTATACTAAAAAAATGCATCTGTTTTTGTTATTTTTAAGTTTATGTACAAAATGACACCAATTTTTGCAACTTTATCAAAAAAATTCATTAAGTCATTATGAAGAATGAAAGTAGTACAATATGGTAAAAATAATAAAGAAATGCAAACAAAATAAAAATGCATTTTTCGAGAGCATAATATCAAATATCTCGGAATGGTGGTCCAATTCCGCCAAGGGATTCGGATTCTACGCCCAAAATACTTCGAAAATGACCTACATCTTCGTTGCAACATCTAAGATTTTTTTGCAGGCCTGAGTTATTGAAATTTCAACGTCACGATGGATTTACCAAGACGTTCTAAAATTTATACACCTCAAAAGTTATTAGAAAAATGTCCCTAAAATAAGTTCATGAATAAATATATCACCATTTTACACCATTTTTTTCAACTAAGTTTCCTTTAATCTCACAAGTATTCAGATTTGAATCCTGTAAAGTTGAATCATATGACTTCCATCAATTGTAATTAAATATTTAACGGCTGAAAATTTTTAAAACATGACCAAGATTTAATCACAAATCGAATGTACCATTCATGGAATTAAAAATGCTTGACGGCAGAATGTTAGTATTGATGGATTTTTCTTGAATATTATACTTTCGTTCGTGATTTGCTATATTGAAAATCGTCGTTTATATTCGCTTTTACAGATAAAAAATTTATACAACTGAAATTAAACGAGCAGAGAAAGTTAATACCGAAACGAAATGTAATCATGAATTAATCCGCAGAAAATCGGCAATTAAAACGGAGAAATGTCGGATAACTGATAAAGTGGCAAAAAGTTTAAAACTTAGAAAGTTCCGAATTGCTAGTTTTAAATATTAAATTAAAATTGAAAACAATTTCTCTTTTAATGCAACTATATTTAATATATTGATATGCATTCAAAACAGAACCTAGAACTTTAAGTTATTTAATTTTTTCAAATGTTTTTAACGATATTTATTATTTTGAAAAATGCCGTATAATTGAGGTTAAAAAACGATTCGTATATTTAAAAATATTGGGAAAATGAAAATAAAATAAGAATATTGAATGTCAATCTGATAGAATATATTGAGATTTTTATAAATATTTTCATAAATTTTTAGAATTCCAATACTAGTATCAGTCTGATAAGTAAAAATTTATCAAATGAAGCCCTGCAAGATGCAAAATGTAATATGTTCATCAAACAATTTAGTCCTTTGTCTTCGCGATTTGGTATAGAAAATAGTGTATGCCAACGAGCACTTTTCATGTCAATACTACATTCCTGAGTAGGTTGAACCGAAAATCAAAATAATCGTTAGAGCCTTTGTTGTTAAATTTTTTAGGCTCTCCTGAACTCAGATTTTATCTAAAAACAAAAAAAAAGGATGAAAATTGTAGTTCTTTTTAAGCTCTAGAAACTTTCAAGTATATGCAATGTCGCTAATTGTTGAGAAACCGTGATAATAGGCATTTATTTCTTCTTTTATCGGTTCTAACTGGTTACAACATTATAGAAATAATATTTTAATGTTACAATTAATTATATTTATTTACAGTTTTACAAATTTGGCATTATTTACATTTCAATAGGAAGACCCCTAAATTCGGGAACACCTCAAAAACTCGACAAATCACAAAACAGACACTTCAAAAACCTGACATTCAAAAACCAGACATTTCAAAAAACAGACATTAAAAAACCAGACAGTTCAAAATACAGATATTCAAAATTCACATTTTTCAATATAAATATTCTGAAAAGATAATTAATGTTTGAATTCTAAATGTGCTTAATAAATAATCCGGTTGTCAAACTGATTTACCTTCAAGTGAATTTACCTTCAAAATTAATCCTTTGGTTAACATTTTTGACTTTGAAATGACCTTCCAGTGAGACCTCAAGGAGTGAGTTTATGTAGGGAAATATCGGGTTTTTGATTGTCTGTATTTTGAAATGTCTGATTTTTTAATGTCTGCAATTTGAAATGTCCGGTTTTGGAATGTCTTGCAAATTTTTTAAGTGTCTGTTTCGTGATTTAACGAGTTTTTGCACTCTTCAATTCAGCTTTACAAGTGAATTTTGTGTTACCCATGTGCTGTACTAAATTTATGTTTAGACCAAATAGTTTTTATCTTAAAATGAACTGTTTCAAACGCTATTTGGCTAATTAAAACTAGTCCCATCTGAGGTTTTTCATGAAATTCTCTAACATTTACACAAATACAATGTACTTTAGGAGTAATAGGAAAATTCCCTACATTTGTTGTAGATAACTAAAGCATACAGAATAAAACTATCCGTACTTTACTATTGTAATCGAATTTCAGTTCGCCAACAGTTTTAAGGGTAACAAGGGGTGCACCTCAAAAACCCGACAAATTACAATACAGTCACTTAAAAAAACAGGCATTCAAAAAACAGCCATTCAAAGGGTGCACCTCAAAAACTCGACAAATCACAAAGAAGACATTTCAAAAACCTGACATTTCAAAAACCTAACATTTTAAAACCTGACATTTCAAAAAAACAGATTTACATAATATGTCTGCATTTTGAAATGTCTGGTTTTTAAATGAATGTTTTTTTTTAATACCTCGTTTTTGAATGTCTGTTTTGTGAAATGTCTGGTTCATGAATGTCGGGTTTTTGATATGCCTGTTTTATTATTTGTCGAGTTTTGGAGGTGTACCCCATTAAAAAACCGGACATTTAAAGAAAAAACATACATCCAAAAACCAGACATTTAAAAAAATAGTCTTTCTGCAAGTATGTCTGCATTTTGAAGTATCTAATTTTTTAATGTCTGTTTTTCAAAATGTCTGGTTTTTGAATGTTTGTTTTTTTAAATGTCTGGTTTTTGGAAGTCGGGTTTTTGAAGTCTGTTTTGTGATTTTTCGGTTTTTTGAGGTGCACCCGTAATAAGGGAATCTTAATAATTACAGTAAATAATTGTTTATAACTGTTTCACATGTTGGATGATGCGCGTCATTTTCAGGGTAACTCGCACCTCTATCAAGCTGCATCGAGAGTTTAACGCGCCAGTAAATTACGCCTTATTCCGACCAAATGGTCCCTCGCATAAAACTCAAATAAACACCAGACCTATGTATGCAAATGGAAGGCACGTAATATTTAACGGTTGTCTCATTCAATCACGGTGGCGAATCGGTGGCAATAACCTTGATGAAGGCAAGCCTGTAGTAATCAGTGCGATGATTTTTAACAGTTTTTGTGCGATTGTTTTTAATGACGGCTGAGTACGGGTCACATGGTGACATGTTTTACAGCAAGCTACAAGAGCGGCGAAGCAAAGCATTGCATTTTAATCTTTTAATAATATTAGTACCACGTTTTAAACAAAGGTTCGTTGTTTATTACAACCCCTTTGAAAATATGGTCCTAGCAAAATGATATGAAAATTTGGGTAGAATAGGGTTAAATTGATAGTATACATTTTGCAAAAGTAGTTTACCCCAAAACCAAGGATTAAGAGTAGTTTTTGCGACTAGCCCTTAAAGTGTTACTTTTATGCATGAGCTGGAATTGAGGGACATGAGTTCCTGGAATTCAAATAAGTTTGAATATTAAAGGATATAAATACTTTACAGTAACATATAACTTTTTGCATTTCTTGCTCATAGAAAATGCGATCTTTACTGCATCACATTACGTTGTGTTATGGTGGCTTGCTATTGATTATTTCAAAATTAGACATGACAATTCACCTAAAAAATACGTCTTACTAGAACGACTTTTAAAAATTGGCTTAAATTTAGCTATTATGTGAGAATATGATCTTAAAACAAATTCTTGTTGTCTTGAAACTTAATAGAAGACATTATCATTTCTCATTTTAAGACTGGAAGACTTACACTATAAGTACTGTTCGCGATGGACCCGAAGTAGGCTTTATTAACATCTAAAAATAAGACAATCATGATGATTGTTTTCTAGTTTGTGAGTCAATGTTTCTTCAAGCCGTAAGAAAGACACGAATTAAATGGCAATTACGATCTTGTTTGAGACAAATGTACAATGAGAGTAAACAACATAAACAAGAACTACCTTACAAGACGAAACTCGTTCAGTAACACCTCCACGATGGTTCTGAGCAGATATTTTACCACATCCAACCACACTAAAAGTTTTTCGAATTTTCTTATGTGAATATGTTCCTCCTATGACATTAACTATGGAAATTAAGACGTTAGTGTCCCGTTTGTATTACAAATTAGGATAGGAGTATTTTTAAATACCTTCAGTGACAAATTAAATACAACCTTTTCAATCTTTCGGCTCTTTCGTCGCTATTCTCCAATCGTAACCTTTTTGAGGGTTGTCAGTATTTTTTCTCTTTAAACTGACCTTCTAGAAACTTGTGAATAGTCTTCAATTGAAGCTTATAAGTTTCCTAATGTTACACAATAGTTTCAATGTCTGCAGTAAAATTAAGATTTACTTTAATTGTAAGTATATACTAAAGTTTCTAGTATAGGTGGGTAAAATCTAATCTTAACGTCGCTGCCGTTAGATTAATAGCATGTTTGATTGTGGGGTTTTTAACATGACTTTTCTCAAACCCAGACATGATTGATACTGACAGCGGTATAACAAATTCCCACGTGGTATTTTTGTCAACCATTTTGAATGTTAAAAAGTAATAAATTTGTAATCGGCGACCCTAAAAACCTATGTGAGTTCATTTCGATAATTCAGATCAAACTTTGTTTTGCGCCCGCCATCTTTGATCCACCATTTTATACAATTCTGTTTTGTCTTTGTAAATTGCATGCATGACTATTTTAGGGTAAGATTAAAGCTTTAATTCAAGCATAGGCTAAATTCTCAAGGACCTGCCTGAGGAAAATAGGGATTAAAACACCCAAAAACATGTTTTTCTTTTAGTTTTTATCGCCACTTTTCTTCAAATCATGACGGGGTACGCTATTTAGAGAACCCGGGACCATGCTAAGCGAATAAAATTACATCGTACACTCCTATATGTAAAAAGAAAAGACCATGTAGATTAGTGTAAAAACAAAATTTGTCAAAGGACGCGCATCGATGTAGAAGAGAAAGAAGAATGAATTATCACTGATATGAAGATAACACCGAGTAGCTAGTGGTTCGAATCCGGTAAAACTACAATTTTTATAAAATATATTCTTGCGAAAAATCCACTGCAAGTATCTTTTTTACTGTACCTCCGAAACTATTCACCATCATAAAAGTTAAAAGTTCCAGAGAATATTGTCCATATACGACACCTTTTATTAATAATTACACATAAAATAATTTTCTTATTACACATTGTTATTTTTATTGATATAAAAGCCTCAATTGAGAAATCTGTATCGTTTTTTTGGTCATAACATTTTAGTAACGGTACGTAAGCCCCAACCTCCAATGGAACAAATATATAAACACTTTTTGGCCCAAAGTTTATTTTATAAATATTGTTTGTTTATATGTACTGTTTATGTACACGTGAGTGCGTACTTTTTGTATTACTGAATAATAAAATATGAAACTTAAAAAAACACAATGAAAGAGAATAAAATAATAATTTTGATTCATATCTTAGTCTTCGTTGATAAACACCAAAAAACACGATAGGAGTGACAGCGATCTCGTTACAAGTCGTAATTCGTGTACTTTCTGGATTAATCACCCATGAAGCTGGAATTTCTGTTTACCTTTCCAGATCGCACGCGATGCACGAAGGCGATCTTGAGTGACAACTGCGGATACTTCAATGTAAATGGATAAATATTTGTGCAGGGAAATATTAAGCCTTCTGGTGACACCCGTCACTTAAGTGAGCGCACAAGCTATATTTTAGTTATAATGTAAAATTAGCATGCTCGCAGTGATTACATGAAATGAATACCTGTTGACGTTAGGCCATCGTATAATAAAGTTGCAAAGTTGACTTACGTTAATACAATAATTATGCTTTAACTTCTATTAGATAAAAGCGCAAACAATTCTGTCACCTGTGAGTTATTTAAAGGTTGAGTCATCGAACTGTTTGGTGTTGATGCTCCTTTTAATTACTTTAAAACTATCTATATTTTACCATTTCCTACGTATTTGATCATTGTCAACTTTATTTCTTTAATTTTTAAAGAAATTTTACTTTTCGTTCCAGCATTTTTGAGTCTGTGTTTATTCTCAATAGCTTTTATACTTTTTCTATACATTTTAGAAACATTTTAGAAAATATTTTCTTCGTTATAGGAAAGAATCCAGGGCAACGACAAATACAACAATAACAGCGAAAATACATGTTAATGTTTATTGAGCTATTCAGCAATCCGGTATAGAACTCAGTGAAAAATGACATTGAATGAGTGTGCCTTTCGAGTGAAATTACACTTTAAGGAAGTCGTTCAAACGCTTCAGCAAAAACGGTCTTAAACACTCTATAGGTCTAGTGACTTTCTACGCTTTATTTTCACATCGTTTGAGATTGAAGTTTTAACGTTAAAAAATCTAGTGGTCTTATTCTAGCAGTTTGTCATTTTTAGCCGTTTGTCATTAGTGACAAATTATTATGTGCAATGGTGGTGTAAATCGCAAAAAAAAACAATAAATATTTAGAGAAATAAGTGAAGTAAACGGAAGGCCCAAGTAGAAAAGTCGTATACGAATTATATATAAATTGTATAAATTCTTCTGTATACCAAATATAGACAGATTTGGGCTTATATATATAAACATACTGTTCTTGCAAGATATAATTTATATAATCATTAAGCATAATTTCTGAATATTTTGCAATATAGGACAATACATTTATATCAATTATTCTAACTCGTATTTAAATGTTTGAAGAAAATGAGATACGAAAGTATACATAACGATTTTGCGACCTGGGTTGAAATTTCAAATGAGCGGATGAAGCACATTTTCTTGGGTTATCACGAACTTTCAAATATCGAGAAGAAAGCCGTCAACAGCTTCAATTCCAATCCAAAGATAATTCAAATCCGGACGAAACCAATGACACAAGGGAAAAACTAAATTTTTTTCAAATTGTGGCAAATTATCGCAAGTGGTGTCAATTTTGTTTATGACCATCTGAAAATAGAAATTTCAACGAACAAAATCCAATACAAAAACGTTTAAAAATCCAAAAGTTTAACGAGAGAATGTTCGGTTGAAGTTAGGGGTATCTTTTCGTTTTTAATTCAATATAACATTTACAAATGAATATTTTTACTTGAAAAAATTACGCCTTATTTGGGATATACAAAGGCAGGTTTCCTCCCAATTTGGTGTAAAAAAACGAAAAAACGTTTTTATTTATTTATCTCGAAAGTTTGGAGGTTATGTGAAAAATGATGTGTACAAAAGTTGTAGATCTTTTTAATATCTACAACTTGCTCATAAAATGTGTTTCTATTGAAGGTCAACTTTCGTCGGAAATTAACAGATTAAAAAATTATAAAAAATACGATTACAACGGTTGATTGAATCCATTGCTATTTTTTAAAGTAAATTACATCAATGTTACTATGTGAGTACATTTAATAAAAACGGAATTCATAAGAGCCATACCGTTCTTTTAAATTACATCCCATTAATTAAGATGGTCACATACAACTCTTGATAACATAAAATACCGCGTTAGGCGCCACATAAAAATACTGCTATTTCACATATAAAATATACCTACGTATAATAACGGTCTTCGAAGAAAAAAACATTTTTTTACTATCAAATTAAATCAAGTCTTCACCTAATTTTTAGACCAAAGTAAAGAACATAAGCGAATGTTCTACTATTAAAAATTTTACAAAGTAATGTAATTAACATTGTTCAATAATATTTTAATAAAAAAGTAACCTAACGTACAATTAATCAGACAGAAAGTATGCTAAATCAATATTTTAAAACAAAAAGCGATGATTATTAATTAGGTAGATATTAAACGTTGCTTGTTTTGTCCGAATTTGAAAGGTAATCGCCAAATTAACCCATTTCTTTCGAAAAAGCAAATAATACATTTCCTTTATATTTAATTGGTCCCACCTCACCGATAGCTGCCACAACATTTCATTTTTAAATAACATCCGAACTCAATAATTTTGATCGGCAATCAGCAAGAAACGTATCGAAAGATTTCGGCGCGTGCGATCGAAAGTCAGATTTTACCGGTCCACCGATGCCAGGAATGTCAAAGATCAATAAAATAATTGAGATCTTGTAAACTTTTGCCGATCCAAAACACCGATGAATAATATCGCAGGAAAAATTGAATATTAAATATAATTGTATGCACTTGAGTAATATTCTGTATGAAATTATATACGTTTGAATGAACGCATTAAAAACAGTTGATGTCTTCGTTACTTCAAAATCTTTTGGAACGTCTTACGTCACGAGCTATAAAATTCGATAGCAGCCTTCGAGAACCGCACATAAGTCCCGTTATGAGTTTTGGAGTGATTTTATTTCCCCTTTTTTTCAAAAATACTTTAAGAGCTATTATCTTTATCGTCCGTCATTAAACAAGCAATGAGCCTGACATATTCTAATAAGGTGGATCAAAGGGGTCATAAATTATAAGGAAACGCAACTGTACGGTACTATAAAAATTAATAGTGCATTACACTACTTAAAACCTATAGTAATGAGAGGGTGTGAAGATGTTTGAAATTTAACAAAACGGTATGATTAAAGAACAGTATATTTTTGTTACACGTAAACTCAAAAAATTATATATTATAAACATAAATACTGTTAAGTAATTAACCCCTGTAAAATATTAATATAAAATACCACTTTGATTAATTAGTAGTTGCAGTTACTTAAATGTGCAGTTTAATTCCAACCATGTGTTACAATTTAGTAAAGTTGACCACCAGTTTCATTGCAGTAACTAGATTCTTATTTGTTTTAACTACTTTCAGACGCTACTGATTGAAATAGCGATGATTTACGGAGTTCTGTAAACTTTATTTGTTATTTTACAAGTAAGTACTTCAGCACTCCTTTTACTTACCACAACAATGGCTGAACATTCATTATGATACAAATCGTTCAGTGTGAATATAAAATTGAATTTTTTAGATTCCTTTTTAATGTTCTTCAGAAAAAGACGCGGTACACGACAAAAAAAAAGAAATGGTTTTACTTCCTAAATAGTAGGATCTGCCACAACTACGAATTTTTATTGGATTTTCTATTTAAATAGCAGGGTTGGTCTAATTTGTAATGGTTACTATTTAGATTGTAAAATGAATTAAAAATGATGGATGTATCTTATCGTACTATTTAGTTAGTAGTTCCAACTATTTCATTTTTTGTGTGTGTTATTATACAGGGTGATCCAAAAGTCCCGGAACAGCAAAATATCTCAGCGGGAGTGCATTTTCGGGGAAAATGTTTTAGACAAAAGTTTAAGGATTTTTCCCTGGCTATTTAATGGCGATATTGAATTTGACCTTGAACATGACCTTGAAGGTTATTTCAAGGTCAAGTTAATTTTTTTAAATGGGAACCCCTATTTTTTTTCACGGATTCGGAAAGAGCACAAAATTTTACGTCCGAATATGCTATGGCCGTTTTTTTCGGCAAGGTCATTTCAAGGTGAAACTTAAAACTCCCGTGACGGCGAAATATCTCAGAGGGTGTGCATTTCTTTGGAAATTGTTTCAGACAAAAGTTTAAGGATTTTTCCCGGGCTATTTAATGGTAGCACAGAATTTGACCAGGAAAAATCCTTAAACTTTTGTCTGAAACAATTTCCAAAGAAATGCACACCCTCTGAGATATTTCGCCGTTACGGGAGTTTTAAGTTTCACCTTGAAATGACCTTGCCGGAAAAATCGATCATATCATACTCGGACGTAGAATTTCCCGCTCTTTCAGAATCCATGAAAAAAAATAGGGGTTCCCATTTAAAAAAATTAACTTGACCTTGAAATAACCTTCAAGGTCATGTTCAAGGTCAAATTCAATATCGCCATTAAATAGCCAGGGAAAAATCCTGAAACTTTTGTCTGAAACATTTTCCTCGAAAATGCACTCCCGCTGAGATATTTTGCTGTTCCGGGACTTTTGGATCACCCTGTATTATAAGATTTAATAATAAACATAAAAATCATATGATTCTTACCATAAATAATAGCAATTTTTCGCACGATGAAAATACGTTCTTAAAGTGGTTTTGAAATGGTAAAAAGTTCAAGAATATTTTTCTTCGTGCTTAAATCGGGTTATTATACATTCTTGTTTGGTACAAAAACGACCAGAAATCGATTCTAACTATACCTACCACTATGGAAGAATATATTATTTAAGATATATGTAAATAAATTTATTTTTTTTTTTATTTATTATTTTTTTTTGCTGCTAAAAACCTGATTTTCAAAAATTATCGAGCAGTCCTTTGGAATATGTAACTAACAATTGAACTATAAAAACTGTAATTAAAAATTATAGAAGTAACCATTTTCTTAGTCAATTCGGCAGTTTTTATATAGAAACTCGTAGAAATATAAATTATTTATGTTAAATTATATTAAAACCAGAAAATCATATTTAAAAAATTATTGCAATTATATTTTATTCAAAATTCTAATAGGTATTGTATACTTATTTAGATTCTTAAAATATCATATTGGCGTCATCAAGATTAATTGATCAAGTCTAAATATTATAAAGCATTTATTTTAAGTAGGTCTTTAAACTTTTGACGTCAATATTAAATGTTGTCAATATTAAATGTTAAATTACATCTTACTGTAAATTAATGAAATTTGTTGTCATTTATTACTTGACGTAAGAATCGGTTATAATATTTAGACAGGTATAAATTTTTTACGAAAGGTTTTTTATGCTGGCGATATAGAATAATGATGATGATAGACGTTTATGGCGAATGATGATGTCGGTTATGATATCATGAACTTTAATATAAGGAAAAGTAAAAGATATACATTGTAAAATGTAGCTCATTTTAACTAAATCGTAATACTGTAATTTAAAATATTTATTTATTTATTGCTGTCTTTAACATTATAAAGGTATAAAATTACGTAAAAAAATAGAATCGGTTTGAAAGACTGTCCAGAATTACTAAACTATAATCATCTGCATGACACTTCCAAATAGCCCATATAAAATTGACGAAATATTACAACCTCATTACAATCTCACTTGCTTACTGATTTTAATTATAGCTACTAAATATGTATGTCATAAAAATTCTACGAAAGACCGATTGTTAATAAACATTGTATTAAAATAGTTAGCATTCAAACAACTTTTGATTTCATCGCAGTAAAATTGAAATACTCGCATTGTCAGAAGAGAAAAAAAGCACCGATTCATTTAAGTTATGTAACTATAATTGGTCGAAGTAAGTACAATGTAACTTCACCAGGCTTCGTAGATTTTAAATAAGCACTGGATGGAAAGGCGTGTGTAATGTAAGCAACGAGAAAAGAACAGTACTGAGAATAAGTAATTATGAAAGGGGGAAATTCTTATGTTACTCGAAGCATTTACAGTTATTTATTAACTAATAAATAATTGTTCAAGTATATACTTCATGCAAAGGTATTCTAAAAACAATACCAGTATAATGGAGTATCCTGCATGTACATCTTTCTATTTATCTTATTTGAGTAAGAATTGTCTAAACACAAAAGAAAAATGTATGAATATAATGAGTTAACAATTCAAGTGAATATCAAGAAGAAGATATTCCATGACGCATGTTCATTCATTTTATTGTTAACAATAATTTTGATTTTAATAGAATAATAAGAAAAAGAATGAAAAGATCTGGTACAATAAACAGAAAATTCATTTCATAATAATCTAATTTTATAATAATAGTAATTAATTTATATAATGACAGTTTCTGTCACTCCTCTTGTTTTTAATTATTGGCTGTTTTGTTACAATTTCTGATAAAACTATTTTATTCAATCGAAGTAAATTTAAAAAACGCCATTATTATTGTTGATTAAAAATCGATTGATTTTCATGACGTCTTAATTATAAACTTAATATGGAAAATTCTTATACTATTAAAGATGAAAACCAAAATGACATTAAATACCTTACATAATAACTTTATAGCTGTATATTACAGTGGCGTATATATTTCCGGTGTGGTCTCTAAATTAGATCACGTAATATCATCTTAGAGAAATATTTTGCTAATTTTAGATATAATATTCATATTCTAAATCCAAGACAGTAATAGCATTAGAGATGACTCCGTTATTGTAATGACGAGATGTATGACAACAGCTGTCTGTTTGAAAGGAAAATAGCAAAATAAACTACTTTTTTAGTTAGTTTTTTAACCGTTGATGTCGATAATTTTACTATTTTTGTCTAATCTCCCAACTTGAATTAATCAAAAACGACTTATATATAGGGAAAAACGGGTTATCATCAATTGGTAAGTTTTTTACTGGCAAATAGTACGAAAATACTAATTCATTAGTAAAATTCTACTAACCTACAAGTAGATGTTGACTTTTTAATTTAGTAGTTTGTAGAATTAGTAATAAATTAGTAGGTTTTAACTTTTTATTAGCAAAAATTATTACTAATTCATTTGGTGACTCACTTTTCGTTTTCTTATTGGTAGTTTTTAACTAGTACAATTTAGAGAGTATGTTAATGATTAGTAGTTAAATTGACGTAAATTTTTATCCAGTATTCAGAATAATTCACGATTAAGAATTACAATACTATTCAATAAACTCAAAAAGGCATCTTTTTGTGGTTGTTAGTAAATTTGTTAGGGAATTTAATTATCAAAGTGTTGCAATAAGTTCTAAACGAAATGTTATAAGTTGAGTTACGTCCATAAAGAAGTTAAAGTAACTAAAATGTAATTCTACTAAAAATCAATTATAATATATCTTCATTTACAAAGTCGTTAAACTTCAGTAATTTTTAAAAATTTAGTCAAATGAACTTCAAAAATGTCATTCCTCTAACTACATTTATGGTTGATTAACTACTTTACGGTCATAATTGGAACTTATAAATAATCATTAAGACTTGTATTTTCTTAGTTACTAAAACACTTTGCTTAATTTAAAACTAATCTAGTTTATTCTGAATGATTTTGTTGTTATTCTAATTTGATAGATGTAGTAAAAATAAATACAAACATTTTTTTTTATTTTGGCTTTTAAGACCACGGAGGTCAATTTCACCCACCCAGATAAGTACAGTGTTGTTTTACAGAGGCAATTTGTTTACAAAATGGTATCTTATATTATTTCCTACCCACCCACCCAACCTGTTTTTCTACTTCTAGTTAAGAAAAAGTTGTGGTACACTGAAAACAATTTACTTGACTAATTCAACAACCATTGAGAAGTTGAGTCGAGAGTAGTTAAAAGAATACTTTTTTTGTTAGTATAACTTTGTTGATGTTGTTAATTTTACTATTTTTACTTAAGTTAATATTATTTACCCAATAAACTGAAAAGGGCGTAAAATACCTTTCGGCTGATCGCCTTGAGGGTGTAATAATTTACTCTTGTGATACGAACATAATTTTTTGATTCAGTAGATGTGACAAAATTATCATTTTTCAATGATTTTTAACTCAGCAAAATCCCTATTTTAATATTTTATGCATACTGAATCAAAAGAGGAATTTTATACATAACGTGGATAATAGTACACCTTTTATCCACTTTACAAGTGCGAAAGAAAAGCTTTAGATGCAAAAATCAAACTGTATAAAGTAATAAAAATATAAGAAAATGTAAACAAAATATTGGAACCAAACATGTAAAACTTTAAACAATGGATCAAATTCAAAAGAAGCTTTCAAATAGTTAACAAGAATAACAATAAAATAGCAATTATGTATCGCGTGCTTTATCGACTATATCAGCTATTTAACCCTTTGTCCCACTAGGGTATTTCGGCACCTTCTCTCCCACTACCTGGATCATTTGCGTCCTGAGGTATTTTAAAGTACTAAGGTACTCGGTAGAGGGGTTCTTGGCAGTAGTAACTTTTTTTACGGACGGATGGTGGCGCCCCCGCGCCCTTTTTCGGAAGTTACAGAACTTTGAAATTTACGCTGGGTCAATCTGACCCAAGTAGTGGGACAAAGGGTTAAAGCTACGATTACTTATTAGGAGATTACCATTTATGATAAATACATTTTTTGACAACTATCTGGAGGGAGTCAAGTATCGTTTTTTGGGTACCCCTCAAAAACCTGACAAATCACAAAAACAGACTCTTTAAAAACACGACATTAAAAAACCAGTAATTTCAAAATACAGACATCCAAAAACCACACCACATACGAAAAATGACCTCGGATGACGTCCTTGAGGTCTCACTGGAAGATCATTTAAAAATGTTTGACCAAGGGATTAATTTTTTAGAATTTTTTAGTCACTTGAAGGTCAAATCAATTTGACCCCCGGATTATTTATGAAGCACACTTAGAATTGAATCATTAATAAATGTCTGGTTTTTTAAATGTCTGTTTTGTGATTTGTCGGGTTTTTGAGGTGCACCCGTTTGTAATGATTTGGGGGTCGCTGATTCCAAAATCAGAAAGTCAGTTGTTTGAGTTATATACTTACGTAAAACATGCCATAAAAGCACACATGCTGAAAAAAAATTGAAAAAAAATTGAATGCCCTTAATCTTTTTCTGCCCTGAAATACTTCCGACTATGCTATTATCTACTTACCTATATGTCATTGTACGCGTAAGATACACATTTTGTAGAAAAGTAGATGTTGTTAAGTCCTCTCGTCTGTGAGATAACAATGAACACTTATTATGGAATGAAACTGAATATGAAACTGAATTGAAAGCAACAATTAATATTTAGACATTCTCACTTAGCGTGTATTAAAGAGTACATCCTGACATTTAATTTAAGCGGTCGTAAGTTTCCGATTTATGAAAGAAAAGAGGGATAAAATTTATCAAGAAATATTAGCACTTATTAATCCTTCAATTTCTGATAAAAAAGTATTTTACACAATTTACATACGATGCATAGCAGCAAAACGACAAACGATTTAATTAAAACTCACCGGAGTCCTGAGAGTGCGCAGAATTCGGTCTGTCACGTGGTACATACGTAGTCGGGAGGATAATTTTAAACTGCTTACAATTCAAAATCTATGCATCCAATAAAATGTTGGAAAAGGACTTATTTGTTTGAAATTTCACGGACAATCATATCCGACAATAAATTCTTATGTTTGCAATTTTTGATCGTTTGAAGAGTGACGAAATCATGAGAAAATGTTTTTTTAATTACTTGTAATTTAAAAACTATCCATAGAATAAAATTTTGGAAAATGGATTATTTGTCATCACAGCCAATCATCTTAGTCGAAAATTAAACTACTGGAACGGGTGCGGGTCGAAAAATCGACAAATCGAAAAGCCGACAGGTAAAAAAACCGATCGTCAAAGACCGACAATCGAAAAGCCGACAGTAAAAAAATAATAATAATATACTTCAAAAAATGATAGTCCGCTTGTCGATGTCTCTATGTTTTAATGCGTCAGCTCTTTGACTGTCGGTTTTTTTATTTATCAGTTTTTCGACTCTCACCCTCGGAAACATCATATAAATACTTGACAATTGCTTACATATGGAATATTTTATGTTAAAGCCCATTTAACTATATTAATGCTTGAAATCAATTAGTATCCATTTAAAATTGTGCACAAAATGGGAAGTATTGCTATAATAAAAAGGCTCATAAATTTCCTCCTTAATTTCAAAATTACAGAAATTTTCCGAAAATGGTGGATTCTGGCGCCCACTGATAAAATCCCTATGAGCATCTGGGACAACTTTTTCGTTCGCGAATATTCTAATGAAATTTTCTTCGCAATTAACGGTCGAGTTCGCGCGAGTTTGCCGGTCGTTCCAGGTATATCGTCTTTATTTCTTCAGGAGACAGATGGTCGGTCCAGTACTGGAGGACTCTTCCGAGCGACTCATTGTCCGGTCCATCAGAATGTTTTATGATCAACAGTTCCTCGACGACCCATACGCGAATTTCCTTGCCTTTTGTGCGGCGATAATCGGACTTTCCGGAAGGACAGCTGTTGGACGAAGCGTCCAGTGCATCAGCAACTCGCACGCGTTTTCTTTTACTGTTTGGTTTATGAGACGAGATGTTCGAAGCGCGAGTCTGTGCCCCCAGGGGTTCAGGAGCGTGACGGTACCGTCTCCAGTGGTTGCGAATAAATATAATAAGTTTCCGACTTTTGTCGCGCTTTAAGATCGTTAATAATTTCGCTAACGATCGTTGGAGCGGTTTCGATCCGTTTGGTTGCGATCAGCTCGAAAAATCAATTTTTTTCGAAATGATGATTGAATATTGTGGTCGTTTGTAGTTGATGCACTCCATTAGGGTATTTGTTCAGTGTAAAGGTATGACGCAGTGAAATTATCATTAAGTGTCCGTTCAATGGTTATTCGATGTTTTCTGCACCTTCGTAATGTGATTTATTAAATTTTAATTCGTTTTACAATGTGAATTTACATTGATTATGTAGTTACTTGACTAAGTAACTTTGCAAAAATATAATGAAACATATGTTTGCCCTCATATTCATAACCGTAACACTCGCTTCTCAAACTGTGAAACAGATTAAAGTAATAGTATCATCAATTCGAAATGAGAATGAGCTTTAGTCTAGCATCCAATGGATGTCCCATGGATATCAATTTCCTACCCTATCCGAAAAATCGTCCATTTTAAAAATGTCCTTTTTAGGCCCGACATATGTCCCGGTTGCTCATTGGACACCCATGGAATGTAATCCAATGAGGCACATTTTTATGTCCATAGGGCATACGTTTTAGTCTACTAATTGGATAAGAAATAGACATGATCAGGATACACGGAAAGAAATGTACAGAGGGTACAGCCAGAAATATGGTTATTTCAGCCATAATATGGCAAATCCAGCTATAGTTTTGCCAGAAGTAACCATATTTCTGGCTGTATCCTCTGAACATTTTTTTCCGTGTATCGAGCGGATGTGTCATGTTTAAGAAACTAGGACACATTTAGGAGTCAGAGGGATATTCTGTGAAATTATTTTTTATTTGTTTGGAGTACCCACCAAGACTCCGAACTCTAATCGAAATTAATCCTGCAAAAGTTGATAATATATTTGTACAAAAATAATTCTCCTGCAGATGTTTTTGTGAAAAAATATTTTTCATAAAGTTATTTACTCGTGAAGGATTTGAAAATGTAATGTTTGTATAATTATTTCTACACAGCTAGTACACATTACTGATTAGAATAAATGTTAACATTGAAGATTCCCATTTTGCGATTACCAAGCACCGAAAATCAATACAGAAGTTACATTAGAAAATAGAATTTTACTATTTCATAAGAAAAGTCTTCTGAATGTTATTTTTTCTGACTTATCTTATCTTTTCGCACAGTTTCTAATTGATTTATTCGAACAAATTCCAACCTCAATATTGTCACATGTTCATCTATATTTTCCTCTGACATTGTCTATGATTAGTTCCTCACTCTTCTCTGTCACCTTCATGATTCTCTAAACAAGTAAGATTTAGGTTCAATAGATTCCTTACATTTAGATTAGATTAGTTTGCCAGCATCAATGTTTATTACAGTTCAGTCAACCATGAAATTAATTCAGGTATGTCATCGTACATGGGGTAGACTAATTTTGTCACGATTTTAAATTGTAGTTGATTCTATGATAAAGTCAGCTATGCAACTAAAACGCGACTATCGTGACGCAGCCTGAATCTGACTCTTGTCACATGTGCATACTTCTGGACGCGATCGTAAATCATACTTTTATATAGTAATTAAGACAAGTAAATAGAGTCTTCTTTTTTGATTTTATAAGGAAAATCGCTATAAGTTTAAAAATTATACGGAAAATATAACCCTTATGTTGAGTAAATGGTTCGTAATTGTTTGCTACTGGAACATCTGTGATCACACGGAACTAACTATGTGTTGGTGTATATTAATCAATTTTCTATGAAAACATTCCATATTACTCACTTCCAAGTTACGTATACACTCAAAATAAACAATCTTTACATTATACATAAATCATACATATCTTTCACCAAAGTTTTGAACATTTTAAAAATCCTATATAGCGCAAAAAATATGTCGAAATCCACAGTCAACATTCAACTAAAGCGATACACGGAAAAACGAGAATGTCATTTGGTCAGTTCAACTATTTTTAGGTTGTTAAATAATTCGATTAACAAATGAATGATATCTAAAAAGTAAAATTTGAGGTTATGATGTCGCTAACATATCGCAGATTTGAACTGAACTCACAATAGCATGTATATATGACTTCGAAAAAGTTCTTGCAAGGTCGAAAAACTAGAATCGGATATTCGCCACCTAGTGGCAGTTGTATGAAATTTCATAGAATCGCAAACTTATATAGACATCCAGTTGTACAATGGTCTTATAAATGTTATAACAATTTAAATATTCGCAATAATACAACCAACCTTTGTCCTGAATCAGACCTTGCAAAACTTGAATGACCATCAACTTCACTGAAAGCGTGTACGTCATTTCAATCTCTGCAAATTGGATTTGTTAACATCAACTCGTTGCGCGCCCATCATCATGCAATTAATGACATGCTTTCAGATGAAGTCATTAAAATTTTTTGCGTCGCAGAAACTTGGCTCACACCAGATATTGATGATCAATCATTGAATATTAATAATTATAATCTTGTCCGAAACGATCGTGGTTTGTATCGTCAAAATAATAAGAATTTTATGTTTGGAGGTGGCGTTGCTTGTTATATCCACCTCTCTTTAGGATATCGTATTTTAGCTGCACCACAAATAGTCGACTTAAATGACACTGAATTTTTAATTATTGATGTTTATCTTCCTTCGCAGCATGAGCATCTGCTTTTAGCAGTTGTATATAGGAGACCATTAGGCTTAGTTCCTTTCAAGTTGTTTAATGTTATTGAATCTTTTTTCCCAACTTTTAAAAATATTGCTATTGTAGGTGACTTTAATTGTGACATGCTTACCCCTGAAAATTTTTATTCGAATCATTTACTCTCTTTCATCTCTGAGCATTCACTTTATATGATTAATAACCTGCCTACTAATCATACTAGTCATTCGGATACCTTGATTGATCTTATCATAGTCGATAATCCTGATAAAGTCTCTTCTTTGTATCAGTCTGATGTACCACTAGCAGCAGGCCATGATTACTTACAGTTTGAGTTTAGTTTCCCTTCTTTACGTAAGAGTCCACGAGTTTCGCGAGTAAGGAACTTTCATCGCTGTAATGTTAATAAACTTGCTTCTGATATGCTATGTTTACTCTCTCCTTTTTTGGCTTGTAATAATCGAACGGAAGATGTATCGCGGTTAGTGTCCGATTACACTACAGCGGTAAAAACTGTACTAGATAAACATGCACCATATGTTAATCGGAATTTAAGTCGACCTGCCGTTCCGTGGATTAGTTTAAAAATTCGTGAACTTATTAAGCGTCGTAATGTATTGTACAGCAAATTCAAGCGTGCGATGACTTCGTCAATAAAACTTTTATATTATAATGAATATAGGACTCTTCGTGCATTGATAAAGCGTGAGATCACCAGGGCTAGAAACGATTCTTTAACATCTTCCATTTCAAAAGCTCGCAATCCCAATCATCTGTGGTCTCTTTTGTCTTCATTTGGCTTATCATCTGTATCTTCCAAAACATCATTATCATTCTTTGACTCAGACACTCTCAACATTCATTATTCTCAAACATCTTCAAAGCATCATTCATGTACGCATCAAGATCTACATCAATTATTACATTGTCAACTTCCTAGTAATGTACCGATTTTCAATTTTTCTCCCGTTAACGTTATCGAAGTCCGACAGACCCTATTATATTTCCTATCACGGACGTCTAGACGTAGTCCAGATGGGCTCCCTTTAATTGACTTAAAAGATATTATACCAACAATTGCACCACATATCACTTCACTTTATAATCATTCATTGTCAACAAATTCCTACCCTGATCTGTGGAAAAAAGCGTTTATTACCCCATTGAATAAAATAAAAACTCCTGTCACTCCTTCCGACACACGTCCCATTATTGCATTGTCTCATCTCGCGAAAGCTTTTGATTTCCTGTTTACTGCACAGATATCAGATTTTCTTGAAAAGAATCATCTTCTTCACCCCTTTCAGTCGGGCTTCCGAAAGCGACATAGCACTCAAACAGCTCTTTTGAAATTAACTGAAGACGTTCGTGTTGGAATAAATAAAGGTCTGATTACCATCTTGATTTTATTTGATTTTCGTAAAGCTTTCGACTCTATAAATCACGTCGTCTTACTTCGTTGTTTGAGAGAGACAGGGTTTTCCGATGATGCTTTAACATTCGTAGCATCCTATATCACTGACCGTTCGGCTGCAATATCAACGGACGATGCCGAACCCACATTTAGATCTTCAACATCTGGAGTCCCACAGGGATCATCACCTGGACCTATTTTGTTTCTCATTTTCATAAACACCTTAACACGAGCATTACATTTTTGTATTGATTCATTTATACTCTTTGCGGATGATTTACAAATTTATTTGCAGTGTGAACTGAATCAAGTCGACGATATTATTTCAAAATTGAATCAGGAAATCTCATCCATTGTTACCTGGTCAAATAACGTCGGTTTAGAAATCAACCCTACAAAAACGAAGGCAATGATTTTAGGGAGTGCCTCGAAACTAAAATCAATTCAGAATAAGTCACTACCTAGCATCAAAGTAAGGGGTATCACCATACCTATCGCCCAAAATGTTAAAACTTTAGGGCTCCATCTATCCTGTGATTTGTCTTGGAATTCGCATGTTTCCCAGATATGTCGTAGGGTTTATGGTGTCTTATATCGCCTCAAATACCGAGGACACGTACTTCATCCGTCCATCAAATTGTTGTTAGTCAATGCCCTCATCATACCTATTATTGATTATTGTTGTATTGTTTATAACGATCTCACAATGTACTTAAATTTAAAATTAACGCGATTGTTAAATACATGTCTACGTTTCATATATGGTATTAGACGCGATCAACACATCACACCATATCGCATTAAATCAAATTGGCTGACAGTCAGTTCTCGCAGAAATTATTTTTTTGGTTCATTATTATTTTCCATTTTTTCTTCCGGCTCCCCATCTTACTTATTTAACCGTTTCCCATTAGTCTCTACAGATATCCGTCGCTCAAATCGTATCACATCCACCTCTAAATTTGTCCTTCCCTCTTATCGTACTGTGGCCCTTGAACGTTCCTTTAGAGTTTACGGCATTAGACTTTGGGAGTCCCTGCCACCTGACATTCGTAACATTACATCAATTAATACCTTCAAATCGCATTTATTTCGTCATCTTTTTTCTTGTGATAATCCTACCACTAGCTAAAAATCAAACCGATTTATAATTAGGAAGTATATAAGTTTTAGCTCTGGTATTTCATGCTTGTTATATGGGCATTTGTCTTATAACAAATCTAGGTTGATTATGATTTATATTAGGCATAAACCACACTGGTGAAATTAAGTTGTATTATGTATTTTTTTTTTATACACTTATTATATCACTAGGATTATTATTTTAATGAAACTTGAATTATATAGAGTCAACCGTAATATATATTTATTCTGTATTATTTTATTTTATATTAATTTTAAATTGTAAAACTCTAAATTGTATTTATCTTATTGCCACAAGGGATTGCAATCCCATGGCAAAATAAATATTACTTACTTACTATTACTTACCTTTGAGGAATCTTGTAAACTTTTATACAACTTGAATAGTGTATTACAATGCAATAATTGTAAATATGACGTTTTAAAAACGTTTTAACGACTTCAAGTATACGCTACAAGATAAACGTTTCTACATCAAGAAAAAGTTGTATAAGCCTCTATAACTTTTTTTTAGTTGCACACTTTTTAATAATGGCAGTTTTAAAAATAGTTTTTGGCAGTTATATAAACTTTCTTAAAACTTTGTGCTATTTGGGGACATTTTTCCGTTTATGCATAAGGTTTTTCTAGAAAATAAATTTTAAAATCTAGACTAGTGACTAATTAATTACATTGCACTTTTGCAAAATTCATATTTCAATTTGTCTGTATGGAAAGACGTTTTGTTGAAAATTTTACTATTTTATTTAAATATTTCTCTCAAAATATTTCTGCAGATTTGAATGAATGGGTGATTTAAAAATTTACTTCAATACTGCAATATTATTCATTTGAAATACAAATTTTACCTTTGTAGTATTAATTTTACACTACTAGTATTTGTAACATTACATACAACGTAAGACGAATTTATTAATTATACGATTAGCAATGTTCTTTATTGATGTATTCGAATTGAGTATGTATTTTTTTACATGCACTTATTTGTGTTTATTCACTCGTATTTTTATAATTACTTATCTTACTTCAATACTTTCTTTACAAAGTTGTCTAGTAGTTCAATAGAAACGTTGATCTTATTGAGATTGTAATTCAATTATTTAGATTGCTCTGCGTCGTTTTTATAGATTTATTTTCAATGTGATGTTCACGCTATCATTTTAGAAAGGTAAATTTATAGGGTAATCAAAAATAATTATGTTCAAATAATGACGGGATACTTATTATTATACCGTTTTCGAGAACGTTGGACTGTGAAATCTCCTCCTCCTTAGACGAGATGCGAAAATAAAATTGAGGTTACAACTGCAATTATCTTAAAAGCTTGTCAATTATGTATTCCTATACAAAATGATTTATTGGTGGAAGTACGAGACATATTTATTAACAATGTATTAATAAATCAAACTCACCACTTAAATTGTCAGATATTCAATTTTATTATTTGAGAAATTGCGGAATATTCACACTTCATGAAATGAAAGCGTATGGAAAACTTTTTGAGATGAAGCTGTAAGGCAACATTAACATATAAAATGTGTACTCCACGCATAGAGGGTGAAAATAATATCGATTTCCCTGATTGAGGCTAATTGTGCATTAACTAATATATCGACTGATCATTCAAACTCATTACAAAAACGAAGAAAAGAAAAATCATACCTAGACATTACAAATATTTAATAAGTCGTTAGATAAATACTGATAATTCAGTATATTTATCAAATACAGACATGCTTTCGTTATATGAATTAAAAAAATATAACAACAGATAGAAACAATTAAAATAACAATGGTTAGATTTTTACATTTCTGTTTGAGTTTCGAATGGTCCAGGATATTCAAAACGAATAAACAAAGTGATATCCAAAAGAATAATTTTGAAGGTTCTTCAATTTAAAACTTATACACAAGTCAAAATTTTGATGTACGTCTTAGACGAGCGATCTAGAAATCATGATATTTTTGTGATACTTATTTAATCTTTCTTGATAGTTTTTCTGATGATAGAAACTCGTGTGCTTGATAAGAAACAATGTAAATTTTGCTAGAAAAATCTAGCTAAACAATCTTTTGTATCTTAGTAAAAATGGAAAGGCTGATGGATTATTTTAAGATTTTCGAAAAAATAATAGTTAATTTTAATCTAGTCAATATTTATCAATATACAGGGTGTCCCACAAACGGATATTGAGGTTTTTTTGTTCACTGACTGCCAATCTGAACTCATTATGAATTTTCACAATCATCGAGCCCAAAAAACCAATAGTACCCAGTTTCATTTCGATTCAATTGAACATTTCCCAGTGACAGCATTTTTTCTAAAAAAATTGCGATTTTAAAATGTTAATTTGTTTATAAACCATATATAGGGTGTCCCACAACTCGCTGACCGTATTGCTGGTACGTATTCTACACGACGTTTGAAGCAAACAAGTCCGTTCCCAAAATTGGATTCGATACCTTCAATTTGATTGGTGCGCCATTGAAGTTTAAAAAAGATCACTCCTTTTTGCAATAATTAGTATTTTTTTGAAATTATCTTAACAAATTTAGGCTCATTTTAAAATGACTTTCAAGCTCTCCAATTCATCTCTGGGGCTCTTTGACCTAAAATTAATATTTATCTTGCTATAGTCATACAATGGGTAAAAAATTCAAATTTTTGCGATTTTTTGTGTTTATCTCAATTCCATAAATAGCTCGTGAAACAAAACGATGAGAAAGTCGTATCACTTGAAAAAATTAACAATATAACCCCTAATATGAGGCGATTTGATAAAAATTGAGTCCAAAAAGACTTTCTTACCAATTTTGTGAGATCAAGAGGCTCCTTTTGGGCTCAATTTTAATGGAATCTCATTGGATAAGGAGTTAAATTGTTTCTTTTTTCAAGGGACACAAATTCCTTGTAGTGGTATTTGATTAGCTATTTATCGAAATGAGTTAAACCCAAAAAATTGCAAAAATTGGCATTTTTTACCCATTTTATGACTATAGCAAGAGAAATATTCATTTTAGGTCAAACAGCTTCAGACATGAATTGTAAAGCTCGAAAATCACTTTAAAATGAATCTAATTTGGTTAAGATAACTTCAAAAAAATACAAATTATTGTAAAAAGGAGTGATTTTTTTCTAATCTTCAATTGCCCGCCAATCGAGTGGAAGGCATCGGATTCAATTGTAGTAACAGACTGTTTTGCTTCAAATTTCGTGTAGAATACGTAACAGAAATACGGTCAGTGAGTTGTGGGGCATCATATATGGTTTATACACAAATTAACATTTTAAAATCGCAATTTTTATAGAAGAAATGCTATCAATGGGAAATGTTCAATTGAATCGAAACAAAACTGGGCTCTCGGGGTTTTTTGGGCTCGCTGATTAAGAATCTGAACTCAAATTTTGAAAATTCAGAATGATTTCAGATTAGGAATCAGTGAATAAAAAAAATATCCAGTTTGATTTGCATAAAATAACTTTTATATTTTAGCTGACCATCTTAAATACGTCATTTTGAATGTTTAAATTATGAGTTCGGATTCAGCGACCCCAAAAACCCCATAGAAATCAGTTTCATGAAAAATGTGTACTAGAAATAAAAGGGGTAATAAGAATATTTCTACTGCACTGAGAACATTTTCCATGGAAAAATGTCTGATTTCAGCAGATACTCTATTCTAATTAATTGGTGAAAATGAAGAAATTCTCTTCATTTTCACCAATTAATTAGAATGCAGGTGTACCTAAAGTTCCTTGCCAGAATGGAACTTTTGTCATAGAAATATGCAAATCATCAGCATTTTCCGAGTTTATCCAGCTGACACCAGACCGGATGCGAATTTTTCTAATAAAAATGTTCTCAGAGCAGAACTTATTTCAATTCTACCAGTCTCCACAAAGTCTGCATTGAAATTTACTGAAATAATTGTATATGTTGACATAATTGTAGTATTGTCTACAAAGTCACAGTAAGAATATTAGAATATCCTATAAAGCTTTCCTCAGTGTAAGCATTTAATTTAAACACATAAAAAATGAGCTCGTCTTCCAGTGTACCGTTTTCTCTTCGAGCCTCAAACCCGGAATCGATAAACCCGTAGAGTTTCCAAGTGTCCAGCCTGTTATTTGCATCCATACCTAAAATGCATCACATTATCGGTAATGGGATTTTGATGTGGACGAAAATAACGCAAAAATGTTACAAGATTCGCGATTAAAGCAATGTGTACCGATGCGTGTCACAATGTACTCATCACACTAGATCGGTACTTGAAGTGTAGCAAGCATATAGCTACGTGCTCTGGCTTTATGATGATAATACCGTTGACTGTAAACGTGACGCATGTGGCGTTGGACAACAGGTGCTCGATGGGATGTACAGGCTATGGTAGCCGCGTGTTCTCCAGAACATTAACCTAACACCTTGACCATAAATTAAGGATGCAATTCTTCAATTGATAACAATTGAAAGAAAATCAATTTTATTTTATGATAGTTTGCTTTCTGTTCCTGTGAAAATTAAGTTATTGACCTACTCAGATGATTACGTAGTTAATTTTATGCAAATTAAATGTATTGACAATAAACGTCTGTTCTTGTATTTTTTTATTGGTGTTTTACATTGGTCGCAGCATCTGTTTTGCATAAATAGTTTGGATAAACAAGAAACCAAAAAGAATTTGATTACTACAACTGGATTCTGATAGCTGGAGCTAAACAGTTCGGTTGTTATTGACTAGTTGTTACTGACTAAACTCCTTTTAGTGTATAAATGAGTTTGAAATTCAGTTGTTTCGGCTGAACCGGTTTAGTTTACGAAATACGCATTTGCTGTTGACTTACCAAGATGACCCGCGACTTAGAAGTTGCATAAAACACCATGACTGATTAAGAGATAAATGACGGATAAGACTGTTTTAAATGTATACTTTTCACTGTGCACAATTACGTATATGCCCACTTTGTCACCAGGTGTGAGATATTTGAAGTTAATAATCAAAACTATGAGTTTGTTTTAAAGCACAAAGAAAAAGTAGCAAAGTGATTTCTTGTTTTAAACTGGTTATAAAATATAAAATCGTTGTTGCGGATGTCAATAGGTTAAAAAGAAGTAGTTATAAATAGTTAGAAAGAGCCAAAGCAAAAAGTTTATACATATGTAAATCATAAATTAATTGTTTGGTTCCTGCACCCAAGCTGAATTGATCTAATAACCCAACTCCTTTAGTACTCGGAACCTAACCGGATGAATTTTCGTAACGAATCATTCAGTTTCTCTAACCAGGTAAAATCAGACCATTTTGAGAAAGAAAATGTTATTTATTCATTATTTTATTTAATGATTGTTAGTAGACATGTGTTAAAATATATAGTTTCTTCCTTGTTGCTGAAAATTTGTCTGGTATGTTGACAATTATTGTAAATGGTTTCCCTAAAATTATCCAAGACTGTCGAAAATTCGCCCAAAATATAAAGACTATTACCAAATGATACAAAAAAATGAATCACATGTTTTCTTTCTGGACTGTATTCGTCACAGCCCAAAACTTGACCTTTCTGATTTTCCGTTGCGATTTTGGAAATTGTTGCTGAATTTAATTGTTTTATAAGTTGCTAAGAAATATCTAGCAATTTTTCCAAAATTCCCATTGAAAATACTAATAAAAATGTAATTTATCCTGACCAGAAATTAATGGTACTTAAATTGAAATTATTTCCATGACATCCTCAAAGGTGAAAAACGATTAAGTTAGAACAATGACACAATAACTTTACAAGCAGGTAAAACTGTTATGCTGATGAACATTAAACATTTTTAATTGACAGTCGTGGATAGTTACTTAATGCAATCGTTCCCAATGTACTATAATCGCCAACATAAACCTAGAAATTTAAAGAAGACTAATGATGATGAGTAATGTACAATCCTAATGTATAGACTGTTTTCGGAGAACACATCTGTGACCATTTTTTATCCATAATGCTTTCAAGATCATTAAAAATTAATAATTTTCATTAATTACATTTCCTGCTCGTAGCATGAGAAGTATCTCAAAGGGTTAATAACGTAAGGTAATAAATGAAGTTCATATTACTGTAGCATATTTTCAAAAACTAGTAATATGCACCATTTTTGGAATCTAATATTACTAAATATTTTTGAAATTTTCTTCCTTAAAATTTATGATCAATTGCAATCTTTCAATATATAACTTTATTTTTCAGTAGATTAAAACTGAAGTTTAGTGTAAACAAATTAATATCTATTATGAATTATTGTGTCAAATTGTTTATAATGACAAACAATCTATAAAAATTACGGGTTTTTTTTACAAAGAATGAATGCTGAAAAGAAACCGTCATTGAAATAAGATGGAACTGGGTACTCGGGGGTTTTCGGGGTCGCTGATTACGAATCTAGTATCAGATTTTCAAAATTAAAAATGACGAATCCGACTGAAATGGAAAAATTTACTTGATCGAGGTGAAACTCGCTACTCGGGGGTTTTCGAGGTTGCTGATTACGAATCTGGCCATAGATTTTCAAAATTCAAAATAGCGGATCCAATATAGCCGACCAAAATGTAAAAATTTACTTGATCGAAGTGAAACGGGGTAGGTTTTCGAGCGAATTCAACATGACGGTCCAAAATGTAAAAAGTTATTTGACCGAAATAAAACTGGATACTGAATAATGTTACAATTTCAAGATAAAATTTAGCAGATTTAACAAGCGGTCACGAATGCTGAAATTTCATAGTTCGTTTTTTATGACCTCGAAAACTGTTATATTTTGGCTGTCATATTGAATTTCGGAAATCTACGATTAGATTCGTAATCGACGATTCCGAAACTCTCGTGTACCCAGTTTCATCTCGGTGAAATACATTTTTACGTTCCGGTCGGCCATCTTAGATCCGCCATCTTGAATTTTGAAAATCTGAGGTCAGATTCGCCATCAGCGACTCCGAACACCCCCGAGTAATAAGTTTCAGTTATTTTCCGTGCAAATAAAAATGTATGCTTCAAAGGGTTAAAATGAATTTTCTGCCATACCACATTTTTACAAATTTTGTAACCATTTTGAGAACAAGATTTCTATATTAAGAAACACTTTGCTACGGAATCAACCAGATTATTAAAACCATATTACATTATTATTTTTAAGAGATAGGCTTTTTAATATAAATGTTATTAAGACAGCTCTGCAAATCTTATATCGACAGATTTTTTGAGACAATCATTTCATCACATGTAAAATGGAATATTACTAAATTATAAAACCATTTAATGATTTCGAAAGTTAAAAAATAGATAATAGATTTTATGGACAAATGATCGATAATAAAGATCTTATCGGAAATAGAGAAGGGAAGCTCTAGACTGAACTTTAAAGAACCTCTCTATTATAGTCAGTAAGTGATACTCTAGATTGTAATCTAAAGGATACATGGACTTCACCTTGTAAGCTATTGGCCTGCTTCTTAATGCGATTTAGATGTAACAATTTATAATAAATTTATTTATTTTTTTCATATTAAACATGAATATAAAAGTACTATTGAATGTTATTAATTTTGTCTGTTACAAAAGAAACACGAAACAAACAAAAACAAATTAAGAAAAAAACAAAATTATTAACAATGTATAAAATTATATTTGTTATGTTGATCTCGTTAGAAACAATCTATATATTAATATATGAACTTATTATACGAACACTCGTTAACATTGAAAAAGGATTTTGAAATTAAGTATATTTTGCTTGTTTTAATATTTTGTGTCGAAGAAGGCATCAAAGTGAAGAAAATTTCAACAATTTTTTGAAAGATTTTTAATATTGATTGAAGCCATCAATAAATAAAAGAAAGTAATTTAAATAATTAATAAAGACAGTAATTCATTTCTTATTTTACTTACGTGTATTATGACATTTAAATTGTGTGTGTTTTTTTTTTATTTCTAGGCTTTTTCACCTGAATCCTTTTTGCTACTTGAATTGAAATACTGCTTGAAAAATGCTATTTGAAAAATAGTAAAAAAAATTTCGTACAAGATTTGGTTTCAATATAACACGTCTACATTTGTTGTACCTAATTAGGTACTTAAATAAAACCCTTCATTTCTTTTAAATTATTGTCATTTGAAACAGGTAAATCATAGCTTTCATAAATAACTGTATTAAGTATTAAAATATCAAATCTGTAATTAATTCTAATTTATTAATAAAAAACTAATTTGATAGTTAATTACTTTGAGTATAAATTTTCAATTTAAACATATAAGACTGTTGTAAAATTATAATAAATTTTTAACCGTCAGTAAACATTCACTTATAAATCAGAAAATAGTACCCGATTAGAATTTTATTTAAGCTCCTGATTAACACATTACACCGATTAAACATTAAGATTTTAACTAAATAGAATACAGTTAAAATTACAACATGCAGGTATAAAATATTTTATATACTACAAGTCTACCATTTCAATCAAACACTTCATGTAAGAATATTTTATGTGCGACAAAAAAATTTACGAAAAGATCCAAATAATTTACATAAAATAATAATAAAATAATTTACATATTGATATATTAAATAATTGTTACAACATAAAAAATACCAAATGTATTAAAATTAAATTATTATTCATTTAGTTATGCAGTACAATGATGGAATTTTCATATTAATAGAATGTAGTCAATATAAATGTATTTTTAACACTCCGGGAGCAGAACTCAATTTTGCGCCCCGTAGTGAAATATTCGAACGCAAATTATCGAGCCCCACGACCGTCGTATTAAAAAATATCGTATGGAACACGGGCGAAATATCGATCTCCGACTAATGTGATTATCACCCTCGCTTCGTTCGTGAGACAAACTTCGCACTCGTCAAAGATCGGTAATTACGCCCTTGTTACAGAATATAGTATTATTAAGGCAGCAAATATGTTATAACTATGTAATAAGATATTTAATACACAAATATATAATGCTTTAATAATAACTTGGTCTATACACAATAATTTGTTGTTTCTAGTACTTGATTTTTAAGCAGGTCACTTTCTTTCTGCATCCCCAGAATCATCATATTGCAATGAGATAAATAAATCCTCAACAATAAATAATTTCTTCCACGCCATATCCGTATATACTTCTCCCTTCTTTACTCCGTCTACTTTATCCTTTGGAACAGCCAAAGTACATTTCATTTTTGGTACGTAAACGCCCTGAAAATAAAAGTGTTAATTTAAGGACACATTTAAAGCTCAGTTCTTCCTTATTACTATTGTTGAATCGCTAAAAAAAGTTGAATCACTTAAAAAACAAAAGGAAATTCAATAGGTTTAACATAGCTTCTGTGATATGCATTTGACATTCCACCCAATTTGAATTTATATAAATATTTAAAAACTATTTAATGACCTAAGAATTCTATTACAATTTTATACTTACCGGAGGAATATTACAATCTTCGAAAGTATCAAAGCCGAGACAATCCAGAAAGGATTTGTAAATTGGTCCAGTAGGATCTTCAGGATCGTTGGCTTTTTTAATAATGGCACAACTGCTTACTGATTGACCTTCTATTCCTGGCGAATCCACATCGACCTAAATAACATAAATTAAATTTATCGAATATAGCAAAGTTGTTTAATATATTTATAGAACAAGTTAACACAAAATGACAGCTATAAAATAAGTCTTAGAATCGTTAGGGAAGTGTGGCCAAAACCAGACCATGTCCAAATGCGTCCAGTCAAATTAGCTTAAAGAGTGAAAAAGTTTTGGAACAGCGGGGATTTTTTAGGAAAGGTGTATTTTGGGGTCCTGAATAACATACTAAAACTCCCAATCGATAGACCCTGTGCTAGAGGAGCCACCTTAAGAAAAAGTTCAAAAATATCAGTTTTTTGCGAATTACTTAAAAAATACACATCCTACATTTTTGGCACGTATGATAACATTGTAGCTGATAACATTTTGAATAATTTCCTTTTTTTTTAAATTTTCTGCTACTAATTTTTGCCGTGTTTATAGTCTGAAGTCTTTGTTTTAACATATGACTATGTTGAAGATTATGCATTTGTTTAGTACTCATAAGCCGTCTTTAGTTGCAGGGACGTATTTTCAAGATTTGAAAAATAATATTTCAATATAATTTGGCCGTTTGCCACGGAAAAAATATGGAATTTCAACGTGTATTTCTGTATAGTATTAGATTGTTTTGTGGTTATTGATGTGTGAACTGAAATGGGGCTTATATATATTTAAATCAAGTGAGGCTTGTTTTCTTCCGCTTGTTTGAAGAACAATCCATTTTTTTTGCTCTCTGTACCGTTTCTTATTACTTTTACTACGATGTTTTCTTATTATTACTTTTACTACGATGTATCAGGAACAAACCTCCCTGGCATGATTTCTATGATACATCTTGAAATTAAATCGAAATGTGGTCATAAATCATAAAAAAGAATAATTACAGACCGAGTCGATATAAAAATGCCGGCCTCGAGTTGGTGAGAGACGCGTATCTCCACCGCTCACGAGTTTCTATAAAGGGTTTCGAATTGGATTTTCGGTGAATGAAAAAATATAATTAAGTCACCATTAACTACACAAAACCACTTTAATTAACGACTTTATATATAAAAATTTACAAATATTATGCGGCAGAATAAACGAATCTTCCCGTTCGCAAACAGTGCGGAATCGAAAAATATACTTCCGTAGTGAAGCGTGCAAGGCTCTAATCGGAACTGGCTCCGCTCTCGGTATCGCATGAAATAAATCCGGATCGAAGCGACCTAATGGTTGGTAAGGTAGGTTTTCCTGTAGACATTATCCGTGTAGAAGTTTTACGAACACACCGCCCACCGTGTTACCTTGGTAACACACGCATCGCTGAATACATTGAAATCCTTACATCTAATATAATAAAATAATGCATTTAATAGATGGGCAGTTTGCATAGTTTTTGTACCGGGCGCTTTAATAAGGAGGTTGCGGTCTGAACCTCACAAATACGCACGAGACCATCGGTTCCAGGATGGCATGCAACAACTTTCCCTAATGGCCACTTACATGGAGGGTAGTTTGCGAGCAGTACTAAAACTACATCACCAACTGATACATTAGGATGCTCGCTGCGCCACTTATTACGTCGTTGCAGACTTGACAGATAATCTGCATGCCAGGCCTGCCAAAAATGGTCGCGCATTTTCTGAATGAATTGCCAACGACTAAGGTGTGATTCTTGTTTGGAAAGAAGGGATAGCTCAGGAGTGGATGTCAATGGCCGCCCAATGAGAAAATGGCCAGGAGTTAAAGTGTCTAGATCATCTATATCGGAATGTAAGGGCGTTAACGGGCGTGAATTCAGACACGCTTCGCCTTGGCAAAGCAGTGTCTGAAACTCATCAATCGTCAAAGTTCGGTTCCCAACAATCCGATATAGATGATGTTTCACCGACTTAACACCCGCCTCCCATAATCCTCCAAAATGGGGAGCGGAAGGAGGAATGAAACGCCACGTGATATCCTGCGCTATCATGGCGGCTTTAAAATCGGTATCCTTAGCAATCTGCTGAAGAGCCCTCTGAATCTCGAAATCCGCACCTCTGAAATTCTTACCATTATCGCTCATGACAAGATTTGGCACGCCGCGGCGCGAGCAGAATCTGCGAAAAGCTGCGAGAAACGCAGGTGTGGAGCAGTTCATAACTAGCCCCAAATGAAGAGCTTTGATACGAAGACAAACAAATAACGCTAAGTAGGACTTATGCGACTGACGACCGCGGCCGCTGAGTGATCGAACATAAAATGGACCAGCGTAATCAACACCCACCGAAGAAAATGGAGGTGCAGGAGTTACGCGCTCTGTTGGTAATGGTGCCATTTTTTGAGTGATGGATGTAGCATGTTGACGGCAGCAAATTACGCAAGTGCGAATGCATTGTTTGATGAGATCCCTGGCGCGCAATATCCAAAATTCATCTTGGAGTATACGCTGCGTCAACTGTAGACCACCATGAAATGACCGAATATGTCCTTTTCGCACTATCAAACGTGTGAGATGATGATCACCGAGTAGAACAGGATGCGAGCGGGCAAATGAAATGGAAGCATTTTCCAAGCGACCGCCCACACGTAATATATCATCCTCATCTAAATATGGATCCAATGACGAAAGACGATTCTTTCTAGGAAGAGTACCTGCAGCGTGTAATATTTGGAGCTCCTCTGCAAAGCATCGTTGCTGTATGTAACGAAACCAAAATTTTCGAGCACGATCATAGAAAGTATGGTCATAAAAAGAACAGCCATTGGGTTTACCATTACGCAAGTTGTGGATAAATTGAAACAATAAACTTGTAATGCGAAGTAATTTTGCCCAATCTGAATAACGCTGGACTAGATCCCACTCAAGTAGAACCGCCGTATGAACTTGAATGCCACGTTCTTCCAAATCAACATCTACGGGCTGTCCTACCTGAACCAGATTTGGCCAATGATCGATGGATTGCGACAACCAGGCGGGACCATGCCACCACAACTGACTGTTACCAATATCCCGTGCAGAAATACCTCGGGAGGCGAGATCAGCTGGGTTATAATCCGTAGGTACATGACGCCACGTGGCTCGAGGTAAACAAGATTGTATAGACGAAACTCTATTCGCGACAAAGACTTTCCATCGCGAAGGACTTCCTCCAATCCAATGTAGAGCAACAGTTGAGTCTGTCCACGCGTAAATTGGAATGCCATCCATCCCTAGAGTTTCGGAAATCCAATCTAATAGTTTCGAGAGCAACTCTGCGCCACACAGTTCTAAGCGCGGTATTGATATATAGACTTTGACAGGAGCGACGCGAGTTTTCGCTGCTACCAAAGTTGTACGAACTCCAAAATTATTCGAAATTCTCAGATATGCCACGGCAGCATAGGCCGCTTGAGAAGCATCACAGAATCCATGCAACTCAACAGAATCCTGAGGATCGAATGAAAGCCAGCGAGGTATATGCAAATCCGTGAGAGCAGAGAGATCCGAACAAAAACTATTCCATGTATCAGCTAGTTCTTCCGGGAGTGCTCTGTCCCAATCCAAACCTTTCAACCACAGCTGCTGAAGTAAGATTTTGGCTACTATTACCACGGGGGCAACCAGTCCTAGAGGGTAGAATAATTTCGATATGTACGACAAAAGAGACCGCTTGGTGAAAGTAGACGGCATTTCGAGAGAAACTGTAAATTTCAGTAAGTCGGCTTGAGGCAGCCATGACATTCCTAAAATGCGGAGGTTATCATCCTGCTTTATTGGTTTCTGGAGATCTACTTCACAATCAGCTGAGGAAAGACCTGATAGTAATTCGGGTGCATTTGCACACCATTTGCGAAGTGGAAGACACCCAGCACTCATTAGAGCTATGATTTCATCACGAAGTGACAGGCACTCGGAAATTGTGGAAGCTCCAAAGAGCACATCATCCACATACACATTTTTAGGAATCTCTCTAGATGCACGAATGAAATTAGGTGCTTCATCCTCTGATAATTGTTGGAGAACGCGCAATGCTAAGAATGGAGCGGGCACGGTCCCATAGGTAACGGTCGTTAAACGAAACGGTTGAATAGGGGCATCTGGAGAAGGACGCCACAGAATAAGTTGATATGGAGTGTCAGCAGAACGTACGTTAATTTGTCGAAACATTTTTGTAACATCGGCCGTACAAACATATCGATGGAGGCGCCAGCGACATAAGACAGCGGTTAATTCTTGATGCAATTTGGGACCAGCGAGTAAATGTTCATTTAAGGAACGACCATTGGATGTGGGACAGGATGCGTTGAATACAACGCGTAATTTGGTGGATGTACTATGCGGCTTTATTACAGGATGATGTGGAATAAAATAGGTTTGCGCTGATGTGGAAGGTTCGAAAGGTAGCATGTGTCCTAATGAAAGGTAATTGGATAAGAATTCATGATAATCCTTTGACAAATTTGAATCGCGGCTTAGACGACGCTCCAAGCGGTGATATGCGCGAAGTGCAATTTCATACGAATTGCCTATCTCAAGAGGCGGCTCTTGTTTAAATGGCAGCGCAACAGTATATCTGCCATTTTCATCTCGCGTAGTGGTTTTCTGAAATAGATCTTCACATGCTTGATCCGAAGAACTAAGAAAAGTTTTCTTCCGTAGTTCTTCTATGCGCCAAAAGTTTGCGATTGAATCATATAAATTTTCATTAGAGATCACATGCATAGAATAAATACTCGGATTAGTCGGATCAGATGTTTGTGGCACTTTTCCGGAGACAATCCACCCGAACATGGTGTGCTGAGCAATAGGCCCATTTTGGGACTTACGTAAACCTGAACGTAATATACATCCATAAACATCTGCTCCGATTATCATTTCAATTTTTCTCGAACCTGAAATATCATCGTCAGCCAATTGCAATCCGCAAAGATGCGACCAATCATTAGGCGAAGTTGTAACTCGTGGTACATATGAGGTGACGTGTTTAATAATCAACGCTTCGCAAAAAACCACATCACTGTCATTAAACCGCGACATCAATTTTAAACGCGTAGACTGTCGTACATGTCCTGCCGATTGATTCCCGATACCGTTAATGGTAGCGGAAAAGCGATTTCTTTCCGAACGTAGAGTTTGAGCAATATTTTCGGCAATAAAGGAACGTTCTGACCCGGGATCAATCAATGCCCTAACAAGCATAGTGCGACCTTCAGGTGTAGAAACACGAATACAAGCGGTGGACAATAATACAGCGACGTTACGCGATTTTTCCGTGCTTGGTGCAGCAAAGTGGGAGGAAAGGGTAATGGGCGTTTCCGATAGGAAGGGAGACTCCAATTTCGTTTTTTGTTCGTCTGACGTTTGCTGATTATTTGTCTGCATTAACGAGTCGTGCAAAGTCGCATGATGCTTCTTACAGCATTTCGGACAATTACCTTTACGCATACAACGACTTGGCGTATGACCAGCCTTCAAACAATTATAACATAAGCGACGCTTTTGTACAATTTTAAGACGTTCAGCAGATGTCATTTTATTAAAAGTTTCACAGACCGAAAGATGATGAGACGAATCGCACAGTAAACACGCCGGTGACGAAGTCATGACATGCGCAGTATATTGCACCTTAGTAGAGGAACTCGTATTAGTCGCGGATTTTTTAACAGACGAAAACAACGGAGCTTTAAATTCGGAGATGGTTAATGCCTGAATGCGTTGCGTCAAAAACTTTTCCAAATCCGAAAATTTTGGAAATTCCTTTTGACCGTCCACCGATAAATCCCATTGTTGCCGAGTGTGTGAATCTAGACGTAAAACCGTTAATACGACTAAAAATGAATCCCATTGGTCGACGGGTTGACCGAGTTTTCGTAAAGCTGCAATAACCGCACACGTCTGGTCGATTAAATTTCGAAAAGCTTGCGGTTTGGCTGAATTTATCGCTTTAACATTTAATAAATTCGAAATATGAGAAAAAAATAAGCAGATATTGATTAGAATACCGTGACTCTAATTTTTTCCATACGTCATCGAAACTTAAATTTGAAGCACACTGCGTTTGGAAAACAGAACGCGCATCCCCGGTCAAGCAAGCTTTTAAATAAAATAATTTATGCGAGTCCGTACACTGACTCGATTTAATTATAATTGAAGTGAATAGCTCACGAAAACTATCCCACGATGCGATGTCTCCAGAAAAGCTGGGCAGCGGAATTGGCGGAGGAGCCGGTGGAAGTGGTGCTGGTTGAGAAGAGTCGGTGACGTTTGGAACTGTCTGATGCACTGGTGACTCGTAACTCATAAGCACTTCCAATATTTCCCCGTAAACTTGTTCATATTGGAAAAATTCCTCTTCAATGAAGTAGGGAAGTGTCTTCTCCAGTTCGGGAGTAGCTAAATCCAAAATGTCCCAATGTCTTGATTGCACTGCATTCCAAATATCGCGTGCCCGCATTTCACGAGACTTAATTATAGCTGGTGTGACTGCTTCTGGTTTCAGTTTTCTAGACGATTCTAGTAACTTAACCAAGGATTGGAAGTGCGTCCTCTGCTTGGTCAAAGGACCCACTAGCAGACTCGCAACATCACTACGTAGCGTTTCAGGCATTATTAATTAAATTTTAAATAATCTAACTTAATGCGAAGCGTCTCAGTTCACTGCACGATCAATAATCAGACTTGAGGAGCACTAATTAGTTTTGCACAGTATGAAAACTATCGCACTGGAATAATAACATATGAATAGTGACAGTTTCTTTGATTTAGAAGTAATCACAATCAACAACGAAATGTCAAAATATGTTATCATAACAAAGAATCCAAATGTGTCGCCTCTTAAGACACGAGAGCGTAATGTGCGCCGAAGATCGATCACTCTGACCGCGGCGAAATACAAACACTGAATGTTTACGCGTGAATGCCCATTCACGAATTGCGTATCACGGCTTCTATTGAGACCGATTCCAAAATGTGAGAATCGGCGTTGCCAAATTGCGCATGCAATCGCGCATAGGGAACAATTCAAAAATGGCCGCTCAACCGACGCTTATGGGCAAAAATGGCGAAATAGCACACACTTGTTACTTGAAACCCCAATTCAAGTTTTTCAGAACTCCTGATTTATAGGCGATGCACTGAAAGAAGTGCCGAATTGCAATCGGCTTAATATATCTGCGCGCACAAAAAAAGGAGTCGCAAAAACGGAGAATGCTAATAACACGCACTCCTAATTTAAACTCGTGCTCGCACAAAACCCGATGAAAAAATGCAAGATTTTCTGGATTTTACATTAGATAGGTTATCCGGCTCGAAGGACCATGAAATTAAATCGAAATGTGGTCATAAATCATAAAAAAGAATAATTACAGACCGAGTCGATATAAAAATGCCGGCCTCGAGTTGGTGAGAGACGCGTATCTCCACCGCTCACGAGTTTCTATAAAGGGTTTCGAATTGGATTTTCGGTGAATGAAAAAATATAATTAAGTCACCATTAACTACACAAAACCACTTTAATTAACGACTTTATATATAAAAATTTACAAATATTATGCGGCAGAATAAACGAATCTTCCCGTTCGCAAACAGTGCGGAATCGAAAAATATACTTCCGTAGTGAAGCGTGCAAGGCTCTAATCGGAACTGGCTCCGCTCTCGGTATCGCATGAAATAAATCCGGATCGAAGCGACCTAATGGTTGGTAAGGTAGGTTTTCCTGTAGACATTATCCGTGTAGAAGTTTTACGAACACATCTCATTATATTTATCAAAAATGGTAAGTATTCATTTTGGACAATTCTTCTATCCCAGATTACTGACACATAATTAAAACATAATTAATTTGCTTGTTTGTTATTTAAAAATTTAAGAAAAAGGACGCCAACCGACTCATCGTAAGTAGTAACAGTCGCTTTCGAAGTTTTTTGCGATTATTTCGTTTCGTATGATACTTAGTAATTTACCACACACGGCAAATTTGTAGGTAGGTATTCAATATACCTTTAATTTAAACCATTTAAACTATTGTTCTTTTCGATTGGATAAAAATCAAGTACATTTTTGTACTTTTCTTTTTGCATCAATAAAGTTGAGGGTTCGATGCATATTCGAAACCAAAGTGCACAAAATATAATGTTACTAGAAATCGTTTTGTTTTGCATTGAATCAACTTAACATCTTCAAAACATCAATATGTCGAAGAAAGAAACCTCATTTGATCAGTTATGAATATTAGTACCTAAAATGTAGGTCAGAGGTTTTCGGGATCGCTGATCAGGAATTTGAGGATAGATTTTTTAAATTCAAGATGATGGATACAGCATACCGGAATTCGATAAAATCTTTCAATATCAAGATCATATAGTGGGATCTTTGGAGTCGTTCATCATGGATTTTAGGCTAGATTTTTAAAATTCGAGATTGCGGATCCCATACGGTAGACCAAATATCACGTTTGAACGGAAAAACATGCTAGAAATACAAAATTTCGTTAATAATGTTCATGATGGATCAAATACGGTTTATTTTCGGACATATTGACGTTTTGAAGAGGTTAGGTTGATGCTGGTCAACACAAAAAAATGTATAGTTAAAGTTCATAAATTTAAGGCACTTTTGTTTGCGAGTGGCATGGATCCTACAGCTTGATGCGAAATAAAAATGCATAAAAACCAAAATTTGTTATTTCTAATGCCTCATACTGGTTTTTAATCAATTTAATTCAAACCTGAATCTTAACAGAAAGTATCGTCTTATTCTATAAACATTATTGCAAGACTAAATATGAACCAAATTCAAGGTCAATGGAACTATTTTAGACTGCATAAGAAGTTTTAGTTGAATATCTAGGACTTTGAGGATTGAACTTTATCACACTAGTCTACGTTATTACTTTAAAACAAGTTTATAACATGTAAAAAAAGTTAATTTATAATTTTCTATTAAAAAGTTTAATTAATACAGTACCCCTCTAAGTTCCTCCTAATCTTAATGATTCGCTCCCTTCTATTTTAACTTTTTGCCATGTCCTCTCCCTCACGCTGCTGGCGATGAGGAAGAGAAGTAGCATTAAAATAAGAGGGGGTGCCGCCATATTCCTTGACTCGAAATCTTAAAATAAGTGGGGACCTACTGTATTTGTATTTACAATATTGATTTAAATAAAAATTGTTTGCTCAATATATTTACCAAAATATGACTGTAATTTCCTTTAAGCTCCATTCTCACTTCTCCTTCCATCACAAACATATTGTATGGATCTTTAGTGATAAGTTCAGCTATGACAACCGGAATAGTTTCTAGCTCTACTTTCTCTAAAACAACAAAATAATGTTACAAAATTAACTTAAAGAAAACACTTAAATCACTGGTTGTTTACGTTCATATATCATATGAAGTTGAAATATCCACGCAATTATTTTAATTTTTTCTTACCTTTCTGTTTCAAAGTAAGAATTTCATCCACATAAATCCAGAATAATTTTCTTTTTGTGGACAAAATGAAAAATGCCCGGGTGTTGCTAATTATGAATAATTTTTGTGAGTTATTTTTATTTAAAAAAAATAAGGACCGAACTCCGGGTAAATTATACGCCAAAACTTAAACCGATGAAGTAAATGCTTTTTAAATTTTAGAAAGATGAAGGAATGTCAAATTGCATAATTACTTTTTCATTAATTTCAAAGGTATTCTCTATAATGTACACGCACTTATAGCACATTTCCAAGATTTTCCTCTCCAAACCACAGAACCAAATTATACGACAATAATGATGTAAACAATAGTAACAGTTACCTTCTTTTTTTTCTTCCTTAGTTTTATTTTCTCCATTGACAACCCCTAAAAATAAGCCAACAATAACGAAATAAATTAACATTTTTAATTACATTTATGAACGGAAATTTAGCAACAAATAGTTTTATGTAAATGAAACTCCGTTTAAAATTGTTATTGTATCGTATTTTTCATATTTATCATTAATAATACTTTACTATCACTTTGTTGAGTAATTGCGTTTTCGTGGCAATAATTATACTAGTTATATAATAGTAGGAAGAGCTGCGGTGAAAAAGTTGTACAATAACGTACTGATAACGAAAGAAATAAATATTTATTTCTGTAAGTTCATAAAAGCTCGTTTATTAATACTACTATTATTATAATTAAGTCCGAGGAACTTCAGTAAAAAACTAATGAAACTAAGAATCCTGCAAAATGCTGCAACATTTTAGTATCGATAATAATGTGGTTTAACCCTTTTCATCCCAAAAGTCCAGAATTTGGACAGAACTTTCACCGTTGTAATTTTTGTTCCAAACGTCGTTAGAAAACATGGAAATAAGTCAAAATTGATAGATTTGGACCTCCTCTTTCAAATGCCGTGGTCAGAATCAGCCGGCAATTTCAAAGAAAAAAGTTATGACCCTTTTTTGAAAAAAATACTGATTTTTTCGATGTTTCTTCGCAGCAATCTGTTTTTTTGACATGGAAAAAGGCAATTCTGACCATTTCAAAAGTTACTAATCGCGTCTTTTTACTTAGCCCTTTGTTCTCCCGTGGGATTTTTTTTTTAACAAAATGGCGGCTTTAAGATGGGGTCTGCAAGTTATAATTTTGCATCTTCTCGCATAATTATCTATTATTTGATCACGTAACTGTTGAAATCATGGAGAATTGGGATCAAAAAGAAATTATTGTCATTTGTGAATACCTAATATTATTATTATTCATTCATAACCTCAAGTTAGTTATATACAATGGACTTTTAACTTGTTTTTCTAATTTTCACTCAAATTTCGACGTTTTCAAATTACTTTCAAACTACGATATTATTCTTGTGACAAGTGTGAAAAACGAATATCTTATTGTAATTCTTAGGAGAAATAAGGGAAAAATACAATTACTTTAATTAATCGCAATATTTATTATACAATTTGACATTTAGAAACATATTTATAATTATATTAATTATTATTTAAATACTAGAACAATCTGAAAATCTTCTTGAAGAGTGAAGAAGTTCGTCCTAAAAACTTGTGAAAATGCTCTAGTGGTCACTTTGCTCAATTACAGTTACTTAGAAACATTTGGATTCTAATAGATTTATCCCTTGCTTTAACTTTCAAAAAATGACGCTGTCTTTGTCTCTTTCTACCCATTAATATTTCTCCAATAAATGCACAAATCGATATACAACCACCAATAATGAAAATAGCACAAAGCAGCCAAATATTTTCATTTAAACCTAAGTAATTCTTTTCGGTAGCAACGTACGTATCCGTTGTTATTTTTTTCCATTTCTTACTTAAATATCCTTCCATAATATGCAACAATAGTTTATTTATTCTCGTTATATACGGTGAGCCTCTTTGAAACATCATATTCTTTCCTGCAACCCAAAAGATTTCTTTCATAATAGTCATGTTCCTTTGTTCTTGCTGATTTCGAAATTCAATGGCTTGAGTGGTGGGCATCAAACATGCTATATTTTTATACTGTTTCAATCGTAAAACACATTCAGTCGAAGTACCGGTTAAGTTTACCACTCTATGAATCAAGCTGTGCGGAATATCTTCACCAGTGAATGTTACGCCAAAAATATCTGGTCGAATCCAGATTTTTAAATTTGATTTATCCAGGTCTGCCTTAGTTTGGATAGCATTTTCTCTATTGTGAATAAAATCGACATTCATGAATTCACCGTAAAGATCACTGGAGTACATGAAGCTTAGAATCAGTAACCATGCAAAGATTAACCTTTCGTAGGTTTTAATCGGTTGCCTTGGAATTACTACATGAAGCAAAATTCCAAAAATATACAATTCCTGCCAGAATCGATCTCGTAAATCAAGAAAATGTAAAGCAATGAACAACAAGCATATTACGAAGGCGCCGATGAATACTTTGATGAAAAACAATCGAGGTATTCTCACGCTAACATCTGGAAAAATCGGCACTAGTGCACATATTATTGTTTCACTTAATGGGATACTGGACTCCAGTCGATGATTTCTCTCATAATCAGTGAATCGGTACCAATGAACAATGTCTCCATCCAATTCATTATCATACATCTGATTATAGCCTGTAAATACCGATAAATTTTCTCTTAACGAATCGTATTCTTCGAAGGAAGGTACATACTTTATCGTGAAGTTCATTTTGTCGGATAAGACTCTTAAGAAACCATAGTAAGTCCCTATCAACCCTACGATGTGGTTACTTTGATTTCGCACTAAATATACCCAAGGATTTAGTTCAAAAAGAGCGAATTTCAATTCGTATCCGTACATATCGTGAAGTTTTTCTGGGAAGATCTTTGCATTCAAATTGTACATTTCTGTAGAATATGAATTAATGAATGGATTATAATAATGTAACATCGGACAGTCATCTTCGTGGAGCTCTCCTTCATGTAACTGCAGTATGGAAAAATCCAAATATTTCTTCATCCAGGCGTTGAACAGAAGGTTTTGGATAACTTCATTACAACTGGCATTATTGCTGATGGTGATGAGAAGAGTCTTGGGACGACGTGCTCGTGGGGCAATCTGAATAATAGAATCCAGAGTCTCTTCTACTGGAGCAAACTCATATCCATCAGAATTCAAATTTGGAAAATATAAAATAAGATAGATCCCAGCTGCACTAGGGTAACCATACGCAGGCAATTGGGATAAAACACTACTCCCATTATGCAAATTAATTTGGTCAAAGTCCACAATCAACAATGACAATTTATTAAACTGACGAATAATTCGCCCCACTTTGTACACATCAATGTACTCTTCGGAATCCACTTTAACAAAACACGTAACTTGGTAAACGTATCGTTCACTTATTATGTCAGGAATTATGCGAGTCAACCATTCTGGATCAGTAGTTACGTTCATGGAGTAGATTTCTAATATTATCCAAAACCATATAAATATTAAAACTTTGAAGGGATAGAAAAGTAACATTTTGAATTTTGTTTAAAGGCAATGTGTCACTCTGGAATGTTTCGCACCTCCTATATAATTATCAAGTACAGAAGGGAACAAAATTGTAAGGTTGTTTATCAAAATGACATCTTTATTATGGAAAATTATAGTTTTTTGTAATGAACAAAAGGTCAAGTTGTGAGAAAAGTGGTAAATGGCCGCTTGCTAAGTATCGATTGGTGTTTCAGGTTGCTTCAAATGTACACAAATTGCAGTCAATTGCTAACTAATCATTGAAGGGTAATTAGAAATTTTATAGTTCAATTATGTAGTCATTTTCAAATAGGAAAACGGAAATAGAAATGTTTAGAATTTTAATTTCAATACAAATTAAGTTATTTGTGTAACTAAGTAATAGTATAATCGATCATATTACTAAAAGTCAGGATCGTAATCAATGCAACTTCGTTTTGGATTTATAAAATGAAAAATAAATTGTTTAGTGATGAAATCGTACGAAATACCTAATTACCAGGAGTCAAAGACAGGCTTTTGCATTAAATTTTTTTTATTAAATTGATATGCTTAGCAATTACTTAAGCCACCTGTATAAGTGCCTGCCGACACTCATTGCGTTTTTTTATTCAGGGTGGATACGCATACTCGATGCTCGTTCCGACCGACTCGTTTTTATCACTAATTGCAAAATGACGCATGTTCCGTTCAAATCGAAGTCACTTATGCGCGGACCAATGAAATCACAGTCGGCAACCACAAACTACCAGGGTTTGTAGAAAACCGCTTAATAGAGTATTTATCTGACCATATGTTCTTTTAGACGACGTATTGCATATAGATGCACGTCGCATGTGATATTCCGTTGCATATAGGAAGTAACTGAGGTTTTGCGTTTGGCAATCGTGGTTGTAATGTACTTTTCACTGTATTAAACTTTTTTGATTGAATAAGTACTTCTTTCTTTAAAAGTGTCCTTTTACCAGAGAATTTTTAAAAATGTGAAAATAGTATGTATGGGATCTGAGGCAAAATTTAAAAAACAATTGAAATGAATTTGATATTCCTAGAAAAAAAAGTCCACTAAAAATGATGACCACGTGGAAAAAAGTTTGTCGAGCGAACTCATTACTCAGACATCAAAATAGAAAAGAGTTCGAACTGTTCTCTAAAAAAAGTCATTATTTCGAAGACAATTCGTGTCTTCTCCTATCTATTCGTTTCCCATTACTGAGTAAACAAACAAAATTCAGTACACGAAGACAAATTGTACATATTACAAATACGAATTTAAATGAATTAACAATAGATTCTTTGTGGTCGTTTTAATTCGTTTTCATTCATTTTTATTTACTTTAATCCATTTCAATTCATATTTTTTACTATCTATAGAAAATATTAAAAATACGAATTTAAATGGATTCACTGCAGATTCATTTTCGTCGTTTTAATTCATTTCAACCGCTTCAATCCGTTCCAATTCCCATTTTTTTATTATCGATTCCTGTACGTTTGCTAAGCAACACTTTATCCAATAAACGAAGACGAATTGAAAATATTAAAAAAAAGAATTTAAATGGATTCACAGAGGAATTAATGTTTATCCACTTCAATCCGTCCCAATTCCACTTCTTTTATTATTTAATCGCTTTCGATTAATCAGTAACACTTAGTAACAGGTTTTCAATCAATAAATGAAAACGAACTGAGAATAATAAAAATGCGAATTTAAATGGATTCTCAATGAACTCATTGTGGTCGCTTTAATTCGTTTTAATTTATTTTAATACATTTTTATCCATTTCAATTCATTTTTAGTTCGTATCTTTTTAGTATCTATTCGTTTTTTAATGGGGAATACTTAAAAACACGTTTTTTTGATGCTTGAAACTTTTATAAGAATGTCAAAATTCTCAAAATTCCAGATAGCCTTTCAATTTTCATCCGGCATATTTTATTTACAATTTTGATTGAGAAAATTCTGATGACATCTTCAGAATCAGCGACTCCAAAAATTCGAAGGCTTTGAAATTAGTAAATCGGATATAAGGAAACATTTTGAAAAATTAGACAATAAAAATCTAATGTCACGTATTTTAAGTACAAACATTTTATGATTTTTTGTATACATTTTCTTGATGATAAACATTCTGTTCTTGTATAGAAAATTGGAAATTAAACAAAATATCACGTTATTTTAAATATAGTTGCCAATAGTAATGCAAGATTAGCTAATGTTAACTATGTAATTAAAAAAACATATAGTCGGTTCTTGTCAACTTTTTCTCCATATTTTTAGCAATGTTAGTGGTTTAAGACCATTTTGTACTAGGTACTTGCATTTTTCTCTGGTATTCTTTTAGCTACCGAAATAAAAAAGAGTTCAGAATGATTTTGAAATGTTCTCTAAAAGAAGTCAGATGCCCCATCGTCTAAGGGTTTTCTGAATGAGTGAAAAATGAGTTCATAGAAAGAAGATGTAATTATGAGATCTTTAGGAACTCATGTTGGTAAACTGAGACATCTGACTTCTTTTAGCGCAAATTTCGATGTAATTCTGAACTCTTTTCTATTTTGCTGTCCGGGTAGTTACTAACGTTTACGGGCAAATTCACAGAATGTTCAAAAAATGTCAATCGCCCACTTTGCAAATGTATTTAGTATACCCACTAGGGAGAAATAATCCACGTCTATGCAATTTTTTATATTATAAGCAGTTTTCACTCTCAATAGAAAATGGTGGGCATTTTTTACCTTTTTCATAATTCAAATAATTTTATTTTTATTTATAGTGCTAACAAAATGCTGGAAATGTTTGCAGCACATATAATTTATGTTAATAAATGCTCATTTGATGGACTCATAAACATCAAAAGTTAAGTCAAAAACTTATTAGAGATATGCTCCATAAGAATTTGTAAGCTTGCACGAATTTTATTATTTATTGCAACTTCATCTTATCATGAATGTCCAATGTGCACATATTTGTAAGATGGCTAGATTTCTTCATTCCTATCTCACTAATAAAAGGCACCTATAATTTCGTTCTAAGGAATAAATTTTAGGAAAGTTTCATTTAATGAAAAATCGAAAAAGAAAACATTGTATATTGGAACCATAATATACAAATCGGTTATGAATCATACAGGATGCCGCATTCTCCTCCAAACCATGTAATTGGAATTGAAACCACTCTGAAGCCGGAATTTATAATATAGAACATGTTATCACCACCTTTACAATTTGAAATCTATAATCATATGTTATAACCTCAATAGTAGAGTACAATTCAGTTTCGATAATGTTACACGCCGACACTCCGTGGAAAATTTGTTGACGTTATGCACATATCTTATGTTGAAGGAATGCACTGAAAATTATGAACACCTATTGAGATTTCTATTGATGTTGTTATGGGTCGGAGGAAACAGGAAAGAGAAATTGCAGTCATCGTGCGCTTTCTGTGAAATTGCACGATATCCGTTCATTATACTGAATTCTCTCGTCCGGGACCCGGAAAGAGTACTAAAAATGTTCAATCGTCATGTCACGTCATGGACGATCACAAATTTACAATTTCTGTTATAGGTTTGTTTCTTCCACACTGAAAAAATAAGAGTTAAATTTCTCTAAGAAAGATCAATATAGTTATCTAATTTTAAGATGTAATAAAAACAAGATTTATTCAACTGAAAAATAGACTTCTTAATGACTAAAATGTAGTACCAAACATAAGATATTGTCCAGAATTTGGGCTCTCAAAATTATCATTTTGAAAGTGTTGAAAAATATTGTACTACAGCATCAATTATTTCATTTTAGTTGTATTTGTTGAAATCGACCTCAGTTCTATGATTGGGATTAAATAACTCATTTTTTTAAAAGTCAACAAAAAATACACAAAAAGATACATAGGATTTAGTTCTAAGAGAATTTTACTATGAGGAGTTATTATCACTGAATTTGTTTTTTGATTGTACATCATCTTAAAATTTGAAGTGAATGATATGAATAAACCTTTGCGTCGTTTCCAATAATTAATATTAATTCGAAGATAAGAATAAAATAAATAAATATGCCGTTTAACTGCAATTGCTCGTTTTTATTTATTTTTCAACGATAATTAAGAGACTACTGATTAATAAGACCACATACGCGGTTAGTTGTACTAGAGTCTTCACAGCTTTTTCTGCTGTAATAGGAATGCGATTAAAATGAAAATAAATGCCGTATAAAAGTTTTTTATGCTTGAAGAAATTATTACAGAAAGAACAACGTATAAAGTCGAGAAAAACACGTCGCAAACTCAAGTATTGCTATTAGATCCATATCTCTTATAAATTAAGAGGTAATCAATTTTTCAGACAGTATTAAGACGTACTGCAATAAAATAATGAAAAAATCATGTTAATTTACTTTTATTGTTGTTTTAGTAGTGGTAATTAAGAATAATAATGATACAATAATTCGTTGTGATAATGATGCAAAAAAAATAGTAATAAATGGGTGTCTTCTTACTGTATGTCTTATCTGTAAGTACTACAAATTAAAAGAGAATTTATTACTTCTGGTACTACATTTCATATGTCTGGATTGTATTTTGGGATTTTTGTTTTTATAATTCATTTTTAATTTGATATTTTTGGATTAATTGCTATGAATCTAACAGAAGTTTGTTCTTCAACATTTGCGTTACAGATTATCAGCAATCTCTATTTAATAATGTAAATACTGAAACCAAACTGCTGATTAATTTAATTAAACTAGGAAAATAAAGTGGGAAGAGAACCAAAATCAAAAGCTGATAATATCGTTGCTTCTAATCCCGTAACGTCACTAAATACTTTCTCATTCAAGTGACCAACTAGTACTTAGGTTAATCGACATTATCGCATATAATTCACCATTTTACCAGGATGTTCTAATTTTATAAGGGAAGCGTTGGTTATGGGCAGCCCTACGTAAAGGCTATTGCAGGATAAGAATAGTAAAAGTGCCTCTCCTGGATGATCTACTTGGCCTAGACTATTCGAAAAGTAATAAAAAAATACTTCGATAGCGAAAATTTCAACCCTCAAAACACTACGTAGGAGCAGTACAGCTAAAAAAACGTCTTTTTTCAATATTATTTTCTTGTGACAAGCGTTTACAACAGAGACTCATGGAGGTTGGAGTTTTGACTATAAATAACCCCATTTTTTTGCGAGACACGTAACCTCAAAATCGGGTAAACAAAAATTATTTAAATTTTCAATCAGCGTTTTTAAACCCAGGTTTTGAAGATACTAGATTTGAAATATATGTTTTTTACATATTTTTTATGGATATTCATAATGCCTCTACTAGTTTTCGAAAAAAATGGTGGCACATCCGAATTTTGCTAAAAACTGTTATTTCTTGCGATTTTTGCGGATTTTATAGGAGTGTATTACATTTGGATGACTAAAAATAAAATTTTTCGTATTTTTTCACCCTCTATATGACGCTGAAATCCGATTTGCGATATTTTTGCTATACTTTCATAATTATTAGTCATTTATTATTTCTAGACCAAATGACAGTACCGATCCTCTAAAGAGGCCAAAAAGGCCAATAAATCTATAAAAATATATATTTCCCATGCAGAAAAAATAATTATTGTTTTTCAGTTTGAGAGGGATTTAAAAATATAATTATTTTGCAGAACATACTATATAAAAAGAAGACTAAATTCTGGTTAATGCATAATCTATGGATATTAACCTATTAAGGACCATATATTTGAAAAAATTCTAGACTACTCATTTTTTATGCGAAATTGATCGAACTTTACGAATCTGCGATTCAAATTAAATTTAAGAAAAATACGAATCCGATTCGATGTTTCGTTTATTATAAAAAAAATCTAGTTTTTTTAACTATAATTTTATTTCAGCAAGATTTTTGCATTGCAATCGCGTAAGGAGATCTTGGAAAAGTAAAGAAAAAGCGTCCTTATACTTCAAAATGTATGGGCTAGAATTATTGAATTCACGATATTTGTATCCAATATGGCGACTTGATTTAAATATTTTGACACAACTTTTCCAAAAATGTTTATTCCAAAATAAGATTTTCTTGCCTAATCTGTTATCTTAAGATATACAACGTCCTTGGTAATAAATTTATTATTCAATTTTATAAATTCACAGTGGCGAGCCCAAAATTCGTGACATCGGTCCCATATGTATATATATACAAAATTATTGGCAAAATTGAAAAGAAATTAAAATTTTTGTCCGCCATTAGCGGTTTGGCATTTTAAATAAATAGAAAATGAAAAATTTTCTGCAAGAATAATTTCAACAATTTTAAATAAAATAAAATGTGCAAAACTTTGAAATCCGTGCCGGATCCTTGATGGATCTTCGGTGGATCTATTCCGTCGAAAGTCTATTTTTTCAAATGATCCCGCACTACCATTGGATTTATAATGGACTGAATTTCAGTATGCTTTTGTGAACCAAAAATCATTACGCATTTTTAAAAATATCATTGAAAGCATCGGTAAAACAAATTTTTCAAATACAAAGGATACGCAAATTAGATTCGTTATAAATCCACAGATAGTCCCGGATCGTCTCAAAAAACATACTTTCGACGGAGGATTCGTCACGGTTTTAAAATTTTTGCACTACTGCATTAATTAGTTCAACTAATACTTTTTTAGTGCCATACATATTGCAAGAGTGCGACAAATACTTCTTAACAATGTAGATACAATGAAATGTGACCACACACTTTTGAATCAATTTTCCAATCATCGACAATAAAAATAACGACCCCTCTCTGATTATACAACTTTTTTACCATGTAAAACTATTATATTTACACTCTCGTTTTTATCATCTTCCGATAGCAAATGCAATTTAGATTCCAATCATTATATGCATCATCAAAGATGGTAAATGACACAACTATTTTATAATCAGGTACAGCGTTTTTCTTGCGGGGTTGAAAAATTAAACAAACATACTTATAGACATAAAAAGCTATAAAATTTAAATATTAATAAACCGCAAATTGATAAAATCAAAGCACTAAAAATACATTCATTCATGTCTATTGAATGAGAAAAAAGTGAATATCATTAACGGAAAATGCGTTCTTTCTGTTCTAGAATGCGGAGAAGATGCGTCTACCACTATCGATACTCTTCATAATCTGGAGTCATTACCTCAGCATTTTACTCGCACAGGAAATCACCTTTTCGCGACAGGCAGATGGAGATGTTTTCACCATTCAAGGTATATCGACTTGGACGCGTTACATCGCAATAGTAAAAACTAAATACCGCCTGTTAAATCGATGGCGGCTCCTTGAGACTTTATACGACCTCAGCATGAATATTCGATATACGTTTCTGAGAATTTTATTCGTAATAAAATCGAAATCACGCATCATTTTATTGCCGACAGGTTCTTGTCCCGATGCTTGCATGGCGCTTAGCGGAGATACCGCCATGCCTTTTAACGCCCACTCGTCAGAATCATCAATTGCAAACACATCTTGCACCTGCCGCTGCAATTCCGAATTTCCAATTTTTCGAGAAGATCTAAGAAAATGCGTCAGCGATATTCAAGGTAAATATTCTCTAAATTTCACCTTATATAGACTACTATAGTCGATGAACAAACTTGTCGAAATGAAATATAAAAATTATTCATGCAAATACATGGTGCTCATTTCATACAATAATTAAATTTATGTATTTCGACGCTGCACTGAAATAATGTTTTATATAAGAAACTAACGAATACATCATTAATAGATACACTTATAGTGACTTCCCAATACAAAAAATAAATACTTCTTATTTTTGTAACCAAATTGGTTTGATTGGTCGTAGTTTATTTCTATAAATTAAAATATTGGTTAAGAAACAAAAAAGATTTCGGTTGCAAATAGGAAAGACGCTTGCTGCGAAAACATTATGTTCGGATGTCATGCCGATATACTTAGATGTAGACAACCAAACTTGTTCGGTTTTACTTTGCAGCCAAACTAGTTTGGTCGGATTAGTATGGTTTAAGAAATTAAATAAGTTTGTTTACCACAACCAAACGGTATGGTTCTCTTGACAAAACATTTCGGTTTTACTAACCAAACTTGTTGGTTTGGACAATATACTCAAATGTGTATTATCTATTATGTACCGTTTAGAATTTGTTTCATACCCACCGCATATTATATACGAATTTCGAAATCCGATTCGGTACAGGAGGGACCACTGTCACATTTATTTTCTCACCAAATCGATTTTGTTGGACGCAGTTTATTTCCTTAAACCGAATGGTTTGTTAAAAAATCAAAACGATTTCGGTTGAAAATAGGAAATACGTTTGGAGAACAATTGTTTAGTTGTCATGGCGAAATAGTTAGGTTTCCATAACGAAATTTGTTCGGTTTTATACAGTTATTAATCTTCATTTTGTAATCAATTCGGTTTGGTTGAACTTAGTATGGTTTAAGAAATTTAATAGGTTTATTTACCAAAACCGAACAGTGAGGTTATCACAACAAACCATTTTGGTTACGAAGAGAAAACCGTTATCTTTCACTAATTAAACTTGATCGGTTTGGAAAATGTATTTAAATGTGGATTATCCCTTATTATGCACAGTCTGCAATTTTTTTAATCGGCAACACAACATGTTATTATATAGATAAATTATTAGTATTTGGTTTTTCGATTCGGTACAGGAATGACCAGTATCACAAATCTACCTTTATTTTCAAACCAATTCGGTTGGGTTGCAGGTAGTTTATTTCCCTAAATTAAATTATCAGTTAGAAAATCAAAACGTGTCGGTTGCAAATAGGGAAGACGTTTGCTTGGGAGAACTGTAAGTTCGGTTGTCATATCAGAAAACTTAAGTTTCAATAACCAAAATTGCTCGGTTGAAACAATGGAGGTACACATTATAATCGCGTTTCAGTATTCAGTAAAATATTACGCTATTCTTATGAATTATTAGTATTTCGAATACCAATTCGGTACAGGAATAACTCTTATAGTAAACCGAAGTATTGAATTTAATTCATTTTGGTTTCTTATTTCATAGAATTTGGCTAGTTATTAAAAGAAATTGTCCTCCACGATGAAATACTTAGGTTTCGATAACCAAATTTGTTTCGTTGTAAACAATTGTTAATCTTCATTTTATAACTAAATCAGTTTGGTGGGACGTATTGTGGTTTAAGAAATGAAATAAGTTTATTTACCACAACCAAACAGTAGGGTTATCATGACTAACCATTTCGGTTATCAAGAGAAAACCGTTAGGTTTCACTAACCAAACTTCATTTTTTTTCGGCTTGGACAAAATACTCAAATGTGCATTGTCTATTATGCATTGTTTATAGTGTTTTTAATTGGCAAGAGGTGTAATTATATAACACCTGTGTCACAGATTTGCCTCTATTTTCTAACAACATAGGTTTGGTTGGATGTAGTTTAATTTCCTGAATTAAACGGTTTTTTTAAAAACCAAAACTTGTTCGCTTACAAATATTAAAAACGTTCGTTTGCGAGAACAATAAGTTCGGTTGCCACGACGAAACACTTAGGTTCGAATAACAAATTCGTTCGGTTTTATACAATTAATAATTCATTTTGTAACCAAATCAGTTTGGTTGTACTTAGTATGGTTTAAGAAATTAAATAAGTTTATGTACCCCAACCAAACAGTATTGTTATCATGTTAATCCATTTCGGTTATCAAGCTAAACCACTTAGGTTTCACTAACCAAATACGTTCGGTTTGGACAATATGTTCAAATCTGCATTGTCCATTATGTACCGTATACAATTTTTGTAATATATTATTACATATGAATTGAGAATACCGATTCGGTACGGCAGCAACCATCGTCACATATCTGCCTTTATTTTCTAAACAAATCGATTTGGTTTAAAGTAGTTTAAAGCAGTTCATGTCAGAATACTTAGGTTTCAATAACCAAATTTGTTCGGTTGAAACAATGGAGGCACACATTATAATCGGGTTTCAGTATTCAGTAAAACATTATGCTTTTCTTATGAATTATTAGTATTTCGAATATCCAGACGGTACACGAATAACCCTTATCTCAAGTAAACCGAAGTATTGAATTTAAAACATTTTGGTTTCTTATTTCACAGAATTTGGCTAGTTATTAAAAGAAATTGTCCTACGGTATATTTTATTCAGTAATTCTGATGCCCTTAAAATTTATGATATAATGAACTAACTTGCGTGTAAGTATTTGATCGAATCGAATTAGTTATTAGGCTATATTTGGTAGGTACTTCCTAGTACTTAGGTTGCAGTGACTTCCGCAACCTAAAAAAGTAACCTTCATAGTTCAAAATTTAGATTGGACCTAATTTGGTTCGCCAAAATAAAAGATTTATTTTGTAAACTGAACTAGTTCGGTTGTACATAATGATGAAATTGCATTAAGAGAACCAAATAGTTTGGTTATCAATTTAACAGTTAAGTTTTTTAGATTTTTTGGTTGCTGCATCTAGAATGCAAAATATTTCGTACTATACAGTTAGTATAATTTGATGCGGGTCGATTCGACTGAAATGACATATTGATGTACCTAAACGATTTCAGTTGGAAACATTCAACCAAACTGACTTACTGCGAGTTCTAAAGTTCGCTTTAATCCATTTATCGTAACCTAACTATTTGGTTCTGATAATCGAACTCGTTTAGTAGTCACAACCGAATCGGTTCAATTCTTACCACCGATCATTACATTACTTAAATTACTTAAAATACTTAAACCAAAATTTGACTAACCAAATCAGTTTTAGTTTTACTAAAACGCAATTTTTCTGTGCAGAGTAATAAAGAAAAGTACACAATTACACAACTAAGAAAGATATTAAATGATTATTTTCTAGACGAAATACTAATCAGCTAAGGCAACTAAGTGTGTTTACGGTATATTACTATAATTTTCTAAAATTAATTTCCTGAAATGATTAGCTGAAGAATCAATAAATGATAGTCATTCAACTGAACTTTAATTATTTCATAGGCTCACATCAATTTTATTATTGCGAATGTTTTTCCTTGTTTCGATTACTCTATCGATTGTGCCAAGTACAATTATTACGACTGACATAACGTAGAGTTGTGCCTTGAAATAAAACGATGCACCCATTAAACTTAAATCCTAAATGTAAAAAAGGATTAATTGCGAAGAAGCGCAATCCATTTTTAGTTGTCGTATACTTCCTTATATTTGCCATGAATTTCACATCTTTACTTCTCGCCTAGTACGCAACTAGTCACGCGCGTTCAGCTTTCAATCGAACCGCGTCATTGCTAATGGCAAGCCGAGACGATTGTTCCGATCCTATAATAAGTCGCTTGGTGCCGGTGCTATGTATTTCCACATGGCCGCTTTGTTAATAACGTAATAACATACACACGATGCGCCGTTATGGCAGTTTCAAGGAAGATACCAAGTGGACCCAAACTGGGAAAAATCCAAGTAATATCGATGCTCTGCATTACATTTTAAACCTATTTAGTAACTATAAAAGTTATAGCAATATATGACTATACTTTATAAAATGAAATATTGATTAAAACAGTATTTTGAACTTATTGATGAACAATTAATGCTGCACTGGGGGTGTTGGTCGAAAAACTGACAAATCAAAAAGCCGTTAAGTCAAAAAACCGACAGTCATAATGCCTACAGTGGAAATATTAACAGTCAGAAAGCCGACACATAAATAAGTAGAAACATCGACAAGCGGACAGTTTTTTTTTAAGTGCCATTTTATTTACTATCGGCTTTTCGATTGACGGTTTTTTGAGTGGAAAAACCGACAGTCAAAAAACCGACAATCGAAAAGCCGACAGTGAAGAAACCGACTGTTCAGAAAATGACTGTTCTTCTGACGATGCATCTATTCTTTTATGTGTCGGCTTTTTGACTGTCGGTTTTTTGACTGTCGGCTTTATGACTGTCGGTTTTTTGACCTGTCGGCTTTTTGATTTGTCGGTTTTTTATTTGTCGGTTTTTTTTATTTGTCGGTTTTTTTATTTGTCGGTTTTTTTTATTTGTCGGTTTTTCGATCCGCACCCAATACATCGACTAGTGGCCTTTCATTTATGAAGTGTCGGATTTTCGACTGTCGGTTTTTTGACTGTCAGCTTTATGATTTGTCAGTTTTTTTGACCCGCGCCCAAATTTTTTAGTTGAATTTTGTCTTCAATTTGTTTCGGCAGAAAAGTATCAAGTGAGTGCAACATAGTCACTGCAAATGAACTTTAATCTTTCTTTTAAAGCACTCATTAGACGAAAGTTAATATCCTAAGAGAAATAACTTGGATCATTATAAGTGAAAACGGTTTGCAAATTATGAAATGAAATTTCCATAACCTACAAAATTTAGTTATAAATTACAAGTAAGTTCCCAATATAACAAAACCTTATTAGCTTTCGTGGCCACATATTTGCTAATTTGTACCATAAGCCTTCAGACAAGATATTAAAAAAAGAAGATATTGAAAAATCAATATAAAATTACATTGTAGCCATACAAAATAATCATTTGGAGATGAATAATTGAACAAGAAATGATATACTAGTAACGCCATTGAATGCGTCCTATCTTAGAAGTTCATTATTTAAACCGTCATTAGTGGAAATTATTTCAAAATAATACGGTAATTTCAACCTTCTCGGGACGTGGTCAATTTAATTGGGGGTCATTATTCAAATTTAACGTAACCTAATTTGAGAATACCAAAATGGGGTTTTTCTATTTCTCTAACATATACATATCTCTTTTAACATATAATAATAAAATATTGTCGATCATTTATTTCGGAAAGATGGCAGAATAATATACTTTTCTCTACGTTTATATTTGTTTCCCTTTCGACCATTTAGGGGTCTTTTTCAGGTCTAATGACAATTCGGTTATAAAAATCTATTCTACGTCAGATAAATTAAAATACTAACAAAGAGAATGTATATACATGACAGATCCATGACATTGGAAGTCAATAACACAGACTTCAATGAACATGTCCACAATACATATTTAAATGTGTACTTTCGTTAGATTACTTTCCAAGGCATGGTAGCGCAGACCCCGGGAGTCGAAAAAGCAAATCCGAAAATAGATCTCTGAGTTCCACCCTGATCTTTTAATTTAGCAGTAAAATGAACCAAACATTCCTTTTTTGGCTATCAATAGGTTAAATAAGGTGGACTTATTAAGTATCCATTACAAAGTTTTTTTTAATGTTATCAACTATAATTGTTATATTATAGCCATTAAATTTTCATTAATTTTTATCAATTAGTTGCTGAGAAATTGTCACCTAGACAGCAAACCGCCTCAAAATTCAATTTTTTTATAACTTTTGCAAAAATTGATATTTTTTAAAAATATTTTGAGATATTTTTTATAATATGTGGATCTTTAGAAATCGCCAATAAAAATAAGAATTTCGATGAGTGGATATTTGGTGGGCCACTTCAGAAAGTTTGACTCGTAGCATAATTCAGTGAATTTTCAATTTCAGTGAAAACCCTATTGTAACTGTAGGTGTAAATAAATATTTTGGACAAAGAAGGAATACAGTGATGCATAGAAACATTGTACAATCCATAATAAAATACTAACGTTCAATATACGTTTATTATAAGTAAGTTTAATTTAACAACGGTAAATAAGCACTATAAATAGCATAAGTTTAAAGTACGTTTAAAATATACGTGCATGAAAGACTTTTGTTTACTCAGGTTATTGAAAGTGTGCATTCAGTTTCATATTCGTTTATGACATACGTTAATAAAACGTTGAACCTCCACCACTTTTAAACCGAAAATATTTTAAACGTTCATTATCCGTTTACTAAATGAAATACCAACGAAAATCATTTAATCAATCCCAATAAAGACACTATCGTTCGATATACTTTTTTTAAAAGTAAGTTTAGTTTAAAAATAGTATAGGTGTAGGGTATGAATATTTTGTGATTACACGTGTATTAAACAGTCGTACAATATACATTTAAGCTATATATTTATCATTAAAATTACATTTGACTTAGGTAGTTATTTTCTTAACAATAAACTGGATTTGTTGAACTAACAAATTAATTGGTACCTTAGCCAAGTGAAAATCTAGGAATGCCCAAAAGGGCCGCAATCACATATAACAATTCAGTATAATCAATGTGATAAATGATACCAGGTTCTGTCTTTCATTTGCAGATAATTAATAAAACAAAAGAGTTTAGTTCATGTATCAAACTCGACTTGGTCAGTGAACAAATTAATTCGATACTTTAGCCAAGTGAAAATCTACGAAGACCCAAAAGGACCGCAGTCACAAGTCAGTTTGTAATATCGAAAAATCCGGATAGTAATCCTAACAACCCAAATTATAATTCTGTATTAACATGAGTTTAGTAACCGTAATAAATCCTTTTTCTCCGTGTATAAATAACTTATGCATGTTCATTTATTTACTAAGCCTATGCCTAAATTATGGTTAAATGTTCATGGACATTTATGCACAGTCTCTATGGATTATTTTTCCGTAAGGTCACTACTCGAGCAGAAATTTGTTCAGGCCCTGATCAGGATGTAATGCTTTTGGTCAGGCCCTGATCAAGGCCATAATAAATTTTTACTCGGGTAGTAGCTAGTACAGTATCAATAAAACATGATTTTGACCCAAAAATGGACTTGGCAGTACAAAAAAAAAATCCCTAGACAGTTCAAAAAATGCTTATTTGTTTAGTGTCCTAAACGGAAAATGAAAACAAAAATAGTGACTTCGAAACTGAAATCGAAAAACGCAACTTTCGTTCGGTAACCGTAGTTAATTACTCGCAGCAAAGTATAAGGTCACGGTGAAGTGAGTAGGAGTTATGTGTGTCGCGTCGGTTTCTCGATCCTTCAGCGAAACTGTTGCAAAGTCGTTGACGTTTTATTCTTTCTCTTTTTTTTTGCTGAGATACTATGCGATGCACTTATTCTGGATGAGGTCTCGCTACCGTAAGTAACAGGTATCGCCCCTCTGCAAGTTCACGGATGGTAAGGTCGTGCAGCGATTTCGCACTGATTCAACTCACACTTGCGAATCGCTCCAGTAATGACGTAATTATGCGCAAGATGGAATTCCATTCTGCGCTTTCGTGTGCAACTATTTAATATATCGCAGTGTCTTATCTCAGCACGATGCAACTGCACCCACGTACTCTTCCCCGTCCGTAATTTCTTCTTCGACGTTTTCTAATTATGGATTATTATATTGTAATATACATATAATTAAAGTCTGACGTAATCTTTATTATTTTAAGTCGCTACTGTTCTTACCAACGGGTAAGTGATTATTATCGTTGATATATTTTCGTGTAATTGTTTACGAGAAATTGATTCGATTTGTGTGGAGGTCTTTTATGGGAACCAAGGGCAAAGTACTGACAGAAACTTTACAGACACAATGGAGAATGTTTGGGATCGACATTGAAATACTTTGCGGAAGGAGATTTCGTGTAGCACAAACAAAAGTTATTTTTAATTATGATGACGAATGTGATAAATATGCAATGAAGAAACAAGTTTTTGAGGAAATGATTTATTAGTTTAGTTGGATGAAGGATAAGGTTAAAAAATATGGATTTTCCCCTACTTCAATCATTTGTTTAGTCTCTTGACGGATTATATCACTGTTAGCTAAGTCTGGCAAGAAACATGACAATAAATCAAGAGATGTTTTATTTGGACATGTTCGGTTCCATTAATTAATGTTTTAGTCCTCGTTTGTCACCGGATTTGGTGCCCGTGGTGAACCTTAACCTTAATTAACCCTTTAACGCCGAGATGTGCTGATTTTCGACATGGATTTCAACCTCGTACAATTTGCAAAAAAAAAGATAGACCCGTTTCGAAATGTTCATTGTCGACTATTTTCGAGGCCGCTCTTTCGAATGCCGTAGTCAAAATTTTGAAAAACTACCGTTTAACCCTTCTTTTTTTTCAAAATTATAACAAAAAAACCGTTTTTAGCTTGGTAATTTTTTTTTCAATTGTAATTTTCTCGATCATATCGGATTCTAATTATTACCTAAAGTATCAGAAAAGTGTTCCCAATAGTTGCACTTTGAAAATATACATTGTACATTTTGATTTTTTTTCATTTTGATTTCAAAATGGCGCCTACAATCTAAAAAAGTTTCAAATTGCACATATAACGAGCAAATGTGTAAAAAGTATAACCGAATTCCATTGAAACTTGTTACTCGGGGGGTTTTGGGGTCGCTAATTACGAATCTGAAGTCAGATATCAAAAACTCAAAATGGCGGATATAAAATGGCAGATCACTTTTTCAAAATCTGATAGAGCGTCCTTTGCCTTGAATGTTCAAAGTATCCCGATTCTCACCGCGAGGAGGTGGATGATTTTGAGAATCATTTTTTTTTAATATATTATTGTTTTTTTTTCTTTTGTTAATTTTTATTTATTTTTTCTTTGTTTTTAAAAATATTTTATTTCTTTTTTGTTTTTTAAACGTTTATTTTGATATTTTATCATTTCATTATTTGATTTTTTTTAAACGTTTTTACTTATAAAAGTATAAAATTAAAATTTACTCACTGGCATGCGCTTTTTGCAAACAGGTGTCGCAGTAATATAATTGACATACTTTGCGAAATTACCTTTTTCGGATTTTGCAGTGCAAGGTAGAACAGTATCGGGGTAGATGTTGTTTTTCTATCTCATGTTTACCTCTTCTTGATCTTCTGCGTAATGCGATAGAGCCAATCGTGAAACCAAAGAAATGGACTTGGATTATTTTTGTTAGATTGATTCAATCCGCACTAACGAATTTTGTATAATATCTGCCACGAAAAAAAAAGGGAAAGCACAAAATTGTTTGCTATGTGTGTAGACAAAGAATATTTTAGCAAATTAAAAAGAGGTAAACATGAGGTAGGAAAACAACATCTACCACAATTCTGTTTTACCTTACACTACAAAATCCGGACGCTTCTTTAAATTTTGAAAAATTGGTAAGCTATTTTGTATCCACCATTGTGAATTTTTGATATCTGACTCCAGATTTGTAATTAGTGACCCCAAAAACCCCCGAGTAACAAGTTTCAATTGAATTCGATCAAATTGTGAAAAAGTGATCCGCCATTTTGTATCCGCCATTTTGAATTTTTGATATCTGCCTTCAGATTCGTAATTAGCGACCCCAAAAACCCCCGAGTAACAAGTTTCAACGGAATTCGGGCATAGATTTTACACATTTGCTCGTTATGTGTGAAATTTCGAAATTTTTTTAGCTTGTAAGCGCCTTTTTGAAATCAAAATCGAAAAAAATCAAAATGTATAATGCATATTTTCAAATTGCAACTATCGGGAACACGTTTCTAATACTTTAGGTCATAATTAGAATCCGATATGATCGAAAGAATTACAATTAAAAAAAAAAATTTCCCGGCAAAAAACGGTTTCTTTATTAGATTTTTGAAAAAAGAACGGTTAAACGGCAGTTTTTCAAAATTTTGACGACGGCATTCGAAAGAGCGACCCTGGAAATAGTCGACAATGAACATTTCGAAACGGGTCTACCTTTTCTTTTGCAAATTGTACGAGATTGAAATCCATGTCGAAAATCAGCACATCTCGGCGTTAAAGGTAGGCAGAAGTCTATATATTTAGACAAAATAATCATGACAATACATGCTCATAAAAACTAAATGACATAAGGCATCAAGAAGCTAAACTAAGGCTACTTCGTAAGTAGTAAGATGCGAGCCAAACATTCATAAATATTCTTGTCGTATTTCACTTAACCATCAACCTATTAAACAAAAGTGAATTCAGACGCTAAGAATCCGAATTCCGAGACATGAACACGAATTAATTGCAATTAACAATGTCATGAATAAAAACGAATTCGTGATGTCTAAATTAATTTTTGTTTGATCCCATTGTATTGGGCCAAAAAACACGCATTTTTCGTGAATTTTTCAACCAATTTCATGACTGGAACCAAAGGACTTTGTCACATCGCCGCCTTAATTCACGTCATAATTTTAAATGAACGTCAGAAACACCAGTATCGCGACTTAACGGAGAAATCACATCAGAAGAGCTCTTTTTCTGCACCTTATGTCGTCGGATCGAAATGACATAATAAGAGGCAATTAGGTACTCGGGAAAGTGAGAAGTCCCTTGAAGCGCCTTAGGAAAATGCTAATCCTTTTCGCTGCTCGCCGCCCGGCTGTCCCATTAAAGTTCTAACAACCACGGCAGTGCTCGGTCAGGTAGACCAGTAGTAGCTGCCTACTGGCGTTTTCATTGGCAGGAATATTAATCTTCTCCATTAAACTTGAGTTACCTCCACTGGGGAGCGATCATCGCAGCACGGTACCGTTCCGACTCATCCTGTTACTACTGCAAGTTACCGTCAATAATTAATGCAAAACCGGAAGTGCAACTACCGACGATGCTAGTGAACAAACGACTCTAAGAATCGTATAGAAATTAAATTTATTTAACAAATGGTCTTTCTAGTGTGAGTGTCAAAAAAATGGTGCTGTCTCTACTGGTATTTTCGAGTTTTCGAGATAGTATGAAGATGAAAGATGTACTGTTAAAAGAGTCGCAAATTTTATTGATAATCTTGTATTAGTTTCACAAATTTAGTATTTTTACCCAGAAAGACAGTAAGAAAGGTTTTCAAATACACGTCTATTAAATTTAATAGTCGTTTTAGTTATGAGAGTTATGAGGGAAATTAACAAATGCTGTATAATAACAATAATCTCGAAATCGGTATTGTGTAAATGATGTATAATGTTTTTTTTTTTCAATATATTTTCTAGGAGATTTGTGACAGTACAAATTTTCTATAGAAAAAAACAGAAAATTCGACAATTTTTCACATCAGACAACTAACTATCTTTAGGTAGTAACAATTTATGTTTGAGCAACATTTGTAAGAGACAAGGTCAAGGGGAAGAAAGTTTCATACACTTTTATTTCTTTTTTTGTAAACTTACCGCATATTAGTCCATGCAGCTGTATAGTTTGCAACAATTGATTACAATACCAATATTTATCATCATTAGATTAATTATATTATATATCTAGAACCGTAAACTGTATTTCTAATTTCCAACCACTGACAAATATTATAATATGTTATATAATATTAGTAGCACAGGATGAGAGTAGACTTTCGATATTGTATGGACGATGTATGGTTTTAGTTTACAATTTCGTTTCTAAATAACTTCTTTGCTTGCAGTATAAAAGTCAAACTACAATTTTAGGTTCTTGCACTTGACATTTACAGTAAGTTATGCCTAATCGATTAAGTCCCTGGCGAAAATGGGACACTCTTTTTAAGTGGCCATGAAGTGTCTCAGAATCGTTTTGCACATTCATAAAATGTATTTGAATACTTTATGCACTCTTAGATGACATTTAAAAGAACGAAAGTGTAACCTTATTGTGAATTTGGACAATCGAGTGTCCTAAAGAGGTGCGGATGAATTTTGTTTCAAGTGTTCATTCAATTGTAATAAAAGGTCAATTTTGCAGCTTACCTGTGAGTGTACAACGGTGTTCGTTATCGGGTTTTTAAGTGTCTCGTAATACTTATCTTGATGTACGCAATGTCACCATATTCAATTTGAAGGACATTCAAATTTATTGAAGTCTGAAACCAATTACAGTTTGGGATGTCACATTTTTATTTATTAACCAGGTGTCTTAGTTTTTAGACTTAGAATTTAGTTTTTGCAAGGACTATTTAGGTCGAAAGTTGCCAATAAATGTTAATTCGATGTCCAGGTATCTTAGTGCGCACTAGTACAGTCAGTGAAAACGCCTTAATTTAGATTTATACTCGTTAATGAAATCTTACACTTATTGAACACTTTGCGGATGATTTAAAATCGGTAGAAACATCTAACGAACGCTTTGTGTACATTTAAGGAAACAATTACGTTAAAGTGTAAACAACGTTAAAATGTATAAATTCACACTTCAATTACATTTTCATGTACCCTTTAAACATTTCTGGGACATTTTTGTGACGCTTAATTTCGCTCTTCGTGAACACTTAATGGAGGTCCGATTTTCGGACAGGAGTGATTCAGCTACATTTTTGTGATTGTTTCTGTAACTATTTGTAGTACTAATTTTATCAGCGTGTACTTTTTAAGAACCATCACTTTCTTTTATTTTCAAATGTGTGAAATATTTCTTGCCTTTTTTCCCTGGAGGAATTATATTTTCATTTCTTGTATTTTGAGTCGATTCTTATCTAACTCCTTTCTGATAGAGAATGGGTCGAGGATATTAGGATTTGGTTCCTTGTTTGTACTCATTTTATAAATTTAAACGATACTTTATCTAACCTAACCTAACTCAAAATACAGGAATATTTGTTGATAATTAGATGTGATAATATTGTAATCATACATTAAATTACATAGTTCACTGATGTAACTTTCAAATGCTTGTGATTATTGATTCTATCTACAATAGTTTTTAAAGATATATAATATAAGTTTCTATGCTTTCTTCGCATGGTCCAAAAAGTAAAGCCTATTTTTTAATATATTCTTTATGAATATTTTTCGTAAATTAAGAAATTCCAATCTATATATTCTAATCTCTTCCAAACCAATACAGTGACTTTTTCGCTTTTTCTGTCAAGTTGCTTCTAAGATCTTTATGAACAATACAATTAGAGATTATATAATGGTCTATGTGACAGACTAGTTATGACTTATAACCAGCATCCGCATGGAAAATAAAAGATTCGCTTGATAGAAATAATCTGAACACTGTACAGAAAATTGTTTTGAACAATGGATTTATTAAAATTACCTCTTCGATTACAGCTAGGTAAATACTTAAGCAAACTACATATTTTATAGCTATAAGTATAACAATGACTACGAGTTACTGTATAATTCACATAAAATAGACTAATATTCAGCAAACAGTCAACTAAACGTTTTTTTAAGTAATTTCTTTACTGATAGTCCAGTATTTGCTGTCCATTACCCATAGAGAAAAACAAAATATGAAATGGATTCCAGATACATAATAAAGTTATGATTTTAGTTGCTATATATTAATTATGCATTGGTTATAAAACTATAAGGTTATGAACGAGTATATTGTAACAAATTTGCAATTTATCAGTTGCCTGTTACGTATTTTTCCTAATCGTTATGTATCTCGACATAACTTAAAAACTTTGGGGCAAAGTTGTATACTTTAGGTCAAGTACTTTCATAGTTCCAAATATTATATCAAGAAATTAGCCGTTTACTTAGAAAGACAGCGCTGAATTTTAATTGAAGAAAAACACAAGAAAATTTAGTTATAGAATTTGGTACATGATTAGGTTATGTAAATAAAGGGGTTATATGTTTGTTACGTATCTATTTGTTGTGAATATTTGTAACTCAAAGTACTAAGAATATGATCAAGATAACTTAATCGTTACCACAAACAAATAATTTTTCTACGGAAACTTACAATGAATGATATTTACTTTTTTCTACTATGAAATAATTGTGTAATTTTCTTCGAGAGAATATAAGCTTTATGAAGGACTAAGTAAGCCACCCTTACAAAACAATTAATTTTCAACCCTACAGAGTGGAAACCTATTCTTTAGAAATGGCAGCTTCATCTTGAAAAACTAAACAATTCGTAATTGAAGAGAAGTTCGTTGAATTCATCATTGAAATTTGTACAATCTGTCGAAATTATATTAGCATCTAATTTTAGTTTATATTTAAAAAATGTGGATTGTTTAGTGTTAATTTCATAAAAGAGGTTAATTATTCCCATTGTGTGCAACAGTTATAAGTCATTCCCTGATTTTATTTTTTTACAAAATCTACAATAGAAAAATTTAATATCAAATAGTTCATTCAGAAATAACATTTAACAGTTCGTATTTAAAATGGTCACCTTACTTATACACTATTAAAAAACATTTTACGTTTTCGGCTATTTTTTGTAGCTCTTCAGAATGTCAGAATACGAAAACGTTAAATCTTAATTTTAAAATATTTCTATTGTATATAACTTATATATTAAAGTGACTTAGTTAAATCACGAATTGTTAAATGTTCTTTATATAAATTATAAAGGTCGAGAATTTTAAATAATTACTTAAGTTAATTCACAACATATCGTTAATCGTGATATTGTTCGTTGAGTTTTAATTAACATTTATAAGAATTAATTGTTGACAAACCGAATACTGTAGATTTACATTAATTACAACAAAAATAAAAGAATCCCTATTTTAGAATGTATTCCCCAATTTCCCAATTAATTCCAATTAAAAAATGTTAGATGTTATAATTTATATGTAACTGAATCATAAGCGACATTGCTAATATTCTTTTATAAATTCTATACGACATTGGTTATTTTTACTTTTCGAAATTCCCCAGCAATTTTGGGCGTTGATTCGTGACACGGTTTAAAAGCAGTTACAATTAAATGTGGCAAATAATTAAGGGTGCCCTCCTTAAACACAAGGTGCCGTTATGGGTGGACAGTCTTCATTTTATGATGTGGTTTTACAAGGACGATACAATAATTTATGTCGTGAAAAACATTTAGTCTAATAAATACAAGAAAGCTAAAATTATTAAGGAAGTGTGAAATAATTTAATTTTTTTAAGGTTTTTAGAAAAAATAAATATTAAAGATTATTTTAAAGATATATTTTCGTTAGGTGAAAATTAATTAATTCAAACTGCTACACAAAAATTGCTGTATAATATTTAATCATTTCGATATTTTCTACAATTAATGTTTTGAAAATTACGAAGTTCGTGGTCCAATCATAACGAGTATGTGTGATGCCAAGTTGACATTTCCAGTTGTATATACTGCTTAGCTTGAACATTTTGTACCATGTCTGTGTCAATTAAATTTTGAGTTTTAATACTTTCTTCAAATTTTAATGAAAAGTCTCCATCTTCAATAACACATGCCAAAAAAAAAGTGTATTGTGATGGGTACAGAACCCCACTATTGCTATGTATTTTGAGCCGGTGAAAACGAATCTGTAATAAAAAATAGGGGTGCGAGTGCTAATTTCGTAGATAACCTCAAAAAACCGTTAAAAATCTTAATTTTTAGTGTTAAAGTCTTATAAAAAAGGGTATGATTAATATCAAGTTGAGACCATAATAATTTCCTGTATTGTGTTACGCTGAACATCCTTTTCAGGACGAAAATGGTGATTCGTGGAGTAAATACGCTTCAACAACAAAAAAACTGATTCAAAAGTTTTTAAAAAATCAAAAGTCAAATTCTGTAGTATGTTCTCCATAATTGTGTTGACACAGAGACCACAGGAATTTTATGGAGCAAGAAATGGTTTCTCTATGTCTAAATATAAATATGACATAAAAATTTGAATGTTAGAAGTGATGGACCAAATATCGGGGCCAAATTTATAAAAAAAAATGACTTTACGTTTAACTTGAATTTGCCATGTTCTGTAAGGTCAAGCTTCTTCAACAAGTATTCAATAAGTATTCAATTAAATTCAGATTTATGGCTCTAAATGCAGTTTCTTGATGTTTTGAACTGTTTCTATTCATTTCTTTGGGCGTTGGGAAGAATAGAAATAAATTGATCAGCTTTAATAATATTCTCAATTCTTTCATTCGTTTTGTCACAAAATTGAATAACATAAAAATAAATGTTGTACATCCAAACAATCGTTAATGCGCTTTATAATTTCGGTTTGAAAAAAATTCCTGGATTTTTTTTTTATAGATTAATATACTATTCTATTTGTCATTACTCTGCTGCATTTCGATACTAATTTGTACAGAAATCCATATCGTTTACGAGCAGTTCCCTTCTTCTGACGTTGTCAGAAACATTTAGGTACATCATATTTTTATAGCAGCTAAAAACCCACCCAAATTCAAATTCGAAAACAGAGTAAAATAAACTCCCATGTTTCGAGGACTAAAAACTGTTAAGCTTTATAAATGTAACTTTTTTGAATATTTTTACCGTATTTCGAGTTCCTGAATATGGTTAAGCATTTATTGGATGATTAGTGAGTTTCGAAAGTTTAAGTGAACGTTACCAGCAAATCCATCTGGTATTTGCTATAATCTTTTGATGTCCAGGCAGTAATTTATACTGGTGATATGGGGGAAAAATTATGTTTACGAGAATGAATAAGCATCAATCGTTACATCAAATCGACGACATCCTCGGGATTCCCCAAGTGCATTTTATCGCAAATTCCTAGGGTTGTTTACGCGGCTTTGAGTGCACACTGCGGTCCTAATTAATGCCGCCGAACGTTCAAGCGGATCACACCATGAAATCTCGGAAATCTCTTTTATACACCAAGTGGACTTTACGGAACGTCAAACAGCACGGCCCTGAATTAATTTAACGACCGCAGATGCAAAGAAGATTCACTTCATCGGCTCGAAAATAACTTTAAACGCCATTAGAAGAGAATCGTGCCGCGTGCCTGTGCTCAAAACTTGAGCTGCGTTAATAAGGCGTTGCACTTCCGTTTTTTTTTTTCGAAATCAAAACGCCCTTTAAGAGCTTATACTAAGGCTTTAAAAAATTATTAGAAAATTTAATTACAAATGGGTTTTATCATATGTAAAAAATTGCTGTACTTGTACTGAATAATACTGAAGTCTTCCAATAAGAGAGGCTATTTTTTACAAATGGAACGATGGATTAAAAAAAATAGAAAGGTGGCGTCCAAATCCAAAATTGATATTGCTAAAAATTTAGTTGAAGTACTGCACAGTTATTAAAAAATAGAAACGAAAGTTGTGTGACGCCAAAGATTATCACAATTTTGATTTTTTCCCACTTTTCTTCATAAAACATACGATGTTCACATCAATATTTAAAAGAAACCTTGCCTGCTCCAACAAGAAAAATTACATTTATATATTATATTACCTTTTAATCCTTATAAGAAAAATAGAATATAGGTGTCAACATCTTAATGGAAAATTATCATAACCACATGTCCACACTTTTGTTTTAACTATTGATAATTTTCCATTGTATGATATAAAATTTGCTGGTACCAAGTAATGAGCACCGTAAATAAACATGAGTGTTATTAATTTCCAGTGGATTCTTCTTTCATTGAACCTAAATCTTATTTCGAAATTGGTATTTTACATGATTATTTCAGAAACTTTTAATTCTAACGTTTTTAATATTTGCCATTGCCGTTCTAACCTTCGGCATCTTCAATTAATGTATTCACCGTGTGAAAGGTACAGACAAAATGGATAGTGTAAGAAAAAAATAGATAAGTTTCTACCAGGGTTTGTAATTACTTTTATTAATTAGTATTTTATACCGTAAAATCAGCCATATTGGATCCGCCATCTTATATTTTGCATATCTGATCATGTCAACTTTTTGTCAAACTCATTATTCCACCAGATCCAGGTCTTTGGAATGATCGGTCAGCGCGAACCTTTTGAAAAACATGAAAAACCGATCCAAAAATCGAAATTTTCTCTATTTTTTTGCCTTTTCGCCGACATATTTAAAAAATGGCTGTTCCTAGCGAAAAACGGACTACGAATTCGGAAAGAGGAGGGTTGAAAACTATAGAATCTAAATATTCAGAATTATTCATCGTTAGTTTCTATAAGAAATGTGACGATTAAAATGTAGTGAAATTTACGGCATTTTGGGCGGAAACGGGTTAAAAATAGATCTGTGTTGTAGACTCAATAATGCATCATTCCTAAATTCTACACCCAAACCCATTTCTCTAGCGAGAAGAGTAATGAGAAACAGGAGTTGTGACCGCACCTAGCGGCGGTTTAAGAAGTGTTTGAAGTATAAAAAAAAGTAACTACAAAACAGTTTGGGAATCTTTTTTATTTAAACGGAAAACTTGCGTTTTACCAACTAAAAATGGCTAAAAATTCAATTTGTTTTCTTGAAAAAATGAGAATTTGTTTGACATTTTTTAAAAATTATGGTATGTTAATTTTATTCGATTATCCCCATAATTTTAATATTAAAGAGTGATGTCCGTGGAGGATTTTTTTTTTATATTTTCAGGACAAAAAATTGTATTTTAATTTTAAAAAAATTGAAAAAAGTTTGGGGAACAGGAATGCTTCCCTCTTGAAATAGAAAAATTGCAATGAAAGGTCTAAATCTCAAGAATAAAATGAAATCGACGCTTTTACGCCAAACATTATTTTACTGCAAACTGACAATTTTTTAAAGATAATTAAGGGCTCCATAAAACCGCGAACTGTAATTTATCATTTAGTTCAAGGACATCGTTATCGGGTCATGCAAAAGGTTAATACCTGAAGATCAAAGGTCTACATATTTTTTAATTCCCGTCAAGTCGTAACCTGCCAATGGAAAATATTCATCAAACGACAATATTAATAGTGTTCTATACAAACCCGGATATCGCGACCAAGATTTCTTTTTGCTTAGCGCAGGTCTTCGCCAGATTACGAAGCATACCACAGGGAGTCTGATGGTGCATATATTAGCTACTGCCAGATCACGATAGATGAGGGATCACAAAAAAATGCGATTTCCCTGCAAGTATTTGCATAATTCGCACAGAAGTCATATTGACAAATGACAAATTTGTTGCAACGATTGAATGAGTCCTACTTTGAATAATTAAATGTTTAACCGGCAATATTGCTTTATCAAATGGTACCTAAAATTATAAAGCAATGCAGTAATTTCTTGACATTTTAAATCAATCAATAAAAAGAATACAAGCTATTTGAAAAAAAAAAATTTCGCACTGAAAGAAATAAACAAAAAAAAACGTCAATTATTTTATAACCATACTAATAGGAAGGATAAGTATATTTTCTCAATGTTCTATTGTTCCCCTGAATGTGATGTATTGTAGACAAATGGTAAAGTATTTCATATAATTTTCAAAACCTTAGTAATTATTATGGATGCTATAGTTTAAAACAAAAGATATTACTGTTTTAGAAAAAAAAAGTGCCAAAATGATTTGTTAAACAAATTTTCGCCTTGTTTCCTTGTCGAAAAGTAATGAAAAATGTTTTAAAATCGTTAGATTTTAATGATTCATTGCATATTCTTTCGAGAAAAAGATTCTCCATAACTTCACCAAAGGACTTTTACAGATTTCTAAAGCTACTGCAAGATACGTCTATTTATTTAAAAAATATATTATTAATTTACACATTTTCTTAATAATTTTTATGATTTATAAAGAGTTGTAAAAGTTCATAAATGGTGTTGTAAAGAATATTTTTCTAGACAAAATAAGATATCATTCGTGAAAATCCATTGATATTTAAACATTTTTTTAAAACTATTTTACGCGCTAATAAGAACAGAATTTAAGTTTTTAAGTTACAAGTGACATATTAAGTTATGTTTAAGAAATTATTTTTGGAAGTTATCCTAATTAGATCAGACTACCATTTACTAAACAGAATCGTCCATTTTTTATGCACAATTGAGCAAAATTTATGCATAAATTGGAATAATCTCCATTACAATCGTTGTGTAGGAGATTGCTATAATAAAATTTTGCTGAACAGAAATAAACCTTTAAATAAATGTAGATGCTGCTCTTTTTCAGTCAACCAAACAGGGTATAAATTGTTCACTTTCTTACACTTCAGTTATTGTACTCAAGTTATTGTATTCAAATCGATCAAAAAAAGATATTATCTAAATTTGATCAAATTTGTTCAAAGAGAATTATCCGAAAAATCATAAAAATACAATACATTTTTTAAACATTTCAGGATCTGAAATTTTCTGATCATTGATGGGAATTAAATCAAAATGGGATTTGTTTCTGGTAAAAATCTGAACTGATTCTGATCTGATTCTGATCTGATTCTGAACTGATCTGATTCTGAACTGATCTGATTATTTACAGTTTTTTTGTGTCCCATGGATCAGAAATTTGCGTAGAATTTCATATTTCCGGGATTTTTTCAACGGGGTTATTTATAATGTTCGGTAGTTCTGTATTTTTGATTCGTTTAAGAATTTTATGGTGTGGACTCTTAGAGGAACACCATTTCGCTATTTTTCTACAATTTTCGATGTACAAGGTCGTTGCGAGTTCAATGTGCACTGCAAAAAAATGGTATTTGCATGTAAATATTTACGTGAATGTAAATTTTTATTTCTCTGTTGTATTTCTACCCTAAAATTGTTAAATTTGAATTTAATTAGTTTTATTTAGTACGTCCAAACCAAATGGATTCGAAATGAATCTGATTTTATTAAAATCGATTAAAGATCGATTTAGTTTTCATACGAAACTGATCCATAATTGACTAAATTACGATCTTTAGATTGATGATATGACATTTAGGCCGAAAGGTAATCCTATTTTTGTTAAAATCAAATATAGTCGAATCCGTTTTCCAATGGCGTTATGCTGAATAGATAAGAAATTGATCAGAATTGATCAGATTTTTATCAGAAATAGATCAAATTTCAATGTAATTTCCATTAACGGTAAAAGAATTGTAAATCCTGAAATGTTTCAAAATAGTGATCTAAATGTGATCGCTTTTAAAATTATTCTCTTTTGGTCAAATTTGATCTAATATAGATCATCTCTTTGTTTACTCGGAGAGTTTGCTTACAGCATTTTACTAAATACGTTTAGTAGGATATACTCCATCTCTTATAGAAAGTCTTACTAAACACTTTTTTTAATTGCAATTAAATTCTACGTACATAACAATAGTATTAACGATCAAATCATTAGTATTATTACAAACTTACGACAGTTTTATTTTCTACCGTAATACGACACTTTACTCCATGCACATCATAGTACATTATGATTATACGGACACCATGATGTCATCAAATTTTATAATGTTCACAAGCTTTATTGCGAAGGGATGTTATGATGCACTCGGATCCATTGCATTGTCGCAGTCTTTAACGACTAGATCGTTCTATTGCGCAGCTTATTTAGCTGCAAATTAATGTCGCGCCTCATTCGTAATTAGTGAAGCTATAGGGGAAATGTAGGCACTAGGCCCTATTAAGGTGTCATGGGCCTTTCTCCTTTATGAAGAAAAAGTTGTACCATTATAGAAATAAATGTCGCCAAAGGTGACCGCAAAGGATGCCACCTCGCGGCTAACTCGAATCGCGGATAATGCCAACCGCAGGTAGCAAGAACACTTTCTTGATATACCTTTAATCAGCCTTGGTCTGTATGATATTCTCGGTATAACTATCGTTCACGCTCCTGTTACGCTTTGTGTTTATGGAGAACGAAAAAACACTGGCGAATTATCTTTTTGTTTCGCTCCTCATTTTCTTTGGAGAACGAAGTTATGGTTCTACATTTACAGAATATTGAATTTGAAAAATTATAAGTTTTTTAATCTAATCCACACAAATCTTAACTTTTAGTGGGACGTAACATGAATTATGGAATAGGACCATTTAACATCGCCATAACCTCATCTTATCTTTGTCTGCTTGTTACATCTCTAGATTGGTCTTGTTATTCAATACGATGAATTTAACATTTTTTGCAGAAAGTCCGACATTTTTACGTAACTTTTAGTACTGTAAATTTTTTCAAAACGCCGTTAACAAAAATTAAAATAAGCAAAAATTAATAATTTTGGGTCTGCTTTTAAGAAAATTTTCGAAAAATTTTCGAAAAAAAAGGAAAAATTGGAATGGTATGGACATTCAATATCAGTATGGCAAGTTTGCGCATATTGCAAGTATATCCCGCTGGAACCAGACAGTATGGGACTTTTAACCACAAAAATTCTCTGAGTGTGCACATTATTTCAAAAAACAAAATGGTGTTTAGTTGTAATTTTTTATTAAAATACTCGATATCAATACTTGCGAATCAGTAGTTTTACGGTATAATATTTAACGACTTGTAATGTAGAATCTATAATAATATCTCTGATATTATCTAGAATGCTGGTCTGTAATATTTGATGTTAGGAATGAACAATTTTGAATTTTGGCATTCAATGCGAGTTTCACTATATGCTTCACTCTTGTCATATAGTAAAAACTTACAATGATGTCATTAATAAATTGTTTTGCTGCACTCAATTTTTAAGTGATAACCCAATTACACAAGTCTACTAAATAAGATTTTTATCCTTTTTTTAAATAGGAGTGATTTCCGATGTACTTTTGGGCGCTGAATACGATCTTAGATTTTAAAATTGCGTATCACGTCAGGATTTTGAAAAAAGTGGGAGCAAAGACCTCAAAAAATTGATTTTTTAGGGTTTTCAGTATTTTTGTTCTCTCTTTAAACTAACATGCTAGTAATATATACATACTCTCTAAATTTCTTGGAGTGAGAATTTACTCTTTGGTTAGTGAAAACCGAGCAACTCTCGTGAAAGAGTGAATATTCAACTCTTTAAGAGTGAAATTTCAATCTAACAAGAGTGAAAATTTACTCCTTCCCTCCGCGTCATGGAGTGGACAACTCTGACTTTATGACTGTCGGTTTTTTGACCTATCGGCTTTTTGATTTGTCGGGTTCTCGACCCTCACCCGTGAAATTGAACTCTTTGTGAAAATTGAGCCACTTTGGTGAATGAGTGCATTCTCATTCATGTGAAAACTCGCTTTGCTTGGATTGAAAATTCACATTTAAAAAGTGAGGATTTATATTTTCATTGGAGTGGCTCAATTTTCACTCCATAAAGAGTGAATTTTCACTCCAAGAAATGTAGAGAGTAGTTTACCCATTTAATGATAAAATGAAAAATTGTGAAAATAATTCCGATTTCTCGCAAAATGTTATATTTTTAATGATTTGTTATGGATGCCCCTTTAAATTTTGTTATACTCTGATAGTTAATTGTACACTGTAACTGTACTTATTACCTAATTGATGTGTCTATCTTCGTTAAAAAGTTATTAGATCGGAAACATACGAGCCCAATTACGTTATTTTTCAATTTTCAGGAAACTTTTGAGATTCACTAGTTTTTTTGTGCACAAATTTAATAAAGGTATTTCATTTCGTCGTCAAATTTAAATATTGGATGTACCTAATTAGGATAAGAAAAGGTTCCTTAAAATTCATTGCATAAAGCTGAAAGAATTAACGTGATAAAGTAATTTAAAAAATTTGAAAAAATTGACCTACTAATCATATGATATTAACCTGAATCGTGCGGATAATCTTTTAAAGCCGATCATTAATTTTGGAAGCTTTTAGAAATCTTACGATATTGTTACTGATCATTTGTGACTATATTTTTTCAAATAAATGATTGCAAGTCCGTAAGTTTCAAGTTTAGATAATCGCTGCACGATGTAAATAGAGGAATCCTTGATAAGTTTCAAGATGTAGTTACAGACTTACGAACCACGTGAACAATATTATTGGCCTATCAATTTTTTATTAATTTTGATCATTACCGCTTCTAAAATATTATTGTTGTGTCCGTTATTATTTATTTATTTTCATCATTATATGAAATTAAGTCCCTCTTTTCTTGTTATTTTTCATTTATTTAGACGTTTAAAATTGAGAAAGTTATTAATATTCCCTAAAAAACTCAATTTCGAATTACCATAACACTGCAATTAATGATCTATTAAAAACAAAAATTCAAATATTAATCAACAGCCCTTATCTCTTTACAAAATAAGTAAAATATAATAATAAAAAATAGTTGAGAATGATCTCTTAATGTTCCCAATAAGAGGTCAGATACGTCACATTATGAGATTTTTGTGAATTTGATGTCATTATTAAATATCTTTATGTAGTCAGTCTCAGAAAAATGTAAAAAAATGGTGCCACTGAATTCTTTTGGAGCTCATTGTGAACTAACTTTTGTTTTGCTGACTAGGATGACCGCAATGCTCATTTTCGGGAGTTAATTACTTGGGTGGAATAATTTACTTGTGGTTTCTTCTTTTGTGTGGTTTTGATGTTGATCGATGCTCAAAATTTAAATCCAAAATAGATTTTTTCATTAAAATATTATATTAAAATTGTAGGGCACAGGATGAAAAGCATTCTATTTAAATCTTGATATAAAAAGGAAACAACTTTCCTGAAATAAACATATTTTAATATAACGCAACTTTTTTAGAACTAGTAAACTGTGAAAAAAAAATGTTTTTTAATAGACAGCGTTTTCTGCAGTAAGATTAAAGCTGCGCTAATGAAGTACAAACAAATTGCAAGTTGAGGAAACTTAAATGTAACCACAGATTTTAAAAATAATATCAGTTTATATCAGCACTATTTATTATCATCAATGATCATCTATAATCATTATTATGCAGTTGTGTTCATAACCGTCCATCAAATTTTGTTTTTTTCATGCCTACTTTAGTAAACGTTCTAAACAAAAAATAATGACCTGAAAATATTTGCTCATTTATCTAGTAGATCGTGAACTAATTACTTCACTTATTTGAAAAACTTATAATGAAAAAGGTTTAGTACACCTCTGCAACTCATCACCTTGCGATCAGATTAATACTTAAACTCTAACTAATGTAGTATTTAAATTCTCCAACTTTAATTTAGCAGTTACTTCAGTTGTATTATAATGTATTAATATATCCTAAACTACAGTCCAAACATACTCACAGTAGGCTTTCAAACTTTAATAAATAAAACAAAAGGTTCTTAACCAATTCCCTTTTATGTTTTCAAAAAGCTAAAAAAACGTGGAGCATTATACTGTACCGTTTTCTCAATAATGTCATCATACAATAGATAACTTACATCGAGTAGCTTCAGCATAAAATATATTCTCGATTTTAATCATGAAAAAGTGCCATGAACATCTGTTCATTCACATAATGCATGATATTATAATCGAAAATAAGTACGCCGTACCATCCTCTAACCTTAGCATATGCATCAAAATAAAGTACGGCAAATCTGCGAACTCGTAACTAATCATGCCTTGTTCCATATAATATAGCCAAGTAGATCATTACATGAGATTACGATGCATTTAGCGCCAATGATGCTTTGAAACTCAATACCTCATTGGACCATCGTTAACTTTATTTCTTTTTTTTGTTACAGGGTGCAACGACGCCGGTTTTGTTAGTAACACGGGACTTATTGAGAAGGTGCCATACGTATTTCTTCCCATACAAGGCATGCTCATTTATCCGCATGCTGACATTCGTTTTCTTGGTAAGTTGACCACAATCACATAAAAATTACCGAATGTATACTAATATATAATGATTTTTATGTTGCCTTTTGAAACAGACAATTTTAAGCATTTCTGAGTAGTAGGATGAATGGTATATTTATTATGTCGTAGCACTATACAAAATTGAAGTACGTTAACGAACGGTACAACTTTATAACAATATTAATTAGCTTAATTAATTAAAAACAATGACAACTGGTCTTTAATATGAAACATCTGTTTTTAAGTTAATAAATAAAATAATGTGCAATAAAACTCACACGAAAAAGACTCATTCAATGTTTAATAATATATGTTTTTATTATTGTATGGTATTTAAAATAATAATGATATATTTCGGTCATTTACAGTAAAAAATAAACAATATGAGTACTGATGGTTATATCCAGGTAAAATAAAGAATTCAAAATTAAAAATGGATTAAAGTGGATAATGGATGACAATTAATTATTGTTATTTTTATAAAGGTGTGGAATATTGATAAATTAGGATTGATTGTCAATTTTATTGACAGTTATCATGGTTCAATTTTACAAACAAACCTAAGAATTCTGAGGTCCATGATTTGAACCTATGAAGACCGCATTACTTTTAAATTTTTTTTCTGTTTTTTTAAATTATTTTTTGGCAAGTTTGTTTTTTTTTTTCTTTTTGTAATATTTTTTTGTCCCTCCCTCCCCTGAATTTGTCACGTTTTCACATTTCTAACCTAAAATTTTATCTCGAAATTGGTGGTTTATATAAAAAAACTCTAAGAGTAGAATTATGTTCAGAATATAATTTTGTACCTGATAATACTTTTATAAATAATACTTTTTTTAGCTCTAAATTTTACTTTTAATTTTTCATCCGTCATATTGGATCCACCCTTTTAAATTTTGAAAATCCAATATCGTATTGGTAATCGGCAACTCTAAAAACCTCCGAGTATCAAATTTCCATCAAAGTCGATGAATTTTTAATTTTGACGTCCGCCATATTGGAACTGTCATTTTGAATTTTGAAATGAATGGTCAGACGCATAATTAGCGACCCCAAAAATCTCCTAGTATCAATTTCAAGTAATTCCAAAGCATTTTCAATTTTTCGGCGGCCATATTCGATCTGTCATTTTGAATTTTGAAAAACTGACCGTGGATTCTTTATTAGCGACCAAAAATACTTTATACAGATTTTTTTTCAGATTTTTATATCCTGTTGCTTAGTGGCAATTACAATTATTGTAAAAAAAATGCGATTTCTTAGACTTCTTTTATGTATAGAAATGAACATTATTATATATTGATCTTGTTATTCTTTATGTTTTCATTATAAATATGAAAAAAATAGTTAAAATTGCATTTTTTTAGGTAAAACTGTGTAAACTCTAGTGTCACTATGCCGCCAAGAGTTAACATTTTTTTTTAATAATCTGGTTAAGACATCAAAAAGATGTTAAATAGTGCCTTTTTTTAAGATAAATCTTTTTAAGATCTTTTTGAATCTTTGTTTATTTATTTACTTTTTATTTTATGTAAAAAATAAAAATTAGAGACACGGATAGAATTACAAAGAATAACCGTGAAGTGGAGAAAAATGGTAAATAAATGTTGTAAACTAAGCTTAATACACAGATAAAATCGATCTACGGATATTAATTAGTTTTGAAAACATAAAAAAACGATTATGTAAAAATGCATCTGTTAACTTTAGGACGGGACTCATTGGCGCACTTTGGGAGGAAACAATGCCATAACACAAAAGCTCCAAAACATAAAAGGCATTTTTTACTCCCTAAATTCCTTGGAGTGAAAATTAATTTATTAACAGTGAAAATTTCACTCTATGAAGAGTGCAAGAAAAAAAATCACTCCTATAGGAGTGAGTCACTCTCAATAGACCGAAAGAAAAAGAAAAAGAAAATGAGTGACATTTATGAAAGAGTGGCTTAATTTTCACTCTATCGAATTGGGAGAGTATCATCATGAAATGTGAGAGATTATAGAAAATTGTCCAATATTTATAACAGAAATAATAAAGGATGTCAAGAGCAACAGGTGAAAACTCGTAATTCAATATTAGTTTTCCATACTCGATTTTGTTATAGATCGATTAAGTTTTTATGTGGAAATGTTCAATTAATTACATCGACATTCTATTTCAGCTCAAAAAACTGCAATGTATATTCTTCTTCATTCACTTCATCACTTAACTTAGTCCTTAGTTTTCATATTTTTTTCTTTAGTTTTAGGATTTTAGAAGTAAATCTGATTATTTAAACAATTCAAGATCCACAGACTCGCATTTTGTATTACTGCAAATCACTATTCTATACAATTATTCGAATAACTGAAACAATAGACATAAACTGATGACAAACAAAACCGCAATCAGATATTAATATTACATTTTTCAACAGGTGTCAAAACTCCAGTTTGTAGAATAATAGGAGTTCAACAATTAGGCAAAGACGGTTGGATGGATATGAAAAGTCAATCAGATCAAGATTTTCCTATCCGAATTTATGTGGTGGACAAGAAAACAATTCTTCGGGCAAGTCTCTTTATTTTATATTCTTTCAACGGTCGTGGCATTTCGCGACACTTTCCTTATTTCGCCAAGTGTAGAAAATGAGTGTCACGTTAGGCAATGCACTATTTAGAGCAGAAATTCTTTTTCCGCTCGTTTAACTAATTGTCAAGTGCAAGTAAAATTTTTGGAATTACAGCATACTATTATAGCGCTATCTCAGATTTAAAAAAACTAATCACAGCATTTCTACCAAGCTGTGAAATTTGTGCATTTAATTAATAATAAAGCAGATTTATGATTTGAAATTAAATTTATATTAAACTTGTAATTAACGGGATTTCTAACTTAGGATGCCACACTTGTCTGATGGTACTTAAACGATCGCTTAATTTTTGTGGGAGATCCTGATTTTTTAAATCCAATTATTTTTAATAAATTATTCTTACAAGTTTTAACAGTAGAAATTGAAAATCTGTAATGAACATATCGCGTTGACTTTTCAGCTTCAAATTTACATGGTCAATCGAAAATTGAAAAAAAAAATTTTAAATACGTTTCATTAAAAATTCCGTCTATACCATCACAATTGATCCCTTTTTAAATGATAAATAAATAAACAATGAAACAGATTTGCATTTGAATTTCATATCGACAAACGAATTTGTGATTTTAGAAGAAAAATGGTTAAAAAACAGAAATTAAACGATGAAATAGTATCGTCACAATTACAAACAAATAAATGATGGGAACAAAAAAACTGCACTTAATTTGCTATTTTCGAGGCTGCCCTTTCCAATAGCATCTGAATTTACCTATGATTTTTTATAAAATTATTTTTAAAAAATACTATTTTGTTGTTTTTTTTTAATTTTAATTTACATGGAGATATTTGAAATTGAAAAAATTGAAAAAATCAAGAGGATTAAGAAATTAGTTAGTTTTGTATTATACATTCCTGGCTTGACAAAACAAAAACTGATTATTAACTTTTTTCGCGTATTAAATCAACTGCGAAACTTCAGGCCTCTTTTGCGCTCCCATTAATTGTAAGTTTATTAATTTTTTGATGTGGAGGTCGAAAAACGGAAAAATAAAAAGGCGCAGATAAAAAAACCAACAGCCGAAATACCGATAGTCAAAAAACCGACACGTCCAAAAAGGACTGTCCGCTTGTCGATGTATCTATTTTTTTACGTTTCGAATTTTGACTATCGGATTTTCGAACGAAGGCTTTAATGCTGTCGGATTTTTTAGCTTTCGGCTTTTCGATTTGTCAGTTTTTCGACCCGCACCCATTTTTTTCAAGAAACAACAATGTTTTATTTTATATGAAACAAAGACACAAATATGCACGTGGCATTACTGCGTAGAATAATTTTAATTATCATTAAGAATATAACAACAATATATAAATTAAATATAATTTGCAGTGGACAGGAGATTCGCAGCTTCGAGAGGCAACGGAAGGAAAGATCGTGATTGTAAAATTGGCGTGCAAAGACGTTAGCCAAGATGCAATTTATCGAGGGGAATTTATGCCTTGTGTGGCATTTAGATTGGCTGGACCACCATTAAAAAGTAAATAATCATTAATATTCGCAATTTCTACTGCAAAATTTTAACATTTTTCCAACCCAAAAAACCTTCGAGAAATGTGCTACCCAAATTAAATTTTCCCATCTTTTTATGCTATATTGGATTCACCATTTTTGTGTTTTTAAAAACTAACATGGAACTTATATTAGGGTAGTATTTGTTTAAGTTTTGTTAGGTGAGGCGACAATTAATACTAGTTTCGACAAAAAATTGCTACTTAGATTTGTAACATAATTACCTCAGTTTTATTGACTACTAAGAATATTTCCATCTACGAATTTTCATTATGACGGTAAAGTAATAAAACATTTCTCATATTTTGTAAACATTCGTCGACCAGTTTCTTGTCGACTTATTTATTTTCCATTATTTTAAAAATGGCTCCACGTCTTTATTTCACATGACAAAATAGAACAGGACAACGGACAAATAAACATAAACAAAAATACCACTGAGGAAAGAAACCAGCCCAAAAAATGTGGACATTACTCACGGAAATTCATGTCAGTTTTTTCCCTCCGCCATTCTGGCGTTAGGAAATTTTGGCCCCTCTGGTTTGGCGTTGGACGTTTTGGCTCCAACATTCAGACTATTTGATCCTTATTATTGTGACGAGAATTATTTTAGATAAAATTTCGTTTACTAAAATGGGGGAGAGAGAAATGGCCACGTCATGAAACTAACCTAATTTAACTACTCAGAATTCTGCCCACCACTAATAATGCCTAAAAGCATATGCGTGCACTAAAACTAACCTAACCTAACCAGTCAGATATCCGCTTACTCGTAATAATTCATAAATGAATATGGCTGCGCGGGGAAATTTGTAAATGCGTGATATTATGTTGATGTGATATTTTGTCATTGTGATAATTTGACATGTGATCAAATGTCCGTGATATTTTCTCGTGTGATTATTTGCCTGTGAAATAAATACGTGCTACCTTCAAAATATACCTTTACAGTATCTGAAAAAAAGTAATAAAAAACAACACCGCATTTTTGACGGTGCAGCTAAACTTAGACCCAGATATTTAATTTGAAAGAAAAAATAAACATAATTTAATTGAAATAGCCTGCGGTTTATTAACCCGGGTCCAGGTCGAAAAACCGATAAATCAAAAAGCCGCCAGGAAAAAAGCCGAAACGTTAAAAATCCACTAGTAGAAAAACCAAATTGTCATAATACTGACAGTTAAAAAACCGACACTTTTGCTCTGCACAGCTTTTGGACTGTCGGTATTATGACAATTCGGTTTTTCTACTGTCGGTTTTTTGACGTGTCCGCTATTTGCCCGTCGAATTTTTGAATGTCGGTATTTTGACTGTCGGTATTTTGACTGTCGGTTTTTTGACTGTCGGCTTTTTGATTTGTCGGTTTTTCGACTCGCACCCATTAACACGTTAATTCCTGAAATTTGTCAGGAAAAGTGCAACAAGTGTTGTATTCAAGTGTTTTTGGGTCGCCCTACAAAATTCCATGATCAGATTTTATTTCTTTTTCAAGAGGAAACCCAGTATAGCGAGGTTTTACGAACAAAAACAAAAATTCCAATTTTTCTTTTTTTAAATAAATAGTTCATCCCGAAAACGTGACCAAGATGTTACAAAAAGTGGCACAAAATATCAAAAATCGAAAATAATAAATACAGCATTGATTTGCAAACAAATTTTACATTACGAATCACCGATCACAAAATCGATTTTTAAAAACCGATAGGAATTTGAGGACATTAATCATAAAAACATCCAAATACCACTTTGGATTTTTGAAAATCGTAATCATCGACCTAACAAACTGATTCGTAATCAGAGACACAAAAAACTACTAAACTCCCGAGTTTCGTACATTTTGGCAACAAATTTGAATATTTTCCATCCGTCAACAAAATGTTTTTTGTCTTTTTGTAGCCATAATTTTGAAATAACTGTGTTCGCAAACATACACTTTGTTTGAAAGTTCAACAAGGTTGTGCCATTTTATGAGTTTTTAACTCATTTCGGATTATTTAGCTTACATTAATTTTTACTCATCTTTTGTTACATGTAAGTAACGTTTTCGGGATTAAATATTGATTTAAAAAAAAAAAATTTTTTTTTTAACAAAGAAACAAATTTTTTTTAAATTAACAAAAATAGATTTAGGAATTAATGTGTCAATTACTTAAATCAACTCATATTAACATTACGAATTCTACATAAACTTAGTACGTATTTTCGTTCACAGATGTCAAAGAAGTTAGTTTTTCGTCGTCATCACCCACCAATCAAGGTCTCCAAGTGTCGGAATATACGGTAATCGGAATTTCTTCAGTACTTTTGGCCCTAATTTACGTGGCCAGTGTGTCACTTTATATACACAGTAAAAAATCACGAAGAAAACCATCTCAAAATCCCGAAGCTGCTTTAGGCAGTGACAAAGAGGGCGGTGGCCTCGTAAAATGTAACCCACTGTTGTCAGTTTCGAGGCACTTCGAAAGCGATTCCAACAGCTTAACGAGCGAGAACGAAACGGCAGACAAACTATTGCAGAATGAAGAGGAGCAAGACACAGATAATGTTCGTACAACGGTTTTTAAACTGGGTTAAAATAAATTTCAAAATTTTTAAATATAAAAAAAAAATTATAAAAAAGAAAAAGAAAAAAAAATGTTAATTTCTCAGACAATTGAGACCTCTATCAATTAAATTGTCGTAACCATGTATTTTATTAGTACTGGATAAACGTAATAACAAATCTTAAGATAATTTGTACTTATTATGCAGTTTTGCTAATTATTTTTCTAAATCTTTACAATGATATTGATAAACATACTTTAATATGTTTGTAAGTTTTTTTTTAATATTTAATGACATGTCTGATGTAGATTCAAGTGACGTCAGCAATTGTCCATCCTCATTACCAAGTGATTGAAACATCGGATGTTGGTTGCGGTTCAGGAACTATAGTAAGCGAACGAATTCCTGATGAAGACGTGAGAATCATCGAAACTATCGAAAATGCAAATCATAACATGCCTGTACTTCCTGGCACTCAACGACGGAAACTGTACTTTAATCCAGCCTACTTTGATAGTCAGCTGTTAGCGGTAAGTTCTTTTTTAATTTTAAATAAATGGTTATTAACGTTCACGTATTATTACTATGTAAGTAACATTATGGTCTGCCTTATGGTGAACGTAAATGGAATATGCAAGCTAATACTTATCTTTCTATTTTAAAGTCGAACATTTGTCTGCACAAGTCTGAACTGTTTGCATTTGTTGAAAAAAACTGTGGCGATGGTGGTAACAATTGAAATTTTTAACGATTTTTTTATTGTTCTTTTATTAACCCATTAATGTCTAAAGGACACTTTTTTTCAAGTATCTGGTATCAAAATTCAAGAGTCCAAGGACGAAATTGAGTTTAGTTCCTCAGGAATTCTAATATGACGCTACTATTGAAAAAAAATGCCAAAAAACTTAGGAAATATTCATTCTACTCAATTTTTGAAGTTTTTAGAATATTGGGATTCTGTTGAAACAATCTAGAAAGGCGATCAAAATGATGGAATTTTTAAGAAAAAAATTTAGATGTACTCCCCACATCGTTGTTACGACCTCAAAATGGTGGCGAGGGAACAAAGTTCCGAAAATCAAAACTCCGAAAGGCTAAAATTTCGATATTGTGCGAGTCCAAGGTATTTCAATTTGCTTTCTTTTTGCCAAATTTTGAAAGACAAAGTGAAAAAAATCACGGTGGAGCCATGCTATATCGAAATTTTATCCTTTCGGTGTGATGATTTTCGAAACTTTGCTCCCCGGCCAAAATGGTGTTCTGAATGAAAATTTATTTGAAAATTTCCGAATAGTCTAATTAAAAAATGAAAAAATCTAAAAATTTCTAAGTTTTAATTAAAATCTCTGAGTTTTTTAAACAAAAAATTCTAAAAATGAAAAGTTCTTCATAGCAAGATGTATTGTACAATTATGCATTTTTACTTATTATGATGCAACTATATAGAACTTTGATTTCGTTTGAAAAAAAATTACGTTCTTTATATTATCCATTTTCTGGCAAGAAAAACGAATTAAGAAAGATTTACTGTTTACAGTATTCTAAATTTCGTCAATTCAATGATATTAGATTTTAATCAAGTTTGCTAAACACAAAATTAATTTTCCATACACTTAAACGGCGAAATATAGGTAAAAAATTTTATTTTTAACGTTCCGGGAGTAGAACTTGACTTTGCGCCCTGCGGTGAATTTCCGGGCGCCGTCGTTCAAAAAATATCGTTGCAACACGGGCGATAATTGCGACCTTGTTACATGATATACTATTTTATATTTAGACAACAAACGATTTATTTTACTATATTCAGATGTATATTATCATTTGAGTGTTTTAATTTTTACTAAATTAAATTTGGCAAGTATGATTTTAAATAAAATAATGTATAGTAACGTTTATTCACGTTTTGTTTATCTTTTATGTCATCCTAAATACTTTTACGGTGCATTTTACTTTTAGTTATTTTATATACAAAAATTACATAAAATAAACTATTTATTATTATTAATTTTCTATTAACTATTTAAAAAAATAACTACAATGTACCTAAAGAAAAAAGAAATACCGATCCCAACGTCTAAAAATTCATAGATATCAAAATGTACTTTATAATTTCAAGTTCTGTAAATTAACCTTATACGACTGGAAAATTAAAAATAATTTCGTATTTAAAAAATTGAAATTTACATTTACTCGAGGGTGATGAAATACAGCAGTTAACCTGAAACCGAGAATGGGAATCAAACGGTATATTTTTATACTGATCTTTCGAAGCACTTTATGGAAAGATCTTGTATATACGATTCCTTTTTTTGTATGTGATTGTTGTGATTAATTACTTCTATCTATATCATCATTACTCGAAGGAATCGCAGCTAATTAATTGCATGTACTGTGTGAATAGTCGCACAGTAGTATATATTGTAAAACAAGAGTTATATTTCTTCGTTTCCCAATAAGTTCATCATAGAAACACATGTCAGTGACTTTATGATCATAGTGTTAATTTCCCATGCAGTTCTATACATAGATTAAATCATAATTGTCATGTCTGGCGTAATACTAACTGTATTCGGACAAGAGATGAACCATTCAAATTAAAACTAATATGTAAATATTGGAATATAACAAAATATTTAAAATGTAAAATTATCGCCTGTTTATGTTAATTAATAGCTTTAAAATCGTAATTAACAGTCACTGCAGACCGAACTGTAAAGTTCGAAATCAAAATAATAAATAATTATATTTCGGTCAAGATTCGTTCAATAACTCTTTTCAAATTGATAAACTGTATATATTATATTTAATGATAACACAGCCTCACAAAAAACATAATGTCGTGATGTTTTTGGGGTCGCTGAAACCGTACCCGAAGTCCATGCAGCCCCATCATGTTAAGTTCTTGACATCACCTCAAAAAGAAATCTACAAATAAAGAAAAATTCTGGGTGTACCTCAAAAATCACACAAAACAAAAACTTCGAAAACCCGACATTCAAAAGACAGACATTTCAAAATAAGAGCCATTCAAAACCCAGACAATTCAAAAAACAGACTTTCAAAATATGTGTGCACTTTTGGTGCACATCAAAAACCTGACAAATCACAAAACAGACACCTCAAAAACCAGATATTTCAAAATGTACATATTCTGAAAATGTAATTAAGGATTGAATTCTAACTAAGCTCAACTTATTTGATCAATAATATGTAAAAAATGTTCATAAACTTACGTGATTTCTTAATTGTTACTTCTTACTTCCTGCAAAATTTTTATACCGTCCCAGCAATCGAATTTGGATAGAGTTATTGGATTCAATTATACTAAATTCTGAATCCATACTTTGGTCAACGGTGAATTCATTTTAATACGTAAATACAATTCTATTCATACGAATAAAAAGGATACTTTCTGAATTCATATTAATCCAAAAAGTTTTCTTTTTAACAATTAAATCTTAAATATATCCGTATTCAACATTACGGATTCAAAACTATCTAAGTGTATTCATTTCAATCCAAAAATAGTTTCCTTTTTAAAAACGAAACATTGAATGCATCCGTATTCCACATTACGAATTCAAAAGTAGCCAAGTGTATCTATTTCAATCCAAAAAAAGTTGCCTATTTAAAAACGAAACATTGAATGCATCCGTATTCAACATTACGGATTCAAAAGTAGCCAAGTGTATTCATTTCAATGAAAGAAAAGTTTTCTTTCAAAAACGAAACTTTGTATACATTCCGTATTCAATATTGCGGACTCAACACTATCCAAGTGTATTCATCTCAATGGATTACTTTTTCTGAAATTCAATCCGGCAAATTACGCTTCCGATTATATTCGTAAATTGAATACAGATGGATTACTTTTTCTGAAATTTAATCCGGCAAATTACGCTTCCGATTGTATTCGTAAAATTGAATACAGATGGATTCCTTTCTTCGGAATTCAATCCATTTGAATACATATTTACGGAATCAGTGTATGAATTCAAAATGAATTGAAATTCTCAATCCAATCCTATCCAATCTCGATTGCTGAGGTCTTACAATTAGACATCATGCCATTCTCTTACATTTTCTTGCACTGGAAAAAAATTAAATAAATTGAAAAAACCCTAAAAAGAAAAAACACTTTTCCGAACAATCTTTTACTTACCACAAATAAATTTTTACTATAGAATACAAATATTTTTTATAGTTCAGTCTATTATTTTGCTTGGTTTAGTTTTAGTACGTTAACTGCAAAAATATTTTTCACGTTTTTCATATTTTAACATAAATTATATTTTCAGACACCGCCGCCAGCAGCTATCGAATTTCTTCTAAAAATCCGGGAAGTTATTTCTATTGCAAAGCACAAAATGACCGCCAAACGTTTTGTTCCAACTTTAAATGGTGAGTATGCAAAACTAAATTAATTGCTATTTTCCAAATAAAGTGAAAAAATTTCTTGCCCATGTGCATGGATTTAATAAAGATACTTGTTGAATACATTTGTAGCATACCCGATTGTAAAACTGCAGTACATTTGAGGTTATGTAAGGTGAGAGAGATTTAACTATTGGGAAATAGTAAGCAATGTCACGGTTTTGATTACTACTGAAATAGTTAATTTAACTATTTTTCGTAATTCCGTGTTTTACATTTGTAAAATAGTTCCATTAACTACTTTTCCCCCCTTCGTACTATCATACAAAAAGGTGGTCCTACAAGGACCAGTATGCATCTGATCCCAATCATGCTGAGTAACTTTTTAATCCATTACACTTCCTTTTTTAAATATTTAATTTTGCAGCATAAATCAATACAACTAAATGTAACCAAAACTAAATACGTAAACTTCCACAGAATTTATTTTATTTACGTATAATTTCCCGAAATCCCCCTCCCAAATTATAACTGCAATATCTCACCAGTTTTCATTCATTGTTAAAATATATTTTTCTGCCCCACAGAAATTCCTGAAGAAGACGTCGACTCAGATCGATGTGGATTTGCCAGCAAGCAACGATCAAACTCCATGTTAAGTACAACAGGAGCTAATAAAAAGTCTCTGCGATGTACCGGGTGCCCAGGCTGTAATTCTAGATCAGCTCCAAACATTCCAGCTCTAACCGAAAACAGCAATTCAATTTCCGGAGAAAGTCGAGTTCGGGCATGGTTAGAAGATGTCAAACTATTGGATTATCGTTGGAAATCATCAGACTTCGTTGACAGGAAGAAAATTACTCAAAAGAACAAAGCTCTTCTTCGAGCAACTGAATACCACAAAGAATTTGCTAATCACAAAGTATCAGATTCGAAGAATCTCAATATATTCGGGAAATCGATTCCACAGTGGCGTGAAATTCGAGCTCAGAGAAGAGTAAATCCCAGTATTGCCTGCAGAAGCGAAATCCTTGAAAACAACACGTGTCGTAGTATTTCAGGACGTTCGACCAAATCAATGATCGAAGAATTTAGTCATACACGCTACGGTCAGCCTGATGGATTTTCACTTTTCAATCATTGTAATAATCCCGTTAACGACAAAGTTCGTAAAGCCATTGAAAACTCATTCCTGCAACAGATGGAAGAAAATGCCATGATAGAGCAAATGCTCAAGAGCAAGTCTGCCAAACAATCGAAGTCTCATCACATCGAAACTTTACCTCAAGAAGAAGATCATAAACCAGTTGAAGCTCTTGAAACCAAAGAGTTTTCTAATGGTCCATTGATGAAGAACGGTACTGCTAAACGTATCATGGATGCGGTTATTCAAGAACTGGTAGTAGCAAAAGAGTTGGATTCGATACGAGAGTCAAAAACCTCCGACTACGAAACGGACAGTTTGGAAAGGTCGAAAATTTGTCGTAAGTCGCCGTCGTCACCAGCTTCTACCAATAAATCCAGTCCTCCCCTATCTACTGCTTTGCCTATGGAAGAGGAGCTAACAATGCAGAATGCTATCATTAACGCCAATACTGGAGAAATGACTTTATCGAAATTGAAAGAAAGGATTTCGAATGTACGAAACGATCTCCCGGAATTAGTTCCTCAACCTCCAGAAGACTATTCTCTAGTTAGCGAAGTCTACGTAAATGATGGATATGTTAGTCCCACCGGCAGCGATGATTCTGGTCCGGAAATCCAATACGAGCCAGAAAATCCCGGGCATTTAACCATAAAAGTCCTGGACTCTCCAGACAATTACATTAAACTGGATGAATCCGAGTACGAGCCTGACACTTTGGACCGAAAACCTATGAAGCTTAAGGTCAACGGAGATATCATTTACGATAAAGACATTACCAATGAAGTGTTCGTTGATTCCCTAGAAAGGTCGACACAAATTCTTCTACGAAGTAAAAGGAGTTTCCGCAATGACGAAACCGAAAAAATCAATTCTAATCGTCAAGAATACAGTAGTCTCCGTGAGATTTTCGAAGCTAGGTTAAAGAATAACGCTAAAATTTTCGATATTAAAAACAATCAAAAGAACGAGCAAGACCATACTCTTTCGTGGAAGAGATGCAAATGTGCAAATCCTGCCGTACCTCCAACTATTCCCAAGTATGAAAAAAGACAACGTAAAGTAACGAATCATCCCGATGTCGTTCCCAAACCTCCAGAGGATGACATCCATGCATACCCAGACCTTTCGAAAAGCCCAGAGAAACCGTCGGTACCGGTGTCTCGTCCAAAAAACGACTGGGACAGGAGTCATACCCGAACAGGTGACCCTGCGGCCTGTGAAGATGCTCCTGTCTCAAAAAAATCCGTTCAGCACGTAGGGAACCCAACATTCGCGGACACCGATCGTAAAAACAGTTCTGAAACACCGTCGGATTTAACAACCGTCATTGCAGACCTTGGAAACCCAGAGATGAACGGAGCACGCCGTCCATTCCCTCAATGGACAAAATCGGATGTAATACGTGACGGCACCGCGATCCATCACAATCCAAAATTTGTGTATTGCGGTTCGAACAAAATCTTCGATAAGGGAAGAGCTACCCAAAAAAGAACGAAACATCAAAACGGAACGGCGAAAAACTTAAAAAATCTAGCAAAGGTTCATCAACAACATCCAAACGCAGCCGCATACGCACTTCAGGATACCTACCTCAGCAGTCCAGATAGTGACGGATCTCGAAAACATTTACTTAAGCATGAAAGCAGTAGTGTTTCTGAAACCGACGAAACGGAATCTATTTGTGACGGAGCCAGTGAAAGTGGTGGTGAAAGCATTGAAACGGATAGCGTATTTTTTGGAAATTTCCGAAATTGTGTGAATGCAGAAAATGGAGGAGCTTTGTGTCAAAAAGACGCTGGTTTCCTTCGAACTCCTAGAAATAAATTGACTGACTCGATTCATGTGCAGACAGTACAGATACAAAGTTAGAAAATGGGGGTTTAAGACTTGTTACAAGAAATCCTGTTTTGTCATCCAATAACTAATTCAGTTATCTTTACTGCGATGAAAGGTAATGATTGAATGGTCCTTCTTAGTTACAAACCTTCTGATATTGTTGTAGGGTCTCAATCTATGCGTTTTGAACCGAGATTTTGACTTTATGACTAAGTAATTTTTTTAAAGAATGGGAAGTGGAGACGATTGATTCAATTATCATTTTTTCATTGTTTATTTGGTACATTAATGGTCTGCTTTTTATCTTTAAAGCATGTTTAACTCGTTATTTGAAACAAGATACCTCAACCAAACTGAGATATTTGAGGTATTAGGATGGTTAACAAACAATTTTATTCTGCTGCCCTCCAGAATATAAAAAATGTATTTTTAAATATTTAATGGTACCGTAAAGGTGACATTCTTTTCCTTGTATTTTAGATGAAAAGAAACTGTAATTTCTTAGATTTTATATAGAATTACAATTAAAATGAAGGGTGGGGTTTGGTGACAATTTGGTTCGACTAGGTCCAGAAGATGAACTTTTTGTCGTACCTCAGAATAGAATCTTAGGATACAGAGTTTTTTTAGCAGAAATTCCTTAGCATATAAAATTCATCTGAGCATGATCAACTTTCTCTGAAAAATGTAAACTATTCCCATCTTGTAGAATAAATGACAGAACAGACGTTGTCCCGTTATAATTGCCAATATCACTCTTTAAATTCAGCCTTATCTGGGTTCCTCGTATTTTTTGTTTTCTTCCATGAAAATCTTATGAGTCTTTTGGACTGGCTAAGACCAAGAATGAATCGCCTAGTCGGTCTTTGTTCGATTCTTGTTTTGTATGCCCAATAAATGTATCATTGGCATTCTTAATCATGATTTTGGACTTAGGAATTTATATTTTTTGCTGAGGTATCTGAAGGTTGCATTGAGTGTCCTAGAATAAATCAGAAGGTAATTGGTTTCCTTCCCAATTGCTTTCATGACAGGGTCATTATCTTGCCAGACATTCATTTTTTTCTCCTTTAGTACCGTTCTTCCGATTTATTTCAGAGTTTAATAAAATGGCTATGACTACCACGTGGAAAATATTGGAGTATTTATCCAATAAAATGGACAGTCATTTATTGAAGTCAAAAATACCCATCTCCACCTTTTTCTTTAAGTTAGATTCCTCCATGGACCAATTTAATGTGTTTCTCTCTATGAGAATCTTAATTTTGGCTCATTAACTGATTTTTCAGAACATGTTATTTAATTTTTCAAAATATACAAGTGCGCAAAACTATTCATTTTTTCTAAAACAATATAAAATTTTTTTGTTCTGTAACATTTTTTCTGGAAATATTTTCCCATAAAAAATTCTTTAACTTTTCGACGGATTTTTTTCGTATGTGGCCCACCATTTTGGATGCATTCACATTTATATTCAAAAAACCTCTATACATAATTTACAGGTCAACTCTCGTGGGCATGATTTCTTTACTTAAAGCATAAATTCAAAAAAGATTTCGAAGTGAAAAATCGAAATAAAAAAAATAAATTTTTTGGACAAAATCATACGTAGTTTTTCAAAGTATCATTTTTCGAAAAATCTGATAACAGTTTCTGAAAGTTAAATCAACATTTTTTAAATTCGTTTTTTAGCCATAATACAACTGTTGAACACTGCAGTGAAAACTGTCCATTCAGGACTTAATGGGTTAAAAAGCTGACACAGAGGTGATCTACTTTTCATTTTCTGGCAACACTAAAAATACTTTTCGTAGCGAATTTTGAAAAAACTTTTCTTTTAATTTGAAAGTAATTTTTACTAAAGAACGATTCATTTATGAAATTTTCAATGTACTGTTGATGATATGTGGCTGTTGTAGATAAGACGTAACATAGAGGTTCGACTGAGCTCGACTTTTTCCGAAGCGCAATCGGAATATTGAGAAATAGCCATTTTAATCTCAGAATATTAGCATTTAAATGTTTAAAAATTTCCAAAATAAATTCTACATGCATAAAAACGCATTCGTTAACATAGATACTTTTAAAAATTACGTTTGAACTGAATTCTGGAGGGCTGCAGCATAGAAATTCTACAAATTTTATTTTCCTATATTTTTGACCCGCTCTCATGTGTACGCTTATATACAACTTCCGGTATTTCAAGGTTAAATATGTTCAATTTTAAGATCGATGTCGAATTTCGAAAATAGAACATATTCAATTTATGATACACAGAATAAACAATGAAAACTGTGACAATCGAATGTAAATTTAAAGTCAATCAAAATGGGTAACACGTTACCTACATAACCTGCAAAATTCATCTACATCCAAAAGTTTTGCCATCTATATCCGATGCAGATCGGTGCATTCATCATGCGTGCAGGTCAAAATACAGACAAATCAAAAAGCCGAAGGTAAAAAAACCTGGTGCGGGTCAAAAAACTGACAGTCAAAAAATCGACAATCGAAAAGCCGACAGTAAAAAAATCGACGCTTCAAAAGTATGTGTCGACTTTTCAATTGTTGGTTTTTTTGACTGTCGGTTTTTTGACATGTCGGCTTTTTTATTTGTCGGTTTTTCGACCCGCATCCAAAAAATGTATAGTCATAAAGCCGACAGTCAAAAACCCGACATTTTTCTAAGTGTTTTTTTACCGGCTTTTCGATTATGGGTTTTTTGTTTGTCGGTTTTTTGACTTATCGGCTTTTCTTTTTCTCACGTGTTCTATCCACACCCTTCAATTTGAATGTTCATGATGAAAATTATTTTAAAAATTCCAATCCAATTTTATTTTGAGTTTCTCGGTAAATTTTGGAAAATCCCCCATCGTTTTTCCTGGTTGAAAAATATGTAACAACAAAAACTTAAAAAACCATAAAGGATTTTTTTTATATCCGAAACACTTGGAGGATTTTTTCGAAATTTCGAAAATATTCTTAAATAAATGCAAATAATATTTTTTTTTAAACTGTTTTGATGTCACATTCATAACTCAGGCCAAGAAAATGAAACCGATCTTTTTATTCAGAAATCTATACTTTTCCTAAGGTTCACGATACGGTAGAGGTAAAAAATAGCATTATTTTTGTCCATTTTTAAGGTTATGTAAGATCTTAATGTCCGAGTCTTCCTCTCTCAAAAATGGCGTTACTTTGTTGACTATCTTTTCTTTTCAGTGATATTATGCAATTTTAAATTTTCAAATTTTCCTACATTTGAAAAGTCTTGGAAATAACATAAGTATGATACAACAACAAAAGTTTTAGATTAACAAATATTAAAATTGGGGAATTATGTAAAATATTAATAAGTTTATGTATGAAAAAACGTATATCATTAAATTCGAGGTCAGTTATCAAGAATTTACCAGAAAACAAATGAAGAGTAGCTTTAAGTCAGTTAAAAATGCAATATTAAAACCTCAACTTCACTATTAAATAAAACAAAATGTAATGAGAATACGCGGGTTAAGAATTATTACGAACTTGTAAGTATAAATAACTTAAAATATATTATTTCCACGATTTACTAGATTGAAGAAAATTTATAAACTAAAAATTTCACGACCTCAGCCAAAAGAAAGATAATTGAGAAAAAACTTAACGCAGTTTGAGAAAAAAAATCATATACCTAACATATAACCTCAAAAATTGGCGAAAATTGTGTATTTCTCATTTTTAAAACCAGATTGGGATTCAGCAACTCGAAAACCTTCGGAAAAATGTACTCCGGTTTGCACAAGTTAAAATTTTGTTGGCTTGTGTGCGTGCGGGTAAAAAAACCGACAATCAAAAAGACTACATTTAAAATACCGCCACTTCAAAAATTGTCGATGTTTCTATTTTTTTATGTGTCGGTTTTTTTACCGGCACCCGCTTGTCTAATCATTATTAAAAAGAAAGTGAAAGGTAAATACTACAAGGAAGGTTACTCAAAGTTATTATTTCACGTGTAATTAAAATAATATAGTTGAACGATTTTCATAATTTTAAAACCGTCTGTATTTAAAATCAATTTCGCAACAAAAATTTACGAAAAAACTATTTCTCTTTGGAGATTTACATTTTTTTGCGTCAAAATAATGTAATTGACCTTCTCTCGTTTACTTCAGATTTGCGTAATCATTTTTATTTTACTATTTTAAATAACAAATTTAGTAAATTTTCAGTTTTGTTAATGAAAATTACAAAATATTTTCGAATTTACGAGCTGAGATGAAAATTTGTTTATCAAATAGTGAAAACTAAACTATTTTTATAAAATAAATAATTTTTTAAGTTTTTGTAAAAAAACAATAGATCTATTGTAAATTAAATAATTTTTGTTACTTCACTATATAGTATAGTAACGATAGGAAAAGTAATTTCTATAAATATTTGTTTTAAGAGACATGAAAGGTTTTTTGTCGTGTTTATTACAAATGTATATTTTAATAGAATCATTTGTTATTTTAGTCTTAAGTAAAAATGTTGAAGCGCGACATTTGGATCTTTTCAAAATCTTTTTCACCTGCGTCAAGTGTCAAGGAGAATTTCCTCTGAAATAGTAACATTTGTCATGCTTCGACTATGTTTTTTTTTCTGTATAAATATTTATATATAATTGGGGCAGATATTACAGGTGTATATTTTTTACGTAATACTCAAGCAATACTTCTCACATCTGGATGCTACATGTGCTATCAATTGCTGGGTTTGTAAATAACGATGTATGTTTATTTTTATGTTAAGTTTGTCGCGTTACGTTGTTACTAAGATAGTTTATATAGAAATCAATGTTGCGTAATGGAATAAATGTGAAAGAAATGTAATATATTAATTCGCGATTTATATTATGTATTTTAGTATAATTTTCTCTGCAATTTTTTACAATTTATAAGATTTCCAATAAAATAAAATACAATTTTATAACACAAGTTGGGAATTTGACTTAATTTTGACTTCTGAAAGACGCCATCTCCGACAATTTTAAATAAAATGTCATAAATATATAGGAAATACAAATGAAATAATATTAAAACACAACTAATTCTAGTTATTTTATATCACTAAGAAAAATTATCGTCGACGATATTAGGGCATTTTCGAGAATAATTAGTAATTTTATATATTCGTAACCATGTCAATCGTATAGAGCAATTGTAAAGTACTTACCATTTTAGTAGTGGAAACTGGAAGTAAAATTCAACATTCCTAATACATAAAGATAGTTCAAAAGATAATTAGTCATTTCTTATACAAAAGAATTTTATTTCCAAAATTTATAATCGTCCGTAAATCGATTAAATAAAATACGTGATTAGTCTACTGTACAACATTTTCTGCTAAATCTAACAACATAAAATTCGATTACCGTATTTACATATTTCCTTTACATCGTGTCATCCTCAAACTGATTATCTCGTTTCACGTCGCAAAAATCAATCGGTTCCGAACTCGATGATAAAAGTCGAGATAATGTTTTGAGCATTTCTTTTTTAATGCTTGCAACCTCGGGTGGTACATTCTCCTTCGTAACTAAACCGTAATTCAAATTACCACCCACTGGTAAATTTTCAACGTAATAATTAACCACAGCCCACATGAAGTCACGGAACCTCAAAATCGTCATTGCCGTTCTGGAAAAGGATGTGTTGTTATCACTTCAATAATATATTTCTACTAACATTTTCAGAGTTTTCTATCCCAGTATTAAGTTCTTTAGTTAAATCGTAACATAAATGAAACTTAAATAATATATTCAATGATGTAGTATCATACTACGGTAATCGACGTACATAATTTTCAATCAGTTTTATTTAAAATTTTCGAATAAAATATATCAATCCATTAACGCCTGAAAGAATTTTTTTTCCTTCTATTTCAATCAAGAATTTCGTATAAAAATCAAAGTTTCATCCCATTTTCAAAATCATCTTCAAGGTTCCAGGTCAAAATGTATTTCAGTCATCAGAAATTCAAATATGGCGTCACATTTGAGAAACATTGGGAAATACATTAACATTTTAAACAGTAATGATTTAAATTCTTTTCTACAAAAACTATTAATTTTTAAAAACAAAATTGAAAAGACAAACAATGCTTAGAATTCATCAAATAATATGCCAACATTTTTTCAAAATAATTATAAAATTTTTAAACAAAACTAAGATAAAAAAAGTTATTCTTTTCAGTATTTTTCGAGCTATTGAGATTCTATTGAAACGATAGACAAAGATGGATGAAATATTTGAATTTTAAGAAAAAATGTTACCTTTATACCTCACATCATTATCACGCCCTTAATGAACATTTATTTGAAAACTTCGTACACAAGAAAACATTTTCGGCCGTGTTTAGTGTCGGAGTAAGGCTGTTTTGGCCGTGGGGCTATAAATGGCGATTAAAACTCGAAATCGTTAAAAAGAAAGTTTCTATAAATATATACACCTTTGTTATATTATTAAGAACATTTGTGTCTAATTTTTAGACGTTTAAGTTATTTATTGATTAACTTTATGATTTGCATAAGTTGTCAAAAGTAAACAAATCTGTACTCTTTTCATTTTAAGGCTTCCGTATCGAAAATGGTGCAAGATACGCCAAAAATGTACTCATCCTTTTTTGTAGAGTACAAAATTTTCTACAAAAAAGTCCTAGAGAGGCCTAGTCTAAAGTTAATAGATTAGTCGCTAGAAACTTTAACATAAAAGTTGACCATAACCGTTCTCTAATCCCTGATATTTGACGCAAATTCAAGAGTTGCTCATGGCTAACCTACTAAGTTTAGACAAGAACTCTGCGGGACTTTTTTCTAGAGAATTTAATGCACTGCAAAAAAGGTTCAGTACATTTTTGTCGTATCTTGCACCATTTTCGATACGGAAGCTTTAAAATGAACAAAGTACAGATTTGTTTACTTTTGACAACGTTTGCAAACCATAAAGTTAATCAATAAATAACTTAAACGTCTAAAAATTATACACAAATGTTCTTAATAATATAACAAAGGTGTATATATTTATAGAAACTTTCTTTTTAACGATTTCGAGTTTTAATCGCCATTTATAGCCGCACGGCCAAAACAGCCTTACTCCGACACTAGACACGGCCGAAAATGTTTTCTTGTGTAGATGCTCTAATTGAAAAATCCTTCGGCACTTTTATGGTATTTTAACAAAAATAAAAATGAAACTTCATAGAAATTATCGACGATTATACTAAACATTTTACACATTTTTTAACTATATTTTAAGAAAATGTATGTTTGATAATAAGTTACAAAAAATTTGAAAAAAAATTTAATATACACTGCCGATAAAACATTTGGAAACATGTGATTGATAAATATTAATTCATTATTCAGAAAAATCCCGGTATACCTCTATAAAACCTATAAAACGACTTTGGATCATATATGTTTCAATGTTAAAAACTTCTCCCAGAAAAAAGATGCACAAAACTTACCAGGCACACTTTTGTAGAAAATTTTCTCTACTTTTCAATAGCGTCGAAATTTTTAGATATTATCAATAACAAAAAGAATTCCGGGGAATTACTAAAAATAAACATTTTGTAAAAGTAACAAATTGTTTATTGGCAGAACAATCGTACTAAACAAAGGTAAAAAGTATTTTTTATCATATAAAGTTAGTATTTTATCTGATATTTCAAATGCTGTTGGATTTTTTCAAATTCAAACATTTTTGAGCAGCAGTGTATTTTGTGTTCATTGTAATTTTTATTAGTAATTGAGTTTTGGATAAAAATAACTTTAACTACAATATTTGAAATTCTTTTCCTCGAAAAATATAAATTTGGAAAACAACAAAATAAGCTTAGAATTCATCACAGATTACGCCAAAGTTTCTTTCACACTATTTCGTAATAAATTGAAATTTTGAAGTAACAAACCATTCATAACAAATTTCTCTAAATATCACCAAAGAAATTTGAAGAAATTGCACTTTTTATCGATGAAATTTTCTTTTCAATTTTTTTAAGTTTATAATTTTTTAGTTAAAGCGTTTGAATATGTCTCAAAGTAATTTTCAGTTAGTACACTATTTTGAGATCGTTACAATGATGAATTGTTTCATAAAATTCAAATAGTTTATCCATTTTTGTCCATAGATTCAGTAGAATTCGATAGCTCGAAAAAAACTGATAAAAAGGAATATTTTCCAATTTTTTCAAGAATTTCGTACAAAAATTTTTGAAAAATTTTGCCAGATGGCGCCATATTGTAATTCCTGATTGCTGAAACTCAATTTTGACTTCGGAATTTTGAAGTATAGTAAGATATTTTAATACCTTTCAATTTTGTTAGGAAATACTTGACTGAAAGTGAAGCAAAAAAAATGCCATTTCAGACGTTAATGGGTTAAAATATTTGTTAAAATAAAAGAGGACACAATTGTGTAATAATTGTCTGAATTACACATATTCTATCATTTTTTTTTATCGATATCATACATAAAATAAGAGCTTTTTCTCATTTTCCAAGCTCTCTAGCAAATCGAAAAATGAAAATATCATAATGAAACCTAATTACAATACTATTTTTGAGTATGCTATTGATCTATGTGGTCAAAGTTGAATTTCCTTTCCGTAGAAAAACAATATAATATAATCTATTTTCGAAAATAAGGCTAGGAAAAACATCACTTGATATAATCAATACACTTGAAAAAAGTTTACACGAAAAGTGTTCTCGAAATTTCTCTAAAAGATTGAAAATAAGTTAAAACAAAAATTTTAAACGTAACAAATGCAGTTACACCAATCCTCGACTACGATTGAATAACCAACTCTATAATCACACCTTTAAATGACAATTTTTCAAGCTAAAAATGTTGTATTAACTCATTAAGTTGATAGATTCACTTTTTATTATTGCCTTTCGAGTTTTATTTACAAAAGCAATCAAATCGATGAATATTTGCTTAAATTTGATCTACTCTACTATTTTCGTGTATACTTTTTCGAATGAATGTATTCAAAATTGTAATTAAATGTGTTCTAACACAAAAAATGCTGATTTGAAATAAAAAAATCGACTTATTTTACTTTATAAATTATGTTTATATTAAAATTTTATTGTAAATGATTTCGGGTTTCAACCAAAAGTGCATAAAATTATCCAAAATTACTAGACTATTATCATTTTCCGTCTACAGTCAATCTAACCTCAAAAAATGTTATTATAGTAATATACAATACTAAAAAAAAAAAAGAACCAATGGCAGCAAGAACTTTCCTTTGTGTTTTTTATAAGAAATTATATGCGTATGTTTTGTCATTAATCACTTATAACTGTAAAATTTAAAAATTAGGGAACATTTCCGCTATTATGGGCCGCAATTTCAAATTTTATAAACCTAACCACAAAATATTTAACTAACGAAACAAAGAAACATACGAATACTCAGAAATAACAAAAGATATTTAATATTATATTTAGCATTGCATCCGCCATTTTCAATTCTGTTTTAAAAAAATCGTTAATTTTTAGTATTACATTATTCATACTTATTTAACATCCCTAAATTATTGCTCTTAATATAAAAAATCCATTGACTAAATGTCTATGTAGCAAGGACAATTAAACACGAAATAAAATATCTAAAAAAACTCTGAAGAGACAATTAATCGAAAAAAAAACAATCGCAAATTTCAGTGCAGAAAATTACAGAAACTTGACATTTTACTCTTTTGTGAATTTAGTATGAGGAAATGGTTAAAACTTAATCTAATTAAAATCTGGTTGTGGTATCTAAAGTATTGAATCATACATTTAAACAATCGATTATATAATACTTCCATGTGGTTGATGCATTGAGAAAAAAAAATAGTAATATTTATCAAATACATGATTGCCTGTTAGCAGACAAATATTAAGTAATGCCAACTACATTTTAGTTGAATTAACTAAATGTTGTTGAATCGGTATCATTATGTAGTTGGAAACACAAATTTGTAGTTGCATTAACTAAATATTTCGGTGCTAATAGTCAAAATTACTATTTTTTTCAGTGTGGCATGCAATATTAATATCATAACTAAAAAACTAATAATAGGATATAATATTCTGAAAATGTAATTAAGAACAGTGTTTAAAAAAGATATAATTGAAAGAATACTCACTCTCTGTCGCATACAAAGGAAATGTTAGAATTCTCTACAACTTGAAGCAACACTTTATCTCGACGATAATTTCCATTTTCATCATAATACTGCAATTATATTAAAACGGATGAGATTAGTGTAAATAATACGTAGTTTTTTATGCCGTAATAGATATCAATAAATGATAAAGTTACTAATATCACTGCCGAAGTCTGAACGTATCAAGTAATTATTGAAATAAATTTGTTTTTATGAGTAAGATGTTTTTTTTAGTTCGAAAATTTATTCTTTCTACTATACCTTCAAGCATTCAACTTCTTTTTGACTGAATAAAAGCGCGGTCACGTGTGATATAAGACTGCTTTCACGCACTATCGTCATTCGTCTTTCTTGATAGTGTATTTTTTGGTAATAAAGTAAGAACGACGTCGGCCAGGACTTGCGCTTATAATTCACACTTTCAGGTGAAATTTGCGTATTTGAGCCATCCCTATATCATAAATATTGTTTTGTAAATATCAATTTTACATAAAAAATACTCTCTAAATCTGAATTAGTTAAAAACTACCAATCAGGCAATGAAAAGTGAGTCACCAAATGAATTAGTAATCATTTTTGCTAAGAAAAGGTTAAACCTTACTACTTTATTACTAATTCTATTAACTACAGAAATAAACGTAGAATTTTACTAATTAATTAGTATTTTCGTACTATTTGTCAGTAAAAACTTACTAAATGACAGTAACCCACTTTTCAATGTAAATAAGTCGTTTTTTTTTCATTCAAGTTTAGAGAGTTGTTAAGAATGACGTCTGTCATTTTTGTTCTAAATTCTTTTTATGTATTTGAAATCAAAATTGTATTAATTTAAGTATTTTTACACAGTTAATAGAACATGCGACATGACCTTTGTCAGTATTAACATTTCTTACTCGGCAATTGTAGAGTTGGCAGTTTTCGTCACTCTGCCATTACGTATTTCGAAATCCCTCTTTTTTAGAATCCTGTCGATTCCTGATAATAGAACACCTCTAACTAGTTCTTCTAGTTCAGCGAATTTATTTACTGGTGCGCTTGAACTATACCATAGCGACCCATCTTCGATCATTCCAGATTCAACCAAATGTTTCACATTAAGATCTCTGGTTTCTATAATAAAAGTAGTAAACATTTGCCATACAGTTTTATGTAATTTTCGGATTGTATGGGTAGTTAAAAACATTTGTTTGTAAATTTGTATTTCTGATTAAATATTAACATTTTTTAACCTCGTTTTCGTTGTTTTAATTATACGTCCTTTTTAATTCTATTTAAATGCTCATTTTCATTCAAAAATGTTTAATAAATATATAGAACGAATCTTTTTTTTACATTACATTACAATAATCTAATTTATAGATCACTGATGTTACTTAACGATGTATTGTTAATTAAATACTTTTTCTGATGAATAAATAAAATTTCTATGCATTTGTTAGTAGCTCGATGCGGCAGATGTTTTAATACCTGGCAATCTTTTTCCGTTTTCTGGGATATAAATTTATTTCTAGTGTATAAATACGTATACAGCAATTAAAAAAGGGTGAGAAGTGGATTCAGAGGGATTAAAATAGATTCAATTGAATTCGTCCAATAGAGTGGTTAAAAAAATCGATTTTTACTTTCGTGTGGATTCTGTAGAACATCGAGAAAAAAATAACCGTGTTTTTTTCTTAAACGACACGAATCCTGCCCAAAAATGAAATTCCGATTTAAAATGTTAGAATTAGTAAGTTAACGTAAAAAAAACGTAAAAAGTCGTCTTTTTTCAACATTCTACAAGAATTCACTCGAAAATAAGAAAAAAAATATATTTTTTGTTTTTTTAACCACCTTAGTGTCCAATCTAAATCCTTTTGAATCCAAAGATACTTTTACAAAACTCTGAATCCCGCCGAATCCAGAAAATTGAATTGATAACAATCACGAATCAGCTTGGATTAAAAAATAACAATTGAATTCAAAGCATTCAAGGACATTGACAATGAACATTTGAGATTAGGAATTCGAAAGGATTAAAATTCACTTGGATTCGAACTCTGGCATTCGATAACATTGACGTAAATCCAAATCGATACATTTGTATCCGTATGAATCCATGACAAATTATGAATTCAAAATTTGAATCCATCTGAATCATTTTTCGATTGCTGGGCTATCTAATTTATATATAAAAGTAAAGAAAACACATTTGTATAACCCTTTCCGGCACGGTGGCTAATATGTTAGTCACCTGAACCCAGTTGAAAATTTGAGTTTTTAAAGACAAAATAATGCATTTGCGCCCGATTTTGATTAAATCCAATGTAAGTGGAAGTTGAATAAGTGCTTAACATTGCTTATAAGTTAATATTTATGTAATATTATCATTTATAAACAAAGAAAGAAAAGCGTCATTTTTATAGAAAAAATGCAGTCCCTGGAAAACATTCAATTGGATCGAGATGAAACAGGGTACTTTGAATTCAGATTTTAAAATTCAAAATGTCGGATTCAATATGACCGGCCAAAAATGAAAAAATTACCTGATCGAGATGAAAGTGGGTATTAACGGGTTTTTAAGATCGCTGATTAGGAATCTGAATTCAGATTTTGAAAATTCACAATGGCAGTTTCAATATGATGGACCGCAAATGAAAAAATTACCTGTTCGAGATAAAACTGGGTACTAGGGGGTTTTTGGCCATCTTCGATCCCGCATTTTGAATTTTCAAAATCTGAGTTCAGATTTCTAATCAGCGACCCAAAAAAAAAACGAGTTCCCAGTTTCATGAAAAATGGTTTATCAGAAAAATGTGTGCCGGAAAGGGTTAATCCGGATTAAAAAAAAATTACATTGAAATATTATTTTAATAACTGGTATATTTCCGAATAAAACAAAATCTATTCCTGGTTACGATCAATTTTTCTCTTTTCGTAGTCTTGATCACAAACCCAAATTTTAAAAACGCGTTTCAAAAATGTCTACTTCATCCTTAAGAACTGTCGACGTTAGATTAATATTATTTCAGTCGAAATAAAACCTGTAATGTTTTAACTTCAAAAATGAACCTAAAAAACAAAGTCATTTTTGAGGTTATGACGTCGTTTTTTTGACTAAAGGCCCTACGTGCAATGTATTTACATAAATTGTAGTCGTTAAGTTTGTAAACTGACGTTATGCGCATACTGTGTACCTCCTATAATATTCGTTTTTATCGTCCTTCAATACGATTAAAGCAACGATAAAAAATTACGTGTAAAAATTATCCATTTAGTTCTTCAAGTATTACCACTATTACATTTATATTATTTTGTAATTAATACTATTAATTTATTAACTCAAATACTGTATAAGATAAGTTATGTAATGATAAAATGTATTATATTTTTGACGAATATATGAAGATATATGTACACCGATTAATGTAATAAAACTATGTATATTATTTTGTGTTTAGTTACTTTAGATAAAGATAAGTTGTTTCTAGTTCGTAGCTATATGGAGAAATCCACAGAATTGGTCGATTTTGACTTATAAAGATACAACTTTTCACATACCATGCACACCCTATCCTATAGACTATTTTATTGGAAATTTCTTTAAGAGCAATTATATTCTTGCGTGATTCGTTTTATTCTAATGCCGTAAGAGTTAAAGGTCATAAACGAAAATTAATTTAGGCAATCTTTGAAAAAGCTGCTCGGTCGAAAGAATGAAAAACAGTAACAATTTTCGATGTATTTTTTCCTCTTGAATACAAATATGATGATAGCAGTTCACAATCGATTATATTTTGGCGGCCATCTTGAAAAACCAGCCGAAAAGGAACATTTTTTAACTTTTTTTTTGCAATTATTTCGAAAATTACAATTAAGCCACGTTCGTACAGTTTCAAACGATTTCTTGTTGCAAATTTGTAGTAATTTTATTTTTAGAATTATCCAATTCAACAGGCTTGATTTCAAAAAATTGAATTCGAGAATTATTTTTTGCAACAAGGTTTTATTCTAACAAAGGTTCAAATAATTTTCGGTCCTTTATTAATTGCCGATCGTATTGACGATACGACAGATTTTATTTGTCTAAAACTCGTATTTTTAGTAAAAATAATGACTACCAACGAAAGTCGTATTCAGGCCGGAAGAAATATCCTTTGGTTAAGCCATTCACTATTTTAGTAGATTTTTACTCTTCTGGTGACGTAAATACGTCCCATCGAAAATCAAAACAAGCACGTTTGTTGATTTAAATTTTTGAAAGTTTTTCAAAATATTTTTAAGGACTTTTGCATCGACAGCAAAGTAATACTTGATTCTAAAAACTGTTTAGACGTGAAAGAAAATTGTAGAGTATTTTTGGGGGCTGCATGACTAAATCACTTTGCAAAAATAACTTTACAAAAATAACTTCCAAAAAATAACTTAAAAAAAAAATAACTTGAATAAAACTAACTCTAATAATAATAACTTCAAATATCTCTTCAACTCAACACAACATTTGCGAATTATACATAACTCAACGTGTCTGTAGATGCATTAACAAACATTACAAAAAAGTATTTTTCGAAATTTCTCTCAGATATTCTATAATTGGTCTATTTTTATAATCTCCAACTATATTAAGTAGGCGTTGATAACCTAACCTAACCTAGCCTAAACTAACCTAACTTTATGAATAGTAGTTAAGAATGTATTGAACAATGTTCATATTATATATATATTCAGAAATATTTGAAGTTATTTTTGTCAAATTTATTTTTGTAAAAGTTATTTTTTTTAAAGTTATTTTTCAGAGGTCATTATTGCAAAGTCATTTTTGCAAAATTATTTAGTCTCGACACCTTTTTGGGTGTTCTAATACATATTGAACTATATAATTTTGAGGTTATGTACCAATAAAGTGGGTAAAATGCGAAAAAAATCGGTTTTCACCGGAAAAACTGCACAAAAAATTGTTATTTAGAAGTTGGCCAAATATGACCTTCATAACCTAAAGTATCATTGAAAAATTCGTGGAGAGGAAAGAATTATTTGTGGCTTCGGTTTAGACCCGAAAAGTCTGAAAAAAATCAGGTTTTTTTCTCACACAAAAGCACGTGATCATGAATTTTTTCCGATTACTTGGATTAAACGGTGGAGCCAAAGAATTTTTTTCTAAAAAATACGTTTTTACGATAGGAGCAACCTACAACCACCTAGAGGGCTTAAAATTTGGCTGAAGAGGTTTTCAAATATGTGAGTTCGAATGGCCAATTCAAAATAAAAATCCAGGTGTGGACAGTTTTCAATTTTTTATCCCGCAATAGCCTTTCCCGGAATATTCCCGGGTAATTCCCGGATTTTTCCCGGAGATTCTAAATTTTCGGCTTTTTCCCGGAATATCGGAAATTTCCGGTCGCCAAACACCCTGGATTTGGAATCAGCGACGCCGAAAACTCTCGAGTACTGATTTTCAGGTAAATCGGGACGCTTTTACGAAATTGATCCGCCATATTGGATCCGCCATTTTGAATTTCTGAAAACTGATACCGGAATCAGCGACCTCAAAAACATTAAAGGCGGTACTTTCTCCTTCCATCTTGTTGTTATAAAATTGTAAGATATGTGCAAAACATCGACCGGTTTCGTGGATTTGTCCCTATTAGAAATTCGAAATTTCATAGTCGATTTTTCTTTTTCACAAAATCACTTTTCAAACATTTTTTCTACTCTAAAACTAATCAGACGTACACCTATGTCTTAAAAACTAACTTCGTATCAACAGTTTTAAATCTGTTAACTCGTTAGAAAAAAAACATTTTCGAGTGGCGCGCTTAACCCAATTTCTGGCCAACATTATTTTGTGATTTTCATGTGAATATTTATCTGTGCAATGATAAGCAAAAAAGTTTCAAAATCATATATTTTAACGTACTTTTGTTCGTACTTTTCAAATCTGCTATTCGTTTTGTTCTATGTCGTTTGATTTTTTTCGAAATGGCCGCTAATTTACAAAAAAAAACGTGATTTTTTTAATATTTTTTTATTTGTTTATCCCTTTTTGGACGGGAAGGCCCTTCTTTTTTTTTCAACTTTCAACGCTGTATCTTTTAATGAAATCGGGCTGAAAAAAAATTGGCAGACACCATTTCCGGAAGTTTGAAGCCTCCTATTTCAGATCCCGTCGTTGAAATTGGCCTCCGAAGCAATATAAAACAGTTACAGCCTATTTAAAAAAAAAAGACACGAAATTTTCGCGTTTTTTTAATGAAAAGTCCGCATTTTGAAATTGAAAACGTCTTCCCAGAATATCGTAACCGCCGTAAAAGGTGGCATGGATATCGATTCAAACAAATCCCATTGGGCGTTTTCGAAAATTCAATATGGTGGCGTCAAGATGGCGGCTTAAATATAGGAAAACTATATTTTTCCGATTTATGACATTCTAATCTCAGTAAACCTTCCACAAACTCATTTCAATTACATGATTTCTATATCCAATATGTGTAGAAGTCATAAAAATATACCTGTATGAGAAACAAGAAGACATATTTCGTAGAAAACGTGAAAAATTACAGTTTTCTACGGATAAATCGGCGAATTCAATGGCAATGTATTTTCGTAAAAAAATGCGAAATTCTCATTCAAAAACCGCGAAAATTTCGTGTTTTTTTTTTTAAAAATAGACTGTAACATTGTTATATTGCTTTGGAGGCCAATTTCAACGATGGGATCAGAAAGAGGAGGCTTCAAACTTTCGGAAATGGTATCTGCCAAATTTTTTTCAACCAGATTTCATTAAAAGATACAGTGTTGAAAGTTAAAAAAAAAATAATGGCCTTCCCGTTCAAAAAGAGTTAACGTAGTGGCTAATAATGTTCCCGTTGTCGGATCCTGTGGAATAATAACCACAACTAAAATTTAAGCTAGACAGGATGTCAAAATTCAAAATGGCCAATCCAATATGGTGGCTTTTACACGAAATTTTTACGTTTTTTTTCACTGTATTTTATGTTTTTAGTCCATAACATTTACTTTTTCTATAGATTTCTTTTATTTATCTTAGTTTGATATCGATTATGCAAAAAAATAGAATTTTTTCCACCACTTTTTAATTCCATATCATCTTGTATTGTTATTTTCTTGCGTAATCGATACCAAACTGAGATAGACCTATATTATAATAAAAATATAATATTTTCAGCCATTTTGAATTCCATATCATTTTGTATTCCTATTTTCTAACATAATCGGTATCACACTGAGATAAATATAACAAAACTATTCAAAAAGGAAGCGTGAGGGACTAAAAACATACAAAAAAAAATGACAAAACATTAAAAGTACGTGTAAAAGCCGCCATATTGGCTCGGCCATTTTGAATTTTGACATTCTGCGTCGCTTCAATTTTAGTTATGGTGATTATTCCACAGAATCCAGACACTTCGCCGATCCGACGACGGGAACATTAAGCCAGCACGTTAAACAAATACAAAATTTAAAAAATTACGTTTATTTTGGTAAATTAGCCGCCATTTTGAAAAAATCGAACGTCATAGAACAAAACTGGTAGCAGATTTGAAAAACACGGACAAAAATATGTCAGAAAATATGGTTTTGAAAATTTTTTGCTTATCATTACACAGATAAATATTTTATTAAAAACATTATGGCCGTCTGACATGAAAAGGGTTAAAAATCAGGAGATTCAAGGTTAGGTTATAATTTTTATAGTATCGAATATCAAGTTTGGACGCAAACGACTGAAACTTTAATAAAAAAATGATTTGAATACACTGGACAATATTCAATTTTAAAAATGTGTTTATCTAATAAGATATTTTAGCGATATCGACAAATTCACTAAAAATACATAATTTAAAGATTCTCTTATAGGTTATGGTAACACATTATCATGACGCAAAGGATTATCACTTATTAACCCTTTGAGTCACACAATTCGGAAATAATCGACATTTTTCAAACATGACGTTATACTACATTTTTAAGGTCACTGATTACGAATCCGGGTTAGTTTTCAAAAATTCAAAATGGCGGATCCAATATGGCGGACGACTTTTTTAAAATTCGTCCAATTGGCCTGAAATTTTTTTCTCGGGGTTTTGGGGGTGGCTGTAGTGTAGTCCATGTAATATACCTTCCTATACTACATTTGTGGGGTTCGCTGATTACAAATGCGGGGTTAGTTTTCAAAAATCCAAAATGGCGGATGCAATATGGCGGACGACTTTTTTAAAATTCGTCCAGGTGGCCAGAAACGTTTTACTCGGAGGAATTTTTGGGGTCGCTGATTACAAATCCGAGATTAGATTTCAAAAATTCAAAATGGTGTGGATCCAATATGGAGGACGAATTTTGTAAAAATTCATTAGATTCATTTGAAACTCATCAATGAGGAGTTTTCGGGGTCGCTATTTACGAATCTGTGGTTAGTTTTTGGAAATATAAAATGGCGGATCCAATATGGCGGGCGAATTTTTTTAAATTCATCCAATTGGCCTGAAACTTTTTACTCGGTGATTTTTGGGGTCGCTGATTACGAATCCGGGGTTAGTTTTTTCAAAAATTTAAAATGGTGGATCCAATATGGAGGACGAGTTTTATAAAAATTCATTGGATTCTCTTGAAACTCATCACTAAGGAGTTTTCGGTGTCGCTGATTGCGAATCTGAAATCAGTTTTTGAAAATTCCAAATGGCGGATCCAATATGACGGACGACTTTTTTAAAATTCATGCAATTGGCCTAACACTTTTTACTCGGGGGTTTTCGGGGTCGTTGATTAAGAATTCGTGGTCAGTTTTTAAAAATTCAAAATGGCGGATCCAATATGGCGGACGACTTTTTTAAAATTTGTCCAAATGGCCTGAAACTTTAAACTCGGGGGTTTTTGGAGTCACTGATTACGAATCCGGTCTAGTTTTAAAAAATAAAAAATGGTGGAGCCAATATGAAAGACGAGTTTTGTAAAAATTCATTGGATTCACTTGAAACTTATCGCTAAGGAGTTTTCGGGGTCGCTGATTACGAATCTGTGGTTAGTTTTTGAAAATTAAAAATGTCGGATCCAATATGGCGGGCGACTTTTTTAAAATTCGTCCAATTGGCCTGAAACTTTTTACTCGGGGGTTTTTGAGGTCGCTGATTGCGAATCCGGGGTTACTTTTTGGAAATATAAAATGTCGGTTACAATATATCGAAATACTTTAATAAATGCTTTTTGAAAATACCTTCCTCTTTTTTTCACTCGAGCTGATAGAAATGTCGGAATGTGAATTTTTGTTATCAATTTTTTTTTACATTTTTAGGATATTTTTAAAAATGTAGAGTAATAAAAGGTGAAAACAAAATTTTTTCTAAAATATATACACGTTTTTTAATTTTTATTATTTTTGCCCTTTTTTGAAGTTGTATATTTTAAAAAGGGCATTTCTTAAGACGGCAGGGTTACAAAATTGTTGCCCTATCAAAATCAGACCATGTTTTATTCGATCCGTTCAGTTTTACGATAGTTATGATTTTTTTCATTAGGTGTACTAAAATAAAATATCCAAAATGTCAACTTACTTTGCAAAGTTAATATCCGTGCCGGATGAAGATTGTTCTGCTTACAAAACGTCAATCCCACCTGTTGACCTCTGATGTAGAACGATTCCCACTGTTTATAAATCCACCACATCGCCAGATGATCACTCGTAGGTTGAAAGATGAGCTTAGTCTTCCTTATTTCACTTTTATTTCCAAAAGTTCCTTTAAACAAATCACTGTCCAACGAAAGCACTGACGTTATCGTCACAATTGGATCCAAACACTCGAAAATAGTCGAATAGACCATCGATTTAGCAAGTTTCGGATGGAGTGAAAACGGAGCAATTCTCTTTCCCAAGCTTGTCAAATTTTCATCAAAGTCGAATGCACCCAAGTCCCTCAGATCCGCAACAGCCTTAAACAATGCAGATTGCGGCGGTGGTTGCGGCATACTTCCAAAGAAATCTATAGCATCTTCACTACTAAATAATTTGGCGTCAAGAACTGCTTTTTCCAACGATATTCGCATGATTTCTGGACTTGGATAAGCATTTAAATTCTGATACTTTTCTCGTGTCATAAAATGGTAACTTTCGCCCGGTTGGACTCGGCCAGCTCTTCCTTTCCTACATTTTAACAACGTTAAACAAAATCACATCAATTTTGACTTAGTTCTGTAACAAAAAAAAAGGGGTGGTGATTCTGATAAGATTTCTGACGTAGAAAACGAATCCGACCTTCAAAATGGCTCATCACGTCAGGATTTCTTGTAATATTGGCTTAAATGGCCCAAAAATGGCCATTTTTCGGAAATTTTTGTGGGCAACCAACATTTTTTTTTCCTATTGCCCAATTGCATCGTATAATACTTTATGTAAGCTTTAAAACCCATTTTTGGAAACTCTTTACGATTTTTTTTTAACACAGTTATGTAGATGTGAAAAGTTTTTTAGGCAAATGTAGGCAAATCTTGCCTTCATCGGCTGGACCACTGCTCCAACTTACCATCAATGGTTGGTTGATGACCTCAACTTGCCTTCATTGGCTGGACCACAGCTCCACACAGGCTTCACAGTTTTATATACCTACATTTGCCTAAATGAAAAAATTTCAAATCTACATAACAAGTTGAGCTCTCCAACCAACCATTGATGGTAAGTTGGAGCAGTGGTCCAGTCAGTTTTTAGCTACGAGTAGCCATTTTTTAAATATGGCGACAAAAAGTATTAAAAAATCAAGAAAACTTCAATTTTTCGATCAGTTTTTCATATTATTGACTAGGTTCGAGTTGACTGATCGCTCCGATGACCTGGATCTGGTGGCATAATGAGTTTGACTAAAAGTATACGTGATTAGTTATGAAAAATATAAGATGGCGGATCCAAGATGGCGGATTTTTCGACAAATTTTTCGTCTTCCTAACATTTTCGAGATTATTAGTTGTTTATAGCTGTCGTTATGGACGCAATATTGTTTTTTGCACTTATTTACACTAGTAGCTTATATCCACTACTCGAAATTCAAAATGGTGAATCCAAGATGGCGGACCGAAATGTCAAAAGTTGCTTGTTCGATCTGAAACTGGGTACTTGGGGGGGTTTCTGGGTCGCTGATTACGAACGTAACCTCCGATTTCCAAAATTCAAAATGGCGGATCCAAAATGGCGGTCATATTCGTCATCAGCGACCCAGAAAACCTCCGAATACCCAGTGTCAGATCGATCAAGCAACTTTTGATATTTCGGTCCGCGAAATGATAGTCGGAGCGATCAGTCAACGCGAACCTAGTCGATAATATGAAAAACTGATCGAAAAATGGAAATTTTCTCGATTTTTTATACTTTTTGTCGCCATATTTAAAAAATGGCTACTCGTAGCTAAAAACGGTCTTCGGATTCGAAAAGAGCAGGGTCGAAAACTATAGAATAGACGTGTTCAGAATTATTCATCGTTCTTTTCTATAAGGAATGTGACGACTAAAACGCAGTTGAATTTACGGCATTTCAGGCGGAAACGGGTTAAAAAAATCGTAAAGAGGTTTTTAAAAATGGGTTTTAAGCCTTACATATAGTATTATACGATGCAATTGGGCAATAGGAAAGGAAAAATGTTGGTTACCCACGTAAATGTCCGAAAAATGGCCAAAATGGTCATTTTTGGAGCATTTAAGTCAATATTACAAGAAATCCTGACGTGATGGGCCATTTTGAAGGTCGGATTCGTTTTCTACGTCAGAAATCCGAATCACCATTCCTTTTTTTTGTTACAGAACTAAGTCAAAATTTGCCTGTGTTATTCCAAAACTTACCTTTGGTTGACGTTAGCTTGCGAAACCCAATGAGTCTTCATAGAATTGACACCTTTCTCCTCATTCCAGATCGACTCTCGATGTACACCAGAATCTATGACGTAAACAACATCCGGCACAGTAATTCCAGTTTCCGCAATATCTGTTGCCAAAATAACTTTACGATAACCCGGTGGCGGAGGATCGAAGATCTTACTCTGTCCGATATGCGGCAACTTCGAATGTATCGGAACAATCAACAAATTTTCTGGTGCTTCTTCTAACAGCGATTGGACGTAAGAAATTTCATTCCATCCTGGCAAAAAACACAGAATTGCACCGGACGGTTTATTTCGGTTGATGTATTGCACAAGTTTGGTAATTTCTTCGCAATTGGTGAAAACATCTCTGTCATTCTCTTCCGATTCGATGAACTTTTCTTGCGAATCAATTCCAAGCCGTTGCATGTCTTCGGAAAAATGCATTTTCACCGGATGCAACATTCCTGGAACGTCGATCGCTGGACATTCCAAAAAGTTTTGAAACAGTTCAGCGTTGATTGTTGCTGACATGACGATGACTTTCAATGACGAGTTACAAAGTATTGCTCGTTTTAGGAGCACCAACAACATGTCGACGTCAACTTTTCTTTCGTGTGCTTCGTCAAGAATTACGTGCGAATATCCGTGCAAGTGAGGATTTTCTTGTAACCGCTTCAGAAGTATTCCTAACAAATTTTTATTATCTCATTAACGCCAAGAAGGACACTTTTTTCACTTAAATTTCAATCAAAAATTAAATATGAAAATCCAAGTTCAAATTGAAAGGTACATGTCTTACTATTTTCGAGCTGCTGTTGTCAAAATTGAGCTATCTCAACCCTTTAACGCCGAGAAGTCCTGAAATTCTACTTCAACTTCTTAAGTATATAAATTGTACAAATAATTTTTTGTTTTTTTCTAAACTAACGTATCTAGACGTTTTAGAGGTCGCTCTTCTCGATTAACGGGTTTGGAGCATTTAAAAATAAGTCTTTTCACTAGATTTTTAATATTTTTTGTAAAAATATCGTTTTTTTACGACTTTTTTCTCAATGAATCCAAATTTTTTAAAAATTCTGCGCTTCCACCGGATTCTAAAGCACAAAATCGGTGGACCCGATAGTTGTAGTAAAGAGTTGTGGTGGAAAACAATTTTTTTTCAAAGCTTGGCGCATCCAAAGGGGCGGCAGCAATGACAATTTTTTTTTTAAACATGACAAATTTTTATCTCGGAAACTATAGACTTTAGAGAAATTTTTCTCAGAACAAAAATGTCTTAGAATTGGCCAAAGAGAACAAATTTTAGAACATATTTGACTTAGAATTAGTTAAAGAATACACTCAAATTATTTCAAATTTTTTAAATGACGTTTCAAAATTTCGATTTTTTGAATTTTTGAAAAACAAAAAATTGCATCAAAACATTCTAACAAAATTTGAGGGTATTCTTTGGCCAATTCTAAGACATTTTTGTTCTGAGAAAAATTTCTCTAAAGTCTATAGTTTCCGAGATAAAAATTTGTCACGTTTAAAAAAAAAATTGTCATTGCGGCCGCCATTTTGGATGCACCAAGCTTTAAAAAAATTGTTTTCCTCCACAACTCTTTAGTACAACTATCGGGTCCACAGACTACGTGCATTAGAAGCCGGTGGAAGCGCAGAATTTCATTGAGGAAAAATGTCGTAACAAAAAGATATTTTTACAAAAAACATTATAAATCTAGTGAAAAGACTTATTTCTAAATGTTGTAAACCCGATAATCGAGAAGAGCGACCTCTGAAACGTCCAGATACGTTAGTTTAGAAAAAAACAAAAAATTATTTGTACAATTTATATACTTAAGAAGTTGAAGTAGAATTTCAGGACTTTTCGGCGTTAAAGGATTAATTAGAAAATTAAATATGGCGATTTAAATGTCAAAATAACGCGAGAAATCGAGAGTTCTTTTTTATAAAACATTTTTTCGCAGCGAAAGAATATTTGTTGTCAGAAAATTTCTTCATTAAACGTGGACCCAATAGATACAGGATCAAAATAAATTTTTTATATATTTAAAAACTAACATGGTGATCACAAAATGGCGACTCCAATGACAAATTTCTAATTAAAACTTAACAATTGTTTTTCTTGAAAACTATAGACTTCAGAAAAAATTTGTTTAAGAATAAATACGTTTTAGAATGAGTGAAAAAATCCTCTTTTCTTTTACCAATTCGAAGACATTTTTGTTCAACGGAAATTTTTTTAAAAATCCTCTCAAATTTTTCCAGAATATATTGTTACAATTTTTTCTTTTTCAAAAATTCGAAATTTTTAAAAAAGTCCAAAAAATCTGCAAAAATTCGAGAGTAATCTTTGACCAATTCGAAGACATTTTTGTTCTACGAACATTTTTTTTAAAATCCTCAAATTTTTCTAGAATGTATTGTTAAAATTTTTTATTTTTCGAAAATTCGAAAATTCGAAATTTTTAAAAGTCGTCGAAAAAATTTGAGTGTATTCTTTGACCAATTCGAAGACATTTTTGTTCTACGGAAATTTTTTAAAAAATCCTCTCAAATTTTTCCAGAATGTATTGTTAAAAATTTTTATGTTTCGAAATTCGAAAAATCGAAATTTTTAAAAAAGTCGTCCAAAAAATCTGAAAAAATTTGAGAGTATTCTTTGACCAATTCGAAGACATTTTTGTTCTACGAAAATTTTTTCTAAAATCCTCAAATTTTTCTAGAATGTATTGTTAAAATTTTTTATTTTTCGAAAATTCGAAAATTCGAAATTTTTAAAAGTCGTCGAAAAAATTTGAGTGTATTCTTTGACCAATTCGAAGACATTTTTGTTCTACGGAAATTGTTTCTAAAATCCTCTCAAATTTTTCCAGAATGTATTGTCACAATTTTTTATTTTTCGAAAATTCGAAAATTCGAAATTTTTAAAAAAGTCGTCGAAAAAATCTGAAAAAATTTGAGTGTATTCTTTGACCAATTCGAAGACATTTTTGTTCTACGGAAATTTTTTTAAAAATCCTCTCAAATTTTTCCAGAATGTATTGTTAAAAATTTTTATGTTTCGAAATTCGAAAAATCGAAATTTTTAAAAAAGTCGTCCAAAAAATCTGAAAAAATTTGAGAGTATTCTTTGACCAATTCGAAGACATTTTTGTTCTACGAAAATTTTTTCTAAAATCCTCAAATTTTTCTAGAATGTATTGTTAAAATTTTTTATTTTTCGAAAATTCGAAAATTCGAAATTTTTAAAAGTCGTCGAAAAAATTTGAGTGTATTCTTTGACCAATTCGAAGACATTTTTGTTCTACGGAAATTGTTTCTAAAATCCTCTCAAATTTTTCCAGAATGTATTGTCACAATTTTTTATTTTTCGAAAATTCGAAAATTCGAAATTTTTAAAAAAGTCGTCGAAAAAATCTGAAAAAATTTGAGTGTATTCTTTGACCAATTCGAAGACATTTTTGTTCTACGGAAATTTTTTAAAAAATCCTCTCAAATTTTTCCAGAATGTATTGTTAAAAATTTTTATGTTTCGAAATTCGAAAAATCGAAATTTTTAAAAAAGTCGTCCAAAAAATCTGAAAAAATTTGAGAGTATTCTTTGACCAATTCGAAGACATTTTTGTTCTACGAAAATTTTTTCTAAAATCCTCAAATTTTTCTAGAATGTATTGTTAAAATTTTTTATTTTCGAAAATTCGAAATTTTTAAAAAAGTTGTGCAAAAAATCTGAAAAAAATTGAGAGTAATCTTAGACCAATTCGAAGACATTTTTGTTTTCTAAAGTCTACAGTTTTCAAGAACAAAAATTCTTAAACTTTTCTAGATTTCAAGACTAGTAATTTTTTTTCTTGAAAACTGTAGACTTTAACAAAAATTTCCGTAGAACAAAAATGTCTTCGAATTGGTCAAAGAATACTCTCAAATTTTTTCAGATTTTTTGGACGACTTTTTTAAAAATTTCGACTTTTCGAATTTTCGAAAAATAAAAAATTTTAACAATACATTCTGGAAAGATTTGAGAGGATTTTTTTACTCATTCTAAAACGTATTTATTCTTAGAAAATTTGTTCTGAAGTCTATAGTTTTAAAGAAAAACTATTGTTAAGTTTTAATTAGAAATTTGTCATGAAAGTCGCCATTTTGTGATCACCATGTTAGTTTTTAAATATTAAAAAAATGTATCTTAACCCTTTAACGCCCGACTTTTTTAGAACAGTCGGATTCGTTTGAAACATGTTACTTGGGGGGTTTTTGGGGTCGCTGATTACGAATCTGATATCAGTTTTTCAAAATTCAAAATGGCGGATCCAATATGGCGAACTAATTTTTTCAAATTGGTCGCGACCCTAAAAACCACCGAGTAACAAGTTTCAAACGAATCCGACCAATTTGAAAAAATTTGTCCGCCATATTGGATCCGCCATTTTGAATTTTGAAAAACTAACTGCAGATTCGTAATCAGCGACCCCCAAAACCCCCGAGTAGTAATTTTCATTAGCTTAACTTTATTCAATTTTTTATTTTTTGTTGTTTTTGTAAATCATGCCACAACATTTTTTTTTTTTAGTAGTGTAATAATTAAAAAAATGTTAATTTTTTTATTGCAATATAAATTTTTTTCACAAAGTAGGATAAATTTGTAGGTGTTGGGTATTTGGAAACCGAAAATATTCCAATTTTTGTGAAAGTTATGAAGGTTTGAAGTCAAAAGTGGTTTCGATCGAAACCTTCGTTGAAGGTTTAATACTATACACTGTAAAAAATGAAAATGAAATTTACAATGCAATGGTAATTTTCAAGCATAGAAATTTGGTAATAACACTACGTTGAGCGTTGAAATTTTACCGAAGTGTGGTTAGAGGTTTACCGCCGCATTGTAAATTTATGACGTCGAGCATAGGGAAAATACTAGACTGTTGTACTTTTACTACGTCAAACGTAGGTAATTTTTCAAGCCTACGTTGGACGTGGTAATTTTACAAACGAGTAATATATTACAAGATTTAGGGAAAGTTACTGTGTTCCACATAGTAAATTCACTGCGTTGAAAGTGGGTAATTTTTGAGTCCATTCTCAATTTTAATTTTACACGATTTTTTTTTTACAGTGTAGCTATTGGGTCCACATTTAATGAAGAAATTTTCTGACGACAGATATTCTTTCGCAGAGAAAAAAATGTTTTATAAAAAAGAAGACTCGATTTTTCGCGTTATTTTTACGTTTAAATCGCCATATTTAATTATCTAATTAAGATAGCTCAATTTTTACAACAGCACTTTAAAGAACGACCTCGAAAATAGTAAGACACGTACCTTTCAATTTATTTGAACTTGGATTTTCATATGAAATTTTTTATTGAAATTGAAGCGAAAAAAGTGTCGTACTTGATCGGATTTCATAACCTATTAAAATTAAACTTACCAGTAGTACAGAAGAGAATCGAACCAGGATACTTCGGAAGAACATGATTCAATCGCACTTGATAACCTACAACGTCACCCAATTTCTCTCGTCGTTCGTACGCAACACGTTCAGCGAGAGAAATCGCAGATATTCGTCTTGGTTGCGTCACAATCATATTACAATCGCTACTTTTTTGTCGTTCTGTAAAATAATCCATAATAAATTGCGGCACTTGAGTCGTCTTTCCGCAACCAGTGTCACCTTTGATGACGAGTGCTTGATTCTTTTCCAGAAAATTTAAAATCATTTCCCTTCAAAGAAAAAGAGATAAAATAAAACATTTTGTTAACAATCGACTATTTTTTATTTACCTGTAATCAAATATTGGCATTTTTGCTTTATTTACATCTTCTCGCTCCAGTAATTGACGATGAATTTGATCGTTTCTGGCATAAGAATTTTCGACAGATGGAAACAGTTTTGTATTATTTTTAATAGTTTCTGCATCGTTTTCAGGAATTATTGTTTCGTCACTTGATTTAACAGATTTAAATTCTTGAAATTGCTTAAAACGAAACAAAAATGTTATTTAAAGTTACATAAAAAAAATTATTAAACTTACAGATTCGTATTTGTTGAGGAAGCTGTCAATATTTTCTAATACTGTTCCATCAACGTTGAGTTCGACAGGTTTTTTATTCATATCTCTCATTTGTTTTTTGTTGTAAAACACAGGCTTTCTGTTTCGTAACAATTGATTAGAATCTAACCAATATAAAATTTTTAAACAAACCGATTTCGAAGCCTCTATTTTCGAAGTTCCTTTAGACGTAAATTGTATTTCTTCCGGCCACAAAACGGTGTATTTTACCAACCATTTGGGTTTACCGTTACTATAAGAAAGTTTATGACTCATTTTTATAGGTTGAGTTATACCCAATTCGTTGGTAACGGTTCCGTAAATATTGTGGATATGACTCGTCGGATTTGGAAATAATAATTTAATATCTGAAAATAATCGTAGATTAGAAAGTAAACGAAAATGAATCGAAAGTTAAAAATACAAATTGAAATGAATTCAAGTGAATTAAAATGAATTAAAAAATGGATTCAATTCGTATTTTTTACTTTTTATTCGTTTTCATTTATTGGGTAGTAAACGAAAACAAATAGAAAGTTAAAAATACAAATTGAAATCAATTCAAGTGAATTAAGAAAAGGATTCAATTCGTATTTTTAATTTTCTATTCGTTTTCGTTTATTGGGTAGTAAACGATTAATTTTTAATGGGACTTACTGGCATTTGGTAATTTATCAGAATCAGAATGCAACCAATCTTGCTCGGAAGTTTCTGTAAATTCTGAATCATTTTGTTGGTTTTCGCTTTGTGAAGGTTTTATGTATGAATTGACAACATTGTCAATGTCAAGTTTGTCGCCAGGATTCTAAATGATACACGATTTATTAAAAAAGAAGAAAAACTGTTAATTTGGATATAAGAAATGTAAAATATACTTCGATAAATTCTGCATTTTTTATAGCAGCACGACTGCAAGATAAAAGTTGCAAATGAAATCTGCGGATTTGTGTTTTATTAATGCCATGGCATAATTGTAACAATTTTTGACTAGTTTCGTTTACACTTGCATCGGTTTTATACAAATGTGGTCCATCTCTGATTCGTTTTAGTATTTTTAAATTCCTTGTAGTAAAACCACGAGTGCTTAAAAATTTGGAAATAACAATTATTAGATGATTTAATGATTTGTGTAAGAAGGAAAATAAAGTTTATTTACCAGTGGCACATAGAACTTCTTATTCCAAGCATAATGTTAGATGTTACTTTAAGTGACACGAATATTTGTGTTGTTTAGTAAGTTTTTTACAAATTGAATGAATTCAACAAGAAACTGAACCGGTTAGGCGATTTCATCATGCGTGATCCGTGCATGTGACATTATAAAGACATTAGAGGTTATGTGCGACGGTACGCATGGAGAAATTCAAATATGGTCGGGTTTTTAGTTTTTTGTAATTTTCTACAAAATAATGGATTGTAAACAAATATTCTTTACGCAATATATTCTATTATCGTCGATTCATGGTAATAAATTATATTTATTGAAATATATTATGAATATTCGAGATTTGAACTCAAAAACTTCGCGCCTCCATAAGAATTCAAGAGTTCGAATTCAGGATTATAAATATACCCAGCAATCGAATTTGGATAGAGTTGTATAGAATTGGATTCAATTATTAAATTCTGAATCCATACTTTGGTCAACGGTGAATCCATTTTAATACGTAAATATACAATTCTATTCGTTCATACGAATAAAAAGGTTACTTTCTGAAAAATCTTTTTAAAAATTAAATCTTAAATACGGATTTTGGATTCAAAACTATCCAAGTGTATCCATTTCAATCCAAAAAAGTTACCTATTTAAAAACGAAACATTGAATGCATCCGTATTCAACATTACGGATTCAAAACTATCCAAGTGTATCCATTTCAATCCAAAAAAAGTTGTATTTCAAAAACGAAACTTTGAATACATCCGTATTCAACATTATGGATTCAAAACTATCCCAGTGTATTCATTTCAATCCAAAAAAAGGTGTATTTAAAAAACGAAACTTTCAATACATCCGTATTCAATATTACGGATTTAAAACTATCCAAGTGTATTCATTTCAATCCAAAAATTGTTTCCTTTTTAAAAACGAAGTATTCAACATTATGGATTCAAAACTACCCCAGTGTATTCATTTCAATCCAAAAACAGGTGTATTTAAAAAACGAAACTTTCAATACATCCGTATTCAACATTATGGGCTCAAAACTATCCAAGTGTATCCATTTCAATCAGAAAAAAGTTTCCTATTTGAAAACGCAATATTGAATGCATCCGTATTCAACATTACGGATTCAAAACTATCCAAGTGTATTCATTTCAATCCAAAAATTGTTTCCTTTTTAAAAACGAAGTATTCAACATTATGGACTCAAAACTATCCTTACAATTTTATTCGTTCATACGAATAAAAAGGTTACTTTCTGAATTCATATTAATCCAAAAAAGTGGTCTTTTTAAAAATTAAATCTTAAATACGGATTTTGAATTCAAAACTATCCAAGTGTATTCATTTCAATCCAAAAATAGTTTCCTTCTTAAAACGAAACATTGTAAGTCCAAAAATAGTTTCCTTTTTAAAAACGAAGTATTGAATACATCCGTATTCAACATTACGGATTCAAAACTATCCAAGTGCATTCATTTCAGTCCAAAAATAGTTTCCTTTTTAAAAACGAAGTATTGATTGCATCCGTATTCAACATTACGGATTCAAAAGTAGCCAAGTGTAACCATTTCAATCCAAAAAAAAGTTTCCCATTTAAAAACGAAACTAATTGTGTTCGTAAAATGGAATAACAAATGGATTACTTTTTCTGAAATTTAATCCGGCAAATTACGCTTCCGATTGTATTCGTAAAATTAAATACAGATGGATTCCTTTCTTCGGAATTCAATTGGATACATATTTACGGAATCAAAGTATGCATTCAAAATGAATTGAAATTTTCAATCCAATCCTATCCAATCTCGATTGCTGGGTTGTAATAAAATATTCTTTACACAATACATTCTATTAAAGTCGATTCATGGTAATAAATTACATTTATTGGAGTATATTATGAATATTCGAGATTTGAACTAAAAAAACTTCGCGCCTCCATAAGAATCCAAGAGTTCGAATTCAGGATTATAAATACCCAGCAATCGAATTTGGATAGAGTTGTCTAGAATTGGATTCAATTATTAAATTCTGAATCCATACTTTGGTCAACGCTGAATCCATCTTAATACGTAAATACAATTCTATTCGTTTATACGCATAAAAAGGTTACTTTCTGAATTCATATTAATAAAAAAAAAGTTTTCTTTTTAAAAATTAAATCTTAAATACATCCGTATTCGACATTACGGGTTTAAAAGTAGCCAAGTGTATTCATTTCAATCCAAAAAAAGTTATATTTCAAAAACAAAACTTTCAATACATCCGTATTCAACGTTATGGATTCAAAACTATCCAAGTGTATCCATTTCAATCCAAAAAAAGTTGTATTTCTAAAACAAAACTTTCAATACGTCCGTATTCAATATTACGGATTCCAAAGTAGCCAAGTGTATCCATTTCAATCTAAAAAAAGTTTCCTATTTAAAAACGAAACATTGAATGCATCCGTATTCAACATTACGGATTCAAAAGAAACCAAGTGTATTCATTTCAATCCAAAAAAAGTTGTATTTCAAAAACGAAACTTTCAATGCATCCGTATTCAACATTACGGATTCAAAACTATCCAAGTGTATCCATTTCAATCCAAAAAAAGTTTCCTTCTTGAAAACGAAATATTGAATGCCTCCGTATTCATCATTACGGATTCAAAACTATCCAAGTGTATCCATTTCAATCCAAAACAAGTTTCCTATTAAAAAACGAAAGATTGAATGCATCCGTATTCATCATTACGGATTCAAAACTATCCAAGTGTATTCATTTCAATCCAAAAAAAGTTTCCTTCTTAAAAACGAAACATTGAATGCATCCGTATTCAACATTACGGATTCCAAAGTAGCCAAGTGTATTCATTTCAATCCAAAAGTAGTTTCCTTTTTAAAAACGAAATATCTAATGTCTCCGTATTCAACATTACGGATTCAGAACTATCTAAGCGTATTATTTTTCAATGCAAAAAAAAGTTTTCTTTCAAAAAATAAACGTTGAATAAATCAATTTATTTGTATTCTCATACTGCTTTCGATCGTGTTCGTAATTGTGTTCGTAAAATTGAATACAGATTGATTACTTTTTCTGAAATTTAATCCGGCAAATTACGCTTCCGATTGTATTCGTAAAATTGAATACAGATGGATTCCTTTCTTCGGAATTCAATCCATTTGAATACATATTTACGGAATCAAAGTATGAATTCAAAATGAATTGAAATTTTCAATCCAATCCTATCCAATCTCGATTGCTGGGTTGTAAATAAATATTCTTTACACAATACATTCTATTAAAGTCGATTCATGGTAATAAATTACATTTATTGGAGTATATTATGAATATTCGAGATTTGAACTAAAAAAACTTTATTGGACTCTGTTAAAAACTTATTGGACAGTGTTTTATTTGGACTCTTAATCACAATCACAACGATTCTAAGTAAACGAAAATGAACTAATATTTCAGTTTTTTTTAAATTTGGATTCTTAATTCCGTGCAAAGAATTAAAGTAGGTTAGATTTTTAAGAGTTCAAATATTTTCTATCCATACCGAAGAATTCGAACGTATCCCGCAGTAAACGAAGAATGATTGAGAAGCATTGAAACTAATTGTACTTCTGAATCCTTTTTCTTCCCAGCAATCGAATAAGGATTCGGAGGGATTCAAAATTTGGATTCACTCCTATGCCTGCGAATGTCTTTCAATCCAAATGTATCTCATGTTGATTCCTCCCGAATTTCCAATTTTAAAGGGATTCCGTTGAATTCACGCCTATGCCCGCGAATGCCTTTCAATCCAAGTAAATCCCATTTTTTATTCTCTTTTTCGAAAGAAAGATATAAAAAAGCTTCCTTTTTGACTATCATGATTGGATATGCCACCTTTATGGATTCGCGCAGGCCGGATTGAATTCGCCTCTGTGGATTCAGAGGCTTTCAGCAATACTTATTTTCGACATTATAATTTTTTGATTCAAATGAATTCGCGGAGACTGATTTGAATTCATCTTTTTTGATTCAGAGACATTCAGCATTAGTCGTATTCGACATTATTATTTTTTTATTTATATGGATTCGCAGAGACTGGTTTCGATATGCTTATTTGGATTCAAAGGCATTCAGCATTACTTACTTTCGAAAATATCATTTTTGGATTGAAAGGGATTCGCAGAGACTGGTTTCAATTCGCTTTTTCTTATTCCGAAGCATTCAGTATTAGTTATTTTCGACGATATTATTTTTGGATTACATTGGATACGGAGAGGCTGGTTTCAATACGCCTATTTGTATTCAGAGGAATTCAGCATTACTTATTTTTCACAATATTTTTTTTTTATTCAAATAGATTCGTAGAGATTGGTTTGAATTCGCGTTTTTGGATTCCGAGGCATTCAGTATTATTTAATTTTCTGCGATATTAATTTTGGATTCAAGTGGATTCGTAGGGATTAATATGAATTCTATTTTCTAGATTCACAGGGATCCTGTTTGAACAAATTACGAATTCAAGTGAATCCATTTGAATCCTTCTTAATCAATTTCCAATCCTTTTTCGATTGCTGGGTTCTGAATCGTTTTTCTTACTCTTTGAATAAAATTGAATAAAATAATAAGTAAATAGGAAGCATTCAAAAGGTTTCAAAATACGCATGCCAACGCTTCATTCGAAATGGTCAAGTATTGGCTCTGTAAGTTTTGTCCGAAATTATCGAGAAGCATTCAAGAACAAGTTTCAAAGATGATTTCACGATAAAGTTGAGGATCAATATTTCGACTGAATTTTTTATTTTTTTAAATGATTCTTCAGGAGCATCACTTACAAAGAAATTATGTCGAGTGGTGAACATGAGCGTATAATTTAATACAGTTATGAGTTTATTTTGATAAATCGAAGTAATTAATCGCTGAAAATTGATTCAAGATGGCGACTTTCTTCCTTATTTTATACCCTCACTTTTACCTTTCTAAATCTGTATCTGTATCTTAATACACGTTCCGCAAGAAAAGATCTTCACACAAATATGTGAAGAAACTCGACAATTCTAGACATTTAGTATACTTAATTTTGCATGATTATAGAAATAATTTCCACCTAAGAAAAAATAGTGTACTATAGTAATAGTATAACTACTAATGCCAACGAAAATCAAATTCATGAACTTCTTAAGCCACAGTACATTACTTTTTCATTTTTAATTGATTTTGTAATATGTAAACGTAAAAAACTACTTTTATGTTGCCATGATTAATATGAATAGAGGAGGTTAATTATCGAAAACAGTATACATTAACAAATTATAACAATTTTATTGACGTCAAATGTACATAACTATGCGTATCCAAATAAATATTAACGTTGCCACCTGTAGCGTTCTTGTATCATTCTCCATTGTTGTGGGAATCGTTTTTGGACGAAATTCACAATCATACTGGCATAATTGGCTTCTTGGGCAGTACAGCGCCTGCATTGATTATTTACTACTTCCGGCAACATAGCTGTAAAAACATAAAAACATTAACATATATTATTTGTGTAATATATAACGAAAAGCGATTGATTATATTGGTAACAATTGAGTGTTCAATGTCTAAACTCTACGTTTCAAACTTGTCCTATTTTTCTATATTCGTATTAATTTCGAATCTGGGCCAATTTTGTTGAACGTTTCTTTCTTTAGTGTATCTTATGACTATGATTCCCCAGTAAACGAAAAATTATTAAAATTATAGAAAACGATTCATTTGTTCGGCTTCTTAATCTTGACCTCTTGAAACCCTGCCTGTCCAAAACTAATGTTTTATATTTTTTTAAATCCTTCATTATTCTTGAACTGCGATTCGAAAAGTACAAATTGAATTCTTATTAATCAAATAATGCGTATGGCTTATTTAATCTATCAATCTATAATTATTAAAGAATGAAAAAAATTTAAATTATTTGTTGTCAATTGAATTATTGTATGCTATTAAATTTAGAGGTTAATTAAAATGTTTCAATTGGTTTTAATGCACTGATTTAATAAATGTATTTATAAATATATTTATTTATATAAATTAATTTTGTATGGTATATCATAGTAAATAAAAATGGATGCAAACATATTCATATTTTGCATTCTTTTGAATACTTCTGAATTCCACTTCTGAATCTTCAAATAATAATTATCGATGTTTAATTGTATGAATCAACATTAATTAATAACTCTAAGTTTTAACATCCACGTATTAAAGTGAATTCAACGTCAATATAGATCCCAGTAAATGAAAAATGATTAAGAATTAAACATTTTTAATCCTTCTTAATATTTTTGCATCCAAGTTCTCGATCCTTACTTCAAAATTTTGAGAAATTGAAAATTATGATATTCCAGAATTCTTTATCCGTTTTCAAGAATAGAAGAGGAATTGAAAACGTTCTCATGGTTTAAAACCATGCTAAAAATCATGGTTTTAATTGATTTAAAAATATTTCATTTCTACATTTAATTGTGGGGTTTAACTTATTTTTTGAATTCTTGTGAATAAAAAAATTTTGTTTTAAAATGTTCCTCGCGTGAAAACTATAATTAATCGTACATCAGCAGTTTTTGAAAAAGATATTATTTTTTAATACAAACACATCCCGCATGGAAAAAAAATTCGATAAAAATATATGTCACATATTGCATTTTTCACCGAAAATATATGTGCATTTATTTAGCATGTGTGTCGCATACATTTATTTTCCGTGTGGGATTAAATTATATTCATGTCTGAATTCATTTCTTGCCATGTTAATTGCAATTTGCATCATATTTCAACCCACATGCAAATATACTTAATAGAAATTTCAAATTTATGTAATTAAATTGAGAAATGAATTTATCGTCCGGTGATATATTAATAAATCAATATTTGAATTTATCGGTGTTCCTGACCAAAGTTTTAATACATTTTAAGGGTTTCAAGGTATGAATAAGAATAGATTCAAATTTTTAATCTATTTTGATCATATTCCGATTTCGGCGAGTGAAAGAACTTGTTTGCAAAATGGCAAATAAATATTCTGCATTATTTACTGAATAATTAAAATAGAAAAAAATGTTAATTAAAAAATGCCTGTTAACATTCTAATAATTTTTACTTCCAAATAAAAAGTTAAAACTCACAGTCATGAATTAAATATAATTTACAATTGATAATTTGCATTTGAATGTTATTCAGAATTTCTATTACTTTTATTGATTTAGAGTTGTGGATTAGTCATAAAAATTCATTCCTTAATTCACTGTAGTATATAATTCTCTTTAGTACAACAAATCTTTTCAAGAATCAACGACATTTTTCATAAAATATAGGTTTATTAAAAAAAATTAACCTATCAAATTAACCTATTCTATTATCAAAATAGGAGTAAAAAATTTCCATTTTTTATCGAGTACTGTCTGTGCTGTTTATCTCATAAATTTATTACGTGCAATACACCATCTATTTTTATAATATTTAATATTACTTAGGGTTGAAAGAAATACCAATTTTTTATTTTTTCCTTTTGTAATTATTTTTCTACCATCAATTTATTGTTAAAAATGTTTATTATTTTTTAAAATGTAAATTACAATGCGTATAGAATTTAACAGGATTATAATTTTGTACAGAAAATAAAAACTGTAATCTTTCATCAACTATTTAATTCTGAAGTTACAAAAAATTTGTAAACTTCAGCATTATTACATTCTTCTTTTTAAATAAAAAATTTGTAAACTTTAAAATTATTACATTCTTCTGTTTACTCGGTATATTTGAATTAGTCAAAACTACTAACGAAGGAGTGAAAAGTTAATCACTAATTAAATCAACTGAACTAATAAAATCTTCATAACCTTCCAATTCATTAGACAATGTTAATTAATTTTAGTAATAAAGTATTAAAAAATACAATGACTTGTTTAAAATTAGTGGAACTTGACTAGAAAATTATTAATTTGTTACACTTTATTAGTAAAAATCATTACTAACTAACCGATTCTCACTTATTGATTTTTGTAATTGTAATTTACAGAGTATTATTTTTCAATAAAAATATTTTAGAAATGAATGTGTAACTTAAGGTTTTTAAGAAAATTCTTATGTTTTCTGTTCAGGAGTTACTGTAGGTATTAATTATACGGATGTAATAAGACGTTCAGGAGTTTTCAACATTAAATTTTCGAAAAAACACTTATAATATTATTTACTCGCACTTTACTAATTGCATCTATATTTGTTCTACTTTAGAACCCTATAATAATTGAGATTTCACCGTTTCGATTTTAGAAAGTAGAAATATTTGATTACGCTCTTCCCTTCAAAAACGTTTAAAAATAATTTTCTTCGGAAAGAAACATCGAGAAAACATCATTATTAAAACAAAGTTTAGTGATTCTTATTTCATTTACTTATTTTCAAGAAAAATAGACTTCTTTATTCGACTCAGTAAATCTTTTATTTTCATTAAAAATGTTCATTGCAACCCTTACATTTTTTTTAATTCAATAAACAAAAATTTCTGTCTGATCATTTTTTGTGATTCGCAGATTATATTATTTTAGCTAGGATATGAACCTCAAAATATTCAATTGTTACAGAATGAACTATTAAAAAAAAAGTACAAACTACAATTCTTGAAAAATGCAAAATTATCAACTGTTATTTATCATTAATGCGACTGTATTATAATGAATAGTTGTGTAATTTACCTTTTATTTGAAAGCCAATCTGATCACAAGGTCCTTGATCGAGAACACAATTCATGTGCCTGTAGATCATTGCACTTTGAGCTTGACAAAGTGCAGTACCGAAGATAACAACCAAAGCAATAAGAATTATGCACTTCATGATGTACTGATTGAATTAAAAATTGTTATTCGTGTGGAATTCCACGCGTTTCCCCAAGGACCGATGAATGAGAAAATTGAGATGGAAATTGGAACTGGTTTTCCCAGCAGGTTGACATGAACTGTGCTCTTTGGAAATCTTACGTCCCTTTTATAACTGCCTTCTGACGATGCCTAGATTTTACCTGAGCTCGTGGAGCCACATGTACACAGGCAGTCGAATCTCAACTTTTTTTTTTCAAAAAAGATTCAATATCGTATGAAACTGAAACTAGCCACACATTCATAGCCGCATATTCGAAAAAAGAATGGTTCTAAATAAAAAAATTAATTTTTTTGAAAAAGGAACATCTCTGAGATGATTCACGCATGAGTAACTATAATTCAATAATTGCAATGAAATAAACAACAATTTTAACTGCTATTCCGAATCTGCGTTACATTCATTATTAAAAAACAATTCAAAATTTGTTTTTTCTATATTTTGTATTTAAACAAATTTTTGATGAACATTTAAACAGAAGATAAAACACATTATTAAGAAATAATGTTTTTTTTCTTCGTTTTTTTTTATCATGGGAATAACCTTACCATGAAAAAAACCTTTCAACATTGCAAAGAATTTTCAAGAATAAATATTCAATATGATTTGAAATTACCATTATTTTATATTGAATTTTTTTAATGTGACAATAAAGTAATTTTTTAAAACTAACAATTTTTTTACAGGAAAATAGTAAATTATACTTTTTATCGTACTGGGAACATATTACTGATTACTGGGTATAATAAAAATGCTCACAAAAAATCTTTTTACAGATTAATAGGTAGCACTAACGGAAGGTGAATGCACCTTGGAAAATGGATCTGAGGAATTCCTAAGAATTTCACTCAAACCGGAAAATTTCATGCTGGGAAAGTGAATAGCGACGAATTAAAGAATTTTTGAGGGGTAGTTCTGACCTAGACACTATTTTATTTTAAATACCTTAAAGTTATTTCGGTACCAAAAAGAAATGAAAAGTTACGTCATTTGATAAATTATGCTTATTGAGTTTAATTATATTAATAATAATAAAAAACTTCATTTGAAATAATAATGTTCACAGATTTAATGCAAAATATTTGTTTTTAAATAATTCAATTACGGATACATTTTTGAGATGTGGAACGAAATAAGTCTTGAGAAGAACGATAGTTAGCTAATTTTAAGATGTAACAAAAAGAAGCCTTGTTCGACTGAAATGTAAACTTCAATAAAGTCTTTTAAACTTGCTTACCATGCAACTAAAATGTAGACAAAAAATTAGATCTTGTTCAGAATCATGGGTGAGAATTTTAAATTTAGATTATTTAGACTAAAATCGAAACTCCATGCAATAACAAAAATTCATTGCACAATAAAACCAGCCGATAACGCAATGAAAAGTATTATTTCAACGGATTAAATATTTTATTTTTACTACTAAAAATTATTTGTGTTTGTAAGTGTTTATTGAATGGAAAAGATCTTTTGTCACTCTAATAATAATGAGCAATTCTCTGGAAATGTTAATGTTTAATATAGAAAAAATTATTATTAAAGGCACACTCATCGCACAAATTTTACTGCGTTTCTACGCTTACAAAAAGTAAGAAAAATGGTGTGCTAATCATTTTTTTACAAGGTACTTTGCAGTCCATGTTTTTTTATTAAAAAATAATTCTTTTATGCATAGACACTAAAACTAATGATAATAATTCATTGAAATTCATTTGATATCTTCAAAAAACACTTAGTATCTTCAAAAGAATTCAATAAGTATTTTTTTAAAATTAGCATTAATAAATAAAATATAATTTTTTAAAAACTCAGCTACGCTCAACTTCAAGCATTTTTTTCGTTTTCTATAAGAAGTACATGTCTTAGTAGCATATTTGTACACACATCTATCATCAATGAAGGTGGTACGAAAACACAAACTTCATTGCAGTAGAGTTTTTTTTTAGGATGACTTAGAAAATTAATTTTTATAAAGTACCCAGAGACATAGTTGAAAAATGTCATATTACATGTGTTTTTCATGCTGACAATAGCCATCAAATCAACTCAAAAGCAGTATCTCACGTGTATCTGGACTAGTTTCGAGTATCTGCATAAGTAAAGGTTCATAAAGTTTTAATTTCATTGCTAAAATGGCCAGTATTGTGAATATTGAAATTTCCAGAGAATTGCTCTAATACATACCATCCATTGAAAGAATACATTTATTTGTGGCTATCGCATATAAGTTCCATCGGTTCAATGAATTTTATTTCATTGTAATAAATTAATGTGTGTTCTAGTCCTGTATGAAAAAGAAAACTTCCGTTTTGATTATCTAAACCGACCACTAGACGCAAGAAAATAAAATACACAGAAAAGGGAGATAAAGTTCAAATTTGTTTAATTTTATAACAATAATTAATGGATTCAAGGGAACATGTTTAACAGAAATACACTTGTCATTTTCAAAATCATAAATCGATTCACTGTCTCACTGAAGATATTTTAAATAACTCCTTCCCACTACTAAAAAAAGTTGAGTGCCCCACTGTATTGATAAAGTGGTTAATTCGAAACGAGAACAGAACATTACCTTCTTAATTTCTCTAATATTATCATATGAAGCACAACTTCACATAAAAAAAAATTGTTAAAACTTTTCGTGTGGTTGGATCTGATAAAAAATCTGCTCAGAACCATCGTCGGATTGTTATACTGAACCTGTTACGTCTTGTAAAGTCGTTATTGTTTATGTTGTTTACTTTTATTGTACATTTGTCTTAAACAAAGTTGTAATTCCTATTTAATTTGCGTCTTTCTTACGGCTTGAAGAAAAATTGACCCAAAAAACTTAAAACAATCATGATCGTCTCATTTTAAGCTGTTAATAAAGTCTTCAGCAAAAAACAAAAAGATATCTTCAAGAGCTCTTTAAAGGTCTTTTTGTATGTTAATTATTAATTTATATAATTCTTACCTGAGATCTTTTTATCGTTTATATAGTTATATATTGGATGTTGATTACATTCAATGGAATGGAGATCGTACAATAATAATACAAAATTGTGATAACACTTGCTAAATATGGTAAAAGCACAAATTCTTTCTTTGTAGTTGTCTCATCCATCGGCCTGCATATGAAGTAAATATCGAGCCATTTCATTTTTAGATATAATTGTCACCTAGTGTCTCTGAACGAAACACGTATCTTTGTAGAACCCTTTACCAAAAGAGAAATGGTTCAAAACTAGACAGGTTTAAGACCTCATTCATTAAACTTAAAGAAAAAATACCAAAATTTTTACTGCAAGCCACCATATTGGATATAATTAGCGAAATTAAACATTTTGGAAAATACATTTTGAATTTTAAGGCCCATGAACATTTTTATTCACTTTACCGAGATCTCTTTGTCCGATTTCATTGCGAAAATCTTGCTGAAAATAAAATTTGTTAAATAAATTTTGTCATGAAATTTATATATTTTTATACATTTAATGTAATTTTCAAAACTCATCCAATTTAAATATTATATATATTCCTTACTTACGATTTCTGGGATTTACTATTTTAGTATCTCTTCGTTTTTTATTTCGACCTAAAAAATGTTATATTCGTGGAAAAAGTCCTTTTACTTTTTTCATATGAATGTGGACGATATTCGTAAGAATCCGTAATTGCATTAAGCCGTGAAACTTTTTGATCTTTTCGGGACCGAGGTAAATCCGGAAAACCCAATTTTCTGGTGAATGACGTAAGCATTTGTCTTCTCGGTAAGAAATCTCTGGTTATCTCACGTACATTACCCCGAAAAACGACACAAAGAAATCTAATTTCAAATTTAGAACCGTTAAATTTATTCTTTTTTAAATAATTTAATTAATAATTTTAATGGTTTTTTAATAATTTAAGATTTTTAGAAAATTCGACCGAAAATTAAAACTTTTTTTTTCTAAATAATAAAAATATGTAATTTTGTAATACTCAAAGGTTTTATTTCGACATTTTTTGATAAATTTTGGATAATTTATGACTGTGGAACTTTTATTTTTAATATTATGTAAACACTGACTTACATCTTTTTGATATAATGAATTAATGTAAGGCTGGTTCTCGAAAAAAGTCAAATACACCTTTATCGAGTGATTTTTTTTCCAATTTATTATGAAATTTTTTTTTGATAAATTCTTAGTTTATGTCTTGTTTAATAAAAATATTAGAGTGGTCCCCAGGTTTTTCGAGTTTCAATTAAATATAAAGATATAGCATTTCCAATTCTCAGTATTAAAGACTGTCAGCGTGCTGAAACCAATGAAACAAACATAAATATCTTATGCATATTAGAAAATGCATCATTCCCGCACAGGAATCATTCCCTTGTCAAAAAATTTTATGAGGCAATGATGATGAGGGAATGACGAAATGAAACAAAATTGTCAGAAGCTTATAAACAAATCCCTTACCTTACTTTCATACGAACTGTTGCAGTATACTTTATCACTACCGGAAATATATACAAATATGCTATGATTATTAAATAAGAAAGTTCTTACCTTTTGCTTACATTACATGAAGGAATGACTATAAAAAAAGTAAAATTCAAAAAAGTTGTGAAATTAGTTTCAAAAAGACATCTGCACGGTGTTACAGAACTTACTTTAATTAAAAAGTTCGGGTATAGAGGTTTTCTCAACGTGGAAATGTTCGTGGTCACCGTACGTAGATTTTGAGCCAAAAAACGAAAAAATCACAGGGGGTTTTTGAAAAAAATCAATTTTTGTCAAAAAATATAGGGATAAAAGCTCTCCTGGGCTCAATTTTGATTAACGCGAATCGAATGTTAAAATTGTTGGTCTTTTTAAGATCTGCAATGTTTTTCGGTGTGATATTAAAGAAATGAGCTAAACGTGAAAAACCGCGAAAATATGCATTTTCCCCTCTTTAACCCATTAATACCCAAACGCACAGAAAGTTTACTGCAACTTCAACGCTTATTTTCAAATAAAATAAATTTCGAAAAAAAACCATCAGATTCTACCATTGTCAAGGCCGCTCTTTCGAATGGTAGTAAGAAAATTTAAAAAAAAATTGAAATTTATATATAATTTTGACATGTATAGTCGAAAAACATGATTTTTTAGAACACATTTTGTACAAATATCGAGTTTTCGATACAATATCTTACTTTGAGTGAGCTAAAATATATTGCAAGGGTGCACTCAATAGTTGTACTTAAAATATATACTAGTATATATTTGAAATTTTCGATATCAGATTCAAAATGGCCACTGTATTTACAAATTCCTTTTCAAAATTTAACCATTCTTTATCTTGAAAACTATGGGCTTTTTAGAAAATTTTATAAGAACAATTATGTTCTAGAATAAGCCAAAGAATACCCACGAATTTTTTCAGAATGTATTGCCACAATTTTTTCAAAAAATCGAAATGTTGAAAAACGCATTTAAAAAATCTGAGAAAATTTAAGAGTATTCTTTAACCAATCCTAAGACTTTTTGCATTAAGGAAATTTTCTCTAAACTCTGTTGTTTTCAAGAAAATTAATTATTAGTCTTGCAATTCATAAAAGTTTAATAATCTTGTTTTGAAAACTATAAACTTTGTCGCATATATCCAGGGAACGTGTTAGAATTGGTTAAAGAATACTCTTTACTAATTTTAAATGACTTTTTTCAAAATTTCGATTTTTCGAAGTTTTAAAAAATAAAAAATGTTATTATACATTCTGAAAAAGCCCGCGGAGGAGATTTCAGAAGAAAAATGCATTTTTCTTCAAAAATATGAGTAAAAATGCTATCATCGGCTCAATTTTTAGCAAATCGAATTGAATAAAACCCATTATTCTTGTCACTTATTCAATGTCGTCTCCGAGCTCAATGGACTTCGAATACAATAAATTTTCATTGTAAATTAACCAATTGCAAATTAAATGCAATAACATTTTCATTTTAAAAATTAAGATGTTCAAATGTTTGTATCATATTAGTTGACATATAGGCCTTTAAATTCCGATTTCAAGAAATAAAAGCAGGTCGTGAAATTGAATTTTTCAAAGTCTACGATACTAAAAAATTAATTTTTTGAAATAAATAAGAGTTTCTTTTAAAGCTCCTTTGAAGCCTTACATTATTCTTTTGTTGTTGAGAGCCATGATCTTTCAAGCAATCTTCTGTTGTAGCTGATTAAAGGAGCGAAAATACCTCATTTCGCTCAATAGCACGTGCAATGTAACCTAGAAGAAAACTGTAAAGCTTAAAAATTCCTACAATTTGCATTTTTCTTCCAAAATCTCCTCCGCGAGTTTTTATTTTTGGGTTCAAAATGTTCGTACAATGACCAGAAACAATTCCCAGTTGAAAATTCCTGTATGCCCGAACTTTTAAAACGCATTAAAGAGGGAAAATGCATATTTTCGCGGTTTTTCGCGTCTAGCTCATTTCATTTAATAGCTAGCGAAATATGCCACAGAAAAATGTTGTAGAGCTTAAAAAGACCTACAATTTCATCCTTATTCGATTCGATTTGATCAAAAATGAGCCGAGGAGAGCTTTTATCCCTATATTTTTTGACAAAAATTGATTTTTTTCAAAAACCCTCTGGCGATTTTTTTGTTTTTGGCTCAAAATCTTTGTACGGTATCCACGAACAATTCCACGTTGAAAAAACCCATATGTTCGAACTTTTTAATTAAAGTTGGTTCCGACACCCCGTGTTTGTTCTTCAACCGCCCGTTGATAGTGTATGTTGTCAAGGCCAATGTTGCCAACTAAAAAAGATACAGCGGAGCTTGATAAACCTTTAAATTTTGATCCAAACACACTGTTTTAAAACGGTGAAGGAATGGTCGATTTTTTACGGACAAATTTTGAATTATATTTAAAAATATTTCCAATCGCATCTTTTAAACTTAAACTCATGTAGATACAGTCAGTACTATCCTATATTAGTACAAAATAAGATAACAAACAAATTATTACTTAGATGCAAACTCTCAAATTTAAGTACAGCTATTCGGCAGATTAATGATGATGTTCGATCAATATTTGATTGGTCTAAAAGAAATGGATTGACACTGAATTCATTAAAAACAAAAGCCATCCTAATTGGATCAGTTGGTCATATCAGAGCCTTCAATCCTCTTCATTATCCTGAAATAATAGCCGACGGTGTAGTAGTACCTTTTGTTAGTGAAGTGCGTAATCTTGGAGTCACGCTTGACTCCACATTATCTTGGCGATCAAATATTAGAGAAATTTCCCGACGAGTAAATTGCACCTTATATCGACTCAAACAAAATAAGAACGTGCTCTCCAGAAGGCTACGAATTAAACTCGTAACATCGTTGATACTCCCACACTTTGACTATTGTTGCGTTTCGTATACTGATGTATCTCAAATGTTAAATAAGAAACTGCAGACCCTGTTAAATTCTTGAGTACGATTCATTTTTAATTTAAAGTATGATTGTCATGTGTCCCCATACCGACGTGAACTTGGATGGCTTACGGTAAAATACCGTAGACTTTATTTCGTGGGATCGATAGTACACCGGCTATTTCAGAATCGACAACCTCTGTACTTACTTAATTTATTCACACAGCGAGACACTGTTGCTAATCGTTCAACAAGAACCCCGCGTGATGTATTGTATGTACCATTTGCGCAAACAAGCAAGTATCAAAAGTCTTTTGCAGTAATATCTTCGCGTCTATGGAATACCCTTCCTGCAGATATTAAAGACATCATGTCGTCACATACTTTTAAGACTGCACTTTACGATTACTTGTTGAAACAAGAAAACCTTAATTCCGATAGATCTCTGCTGCAAATTATAAATTAGCCGTTCTTTAGATATCTTAATTTAAGCTAAGTTACAAATAAGCGCCTTTTCTTATATAATTAATTATACCTAATTATGTATCACTACAGAAATTTTTCTTATGTACGCCTTAATGTATCTCGCAGCCCCAAGGAAACGAACCTATTGGTTTTATCCAGGGCTTAAAATTAATAAACAAACAAACAAACAAACAAACAAACAATAAGTAAGGACTTTTACGATTAAAGTTAATGATTCTCTTCCAATTTAGCAGTTGGGACAAAGTGAGAGAATGATTTTCAGGTTACGTTATTGAATTCAAAATGAAGACACGTCTTCGAAAATTTGTTTCTTCTTAATCCGTAATATATTTAAAATAGGTATGTTTGTTGAGTTTATTTTCTCGGTGTATCGGATAGTGAAATTTAGATATAAAAATTAAAACGAAGACAATTACGTTTTGGTCAAGAATTTTTGACCCTCTTCAGAAATTTATTCTGTAATATAATAATAATACAAATTAAAAATGAAAAAAATGAAAAAATGAATAGCAATAAAATAGAATGGAAAAATGAATAACAATAAAAAAGATGATGATCAAATGAATAACAATTGTAAGAAAAATGAAAAATTGAAAAATGATGTGATTATATAACTATCGAGGAAAAACATTGACAAATCGTATCTTATATTATTTTATGCTGAATTCTTACCTTTTTTAAAAAAACGTAGATCTTTATTAAAATCCGAGATGCGATCACCACTCCAAGGATTAAAAAATTAAAGGAAGATGTAAACCTATAAAAAAAAAAATGGATGGAATTAGTTTCAAAAGAAACTAAGTAAGAACACAGCACGAAATACATACGAGTCACACGATGTTATATGTTAAACTGACGAAAATGTAAATATTTGTCAATGTTAAACCTTTACAATACTTTGAAGGAACTTTGAACTTTCAAAATAACGAAAAAATTCAAACATTTAATAGAGGAAAATAAATATCAGGAAGATTAGACTTCTCAAATCTAATGTTAACTGTGTTTTTTTCTTGAATATATCTTTTTTGTTTATCATATAAAAATAACTTTTTTTCATATATTTGTACATCTAGTATAGTAAAATAATAAATTAATGTAAGAATTAGTCTCGGTAATAACGGTTTAATTAAGTAAATAAAAACAAATTTAGTAAATACAACGGGTTGTCGATTTTCAACCGCTAAATATGTGAAAAAAAGCCGTGATTTTGATTTATTACCGCGACTGAACTTTTAATTTTTCTGTCTGTATTTAAATAAAATAAGAACCATTTTAATAACGAAAATTCAGTTTCCCTCTAGCGATAATAATATAACAAGTGCTTATTGAATAAAAAATATACGTTTCGTCCAAATGTACTGGGTGGACTCGTCAGTAAGGCGTTCCCAGTACTAGTATAGTAGTTTAATTAATAAAGAAGACTTTTCGTAATTAACCATCCTGGTTTGCCAAAATCAATTCTACAATAACAATAAAAAACAATAATGGTTATCCTATTTTGCTGCAATAATATATAAGATAAATTTTTATTGAATTAATTATTAGTAACAGATTTAATTTTTGATAAATCAGTACGATAACTGTCAATATTTATTTATTTATAACATGTATACAAGCATATCTAAAGTATTCGGCGTTCTCATTTATTAACAATATTCTACAACCTATGCTCTTCATTATGAAGAATAAAACTGTTGGAAATAGGCCGGTTTCGCAGGCCATTTTGCTAAATTCATATTTAATTTGCTTAATTTCCAAGTATTTACATAATTAATAGAATGCTGTTTACAATTATAGTAAGTAATCTTCTTCGGATGTTTCGGAAGGCTGTATCGGAAGACCTGCAGTAGCTTATCACACGTATTTAAAAATGTTCGAAAAATTGCTTTTCTGCTAATTAACAAATAATTCGATACTCTGGTTTTCTTTGTTGATCCTTGTTTCCACCCGTCAACTGCAACTTCAAAATCTCTAGAATCATTTAATATTAGTTACCATTCCTTAAATAACTTCTATAATAAGTATTCAAATTTATAACCTTGGGTTTTACAAAATTACCTGTCTGGAACTGCACACCAAATAATACTGGAAGGACAGGGTCGTGTTCGTTTGTCACTTTTTTTACATTTGAAACTTAATGAGGTTGTAAATATTTCGGGGGTATGACTTGCGTTACCAAATCTTTTATAAAGACCACGTTTCATGACTTCGATGCAAAATGGACAACCTCCACCAATTGTCACAGTTTCAAAATAAATTGGTGGAATCAGCAATGAGAGAAGTGCTCCTTGAAATCCCAAAATATTCCACCTTCAAATTTAAAACAAACAATTATTTTGAAGATTTTCTTTTTATTATAAAGACTACGTACTTTGCCATCTTGTCAGAGCAGGATAAACTAAGAGTTCTAGGTCCTCTTCCAGGTTTAGTTCTTAAAGGTCCCAGTACATGATAATCAACACCGGATAAACAAGGATCCTGCCTTTCGTCATTTTCTAAACATTTAGCACCAGTCCGATGAATGTCAAAGATCTCCAAACCAACTTCGCAATCATCGTTTAGTTTTTGCATCTTTTCTATTTGTGCGTCATCACCCTTTGTTACTTTTACTTTTGGTATAATTGAACAGTCTCCACATGGGGTTTGACTGGAAAAGAAGTGAAAAGAAACATTTTGCAAAGCAATCTTTCCGTGTTCGTCAAAATAAAAAACTTGGCTATTTTTGTTTTCGAGTAAAATCTCGACTTCGTGATACAGGTATCGAAGACAGGCTCTCCTCGCTAATACTTCTGCGTGCGAGTCGCTCAGACGACATCCTCGTTCTTCGTCTTTGCAATGCTTCAGTTCTATACCATTTAGGCACTTAGTTCCAGTACATAATGCTACTACAAAATACTTGTTTTTGACATTCCTTATAACAATACCCGACAGTACAGTCCATTCGCTCTCGGACGGTTTACCAGTCTTTTTCAATGATGCGAACTTATCGAGGCACAAATTGGCGATACAGTCTGCCGTGCTCGTCATATTATCAACAGTTAATTAAGTATTGCGCTGAACATTTGTGCAAATAATTCTATGGTCTATAAAGACAAGTGGTCGCTTACTCAGTGTAATAAATTAATTATAAGCTAAATTGCACTTGGAATGTCAAAGCGTTAAAATAGTACTTGTTGCTTAAATTTAAATTAGTATACATTGCTTGGATCCCACGTATACTTTTGCTGTGGGAGATTTGACAACAATTTCATTTGATGTTCTGACAGTACAAAGTCTAATTTAATATTATCTTCTATGTGCTCCGGTTTCACCGCTTTTGGTATAATACCTAGAATTTAAGATTGATAACACAAATTACAAATATCCTGTCTACTATTTTTCAGATCTAACAAATAATACCGATGTTGCGCTGCAATGCCCATTTAAGCAAGACACGTGCCGGGGATACATCCAGCTGTGATGCTATTGCTTGTACAGCTGGATCATTTAAAAGTTCTCGAGAATCACTCGTCCCTAATGAAGAGTATGCTTGAACGTGAATTCCGTGTTTGATACAAAAATCAATCAACTGGTCTTGCCTATAATGCGGATGACACTCCACCTGATTTTATATATCATATATTACATATTGATGAAATTTTAATGTGTTCAAAGCATATGTTGTCTTTAGACTCACTTGATTGACATCAGGATTTACGCCATTGCAATTTTCTAGCAGTTGCTGTAAATGTCTGATATTGTAATTTGAAACGCCAATCGATCTTATTAATCCCTTTTGTTTTAAATCGACAAGTGTTGACCAGGTTAATGCTCGCAATTCAGGATTTACAGGAGCATTTTCTTGAACGCGCGAAGCCCCTGGCCAGTGAATTAAATAGAGATCAAGGTAGGTTGTACCAAGTGCTTTTAAACAAGTTTCTACAGATGCATGTATTCTTTCAGGACTACCGTTGTCGCTTGGTGCTAAAGAAATATTGGAGTTTCAATACTCAGGAAGTTACTTTTGCAGAAAATAATAAAGTAGTATTTACCCAGTTTACTAGTTATAAAAATATCTTCCCGTTTTAAATTGTACTTCGGAAGCAATTTTTTTAGAGCGTGTCCAATGTCTTCCTCATTTCTATAAACGGCTGCCGTGTCTAAAAATATATTGTTGCATTTTTAATATATTGATTTTTACATAATATGTTAAGTTCTTTCATTCTTTGCAACTTTTTTTCAGAAAATTATGGGTGTATTGGCTAAATTACAAAATAAAGTACAATGCGTTTACAAAATAATAATCAAATTGAGTAATATAAGGGTTCATTACGTTATGATGCAAATGTATGATTAAAAAGACACGATGGTACAGATATAAAATGATAATCATGACATTAATTATGTTTGTAATCCTCCATTGAAGAAATAAATCTATCACCATCTATAAAGTCTCAAAAGCATTTCAGAAAATTACAAAAAATCAGGGCCAAGGTCTTGATGGTATTCCTCCTAGATTCTTAAAAGCTTGTAATCAGACATTGATGCACCCAATTTACTTACTTTTTATATGTTCCTTAAAAAATGACAATTTACTAGATGTTTGAAAGCACAGTTTCATTACACCCATATATAAAACAGGAAGTAAGTCTGAGGTTTCTAACTATATGCCTATTGTTATTTCTAGTGCTATTCCCAAAATGCTGGTCGATATTATGACTGAGGAGTTATCTAGAATAATTTAACTAACAATTTCCGAGTTTCAGCATGGCTTTATCCCTAAAAGATCCTCAGTTACAAATCTCTTATTGTTTACTGAATACCTAATTGAAAATGTAGAAAATAAGTGCCAAGTTGATTTTATATACACTGATTTTTCGAAAGCTTTTGAAGAGGTTAACTTAAATTTATTACTTTAAATAGAATCAATAGGTATTAAAGGTCAATTATTGCTATGGATAAAATATTATTTACTAAACAGAATACAAACAGTTAAATATAAAAACTTTCATTCTAAAAATTTACTAGTTACATCAGGAGTTTCTCAAGGCTCTCATTTAGGACTTCTTTTCTTTATTCTATTTATAGCTGATGTAACAAATGTGATAAAAAACGCTAATATGTATACTTTTATTTGCTGATAATTTCTCTGCATGGTGTTAAAAACCTCTCAACGTATTTGACCATGTATTACAAAAAATGTCCTGCATCAAAGATGTTTGATGAAAAAATAGCATTCAAAGGTCACATAAATTATATTGGAAATAAAGCATTGAAAATACTGGGATTTTTTCAGAGAATGTGTTCAAATTTTAAATTAGTTACTAGCATTAGATCCCTATATTTAACACTAGTTAAACTAATTTTACTATATACCTCATCTGTTTGGCTTCCTAAATAATGATGTTAATTTTGGAGTATTGGAAAGAATTCAACATAAAGTTTTTCGCTATTCAGCTTTCAAAATGATTAAACAAATGCATCCTTTCTCTCATAATTATACTACGATCCCAATTGAATTGAATATACCATCTCTAAAATCTGAATTTCTATTCTCTGATCTTACTTTACAGTATCTTACGGTACAGTTTGCTACTGATTATCCGTTTTTTATTAAATAAAATACAGTGGTATACTAATTATAACATTAGAAACCCTAGTATCTTTACTTTAAGTGTACCACGTACAAATTGCAGTAAAAAAAAACATAGATTATGTAATTTAGCAAATTCAATTGTACCGAACGTTAACATAATTAAGGATTCTTACTATGTTTACCAAAGAAAAGTTAAGTCTCTAGTTCATAAGTTTAATGAAGAGTGTACTATTAAACGCAGCCATCAAAATGTATTTATATCTAATATTTTTGTAAAAGGATTCTCCTGTCGATTAAACAAATAAATATTCGTAGCAAGACAGTTCCAATTTCTTTGCATACGAGCCACAAAACCATGAAAAGCAAAATTAGATTTATAAATATCATCATATAGAACTCTATATTGTCTGACTGTGTAAATCACTCCCTCACGAACACAAGTTCCTGAATAGAATGTAATGAACAAATCGTTGGGAGTTTCAATGAATTTGATATAAAAATTTAGTCATCCGAAAATCCGAAAATCCGAAGATCATGAATATTAATTTCGGTGAAAGCTGACCAAATAATTGATCTGAATTTTAATATTGGCAATACTAATGATTTAAATAAGTTAAGCCAGTCATTTAAGACTGCGACATGCGAAATGCGACATGCGATTTTTCTTTTTCTATGTGTAGGGTAGGTCCAGAAAAGCCGATTTTTATTCCTGGGCCATGTGTTTTTTATGGGGGGCCGGAGTTAAGGAAAAAAAATTGTTTTTTTTCGCTGTAAATATGCGAATTTTAGTCCAAATTGAACGAACGATTCCGCGTTTTGTATACCTCCGACGCACGAAATGGCCGCCACGACGCACAGAGGTCAATTTTCAAGTTCTTGACTTTTTTTCTGACAAAAATAATTGCGGGATGTCAAATTTCAACTAAACGGAACAAATTTTTTTTTTAATTACTTGTAATAGATTGCACATTGATGGGTCACTGCCGAAATTTCGAAATCGGACGGCATGTGTTCATTATTCATAAAAAAACTCGCGATTTTCACAATTTGATTTCTAATTTTTTTATTTTTTCTATGCGATAACACTATTCTAGGTTTCCGGGGTAGCTGATTAGGAATCTGATAACCCATTTTGAAGATTAAAAATGGCGGATCCACTATGGCGAAAGTTTTTTTTTAAATTAAACGAAATCGCTTCAAGCTCATTACTCGGGGGTTTTAGGGGTCGTTAATCACCTATGCCGTCCGATTTCGAAATTTGGGCAGTGATCCATCAATGAGCAATCTATTACGAGTATTTTAAACAAAAATTTGTCCCGTTTGGTCGAGATTTGACCTCCCGCAAGTATTTTTGTCAGAAAAAAATATCAAGAACTTGCAAATTGACCTCTGTGCGACGCGGCGTAACCGCTGGACGGGAGCCTGCCTACTGTGGTAAATTTTTGAGTAATCTAATCGAGTCTTAGCTCATTTTCTTCGTTTTTTTCAAGCTCTACAACTTCGTCTCAGATGAAAAAATTGTATCTCTTCACCGAATCGAGATCATTGAGAAAAACCGTAAAAATTGCATTTTTCCCCTCTTTTAGACAGAATAAACTCGAAAAATATCGACTTTAGGTGGGGGGTCATCTAAAAAATTGTAGGGCTTCAAAAAAGTTACAAAGCGCGGGATCGTTCGTTCAATTTGGACCAAAATTCGCATAGTCACAGCGAAAAAACGATTTTTTTTTCTTCCCCCGCCACTAACAAGCCCAAAGCCCAGGAATACAGCAACTCGGAAATAAGCTTTTCTGTGCCTCCCCTACACATAGAAAACAAAAATTGCGTGTCGCATTTTTTGCAAGTTCCAAGTCTTAAATGACTGGCCTAAGTGACAAATTGGTAAAGAATCCTTGAACAGTTTTTTGGAGCGCATTAGGAAAACGAGTTTCTTATTTGCTGTATTCTAACATAATCTAAATAAATAAAATAGTTCAATCTATTATCCACAATATTAATTTGATTCACAAATTTAATTGGTTCAAAAAATTAAGTATTTAGGTGTCTATGTCAACACGAAGCTGCCCAGACAGCAGATTTTTCAGAAAGTCCTCAGAATGAGATTCTAATTTTGATGTCTTTATGGTTTGCTAAGATGATTTCATAAAGTGGTCAGAATGCGATAAACCATGATGATAAAAGTATCTTAAAGATATCGTATTTATGACATCACATTTTTATCATAAAGAAGTCATAATTTAGTACAGTCGACCCTCTCAATAGAGCCGCTCTCAGTAGTTCCTCTTCCCCAGTTTGTCGAGCGAGTTTCTTCCCCTTCTACTGATCCGAAATGTTTTTCTTTCGAATTTCATTTAGCTTGTTCTCAATAGTTCCGCTAAGCAAAATGCAAAATAGCTGTCTTGTATCCTTCACAGTAATTTTTTTTTTCTAGGCTTGCAATATAAAAAGTGTAATACAAAAACAAACAAATTTAATATAAACATAGTAATATTAATTAATAATAAATTTAAACTAATGGTACATGAAAATGTCACCTCACAATATTATTTAAACAAAACTCTCTCGGGGTCAAGTTCGGCGGACCAGCATTATTGCGAAAAGCGCGAAAAATTATCCGCCGACGAGTAGAAAGTGAGGGAACCCTGGTTCTTGGAAAAACATTGCCCCATTCCGCGTTGCCTGGAATTATTGAGAGGGTTGACTTAATAAATTTTGAAATGAATAATATTACTACCAGAGTAGTCCCCCCTCCCCCAATATTTGCGTTTCCATTAGGTCTGTCCCAATATTACCCCTCGATTACTGTTCCCCACCACTTCTCACGGAGCGGTAATTCTGCGGAGTAGGGGACAAATTTCTTCCCCTCACGAGGCAAATATTGGGGGGAACACTCTACTTCAAAAAATTTAAATTGTTAAATAATGTCTAGAAGTGAAATTATAAAGAAATGAACACAAATGTAGTTAAAGTTAAATTAAAATGGGGGCCAATATACGTACACATATGTGCCTATGTATATGTATAATATTCATACATACACGGGATGAGAGGTTCCTATAAGAAGAAAACTACTACAATTACTAATTATATAAAATAAGAAGCAATAAAATAATTCTTTTTGTAGTAAAATAAATATATATGTTATAAATAAACAAATAAAAAATAACATTGTTTAAGTTTCTCTTTTATTAGTGTAAAAATAAAATACATAATTATATGTTAACATTTTTAAATAAATGTCTAATGAAATAAAAAGGTTTATATTACAATTAAAAAAGGTCACATTTCTGTGATCTTAATCAGCCTGAGCTAAGCATTACTTGTAGGCTTGTTTTGTTTTTCAACGTAGTTTACATTGCATAAATGAGAATTTAATAGTGCCCTGTAAATTGCAATGCAAACTTTTTTGAAATCCAATTAAAAGCCTGCAAGTGTTGATTAGCTCAGACGGAGTATATTCTGAAATTTGATCTCTTTCTGGGATTTTTAGACCATTAACAAAATGATATCTTTAAGTTAGTCGTCTGAACACTTTATGATATCATTTTGATTAATGTCTTAAAAATACGACTTCTTTAAGAGGTCTTCGTGTCATAACCAAAATCACACCTTTAAGTGGGTCATCTGACCACATTATGACATAATTCTGATATCATTTTGAGTTTTCTTAACGAGGTCAGAAATTTTTTCTGATATCTTTCTGAGCTCTTTGGGAGATCAACTTACTGGGTGTCTTTCAGTGAATATTTATGCATTATTGTCAAGCATATAAGCAGCTGAAATTTTTTATTCGTTTGACCAAATATTTTAAAAATACTTCGGCTATCATCTATTTATATACTTTTCTTAGAAAATGCAGAGATTTGTTGTTAAACTATTATTTTGTTTGTCCATCTTATGATTATATTAAATATTGTTATATTTACTTTACCAAATTTTAATTATAGCGTTATCTAAATTTGTATTTTCTAAGATGTATAACAAGCATCGCCATAATTTTGGTTCTTTATACTTAACCCTTTGAGCCACGGTAGTAACCCACGTTACTACCTCGATTTCTTTGAATTTTAATTATTTACGTTCAAGTTAACGTATTCCAATTGGTCTTTTTGCTATTATCTGTTACCTTAGTACTTAAAGAACATATCCACATCACTAAAAATACATAATTATTTATTGTTTACTTTATATAAATAAACAAACACAAAAAAATCATGTTTTTTTGGAAAGAATTCATTTTTTACGCTATTTTGAAAGATAATGGCTTGAAGTTCGGGGTATATAGGTTTTTGGGGTCGCTTATTACGAATCCTGTGTCAGATTTACAAAATTCAAAATGGCGGATTCAATATGGCGGTCAGAAACATGTAAAAAATCGCCAATTTTAATAAAAATGCGTATTAGGGGGTTTTCGAAGTCGCTGATTGCGAATCCGATGTCAGCTTTACGAAATTTAAAATGACCGATTCAAGATGGCTGATTCAAGATGGCGGTGAGCAAATTTTGTCCCAATCGAATTATATTTTAAATTTTTGTCCGCCATATTGGATCCGTCATCTTGAATTTAGAAAAACGAACCTCGGATTCGTAATCAGCTACCTTGAAAGCCCCCGAGTAGCAATTTTTGTCCCAATCGAATTAAATTTTAAATTTTTGTCCGCCATATTGGATCCGCCATCTTGAATTTCGAAAAACTAACCTCGGATTCGTAATTATAAAAATAAAAACACCCGAGTAACAAATTTCAGCTACATTCCATAAAAGTGACTCAAAGGGTTAAGGAAGTTACCATCCGTTCACGTTCTAATAAATAACTCCTAAGTCTTTAATCGATTTAACAGAAGCTAAAGTGACATTATCCAAAGAATATAACTAATCGATTAAAGTTGATGATCTATTAAAATGTATAACTTTGCATTTTTCATAATTGTTCATCTGTATAATATGTATAATTGTAAATAAAATGATAAAATCATGTAAAAGTATCCAAAAATATCATTTTGAAAAACATTTATTCATTTTGAATCTTTTAGATGATTCAAACTCTAAAATTTGAAAGTTTTTATGTATATCGACAACTAATTTTACCTATTTTACTTTTCCAACTAATTTATTAATTAAAGGAAATTATACATTTAAATAATTTATTTTTCGATTCAATTTTTGGCAAAATTTCAAAATCAACAAAATAAAACAAATAGTAATCTAGCAAAAGTTGATAGAAATTGATCAGTTGGTGTATTGCCAAATATTGATCCAAAAATTTCAATAATTTTAAATAACCTACGATTCTATGATTCTAACCAGAGGGAAAACGGCAAATTGTGGCAAATTTAATATTATTTCGACATCGCTAATGAATTTAATGAAATAGCTGGCGAAACAATTTTTCAGGAAGAGGAAAATTATCAATGAAATAGTGCAGTGACGAGTTCCCTTGATATTTTTCCTCAAACTGTATTTTACTATTTGTATTATAGTTCTTTACAAAAATTATACTTTTAAAAGTTTCTATACAATATTGAACGTAAATTTATTTTTTATAAAACTTTTTTATGGAAATATCAACGATTAATGGTAATGTAAATTTATAAACTTAATAAAAACAAAAATGTCAATTGCAGTGAAATTTAAAACAATTATGATTATAAATTTAAATGTAGTTTCGCAATATGACACATGAAAAAGAGTTATCTTTATTAAATTGCAAAGTTGTGTACTAAATAGATTTGATAAACTTATTAAATATAAGATAAAAATTACGAACCGATAGAACGAAAACCCAGAGCAAGACTTTTATCCAAGACACTTTCGATGACATCTCGACCATATATTTTGTAAGTTCCAACTAAAAAATAATAAAATACATTCAAAATTAATTCATATCCTTAATTTTCATAGCATTTTTTATTATTGAGGGGAAAAAAAAAACAAATAAAATGCAGTACATCCTCAAAGATTATTTATAGTGCATAATTACTTTTTTATACAAATATTCAAAAATTGAATTCAACAATGTAACAAAAATGATAATTTTGAGGTTAACTCACTTCCAACCAATGGCATGTGATATCCACTCAATAGACGAACGTACCCTTTTTTGTCACTCATTGTTAAAAAAAATACTTTTTGGGAATTCTCGTACTTTTTAGAAAAGAGTTTTTAAAAATAAGGTATAACTGGTGATTTCTGGATTATGGGCGAAAACTGGGTCTCGTTGAAGGAGCGGTGAAGTTATACGTCAATCGTTTTTTCCAGAAATCACGTGCGTCATGTGCTTGCGGATAATTGCAGGTGTGATAGTACATATATGTGTACACAAACATATATACAATCGATATACTACGAAATGGTTCGACACATTTGCAATTTTACAAATATTTGCGCGTTTTCATATACGTGGAGTTCAATATATTTTTGTACGTTGATAAATTCCAGATAAGTTCTGAATCATTTGATACGTTGCTGACCGATTCGAATTTGAAAACTCCCCTTGTGGAAAAATATTGCTGAAAAAATAAATTTGCTGAAACGATCAATTAAGCTAAATTTTGCTGAAATTCAATTAACCCTTTAAGTCCCAAATGTGCACAATTTGCACATGGATTTCAGCATCGTTTTATGTATAAAATAAAAATTAAAAAAAAATGGAAACATCTATATCCGACTAGTTTTGAGGTCGCTCTTTCGATTGGCGCTACTAAAATTTTCGAAAAATGACGTTTAACACAGTTTTTTTACAAAAATATTGAAAAGAACGCGATTTTTTAGCTATAATTTTTGTTTTAAATGCATTTGTAACTATGATACCGGTTTCAGATCACCTTCTAATCTGTCAGAAATGTGTTCCCGATTGTTTTACTTCAAAATTATACATTCACATATTTTGATTTATTTTGTTTTTCGTTTCAAAATGGCGTCTGAACGTTGACAATTTTTGAAAGTGAAGAAAATGCTATTATTTCGGATCTGCTTTTCTTTGTAGTAAAATCGTACAAATAAGTTATTACGAGTTTTGTATGACCCATTTTGATTTACGGAAACAGTAATATCCCATAAAATCAAATTTCAAGATGGCGACTGTCATGTGCTCAGTAGAAATACGTGTATTTCGAGACAACCAAAATTGATATGAAATTTACTAATTACCATCTCATAGGTTTCAGTCATCGCTAAACTCAAATCTTGAGTCAGTTTACCGAAATTCAAAATGGCGGATCCAATATGGCGGACCCGTTATGTAAAATTTCACATTTCTGGAATAGGAAAAATACTATCGTATTCCACTCAGATTTTCAAGTCAACATTATTCTTAAGATTTTTTTGATTACATATAAATGGTTTTTGTGACAGTCGCCATCTTGAAATTGGATTTTATGGGATATTACTGCTTCCGTAAATCAAAATAGGTCATACAAAACTCGTAATAACTTATTTGTACGATTTACTACAAAGAAAACCTAGCAATCCGAAATAATAGCATTTTCTTCACTTTCAAAAATTTTCAACGTTCAGACGCCATTTTGAAACGAAAAAGAAAATAAATCAAAATATGTGAATGTATAATTGTGAAGTAAAACAATCGGGAACACGTTTCTGACAGATTAGAAGGTGATCTGCAACCGGTATCATAGTTAAAAATGCATTTTAAAAAAAAAATGTAGCTAAAAAATCGCTTTTTTTTCAGTATTTTTGTAAAAAAACTGTGTTAAATGTCATTTTTCGAAAATTTCAGTAGCGCCAATCGAAAGAGCGACCTCAAAACTAGTCGGATATAGATGTTTCCATTTTTTTTTTTAATTTTTATTTTATACATAAAACGATGCTGAAATCCATGTGCAAATTGTGCACATTTGGGACTTAAAGGATTAATATCGAAATTGGGACTCCATTTCAGCATGTTAGTTTAGATATTTTCAGACAAATTCAGAATAAGTTTCAGTAAAATGTTATTGAAAATTGCTAAAATTACATTGACATGTTAAAAACATACTGAAAAGTTAATGAAAGAAGCTACATTTTACTGAAATAGATAGAAGCCACAATACAAATTTAGAGCCTATTTTTTTTTTGTAACTTTCAGGTATTTTCAGAAAATTTTAATAAATCGTTTTTCGCACAAATACTGAAAGTTACTGAAATTTTCTAAATTTCGCTAAAAATATTTTATAGCAATTAGTAATTTGTCATTAAATTTTTTCAGATAATTTCATGTATTTTTAGCAATATTCAGAAACTTTGTATAATGTTCTTAGGAAATGATTAATAATTACAAATTTATCCCTCATACAGTAGGACCTCTCTTATTCTAATTAATAAAGTTTTTCAAGATGGCGCCGACCTCTCTTATTCTAATTTTCCCCTTACCCCCACTTACTTTGCTTGCGAGCTTGTGATTCGTGGACAATATTTTTCGTTGACTTTTCGTGTGATAGTGGGAGAAGACTTGTGGGGGAACGATTAGAATAAGAAAGGCAATTAGAATAAGAGAGGTCCTACTGTATGTTTCCAAAAAACTGTTAATAATACAGTTTTCATATTCGAAATTGGAACTTTTATTAAATAATACTCGGTATTTATACCGAGTAAAATAATACAGCAATATGCACCTTGCTGAAATGAACTCGATATTTATTGAAATTTTACTAAATAACAATGTGAAGTATTTCTCTAGAAAATATTAAGATTGTATTAAATCTCCTGAATGCCATTAAATTAATATAAAAATTGGTATTGTAGAAGGTTTTTAAAGTGTCAGTCAATTTTAACCAAATTTATTAACTTTATTGAGAGACATTCATAATTCTTGGTATGAAAATTGTATGAAGAATTCGGATCAATTTCTTAATAATTGTTCCAGATAAAATTTCATTAGAATTTACGGAAATATTAGTCAAATTTAAGAAATGTACAAAATTCTATTAAAATCGACTAAGTTCATGAATATTTTAAAATACCAATTTCGATGTTAATTTAGCGGAATTCAGACAAATTCAGTACAATTCCAGAATTAAAAAAAAAATAAATAAAAATAAATAAATAAAAAAAATCATGTTTTTTTATAAAAATAGTCATAACTCTGGTAAGAAAGGTCGCACAAAAATGGACGAGCGATCGTTTTAAAGGTAAAAACCATACCTTTAAAACCCCGTTAGTTTCATTACCTTACTATTATTCGTTTCAAATTGGCAAACAATTTATTAAAGACAAAAAATATCGTATTTTTTCTTGCTGGTTTTTATCGATAAAAATCTGAATTTTGCGTCTTTTCGATTTTTTTCTCTGCTCAAATGAAAGCTATTGCAATAACCTTTGAAATGCCGTTCGATTTTTTAAGCTACGATAATTTTTCGCAAAGATATTAAACTTTGAAGTTTAATAAATTTCGTCTTTGGCATGGCAAAAGTGATTGCCGGGGAGTGTATATATCTATAAATTGGTTGAGGGGTTCGTTTGGGGACAGTTATGTATAAAAAGTGACTTTTATGGGGACATATGGTCTTTTTGGGGACAGTCCCCGAAAAATATAGATAAAAAGTGCATACTTTGAAACCATGATACTTCGGGAACATTTAAATGTACAGTTGAATATATGAATATAACACTTAAGAGTAGTGTAAGAGTTCCAAAGGCGTTTGAGAAAAAACTCTTAACGTTCTCTACGATTTTTATTAGAGAATCTACTATGTTTGATGGTCCCTGGTGTATTCTATTATCTACTATTCTAAATCAGCAATGAGATCGTATGCAACATTTTACTCGTTTCTATACTTTCGAATTAAATTTAGCACATCTTTTGGTATTGATATTTATCTGTCAGTATTAATAATAACCTATAAGAGTAACTAAAGGTTATAAAAAAAACACTATCTTCACCTGAATTTCACGATAAAAACCTTAATTTAGTTTAAAAAAATACTATTAGATAATGGCTATCCGTCCGAAATGATCAACCAGTGCATTAAAAAAAAGATTAAGCCAAAATACAAACAATAGTAACAACAACAATAACAAATAATAAAAGCAATAAGTTGTCCTTATATCGAAGATCTAAGTGAAAAAATGGCATAAGTCTTCAAAAACAATAACATTCTACTGCTTTTAACATTAGCCCTTTGCGGGGCAGACGCCACTATAGTAGCGCCCTAATTGTCTTCAGTTTTTTCTGTACAGTATGATCTTTTTAGGCTCTAAATCGTTCATTTTTTTTTAATGGGACACTGGATGTTTGCTGAACAAGTTTCTCAGTCCAAAATTTCAAGTAGCACTACATATAATTAGTTATAAACAATTAACAACGAAAAAATGTAGAATTTTTTAAATGAATTCGGCTGTGAGCTCATTTTACACACAAATTAACTGATGTTTGGTACAGAGGGGTTCTCTAGGTCGCTGATTACGAATCCAGTCTCAGATTTTAAAAATTCAAAATGACGGATCCAATATGGCGACCTGCCGATACAAAAATTTAATAAATAACAAATGAAAAAATAAAAAAAAATAACAAAAATTAAAGAATAAAAAAAAATAACAAAAATATGGAACTAGTACCTCCCCACGTCCACGTCGTTAGTTCCGGGTCATGCTGAGAGGGAGAATCTGATGCACTAGTAAACACTTTGTGACGCTGAAATCATAATTAGTGACTTTTAACATCCTTATAAAAAATTAGCATTTATCTACTAATTATCAAATAGTTTGTCGGCCACGTTGAATCCGATATTTTGAATTTTCAAATTCTGAGTTCAGATTCGTCATCAGCGACCTCGAAAACAATAAGAATGACTGATATTGAAATAATCGGTTGAGTAAAATAATGTGCCCCTGAAAGGGTTAATATAGCACACTTAAGACCATGAAAAAAAAAATTGGAGCGGCGGTGGCTCAGTTGATAGAGTATCGGCTTCGTAATCAGAAAACCCTGGTTCGATCCCGGCCTCTGCCATATCTGTCATTGGGACACCTATATGTGTTTATAAATGTCTAATAACGCCAAAGCTCAGGTGGTTCGGATTCCATCTTCATAAACTGTAGGTCCCGTCGCGATTTAGTCCCATGTGGGTTCACAAAAGTCGACGTAAAATAATATATAAAAAAAAGACCAGGAAAAGACACATTACCGATGGAAAAAGAATTAGGTGATGTCGTATACAAAATACCATGTATGCATTGTGACAAGTCATATATAGAACAAACGTACAAACCTCTAGAGGTCAGACTGAACGTGGTAAAATTCCTTTTCTTTTTTTACAGTGTGGCTCTTTCCGATTTAATGCACATGTAAAATTACATCGATAATGTAGGAATTTTACTATATCACTGTAAAATTGCAGACAGCAAAATGAAAAGAGTTCAGAATGATTTCGAAATTTGCTCTAAAAGAAGTCAGATGTTCCACTTTCACAGGGGTTTCTGAACATGAGTACATAATGATCTCATAATGACATCATATTCACAAAACCTTCAGAAAGTGAGACATCTTACTTCTTTTAGAGCACATTTCGAAATCATGCTAAACTCTTTTTTATGTTGCTGCCTAGATAAAGATACCATTCTGGAATTATCAAAATGAGACGGCAAAATAAAACAGAGTTTGGAATATTTTCAAAATGTGCTGTTGTAATTGAAATGTCTTTCATACATCAATATTCACAGGGAATCGTTGGATTTTGCGGAGATTGCAGAATATTAACTTTCTATCCGAGTGAATTCTGTCTAATACCTTCAATAAAGCGATTCAATGGAATTCAAAATGTCAATACCTTTACTTTTGCTGAGGTGCAACATATACAAAATGTTTTCGAACGCATTGACATGAAGCGTGGTTGTTGAATACGTATCTATAACAACATTATAAATCCATGGATTTGTATTTGCCTGAATTCCAACGTATCTTACTTTATGACCTATTGTAATTGTTTATACGTGCGGGTTAAAAAAACTCATTTCAAAACCATGAATTTGTATAGGCTTGCATTCAAGAATAAACCATTTTTTGTGTTTTTTTTTATAAAATCCGACTTGGAATCTACAATTTTGTATTTTGTAATAGCATTATACACTTTTTGGATATACTTGGATACAAACAAATTATTTCTGATCCATGTGTTAGTATTTGCCGGAATGCAAAATAACATTAATTTAGGTCAAATTATTTTTGGATACGCGTATATATACAAAAAAAAACAATTTCGAATCCATAATTTTGTATTTGTGGAAATTTGCTCTCATACTATTACTCGTACTATTGCCATGTCGCCAAGCATGTTTGAATTAGTATATATTAATTTTGAATGGTTGCAAGAACTATGTTGTATCACTGGTGTGCAGAAATGCGGTGGGTTGGTGTTTCCCTTCTGGAATCACACGAGGGGTATTTTTTTTACTCGTACATGCATTCTAAAGCATTAAAATAAAACCATTTAAGTTCATCTTCAGACCGTTTATTGATGGAGAATCATTGAACCCAATAAATGAAAGTTCATGAAGTTTGTCATTTGTCAACTTTCAAAAAGAAAATACAAGAAATAAATATAATTATAACATAAAGTTTTTAAATCTAGCGATTTTGTATGAGAAGAAAGTTTGTAAACGAAGAATGATTCAAAATTATTTAAAAGTATTCAGTTTTATAGGTTTGAATCCTATTCGCTGACCTCATTGAATAATTTCCTATTTTCAATCATTTTAAATACTGATTTACGAATAAACTGCTCTCATTTTGAATACTTCCAAATAATTATGTACCGAAATTTGGTGAATATTGCTGGATCCTTCTGAATATTTATTGGGGCATCCACAAACATATACACTATATATCATCTATATTTCTAAATAATTTTGAATACTTCGAGGGTATAAAATAGGATTCCGGAGTATTAAGAATGATTCAATGTTCAATGCTTTTTAATTCTTTTTCGTTTGGTGTGAACAGAAAAGGTGATTTCCTTCAATAAATTTTAATCCAAATTTACAAATAGAACAGTAGCAGGGTGCATCGAATCTTTCCACTTTGGTACTCATTTTTTTTAATCTTCAAACAATTAAACCTTTCTATCGTTACCATCATAAAAGAATTGTGAATTTTTTGAGCAAAATTTGCATAATTTTCTGCGAGAGTAGACTGTCATCAGAAAAAATTAGACATTCGAATTGAATTTCAATTGGTTTTTAAAACGAATTCAAGTTTACTATACGAATAAATAAAATGAATATTTTTGAATCAATCCAAATAATTTTTCGTTATCGGCCAGCGAAAAAGAATTAAAACGAATTGAAAAACAAAGATTTTTAATATCTCTTGGAACTTATATCAGATTTTTCGAAAAATGCAAAAGTGAAAATCTACATCTGATTATTTCTAAAAAATTCCTGTTTAAAGTAAAGAAAGCGTGTCTTCGTGATTTGAACATTAAAATGCGTATATTACCATTTTAAGAATGAAAATAAAATCATTCAAAATTGTGACTAAAACAAGAAAAAATTTGCGAAAACTTTAAAGTATACGATGAAATTATTACAAAATTTGTACAGAGTTTCTTTTTAATGTTTAAAAATCCCCAAATCTTTAAAAATTATAAAAGTGTTCGATTTAATAATTTCAGAGTATAATTTGACCAGTTTTTAGAACATTTAATTTAGCTAACGTATTTTTTAAAGTCTACAATTTTAAAATAAAAAATTTCATCATATTCAATGTGAAAAAGGGAGATTGAAAAAAATACATCCCAGTGAACCAAGAATGATTGGGTAGTATTTAAATGATTAAGTTCACTAAGCGAGAATCATTTTTAAACTTTACAGTTTTGAATATTTCAACTGGAATTTGGATTTTCAATGATTCTTTACTTCCAAATTGATGTCATCTCAGGAACTTAAGAATGATTCCGAATTATTGAAAATGATTCATTTTTTAATTCAATTTATGACACTGTGTGAATAACTATCCAATTAACTTAATTATTCTAAATCCATTTACAAGAATTAACTATCTTGTTTTTAAATATTTTAATAATATTTAATTTACTACTTAATAAATTCAGGACCTCTATTACAGAGCGAATAGTTTTGTATTCCGAATTGAGTATTGGCGACAAAAACAGTTTCGTATAGTTTGATTTCCAGCCACCAGGCGCTTTCGCAACGCCACTGTTTCCACAGGAGAAATGTATTTTCATAGGAATACATACTTGCCAATGCTTCAACAATTTTTCAGACCGATGACCAAACTTCGATAAAGAACAATTATTTCGAAGTATTTCCAACTTGTTTCCATAGCAAGAATCTTTGTTTTTTGATAATTGAAATCATGTCCCGTTTCGTTTCTATGTTGGGTTAGCCCTTTGCCGCATAGTGGTCCCAATTGGGACCACCTTTTTTCAAACAATTTGTAATGAATTTCAAATAGTTTTTTTCGATTTATCAACTTTTTTTATTATTACATGTTCATGGGGTGTTAAAATATCAAAAATCATGCGTATAGTCTGTAAATTTTTGTCATTTTTTAAATAATTAACGAACAAAATCTAAAAATGGTCCCTTTCAGATAAAAAATGCATTATTGACTAACCTTTTAGAGATATTATTACAAAATTGGGTAGTCCGGGGTTTGCGGAGTTGCTGATTACGAATCTGACTACGGATTTTTTACATTCAAAATGGCGGATCCAATATGGTCGACCAAATAGTGAAAAATTACCCGATCGTAATGAAACTGATTACTCGGGGGTTTTTGGGGTCGCTAATCACGAATTTGATCGCAGACTTATGTATTTAAAATTCAGAGTACATAGAGTACCAAGATTTACCTCGATCAAATACCAACCCCGCAAAGGGTTAAGCCGATGTGTTATTCACTGTTAGTTGTTAAAAAATTCTTTTTATGCTCTTTCAGTCTGACCTCTAGAGAAAACCGTAAATAAATAGTGACTGAAACGATTTGTCAACATTCGGGCCATTTTAATTACTATAGTCGGTATCATAGAAAATGCCAGAAACATTTGGGTCAGGCTGCAAAACAGCACTGTGCTGTGTCTTGCTCCTTGTACAATTATTTGTTGTGCAATAAAGACGTATTATTATTATTTTGAGAACTGACCGAGGATTTTCAGAAAAAAATAAAAATCACTTATTTCCGAAAATTCTTGGTCAGTTCTTAATTAACATCTTTGGCATTTTCTAGGAAACTGTTTATAGTGCTTAGAATTGTCCTTACAGAGCCCGAATTTTGAAAATGTTATTCAGTTATCTTGAATGTGCGTTTTTTAGTGAAATTTCTTACCTCACCGGCGGACCACTTTAGATTTTAGAACCTCCCCAGAATATTTATGTAGCCTCTTTTTTTTATGTCAAACCGACGTTGCTGTGCCGTCACGAAGACGTCATACGTTCATCATAAGTGACATGTTTTTTTGGAGACGGCTTAAAAACGTCTAGGACACGGTTAAGAAGTCCGAAAAAAGACATGTCATTTATGACGGACTTATGACGTCTTGGCGCCGGCAGAGCAACATCGGTTTGACATAAAAAAAAGACGCTACCATAAATGCTACTGGGCCCTTAAAAAGTTTTCAAATTTTCAATCTACAATTTTAATTTCTGTTAGCTGAGCATTCGGCCAAAGGAGAACCAATTAAAATTCACGGTTTATATGTACAATTTTTCCCCCCAAAATGAGTTCTTGATCATTTTCTACGGCAGATGGCATTCGTAGCAATTCGAAATAATGCGTTCCCAAATTTTGCCCCAATCAGATATCATTGTATTTTAAAAATATATGCATGATTTTCGCGCCACAAATGAATTTTACGGTATGTATCCTACATATTTATCTATTTGTTAGAAAATAAAACAAATAAAAACAATTCGTTGTAATTCATTCGGCTTTGCTGACTCGTCACCGCTGCGGCCGATGGTGAAGACTTACATTTCTTTAAAAAATTTATATTCGATTAAATACTTTTGGATTTTTAGTTCAGATTTTACTCTTTTTTTTCTTTTGTTTGAATGCATTCTTTCAATTTCGAATTAGTAACGATATAAAATTGAAACCACTAATAATTCAAAATTATTTTGTCATTCAAACGGATTCCATACGTAAATATATTAAGTTTAAGTATTCAAAAAAATATAATCCATCTTCAATTACTGACATTATTTGATCGAGAATTAAATGAAATACAACCCAAAAGAAGTATTCGCATGATAAAAAATTAATACTTTCACATAATTCAAAATTATATTTCTTTTTTTGAATACTTCTGAATACTTTTTCGTTCGCACTTGGAAAATTATTCTTTGTAATCGTTTGTACCTACCAAAAACAAAAAAAGTATATGTTCCAGTATTTAGAATACTTAAGAATATACTTTGCGCAGATTGAAACCTTGCAAACACGGAAAGTAACAGTTATGTTATTTACGTAATGGTTACATTGTTACATAAATGTTACATAGCAGGGAACTCCTTTGAGATGAAACTGAATACATTTTAATCCATTTTGGATTACTGCAACTTTTACGCCAACACAATAGCGACTTATTTTTTAACAAAATTATGATTACATTGTCTCATTTCATTTTAACACCAAAATCGAAGTTGAACGACACATTTTCAAGACTGTAAAAAAAGTCGATGTAATTTTACTATGTGTTACGTTGGAAATAAATCGATTCATGTGTAATGCAATATAGTATATAAAATTACATGGTGATATATTACAAATTTACAATCGATGTGTAATTGACGACTAAATTTTCAAAGTTCGGATCATACAAAACAAGAGAACACATGGTTTTTTTAAATAAACGTAAAAACAGTAAAAAATGGCAGAATTTTTATAATTGCTGTTTACACCCTATTGAAAAAATCCATGTAGATTCCATATGGATATTCAATATGGATTCTATGTGGATTGATGTGGATTCCATGTGGATTCGTATGGATTCCATATGTATTATTGATATTGATTTTCATGTAGATTTTCCACACAACGACGATTTCTACAAAGCGTAGAATGTATGTAGCGAAAATCCATATAGATTCCACATAGAATCCATATGGAATCCACATTAAAAAACCATATGGAACTCCACATAAAAAATCCATATGAAATCCACATGGAATTCATGTGGAAACCCCATATGGAAATACACATCAAAAATCCATATAGAATTCATATAAAAAAATCCATATGGAATCCAGACGAATCCACATCAATCCACATGGATTTTTTCAATAGGGCATACTAATTGTATATCCGCAATATTACACATAGTAAAATTACATAATAATTTTTACAGTAAATGTTATACAAACCTTCAAACGAGATAAGACAAATTTTTTCAAATAGTAAACGACTTGTATGAAATAAATAGACTAAATTTACATAAAAATATATTTTCGAGTCTCATGTAAAATACAGCTATATGTACATTATAAACTATGTCAATAACACTGCACGTCATGTATGTCACAATCAATAACACATTCAATCGTATTTAAATGCAGTACTGGCTGGAATTAGGCACATTCCTAAATCGTATCTCACATTTCAGTCCATACAATCCTTGTCGACACTCAAAATGTTTATTTATTTAAGGTTATGTTTAACTTTTTTTCAACCTACGATACAAGAACGACAAAACATTAATTTTAAAGTATTACAGCATTTTAAGGCACTTTCACTTTTTTTAGCACCAAAAATTATTTACACAAAACACAAATCAAATTCGGCACATCTGAAAACATTTCAGTTCTCGTCTGGATATTTTATGCTTTTTAAATCTCGTTTCTTAACTTTAAGGAATTCTCCTATTGGAATCATGTTCGAATCTAACGAAACTTCTGTAAATTCTTGCTGTGATAAATATGCAGGAGTTTTTATAAGCGATTCAGACTGTTTCTCAGAATTGTCTTTATTTTCTGTTGAGATTTTTTCTAATTTTTCTGGACAATTATCTTCGTCTCTTTCATTAACTTTGCTGACGATAGAATCTTCACAATGTTTAACAGTATCATTTTTTGCATCAATGTCTCGTTTTTCTCTCTCATGATTTTCTAAAATATCTCTTCGAATCACTGAATTTTCATTTATGGTTCGATTCACTACAGATTCATCTTTATTTTTCTGTAATTTTGTTTGATCGTTCATTTTCAAAGCAATCGGAATGTCTAATTTTATCTTTTTCTCCAAATCTGTTACATTTCCAGTTTTTATTGGTTCGTTTTGAATCGTGTTTATTGGATCATCTTTCGATTGTTTTTTGGTTAATGCTTTAAGTATACCAGACGAGGGTATCACTTTGTCGTCATTTTGAACATTGACGGCAACATTCTTCGTCTCTGGATTAATCTTTTCATCAATCTTTTTAGATTCTTCAGGTTTATTAGGTTTTTCTACAGTATCGACTGGAGATTTATTTTCCGATTCATTCTTTATAATTTCAGGTTTTACTTGAACTTCTTCCTTAGGCTCATTTTTTATTTCTTGTTTTTGATTATCTTTCAAATTTGTTTGCGCATTTGACAACAATTCTTTTTTATCTTCCAATAATTCTTGTTTCTGCTTTTTAATATCTTTTAAAATCTCTTTTTGTTCCTGCATTAATTGCATCTGCTTTTTCTCATGCTCTTTCAAAGTCCTCAAAAACTCTTCGTGTTGATCAACTTTGTGTTGTTCGCCTTCCGCAGCTAATTCAGATTCTTCTTTCTTTATCGCATCAGAATTAATAACGTCATTTTTTGGTATTTCGTTTAATTTATCTCCAGGATTTTTATCTTCTTTTTCCAATTTTGTATCTTTTTCGTTACTCAAAATAGGATTAATGTTCTTTATTTCAGGAGATTTGTAATTTATATCGTTTGATTTCACATCGTTATTAAAGTCAAGTTTCGCATTCTGATTTGGGTCAATCGGTACGATTGGGTCAGGCTTTGGTTTTTCTACAGGAATATCCGGCACGTGAAATCGTTCAACTGGAATTGGGGGCTCTTGACGAACATTTGTATCGGCAGGTTTATCAGGAACTTTTTCAGGTTTTTCAAATTCTTCTAAAACATAAATACAAGTTATATTTCCGTGTAGTTTAGGGCGGTCCACAAGAACTCGAAGTAGTGAATTTTAATTGGGACACTCCCCAGAATTCTTCCATATTGAAAATAAAAAGACACGTACAGTAGTCCTCCCCTTATTTTAACTTTTCGAGTCAAGGAAGATGGCGACTTCTTCCTTTATTTTAACATCAGTCCGCACTCTTTTGAACACTTTCAAATGGCGAATGGTGGGGGAACTCATGAGGGGAAGAAGTTAACATAAGGGACGAAAAAAGTTAAAATAAAGGACGCAATTAAATAAGGGGAGGGCCACTGTATTTTTTTGTTTTGTGAATCGTCGATATTTAATGGTGCCGCCAGGCCCATGAAGCTTTCCATGTATTTTATATGGAAAATAATCGTTTTTTCGAAAATTTGATGTAAAATTTCAAAAAATTACTATTTTTTCTTGAGCAAAAGATATTTTCCTTCAGAAATGATGAAATCGTAATGATCGTTTGTATAAAAAACTTTTTTAAACGACCGCACAGTAAGCCCATAAATAGAAAAAAGTGACAATTTTTTTCTAATAATGTATATCTCTACAGTATCTTAGTTTCATGTCTTGAAATCTATTACTCATAATATTTGAAAGTCGCTGACTAAGAACCTGAGATCAGAATTTCAAAATTTAAAATGGCAGATACATTATGGGGGACATCACTTTTAAAATACAAATGAATTTGTTTTAAATTTACTATATGGTAGTTTCTTGGGTTACTTCATGTCCTGAAACTTATTACTTGAGAGTCGCTGAATAAGAACCTCAAATCAGAATTTTCAAATTCAAAATGGTGGAAACAATATGGTGGACATAAATTATAAAATTTAAATGGATTTTCATAAAACTTATTGTTGTCTTGAAGTTTTTGGGCTCGCTGATTGTGAATCTCAAATCAGATTTTACAATCCAAAATGGCGGATACATTATGTCGGAAATAATTTTTAAAATGCAAATGAATTTGTTTAAATTTAGTATGGTAGTTTTTTAGGTTACCGATTACGATTATAACATTTTCTTCTAAAATTATATACTTTGCAATTTAAAAAAATTTTGTTTAAATAAATAAAAATTATATACTACAAATTGTAGAAAAATCCACGGCTTCATAGTTTTTAAGTTTCTTAACTTTTCTTGTTTCAAATCACAGAAGACAAAAATCAAGAGCTACAGTACAAGGTTGTATAGAAAAGACAGGGGATTTATTTGATATTTCTTATGCAAAAATTATAGTAACAATTAATATTTTGGTTGCGAATAATGTGTAAAGTGGCGAAACAAAGGAAATATGCCAATGCATAATTCTAAGAGTTCAGTGGCCCTCCCCTTATTTTAACTTCTATTATTTTAACTGCGTCCTTTATTTTAACTTTCTTTCGTCCCTTATGTTAACTTCTTCCCCTCGTGAGTTCCCCCACCATTCGCCATTTGAAAGTGTTCAAAAGAGTGCGGATTGCTGTTTGCGCTTGCGCATACAGGTGAAGATAGACGCCACTACAGTAGTCCTCCCCTTATTATAATCTAGTCTCTTATTTTAACTTTTTTCCTTCCACTACTTTAACTTTTTATCGTGCTCTCTCGCTCTCACAGCTGGTCGTAAGAAAGAGGGGAGATGTTAAAATATGGGAAGGGTCGCTATCTTCCTTGTCCCGAATGCTTAAAATAAGGGGAGGACTACTGTATATTTCCTCTCTCTGTTTTTATTCTCTCATACTGCCAGTGGTGAGGATGAGGGGAAGTGGTAAAATAAGGGAAGAAGCCGCCATTTTCCTTGACTCGAAAAGTTAAAATAAGGGGAGGTCCACTGTAAATGTAAGATTCGTAATCAGTAACCTAAGAAACTACCATCTAGTAAATTTAAAACAAATTCATTTGTATCTTAAAAATTATATCCGCAATATTGCATTTGCCATTTTGGATTTGTAAAATCTGATTTGAGACTCATAATCAGCGAGCTCAAAAACCTCAAAACAACAATAAGGTTTATGAAAATACATTTAAATTTTATAAATTATGTCCACCATATTGTATCCTCCATTTTGAATTTGGAAATTCTGATTTGAGGTTCTTATTCAGCGACTCTCAAGTAATAAGTTTCAGGACATGACGTAACCTAAGAAACTACCATATAGTAAATTTAAAACAAATTCATTTGTATTTTAAAAATTATATCCGCCATTTTGAATTTTGAAATTCTGATCTCAGGTTCTTAGTCAGCGACTTTCAAATATTCTGAGTAATAGATTTCAAGACATGAAACTAAGATACTGCAGAGATATACATTATTAGAAAAAAATTGTCACTTTTTTCTATTTATGGGCTTACTGTGCGGTCGTTTAAAAAAGTTTTTTATACAAACGATCATTACGATTTCATCATTTCTGAAGGAAAATATCTTTTGCTCAAGAAAAAATAGTAATTTTTTGAAATTTTACATCAAATTTTCGAAAAAACGATTATTTTCCATATAAAATACATGGAAAGCTTCATGGGCCTGGCGGCACCATTAAATATCGACGATTCACAAAACAAAAAAATACAGTGGCCCTCCCCTTATTTAATTGCGTCCTTTATTTTAACTTTTTTCGTCCCTTATGTTAACTTCTTCCCCTCATGAGTTCACCCATCATTCGCCATTTGAAAGTGTTCAAAAGAGTGCGGACTGATGTTAAAATAAAGGAAGAAGTCGCCATCTTCCTTGACTCGAAAAGTTAAAATAAGGGGAGGACTACTGTACGTGTCTTTTTATTTTCAATATAGAAGAATTCTGGGGGGTGTCCCAATTAAAATTCGCTACTTCGATTTTTTGTGGACCACCCTAGTTATTCAATATATAAATCATACCTTTGGCACGCAAAATATCAGGAATCTTTGAAACTTCCGGAATTTCAATCAGTTCGTCTTTAATCAAGTTATGAGGCAAATTATTAATTTGACTAGGAAATTTGCTCATTGTAGTAGCGGCTCGTACATTGGAAGATTCATCAGCGGCGTATAAATTAGCATAGGTACCAAGAACCATTATCCATACACCAATAAAAAGCATTATCTACAATTCAAAAATGAAATTACTCTAGACATGAAAAATAAAAACAAAATTTTTATTTACCTGTGCAAGTAACCTTTCATTTGTATTTTTTGTACTTATTGATATGAAAAATGCAGCTGGAAATATCACACAAATCATCACTCCAATAGTTGATCCAACTATACCAAGTACAAACTCAATGTTGGGAATTAATATTCCGGTTATTAACGAAATTAATAAAATACTGATCGTAAGACATCTAAATCTAGTTTCTGGTATATAATTATTTGACGATTCATGGGAATAGGCCTGTAATATTTTAATAAATTATTTTATTTCCATCTTGCAAGCGTTAGCATATTACTTACTCTACGAAATAGAAACGAGTTGAGACTTGCACGACACGGGAATATCACTAACGGAAAACTAAAGGCTACAGAAATCACAAATCCCATTTTGATAATTTCGGATGTTAAAGTCGGTTCGAAACTCATCAAAATATTTCCTAAAATCAAAAGAAAATGTTTATTTTTTGTAACTCATTTGTGTATTCGAAAATATAAAAGTACCGGTAAATGGTTGAGCACAGAAGGCGATATATCCGAACAATCCAGTGCAAAGATAAACCAACGTACAAATATTCAGTGAGCCACGAACGACATAATTCATTTTTTCTAACGAGACATTTGGAATGGAGTCGTAAATTTCGAATAATTGCGTTTGGCAAAATAAAGCCATAGAAAATATTGGCAAGCATTGAAGTATGCCGGCTGGTCGCCAATAATGAACTTTTGTGAACCATTCACCAGTGAAGATCTGGTGAGTCGATTCCGCTACGACCTATAATATAAGTTTTTTTATATCCACATTATTCTTGTCGCTGAAATACTTACCTTTAACACTAAACAAATATAAAAAGCAATTGCAGCTGTGCTCACACTTGTGAGGCTGTCAATGTTCCTAAGTAAACCAAGCGGTAAAATAATAAATACACCAGTCGTTATTAATAAACTTGTCCTTATATCTTCGGGACTTTTGTCAATAATCTTTCCAACTATTTCAGGTCCCAAGTCTCCGACAACAACAAAGAAAGCAATACAAGTACCGATCAAGAAACCGACAATAAATAACTCTACGAAAAACTTCCCCATATGACCGAAAGCATGGAATGCTAAAAATTCGAAATTTCTACGTCTTGACATTACTGCAGATTTGATTAAAAAGTGACATGCTAGTCTAGACAAGACGCTGCTAAGTAACAGTACCACGGTAGCTAATACAATACCACATTGCTTAAAGCAGAATGGCATGGCAAGTACACTGACGCCAATGATGCTGTTGGCGAGTGTCATCACGTGTGACATCATTTTGACAGATTCAAATTTTTTACCACAGTTTTTTTAAATGAAAATATGGAAATTGTTTTCACTTTCACAGATTCAAGAGATGTGTATGTCCAAAAATATTGGTGATATGGCCATAATTGTTGCCTCCACAAGTCTTGAAATCAAAATTGTTGTCGATGCTGATCCCATTTCGTCAATTACTCCATTACAAGATGTAGAGAAGTTTACTTTGGGTGATTTACTGGCTCACTACAATATGGATAATTCGCCGACGTTTTCAACAATATGGAAAGCTGATAACAGCCATGATAACACATGCCAAAAATGGTACCAATGAGGTTACGTGCACACGCGCGCACACCCACACATATCGGCTAATTTTTATGCAGCATTAGCGAATGTATAAAATCCACGTAAAATTGTGTACGCAAACAAAAAAGGTTAAAAAATCCGTTTTTTTACGGCATACATCAAAACATCAGTTTTATTTTATTCTACCAGTAAACGAAGATTGATTGAGAAGTATTGAAACTTGAGTACTTTTGAATCCTTTTTCTTTAAATATGGCTTGGCAATCATAAAAAGCATTTAGAAGGTTTCAAAATATTCATGCCAGTAGTTCATTCGAAATAGTCAAGTATTGTCTCTGTATTCTGTAAGTTTTGTCCGAAATTATTGAGAAGCATTCAAGAACAAGCTGTTCAATTCTTGGAAGAGGATTTAGAATGATTGACAATAAGGAAGTATTCATGAAGGTCAACAAATAGAATTCAAAGTTCAAAAATGAATATTTTTCAATCATTCTGAATAAATTTTGCAACTCAAAATTCCCGCGAGATCAACAAAGCATAGAAAGTTTCATAAAATTCATTAGTCGAAACATTCGTTGCGCTTATCGTCCGAAAGAGGGAATCCGCATCAACACGTGCGTCCATGAAATTATATGGCTGTTTTAATTACATTACATGTATGTACATAGTTGTTTAATGTTCAGTGAAATAGTGAAATGCAAACATTCAGACTGTAACTTTTGTGATACTAAAGGCATAAATAACTTCTGTGGATTGAGAAGAGTTCATAAATGTTCATTTAATGTTACACTTAATGATATCGGATGGTTATAGGAATGGACGCATATGGATAGAAATGTTATCTGAAATTCGATCATTTCTATCCATTTCAATCCGTTTCTATCCAACACGCTCATATTTATCCGAAAATATCCGTAAAAAGTATTACAACTTAATCCAATTTTGTAAGAATTTATAAAAATCACCAAGTTCATCCATTTTCATCCGACCTAACCCTGCAAACACGGAAAGTAATAGTTATGTAATATTTACGTAATGGTTACATTGTTACATAAATGTTACATAGTCGTTACATATCTGTTACTTTTATGTTTGCAGGGAACGGATACACATTCTTTCCACTCTGTTTTATCCGTTTCTGTCCACTAATAGTAAACAGATCCTATCCAATCTAATCCACTGTATCATCCGAAACTGAAATGTGCAATTCTATCCAATTGTATCCTATCGGTTGAACGCTAATCCTTTCCACTTTCACCTGAAGACTTTATCTTATCCGTTTCTGTCCACTATTCGTATACAGATCTTATCCAATCTAATCCACTGTATCATCCGAAACTGAAATGTGCAATTCTATCCAATTGTATCCTATCGGTTGAACTCCAATTCTTTCCACTTTCATCCACAGACTCTATCTTATCCAGACGATAATGGATACAGTTGCCATCAAGAGATCAGATAGAAACGTATTCACTTGCACGGAGAGCATCCGGACGATAATGGATATAGTTATAATCAAGAGATCGGAAAGAAACGTATTCACTGGCAATAAGAGCACCCGGATGGTAATGGATACAGTTGTCATCACGAGATCGGATAGAAACGTATTACATTTAGTACGGACAATAAATGTATAGAATTGGATAAAAATGAAACGGATGGAACATGACAAACTTGTACATGGTAGAGTTCGGATAAATAAGTATTAATTTGGCATACTCATCATTTGCGGATGGAACGTATGGAACCAGATTGGAACTTTTCGTAAATCAGTTGGATGTAAACATATTGTTTCTCTATCCAATATTCGGATAAAGAATTATTAAAATAATACGTTTAGAAAACAGGACGCAGGCGGATTGACTTGCAATCCTATCCATTTCTATCCGTTTTTCTATAAGCAGGGTTCACCAAAATGGTGCCACAGATACCCAAAATTCAATATGGCGGCCGTATTTAAAAAAATTAATCAAATGTTCTTCCTTAGCCATAAAATCGTATTGAAATAGAAAGACCAATTTCTTTATGTCGCAGTCCGGAATCTGTCGCCGTTCAGCCTCACAAACCATAAAGTATACGAAATATCTATACGATTTAGTACGAAATGAGTCATTTTACATCACTTATATTTTTACAAAACTGTAAAAGTCTTGAATATGAAGCTACTTATATCCAAGAAAACAATTTAAATCATACAATTCAAAGTTGCAGAAGTTATACCTATATACAAAAATGGAAAGTTTGACGATATAAATAACTACATACCAATATCTTTAATCTCAAATCTGGCTAAAATTTTTGAAAAGATATTCTACAACAGGCTACTTGAATTTTTAAACTTAAATCAAGTATTATCTGATAGACAATATGGTTTTAGGAAAGATAAAGGTACTAAAGACGCCCATGCCTATGTTCCTGAATATATCTACAAAAATGTTGATAAAAGTGGACCAGTTATCATTACGTTTTTAGATTTATCTAAGGCGTTTGATACTGTAAACCACGATATATTGAAGATTAAGCTGGAATTGGCTGGTATCAGAGGTTTGGCTTTAGATCTAATCAGCAGCTACCTGTCTGATAGATATCAAACTGTAAAACTACCTAAACTTACATAGTGAGAAGATGAAGTTACTGTTAGTTGTTCCACAAGGCACTGTACTGGGCCCTCTTCTGTTTGTAATTTATGTGAATGACATCTTCACCATGATTAAGAAAGAAGATATAATTGAATTCGCTGACGACACCGCGATCATATGTACCGAAAATACTTGGATTCAAACTGTTCAAACAATGAACTCGTATCTTGATACCATAAATTATTGGCTAGCAGTAAATTAATTATTATTAAACCTAGAAAAAAACTGTTTTCATTACATTTGGCAACTATTCTGATAGTGTCCCAAATCATGTTAATATTTTCATTGACAATTATAAGATACAGAGGGTAAAATCAGCTAAATACCTGGGTTTGCTCTATTATTTTAACATGCTTTGGAAGTGTTATATAGATTCAATCATATCTAGGTGTAGGTATTTGATTTTGGTTTTTGCGAAATTAAAAAAGAATCGAGGCAAAGACACCTTATTAATAATTTACCATCCTTTTTTGCGAGTATTGCAACTTATAGAATACTGGGTTGGGGAGGAGCCTACGCTAATGTATTAAATAAATTGCAGAAAATTCAAAACAGGCTCTTCAAGCTAATATACAATAAAAAACACGGCATTGATAGCATAAAAGATTTTAAAAAACCTTTTACCATTAAGCAATATTTTGAGATCGAGGCAGTCACATTTATCTATCAGGACTTGAAAACAAAATATCTATCATTGTCAAATAGAACTCGCTGTCTATCAAATTGCCAAAGATTGCTAAAAGAGTAGGTGAGAAAAGTTTCAATTATGTAGCAACTAAATTTTATAATATGTTGCCAACTGAACTGAAAACATTGCCTTTCAATAAAAATACGATTAAATCTAAAATATCTACGTGGTTTAGAAATCGCTTACTAAGCGGGTCTTAAACGTTTGTATTGATATTATATTGATACCATTACTGTGATACGAGATTATTTTTTTTATATAGTACTTATATTAGGTTTTGTTATATTTTTCTATTGTTATTTAATCTTTTATTTTTTATCTTTATCATATTAATTTCTATTTGTTATACCGGGCCTGCGTACAGATATCTGCGATATCTCCTGTGGGGTACTCGATGAGTGCACACTTTTGTGTTCAATTGTACTATTTTTATGTATACCTGGTTAAATAAATTTCAATTTCAATTTCAATTTCAAATTATATACGGAGGAAGCGAAATGTCATTGAGCAAGAAGGTGCCACCTATAGAATGGGGAAATTTTGCACATAAAGTCTATTTATTACTGTAAATATGGTAGGAAGTGAAATTAATTAGTGAAAATAATATAATTCGATGAAAATATTGAAAAATATGGCTACATGAGATCATAAATATCCCCAAACAGGATAAAATGTTACATATAACTAATATATACTATATAATATATAACTAAATAAGATTATTCTTCATTTACATTCTCTCTTGTACTCTTGTATTTTCAAGTCTTTCAAAGAAACTATATTTTGTCACATATTAGAGGAACTACAGAGCACATGATCACAATTTCACGAAATCTGGTGGAAACTAAAGGAGTATACGAAAACCTCGATCATGTAAAGAATTCAATGATTGTTAATCAAAAAATGAATTTCACAATATTCTTAGATCCCGGACAGCAGATTTTTCAGAAAGTCCTGAAATTGTGATCCTAATTATAATGCCTTTATGGTTTGCTAAGATGATAACATAATGTGGTCAGAATGCGATAAACCGTGATCATAACAGTATCTTAAATATATCATACATACTTATGACACCACATTTTTATCATAAAGAAGTCATAATTTTTAGTAATAAATTTTGAAATTAATAATATTTACTAATAACTACTAATTAAGAAAAATTAAATCGATAAATAATGTAAAGAAATGAAATTCTGTAGAAATAAACATATAATGTTGTTAAAGTTATATTAAAATGGATCTAATATACATAAGTATCGTAATGAGATTCACGTAATGAGAGGTTGATATAAGAAGAAAACTACTACGAATTAATTATTATATAAAATAAAAAGCAATAAAAAAAATTATTTTTGTAATAAAATTGTTACGGACGGAATCGATGTTTTATCGACTGCGGTATCCGGCGTAGGTTTTTTTCCACAAAGGTGGTTTTCCCTACGCCATTGCATGCTCGAATGGGGGTACCTCTTAACCCATTAAGTCCTGAATGGACGTTTTTTCACTACAATTTTCAACGGTTGTATTTAGTGTGAAAAAAGGCACTAAAAAATTTGAAAGAAGACATATCTGACGTAAAATTAACTGAACTTTCAGAATCTGTTATTACATTTTTCAGAAAATGCAACCGTGAAAAACTATATTCGATTTTTTCAAAAAAATCATGCATTTTTCAAATGAATTTTTTTTTCATTTCGTCTTTTCACATTGAAATTGTTTCAGAATTCCTCTAAACGGTAAAGAAATCGTGTCCTCGAGACTTAAACTTTAAGATGTGCCTATGTCCATTTTGAAAATAAAGGCAAAAGCATCCAAAATGGCGGCCCAAACACAAAAAAGTTAGCGAAAAATTCAGGAATTTTTTATTCAAAGACGATCGACTTTAGGAAAAAATGTTATAGAACAAAAAGTTCTTACAATTATTCAAAGAATACGCTGAATTTTTTTCAGAATTTTTTTAACACTTTTTTCATTTTTCAAAATCCCAAAATTTTGACAAATCGAAAAAGTCGTCAAAAAATTCTAAAAAAATTTTCGGGCATTCTTTGATGAATTGCAAAAAGTTTTTCTTCCGTAACATTTTCTCCTAAAGTCTTGTCGAGAAAAATTTCGAAAAAAATTCGAAAAAAATTGTCGAGAAGTTCAGAAATTTTTTATTTGAAAATGGTAGACTTTAGGAGAAAATGTTACGGAAGAAAAACTTCTTGCAATTAATCAACGAATGCCCGAAAAATTTTTTATAATTTTTTGACGACTTTTTCGATTTGTCACAATTTTGGGATTTTGAAAAATGAAAAAAGTGTTTAAAAAATTCTGAAAAAATTCAGCGTATTCCTTGAATAATTGTAAGAACTTTTTGTTCTGTAACATTTTTTCCTAAAGTCGATCGTCTTTGAATAAAAAATTCCTGAATTTTTCGCTAACTTTTTTGTGTTTGGGCCGCCATTTTGGATGCTTTTGCCTTTATTTTCAAAATGGACATAGGCACATCTTAAAGTTTAAGTCTCGAGGACACGATTTCTTTACCGTTTAGAGGAATTCTGACACAATTTCAATGTGAAAAGACGAAATGAAAAAAAAATTCATTTGAAAAATGCATGATTTTTTTGAAATAATCGAATATAGTTTTTCACGGTTGCATTTTCTGAAAAATGTAATAACAGATTCTGAAAGTTCAGTTAATTTTACGTCAGATATGTCTTCTTTCAAATTTTTTTAGAGCCTTTTTCACACTAAATACAACCGTTGAAAATTGTAGTGAAAAAACGTCCATTCAGGACTTAATGGGTTAAAATGAAGGTGTCCTGTTAGGAAAATTATGTAAAGGCCCTTCAAAATGAGGACGATCTCGATAAAATTAATTGTAATTCGAATACTATAATATCGATATACATATCATATGTCGTTGAAGTCTATTTAAATGTTCGAGGAATGGCAAAGTCGAACGAAGATGTACAAATTGACGATCAGGTTTTTTTATAACATTTCGGGACATCGCGTCGTCGGGTTAGAAGGTCCGCGTCGCGATCGGGTCATCACCGATTGATCGGAATAAATTTGATGTTTAGTTTGTCACCGATCAAATCGTGTGTTTTATTTCCACCCTTTCCACCAGTCGTTTACAAAAATAAATATATATAAAAAAACATCGTATAAGTCGCTCTTTTGTTAGTGTAAAAATAAAATACATAATATTAACATTTTTAAAAATGACTAATGACATAAACAGGCTTATATTAAAATTAAAAAGGTCACAATTCTGAGATCTTAATCAGTCTGAGCTAAGCAATACTTATAGGAGTGTTTTAACTGTTTTCAACGTAGTTTACATTGCATAAATGACAATTTAATAGTACCAATGCAAACATTTTTTAAATGCAGTTAAAACGAGCCTACAAGTGTTGATTAGCTCAGACCGATTAAATTCTCAGAAATTTAATCTCTTTAAGGGATTTTTAGACCAATAAGAATAACAAAATGACATCTTTAAGTTAGTCATCTGAACACTTTATGATACAGTTATGATATAATTTTGATCAATGTATTAAAAATATGACCTCTTGCAGAGGTCATCGTGCCATTACCAAAATGACACCTTTAAGTGGGTCAACTGACCACATTATGACAGAATTCTGATGTCATTGTGAGTTTTCTTAACGAGGTCAGAAATTATTTCTGACATCTTTCTAAGCTCTTTGCGAGATCAATTTGTTGTCTGGAATGGTAATACAACACCTTTGAAAAAAATAGCACAACCCAATGTATATCATGAAGGAAAAAAAAGAATGAACTCAATCATCAACCACGCAATAAAAATAATAAATCGATAAAGTACAGCTATTACCCATCAGCAACAGATAAGAGGATATGTTATTTTTTCCCGTGTATCTCAATACATTTCCAAACAATTTCGATTTGGGAGAAATTAGTTGAATTTATAACATTTCAGAAACTTATCATTTTTATCATCTATAAGTAGCTCTTAAGTAAATATTCTGTTAATTCAAAGGCGAGAATTGTCGTATATGAGAATAGTGCATCATATTTGCGTATGGGGCCAAAACTAGTACAAAGTCGCGGTTATCTTTGTCAGGCCACATTAATATCTCCAAAAAGAAACAAATTGGCATTGAAAGGGTAGAAAGATAGCTCATACAGTCTTGAAAAACATATCCAAATTTGACGGAAATGAGAAATGGTCATTTTGAGAAATTCCATTTTGAAAAAAATAAAAACTGTTTAGTTATTCCCATTGTCCCCGACGATTTTTTAAGTAATTCAAAATGTGGCAGAGTCAAGTTAAAGTTGATGAAATTCCGCAAATTTAAAAAAAATTCGTCCCGATTGAATAATGTGGGATAAAATGGCGGCTTTTTGAAAAAAAATGTGAATTTCAAATCTTGAAAAACCGCATCTTTTAAAAAAAGTTTGGCGTTATTCCCAGAAACAGAACCTCAGAAGCATTTTTACGTCAAAATAAAAAAACACGTGTCCCATGAAATATGAAGTAGAAAACTATCCCAGACTTACAAAAGAATCAGACATTGATTTTTTTTTTGCTGGGTGAATCTATTTTGAATGGGCCATTTACATACATTAACATGAATTCAACATTTTTTCCTTAACCCCCAGCAAACGAAAATTCATTGAAGATCCATTGAAATTCATTCACTGCATCACTTCTGAATTCGTTTTTTTAGCTTCTGCAATAAATTTTAATAAGAAAATGTGTTTCAGTGAATTTTAATGGTTAATAGCTCATAAAAAGTTGTTCGATTTAATGATTTTAAATGGAAAAATAGTGGAATGAAGAAATGATTTCGTTGAATGAATTTCAATTGAAAAATGCGAATAGAACAATTGCAAGTTGAATGAATTTCAATGGAAAAATAGTTATATTTGCCGCGAATGAATTTGAATGGATAGTTAATTATTACAGGACAACAAATTTAATGATTTTGAATCGAACAAAAATAAATGAAAATGCAACTAATATGAATGAAATCGAATCGCTTTTTAACAAATAGCAAGGTTGGGAGGTAAACCATTTTGAATGGAAATAAAATATTTAAATAAAACAATCTTTCAAAAAATACCAAGAAGTTGGTTCTTTAGTATTTTTTGACGAGGAATTCAAAGATAGTATAATAAAAATTGTAAAAAAATTGATTGACCCAAAACGATTTTTTCCTAAAAAAAAATTGAATTTTTAAAATTCTATGCGTAATTATTTAGGAAATTCGTTTTTCTGTTCACCAAACTTTTTTTTAATGTTAAAATTAATTTAGTGAATTTTAATGGGTCAAAGAAATTCGTTCTTGAGTAACTTTTGACGCGGAAGTCAGTGGTGTTAAAATAACAAATGTAAACTAATTTGTTTTTTAAATTTAATTTCTTTAAATCCATCAGTAATTTAAAAAAAAAATGTTTTTTTTTATGTTCACCCAAATTTACAAAATTTTTAAATCAATTTAGAATAAAGTAGCAACGGAAAAATCGAGATTAAAAATTACTGAATCGAATTTTCAAAATTTGAGTTTCATAAAGACAATTTTAACAATTTTTTATACTCTCTTAGAAAAAATCCAAGAAATTTGTCTAGAATTGACCGAGAATTTTCTTCAATATCGAAAAATCATGTATTGCAAAAAATTCTCAGTCAATTCTCATTAATTGTTTTTGATTCTTTTTAGAAGATAGTAAACAATGGTTAGAATTGCCTTTATGAAGCCCGAATTAAAAAAAAATGAGTCAGAACTTTTTAATTTACATTTTTTAGCATTGATACTTAATGGTACCCACTTAAAGTAGTATAATTTACTCTAAAAGATATTAATTAATAAATATAAATTATTCCAACTTTTTCAGGTATTTTGCCAGATTTACACCAAGAAAACACCATGGTACTAGAAATTTGCTAAAATTTAACTGTTAGCAATAATGTTTCTTTTCTATGTGACAAGATGTACCATAATGTAATAATAAATAATTAGAACAATTAATATATAAAATGTACAACCTTTTATTAATACAAAATGATTAAAAAATGCGAAAGCCAATAAAATTGAAAGCATTTCAATAATGTAATAAGCACGTACTGAAATCAATGATTTTAAAACAACAGAATATCATTGGTTACAGCTCTATTGAATAGATTTCTATTGATATTTAGTTATTAGGTTATTAGGAAAACCAATTCAAATCTATTAAGATTCATTCAAAATCACTCAATGAATTTCAATGAATTTTTGTTTGGCAATTGGATCGAGATGAAATTGGGTACTTGGGGGTTCTGAGGTCGCTGATTACGAATCTGAACTCAGATTTTGGACATTCAAAATCTGAAAACTACAATTTCTATATCTGAGCTCAGATTCATAATCAGCGACCCAAAAAACAACCCGAGTACCTAGTTTCATGTGGATCAAGTAACTTTTTACGGACATTTTGATCCCGTCATTTTGTATTTCCAAAATCTGAATTCAGATTCGTAATAAGCGACCCCAAATACCCCCGAGTACACAGTTTCGTCTCGATTCAGTATGTTTTTGCATTTTGGTCGGCCATATTGTATCCGACATTTTGAATTTCTAAAATCTGAGTTCAAATTCGTAATCAGCGACTCCAAAAATCCCCGAGTACCCAGTTTTATTTCGATTCAGTATGTTTTTGCATTTTGGTCGGCCATACCGGATTCGACATTTTGAATTTCTAAAAGCTGAGTTCAAATTCATTGCATAGTATTTAACCCTTTGAAGCACGGTGGTCCTCTCAGGGACCACCTTTTCTGCCAGATAATTTCATTTATAAAAATTTAATTTTGAGGTATTTAAAAATATTGGTTGGTTTTTCTAGTAGCTAAGGTATTTGCTAACAATATCATACCACCAATATTCAAATTTCATTTGTTGTAAAAGTGTTATAAATAAACAAACACTAAAAAAAATTCGTTTTTTGGGGAAAAAATGTTTTCCAGTTTATTTCAGTTTGGATTTTCACGGAAATTTTTACTAAGGCGGTTTTATGGTAGCGGATGAATCCGGGGTCAGATTTCTAAAATTCAAAATGACGAATTCAAAATGACTGTACAAACATTTAAAAAACAACGTGTATTTATGGCTGAAAACGTTTATTCGGAGATTTTTGGGGCCCCGAAATACGTATATATAATGCATTTAAAATTTTGAAAATTCTGAGATGGCAGATTAGGAAACCTTTTTTCAATTTGGTCCGCAATCTTGGATCCGCCATTTTCAATATTCAACATTTGAGACCATAGTCATAATCAGCGATTCCGAAAACTCCCGTGTACCCAGTTTCATCTCGACCAAGTTACTTTTTCCTAATTTGGTCCGCCATTTTGAATTTTGAAAATCTGAGGTGATATTCGGAATGAGTGACCCCGAAAACTCCCAAATACCTAGTTTCATCTCGATCAAGCAACTTTTTCATAATTTGTTCCGCCATTTTGAATTTCGAAAATCTGAGGTCATATTCGAAATCAGCGACCCCGAAAACTCCTGAGTCATAAATTCCGACCGATTTCCATGTAAAGAAAAATGTGTGCTTCAAAGGGTTAACTTAATCCATTAACACCTGAAATGGCATTTTCTATACTTCATTTTCAATCAACTATTTCGTATCAAAATCCAAGTTGAAAACAATTGAAAGGTACATATCCTATTGTTTTCGAGGTCGCTCTTCAAGATTCCGAAGTCAAAATTGAGTTTCAGCCATCAGGAATTTCAATATGGCGCCGAATTTTAACAAAAATTCTAAAAAATTGGGAATTATTTATTCCTATCAATTTTTTTCGAGATATTAGTATATTGGAATTCTACTGGAACCGTGCATAATGGTGCATAAAACAGTTGAATTTTAAGAAAAAATTTTATTTTTATGCCCTACGTCATTCTAACGACCTCAAAATGGCGTCAACAATGAAAATTTCTTTGAAAAATTTCTGAACGTTCTAACTCAAAAACTACGTGCTGTTATAAAAAAATGCTAAGAATGAAAAGTTCTTAGAATTAATGGAGAAATATAGTGGAATTTTTTCAGATTTTTGTGGTGACATTTTGAGAATTTTGTTTTCAAAATTATAATTTATTTATGAAAAATTCTGAAAACAATTTGCTGTATTCACTTATGAATTCAACGAGTTTTTTGTTCTTTGCAATTTTTTCCAAAAGTTGATAATTTTTTGGGGGAAAAAATCCTAAACTATAATATTTGAAATTCATTTCCTCGAAAACTATCAACTTTTCGAAAAAAATGCAAAGAACAAATAACTCTTAGAATTCGTCAGAGAATACACTAAATTTTTTTCAGAATTTTTTTGTAAATAAATTACACTTTTGAAAAAAAATGTTGAAAAAAAATTTCTCAAAATTTCATAAAAAAAATTTGAAAAAATTCCACTATATCGCTTGATGAATTTTAAAAACTTTTCATTCTAGGCATTTTTTAAAAAAAGTTCGTAGTTTTTGAGTTAGAGCGTCCAGAAATTTCTCAAAGAAATTTTCATTGTTGACGCCATTTTGAGGTCGTTAAAATGATGTAGGGTATAAAAATTTTTTATTAAAATTCAACTATTTTATGCACCATTATGCAAGGTTTTAATAAAATTCCAATATTCTAATAGTTCGAAAAAAATTGATAAGAATAAAAAATTCCCAATTTTTTGGAAATTTTGTTCATATTCGTCGCCATATTGGAATTTCTGATTGCTGAAACTCAATTTTGACCTCGAAAACAGTAGGATACGTTCCTCTCAATTGTCTTCAACTTTGATTTTGATACGAAATACTTGATTGAAAATAAAAATTGTCATTTCAGGCATTAATGGGTTAAATTGTTCATAACGTTTTTATTTTACTAAATTTAAAAAAATCCTTTTAGGATATTCTTTCTAATGTCTAATACTATATGAAAATACAGTAGGACCTCTCACTAAATACACCTCCCATAAACGACAGAAAATCACTCTCACGAACGACTACGAGATACAGTAGTCCTTCCCTTATTCTAATTTTCCCCTCTCCCCCACTACTTAGATTTGTAGTCTCACTTTTGTCTCTTTTTCTTTTGTTGCGCATGCGCCGTTATTTGTATTTAGAAAATCCACACGTCAACACACGTCAGTGGGGAGAACGCGTGAGGGGAAATATTAGAATAGGAGAAGAGAAAAAATTAGAATAAGGGAAGGAGTACTGTACCTCTCCTTATCCCTTCTACCGGGCGTCTGTCTACGTAAATACGTCGACCTACCCGCAGAGCGCATCTTATTGGTCAGAATCACGATAGTGGTGGAAGAGTCTTTCTCTTTCGAGTAGTCGTTAGTAAGAGGTATGAGGGGAGGGCTAGGAACCAAACCAGTCGTTAGTAAGAGGTCCTACTGTAAATTTTTAATTTCCATGAATGTTGGTGAAATAGGGGTCCAGTTGAGAAATTCAGGTATTAACCACTTCAATGGTAATGGATCATATGTTTACATTTTGCAATAACTTTTACAATTCTTAATGAATTTGCATGAAACTTCGTATACCAAGATATTTTGGGTAGCTGAATCCGAATCTGTCGTCAAAATGGGAAAATTCAAAATGGCGGCTGTAAATTTACTAAATTTATTAAAATGTGCGGCGCACATTTTTCTTTATACAGAAAACAGCTGAAAATTGTTACTCGGGGGTTTTCGGGGTCGCCGATTACGAATCTGAAGTTAGATTTTGAAAATTCAAAATGGCGGATCCAAGATGGCCGACCGAAATGCGAAAAATTACCCAAACTTTATGAAACTGGGTTCTCGGGGGTTTTCCGGGCCGCCGATTATAAATCTGAAATCAGATTTTGAAAATTCAAAATGTCGGTTCCAAGATGGCCGACATAAATGTAAAAAATTTACTCGATTTTGTTGAAAGTTGGTACTCGGGAATTTTTTGGGTCGCTGATTACGAATTTGAAGTCAGATTTTGTAAATTCACAATGGTGGAACCAAGATGGCCGACATAAAGGTGAAATATTATGTACTTGATTTTTTAAATGATTAATTAAATGTTAAATGATATATTTTAGGAAAAAATGGAACCCGTGTTTCACCGTTTTTCGATATCTTTTTTTTTTAAACAGCTACCACTGAAGTGTTTAATTGAATGTTGTGTAATTAACCCATTAAGTCCTGAATGGACGTTTTTTCACTACAATTTTCAACGGTTGTATTTAGTGTGAAAAAAGGCTTTAAAAAATTTGAAAGAAGACATATTTGACGTAAAATTAACTGAACTTTCAGAATCTGTTATTACATTTTTCAGAAAATGCAACCGTGAAAAACTATATTCGATTTTTTTTCATTTCGTCTTTTCACATTGAAATTCTTTCAGAATTCCTCTAAACGGTAAAGAAATCGTGTCATCGAGACTTTAAGATGTGCCTATGTCCATTTTGAAAATAAAGGTAAAAGCATCCAAAATGGCGGCCCAAACACAAAAAAATTAGCGAAAAATTCAGGAATTTTTTATTCAAAGACGATCGACTTTAGGAAAAAATGTTACAGAACAAAAAGTTCTTACAATTATTCAAAGAATACGCTGAATTTTTTTCAGAATTTTTTAAACACTTTTTTCATTTTTCAAAATCCCAAAATTTTGACAAATCGAAAAAGTCGTCAAAAAATTCTAAAAAAATGTTCGGGCATTCTTTGATTAATTGCAAGAAGTTTTTCTTCCGTAACATTTTCTCTTAAAGTCTACCATTTTCAAATAAAAAATTCCTGAACTGCTCGACAATTTTTTTCGAAATTTTTCTCGACAAGACTTTAGGAGAAAATGTTACGGAAGAAAAACTTTTTGCAATTAATCAAAGAATGCCCGAAAATTTTTTTAGAATTTTTTGACGACTTTTTCGATTTGTCAAAATTTTGGGATTTTGAAAAATGAAAAAAGTGTTTAAAAAATTCAGCGTATTCTTTGAATAATTGTAAGAACTTTTTGTTCTGTAACATTTTTTCCTAAAGTCGATCGTCTTTGAATAAAAAATTCCTGAATTTTTCGCTAATTTTTTTGTGTTTGGGCCGCCATTTTGGATGCTTTTACCTTTATTTTCAAAATGGACATAGGCACATCTTAAAGTTTAAGTCTCGAGGACACGATTTCTTTACCGTTTAGAGGAATTCTGAAACAATTTCAATGTGAAAAGACGAAATGAAAAAAAATCGAATATAGTTTTTCACGGTTGCATTTTCTGAAAAATGTAATAACAGATTCTGAAAGTTCAGTTAATTTTACGTCAGATATGTCTTCTTTCAAATTTTTTAGAGCCTTTTTTCACACTAAATACAACCGTTGAAAATTGTAGTGAAAAAACGTCCATTCAGGACTTAATGGGTTAATGTGGATATAATAAAGGAACTCCAATAATACTGTTCGTATATTTTTTTTTATTATAAATATTTAAAAACGTTTCTGATATTTTATCGGACATAAATATTACTATAATTGTCCTACCTTGAAAACTGACAGTTATATGCAACGTCACACTAAATTTTGTCTGGATGAGAGTTAATTACAATACATCAATGATAAATCGCTTGGAATTTGATAGCGATCTATCTCGGTTTGAGCGTCCTAATTCGATATCGCTGGATTCAGTTATGTTTGGTGCGGCGCGAGAAGCGACATCGAGTATACAAATATACGCCTATATTCCTGGAGATCGTACGCACCTTGATTACTATATATCAAACGAATATAAACGACATTATCGACATGCACGTTATCACGATACTAGTACCTTAGACTAGCGTCTTATCACTGCAGCACCAAAATACTGAAAAACGAAATCTACCATAGTCGCCATATCGAATGTATATAATTAAAAAAATTGCTACATTATTTCAACTCATTTGCTGCGTTTCGACTCGACGATTCATTTAAACGTCTCTGACGATCTCTTGAATTTACGCCTCGTCTTCCTATCGCGTTCGATGTTGTATTTTTTTTTTTATATGTACAGAGAAAAAAGCGACGAAAAAAAAAAAAAAACTCCATCTCGACTTAACATTAGGCTCGTAAGCATTAGTCTCGGCTGGGCGTACTGGAAAAGCCCGAACCACTTGTTTTGATCGAGCAGTTCTTCCCTAAGACTCGCAAAATTTTCTACGTTTTTTAATATAACTGCGCCAAATTTCTTTCGATGAAACTAAACGATGACTCTTAGGTAACTTTTGGCAATTAATACCTAAATTACAGCTGAATTTACTAATGGGAACGGCAAAAAAAAAAAAGGATTGGAATTAACGAGAATATCAATTGACAACACGAATTTAGGACATGATTGCATATAAGTAGAGCTGCTTAGCCACCGAACTCCAGGCGATTTCATCTGTACAAATTGTGGTATAAGGTAGTTTTGGAAGGGCAGTTCGGTAGCCGAGTGTTCCGTGTTGTTAATTATATCTAAATTCCCTGAATCATCGCTAAGTCCAAATCAAACGTTAGTCCCGCTTTCTTTCTTGGCATCGTCGCTCGTTGCGTTTGATTTATCATCTTTCTCATCTTTTATTTCAGACTTAAGTTCATCATCTTTCTTCATATCACCTTCGACGACTTCCTGACCCTTTTCCATCCTTGGCCTTTTTCTTGGTCCCTACAAATTTACTAATTAATTTCATCCTACAAACTTTTATTCATTTTAACATACCTTGAACGATCGATTGTCCCTCCTGCCACCTTCTCCTTCTTCTTCGCTGTCGCTGTATTCATTATCGTGTTGTATCCTCTTATCTAGATCACGTTTAGGCAGTCTTTCATCAGGATTAACTTTCTCTTCTGCTTCAGAGTCATCGATGTTTGCACCATCCTCAGGAATCGATTGCACTTGGACTCCTGGCGCATGAGGTAACATCCTCAGATTCTCAAATAATCGAGTTCTAAAAGTAAAAAATTGTTAAATAACATAAAAGAGAAATATTTTATATAAATACTTACTTAATCTTCTCGAGATATTCAGGAGTATTTTGATTGGCCATGTTCGATGGGCTGATGTGTAATTTGAAATCTGGTCCAAAGTATTCAAAGTAATCGTTGTAAGGAAGCTCGTTTGCTATTTCAGAACCGAGAGCAACGGAGGTCTCGTATGTCCAACATCTTGATACATTGCGAATTGTGTAGCCGCCACCGCCAACCATCAGGAATGGTAAATTATATTTTTTCACAAACTCCACACATTTGCCATGACCCCGTACGGTAAGATTGAAACAACCTAATCGGTCACCTACAAGAAAATGAAATTAATATTTTGTTTCGTTAAGTTTAAATTTTTATGTTAAAATAAAATTACCAGTCAAAGAATCAGCACCACATTGGAGAACAACGGCAGAAGGTTGGAACGTCTCCATTACTTTAGAAATAATAGGTACAAATATGGATTCATAACTTTCGTCGTCCATACCGTCTCTAAGAGGAATATTCACAGCGTAATATTTGCCCTGTAATAATTAAATTCGTTAGTAAATTTTCATTGATTTTAAAAGTTGATTAATTTAATAAATGTTACCTTTCCGGCGCCAATATCTCTGAGATCACCAGTTCCGGGGAAGTATTCGCCGTATTTATGGAAAGAAACAGTCATGACTCTGTCGGTGGTATAAAATGCTTCTTCGACACCATCGCCATGGTGAACGTCAATATCAATATACAAAACTCTTTGATGATATTTGAGTAATTCTAATATTCCGAGTACGATGTCGTTAACGTAACAAAAGCCTGAAGCTTCGCTCTTCTTGGCATGATGGAGACCGCCTCCCCAATTAATGCAGATTTCAGAGGCTTGTTTGTTAAGTTTAACTGCTGCGGCGACTGATCCTCCAGCTGATAATTGACAAAACTCATAAAGACCGTCAAAAACGGGACAGTCTTCACCTACGTTAACTGCTTGGGAATAAACAATAACGATTTACTAAGATAGATTCATCACAAGTTAATTGGATTTATCGAATAAAGAATTCTTACATCGCTGCATTTGTTTGTTGTACTCTGTCATATTGTCTGGCCTAATAGATCTCAAGAATCTAATGTACTCATCACTGTGAAATTTCGTCATTTCGTCAGCTGTGGCTTTGTGCGGACGCTGTAAAAATTATTAAGAAACGGTAAGTTATTTTGTTATTTCGTTATGGGATACAAAACGGCTGGAATTATAAACTTACGTAAATTTCCATTTTTCTATAAAGACCGTAATTCAAAAGTAAATTATGTGTCATCCTTATGCGGTGTGGTTTCATCGGATGTCCTTGCCCATAGTAATAATTTCCTATATCGCCTAAAATAAAAAATTGTTTTGTTACTTCGAGTACACTCATGGAATATGTTGGTGCTGAATATTATTTCTCGTCTTTTTCAAATACACACAACCATAATAATCAATGAATAAAAATTCTATAATTCTTCTCTGTTCATAAGTGAAAACTTTCCTTTGTGTTTTTTTTGTGTCTAAATTTCTTGACTAAATTCTCTTGTTTTTTGTTATATAGTGGTGAGTAAAAATTTATATGATGTGAAAAAAATATGTTTGGGTAGAAAACCATTTGATTTGCATCGAAGTAAAAAAATGTTTCTCAATATTGATGCCGCTAATTTGTTGTTAATCGTTTTCCAATCCTTTAATAGTATTACAGCTTCTTTTCCAAATTGTAATTTAATCCAATTGTAAAAACTCATGTCTTAATACCAGTGTATGAATTAATAATAATCAATTAATAAAAATTCTTTAATTCTTCTTCGTTTCTTTCATAAGTGAAAACTTTCCTTTGTGTATACACAACCGTATAATATTTGTCGATAAAATCTTTCAGATTTCCAGAAACTTAGCTTTATTATTCCTATTTTTAAAACAGGGGACAAGTCCAATATAACTAATTACAGGCGAACTTCTATTTTAAGTATATTATCCAAAATATTTGAAAGGTTAGTTGTAAATAACTTCTTTTTTAAAATCGAAAATAATTAAGGAACAGCACGGCTTCTCTCAAAATAAGTCGATTGTAACTAATTTACTATTATTTTCTTAACTCTAACTGATTCACTCGATAAGGGTGATCAAGTTGACGTAATAAATTGTAGGCTTGGTGGAGAACCATACCATTACAGATTTGTGTTGTAAAACATACCATTTCATGGAATAGATAATAACATGGAAATTAATGGAACTAAGACCTTAAGAAAGAAACGGAAGAGTAAAAGCGAAATGAACGCACAATCTGAATACAATTTTGTAAAAAAAAATAGGCAATGGCAAATTTATAAATAGAAGTAATTTATAAATATTCAAATACACGAATGCACATTAATAGTACGATGTAAACATTTTTATGTTTGAATAATGATGCCAATCAAAGATCAAATTTATATTAGTTAATTTAATGAATTGCATTTTCTATCAATTTAACTAGCAACTAGTGAGAACGAGTTGGATTTTCGAATTTTAATTTAAAAGCTAAAAGCATTAGGAACTTATGTTGTATTCTTTCAATTTTCATTCTATGAACCTCAAAGAAGGGAGTCCAAACGACTGAGCTATATATTGATATTAGCGCAAATGGGTTACTAAAATCTACACATTGTCATCTCAAAAAACCTAGATTTTGTAATGTCTTCTCTACAGATTGATTAATGTGGTCTGAAAATGTTAATTTATAGTCGATGATCACTACGAGGTCACGTATTCCCTGGACCCTCTCAACTAGATAGTCTTCAATTGTATAGATAAAATTTAACACAGTTCTTGATCTCGTAGTTTTACATTTCTTCGCATTAATAGTAACTTTATTCACTTTACACCCATTTATAAGTTGATTTAAATCGTTTTGTAAAAGTTAAGCATCATGATCAGATTTGATTGTACAAAAAAATATACAGTCGTCGGCAAATAGTAAAGAGCTAGACTTTTTAAAGAACTTTGGATATCGTTAATAAATATAAGAAACAAAAGGGCACCAAGACCCCTGGGGTACTCCAGAAGAAACTATAATAGGAAACGATTTATAGTTTTTAAAATGTACACTTTGAGATCTACTAAAGTAACTATTCATCCACATGCAAAACTTTGTATCTAACCCAATATTAAATGATTTATTTATTAATAAGTTGAAAGGTACTTTATCAAAAGCCTTTGCGAAATCAGTATAGTGTTGGCTTGGCGGAAAACCATACCATTACAGATTTGTGTTGTAAAACATACCATTTCGTGGAATGAGTATAAAACATACCTATTCGGGTAAGCTGTTTGCATCATATTCCAGCAGATCATTATAAAACATACCATTTCAACTCTGAAACTTTTTTTTTTCGTTTTAAGTTGGTAATACCGGATAGAAATTCATAAATTTACGAATTTTTAAAAAGATGCGTTTATATGCTATTGCCTATCTAACATTTTTTTTACAAAATTGTATTCAGATTATGCGTTCATTTCGCTTTTATTCTTCCGTTTCTTTCTTAAGGTCTTAATTCCAATAATTTCCATGTTATTATCTATATTCAATAATTAATTTTTGTAATTTTAAACAAAAGTGATTTATTGATGTGTTTCCAACATCAGCGACTTCTCCTAAATCTACAAAATATAAAATACAAATTTGTCAGTGTCAACTGAAACACTGAATCTGTATGTGAATGCTCATGACATTATTTAATAAATTACAGATCTTAATGTAATAATTCTTAACACTTTATGATTTGTAATTGAGCATAAACGACTTTAGAAATGGGTTAAGTAGTCTTTTTTTTAATTATCTCATTTGTTCTATGCATCTTTCTTTTCGTTACCATATACCAAGTCAAATATCAATAATAATTATTAAATTATAGTATATATATAGTGTCCGTTAAAAAGGTCAAGTCAGGAATTTTTTTACGCACTCCTTCAGTTTTTTGCAAATAAAAAACGTAGTTTGGCTCTTAATATCAGAATTAACTCGTGCCTACTCAGCAAACGAAAATTCATTCACTGCATCGTTTCTGAATAAGTTTTTTCATCATATGTTTCATTTTTTACTTTTTTATTATTCAAATTTATCCAAATAATCTATTTAAAGTGAAGATAACTATTTTTCCATTGGAATTAATTCAATCTCCAACTGTTCTATTTGCAATTTTCTATTGAAATTCATTAACGATGACATTTTTTCCATTCCACTTTTTTCCTATTCAAAATCGTTGAAGCAAACAACTTTCTACAAACTATTAACCATTGACAATAATTAAAATTTATTTTTTCATTGAAATTCATTCAAGAAGTTAAGAAAGCTAACTCAGACGTAATGTCATGAAAAAATTAATTTTTTCAATTTTTTCTCTACCAATTTTCTAAAACGACATAAAGCAATTAAAGAAATTTCCAACTGAGTTAGAACGTTTTTTACAACAGTACTTTTTTGCTCGAAAATCCAAAAGACCCAACATTTTCCTCATTACTTGTCCAAAACTCTCATGCGGTTTAATTTACAAAATTGAGACATCATATTTCATATTCTGTGGCATCTTACTAGTGAAATAAACTGTGGTTGAGTCGAATACGACTATTTACAGCTGAGTTATCGTATGTTTTATACAATAGTTCTTTTTGACAAAAATTTGATAAAGGAAATAAAATATGTTTTTTATTCGTATTACAATTTCAGAAAAAATTAAACAATATGCTGCGGATGATCATATTCCATACCTTTTAGTGGAGCTATTTGCATACTTATTTGTCCAGAAAAAATATTACTGTTAAATTATCCTATAGTGAAATTCGAATATCTTTGCTAGCATGAAATCTGGAGAAGTTAATAGGTGCCAAATATTGTTTTAAAAAATCAATGTATTGTTTTCTGAGTTCCTCTTCGATTTTGTAGAAATGAAAGATAATTTTTCAATTATGTTTTTCGTTTAAACGAGTAAATTCTATTTTTATCATTAAATAACAAAAAGGCATAAATTGAAAAGAATTAACGAGCATAAGTCTCGAATCCCATTAACGACAATATGGAATTGAAATTTTGTCAAAAGGTTAGGGTCATATTTTCTATTCCTAGATCGAGATTGACTAGCAAACAATTTGAATTCCTTTGAATTCCTTCGGATCCAAAGGAACGAAATAAGGTTATCGTAATATTTTAATTCCTGATCCAAAATTGGCCAGAAAGCCATTTTAATTCCTTTCAATCCCACAACGAAATGTAAGATTATCAATTTTTTTTTTAATTCCCACACTGAAATTCTCCATCCACTAGTTTTAATTCCTTTGAATGTCTAGAAAGAAAGACGGTTTTGAATTCCTATTCCGTAGTTAACTCCATGGAATTTTTAATTCCTATACCGGAATTCACAAATTGATTGTGTTAATGACGTGAAATCTTTACCATAAAATAAAATCCAGGCAATAACAATTTTAACCAAACACCATTAAACTAGAATACATGGCCTTAGTATTATTACTAATTTATAATCAATTTAATAATTACATGACTTTATTTAAATTTTTACTCAAAACGGCTGCAAGTTTTCAAAACGAATAAACTTCCATTACATTGCTGGTTACATATAATTTTATTTACCTAACCCACAAAAGAACCGTATACTTTGGAATACAGAAAGATTCAAGGGAATAAAAAAAAAGTTATTTTCAATTCCATTGGCTCCAATTTTTCCAGAAATTCATAAGAGTCGGGAAGAAATGGAAACAAATATTTTATATTCCGCTAAATTCCATTGAATCCTGTCATTAATGGAATAAACAAGAATTAACAGCAAATGAATATTTTAATTCCTTGCTATTCCTTTCTGTTCGGTGGATGGACCAATACGATGCCCAAAGGTTAAAACATAGCAACAAGCTATTTTACAGCCGGACCCATGGTAATATTTGGTACCTTATGCGAATGTACAATGCAATGTCTACATTTACTATGAAAGCCATGTTAAAGTAAATGCTACTCTACAAACGTACTACAATAAATGGTTTACTATTCGGTACCATTGGCTTACACTCTAAATTCAGATGTTCAGGAGGCAAACAATGAGAGGATATTTCTCAATGAAACATAAGGAATATAAACCGTTTCATGTAAAAAGTCCCAATAAAATTTAACACACATTAAACGTAGGAATTCTGAAACTTACGATAAACGTAGCAATTATACAACTTTTTAACAACAATGATGTAGAGTTACTATGATTAATGGAGGGTTTTTACAGTTACAATTTGCATTTTTCCTCCTCAACAGTAAAATTATCGTTTTTGGGAAAATGTAGCGAACAAACGTTTAACACAGTAATTTTACGAGCTGTAAATTCCCTACGTTTAATGAGGTAAATTTATATATTGTTGTAAAATTGATTATATTATGTGCGAATACCCTACGTTATGTGCAGTAATTTTACCAACATTTTGTCAGGGAACTTTTTGCCAAAGGAAATTACAGGACGATGCTAACATTCATTTAGATTTTTTACAGTGTATAGTACAAAATCATTACTATGGTCCATACAACTTGTGCAAATATAGAAATAGAAACTTTTCCTTTATTTTTAAACAAATTAAACAAATAAAATGCATCACAAAAATAAACATTGGTAATTGCTCAAATTATTGTTATATATTTTTTACATTCTAACATAACCTCAAAAATAAAAATATATTATGTTAATTGTTTAAATATAATATTGTCAAACCTATATAAATCCTAACGTTTTTTGATTGGGTATATAACGTTTATTTCTTATTAAAAATATTTATAATAATATTTACATTTTTTAACAAAAGTTTGTACAAAAAGAAGATTCATGAATTAGAAATAAATTACATTTTAAACAAAAATGAAGTATAAATTTAAAAAATAAAACATTTTAAACACAAACAGCAAATAAAATACGAGTTTTTATGAAAAAAAAAAAACGAAAATTATAATCAAAAATTAATTTTTTCTTGTAAAAAAAAATTGAATATTAATTACATTTGTTAAAAATAGGTTATTAATGTTTCGAAACAATGATTGTCAATTTTTCCAATTTGTGAAAAACGTAAGGTAAGACACAAAAATGGAGGAAATGCTAAAGAATTTCCTCCATTTACGCCATTTTGAAAAAAATCTGAAAAGGTTTCCAGTTGATATTTTGCATCTTATCGCTTTTAATTACTTTCTAAATAATCATGAAATTAATAATTAATTGCAATATTTGTAATTTAGTAACAAATAAATGCGATTTTGAAGATGAATATTAAACCGGGAAAAAAATAGAAAGCGGCCGAGTCGCACCACAAATACTCGCCGGTTATATATTTAGATTATAATCCTTCCTTTTCTCTCTCACGGTTCTGCCCATGTTTTTCTCTTTTCAAAGTTTACCTGACCATCAAAAAACAAAACTGGCCATACAAATTTCCGTGAAACCTTTCAAGTTTTAAGCCGCGTGTTTTCGCTAAAAAACGCACGAATTTTTCATTTTTGGAATTTTTGTGAATCCTTGCTGAAGTGTTTTTGGTTTTAACGGGAAATGCGAAAATACCTTTCCATTGTTCTGCAGTAGAAATGATGCCATAAAAGTCATAAGACTCGAAAACAAATTTTTGAAAAATGTTAAAATTACCTTGCTGGCTTACAATTAGTTGGGAAAATGCATTTTAAACACATGTTGCACAATGCTTTCGAACCATTAATTTTAACTATTCAATATTAATTAACTTTTATTGTACCCTCGTTTCATAATATTCTACCTTTTTGACTTTGTTATAATTTTTTTATATTTTCGTTTTAATTACGTTTGGTAACAAAAAGTATGTTTGAATCTAATGAACATCAGAGAAACGTATTATTTAATTGCTACACAGAAAGAAATTTGAAGTAAATGCCACTGCTCAGGGAAGTAACAGCTACCGCATGATTTCTGACGAATTTCAAATGGCGGTTAACATTCGAAATCGTTAAAAAGAACATTTTTATAAGCAGATACACTTTTATTGCACCTTTTTGAATAGTTATTTATAATTTTCCGACTATTTAGTTATTAATAATTAATTTTAATGATCTATAAACGTTAAAACGGAAAAACTTGGTACTTTTTACATTCTAAAGCTTCCGTATCGAAAACAGTGCAAGACACACTAAAAATGCACTAAAACTTTTTTGTAGAGCACAAAATTTCCTACAAAAAAGTCAGCGAGGGTCCTAGACTAAAGTTAATAGCTTAGCCACGAGCAACAATGGAATAATCCTCATATTTTACAAAAACTCTAAAATATTCATAATTAACTTGTAAGACAAAATTCCAACGTTATTCATGGATAATCTATTAACTTTAGACTAGGACTCTTGTTGACTTTTTTTTAGGAAATTTTGCGCTCTATAAAAAAGGTTGAGTGCATTTTCAGTGTATCTTGCACTGTTTTCAATACGGAAACTTTAGAATGAAAAAAGTACCAAGTTTTTCCGTTTCAACGTTTATAGATCATTATAAATAATTATTAATAACTAAATCGTCTAGAAATTATGAATAAATATTCTCTTTTTAAACCGATTTAACCTGAAGGTTCTGGCACTTGGGATTTTCTTGTTGATTTCAATTCCAGATCATTAATACATCATTTTTCGACAAAAACGAAAATCTTCTGTGGAGAATGAAAAATGTTGATTTAAAAATTCAAAATGATGAAAAGTCAACTTTTCTGGAAGAAATATTCATTTGAGAAAAAATCTCATAAGATTAAATTTTTAGACATTAAAAAAAGGATTTTTGTTTTTTGTCTGTATCAATTTTCACTACAATTAATAGTTTAGGAGAAAAGCGAGAGAAAACCAATTTTATATGTGTATTGTTAAGTTTTTTTACACTTTTGACTAGTTTTGTTTACTTTGCCACGGTTGGTATGCTTTAAATTTTGATTAAAACAATTGGTAGCCGTAATCTTATTTTATTTTGAAATAAAAACTATCATTATAACTTTATTAATTAAATTATACCTGTTATTGTGAGCTGAATAGTGAAAATGTTTAAAAGTCGAGCTCTTACACACGACTTAAAGTGTGCTTACTATATTTACAAAGGAAAAAAGATACGTATCCTATAAAAAATCAGTTAAAAAATGAAAAACACATGCAAAAAGTTCCTTTTTTTTCGTTTTTCTCATAAACTATTGATTGTAGAGAACAATGATACAAATACAAAAAATGTCTTTTTTTAATATCTACAAATTCCATCTGACGAAATTATTTCTCAAATAAATATTTCTTGAAAAAAGTTGACTTTTCGTCATGTTGAATTTTTAAATCGACATTTTTCAAAAACGGCTCCACAGAAGATTTTCTTTTTTGTCGAAAAATGAGGTATTAATGATCTGGAATCGAAATCAACAAGAAAATCCCACTTTAGGTTAAATCGGTTTAAAAAGCACCGTGCTCCCGCAGCACTTTTAATTTTTCAAATAGTGCTAAAAAATATAAGAGCGTAAACATCAATTTTTTTCTAGATATCGATTCATAGTATCATTAAGAAAGTTTATACACTATTTTTAGACCATCAAATTACTTATATGGTTTATAAAGATCTTTAAAAGTGTAAAAACCTGCACTTTTTGCATTTTAACGCTTCCCGATAAAAAATAGAGCAAAATTGCACTAAGGCTTTTTACTAGAGTGCAAAATTTCCTACAAAAAAGTCACTGGCAGCGTTAGTCTAACATTAATAGTTTAGCCAGAAAGAAAGCACAAATTTAAACAAAATATTCCAAATATTTTACATTGGTTATTGATCAAACTGTAGTTTGTATATTTTATTTAAATTCGTGCTTTCTTTCTGGCTAAACTATTAATGTTAGACTAACGCCACCATTGACTTTTTTGTAGGAAATTTTGCGATCTACAAAAAAGTTTTAGTGCAATTTTGCTCTAATTTCTATACAGAAGCGTTAAAGTGCAAAAAGTGCAAGTTTTTACGCTTTTAACAATCTTTATAAACCATATAAGTAATTTGATGGTCTCAAAATAGTGCATAAACTTTCTTAATGATACTATTAATCGATATCTATTTAGAAAAAAATTGAATTTTATGCTCTTATATTTTTAATCATCATTTGTAATAGTTACCGCACAGATTCTGACGAATTTGAAACGACGGTTACAATTCGAATTCGTTAAAAAGAAAATTTTTATAAACAGATCCAATTTGAGTGCACCTTTGAGAATATTTATTCATATTTTCTAGACGATACAGTTATTAATAATTATTTATAATCATCTATAAACGTTGAAACGGAAAAACTTGGTACTTTTTTCATTCTAAAGCTTCCGTAATGAAAACAGTGCAAGATACACTAAAAATGCACTGAAACTTTTTTATAGAGCACAAAATTTCCTAAAAAAAAGTCAGCGAGAGCCCTAGTCTAAAGTTAATAGATTATCCATGAATAATGCTGGAATTTTGTCTTACAAGTTAATTATGAATATTTTAGAATTTTTGTAAAATATTAGGCATATTCCATTGTTGCTCGTGGCTAAGCTATTAACTTTAGTCTGGGACCCTTGCTGACTTTTTTGTAGGAAATTTTGTGCTCTACAAAAAATTTTTAGTCCATTTTTAGAGTATCTTGCACTGTTTTCGATACGGAAGCTTTAGAATGTAAAAAGTACCAAGTTTTTCCGTTTTAACGTTTATAGATCATTAAAATTAATTATTAATGACTAAATAGTCGGAAAATTATAAATAACTATTCAAAAAGGTGCAATAAAAGTGTATCTGCTTATAAAAATGTTCTTTTTAACGATTTCGAATGTTAACTGCCATTTGAAATTCGTCAGAAATCATGCGGTAACTGTTACTTCCCTGAGCAGTGGCATTTACTTCAAATTTCTTTCTGTGTAGCAAATAAATAATACGTTTCTCTGATGCTCATTAGATTCAAACATACTTTTTGTTACCAAACGTAATTAAAACGAAAATATAAAAAAATTATAACAAAGTAAAAAAGGTAGAAATTTATTAAACGTGGGTAAAATAAAAGTTCATTAATATTGAATAGTTAAAATTAATGGTTCTAAAGCATTGTGCAACATTCTGCATGAAACTGAATTTAGCCGCAGATTCAAAAAAAGGAATGTTTCTAAATAATAAAATTTATTTTTTGAAAAAGGAACTTTTCTGAGATATCAATTCACTCATAAGTAACCATAATTCAATAATTGCAATGAAATAATCAACAATTTTAACTACTATTCTGAATCTGTAGCTACGAATTTGCGGCTAGTTTCAGTTTCATACATTCTGCAAATCTCCTATTATACTTTATTGTAAATTGTATCAAATGTTATTATTATACATACATGTACATAAATACTACAAAAACATACAGAAATATTATAAACGAATGAAAATGAATGAAAATGTTTCTAGGTGAGAATGATCCCAACAAACGAAAAAGTATACGATTTAATACGAAATAATTCTGTTTCGTTCATACTCTTTCAGTTACGAATGCGAGTGTGTCCAATATTATACACGATACATAAACGCATATAACTTCAAAGAAACGATTACTTTGGATTATCGAATGATTTAAACTCAAAACTAGAAAACAGAACATTTCTTCGAAAATTATGAAATACTGAAAACAATATAATTGTTCGATTAAATTGACAGAATTTAAGCTATTCTAAGCAACAACAAATTTTTGTAATGTGTTAAATACGGTATCGTTTAAGTTCGAATGAATTCAATTCTGGTATTACAGGTCGTATAAAATAGTACAAATTTGAAAAAGATTCTCGAATAATCAATACACCACTAGAAAGAAACAGGGATTTCTATTGGGATGTATTTCTTAGAAAACAACAATATCAATGAAAAATTTGTCAACAATACAAAGAATTTACATAAAAATACAAAAATTTAGGGGACCAACAAAAAAAATTTGTCAACGATACAAAGAATTTACATAAAAATACAACAATTTTGGGGACCAACAAAAAAAGGTCGAAATAATTTCTAGAAACTAAAAAAAAATTTAAATGGACTTGGACGCCTCCCAAAAAAATGCCTTTAACCCCTTCCCCTAAAACCAAAAAATTGTAAAAAACTCCAAAAATATTTAAAAACTATACACTTTTATTGTCTGGTACCATTGTTACCATTGTAAGATAACAAGCGTACCTGTCTAAGTGACAGATGCGTCATTAGTATCGAAAAAAATACTAAATGAACCCACGCTTGACCAAAAATTCTCGAGTGAACTACGGTCGCACGAAGTTACGACGGACGCTCGGCGCGCTTGGTAAATTACGGTCGCACGAATCAGCACCATAGAATCTCTCGGCTTAACGTAGCCAAAACGATACGTTTGTCACTAAATCACAGCAATGGGATTTTGATTTTCGATGACAGACAAACTCGAACTGTGCCGATTTGAAAAACATGCAAATTTTTGGCATTTACTGTCAAAAAGTTGGGAAAATGCGGAATTTGTGATTTGGATGGAACCGTGAATTTTGACGTTCACCGTGAGAGCATCACTGCGGATAGGCGCGAAAGCGAGGTTACAAATGATTTTTTACTTACTGTCGTAATAGTAGCAGACCCGCTTTTTGCTGTGGGGCAGCGTAGACATCTTGGTTGATTTTCTTGAGGATTGATTTGGATGAGACTTGTTTGAACGTGGACGTGGACCGAAATGAAGATACGCGCCAGTCCGAGAGTGAAGTTACACGACCATCAGCACGCAAGCCACAAGCGTCACTGGTAATCTCGCTAAGCGCATGCGCAGCAAGGTGAGAAATGTATCTGTACTGGCAACTCGACGTCGCGGAAATTGTCAACAGCGCCACGCACGACGCGGTATGCGGCGGCTATTCGAACTAATACCATATTGGCCACGAAGTACATTTTTAGAATTTGTCCAAAAAGTTTGATAAAAATGTAAAAAAAGTAAGAAAACAAAATGTAATATAAATCGCTGTATTGTAAGATAATTTATTCTATTGAAATTTATCCATATTTTTTATATTTCTTTATTCATTGTTCTTGGGTTAGTTCAAAGTTTGGCCGCTGGTGTGACGCTCGTGTAGCTAATGACGTACGACGTGGATGGCGGCCATTTGTAAAACCGGGTCGTAAAAGTTACGACCGCTTGCGCTTGAGAAACCTCAATCCTTTCTAAGGTGTTTCAGTCGTAAGATATGGTCCATTTAAAGTCAATGCTGCTAAAAACCTTACGACTGCGAGGTAAGAATTAAAGACATTGCTTAAAACCTGGCGAAATGTGTGTGCTGATGTATGGGTGAGGATGATTTATGACCTACGACGATGCATAACTTGAAGAGACGCTCTTGAATACCTATACAGCATTTAATGGGGAAAGTATGTCCAGATGTTCATTTAAATCGCCAATTATTCCTGACATTTAATCTTAGATTCTCTATACCTACAGCACAAGTTTGAAGGAGTGAACCATTCGAAAATTCATTACGAACGGCAATGCTGAAACAAAATTTGTAAATTTTTAACATTGAAAATGTACTTATTACAACGCGAAAACCAAAAAGATTTGGGCTCCGCGTGAACGTGACTGAATGCACATCCCGAACTGAATATTTAATGATTGACCTTGAGAAGGACGCTTGGACAAAGAATATTTGATATGGTTTCGTACGTATTAATTACTGTCCATAATAATATCCAATAAATCCATGGGCAAATCCACAGAACTTTTAACATTTTACTGTATAAAGAAAAATCAATCCAACAACACAATGCTAAAGCCTTGGTGTATATTTGTATACACTTCTAAGAATTAGAAATAAATCGGAATGTTTAATTTTTATTGTTGATAAATAAAAAATATTCCGATAATGACTTAAAAATGGAATTTTCGAATTCAAATGAAAATTTCTTAGTAAATTTGACTACTTTTCAACTACTCTGAGTACACATTTCGTAAATTTTACTACTAATAATTTATTTTACTATTATAATATACTTTACTATAATAATTATAAATTAACTTTAACTATCATGTGCACCATGGTGAGTATATTCGTCCAAACTACATTGTTTTCATGAGGGAAAAGAAAAACTCGTGCCCAAGAGGATCAATATAAACGGTAAAATTAACTATATCAACAAGATTTAGCTGATTAAAAAAATTGCAACTTCCATGACGCAAAACATTGCAAAAATATAGATAAAAGAAAATTCAAAAAACCTTATAGGATATTTTGAAGAGCACTCTTTCGAATGGAGCAATTAAAAGTTCCAAAAATGCTAAATTCGCTTTAACTCTTAATCCCGACGCCAGGGTCGTTTTCGACCCAGAGAAAATTTAAATTGTACTTTATAAATTACAAAACAGTAAGCACTTTCAAACGGCAAGACATATTTGGCGTAGGTATTGAGATGAAAAGCCTTAAAATAGCCTTCGGAACTAAGGGTTAATATTTGCCAATACATTTGAAAAGCATGATATTTTTTTCCAACGCCAAATTTTTTACACGAGAACTGAATTTTTATCAATGAGAAAATATAAAAAAAAGTGCACGAAATGTTTGTACTTGAAAGATACTACATTAGATTTTTCATTTTTACATATAATATCTAAAGTGATATTTTCTAGAAAAGTGAGGTTAAGTGTGTCAAAACGCAAGTTTTTAGCGCTATTTCCGGTGCCTTAGTAGCACAAGAGACTTTACTCGGAGCATCATTTCCGAAGCATCATTCCATCTTTTTGTGCCGGAAACGGTGGATTTGTCAAAATTTTCCTATCACGTGGTATTTTCTAGAAAAGGGAAGTTAAGTGTGTCAAAATGTGCGTTTTTGGCACTATTTCCTAGCGGAAATAAAGTTAACGCTTCGTAGCAAACGAGAATTTATGTACTTTGGACAAGTGCAGCATCATTTCCGAAATATTTTTTATGCTGGAAACGATGGCGCTGTCACACTTTTCCTTTCGTGTTGCATTTGCTGGACAGCGCCATTTTCTCTTCTTCTTCTTCTTCTTCTTCTTTAGTGTGGTAATTTTCGTATGGAACGGCTAACACTAATATCACGGCTCGAACTAGAGAGTTCTTTAACGTAGTGCTGATTGTCTAGTGATTTGTTGTTGTTGTTGTTGTTGTTGTTGCATTGGGGTTGTACGCTTGGTTTGGTAGGTTTGGTAGCAGTTAGATAGGCTTTTGGAGAATGGCGAATTCTTTATCATTGATAAAAATCTGAAAGTTCAAAGAGCGTAAAATTAGTTAAAGCTATAAAAATATTGGAGTTTTCCAAAGATACGCTCTGGATATCGTATGACCAGATGGCTTGTTCGTTCGAAAGAGTTTCAATTAAGCCGCATTTTGGAATTATAAATTGTAGGCACGTAAATATGACGTGATTTGGGTCGCCTTCATTGCTGTGACATGCATTTATTATATTTAATTCTTTTAGTTTTATATAAATGCATTGCATAATTCCAGTGTCCTGTTTTCAACTGGTTAATCATTTTTATTTGTTGTTGGTTAAGTTGGTGTGCTTTAAAAAACCAAGGTTTGGTAGATTTGTTAAAGTTACTAGATTTTAAAAAGTATTGTCTCTTAACACCAAAATCAGAATCGTTTTTTGTTTTAAGATCGATTTGGTAATGTTTTTGAGATTCAACTAGTGAGGTTTGAATTTGAACGAATGTGTAATTTCTGAATTGATAGCTGTTTTAGCGGTTTCATTGCCCAAAATTTGGATATGTGCTGGACACCAAATGAATTCAAAGTTGGATTTAGTTAGGTTTAATTTTAGTTTGATTTCATATATAATTTCATTACGAGGTTTTTGTAAAGAAACTTTTGAATATGGTGCATTGATTCTTGGCTATCAGAAATGATAGGGGTGTTTTTTAAATTTGAGATTAGTGCATATTTAATTGCCGATAGAATCGCTATTTGTTCAGTTTCTGTGATAGATACATGTCATTAATTCTATGACCGATTGTCTTGCTGAGATTTTGGTGGTAGAGGGCAATAGCATTCTTAGAAAATACGGGGTTTTCTGATCTAATCGTGGACCCATCAGTGAAGATATATTCAAAATTGGGATTTGCGTCATTTCAAAATACTCCGTATTTCCACACGAAGTTGTCAAGGATAAACATTTCAAGATGGACAACTTCAAACCCTGGTTAATCTGTAGCCTAGCTCCTTTCCCGTTCTCTTGTTATCAGCACTACTATGGTTTTAGTAGTACATAAAGGAAGTCCAGTGGAAGTTTAGTTTCGAGCATTAACTAATCAACTTTAACTAATAAACTTTGCACCAGACCTAACAAATTCTAGTCATCTTCTAGCCAACTTTGACTGGTTTGAAGATTACATTCAGCTTCTTATTATATTAACATTTCTTACTTCTGATGTATACAATTTTAATTCGGGTCATATTTTATGATATTCATATCCGACGTGTACTAAAATGCTTCGAATTTCACACATATTTCGTGCAAATTTCCGTTAAGTCGTAAAATAATGTTAATAATAACTGGTATAAGATTTATAATCGGCAACCTCGAAAGTTCCTGAACGCCGTGTTTCAGGTAGATCGGAGAAATTAAAAAAAAAACACTATAATGGTAAAAACAAAACAAAAATGGTACATACATTATATAATTATTATCTTTATATACACAGAATAAAACAAACGTTCAAGGTCTGGAGTAAAAGGGTCGATTAGTTGGGTTGGGTTAGGTTCGATTAGAGCAATTAGTTATAGCAACCCCCATAGCTTAGAACCCCAGCACGCCGTAAGGACGAGTGCTTAGACATTGCGGTCTTGAGTCTCCTTAAGAATAGATGCTGAAATACGAAACGAGAAGAACCGGAATTCATTAACATTGAATAAAATGAATGTATTTTCTTATTGACTTAGTTTTTCTATAATAAATATGTATATTCCTTGTGAAAATTCAGATATCTTGTATGAATATATTGCAATTTCGTATAAATCCTTGTTTTTATTAATATACCCTAACAAAGATTCATTTGAAATTTACTATACCTAGTCATTACATTTTCGATACAAGATATGGTTTTGCATATGGGTACTGTCATTTTCATGTCTGCGTGAATCGCAAAATAAGGTTTTCGACTGTTTTCCATTTAATTATGAATATGTTGATGTAAAAAATATAGCCATGTAGACCACGAAGTACGTAGGGTTGCGATTGATGAAAGAAAATCCTGAATTCGATCAAACGAAATACTTTAAGCTAAACAAAATTAGAGTTTGGAAAATAATGGCTCTTTGTTTCGAAATCGTTCTATAGATTTGCTCTAAAATCCAATCAGTTCATTCTCTACGTTGGGGGTATCCAAAAAAAGGGTTTGATAATTCATGTATGATAACTCATGAGTTATCACGCGTATATAATAGCCTGTGACGGACCAAACAACATAAGATCTCAAATTTAAAAATCGGTCAAGTAGATTTCTCAAAAAAAATCCTAAAGACTAACCTTGCTTCCACGAATTCAATACTTCGCGCGTCTTGCATCAAGTGAAGTAATTATAGTTTTATCAATATTATTGTCAGCCATACTGGATCCACCATTTACGATTTTGAAAATCTTATACCGGATTCGTAGTTAACAACCTCAAAAATGCCTATATATCAAATATTAGACAAAATTATCTTCAGTTAAGCAATTTTTACGCTTCGTGCACGTTACGATAAGAGTACGCGTAAAGTACGTACACTTATATGCCGCTTCCCGAAGTGTACAATAAGAAATTTTAATAAAAACTTAATGTTTGTAATAAGTATTTTTGTTTTTATCCATTAATTAAGAACTCTTCCAGCATGCTTTCCAAAGGTTACGCAGCCGGTCACAAATGCGAAATGTAGAACTCTTAAAAGATTCATGCAAGCTTTAAATACTCCTATCGAACTTTCGTGGAAGCGGAATGCACGTTTCTTGCACATTTCCCAAACGACAAATTCACGCTTTGTGGATGCTCATATTTTTGGCAGGGTTAGGAGATTTCGATTTTTACCCTGTTTATGCTTGTTAGACCATATAAGCGAAAAAACTCTAAAGGTAACTTATTTGATGAGTCCTTTTGAACCACACAACACTTGTCTGAGCCTGGCCACTGCGGATCAACGTGATCCTAATGTGGCAACCTTAACTAAATTAGAGTTCATCCAGTAGTTGCAGCTTCCCTATACGTAAGCTATTGATGCTACTAAATGAGTAATTCATGATTTCCTCAGGTATTAGAAAGTCTTTTCTGAGGTTTGTTGTTAGTTGCTATATATGCAAGATGTCGGTAGGTGTACAGGAGTTTCGTTCTTCACAAGACAGAATCTGCAGGATGCGGTATTAGTTAGGCCCATCCTAAGTGATTGTTGAGTTGACAGTGTCCTGTTAGTAGTTTTGTTATTGTTTTAGCAATATTACAACGTGACATAAAATTATATCTTCGAACCAAACATATTTCTTTACGCCGAAAACAGTTGATATTTGTTACTCGGAGTATTTTAAGTTACTCACGACGACTCCGTCAACAGATATTCTGAATTCAAGATGGCGAATTCAATAAGGCAGACCGAATTTGTAAGAAGTTGGACTGAATACGTAAAAAGGTAGTGGAACAAGTTCAATCTGGGTACTCATGGGTTTTCCCGATCTTTGATGGCAAATTCGGTATCAAATTTTGTAAATTAAAGATGAAAGACTTCGCAAACCGAGTTAATAAATAGATATAAATACTATAAATACACAGTAGGCGGCACAGTGCGAATTAATACATCGAGTTAAAATTATCTAAACATTATCAACTTGTCTTAATACAATTTAGACAACGTAAATTAGTAAATTAATTGTCAGTAACTTATCTTTGCAGGGTTATCCAATTTTTTTGCTTGCTTTTGTGTTTATATTATAAAAATTGTAGCAGTTAAAATTTGTTTAAGTCGATTTAAGGCATTGCATCCTGGCTATACTGAAAAATGTAAAATTGATATAACGTAAGTTGTTATTAGTACCATATTTATTAATTTTTAACAAGAAGTTATGATGCAACGGAGAAGAAAGACAAACACAACTTGATTTATTTTAAAGTTTGTAAATATATTAACTAATTTGTTATATTTAGTATAATTACTGTTCGGGTAGGACCGGGCGGAAAATTCGTTAAGTAATACACTCGATTTCAACTTTACAATTTCTTGGATGCTTTATTTAAAATTATGGCGACGGCGATATCGCGAGACCGATTAACCGCAACGATATTACGAAAGCGAATTTGGAAATTCGAATGTTCCTGTACTTGAGGAGTCGCCCGTTTTTATATCCATTCGTTGCTATGTACGTCGTCAAGGACTTTGATGTTTTTTGTTTTCTCGAGTTCCCGATGGATCTAGAAATTTCGATTCCGAAGCTCGGGTGATACCTTCTTAGCCAACCTTACCCTTTCTCCCCCTTTCTATAATTCGATACGTGCGAACAAAAAGAATACCAACGAAAATGATGATCCCTGCATTTGTAAATTACCGACCATCGATCTCCGTACTTTTGATTTACGAACTCTCGGACTTCTTGTTCGCCAGGGGACCAGCAACGGCAGCAATCGGCTCCGTGCGTAACCCCACTGGTTACTATCCATCCGGGAGTGAATCGCCAGTAGATCGGTTTACTTGAATCTAAACGAGCCTCTTTTTAGATTCAAACTAAACTATACTTCAACTAAAACCAAAACGAACAACTTTGCTCCGAAACGTAACCTCCCTGCTCCGAAATGTAATATCCCAGCCCCGAAATGTAACCTCGCTGCTCCGAAATGTAATATCCCTGCTCCGAAACGTAATATCCTAGCTCCGAAGTGCAACACCCCTGAACCAAAATGAAACACCCTTACCTCTAATGGAAATCTGTATATTTGAACACTTATTTAAACGCGCGTCTATTAACTCGCGACTCCTCAAATACCATTGAATACAATTATTTATAATATAGAATATACCGTCGCCATATATGAAGGGCCCTTACATGGTACCTATAGGCACCCTTCTTGCGGCTGCAGCCGACTTCTTTGAGGAGTACCCCCATTCGGATGTGCAATGGCGTGGGGAAAACTGCAGAAAAACCCACGCCGGGTACCGCAAATATCGCACTTCGATTCTGTCCGGAACAATTACATTTAATTTTTATAAATACACACTTATAACTTATATTTAACATTTTAACACATTAAATCTGCCGCATTCAACTAAACCTTTCTTTAGTTATGCCCAAAGTCATATTTTCATTATGTCTGGAGCAAAGATATGCGAATCTCGACCGATCACCGACCTCGAAAATTCCTGAATACGCAATAATCATCTAATTCAAGTAACTTTTTAGGAATTTGGCACGCCGTATTGTATCCACCATCTTGAATTTTTATTACTTGTCAACGGCTTGATGGTCAGTTAGGGGTCTTTCATAAACCACGTGGCCCATGTGGGGGGAGGGGGGGGGGTCTGACAAAAGGCTATGCTGAGCCATGTGAGGGAAGCTGTGCCACGTGGTTTTTATTTGGAATTTAAAAATTAAAATATAAAATATATATAAAGCCAAAATTTAAAATTTTTACTGTAAAAGTTAATTCTACTTCACTTAAAAAAGTCATTTTAAAAATCTGAAAAAATTTGAGAGTATTCTCTAACCAATTTTAAAACATTTTTGTTCTTCGTAAATTTTTTTTAAGCTTATAGTTTTCAAGAAAAAAAATTATTACACTTTCCTAGGTTTCAAGACTAATAATTGTTTTTCTTGAAAACTATAGACTTTGGAACAAATTTTCTTACAACAAAAATATTTTAAAATTGGTTAAAGAATACTCTCAAATTTTTTCAGATTTTTTAAATGACTTTTTTAAAAATTTCGATTTTTCGAATTTTCTAAAAATAAAAAATTGTATCCATACGTTCTGAAAAATTTGAGAGTATTCTTTAACTTATTCTGAAATATAATTGTTCTTAGAAAGTTTTCACTAAAGTCCATAGTTTTCAAGAAAAAAATTTGTTAAGTTTTTAAATGAAATTTGACATTGCGGTCGCCATTTTGTAATGATTTTTTTAAATATTTAAAAAATTTATGTTAAAAGTACAACTATTTATGCCACCTTCCGTGATGGGATTTTGTGACAGCAAATGTTCTTTCGGCAAGAAAAAAATGTTTTATAAAAAAGTACACTCGATTTTTCGCGTTTTTTTGCCATTCTGGGCGCCATATTGGAAAAACAACACCAGATATTGGAAAATGGAATTCAGATTCGGAAAGAGGAGGCTTCAATACTATACGATACACTGTTGCATACAAATTCATTCCTGCTTTCTATAAAAATTATTGATGTAAATAAACGCTAGAATTTATGCCATTTCAGGAAGAAACGGGTTAAAACACATTTTTTAATATCATTATGTACAGAGTAATTTGTTTATTATGTGCATTGCGTATTTTAGGTTAGAAAGGCCTGTCAGACAAATAGCATATTCGGAAGAGCTGCACCGCCTGCACCGTTCTTGCACCGCCGACACCGCGGGTACATTTTGTCCCGAGACACTGGTACTAGATGGTGCAAAAGTGCAGAAACGGTGCAGACGGTGCAGCCTGCGTCCGAATATGATATATGGACACTTTGGAGCCGATAATAGAGTGGTGTGAAGAAGAGGATATTGATATGGCACACGGAAATATCGAGACTGAGGAATGTAATGAAGGCGGAAATCAATTCCCAATTATTCCCGACATAATCGAATGGCTACGATCGCCATTTACTAACGCCATTACCATTTAATTATTTTAAAACTTTATTAAAATATAAATAATAAAATTTTTCTATTTTAAATATTTCAAGGTATGTTTTCATTTATGTTTTCCTTGTCACTAATTATTACAGAAAGGTTTTTATATAATTTAAAATTATTTGTAATATATACTCGATGTGGCTCTTACAAAGAACGCTCTATGTCAAATTTATGGTGAAAAACGCTCCATTTCTAAATTTATTATGAAAAACATAATATGTCAGGATCTCACTAAAAAAACTTATTTAGAAATTGAGCGTTCTTCGTAGTGACATCTAACATAAAGCATTCTTCGTGGTGAGATCTGAAATAGAGCTTTCTTCATTACGAAATGAATTAGAGCGTTCTTCGTAAGAGCCGCCGATATAATGTGCTTAACAAATAAGATATAAAAAAAAATTGAAAAAACCACGTTCCTGCCGGGGGGGGGAGTCGGTCAAACGCCATGATAAGCCACGTGGGGGAGGGGGGAGGGGGTCAAAAAGTGGGCAATTTAGGGCCACGTGGTTTATGGAAGACCCCTTTGTTGGGTTGGTGTAGTGTAGGTGAAATTGATTGCCATTTTATTTCGTGTTTTCACGTAAAAACTGCTACTCGATGTTTTTTAGGTTATGTTTATGTTCAATTTAGGTATGTATTTTGATTGATACCATTTATTACGCAATGGTCGGCTGGACCGCATTATATCGGATTAGAATGTAAAGAATTTTAAAGAAAATGGTTAAGACACTGAAATAAAACGTATTCAATCGTGTCGCAAACATGGCCGCAGTTTTCATAACATCCCAATAAACGAGTTCGTGTGCAAAAATGTCGAATTCCATTCGATTTATTTCCACTTTCGAATGAAATTCATCAAATTTTAATACGAAATTAGTCGTTTCAAATGTTTTTTTACGCATAAAATATTTTGAATATTTTTCGTCTTTCCAATGCATCCGGTGTCATACCGGTGTTCTTTGTTAGGTTACGGAACTTGCCGTTAGGTGTAGTCATGGCTTTCGTCCCTCTTTTTCATATCCATTATAGAAGTGGGTGTCTATCTTGCGTGAAACTCTCCTGCATTATTTCAATAATATAATTCGCACATTTAATTTTGGTTATATGTATACAGAAGATTTATTTCTTGTTACAATTGCTATAACTTGATTTACGTTAAAAAGTTAACCATATTTCTTTTTGAGTGTTCAAATTATTGAGGCTAGACGACTTATCGGTCCTATTCCTAACGCATAATAATGGACAATACAAAACGATGTTCTCATTCTGAAAATAGAAAAAAAAGTATGCGGACCTTGTGGTAAAAAAATGTACTTTGCCTGCTATAACCTGCTAGCTCACTCTTTATCATGCAGATATATATGTATATTTTCAAAAGATCTATTCAAGTTATGTTACAGTATAATAGTATAATTTTATATAAAAATACTTACACAACGGCTGACGTATGTACTTGTTATACAATTTTGAACACTGCAATTTTCATTTTTATCTGCAGCAAACGTTATTTTAATTTCCACTTTTATAAATTGAACAGTGAAAATCTCACCAACAAAATAAAAATACACGCATATTAAAAAAAGGGACCAAATAGCCGCTACGTCGACGTCGTTGGTCCTGGGTAACGCTAAAAGTGGCTCACATTCATAGAAACATATTAAAAAAAAGTGTTGACAAATTTATATATGCCACTGCTTAAATTAACATATAATTGGTGAAAAGAAATAAAGCTCTCATTGAAACTACTGTTGAAATTATTGAAACTAATCATTTATATAGGAATCGAGTTATGTATATATACATATATATGCATATATCTTGAAGATAGGATCAGGTACGATTTTTGAGTTTTGAAATTTGGAATCTACATACCATTTGTGAAAATTCCATACTAAAACATTTTGGATCAACATTAGTACAACCTGCCACTGCTTCAACAGAGGTGTGTGCAACTATACCATCCAAAAAGAGTAAATGTAATTCTTTTATATATTTCTTTCATCTTTTCTCGAAAAATAAAAATGTAAAGTCATTCTGTGCAAACCTAACTTAATTTTTATTCCTAATTGCTTCCATGCACTAATTTCATTCGATTCGATACGTTTTAATTCTTTGCATCATCTTGCATACGTGTTCATGCGATTTATCGCGAAATAACGAGGAAAGAAACGAGATGGAAACTTATGAAATCGTATTACAAATTTTTGCACATGAACTCGCTTATTGTGATATATGGGCAAATCCGCGAAACCTTTGAATTTTGAGTCATGAAATCAAAAATGTTTTATGTGTTAAGCACAATATTGGAATTTATATACGTTGTCATACAGATTAACAGGTAACAAATGACGCAGTGTGCTTCATTTTTTAAGCAACGCCGAAGGGTGAAAATTATCATCTGAGAATTTTTATGTTAGTGATCTCAACTTTTAAAATTTAGAGGGGACGTTCGCCATTTTGGAGCTGCTATTTTGAAGCCGCCATTTTGAATTTCGAAAATCTGAACACTAACTGAACTGCATATCAAGAAAGTGCTTTCATTTGAGAAATTGCTACATGCAATTATGGATTTGAATGTAAAATTTATAATTAAAAAGTACTGAAATGATACAATTTTTGCATTGGTATGGAAAATTCAGATATATGTTGGTTTGAGAATTATATACGTTGAATAAAATACAACAAATATCGTGTTTTTAGATAGAAATTTATTACATAATTACATTTTAGTACATTTCCGGGCTAGTCGAGTTTTAACAATTATAGGAGTTTTTTTATTACTGGTAGGTTTAGACTTTTTCTTTATTGTTTTTCTATTTTTCTAAGTATCCTTATCAACAGACCAGCTGTGTGGTTCTAAGGAAAAGTGATTATATGACACGTGCAAACTTTTTGCATCTTCTAGTAATCAGAGACCCCAAAACCTTCGAGTTAAACATTTTAAGCAATTATCACGAAAAACATTGCCAATAATGAATTTCTTCGAAAAAAACCCGAATTTTTTCATATTTTTTTATTTATACTACCTAAACAATAAACAATAATGTCTTCTTAGACATTTATATGTTATTTTATCACTAAACTTACAGAAAATCGTAAAAAATTGACATGAATGCGTTAACTGGAATTTTAATACTGAAAAATCAAAGAAAACGTTATTTACCATCGTGATACAAAGGGTTAAAAACCTTATTAGATGTTAGCGTTTTGATGTTACCTCTATTTTGCGCTTTTCAAACGATCACACATGTTGCAAATAATGTTCTTTTTCAATTGACGGTGTGCCATTGGAAAATGACCATTAATTTTAACCAGTTACGCAAGTGCTTTTTAACTTCAAGCATATATTTTTTTAACTTCTCTTGTGAGCACATTCTTAAATGACGTCTGGATTTCTTCCTTTTCAGTGTACAAAATTATTACTTTTGACTCGTAACGATTAAAGATATGCTGCACGTACAATCGGTGAAAAATGAACTAAAATTGTTTTTTTTTTTGTTTAAACGAGGGACACGTTTCAGCCTTTCTGAAAAGGGCACATCCCAGTAAACGAAAAAAGATTGAAAAGTATTAAAAAGGGATCAATTGGGATTAAAATGAGACTACTTTTAATTAATTTTGTTCAAAAAAGGGATTAGAGTGGTTTTGAATTCTAGTAAATTCCAAAGCAGGTATATAAATTGAAATTATTGAATCCCTGTGAATCCTCCTCGAATAATCGTTGTGAAAATCAATCCCCTTGAATACCATAACTGGGATTGAAAAACGTATGTTTCTTTCAATCCCCGTGAATTCCACATCTGTCAGTATCGTTTAAATACCATTTCTGGAATTAAAAATTCCTTTCCTGGATCCCCTTGAATATCATTTATTACCAATATTTGAAAAAATCCCATTTAACACAAGATATGGGATTTAAGATTATATTCTTTGAATATCGTCGAATACTATCGATTACCAATCCCAGTAAACGAAAAAAGATTGAAAGGTATTAGAAGGGGATTAATGGAGATTAAAATTTGATTGTTTTTATCTCATTTTGTTCAAAAAAGATATTGGAATGATTTTTAATCCCAATAAAACCCCAATTATGAAAAGAATTTTGACTTATCGAATCCCCTCAAATGCCGTTCTACAAACGGCCATCAAAATGAATTCCAGCGAATACAAGATTTGGAATTAAAAAATATCTCATTGAATCCCCTCAAATTCCTACCATTAAAAAATACCATTCAATACCAAATATGGCATGAAAGAACTACTGAATCCCCTCGAAATCTATCAATTACCACTTCAAAATTAATTCCACTGTATTCCATATTTGGAATTCAAACTCATTTTAATGAATTCCCTTGAATAACCATGGCCCTAAATTAATTTTGAATTCCAACCCAGAATTGATAAAGATAAATTATGGATCCTCTCGAATACCAACGATTCCAAATATTAAAACTTATCCCAACGGATACCAAATTTGGAATTGTGTTCAGTGAATACTGAATTTACTAGTCTGATAAAATTATTAAAAACATAAATAATGATCATTGAATAGATGCATGAGTTCATAAAATTATATGTAAATTAACTTTTGTTTCATATAACGAAAGTTTGAAACAACATATTTCCGAGCGCGAAAAAAAGATTAAAAAAATGCTTTATGTATTTATGTTATTTTATACACACCCCAGTAAACGAAAAGGAATTAAGGGCTTGTATCTTTTATTCTTTTATTGAACATTCGGAATTGGCAATTTTCCAATTCCTTTATAGGAATTCACGTGTGAGACATGTGAATTCCGTGAATTTCGTTGAATTCTGATACGCAACTTTTTATTCCGCGCAATTCCATTCAATTCCCTAACCTAACCTATAATGTTTACATCAATATTCTCAGGGATTCCTTGGAATTCGTGGGAATTGCAAATTTAACTTTTCTATTCCAGTGAATTCCATCCAATACCTTCAATAAAGGGATTCAACGGAATTCAAAATTCCAATCCCTTTCCGGTTGCTGGGACGCAGAAGAAGACCAACTCTTTGTTTCGATGTTTTTTAAGTAAATAATTCAGTGAAATTTCGCGGTGAATTGTGGTATTTAATGTATTTTAGCCTGCCCGAGAAAAATTCTCTACTTTCAGTTTCAACCTTAATTTTTCGTTATTTTTTCATTAATTCACAACAGTTAGTGTGGCCGAGTGGTTGCGCTTCGAACTTGCTGCACAGAGGACCGTGGTTCGATTCTCGGTCGAAGCGAATCTACTTTTTTTTTTTTAATTTATTGATTTGAGATTATATGGGATTAAAAAAGATAGAATTGTTTTAATTTCAATACCAACAAAAAAGGGATTAACAAATTTTGAATCACTTTTAATCTTTTTTTCGTTTACTGGGATAGCTGTACAAGGGTGCAAATTCTTTGTTTTTTGTCTATTAGTACGTGTAAAAAATCTAGATAGATTAAAGAAACGCTGAAATCGCTACAGGACCAAACGGGAATAAAAATTACTGCAGGGACACTTTATTTTAGGCATTTTTTACATATTTTTCAGTTTTAAAGGTATGAATTTCGTACTTTTATCTCATCAATGATGCATCACATATATTGGAGGGTATATTTGGAGTATAGTTAACAATGTTGATCAGTTTAAACGCAGAAAAATAAAATAAAAATGCTCAAAAATACACAGTGACACGAAATTTAAAGGTTTCTCAGATTTGCCCATATACATTAATTGAAGAAAACTACCCAGCAAACGGAAAGGGGTTGGAATTTTGAATTCCGTTGAATCCCTTTATTGAACGTATTGGATGGAATTCACTGGAATTCACTGGAATAGAAAAGTTAAATTTGTAATTCCCACGAATTCCAAGGAATCCCTGAGAATATTGATGTAAACATTATAGGTTAGGTTAGGGAATTGAATGGAATTGCGCGGAATAAAAAATTACAATTTTAATTCCTGTCAGTTCCAGCGAATCCGTATTGTTTTAGGTTAGGTTAGGGAATTTAATGGAAATGCGCGGAATAAAAAGTTGCGTATCAGAATTCAATGGAATTCACATGTCTCACGCGTCAATTCCTATAAAGGAATTGGAAAATTGCCAATGGGCTACTTGCATCAAAAATTTAAAAATCCACAAAAAATATGTAGACTTTCTATAAACCCCCATAAACCTGAAAAAAATATTGAAAAATTTTTTTCATAATGAGAAGTTCCAAAAAAAAATTAATAAAATTTGAAAAAAATGCGATCTTCAGAAACGTTTGTGATTGGTCGCGACGGTCGTGACGTAGATATTCATCGTCGGTTTGAATGAGATTTCGAACTTTTTTCCCGGGTAAACAGAAAGTTGCAAATATTGAAACAATACGTTTGTCAAGGAGAAAATTATATTTTTGAGCATGTCAGGAAACAAACCGCCGACAATTTGCCGACGATTAATATATTCATGGTGACTGATTTTTTTAAAAATAATGAGTTCTTTAATGTTGCTGAAAGCAGAGGAGTCAAGACTGACAGGTAATTTTCTTTACATTTAAAACAATTTAATTAAATTTAAAATAGAAAATATACTTAATTCTTCTAATTTTACAAAGTATTTTAATGTATTTACATCAATTTATCATTGAAGCAGAGTGACATAACCTCGAAATGTCACATCCAATACTGATATGTTCTGATAATGTATATATCTAATTATAATATCGTTATAAGATAATGTGAATATTAAAAATGATTTTATTGTAGGTCAAAACGCGAGAATTATGGAGATTCGGCTGTTGGATACGTAGAACCATGCAGGGAAAACAAATATTGCTATATACGTGAAAGGGTTTGCCCGGAGCACAGTGTTAGGCAGAAACCGTATTTTGTGTTGACATTTTCAATATTGGAGTTCAACTGATTTCGGAGTTTTGTATTGTTTGTATATATGGGACAGAAAGGTTAGGTTACAGAGTGAACAGTGACGTCACGCCTCAATAGCGCGCAAAACAGGTCGTTTCAAAAGTAGTCGAACTTTAAGTGTTCAAAAAATATATAAAAACTCACAAAAAACACAGGAATGTATTTTTGTATGTAATAATCTAACCCATACTTTATAATGATCCAATAAAAACCAACAAAAAATTTTGATGCAAGTAGCCCATTCCGAATGTTCAATAAAAGAATAAAAGATAAAAGCCCTTAATCCCTTTTGGTTTACTGGGTATACTTAACAATGTTGACCAGTTTAACCCTTTAACGCCGAGAAGGACACTTTTGTTCAACTATTTTCAATATTAATTTTCTTTACTGCTATGGGTGTAAAATAAAATTGGAATAACCATGTCTTACGTATTTGGGATCGCTCTTTCAGAATCTGCCAATCAAATTTCAGAAAAATGAACTGTCAAAAAGTTGTGGCCATTTTTCTGAAAAAAAATAGGAATTTTTGCCAATTTTGTTTCAAAAATGAGTTTTTTTTTTCATACGGCAAGTAACCAGAACACTGTTTCACATCAAAATATCGCGTCCGCAATGTCTAAGCTTCAAAATGGTGAAACGTAATTTTGAAAATTTCAAGATGGCGGATCCAAAATGGCGACAAAAGATTTTTTTTTACCAAATAGTAACATTCAGTGTCTGTCTCATTAAAAAAATTTCTTTTTAATGACACTGGGTATCTATATTTATTTTTTGGGTCGCCTATCACGAATCTGAAGTCGATTTGAAAAATTCAATATGACGGACAATATTTTCAAAATTTGTCTCATTATTTTGGAAATTACTACTCGGGGGGTTTTTGAGGTTGCTGAATACGAACCTGAAGTCCGATTTCAAACATTCAAAATGGCGGACCCAATATGGCGGACAATATTTTCAAAATTGGTCGGATTATTTAACTTTATTAAAGTTTACGAAATTTAAGTGATTGTACTACTTGACTTTCCTCGTTTCTTCACAACACTTAAATTTTCATAAATTTGTATTAAATAATTGCAAAATTACAAAATAAAATAATAAAGACGAAAATAAAAAAAATATTAAAAAGGAAAATAAAAAAAAATAATAAAACTCGCTCTAAAAATACGAAAAAAGATTTAAAAATAATAGTTAACAAAAAAAAAAATGGTTCTTCAAATCCCGTTTAATATCGTCCGCCATATTGGATTCGCCATTTTGAATTTTTGATATCGGACTTCAGGTTCGTATTCAGCGACCTCAAAAACCCCCGAGTGGTAATTTTCAAAATAACCCGACCAATTTTGAAAATATCGTCCGCCATATTGGATCCGCCATTTTGAATTTTTCAAATCGGACTTCAGATTCGTGATCGGCGACCCAAAAAATATGTAGCTACATAGAGTCATTAAAAAGAATTTTTTTTTTAATGAAACAGACACTAAATATTACTATTTCGTAAAAAAATTCGTTAAAGGGTTAAACGCAGAAAAATAAAATAAAAATGCTCAAAAATACACACGATTGAGATATTATTCGTCCATATTGTACCGAAAAGTTTTAAAAAAGTTCCACATCCTTACCTTCCTTTATGTCCCTCATATCCTGTTTTAAGACCTAACTCACCCTCTGTGACCGCATTGTTGTGTGTATTGTCGTTTCATAAAAATGCGACATAAACCGACGGCCATTTTGTAAAGTGTAAGAAAATACATAACCTAACCAGAGACGCTGTAAATATATAGCGAACTATTATTTACTACTAGTTAGCCGCCTAGCGGCAGTTTTCGTATTCTCCTATTTATACGATTTATATTTTTTACGATTGCAGACAAAGAAAGTCGATAGACATAAAAATGGTTGCATATTTTCCCATTAGAAAGACAAAGAAAAAAAAGCGAGCGATAAAGAAAGAGAGAACATTGCCGATCAATTAGAAAGACAGTGACAAAAAATTGCAATCAGCGCCACTACACAGGTGGTGCACAAACTACAGGTTTCATGTTCGCCAGCAATCAAGCCAGTAATGGCCAGTAACCTCCATGAAATGGTTTTATAAGCGTCTACATTAAATTCGATTAAAAAACGCCGGAAAAATGTCATTGTTTAACAAACCGAAACGAAATATTCGTCGGAGAGCTTTCAACGATGAAGAAGAAGAAAATGAAAATAAAACGATTGAAATCGAAGAGTCCCAAACTGCAAAAATTAAGTCTAAAAAAAAAGAAAAACCGAAACAAACACTCCTAAGTTTCGGAGAAGAACTCGACGAAGGTAATTTTATCAAATTATATAAAACTACTTTATAAATATTAACAATGAAATAATTTACAGCCGACGATGGTGAAGTTTTTAAAGTGAAGAAATCATCCCGGAGCAAAAAGTTGATGAAACAACTCGATCAAGAACGGAAGAAAAAGAAAGGTGAAGAGAAAATGCAAGTGGAGACTGACCAATCGAACATGTCTATTAAGCAGGATAAAGATTTAGAAATAAAAACTGACGATTTGGTAGTAAGCTATCTCTATGAAGTTCTTATAAACGAATACGTCCAACTGTCTCTTACTGTTTCGTAAGGAATAAAAACTTCGAAGTAACAATTTCTCTTTAAATTCACTTCAAGTTTTTCTTCCGCCAACTTTGGCCAAGCGACTGGAGATAATCTTAAAACTATTTAGAATTCGTCTTAAAAAAATCTTTTTTTTATAGGTTAAAATAAAAAATACAGGTCCACGCATTTTAAACGGACGAGATGCGTTAACAGCTGGTAAAGACGACTTGTCGGATGACGAAGCAGAAGACGATTCAAAAAGTCACAAATTCCGGAAAAATGATCGATCTGACACAATGAAAATTATTTTAGAAAGTAATGTATTTTAATCACTCCATTATCGAAATAGTTCTTAATAAACTTTATTTTAGGTGGTTGCATACCTGATGCTGCCATGATTCATGCAGCACGAAAACGCAGACAAAAAGCTAGAGAATTAGGATCAGATTACATTCCTGTCGAAGAACATGGGTACGATTGACAATTATTCATAAAATTGAACTATTTTAACGAATTTTTTTACAGAGAAGAAAAAGGAAATTCGAGGTTAATTCGAGAAGACGATCAAGACAGAAGTGACGATGACGATTCGCAAGATCGTGTAGACATGAACGTCAACACTGACGCAAGAGACAGAGAAAGACGACGAGAAGCTTTTCTTGCGTCCCAAGCACCAGTAACAAGTAAGTATACATATAGGTTAGGTTTTGTTTATTACTGATTATTCTTATATTTAGTTTCTGACAACGAAAGTGAGCATGGCCACGAAGAAGAAGAATGGGAAGTGCAGCAAATTCGAAAAGGCGTAACTGGAACACAGGTAAATTAATCATATTATGTTTCTTTTATAAAATATTAATAAAAAAAGTAGATTGCAGCAGCGCAACAGGATTATATGATGAATCAACAATATTCGATGAATTCGAATCATCTGCCGGGAATAGCACCGATGGAAATGATAATGATGCCGGCACCACCGCCACCGCCGATGATTCAACCGCCAGATCCGACAAAAATCGTTGCGGTCACTCCGATAGAAGTAGTGAATAAAATGCGCGAAAGGTATTTATAACAACTTTAAAATTAGTAATATTTATGACGACCATCTTGGATCCGACATTTTGAATTTAACAAAATCTGACTTCAAATTCGTAATCAGCGACCCAAAAAAATTCCCGAGTACCAACTTTCAACAAAATCAAGTAAATTTTTTACATTTCTGTCGGCCATCTTGGAACCGACATTTTTAATTTTCAAAATCTGATTTCAGATTCATAATCAGCGGCCCCGAAAACCCCCGAGAACCCAGTTTCATAAAGTTTGGGTAATTTTTCGAATTTCGGTCGGCCATCTTGGATCCGCCATTTTGAATTTTCAAAATCTAACTTCAGATTCGTAAATTGGCGACCCCGAAAACCTCCGAGTAACAATTTTCAGCTGTTTTCTGTATAAAGAAAAATGTGCGCCGCACATTTTAATAAATATAGCAAATTTACAGCCGCCATATTGGATCCGCCATTTTAAATTGTAAAGTTTTATATTAACTCCAAAAACCCACGAGTATCAAGTTTCATCAAAATCAACTAATATTTCACATTTATGTCGGCCATCTCGGATCCACCATTTTGAATTTAGAAAATCTGACTTCAAATTCATAATCAGCGATCCAATAAATTCCCGAGTACCAACTTTCATCAAGATCAAGTAAATTTTTTACATTTCTGTCGGCCATCTTGGAACCGACATTTTGAATTTTCAAAATCTGATTTCAGATTTGTAATCAGCGGCCCCGAAAACCCCCGAGAACACAGTTTCATAAAGTTTGGGTAATTTTGTCGCATTTCGGTTGGCCATATTGGATCCGCCATTTTGAATTTTCAAAATATGATCCATTACATAGGTCTGCAAAATTCACTTTTTTTTTTTTATGAGAGTGATTTCTAACGTATTTTTGTACGCTGAACACGAATCTGAAGACGAAAAATGTCTATCACGTCATGATTTTGAGAAAAGTGGGGACAAATACACCAAAAAACGTGTTTTTGGGTGTCTTTACCCCTAATTTTCTCAGAAGCCTGACGTGCAACAGATCTGAATTTGTGCTCAAATTAAAGCTTGATTCTTCCCCTACAAAAATCATATACGATAGTTTTTAAAAAAATTTCATAGTTTTGAAGAAAAAATGGTTTTAACCTTGCTATTCCTAGTGACTATGATGAAAATGCAAATTATTTAACTACATTGAGCAGAGCTCATACAAACCACTACTTGACTGTTTTCGGGGTTGGTGTTTAAGAATCCAGTGTCGCTTTTATAAAATTCAAAATGGCGGATCCAAGATGGCGGACGTAAAAATACAAAATTTAAATTAACCTCATGAAAATCAGTACTCGGGGTTTTTTGAGTCGCTGATGACGAATCCAATGTTAGTTTGACAAAATTTAAAATAGCGAATCCAAAATGGCGGCCGCAAAATAAAAAAAATATACTTAGGATCTTAAAATCACCACTTTTTTTTGTTCGCCATTAGTAATACCAGCGGTTATTCGATTTTGTTTGCATTTTCATCATAACCATTAGAAATAGCAAGGTTAAAACCATTTTTTTTTTTCAAAACTCTGAAATTTTTTTAAAAACTATCTTATGATTTTTGTAGGGGAAGAACCAAGCTTTAATTTAAGCACAAATTCAAGCCTGTCGCACGTCAGGTTTCAGAGAAAATTAGGAGTAAAAACTCCCAAAAACGCGTTTTTTGGTGTCTTTACCCCCACTTTTCTCTAAATCATGACGTGAGTGGCATTTTTCGACTTCAGATTCGTGTTCAGCACACAAAAATAAGTCGAAAATCACTCTGATATTTAAAAAAAAATCCGTGCAGACCTGTGTTACCATTGAAGTGGTTAAATTGTTTTTAGGTTGGACGGATTGAGGGAAGTTTATCGACGACACGAGACAAACAGCGAACAGTTGGAGCAGGAATTAAGTCAGAGTACAAAAGAACTTGCCGAGGGTGAACGACGCGCGCCAGAACTTGCTCAGCGCTTCAAATATTACCAAGAGTTACGTGGGTATGTCACTGACTTGGTAGAGTGTCTTGACGAGAAGGTGGGTTCACAAATTACGAAAGAAACACAAACAAAATAGTAAAAATTAATTTTTGGTTAATGGAGTCTGCTTTCTAGAACCGTAAATGCTTCTGAACATCATAGGAAATTGTAATCGCTACGTTTACCTTTTCGATTTACCGATACAAAATGGAATTTTAAGTTTTTGTTAGGTTAGATTTTTTAGAAAAAGTTGAATCGGTAGTTGAAAAAGTAAACACAATTCCATTTCTGATGTTTTCAAAACTAAGTGCAAATTAATGTTTTTTTCTTTAGCTGCCGATGGTTATTTCGTTGGAGGAACGTTGGATAGAACTGTACAGAGACCGATCGATAGAGATTATCGAGAGGCGACGACAAGACACAAGAGATCAAGCTGAAGAAATCACCAGCAGTTCAAGTCAGTTACGAAATTTATTTCTTTATTATTATAAAATATATATTCATTTATCATTCTTGTTAATTACTGCGACACTGATCATTTTTAAAAAGTGCATCAATACCAATTCTACTGAAATCGAAAAATATTGCTCATTTTCGGCCGCCATATTAGATCCGCCATTTTGAATTCAGGAAATCTGACGAAATATTCATGATCAGCGACCCAAAAAACCCCTACATACAAATTTTCACTAAAATCGAAAAATATTGTTTATTTTCGTTCGCCATATTGGATCCGCCATTTTGAATTCAGGAAATCTGACAACAGATTCGTGATCAGCGACCCAAAAAAAACCCTATATACACATTTCTACTGAAATCGAAAAATATTACTCATTTTCGGCCGCCATATTGGATCCGCCATTTTGAATTTGGGAAATCTGACGAAATATTCATGATCAGCGACCCAAAAAACCCCTATATACACATTTCTACTGAAATCGAAAAATATTACTCATTTTCGGCCGCCATATTGGATCCGCCATTTTGAATTCAGGAGATCTGACGACAGATTCATGATCAGCGATCCACAAAACCCTTATATACAAATTTTCACTAAAATTGAAAAATACTGTTTATTTTCGTCCGCCATATTGGATCCACCATTTTGAATTTGAGAAACTTGGGAACAGATTCGAAATCAGCGGCCAAAAATACAGCAATGTACAAAATTTTATGGAAATGTTATCAAAATACATTGTTATATTCGTCAGAATTCGAAATAGCCTAATTTTTTCGGTTTTGAACCGCCATATTGGACGTCGCCATCTTGAATTTCAAAGTTCTCATCCTCCCATTTTGAAGATAAGGGTCCATGGACCATTTGTACTACCTAGACAATTTCCGATCCGATTTCGGTGCGAAAATATAAATTGAACAAGATATTTTCGTGAAAAAAAGGTTATTTTTTTTAAAGAAACAATTATAACTTCTTTTGTTTTTATTTTTCAAAAATTCTGATGACAGATTTTGAAAGAACAAAATTTCACGTCAGAAATGATTATTCCAACATTTTTTTAGGATCGATTTAATAAAAATAACAGCCGCTGAAAATCATTCAAAAAATTCGGACGTTTGGACGTTAATGGGTTAAAGTTGGTCAATATGAAGATTTAAATTACAAAATGGCGCTATTAATTCGGGTTTTTCTTTGTTACATGAGTTTTATTAAAATATTTTTGGTATCTTGAAGTGTACTTTGATGAATATGTATATATAGTTTTTGAGGTGACTGAATACTAATTTGTCATTAAATTTTGCAAATTCAAATTGAGGATCCAATGTCACTTCGAAACATTCTTATACCAGACAATTTTCTAGGTTAGCCATATTGTATTCGCCATTTTGAATTTACAAAATTTAATAACGGATTTGTATTCACCAACCAAGAATCGTTATTTTTTTAAATAAACAAATATAACTTCTATTGTTTTTATTTTTCAATAATATATCAAATTTAAAAACTGAACGATTTTTAGACAGCCTAAGGTATACTGAACATCATGCCGTTGTCCTTTTTCAAAAACATGATCTCAAAAAAAAGATACAAATGCTTAAAATAGGTTTTTACGTTTTTGTAAAAATCTTTGTCATGAGTTATGACACTATTAGGTCAATTTCTGCATTAAAAATGAATGAAATCGATTGAAACACGCTGATTACAAATATGATGATATATTTTGAAAATTCAAAATGGCGGATCCAATATGGCCGACAAATATTTCATATATTCAGTAAACTGCAATTTTTATTGCGAAGGAGTGCCGGAATCTTGTCAGGCTTTAAAATCCTGTGGCATAATGAGTTTTACTTAAAGTTGGTGAATCTTAAGATTTAAATTACAAAATGGCGTCCTCGTAATGGCGCTATTGATTCGAATTTTTGTTGTTATTTACGTCGTATTAAAATATTTTTGGTACTTTTACGTGTATTTTGATGAATATGTTCTGGTGGATTATTTTTGAGGTTGGTGATTACAAATCCGTTATTAAATTTTGTAAATTCAAAATGGCGAATCCAATATGGCTAAAACATTGTCTGGTATAAGAAGGTTTCGAAGTCACATTGGATCCTCATTTTGAATTTGCAAAATTTAATGACGAATTAATATTCGGTCACCTCAAAAACAATATACATATTCATCAAAGTACACTTCAAGATACCAAAAATATTTTAATAAAACTCAAGTAACAAAGAAAAATCCGAATCAATAGCGCCATTTTGTAACTTGAATCTTCATATTGACCAACTTTAACCCATTAACGTCCAAACTTCCGAATTTTCTGAATGATTTTCAGCGGCTGTTATTTTTATCAAATCTGTCCTAAAAAAATGTTGGAATAATCATTTCTGACGTGAAATTTTGTGATCTTTCAGAATCTGCCATCAGAATTTTTGAAAAATAAAAACAAAAGAAATTATATTTGTTTATTTTAAAAAAATAACCTTTTTTTCACGAAAATATCTTGTTCAATTTATATTTTCGCACCGAAATCGGATCGGAAATTGTCTAGGTAGTACAGATGGTCCATGGACCCTTATCTTCAAAATGGGAGGATGAGAACTTTGAAATTCAAGATGGCGACGTCCAATATGGCGGTTCAAAACCGAAAAAATTAGGCTGTTTCGAATTCTGACGAATATAACAATGTATTTTGATGACATTTCCATAAAATTTGGTATATTGTTGTATTTTTGGTCGCTGATTTCGAATCTGTTACCAAATTCCACAAATTCAAAATGGTGGATACAATATGGCGGACGAAAATAAACAGTATATTTCAACTTTAGTGAAAATTTGTATATAGGGTTTTGTGGTCGCTGATCATGAATATTTCGTTAAATTTCCCGAATTCAAATGGCCATATTTTTTTTTCCTGCACTTAATCACACTTCTGACCCAGGAAATCGATAGATCACGAAAAAATATACAAGGATACATGGTTGGAATCAAATTATTCAATCAATTCCCTTATGAGAATGACGCTTGAAAATGGAAAAGAAATCGTGTCCTCTTGGACGTTAATGGGTTAAAGTTCTTGAGATATGCCCATATAAGCGCAAACATTTTAATATATCGCAGAAAAAGAATCTTGATCGTTTAGTTCGATATTCATTTGTTCGCAAGATACATCGTCGCGTACTATAAAAGTTCTGTAGAATTATTCATATAGGTTGAAGGATCTTCGAAATTTTTTGTAGAATGATTAATAAAGTCAAGCATCTTCAATGCTCTGGAGACAGACAATTCAATGTGAGCACCAAATGATAAGTTACAGTCAAAAGTGACACCTAGATCATTAATACTCATGACTCTGTTAAGAACCTTGTCTTCCAACCAATTGAGATCCAATTGGAGTTTGGAAGCCTCCATAGGATTTGATATTTTGAAGTAGAGTTTAACATCATCAGCGAATATTAAAATTTTAGAATGATTCAAGATGTTTGGCAAGTCAATGTAAATTAAAAATAGTATAGGATCAATATGTGAGCCTTTAGGAACACCTAAACGCATTGTAATATCTCTAGATTTGTCGATCTTGTAGTCGTACAGACGTAGTACGATCATGTAAATACGATGATAATCAATTAAATAACTTTAATAACTCACGTTACCATCTCGATTTCTTTGATTTTTGCTCATTTAAATTGCAGTTAACGCATTTAGATCGGTGTTTTTGCTATTTTATGTTACTACAGTGATACAAGAATGTATAAAAACAGTTATTAAGATATACTTGTTTATTGTTTATGATTTATAAATAAACAAACATTAAAAAATCACGATTTTTTCGAAAAAATTCATTATTGACGCTGTTTTTTAAGATAATTGTTTGAAATTTAGTAGAATAGAGTTTTTAAGGTCGCTGATTACGAATATGACCACAGATTTTAAAAATTGACCGTTCCAAGATGGCCGACCAAGATGTAAAAACTTTCTTGATCGGGTTGAAAGTGAGTACACGGGGATTTTCGTGGTTCCTGATGACGCATCTGACTACAGAATTTGGAAATTTGAATATGGCGGATCCAAAATGGTGGACCAGAACGTTAAAATGTCATAATTCGCGACTGAAAAGTTTACAGGTATTCGTCATTTAGTTCTAAATTGTTGGTCGAAAATAAGTAAAGTTATCTTTGTTTTGTCATCTAATACCAGATTCGTAATCACCATCTAATACATTCGTAATCGAAAACCCCAGGGGTGCCCAGTTTCATATTAATCTAGTAACTTTTCAACATTACGGCCCTCCATTTTGGATTGGGTATATTAAATTTTGAAAATCTGAGTTCAGATTCGTAATCAGCGACCTCAAGAACCCCCGAGTAACAATTTAAAAATCCATGCTGTTCAGCGGCAATTTTATTAAATAAAAATGACGGTAATTTATCAGATATAGCAGATTCGAACAGTTTAGGGATGTATGATCGTATGACAAAATGGTAATTTTCAATATTATGTTTATCAGAGGATTTGTAAGTAGGAAATATATAAGAATTTTTCCAATAAGAGGGGAACAATTGTGAATTAAGGGAATGATTGGTAAGATGAAGTAAAGGAGCAATTAACGAGTGTCTGCATGATTTTAAAAAATATTGGAGGAATACTATCCGGACCACTATTAAAACTGTTGTCTAAACGACTGCTAGTACGTTCTAAATCGTCCTTAGTAATGGTTATGTCACCGAAGGTGGTACAACAAATGTTTTTAGTTAAGGAAAGAAGTGGTATTGGAGAATTTGAATTTGAAAAATGGGCCGGGGAACAATGTTCCGAAAATCAAAACCCCGAAAGGCTAAAATTTTGATATTGCGTGAGTTCAAGGTATTTCAATTTGCTTTCTTTTTGTCAAATTTTCAAAGACGAGGGCAGAAAATCCCGCAGGAGCCATGCTATATCGAAATTTTGGCCTTTCGGGGTTTTAATTTTCGGAACTTTGTTCCCCGGCCGAAAAATGTTCAGCAAATAAAAAAATTTGTAGTATTGAATGAGTTATTACTTGTTTTGTTATGGTAAAACATATTGGTAGGAAAAGATTTATCAGATTTTGTATTATTTATATATGACCAGAAAGCTTTCATATTAAGCTTCAGATTCTTCTCAACTTTAGACAAGTAACATTTATAATTTAAGCATGAAAGTCGAATACATTGAGCTCTCAACTTTTTAAATGTTACATAATCAGATTCGTTCTTAGTTTTTTTCCAATTAACATGAGAATATTTTCTTTAATGAGATTAAAGTTTTGTCAAATCATACAGGGTACGTAATTGGGGCAAGACTTGTTTTTGGTACAAATGTTGTTATTATCTCATTTAATTTATTATAAAATTTGCATACTTTAGAATCGGTTACACGACAAAATAACACAATGATAAAATAATCGGACAAAATAAACGGGACACAATAATCGCTACAAAAATAATCACGATAAAATAATTATTGTAATATAGTATTGGATAATAAATACGATCAATTTACAATTATTAACAGTCTTACATTATAGCTATGTTATAACATTCACACAAATTTTGCAAAGTTTTCTTAATTAGAGGTTCTTGTGTTAATCGTTTGTGTGCTGCTTTTTTTTTTCTAATTACGGTAACTAATTCGTTAGTAAACCATTTTGAGGTTACGGAGTATGACATACACAATTTAGGTACATAAGTGTCTATACTGCGATCGGACGCACAGATGCCGCATCTTCAAATCTGTCATTTTGAGATATTCAACCAAATGATTTTATGCTTTTCTTGATTAATTTTATACCAAAAATCATACATTAAACACATTGCTTAAGGTTAAAATTATATTCACGCTATAAATTTCTAAAAGTATGCATTAATAGTTTTAAAAAGCAGATACGACTAAAAACAGTGTAGATACGCCTTTACGATTTGCAGATAGCCAATTCTTAATCTGTAGTTATGCCCTAATAAAAACAATCTATATGCTATTGGAAGGCAAATCAGACGTAACTGCATAAAATCATTTTTAACAATAATTATCACTATTATAAAATAGTTAGTAAATCTGTTATGAGAAATTCGGCAACTCTCGGCTCTAATTAACCCATTAACGCTCACACGGACGAATTGTCAGCATTAGTTTGAACATCGATAATTTGTATATAAATGCCTTTAGAAAAATATGAGCTCTACTGTTTCTAACGTAAAATTGTATGCTCTTTCAGAATCTTTCAATAGAATTTCGAGAAAATGAACCGCAAAAAAGTTATACACGTTTTTCTGTTAAAAAACATGGTTTTTTACGTTTTGTTTTTCACAAAAACATCACTTTCACCTCGAAATGGCGTTGCGAACATATCTAAGTTCAAAATATCGCGTCCATGGACCCCCAGGATTAAAATGTACCATATATGAATTAATAATTCAAGATGGCAGTTTTCAAAATGGCTCCTAGAAGCTCAAAATTCTTTATAAATCTTAACCATTTTTTCTTAAAAACTATGGACTTTAGAGAAAATTTTCTAAGAACAACAATGCTTTGGAATGAGTCAAAGAATACTCTCAAATTTTATCAGCATGCAATAATGCACTACTTGATTTTTCAAATTTTTGAAAAATCGAAATTTTGAAAAAAGTTATTTTAAAAGTTTGAGTAGGTTCTTTAAATAGTTGTAAAATATTTTTATTCTAAGAAAATTTTCTCTAATGCCTATAGTTTCCAAGAAAATAGATTATTGGTCTTGAAATATAGAAAATAATTATTTTCATGAAAACTATAGACTTTACAGAAAATTTCCGTAGAACAAAAATATCTTAGAATTATTTAAAGAAGCTACTCAAATTTTTTTCAGATATTTTAAATGATTTTTTTCAAAATCTCGATTTTTCGAATTTTTGAAAAATCAAGCAGTGTATTATTGCATGCTGATAAAATTTGAGAGAATTCTTGGACTTATTCCAAAGCATTGTTGTTCTTAGAAAATTTTCTCTAAAGTGTATAGTTTTTAAGAAAAAAAATGGTTAAGTTTTAAAAAGAATTTTGAGCTTCTAGGCGCCATTTCGAAAACTTCCATGTTAAATTATGAATTCTGTTATGGTACATTTTAATCCTGGAAGTCCATGGACGTGATATATTCAACTTAGATATGTTTCCCAACACAATTTCGAGGTGAAAGTGATGTTATACTGAAAAACAAAATGTAAAAAACAATGTTTTTTAACAGAAAAACGTGCATAGCTTTTTTGCGGTTCATTTTATCGAGATTTTATTGAAAGATTCCGAAAGGGCATACAATTTTACGTTCGAAACAGTGGAGCTCAAATGTTTCTAAAGGCATTTATATACAAATTATCGATGTTCAAACTGATACTGAAAATCCGTCCGTCTGAGCGTTAATGGGTTAAATACGTCCCGACTGCGTTTTTTTCATTTTTATTCATTGAATTTGATGTGTTAATAATATAACGCCCTGATCTAATAAAGACATTTCTAATAAGCAAAATAGCCGTATCTACTGACTTGTGACGTAAAAAGTTTGTAACTCAAATTCTCTAAAGCACTGTGGAATCATCTGAATTAAAAACTATGCAGTTACGGCTTTTTTGTTATTTATTTTGCAGATACGATCAATTTTGACGTTTTTCACACGAATTATGCGGTTACGCCTTTTAATATATCCCTTTTATTATTGAAAATAATGTTTATTTGTTATTATATACACTATTAAAAAATTTTTTTAAGTCTTTCCCATCGAAATATCCAATTAACTCAAAATCGAAAAAAATGCAGATGCTGCATCTGTGCTTTCGACGGCAGTATAGCCGTCATCAGAACATCGTAAAATCGTGAGGTTGCCACATGAATATCAAATTGAGAAAGTAATAATTTCCAGGAACTCAATCAAAGACTTCTCTGAAGGTTGCTGTATTGAAATTAAATGTAGTATTAGAAAATGATTAAGAATGTAATTCAGTACTAATGCAACGATTTGTACGGAACGTTAACGCAAGATGATATGGGTCATTCTCCAAAAAAGTGTAATTTTATGTCCCCAGTTAATATTTTATCGAATTGGAATTTATTCTCCAAACATTTTTTTTCTTGCGCCTTATACTTTTATGTAAACATTGCACAAGAAATAATTTGTTCAAATCGCATGATAAAATTTTGTTAACATGGTTAATACGTTGACATGTAAGCCTCCTGGACAATTTTAGTGATATACGGAAATTCCGTTCTAATTAGTGATAGAACGGATTGTTATTGAACTTAACATCAATTTTCTTAACTACTTTCAGTATTAAACGCGCATCGTCAGTAATATCTGGTCAGTCTGTAAAACAGCTATTGCTGTGGCTCGCCCTTTGGCATTTTTGTATTATTTATATCCTGTATTGTTTTTGTAATTGCCAATAAAGACGTGATTATTATTATTATTATTATTACATGCGATAATCAAAAATTTTTTTTACATCGCTAAAATAACTAAACATATCAATTTGCAATTTTCCATAATAATTTTAACTGTTTTGAGTTTTATAAATAATTCGTTAAGAGTGAATATTTCGCCATTTTTATATAAAATTTCCATTAAAAAATTAAATTACTTGCATATTTCACGCGTATCGATGGCTGCTGCATTATTACTTCGTATTTACGTAATTAGCAAGCCAATTAATATATATATAAGCTTTAAATTTTAAAATTATTATTTGGAAAAAAAATACGTCGATTTTACACTTTTTCGAAGAATGACCCATATAAATCACATGATAATAGTGATTAATATGAAAATGAATCGATTAACTGTTTTACAGCAAAGCAGAGATATAATGAATCCATTATATTAACTATTTAAAGATAAAAAAACAGTCAGATAAAATATTCGCAGGGTTAGTTGAGGTTGAGGATGATGAAGTCGATTAATTCGACGAAAAATTAAGCCCTTAGTCATCTCTTGTTGGATGTTTGGTAAAGTGTAGTCTGCAATAAAAATTGGTTCATGATCTTGATATATTAACAGTAAATCCTCAATAGCCATGATATAATCCAGATATACTTGGAAATTGGAGTGAGGTGGATATATAAACTTATACAATTATATATTTAGACGTACAGTAGAACTTCACTTTATTGTCCTACTCGGGGTTTTGCCTTTCACTTTGTTGTCAAACAAATACGCATCGTTTCTTGTATTACATAAACAATAAAAAATAAGTGAATATGACTTAGTTATAAGTGTATATGCACTTATTTTTCTACGTGGACGACTTATAACTTACAATAAGTGCCTTTTCACTTATTCAAATTTAGAGAGTAGCGTCGGTAGAAATAAACAAGTATATAGAATATTTTCAACTGTCCTATACATAGACAATATTTTTAATCTAAAACATATAAAATAAAATTAAATTAATTTACATTGAAAAGATTTCAAAAATCAATTAAAATATTTTTTTTTTATTTCAAAGTCAATTATTTTTTTAAGTAAAGTAATACTCTAGTAGAAATTGGTCCAGTTTTTTGTTACACTGTCCAGTTCCCGTATACCTGTAACATGTAAAATAAGTAAAGTGGACAGAAACTGGCCAGAAACTATATTCATTTTCTATTAGGGTATGTCAGAATCAATTTTGTTTTTTAATATTTTAATTTAAAGGAAATTTCCTCATTTATAATTTAAAGATTTAGGCACATCTGTTACATAGAAACTCTTCAAAATTTAACATCAGATTCGTAATCTGCGACCTTGAAAACCCTCGAGAACTCAGTTTCATCTCGAACAAGTAACTTTTTATATTTTTGGACGGCCATTTTGAATTTTCAAAATCCAACATTAGATTCGTAATCAGCAACCCCAAAAACCCTCCAGTAACAAATTCCATTTGATTTCCGCGACAAGAAAATTGTATTCTTCTAAGGAGTGCAACATGCGGTGAACGTCGAATAAACTAACCTTTATAACTTTGTAAATACAATAGATAGAAAGATTTCTTTTTTTAAGAATTGTGAGGAAATTCGTCTACTCGAACTTGTTTTCTCACATTTTTCTATCGACATTTGTAGAAAAATATGATCAACAATATGTGAAAGTTGAAACGAATTGTACTAGATATTTTCTTTAAAACGTATGTTCGAAAAAAATGAGATAAAGCAATGTTTCTTTGTTTGTTTTACAGATAATTTTGTATACTTTAATTTATTCTTGAGTTGTTTTGTCGCAGGATGCTTGGGATAAATTGTATTTACAAGAAAACAAAAAAAAAACACGTTTTTTGCGTATTTTTGTAAATATTTTTAATTTTAACATATAAAAGAAATAAAAACATTTCGGGATTATCTTTCTAGAGTTAAAATCTAAACGTTCATGCAAAAAAAACTCGATCTAAACGTTATTTTGATAAAAATATTTGTTATATTTACTTTACAAAAATGTGAAGTAATAAAATAAGTAATGATTTACTTTACAAAAATGTGAAATAACAAAATATATTTACCTTCAAAAAATGTGAAAAACCAAGATATTTCCAGTTTCCCTCTATCGATTATTTTCATTTACGGCTTAAAACAATCGCGAGCCAATTCTGAAAATATGCCTACAAAAAACCGCGAGCTGCAAGAACTTTTTTGGGTTGAACTCAATCGAAGGTCACCGTGCGTACGACACTGGAATAGCGAATAAGGAAAGAAGAACTAACCTTACCTGCGCTAAATACTTGAAGGGAATCTCGCTAATAATGTGAAGGTGTTAACAAAGCGAAGGACAATAAAATGAAGTTCTACTGTATTTAAAGAGATTGGTACAAATAAATGTTCAACTGATGAGTTATCAAGTTGACATTGTACTAAATAACTTACTACCTGCAATTAACACACTAGCACCTCTTCCCTGCGAAGTTCTGTCACTTCTATAAATAAAAAGGTCCTTTGTTCCTAATTCCACCGAAAGAAATTGGTGAAGTCAAGTTTTAGTAAACACTATAACATTAAAGGAACTAGAGTTGATTCTTATTGAACGAGCTAATTCTGGTAACTTGGTTCTTAGTTCTCGAACATTCTGATAATAGAACTTCAGGCCTGTTGTTGGTTATTTGAGTTAATCGAGTTATTTGTTGGTGTTATTGAGACTATTTTTTAATACCATGATAAAATATCGCGTCTAAAAAAACCTCCCGAAAATACCAAGCTCAAACCTCAAATGTTATTCTCGTTACTTAGAAATTAACCTATAACTCTGTTAAAGGGTCCAATTTTTTTATCGATAGTAAAAGACATTTTTAGTTTTTCTTAATTTTCAATATGCCTCAACGATTAAAAATCAAAATATAAATCTCAATAATATAATTTTAAATGTATTCGTGAGGTGCAAATATTTGAATATGGTTGCGTTTTCTTAACTGCAGGAGGTCCTGCCGCAAGAAGATTACCAGAGAGTGATCTTCGGAACAGACGTGCCACGGAACGCGAAGGAAGACGAGCTCGTAGAAGAAGAGCAAGAGAACTCGGTCCTACTATTCCAAAGCACATGGACGGAATGTCCAGCGATGACGAACAAACCGAACAGCAAAATCTTGTTTTCAAACAGTCAAAAGGTGGTTGTTCTAAGGCCGTTTCATTTCAAGACAACTACATAATGTTTAGTATTAACTTTCAAATTTCAACGATGGGTGGTTTTATTATTTGGGAAAAATGCTTAAAATAATTTCATAAAACTTCGTTGAAAAGTGCTGTTATATAAAAAAACTTTAATAATTATGTTGACTTCATAAAAAAAGTAGTTGCACGATTTGAAACGATATTTTTTTCTTTTGTAGAGGAAATAGAAGAAGACTGCAAATCAGTTTTTGCGGATGTTGTCGACGACTTTTGTACAGTGCGCGGTATTTTATCCAAATTTGAAGATTGGAAGACTACAGACTTGGATGCTTACACCGAAGCCTACGTTTCTCTCTGCATTCCAAAGATATTATCTCCAATAATTCGTCTTCAACTCGTAACGTGGAACCCGATTATGGTATGTTATTATTTTACTGTTAAGGTCAACAACTGTTTTCTTCAGCGTTTTAAAAAAAACTGTAACAAGTATTATAGTTACCTGATATTATCGTTGATTTCTGAATATATTGTGACAACATTTTTGTCTTTTTCAGGAAAGTTCAGACATCGAGAGGACAAAGTGGTACAATTCCTTACTCATTTATGCACTTGATCGAAGTGAGACTGAAGACACGTTAAAACGTGATCCTGATGTACGAATAATTCCTTCCACTGTAGAGAAAATTATTATTCCAAAGTTGTCAAGTAAGTGAATCGAATCATGATTTGTATTTGTCTTATTTAAACATGATAGTGTTGATTAGGAGTATGCGAACTGTAAAAGTAGGGTTAAGTTTTGATGTAAACTAATTAATTCTTTTTATGTTAGCTATTGTACAAAGAGTTTGGGATCCTATGTCGACGTCACAAACTCTGCGGCTGGTTGGATCGATTAATCGGTTGATTAGAGATTATCCGAATCTCAACGAAAGTAGCAAACATCTGGAAGCATTGTTTAATGCGATTTTAGATAAAATAAAGATCGCTGTTGACAACGATGTATTCATTCCGATTTTCCCAAAACAGTATGTATCGCACTTAAATATATTACTGCTTTTTATTCCATATTTTTGGCGGTTGTTTATAAATTAGATACCAAATTGATTAAATTTAATTTCTTTTGTAGAATTTTAGATACGAAGCATCAGTTTTTCCAGCGACAATTCGCAATGGCTGTGAAGTTGCTTCGAAATCTTTTAAGTTGGCAAGGATTACTTGGCGACACTCGACTTAAAAATTTAGCATTAGGTTCGTTGCTCAACAGATATTTACTTGCTGGTTTACGAAGTTTTTCTCCTACCGATGCTATTGTCAAGGCCAATATGGTAAGTTCACACTAAGAATTTATAGACACGAGTACTAAAGTAAATTAGACGGTAATAAGAAAAATGTTCGTGAATTATTTGTGGTTATGTTTTAACAGATTATGAGTACTTTACCCCGAGCATGGCTCCAGGGTGAAACGATTGAGCAACTTAAAATGTTTGCAACGTTAATCCAACAACTTAGTGAGAAGTTAGATCAAGCAAATCCAGTCCACTCGTAAGTAATTTGATTAAACTTTATGTATTGTAAGGTCATATTTTTTAAAGTGTTTTTGTAATAAATAAAATAATTTAAACTTCTTTTTTTGTACAGTGAAGCGTGTGAATATTCCAAGTCCATCCTAAAAGTCATCAAACCATAGCGGATGATTAATACTGAAGACTGGATATAATGAACAAACATTGAAATTAATTCGTACTACTTGTCTATTGTTGGAATGAAATAGATAAATCATGATTCAAATCGTCCTTTCTTATTTTTTTTTTAATCGAAAGGAAAATGTAGATACTTCCATTTTGAATCTTGTACATAAATAAAATAGTATTATCAAAATAAATAACCCTATTATTATGCTTTGTATTCTTTTTCAGACTGTTGTTTACTACAAAGAAGATTATAAGGTAGGTAAGAAGATAAGGTAGGGTAATAAGTTTCAGATATTAAAATTTTAATAATAATGTAAAAAAATAGGTTTTAAATGATGATACTGCGAAAAGTTGATATTGTTATTATTGTTGTGATAGACTCTGTTACAACTAACAGAAAGATTTTTAGTTTGTAAGTGCTACAACGTAAAATTTACATTTAGAATTACAAGATTTTTGTTAGTGACAATAACAAATTATTCGATGTGTAACATAGTGGTTAGTACAAATCCCAGATTCCCAGCAATGTTCACTTATGTCACTTTATGTCATACTTAGTGGATGAAATCGACAACCCATGTATTTAATGTTATTGTTTGTTTATTTATGTAAAAGGACCGTACTTACCAAGAAATTGAATGTTATACTTATTATTTATTAATAAGCGGTCGAGAAAAACATTATATGTTACTTTTGCAACGATTATTGTATAGTGGTTAGTACTATACTGGATAATACTGTTTAGCTGATATTCGTACTTTTCGTGAGTACCTTTACTATTTCTGCCTAATCCGAGTGAAATCGGGATTGGTCCAATTAATAGTCCAAGTTAATGTATAATTAAAAATAACTTATTTATCATTTATGTATACGTAAACATCAGAAAGAAGACAATATATTTTAGTAGGCGTAAAATATGTTCGTGCCCTCTTTTTGTCGGCGTAAAGTTGAATTAGGTTAGGTTAAAACCCCTACAGCAGTACAGTAGAACCCCTCTTATTTGAATCGTTTCCCCCCACCTCCCGAACATCTCGATACAGTTTACAGTGTTTACACCATCAAAGTTGTACAGTGTAAATACCGTTTAACCTAAATGTGCAAACATGTATAGTTGGTAGACTGATATGTAATGAAATTTCAAATTAATTTAAAATTTTGCATCAAACTCATGATTTACATCGTACAGTAGGACCTCTCTTATTCTAATTAGTAAAGTTTTTCAAGATGGCGCCGACCTCTCTTATTCTAATTTTCCCCTTACCCCCACTTACTTTGCTTGCGAGCTTGTGATTCGTGGACAATATTTTTCGTTGACTTTTCGTGTGGTAGTGGGAGAAGACTTGTGGGGAACGATTAGCATATGAAAGGCTGGACAATTAGAATAAGAAAGGCAATTAGAATAAGAGAGGTCCTACTGTACAAATTATTCGGAGCTGCTAATTTCGTAAAATAAAAGTGCACATTTGAAGGTTAGGATGTTGTCAATTTTTAATGATGTGTATTTCAAGACCTCCACGAAAATTGAAAAGTCTTTCATTTGCAAAATAACAAACAAATCCAATATCAGCAGCTTAGTACTGAATTTGAAGTGATTTGAAGCTTTCATTAATCATATTTGCAAATTAGGGTTAAATATTGTCTCTTATATTCATTTCGGTCTTAATCACAGTGTATTTGTTTGTGAAAAAAAAAATTATTGATACATAATTATATGTAATAAAGTGCATAATGTAAATTTAAAATGTTTATTTCTACACTCGAATGCAGATATAAATGCGAAAGGTTGCAGTCTTTATTTATTACGTAAAGGTACGAGTTGTGATCTCTTTACATTTTTATCCAAATTTAAAATTCTCTACACATTTTTCAGATAAATTATATATATATATTTTACATAGTTCAACACTAAAATATATACGATGTCTAACAAAAATAAAAAGATATAAGATATTATCATCCACTATTAAAGCGTCAAGTGGGTAAGGGAAAATTTAAAATAAGAGGGGTCGGCGACATCATGAAAACCATCACCAGTTGAAATACAGGGGGGGAGGGGGTTCTACTGTATTACAATCGGGAATACGGGATCTGAAACATGCGATACCTGGTGACAAATCGCGAAAGTGCAAGTCCAAAGTTTGTATTGCTAAGCATAGCAGAAAGTATTTTTTATCTAAAAATTATTTATTTTGATATTATGGATGTTGGAATATTTTTTCCGCGTTTTGTAAGCTCAAATACAGATCGCTGCATAGTAAATGATCGATACAGTAGAGCAGAAAAGGATCTACAACTCCGATTTCATCGCTTCCCAAAATCAAAGGAAGGCTTTGTTTTGATTGAAAATATATTTGGAAAACAGAGAAAATGGACAAATTAAAAGCGGGAACAATTGCTTTAAAAGTGACAAATGCAAAGCGACGAATGAAAGTTTGTTCATTGCATTTTAAGAAAAATGATTGTATACTGAGAGGTTAATGAGGTTAACTTGTGACATATATGGGCAAATCCAGAGAACTTTTGACTTTTATGTTATTTTAAGATTCACGTAAATAAGCTGTATTGAAATATTTGTAAAACATTACTATTTACTAAAAAGGATATGCTTTTCAAGGTACAGTTATTTATTTTGCATGATAGTTGATTAAAAAACCAAAAGAAACACGAAAGCTCATAAAATTTGAATAAACTGCTGCGTGCAAATCGTATTTTTTTAAATATTTTTTTTTCTGTAACTTTTGAAACGTGTATTCTTTTTATTTGAAAATCATGTCGTTGATTAATGGCACTTTATAAATATAAATATATATATATTAGTTCGGGTGAAATTGATTACATTTTTTGGTGTTTTCATTTAAAAAATTGCCAGTCAATGTTGTTTAGGGTATGTCCATGTTCTAATAACGTATTATATCAGATTAGAATGAAATAATTTTAAAGGCAAGAAACCGAAATAAAACGTATTTATTTCGTTTCAATTCTTGTTCGTTTGTCGGGAAACCGCCCATTTCAGCGAAGAATTCGCTTATTCGGCGAAATTTTGTTGCTAAATTTGAGTCAGCGTAAAGTTTCGTTATTGTAGCTGATCGAAATGGCCGCTGTAGATATAAATTACCAGAAGAACTTGAAATTTCATTACTCTTGCAATCCACTAAAAAAATAGAGGGTTGACTGTGAACCATAATAAGTTTTTTTCATTTTTTAGATCGTCGAAAACCTAGAATTTGTTCAATGCTTTCTGAAACGCACTGAATCACACCCATAAACACAGCTAGAGAGAAACATAGAAAAGTGATCCGTGAATCCCGTACAGTTTTAACTTGCTAAAAGAATTTTTGTCATCCGTATAACCCTTACAATTTAAGGGGTTGTTATGGGACCACTCTTCCCTATATAATGTTATAGGTTCTGTCGAAGGCGGTCAGCAAATTCGCCATCAACTTAGGCAAATATGCGTGCAATAATTTAAATCATTTTTGTTTGCCCCTATCACCATGTCCCTACAAAATTATCGATTCTTACGACATGGTGGCCACCGTCAGGGAAAACCGGGAAATCAGGGAAATGTCAGGGAATTTCAAAATTGGTCAGGGAATCAGGGAAAAGTCAGGGAATTTCAAAATTGGTCAGGGAAAAAGTAAATTGTAGACAAATCTTTAAAAAGTGAAAAACATTATTTAACAAAAAATCGCACAATTTCATTTTCAGAAAAATGCTTTATTTATCGTGTTTCGCATAAAATTCTTTTAAATGATTTTAAATGCTTTCTCACAAATTTAAACAAATATTGACGTTTTTTATCAATAACATATTTCAGTTTTGAACATTTTCGACCGATTTCACCAAAAACGAACAATTTTGAGAAAAAAAATAATCTTAAATTAAATATATTTGTGGTACTGCTCAGTTTTAAACGTTCTGGTACATTGCAACAAAAATAAACACGTTTAACAACAAATAAACACATTTCGGTATTGAATATATTCTAACAGATTTGAATAAAATTTAATAGTTTAACAAAAATAAATGCTAACAATTTTATATTTAAAGATATTTATCTTTCTATAAAGATACTTTACAGAATATTTCAAAAATATTTGCCATACTAATTTATTTGTATAAATAAAACCTTTTGAAAATGATAGCAAACTTTCATACATTTTTTTAAATCTTCAAAAATCTTTGAAATTGCATAAAAAGGCTAAAAATCGTAGAAAAATTGTTAAAATGTTGAAAACAGCACAAAACTCCCAAATTTTGAGAATATTAATTTGTTTAAATGATTATTTTACCATTTCTATTTTAAGTAGTTGATATTTGTCCAATAGTATTTGAAAAATATAAAATTTATGGCAATTTTTTGTTATTGTCAACATTCATAAGAATTTTAACAATACTTTGAATATACTGTCCAAAATCGCCTAAATTCTAAAATTTATCAACATTTATAATTATTGAGTAACATATTACTGCAGAACTTGACATTTTATAACAAATTTTGAGAACCCCCAACAAATTTTCTACTATTATTTTGAATTAAACACGAAAAAATCCGCAGGAATATGATTTTTTTTTCTCGATTTTTGTAGATAATATGTTTTAGAATATACTACTCGTTGTTGATTGAAAAATAAAGAATTTATTGAAAATGTGTAGCTGTTTTTAAAACATTTTTATCCGTATTGTTTATTTTTAATAGATATCATTAAAATATTGGTCTGGGAAAAGTCAGGGAATTTTTTTCCGAGAAAAAAGCGGCCACCATGTACGAATACAACACTGGATAACAACATTATTTTGCATGTTTACGAATGCTGATAAAGAAATCCATAAATACAGCGAGTCCTTTTGAATACATATATAATATTAATTTATAAGTAGTATAAATTATGAAAACTCGCGAATGCAAAATTTGAAATAATATTATATTAAATGTTTGCGAATCTAATAGCGTATTTGGATGGTTGCACGTTTCCATAAGAGCCCAGCAATCTAGATTGGTTTAAAATTGATTTTTGATAATATAAATTTAACGTAGGTGCATTTAAAAAAATATATAATCAACGCCTTAAACCTACAACTTGCATTAGATGTGCTATAGTTTGAAAATCTCTAAACATTTCAAACACCTTGCGTCGTAATCGCTCGGATTCACAAGCGCTAAGCCTTGTCGAAACATGTATAATCTCAACTAATAATGAAATTAACAAAAAAAAGGTAAAAGATAAAAATTATATTCATAACTATAAAGTTAATACAATTTCGATTTGACAGTTACTTGGAATAGGCTGGTATATGAATATGATTTGTAAGCATGCAATTATAATAAATCTAAAGAAAGAAAAAGACAAATAGTATAAAACAATATAACACGAAAACAGAAAACCAAAAGAATTTATGTAGACATGCAAAAATATATATATAAACATGCAAAAAATATATAGACATGCAAAATATACACATAATTGTTTCGTTCAATGAGAATCCGAGGGATTAAGACGCAAGGTGTTTGAAATGTTTAGAGATTTTCAAACTATAGCATTTTAACATCTAATGCAAGTTGTAGGTTTAAGCCGTTGATTATATTTATTGATAATTTTTGTATTAATTTGGTCCACTTTGAATTCGTTCATAGTTCATAACAAGTAAAATTTTGAATGCTTTTAAACTCTGAATAGTATGAGATTTGGTAGATTTGGATCTAAATTAATCAAGAAACAGTAAATCAAAATCTGTTTTTTTTACGAATGCATTGCAATGCAAAGCAAAATATGCAGATTTAACTCTTTTCCTGAGTTCAGCTGTTTCCGGTGATTATTGTAAATCTTATTTACTTTAGTAATGGAATGATCTAATTTTCGCTCTGTTTCAGTGACAACAGAACTGATGTTTCTTTCCTAATCAGCTCGGGCTTCGTTGGTGGATTTTTCTTGTCTTGATTTAAAATTAGATATACCTTTTTTAAATGTCTTCTACAATTTGCCCATTACTATATCCAACGCTTCAACGAGGTCACTTTTATTGATCTGTGCCTTCTCAGAATCTTCAATACTTTTATCGGTTGCTAAATCTTTGGTGGTATTTTCTTCGTCTTCTATTGAAAGTGTCTTTTCTGGTGTCAAGACACTGATTTTGCTTTATAGCAGCACACTTTTGTCCTATTACTATCTATCCTTCTAATAGAACACGCATGATGAGAATGCTAACTATAATCGCACATTTTGCCTTTATCGAGGTTAGCAATAGCCGGTTTTTGGACACAGATAGTAATAAATATCTCCTATGTTCCGTCTTCCCAAAGGAGGAAGAACAAATTACGTTCTACGAAGAGAAGAACAACACTGACAAGTAGTGCTAACTAAGTGATACTCAATAAGCAAAAAAAAATTTTTTAATGTTTTAAAAGAATATTTGTTCAATTGTTTTATGAAAGAATTGCGTATGCTTATAAATTTAAGGAATGTCCGCTATAGTTATTAAATAAAGAATTACATAAGAATTATTTTTTAAACGTATTTGGTAAAACGTTCTTCAAAACCCACAATCGCATTTTCGTAAAGAATTCTTTTACATAATAGCACGAATACACCACCAATTAGCATCGAAACATCCACGAATCCCTAAAAAATTTGTTTGGAATGCTTTTTTGTAAATAATTCTTTTGTAATAAGTTAATATAACTACTTGTAAATGTTTATATGAAAATGTATTTAAACACGCAATTATTTAAACAACGCATTTTCCATAATTTTTATGTATTTTCTTTAAAAGTGAGGTTAAATGACGATTTTCCCAAATTTTCTTTTCAGCATTGGAAAGATACATTTTTGTAAAAGCAGTAAACAATCAAATTCAACGTGAAAAATCGGTTCAGTTGGGTCGTAACCCTTTTCGTCCCGAAAACTTGAAATTTGGACACAACTTTCAACGCTGTATCTTTGTTCCAAAATGCGTTAGAAAAAATTGAAATGAGTTAAAATCGATAGATTTGAACCTCCTCTTTCAAATGCCGTAATCAGAATCAGCCGGCGACTTCAAAGAAAAATGTTATAATCATTTGGTAGAAAAAAATAGTGATTTTATTGACGTTTCTTCGTAGGTACCGCGTTTTCTGACATTGAAAAGGGCCATGTTGACCATTGCAAAACGTCCTAATCGCCTCTTTTGCTCAGCCCTTTCTTGTCTCATCAGATTTTTTTCAAAAAACAATATGGCGTCTGCAAGTTGTAATTTTTCAAGTTGTCAAGTTGCAAGTTGTGGTATAAATATCGAATATTTGACCGTGTGGCGGTTGAAATCATGCAGAATTGGGATGAAAAAGTAATACCTAATTTCATCATGATTTATAACCTTAAATTAGTTACATACAATGGGTTTTTATCGATTTTTTTTTGTATTTTCTATGGAAAACTCAATTTTTTACTTTTCCATATCATTACGTACTTGTCAAATTGAAAATTATTTGGAGCATAAATCACAGCATTGAAAGTTCTGTACAAATTCCGGAGTTTTGAGTCGAAAAGGGTTAAAGGGCTAAAACCATTTTATGCCAAGTGTAAAGATATTTACACTATTAATATCTAATTATTAGGGATTTTGATGTGATTCATTCATTGTCTTAATTCTACACTATTTTTGGGTGTAAAAGCATGCCTTTTTTAAGTTATTTAAAATATCTATTAAAAATTAAAAAAAAAAATAAGTTGGAGAGCCTACATCAGAGACAATCCATAATATTTAGCGATAGAAGCCATTTTTTTCTAATGTCGTTTCTTATTTTTATCGTTAAACGGTTTTTGTGATTCAAAATGTATTCTAAAAGAACACTGTTTATATAATCTTTACTACGGTATGTAGTTTATTTGATAAACAATTCATATACCACGTTAGGCCGAGAAAAAAATAAACGATTTAATTGAGAATATCAAATTCTCAGAAAATAAAAATTATTTTTAAAAACTTCGAAATTTCTAATGTGGTCACTTAGTTTTCTCATTACCATAAGTTCTTTGCAATATTCAGAACAATTTTCTAACAATAATATTTGTCGATTCAAAATACGTGATCCGTATGCATATGAGAATCTACCAGTTTAAAAGAATGTCTTTAAAAGACAGTTCTACTTTCCCAGGCTTATTTTCTGCTCGATCTGTCCCCACAGCTAATCTGATCCAAGTTCAGTCAAGACAGGCATCTTAAAAATGGGTTTATTCTTATACGTCTAGCTATTCTATTATTCATCAAAGACCCTAATTAGTACTGTCATTCAATATGTAGAAAACGTAAATTAGAATTTTAGAAAACAAATAACTAGAAACAAAAATGAAATTTACCAAGGTCATATAAAAATCTTGCTTTAGACATATTTAAAAATGGTTATATTAAACACGAATCGCAAACAAATGTTTATTATAATCATGATTAAATATTTATTATAGTCTTCATATCGCAGTCTTTAATATGAAATGATAAAAAAACGAGTCGACAGAAGGAACAGCCAGAAAACGAACGCAATTTGAAATTACAATTTTTAGAAAGCGTTTTCGAACTTCCAACGGTAAAATATTCCATATGTTTAATTTTATTTTGTTTAATTTTTCTCTAAAGTTCAATAAAAATTAACAATCTAATGAATAATCCATTGTCTTCAAGTTTGCAATCTATTGCATACAGTTTAGAAAGTGAGTTAATAAAAACGCAATATTTATAAAACTAACACTAATAATTTTTGTTATTTGTAGTAAGCTTTCATAAAATGTTCATTTCATTGATTTATAATTCAAAATAATTTTTACTTCTGTTTCACTTCAGTCAGATCTAAATTCTTACCTAACGAACATAATCACTTATTCAGAGCGGACAAATTTTCGAAATTGAGTCCGCCATTTTCAATTTTTTAAATTAAACCTCAGATTTGCTTAAGGCAACCGAAATGATTTGTAAATCGTCACTGTCGCATATTTCTTTTCAGAACTAATCAAGTTTCTTAGAATTTCTTCATTATATATTTGAGCCTCTATTTTGAATTTTGAAACGGTGACCTGAGATTTATAATCATTACTTCGAAACACATATAAATACTCAGTTTCGCGTTTTGTGTAGAACGGCCGTACTTGCCACGATGCTTGCACTATATTTTCGGACGTCAAATTGAATTTTGAAATTCTAACAAAAAATTCAGGATGAAAAGTAACCATTATGTATAAAATAATTACTTCTAGTTATTGTACAAAAAGAAAACATTAAGAAATCCGGTATTGTATCAATTTTCTCAATTAAAACAGCCATTGTCGATTCGCCATTTTGAATTTATGAAATTATTCTTCATGGACATTAAAGTAAAAGTACAAGTAATTATTCCACGCAATCCACAGTTTAACGAGATTTTAATATAAAAATGTTTGATGAGAACATCATTTTTGAAAAAATACAAAAAATATTTGTTTCGTCTGCCATATTAAAAATCAGTTTGAAGAATCGTTCATTAATATATTTTTAAACGTATTGGAATCATAACCCTTAAATCTACACGCCTGTAAAGTCTCATACATGACACACGGTCTTCAAGACCTCGTCATAAAAAATCTCTCCTAACTTTTCTATTTTTTTAAGGAGAGTAATTGAATGTAACGATCTTCAAACGAGACAAAAGAATAGTTGTATTTGAAAAATTAACAACTTATGTCAATGTTAATTATCACATTTCGATGATCCACGTCATCATCTTCAGGATGTACTATTTTTATTACAAAAATGTGTGTCGTCTCAGAAATAATCCTTCTGTTCCATTGTTGTTCCTCGTCTAAAATTTCTACATATCCATACAACATTACCCTGTTACCAAACATTCAAAAAAATTACAACAACATCGTAAAAAGAGATAAAGATACGACAAAAAAATTGGACAAAAATAACGTGGTATATAAAATAATTTGTAATGACTGCCCTGTATCATATCTTGGTGAAACAAAACGAAAACTATCAATGAGGATTACTGAACATAAAAACATCAACCTAGATTCACAAAAAAATTACGTTATTACGGAACATCACAAAAAGACCAACCATGAATTCAAATGGAATGATGTAGAAATTTTAGACGAGGAACAACAATGGAACAGGAGAATTATTTCTGAGATGACACACATCCAACAACAACGTCAGGGGATCAACAAAAAAAAAGACACACAAAAACTGCATGCGCCATACATGAGATTGTTAAATAATTTACAAAAATGTTTATGTTTGTGAAACTAAATTATATATAGATAGGCCGAATCCATTTAAAATGATACAGGCACACCAATGGTATGTTACTCAAAAAAAATAAAGGGACACGTTTTTTTAATTTTCGTAAACTATTTTTGTGTCTGTACTACTGACAATTTAGTCAACAAAACAAGATTTTTTTATTCAGAGCCTCGGAATATCATCAGTTTTCAAGCTTTTCAATCGTGCCTTGACTTATTGTATTGAATTTTTCACACTTTGTAAAAATATCGATAACCAATAATATCACAGGACCAAACAAAATTTGTCTCGAGATCCCTTGAGTCAGAAATAGTGGACGTTATAGATTTTTGGTAATTTAAGGTTAGGATATGTGAAAAATCTGAAATGATGAGTTAACTTGGACAACTAATTTATTTTCAGCAACAAAAAATCTTTAAGGTTCAGTACCTCTGAATCCAATTATGTCCCCTAAAAAAATGTCGTCCTGTATAATTAAGCACAGAAGGTACTTCTCAAAAAAAACCCCAAGACCGCAAAATTTTTGTTGTTTTTTTGACACAACTTGAATCAGAAGTGGAGGATCTTATAGATTTTTGGTGGCTGAAAACGAATTCTTTGTCCAAGTTATCTCATAATTACAGATTTTTCTCATATCCTAACCTTAAATTGCCAAAAAGTATATTTTTGAATATTTTTCATCAGATATCTTAGGCCAAAAATCTATAACTTACACTATTTCTGATTCAAGTGATCTCGAAACAAATTTTTGTTGTGGTCCTGTGTATGTAATTCAACATTTTTAAAACACAAAAAAAAAAATATGTTCTGAAAAAATCCTTTATTCTATACATTTTCTCGATTTATAGAAAATCATACGCGTAACATACTATGAAAATTTCATTTAGGATTGTTCTGTTTCTGATAAGAAAAGAACTATTTTTCACTTTTAAAAAAAAATCTCTTAAAATCCATGGTTTTTATGATTTCTAGTTTTTCTGAAATTTCTAATACTATTTTTGTTATATACAGTGGAAAGAACAAAATATTAACAAGTGTCACTAATACCTAACGTTTTAAAAGAAGAAACACAAATGATTTGAAGAAAACATTCTTTATTAAAATTTGTGCGTTTATAACATCAAACATTTTTAATAAAAACATTTTTTTTCGTTTTTTGGATTTATTACCGGCGATTTTTTGTTTCTTTATGCTATGATCAGTTTCTGTTAATAAATTCTCTGAAGTGTTATTAGTAAACAATAAAAATATAAAGATTTATATTAACTATAAATCCTGAAAATGTGGAGAAAAAAAATTAAATTATTAATGTTGGTTATTGACATTTTTCACGTTTGGGGACATATCTTTAAATGGTATGAATAACGCAACAATGTAAGTTCAAACGCGATTTAATAGCTTGATAATTGTGGAAATTTCGAGCCTTAGAAATTTGAAAAAATTTTCAATAATTCGCAAAAAATAAAAAAAATGGTTTAAAAATCCGTGCTTCTTTAACCCGTTTCCGCCCAAAATGCCGTAAATTTCCCTCCATTTTAATCGTCACTTTTCTTGTAGAAACTAACGATGAATAATTCTGAATATTTATAGATTCTATAGTTTTCAACCCTCCTCTTTTCGAATCCGAAGTCCGTTTTTCGCTGGGAGCAGCCATTTTTTAAATATGGCGGCGAAAAGGCAACTAAATAGAGAAAATTTTGATTTTTGGATCGGTTTTTCATGTTTTTCAATTGGTTCGCGCTGACCGATCAATCCAAAGACCTGGATCTGGTGGCATAATGAGTTTGACTAAAAGTTGACATGATCAGATATGCAAAATATAAGATGGCGGATCCAAGATGGCGGATTTTTCACCGAATTTGATGTTTTTATAGCATTTCCGATATTATTAGCTATTTATAAATATTTTGGTACACTTATTATTGATTTATGCAATCATTTGTAACAGTATCTTCTATCCAATACTCGAAATTCAAAATGGCGGTTCCAAGATGGCCGACTGAAATGCAAAAAAATTTTTTGATCCAGATGAAACTGACAACTCGGTGGTTTTCGGGGTCGCACATTACGAATATGACATTTGATTTTCATAATTAAATTTGCGTGTCCGAAATGAAAATGGTTACTCGAGGGTTTTATATTATATAGTTCGCAATTATAGAAGTCTTAATTGTAAATTATATTACTTCAAAAACTGTTTTGCAATAAAACATACAAATTAATAATTTATGGTAGAATACAAAATGTAAGTAGACGAATTTATAAAATGGAATTTATAACATGCAAAAAAAACAAATAAAATAAAAAAATACAAAAAATACAAAAAAAAAATGATTCTCTACAATCATTGACCTCCACGTGGTGAGAGTTGGAAACTTGAAAAACCATGGCTAACAAATGATAAAAACACAATAAAATCAATTTTATAAAACTTCTATAATTGTGAACTATATTTTATATGCTATAAAAACACAAAATTCGGCGAAAAATCCGCCATCTTGGATCCGCCATCTTATATTTTGCATATCTGATCATGTCAACTTTTAGTCAAACTTATTATGCCACCAGATCCAGGTCTTTGGAATGATCGCGCGAACCTATTGAAAAACATGAAAAACCGATCCAAAAATCGAAATTTTCTCTATTTTTTTGCCTCTTCGTCGCCATATTTAAAAAATGGCTGCTCCTAGCGAAACACGGACTACGAATTCGGAAAGAGGAGGGTTGAAAACTATAGAATCTAAATATTCAGAATTATTCATCGTTCGTTTCTATAAGAAAAGTGACGATTAAAATGTAGGGAAATTTACGGCATTTTGGTCGGAAACGGGTTAATTTTTAAGTAAAATAATATATTTCATCATGAAGTTAATTCCTTACATGCCATTAGTCTGCTTGCACGATTTGAAGTGGATTTGGCCTATAAATTATTCTTTTTGATGGCAGCAGTGGTCCTAACGCTTGATTATTCTCAATCTACATGCAAAAGTATTTTATACGATCACACATGTAAGCTTACGAAATGAATTGGACAAAATAATTTAAAATGTTCATATTAAAAACGCATAGACAAATGTAAAAAAAAGCAAAAATAATTATCAGCAATCTACACAACTATTAGGATCTGATATTTGGCGCTGTTATCTGCAAATTCGGAAACTTACAGCCTTCTCACTTTTCTCAAAATGCTAGCGTTGACCAGTTCGAAAGTCACCGACAAATATTAGTTTCCAATATTTATCTTGAAAAATGGTATAACACCGCACAAAATCGACAACTTTTCATGATTTAAAAAGAAAAAAGTATGTTGATGACACACGGGGGTACTTCGGACCCCACTTGAACTTTGAAACGCTTTAACCATTTCACGTCTTCTTTTTCTCGTCAAAGCTTTCGTATTTGATCCAAAATACTATTTTTGTTTACATTTTCGTTAAAGAGATACTTGAACTTTAGAAAAATAATGATATTTAGTGAATCTACAATTGTTTATAATTGTTACAAACAAACATGCGCACAAAAACTCGTTTCTCCTGGTAAAGCGTTCAGTTAAGCGTTTGCTGAGAGTACAAGAAACGATTTTACGAAATTCAACTCTTAATGAAGAGAATCGCAGGTTTAAAAAAAGTTTAAATCGCGCTTAATTGAGAAGAGTTTTGAAGCGTGAATATTAAGAGTTATCTAAGCGTCTAGTTAAGCCGCTTTTAAGAGTACATTAAGCCTTTTTTTACTTTTGTACGCCACATAAAAAAACCGCAATTAATGAGTTCAGCCTCTTAATTATAAGGCAAGAAGGAGTAAAGCGATTTTTACAGTCGCAGTACTTTATACTGAAGAGTTCTTGAAGCGTCAAAGGCGTATTTGAATTGAGAATTTGATTGGATTTAATCGATAAAGGATGAAGCGCTGGTTAAAATTTTTGAAGCGCAACGTTTAAAAAAAATTTGTCTACAATTATGGTGTGACAAAGGCTTTTCCGAGGCCGAATTTTTATTTTTCTGGGTGGTCAAATTTATATTTCAGATTAAAGTCATCAGAAACTAAATTGCGATAAAAAAACATATAACAAATATTATTTATGTCATGAACTTTCATATACGTGAACGTTTTAAAAAATAAGTTTAAATTTTGAACGGCCGTTTTTTTCCGAACAAATTTTCAAAAAAATTTCCCGGGAAATAATATTATTTTGCGAGAAGTTTCCTTTAACTTTCAGTATTAAATAATTATTTTGCTCAACATTATATCAGAAGAATATCAATCATTTTTTGTTCATTATCAACGAATATTTTTATATAGGACGGGATCTAAAATCGCCTTACGTGACTGTTTTTTCCGTTGTTCTAAAAATGTATGTTGGAAATTGCTGAAATGAAGACAGTGAATATGAAAATGATATTGATTTTGAAAATCTGGTGTCAGATTCGTATTCCACAACCTAAAAACTTACCAGTAACTAGTTTTGTTAGAGTTTACTAACGATTTCAATTTTCCATCCACCATATTGGATCCGCCATTTTGAATCTGGGGAATCAGATATCAGATTTCATTCAGCGACTTCTATATATCATATGCAGTTTGTAAATATTTATGTAATCATACAGAATGAAATATGAGCGTTAAAATGTCATAGGTTATAGGACAAGACAAAAGAAAAGTCTAAAGATCTTGATAATTTTCTTTATTTATGCTTTTATTTATTTACTGAAATGGAAGGCAATCGATAAATTCGCAACAAATAAAAATAAATAACACTCTCTCTAGCGATATAGTATAATAATATTATTAATATTATTAATAATTATACTTGACCCTTACTTAACAATATCTGAATAATAATGAATTCAGCTATACTTAATAAAACGCACTCTTCCCCATCCTCGATCGTACAAACTTTGGAAAATACGATTCTTTCCACGTAAAAGTACTTTCTTGTTACAGCAATTCAATTGCGCTATGTTCAAAATCAAAATTCGTTCGATGCCTTCACTCGTTGAAAAATCCCGCGAAAAAGTTCGCACGCTCTGCGTGAACTACCTTTGTCAAGGTAAGAGTTACAAATTATTCATTTTACGCAGAATTCGCCAACGCGTGACAAAATGGCCGACGACGGGGATTCGTAGTCAATATACAAATTATCCACGCGCACTAATCGATCGAAGTAACTGTTTCCGCCATATCGGCGATCGTAGTAGTGTCGGGCGCGCCATCTTAACTTAATGATTGCTTTGCGACTCGTGGCGCCATTGTGGTAACGCCCGTTCGATTATATTACAATATATTACAGAACAATAAACGCTTATTGTCATGGCAACGGGTTGTGACGCGCAAGGCCGATCACTTTCGTCGCGCACCGTCCTGCCCGTGCCGAGAATATTCGAATTTTTTTTTTTTTTTTGGTTAGTGGCGCGGATGTTGCGGTCAACCGCTTTTGCTCACGTGACATATTTATTTTCGAATTTTTTTTCGAATCTTTTCGAAAGAGCGATCGTTTGCGATTTCTTTTCGAGCACAAAATTCTTTTCGCGTAAACTTTAAGCACGAGTAGGAGACACTCCATCTCTTCGATTAGGAGACGAATGAACGGTTAAGCGACATTCAACGGTCGTGGGTGGTATTCGCGCGGTTCGTCCGGTTTCTTCAGATTGCTCGCTCCACACCGTTAATGTTTTCTCGAAGATAAGAGAAGGGGGGACGAGCTGAAACTTAAATGCAAAGAAACGATAGTGAGGGAGTCGGTCGATGAGGCCGCTCCCTTTTTTCCTTGACTGCTAGGATTTCTGCATATTCTTTTTCTGTTTTATTTCGGTTACGCGCGTGTTTCGCCGTTCTTTCTAAATGCAATTTTCAATTCGTTCTTGGGACACTCGGGACGAAAGAGAAAAGCTTCGGGATCGAGGGAAATAGACACAGGCACTTTTCGAGTAGGAATCGTTCGTTGATCGTCTGGAATGTTGGCCTTCGTATCCGGCTGAACGCCGACTGCAAGTTGACTTATCGTGCCAGCGTTCGACGTTCTCGAAAAACCGAAGCTGTGTATTCGGCGAATCGTCGTATAAGAACAATTTGATGTAACTCGAAAGGAGGATAACCACGACTTGACCTCCGTTAGTGTGCTTTTGTTTTGGGCATTCGATCTTTCTCTCACCGACAATTTAGAACCCGATTGAAATTTCATCTTAAGAAGTTTCAGCGTCGGAAAACACTGGAATGTCGCAGAACAACAGAGAAGGACACTTCGCGAGGGTAGCGAGAAAACTTGGCGGAGCGAGATTGAGGAAATGGACGAACGGCCTAATTACCTAAGTGTAAATTCCTAACATCACATGCTCTTGCTTTACACATATAATCGCTCCCGTGTACATATGTAGAGTACAGCTTCGCGTACACAATACTTTTATTATATTAAGTTTCTAGGGTTATGCGTTACGGCCTTTAAGGCTTAAAAACTCAAGCGGCACACAACAGTAGGCTCTCGACGATAAAGCTAGACGTTTTCTAGTTTGGGGCATTCTTTGGAGAATTTCGGTCAATTCCTTCACTCGCCCCATCATGTCGGCGACGCGAACGAGTCATCGCGCTGTTCCTTTCGCGTAAAAAAAAATAATTAAAAGGGAGAGGAACTTGGGACCGGTCTCTCCCTGATCGACCTCCATCCACGTTTAAGTACACAATGTTGTGCCCCATAACGTGGCTCCGGGCTAAGTAGCGAAGTCGACTTTGTCCCATGTGAGCGGAAGGTCCGAAGTCATTTTAAAGTCTGCGTCTTCCATACTGAAGAGATCAAATGGATCTTGACTGTTGGCCAAGAGTGGGTCGTAAAAGTCGTTGCTGGATGAATGAGACGTAGACTGATTGTGACTTAGTGACGAATGTGTCGTTGTGGTAGTCGTGATTGTCGAGGACGATGGCGGTGATTGCGGCATCAACGAGTCGAACCAATCCGAATCGTCCATGTCCATCGGCATGTCACCGATATCCATCAAATCATGATGGTTCTCCATCTTCACGCCCAAGTCACAGTCCAGCTGGCCGAAATCCATCGTGTCTAATGTCTCCAAGTCGAGGCCCAATTCCTGAAATTCGCAAAAAATGGTTATTTTGATTGTTCATGTGTTTATGGTACAAAATGACTTTTATCTTACAAACCTTAAGATCTAAATTGGCATTGTCCGAAGACGTGACTTCCTGAGGAGGTTGTGGATCGGGCGAACCTTGCTGCACGGATTGCGGGCTGAGCATCATTGCCGCCTCGAGATCAGCCTCCGTCGATAGAAGCTCCGCGCTGAAGTTAGATGATTTGTCATGAAGCACAGATGGTAGTTGGATGCTGAAAGTAGCCAAAGGTAATGGCGGAGGTGGCGGCGGTGGTGCCGGACTCGCACATTCGCTTTGCGTTACATCCATTGGACTATTTGCAGCAGCGAAAAGGAGCGAAGGACTGTCAGCAGGTGCCGTCAATATTAGATTTTGTGGGATTTGACGAGTTGGAGTCGTCGGTGTAGCTGGATCCTGGGCAGCACTTGGTGGTAATTCTCCATTTTTTATGAGGATTTCCAACACGTCGTCTACCAATTGACTCTTTATATGATTTTTCTGTCCCGGTTCGATTTTGACTTTCAACAATTTGGCAGCTTCATCATATTGTGGCGGTGGTTTTGCTTCTTCTACGGCAGCAGTATTTTGTTGATGTTGAGCCTGAGCTTGCGCGACTAAAGCTCCGATAATAGAACCGTTCAATTTCGCAGGTTTCGCCAAATTCAGAACTATAGCTGTTGGCAAATGCACCGTCGTATTGTTGTTTTTCGCTTGGTTCTTTTTATTGTTGATCGCCGTCAACGTAGCCGAATCAAGAATGGTAGTGGTAGTGTTATTAGGTTGTGACTGCAAAAAGGCAGCAAGACTCGCTTTAGCATTCATCTGCTGGAAAGTCGCATGCTGCTGCTGAATCTGCTGGTGATTTTGCTGATTCTGCTGCTGCTGTTGCTGCTGAAGTTGTTGCTGGTGCTGAAGCTGTTGAAGTTGTTGAAGATGAAGCGCCAATTTTTGCTGTTGCATTTTGTTTTGAATATGCTGTTGCAAAACCAACTTTTCAGCTCGAACGGTTGGCGGTTGATGATGACGGACTTGTTGAAGTTCTTGTTGAGATCTTAGAAGTTCGCGTTGCAATTCTTCGATGCGTTTGCGTTGTTCTTTGATGATTTCATCACCAACTGAAAATAATAAACCCGATGTTTTTATGTCGTCACATTTTATCGTATTAACAGGTATTAAAAGATGCCGACAGAAAAGAAAATGACAAATTGAAAGGGCCAAGAGTGTTTTTCTAAACATTGATCGACGGGTGGCGTCATTTATAACTCTTGCTTTGATTAGTTGTTGAAAAAAGACAACAAACTGAGGTGTCGAAATCAATTTAATAGCTTCAATAGACCATTTATTCCATTTATCAAATACAGTCATTAAAATATACTCTTAAATATCTCCAGGTATTAATCGAATTCTTTTCTCCACACCGACTTCTAACGGATAATTACTCCGATTATCATAACATCGATGATCGATGAAACACGTGATGGATTGTGAAAGTTTGGGAATTTTCGAAATGGTGCTCTATTTTGAAGATTCCAATCGGTCAACTTACCGAGTGGACTGGACGGGTCGTCGTGCTCGCTACCATGGGGCGAGTCGATTCGGGGGCTGGTCGGTTCCTCTTTGATCGTCGAACTGGGACTCTTGACGTTTGAACTGGACTCATCAGCGGTCATTGGCGCTGTTTGCGTTTCCAGCAGTATGTGGCCCATTAGCCCGTTCGAACTGGAATTCGTGTTCGACTCCGTGAACGGTTTCAGTCGTTCGATCAGCTGAGGCTTCGAGCCCGAGACAGGCAGATTTCGTTTTTTCAGCTCAACTTTCAAGTCGCTCACTGGAAAATATTCATGATTAAATCAGCTGCTCTTAATTGGTCTTATGGATTAATCTGAAAAATCGAAAATGTTCAACAAACCTTTCATATCTTCCAGTTTTCCGAGTGGCCTCAGAGGCGGTTGCTCTGATGCGTTCGTGGAGGATATAGATGGTGCTGGACTCGGAACACTTCCGCTGATACTTCCGGCGTCACTAGCGCTGCTACTCATCATAGAATGTGGTTTTTGGGTAGCAGGTAAGATAATTTGAGGATACTGAAAGAGGAATATTTATTAGTGACCTTTCGTAGTTATAAACATCAAATAATGAATTTGTTGGAATGAATTGTACCTTGATCGACTGGTTGCTGTGCTGCGACTCGAGTTGCCATTGCAGGAAGAGTTGTTGCTGTTGAAGCAGTATCTCGTACCTCGTTTCCGATTGCGAATTCAAAGGCATCACGGGTGTCGTGGATGATACTGATGTCTTCGCGTTTGGTGGACCCTGAAAAACAATCATATTCAACTAATTAGTCACAACTCCTCTCTTTATTAAATCTTTTTGTTTAAATCTAGAAGATTACTGAAATTTATTGTCAGTTGGCGATTTTATATGAAACCCTCGTACGAAAAAAAAAACCTTACGACCATTTCGACATAATAAGAGACGCTGGAGGAAAACTCGTGTTTGTCGTACGTAACTCGGCGAGTGAGCGTTGGAATTGCGCAATTGGTGGGTAAACATTTGCAATCCGACGAAGCGATTCGGCGACGCATTTTCTTAATCGACTCCTCTCTCGGTGAATTATCGAGGGCGCTATCAGGGTGTGGAGGATAGAAGGGAGGTGGGGCACTCTTGAGAAACGTCACCAGGAGCGCCCCTCCTTCGTGCCGCTTAAGTGCAATTAGCGCTCGAATTACACAGAGCTAACGAGGTGGCCGTGGGCCTGGAGCCGAGATCGCGAGAGTTAATCACCCGATACGATCTCGCTCCTTGCTTAATTCTTTCTTTCTCTCTCTGGTATTTGCTAAAAAAGAGATGAGGGGGAATAAGCAAAAAAATTTTGTTAAAATAAGGGAGAGATTGTTGCATTTGGTATAAGAGAAAGAGAAGGGGCGAGAGAGAGAGAGGGAGGGAGGGAGAGAGAGAGAGAGAGAGAGAGAGAGAGAGAGAGTTGTTATAAAACAAGTTATAAAATAAAATGGTACCTTAAAAATTAAATTAAAAATTTTTTTATTTTTAAACTGGTCGTACCTTGGTAAGAAAAAATCGTAGGTGATTAACTAATAATTCACTTTGAGAATAAGAGTAGTATTAAATAACCTCAAAAATAACTAACGAATTTTTGAAATACATAACCTCAAATATCTCCAACACATTAAGATTAAAAAATGATTTGAAGCCATGAAAACTAAGAAAAACTAAATTCTTAGATGGAAACAGTCTATTTGAGAAAAAAGTGAAATCGTAAAGGTCTTCTTAAACCGACACTGCAGTGCTGGAAAGACTACAAAATTTTCTTCCGAAAAGAAAAGAAACTAAAATATTTTAAAGAGAAAAGGTTACGATTTTTGTACGAAATTTCCTAGGAAGTTATATAAAATTTCTTATCTTTGGAGAATACATTTCGTGGAATATGTGAACAATTTACTGCTGCGTTTGAAGTATAAGAAAAACTTTTTAAAAGAACATTTTTATTTTTTTTTATTTTTTTTTTTATTAATTAATTAACGGGCGGAATCGCCCTTTTTTTTACCAAATTGTTGCCGTATTAAATCGTAAGATTTAGCGAGAGCTGCAGATCGACTTAGAAAGATGGCGCCATACTTCACATTTGTGTATGAAATGTAGGACTGCAGAAACCTACACCAAGTACAGCAGCGGTCATGAGTCGATTTCCGCCAGATAAACAATACTTTCGAAACGTAAACACAAACAACGTGGCTCGGCTTACTAACAGCGAGCTGCTGCTTGAAAACGAAATCGAAAAATTGTTCACCAGACGGGGATCGAACTCACGACCTACGACTTCTTAGTCCAGTGCGTTAACCGCCTGAGCCACGAAGCCGATTTTATTAAATTTAGTTTGATTTAAGACCAGAATACGCAAAAAATAATAAGTGATGAAACAAAAACACAGACGTTTAAGTGTAATTAACGAAATTAAATTGTAATTATAAGAGAAATCTAATTTCAACAGCAGGACTAAAAAATGTTAGGAATGTAATGAAATAAAATTAAAAGAACGCGCTATTTTAACGAAATAAATATTAATTTAATATTATTTGAATTTCTTATGAATAAAAAATTGCTTATGAATCTAAAAATACTAAAGTTTTTATCATTAGAACACGGAATAAATAAGAAATGAAGACTAATCAACACAATGTCATTAGGTTAAGTTCTCACGGTATGTCCCTCTAAAATTGTCTAACAAAAAATATAAGATAAAATTTTCATTCCTAAAGATTAAAAAAATATATTATGCAAATATTTGAATTAATAAAAATGTATTATTACAAATGAATGAAAAATAAAAATGACGTTGAGAAAACTAAATAAAGATTCTCCGATTGCAGGAAAACACAAAAAATCTAAATTACATAAAGACGTACTCGAAAAGGTCAAAAATAGAAACCGATGCCAACGCGTGCACCGTCATTTTAGACATTAAGCCTCATCTGTTTATATTTTGACTGGCGCAATTAAACTAAATACGGGAGGCTTTGTAACTTCCTCTCGTGGTTTTTCTATATCCGTATTATATACACGAGTGTATATACGGTTTAAAGCCACGACCTATTCATAGTCACGATTTTCGTCCAATTTTTAAACGGCCTGTCACAGGATTAGGAGATGTTAAAAGCCTCCGGGGGGCTTTCCACGCTTTAAATAGACGAACGGAATATGAAAGCAGTGTTTACGATCACGTAAAAATCCGTATAGATCGCTACTGAATTTTCTTATGACTTTAAGGTTCTTAAAATCTTTTGTATGGTTTTATTGATTCGAGAAGTTTACATACGACAAAGCCCACAAAGACGTGAAAATTGAAGGCATTTGTCAGATTTGATCGATCTTCGACGCTTTAATGGATTTGTCAAGCTTCGATAGATCTATTCGAATGATAAATATTCTGTAGGTCACTCGAGGATTTATAGCAGAGTTGAGAGGTATAATAAAGCTGGTGACTTTTAGAACTAATTTTTACGGTTATTGATTTTTTTAATCTATCAAGTACCTATTAAATTAGAGGAGTGACTTCAATGGTTTCATTGTTTCAAAAAAGTTTTGGATTTTAAGAAAAATATGCGGAATTTATTATATTGTTTATGAGTGATCAATTTTTTGTATGGGATTCGGCATAAAGATTAGTTGAAGAATCTTATTTGTTTTTATAAAGAGAATGTAATTTTATATAATTATATATAATTTTAAATAGAATTCCATTCAATTAGATATAATAATGTAAAGTTCCGTTATTAATGTTCATAAAAACCCCTAAATATGTATATATACAAATATATTGGTTGTATATATAAATTATATATAAAGGTTATGCAATTATATATAATTATACATGTATTCCATTGTTTGCCGAGCAATTATAAACAATTACACAGGATTCTTTTTATTTTAAACGAATTGATAGAAGAAAATATATAATTATATATCATTATATATGATTATATATGCTTATATGTCATTATATATAATTATATATAGGTAGACTGTGTACAATATCCAGAATCATATTTATTTTTTAATCTTCAGCAAAAATTTGTATGTAAATAAAGGATTATATTAATTATATATCTGATAGTTTGTACTTATATATAATTATTTAGTTTATATATAATAAAATATAGAACACAGAAAACTGCCACTATTTTCTTTATATAATATATTTTATTGATTGATATTTTAAGCATGGATCGCTTTTAAAAATAAAGGCAAAATGTTTACAATATTTATATATAAATATCTATAATATACTAAAATATATACTAAATATCATTTATGGCCATATGTGATATAAATTATGTATGAAACAAAATAAAGGAACTTTTGATAATAAACAGCAAAAATTAATTATATTATATATAATAGCTTATGTATAATAACGTATTATATGTATAATCATATACGAAATAGAAACTGTATGATTATATATAATATAATACTAGATCATTCTGGATGGCACTGAATAGATTTCGGTTCATTACACTTGCATGACCAACTTATTAGTATCCGACGGATGATACTTGATTATAAGTGATTATATATATTATATAAAACCCATATATAATCATATATGATGCATTTTTTTAAAATTCATTTATGTTTATATAAAAAATATTTTTTGATAACTTCTTTAAAGATTCATATTAAACTCGATGATTAACGCATTCTATCTACCTTTTATAATCGTATGTAATATAAATATATATATAAAACTTATATAATCATGCATGATTTTTTATATTTATATACAATAAACGATCAACTCTTGTATACACAATTAACAACACTGTATAATGACAATTACAGACGATCATATATAACTATATATAATAATATACCATTATTTATATCTCTTATTATTTATGTTTATATATAAAGTACAAACACAAAAAAAATTAACGAAATAAGGTAATTAAATATTTTAATATATAATATGTTTATAGATATATGTGTATGATCACGCCGGAAAAGTGGATTATATATAATTATATATAATTTTAGCTACGATTATAAAATACTCGTATGTTTATATATATATATCTAACTATACATAAGCGTATGTTATTAAATATTGACGTTGGCCGTATTCAGTTATATATAATCATACATATTATACTTAATAATATCCATAATTATACACGCTTATATATAGGATCAATTTCCCGGGCCTGTATACGCATATATAATCATATTTCTCCAAGCATGTATGATCCATATTATATAATTATATAAAACTCATAACATTATATATGATTATTGATATTTATTTTCATTTATGTATATATATAAACGAAACATGATTTTTCATATAATTATATATAAATAAATGAATTTCCGATCAATAATAATATACATAATTTCAACAATAATTTATAATGACATTTATATATGATCATATATACTTATATATAACTCATATTATAGTTTATATTTTGTTATTTACGTTTATATATAACCCATTAAATATACATGAATTTTTGTATATAATTGTATACAATAGTATACTAATCAATAATATATATGAACAACTATAATTATATATAACTTTGTAAGCAATAATATATAATCATAAATGATTATTTATGTTCTTACATATAATTATATATACAAAGTTATATATAATTATAGTTGTTCGTATATATTACTGATTAGTATACAATTGTATAAGATTATATACAAAAATGTATGTATATTTAATGTTTTATATATAAAGGTAAATCAAAAATATAAACAATAATACATGAGTTATATATAAGTACATATGATCATATATAAATGGCATTATAAACGATTGCTGAAATTATGTATATAAATATTGATCGGAAATTCATTTCTTTATATATAATTATATGAAAAATCATGTTTCGTTTATATATAAACATAAATGAAAATAAATATAAATAATCATATATAATTTTATGAGTTTTATATAATTATATATAAATTACGAATAATGTGATTATATAAAACTCATATATAATTAAACTTCATAATGGCCATAAATTCAATTTTTTAAACAAATAACCCATTGTTTAACCTGGCATTGTACAAAAAAAACAAAAAAAAATGACTTGCAAACGACTGAAGTCGGCATCTAACTCAGGCCGACGCCGGGTCAATTTACGGCCGAAAGAGCCGGGATAAAAGGTGAAATTCGAGCCCTACCTTATACTCGTGGAACTTAATGGTCCTGGTCTTGGGTTGGCTCTTGGTCTTGGACTTCTTCCTATTCTTGTCTTTGCCGGGAGCGTCGCTGCGTTGACACGCGGCCACGACAATCGGGCTGTGCGGTGGTCTCGGCGTGATAGCAGCGGGTGGCGGTGCAGGAGGCGAAGCTATCGAGATGTTGGAAAGGGGACTCAGGCTCGACGTCGTTGAACCCAACGACATGGGACTTGGGGCAGGCGCCAGCGGAAGGAGCGTCGACGTCGTCGTCGTCGTCGTCGTGAACTGACTCGCCTGTCGATAGTATTTTACGTTAGTTCCAAAATACATCAAAATTCTACCCCCTCCTCCATACATCAATTTTTTGACACTCCGGGGGTATTTCGATTTGCACCAGAACACCACCAGATGGTGTTCAAAGACGAGTCGGGGCCTCGTTGCATCATTATTTTCCTTCGAATTCAATCGTGATTACAAATTTTGTTTTTATTCCGCGAGGTACTTGATGCGATAAAATAATATTTCGTCAAATAAATTATTCGATTCAGCGCTTTATTTTTTTTTCTTTTGGATCCTTCAGTCATTGTTCGCATTGAATGACAGTAATGAAAACAATCTCAACCGATGAATTCCATCAGAAAACAGTCAATTTTCCTTTCGAATGAAGTGAGGTCACGAAAATATGTTACAATTGTCTTGCCCGAATAAAAGAAAAAGATGTAACAATTACGTCATAATTGAATATAAATGAAAAAAAGAATGTTTTACGTCAGTGTTCTATTGTGCAATTCGAAATATCATTCCAGGATGCAATTTTGAGTAAACACTTGAAGAGCGACTCCCGGTTATGATACTGGAATTCGTCTCGTCTACCCCCTTAACAAGCTACTGGAGTGTTTCATTATTCTACGAGGGAACATAAAGGTGTGACCGAGAAAGCGGAGCCTCATCAATCTAGCCTTTAGGTCGTCCCGGTTAAGTGTTATTTCTCTCAGCAAAGACGGTGTTAAGTAAACACGAATCATCGTGTTTTGTTAGCTTCCTACACCAGTCCCGATTTGCATGGAAGGTAAGACCCACCTGCGTCGAGATATGCTGCTGGGTCTGGGGCGCCGGTTGGATCTCCTGCTGGGTCCCGACGACGGAGTTGCACAGCTCGGCGAAGGTCTGGATGGCAGGTTCGTTGTTCGTATTTTGGAAAACGGGGGACGTCGAGGTGACCAAAACGGCGCCACCTGACGTCGGGATGCTCAAGGAAACGGTGACGATACCAGCGTTCGTCGCTGCCGTTTCGAGGACGTCGGGTCGGGACTCCAACGGCGGCGATGGCGCCCCTTCCGAACTCTGCGAGTCATCCTCGAACGTGATGTAATGGTCCGGGTGTTGAGGTTTCGTCACTTGACCCTCGCATGTCGATTTGAAGGGAATTTGACCCTCTGGAACAATAAAGTTAAGTGGTGAGAGACGATGTTGGTCCAGACGATTATGATATTTTCTTTTTAAATGAGAATTCGAAACCATCGTGATAAAAGAAACTAACCTTTAACAGCCCGTTCGATAGGTTCTTCGGTATGGAGAATATTCTTCCGAATAAGCTCTAGTGGACCAGGTCGATGGCTCAGCTGATCATTGAGTTGATCAGCTAATCTAGCCTTCTTCAACATTCGTTGCCTTTCGGCCAAACTGGGATCCACGTGTCCAACATCTTCCAGGATATGTTGGCGAACCAGTTCGTCCCTTCCGGGCCTCTGCTGGATCTTGGCTTTCAACAGGTCCCCGGTTTTCGCTCGCTCCAACTGCTTCCTTTGCTCGTGGAAGGCTGGAGGCGTTTTCAGCGCTAAAAACGAATGGTGTTGAAAACGTTAATGATACGTATTTACTTCAACTTTCCTAACACTAATAATTATCATACATTTGCAATCATTCATTAGTTAAATTATTTCTTACTGATCTAATCGACCTCATTTATTGATCACTTCCATCAGTGATCATTTAAATGACGTTTTAATAATTTTGAAAAACAAAGGCTTGTTAAAGCGATTAAAGGCAGTAAGCGTCGCAAAAAAATGCGAACAAAGACATCGGATTACGAAACGATCGATTACATCCGTTTCCGAGGGGAAAAACTGACGGATACTTAAGGTCAATCATAGAAAAATGCCCCTTCGCTTTTTCTTGTCGTCTTTCGATTAATCCACTTACGAGGCAATTGCCCCAAGAACGCGAACTAGCCAGTAGATCTGGAACGCACGTACGAACGACACTCAATTGTCGGACACGTGGAGCCGTTAATCGTCGGGCAATTACGACCTAAAAGTCCCTTTTTTCCTAGCACATTACCGAATTGATCGATGCCCGAATGGACCTATGGAAGATTGCTATGCATCTCTCAAGAAACCCTGTACTAAATTTAAAGATAGTTGCGTAAAGATTCAGAAAAGAGATAATCGCGATAATCCAAACAAAAGTAAATTTCAAAGTATTTTGATTGTATACCCTCGTTAATCAACTTATGATTAAAAGTTAGTCGATTACACCTCTTGCGTTTACTAAATCTCCCGATAACTATCAAACGCGGCGATTATTATCGCGCATTCAACCCCGTATCATTGTTATTAGAACTGGTTGTTAAAACTTCCCCATGAATGTTGCGAACGAGATTAAATTGCTTTTCACATACCTTGAATGATTGCAAATTAATTACTTAATTATCAAGTGAAGAAATAATAAATTGTTACTTACAAGGCATGATGCCCTGGGCGACGAGTTGATTGATCGGTCGTCTCAGCATCAGCTTCACTTTTAACGCTGTAACAAAAACGTATCATTTCTATTATTAAAAATGTTCAAACACATTGGTTGATGTATATTTATATTATTCATTTATTTAGGATTACACCAGACTATATATAAAAATTTATCCGAAAAAATCACAACCATTATCCTCTCATTCTCAGAAAAGCAACAGATACCTAAGAAGGTCGTAAAAAGCCCATAACTCGATTATTACGAAAATTCTCAGCGAAAGGCAAAAGAAGGAATATCTCCATTGTTTTTCTTTGCTACTTATTAAATTAGAAACGGGCGTGCTTGGAAAAAAATTGAGGACGCCGGAATTAAAAGTCGATGAGGGTCCCCGTCTGAATTTCCTCGGTTGCGCGCGTGCGCTTGTACAAATTAACACACAAAGGACACCGTGGATATAAATAAGTTGTGGGGGTCGCGAGGGCGGGGAAGGGAAGAGGCACGCATAAATTGGACGGAACACGGGGGGAAAAACAATCGAGCGCCTCGCAATCTGAATTCAAAGCGGTCCCGGGCCTCAGGAACGCACCGGTGGATACAGAGGGCCGCAGCCTCCGTTTTGCGCCCTCTCCCTCGCATTCCTCCTCGATCTTCCGCACAGCGGATCCCGCAATTACAAAAAGCTGCACAAATCCGAGAGATCGCGAGGGGTTCGTAATGGCACCGGACGACGAATTAAATTATTATTACTTTCTTCGCTCTTCAATTTTTGTTTATGCTTTTTTCCGAACGGCGACATTTTTCGCGTTCTTTGCAATCATACTTATCTCTTTAACGTTCCTTTTAATCATACTTATGAGATTTAACAACCCTTTTTATTCAGATTTTAAGTTTCCAACGGTTTTGTCGATTTTAATTGGATCTTGCGATTTGTTGACAATTGCCGACATTTTGTACAGCATTAGAAAATTTTCGTTAGTAACTGACAATTTTGGACAATTCCTAAGATCACATTAGTTTTTGCCAATTTCTGATCATTACTGAGAATTCCTGATTCTGATCATGTTGCGAGTTTTCGCTAATTTCTGATCATTTCTTAGAATTCCTGATTCCGACCATTTCCGATAGACTTTAACAATTCCAGTTAGTGTTCGAAAATTCTCGCTAATTTTCGATAATTTCCGCTACTTTTCGATAATTCCCGGTAATTATTGACAATTTCCAAGAATTTACGATAAATTCTACTGATTTTCGCTAATTCCTGACAATTTCTTAAAATTGCTGAATCTGACAATGTCCGCAAGTTTTCGATAATTCCTGTTAATTTTTGACAATTTCCGAGAATTGACGACAAATTCTGCTGGTTTTCACTAATTCCTGACAATTTCTTAAAATTGCTGAATCTGACAATGTCCGATAGTTTTCGATAATTCCTATTAATTTTTGATAATTTCCGAGAATTTACGATTAATTCCGCTATTTGTCACTAATTCCTGACAATTTCTTAGAATTGCTGATTCTGACAATTTCTTAGAATTGCTGACAATGTCCGATAGTTTTCGATAATTATTGTTACTTTTCGTGTTTGGTAGTTTTGTAATAATTTTCGACAATTTCCGCTAATTCTTGAGAAATTCTGATAGTTTCTGAGAACTGCCAACCCCAACTTTCCAAGAATTATTAGCAGCTGTCAGCAATTGTAGATCATGTTCCACGGGTTTTCATAATTTCGATAATTGTTTACCATTCTCAACGATATCTGGTAATTTTTTTTATAATTCCGATTTTTTGACAGACGGGTACAGATTTTTACGAATTCGTGTAATTTTCGAAATTAAAAAAATAGTACTGTTTGAAAAATAATCGAAGTTGAAAATCAATTGTTTCCCGAATGTTCATGTCAGACAAAAATGTGGTCCCGGATGCTTCTACCTGTCGAAGAGAATGCAGATAAAATCAGGCATTTCGGAACACCCTGTATATTGACAAGTGACACGTTCCCGTGCAACAAACGTTGCTCGAAATACCTGCGCCATCGACACGCGGTTTCGTTATTCAGTTCACTTGCTCCGTATTCGTATATCCCGGATCTTTTCACCAGGTACTTTCGAAACGGTCGTCCCTCGATCGCCCGCGCGCGCGTGTATGCGCGAGAGCGTTGATTTCTTTCGGACCTCGTTAATTTCCATTTGGTTGGCGAGAAATTTCAGAAGCTCCGGGGATCTTTATGGGTTTCGGGTGGAATCGTCGTCGCCTAATTGCCGCGTTTAACCGCGTCTCGAGGCGTTCCGAAACAGAATGCCGGGGATTCCAGAGGATGATTTAGGCACTTAGCACGTCGGGGCCCCGTTGTCGGCATCCTGCTTGATTGCGATTTACAAACGCCGGGCGTCTCCCAAAAATTCGCGATCTCGATTCGTCTCTTTTGGCCCCCACCGCGAAAATTAATTCCGTACACGATGCCGGGCCTCCTTTGGGAGCCTTTATTTCATATCCATTTACAGAAATGCGCAGCGGAATTGAGATTGAAAATGTGCCGCAGCGACGATTTAATTGCATCGCTAAGTACCGTACCACCGGGGACGACGCGAAGGTACTCCTTGTCCGAGACAAATGCTGCTATAAAAAGTGTAATGGCTGCACTTCGCATACTTCGCTGAGAAATCGAAGTACACCGACATTACACATTTGTAATGCGGTAACGTTTTAATGATTCCTTTCATCCGTGATACCTTCTATCAATAATACGTCGTTACTATTCGTCTAAAAATATATGCGTACGTGGGGGTGTTTTTCGTAATTTCACTTGTAACGAACGAAATCATTTTGTTCGTCAATTGTCAGTTTCTAATGTCTTCTGACGATTACTTAGTCTATGGATCTTTTGGTAGTTTCTGACAATTTATGACAACCTCCGATAACTGTTGTATTTTTAACAATTGCTGACAATATTGGACAATTGTTATTTTTTTCAACATTGATGACGACTTCCCATAATTTATGACACTTTCCGTTGGTTCCTGATGTCCTCTAACTATTTATGATAACCTCTGACAATTGTTGTCTTTTTCGGCAATTGAAGATGGCCTTCGACAATTTACGACAATTTCCGTCGGTTTCTAACGTACTCTGACAATTTATGACAATTTACGGCACCCTTCGACAATTGTGTTTATCGGCAACTGATAACGATCTCTGACAATTGATGACAATTTTAACGCCTTCTGACAACTTATGACAACCACCAACAATTGATGACAAGTCATGTTTATTTCAATTGTCACTTTATTTGAATCCCGTACCAATCGAATTCTATCGCATAAATTTTATATTTACCATATAAAATCGACCGATTTTCTCTAATGAATAGGAAGAAAATATAACATTCAGCTATCGATGTTAATACGACTTTAATGCATCGCATTAGAATTCATTATGTACAATTCACGAACTCTATTACAATTATCGAATCATCCAAGTTCGTTTTCGCAATTAACTATCCACCTAGAAACTTCGAAGATCGAATCATTTGACATTTCAGTAAAGGTATCGTCTATCGTAAAGTCGAAAGGCTATTATACAAGTTATATTGGCCATTGAATCGAATTACATTTGTATTTGATACAATTAGTCTCCGTCTCAATAGCCTCGGCAAACCTTGCGTAAGCGTCCAATTTGCGACCTCTCGTTTCTGACTTTACAATTCACGAAAGTAATTTCGATACGCTTGCAATTCAACGTGCGCGATTACGCACAATTGAAATGAGGCACTGAGCTAGTCGTTGACCCAAAAATGAACTATAGACTTGTCTTGAGATTTATGACTCTACGACCATACTTTATTCATGCGAAAAAATGGCGACTGTTGCGGATTTCATTTATAATGCGATAAAGTTTGTGACAAACTGTTTCTATCATATTCGATAATTTTCAATTTCAAGTAGCTGAACAATTTGCCAATTGCCAATTAGTTTCTAGGTTTCGATAATTCCTACTAGTTTTCGACAATTTCTGACAATTTCTTACAACTTTTGCCAATTTCTGATAATTTCTGATAATTTCTGACAATTTCTGACAATTTCTGACAATTTCTAACAATTTCAGACAATGTCTGACAATTTCTGACAATTTCTGACAATTGCTGACAATTTCTGACAATTTCTGACAATTTTTGATAATTTCTGATAATTTCTGACAATTTCTTATAATTTCTGATAATTTCTGACAATTTCTGATAATTTCTGACAATTTCTGACAATTTCTGATAATTTCTGACAATTTCTGACAATTGTCGATCCCGACAATGTCCGACAGTTTTCGACGATTTCTGCTACTTTTCGATAATTACTGTTACAACTTTATATGCGATTATTTGTAATATATTTCGTACATTCTCGACAGTATTTATGGTAAAATTTGTCGACCTATTTCTGAGAGTTTTCGAGAACCATTTGACCCAGTTTTATGGGTACAATGATTAGTACAACAGTCGAGGAGATAAAAATTGTCACGCTCAAGTACATCAGTAATTACTGGTAAATTGAGATAATTTTTTACCATTGATATGACGAGCAAACATTTTGCACAATCAGAAAACACCCGTTTCATCATCGGCAAGTGCGCGTTACTTGACGTAAAACAAACTGTCGAGCACTCAGCGATGTCATCGGAAGATCTTTGCAGACATCTTTAAATCATTGATTTTTTTCCATTTCCTGTACCGTCGGTCAAGTAATGTCCATTGTAAATATCCACTGACATAACTCGTTACGTATTTTAATGCGAACCGTTTAACTTAAGGCGGGATCGTTGCAAGCAGGGGGAAATTTGTCCAGGTTCCATGAGAATTGCGATACATCACCGGGGACGTCTATTAAGCAGATCGGATCGAAGTTAAATTTGCCAGTAGAAATTCCCCGATCGTATCGGCTTTTTTCTCTCGAAATGACGTTACGTGTCATTATCGCTTCAGCTGCGCCATCGTATATATCGGAATGTTTCGCAAATAATAGGGGTTTTTTTTTCGATACCGGGGAGACAAAATGCATCGACCACTAATAAACTGCATTCTTCTTCCTTTTTCGTCCCTTTTCTTTTTTTTAATCGACCCTTTCTCTCCGATGCACTATCTCGCTCTGTCTTTTTGTCCGTCGTTTGCGTCTGTTATTCCGCAAGTGATCCGACGCGTCGGAATTAACAGAAGTCTTCGCGAACAATGGCGGGAAATGCGTAATATAAAGAATCGACTTGAAACAATAATTTAATACGGGCGAGGACGAGGATGGAATCAAAATTAGAGAATTTTTAACTGTTTGCGTCGGACGATTACTTTCGAGGACGCCGACTGCTTCGACTTTTGTTTAGGCGCCTGTGTCGTGTACTGAAGAGGACTCATTAAAATTAATGATTCCGGCGATAAAGACATTTTTTAATAATTCACACAAATTTAAGGAGTTGACGATCGTTTCATGTCTGGTTTTCGAGTCGATGGTAATAATGTAAAATAAAGATTCAAATATACACGTTTATAAATAGAATTTTTAAAAATTCAAAATTTTTTATAATTTCTCATGATTTTGTTATTATTTATGAAAAATTTGACAATTTGTCTAATTTTCGAGACCATGGGTCAATATCTGATTATTTTCTACCATTTTTTAAATTTATGACAATTTTTTGTATTTTATGTCATTTTTCAAAACTTATTTTTCCAGCAATTCTGAAATTCATAAAGTTTATTCGACTCGTGAACAAAATATAAAACGCGTTTCGTACTCAGAAAGTGTAACTCGTTAAAAGTCGTTGGGCACATTAGGTGCAAATGTGCAGGAAACGCAGAAAAAAGTTTTTGCTCGGTAAACGCGCCGGGAATTATAATATCATCGTACAACGACTCGAAATTTATAGTGAATTACAGATTAATATCAGTCGTCTAATTATTCCCCTGCCATACGAAAAAAACGTAATTGGCATTCCGTTCTATGAATTCTTAGCATACAATGCACATTGTGTTATTGTACAATACACACAAATCCTGATGTATTTAATACAAATTGTGCAACTGTATATTCTTGCGTCAGAAAGTTGGGTAAGTTACTTGCAAAATATTTTTGTTACTTTAGATTCTCGGGGTAGCTCTTAAATTTTACTTTAACAAAAATATTATTTCAAATATTTCTGTATTCTTTGGTCAAGATTTCGATAAATTTGATTTTGATGAAAAATATATAGATTTTGGTCCATAATGTTGTATATAATTTAATTATTTGTGATTTATGTAGAGTTAGTTATTTTTTAATGTATAATAAACAAATTCAAATTTAGATTTATGTAGCCTGAAAAAATCTTATAAGCTTTAACATTTCAAATAGTAAATTCTGGCCAGACTTTCCGTAAATTTATTCTTGTTTAAAAATGACAAGAATTTTGATATTTTTTGCTAGATTTAGTGTAAAAATTTCATAGAATTTTCATAGAATAAAGTCATCGAAAGTCTGTATTTTCAAGAACTGGAATCTGATTTACATATGGATGTATGGTACTATAATGTCAGCAGAAACTTCCAATAAAGGCTGTAAAATTACAATGAAAAACTGCAACATTACAACAAAAAATAATGACAATGTATCAAAATGGCAAAGCTACAACAAAAATATTGAAAAAGTACCAAAAAATGGTAAAATTACAAGAATGGTGCAAATGGAACGAAAATGGTAAAATTTTGATTAAAATGGTGCAATTATAGAAATTACATCAAAATATTGGCGAAATTACAACCAAGTATAATAACGTTACATAAGACAGTCAAAAATACCACAAAACAGAAATGGTAAAATTAAAAAAAATAATAATTTTAACGAAAATGGTACAGCCACAAAAAAGATAACATTGGATCAAAAATTTGGAAAAATGCCTACTACTACACCACAAAAAGGCAAAATTATAATAAAAATAGTAAAATCGTAACAAAAATGGATTGAAAATGCACTAAAACTGATGTAATTATACATATATAAAAACAACAAAATTACATCCAAATTAAAAAAAATTACATGGATATTTTTAAATTGCAGCAAAATATTGTAGCAATACACAAAAAGTAAAATTACAATGAACATTACAAGACAAAGGTGAAATTACAACAAAAAATAACAAAATTGTAACAAAAATGGAGAAATTACATTAGAAACGGTACAATTACAACAAAAATGCTGTAATTATTGCAAACAAAATAAAGTCGCAACAAAAATGTTAAAATTGCAGTAATGTATTGTAACATTACAACAAAGTAGCAAAATTGCAGCAAAAATAGTAACATTGTAACAATAGTGGCAAAATTATAAAGAATATGGTACAATTACAACACAACTGCTGTAATTATACATGAAAACAACAAAATTACATCGCAGTATTTCAAAATTACTGCCGAATATTGTAACATTATAATAAAAAGTGAAATTGTGAAACAAATATCATGTAATTACAACAACAAAGGTAAAATTACAAAAAAAGTAATAAAATTGTAGTAAAATTAAAATGCTAATGGAAATGGTACAATTACACCAAAAACTGGTAAAATTATAATGAAAAACAGTAAAATTACAACGAAAAATGGTAAAGTTATAATAAAAACTGTTCAATCAGCGAAGTACAGACAAATTACAATATAAATAGTAAAAAAATGAAAAAATTATCATAGAAATGATACAATTACAATAAAAATGGTACAATTGGAATAATACGTAAAAATTACAATAAGATATTGTACGGCCGCAACAAAAACTTTGAAACTAAGAAAATAGTAACAAGATATTGCAAAATTGCAGCAAGATATTGTAAAGTTACAGCAAACTATTGCAACTTTACAATAAAAATGGTAAAATTGTATCAAACACTTTGAACTGGAAAAAACATGTAGAATTACAGCAGAATATTAACATTGTAACAAAAATGGTAAAATTCTAACAAAAATGACAAAATAATCATAAAAACGGTACAATTACAACAAAAGTGATGTAATTATACATGAAAACAACAAAATTACACCACGATATTTTAAAATTACAGCAAAATATTGTAACATTACAACAAAAAATAAAATTACAACAAATATTATGCAGTTACCACAAAAGAGGTAAAATTACACAAAATGATAATAAAATTGAAACAAAAATGGTAAAATGATAATAGCAATGGTACAATTGCAACAAAAACTCTTATATCACAGAAGTACAGCCAAAATACAATATAAATACTAAAATTGTAATGAAAATGGTACAATTACACCTAAAATAGTGTAACTATTGTAAAAACAATAAAGTTAGAACAAAATATTTTCAAATTGCTGTAAAGTGTTGTAATATTATAACAAAAATGTTACAATTACAACATAATGTAAAAATAACCACAAAAATATCCTTAGATTACAACAATATTGAAAAAGGTCAAAAAATGGTAGAATTACACAAAAAATTGTAATTTTGCAGCATTTGTTGAATGTTTAAAACTGATATTCCCAGTATGAATATTTTTATTCCATTTTTTTAAATTTCGCAAAAATGTCAATTTTTTGTCGTTTTTCAGGTTTTACGAAAAAATGGAGGCGAATGTAAACGAAAGAGGCGCGACGACTGCGGATTGGTACACGGCACATACGTAATTCATAATTCGCCGATAAATCGCAAGTGGCATACGTAATCGTTATCGCCAGGGCGAGACGACGCGTTATTTGCAGTTGCGCGTGTGCTTGGCGTATGCGTCGCTCGTTCGCGGCTCGGCTCCGCCCCACGCCACGCCTTCTCCTCATAGCCTCGAGAAAAACTGGGATTGTCAGTGCGCCTACCGCTCCGGGGCAGGGGAAAAAGCGACAGAAACCGAGAGGAAAAGCAACGCCGATCGATCCCCCCCGATCCATCGATCGATCGATCGCGATCGCCACCTGTGGGAGCTAATCGGCGCGCGATCGGCATACGTCCGACGCTATGCGCTACCCGTGTTATGCTAATCGCTACACGTGTCGCCGTTGGCATTGTTTCGCTGCCCAATTCGATCCACGATAAGATCGAACGCTAAAAACTCCTGTTTTCGGACCCACACTCGGAATCTCGATCCGATAGATCCAAACAATGAGAGCGAGATTATTCCTCTGGACTATTCCAGGGGGAGGCTGTAGCGCTAAAGATTTAGCAGTATTTTTTGTGATATTACAGCATTTTGTTGGGAGATTACAAAAAAGATTTCTTACGGTGTTTCTTGTTTGTTGCAAACATTTTTTTGTTCTGATTGTGTTTCTTTAAGAACAATAAAAATGAACGCAACAAAAATATTAGTAACCAAATGGAGAGAATTTTTTTTGTCATATTACCATTTTTATTGCAAATATACAATTTCTCATATAGTTTTATAACAGGTTCTCCTCATTTTTCGGCATTCCCGTAATTTTTCCATTTCTTTGGTAATGTTAGCGTTTTTGTTACATTTTTACCAATTTTGTTGTAATTTTACCATTTTTGTTGTAATTTTACCATTTATGTTGTAAATTTACCATTTTTGTTGTAATATTACAATAGTTTGCTGTAATTTTACCATTTTTGTTGTAATTTTACCATTTATGTTGTAATTTTATCATTTTTGTTGTAAATTTACCATTTTTGTTGTAATATTACAATAGTTTGCTGTAATTTTACCGTTTTTGTTGTAATTTTACCATTCTTGTTGTAATTTTACCATTAGTGTTGTAATTGTACCATTTTTGTTACGCTTTTACCAAATTTGTTGCAGTTCTGCCATTTGTGTTGTAATTTTACTATTTATGTTGTAATTTTATCATTTTTGTTGCAAATTTACCATTTTTGTTGTAATATTACAATATTTTGCTGTAATTTTACCGTTTTTGTTGCAGTTTTACCATTTTTGTTGTAATTGTGCAATATTGTGTTGTAATTGTACCATTTGTGTTGTAATTATACCATCTTTTATGTAAGTTTACCATTTTTGTTGTAATATTACAATATTTTGCTGTAATTTTGCCGTTTTTGTTGTAATGTGCAATATTGTGTTGCAATTGTACCATTTGTGTTGTAATTATACCATTTTTGTCGTAAGTTTACCATTTTTGTTGTAGTTGTGCAATATTGTGTTGTAATTGTACTTTTTTTGTTATAATTTTTCAATTCCCGAAAATTTCCGATGGGCACAAATTAATGCTCAACAATTTTTGGACCGATAGAATTTTAGTTCAAAATCCTTTTTGTATACATACAAAATAAAATACATATACATGTATATTTTACAAAAATAGTGAATAAAAATTTCTCGTTATATTTACTTCATATAAATTTTGTTCAGATTTATGATCACCTTTCAGATAAAAGTTAGCTACTGTTCTCTCTTCATATTAAGAACCTGGAAAAAAGTTTGCTTTCAATCAAAATTATGTCCGTCCCGAATGTAAATCAAATATTTGCGTGTACCGCATTCAAATATTTGAAAGCTGTACATATTAACCGAGGCAAATATTTGAATTTTAATATTTGAACCCAACTGGTTCTAGTTTGAAGAAAATTCTTTTCTGTTTACGTAACAAATAAAACTGTCGTACAAGGCAACATTTGTAACATATCACTTTTGAATGAAATGTTTTTTGTGTCAAATGTTTATCTTCAGAACCAAGGAAAAAATATGTTTTTAAAGATAATAAACCATTTTGAATAAGCAAAATGATGGTTTAATTTAAAAAATGTTTGCATGCTATTAGTTACAACAATTCTACGAATCTCTAAGCACATTCCAAAGTCCAGAGACCGGAACACTTTATTGTGGTCATCAAGCAAAAATAAAAATATTTGCGTGTCCTCAAATGCTTTCAGCAACGTATCGATTACACCAAGAATTGAATAATTAACTCCAGACAATCTGCGTTGTAATCAAATATACCAAGTGTTTTCTCTCGACGGGAATTGACGCACCTATCAGTCGGAAATGATCCTTTGACCTTAATGACGATTGAATGAACTTGGGTGGGTTTCATATAATGGTTGAAAACAATTTTTCAAATTCCAAATGCTAAAAAACTATCGACTCTTCAAGGAATTAACATTCCTTCGATGCAAAACAGAAATTTCTCTCAAATCATACAAAATAATTTGATAAAGGACCTAACACTGATCTATAGAATCTGTACTTCATATTTTGCTTTCTAATCGACGGAATCTCGCGTTCCATGAAATCCTCTCTATCCAGAATTTATTTTCTATATAAAATGCTCATAATCGACACTTATTTGAGAACCCACCTTATCATCCCGCTATTTATTCGAATTTACCTTAATCCGACATTCTAGATATTTCCATAAAAAAAATGCTTAACGGCTGGTTCGAAATTCAATGAACTGCGGAATGCCAACGCGAATTACCGGGATTACATACATTATGTGCGGCGGGCAGTGAGATCGGCGTCACTTTTAAAACAATTTTTGAAAATTATCGCTAGTCGCGCGCCCTTTCAGCGAAAAGAAGCGCGCGTTAAATTACAGGGTAAAAAACGAAGCTGGTATTAATCTGCCAGATTTATGTTTGAGTACGCGCGCTTTCCTCGGATAATGCTCATTCTGCATGGCATTTCGACAAAGTAACCTGGATAGACTTTGGCGTGTTTAAAAGGAGAAGAAAACCTGTTTCTCCGGCGGCGCTCGGCTCGAAAGTCCCATTCAGCGTACGAAAAACAGGATTCATAAAAAAGCGTCTTGGCCATGTATCATGAACGCCCACGCATATACTTAGCATCCCCCTCTCATCCCCTGGTGCCTTTCGTCTCTTCCTGTCTCCGTCTTTCTTTCGCCTTTCTCTTCATGTGCTAATGTGTACCGAGGATCTGAGGAATCCCCTCAAGGTGAAACCGTTTCCTGTGTCGCAAGCCGCATCTCTCATCTTCCACGTCGTCTCATCCCTCTCACGCTGTTTCTTCTCTTTGGCGAATCGCTAAGTAAATTTGTCAGTACGAATTACGGCGCTTCAAACCCAAAGAGAGAGCCGAAAGTGCATTATTTCCCTTTAATTGTCTTGTGCAATCCACTTGGTTGCAAATCAAATACAATTAATTATCCGTCCAAGTACCTCCAAGTCAAAATCCCTCGACATTTTCATGATGGTTTTCGCAACATGTATGGCTGGACATTTCGTCGTAAATCATTGGGTATTTTCGCGAATGTTATGCGTTCGTTTGCGTAGAAAATGCAGTCGTTCCATCCCTCTCTGTCTATGCAGTTCCTCAATGCACCTGTCCTTTAACCATTATCCCTTGGTACCCTGGTTTTATGTCTTCTTTTCGGACTCGGTTTTATACTCCTTCAACCTCGCATTCCTTGCACTTTATTTCGTCCTGTCAATCTCCTGCCTCCCGTTCGTTCCTTTACTCATTTTTCAGCATGCATTACCCTAGCATACATTAACCTCTGTCGATAGCGCATTCTTATTTTTGACGCCAACATCCGTCTCTCATCCCTCTTTTCCCTCCCATTCTTTGGATCGATTTTTCCCGTTCACCAGAGATTTCTTTCGTGAAATCTTCTTTTTCTTCGACTATCTTCTTCCGCTTTGTGTAGTCCTCGTTCTTCCTCTGCCATGAAGTTTTCTGTATCCTTTTCCTTCGCACTCTTGGCAATATATCTGACGGCCGTGGGCGGCCCACGTGGGCTTGACAGCTGAGCCCACGGAAACTGGTTACACCCACAGGTCGCGCGGGCTCGTTCTTCTCCGAGACACGAAGCGAGGAAGGAAGGAACGAAGTTATCATCGGCGGAAACAGATATGACGTACTTCCCATTCATCGCGCTTCTATCCGATCATCGATCCTATCAGGATTTCTACACATTTCTTCCCCATTGTTCGAGGCATTGTTGTATTTTATTGTTTTTCGCAAAATTTTATTCTTTTTAAAGTAATCTCCTGCTATGAAAAAATAGAAAATAATAGCTATGTGTCAATTACAGGCACTCATTGTGTGGAAAGATTCAAACACACAATGAAAAAGAATGCTTAGCGTTCAATGTCCCCTGTTGAGTTAATGTTCTACAATGATTATTCAGTGGTGACAAACCTTTATCTTCACAACTGACTATGTACCAATGTGGAATTGATTAGCTTCCAAAAAGAAATCGTCAATTGATGACAAGTTTCTGAAAGTAGAACTTCATAGTATCCTCGGAATGCTTCTGGTGCTCTAGTTGAGGGAACGTGTTTATTCTCCGGATTGATATATTTGAAGATAAGATCTGCCCTGACCCCATACACGGTATCTATACGACCATAAATTTTCACGAAATTGACTACCATAAAGAAGGTAGAATCGGTTTTACGACTGAAGGTGTCAGCAACTTAATAATTCACTTGATCCAGATCATTCTAAGTGCGCAAGTATCCCCATGGACTGAAGGCGACGACAGCCATTCATTCAGCTACTGTATTGGCCTACATCTCCAAAAATTAGGGTTATTTCAATTTTTGGAAATACGTAAAACGTGACAGGCTTGCGAATGGAGAAAGTCCTGTGAAGAATTACCGTAGATCTCCGAGCTTTCGGTACCTCCATCATCGATAACGACAGTCATTTATAAGAATAAATTGAGCATAAAACGGGACGGATGTTTCTTAGCGGATGAAGTAAGACAAAACGACGAGGTGGATGACAGATCGGCGCGTCAGTTATCTTTGACGATTTTGCGGGCAATTTAGCCCACGTCTTTTATTAGCAATGCAAATCGACAGATGATTTCTTCTTTTGGCAGATCGGACGATTACTTCGACGGACCTTGGTCAGCCTTTCGCCAGGTTAATTTATCGTACAGGACATTAGACGATGTTTCCGGTGATCTCCGAAGCAGTTAGGCGTTATTCCGACAGCTCGATAAATTCGTGAATGCGATTATCGCGTTCGTATCGAGGGAAGACGAAGTGCTTCATCGAATTTACGATCTTCATTTATCCGCCATGTCCGCGTGACAAGATTTCGGACATGCTGCTACGGAGGTCGAGGAAGTCGTTCGTTCTCCGGATTGTTGCATCACTCCTGAGATCATTTTCGGAGATACATCAGGAATAATAGAGCTAACAAGTTCGGGACCACAAACATGACCGCTCGGCCAATTAACAAATCGATTTCTGTTGGGTAATGACGTATCTCCCGAAACGATCTCAGATGACATCTGATATGTAACTGATATAAGAAAGGAGCATGAATCGTCGGGTGCTCGTTTTGTAGCATTCGCCAGATGTTTCGCATGCGAGATATCCGAATGTATACAGTGGTCGTGAACTTGAAATTTCGGGTTTTCAGATAATCCAGAAAACTCCTCTACTTCCGTTTCATCCACATCCTTCAATATTGGAAACCATTTTTACCTGGAAATAGTCATACCAGAATTTTCTCCATCCTTCAGAATCAGTGGAGGCATGGGAACCAACAGTGGATGACCTACAAAACGAGCGTTTAACGCGATCTTCGAAAGCGGAAAACAAAGAAGCCTTCGTGACAGGTAATCTCGCTTCGAGATCATTGCGCTTGCGTGTGGTACCGTCCGTCTCCGGCATTTAATATCCCGAGATCGCATAGAGGATGCCCGAGGAGAAAAAAGGATTGCTCGGACCCCGTGTCTAATAAATACGACTCGACGTTAGCAACAATATGTTCGCCAGCGATCTCTCGCCTCGTCCCCCTTTTTTTTGCATAGGGGAGTCCCCCTATGGCACCACCCTCTCTTTGTCGTTCACTCCACCTCCAGTGCCCTACCTCTTTTTCGCTACCTTCGACAATTAATTCCTCCTCGGCGTGTGTGTCCTGAGACCCAACGATGAAATTGCTTGCGCGCGCGCGCACACACTGCCTCCGTCCAGAAATGGACTTGGTTTCACTGCTAAGAGATACGATCGTCGCGGGAAAAACGCCATAACTCCGACTCGTATATGGCGGCAATGCACAGGTGCATGTGCACCGTTCTGCCCCCTTTCCACCTCCACCAGGAGAAGCCGATCGAAACCGCACGCAGAATTTCAATTGTCGTCAGCTCACACTCGGATCCGAAGCTTCTTTCTTTCACTCAACCCTCTTACCTGCCTTTGGTCCCATCAGCGTCCTTGTCCTTATGCTCTCACGCGGTACGTGTCCCTCTTTGTTGTATTCCCCCCATTTTTTTTAAACCGATCGTCCTTTCCGCTTTTTCGCTGACTTATATACGCCTTTTTCCTCTTTTTCGCACGTAACCTTCCCTTCTTTTCCACGGCGCACTCTACCACGACTTTACGCCATTGATATTGCATTCGGGTACACTTATTTACTGTGTTTTATTTGCGTACCACTTACGGTACTTTTTGTTTTTGCCTTGGATTTCCGCGAATCTTAACGTCTGGGGAGTTTCTCGGTAAGAGACTTAATTAAATGATGATGTTTTATTTAATTAGATTTTTTTGACCGTATTATACCTTATTTTATATTGGTATTGTTTTATTTGTTTACATTCGTCTGGACTCGTTAAATCACGAGGTGAACAATTAACGAACCTGTTTCATTTTCAACGAATTTAATCTGATTTTTTTTTGGTGGTATTTTTGAAAGTCACCACGGGAAGTACGACCTAAAACGTTTTTTAATTCCGTACCAATTTCCATGGTCTGCTTTTCCGTTTGTATATTTCTTATTTATCTGGCTATTAATAGGTCCCGACGGGAACGCCCCGGTCATTATATTTCGGCGCCTAAAGGGAAAGGAAAATAAGACATTGACAGATGGCATCGAAAAACCTCAAAACCCGAAACATCATTCATCTGGATGCACTCGTCTCCCTTGACAGTTACATCCTTCGTTTATTATAAACTCCAGATTTCATACACTTTCCTCCAATATAATTTTCATCATCGGCATTTTTCAAAATGCTTATATGAAAATTAATTACCTTGAAGGCTCCGACCGTTTGTTTCATTTTCAATTAACATTTCAATTTTGTAAATGACTTTCAAATATTCATGGATTGACACGCAATTACGACTCTCGATAATTTATCGTTCTTTTTACTCCTTTTCTACGTCGGAATTGTTTTATTCCTTGTGCATTTTCCCGACAGTCCCTCTTATTTTCCGTGCGCGCCTCGTAAAATTCACGCCGTAAAAATACAAAGGCTCGAATAACATAGCCAACAAACCAGTTTACTATTTTTTACAAGTTATTCTCATTGATTATATCTCGCATAGGTGGTCGTATATATTTCAACGGAGTGCAAAAATAGTAGGGCTCCACGACAGGACAGAAGGACTAAATGACAGTCAGGAAGAACGCATATTCAGGATGATGAGGACATTAGTATGATGATCAATGATGGTAATCTAATGGATTGTTGAATAAAAATGCCGATGACGCTCTTATGTCATGTTATTGGTAGACATGATGACGCTTATGAGGTGTCATGATGATTGGATTGATGATGATGCCAAAGCCAAGAAGACGATGTCAAAAAGAAAAAACATGCAAGACAATAATAACTACAAGGAAAGAGATTCTGATGACAAAATTGGCAGCGATAAAGTAAAGAACAACAGGTTTAAAATGATAATGACGAGAGAATCAATGATGATGCCAAAGAAATGATCAACAGTTGGAGTGCAAAAAAATTTTACGAATTTTAGCAGTAATTTCTTTTTTCATTTTGCAACGGTCAAAACATTTTTGAGCACGGAGCATGTGTTTTAGCGCATTCGAATAATTCAGACGTGCGGGAAATCGCATTTCCGACACTAGTAGAAGACGCAGGTTTATTTCTAAAATTATATTATTCATTTCATTCGCTCCTCCAGGTGTAAATTCTCTCGCCGATCACGCCCGAAGCATCGAGAATTCCTGAATGAAATAATGAAAACAAATACGAGTCGTAAAACGCGTAAAGTAAAAAACTCGTAGTGGCACCCGAGGCGAGGGCCTAAATCAACATGACAATTAAATCGAAGTACGCGTCGAATTAAAAATTTACGACGAAAACTCTCCACCCAAGCGTATCGCCATGAAATATCTCCAACGCCCAGAAATGAAGTAATCTGTAATCTAAGATTAATAAAGTAAACTTTGCTTCATTAGGCGAGCAGAGGTTACGCAGGTATTACGGGCGTAAATCCTAGGCGAGTTAACGACTGAATGAATATTCCGGCTTCATTCAAGAAATCGTCGACTTAAAAATTCGACTCCCACCTCGCGATGCTGGAAGGAGCAAAAAAAAATTGCCGCCTCCTCCCCCTCGTCCTTGACGTCGATTCTCGACTGTAAATGATAATATTTAGCCTCGATTTTTTCCGTCGACCACGCCGGAATGAATCGAAAACGATCGTAAAACTCGTCGGAGGGAATGGAAATGAATGGACGCGGGCTTCTTTCGAAATCCCAAGTCTCTCCGGCTTTCATTCAGCTCTTCGCTCGCCCACGCACGACTCGCGCGTGCGACGTAATCGATATGTGAATGCATGCGCCGGGGCGGCCGTAGGCCGCACGTAACGAACGTACACGAGCCGTACGACTCGGCTCGATTTCAACCTTGCGTTTAGAGAAACTTATTCCTTCCTACGTTTTTTAACGTCGCCATCGATTCCGGTTGGTCGTCGGGTTTCGGCCACGTGCCGTCTTCCGATGAGTTCCGGAAACGACCGTGGCGGGTTCCTAAACACCATCCAGATTATCGAAATTCGAGTACCTTAATACCACCGTGAAAAATTAGAGACTATTTTTAAAAGGGGCGCAATAAAGTCAAGTAGTACGGAAGTGCAACGGCAGATGGCGCTGCTGGTGAGCGTCGCATGGCTTTCTCGCAAGGACAAAAGACGACCGGAAGTTATTAAACCGTCTAGACCACGGAATGTACGAGTAAAAAATATAATCTATTACAATATTAACAGCGCTCAGTTATAACAAGCTCAGCGTAACTATGCGCATAAACTAGTCGCATAAAATCTAAAGTACCCCATTAATCATTTCCAAATCAAATACTCGAAGGTATTCGCTTCAAAGTTAATTTCTATATATAGGTAATTTTTTTATCAACTAGCCAGGCTTAATCGACCGATATTGATAACCCGTTATACCAGTTCCAGATGATTTTTGCGCGAAGGCTTATTCGAGTGTTTTTCGAATAAAGCGGCGATCAATTTGACCCATTTACCTCGTACGCGCGATTCAATTGGAAATTATATATACATATAGCCAGAGTATAAAATCCGTCGGAACGTACCGAATTGGCTTTGAATAATAATTTCTCTCGATGCATTTCGATCGACGTATCGAAGCTTTCTCTCGCGTTTGATACTGGTTTCGGAGCAGGAAATAATTTATCTCTTTCAATTGTCTATTGTTGCGTGCTTATTGACAAATACGAGCGTTTATTTTCTCGTTAACGTATATCAACTCGCTCGGTTCTGTACGAGGGACGTTTTTATCGCGCCTCTCGGGCAGGTGTGCGTGGCGGCGCGCGTTTCTAAATTTTTCTTTCGCCTCGTTTAATATGTGCGAAAATGTAAAGTGCAATAAGATAAGACTGAATTTAGATAAGAATGCATTCTTTAAGTGTTTACGTGGATTGTATGATTAAGTAGAGGAATGAAAGAAACGATTTCTCAAATGCATTTTCGCGTAATCTTAACGAGTGCTGATATCGATACATTAATCTTGGCTAATTATCATGGCTATCGGAACGTTTGAACTCGGAGACATGGATCTAGTATGTTTATTTAAATAAATGTCGTCATTAATCCATAGACATGTTGGTACTTGAATGGTGATTTCAATGACTTTGATGAGGACTGAAAATAATGAAACGTGTCTTTATTTTAGGTAATGAATCGAATGATACCGATGGAAAACATAATGCCAGAAGTATTTTCAAAATATGATTCACATGTTAGCCAAACTAGGAACAGTGTCGATGGATTATAAACGATAGCGGTTTCATGATTGGCATGAAGATTAACAACCGTGATGTCCTGACGTTAAATAATGTCATTGATGTGTTTAAAACTTATGATGACGCCATTTGTTACGATGATCAACAATACTGACTGTGCAATGTCAATCTAAATGTGAACTATTTTCATTTGAATTTGGCTTCCTTTCATTTTGGTTAGTCTGAATGTATGTAACTATTTGGTTTTGCTAATAACTAATTGATGATTCATATTTTATCGACAATTATTCCGGATCTAAATTTCTGATGAATCGAATGCATTAACGGTAAATAGAGACCAGATTTAAGGTAGTAAGTATTTTTGGACTATTATTCATATGCTAGCTAATCTTGTACCAATGACAATTCCCACATCCCGAATGATGACGGGATCGTGGCGATGATGATGGAGCAGGATGAAAAATGTCTTGACGCTAGGCAATGTTAACAAAGTGTGTAAAAATAAGGATGAGGACAAATAATAAAATTAGAGAGGGCTTTTAACCTATGAAGTAATTGCTTACCGATAGTAGGCCTCCACGACAGGACAGAAGGACTAAATGATGATCAATGATGGTAATCTAATGGATTGTTGAATAAAAATGCCGATGACGCTCTTATTTCATGTTATTGGTAGACATGATGACGCTTATGAGGTGTCATTGGATTGATGATGATGCCAAAGCCAAGAAGACGATGTCAAAAAGAAAAAACATGCAAGACAATAATAACTACAAAGAAAGAGATTCTGATGACAAAACTGTCAGCGATAAAGTAATGAACAACAGGTTTATAATGACAATGACGAGAGGATCAATGATGATGCCAAAGAAATTATCAACAGTTGCTGGTCCTAATGCACCAATGCGTTGTGACAAATGATGATGACAAAACATATACACCATGATCAGTGACATCAGTGGCGTTCAGGATAATAACAGGAACAAGGACCGTGATAAAGATGTTATTGGAAGTGATGAAGAAAGAAAAACTATCACAATCGTAACGATGATAACTAAAGGATCGATGATGCCAAAGACAACATGACGTTAAAAATGCCGATGGAAATAATTCAAACATAACCAGAATCAATGACGTTCCAATAATGTACATAAATACAGTGATGAGGACAGGGACAACTAAGATTAATGAATTAGAAACGATGGATACAAACCATGCCGAACTGAGAAAACACGAAAAACATTAGTGATGATAAAGAAAGAGACGTTGCCAGAATAAAAAAAACATTACAATGAGGACAATTTTTGGCGTTCAGAGTATTGTTGAGGATAAGGACCGTAATGAAGATATTATTGTAGATGCTGAAGGACTAAATGACAGTAAGGATCCAAACGATGATCACAGAATCATTGATGATGCCAACCACGGCGTTAAAAAGGAAAGGCGCGGAAGATAATGATACTGACGTTAAAATAAATGAAGCAGTAAATAATAGTAATAACCACAACGATGATGGATCGATGATGATGCCAACAGGACGATAAAAATGACGGTGGATGGAAATAGTTCAAACATAACCAGAATCAATGACGTTTAAATAATAATGTACATAAATACAGTGATGAGGACAGGGACAAGAAGGATTAACGGATTAGAAACGCTTCAAGATCGATGACGTCAATCCAAACCGCATCAAATGCCATTAATAATCTACATTTATTTCCTGACGTACCAAGCGGGAAGACGAGCGTAAAATTTTAACTATCCGGCCAAAAATGGAAAAGACTCGAGCTCGCCAAAATCCATAAAATTTCGAAATCACTTCATCCGTAATATTAAGATACGGTACGAAAAGAGTGAATTAATCGCGTGCCGTATATCATGGGGCCAGACAAAAAGCTCGTAGATGCCTCGAGATAAGATTAAATCATTCTAAACACCTTCTAAATGGCGACCACACGTACGTAGAAGCATACATCACTTCTGTGCGACCCGATAATAAAAAACGACCGTAGTTTCCCAATTCAATTAAATAAAGTAAGGATCGAAGTCGAAATTATTCAAACTAGTCTCCGAGGGATATAAATCGTAGAGACTCTCGGAAGAGCGCATATTCAGGATCGAAGCTGGATGCTGGAGAGTTATGAAGCGGAAGAGAGTGAGAGAGGTATAACTGGGCATCATCGGTTATAAGAGAGAGATACCAGAGGAGAAAGGGAGAGAAGGTGCAAGAAGTCGTAGCGAGACTAGACCGGAGGTCTCGATTATGATAAAGCGTGGGCTCGCCCACACTCGCCCTTCGCTCGTTCATTCATAAACTCAACTCTCACCGAGTCCTCTCTCACTCCTAGAAGAGATAGTTGCTCGAACGTAAAAGCCAAGCATGAACGAATGTTTATGTGTTTGTGTGTGTGTGTGTTGCTTCTTTATGCATACTAAATCATGCTCGTAGGACACACTCCAACGGACGACGGAGCGTGCCGGTCGATCTGCCATTGGCTGGAGGCTCGAGTCCGCGACTACCGTCTGACTTTGAAATAAGGTTAACGATTAAACCGGCGATAATCGTACGTTTCGTAATAAATCAATACGCGTTTGGCGCACCTAATGATAACGGTGGGGAAAACCCTTCCTTTTTCCACCTCACCGGCGTAAATAGAGGCTTACGCGTTCATTTTCCCCCCCGCATTGTGCAAACTTTTCTGTAAGGACGCAACCTAGACGATTGTATTCGCCATTTTTTGTTCTCGTGGATTTTTTGCCGCTCGGGAAAAACACGGCAATTATTTAACGAGACGTTTTCGAAAGACGGAGAGATGATTAATTGGAACTGGAAAGAGCGGACTGTAAAATTTTGCATCGGTGATTTATAGTCGATGTTTAACTCGGTAGGAATACAAGATACATCGATAAATCGGCAATACATCGTCTTAAGTCATTATTAATTGCGAATAATAAACGTCGCTTAGTAAACTAGTAAACACAGCGATACCGATCTAAATTAGTAGCTTCTTTGTTTCAGTAGCGTTAAATAAGCTTTACTAATTGTAATGAAATGATGATTTAATTACAACCTGATACTAATTTAGTTAGTCGAGATTTATGAGTTAATTTCGTACAAGTGACGTATGAGGATGTCAATATGCAAATCGGCATGACGAAGTTAGGAAACGTCCGTTTCTTACTAAATCCAATTTACAAAATTCATTGTTTAGACTACTGACGGCGAACTTTCGAACGGCGAAGTTTCGTGCCGCGCCCAAAAATGAATAAACCATTGCATCCCTGCACGCGAGGCGACAGGGCGTAACCGACTGAAATTTTAAATGTAAACTACATTTAAGCACCGACGATTACCATGAAACAGCGTTTGAGCGGAACAATTTTTGAAAAATCACGACTCATCTTACTAAAAACCCTACTATATTAGTAATGCCATCCTCCTCCAAATTGTGGGCAGGGAAAATATGACAGGCGACTGATGTCGATATTACAATTCATCGATATTTTATTCCAGGAAAGTTTAATTTTAGAATACAAAAAAGAGACCGGAAAAACATCATACGATATAAATTTTACAAGGTTTTTAAACGACCATTATACGGAGTTTAACCTATTAGCCAATTGCAGCGCTCGAAAGTAGCGCCATCCGTGGACGACCGCGAAAGAACAAACGGCGCGAAATTCAAAATTGACTAGAATTAAAATAATAAAAATAACAAAATTTCTTAATCATATAGACTTTTTAAATGTTCTCCTGTGCACTAAATATCACAATAATCGCGTATATCTGGAAATAATTTAAAAAACTCAACACGCTAATAAAGTATGTATAGATTTATGGTTTTCGTGAAAATTAATAAATACTAGTTTACAGGCATTAAGCGGGTGTCGAATCGAAAAAATTGTTGGAAACACGCGTAACGGCTATCAATCGAAACGTATTGGTCCGTGAATTCATAAATATTGCGAAATGCATTTACGCTGCGGTAAATCGAGCGTTAATTTACGAGTTTGCGATAAAACGAATATATCAATGAAACGCGATTACATTATTATTTTCGCGGACAAGTAATACCTGGCCTCGCGCAAGTTTCTCCCTCCTTTATTTTAACTGCGCGAAATCGTAATCGTCGTTGGGATTTTTAACGACCGCGGTAAAGGGGAATAATTTACGACATTTTTATTCGGGTCGGACGGCCGATTTCGAGCGATCCTCACGGAAAATGCCGGGCGCGGGCGCCCACACGCTTCACCGATTATTGCCGTGCCGTGATTCGTTCTGCAAAAAATCGGTGGTGGGGGAACGGCGAATGAAAATTTATTTTCACGATAGGAGCATGCGCCGACGTGATAAGTCTTCGAGTGACACAATGAATGGTTAACACGCGGCTTTCCGAGCGCACTGCCAATTACGCCACCGAAAATGCGCAGCTGCGGAACGCCAAGCACGCTGATAAATTAATGTCCCTCTGCGGTTGGTTTGTTGTGCGAACCTACACATACGTACACTCATATTCAATTGAAATCGCGATTGAAATTTTACAAAAGATGTTACGTCGTGCGACGGCCGTTTTTCATTTGTCCCCCGCCGTCGTCGCCGGGGCGCCCGTCCTCCATTTTTGACGGTATAAATAAATAAATTCCTCGGACATTCCGAAGCGTTATGGCGATAATTATTTGGAAATAGTTATTATCTTGCCGGGTTTCTTTAAGTGGGCATTTTTTATACGCGGCCCGTTGCGACACGGAAATTTAGTGCGTAATAGCGACGTTTATCGCTCATTTTTACCTTTTTCTTCGAGGCTGTCATTTGTCAAGAAATGTTTGTATTTTTCCATCCAAACTTTAGTATTGTAAATTTGTCACTAACCGATTAAAAAATTGTGATTTCTATATTTTTTTAATAAAAGAAAATTGAGGTCGCGTTATTTTGTTTCACCATTACGATACGTATATTAATTACTTTTAATTCCGTACCGCTTTCTTCGCGCGTTTTATATTCTCGCTAATTAATTCCTCAAATTAGCGTCATAATAAATAAACCAACAGCAGTTCGTAATGCAACAGCATCTCAATTTTGCGCTTAATTTCCGCCATTACACGTTGCTCGATTTTTGGCGAATTCGATATTAAAAATATGGGAGTGTAATGCATTTTGCATCGGCAATAACAATTCCGCGTTTATGAAAGTAACAAATTTCATAATGGCTGGGACCAACAAGTTGATAGTCGGGAAATAATTAAATGAATTCGACCGACCGGGCATTGAAGTCTCTCGCTCGAGCTCTTATGCGGCGATTTCGTGAGTAAACTCGAGTGTGCTCTTCGGTGTTTTGACGTGAACAAGCATTTATTTTTGGTTTTATTGATGTAGTTGGGAATTGTAATAAAAATTCAAATATTTTAAAAGAAATAATTAGATATTAGAATTTTTTAAACTAATGACAGCAGTTGAAAAAAAAACTTTTTTATTAAGCTAAGAGAATAAATTGAGATGTTGGTACAAAAACAACTTGAAACTTGCGGATGTATATTAAAAAAACGCGTTATTACTTAACATATTAATTACAAACTGACTCTAAAAAAGAAAACAAGAAACATTACGTAAAGGAAAAACAACCTTTCGATAAAAACACCGTATAATTAGCGATTTCATCTGGTTTCTCGCCAGTTTTTCAAGTGGTTTTTGCAGTTAACACCATAATCGTTCTTATTTTAGGTTTACCTTTATCACGCTTGATGCGCCGGCAAATCGCGCACATACGCCTACCGCAGTGCTGCCTCTCCGGCTTCTGTTCCGTATCCAAGGTAACCATTGTTAATGTTTAAAAATACGTTTTTTTTTTGTACAACTATAAACAGTTTTTTTTTTTAATTGCACACTGTCCCGCAGGTGATCAGAGAATCTCTACTTCGAGTCTCCCTTCGTCATACGTTAGTTTATTGCACAATGTTTTATAAGCACTTAAGCCGCTGTCACATGTTTTTACGATGACACTCGGCTCTCATTTTCTTTAGCCGTTGACTAGACCATTGAACGTCGCACTCGTCGCGGGCTCGAGAGCCTCTCGCCGAATTCGCTCTTCGTTTCGGTTCCTGCGTAAAGACAGTTAGTTAATACTTTTTTTTCCTTCCTTCTCTTTTTTTTTTTAAGAAACGAGTTTGAAACTCCAAAAATATTTCGTAAGAGTTCCAAATTCGCTTCGTTAAAAAAAAATATCATCGAGTGTATTTTTAGACACCTTGGATCGATTACAGTCTCATCGTCGTTTTTATTTCTTTAACCGCGTTCTTTCACTCCCACGTTTTACCTCCGTCTTGTCGGTTTTTAATTAATACGTTCCAGTTTTCTTTAAATTCGTACCGTTAAACAAAAAAAAAAATTATATCCTACGTGGTTTTCGTTGCACATTATTGTAGCTTGAAAATATGTTCCGAGTCATTCGTCCCATTAATCGACGGATTTCGCGCGTTGGTTTTTCATCATGTCGCATGTGTACCTTCGATGCAGAAAACACTCGTTAATTTTTATAGCGATGGCACACGGGAGCATCCGACGTAATGACTTTGAAGATTAATTAAATTGAATCGAGCTTAATTAACCGTGGCGATTCGCGTGGCCGGTGCATAACATGCGATGGACAAAATCTAACAAACAATTCGTTTTTTATATTTTTGAAAAATTTTTATTAGTGCATGCTCTAAAAAAATGTTCACACAAAACAATCGAAAAACAGCAAGAATTTTTTAAGCTTTCAAAAACACACAAAACCAACAAAAAACTTGAACTACCTTTTCGAATTTCAATTTCTTGAAACATTGATTACATTTTTTTTTCCACAAATCGACCGACCAATTAGTCCCGGTAGAGATTTTCGATCATGAGAAAAGTATCATTTTTTACCGCACGATTAATATCGTAGTTCACCGCGCGTGATTTAATTCGCTGATTTTACGGGTGCGATAGTACGCGCTTCATTAGCCGGAGGTTTTTCGGTGGCCAGAACTGGATTTTGCCTGGTTGCTCTTTAATTATATCCGTGTACAACTTTTACGTTTCATATTTTTCGATGGTTTTATTCGAAGCTTTCTTGTTATTTGTCGCGTTTGTCGCGAGTAAATTGTTGCAAACGTTCCCGGTTTATTGCGACTCCGTTAATTCCACGAGTTTTCGGAGTCTTCTGGTCCGGAGTTAACGATTTTCAATTATTTTTTGACGATGAGAATCGATCCATGGTAAACCAAGTCACATTATTTGAACACACCATTCGTTGTCATCCGTAAAAATCCAGGTTTTGAGTCGGCATTCGGGTATATCCTTCAAAAATCCTCAGTCACTCGCGAGATCACGATGCGTGACATGCACGACGGCACACGTGCGCGGAATGCCGAAAAAATCGGATGTTGCACAGTAGGGTTCACTTCTCCAAATTACTTCCGACTGTCTACTTAACGTCGTTCAACAGTATTTTACGATCGGGCCCCGAAAAAATAATGGATTTCGGAACACATTTTTTTTTCACCATCCAAGAGTGTTTATGGCACTTCAGAAGGGCTGTTTTTTTATAACGTCCTTGGGACCACGCACTTTTCGAAAAAAAAACCAGTTGTTTCGGACCCGTTTGTTTACACGGTAACGCGTGGGCCTTAAGTGAAAAGCACCGATGGAAAAGGCAACAGGTCCGCGTAGGTGGGTCCGTTAATCGCGACTGTAAGTGCAGGACTTGCGCGGGTGTTTAAAAAGCGTCAAGTATATGACAGGCTCGAGCGGCCGGTCGGTCGGTTGGTTTCGGACTGAAGCTGCGTGCGGCCCGTCGTTCGGTCCTGGCGCACGGGGCCACGTGACGGGCCCTTGCGGGAGGTAGAGGACTATACGGTATATACACAACTCTCGTCCGTGTGCGAGACACATGTGCCGCGTATATGCGCCACCCGGCGGTGGGAGAGAGAGGATCGACGCGTTACCAGCTCCCGATCATGCGAGTCGCGCGAGGCGGAGGAGAGGAGACCGGTCCATTTTACCCGGGGGTGCGGGTGGGGCAGGGAACGCACCGTCGTCGGGCGCTCGACCGGGCCCCTCGGTGGGAGGCGTGGGAGGACGCGGCGTGCGGTGGGAGACAAGCAGAGAGGGATCCGATACGACGAGAGGGAGAGGTGAAAATCGTCCAAGGGAGTGCAGACGAGATCAAGCGCGAGACTCGATCTATACCCCAGACAGAGAAATTCGAACCTGAAAGAGAAAATACGAGAGGCGGAGTTTTGATTCCAATCATTATGAAACATTTTTTTTATAATGACTTTCTAAGAAATTTTTGTTACTTACAAAAAATTATATAAAATTACTAAAATACAGTAAAATTACAAATTTTTCTTATAATTTTACAGTTCATTTGGAATGTTATAGCATTATTTGTCATATACAATGCAAATGATAAATGTATATAGTAAACGTATATTATATGACTGCTTATTGTGGGTATGACCACAAAATGTTTACGTCGTGCACGTATGTTATTTTTATCCAAACTTACGTTTAATAAACGTGTAATAAACGTATAATAAACGACAGTCTTTATTGGGATCGTTTGTATTGTACATGTTAATTACAAGAAAAATTTCTAAACTCTGATTCGAATCATTATGAAACATTTTTTTTATAGTGAGTTTCTAAGAAATCTTTGTTAAAAAATTACCAAAAATTATGTGAAATTACTAAAATACAGTAAAATTAGAAATTTTTCTTATAATTTTTACAGTAAATTTTGAATGTTATATCATTATCTGTACACATACAATACAAACAATCCCAATAAAGACTCTGTCGTGTATTATACGTTTATTATACGTTTATTACACGTTTCTTACACGTAAGTTTGGTTAAAATAGAATTTGTGCACGACGTAAACATTTTGTGGTCATACCCACAATAAACAGTCTTACAATATACTTTTACTATATACGTTTATCATATACGTTTTTAATACGTATATATAATACGAAGTGTATTTTAATACATAAAAAAACGTTAAAATTTGATACGAAATAGTTGGTTTTTACAACGTATGCAAAATCGATTTCATATATACGGTTGACAAATACGTTAAAAAGACGTTGAACACAAATTTCATTTCACGCTTCAATCAGAATAAATGTTTGTAATGTTTCTAAAAGGTTTTGTGAATTTCTCAGATATGAAACGTTTTGAAAACGTTTTTATAATGTTTTGTAAACGTTGCAGACACGAAACGTTTTCAAAACGTTTCTAGACCGTTTTGTAAACGTTTCTAGAGAAGTTTGCAATCATTGCAGATACCAAATATTTTGTAAACGTTATTGCAAAGTTTTGTAAACGTTGCAGGCATGAAACGTTTGGTAAACGCTTCTATGACGTTTCAAAAACGTGTCGAACATTTGGTGCTAGGCGGGGTGTGTTACACATATATTGACTTTTGTTTGGAAGAATCATGTTACAAATTATGTTGATTGTCGACATTAAAAATGTTAAAATTTGAGTAAAAGTACACCGGTTATAAAACGTATTTATAAACCGATTTAATATAGAGTTGACAAATACATTAGTAAAACATTGCACACAAACTTAATTTCACGTGTTTTTTCATGTATTTCGATTTTGATTTAGTAAAGTCATATTGCAAATTATGTTTATTACCGGTATACTTTTAATTAAACATAAATGAAATATGTTTGTTAGTTCTCAAATTTTCGAACTGAGAAAGCTTCAAACATAACGTTTTTTATGCGGATATTGACACATGATTTTCATCTGCCTTTAAACGTTAAAAGCACTATGTTTATTCTACATTAAACCAAATTTAAACGTTTATTAAACGATGGATCATTATGATGGGGTCAAGTTAAAGTTTCAAAAACTTTTGTTTCTTTTATTGCTTCGAACATGTAAAAATTTCGAATTAAATTTTCTTTTTAATTTCGTCGTTAGTATTTGGAAACAAACGGGCAATTATTTCACTAAGCAAATACTAAATTGTTAAATGCTTCTTCTTTTTACAACGTCATTCATTTCGTGTCAAATATTTTTTATAATAACTTTAATGTTTTTATTTTAACAAAAATATGATATATTTTTTACAAGATATTTTCTCTTCGTGAACGTCGATAGAATATTCATTCCTTTTATCTTCTTATATTCAATTTGACTAGCTAATAAAATTGAGTAATAAACGTTTGTAGCCTTGTAGGGTTGAATTATACTCACAAATTTTGTTGAGATTTAACTTTTTAGATTATCAGAAATACTCAATTTCAAAATATAATAAATTTGAAGATTTTGTACTTTTACTGGTTTTGTTCATATTGTTTTTATGTGGAAAACACTTCAATTCATAACAAAATAAGACACATAATAAGAGATCGACATCGTACGTCATGTAATGATGTGAAACAGAGTTACTGCTTCTGTGTAATTATAGAATATTTTAAAGCAACAAACAGTCAAATGTATGTGACTGCTGGTGGAATAGTTTTGTTCTTTTTGGATATTTGTTGCTCCGAATTATTGGAAGATTTAAGTATAAGGGAAAAATAGTACATTAAATTTGACTGGACAGCATCCAATACTAGTTAGTACTGTTGATGGAAAGAGTTTTGAGGTGAACAATTTCTTAAAAGAATTAAACAAAATCTTCAATAAGCCACGATTGCAATGACTAACTTGGAGTCAACTTCTGACTTAATACAGAAGATAAATTTCTAGAAACGTTTAATAAAAAAACATTTAAAAAATGTGACCCAGACAAATATTGCAAAAAAAATAACGTATAAATTAATTGTGATTTTAGAGTATAAATTCTAATTTCTCTTGATCAAAACAACGCCAATACAACAAATTTGATATTAAATAAGTTAATCACCATACCAAAAGTAAAAATTTGTTCCTATGATATAGTTATTTTCCCCTTAGTAACAGCGCACTATCACCTTATTTTAAGATAGAAATTCAAATTCAAACCGAAAACATGAGAAGAGAAATTTTTATTTAAAACTTTCCTTGTATAAAATACGTAAATATTTATTTCAGAAAATTACAATATATTTTAATCCACCTTAAACCGATTGGCTAAAAAAAGTTCTAAACCAAAATATATTTTCTGATAAAAATGATCAAAGTCAGGTATGTCCACAAAATATTGAATTCTACTTTTTTCATAAATTTATTAAAGATATGGAAAACTTTTATGTAATTGTTGAAAAAACAATATTTATAAACTTTCTGAATATTGTCACAAACTATAAAACATTCTTGAGAAACTTTGTAAGATTGTAAAAATCTCCAGGAACAGACAAAATTTCATATTTACTAAATAAATTAGAACATTACCGACAATTTAAAAAGAAAAGGTCAGAAATAATCCGAACATGTCCATAAAATAGTAAAAAAGTAAATGACTATATAAAAAAGCATTGTTTATTTTGAAAAATTTATTTTGAAATCGCGTGAGTTTTAATTTGAAACGTTCGTGAGAAGTAATAGAAAATTATTGGAAAAGTGTAAAAAGATACTGTATTTCAATGCAGTTTATAATATTTTTTTATCACCTCATAATTTATTTGTATGTAAATTTGAAATACAATTACTCAAATATTCATATCCCATTTTTTGAATATCTGCTAAAAAGTATCAACAATTATTGACAATATTTCGAAATTGTCAAATACTTCACATGGATAAGAAATATTTTTTAAGTTAGTTTTCTTCCCCGCAGTAATTTAAAATGATAATTTGAATCCTCGTGTCTTCTTTTTCGAATGCATTTAAATTAAAAATAAAATTGAATAAACCGGAATCCAAAAACACTGAAAACGCATGAATGTATTTGAATACATGGCGCAGAAATTACAATGTTATTTTTCAATACGCGTTAATGTATAAACAATAACATGTGTAATACTGCAATTATGAATGCATTTTCAATTGTACTTTCTTCGTTTTGTCGATCATTTATTCAGGATGGTAAAATAAAACTACCTCAGCAATTAACGTTTCAGAAATTATTCCCAAGCATCTATTTATGGCAAAATTTAAACAAAACTATGAATACAACATTATGGATAAATTAGACAACTCACTGCATGTATTTTACAGAAAATTACTGAATTTAGAAATAAGAGATACTCATTACAAGATGCATAACCCCAGTAACTTGCAGATAATATTAAAAACAGTCTGGACGAAGACCCACAAGAGTTCGAAACGAAGCAAAATAAACTATATTTAATAAAAATCGGATATTTATTTTACCAGCCTTCCAAATAAATGACCGACAAAACGAAGAAAGTGCAATTGAAGATATTTTCACTTCCATCGAAAAACACATTCAATTTATAATTATATATGCCTTTGAATGCATGTTGAGGAGTTTAAAGTGTTATTTTCCAATCCATAAAAATCAACAAAAAATAAAAAAATTTATTTCACTCTGTGAAAATAAAAAGATTTGTTTTTTACATTTTCTTTACATTGAAATTCAATACGAAGCAGAGCGAATTTGAATGCATTAAAAAGGATTAAAATTTCTAATGGACTTCAATCCATTTTAGATTACTCAGTCTCTACATTTCGAATTAATTGTTAATTTTTTTAAAATTAAGATGTTATTGAACATTTAATCAAATTAAACTCGAAAAGTAGAAAAATTATCTACATGCGAAAAAGTACTTCTGTTTCAGGTTCAGTGTCCAAAGAGAGTTTTTTAATCTGCTTCTAGTTGTCAAAATTGTTCCTAATTGATCATAAAGAGTGTCGAAAAACTGAATAAACATATTTTAAATTTAAATTCTGTGTGATACTTTCAGTAAAAAATATTAGTACCAAAATTGAAGATGAGGTATCGAATTCAAGTGTTGAGTCACTGAATTTTTCGCTAAAAAAACACTTTTCTCACAAATACATTTCCTGAAGTTTATGTCGACGAGTTAGTACCGATTATTCAATATTTTTAAGCCCTACAAGTTATTCTTATGAAATTTTGACCTACGATGAATATTTTTATATAGTAAAAGTCACCTAAAGAGGAAAAATATGGATTGATATTTGCAGTTAATGACATATTACATAAAAGGCGTTGTGGAGCTTAAAAAGACGACGAAATCGATAAAAATTGAGCCTTTTAATGCCAGAGAATCATGAAACAATGTATTTTTTAACACTCCGGGAGTAGAACTCGATTTTGCGCCCTGCCGTTTTTGCCTTTTAGGGCGCAAATAAATTGTCGAGCTCCGCCCCGTATTAAAAAATATCGTATGGAACTCGAGCAAAATATTGATCTTCGACGAGTAAACAGTCACACTCGCTTCGCTCGTGCTATAAACTTCGCACTCGTTGAATATCGGTAATTGCGACCTTGTTATATAATATACTATTAAATCTTTCTCTTTGCGTATTGTGTATCATATATACCTTTTTGGCAGCTGTAAGGTGGAAATTTTAGTTTCTATCGTCACAATTGAAAAATAAGACATTTAAAAAAAATTAGAGTCATAGGAAAATCATGTTCGATCTAAATATTTATAAACAAGTTGAAATGAAGATATTCATCCGGAAAGTCATTTTTTTAAACAATTATAGAAAAGTTTCTTTCTCTGTCTTCCATATTTCATTTTTGTCAACAATTATTATTCAAAGTATCAAAACAAACTGAGATTTTTATGACACATAAAAAATCTGCAAAATCAATTTTTACCAAAAAAAAGTCTAAATCCTTAAATTTTCAATGATTTTGAGTATTTTTAAATGAGTTTGAAGGGATACTTACCCCATGGGGTTTCTTAGATTTGGTCTCGAAGAATTTAAGCCTTACCACAAGATGTGAGAAAATGAAGAAAAAAGAATACCATAAAGGAAAAAGATCATTTATTTGAAGGCAATGATTATAGTATTGTTACCATATGACTTGCGCATATGACTTAGAAATATGTCATTATTGCAGTTTTGTGAAAATAATTTGTTAATAATATTTACAAATACACCACTTATACAATACAACACTTTTCGATAGTTTTTTTAGATACGTTTATTTATGTAAAATATTATACCTGTATATTCATTTTTTAACGATTTTGTAATGTTTAAAACACGTTTCATATTACAAACGCAAGCTATAAACATATATCATAAACGTATATTATACTACTGTTTTATGTACGTGTTACCACGAAACGTTCACATTGTAAACGTTAACATACTGTTTTTAAACCAAATTTACATGTCATAAACGTATATTAAACGTTAGTGTCTTTATTGGAATTGATTAAACGGTTCATATTGGTGTTTCGTTTAGTAAATGGATAATAAACGTTTAAAATATTTTCAGATTAAAACTGGTATAGATCGACTATTATTAACGTACGTTATCTGTGAGTAAATTTAAACGTTTTTTATATACGTATATTTCTATACAATTTTACACCGTTATTAAATGTACCTTAAACTTACGTTATTTGCTTACGATTTTTTTACCCGTAAAATACCTTTCGTACAATCACGTATTATAAGCATATATGATAAAGGTACATTAAAGGATAGTTTAATAAACGCATTTCCAATTAACGTTTATATCCTATACCTAAACTAAGTTTAAATAAAACTTACGTTTAATAAACGTATATTCCATATGTATAACTCTTTACACTGATGCAGAAGTTGTCTTAAAGGTCACATTAAGTGCTCATTCTATGTAAAGCAGAGGACATCCAACATTTTAAAGACTAAACATCTTAGAGAGCTCTGAATGAAGTCTTTCTGCGATGATTTTGTTGAGTTACATGATGAAATTTATGCTTGACGCGTCAATAAATGATTGAAAATATCATATGATACCAAATATTATAATGACAAGGGTTGATGATGACACTGGATATCAGTGCATTGCGCAAAAGTCGAAAATAGGGTTAATCAAATAATGAAAGTATTTCCGGTTTCGTGATGAACTATTTGTTTTCGTACGTTTCTCACTTCACGTGCACGGAAAAATCTATTTTCGGAGCTAATGATATTAAAATGAATTCCAGACGACACGCCGAGGAGGAAAAATTCCAAAATACACTCCCCATGGAGGATTTACGCAACGTGTCAGAATCACGAAAAATGGCAGATTTCTACGGTAATAACAGAAAATCGATTATAAAACGTAAGACCGAAAAATTTTTCTCACGTAAGACAACGAAAAAGAAATCCGCAAAAAACAACGGGAAGACGCGCGCGAAGGAAATGGTGCGCATCCAAATATACGCCAAGCACTCGAGGCGACAGGAACGATAAAAAGCGGTGAATTAAGTACCGAAATAAGGCATGTTATATAAAGCAGATAAAAACGCTATGTGCGAAACGCGACGAAAAAATTCGGCGTATAAGAAATGCAACGAATGCGAACGAGCGAGCTGGATGGAGAGGGCGACAGAAAAAAAAAATAAGAAAATCTCGGATAGGAATTAAAAGAGGAGGGAGCGGAGAAGATAACGATGACGAAAAAAAAAAGAAGAGAAAGGGCACCGAGAAGAAACCGCAGGCGTGTGCCCTGCGTGAGGTCTGGACTCTTTGAGGATTGAGGCGAGGCGTCTTGTCGCGTCTCATCGTGTTGAAAGAGCCTGGCCAGAAACTCGAGATGATGCTTATACGCCGTAGAAAACATCAATGAAAACGAACCGTTTACATAAAATTTCGATTATTCAATGAAATACGAATTTCCGAATGCGAATATCGCCAATATATCGAATGTCAGGGACGAGACGTTGCCAATATTCAAATCCGATGGCAGGAAGTGAAAATGAGGTTGCTGAAAACTATCGGCTTTGCACCAAAGTCGAAAACATGTCCTCTTTATCGATTATGTCTGGTAATGAAATAAGTAAGAATTAGTAACAAATTGTAAAAAAGTAACAGGTTGAAAAAAAGGTAACAAATTGCTGTACTGAAATCTAAATTGCAAGCTGGAGATGCAAAACTCAAACTTATATATCTTAGATATTAAAAAAAAATAAAAAATTGTCACATCATTCAATTGGTTATTAGCATCAAAAATGAAAAAATCAAGAAGAAATATATATATAATAATTTAGACCCCACTGAATTAAATTGGTAGTTTGCGATACAAGTGCGTAATTGTATCTTTTAACGCTCCGGGAGTAGAACTTGATTTTGCGCCCTGCAGCGAAATCTTCGGTCGCAAATTATCGTATTAAAAAATATCTTATGACACATGGGTGAAAAATGGATCTCCGACGAGTGTGATTGTCGTCCTCGCATAATATACTATTATGTAACAAGGGCGTTATTGGCGATCTCCGACGAGGGCGAAGTGTGTCGCACGAGCGAGCGAGGATGACAATCACACTCTGCGGAGATCGATATTTCGTCCATATTCCATACGATACTTTTTGATACGACTGCTCTCTAAACTTCTTGGGGTGAGAATTCACTCTTTAATTAGTGAAAACCGAGCAACTCTTGTGAAAGAGTGAATATTCAGCTCTTTAAGAGTGAACATTCACTCTTTAAGAATGGAAATTCACTCTTTCCTCCAAAGTCATCAACTCCACGACCCGGTGAGAAAGAGTGAATTCTTACTCCAAGAAATTTAGAGAATGGCGTGTATAAAAATTTACGCCCGCAAATTTCATGGCAGGGCGCAAAATCGAGTTCTACTCCCGGAGTGTTAAAAAATTCATTGTTTCCTGATTCTCTGACATTGAAAGTCTCCTCTAGGCATAATTTTTATCGATGCGGAATGTATAAGGTGTCAATTTCTTCGTCTTTTTAAGCCACACGACTCCTTTTATGTGATATGTCATTAACTAGAAATATCAATCCACATTTTCCTTTTTATGTGACTTTTACTAGAGAAATATTCATCGAAGGTTAAAATTTCACAAACATAGCTTGTAGGGCTTAAAAATGATTAAGTTCACTTTAAGTACGTGTGTACTTTATGCATCGAAACATCCCGCGTAAAAATTTGTTGATACCTTTAATTTATCAAAGTAAATTATTGAAATATTGTGGTCTTCAGAACTGTTATGATTGGTTAGTAATTTTATTGATACAACACAAATACTTTCGTTTTGTCGGTTTCTGATTAGTTACACAAAGCAGATCACTCTTAAATACCATCATTACTCGTTAATGTGTTCGTTGGCAACAGCAAAATGTCAGACAAAAATTTTAATAAAATTGTCTTTTTCTAATTAAGAAACAAAGAATTTCTTTCAAGAGTGACCGACCAGAAATTAACAAAATAAAATTTGTATCCAATGAATAATGACGTTACCACCAATCACTAAATGTCTCTGAAGAAGACCAATTTTATGGAGTTATTTTGATAGTTTTATTGACTACTAATATTATCAAAACACTTTTTAATAATATTATTGCATTTAGTTGGATTTAATGTAATGCATATATTTTTTTTGTTATTTTTTTTTTGTTGCATTTTTGGTGACCTATTAATGGTGTAATAGCGATTTAGCAATTTTATGTAGATTTAGTAAAAATTCTAGGTCTAATAAAACTAAGCAAAATGACATGGTATAATTTTCCTATACACCCTAAAAATCTAATTTTATGGTCCAAAAACTGTGTTTAAGTAGGTTCATGTTAATACTCAGTCATAACTACTCTAATTGTTATCCGATTTGTAGCTTTTTAATTTGAAAGCTGAATTTCATATCTTTCTGATTTTCCATATTTCCTTTTGACGGGATGAAAACTAACGACAGTACATTTGAAAAAATTCGTTTGTTTTTAATTTTTTCAACTTTGACGACGATTTTCGATATTATTCAATCTTGGATATTTTTTTTATTAATGTTTCAAAAGTAAATTTAATGCCTCATTGAATGCACTTTTATTGAACCAAAATGAATTAAACTGTACAGAGTTATGAAAAATTACAGTAATTTTTCTTTAAATTTACATATTCGTGCCGTTTTTAATCGTACGCTGCAAGTAACCAGTATTCACATGTACCTAACCTTACATTAAGCATTGTTTATATAAATAAAATACTATTAAGGTGCTTTTATTGTATACCTTTAAAAAGAGGATGGGATACACCATTTGAAATTGTAGTGCTAAATTTAACTTAAAAATAAATGTACGATAATCGTAATATATTTTCTTTTATTTGTGATTACTTTGTTCATCTGAACTTTGTCGAAAATTTGAAAATAGTTGATGCTAAATTAGTTTATTTTAACTTCAATTTAGCAGTTCTAAAAATTGCAATTTTTTGATTAATTTGCATATATGCGTAATGTTTTTACCTGTATTGTAAATTCCAACAAAACTTTTAAAACAATGGAAAAAATCATTTTTTTCTAAGCATTTCATTTTTTTCAAATGAAAAAGGGTGTAATTTATATATCAATTAGAGTAGTTGTGAGTGATTATTATCCTGAACATACCTAAAAGAGATTTTGTTGTCATAAAATTAAATTTTTAAAAAAAGTGCTAGGAGGTTTTTATTTTTTGGTACATCGTGTATTATAATAATTTTACATTAATAATGGTAAACTTGACCCTCACGTATAATAATCATACATTTATTTCTTTTATATCACAAAATAGTTATTTTGTACACCAGTGCTAAAAATGTTTATAATTGTCAATTGTTAGTGTTATAGGTCAAGTCGAATGCTAATGTAATTAATTAAAAATTACTTAAAAGTCACTTGTTACTTTTCTGCACTAAAATCGTATATTACTTTTGATATGGATATAATCATTGATTCTGTTGAGAAACAAAGTCAGTTGCGTAACTTATCATCATAACTCATAAAATTTGAAATATACATTGCATATAGAATGAAATTAACAATATTTTTGTGATATCAGCATTTTAAAAATATACGATCTTTACAAACATTTGTTGTAAGTACTATTTTAATTAAACATTTGTTACTTACTAACAACTGTTAAGATTTCTAGAATTAAACGCCCTTAGTAACACCGTTTCTAAACGTCATGTTTTACATCGTAGGGTGCTATTTCTAATTCATTCTTAAAGAGAGTATAGATTTCTTAAGGTAAAAATAGACAAATGCTCCGGCTTCTCATAGAAACAAGGAAGAAAAATTTTGCTACTTGCGACGTCAATCAAAATTGATTAATCATCTCACCATCAGAAAAAGTTTCACGAATGGAAAAAAGTGACGATGTTTGCCAGCTTTTCCTTTTACTGCAGGACCACTTAATTATACGGAATTTTTTGCTGAGTTTTAGAAATTCATGCAATTCTTGTTAGACCCAACAAAAAAACTGAAAAAATGTAATTCTTTTAGATTAAAATAATTTATGTTTTATATCTTAATTATACTTAAATTGCTAATTTTGTTATATATTTTGGTTGTACATTTATTACATTAGTTAAAGGATTGCTCTACAATTTTTTAACATCCGTTATTTTTGATTGTGAAGACGAAAATATAATAAAATTCATAACAGAATATAATTAATTATATTAAAATATATTTTTCTTCGTCGGATGGTAATACATTGCGAAAAAAAGACAAAAATGTTACAAAACGGTTTTAGTAACATATGCCGGGCAAAAGAATAAATTTTCTTCTTCACATGTTAATTTTCCTGAGTTTTCCATAGATTTTTCTTGTTTTGGTGCAATTAATCCTTTAACATTAGTATAGGTTTTATTGTTCTATATACTAAACAATACGATCGAAACACGTTATAATGATATTTAAATTATGTTTGAAGTCCAATTGTTCTTTTCGTTTTTGAATTTATTATATGCGTTTTTGCGTAAAGTAGGACATGTAGTTTGAAATACAGAATGTGCCATATTGACTGCAAACTAAGAGAAACGGTCATTCTTTTCGAGTTTCCAGATGTTTTGGCATTGAAGACCACATGTAATGCAGTAAAGAATTGTCAGCATGTGGTTCCGAATGACAGTATGTAATGATCAATACCTCTGAGTTTCACAAATTAACAGACTTTAAGTGGTGAGAAAAACTGCAATGGAATTTCAAATAAGAATTTTTAAACCTATTCTTACAACGGTTCTGCGAACATTTATCAATTCTTTTATATTTTATTAATATATTACATTTTAAAATTTATTGTCAATCGGCATATTTTGTTACATATAATAGAAAATGTCGACATCGAATATTATAAACTTTTTTTTTTGCATTTAGTTTACATTGCGTAAACGCAGTTCATTTGTTAATTGTTTATTTTATATTCTTTTTTTATTTTTTAATTTATTTGATTTAATTATTTTATTTAATTTAAAAAAATGTGCAATAAAAAATAACGCAATAATTTTTATTGTACTATTTTTATTAGATTTATTAATTTATGTTATAAATGTCTATGGACTTTTGGAAGAATTTAATGAAATTTAATTGTCCTAGAAACAAAAGTCAAGCAAGTACATTCAATTTCATGAAATTTTCAATAATGTATGGAATTAAAAGCACCTAAATTGTTTTTTATTTAAACAAAAAATGTTCCCTACTTTATTTATATGATTAAAACATTAAAAAACCATTAATATAAGATTACTAATGTTTTGATTTCTAAACAAAAAATTTGTTGTATTTTTTGTTTTTAAACTGGCATATTGGTCTGACATGGGTGTTATACAAAAATTCTCTCTTCTTTTTTTTTTTTTTTGTTAAGTAAATGTGATTATTATTACTATTTTACCCCCTTTTTTCTTTTTTTTTTTTTCTTCTATATTTTATTGAAAACTGCATTATCGAAATCACCGTCGAAATGAAGAAAGGGAGGAGAGGGGGGTTACTTTCGCTTTTCATATAAATATAAACCAGTATTTAGATTTGTTATTATATCTTTTAGTGTCTTTTGAATCTTTCAATAAATTTAGATACTGATGAAATCAAACTTTCATTGTTAAAAAATCGAATTTCGAAATACAAAGTTCCCTCGACCATACCAGGTGCATTATATTTTTTTTTAATTTTGAACACGTTCTTTTATTAATTTTATTTTTTTATTGAATCCTTTTTGCATCATTTTTCAAGCTGTTATATACGGAGAATAACAAATAGATTTATTTAAATTTCGTGTTCTCTTTTAAAGCCAGCTTTGTAATAGTACAATGCGTTATTCGACGCTTTTCGCTTCTGTAATTTCCTTTTTTTTTACCATTATAGTCTCGTAAATGAGATTTGAGATCGTTGCTCAGAGATTAAAAAACTTTTGGATTTCTAGAATCATAAATCTAATACATTTTTTAAAAGAAATATGCACCAAGTATTGAAATTTAAGTAAAAAAAGTTTTTTCGGCGACATTTTGAGTCCGCAGCTTCAAATTTATAAAAGTACGTTTCGTCATTTTAAAATTTTATTAAACAGTCCATGAAAAAACAATTGCATTTGACAGTAAGTTTGTGAAAATTGAAATAACTACTTTCCCGTGTACTTAGAATACACAAAATAAAAGTAAAAAATAAAAGAGGTTATAAATTTACACAGTTTGTAGATTGAAGCTCAAATTTCAAATTATTTATTTCATATATCAAATCTTCCTCCAGAAATCTTTTTGGCTGAAGAATTTCTACACTATGATACAATTTTAAAGTAGATTCAATATTTTCAAACCTACAACATGTGTTTATTGCAACAGTTAACTGAGAAAGCTCAGATTGGCTTAATTACGTATGAGCCAAAATCGCCAAAATCGTTTTATATAATATGAATAACAATGTAACGAATTCCGAAATAAGAGACGGGAAACATTAAGAGACAACTGGCCGAATACTGTCGCAACTCTTACGATAATTGGCTCATAAGTGATTGCAGTATGCAAACAAACTCGTCGTCACTGGTCAGAAGCGGAGGTTGATTATTAATATCTGTTTTTTCCAAATGTTGCAGTCGTGCTTATTAATCATCATCGCGGGGGCGGAGGTGGTCCTCTTTTTGTTGACAAATGCGTCTCTGCCACCAAACCGAGACGCGGATAAACGTCGAGCTATACGTAAAATCCCGTTTAGCAAGCGAGAGACAGAAACGATAGCAGTTTGGATTAATAAAGAAGAGAGAAAGATGGACCTGAATATCCTGAGAGAGTCTGAAAGAGGAAAAAATATGCAGTGCGCGTACGGGAAAAATAATGAGATTATGCAGTAGAACAGATTATAAAAAGAAACAAGAGAGAAGAAACAGAGAAGGGACGAAATGCGAAAAAGTCGGTGCGTGGACAAGAAATTGATAACGACACACATGCGAAGAAAAATGAGTAAAAGGGAAAGATAAATCGCGAGTGTGATAAAAAGAAACCAACAGAAAAAGAAACTCGACGAAAGAACAAGGTGGAAGATAATCGAGTAGCGGAACGATAAAGATAAAATTCGAATAAGAAAAAAGTATGATTAATACCACGAAATAGAACTCAAAGTGGAGAAAGTGATAGAAAGTTGACAAAAAGTCACGAAACATTTTAAAATGTCTGGACGTCTAATAGAAGTAAGAAAATGCACCGTCCGAGAAAAGGTAAAAAAATACCCGCCGAAGATAATACAGGAAGGAAAAGATAATAAAGTAGAAGCGAGCGGAGTGAACGCTAGAAATAGCCAAAGCGGCAGTAAATCGGAGAATGAGGTTACGTCTGGAGAATCTAAAAGAAAAAAACGAATTGGACTGTACCGGAATGCTTGAAAAAACAGAAAGTAAATGAGGTACTACAAATAAGAAAGGCGACAAGGCTGAACGATAAGCGGAACAAGAGCTTGAAGGGGGTAAAAAACATTTGCGAGTAAAAACACTGCTACGCAAAAAAAGGGTCTTGATGCAAAGTGGAAAAAGGTGCAAACAGTAAGGGTTCTCCAAAATGCACTTAACTGATGAGCTTCGAAATGGGATCCAGAAACTTTGGGATTCAACGGAGTCCTGGTGGAATTTTGATTTTTGAGAAGTTTCCTGGAATCCGATAAGACGACACGATCCTTGCGGCTTATCGCTCATTCCGACAATCGTAAGCAGAATCGTAAATCCGCGATAACGTATTAACTTTGCGACATACGAAGAGTTGTTACGATCCTGGATGCGATTAGAGGAATGATGTATGGCGTATTATGAGATTATCATTAAGCGTTCGCTTAACCGAGCCGCCACTTTATAGACACTAATTGCAATTATTGCCCGTAAAGTACGCGCGGAGTGATAAAAAGCTGTAAATCATTCGCAGGACGTCATGTCCTGCGAATATCCCACCGTGAAACATTCGTTGCGAATGAACAATGGCTTAGAAATCACGTATGACGAGTTACTCGAGTGTAATTTCGAGCCCATTTATGATCGTTTATGCAATTCATGAGCGGTTCGGGTGAAGGTGATTGCAGGTGGAACGATCATCCGTAGGATCTATCTTTCGTCAATGATCGACAGGTATAAAGATATGATAACTTATGATGAAGATGTATCCGTCATTAGTCTTAACATTGTTGTGACATTATAAATGTGAAATTTCTATCGTAAAATGCTTTACTTCTACCCTGGTATAAATTCAGTCTAAATATTTACCAGTCTTTCGTAAATAAACTTATATACTGGACAGTTTGTGGGTAATAAATGTGGCCAGTGTTCCATACAAAATGTAACAATTTTTGCACAATTATATGCATATTTTCGGCTCTATCATTTTCTACACAGAATTATTCAAAATATTGACAATAACCTATCCGTCTTTTGTTCGGTTTCTAGCTCATAATTTAGGTCATATTATCTACTTGTGTTTTTTAAGACAACCTCTATGCACATTTTATGCAGTTTTTGTATAGTTTTTATCTTTTATTTTCGCAGAACATTCTTAAGCATAAATATTGTTAGGAAAACATACTTTGCACTATTTTTATATTCAATACGAGTACCTTAGTTTTAATATGAGTATCATATTCATCGTCATCATTGTCATCATTGTTGACATCCTTCTTATCCTCGTCCTCGTTCTCGTCCTCGTAAACGTCATCGTCATCATCTCCTCAACGAAGTCATCGTCATTTTCATCAACTCCATCGTCCTCGTCCTCGTTCTCAACCTCAACCTTGTCAACGTTCTTGTTCTTGTCCTCATTCTCGTCCTCGTCCTCGTTATCGTCATCTTCATCGTCATCTTCATTGTATCGTCATCGTTCTCATCATCATCATCCTCATCAACATCATTGTCCTCGTCCTCGTTCTTAATATTATCCTCGTCTTCGTCCTCGCTTTTAACATCATCTTCGTCAACATCCTCGTTCTTGTCCTCATCCTCGTCCTCATCCACGTCCTCGTCATTGTTATCGTTATCTTCATCGTCATCTTCATTTTCATCGTCATCGTCCTCGTCATCGTCATCGTTGTCGTCATCATCATCATCGTCGTCATCGTCATCGTCATCCTCATCGTCTTCAAGTTCATCCTCAACATTGTCCTGGTCATCATCATCCTTATCGTCATCATCATTGTTATTGTCATCGTCAACTTCATCGTCATCGTCATTGTCCTCATCATCATCCTCGTCAACATCGTTGTCCTCGTCTTCGTTGTCTACATCATCCTCATCAACGTCTTCGCTCTTGACCTCATCCCCGTCCTCGACCTCGTTATTGCCATTGTCATTGTAATCGTTATCTTCATCGTCACCGTCCTCATCATCATCCATGTTAACGTCATCATACTCGTCCTTGTTTTCAACATCATCCTCATCGTCATCATCATTGTCCTCACCATTTCAAACAATACCCAAACATTTTTGTTTAAGTATTCTGCATCTGACAGAAGTCAATAATCAATATGGTCGCCACTTTGGATCTGGCATTTTGAATTTTAAAAATGAGATTGTAAATGTTAGATGCGTAATCAGTCTCCTGAAACCCGCTCAATACCCAAATTCATCTCAATAAAGTTACTTTTAAACATTTGATCGGCTATTATTAATCCCCTACTTTGAATTTTGAAAATCTGAAGTGAAATTGATAATCAGAGGTTCAATAAAACCCCTTTAAAGTGTGATAAAACTTGATTTTTTATTTAAACAAGGATTTTTAGAATTTTTTATTAACAACAAATTAATTGTTACTCATTTTAAAAATTAGACATGAAATTTTATTGTGTATTGTCCCGTAAATATAAATACAACTCATCAACGACAACGATTTCAATTGTAATGACACACTTTTTAACATTTTTTGTCCACCATTTTAGATCTACAAATTCGCAGTTAGAAGTCTAATAGCGAATCAGAAATCAGTGACTCGAAAGACTGCGTGAAGTGTACTTTCATGGAAAATTTATTAAATGAGTTTCAGCCAATTTAATTTTCGAAATTCACCATCTAGGGTGCGGATCGTAGAACCGACAAAGCAAAAAGCCGACAGATCAAAATACCGACAATTATAAAGCAGATTGTGAAAAATCGACAAATTACAAATATTTTCTATTTTTGTATGTATCGGCTTTTTGACTGTTGGCATTATGATTTTCGGTATTTCAACTTGTGAGCTTTTTGATTTGTCGGTTTTTCGATCCGCTCCCATACTCGTAAGAAATCGTGTACTCGGACTTTTCAGGTTAAAATCATTAATTTGCACACCGCCTAGTGTTACATTGTTTGATTTAGATCATTTTTTATAAAATTTCTGATAAAACAGATAAATTCAAACATCTCTCAAGAGATTTATTTGCTCAAATTGTAATATCTAGGAACGATGAACAATTACGATAGCTTAGATCATTTATATTTCTCATGTAACAATAATCCTGCAATTTCTGGCACACGCGCCGCTTAAACGAGGATCGGATTCTTGTCGTACTATCTCGACAATCGAAAACATTGTTCTTCTAATTCGCTAGCAAACCGCGACGATTCGTATTTCTTCTATTAAAGTCCTAACATTCAGTAGCGAGTTCGCGCTTGGTGGATTAGATCGCGGATGCCGCTGCATTTCTTGCTCGACGTCATTACGGCAAGTCGGGAATGTTAACGAATGTTTCGCACGAGGTTTTGCAAAGCCGCGAGGGTGCAATTTTCGCGTCTCGGACTGTTATTTTTTAGTTGTATTCCTTCTTTCTTCGACCTGCGCCTGAGCATTCACATGCGTAATAAGAACGCCGATTAGTTTAACGATATGAAAATACGAGATTTTCATTCTAATGACTTTGTTGGAGTGGTGCAATGTTGCAGAAATAATTAACTGGATGCATTGTACAGTGACATATTTTATAATCATTCAATGATTTGGCTAGAATTCTTTAATTGCAAAAAAGTTTTATTGTTCTGTCACTGAAATCTGACTATTTCTCTCCTGGCCTGACGGAGGTGTATCTTCGTTACCCGAAGTGCGTCAAAACCGTTTTAAAGCTAGGATAAAAATGTCCTAGACCTATCATTGTCATAAACTACTCGTTAACATCCTGATCATAGACTAAATTATTGATAAAACCTCTTCCTTGTCGTTTATATCCTTCATGAAGCTTTTTTGACAAGGAAGAACTACATACAATTCACACTCCCTTATTGTCTGATGTTATATCGTCATTGTCATCGTTATCTTCATCGTCATCGTCGTCGTCATCCTCCTCGTCTTCAAGATCATCCTCATCAACGTCCTGGTCATCATCCTTATCGCCATCGTCATTGTCATTGTCATCGTCAACTTCATCGACATCATCATTGTCATCATCATTATCTTCGTCAACATTGTTGTTCTCGTCTTCGTCCTCGAAGAAGTCCATACTATATCATCCTCATCAACGTCCTTGCTCTTGTCCTCATCTTCATCCCCGTCTTCGTTATTGTCGTTGTAATTGTCATTGTAATTGTCATTGTCATTGTCATCGTTATCTTCATTGTCATTGTCCTCATCATCATCCATGCCAACGTCATCATGCTCATCCTCGGTTTCAACATCATCCTCGTCCTCGTTTTCAACATCATCCTCATCGTCATGATCATTGTCCTCACAATTTCAAGCTAACAGAAGCCCATTGTGATTGTGGTATATCCTCAGGGATTCCAGAAGACATTTTTGTGTTTTCCTAATGATTCATTATTGATCAATATGCGGATAATATGATGCATTATTAATCATTACTATAGAACTAGTTTCTCGAAACACAAACAGTAATTGCGAAGTGGTTTTATTATTTTTTTTTATGACTTCCCAAGTAATGTTGCATTCTCCATCTTTTTGGCTACGAATAAACATCCATAATTAAGCCATAGATTGATACTGAGACTCTCCTTTTTGGAAACGTTGATCATTATTTATTGTTGAATGCATCATCACTTTAACCACAAATGAACTGTTTAATCGATTTTCGTCTGAGATTATCATCAACCATTGGCTTTGACTAGTCGAGTACATCGTCATCATCATTAATGTCATTTCTCATGCGTGACAATCGAAATGCCCTACTAAAAATAAAACTAAAATTCCATGCAGGATTAATCCAAACGTCTCCTGGTTTACGTAGCTGATTATGTCACCATTCAAAGAACCTCTCTCATCCGCATATTTCATACATGCCCGTTTGGCGAATTCAAGAGGCTCTTCGTCTTAATAACAGATAAATCGATAAGAAATGAAAAATCGCATCGGATACGCTGTCATAACACGAGTCGTTGGTTGTAAACAACATCGGGTCCGGTTTCCTAAATCCCCATCGGAGCGTCGTCATCGCGATTTCGGAACGATCGAAGAGTCAATGCCGAAACGTGGGCGAGTGGTCCGGACTTTGAGGCCCCGAATAGGAGCGGTGGGCGTTTCGGAAACTCCGGCCTCATCCTTTTTGATGAAAAACAGGTCCCTATAGTGAAAAATGTATATGCAATAGGTGGGCGAGCTAGAAGCGTAATGCTGCCCGATGATTGGGCCCCGAGTAGCGGTACGGTGCCCCCAAAGGCCGTTCGTAGCTCGGGGCCCGATCGGGCGCGTGGGCGAGTTTCCGGTCCGTAAACACACGTAATGATTGCCAAGTGCCCTTTCAATATCGCACGTATTGAGCCGTAAGAGCCGTAAGATTGCCACGGTGAATATCCATTTGTTTTGTATCGATGGTACGATTGGGATGATGCATAGGTCCGATTTTTTATGCTCCGCGTTAGACTTCCCAAGCGTCGATGATCGATGCCGGACATTATTTACAGCTTCTCCTGAGAAGAATAGTCTTCATGTTACCAGGATAACGCTATTGTTCCTTTCTCCATATTTAATGGCGGAAATGATGACTTCCTAATTACTGCACCGGAGAAGTTAATCATCATGATTCTTACATTTTTTTAAAAATAACAAATATTATGCTAACGAATAAAATGGCGGATATCAATTATTTCGCTGGGGATTGCTAACGTATATTATGCCTTTAAAAATCGCATTAGCTTCGTTTGTAAATTAGACATTAACATGCAAAGTGCCACAGGTATATTTCGCACACCGCAAATCATGGCAGGTCGTTTTCTTCGAGTGGAAAAAGAAGAAATAAATTACGTTCGAACCGACGCATTCTCGCTCGCGCATGAAAACGAAAAAGCGACGGCTGAGCAGTCGCACAAATCACTGGGCTAATAGTTTCTCGCTAGTTGCGCGAGGTTTGCGTAAAACCAAATGAAGGTGTTAGGAATTGATGGGAGCCGCGGTTTGTCAAAACTAATGGAAACAATGCGAAATGTGAAACGCCGTGCGAATGTAACAGACAAAATATTGCGTGTGTTTAGTACATTATTATAAAGGTTTGCTAAAATTAAAGATGCTTTTGAAGATGATATTTTGTTGTTTTTCTTTGAAGTAAAGAATTATGGTAAAATCTAGAGTTCTGTTTCTTGTATTCCATCCAAACAAAGTCATACTTGACAGATCATGAGCGTTAATAAAACAAATAAGTCAGGATTAAACGATTTGAGGTGAGGTCTCCAAAAAGGGGAGCCTGAATGTTATTGGGGAGCTGTGGGTCATTTCCGACATAATTTTGTACGTAGAATCCGAATCCGAAGTCAGAATTGGTCCATAACCTCACATATCTCAAAATGTTGACGTGATGGACCAGTTCTGGATCTAGATTGAAGCTTTTTTTTATAAATAGTATTGTAAAATACATTTGTAATAAAGATCTCTATTTCACTAATATTTGTACACTAAGCCATTAATTTCGAAAACCGTAATAGAATCTGTTTAAAAATATTTATATGAGTTATTCGGAATAACAGTACAGCATTGTTTTCAGCCAATATGAAAAATCATTCTGTACGAGTCATTAATCTTCTACATGTTCGATATCTCAATGGATATGTATTCTTGGCGACACGAGCGAAAGCGTGGGCCAAGATCGTAATAAGTTGTGTTACCCACGTAATAAAACATCGATGGCTTTCTTGCCAACGATATCTAAAAATATTGAATGCGTGTTGCGAATGATGTGTCAAGACATAATATTTAATCGCAAGAAATAAACAAAGTTCACGAGGTCATGCCGAAATTGAATTCTGAAAATATGCAATATCATAAACGAGATAAATTACCAGTAATATTTTAAGTGATGCTTGTAATTTTTTGGATCCATGTAAATTAGATCATAAAACGCCATTTTTTACTTTCATAATAAGTATCATTATTTAGTAGGTTTGAGAGTTAATTGATCTTGTTGTATCCAGACAATTTACCTAAGGTACAAGTCTAATCTTTGAAGTTTGAATTATTATTTATATCTAAAGAAAGCCCAAATTTTTACTTTTCAGGATGGAAAGAGTTGATAAAATAGTCTACTCGAATGTTGCAGATGCGCTTCTGCGTTTAGTGAAATTATTCCACAATGAAATCCTCCGTTTCCTAATGATAATCAGCATTTCTCACATTCGCGATACATTTACCACCGCTACGCCACATTTTCATCCAGCAAAAAAGCAAGCGTTGTTTGCATCAAACGCAGTCGCGATAATTGTAAAACGGCGTAATCATCGTAGGGAAGCCACACACGTGAGGCAATGCTGCGTTATATATATGCAGGCGGTATAACGAACGTAAAGTTAGCAAAACACGCGCGCAATGGACTACTAACAGGTCTATTGTTAGAGCGGCCACGAGGCGAGACGCGCGTAATGTCGGAAAGTGCAAAACCACGCATTCTTTTGAACTGCATTGCTATGTGGGTCGCTGCGTTCTGATCATTGCGTCTTCTCACTTCTGGACATTCCGCTGCAAATGAGTTCCCGCGGGACAAGATCTCATGACTCTTTCTTCAAGATCCCTTATTTTTAGTGTTACGCATCTGAGAAATCGTTTTAGTTAATGAGACGTATGGTTCAAAGCAGAAATCTGCAGTCTGAATACTCATCAGGGCCTGATCTAGCAATCTTAAGGTATATTTTATCATAGTACTATTACGACCATGATTCAATAAAGCATGTCTTATGAGGAGTTACTCAGTAATTCCTGATCAGAAAAGGATTAAAGTTCGTCAAGATATGTTTCATCAGGAATTTTTTAGTGATATCCTGATCAACATTCAATAACACATGTTTTATGAGGACTTAGTCAATAATTCGTAATCAGGTTCCGATCAAAATTCAATAAAGCATGTCTCATCGGGAGTTATGATACCTGATCAGATCTCGCTCAAAGTTATAAAGAGATTCCTGACCCTGCTCTGATCAAAATTCAGTAAGGCTTGTATTATCAGGAGGTTTTGAGTGATACCTGAAAAATTCAATAAGGCTTGCATTATCAGCAGTTTATGACTGATATCTGATCTGAACTTAACCAAGATTTAATAAGATATGTCTTATAAGGAGCTATTTCCTGATATCGAATCATGATCTGATCACGAGTTACTAAGCACGCCTAATCAGGAGGTTTGAGGGATACCTGATCAGGTCCTGATGATATTATTATGATCATGATTCAGTAATGCATGTCCTATCAGGAGTTACTCAGTGATTCCTGATCAGAATAGGATCACAATTAAGCAAGGTATGTTTCATCAGGAGTTTTTGAGTGATATCTGATCCGATCCTGATCAACATTCATTAAGACAAGTCTTATGAGGACTTAGTCAATAACTCGTGATCAGGTTCCGATCAAAATTCAACGAGGTATGTCTTATCAGGGTTTGTTTGAGTGCTTTCTTTCAAAAATTCAATAAGGCATGTTGACAGTAGTTCGTGAGTGACACCTAATCACTCTTAGTTAAAGATTCAATAATACATATCTTATGCGGAGGTAGTAAGTGATAACTGATTATGACCTGATGAAGACTTAATAAGACGCATTTAACCAGGGGTTACTTCAAGATTTATGATCAGGTTCTGATAAAAAATGTAATACAGTGTGTCTCATCAAGAGTTTTTTACTGATACCTGATCAACTTCTGCTCAAGATTCAATGAGACATGTAATTTCAGGAGTTATACGGTGATTCGCGACCATACTCTGATCAAAATTAAATATAGTATGTCTTATCCGGAGGTTTTGAGCGATACCTGAATAGTCTCTGATCAATATTCAACGAGGCTTATTATCAGGAATTTCTGATTGATATGTGATCAAATCTTGATCAAGATTTATTAAGACATATCTCATAAGGCTATTCAGTGATGTCATGATGACCTAAACAAGAATTAATAGACAGGTTTAATATCAGGAATTAATCAGTGATTTTCGACCAGCAACTGATAAAAACTCAATACATAATTTCTTATTAGGAGTTATATAGGTTTGCTGATCAGCCTCTGATAAAAATTCAATAAGACATATCTTATCAGGAGTTTTTGAGTGATACCTATATAGAGTTACGCAGTGATATCTGATTATGAATTGATCCAGACTTAATAAGACACGTATAATCAGGAGGTAGTCAGTAATTTCTGATCAGACTCTGATGAAAATTCAATAAGGCATGTCTTATCAGGAATTTGTAAGTAATACCTGATGCAATCCTCATCAAAATTCAATAAAGCTTGTATTATCAGGAGTTTATGACTAATATCTGATCAGATCTGGATCAACATTTAATAAGACATGTTTTATAGGGAGTTATTCGGTAACATTTGATGATGACCCGATCAAGACTTAATAAATCACGTCTAATCGTTAGTTAATGAGTGATTGATATAGATGAGATATTGATCAAGATTCAATAAGACGCATTTTATATGGAGTTAGTCAGATCTTATTATTTACTGATTTGACTTAATAACATAACGTTTATCCAATATGGATGTTAAAATATAAAAATACTGGTTTTAACGACATATTTGAAGTAGTTAACTGTCCTTGTGAGGTTGCTAATCATTCATTGTGAACAAATTGAATACTTTTTTTTGTAATTCATTTTGAATTCGCTATTTCTGGCTGAGTCGTTTTCAGTGACCCTAAAAATTACTGAAATCTATCTTCATTGATATACAATGTTTGGAAGGCTAATTTTTCGAACAAATGTATTCATTCAGGTCCTGAGGTCAGCAAGCTTATTAAGTCCAGATCAGATCAAGTATTATATTCCTTAAAAGGACCTGATTTATGTTCAGGCAACCTGATCAGGGTATGTCCAGAATAATGATTTCCATATTTAGATTTCAATTAATTATACATGATCAAGGTAGAGGGTAAATAAATAAATAAAAAATCTCGTGATCAGTTTTTGTAAACTTTTTTGCAATTTAACATCATACTAATTGAACTGACTTACCAATTTTGTTTACATTAATTTCTGGCCATAAAATTAAACAATGCTTGTAGTACATTTTGGTAAATCTATCTGGATTTTATTGATATCCATATAATTTTTCCTAGGCGTGACTTAATCAAAATATATTTTCCACAGACGTAAGAGTGTAAAAATAACGAAAACTGAAATTGACCATGCAGATCTTCCACTACAGCCGATTCAATTCTTGACTATAAAGATTAGGATCTTGATCTAAGTTAGTCAACCTGGACAATTTTTATTAGTAATTGACTGATGAACTTAGTAAAACAATTGAACTAACGATATTAAACTATTGATAATAAATTAAATAACTTCAAGCTAACAAAAACTGGAGTTTTGGATTTCCATGTTTTAGTTGAATATTTGTGATTGGTTGAAGCAGAAGTGTATTGTACGTTAATCAAATCGATACAAAGTCTCTCCAAAATATATTTAGAATGAGAAGTGTTGTTATATTAAGTGTTCTTTACACATTACTACTTCGATCACTTGTCTCAAGAAATGGTCCATGGCCTGATCAGCAATTCTGTTTTTATACAGACATTGGACCGACTCATCACTTGGTTAAAAAAATTATCAGCTTTTCATCAATAGGAAAAAGTCGAATGGTGTACACAATGATGAAATAGAATAGACATATCCAACCTAGTCTGAACCTAGACGTATCCAACGTAGGTTTTCATACATTCTTCCCTACGCCATTGCAAAGCCAACTGTAGGTACCTTAGTAGAAATCGGTTCCTAAGTATCCGGAGATAATCTTGGCACGGACCCTCATCTAGATAGATTTCCGGGCGCGAGTACGGGCCAAGCTTGCGCTTGGATATTTACAAACTAATTTCTACTAGGGTATGTATTCATGAAATTCAGTACCAGCTGTACTAGGACAATGCCTGAAAGTATACTATTTAGAATTTTGCACAAAAACGCGTGAACATACCATAAGAAGATGTGTAGAGTACATTAAAGTAGAACATTGCCTTTTGATTTGTTTCGTAGGAATTTTGCAGCTCTATAAATGTTTGGAAGATCAACTTCTTATGGTTTGATGTCTGTACAATTATTGTCGTTTGAATAAATGTTCGTAAGAACATTCCTTAATAGATGTTTGACTGAAAATCGACTTTTTATATATTTTTTGCAAACATCCCACTTTGACAGATCTCTGGAGGAGCATCATGAAAAAGAAGCTAAGTTCTATGCGATATTCCTGAAATATTCCCTAAAGATCCATCAGATAAATTATGAACGAACTTGATAAATTGCTTCAAAATTTGAAAAATCGGGAAAACCGTTAGAAAAATCGTTGAATATTCCATCAGCCAGCTTCAGGAAGGTTAACCGAAAGTCACTTATCGTGGAACGCTTTTGTATCCCAGTATTCAATTCCTCCATAGTCCCCTAAAAATCTATAGAATCGTAACACCTGTGCTCTGCATCTCTCGCCGATTTTTTTTTCTCTGCCGATGCTTTCGCGGCGATTCCTTCGGTAAATCTTGCTAAAAGTAGAGAGCTGCGAATCGGCAAGATCGCGGGCATTCGTCGGCACGGCTGTTCTCGGCAGTCGGAACAGAACAGAACGAATCGCAACGGAACAGAACAGAACACGGCGTCGGTCGATCTTCATGGCGCGGGCCATCGGCTTGGAGAATCGGCTTTGTGCACCACAGGGACAGTAGCTATGGGTACCGATTGCCGGTGCTGTTCCTGCACTCGGACTCGCGCGCGCGCCTCTGCAACAAACGACTCGCAAATCCTTCCTGTCAATTTAATCTCGCCTCGAATCCCTGAGAAATGTTAATAAGGGCCCTCGCCAACATTTCCCGCACTGTGTATTTTCATGGTGAGGATGACAGAGATGGAACATGCAACAATGATTAAGGAGAGAAAGAGAAAACGATTGGGAAAGCAGCAGGGCGAGAACCAATAATAAGGATGAACAACCAAAAAGTGTGGGAACTTTTAACGATGTAATGATTTTATCGGGATGGTTTAATATTATTCTTCGATTCATGACGTAACGGTAGTGTATTGTGTTTCGAGGGCAGAAAATTGTCAATTACTCCCCACGGGATAATTTGTCACACTCGTGATGCCAGGAGGATAAAGGTGCAAGACGTAAAGTGGCCAGGAAGAAATGTCTTCTCTTTGACGTTAATTTGACATAATGTCCAAAATTCGTGTCTAAAACCTAGCGAAAATTTCTTCAGCTAGTTTTAATATCCAGTTAAACAATTACCAAAGTGTCATAAAGTGTAACAAACACGCTTATTCATTTCCGGAGTAAGACAAGACCAAGCATTAATAAGGCTTACCTTATTTACAAATTTAGAAACTAGTAACAGTTTTGGATCAGATTAAGAAGCCTGAACTCATTATTTTCTTAAATATTACTCAATTTATTTGCATGATCAGGGCTGAAGGGGATCCGTTCAGACCTCACTTTTTCCTCCTGATTCTATTATACACAATTTTCTTGAAATGTTCTGAAGTAGAGGAACGTTTTTCGAGCAACGAGCAGAAGATTTTTTTATTTACGAAAATGCCCTTGGTATAAAATTTGTATTTGGTATGAAACACATAAAAACATCTAAATTTACACATCAACAATATATATATATTTATTCTAAAAGATAAATAATTAAATGCTCGTTTCGCAACGCTTCAATTATATTACCATCGATTAATTGTGAACCTCAAAGTCATTCATTTCGCCCACACATGATGCTGCTTTGCCGTCAGTGATCTGACAAGGTTGCTATACTTGCTCAGCAAGGCATGATGAATATTGTTTATTTATTATGTTTTTTAAGTATTCATAATTGTGTCACACTACTGCGCATTATGTGCATACTAATTTTAACCTATTGTTTGGCACTGTTTCAGTGCATTTACCTCCTTCATTTTTCATCGTAATTGAGTAATCAATAAATAAAATGGATTTTAATTCTATTTCTGTAATCAAGAAGTGAAAAATGCCAAAACTTGAAAATAAATAACGTTTATTCCAATGTTTTTGTTTTCAAATATTTAGTACACAGAGAGAAAAAGGTTTACTGTAACCAGAAAAAAAGATATGGTTGCAAGATATAATAATACTAGACTTAAAAACTTGGAGTAATGTCGTTGTTAGTATGTTACTATTGCAATTTAAAATATTGTAAAATATACAATACTATAACTATTTTTAATGTGTCAAGAGGTTATTTTTGTTTAATTTTATTACCTATATTTTACTACTCAGGTATATTAAAGTAACTAATTATTTCTAAAGCCATGGTAGATTTGAGGTTATATATTGAACTACATATTTAAGGACCAGGAAATAGTAAACAAAATAATATATTATTTACTGCAAACATAGTTAATATATCCATTTTTTAGTAATTTTTTAAATTTAATTACTATGGCATGACTAACATTTCTTTTTTTCTGTGTAGTTCATGACGGGTTCAGACGAAGTTTTCACGTAACCATCAATTTATATCGAAAATTTCATATCCAGAACTGTTTTATTTCTATTTGATACATAACATAAAATAACACAAATGCACTTTATACTCTTATCGATGCTGTGAATAGTTACTGTACTCTAACTGTACAAAGTGAATAAAGAGATAGAAGACTACATAAACCTTTTGAACATTGGGGTACAGAGTTATTATATGTAACAAATCCGTTATCGTTTTTTTTTAATTCACAATGCAGGATTCAATATGGCGGACAAACTACTTGAAATTAAAAAGTGACACTACTCCGTATTTAGTGGTCTTCGAAATCGCTGATTACAAATCCGTTATATGTTTTTAAAAATTCAAAATGGCGAAATCAATATGTGTTTTGAAAATTTTGATTATTTCGTTCGCCATTTAGAATTTTTAACAACCGACCTCGAATTCGTATTCAGCAAATTCGAAAACCTGTAAATACGTACTTTTGTAAATTTCCTTGAAATTGTGATTATTTTGTCTGCCATATTGGTTTCGTTATTTCAATTTTCAAAACCTGACAACGGAAAAGTTAAATTTTATGAAAAGATTTCAATTGTTTAATGTTTATTTGTTGTAAACAAATTTTATATTTTTTAAACGCTTTACAATTTGTTTGCACTGGAAAAAAAAATGTCGAAGCAGAAGCAACGCCATTCTCGAATTGTTAAATATTATAAACTAAACTTGTTTTTTAAGTTTACTGGAACTAGTATAAATAACTATTGGTAGAGCTACTACTGAACAAGTAAATAACAAAGTTTTTAATTGTATACAAAATTGGTTTCCAAACATAATAATAAATTCTAGACTACAAATTTTTATGTTAAAACTTAACTTTCTGTAAAAATTCATAAAAGTAAAAAAATCCTTAGAATAACTGAATTAAAATGGATCAAGAAACGGTTTTCGACGTGCATAGAATTAGGCCGTTTTTGAGAGCGATCAAAAGTTTGGCCGAGTTTCATCGTGGTCTATAAATACGGATTGTTTTAGTACAGATCAAGGAATGCAAAAGGAAGTAATCTCCTTTGATTCGCTTCCCTAAAATCCTACTGCTTGCGAAACGTCGTTAAATTCCAGTAACAATCCCACGTGATGTACAAGATGTTTATTAAGCACCATTTTAGCAAAGCGAGTTATTTCTTTTGATTTTCCGGCACGTATATACAAGCTCGCGTCATGGCTATCTCACGAAGCTTGGCTGACTACCAACTGTCGACAGCTCTAATAATTTTGCGAAAGCATTCCGATAACTGAGAAGGAATAAATCTTTCAGTCCTAGTTGACATCATTACTGGTATTGACAATGAGGATTAGTAGTAACTTTTCATTTTAAATGCATTTTTAATTGTGTCTTTTATAATTTTTTTGTTTAATTTATTATTTCTGGCAATTTTTTTATTTTTTTGTGCATAGAATTCTTTCATACTGATCCATATCGATATAGGTTAATTTAAATATGATTATTAACAATCACATTTTTGATAATAGTTAATTTTATCTAACATTTAGTCACAGAAATCGAAAACTTGACCGTTGTATTCAGAAGATGCTAACAAAAATTCATTGAATAAAACGATGCAAACCTCCGTTAGTTGCGAAAGAATTCAACTTTCAATTGAAAGGTCCCGGGTTCAATTCCCGGCACATCGAATTTCTCAAGTTTGGTTCTCATTTTTTTATAAAAAATAATTTAAAAAATCAATATAAAATTATTTCTATTTATCACCATTGATAGAAACATTTTTTCAAATAATTTTCAATTGATCTAAATATTATGACGAACTTTTAAAGTAGGTACACCGTGACAAATTTTCTAATATGGAAATTACTGAAATAATAAATGCATTTAAAAATTGAAAAAATACGATTAAAATAACATTAATTTTTTTTAAATTATTTATGTTTTTGGTGGTTTTATGGTACTATAGTTAATTCAGTCAAAAATATATTTGCTACAATTGGTTTTAAAACATAATACTACTAAAATAATACTCAAAATTACATTAAAATTTTCATTGATTCCTGATGAATAAAGTTGAAATTTTCTTCACAATTTTGTTTGCATTCCTCGCAAAGTTATAAACAATTTTTAATCTTAATAATAATTAAACACTCACCAGAACGAAAGCTAATATCCATAAATATCTGGTTGGATATTTTACATTTGAAAAATTTGACAATACTATTACTTCATGAACAAATAATATTTCATTTAAAAGAGTTCTGATATTTGATTGAGCAATCGATGAAAACATCGCATAAAATATTCATCATTGTTGCATAAAACAACATTTCTTAATCTCATTGAAAATACACGTTTTCATCGAACGTTAGTTGTAACCTACATTTTCGTTTCCTCTTCAATTTTAACAAAAACGGAACATTACATCAAACTGGAATCCTGTTTATACAACCAAGTATATAAATAAATATTTACGCATACATTTCTCAAAACGATATTTTACCTTTCACAATAACGTCGTGTACTTCATGTAAATGAATGCGAACGTCACGCACTCAATAATGTATTTACAAATGTAACAATACGAACGACACCTGAAAAACACGAAATTGATTCGTTTATGAACCCCATGACGTCCACGAAGCAAAAAAAAAAACTTTCGTTAACTAAAGTCAGAAATACAAAAATCTGAATCATAAATAAACTCGTGTATTGTAATCGTAAATGGAACGTTTACCCCACACTTAGACGTGGTAATCTTCCGAGAACGTGACAATGCACGCTTTAAAAAGCTCCTCCAAGTTGCGGTAAATCACTCTCACTACTTGAAATTCGAATAGAATTTTACAAAAATGATTTTCCATTTTTTTTATAGTCGTTATCGGCGTTGCCATCAGTGTCAAAAACGGCGCAATATCCTGACAGTTATGGCTGCGTTTCTGGTTTAAAACGGAACTCACGTAATAGACCGGGAGGAAACAGTAAAACAACTTATTCTTCTTTTCAAGTAGAAGCAGACGTCAGTTTTAAGTCACTTTCAAGTAAAATATGAACTAATGAGACAATAAAAGATTTGGCTCTGGTGTCATCATTGAAAAAAGAATAAAATGTGTTTCACAATCGATTTGAATGTTACGCGATTATCTTGGATAAAAAGCGAGAAATCGGATGTTTTTATACTTTTTAATCCTTTTATATATTCTTTAACACCTAAAGATGTAGTTTTATTATTGTTGTTATAAAGTCATTTTAAACTCCAGTCCTCCAAAAGTCCTCCAGGTTGGTCCTCGTTTGTTTCAAAACTACAAACATTATTCATAATTCAGGATTGTAATAATTCATAAATATATTCCATAAATTTGAAAATAACTATTTATCGCAGACGAATTTCGATTTCAGAAATCAATTATTTAAATATTTGTTCATTGTAAGGCTATATATTTGAGATATATTGATATTTTTTAGATAATGTTTCCTATCAATAAAATGTTATTAAAAATTCCGTGCTTAAGGAACGTTTTCGAGTTAAAGTGAATCAGTTTGTTTATTATCATACGAGAATTGTAAATTTACATCAGAATATACTTGAGAAAGTATAACAAATTTTCAAATATGTATTGAAAATACGCAAAAAAAGGAGGAAAGAAAAAAATACTTCTTGGGAACACAAGGTGATGTTTAAATCCAAAAGTGATGGCGAAGAGTTCATTCGCATATTATTCTGAATGGTGACTATTATAAAGAAAAAGGGATATTTGGGAGTGAGCTCATTAGTCTGACTTAAAGTTGAGGGTGCAGGTCGAAAAACCGACATATCAACAAGCAGACAGGTCAAAAAACCGACACTTAAAAAAATTACTGTCCGCTTGTCGATGTGTCTAATTTTTATGTCTAGCTTTTCGACTGTCGGCTTTACGACTTTCGGTTTTTTTACTTATCAGCCTTTTGATTTGTTGGTTTTTCGACCCACACCCAATATTAAGTAATTTTAAATATCGGCTTTCTGTATTTAATGGAATATACACATTCGCTTGCTTTATTTGGTGGAAAATATATCCTTACTGGTAAATGTTAGTAGGGATATAGCACACATAAAAAATAATTCTAAAATTCCTGTAAAGAGTAAGGGAATTTATGTTTATTTAAAAAAATCACACCATTATTGAAAAGTTTCCATATCAGTATGAGATTTTTTTCACAACAATGTATATACGATTTTACAATAAGTGGGAAACGATGTTTTGAGATACAAGTTTCTTCAAAAGAATCTAGGTGGCGAACAAATTCGAAAATGAAGTCAACCATCATTTAGTTGAAACTGATGGGCAATATTTATAAGATAATCCAGCTAATTCTGACCATGTGATTCGAGAGAAGAGGCCCAAAACTATAGATCTTGGAAAAACCGACAAACCAAAAAGCCGACAAGTGAAAAAACCGACAGTCAAAATACCGACATTCAAAAAGCCGACACGTTAAATAGCCTACAGGCAAAAAACCGACACGTTAAAAAGCCGACAGTAAAAAAATCCGAATTCTCATAATACCAACAGTCAAAACGTCCTCCCAGGACTTTTCTATATCAACCATCTTATCTTCTCAACAATCTTATATCTATTCTTCAATTTTCTGTACAACTTATCCATGTACATTAAAGTTGGGTCGTGTATCTAATAAAATACATTCAATGAAATTCAATTTATTCTAAAGAAACAAGTAGACTTCTCTAAAATAGAATATCAAAACAAAAACGATATAAGTAATACTAAGCAATGTTCAATACATTTGATGAAAGAACATGGAATTGCTATTTTTTAAATTTGTTTGCCAACAACCTGTTCTGTTGCCTTCATTTTTTCATAAATCAGAAATAATAGTCCGGCGAGGACTTTTAGTTACAGTCATAATACCGACAGTCGATTTTTTGACGCGTCGAATTTTTGACTGTCGGTATTATGACGTTTCGGCTTCTTATTTGTCGGCTTTTTGAATGTCGGTATTTTGACTGTCGGCTTTTTGATTTGTCGGTTTTTCGACCCGCATCCTACATTTTGACTTATCACAATTTTTTTTATTTGCGTTTGGAAAAGTTACAGCACTGAAAGGTGCCCTTAAATTTTGGCCTTTCTGGACGAATTGGGTTAATGCCAAACTACTTATAGCATTTGAAAACATTTATAAAATCAAAGAAAACCATCCGCCATTGAAGCGCGTGTCCTAAAAAAATATTGAAATATCCAAATTAAATATTCTAGAATATTTCGAGCAAACCCATGATTTTTTTTAATGGTGACCTCCAATTCCATATTGGTCAAATAATCGAAGCCTGAACAGGAATTCAAAATATTACAAAAATAGCCAGCCTAGCATACAAACTAGAAACAGCTTCTTACTCTCCAAACTTTTTGGAGTAAAAATTCTCTTTTTATAAAAGGGAAATTGGAGCAACAATTGTGCCACTCTAACGAGTCGGTTAAATTTCACTTTTTAAGAGTGAATATTTACTCGTTGAGAATGAGAGTTCATTCTTCTACTAAAGTGGCTCAAATTTTACTACATAAAGAGTAAATTTTCATTCCAATAATTAAAACATATTAAATCAAATTCCATATTAGCATTGATGTATGGCATTACTAGAGTTTTTTCTCCCAAGAAATGTGACAAATAACATTTTCAGACAAATAACATTTTTGAGCTTTCCGATATTGTCAAATTTTAGAAATCGATTTTCAGTTATTCCTGATAAATTTGAGGAACAATTTTAAAACCAATTTAGATAAAAGAAAATATTAATAGTTTACAATAAATTCTTTATCCTGTGAATTATGTTGTATTGATCTACCTTGTGTTCATTTTGTGTTAGAACCTGCAAAATTGATTTAGTAAAAACTTATTTTTGTTGATTTAGTAATGAAATCGTCTGAAACCAAAAAAAAAGCAAACCTAATTCAATTATAGATACTGGAAAATTTAATATTTTGAAAGGCCCGATTATAATAGTTTTATACTTTCACAAAAATTCGTCCTCTCCCGTCGTCAAGTTTCTATTCTGAAATTATTAAAAATTATTTTTTGGTCGGGTAAGATGGGACAGACATGAATTTTTGTAATTAATGGCAATTCCTGGAAGGCAAGTGGTTATTTTTCGTTTTTCGTTTCAATATGCAAGAATCGCAGCATTTGGACCTCGGAGACGGTATGTATATGACTATTGGGCTTTGATCCCTTGGTGGAAAAATTGACCACTTTTGGCCTGGTTCATGGCCATTAATACCGATTAATAGCCAGGTTATGGTCAACATTTTCGCTGATTTCTGGCCGGTTTTCTTGTGGTAATGTAACACTGATGTACCTATGAACTAGCCATTATTGATGCCCAAAAACTTTCGAATATAATGCCAGAGAGTTGGCTATTTTCTAGTCATCGCAAACTATATTTAAATTAAGGTATATAGTACCGGGTAAAAAATGACCAACAACTCGTCAATCATAATTGCAGATTTTACGGATCTACATAGGTTAGGTTCGTCATTTCCAATTTAGAAATGGCGAAAATATCTCTACATGTATATATGTCAAAGAAATTTAATAATTAATACATGTCTATTTTATGTATTTATATCGCACCATTGTGCGGTAATAATTATATTTAATTGGAAGAGTATACCGGGTGTTTACGAAAGAATGTAATTAGGAATAATTCGGGATCTGCACCCTTTCTCCATTTTTGCACCGTTTTTTGCACTAAAATGTAGCGAATATGTATAGAGATATCTAATGTGACGTCACCACCGACGAAAAGGTTAGTTACTTAGGTAAATCTCCAGTTTTTTTGCTAGAATTTAGGAAACAAATAAAGGGCAGCAAAACTATCTATATTCTGGGTAACGACCAGTCAATCTGCTCATATTGTCCACCAGGGTCATAGATAGGTTACACACAAATTAATGTCCAATCTCACCCGTCATATTCTGGTGATATGGAACGTTTTTTGGTGATGAGTTCATTGGAAACGAGGTTTTTCGTCTACATCTCTTATTAAGATTCAAATTTTCTAATTAATTTTGTAAATTATAGTGACTATATACATTTACATCTTTCTAAAATGGTGTACATCCTTCTCGACAGTAAACCATGGTTTCTTGTATTCTAAAGATTTTCAATTGTCAAACCTCTTCCATTTTGGAGTCATCACTCAGGATCTCTTATGAAAATTAAAAAAAAAAAAAAAATTTCATTCATTCTGTGGCATAAGAAGTATTACGTACACGTGTCCATGTAAAACGTCCGCAGCCACCGACAATTTCGCGTCCAGATCTTATGACACTGGAATACAGTCGGTCGTAGAATATCATTAACGACATAAATCGACTCCAATTTAGCGACTTGTTTACGGCAACGGGTAGGCGTGCGATTACGAAAACGGGCGTGGACTTAAGAGAGAGATAGAGAAGTGTCAGACAAAAAGTTTAAAAAAGTCGAGCGTTGTCACACCAGCGCGGCGAAATGTCGAAACGACCTCACCCGTCGTCGCCAGAACATCCCAGTTTATCCGTGTTCTATTATGAAGCATCTCTCTTCCTAAGCGCATGGCTCTTTAGCCTCGTTTTCTCGCTTAGAGTAGTGCTATGCCAAAGCTATAGCTACAAGCTATAAGCGCCGTGGTCGTTGTTCAAAAAGCTCGCACGTCCCGGGGAGGAGCGCTCGCGCATTAATAAGCCGGCAGAATTTCAAGACGCGACTCAAGCCGGGTGGACGTACTCGAAATGGCGCTAGGAATAGACCTTAAACTCAAACTTATGACCGCGTAATCTGTGCCGAGAAAAATTAGCGTTTCACTATTATTACGGCGACACGGACATTCATATTTTGGGAGGGACTCTCTCGAAATACATTTTGCGACATAGCAGCATCTGCTTTTGCTGCTATCGGATGGACCTTTCTTATCACCGATTCGCAAACGTATTTTTGTTTTCTTTCAGACAATGAAAAACAATTGCCTTTGAGACAAAGGAGTATAAGATTGCAGACCTCTTGTCTATTGTTTTATTTAGAGTTACAGGCATTGCAAGGTGTACCAACAAAGAGAAACGGACAGGAATTCTTTAGCGACTTAGCACTTGCTATAATTCATGTGAATAATCACTTATAACTACTTCTTTTTGAACCAGACCACGGGACCAAAGGTCTCATAGTTTCTTTTTTTGGTTATGCTGTAGTTTTTCATCAATGGCGACGTTTCAGACCCTAAAGAACTCGAAAATGCAATAAAAAAATTGTTGTCCGTAATCTCCCTTTTTTTGATCTCGCGATATCAACTGAATGGTAAGGCCGAATAGAATTCAACCTCTTTTTGAGTTTGCCATTGCCTAATTTAGATTTGATTGGGTTTTGGAGTCGATCCATATGAGATTATGAGAAGGTCGAAGAAAAAAAGCTAAAAAATACGTTTTGACATTTCTTATCAAAAATACAAATCACCCAAAAAATGTTGTATAACAAAAAGATAGTGCATCAAATTCTCTACAAAAAGGGACATATAAAAGGTTATATTCGTGCTAAGAAGACAAATCTTTATGTTTAATTTGATAAAGCGATCAAGAAGAAATTATGATTTTATAAATTATACGCATTACGACGAAACAACCAAAAAAATAATAATATCCATTATGTTGTATAATAATAATGCTCTGGTTGACATGTTGGGGGTTGAAGTTTTGAAAATGATCATTTATAGTCATTCTATTGTTAATAATTATAAATAGCTGGGTCTACCAAACCCTGCCCAATCGATGAGTACGTGAGCTAAAGCCCGTAGGCGCGAAACTCTTTCCGACAAACCATGTCAAGTCAAAACATACATCATGTCAATCCATGACTAGTTGAGACAATTGAAGTATTATCGATTATTCCGGTGGAGGCTAACTCGCAAAAATTCAAATCCCGAAAGGCCAACAGTTCTAATTATCGTAACTCTACGATCTTCTAAATGACTTTTGTTCTCAAACTTTGAACAAATATCATTTAAAAGACCCTGGGGATACGCGAATTTTAATTGTTGTTTTGATTTTTGTGATATCGACCCACAGCCGATTTTTTGTTCTTTTCCTATTTTTTTCAAATTTGACAATGTTCATCTTGGAGATTTTTTTAAAATGAATGTACTGAAAGTAAATTTAATGTCACATTAAAAGCGCTTTTGCTACCAAAAAATTAATGAAAATTTGCATTTACACTAAATTTATGTGACGCTGTATGTGACCTCTGATAATACTAAAATTTAAAATGTCAACATTTGTCATTTCATTTGTAAATAAAATACTAGCAAGACATCTTTATTGCACACCTATAAAAAAAAGTCCTGATATACTACCCTTGCACTAAATTAAATAAACAATTAAGTGCTTTTCGGTAATTCGGTCCTCCTACTAATTGTTAAAATGTAAACAAAGAAATAAACATATACTTACTTATTTATTACTTCGACCCAGACTAAGTCTGGACGAAGTATTGAATTTGGTCACTTCGGGCAAAAAAATTACCATATAGTTTTTCATCAAATGTCGACGTTTCAGACCCTAAGGAACCCAAATCAACAATAAAAAAATTTGTGTCCGTGATCTTGTACGTACGTACGTCCGTACGTCCGTACGTCCCGTTTTTTTGTCTCGCGATAACTCGCGAACGGATAAGCGTATTGACATAAATTTTTTTTTTAAATACGCGTCTTGGCATAACTTAGATCTGATTAGATTTTGGGGCAGATCCACCCGTCCATTACTAAAAAGAATTAGCCCCAATTAAGTTTCTTTGTAGTTTTTTGCATTTATTTTGAAAAATACAAATTTTATTAAAAAATGTTTCAAACAAAAAAGATAGAGCATGAAATTCTCTACAAAAAAGGTTCTATTCATTTTCTTCCTAAAGTCAACGATAATGCCATAAAAACTGGTTTAAAATGTTTATGACTATTGTCTGAAAAAGTATTGAATTTGGTCATCGCGGCAAAAAAATTACCCTATTGTTTTTCATCAAATTTCGACGTTTCGACCCCCTACCCCCCAGGGGTAGTCTTTGCCAGCCCCTCTGGCGCGGTGACCACCTATGGGCGCAAAGTTCTTTTACGCCCTTCATACGAATATAACTATTTCGATATATCAAAAAGATGTCTTATAGATATCTATAAGATATCCGTCATAGATCTTTTCGACACTTTCAAGATATCTTTGACGAATTATATGTATATATATTGTATATATAATATCATAATAATACAGACAGTAATTAGTAAAACACAGTAAACATGTAATATGCATCGAATAGTCTACTAGAATACAAGTGCATGAAGTAAGTGTTTTGCAACTTTTATTTATTAATACTTCGGCTGGCCTGTTGCCGGGGTCGAAGTTTTGAAAATGCTCATTTTCAATTTTCATACATATAAGAAACACTATATTGTTGTAACATATCTATCGAAGCCACTTGGACCTAAATATGATTGGACCCCCAAATATCAATATAATTTTATAATATAATTGAAAGCTGTTAGTAAACAAACGAGTCTTAAAGAATAGCCGACTCTCCACTGGGTCGAAGTTTCTGAGCGAGCGAAGCGAGCGAGGCACCACGCCAACACTAGTTATTATCAATAATAGGTTACACTAACGTTCTAGTACTAATATCTAAGTCTAGAATGTATTTTTCATTTTATCACTGCTTAAATGCGATATCCGGACATTAATGCAGTATAAAATAAAAATGATAGCACACTGCTGAAGAGCACAACGCGAAACGCAATAAGACAATAGTTCCAATTATAAGCGTTAGAGGAATGATTTTTAATTTTAAATCCAACAGCATGTGATTCACAACTTTTACATATATATTATTACATATTCAGTACAGGATGATTTACTGCGCTAGGCGTGTACTGATATCCTAATTACATCATATTTTCCTTTGTTTACATTTTAACAATTAGTCAAGAAATAAACATATACTGACTACACTTGCACTTTTAGAGCTGATTAATTTAAAAATTAACGTACGTAGTACTGATAAAGTTCTGTTTTATTTGAGATTCGTTTGCGGATCTGCAACTGTATTTAAAATTAGAAAATAACAAAGCTGGAACTAATGTTACAATGGTTTTTAAAACTTGACTTTAACATCTCTAAAAATTGGTAATATAAACCAAAATTGCGTGTTCATTGAAATTCAGGATATGGAAATAGGAAAGTTTTCAGAGTGAATTTACTTATCTTCTCTAGTGATGTGGCATCATCATCCTTACCATAAATTGGACGATTGACTTTCGTGCAATATAAATGTTTGAGGTCAACCCCAGTAAATTGAAATGAGTTCATGCGTCTAGAATCAAATTTCAGAAACGTAATCATGAATTCGTTGCTATTCATGGCATTGTTAAAGAATTGAAATGAATTTGTATTTATGACATTGAATTCGGATTTTTTTTGGCGGAATAAATTTTCGTTTTTTGGGACCATATCATCACCGATCAATATAAGGACATTAGAACACTAGGAACACTATTCCATTTCAATCTCTTCAATTTTGATGAACACTCGACATCTTCGCATTCTGTTTCATATCATCGACTTTAAGCAGTGATGTGCTCAATTTTATTAACAATAAAAAATATATTAGTCGTTGAGTTTTTATGACAAAAAAAAAAATCTTAGGTTTGGCTAATAGAGAAGAATATTGTTTTAAAATAATTTTTAAATATTAACTGTTAGTATAGCATAATAACAGCTTTTAGTAGAGATATTATACCATTTGATACTCAAACGTTCAAAAAATAAAAAATAGATTTTAACTTTTTAGATATATAAGATATATAAGCGAAGGATAAAATCTTTTAAGCTGAATAATTTAACGTGCCACCAGTATGTACCTCCCACGCCGACAAAATAACACCATAAACGTGACATTTCCTAATTTCCTCAATTTTTAGTCATTTTCCTTTAACAGCCCAGAAACAGATTTCCGAAAACCTTGCGGAAGTATACATGTACATTAAGTATTGCAGGTTATATATAGGAATTCTAGTTACTTCGCATCGACCCTTGTAGCTGTTTTCAGCTGCTTGAGACAATTTAAGTGTTATAGGTCACGGACTTTCTTTACCGATTTACAAATCCAATGCGAAACAAAATATAACGCTTTTAGTCTGTTCTATTACTTTTAAAAGCATTTTCAATATTTAGTAAACTATAACTCAAAAATATTAAGTATCGCTAATTAACTTCCAGATTGAAATGTGTAACTTGAACATTGTAAGAATACACTGAAAAAATCCATAGTAAAATTGACTGTATCACATAGTAGGAAAAATATAGTTAAAACTGCTACACTGAGAAAAGTGTATTTTATCAGTTACTATCCCTTGGCTTTTAAAAAGTGTATTATAGCCCTTAAAAGAAATATTATAACTAGTAAAATCCTTGGTCTTTCAGCATTTGTTTTTGACAGGTTATACGAAACTGTATTAAACTCTCCTATTTTAAAAGAATGTTTTATTATGACTAAAAGAAGGCATTTTTAATATTTTAATTTGCTAGATAAATTTCCATAAACAAAATGGAACTTTTCATATGCAGGACTTTTCATATGCTATGATATATAGTTTACAAATATTTTGAAAAAGTAAATATTGACTCCTTTCCATATTTTTTATGACAATTGGTTATACAATACAGTGAATGTAGTAATTTTCTGAAATGAATATTTCAAAATAGTTGAGTCTATTTGTCTATTATGATAAGTAGCAGTTTGAATCATGAAACAATAGTTGAACTTTACTATTTTAGAATAGTTATATTAATTATTACCATGCCTAGTCCTTATTTCACACTATGATTCGTAGTAAAATAATGGTCATTTCAACTACTTTTTTTCTGAGTGTAGTCTTGAAATAGTAACAGGAAAATTCTTAAATATAATTTAGTTCGTTATTTCTTCCATAGTCATATACAGTTTGGGCATGTCTGCTTCATTTTGGATACTAATATCGAACATAGTATTTGTTTGTAGCACAATACATATATAATTAAACAATCGTATCTTACTTTTATGTATACTGCCAACATCAACTCTTGTACTTACCTAAAACAAACAAAATGTAGCAATTAAAAATTATGTTTTCAAAGTCATTTACTCTAAATTATAATAAATAGTGAATGCATAATTCAATAAACGTAAACTCCAAATAATCGTCATGATCGGTGTATTAGGTAGTTGAATTTCGACTCATTTTCATTCATTTATCTCTCCAAAATATTAACATAAAAATTTTGTATTTTAAACTTTAAATTTAAAACTAAATTTTTATACACGACCCATATGAAAATACATCATAAATATGAATATCATATTAATGCCTTATGTATTTTTTTATGTTTTTTTAAAAATTTTTGTATCTAAAAAAAATAGAACCACGGGACTTGAACCCGGGACCTTTAGGTTGCTCTATTTCTCTCTCTCTCTTTCTTCTTTTCTGTGTTTCTTTGTTCTCGTATTTTATTCATTATTTCTTCTGCCTACTGCTACACTAGATTTTGCCATGTCTGACTCCATTTTTACAATTATAAAAAATTACCAAAAAATTAGTAAAAATTTCTATTATTTCCATCATAGGGACAATTCCATTTTTGTCCACTACGTTGCAAGTAATTCTGCAGTTATTCAGATGAGTTTTTGACTTTAGAATAGAAATTTTAGAAAAAATATATTGCATACAATATCTTGTAGTATGTAAAAATGTTGAAAATGTTGCGTAGAATCAGAAAACATCTTGAGGATACCGTGTCAATAAAATATTCATTTCGAATTTGAAATATTCACAGGATGCTAAGTGCCAACCGAACAAAAGTGCCGATGGACATATTTATCACAATTATTGGCATCGTAAATCTTGACTTTCGAAAACACAGAGTACCTTAAGGACCTTTCTCAAGACAAAATCATCGTAATTCGACGCATCCGCGATAATAATGCAAATATACAAAAGATGCAACATGAATGCGAAACTGCATTGTAAAAGGGTTGTGTACGACTACCGCACGTGACCCTCATTTTTCTGGGCATCAATGCGACGGTAAGTGCCTCAATTATGCATTTCCCTGGCATGGTGGAATAAAACGTCCGGTGAGCCGCCTTTATTTGTCGCGTTGCGCAACGAAATGCTTCAAGTACGCACAGCCTCCCTCGACGTGAAGATGTGAAACTCTTCTCTTTGTCGGGAGATTCGATACTGGTTGCGTCGGTGGCGGCCTATCGTTGCGGTGTGTACCGTCCGTAACCTCAATTTCGCGATCCATGAGTCAGCTCGTGACCGATGTAGCACCTCGGCTCGATTAAAAGACCTCGTACTTGCAAAGCGATTGGTCAGGTTTGTACGTCTTGTCGTCTGTCGCCAGGACTTTAAGACCGCACGCGTGCAACCCAGTGGGTTTTCGCGAGAAAGTTCCGAACAAAGATAAATTTGTCCCGTGCGAGTGCGAATTTCTACGGGAGAAGAAGAAGCTCGGGTCTTGTTTGTTGCGTTGCGACATCAAGAGAGAAAGAGATGGTACACAGAAAAAGGAGCATCCGAGAAGGCAGACAGAAAAGACAGAATGGACATAGGACCAAAGAGAGAGAACAGATACTCGCGTACCGTAAGGGCCTCGATTTGTTTCGAACGCGGGCTCCGGGGAATGCCAATTTGAAATTCAAATTCGACCAGCCACGGTCGGCCGTTCGTTAACTTCCGGATTTATGCGGAATTTCTCTTAGCGATTCGAGAAGAGCACAGGGGTGGTTGCTAAATATTTTACGGTTTGGAATGATTGTGAATTCTTGTCCATTGCGTTTTCGCAAAGTACAATAGCCCGATGCAATCGCGGTGGTGCTATTAGGAAATCCCTGTTACGCGCAGTTTATGCAGTAATATCTTTTGATGAGAGTAATTTGTGTCTACTTGATCGAGTTTCGCAGGGCCTCCAGCGATTTATCGAGATTGACGTCGAGCGACTTGTAAATGAGGTTTCAAAATCTCGAACATCAGCTCCATGCTTTAGAACATCAATAGCTGTTATTACATTGTAAATGAAGCTGACAGAATGACTTGAAGTATGAGGGATCGTCACTCAATATATCTCAGAACAATGAAAATATATTTAAATTGCTGTTTCCATCGAGAAGAAGTGTTGGAATTTTGATATTTCTAGTATTTTTGTAATTGGAAGGTTTCAAACTTCTTGGGTGATTCATTAAATTTTAAATTCAACGATAGGTTTCCAACGAAATTCCATTTTTTTAACTACGTGCGCTAAATACTTAGCGCACTGTTTTCAATGAGCTAAGTAGAGGATTCACGCATTGTGGAGATAGTGCACTAAATTACTTACAATTAGTGCACCTCGTTTACTTATCGAACAGGTTAAAAAATATCTTAGTATAAAAGTACGCGATGGTGGATGGCCCACTCGATTCTATGGACCCAACTTCTCTGGTGCTCGATTCCCTTACTTCGCGCACTTATATCCCAATGTACTATTACAATACAATGAATATCAATGCATCTAAGATTGTTTCTCAACATGGAAAAACGTTTATAGATTTAAATTTGGACCTACAAATATCACAGATTTTCTTTTCAAAACTCCCTTGGCCTGAGCTGTGGACATAACTTGCCATGCAGATCCCCAAGCAATAGCAGTTTTGGATCCATGGCCCTAAAGTAAATTATAAGACCAAGAAAGGCACTTTGTTTTTCATCTTCTGTATCTGCGAGGGGTGTTCAATATGGAAACGAGAAAAGCCAAGACCAATTTCAATGGGAACTTCCTGAATGACAATCTTTAACCTCCTTGCGCTCCCAATATCTCGGTCTAAAACACTACCAAATGTTTCTATATTTTGAAAACTGTATGGAGGGAATAAAGTATTGTTTCTATTGTATTCGAGGTTGATGGTTCCAAATCCGGTCTCACCTTCTCGAAATTCAAAATGGCGGACCAATTTTGAAAAGTATGCTAATTTCCCTTAAAAACGGTACTCGGGGATTCTTGGGATCGCTGATACCAAGTATGATGTCAGTTTTCCAAAATTCAAAGTAGTTGATCTAATGTGCACCAATTTTGTAAAAATATGGATCTGATACAGTATTTGTCGCAAATATGATGAAACTTCATTCTCGTTCATGAAAGCAACAACACAACTTTAGACGCCCTTATTTAGTGTACGTTAAAGGGTATGTAGTCACATTTATTTTGAAAGGTAGACCACAAAATGTTATATAATTTGGGGATTATGAAAGAAAACTTGGACAGAAACGACTTCGTTTAGACGAGTGTATTGTGGACCAAGTCGCAAGAGGGTTAAGGCCAGAATTCATAGTCTTGGGTTGCCACTTAACATCAAACTAACTTATAAATCAGCGATAATGTGATGTGGATAATTCTTCCAGATGTCATAATTTTAGTTGGAAGTGGTCCTAATTTGCTCCGTCTAAAAATCTAATATTTAGAATTTTGGCGCGTCACTGGGCATGGTTGGGAGCAAAGTAACTCTATCTAGTAACAAATAAACTTAATTTAACCTCTGTTGTTACCGGTTAGGTTAGAAATGTCAAAGATGGTTCGTAGGACGGAGCAAATTGGGAGCATTGTTTGGGATACTCTCACGTCCAAAGCCGAACTGAAGTTGGAACTTATTACTATGAATCCAGACCTCAGGTGGTTTGAGTAGGAATGTTGGGAAAGAGAATCATCAGGAATATTGCATTGCATGAAAACCAGCATTTTTGTTAGAATTTACTAACAAATCATTGTTGGAACAAATTATTGACCAGAATTCCTGAATCCAAAACCCTGGTAGCCTGTCCTAACTTCTGGAGAACAACAATAAACGGCATTTCCTAATTGGGGAGATTTTTTGAAATTCTGATCAGAGTCCCTGATCAGAAACAAAAAGTTCTGCATTAACAAATGATTGAGACCGACTCAATGGACCCATGAAGAGTTCACCGCAAGATATTCATCGGCGAACCCATGTTGCTCCTCAGTGTTCTTTTGTGAGTAAAATGCCGTGCAATCGCAGATTCGCGGCAGCGTTTGCAGACACGAGTTACGCACGAAACGGCGACTGTTCACGGACATTTCACTGATTCAAATTAAGAGAGTACATTACATTCATGCCAGCGCGCAACAGGCATAACCGAAAGAAAGAGAAAAAGAAGAAGCTGCGGGCATCAGCAGCAGCATCCCGTGGACCATTGCGCGCGACCCCGTGGTCCCATTCGCCGACGGAGATTCCGGAATGCGCAGTACTTATGCGCCTGGACGCGTGGTCGCGAGCAATGCACTCCGTCGCGGAATAATGCGTGTTTATCGCGCGGCGGCTCGTCTTTTGAAGCGAGCACTCCTCTATACTATATATCTCTGGTGCAGGCGGAAGGAACCCGCACTTGCGCGCGCACAACTTGCAGATGGGCCCGAGATTTACATACGTTCCCTCGTCCCGGAGGTTACATGCTCGTACGGCTATACAAGACTTTAAAAACTTTCAGTGCCGCGCTCTTATTATCCGCAGCTGCGCAGCCTCCACCTCCACTCTACCGGAATTGCAATCTTTCATTACCGCTGAATACATGAGTTTTCGTTGCAAGTGCGAAAAATTCATGATCTTATCTCAGGCTTTTTCTCACCTCAAACTTCTGATCGCATGATCTTGGGACACCCCGTGCAGAAAATAATCGTGGCACTATAAAAATTCTGGGTAGTTGTAAAGGCGCGATCTAGTTAATCTGTAAGACCTTTGGTAGAAATTGATTTTCATGCTAGCGGGCGCCATGCCAGAACCATGTATGGGCCCTGTTGCCTAGTAAGTACAGAAATTATCTTTTACATGTCGGTGTATTTGATAAACTAGGAAAACTGTATACAGATGAATCGCATAATAATGTAATCTTTTTCAGAATAAGAAGTTATATTTTATTTGAGGAAATACTGAAATTTAGGATTGATCTTTAAAATAACGATCACAATAATGATGAGGAAGTTGTAAGCAATGTCATTATACAAACACGAGCATACTTATGGAGATATTCGAACGCATAAGACATATTTTGTGCAATATCAGTAGCTTGTGATTAGCTGGCTTAAGTATGACCAAACGAAAATCGACTTCTATAACGGGAGCAATGATCCAAGAAATAGAGTTGATGGGGTCGCGACGAGACCTGGCGGTAACAAGCATAACTGAATCCGTCGAAATTTTATACCATCTCTATAGATTTATTATAGTTTAACTCGACACAGAAAAAAAATAGTTTTACTAAATAGGTACGGTATAGTATCGGCATAGTTGTGTGAATCTAATAAACCGTTTCGCTAACTATGCAGTTATTGGGACATCAATGCCCGTGGACAAACCGACGGAGTCTATTTAATATATTGAATAGTTTTACTATTAGACTCGATATAGTAACAGTATAGTTGTGTGACAATTTTCCACACAGAATTTGTCGATTTTCTGAGCTACCTAAATGTTAACCTTATATTTCACACCATTCCCGTAAATCACACTCCACAGACAAGTCTATTATATAATGTGAACAATACACAGAGAATAAATTTCCTAAATTCAAAGAATATATACCTGCAACAAATATATATGAAAATCTCCAATGAAACATTCAATGAAAAATAATTGATTTGAATAATCACAAGTAAATATTTTTTTCAATCACAGAAACATATTCCGTCAGACAAGAAAGTCAGTGTTAAATTAAAGACAATCTTTCCTCAAATCCATAAAATAGTTACAGAGAAGAAGTATTCGTTTGTTAAATTAAAATTAAGCATTTACTTTCATCAAGTAAATAAATATGAAAGCGAAGTAAATATTTAATGAATACAATTGTGGAATTATTTCGTTAGAAAAGTTGATTAATTCGATAAATTGACTTTAGTTTAGTAAATATGCATCAAACCGAAGACGATAATTCATTGATTATACATATTTATTTACCTTCAGTTTACTTTACTGAAATAAAAATATTCAAGGAAACATTTTTTTCCTGTCTATTGATTTCTTTTTATACCGCATTGAAAGAACAGAAACAAAAAATATCCTTAATTTCGAGAATATGCAACAAATAAACAAACCGATGTCATTTTTGTCTCTTGTGGAAATATGTTTCTCCAATTCGAAGCCATCTAGTGGCGACCTCGCGATTCTTCGCTACTCGCATATATTTGCGAGAAATTCGTTTGAGACACTTGCGGCTATTCAAGTAGCTTTTTATTTTAAATCACGAATTTTTTTCTTAATGGGTTACAAAATAAAAAAAACCTAACCTGCGTCAATATTTATTTGAATGGCTTTAAGTAGATAATTTCATGACGTAAAAAATATTTTCGCGTTGTTTTCAATATAAATTAATAAATAATACAAAAAATATATATACAAAAATATGTGTAAATCCAAGTAAAATTTACATAAAACAAACAAATAATTCGTTTCAATAAGTAAATCATTGTAAAACTAGTACCGAAGTAAAACTAGTCTATCGGTTTAAAAAAATATATTTGTTGAATTATTAATAATTAAAGATAATATTTTATTAATTTGTGTAAATTACCCAATTATTCCGGGTTAAAAAAAACATGTTATTTTAACCCGATTCCTCGAAAACGACAAAATTTGTCGCCGGTTTTCATCCTGCGTAAGTTTATGGATATCTTTTAGATATTGTTATGAAATGCAGGTTTCCCATAGTTTTTGTGTATGCTCTTTACGAATCTGAAGTCCGTTTTTCCATATCATTTTACATTTTTTAAATATGGCTACTTAAACAAAAAAACGTGGAAAAAGGGTCAACTTTTCCAGTAAACTACAACTTTTATTGAGAAAGTGTTCCAGGATCGTATCAGGCTTCAGAATCCTGTGGCAATATTACGATTATATAAACATTGGTCAATATTACGATTTAAATTACAAAATGGCGTCCTGAAAATGTCGCTATTGATATGGAACTTGTAGTTTATTTGGATTTTATTAAAATATTTCTTATATCTTGTCGTGCATTTTGATGATTATGTAGATTGTTTTTGAGATGGCGGAATACAAATCTGTTATTAAATTGTGTATGAGGATTCAATATGACTTTGAAAATCTCTATATAATAAATAGCAGACATTTTTTGCAAATTTTTGTCAGCCACATTGTCTTCGCCATTGTGAATTTCCAGTATTTAATAACGGTTTTGTATTCAGCGAATTGAAAAATAGTCTACACAATCATATTCGTCAAAATAGCCATTTAAAGGACACCATTTTGAAATCTAAATCGTAATATTGACCAACTTTTAGTAAAGTTCATTATACTATAGTATTCGTAAGTCTGACACGATCCAGAAACTCCTTCCCAACAAAAATTACAATTTAATGAAAATGTTTTCGTTTTTTTCCTATTTTTTTTTGTTTAAGTAGCCGAATTTAAAAAATGGAGAATGATATCGAAAAACGGACTTCGTATTTCAAAAGAGCATAACAAAAGCCTACAGGAAACCTACATTTCGTAACAGTATCTCAAGGACTTACGGGAGAGGAAAATCTGCGACTTTTGTCTTTGTGAGACGAAACGGGTTAAGAATGTGAAAAACGAAAAAAAGTATTTATTTGAGATTTAATTTGCATTTTAAATAAACCGGTTTCTGACATTGAAATAAATAATTTATTTAAAAATAGAAAAAAAATAAATTCTTCACTTGAATTGAGGAAATTCTAAATTACAGAGCGATTTATTTCTTTATTCGAATTACAAATATCTGCACTGAATTTGAGTAAATGAATATCAAGTAAATCAATTTACTTTTTTTAAATAGAAAGACAAGCAATTTTGTCATATTTCCAACAATCCTTGTTTGAATTATCTTTCTTATCTCATTCCATTTTTATACGTTTTTAACCCTTACGATTTTTTTTAGTTTTTCTATCAAATAGCAGTTAATGCATGCACAACGGTCTTAATGAGAAGAATGTATAAAACCAGTTATGAAGATATAAATGTTTATTATTTATGATTTCTAAACAAAAATCACAAAAAATGACGATTGTTTCTAAGAATTCTTTACTAATGCTGTTTTTTATGATAAGCATTTGAAATTTTGTATAATAGGATTTTTGAGAACGCTGATGACATATTCGAAATTTAAAATGGCGGATCAATTATGGCGGCTCCTTAAATTTAATATTGCAATATTATCGATAAAAATATACACGACGTTTAAATGTCTCATAAAATCAAAAAGGCCACTTTTAAGAGAAAAAGGTCTAAAATGTGAACTTTTTCCTTTACGAATATTTGCATAAAATTGCCGATTTGTAAAATTTAAACTTACAATATACCCTTTAAAAATGACAAAAAACGTGTATAATTGAGGCAAATTTTTTAAAGCTTCTTTTAACACTTTAAGAATATCTAAAAAAGGTAACTAATATTGTAAATTTGTGCTTTTTTTAATTGTTTATTTTTTGGGAATTGGCACGTATTGCACCCCGACTACTCAATTTCTAGAAATTCCTCTCATAGAAATGTTCGTGATATCATGGATCCTTTCATTTTTATCAGTGTATGTTGGTTGGTCATAATGACATTTACTAGAGGTTAAGGGGATTTGAGATGAAAAATGAAAATTCTCTCATAATCTTGTTCAAATTTTCGGTGTTTTTCGATTTAAACGTCACCATTATGTTCCCGGTGCTGAATGGATAAGCGTCTACCAGCTAGCATAGGACTAGTAATAGGTCATACTATATGGATTAGGAAATGTAGGGCATTTTATGTAAAAAGAAACAAATTTCTGACCACGAGATACTTAGAGATTTTTTAATTCTCTTTGGATTGGTGAATTATATTTTTCGAAATTCTCAAATTTAAAAGTTAAAAATAAATCCTATGCAATTTTTTCAAAATGAAAAAGCGACCTTTTGGAAGATATATATGAATATTACTGATGTTTATAAGATGTAATTTTCCACACGACGATAAGAAATATCTTCTTCATAACGTTTATTGCATCCCGAAATAAAACTTGCCGTTATACCCAAAACATTGACTAAAGGTTCCATAAAAGTCCATGAAATTAAAAAATGAATTTCATCATAAATTTTTGCCATTCACGAGTTAAGGGTTTTCTTTTTCATAAACGCTTCCGACGATTATTTTTATAATAATACGACCGTCATATAACACTTTACAACCGTGTAAACTGTCGATGGACTCGACGCTTGCGAATCCAGTCAGGAGAACGTAACGATTGAAAATAAACGTGATAGAAAATAATTATATTTCGCATTCATCATTATTAAAAGAAATGCATTCGTCGATCGAAAAGAACATCTATAAACGATTCCGCTTTTATTTAGGTCGCATACCGATACTTCCTGCGCAGGCGGCGGTCGTTCAGTAAGTAGGAGCTTTGTAGGTGGTACGGCGCATTTCTGTGTAGGCACCATGGGAGAACCTTGGAACTTTGAAAATTCCACGTCGATGTCGGAAGTGTCCTTCGACATATTGCATTTTCACTTTGCTTTCGATATTATGCAATGTTTTCGTATCCGAAATCGAACGGAAGAAAAGTCGGACATAATATTTTGTATCCGGTCTCAGTGACGCAATTCGAATGAAGATCGTACTGTTTTTTAGAAAGATTTTATCTGCCACTTCCATCGACATTGAATAATTCGTTCGTATTCTTAAGTGATAAGATTTACGATCCATTAAAACCGATCCTCGAGGCGATGGAAGTAATTCTTACCAATCCATTGCCTCGCACTTATCAGCACTAGTTTAATAAATTTCGTTTTAAATGAAACGTTTCGTCAAAGTTTAAACTTTCGATGACAAATCTTACAAATCAAAAAGTTTTATGACGACATATCGATGGCAAGACCTTTTATTTTAGAGAATTGTACTTCGATACATTATCACATCTTCGAGAGATAGAAACGGGACGTTTGATGATTGTGAGAAAACACATTAGATTTACAACTTATCAAGTTTCCATTTTCCCGTATTTTTCTTCGACAAATTGCAACGAAGAATACTTATCTTTCATGTAAATTACGTAATTTACATGGTCAATTTTGAACATCCGCTCTCGACTTTTTAAAACTGCCGTTTCCTTTCATTATCGTTACGTTAAATCAAGCGCTGTCGTAAATTTGTAATAAATCCCCCAACCACTTTACATTTGCATGAAATTTAATATCCTATAAATTTGTTAAACAGCAGTGTACCATTAGATGTAGACGACGATTGAAATACCCATGACATATTACATTAAGTGCTGAAATGTCTTTGTATTAACCCATTAAGTCCCAAACGGGCGAAAAGTTTTTGCGTTATTTTTTTGTATGAAATAGGCATTAAAAAATCGGCATATGACATTTGTGATATAATGTTTCATCTAGTTTCAGCAAATTCAACCGCCATATTAGATCCGCCATTTTGGAATTTTTGAAAACTGACTTCAAATTCGTAATCAGCGATCCAGAAAACCTCCGAGTATCAAGTTTCAAACAATTTCATTTAGTTTTAAAAAATTCGATCGCCATATTGCATCCGCCATTTTGAATATTGAAAATTTAATTTCACATTCATAATCAGCGACCGCAAAAACCCCCGAGTAACAAGTTTCAAACGATTTCAGTCATTTTTTTAAAATTCAGACACCTTGAGATCTCATGGATCATTGTTCGAGGATTCGACGCCATATTGTGGTCCGCCATTATGAATTTCAGAAAAAGTAGCTATATAAACATGTTGCTGAGGATTCATGGACGCGAGATTTTATGCGTCTGAGGCAGATCCGTTACGTTTTCATTGTGAAGTCATGGCTTGAAACCAGTTTTTTCTTCGAAAAATCATGTTTTTATTTAAATTGTTTATAATATTTTCAATATTTGTTATTAATAAATTTTGACCGCAGGTTCTGAAAGAACGATAAATTTTACGACAGAAATGTCATTTGCCGATATTTTTTAGTGCCTATTTCAAGATCTCTTCTAAACATTTTTGCAAAAACATTTTTTTCAATAACATTCTGAAAGTTAAAAATCACATTTTTTTTCTCCTAATAAATAAGCAGCAAAAATGCATAAAAAACCTTGCAGGGAGATCATTGTGGGATTTTCGGGGTAATAAGTAACGATAATTGCACGGTAATGACTCCGAGCGAGCAGAGGCGCGAGACCGATATTCAAATTAACCAATAATCGATCGGCCAGGGAATATACGATCAAAGTTACCTTTTTCGCGCGTAGTTTGGCCAAAAAAGAAGTTCGTCACGACGATCCTCATTATCGCGAAATTTAAAACGTCGGTTAAAAAAAAGGACGAGCGAAAGTAGCGGAGAGGAAGTGTAGACGACAAGGTAGGGAACAGTTTCCAAAAAGCACAAGAGAGAAAAAGTTCCTCTTACGTGGCGGAATAATTACCCTGTCGGGGAGTAATTTATTAAACGAATTAACCTTTTGCTTCGGCGACGATTGCGACTAAGGAATGCGATTTTCTTCATTTGTCTGCTTTTCAAAACTTTTTTTACAATCTTTGAGAACTTGATTAATTTCGAATATGGCAAGACGGGGTAGTGCATTTTGTCAGTCAAGACTTTCCTAATGGCCTTGGATTTATAATGACATTATTTGTAAGGATTATTTTTAAATTTGCGTAATAATCATCTTTACAATTGTTTCTTAAATTATTTTATTGATGTTAAATTGTTATAGGATTGAACATAGGGAAAATCTAATCCGAATTATAGTACAATATTTTTAAACTTTTCGAATTCACAAGTATGAAAAGAGAAAGAAGTAAATATAGTTTATGACGCATGGCGCTAGATGGCGTCGATACTCGAAAGCGATACTCATATACGGATTAGTTTAATATACTCGTCGATTATATTACCTATCCCTATTCTTTAAGTTTTTTAATTGCAATTTTAAGTTAATGGAATAATGAAAAACATGTGGAAATAGTTGACATAAAAATTCTACTATTCCGCAAGAATTCCAAGAAAAGAAAAATTATACATTATGATTTTGTATGGAATTTTTACAAACGTTTAATTTTACGCCTTTAAAGTATTTACAGAATCGATATCACATAGAATGCCATTTCATATATACGTTAATTATAATATCGTAATAATAACCGTGTCACTCGACCACTTCACGTAACGTACATAAATATCCCGATCGACCATAACACTACCGTATACAACCCGTTTATCATTTCATCATTTCCTGTCGTATCTTATGATATAATTTTCGTATGATGTCATACACGTTAATATCCGATTAAATAATCTCACTGAACATTTCTTCACTCATTTTTACGAATCAATATTTCAAAGTTTATTCATTTTCAACAATTAAATGCCATTTTACCACGATTGCACAACCTCCGGCAATCTGATTTTCATATCGTCCTTTAAAATATCGCAGCGTTTAATTTCATTACAACACCTTCGTTACAGTAATTTATGGTTATTGTTTGGGTGCGTTCTTTTATTTGATTTCACCTCTTTGGTGTGTATCTGTGGTTTATATTATGGTAAATAAATACTGGAGGAATAAGTCAGTACGGCGAATATATGGAACACAGGAAAAAGTGTTGAATTTACTTAAATTTATAGTGTAGGTTGCAGCCCTTTCTAACTAGACGTGTGTTTGTTACATCTCAAAAGTGGGTCTTGTTAGACTGCCGTGAAGTGAACCCGCCGGGGGAAATTCTTTCGGTCTATCCAAAAAAAATGCTCCCAATTTGGTCCTCCCAAAAATGTAAAATTTAGAACTTTTTTGCTTCGTAGGACAGGGCCGGGGACATAGATCACAATCTAGTAACAAACCACCTTAATTTAACCCTTCGTTTACGGCTTAGGCTAGAAATGCCAAAGGTGGTTTGTACGGCGGAGCAAATTGGGAGCATTTTTTTATCGTAAAAAAATTCCACGTCTAAGTAAAATTATGACATCCGAAAGAATTTCCCCTAATGGGCTGGCTTTACAGCGGTTCTTTTTGGATCTTATTTTTTTAAGAGTAGGCTTGATTTGAGTGAATAAAAAAATCAAGATATTCAATCGCATAATATCAAAATAAGTTTAAAAATCTGTATACTACGCTCAACAAATATACGACATAAATTTAAGTGTCTTATTAGAATTTTAGACTTAGGGCGCTGGCCAGAACCCTCATTGTAAACGGGGGGCCGAATATTTTGGTTAGTATCAAATTATTTTTATTAATAAACATATAAATAGATTCCAGTACATAAATAAAAAAACTACTTACTCTTCAACAGAAGGAATTACTTTCAAAATACAAATAATTTCAATAAAAACTGGTTCTACAAATTCCATATATTAATTCATCATGTTTACGTCATATTTAAATCATATTTACAAAACTTAGACACTATGACTGTTCCAAATATCAACAATAAGTTAAGCGATATAATAACAAAGAGAGAATATATAACTGCGTTAATAGATAATAATGTGCCATACAGAACTTCGGGTGCACCTAAAAAACTCGACACTAAAAACCACACATTTAAAAAAACAGACATTCAAAACCCATAGATTTCAAAAAAATAGACATTCAAAAAACCAGACAGAAAATTGTTACGTATTATTTAGGTTGCAACAAATAGTTATTGTCGTTACAAGGGCGTAAAATAAGCCTTTACGCCCGCAAGTTGTTATTCAAGGAATCGGGTGATGTATTTAGGGTGTAAAAGCTTACATCCGTGTTTCGAACAAAATGTTATAATGGGTTTAAAATTTGAGTTTATACCCGCCAATTAATGGTCGAAAAAGTGGGAAATTCCTATTATATCTCTGCCATTTTCGAAGGAGTAAAATTCTGGTGTACCTGAAAAACCCGACAAATCCAAAAACAGACACTTCAAAAACCAAACTTTAAAAAAAAATGACATTAAAAAATTAGAGATTTCAACAAACTGACATTTCAAAAAACAGACATTTCAAAACACAGATTCAAATACCAGACATTTTAAAATACGAACATTCAAAACCAGGCATGTACCTCAAAAACCCGACAAATCACACTTCAAAAACTTAAAATAAAATAAAACAGACATTTAAAAAAACAGGCATGAAAAAAACCAGTCATTTAAAAAAACGGATATTACAAAATAAGACATTTAAAAGAAACAGATTCTAAAAAACTAGATATTTCAAAAACATACGTTCAAAAACCTGACATTTTAAAACGCGGACATTCAAAACCAGGGGTGCACATTAAAAACCTGACAAATCACAAAACCATACATTCAGAAATCAAATATTTAAAAAAAATAGAGATTCAAAATATCTCTGCATTTAATTTAACGTCTGTTTTTTTAAATGTCTAGTTTTTGAAAGTCGGATTTTTTAAGTGTCTGTTTTGTGATTTGTTAGGTTTTTGAGGTGCACCCGGCTTGACTATCTAATTTTTCATGGTCATCGTTTAGGTAGTAAAATTAACTAAAATGAAATCTGTGTCTTATTTAGTTAGTAGTTCCAAAAATGTCCGTACCATTTGTAATTTCCATTCCTGGTGTATACTACAGGATCAAACAGTTAATTTAGCCCCTATAATGAAAGAGTGGAAATAGACAAACAGGTTGCGGGTCGGGAAACCAACAAATAAAAAAACCGACAGTCAAAAACCAGAAAATCGAAAAACCGACACTACAAAAAATGACTGTCCGCTTGTCGATGCGCCTAATTTTTATGTGTCGAGTTTTTGACTGTCGGCTTTTCAATTGTTAGTTTTTTAACTGTCGGTTTTTTACCTGTCGGTTTTTTGACTTATCGGCTTTTCGATCCGAACCCGACAAACGTAACCTCGTTCTGAATGGAGTGAAAATTCACTCTTTGGCTAGAGTGGCACAATTTTCATTATATAAAGTTTTCCAACGTCCATTCATGAGACAATGATATTTTTCATTCATATGCCCTCCAGTTGGAGACATCTCGAGACTCGCCTTAATAACATCAAAATACATTACATCACATCTTTGTTCCACCTTTAACTCTCATGATTTCACATTTATTCACGATTGCCGATGAATTGTCTTAAATGTCAAAATCACTTGGAAAATGAATGACTCGCAGAAGATTTCAAGAGTCAATTCCTCATGCCCCGGAACGATTTCGTAACTTCCTGTCATATCGCGTAATCTAATTCAATCGCATTCTACGCGCGCTAGTCAAATCGCTTCATTCATCAGCTCGCTAGATTCCTACGCGTCCTTTCTTTTCTTTTCGACTCCATTCATAACTCGCGTTCATTTACAATTCGTTTCGTCACCGACTGTTGTAATCCGCTCCTATATATTTTACAACGGCCTTAAAATTATGAATATTGAACGGTTCGAGGTGGCATAAGCGTGCAACCTCTAAACGGCCCCGAGAGTAGGTTCGCCGTAACCTGTTCGGAGGGAACCTGAATGAATGAATGAATGAACGTGGCCTGGCTTGTTAAATGACTGCCTATATAACTTGGAAGTTGTGCAGCCTTGATACATTTTCGCCTACGCGTTCCCCGTGCTGAATCGATCTTTCCGGCGGGCGTATTACACCGGTGAGCGGCTTTTCCATCTTCCGCGTGGCGATAACACCCACGGCCCGACAGTGGCAAGGACACCGCATTGCCAGAGTCGTCATTACGACGTCATAATGTATGCATGTGCGTGACTTTAGTGATGTAAATAGTGGTAAACATCGTCCTCCGCCTGTTGCGTCTCTTCGTCCAAACACCAGCAGCGGGATCACCAGGGGGCGGTGCATGCAACGAATCCCCAAAGCAAATTCTGGACGAGATCATCTGTTTCTATTGTCTGAAAGATGTATGCTTTTGAGGTTAGACCAGACACTAATACATCAAATTAGTCCGCCAGATAGAACATTCTAGTGGTTGCGACGTCTTAAATTTTGGTACACCATTGCATTGTTTGGGTAGTACTGTGGAGTATACAATTCAAACACACCTTATTTGGAATAAGGCCGAATTTCAGATTAAAAATCATCAACAACAACAAAATTTTTTTAAAATATTTTCCGATTGCCATTCGAATGAGCGACCTCAAAGTGGTAGAATAAAGTATCTTCGGTTCAGAACATTCAAAATAGGGTTTGGTTAATCCCTAGTAGAAAATGAATTCAGTTTTTGGCCAGTTTCTATCCAGTTTACCTATTTTTCCCATGATACATGTATAGGGAAACTGGGCAGTGTTACAAAAAACTGGACAGATTTCTACCAGGGATGAAACCAGATTTTTCTTTACTGAAACTATGCAGTTTGGTTACGGTAGATGTTTAAGCTACTTTGGATGAAAAAATTAACCAAAATAAATCCCATATAAGGAACTTTAAGCAAGGCGTCCAACGATTCATCGCTGTTTTAATTTGGTGTAATTTATAGCATTACTGTGAAGCATATCTCAGTTTTGTGTTCACTCTGGTATCAGAAGATTATTCGAAAAGTTAATAGTTGATGCTACAACAGGACACTATGTTACTTCCCGACAACGCAATAGATGTTTATTGTTCCAACCGTACGATTTTGGTTATCTTAATCCATCTGTTTTTTCTACGTTCTCAAATTAGACAAAATGGTTGACCTTTCAGTTTCTTTGACTTTTTTTAATCATCAGTACTATACACTCCAATTAACTGATGTGTTCCATAAATCCCTCATGTCGTCGTGAAATTATGTTGCTATGGGTTTTGCAAATCGCGAAATATCAATCGAACGTCAAGATATTATGAAAAAAGACCATAAAGGTATACTAATTATCATTCCTGACACTACACAAATACATTAATAAAACATTAAAATGAAAAACGAAACGAACTTGAAGTATAAACATTTTTATGCAAAGATTTTTTCATACAACTCTCAACCGATTCTTTTGATATTTAATTTGTTCTACATTCCTATGAAATTTGTACAATTGTAGTAAGAAAGCCTTAATTTAAGAAGAGATTTCAATAATTATAAATTCACATTTTTGTTGTGCCGTTGATACAAATGTTCTCATCATGAAGAATTAAAATAGGTTTAAAATTTACCGATTTTTTAATGAAAATAATTTAGTTTCGGATGCAAAGGTTTTATTTTCCACATTCAGGAAAAAACAGAAAAATATTTGAAAGTAAATAAAACTACGACTTAATGCAAGCAACAGAAATGAATTAGAACATCGCAACAAAGTAAACCACAGCATAGTTATAAATATCATCAATTTCAAATGTGTAACGCAGTTTTTCATCAGATTTCGACTAAACATGCAATAACGTTTCATTATTACAAAACTAATAAATCAATCTCTTATATGAATCAGACATGGGACGGCTATAAACTATGGAAAAATATGCATCTCTTACGAGTTTTTATTTCCATGATGTTGATCGTAACAAAATGGCTACTGAATGTTCCTGGATATTTTTCCGTTCCTTTTTGCGAAATGAACGAAAAACGCAAAGATTTTGAAAATTTTAATTAAAGTCGGATACATTTGCAAGTTAAACGAATCAAATGTTATTTGTTTCTTTTACCTTCATCAAAAATGCAATTAAGAAAATGTATTATAATTTTAAACACTGCGCTGTTAAGTTAATTAAATTTCGCTCTTATTTACATACCGTCGTCCATCAATTTATACACTCAATGAGAATAAAATCTTTTACGTCGTATATTTTTTTTAATCTACTCGCTTAATTAAAATTCTATCTTCATATTCTTACAGAGTAAAATTTGATTCAAGACGTCTTTTTAAATATAGGTTGAAACTGAGAATTAGAAAAATTAGGAGGGAGGTTTCATACCAAGGTCTTTGAGGTTTCTTATCAAGAATATGAGGTCATATTTTAAAAATTAAAAATAGTAGATTCAACATGACAGACTAGATTTTAAAAATCTAACCAAGTAGCTTGAAACTTGTTCAGCAGATCAGCAATATGAGGAGAGGTTTTAAATTTTCCAAATATCGGCTACCACATAACGCTAGGCAATAAATGGTAAGACATTATACCGGATAATAACAAATGTTGATGATGAAGATTATGGCGATAGTAATGATGAACACCACGAGGATTATAATGATGTTGATCTTTAGAGATATGAATTAATATCTGAAAATGACAACAAAAACACTCATCTCTGTCACAAATATAAACATAAAGCAATCCTGACAAAGACATACGGATGTAAATCAATGAAAAACGTCCAATTGTTGATTTTTGAAAAATGTTTGAATGATGAAAATTAAATGAAAAAGGAACTTTACCCAGAAAGCTTTAAATTGTCAATTATTCATTTGACGTTATTACAAATCGGGATTGTGTTATTGATAATAGCAGGGTTACATGTCTAATCAACACAAAGCAAACTCAACATACGAATTCAACATTTGCAAACTCAACATTTAACAAACTCAACATTTTTGAACTCAACATTTAAGTAAATCAATAAAAAATACAAATTATATAAAAAATATCATTATTAAACATTACATTACAAAAATAATAAATATAAATAGTTCGAACCTAACCTAGCTTAACCTAACCTAATCCTAACCTAGCCTAACCTAACCATTAACAATCACCTCTCCTTAGTAATGTTTTGATCGGATACACATAAACATCGTATACCTAGTTCAAACCAAACCTAACCTAACCAAACCTAACCTGACCTAACCTAACCTAACATAACCTAATTTAATGGACTATCTCCGTGTTCCGTGTCCAAATTGTTATCAATCATTTGAATTGTTGATAATTATTAACACAGCTTTAAGATTTAATTTATGTTACGATTAACGTTATTATACTTGATTTTAAAAATACAATGTAATTCAATAACATGAAAATAATTTTGAAATTGTAAATGTTGAGTTTGTCGAATGTTGAGTTTGGGAATGTTGAGTTTGAATGTTGAAATTGCACATGTCAACATTTCATAATGTTGATCAGACCTGTCGCTAATAGCAGAGGGTCAAAAAACATGGGGCGTCAGAACCTGCCAGCTTCTTCCCTAATAATTTTTGCGAGATCATTTTTATAGAATTAGTCTTATATTGTCAGCTCTGTAGTAAATTTAGGAACCAGTTTTGTCAAGAAATTTGGAACTTTAAGAATATAGCTTTTTCCTCCCCATAACTCAAAATTTGAATTAATATTATAGGAACCTAAAACGAGGTCTTTTTTATACCGTAATCGAGTATCAATTTACAAGGCATTCGTTTATGATAAATGTTCCATATCGCGTCAACACATTAAGGTGAATCAAGCGTGGAGCATTTAAATATTCGCGTGACTGTCTTAATTAGCGACGAATTGTTTTTGGGCCCAAGTTTTGGGACGCGTGGGACGATGGTGGCTGCCCACGAAAAGACGACGAGGTCCGGGTCGAAAACATCGACGGCATATCGAAAGGACACGATTTTGAAACTCGTTATTAGGCCGTTTCTCCAAAACTCGAATATTGACATTCGACGTGACGATCAGATCGATAAAAGATAACGTTCGGGAAAAAAAGAAATAAGGTGAACCAAGTACGCGACGTTACAAGAGGTTCCAATTTAATTAAACGCAGGATGCGGAGGAGTCGTATCGCCTGTTGATCGAGGGATACGATCTCGAATAAAGAGCACTTTATTATACAAAATTTTGCGCCGACCAATAAGCTTTTCTCCAATAAAACGCAAACTTGGCGTTCCTAATGGAAAGCAGGTACAAAGTGTTCCGAAAATCATAATTGATAACTAACTTAAGTTCATTCATTTCCTACGATTTCGTTCTATAAAACCATATCAGTTAATAATATTTGGTAGATCATCTTTAAATATAAAAATTTTAATAATAATAATGTCTTTATTGCACAAAATTCAAATTCCATAATGAAAGGACGTCGAACGTGAGGCTAAAATAGTACTTCTAGTTAAATGGCGTAAAATAAACATTTACGCCCGTAATAGGAACAATATTTTTTGCCCGAGTTTGTGTGAAATTCAAATTTATGCCCTAAATTTTAAACTGGGATAGGTGGGGAACTCTTATCTCAGCCATATCATTTTCGAGGGCGAAAAATGCGATTATACGCCCTCAAATCAGGCCGGAGAATCCAATTTCATACCCGGGACTGCGAGATGATGTTTTCTGAGTAAAATTATTCTAAGACAGGAGATCAAATTTACAAATTAGAAGAATTTATAATTGATTAGAATTGTAAATTTTTATGGCTAAGTTAAAAGTAGCTTACAATTGACTGTCACACCATATATCGTCCATGTTTATAAGTAAAATCATAAATCGCACAGTGTAAATCAGTGACCTGGAGGAAACACTCAAAAAGATCCTGGACCGACCTCGAAAAGGAAAAACATATAGATGATAAAGTATCTGGAACTACTTTGTTAAGGTCCAATCTTACCAAATTATATTTTTATCATTTCACAATTGTTCAGATATATTATAAATGAGTTGCAATTGTTTTCCTAGTGTTTTATCAAGATTTATCAAAGATCCTGTCATCTTCTGTCATGAGAGATGCAATCGCATTCAACCAAACTCATTGCAAAAACTATCCTTATCTGATATCTAGCACACGCATCATTTCGTTAAAAATAAAAGATCTTGGAATAATCTCACTCGATTCAGTAGCCAACCCTTTGCGAAATAATCTTTAAGTGATCTCGAATAGATCTCACTGAAATCGACTTCATTATCACAGGGAATAGTCACAATAATATCCTAATAAGACGAAAAGAGGTTAAAATAAACAAAACAGATTTCCTAGAGTTACACTATACGCGCTTAGAAAATATATACACAGAGAGAAAAGAAATAGTTAACGGAACCTTTTTGTAGTAGTAAAACGCGTAAATAAGAAAAGTTGTTGCATTAACTATTTCCATGATAAACGGTACAATAAAATTGTTCCATTTAATATTTTCCGATGGTTAAATGGTTCGTACATAACCTCAAATATCAACACTAACCTTACATATAGTTAATTCTACTACTTAAGAGGTTAAAATCGATTTTACTATTTTTTCGTGATTCCATTAACAATTTTTTTCTCTCTGTGTATATTTAGGGCATAATAAATTACTTACCCCTCATTAATCCTTTTCATCCCGAAAGAGCAGAATTTGGACGCAAAAAATACCGCTAAAAAAAATTAAAATAAGTTAAGATCGTTAGTTTGGGACCCCCGATTATTAAAAGGAGACAAGTATATATGGTCATTTTCAATTTCACGTAGGTGATGATAGGGAAACATCGACAATTCGTGAAACTCAGACAAGAAATCGGTAAAATCCCGTTGTATATAACTAATGTAAGGTTATGAATGAACCATCGTGAGAGTAACTATTCACAAATGATAATTACTTTTTCATTGCAATTTTGTATGCTTTCCATCGTTACACAGTGAATTAAAACTGACTTACATGTATAATTGTGGAAGTATTTTTTGATGCTGGCAATGGTGGCGATAGCAGAATTTTCCCATATCATTGCATTTTCGAGAAATGTAAGGTTAAATATATAAAAATTACCGTTTTGGTTGTACTTTGATTTAGTTTGTAGCAGAATGGATTTTTTACAAGCGAAGTAGTTTCTTAACCATTTTTCAGTACTGAAAAAGATGGTGCAACCAGAATTTTTCTAGAGTGTCGAATTTTCGAAAAAATGTGAGATTAAATATGATATGTCATAAGTAGTGTTTCGTTTTTTAATATTCTTATTTTTTTATGAATATTTTGAAATTTTTTTAAATATATTTTTGTGTTGTTTACTTTTTTGTTCATTTACTACACGAGTTGCTTTATCATTGTTCAACATTTTAGTCCTTTTGCTATAAAATAAATAAAAAAAATGGCGAACAATGCCAATTTGAAAAAACTTTTAGTATCGAAAAATACTCTAGAAATCATACTTTACTTTTAAAGGAATGTTAATGAACTGAAATATGTACAAAAGCGCTGGTTTTGATAAATTTAACCTAACTGTTCTCAAAACCGCGATGTGATTGGATAATTCTGAAATCGTTATCGTTTTTAACATCGAGAATGCTTCAAAAATGACAAGTCGATTGTCAAAGTAATTGTGCGAGAAAATGCAAAATTATATCTTGCAGACGCCGTCTTGAAGCTGTCATTTTATTTTTGAAAAAATCCGACAAGAGAGGAAAGGGCTGGGTATAAGAACACGCGATGGTCATATAGTCATTTTCAATATTAAAAAATTGTATTTTCTGCTAAAAAATGATCATAACTTTTTTCTTGGAAATTGTCCGTTGATTCTGATAAGGGAATTGAAAATTGTATGTGCTTTAGTACAAAACCAACGATCTTCACTTATTTTGGTTGTATTTTAACGGTGTTTGGAACCAAAGTTACAGCGCTGAAGGTTGCTTCTAAATTTCGGACTAAAAAAGATGGTATTCGTTGGAAATAAATGGTATTTTGTTATAGGCGATCTAATACAAAATAAAAAACAACAGCTTTGGCCTACAAATTAATAAATAGTAGCAAGAGTTCAACACCGGCTACTACTTCTAAATCTGTAGGCAAAAGCCGTTATTTTTTATTTTTGGTATTTATTACAATCATTGTAAAGGAAATGTATTAAACATACACATGAACTAAGAGATATTTAGATGAAGCTAAGCTAAGATTTCTAGGACAGACAGACCATCATAAACTTCTATATTTTACATAACTTACCTACGTAGACAGCCCTGTTTTCTATTTATTGTAGATGCACCTCGGATGTTCTTAAATAAAAACTCTTCCAGATATAGAAAAATCATTATTTCTCTTTCAATATTTGAATTCTAAAGTAAAATACAAACTGTTATAATTGCAACTGTTGATTCGATGATATTTGTTTTGCCAACATTGAGCGAAATATTGTGCCTAATATCATAGTATTTCTCTGGCCGATTTTATAGAGACTTATTGTTAGATGCCCAATAGAAAGGTCCCGGGTTCAAGTCCCGGCGCGACGCATCGAAACTCGAGTTCAGTCTATATTTTTTTGTTTAAATTCGAAAAATGCTAACAAAATAGTAAAAATTTATATTGTTGCTACCATGAAAATGACATTTAAAAAAAAAGAGTAAATTTCAGAATAATTAAAATGCTGGAAAACATTAAAATATTATCCATTATCTAATTTTAAGGCATCAGTAGGCATTGATATATGCTAATGATTTAGGGTTTAAATATCTTCGTACTTTTTACTTTTACTGTAATATTTTTATAATGAATGTTGCAATTTTAGAACAAAAACGAATAAAATAGAATCGTTTATTTAATTAAAGTGATATATAACTCCAAGAAAATCTATTTCGTATAATGATGTAAGTAAATACTTTATTAGAATAAAATAGTGAAAAAGTTTCGTAAAACCTTGAAAATGTTTTGTAAAAATTTATATATATTTATAATACACCTTGGTCGTCCTGCATTAAAAACAATGTATTAATCTTACAGAATAAAATAGATACCTGTGCATTCTTATTAAATAAAGATGACTTCATTTTGTTCTGTAAAATGATGTTATTTAATAAAAGCCGCAAAACATTCGTAAAAAAATTATTCCATAATTTTATTGTACAGCAAAAAGTAACTGCACCAATCATGTCTTAAATATCTTAATCATATGACATGCGATTCGTAAAACCGTTGCCACAAGGTCGTCTCGAGTATTTATATATTCACAAATTTTCTTCTCATTTACGAGGCGCTATTCCGATGATCTTTATTTCTATTGATTTATTGAAAATCAACCTGACAACGATTACCTTTATTAAACGATAAAACAGCGCCTGGCAGTGAGGGTAGAGTTAATCAGGCGGGTTTTATATTCGATCGTCCGATTTAATCGAGAATGAATCGCATTTCTCACCGTAAAAAAATCCTTGGACGCGAGCCATCATTATTTATGCAATAAAATACAAAAGTAAATGTCGAGAATTAAAAACAACGTCCGATTTCATGATCGTTATGAAAATGCGCCGTTGAATATTTATAGCCTTTATTTCTTTATTAGATCTTTCTTAACGTCGATGCTACATTGTTCTTTCAATAATTGCGGAATTTATTTACGTTGGAAAAGTAGGTGTATAATTTATTTATCACAAAATCAGCAATTAAGTTAATGGAAATTTGTTTTCAAACTTAACATTGCAGTTGTTTACTAGTAATTAGTCAGAGTATGGTAACGAAATCTGGGTGGCAAATTCGTTGAATAGTAGACCTGAAGGTAGTAAAAGAACTTTTTTAGTAAGTTAAATCACGTTTAAATAATTAATTTTACAATTTTTATTGTTACAAAGTTATTGATTAGTAGTTGATTAGTAACTTATTTAAAATTAAAGTCTACTAATTATTCATATAACTTCATTCACAGTTTATTAACTACTGTAGGATCCTTATTAGGGTAACTAATGAAATGAAGTAGACTTATTAAATTATGGAAAGTAGTCTTACTATAAACATTTATGTTTCGAACAATATTATTGAAATAATTAGAAAAAAAAACAGTTGTGCTATAAATAAAAACGTATGGCACAAGTGCATTTAATAAGATTATTAAGTAAGAGCATAATTATATATTAAGTATTTGTGCAAATATTATCTAAAATTCATCGAGTCTAAGCTATTTTACTCGTTATTCTTGTTTTATTAATATGTCAAAGTCAATGTAGTATTGAATTGAAGAACATTTTGTAAAATAAATGTCAATATTTCTCATATTGATAAATTATTTTAAACCATTTGTAATTAGCATCTTATTAACCTAATAGTTATACTAAACAATGAAATGAACATGTCAAAAAAATGCATGTATTTTATTAAACATCGCAAAACATTATTAATGAATTTTTTTTGAGATTTAATTGACACATTTTTTTTAATAATCATTTCTTAACTAATTTATACTTTCAGTAGTACACGATCAAAAGCTTTCGTTAAGACATGATATTAAGATTGAAAATTTCTTATAATTAAAGCCATTAAATATTTAACGTGTTTTCTAAACTGAAAAATAAATCAATACACTTTGAAAAAGATATTATATTTATTTACTAAGTGGTCATTTGATATTTTAAATGCAGAGACGAATAAACCATCGAAATTATTCCAAACTTCCGTCGAATGAAACTTTTCGAAGACTTTTAACTCAAATAATAATGTAGGCGGAATACCGAGTCTGCAATAATAAACAAAAAAATAGCCTTGATGTTATTCTGTAGATAATTTTAGTAAATAATGTCAGCATTTGTATAACGCAATAAAAGAATGAAACTAAAAAGGTGTGGGCGAATCGGAAATCATTGTGAAACCGTATTATTGATAAGTATCCGTATATCTATAATGCTATTCAAAATTCCATACGAAACCCACTGTGTTTATTTTGCTGCGATAAACATTTTTTTCGAACAAGTAATAAACATGAATGTAGTCGTTTATCGACATTGCAAAATCGTACAATAATAGAAAGTTTTCGATTTGAACATTTAAAAATTTATTTTTACCATGATTCGTTATTTGTTGTAAGAATCTTGGAAGTGCTGTTATGTTTTCATTTTAATACATAGTATGCAAAATTGAAGTATTTATTAACACGAGGAAATTACATGGTCCTGCGGCATCGGGTTTAATTAAGACGAGAATTCGGAGGAGTTGCTTCGAGTAATCTTGTGATAAGATCGTGAAGTAATAATTACTGTGATAATTAAAATATACAATAAAATATTGATTCAGTAAAAATTACTCTCTGCTGGCAAAAAGTATACGATCGATGAATATTTTATGATTTGCGGATATAAAAGAATCGAGAATTATTAATTAAATTAACATTTACTGAAATTGCGTAAGGTGACACGTGAAATTTAAAAATGATGATCCTAAATGACAGAATGTTACATGTAAGTTCTGGGTATTAAAATAAGCTTTCGAAAATAGTTATGTTAACATGTTAACTTAAGTTGTTTATCAGAACACGGAGAAAAGTAGATGCTAGCCATTATTATCTATACGTTTAAAATAAGGACAGGGATCGATCACCAGTTCGCATTACTATCTTAGATATTATACCTTACTATGTTAACGTTTAGAACCAGTTTATAATATATCACTGCCACATAGTGACCAGAAATATACACTGAAAGTCTTTTATTGCCAAATATTGAAAATGCATTTTGAATTTAGAGATAACCGGGGGTCAATCGTGCGCTTTTAGTACTTTTTGCTATCAAATTTTGTAAAATTTACAACCGAACATAGAAAATTTTACAATCCATAACAGTAAAAGTCACAAACTACGAAAACGCCGATTATCTCTAAATTGGAAATGTTTTTGCAATTTTCCTAATTAAAAATCTCTCAGTGTAATTATATTAACGGTTAATATTAGGATGTCGATTATCCTTTTCTTAACATCTAGTTTTCTTTGTGAATATGAAGTATTTTCTTATTATAAATAAAACAAGGCAGTAAAATCAAGTCAATTGTCAATACAAAATAAATTTTTGGTGTTTACTTACTTGGGTTCTAGTATTAGTACATTGTTAGTACGTGATATATCTGATAATAAAATCTTCAGTATTTCGGATTAGTTATTTTAGCATTCATTATAAAGTAATTTTTTCCAATCTTTACCTTCTCACTTCTCTGAAAGTCATAATTCAAAGCAGTATCCAACTTGTATTCCCTTGGTGTTCATAATTTTAATAATTGTGTTTGGAATACAAGAAACCATATTTCGAATCAATTCTATATTTATTAAGTCATGTGTTAAATTGTAGTTTTTTTTTATTAATTATTAAATGAAAAATGTTGTTTCTTAAAAAACTATTCTTGAAATTCTTTGGTTTATTCGTCTCATCGTATTTCAAGAATCCTTTCAGTCTGCTTGAGGTAAGATTTACTAACAATTATTTTATCGTAAATCGTATTTTTGTGGTTTAAAGTGTGCATAATTGATTTCGGAAGGTACAGCCGATATTATTATATCCTATTTTAGAGTTTTTTTTTAATTTTGTATTTTACGTTTTTTTGTTAATCAAACGATAGAAATTTCTACATCGAAAATTAGTCCATAAACTCCAAATTGGGTGCACCTCAAAAACCTGACAAATCATAAAACAGACACTTAAAAAAATGCGACATTAAAAAACCAAACATTTCAAAAAACAGACATTAAAAAACAAGACATTTAAGAAAATAGATACTAAAAAGACAGACATTTCAAAATGCAGAGATATTTTAATCTTTATTTTGTTTAATGTCTGGTTTTTGAATGTATGGTTTTTTGATGTTGGGTTTTTTTGATGTTGGGTTTGCGTGCACCCCTGGTTTGGGCGTCCTTATTTTAAAATGTCTGATAAATGCCTGGAAAGTCTATATTTTGAAATTTCTGGTTTTTGAATATATATGTTTTTGAAATGACTGGTTTTTTAGTATCTGTTTTTTGAAATGTCTGATTTTTTAATGTATGGTTTTTTGATGTTGGGTTTTTGAAGTGTCTGTTTTGTGATTTGTCGGGTTTTTGAGGTGCACCCTGGGTTTGAATGTTCGTATTTTAAAATGTCTGCGGTATCTTTTTTGGAACGAGTATTGGACCCATTTTATTAGCAGAATCTGAAAGAGGAGACTTTTGTGTAAGAAATATGTTGTATAGCTTTTTTTTGGCTATCAGATTATTCAGCAAAGCGCTAAATTTTGTGGACAAAATATATCCGTCCCATCTTTAATGGGTTAATAGAACCACACACTAATCATTGAAAACTACAAATTTATTTGAGTACACGTATACTCAATGCCTATACTTTACATACTTACTGAAGATTATATTATATGACAGATACTAATAATTCTACTGGTTCCATATGTATTTAAACATTTAAGCAATTTTTTAATCTCACATAACTAAATTCAATGTGGTATCCATTTTGTAATACAATATTTTTGATAGCATTTAATCTTATTGTTAAAATAACACACAACTTTATTGTGCTGTCTATTAAATTCTGAATCGCACAGATTTTGTAAGTTTTAGTAAAATTGTCACTTTCCCTCGGTTCTGTTTCTTTATGAAATAGTATTGTAAATTATGCAAAAGGTTAAAATTAACATTAGTTTGACGTTTGAAGTGATTATTTTGTCATTTTACGATTTTTATAGTTACTAAAATCACATGGATATCTAACACTAAGATACATTGACAACAAGTTAATGGTTCTAACTAAAAATGAAGTAAAATACTTTCTTAATATTTGACGGATTAAAATAATGTGAAATAAGTTTGATTAAATATGCATTCAAATTAATGAAATATATACTTTTTTTACTAAAATGATTAAAATAAACATTAAGTAAAATGTTTCTTTAAATATTTATGGAATTCAAGCAAATATTACATTACATAATTAATATACATTTAGTACAAATTCTTTGAGAGCACATTTTTATTGTTCAAATTGTACAATTATAGTATTTCCAATTAGTGGATGAGTAAGTTTTAATTTGTAGATTATCACTATGGCAGCTATAATAGTAATTTCTCAATACTATGATCTCATTTTTGCTGTGAAAGTTAGAGTATATCCCACTAATGTTCAGAGTTACAATACCAAATAAAAATAGTTTTAGAAAAATTTACACAATCGCGTACTTGAGTGAAGTGAATCGTAGTACAAGTGGTTACTATGAAACTGATCAATAGTTAACGGAACTTGTCTGTCAATGATAGTAAACAGCGTTCTTAGAAACTTTTATTTTAGTCTCTACAAGATCTTGACCATTGACTTTTCTATGTTATGTCAAGTAACGTTCAATAGTGTCCTCTAGGAGCAGGTAATAAATCTCAAGAAAACTATTAGCTACGGTGTGCATCAGGGTAAATACTTATATTGTCAACTATTAAGCAATAGTTTTCTTAGAATTTACTATTTGGAACTGGTAAGACATATCGGTTAGGTGGTTTTGTGCATAGTAATTGGGTTCGGAGACAATTTCTAATGATTGGGTAGAATAGTTTTGATTAAAATGATATTTAAGAGATAATAATTAACTACCTACTAACAATTTTTGGAACTAGAGATCGAAAATTTTTATTTTTACCTTTGTATGTATTCATTGACATAACCAAAGAGTTATTTGAAATGAAAAAAGATGTTTTTTTCTATTTTGCAAATGTTCCTTATTCTTTTATGTAATATTTACTAATCGTAGTAGACTAAAGTTAATATTTTTGAGAAAGTATTTCCTTTTTAATATTTTCTTCAGTGTATTAGATCGAATCGTAATTAATCATAGTTACTATAGTTACTACTTTGTGAATTCAAATTATTAGTGACTTCCAAGATTTTTGTACCGCCTTTGATATCGAAAATTTTGTAAATTCCTAAATTATTTTGACAGACAACACAATCCACAAATAATTTTTATTATTTAAGTCAATGTAAACGTTGATCATTTATCATTCCACTTGACATTTATGATTCGGCATTTAATTACGAAGCTTAGTTACAGAATAACCATCGCCATCTTACGCAAGTTTAATTTAGATCGAAATGGCTTCCAATGTGCATCCATTTTTTTTTCAAATCTCGAAACTATTATACGCTGCTAAGAATCCCGTGCACTGTCCTTGCACTGTGCGGTTGCACTCGGGCACTTTCCTACTCAAAGGTTAGCCACTTATTGCGGTATTACCGCGAACTCCAAAGTTACTTCATGTTAATGGGAAGAAGAAAGTAGATAAAGAAGAGTTTAGTCGAGTGAGGTAAGTCGCGATGACTGCGTAAAACTCTAAAGCGATTCACTTACTAACAAAAAAAATCAGACGTTTCGTAAGCTGATCAACCACAAACAAAAAAAGAAAATTGGATTTGTTTATTAGTCTACTGCAAACACAAGCTGGAATTAATATATGTATTTTGATTATTCGCTGAATGTAAATTACAAAAGTAAATTGCGTACCTTATTTTTGAATGATTTTTCAGAAAAGCACATTAAGGTTACGTTACAAGTACAAATCTAAAATTGCACAATATTCATTGTTATTATAAATTATTGTACAGTTCTTTGTAAATGTTAATGTACTAATATACATTCAACATTGTACTACGTTTTATTCCTTTCAACCGATTAACGCACCAATCCGTTATCAGATTTTTGAAGTTTAAAACGAATCCAATATGTCGGACCAAGATCCGAAAATTTGACTATAGTTAAACCGTTAAGTACAAAATATACATAAATAAATTTAACATGAAATGTGCTGGTTTATTTTCAGTATTAAAACGCAATTAAAAAATATCAGAAAAAATATCGGTTTTTATTGGGTGCACCTCAAAAACCGGACAAATCATATAACAGACTCTTCAAAAACCCGACATTTCAAAACCATACTACATGCAAAAAATGATCTCGGGTCGATGTACTTGAGGTCTCACGGGAAGATCATTTAAAAATTCTTGATCAAGGGATTAATTTTTTAGGTCACTTGAAGGTCAAATCAGTTTGACCCCCAGATTATTTATTAAGCACACTTAGAATTTAATCATTAATAAATGTCTGGTTTTTGAACATCGGGCTTTTTAAGTGTCTGTTTTGTAATTTGTCGGGTTTTTGAGGTGTACCCCATTTATTGATCAAATCCTGCTCCTTCAAATTGTGTATCGAAAAATGAGGCAAAATTAAAAATAAACAAACTACAAACAGTTATTTCATAAAAATCACGATATTTTTAGTTTTTCTGCCCACTTATTGTTACTTTTTTGTCATTTCCCGTATTAGAATAACTAAAATGAGTATAAATATTAAAATGGTGGCCCAAAAATGGCTACTAAAATCGATTTTTTTTCAAAATCATAGTCTCGTATACTTCATCGACTGACCCGAATGAAATGACTTCAAACTTAGTACCCGGGGTTTTTTTAATTGCTGAGTCCAAATTTTAGGTTAGTTTTCCAACATTTCAAATGGTGGATCCAATATGGCAGACGAATTTGTTGAAATCAATCGAATTCATTTGAACCTTGGTACTATGGGATTTTTTGTGGTCACTAATTCCAAATTTGAAGTTAATATTCAAAAATTGAAAATGGCGGATACAATACGTCAGACAAATATGGTAAAATAGATATTGTAATAAAATATATCCGTACCGACTTATTGTTTGGCAAACTTCAGTGCGTATAAACCATACAGGGTTGTCGTAAACAAATTATTTAAAAAAGTAATTTCTGCCCATGTGAACCAATTAATGTTTGGGGTTTTATCTTAGAAGGAACACTTGAATTGTTTTTTTCTAAAAGATGAATATACGATCACCTTTGGATATTAATTACATCCCATAAATGTATTTGTTAGTAAAATGTCCAATTACAATTTTTCTCAATGAATGTACATACAACTAAATCCATATACGTGTGAGATAATACTTATAAGTGGATTAGTCATGCAAACTGTCTATAATATGACATTTTTCAAATATGTCACTATGTAAAAATATAATACACACATAAAATTCTTAAAAGTTTTACTATTAAACAAAATGTTATGAAAATTATCGAAAAATCAAACAGCAATTTAGTACCGTGTATGGATTATGAGGGAAATAATCGAACTCGACAATCAATATGTAAGAATTTCTATAAATTAATAGTAAGTGGAAGTATCATAGTTATTATACTATAAACATAATTATTACAATTCAATTTTAATTATTTTTATTAACAAATTTCGATTTAAAACATATTTTTAATTAAAATGGTCTTTATTGTACTATAGCAACCTAAGAAGAAAAAGGCGAGAATCTCAAAATAAATAAAGAGAAAGAGTGATGATGATACTATTTTCTTTTAACTATTATAATCGATAATTTGTCAAAATAATAATTAATGAACTGAGATTAAGGGGGTTACAATTACCCTTCAATATTTTGAAGTTTTAAATTAGTTCAATATTGAAAATATCTTAAAATAATTAATTATTTCTGAAGGTTTGATGACGTATGTTGCATTAATATTTAGTAGCACTCTTTCTTTTCAAGTTCAATATCTAACCAGGTTCGTGTACTACCCTAACTTTTTTTCCATGATGATAATGTACATTTAACTTAGTGAGCATTGTATTACACTCTATTAGATTCCAATAATTAGTAATACTACTTTGGTGCTAGTGCTTTAAAAAATTATTTTTCTCTACTGTGTATGTATTGAAAAATATACTAGGCTAAAAAATAATTGTTTTCATTTCTTTATAAGTATAATACAACTACATTAAATATTTCTGTTTGTTTTTAATATTTTCGATAAAGCAATATTTAAATTTTCAGAGAATTGCTCCCATCAAGTAAACATTAATTATATAAATTATTCGTAACATAAAAAATGCATTATACATTTGAAATAACGATAAATCAATAATATATTACGAAAATTGTGTGGATGCGTCGCATAAGGAAGTATTATGTCAAAAATTTTCATGCCTGAACAAACGGTCTCATTTAATTTAGATAATAACAAAACATTCTAAATAATATCACGTCATAGAATGAAAATATCGAAATATTTCGTCCAAATGCCAATCATGAAACTGAAACAAAACAAGCAGATTCATTTCATGCCGTCATCGTCAAAAGAATTATGTAATGAGGAATGGTTAGTCGATTAGTCAGTAAATAAGATCATTATTTTTGTTGTTTTACATTCTATAAGAATAACGATGAACTACTTTTTTATGGTTATGAATATCTAAAAATCAATAGATTGATTTCTAATGTATACAATTATTTAAGAATTAATAAAAATGTTAAATTAAGAAATAATTAATATAAAGTTATTGACTTTTAAATATATGGTTTCGATAAACCTAAAATAGGCCCAAAGTTTCAGACATTGACAATGAATAAAAAAAGAGAAATAACAATTTATGCAATTGAATAATTGTATTTTTCCTTGATGAATATGTACAAATGTGTACTAAATTGATCGAAAAGAAGGTGTAAAATTCGTCGAATGGAACATGCTTTAATATTAACTATGATAAATTTATTATGATTAATATTTGATATTACATCATGGAAAACCAGTTTGCAGCATAAAATTGTTTATAATTAAGGCTTAATCGATCTATAAATTGAAATTAAAAAAGTTTTCTAAATTAGCAAAGGAAACTAATTAATAAGTGAAATCCACTTAAGACAGTAGTAAATAGTGATTTGAATGCACAATGTGGTCATTAGATGCTACAATTTAACATCAACTTTTTATATATCATCCTACATCTCTATTCCACGTGTTTATCTAACGTTACAAGTTACTCGCGCATTGTATATTTAATAACCGCCAACTTCAGACATCAGTATATGATGTCCAAAACTTGTAAATGCGATTTGTTCGCCTATCATCAGGATCATTGTTTGGTAAAAACCAAATGGATCATTCTTTAATGTCACCATTGAACCATTGGGATTTAATATCATCATCGAATATTATCAAGCGATTTAATCCCTCGTGTAATCTTATTGTTACTGAATTACTAAATTCAATGTGTTTACGATTAGCATCACATATCTTTAAATTGCTGGTAAAAATCATTAGGAAGCATCTGAAATCACCTCTCAGCCTCTCAGTCCCAGTTTTTAACGTCATCATTCGTCACCAGAAATTTGTTACTTTCTCGAAATTGTCGTGGAATTTGATTGAACATCTGACTTAACTATATATCTTATAAGTATGAAAATTCAAAAACATTTTTCAATACAATTTTCATTCAATAACATCGCCATTACATGACAGTTGACTGATATTTTTAAATCCCATTATCGTCATCCATCGTCAGTATTTGTTATCGTTAATATCTACTAGGTCTCCATTCAACATCAGCAGTGGATGGTACCCACGATTGCCAGTAACATCTTCGAATTGCAATATCATCATAGACTATCATCGAGCATCTTTTATCAATATGTATAAAAATTCAACATCCATGTATATTAGAATTTTCAAATTCGATAACAATATTATTGTGCATTACTATTCCATATCTTTTGACCGTCTTATAATTGCTCATCATCCAGAATTGCTGTCATTAACGCTCACTAAATCTCTATCTAACATCAGCATTAGATGTCACGATAGTCTGAAATCATTGTTACATATCAGCAATATCTTCGAATCTCCATATTATAATTTCCCATCGTCTAACATCATCATGTAATATCATCATCGTTGGATCGTTGAGAATCAGAATTTAAGATCAGCACTAGATGTCAGCAATGTCGTTAAAACATCATTTCATAATACATCAGCGATTACCAAAATCCATAATACGTGTGAAAATAATTTTCCAACATAATTTCAATCTACACACGTCAACATCATACAATATATCAGACATCATTACAAAATTACCGTAAAATTATTCCGTCGTTATGATTTGACGTCATTAACGCTCACTTGATCAGCATCAAATGCGCGCGATATCTTCTTTGCCCAACATCTAACATCATGATGCGATGTCATCATCATCAAGGATCAATTTTTAAGAAATATACCATTATCTATCATCACGATTTGGTTTCATTAATATATACTGTATCTGCCTCTAACATCGTAACTGAATGTAAAGTCATATTTTTCCAACATCGAACATCATGATACAATGTCATCATTGAGGATCAATTTCTAAAGTTAGGAAACGTATTAGCAATACCTTTAAACAATATTATATAGAATAATGAAGAATTGTCTAAAAAATTGGTTATCAAATTTTTGATTCTCATTGACTTTCGAAAATCCAAAAGAAGTCATGATCAATTTTATGCATTTCCTCATCACTCAATTCAATAAAAATTGATAGAATCATTATTTCATCGGGAATAAATTCGATGCAACGATTAAATCGACAACAAATGAAGATACTAATTTAGCAAAGTAAACGACGGCTTTAAAACCATGAACGAAGTGCCAACAAGGACGGGCTGTCGATAAAAAACCCGAATTTTCGATAACCCCTCAACAATAACGCGCACTAAAGCGCATATACAAAATAATAATAAGGTCGAATGAAAAATCGATATTCCTTGCTTAATAGTGCAATTACAACAGTTTTGGGTGTCATTAAAACGATCGGGGCGACTTCGTAGTCGGTCGGTCGTACCTTCGGCGGCAGATCGAGTATGCGTGAAAGTACCGGCAAATTATCGGATATTCCTGGACCGTTTAACGATTTAACGTCAATGGGTAAGATGCAATTATGCAGTCGCAACGCCAAGTCGCGTCGCGGTAATTATTTTTTAAGACGCGGGCGGCGCGGTTCGAAATTTTTAAAGGCTCCGTTTGGATCGAAGGGGAGGCACAGGGAAAGCAAATCAGAAAAAAGTTCGATTCGTCAATCGTCAATTGTTAGTGAAAGTCGAATTCCGCATGTTCTTCGGTATTGATTTCGTGCGAGTGTGCAGTGTCTCGAGTTTCAACGTGTGCGATCGAAAGTCTTTCGATTTAAGGTCCTTGAATTTAAATCCGTTATTTCTTACGGGAATTGCCTTTCTTTACGTTGGACTTTATTACGCGACATTATTCTTTACGATTCTACAAATGTGAAAAGTTTATGTAATGGGCCAACGCTTCTTTCAAAAGCCATGCGACAAATGCGACATCTTTCGTATTTATCGGCGTTAGGGTGAATTTTATACTACCCGAAGACATTGTCTTTAAATCGTTGAGAATCGTGTCTTTGCCTTATTTTCAGGTGTGCATAATGAATTTTTGGCTGATTTAACTCCCCCATCAAGCATTGGATTGCTAAGGCAGTCAAACGTCGTTGAATTGAGGGTTTACGACATTCTAATAGCAAGTTGATCTTATGTACGTTCCAAAGAAAAGGAAATAGTAGTACCGTAACCATGCTGAAATTGTCCAATAAAGTCAACCAATTTATTTTGGAATGAGGACGATCGAAGTGAAATTTCGAAAAATTTGATCAAACATAAAAAACAATGGAGTATCTACTGGGGATGCTAGGTGGCTTCTGATTACAGTGATGAAGTTACTGAATACTTAGTTGACATACAGATATAAGACCTAAATGCAGCAAATGCTCTCTGTGAAATTTATTACGAGAACAAGCAATTTTACAATTATGCACTTGATCTATTTTGATATAGTAGTGAACATTAACATTCATACTTGCACGAAACTATTAATGATCTTTTGGGTTTGAGCGCCTCGTGGTAACTTACATTAATTTAGCATGTTGCTTTGTCATATTCCTTCGCGAAATCTTTTAGTTCATATAGAATATAGCATTTTCCTATTTAGTTAGAACTTTATTGTATTCTGTGGAAATTTCTTTATAAAGAGTAGGAAAGTTTCCCAAAATAATACTAAAAAATGTTCGGGTATGAAATGATCAATAATTAACTACTATCCTAAACAAATCCACTGAAAAAGGTTCACAGTGCACTCTTAAAACAATCCTCTTGAATCTTCTTGTCGCACACGGAATTTACTAGCTGCAAGAAGAAATCCACTTACCGCAAGTGGAATAATTCTCTTGATCGTATAACAAAAGGGTTTCCACTTGGGGCAAGAGGATTACTCTTGCGGCAAGACGATGTCTTAAGAGTGTGCACTCGAAAATGTCCAACAGAATTTCTTCCAGTTTTTGTTTTGTTGGAAATAAAATGCAATGCATTTGGGTATTGTTGCAATATTGTCTGACTAAAGTACCCGAGATATCTGTCAAAACCTCCTGAAAACTGATCGGGACCTGATCAGACAGCAATCGGGCTCCCCTGAAAATACCACCGGCCTGAGCCTCGTTCAGAGAACTATATGGTATACCTTATCCTTATCAGGCAAACGGAGTTATGCCTGATGTCCTCATGTCCTGATCAGGGGGTTGCCAGACGAAGTTTATCAGGCAAACGTGATTGCCTATATACAAAATATAGTTCAATTGTAGAGTGATGTAGCAAGAACAATTTGTCATGAACAATATCAGAAGAAGTAATTTTATATGAAAGCTGACTACGTCAGCCGCATAAACGGGAAAAATTAAACGAAAAGCATGCACAACGTTTTATTAAAATTCAATAAATTCGTCAAAAGTGCACGGAAAAAATAGTTAGCACAAAGAGAATTGCTCCAACTACAAAAAGTCGTAAATATGCTTCAACTAAATTTTTTAGTTGTCGTTAACATTTTACGTTAGTTGGCATTCTTACTACTTTTCTTTGATAGAATAATTACTTTTTTACTTGTAGTTACGCATTTTTATTCGGGTCTATTTACAATTTTAAAAAAATAAATGTCTTTAATATTTATCATAATTTATAATACATTGATACTATCACTACATTACTACTAAGAAATTAATGATTGAATAAGGATCTGAAATTGGTATATAATCAACAAATATAAGATATAGACACCCAAAAAGTTACATTTTTAGTTCAAGCTGCGTTGGTTTCATTAATCCTTAAAATATAATTTCTGAAATTAAGGATAATACGTAAAAAAGCATGCATAATAATCGAATCCTCGAAAAAAAATTATTCCTTGGATTTAACGAAATGTGTTAGTTCGTTTTCCCTCTTATTACAATCTTATGGAACCCACTGCTGTATTTTTTGTATGCATTAAAACTTCTGTTAACTTTGTATTTAAGTAAATTTAAACAAATTAAAGAAATCATGAATTTAGAGCTCTTATTTGAGATGTAATACATTATATTATTTAAGACCAAATACATAATAAACCGTTTTAAAATATTAAAATGGTTCTGTCTTGTCTCGTTACTAAAGTGTCAGTTTCGTTTCTTTTCTAGAAAAAGTAGTTATCTAAACCACAAAAAGTAGTAAGAAGCAGGTTTTAAAAATTTCAATAGTAAGTGTAACTATTTAAAATTACTTGCATTAATAAACGATATTTTATTCGATTTACTATTTTTTGTTGCATTCACTACGTTTTGTTTCATTCAATACTTTTTGCTTGCTACTTTTCATTTTGAATTGTGATTGAGGTTTTCACAACAATGGTAAAAAAATGTATCTACTTTATTTTTAAAAACGTTCATATTTTTGCACAGAGTTTCAACATAAATAATAGAAGTAGATCAGTAAATTCTACAGAAAAACAATTCATGAAAATGACGATTTAATAATACTCTGGAAACTTCATTGCGACAACTAGATAATAGTTAAGAATTTTCTTTAAAAAATATCACAAATTTGTTAGAAATTCTTCACATTTGTCATTACAATTAAGGTAGTTAGCCGCAGGGATAAAGTACGTTTAAGATAAATATTCAATAACGTTTGCATTTAATTTTCACTAATCATGAAATCGTTGAAGGGATAAAATAGTATTGTTCTTAAAAAAAATTGCGACCTGCAAAAATAATTTGTTACATCACTTTTGTTAATGCTTCAAAATTTATTCTTATCGACAGTTAAAATTTTTAAAATAATGAATGTATTTTAACGAATCGCGGCTTATTTTTTTCAAGAAAACGATTCTCTACGACTTTACCGATTAGATTTTCCAAATTTTTACCTGATCACTAAAATTATTCAGAAATTGTAAAAAGTTATCATTCTGACTTAAATAAGTAGAGAGGTTGGAAGTTTTCTTCAGAAATATGCTAAATCTTACGGTAAAGTTGTAGAGAATCTTCTAGAAAAAATAAATCGGCACTCTTTAAAATTTATTCATTTTTTAAAAAACGTTGACTGGCAAAAATATGAAAATCTGAGTCATTAATAAAATTATTTATGCAGAATTCAATTTTTTTTAAAGAACAGTCATGCATTCTCTCGTCAACAATATCAAAATAATGAAAATCAATTTAATAGAAACGGGATTAAAATTTTTCCTAAACATAATATATCTCGGGGTCTAACTACCTTAAAATAGAGATAATTTTTCTATCAACCTGATACGAAATTTTTCATGTCACCCTCTTTTTTAGAGGAACACAAATGTATTATTTAAAAGGTTTTGATTTACTCAGTTTAGCTGACAAACAATATATGACCTCATTTTTTCCAGATCTCGAACTCGAACATTTTTTTGAATGTATTTACAGAAATAGATATTACTCAAAAAATAGTAGAAATACATTTTATATCAAACAAAGTATCAGGACATAAGATTTTAGCGTTATTCTAATAAGGCAATGTTCTGATAAATTTTACAGAAATAGGATTGTGGAATATCTATTTTTTAGACATAATACTATAAAAATTTCCGATTCATTTAAGATTTATCAGAACAGTACTCCGAATATCCTTAAAGTTTTATTTTCTTTGATATATTTTCCTATAGGCAAAGTCCTACAATGTACAACATAATAGATTAACTTAATTTACTAAACCGGAACAGGGGATATATCGTCTATCTTAACGGGGGGTATTTTTAAAATCTTGAATTTACATTACTGTCCGAGATTGATAAAATAATTGGTCTGGTTTTGAACTTCTTTAGAAAAGTGGTTATTAATAAACATTTTTATGACATGACCATTATTTTCATTCTATGTATTTTTCAGAATTTATTCTGATTGCGACAGTTCTGTAATAACCACAAAGTTTTAGGTTTTACAAAAATGTACTTTTTACATTTTTCTAGGTTTATCGTCATCTTTTGGGTTTTTTAAATGTTGATAGCACAATTTACATAATGTTTCTGGTACAAATAAATGACAATAACTAAATTAATGTAAAATATTTTTTAAGCGCATTCAGCCTTTTTGCACTTTAGATTTTTAATTTTAGTTATTAGTTAATCTTAACTTTTAATTATTAACACCGTAAAAAGCTACTCTAAAATATGTTGGTATATAAATTTATTTTTATTTAGTAATAAGACTTAATTAAAGAGTAATTAATAATAGTTTGATTTTGTTTACTTTTTTAATTTACGTTACTGCAAGAAAAGATATAAAACATACTTATTTTGTCAGTGGATTTTTTGGAAATTTGTACATATAGGCTTTTAGTTCCAACGATTAATCTAACCGAAGTTGTGTCCGGTTTTTCGAGAAAGAAAAGAATGGAAGCGATAATTATCATTTTGTGGCATTCATCAGTATTTTCCTCTATCTATTGTCTCCGTACTATATTTCATTATTTTTCATGTGTTGCTGCATACATATAAATTAGTTTATTATTAAATTTATGCCAGTAATCGTACCAAAATGTCTATAATAATTGGACAATGATTAAGTTATTTTTTAATCACTGTTCATTTAAATAACATAAGACGTATAATAAGTTTTGCAGACATTATGAATATACTTCAAATTTTTATTTATTAATTCATAATACTTTTCCACGTCGGTTCGTGTTTTAGACTTTTTCGAAACTAAACATTAGAAAAATCAAATCACAATATCGATGTACGTAAAATGTTAGTTATGTATTCAAAGTTATTTTATGTAAGATTACCGGAGTAAAAAAAAACAACAACAAAAGAGAATAAAAATTGTGCAATTTCTAGATAATATTTAAAAAATATTCTCTTGAAACTTTTCACATTCCTAAATAATATTCAACAATGAAAAATATCATAAAAACGTGAATAAAGTTCAGGAAGATTTCAATATATTTCCATTTCCGTAAAAAAATTTCCAAAAAGAACTTGTCTTAACCTTGAAAATTATATGAAATTAATCATAAATGTCCCATTAAGAGGAAATTTGAAGAGTTCAGATTATTTTAATTCAAAGTTAGTAAACTGTTAGGCATACATACTAATCTTGTTTATGAACTTATTGAATTCACCTCAAAAATATATGATTTTTAACCTACTGATCTGATTAAAGTGATTTGAAAGTTCCTTAATCCATTTGTGAATATAAAAATAAAAAGTTATTTAGTTATTATAGTTTATTATTATTTTTTTGAAATATCAACCTTTCATGACTTGATCACGTAATATTTTATCTATTTAGGACTTTTATTTGAATTTTATAATCCTGATGTATTTGATCGATCATTGTTGAAGTAAATAATTTTTTATATACTAGATAATAAGATTTTGAAACAGAAGTGTCTGTGTTATTTTTAACCAATAATCGAACTAAATATTGCTTAAAAGAAAGTAATGATAAAACAGAGAAACATAATACTTTCGTCCTCTTTATACTTTTTTTAAAACAATTTAACCTAATGGTCGTAAGTTCATTACGCTTATAGTATCATTACTGGAAAACACTTGTCTTTTTCTCCTCGAGAAATGTAATTATGTTACCCAATCAGTCTAAGTGGCAGGTATAGCGAAAAACTAGTTAATTTCACGTCGTTAAACAAGTATTCTAAACTACACCTGTTTAAAATATCATTTTCTGCTATTCAGTTTATTGGAAAAGTTCTACAAATATTTACGTAACTGTCTCGAAAAATATTAAATATTTCAAAATATATAAGTAAATATCGAGAAAGTCGTAATTGTGTTTCTACTAACGGTTACTTATTGTACGTAACTTTATGTTTCTAGTATATGATAATCACTGCAGCGAAAGTGTAAGGATAATCAATTGGTTTATACTCATAGTCGTAAACACCGCCAATTAATGGATGTAATGTAGTCATTTAATAACTCTATAAAACGGTCTAGTTTATTTGAATGACTATACTAAAAATAAAAATATTAAGTAATATTTAATTAACGCAATATACTTAATAACAAAAGAGCCACTTAATATTTGTGTATTTTGTAATACTGTATTGATCGTACATTGTTTTAATAATATGTTCAGAATTTTGCAACATTCTATATTTACTTTTGTTATTATTAGCATTATCAGTAAATTAAACTTAAAATACATTGATTCAATTAATTTCTAACCTACAAAACTTTAACTGTGGCCCTGAAAATGGAATTGATCAAAACTTTCGATAGTAAAGTATTCTTTCACATTATTGAAACAATTCTGCGTATTCTGACGTTAATGGGTTAATTGTAAATAATATGTGTACTTTTTAAGTTATAGCCTTATTTTGGATCAAAAAATTCCGACTACCAATAAGAAATAAGACATCAAAATAGGTTTTATAAATCTTAGAAGAATAAAAGGTTTTATTGTTTATATACTCATTTTATATCAGGTCTAAAAAGTTCCTATGAAAATAAAAAATTCTTATTCAAGTTTTAATAATTTTCAAAATTAAAAATTTTCAGTATTTTTGAAGGTTCACGCAAAAAAATGACCTACAAAGTTAAGGTGGTTAGACCCCAGAATATCATATGTTGAAGAAAAATATTTAATAACGTTTCCAAGAATTTAATTTTCATTATTAATAATATTGTTGAAAAGTGAAAGCATTATTCTTCATGAAAAGAAAATTGAATTGTGCAAAAATAATTTTCTAAGTCACTTTTGTAATTGATTCAAATTTTTTCTTCTCCGCTGTTAAGAATTTTTTAAAAATGAACGGATTTTAACGAATGACGGCTTATTTTCTCGAGAAAAAGATTTTCTTTAACATCACGGCATAATTTTTTAAAGATTCTTTGTCTGATCACGAAAATTACTAAAAAATCGTTAAAAGTACTAGTTCTTTTTAAATATAAATAGAGATAATTTATTGTTGGCTTCGGAAATTTCAAAATACCTACGGTAAAGTTGTAGAGAATCTTTTTCTCGAAAAAATAAGCCGTGATTCGTTAAAATCCGTTCATTTTTAAAAAATTCTTAACAGCGGAGAAGAAAAAATTTGAAAAAATAACAAAAGTTGCATAACAAATTATTTTTGCATATTTCAATTTTTTTCAAGAAAAATAATGCTTTCACTTTTCAACAATATCATCAATAATGAAAATCAAATTCTTCGAAACGTTATTAAATATTTTTCGTCAACATATGATATTCTGGGGTCTAACTACCTTAAGAGAATAAAAATGAGCCACAAATATTTTTATAGAAGGCAGGAAAATTATTTCTGACGCAAATGCAGATATTTCTCTTCAGTTCACAAGTGAACTCTAGTATCAGTCTACAACTGCTTCTATATGAAGTATAAAATAGTTTCCCTCTATTAGAGTCGATTTTCATTCTGTTTCCAGTGCAATACATCGCTCGTTTTAGGCGTGGAGTGAAATCCCTCAATAATAGTCAAATTTCTATTCTAAGATTGTTTTTCGTTGTAAGACTGTCAATAGATTGTAAGCGAGAGGAAAAAACATTTTCCCGCCCAGTAACGCTCATCTTTATCAGACATTGTATTTAGAGGTTAAAGAAGCAAGATGCTTTCCTGGCATTATTTTAAATTATTGATTTCTTAAAGATTTTGTTTAGACAACGTTTTGGACAGACGTTGAGACTCTTAGAAAAAAAGTCGCATTCTAGGGTGGGATCTTCAGTATTTTCAAGGTCGTTTGAAGGTCAAGGTACTTAAGGAAATGATGATGACCGATATTTTGCATATAAAATGGAATTCTACAAAATTGTGAGAATATAGTTAACTATGAATATAGTATTTATAATTAAAATATATTTGAGCTTCGAATGACTTTTAATTTACTTCATATTTTTAAAAAATCTTAAATTCGAATGTTATTTTTCAATTTTGGACATAAAGATGGCAATTTTAGCCAATTGAATACAAATTCAAATATAAGGTAATCAAATTCGTTCACATTATTCAGATAACCTCAACAAACTGTTTAAAAACATGGAACAAAGAAAAAAATCTGACTGTACTATTATGTTCCCATTAATTCCTACTGAATCCGAATCCAAAACCAGAATAAGAGATCGACGTAAATTTACGAAGTAGCCCAAAAAAACTGTGAGGGCATAAAACGAATATATTCTTAGTTATGACCTAAGGCGAAAGTATTTTCATGTATTTGTTTTTTAATGAGTCCGAATCCCAATCTAGAATGTGGTTAGAACAAGTATACGAAATAAACAGAAACACTGCATGGAAGCAAAGGAAGAAAATGGTTTTCACCCGCATGTTTTTTTCCGCAAAGCTTTAATTCGAAATCTAAATTGACAAATTGACACAAATTTCTGAGATAAATAAGAAGACTGTTCAATACCAGATCGTCTTTTTAAAATAATTCTCAGGTGAAATATGTTTCACTCATGAGTTGGTACTAGAGGGTTGAATATACATTCATAATGTTGAAAAGTACCATTTTATATGCAAAATATCGGTTTTGACCATCAAATGACCTTCAAAATAACGAAAGTCCTATCTTGGAATACTATGAGACTTTCTCATACAGAGAAAGCACAAAATCGTAAAAGAATCAATAATTGAAAATAAAGTCGAGAAATGACCTTGTGTCCTTGACCTCTAAATATGAAGATTTCTTCAAATATTTGTTTTTTATCCTTTTGCAAAAGCTACAAGTATGCTGAAGTATTTTTTCAAAAATGTATGTTAAGGTAGTTAGACCCTAGGATATAGCGTGTTGTGGAAAAATATTTAGTAATATTTCCACGAATTTAATTTTCATGAATAAAGATACTTTTAAAGAGAGGAAACATTCTTCCCGAAAAAAATTGGAATGTGCAACCAAAATTTGTTAATGACTCAAGTTTTCATCTTCTTGCCTGTCAAAACATTTTTAAAAATGAATGGATTTCAACGTATGATGGCTTTTTTTTTGGAAAAAATGATTCTTGACAACTTCACCGTAGGATTTTCCAAATTTCTGAAGCTAAGGTAAAATACCTATGTTTGTTTAAAAAAGAAACTAATACTTTTTAAATTCTTTCAATAATTTTAGTGGACAGACAACAAATTTTGCAAAAACCTACGATGAAGTTGTAGAGAATCATTTTCTCAAAAAATAAGCCATCATACGTTGAAAAAAATCCATTAATTTTTAAAAATTTGTTGACAGGCGAAAAACAAAAAATTCATTAACCAAATTTTGTTAACAAATCGTTTTTGCATATTCCATTTTTTTTTTTAATGACAATAATCTTTTCTCTCTTCAACAATAACTTTATTAATCAAAATTAAATTCTTGGAAACATTATAGATAATGTGTTCCCATCATGCTATATCCCGGGGTCTAACTACCTAATGCATGAAAAAGAGTATTTTTCAGGAAATTACAACTGTGACCTTAGATTTGAAGGTCAACAATACACTTTTAAGAAACGGGACGATTTTCCCTCCAGCTGCAATTAAATAAGCTTTGAAATACTTCTTTATTTGTGTGTCTACGTTTGCTGGGTGACGAGTGGGTAGTCATACCCCTGTAATTGTCAAACCCCGGTTTTGCGCGAAAAACTAGAAAATGCATTGATGAAAAAGGGTCACGTGATGCGTCATGTCTATAAATAAATCGGTGCTGCTCAACGGAATCGTTGCATATTCATACCGGACAGCGGCAGCGCGTTATTCCGGCCCAGTGGGCGAACCGGATCGCGACATGTCGAATCGGACTCGTGCGCCGGAAAGACGAAAGTACCGCATTGAAATCATGTGTACCTGCAACCGATCTCGCGAAAGATCGGGCTCGTGCGCGCGTGCATAAATAACAAAGCCCCGGGGGTGGGGCTGGAGGAAAGAACCAGAAGGAAAAAGTCTGAGGGACAAAGACAGAGGGAAGCAGACAGGTTGAGAGAAAAGCGACCGAGTATAATACACATGGAATCGCGGCCCACGCGCGTAACACCGGTGTTTTATAACAGCAGGGACTGACCGTCCCGCCTGGAGCAACTCGCCCCCGCAATTATCCTTCTTTATCGTGTGTCTCTTCATGTATTTCACTTTTTTTTACAACGGTATTATTCGTCCTCTCGGGTGGTAACCTTTCGATAAACAAATGCGTCTGGTCGATTCCTCGATTGGGCTTCTGAAAATCTCTGGGCGACAATAACGCTCTCGAAATTCGTAAATTCGAAGCTTTCGAGAGTCCATCCGTTTGGGATCACAGACCCCAGAATCCCCGAAAATGCGCCTCGAATTTTTAAAACAGGCGTATTTATAGGAACGGCTTTGGGAACGTCTATAATAAGGATTTTGAACGAGAGGATACTGTTTTTTGTATTTTAAAGGATGCGATAAACATCTTGCCAATTATGTTTCGCATTGAGATGTTAAATATACGCGCAAGAATATTTCGTATCTTGTAGTCGTGTGTAAAGAATTGGATGAGAATATGTTAGCAGTTTAAGATTCATGTATGATTACCATTCCTAACCTAAAAATAAATTTAAACTTCATGTTTTTTTCCTGTGTTTTTATTCGTTGTAAAAATGAGAGCATTTTAACGCTTTTCATGCCAAACGGCCATAATTTTGTCATATTTTTCAAGTGATTATTTATGTGTATAACGATAAGTAATCAAATTTCAAAATTATATTTTCTGACGTTTTATTACTATTAGTTTTGTTCTATGACGTTTGATTTCTTTAAAATGGCGGCTAGTTTATAAAAAAAACGTGATTTTTTAAATTCTTTTATTTGTTTAACGCACTGATAATGTTTCCGTTGTCGGATCTGCACAAGTGTCGAGATCCTGTGGAATAATCACCATAACTAAAATTTAAGCGACGCAGAATATCAAAATTCAAAATGGCCGATCCAATATGGCGGCTTTTATATGCATCTTTAATGTTTTTTTCATTTTTTTGTATGTTTTTAGTACCTGACGCTTACTTTTTGAATAGTTTTGTTATGTTTATCTCTGCCTGATGCCGATTATGCTAGAAAATAGCAATACAAGATGATATGGAATTCAAAATGGCTGAAAATATTCTATTTTCTTTTATAATCGATATGAAACTGAGATAAATATAATAAATCTATTGAAAAAGTAAATGTCATGGACTAAAAGCATAAAATAAAATGAAAACAAAATGCGCGTAAAAGCCACCATATTGGATCGGCCATTTTGAATTTTGACATCCTGAATCGCTTAAATTTTAGTTGTGGTTATTATTCCACAGGATCCAGACGTTGTACCGATCTGAGAACGGGAACATTATTAGTCAGTACATTAAACAAATAAAAAATTATAAAAAATCAAATTTTTTTATAAATTAGCCGCCATTTTGAAGAAATCAAACGTCATAGATCATAACCAATAGCAGATTTAAAAAGTACGGACAAAAGTACGTCAGAATATATGGTTTTGAAATTTTGTTACTTATCATTACACAGATAAATATTCACTTGAAAATCACAAAATAATTGTGGCCTTTTGGCATGAAAAGGGTTAAATCAATTCAAAGCATAAACTACGTTTTCTGAATATAAAATAATATAAAAATTGAATTCTGAAAAATATAAATAACTTAAATATTACTAATTACCGACCTATCGCAGGTTTCATCTACCACAGTTGGAATATTACATATTGGGAACAAATTTCATCGGAGAGATTTTCTTTTCTTTACAGTCGAGTTTCTAACTTCAGAGGTATACATTTTTGAAAAAACTAAAATATGTGACAAAAAATGTTTGTATCACGGGCACTATGTTAACGCAACGAGCGCGAAATGTAATTTTGCGCCCTGGATACAAAAAATACTATATACTTCTTGACGTATGTGATTCTTCATTGTTATGAAACTATTTTGTGTAAACTGATGTATTATATAAATTCTAAATAGAAACTAGCAATTATAAATTTAATTACATTTTTTATTTTATATTTCATGTATTAACAAAAAATCTAAAAAAAATGTTTTTTGCTTGCAATAAAATACCTAAAGAAGATCATGGTCAATTGCCGGAAAAAAATTTTGTACCCGGTTTCGAAATGTGCCGAGATAATTTCAAACATGTGTCGTTCACCTGCAGTCTTTCGCTGTTCAGTCCCCAGGTGTCCAAACTTTTAAAACGTTAGAATGTGGATTTTAATGTATTCTAGTTCGAGCGTAAATCAAAGAAAAATATTAAAACTTAAAAAGACTATTGAACTCGTAGGTGATATTTTTATTTCCAGTATGAGTTCAAATTCATTATTCTACAAGGTGTCCAAGAATTAGGTAATGATATTTCAGGAGGCGATTCTGCATGATATTTCAAACCGAAAAGTCCTGTACCAAAATTGGATCTCAGGTTCAGAATTTGAGTGATGGGCTATTGAAGTTTAGAACAAAAATTACTTTTTTTTTCAATAACTCAGCTCGCTTTTAAGTTATTTTTTTAAGAATCACCTCCTGAAATATTGTAACCCAGTTCTTTGACACCCTGTATATGAGAAAGCAAAGTATAAATAACGATTTCACCTACAAAAATATAAAAAATAATAATTTCTTAAAAACATTCATGAAAAAAAGTTGTATTCATTATTTTTCGTACCTAAATGTCAACCAACAGAATTGCAGCATTCGACAATATTATGTTCAGCTTATATGAAATTGAAACAAACATTTTTGACAATTCCATCGGTAATCTTGCATACTGCCTATATGGAAAAAATGACATCAATAAATTGAAATATTCGTACATAAAGGTATATTTTTTCTGTATGTAAAACAATTATTTACTTTACATATTTCTGAATAAATTTTGAACTATATATACTAATATTGAACTCTACGAGGTACTATGCGGTCCATTTAAAACTCAATTTTTCGAACGCCATTTAAAAGTAGAAAAATGAAAGTAGATATATGTATTTTATTTAATTCAGAAACGTCAAGAGACAAATCGTGCCGTGACGTTATAATACTCGTTTTATAAGAATAACGCGTAATGTAATTGTGCAGGAAACGACTCCTGAACAAACTCGTTCGGAATATTAAAAGAATCCTGTCATATGTCTTCTATTTTTTCTCACACACCATGGCGTGCGACTCCGAGGAGAAATTTTTTCATTTTTTTGAATTTCGGATGCAACACTGTATCGATCGATCGAATCCTTTTTTTTATCTCAACTACCAATAAAAAATCTTGCTGTAATGCATTGTTAAAGAAATTGTAAAGTGAATAACTCCGACTTAAATTCCTAACCTATAATTACATAAGAAAATGTATAGAGTTAAAGAAAAAACTTTATGAATTTTCAAAAAATGTTATTGGAATTTGTATCTGGTATCTTAACCCCTTTAACAACTTGTGAAATTCGCATCCAATAAATTTTATGTCGCTCATTCGAATGACGTGGCTACTATAATGTTATTACATTTTTTTTTAAATACTGGATTAATTTTGACGACTTATATTCACGAAAAATAAAAGTGCTTTAAACTCGAGTTTCATTAAAAAATCGAGATGAATTGTATACAGTTTTTATGTCACTAAACATGAATACAATATCCCTTTTTCACCATTGAAAATGGTGGATTCATCATAGCAAACAAGATGAGTAAGATTTTATATATGTCAAACACAAAATATTATTTTATTGGAAATTTGAGAAAACAAAATTCTTTTAGTATTTTTTTCACGTCCATGCGTTTTTTATTGAAAACGGACAATTATTCCTAGTTACCTGATTTTCAATGCGGATGTACGAGAAATTTCATACTTTTTCTTTTTTTTTCTTGTCAGGGGTGTTAATTTTCTTTTAGTTTTCAACCTTTTAACAGGAAAATTGCAGTTTCCGATTACTGTAACTTTAACGAAGTGCCAATTAATAAAAACAGTGGAATGTGCTCCCCAATATCCATATCCGACTATTTTTGGGTATGCTCTTTCGATTGGTAATGTTTAAAATGAAAAAAAAGAATGTTTTACCCGTTATTTTGAAATTTAAGTGAAAAAAATTAACATTTTTTCGTTTATTTTTTTTTGTAATTCCATATTTTCCCCTTGAAATACGTTACCGAATCAGCTAAAATCTTTTTAGATCGTGCAATTTTTGTTCAAACTTCAAAATTACACCCACAGTAAAAATTATATTCATTGAGATGGGTTCAAAATGGTGGCCGAATGTTGGAAAATAGTCAAAAATCATTAGTTCGCCGTTTTTCCAGGTTTATCGTTGTTAATAGTTCGGGAATGCGCACTTGCCATTTCAGTTGAATGTAATATTATTTAACATAGATAACACTGCTAAAACAAACTGTTGGAACTTAAAATGGCGGCTAAAAATACGAATATATCCTGGAAATATACCACATTTTTTGTATTTTTTCATATTTTTTAAGAGAAAATAGTGTGTAAATCACTGACTGACATTATTAGAGGAACAAAATATTGTTAAATTCAAAATGGCAGCGAAATATATGAAATATATACAATATATATTGTCCATATTAAATAATATTACATCGATCTGGAATGGTAAGTGTGCATTCCCGAACTATTAACAACGATAAACCTGGAAAACGGCGAAATGATGATTTTTTACTATCTTCCAAAATTCGGCTGCCATTTTGAACCCATCTCGATGAATATAATTTTTTCTTGGGTGTAATTTTGAAGTTTGGACAAACATTGCACGATCTAAAACGATTTTAGCTGATTCGGTAACGTATTTCAAGGTAAAAATACTGAATTGTAAAAGAAATCAACGAAAAAATTTGCATTTTTTACACTTAAATTCCAAAAATAACGGTAAAACATTTTTTTTCATTATAAACATTACCAATCAAAAGAGCATACGCGAAAATAGTCGGATATGGATATTGGGGAGTATACTCCACTGTTTTTATTAATTGGCACTTCGTTAAAGTTAAGGTAATCGGAAACTGCAATTTTCCCGTTAAACGGTAAAACACGAATGTCTGTACAGTCGAGAGTAAAATGTAGAAGAATTTTTCAGTGTTTATCACAATTATGACATAAAACAAAAACAAAATATACCATTTGATCCACCATTTTGAATTCTGAAAATCTGATTTTGTATTTACATTCGGTAATTCAAATTCCTCTTCATTTTATGTTAAAGGGTTAATAATAATAATAATAACATGTAGTTAGCTTGGCCGCCGTTAGATGAGCGCGCGGACTAGGACTGTCGCAGCTGTAGCTCGTTACCGCTGTAAAAATTTGATCTTCATTTGGTTCATGAATTTGACTACCAAATGGCCGGGGATCGTTATGAACGACGTAAACTTGACCGTAATATATTTCACGATATGTTTATGTTTTATTTGTCATTGCTATTGATCACGTGAATTTCTATCAGTATGGTTTGATTGTTACTTCATCTTGTCTTGTGTATTGAGATTTCCCATCAATTCAGGATATGAAAAACATTATAGTGTAAATTTTAATGATTAAGGCGGGAGCTTGCCAATAACCTTATGGAAATGTCAAATATAATTTGGCAATGTGGTAATATACAAGTTTGAAAATTCATAAGCTACTATTTCTATCCCAGACCGCAAAATAGAAAAGAGTTCAGAATGATTTCAAAATGTACTCCAGAAGAAGTCAGATGTCCCACTTTCGGTGGGTTTTCTGAACATGTCATTGTGAGATGTTTATGAACTCATGTTCAGAAAACCCTCAGAAAGTGGGACATATGACTTCATTTACAGCACAATTCGAAGTCATTCTGAATTCTTTTATTTTGCTGTCTGTGATGATGCAGACTTTACTTTACGATTATTCAAAATACACACCCAAGCAGCAAAATTGGTCCAAATTACGTCAATTCGACTTTCGAATAGGTCCAACTACCTAACGGCTATAACTTGATTGACGTCGAATCGATTTCTATTTCAGATAAATGGAGAATAAAAACACGTTAAATTTTAAGTCGAATTTAGGTGATGGAAGGCACTTAGACTTTAAAGGCATAATCCAATTAGGGAGAACGGACCGATAAGAAGTCAAATTTTAGTAATAATTTGGTAATACACATGTTCATATTTGGTAAATTATATACTAAAATTTAACCTATGCGTTAAAAACATTCAGGGAAATTTTATGAGTCGAAATTTGGTTAATTTTACTATCAGAATATATCTTTATTTACTACTTTACTATGAATACAGTTTTGAAGCCATTATTTGATTAAATTAACCCATCAAATAGACCTCAAATACATTTTGACTTAGAAGACATATTTTAGGTTGTAATTTGGCTATTTTTTTACTAAAATAGAGCATTTTTTCTTTGGCTGGGGTCAGAGTTCCTTACTTTGCTGCTTGGACACTTATTCCGAAAAAAAACAAGAGTTGACCACTCTGTGTTTAATCTGAAATAACCAATTACATTTGGAAAGGGACCAAAAACTTGCCAAACCAGTACCAAAATTTGAGAAACCGTGCAATCTCGATACGAGACGTGTGCTTGGGTCATTTACATGAGTCAGGCGGCTCGTCATAAGAATTCACTTGAAATTCATTCGGTTTCGCCTGTAGCCGGCTGACAACGGAAGGAAGTGTCGGCCATTGGTATGCACGACCTGCCAATAAGATGGACGTATGGATGAGAGAGAAGACGAAACTTGACAGGGACGCAGTTAGAGGAGAACGTGGGGGCGTTACCGTTCGTATGAGGGAGATAGACGAAAAGGAAACGAAAGCCAAAGAACTCCGCTGACCGAGTGCTAACTTTGTGCGTTTTACTTTACGCAACTGCAAATCACGTAGTTAATCGAACGGTACTTCCTCGTTTCCTTCCGCAGACGATCGTGAGCTCCGAACCCGTCAGTCTATTGTACTTGATTGACGCTCGGATCAAAACACAATTGAGAGTGCGGTACTTGTAGATGCCTGCAGTGACATATTTATTATGATTACTAGACGACAAACAAACAATGCCAACATACGGTAGTTGCCGATTATTTTGAAAAATTTCATATCAGGTGCCTGTAGTTCAATTCACAATTGCTTTTATGTCATTGGAGAGCTCCATTTAACTGATCCACCAAGCCAAAATTTGCAAGGCCCAACTCCTCATGGAAGTTTTTTGGGTCAAAAATAAAACCTATTTGGTTGAAAATTTGCCATGCTGAAAGCGTTTGATAGTGTAAAAACTATGTATTATCTCTAATAATTGACGATATTCAACCAAACTCGTTCGGTTGTATGTTACATACAACTTTCTCATGATCAAACTTGGTTAGTTGCAATGGCCAGTCAGTTCAATTAAGTCAACAACCATACATTATGGTAAACGTACCAGTGACGGGACATTTACCCACCGCTGGACAGACTAAGCAATATTCGTTTGTTCTCTAGACAAGGATTAGGTTGTCCAGCTATAGGGTCATTTTACGTTCAGCTATTGGTAGGTATTCCTTAAATAGCTGAAAGACGTTATTGTATCAAAAATTCAGAGCATTTTGTTTACCGTAGTTATTTTATAGATGATTTGGTACAGTAATATCTGATACATCAATAGCTCAAGTATCCTCGTCATATCGTTATCAGAATGATCTATGAATATTCCCGTTCCAACTGGCCATATTAACTGTATTAAGCATTGAGTTCCAAATGTGTTCTAACTTCACTTTTAGGTTAAGATAAGAATAAGTGAACATGGAATATTTTTCAAAAACTTTTTGTACGACTAAAAAGTCTAATTCGGATGATGTAGATATTACCAAACATGAATAACGGAGTTTCGGGCATTCGTTTCATAGAAAACTAGATGGCGTCTTAAGCCAAAACTAATACAGGACTATGTTTGAATATCTGGTCTAATGGACTAAAAATAGAGTTAGACAGGAAAAATTATCTTTTTAGCAACTTGAAAGGTTTTTTCCTTAACTGTAACGAATATTTTCACTTTATTCGAGTGATGGATTATGCTGTCTTAAATATTATAATTTATTAACTTGTAAGATACAAAGAACGAATTCATTCATGACAACGGATAATTTGCAACCACTGGCACGCGTTCATCATTTCATGCTGCTGGTATGCTGGATAGCAACAAGTGTCAGCATCCGTTACCAATAATATCGCGCCAAGTGAAACCTGGGCCGTAAACAACAGCAGAACACGACGTTTGAACAAGATAATAACGAATAGCACGCGCGTGTGAAATTAGTAAAAATTCGATGACAATAAAAATCGTCAAAATTCCAATCACCTCGGAACGCAACGTGCCTACGTACTTTCCTCGCAAGTTACATACTTATGGCAACGCGGGCACAGGAGGCGTGCCTATTTATAAAGGTGATATCATCGCCGATTACCTACGCTTTGGTGCGGATAATCATAAATTCTCTGCCGGCAGAAAGATATCGGTCGATTTAAAGCTCTGGTACTAACGAATACAAAAAAATCTTGGCTATCGCTGAAATGTACGACAGGGTTCGAGTATCGATTGTTGTGATTCCTTGTAGTTCTTCCAAAGGATCATGTAAATCATTGAAAATTTCGAGATTTTAAGAAAATAATTAATGCACTACTAATAAAGTGATAAACAAAGTTTTTCATGAAATTTGCAATATTTTTGTAGTGTTCAAATCTAATATGGCGGAGAAAATAACATAATGTGTATTAAAACTTTAGTATTTTTTTCGTGCACAATCTCACGCAATAACAAAAATGGAATATGGTGAGGTTGAGAAACGGGTAATTAAAAAATGTCAAAACTAAAAAATGTTTACTTTTTCAAAAATCATTTGTTTCCCGTTTAAGTGACCAAAAGTAATCTGCAAGCATATCGATGGAGCTTTTACTTTGAAAACAGGTTTCGAAAATTACTAATTTCTAATGGAATCTATCACCCTGTTCGTCACATACAAGTAACACTAGGGAGGTGATAATCACCGATTTTTTTCAAACTGCGTATACAAGTACTTCTTTAAAAAGTATTTAACACGTGTTTTTTTGTTTTTCCCCAAAAACCATTTTTGGGGTAGAAATCACCCTTGAATGTTTGTAGAAATAGGGTTGAATAATAGTATGTTAAAAATTATTTGTAGCATGTCTGTCAATATTGGGATATTGACGTTTTGACGTCGCTGATGAAGAATTTGAAAATTCAAAATGGCGGATCCAATATGGCGGTCGCATTTTTATTAATTTTTATGAATGTAATGAAAATTGGGATCTTTATGTTTTTGCGATCGCTGATGATGATTCTAAAGTCAGGTTTTAAACATTCAAAATGGCGGACGAATTTTACTATTTTTCAGGAATTTTGTGAAACATGGTTGGCTAGGGATTTTTGGCATTACTGATTATCAACATGATGTTAGAGTTTGTGAAATTGTAGATTAAGAATAGCCGTTGCAACACGGTCAATTTTCATAAAAATTAATAAAAATTCGACCGCCATATTGGATCCGCCATTTTGAATTTTCAAATTCTTCATCAGCGACGTCAAAACGTTAATATCCCAATATTGACAGACATGCTACAAATAATTTTAAACATACTATTATTCAACCCTATTTCTACAAACATTCAAGGGTGATTTCTACCCCAAAAATGGTTTTTGGGGAAAAACAAAAAAACACGTGTTAAATACTTTTTAAAGAAGTACTTGTATACGCAGTTTCAAAAAAATCGGTGATTATCACTTCCCTAGTGTTACTTGTTAGTTGGCCACGATATTCGGGAAAGAAATTTAAATGCGAATGCAAAAAATTAATCTTTTATTTTGGAACTTTTGTTATTGCCTAATAAATTATCGCACAATGAAATAAAACTAGACCAAGCTCGTCTTTGTGCAGCATCTAGTTTGTTTCGAAATTCCTTATTCTGCATCATTTTTCGAATTTGGGTCCCAACAAAGATTCCTAAAATTGGTTCAGAAAAACTTATTCAACGGATATGATGGGTAGAATTGTTTCATATTGAATATTGTCAAATTTTAACGTCCGGGGAACAAAGTTCCGAAAATCAACACAACGAAAGGCCAAAATTTGGATATAACATGGGTCGAGCGTGATTTTCTTCAATTTGTCTTTAAAAATTTGGCAAAAAGAAAGCAAATTAAATTACTTTGGATTAACGCAATATCAAAATTTTAGACTTTCGCACCGTGTTACTTACTTAAAATTGAAACAATGAGAATGTATTTTAATGCCATTTTGGGTCCGCCATGGTTTAAAAAAATTGTTTTCTTCGACAACTTTTAGTATAGATCCGATGGTGACGTAATTAGAAGTTGCCGGTTGGTTGTAGTTTTCGAGGGCGTAAAGCGGCTTTTTACGCCCGCTCCGAGGAAAAGTGCATATCAGTGAGTGGATTTCTTATGTCAGGTACTTGGCTTTTTAAACTTTCTAAGATAATTTTTGCAAAAACTTAATTAAATGGAAATCAGGATAAATTTTAAAAATATGTGACACTTATCCATGTATACTACACTTTATTCTTACTTGTATTTCCCATCCATTAGAACCATTTTTAATGCACTTAGACTGTCATTGAAATATTTTACAAGAAGCAGGTCGAAAATAAATATTACCAAAAAACCTTTACTGTTGTAGTAAAGATGCAAGACTCTAACTAGGATCGAATGTTGAGTAATGCTTAATGATTTTTGTCTCAATGATTCTAAATGATTGACACAAGTTGCTCAACGGTTTTTACAGCAAATTCTATTCTACAATTAAAAAATGTAAGTAAGGAAAATTGTATTTGAAAAATGTCCTTTTAAATCTTAACTAATCTTAAAAACTTCCTCAATCGTTCAGCAAGCTTCATTTACAGCCGTCTGCAAAAACCACCTCAGAAATAAGCTGATTTCTCCACATTTTGCGTCAAAATTCTTAAATAAATTTTTTTTTTTTCAAAAAATGAAATTGTTACAAAAAAAGTATAGAAGATGCGACGGAGAGAAATCAGAGGAATTACTTTGGACCGTTACGAGTCCAGCAGTGACTATCGTAACCGCCTATCGATCCTCGATCCTCTTTCTGCCAATAAAAGTCATGAGCGCATGCCTCTTGAAAATTCATAAAACCAGCACCGATAAACACTGCGAAATGGTAGCTACCGCGAGAGAAAAGCATCTCGTAAATTCACTTTATCGCCAATCTTTTACACGGATCCCGGACGAGTTACTTTACCTTCTTTTTTTTCAGCTGCCCCCTTTTTTTTTGATCGTCCAAGAGCAATTTTTTCGCATGTTTGTTGCTGAAATCGCTTAACGATACTCTTAAAACGCGATATCGATTACAGCAATTATATCAGTGACGCAATGAATTGGAAGCAGATTCTTCGACCCACGTTCAATGCACGCTTCGTTGCCTTTCATTGATTTAATTTGTGTTTTTGTATAATTCTGAAAAATTTTTGAATTCCTTCTTCTTGTATGCTATATCTAAATTGTTTGATAATTTCAACTTCTAAACAGTTTTTAATTCACACTAATCACTTTTTCGAGAAACAGATAACAAAATGGTACCCAGCAAGTAAAAATATATCCCATATGTTGAATTTTTTTTGTCTACTCAGTACCTCCAAATTTTTAGTAGTAAATAAATGATGAAAATTTTCTCTTTCTATTTGGACATAAATCGTTTTCAATTAATACTTAAATTTTAGAAACTCAGTCATCCCAAAAGTGCATAAAACGTTTGAACTGCAACTAAAAATTTGTTTGTTTCGCCTGTAATCAATCTATTCTCTTCAATATGTCAAAAAAATAGACTTTATTTAATCAATTACATTGATATACTAGATCGGATCCGTCATCTTGAAACTTGAAAATCTAACCTAAACTTTATGACCAGAGACCAGGAAAATTCCTGTACGTACATTTTTCGAGCAATACCAAGATATAGATTTCATGAATCATTTTCGTAGTTGATCTCAATATGGCATATTTCATATTGACATATTGACGTTTTAAAAAGGTTAGGTTGATTCAAGACCAAATAAGCAAATTCCTAGTTAATGTTCATAGATTTTGTACACTTTTAGTCACGACTTGGCACCGATTTCGCAACTTTATTGGTGTGAAAAAAAAACACAAGAACGAAACAGGACTTAAATGGGTCGCCATTTTTCAGCGCAGTATTTTCATTAATATTAATTGTTGCTATAATTCTTACTCTACAAAATTTTACCGTACTATGAATTCTTAAAAAAAAATCATCCGATACTGTTGCTTCATCAAAGTAGACCTACAAAAATGTAAATTTTCATAACATACAATTTTGTAGACAGTTGAAAATGTGGCGTAACGCAGACCATCATCCGATGTAAATCATTTAAAACCCTTACCTATTCCTGACTTAAATACTATACAGAATGTTTCGACGCATCGCAAGAGAACACATCTCGTAAAGTAAAGGATTAATATTACGGCAAAGTCAAAGCAGAAAATATGAACTACTTCGCGGTAATCGAATTTTGACAGATTTATCGGGATTAGAAAGAGACGGATTACTTACATTCCTTGTTACGGTCCATTGCTTGCTGTAGGGGAGAGTCGTCGACCTCCGCCTTTGGTGGAGACTGGTTACCCTCCGCCATCTTGGATTTCGTGACGTCCGTCGTCTTTTTCAGGGGGACGTCGGGCGTCTTTTCGCGCGGCGATTTGCTTTTCGCTGATTTCTTATTGCCGCTCCCGATATCTGTCGAAGGTCGGTCCCTACAAAAAAGATACAAGTTCATGCATTCCGTTTGTGTTTAAACCAACTAAATAGTCGAAACAACCGTTATTTTCATTTTTATAATTATATCCCAGTGCTATTACCCATTTGTTTAAAATAATTCAAATTTGTTGCTTAAGAATCTTGAAATTTTTATATTCCATCAAGGTAAAACATCCATTGATTAAAATTAGTATAGACGATTAGCATCTCTCGTCTTTAGGGCGCAAAAGTGCATTTTACGGCCCCAAAGCGGTCGCAACGTCCGAGGATCAGCGATGCCAACTTGAGTATCAGTCGTTCTTATGCGCTGAGAGAAATTTAAAGTTTGAATTTGATTTTACTCGAGGTTATGGCAAATGCACTATTAGTGAGTTAATTGTGATGTAGTAATTGACACTGCACTTGTTAATTATACAAAAAAAAAGTCTTAAAATTGTTACAACGCAAATTAAGCACTGTAGCTTTAATTTGAGTCTAAAATTGAGCTAATTTTCTTAAATTAGGTCAATATTTGCGCTTAAAACCTTGTTTTTAGTTTTGGAAACTTACTTTTAGTCAATATTCAGGTTCGAATTAAGAATTCTCTAACTTAGGTGTGACAAGCTCGAAAAATTTTTCTTTAAGCATAAATCTCGACTAAAATTAAAACTGAAGTTAGACTGAAAGTAAGACTTTAAGCGCAAATATTGACTTAATTTAAGAAAATTAGTTCAACTTTAGACTGAAATTAAGCCTTTTACAGTGCTTAATTTGAGATGTAACAATCGTAAGTTTTTTTTGTGTGTACTATCAAAACAGATTTTGGATCCCGTAAACTGTGTTGCAACTATGTTTAACTAACTCTAGTGCTTTGAACACTATACACTTTTTCGAAAACAAATTGTATTTCAAGATGCTGATTAGTTACATGTATGTTGACTATTCAAAGTTAACCATTTTCTGTTACCTAAACACATAACAATAAATCATCTGTCATAACATATTGTAGTTATGTTTTGAATGTAATTGTAAAAGAACTAAAAGCGTCACTGTTATGATATATTGGAAAATGTATTTCAATTGCAACTATTTTAAGATACATTACATTTTTTATGTATTAACTATTTGCTGACATTTTATACTCGACTTTCCAACATATCTGCCGGGTAAATTGCAGTTAACTTCATTTGATTTCTCATTGACCGCTAGAGTGCACGAGATTAAATTTTCTCGCAAGTACAAGAGACGTTGAGGAAATGAAATAAGTCCGTTTGTCTTAAATAGTCCATTATATTTCGCGATTGTATTAATCCATGTCTACGTATGCATGCATCTAAAAAATGTCTTAGAATTACGTTAAACACATGAATCGGTCAATGGAATAAGGGCACTAAGTAATTTTAGATAGATTTTTGGAAAAATTATGAATGAATAATATAAATGTTATTCAACAGAAATTTTACATCCATAATAAATATAAAATATAATATGTTGACCTTATGTTAAAGGTAAAAAATTACCATTTAGTCACTGGTTGAGAAGTAACTTTAATGCAAGATTTAGTTGTTCGTCCTGGGAAACTAATACACAACGTCCAGATTCTAGACGTTAACTAAAAGATGAGATATTAAACTATTTGATAACTTTTCAGATGCATTTTAAGTAAACTTTCAGTAGTTATCGATTATCTATGTTGACTAGCCTAGTACTACCTCAATAGTTGTCAACAGTTTCTTCCCTAAAGGGCTGCAGGAGAATTAACGCATTTTAGGGTTTAGTTTTTTATTTTTTTTTGATTTATTAAATTACGAAACCTATATAACTTAAATAGAATATATATAATCAGAGATGCAATTTGTGATATGTAAGGAACTTATGGATAATTTTTAACGCTGTAAAGTTTGGAATGGCGAGATAAATGCTCATTTAAGTGGTGTATAGAATTGTAAAGTTCTAAGCTCTCTTAACATTTTCATCCGGGTTGATTTAGTATTTTATTTAATTAAATTTTTGGCCCCAATTCTGCATAAATAACAGATTTGTGGAAAGCTTTCAAACGGCCATTAGGAAAAGGCTTTATTGATAAGTTCGTCTGCAAAAATAGATCTTACTAGTCGTATCCGAAGATATTTAATAACAGGTAGATTTTTGGTGTAGAAAAAAGCAGTTTTTCACCCTAAAAATGCTAATGATTGCTCTCTTAATCTGAATCAGCGAAAAATACTGAGAATCAGCGTATATAGACTGATTCTCAGTACTTTTCGCTGATTGATGTTATAAGAGAGTGTAATAACGATAATCTTCATTCTCGATGGAGTCCACACAGTTAGAAATAAAGGATTCAAAGATGCAAACCGATAGTTGATATGGTTTTCAAAGAACCTTGTCCTTACCGCCAAGAAACATTTAAAAAATGAGTTCCTAAAAAGGTAACAGGTCTAATCAACATTGTGAAACGTTGATATTTGGGATTTCAATATTGACACTCAACATTTGAAATTTCAATATTTAACAAATTCAACATTAATTTTAGTTTATTGAATTATATTGTATTTTGAAAATCAAGTGTAATAACATTGATCATAAAATAAATTAAATCTTAAATCGGTAACAGGTCTGATCAATATTGTGAAATGTTGACATTTGCAATTTTAAGATTCAAACTCGACATTTGCAAACTCAACATTCGACAAACTCAACATTTAGGAAACTTAACATTTGCAATTTTAATATTTAAGAAATTCAACATTATTTTTAGTTTAATGAATTATATTGTATTTTGAAAAGCAAGTCCAATAGCATTAAGAGTAATATAAATTAATTCTTAAATCTATGTTAGTAATGGTGAATAATACAAATATATTAAAAAATTTCATGGATTTTGTGCGCTTGTCCATGGAAATATTCCATTAAATTAGTATTTCGCTTAGGTTAGGTTAGGTTAGATTATGTTAGGTTAGGTTAGATAATGATAGATATGCTGTTGAACGGCATGTGTTATTGTAATACGATTGTGTTTAATGTACATGACATTTTAATAATTTAATAATTTTTTATATTATTTATATTTCTTGTTGATTTAGTAAAATGTTGAGTTCGAAAATGTTAAATTTGTCAAACGTAGAGATTGAAAACGATGAGTTCAAAATGTTGAATTTGTATGTTAGGTTTCTTTTGTGGTGATTAGACATGTAACCACTGAAATCTTATCAAATTTCTTATATTTATAAATTGTTAAACGAATAAAAATTACTGTACGTTTATATTTCGATAAAATGCATATATTTAGTAAATTTGAATATTAATATTAATAATTTTGAATATTATCAGACTTCAAAATTTTGACTTAAACTGTCAGTTAGTGTTTGACTAGAGCATGTACAGAAACAACTTCTCTGAAGTAATCCATTAGCATTTTTTTTTCTTGATATTGATCGATAACATAAAATCATGATTAATTAAGAAATTTATAATGGGGAATATGCGAAATTTAATAACGAAAAAGCGGCAACGAGGAAGGTACAAGCGGCAATCAGAAGTGAAACTTGACCGTATCTTTGATCGCATTACGAAATTAAATTCCTTGCGCGTAAGCACCGCTTATTCAACGTGTTCAATTAGTCCGCCGAATTTGCAACATTCATTACAAAAACAAATATATAACCTGAACGTGCATAATGATTGGTAATAAGAAAAAGTGACCTTAATATCGAAAATGATTATTCTTATACAAAATTCTTTTCTGATCTTTTCTATACAATTTATACGCACATTTCTTTACGTAAAATGTTGGTAATAAAGTAAATTTCACTTACGGTATTAGATTAATAATAATTCATAAATTTGCCTTCGTATGCCGTACGAAAATGATAATAAATAGGAACTTTATGATTGTAATTTCTATAAATAGCAACTTTGGACTGACATTTTACAATAAAATTTACAATAAATCCAATTTAGGTAAATAATAAATAAATTCATACATTTTTTTTAATTTGGATTTTTTTTATTCCTTATCTGATTTTTCTTGCTTATAATAACAATATTCTTTATTCAAACTCTTTGTTTAATCTCAAATCTACATTACCTAACCTGCAAGAAATCTACCTAACACATTCAACTACCAAAATAGAAACTTAGAAGGAAACACGAACTACCTTATTATTTAGGATAACTCTGTTACTATTTTTATTTCAATTAATAATTCGTAGCTAAATCGACGTAAATATTTACCCAGGGTTCACATTGATTGGAATGATCAATTCAGAATATATCATAAACTCAACGAGGCTGTTGCTATAAATGCATTTACTAAAATAGTGACTCCACTAAAATAATTTTCAGTTAATTTGAGTACCTTTTAAATGCTCAAAGTATTTCAATCTGTTTTTAATGAAATTTTATAAAAATCAATGAAAAATGTTTCTTCATTCTTTTCCATTTACTGGGTAGTTAAACAATAATTTTTTCAAATTTAGTGAAACGAACTTTCAAAAATGAATTTCTCTAACTACATTCGTTGAGGATTTTTGGAGTAGTTAAACATTTTGAGTAGTTAAAAAGTTGCGAAGTTAAGAAAGGTAGTCAAATTTCAGAAGTTTTTTTTTCATGTAATTTTTTTGCGTCGTCTTTTTTAAAAAGATGTCTAGTTTCTTGAACTTTTGTTTCATGTTCTACATTTAATTTAATGTTTCATTTATGGACATTCTGAAATACTTTTCCATTCGCCGAAATAACCGTTTGAATAGTCAAAAGTAAAAAAATAGCTTGATTAAAAAAAACCATTTTATTTAATTTTTTATTAAAGACTCATACCAACCCTGGCCGATAAACTCTCTTGAATGACAACAATAATACTTATCTATGCTCAAAATATAATCCCAAAATTTGGTTAATTATTTGATTCAACTGTCTAATTTTTTTCATGCTATTATATATTTGTTTGCGACTAAATAATGCGAAATATCCTCTTGACGTTTCATTATATTCTGTCTTTTTATAAACGTGTATTCATATTGATTTTATATTATTGTTTTTATTCAACTTAATTTATAATTCCAGAAAAAAATATAAAAAGTCGATAACATAAAAGATTTTACTTTAAATTTGAATTTCAGAATTGAAATATTTATTTAAAAAGTTTCAAAGCTCATAAGCCATTCAATTTATCAATTATTGTAAAATGCTATGTTAAATTACAAATTTCGTTTTTACAATTTTAATTTCTCAATTTTTCGTTTCTAAAATACATTCCAGTAATAAAATCAGCCAAAATCATTAGTAAATTCCAACAGCTTTATCGAATCATTACTTGTGGTCTCTCAGCGTGAGTTAACTCGAAATGAAAGTTTGAAAGAAGCTGAAGAACTTAAAAGATACAGCAAATATTTGTCAGAACTACGTTTTGTTTGGTTAAAGTATCGATCAGCTGAAAAATTCGTAAAAAACATATACGAGAATATATATTGTTTTGTTACATATATTAAATTAAATAAACATTTCAACTTTTTAAATACTTTTATGGTCACATAAAAAAACATATAAGAACTAAATTTCTAAAGCAAAAAAGTTTCGGATATATATTTTATTTAGTCATTTCAGAACAGATTTTTGTACTGAAAGAATTTTATTTATACTTTATAAATTTCATTGAGTAAAATGTAATTTAGAAATTATAAATATATCACTAATTTATTCATAAATAATTGTCACTAAAAGAACCAAAAGTGCAAAATTTAAAAGTAAAAAAGAATGTTATAAAAATACTAAAATTAATTGAATTAAGAAATTAATTTGGTAATTTTATAATAGTAATATTTACTAATAAACTACTAGTTTCCTCACTCCCTGCTACTTATAAATTTTCAAATTAACAATTATGTATTTTTCATGTACGGTTCGAATTTTATCAGTATATACATTTCTGGAAATTAAACTTAAACTACTTTTACTACACATTCATTTGTTCATTAACTTTTTAAAAGGATAAACTAAATATTAACAGTCCAATAATATTAGAGAATTTCGAAAAGTGAAAATGGAGATTACAACATATAAAATACATAATTTAAAACAAGCTCTTGTACAATTTTACTAATAAATCAGTGATTTTTTACAATGTACTGATACTTTATTTAGTCATTTTATTTATTTAGTCATTTTCAGACAACTTAAATGTGTAGTAATTGTAATTTTACCCTTAGGTCTCAACGACACACGTCTAAAGCCACTCTGTTTTTTGTCGATTAAAGGGTATAAATCGACAATTTATATAATCTGGAATGTATAAAATCCTAGTTATTTTTTGAGGTTATAATTTCTCATTGACTAATTAAAATGTTCATAGTTTATTAATCTAACTAATTATGATGACGTACCTAAGTAGTAATTTGGAATGCCAGTTTATTGATCCCCGAGCAGAAATCATTTCAGGCTGTCTGAATATTGATCAGGAATTGAGCGTGTATTATGAAAGGCGACAGATTACTAATTGAACATGTCCTGATTAAGATTTAATAAGGGATCTCTGATCAGGTGTCAGTGGCTAACATCTGATCATGGTTTGAACAAGATTCAATAAGACATGTCTGGGAATCGTGATTAGTGATTGATCATTAAACAAATCACAGGTTAATTTATTTAGCTTCCGTCAATGGGCCACAATTTCCGTGACGCTTGAAAGAAACATTTACTAAGGAATGATGTCAGGGAATCGGATCAAGAACTGATTAGATCAAATATTATATTCCCTATCATAAACCGAAACACATTAAGGTAACTGATCACGACCTGATGAGATCAAATATTATATTCCCCATTATAAACCGAAACATTTTCAGGAAACTGACCAGGATCTGATCAGATCAAGTACTACACATTCCTGATCATGAAGTGAAATATATTCAAACATCCTGATCAGATCCTGATCAGGACCGCATCAAAATGTTTTCTGGCATGGACACTGGATTGATAACATATGACATGCATTAATGACTCTATGAGCCTGATCATTCAGAGAGCCTTAAAAATTGTTTGCTGGAAATGTCTTCATTTCTACTAAATACGCTTTTTGGTTTACCAATCCTTGTCACTCTAAATCCACTAAATATAATTAGACGGGAAGTATATTTTCCTACTTGGACGTGTCACATCTTGATGGAATAATTCAATAGCTCGTTTACCACTGTTACGTAATTGAATGATCCATATCGATTACAAAGAGAAACAAGACATTATGGATGACGGAAGACGTCAGAAGGATTACAAATAATAGGATTGATCTTATTACCTGACGTCCTTGACGTCCCGCTTGTCCTTCCTACCCTTGATGAAGCCTTCGATCTTTCTTAGCTTCGATTTTAATTTGGTCTCTGTTTTCGCGGATTTTTGGGCCTGCTCGGCGCCGCTAGTGGAATCTGCAGGTGCTGAGGTCGCGTTCGCGCAAGTTAGCTGCGCAGCCGCAGAAGCGTTCGTACCGGAAGTCGTGGCTCTGGTACTCGAATAATCCTGCGCAAGGCGACTAATTGATCATCGGCCAAAAGTGTCAAAGGACTTCTTAATACTCAATTAAGTCCTGATTTACGTCGACGGGACGTACGTGATTTTAAAATGCGGATTAGATTAAATCCTCACCTTGAACCACTCGGGATAAATGGCACTAATGGTATCCAGTAGATCTTGGTCCAGTTGTATCCGCCAGAACGGAGATCCGCTGTCCAACCTGTGGCCAGACTCTGAAATCAAAAAGTAGAACCTGACGTCATTTCACTCGCTAGTGCTAATGGAATTCAGAAACTTTAGTCGTTTCTACGGCATTTTATCGGATTCGAATCTTTACGGGTCGGAAAATTTCAATAGAAGTCAATATTTACGTCTTAGTTCATGAAATAAAATAGAAGGTGACGAATTCTTCCAAATTTAAGTCAATGATGAGCAAATGTTATTTATCGTACACAGTAAATATTGTCTTATGCCAGATAGCTTATTATTTCACATACTTGTTTGCAATTAAATGGAATAATAAGGGCAAAATATGTGTTTAAGTTAATAAAATTCATTAGCAACTATAAGACATCTCTATTCCGCTGTCTTTTTCTCGGGTAATGACGGGAAGCTTTAAAAAACTGGTGACTCAGACAGGTTCTAGGGTATTTAAAAGATGCCATAAATTTCTTCTAACATTTTATAGATGACAAAGTGAGTAAAATTTCATTACCAGTAACCATGCACATCAAAAGGTTTTTTATATCTTAACCACAAATATTAGTTCTATTTTCGTATAATGAATTATTAAATAATAAAATTCCTTACTACACATATACTTATAGCTAAATTTTCTTATATAGAATATACCTTTTTTTATATATAAATAGATGAATAACTGGTAGTTTTAACTTTAGTGCAGTACGGTGTTTAGTCACTATTTAGAAAATGATATTGTTTTCCTCGTATTTAAGCATCAATATAAAAGCACCAATATGGTTTTGACATTTCATCTTCTTCGAAAATATATATTTAAATCTAAGAATTTTGAGATTTGTATATTAGGCATTTTTAACATTGCCACAAGAAGAGTTCTATTTGAAAGTCGAATTTAGGCATATTTTAAAGGTAAGTGTAATACAAAATAATGTAACAAAACAATGTTCTTTAAAAATCTCTAGAAATTTTTGAGAACCATGCTGTTATATTTGATTACTAATTACAAATATATTTACTAATTGAGATCAATGAAATAAAAATATTTATACGATATCTGTTAGTTTTCGAAATTTGTCGTGCCGAACTGTGCTAACTTAATTTGGTTATTAATTGATATTTATTTCATTTACCGGTAGAATTTTAGTGACTTACAATAAATAGTTATAGAATATCATATTAAGAAATAATGCACTCAGGAAGAATGATTAACACGTTCACAACGTAATCATCAAATATTTACCATAGAATAGAGCGAAAGACGAATAATTTTGACAACCAACTTCCCAAACCGTATAGAGCACTTAAAAACTTCTACTACAGTTCTTATTAATGATATGTTTAAATAGACCCCTGAAAGAATTTTTCTTTATGATAGCCTGAGAAATGAACTCTTGGAGAAGTCTTACATACGATATCTTAAATATTAATCTCGAGGAGTTCTGATGCTTCAGAACTTAAAAAATGTAATTACATTTCTTTGGTAAAAGTATCTTCAACTTTGAGATCTGAATGTCTTCTAGCGGCACGAAGTGATATTGGTATAACAAATGAACTCATGTGACATTTATCGAATATAAAATGATAAGTACAACGAAACAATGAGTACGATGAACTATTTTAGAATGCCCATTAATTTTAATATTACAAATGTAGAGTTTGTAGATATTGAGTTGTAATGTTCAGTTTGTCTAATATTTCGTTTGTAAATGATGCGTTTGTCGATTGTTGAGTATGAATTTTAATGCGTTGCCGTTCATCAGGTGGTGAATTTGAAAACATTGAGTCTGATTAACTGAGTTTGTCTAACGTTGACTTAAAATTTTGAGTTTGGACTTTGAGATCGTCAAATGTTATGTTGGTAATTAATGCTTTAATCAATTGTTGAGTTTAAAAGTAGCGTTCGTCAAATACTGAATTAGCCGACTTCGAGTTTATTAAATGGAGAATTTGAAAACGTTGAGTTTGTCTTATCTTGACTTTGAATGTTGAGTTTGAATGTTCAGTTTGTCTAATGCTGAGTTTGAAAATATTTAGTTTCATTACTCTGTTTATCAAATGCTGAGTTTAAACGTTAAGTAGGTCAAATGTTGAGTTAGTATTTGTTAAACTTGACGTTTATAAATGTTAAGTCTGGCAAGTGTAGAGTTTGAATGTTGCATTTTTTTAATGATTAATTAGTATTCGTTGAGTTTGTCAAATGTTGAGTTTCACGACTGTCTTTGCTGAATGTTGAGTTTGTGAATTCTTGAGTTTGTCAAAAGGTGAATCTGAAAATATTGAGTTTCATTACTCCGTTTGTCAAACTTTGAGTTCAAATGTTGATAACGTTAAATGTATGCTCAATGTTCGGTTGTAATTGAAGCGTTAGTAAATTGTTGAGTTTCAACGTTGTGTTCGTCAAATGAAGAAATAGCAAACTTCGAGTTTATCGAATGGTGAATTTGAAAACGTTGAGTTTAACTAACTGTTTTTGTCTAACCTTGACTTTGAAAACGGTTGAGTTTGAATGTTAATTTTGTCAAATGGTGAAATAAAAAATATTGAGTTTTATTACTCTGTTTGTCAAACTTTGAGTTTGAACGTTGAAAACGTCAAATGTTGAGTTTGTTAAAATTTTAAGTTTGTTAAATCTTGCGTTTTTGAATGTTAAGTTTGTCAAATTTCGAGTTTGAGTAGTGAGTTTGTCAAATGGTGAATTTGAACATGTTAAGTTAAGTTTGACTACTCTTTGTTAAACATTGATATTCAATGTTGAGTTTCGCAATTGTTGAGTTTTTCAAATGATGAATCTAAAAATATCGAGTTGCGTTACTGTGTTTGCCAAATGTTAGGTATGTAGGATGAGAACATGAAATATTGAGTTTGTCAAACGTTGAATTTGAACATTCAGTTTTTCAAATAATGCGTACATGATGAATTAGCTGTCGTTCAGTTCTTCAAATTTGTAAAACTGCTGCCTGCTGTGGTTGTCAAACATTGATTTTAAAAGTTGAGTTTGTACGTTGAGGTTATCAAATGTAAAGTTTTTAAATTTTGAGTTGGAAAATGCTGTGTTTATAAATGTAGAGTTTTTCAAATGCTGAGTCTGAATGATGAGTTTGGAAAATATTGAGCTCGAAAGTATTGAGTTTATAAACATTGAGTTTAAATATTGAGTTTGTCCAATGTTGAGTTTGCCAATATTGATATGAAATCTAACTCTTTCATCTACTCTATACACGCTAGGTCTGTCATAACGATGATGATGTGTTAAAGAACAACATAATTAGCAAAAATATATATTTAAAAGCGGCCCTAAAGGTATTTGGAATTTTTGAATACAACTTCAAAAGAGCAAAAGTGAAGTGATCTTTATGACGAATTAACCTTATTTGTAAGGTTCGGTGTAGTTTTGGTAGCTATGCATGCATCATGAGAAAATACTAGAATTAGCTCACCATGATTTCTACTATCAACAAAGTATCTACTCAAGGAATATAATAATAAACCACGCAAAACGTGTTAATTGACTTCCAAAGTTTGGGAAAACAATTTGATCCCGAAGAAATAGCAGGTCAAATTGATGCAGGTCATCCAAGGATCTGGTTCAACTAGGTGTCGAAAATCGGTCGCTAAGATCCCGTAATATCCTCGTCCTAGAAGGTTGAACCGCAATTTCGACCGAAAAAGGTCTAATGGTCGGGGGCGACCGTTCGACTGGATGCATATCGGACACGGGGAATGCCATCCTCAGGATTTCTTCGTTGCATGCTGCGGGATTCCCCGCCTAATTTAAACGTCGCTTCCTACCACAGCATGAACCGACGTGGAATCACCGGTTCTTCGATCTCTTTCCGCGCCCTCTTCTGCACTCTCGGATTTCTCTTTTCTCTCTGGCCGGCCGCTCCTCGTTCCTCCTTTCTTCCACGAGAGACAGTGGCGGGTGAGCGAAGGGGAGAGTCGGGACAACGTCGTGAAACCGGTGGCCGGTGGACCTCGTTACGACGACATTCTGCGGCTTGGGCAGACGCGTGCCTTGCCTTCGAGATGGGGAATCGAACCAAAGAGGAAGGTCTTAGTACAGACCACGAAGGTCTGACGAAGATGGATTTCGAGAGAAGGAAGACTGTTTTGTTACAGGAGGATGCGAGGAAGAGAGAGTCCGAGATGCAGAACTTCAGGGGGTGAGACAGACGGAAAGTACTAGACGATAAGGAGGAAGGGTGATATAATGATCCTTGGAGCAATGTGCATATTTCGCAACCTGTTTTGATAGCCTTAAATAGTTTACAAAACACTTTTAAGTGTCGATTTATTTAAGATAAATCCGTTAAATTTGTCAATTTCATAGAAAAAGCAGCAAACACAACTACTTTATGAATCTGATGATCATAAGTCTTATTTCGAACCTACAGAGTTAAGTTCACAGGTCTATCACTAGCGAATTTGTTGTGTAACCTTATTAGTGCCAAAGACTTAATCACCACAATGACGCCAGCATCGTCTGGGAGCTCCCTAGTTCTCCTCCTTTCCAACTCTTCCTCTTCCCGCTTCTGACACTAATAGCAAAGAGTCGTGAAAAACTTGGGAGGAGGTGATCAAATTTGAGTAGAAACGACAATGCTACTATAACAAGCTGTATCATCAGTTGGACAAGAGAGAAACCGCCTCAAATACTAGTAGTACCAGAACCAACCTAATGCTAGTACTTATTGGACTTGAGTAGCTAGACATATATATTTGGATGTATAACCAAAAATAAATGAACTGCTGGAACCAGATATTGATAGGCATTTCTATCAGTGTATCCTTGACAACAGTCGTGGAAAACTGGTTAGGAGCCTTTCAGTCTGGAGCATGGAAGAGTTTGCTACTCCCCGTTGACTTGTCGAAACAAAGCGACCACCAGGATATAATTTGCGGACAATTGGCATTCAGCCATCTCACTATTTTCCCGCGATCGTGCGTGACGTAACAAGTTCATGTTACCGTTTTTCTACAAGACCATGCAATTTAATAGGATGTAATGTTATCGTTCCTCCCACAATACGGAATAAAACTTGAGCTCACAATAAAGTGTCTGATTTCGGATAAGATAATAGGTTTGTTCCTGTCCAGGATTCACAGTGCAGAAATCTTCACCTCGGATTGATTTGGGACGATAGCACTCTGCGAGGAAGATACACCGACAAATCCATTGTACATTGGTGTTGAAAAGTGTAAATTCAACTATGACATATAAGAGTCCATGACGATAAAGAAGTTGAAATTCTTAAATAAGATATTTCGGCGGTGCAAATTCAGACGGGAATAGATAGAGGGTGAATGAAAAAAACGATACAGGATCCGTTTTTTCGCGAAGGTAGAAAACACGAGTCGCTCCGATAAAATCGCAGCTCCCTTCTTGTATCTCCGTCAGTTTATCGCAGCCGCTTTGACTGCTTTCTTAGCTGCTTATTTCTCTTGCGACGAGTATTCAGTGCAGCCATGCTAAACAGCACACAAAGCTGCCAGTATACGTTTTAACGCGTTCAACGTTGGATTACTGTCTTTCGTCGCGGGAAGATCTCAGGGGGACATTTACGATACGATAATACAAGAGGCCGTAATAAAAGAATCGCGATAAAAAAGAATTACGCGCCTTTATTTTCTTGGCCATAGACATTACGTATCTGCTAAATGCCAGACGCAACAATTCATGTAACAAATTATGCTTTTCGTATTACCGGTTCTAGTGACCAAGGCTTCGTTTTATTGCTTTAGATGTTGGTCATATTTCCAAACACATCAGTAACTTAAAGTTTATCGAAAATTGCATGGGTTGTTGTTTTCAGAGTCCAAGTACTTTTTTAAGTAATGATGTATACACCGAAAAATGATTAGTTTGTACCAAGTAATTGGTAGGTCCAACGAATTTGTGGTTTGTTATCGTAATAATAGTTGTCATCATGGTTGCTGTTAGCTTTTGCAAATAAATTGGCTCTCGCAGTTGATAAAAGATAGTAAACTTTATAATTTTTATATCAGTACCGCCAACTGCCTCCAAAGTGGATTATGGAAGAGTATGGCATACTTAGATGAACAGTTTCACCAATTTTGAGTGATATGCAGAGATACATGACAACACTTGATGAATATCTATCAACACAACTATCGGACATGATAAGGATGTAAATATTATGGATGTTGATAACCTGATGTCGATAACAATCCCAAATTAGTAGCTTCACTTAGCAAGGTTTCCTGAACCAGCTATGGATATAAACAAAAGAAGTTACCAGACGGGGATTTGAACTCATGATGTTAGGAACGTTCAGTTTACGAGGCGAGCATGCTAACCACTTATGACCATCAACCCCCAATATCAGCCATCTCCACTTTGGGCACTACTAACCGTGAGGTCCTTCCCAACGTCTCGCATGGATATCAGTTGTTAGCTATGTGTTGCGCATCCGGTCAATCTAGTTGTCTCATTATATGTATCCTCGTTCGGCTATTGAGAGGGTTATAAAGGATACTTAAGATAGACTTGGCCAAAAGTAGAAGGAAGTATCATACTATTTTTGAACCAAAATGGCGTGTAGCAACAAAAGCATATTGGGACCATCAGACATCAAACTAGATAATTCCTGTTATACCTCCCAAGGAATTTTAGAAACGCTCAACCTTAAAACGGTGAATTGGAATATGGCGTCATAAAAAATTGTCAGGAATAAGAGGTTTTCTCCGAGTGTCCACTATTTCGAGTACTTGCGGGTTCGGATCACCTAGGGAGAGGTAGTAAGTCGCTTCGATTTCACCAACCCGACGAGCGTTCTGGTTGGAAGAGTATGCAACTGGCTTGTCCGACACCACTGCACAATCAGTGCTGTAAATCACTTTGCGAATCACTTGTCGACATAAATTTAACCCTCTCTTTCTTGCATGTTATTCTCACATTCTCAAACTCCCTCGAAACCCTCCATACAACTTTTGAAAATTTCTCAGTTTTTGTCGGTTGGATCTACTTACGTTGGGTTCTCAGGTTACAATTTTCCATCCATTATTTTGTAAGTTTATTTTAAAGTGCATGAAAAAGTCAGACTGTCGATGATACATCAATCTTGCGGACATCGGTCGAATCGATTCTTCTTTAAGGACGTTCTAAACGACCTCGCCGTTAAATGACCGGATTCGAACTCTCTCGTCTCGTTCCGAAGCTGGTTCGACGATGGTGTATTTATACCGCGTCGACGCTTTTTACAATTTACGAAGTTTCATTGATGCGCGTAATTTGTATGAGTTCGGCGCTCGAACTGGGCCCAGGTGTTTTCGCGTTTAATTTATCGTTTTCATTAAATAAAAACGGTTGTTAACTACCTGGAAAGCGATTTGCCGGGACGCAAAAACTTATTTTATAATCGACGAATTAGCGCAGACATGGGATCGTCGTGCAATCCAGAAGCTTGATTCTTGCAATCAGTTAACTTTCACTCTAAATGTTCATGTTCGATAAATCAGTATGGTTTATCTTTCACTGTAATTTCAGGAATGCGTGTTTTAATAAGTTATGAGTAATGCAAGCCGTTTTGGAAATAACGTTAAAAATCCGTGATTTCATTTATCAATTGACATCAGCTACTAAGAAGAGCAACAGTTCATCCGGCTCGAGTTAAGTATGGGCAGATCCACAGAACTTTACATTTTTGTGAAATACCCATAATTCTATAATTATTAAGGTTTTACGAATGTTTAAAAAATATACTTATTTCGTATTCCAACAAAGACCTTTATTAACACCATTTGTAGAAAAAATGCGTTCAAAAGTATTTTTATGTAATAACAAGAGGCAGTCAAATATGTAAAAACTTGGAAATTGAGAATGAAATAATCCAATTGTTTTTAAATCTTCCTTATGCTAAACACACGGCCTTGAGATTAAGGCATTAATCTAACGTTTAACTTGTAACTGCACATACTAGAAAACAGTATATTATAAGTCACATTGATGTGCGCAAAGTTTATTATAAGATTTCAGCATCCGTTTGACATGAAATAACTTTTTGTGAAATCCACATTTTATTGATATTTTGCTGTTTCATGATTGCAACCTGCAATAAAACAATGAAATAATAGATACTTTTTATTCCTGAAATAAAAATGAAGATATCTAGCCGTATTACGAATATATGCTCCTTGTACATCCATGACAAGATAAAGTTGAAATAAATAATAAAATTCGTGCAACCATACAAAATTTCACATTATCGTAGAGCACATCTCTAATAAGTTTTTAATATGTTTCTTGATGTCTGTGATTCCATCAATCGATCATTTACTACCAGAAATTATGTCGGCCGCTAATAATTATTGTATTTTGTTTGTATTATTAGAGAAAATGTAATTAATAATTTAGTGAAAATAAATTCAAAATTATTAAAAATACTTATGTATTTCATGCACATTCAAACGGCCCAGAATAAAAAAATTACACAGGTATAGATTATTTCTCCTACAGGGGTTAACTAAACACGTATACGAAGGGGGAATAGTGTGCGATTAAAAATTTTGTTCAACCTTTTTTGAGCAAAAGTCAAAAGTTCTGTGGATTTGACCATATACTAACCCTTTAAGGAACACAGATTTCATAGAACTGAAATAATTTGACGCGAGTATTGTTTTATTGAAACAAAATTTTTCTTTAGAATTATACAACAGTAAATGTAAAACTCGCTAAATTAATATTGTACCATATTTTAATTAAAAGAATTATCAAAAATATATATATAAAGATGTTAATCACCACTACAACGGAGGGACATTTCTAAGTTTGGTACCACAGTCGGAAATAATGCTTTTATTTAATGATTTTCTTATCCTCTAAAAATATATTAAGAATGACTTCAAATAAAAAAAGGAAAACGTGGCTTACTAAAAATTAGTAGAAAACTACAGATCGTATAAGTAAATGTGTTTTTACTTTGGACCTTTTTTCAAATTGGCGAGCACAATTGAAAATAAAAGTACAAAGTGCACTTTATTCATTATTAATTCTCTTCTGGCTCAACCTACTTGTTGGTCAAAAAAGTCAATTTTACTATTTTTTGCGGCAGGTTAAAAACAAAAATTGTTTACGTAAATTCTCACTTTTTCGTTCAAAATTGTATAATTTCTTTTTTTTTCTACCGGGTTTTTGTGGCTCATCTAGAAGATAAACTTATAAAATTAACAAATCAATTTGGTTGTTTGATTTCAGATGCGATTTACGATCTGGATCTCGCGGACTGGAAAATCCGACTTCGAGGCGTTATCCCCCACTCCCACCCTCATAACTCCGTCATTTTTGAATATTTGTTTGCGAAAAAATTTGTAAAGCAAGTTCAATGATGCTTAATAATACATGCCAAGTTTTACAAACATTGGTTCTGTTACTCGCTCAAAACAAATCTAAAAAATCGGCACGTTTTTAACAGTTCACTTGTATTTCCCCCTTGTGTTAAATTATATATAAAAAATAAAAATAATATATTGAATTTATGCTTTAATATCATGTCAAAATAATTATGCCCAATAGATTTAAAATGCAATACAGGAATATACTTAATTAATAAAGAATGGCCATAAACTATTAGTATTACTAATATTGATATAGTAATTTAAACCTATCTAAAAATTCAACCACTTTTTTTAATAGGGAACAAAATTTTAAGTAAAATTGACTGGAGTTGGTTATAAAAAATTTGCAGAACTTTTTGAAGGAAATCACGAAATGCGGTAACTATTTTTGGAAAATGGTTAATCTTTTCTCTCATAGTTACTAAATGACTATTTTTCTAGACTGCTCGAGTTTAGTACATTTTCAATCTTTATTTAAATACAAAAAGTGATATGTAATTGTCAATAGTCTCATAATATTTCATTAAGGTCAAGAAAAGTGCAGTTCCTTCCAGATATTATGTTACAGTGGAAAAAATGGAATTATTCATAACTTTTATCATAAATACTTTCTTTATAAAGTACTACTATATATCATTTTCTAAAATTATATGATGAAAAATACATATGTATTATTGACAATTATTAACACAGATTTAAGATTTAATTTACGATTAATCTTATTACACTTGATTTTCAAAATACAATATAATTCAATAAACTAAAAGTAATGTTAAATTTGTTAAATGTTGAAATTGCAAATGTTAAGGAAAGAAAGCATTATTGTGCCCGAAAAAAATTCAAATAATTTTATAATTACTTATAATTTTATAATTCATAATTACTTTTATCTCAAGAGGGCTACAATCCGAGAGCCGAAACGTCATATCTTTATTTTTAATTTTATTCTGTAATTTTTATTTAAAACTTTTTTCTTCCTTTTTATGGTGACCTTTTTTACACTAATCATACAATATTATTTAGAAGGGTCGAGAAATTTTATTAATTATTAAATTGCCTCGTAAAAAGTTTTAAAAAATGTCTAAATCTTAATCCAGTTTAACGATTCACAGCTTCTTTTTTCTTTGCAATTTAACGGAATGCATTTTCTTAAAACCATTTGTCTAATCATTAAAATAGCTCATTTTTCATTCAAATTCATTTTTTTTTTCATCTGTGTTAGCTTTAAATATCTCGACAAGTCGTTCGATGAAATTGTAAAGAACCTTTTTCTAAAACACATAAGCCCTGATTCGTTTAAATATTTGAATTTTGAACAATTCATTAAAACTTTTTGATGCAATAAGACGGAAAAAATGAATTTGAGACATTAAAAGTTATTTAACAAATTATTTTGATACCTTTGATTTTCTTTTAAAGAAATTAAAATATTTTTGTCTTCAACAACATTATCCATAATAAAAACTTTGTGTAATACCCGTAATAACAAGTTTGTAAAAAATTAAAAAATATTTGTTAAAATATATGATATCTCGGACACAAGTACTTTAAACTACTAATAACAGCTCATTATTTCGAATTAGGCACACTGCATAATTTAACTAATTCAATACTAATATATTTCACTGAAATTTTTGTAAATTTCACTGAAAATTGGACTAAATTCGCTAAAAAAGAATTTAACTTCATTCTCTCATGACCATTAATTTTAAAATTTGAACAAACACATTTTGTATTCAAATTGACAGAATTAAAATTTTCAATTTTAACAAAATTCACAAAATTTATGTATATAATATATTTAACTTTTAAAATCCATCTTTTGGCAGTTTTTATTACATTTGATTTTCAAAATATAATAACAAAGACTACCTACCATACTGCATCAAATTTTGAATAATTTTTTTTATTATTTAAAAAATAAAATCTCTACTAATTCACCCAACTTGGAGGTTAAATAGTCCTTTATTGTATCTCAAAATGCAACAAGAAGTTCCTTGTTCCACCTCGAAAATAGACAGTTACTTTAAAAAAAAAGGAGAGTGTCATAAAAAAACGCGTTCCCTCGCTGAGGTTGGAAAATCAAAAAAGTAGTATACCCCCTTGGAGCTTTTTGAACCAAACGAGACCTCCTTCAAGGTTGCAACCTGAATCTCTTGCATAGTGGGAGAAATACTGGAATACACGTGGGTACGCACTGCTCAAGTACAAGTGGAGGCCCTTGCACGAGAAAGAGTCAGGGGGTATATCAGGATGAGGTTTGCGAGAACGAAGCACAATAGCCGTACTTTTGCCACTCATTAGAGCTGAGGTCAAAGGTCGCTCGAGACTGGCGCTTTGTGCCGTGAATATGCTCGCTGTCCCCAGGACGCACGAGCCGAAGGGAGTGTATGAAAAAGTTATTTTATTTTTTATAAGCCTGCCGAAGGAACGGATGAAATCGAAGGTCGAGGGACAACGCTCTCTAAATAGTTATGTTTATCAATTGAGATAAGTCTGATACAAATGAATCGATACAGGTTTAAACATAAAAAAACAAAGTAAAAAATAATATTAAAATTTCCGTGGTGAATTTCGCAGATTCTGAGAGAACAAATATCAAATTTCATTTTACTCGTTTGGTGTCAATTTCATTTACTTATTTCTTACCGCTATGAAATTATACTAAAAAATTTTGTGATGAACAACTTTATGATATTATGAAATACTTTCCCTATAACATTTCACCTTTCACGAAGTATCAGATGATATAAAAACGTACCATTTGAAGATAATACGTGAAGTGGATTTGGCGCCCAATTGGGGACAGCACGCATTCCATAAAGTGCAAAGTGTACGACATCTGATATGGTTATATAATATAGTTGCAGAATAAAGATAAAAATTGTTCAAAGCCATCCATCATCTCCTACCAGATGTAAACATCAAGAAAATTAATTACAACGAAAAGTAAATAAAACATTGCGAAGCCATCTTAAACACCGATAAGATACTATCTTACGTTTCGTCGGGGCTGAACGTCTAAGAAATTCCGAGCCATTTAGCGACTGGATAAAAACCGGTAATGACACGAGCTTTCTAATTTAATAATTCTTCCTCGGTATGAATGCTTCTATTGCCGTCCGCGATTCCTCAACAATAAAAAGACTATGGGAGGACAAAAGAGAGAGGAAAAGATGAGGGGCGCCCCTGGCGAAACAACGGAGTTCTTGCCGAACTGGACATGCTGGCGACATTCGCCAAAGTCCACCATGCTTTTTCACGTATCGATACCAAGAGGATTTGAGTGACTCGAGCCGCGCGAAAGCAATGCATGGACTCTTCGTGAAACTCGAGAAACTATTGTGCAATCGTTGCAATTTCAATTTGAAATGAGATAATTAAAATTACAAATTTACCTTCGAAAGAAACTCTGGAAATAAAAACGACAAAGATGAAAGTAGATCGGCAGATTTGAAGTTACGAATTATGTTAATTTTGTTATAAGTGGCGAAAATGAACTTGCATTACATCGAAAATGTAAAGAAATTATTACCGTCCCGTCGAGAGGAAAAAAATCTCCAAGGACACTGGACCGCTATAAACAAAGATGTAATAATAAACATAATTAGGTTCGTGATGTGGTTTTGTAACAAATTGTTGAGTCATTCATAACAGACTTTAAAAACTGGGTATAATAATTGACATAAGAATTGAACAATCATACAACCTGAATAAATGGCCATTTTTTTAGAAAATTTTTTGAGTTGAACGAACGCTTCAAACTTTAGTATCTTGAACGGCACAAGAAAGGATGTTCAATTAAATATATTTCAAAATGGTTATCGGCGATCAGGGAAGACAATTAGTGGAATAAAAATGCAACCGATTCCTTAAAGAGATTCAGCGCCAGAGATACGAAACGAAAAAGTAGTATCAAATAAAAGTAAGTGAAGATGATGGTCGATAAAGATAATGAATAAAACGGGGATATACGATGTTGACGACGATAAAATACGAAAATGCATTTGCCCGTTGAAGGTAAAAAAATGGCCCAGTCCAAAAAAAAGGATACTTCACGATGAACAACGGAAGCCGTGAAGTACGACCGGAAATAAAGGCCCAAGAACAATTCAAAGTTTGTAAAGAGAATCGAAAATAACTAATGAAGATGAGAAGAATGTAACGATGAGTTAAGGAGGAAAGAAGCCGAACGATGAGCATAGAAGGCAAGAAGAAAACGAAGGTGGAAGTCGACGTCGAAGGAATTCGAAATCAATGTCAGCCATTTCATTCCTGAAAGTGCCTATCAAAGATTTGGAGAACCGATTAAATCGAGTCGATGAGCAGAAAGAGGAGTAAAAATAAGTGGATAACGACGGGACAAGACGGAGAGTGAATTCGAAATTGAAGTTGTCGCATCTGAAAATGTGTTTCAAAGAACGTAATAAATGATCAATACGGATAATGCGTGTTACGATTAGGAAACCCAAGGGCACTTATTAAAAACGTATCAGGTGAAAAAGGTGCCATTGTTATCGGTTCATTTCTTCCAAAACTAGGTAAACATGAATGGGGTCTAAAGAATCGATCGTAGAAATGGACCGAACCCCCAATGAAGTAGTTAATGGATGTGGCCGTTATTTGGGGGGGAATAGAAGAAAGATAAAAAGAGCGTCGAAAAGGGACTGCAAGAAAAGAAAGTGGATGAGGGTGTTCGAAGGAACTGTACATCGACGAGAGGTCCTACCTGAAAATGCCCGTAGGACCAAGGGGGCCTTGTCGAAAATCGGACGAAGCTAAAACTGAGAATAAGTGGACGAAGAAAAGAAGAAGATGAAGAGGGAACGAGATTTATCTGCCCGAATTTCAAGGGGGCGCAATAGCTGACTTACGAGGAATGCATTTCGCATTCGGATCCTTGGATCGTGAAGTACGGCAGGTTCCTCGGCTTTTGTTGCATATGCCAACCAATCGGTTTGTTATTGTTTTCCAGCCCAGATACAAGGGGAACTTTTTGCACAGAGAGTTCTTGGCCGCGCCCCCCTTTCGCACGGCCCTGACTCCACGAGTGCATACCCACTGCCTGGTCGACGACCCGAGATACCCGATCTGTTGGGGAAAAATCGTGGTTCTTCCAATAACGCCGTTTGACAAATGACGATTCGACGTTGGTAAAATTAAACGTCGCCTGTTCAAAACAAGGCGGTGGCGGGGGCGTGAGCCAAATTTACGGTTACTTAGTCCAAAATAGACCTCCACGACGGTCCTATAATGTTTGGGGTATCTCCCGCTCGTCGAAATTTATTACACAAATCTGAAGGAATACTCCCGTTTCGGTTAAATTTGAATGCATTATTCTTTTGTGCGTTTTATAGACTTACGAATTATATATCGCCATCGATAATAGTCGGAACTCAAGCATTGGCTTTTTATGCTAATGTATTTTCGAATTTGTATAAGACCGGAGGCTCCGAATCCAGCGAATGTTTATGGTCGGATCTTAAAACTCAATTTTAGGAAAAGTATCATTGGTCACGTCTATTTTCTATTCGTGACGAATTCTTGAATTGGGAAATGATGTAATAGCTCGTATATAAAGTGGCCCTTATTCACCGATGAAAAGGTAGAATTTCATGTCAATTACACAGATAAACCACCGTGACATTTATTGGTTAATTCAAAATAGAAATATTTATTCTGACAGATTAATAAATTAATTTTTATTAAAAAAATGAACTCGATTTCAACATAGATACGCTTCGATGTTGATCCGTTGCTCTGTTGACGTTTGACAAATTTATTTTTTCTCCTGGGGCAATCTCCTTAAATAATTTTGTTGTTAGAAAGTGGAGGTAAGATATAGGTTCGTGGAGGGCCTACGAAGTGGTTAACCTTTCAACCCTGAATTCGTACGTCTCTTCGACAATGGACCTCAGGAGGTATTCGATACGAGCACCCGCCTTTCTCAAAAAAAGTCGCGACCGATGGAAAGAGAAATATGACGGTGGCCTTCTTCCCGTGCTCGGGCAGCTTCAATCAGCCTTCCGCTCATCGCGAAATGACCTGGGAATGGTGGGTGGACCGTTATGTACGTACCTGGACGAAAGCAGTTCCTCCTGCATTTTTTTAGACGAAAATGCCACGCAAAATAAGTTAGATTATTCATTTTTATTAATTATTTGGGCAGTGACATTATTACGAAAATTATGTCAAATGCCATTAGTTTTTTATGTCAAAATTATGTCAAATTATATCAAATGCCAGTCTATTTTAATATGAAATAATGGATGACTTTCTGATGAATTCTGTCAATAGTGGGGTGCTTTTTTGTATTCTAGATACGTTATAGTTTAAATAGTTGAGACCCAAAAATGCATACACGAAACTTTTGACTTTCAAGAAAAAAAAATGTATCTCTTTTGTTCAAGTATGTTTTAGTACTACAAAATCTGTAATTTACTTTTAGCTTACGCAGTCAATATTTAAATCTTTTATGTTAATAAATTATATAAACCTGCAAAACTCGACTATTTATTTGTTGTCTCTTGATATCGAAGTGGATTTCAATCTGAGTAATTCTGTCCGCAAATCACGATTCCAGATCCCAAAGTTTTCTAACACGTTAGGATTTTCAGAAAAGTAGGGGAAAAAAATGTTTTTGGGTGTTTAAGATTTTATTTTGTATTTTAATTACATGTATTTTAATTTAACATGTTAGAGACGTTCGTAAGATCTTAAATAACAGCTTGGCATGCCCAAGACCCAAAAAATAAAAGATGTTGAGAAAAGAGACTACAGTTTTTTTTTATTTTTGATATCAGATTCGATTCCAATTTCCAATGTACTTTTGTCCATTGAACATGATTCCGGGTCTCAAAATTGTCTATCACATCCAGACTTTATGAGAAGTGGGTATGAAGACCCAAAAGATTTTATATCGTTTAAAACTGAAAAACATAAAGGATTGAAAATTAAATGCAATTTGTATAGACAATAATTAAAGTTTTTTTTTTAAATCAAAATTAAATGAATACTAATGTAACTTCTTTCTTCGTTTTTTCAGTGATTTTAATAAAGCAATACCAGGAAAGAAAGAAAACAAATTATAATATACCTTTAATCTTTAAATAAAGTTTTTATTCTTGTTTTATTAAAATCACCGGAAAAAGGAAGAAAGGAGTTAGTGTACATTAGTTTATTATTGCTGTGAAAATAATTATATATTAATTTACATTAAAGTTTTTGTAACTATTTTTTCAATAAAACGCACACAATTTTGGGACCATATTCATATTGCACGAGAAAAAGTCAAACGTTAGACCGTAATGTAATGTCTAAAGATAAACTACTATTTTTATGATAATAAATAAATAAGTAATTATATGTATTATACTAATTAATGGATTTTATCGTTGTAAAATTGGTACTGTAAAATTGGTACTGTAAAATTGGTCTTTTTTTCTGACATTTTTCAGTTTTTATATTTTTCTCGTAAAATATTCAGTTTTGGTAAAAAGCGCATACAACATAGAAAACGCATTTCATTGAGATCTACAACTTTTACTAAAAATAATTTTTTTGTATTTTTTGAATTCTGAGATAAATTTTAAAAATTGTTTTGATTTTATTTTATGCTTTTTATAAAAAAAAGTAACTATTTAGATAATTTTCTCGGTGAAGTGCGTGGAGTTTCAAGAAGATTGAACCTATGATGCTTTTGGCTTTTATAAGAATAATTTAACTTTTGATATTTTAAGCCCATTCTTAACTTAATAATTGTATTCAAAATTTCAGGGTTTTTTCAATATCTATAAGGCAAAATTTGGAGCACACCACAGATTGAACTGTTTGAATGAATATTGCAATTTTGCCTTTCAAAAATGTATAAATTTAAATGAAATCACAGCTTATAAAAATATTTTCTGCTGCAATACATTTAGAGGTACGTACACGAAATAGGTATTAAAGTTTTCGTCCATTTAGGTTTTATTTTTATCCTACACTGCACTAAATACTTTCATAAGAAGACGCTGAATTATAAATTCTTAAAAATTTGTATCACTAAATCAAAACCTTTTTCTCTTTAGTTACAGTCACAATATTACTATTGGAATAGTAAAAATGACGTCTGTTGGCTACTTTTCTTGCCGCTGAAGTAATATTTCAAATGAAATTTGAAGGGTTTTTCACTTCTGGACTTAGAAAACTAATTAATATTTGATTCTAATACTGCACATACATGTTACTTTCTATATGTATATTTTTAAAATATTATTCTAGTATTCAAATTGAGTTACTTACTACACGCAGAAAAATGTTCTCGGAATGGAGAAAATTACTATCATTTCTATTAAAAATTATATATTACATCTTTTGTAATTATTACAGTCTGAATATTGAAAATTCTAAGAACTTATAATAATTTTTAATATAAAGAATGGCAATTTTTCTCATTCTGTAAGTCTGCCCCAAAATTAGCATCTGGAATGGTAAAATTTCCAACAAAATTTGTCTCGTATATAATTTAACTAGATATGATAATGATGCATTAAGTTATAATTTAAAATAATACGTACTTTTAAGTGTTTGATTCCAATATCATAACAGTTCAATGTCTCGTAGATTTTACTATATACGTCTAAAGGTGCAGCTCATTTTTGTTGACAAAATATTTGTCAGCTTTACTTTTCGAATAAAATATAAGAAAGCCTAAAATATGTAAGAAATTTCATCAGAATAATTTTCACGGTATTAAGTGTACGACTGATCTCAAAGCAAGGATTAACTTTCTGTTATAAAAATATTTGTCTAAATGTACAAAAATTTTTAAATATGTTCTTTTCTACATTCATTGTCCAAAAATGCTCTTCTGGATAAGAAAATGGGGAAAAAAGTTAGGTTAATGTAGTCGCGTAATATGGAGTTGTTTTTATTTGGGAGAATTTTGCATAATATGGCCAATAATGATAATATCCTTCTCATTTCAGTGAGATACAATTCAGACCTTTTATCTGCATAAGCTTTATTGAATAATTGTAGATTACAGATTATAAAATTAAAATGAAGAAGAAAATATGGCAAACCAAACTTCCGTTGTTTAGTTTAGATTTAGTATTAAATAAAGTAATTTATTGGACCGCATGTAGATGGTCACTATAACAAATACGGAAGATAAATAAAAGAGGAATTAAAAAATAAACGCTACTATAATGCCAGTACGCGCATCGATTGTGAAATGATTGTCGTTATATAGAGCCTAAAAAGATGATCTTACTATTGATTTGGTATTATTGTGTTTTTCAGGTCTCCGATTATGTAGAAGTTTAAAAAATTAAATTATACAGAGTATTGATTCATTATGTATATATCTTTTCGGATTTTTTAGTTAATACGTAAAAACCAAGTACGTACAAAATAATACAACAAATGCTACATATCTAAGGAATTCCAGAGAACTTTTGAAATTTAAATTATTCGCATGAAAATCGTAGAGATGAAACTGAAATCGATTCATCATATCATGATATTTAAAGAAGATACTTAGTAAATTCTTTCAAAATGTTTGTGTATGCGTTCGTAAGACTAAGTAACTCATAAGAAGCATAAAACGCTCCAATATTGCAGGTTTTTGACGAGTATATATTAAAAATTTATTCAGTGCACGACTGTTAAAAAAAAACTTTATCCGAATGGTTCAATCAATATTTGTTGTTTTTGGATATAGAACATTAGGTATTTTAGTAAGTGCCTATCTTCGAGCTTGAGTTATGAAACAATGAATATGCACATGGGAATTTTCAGAAAATAAAAAATTTTTACATTTCGCAGTCTTAAAAAAAAACAACTATTTTTAAATTGCATAGTGCAGAAAATATTCTTATTGCAAAGAGAATAAAAATGCACTGGAGTTTATGCATGTGCCATTCGTATGCAGCTTTCTGTGATGCATTAATCATTGCATTCCCCAGGACGAGTCGATCAGAAAATCATTATTTTTTAAGATTACACAGATGTGGCCCTTGTGTTATTTTTCTAACTCTCGGATAACTTTTGTATAATACTTTTTCATTAGTGTCGACACAGCAAAATAATCAATTTTTCGACTAGAAAAGAAAACACGTTAATTAATGAATGTTATAAGGAAATGTTATTATAGTCTTTTTAATAAAAATGTACGATGTAAATGAAATAATTGAAAAAATCTAAAGATATAAAAAATGTTGCTGCTAGCATGAAGTAACTTTGCGGTTTAGGTACACCCATTAACAAATTGTTGGAATTAATGTGCACTATTTCATAGATTTTTTCCCTTTCAAGTACACCATTGAACAACGTTCAAAATCTTAGATTTCTTTATTCGAATTTCCAAGAATAACTTTGCAAAAAAACGGGTGGCATTATTTTTTATTGACTCTACGAGACTCTAGGCTTTTGAGGTGTCATAAGAATAAAAAATCTTAATTTTTTAGAGTTGTTTTCTATCATCAAGTAAAGTGGGTTTGGTAACGTTCGAAGCAAAAGAATACCTAATATCGTGCCTAAAAAACTTAAAGATAAAAAAAAATCTTTGTTCAGCTCAATTTGAGCAAATTACTTCTGTAAGTAAAGTAAGTTAGATCTTTGAAATCTTAAAATTAACACTTTGAATCTCAGAAGCACGGTTTATTTATTAAACAACTCTAGTTTCGCAATAAATTAAACTTACTTGCGCACTAAAACAAGTTTATTATTTATAACAATTTGCAAAATAATTGACATAATAATATAACAAAACTTTTTTAAGATACTACGTAAGAACATAATAATTGAACTAACTATTTAATATAAATTTACTGAAGATTAGGTTTTAAGATACCTTTGTATTTTTAGTAATATATTTAGTTTAAACATTGCAACAAAATATTTCTATACATTTCCAACATCAGTAAATACTAAAATTTAAGTATTGACAGTTTATTTTACATGTAATAGACTTATTAGTTAAGGTAAAAGGAACAATAATTAATGTAGAATTTTTAGGCATCGAACAATTTATTGTTTGATATATCTGATGGACAACTAGTCTCAAACATAATTACATTTCGATTAAGAATGTTAAGTAACTGAACACATATACAAAAAATTATGATTAGTTCAAGGATATAGTGAAGCACGAATGGAATTTTCAAGTTTCCTTACCGATGCGTTTTCAAAAAAGCTCATCTTTAATTTCTCGCGCAATTGTAACTTTCACAATGACAAATAACTTGTGCCAAGCACTCTCTGTTTAAAACTAGTTCCATAATTTCAAAGCAGCAAATCGGAAGATACGTGTATATAGTTCAAAACTTATTGTTCTACTAATTTAAACAAATACCGCAGTATAAAATGAGTTCCGTTATTGTTATTGTTCCGTTTAGTTTATGTCGAGTTTCATTATTTTTACGTTAAATATTTTCGGATACTGAGTAATATAGCAGAACTGTATAGATTTTTACCACGGTAGCACTAATTGCTTATTATTGTTGAGGATTAACTTTATTATTTTTAAAGATTAAAAATATTTGCTATCATTCAGTTAGTAAAACCTATAAATTATAGTTGCTACTTTGTGATGTTCTGCAAGAGGTTTTGCTAAAATTATCACGTTTAGAAAGTATTTCAATGTTAAAAAGCATTAATGCATATTTTAAAGTTGTATTAGTTGTGTTTATAGTTAAAAATATATATCTAGTAGTCAAAATTATGTTGTCGGAAGCTCTTCCGCTTTTTTCAACATTTTACTTTCACACTAAATTAGTTAAATAACATCTGCTTATTTTACAGTCTTATATCCTATACAGTTCTTATAGAAAACTCTGTAACTATTAAACTTCCGTGTCGAAATCAGTAGGACCCTAACTTCCTTTGTACGTGTTGCTAACTTCTTTCTAGTACATTATATGACCGAGGTTAGAAATATCAAGGAACTTTATGGTCGAGTGTTGCAGAGTGCAATCCAGATGGACTAGGTTGAACGACCCGAGGGATTTTAAAAAAAAGGAACCACAAAATTTCACGCTGGGTATTTCCGGCACCACTGCGCTAATTTCCGAAATACTCACCAATTGTATGTCAGGGGGATTTTGACCTTCACGTTTTTACCTACTCACACATTTTTCTTGTCTTTCACTCCGGGGTCACATTTTAGGAGTGGAGTAAAGCACTAATGTTTTCCTATTTGTATTCAAAAAGTGTATTATTTGTAAACATGTGGATTAAGAGTGTTAGACGGAAATTAAAATCGGAAGGATTAGTATATGTGGAACGCAAGTCCTGCACTTGTATCCGCGCGAAGTTGTAGGTCTTATAGATAGTGATGACATCATCCGCAATCGCTGCATGCGCCTAAGACGTAATCATCGTGCAAGGGCGTATCAGATCTGTCGTATCTTATTTCCGTCGTGTTTCTTTCCCGCTGAGTGGAGGGACCTGAAGAGACAGGGACATGGAAGTAAAAGACAGAGTGAAAGACCGAGCCAGACAGAGACAGCTGGTGAGAGTGCAAGAGACAGAGAGAGGGAGAGCCGTGTCTAGTTTCTCAACTATTTAAGCAACACGAACTGTAATTTAAAGTCCCTCCCAGGGTGTTGAAAATATAAACATCTCAATATCAAGATAAAATTAAATTCTTTTTATTCGAATTTGAGATGCAAATTTTACATAGACACGATACAACCTGCGATACTGCAAAATAAATGTACATCGGAAATCACATCCAACCAGAACAGCTTCACTTAATACTGAATGGCCTTTGACGTTAGTGAAATTTGATTACTCTACTCTGCTCGAAGCGAAGAAATCTTGAAGCTGTATGTCGGTATGCGATCGTAAAAGATTATTTTATTTTAATTAGTCAAAATTTAGTCTTTGACTGACGCTACGAAATTTATCTTGCTATTGTACTAATTAATGTTTCAGCTTCAATAGATACGTCATTTTTTCAATATTATGTACTCATAATAAAAATTTCCTTGCTGCCTATATGGGTCCTGTTTTTAATTAAAGTATATTTCATTCTTATAAAATTCCATGGTTGTGGTAGAGATGTTTATAAAAAAAATGTTTATAATCTAGATCTTGATGATCACAGTTTTTGACATACAATTAAAAAAATAGTTTATAAAATACAGATTTTTGAGAAATCAAGTAGTGGTGAATATTCATTCCTAAAATTGGAAATCTTTATTACCAGTTAGGGCTGTAAACATCATTGAAATTTCCGAGTTTTAGAAGTTCGAGAGGATTAATTAATAAGTTTTTAAAGCTAACAGAGTCTATTAAATTAAAGAATTATGTTACAAAAGTGGTATATGCAAAGATTACAAAACAGTGGGACGAAATTACCAAAATCAAAATCCCAAAAAGTGTTTAAAACATTTAAAAGACCAAAGAGCTTCGGTAATTTGGGCCTTTCCCGATTTGAATTTTCGTGATTTCGAGAATGATTTTTATTTAAATTTTTCATCCGAGTTTGTAGTCAATCGTTTAATTTAGTCAATTTCTACTGAACATATTTATGTTACATTTAAATATAAAACCTTTTCATTAGGATTATCGAAAGTGTTACGAATTCAATAAAAATTGTGAATCACTGAATTATTTTCGACTCATCCTAAACTACTAAAAATTAAAAGGAATCGGGATATTTTAAAACAAATGCTAACAATAGTTATTAGGAACAATGTTACATTGAACATTAGAAATGATGTCAAATACGATGATTTTTTAAACGAAACCAAAATTTAATCAATTAAATAATTACAATGTAACTTATAGTTGCTTTTTTTTAAATAAAAATTTATGTTATCTGTAGTATACGGTAGACAGGAAACCGTGATATGTTGCACAAATGTCGAGAAAATTTAAAAACGGGGGTGTTTTACAGAGTAAAAACATGAATTTGAACTGAAATAATAGTTTTACGGAAAGTAGTTTTGGTGAAATTCAAAAGGCAAAAATTTGGATTCCTAAAATCTCGTTACAAGTAAAGTTTTTAATATTTGTTCTTTTCTGCAATTTAATAACTCATCTAGTTATAGTACAAGAAATTATTTTTGAAATATTAAAAGTGTTTTGCGCGCATAACAAGCGAAAAGAATTTTTAATTATAATGGACCATTCGGGTGTAGTTCGTGATCAATTAATAACAAATAAACATTAATGAATATCGTTTCATCAAGCATTTTTGGAACAGGTATGAAATAAATGTAATTAAAGACTAAACAAATTTTTAAAACGATGAAAGAAGGCAGAAGTTAGTTTATATTTAATCTAACCTCAAAACATTTTCAAAAATGATTAATAAACATCATTAAAGTATCAAAACAAAAGATTTCATAAAAATGTTATATAAAATATTAAAAAAATAAAAAATTCATAATAAATTTAAAAAATAGAATAAGTGTAACGTAAGTCGTCTTCTCCGCGCGGAGGTACACTGGAGAGGGTTACAATTAGCTAGAAAATAATAAATAGTATAATGTAATAAGGGAGTAATTTCCAATATTCGACGAGAGCGAAGCGAGTGTAGAAAATAGGGCAAATATTGTTCACCTGAGATCGTATTTTTCACGTGACATTGATCCTTTTATCCCACTTCGACGTAAAAATCTGAACAAAACAAAATTAAATTAAAAAAATAGGCAAATTTAGCGATTTGGATTTTTTTGAAATTTGAATAACAAATAGGCAAAGTCTTAAAAATGTCCTAGAAGAAACGGTTGGTTTAGAATTAATTCAATATCGGATAATATTGCAATTATTAATATATTTTTGGGCCGTTTTGCCCCATTTATTCAAATCGGTTTAAGATATTCTTAAGCTCGTTATCGACAATTATATGTTAATTTATAACTTCTCAAACAAATTTTTCAAGATCATTAAAAATATATGGTGCTTTTCTGCAAATTTTGTTGAGAGTATCCAAAAAATCTGAACAATTTTCCTGTCAACGAAAACATTTTGTTGCTGATTTTAAGTAATTGTTTTTAATAAATGAAAATCCACATTATCCTTCATGCCACTATTTTTCTGTTCTTCTAATCAACAAATCAGAATAATTGAAAAATATTTTTTTATGGGTACTAAAGCTTTTCCTGTCAGACTGGTAGCGACAGAATTTGGTATTGCTGTATCTAGAAAACTTTTTGCTTCATAAATAGTCCAGTTTGACACTTACCTGAAATGTAAATGTCTATCGGTGAAACCTTCTTAGGGAAACTTAAGAGCCTTAAAAAAGTTTGCGACCAATGTTTTAGCTATGCATTTTTTAGCATCATAAAAAAACGTAAAAAATTCGTTTTTGTAATCGCTCGGCTTCTATTAAAGACATTTTAATATATATAAGTGCTAAATTTAAAGCCCATATCATTCCCTATAAGAGATCCCAATGGACAATATTGATTTGATCAATAATCTCTAACTTATCTAAGAAAAACTGATGCACATATTTAACTAAAAATGATTTTTCGTTTGTTCTTCGATACATACAAGATTTTATGAAAGATTATTTTAACGAAAGGTAAAAAACAAAAAATTCTCTACAATTTAAATTATTGATTCAAGAAAGTTAAAAAGGCTTTGTCTATAATGCCAAATTTAAAATTTGCAAGCCGTGCACAGTGGGACATTTAACAAAAGTTATGTCAAAACCTAATATTTCACGATAGAATTGACCAAAATTCTTGGAACCAAAAGAAAATTCAAAATAATAAGTTGTAGTATAGAATAAAAATATTTACCATACACCTTTGACCAAGAAAAACCCCATTTGGAAACAATTTCTTATAAAATGGAAAATTCTATATCAGGATCAGGCAGATTGAAACTACTCTTGGTCGCTGATTACGAATTTGATATCGTATATTCATGTCATTCAGTGTCATTTTTTGAGGGGTTTAATGCTAATTTCCTATCAGATCTTCTAAATTCAAAATGACTGACCCAATATGGCTGCTTGTTACGAAGTCTGAATCGGCTTTTGATTTTGGCTGAAAACTATTCTAGATTTATATTATTTATGTTCAACATTCGGGATCACTTGTCATTCAAGCATCTCATTGTTTAAGTGGAGAAAATCGTGAAAATTTAAAAAAAATAGACAGAAAACCATGGCATTTTGATTTTATTTTGAAAAATTTGTGTATGAGCAATCATTTTTTGTTGCAATTTTTTCGTCGGTAGTGGATAGAACACACTTAAGAATAGCAGAAAAATATTTTTCTTAAACACATCTCCTCCCCTCGAGTAGATAAATCTACACATTAATCCAACTTGATTAAATTAAAATGCAATTTACGACTACTTTTACGACCGTTGAAAAGACGAGAACAAAAGTCGAACGCAGGCTCGCCGCTTGTTTCTTTACTTAAACAACCTTTCAGATTATCCTTCACGAACCATTCACACCTTCCATTTTTTTAACATCCGCAATTTTGATTTACCGTGACAAGCAGTGATTATTGCCACACAAGATTCGCCTCATCGTGCGATATTTAAATAAGCGTTTTAATTTTCGCCTCGACTCTTTATTCCATTCCCTGAAATTGCCCCGTCTTTATTCCGACGCCTCAATTATTCCGACGAGATAATTGTATAATAACCTGAGCGTAATCGAGTAAAAAACCGACATCCTTTGTTTATAAACAATCCTTCGTACACGATTTCCATTACGTCATGGCCGCAGTCCCCCATCTTGTGCGATTTCGATATATCTTATACATATGCGAGGCTCTCTCGGGAGATATCGAAAGAGTGAATGAGAGAGGACAAATAGAGAGGGCCAGATAGAGAAAGGTGAGCCTGAGAGAGAGGGAGAGATGGAGTCGCGCGCCGCGTGTGTAGGTCGCGTGTCAGGTCGAACTTATAATGCTCTTGCTATGACTAGCTAAACGTATAAGAATAAAATGACGAAGACTCTTATAGCCTTGCCTTTCCTTAAGGGGATCCCCACCAGCAGCTTTTTCTCAGTCTCATTGCTAGTCTGTTAATAAAATCGCGTTAAATTTTTATCCTCAACGTCGCCACAAAAAAAACACTTTACGACGAATAGCAGAGCTCGACGTTAATAAAACATTAATTAATAATTATTATTTATGCGTAACGGTTAATTTATTTTTATTGCGTGTAAACGCGATGTTTTCGCGTAATGGTAATTGCATAATGCGCGTAGAAAATTGCGCATTTCGCGATTGGTTGACGTAAATTGTAAATATAAATATGACTGAATCAAATTTGGTTGTAGCAAACCTTGTTCTCAAGAAGACTCTCCAATTGCCCCCCATTCGGGAAGAATGCTTAAGTCAGGGTGGCTAACTTGATTGTGTTAAGTGGTTAGGTTAGCATATAATTATCAGCGTTATCATTATAACACGTGAATGAAAATTGAACAGACACCAGTGATTAAAGACTAGACATCTGTCACAATATTACTTGTGCAACGCTGTTTTACATAACGGAAAAATAATCAACCAAGTGTCCTAATTTACCTGATATACGTAACCTGATTTTTGGGCGTGGTTAGTCGTTGCAGGACAATTTAAAATTTGACATTTCATGACCAAGCGTCATCATCGTGATGGATGACATCCATGACTCGGGTTGTTGCTGTCAGCATGTGACTGGAACCGTTATCATCACCAAGGTTCCTCATCAATATGAACATTATCAACACCAAGATCGTCTTATTCCTTATCGTCTGTTGAATTTCCGAACACCCGTTAGAGAGACCAAGACAGGCTGTTGGGGGTGGCGTCGTGTGTTGACCCTGCTGAGACCGGTTCGGGTCACTCCTTTTTATTCTGTCTCTCTCTCACTCTCTTGTTTTCTCCGCAGCCTCCGTCCATCTCGATCGCTTTCTCGTGCTATGACTGCGTGTCTTCTCTCGTTTCGTATCTTTTATTATCTTGGTGCGTGTCTCTTGGTGTCTCCTCTATTTTTCCCTGCTCCTCTATCTCCTTCCTTATCTGATTCCCTATTCTTCTTTCCCCGCCATCTTTTTGCTCCACTCGTTTTTTTCACTTAATATCTTATTATTTCTCGGTCTCTCTTCTCTTAAACTCTCGCTTGTTTATCTCTCTCCCTGTATCGCTTTTATTCCTATCTCTTTCGCGCCCAACAGTTTTCTGCTCGTGGCAGAGATATAGTCGGGTGTGACGTCACGCGTGGAGGCGTGAGAGTTGCGCGTGCGTGAATGCCCACGCGTGTCCCAGGTGGCGTTTCCGATCCACCGCTTCCATCGAATGGTCTTTCCGATGTCGAAGGATGAGTGTTTGAAGTTTTTACGCACTTTTCGTATTTTCAAACCAAGTTCTTTTTATGGCCTAACCCCATTTCCTGATTCAGTTTCCGTCTTAATAAAGAGACGGAGAAAGAGGGAGATATTAGGATAAATAAATAGAACGATGTTTAGATAGTTAGACGGATTAAAAAGAGATGGAGATGAATAATGTCTGCATGTTTAGCTTTCTGTAACTGAATATTTTTTCCAGTAAGTTAACGTGTTTATAATTTAGTTGGTTCATTTTTAACTTATTAATTAAATGTTAATAATTTATAGCTTTTAACAGGTCTTTGGTCAGTTGAAAAGAAGAAAGTATAAGAAATTAGCACATTGAGTTTTAGTATTGAAAAGAATAAACAAAATTACACGGAGAACAATTCTAGGTTTGTCATCATTGTCATTAGTTTCTTGAATTTACACTGCCTTGTAGAAATTTGTCCAGTTTTTTGTTACATTGCCCAGTTTTCCTATACCTTTAACACAGTAAATAATAAAACTGGACAGAAACTCGACATGTTATTGTTATTGATATTTTAATTTGCTTCTCGAAGAATTCGACGTTAAGTAAGTTAGTGTTTTTTGCACTTTCAGGTTAGGACATCTGAAAATTTTGACTTGATAGAATAATTCTACGGGCCAGATTTGGATTCAGCACATCGAAACCCTTTGAAAAAGTATAGTCCTGTTTCTGGGTAGGAAGATCAGCCTCATTTAGTTGCCCTGATTATCTATCAGAAAATCTGTAACAAAATTTAAAGGGATGTAAAAAAATCATTGAAAATTGAAAATTTCACGAAAACTCGCGGTCACCTTTACAGCTTTTTATTTGGTTTAATTTTTGTATAAGTTTGGTTGATTCAGCTGATGGAATAAGAAGATTGACGTTCAGACAACAAGTAGCAAACAACTACGTGGGCAGATCATTGTAATTAATATACTTGAACAATCAAATTTTGATTTATTTTAATGCAAGATGGTCCTGGTGTTTATTTTCATGTAGCAACGTCGAATTCTTCGAAAAGCAAATTTGAATATCAATAACAAGCGCCCTAGCAGAAAATGAGTTCAGTTTCTGTCCAGTTTCTGTGCAGCTTTTGTCGAGTTTCTGTCCAGTTTCATTATTTCCTGTGTTAAAGGTATGGAAAAACTGGGCAATGTAACAAAAAACTGGATAAATTTTTACCAGGGCAGTGTTGTAAATTCACGAAACTAATGACAATGATGACAAACCTAGAATTGTTCTCCGTGTAATTTCGTTTGTTCTTTTCAAAATTTTTGTTCACAATTCGACAGAACGCAGATTCATGTGCTATTTATCAGTTATGAAGTGATTTTTTAATCATTTAGATTTTTGTTACACGGGTTATTAATATTGTTGTAATAAAAAAAATCGGCATGACGTGGACGTCATAACTTTAATCCTAACCCTAAAATGATATAAATCCCCTTGAATAATAAACCAGAAGTGTTCTAAAAACAGGAAGAATGTGCCCCATTTTTTTTATAATTTTTTTTTTTCATTTTCAAGAGTTTTGTGGATTTTTCCATATGTATAAGTGAACAAAGCACAGTTAAACCCGAGTAAAGATCTTAACCAAATTGAAGTAGACAAGACACTTTTCTGATGGATCCAGACCTTATAGATCTTCTTTTTATTAGATTGAAGTAGCGGACGAAGTCACTTCATTTAAAAGAAAAAAATAGTAATACAAAATATGGTCAATAAATTGTCAAACGGTCTTTTATCATTTAATGGCAATAAAAGAGAATTTATTATTTACTTAAAAACGCAATATTTCCGTAAATTTATATGCAAAGAAAACTGGTTTGCGAGCGCTGCGCGAAGAAGCGTGAACCGAATAAGATTTAAACAGAACGAAACCCGTTGAATCGCTTCAATAAAAACTATCCGGTTTTTCTAAATGATAGCAACGTTGCACCATATAAATATTCATTCCCCAGTATGTAAATAATCCAAGAAATTTGCATTTTCAAATGTTTTAAAAGAATAATACAATATTTATGCTTTTAAATGAATTGGCTAGAACGTTGATTGAGTAAAATATAAGTTTTATCAGTACATTGTCACTTTCGTTTTACTTTAGGTAAAGTTATTGGTTTCAATTTCTTCAATCAATATAAAATGTTTTTTTAAAGAAATGTTCCAATTTTTACAACATTTTGAATACAGTTGAAGCATTGTATATCTGTCAATTTTATATTTTTAAGGATATCTTGTCAATATTCAATTTGTTAAAGCTTTGAAAATAGTTCTCAATCAATTAATTTTTGTTTCCAAAGTTTCTATTCCGAAGTCAAAAACTGATACGTAATTCAAAAATATTTTAAAGATTTAAAAAATTTAATTCTTAAGTTGTTGAGTGTAATTTTATAAGATTTTTATTAAATCACAATTATTTTAAGTATTGACTGATATTGAGTTTCGTCCGACATCCGTTGCTTATATTTATTTTCTAGACGGTTCTGGTACAAACGAAGTGTTGCAGAGCAAGTTTCATAAATTACAGCACACGTCATAAAGGCGATATGGATTTTCAATTCCAGTTTACAGTGGCTAAATTAGGAACGCATTTAAAATTTGTCTACTATTTTACTGATTTTTTTTTCAAAAAGTGTTCCGAATCCAACGAGTCGTTTTTTCGATGTCTCTGTTTATGCCATTGAGGACTCGCTTCTCTCATTGGATTTATGGTTTCCTCGAGTACGAACATTCGAGTCAGATTACACGTGTAGGTCTTTAAAAAGAATTTTGTTCCAATAAAATATATATGTATATTCCTTAATGAAATTCAAATACTCTTTAAATATCATTAATATACTCTTTGAATGTAATAACTTAATAAAATAATGACTTAAAAATGGTTGGCTTTTAAAAATAAGTAACTGGGATTACAAATAAAATTAATAATAGATTAGGATCTAATACCAATAGCATTCGAGTTATGTTGAACTTGCTTACACTTCCTTGGTACATTGTATAAATAAGGGTTTCTGAATAGCAATTTTATTATCTAAAATCACTATAGGTCCTGCATAGTACCAAGAGACCATATTTTACTTCACAAAAATATCTCGAAATAAGTGGTTGAATTGGGAATGGGTCTTCTTCAATTTGCTAATGTCTCATCTCAGAAACATTTTGAAACGTCTGAAATACAGGCACTTTTCCCGTCTCCGTTATATATCTTTCAGATTGTAAGACACAAAATTATCTTATTATGATCCATAAACAGGAATAATGTATTTCAAGACAAAAATGTTTCAAGACACTGTGCTCAAAAAAAACATTTGTGAAGTATATAATTATTGAAATCCGATGTAATAGTAAATTACCTAAAAAATAAAGATCGGGATTTGAAGCAAATAATCAAGGCAATGTGAATTGCATTTCGCCAGTTGTCATTAAAAAATAAACCCAAACTCGACTTCTTAAAGTTTGACAACGGCTAGTAAAAGTGGATCCACCCTGTGAAGAGTCTATGCCAGCCGGATGGTATAGACATGGGTCGGAGTCCTTATGAAACTGCAGGTCCAACCAGAATTACAACAGATAAAAAATAAGGACAAAAATGAAAGTAAAAAAAAGTGGTATGAAAAAGGAAAATAAAAAAAAAGAGCAAGGAAAAGGAAAAGGAAAAAAAACAGAAAAAACTCGGTCACAATAAAGTGCTGTATTCAGATAGTTAACTTTCATAACCTAATACAGATTAGCTAGCTCTCCTTTCATGCAAATTTGCGTTTAATGCATCACTGATCATGGCTTTTGTCAATTTTGCATTTGCTGTTAAATTCCCAATAACACACACCACCATATCCATATATGTAATAATGCAAGGATAAAAATAGTTTGGGCTCCATACAAGACAGGTTTGTACTCAACCAAAACCTGGAAGTTTGTGTTCATCTTAGACTTAGTTTGTATCTAAATAAAAGTTTGGGCACAGCACGAGCCTCGTGTTGAGCAAAAACTTCAAGGTTTAGGTTGAATACAAACTTGGTTTTTGTGAAGCCCAAACTTGTTTCCCATGTAGGAACAATCCTAACTATACAAATCGTGGGATCCCCCCAAGAAAAGCTCTGTCCAGTAATGAGACAGAAAAGGTTCGGATCCAAACTAAATAGTCCAATCAAACTAATTAGTCCAACGATACATGATAAGAAAAAGGGGGAAATACAAAAAATCATTCAATAGAAATCAATATATGGTATCACGATACTATAGCACAGAAACATGCCACATTGTTGAAAAAGTAAAAGGTAGTGAAATCTCCAGACAAAAGCACAGATGCAGCTAAAGAAACACATTGGACACTTTAGCAAGCAATAACAGACTGATGTATCGCTGATGTGCATACTACCGTTGTAGGATACGTCACAGCTTATGGCTTTTCATGTGTTTTTTACATTCCTTGTTGTCTGGTTTGGTGCATTGGGTAATAGATCAAAATCTAAACTTCAGTTTATAATAGGTTCTCATATTTGCCATGATCCCAGTCTTAATTTACTGAAATACACTCGGTTCGCCAGGATGGTCCATCATACTCTTTTTGCTTAGGTATACAACTGGGATCTCGATATTGATTTTATGAGATATAATGAAACTTATGTACAAATTTTCTGGTATTCGAAAACTTAGTGTAATTGAACATTATTGTCTAGAAGGTAGTTATCAAAGGTAGTTATCGTCCTAAAATAGTTGGTCAGCAAAACTTGTTGTAGATGGAAGTAATCTAGCTGCTCGTATATTGGGGGACCAAGGGCACTATTTAGCACGTGCTCGTCTACTGCTGAATTTGAACTCTGAGAATTCAGAGAATAGGATGCAGTTTTCTAAAGCATGCTTTCGAAAAGAAGTGACTTCACGAAATGTTGTAAAGATCATTGATGTTCCAATAACCGGTGGTCACTCTATAGGAAATAAGAAGTTACAAAGATCAGAGCGCGGAAACTTTCCATGATTTCTGGTTCCATTTGACTCGAAAGTCTAAATGCAGCGCCAGCGATTTCATTGGTGTCTTCAATAGAACTGTTGCAACATACCGCAATGAAGAATATTATAAAGGTTGAAGTTTCGTGGTACAAACCAGTTATTGGAGGAAGCTGTACATCGCAGCACATCATACCCCGGAATAGAAAGATTGATTGGGCATTACATCAAACATAAGATCGTTCCAAGCATTATATTTGAAGCAATCATTCCTAATGTTTACAACATCTTTAATTCCTCAACTTTTTACAATGGACGAGAACGAAGCACGTTAACGAATGCACGTACGGAGAACGGAAATCAGAAGAGGACGCACGATCAGACAAAAAGGATCGGTGGATGATCGATATTACTGCGAATCCTGGAATCGAAGTTGACTGAAGTTGCTAATTTTATAACCATCGTCCGAGAGGCTGTTCGAAAGCGAAAGGCCAAGAAGAAGCTAATTACGAATTCCGCTGTTGGACGACACACGCTTTTGCTGTAAGAATCGCTCTTCGGCGAAATTCTCACCCGGTCGACGATTGCGAGCGGAAGGAGCTGGGGGAGATCGAACGCGGAATCGGTGGATCGATAGAAGACGAGCTGGATAAGAAAAGAGGAGAAAATGCCGGGAACGTAGGTACTTCCACGAAGGGTGAGGAGGGAAGAGTTGAACGAGGATTTCGAACTTGAGTGATACCGGGAAGAGAGAATCGTCGCAAAAAGCTTAATATACGCATCGGAATTGCTTAAGGAAGCACTTAACGGGAGAATCGCAGAATTGTCTTAAGGATTATTGGTCCGTTTGGTGCGGTTTCGAGAGGACTCGTTTAGCGCAAATTAACAGTACAAATTAGCCGTTACACTAGGTGGGTATTTAGTAAGCTCTAATTATAACAATTACTCTGGTTGATCAATTTTAAAATTCATTGCAAGATTTCATGCACACAAAAATCCAGCAAGGTCCAAAATTCAGTGGAGTTTTTGTCTGGTTTAGAATACTTAACTAGAATTCATTTTGGAAACATTAAAATGTCAGTCTCCTATTAGAGCGTCCTCTAACTTAATGATATGGAGAACTTCTTCCTGTAAAAGAAGTTGGTGGTGAAATTCATCAGATCTCTTTGTTAGAAGGTCCTTGACAAAGTTAAACGATACATTTCGTCGGAATCGATTAATCTTGAGATAGATTTATAAATTAATGTGCAGATGGAATGAGGATGTAGTTAGAATGGTCACCATTTAGCTTGTGATATTTTTTGGGAATTCCGGTAAAGTGCATGTTTAGTTGTAGGAAATTAAACTCCAAAAAGAATTTTATGTTAGCTAATGTTCTAGGTAGGCAGTCGGGTTCAATTTATTCATGTCCGTAGGATATGATAACAATTTATGGTAATAAATTCGACACGAACTTCACGAACATTTAAGTAGAATATATTATATCTGCTGAATCAGTACTATTTTGGTGCTATTTAGGTGGACATCATTGTTTATATAGTCTAGGGATTCAAACAGCTCCAGTAGTAACTGCATTTGGTACAGCCATAATGGACTCCATAGGCTTATCCTAGTAGATGTGGCTTACTACCTTATGGCGTCATCAGAAATTCACGAAAATAAGTTGGAGAGGAACGCCACGAAGATCCAAGTGGTACCGGGATTCGGTCATCTTAATATAGATTTTTGAGGTTGGAGATCATGATTGATATACTTGAAGCAGTCCATTATTAATAGTTGTTGATAGGATCATTGACAAACAGAAGCGAGAGTACCTATCCAGATTGGTGCTTCTGATAGCAACACTATGCGACATGACTTTGAAGTGCTGATTTGGGACGCTATTTCTCATTTGATGGTTGTACAGTAAAATTTGGAGGATTTAGATTTGGAGAAGACGTACTACACTAAACATTCTAGATCACTGTATAGGGAGAAAGCTTTGAGTACCTATGATGTCTATTAGGTTACCAGAAAATGGTTTGACGAGGTCTGCATGTAGATCTAAGTAGAATGCCTTCCTATGAGCTAGCCAGAAACACCATACCAGCGAACTTCATGAGACAATGACAAATAATTCTGACATTGAAATATTCACCTATAATGCTGAATGTACTGCTGGAAAAAATTATGAAGAGAAATGGATCCCATGAGAGCAGTTTTATTAAAAATTGAACACTGTTCTATATTCAGTCTCTGGACTAAGTGATTGCTCACCAGCATTTCATGTTTTGCCAATTGCTTTCTATCAAAAAGCATGCACAGCATATCCATATCAAGTATTCTAATCTTTGATTATTTTCATTTGGCTAGGAGAGTTACCTACCTGAATCCAACACTTTCATATGGTTGAGTTTTGTACTTTTGTGCCAGGATATTTATTGTATGTGCGTTAGAGAGGCTTAATGGAACTCCAGAAAACACTGCTGCTCCCGCGATAGATCAAGCTCCATTAAAGAGTATTGTAAGTTTAGGGGTTTCATCGCTTCCTTCTACCTAACTACATAAGCTGTCCAATAACATTTGAAACGTTTAGTCGAACGATCTCAAATATCACAATTAAAGTCCTTCAGGTTGCAATACATCGGCATCCTTAGAAGCAAAGGTTGTAAGAGCAATAATAAAAAAACTCCATTTCTTTGATTTGATGGTAATGGCTACGGCAAAGCATGCATTCAGGGCAAAATGTTCTAGGTTTCTCGGTGATAACCACGTGTTGCACATTTCGATTCCGCAGGTATTGTCGCTGCGATGGCCTCGGGTGCCGTTTCAGGCTGGGAATCGCATAGATAAGCCTGTAAACCGCGAAAGCCTTAAATTTGTAACCCTATACATCGCGTCTATGGCCTTTTGAATAACGCTTCACGAGGCGCATCTAGTACACAAATCGCCCCTCGGTTTCACGTGCCGCGACAAGCCATTGTGCTTCGTCGTTTCGCGATACATGGAAAAAGAGCACAAAGGCGATGCTTGCCAGAGTCGGTGCGGCAGAGGAGAAAGGACATATTGGTGGAGGAGAAAAGGAGACCGCGTGGAAGCGCAGGAAATGGGAGTCCTTTAAAAGCGAGCAACGAGCCGACCGCAGTCTCGGGAAATCAGGATTGATATAGGGCTGCGGTAGGTTCACTTGTAAGTCGTTGTCCGATGTTGCCTAAGGCCAGGCCTAACGCGCTCGTTAATCACCCGCACCAGCTAAAACGCAGGTGATTAGCAGGCGCGAACGCAGCATCGCGCGCGGCAACTTAGGGATGTGAACCTGAGCATTGTGGCACCCAGAGACGAGCAATGGAAGATTGAGTTGTTCGTCTTTCAGTTTCTTTCTGCAACTTTGCGCCTCGTGGTGCTGCAGTATGCAGTTTGCACCATCAGTCGTATTTCATATTTGAGATTTATTCAAAGTGATTTGATTAAAGATAATTTAGATTAAAGGTTTTAACTTTAGGGGAAAATGACTTATATATTTGCAAATATCAATAATATTATTTGCAAGACATTTTTATTTAAACTCCATACAGATTATGAATAATTTAATTGCTAACGACAATATTTCTAGCTGCCTGAAAAGGCAGGAACCTATTTTTCGAAAACGACAAAGGCCCTTAAGCTTTTTTTATATTTATTGATGTGAGCATCAACTCATTCGATGTTCATCCTGTCATCAACGACAAAAGGCGTTGGTCTTCCAGATATCTGCCATAGCGTGGTTCGCAAGAAAGACATTAAGAGGCTGTTGTTCTTCCAGACATCTATCAACATCTGATAATAGGTGATGTTCTATTTTAATGTGGTGTAATGGGTCCTGAACACACCTATTTGTGTCTTTGTAAAGAAGCCTAAATACTAAATGCCTATGTATCCGCTTTCAAGACCTTTACAAACATAAACAAATTGCTTCCATGTATCTTCTTTACCGGAAGTACATCAGGATTCATGGTTGTGGGCGTCAGGAAAGCCGATATTTATGTACATGGAAATGGGAAATTTTCGGTTGGCACGCTCCATTCCTATTGCCGGTTATCAGGCCTTCTATTGTACTCCCATTCCGGTGTCCGATGGCGAAAGCTAAAGACATCGATTCTATTAGTATCGTCGAATATGTTGAATTATGATGTTGGTTGAAAAGCATAACTGATTTCGTCCAACAATGATGATAAGTCTTGATGATTATATGTCTGGCTCTCATCAATATCAATTATTCCTTAAATAATATATCATCCCCTTATTATCAGCCAATAACCCTCGTACCATTTATTGCGGATTGCTCATAACGATCTTGATTGGGAACATGATTGAGTTAGATTCAATTTCCGTTAAATGCTTTCACTTGAAGTAAGTCCACCTTTAGGGTTGGTAAAGGAAACAAAGGCAAATCAAATGTGTTGATGCACAGATGCACTCCACAGCGTAAACTTTTGTCTTTCGTTGGAAGACCGCCATAAAAATACTTTTCCGCCCGCTAAATAACTCGACCGTCAGAAAGCAAATTTTTTCGTCCACCCATCGACGTCGCAACAAATGCAAACATTCGTAATATGTCCTGTCAGCAATCCGACTTTCCAACCGTTTTCCCGAACAATAGGTATGAATAAAAAATGAAACTGTAATATGTAAATAAAATTATCTGTAAAGATCAGTACAAGTAATTTACCTATAATTATATGTTTTACAATTTTACGATGTGTTGTTTAAATATTTAAGATTGCAACCAGCGAGTATATTCGTCATAGAGTTGTATTCTGTGAAGGGTACTACTTAATATATTTCCCTGCATGTCGTAATTGTTGCTAGGAATGTAACGAATTGCGGTCTAATATATATTGACATGTGTGCATGTGACAATGCAAGCAGGTCGCTATTTTAAATCGACGAAATATGTTGCCTTTTGTAAAAAATGGAGTCTGGTGAGATTTGTAGACAAGCAGGTATTTTCTTATCGCATTAGGCTGCGTAGGATGGAAACGTATAGCGCGCTGTTCAATAATGTGTTTAGACATATAATCGAAGGCTTGAAAACTAATGATGTCATTTGTGTAGACATTTTTCAATAAATATTTTGGTTCTGGTGGGAAAGTTTTTCATCCATGATCATATTATTCTTGACATTTTTTAAGAAATAATTGAGTTTTTATATACATTAGACTATCATTTAATATAATTTAGCAGACTAAAATAAATAAATTGTTTCTTGTAGGGTTTAAGATATGAGAGTACACCTTGAGAACACTCTTTGAATAAGACATTACTTTGTTAACATTTTAACGACAAAAATTCTTCGTTTTCCATACAATTTGTTTTCATTCGATTCAGATGTGTGTTTTTGTTTACGTCCTTTTTTCATGCTTGTACTACGAGAAACCTACGAACCTGAATGTTGCTAAATCAGGATACTAAATTGCCAGTACATGTCAGTTACAACAAAAATTTCATTGGTATAGTCAAATATTTGCTTGAGAAGGAAGAATGGGATGGAACTTCAGTATATAGTTTTTTTCCTCCAATCGTGGATCCTACTTCAAATGGACCGGAAAAACCATTAGAGCTAGTAGCGCTAATTAATTTCCGTGTATTTTATCCTAATTTTTGTCCATAAGACCTCTGTAATAAAAAAGCGAATCAAATGGACTAATGTTAAAGTAACGCATGAGGTCATTTTAGCTTCACTCAACAACTTAGTCGTTTTGTTTGTGTTTACTGTTCATGGTATGAAAATATATGCAGATGAAATTGGAAACTAATTTCAATTTGGTTTTTATAATTTCAGAAGTCATTACGTACCTCAAATTCATGACTTCAGCGAGATAAAGAGAAAAAAATGACGAAAAAGGCAGAAGATGCTGGATTTAATGTATGCAGAGTTGCGGGAGGAGCCTGACAAAGGCAAGTTGCTAGTAGCTAGCTATTGGATTATATACCTGAGAATTCAGCAAGTGGCTTTTCTTATTCCAGAAGGTAAAGGAGCACAACTGCACTAACGAGCCGCTAACGAACGAGCGCGACCTTATCCCTTCGATTATGTCTATGTCCTTCGGGACATTACTCTCGCTTATGCGGAAACTGGTAACAGTGCTTCTTTTTCCGATTGCGCGTATTTTTCTTGTCGCTGGAACAAGATAAGACTCGAACGGTTATTTTGATATTAGCCTACCATATAGGGAAAACTCTAAATTAAAATGAGGAAGAGGCAGTGCGCACCAGCCAAGGATAATGTACGATTTACCGATTATTGGAATTTATGTGTCGATACTGTTTTCTTAGTGAAACAGGACTCGTTTTTACAGATTACGAATTGGAAAAATGAATTTCTTATACAAGTGTTTATTACGGCAGTTTCTTAATTACGAAGGTCACGAGGACTTCCATAGTCATTTAATTAATTAGTAACTTTTTTAAGTTCGTATCAAATATTTATTAAGTGAGATAGGTTACCTCGATCATAGGTTAGTACAATTTGGTCACATCGGCAAAAAAAATGAACCTGTAGTTTTTCATCAAATAGCAATTTGATTCAAATCCGAAAGAACTCAAAAATACAATAAAAAAATTATTTGCCTGTGTTCTTGAATGTACACTAAGAGAATTTTTCTGGTCAAAAGTCCCATACTATCTAGTTCCAGCGGGATTTACTTGCAATATGCGCAAAAGAGCCATGCTAATTTTGAAAATTACCTTAAAGCATGGGACTTTTCAATGTAAGTATACGCGAATGTTTGTGCCATTATGTACATTTTTTGTACCAGTGCGGCATTTTTGCGTATACTGCAAGTATAACCCGCTGATATTAGACAGTATGGGACTTTTAACCAGAAAAATTCTCTCAGTGTACGTACACGTCCTATTTTTTTGTCTCGCGATATCTCGCATGGCCTAACTTAGATCTGATTAGTTTTTGGAGTAGATCCATACGAAATTATGAGGTGATAGAATAAAAAAATGCGGAAAAAATACATTTTTTGCGTTTCTTAAAAATAATATAAATATCACCAAAAAATGCTTCCGATAAAATGTTAGTATCAAATTCTCCACATAAAAGGTTATATACATTTTCTTTGTATAATCAACGGCAATACCGTAGAAGACGAATGAACATAAAATAATCAAGTTGACTGCCCAGCATGTTTTAGCATAAGAGTTTAAAAAGAATGCAATGATTTGGGACTGGGATGAAGGCATCTACGAAGTAGATATTTTCAGTTCTTATTTTTTTATTATTTATTTATTTGTGCCTTGATACACAAATTTAAATTAAGTAATGAACAAATAACGATTTTTTGCAGCTTTCATGATGGTCATATAAAGATGTATAACTTTCGTGAAGATCTCTTTGTAAACTGAAAAATAATTACTTTAAGAATCCATGGTTGGGTATTCTGTTTTAATAACAGATTTTGTATACTCGTTTTTTACATTCCAATATAATTTTTCTTAAACCCATATTATTTATATTGTTCTTCTGTTCGTACAGTTATATCGCCTATCGATTGTATAAATGTCACATTACTCTTTGTCAGTTTTATGCGTTGTATTTAAGTAAAATCTTGCCTCCTTCAGAAATGTTTTTTTTTCATTTATTTTTGTATTCCTCTTAATACCGTATTTTACATAAACAAAAATGCAACAATGAACGACCAAAATAAGTTAACTTTAAAGTTTAGTATGTCAGTTTTATAAGCAATCTTCTTCCCAAGAAGTTATTGAAACAGTGATTCAAAAAGAAATGATATTGTAGAAAACTCGGATGTTTTAATTATTACTGGTTAACACAATTCCAAAACTGACATGTTTACAAAAAACGGATATAAATTTAATTTCTATCGCCAAATAAGTAAACCGCTAAAACTTAGCAGAGTAGTAAACTTTTCAAGAAGAAGTCAATGGAAAACATTTTTTGACGATATATTAATTTGCGAAGAATGTATTTTCATTCTCAGGACTAGAAGATTATTTCCTAAGAAGTAAAAGAGGTAAGTAGTCTTCTTAAAAATTAAATCAAATCGAATATTTGAGAACAGCTTTTAATATTAGCAGGATTATTTAAATATATTTTTCCTAGAGTGACTATTGCTAGTTATAAAATTTTACTATTTTCTTCTATTTAATTAGGCTACTACTTACTACAGGATTATAATATGTTCCGTGTATCGTTTAAGCGTCGAGACTAATATGAACAAATTGAATACTAATCGTTAAAAAATTTTGACTAATCCATGCGTTTTGTTCAGTTTTTAATAATACACTGTATTGATACTTAAATAATTAACCATTTTAAGTACCATTTTGAGGATCCTCTCATATTTCCGTTAATATACGCTATATTATTTTAGTAAAATTTCTTATCTTTCATGAAATATTTATTTTATTAAAATTATTTATTCAATTTTTCTAAACCTAGGTATTATACTAAATGCTTTTACTGAAAATCATACTGTAATTTGATCTTTACTATCAAAAAATTATCCATTCTTGATGGTAAATATAAATGCAAAAGTATGTGTATTTCCTATTAATGTTGCAAACCTTCAATTGTCATAGTAAACAATGAAATAGTCATTTACAAATACTGGCAATTTTTGGAATGAGAAAAGTCCATCACCAAACGACTATTCACAGCAGGAAAGCTTCGAAAAAAATCTCACCATACGTAAACGTTTTAAAAGCTTTAATTATAATATTAGTATATAAAGTCAATATTACAAAATTTCTGAACTGTCTTTGTACAAACACAAGTTTACAATTTTGCGAATACCAGTACTAACCAAATCACACCCAAAACTGAGTTAAACAAAAATTTGCCAGTCTTTTTTGTGAAAATTATTACAATTTACTACAATTGTTATTAATTTTTCTATAAAGCTGTGGAATTTCTGTAATGCTAGTAGAAGGAATCATAGTAAACATTACTAAAAATGATTCCTTATCTACATATGGTTACTGTAATTTAACATTGTAATAAAATTAAAGCAATATAAAGCATTTTTTAATGAATGTTTTATATAATATTTTATAAATTTAATTTTTTCAAAAATTCGATTTTATGCCCCAAAAAATTGTGACAGTCAAGATTCTACCCCGGTGTCCCGTAGTTATTGTCTATTAGCTAGAAAACCTTAAGGTGGTGCGACAAGGCCATCCTACTTTCTCTAATCCCAAGCTGTTGTTAGTAAACACTAAAATCAATTTAGCCGTGTAAGTGGTCAACGATTTTAGGAACTCTATTCGGTGGTCGTGCACTTAGGCAACAAATTTGTAACAGTTGCGGTTAGGATTTATGACCGAATTTCTAGCCCTTATTGTCCGATTTTCTAAACACGAATACACAATAACTACAAAATCTCAGTACTCCGAACAACAATGCGACGTTTTCCCCTTTGCGTTAGAAAAGTCAATACGTGAAATTTCAAGTAGTTTTACTGTTCGAGCTTTCATTGAAGACTATTCAAATCTGGCAAACGTAAAATTTACCTATGAAATACACACCAGACATTCTTTATAGTTACGTCTTTATGGCAGTGCAGTGAACAACACAAATGTATTCAAAAAAGCGATTGATTAATTTTGGAAAGTATTTTTTCCGAGACTTTTTCTCACGCCTGAAAATGCTCCTTTAGTGGAGGAAATTATTGTATAGAATCCAGTCTTTGTAAAAATTGTATGGCCCAGATAGTTGTTCATTGACGATTCTTGTTATTCAGCTTTCCAGACATTTATATTTCTTCAATATTGCAAACACTTATTGAGAATTCAAAATTCGAAGGGAAAATAGGAAACAAACCTTTTGATTTTTTTATGTAAAAATTCCTCCTGGTTATCCTATGGCACTATTTCTTTTGGAGGAATTGTTTTACGTCGGAGTAGACGAAATGATACTGACATGAGGAAAATGCAATATCTACTACCATTCATTTTAATAAAATTTTATGGTTTTTGATCTGATTATTAAAAATTATTAATGAAATCATTACTGATCACGCTAGATTTAGTGACCAAACTAAATACAGACTATAGATTTGAATTAGTTTACTTAATTTTGTCCAAAATACTTTGAAATCTGCAGACTGCCAACAAATTGAGTTGGGAATAATTATATTGCAGTTTCAGCTACAAATTGAGTAGATTTTTTTCGATTTCAAAGTTACAGGGCGTGAGTCTCTATATTCCTTGAGTGGGAATTGAGCCACTCTTTTATTAAGAGTACAAATTTCACTCTATGGAGAGTGACATTTTTTGATGATGAAATGATTTTCCTCCATCATGAGTGAAAGAAAAACTCACTCATAGAAAACTGAAATTTCACTCTTCGTGAAAGAGTGGCTGAATTTTCACTCCAAGGAATTTCGAAAGGAAATAAAATTCGAAAGAAAACGAATCCAAAACGCACATCGCCGTATTAAAATTTGTTATTTATTTTAAAAATCAACGAATCACTTTTCCCAAATATTCTGCTTAAAAGGCACAAAAATTAGCTCGACGGCATTGTAAAAAATTGAGTAGAAAAAATGAAAAAAGTGCTGATTTTGTTACAGTAATAGTCGAATCTTTCATTCAAGGTTTTTGGAAAAACTGATTCTAGTTTGCACAATCTAAGACAGACTTGTCATCAGTGGGAATTTCCAGTCTGAATGTGTCACTTAATTTCTTTTTTGATGTTTTCTTTTTCTTATGTTTCAGAAACTCAATGTAATTTTCTTCGTCACTAATTCTCTTTTCTGCGATCATTAATGTCCCTATTTGAATAAAAGGTCATTTAGATTACTCAGATTGTTTTGTATCTATTCTAACCATCTGTAATTCTGATGTGATGAGAATACGTGATGCATATCTGTTCACAATTCAGCTTAAGGCCATCATTATTGATTGACTTAATTATTGAAAATTTAGTTTGAAATATTTTCGTCAGATCAGAAAACTTGTCTTTTTATTACAATTTATCACAGCTGATCTTGAATAGTCCCTAAAACAAGGTCAAATTTCATTTTCTTTATGTACTATGCATCAAATCTGTTATTCCGGTTTCCTTATTGCATTTTTTATTTGCATATTTAAGTTTTTAATACATTAAAATGAAAACAAATACATATCTATTCAAAAAACAGTTGCTATTTTTGTAAACTTTTTGCATTATTCATGTTTTCCCTATATTTCTGTAGATTTGTAGAATATTTTTTCAAATAAAAACAATATTTCGACAAAATTAAATCATCATTGTTGAATATTTGCCTTCGAAAATGACTATCATGAATAAAACGGTAAGTGTTGCCCATCATTAATAAGGTTTTGTTTAAAAAAAACAGGATTTCTATTAGCATAATAATTGTATAATAAACTGTAAGTAATGATTACTTCACACATAAAGTCCAATTTTATGCTTTATATGCATACAAAATTTCAAGACTACTCGATCCTTAAGATATCTCAAAACTTAACACTTGTAATTAAATGATAAAAAAATAATGGTATAAAATTTAAGTTACATGCTTGGTAAAAGAAATATAATGTGTACAAACTAATTAATGTTTCTCATGCTCATTATGAATATTACCTATATAATACATTTTAGAACTTGATGGTAGATTTTTCGAATACATTTCATGTAAAATGGAAATTGACCATAATTTACATTATTAAACAAAAATTTAAAAACAGCTGAAAAAATAGTTATTTGTATAAAATGATTTGTTTAATTAGTACCTGAAAACATATCAATGTCTACAACTTATATCCTCAGAGAGTCTAGATTACGGAAATAAATAATAAATTATAAAACTATTCATATTCTTTCTCCTATTTCTTTCGAGTGATACGATCGTTAAAAACTGCACAATTAAATTACACGCGTGCATGCATACTGATTGTAGCACATAAATGGTACTGCATCCTTGTAAATTCACGGAAAAAAGTTGTCTGGAGAAACTAACATATTCAGTAGTTTTGATGCATGTGGTGCGAAACAATAAATTGTACTATTTCGCATGAAAATTAACGCCTTCTAAAAATAGTCATGGTGAAAATCTTACGTGAATTAAACCTTGTTTTACCGTTCTAGGAAGATTTACATCTTAATTACAGTTTTCCTGCGTACAAAAAGTGTAGACGATGTTCAGGACGTGAATTCGAACGTGGAGAAATCATTTGAATATTTGGATGAGTATATTATTTCTGCGAAGATCCTGAATGTTTTAGACAATGAACTAGAAAAATACACCTATCGACTACCTACTAAATGTAATATATATTTTTATTTTTAAGATTTGAACTATATACATTGAGAAAAATATTTAGGGAATTTAAATAAATGATTTACTCTGTAGGAACTAATTATTTTATTGTTTTTATAGCTCTATAGAGTACAGATAACTAAATGAAAGTGGGATTAACTATATTTGAATCAAATTATCGAAATGTAGGTTAAAAACTACTAAAGATTTAGTTTCTTGTAGTTAATTCACATTTTGATAAATTCACTAAAGATTTTCCTCGGTCTAAGAACTATAAATAGTAGCATTATCTATTATTATTATGACTATTATTTATTACTACTATATAAAATATTAAATTAAAATAATTCTTTCTATTATCAAACATAACCATTCAATAATTAACTATCTCAAATGATTAAATATACACACAGTCCACATCTTTTTATATTGTAATTAGTAAATGTTATAACTATTTCTATTATTTTGTATACGGTTGATTAACCCTATCTGAAATATTTTCATTTTTGGATAACTTTCAACCACGAAATTGAGAATGATGAATTGGCGATCATTATAGTTTTCGTCTCCCGTCGATATTTTGACATATTCAGACTTGATGCCATCAATATTGATATGCACACGTCAACGCAACAGTAGGATATAAAACCAACACTTTATGACAATCATTAATTTTCTGAGTTACATGATTATGTGTCAATCATTACTATTAAACGACAATCCTTTGGCGTTATCGACGCAGAGTAATTGTAGGATCATAAATATGGTTTGTTATGACCAATATTCAGATATTTTTTTCTTGGCGACGCCAAACAATACGAAAAATTGGAAATGTTGTAAATAACTTTTGGCTATAAAAGTGGATGACTTCTTTTTAAATTACCCAAAAAGCAACACAAAAACAACAAAAACAGTGTAATTTTCTTTACATTTACCAGATGGGTATGAGAGAACTGGATAGATGTCCAGAATTAGATATTTTGTATCAAGGGTGTGAAACTAATTTTTACTGCCTCCAGTGATTGATGTAAGGTTTATTCTGTTCTCTTTTTGTATAAAGTTCGACTTTATATCTCAAATTTGTAACTCGACAGGCAAGGAAACTTTTATCATACTTTACTAATTCGGATGTACAATTGAATTTTACACTCGCTTTGACGAAAACGTTACTTTTATGGGGTTAAAACCGCATTGGATCAACGTGGCCCAACCCTGGTGGAAAAATCGACTACTTTTTGCCTAGTTTATGGTCATTATTACCGGCTAATAGTCAGAATTCTGGCCGGTTTTCTTGTGGTAATGTAACGCTGATGTACCCATGGTCTAGCCATTATTGATGCCCAAAAACTTTCTAATATAATGCCAGATATTTGGCTATTTTCTTGTACTTGCAAGTTGTATTTAAATTAAGGTATATAGCACCGGGTAGAAAATGTCCAATTACTCGTCAATCGTAATTGCAGATCTTGTGGATCTACATAGGTCCTACATCTTCTATTTAGAATTGGCGAGAATATCTGTACATGTATTTACGTTAAAGAAAGATAATAATTAATGCATGCATTCTATGTATTTATATCGCACAATTGTGTGGATATAATTATATTTAATTGGAAAAGTATACCGGGTGTTTGCGAGAGAATGTAAACAGGAAAAATCACGATAACCTACAAATGTTGATTGCAAACTGCCCAAATTTATTTAACAAATAGCTTACACTGCATGTGGGAGTTTGTTTTGTCCTTAACCTGTGTTTTCTTTTCCTGGACAAATAAATTTGTCCAGACAATAACATTCGCAAATTTAATAGAAGTTCTTGTATACAAATTAACATGCATAGTTTGCTAGCTACAAAAAACCCATTTCTAGAGAAATATAATCTGATAACCTCTGCACCAAACAAGTTTTATCCACATTTCTAGAATTGCAATCGATATTTCTGAAAATGTGATTCCCCTATATGTTTCGGCCCTTTTGCACCGTTTTTGCACTAAAATGTAGCGAATATGTATAGAGATATCTAATGTGACATCACAAACGTCGAGAAGGTTAGTTACTTAGGTAAATAACCAGTTTTTTGCTAGAATTTAGGAAACAAATGTTGGGCAGCAAAACTATCTATCTTCTAGGTAATGGCCAGTCAATCTGCTTATATTTTCCACCAGGGAACTGGTCCGTACTATTTGCTAAAGGGTTTGAACACAGATTTTACTTTTAGTACTGTTGTTTTTTGCTGGCCCTCAATCTTACCCATCATTATATAAGTTATTAATTAATGATTATAACCGTAATAAGTGTCCTAGTTACATTTTGAAAATATACGATAACTATACACAATTTTATGCAACCGTTTAACATATTCATCCGTTTTGCATAAATCACGTTAAGTATATTTATACACCTTGCGCAACACAACTGATCTGAAATTCGATGTTTTGCTAACATATTTCATACCTCGCGTTATTTTGAATCTTAGAAAGCGATAGAGAGCATGGCATCACATTCTGAATATAACTAATGATTCAATCAATCTTGATCCCTCTCCTCTTCATTTTATTCTTTCTATCAATATAATCTTACTCTGTATCCACAGGTGTCATACTTTTCCCAAGTTGCGTTCGATCATTGGATCGTTCTCGTCGATGTCGCAGTCGATCGCTCCTTCGCCTACGCACGCAAAGATAAATAATCTCCCACGCCAAGTGATCCATGCTAATGATGCACCCTCTCCAAAGAGACATCTTAGAGATTTTCTCATGTGGATTGGTTGAGGCACGTGCCATGAACTGATAAAACCTGTAAATTAGGTGGCGGACGTTCGTCACGTTCCAGTGAATTGTGCAACTGGAAGCTACTTGATCTTCCTCCAGCCGTAACTCGTCCGACCCATGCCATTTCACGCGCCGCCTGAAGGCTGAAGCGCAATTTGCCTCGATGACGCCCGATCGCGTGCTCTGATTCCCTTTATTTGGATACCTCCGCAGGGAAGTTCCATGGAGATATACTGCTATGTAAATTGACAAACAAACTTTTCAAGACTTCCGAAGTGTGAGTAAACAACGCCGACGACAACGGAAAATAAGACGTTCATTAACCCTAATCGGCCACTAAAGTGATTTTCGAGGTTGGCTCTAATTGTTAACTCTATTCACAAAATGCAATATTCATCTGTGGCAATGTTCATATCGTATATATGGGCAAATCTCTGAAACCTTTAAATTTTGGGATACAAAAGTGCAAAAGTGTTCCTCCTCGTTAAGCACATTCTTGTAATTGAGATACGTTATTTCCTGGGTTAATATATATTAAATGATCCTATGTGCTTTATTTTTTAAGCAATGCTGTATAGTTTTCCATTGTTTTGAAATTGTGAAATTATCTATAAAAACATTATTCGATGTTAGCGAATTGAGGTTACTTTTATTTAGCACTTATGAAATGAGCACAAATGTTATACACAATGTTCTTGTTCAATTGGGGATGTGCCACTGAAAAACTATCATTTTTTGAACCAGTTACGCTGTTACTTACAAAATTAAAACTAATATTTTACTAACTTCTTTTGGAAGCACATTCTTGTATGACGTCTAGATTTACTCCTTTTTGCTTGCAGGAAAATACTAATTATCATCTGTAATGAGTCAAAATACGCTGCACGTCCGATCGGCGAAAAATGAAGTAAAATTGTTTTTTTTTTGGAACAACGTGGGACACGTTTTGTAGGCACTTTTCTCAGTGCTTCGGAATCAGACATATAGTTCTATAATCGTCTGTTTTCTTCATTTATTGTTTATTATTAAGTGTACAAATTTCAGATACATTAAAGAAACGCTGAACACGCTACATTAGAAATAATAAAGTAAAATGAGTAATTAGACACTTCATTTTTTGCCTTTTTGGTCTAGTTGTGGCTTTTGAAGGTACGAATTTCATACTTACGTGTAATAAATGGTGTATTATGTATATTCACATATATATTTGTAGTATAATTAACTGCGTTGACGATTTTCATAGCATAAAAATAACATACAAATAGGCAAAATGTACGCAGACACAAAATGTACATGTTTCTGAGATTTGCCCATATGTTTTTGAAAAAAATGACGCTGATTTTTCAGTACTTTTTTTTTTCCATACTTTTTGGAGGGAAAAAATGTTTCTATCATTACATCTATTAGAAAAGTGTTCTTGATACCTAACGAATAAGACCATACACAATAAAAATTGTTTTCCAAAGCGAAGATTTTAAAATGTGGGCTTACGCAATGTTTTGCTCCAGATTTATGAATTTCGGTATTTACAATGACTTTATCATCAGGCTTCCCAGGTAAGAATCTCATTATAAAAAACACAAAAGTCAAAATACCGAATCCAGTATGGCGGATGTCTGAAGCAGAAATCATTGTTTCTTATCGAATAAGTATTGAGCTCTATTATTACATTGTGGAGGAAGACGAAACTGAGAATCTCATATTTTATTTATTGTTTTTTTTTAAACTTTCGTACATTTTGTGACATTTATGCGTGGTCCAGTTCACGAATAAGAAATTGCATGTAGAAAAAATTCTCCCCAAGTGAAATTTCACTTCACTGATGAACGGCAAAGAAACATTACACTTTAAATCTAATATTTCGAAATTTGAAATTGTGTTGGCATATTTGTATCTATTCGACTTATTTGATAAGAAACAATGATTGTTGCTTCAGAAAACCGCCATATTGGACACGCTATAGTGAATTTAATAATCTTTGCAGTGAGATCATATTCAGCGACCCCGAAAATCTCTAAGAAAGTTATTCTAACCTTAGAAGCATAAGAAAATAATTATAAATACCAAAATTCATAAATGTAGAGCAAATAATTTCATTAGCAACCATTTTGATACCGCCCATTTAAAAAAAAATTGTTTAGTGAAATACTTCTCTGATTTCGTAATGATATACAAATATTTGTCCTCCAAAAAATGTAAAAAAAGAGAGGAAAAGTAATTAAAAACTTTGTTTGCAAAATAGAGATTAGATGTCAATTTTTGAAATTTCTCCAGCGGCCCTCGATAGAGAAACTTCGAAAACAAGATATAAGTATACCATCGATGAATAGTATAGTTTGTGTTGTGAATGTTGAAAATCGTTACACTTGGGGTTAATATAATTATTTACATTTTTTGGAGTGAAAATTCCTTAGACTGGCCGAAGTATTTTTTTGGTGCCCACAGAATATTTCTCTATAACGTCGCAGTTTCGAGAAAAGTTACTTCAGGTATCACAAAAATTTCGATTTCGACTACATTTCGCTTGGTTTTGGAAAAAAGGGACGATAATATAGCCACAATATGTGTTTCCGAAATACACCACAAGGAGGTGATTTTTTATATTCCCATTTTTTTCCCATTTTGCTTCGAGTTGCTTTTCTTGAAATTTATTATTTAGAGAGTTTTGGGGTCACTGATTATGAATCTGATGTCGTCGGTTATAAATTCAAAATGATGGATCCAATATGATGGAGTTAAAATTTGAAGACTGTTTAATAACCTCGAAATGATGAATTCAATATGACGAACGCAATATTTTAAAGATTTTTAGATTTTAATACACGTTTATATGTACGAATTTTTGGGATCTTTAACTACTAATTTTACAATAAATACTTATATAAAGTAGCTTTTTAAATCGCCTTTGTTCCAATGATTCTAAATGCACGACAAGTCCTCCGTGTAAGCATCTTGCAATGTCGACAAAAGGTTAAAATTTTATCTTGACAAAAATGTGCTAGGAAAAAGAAATAAAATAGAAATTGAAAAACATAATGTACTGAAATAAAAAAAAACCAAAGAAAGGATGTTAGTCATCATTTAAAAAAAAAGAATGATTGTTCTAGAATAAATTATTCCTCAATGCGAGATTGAACTTTGTACAACTAAGGTGGTATATTTGTGTTTTTATTTTGTGTTGGCATGTTTGTGCTTTTTGAATAAAATGAATTACAATGATTTTAACAATAGTCAAATGATTGAGCATCAGATTCGTTCTCAACGACCTCAGAAATCCCCAGATATCAATTTTTATGAAATTTCAATAGAATTTTAAAAATTAGTTTGCCATATTGGATCCACCATTTTGAATGATGAAATTTTACATCAAATTCGTTATCACCGACCTGACGATGAAACCGTAATATACCAACTTATACTAATATCTAGCCATAGAAAAAGTATATGCATTTAGTAACCACTTTTATGGTAAGAAACTAGTGTGCAGGTGGGTGAATACTGAAGACAATAAAATTAGTTTCAATAATGTACATTTAAAACAAATTAGTTTTACAATACCTACAAATTTAAAAATTCTAGAGATTTTTCCATATAGGAAAAGAATATAAAAGAAATGTCGAATATTGAAAATTAGAAACTAATAAGGAAAGAAAATTTAAAAGTATTTTATTAAACAAATTAAAACTACAACGGTTACGTCAAATTGTAAACCTCTAAATTACCAGAGGTATATGGTATTTTGACTAATAATATTGAAATCTAATACACCCATTCCTCAACATCGAGTATTGGTTTCTAATTTTCAAAATTGAGTATATTCTTTAAATTCTTTTCCTACATACATTATGTGACAAAATTCAAATACAAAATTCGTTTAGTTCTAATTTATTTAATTAAAATAGCATTTCTCAATAACTATAATGGTTTTCGAACGGTTAGAAGGATTTTTGAACATCCTCTCCTCTTAATTTTTTTTTAAATAATTGAGACTATGTAATTTTCCTTGTTTTTTTCATTGAACTTAACTTTTCTGAAGTCCACAAATAATTTGACTGAAAGCGTGAAATATTATTTAATATAGTTTTAATGTTTTTAGTATGATGAACTTTGGAACCAAGTTTTATGATATTTAACCTCACTTTTTTCTAAAATGCGACGTGACAGGAAAATTCTGCGAACACCATCGCTTTCAGCACCAAAAATTACTTAAGGATTGATACTTCGCTTGCCAAAGCGTTAAAAAAATAAAGTATATTTAGCCAATAATAGAAGTATCCTCAAGCATATTGTGCCTAGTATCGTGAAAAAATGATCAGCCTTTTAATTGATAAAGACTTAGCGTAACTATAAACAAGATGCCAATTCATGTAGTCTTCCTTAAACAGAAAGCCTTGAACCATCACCGTGGTTGCAACTATCACCGGAAGGAAATGTTTACTTCCAATATCCCATTGAAATAATCATCTTTACATAAGAATGACGTTATGTTAATCGTTTATAACGTAAATTATTGATATTTTTCGTATATTCACGTCGCCCAAAATGGTCCATGACTGTAAGTTCTGAATCACTGTGTCAAAATCGCTGTGTCAAAACGGTGACATTACACAATTTTTGTTTGCGTACTTTCCGATTTAAAATTTGAAAGTGCGAAGATATATTTTAGTTCCGTGTAATGGTTCCGTTCTACGACAGATATTACCTTTAATTTCCTGACATAATCTTTCTTGGCCTTTGATTTCCGGACTTGGCCTTGTTTCATTTCGTAACGCTTCCAGCGGAAGTAAAAGACATTTCCGCCAGGGCCATTTAGAAATTTAAGGCTTCTTACTACCGATTACCAATTCCACCATGAACTGTCAAAATTTATCTAAACTACGCTATACTTTGTCATCTTGACCAAGGTAATCAACATTAACAAACCTAGTTACCAATTGTTACTTTCAAAAAGTCTTCTGAAGGAGTTCCTTTTTAATTAAATTTCGTGCTTGAGAATCTGAAGAAAAGAAGCAACTTAAAAATGGATTAAATATTTAGTAATATTATAATCCTTAAATATTTTCAAGATTAATCGAAATAGATGAGCATTACATAAATCGTCCAAGAGGATCCTTGAAGACTTTCGATAAGTACAAAAATTAAATATCAATATCGTCGAATTATTTTCAACTCTTTCACGTTATAGTCATGAAAGAGTCGTAAAAGACCATACCTAATCAATTTACTTAAAAACACATATATCAATGTATCCGAATAAATTGATAGCAGTTACGTAGAAATAAAGATAAGAAAGCGTGGTCGCTGGGTGGCATGAGATTAGCTAATCCGAAAAGTATTTCAAATTACCATAAAGATTCGCTTTGGTACCCCTAATAAAATCTTTATTTGAAAGTGGGAGGGGATTTATTAGACACCAAAATATTCGACGTCGAAGTAACGCGTCCGGGTCTAGCAAATATCGATGGCCACTAAATATTTTCGTGAATGTCCCTCAGGTGTAATCCGGTAGTTGCGAATAATGCGGCTGGGCGCAAGCCGTGAAATTGAAAAACTAACAGGATATCCAGGGAATATTTATCTTATTTACCTGGGGCTTTTACACAAGTCGCACATTATGTAAAACGAGGCTTAAGTTATTCGTAAATGCTAAATCATCACCGCAGGCTAATATTTCGAATTTGACGCCTTTCGTTATTCCTCTCTCGCTACCGGAGAGCGACGGTTTTATGTACAAGGGACAAGTGTGTCCCTTCGGCCATAATTTGTCCAACGTGAAAAGTTGGAGATTTCAATAGACCCTAACGGGGAAGAACTCGCGCGCGCCACTTCTTGATCGATCGCATCTACTCTAAACGAATCTTTTCTCGGTGTGGGAGGTCCAAAAAACAGGTTTTTCTTAGCGGGCCATCGACACCGCTCTAATAGCATCGAGTATGGGGTGTACTTTTGAGAGTGAACGGCCACTCTTACCGAAACTTAGAATCGATCCGAGACGAAAGAATGCGCAATAAGTCGTCTTCGTGGGAGATTTCTAAGTACTAAGCTGTGCGTATATAACTTACCTAGTTCCGAAACTCAAGAGGTATTTAGGACGTCTCTGCGCGATTACAGCAAGGGGGGTCTTCTCGAGTTACGAAGAAAAGAGTCATTTATTGGTTTCCCACTTTTCGTTATAAATTATATTGTGTCCAAACACAGGAAACATTGGGATTGCTTTTTAGATGCGCGCCACGATGTACCCAAAACACAGAGAAATTCATTCGGTATTTTGATGAACATGCATTACGACCTTCTCGATAGATTCTTTTTTTGTCCTTTGCATAAAGGTTCCTAATGCATTCATTTCAGCATGTATTAAAGTCGTTGAGAAATATATTTCTTAATAATTTGAAATTGAAGTGAATTCAGATGCCTTCAACTATTAGTGGGGATGAGGATGTACAGGATTTTGAAGCGTTAGTATCATGTTGTGGTTGCTAAACATTTGTTTGACTACTATGCAGAAGTGTTGAATTTATGTTAAAATGATTGTTAAGAATTTCGAGTGTGTTTACAGGAATTTTTGACAGGAAAGGGAGAGAGAGTGAGACAGGGAGAGAGAGATAGAGAGAGAAAGAGAGAGACTTACCTTCTTAGATATATTGTTCCCATAGTAATTTTATAAATAAAAGGTATAAAAAAAAACGGTCAACACATTTCTAACCTAATGTTTATAAAGGACCAAAAGGTATTTTATTTCTAGCCCAACGTTTCGACCCTCTTGGAGGTCCTCATCAGGGGCATCTATTACCAATTAAAATTAAAAATCAAAATCTATTTTAATAGATGCCCCTGATGAGGACCTCCCTCCAAACGGTTGGAAACGCGGGGATAGAAATAAAAGACCTTTTGGTACTTTATAAACATTAGGCTAGAAATGTGTTGACCATTCTTTATACCTTTTATGTATAAAATTAATATGTGAACAATATATCTAAGATAAGTCTCTCTCCCTCTGTGTCTCTGTCTCTCTCTCTCTCTCTCTCTCTCTCTCTCTCTCTCTCTCTCTCTCTCTCTCTCTCTCTCTCTCTCTCTCTCCCTCTGTGTCTCTGTCTCTCTCTCTCTCTCTTGTAAAACATTCCTGTCAAAAAAGATTTCTCGGTCCTTGGGAAACATTACGTTTGAACTATGTTGGCCATTCTTTATACCTTTTATTTAAATTAATTGAACACTTCATCGACTCCAATTGTAATATTTGTCTAATATTATTGTTTTAGTTCATTTTGTTAGGTATTCTCAGTCTTTTGAACTGAAGAATTGCATATTTCGCAAACATCATACATCACGAGTCTTATTGGCACTGAATATTCTTGTTTTATAAGTACCCCTCATATCACGAGTTTTGATGTTGCCGACAATAAAAGCCAACACGTTGCACGCGTTGAATGCTTTCTGCGCCACAATTTCAATCAAGGGCTTCCACGTGCTACCACGTGGTTTTACCTTTTTTTTTCCCTTGCCCCCTTTGATGACCGTACCGATGCCAGAGGTACCGTAATCAGGTCTCCATCCGTATGATGATCGAAAATGATTCGCGCCTCTCGAGATAAATCTCGTTTTCTTCCTACTGTTTCTCGCCGCACGGCAAGTATGCCGTAACGATATTGCGTGTAAATTGCCCGCGAATTTCTCAAAGTTTGCGTTACTCACGCGCGAAGAAGCATGCGTTTGAAGATTTGCACGATTTTTCCGTGCAAATTTAATATTATGAAAATAGATGTTAGCTATATTGCTCTTGCTTTGACCTGTGAAATTATATAAACTATATTCCTCGAGAAAGGTCTGTAAGTAGGTTGTTCTTTTCGATTCGAAACAAAGGAAATTCCAAACGAATTATATCCTCAATAATTGGGTAAGAATGCTTCAAGTGCCACCAAATTTTCATTGGATAAGATGAATTAACCCTTTGAAGTACACATTTTTCTTTACATGGAAAAAAGTTGAAATTTATTACACGATGGTTTTCGGGGTTGCTGATTATGAATATGGCCTCAGATTTTCAAAATTCCAAATTGGTGGATGAAATATGGCGTGTAAACAATAATTTTTAATATTTTGATCGGCCACATTGAATCCGCCGTTTTGCATTTCGGAAATCTGATCTCGGATTCATCATCATCGACCATATAAACTCCATTGTAAAAATTCTCATAAAAATCGAACCTCCAATAAGCTGGAGAATGCTTTTTTCCGAGAAAAACTGCATTTTGTTGGTGTTTGTTTATTTATGACATTTTTATAACAAACAATGTTGAAATATTAGTGGTGTAATAATGTAGATAAATACTTTAGCTACTAGAAAAACCACTATTTCTAAATATTCAGAAATTGAATTTTTATAAATAAAACTATCGAGTATAAAAGGTGGTCCTTACAGGGGACCACCGTGCTTCAAAGGGTTAACGATACCTGTGAGATGTTTCACGCCAACCGGATTATCAGTATACCCAAAATTTGGATTGACCTTCGAGACGTTTGAGGGTCCAAAATGTTCGTTTGGTCAAGCGCTTTCAAAAAAGTTTTTTACTTTTTGAAAATGTAATATGTGGCATAAAATATACGTTTTCATGGAACATGCAACCAGAACGGTAGTAAAATGTTCTAATTTTAGAAATGTACATCCAAAAAGCATGTCAAACTCACTTTGAGTCTTATTATTACGAATGCTAATGTAACTTCGAAATCATTATATTACGACCATTTCCATCTTAGGCAACATTTTAGGAACTGTTGGATATTATTATAATCTTAAATTTTTCAAATTCAAAATAGTGGATTAAAAGAATGAATATTCAACCTTCATCGAAGTTTTAAATTAGCTCTAACCCCATTGCAAACCTTTTCCGTGTTCTCGTGCAAAATATTGGGTTAAAATAGGTTTAATGATGATTTAATGTCCGTCAATTTGGACCCATCCATTTTGAATTAAAGGTCGAAATAAGATTCAGTGGTTCCGAGACTTTGCATATGGATACTATCAAGATCATTAAGTTTGATTTAAAAGGGATGATACCGTATAGACATCATCGTACAAATTACCATTTTGGATCATTTGTCTTCCATTGTTGAATTTCGTTGTGAAAAATTATATTTTTTAAAAACTATTCAACAATTATTCTAGTTATGATTCATTGAATTCTTGACTTACATTAGCGAAGTATATATATTTTCTTTTACATTAATACAAGTGACGTAATTATAGAGAATTCCTAATATATTATGGCACTTACATATTAAAATATAAATAACCATAATAACGATAACTGCAGTTGTATAATAAAAATAAATGGACTCCTTCAAGAAAAGACTAAAACAAATATCAATAAATATGTAATCTCCAGTGAAATCATACTCCTGCTAATTTTGAAAAACGCATCACCACGAAAGAACTCTTAGACAAACAGTTTCGAAATCTGACATCACCCATATCGAAAATGAACATTTTACGATAATTGAATTACGCTGCCTAAAACTAAAGGTCCGGTTAAATTACACCGATATGAGTCAATTCAAGATGAAGGCGATATATTTTCATGGCATACCACCGCACCGTAACAGTAAAAGTTCGCGTAACAATGTTTTGTCAAAGTGTAAAATTATGTTAGCGCCTGTAATTTATGCCGCTTCTAGAAGTAAAAGCTAAGCTGTAAAATCTAATAAAAGTGTTTCTTGACCACGTTTCGAATGCTACTTTACAGTATCGATTTTATGGGGAATTACACGGAAAATAGATAGAGAAAATGAATTGAAGTGGACCGAAGTGAGATAAGGAAGATTCGAATGGTGAGAAACTGTATGTTTGCGATAAGGCGACGATTCTTTTAAACCTCCAACTAATTTGGAAAGTGAAAACGGTTAATTTTTTAGGGATATAGATATTTCGGTGTACGATTGGGTTTTATACTGATTGTGCCGCGATGTCTAGACGGACATAACGTTTTTCTAATTTACTACGTCAATATTTACCATGTTAACACATAGATTTCGACGGCAGAAATAAATTATGTTGGTACTCTTATAAGTTCTTCAAAATAAAACAATTTTGTGCATATTAATATATCGTTTTGTATTTGAAAAATATAAAAATATATTTTTAATGGAAGATGATTCTAGTTTTTAAACCATTTCGTCCCTATATGTCCCTTTGTATCGGCAATTTTGAACGAACACTTTTAACGTTTAACCATAGTTATTGGCAAAGTAGTAAAGTAGCAAAGTAGACCTTCACCGCAATATTTTAATTCATGTTATAGATGTAACTAGTGGATTTTACTTTGCAATTTATTTTCATAAATATCGGGGATGTGTACATTTTTTCGTTTTCTAAATGGCGTACGTTTTCAAATTCAACCAACTATTCCTGTATAATTTTTGATGAAGAAAATTGATAACAATATGTAGTTTAAACTTGATGGTCATTCTTCGTTTTTCCTTATCTTTTTTATATATATAAAATATTTTTAATTATTTTAATATTTTACTATAGTAGGTAACAGAAAAATGTTGTATGCATTTAAAAAATTAAAAAATGTGTTCTTCAAATGGCGTTTCATTTTCATTTAAATCTTTTTATTATCGATATGTTGATATCGTCATTATATTTTTTTCTTGCTTTGGTACTTAATGAAATTGTTAATCTGTTCAATAACCAATATCAAAGATTATAATTTACAAGCAAACTGCACAACAGGTAATAGCACGGAGTTTTTGTCCTAACTCTTATTAAAAGAAATAAACGAATTATAGTTCTGTACTTTGAAGTTATTCCATACATTCAAAAATGTAATGAAAGAATTAGAAATATTTATGTAACGTTTGACATCACAATAGTGATAAACGATTCAAATCGCTAGAGTCGTTATTTAGAACAAAAATTGGCTGACTTACTAAATAAATTTGATTTATAAGATCAATAGTAATAAATGCATAGGACACAAATTTAACTCTTTGGGAGTCAAAATTATCGAAAATGAATTACATCGAAAAAACGGAATATAAAAGAAATTATATGCATTGAAAAAAAAAATATAACATTAAGTTCATAACAGATACAGAAAAATTATGCAACTATATTAATTAATTACTAAATAATTAACATTTGATTCATAATGCAGTCGAATGATATTTTAAGTTATGGATTTAGTTCAAATGTTCGGTATACTGCGCTTGGCTACTTGTCTATGGTGCGTTCATTAATTTATAAATATGCTTTTGCATTTGGTATAATTTTGGATTTTTATTTTATAATTTTTGTCATATTTTTCTATTGCATAATTTATATTTTTTATGTATTTTATATTTTTTAATAGAATCCCCTGAAAAGGACCCTACTCCAAGTCGAAAAGTTGGGCAAGAAATAAGAAATTTGTACAGATTTTTCTCATCAATTTTTGTTTGAACTATTTTGGACATTGTTGTTAAAAAATCTTGAAACGAATAACTACTAAAACTGTAATAGCGCTAGCTAGTTATATTTAATTAATAAAAATAACTTTTTGAGATTAATATTTTAAGAAGGTACAGAGGTCTCTTTGAAGGTATCATTGGAAAGTGCTCCGAAATATCTCTTTAGAGGTGTTTGGAATGTTTGGAATGTTTCTATTAAACCTTTCTTTAGAAATTTAAGAAACCACAAACCTCTTATATTTCGGTACGCAACGAATTTTAAAAATGCCTGTTCTTATATTTATCGTGTGGATATATACATGTGTTGTGCGAATTTAATGCTTAAAATATAATCGCAACATCAACATTATTTGAATTTAGATTGCACAGGGCAATAAAATGAGATCTTATCCAGAAAGTTTAACCATACCTTTCCAAAAAATGTTCATATGCTGAATTGAATCTAGCCTTAGAATTGATCCGTATCGTCGAGATTGTGAAATAACTTAACCCATTAACACCCAAAAAACATTTTTTCTTGCTTCAATTTGGATAAAGTATGTCGTGTCAAAGCAGTTGAAAAAAATTGAAGATATTTACATACACAATTTTAAGCCAAAATTTTTGTTTTATACACTACATCGTTGGAAATTTCTTTAAAAATGTAAAAAAAAATGTCAAACTAAAAAACTGAGCCTTTTACAAAAATGCTAGGAATGAAAAGTTCTTAGAATTCATTGAAAAATATAGTTGCACTTTTCTTTATGTTATTTGGAGAAATTTTGTATGAATATTTTATTAAAAATTTTTAATTATTTACGAAAAATGCTGAAAAAATATTAATACTTTCTCTGATAAATTCTAAGCATTTTTCGTTGTATGCAATTTTTTTAAAAGTTGATAGTTTTGGAAAAAACCTAAACGTAACATTTCAATCCACTGAAATATAAACTAAAAACACCTTTGTACCTGGTTTCAATAGCATTCCAATATTCTAATAGCTCGAACAAAATTGAAAAGAATAAAGACATTTCAATTTTGTTGCTTTTTTTCTATTTTGTTATAGATACCCACATTGGGATTTCTGATGGCTGAAACTCAATTTTGAACTCGGAATCTTGAAAAGCGCCCTTAAAAATAATAAGATATACCTTTAAATCTTTTTCAACTCTGATTTTGATCCGAAATACTCGATTGAAATTGAAGTGTCTTTTGGGCGTAAACCTAAGCAGGCGAGCAACACCGTTTTTGCCTATATTTTAAGTTATATCTGCGTGGCAGTTTTTTTTTTACAAAAAGTACGGTTGGAATCTTAAGGTACAATTCAGCCTTTATTAAATGTCACTGAGTATGCCAAATATCTTCTTGGAGTGCAGGAAAATTAAAAAAAAGCTGAAAATTACCAGGAAAAAATATGTTTGATCAAACTCATCGCTATTTTAAAGAGAAAGAATTATATCTTGTGATACCGAATGTACTTCTTTATGAAAAATCTATGTAATGTAAAAAATTGGAAGGAAGGATAATCTAAAAAATCGTTGTTTTCAATCATTCGCGGCGTTTAAAACGAATTCTAGGGGTGAGAAAATCATTAATTTTGATGTAAATGGTTTTTAATATATCCCGAGAATGTTTCTAGAGGGTTGTGGAAAAAATTCCGTGATTTTTGGAAAAATCTCATTTTTCATGGGTTTGCAGACAAATCTGAGGATGAGGCAATCTACGATTTTGTTATAAATGGATTGTAATATGTATTTCGAATATTTCTGGATAGCTTGAAAAAGTCCATTATTTTTGGAAAAATAATAGGCGAAATAGTAAAAAGATCATATTTTTTCTATATTTCGCTGAATTTAAAGAAAATCTGAGGGGCTGGAGGCCATAAATGTTTTTGCTATAAATTGATGGTGATACATATTTGAGGTGCATCTTGAAAACTCGTCAACTTACAAAACAGACACTTCAAAACCCCGACATTCAAAAACAAGACATTAAAAAACCAGACATTTAAAAAACCAGACATTCAAAAATCAGATATTTAAAAAAACAGAGATTCATTAACCAGGCATTTCAGAAAATTGGCCTTCAAATACCAGACATATCAAAATGCAAACCAATTTTTTGAAGTGTCTGTTTTGTGATTTGTTGGGTTTTTGAGGTGCACCCCATATTTTGAATGTTTCTGGAGAGTTTGGAAAAATTTCCATTATTTTTTTAAGAAATAATTAGATTAGCATATCTAGAAATATTTAAATGACATCGCTTTTTGCAGCCAGATTTGCATTCAACCCATTAAAAACCTTCAGAAAAATCTAGTCAGATTTCTGAATAAAAATTTGGTTGGCTGGCAGTATACTTAAATTTGAGAATAGATCATTGATATTTTCGAAATGTAGTTGCATCAAAGAATGAACAATTTGTAAAATTTCGCCATATTGTTTCGGCATGTTCCATGAGATTCCAAGGAAGTATCCGTGGCGTCATTATCATCACCGGTTCATTAAATTTGCTCGGTACAAACCTGCGATCCGATTGTGCCGCGTTTATTCACGCTGGCAATGAAACGAGTTACGAAAAGAGTCCGTGTACCAGAGATGCAAATGCCCGACGAAAAAAGAAATCACGCGACAAAACGATACGAGCTTAAAGGACACGCTTGAGCCTCATCCCAAGTTACGAGTTGCAGAATCCAGTCCTTTTGCTTTCTTTCAATCCTTTTCGATTTTTTTCTCTTTTTCGTTTCTTTTAAGCACGTGTCTTCTCTGTACTTCGGTTCTTTATCCTTCTTTCTCTCATTCATGTCATGTTCTCCATTTCTTTTCAATTTTCTCAAATATCCTTAATTTTTTGAAAAATATCCGTATTGTGTAGATTTTTTTTGTAGGCGATCTAATCACTAGAATTTAATACATAGTAGCCAGTATTAGGTTCTGGCATATTCATTTTTGGCTAATATATTAACCTCTTGAAAAGGAGCAACCCGCAATGTCGAAGAATAACATGCTACTATTTATTCATTCGTACGCCAAACAGTTTTGTTTCTCTATTGTTTATCATCCGTTAAAGGGGTTCAGAACTCTTTCTACACATATCTTTAACGAGACCGCTTAAAGACATCAAACATCTTAAATTTATTTCATTTTGGATCATAATTTTTTTGGCTGGGGATCAAAGTTCCGAAAATCAACACACCGAAAAGCTAAAATTTCGATATATCATAGCTTCAGCGTGATTTTCTTCACTTTGTCTTGGATAATTTGGCAAAAATAACGCAAATTAAAATACCGTGGACTCACGCAATATCGAAATTTTAGCGTTTCGGGGTGATTTTCGGAACTTTGTTCCCGGCTATTTTTTTATAACGCAATTCACCATTTCCAATCTAAGTTTCCTTCAGATGACATTTAATCCAATCTAGATGACGTGTAAATCCAAAAATGGACTTTCGCGTCATTTACTTCCTATGAAAAAATGAGTGTTTTTACGTTATTTTCAATACATATGCGCGGAAAGAAATAGTGAGTTAGACAACGAGAGAAGTTGTTGCTCAACTATAAAAATAAGTCTAAATGCCCAAAGCTAAATGTTCTAGTTGCCGTTAATTTAGGTTAGGTGGCATTCTTACTACTTTTTCTTACAACAATGAATACTTTTTTAATAATATGGAGTTTTGTCTCGTCTGGCAAGTGCTGAATAAGTTCCAAGTTTCGTTTCGTTCTTAGAAAAAGTTGTTGCCATAACTACAAAAAGTAGTATAACGTAGGTTTTAAAAATTTCAATAGGTAGTGTAACTATTTAAAACTACTAGAAGTAGCATTGGTTTATTGGATTTACTAGGTTTTTTTGTATCTACTAGTTTTTGTGTTGTATTTACTAGTTTTTGTTGCTTACTATTTTTTACGGTATTGGTATAACCAACAATTTTTTTCCATACGGCAAATCAATTACAAAATATGCATTTTTGTGAAATATCACCAAGTCTACAAATAAAAGTATAGTACAAATGGTAATAGAAATCTTTAATGCCATAATTGATGTTTAAAATGTACTGCAAAATACAAGAAGTATTTAAAAGAATTAGTATTCCTAAAAATATAAATCCATTAGTGGAAGAAAGTACATATTATAAGAGTTAGTCAAACGAACTAACTAAAAATTTATTTACTTCAAGAAAGTAAATATTTTCTTGTATTAACAATGAGCTATTCTTGATATTTTCTTAACCAATCGAAATTCAATTTAATTCTTTGTTAAAAATTAAAGTAACTATTAGACTTGAGTAAATATTATGACATAAAAACATTTTCTTGTGACTGACAAATTTGAGTAATAAAGAAGAGAAGGAATTTTTGTGCTTTACTTCCATAACGTATCTTCATTTCTATGACTATGTTACTATATATTGTAAGTTTTTACGGAATTATTTCATACGGATAAAGCCTCGACAAAACATTTAGAAGTGTTAAAGGTATATTTTTTTTTCATTGAAAAAGAGAATTATAAATATATTAATATAATATTAGTTATATAACGTAATTAACTAGAGTTAAAATAATTGATCTACTGTGAATAAAACAATTTAATGATATAACACATAAACATTAATCTAATAGAGTTATATAAAAAATGAAGAAAACCCAGTGCATAAAAGAGAAAAGTAGACAAATTCAATTATAACATTTTACATAATCCGTCTGCACTATATTGTCGAGGTCGAATATTATCGATTCGCATACTAATACATAAAAATCTAGTTCGATTACGAAATATGGCAACGTCAAAGTTACATTTTAAAGACTATTAATTTCGATTTATAACTCATTTACTTAATTTTAATAGATATTTAATGAATACGAACAGATTAATTGAAAACTACGCCTTACTATAATTAATAAAAGTCTGGGATAAACAAGAATAAAAGCGACACTTTTACATTAATCCGCTCTGAATTCGGTGTTGAGCTTAAACTGCTCCACATTTACCTTGAGTTCGAGTAATAAGTTTGAAGTTATGAAAATTTTAATTACTTTTTTATTCTTACCGTTATACATGCGTAAAATTTAGACCGATCATAAATTACCTTAAGTACAATCGTAAACTTTGAAAAACCCCTTTGAAATGTTTTTCAGTTCGGATTTTCCTACGCGTAAAAGCAAATTGTGTAGTTTTATTATTCGCGTTTTTATATGTTTTGCATTTATTACATTAAGAGAGTCCTTCTTCAATGAATGCAGTAAATTTTAACGATCAATATCGTTGTAGTTAATTATCGGTCTCTTGTAATACTTACAAAATAAGTCGCAATAAAAATTAAAAATACGAGACTAATTAATGACGTTCGTAGACAAAAAATGATTTAGATAACTCACTATCGAAACATTATTTATTCGGTAATCTACATAAGTTATATGCAATATATGTTCCATAAAGATAGTGTTACCATTAATACAGTTACTGTATTACAAATTTTATATAAATTCAAAGTTTCATTTATATTTTTCTATTTTGATTCGTGTTATAATGCTTGTGTATTAAAAATAACAAAATTTTGAGAAATGATGAAGGTTTAGGATTAAATTTTTAGATATCCAAAGTCGAAGAAGTTCAGTTATTTCGATGTATCATCATATAGCATATTTATTCTATGTCAATGCAGCAAAATGCTAAATGATTAATAACTTTTATAAAGTAATTTTGTTTGGTTTTTTGTATAAGTGTTTTACGATACAATCCTGTTTTCAATATTATTGTCCGCTCCAATGGCCAATTTCCTAGTTACTTTCAAGATATCATTCAGTTATCTCTATGAGTCGGTTTATGCGAAAAGGGGAATACGTCTGCTAAGATGCAAACAACTGATTTACTTTTCTTACAAAATAGAAATATTGCTTTTATGCATTTACAATAGTACAAATATCGTTCTATGCTTAAAGCTAAAGAGGATTTTTAATAATTAGAAAAATCAGTAAATATAGGTCCCCTTTAAGTAAATAATTAATTGAAATTGGAAAATTTACCATTTTCGGTTATAATGTTCACTATCTTCAGAATATATTTTTAATAAAAAATAAAAAATTAAGAGAATGAGAGAATAATATTTTCCAGATGTTTTTAATAATGAAGGTCTTATTGTAACAATGCAACATTGTTGTATCTTACTCTCTTAATTTTCATTATATAACAGGGTTTATTACTTTTCGTTTTATTGTAATGAATGCTAAATAAAATATCGAAAACGATCAAATTTTTTAATTTTCATTAATTATTTACTATGTACCAATGTCACTATTATAAAAGTGGCTTTTCATTTCGTTTTCAAACAAAATTTGTTTAAATCAAACACATTATTGCTTTAGAGTTAAACAAATATTTTGTTCAATTTAAACAAATTATTTGGTTAATCGTTTTTTTTTAAATAAATAATGTGCAGTACGATTCAAAGAAACAATTTGGTGTTTTTGAAAAATTCTTGAATTTAATAATATTGTATCTTGTATTACAAAGAAAATTTAAGTCTTGAATTTAATAAAATCATTTCTTGAACTTATAAAAATATTGTTTAAAAATATACAAATGAAAAAATGGTTATGAATATATTAAAAAAGTATATTTGATTTATTTGATTCATTAGAAATATAAGAGCTTCAATATTTTACTGAAGTTTTAAAAAATCTTATGAATAATATGTAGATTTTTCTTAATAGTTTTCTATGTTTACCTGGTGATATATGGTGTCCATGATGAACCATGTATATTATAGTTATTCAACATCACTTTTTGGTCGTCTAACGTGGATTATTTTGATATTCTCTTACTAAAACTCAAAAACACAATTTCGATATACCTCAAAGTTACAATTACAATTTGTATTAAAATGCAGAAGCCTCCTGTTCGTGCGACAGTTTATAGATTACAAAAATTTGTTCATATTTTTATGAAATATATATACAGTTTTCAAGGCAGACAAATTAAAAAACAAAATTACTAAAAAACAAAAAAAAACACACTTTTTTACCACATTGGTCGCACATTTTAAAAAGAACAATACACTATCGCACTTCCAAATACATGTAAAGCAATGGACATTACTGCATTTTCGTGTGATAATTTTTCGGTGCTTGTGCATTCTCGTGTAGTGAGAATTTTATATAATCTAGAAAATCAGTTTTTTTAATTTTACAAAATGAATTTTTGAACCGAAAATAACCCCATCAAAAAAAACATTGTCGTAAATGAAAACATTGTTTTGAAAGAAATGGACCATTTCAAAAAATAATTTGTTAAATTCCAATTTTGGATTTTTAAAATTATACGAATGTTTTTGTACTTTATTCTAAACACAGTTAGTCAACACAACTATTTTTTTATTTAAATAAAGTTTTTTTTTAGTGTATTCTTGTTCGTTAATAATGTTCAGAGTTCAGCGTAGATCCAGTAGTTAAATGTCTACATTTTTGGTACTTCAACTAGATACCATCGACATTGTTTATGGATTGGACCCCCGTCTAGTGTTCGTTGAAAAAATCGAAAACTAAAAAACAAAAATGGAATTGATATTGACCATTCTATTTGTATTAAAAATTATAAAATAAATTTTAGATTTTTCTTTTAAAATACTTAATTAAATTCTCAAAGACCACTATTAATAATATCTAAATATATTTTCAAGATCCTCGGCGATAGTATACCAGAAGCCTGTCATACCAGCTCCATACAAGTCAAACAAAAAGAAATCTTTCATGTTTTAATATTTTGACAAATATATTTAGTATGTATTTTCTGCGACGTCGTGAATCATAAATATAACCTTGCGATAATTTATTCGTTAGCCTAACGATCAATCTCAAAATGCCTGTCAAAACTTCATAAAACCTGCTACTTGCTTATGTTTTTTAATTTCAACATTCTTTTATAGTCGAGATACGATCGTTGTTGAGATAGACTGATACCTAGGACATATTAATTATTTTTGAAAATCACAACCAATCCAGTCGAGTTGAATATTTGCTTGACATATGAGTGTCTAACGATCGTTCCAAATATTTTCAATCCACACATGATCCAAGGACGCGATCGAATTCCCACGTGGAGGGTCGATTAAACGAGCGTATCATAATAGCGACCTGTTAAGAGCTCGTTACCTTTGACACAATCGCTCGTTGTGATCGGCAATTCACAAGGGGAGGGTGTGCGCACGCGCACCGAGACCAAGGATCGTTATCTTAAAAAGTAACTGTGTCAGTTCGGCCGTGAAAGTCGTGGGCGGTCGGGCGATCTCGGCTTATTTTACGCGGCCAGTGGCCGGTGGCGAAAAACGATACGCGACAATCCGCGACACAATGTGATTCGCTCCAACACGCAAGCATATAGAACGCCGTCATCTGATCTATAAGCCAATAGATCGAGGCGCGTGTGATGGATGGATCGGAGCACTTGGATCCGATGGAATCCGACATTGACTTTCTAATTTTCCTGCCGATGCCTTGTTAGCTTATTATAGACTCGGATTTACTAAGTTAAGCAGGCAATTATAAACAAGGATACACGTACTCAATATCCACTCGATCCCATTTTTTTCCATCTATTTCTTCTCTTCGACGGCACGATTCTTTTCCGTCCCTTGTTTTAAAATGCCAAATATGAGTGTAGAAAAACCTCGACGATAAATTGCAGCAGCTTCGATTCTAACTGCTTTCGAGTAAAATAATGCCATAAATACTCTAGAAATTGTCGGACAAACATCGTTGCGTTGACGTAATTACGTGTTTTTCGGTTTCTAAATGGTAATTAATTTCTACATTATTTCAAATTTTTACGAACTTCTCGATGACACTTTCATCAGTCGATTGAATCTAGAAACAACATTGTGTCTTTGGCCGAGAAATTGAGAGTTGATGGTAATAGATCATTAATGGAGTAGAAAATCTGAGGAATTCATTAACTGGGAAGTAGAAAAACAGAATGGACAATACTGGCAATTGGATGTGGTAAACTTTTAGAAACGAAAGTGTTGATGTTCGTCAAATCAAGGTTCGATGAATTGCATCAATGAAGATCAGATAAAACGAATTCTAGAGTCGTTAAAATCAATTGCTAGACATTAAGATCGACATTAGTGGACTAATGAAAACTCTTTTGGTTGTATTGATCGTTATATATTGCTAAGTTTAGTTATTTAGAGATCTAAAGTACCTTGTTTAAAAAAAATGTATAATATTTTAAACGAAAAACTGTATTTTTTGTACTTTTAAGTTATGATATTATCATCTATACACAGTTAAAAAAAATCTTAAAATTGTTACATATTCAATTCAGCACCGTAAAAGGCTTAATTTCAGCCTAAAATTGTGCTAATTTTCTTAAATTAAGTCAATATTTGCGCTCAAAATCTTCTTTTTAGTTTTGGAAACTTATTTTAGTCAATATTCAGGTTTGAAATAAGAATTCTCTAACTTGGTGCGACAAGCTCGAAAATTTTTTCTTTAAGCATAAATCACAACTAAAATTTACCTTTGCTGTTTGAAAGTAAGACTTGAAGCACAAATATTGACTTAATTTAAGAAAATTAGCTGAATTTTAGACTGAAATTAAGCCATTTACAATGCTTAATTTGAGATGTAACGATTTCAAGACTTTTTTTTTTTGCTGTGTATTTAACGTCTATAACATCTTGAAGTCATAGAACAAATCAAGAACGTCATAGTTTATTAGTTATCTTCATGTAATTACACATTTACTTAAATGTATGAAAATCATAATTGTTCCCTGACAAAAATTTCGATAACTCGATAAAAAAAATCGTATCGGAATTACTAAAAAAGAATTTTTAAGCTGACAAATAGCACATTAATATTCGTCATGCCAAATTGCTGTAAATAATTTTGTTCCGCTAAAAAAACGTACTGAATATGATCGAAAACAGTGTTTTTTGCACTTTTAGGTTAGGATTGTTCCCAATCTGTGGCCAAATTTGTTATTGAAAATGTACATTTTTTTTCATCTTTAAAATTTATAATAAATTTAGCAATTTACGATTAAAAGGGTCAGAAATAAACTCTCCAAATCTTAATAAGTGAAAAGTGTGTTACGGTTTGAAATTATTTAATAAAATTTACTAAATATTGGTCAATTTTTACTAATTGAATGAGTAACATAATTTGATTAACACATTCAATTAGTTAAAATTGACTAATAATTAGTAAATTTTGTTACTAATTTCAAATACTAACCCACTTTTCAATAATTCAAATTGAAAGAGTATAACATTTGCAGAAAAAGAAATAATTTTGCAATTTTTTATCCAAAATACTAATAAGTTTCCTCTATTTAATTTAGTTTTTATAACTTCGCTTCATGTTATAAAGGATAATTTTTTACCATCATAATTTTTAATACACAAAACGAATTAGCAACCCTGAATACGCGTTGGTAGATTTGTTTTTTTTTTATTTTCTCTTTTCTTGTGGAAATAATTTAAAATCTATATAAATATATAAAATCTATAAAAATATATTTGTAAATTATAAGAACTATACTTCTAAATCCTTCGATGAAACTAATTAATACTTTTATATAAGAAATTGAGAAATTATCTCGGGTTTTTATCATAAATATCTAACTTGTAAAAAACTTCCATAAACGAAAAATGTTTCCGAATGATCCGAGACATCAGTCTATATGTTCTTCAGAATTTTTATAGATATTTTAACTTTTTCGGATCTTGAAGATTTTTGCAAAACTCAAATATGACAAAAATTGTATTTTTGCAGTAATTCTAAATACTTTTTCTAAACAAATCTTTATCAAAGTTACAGTACTTGATTTAAAAAGTTATTAATGTTTACTGTGCTAATACGCTATTTCGGAAGCCATTTTTTATTTGTTTTAACGAAATTTAATTTTACAGGTCGACTACTTTTAAATTCAAGTTTCAATTGCAGGAGTTTAAATGGTACTTCTACAACGTAGAAACAACATTGGAAAGCAATTCATAAAAAATTGTGTTTTTTAATAGGAAAATAACAAAATTGCGGTTTTTCGCCATTTTAACTTATGCTCATCGAAAGCATATATTAAAAAAAGTAATTGGATATATACTTTTTTAACATTCCGGGAGTAGAATTCGATTTTGCGCCCTGCAGTGTAAATCTTCGGGCGCAAATTATCGAGTTCCACGCCAGTCGCATTAAAACATACCGTGTGGAACCCTCGCTTCGCTCGTGCGACAAACTTGGCACTCGTCGAACATCGATAATTGCGCCCTTGTTATATAATTTAGTTAAATAAACTGGAAATTGCAATAGTAGTGTTAAAGAGGTGATGAAGCAATGGTTGTATCGATAATGAGCATTCCAAAATTTGTTGTTTGATATCAACTTCAGAATATTTTAATGAATGTATATAGAGAACATTTTTTGCGTGTACATGATTTATTTTGATTCGAACAGCAATGGAACATCAAAACATTTTTATTAATGCGGTAACAAATGACTGGCTTAATAATAGTAGTTAAAAGCATTTAATAAACAGATAAGCACTAAATAAGTGAAATCCAATCTTAAAATATTCTTAATAAAACATCCGTCACATATTAGCAATATCGAATATTTCCGAAAGATAACAAAAAATATTAAGAATCTGACTTAATTGGAGAAATTACCTCCAAGGTGAGAAATGCGGTTTTTTATATGCCGATCGAAATTATTAACCATTTAGTCGCTTCAATTTACGCCGTATATGTATAAAAGTCGTAATTTTTCTCGAAGTACGTAATAAACTGAGCATTCGGTTATCTACCACTGTAAATACAAAAGCGAAAAGGTGGTGAAAGATCCACTCACTTTCTCGTAATGGATTTACTGAAATTTATAGTCGGCGACGAACAATAAAACTAAGAACGTCAATATAGACCCTATCGAATCGCATAAAATTTCAATATAATACGAATACCATCAATCACGGTAACTTTAATTCAATTCCAAAAAAAGGCCGTTTGGAAATCCGACGATTTTAATGAATACTTAAATTATTTTGATGATTCATTACATCTTCGATATATGTAAACATTAACAAATACTAATGGCGCGTTTGAGCACAATAACGATTGCTCAATAAAATCAGTCGATAAAAAACTGCAGCATCTTAAGACCGACGAACTAAATGAATGTGCTTGTTAGATCGCCTCTAACTAAGCACTCATCTCTTTAAATAGCCGTATTCGCCCTAATCGCAGATAACGTTATCTGAATGACCGAACCTGCAAAAATCTACCGTAATGGGGCATTCTGGCAGATTTAACGAATCACTTGAAACTTTTATGGAATTTTTAATAAACAGCAATAAAAGATGCAACGTCAGAAATCTTTACTAAGAATGATAGCGAGGATGCACGCTTTTAATTTTATTAAAATATAAATTTTGTGTACTAAATGTAACACTTGAATGCATTTACGAAGTACATATTTACGTTCCGCAACTCGCACTTACGAATGTCATAAAGAACGTAATATATTCGTTAGTTGATGCAATTATTACCGTAATAAAAGGTGTCAAACTGCGGATCGTTAAAAGTTTGATTTCAGAAATTCTTTCTTTTATTTCACTTTTACGCGGAAAATTTATTTTTGTCAGTTTTTAAAATTATTATTTTCTTTATTATTATTAATATTCTTCATTCTGAGGATTTGCAATTCTGTATAATCTGCATTTGGAATAATCCTAATGCACTGTAAATTATTTTTTAGGTAATCTTGAATTCTAAATGGAAATGCCGACCTTTTATTCGTACCTTTTTTCATTAAAAAAATATGTTTTTTTATACATTTGGCTCAAATTATCGGGAAAGATAGTTAAAAGTATATACTTTGAAATTATTAGGTATATAAGCGATCTGGATTTTCTAGTTTTTTAGTTTGGTGGAATTTTAAGAAAGAATTTTGATGCAGGAACTTTTACGAAAAAAAAGAAAAATATTCACTTTTCCATTAAAAATTCAAACTTTAAGCGGGCTTTTTAGGATTTTATTTCTAATGTCTAATACTATATGAAAATAGATCAATTTATAATTTTCATGAATGTTGGTGAAATTGGGGGCCAGTTCATACATTCTGATTCTACTTACACTTTTTATTTTAATCCTACAACTCCGGAAGCGGTACACATTATCACAGTTTTTCATGTCGATAGATTTTATAGAACAAGTTAATAAAATTGCACAAAACCTTACGTTTTCGACTGTGTTCTTTTCGAATCTGACCTCCATTTTCTCATAAATTTAACTGTTTTATCAATATGGAGTCTTAAAGAGGAAAAATCCCCCAAAAAACTTAAAAACTTGTTTAAAAAAGTTAGATTTTATAAGCAGGAGTCGTCCAATCGAATTGCACTTCTGGATCCTGTGGCATAATGACTTGTACATTATAAATACGTAATGTCAGATCAAAAATTCAAAATGGCGGCTGTAATACGGAGCCATCATGGTCACAAATTTTACCTTTCTGCACGTACCGCTTTTGTAAATGAAAAATGTTGTATGAAAATCAGTGTAGATAGTGTTTTTGGGTCGCAGATTACGAATTCGTTTTCAAAATTTAAAAATTCAAAATGACGGATACAAAATCGCGGACTAAAATTTTCTTCGATTTCTATGAAATTTTACATCAGACTATTTTAGAGATCACAGATTACAAATTCGTTGTCTGAATTTTAAAGTTCAAAATGGCGGATTAAAAATGGTGGACTAAAATTGAAAATTTTCATCGATTTTTATGACATTGTGTATGAAACGGTTTTTGTGGTCACAGATTACGAATCCGTTGTCTAATTTTCAAAACGCAAAATGGTGGATTCAAAATGGTGGATTCGAAATGTCGAACAGAAATGTGAAAATGACCATGGATTTTTAAAAAATTCATAATGTTGGACTGCATTTTAATTGGGTTTAGATTGATTTGCGGTTGTTGATTATGAATCGCTTGTTTTGCAATTTTTCTAATTCTTGTAGCCTAAATTCTGTATGTATTCAAAATGGGGTGCTCTATTGTTTAAGTTTAATGCGAAGAAATATTGTGCAGTCTGTTAGCCGCCAGTTTTCCGCACATTTTCGACCCTGAATACGAGGTGATCGACAGTCGGGGGGCAATTTTTTAAAATTTCGTTTAATTTATTTTTTTTTTTTCATATTTTTAAAAATTATTTTATATATTTTTTTTATCACTTTTTAGTTTTTTTAATCGTTTTTTGCGTTTTTAAAATGTTAAATGTTGTTTTTTTGTTTCTGCAACTATTATGTAACTGCCATATAGCTTCTGTGATGATTGGGTATTTTTAATCTACAGATCGCCATTTCGCATACGCCATTTTTAATTTTGGAAATTGATTCGTAATCTGTGGTCCCAAAAACACTCTCATACAAAACTTGATGAAAATCGATGAAAATTTTCAAATTTCTGTCCGCCATTTTGAATTTAGAAAAACGGCCAACTGATTCATAATCTGTGATCCATAAAACATTCTGATACAAAATTTCATAAAAATCAATGAAAATTTTCAATTTTTAGTCTCCCATTTTGGATCCGCCATTTAGAATTTTTAAATTTTGACAACAAATTCGTTATTGGCAAACCAAAAACACTCTCTACACTGATTTTCATAAAAATTTGTTCATGTATAAAAGCGTGAAGAAAGGTAAAATTTTCGTATGATGGCTCCGTATTGCAGCCGCCATTTTGAATTTTTGATCGGACGTCGCGTATTTATAATGTGCAAGTTATTATGCCACAGAATCCAGAAGCGCAATTTGATTGGACGATGCCTTCATATAAAATCTAGCATTTTTAAAAAAGTTGTTAAGTTTTTTCGGAATTTTTTCCTGTTTAAGATGCCATATTAAAAAAACTGCTAAATTTCTGAGAAAATGGAGGTCAGATTCGAAAAGAACGCACTCGAAAACGTGAGGTGTCGTGCAATTTTATTGACTCGTTCTATAAAAACTTTCGACATGAAAAACTGCAACAATTTATGCCGCTCCAGGCGTTAGCGGGTTAAACAATCTCTCGCTTGGATTTGTCAACATGTCATGAATTATAAAAAGTAGTTCTAAATCGTGGAAAAATTTAAAAAAATGTTTACTCAATACCATTAATTTCAGGATCAAAATAGTACCTATACTTCAACGGCCCAAATTTTCCTCTCCCCATCAACACGGGTATTCAAATTATTCCATAAAAGTGACATATATCATTTAAAAATTTGTAACACGCGCAGTTTCACTGAAAATGATTAAACAGTACTCGCATAATATCTTCTGAGGTACAAGAAGTAAATGTGTTTACAAAGTCCGTAACTGGATGAGCAATTCGGTTCGTTGAATTTCGAAACTGCTTGTGATTTCTCTCATCTGATCGAAGCGAACTTCTTAAATCATACTGACCGATACTACATTATGAAACACAAGACGTACACATATACACCGTTGCTCGCCATATGTTTACCGATTGCAATCACGTCCGTATCTACCTCAGAAAAAAAGCTTAAAAACATGAGTAATTGATATTCCGAGTGCCCCCTGTAACGAATATCGCCACTTCTAAAGCTCAGGAGGACACTTTCTCAAAATTTCACCCATCGTCGCCTTTCTTGCAGTCTGCATTTCCATCGTCGCGGGAAAACCGTCAGCGGCGTTATTTATTGGTGCCGATCGACGAGGAAAAATCGTGGGAAAACGTTCGTATAAATACGCTTTTATGAAACTAGCGATCGCGATTCGCGATGACCCGCTGCAGCATTGCAGAGCTGGAAGCCGGTGGTCAAGGGAAAATGCGATCCCGATTCTTAAGACGCGTATAAATCGACCTTTATGGCGCGACGCAATCGGTGCGATCAATGCGTTGCCGATCTATCGATCCTCGCGAACGTCGGCCTCGCGTCGATTGATGGATCTGCACTCGTTGTTTTCGTAGTTAATCAAAGCCGAGAAACAGTTGTGCAACGCCCCGATGCAAAAATCGTCATTTGGCCAAACTGTTTATTTGTTCGATTTTTGTCTTCCTGGCGTCTTTAGGCAATTTTTAATTTCGCGCACGCACGATGTCACAAAACGGAGCACCCTCATTTGCCTGTCACTTTTCGGTGATTTGTGCGTCTGCGCGGCCAAGTGGCTCGATTAAAAGATTACCGAGTGGATAGCCCACTCGCGGTATAGTCCCAGAAAGATTTACTCGCCACTCTTCGTTTCCGAATGAGGAATAGTTCTTTTGCATGATTTATCGTAGGGCTGTACTGAGGACTTCTCATACCTTGCATCGTAAATTTGTGCTCTGGGAAAAATTTATTTCGTTGGAAAAATAAAAAAAAACTTGTTTAAAAGTGAATCGGTTGAAAGATATTTCGTGAGGTTTTTTTTTCGAGTGTTGGACTCTGAATTAATTGGTGTCTTTTTTAAAAGGTACATTTTATTTGTCGTCTTTCTTTTGTCTTATGTAATTTTAAAATGGAGTCGTAAAAAGAATGACATTTTTGTACCAAATTTTTTAAAATCTCAATTGTTTGTAGATTTATATGTAAAATTATATTCAAAATGGCGGATGTAATATGAATAATCGAGATATTTTAGAAAATTATTTATATGAGTTAGAGATAAAAAAATAGGTGGGGACACTGAGGCAGCAAGCCGATTTCTGGTACCTCAGTATCAGACTCGACTGCATTTCTAAAAATAGGAATTGTTACTAAAAAAATAATGGACTGTCTTACCAAGAACGCTACCAACATTAGAAATAAAAAAATACAAATTCCGTAAAGAAATTTGTGATCAACCTCCGGCTAATCGACGTCCACATACTCCGATTAAAAAAATGACCTAGATGAGTAGAAATCTAAGAAAATTCTGGTTGGCCATATCAAAGAATGAATCAGAAATTCTAGAAAACACTTAAAAATCGAAGAATACCAAATGCACATAATATTACTTAAATAAGAAGTCTTTAATTTATATCGTAATAGAAAGTTAACTCCGGCTGTCGACTGATGATGAACTTAAAAGTGAAATGTACTTTCTGGTTGGGAGGATTGCAATCGATACATCCTGATTCATTCTTCGCATTAGCTGAAATTAAGAGAAATTAAAAAAAAAATGATGTAACGGTAAAAAGCGACGCGTTGGCCAGGACAATAATTAATGTTCACCTACACGGAGGATGAATCGTCAGTTTGGCAGACGAGCATCTGAAAATTAAATGACCGGCCAATCGGCACGTGACACAATCGCGGCAATCACGATTGGCGAGTCACGAGTTTGCGTTTCCGCTGCGGTTCCGGCGACGTGACCCCAACTCCTCGCTCGGCAGTTTACGTGATCTTTCGACGCGACAACGATCCCAAACGGTGATTACCCAACCCTGTTCAAAAACTATAAACCCTTAATGTTACATCTCCTTGTCTTTCACTAACAGTTTCGACACCAAGAACGATTTAATGTGAGCACTTTTCGATTCAGTGGAAATCCCAGTTAATTGTGACTAATATTGTCCAGAAGAGAGAAACACGTGGTTTCGACCGTTTTGCAAGGTTTATCAATAAAATAAAAAAATTATTTCCTTCTATACCACGAGAAATTAAAATACGCATTAATATAGTCAAAATAGATTAATCCATTAAGTCCTTAATGAATGTATTTCATGTGTCAAAAGGATCTAAAAATTCCCAAATCAGGCATATCTTACGTAAAAGTAACTGAACGTTCTGAAAATTTCATTGAATTTTAAAAAAAATGAAACTATGTACAATTTTACTGCAAAAAAACTTGGTTTTATCAACTATTTTTTTATCTGGCTTTTTCGCATTGAAATCATATCAGAATTCCCGTTAGAAGTTAAGAAATAGTATAATAAAAACCTAGGGTGCACCTCAAAAATCCGACAAATCACAAAACAGACACTTCAAACAACCCCAACATTAAAAAACCAGTCATTTAAAAAAACAGAAATTCGAAAACCAGCCATTTAAAAAAAACAGAAATTCAAAAATCAGACATTTAAAAAAACACACATTCAAAAACTAGTACATTTCAAAATGCACAAATATTTTGAAAGTATTTTTTGTCGGTGTTTTGAAGCGTCTGTTTTGTGATTTAAATATATTGAATATATGTTTTTTGAATTTCTGTGTTTTAAATGTCTGGTTTTTGAATGTCGGGTTTTTGGTTGTCGCGTTTTTGAAGTGTCTGTTTTGTGATCTGTGAGGTTTTTGAGGTGCACCCAACACCTGGATTTAACAATTATATGCGTAGTAACATTTTAGAAATAGAGGTAAAAACATCCTAATGGCGATTCAAGCACAAAAACATCAGCGAAAAGTTAATGATTTTTTGGATAGACTTTTGCAAAAAATTTTGCTGGGTAAAAAGTTCTTAGAAATGAACCAAGAAAACACTGATATTTTTCAGATTTTTTTACAACAGTTAATGCATTTTTAAAAATCCAAAAATGTAAAATTAAAAAAATATTGACTACGAAATCGTAGGTCGTGAGTTCGATCCTCGCCTGGTGAACAATTTTTCGATTTTTTTTCGAGCATGTTGGTAAGACGAGCCCTTATGTTTACGTTTCGAAAATATTGTTTGTCCGGCGGAAATCGACTCATGACCGCTTTTTTTGAAATAACATGTTTCTGAACAAAAAGTTCCTAGAATTAATTAAAGAATACACTGAATTTCTTTTCAGATTTTTTAAAAGGATTTTTAAATCATCCACATTTTTAAAATTTTTAAATGCAAAAAATGTTGAAAGAAGTCTGAAAAAATATCAATGTTCTCTTTGATCAATTCTACGGACTATTTGTTCAGCAACATTTTTTCAAAAAGTGTATAAAAAAAATCCTGAACTTTTTGCTATTTATTTATGTTAGAGTCTCCATTATGGATACTTTCGCCTCAATTTTCAAAATTGTACTATGCACATTTTAAAGTTCACGATTAGAGGACAAGATTTCTTTACTTCTAACAGGAATTCTCAAAACATTTGAACGTGAAAAAGCTCGATTAAAAAAAAACAGTTCAAAAATCCATTTTTTTACAATAATCATTTTTTGTAAAAATGTATGGTATTTCATTTTTGGAAAAATCTAATGAAAAATTCTGAAAGTTCAGTTAGTGTTATGTCAGATAAGTATCACAACTTTACTTTAATGAAAGAAAAATTTGTCCGAGATCATTGTCGACGTAAAATTGACCCCTTTTTCAAATCCTAAAGCTAAAATGTGGTTATTGTTAAGTTATCGTTAAGTTATGGCGCATTTTATTAACAAAAAACAGTATTTAAAAACAAATTTTAATCGTTACTAATTGTGAATTCAAGCTGGTGAACAAGGAAATGAAGCCTAAAATAGACATTAAAAAACTGTTAAAACTTCAAATTATTTTCATGAAAATGAATACCCACATACATGTAAACACAAACAACACAGAAGACCGATATAAATAAATAGATATCTTGTTTACACTTACACATAAACTAATTTGTAAACACGTCTTTAAGGGCTCTTTAAGCTGTGTGTTAAGTCAATTGTACTTTAAAAGCTGTTTGTGAGTAATTTTTAAAATATCTGTAAATTATTTAGATAACATAATACATTGATCTCATCTTGTTTCAATCCGGCAACGTTCAGTGATCGGCCATTGTAATTTCAGTCGTCTAAGGGTGATCTATCAAAAAAGTTGACTAAAATTTGATTTGTTTTAGATCAAAATGAGATCAAAAAAAGAGGGGGGGGGGCGGTCCACACAGATTTAGGTTCAAGTGGCTTATAAAAATTGAAAATGATTTACCCCTGTCGCAAAATTGAAATTGGGCATTTTCAAAACTTCGAACCCGACCACACGCCAGCCGAAGTATTAACCCATTAACGCCCAAAGGAGACATTTTTTGCTTCAATTTCAAGCGAGTATTTAGTGTCAAAATCGATGTTCCAAAAAATTGAAACGCCCATATCCTACTGTTTTCGAGGTCACTCTTCAAGATTCGGAGGTAAAAATTGAGTTTCAGCCATCAGGGATTCCGATATGGCGCCGAATTTGAAAAAAATTTCCAATAAATTGGGAAATATTTATTCTTATCAATTTTCTTCGAGCCATTAGAATTTTGGGATTCTATTGAAACTATGGACAAGGGTGGATAAAATACTTGAGTTTTAAGAAAAAAAATTACTATTATACCCCACATCATTCTAACGACCCCAAAATGGCGTCAACAACGAAAATTTCTTTGAAAAATTTCTGGACAATCTAACTCAAAAACTACGAGCTTTTAAAAAAAATGCTAAGAATGAAAAGTTCTTAGAATTCACCGAGAAATATCGTGAAATTTTTCAGATTTTTTTTATGACATTTTGAGGAATTTTTTTCAAAATTTTTTTTCAATATTGTAATTTATTGACGAAAAATTCTAAAAAAAAATAAAGTGTATTCTCTGATAAATTCTAAGAGTTTTTTTATTATTTGTAATTTTTTCAAAATTTACTAGTTTGTGAGAAAAAAAATCCTGAACTGTAATATTTAAAATTCATTTCCTCGAAAACTATCAACTTCTTTATTTAGTATTTTCAACATTTAGCTATTTAAAATCTAATCTATAATATATGCAGTTGTAACTACTACTAAACCGTTCAAACTTTCGACATCATGAAAAATATTACAATCGTAAGAATATATATTGCATAATAAAAACAGTAATATAGTCACGCTCTGAAATTTTCGGAGTGAAAAAAGCTCTTTACAGAGTTCCATGGAATATACCCAGCGGATGAATTTTCAATTTTAAAGGGTTAAATTGTATTCTTCAAGAAGTGACATCTCATTTAAGGCAAACAATAGTCTTGTTTGGTTTTCTTTTTCAGAAACAATGAAAACCAAGCCATTCTTCGATATATTTTTCTATCGAAATCACATATTCGAAGGAATACAATTGCTCATTACAAGATGTCAAATCTTTAACTATTCAACTGATTTTCTATATACGTACAAAAGGACTTTTAGAGAATATAGTTAAAATTTTCAAAACTTAAAATTTCAGGATAGATTAAACCCCCTTTATAACTAATATTGCACAAATCAAACCACGAATATACTGACTTCCCTTTGAAAAACAAAGCGATGTTCTGCATAAAATTCCTTGTTTTCATTGCAATAAATCTTATATGGGACAGACATACAGGCCTCTCAAAATATGAATAAACAAACACAAGAGGAACATTTTTGCAAAAAACTCGGACTAGTTTACAGGTCTAACCAACTACAGACTTGAAACTGGACACAATTTTGATTATAACAACACCACAATCCTTGCAAAAGAAATAACCTGTGCAAAAAGAGGTCACCTTTATCAGGGTGCGGGTCGAAAACACGACAAATCAAAAAGCCGACAGGTCAACAAACCGACAGTCATAAAGCCGACAGTAAAAAAACCGACCGTCGAAATGCCGACACATAAAAAAATAGACGCATCGTCAGGAGGACAGTCATTCTTTGAACTGTCGGTTTTTTGACTGTCGGCTTTTCGATTGTCGGTTTTTTGACTGTCAGTTTTTTGAATGTCGGTTTTTTGACTGTCGGTTTTTTGACCTGTGGGCTTTTTGATTTGTCGGTTTTTCGACCAGCACCCCTTTATCAAATTATTTTATAAAAGAAGAGAAACACCGACAACAACCGTTTCGAAGCATCAAAGCTACCGGAAGTTTACCATCCCTTTCTGTAATCAATCCCATGTTATTTCCTTAATTCATACATAGTTTGTCAACGGTTCTTTTATTCTTAGTACTACACCACTAATACATACAAAACTTCATATCCCCTAATTTAGTACAAATACGATGCAATCATCATCGTTTTCTTACAGAGCTTTGAAGAGGACTCATATCAGAATCGAAACGTTGCTAAATATTTATTTATTATTTATATTACAAAAAACCCTCCAAATTATTGATCCTTGTTTGTTTTTTTCTCTTCTTCTAGTTTTTAAATTTTATTAAACTCAACCTTTTGTAATTTCTATTATTTATGTGACAGAAGAATACCAAAAGTATTTAAAAATATGGCTGATTTTCTATTTTTCAAAATATGAATTTTCCTATGAAATTGGCAGAGCTTCGATCTTACGGATTTCAGCCCGACATAATTCCATCGCAAGAAAGAAAATACAAGCTTGCAATCTTCAATCCGTGAGCAAGTGGATCATACGGAATGTTAATGATCTTTTTACAGGATGATCATTAATTCCATGATACATTGATTACCGATAAGCAAAGCTCGAGTACATTTTTACGAAGTTTGGCGAACGGCAGCCCATGAGCCCGCCCTATCGATATTAACCCATTAACGTTGAAACCGGCGCCGAGCACATGCGGCGCGTGAGTAGCCTGCGAATCATTTTACGACAAGCACCTACGTAACGATATACATGGTACCCAAAAGATCACGGTCTGCATTTTCGATATTTTATATCTCCCGATTTTGAACCCAACCATCCCATATCTTCCTCCGGTACCAGTGATTTCGTACATAAAAAAAAAATCATTCTTTTTTTCAATTCAAGTGTTTATTGTAATGCTGTTTCGTAGGGTAATAAAAACATCTGGTCTGCTTGGGACGACCTGGAGAGTTGCCGAATTTTACGTCTTTAGGGTCGTATTGATCTTAAATTTGATGAGTCATAGAAATATATGAGTTTTTTACGACACTTTTCATACGATTACTTTCACGCCATTCTCGTAAGTCGATAATTTTATGATTCTTTTGTTTCGGATTTGAAGATGACGTGAAATCTTGGCAAACTTCTGCGGTAATCAAAAAGTCAAGTAGGTATAATAAACGCCTTTTATATTTATTGAATGCATCGTATTGTATTTGTGTAATATTTCGATTGTTTACTAGAAGAATGCTGTAATATTTGGAAGTATCTTAGTATAAAGGTCGTGGAACCATTTCGGGTATAATTAAACAGATTGATTGAGGGTAATGTCGATCAATGATAATAAAATAATGGAGAACCCATTTACCACTAAATGCAATGAAATTTTACCTCGATATATGTATTTATTTATTGTATGAAACAATTATGAACAAGATTTGAAAGCACACGAAATTTATCTGCAAAAATATGTAAAAGCACATGGTTTATAGGAACTAAATATGTATAAAACTATGAGGGGGTTTTTGGAATCGCTGGCAAGAAATTTGAGGTTAGATTTGGTTGAATTTACGATGGTGGATCCAATGTGGCGGACCCAAAATATTAAATATTCTTCGATCATCGTGGTTTCGATCATGGTTAGTCGCTGTTAAAGAACTCGTCATATTTTAAATACTTAAAGTGGGGTATTCAAAATGTCTCCTTCAAAATGGCAAGTATTATGTCTAACATCTTAAAATGAAGTAAGTATATTTATGGAGATAAACATTTGCGAAATTTGCTTTTACAAATTCATAAATAAATTATATTAATAAATATTTCAACTCTTTACCGTTCACATTTACGTTGTCACAGCCTGGACATGATGAGTTCCCAGAACTTTTTTTATTTTTTATTATTTTATAAAAAAATTTTACTGGTTGTGCCCACCATTTCGAAGCCGCCATTTTATGTTTTAGAAGATTCAACCACGGATTTTTTGTCAGAGATCCCAAATAAACATATCAATGCTGAATATCTTAATAATTGATGCCATCTTGAATTTCGAAAATCTGATAGCAAATTTGTAATGACGACCTTGGAAATAGGAAAAATTTTAGTGCATTTGATGATTAATGGATTATGATGGAAAATGTTGACATATTTATGACGGTTGTTGACAGCTGATGGAACAAACTTACGAACTAAACAGTCTAACAAAAAAAAACTTTGCATACCTATTGTTAATATTGGTAATTTATATTACAGAAAAATTAATTTTTGTAGATGTAATTTTTTTTTCACAACAAATGATTGAAACAGGACAATTAAACAATTATTAGGATATATATCTGAATTAATATTCAACCTCGCAATGCAACTTTCGAAAAATGTTTCAGACGCAGTCGCCAGTGATCGTGATCTATAAATCCTCAGGAAAACGATTGACGGGAGGATCGATCTCTTTGAGCGGTCAAATAATAAAACCCTTTTAGTCTACTTTTTGGTTACCCATTGTGTTCGATGAAGGTTTCGCTGCAGGTGGTGCGAAGATTCAATTACGAGAAGCCGAGTCAGTTAATTATCGTCGGCATAACGACTAAAATAAGAAATGAATTCGACTGACGTTTTGAAAGCGGCAAGTTTTTACCATTATGAGCTTCTGGATTGTATTTTTGAATCGGCAGTTCTTTGATGTCTAAACGTTCAATATTTGAGTGATTGTTAACTTGAAAAGAAACAGAAGTGACGATAAAATTAATAGTTTAATGAAACGCGTGCACGAGTTTCCAGCGTTATTATAGGATGGTAATTCAAATTCTTCCTTTTGAAGTAGGAATTTAAATTAATTGATTTCATTCCATAAGAAATATGATTGACTAATACGGTACATTTATATAAAATATGACTAAATATCGAATATAATAGGCCAGAAATGTGAAAATTTATCTTAAAACAAAAGAATGTATTTCACGAAAAGTATGACTTTGTATCTTGAAATTAAATGAACTTTATAAATAATATGAAATAATCAATGTTTTTAAACAAATGTAATTGAAAAATGAAAAGAAATGCACATATCATCAATTGTGTTTTTTAATACAAATCATACAATTCATAGTGCAGAAGTTCTAAAAATTCCTAATATTTAGAGTTTACATTTCATATTACATATAAAAATGATTATTTATGTATATTCAAAATTGACAATGGATGATACAATTAACAATATTGACAAATGTTAAACAAAAAATATTATCTAATTTTTGGCTAATGACGAAGTACATAATTGACATTTTTTTTTACATTATTGCATCCGAATAAAAAATTTAATAAAACTGATATTATACTAGTACACACTGACCAAAAAAAAACCCCGAATAAAATGTTTCAAGTAAATCGATTGTGTATCACCAAAAAGTGACTCCGAATTCATAAACAGCAGTTTGAAAACCCTGAAAAGATTTTTACGAGATTTTTTTGTCGTGTCATTTAGAACGACATTTTTTATAACAAAAAAAAAACAATTTTTTCGAATTTCTATATTCATAACAATAGCATGTTTATCAATAAAAATATTTTATATATTATTATAATAAGTTAATAGAAATAGGTATTAAATATACCTGACACTGTATGTTTCAAAGGGTTAAATAAAAGACGTTATATAACAAAATATAATAAAAAAATAACATTTTAAGGATGTTTTCTTATTTTTAAAAAAATATGATTGCAATTATTGTTATTTTTTAATAGTACTATCAATCTACCATATATTATAATTATAGTATTAAGTTTAATATTTTTGTGCACTTTATAAAAAAGAGTCTCCGTAGATTTTGTAGAATACAATCAGCCTAAATCCTTCCCACTTTGTATTCTAAAAGTCATTTTTTGTGTAATTACATCTTGCCAATCTCCTTATTTCTTTGAATCATTTGTTTTACACTTTTTCACGCATATAATAAATTTTATTGATCCACGCTCATAAAAAATATGTAATTCATAATATTATAAGTTTTGGCACTATCCATATTAACTAGCAAGTTAAAGAAAACCACGTCAATGCTGCAAAACTTATGCATGTGTAATAACTGTACTGAAAATAAAATCGAAAAGAATATTTGTACAGGTTAACTATATTAACAATGGCTAAATTAATCAAATTTTAATTTAAAATAAATAATACGAATCATTCCTGATGGCAGTATATCCTACAATTATCAGATTAGAAAATTACGAAAGATTTAGCCACGAGGCAATGTTTACTACTGGATCTGAAATATAGAAGTACGTTGTAATTTTACAGGTTATAATTTGAATTTTGCAATACTTGTTGCAATTTCACAATGTTAATTTCACCTACGTTGTATTTTGATAACATAATGTTGTAAGTTTACACCATTTTTTCCACATTTTCGAAATATTTCTTACAGAGTAGAATATAAAATAAAAAATTTAGTTTTTACGAGAATATTGCGGAGAACGTGAGATAAAGAAACATAGAGAAGATATTGATACGATTATGAATCGTAAATGTCAAACATCAGGCAGGTAACAATTTTCTTGTGAAATTAGTTATAAGCATAATTATTGACGAAGTGCAGTATAATAAAAACTTTTAGGAAATTAGAAAGTTAATAACAAAAAATTTCTTTCGTGGTGTTAATAAAAAAAAATTAATGTTGTCTTTTTAGTCCAAACAATTTTATTTAATCAAAGTTAAAACATTTGCTTAAAAGAGCAGAAATAGGAGACCAATTGCTACTTGAAAAAAATAATATGAATTTATTTCAATGTTATCAATTGTCGTGAGAATTGACAAGTTTTTACAAAAGAGACAATACTCAAAGCGCTCGTAAAAAAAGAATCAAGTGACATATAAAACAACAAATTTATCATACTAATCCCTACTAATTTAAGTTCATTCCTGTGTTTTGACTATTCCGATTTACATACAAATCGAATGCAACCGGATAATAATGAAACAAGAAGAATTTCGTCGAGAGAAGTCTAATAATGAAAGAAAAAAAACTAATAAAGCAACGTGGCCTAAAAATTGACTATTAGTAGCCAGTATTGGTATCAAGATATTATGTACTGGCATAAAAATTCATCGACGTTTCGAGTTCGTTTAGATATCCAAAAGGTAAAACAGTGTGCACAAATAAACACACAAAAATTAAAAATGATATCTAAAAAATGGACTCTTTTTTACGTTAGATGTTACATATATATTAATAGTATTCGTTGTTCTTCAACACTTTGAATAAATTCACATTGACATTTCACTATAAGGAATCCACTTCAAACACCACATTATGTCAGAAGCACACCTAAAGATTAATTTTGACAAATACCAAACAAACTGAAAAGATTTACGTATCATTATCAGATCAGACATGTGAAATTAAATACACATCTACCTATCCAAAACTCAGATCCATTTACATGATTTTCCACAAATGCGATTACGAATTCAGCATGAAGATGATAAGTTCATTTCATTCGTAACCAGCACTTACAAGAGCTTCTTAATCTCAGTTAAAGACTTGATAAAATCTAGCAGCACGTGTCCAAGATCGTCAGAGCGATGAAATAAACGAATGCGAATCGAAATTCTCGTCTCGTCGGATCTACCCGTCAGGTACCTGATAAAATCCGGTGGCCTGTCCAGAGGAACGAATAAGGTTAGATGAGGTTACATTGGGTACATTAGCAACGCGCGAGAGATAAATTTTAATTAGTTCGCAAACAGCGCGAACGCGATCGACCTTCACATGTGCTCCAGATACCGAATACAGAGAGAGCTAGTGATTGGCTGCTGCTTGCGCAATCCGGGCATTTAACAGTTTGCTTTTGATAATAAAAAAAAAACAGTGTGCTTATCTCAGAAGGGCTTCAAAGGTACCGAATGGTTTTGGTTGGTACTTTGGCCTAATCGTTTACCCTTTGCGCATCGTCCAAAAATTATTCTCGCACATTTTAACACCGCCTAATTGCTGACTGTTTCACATTTTACGCGAGAGGGAGAGAAGAACGTTTTGTCTGTCTGGATTCAGTCATTTTACGTCTTGGCAGGTAAAAATAGTTCATATTTCTTGCGTAGATCTGAGTCCGTAGAGCAAAAGTTACAAAATTTGTTTGGCCAAAAAAACATTTCATGCTGCGACGTCTGTTTAAATTTTTTACTTCGAAATATTTACTTCCGGGATATGTAAGCGACATGAGTAAATGATTAACAAATGTTTGGTCATATAAATATTGTTCATACAACAACAAAATTGTTGAAAATGTTCAAACTCATAAGGATGAAACTTGTTATTTTTGAGTTTGCTAAATCAGAACCAAACATTTCTGTTGCGTTTCTTGCATGGTGTAAATTACATTCCAGAAAATCTTGGAGATTACATTGAGGAACAGGGAGAACAGTTTTATTATCACGAGTAGAAATTTATTAAGGCCCTGATCAGGGCATGAGGAAAATCGTTAAATCCTGTTCAGGGCCTGAACAAATTTCTGCTCGGGATGATACAAAGGAAATGAAACATTTAAATAAAGTTTGCCCTGAACACAAACCTGGATTATACTGTGCCCAAAATGTTTCTTTTGCCACATTAAAACTTCTAAATAATTCGTTTCTCTCGAAATTTTTTGGAGTGAGAATTGTGGAATGAAAATAAAAGCGGACATTTGCACATCCTACGGAATTCATGAGGATATCCTCAGTCGGATGTGTCATACGGGAATTCGATGACAAATATCTCCTTGAACGAGCAACTGGAAAAACTACATGATTGGCTGATGATCTATTAGGGAATTTAAATTCTGGCCTAAACTTACAAATAATTAATTAGACCAAATAAAAGACTCTAGACGCATAAATTTCAACAGGAGCCAAACTTGCATACGGTCGCGATGCACTTAAAATAAACCAAAACCACCGAATGACTTTGAAATTTCGCTTTAGCCACCTTTCATTGGACATAATTCATATTGAGTAGAAACGATTAATTTCGCAAAACGAACTAAAGATTTAAATAAATTCTGGATTGCATTTAAAAGAAAAATTTCACGGTATTTACTAATGCGATGCTTCTTGCGGTCCGGCACATCACTCGTCCGAATCAATTTATCCGGAGGTTCGTTTTGCGCGGCCCAGGAAAATAAAGGAAAGGAGAAACGCGGTCCATCGTGATAAATTTGACAGGTATTTATCGAATAGTGCTTTTTTCTCACGCGCGGCAGAACGAGAAGGAGATAGGTCCTGAGAGAGAGTCCTTTCGAAAAACGCAGGAAGATCATTCGTGGTACGGATAGGGCCCTCGGGGGGTAGCGATCAGAGAACGAAGCGAAGCCGCGCTCTCGGAGTAGCTCGTAAATCTTGTCCTAACGCTCGCTTTATTACTCGTAATCAAGCAGCCATGAATTCTGATGAAATCACCTACGTTATATGCGCCGGGCGTTTCACTGCCTTCTACTTAGCCACCCTTGCGCGCATCGCGTTTTGCTTTGCGCCTTCACTACTGATCCCAACCAGAAACGTATTTGCTACCGCGTCCGGTTCATTTGCTACAGATAGTTCATGAAATTCCATCATCTCCTACCAACCAAGCGTTGGAGAAGTTTAACATTTCCCAATGACCTCTACTATCACCTCAAATGAGAGTGTCTAATGGGACAGATGGGACATAATTAACTACGGAGAAAGAAGATTTAGGAAATTTTACTCAAATTAGTTCAGTGATGTTGGCAAGTAACAGCCTAAGTATAAATTTTAGGTTGTTTCGTCCATATTACATTACGACATAAGGGCGTAAAGTAGATGATTCGCTACCATGTGCCTGTATCGCATGAAATTTTGAAAAGTGCGACTGCGCACTACATTTCAACGTGCAAAGCAAATACCGCAGTAATGCGTAAGCTTTGTACAAAGTAACTTTTACAATTCGCATTGCATCAAAATTTTCGGGAAAAATTTGACACATTGCGTAGTGGAGAATTGACAAAAATATCGTTATTAGGTATAATTTTCAAAATTTCTTATCTTCGTGTATGGACAATTTGAAGGGGTCATATTTTCATGGTTTTGATCAAGTCCTGATTACCTTATTTTACAAGCGACAATGAAGCTATTCTAACGAAATCAAACCAAACAATCCAAACTAAAACTCTGTGGATACTTTGTACTTGCAAGTCAGCGGGAGCTACAAGTAACAGCGGTATGAGTTAGGATTCCAAATATCACGTAGGGGTTTCTTTCCTTGAAACAAACCTCTCGTAATTGAATCGATTGATAGATCTCGATTCATCATCGTTCAACCATACATTTTGACATCAAGTAGAGAACATCCGAAAGTTGTTAGGTTTGAGTATCCACAGTTTTTAGAAATAAAAAAAAATTTGTTAAGGTTAGACTTCAATTTTCGGCAGATATGAAGTTAGTCGAATGAAGGGGTGCTCCTCAAAAACCCGATAAATCTCAAAACAGACAGTTTAAAATCCCCACATTCAACGATCAGATATTTAAAAAAACGGAGATTCAAAAACCAGATATTTCAAAATGTACGTATTCTCAAAATGAAATTAATGATTGACTTCTAAGTGTGTTTAATAAATAATCCGGAGGTCAAACTGATTTGACCTTCAAGTCATCTACAAAATTAATCCCTTGAGCCAATATTTTTGAACTTGAAATGACCTTCCAGTCAGACCTGAAGGACGGCGACCCTAGATATTATTTTTATGTAGTGAAGGATCCAATCGGAGGTGTATGTATTTTTAAATTTCGAGTTTTTGAATGTTTGTTTTTTGAAATATCTGTTTTTTGAAATGTATGTTTTTTGAATGTCGGATTTTGAAATGTCTGGTTTTTGAAATGTCTGGTTTTTGAATGTCTGGGTTTGGACAGTCGGTGTTTTGAAGTGTCTGTTTTGCGATTTGTCGAGTTTTTTAGGGGCACGCGAATGAAGCACTGAACGTGTAAAGTAGTTTACAACTAAAACTAGAAAAAATAACATATGATAAAGAATTCAAGAAACCAAATCAGATTTTGATTATTTCTACAGACCTATGTCTCATTTAGCCAAATTATTTTGAAAATTTTTCACAAGAAAATAATGCCTCCATAAGATAAAAGCTTCAAACGAGGAATTCTACATTTAAAAATTTCAAGATGGCAGATCCAAATAATTATCGATGGAACATATTAATATTCAGTACAAGCTTTCTAAAAAATATGTGATGTTTATGACATTGAGCATCTAAATATTTTGTTAGGCATTGATCACAAATCTAAAGTCGTACAATAAAAAAAAAAACAATTCCAGAAAACTGAGCAAAAAATCACTAAGTGAAATCTTATGTAATTGTCCTAACGATATGATCTGAGCTCTGGCCTATGAATTCGTTGAGATATTTAATAAACAGATATGTGAACAAATACATTTTATACTGCAACAGATTAATTAGTTTAATTAAGTTGCACTAAGTTGTCTAAACCAACTTTTTTCTAAAATAAAATTATTACCATTATACTTTTCTCCGTGATTTTGAAAACTACTCTATGGCTAATTGTTATGATTAGATTTTCATAATCAGTGCATACAAATTCCTCAATCGTTATAATATAAAATGCGAATAATTTCGTTACGAAAAATGAAGAAATGTCCATTTTGGAAATTTGTTTAGTTTTAAACTTGATTTATTGGCTATTTTTGTCATGTTTATAATCAGTGTACCAAAATACGTATACAGTCTTAAAATTGTAACATATTCAATTCACCACCGTAAAAGGCTTAATTTCAGCCTAAAATTGGGCTAATTTTCTTAAATTAAGTCAATATTTTGACTCAAAATCTTGTTTTGAGTTTTCGAAACTTACTGTTAGTCAACATTCAGGTTTGAAACAGGAACTCTCAAACTTAGGTGTGACAAGCTCAAAAAATTTGTCTTTAAGCATAAATCTCGACTAAAGTTAAACTTTGCTGTCTGAAAGTAAGACTTTAAGGGCAAATATCGACTTAATTTAAGAAAATTAGCTCAATTTTAGACTGTAATTAAGCCTTTTACAGTGCTTAATTTGAGATGTAATGATTTTAAGACTTTTTTTTTACTATGTAAACAATTGCATTGAAGTAGTAAAGATTAGAGAAGGCTTCTATGAAATTCCGACAGTAGGCATCCACGTTTTATGAGCAATGAAATACTGTATATTTTTCCCGAAGTTTCGGAACAATCAAGTGCACCCTTCAGGGGAGATATGACTTCCTCAATTTCAATTTATGAAGTAATTAACTACAACTATCCGCATCAATTTTGTAGGTTAGGTGTCCTAATTTATTACCATTTACACTGAAAAACGGGTGTCTTATTTTGAGACACTTTCATCCTTTTAAGACGTTTTTGGGTGTCTTATAGAAAGACGTTATATATTACTTCTTATGAAACGTTATAAGTGTCATCAATCTGAATGTACTGCTCGATAGTTGATACATAACCTAAAAGTGTAAGTGATATTACTCTGAAAAAGAATCAACATTCGTGGTCTATTTCACCCATTTTCAACACAATAATGAACCGCTGGAATCACATCAACCGAAGAACCGCACATCAACATAATAGATTATGTAGCTTTTATCAAAACGTCGCTTCGAGTCGGCAGTTCCCGAATATTCACGAAGATACTCGAATTGGCAATATGTCATCGATTTGCAAGTGTCTCAACACATAAATGTCTTAAATTAGCTAGAACGACTTAAATCTAGACACTTTTGTCGTTTTCATTATATGTCTCAGATTAAAAGACACCAAAATGTCTTATTTACAATCGATAGACGCCAATAAAGTTTCAAATTTTAAGAAACTTTGCAACAAAGACACATATATTAAGACGTTTATTTTGAAAAGACATTTTTGAAGTATCTAATGTCTTCAAATAATACGTTTAGAAGACACGATTTTTCGCACTGTAGTTTTATTAAAATCTTTAACTACAGAAGACAAAACTAGTTTCGTTATTAATATTTCATAAATCTTCAATATTATGTGGGTTTAACAAATGTTTTTACGAGAAATCCTCACAAATAATAGCCTAAAAAACATTGAATATAAAAGCCATTTGAAATCGAAACTATATAATAATACTTATACTCTACAATCCCATGTGTTAACAAATTTGTATTTTCTCTTCTGAAACGTTTTAAGAGCTTGCTGATATACGTATGCATAATGTTTCGAAAACATTTTCGATTTAAAAGAATCGAAGGGTTCGATACGTCGCGTCGACCTGCAGCTACAAAGTAACGAAGAACACCGCGGTCATAAAAGGTTTAATGGTTTACAAGTAATGTGAGCCATGCGACTGATCGTAAAAATAATAATGACCATTCAAGAACGTCGGCTCTACCGTAGGGTGTAAAAAGGAATAGAGAAGTGGAGTGAATTAATAAAATGCGAGTCATAAAAGTTAAAGAATGGTAATAAAGGAAATGAATAATAAAAATAACGATGAACGCCGAACCTCGTAATTGCATGTGCGAGACACGAGTGAACTTCAATTTTCTGCATAGTTGTCATGTTTTACCAGATAACAGGATTTCCCGCCGATAACTTTCAATTCGAATTGCTTCGCATTCATTCTGTAACTTTAAATTTAAATTTAGAGTTCTTACTGATAAAAATTAATTACAATTCATTCAACACTCTAATTATTCTTCACAATGTGAAAATGATTGCAATCGAGTGAATTTTACTTTAAACGAGCAAGAATGGAGCCAACCTTTCAAAGTAAAATTTGACTTCATATTACAGCGAATTACCATCATAGTAAAGGCTGTTCGTCAGCATCTCATAGGTATTAAATGTGTTTTTAGACTCTGCTTGCAGGTCTGCATTATCATCGACTTAAGGCCTTCTCCACCATTGATACACCCCCCCCCCTCCTCAAATTTGGTCAGATTTCGCGTATTTCTCACCGTTTTCGAGATTATTGGGAATTTACAAAAATTTGCAAGGTTCTGATTTGGTTTCTTGAAGTCAAGGACTAATCTTGGATGTAACGTTTGATTTGAGCAGTGCGTCATAGTTAGGTATTTATTTTGGCAGGTCAACATTTAAGCAGTCTGAAAAAACTTGAGAAAGGACTATAATCTTAGTCCTATACATCCTTAGGCGTCCTATATATATTAAGGATTTTCTGAGGATAGTAAAGGGACGATAAAACGACTAGAAACAAATGAAGAAATAAAAATACATATCATCATAATACGAATGTTACTAAATTCGCTTTATTGTTGTTAATTTTCTTTGATATACTGCGATACGCTTAAAAACTGAGTACGTTAAAAATTTCGTAGTACATTTTAAACCACGGTATTAATATGCAGAGTACAGAGCGACTAGTGGCTATGGGTATGTTTAGTCCCGTGGACTATTATGTGCTTTTTTATACAATGGAAAGTTCAGTACATAACTCATGATTCAATAGTCGAAGAAATTTACCACAGAATATGGCTTAAAAACAAAAGTTTTTCCAGCTTTCCAAATTTTATGTGAAAACTGAGCAACTGTTTTCAAAAGAATTAATGTCTTACTAGATAAGAGTGAATTTAGAATGTTATTGGATTGAAAACTATCACTCTTAATTACAGAGTTAGTCTATTGTCAGTCCAGTTCTGATATTATGACCGAAGAAATGTAGATACTTTTTACGAATTGGAAATGAAAAGGTACACTAAAATACGGGACCATCTTTGAATAAAAATGGCCAATCATACCAATAATCATGTACTAAAAACGTAAAGTCCTGAATGAACATATATGTTATTGTATGCTCGTAATTATAAACCAATAAGTAAACAATTGATGTACGTCTTTGACGAAGCTAAATACGATGTTTTTCCGATGCATACTTTAAATTTTTCTAGCTAATTGTTTGACTGCGGTTTTCAACGGTTAATTTTTGGCCGAAAAGTTTTCTACAAAATTTTCAAGCAGGTATATCAGACGTAAAATTAACTGAACTTTCAGGATCTATTCTTATTTCGAAAAATACAAACGTGAAAATCTGGTAGTATTATTTAAAAAAACACGGATTTTGTCAAATGTTTTTTAATTTATTTTTTGCACATTGAAAATAATATTTTAACAATAAATAACACAAAAAAATCTGCGAATATTCAAGAATTTGTTATTAAAAAATCAGTTTTTTTCGCAAAATTCTGAATACAAGATCTTAGAATCGATCAATGAATAAGATAATTTTCAATTTTTCCCAAGGTTTTTAAAATATTCTGTAAACTTTTCAGCCTATTCTTTGACTATTTAAGAATTTTTGTACAACATTTTTTCAAAAATTTATAGTCCATATTATTTTGTCACAAATCACTTTAAATTAAAAAATTTATGAGGAGGTTCCTAAATGTTAAAAAATAAAGAAAATTTTAAAATATTATTCGAAAGCATTTATTAATAATTCTATCTTTCAAATAAAAATTACTAAACTTTTAGACGATTTTGTAGGAAGTCGGAATTCTTTGAAAAAAGTCCAAAATTTCGTTAATGTTCAGTTTATTCATGATTCACGTATTGCAATGCTGCCTTATTCATAAAGATGTTAAAAAATTCCGTAATTTATTTTAAAAAATAACGGTTTTCGAATATTTACTGTGAATAAAAAATGAGATGATATAAGAAACTGCAGCGAATATTAATCTGACACGTTTTACGAAAATTAGGACATTTATAATAAAAGAAAATCAGTTTGATAAATAAAAAGTTTTGAAGTTAATTATTTACTGGGTTCATATTAATTTTGTTATTCAAATTGCACCGATTGATTTTAAAGTTGCAATGTGTAATTTACTTATTTGAAGCATTTCATCTTGGTAATATTTTGGGATTACGAATTGATGCTAACGGTGAAAAGGTATTTTTTTGATAAAATTTTTATATTTTGTATCATCTTGAAAACAATATATATTTTTCAATGCGCGAATCAAAAAAAAAAGAATATTCACGAAATTTTTCTATCAATATTCATGAATAGTGATTTTTTAAAAGAATTCTGATTCAATGAGTAAAATAAAATAATGTTTAAGAAATCATAAATCATAATTTTTTACAAATGCCAGTTTGAACCTTTTAAATTATAGTATTCATAAAAAAATTAACAATGTCCAGACAAATTTGTTAGACTTTTTGTCAGCGTTAAATGTCTGAAGATAGTTCAAAAATTCAACATTTCGAAAATTTGATAAGTAAGAAGGCAGAAGGTATAAATTAAAAGCGATTGCACCATTGGAAAGCTTTATTTCATCAAGGATTCGGAGATATGTTATATTATTTAAAGGTCGCCAATATGCGGAGGGTTTTGATCTTCTTTTGGAAGGTAGTGTTGATGCGCAAAATTGAGCAAAATCATATTTTTACTTCGACCCAAACCACAGGTCTGGACGAAGTACTGAATTTGGTCACTTCGGTAAACAAATTACACTACAGTTTTTCATCAAATGTCGAAGCTTCAAACCCTAAGGATCACAAAAGTGCATTAAAAAAATTCGTGTCCATGATTTTGTACGTGCGTCCGTCCGTCCCTCCGTATTTGTCACTTTATTTCGTACGCTGTATCTCGCGAACCATATGACGGATTAAGAAATGTAACGTCTTTTTGAGCTAGGAAAGAGGTAACTTAGATCTGATTAAAGACAATCCTTATATCCGGTGTTTTAAAACATCGTGAAAATTAAGCAAGTGTGAAGCGAGCGAGTCACCATGTCAACACTAGTTTTACACTTGTCGATTTGCCCAAAAGCTAGAGCCAACCCAATATCTCCGCGGATATATTAGGATTCTGTGGAAAAAATGTCATTAAAATCGACTCTCACTTATTAACGTGGAATTGTACTAATGTTGGTTGGCTATGTTATCATCAGATCAGGCCCAGATCAATATTCGGGCTGCATGGAAGTATTTTCGCTCACGATGATGGCTAATAACAAATTCTTTTATCTTCTAACTAAAAAATTACCACCTAATAACTGTTTTTTGATACACAGCACATAGTCATTCAATTTTCGAAGGAATTCGTTTCTGGCAGAAACCGTCAATTCGTCTCTAGTTATAAATTACACTGACGGCATTAGCAATAATTCTTTACTTTAAATATATCGTTAAAGTCCCATGCCTTATTCCAATCATAGTCGCGTTATTCGTAGCCAATCCCATTCGGCATTTGCCGGCTGTCTTCGCAGCCTCAAACCTTCTCGTTAGACGGATCCCGAAGTGTAGGGAATCGTATACGATAAATTTCCCAGTAGCCGGCAAAAAGTTCTTTGTGTATGGGTAACGCACGGCAAATTGATTTCTGAGAGCGCAAAGAGTCATTTACCATCGCTACTTTGTTCATTGAGTACAACAGTAAAGCGCAGGTTATTACGCGAATTCCTCAGCCGTTTATGCAATTGAAAATATAATTGAAGACTGAGTTTGAAACACAAAAAATTGCTTCTCCTAAAAACTCCGGAGCCGCAAAAAAACGATCGAGTCGAGTGAAAAAAAAATTGTTCGAGTCTTAATTGACGTTTGGAAGAATCCAAAGTGGTCTTAATTCTGATAGGATATATTCCGTTTTAGAATGTAATTAAATCAATTACTCGTAGCGCACATTTTGAAACGTTTGCGACGTCAAAATAAAACGAGCCGAATCCTCCCGACGTGATAAACGACCGGACGTTTGAAAAGGGCTTGGTCCGTAATCGAGTCTTACTTTAGTTCATTACCGGTAATTATTTTTCTCGCAGGCTCGTCTGCTTCTTCGTTCATATTGTTATTCTCGAACCCTTATTGTCTTCTCCCTTCTATTCTCTTCGCATTCTCATTATCTCATCTCCCTATATACTTCATTATTTTTCTTCGCTTAATCGCTATTAATTATCATATGGTCCTATCCGAATGCCATTGCGTATTTCTTCAATATTTGTGTAGACTCCGCGTGTGAATCGATATATTACATCCATGACCAGCGAAACTAACGCTTTTTTTCTAACAATGAAGGTGTCTGATACGATCTTATCCTCCACTTGTTCCTGATTTCTATCTTCGAGAAACTTCACACCTCTCCACCCATGTCTTCTTTTTTCATGACAGTGTTCAACAGGGGGCGTTGCCGCGTATAAATGTGAAAAGGTTCTGCAGTATTACGATGCACATTTGAAATGTTTCTAACAAACATTTTCTTTATTTGTATATACTTTACAAAGGGCTCAAAAGACGATATTTTGTCAATGAAAACAAAAGCGTGTTTCCTATATTTCATTCAGTGATTTTTCATTTTTAACACCATGTAGATAGGTTGACTTGATGTAAGCTAGTTTTGATTTGACATTCATCATACTTATTTTCCTCCGAAGTTCGTGTGAAACTTATGAGAGAAGAACAATGGAAAGGCAATAAATTAATCCCTTAACGTCCAGAATGAAGAGTTTTGCGTGCTACAATTTCCGGCTTCGCTAAATACTCGTGTAGTGCGTAAAGTGGCACTTTTGCATATAAGATTTACCCCCTCCTATGTTGTTCATGGTTGTCTTTGCCCGCATTTTGTCGTGTGGTAAAATCGTATTTTACACACTTGCTGCGAGGAATATACAAAAGAGTCCTAGTATATTAACGCACTCGGTTCCTGGTCTTCCCCTCCCGTCTCGTCATATTTACCAAAAGAAGGGGAGCGCCACCTCTCCCACTCCTTTACGTTGCGTTTGGTTCGTGACGTCACAGCAGGCCCTTCTTGAGGCCCCAGCCCGCAAGGTGGGGGAAAAAGAGAGCGGGGACTGATAAATATTACGAATCGGAGCCGAAAAAATATCCTGGAACGTAAATATAGCGAGACACAATGATACCGGGATTCGACAGTCTTGCTAATTTTGAAGTATATTAAAGTTCATATTATTGAGGTAGCAAAATTCGTCGGGAAGATTTATAATGACACCATAAGGCTCGCCTAATAAAAAAAATGATTTTTTCACGGATCATCAATTTCAGGTTGACGCAACCGCCGCAAGGGGTGGAGGCTAACAGGGAGTTAACTGTATTTACCTATCTGTTTATTCGATTCAATTATTCTTCGGCAATAATACTCTCGGGTCCCTCATTATGTTGCATTCGCGCACGTGGCACTTAAAATCCGCTTTCGGCGTGGGAGCCGAGTGAAACGCTGCACCGGCTCGCGTACCTGAGAGGCGAGTTGAGTTTTGTTAAGAGGAAAGGTGCGTTTCAAGGCGAGATTTCTGAACCCGATCGTGCTGGGCCAGTGAAACGAAAACAAAACGAGAGAGGGAGCAAGTGATATTGGAGGTGGGCCCAGAGTGAAAAGGGGGAAGGGCGCAAACGTCAATATTTTCGAGTGGTTGCATGGGCCCTGGGACCGAGGGGGTGCTGCTAAATGTTGCGTAAGGCTTGGCGCCACGCGGCGTAGGGCCCCGGGGCTAAGAGTGACTCATCAAGAGTGACGAGACGACCGAGAGCGGGTTGACCCACCTACGGTTGTCTTCAAGGCGACTTCCAGATAAAAACAGTCGAATGCGACGAAATTTTTCGGTCGTGGGACGTTACGCGTTTTGGTGGGCGGAGTCTCTCGATTTTCACCGTTTCGTGGATTTTTAAAATTCGGAATATAAAACAGAATCCGACTCATGCTCTTACCATTAGTTTTCGCCCGTTTGTATGACGAAAACAATCAAATGAATGGGGGGTTTGATCATGGGCTGAAACGATGAGCTTTGTCATTTCTTTTGCCTCGATAATTTCCTTGGCTTTATCTAAACAAACTTTACGTCCCATCGTATTGACAGCGCTTACGGTACGTTTACACGTGTTTTCTTCAAGCTGTCATATCATTAGAATCTTACAAAGAAAACGTATTTACTAGTATCTAACTCCTTTTTATTGTCTTGTTAGTACTACTCCTACTGCGCTAGTGTTAAATGGTTTTTATTCAATTCATCAGTATTCGAATAAATGAAAATCATTCAAATACTGGAATATGAACTGTAATTGCTCGTTTTGTCAGTAGTTCTACGAACAAAGGCAGAATATGAAGCTAATTTCGGCACATTGATTATGCGTTTAAAAAATTGATTAAATTAGAAATTCTGGAGCCATACATGAATTAAGGTGCAGGAGACGAACATAAAATTAAGTACATGAAAAAAGGGGATTGAATTCCTATAAAATTTGTTACTCAGGGGGTTTTCAAGGTCGCTGCTTACTAATCTGTAGATAGTTTCTGAAAATTTAAAATGGTAGATCCAATATAGCAGACGAACTTTTTATAATCACTTGACATTCACTAAAAACGACTTGTGATGTGGATTTCACTAGAATTCACTAGAAATGAACTTGTGGGTTTTGTAGGTCGCCGATTATGACTCTGTAGCCAGTTTCTGAAAATTAATAATTATGATTCAAAATGGACTTTCAGGATCGCTGATTACGAATATGTTTTGTAAATTCAAAATGGCGGATTCAGTATAATGGACAATTAACTAAAATTAGCTTGAAATTCAATGAAGGCTACTTACGGAAGTGGCGGTAGGGGACAGAATTACTATTATAAATCTGGTACCAATGTTCCAATATAAATTCAATATGGATCCAATATGAAGGTATATGATAAACTTGTATGTTTAGGAAACTATCCTCGGTACAAGTAGTATACCACTAGTTGAGACCGGTGGTTTTATAGAATTCGGATCTCGTACTATACGTTGACCAGCAATGTGTGCTTTCAATTTCTACATTAAATAATGCAGCTCTTTTTATAATTGGGTGAAGGTAAAAATGTTTGTGAATTGCACTAATTCTTTGTCACGAGTTGGAAACAAATGATTTATAATGCATCCACGGTAATTTTTAAAAATCCATCCGCCATTAGTAATTTTCAAAAACTGACGTCGGATTCGCAATCAGAGACCCTAAAAATATCTGAAACGGGTCATTTATAGTGAATTTTCAATCATTTTTAAAAATTCATCCCCCATTTCGAATTTTCAGAAACTAACGTCCGATTTGTAATCAGCCACTGTGAACACCCGAAACAAGTATTTCCCAGTGAATCTTCAATCAATTTTGAAATTTAGTCCGCCCTATTGTAATTGTCATTTTGAATTTTCAGAAAACCCCCGAGTAATTAGTTCCATATATGAATCTGTTAATTTTTAAAAAACAGTTTTTAATATTTGTTAGTAACTATGAATTTTCGAAGATTATGTGCTATTTTTGACTAGTGAAAATGTCTGACCAAATTAATGAAGCATAAAAAAGATAGATATTATATTTTGTATGATAATAATAACAAATGTATTAGAAATTCCAATTTTGTTCGCATGCATCAGAACTTTTTGTTATTTTCGACAATATATCTAATAAAAATACCAGAATCTTGCGTTTTATAAGACTAACATTTTAACTGTTTTTTGTCCGTTATACGAACATTATTAAACTAACTGCTTGGTGAACACTTTTATCAATTTTTCTAAATGAAATAAGCAGACTGAATGATAAATAATTTAAGAACAGAAATTATACCATTACCCACTTACATTCAATGCACTTGAATAAATATTCTTCGATAATGTCATTACTATTAACAGGACTCTGATTTTCTCATTAGCTCTGTTCAAATTTTTGAAATATTTTTTTTTCGCTATTTTGTATCCGACATTTTTAATTTCGAAAAATTCTCAACAGACTCAGAACCAGCTGGCTAGGTAAAAAACCACGTTAACATAAGACTGTATTTTTTACTGTATTAAGCGAGTGTTTTCAAAAGATGTTATTTTTGGCTTATTGGCAAGTGCATGTGTTTCTGATCTCATTATTAAGGGGGTTCTAAAGTGATCCGTTCATAATGTAGGAATTTTCACTAAAAAAATGTAAATAAAAAATTACTGAATCGATTTTTCAAAATTCGGACTCTGTAAGGGTGATTCTAATTACTGTAGACGGTATCCTTGAGAATACCAAAGAAGTTAATTAAGAACTGACCCAAAATTTTCAGAAATGCATGGTTTTTATTTATTTCAAAAAATTGTCATTACAAAATAATATTTTTTAACTATACTGAAACTAACTTCTACGATAGATTCAACCAACTACATTCGTGAATATCTTAACTACTTTAGGATATTTACTTTAAACGATAGGTTAACAATTAAACAGAGTTGAGGACCAATCCCATTACTCTCTAAATCTGATTTACTAAAAAATTCGCTTTACATTTCACTAAGCAATCGGTACAAAAGTCGTTACCTAATTGAATTGATAATTATTTCTACGAATATAGGTAAAAAACTATAATTTGTTAGTTCAGTTCTACTAACTTTAAATTAGTCATTGTATTTTTGAATACCTCATTACCAACATAAATTAGTGAATTTTGAGCAATTAATTAGTACTTTCCTGGAAAGAATGCTAACAAATTCAATTAGTGGATGACTTTTCAGTCCTTCGATAGCAGTTTATGACTACTTCATCATTTACAGTTTTTTCAGTACACATAAATACCCAGAAATGTCTTAAATTTGCTTGGTTAATACTGAAAAATGTCTAAATTGTTATTAACCGACCAGTATGATAATCATTGAAATACTCTCGAATCTCAGTCATCCATCCTAAGACCAAGGGTACTTCAGCTATAAAACGCATTAAAAAAATCTGGGTAATATCGTCTGGATCAGCATCGTAATCAGTATGAAAGAAAAATTGCTGGAACAACCGGTCTACTCTGGCTACGATGACTTTTATATCCAGTAATACACCAGCGCAATAAAAATTTCGATGCAGTTGTCGCAGCTTCTGTTCTCGCCGCCTGCCAATCAGCTTGGCGCGAAGTTCCGCACTAACTTTCCCGTTCTTGCAATTTTTTTTTTCATAACTGGACAACAATCGCTCGTTTGAAAATACTCACGATTTGACAATTATTGGCGTACCCTCCATGCGCCAGCATAAGCTCCACTCTTCCGTTTACGACATTTTTAACGCGCGTTTATCTCGATTTTTACGGATTTGAATGATTTACGGGCCCTTGCGCTCGGAGGCTGCTCTTCGTGTTATGGTGTAACATTTTTTTTTATTGAATAAAACGTAAATAAATAATATGACAAATTTATATGTTATTACGCACGCGCTGTTAACCAATTTTATGATCATCAGCTCGTGTCGAGGGTCAAGAGAATACTCTAAAATGAAATTATAAATATCCGAGGAGAAAGTACTTATATTAAATAAGCTATACGATCAAAGTTATTCGTCATTTCATTTTATTTAAACAAGAGATCTTAACTAGAATACTGGACTTAATTGAAAACAAACTAACATGCAAACAGAAAAAAATAAGTCTTAAAATTGTTACATCTTAAATTCATCATTAGGTGAGGCTTAATTTCAGCCCAAAATTGCATTAATTTTCTTAAATGCCGTCAATAATTAGGCTTAAAGTCTTACTTTCAGACAACATCACTGACTTTCAGCCGATATTTTGGTTTGAAATAAGATTGTCTAACTTAGATGCCATAAGCTCGATAAATCTTATTTTAAGTCAAAATATCGTCTAAAAGTCAGTTTTGCGCACTGAAAATAAGACTTTAAGACGAAACACTGACTGAATTTTTGAAAATTAACGCAATTTCGGGCTTAAATTAAGCCTCGCCTGATGATCAATTTAAGATGTAACAATTTTAAGACTTATTTTTTTCTGTGCATGATCTGGCATTGAGCTACTTTTTTGATCTTCTAGCTTCAATCGTCAGATGACGGATTTGAACCCTGTATCATGAGGTTATGAGGCAAATTTAAGTAGTCACATTATTTATCATCAAACATCAACCCATTGTTATAGCGGGAAAGAAGAGAAGATCATAAATAACGAGTCGACACCTGGTGGAAATAACCCCCACTATATTAGTATGCAAAAAGATAGCATTGTTGATATATTTTTTTAATTTTTGTTAAAATTCAGCAACTTTAAGAAACAATACATGAAAATTTATAAGTGTGTGAGCTTTTTTCAAACATTTTGAGAAATGTGCAGATATTCTGAGTTAGTTAGTCAGCAGAATTATATTGGGGATATTGCAAGTAAAATTCGGCAATACAAATCTGGGACAAAATCGAGTGATTAATTGCGTAGCACCTGGGAAAATTACACCTTCGCGATAATGAAATGCACTTCTCTGATGATTAATGCTCGACCCGCCGAAAAGCATCGGAACACGACAGGCGAAGCGGTAATATCGTGTAATATTAAGCCGCGCTGTCATTGGCCTCTCATCAGCGAATACCGCCTCGCAAATTCGGCTGTAACTTATGAAGTCCACGCATATTGTTTTTTGCGCCTGGCTATTTTTCAAAAGCTTGCCAATAACCACCAGCATAACGGGACACTCGAATTGAGTGATATCCGATCCAATTATGGCTACCGAATTTTTGCGTTTAATATGGCATCGATCAATTACAAGTTGGCAAATTATGAAAGCCTTGATTGATTGAATGTGACATAAGAATATAATTACGTTCACCAAAAAATCAGAAGACTTATATTAATTGCTCGTGTTTAGTATTCGACTCGCTCCTAAGGATTAAAAAAATCTCATCCGCCGAGGACGTCTCTCAAAAGGGGTGGACAGTACATAAATTCACGCGTGTCTTTACGCATTATTTATAGCGCACATATATATTTATATCCATGGGAATGTATAATTACATCTAATTAGATTATTGCTTCGTGTGAAATTTAATGAAGAAGAAATTTTTAATAATTCCAGTCTAGTTTTGCATAATTCCACTGCAAAATTTGTAAATTCAAAGAAACATTACCTTGAATAAGGATCGTTTTCAGTGCAATGTACAATCATTAACATGTACCGATTGTAAAATCAATTTCTTTACCTTTTTGTTTTTAATAATTACTTGAAATGAAACGAAAGTGTGCATATTTTTTTCTACTACGTACGTCATGGTTTTCTGAGCAAACAAAAATTGCATATATTTAAACTAAACAAAGAATATTTTTGTAACCTACATGGACAGCATTCCAAAGAAGTTTTGGAACAGTTTTTAAACAAAAATATAGCTCCTTCCACAATTCATTCAATTTTTAAATATTATGAAAGTGTTAAATCAGGTAAGAGAATTAAAAAGATTGGTCGAACAGAAAAATTAAGTAGTCTTGACATCAAAAATTGCAGAAAGCCGCATAACGCAAATTTGGAGCAAAATATCGAAAATCATCCACAGCATTTATCGTTTCTAAAGACACACATAGATAAAACTTGAAAAATGTGGGTAAATATAAAGAGTGACCTTTCCTAGATACAGTGGAATGCAAACTTAAAGAATTTCCCCAAAAATGTAGTTGGAATACTTCATCGATAATATTTTAAAGGAGAGATTGAGATAAATGTTAATTATAACAATATTTTACTATTGCTTAGAATACTGGCGAACAGAATGCGAGATTTTACTGAAATAATATTAAAAATGTCCCTGACGTTATAAGATTGACTGCGAAGAAAGTTTTTAATGAATATTTTTAGTTTAGTCATATTGACAAAAAGTTTGTCACAACTGTATACTCAAGATTTGAAAGCTCTAGGTCCAAAAAGTAAGACTTATACAAGTAATCGCATCGCGAAAATGGTTCAATGTATTATAATCATTGTATGGCCTGATCTGTCAAGTAATCATTATGCCAAAAAACATTAAATTGGGTTAAAGGCAAACAGATAAATTTTGACCCAAAATATGGAAATCAACTAAACATTCCAAAAGTGTGTACAATTGATTAATTTTGGATTTTATTGTGTCAAAAAGTGTATAAAAATGGTTGGACAGTCTTGTAAAATTAATAGTATATTGTTCAACAAGGGAGCAAAATAGGTGTTTGCTGTCCCGAGAAAATTTGATGCTCCATCGAAGAGAGGTCGGGAGTTCGGATACGTCAGCAAATGCCTATTCTGAATTGTTGCACATGTTATTTTCTCATACGAGAACACCCTATTTTGCTCCCGCAATAAAGAGAGAAAATTAACATTTCTTGCGCATAATGTGAGAAACTTATTTTGCTCTTGAATAAATTTATTTGTCAGTTTTTAAAGAACTTTCTTAACAATATCATTATATATTTAAGAAATATACGAGTACTTTCCCAGGCATTAAAACCGTTTGTTTATAACCATCAATATAGGTTAATTTGAATCATGTGCTAATATTTTAGATATACTATATAAAATAATTTTCATTTTTAACTTCTATCCGACTAAACATTAATCCATTAAGGACATGAGCGACACACTTTTCACTGCGTATTTCTTTATGATTAGATTAGCCTACAAATTTGTTTCCAAATTAGAATTACAAGAAAAAATAAAATTCTAAACAGATACGGTCATTTTTTCCCCAAAAGTAAGGTTTTTAAAATGGTTTTCTGACAAGAATACCTGATATATAAATGTCTGAAAGCATAAAATGTCGCGTCCACAAGGTCAAAGCTTTGAATTACTTATACGTATACATTTTAAAAAATCAACATGGTAAAACAAGATTGAGGTCAGAAGAATTTTTCTTTTATTAAACTATAACGTAATATTTGATTGCTATAAAAAATTATGAATTTTTAATACACTTGAACACTAGTGGTGGTGGTTTTTTAGGATCTTACGTAAGATTTTAAAAATTCAAAATGGTGGATAAAATATAGCGGTCGGTTTTTTTTAAAATCATACGAAATCGATTGGAAACTTATTAGTCGGAGATTTTTAATGTAGATAAAATAGTGTGCAGTATTTTTAAGACTTACAATATACGTAAAATTATAAATAATCCACATTGAGTCAGATTGTATATAAATTGTAAGGCATCTACTTTAAATTATATATACGCTGTTTTTACTTTTCAAAATCTGACTTAAAATTCGTAAGTACCCGCTTCAAAAACCACTAGATAATGTGCTTCAACGGATTTTGTTAAATTTTTAAAAATCAGTCCGCCATGTTGGATTCGCCATTTTGAATTGTTAAATTCTAACTTCGGATTCGTAATGAGCAACCTAAAACATTCCTACCTGTCAAGTGTCAACAAAATTCACCACCTTTTAAAGGATTCAAATACAATTGTTATATTTGTTTAAAAGAAACAATTTTTTTTACCTCCATTGTTGGTCCGCGAACTGGATTTTTTAATCATTCTTGTAATTATGATTTTAGACTCTAAAAAAAGGTGATGGATATAGAAACGAGCTTGAAAGTTGGGTTAAAAATATGTCTCTGCCGTCCTTAAAGGGTAAAATACTATGTAAAATTTGCATACACGCCATATTTCAAACAATAATTAGTAGTCCGATCGAACCGGAAGTGTAATATGATAGCAATGTTACCTTTTAATATATGGTTTTGACGAATACTATTTCTGTTTAAGCTTAGAAGTATTTTGTAGAGGCTAACTATCGATCGTCATCCTTCAAACTTACCTGAAATAGAAAAACAAATCATCATTAAATGATCGTACAAATATTAAATTTAATGATTTCAAATAATATACATCAAGAGTAATATAAATTACGACCTGAAACATTAATTCATCAATACAATAGCGATGATCGATTCCACTGTTATATTTGTACGCGCGACGTTTGCAGACTTACTTAACATTGACATCGACAACCGGCTAATTTAAAGTTAAGACTTCAATGAAGACCTTTGGACCTCTTTCAAAAAAAGAAAATGCCTACGTGAGTCTTCGTCGCATCGGGCCATACGCGAGGTCGAGCCTGAAAGGATAGAGGTCATTGATAATAAGACGTCTTGCCGATCAGCACTTCCCATTTCTTGTTTCCCCTTTTTCTTTCGACTTTAATATCCGATTGGTACAAGATTCGGCCCGGGAGGCGCAGATTTTTTTCCTGGATCACATAATTCGCGACAGTTTAAGATTGAGAAGACCTCCTTAAATCGCAGTTGGTATATTCGATGTCGCCGACCAGCAACATTGGAATTAACGACACTATGCTGACTCCCTGGAGACAGTGCACGCGGGGCCGAAGAACCGAAGAACGAGTCACCGACGCAATGCAGGCGATTCCCGGTAAACGCGACGACGTGTCTGGAGAGACAACTTCGCTTGTCGCAAAAGCCCAGACCCTTCGAGAGCGATCCTGATTCTCCCGATGAAAAATACCCGAACGCGGTAGGTCCGAGGACTTCGTTACAGATTCAGTGACCAATAAGACACCGCGAAGGATGATAACCTGGGAATATAAAGAAACGCGACAAAAAACATCCGACTATTCCTCCCGCAAAAAACTTTGATGAAGAAACTTGTTTGTTTATAGAAGCACTGCGCGGAATCGCCAATTATTGTCCATGAGCAAAAAAGACCGCAACTTTAGAAAACATCGTGTAGAAAGAAATTCCTCTGTTTGCACGCCATCCATTCCATAGGAAACTTCTTTGTCGTAAGACAAAATGTCAAGACACCATCGAATTAAGAAATAAAAAGTTCAGAAATGACAAAAATAAAATATAACCCTCTTACTCTAGATATGTAGATTCGGACAAGAAGGAGAACAATGTAAATCTCGCTAAGAGGTCATTAACTAAGAAAAAAACATGACATCGACGAGTCGTGTGAACGGTACGAGTGTGACGTTCCGTTAGTACTTGCCATCTATTACTTCATTCTGTTACGTCCTAATGTCTGATTCTTTCGCGTCTTTCTTACAATTATCATCCACTTACTGGTCATCAAGCAGTTAGCGCAATTGCTCCGATGATGAGCTGCTCCTTTTGTCAGAGCTCTGACAAGATGTAAGAGCTTACCCGATTACCAAATGGTTGGTGAATTCACCTGTCGTCGTAGATTTAGCCGCGCCTCCTATTAATTCTCTACGCTTGAAAGCGTCCCAAACTCTTCCCCATCCGCTGTCATTTTGTGCGACTGCTTTATAAGTACACACCAATTAGTCTTCTGTAATTCATCCTCTATATGCCGTACTTAATTAGACCGCACCACATTTGGAGATGAATTGTATTGATTGCATCCAGGAAGAATATTGTTTACTTTTATCTCATATTATTTATACTCAACCTATATACCTCGAGTTTTTGGTTTACGTATTACGAGCAGATATTAATAAAATAGCATCAGATATAATGGGAGATCTTCTTTTATGGATAGGTACCACTTGTCATTTCCATAATTCGTGGCTACTTATTTATTCCACAGACTTCACACCTCATCAGATCCGCAAACGCTTTTCTGAACTTACCAGACTGAGTTATGATGATCAACGATCATAGTTGAAACTAGCATACATATTTCATATCCAAGTCATCAGTGAGTTAAGTATTTAATTAGTTCAACACGACTTTTTAAAATTAAGTACCTGCCACATCCGATTCTAAAATACCAGATCATGTTTTAGGATCCAATTTTTAATCTGGACCATTATTTTTTCGATCGATACAATGGATACGAAGGACTGCAGCAGACTGGAAATAATGTAAGTCGCTCAGAGGCCAAACTGTTCGTATTCGCTCGTTGCAAACATCGCATCTCGTGAGTGCGCTCCGGGGATTCCAGAAGCATCCATCAGCCCTCGTCAAACCTGCTCTGACGCATCAGTAGATCGGCATTCGTTTGGTATATACAAAACCTTACCCGAGAGTATTTCCTCTCTCTTCCTCACGCTCGTTTTCTCTGCGTGTCTCGTTCATTCCACTGCGTTTCCACTTATTACGGCTTTATTGCGCGTCACTAATGAAAACCGTGGGGGAATAAAGGATACAGAAGCCTGAGAGGTCTTTTTATCTGGATTATCTATGATATGTTTCTTGTTATGATTTTTTCCTGCATCCGAGAATTACTTTGATTTTACGATCGTACATCTTGTAAAAACTGAAGATGCAGCAATTTGATTTGATTTTTTGTATTTAATGAGTCTGGAACTGTATAATCTAATGTCTTTTAATTTTTATAAACAAAGTATAATACTAATTTTGTTTCATTCCCATCCATGAAAATGATTTAAGGTAACAATAGTCTTGCATGTATTGTAAGGATTGACGTTATATACGAGAGAGCAATTAGCGGAGGGATCAGTAGACGCCGGAACATATTCACATCAAGTTTAGGTCTTGCTCTTGTACTCATCCATTATCCTCTGCAATCTCGTTGAGTGTATTCGACTATCGGGCGAACTAATTCTATTTTCGCGCTACACAGCACAAGCAGCGATGAGGAATGAGGCCAATTAAGCAGTATATCATTAAGAACAGCGCTACTGAGACAAAGTCTCGCATTCACTGGAGTAAATCACCCGGGACTTTTGTGCTGACGGACAACCAATGAATTCGCGTCGGCGCTCAGCATTTTCGTGAAACGCGTCTACTGTTTTCCAAATGAGTTTGCTCTGTTCTCCTACAGTTCCGGTGATCTATATATAGGAGTCACTCTATTTCGTGAGGCGAAATTCTGCGTTCGAATTTTACGGTGAAGATAACTCGATACAAAAGAATTCATAAAATCCAACATTGATTTATTCATACTGATTTAATATTTTTATCGATGTCGTAATTTTCTCTACAAATCCTTAAGGTGGGTCGTTCAATCGTTCAAATTCTTCAGTTGTGATAAAGAACAATAGGCGGAGCTGCTTAATCTGCATACTCCAATTGTAACAATAGACTTCCAACAATGGACCGAGTATTCGCTTTGTGGACATTGAGAGAAGGACAATAAGTTTCGCTTGATAGTCCTGTCCTAGTTTAATTATGCCTATGAACGGGCAAGCGCTTTCCTTTCTGTCGGGGATATCCATTGATTGTAAGTTTCTTGTAAGTGGAATCGTAACAAGCTAGATGCATCCTGGGTCGTCACTTTTAACGGATCGTAATAGAGAACATCGCAATACATTATTCAACTCATCACCCACCCAGAATCAGCCTCCCTAGCGCCACTCCGCTTAGTATCCTGACCACAAGACTGGTGCTGCCTACCACCCTATACAATTTTGTGTCACCTGTCTCGAGGCAACTTTCGAAGTGATGAACTAATCAGGATGATGTTGGCCCAAGTACCTCATATACTCCACTCCCTGCTATTCTGGTCCTTTTCCCCCTCTTGCTAATTTCGCCTGTCACAATCACATTCTGCAGTTTAAGAGGAGGGAAAAATCGTCACTGTGATGGGAGCCGCTGTGACATATTTTATTGTCACATGGCCTCTGACCATAAGACACCAATTTTTCTTATGACCCTGACGCCTATGCAAGTCATAGTCCTCACTTAGGACTCTTAACATGGAAGGGACCTGCGAGACAGTGAAGCAATCCTACCTCTTTGGTTTGTTTAATAGGGAAGATTTGGTTATAAATAAAATTTCAAGAACGCCGATCACCCAGTCGTGATAGTTATGCTAATGAAAAGTTGGCTGCCGGACTTCAAAATCGATTTTTGGAAAAGCTTATTGGTGTACTTTATAGGGAAAGTCCTGATTTATCCCAATCGTAAGATTGTAAGTGGATGTGGAGAGTTCATGTCCAGGTGTTCCGCGGGAATGCAATCAAGTTATTTAGTCCAATCCATCATAGTTGATTTAAAACCTACGACAGCATTTAACACTTCTTGACCAGTAGCAAAAAGCCTTCTAAATAACTGTTCGAACGTATGATCGGACTTTTAAACGACGCAACTCGATCGATATTCATTCTCTGTCATTCCTTCTGTCCGTTGTTCGCCCTCGGCAAGAATTGAGGAAGCCGTGCTTCAAGGAAGCAAGCTTTTCTCAGTCGAGCACGACGACCTTTGAGGTCGATGCACCACTCGGTTGCGAGAGTAGCGTCAAAACAGCTCCCGGGGAAACGTTCCCACCGTCTAGTCACCCTGGCCTGCACTCTTCACGGTTCGTATGCGTCTTCTCTTCTCGAGGGAAGCACTCGTCCTCCTTCCTCCTCCCTCTGGTCGGTTTGCACCGGAGTCCAATTCCTAGAAGCTCGGGTAGGCGCAGCGCTGTCTGGTCGACTCCGTGTCGACTCGTCTACCTTTAGGCGAGGCACAAATACCCACAGCCGCCGGCTGGTAGTAGGGGTAGCCAGAGAACGAACGGAAGAACGTCGAGAAGCAAGTAAAACCAGGCAGAGCAACGAGATCAGTCGCTTCTAAGTAGCTACGTGATCAGTGATAATAACTGCTGCGAAACGTGCAAGATCGCTTCTGTTGGTTTCATCTCGCTTTCTCGCAATCTTTCCTTCTCCATTTGTCATTATTATCATCTACGGATGGCGATCTATGAACCAGACCACGAAATGACGGAAGTAGGACCAGGAAATGTACTCCCACTGATTAACCTAAAGAATCAACACGATGGATGAGCGCATCGTAATGGGTTCAACAGGTGTTGGACCGGAAAAAATGTATGAATTATAAAGTTTCTCATCATTCTACCCCGAAAAAGGCCACCAACGACGCGAATACCTTAAGTAGTTTTCCTTCCGTATACTTTATATGAATCTTATGGGAATTTTTAGCTATAACTCCCATAATCCGAAGAAAATGAACGGACTCTGAGCGAACCGATATAACCGGTAGCAAACTATCTTCTTGGAACATACTGGCATTTATTAAACTTTGTATAAAACATAAGAACCAGGAACAGTTTGTCCATCTTGATCGATGCCCAACATCCGGCGAGTGTCGTGTCGATCTTGTCGACTCGATGTATTGTGTATTTATCAAATCAGCGAACTGCTTCTTACCGACTCCCGTTGGAACTTTCTGCTCGGTCGCAAGAAAAAATTTGTAACATTACATTGAGTATACTCGTTAAAAAGCGTACGGAAGAAACTCTTCTTCTCGAGTGAACCGAATTCTTCCTCGTTCTCGACATCTGGATTCAACTGTTGGCGGGATGTCCGATTACTTACGGCCATGAAATCACGCCCGTCAGGTTACAGGACAAAGCCAAAGTATATTTCGTAAGAAATCAAGTGTTTTAATGAATACTCCCTACGTTCCCACGCATGCGCATCTGCTGGCCTCTCTCTTTCCTTTGAGTCGATTCTTCTTTCGTACGCGTTCGTGTGCGACGCATTGCGCATACTTGTCTATCCCGTACTCCGTGGCGTTTCTTACTGCAACTTGCTAGCTGCCAAACACACCTGCGGTCTGTAGGGTTCGTACCTTGCGACCGTGACGGGAAATTCGCAAACACGCCTTTCCACTCCATGGAATATGCGGAAACATAGGACAAAGCTCGTTGCTAATTCACGCGCTCGCGATTTAATTATCGCGCGATATTATGGATTTCGCGAATAGAGGGAGACGAGGCAGAAAAAAGCTTCCGATAAGTGCCTCGCAATTCGCACCGTGTGCACGTAATTAATTAGGTGGAAGGTACGAATGCGCTTTTAGTAGAGTGCATATTCATTACAGTATCTGACCTTTATTCATGAACTGCAGGGGCATAGCTAATACCGTCAGGGATACGATGTGTGACCGAAAGGGAATATTTGAAGTTATTACCGGAACTGATGTCAATGATAATTTGAAATATATCCTAAAATTGCCTGAAATTACTCAGGAGATCACAAATCTTCCTTGGATACCTAACTTCCAAATACTATATCATAGATATAAACAGTACAAATATGAATTTTGTGAGAAGCTTCTAGTTTTTTTCCTGGAATTTAGAGTGTTTTTTTTTTTGTTTTTTTTTTAATATTATTTTACGTCTTTTCTGAACCCAATGGGTCTAAATCGCGACGGGACCTACAGTTTATGAAGGTGGAATCCGAACCACCTGAGCTTTGGTGTTATTAGACACTTATAAACAAATATAGAGGTGCTCAGATAACAGATGGCAGAGGTCGGGATCGAACCAGGGTTTTCTGATTACGAAGCCGATACTCTACCAACTGAGCCACTGTCATTCCATGATTGGAATTTTACTCCCTTAATTTTTTAGTCTATAGTTGTCCCTTTTCTAAATTATATTATCAGTTCTTTCAAAATAGCCCTTCAAAAACCACTACCCTATGTTTAGTGGTCTTTGCTGAATATTGTTAGGGACTGTGAAGATTGCCAGATTGCGAAGTAGAATATGCAGCAATTTCACCCTTGATGATCAGGGAAACTGCGCAAAACCCTAACCGATTACCGGTTTTCCGGTCCACAGTCTACCCACTTTCTGTGCGGTCACCTATCCAAATTGTTGCTCCCATTTCGGTTGCTTAACTTGGAAGAGCACAACTCCCACCGTTCGGATCCACCGGGATATTGCTGTCGGAATTGATAGTACTACATCCGGAAGACACCGGAAGGAATATCCTAGAAATGCAGTGCTTAGTTGCAGAGAAATTATTATCATTTATGTAAGCTTACTGAACAGGACTTTACAGGAAACTTATTGAAAGGAGCTTTTTAAGAGACCAGGAGATGGTTCAAATTATTTCGGATCCCTAAGATTCCACTTCCGGGGATTTGCCTAACGATAAAAATCCTTTGAAGGTCGATGAACAGGGGTCATGTTGCATCAGATCATTCCATTTCCAATACAAATATTGAACGACACATTTGTTAGACATTCAATACACTTTCTATTTTCTACATCTCAGTTTTGACAAAATATAATTATTAATAATACGTAATAAAGGGTTTGTTGAAAAATAAATTCAATAACAATTCAACAACGTTCAACTTCTGCCAGTACCCATTCTTTATGTTGGATCCGAATACCTTCAGTCGCCTTTCCAAGAACTAACTAACCTCTTTATCTTTTAAATTTAAATCGAACATATCGTTATCATTCCAGAAAAATGCACTTTTTCCCTGAAAATAGCAATATATTGTTGCGTGAGCGGTATATTTTATATTCCACTCGACGCACGATATAGAATTTGTATACTCACGACAGTCTACGTGACTTATCAGGCGCCTACTTGTAACATCGACATCGCGGATTCCAAAAGAATATATTAGCGAGATCGTATTGTGGGAGAACCGCTAGCTGAAGAAAACTTTCATTTATCGATCTCCCTTCGTTCGAGAGATAACGACGCGTCTTGTTCTTCTGTGCATACTGAGATGCAGTATGGAAAGAAGGAACGACGACGGGTACCGTCACAGATCTGCATTCTGGAAAATGCAACTGTTACCGTAAATCAATCAATGTAAACGACGATCGATTACATCAAACCAAACAAACCCCTTTCACGATCCGACGGTTTTTAACAAACAAAGAGATGTAATCTGCAAGAGATTTGCGAATTTTGCACGACTGAATACAAATGCTAAGTCCAACACTCACCATGAAAAGAAAAGTGCGGATCCATGGGGTAGACAGCCTATGAAGTGCAATGATGATATCAGTGATGATTGACGAATTAGATCACACAGAAGCATTACTTGGAAGGGGGTCAGATATAATAGATCAACATTTTCAATGTGTTATTTTCATGAAAATTCAACTCATTATGAAAATAAATTACTTCCAGTTCTCTTAATGTTGTTCAATGTGTATACGAATAGAAAATTAGTCAAAAAGTAGAACAATTAATATGACCGAGCCAAATAATTGCGAAATGAGTTGGCGCCGTATGAAAGACGACTCGCTACGATTATCGCTGACGAAAACGGGGGAGTCTGAATAAAGGCGCATTGTGTACCAATTTATTATGCAAACAGCTGTTGCTTGGTCACTGTGATACCACTATAAACAATCAAGACTTTATACACCATGAAATTAAGCGAAAGGGTTGGAAAATAGTGCACAAACAATTACTCCTTATATTGTGAAAAACCAATCAATAATTCATGAACTACACCTGACTCTCAAGTATTTTCCTGTGCTAAATTACCAGAACACCAAGTATTCAATCATCGTCTGATTACATTTTATTTTGAGCGGCCTGTTCAGCGTTTATTGATTACTGTCCTGGAGCAAGATAACGTACTTAACAAACAAACAAAAATAATCACGTCGCTGTTAATTTGAGTATACCTCAGGGAATAACGTTCGTTTTCCGTCGAAATAAGAACAGAAAGTCAGAATTAATAAAGTGCACCATGTGTTCAATTGTTGCGGAAAAAGATGCTGGCCAGGGACGGAATAGTCCGATTTCGGTCGAAACTGTAATAAATTTATCATGTTCTCTAACAGGGAGTAGAGGATTGGCCACGTGGCGTTGCTGCTAATGATTTAACGAGCGCTCGGCACGCGATGGGCGGAGATTCGCTGCATTTTCTGGATGGCAAATCCAAAAAATTGAGACGTAACGAGGCGCAAACCCTCGAGGAATTGGGGGAGGAGAAAACAAGAACACGCGGAACGGTCTTAAGACAAATCGACTCGGGGCCTTGGGGCGTTTAAAATTGGTGCACTTGGCATTTCACTGCCCATGGTGCGAAGGTGAGGGCTTATGTTATTCTGCAAAGCTCAGATTTGTTAGAAATGCAATATTCTGTGAGCAGAATTGGATGAAACTTCGGATTTATTTAGATAGAACAATGGTAATCTATTCAAAGTCTTCAGCCGTAATTGCGATTGATGGATCCAAATCAATCCAAAATATAATTTGATGGCTTCTATATAAAGCCCATTCAGTACTGGAGTGAACTCAGCATCTGTTGTCTCTAATGAATCTGTTGTGAACTTTATATAGTTTTTGAAAAAATGTCCGATTTCTTCTTTAGAATTTGGTTTTGTCAGGACTTTAGAAGATTTATGGACATATTCGAACTTTGAACTTTCAGAGAGACATAATAAAATTGAATAAAATTTAAGAAACTTAATCTGAAACTAAAAACAGAACGAAAAAATACCCCAAGAACGTGTTACTGGTGGATACAATGGAAGTTGGTATTTCGCCGAGTGTACAATTAAAGCCAGCAATTAGCAGATAATTGATGATAGACACGATCGTTACAAACGCGATACCTTGCTTATGGATTACGTGTCACAAAAGAAGAATACGACGCCACCGATTCTCCACCGTACATCTGGTTGCGTGGGAAGATCTCGCTCTAATTTCTGTTTTCTTTCCGTCTCTCTCAATGGATACTTGGCATAAGCGAAATCGCAGCGTATGCAATGCGTTTCTACAATTATGAAACGCTTGGACGCATGGAATAACAATAGCAAGAGAAGAGCATCGCGGGTGCATCTGCGACCACAACACGTTTTCGAAACAAAATAAAAAAAAATGTCAAGCAAAAAGTACCCATTGCTTTGTCCTTAGCCTCAAAATTAAAAAAGGCCGTAAACATCCGAACGGTAAAGAATTTTATTTATATCACGATTATGTAGAAAAAAGTATGCATTTGCATTAATGTAACTTTCTTCTGTATCGAATTTACAAAAATAATGGAATTGAAACTAATTCATATTCAGGGTACGCATTTGGCACGAATGTGAGTAATTTTATGGGTCATTTGCGTGCACAGTTATTCGGAGACAAAATTGCACAGACGTCGGGAGGTGCGAAATGAACGCTCTTCCGCTCTTGGAGGCGTAATAAAATTCATTGGCATTTGTGCAATTTTCACCTTCGACCGAAAGCTTGAGATCTTAATATTTTCGTTCTCTCGTATATTCGAGGATTGGTTGCTCTTAACCGATTGCCGGACAGCAAACGATGACTAAGCGTCGTAAATCAGCGCCAGTTTAACAGATTGTTTATATAAATAACCAATTAAAAACACCTGTACACGATTCGCTCCTGGAGAATGACTCGTTCCGTGGAATGCAGATGCATCGACGTTTTTCTCAGTGTCGCCGCGACGTCTCGTTAGAGTTATAGCCACGAGACCAGCGTCCTTTTCCTACACCGAGAAAAATGCATACAGTTAGAAGCCGCACAGTAGCCGAGAACACTCTCGACAACGCGTGCGAGCGCTTTTCAGATTAGTGGATATACTATCTTACGTCGAGGTTACAAAAATGAATTCCACCTGGTCTGGAGGGAAAGAATGCGAAAACTCGAACGAGTACAACCTCCGGTAGTTTGACAATGGTTAATTGATTAACAATGATTAATTGTTAAAGAAACTGCAATTTTTATTCGGTCATTTATGCCCTTTTTCTCAAGGATCCCACGGAAGACAAAGAACCTCTTATGTAACCGAACATTAAACAAAAGATCGAAAGTTTTAACTGAATTTGTTGGTTCTTGATTTTTCTTAATTTGGCCATTAATTGATCCTTCCAATTTGCTCATAACTTTTGTCTATTAAGTCTTGTACACAGAGAAAAGTGAACAGTGAATTTTATTAAGCTTTTGAGTAAGTCGAGGACACGTACACTAAGAGATATGTTTGTTTACAGTTAATATAATTGTTTCATAGTAAAGCAGAATTTAAATCCTGATCTTAAGGTAAGGTACTTTATCCTGAAGTTACCGTAATCTCAGATTCGGTAAAATTTGTTGTGTTAATAGTTAATATAACAATTTTAAATATTAATGTTGGGATCATTCCGCACGTGCAACATATATATTTACGCGTTTAGAGTTTCGCCGAAACAGAGGTAAACAAATATACACACGCGCAGTCGTTCGATGTTCGGGGAATTGTTCGACGCATTGTTGACATGCGCAGTTCAAACGACAGAATTTAATGTAGGCTTTATTAACAGTTAACGAACGCTCCTTGAATGTTAAATATTCAATAATATTGGAGAAGTTGTCCGTGTCTAGTGAAGAAAGGAAAAGCGATACATGTCAAGAAACAAAAAAGTTATTGTATTTTTATTAACAACTGCAAAATATAAGATTTTGTGCCATCAGGTGCTTCGTTTATCGAGCAAATTTCGTGCATCTTAAAACTTTCAGCGAGAAAGTTGTTCATTAAGGTATAAACAAGTTTTCTGTAAAGTTTCATCTTGATTGCGTTAATAGTTTAAACGTAATGAATATTTAAAGTCGGCAGCGGCCGACTGACGTGTGCCGCGGCTCTAATCGCGGTGCAACTACCAACTTTAATCATTCATTACTTTTAAACTAATAATGGAATGAAGATGAAACTTTCCAGAAAACTTGTCTATACCTTGATAACAACTTTCTCGCTGAAATTTTCCGGATACTCGAAATTCGCACGATAAACGAAGCACTTGAAGTTATAAAAAACTATATTATGTAGTTCTGTAGAAAAAAGTTAATAACTTTTTTGTTTATTGACATATATCGCTTTTCCTTTCTTCCCTAGACGTAGAAATCTCTATCGATCAATTTTGTTTTTTATTCGTTTCAAAATTCTCAAAATTGGCTGTGTTATCGCGAGTTGAAGTAAAAACTTTTTACGAAACAGCCGCGCCATAGCCAGTGCTGAGAAGACACCATACTCAGCTGTTTAGTTCCATTCGCTTTGTATACATGAGGAAGTTTACAGTGCCGCTTAGGAAATATTATTAAACTTCAAAATCTAGTTTTCTCCGTGTAGATTGAGTAGTAATAAACTTTTTATATTCACTCTGTAACTTGAGTTGTTCTTTTAAAAACGTATTATTCCTCCTTGCAATTGTCCTGTTGTGTATCCCCGAGAAATCTATTAGCCTGACATTAGATATCTTTAAGATGTCCTTCTTCCTCCAGATGTCCAATAATAAAATGGAAGTCCCAGAAGTTATTTCTAATATTTCCGTTAATTTTTTATGAATAATTAGTATGATTATATCTTCCTACACTCTCAGCTGTCCAAGACTTATGCGGAAGTTTTACCGATAATCTTTTGTAAAATCATCGAAACAGATTTTACAGATTTTTGGTGAACCATAGGCCCATGGAGTAAAATATTGGTAGTTAAATATTCATATGCATCATACCGACTTACTATTTTTTACTTCATTGCATATCTTTGAGACATTGAGGGATATGAATGACACTCTGCCATCTTCTCGCTGCCCCAATCTGTGATCAAAAAAAACAAATCTGTAAACCATAACTTTCATTTTCGTCTTCTTTACGAAGACATTCAGTATTTTCCATAAGATTGAATCCCGAACTCTTGACCAACTCAGTAAATTAACGACTACGTGTACGAGATATTCGATCACTCTCGAAAAATCAACGTCTCCATTTGTTCATCCAGTACCGTAAGCTCGCATTTTTGTATATATGCATTCGGGGCCCCGAACTCGTTGGCCGATTTTGATCTCCCGTCAGCCTCGTAAAAGTATCGGTCTCACCTTCTTGGCCCCCTTTGCTTACCCCTCCGGCCCCTCCCTGTACCCCCTTCTTTTTTCGCTCCTGCATTTCCTCGTTACCGGCCGGGCGACGCGCCCGCATAGAGAGGCAAGAGGGCTTGATTTACGATATGCGCTCGTTTCTTCGGCGATCCATCGAGAGAGTAGAAGAGAAAAAAAGGAGCTCGCGTCGTTTATTTAAAGTCACTTTCGACAGTCGCCTCGTTACCCGACTGAATTTACGAGGTGCTCCGTACGCGCGCTCGCGAGATCGCGAGCGGAACAAAAGGAGCGTTCCATACGCGAAATTTATCGATCTATCGAAAAATCCGGTCTTGAGTGGAGCGTTTCTCCTACCCATGAGAGGTTCCAGCTTCGTTTTCGACGTTATCCACTTTTTTGGCTCTTTTTTTTTCAGCACCAGAAATTAGCAAAGTCGAGTAATGACGACACGTGGTCCATGTTGTATTATCGGAATTAACAATGATCGGTAACGTGATTGTGGAACAACAACGTACAGTGTTCCTAGATGAAAGAGTCAGGTCAACGATGCATGACGTTAGATGTTTAGGTAGGATCATCATTAATGGAGGAATTATTAATGAACATCAGAAAAGTTGGTTAGTCAAGGAAGAGGAGCAAAAACAAAATCGGCATCTTTGAGTTGGTTGGTAACGAAGTGCGTGTTACAAACGGTTCGGAATTTTAATACAAATACACAAACGAGTTGCATCCTCCATATGTATGTCCTAACCGTTCCGCTCTTTGCAGCGAGGGAACTCTACGACGACGAATCGATTATTATTCCAGAATTCGATTTCTATTAAAGCCAACAAATCGCGAAGCCGAGTAAATAATGAGACCGACAAAGTGAAAGAAACAAGGCGCACGCTTGTACCCTGAGGTTTCGATGGAACGGTCGAGCGATCGATAGATCCAAGGATCGATGGTTGGAATGAGCGGCGTAAACAGACACGGAGCCGCTGTAGGTGTCCGTACCTTGTCAGCGTCCAGTCCCCACCGACGACGGCATGCGATCCTCTGGATGTCGCAAGTTCCGAAGCAATCTTCGTCGGTAACCCGTGTCCCACACGCGCCTTTGACACGCGGCTGTCCACGCATAGAGGAGCAGCATTAAGCACCGATCATGGAACCCCTTCCGCGCTGATGGGGCCCCGATCTGAAGCGTCGGGAAGGGCGAGAGTCGTTTCGACCCACGCGATTAACTTAGCATCCGCGACCAAAGCCACAGATCGATCTGTCAACGCGATACTGTCGAACCGACAACACCGAGTAGCTTGGTTAGCATCCAAATCCGATTTCTTCCTTGGTAACGTAAAATAAGCTTCATGACCTAATGTATCCCAAAATGATGCGAGAATTTGTTTTTACACGGAAAAATAAGTCTAGTTCGGACTACCAACTGCTTAGTATAATACGAAAAATTGGTTAGGGCAACCAAGGGAACAGTTACGCTAACTAATTAGTCAGTTAGTAAGCAATTTGATTTAACTACAGGGTCTATCTAAAGGAAACGTTCACATAAATATATGAAGATCAAAGTTGGAACTGCCACTTGTTTCAACGTTATTTTTCTTTCTTCTAGCGGTCACAAAGGACGAAAGATGTAATTCTTTTTTCCGTTAGTCCATTATATAGGCGTGACCTTGGAAATCTTTATAGGGTTCATTTTCACTCTAAAAAATCTATTTGACCTTGAAATGACCTTCGAATGAGAAATAAAATTTCACATTTTTTTATTTTTCTGTTCACAAATTTAAGTTTTCACTTCCACTTAGGTTTCAGTTGACTTTTTTATTTCTTAGTGAAATTGGGTATTTGGTTGCAACAACTAATTGTTTCCACTTGAATTTCTTGATATCTTCATCGAACTTGCGTTTTTCATTAATTGCCAAAGTTGCTTTTATTTTTTCATTCATTGTTAGTTCCGGATTCATGATCCATGGATTCTCAGTCCATTGTACAATATGTTCCCAAACAGCACAATCCGTCCCGGGATGTCCTGGGGAGCTCCTAAGGACGTGCTGGGATAGTTTTGTGCTGTTTGGGTTCATATAAATGCAGGAAATAAAATTTCTGGCATAACGTTTCCGAAAATAAAAACACGATAAATTCTGAAATGGAAACGTCATTTCCACTATAGTAAAGATGTTTCCCGTATTGTAAAAAATATGTTATTTCTGAATAGTTTCACAAGCCTTGGCATTTAATAACGCGACATTTAACTTAACATTTTCATTTAATAATAGGGCAGAATTAATTGATGATCATTGAACTGAAATTCAGGAAATGGACTTGCACTATAAGAAAAAGTCAAAATTTTATTTGGAGTAGTGGATATAATTTCCGAATTACAATCTTAAATATAAGCAACAATCTACTACTGAATGAATACAAATATCAGTACTGAAATAATAAAGAATCTACTGCCACAATCCTGTACTGTTATACGTTGGTATCAGCTGAAACTCAAGAGTGAAATGTTTAAGTCTGCCATTAAGCACCGGACTAAGAAATGATTTCATTTCAGCAGTGAAGCAGAAAACAGATCAATTACGTCAGGCTGGTAGTACTCGTCTTATCTAGATTCGCATTACTCATTTCGGCAAGTTGAAAGCAAATTGGCCCACGACATGAGCCTCCGTATACGTGAAAGCATTATATACGTAGTGTCCGGTATTGGTGAACCGGACTTTCCAGAATAAATACCTGCACATATTAGAGCAATCGTAGGGTGCTACATTAGTTGAAACAACTGGCACTATTATCGGAAAGTAGCCGTGCACCAGTGTTATTTGATTTTAATAAATATACATCTTGTTATATCGAAGCTACAAAGTTTATCAATACTACATAAACGATTGCTGCTAACCAGTTTCTCGTCAGACATGGAAATATATAATTCATGCTGGAAACCGTAAAACCGAAAATATTGTGTCTAGACTCGGATTTATCATTGTAAAGACTATAATTAGTATCCTACACAGCTAAACATTGTTTTTTATGATTTGCTACTATTTTAAGATTGCTAATTTAAACCGACACTTTTATTATACAATATTAAGGAAAAGGGCTTAAATAAAACTCTACAGTATTAGAAGAGAATTTACATTTTATTAATATATTGTAATCAAACTGAAGTATAATCTGATAATTCTTAAACAACATCGTAACCTAATATCAAGTTTTCACAAAATGTTTTATATAGCACTTAAGTTTCAAAATATTCTTATACAAATGCCATTGTGGAAGGGCAAGATAACAAGATACTATCTTATAAAAAAATCAATGCTATCATTTTTGCATAAAAAAGCTTTTTAATCATTTTTAAACTGTATTTTATTTCTTAACAAAAGGACCCACTACAACTTTTTAAAAATTTGTAAAACCACAAGACGTATTGAACATTTGACAGAACATTTAGTAAATCTTAACATTAATTTTCCTCTATGAGCAAAAAAAAAAGGATACCATACATTCAATTTTTTTGAAACTCTTTATACTAATGTAATTTGGTGCGCTGATTCGGAATTTCATAGTAAAAATTATGGACCAGGTCATTTTCAAGGTCAAAATACAAAAACTGAATTATTTACGTTTCTCTATTCCTGAAAATAAAAATCAAACGAAAAAAGCTTTAAACAAACCAAGATCTATTTCAGTAACGAGAGCGGTGGATGTCAAACTGAAAGTTATTGAGCATCGCAATCTCACCTAGTGGCGACAAGTCTAACTATATTGGAGGGGAATCATCGACTAGATTCCTCTTATATTTCGAAAAAGGGCATTCAACCTTTTTTGTAGATAATTTTATTCTCTATCTTTTTTGTTTGAAATTTTTCTCCGTCCGATTTGTATTTTTGGAGTAAATGCAAAAAACACAAATAAAGCGTTTTTTTTAAATATCGACTTTGAAAATGACCTTGTCATCATATTTCACTATGAAATTCGTAATCATTGCATCAAATGACGTAATTCAATGTAGTTTAAGAAAAATTGAACGTGACGAGCTTCAAAAAATTGATCAAACAAAGAAATAAACAAAACTACTTCAGATTCCTCTCCAGTAACTTCATAAACATATAATATAGCAGGTATGGTCCAAAGAACTTTTCATTCATTCTTTATCGTTTTGGGTGATTAATGACACGAAATTTTAACTCTGTATTATTGGCAAAATAATCATACTTAAAAATAACGTTCTGAACGTCAATAATTCAAAATTCCAATAATATATAACAATAATAATTTTGAATATCTCCAATGAAATTGAATATGTTCAATTTTTAGGTTATTTATTAGATCAAGTATGACCATTTAAACGTAATTATACGCATGTTTATATATATGGAAAAAAACCAAACATTTGTATCGACAGCCAATATCAGGATAAATTTGCAAGTTTAATGATTAATTTTAATGTGTATAATTAGTTATAAATACCCAAATTTTATATAGCTGCGTATATTTACACAGTTTAGTGACATTGAATTCGAGCTTGAGCTTGTCCTCCAAGGGCATGTCAAGGTAAATTTTGTTTGCAGTATATTTTCCCACTTGGTTCCTTGGCTTCCCCGCCCATCTCGTTATATTTACCAAAACAAGGGAGGGTCGCTTCTCCCACTCCCCTCGGTCGCGTTACGTTAGTGACGTTACAGCAGGCCCTTTCTGAGGTCCAAGCCCGCAAAGTGGGGGGGGGGGGTAGAGCGGCGTCAGGCAAATATGCTGGGACATAAATATAGCGAGACGCAAATATACCGCGAATCTACCGTACATATACATCGTAATAGCAAATTGTCGTATCTTGGTAATAAAAAATCGTAATTGAACTCTGCGACTCTTACATTGAAGATAATGAATAGTAATATCTGGACCAACTGCAACAAAAATCCTTAAAAATGTTGTGACTTCTGTACATAACCTTAAAAGTATCCGAAAACAACAATTTTTGGTTACATAACCTCAAATATTTGAAAATCCTGACGTGATAGGAGAATTCTAGTCCAAGATTCGTATTCTACTAAAATATTACTTCGCAAATCATACTTCATTTTCGAACAACAAAACCATGTTGGTATGTGTTATGATATGTATAATTGGTTTTTATATTTATTTCTTTTTTGTCTCATATATAACATTATATATAATTATGCTCAAATAGCCATACGTGATGATTCTAGCATGAACCTTCGCAGTGGCACTTTCTTCTTATACTTTAATCAATATGTTAAATAAAAATGTTTAATCAGTTACTAAACTAACGAAAATATATAAACGAAATCTTACGTAAACGCGTCGAAATCTTTAACACGTCTCACTTTCAATCTCTTGCAAAGTTGCTAGGTAGTTTAACGCAGTATGAAAACGGAATCAAAAAATCAATTTGCCGGAAGCGTACAAATCGTAAATTCTCACATTATCGGAATGAAACCTTCGTGGCTGGCTTCGCGCCGATAATCAGCAGACCTGTAATGAGTTGACACTCATTATTTAAATTTCCAACATACAATGAGTCTCGTATTTCTCGCCCTTCGCGTTAGGGCGCCGCTATTTTTACCCGAGCGCGGGAAAGAACGGGTTAAAATACGCTCTTTTAAACCGCAACATGACCCACAATTTGCATGTCCTCTTTGAAATAATGCGATGCAATTTCGATATCTCAAGATTACGCCCGCGGGCTAACTCGTAACTAGCGAGCCTCGCGCGTAACCAATCATTTCGCGCATCGCATTTCTATAAAAATAAAACAAAAATCAGCAATAATACAGAAACGAGATGTTACTAAAAACGTGTATTAACGATCATTGGGCGAGTGTTCTCGATCTAAGTGGAAAATTTGAGCTCGCTACCTGACCTCTGACCTTGGGAATTGGTACCGTTTATGAAGGTCGTAACGCGTCAAAATATTAAATCCGATTTTTCATCAATTACTTGGTAGCATCTTGTTGATGTTGTAAAATATCTACACTACTAGATCAAGATGTTACTAGAGATGAACAATCATACGATTGACCCAATGATTACAATTAACGTAGAAATTTAGACTCACTCCGTGACCTCTGGCATTGCTACCATTTCTAAATGTCGTAAAATACAAAAATTTGAACTCAAACTTCGTGTAAACTACTTTGGTAGCGATTAACTCGTTGTTTATGTAGTAAAACATCGGATTACATTTCATCAATTATCACCGAAGCATTGTTTATAGGATTGGATTAGATCATCCGTGTCCTATAAGTACTCGACAAGATCGGGTCTCGGGAAGGATATACTTGTTTTTTTTTTCTTTTTTTTTTTGAGCTAAGATAAACTGTACGGTTAACGCGATTCGCACCGACGCCGACGCGTTCACCTGCATGACGTGGCCGCTCAGATCGGATCTGATTGCGTGTTGGATTTGCGAATGAGCGTCAAGATCGTAGGTGTCGTCGTGAGCGTCGCGCGACTAGTGCCGCTAGGTGGGGGTGATTGCTTCTCTCCGCTGGTGTAAACTGAACGATGACGCGTAAACCTCACTTTTACCGAGAAGAGATTACACGCTTGATTGACAAATGCTTAAGCCGAATAGGAAATTACGTCATACTAGACGCCAGTCATTTTTTTTCCATTAATTGTTTCTTTTTCACTTTTTTTACCTCACGTCGGTACTTGTTAATGGCATCAGCGATCCGTATGTACGAGATCAATGTTTTGATTTCTTAAGCTACTGGTGAACAAATCGACGAGCACGTATGGACATTTCAAAATGTTATTGTATTATTATATTCCTTTATTGAATTCCTTCTACAATTTTTGTTTTATTAGCAAGACTATGTTCGCAGGTTATGATTTTTTTTATTAAGACTTAAAAGAAATGTCACGTGACAAATTCAACTAGCGATGGATAGTTGAGCCACAAGTAGTAAAAGGAACTACTGTTTTAGTTAGACAAACATTGTTGATGTATTAGGTCAGTTACTAAAAACACAAAAGAAGAAAACGATCAGAAATATGTGCTTACTATGCGAAGCTACAAAAAAAATGTAGTTTTTAATCATTTGTACATACATTGATGATTTTGATCATTTTATACGGCCGAAAAAACTGCATTTATTGTTGTTAAACATTGTTGATGTTGATGATTTTACTATTTTTATTATTGTCATTAAATTTAGTTAAACTGACGCAATTGTTGAAGACTTAGTCAAGTTAACTTCTCATTGGTATATATTCGTACCATATTCAATATTTGATTTAACTTTTATAAAATGAAATAAATCAACAAACATCAAATTCTTTTTCAGATCTCTGCAAGCTAAGAAAAAATGGTAAATTACGTTATTCAAGTATAATTATTTATAAAAACAGGTGCAACATTGGTAAATAGTGAAAAAAAATTATTCAGTTCACTTGAAATTGGTTACTTGTGGGTTTCTGCGTTCCCTGATTGCGAATTCGGGATCAGATTTCAAATATTCAAAGTTCTTAATTCCAGTTGTTCAGTATCATTTCATAGGATAGGGTTGTCCTGAACAAAAACGATGTTTTATGAAAATGACCGGTAAAACGATTACGGCTTTTTGTTTCAGCTATTTGATGGTGCCAAAATCTGTTTTGAATGAAACCCTACCTGACCATTAAATGATTTTTCCTGCATTTTATCCAGTAAAATTTTGCACAATTAGTTTCTGAAGAGTACTTGCATTAGAGTCAAAACGATAAACATATGCAATTTTTCCCATCCGAGAAAATATCCCGACCTTTTAATATTCAGAAGACATGTCAATTTAATTATGAAACTGAAAGTTTTATCGATATTTTTGTATAGGGTGCGGATCGAAAAACTGACAAATCAAAAGACCGACAGGTCAACTGCCGACAGTAAAAAAAACCGACACAAACTGACTCTCCGTTTGTAGATGTGTGTATTTTTTTATATGTCAGCTTTTTACTGTAGGCTTTTCGACTTTCGGTTTTTTGACCTCACGGGTTTTTGACTGTCGATTTTTTGACCGCACGGGTTTTCGACTGTGGGTTTTTTGACCTAACGGGTTTTCGACTGTCGGTTTTTCGTCCTGCACCCAAAAACATATGCGATGACTTTTTTCAATAGGTTTGTTGCCTAATATCCGAATGAAAAATACCTGAAATATGGAATTTTTCAACCATTTCATTGGGTACACATTGAAAATTAATTTTTCAACCATTTCATTGGGTACACATTGAAAATTAATTTTTCAAGCTCTGTTTTATTTATTATGTCCATTGTTAAAAATATACATCAATGAAGTAATTAATTTTTACAGATCCACCGTTCCCGATTTGCTGCACTGCTAACTTAAAAATTATTGGTCAGCACGACATGATATTTTTAGTATTTATTAGAGAAAAGAATACATTTTGTAAGTAAATGCGGTGATATTCAGTTGAGATTTTATCGTCTTTGTTTAATACCACGATTTTTTTTATACACTAAATACCTGCAAGTTTAATACATTTAAAAAATTTTCATTTAATAGTTTTCCCATGATTTAGTCTTTTTTATTGATGTCAATCTAGTCGTCCCTCTAGAAGTTTTCCTTAGAAATTTTAAAATAATGTGTTGATAAATCTGAATTTATCTCGAAAATCACAGTAAGTTACGAATAAATAATCATATATTTCTTCGAAAAACAAATAAAGTAGCAGAGCATTTATGATAATAAGTGATAATGTCGTTACTTTTAATATGATATATTAATTAACTGGAAATGTAAATGAAACATTTAGGATTTTATGGTAATTCCATTTTATAATGATGACATTAACATCTTAATTCATCTAGATATAATTCAGGAAATCTAATAGTGTTTTATTATTCCACTTCTACGCATGACATATCTGATGGATGTCAAGCTAACTTCTTTCCTTCGTGTCAATCAAGCATATTAAATCTATAAATGAAGAAAAATATTATCTGGATGGTCTTTTAAGAATCATGAAATAAAAAGGACAATGAAGACCTCAAATCTAATCTTAACTTAGATACGATTATACTAAGATTTACTTACTATTCTTAAAATTAACTGCTTGCAAACCTCTAAAATAATTTTCTAAACGTAATTAGAGAACGCCATTATAAATAATATTGCTTAGGTCACAATTGTAAATTTCAGTTTTCAAGTCATTGAAATACAGGAATTGAAAGACTTAGATTATTTATTAAATAATGAACATAAAAGTACAACGACCGTTTCAACCCTTTACTGTATAAACGGCGTTGGGATTTCCAAATTTATTATACAGAAAAATATCCAATTGGCTTTAGATTTTGACGTATTGAATGCCAAACGGGTAATAAATGTGATTTCAGGCGTTTTGGGCACCTATTTACAGTACAAAAAATGCTTGTTCTTCCACCAGTAATGAGTGAATTCTGATTTATTCCGCAGAATCCAAATATGTACGACAAAATATTTATGTAGACCTAGGTTCTGACAAAATTGAAGGTCAAAGGGGTCAAAGATCATATTTTTGGACATTTTTCACATTTATATTATAGAATGAGACGCAAAAAATGCAGAATGGGTGTTAAATGCCTGAGGAACTTTTTGAAATTCGAATCGGGTTGGTTAGTCTTCGAGAAAAAAAGAAAAAAATATCCTAAAACACAATCTGATACCCTTTTGATTTATTCAATTCAATTTGGTCACAAACAAGGTCCAGATCAATATTTTGGCGTATCTATTTGGATTCTGCAAGAAAAAAAACCTATCAGAATTGATGTTAATGGTGGAAGTGAATAGACGCTCAAAAATGCCTAGAATCGATGGTTTACTCATGTGACCTTCAATATCTCCAAAACTAGAGCCAAATGGCTATTTTGGCGGTCATATTTGGATTCTGGAGCAAAAATCCTATCATAATCGTTCCATGCGTCCACATTTTCTCTATAGAATTAAAAAAAAATTAATACATTAATATTTGACCAATTTTTGTGATCGCTATTTCAAATGGTATACCTAAAATGATCGAAAAGTGATGTTTAATGTTGGTTAAATATTGAAATAAACTCACTTTTTCTGTAAGATGTTTGTTTAATGTAACTTTCACTATGATATTTGTTTCCGAGCATCTTCTAACGTATTAACAGCACGTTCCTGACAGTGTTACTTAAAAATTATTATTTTACATTTTATGATTTATCTGAATTTCCCTATCACGTACCATTTTCGAGAAAAGTCAGGTTAAATGAACCAAAATACGCGTTTTTGTCCGTACTTCGATTTAGTTTACAGCAAAAAATTTAACAAAAGACGTTTTTAATCCGTTTGGAAATGATACTGCCTTTGTCAGAAGTAAATTCTCTTTTCTTACAAAAACAATCGAAATATGATTCAAAATGCACATTTTGCCATATTTAATCACGCTTTTTAAAAAAATTTTTCGAAATGGCAGAATAACTCTGATAGCGCCATCGCTTTCAGCTTGAACAATTCATTTGGAAATGACACTGCGATTTTCAAGAGAAAAATTAGTGTCGGACAGTGTAATTAGCAGATTGCATTCCTCTGCGTTATATGATAAAACAAGAAATTTAATGAATTATCTGAACTTACTTTTTATGTCTGAACTATGCAGAGAGAATTAAAAAGTTAATAGAACTATCAAGGAAAAGTAGAAATAAGATAATATTAGGAGTATTAACAACGTGAACAATTTTTTCCGGATGTAAATTTTACAGTTCAGAACATCCTAAATTATACCTAACAATCATTATTTTAAATATGACCAGAGGTTATTTTTGTTTAATCAATGTTATTACATTTCTTTTAATATTCACGAATGTAAAATCAAAATATGTAATAGTATATTTTCTAAATAAAACTATCGTGATCGATCTTCTGCTCCGTTAAAAAATGACTAGAAAGCGATGTCTTAATAAAAATGCTTTATAAAAGAAACTTAACTGAATAAGCCTCGTATAGTCTTCAAAACCTCAAGAAAAAAAAAATTGAAGCGTTGTAAAGATCTCAAAAATAATCCAAGAACGTACACATTTTGTTTTAGTTTGACTTCCAAATGCATATACTGCATATTAGGTCATTAAAGGGCCAATAAAAACGTGCAACATGAAAATAAAGAACTCACGATAATTTGTAAAATGTAAATCAGAAAATGCGAACAAAAAGTAAACGAACAATACAGAGTTCCTTCGAAAGGCCTTCGAAAATGAAACGTCAGACTTCGCAAAAAACATCACACATATACGGACACATAGATCGTAAACCATCGAAGTTTATAAATATGAATGAAACGTATTAATTACGGATTATCACTGGCAAAGACGGATTTTCCCGTCCATTTTCCCGCGCCCGGAGTCCTTGAAGGGACGCAAACATTGCAGGTGCGAAAGCGTTCGACTGACATTTCCAATAAATTCACGCGAGCTCACCTTAACGAGTCGTTGAAGGTTTCCTCGTGAAAATCCCGAAGCGCAGCGCGAAAATGCGTCCATTTCGCTGGCGATGCCAGGCACGTAGGTGCTGTGTGTTTCTTTTTTTTTTACCAGAGTAAATGTCGCGCAATCGCCCCGAGGAGGCTTTCGTTCTTCGTGCTCGGGGATTAATTGCTGACTAAGGAAAGCAAGGTTGTCTTAAATACTTTTTGCGGATGAGTCAGCCCACGCGTCGTGAATTCGCCAGTTCCATTTTTCTACAGATGATAACTGGATGATAAAATTTGTCTCTCGATTCAACTTTGATTTTATTAAGATACGTATAGAAAGTCTACCGAGGGTTTCTGAAAAAAATATACCGACAGTGTAATCATCCATAGAGAAAAGGAATAACAAATTTTCTTATATACCCCTAAAATGTAATTATATGGCCAAATAGTTATTTTTGTCTCAAGGGCGAAAAATGGAGTTTTACGCCCCGACTATAGAACCCGAGAGACGGCAAAGTCAGCTACAGGTTCATGATGGTGAAAATTTTACGCCTGAAATGCAGTAGGCGTAAAATAGGCGTTTTAAGCCCTGAAATGAGGCCGTAAAATGCCCATTTTGCGTATTTGATACATAACAAAAATAACTGTTTGGCCATATAATTAGATTTTAGTAAAAAAAAAATTGTATCTTGTTTCGTATGAATAACATAACTACTCTAATTTGTATCTGAATTACAACTTTTTTTTTTATTTTGAAAACTGAAAATCTTACCTTCCGACTGTTAATGTCTTATTTTGATATGGGTATTTCTTTTTTTCCCCATTATTTTCAACTTTCACAATATTTTTTCGATATTATTTCATCCTGGAGAATTTTCTAATAATGTATTTAAAGTAAATTTAATGCCTCGCTGAAAGCTTTTTTGCTGGTTAAACATTCATAAGATTATGTGAGTTTTAAAACTATTGAAATTTTTCGCTGAATTTCATCGTGGGCCGCTATTATTTATCCTATTTATTAACGATTTGTGTCCTTTGTTAAAAAGTCTTTTATTAGAAGACCTTCATCACTTTTGTATTCTGATGATCTGAAAATCTATTTTTCTATTAATTTACCAGCTGATGCATCTAACATGCAGAAAGATCACATTTCCTTACAACATTGGAGCATCAGAAATGAGATGACTATAAATACAGGCCAGTATAAAAGAAATGATAAAATTTTACAAATCGCAAGGTCTATTTGTGTTTTCATATTAAATAGATAGCCAACAGCTTGAAGTAAGTCAGAAAATTAGGGATTTGGGTGTACGGCGATTCGATGCTGTTCTACAGTGAACATTTACACATTATATATAATGTAATTAGGTCCGTGTGTCGGTCTTTTTGAAAAAATAAAATAAAAACCAATTTTATTAAAAATGTATTTATTTACTACGTTTCGGCCTCTTGTGGAGTATCTTCAGGACCAATTTCAGCTTTTTAAGGTTAAGAGTACGCTTAACACGTCAGTGAAGACAATGAATTTTTTTCTTGGGATTTTCGACGCTAAATCAACTGCATCTAGTTATGCAAGAGTTTCAGCAGTAAAAATAGAGGCTCTTTTCTTGATACTTTTAACTATGTTGATGTCCAGATCTTTGCCGCGTAGCTTCGAAGCGACCTAACTATTTAACTAGCGCTACTAAACAGCTATGAACACTCCATTAATATGTATCTCTTATATCTGTAACTTACATTCACAGCATTCTAATTCTAAAAGGGATTCAGATTACTTAAAAATAAATAAAAAGAAAATCGAACTATTCAATCAACACATATCTTAAACGATGTTCTGCTTATCAAAAACATTCTCACAGGAAAAGTTCCATCTGCTGGTGTGAGGGGTCTATTCTTGTAGCAGATGTCAGTCCATACACATTGTACATCTAGGGTAGTAGTAGTTGAGATGAAATGTCAAATCCAAATTCTATTTTAACTCAACAATTTTCAAATTGACTAGAAAATGGAACTCCCTGTCAATTGAGATTACCACAGAGTGGCCTAACTCTTCATTCTTTAAGAAATTCAGAGATCTTAGTTTTACGATTGTAATGTCCATCTATCTCCTCGTTGGCTGCATGTGATCATTGATCATACTAGAATGTGAAATGTGAACATTTGGCATTCTATTTACAAACACAATGCCAAAAAATTACTACATACCTTTAAAAAGAGGTCCTGACATTTGAAATTTTCATGCTAAGCGGTTTTTTAAAACTTAAGCACCTCCAAAAATAGCTGAAATGAACCAGAATTCACCTGTCCATCGAAATTTAGGGTATCGAAATAAGAAAGTATTAACATTTTCCGACAAATGGGTCATCATTTTCTACCAATTAAGAACCAAAAAAAGAACAAAAACTCTAGCAGCATCATTTTTAATGGTATTGCATATATATTCTAAAATTCGTCTTTTTCGTTTTTTCATTAAAACTAAAGTAAACTGAAAACTAAATGATTATTGAGTAATCACTTTTTAATTAGTAGAAAATAACAAAATTAATCGAAGAATATTGATTTTACTTTTAGATTACATTAGGAAAAATCGAATTTCTTAATCTTTACAAATAAAACAAGTTCTGAATTAAAATAATGTATATAGTGAGTTTCAATCAAAATAATAAATCATTTTGAGAATGTATTTCATTGCAAAAAAAGCCGTTAGTGCAACTGTTTAGTACTGAATTATAATATATCAGATGAATTTTTACACGATATAAACACCGACATCACCAAAGATGAGACAAATGTTAAAAAACTTTCACAAATTTGTAAAGCTGTCAATTAATTTGTAAATTCATTTATTTTATGAGCAGTATCGAGATAAGAATAGTGATTAATATTTATTCATTTTTTACAATAATGTCGGGTCGCCAACATTAATTTTCAAGGCGCATAATGAAATTACACGCATATTAATCTGGATCGTCAATAAATATTCAAATATCGCCGAAACTTAAGCGGATCATAAATTAAACTGCTGCGATTAATATTGTCGGGCAGAAGTTTGAAAGGTCATTAACGCATTATTTAATTAAAAAATTCATTGATGTTTTATATAAACATGAGGTCTTAGTAGTCCCGTCGGATTACTTCCAATTATTATTAACGTGCGTGCGTCGTTAATCCGATATTTTATTAATGTTTATATCGCATCATGTCGGAACCGCGTTTACGCGCAACGTTAATCATTCAGTATTTTAAGATGACGAGGACTTTCGGTTTTTATAAGATATTTAAAGTGGTTGTGCTAGATAGAGTTCCTTTAGTGAATTCTTCTTAAACCCAGTGTTGAATTTTGATTGCGATTATGTGGATTTTGATAAATGAACAAAATATATTTTTACTGATGCACTGGATATTGTTTCATAGAATTATTTGCTAGTAATTTGTGCAGACAGCTCAAAAAATTGATGTGGATTTTGTGACCATTCCGAAAATGGTATCTCAAATACTAAAATCAATGGAATAAACTATGCAATTTTAGAGAGAAAGAGTGAGGGGGAGGGGCAATTTTGCTCAATTAGACTGATTCATCACGCCTTTAAACCTTGTACTCTCTTAAGTTGAAATATTAAAACTCACTGAGAAACAACTATTTAGACTTTTCACTGTTTCAAAATTCAAAGCACAGTACAGTTATCAATCTATTACAGCCAGACTTCTTCTGACACATTGCGAAGTATAACAGCTTGCAGTATGACATGTTGTGAAACATAATCATTATGTTGACTCAACAAAAATCTGTTTCTACAACAGGTAAATAACTTGTGATGTAAAAGCAGACAATTGAACTAGTTCAATGCTTTTTCAGTGAGCAGAAGTCTGAATAAAGTTTTTTTTTGTATGGAACAGACTTCGTGGGTATCGAGTCTTCATTGAAATTCAAGAAATGGACATCGAAAATTGTTCTTCGATGATGATGATATAGTTCCGGAAAACGAAAATGAATTCAGATGTCAAGAATCCCAATTCAGCGTTATAAATACGAAGGCAATTTGATTCATCAAGAATGACATGAATCAAATTTCTAAATTCGGATTATTACTTTCCGCATTCATATTGGTTTACTGGGGTTGAAATCGCATCCTGATAATAATTATGCCACTTTTGACAGACTAAATTTGGATGTCCCAAGTCAGTTTTGGGCATTCAATTACGAGGATAAACGTTTGAAAAATTTGCAGACCATCCTCAAAAATCTGGAATGGAATCCTCAAAGCAGATTCCATCAACGCTGACATAATTGATGAGGAACCAAGCTTTTCCATTATCAGCTAATTACCAACGACGAAAATAAATAATTGTTGGGCAAACGACACACTTACGCAACTTGTGGCCGAACATGTTATTATTTTTGTTCCGAGTTGTCGCACATATCTCAGGACATTAAGAGACAATTACTTTGACGTTATTACATTAAGGTACTTTTGCAACACTGATTTAAGTGCGCGCGCCGAGTGTTGTGTATAAAATTGAAATTACTCGTGCTAACTTTCGTGCAAGCAATGCCGAATTCAGCGTGATTAAGTGGAAACAAAGGAAGTCGGACGTAATGAGGTCCTGCCGCCAGGGTGAACCCGTTCTTTAATTTATTCCCTTGTTTTGTCTGAGTGCTCTCCCCGGGGCTAGTCGGGGCCAGAGGAGGAATATCCAGTTTTCCCGGACTCGCGTGCTCGACTCCTTTCGTCCACCCACTCCCGCGATAAAAATCCAACGAGAATGCCGACGCTTCATTCTCCTGTTCCGAATAACGCGACTTCGGCATATCGAAACTCGAAAAATTAAATAAAAAAAAACATACCTTAAGAACCTTAATGACGGCAATAATAAAACTGAAAGAAGCATTGACCTTTAGAATCCTACAAGAATTAAAGAACTCGCTCGTTTATTTTCGTCTTTTATTCAAAGGCTGATTTTTGTATACTCTTTATCGTCCAGTTGAGTTACTTTACTTTGTATTTTTGAGTTTTATTCGATCCGAATATATTTAGCGCAATTTGGAAAGAAAAAGGAGAAGACGGAGAGTTCAACGCTTGATGATGCACTGTCGCGTGAGACTTCGAACCAAGCATTAAAGTCTTTGATAACGCCAAATTTTTCGTGTAATTATATCCAGAAAAATCAACGATTTTGGTCAAATTATAAGAAAAAATCACATTGAGAGGGTAATAACGCTCATTTTAGGTCGATTTATTTTTTACTGATTTCTTCATTCCTTCGTTACTTCTGTATTCAACTGCATTCTTGTGCATTCTGTGTTATGTAAAATTATGTTCAATAAATCTCGTTTTTATATTTCCTGGTATATCAATGCAGTAGGCGAAAACTTTATTATATAGTTTTAAAAATAGGAAATGAATTTAATGATAGAAAGATATTTTTCTAACATAGTCGATTAATTTTATTAACATTCCATGAAAAATTTCGTATTAATTTAATTATGACTTCAATTACATGCAACAAATGATGCATTCATAGATGTGCACTCGAAATCTAAGTATAATCATACTTAGGACAATACTGTTTTTGGGCATGCAATTGTAAGGTTAAGATTAAAAATTTGAAAAATTTGCAGACTAACCTCAAAAATATGGAATGGAATACTCAAAACGGATTCCATCAAGGCTGACATAATTGATGAGGAATCAAGCTTAATTAATATTTATTCATTTTTTACAATACAAATTTTATAAAAGAGGAAAAATATAAAATCAGAAAATAGTGTATCCTTTGTTAAATTTTCAATTTTTTCATGGTTTATCGTAATCTTATTAAATACTATCTACCACCATACAATGTGCACCCTCAAAAACATAAGATGCAATGATTTCGAAATATTGTTTCATCATGCTCGTAAAATGGTGACTACCCAAACTGGAATAAGAAAAATGCATCCTGATGACGTTAACGGATTCAAGGTTATAGATGTCCTTAAAGTTCTGTCGCAACAGTAAAATTTGTTATAATTTTTAAAAGACTCTGGGTTATGTATCGTAATAAAAATGTATACTGTGCCGCAATAAAAAAAAATACCTGAATGTGATAAAATTTGCCGAAAATCGAATGAATTGGAAAATTTCGAAAAAAAGGACAAACATTTTTTGAAACTTTTGCGAAAGGGAATTTGTTGACAATTAATTTAAATTACATCAAAATTGTATAAAAATGCTGTCTCTTTCCGATATATGCTTGTTTTTTGTACACGTAATTGCGATGGCATTGCATGAATTGTACTTGATGTCGATCAGAACAGCATCTCTTTCTGATGAAAATCTAATCAAACAGAAAAATTCTGCGCAAAGTATTTTTTTTCTTACAAAAAAATCAATTTTTGTATTAGACGGACGTTATATTGAAGCCGCCATTTTGAATTCCGGCCATCTGACCTCGTATTCGTAATCAGTGACCACGAAAATACTTAAAAATATTAGCATTTTCTTGGGTGGATTGCCCAGAGTCTCCGGTTTGGAGAAAAGTTAAAAAAATTAAAAAAAAAAAACTTTCTCTTCCCTGTCAATGCAGTTTAACCGCCGTCAAACTTATAGAATTATTTGTCATATTGGTAAGAATTTATGGTAAAAAATTGATAGAAAAAAATGGGGCTTTACGAAAAAATGTGATTTGTTTATGTTTATTAAATCACCCCTCATTCTGTTAATTTTGCAGCTTTTTAAAAATTTCAAATGGGACTTTGAAGAGGACAAGATCTCCGAAAATACCTACAAAAAAAATTGATTACATTAACTAGAAAAAAAATTACGGGCGAATCAATGTTGTTTTAGTACTTTTTTAAAATTTCACCTTTCAAAGTTCAAATCCAAATAACTTGGTTAAACAAAATTTTTATGAAAAATAAAAAAATACGTTTCCCTTTATTTTTCATGGATATAACATATTTTAGGGATAGCTAATTCTACAACTTGAAGTTAGTTGGTCTGCATGATTTGAAATGGATTCCGCCCAAAATGTGGAACTAGTCCAATATAAAACGTTCCATAATTTGACTTATTTAGATCTGAATATTTCCAGATATTGGTCCATTTTGAACCCAATCATCTCGAAATATATTTTGTAGACTGAAACGTTGAAATATTTGATATTAATGTTTGTTATTCGGGTGTTATTAGATAATCCTGCGCAATACACTATCGCTAATTGAGTAAAGTCATCGGGGCCAATAACGGATCATGTTTATTAACTAACCCTTAAGATAATATTGATTATGCCTTTTTAGGTCTGATTCAAGTCATGATTACGTCATGAGGATGTTGACTATCGAATAATAAGGAATTCCAAAAAGTCTCAACTTCTAGTACAAATGATGATGATGTCGGACATAGAGATTGTAAATGAGAATGACTGAAATATTCCTTGAGCTGAAACGTTTCATACGAAAGTCTCTGAACGTCCTCTGAGAATATCCGTCAGTCACTGTCCCCTTTTTAAAATTGTGTATCCTTAACAAAACCCCTTCATGGTAATAAATAAATAAATACAATTCCCAACGTGTTGAACACGATTCTTTTATTGCTCCCAAATTTGTAAATACATTTTTTACCTCGTAGACGCCAGTTAAGGACGGTTTCGAAAACGACGCATTGTCGCACTCATTCGAGTTGATCTTCTCTTCAATTTATTGTTTCAAAACGAATCTTGACGGATGTCGGTAAATTTTCCACATGTTCCGCCTGCAGTAACAAGTTTCTCTTCCCATAACCGAATGTCACGCGGCGCACTTCATCTTCTTCAGGACGAAACGATATCACACGCCGTATTTTGCGACGTGGTGCAATTCAGCGCATAATGGTAAGTGCAATTAACAAGTAACAGCCACCGCGATTTCTTTTATGCGTTGCAATTTTATTTGTCAAATGTTTACGATATTTTTATTTCCTTAAATTTCACGATGGGTCCAGGGAGTGGGACTATCCCTTTCGCAAACCCGAGAAAGTGACGGACGAGGTCCATTTGCGATTTGGATGCGCGACGCGTAGCACACAAGGGCATGTCGAAAGCGCTGATTGCGATTTATAATATCGTCTGCTCGGCACGAAAAAGGGTCCTTTTCGCCATTGTCGAATTTGGGATTCCGTTTCGGCGGTGAAGCGAATCTCGGCGTTACTTTATATTTAGCGTTTGGTTCACCAGACGGCCATAAATACCCTAAACGTAACGGTGTTGCCAAACATTTTAAAAAGCACCCAACAACTTTTCAGCCAGAAAAACAGCTTTTTAAAGGAAAATTCAAATCGATGATGAATTGCGCAAAAGTTTTTGTTTCTCGAAAAACAAATGCACTGAAATGCTTCTCGTACCTTCGCAGCAGAAAAAAAGTGCGCTCGGAAAAATCAATTTATATAGAAACGCAGCAGCTGCACGATATAATTATTTATGTCATTATATATAACATTTGCGGCACGTCCAATAAACCATATACCACTCGTTGTGAAAAAGTGATTTTCCAAGATCTTAAGACGACGACGGCCGTCTGGCGTTTTTTTTTTCATCCGGTGCGGGGATTTAGAAAAATGCCTTATAGTTTCAGTAGTTAAAGGTAGTGGACTGCACAAGACAGGTTACCTTAGTCGGTCATTTAGCGTGAATGGTCTATTACGAAAGAATGCGCGCTATAAATGATAGCATACGACTGGAGGACTGCTCGGGGCTTCATAAATATTGCATTGACAACTGCGCATCTAAATATAAACCAAACGATATCGCTAGGGTCTGGCACGAGGAAACCTATGCAAATGTTTCATACGTCGATTTATAGACTTTCGTTCCGTCTGCCTGCCGTATGGTTTTCCTTCCCGCAGGTTCATTTCGTGGGTATTGGCTACGGATATAAAATGCCAGTACCAAGTAGTTAAGACCGGGATGCTTAGCGCCAGTAGTTAACGTCGCTTTCGAGCAATCTGGTAGGAACTGGTATTTAAAATGGGCATTCGCGCAACGAATCGGCGTCGAAGCGCAGGAATAATATTTAACGAATGGAAAGGCCAGTATTTAAACGGTCTTTACGTCAGACGTAACAGCTCGAATCAAAAGCTCGGCAAAATGGCACTTGGAGTGAAATAACGAATAGTTTCGACGGTATTTATGTAACTGTTTTTCATCTCTGGTGGAATGCGTAGTTTTTCCCTCCTTTATATCTGTCCGCGTGCGTTCGCGTAAAAACTCCTTTCACCGGGAAGTTAGTGCTTTTCTTCTGTTGTAAATTTTTCTTTATTTGACGCGTACTTTATTTATGCGTCGGGATTCGACACTTTGTCGCGGTTATTTCATTTCATCCTGGATTTGTATGCTCCATTCGATATTCAATGAAATCTTCCACGTCTATTTTGTTTACGTCAGGCGATAGAAGATGTAGTGGAGTTACGTTTTATTTTAGTATGATTGTATCCATGTTCGACTTCATTTCTGAAAATCTTTGTATAAAATTAGTGATCTGCTAATTTAAAATATGGTAAACAAATATATTTTAATAATTTACAGTATAATACACTAATAGCGTATGTTGAACGATGATGGATATGCGAAGCTAATGTTTGATGTTAGTAATACATCAAACATCATTAATATTTGATATTATTGTTTGTTTGTAAAAACAAACAACAGTAGGGCACCCTTCAAGGTCGGATATTACTATAAAGTTAATAAAATTTGGATTTGACAGTTACTTGGAACTTTTTTTTTCTAGGTTATATATTTTTACGTATTATTTGCCTTTTTGTCTATCTTTCAGAGACTGTTGTCTCTCAACTGTAAATCCTGTGTGATTTTACGTAGAGATATGAGGGATGCTCCCGAAGTCACGGATTTAATTTCTATTTTTTTTTCTTTCTTTTTCTTTTTCTTCTTTTTTGCGTTGTTTATTTCATGACTAGTTGAGTTTATAACTGTTTCGACAGCGCCTAGCATTTTGAGAATCCGAGCGATTACGACACAAGGTGTTTGAAATATTTATCTAACCATTCAAACTATAGCATTTTAATATCTAATGCAATTTGCAGATATGAAACCGTTAACTATATTTTAATTTTTAATTGCACCTACGTTAAATTTATAGACGTTTTAATTGTTAACTTTTCCTATAAATCTTATATAATACCTGTAAAATTACAGAAGTCTAATTGTGGATCATTTCATCACAAAAGAGATGATCCGAAATAATTAAGATTTGATGTTTGCACATCTTCTAACGGTTTTTAAGAAGTGATGATAAGAAAGACTTCTGTAACAGGTATTTTTGCAGATATCTTCGGAAAAACCTCCGGAAGACTTTAGGAGGCACATCCTGACTGAGACTACTTCTACATAGCGAAACCAATCTCGCACGATGAGGGACAATGCAACAGATGTCTCTATTGTTGGTACCCGATAGTTTTTCGCAAGCAGTATGATGTTGCTCCAATCCAAACTAAGACCTTCTTTGAAAATATGCGCATTACATACTGAGAGAAGTTTTAGACATCAACTGGTAGGGTTATAGCAGAGCAGAGATGCCCTGAGACTACGATCACCCATTTTGCACCACAAGTATTTCTACTAGCACGTCTGTAATCTTAAACTCCTCTCAGGAGTTCGCGAGTAATTAATTTCACTGTGAAACAGATGATCACAACTTTAGAGTAAAATCGGATCAAAATAGAAGCACTTTTGGATGTGACGGATTCCAATCGCATACATGCTCTTATTTTGATCTAATTTTAATGTAAAATTAATCAAAAGTTTGAACATTGAACTTAAAGACGCAAACTCGTGAGTGAGCGGACAGTTTTCTGACACTTTGATTCACTTAATTGTGTATTTAACAATAATTACTAGCAGATTTATATTATATTAAAAGATTTGTTATCTAAAATGTTCCGAACATTCTTTTCTTATTTTTATATCGAATCCCGGTATCGAATATCCCTTATTGGTCCATCAAATTTTAACAAGAAGCGTGTTTGAGTGGTTAAGATCGTGGTTTGTTATCCAGAGTACTGGGGTTCGAGTCCAGCTAGGTTATTTTAAATATTTATTTACATTTAATATAATTAAAAAAATGATTTATTTTTGCTCGAAAAGTCATCCAACTTTGGTCCTGGATTGTCTCAAAACTAGGATCTCATTTAGATCACTTTTGGATCCGACTGATTTCGATCTAATATTGATCAAATTCTGATCATCACTTTTACTCTCGGGGATGGAACAAATTGCACTTCCATGAAAAAGTGTTCGTTAATGGGTTAATTTAATTAATGGGTTAATTTAACTCATCATCCAGGAAATTTGTGGAAATGTGGGGTCTGAAAAAGAGTCCGATGTACGGATGGCGTCCTGATGTGTAGTTGAAGTTAGAAGTGGCACAAATTGTCAAACAGTTTACGGGAATGTTTTTACAGGAATTTGATTTAACTGATGAATTACCGCCTTTTAAGTGTCATTTAATCGTCGACAAATATTCAATTCAGTTTGGCACGATATAAAAAGCTTATTTGAAATTTATAAAAATTAATAACTCATATTAACTACATTAACCAAGGAGGAAATTTTTGATATACGGGGCACATAACGGTCACTTTACGCATTGAAAACAGTGTGCGAAATTGAATTTAGCGCACAGAATTGGAAAAAAACAAGTTACGACGAAAATCACTGTTCAAAGAATAACTGTAAAAAAGGATCACAATAAATCGATCCAACCTCATGCTTTTACGTTGGAACAATTTCAATTTCTGAGAAATAATTTTGCGACAAATCAACCAATTTTCGAAGAATTCTGGTGATCAATATTTGAACAAAATGTATCAAAATATAACTTCGACGAAGCGTCCCCACGAATGATTCCAATGAACCATCGTCATAAATTGGTTCGATGAATCGTTTTTGCGAATGAATTCCCGATCGAGAACACAACGAGTGCTACCGAGCAATTATCCGGATCATCCTTTCATATCGGATTGTCAAAAACTTCAACATTCGTTCGCTGGGGCCAGTAGTCTCAATCACAAACAAGCGTTCTTAAATTTTGTTTCGCCGACTGGCAAATCGCCGTTCGCGCACCGGGACGGCGACAGCCAATTCCGCGATATCGAATTTGTTGTGTCTCAGGTGAGTTTGCGTGCAGAAAGGATTCCGCCCCGGCCGGCGGCAAGGCGAACAAACCCGTTTTGCTCTCGGTTTTTTACGCCACGGTATCACTTCGCAAAAAACAACGACGTCCAGCGCCGAGTCTCGTAAAGCGAACAAATCTGCGCGAATAAATTTGCGAGCTATAGGTCGCCGTTCTGGCACTTGCGGCCGATTATAAAGCTCCGCTCATTTTCGAAATTAATTGATTAGCCGGCAGAGTGCATCGTATCGAGCATGCCTCAAGCCGGAAGCGACCCGTGCAGGCCGCTGAAAAATGCAGCGCGAAGAAAAAGTAGCCAGCGGACTGGATTAACGGCGCGAGCGACTCGCCGAGTCAAAAAAAAAAAATTAAGTCGACGCTTGGAGATCATTCGAAATAAATTCGCGGGAACACGAATGAAAAACGAGTCGGTAGCGATTTCCCTCCAAGAAAATAATCGATTCCAGAGACAACGAGTGATCTAATAGATCAATACGTGACGATGTTAATAATTTTCTTTATACGACGCTTGGTATTTTGATGGTGCACCTCAAAAACCTGACAAATCATAAAACAGTCTCTTCAAAAACCCGACATTCAAAAACCCGACATTTCAAAATACAGACATTCAAAAACCATACTACAAAAAAAAACGACCTAGGGTCGACGTCCTTGAGGTCTCACTGGAAGGTCATTTAAAAATGTTTGACAAAGGGAGTAATTTTAAGGTCACTTGAAGGTCAAATCAGTTTGACCCCCGGATTATTTATTAAGCACACTTGAAATTGAATCATCAATAAATGTCTGGTTTTTTAAGTGTCTGTTTTGTGATTTGTCGGGTTTTTTGAGGTGCGCCCGTTTTTTGTTGGTGGTCACCATCAAGCAAATAGTTTTGCTATCTTTTTTTTCTCAATTTCTCATAGCACTGCTTCGAATACTTATGTCAACTAAAGGGAATCCTAAAGATGACCTATTTGACGCGACATACAATATTTTTTGGAGAACTAGCTTCTCTGCTGCACTCGTTACCAATAGCAAGAGTAGAGACTCAAGAATACCTAATGCTCTGGTGAGCAGTACCAACCGTAATATCTCTCGCAAGTAGTAAAAAGGGGTTAATTTCATATATATTAGTTTCGCGTGCACTCTATGGAAACCACCGGTATGTGTTGATGGATAATTGACTACGGTAGTAATGCGCTTCATTAACCCATTAAGGACCAAACAGACACTTTTGTATGAAAGTTTTCAACGTCTGTTCGTCGTATATTTCCGGGACTGGAAAATGCTAAACCACTCATTTCTAACGTAAAATTTATCGAACTTTACTAATATGCTATTAAAAATTCAGAAAAATGAAAATCCAAATCGCTGTTCGATTATTATTTGAAAAAAGTCGAGTTCTTTAGTAAAATTTTTTTTTTCAGCAAGATTTTTGCATTAAAATTGCATAAGGAGATCTCGGTAAAATGAAGAAAAAGCGTCTACGGATCTTAAACTTTTAAATGTGCGTGTTAGAATTATTAATTTCACGATATCTATATCCAAAATGGCGTTTTAATGTGAAAAGCTTGACAGTACTACGTCTTTTTTCCAAAAATGATGATTCCAAAACAAGACTTTTTTTTGATAATCTGATATCTTAAGACATGCAACGTCTTTGGCAACAATTTTATTATTGAACATTATAAATTCAAAGTAACGAACCCAAAATTCATGATCGACGGTCCAAAAGCCCTTACACATATTATAAAAAAAAATTATTATAAATAAAATTGAAAAGAAATTAAGATTTTTGTCCGTCATTTTGGGTTCGCCATTTAGAATGTATGTCGTTGGGTAATCAATTATTTTTTATCAGGGATGTTATTACCTCAAGGATTCCGGTTATGCAATAAAATCTTCTTTTGGAATCATCATTTCCAGAAATAACGAAATAGTACTACCATTTTTACAGCAAACCGTCATATCGGATTGTGGCACATACATTTTGAAGTTTAAGGTCCATGGACGCTTTTTATTCATTTAGATCTATTTGTTCGATTTCAATGCTAAAAATAGCTGAAAATTTTAGTAAACAAAACGTTTTAGTAAACAAGACTTTTAAATAATCGAACGTTCGGATTTGCATTTTTCTTAAATTTTAATCACAGAATCGTTAAGTTCGACTAATTTCACATCAAAATTAAGTAGTTTAAAATGTTTTCAATCCCGAAAATAAGATGCGAAAAATTTCAATGAAAAAGTGTCCGTTTGGTCCTTAATGGGTTTATAACTCATCATCCAGGAAATTTGTGGAAATGAGGGGTCTAATAAAAAGAGTGCGATGTATCGCGTCCTGAAAAGAAGTTGAAGTTGTTAAAAAGCAAATATTATCCATGATAAATTTTTATCAACAGGATATTAAAAAAATGTTAAAACAATTACAGTACAGTCCAGGTATAATGGTGTCTCGTTATATTTACGTCCCACCGTATTTGCTTGGTTCCGTCTCGTTATATTATCCTAACGCCGCTCTCTTTTTCCCCCACCTTGCGGGCTGGAGCCTCGAGAAGGGCCTGTTGTGACGTTACTAACATGGCTCTACTGAGTAGGAGAAGCGACGCTCCCCTTTTGCTAAATATAACGAGACGGGAAGGGAAGCCGAGGTAACAAGTAGATAAATATACCGGGATTAGTAGAGTCTACTATTGTTATTATTAATTGAAACTTTCTCTACGTTCTAGCATTATTGATACGGCTGTATCACTAGCATTTTTTGATATATCAGTAGAAATAAAATGAGCAAAATCATTAAATTGTTTTACAATAATTGTTTTCAAACGATTTGTTATAATACATAACATTCCATGGAATTTACTAAACTCATTTTGGACTATATGCTATGCAGGCGAAATAAACGTGGCAATATTACTCGAACACTTTTTTATAATATTGAAGAATCACCCTCAGAAACCTCATGAACTGTTTGGTGCCTCAGATCATATTTCCTTGCGTCCAGAGAGATCTATATAATCTATTCGAAGGTGTCTAGAAAATACTAATAAAAATTTGTATGCAAATATAGACAGCCAGTTCTACATCATTCTGCTAAAATCTGACTACATTTAAATACATTTAATTTCCGAATCGTTTAATATTTTCCATACCGTGATAGTGAATGAAACGACTTTCATAATTAAGAAATGCTCATAGATAATAAATGATTAGCGATTTTCAAATATGCATTTAGTTTACGTATCGTGTCACTTATAAATATCATTGCCGTTTATGATTTGCATAATTATCGGACCACTGAAGTAGCATATCATTTAAATAATTGTATAGTTTTTAAATCCATATTTGCGCTTGGTATATCATTTTCCGAACGTGTTTTCTAGAACGTAAATATATGTAAATATGTTTCCACCGTACGTAAACATTAGTTTGAATTCTTTGAAAAATACGAAGGATTGAAACCATATAAATATTATTATTTTATGACTGTTAACTCTTGAAATTCATTCAGACGTGAAGTTAATCGCTTATAGTTCTATAAAGAGTGATTTATCACTCCGAGAAATGCGGAGTATAATAATAGGTTTTACACGAATATAATTTTCTTGGAAATTTTAATATTTTCTGCAAATATATAGTAAGAGTTTTAGGCAAGTTTCAAAAGTTTTAAAATAACTATTTGAAGTCAGAATTTCATTATAAAAAAGTTCATTTTGAAAAATAATAATTAATAACCAAATGAACAAGAGCTGTTTTTTTTTTATTTTTTATTTTTATTTCTGTCTAATATTTTGCAATACAAATTCAGAATTATTTAAATCTTGCATTGTTATATAAAAATAACTGAATAAATTGGGTGCGCCCCAAAAACCTGACAAATCACAAAACAGACACTTCAAAAACCCCGACATTCAAAAATCACACGTTTCAAAAAATACATATTTTGAAAACGTAATTAATGATTGAATTCTAAATATGCTTAATAAATTATCCGGGATATCACTTTGACCTTCAAGTGGCCTACAAAACTAATACTTTGGTCAAACATTTTTGACCTTGAAATGACCTTGCAGTGAGACCTCAAGGACGGCAACCCGATATCATTTTTGTACGTAGTGAACACACCAATCTGAGGTTTCCGTATTTTGAAATGTCGGGTTTTTGAATGTCTGTATTTTAAAACATCTGGTTTTTTAATATCTGCACTTTTAAATGGTTTCTCTGGTTTTTGAATGTCGGGTTTACGAACTGTCTGTTTTGTGATTTGTCCGGTTTTTGAGGAGGAGCATGCTTTGTATTGCATGCAGCGAACTTGTTCAACGTGAGGTTAGAATCGGTTCCGAACTTCTCCGAACTTTCCGAAATTTTCGGAACGTAAGTCAGCCAAATTAAACTGAATAATTGTCCGGCAGTTGTGGTTACGATGGAGCGAAGAGACTTGTAAAGCTGATGTTACGAACGCTCACCGTTTGATGGCGCATAACGCGTTAAGCATGTGCGTCACGTGGAGTATTACACGCAATCTTTCTCGCAAGCTGTCAAACGTGACTAATTCCAAAAATGCAACATGAGATCTAGGGAGTCATGGAAATGTGTTGAGCGAAAATATAAAAGAATTTGACATCATTTTAAAGATGAGACAACCTGCTTGTACTCTTGTTGCATTTAAAAAAGTAATGTTTTCCCTATCGCAACAAACTGTAAAATTACTTTTAAACATTGAATTTTCACTTAAAGAATTTAAAGAGCCTAGAATGCTGAATCACTTTGATGGTCATTCCGTTCACTGAATCAATTCGTGAATGTTCCCCATTGTTGCAGATTGAGGGGACCAGCAAAAATATTCTCAGTATAAGAACACTAAAAATCATATCAAATTATGATGTAAGACTTTCTTGGATGCAGCACATGCGCATACGTCTTGACGCATGCGTGTTGGTGCATACGTAAATAAAGGCGTGGATATGCGTATAGGAATCGGATGTGCGATGTTGGTTGCGTGGGTGTGTTCAGAATGAACTTGAGTGCATCAAAGATGTTATCGCGATTACGGCAGGAAAGAGTATCCTCAACGATATCTTGATTGTACACCGATCTGCATGGGGCGATGATAATTCGAACTCCACGGCTAAGCTTGGGTTCGACTCGCATTAACTTTTCGAAAAAAAGACCCTCACGCTCTGAGAAACCGGGTCAGGGACCGATCTCTTTCTCTCTTTCGCTCTCTTTTCTCATGTCAAGCGTGATTTCTATTTCTTATTCAAGTCTCGTAGGCATCGCCGTTTTTCTTCTGGCTGTGTTCCTATACCCCGTGCGTTTTATCCCTTTTCGCCGGATCCTAATGAAAAAAGCGGACCCGGTATATTGTTATTGATTATTCTGGCGCCGAATGCAGAAAAAACTATCGAAAACACGGGACGAAAAATTTATTCGTTAAGGAGGAATTCATTGAAACTAATTTGTTTGGTAAACCGTTTCCGCGAAACGATTCGCCGATACCATTCATTGAACAATTTTTTTTACGTCCCGAATCATCCAGGTTCCTTTACGTTAGTTTATGTGACGTCATTTGGATTTTTACGTAATAATTATTGATCCTACTGACGTGAAATAATAGGCTTCGCTAGTAACAATTGCGGCAAAAATTGTATAATCGATTTTCCCAAAATTATTTAGAAAATATAATGATAAGCGTTTGAATTTTGTAATGATAAGTTAGTGATAAAATTGCAAGTGTTCCCAATTTACAACACCTACTAATTAAAATTTTTGATAAAAAGTAATTAATTCAAACATTCCCATGCGTGAAAATTTTGTTGCGCAAAAATCATGAAATTTTCGACAATTTTGGGAAAAAATCTGAAAATTTTAAATGTGCTCACTAAGTATTTCAGGAAAATCACCTAACTATTTTAAAATTTTGTTATACGATCAATAAAAGTTAAATTTTCAAAATTCTTTGTCCTGGAGTTAAAAAACTCTACCACTTTCTCTATTGAAATATTTCAGCTTTAACTTAAAGTTAATCATATAAAAGGTACTGTTAATATGGAAAATTAAGAAGAATTGGAGAAAGAGAAGAAACTCGAAACACAGAAAATGTCGTTTTGAAAAACTTTTCGCTATTATTTAGATGATTATAAAAAAAGTCATACGTTGAAATAACAAAAAAAATGCAGTAAATCAGAATGTATTAATTTCTTTCTGAACCCAAATTTGTCAAAAATTACTCATGACTAATTCATAGAACATATTCTAATAATTTTCTAATTCTCAAATTAGAAATTGTGTTTTTAATATCTTATTATTGAAGCGAGTTTGTAAAAGGTGATGAATCAATTTTTGTTTTTTACTCTTTGTTAGTAGTAATCATTACTAATTACAATACTAACCAACTTTTCATTCTTTCATTAGTAGGCAGGTGACATCGATTTAAATCGTAACGAATTTCAGTAATTATTAGGCAAATAACTGTATAAATAAGAAAACAGTGTCAATTTATCGTTTAATATATAATTTATAAATCATATAAGTTTCGTATTGACCTTCACAGCCCAAAAAAGAACATAAAACCTTTTTTTCTAAATGCAACTAAAGATGCAACTAAAAATGCATAATAAATGATCTTAACAGAAATTCGTTTCTAGTTTACTTCTTCCTGTTTCCTTCAATTCTGTCATTGTTTTTCTTTATATTTCTTAGGTTTTTTAGTATGATGACGTTTTTTTTTAAATTCCAAAATGTCGAAACCTCATTTAGCGACTCAACACATTAACGTGCAAAAGGTATACTTAACTGCTCTTATTTTGATTAACCAAAAAGTATTAACATTTGTCCTACAGCATTTTTGATGTAAACGCCTTCCTTCTTCATGATTCTACAGCTAAATTTAATTATTGCTGCCTCAAACAAAGTTACAACACATTCTTTGTTAGAAAACATGATTTTTTAGGCAATTTTTACACGTAAACTGAGCAGAATTTCTCACGAAAATTAAAAATATGCATTCTTTCATCGCCAACTACCATCGCAAAATCAATGGCTACTTATTGTAAATTTAACATAACGGACAAAATGGAGCCCAAGCGTCAATAAGTACTGCATGAAACGCTTGGACATTAAAAAGTCGCTAAAGACTTCAAAATACTTTCATAAATGTGGGTACACAAATATTTTTATTCGAAAGCTCAATTCGAATGTTTTTGGAAATAGTGCAACCAATATGGCGGACCATTTCATCGGATCCACCTGAAACTGTTTAGTCGGGATTTTTTGGGTTGCCTGATTATGAGTCTGATTTAGAAATTTAATGAAATAGACGTATTTTTTTGCAATTTATGAGTATTCAGCTCCCCAAAAATGTCTGTGTATCAAGCTACATTAAAAGTTCTAATATCTACGAGGTTGCTGATTATGAATCTGGTCTCCGATTTTCAAAACTTAAGATGGCGGATCCAAGATGGCCGACCGAAATGTAAAAATTTATTTCATCGAGATGAAACTGGGTACTCGAGAGTCTTCGGGATCGTAGATTACGAGTCTAATCTTAGATTTTCCAAATTCAAAATGATAGATTCAATATGACAGCGAAAATGTAACAGTTTTCGAGGTCGTAAAGGACGAACAATGGAATTCGTAACCGCTTCTTGAATCTGCTAAATTTTATCTCGTAAATGTAACATTATTCAGTATTCAGTTTGATTTCGGTCAAATAACTTTTTACATTTCGGATCTTCATGTTGAATTCGCTCGAAAACCCTCCGAGTACCGAGTTTCACCTGGATCAAGTAAATTTTTACATTTTGGTTAGCCATATTGGATCGGCTATTTTGAATTTTGAAAATCTACAGCCTGATTCGTAATCACCAAACTCGAAAACCTCCGAGTACCGAGTTTTACCTAGATCAAGTAAATTTTTACATTTCTTTTATTCATTTTTTTAATTTTAAAAATCTGATGCCAGATTCGTAATCAGCAACCCCGAAAACCTTTGAGTACCAAGTTTCGTCTTATTTCAATGACGGTTTCTTTTCAGGATCTGTTCTTTGTAAAAATCACGTAATTTTTGTACATTATTCGTCATTATCAACAATTTAAAACAATAATTCACAATAAATATTGATTCATTTACATTTAAAAATATGTTATCAATGTACGGAAGAAAAAATTTGCACTAAAATTCAATTGTAATATACTGAAAAGTAAAAAAAAAATGAATTACAAAAAGGTGTCCTACAGAAGGGACTCCGTGCTTGAAAGGGTTGAATTAAAAGATTAGTTTCTATTATATTAAGGAACTCGGAAAATACGATTGAGAAACTGCTTGTATTCCTTTAGTATGATTACATAACCATATTGTGCATCTCTATAAAACATAACAATAATCCGCGATTTTTATTCCACGTCAACATAATACGCCTTATTTACATGATTATACAAATGTGAAGTTCGTGTACGGCGTATTTAAAAAATGGTCATGCCTTAATATTTACATTCGCTCATCCGTTACATCCCCGAAGGATATACGTTATCAAACGGGCGATTATTATGACTTATAGTTATTGAAAAATCATATCTTAATTTGCCGCACGACCTTAAGCAAATTCATACTTTTAAGGCATAAACGACTTCTCAAGGAAAACAACTCGTAACAAATATTCCTTTTTCGTGTTCTCAATTAATGATCCGTGAAATGATGTAATACATTCGATATAGATCACGTTTTATCGAATTATTAAAAAAACAAAACGACGTATCGTGATTACAAAAATCTTATATATATAAAAATGTTTACTATGAACTTGTACACATTTTCTGCGGCCGTTTTACGGATCTTGAATAATAAGTGACATTGCTGATATAGGAAAGTCTCAGTTTATAGCGTGAATTAAGCGACTGCTGACAGATGCGCTTAAAGTTTTTGGTTTTTTAAGTAATTTGGTGTCATGGAGGAGGTTCACGAAAATACTTTTTTTTTTAATTTCAGCGTTTTGTCGTTACGTGCGTTCTTACAGTCACCGACTTTGAAATGGTAGTAGTCGTAGCACCGGCAGCGGACTCTGCTTAAAGTGAAATTGCGTAAATATATGACGCCAAGTGTTACGCACTGCAGGACTGCAACCGGGTACATGGCCGTCTGGTTACAGAACTGCAACATTGCCCACCTTACCTTCACTCAACGACTGGCAAGAACGATTCGCGATGAGCTTGCTCGTATTTCTACGGGGTCTTTCCAGAATGAATCTTGTCGAAACAACGAGACGTTTGCGCAATTAGGAGGAATAGGTTACGAAAATGCAGATTTTGCGCCCTGGACTTTATTTTTTTAGAATTTAGAATTTAAATTTACATACGACCTGGCAACATGAAATTTTAAGTTTACAAAGTTAGTAAAATTTTCACTGAGGAAGGACTTAAGATAAATCCGAAAAAAAGTATTTGAAATGACCATTTTTTACTACGAATCATAGTGTGAAATGAGGACTAGGCATGGTAATAGTTAAAATAACTATTCTCAAATAGTAAAGTTTAACTATTGTTTCATGATTCGAAATGCTACTTATCATAACAGACAAATAGACTCAACTATTTTGAAATGGTCATTTCAGAAAATGACTACCTTCACTAAGAGAAATTGTATAAGAAATTGTCATAAAAAATACGGAAAGGAGTCAATATTTACTTTTTAAAAATATTTGTAAACTATATATATCATAGCATATGAAAAGTCCATTTTTCACCCTTCGTTCTTTGTTTAAGATAAACAAGGAAATAAAGAGAAAAACAAAAATCAATACTGCGCTATGTTTGTGAATGTCAGACACTAGCCAGTTACAAAATGTAATGCCATTATACACACAAATTTCGATGTATTATCATATCTTGACGCCCGACGGTCCTTCATATAACCAAATGAAAATCCACTGTAAATAATAGTAAATACAAAGATTTACTACGGGACATAGTGTGAAATGAGGACTACACTAGATTATAGTTATTTTAACTATATTTGTCATATTTATTTAAATCATTCTACATAGTAGATTTTTTAACTATAAGGAGATAGTTCGTGTAACAAAATCATACTAAAATCGGCTATGAAAGTGTTAAATTTAACTATTTTCATAGTAAATTTCAACTATGCTTTTCCAACTATGTGATGTAGTCAATTTAACTATGGATTTTTTCTCAGTGTATGCAAATATAGAATTGGTAACACAAATCACAGTAGTACCCGTAGTTACACAGAAAAAAATAAGTCTTAAAATTGTTACATCTTAAATTCATCATCAGGTGAGGCTTAATTTAAGCCCGAAATTGCGTTAATTTTCTTAAATTCAGTAAGTATTTTGGCTTACTTTCAGCGAGCAAAACTGACTTTTAGACGGTATTTTGACTGAAAATAAGATTTATCGAGCTTATGGCATCTAAGTTAGACGAATCTTCTTTCAAACCAAAATATCGGCTGAAAATCAGTTTTGTTGTCTAAAAGTAACTCTTTAATCCTAAATATTGACTGAATTTAAGAAAATTAATGCAATTTTGGGCTGAAATTAAGGCTCACCTAAGGATTAATTCAAAATTTTAAGACGTATTTTTTTCTGAGTAAGTTTGAACAAACGATCTTCCATTTACTATATAATCACAATTGAGTCATCGTAATAACAGAAGAAAATAAATTGTTGAATAAATTTACGGCAATGCATCAACTTGTTAAACCCATCGTAAACGAATTATAAACTGGAAACATTTGCACAAAAAATGTATAGTACTTTAATGATACGGAAATACAATAAAGACCAACGATCTCCGTCATAAATTTCTCTCTCTGAATTGGATCGAAAATCAATGATTTATTTGACCAAATAAACATTACATATTAGTATTTACTGTAACCAATAATTGCTATTTTGTAAACTCCCCAGTAGCCATCAGAGATTTTATCGTCCAATCGATTGCTTTTAATACAGTCGATAAAAAGTTGAAATTAATAAATTAACGTAACGATAGCCATCGGTCGTCAGTACCGAGACAACACGCACTAAAAACCGAGGAGCGTAAAATCGAAGGTCGTTACGGTTCAATAAATTATCGTAAAATTCATAAAGAGGGAAAATTCAAATAAACTTTCGAGCCGGACAAAGCTCACCGTCTCTCCGTGTAAAAAGTCGGCCAAAACGTCCAGCGTTAATTAAACGAGGCATAAACTTTACATCTGCTTAAAGCGTTCGCGGATCCCGGGGGCAACTTACGACGTCGATTAAGGCGGACTTTGGAAATTGGCCGAAAAAATGACGACTTTAACGACGGTGCTATCCGTAGCGATTTGTGGAAGCTTAAGTAACTCGAACGAGATACGGGGCGTTCTTAAAAAGAACGATCGATCGGTAAGAAAGGATTCGATGTTTTCTGAAAGCCTGACATTTTAGCGGCGGATTGGTCAATCGGACTACTGGGTGTATGATCTTGATTCCACCGGTCCTGGTACTGGGCGCGAGAGAAAGAGGCGTTGAAAATGGCGGTCGTTACTGAAACGGCTCGCAATTAATCGCGACTAACGAGAGCGGTAGCGACCTGTCATCCGGATCCTTTTAATCTGTCCGCCTTAATCGCCGGCTCCCGGCGTACTTTCCTACCGATCCTCGAACACGTCGAACAAAGACGCGATTTCGGCCGCGCATGATCGATCGATCAAGAACTTGAAACGATCACGATCTCTCTCCCTCTATCTTTCACATTTTAGAAGGAGAGAGAGAATCCGGTTTCATTAGGCGCCGACCCGAGAACGACCGATGTTGGCCTCGAAACCCTGTCGGGCCACCAAGTACCTAATTGAAGCTAATCTAATAGCGATGAGATCGGTTATCGACCAACGGTAGCTCGATTCGTTAGCGGCTATGTGAAGCTTCCTGATTGTTATTTCATTTTTACCGCAAACCTAATTGCCGATCATTTATGAACCTTCCCTTTCTTGAAGGAAATCGGTATTATTTGAATGTATGGTTTCATATGTTATTAATGAAATCAATTACATATAGTTTTCCAATGATTTTTCTCTAATTTTTTAATTTTTCTGATATTTGACGGAAATATAAATTTATCTCCAGGGGAAAAAATTGGCCGCACGGGGATTTGAACCCAAGGAACATTCAGTTTACGAGACGAGCAGGTTAAGTGCTTACCAATCGCTATTCCCTCGTAATCTGTACTATTGCCAAAGAACCAATAATTCAGTTGTTGTTGGAAAAAAAAATGTTCATATAAAAATGGTTATTTAATGATTTGTTCATTTGTTAGGATAACAAATGGGAATCGAATTTAACCCGTATGCTGAGTTTTCGTTAAAAAATTTTGTTTGTAATGTGCATTTTGCATACTGCCGTCGTTTTAGTCTTAAACACACCTTTTAAATATTAAAAAGTAAATCAAATTCATGCATTTCATACCCATAATTGTTACCAAGTATGTACCAAGCATGAAGCTGTCACATACTAAAAATACAATTCGATTGAAGTATATGAATCGACTTATTATTCTTTCATTTACTCTGACACAAAAGACGTACAAATACGATATTTTCAGAGAAACGTTGAATGTCTGAATGTTGACTATTATGTTAGGAATTACTGAAATAAGTCAGGAAAGACGAAATTACTACACAAAATACTAAGGTTTTCGATAAAAGACAAACAAATATACAAAAACAAGTAGAAACGAATTTAAAAATTGCAAATTATATTTTAAAATATTATTCAAAACATAAAATAAACTGATCAAATGGAACAAAATTTCTATTAAGTATTCAAAATTGAAAGATATATGTATACTTGGAATTTGTCGAAAATTAGATGAAAACAGATAATGTATCGATTAATTGGATACGGAGATTATGACGATTTAGATAGCTATCTCTGTGGAATGTGATTCATGAAATTTTTCATTCATAAATTCGTGTTCGTGTTTATAAATGACAGATACTGTAATACGTCAAGATCATTTTTACTATACGCTTCATATTATGAAGTGCGTAATATTTTTCAAAGTTTTAATAAATAAGCACCACTTTACTCGGATATTAGGCCTAACGATATATTTTACTGATTACATCGACAAATATTTTTTGAAACAGCAGTTATTCGATAATTATCTTAAAATGTCCGCATATTAAAATCCATCAAAATATTCCGTCTAGCTTTCGGATTGTTATCATAGGAGTTACGTTCGAATGCATATTTTACGTTGTCAGCTTATATTTTCGTCATTATTGGTATTTACCTGGCACAGAACTTAATAATATTGAATTTCGTCACGAGTGAAACTTATATGCTTGATTTACAAAGGCATTTGATATGAAACTAGTAGAATAATAGTGAATTATGTGCTGAAATATTATATATTATTTATACAAAAATTGCTACCTGTTGATAATCAAACTTTATGATAGAAAAAGAGAGTTGCGAATACTTAAAACAGTAATAATCCCACGTATGTTGGTATTATGATATTTATATTATTATATTTAAAATCTTCGTGAAATTTGTTGCTACTAACGCAAAATTGAAAGTATTTGAATAAAACACAATTTTAACGAACAACTAATGATTAATATTACTTGAGTTGTTTAAAATAAGGGCGTAATTTTGATAGCTAATTTCTAAACTTTAATTAATAAAAAACGACTTATCTATAGCAAAAAGTGGGTTACTAGCAATTAGTAAGTTTTTTACAAAAAAATAGTACGAAAATAATAATTCATTACTAACATTCTACTACTTTGCAAGTAGATATTGACTTTTTTATTTCAGTAGTTTATAGAATTAGTAATAAAGTAGTAGAATTTAACTTTTTATTAGCAAAAATGATTACCATTTGGTGATGCAGTTTTCATGGTTTTATTGGTAGTTTTTAATTAATTCAGATTTAGAGAGTAATTTCTAATGGATTGTGTGCAATGTTATTAACCATATTGATAATTAATTATAAGTATTTTCTTTAATAGTCGATTTTCAGTAAATAAAGTAAAATATCGTATAGATCCTTCATTGTACTATTTACTATTGGTAATCCAACAATGTTTATTTCAATATTAAAATATCAGGAATGTTTTTCATTAGACATTTCGGTTGAAGCTGACATTCATTGTTAATCATTCTTTGTAGTTAATTGAATATTCATGACTATCTACACTTCGGATATTAATTCATCGTAACATTTATTACAAAAAAATTATTTTAATACAAATTTCAGTTTATTAACTACTACTATACGCTACTGTACTGTATAATAGCTATTGTTATTTTTAGTACTGATAGCTGTACAGCAAAGTAATAATTTATAATAAAAAAATAAATAAGATTTAAAATCTTCTATGTAAAAAGTTCATAAAATATTTTCGAAATTAGGTGGAATATAATAAATTTGATAAATACCTTATGATATCTCTGCCACATTTTTAAATCATTTTTTACAATAATACAAAAAATTATGTACCACAACAAAACTTAGATGTATCACAAAAAAGATCTTCTCAAAATACGTTTTTTTACGATGATCTTCACGATTATTTCAAAACGTGTGGAACAAGAGCTCAAAAATATATTTTGATTATTCTAACAGATTTAAAAAATATGTAGAGATCACAGTAAAGGTTTATATAATATTTTTTCACATTTTCTAAATAATTACGTATGGATTTTAAAAAATGCCATTTTTTAATGTGACAAAAAAATCGTTTACAGTTTTTATTCTAGCACCACTGAACTTCACGTCAAAAATGACTTCCGAAATAATTTTAAAAATTGTGATGAAGATGTATTTCATATAGCTGATTTTATGCTTAGTAAACATTATTATTTAGTAAGCAGTTCGTTCGAGACATTCTGTCAGTTTTCACAAATATTAAAAATCATTCTAAAATTGATCAACTACAATCTACTAAATAATCTGAACAGTTGTTTTATTAAAACAAAAAAAAATAGTATTCAATTTAAAAGAGTAACTAGTCAATGTCATTATTATTATTTATGTTACTCAGAATATTATTATTAAAGAATAAATGTCTGTTACACTTCTGAATGAAAGTTCCAGTATAACTCTTCGGAACTAAGTATCAAAATTATATTAAATATCTGCGTCTGCAATTACACTTTCAGCAAGTTACAAATGGTAATATTTATAATAAATAAACAGGAAATTTTCAAAATAACTTTTAAAATTTTCTAAAGTATCTTACATCTTATAGTTATCTTATATTTATACTAAGTGTAGACGATTAAATTGATAGCTTATGTTAAAAATCTGCTACTATTATTCAGTTAGGATAAAATGTGTTTTTTCTTTGTTTATGTTTTATTCAGAAAAAATATTAGTTGATTAAATATGTTGATCCATATCAACTTTCAACAAGACATTAAAGAATTATTACGGAGAATTATTGATAATGATTATTATTTTATTTCCTGTTGAAAATTATTGAGTTGAATAGTAATTAATAGTTCGTGTTACTCACACGAAAAATGTTTAAAAAATTAAACGTTCTATGATATAGTTACGTTAATTAATATTATATGCAGTTAAGTTAATTATAGTTAATAATAGTTATGAATAACTACTTAGAATTATTACGAAATTCTAATTGTAATTACTGAACTTGTAGGGTGAGTAATAATGAACGATATAATTGTTATTGTCACATAATAAATTTGTATATTACCCACTACTTTTCTATCCGACGATATTGCAACCTTCAAAAATAGTTATCATTGTAATGTCTGCATTCAATAAGTCAAAATTTTGCCCATTCATAACTCCTTGTTTACCCATTCATAATTCATTGTTCCATTACATAAAATTGCATTTGGTTTCCAACTTGTTTAATAGTTGCAAATAAGGCCGGGGAATAAAGTTCCGAAAATCAAAACGCCAAAAGGATAAAATTTCGATATTGCGAGAGTCCAAGGTATTTTAATTTGCTTTCTTTTTGCCAAATTTTCCAAGACAAAGTGAAGAAAATGACGCTGGAACCATGCTATATCGAAATTTTGGCCTTTCGGTATGTTGATTTTCGGAACATTGTTCCCCGGCCGCAAATAAGTGTTTGTACAGAATATTCGGTTTACTTACTTTGGTTAATATTTATAGTAATTCTAGTCAAAACTAATTAAAAATAGTATAGTACTAAATATAAGTAAAAATATTCGCATATCATTAACTATTATTTGATATCCTCACAAAATTATTATTTCTATATTCCTTTAGTCGTAGATTCGCATTTCTGTGTCTTATTATAATGAATTGCTATAATCATTTATTTCCTGATCTATCACCTTCTTGAATAACGTCTTCTAAATTACTCGATATTATTAAAAAATCGTAATGCTAAATAGAATCGAGAAATTTAATTTAAAAAATTGTCCAAACTTTTTTGTGAAATTGACTACATTTTCTGTAATGAATTTTTTATTTGATAATTTATTACGAAAAATTTATTCCTTGACAGACCTTAAAAATCTCCATTTTGTCTCTAAAAACAACAAAATAAAAATAAAAGGAGCATAAATCACGTGAGGCCTGATATTTTTACCCGTTGTCAATCACGCTTTCGAAATACAATAACGATCGAGGTCATTGAGCATTAGCGCTTGTTTCATGCGTGAGTTTAATTTATTGCCTCCAGAGATCGATAGTGCACGAGAAGCAGTAGCCTAGATTTTAAATTGTACTCATAATGGGTTTGCAAAGACTCTAATAGTCTATCCATTTTCCATATCAAAGTGCAAACGATGAAATTGCGTTGTTGTCCAGGAAACAGGAAAGTATTCTACACAAGATTACTAAATCAAAGAGATCAATTTTTTTTTCAAAATAGTACATATTTGATTTAATTCATGTTTATCACAACGATCACTAAAGTCTTACAAATATGTGGATAATATATTTAATAACTTTAATCATTTCCTGATTATGTCATGAAAAGATGATCACATGAGTATTTCGATGATCAGTACTTGTCACCATCCAATAATGTTATTTATCAACTGTCTTGTTACTGATCTAGCATGGTCAGCATGGACAACTACTCTACCATCTCAGATTTTAACCATTATAAACATAGATAGTTTATCTTAAGTTTTTCAGTACTTTAACCATTGTAATATATTCATAAAGTGTGTACTAATGTCTTGACGAAAGCAAACACAAGAATATTAAATTTCTTCATTTTTTGGGGGGACTTACCTCCATTTAAAAAAATTCTTCGTCAAAGGTGAATCTATAATAATTAACGTTTAATTGAAGAAGTAATCAAATAATACCTGTTTGAACCAAACCAGTTATTATATTATCAAAAATATGTAGTCAGAAATATTTTTATTTAAGTAAAATACGTCTGCCATCAAAAATTTGTCATTCCAATTCTACGGCCACTAGAAATTTAGCACCGTAGATTACGAAGTATTTTTTTAATTAAAAAAAAATCAATTGTTAAAAAAACGGAACATCATGATTAATGTAAGATCACAGCCAATAAGGTGTTTGACAGGGTAGGCGTTTTTTTAATTTCCGTAAAGAAAAATCTATTATATATTCGTGCATGACTTGTTGAAACTCGTCTATAGTAAAGATTTTTTCTCCGCAGAATCGTTTAAGAAAATCATATATTTTCATTTTTTCAGTTCTTGTTACTTGGTCTATTAAACGGCGTGAAAAATTGTGAGCACAAAACTAAAACGTCATGCTAGAAAGAGTTGCTAATTCAATTATAAGTTATAAATGACTTTTTTCGGTTCTTCTATCAAATCATGCATATACTTAATTACAACCTGTAGTTTGTGTTCTACGTGTGATATGACAAATATTTGATGATAAACTTACAAACCACCGTTCATCGGTTTCTAGGAAGGAAGGTGAGCCGTCAACTAAAAAAACAGGTTTTTGGACGGGATAGCCTACTGTGCTTCTTCACATTTAAAATTTGATTACGGATGACATGGTTGATGAAGAAAGGGAAACGAACTACTGCCTAAAAACAAACAACAAATGTTTAAAAAATGAAAGGACCGGGGAACAAAGTTCCGAAAATCAAAATGCCGAAAGGCTAAGTACTACTGGATGAATTCAAGGTATCTTAATTTGCTTTCTTTTTGCCAAATTTTCAAAGACGAAGCGAAGAAAATCACGCTAGGGTCATGCTGTATCGAAATTTTGGTCTTTCGGTGTGTTGATTTTCGGAACTTTGTTCCCCGGCCATGAAAAATGTATTGAATTGATCGTTTTTGACAATAGTTAAATTTTTGGCAAAAGGGAATTTTCTTGTGACAATCATGCATGAAGTTTCTTTTTTAAACGATACATTCAAAATTTCGCTATCTCTTTACAATTACCAGAAAAGTGATATTGAATGAGCCAAAATTATTGCGTTTCTTTTGACATTTTTTTTAATCGTAAAAGAGGATATGATTTTGACAATGACAGTATCACATCTGGGATATTTAATCGTGATATAAACCATTTAGTAAGTATATTTGAAAAAGGTTTATAATTCATTAAAATAGAAAGGCCCTAAAACATTTTTATACTATCTTCTAAATTTAAGTTAATTAAAACCACTAAATCGTAACGGAAAAGTGGATTACTCGGTCGATTAGGATTATTTATACAATAACTTTTCGATGTTTTCTTTTCACCTGTCGAAGCTGGAACTTTTTGTACACTTAAATCCTTAAAAATTGATTGAAAAATATGTCGTTCAAGATTTTGAATAAAATTTGTTACCTTTAAATTTTATATCTGCCGTTGTTTAAATAATCATAAAATATCTTAGTGCATTCTTTTTCCTTCTTTCTTATACTACTGAGGAAGAAAAATTCTAAAAAGGAAGACCAGCTATTATTTTCCATTAAATTAAAAGTTCCAAGTTCTAAAGGAATTTAGATCGTTTAATAATTTCACATCATTAATGTTAAAGATAAAAGTACGAGAAAAAATTAATTGCTCAGCATTTTTGTTACATTTTTAAATATATAAACAAATAAGTTTGAATATAGAGTGCATTGAGAATGTAGATTATTAGAAATTTTAATTTTTTTTATGAAGTAAAATATTAAAAGTTTCCTGGATTTGGCCAAATAAATTTTATCCGGCTTTATAATATACATTTATACCCGAACTAAACATTCGACAAACAAATAAACTAACAATTCATATTGGGATGTTTTAAACGAACCAAAAAACAGTTACGCCTGATTTATTTAATTTTGGACTACTTGAGCTCCATTATAAGATTCACATCTTGAATCTTTGCTTACTCAGATTTTTTTCGTTTGAAAACGAAATCAGTTGAATAAATTATTGTTATTTGCTTAATATTAAGAGAATTACAGGCGTGTGAATATGACATTAAAATTATCACACGCATCCATCCCATAAATGTGATGCACATTATGATTGAAAAGAGTTCGTGGAATAAGATTCTAACTAGTTTCGAATAGTGAATTCTAAAACTTGATGCCTATAAAGGATGGGTGTATTACTCACACCGAAGAAAATTAAAGGATTAGAAACTGTATTCGCAATATTAGTTTTCTCACGCCTTGAATCTTTGCCGATTATTTTCTATAATGAGTCTTAGATAGGATGTAACTGGGTCATAGAAATTTTTAGAATAACACGTTACGTAATTTATTTGCGAGAGTATTCGAATCTTTTGTTGGTTCTAGGGAATGTTATGATTGATTATTCAGAAATGGCTCAATCCATTTTCCCTGTGATGAAATTGGAATATCCGATTCTGTTCTTAATTTCAAACTTCTTCTTTTCAATTTAACATTTCACATATAAATTTAGATGCTTTTCTAATTTGCGACTTAAAGATAAACTGACTTTCTGTTTAGTTATATTTTTAAGGTATGTTTTTTTATTAACATATTCTTTAGCATCCAATTTTTTTTTGTAATCTACAGTTATTTGAATCAAAATTTACACATAAATCTTTAAAGTTGAATTGAAGAGGCAGTCGTTTTGCATGAAAACTGTCCTTTGTTAGCGAATTACAGAAATTAAAAGTTCTCTGTAGAGAACAAAACATTTGACACTGTCGAGATTTGATTTAATTTTAATAAATCTAATACGTTCGCACTTAAGTAAGAATTCTTCAAAGAGCTCGTTTTCAGGTCTTCGAATTGATATTGAGTTCGGTTTTGCAATTTTTCATGACCAAGAACAAGACCAAGATCAAGACCAAGATCCAGACCAATACCAAGATCAATATAAAACGCAAAAATAAGAACAACCACGTTATGAAAAGAAAGAACACCAGTTTCTTTACAAAAGGAAAGTTATTAGAATGGTAATCGTCATTTCATTAAATAAATTGTTAAAATTTTAGAATTTCAATGTCGATTTTTATTATGGCAGATGGCTTTGGCAGGCGCAAGACGAAATCATGAAAATGATAATCCTTTAAGGTCAACATTTCGAAATAATACGAGGCTTCAACGTATGTTAATTCATTGTTTTTTTCTAAAATTTTGTCCAAATTTCTAAATAGCATGGCTCCTATACATTATAATTATTTTTTTTTGTAATTTTGGTCTTTGATTTTTGGTTCGGATTTTCATTTTCTTGATTTCGATCTAAAAATATCGAACTTTTACTACCAACGGTAAAATATTCCATACTTTTAATTATACTTCCAAGAAATAGTATAAAAATATGTAAAACAAAATACGCAAGGAACAAGGAGAAATCACAAAAACGGTAGAGATTCAAGAGAAATTTTTAAAAAATTGAAAATATATTTTATTTTCTCTTAACGAAATTTCCATGGTAAGTTGCACGTATCTATAAATCCTGAAAATTCGTAGAAAAAAAGTTCGTGTTTTTGAGAAAAATCTTTTTTTGTCTTTTAAAAAAATTGATGTATGGTTCTTTGTTAACGAAATTTATTATTTTTCGAGGCATATTTTAAAAAATGCAGCAAAATAAGCCTAAATGCGACTACACAGATTGAAAGTTGAGGAAATTCCGACCATCGGGTCTGAATAACAAATTTGCAAAAATCTTGTTTTGTTTCCAAAATCTTCAGTAATTTATCAGAAATAAAAAAAAATGTTTACAAAAATTAAAAAAAAACACACTTACTTTACTTTATTTTTTAAGTAGAATAATATGTTGTATTATGAAGTTAATTCTTAACATGACATTGGTCCACTAGCACGATTTGTAATGATTCGGCCAATTGGGGGTTTTCCAATAACCAATCTTATTTAAATGGAAAATCCAGTGGAAAACTCCTTGACCTCGAAAAAGTGCCACCACTATCTAAATTCCTTGGAATGAAAATTGAACCACTATTTAATTAAGAGTGCAAGTTTCACTCTGTGAAGAGTGACGTCTCACTCCAGTAAGAATGAAAGAAACAAAACTCACTTTCACAAGAGTGAAATATCGCTATTAATGGGATGTAAATTTCACTCTTCGTGAAAGAGTGGCTCAATTTTCACTCCAAGGAATTTAGAGAGCAGCAAAAGTCATATATATAGCTCGAATCCTATAGCTAACTACATCCCTAATGGACCCTTTTCCAACTGCTCTTTAAATTAGAATCAGCGAAAGTTACTGCGAATCAGTGTAAATACTGTAGAGTCCCGGTATAATTACGTTTCGCTATATTTCAGTCCCAGCATATTTACCCGGTTCCGTCTGGTTATATTTATCTGACGACGCTCTCTCTCTTTCCTCGACCTTGCTGGGGCCTTAAGAAGGGCCTGCTGTGACGTCACGAACAGAACGCGACTGAGGAGAGTGGGAGAAGCGACGCTCCCCTTCTTTCGGCAAATATATCGAGCCGGTAGGGGAAGACGAGGAACCGAGTGGGTAAATATACCGGGACTTTACTGTATACTAATCATCAGCCTATACCCCACAGCTGATTTGTCAGATGTAAGCTACGGGATGACAATCAATGCAATATGCACTGTGTTAAGTAATGATAATCATCCATGCGTTAGTTAACTAAGAAGTTTATTTTCATAATTGGTATCGAATACACAAAATACAAATTTACTTTACGTAATATATGGTGCCGCACTACAAATCATGCGTGCCTTTTCTCGTCAATTGTCGCAAATGTTCTGGTCCATTCGTTGCCGTTAAAGCCCTTAGCATTTTTCTTTTTCACAAATTTAGAGTATGAGATGGCTACGCCTGACTAACATTCCTAACATAACCTAAATAAATATTTTGCATACGTAATATTTTCTTCTATAATACATAGTAATATTTTTACAGAAATATTTAGACATGTTACCGACACATATCAATGATCATGTGATATTACAACATTGACGTAATATTTATCTCTGCTCAACATTCTATCATACAATCATCAAGTTTCGTTTTCATCGCAAGACGAGACGAAAAGTGGAAATTATCGCAAATCATGCGAAACTCAACCACCGCTACTCGCGTTCGTTAATCCGTGTAGCCGACGAAATGATCTCCTTGAAACTCATCGGGCTAAGAAATTACACCGGTTGCTCCTCAGAGTATAAGGTACCCATGGAAGCGAATTTGATCCCCGGTGAAATGAAGAAGCCGCACGAGGATCCGCTTCCGAGCAGTAGCAAAGATCCGTGTGGTGCAGCAGCTGCATCAGTAACGCCGCTCGTCGGCGGTGCATGGAGAAAGGAAAGGTACCGCGAATGCAAAGAGAGCATCGAAAGGAGGAAGAAGCGAGCGGATGATGCGGAGATTAGGTGGTCCAAAAGTGCAATGCGTATGCATAACGGTCGTCGTTGTGGGAGGGGACAAAGGGTGAAAGGGCGGAAAAAGGCGGCCGACTTTACCGAGCGAGTATACATATATGTGTCCTGAATCAGAGGCACGGCCGCGGCCTTACGTAATCGGCGAACACGCACAATCTCCGTCGAATATCACTTTGTAGTCAGGCCGCGACGAGGTGCCCTATCTGATCTCTGTCCCCGATGCCTTTGTGATCGCTAAAAGACGTCCCTCGGTAGCCGAGGTATAGGAACTGACCCAGAGGGAGATGCACCCACGAATAGAGTGCTTCACAAACGGAGTCGAGGGTAACAACGGGAGCGAACCGCAGATAAGAATAACAGGGAGGGCACCGCAGAGCATTGCATATAGAATCTGGTGCAGAAAGGCATGCATTTGCAAAGGGAAATGAGAGGCTGCGGAACCAGTAACCGTTAATAAGAAAGACAATGATTTCATCTTATGATGCTGACGGCGCGGGTATTAAATAACATTTTGTGAGTACTAAACCTTTCGCAAATTTATAATATTCAGTTAGAAAAAACTTTCGGATGAGGTGCATATTCGAAACGAAATAAAGGACCGATTTATTTTTACTTTTTCAAAACGATGTGGCAGTAGAAATTAGAACTCAGCTATATCTTGGCACCGAAAAAGTACATTTCACTTGCGAGAAACGCCCAAAATCGGATCAAAAACTGATTAAAATCGGTCACGTCCAAGAACGATCTAAATGAGGTTGTAGTTTTTGGACAATGTAGGACCAAAGTATGACGCGTTTATAACCAATAATAAATCTGAATCAAATTAAGAATTTATCATTTTTTTATTCTATTAATTCAACAAAAAATTAATAAAAAAAAATTGCCACCAATCGGAGATAAGTTTTTTGATAGAACAAAGAACTATGAGTTTTCGATTTATTTTTACCCCCTGAAAACTGTATGGCAGTAGAAATTGGAGCTCGACTATATCTTGGCATCGAAAAGGAACATTTCACTTGCGAGAAACTCACAAAATCGGATCAAAATCTGATTAAAATCGGTCACATCCAAAAACGATCTAAATGAGGTTCTAGTTGTTGGACAATCTAGGGTCATTCTTGGATGAGTTTACAACCTAAAATGAATCTTAATCAAATTAAGAATTTATAATTTTTGTATTGCATTAATGAAACAAAAAATTAATAAAAAAAATATGCCTCGAGGCAGCGATAGATTTTTTGATACAACAATACATTGATATCGACTTGTTTCAATCCGGCAACTTTCAGTGGTCGGTCAGTTGGTTTTCCGTACGTGTTTTGTTTTTGGGTTATGCTTGTCACCAAAGTAAAATCTGTCAAGAAGCTGACTAAAATTTCATCAATTTTAGATCAACATGAGACCAAAGAGAATCAAGCCGAAAGTGTTTCTGTTTAAATCTGTTTTAAATCAAACATTGATCATATATTTTGGTCATCTATATTTTCGTATCGAATCTAAATGTTGTAAATTCGTATAAAAATGCGCCTCGTATTTCGGGATTGGTCTGAAAGTTTTAATATTTAAAAAAATCTACGATATCGTCATCAATTTTATGTGTGAATATTTTCTTGAGTTTTCTAACCTCTCGCGTTGGCAGCTAAACCAGTAAACAAATTTATGAAATTTTCTACCGTAGTTTTTTCTGTATATATATTGTTATTGTGTAATTTCTTCATTCACATGATCTGTCAATAATGGAAAATGAAACCACCTAATTCAAAATGGCCGTTCTAATGGGGCGTCTTTAGAGAACTTATATCTTTTATTTTATTTTGAATTTTTAAACTCTTATGATGCTTATTTTTTTGATATGCATTTTCATTTTCTTTTTTTTTTTAAGTTTTTAAAAATATAAAAAATAAACGTTCGGGATAGCCGCCATACTGGTTCGGCCATTTTGAATTAGGTGGTTGGATACTATTTTTTATATAACTTTCAATTTCTATTGTTTATACAACTCTGGATATTCTGAATGAAAAAAGTGAAAAATAGCAATATATAAGCGGCAAAAATTTATGGAATTTTTTAGAAAAAGCCAAAATTATAGTATTTTCTGGCATTTTTAATTCCATATCATCTTGTATGGCTATTGTCTTGCATAGTCGATATTAAAATTATATAATTATAGTAAAAATGTCCAAAAAAGTAAGCATAATAAACTAAAAATATAAAATGAATGAAAAAAAAAACGCAAAAAAACATATTGGACCGGCCATTGCGAATGTCATTGACATCCTGCGTCGACTAAGTTTAATTTATGAAGATTATTCCTTAGGATCCAAACTCTCCTAGTGATCTGACAACGGGAACATTATTAGCCAGTGCGTCAAAAAATTAAAATATCAATTTTTTTTTTAAATTAGCCGTCATTTCTAAATATTAATAATCATTAAAAAATTAATAGTAGATTTGAAAAGAATGGATAAAAATACATCGGTAAAGATGGATTTGAAAATTGGTGGTTATTAATACAAACAAAAATAATTAATTGAGAAACATAAAAAATGTATGGTCATTTTTGGAATGAAAAGAGTTAAAATGTTACTTTAAATATGACATATTTAATCTTCAAGCTAATATAATTTTGAAACGTTTAGATCGTATTTTTATATCTGTTAAATTCAGTAAAATTTGATTGTAATTCAGTCTGATAGTTATTTTTATATTTTTTAATTTTAATTCTTATTTCAGTGCTTATACATTGAAACTAAAAAGTAACTTTTCATCGATACAAGAATAATTTTGTTTAATAAATATAACTAATTTTCTTTACATCAAACAGTAGACAGTTTTTTTATTGATGTATTAAAAATAAATGATTTTAGTAAGTCCACTTTATTGCACTAAGGCATGAGAAGAAAAATAACGTTGAAGAAAAATTACAATATTAGGCCACGTAAATTCTGTCTTTGTTCATCATAAGGCAGTCATATCCTATAGTTTTACTTACACATTAATATCTGAACATAAAAATATAATTTATTTAGAATTAAGTCCTCGCATTAATTTGCAGAACCACATAAATGAATACATTATGCTTAAACCATTTTGTCATTTATGCGTTAAGAAATTGCCCTAAAAAAATTATCCCACAGGAAGACGAATATATCAAAACGAACGCAGCAAGAGACGAAGAAAAGACGCCTAAGGTAAAGAGTTATTAAGAAAAATATCGATAGACATCAAAGAAAACTCACAGCTGGACATTCACCCACGCAAAATACTGATCATTATTTCGCTGCGCTTCTATAGTGTAATTGATCTAATCTTGATTTTTACGATTAAAATCTCCGATATTTATTGCGTTCGTCGCCATTACAGTACCTTTATCTTCTCATTAATAATAATGGGCACTGATAAATTCAAAAATTGTAATCGTTTATCATTTGCCTTCATTCATAGATACCCATTCAAAAATTACTTTGTCACTTTCGTAAAGACTATATTATAATTAATTAGTTACGAGGAATAAACATGAAATAATACACGAATCGGAATATGTCCGGGAAACGGACATATATATTTTATGTGCACCAGGTGTCCAAGAACTTTCTACCAATAACATCCAGAAGCTTTGTAATAAAAACTAAGACTGACTTTTGCCTTAATTTGATCGAATCAGTAATTGATTATAATTTTATTCGATGTACTGACTAAAATTAATTCGAAATAATAAAGAAGCCTGCGTGTGGTATTCGACTTTTTTTACTTGAAATATTTTCTTCCAAGTAGAAATTATAATAAACTTAAAAAGTCATTAGCACATAACTGGATATAATTTTTGTCATAGAAATTCGTTTTCTACCACCTCTCAATAAGTGTCATTTACGTTAACGTTTTGGATGTCCAAAAGATGTCAGCCAATAGAACATATGAATAGATAGATTGAGGCATTCAAATTTCTTTCTTTTTCATCTATTTTCATCACTGACTTAACCCATTAAGGCCTAAACGGACACATTTTGAGCACCAGTTTAAAAGTCGATAATTTGCATATAAAAGCATTTGGAAAAATTTTACTCCCACTATTTCTGATGTAAAATTGTATGCTCTTTCAGAATATTTCAATAAAATTCCGATAAAATGAAAAGCAAAAAAGTTATACACGTTTTTTGTTAAAAAACATGGTTTTTAAACATTTATTTTTCATTCTAACATCACTTTCACCTCGAAATTGGTTTGGGAAACACGTCTAAGGTGAAAATATCGCGTCCATGGATCCTTAGGATTAAAACGTACCATGTTCTAATTTGAATTTCAAGATGTCGACTCCCAAAATGGCGCCTAGAAGCTCAAAAATCTTTTTAAAACTAAACAAATTTTTTTCTTAAAAACTGTAGACTTTAGAGAAAATTTCCTAAGAACAAAAAGGTCTTAGAATTGGTTAAAGAACCTTCTCAAATTTTATCACAATGTATTGATACACTTTGTGGTTTTTTGAAAATTAAAAAAATCGAAATTTAAACAAAAATTCATTTAAAAAATCTGAAAAAATTTGAGAAGCTTCTTTACCTAATTCTAAGATATTTTTATTCTTAGCAGATTTTCTCTAAAGTCCATATTTTTCAAGGAAATAAATTATTAAACTTTTCTAGATTTTAAGACTCGTAAGTTTATTTTCTTGAAAAATATGGACTTTAAAGAAAATCTGCTAAGAATAAAAACGTCTTAGAATTGGTTAAAGAAGCTTCTCGAATTTTTTTAGATTTTTTAAATGGCTTTTTTAAAAATTTTGATTTTTTTTAATTTTCAAAAAACCAAAAGGTGTATCAATACATTGTGATAAAATTTGAGAAGTTTCTTTAACCAATTCTAAGATATTTTTGTTCTTAGCAAATGTTCTCTAAAGTCAATATTTTTCAAGAAAAAAATTTGTTAAGTTTTACAAAGATTTTTGAGCTTCTAAGCGCCATTTTGGAAGTTTCCATCTTGAAATTAAAATTAGAACACGGTACGTTTTAGTCCTAAGGGTCCATGGATACGATATTTTTACGTTAGACATGTTTTCTAAACCAATTTCGAGGTGAAAGTGATGTTAGAATGAAAAATAAATGTTTAAAAACCATGTTTTTTTTACAAACAAGCGTGTATAACTTTTTTGCTTTTCATTTTATCGAAATTTTATTGAAAGATTCTGAAAGAGCATATAATTTTACGTCAGAAATAGTGGGAGAAAAATTCTTCCAAATGCTTTTATATGCAAATTATCGACGTTTAAACTGATGCTCAAAATGTGTCCGTTTAGGCCTTAATGGGTTAAACACATTCAAAATAAATAATATGAGGGTGTATGTGATGATATGAGGGTATATGTTTGGGATGTAATTATGTCTAATTTATGGCTATATTACAATTAGTTGGGCTAATAAAGAGTAAATGTCAAATCCAATTCGTTGGGTCTTAATTGAATACTTTGTCCAATCAGGACTCCAACGAGATTATGAGTAGAACATGTGATGCATTTCTGCATGAAATAAAAAACAAATAAATTGATTAGTTTTCTAGATGTAGTACAGTTATATGGAAAAAGAATATTTTCTGGTTAATAAAAAAATCAAATACTCTAAAGATGAGAAAGCGGCGGACGGTTTTTTTTCTGAATAATTTTTTTTCAGTGAAATGTTAAATCGTCTAATTTTCAAAAATAAATATTAAATAGTAAATAACACATACATAACAAACATGAAAATTGTAATAATAAATAAAAAGAAAAAATCTGAAAAACAGATTATTCTGGTTGTTCTAATATTTCGAATTTCAGAAATTGACAACAGACTGGAAATCAGTGACCGTAAGCATCTCACTTTATCAAAGTTCTCAAAAATCGAAGGAAATTCCAAAATTAAGTCCGCAATATTAGATACCCCATTTTAAATTTTATAAATTTGACAGAAAATTCGTAACCAAATACTTGAAAAAATACTCCTGCACCGAGTTTCTAAAAATTCAAACGAAAGTTCAAAGTTTGGTCAACCATATTGGAGTCACCATTTTGAATTTTGAAAATCTGTCAAGTGATTTGTAATCAACAATCTCGAAAACTCTTATTCCAACATCTTCTAGTTAGAAATCTCCATTTAAAAGAATTATACATTGAAAATGTTAAAAGTTTTTAATAATTGAGCCATTTTGAGTTTTTAAGCGAGCCTGTAATATTTTTCTGCCACAGGTCGTTATGCCACCCGATTCAAACGTATGTCAGTATTTAAAAATGTATCTAATCATACGAAAAGTGCAGAAGTTTGTCTAAAAAATATATTTTTTCACGTTTCTCTGCGTTGAACCCGCCATATTGTAAAAATGGCGAAATATAATCGAAAATCGATTGCAAAGTCGGAAAGAACACACTTAAAAACTGTAGAATGTGGATTTTCTAAAAATTCATTGAGTCTTTGTCTGAAAACTAACTATACTAAAAACGCCAACATTTTATGCCATTTTCTGGGTTAACTGGATGTCTTGTTTTTCTTTTTAATATTGTTGGATATAATATTTTTACTCGAACACTCATTAAAAAACCGTGTATAATAAATATTGTAAATTTTTGGTTATCCTGGTTTCAAAACCCGTTACAATCTAATATATTCAAAACTAATAAAAGAGCAAATTCAAAGGCTGAAAAGACTACACAGAGGAGTCCATTTGGTGCATAAAGCGATGGCAGAAAAGTGGATATAGCCGATTGTGATCTGACAAGATATTACTTTATGTATGTGCTGTATGCACAGTTCACCAGGTGCGTAACACAGGGTCTCGATGCATTTCCCATAAATCAAGTAACCCTGTACAGTGGATAGTCGTCGTGTCACGGCGTTATTCGCTAACTAAAACGGACGTAACGAGAAATCGCGGGAAGAAATGCAACGATAACGAGGAAGAAGAAAATATCGAGTGCTATAAATTACGTCATTATGCGTGAAAGGAATTTGAAACGTTTCCGACGCTAACGAGTAATGGATTGAATTAAGCGCGAAGAACTATTAGCTGGCTATCAACTTCCAACTTGCTACTACTACTAACTAGCTTACTTTTGTCTGTTAATCATTATGTGACGTGCAACGATTCAAAAACCGAACAAAGACTTCAGTTGCATTTCTTTCAACCACTTTTATTTGTAGAGTAGATTCATTATTGTTTTAGATTAGTCGGTTTTTATTTGAAACAATTTTAGAAGTTTATTTATAGCGATATGATTTAGTATTTATATTAAGTATTTAACTTCATTTAAATTATATTCTATTCTTTTATGATTGAAAAATTACTATGAGATTGAAAATATTAAATACCGTCAATTTAACAATTGAAAATTCTCAATCATTTAATGCAAATTCTTGTTTTCGTTAAGGTAGTTAGACCCCTGGGTTAGTATGTTTAGGAAAAATATTCAATCTTGTTTCCAAGATAGTACTTTTCATAATTCATGATATTGTTGACGAGAGAAAGCATTACTGTTTTTTAAAAAAATTGAATCCTCCAAAAATAATTTGTTTCGCAACTTTTATTAATGACGCAAATTTTCTTCTTTTGGCCAGTTCAGAATTTTTTAAAAATTAATTGCTTTTATCGAATTTCGGCTTATTTTATCGAGAAAATCATTCTCTATAACTTTACTTTATGATTTTTGAAAATTGTTGAAGCTAACATAAACATCTCTATTTATTAAAAAAAAAAAAGTTATTATATTTCACAACTTCTGAAAAATTTTACTGATCAGGTAAAAAATTTGAAAAAATTCGTTCGGTAAAGTTGTAGAGAATCTTTTTCTTGAAAAAATGAGCCATCATTCGTTACAATCTATTAATTGTTACGAACTCTTTAACTAGCGATAAGAAGGAAGTTTGAATCTTTAACAAAAGTTGTTTATCAAATTATTTTGGCAGATTACAATATTTTTTCAAAAACAATAACACTTTCTTCCTTCAACAATGTCATGATTAGAGAAAAATAAATTCTTAAAAACCTTATTAAATATTTTTCACTACGTCTAACTACCTTAAATAAGTAAAATTTTTAAATGAAAAAAATGCACCCAAGACTAGCTTACCCTTTTTATGTAACGTTTATTTTCATGAAGTTTGACACTCAAATTTAGCATTTAAACACTATGAGAAACATTTTGCATTATCTACTTTCAATTGGCAAATGAAGGCTCATTCCAATGACTCCTGACTTCAATTAATTTGGTATATTTTCATAAACAAAGTTACAATTTATTAAAGTTTATAATGGTTAATCACAACAAAACTTCGACACGACAAAACAATATGAGGCTGCTAAGAAACAGTCATTACAGGACATAATTTCTATAGGAATTCGAAATTCGAATTTTTTGTTCAATAAACGTTATGAAATTTCGGTATGATAAGGCATGACTACATTATTATCATTGAGAACGAGACTTGCAATATTATGGTTAATGTCATTGAAAAAATTACTAAAAAATTGCACGATACTAAAATAGTATACCGTCAAATATATAAAAATACAAATTATCGCAGAAATAATATCAAATAAAGAATGAAAATGATTGAAATTAAAATAATCGTGACAGTTTCGATTACCATCTACTTTTCGACAGTTTTGAAAACAGTTTCCCGTTTACTGTTGATATGCATATAAAAAATTGTCCTAGATATTTAAAGTATGTCTGTAATATTATGAAGGAATTTGTTATACTGAACCATTAAATATGTGTCCATTTATGTCTTAAATATTTTGATAGGTATCATCTAAATTACTCGTAACGAATTTTTCGACAGATTTCAATCACAATGACAACTGTGATCCTGCTAAAGTATACGTGAGCACCTTTCACTTGTCACGGGTGAAAGGACGTTTAAGAGCCTTTATTTGTTTCATTCACGAATCATTCATTTCTAACATATAGTATTTCTTTAAACGCTAATGAGTAACGTTTCACAAGTTACTGTTTTCGTTATGCATAATGTATATTAGTCCGGAATGTAATTTAAAAGCGATCAATAGATCATAATTTATGAATTTCTGTGACCTATAAATGTATATTTACTGCTTTTCCAATGAAACTCATTTTGATTACGTTCGGTTTTATGTTACTGTTTTGCGCAAATAGATACCATTTATTTGTATTTAATGTTTTAATGTAAAACAAATTTCTAAAAAGAAATATTATATAACTTTTCATGAAATGGTTTAAGATATGGATGTGAGTGAACCTCATTAATCTTTTGAATTCCTTTAAGTTAATTTTTTCCTACGACAAATATTGTTCCTGGTAAAAGTTGTTAATGAACTCTTACGTATTTGACCTCGTTATTTCTGAATTCGCTAATAAAATAGCACAAAAAATAAATTAAAAAGCTACAGCTATTTATTCGAAACAAACATTATTTAATACAATTTTATTTCGAAAATTAATGTTGTATACGTGTAGTAAATAACCAGTGTAATATTAGGGTGCGAGTCGAAAAGCCGACTAATAAAAAAACTGACAGTTAAAAAAACCGGCAGTCAAAAAACCGTCAATCCAAAAACCAAAAATCGAAAAGGCGACAGTCAAAAAATGAATGTCCGCAGTTCGATGTGTCTATTTTTTGAAGTGTCGGTTTTTTGTACTGACGGCTTTTCGATTGTCAGTTTTTTTATCTATTGGCTTTTTGATTTGTCGGTTTTAGACCAGCACCCTAATATTTCACCTAAATATTAAACCACATCCGCAATGACCAAGTTTGAAAATGAAACGTATATTTAAACATTTCAAGATAGCCGCCCAAAAACATTCTCGGAAAATTGTTTCCACATAAATATCAATAGCTAATGCTCCTTTCGTTTAAAAAATTGGTAATTTTTATGATACTGAATATCTGCATATTTTTCTGTTTGCTGAATATGAATTTGAAGTCCGTTTTTCAAAACAGCGGATCTAATAGGACGAACGATAAATTTGAAACTGATCGGACTAAGAAACCCGTTATTTAGGGTTTTTTAAAGTCGATAATCCCGAAACTGAAGTCGGATTTTAAAAATTTTGAATTGAAGATTTGTTATGGCATTTGGTTTTTCTAAATTTGAGCCGATTGGCTTGAAACTTATAACTCGGGTTTTTTTGTTGCGTCGTTTATGAATCATATTTTAGATTTCAAACCCATGTTTAGAAAAGACCATGAAAGTCGGACATGCATCTTCAATTTATGTATAATTTTAAAAATTACAAAAAATTATTCGAAATGAAAATATAAAAACAACAAAAAAAGGTCTTCATATTGAAGATATTTGAAAGATGTTCATAATCAGCGGTTCAAAATACGTAAGGAAGTGTGCCAACTTTTTTCCAGGTGCCTCAGTAATTTTAAAAACTGACCAAAGAGTAAAAAAATTCATAAAAATCGATCTACTCAGAAAATTTTATATATTTTGCATCGAAAAAATATATACCTTTATTTTTCTCAAATTTGAAGATTATCTCGTATGGATTTGTTATTATGTTACATATTTCAATAAATAAAAATTCCAAAGCATAGACAAATTGACATTGTCGTTTTTTTACTGAATACCATTTGGTTTAGAAAAAAAGTAGTACAAAATTAAAAATTAAGGGCCTGAATTCTGGCTTGCCCCTCCCCTTATCAGGTTTTGAAAGACAGAGGTCAAATATGCAAGAAGTGGTTCTTGGACATTTTTGTACATTCCTATCAAAAAAGGAAATAAAACTAACATTGAAAATAAAGGAAAAATGACCAAAATAATCACAAAAAAAAATTCAACTAACATTAGAAAAGTAAAGGCCACAACGAATTTAGTTTATTCTATACTGCCGTCGGAAGCACAAATGCCGAATCTGAATTATTTTCGATTTTGAGATAATTGCATATTTCAAGTGGAAATATTTTTAAAAATGTTTTAATAGTATATATAATAACGAATAAACATTATTTTTATAAAAAAAAGGAATATTTTAAAAGGCCTAACTGCATACTTTTTAATTCAGATAATTCCAAAATGCTCTAGAGAATTTGAGTTATAACCTTTTTACGTGAGAAGTCAGTAGATACGGCTATTTTGCGTATTAGAAATGTCTTTCTTAGGGTAGGGCGTTATATTATTATCACATCAATTTCAATGAATAAAAATGAAAAAAAACGCAGTAGGTACATATTTAATTTGAGTCGAGCGTTGCCGAATTTCTCATAACAGATTTACTAACTATTATATAATAGTGATAATTATCGTTAAAAATGATTTTATGTAGTTACGCTTGATTTGTCTTCCAATAGCATATCGATTGTTTTCATTAGGGCATAACCACTGATTAAAAAAGGGCTATCTGCAAATCGTAAAGGCGTATATAAACTGTTTTTAGTCGTATTTGCTTTTTAAAAACAAATTCACATTTTTAGAAATTTATAGCGTGAATATAATTTAACGTCATAATTAACCTTAAACAATGTGTTAACAGTATGATTTTTAGTATCGAATTAGTCAAGAAAGGCAAAAATAATTAGATTGAATATCGTTTCGACGGCAGAATAGAAACTACTATTTTTAAGTTAGTTTTAATCTATCATCTTAAAATTAAATATTTACAATATTATAATCTTATAGCATAACCAAAATAGTACCCTTTTTTATGCATTTGGAAAGCACAAAAAATTCCTTTTTGTCCAGAAACACGTAGGAAAAAGGGAAAGAGTCCTTTTTTTCTGACTTTTTTGTGATAATGATGTGATCTGATTTTTTGTGATCATATATGATTTTCAGATGGTCATATCGTAATCCGAATCATGTAACCACCTCGAAATGATAAGAGTGCATCGTTTGCATCGATCAAGTTTTCATTTTTAATAGTTCGTTGACATTAAGGATTGAAAGTTTTGCAAAAAAAGTTAGCACTTTCGGAATTAATGATTATATATATCGAAATCGTAATTTTTTTTTCACCTTTGTTATGTAATTGCCAAAAAATGACGCTATCGCTATTTTCCCCTTATTAGAATTCTTCATCAAAGACACTGCGATCGCTGGAATATTAAGAACATGACTTTTGTTTTATTCCGAAAATGAAACAAGACATTTCTAGGGGTGCGGGTCGAAAAACCGACAAATCAAAAAACCGACAGGTCAAAAAACAGACAGTCATAAAGCCGACAGTTAAAAAACCGGCTTTATGACTGTCGGTTTTTTTGACCTGTCGGCTTTTTGATTTGTTGGTTTTTTGACCCGCACCCCATTTCTAGTTCCAGGGTTGTTACAAAAATTTGCGCGACAGAAATGGAAATGTCATATGCCTAAAAGTCAATTTCAATATTTCAAACCTTCAAGAAAGTCTTTTTTGGTATAAATATACGCGTCGATGATCGGTGGTGAAATATGCAACTACTATTTAAATATTTTAAATTTTAGAGTAATTTTCATATTTTGAATCAAAAATAAAAAGTTGGCACGATGATAACAATATTCCATTTTTTTTTTTAAATTATTTTATTTTTGTCAAAAAAATTAGGAGCTAACTCGAGAAAATCGACTAACCGGGACTTGAACCCGAGACCTTTTGGAAGTAAGTCCAATGATCCATCAAAACGTTAAGAAAAATTAAAATATTAGTTGCATATCCATCAAGATACTCATCAGTATTAAACACATCGTTACTTTGTATAGTGCACATGAACTTCAATATTCAATTATACTACAGCGTTATTTCGTTTTAAGAGAACGTGTATAAAAAATCACCCATAATAAATAATCTATAATTATTCAATTGTTGGAAAGTATGAAATATCATGTCCCATCCTTCCGGCATACTTTAGACGTAAGCACGTGAATATGAAGATCGACTGCTGTCGTGAGGAGACTTCAGAAGCGATCGCGGGACAAATTGGCCCACAATTTTCGCTCCGCAGCTGCGAAAGTCGCAAACGAAATGCTCCATGGATCGCCGATTAACGCGACGATTACACGGGCAATTTCGGCCATCTAGCGGCGTTTAAGTCCCCGACCTCGTAATTAACGTATTAAGCGTGTCTCTTGCAAGGCCCGTCTTCGCGCTTAAACCGACGGAACCCGACGCCTCGGGCCCCTTGGGCCCGACAGCTCGCCGGCTGCTTCCTGACAAAACCGACGAGTGACTGACCGGAAAATTCGCAGGACCGCAAAAAGCTAGGATTTACGAGACATTTGAAATTGGCCGCCGCGACTTTTGGACAAGAGTATTATCCATTTAAGCGTCATTCTTCTTCCCTTCAAAGCTGATTGCTTCAGCGCTTAAACTCTTCGTTTCGTGTAACAATGTTTGCAAACGGAATTTTCGAGTGTTATTGATATTTCAGTGTGACTCCTAAAAAAGTTTTCGCGACATCTTTTATACGTGAACTGGTCCCATGTCAACCGATCGTACTATACCGATCTCCCGTCATTGTTACAGGTCTAAAGCGTGACTGGAACGCTGTCATTATGTTGGCAATTTAGTCATAGAAGCATTCAGCACTTCTCATTCAGAAGAGGTTATCATGTCTTATTATATTTTTACAACAGTCGAAGTTATTTCAGGGACTGTAATTGTTTATATTGTATTTTAAGGAGTAGAGTGTTATCGAAAATGAATTCGGATGACAATTACATAAGTACTCTTAGTATGAAATCTCTTAACCCCTTAACTGGTGATGATGTCTATGGGCGTCAAAAGAAATCGTGACATAACTGGTGATGTCGTCTGTAGCCGTCATATTAATATCTTTGAAACGACTCAACCAATCGTCTTGAAATTTGTATTTGTAGGGTTTTTGGGGTCGCTGAATTCAAATTTCAGGTCAAAATTTCAAAATTCAAAGATCCAATATAGCGATCGAAAAAGCATAAAAGTTTTTCATTTTCTGCAATGTTTACTACTCATATGTTTTTGGGGTCGCTGATTACGAATCTGTCATCGGTTACTCAAAATTCAAAATGGCTAACCTAATATAGTGTGAAAAAATTTAAATAATTTAAAGTACTGTATATTGCCCAGTCTGACGTCAAATTTGCTAAATTCAATATGGTAGATCCAAGATGGCAGGCCGAATGTGGAAAATGAATTTTGACCTTATATTATCGACCTCAATACTTTTGCCATAGTTTTGCGAGACTGCAGAATTGCACTAGTGAACACTACTAGTGCTGATCATTTGTGCGAACTAGTAGTTTTTTTTTCAAAGCTCAACGAAAAGAAGATGACGGATAGTATTTTAGGCCCCACAAACTCTAGAGTAACAAATTTCTGTTACATAAAGTAACTTTTTGCATTTTGGTTCGCCATCTTGGATCTGTCATTTTGAATTTTAAAATTCTGACATCAGATTCGTAATCAGCGACCCTGGATAATCCTCTAATTAACATTGTCGTCGAAAGTGGACGAAAACTGACTCGTACCAGTTTTGACACTTTTTATTTGAAAACGCCTACCAGTGAATGGGTTAAAGATCTTTCAGAGACATATTTTTTTACTACCAAAATCAGATCCAAACCAAATGACTAGATTGTTGTCAATCTAGACATCGCATTAGGAAATCGAAGTGGCAAATTATTGAATGCAAAATGTCACCAATAAAATAAATGATAACACATTCGGAAACAGAATTCAATATCATTACTTTTAAACATAAAAAAATCATTTTTGTATATTTCAGGTTAATTTTAAAGTGTTATTAATGAAATAATTGTAAACTTGCTTGGTCCCAAAGAAAACTTTTTCCTAGAACAGTCATATTGTTACGGATTGAACATACCTGAAACAGAAAAATTAAATCTGCATTAGAACATCGTCATTATTAAAAATAGTAGCAAAAGTTAGTGATATCATAAATATAGGTAGAATATGCACGCTCATATTTTCTTTTATCAAATTTTTGTACTGCGAAGTCGAAAATTTGACTGCACAATTTAGACTTATCTGTGTTTATTGGAAAATATGTGTAGGCACTGTCACAATGAGGACCGATGGAAAGTTGTTTTACCACCTTTTGAGTCATTATTTTATTATTAAAAACTCCTCATTTAATTTTTTTTTATTTTACATGATTTACGCAGTAATCGATAAAACAGAAGGATAGAACCAACCAAGACCGAACCCATTTCGATTCTGGAATACAGTCTATGATTTTTATGTCAAATGTAACAAAAGTTGGGGATCAAAATGTTACCTCGTCCGGCTTCCTGATTGTCAACAAACATAATCAATTAAAGGCCGAATTTCAGGTTGATTTCTTAAAAGTGGATTGTTAGAAATTTCTTACATTTATTTACGAAACATAGAGCTACATTTTTATGTCATTTCTGTTAAGTGATCCAACACCTGAAATCGACGATTTGAATGTTTAAAATCTGAAGTCATCATCATAATCAGTGACCCCTAAAAACCGCAGAGTACCCATTTTCATCATGTTTCAAATAGCTTTAAACAATTCGGTCAGCCATCTTGAATCTGCGGTTTTAAATTTTGAAATTGAATCGGTTTTTGTGTAGCTGGTTACTAGCATTACTCAAACTAGCATTAATTCTTAAAAATTAAAAATAACGAATATAATATGGCAATATATATTCAATCCGCCATTTTGAATTTTGAAAATCTGAGGACATATTAGTAATTACCGATCCAAAAAAACCCCTGATAACCCTTTAACGACAGGACGGACACTTTTTTTCAAAAATTCAAAATGGCCGATCCAATATGGCAGTCTTTATTAAGAAAATCGAGCTGATTATTTGCCTAGAAATCGAGTATATTTGTATTGTACAGAGCTGCAAGCGACTGAATTCAATTGTAAACAGTTGTATGTGAATTTTATCCTATAGAAATGTACATGATGGTACAGAAATATTTGTATGAAGTTTTTTTTAATCGGCGTATAAGCATGTAATATTGTAGAAAATTTCAGTCGCATGCAGCTCTGTACAATTCGAATACAAATATATTCGATTTCTAGGCAAATAATCAGCTCGATTTTTTTAATGAAGACTGCCATATTGGATCGGCCATTTTTAATGTTTGAAATCTAACTTCAGATTCGTTATCAGCGACCCCAAAAACCCCTGAGTAATCAGTTTCACAACATTCCGAACAATTTTAAAAACATCTTCCTCCATATTCGATCCGTCATTTTGAATTTTTGAAATCTGACTTCAGATTCGTTATCAGCGGCCCCAAAAACCGCTAAATAATCAGTTTCATAACATTCCGAACAATTTTAACGTCATCTGCCATAATGGATCCGCCATTTTCAATTTCTGAAATCTGCCTTCCGATTCGTTATAAGCCACCCCAGAAATATTTAGATACTCAACGCTATACAAATAGAAAATTGAAAAAATAAGTAAATACAGATTATTAATATTTGTGGGGAAAAAATTCTTCCGCCAACATTTTTGAGCCGCCATCTTTAAATTTTGAAAAGTACGTTTCGCCATTTTCAAGCTTAGATATTGCGGACGCGATATTTTCAGGTGAAACAGTGCTCTAGTGACCTCCTATATGAAAAAAAAATTCATATATCAAATTGTCAAAAATTTCGAATTTTGTTAAAAAAAATGGCTGTGACTTTTTGAACATTCATTTTTTTAAATTTTGATTCCAGACTCTGAAAGAGCGAGGTCAAATACATAAGAAATGGTTCCTGAAGGATTTTTTACATTCTTAATCGCCGAGAAAATTAAAGTTGAAAATGAACGAAAAAAAGTGTCCGTCCCGGCGTTAACCAGTTTCATCCCGATAAAGAACATTTTTACATTTCGGTCGGCCATATTAGATTCGCCATTTTGAATATTTAAAATCTGAGTTCAAATTCGTAATTAGGGCTACAAAGACATAAAAATCCCAAATTTCAGCTGGTTTTCGTGTAAAGAAAAAAGTATGCCAAGAATTTTAACCAAACTGACCTTAACTACATCAATACAAAGGCACAAAAATTCAATTAATATTTTCATAACGACCATCGCGCAGGAAATAAATGAAAAATTCAAAAGGGTTCAGCCTCTCGTTAAGCCGTGCCAGGATTGGCCACGCTTAAAACTCACGCGTGAGGCCATCGAGTTCCGAGGTTCCCAGAAAGCGGATGTGCACTTTGGACGTCGTCGTTGGGTAAATGTTTTGATATTTACGCCCAAGTCATGCGCGAAAATCCTTAATGTGGATTAGTGGGTGACCAAGTGATTAACCGAGCAGTTGCGTGGGCGTCGGTGTCCGTGGGCGGCCACAGAGTCGCCGCACTGTGCGTCCCAGCGTAACGTGCCCAGTGAATAATCGCTAATACGAGAGTTGGTAAACAGAGTTAACGAGCTTAGCGATTCATTCGTGCGCGAAGACACCTCGACCCAGAAAATGGCGTACGGCCTTTGAGCCGTACTGCGACACTAAGCCAGATCCTACCAGCGATCATCTCTAAAAAAACAGCCACTCGTAATAATGAGCCTTGCACTAAAACCGAGGTAGCATACGACAATTACCGTTTAATTCCTACGCATTTGCAACCGGTATTCCGAGGGGCCTGCCGGCAGTTTTAACCACGGTTCACTGCGGGGTCTCGTATTGTTATCGCGATAAGTCGTAAATTTGCATAGAACGTTCCCTGGATTTCCTATCCTGAGGCAACCAATGTGTATCGGAATTGTTTTAAAGTGCAGTATTTACATTGTACGTGCTCGAATGGAAATTTATCGTGGTGCGGCTCATGCACTTGTTAGTTTGCTCTGCTCAAGTCGAAGGGTAGAACTCTATGATAACTTTTTTTATTTGTTCGTTCGAGGTTTGATCGAAATTTGCTAAAAAATTAATCGTCATTAAATATTATTTTTTCATCAATATTTTTTTTAAACAATTTCAAAGCAAAACTGTAACAAACAATCTTGCCAAGTATTACGAAAATCTTAGTAAAAACGTAATACTGCTGTACTAATTCCAAGATGTCCATTAAACAAAATACTGAAAATTCTCAAATGAAACACTATCTGTAGAGTATTGTCACACAAACCACTGCTTCATCTATCATTCATTTACCCAGAATGTTATGCTCAATCATTTAAAGCTATATTTGTTGAGATATTGATGCGGAATCTGGGTTGGATGGGACTAAATCTTCTTCAGAAGAGGTATTCATACAATTATAATCGAACGTCACTTGGTAAGTTCGTTTGATCATTTAAATGTAGTTCACCCCTCTTCTTCGATGATCACAGTGTAGAAATTTAAAGAATAATCACAATAAATTCACATAACAATATTATTTTTTAATTCTTAGGATTTACAACTTTAGAATGTTATTCCCAAAAGTATTATTATCCGTAATCCTAAGATTATAAAAAACGAGCAAACGTTTGGGAATTATTAGTCGAACCTGATGTTTTTCTAATAGTTTCTATTGAAACTCCACTCCTACTTGCTGCTGATGTACTTTTATGTCTAACACTATGAGATGTGTAGCTTGAAAAAATGTTCTTAAACCATCTACTAATAATTTGTTTGGTAGCCGGATTATAAGGTTTTTTACAACAAATAAATAATTGTGAATCTTTTCTTAAATGTTTAGTGCGATCTATGTGTACTTTTAAAACTTTAATTACACAAATTTTTTCATTTTTTGGAAAAGCACATAAATTTAATTATGGTTGGGATCTGTTAATACCTGACGTTTTAATTTTTTCTGGAATTTTAATTTGCGTCCCAGTTTCAGTAAAGAAGGAAGGGTAATATTATTAATGTCTGCAAAAGTTTGCATTCTATGAGCGGTTGTTAAAGCGATTAATGATATTAATTTTCCGGATAGTTGTAAGCGCATTTTCCAGATATAATGTTTCTAAATAAATTAGAACCTGTTGTGGATTCCACGTTGAATCATATCTCGGATTAATTGATCTCCCTTTAAAAACTCTTTTCAGAAGTGAATCATTTCTAAGTTAACATCCCATTATTAATTATATAACTGATCAATAACTATTCAGGTTAACGCATTTTAAGCTTTTAAAATTGTTCTGTTAGAAAAGAAATTACATTCATTTACCGAACTAATAAACGGATTTAGATCCTTACTGTTACAGAAATTCCATCAATATCGTAATGCTATTTCATACTGTTTAATGGTGTTACTCGAAGCTGATGGTTATGAAATAAAAATAAAATAAAACTTATGAAATCCATGTCTAAACCTATATTATTGTGCATTCTTATTTAATTTATATAATATCAAAGCTTTGGGATTAACCCAAAAAGCTGGCGTAGATGTAAAGAATTAGGTGAGTTTATAATGTGTAGAATACATCTTGTTAAGGGATCTTAACCCATTGAAGTCCATTTTGATCAATAACTTTCAACGACTTTCAAACTATTTGCACCCTCTCAAAAACTGGGGAAAGACATAATCTAACAATGTCCAATGTATAAATTTGTAAATAATCCCTACGACTTAATTTCATTTTCCATTTACAAATGTCTGCTTCCTTAAATGGGACAATCGTCTTATTAACAATAAACAGAGGCAACTCCAGTGAAAGACTGATACTGAAACTAATTTACATTTAACAACTGAACTCCCAATATCCTAAATTGTCGTCTAAAAAAAAACAACTGACATTGAATTTCTTATTTCGGAGAAAAAACGTAATGTAAGAATTTGACATGATTTTTAACCCGTTTGTCTCGTTTTAACAAAAATTATTTAATCGTGAGAAAAACGCAAAGTATTCATACTTTAATGATCCGTAAACGTTGCACATTTGTAATCAGACAAGAACGATAATTGTCCCACGGTTTCCAGTTAAGTCACATTTCCTTGATTTGGTGAAAAAAATAAGTATCTGTGGCAATTGTACTAATTGAATGGTGGATTTACATTTGCAAGCATGCGAAACCGCTGATAATCGCTTCACTATCTTTTAAAAATTGCAGGTCTCCAGTACGACAATCGGTCTGTCCTTCGCACCAGAACTAATACTCAAAAATCCCTTCTGGCCATTTTCCACGGTTGACTGACAAGTATGCAAACCGGCATTATTGTACTTTTTTTATTCTTATCAGATTGGAGACATATGTTTGAACACTTGTATTTCTGGTATTAATAAATAATATATGTCATTTACAGACAGAAACTATCTAAAAAAGATGACCTGAATACAAATCGTTGAATGTTAGTTATAACCTTGTTTTTTTATTGCGTTTACTTATTGTGTGGCATTGTTTAATTTTTTGTCAATAAACAAGAATTGCTGGTATTTTCCTTCGTTCATGACATTAGTTCATTTTCATTATGTTTTAAGTTATTTACGTTGTGTTATACACGACTTATTTGAGATGCTCCAAAAGTGTTTTTAATGTCAATCTCAATTAGTTGCTCGACACATAACCTAAATTTTTATATTGAAAAAATGGATGACTATCATTTAATTTAATATCATAAAAAACGGTCCAAGATGATCGAAGTCGTCCAAATTTCGTGATTCAGATACTACGTTTAAAAAGTATAATACAAAAGTTACAACACTACATTTTTCGTCTGGATCACTTTGCATGGAATGCCCTACATGTCATATTCATTTAATAGAATTTCCTTTATTTCATAACCAACTTTAAATAATGCATATTGCACTCATACAGAAATTGTAGTAGTTCTAATATTTCAAGGGCTATAATAAACCGTGTTAATAAACGAAGGATTGTAACATGGTCAAAGAAACTATTCTTAGAGTGTTAGCAGAAAACACACGTTACAATAACTCTAATAATTCAGATGGAATTGACAGTACTAATAACAATTTCCCCCTTTGAATTTGCGAAACTGGTCTCGACAAGCAACGAGACACTTTGGGTGTTGTAACGTCGCGTTTCGAGAATCGCGTATGTTTGAAACGTACAAATGTCGACAGTAGCATGATATATTAGCACTTTATTCCGCGCGTAATAAGATAATAAGAAAGATTTTTACATCATAACTCCTTTTCTTTCTATTTTGAAAACCTGAATTTAATACCCTGTAATTCAACTTGACACGTCGGAGGTTTTGATCTCCATCAATTTCGGACTGCGCCGATTATTAGCCGCAATTTATTATTCGGCAATGACGTTCCTCTTCCTTGGCGATTCCAGCGACGTATATGGAATCTGCTTTCGATAATCGGGTCAGACCGATTAAAGTTTCAAAGTATCATTCGGTCGCATTCTGCGACTTCAAGTGCCACGATCTCCCACACTTCACTTTACGAAAACAGGTTGAAACGAGGGAATAAGAAACGCTCCAAAGAAACCTTGATGCCGAGATGAATCCAATAGACGTATTCCAGAATCGTGAGATTTGAAAGTGAGCACTTGTCATGAATCTTCTTTTCGATGCCTCTTTTTCTTCTCTCACAATTTTAAGAAATTGTGGGTCTGTTGTTATAAATCTCATAAAATTTCACTTCCGGAACGAATTAGGAACGATTTAGGAGGAAATACTTGATTATCGAGGTCCAAAATATGAGAAAAAGGTTTAAGAAAACAACTCTCTCAATTTGAAATAGGGGAAATTTCATCAATTCTCATTTGAATGATCACTGAGAACCATAGTGAAAATGGGACCACTGATAAACAGTGAAATGTTCCTTTTTGACTCATGAAAAAAATGAACTGCTTGAATTAATGAAATTCATTTATTCGTAAACTGCCGAATCACTGACGAAATAAGATTATCGCAGATCACTTAAGATTTTCAAGTCCATCAACCAATTTGTACACTTCATCATCTGCGTACCAATCATTGATGTCTTCAATGAGTGACTTATTTGGAAAAAGGTCCATAAAACGTTCTCTTGGCGTAAGCAAAATCTTCTTGCCGCAAGCGGAAATCCTCTTGTTACATGACCAAGTGGATTAGTCCACTTGCGGTAAGCAGATTTCCACTTGCCGTCGGTGGAATTCGCTTGCAGCAAGAGGACTCAGCATGGCTGTTTTGAAGTGTTTAATTGAGAGATTCTACAGAATTTCTGTAGTCTGCTAGTCGAGTTATAGATTAGGTTGAATGCATCATTTCCTTTCCAGATCAAAGTTCTAAAGTTGTTAACTAATGTTTCTAATGTTGTTTACTGAAAAGTTAGTAAAGGGTTCCTCGCTTGAATATTGTATTTCAGTTGTTTGGTCCACGGACATATAATTCATAATATCTAATATATAGGTACTCTCTCAATTCAAAACGGTGAGACTCACTGTAAAACAGTGAATATGGAGCTACTATTTTGAATGGCTCTTTTTTCAATGAAAATCAGTGGATGTTCGTTATTTCATAGTGAGATTTACGGTTTCAATTTGACAGAGTATGTTATCTAGATGTTTAAAAAAAATTCTAATTTATTTTCTCCGATTTCAGTAAAATAAGTAACTTTTATTGCTCAAATATTTACCTCGCCTAAACGAAAAATTATGCCCAGTATATGTACATCTTCGATCGTTTGGATGTGTACTAATTGACTATATTCAAGTCACTGATAAAACAGTGAACTAATGTAATAAGTTTCACTGTATCCATCTAAATAAGATTTGAGTATAATACTGACCGATTCCAAAAGCACACTGGATGCCATATAAAATCCTAAAAATGAAAACCCCATAATTACCAAAATAGTAAATACTTATAATAAGATTAAAAGCATAAATAGCACAAATCAGGTGAAGTTAAGCTGGATCCCTTCACACTTAGGAGTAGCAGGTTATGAGGTAGCTGATCGCTACCCAAAAAATGCAGCCACGAAAGAAGAAACCCACAACACTTCACTGCTACATTTAGATTACTACGAACAGACAAAAAAATAAATAATGAAAATTGAAGAAGAGAGATGGAAAAGTGAGCTAAATTCAAAAAATAAGATATCAAGCAAAGATTTCTACAATAAGAGTCCGGCGATGAGCTTCAGGCGGCAAGATCAAATTACCATATCAAGGCTCCGTAATGGTCATACAAGACTAACACACTCGTATTTAATTAGCAAAGAACACCCTACAATATGTGATCTGTGTAACGAAAAACAATCCTTGGAACATTTATTAACAACAAGAAATACACCAGGGAATGATAAATCCATAGAATACCAAATAACGTCAAAGACGCCATCCAAACAAAGGCATTATGTAAACCCACCTTGCAATATCTACAGGAAATAAAACTACATGACAGAATATAGCCCCAATTGAAGAGGAAGGTGTAGAAGGACCACTACAGAAGACAAAAGATAGAAGGAAGTACAATGTGTGAATATTAATAGTAAAAATAAAAATGAAATGACATGATAAATAATGTGTGTAATGTACATATTACTTATAGGTATACCATGTTAAACGCGATCGCTAATGAATGAATGGTTGATGCGATCTAAAATAAAAGGAAAAAAAAGATGTGAACCATTTCAGCCAGATTCAGCAGTGAGTATTTATTCACTGATTCAATTAGTGAGTTTCACTGTTTTGAATGAGTGAGAAGAGTGTAATAAAAAACTGGATAACATTCAACTACACTAACAAAAATGTCTTCTATCCAAAGAAAAAATACTCAAATAAAGTGACATAACCCTTTGTAACCTCATAATAGACTCATTGGTTAAACAGACTTAGCTCAATCAACAAGGCAAAGAATTTGTTAGTTATGCAGACTATTGTTAAAAGGGCGAAAATAATTCGGCTTTATATTGAACACCAACATGGAGTCTATCCAGGCCACACCCTGACCGCCGTTATTGGTGTTAATATCTCCGTGTTAACTTGCAATTTATGTTCTTACGGTCGCATGTAATAAATGGAATAAATAATAAACACATAGATTCTCGATAATGACCGCCAATGTTCCATTTGTAAATAAAGTAATATGTTGATCTAGCATTATTCTGACCTTTAATTTTTATATATTTCTCTTTATTTATAATTTGAATGGTGGCCTTTAGATTCGGGATTTATTTTGATTTTTTTCACACACAGAGAGTAATGTTTGTTTACAGTTAATGAAATAGCTTCATAATAAAGCTAACAGAATTTAGATTTTGATCTTAAGGTAAGGTACTTTATCCTGAAGTTACCATAATGTGTTCGTTTAAATGTGTTATGTTAATAAATAATAATTTTAAATATTAATGTTGGGATCATTACGTGAACAGTAGCAGATTTCCGCGCTTACAGTTTCACCGAAACCGAGATAAACAAACATACGTAGGCACACTTACTCGATTCTCTGCGAATTTTTCGACGCTTTGTTGACATGCGCAGTTCAAACGACAGGAGTTGATGTGTAAGATTTATTAAGGTATAGTAATGTGGTATCTCGCGCGTTTTTCGAAGGCTTATTGGAGAATTTTTTTTTTAATAAAGTTAAATCGATTCGGGTTTTTATATGTTATTGTTGGTGTTTAAGAGAAAATAAAAACATTTTTTATTTGTCAAACAAACATTTTTACAATTGTTTATGTAATAACGATATATACGTCTACAAAAAGAGGGGTTTGAATGGCCCTGGTGGTTTTGGCACTTTCAGACTCCTAAAGCAAAAAATCAATAACATTATTGTTCAGCAAGGATGTAATTCTGGTTGGAACTAAAATTAAACAATTTGGTTGAAAAATATTAAAATGGCGGACTTTTGAAACAAATAGATGACTAGTTTTAAATTTGTTTAAAAAGAAATCAGGCTATAAAATGAACAATTATAAATAAAAATAAAAGATTTCAGTTCCTGCGATAGCCACACTGATGTGCAGAACATATCCGAAATTCAGTGACATCGGTTGAATAGAAAAATTGTTATCACCTGGGCCGATCGGAAAAACATGGTTTTGAGAAAAACACGTTTAAAGTTTTGACAACACCGCTCGGCCTCCTACGAGAGGCTCTTATATATTTGCTGTAACTTTGTCAATTTTTCGAATTTGATTGTGATTTTTTCACAGTATATTCTTAAAACACAATACTTTCGAAATATTTAACAAAAATCGATTTTTTCGTTCCAAGACACCAGACGAACGCTCGTTGAATGTTAAAATATACGAGTTTATATACAATAACTTTGCTGACATACAGGAAAGTGCTGGTATTTTCATCTCAAAATTACCTGTCATTTTTGACTTTACAGATACTGTTATAGCTTTACAGTTATTCTAAGAGTCTTGAAATTAGCTTACATTAACTATTAGTAAATAATTTATCTCAGTGCATGTACATTTATCGCAATGATCGACTCAAAGGCTATATTAAAGAAAAAGTAGTGAAATGTTATGACGCTAGATGGTGCCCAGATTCTAAAACGATCTCGCATACAGATTTGTTGCCAAGTTTCTATAACGAATGGAGACATATATCGAAATATAATTCGTGGCTTTCTTTGCTAAACTTAACCAATTGCATTTTTACAAGCTGCAAAGAAGCGGCTCTCTAAAATAGCCAAAATTTTCATCCGAAAGTGAAATTTTCCTATTTCATAGAAAATGTTGAGATTCAAATATTAAGCATTACCATGTGATGGGCGTCATAGACAAGTATTATTTAATAATTGCGATTATATAAATACATTTATTTTATTCAGTTTTACTACTTAAATGACAAACTGTGACAATTGAAAAGGCTATTTTGGGGAACCAGCTTTCCTCCATGGAATTGCTTGCGATTAGTTCATTAGATGGGACCTAAGTGCATCTTTAGTTATTGATTAGAGCGCCTCCTGGTGTTTATCGAAGAAACTTATATTCAATAGTTAGTAAACTTATATTAATGTCAATTAGTTTCTTTCATTAGATATTGTCACAGACAAAGTTCCAACCCAGGAGTGAAAAATTATATAGTACTTATGTTTTTAGGATGTGCTAAATTTTGTGAATGGTTATATTGGATTTTATAATTCCTTTTTATCCAGTCAAGTCAAAATATATTCAATAAATGTAAGGACGCGTTCGAAGGACTTCATCATGCATAACCCCGAGACTGGGTACGTGGACTTAATGAATTGCGCGTAAACTGGTAAAAAATCATGCAGCGTCGTTGAGAAGTTTATAACAAATTACGTCTCGTCGCTTACCGATATACGCGCCATATTGCGTGGTGCATTACGGATTCCCCTTTTTAAAAATTTGGGTCGAACCGATTAAATTCCCAACGTATGCTCGCGTTCTTTCCGCGTGGCATTTTATTCCTCGGCGAGGATGTACCCGAAAACTAGGACTCCGTTCTCGCGACTCCTCGGGCGATTCGTCGTTGTCCGAAGCGGCTTTTTATTTTCGCGCCATTTTCGGCGCACCGGCACTTTCGCCGGTTATTAGTTTAATTCGCGATACGAACCTTGACAGCTGACGCAACGCGCTCGCAATTAGCCATCGTCCTTATCGATCGGCGATCTGCGGCCAGGCGGGAGAAAAAAACTTTCGGCATTTCCCATCCGATCGTCGCCCGATTCGCAAAACAACCTCTTACGTGACGCAGGCGGCCGTAAGCTGCCGTCAGGACGATCGATGTAAAAGAGGATTCGGTGAGAATGTTCCGCACGATGACAAATCAACAATTAACCATTCGCCGGCATTTTTTCATCAATATTGTACCGGTCGAATTCGAAGATCGATTGACGGCACATTTTGCATATGCCATTTGACTCTTGTGCAAGTGCGGCGGAGAAGCACAATACACCAATTCTGCGGACCTTCAACCCGGGGAGAACGATTTTGTAACGATATTGGATTAATATTCTAGATAGAAATGACTGAAGACACCATGATTTAATGCTCAAGACAAATCCGTATTTGTTGGACCAAGTTCGAACATCAGAAACTGATATCTACTGCCTAACCCAACATTACGATACAAAAAAAGATTTTAAAAAAATTGTTTACACAACGTTTTTTTTTATATACGTGTCCGTAAAATAGGCACTTTACGGACTTCGTTTAGTCCCTAAGTGTAATTTTACGGACTGATCTCTGCACTTTACGGACTAAAAACAGCCGGTAAAGTTCCTACTTTTGCGAACAGTGTATCAAAAAATAGTATTCGCTCCTCGGCCGTAAAATTGAACTTTACGACCTAGGACCGAAAAGTACTATTTTTATTAAAAATCGGCATATAAACTAGAATTTTATACCCGCTGCATGAAAAAATTATGTTCGTATGTGTCCCTCGAACACTGGGATCACAATTCAGATGTACAATATGGGGTAGTGAAAAAGTAAGAGCAATTTTTGAAATATCATATCGCTTGAGTTTGGAAGTTGTAGCTTTTATGAGTACGAAAAACTATGTGAAGACCGTACACAAATTTTTCAGTTTATCTTTTCATAACTGTTATCCGTGTGGAACAGTTAATTCTGAATAGCAAAAAAAATGATGAGGAAGAGTTGATTATTATGAATTGAGTGTGAATCATTTTTGCTAAAAAAAAACCATGTAGTTTTAGAGATTTTTAAGCAAATAGAAAATAGTTTTTTTCCCCTGAACAACAGATAAACAACAAATTAAATGTTTCTCATAAGTGGCACGTACGATTAAATGCAAATCCTAAAAATTTGCGCATTTCTTTTTTCGTGACATATATTTACACAATATGAAAAATGCACAAAAATAAGCCTAGACGTGACTGAAAAGCTTGATAATTGAGGAAATTCCGATTCTCTGAATACAAAGTTTGCAAACATCAGGTTTTCTTGACAAAATCCGTAATTTGTAAAATATCCAAAGAAAATGTTTAAGAAAATTTAAAAAAAAAAAGCGTATTTTTTTTAGTTTTTAAGTAGAATAATATATTTCATCATGAACTTTATCCTTACCAGGCCGTCATCGGTCTGCCTGCATATGATTTGAACTGTATTCGGCCGAAACTCAAAAATCTAAGCTTATTTAGGAGTGTGGCAGGGCCCATGCTACCAAAGGCCCTAGAAATCCAGATAAATTTTCTGCATGGAAAATCAACTGAAAAGTCCCCGTATTTGTACTGGAAGTAAATAACCCCTGGAGAATTTCTCATATCCTGATGCGGGAAATGTTCTAACTGCTGAAAAATTTCCATATTTTAGTGTGAAAATTTTGAACATAATTTTCGTTCATTTTTCAACATAATTAACTGAAATTTTACAGCATCTGTACGGGAAAACTTCAGTACACATGCGGTATTTTTATAAATAAGGAAAAATGCCCGTATTTTTGTGCGGGATTTTTCTAGTTGTTTTTCAAATGTTGTATACACCTGAGAATTTAACTCAAAAGACTTTGATATAAATTCCATAAAGAATAGTAGATAAATCGGTGCAGATTTAAATTTACAAAAACTACGTTGGTTGTCAATAGTATGAGATAACACTACTTACATGGGAAGTTATTGAAGTGTTAATCGCGAATATGAACAAGTGTTGTGTGATTCGAAGGGACTCAAATATAAGTTACCTCTTGAGTATTACCTTTTGATTAGGGTATACAGATAGCGCTATTTGCAAATTAAATTAAATTAAATTAAATTTTAACACATTTTCTACTAGTATTGACATTTTGACTGATCACCAATACATTTCAATCCGTCGAAGATGTTTTGGAAGACTGTAAGGTCACTCATTACAAATATGGTTATAGATTTGAATAATGCAATACCCTGTAAGAAAATTGACCATAAGTTCTGGCCGGCACACTAACTTCTGCCTAGATCTTTTAGCAGAATCTGCCTAGAAAGTAGGACAGAATCTGCCCGGATCTGCCCAGAATCTGGTGAAGGAATGAGGCTATACGTAGTCCATATAGTCCATAACCTTTATGTGTCTGTCTTTCAATGAAGCTTTTGATGTATTATTTGCAATGACAATTTGAAATCGTAAGTGTAAAAAATGTTACGACACAGAAAGATAAACAGCCATGCATATAACTTTGCATCTGTATATATGCTGAAATTTATTAAATTTTGTTTATTCAGTGATTCAGACAAAAGACATTCAGATATGTTATTAATTACATTTTGCACTCTTTAAAAATAATATTTTTAGTTTGGTAATCATCGGTTGCATTTTTTCAAGAAAAAATGCATTTTTTTTTTCTTCGTTGAAAGTCCACTCGGAGTCCAATTTCACCAGTGTTTTGTATTAACTTTTCCACTACCTTAAAGGCAACTAATTGATATCAAACTACTTGGAATAGTATCAGAAGAGTAAAATCTACCAAGTTTCATGGTCATATTAGAATTTTTACATCAATTTCAATTTTATTGTATACCAAGCAACTGTTTCTTATCAGGTTTGGTTAAAGCACATAAAAATGGAAATTGTGCTAAAAATTCTAATATAACAATGAAACTTGGTAGATTTTGCTCTTCTGAAACTATTGCAAGTAGTTTGATATCAATTAGTTGCGTTTAAGGTAGTGGAAAAGTTAATACAAAACACTGCCCACCGACCAGAAATTATGCCAGATTCTGGTCAATAACTCCTTCATTTTCTTACAGGGTATGTCGGATCCAATAGAGAGAATGACTTTTAAAAAAATGTATTTTATTTAGTTGGATCTTCCTACTTTCCTTTAATATTACCCGGGTCCAACGATGTGGGCGTAAGAAGTTATGTAGCCACTTTTTTGGTGTTTTACTGTTTTTTATTTTTGTATTGTTTTCTTTTTTTCTGGTTTTATTTTTATCACTAATCTTCCGTTTAGAACTTATATTCGGTGAGTACCTTCAAACCATACAGTCTTCATTTAGGTTGTCATTATTGTTCAATAAATTCTGAAGAGGGTTGTTATCAACTGCCGAAACGTCAACCCAGCCGTTGTTTTTATTATATATAAAGTTCAACGAGAACGTCAAACCAAGATCACCGTCGTCGTGTTTTTAATAATTAGCGGCCAAGGATATAACATTACAATGCGTCAGCATGACATTTTTATAAGTAATAAATAATTTTAAAAAATAGTTCTATTTCAAAAGTTTGCTGTGTAAATTCTTTAAATTCATAATGATGTAACCAATATGGCGGTCACGAGTATTTTTAAAAAGTAACAAACTGTAAAAACATGTAATATTCAGACCCAACAACTGGATTAGTAAACTACCTTACATTATAATTCGGAAATCACTGATTACGAATCCGAATTTCGAATTATGAAATTTAAAACGGCGGATTCCAGATGGCCGATGGAGACGTGGGAAAATGCAGCCTAGATTACGCTGAAACTATTTATCCTATGGTTTTCGATGTAGCTGATAATGAATCTGAACATGAAATTGTAAAACTGAAACTGAAGGATTCAAAATGGCTGACAACGACGTGAAAAACATATTTTCTAAATTCCTTGGACTGAAAATCGAGCCATTCTTCCACGAAGAGAAATTTTCATACTATTGAAAGTGATATTTTACTCTTCTAAGGGTGAGTTTTTTTTTCTTTCACTCTTGATGGAGTGAAATGTAACTCTTCATAGAGGAAGTGTTCTCTCTTAATTAAAGAGTAGCTCAATTTTTGCTCCAAGGAATTTTGAGAGTCAAGAATTCGATTGAAATATTTCTTTTCGTTTTGTGGTCGCTGATTGCGAATCAGAACTCGGGACTATAACATTCAGAATAGCGGTACCAATATGGAGGACGAGGGAGAAACATCAACATCATTTCAAATAAAATGAATCTCGAATGGGTTAAGAGCTTCACTCCATTAAAGTGACTTTTTACTCCATTTTAAAAATGAATACACCACTCTAACGAAGGAGTGGGTTAAATCTTTATACATCTGAACAATAAATTTAATTTATGCAAGATATTTTTTTTCATGGTTTTTTTAATGACAAAAAAATTCATAATATTAGAGAAATTATCATTTTCAACTCTAATGCTGCAAATTGCGAAATAATTGTTACGTATAATATATGAATACCACATACAGTAGTCCTTCCCTTATTCTAATTTGGCCAGTGAGACAAGATGGCGGCATTCTTCTCTTATTCTAATTTTTTCCTCTCTCCCACTAAACATTTGCTGCTTCGCTTTTTCTCTCTCTTTCTCTTTCGCAGCTCATGGGCAGTTATGAGTTATATGTGCTTCGAAAGAAAGTAGTAATGCGGTGGGGAGAACGCCTGAGGGGAAATATTACAATATGAGAAGAGACAAAATTAGAATAAGTGTAGATATTAAAATAAGAGATATTAGAGTAAGGGAAGGACTACTGTGCATAGGTGTCATATGATAAATAAGACATGCCGTTTCGAAACGTTTCTGCAAGTCGTCTAATGTACAAAATAGAATACGTTTCCATAATGAGAGCAAATAGAAACTTAAGAGTCGCAATCACTCCTAGCGGCGCGGCGCCAAAGCTGCTTGCGATTCCTCCATAAATATAAATTCACTCTTAAGACAAGAGTGAATATTTCGACTCTTCTAAAGAAAGTGAAAATATTACTCATTCTATAGTTCGATTTCACTAAATCCATTATTATTGGAGTGATTTTGACATTCACCCACTACAAGAGTGATGTTCTCACTCCAAGAAATTTAAAGAGGCATATTTTGCAAAATACGAGATATCAGAGATCTCACGAACATCCAGTTTCAATGAAAATCATCTCAATCTTCGAAAGCCCTCGAATATCGTAATGAATTTTCGAAACTGATTTATTCCTTCCAATCCATATTTTTTGTAGCTACTAAGACAGATTTATCACCTGAGAACATATCCTCATATCATGAATGAAAGATACTCGCTAATATCCAACATTGGTAACAAAGAATTCGAAGCCGCCAATCAGTATGGTAAAAAAGCATTCGTACTCTCATCTCGGAGGCTCCAGGCGGGATCGAGGAATCGGACGAAGGGCCCGCGCTGCAATTTCGCGTCATTAAAAAAGCCGAGCCGCGTAATCGCTCCATCTCCGTCTGGTTTTTCGACGCGACTTTCGTCGCGGCTCGGTATGTAACCGACACCTCGGCACCGAGCTGGTGAATCGGGGCTTAACTCAATCTCGACTCGTATAACGTATTCATAGCGCGGGAGATCTGATAGCGTCAGAACAAATGTGCTAATGGCTGCGGGATGCTGCTACGTTATTACCACGTGGCTGCATCGTCGCCAGTGCACTTAACGTCCTTGAGTGCAGTGTCGCGGGTGAATGCACACATGCACACACATGGGGGGTTCCCCTATTTCTCTGAGGAACAAGAAGATGCTGAATAAAGGGAAACACAAGACGAAGAAGAAAGACAAGAAGGCATGCCTGCCAAGACCATTACATTATTTACCAGCCCGAGCCCGTTATCGGCAGGATCTCCCGACGAGCGCAACTAAACAGCAAACTCCTTGCTTGTAAACGCCGTTAAGCGCGACTCAATTCTCCAATGGCCGTACGGTTGTCGAAATCGACTGCGAACGGGAGGTCGATCGTCCCATGGAATTTTCGATGGAATCTGATGACAACTGATTGAATATTTGATCTTACCACCAACTTTGCTGATGTTCCAGCGTCAAATGCCACAGGAAATTGGATACCTTCGGAGGTAGACGTACTTTTGAGGGTTGTAGAGCTTGGTGGTATCGCAATTTTGTTTTACGTTGTTTCAAAAATTATGACCAATGAATTTCTCTTACAGGCCTTCACCCTCAAAAGATCATGTCAATGCCATGCTCAGGTTCCATCCATATTTCCAATAGCGTAATTTGTTCATGAGCTCAGAACGATATAGTTGTGCCTATGTGACTGAGTGGGCATTTGTGTGAAAAGCCGAGAAGAATTAAGAAACAATAGAGAGACTGACTGACAATAAATTTATTATTGTCCTGGACTCTAAGAGCCGTGGACAAACAGAATAGCATCCTGCCGTTACGTACGATCGATCAGGATATAAACCAAATATTTCTTAAAAACTATATATCTCTCACGGAGTAACAAAATCACAATTTAAGTTCGCAGCGGCGTAACTACTACAAAAAAAAATTGTATCGCATTATATGTAACAAATATAAATATACAAGTGTAAGGAGCAAAATAAAGGAGCAAAATAAAGGAGCAAAAAAGGAGCAAATCAACAAGTAAAAGTCGTCTACGATGGTTCTTCTGCAAATAAAGATGCCGAGAGATTGGTCCGAAAAGATGAGGCAGATGAAAAATTTTTCAGTGATGGAGGTAGGGAGTCCAGTACCGGATGGCAGTTATCCAGAAAGATCGAGCTTAAGTGTTAGTGCGAGTCAATGGAAAAGTGAAGTTGGATGATTGAATACGGGATGAGCGGTGCAATGAGCCATGGATTTGGATAAATCTAGATGAAAAATAGGGAGGTTGATTTGTAGTAACTATCTGGTGATTAAACTGCCAAACAAGTAAAGCTTTCTAGATGGAATGGACAACCAGTTCGCCTTTAGTCTGTACGGGGCTAACTTGGTATTAAGAAAACCTGATGCGTTCGCGATTACGAGAGTGGCCTAGTCTAGATGGGGGATGACCAATGAGTTTACGAGGGATAGTTTGATGGATGGAGGAAGGAATGATCCACGATATTCAAGCCTATAGAGAATGTAACAAACTTTAGATGAGATGGAATTTACATGCCGATTCTTAGATAGGTCAGATTGTATAATGACATCTAAATCTTTCACTACGTTAGAATAGGGGATTATATCATTATCAAAGTGAGAGAAAGAGAGAGAGAGAGAGAGAGAGAGAGAGAGAGAAAGAGAGAGAAAAGGTGAGTAAATGATAGCGACAGAAAAGGTTTTTGGAAACTTTTTCAATAATGGGAGTCCACGAGATGAAGCAACCTTTGTCAATTCTAGTGAACCTAATTATTAATAATACTATAGTAGAAACTTTTAAATACTTCAATGACATACACGGAAAAAAACAGACAGTACTGAGTGCTGCCTGGAAAGCACTGGCTGCTGTCCGGCTGTCTACGATTCTTCCGTTTTCTATATTTCGGGCTCGCCTGTGCCTAAACATAATATACATTTTAGAATTGGGCTCTCCGGGACTTTTTTGTAGGAAATTTCCTCCTCTACAAAAAAGACTTAGTGAATTTTTGCTGTAAAGATTTCTGCGTCCTCCGCCATATTCTGCAAATTCGTTGTTTTTCATTCTATCGCTTCCGTATCAAAAACAGTGTAAGACACGGCAAAAATTCCCTTTTTTGTTTGCTACCCCGAGTAAAAAAAATTTGTCTCTGAAAGATCTTTCCGAGATCTCGCGGGTTTAATCTCGTAAAGATCTCGCAAAGATCTCGCTACTGGGACGGAGCGAGATTGTTGCGAGATGAACAAAAGCTTAAAATGGTATGTTAAAATTATCGATCAAAAATAAAATATTTAAATAAAAAAAAAAAAATTTATCACTGTCGGAATTCGATCCCGGGACCTTTCGGTCTTGAAGCAGCTACTCTAACCACTCTGCTAGCCAGTCATTTACATGACTTGTAACAAATGACACATGTCAATGCCGAATTTCAATGATCGATTCACTCAAATACCTGTCATTTGTTATCCTTCCTAAAATGAATGTCTAGCCGAGTGGTTAGAGTTCCAGCTTCAAGAACGAAAGGCCCGGGATCGAATCCCGATAGTGATAATTTTTTTTTTTTTATTTAAATATTTTATTTTTAATCGATAATTTTAACATACCATTTTAAGCTTTTGTTCATCTCGCAACAATCTCGCTCCGTCCCAGTAGCGAGATCTTTGCGAGATCTTTACGAGATTAAACCCGCGAGATCTCGGAAAGATCTTTCAGAGACAATTTTTTTTTACTCGGGACAAAACAGTTCTGGAGAAAACTATTCTGAAATGTATAGTTTAGGCACAAGCGAGCCCGAAAAATAGAAATCGGATGAATCGTAGACAGCCGGACAGTAACCAGTGTTTTCTAGACAGCACTGAGTACTGTCTGCTTCGTTCCGTGTAGGAAAGACACAAAAGAGACGAGCGAGAGATTTTACAGAACGTCTAAAATATAAAGAAGCGATGACTTCAGGATCTCATAGGGGCTCGCTAGAGATGATGATGAAATCTTCGAGAGATCTACGAGTGATGATTCTAAGACGTTGCAATTATTTCTACCAGATGTTTGACAGATCATTCTTATTCCTTAATTAAGTCCCTAACAAAAAAGTCCCGGAAAGTCTTGCTGATGACTCCAGCGGGTACATACCAGGATGAAACGTCACAAAAAAAGATTTTATCTATTTTCAAAATAGTAGGGCCTGAAACAATCTTTAATTTTTTTAATTGTAAATTTTTCGTTGTTTTTTACGCTTGTTTGTTATGATTTTATGTTCAGTTTGTGTTAATAATTCCCTTCAAATCTTATTAGTAAACAATGAAGATACACTGTGAAAATGTGTTTCTGTACGAAACAGAGTTTAGTAATTTTCTTTAATAAGGTTAAGCATGAAGGGACCTTCTTTACAAATACTTTTTTTTCTTTTAAAACGTTAAGTATTATTGATATCTATGAATATTCTATTGTTTTAACAATATATCGAAAGAGTAGTGTTCTTTAAAATTTGTCTTACTTCGTTTAAATAACTTTAAAACTAGCCAAATTATTACAAAAACAATGTTTTCCTCTACAATTGTGGTATGAAACTTTTTTGTGCAGAATGTTGTCAAAATTCACGTCCTACTATACGGTCCGTGAAATGTGGGACACCCTATTTACGCATGTGCACGAAAAAAGTAAATATAACTTAACAAAAATTATCAAATTTTCTATTGTGTTAATTAATTATTTATTTTTGATATATTTAATATAATGAAACTGAATATGAAAATAATTCAGATTCTGTAACAAGTAATGTTGTCGATAATTTTAATGCACTAAATGAGATTGCGAATTGCATATTATTTTAAAGTTTAGTTAGTCACAAATTCAATTATCATTGAGAAGTTGAGAGGAAAGTAGAAAAAATGAATCACTTTTTCAGTTAGGATAACTCTTGATGATGTTAATATTTATTTAATTAAGTAATTAGTAATTAAATTAACGTCCCAGTATTTAGAATGATTGAAGATAAAAAAATGCGATACTATGCAATAAATTCAACCAGGCATATATCATGAATAATCATGGATAATCAACAATAAACAATTAACCTAAAAATTTAATATCATACAAGAGATGACATAATAGATTGTAATTCTTAGTTATACTCGTCTTATCAGGTAAAGGCGACACTGACCATCCCTTTTGAGCATTAAAATGGTATGCAAATTTTCATTTGTATTGAGAAGAAACGTATTGCAATAGTTTGTAAATAATATGATGTTTCTTTGATAGAGTTTTTTCTGTTCATAATAAAACTTCAAGACATACATAAAAAATATCACATACAAATTTTGAAGTTAACGTATCAAAAACCCAAATGAAATATTAAATTATATGGAAATTTTTCAAATTTATCTGAATATCCTTCCTCTTGTAGAAATCATGAAATTTAACATATTTCCTTACTAGAGGAGATAATAGTCGGATTTACTTAAGTCTGATCCATCTATCTTTGTATTTCATTAAAATACAACTATTGAAAGAGCTATCTGATTATGTCTTTTTATTTCTACATCGTAAAATAGATTTTGCGTCGTATTGGCGCAATTTTATTCTCGTGGTCACACGGTAGGCCAATCAAAATTGGCCTGCAGGCCAAGCTGAAATAGAATTAAATTAGATAAGAGTTTAGTGTTTTTAGCCCGAGGAAACTGAATTCTTTGTCAAGTGTCCATAACAAATCTTAAATAGAATAGATATCCCCATTATTGGTTTTATTCAATTGTTACAATCAAAACCAGTAATTACTAAACATATAATAAAAAACATAAATTGTGATCTCAAACTTTGATATTCTTTTAAATAAGTTAATGTTTTCAAAACGTACATTGCAGAGATTTATAAGCCACGTTACAAATATTTTTTAGCGGTGTTAAGAGCTCAGTTCAACAAAAATAAGAAAATATTTACAAGGTATAAGAAATTACTATTCTCCATAAGTATTTCTTTTTATGTCCTATTTTTCTACATGCCATTATTCGATTATGTTAATTTTAATTCGGCATAATGTCAAGAATAGTAAATATTTTGAATGTTTTGTATGTGGAGAAAATGCATTTTCCAAAAAAATTAAAATATAATAAAAAAATTCTAGAAAAAATGGAATAAGCCGTGTAGCTAAGTAATTTAACTAAAAAAGTTTAAGAAAGTTACATATCCTTCTAAACTATTTTTCTAGATATTTTGTGTTCTTTCTTTTCATCATTTTCAATCAACAGTGTACAAAATCAATTAACTGCGCAGGTAGAAATTAGTTTATATTAGTATCTCAAATCAATGTAACCTCTTCAAAAAGGTCAATATGTTGCAAAAATATACTGAATTTGTTTAATTATGAAGATTAGGGATGAAATTAATTGAGTAATTTATATTAATATATATATTTATATTTTTTATTAATTTAGGTTTAACTTTCTCGAAAATACAGGTAGATATATTTTTCAGTAAGCTGATCACTAATTTGAGGTTACATTTTTAAAATTCATAATACCGGATCCAATATAGTATACCAAAATTCATAAAATGCTTAAAAATATGGAATTCGATTTATGAATTACAATACCGTCGATCCAATGCAACCAAATGTCATTGAATAATTTAATACCACGTGATGATGTTAAAAAAAATTGAAAAGAGACACTTGTCGATTGAATTTGAAATATTCAACTTTAAATTTGTGATAAAAGATCCAAAAATCCTTTATATACACTTGTCTTGCAATTATAAAGCAGCTGATGAATTTGGGTACGTCATATTGGAGCCGCCAACTTCAATTTTAAAAATGTATTCGCAAATTCATAATCTGAGACTCCGAAAACTGAACCAACATTTTCGGGATAATTGTTTTACCAGATATTGAATATTGGTCGATTCCGTGCAATTTTGTTTGCGAATTGGAATCAATCACCCAATTATTATTAGCGTGACAAAAATTCAGAAACATAAGAAATATTGTGTATTTTTAATTTAAACTGCCGTACATTGGTTTTTTGAGACGATTAAAACACAATCCTGGTTACTCCAATTAAAAAAAATACCTTCATGAATAGCACATAAAATAGTATATAAAATGATATAATAGTCAAGAATTCTGACTTTTTTTACTTAATAAGTTAAGACGTTTATTTTGAAGAGAAATGTTTTTAAGTTGTAAAACTACCTAAGTAGCAAAAACCAGCTGGAACCAGGTAAATAAATTAATTTTTTGAAGGGCTTGATATAGTTTTTAATTCACTTTATTTTCGCTTTCAAAATGTTATTTATAAACAGAGATTTGGTATTCTTATGGGTTCTCCACTTTCTCCTATAATAGCTGACTTAATGATGGATGTTTTGGAAAACATTTTAATTTATAAAATCCTATTTAAATTACCATTTTATTTTAGATATGTGGATGACAATTTTGCTGCAGTTCCTAATGATTCTTTAGAACATATTTTACCAATTTTTAATAGTTTGACTAAAATTAAAGGATTAGACATTAGAATCTCTTTTACTTTAGAAAAAGACGTAAATAATTAACTTAACTTCTTAGATGTTCTAGTTATCATTGAAAATAACACTGTAATAACCGATTGGTGTCATAAATCTACTTTTTCTGGAAGACATCTACATTTTAATTCAAATCATCCACTTAACTATAAATTCGGTAGAGCTATTAGACTTTCACATATTAAATTTAGAAAGAAGTATTTTAACTTAGTTAAAGGTATTTTAAAGAATAATTGATACCCTGATTATTTTACTAATGAATGTTTTAAACGAAGAGTTTTTAAACTTTATAACACTCTTAGCGTAAAACCTGATAATAGAAAAAATAATACAACTGCTAGTATTACTTACATAAAAGGTATTTCTGAAAAAATAAAACATCATTTTTTAGATAAAAATGTTCGAATTGTTTATAAACTAATAAATACTAACATTGGAGGAATTTAACCACTTAAAGAGAAAATGGATAAATTACATATCAAAGATCGAATCTATGAAATAAAATGCAAAGATTGTAATGAGGTTTACATAGGGGAAACAGGAAGACTTCTAAAAAAGATAATTAATGAACATAAAAAGAATATATATGAAGACGTAGACAAATACACTGGTTTAACGACGCATAGAATTATTACTGGACATTCTTTCGATTTTGAAAATATTAAAATTATTTCGATAGAGAGGAACAAACATAGAAGAAAACATAGTATAAAATATAATTCTAACGCTGTAAATATCCGTTTTGAAACTCAAATTCGCCAGATATTTATTTTCCACTTTTGTAACTGTAAACATGAAAGGTTAACTATTGTACATTTGAATCCTTCGTTTCAAAATTTGTATTATCTACAAACTTTTTAGTCTCCAAATAACCCCTTTCCAACACGGTTTTAAGTACACGTGTTTAAATAAAATAATAATTTTTTCAAAAGTAACTAAAATTAAATTAGTAGCATTTTATCGAATACCTTTGTATTCATTTTCTCATTTTTAGTTTCAGTGATTTTGAACTTTAGATTTTTTACAAGGATTTTGTCAACAAATTTTTTTTGGACAAATTTTACTAAGGTAAGATGTTACTGTTCTTTTTCATCGTTCTCTTTTTGTTTACAGTGAAAAGTTTTTAGAAATAACGGAATTTTTTCTTTCAAATTTTATAATTTAGCTTTCATTCTCTCACGAAATAAAATGTAACATTTTTCATATATCATGAAATTTATGTAAAAATTTATGTAATTAAATTTTCTTTCTTATTTATTGTACAGAATAATAAACTTGAAGAGGGCCACAATTTTAAAGCCGAAACGTTGAAATAACTTTTGTTATTTATTATATAAAGTTTATTGTATAAAGTTACTCTGAAATGCGCACGAAAACTTTTAAGGATCTTTTGCACTTACGAAAATCAACAGAGAAGGAAAAGGAATTTTATTTATTATATTTTAACTACCTAGAACTTTTGAAAAAGATCTGAGGGCACCAAAATACATCATTTTGGCTACAATAACATCAACTCAGCTACTTTTTTTACTTGGGAAATAGTTTTGAATGAAATTTTCAGATTCCAAATATTAGTTTTTGCCGCATTATAAAACACAAAATTGAAAGACACTTAAAATAATTAAAATAATTGCAATTATACATTTTAAAGATAGAATTGAAAATTTTAAATGAAATACTGTGACCTCAATATCGTTCCTTATCTTCTCTTAAATCCTCTATTATTTTCGAGTCTCGGTAACGAACTAATCTCCGTTGCTTAACGACACGTCTTTGTTTTTACCTCATTCCCAATATTTATTGCCGTAACCCTGGCATAAATCTTGGCATTTAGGCAACAGCAACAACAATTTGGAAACGACTGTCTGAAATGCAGGTGAGTTTTCGCCATCAATACTACAATATCATGTTTCTAATTAAGTTCTTGGGTCTCCGTTTCCCATGTAATGATCAAGATCAGAGGTCGGTCGCTGGACGTAAGAGCTATATTTACGGCATTACGATTGAAAGTGACGCTTTAAGTGGTAGACAGTGTAAGTCTCCAAACGTTAATCGATATAAATACATGTCCAACATCATAATTGCTATTGCTCGTTAATCCTTCATAACTGCTGGTTAACTTTGCGCGAAATTAAGTTCAGGGAAGGAAGTAAATAATAGTGAAGAAATTATACACAAGGATAAACTGTCAATTGGGAAACTTGAGAAATCAGTAGCTCCTGTCTGTTACATTTTAGCGTAATATTGTATAGTCGTTATTTATTATATTACCATAAATCTTATATGGTGAAATAAAAAAAAAATGTATGATTTCATTAAAATTGTTTATTTTAATTAATTAGACATTTTTTTCGATGCATAGGATTTTATTGTTTTATTTGAAAACAATCCAAGATTGTTGTTGGGACAAAACAAAAAAACGAAAATTTTCATTTAAATTCAAATATTTTTATCATGAAATTGTTTCAAATATTATAAAAATGGTGTACATGTAATTTACCTGAAAAATCATCATTATAAAATAATATCGCTTTTGTAGATAAGGAGTTACAGACATTTGAAATTGGCCAATACGAGTCAATGCACAAAATTTTACCTTCTCGCCAATTTTTTGAGGAAATTCAGGGTAAAATTTGAGTATAATGCTACGCATGGTTCTATACCAAGCAAGCCACTTTTTTCAAATTTCTTTATTTCAATTTTACTTATATGTGCTTTCAAAGAATTGAAAATGTGACAACTTTGCCCATCAAAATAAAAATTCCGAATTATTGTGGTAATTTTAAAAAATATTATAGGTTTTTATTTTTCAAGATATCCACTATGGACTATGCTTTTCCGACAGTTTTCGTTGCGCTGAATTCAAATTTGACCGCAGAATTGTTCTATCACGTCAATATTTTGAGATATCCTAATCTAAATTTGCAAAACCACTGTTTTGCTCATATTCAGTAACTTTTTGTGGCGGAACAAAATTATTATTTGCAATTTGGCATGAACAATATTAAGATGTTAAATTGTCAACTTTAAAATGTTCTTTTTTTAGTAATTCCGATACGATTTTTTGTTATCAAATTACCGAAGTTTTTGTCAGGGAACAATTATGATTTACATACATTTTTCTAAATATGTAATTATATGAAAATAATTAACAAACTGAGACCAACTTTCTTGCTAAAAATTGTTCTATTACGTCAAACTGTTCAATTATCCTATCCTAAAAGTGAAATAACACAGTTTTTTACCATTTCCAGTAGGTTTTTATGGCGGTATAATTTTTGTTCGCAATATGACAAAAACCAGACTAAAATGCATTCGTCAAAAATCTGAGCATATTTTTCCGACGGTTTTCAATGTGCTGAATAAAAATCTAGTCGTATAATTGCTCGATGGCTTCAAAATTTTGAGATATCCTAACCTAAAACTGAAAAAACGGAAATCATAATTGTGTCTTACAAAAACTTCGGTAACTCATTGAAAAAAAATCGTACGAAATTACTAAGAAAGCGTTTTAAAGTTGATGAATAACGCTTTATTCTGGTTCTTGTCAAAGTGTGAACAAAAATTTTGTTCCGCCACAAAAACTGAATATGAGCAAAAACAGTGTGTTTTGCACTTTTAGGTTAGGATATCTTAAAATCCTGACGTGATGGAACAATTCTGCGGCCAGATTTGAATTTAGCTCATTGACAACCTTCGGAAAAGTATAGTCCATTTCCTGGGTATGGAGATAGCCTTCATTTTGTTGGCCTGTGTTATCTTTATTTTTCGAAGAACTATATGAGATAGTAAAAAATAATATGGCACACGAATGCTGTACATTTTTGGATGTACCCACTAAAGAAATTAACTTTCACATGGACAAATAAAATGAGGGTAAACACTGTTCTTATTAACCTGAGTAAGCTTTTAGGAAAAAGTTTTGGAAAGCTTCAAACTTCTTAAGATTTGCTTGAACCATCTAACCTGATATTCCTTTCTCGTTAAAGGATTCTAATACGATGAACATTTTCTGACAATACAAAATACTGTTCCAAGGTTTGTTTGGTGCCCTTTGTATAAACTCATTGTTTTGTGCAATAAAGACGATTATTATTATTATTATTACTTCTATTAAAAGCACTACGGAAATGATCAAAGTCAAAAATGAGTATCTCCCACCATTACCACAAGCTTGATCGATCATATGGGAATAACAATGAGAAAATGCAAGAGGTGAATAATTCAAGAGCTGTTCGGCCGCTGGTAGCGAACGAATCCGAAGTCATCGCTCACGGTGGCTGGCCTCGCGCCAAAGGTGTACCTAAGCCGATAACGATGAATTATCATCATCATCTCATGCCGGGACAAAGTGGTGGCCGCGATATTTCGGCCTGTAGCCCGTATAAGTGTCCGAAACGTTCCGGCATTAGCTGGCACGAGTTGAACGACCCTCGCTATAGGACAGGAACGAGAGTCCCGAACAAATCGCTCGTCGCGATGACTAATCGCGGCCCGCTAATTGCCGCGACGGCCGGCCTAATTAATTAGTCAGTGACTAACAATAAAACCGGGTGTGCTCACTTGCCCACACCACGCTACCGTCCCCTCCATTCTTGTGCTATAACGCTCGGCGCCGCTTCTTCCCACCTTACCGATCATTCCTCGCCGTGCAGCCAATGCCGTGCAATTACTAATTATTACTAATTAAGTGGACCGCCTTATTTCATTGTGCAACACCAGCCAGCCGTAGGACTAACGCCGTGATTGCGGCCCGGCCCACGACGTTGCGGTCCCTCGCGTGGGCGCCACACGCCCTCCTTCCTCTCGCCGTTCGTCCTTCAAGGCCATTATTGCGATACTAACCTGCAACATAGATATTGTGCTCGTTAGTCACGAATGCGCTGATGATGTTATTCTAATTAATGGATGCGAGATAAGCGAACGTTAAGCGCTTTGACTAAAGGGAGTTTTCTTCCGAGTCTTAATGCACCGAGATCCATCGACGACGGGCCGATCCTATATACTCGCGTTCGCGCTGATGGATTTCCGTCATTAATCACGACATCCGGATTATTGATTAGCGGACGTATAATCTTACGTCAAGTATACTTATTTCTCTTTTAGTTAACATTTAACAGACTCCTACATGAAAGCGTAATTGCACGCGATATCGGCATTATTATGGCATTATGGTATTAGTGTACATGAAAAGATAAAGTATATGTGTGTATTTCTTTCTACATCACTCGGGAAATCAGTGAGATTCTTAATAGAGGAAGTTGTTTCCAAACCAAATCCACCATAACAAACAAAATTTATAAAAACAACAATAAACTGTTTACGTCTTTCAATTTGCGAAATTGGTGTTTGTTTGTAGCAATTTCTCGGCGAGTGTAACAATAATCCGGCGAAGAGCTGGTCCAGTATTACTCTCAAATACTGTCTACGGCAATAAGTTAATACTATCAACAGTATCGTCAAACTACTATCTTAGTACAGATAGCCACTACTGAATTGATCTAATAAACGGCTACTGACTGACGGAGCAATTCTATACTGACAGACAACTGGCTGCCAATACTGACATCAGTCAGAAGTAACGTTTGACCCCTGAAGTACATCAGTACTAACCCAGTACAGCCATCCAGTACTATATTCGTTAGTAAATCAGCACTGACTGAAGGGGCAAATAAGTACCAATCCAATACTGACATAGTAGCTTCATCGGTAAGATATAACACCTGACTGCCTTAATAACTGTAGCAGTATTGATTACCAATACCATCTTGAGTGTTGAATTATATTACAGATTTCCTAAATAAGCCAGTACTGCTGTAAAACTAATGTAGTAGTGAGTTTCAGTGTTACATTTCTGTAATAAATGATTGTTGCCCTTAGTAAAAATATCAGAGGTAAGACGGATTCACCACCAGCAAGCAACTGACTCAGTACAGATTGGCAATCGTTAGTACTGGACAGCATTACATGAGGTTACTGGCGCAGTAATGCACTAAACGAGTATTACGAAATCTGTAATTTGCCATTCCCATATAAAAATCAAAATAAATAAATAATAATGTTAATATTGATTAACCCATTAACGCTCAAGAGGACACAAATTTCACCAAGATTTTCTGAATATTTATTGACATTAAAAACCAATTCAAAAAATTGTAGACAAAACATTTTCGATGTAAAATTGATCTCTCCGAATCTACTGTTAAAAAATCAATCTAGCCTATTCCAAAAAAGTTAAGCTTGGTTTTTCACAAAAAATCAGTTTTTCTACACAAAAAATCAGTTTTTTCTCAAAAAGTCAGATTTTTTCACTGACACATATTTTTTATTAGGCATTTTAACATTGGAAACGGTTAGGGAGATCACTGCTCGGTGAAAATATTGTGTCCTCGAACCTTTAACTTTGAAATGTGCATAATAGCATTTTGAAAATAATGCTGGAAACTGTCAAAATGGCGGCTCAAACACGAAAGAATGGTGAAAAGCTCCTGAATTTTTTGTTCGAAAATGGTAGGCTTTCGGAAAAAATGTCGCTGAATAAAATGTTCTTAGAATTGATCAAATAATACCCTCAAATTTATTCAATTTTTAAACACACTTCTTCATTTTCAAAATCGCAAAATTTTGAAAAAATATGAAAAATCATAAAAAAATCATTAAAAAATTGTCGAAGTTTTCTTTGATCGATTCTAAGAACTTTTTGTTCCGCCACATTTTTTGCAAAAGTCTATCGTTTCCAATAAAAAATTCGGGAGCATTTCGCCGTTTTTTTTGTGTCTGAGCCGCCATTTTGACAAGTTCCACCGTTATTTTCAAAATGCTATTATGAACATTTTAAAGCTAAAGGATTGAGGACATGATATTTTCACCGATCAGTAATCTCCTTAACTGTTTCCAATGTGAAAATGCCGAATAAAAAATATTTGTCAGTGAAAAAATCTGATTTTTTTGTGAAAAACCAAGCATAACTTTTTTGGAATGGGCTCGATTGATATTTTAACAGCCGATTCAGAAATATCGATCAATTTGCCGTCGAAAATATTTTATCTAAAATTTTTTATTTGTTTTTTAATGTCAAGAAATATTCCGAAAATCTTGATGAAGTTTGTGTCCTCTTGGGCGTTAATCGGTTAAAGAACCTAAGCGTTGCTAGTGATCGTTAATACATTTTATTTGTCCGTGGACTTACAGAACAAGTGCCCATTAAACACTTTTGAAAAAGATCGGTGACCCGTTGTAAAGCACCCGTTTAATACCGCTTATCAAACAGCAAAAATACTTCGATGATTTAAGATATTTTCTTGGCAGTCTCATAAATTACGTCGTTTGAAGTAAATCTACATGAAAAGGTAAGACATTTTACCCGCGATACGTAAAAGTATTTATGTTTATGCACATTATCTGTAATAAATAATTTAAATCCGACATATCACGTACATTCATTTTCTAGGTGTCCCGGAAATGATAATAGATCTACAAAATATTCGAGAGCGATGGTGTCAAAAAAGTTTCCAAACAGGTTTGCATTGCGCGACTCCAGTTCCATATCGCCGTTCGGTTCGCTTGCTTTCTCAAAGCCTCCAATATTTCGAGCCTTCGGTTATCGGTTAATGACGGTTCCTCATCGATACGCGGCAATCCCGCCGATCAATTTCGACAGAACTTACCAGAAAATACGGAAATGGAGAAAATAAATCATTTAGATTTCGAAGTAGCCGATGGGTTGATTAATCGCCGTTTGGGCCCAACGTTGCGAAACTCGATCCCTTTACAGGGAAAAGTGGAGTAAGATTGTTACGCCGGTTTATCGACTAAATGGCTCTTTATCGGATGAGTTCGGGCTGCAATTAATACCGGCAATTTGTGCTTTGAGATGGCACGAATTAAGGAGTTCTGAAACAAATTTGGTAATTTTTATTTTCTCCCTTAAGAGGCACCTCGTGTTCTTAGTTGCCATAGCGGCTTCCGAATACATTTAAACCTTCCTTAGTGTCTTTTTAAAGGTTCTGTCAGTAAAATTTTAAAATTAATATGAGGCGTTATGGTCTCCGTTAGTATTTCGGTATCTTTGAGATATCGCAATGGCGTACTTGGATGATGTTAAGTCATTATGAGTTTATTAGAAGAATTTAACTAGAAACCATAACAAAAAATCATGGCCAACTTTTCCCGTCGGATTTTATGTCTGAAAATGTCGAATTAACATTTTATGTCACTACTAAATTTATTTGAAAATTGATTGGGAAATTGTGACAAAATTTTCCAAATTCAAAATGACGGAAGTATTCCCGAAGTTTTAAATTTTACAAAAAAAAATCATGATTTTCTACTAAGCAAAATTATCATGAAAAAGTCACTCTTGTGATTTTCGTTTAAAGAACACTTTTTCTTTCAAAAATTTCCGTAATGCACTAGAAAAAGCTAAGTTGTGGCTAAGTAATATCACAAATCACAAAAAACTTTCTTCCTTACAAGTTTGGAATACGATAATATTTTTCCAATTGACAAATTTAAAAATTTAGATAAATCCCCCGCCATTTTTCATACGCCATTTTGAATTTCGTACATTTGAATATGAATTATAACAAAAGTCCCAAACAAACATACGGATCCTGAAATTTACAAACATCAAAGAATAATTCATCGTTTTTACATCCCATATTGGAACTTTCAGTTAACGAAATACCGTAGAGTCCCGGTATATTTGCCTGCTCCGTTCCTCGCCTTCCCCTCCTGTCTCCTTATATTTGTCAAAAGAAAGAGAGCGCCGCCCGCTTCTCCCACTCCTCCTCAGTCGCTTTATGTTCGTGTCGTCACAGCAGGCTCTTCCTGAGGCCCCAGCGCAAGGTGGGGGAAAAAGAGAGCGGCGGCAGACAAATATAACAAGACGGAACTGGGCAAATATGGTGGGACGTAAATATAGAGAGTCGCAAATATACCGGGACTCTACTGTATCTATAATCGCCTCCTAGCGGCAAAATCTTGAGACGTTTGATCGCATTGTTCTTTATTACACAGTCATAATGCAATCTTCCTTCTGATTATAGCATTTGTTCATATTCATTCTATTATATAATTAATTAATCCGCAAAATGGCGGATCCAATATGGCGGACACAAATTTTAAATTTACATCGAATTAGACAAAGCTCAGTTTATCTGGGAGTTTTCGAGGTCGATGATTACGAATCCGAAGTCAGAATATTGAAATTCTAAATGGCGGATCCAATATGGTAGATAGAAATTACATTAATTAGAAAAAAAATCTGTATTTTATGGTTTTTAATGTAAATTTTAAACATTTAATGTGCCATATTAGTTACGCCATTGAATTTCAAAATAATGATTTCAAATTCGTAATCAGCGATCCTAAAAAATCAAAAACATGGCGCAAAGGGTTAACGGGAATTATGGTATAAGTAATATTCTATGATACTAAAATTTAATAAATATGTTGTTAGTATGTTGGGATACTTTTAGTTGAAAATTAAAAAAATAATAGAATTGTCAGGATGTCAGTCTAATTATTTTTGTACATCATACGATTTGGATGTCGTTTGAAACAAACGTAAGCTACCTCATGCTCCAAATGACAACCAAGGTTTTCTCACCATCGACTGACGATTAACGAATCCGATATTCAATTTGTAAAGCCAATTAGACGTGTTAAATATATATGTAATTGTTTTTGAACCAATTGGGCACAAAGCACTATAGCACTCGAAGTCGTCTTGGCGCTGTTTCTCTTCTATACTTGGCACAAGATATTCTAAAGCCTCTTGTTAGATCATTCGTTTTAAATCAATTGAAGTTGAATTTCATCATCCTATCAAAGTCGGTGTCGCCTCGTCAAAGCGGAAAACTTTCAACATATATTATACGTGGCGAAACACTTCCATCAAAGTACAAAATTTTTTAGTATTTATTGTCCATTAATATGTAGGAACTTGACTGATAGTTATTTTTCATTCGTATACTCGCTCTATCGAATTCTGTCTATATTGGTTAATCGGTAATCGCGATCTATCAAAGTTTTTGCAAAAATAAAAAGTCGATAAATTGCAGAATGATTTATCGGGACTGATGGCACACAACGATTATATTGTGTTTAGACGTATGACGGTATTCCTTTACTTTGCCAACATTTACCAAGTACTAAAAAAATAATTTCAGGGCTATTATTTTATTTATTTAGTATTCCAAAACTACTTTTAGTTAATATTTTCCACATATTTATGTCAAAATCATGAATTATAGAAATTTTTATAATTTGTTTGAAAATCATTCCAGAGAGGGATCTCTAACGCTAGAATAAATTCCTTGAATGGTTGTATAAATTTGTTACTGGTCAGAAATATGTATTAGAGGTTATGTTTCACATTAAAATGTAAAACATGAAATAATATTGCAAAAATTTGTATACTGGAAAGAAATGTAAATAGTCGCAAGTAAATACTTATTTAAAGTACGTAAATCTTTTTTTAAAGCTAATCAGATTTACTATGAAGAAGAAAAATTTGGTTAATAAAAAAGAAATATGGACTTAATTCAAGTAGATTACTCCACTATTAAAATAAATATTTACGAGTATGCAGATATTTCTTTCAGTGCCCTAAAGAATAATAAAATATCTTGTGACCCACTTAAAATTTAATCAATAGTAGGAATTTTACGAGCTTACAAAAGCTACTAATAATTAATAATCTTAAAAAATCATAAATATATACTATAATTTTTAGCACATTCTTTTAAATTATCAGAAAAGCGAAAAAAGAATGTTTACGGTTCAACAAATTCTGAAAAATTTCTAGTGGGTTTCTTGAGGGATTTTAAAAATTTAAATTTTGAGCAGTGTTTGGAAAGATTATAACTTCTTTATAAAACGTGTTACCCAAAGTTACATTAGGGACGGTCATTATGAATTTTTCTATTCCTGACCATAAAGACTCGAAAAAATTTTTCACGAAATGGATGCGAATATTGCCATTTTCCTACCGAAATTTGGAATCTAGTTGTTTTTGGTCATATTAAACAAGTTTATTTAGATAATAATTATATGGCGATAAATATTTTTTTCATGTCAATAATTTTAACAGATGCAATACAATAACACAATTTAATACGGCATTGGAACAAGTTTGGAGTGCATTTTTATTTCAATTTAATGCATGAGACAAATGTAAAATGAAGAAATAACCTTGCTTTTAGAACATCGTTTGATAATTGCCAGCGATGGGTTCTGTAGTAAGTCAAGAAATACAATGAGTCCACGCAACAAATGTCGGCATTAGTCGTGCCAAAAATTATATTGTAAAACAGCTGCAAGCTTGAGTGCTGGCGTTGTTCTTCAAAGAATGCCCCTAGCACAAATGCAACGTTCTTACTTAAGATATACAAATTAAATTATCGAAAAGTGGCTCTTTGATGCCAGTGAACATAAATCAAAATGATATTTCTTTAAACCCTCGTATTTTAGCTGCGTTAGTCGTAAATTCTGATTAGGAATGAAATTAGTCGAGTGTAAAAGAGTTGGGTTAAATTTTATTGCAATATTCAATGAGTCTTTCGGCAAATATATTAACGTAAAGTTTTTATTATCACTTGAAGTCATACCAAGATGAATAGTTACAATTTTTATAAAGATTTAGAATAGTTGACAAAAAATGACTTGTATTCTGGTTCAAGTATCGGACTAGACGTTTCTTATATATTTTTCATCGTTGAACACTAATTTGATGTCAAAAATTGTCCATCAAGTCCAGATTTTGAAAAACAAAGAATTCAAAAACTAAAAAATAAAAATGCCTCTAAGTATGCATACATTACAGCTCGAATCTTCAGGTAAAAGAATCAGATCAAAAATGATGAAGGATCGAGTTCAAAATTTTAAAAATTAAAAATGTCGGATTTAAAATGGCAGTCATGAAAATTTTAAATAATCCCCCGTGTAATTACATCTTTGAAAGAGCGAACAATTTATCTGAAATTGCCCCAGAATAATGCAACGACCATACTTAGCGTTAGCGCTCCCTGGCCAGTTTCTTATGTACCAAATGAAAATCCATTTCTGTAGCGGGAACAAACTACAGCATCCGCAGCTCGCGCATTGGGTTATTTGCTTTTATTTTCTAAAGAAAGTACGAAAATCGATATTTTACGTGAAAATGAGTGCCCAATTTTTCAAAATCAAATTTTGTGTATTTGTATAGTGAAAATGTGTTTTATCAAAATTTTATACAATTGTTTACATCCTTATGAAAACTTTTTAAACATTGTGTAAAACATGTATCGAATAATTTCTAATAAAGGTTTTTGTGACAGACCTAATGAACATTGGGAAATGTTGGCATTTGCAACCGCAACATTCAAACTCAACATTTTCAAACTAAACATTATTAAATGTATTGTACATTTAATAAACTCAACAAATTAAATTATATTGTATTTTGAAAATCAAGTGTAATAACACTAAGGGTAACATAAAATAAAAGCTCAAATCTGTGTTAATAACGTTCAACAATACAAATGAATGATAACGATTTGTATTAAAGAATTTCATGAATATTGTGCGCTTGTCCACGGAAATATTATATTAAATTAGTATTTCGGATAGGTTAGTTTAGGTTACGTTAGGATAGGTTAGGTTAAGTTAGGTTACGTGACGATAGGTGTGCTGTTGAATGGTATGTGTTAATGTAATATGATTGTGTTGAATGCACATGACATTTTAATAATTTTATTGTCGTAATTCATATTTATTCCGGTTGTAACCCAAGTAGAAATTTGTTCAGGCCCTGATCAGGGTGTAACGCTTTTGGTCAGGCTCTGATCAGGGCCTTAATAAATTTCTACTCGGCAATGTTATGTTTGACAATTTTATTTTTTATATTATTTATATTATTTGTTGATTTAGTCAAATGTTGAGTTCGTAAATGTAGAGTTTGTCAAATGTTGAGTTTGAAAATGTTGAATTTGTATGTTGAGTTTGTTTTGTTGTGATGATTAGACATGTAACCAAAGGTTTATAATGTTTTTATAAAATCTTTTCAAACTTTTTTACCTAGACCTACTAATCCCTGACTAGAATTCGGTTTCTGTTGGGGTCAAATCTGGTTAATTTTTTATTGGGATAACCCTACTAAATCCAGTTTTTATTCGGGTAAATCGACGTAATTCTTCCTGGGTAACTCGTCTCGTGTTTAGAATCTCATACGCTGTTATCCCTAACTTACTAACGGATAAAAAAATACATTATTTTGATCACGGGCGAAATATCGATCTCCGACAAGTGTGATTGTTACCCTCCCTTCGCTCGATAATTGCACCCTTGCAACATAATGTACTATTATGTTGCGATACACTTAATTTTAATCTATATGTGCAAAAAAAAGAAAATCATTGTGACTAAATAAAAGATTATGCCCTGAGGATCAAAATTAGATAATTGCACAAGGTCAAATCTACTTAGAAATGGTCATGATATTGACTTATAAGTTTACTCAGCACATCAGAAAGGTTTCAAGGCTTTTTATAGGTTATATTTATGTAATTTTTTAAGTGTTGGAAATTTAATTTATTTACAGTACAATTTTGTATTAAAAAATTGAGAAATTTTACTCAATTTCATCATTCTCACTTTTTTGCTTGAAAAGACCCTATTGTTGGAGGAAAATATTGAAAAAATCACGTCTTAAGAAGATTGTCTCAAATTTGAATAAGTTTAGAAAGGATAATTTTAAATTTAGAATGCATAAATGACGTCAAAATGTTATTTTCGCCGATGATAATAAATAAACTAGAGAACAGCATACCATTCGAACAGAATAAAGTAATAGAATATCTATTGTCCACTTGTACACCTGTACGTCTCTAATCGACGTATAACATGTAAAAAAAGCAAGCCAAGATTTTTCATCGATTTGGAAAAAAATAGCTGAATAATCCATTGGATTGCCAAGCACCGAGTGCTTGCTCGGCCATTATTTCGACATAAAAATAAACTCTTAGTATCCATTATTCCAGCTTCTTGTACGATCGGACTGGCCGACAGAGCGGAATCCAAATTTCCCGAGGAATTTTCCGTGAGAACCGTAGCGAGTGCGGGGCGCGAAAAGCGATCGCTTCTTCTTCGATCTCCGTTGCGACTTTAACGATCCACCGATCTAGAATCGACAATAGCACGCTTCGTTAAGTCGGATCGATCCGACGATCTCCGAGGCCGATTCCGCGTGGTGAATCGAGCTTTTAATAATTCAACGGCGAACCGCGGCTGGGTAAAGGCGCAATCGCAACGGTAGCTGCGAAGTCGCAAAAACCGGCAGGCAGATCATGATTTGTCTCCCGGCTCGTTCTCGACCGTGCGCGTGCTTTTTGCCGACCCCCAGACCCCCTGCCCCCGACTCATAAATAAAATTAATACGCGACCGCAAAGTAAAAAAAAAGTTAGTCGCTGCCGCCGTCGCCGCATGGCGAAATGATAATCCTTAACGACTCAATTCCATTTCGCACCTCGTGTCCAACGCTGGATTAAAAATTCGTCAGCTAAGCACAGTCCACGACTTTTTGTCCGATCTAATGCAAAATGTCGGCTTTAGGGACTACTCCGCAAGGAAGTTTTATTTCGACCAACGGCAGTTGCTTCAGGAACAGGTCCATTTTTATGGCGAATGATGGATTTTTTTCTTTGGATTTATCTATAATGAGATCGTGCAGACCTAAAAAATTCATTCTACGAAGGAGTTAGTATTACACTTGCAGATGGCATTCGGCGAATTCTTATGGCAATTTTGACTTTCAAAGGAATTTAAAATCACTGATTGTACGATTATTGCAACTCTCATAAGGAATGAATACGGTTATATGACTAAAAACTTTGCACAAATAATTTTGCAAAAAAAATTTCAGCAAATATAATTTGCGGAAAAAATAACTTTAACAAAAATAACTTTAGTAACAACAGTACTAGTAATAACACAGCTAGTGTGTTGAGGTGTTTCGTAATTTAAGTTCCCCCACTATTAATAGTGATTTTTTCAATTTTTCATTTAAAAGTTCATGTTTTACTCCTTCATTTAAACCCTACTACAAATTTGTATCACTTCGCATGTTTCACTTATAGGGATTCAAAAAATGCAAAAAAGCAATTTTTTCGCACTTTCATCTCAATTTGCATGAAACTGACCGAATGGAAAAAGGTTTGTAACCTCTTTTTTTTGTTCATTGAGACCTAAAGATTCAAAAAACATAAGAATTTTAAGATAAACATGAATCGACTTTTTATTACCCAGTATTATTAGAACTGAAAATGGCGTATTCAATATGGCCAACCAAAGTATAAAAGATTTTCTGATCATCAGGAAAGTGGGTGTTCTAGTGTTTTTTGTTGGGTCACTGACTACGAATCTAAATTGCGATCTTTTAAATTTCTGTTTTTTAGATTTAGAATTTACAAAATTTGCATCAATTAATGTTTACATTTTGGGGGTCCAAATAATTTTTCCATTTTTTACGTTTATATCATGATTTCGCCGTTTTAAATTTTCAAGATTTGAGTTTAGAGTCATAACCAGGACTCAAAAAAACTCCAGAGTACTCAGTTTCATGAAAAATGATTCATCAGAAAAATGCAACAATGCATCCTCCAAAGAAAATTCCTATCATTTGACATGGATAAAATATCCAGCATTTTAAAATATCGTTACATTCTGAAATTTTTGTTCTGCGAACATCGATCGTTAGTTAGCTGCACGAATACAGGCGGACGTCTCCCGAAGAATAAATAGAGTACTTAGACGCAACGCGAGTACACCCCGGTCGTTACCTCGGTTAAGTACTCAATTTATATCTCGAAAAGCGGGGAACGCATCTCGTCGCGTACGGCTACGTAGCGATACGTCGATCGTCGATCGTCGTGCGTATCGGCTCACGTATAATACGTATATACGCTTCTCCAATAAGAAAGAAGAAGCCCGATTCCACGGGTGTCCGGTGTTCCTCTTTCTCGCGCACAATAAGATATTTATCGTCGGGATGGAGGAGCCGCTAAGGATCGAGCCGTGGCCAGACTACGTAGTCGCCATTGTATCTACCCGCGAGTGATCTATAGCCGGTGAATTCGTAGGAATTGAAACTTGTTACCACGACGAGGAGCAGATACCGACGAGATTTAAACCCCTCACGCATGCCGCTCTTCGGAAGATAACGTCGAGTTCCACCACTAGGGGGGCTCCAAGAGCTTACGGTTTTTCGAATATGCCGGCAGATAGTTTTATCGCGCTCTATTTATAGTTTTGCGAGTACTTATTGTGGGTGCACCTCTAAAACCAGACACTAAAAAACCAGACATTTAAAAAAACAGACATTCAAAAACCAGCCATTTCAAAATACAGACATTCAAAATCCAGACATTTCAAAAAACGGACAATAAAAGAAAGGCATTCAATAAACTCATATTCAGGATAAACAGACATTCAAGAACCCGACGTTTTGACACCTCGGATTGGTGCGTTCAAGACATAAAAAATAGGTGCACTTCAAAAACCTGTCAAATCATAAAACAGACATTTCAAAAAACCGACATTCATAAACCAGACATTTAAAAATACAGACATTCAAAAACAAGACATGCAAAATGATACTAACAACCAGGTATTTCAAAAAAAGACATTCAAAAGCCAGACATTTAAAAAAACAGACGTTCAAAACACAGACATTCAAAAATATAGACATTCGAATACCACACATTTCAAGAAACAAACATTCAAAAACGAAAGATTTAAAAAAAAAGAGATTAAAAAACCAGTCTTTCAAAATACGTGTACATTTCGAAATGTCTGGTTTTTTATGTCTGTTTTTTTATGTGGGTTTTTGAAATATCTGTTTTGTGATTTGAAGGTTTGTTGAAGTTCACCTTTTTTTTTATGTCGAACGCACCAATCGGAGGTGTCAAAACGTCGGGTTCTTGAATATCTGTTTATTGCGTGACTTTTTTTAATCGTCTGTTCTTTTAAAATGTCTGAATTTTGACTGTCTGTATTTTGAAATGTCTGGTTTTTGAATGTCTGTTTTGTGAAATGGCTCGGTTTTGAATGTCTTTGTTTGAAACACCTGGTTTTTAGCATCATTTTGCATGTCTTGTTTTTGAATGTCTGTATTTTTAAATGTCGGGTTTTTGAAATATCTGTTTTGTGATTTGAAGGGTTTTTGAAGTTCACCCTTTTTTTTTATGTCGAACGCACCAATCGGAGGTGTCAAAACGTCGGGTTCTTGAATATCTGTTTATCCTGAAAATCTGTTTATTGCATGACTTTTTTTAATCGTCGGTTTTTTTGAAATGTCTGAATTTTGAATATCTGTATTTTGAAATGTCTGTTTTGTGAAATGGCTAGTTTTGAATGTCTGTTTTTTGAAGTGTCCGTTTTTTATGAGTCGGGGTTTTGAGGTGCACCCCTTATTGTCTATACCTTCGTTGACAGCTTGGGAATCGTTTAATAAACTTTTAATTAAAGCAAATGAGTTTAACGCGTCCCAAAAAGTCAAAATTTGTATCTTACTTTTGAGCTTAGGAAACTTTGTGAAAACGTAAGAAAATCTTTTAGAAAATAGCCACCTCTTCTATTGTCAGGTACGCTCTGCACGGTAGAATGGTTTAAAAATTTCAAAAATTTGATTTTGAGTGGGAAGGAAATTTTGTTTACTGTCGCAAATACGCACATAATTGCACAAAATATCTAAACTTTTCAACCAACTTTGGTCGTTTATCGTACGATTTTTTTTCAAAATGGCGGCAGAAAAACGAAAGCTAGAAAATCAAACGTTTTTTTCATTGGAACAGTGTAAATTGCACCACCACTTTAAATGTTGGTTATAGGTGTGGAACTTTGCGCACTTAATAGGAAAAATGGTAAACGGTAGTCGTGCGCTGCATACAGTAGGGTCGCCCTTATTGAATTCTCCCTTATTCTCTAGACATCTGTTCTTCTCTGGATTTAGTATCTCTTATTGCATATATTTCCCTTCGGTCGGCTTCCCTCCTACATTGCGTCCGAACCTAACTTTCGCGGCTGAGCGAATTTCGAACCGTTGTCGACCGTCGACCACTAAGAGTGGGAGTAAAGGGGAAGTAGAGCATAAGGGAGACCGCCGCCATTTTGAAAAATCTGCAGTATGCAATAAGGGAGACCCTACTGTAGGTGTTCTCACACTCGCTTTTTTATCACCCTCACTTTGGTCAGGTGACAAACTTCGCTCGTGTGGGAAATACCTACTTGGCGCACTCGTATCGTAATGTACTATTTCTGCATCTGAATTTTATTAGCAGATTATGAATGAAAAAGCGAGTAAAAATGCGTCAGAAATTAATTAAAAAATACTTTTTTATTTAAAATGACGTTAACTAATAAAAGTCTGACTTAAATATTATTGCATCATTCGTCCAAAAATGATCTTTTGGTCCTCCTCATTTGTAAGGAAAATTATTAGCATTCGAAATGCAAAACTCGTGAACTTGAACTTTGTCATAATCAAAATTCATAAATCCGTACAGTTTCAGTATCATCAGTATGCATTTAAGATGAATGTCCAGTAAAGTAAATAACACAACAAAAAATAGAATATTTATTTTTCACCTAGTAACATGAATAAAATTTAAAAAAATACTCTTCCATCGACTTCAAATTGCATAAGTCACTTTCATGTCCTGCGACACGCAAATTCTTTTTCAAGTCGTATTTTTTCAAGCAGAGTTATCTGTGCGCGTTCAAACTTGTATCTCTGTTTCATTTTGTCTTTGGCATGCGCATTAACATTAAAAGTTTACGAGATGCAAAATCAGTTTTGACAGTTGGTGTATCATACATGGAATTCAATAACCGAACCCCGTGGGCGTCGCATCTGGCAAATGACTCGAGACAAAGTTAAAAATGTCCCGAAAATCTTATTTTCGCTCAGGTTCTTTCTCTCTCGCACCCACTGGCATCATTTTCGCGATCATCAATAACCCACGAAGTTTTCGCACTCGTAGCACCGAGACAAATTGGCGCGCAATCGCTGCATCGTGCTGCCGATTAATCAAGGCTCGATCGGCAGAGCCCTCAGCCATCGCTCATTATTATTCTTAATCGCGGCCGTCCGCTCACGGCTGCGAATCTCGTTTTCTTCTTACCGATGATGCACTTTGATCATTCCTTTATATTCGCAGACTTGTGTAATGAAACGCGGGGATGATTTTCCACTAGATTTCGTTCGCTGTCTTAGAGCGAAATTGTAGCTATTACCAAGACGTATTACCCGGTGGTGAGATAGAGGTAAGTAAAAGGAATCCAACATCCTGACGTTTGAATTGATATTCAGCCAAAGATTAATTCTATTAACATTCACTGAGCTGGGGAACAATTTCCCAGAATTCCTTTCTTTTCAGACTTACATAGCCTTTTTCATTGAATTTCGCAATTGTCGTTTGGAATTCGTAGAAAGTTAATGACCATTGTCATCATTCTTAATCAAGATTCGTATTTATCATCTATCATCGTCAGCAAATTCGTCATTATCGTCATTAGAAAATGAATCGTTTAACATATTATTTAATAGCTGGCGATCAAAAGGGCTTACACGTTGTTTTTGTTGGACCCTGGGTTACTGTTATTGTTATGTCGCTCAGGGACCAATAAAAATGACGCGTAAGCTCTTTTGATCAATGGCCATTCAAGTGTTTGTAATCTAGATTATAATTCATCAACAGTAAACTTTACCAACTGAATAGATAATGTTCAACTGCAATTTTTTTCGCAACTACCTTGAATGTAAAAAGATTTGATTTCAGGTAGTGAACAGAAAATAATTGCGATGATTTGAAACCAAATCTTGATGGTACAAAATCTTATTTAATCCTCCCGTATTGTTTAAAAAAATTTATTGGTAATTTGGTGTGTTAAAATAAATAATTTATTAATTAGGATAGTCAATATCATAATTCAAGTATGTTAGCATAATTCAAGTTATCAACATACTTTTCTGTAATGTATATTACAACATTAAATACTTTTGGGAATAGCTCATGGTTTAGGACCTTGACAATGAGAAATTGTAACTGAATGTAACTCGAAATGAAATGCGCTTATAATAGAGTAGAAAATGTAGTGATAGGGTTCATTACTTATTGATTCGATGTTGACCTCTTGCAGATTGAGTTGTCAGTGACAGAATTCGCTCTTTCATTATAGTGGCATAAATTTTATTCTATAAAAAAAAGGTATTCACTCCAAGAAATATGTCTCCAGTAATATGACGTTATTGACATTCATTTGTTGAGAACTTAGTCCTTTTCGTTCCAAAAGTCTGGGCACAATATTTGGACACAACTTTCAACGCTGTAATTTTTCTTCCAAACCTCGTTAGAAAACATTGAAATAAAGCAAAATCGATAGATTTGGACCTCCTCTTTTAAATGCCGTAGTCAGAATCAGCCGGCTATTTCAAAGAAAAAAGTTATGATCATTTTTTTGAAAAAAATCCTGATTTTTTTGACGTTTCTTCGCAGGAATCGCTTTTTTCGACATTGAAAAGGGCAATGCTGACCATTTCAAAAGATACCAATTGCGTCTCTTTGCTCAGCCCTTTCGTCTCCCGTGGGAGTTTTTCAAAAAACAAAAGGGCGGCTTCAGGATGGCGTCTGCAAGTTATAATTTTGCATTTTCTCGCACAATTTTTTATTACATGACCACGTAACGATTGAAATCGTGGAGAATGGGGGTTAGAAAGTAATTATTATCATTTGTGAATACCTAATCTTATTATTATTCATTCATAACCTCAAAGTAGTTATATACAATGGACTTTTACCTTTTTTTTTTCTAATTTTCACTGAATTTTCGACGTTTCCGTATTGCTTACGTGTGAAATTGAAAATTACCAGATACGAGTGGGACTTCTCAATAATCGGTTTATAATCTAAAAATTGAGTACAGGACGTCAAATATGTGTGCATTCCTACCTGGTGCTATGACGTTTGTAGACTTGATAAAAGCGAATATCAGGATAAACTTCGTTTTTTTTGATACGACAGATTATACATAAAGAAAGCCTAAAAAACCTTTAGAGACCCACATTATCAAAAGTGAAGAGTCAAAACGAATTGTTCTGGTGACAAGTGTGAAAGACGACCATCTTATTGTGCAGAATGTAATACAAATTTTTGCAAGATAAGCTTCAAATCATTTCGTAAAGTTACATCGATTTACCATCTTACTATTGACTTGATTAACCGTTGGCATTTCTTGGAAAAATCCAATATAAAAAATGTTATCAAACTGAAAGAATAAAAAAAATTGTTAAAAAATGAAAAAAATACTAAAATAAGTAATGATCTAAAAACTAAAATGATAAATTCCACCTTTAATAAAAAATTTGGACAACGACTTTCTAACTTAAAGGGTACAAAAGATGGTAATTTCTATTTTCATTCATCATAACGCATGATTATTAATTATTTGCTAACTACGATGAACGTAAATACTATTTTTTTAATTAAGCTATTCAAATAATAACATAAGCTATTTAATCCAAGACCATAATTAATAGAATCAAGTCAACACAGAAGTTTAATTTCTGTAAAATCCACAATTTGCATTTGTAATTTAATTTATCTGCTTTTTACCAGACGTAAACATGGTTCAATCATTGACGTATAACGTTTTTTCTACCATCCGTTTCGGGGACTATTTGAAAATAGGGCAACTGAAATGGCCTGTGTAATATCGTGCTCTTTTTGTCCAAACAAACATTTCCTCTCCGGAAAGTCCAAATTTAGGTTAAACCGCCATATAACCGGCATCCTCGCCCTTGTTGATCTTTGAAAGCTTACATTACTTTCAGAAAAATGAATAACTTTTTTCCCCTTTCTTCAATTCATAACATTTATTCTAGACAGAACATGGAAAATAACTGCAAAAAAATTATACGCCTGTACGGTAATGGATGGAATGCCACCCTCGCAGAAATTTTTGACATTTGTTATGTGCATGTGCAATTAATATATCTATTTTTTATGAAATAATTAAGGAACAAACGTATTGTTGCATTGTGAATTTCAACCGCGAGAATACAGATTCAACCACTTTTGATTGATTTCCAAATACAACTGGAAAAAATAGATTCGTGCCGAAAATAATAAAGGATAAGTATAAATATTTCATCTAACTGTAAACTTAAATGTAGTCACATGATTTTCGACATTTAAATACTGAAATATATTCAGTCCAATTTTCAATCGAATGATTAATTTCCATGCAACACTGAAAGTGGCTGATTGAATTAAGCTGATATCACTTAAAATCAGTTTGTACTTTAATATTCCCATTTTAAACATTAATTTCTATACATATTGAAATTATGAGTCTAGTTTTGATTAATTTCCTTTAATTGTTCACTTCTAAGAAGCATGACAAAAAGCGATCAAAAACGAAGTTACAATGAAATATTAATTACTTAAAATCAATAATAATTCAAGTTACGAAATCATTCCCGAAATCTAGTTACTGCTGACGCCACTAGGCGTAGTAGTGACTGTAGCAGCGCTGCTTTTCCCTCCAGTTATAGAAATGCTTTTCCATGTGCCACATAATTGTTCACGTGACACATACATATTACGGTCTTTTCAAACAAAAATTTGAATAAAATATTCTTGAATATATTATCTCAACTATATGGATTAACTTATATATTATATTACCTAACAAGGGCGCAATTACCTATCTTCGAAGAGTGCGAAGTTTGTCGAACGAGCGAAGCGAGCGTGACAATCACACTCGTCGGAGATCGATATTTAAATGTTTCATACGATGTTTTTTTATATGACGGGCGTAGGGCTCGGGACAGGGCGCAAAGTCGAGTTCTACTCCCGTTAAAAAGAACTTTAATAATTCTGCCGGCGCTTCGATAGCGGAGAAGAGACCAACGCCATCTGGACTTTGGCTGACAAAATGGAAATCGAAACTCGTTGAAATTAAAATCACAATAAAAACTCCCCGACTTACGACCCATCGAAGTAGTCGTTCGATAGAAAAACACATTTCGTAACTCATCTAAAAATAGCCGAAGCATTGAATTCAAAATGCTCCGTGAAGAAATAAAAGGAAACTAATTATTCGACACATTTTCCAGAGAATATCTCCTTCTCCGTACTTTATTGTCGTTTATCGACATTCCATTCCCTCCAGGATTGATTTATTTATGTCCGTTTGGGTGTCGAAACCGTTCGGACATTGGCGAAATTCTGGCTGGCGGCTAATCGCGAATCTCCACGCAATAAAATCTTGCATTTTAACGACCCATTTGGCGTACAGGGTTGCTGGCGTTAAGCGTTCGGAATTCGATAATATTTGGAGCTTTCGTAATTCGAGGCCGGGGTTCGTCGCACGTGTGGGCGTAACGAGGAAGAAGGAGAAAGCTTCGTTCGGAAGTAGAACAAAAGACGAAGAAAAGACGAACGAAGAATGCTGAAGAACAAATTGGAGGGGGCTTGGAAAACAAATAAAGCTCGCGCCACCTATGCCGAAAGCACAGCTTAGTTTTTTTTTCGAAATATAAGCGAATGACGATTGAAACACGGGGATAGTTTAACTGACGAGAGAGAAAAACCAAAGACGTCAAAGGCTAAAAAAGTCTATTTTGGTACACCGTTACGTGAATGTCTCTTCCTAATTATTCTGGGTTTAGTCATGTTTTTAACGCAAATGCAGCGGGTGTTCTAACCTGATGTTTTGATGGGTTTCTTATGATAATCGTGAGGGAAAACGGTTCCAGCGAATTTTAAATTCTGGTAAAACTCCATTAGATCTTTTGAGTATTGGTAATGCATTACGTCATGCATATATCTGTTTACATGATCATGAGAAGTATACTTATTGCTATTGCAAAAAAATCAATTCATTTTCAAAAAATTACTTTGAAATTTAGTATGACAAGCCGCCACGTTGAAAAAAAAAACAAAAATCACGTATTTTTTTACTTCTTTTAGTTTATTTTCAGACATATAAATATTGCGAAAAATGGTAATTTCCTGAAAAAAAAAGATTATAACTACTGTTTAGTACGGTTTGTTCTTTTGAAAATATAATAAAGCTAAAGAAATACCATTTTTCTACGATGGCAGCTTCAGTTTATCTTACTGCCAATCTTTATTGTCATAATCGTTGACAGGACGCAAAAATTTACGAATAATAAGTTGTGCTTTATGTCGCTTTGACCCCGAGTCTATTCGGAAAAAGTAGTTATTTTTAACAAATTAATTCTCGGTATGAATTTTTTCAAAAATTTACCTGACTAATTAAAATACTCTGTATAACATACACTTAGAAAAAAAATAGTTGAAATAACCATTTTTTTTACTATGAATCATAGTGTGAAATGAGGACTAGGCATGGTAATAGTTAAAATAACTATTCTGAAATAGTAAGGTTTAACTATTGTTTCATGATTCAAAATGTTAATTATCATAATAGACAAATAGACTCAACTATTTTGAAATAGTCATTTGAGAAAATTACTACCTTCCCTGAGAGAAATTGTATCAGAAATTGTCATAAAAAATATGAAAAGGAGTCCATATTTACTTTTTAAAAATATTTGTAAACTATATATATCATAGCATATGAAAAGTCCACTTTTCAACCTTCGTTCTTTGTTTAAGATAAACATGAAAACAAAGAGAGAAACAGAAAATCAATACTGCGCTAAGTTTGTGAATTTCACACTCTAGCCAGTTAAAAAATGTATTATGCAATGCCATTATATACACAAATTTCAATGTCGTATTACTAGTCTATAGATACACGTGCGTAAACGATATGTATTATGTATTATCATATCTTGACACCCGACGATCTTTCTTATGACCAAATGAAAATCCACTTCAATAACGGGAGCCACGGGCTTGAAGAAAAAAAGCTGCGAACGCCCCGTCGCCATCTGGCGGCATCAAAACACACGTGGTGCGGCACTCTTTACTATGGATTTATAGTAAATACAAACTTCAACTATGAATAATAATAAATATAAAGATTTACTACGAGACATAGTGGGAAGTGAACAGTATACTAGATTATAGTTATTTTAACTATATATTTGTCACATTTATTTAAATCATTTTACATAGTTGATTTTTTTACTATGCCGAGATAGTTGGTGTAACATAATTATAGAAAAATCGACTATGAAAGTGCTAAACTTAACTATTTTTCATAGTAGTTTTAACTGTACGTTTCCAACTATGTGATACGGTCAATATTTAACTATTGATTTTTGTTCCGTGTAGTAGCGAATTGATAAAAGAAACTGCTTTTTTAGTTGGAAAAACCATGAAAATCAGGTACTAGAAATTCAAAATCGCGGATGAAATGTGGCATCATGTTGAACATGCCATTTTGGATTTTATAAATCTGACAACATTTTCTTAATCAGCGATTCGAAAAACCCTCCATACCGAAATACATCGAAATCGAAGTTTTAAAAATTCAAATTTTGGTTCGTCATGTTGGAATGGCCATTTCGAATTTTGGAATTTTGGCAGCCACTACATAATCAGCTTAAAAACACAGGAGTCCTCAGAATTACTCATATATCGGACCTGAAAAAAATCGTCGGTGGCGTGACGACCATCAAAATTCCATAATTTTATAATCTATAATTTAATAATTTTGTTCCTAATTACTATTATTAATATCCAAGTGAAAAAAGGATATTTTTTATCTCTCATTATGCAATAATTATTTTACATTTATGAAACTTTAAAAAGAAAGTAAAAAGTGGATAATGTTCTGCTTCATAATTCATGGAATCGATAAAAGTGCATTTACACAAATTTTTCATTGAAATTTCAGCACGTCGAGCTGGAGCCGAATGCAGGCTAGTCTTAACGATCTGAATGTCTTTCATTTGCAATTACACGATTTGCAATTATCGGGCAACTCGGCGTGTAAGAATTTACGTTCTGTACGATAAGGTATGAGAAGCAACCTCCGATTGCCTTCTCCCATAATGGGGTGTCAAGTTGCGCAATGTTTACTTCGCGTGCCGTAGGCATAATACGGATAGGGCATACGTCATCGCCCATGCGAATTTAATCATCACGTACTAAGCAAGAATATAAATAAAGCACGATACAATATTGGAAATATGTAAATTATGGAACTTGACGAAAATAATAGGAATCAAATTTTAAACGTAATATGAGAGGTCGAATATATTGTGGGAGCTTTAGAAAGGAAGAGACCAGTGAATAATGGAAATAGCTTTTCACCTGAAGATTTATTGCTAAAACGTTCACAATGCAATTGTGATGTAACATGCAGGTAATGAAATGTAGATGAAAACACAAATAACATGTTCACTTATGAAAACCAAAACTACTTTGCCGTTATTTAGATGCCACGTGTAGTTGTAAACTATATGCTAATACCGTCAAGAAGTATCTAATATTACTACTATAGTGCTTAACACTAGGTAAAGTATTATTAGACACTAATTTTAGTAAATCACACTGAGAAAAAAATCAAATTGGCTGTATCACATAGTTGGAAAAAATGTAGTTAAAACTACTATGAAAAATGGTTAAATTCACCATTTTCATAGTCGATTTTACTATAATTTTGTTACACCAACTATCTCCTCATAATTGAAAAAAAACAACTATGTAGAATGATTTAAATAAATATGTCAAATATAGTTAAAATAACTATAATCTAGTGTGGTCCTCATTTCACACTATGTCTCATAGTAAATCTTTATATTTATTATTCAGTCATATTTAAAGTTTATATTTATTATAAATCCATAATAAAGACTGCCGCACCCCGTGTGTTTTGATGCCGCCAGGTGGCGACGAGGCGCTCGCAGCTTTTTTTCTTCCAGCTCGTGGCTCCCGTTATTGAAGTGGATTTTCATTTGGTCCGATCCAATAGGTGGACGATTTTTTAAGAATATTTACCGTATTCGCTCAAAATTGGTACTCGGTTTTTTTTTGGGTCGCTGATTACGAATTTGAAGTTGCTTCTTGAAATTTTTATAAACCGATAGATCTTATCCGATTTCATAAACATTTAACTTCTTAAATATTTTTAATATTTAAAAAAAAGTAAAAAAGTTAAAAAAAAAGAGCACGAAATCCTATCGCTGCAGCCTCCTCGTGGCGTGCTCAGGGTAGGATATCTTTTTCCCAGCGAATGCAAGTAGGTAAACATTCTAAAAATCAGGTGCCATATTGGTTCCGCCATTTTGAATTGAAGAAGCAACTTCAAATTCGTAATCAGCGACCCCAAAAAAAAACGCCAGTACCAATTTTCTACCAAATCCAATTTTGTTTGAAGAAGAAAACTGAGTAAAAGTTTTGACGCCATTCTCATAAAAGTATTAAAAATTGCCGACATTTACACTTAAAAAAGTTATTCAAAGCCTCGAAAAAACTATTTTTTCTTGCTATATTCGTGTTCCTTGACATCAGAACATTGATATACTACGATTTCATAACTTAAATCCCTCTACAAACTTTGCAAAGCGAGTTTAAGGAGGACCGCTATTTTCGATATTTTCGCCAATTTGGTCACTGACACGCGTGACGCCATTTGGACCGCCTCGCCGCTCAAGTGGTTAAGGGTGAATTGTAGGGCTAAAAAAGATCTTGACAATGAGCCCTCGACATTGCAATAATTTAGAAGAGAGCCAAGTCATCGCATAAAAAGGATTTTTTTTTCTAAACTTCAATGGTTCACATTGAATGGCTCAAATCACTCAAATTCTGAGCCTCCGATCCAATTTTGGTACTGGTCGAAAATATCAACAAATACCTCCTGAAATATTCCAGGTTTTATTTGAGGTTTTAACGAACCTGGTCTTTTAAACCATCCTGTGATAGTCAAGGCCAATAACAAGTTTCTTAAAGCTACAGAGAGAAGTGAAATAAACTAATCCTTTACAATTATTATGGACCACTTGAACTCTTCGTTTGAAACAAAGTTGAGGACGAAATGGATGTAAATAAACTCCCAATAATACAGATTCTTTATGCTGATTTCAAGGAAGTTTGAAGAAAATTTGCCTTAGAAAGTCTAACGTAGACATAGGAATGTTAAAAGAATCATATACTTTGAAAAGTACCACGAAATTGGGAAGTTTCTTAGTTGGCTATATAAATCATACAAGTAAAGACGTCTTCACATTTAATCTTCTAAGATTAGACAGGACCAACTTCACTCCTAGCAAGAAACAATATAGGGGATTCCCTAACCTGCGATGGATGGACGTTATTTTCAAAATGCTTTTGTATACCACGAATATCTTTTTGTATGTGGTATTTTCATAAATAACTTAGGTAGATATCATTTGAATATATACGAAACAAAAGATGAAAGCCATGAAGCTCAAAGCTGATTCCTTTGTAATAAGATCATGCTCCTGTTTCAACCAAATAGTTGACATATTGCGATCCTAATTGTTTCTTCGTCGTCTACGAAACAGTACTCTTTAAAAAAACTCGCACCAACATTATGGCGTCTCAAAATGAATTTTCTCCCTTATGACATCATCCTCATTGCATGACGTGTAACATCATTAATTTTTTAGTCCCTCCTTCAATCCGTGAATCGTTTTCTCTGATGTATTAATCATTAAAGGAATTGCTAGAGCCATTACAAAGACAGTACTTCGTAATGAAACCGAATGACATTCTAATTGGCGTAATTAAGTTTCGACACAATATGGGAAAAAAAACAAGTTCATCGGATTTCACTGGCAGTAATTTCCTCGATACTCGCTCCGATCAACATTCCGTTTCCACCTGGAGGTTGGTTCGCAACAATGTACAAGTTACATAGGACCAGTGGCCGGCGCAACGGCACTTACGAGTTACAAGCAGTACATGCTCGGAGTCTCGAATGGGCTCGTCAAATGAGGCGTCGTGAGGTCGTAAAGAGCTCAGTAAAATTGCGTGCGATTCATCGTACTTTAAATCCTGGACGATTGTCGCCTTTATCGTGATTCCCCCCGCTAACTTTACGATCAGACCTCGGAACTCCTCGACTGTCCTCGGCCGATGCTGGTGCAACGATCGAATGGGAATCGACGTATTATCGGGGAAAACTCTACTTTACTTCGAAGCGCCGCTGATGAGATTGAGATTCTTATCCGTTACAACCAGGTATTCCTTGAGTCTCGTTACGCGGTAGGTACTTTTTTCCCCAAGGTTTTTGCTTCCGTCTGAATGAAGTAGGTGTAAGAAGTGTTTATTTTTTGTTCGTTGGCGAACAATTTAATTATCTACACACTTACTTACAGCATGCATTTCGAAATTTTGAGAAATGAGGAACTTGATTTCACTTGCACAACAAAAACGAGCCTCGTTTGAAGGCATTTTCACTGGGAAAAACAAAAAAATATAGCGATTTAAGTTATGTGCAATATTTTTAGAGATATGTTGTACTTGCGGGTATTAGCACTTCAATTTTCTAGGAACTGTAGGATGATAATAAAAATGACAATAACGAATGATGAGTTGGAGGAGAAAATTTAATTCAGTTCAAAAACTACTTAGGTTAGACAATTTTTCAAATGCGTCCACAAATTTTTTTATAATAATCGTCCTCCAAATTGGAAAGGATATTTTACATTTTCAGCAGAAATATATGCGATTTATATTTAGCAACCTCAGAATGAGCGGAGTGGCAAGTTATTTGACACAAAGATGAAGACCTATTGAAGAACTAAATAAGATGTAAACTTCGCATTCAAAGAGCTCTGGAACTTTTGAATAAAAAATTTCATATGAAATCTATACAAAAATGTTCAATGTAGTGGTTCGATCAACAGATTCTCAATAAAATTATAAAAAAACTTACAAAAATCCTGTATTATTTGACTATTTATTCATATAAAACCTCTCTACTTAATTTAGGAACTGGATTTACAAAGTCTCCGTTTCCAGTTGGAGATTTTAAATGATTATCGTATTTCATCCATAGGGAAAATGCTCGGATAATTTTTTTCATTCATAACCAAAATGCTTCGTGTGGGTATTCCAAAGTCCTCATAAAAATGATGGCAAACTAAGATACACCACAATCTACGTTGACAGGCACAAAATTTGACTTTTAATTTTTAGCACCGAAAATAGAGTAATTAAAGGTTGTACATTGTGTACATTTTAACCATTTGAAGCAATTTTTTTCTCTATACACAAAAAAATTGGGCACAACAGTTTTTGGATTCATTTATTACGCATCAATCCTCCAATTTTGAAAAATTAAAATAAAGGATACAAAATGACAGACCGAAATTATAACAAATTGCTACATATGAGATGAATCTGGTTACTGAGGAGTTTTCGGAATCGCTAATAAAATTAAGAATGTAACCTCCAATTTTCAAAATACAAAATGTATCGAATACATCATTGAGGACCTCAAAAGCACAGGAATGCTGATTTTTACAGCGCATTCAAATATCGTAGGCAGTACACAAATAGACACTAAAAGAATTATTTTGTTCCATACCAAATTAATAAATGTAATTGTCTTCCGTCATGATGATCTAATTTTAAAAATGTTCCAAAAACTGGAAACGTCACTGGGTTTTAGTTAAGACAACACGCACAATGTGTCATAGATTCCAAAGGTACCACTGGGACCTGTTTAGATTTTTAGGCACCCGTTATTTTTTCATATTTTAATAGCCTATAACCTTAAAAAATAAGATACTAACATTTGAAGGTCACATTTCAAATATTTTTTTAATTGCAGCCATCGGAAAAGCAGCCGCTACTCGGTTCAAAAGAGTAACTTTTCTAACATGATTTTCGCGTAATCGCATTTTTAAAATTAATTGCTTCGTCCAAATATAGATTGAAGTAAATCATTGGATAGTAGTGTTTCGGCTTTAGAAATGCCTTCACCTCTTGCAAAGGGATGTTCTGACGAGTGGTGAATGTAATATGGCTTAGCAGACCCATAAATATCAATTTATAAAAGTCACTATTGCTAAAGTTGCAGGGGAGAAGTTTACAATGTGATCAGCTCTAATTTTTGTTGACTTTGTCACATTGACAGTACGATCCGTCGACAATATCAACAGAATAATTATTACTATTTGTGCATTTTAAAAAAGTGTTAACCAAGTTATTAATCATTGATGTTTAAAATAGATCAGGAAAGTAGATTTTTGTAGTAATATTGATCAGTCAATATTTGATATGTTATGGACAGTTTGGCATCATAATTCCCATAATTATCATCCTCATCGACATCGCAATCATCGTGCTCATCTTCATCGTTATCGTCATCGTCAAAATTGTCGTCACCAACGACATCGCTGCTACATGATCTTCATCGGCATGTTCTTTATCTTCATCAACGTTGACGTCATCATCATCATAAGCTAACAAATCGAATTCGAGTATCTCCATACAAGTTTGCTTTCAAGAACAACTTCAGAGAATGTCAATTAGTTTTGTCATGTCCTATCCATACCTATAAGATTTACACGTACAAAGCGATGTACAATACCCTTGCTTTTACAATCCTGTACGGCATATTGCCTCCATTTGGAATTCTTCAAATATGATTTTATATTCACGATCAACAATTAAAAAACCCCTGGAGCAATAAGTTTTTAGTCGAGTTCAATTATGCCAACAATTTTTGAAGGGGATAGAAAGCAAAGTGAAACATTCGGTTACTTCAGAAACATATTGATCGCAAGACCTGAGAATTAAAATGATTTTTTATTAGTACTTGGCCTTTTTTTGATTCTTCATCCAATGGTGTGGGAACATTACAGACACACTCTGGTAGGATTTTTGCTTCAGAATCCAAATATGGCTGCTAAAATATCCAATTGGCCCTAGTTTTGGATTCATTGAAGGTCGAACAGGTAAAAAATACGATTTTATACACTTTAAGCATCTATGTACAGCCCCAGAAAAATGCTGTTGTCCCACCAGTAAGGGGTAATTCTGATATGATTTTTCACATATAATCCAAATATTAATGTGCACCTAGTTTTTGACTAAAGTGAGGGTCAAACGATTAAAAAATCGTGTTTTTGCACATTTTTGATATTTATACTTTAGGACGCAAGCAGTCCTAATTAAGAAATGCAAAATGTCTAATCCAATATGTCCGACGAACTTGTTGAAATTCGAATCATTTCAAAGTTGTCATCATCTTTGCTACTTTTTGAGAGAAACTCTACTAAAACACGATTTTTTACCCCTCTGACCTTCGATTTGGACAAAACGTATGTCCAATTCATTATCTTGGCGTACGTATTTCGATTCTGTGGGAAAAAATCCTTTCAGAATTGACTGTTACTATTGGGTCGACAACATTTTTCGGGGCTGTGAATAAATGCTAAAAGAGACCTGGAATTGAATTTTTGACCCCTTTGACCTTGAATTATAGTCAATTGGCTAATTTGGCGGTCAAATTTAGATTTTGGAGCCAACATTTTATCAGAATCGACCCTTACGTATAGGGCACTAAAATTGTATTGGACTATGATATCATTATATTCACTTTGTTGAGAGTAATGAACTCATAATTCTCATAACTTTAGTTATGAGTAAAAACACTTTGGGGCGTCAATGTAATTTTTACCAGAAATAAAACAGTTTAGTCCTTCAATTGGCTTTCAATTGTCCCCATTTGAAATGCCAAATTAACAAGAAAATTATTCCCTGTGTACAAAAATAAATATGATATTTCACTCATTTCACAAAATATACAGCACACATTATTACAAAAATATCATAAACTATTACGACCCAATTCCAGCCTGGTAACATCGCAGAATTTCAGTAACTATTTATCCCGAAAAGTTTCGAACGACTGAACCTTTGAGGAACGTAAAAATTAATCCGATTTCATCCCAAAGTAAATCACGTGCTTTAAAAATACATATAACTGCAGAAGCAATTCGATACATATAAATATTTCAAAATCATAAGAACCGAGCAGCTTTATGCTAATCCGTTTGTTATTGAAAAAGTAAATTCTCGAAAATTGTAACGAGGCGTCGGTAGTCGGCTCTTCGAAAAATCCTGGGACCAAAAAACATAAGGCTAAATCGAACAGAAATGAAGACGAAGTTGCCGGAATCGAACGTGTTTATAAAAGCTGAAGGCCGGTATACTTGCAAAAAAAAAGTGGTACGTTAAGCAGAGTGCGCCGAACCAGTAAACATGTTCCGAAGGAAAGTTTGGCGTCGTTAATATGCGCGGTAAGCAGCGGTAATGACGCCAGTGCTCAGCCGTTATTACCCGAGTAATTTTTCAAGCGGTCCATGCTTCCTCGTGACGTTGACAACGAGCACCACTACCAAGGCCTTGATGTATTTAACTATCCACTCGTGAAAAGGAGGTAAAAAAAGTGGGGGAGAAAAATGAACTCGCCGCTTCGAAATCCCCGATGGAGGAAAGTAAGAGGAGATATTCAAGAGAGCGGGAGAGAAAACGAGAGAGAGAGAGATGAAAAAAGAAGAGAAAGGTCGGTGAAGGATGTGCATAAATATAAGGTTAAATGCCCCCGCAAAAGGAGAATGAATCCCGCTCCTTTTTCCCCCATGCCAGTATGTTGTTCTCAGTCTTTCTCCCTGGTTCTCTAATTGGGCCTCGCATGCAAATCATAAACTACCCAACGCTTAAGTCACGGGCGCTTTACGTGTCCTTGCCGATCGTCATCCTCGATGTGGCTATGACCTTACGTAACACATCGAGGGGAATGAATCTTCTGATTCTGGTCCATTTTCTCTTTGAATCACATATTTGGGCAAGGCGGGGGTGGCTTTGACAGTAAATTCCAGTCCATAAATTTACCGTCAGAAGAGCGTGATGAGAACTTTACACTGTAAATAGGTGGAATCTGTTAAAAATGGTCAAAACAAAATTATTTCGGACACAAATATATAATACAAAATTTGTGCAAAGAAGACCTTTCTCAAATCAAATTTATGCAATTCTTCGAAATCAAATGTTGACGACAGGTCCAAACCGGCTTCGTGGCTCAGGTGGTAACGCACTGGACTACGAAGTCGTAGGTCGCGAGTTCGATCCCCATCCGTTCAACAATTTTTCGATTTGTTTTTCAAGCAGCAGCTGCTGGTAAGACGAGCCACATTGTTTGTTTACGTTTCGAAAATATTGTTTGTCTGGCGACTCATGATCGCTACTGTACCTGGTGTTGGTTTATGAAGTTCCTACATTTAAATATTACATACAAACAAACAAAAACAAATAATCAAGGAAACAATGGCTGATAGAAAGAAAGGTCGATACAAAAGAACATAGAACATCAATAAACACGCCAAACAGAACTACGGCGCTTGCATTGACCGATTTTTCGTGATCACTATCTTGCGACCAACTAACTAAACATCATAGTGGTGCGTCAAGCACCTTGAGCCACCCTACACAATGATTTTAGCAAGTTTTCCCATTCTATCGTCCAATTAAATGGTGCAGTATAACCGTTTTCTGATAGGTAGAATGGTATGGAGAAGATAAGGAAAAATCAGCTTCGGTGGATAGAGGGGCGACATCCCTTCATAACCTAAAAAACGGTGGGACACCAAAAACTTTCGATATCACAGCTTAAGCAGACTTGACTAGTTTCGTGAGTGGACCCATAACTAACACCAAATGGACAAATTTTTGTTCACCTCAACTAGTGATATGAAATAGGGTCGATGTTTATCTCCTTATGTGTTTTGTCTGTGAATGCTTATTACATCTGCATACCCCAAAAACTAGTGACTTCTTCCTATTATCTCAGACTAGTAACACCTTCTTTTTCACCCTGACAAGCCAATTTTGCTCCACGTTGGTGCCATCAGACTTCTTTTGGTCAAATGCGTCTTTAACTGTTACAAAAGTTTTTTTTTTTAAAAGAAAATAAAAAAAACTTATTCTTTTAAGGGTTGCTGATATGCATTTATCAACATTAGTAAACTGGTTGATTCCGTATGGTAGTTCAAGAGCAAAAATAAGGTCTTCAACAAACATACAAAAAAAGACAAAAATGGTTAATGGAACCATTGCAATAAGGTAGAAATGATTGTGACATCTAATAATAGTAAAATTAACAATGTAAAAGTTGTCGATGATAGTAGTAAGTTACTTTCACAATTCAGAACATTATAAAATATACCATGCAATAAGCGTTACATTTGAGGTTATGTACTCTACTACACATATTTAACGATAGGAAAATAGTAACCAGAACGGTGTCATGGTCTTGTTTACTACCCAAAGTTAAATGAACTGTTTTTTTAATACCGTCTTTTACTACGGTAAAATGATTCCATTAACTATATTTTTAGTGCAATGGATAAATAAATCTGATACGATAATTATTTTATAACATTTGATTTCAATGAAAATGAATTTTTAACTATTTGCAAAGTCGGTGATTGTGAATCAGAAATCGAATTGCCAACATTAAAAAAAAAGCGATTTCGAAAACTCACATAGTTGTTTGTGAAATTTCTGAAGGGCAATGTAAAAGTTGACTTTTTGTCAATATCAGCCATTTTAAATTTGGCAATTTTTACTTCAGATTGGTTAATCCCAGGGTATTTTGTTTCTGCAAGTAACAGTTAATTTTAATGATTAAAAAGAAGGTTATTTGAATGTACACAATTCAAGTTTGTAAGCCAAATCTAACAGAGGGATGGGGGTAACTAAGGTGTTCTAATCAATTGTAGCAATGTTTTGTTACAAGTAAGAGGTTCATTTTTATAAGTGTGAAGTTCTAGTACATTCACATATTTGTTAGCAATGTATAAATTCATTTGGAGTTAACTGAAAGGAGAAATTGGGGTGTCTGAAAAAATGTTTAATATTATAATGTAGTCACTCAAGTAATGATACAACCTTAAAAGGACATGGACCAGTAAATTTCCATTAATCATAAATGTATACAAGATAAATTTGAAATGCATTTAATGTAAAAACTCATGGGCAATAGTACTGTCGCTTTATATAAAGATTGTATGGTAAAAAGAAAATATGTCAAAAACGACAAAATCCTTCAACACTGGTGTACAACTGTTGGACTTTACTTAAGCCACAATTACTAAATTAAAGCAGCTAAAGATCACTCTCTCCGCTCATTAATAAAATAGCAATTTATTAGACGTCAGATCTGCAAGTGGCAAGACCTTCGAGACAAAAATGTTGACTAAAATATAGTTTAATCAGTCAATACATGATAGAAGTTACCAAATAAATAAATGTTTCATATACTTATGTAATTGATTAAAATTAGTGGTGAATTGTAAAAGTTGATTGAAAATACTTTTGCATTATAATTTGAAAAAATCTTGAAATTTTGAAAAAATCACACATTTAAAAAACAGAAATTAAAAAACCAGACATTTAAAAAACCAGACATTGCAAAATACAGACATTAAAAAATCAGGCATTTCAAAATGTACATATTTTGAAAATGTAATTAAAGATTACATTCTAAATGTGCTTAATAAATTATCCGTGGGTAAACTGATTTGACCTTCAAGTGACCTACAAAATTAATAATTTTGGTCTTGAAATGACCTTTCAGTGAGATCTCAAGGACGGCAATCAGAGATCATTTTTATATGTAACGCAGCAATTGGAGGTGTCTGTATTTTGAAATGTCGGGTTTTTTAATACCTATTAAATCCAGTGATAGAACTATTGAATATATGGCGCATTGATAAATTAGTTACAAATTGTACGATACAGAACTCAGAAAAATTACATTTATTGTAAAGAGTTATAAAATCTCAAATCAATTAAGTTTTACTAAGATCAGATCGATTAAAAATTCTTTTCGGTTAATTATTCAATTTATGATTGTATAACAAAAAATTTATTGAAAATGCAAAATTATTGAACATTTCTGAAATTAAGTATAGTAGAAGACTCCCTAGTGTTTACAGAATTGTCATAAATATTTGAAATATTTAAGAAAGTAAAACCCTTCAAGTTTTTAATGAAAAATTGTATTGACAACCCGTGCATGATTACGTAAGAAATATTTTTGTCAAAACTATGATACAAAATTCGTTCATAAAATTAATAACAGCAAAAGAAAACAAAAATACAGAGTATAAGGTACTCAAGTTACAATTAAAATATAATGTATGTAGTATAAAAATTTAAGTACACTTTTAGATTTATTTAATGCGACAATATACATAATACCCCGAGACATATGAAGTCATAAAATAAAAAGTAAACAATTTTAAATATATTTATGAATATCATGAATAACGTTGCAACATTTAAAACTTTTTTACAGCGATATACGCACTCAGAAAATTTTTATATTCTCGCTAATAACAGAAGCGTTCGATGTGATTTACAGTTTCGTACACTCAGCACCGAAGAAACCTGCAGAATTTCTGCTAAAATCAAGGGTACTCGTTACGTTGGAAACAATATAATAATTTATGTAAATTAACGTTAACGAAACCTCGGGGAAGCAATAAAACTCAAAGAAAAAGTAAATTGGACTCGTGTGACTTTAAAGGTTTGAATCTGGACGTGGTACATGCTTTTTTCTGCAGTACGGATTTAACCGATTGGATAATTTCAGCGGGAATTGACTCATCCAAAAGACAGAATTAAGCGTTAACTTATTTAACCCGAAATACCGAAACGTTAATATTCATTGAATTCCTTCGTCGAGAACTTTATTTGTTATAAGATTCAATCGATATTAATACTCGTGTTTGTAGTTAAAATAAGGCGAACACGTAATGGTTGCTCTCTGTAGGTGTAAAAAATGAGCTATTGAAAGCAATTTTTTTAATTTCATTATTGGTTTCTAGATTTTATCAATTAAAAGGTATCTTTAGCTTATTTATAATTAATATTTCATTTTTGCAGATTTAATGCGATAAGAGTTTATATTTGTTAATATTGCCGTACTTTTGGTAATTGTTTTGTTTTTGTTATAAACAAATTGACACTTAAAAAATTCACTTTTTATGGTTAACTAAATTCCGAAGAAGTTCGGCAATTAACATGTAGGTTTTATTTTCGAGGTCGCTGATTTCGAATTGAATAGTAATTTTTCGATGTGTAAAAGGACGGGTCCAGTATGGTGGACAGTATTTTGAAAACTTAAGTAAAGGACTTGAAAATGAATACTCGCACTTTTCGGCGTAGTTGGTTATGAATCCGATGAGAGACAAAAACACAAAAATTTCAGAAATTTCAGAAAAGTTCGTGAAAATCTATACTCGGGGGCTTCCGGATTACGAATCTTTTGTTTATTTTTCAATAATTAAACAACCTACATTTGAATAGTCTTGCATAGTGCACAAGATTTTTTGCGACTTTTCTCCAGTTTTTTAAATTTTATCCGCCATATTGGTTCCGCTATTTTGAATTTCGAAAAAGTAATATCAGATTCGGAATCAACGACCCCTGAAAACTCCGTTCAAAAAGTTCTACAATAAATAAAAACATTCCTAGGCAAGTATTTTTGTATCTAAATAAAGAATACGGTTGTAGAAATGTTTGCAAACATTCCCTGAACATAATTTCTTATGTAATTATTCTTAGTAATATCGAACTTAAACTTATGAAAATAGTGCATACCTTAAATATATCGGTTTAAATTTTTAGGATAAGGTTCCTGAAAATATTCTCAAAAATAACAAAACAAGTTTTATTAATTAATAGCATCTTTGTTAAAACTTGTACTAAAACCATAAAGTTGTGATGGTGCTAACAGTCAAACATTTTTTCTTGTTTAATATCGTCAACACGTGTGTCACGTACCTAAACCAAGTTCCATTTTCTTTCTCTTTACAATAGTAATATTTTCTGCCATAAAAAATAATAAAAATTACTTTTTTAAATGGCTAAAAAGTTACATTTTTAAAAAAAATCTGGTACGCAAATTCCTAATTTCAGTAACTCACTAAAACACATACTATTCTACTAAATAATATCTCAAAATTGACTATGATGTTTGGAAATCATTCGTTTAAAAGTTTTTTTTAGCAGACCGGAACTGAATAAACATCTAGTGAGTACGCGTCAAAAACCTGCAATTTTAGTGTAATGCTGACGCATTCACACAAATTTTCTGATATTATACTAATTGCCTTCTTTCAGTAACACAATAATACACATCGATTAACTTGCATTTCTATGATTTTCAACCGAATACTTACAATTTTAAAAGTTCTGTGGAATTTCTCATATACACTTTCAAGTTCATGAAACAAGTTATTGAAAAATATGTTCTAAAGCTACACACACTTTGGTAACTTTAACTATAAACTACTATTTCAATTAGTAGTTTTCTACGAATTTTTAGTAACTTAGTTTTCTCTAATTCAAGACTAATTTTAGTCATTTAGAAGAATTTTACTCATTCATTTTAAGAGAGTATGCTTGCATAAAGAATTGTAAGTTTTTATAAATATTTCCATTTCTGAAAAATGTATTGTTTGAAAAAAATGAAAACCTACTTTTTTAATACTTTCTCTTATGCATAGAAGTACACAAATTAACTCTGGCATGTGTACCATAATGTTAATTTTTTAATTAACTCTTAAGCGAATTTTAAAGGTTACGATAATTTACTTGTACTTGTTACAAACATGTAAATTCAAACAGCAGAACGCAATAAAATAACGAAAAGGAAGAAAAAATCAAAACGAAAGAAAAAAGATTCCTGATACACCTCGATCTCCATGTAGTTAGAATTTGAAACATTTTTTCAGATTAAAAAATTGTTAAATGATATAAAAATCATATATAACAACATAAACATCCAGGATGAATTCTAAAACTTGTCAATTTAACCTTTTAAAGTTAAGAATGCACGTTTCCCATGTACAAATTCCACCGCATATTTCAAACTGAAAATAATACACAGGCAGTTCGGAATGTAACTTATTAACTATTTTCGAGGGTGCTCTTTCGAATGGTGACTTTAAAAATTGAAAAAATTGAGTATTTTCCTCTGATTTTGGCAAAAATATGTGAAAAGAACATATTTATGAAGGTCATTTTTTTAAATTTCATTTTTCATGTCGATACCGCGATTTCTTTGACCTGAATAGTCCATATAAATTGCATGAAATGTTTGAAGTTATAGGATATGTAGGTAGGCATTTTGTGTTTCACCTTGAAATATCCTAAATCGCGGCTTATTCCAAGAAATTTTTAAAAAATTTTGGCAGTATTCAAATATAGCATTTTAAACAAATTTCCAACTAAACTATATATCTTATAAGATTTTTTTTGGTATGTTGATCACGAATCTGAAGTCAATTTTTTTCAATTAAAAAGGCTGACCTAATATTGCGGACATTCATGAAAAACTTTGGAAGTCATTTCTCGATATGAAGAATTTATATCTGCAGGTTTTCGAGGTTGCTGATTACGTATCTGAGATCAAAATTTCTAAATTCAAAATGGCTGACAAAAGATGATGTTCGTGGAGTTGCTAAGTACAGTAGAAAATTTGTTTAAAATGCTATATTTCCATACTACCAAAATTTTTTTTTAAATTCTTGCCATAAGCCGCCATTTTGGATATTTCAAAGAGAAATAAAAAAGGCCTACCTGTATATCCTTAAAGTTCAAACATTTTATGCACTTTTTATGCACTTTTGCGTTCAGAAAAATCGCGATATCGACATGAAAAATGAAATTTAAAAAAAATGGCCCCAAAAAATGTGTTTTTTTTCACATACTTTTGCCAGAATCTAAGGAAAATACTCAATTTTTTCAAATTTTGCAGCCACCATTCGAAAGAGCACCCTCAAAAATAGTAAATGAGGTACATTACGAACTGCCTGTGTATTATTTTCAGTTTGAAATATGAGGCGGAAGTTGTACATGGGAAACGTGCATTCTGGACGTTAAAGGTTAACATTTTTCTACAAAATTCCGAAAGAAAATTAAATTTCAATCGCGTCAAGGTATTCTGCTGTACCGGGACTTTCAGAACATTCATGGTGACATGACCTTGATACTAATCTGAAGGTCATAGTCAAGATCAAATTCGGTAGTAAAATTTTACGCTCTTTACAAATTCTCGATAAAGAATAAGGGTTGACATTTAAAAAAAATGCCTTAACCTTGAAATGACCTTCAATGTTATGATTAATGTTGCCATTATATAACCAGAGAAAAACCAAAATTTTTGTATGCAATTCTTTCCAGAAATGCAATCCAGTCAAGATTGTTTGCAGTAAGAGTATTTTTCATATCTGTAGTATAAAAAAACATCATTTGAAAAATGGAGAACACAATTTTTTTATGCTTTCTTATGAGTATAACAGTAAAAAACAATCTCTGGTACTGGTATCTTTGTTTTTAATTTGGAAATTTGTGTGTAGTGCAATTCTAAAGGTTCCGCGGATTTTGCTGGTAAAATTTCCTCAAACGGAAATTCATTAGAGACAGCAAAAAATGGAATGATTGCTAAAAAAACAATCTGTTTTTCTGATTGCAAAAAAACATATCGATTCATTCATGATCGTGTATTTATTCACGTGTAACATATAAACGTGGGTTCCACCTGCACATACTGAATGCATTTCCCGAGAAAATAAACGCCTCTCAGTTCGTGACGTCGGGAAATCCGTGATTTCGTGAGCGCGGCGTGTGTCGCCTACATGCACAATCCTTGATGAAGGAATAGGAGGTCGTGACGCGGTGGGTGAGAATACTACTGGAATAACGTCACTCGATGGGAATAGAGGGAAATTGAACTCTCTCGCACACGGATCCCTATTCTCGATCGGTACCATTTACTCCGCTACTTGATCGCCCACGGTCATTAAGATTACGTCGTGCGCGTATAATGGCATGAATGGCACGGGACTAGCAAAGCGAAATCGGCTAGTTGCATAACGCTGAATGGAATGGATAACTAGTTATGAATGGAATATTCGAACTGCCAACGATTTTCATTTAATCGCGTAGTACGAGTGTGTATGTGCGAAAGCGGCGGCCTGTGCAACCTTTCCTCGTCTCTGGTATATAATCGTCGTAATCGGATATTGCGAATTTTATTGTTCGACCGAGAGATCCTTTTGTCCCGATGGGTCGGCTACACCCATCGCCGTAAGTGTTATTGAGGAAGGTGTTTTCAAAATTGACTTTTTCTCATTGGCACATTTTAATAAATTCTTCGTTATTGATGCTATTGTAAAAATGTCCTTTCATTATCAGGGAACGTAAGCAGGTTTAATCCCAAGCGTCAAGGTGTGAATGTTCATTTTTCTCCTGGCACTTGCTAGCTGTGACTAGATTAGATAATCGCCGATTATTAATACGTCTTGACGCGTTTTATTTATTTTTGTGTAAATTTCATATAATATTGTTCATGTCGATACGCGAGAGTCTCCTATCTACCCACGCGTCAATACGTTTTCAAAAATTGTCAGTCTGGGAGATACGATTGTTGTTTATTGTTAAGTGCAGATCGTTTGATTCCAAGAAAGTCGTGTGAATTAAGATTATGTGATTAATTTGATTTTGATCTCACGATATCTTAATGAAAAATGAAACATTACAAAATGAATTTTATTACTAGTAGATTCTCTGGTAGAAATTCAAAACATTTTTCTTGTATTGCAATTTATTATTAACCCTTTAACCCGTTTCGTCCCAAAATGACAAAATTTGTCACCGGTTTTCGTCCTCCGTAAGTTTATGGATATCTTTGAGATATTGTTATGAAATTTAGGTTTCTTATAGTTTTTGTGTATGCCATTTTCGAATCTGTCCGTTTTTCGATATCAGTTTACGTTTTATAAATATGGTCACTTAAATGAAAGAAAACGTGGAAAAAAGTAAAAACATTTTCAGTAACTGCAATTTTTATTGCGAAGAAATTCCGAGATCGTGTCAGGCCTCAGAATTCTGTGGCATAATGATTTTTACTAACAGTTGGTAAATATTACGATTTAACTTATAAAATGGCGTCCTCAAAATGGTGATATGGATATGGAATTTTTTGGTTATTTGCGTTTTATTAAAATATTTCTTGTATCTAGTCGTTTATTTTGATCAATATCTTGTAGATTGTTTTTGAGGTCGCTGAATATATAATCGGTATTAAATTTGGGAAAATCAAAATGGCGGATCCCATATGACTTAAAACCTCGATATACTAAATACTAGACAATTTTGTTTAATTTCGGTCAGGCATATTGGATTTACATGAAATATTTTATACTAATTTTTTTTTGGATCGTTGAGTATGAATAAATAGTAAAATTCAAAATGGCGGTTGTAAATTCGCTAAATTTATTAAAATTACATTAAATACCATTGAATATGTCTAAGATTAGTACCGCCGTTTTTGTCGTTCACTGATTATGAATTTAATATTAATATTAGAAAATGGCAGATCCAATATGGCAGCTGTAAGTTTGCTAAATATGTTAAAATGTCACTTAATAACATTAAATAAATGTACGTTTTGGGTTGTCGTTTTTTGTGTCAATGATTCTGAAGTTCATATAAAAATTGTACAATTAAAAATGGCCGGTCCAGTACTACGATTTTCAAAGTTGCTCTAAAGATTCTCATTCACAAAATTGAATACGGATAAAAAATAAATTAAAACAGTAATATTTTTATAGACATTTTTCATTTTTCTTGATTTTTCGTACCGATACTTTTTTTATTTTATTTTGAAAAAATGTTATATAACTAGTTTATTTATCAACTTTTACTGCTATTTTAACCCTTTGAAACATGGTGTAACATATATGTTAGACCTTTTTGTAATTCATTATTTATATTTTTTAGGAAATTATTAATTAATTTTGCTGCAATTGTTTGCTTCTTTACTTCAAGAGCATGTTCGGAAAAGTAAATAAAAATCAAGAGTTTTAATTAATTCTCATGTTATATTGTATAAAAAAAATTAAACAAAGTGTAAAAATGGCGTTTTTTTTTCGGAAAATATATGTGGAGAAAAAACCTCATTCAAATATGACGAGATTGGGTACTCCGAGGTTTTCGGGATCACTGATTACTGACAAAATTAAAAATGGCGGATCCAATATGGCCGATCGAATTGCACAAATTTTCTTGATCGAGGTGAAAATGATCACGAATGAGGTCTCAGATTTTCAAAGTTCAAAATGGCGGATCGAAAATGGCCGACGGAAATATAAAAACAAGTTAGATTCACCCACGATTTCAGTCGGCCATATTTGATCCGCTATTTTGAATTTTGAAAATCTGCGGCGGGATTCCTAATCAGCGATCCCGAAAACTCCCGAGTACCCAATTTGACCTTGATCAAGTAAATTTTTACATTTCGGTTGGCCATATTGCGTCCGTCATTTTGAATTTTGAAGATCTGCAGTATCTGATAAGAAAGTGTATTCCAATTTTATATGCATTTGTTATTAAGTATTTGTTGTTGAAGCCTTATCAGGTCCTTACAGGATAAAATGTTACATTCCGACAGATCAACATTTCTATTGGAGTGAATGTCACCTCCTTAAAGAGTTCAAATTCACAATTTCTCGATTGAGGATTTACCACAGTAATCAGTGAGTATTCGCTGAAAATGAGTGAAATTGCATTGTTTTGAGAGAGTAGTTTGTACCAGATAAGGAGAGTGGTTCGAGTTCGTTGTTCCTGCGAAATTGGTAAGATCCTCGACCAACCACATCGTTTTGGCACCGGTCCCAGAATCGAGCTTGCGGGTGCGTCCAAGAAAATGCAACCGTGTCGCACGCCGGGTCACCAAGTCGCTTTATTAGCCAGGAATACATTAATTCGTCCCTTCAGCTATGCGCCTGCGAAATTACATACGTACGCGCGAATATTCGGAATGCGACACCTGTCAGAATGCCCGCAAAAGTATGATATTATTTTTGGGAATCTTCCGAATAATTTTCATAATTATATATTGAAGCCAAAAATAATTCTGGCTGACTCGATAACAATAATTTGATAATGCGGGGGATGTCGTAAATGAGTGACGTATATGTTCTGACGGGATTGTCTCTTTTTGCTTGTGAAGATTCATAGCCAAATTTTAATTGAGCAATGCTTAAAGCCACTATAAATTATGTCAAGTATTAAAAATATTGAGATTTTTTCTTTAAAAATGGAAGATTTCAAGGTTGACGAATATTAAATTAATTAACCCTTTGAGTCCCAGACGACATTAAAGTGCTGTCAGATGTAGCCTTCTTATTTTGGACATATTTTCTTATTTATACTTAATATTTCATTTTTATTGTGATAAGAGTTTAAATTTGTCAATATTATAGTACTTTTGGAATTTTTTTTGTTTTTATTTCTGTTATAAACAGATGTACGCCTTAAAATGTCTTTTTTTATATGATTAATTCAATTGCGAAGAAATTGGGCAGATAAACATATAGTTTAAATTATTGTTACTCTTGTGTGTTCGAGGTTACTCGACAATTTTTCGAAATTCAAAATGACGGCTCCAGTATGGCGGACAAAATTCTACAAAGTTTGTGTAAAACTATTTTTAGGGATTTTCTGGGACTTTGATTTCGAATCCGACATCAGTTTTTCGTAATCAGCAATTCTTAACCAGCAACAAAGGTTCATAATCAGTTACCAAAGCACCACCTTCCTTATGGATCTGTAATGTAATGTTCTGTAACAATTCGTAAAAATAACTATTTTCATACGCGAACTTGTCCAAAACACTAATGAAAGCATTCATTGTATTAATTTTTTATTTTAATATATTAACGAAGATTCTCACTTCGCAGGAATTTATTTATATTATAAATAACACTTGTTACTTTCCTAAAATGCGCTTACTTACAAATATTTGTGAAAACTGTAATATTCACATTTCAGAAATTAAAACTGATGAAGACAGAGCCTCAACTTTCAAAGATAATTTCTTTTACTATTTTGTATCAATTATTTTAATATTTCTCTTTAAAAATGACTGCTATTTTCTTTCTAATAGTTTCATGCTTTTATGATTTATATCGGAAATAAAATTATTAAATACATATTATACAATACGATTTAGAAGATTACTAGAAAGTATTTTCCAATAATATTGTTATCTCTTAGTGTATTAAAAAATTGACAAAAACTTCATTGGAATACATTACCTTGTTAAATCGAAAATACGATATAATTTGCATGAATCTTATAAAACGCATGCAGAAGAAGGTAAACAAGATATTCACATTAGGATTCAAAGAGAAACTTATTAATACGTGTAGAATAGACGACAGCAAACGTTTCAAAATATAAGTTAATGCTGATTATGATTAACGACTTGGATTACTGATAATTCCCACGTATTATTAAATATTTTATTTGTATTTATTTATTCAAATACACGTAGAATGTTCGCGCGTTAGAGCCCATTTCGGATTATTACATAGGAGTACCTACTCGCATAAATTGCTATTTATGTTTTCAAAGAAATTCAGTACATGTTTTGTAAGACGTGTGAGAAACACCTTTTTGCGAGAGGTGTGAAACGCGAATGCTCTAGGCAGATCGATTTTGAAAGGCGCTATAAAAGCAGGAAAATAAAATATTGCTTCCTGCATAGAAATACTAATATTATTATCAACTTATAATAATATAGTTTTTATACATCAGGTAGTTTTCACTAGGGTATTAAATTTTGATAACTCGTATTTATAAAATATTCTGCTATCAGATTTGATTACTGGGGTACATATTACATTTTAATAAGTTAATGATACGAAATTATCGACTTAGTATCAGTAGTTCGCAATTTATGTAGCTGAAACATGTTAATGTTCTTGTTTATGTACGTCTGCGCCAGTTCAAGTCCGATCTAAATTATCAAGTTTTAGTGAATTATTTAAGTTGCAACATCATTATTATGGTTTCATTGCAGAGATATTTTCTAAATAGATTATATCTTATTTTTACACTAAAAACTCTCAAAGTAAATACATCAAGTTAAAGACCAGGCATCGTAATTTTGAGCCGAAAGAAAAGTATCCCATATTTTGGTACATTGTACATTTTGTACAATTTCTCAGGAAGTCCTTTTTTCAAAAATCAGTAAAAATTGTACATTTCTTTCATACCATTGACGTTTTTGAGGTTCTAATGCATTAATGGGTTTTAATTTTTTTTTATATAATATTTGACCACGTCATCTACCACGCAGTCGTCCTTGTTTTTACCTATATATCTTAATGTGAGAAACACAGAAATCCGAGGTAATTCCCCGTGCGAATTAAATTCGCTGGGTGTAGTGGTCGATAATCCTGATTTTAATAATATAATATTTTATAACTTTCTACATCTAAGTTCTAAATATACAATAACAGAATAATAATAATTAATTAAAGGGTACATAAGATAAACTTCTCTCACTTGACACCAAAACGTTTCATATCTGTCACGTTTAGAAAACATTCTAGAAACGTTTTTGAAACTTTGCAGACATTTTACGACGGTTACATGTACGGGCAAAACTAATTACATTTTCTTACTAAACTGGTTTGATTGGACTTAGTTTGGTTGCCGCAATTTAATATTGGGTTATCAAAATGAAACAGTCGTTCGGTTGGGACAACGTACAGATACAATTACGCGCTTCTCGGTGCACCGTTTGGTGTCGAAGTGAACAAAACCTCTTTGTTTTCTATTGCGCACACTAATTGGGCATTCATTTTTTATTAATTTTTACAAAGAAACCCAAGTCATTCAAACAAACAATTCAACCTAAAACACTTTACTTATTAGTTACAGCAACTTTAATTCTCGTTCTAGCATCAAAATCTCTTTTTTCAATCAGCATTTTGTAAAATTTCAAAAACCTCCAACATAAAAAAGAAAAACAATAAAATCAGTTGGAGGAGTATTAAAAAATCTAACTTTAAAAATTCTTTCTATTTTTCTATCAAACATTCTTCCATTTGTACAGAATTTTGTTATGATATAAATAATGATTATGAGTCAACAGTTATTGACTTCACATCTTTTTACAAGTAGAGCAAAAAATTAAATCGATGGCTGGTACGAAGACCTGCTGGATACAATTGAATGAAATACAATACACGTTTTTGAAATTAAATGCAAATTTGCATATGTTTTAAGAATTCCTTTATGAAATTTTAATTCAGTACCGAGAAATCGATTTGTGTATATTTTCATGGAAAAAGACATTTTTAGATAGACAAATTTTGATTAAAAATTGAATTCATTCAGATTCAAAAAGACTGCATTTTTTGCAAATATTATTCTTTTAGAGAAGACAAGAAATATGATACCTGCATAAAATAATTGTTTTATTCTATTATTCTCTCTGTATAATATTTGCTTTAATCGCAGAAATTATTTTCAGTGAAACTGAATTAGGGCATGACATGTACAAAAAAATCCATAAATTTGAATATACTTTTAATGTACTCTACATACTAAATTTTTATATCTCAAAATTACGTTATATTTTTTAATGCCATTTTGTACAAATATACAAGAATACGCCCCCAACCTCCGGCAAATACCCAAATTTATTTATTTTCGGTATATTTATATATATGACGAATTGAATAATATTAAAGTTATTAGAATGATAATAATTTCTTTATAATGGAGGCTTTACAGATACTTGGCTCCTACCCCTGAATACAAGCAACCATTTTTCGAACGTGGAGTAGTGCGAGTGCAGAGTAGTAGTTAAGGCGTTAGCGTAGTAAGCGAGAGACCAGGGTTCGATTCTCCGCAGGGTCGAGTATTTTTCTAATGTATTCGCGATCGTATTATACGATATAAAAGCAGCATAAGATAATTGCAATGAACGACGTATGAAATTACATATAATCGTATAATGCACATAAATAAATGTTAAGTAATTTAAAATAAATGGAACTATAATATTTCTCAAATTTTTTATTTTAATCTGCCCCTAAATTTTCCATTGTTTATATTTGAAATGTTTTAGGCAAACGTATTCCTTCAACGAATGTAATATTCTAAATGCCACTTAAATAGCACATTGAGCATTCATGGATACTACTAAAAAGTGTAATAAAATTAATTAAACGAACACAATAACCTCTTGTTATATTGATACTAATTATCAGTCGAGTTATCAGTATATTTTACAATATTCTGAATTGTGAAATTAACTTATAGTTAAAACTTTTCACATTGTTAATTGTACTAATTATTCTTTACGATCATAGTAATTTTGGGACAGACTAGGGGGGGGGGGGAATTCTCATTTTCTGTGGTAAAAATGACACATTTTATTGTATTTTATACTGACTGAATAGTAAACCTTCCATGAACTTGTAAGTTATTTTTATCAGAGAAAATGGCAATTTTTCCTCGTTCTGCAAGTCTGTCGCAAAATTACCATTAAGAATGGTAAAATTTCCAAGAAAATGTTTCTCCGTACACATGGTCAGAATTTAAACAGATGATACAAATTATTTATTTAATTTTGGATAAGGAAGTTTTAAAGTTCCAGCATTTGTCACTTCAGAAAAATGGCTAGGTATTCACAAATGAAAATAATTACTTTCTCATCTCCATTCTCCATGATTTCAAGCGTTGCGTGGTCAAATAATCGATAATTCCGCGAGAAAATGCAAAATCATGACTTGCAGCCGCGATCTTGAACCCGCCATTTTGTTTTTCGAAAAAAAATCCCACGGGAGAAGAAAGGGGCGAGCAAAAAGACGCAATTGGTATATTTTGTAATTGTCAGTATTGCCCTTTTCAATGTCAAAAACCGCGATTCCTGCAGAGAAACGTCAAAAAATCAGGATTTAAAAAAAAGATCATAACTTTTTTCTTTGAAATTTCCCGTTAATTCTGACCACGGCATTTGAAAGCGGATGTCCAAATTTATCGATTTTGACTGATTTCAATGTTTTTGAACGACGTTTGGAACAAAAATTACAGCGTTGAAAGTTCTCTCCAAATTCCGGACTTTTGGGACGAAAAGGGTTAAGCTCAATCATTTTGCCAGTATTAATTTTTCCTTTACTTCAATTTTGGGTCTGATGATAATCAATTCTAGTTTGAAAATTTGTAAATGTTAGGCCATTAAAAACTATAAATTATCCGGAATCGTTTCTCGTGTAAAAGTAAGCCGAAATTATATATCAGAAAGTAAACAAGGAATCGCGTTAATTCTTTCACAATTCGCTTGTAATAAATTCGCATTCCGATCGAAATAGAAGCCATTTATATCTAGACCACTATCGTAACAATTACCTTCTTTATTTCTGGACTACGTTATATATAGACATACTTAAGATATTTATTTTTTCGAAACGCCCCAGGAAAGAAGAAGATGCTTTTCAATAATATATGATAAAATCGTAATAATTATATTTACATACCGCGGCGATGATTCCATGTAAAAAAAAAGTCAAATAAAGTGAGGCAGGAATTTACGGTCTGATATACGGAAAAAAGCCGAGGGCACGTTGCACACGAACCAGAATTTCGTTTCTGTGAACGGAACTGTAAAAGTCGGTGTTATCGCCGATTTGTCGGCGATTCGTATTGCAAATTTGTCTGAGTTCGAATTTTGTTTATCAAGTCGTTAAACGCTTATCGCACTCCGTAAGGATTTTTATCCTTAGTTATTGTGTCTTAAATCCTGAACTCCGCGAGGTTTACGGCCGCAGAATCCTTGGGACGGTTAAGTGCTCGCGAAGATCGCCATTAAGATTCTTGATATCTTAATTCTTCATTTTATTCCTGCTGATGCGTAAATTATCATCGATACTTTCGCTGCTTTCATCACTTTTCCGACCTTTTTTCCAGCTTTATGCGTGTATATTTGGCACGCAATTGCACCTCGATATGGTCTTCTGCAAGTAATTTCGAAGTTATTCAATGCTCATATTGGTATTAAAATCTCGTTCAATCATGTCATAAAAATTAAAACGTAATTATCGGAATGCGGCTCTTCTGGAATGAGAAACTTGATTTACGAAACAGACGTTTTAGTCTCGGAAATGGGACTAAATATTTGGCCTTAAATTATTTTACTTACTAAATTAGAAATTCATTACGAAATGATGTTATCGTTGATATTTAGGTATTAACTATAGTTTTTTTAGTATTGCCTATAGTTTTGATAATTTTCTACGATTCGACAGAAATTTACGTATATTATTTACAATAAATTACTGATTAAAGTTAAATTTAGTATAATTGTAATTTAGTCAAAAGTATTAATATTAGCATGTATAAAATTAGAAAAATGCTAAACTGAAGTCATTTTTTATTATGTCAATATTAACAGATTAAAGGATGGATAGATTCTCGTGTGACAAAATTGTGATATTTTTAAATTTAAAAATATCACTGCTGTTTTTTAACGTTCTAAACAGTTTATGAAGATAGATAGCTGAAGCTAGATTGAATCTGGAACAGTTTTAAAAAGAAAGTATAAGTTTATCTCGTTTCTAAAAAATGTTATTTCGTGCGTGAATGAAATGTAAATAAGTCACTCCATACAAACGTTACAGAGAAAAAAAGTCTTAAAATTGTTATATCTCAAATTAAGCACTGTAAAAGGCTTAATTTCAGTTTAAAATTGAGCTAATTTTTTTAAATTTAGTCAATATTTGCGCTTAATAACAATTACTGATACAAAACTAGCAAGTACAAAGGTAGAAAATGTAACAAAAAAGTAATAAATCCATCAAACTAATGTTTGTTGCTGCTAGCAATTAAATTGTTACACTAACTATGGAAATTCGTGAAATCTGCTTCTTGCTAGTTTTCGGAAACAAGGTAACTACGTTTACTAGTAAGGAGACACTCTTTAAATTTAAAAATAGCGCCGAAAAGAGCTACGCAGATAAAAATTTTCAACATTTTGAACACGCATCGATGGTCGAAACAAGGAAACGCAAGGAACTTTTATTTGAAACAATTCTCGAAGTTTCCAATTTTTTTAAAAGTAAACATGAAAAACTGAAAAAAAAATCATAATTTGTATCGATTTTTCATGATTTTTACAATGTAAATTGGACTTTTTATGACGATATTCATTTTCAGCGTACTAAAATATGAACTCAAAAATAACTCTTCAGAAAGTTTACAACTTCAATTTGAAACGTTTTTGAAATTTTCAATAGTTTTGTACATCAATTTTTGATGATTTTCACCTACTGTATCGAATTCGAGGTATTATAATGTTCGATTTCATCGAATTACGTAACAACACATAAGTATTCGACAAAGTTCATTAGCGTTGCTTTCGTAAACTGTTAAAAATGTCATGAAATTTCATGTACATTCAATGTACAGAACATTAATTTTTTCTAAAGGTGTATATCTATACATACAACGGAAGCATTTTGCAAGTTGTTTTTACAGTGTAGCTTATCCTTGTTTTCAATACATGCATTTGTGGAAACAGAAATTAATACAGAACGAAAACAGCTCTAACGATTTATTAAATTTTATATCAAGATTGTCTATAATTGTCCTGGAATCGAATAAAAAAGAAAATTCAATGTGCACTTGAACCCCTTAGCTGTCAGGCGAAAATCAGCTTTGCATGCCATTTTTGTCGATTTATCCTATAATTTTAGTGTTATGATTTTGGAGGTCACTAAACTCGAATCTGAAATCGGATTTTCAGAATTAACAAATGCCAGATTCAATATGGCGGACGCAAGTTCGAAAAATGGTTCCATTTTTATCAAAATCTGTACCTTAGGGTGTTTGAGGTTGCTGAATTTGAACCTGAAATCGGATTCCTAAAATTCAAAATGGCCGATCCAATATGACGAAAGCAAATTCGAAAAATGGGATCTTCTGACGAAACGATTCATAAGACTGTCAAGTGGTATAACAATTTATACTTTCAATTTGCAACGAATGGTTTGGTAAATTTTAATTGTTATAATGTATCCGAGCTTCAGAAACATAAAGTCAGCACTCAAATTCGCTATTATGAACATCAATTTTTTAAATTTGCGTCCACCATATTGGATCCGTCATTTTGAATTTTAGAAATCCGATTTCAGATACAAATTCAGCGACCTCAAAAACTCTAAGGTACACATTTTTATAAAAATGGAACCATTTTTCGAACTGATGTCCGCCATATTGAATCCACCATTTTGAATTCTGAAAATCCAATTTCAGATTCGGGTTCAGCGATCTTCAAAACCATAACACTACAATTATAGGATAAATCAATGAAAATTTTGTTCGAAGACAAAAATGGCACGCAAAGCTGATTTTCGCCCAACAGCTAAGGGGTTAAAGGTGAAATGCACATTGAATTTTCTTTCCTATTCGATTTCGAAGTGGTTAATGCAAATACCATTTAAAAACACCGTGTATGGTTAAATGTTCTCCAACCGAATTCTACCGGCACGGAAACCGTGGATGAACACGACTTTGATATATTGAAATTTGTTAAAAATGCAAGCATCTAGGTAATAAACGGGCCCGTTGAAGACGTTGCTACCAAACGTCAGCGTTTCCGGCGAGATTCAGTAGCGACCCATGGACCCAAACACGCGCTAACTGTTTCAATTTGCGAGAGCACATTAATTATTCTACCCAACAAACAATCCGGACGAAAATAATAATCTAAATTGCCAAGCTGTTGCGTGGTGCGCCTTAAAGTTTACGCGCGCAGCCGAAATAAGCCGAAATAAGTTATGCAACCGGACAGTCGTCGGCGACGGTAATTCGGGGTGCCAGCAGAGCAGGCGTTCACTCGTGAAGAGGCGCCTTTACGGCTTTCTCCCGGTAGCTTTTATTGGTAGCGTACTAAATTAATTGCCACGCCTCGTTTGCCCGGAATTGTCCCAGTCGTCATAATTGAGATTTGAGTGGCGCACCACTCGAAAAAAGGGGAGATCGCGTGTGCGCAAATATGTAAAAAAGCGGCAACCTGGACCAGCTCAAAAGAATGAGACCTGGTGCTCACCTCGGGCAAAAATCTCCCCCTGGCACACTGGGCCAACCGAGGATGAAAAGAATTGCCGCTTCGTAGGGTGACAAAATTAGCTCGTACGTCATTGCAAGGTAATTGCCGCGTATGACGGTCAAATCAAAAGTGAGATATTAATTAATTTGAAATGATTCATTAATCGATGGATGCTCTTCGTGAAATGTAATTGAAGAAATCGCAATAATTAGTCATCAAGTAATTGGAAACTTCAATCTTCCGCAGCATTCCGACCGTGGCGGCACTTGCAAAAACCACCGACGTCACTTAAGGAGGGTCTAAAGTGGATCAACTATCGATCTAGCCTCAAAAGTTAGAAAATTGTTCATTTAAAAACGACAATATTTGTCAACGTTTCGGATCTGGTGCTCAAATTTTTGTTTCATGAATCTTCACGATCTCAAAAACAAAAATTTTTAACATCCACTTGTGTCCGTTGATTTTATTGCATCCTACATTGCTAACTCAAAGCCAGCAAAAATAAGAAGTTTATTCAATATTAAAAACGTCTCAGGTAGCAAAAATGTTCTTCTTTATTTTAAAATGATAAATTAGTGAAATTTCACGAATCACACTTATTTTTCATTTTTCACAAGTTACAATTCTCCCTAAGATAATATAGATATGAGTGTATTGTAATATTGAGAACCCCCTGAGAGTGCCAAGTAGTCTGAGATCGATCCCACCCATGGCGATTTTTTTTTTTATATTTAATGATTTTTTTGCGACCGTTAAAAATTTTGGAAATATGCTACGATATATGGGCTTCACACGTGATTAATACAAATATTAAGTAAATTTGAAAATAATTCTTCCAACTTTTTTTTTCTAATTATTTTTTTAAACCACTTCTCTGGTAATGTATCATATATGTAAAAAAAGTGCAACGATTGATGATGTATCATATATAATAACATCCACAGCTTTCAACGAAATTTGGTATACTATAAGTTTTAAAGTCGCTGAATACGAATCCGATGTATCAATATGGCAGCTATAAGTTATACACTTTTGAAGCCAATTTTTTTTGCTACCAGTGAAGCGGTTAATGTCCAATATTAAAATTCTGGCGATTTAAATTTTATATCTAGATTATTTGAATTAAAAATCCGATTACTTTTTAATATTGGTTTCGCTAATGAGTTTACCTTTAAAAATTATTTTGATTTCTTATTAATAATTGAAATTTGCTTTAATTTCGTTAGAACACTTATAGCAGTTATATTTTTTTGGTAGATTTTTTCCGGTATTAAAATGGAAAATTAGCAGGAGACAAGCAAACAAACATAACCTTTTTTCTCGGTGTAACTATGTAAATTTACAAAAATTAGAAAAAAATCAGTACAACCATTATTTGCAGCCAAAATCATTACTTATTCGGCTGACCACATTTCAAACGGTTTCAAATTCTTTTGCACACAGAAGAAAATAAATATTTCGTTCACTTTGGAAATAAAGAAAAGTTTGATTTTTGGAGGCAGGTGCGATTGCATAAACGGTTCTTCATTCTAAACAATTGAGACGACGAACGAGGACGTCTAGATTGTCATTAGCTCGTTGTCCGTCATTTAAGACAGGCGACGTTGCAAAGTTTTGCACGACTTTCCCGAAGGTCTTTTAACAATAATACGTCTACGGTACAGTTCCTTGGTGGAAATCTAAAATTGTATATGCACCAGATACCTAAAAGGCCGAACGACATTAACGAAATTGGGTCACTTTGAACAATAGCGTAGAATTTTTGGAAAACCTATATGAACTTTGGCGCCTCTAGACTTACTATTTTCGTACGTGTCAACTATGACCTTTTTTTTTGCTTTAAGTTCCATGTTTTAAAATCGTGTTTTCAAAAACCAATTTTTGATAGAGCATGTAACTTTGCTGAATATGATTATTTGAATTCGATTTATGAATCATCCGTAGCGATTAATTACGGCGCGGATCGAAAAGCCGACAATTTGAAAATTCAATAGTCCAAATGCCGACCCACAAAAACCGAAAAACAAAACAGTTCTGGGTGCGAGTCGAAAAACCGACAGGGCAAACAACTGACAGTCCGAAAACCGACAGTCGAAGAGCCGACATTCAAAAAGCGGACCCATCGACAAGCGAACAGAATTTTTGAAGTGTCGGTTTTTCGATTGCCGGTTTTTTGACTGTAGATTTTTGGACTTGTCGGCTTTTTGATTGGTCAGTATTTCGTCACGCACCTAGCTCTTTTATTTGTTTTTATTGTGGCTATCGGTTTTTTAGTATTTCGATTTTTCGACTCCCACCGAATTAATATATAGTTATTAATCAAATAATTATGAAATTAAAAATATTGACTTTTACCCTACAAAAATTGTTTAATAATAGCTTTAAAAAAATGAACAAAATTTCTTGTCGTCGTTGTCAAGTGCATATATACATAAGTGAGAATATCGTAATTGTTAGTGACTAATTAAAGTTCATTGTATTTAAGTAAATTCAAAAATAATTCGTTCAACTATTTACTTCTAATTTTTGTATTTAATTTTTTTATGTTAAATATTTAGATTTCGGAATTACTCGTTGAGATTTATATCCTAATAATTCAATTTAAAAATCTGATTTATTGTATTGATTTCGTTGATGAACTAATATCATTTTCAAAAATAGTTTTGCTTACTTACTACCTTACAAAATTACTTTGTTTTCTTAGTTAATGAAGATTTGCTTAATTTCCTTTAAACTTGGAAAACTAATTCACGAAATAAAGTTCAGTCACCTTTATCATCAGCTTGTATATTTTTTTGAAGAAAGGCGGTTATTACTCTGACTGAATTTGTTGAAAATAAAAAAATACACAGAGAGCTTTAGAAACAGAAACCGTATACTAACTAAAAATAGCAAAAATAAACTAAACGAGTGATGTACAGGTCGAAAAACTGACAAATCAAAATTCAGATAGGTCAAAAAAAAACAGTCGAAAAGCTGACAGTCAAAAAACCTCCAGTCTAAAACCCCAAACATACAAAAATAGGCAGATCGACAAGCGGACATTTATTTTTTTTAAGTATTCGGTTTTTGACTGTCGGCTTTCCGATTATTGGTTTTTAGACATTCAGCTTCATGACTGTCCGTGTTTTGACCACAGTGATGTTGAAAATTTTTATGTAGCAAATAAATTTGACGAATATCTGAAATAGTCCACATATCACTACAAAAATATCCTATTAACAAAACCGAAGCTAAACAATAATTTTAAGGATTTCTTGTTAACAACATTAAAATAATGCAAATAACCCCTGCCACTTCACTTCAAAAGAGTAGATAAAGTTATACGACGACTTTTGACTAGTCAACAGTAATTAAAATATTGCCCGTCATTTATTCACATGAATAATTCTAAGAAAGTCGAAATGTGCCGTTTTTATAACTTGTTTTATAAAAAACAATTATTACAGAGAAAAATCATAAATTTTTCATTTTATAACTAGCCATTGAAAAGTTGAAGATAATATTCTTTGGCGAGGTACAAATTTATTGAACTATATATCTGACCGCCATTGCAAATTATTAACTGTATTTTATGAAATATTTGTTATGAAGATTGAACATTAGTAATCGCATAAGTTGTAAAATTTATTTTCTAAATCTAAAATTAATCTGACTGTTAAAATTAATAGAAGATTAAGTTTGGTAAATCGTGAATCAGTATTTAAACTCGAAGAATTACGCATAACAGTCAACTGTAGTTACACATGATTTATATTTCCTTCAGGAGGGATTCGGCGGTATTTTCAGTATTTAGTAAATTAAATAAGTATTTATTAAAATTTGTAAAGGATCTTACATATGGATGAATACCAAGTTAAATTTGTTTATTACGGCAATGTAAATAAAAACATTAGTTCGCCTTTTTGCCAATAGGAGTGTAGAAAGTAAAGCTAATTTAACCCTGTTCCTATTCGGATCAAACCGCGTAAATCCTACACGGATAGGATAGTTTTGATCGGTAAGTAAAATGTGTTTATGTGTGAAGAACCGTCAAAATGTTCTGCACGTTCTTTTCTTATGTTACTTTCAAGCCATACTTTTAAGGTGTACTTTTTAAAAAATATAAAACGAATTAATGATGAACAAAATTAATTCATGATCATTTAATAAACATTTTATTTATGAAAAATGCCATTCAATAAAATCTGAACATTTCAAAATAATTAATACAATTAGAGGGGTTCTTCGGAAAAATCGAGTTAAACGAAAGTTATTAAATTTCAGTGCCACTAAACAGAAAAATATGACACTATTCTAAAATAACTATATTAGAATAAGTATAAATAAGGCTAAACAAAAAATAGACTTTTGAGTACTTATAAAACAAAACTTTCATATAAAATTCTGAATATTATAAGGATCACGGAATCGTTTAAGAAATGTGTAGGTCATTCTCATTTATTATTTGGTCTATATAATTGATTTAATGAATGAATTGATATTGTTTCTACAAATTCGTAACCTTATACGATTCAGTTTTTTCGGCTATGAACTTAATGTTTTAAAGCTTCACTTCTTTATAAACGGAACAACTAACAATATATTATGTAACAAGGGTGTAATTAGCGATCTTCGTAGAGTGCGAAGTTTGCCGCACGAGGGAAGCGAGGACCATAATCACACTCGTCGGAGATCGAGAGGGCGCAAAATCCAGTTCTCCGCCCGGTGTGTTACAAAAAACCTTTAAGAGTATCGACCCTAAAAATTTCAACAAAATTGACGAATCCTTCTTGATCTAATTTCACGGTTCCTCTGGAAGAATGTCGATTTTCAGGTTCACAATATGTGAAATCTTATAAAATATAAGTAATGCGATGGAGCGCCGATCGCGGGCACAAGTGGCAAAGTTTCAAATGACATCCCTTCATCATTTGATTGATTTACGAGACAATGATGAGACAGGTAAAAGATGCGAAGAGAAAAGAAGCGACCGGCCGGCATGGCAAAGTCGTCTTCCATCTGTCGGCAAGCAAAGCCGGATCCTGAAGAAGCACGTTCGCATTCGTGAAATAGCTTGGCACTCTTCGACGACGAAAGCACTGCTCGACTCAATTTCAAAAGTTAGACTTTCAACAACCTAAACCACGCTCGCCGTGTCTCAATGACGAATGCGTTTGCTTTTTCTCGTTTTTAATCACGCCCTTATTGGGCGTAAATGGAATACGGTTTCTTCCTGTGTTGAGTTTGGACCAAAGTTTTACTGGTAGTCGCAAATCGGACTTATTGGTGAATTTTTGAACATTTTCATCCAAAAATGGTTATCTTTTGAATTCGTTGTAAAAATGAAACCAGTAAATAAAAAATGTCTGATGCCTGAGTTCAGGAGGTCCTAAAATTGTTACCTTATTGGCCGACGTCCTTTAGTACAGAAATGGTCCAGTACATCAAAAAATTCTACTATTCTCTCCAGTTCTTACATCGGCCATTGGAGTTGTGTAGCTACTGTATCCCCGCGATAAATTATATGAAAAAGACAAAAGTCTCTCATTTGACAACAATAGAGCGTTCTGGAAACAACGTGGAAACTTACTAGAATTCATCTCGTCGGTTCGTTATCATTAGGGGGTCCAGCGGGTAACCCAGTGCCCTTTCACGAAGCCCCGTAACTCATTGGAGGTTGCTCATTGAAGGCAATTTAAGGTTCGTTACGAGTGTTACGATGTCCCGCGAAAAGCATGCGAAAGAAGGAATGTAACGAGCCGTAATGGTCGATAAACGAAAGCAGAGCGCAGGGCCTTGTTCCCACAGCATCGTTTTGCAACGAAGTCTGGCAGACGCTCCTGTCGCATCATTTGTTAATGTAATCCAAACTCATAACGTATCGCTTGCCGCGCTGGCAAGTGAATTCCGCTAACGACATCAATTCGTTGCCACCAGAAATTCACGCATATCCGATCTAATAATAAGCCTTAGCGAGAGGAAGCCTCACTCAACATTTTGAAAAACTGTCCAGTGTCGCGAGTGCTTCGTAAGTTATTAATAAATGTATAAAAATGAAATAAACTTGGGTCATTTTACATGAGTTTTGAACGAGCTCTTTGAAAATGTCAATAATTCACTTGGATTTCACATTTCATGACGATTTGTCTTCCGGTTGGTATTTAAACATTTTTATGATGCTTGAAATCATCCAAAGAATTAACTTATATTATAGAGTATGGCTACAGTACAGACATACTTTGACAGTCAGATGTTATGCCTCACCAATGACGCTACTGACAATCAGGATTGGGTTAGTACTGATTTAAAACGTAGTAGTGGTTACGTGTACTGGATTGGTATTGACATACCCTGGCGGTCGGACGTTAGTCGGTATCTATCTCCGTAAGTCAGTATAATAGCGAATCCAGTACTGTCTACTTATATTTGGTTTGAATTCTGACGGTAGATTGACAGTACTGACTCCCAGTAGTCGATCAGTATCTTGCCGGGATTTTTACTCTACCCGTTTCTATCTGCCCCTGTCGAAATTTTAACTGGGCTATGACCAGAATCCAACTGGGTTACCCAGGTTGTATCTGGGATCCCGCCGGGCCTGTCACGCTTACCCAACTTCAGATTTGAGATTCTTACCGGGCTATAACCGTAACCCGAACAGGTTACCCTCGTTGTATTTAGAATCCAAAAAGATCGGGTTAGCCCGGCTGGATTAGCCAGAACCTGGATGGAATTTTTATTCTGGTTAACCAGACCGAATCCCTGCTGGGACCCTGTTTCACTTGGGATCAAATCGGGCCATTTTTACTCGGGTGGGATAGAAATGGGCCTTTAATTAAATAAAAGCACGAATTACTTCCTAAAGAATTTTCATTTGAGTGTTATTGAGGCCTTAAGAAAAACCTGATCTAAGAAGAATAGTAACAACTGGGATAACCCCATAAATTCATCTGTTCATAGCTATGCATTTTTGCAATTAAATTCTGAATGTACGTTCCGAAATAAGAAGAGGAATAACAGATAATAGTTATTGCGATACTGAACATTTAGTTAGAGGTAATGTCTAGTAACACCTTTAGTATCATCAATGAAAAACAGAAAAAGAGTCATACTAGAGAGTGGAATAAAAAATAGACATGACGGAAAAAAGAGGAAAGAAGAAACATCATTCTTGTATAGGGATAATGAATTGGCTTTTTGAGGAATTGGCAGCTAGTGTGGAATAGTTAGTGGATCAATGTAATCTGAAAATTTGATTAGGCTACGGATACTTGAGAGTATCCCATAAAAGAAACACACGAAATCCAAAGTTTGTGTACCAACAACGTTACATTATTAACATTCCTAACTTTTCTTGCGTGGAGAATAGCAATGGTCAATGCTTCAAGCTGGTTCCCGCTTATATTCAGCCGCAGCACTTCAATGTCAAAGAACAAAATGCTGAACCTACAGTTCTGCCCAAAGTTCAATTACCATCAGGAATTTTCAACCGTCTTTTCAGAAAAAACGTTCAAAGATATGGATCACCTGAAAAAACGTTGAGTCCGACTCCTCATTAAGAATTATTATGAACAAATAAATGGAATCGACGTGAGATGTATAAGATTCGAAAAGTTCGCCGGGTCACGATGGGAGTTTACGATCGTTCGTTCTTCGACGAACGAACAATGAACGGCGAGTATTTGGCCTCGAGAGATACATCGCCGTAATAAGCCGGGTGGGCTTCATTACGTGCATTGTTGTCACCGCGAAAAAAACACGAAGCAAGCGGCAAGTCCCATTCAGTTCAAAGCCCCGTGTCTAAAGACTTGTAAGGTGAATTAAAGATCTTCAAAATCTCAGATCGTTTCCGCGTTATTTTGTAGACCTATTTGCTAGTTAGGAACCTAAGTACATAGAATGCATTATTACTAATGGTGTTTTCAGCGATGTTTTTCATCGTGACATTGAAGTTGGACATGTTATGCACAAGTGATAATATTGCAGGGGTTTTCGCACAAATTATTCATGATGTATGGAATCATTGGTATTGCGATTCTTAGAGTATTTTGACATCGCTAATATATGAATATTATATTATGTTCATAGAATGACAAAGATGGCACAAGAATTGTTATTACCACTTATGTTAACTCAAATGAAATTCGTGATGGTTCATCCCTATCATACTATGTCTATGCAATTTCATCACAATATCATTATAAGAATTGCTTTCATATCGTGTTGCTGTCACTGCGACATCTTTCCTTCATCACGAGACACCATATATCTGGGTTTGTGCATCTTCAAGGTGCTTTTGCAAATCGTCAATAGTAGGGAAGAGGTTCGATATAACTGTTATTAACCACTTCAATGGTAATGGATCATATATGTACAAAAAAAATTATTGACAAATGTGGTAATGGATCATATGTGTACATTTTGCAATAACTTTTACAATTCTTAATGAATTTGCATTAAACTTCGTATACCAAGATATTTTGGGTCGCTGAATCCGAATCTGTCGTCAAAATGGGAAAATTCAAAATGGCGGATCCAATATGGCGGCTGTAAATTTGCTAAATTTATTAAAATGTGCGGCGCACATTTTTCTTTATACGGAAAACAGCTGAAAATTGTTACTCGGGGGTTTTCGGGGTCGCTGATTACGAATCTGAAGTTAGATTTTGAAAATTCAAAATGGCGGATCCAAGATGGCCGACCGAAATGCGAAAAATTACCCAAACTTTATGAAACTGGGTTCTCGGGGTTTTTCGGGGCCGCTGATTATAAATCTGAAATCAGATTTTGAAAATTCAAAATGTCGGTTCAAAGATGGCGGACATAAATGTAAAAAATTTACTTAATTTTTTAAATGATTAATTAAATGTTAAATGATATATTTTAGGAAAAAATGGAACTAGTGTTTCACCGTTTTTCGATATCTTAAGTACAGGGCTGTACCACTTCTGGCACTTTTTTTTTTTAAACTGCTACCACTGAAGTGGTTAAAAAAGTGATGCGTCAAATGTGTCTACTTATCGATTGTGTGTTTTAGCCGCACGTTGCTTTTCTACAATTATCAAAACATACAAAAGTCTCTGCTTAGTACAGCGAACAATACATGGAAATGAACATAGAAGTATCAACTTTACGAGCAAAGAACAAAAAATGCTTAGAATTCGTCAAAAAATATACCAAATATTACAAAATGTGACATATACAGTGACATGTTGTATAGTATTATGGCGTCACGTAAAGTTCATGTTGACATAAATTAATGTGATGACTAGCTCATGTTAATTCTGAATTAGAAGTTCAAAGAACAAAATCGAAAATACAAGTTCAAAACACTACTTAGTCCCCATTTTGAAATTTTGTCTGAGAACAACTCTGGCCGCAGACATTTTTTTCTGAGATCTTGATAGGATCCTGGTACGAATTTAAGATTGCTCTAGGATTGTTACCTGGAAAAAGTATGTATAACCCTCTAGGCAAAGCCATAGGATGAACTCGCATTTTTCTGAATTCTTACGTGTAACATGTAGCAACATTCCGCACTTACACCGAATTGAGTTCCACAATTTCTTTATTGTATTTGTTAAAATGAACATCATCACGTTTAGTAATGGAATTGGGTTTATTTCTTTCAAGTAATTCATCATTACTTATTTCAACTACTTTTAAATTCTCAATTTGTACTGGCATATTACATTTCGTTGAAGGTATTATAATATTATAAAATGTCATGGACAGTGGCGTAGAAATATTAACAAATGAACTACCACTGTTATAATTAGTACTGCTAATTACAATATCATTTCCGCACTAGGTTTTTTTCGCTATATAATTTTCTTTTCTCAACACAACTCTATTTCCTCCAGAGACGTGAGGAAAGAAACAGGTCGTTATTCATTTTTTATGCTAAATATATTAATTTGATAATTAGAATAGCAACAGCACAAACAATTTTTAAGATTTTAAAATATGTCCAAATACTCTAGTTGACTAGTTGTGTATAACATTTTTTGATTGAAGTTTCCTACCTAAGCCCTATATTGTTTATTTAAGTCGGGAAAAATTCACATCGAAACGATCCATAATATAAGTTCCTTTTTCTGAATATTATTACTTTTAATAAAATGTTGTCATTTTTCAGATTCTAACTAGATTTTATATGGATATTTCAATCTATAATTTTTCCCCCAGGTCCTGTATATTATATGGCTAAAATAAGAGTACTTTCCACTTTTCGAGTCTTAATTCAACATTTGACAATTCAGAAATATACTGATATCGTACATTCACATTTTAAGACTCAAAATTAAAAATATACAGGGTGGACCACTTCAATCGATACACTCAAATATTTCAAAAAGTAAGCATTATACAAAATAAAAACGTTGAAACAAAAGTTATTTAAGTCAAAGCCCATCTTTCTGGGTTATTGGTTTTGACCTTGGCGTCCATTTCAAAGGTTACTTAGAGGTCAACATGACTGTTTTAAATGGGAACCCCAATTTTTAATACCAGAAGGGCGGGAAATTTTAAATGATTTTTGTTCCCAACTGTTGCATTCATGGACCTGTATCGAACGTTATGTTTCGATCCAAAATATCCTACTATTATAAGGGCATATAACCAAAAAACGATGGGGTGGCACCTACTGGCGTCTTCCTAACCTATATCCATCTGCCTGACAGGTCTGCGACATAGGAAAGTCAGAAGCCAACGTCGTAAAGTCTTGTTTGCGGAACACTTATTCTAATATCAATCCCCTGATATTCTCGATGAGGTAATGCTCGAGTATACAACTTTCGCGCAGACGCGGGACTTCGTCACGTCGAGAACTGTCCGGTTTCAACTAGGTCGCGCAATTAAATGACTGTTCGGAGGAAATATTACCTAATTATCTGTCGGCCCACCCAGACGACGCCGACCGTCCACGTATGAATATGAAACTTATTAAAGTGTAGCGCCGCTCCCCGTTACTCCGATAACTCCCATTGCGTGCCGTGGAACAAACTCGTTTTAATTTAACTCCAAATCTTTCGATAATTTACGAAATGCGCGGCAAAAAGTGACAACCGTAATGGCAGCATCTTTCTTCGGTGTATTAAAGTGCAAAATTGAGTAACAAGTATAGGTTATGGATGACATGTTTTGTAGAATTAACCTGAGAACACATTTCGGAGGCATTTAAAGCCCCTGCCGTACTGCGAATGAATAACAGTAATGTAAGCAAGATTTATTTCAAGCGGTGAGCTTTACTTTTAATACGTGTAACTTTCAAGTATTTTTGGACTCCCTACATTGTCAACTTTATTAACAAGGGTTTGTTCAATCAATTTTGGTTCTTTTAACTTAATGATTTGTTGTTAATAGATTTTTTATGGACCATAAAGCTTTATCTAACGCTTTGTTAAGGGTCGGGCAAAAAATTAGACAAAATGGGCGGTCCAAAAGTCGGACGTTTCAACAGATATAAGTAATTCTACAGAACTTTTAACTTTTAAGTATTCAAAATCATCAAAACTTATTTTAGTGGCACACTAATGGGACATATTTTTTTTGGTTTTTGCAGCACTTCAAGAGTAAGAAACAGTTGTCGTAACTCGTTGTTGAATAAAATTGTATAAAGTAGAATAAAGTCAAAGTTGAAACGAAACAACAGCCTAATGGTAGATGCAGGTGTACTTATATTATATATCTTATAGTTTTTATATTTAACGATAAGGTATTTGTTACGAGAAATACAGTTTTTTTACTCATTATTTATTATCGCTAATCAAAAAATGTTTGCAATTTTTATTACGGGAGTCTAAAGACATCAGCCCTAAAGGTATAGTAATCTATATTTATTTTCAAACCTAGAAAAATGCTGATTTATTTCTTAGAATGTTTGTTTTCTATTATAAACTTAATAATGTCAAATAATAAAAATTAAAAAAATGTCACCATTTTTTATTATTGAAATGTCGATTTCACGGTATAGGATAATCAATGGCAAGTTAAGCACGTGATAAGAGATTTATAAGTACTTTAAAGAAGAAATTACAACGTAGTTTTAAGCGTGCCTAAACGCCCTTTAAGTGAGCCACTCGAAAATGTTGTGTATTCCAACGAGTTACTCACTGAATTGATATTTTTTAGAGACCTCCTACAAAGTTAGTTTATGAGGTACACGTATGCCGCGCATCTTACTTTTTGGGGCTTTTAGTATAGAATTATTCTATGAAACTAAGAATTCAAGAAATGACAAGTTATTTTCTCCATATTGAAAAAAAGTAATCAATTTTCCCGGATTTGAAATAATTAGTGGATGCTTACATTTTAAGCTGCATAATTTTTTAGAAGATAAGCACACTCTCGGCATGTTGTTTTTTGAAACTCCAAGATTATACGAGGATTCTCTGAAACTTTCAGAGTGATTGGATAAGAGTTACTTTTTTTTTAGTGATATCAAAATGAAATTTTTGGATTGTACGTTGTGAAATTCAGTCAAAATCGTACTTTAAGTTCGTTTTTCTTCTTTCCAGTGGTTTATTATCTTAAAAAAAAAGGTAAGGGCAAACATTATAATATATCATAGAAAAAGAATCTCGATAATAGTTAAAGATTACGTAGAATTCCTCATGTAAATAGGTCCTTTTCAATAATATGAGCTATTACGCGTTAGACGTGTCTCTCAATACCATTTCGAGGTAAAAGTGATGTTTGAATCCAAAAAAAAATTGGAAAACCCCCATTTTTTTACAAAGAAACGCGTGTAACTTTTTGGCCGTTCATTTCATCGAAATTCTATTGGAAGATTCTGAAAGGGAATACATTTTTACATTAGAAATAATGACGCGTAAATTTTTTCCAAGGCGTTTATGTACAAATTATCGACGCTCAAACTGATGATGAAAATGTGTCCGTCCCGGCGTTAATGGGTTAAGCAGTTCAATATAATCATTTCAGTATCCATTTACTCGTAATCACCACGAAAACATACAAATTTTCACAAGAAATAACATTACACCATTGTGAATTATCGTTCATGTATATTATCAAGTCAATCATTACAACTCATCACCAAAAATATTGTTTACATTTCACTTGTTACGTACCTAAATTGGTCTGTCATTCATAAACGATATAATTGGTGTATACGAGACAACGTAATCTGCGTTAAAATGAAGTCCTCCGAAAAGCTTTAAAAATAAATCCGCTATAAAATTAACTGAAAAATATAACCCACTTAAATCCCTTTTTTCGGGCCTATTCCAACGACATCATTAATCCAGAGATTTTCATAAAACTCTCCGAAACGGCGCATTAGCGCGCCGTACTCCAATTACGTAATGCGTAACGTGACCGTAGTATCACCCGTAAAAAACGGATCGGTTTGTAATTTTGGCGGGAGAGTGCAAAAACTTGAGTATGACTTACTCTCATTACGGTCTTTTCGGGACTGATCCTCGTACCGTTAAGGGCGAGATAAACGGATTCTTCCGCAATCAAGTATTTCCTCAGCAATGGCTTGTTAATTTTTCACTGACCTTTTCTCTCGATGCCGCCATCTCGTAATAAAGAAGATTCACCGCATACCGCTTGGTGGGGGAGTTCGAAGGAATGCGGGCCAGTTCTCTGGTGTTGATTTTTGAGAATACCTCGACCAACAACTTGTTTCCTTTTCTTGTATTCGGAAACTGCAAAAATACAGGAATGATAAAGGCGATGAGAATAATGCTATGTCTGATGGACCTCTCTGGTAACAAAATCAAGATTTGGAGGCGATGAAAGGGTGAACACGCGTGGTAAGGAAGAATAAAGAAAAAGTATCTGAGGTGTTAAAAGCAAAAAGAAGATCAGGAGACAATTGAAGAGGAAGATTTTCCTGGACAGTTTCAATATGTCCTACGACCTTTTTGAAATCGGAATCACTTGAAACTCATTATGGTCTTGGATACCTTTCGACAAAAATATCCAAAAACCCATTTGATCTTGGTCCACAATATACATTTTTGGATTCTAATCAGAATTGATGCTTACTGGTGGGACATCAGCATTTTTTGGACTCTGAATAGATGTTCAAGATGTTCCAAATGAGATTGTTTACCTCTTTGACCTTCAATGTCTCGAAAACTAGAGCCAATTGGATATTTTGAAGGTCATATTTGGATTCTGAAGGAAACTTTCTCTAGCTTACTCTTAGGGCAACATGAAATTCTCAAATTTTTGGTGGACTATGATATCAACAGTATATTGACACGAAAGCTCCTAGTAATAGTCTAGACGTACTTTTCACCAAGTCTTACTCTTTGGATACCGAAAGCTCCACGTGCCACAGATACTTGCCGGTGCTTGCGGAGCTTGCGCAATCAAAGGAGCGGCGAGTATAGAACATTTGTACCGAACGTTTGTGCCAAATGCTTTGCCAAACCCGGCCAATGCATCAACCTGATAACCTTTAAGATACGTTTGTAGTTTTCTTTCCACTTGACGTCACTCTGGCGAGTGATCGAACAAATCGGTAGAAATGACTCGTAACACGGGGTTGGGTAACTTTCTTTAAATACCATCGAAAGCATAAAGGTCAAATGATGTAGATCCCTAAAAAATCATTTATTTTACGTAAAGATATGGAATAAGGAATCGCGAGTGTAATATAACATGATTTATTTTTTTTATCTTGAAAATCAAAAATTAGTTTGCAAAGAGAAATACGTCCAGTTAGAAAGGAAAATCCTTGAATGCGGTTTCATCGCGGGCGTCTTCGGAAACCGCAAAACGGCGTGCCGTGAAGGAATTTCTTGAAAATTGAAGCGATCTACCGGAGGTCCTTGGATGACGATGGAAATGAAGGAAACCGCGATCATACGGGTTGTTGTAATCGTTCGTACTTTTCAGAATTATCCGTTTTACACCTTTCCCCTACCGAAGAGTATTTTTAATTTTCGCGTACTTACGTCGGGATCAAACCGCTTTAACTGCTTCTGTAACGAACTGAAACCACAATTATCTGACTGCTTTCGTAAGCCGCCAATTAGAGAAAAGGAATTGAACATATAAAAGACAAAGCACTGTAATCATTAAAAAAAAATATAGTCATCTATAATTTACAAAATATTTAAAATAGTAGTTGACGTAACTCATTACGTATTTTCAAATATAACAAAATTATTAAGAGATAATATGCAACCAAGGTTCCATTTTTTAACTGGATGAAGAATGTCTATTGGATTTTGACCAATTTATTATTGTTTTGAACTATATATAGATCTGTAGATCATATCGATGATCAATCATTCTTAATAATACATTTATTGATAACAATAAATTTATTGATTTCGATTGTTCTGAACCCATTGACAACTACACGGAAAGAAATAGGTTAGGTCTAGATTATCCTAGGGCACAGACAAATAAGTAGCCTGTGACTTCCAATTATTCAGGTTTTGTCATTTCAATTTTTGTTAATTACAAATTCAACGGCAGTTGGGCTCTCAGAACCCAACTCTTCGAAATGCTTGATTTTTGAAATGTCAGGTTCTCTAACCTAAAACTCTGCTTTGGATTGCTGAATAGAATATAAAAATAAAATCGTAACATTCACCTTATCAACGTGAAAATATTAGTCAGCGCTTTTCCATTTCGTGGATTGCACAGGACAACAAACAAAAATTATTGACAGATGACTTGAATCAGTAGCTAGTGGATCTTATAGATCTTTTGTCCCTGAAAGGGAATCCGTTGATCGATTCGACCAATCGTATCAGGATTTTAAGACATCTGATCCGAAAAATATTTAAAAATATCCTTTTTAACAATTTGAGGTTGGAATATGTAAAAAATCTAAAGCGTTTTGTCAAATTGTATAACAAAATTCGTTTTCAGTGACCAAACATCAATAATCCATATTCTTCTACTTTTGATTCAAGTTGTGTTAAAACAAAAGAAAAATTTTACGGCCCTTTGTTATTTTTTCGAGAAGTACCTTCAGTGATACCTTCTGAAGTACCTTCAGACCATGAAACAACTTTTTAGGGGAGATAACTTGAATCAGAATCGTATAGATATTTGGTCGCTGAAAACGAAATCTGTGTCCAATTTTGATCGATGACGTCAGATATTTCACACATCCTAACCTCAAATTGTCAAAAAGGACATTTTTGATTATTTTTCGGATCAGCTCTCAGACTCCTGACTGGAAAACGACCAAAAATGTATAGGGTTCAATACTTGTGATTCAAGTTATCTCCAAAAAAAAATTTGTTGTGGTCATGTGTTATGAATCGGATATCAATTAAACAAAAAATGAAGTGTGGGATCTCGATCCGTTTAAAGTCGTATTTTATATTCGTTATTTAAGTTAATAATAAGCAAATTTTAGCTTTAGAATATGAACCAAGGGTTACATTTACATCGGAAATGATGTCAGAAAATTTGTCATAATATTTTTTCAAATAAAATGAAAGCCGAAAATTTGTGGTACATTTTGCATCTTCCTATCCTTAATGGGTTAAGTTAAACGTCTTCCTTTTGCTTACTTTCTTTTTTAAATTATAAAAAAAACATTCATCCTGAAACAAATTTGATTAATGCATACACCATTTTACGTCGAAATTTATAATCTTATTTTTTTAATCTTAATTTTTGCATATCCTGGCATAGAACATTCCAATTTGATTAAACATTTATTGTTAACATTGCATAATTTATATAAATTTTTATGCATGACGTAATATCTTCAATTCGTTATTTTGATATCGTAATTTCGCTCCTTCATTTCATTTGATTGTTTCAGCCAATCATGCGATTCATTGGACACACTTTCATTTTTTTCATTATTTCGTTCCTTTCATCATTATTTTTATTTAGTTCTCTGAGTAATATCATTCTTTTTATATTTCATTGTGCAATTCATTGATAATAACAACCATAAATAACAACTCTAACATTAAATTTCTTACTTTTGGGAAAATAAATTTTAAATAATTTTTCAATTTTCGCCCAATTAATGTTAATTCATGGGTATTAAATATATTGTAAAGTAAATAATCGATTGAAATAACTTATGTTTGCTATTTAGTCTTGTTTGACACGTAATATAGATAATCTTTAAAAAATAATAATTGGTAATGATACTTGTAACTATGATAGTGTTTAAAAATTATTTACATTTATATTGTTGGAGCATATAATAAAGCAGAAATTATAATTATGTACTAATTCTTTGTAATTGTAGCAGAAAGAAGAATGCTTATAGTAATAGACACCTTCGCAACGTGAATGCAACGAAAGATTAGAACGTAACCAAAAATTAAAACACTTCAAACAATAGGAGTCTACAAATCGTAAATATTTGAAAGTTTGCTAACAAATACATTATAAACTGTAAGTAGAAACAGACAAACTGATCAGACGTTACACATTGCTCATACGAATATTGAATTTAATCCATGAACAATCTCCTCTACTTGATTATATTGTCGATTATATTAAAGTTATGATTTTACTTAAACTACATTAAACTAAATAGAATTAAATTAAACTTACAAACATCCTAATTATAGACAGATTATTGGTTATCTAACCTGAATAATAAAATACTAGTTCAATTAAAGTTCTTATCTCTTTTTTCACAAGTGAAAATTCTCATAAAAATCCTTTTTTTTACTGATGAATGTAGTAATCATAAATAAAAAAATATTAACAAAATTCCACTTAACGTTTCGGAAAGTTTGTTTTAGAAAATGTATTGTCTAGTACAAAAATAATATACAAAATATGTACTATTACAAACAGCAGAATCTAAAATAGAAAAATAATAATTAATATTTTCAAATGCCATTATGCATCCAGCAATTAAAAGCATAAAACATAAATCGTTTGTAATAAATATAATTTAATTTATATGTCATTTCATATGATATCATATGTTATATAATTTATAGTTCACTGAAAAAAAAATTTCCTATTTTCAAGTAAATATTTACGTGAATAGTCGCAACAAAATATTTACTTGCTGGATAAAATCAAATTAATATTTAGTTGAATTAACAAACTATTTTTCTAATATAAGTAAATATTTTGTTGCGACTATTCAAGTAAATATTTACTTGAAATTAAGACATTTTTTTTAGTGTATCATTAAATATAAATATGAAGAATATATGCATTTCAAGTTCTATTACAACCTAAATTGGTATGAAATTAATAATTAACATCAACGTATGTATTGATAATGCAGTTGAAAAAATCCAAACCTCTTCAAATTTTGACTAATAACTATTGTTATTAACTCCGGCATCATTATTTTGTTTTCTCCAGTTATGAAATTTTATTTTCGACTTGATTTTAATAGATTTGCTTTGAGCCACAGGTTCAACTCTGAGATGAATATTTCAAGACTAATAATCCCTGTCAGATAATCTCTTATTATACATCGTGAATATAATAATACCTACAAATACTTCAAGATCAATGACCGACATATATAAATAAACAACCTACTGTCGACTTCAGCAACATAATTATGAAAATTACACAGGAATAACCACTTTAAAATTGTCTTATATTGCCGCTAAGGGGAAACTGAATTTGTTATAAAAATATGATTTTTAATTCCACATATCTGACAGAAAATTGAATATTTAATTTGCAGAAATATTCACAATGTATTTTAATGTCGTTATTCCTATATACTGTTCATAATGACGCGTCTGAAATCGACAGCTCATTGTTTATTTATATAAGTTAATATTTACTTTTTTGTATAAGAGACTCCTATATCGCGATTTCATCAATTTTAATTAGTTTATCAGACATAGCCTAAGAGATAAACGTCGTTGCATTTTGGAACGATCTACTTAATATATCAATAACCGGCAGTTTATAATTACTTCTCCAAACTTGTTGATATAAGTCTTGAATTTAAATGCAAATCCCTATCAGCCATGATGTATACTGCAGAATAATCCTTTGCAATAAATTAGACATTGGGTGAGCTTTCAACCTACAACTTATTTGCTTCCTAAGAGCAAAATCACTGAAAAAAATTTACTTGACAAATTCAAGTACCATTGAGAAGTTGAGTCGAGAGTAGGCTTTTTTTGTTAGTATAACTTTGTGGATGTTGTTAATTTTACTATTTTTACTTAAGTTAATATTATTTACACAGTAAACATCAAGAAATGCGATACTATGCATAATACTCAAAAAGCTATGCACTAATATAATAAAAGAGCAACTGCCAATAGCTGCACTAAAAATAATTCCAATAAAAAACATTTCCAGAAAAATTCTTAGTTGATTTGACTACTTTTTAACTACGCAGAGTAGTTCGATGCGCTCCATCATGTTGAATAGTTTTTAATGTACTAGGTAGTTAGACTATAAAAAATGTTTTTAAATGTAGTAGAATTAATTAATTAATATTTAATAAAATTAAATTAATTAATTAATTGCCAAAATGTCGTTTCCATAACTACATTTTTTGTTGATTTAACTCCTTTATGGTTGTAACTATAACCCATAAAATCCCGTGGATACCTACTGAAATACATTCAGTTGTTAAAAAGAAGCAAAATCAACTAAGCATAATTTTTTTCAATGAGGATGGCCTTCTTAAGGGGAGTATTGACTTGTTTAGTTAAACTTGGTGATCAATTTTTTTGTTTAAGAGATATTACTAGTTCAGCTAAAATGATCCGTACTCAAACGATGTTCTGTAATTACCAAATTAAATTGCTTTGTGAAGTTCAGCGGATATTAGCCTCATATTCGTTAATTCTTGTTTTAAGGCTTTTTTCAGTCGCACCTACATAGGTGGCATCACAATCATTATCCATAATGCAATAAGCAGACATCTTTTTTTTCCATTTTAGTTAACTTTTTTTTGCCTTTTGCAAAAATAGATGTTAGATTGTGCGATAGCGTGGGAACAGTTGTAATGTCTGCTTTTTTTCAAATAATTCGATGATGTCTTTTAAAAATATAAATGATATTATACTATCGTTAGAACTAATTTTTTCGATTTTAATGCACATTTCATACTTGAAATATTTAAAACTTTATACGGGGTACTATATGTCTCTTACTACATATATATATATAACTTTCAGTGTTGTGAAGGAGGCAGAAACCACTCAAGGAACCAGACCAAGCTCTAAATCATGTGAGTACATGAAGGAAAACTACGAGGAAGACCTAGTGTGAATGCATAGAAGATATGACGTAACTGTGTCACCATCAGATAACGAAGTGGAAGTTGAGCGTAGTTTCAATGTAGCTTCAAAAATTCTCAAAAGTGCATGAACAGAGACGAAACCATAAGGGAAGACTCTAGATGAAGAAAGACTGAGAATGAAGCAGACAAACAAATATCTTGGCATGGGTGGCTGAATGGAGGGAAGTAGGGAACGAAGTTGAAAGCAAATGAATGGCAGTGGACCAAGCCAACAGAATGAAGTACAGAAGATGGTGAAGATGAGACTAAGAAAACATAAAGCGTTTTTACTTTAAAAAGAAAATAACTAAGATTAAAGATATCGAACAAAAGTTGCATTAGATTAAGATATCGAGTTTTTGTTTGTTTCCCTATTGGAAGCTAATTCGATGTTTATTTTTCGGTATTTTTTTCCGGACATAATCTAAATTGGCTCTTGATGCTACCACGACGATCCTGACAGACACGACGGCCGGCGGCGTCTTGACGCCCACGCGATAGTTGACAATATTCTAAATAAAAAGTCATCCATGAGGATGTCAACAAATGTGATTCCCTACGAGATCATCGCTTCTGGCGCTTTCGCCTCTGCTGCCTTTCGTTCCGTTCCGATTTGGTACGTACGTACGTGCAGCGAACGCAGGCCAAAATAGAATGTCACCCACTTTACAGACACGGATTTCGTCTACCAGATAACATCATTAGCTGTTTCGTAATCGAATCGGATGGAGAATTCAGTGACGTACCCGATTGATGTTTTACTTGTCTTATTTGCGACTGTCTATTTCTATGCTCTTTATTCAGTCAACTGATTTCTTCCTATAATCCCTTTAGACCACTTGAGAAAACAGGTAAAACGTAGGACATTTTTCAAAAAAATATAGTAAAAATCTCGTTGGTTTAGATTTGTTATCAATTTATGATAATAAATTAACTCAGGTGAGTATTTTTTAAGATTTTTATTAGTTTGATGTATTTAAGTTCATACTCGATTTCTAACTTTACGTCAAGTTATGAAAAACTGCTTTTTGATATGCATTTTAAATGACCATGCTATGGATTTGAAACCATATTTCTGCAAGGTTGAGCATTTTATAATACTTCTTCGTACGCCATTGTTCATTTAGACATTCGATAAATCCAGGCTATTGTTAAGAAATGAATTTATAATATATTTATTGACTAAAGAAAGCTATTATCTTGGAAGGGTGTTCACTTTACACAGAGAAAAAGATGACTCTAAAAGTGAGTGAGATCAGTCACTCAAAATGAAAGCATGAAGGAATCTAAACCAAATGTTGGAATGAAACTTGGGGTGAAAATTCACTCTGTGTTGAGTAAAAATTCACTCCAAAGATTTAATATATTCAATTGATTTGATTTTAATATTATATATACTTACTGTCTACAATTGTAATTATATTCTACGAATTTGACATGTTTTTAATCTCAAAAAAAAATTTAAGAAAAAACGCACCACGGAAGCATCGAACCAGGGTTTCTCGTTTATTACGCAAACGCCTTAACCTTTTCGTTACGGCCGCAAACAGGATTTTAATAAACTATATGGTAATTAAACATAATCATAAACACAAAATTTAAACCTAGAAACATTATTTCATATTGGTGTAATTAATAAACGTGACGGATTATAAAGGTATTTAAAATGTTTAAAATAAACGTATTTTATATAACGGTCTGCTAGAAGTATCTGTCACATACTTAACTGTACAATTTTATACCTCTTTTTGATATCATAAATGTATATTGAACAATCTAGTTCTCAAATATACAATTATGCATATTATATTGTCGTAATTTTTATGCAGTATTTAAAAAATTACTATTTTATGTCTACGAAATGATTAGCACCATAATTCTTGCAAAAAGAAATGATGAACATATTATTTTTAATAAAATATAAAAAAATTATAAACGTCTTTCAAAATATACATACAAAACTGGAAAATTACACAATTTGTATAGATTGTATATACGGAAGCTGCGTAACATTATTTCATTAATTATGTATATAAACGTTTAAAAAATGTGACGTTTGGTATATAGGTATTTAAAACGTTTCAAATAAACGTATTTCATGCAACCGTCTTATGGACATTTCTATGTCATATTCCTATACTATTGATGACCGAAATGTAAAATTTATTTTTATTTTTTTTTTATTTACATCCACTTGTCCGCTACACCAAGAAGATACTTAATAACATATTTATTTAAAATACTGACGGATATGGAAGATTTTTATAATTTTACTTTTTTTGAAAATTCCTATACTATGTTTCTACCTTATTTTCGTATAATATACATATATTATTGAAGCTGCTGCATGTAGTAGTAAAATGTTTAACCTAAAAGTATCTGTTCGAAAACACATTTTTTTAAATATACGAGTTTTATCGACTAGCACTAGGTGGCGCACTAATCCATAACCGATGTTGCCCCGCATTTACCGCGAATTAGAGAATATATTAAATGCTAAGTCTTATCCTCCAAATATCTCTCTGAAGAAATCTGTATACGACAACGCGTATGAACATTTACGCCACCTAGTGTCCTTATGAATAATTAATACATATATAATTAATCTAAATAAAAATAAGTCTGTTCGTTATAATGGTTAACTTGTGAAGGTCTTTCTTGGAATACATATTCTTGTGTAAAAAAGTCTCATCTTTCGAATGGCATAGCCCAATTTATCAATAAATGAGAGCAAATTGTTTCTTTTTAACAAAAAATTAAAAAAAAAATATTTTTTTTTTAGATACTTTTTTTATTGTTAACCGATCCAAAATGGCGTCCGAATGCCCGAAATTATTTAAAAATCACAGTAATGAGCATTTTTGAAGTCTAATCCAAGTTTTAGCAAGAAAAATAACGTTTGTTAGTTTCGTGGCAACAGCAGATTGGATGCACGTTACCAACTCATTCACTCATACAATTGATTTCCAAGATGGCTCCTAAATTAACGTATTTACACAGTTTTATAGCCGCAGTATAATATTCAAAACTCTATAAGTCTCTTTATAATCAATAGTTTTATGAACTCTGAGGATAACTAGATCTAAATTCATTATTAGCTTATCAAAATTCAAAATGGCGGATCCAATATGGCCGACCGCAAACTCAAAAATAGCGATTCAGGAAAAATAAAAAATACTACCTAATCTAAATCTTAGATTAGGCTTCAAAAGTGCACATTACTGTGATTTTTCAATAACTTCGGGTATTCGGACGCCATTTTGGATCGATTAACAATAAAAATCAAAGCATCTAAGAATATATTTTGAAACTGCAACATTCGGGTCCCGCATCCCGATTAGAATATTAGAAAGTACCAACAACATGGTTAAAAAATTCCATTAAAAAACAAACAATTCGAAAAATCAGTGTTTATTTTGTTTATTATTAAAAAGAAACAATTTTTTGTCATTTATTGATAAATTTGGCTATGCCAGTCGAAAGATTAGACTTTTTTACATAAGAATGAAAGTTGACGTTAACATTTTGGCCGATTGAGCGATAAAGGGTTAATACAGGTATGAAAGTGTCAATATGGACAAATAAATTTGTATTTTTCCTATTCGGAATTTATATTTTGTATTATAATTTTTTTGGTTTGCTTCAATTATATTGGTTTCCAAAATTCGTATATTTATAAGAGGAAATGAAAATGAAATTTATGATTTCTATTAAAATAATAAAAAAAGAAATCTTTCTGGATTTTGAACAAATCGATATTAAGCATTGTCCATGCATTGTTCCGTACGAAATCACTTCCAGCATATTACGTTGAAAAATAGGAACAATTACTTTGATTTCGACACGTTCTCCAGCGATATTTCATTCGTTTGAACCTCCCGCGGGTTTTTCGTTCGCGATATTTTTTACCGTAAGTCATCCTTACGTAATACTGAATTTTGGCCCTGCCAAAACAACGGAGCAAAACTTGGCGCTTGACCTTTGCAAAAGTTGCGGCGCCCCGGCCAAACTTTCGTGGAGCGACGACACCGCGAAAGTGACAATGAACGATTCGCAACACGTACCTCTGACAAGGCCGCACGCGAGGCATTATTTTCCCCTTGTCCATAATTCACTTCGCTCGCGGCTATCGAGTACGTCTTTTGAGAAACTCTTACCTGCAACATAAGACAAGAGGAGAGAAGGAATTAATTTTCGAGCGCCATCGACGTATATCACATTGCGTATATATATATATAAGAGAAAAAGTGCACCAACCGGGAGGATAGATCGGAGGGAGTCTGCGAAGAACAACTGGGAAGGAGATGGACAATCCAAGAGAGGAAATAAGAAAGGAAGAGAAAGAGAAGCCATGCAGGAGGCTAAAAGACAAAGAAAGGCAAAAACGTAAAAAGAAAGCAACACAGACTTCCCAAGCAACATCATTCCTTTTGATAGATTTTACCGGTATTTTTTTCTTACGGTCGTCGTGTAGCCGTAAGGAAAGGTTCGCATATTTCCAAGTGGTAACATCTTTTGTCTCATCGAATCAGATATATTGGGCTCGGCTATACTATAAGATTACCGATGCATATCTTTCGCAAATAAAATATCGACGCGATCGCTAGCATCGGCTATGACCTCAGGATAAACCGTTCGCGAATCCAAGTGCATGATTAACGAAAAACATTTTCGTATCTCGATTTGAAAAGTATCCTTCACCAGGGAGACGAAGTGCATTTATCACCTCTGGAATTTAGTACGGGGACTATTTCTTCGTCGCGTATCAGTTAGCAAAGTGAAATCAGTGAACATCGCGTCTCTCTTATTTTTTTGTCTGTGCTTCAGACGCGGATGACGCAATTCTCAGATGCGCACGTCTTAGCAATGGAATTTCTATTTTATTGAACGCGTTACTTACATAAAATATTTTTTACAGTTGCTACATCATTCTGATTTGAAAATTACTCGGTTTAGAGGCTGCGTGGAAAACGGCCCAAGTCAAAAAGTCAATTTAAAGAAAATGATGAAAAACTGTGTAACTGTTTACCGGATTTATCAACAGTGCTCGTATTCAGTATGAACATAAAGGAAGGACATCTACGACATTGCACGTATACATTTTTCGCATCTGTATAATAATATAAATTTTATCCCAGTTGAAAAATGTGGAGTTAGGTCGTTATTCTGAAAATTAGTTTCGTTTTTTATGAATATTCCGCAAAATTAGATACTTTTTATGAATATTTAAGGAGTATATGCAGCATCGTACATGCAGATCAATAGTAGCATCTATCATGACAAATGTATTGAGGATTTACGAAATATTTACAAATGCAGGAGCTCAAAATAAAAACTCGCATTATAAGATTGTTAATATTAATCTTTCTTACAATTAACAGTAACCACGAAACCAACGAATTGGTTGGGATAACCAATAAATTTGTTGTCCTAATCAACTGTCTCAGTTGGCTGAGATCCAGACAAGAAATTGGTTTGAAACACTACTTCCAGTTGGTTAAGAGAACTATATAATTGGTTGGATGTATTATACATTAAGCGAACCATAACATAGGCCGACAAATTTTAGAACCAAGAACCAGAACATACTTTTCCGAAGGTATTTGACGCGCTGAATTCGAATCCGACCTCATAATAGCCCTTATACGTCAGGTTTTTAAGCTATTTTAACCTACAAGTGCAAAAAGTACGTTTTTTGGGTATATTTCAGGTGCTGTGACTTCAAGACAGATTTTTTTTCCAAAATGATTATCATGGTATCTCAAAGTACTGTTTTTGCCCTTCAAAATCCGTTTTTAAACTTAAAAAATCTTTATTGGTCACTGAGATATCGGCTGTTGAAGTTTCTGAGTTTGGAAAATTCGACGATATTCAGAAACTGATCAGAATCAGATAAAGCTGAAAGAAAGAAACAGTACTTTGAGATACCGTGACGATCGTTTTGAAAAAAAAATCTGTCTTGAAGTTATAGCTCAAATGTACCGAAAAAACGTACTTTTTGCACTTTTAGGTTAAAATATCTCAAAAACCTGACGTATTCGAATTCAGCGCTTCAAATACCTTTGGAAAATATGTTCTGGTTCTTGGTTCTGCAATTTTCTCAAATTTTGTCGGCCTATGATAATATTATGGCGTATAAGAAAAAGCCATCTGGTTTCGTTTACAATCTGGTCAACAAATTAATTCGTTTGGCCAACAAACTGAGTTTATTATGCTGAAAATTTTTTTTATTTCTTCTAACTAACTTCAGATAGTAGACGGAACCAAGTACAATACATTACGTTGGTTCTACCAAATAATTTGGAGATGGTTCTCCTAACCAACTTGTTTTTTTCGAGCAATAATAATAATAATTGGATTATTTCGATTTTCTTAAAAATAGCCCAACTAAGCAGAGTAAGGCCGTTTTTCCATAAATGGTTGTTGTTTTATCATTAAAAAAATCTTCATTACTGCCTAATGAATACATTAATAGCATTACAATATGATCTTGCAATTTAACTCATTTCTGGAAAATGCATCTAAGTTGAGTTAGGCCGTTTTTTCCATGCAGGCCCTCAATTTTCGTCCACTGTTAGAGTGCGGGTCGAAAAACCGACAAATCAAAAAGCCAACAGGTAAAAAAACCGACACTTCAATTGACTGTCCACATGTCGATGTGTCTATTTTTTTATGTGTCGGCTTCGTGACTGTCGGCTTTTCGACTGTAGGCTCTTTGACTTTCGGCTTTTCAACTGTGGGCTTTTTAAATATTGACTTTACTACTCCCCATTAAAAATGTTGGCATTACATTTCGGACAGAGCCCCAAATTTAACGTCTTTTTGATTTGTCGGGTTTTAAAGTCATCAATAGAGTTAATTTATACCCTAAACTCACCTGTTAATATGCATCATGCATCATTCTTATATAAGTATGAAATTCGAACGTCCAAATGCAAAATTGTGCGAAAAAAGCAAAAAAGTGTCACATCACTAATTTTAAGTTGCTTCGTCTAGTGCATTGTTTTATTTATTTGTTTCACTTTTTTCCTCGGCCTGAAATTTATGTCATTAATAATAGACAGAAACGCGATGAAAACTGTCAGCTCCTTGCAGAAAGAATGGAAAATAAACACGATTTTCTAACCAAGTTTTATTTGATTAATGGCCGATGAAATGTGCTGGGTACTTTTAATCATTACAGATGAAAATTAGCAATTTCTACGCGACAATAGAAGGACGTTTATACGTCATACAAGAAAATTCTCACCAAAGTACAATATTAATTTACGCTCTTAAAACAGTCCTTGAGAATCCTCTTGCCGCAAGCGGAAATCCGCTGCCGGCAGCTGAAATAATCCGCTTGATCATAAAATAAGAGAATTTCCACTTGCAGAAGGACGATTTAAGAGTCTATAAAATAAGTAAACACAAGCGTAACTATGATTTTTCAGTAGCAAGTTGCACGAGACAATTATTTACCAGCAATGGGTTTCAGAAAAACAAAATGAAGATCCTATCTAATATCGATAATACATTGCCCAAATCAAATAATTTAATATTTCAAAAGCACTGCAAAATTATATTGACTGATCAGTTGTATTTGAATTCATGCTAAATAAAGAATTGCTATTTTTCAGTACACTGAGAAAAAAATCCATAGTTAAATTGACTATATTACATAGTTGGAAAATATAGTTAAAACTACTATGAAAAATAGTTAAATTTACCACTTTCATAGTCGATTTTACTATAATTTTGTTACATCAACTATCTCCTCATAGTTAAAAAAATCAACTATGTAGAATGATTTAAATAAATATGACAATTATAGTTAAAATAATTATAATTTAGTGCAGTCCTCATTTCACACTGTATCATGTATTAAGTTTTTATATTTACTATTATTCATAGTTAAAGTTTGTATTTACTATACAATTTTAAGGTTGGACTTTTTGTACTATATACCTTAAATCAGAAATTAAATTATTATTTTTAGGTTCTTTAAAGTCCTGTATTTTTTTATTTTATCAGCAAAAATGGTCCAGATCTCGATAGAATCATTTATTCATGTATAATTTTAGCAATAAATGAGCAACACTGAGCTGTATCCTTTTTTTGTTAATAGCGTGTTGATTTCCGTTGTTATAGCTACGTTTTGTTATCTTTTATGCAACCTAGCAAAACCTGTTTTTTTTTTTAAATATGGGAGCAACAAATACGGGAATAGAGCAACTTTTGAGCAACAATTGAGGAACAAATGTTGTGTTTACTTTGGTTCGGTGCTGCCATAGGTGCTCTACTAGCTTTGGGTGCGGATCGAAAAACCGACAAATCAAAAAGCCGACAGGTCAAAAAACCGACAGTTATAAAGCCGACAGTCGAAAAACCGAAAGTCAAAAAGCCGACTCTTAAAAAATAGACACATCGTCAAGAGGATAGTCATATTTTGAACTGTCGGTTTTTTTATTGTCGGTTTTTTGGCAGCCGGTTTTTCAACCTCTCGGCTTTTTGATTTATCGATTTTTTGACCAGCACCCCCAGCTATCAGTTCCCAATTCACTCGAAATCCATTAAAGCCCAAGTTCAGCAAATGGACAATACTGAGTTTTTTGGTCGCTAATTACAAAGTTGGTTCCGAAGCTTAAGTTAAATTTCATCAATTCAGTGTAACTTATTCAACATGACGGACAATAATTTTACTGTCCTGATATATATTTTAGCCATGTTCACGTATTGCTGTCTAATGTGGTAATCAAAGTTATTCTTTAACGATATACACAACAAAACTACATTTTAAACAAAAAATAAAAAAAAGTATTCGTTAGAGAGTAATATGAGATATTTATGTCCACCATGTTTAATAGAATACCTTTAATTTGTTTCATCTGTTTGAATTTTGTTAAAATTTAAGTGGAAAAATTGCATAATTGGTAAATTATGTATTAAATAAGCATAATTATGCATTAGCGTCATCACTCATTGTCAGAGAGGGGTGAGACTCTCGCTACAACATAACGTTTTTTTAATGGAATCATGGATATCTCTGCCTCTTACCTAACCATGAGTACTACAAATGTTACACACGAAATGCAAATCAATTGTCAGTTTAGTTGTTGATCAACCAGATCAATTTTCAAAACATAGCCTATTCTTTTTTTTATACAAGTATTCCTGCCATCCTAAGACAATAAGGATGTAATGGTGAATTCGTCGACAGAAAGCTTGATCAAAAAGGAAGCTTTCGACGGGTCAGGTCCGAGAGGATCGTCCGACAACCAATCGGAAAGCGATAAATAAAGCAATTCGACGCATTCGGTGCATCAGCCACCGAAAAATACAACTTTCCCCTCGACGGACAGTAAATTTTGGGATACCAACGGTAGCCGTGCTCAAAGGCGGAATGTCATTTTTTCTCCACGGTCGTGTAACGGGCACGATCTGTTACCACGCCGCTTACGTAATTTATCTTAGGGACGATCGTCGTATGTCGCACGTTAGAATAATAACCGGGCGCCTGCCAATGTCCCCGACGAGGCGGTTTCGCATATAAGTTCAGCCGCCCCAGCCCGACAGAAATTCATAATGTTTGCACGAACAACAAGTCGCCACTGCCGACGACTTGTCACGAAAACAGGCACTGAGTTAGTGGCCTTACGAGACAAGTCTGCACTCTACTGTGAAATAAGTTTTGCCCGACGCTGCCTTTTTAATCGCCCGGAATTCGCACAGCTGCATTGTTTTAAATGCGGCGAAACCGGGGGAAAGAATTGCGTGGACGATATTTCGGTAAATGGGCTTAGATTCGAGAAATTACGGTATGACGAAGCTGATGTATTTTGGGCACAGCCGCGGCCCGAAATACAATGTTGTGGACCGAAATAAAGCTGTGTTTTCATTTACGTCACGAGTGGCGAGGCACTCGCTTATCTCACCAGTGTATATTATTACTGGTGTATAGATCACGTCATTATACAGATGAATGTGACACAAACTGTCTTTAGTTTTCGTTTCTTTTTTCCCTCGGAGCATTTATGATGTGTCAACCGGAAATTAGAATTCAGAGGGTCATCATGATTTGAGATTTTCAAATGTCACATCATTTTAATACAATTTTGAAACTTTCTGAAATGAATCATCCCAGTTGGCATATAATTCCAACAAATATTAGATGAATTATTCCGATCATTACATAAGGTGTCATTTATGACGTTTTCCTCCTCCAAAAAGCAATTAAGAGCGATTTCATTTATTGGGTTTTATCCAGAAGGTATCTATGGACCTCCAATAAATATCCAGATGGAGTTGAAGTTAGCTTTTCTATTTCCAAAAATTTGGACATCACTATATATACTATAAGAATTCATTCCTTAATTCCATGTTTCTTCTCTTCCCAATTGAACTACCGGAAGATAAAGGAGCCTAATATATCAATAAACTTCATGACAACAAACTATTTTTAACTTCTGGACGTTTGTTTTGGGCAATAACTAAGTCACCAACGTCTGTTCTCCAGGAGATTAATTATGACTTGAAGAGGGATGACAATGGGTATTTGACTAATCTTGGAAACTACAAACAAAAATCACTTCCTTGTACCTATGACACTTCAGGACTTCATTGACATCTTCAACATTGATGTTTCAAGAGATTGACAATCGCAATGAAAGATAAACATCAGGAAGTTTACTAGAACAAATTCCAAAACATTAAAATAAGAAACATCCTAACATTTCGAAGAAAAGTGAATACCTCTAAAAAAGGGACACGCTGAAAATGTGTAGGTGAGCTCATTTAAACCAAGTCTTGGAGCTCTCGCGTAAGCTCAACAACGCAAGTAATAAGCACCGTCGACCAGACTGCTTAGGCTAACTTGGGAATGCTATTTGCGTCGTGACTTCGTTCGTCTTACTTCACCATGGACCCCGAGAATTTCCGATTTCAGTTCTGTCTTTGGCTTGCGCCGTTTCGTAGTTTCGTCTTCATCAGCCAAAAGCGCTGAGCAGGAACATCGACAACTTCTTCCCTTATTTTATGTCGACATGAACTTCTCGCTTCATCAGTTTTCGGGAATCCGATCTCGTGCTTCCATGGATTTATTTAAGTAAACTCAACGTTCTAATTGCAGCTCGTTACTCAAGACGAATGCTCAGTGAAGTTTCCGACTAAAAACCTAATACCAAAACGGAACCTCATAATCGTCTATTTTGTGATGACCCAAAAATAGTTGATAAAAATGACACTAACTAGACATGTACCGGTTGGTTTCTTCAATTGTCAGAATCTAAAAGTTGAGTGGAATAAAGTAAAATGATAATTAAAGGAGTATAAATAACGTGCCAATTTTACTAATCTTTGTTACTGCTAACTGCGCATGTTTTTTTACTACATGTCTTCGTTTTAGAATCTTTGAATACCATGAAGCCGTTAAAAATATTTAAGGAAACTGAAGGTATCAATTCTCGCGTCGAAGTCGATTAGGCGAATCTAACGAAGTGCCAATGTCGCGTCCATTTCGGTTTCGAGGAAGTTGTTAACTCGCGAAGTCCAAGTGAAGAAGTTAATGAAGATAAATTCGCCGAACGAAGATAGGACTGAAATCTGGGTTTCCTGTGGCTTTGCGTTTACACATTAGAAATGATATGTAGTCATCCCAGTCCAAAAGTATGACGTACATAGTTTTCGACCGGTAGCAATCCCAGTACTGTCCAATACCCATTTATCCTAAAAAATTATCCCATCGAATTTTCGTGCGAGTCACTAAATTAGGTTGGCGGGTATTCAAATATTATTTTGTGTATTTGGGGCGTGTGCATTCATATTTTAGCTCCCGTCTATTCCACCAACTCAACACTGGGGTCAATTGAAGTAAAGGCCGATTGTCGGAGTGAACTGCGCGTAAAGTCATGGAACTGTGCCAGTCTGTAAAATCAAGTCAAGCTACGCTATTCGACTGTGGCTTTATGGAATATGATATTTAATATCTTTGGAATTTCGGAAACACCATTATGTTATTATGATTCTGTAATATCACTTTCGGTATTAATCCGCGAATTTAAAATCAGCATAAAATGAAATCCTCGAAAACACAATCCCACTAATGTCAGAGCACTCAAAAATTATCCAATATATTTTTTAACCGTTATTAGGTAGACGTTGTCGAATCCCCCATCTCAAAGTACATTCAACTGCGGGTTTGGCTACATTTAAGTCTGGGTATCTTAAATTCGATTAAATTAGTTCATATCAGTAAGGTTAGGCCGCGACATTATATAACTAAGTGCGATTAATTTCATAGTATTTACTTCATCGCAAAAGATTGCATCCTGAGTTATACAAAGTGAATGTGTAAAACATTTAGAGTTAACCTTTCTATTAGTAGAGAATTAAGAGGTATTTTGCTCGGATCTTGCGTTTTTAAAAATAATATTACGAGATATGTCTTTATATTATTTCAATTGTTTCAATTTTTAAGATTTACTGAGGTTTTTGCAGAGGTACTTGAAAAAAATCGGATTTTTAATTGGAGTTTTGTGGGGTAAACAATTTTGCATTTAGGAAACTTTCTTATCTCCTCCTCTAGCTTCCTTATATAAAAACAAAACCTAGGATAGACCGTATCGACAGCTATCATACCACTTTATCTTAAAGGTGGGATAACTTATCATAACTAAGGTGCTTTCTGTGATACTAAATTTTGATCATTATTTTTAAAAATTCCTTCAGCACGAGGAACGTTCAAATTGCAAGTACCCATAGTAGATCTAGTATTTTCGATTTGGTTACACGAGTCCCGCCCGGCATTGAATATATTGAGGATCGTCGACTCCAGCCCATTGCGAGTAAGATCCGTATTGGCTTCATCACCTAGCGGATGGCAAGGTATCCTTATCATGATTAATTGTTCGTAAAGTAGCGATGGAATAAACTATAAGGGGAAGTCGAATAGTCGCAGACATTTCAATTTGTAATTAACTAAGTACATTTCAAAAACATTTCTTGTAATGCTAGAAAAATATGACGTATTTATTTCCAGTAGACGGAGAGAAATAGATGTTACTGGATAACATACCGATGGTACCGCGTAACATCTGATGGTATCCAGTACCATCAATATGTTATCCAGTCAGTCTGTTATAGAATATAATATTTTTCTCTCTGTGTGTGTTTCGTTAATATGCTTTGGTAAAAATTGAAGCGTACACGTGCGCTTAAATGTCCAAATTCGCTTGGCAATTGCAGCGTACTCCAAGCGTTTCGCAAGCGCGAATTTGGGCATTACTCCTACGCGCACGCTTCAATTCTTACTAGGACTATAATTAATATGCTTTAAGAATATTCTAACGTTATTTTAATTACAAAATAAAGACGTAAATTTCACTCATTTGTTTTTCATCTGCAATTCATTCAAGGGCGCAAAATATCTAGGCTACAAGCAAATCAGGCTTATGTTAAACTCGAAGTTGGAACTCAACATAACCCTGTATTGTTTTCAACACACACTTAGTTTGTATCGCACCCAAACTTTTGTTTACATACATTCTAAGTTTGGGTAGAGCACAAAACAGGGTTGCTTTGAGCACAAACTTCTAGGTTTGCATTGAGCACAAACATTCAGCTTTGGACTGAGTACAAACTTTCCTTACCCAGTGCTCAAAACATTTTTTTCGTTTATGTAGTTTACTCGACTGCTGCTTGACCGAAAATTAATCACGATAAGCATATTCGACTTTCTGCTACTCGGAGAAGCCAGTACACTGGTTAATTCTACTGAATTGAAGTTGAATTTGTAACATAAACAACACGCTGACAGTAAAAAGACATAAGCCATTTTTGACCTGACAAAAATTTAATCAGTTTTTACCCTGACACAAAATTAACCCAATTTTTCTGATTAGCGAAACTTAATTTACTTATATACCATTACGATTTTCATGTTGGCGAAAATGACATAAAATTTTAATTCATTATTGCTCTGATGAATCTTTTAAGTCAATTTTGCTCTCACAATATTTAAACTCATGTTAGCCCACATCCAATAACTTGTTTCATTTTTACTGACCCGCAGTATAATAATTCATGTTTGCTTGCAGGCTTATTCTAATTTGCCTATGTAATATTTTTTTATTTTTTTTTTTATTATTTTTTTTTATTTGTTTACTCTCTACCGTCCATCTCGATCGAGTTGTCCCATAAGCTCTCAAGGAGCTTGTCCGGTTACAGGTGAGCACAATTACGGGAGCTGCAGGCCGTCTTATATGGCGCCATACTCATATTTGTCGAGAATGTAGGAAATTACAGAAACCCACATTAAGTGCAACATCGGGCACGGCTCGGTTCCGATCTCAAGACAACACTCCGAAAATGTCAAACAGACAGCGTGGTTCGTCTTCTGCACAGAGAACTGCTGCCTGAACACAAATTCGAAAAATTGCCCTGCCGGGGATTGAACTCACGACCTAGCTACGACTTCGTAATCCAGTACGCTACCGCCTAAGCTACGAAGCCGATTCAATAGTGAGGTTATTAGTTAGGGGATATTGTTGAGTATAGAATTACGTGACAGGATTTCTATATTATATATATTATTATAATTGTAAATAACAAAATAGAATAATGTTTCGGATATAAAAAAGTTTTATCACAAAGTGGAGTCTTGGCAGAGACTGGAAATAATAAGGGATGCAAATGACTAAACGCCCCGTCGCGTCGGTAGTGATATTGTGGCACAGCCCTGTCAGCCATCTAGCGGTGATTCCCTTCGAGTACGTAAGCAAGAAACCTACCAGCGAAATGTTCGCCATGACAACGACCCTTCATATACGCATCAATTTTCGTACTGATTTGTGTGTTGAAAAAAAGTCCAATTCAAATTAGTCCAATTTTTTTTAGTACAAGAGTAGAACATTTGGGAAAGAGAGAGAAGAGAGGGTGGGGGATAGAAAAGAGAGAAGAGAGGGAGAGAGAGAGAAGAGAAAGAAGAGAGAGAGAAGATAGAAAGAGAAGATAAAGAGAGGGAGAAGAGAAAGAGAGAGAGAGAGAGAGGGAGAGAGAGAAAAGAGAGAAGAGAGGGAGAAGAGAAAGAGAAAGAAGAGAGAGGGTTATTTTTAGAAGATAAAAATACTGAAATGCCTTTTCTTTCAGAAGACTAAAGATTCAAAATTTAGTGGCGGAAATGTTAAATTTATTTAATATTTTTAACGCGTTGAACTGGATTTATTTGACATTGAACTATATTTTTCTCGAAGTTTGCACATCGACTAATTTCTTTAAGTTGAAAATTTTATTTTCATAATTCAATAAAGACGTTTTCTCCAAACATTATAACATCTCCAGTCATGTATTATTACGGAATACCCAAAACTGATCCGTAAGCTTTACTAGTTCTGGACAATTTTCATAACTTTTTAATTCCGTATATGTAATTTAATAATATATCTCTGAGGTTTATGGTACCTTACTCGTCCTCCGAGACATAACAAAATTTAAATGTCCAAAGCTCATAAAAGAAAGAAAACCTCGTTACAACCAAATGAAACTTTCCAACTTTTTCGATATCGTCGATGTTGATCTTAAATTAATTATCTGCAGGCCAATTGCACATTCAAAATACTCCGAATTAAAATGTAGCAAACTTCATTGTGTATTCGTCAGAGTAAAAACAAGTCGGATCGCGATCGGTTACATCAGTGATTTCCCGGCGAACCGGTACGGCATCGCCGGTAATATCAAGGTCCCACCGGGCAGCCGTGTTTCGACCGACCTCGCGGAGCTTCGAATTAGCATTGATCCAACGAGAAAAATAGTCGATGGAATAATACTTGGATCACCGATCGTGGGAAAGCTCGGTTTTTCGACTCGACCAGGATTCGTCCGGAAACTGCGACGACACGTCGTGTTCCTCGACGGCCCTACAACAATTTCTTCTTGCGCAACGTGTCCGGGTCGTGTTTGCAAAGCCACCCGCCTTGTTTTTATGGTGAGCGGCCGAGCACTCGCTCGTTCGCTTTCGGCATTATGAGGGCCAGGCATAAATTTCAGAATTTATCGGCGCCATTATGCCCTCCTCGCGACAACGCCGAGAAGGTGAAAGAGAAAGAACCCGGCAAGAAAGGCCAAAATGAAATTGAAGAAATAATAGAGAGGGAGAGAGAGTGAGGGGAGGAGGTGGAGGAAGAATGTTCGGAGGTAATGTCTTAACTGTCGCGGGATGTATGCATGTTTGAGCATCCACCAAAAGTCATTTGCACTTTGGGCCAAAAAGCAGCGACGGGTGTTTTTAGTCGCGGGTAAAGTAAGAAACCGCGGGACCGATCGCCCTCGTTCACCGTATCGTTAAAATCGGTTAACGAGAGTCTGCGAACGAGATCGTTTTTTTGCCCCTGAGTCTCTTGCAATTGCAACGACGTCAATACTGAGTCTTCCTTGAAAATCGAAAGCGCGCTACGACACGTCTCCATCGGGAATCACCTATACAATAAATCGCTTTAAATTCAACCGCGATTGCCATTTCGCAAGGGAAGAAAAACTTGGATATTCAATCTATTGAAAGAGATCTATTTCATCGTGGACTACCTGAACAATTAGAAACCTTGAAATCTATGGATTATGGATGGAAAACGGACTCTCTTGAAATGGAACAATGTCAGCTTTTTCCTCCCAATCTCAAGGCCGTGAGAAAAGGGATGTAAAGGAATGGTGAGCTGAATATTTGTATCTGGTGGCTATAAAAAGTTTAAATGGTATTTAAATACTTGATGGGATCTTGTCGAATTAATCACTAATTAATTAAAAATGGTCTTTCCACCTTCTTTCAGACTTCCAAATCGTGTGTTAAGTACGTTTTAATTTGTTACGGGAACATCATCTACATTAATTAATTTCAAGACAGGTTAAAGCAAGATGCTTCAAGGTGCTGCAAGTACTTGTACTCACGGTAGGATTTAAAGGAATCTGGGGACAAGAAGTATTGAATTCGTTACCAAATACGAATCAAACCGTAAGTATATTTTAATCTTCAGTTTAACGTACAAGGAAGTTTGGAATATTAGTTTATGCCTGAAGATACTATAAATGTTTTGTTCTGATGAATGTTTGGTCCAAATGGTCAATCCAAATCTCTGGTGCACGCAATGTTTATAGTATCAATTACGACGGATAACTGACGTATAGTGACGTAAAATCCCATCATTTTAGATGTCTTTAATATGGATAACCAGAATTCCCATAATACAAATAGAATCACTACTGTTTCGTTACACGCGTTAGCTAGAAATCTTGTAAAAGTGCCACATGATCTCACATGAGTTTAAAATGTCGTTGATGAGAGTTCTTGAGTTATTGGAATAATACCTTTTCGAAGTCAGATGAACTGTGTGAGTTTAAATAACTGCCAGCGACTGATCACAGTTAACTTTATAATTAATAAATATGAACATTTAAAAGCTCTAGAGATCCTTGATGATATAACACTGGCCTAGGTATGTTCCCATAAGAAGGCACAAATTATATTCAAATAACAATAATCTAGATGCTTGAAAAACGGCTGAACAGATCAGCTGGTGTGACTAAAGATAGTTGATTTCTTTTACAAATTAAAACATTTTATACGTACATAAGAATAGGGAATCATTGAAAAGTGATCGACAAAAACCTGAAAAATTTTGGTCCAATCATCAAGTAGTTCTTCAGAAATGATCCGATTTATAAAAAATTGGATTTTTATTTTACTATCCTTCCGAAGTAAATGATCGACAAAACGAAGATATTTTCACAACGATCGACATTCAATGTATTATTAATGATATTTTGGAGAATATATGATTACACGTCGGTATTTTACTAAAAATCGTCAATTAATATATGCAAAGATTTAATAATTTAAAACCATTATTCATGAAGTATTAAAATACTCTCCAAGACTTTATTAGGTATTTATTATTTTGTTCAGTATAGAAAGTAAAATGAAACTATTTTTATTATTTTCATTATTATCGAAAATATTACAATTAAAACGTAACGTTTTCATTTAAAACAACTCACAAAATGATTAAACAAAATATTAGAATGTTTAAAATGAGATTAAATCTTAATACTACCTCACGTTCCTATTCCGTCTTTAAGTAGTTTAGGTACTTCTATGCATGTCATGGCTGGGTTCTTCTGAAGCTAGTTTGACTATGCTGAACTTGAAGTAGCTTTCATACTTTTTTGGCATTTAAGAATACGTCGTAATTGCCAGAAAACGGATGTGGTTCTTTGAAGATTTAAGTCGTAAATAAGATTAACGTGTCTCTACGATGTTTCGTACTTCAAAGATACCTAACTTTCTTTATTAACATTATTATTCAGACGCAGTGGAATAACCTAAAAAACAATATGAAACTAAGGGTAAGTTTTTTGAAAACTTTCTGTGTACAAAAACAACGAGATAAGTAGAAGATTACGACGATCAAAAATTTCATAGGTGACAATAAATATTTTAATAGTCGCAAGTATTTTGCTGAATTGCGAAATTATTTTCTTCGTCAACTGTGCTGAAAAGCTGATAGACAGAGTAGAAATGTAAAGGATAATGACAAATTTATGTTATCATTTTGTAAATACCTGATTAGTACGACTTAGCATTCAAGTCGCTCATTCGAATGATGCTGGTGAAATTTCTGAAAAATGCTGCTTAACTAATTTTTCTTTTAATTACAGGAAAAACCTGGATATTTCAGGTACACTTTTTTTAGAATGCTATGTACTTCATAAATATACATTCATACATTTTAATTTTTATAGATTTGGATGTTTTAATAGCTCCGATACGTCGAAAATGGGAAATTTCGTGATTTCGTGGATTCACAGAGAAAAATGACTCCGCTGGATTAGCTGATTCATATCAGCTAAAATTTTCGGCTGGAATTGCCGAAAATCTCTGCAATTTTAGCTGTTTTGATTCCGCTAATGTAGCCTTAACCCTACTCAATTCGCGCTTAGCTCTCAATTTCCGCTACATTAGCAGATTTGTTCCGCTAAATTTGCGGACTTTTTCAGTAAATTTAGCTGAAATTATCGGCTATCCCTAACGGAATTCCAAAAGCTATCCCTATAGGATAAAATTGGTAGAATCTGCGGATTTTTCGGCTGATTTAGCCGGTTATTTTTCTCCGTGTTTCTACATAGTTCATACCTATAAAATAATTTGTTTAACATTAATAATTATAACATTTCTGGTAATAAAATTAGGCTTTGTTGCAGATTTTCAAGATAACGACTTACATTCACTACAAGTAGAAGTGGGTTCAATTTCGTGTTTAAATTACCGAAAAAGAGAAATGTTTTGTTATATGCGGAAGAAAAATTCCCTATTTTCGAAAAAAATTCGACGCTTCGGAGCCAATTAAAAATCCAAATCTATAAAAATTAAAACACGGGAATATATAGTTTTAAAGTAAAATAATCAGGCACATGTTTTTAAGAAGATGGAAGGTGGTCAGAAACGGGTATCATAGTAAAAAGTGTATTTCAAAAATATTGTACCTCAAAAATCCGGGTTTTTCCAGTATTAAAAAAAAATGTGTTAAACGTCATTTTTTTAAAATTTGACCAGCGTCATTCGAAAGAGTGACTTGAAAACTATTAAAGACAAAAAAATGTATATAAACAAAACGATGCTAACATCCATTTGCAAATTTGGTCGTTAAATGTTTAAATAATAAAAAGAGTTTGAAAAAGGTTTAAATGACGAAAACAATATACGAATAAGATTTAAACGTTCCAATTTCTATCTGGGGGATATTTTAAGTACGTCAGGATCTAAATGCAGCAATGATTCACAGTTAACGTTGTCATCATTTGATTATCGAACGTACAAATACCTTTTACATCACTAACTATCTACGAAACCATATTTCGACTACGTAAACTCGATAATTTACGTCGAATCTGGCAACAGGACAGCCAGGAAACGTCAAGTTTGTGTATTTGGCACGAAAATCACTGTATTGTTGTATGAGTCTTCCATCTGAAAATACTTCCTATCGATTCCTACGCATCTGCATCCGGTATGCAATAATGATTTTCGTCCGAATATGCAAGTTGCATCTGAAAAATGTTGGATGATTCAGAATGCCTATTTTCGCTGCTCGTATCACGAGAAAACCATTGGACCCGCAACAAATTAGCGCGGCAAAATTACAATGTCACAATGCACTTAATTGCTTCTAATTTTGAGAAATGAATCTAAATATATCCATGGATAGGAGTGAAATAGACTCGCTTTTGGCGGATAGAGTGTTGAGAAATTCTCAAAACCTGCATCTTTTGCTAATGCTGTTGATATAAAATTAAATAAACACGATAACATCCTAACTTTGTATCGCATGCAATTTATGATCTCTGTATTAAAATTTGGATGACGGGAATAATAACTATTTTGATTTAGGTGGTCGAACTGGATGACGAAGTGGATACTATTTTTATGACTTTCAGTACCCTTATGTTTTGTGGGTAATTGGTTATGAATTTTTGGTTATGTTTACGAAATTGTGGTTCCAAAATAGTGGGCGTCTATTAATTTAAGAATCAAATTAACATCAGATACTTTCTCTTCAAAGTTTGTTCAGAATCAAATCACATAATGGCATGCATAAAGTATTAGAGATGGCGTCTGCCATTTTGCATATTGAAAATTTGACAAATCATATCAGTGACCCCATATTTGGTTTATCTCTATATACCAACTTTTAGGAGACTTGGAAATCGTGGCTCAAAGGCTTAAAACGACGTGGGTTGTTTTTCTTTGACATACAAACAAAATATTGCATAATGGTTCAGTCTCCGAGCTTATTCAGTAGTGCATTCAATTTCTTTGAAGGAACATGTGGAGTCCTCGAACTTATTTCTATGTCAAGTGATCGAACGTCCACGCTGTTGGAGCCGCGGATGTTCAAGCTCGAAACTCTCCAATGCCAATGTTAAAGAACAGAAAGACGAAATTAACCCGAGTCGCGGCTTTCGCACCGTGCATCGTGTGCACCGGCCGAACTTGCCAAATGCATTTTAGACGTATTGCAGCTCTTTCGGAAGAAATACCCTTCCGTCAGTTCGATAAACAATTATTCGATTCTTGCAGATGTCGGAGTTGCGTACACTATTGTCTGAGTGCACGTAAACGGTGGGAATTGGATTAAACATTTGGCAACATGTGATATTGAGTTCATGGTCTACAATTGTTATGCATGATGATCGAATACACTAGACCTTCCTGCAGTATGCTGATCATGATTGATAATATCACAAAACATTTCACTTTCGTCCAGCGAAAATTGGCTGAGCTTATCGACTGTAATTCACTGGATGATATTTGGCACATAATCAAAATGATACCATGATTTCGGCTATATGTCCAGCTAGAAGTCCATTGGATTGGAAGCAATAAAAGATCATCGAAAAATTTACTAACCAAACTTATGGATAATGGGATAAATAAATCAACTGTTGGAAGTTTTCATATATAAAGCAGTGGATATTTATTCCTTCTACATCTGATGGTCTTTTATGAGCTTGTTAGTAGAAGTCTCCATGGTACAGAGATTCGCGTACTCGACAAGTGTATGGAAATTATCCTTAGCTATATTCTAACTTACGATAGGGGAGAAGCACCACTTAAGCAGTGGGTTTTGTTTATTATATCGATAACTTTTGATCATATCGTTTAATTTTCATGATCGAACAACATTGTGAAGCTAATATAAGTACCTAACCTTTTGCCCTGGAAGAATAAAGATTCCATATAAAAAAGACAGAGCCCCGTCAATTTTCGAAAGTGTGAAACTAATAAGAAATCAAAAAAAGTTATTATTTTATTATTATTTCAATAATTTTCAGCACAAAGTTCAGGGATCTCTTTTAATTGGTCCTACGAATTACTTCACTACAAGAGTAATAACAATATTTGATGATTACAATGTTAAAAGAATGATGTTTTTAGTGCTTCATAACTGAGAAAACGAGAACTGCATAATCGGGTTTGACATCTTTTATAAATACTTCTATTTAATGTTATGCCCCAAGATTTTGATAACAGTTCTTGAAAAAAATCGCTATTACTATTTGATGCATAGATAAGGGGACGTGGTCCAATGCGGACCATGATCGAAAGGCCCATATTGTTATTATTGTGGTTGTGAGAGGGCTGTGATATAATACACAGAATTTGACGGTTCTCAGTCATCACGTGTATGTAGTCAGAGAGATTTTTAATTTCAAGATTTTTGTTAGTGACAATAACAAATTACGCGAAGTAAAACGTAGTAATTAGTACTCTAATAGATAACACCTTCCAGTAGGTATTCGTATTTTTTTTTAAATACCTTACTATTTCTGCGTAATCTGATTAAGAAGTGTGAAATCGGCTTTGTCCAATTTTGACCCTTCGGCGTGGTCCAAATCGGACCCCCTATTTTGCCGCGCAATTTATAATTTATTTATAATTGTGTTAATATATAATTAAAAATAACTTATTTACTATTTAATTACTTTCGGTATGGATAAAAATACTGAAAGATATATAAGTGTATAGGCAAACATCAGAAAGGATGAAATATATTTAGCATTTATATTCCAATGTTTACAGCGCCACCTACGTCACCCCAAACGGGATGCAACACGGGTAGTTTGCTTTCTCTATCAGGAAGCCGCTCACGGAATCTGGCTCTGATTCCAATTGATTGACACTTAACACACAATTTAATGCAATAAAATAACAAAAAACGGAAATTAGAATACGCTTTCATTTTTGCTGGGAAAAACAATAAAAAAGAAGTGTTTCGAATTCAAACATTGTACACATTTGTTTAACCATTTGAAGCATACATTTTTCTTTACTTTGAATTGACTTGAAATTTGCTAATCGGGGGTTTTCGGGGTCGCTGATTACGAATCCGGAATTAGATTTTCAAAATTCAAAATGGCGGATTCAATATGGCGGACAAAATTATGAAAATTTATTAAATTGTTGCGTTTTTACATCATGATGGCCTCCATTTTGAATTTCGTAAAACCAATATCGGTGTCGTCATCAGCGATATTTAAAACCCTATTATACCAAATTTCACATGCTTATCTTAAAAAACAGCGTCAATAATGAATTCTTTCGAAAAAAAATCGTGTTTTTTTCATGTTTGTTTATTTATAAACTATAAATAATAAACAATCATATCGTAATAACTAATATTTATATATAAATTTAATAGGAGATCACAAAAAACGTCAGGGAGGCAAATATGGGTATTTGATCAGACTTGGGAGGGGGGGGGGCTTTTGAAATTCAATTGTCATTTTGCATTGGTACAGCTAAAAAACCTTACTAGGTCCGAATCAAACCATGACCCCTATGATTTTTTGAAAATTTTAAATTATACTACTAGACTCACAATTATTAGTAAAAATCAAAAACTACGCTCAAATATAACTTTTAAAAATACGTGCATTTAAATTCTGGGATTGAAAGGAATAGGAGCATAACTGACATTTCACCAAATTGAAGATAACATAAGATTTTTTTTCAAGAAAAAAATACAGTTTCTGCATAAATCAATTGATAAAACTCTATAAACTTCAATATTTGAAAAATATTCTCTTGGCTTAGTACCGACATTGCCTTAATACTAATACTATACTATAATAATACTAATACTTAATACTAATTGACTTGGTAGCAAGAGGAGGCGAAATCAATCAAAATATTAAGGTATTCAGGTATTTAGGGAAAATTAAGTTAGAACTGATTCATGCATTTTTCAGTATGAAGTCATCAAATGAAAGATGCACCAATTTCCAAAAATCTGGAATATATGTAAGCCTGCATATTATTTTTGCCACTTAACAGCCTCTTTATGCATTTAGACCGCGGGGGAATCTATCCGATGAAAAGACCGAATTTGCGAGTTGTTAGCCAAAACATAAGACGTGCAGACGCGATCCAGCTGACGCGCTTCATACTGGACGGAAATTACTTGCAAAGAGGTGGCGTTGGTGAAAAAGGGACGCAGTGATGAGCATTTGCTTGGGTTCTATCCAGGTCATCCTTTTCCGGATGTCGAGGCGGAGGTGGCAGTGAAGACGAAGCACGAAATGCATAAGCTACCAGAAAAGAGATGCGAAACGAAAGACAAAGTTAGAACGAAGTAGATACTAAAGAAGTAACAACGAAGTATCAAGAGCATTGTTAACTCAAGCCCTAATACCAAGAACAAGTCGGTTGGAAAATTCACGAAAGTGGTTGACCCTATTTATGAAGTTTAATCCCAAGGCATATTTCAATGATCTACGATGGACCAAAGGCAAAGTTATCTTATTCACTCCATACTAAAACTATCTCATGTTCTCGAGTCGAACTCTCATAATTTTTATTCGCCCGGCAGCTACGTACCTTAACCTAAACATTGAGAAGTTCGCGCCAGATGCGCCCAAATTTATCGGACCGTGACTTTGACGAAGGAGTGTCAAGGTGACATTAAGCTTGTTTCGATCGCGTCTGAAACAGCAAAGCCGGCGCAGGTAACAAGCCCTCGTAAAAAACGGCGTAAAACCGAACGTAAACTTACGCACCGAAATTACAAACGGCATTTGCGTTAAGTTTAGACGCGTCCCTGGGATATTTGACTGATGCAGCGAACTCAATGACGGATTTGAGTAAATCTAGTTTTCGGCGGCCAAAATGCACGAACATTATCCTAACGCGATTCGATTCCGACGTTGATTGATTCCGTCACTACCGGCCATTTGAAATTACACGAAATTCTGTCAGTAGCAAACCGATGAAAAATCTCGTAAAAGCGTCATGTGACATTAGCGATGGATTTCTCAACGTTCTATAATTTGTCAAGAGGCGCGAACATCTTTTATATTTAACCTGGAAACGGTTTATTTCAGTTGCATTGTTTTCTTTTCGTGATTCATTGAGCGTCAATGCCGAGCCATTGGTAGTTCGCATCAAGATGATCTGCATGCGGGATTTGAACTCCGGAACCGATTTTTCGATGGTAGAAGATAAATATGCGTTCGACCGTTCACCCTGGTATTGCTGAGAAAACAAACCAGACGGCAATCCAGCCAGTTTGCGATAGACCGAACTACGGTTACGCCGAAGTCGTTCTGTTTTGATATTTCCGATTTTACCCTCTCTTCCTCCCACTTGTGGTCCACGTCCGTTTTTCCCCACCTTTTGTTTTTTCAACCCGAAATAAAAAAGACTCGACCTTTCTCTAAACACATCCAGACTGGATTTTTTTAATCTCCCTGGAAGTTTCTCTGCGGGCGAATTCCGTAATGAGTTTTCGCCTTAAGAATTGAAACGCGTTCGTAGGTGTAAGTCGCTGTCGCTAATTTGGATGTTGGCCAGCTCGCCGTGATAGCCGCCTTCGCGTTGCGCATACCGTTCCAATAAATAATTGAAGCACGAGTGGCTTCTGCCAAAGGCGACCGCCGGCTCGCGACAGCTGAACTTCTTTGCCTCGGGAGAGTGAAACGCATTTTCCACCCTCGTAAATCAGGTTTCACCCCCGCCAGCCGTCGGTCACGCCTCGGTTCTTACCCGGCTCGTTTTGGACGATCGTTAGGTCCATTATGCGACGAAAACGAGCGAGATGATCGCACCTGCCAAAAGACATTGCGCTCGCGATCCAAGGCAGTTCTTCGATGAATCGATGTGTCTTCCTAAGACACGTGAATGAGTAATAACTTTATACGATAAACTATTTTCACATTCATCACTAGCAGAGATTGTTTTTCCAACAAAATATATTTTAAAACACGTGCGTTCAACTTAACTTTGAGAATAACTGCAGGTAAACGACGACGCCTAGTCAGCAAAGCGCTGTCCTAGGCAGGAAACGTCAATCATCATCAGCTCATGGACATTTATGCACCATTCAAGGTACTTTTTAAGTGGTCGTCGATGAAAGAGTTATTTGAGAATTAACTACACTGGGAAAATTCACATCTTTGGGTCAGTCAGCATTGGAACTCTTACAGGATATTCTTAAATTGACTTATACGCAAACATGATTTTCCATCTTGAAAGACTACAAAGAGTTAATTACCCGTCGAGAACAGGCAATAGAATTTTTTATTTCTTAGGCATGTGAAGAATTCATGTGCTTTAATAGTGATGAAAAATGAAAAAAAGTTGTACAAGTATACTTCTAACAGGATATCCCATGACTAACTTGTGATGTATCTGATACTTTGATAAACAAGATGGCGTAGCACCCACACCATTTTTGATGAGCAAAATGACGGCTCCAAGATAGCGGACATCGTCTCTAAAGCCGAGAAAAGTATGTGACTTGGAAGGAAGCAAATACACCTTAACAGAACCATTGCAAAGCAGATATCTACCCAGGCTGTCTGAAAACTGATCAGAGCCTGATCAGGTAGAGCAATCAGGTGTGTCTGATAAGGTGCCTTACCACTGCCGGACTAACCCATTAACGCCGGGAAGAACACTTTTTAAGCCACCACTTTCACGTCGATATTTCCAATTCATTTGACGGAGAAGATAATCGCGACATAGTGAATTTTACCGAAAAAAGATTGCTCTTTTCGATGGTGTCCTTGAAAAACTGTAAATGTCCACGTGAAAATGGAGGTTTTTGTAAAAAAAACACGATTTTTTTCAATAAACCTTCTTTATAACTTCGATTTTTGTCCAGTTTCCGGTTTGGAATCACTCTAAAATCTTTGTAGATCGTGAACTTTTGGTCTAAACTTAAAGTACCGATAATTTGTATAATTAATTTTGGTTGACAAAATTGAAAATGACAGCCAAAACCCCAAATTTTTTACTTAAACATTCAAGAATTTTTTTCTCGAAAACTATGGACTTTTGGAAAAAAAATTATAAGAAAGAAAAATGTTTAATATCGAATAAGAATGCAATAGAACTTTTTCACAATTCTTTGAGACATTTATTTTTTTTAGCTGTTGGGTTCTTGAAGAAAAATAAATAGATGTCTCAAAAAATTCTGAAAAAATTCTATTGCATTCTTTAATCAAAATTAAACATTTTTCGTTCCTATAATTTTATCCAAAAGTCCATAGTTTTCGAAAAATAAATTCTTGAATGTTTAAGTAAAAAATTTGGCGCTTTGGCCGCCAGTTTGAATTTTGTGAACCAACATTAATTATATAAATCATCGATACTTAAGGTTTAGACCAAAAGTACACGATCTACAAAGATTTTTGAGTGATTTCAAACCGGAAACTGGACAAAAATCGAAGTTGAAAAAAAAAAAGTTTATTGAAAAAAATCCTGTTTTATACAAAAAAAAACTTCATTTTCACGTGGACATTTAAATTTTTTCAAAATTTCATGGACACCGTCGGAAAGAGCAACCTTTTTTTCGACAAAATTTAGTATGTGACGGTTATTTCCCCCCTCAAATGAATTGGAAATAGCGACGTGAAAGTGGTGGCTTAAAAAGTGTCCTTCCCGGCGTTAATGGGCAAAGCAGAGGACTATAACCTAAACCTTATAAGACGCAAAAGTAGTTGTTGCTTGATCATGATCTGACTGGGGGGGGGGGGGGTTTTAGGCAAACTTTACCAGGTAAAAGTGGTTCTGTATAAAATCTTATTAACTTTAATTTGTCGACAGTTTACTTTAATTTTAATATAAGTGTTGGTCACCGGTCACAAACTATATTTACTTAGGAACACAAGACACAAACTATACTTGCTTTTTTATACAATAAATAACAATAATAGGCACATGTGCCCTACATAATTTGCCCCGTAGAATCGATTGTCGCGATCAGATTTCCTTTAAAAAGACTTTTGACAAAATTATTCTTTTCTATAAACTAAAAAAGCAGGAATATTTTATTTTTTGCAACTATCTTATTTGTGATAGTTAGTTTGGCGCTCCCTGAGCTGTTCGAGGTATGGACCTTATGGCAGTTCTAACGTTCTCCGCTAATGAGGTAGGAATTTACGCTGAAAATCGAAAATTGAAAATGCCTGCATTAATTTGATCGAAAATTGGGTTCTGTTAGGGTATTTCTAATAAATATATACGGCCAATTAACAAATGACAAAAACTATTAACAATAGGTAAATTTTATTTAATTTCACTATTATCATTCCCATCACATTTGTACACTTTATGAAATTTAATATGCAGATATATTAATTATAATATAATAATATTATTGAATGTAATACATGTGTATAGATAAATAACTTCACCCCTGGTAAAAATGAAAACATTTTTTGTACAATTCTCGTATAATATTCTTATTTACCATGTTAAAGGTATAGGGGAAATGGCCAGTCTAAGAAAAAATGGACAAATTTCTACCAGGGATTCAGTACATATTAATTTTATTTAATTATTGTTTTAACGAGCCTGAGAGGTTCCTCATCAGGCCCTGATATTATAGCATGGCAAGAGCCTGAAATATATTCAGGAAGCCTGAGCAGGGCCTTATGCCCTCTAATCAGGGTAAAACACAAGGGAAAAATGACCTACGGAGAGCCCTACCTTACAATTATGTTAAGTTTTATTACATATTCTGAATATCCAAAATTGAACACGTATAAAACTTGAATTTGCTCGGTTTTCAGTGCCTCCAAGGGTATTGTAGATTAAATTTCTTAAAAGTGTATCTGAGTCAGTTGGGTCGAAATCCGGCGATCGAACGCACGTAATTTATATCGAATGTGATAAAAATAAAGTGGATTGTAAAAGTGTATTTCAATTGATCTTTAATTTATTTGATTGGTTTTATAATAATTCTCTCGACGTGCTAGCAATTACGAATCTAGAAACGTTGCTAGAAATTTTAGGGTAAGTAAGACTCTTTTTTTAATTAAAAGATTTTTGTTTTATTCAGAGCTTAATTTTGAAAAATTCGGAACGTACACTGGAATATCATGTTTCAAAATTAGGCAGTTTATATTACCTGAGATTAAATTACTGTTATCGAATTAATATGTTTTTGTTATCGTTTGTTACGAATCATCAATAAAAAACCCAATTTATTTGTTTTCAGTGAACCTAATGTATGAATCGACTTCTAAAAATATCCATATTGTCGTGTTAATTATTTTTAATCACGTATAAACATACTTCATCGTGTTTCATCTCCTCGTAGCTTGAAGAGCATGTAGAGAGTTCAACATTACAATTCCCCTACAATAATTTTCTTAGAAATAAATCGAAATTTTAAATTTATGTCCGCCATACAGAATCCGCCATTTCGTCGGATTCAATCTTATGTGCAAATCCGATCAATTTTCAATGTCTTATCTACCATGTTGCATGCGCCATTTTGAATTTTGAGAATCGGTAAATATGTTCGAAATTAACAATCTCAAGAACGCCGGTTCGAACCTCTACTACCTACTACCTCTACTACCTGCATTTAGATGAATTATACATTAAAAAATTGAAATTTCCGTAAAAATGGCTGCATTTTGAAGACGCCATTTTGAGTTTTCAATCGGGACAATAATAATGTTTTAGTGTAAGTCTTAAGCCACCCGATCCAAACGTATGTTCCGACAGGATAACATTTTCATATACAAAATTGAGAACTGATTTCGAAAACGTAGATTTTTTTCACGTTTTTTGCGTTCCGATGACCATATTGGAAAACCCTTTAATATCATCTTAATTAATAGAAATATATAGTGGAATTTTTTGAGAATTTTTTGATGATATTTTGAGAATTTTTTTCAACATTTTTCCAAAATCGGCTTCGTGGCTCAGACGGTTAACGCACTGGACTATGGAATCGTAGGTCATGAGTTCGATCCCCGTCCGGTGAACAATTTTTCGATTTCGGTTTCAAAGCAGCAGTTCGCTGTTGGTCAGACGAGCCACGTTGCTTGTTTACATTTCGAAAATATTGTTTATCTGGCGGAAATCGACTCATGACCGCTGCTGTACTTGGTGTAGGTTTCTGCAGTCCTGCATTTCATACACAAATTTGAAGCATGGCGCCATCTTCTTAAGTCGATCTGCAGCTCTCGCAAAATCTTACGATTAATTATATGACATCAATTGAGTAAAAAGGGCGATTTCGCCGGTTAAATAATAACACACAAAAAATAAAGTCTGAAAAAATTCCACTATATTTTTCTATGAATTCTATTTTTATTCATTTTTTTTTAAAAGCTCATAGTTTATGCGTAAGGGTGTCCAGAAATTTTTCAAACGAATTTTCATTTTTTTACGCCATTTCGAGGTCGTTAAAATGATGTGGGATATAAGAGTAAAATGTTTGTTTAAAATTAAAACATTTTATGCACTTTGTGCATAGTTTCAATAGAATCGCAATATTTTAATAGCTTATTTTAATTTTTATTTATTATTTACAATATTTTAATTTTTTGTAAATTTTTTTGAAATTTTATAAAAGGTTTTTATAAAAGTTAGTTTTAATCCATCAAAGATGCTTACATTTTCTACCAGAGAACCCGTTAAATAAAAAAGAGGATTGTCCAAATTATATTCTGTTTATGAAGATCTGATACTTTGACTGGTATCGAGGAGGAGGGAAAACACTCGCCGCCATCTGTATATTCTATGTAAAATGTCGTATACAATAAAAGTCACTCCTTCCATAATGATAAGTGTTAGATAGGGCCTAAGTATCGGGATATATCCGCTTATTAGTCGTGGTAGTAAGTTGTGATTGACTATCGAAAAGCATTTCAGTGGGTTAAAAATGGTCCCGACTTTGAATAGACTTTTTACGATACTAACTGAAGGTGATCTTTTGAAATCGAAATCTTTTACGTTTACATATGTAAAATTGCACTCGCCATCTTAAATTTCCAAATTCTGGAGTCTAATATGTGACTGAATTGGATAGCAAAATTAATTTAAAAACTCATCAAAGTTTTTTTAATTATTCCAACTCTTCAAAGTTTAGCACTGAAATAAATCATTTTAGGACTTTAGTTGGGAAGACTTGCCCGTGCAATACAAATTCTAAGAATATTCAATGACTCTTTTTCTGGGAATGCTAATTTAGGCAAGCATAAAATTGAAATTACATATTTACAATTGACATTTTTATTGTTTCGAATTACTACTTTGGACCCATTTTAAAATCTCTCTTAGATTTTGTACTAATCGTGACTCAGAACTTTGGAATCTGAACAACGACTTCGACCCGCTTTAGAAAATCTGGAGCTAGTTTAGTTTCCCATCTAGAACAAAAGTCGGAATTAACCTCAAGATCATCAGTTTTGCTTCCGTTGAGATTCGCCAATTCCGAAAGCTCCAATACTCCCCCATACACCAACATTGCAATCATCGTGCTGCGATGCCCTGCAGGCTGCGAGCCGAGACGGCGCTAAATTTAAACTTGTTTTCCATCGACAGCTGTTGGGCTATATGTTTACGAGCCGTTTGTGGGTCTACGAATCACTTTTATATCCCATCGACATCTCGGATGATCGTCGATTTTCAGTTCGAGAATCGTCGCCTCGGCTTGTCAGTGCTGTTTCAACGGATGTTTTCAAAATAATACTTTTAGATCCAAAAATCGTTTTTTATAGCGGATTTAACGCGATGCATTTGCAGGATATGGCCGTGACGAGTTTACGTTTCCGCATCTGGAATGCACTCAGTTTATGGCCGAATGGATTTCGTTTTCAATAGTGAAATTTTATGGCATAGAAGTGAATGTGTGAATTTCAAGGAATGCTTACCATTGTAGATATGAAAAATATTTTATCGTCAACGTTATATGTTTACTAGTGAAAGGGACCTTATTCGTTTATTAGTTTGTTGATTGTATCTCAAGGAGCTTCGAAAATAAATTGTATGCAACGAATAGAGAGAAAACGAAATTTTAATCAGAGGATAGACGTTCTTACATTAGACCTTAAGTGATCTACCCTAATTAGAATTTTCAAAAAATCGATTTTTTGTTTTTTACATTTTTCGAAAGTGAAAATGAACGTTATGAAGAAGAGGAAGGCATAATGTATGGTTCAGGCATCACTGATTAAAAACAGGTAATATTTTTTCACGATTTTTCTTTGAAATAAGCGTTTTTCTCAAAACAAAGTTTTCCGATGCCTTGTTGATAAAATCGCCGAAACTACTCGACCGATCCTTATGAAATTTTTACAACATATTCTGTAGTGCTACAGTTACAGCGCATATCGAGGTATTTTTGAAATTTTAATTTTAAGTCTTTTTCTTTTCCCAAAAATACTTAAAAAACGGGTTTTTTTTTCGAAAAATGTCTGCCATTTTGCCAATTTTCAAAAAATAAAAAATTCCGATGTGTGCTATAGCTATTAACGTACTAAATCTAACGCCGTTTAATTTTTTTATTTCAGACCATTTATCCCAGAGATTTCATCAACAGCCCGGACAGACCTTTTTTAGGACTTTTTAGGACTTTTTAGGACTTTTTTAAATCATTTTTGTGTATGAAAACTTACTACTAAAATGTAAAAAGAAAAATTTGTTTTATGTATTTCGATAGTGTATTAATATAGTCTAACAACTTTTATATCAATATTTACATTACAAAACTGTTCTTGTAGGATGGTGAAATAATAAAATGGCCATTACGGTTCAGTTATAATTTATATTTTTTATTAGCTAAAGGATTTTTTGCTTAAAAATATATTATTCATGCCCAACGTTTCAACAAATCGACGAGTCCTCTGTCCTATATCGAGGCAACTATTGTTATTCATAACGGATAGATAGTAATGATTAGCATCTATATTTTTCGATATAGTACTGGGTTCACTCTGAAGTTAAAAGAACATTTGAAAAATTAAGTAGTGCATCATCGACAGATTCTTTTATAAAACCCAAATCTGCGATATTGGTAATCGAAGTAAATGGTTCTTATACCTAAAATTAAATTTGGTCTTCTTCACGTTTATAACAGATCTCGATAAATTATACATTATTTTGAAAATTCTCAGGTCGCAAAGTTGTTAATTTTAGCACAATTTGCAATTGATATTGAAGAACTTAATATGATATAGATTTAATAAAATAATTTATAGCTCAAAACGATCAAAGGTGCTGGTCAGATTAAGACAAATCATCGCTGGAATTTGTTTGAAAGTGATTTAACGTTTTAAAAAACTATGTTAACGGTTTCTTAAGAAAAAGACAATTAGTCATTTAGTTTTATCTGCAAAATATACAGAATACTATGCTAGGATTGGGAATTTGCTTATGAAATATCAAAATATGTTTTTAAATGTAGTAGAATTATCTGCCAAAATGTCGTTTCCATAACGATATTTTTTGTTGATTTAACACCTTTATGGTTGTAACTATAATCTATAAAATTCCGTTGAGGACATATTGAAATACTTTCAGTAGTTAAAAAGTAGCTAAATAAACTAAGAATTTTTCTCGGTGTATTAAACATTCGTACTTATCCGTATCTGATGATGATTCAAACACTCATTTACGAACATGGCTACTGCAATTAATTAAAACCGATTTTCAAGACGATGGAAACTTAATTCGGATAGTTATGCTAAAAACGGAACATTTATAGGTTATTAGGTTTGTTTCTTCATTAAAAAGTGATATTTCACAATATAGAAGTCGAAATGGCAGATTTACTTTAGATAATGTCGACCTTGGATCATGATTCACTTTAAGAAATTTAGAGTGTGAACAGGAATTAAATATTAATACAATTATTCTCTACGCTTATATATTTTTCAATAACCTACATGGATTAATAATTTTGAATTTTGAATTATTTGTTAAAATGGCTATATTAAATAAATCAAAGTAAACCTTCCATGGTTAAATTTCAGGAACTAAAGTCTACAATCTAAAAATAGTTATTGAGTGTCTTAAATGTATTATTGTAGCAAAATAAATTATAAAAGACTTTTATTTTTTCGTTGTAGTCATCATCATTAACTGTGACCGAATTTCCTGTTGGTTGCGTAGTACGATGAATGTTTCTAAGTCGTCTAGACACATGGAATTTAAATGGGAATGTATATTCTTTAAATCTCAATAAATATTTTTTATATGTATTAATCTTTCGGAATACATTAGAATAATCGTACAATTATTCTATGTCATTATCTACATTATTTTATAACAAAAATACTATGCTTTTATAAAAACTAATGGATGTATAGTTTTTTTTTTTATTTAAGCAATTTTAATCTCTAACTGAGATTATTTTACTGATCAGTAATGTATTTTTACGAAAATAGGTTACACTTTTTGAAATACTTAAGTAGCGTTTTACATATTTTGGTTGTTGGTGTGCACAATGTAATGTCCGCGGTTAGAGGTAAGTTTTGTTCTAGATTGGAGTAAATATTTATTTGTGGTTGTTTAATTAATGTACATGAAATTCTACAAAGTTTCTTTTTAAATTACCAACAAAAGCAACGTAACTAAATATTCATACTCCCCGCGTATCTATCGAAATCTATTTTTTTTTATAAATAACAATTGTTAAATATGAATCATATTTACTTCCTGAATTTCTTAAATTGAAAATTGCAATATTCACTCTAAAAAGAGTCAAAAGTAATTTCTAAAAAGTAAACATTTTAATTCTTCTTAATCAACGAATGGGCGTGAATCTTGTTTACTCATCAAGAAATTTAGATAGTAAGATTATTTCCAGAATTGACAGAATCTTAGGTTACACGTAGTATCGTATTTAGTAAATTCTGATTTTTAAATCCGATTTTTTTTTTAATGATTTCTCTACGAAAAATATGATTGTTTACTACGATAATGGTAATTATTAAGCAGTTTTTCCCTACAATTGCTTTTAGTGTAGTTATTTTCTAATTGTAATACTATCACAAGTTTATAACATGTTAGAAACACTTCATTACGACTTCACTTTGAAGAATAAGCGAGGGTTATATCTATACTGAAATTTTACTTTGGTAACATTCATTTAATCATATGGACAATTCGAAAAGAAACAAAATTTTATAACATCCCTTTAATCTTTAAAAAAACGTACAGTACCGGCCAAAAGTTCGTGAACGCTCTGAATTTTCAAACTTCAAATACTGCATTGTATCTCGAAACCCTTTGACGAAATTAAAAAAACTCAAAGGATATCTTTTAAAGTACATGGATAAAGCTTTCAATTGGTGTTTTCACTTTTACTTTAGACATTATTATTTCTTAGTTGTCAAGTTTTCAAAATTTTGAATTTTGCAACTTTTTTCTTCCGACTTTTAACGCTGACAAAAACTGTAACAAAATTTTGTAGCAGTTGCCAATTTTTTCATGAATACTACAATTCCAGACCTTCAAAATGAATTTTATAAAAAGTCGCTACAATTTTTCGTTTCAGAGTTATGATTTTTTGACACATTTATATTTTACTTGTTCAGTCGGAATTCTTCGAAAAAAGGCCAAAAGTTCGTGAACATGGAATTTATTAATGTTTCGGGAATCGCTACTAACTAAAATTTATGAAAAAAATACACTTTTTCAATGTTAACTGCAAGTCCATACTCATAAATATAATAAAATGAAATCATGCAAATAAGTGAAATGAACATTAATCTGTCATATTTTGCAGAAAATAACATTTATTTGGATTTAAATAATATTGAATACATATTTTTTTTTTCAAAATTCACGTAACTGAGAAATCAAACAACGAAATTTGAATAACAAATTTAATGTCATAAAAACTTTATAATTAAATATTAAATTTATTATACGCCCAAATGACCCACTTTACTTTTCACTACTGCTTAGGTTCTTGGTCATTCTGTCGACAAAAACGCTATAAATGTCTACGAAACTTGAAAAACAAACGACAAAATGAGGATAACAAAACTATTAGTTATAAACACAAAATAACTATATTTTTTTCATTGTTTGTTTTTCAATTGTTTTTTTACATGATTTCATTTTGTTATATTTTTGGCTTTGTTCACGAACTTCTGACCTTTTTTCGAAAAATTCCGACTCAACAAGTAAAATTTAAAATTTTCAAAAAATCATAACTCTGAAACGAAAAATCATAGCGACTTTTTACAAAATCCATTTTAAAAGTCTCGAATTGTAGTATTCATGAAAAAATTGGCAATTGCTATAAAATTTTGTTATAGTTTTTGTCAGCGTTAAAAGTCGGAAGAAAAAAGTCGCAAAATTAAATATTTTGAAAACTTGACAGCTAAGAAATAATAATGTCTAAAGTAAAAGTGAAAGCACCAATTGAAAGCTTTATCCATGTGCTTTAAAAGATATCCTTTGAGTTTTTTAATATCGTCAAAGGGTTTCGAGGCACAACGCAGTATTTGACAAGTTCGAAAAGTCAGAGAGTTCACGAACTTTTGGTCGGTACTGTATAATTAGAAAAAAAAATATCCAATTTTTTTAAATACTAAAGATTATTTTAATTGTTTTTTTTTTTCCAAAACTGATTTATTAAAATTACTAAAACTGAGACAGAATTTACACTAGTTTATTATTTAAAATAATTATGTTATAACCTCCATGCTGTCAAACATTGAGAAATCGGTATAAATAAAATTGTAAAAATAGTTGTCATTTATTTTCAAAATTGCCTTTTTGAATGAGATAGTTAAAATTCTCCAATTTTCGGATCAATTATTTTAAATTTCGAATTATCGACCCGTTAGTTAAATTTTTATGGATTGAAAAATGTATCAAAATTTAAAAATGCTTGTACTTAGAAGACTGATTATATATCATTTTCTTTTGTATTATCAAAATGGCGTCTTTCAAAATGGTGTCTTTCAAAATGGCGTCTACATTACATTATTCACATGAATTTTCTTACAAATCTCTTTATTATAACTCTATTTCAACCAGGAATATTGAAATTGATGTTACATTACAATAAATTCTCTGTAATTAAGTTCTTTTTTATTCATAAAGACATTTTCAATAAACGATTTACTTAACCTTTATGAAAATGTGCAACTTGCGTGTACTAGCAAAAATTATGAATGAATAAACTCTAATCGAATGACGTGATAAAACATAATGGAATGCAAGAAAGTAATGTTTTCACGTTTTCATACTTGTACTCGCATTACTAAATTGATCGTTTGCAGATGGTAAACATAAAAAAATTGCTAAAGTAACACTTACACGATTAGATTAATCTAAGATGTCATTATCGAGATCGCAGTTTATACTCGTATAAAATAATTGCTGGCCGCCGGCACGCATATAAGGTGCATATCTCGATTGCCTGGAAGCATTTTCTTTAATCCGCACGTACGAAGATTTCTTGAATACTACATAACTTTATGCTACTAATAAACTTATAATTAGTACAGATCGATTTCTGAGTAGAATAAATCATGGGATGTCAATTCGCCTGGAGATCCGAGGGATTTACTACCTGCCGACTATTTATTGCCGGCGGAAATTCGCACTTTTATTTCTGGTAATTAATAGTCCAGATTTATGACGAAAACGACATTATTTCTTGAAAAATGTTCATTTTTTTAAGACCAAAGGGAATTGATTTTGGACATTTTCTAACAGTCTTTTTGAAACTGTCGCCGCACCTAATAAAACTATTTTATTTTTTTCAGATCCAGATACTTTCATCGAGGTCTATTTCTGTATTCAAAACCCCCTGGCGTCTCGTTTAAAAATACTGTCTTACTGAAAATCGCTATGATTCCAAGGTGCGACAGCACGCGAAAAAAAGTGGCGATAAATTGCGGCAATTTAAGTCTGGGCTTTGGTCACGGAGAAATGACGATGGGGTGGTCGACTGATAGACGAGGATGGAGAAGTATTTTTAAATCTAGATTTATGTAACGTTTTTCGCAATTTTTTCCTATGCTATTTTACAATTACAGTCTCCTACGCGTTTTTATACGTCAAGGACGGAGATTTAACGCGTTAAATTCAAACATTTTAACCGGGGCGACAAATCATATGGTTAAATAACTAAGTCTAACGCGTAAGAATTCTGACAAACGTTAAGTAGATAAATATATTCGAGTGCGTAACGAATTTCTTGCTTAAATGATAGGAATGATTTATTTCTGGTGTATTATTTAGAATGTGTAACGGCTACCTACTGTTTATTAAAATTTCAAACATTCTGAAAGCGATAATTCATATATATCATTTCAAAACAATTTAACGTTCTTAGACTTTGCTTGTATTTAAAGTTACATTTTGAAAGGTTCGGATTAAAATGTAGTACAAATATGTGCAACATATTAAAATAAAATGCGAAATCGCAATTAGATTTTTCGATTCAGGGGGCGTAAAATGACTATTCTACGCCTCCTTTTGGGAGCGTGAAATAAAAACAGTCTGAAAATACCCGACTTTTCGAAAAAAACCCTATAATACGCTTCCTCATAATTTTCTACATTACAATACATTATGATAATGCTGGGAGGCAATAGAAAACGACAATTGTTATAAATAAACTCGCAGTAGCGTGGTATTACACCAATTTTGCATTATTAACATAAACATTACTGATTGAAAAATAAACTCGCTATAAGTCTGTGTTGCGCATCGCAGTGATTCGTAAACATCTTTAACTTGTGTGATAGAATGAATGGTCATTTTACTCCGCCTAAATCGAAAAATATGATTTGCACCACGGGCCTAAAACGACCATTTCACGCCCTTGGTGCAAAAAGTACTATGCGAATTTTTGTCTTACAGTGATTTCCAATATTACAAAGTAATGTATGCGACAGTAACATTGGTGTAAATATTTCTTCGTTTCGTATTGCATATTCATTAAGTTTTCAGGAATTTTGGACTTTTTAGTAGCATGTTTCATATATCTGATGAAAGAAGGGAACATAATGTTTTCTATCTTTTTCTAAATACCGATACTAAAGTTGTTTAACGAATGCTTCATAAAATCCAACAAAGAAATTTTTGTTGCTTTCATCCAGACTGAATTAATTGTTGATGTAGTGGAGCGAAAAAGTGAAATTTTTTCATTCAGAAAGGGAATATATACCAAAACATATTCAAATTTACTCATTTTTTGTTGTAGAATTATTTTATTTATTTAATACTAACATGAGGATCACGAACGTCGTTTTCATATGTTTTTTATTTTTTTTCGTTCAAATATAACAATAAAATTAAAAAAATATGTATATCAAGGCTGCTTTTTTTGGAACTTTTTCGTGTGTATAATGACAATTGCAGAATTTAAACAAATTTTTTTAAATATAATTTTTGAGAAAAATTAAATACATTTAAGTATTTTTTTTTAATACATTCAACATACAGCCTTCCGGAAAATCCAAAATTTAATTTTTTCGCTCCATTTTAGTATGCATTCAGTAACTTTCTGAAATAAAAATATTCGATAGGTTTTTACATTTTTTCTCAAATTTTGAAGGGCCCAAATTTTCTGTTATGAATTCTGCGGTACCAATTAAGTCTTTGAAGTAAGATTTTAAATGACAAACGGCGGATTCAATGGATATGCAAACTTCAAATAGATGTTTACATTTTTGTCATTGTCTTTGTCCTTTTAAAAATTCTTTTAAATTTAATGCATATGTTTCCTTTATTATTACATACCTGTTTTTTTCTGTAATACTATTCGTTACTATTTTAATTTTAATAAATAACGATCGAGTCCACAAATCCTTACATGTTAAATTTTATAAGAAGCTATTATAACTTTTCTAAAACACATGTCGCCTAAAAGGTTGACATTTACGTGACGATCAAGAGATTAGGAATTAATAAAAAAATTCTAAATTTGCATTATTTTCACTTATTTCAAGAAATTCTTTTTTATTTCATTGCTGAAAGACACCAGTCAACGATTGAGATCCTCTGGTCGGAATGACCATGATCTACCATATGAATCACACGGAAGAAATCACGTAACTTCTTATTTTTGGCATGCAAAAATAAGAATGAAAAAAAAATCATCGTACTTTTCCACAATATTTCGAGCGCAGTCGGTGAATCAGAAAACTAGGCCGAGACGAACTTGTTACATAACAAAAAATAAAATAAACTTAAAATACTCTTCCTGTGTAATCTTTGAAAGACGAAGGCGTTTGGTGCCTCAGCATTCTTGAACGTGAGCTATATTATACACAAGAGGAGTGCGATATACAATTTGAACAGTAAATTCCAGTTTAGGTTTTTTAATGATGAACAGCTGTATTTTGGGAAAGATGCTGTTACAATCTTTGATACATTGTTGAGATATTGTTGTCAATTTAAAATCTATCAATATTTATAAAGTATGAGGAGTTATGTATACTTTTAGTGTGAAAAATAGAAATCATTTTTTATGTACGTTTTTTAAGAAAAAAATTACGTAAAGAGAATGAATTTTCGATCTACCTAAATCAGTGTCGTTAGACCATTTCAAATATATTTTATGAGGTAACATTTGGATAATGTGTTAATGTAGGCTGTTGATGCAAAACATGTAAAAATATCTGAATTTAATATTTTAAAAAAATTATTTTCTTGATTTTAGAAACACTCTTGTAATGAATCTGCAGTTTATTATTTTCGTTCACTAGTTTCATTCTCCATGAGGTGGTGATGTTGGAATAATATCATTCCCAAAATTTCATTGTCGGGGACATTGAGAATTGTGTGACAACATCATCTTCCGTCCTTTTTCAGAAGTTTCAGATTCGGTGATAAGTTTCTAAATTGTTTCTAAATGCACTTTATGTTATGTGTTTTACCATTATTTTTGGAAAATGTTTTGAAGTTTATATGCACATTCATGGCTACACGAACATGCAATGTGTTATTAACTATGTGGGTATTTTTAATGTATACCATTTGTGAGGCAACAAATATGGAGAGTTGTGAGACACTATGTTTTTGCACTTTTAAGCATCTTTGATATGCATTTTGCAATGTTCATACATTTCTTTAATATTCTGTGAAACTTTAGAATGAATTTGAAAGTTTGCATGATTATTTTTTTTTTTTTTTTTCAAGATTTCAATCGATTTGTGCAAGTTTGCCAATTTACATGCTTAATAGTATACATGTATTCTCTGAAATCGGATTATCTGCAATGCATATTCATACGAGTATTTCATAAAAATTGTCTCATTTTTCTTACTTTCCACCTTCAATACCATCAGTGATATCGAAAAATTAAAGAAGTCCTACTCTTAGTGTTGATCCAAAGTTTAGTCATTTTCGATAATGTGTAATATTTTGATTTTGGCGATTTTTAAGTAGTTCAATCTCCCCTAGTATTTATATTATTTAAATTATGAAAAATTAACTGCCACATGCTATAACATTATTAGACTCCATCATTAAATAGAGATCTTCCAATAGAAATTTTGATATATGAGCAGACCCTCATCAAGATTCAATAAAGCATCCCTTCACCCCTTAACTGTCACGAGAATTTCAAAAAAAATGCCTAAAATGCAAAAAAAGAAATTAGTTACATTTTACTTTAACTTAGTGCATAGGGGTATTTTGGGACGCTGATTACGAATTTGAAGTTGGATTTTGAAAATTCTTAAACCAAAATGGTATTAAACAAAACCAAATTAGTAGCCGTCATTTTAAATTTTCAAAAGATATCAGATTTGTAATCAGCAACCTCGAAAACTCCCGAGTAACAAGTTTCAAGCAGAACCGTTAGATTTTTCAAAAAAGTGTCCGCCATATTGAATTTCCAAAATTTGACCTTAGATTCGTAATCAGCGTTCCCGAAAACCCCCGAGTAATAAATTTCAAGAGGTTTTACAAACTTTTTATGCATACATTGATTGAACACTTCATGACTAAGATTTTACAAAAATTGTAAAAAACTATTGTGATATATTATTGTTGACACAGCGATTATGAAACTAGACAACGCCATCACATTCAGTATACCTTAGACTGTCAAGAAATGAATTTGGTTTTATTTTACATAAATTCCAGAATTTGTTATTCTACTTTACATCATGACAAAGATTTGCTTTTTTCTGGCAGCCTTGATCTTCGTCATTGGCAGTCAAAGGGTTTGTCAAGAATTTGGGAGTGTTATTTTATTATGACCAAGTCAATATTAAATAAGGCATCAGGAATTCGTCATTAGTCCCTGATGATCCAACTTATATTTTCCGCTATTATATTCGATTAACGTCAAAACTACTTCATAACATGTAAAAGTGACGCAATCATTTTTAACTATATGTTTAATATAAATCTTTGAGACTGTAAGATAGCAATATAATCATAAATAATATATAACGTTCTCTCCCCTGCAAATAATTGAAAACTAGAGGTTAATTAGTTACTTAACTATAAAATTCAAAAAATTATTGAGTTTTTCCAAAACTATTGTAAAATTACAGATTAAATCAATTTTTGTTTTATTACCTTGAGTGGATTGGTAAACATTTTAGAAATTCCTGAAAAAGATTAAGTCCTAATCAAATGTTACATTCTTGACCACGTTCTGATATATATTCAGGCATGAAGACTCAAGCATCCTGATCAGAACCTGATGTATCTGGAATAGAAATATTGGTATCTTCCTAGGCTTTGATCAGATTGCCTCAATGTATATCAGTAACTGATCAGCAATGCAGCACTTGATCACATTGCCTGCATATAGATCAATATCTGATCAGAAATGTATAGTTTGATTGGTTCAGGATATGATCAGGCTCCTTGACGTTAGCCCTGCTCAGGTTTTTATCAGGCATCACTAACATTCTCCTTGATGCAAGATAATAAAAAAAATCGTTTGATCATCCAAACATGATAACAAAGAAAACTATCATGTATCGAAATTTCACTGTTTGCATCAGAGTTTCTAATTTCTTGATATTGTCCTTAAAAATGTGTTGAAATGGTTGTGAAGTCATCGTTAGGCGATAACTATGAATACTAGTTTATTGATCAGGTGTCACTTATGAATTCATAATACAACATGTATATTAAGTCTTGGTCTAGGCCTGATCAGATAGTAATCAGGCTCATTTTATAAGTGTGATACCACTACCGGACCAGAACCTGATCAATATTCAGACAGCTGACTTAATTTCTTCATATTGTCTTCAAAAATGTGTTGAAATGGTTGTGAAGTCATCGTTAGGCGATAACTATGAATACCAGTTTAATGATCAGGTGTCACTTATGAATTTTTGATAAGACCTGTATATTAAGTCTTGGTTAAGGCCTGATCACATAGTAATCAGGCGCATATTATAAGTGTTATATCACTACGGGACCAGAACCTGATCAATACTCGGGCAGCCTGATAATATCTGCTTGTGATATTTAGGCTATAACTCAGCGACCTGATCAGGGTCTGACTATTATCGATGTACATTGTGGTATCGGATCCGCATGTTAAATCGTGCTACCAGATCAGGTCTTGATCATTAATCAGGCGTCAGTCAGCAATACCACAACAACCAACCGGAAAGTGCAAGCTTTCTCAACTACCGCAAGCTTTCGAGTTGTAGCAAACGAGTCGGCCCAATTGCGCGACCCAGTTAAATTCTTGATCCATCGTGGTGGCTGAACCGCGTCCGGCACACGTGGAAAAACAGCCGGTCCAGAAAGCACGTGCGGCCGTACATGAGGGGCGCGTAACCGCATGCAGATAAGGGGGTGAATAACCCGGGATAAAAATATAATACGCCGAGAGTTGCAGCGAGGAGAGATCGACGACTACTTGGACGAACTCGCCATCAGATCGGAATTCGCAGCGCGCCGTGGCTACGTCCAAGTGTCGCGGAATGAATGACCCAGAGATAAAACGGCTGTTCCTAATTAAGACTGACTTTTCGCTGAATGTGCCGTCCCACTTTCGCCTAGTGGTGGTTGCAACGAAAACCTACGGGTTTACAATTCTAAAAAGACATCTTGGAGGACTGCTGCGACACACTTGCCGCGGGTCTCTTGCCGATCGACAATTTCAATAGTGTTTCGCGTTGAATATTTATCGGCGGTTTACCCTCAAAATTCACTTTAATACCTTTTACGCAAGTTGCCTTAAACGACAGTTTTCCTAAATGCGACGATGGAGAATGTTTACAAAATCGACTTTTAGTTGTTCCTTAGAGTATGTAGAATGGTACCAGTTTCGAGAAAGATTTTTGCATTTAGTTAGAAAAGTCGACCGTTTAGGTTCAAGTGTAACGCAACATCGTCTTTAGAGGGGGTTTGGCGCACTGACAGACTTTTAATAGCATTATTTGTTTTACATTAAGAAAAAGGTGTCTACAGTTTGGTCAGGACAACTAAATGAGAAGGCTACCGGTTAGCGATTTAATATTTAGTTGGTCAGGCTGTACATAAATGGTCAAATTTAATTAACACATGTACTGAATAAAAAATTTACTAAAATCAAGTATACTGATTTACTTGCTTTTCATTAAATCGAGTATATATTTACTTAAATTAAATAAAGATTCATTTCCCTCCACCAAGTAAATCGGTTAAAAATTTAGGTTAGTTCAAGTAAATATTCTTTTATATTTTTCTATTTTCAAATAAATTATTTATTTCCAGGTATGAAACAGCTTAATTTAAAATGAAAAGCGAATTTGAAATAAATACGTTTTTTATTCATAAACCGCAGTATTACTTAAAATAGGTAAGAATCGTTGGAAAGTATTTCAAATTTTCGCGCTTTAGAGCCTGCGTGGAAATAAGGTAATAAATCGCGAAAGCGCCACTAGATGGCTTCGAATCGGAGTCAATATTTTCGCAAGAGACAAGAATGTCTTTCTTACATTATTCAAACAAACGATAGAAAAATTGTTTATAGAGCATATCGAATATATGTATGTATGAATGTGTGTTTGTTATTAAAATTAGGAATATGATTTATTTCTGTTCTTTCGCCTCTATCTTTTCTCTCTATTTACGACGACTCTCTTAATAAATAAGAGGTGTACTGTAAACAGAGATCCAATGACACGAAAGAAAATATAAATTTTGTATTTATTTCGTAAATATTTTGTTAACTCTGATATTAATTTACTTAACTGAAGTAAACATTTAATGAACCGAATTAATTGAATTTTTCTAACCAATACATTTTACATAAATAAGTAAAGTATCTTTGTAAAGATTTTATCGATTTTAGGAAAAATTTTATTCAATTTAATAATTACTTCCATGAAGAAATTCATAGAAAAGAATATTTGCTTGCGACTATTCAAATACGTTATTTACTTGTTTCAAGTAAATTTTACTTGGATTTAGACATTTTTTTCATACGATCACGGACTAATGTTGAATAGTATTCAATTCTTTTTCATTGAATCTGAAGTTATTTAGTTGAATGTACTACCTATGAAATAAATGTAGTGAATAAGGCCATCATCAAGCCATGATCAAGTTACCTAAATACAGATCAGCCCTGATCACATTGCTGAAAAATACATCAGGGTCTGATCAAAACACCTGATATTAGACCAAGGTTAGGTATTTCTATATAGAAATTTTCGCCCTTGTTGCATAATATACTGTTACGCACTTGTATAGAAAATTGCTATTAATAAAAATTACACATATTTCTCGAATTTTGAATTTAAATAATTACACCCTCCGACACTGATTTTGCATTTACTAAGTGAGTTTCAAAAACTTTTTTTGGTGCTGCAAACAATGGTGTAGAAGAAATTTTCCTATTACGTCTCAATTTAAAGAAAAGTGAGGTTAAATATCACAAATATTTCGATTTTTAGTATATTTCCCATGGTTTTGCATCTAACCTTACTTTTGTCGAAAATCCACAGTAAGTGGAAAATTCTGCAAATGCCATCGTTTTTAGCACCAAAAAAATACATCGGAATTCATACTTTGTTTGTCAAAGGCAAACGAAAACTACAATTTAATCGGTGGTGTTAACAAGAAGAAAATTATAATTACTTGTTATTTTTTCAATTTATTATAATAAAATATTAATTTTAACATATGTTTTAATGTTTCTTATCTAACCGATTTTCGCTATTAGGATTAGTATATACAGATAAATAAAATAAAGAAAAAATAAATAATGAAAAATCGTCCGAAGACGGAATCGAACCTAGCTACAGTGCACTTGAATGAAGTTCAACCCAAAAGTCATTACCCCTTCCAGTTTCCTTTTATCCTTTTGGTAATATCTTATGAGCATTTTAAGATGAAAATAAAAATAATCGGTGCAGGGAACGTGAAATTATATCGAGTTTTAACATTTAAGAATATACTCAACACTTCAGATTCTTTCCTGAGGTTTATTTTTGTCGTCATAGAAGTAATGTTAGCTTTCTCTTTTATTTTCAGGCCTTTTTTTAGAGTAACAAATATTCAAAATGACAAATAGTCAATTAAGGAATATTTTCAACTTCTTGGCAGAAAAATACCAATTTCATGCTTTTTATAATTCAAATAAAACCGTTCTATTTTGTATCTTACAATTTGTCTAGTTCAAATTTCTTTAAACTAAATGATCATCATCAACTTTCAGTTTGAAAGACTCTCAATGTCTTATGACAATTTTTAATATTACCTCCTTTTTATCCTAAAATTTATGCAAGTGTTACATTCAAATAGCCTTCGGAAACAATGAATATAAACAAGGATGACGTAAAGAATAAAACTAATGGTTGAAGAATAAAGATTATGAATAATAATGGAAAATCATGATATAACAAATGCTTTTACTATGCGCTATTAATATACATTGAATGAAAAATAAAAATTTCTGGCTCATTTTTTAAATATGAATGAAGTATGGAGACAAATTCATGTTGTACTCCAGTCCATAGAAATGCGGTAAACTTGCTATTTAACATTGAGTATTTAATTAAAAAGAAAAACATCAAAGGTCATACTTTTTAATTACTGATTACGTTAAATACCTAAAAATTCAGAAAAAATGGTGAAAAGTAAAAAAATGTCCAATCAACCAATCGATGCAACTTCATAATTACCATCTATAGTATCAATATCTAGCAGAAGAAATCTAGCAGTATATTTTATACTATTTATTTACCGTTGTAATATGTTTGTCTGATTATTGCAACATAGTAATTTAAGCGCAGGCAGATCGCAAGAAATGAAAGAGAAATCCAGCAGTGATTTATTAGTTCAGATTAATTAAATGTATTATAATTAATTGTAACTTCTACATAAATACGTTTAGAAACGTCGAATGGCACGAATTAATCCAAGTAATCTTGGGTTCAATTACTATCTTTTCAGTTAGTCATTACCGATGTACATCGGGACCCCCGCGGTTCACGGTTTACTTTACGAGCATTAAACCGGTATTAATGAAATGCTCTGTATCTCCAATAAGCTGATTCTATTTATCCAACATACGTAAAAAAGAACGCATTAATGAAATACACTTTTCAAGCTATCAGAAGCAATAAAGTCATCGCGTATATATCATCCAACAAGTCAGCAAGTTTTCTTATCACACTTTACTTATTATTCATACAGCTAGTTAACAGTTTCTTAAAAACATTTCACAGCAATGTTTATTATACTTATATTAAAATTAACGTGTAAACATGTAATTCGCACGGAAATTAGGAATTAAGGAGTGATATATTACACCGAGTTAACGTACTAGTTAAATATGCGCCAACAACAACAAATATTACAAAATACTACTGTAAGTAATATGTAGTACCACTACAAGTATAATTATGGGGTGCAGGTCGAAAAACCGACAAATCAAAAAGCCGACAGGTCAAAAAACCGACAGTCGAAAAGCCGACAGTCAAAAAGCCGACACATAAAAATATAGACACATGGACAAGCACAGTAATTTTTTTTTTGTCGGTTTTTTGAGTGTCGGCTTTTCGATTGTCGGTTTTTTGGCTGTCGGTATTTTGACCTGTCGGCTTTGTGATTTGTCGGTTTTTCAACCCGCACCCTAATTATGTAAACCAAACAAAAAATGTCTGAAAATAGTAACCAGTCAAGTCTGGCAGAAGTATCGTTAAACTTGTGTGACACATTGTACTTGATGTCTCAATCGAAAAGTAATGCTATAGTATCGCGGAAGTATTGCAAATAGCAAATTAAATGAACAAATTTAATCGATTCATAAACTTAAGTAATTTATAATTTAAACAATGTATATAAATCGCAAATATATTTAAAAAAAATTATTTGTCTTCGTTGGGACTCGAACCCGGGTCTGATTCTCGTTAAGCGCGTAACTATTGCTTGCCACAGCTGACATTGCATATTATGTAAAAGAGTGGTCGAGTGATCCTTACAACCGATTTCGAATCCTAGCGCAACCAACTTGTTATACTATAATTATTTTTATAATTAATATTTTAATTTATTTGCGGTTGTATGGGAATTTAAAAATAAATAAAATTGTCTGAAATTCAAATTACATAAGTTTGTTAATTTGTATACTTTTTATTTTAATCTTATATCTGCAATATAGGTATGCTATGTATTCGTGATTCTAAGAATACTGTCAGATTCGTAGGGCAACAAGTATCGCGTCAAGTATCGCATTTGTAGGTTAACGGTACTTCAGACGCGAAAATTGGTGCGATATAACAGTGAGACTTCTTTTTTTAATCGGGTATTATAGACAACGTATAGAAAACAAAAAATTAAACTTTTTTCCAGCATTGAGAGGTGGCTTAAAGCAGTTAAAGTTTTTCATTTGGCTAATTCCATAAGCAAAGGAAAAAAAAGGTCATTTTACAAAACAAGTAATGAATTTTAATCTCATTTGTTGGTTTTCAAGATCCCTGCGAAATCGAGGAATTGTTTTTAACTTGGGATGTTGATTTGAACTAACATTTCACGGTAACGAACATAAAATGAAAACTCAGTCTGTATTAACTCTGATAGATCGTAATTTAATAATTTCTTAAACTTTTCATATTTCTTATAATCATAATATTTAGGACATTAAATGCACGAGGAATAATTTTGAATATCTGGTATATTACTAATTAAAATGTATTTATTTGTAATGCCTATGTTACTGGCAATTATCTTTATGTGAATCGTTAATATCTCGCCTACAATTTGCTCATAAAATAAATTTATAGTAAATAACCGAATGAATTTAACATTTTCATACAAAGAATAAATTAGCAATAACTCATGTCCCTTTGGCAATTTTAATTTTACTGCTGTCGACGTATTGTTCTTATAAATAGATGAGAGTGGAATATCACGATGCTGGGTCAAGCTAATGAATTCTAGACAATTCTAAAGAAACATCTCAAATTAATTTTACTAGATTCGCAAATTAATAAACATTGTGAGTGGTTGGCTGATGCCAAGTTCCATTGTTGTGGCGTCATTAGCATGAAGCACTTACGTACCTGACATTGATTTTTCAAAATAATTTTTAAGGCTTTTCATGTATTAAAGTGTAATATTAAAAAAGGTTATAAATTTAATAATATGCAGACTCTTTGAAACAATAAAATAGAGAATGAGAAAAATGAAGTTTTGGTTTAAAAGAAAAGTATATATTATTTCCATCAGAACTAATTGTCTTTAGAGGACTATTAACTATTGATTAAATTTAATTTATGTTATAAAATTACTGTTTCATTAGAAGCATTTGCAGTTGACTTTTCATTAAAATACATTAATATATTTCGTTTATGAATTCGATTTTTTATGTATTACATTACAAAAGTGTACAAAAACTGAATAATGTGCTTATGTATATCTAAGAGAATTTGCTAGAAAGTTGTGTTTGTGTAACATGGAAATTCATACAATTTGCTTCCAATGCTTGTAGCACGTGTTTAATGTCTTTCAGCGTTTAGCAAAGTTTAACTGAGTTTTCAATTGAATATTGTGAAAAAAATGTTAATTTTAAGAGCGATTTTTCGATTTTCCTGACAAGTTTTTTTTATTTTTATTAATGTTTCGATGAAACCTAATAATTTTTTTTTTGCTCATTCAGATCTGATAAACTGGATCATTTTAGAACATTAATTTATAATTTTTCCTTAGAACAAATGTAGTAGTTATTAATATATGTAGTATTTTAAAATTAAATTAGTGTTTACAATGTTATATATTAGTGTTTATATAAACATTACGGCAAACGATCTCCTGATATTTCCGGATTTTTCATTCTCCTTAAATTTGTATCGAATTTTCTCGATCTCTCTCTCCACCTTACTCGATATCCATCGATCTTTCTAGATTTCACTAGCCATCTATCGCGATAATTACCGACTATGTCTATCTATTAGTTATATTTTCGTTTTCTAGTCCAGAACAGATTCTATACATTCGGATACTTTTGAAAATTTAAATAACAAAATGTGTTCTAGAGATTTTACTAGATCGTGTTCCTTGAAGAAAAATTACTAGAATAAGAATAACAATACTTTTCACTTAATAAAAATATTACAAAGAATACTATTGGTTTTCCATTTTTCACTGATTTTAAAAACGTGATTTTTATGTAAATAAATGATGGTCATGATACCCAAGTGATCTGAAGATTTTTTCAGCCAGCTTTAAAATTGCGTGGCCTTCAAAAATATACCATTAAGGAGTGTTGTTCTTGAATGTATCAATACCGACCCTCTAAAATGACTAAGATATAAGATGTTAAGTAATAATAAGTATAAATAACACAAAAGTGTCTATATACATATTAAACGATTAATGTCTTTGATGAAAATCCCTAATGATTTACACGATCAAACAACAGGAAATGGTGAAAATTACGCAGTAAGGGGAGGACGATAACTTTTGTCGTTTTTCGAGTACATAACCTCAAATATCTCAAAATTCTAATGGACTTCGGATTCAGATTCTACGCACAAAAGCCCACAAAAAATGATCCACAGCTTTCTAATAACAAAACCAAGTTAACCTCTGAAATCAATGAATATTCACTGTTTCAAATTGAAAGATATAATTTCAATAAAGAGTGAGCATTGCTTTAATAGTCTAGCCAAATTTTTCTGATTCTATTTTTAAGAGGAAAATAAAACATTATGGTACTAGTGCGTGAAATGGCTCATTTACGCACAAGTAGCATTCCGTATCTTTGGTAGACGAATGCGTAAATTGCGATTTTACACAGACTTTTCCGTTCGTAAAATAAATGTAGTAATTACAAGTAATAAAACATTTTATATGCACCCTCAAGTTTCGAAGATCAACACCCTTTCATTGATTTTCGTGTCCATCATTCCATTAAATGGATTAATAATTACTTCAACATGATATAGTCTACAAAGTTCGCGTATGAGTTTTCTGTTGGCATAGTCATTTAAATGCGTTCTAAAATCAAAATAGCAGATTTTAATAAAAAAAAACTTTTTACGAAAATTTAAAAATCTTTTTTTTTGTTCTGTGATTTTGTTTGAAACTGCAAATGCAATAATTCAATGAAAAGTTTATAGGTGCTGGTTATAAGGGAACAACTTTTGAATCAAATTTTTGTAACAAATTATATAACTTTTCAAAGTCGATGTTCACTAATACGAAATTTAAATAGCAATATAAAAAATTGCCAATATGGCCAATAAAAATTCTGAAAAATTGATTTTGTTAAAAATTTTTGTACACCGATATATTCATCAGGGTTTTCACATTTTCGTCAGTTAGTCGGTATTGAAAAAGTTTGTTTAGTAAACAGAATTTCGTAATAGTTTTCGTTATTGTCCTAATCATTTTTACAAATTACAGTAATAGAAAAATGCATACTGGCATTGGTCATTTCCTTTTTATCAGTATATATGTTATTACAAATTTTGTAAGGGTTAGAGTGCTTTCAAAGAAAAAACAAAAATCCCGGTATAATTTTGAATAATTTTATGCATTTTAGTTGTGAAACCTTGAATCATTTTCATTTCTCTTTAAATTGCTTGAGTGATAGTTACTCGTTGTGGAGTGCAAATTGAGCTACTCAAGTAAAAAATCACTCTGTGTGGCGATAAAATTCTGTTATTAGTGTGGCTCAATTTTCACTCCATAAAAAGTGAATTCTCGCTCCAATCACATCAGAAATTATTTTTGATATGAAAAAATCATAAAAATAAAAAATGGCAGTGATTGTTGTTTTTCTCTATTCAAATGTGCCATTTTTGTTTTATAAGTCATTTAAATTCAATTTTGACAACAACAATGGAAAAGATACACTCGAAAATAGGTTCATTTTTAGTCATAATTAATCCATTTTCCACTTTAGAATGAAGATGTGTTTCCGGGATTTAATGGACTTCAACTACACTCCATCTATTGCAGTAGCAGTTGAAAAGTAATCAAATGAACTAAGAATATAGTTAGAACAATTTTCAAATTTATTGATTTAATAACAAAAAATCATTACTGTTTTCTAATTAGTCTCATAATTTTAACGACTAATAGTCCAGTAGCTGGCAGACTTTTTGGTGACTGATTTTTTCACTACAAACAATTTTGTTACGTATATTTGTGATATCTACTAAATATATGCAATCGGCAAAACCGAATGTAGAGGAACACAAAGCGCATAGATATTTTTCTATTTTAATTATTATCCGACAGCAGATTTGTATGTATTAAATTGTTGGACATTATAGTTGGACACTCTTATTAATGATGAGTTCCTAGACAAAAATCAGCTGGATGTAAACATCATGAACAAAATGTAACAATTTAAAACCGGACACGGCGTCAATTTTTAGACTACTTGGTCCTCCTAATATTGTCAGAAATTAAAATATTAACTTGAGGAAAATTTTTCATTTTTATTGTAAACAAATTTTAAAACTTAGTTAATTTCAGTGAACTCTGAGTCTCTTCAACAGATTGTCCCATCTATTCAACTTGCCACACATGATCATAATAACACGTGAAAAAAATTTTAGCTATAAGGAAATGAGTCACCAAAAAGTCTACGAGCTCCTGGACTACAATTACTAACTGCATTAAAAGTGACAGAATCAGTTACAATTAAGACCTACTCAATATGTTAGTCTAACTTGCCGGTTACCAGCCGATAGGTGGTAAAATAGGTCTATACAAATGAATTCCAATGGATTACTAAATTCAGACCTAACAAAATTCAATGTGTCTAGTAAGTTTACGACCTGCCTGACAGGCAACGATTGACATAATACACATTAGCTGATACACCAATAAAAGAAAGCTAACAACGTCTTCAAATACACTTGTATATAGTTGTTATTAGAACAAACAATAAGTGGTGATAGTGATTATTATTTCCGTCGATTGTGCTATGATATCTGAACGTACTAAATCAAACTCTTGCCATCAATTTTAAATGTTCAATCATTAACCACATATTATTGCCATTAAAGTGATCAAAGCAAACATGACAACATGCATTACAAAATCCACACATACACAAATCAGGGTAGGAATAAAAACCACTGTTCCATAGACAGATTGAAAACGTCAAACATTTTATTTGTTAATTTGAGTTAGTTTCACATAAAAACGTCAACGATTCCATCGTAAACACAGCAATGACAACAATTGGCAAAATTAATTATTATTTGACGATCGATCCTGACAGAATCTAGCCAAAAGCTGCGTACCGTCACAGTGTTTGCAGCGCTTCGCCCTCGGCTCAGGCATTCTGTGGTGACCTCGAGACCTCACCGATGTTCCATCGCCCCTCACCCTCACTTTCCACTTTTTCCCAAGACGCTGCAACTTCTACCGGTCACTAAAGTCACCTCTCTTCCGGCTCGGAGCAAAAAAGATCTGCGATTCCAGCGGCGACACTGAAACCACCCAGTCAGTGCACTTTTTTCCCAAGTTGCGATGCTCCAATTTGGAAAGCCGGCCTGGTACGTTGCGCGTGATCCAATTAGATTCATTCGTCCCCAGGACTGAAACTTCAAACTAAAGTCGCTCGAGAGATGCTGGATCGCCCAGGATACCAATTGGTATTTGCGGAATCCAACGGGAAAACACGTGTTTGAACAGTTACGCGGATCGTTGGTTCGCGTCGGACTGGTTGACGTTTTATATCATCTGTTCCGCGAGATGTTTTGCCGCATCATTAGAAGCATCTGTCATTAACTAGGTGACAATGAGGTATTGTCTGGTCCCTGAATAATTAAAAAAGAATCACCGCGACGATTATCGAATTTCCCGTCGGTGGTCTCTTGTAAAACGACTTAGCTCGAGGAATGCACTTTTCTCGTTGATGGAATGATTGGCCTATCTCTATCTCTCCGGTTACGCTCAAACATCGAGCGCGGTCGAACTGTGGCACTTTTCATCTCGGCCGGTTCATTCGCGCACTGCACTTTGATTGATGCACCCCTACATGTTTGGAAACTTACCGATCGATACGTGTTTTAATTAATATTTTCTTTGGCTCGAAAGCAACAAGATTGGTGCCGGTTCCATTAGTAAACCTTGAACTTCTATCTTGATCTTCCACTGATCAATATACTAACAAATATTAAAACAACTAACTTTTTCTTAACTCCTATTACGGATATCTACAATTTGGACTATGTATGGTCCGACATATTGTTAATTTGTCACCATCCGGAATTTTCAAACGCGTCGTAGTTTGAAACGGACTTCCTTTTTAGGTTAACCGAGTTCGTTCACACACACGTCGCGAGGAAACTTCAGACGAAGCCGAAGACGTCGCGGCAGCGTCTTGCAGCCATGTCAGAGACGTACTGACGGACCGTCGACGCCGGGACGCTTTCGGCTTCGGTCGAACTCGGTCCACCCTCTCGGCAGTTTTCGGTCCACCTTGGCACCCGGCCAGATGTGAAAATCACGCATAAGATGTGTAACTGCAAGATGAAAACAACTGTTTCCCGATGTCGTTTAGGGCTGAGGATTTTTCGAGCCGCCCGACGTCATTTACGCCGTCGGCCGCTAAATGTCGCGGCGTTATCATTTTATTTCGACGCCGGAAAAGCAGCTTTCCACCGTCCTCATCCGACCTTGTTCCAATTCCTCGTCTAATCTTATCTCGAAACCGAAATGCGTTTTCGCACGTTCCTCGTTTCACAAGATTCCCGCAAGATTGATCGCGTTAATCAATTAGGAGACGCGAGTGACCGTGCAGACGTACTGGCGCATTTGCTCCTTCAGTGTTGGATGCAATAAAGCGACAACGGTCTGTTTTTTATTAATTTTACAGTGGACGTTAAATCGGAGTTGTTCTTACGATCCATGCCAATATTACTTCTGTCGTTCAATTTTATCTCCAGAGCGATTTTACATATGTCCGCCATAACCGGCGACCAGTAACGACTTTATTACTGGTACCAGAAGCGCTCGAAACTTCAGTTTCAACTGCAATGAAGTACATCTCGTACGATGTAAGGTTGTACTTTCATTCGTGTACGTACAAACCAGTTTTCGAGACTACGCGTCGTGTATACTTCGATTTAATATCACGCGCCAAGTGTCAATGTACAAATATCGTCTCGGTTAAATATTCGATTGTAAATTTTCTGTCTTTGAATCCAACAAAAATATTATCAATTGTATGTGATATATTTTGAATTTTTGCAATGTTTTACTGAAACAACTGTGCTATAAACGAAAATCTATGCGAATTATTACTCTTAACTAGGATCTGGAACTAGGCCTTAATTTATGAACAGTTTTTTATATAAATGAGTAGAAATTCTAATATAAGGATAGCATTAAGGAGGATACACTGAGAGAAATTTTACAGAAAGATAGGAAAAATAGGAAAAATTACTATTCTCCAATAGGGATTCGAGAACGAACTTGCAGAATAGCAATGTTGCATAATTGAATAGTAATTTTTAATATTCCAGAATAGGAATTTTTCTTATTACAGGAAAATTCTAGATATAGGATAATATTGATATACAGAATAATAAATGTAATATTTTTTCTTAATAAGGTGGTATTGGTTTAATTTTGATCTTTATTTATTAATGTTTGCTTTTTTTATTTGTTTCATAGCTTATAGTATTTCCTCCAAGTTTCCTGTATTTTTTCTTCATAACTGTTTTTTATTCTCGGGCCGAATTCACCATTTTTTTCTTGCAATACGATTAACAACGGAGATAATAAACGACCATCAGCAGAAATCAGAGGTTGAATCGTATAACTGTGAGTCATCGAATTTAGTGATTGTGCCAATGTTTCAATTTTTTGTTCCCCTTTAAATGCTAGCGTGCGCCCAGTATGCATCTCTAAATTAAACCCCGACTGACCAGTATTAAATACATTACAGTCTCCTGCTTCTGAAATCAGTGTGCTTACATCTTCAACGAATTCTGCAGCTTGTTGTTTAAGTATATCTTGATCACGTACAGATTTTTTAGTTATAAATTTATTTATTTTTCTTGATACAATCTTGTACTTTATTTTAAAAGCGTGAAGCCATTTTGATGATGCTGTGAATAAATCAGAAGAAAGCGAAACGTCATCTCGTGCTTTTAAAGCCCATCTACGAATATCGACGTCGTGAATTATTATTGACTTTTCAACCGCTTCTTGAAATTGAGATATAACATATTCTGAAATTTTCCATAATTTCTCATTCCTGGTTCCATCGTTTTCATGTTGGGCTTCCCAACGGTATAGTTCGCTCTTGTGTTTTAATCGCTTAAATTTATTTTGAACGGCTTCAAATTTCAATTTTCTTTTTTTTCCTGATTTACAATATTCAATGGTCTTTCGTTTGTACTCATTATCAACTTCAAGGACTTTGGAGGAAGAATCTAACTGCAAATCAGAAGTCTTATCCTCAAAATATGAAAAGTCGTCATCTTCGATTAAATGAAACTCTTGAATATCATTTGGATCTTCAAAAATTAATGTTTCGTGGGTTTCTACAAAAACAGCATCATTTATTGCGTCTTTTATTAGAGTTTCTAATTCACAACTAAAAGTTCTTTCATCGTCGTTTACAGCAGATTCAACATCATACAGCGGTTTATCAAACGCTTCTTGCAGAAGCCGTACAATATTTTTTGGATTCATAGCTGACTATGATACCGAACAGCGGAGAATTTCCTATCAATGATCCCGCGCTATTACAGTTCGCAGTCTTCCAGTATTCGGCTGCGCTGAGGCTACACAAGTAAATACGACGTGTCCGTCTTATGTGATTACCCTTTGCGCTATCGTCTACGTCTTGTTGTTATTTAGCTTTCTTTATTAGGAAAGTCGTTTCTGAATTCTTCTTTTTTGATGCGTGTCTTTATGTTATAACCCAACCATTAACAGTTTTGATCTACTATTTATTATCACATTTATTTAAGTATTTTCTAGAATAACATAAAATATAATTTTAAAAAATGTTTTATAATATTGTTGATTTAGTTTAAAAATAAGCGTAACAAAACAAAATAAAAGACTAATAATGAAAATAATGTACGAATTCAGAATTAAAAGAACTTAAAATTCAATCTTGGAATATAAAATCCCAAACTCAAAGTTCAAAATGTCTAAAGTACAAAATTTAATATTCAAAATATAATTCGTCATAGTCAATATTTAAAATGCGAAATTTAGAATTCTTAATTTAAAAGAAAACTCTCAATCAAAAATTCAAAACTTAAAATTCAAATGCAACATTCAAAATTCAATGATCAAAATCCAAAGTAAAATAAAGACCCCCGATATAATCGGGTCATAATGCCACCAGATATCGGAATTATATTTTGTCTCGTATATTTATATTGGGATAATCACATTTTGAATGTTGGATTTTCAATTTTAGACTAGGACTTTGTATTTTGAATTTAGAGTTTGGAATTACGAACTGTGATTAAGAATTAATGTTTTCAATTACCTGCATATGATAAATGTAAAAAACAGGGACTCGGAACGAAAAAGAACGAATTAAGACTATACTAAAAATGCATGGGAAAACGAAAGAAGAACGAAATATTTTGTTCCGTACTCCTATGTTCACAATGTATAAGCGTAATAACGTTCCGGGTCCCTGGTAAAAAAAGAAGTTTCCCTTAAGTAACGTTTCTCCTCATATTTTAACATGATTTGCTTTGATCGGATGAAAACTGATTTTTACATAATAAAATTAGTCATTTTGGGGGCAGTTTACCTCCCTAATCCCCCCCCCCCAAGATGTTCGTCTTCTACCGAAAGAGATTTTCCTACCAATTTCATCGTTAAAATCGCTTCATTAGCTTTAAAGATATCGAAAGTTTTCCATTTTCGCCCTAATTTGGGGGAGGAGGGGGTGTTTCCCCAACTAAATGTATTTCTGCCGCCAAAGAAATACGTCTTTCTTAAGTAGCCTTGCACCTCATGTTTTAGTAGGATTTGCTGCGATCAGATCAAAATTGATTTTTTGCAAAATAAAATTTTTCATTTTGGGGGTAGTTTACCCCCTAATTTTCATCCCTCCTCCAAGATGTTTAGGCCGATATTCGTCTTCTACCGAAAGAGATTTTCCTGCCAAAAATCGATAAAATCGCTCCAATAACCTTAAAGATATCGCAATTTTTCCATTTTCGCCCCAATTTTGGGGGGGCTGTTTCACCCCCTAAATATGTTTTTCCGCCGCTAAAAAAAAATACGTGTCTCTTATTTTTTCATGTTCTACAACATATCCAAATTGCAGAAAAATCGGAGATTTACACTTCCGTAGGTTTACTTGTAAGTGATTTAGATATAACAAAAATCGAAAAGTTCGATTCACCATTAAATTATATACAGTCCAGCCGGTAAAAAATATCATGCTTTGTTATTAGAGGAACAAGTCCCTTCGACATAATATACCGTCGGCTCTCAACTCATGGCATTCTAAGTGCATTCTTTAAGCTGTGCCAACTCATTTCTATAACGGGAGCCCCAATGGAGGACTACAAACCTACAAGCATCTCGTGCGCCCCTAACGGGGAGCATAGCAACTATACTATTATTATAGGAATCCTTAGGTGAAGATGCGTAAATGATTTTATGAAATTTATAGTGCTCTTGTAAGAAATGTTACTAGTCAGAATAGTAAAACATTAGTAATCATATATATGTATGTGTTTATCATGTGATTCACTTTTCATTACACATCACGAATGTTTTTAGCATTCTCAATAGTAACATTTTCTAAAAAGACATGCAAATTTTTATTATAAGCTGGTATATTTTACTATTCTGGTTTAGGAAATTCTAATCGAGAATAATAACTGATAATACAGTATTTATTACGATTATTTCACGTCTATTCTCAATTGCCCATCGAGAATAGCCATTTTACCTATTTTTAGACATTTTTCTATACAATATCTCTTAATCACTGTAGAAAGACTAGAATGATTATATTTATAATGCTTTATGTCCTCTTCTTTCTTTATACGTTTATTTCATTAAATATTTTTTGCAAATTTTTAAAATTTGTTTGCAGTGGATATTTAATAGTTGGATATGTAATACCCAAGAAGCAAAAAGACATTTTTAATAACTTTTAAGACGTTTCCTATACAACTAACAGAGAGATATTAAGGAGGTTCTAAAGTGGCCCGCCGGTAAGGTAAGAAATTTCAGTAAAAAACGTAATTTTAAGATTACTGAATAAAATGTTCAAATGTTGGGCTCTATAAATGAACATTTGTTTGCGGGTCGAAAAACCGAGAAATAAAAAAACCGATAGTTAAAATGCCAACATTCAACGCGCCGACAGGCAAAAAACCGGCAGGCAAACAGCCGATAGAAGAAAAACCGAATGTCACAATACCGATAGTCAAAAAACCGACATTCCAGAAACCGACAGGCAAACAGCCAACACGTCAAACAGTCGATAGAAGAAAAACCGAATGTCATAATACCGATAGTCAAAAAACCGACACAATCAAGAAACCGATATTCAAAATACCGACAGGTAAATATTCGATGCATCAAAAAACCGAATTGTCATAATATACGACAGACAAAAATCCAACATTCCAAAAACTGACAGGTAAAAATCCGATAGTAGAAAAACCGACAGCTGAAAAACTGAAATGTCATGATAGCGACATTTAAATAACCAACATTTCGAAGAACCGACTGCCAAAAAGCCGACATTAAAAAAATTGACTACCCGCTTGTCGAATGTGTCTATTTTTGTAAGTGTCTGCTTTTTGGCAGTCGGTTCTTCGAAGTGTCGGTTATATGACTGCCGGTGTTATGACAATTCGTTTTTTAGAGGTGTCGGTTTTTTGTCTGTCGGCTTTTTGACGTGTCCGTTGTTTGCCTGCCGGCTTTTTGAATATCGGTATTTTGACTGTTGGTTTTTTGACCTATCGGCTTTTTGATTTGTCGGTTTTTCGACCCACACCCAAATATTTCAGTTTGACCAATTTGGATGAGAGTTGGAAGTTAGTTATCCGATATACATAATGTATATTAGAGCACTAGGTGCTATTTAAGGCGTACTTTATTGGTATCTACGTTAACTATACCTATAATTTCTAGTTACTAAACGGTTCTTACAAATTTCTGAAATGTTTCAGAATTTTCCTGACTAATCAGTGAAAAAATATTAGAAGATCTTCCACATCCTCAAAATCTAAACACTTCCTATGTATTACTAAACTATGGTTTTAAGTGTATTTTGTCATCCGGTTTGAAAGTACCGTAGATATAGACGTGTGGATGTAACTTGCTATAATTCTTATTGTTTAGTTGGGCGTACTAAGGTTTTATGTATCTAGAATGATCCAATCGTAATTTTAGATGCCGGAACATATAGTATTATATTAGATAGAAACGAATTGGTAGTAAGGTAGCAGTAAGTTTGGTTGCTTATGACCACCTAAAAGAACAATGTTTATTGTAATTTCCTATGATATTGATATTCCCGGACATTTATACTTCAAAAAATATTTTACCTTACAACAATTTTAACAGATAGTATATGTTGAGTAATTTCCCATACATATCGATCTTTATTATTACTAATACATTGTTTCCTACATGAATATATCTTGCGTCAACGTACGATAAAGTTAGTTTTGCAATTGGGCGATTACTCTGCTAAATTTAGCAACAAATTATGCAAACTTTAGTTTTATTAAAAGATGCCCGAAATAAAAGAGGTATCAAGTATAGGAAGATCCACGAACCTTTTAATACTTCACACAATATGGCGCATTTTAAATAAAAAATGAACAAAATTCCGTGAGTTTTGTTTTTTGTGAATTTTGTTCGCTGAACAGTTTCGCTGTCAATTTCAAAATTAAAACTAATATTTTACTATCTTCTTTTCTGAGCATACTTTTTAAAAATATGGTGCCCGTACGATCGTTGAAAATTGAAGTAAATTTTTTTTTTTAACGTGTGACATATTTTGAATGCACTTTTTTCCAGTCCTTGGGGGTACATAGTTCTATTAGGGCGTATTTTCTCAACTTTCTGGTCTATTATATGTGTATAAATTTCAGACACATTAAAAAAATGCTGAAAACGGTCCACTGTAAAAAGTAAATTACAATTAATGATGTGATACTTCGTTTTTCGCCTTTTTGGCATATATTTGGCTTTCGGCGCTACTAATTTCATACTTATATCTTATAAATTATACGTTATGTATATTCATATATATATATGGAGTATATCGAACCATCCTGATGATTTTAAAACCCTAAAAATAACCAGCAAAGGCGAAAAACATACAGTGTCACGAAATGTAAAGGTTTCTGAAATTCTTGGTTTTTGGGGTCGCTATATTCTATAAGATATTTTTAAACTGTAGCAACTTCATTTTGGAAATTTTAAAGGTGAATAAATTCTATCAATACCCGGCAGTCTACAGATTAAGGAGTCACACACAAAAGTTGACATCTTTTTATGGGTTTGAGGCCCATTTGAGATTCTAAAATTATCTTCGATGGTATCCGAAAAATATATATTTTCTATCAATTTCTTAGCATCAATTTTTCTCGGTGCAGCATACTTCCTCAAGAATTTTGGAGTATTACTGAGAACTATTGGAAGATACATAACACAGGTCTGCACGGATTTTTTTTTAAGTATCAGAGTGATTTTCGACGTATTTTTGTGTGCTGAGCACGAATCTGAAGTCGAAAAATGCCGATCACGTCATGATTTAGAGAAAAGTGGGGGTAAAGACACAAAAAAATGCGTTTTTAGTACAGGCTTGAATTTGTGCTTAAATTAAAGCTTGGTTCTTCCCCTACAAAAATCATAAGATAGTTTTAAAAAAAATTTCATAGTTTTGAAAAAAACATGGTTTTAACCTTGCTATTTCTAATGATTATGATGAAAATGCAAACAAAATCGAATAACCGCTGGTAGTACTAATGTCGAACAAAAAAAAAACATGAAGTGGTGATTTTAAGATTCTAAGTATATTTTTTAATTTGCGGCCGCCATTTTGGATTCGCGGTTTTACATTTTTTCAAACTAACATTGGATTCGTCATCAGCGACTCGAAAAAACACGAGTACTGATTTTCATGAGGTTAATTTAAATTTTTTATTTTTACGTCCGCCATCTTGGATCCGCCATTTTGAATTTTATAAAAGCGACACTGGATTCTTAAACACCAACCCCGAAAACAGTCAAGTAGTGGTTTGTATGAGCTCTGCTCAATGTAGTTAAATAATTTGCATTTTCATCATAGTCACTAGGAATAGCAAGGTTAAAACCATTTTTTTTTTCAAAACTATGAAATTTTTTTAAAACTATCGTATATGATTTTTGTATGGGAAGAATCAAGCTTTGATTTGAGCACAAATTCAGATCTGTTGAACGTCAGGCTTCTGAGAACATTAGGGGTAAAGACACCCAAAAACACGTTTTTTGGGGTTTTTGTCCCCACTTTTCTCAAAATCATGACGTAATAGACATTTTTCGTGTTCAGATTCGTGTTCAGCGTACAAAAATACGTCGGAAAACACTCTGATATAAAAGAAAAAAAAAAAGTAAACTTTGCAGACCTGTGTAATTTAATGGTTAATAACTATTTGGATAATAGCATTTGTTTTCCTAGTCGGTCTAGTAAGATACTTATACCGGGGAGAAACAGACGCTGAAAAATGAAAATGTCAAAAATAAATATATTTCAATTCAAACTTTATAGTAAATATAACTATATCAGCAAAACTCAAGCAGGGTCAGACATCTAAACCTAACGCGAAAATGTCTACTAGGGAAGAACTATCGCACATGATTAAACGTATTTACCACCTGAGATTATGATCTACAGAATATTGGGTTTAACTTACCAGAGTCTCCAACTCCATCTTGTGGTAACAAGTATTCATATTTTTACATTAGCTGGTATTTTTTTATTAAAAGCACTCAAAATTATCTACAACGAAATCCAATATGATGGGAAATAGACTACGTCAGTATAATTCATATTGGGCTTCCCAGGAAAAACAGATTACGCGTGTTTACTGACGTAGAAATACATTTTTTTATACATTATTATATGTCATCTAAACAATATATAATTATATATAAGCATTTTACACCAAATTCCAACGATCAATTAATTATTGACTTTACTTCCTCATTATGTGTTTTCGAAGAATGTACATAGATCAATTATTTTAATTCCTGCCTGTATTTGAAAAACAAAATAATAATAAGAATCAATGCAAGCCATTGCACAATAAACGCATCGACATCTCGGTCTTCGATTCTTCGAACCTGCGGTTTACGAGAATTCGCGAAACGGCGGGTTTAAGAGTCGATCGGAAACAAGATCGGAGCTCTATCTCAGTTTATTCATGACGTCATTCATGGCAGAAACACGACGTTAAAACCAAACAGATGGTCTTTATTGCGTGCAGTTGCTCCTACATGACCTAGCAAATCGAGAAAGTCGTCGGTCACAAATGATAGTTAAAAAAGTATTCATTGCATGGGTTTTTGAAATTACTCATAATTTCCTTTAGATGTCGTCCAGTTTAACAAAAATCAGTTTGAAAATTTTCGCAATTGTTACGTATATGCAGACACATTAGAGAATAAATGTCACATCTAGTAACACAGCTCAACAAGGTTTTGTTGTTCGGAAGCTGATGGTGATTTCCGGCGTAATTTTGTGCGTAGAATCTGAATCCAAAGTCAGAAGTGGTCCATCACGTTTTTGAGATATTTGAGATTATGTATTCAAAAAACGTTGTTGCTATTTTTGAGGTTATGTACAGAAGACTTTTTTTGCGTTTTTCCTTTGGTTAGATCATATGGTACTACTCTTTTTCTATAATATAAGAGTCGCGGAATTCCATTAAAACTTTTCTTCACCAAGAAACGTCAATTTAAAATTACGATATACATGTAAACAAATTTACCTTGAAATACCATTGGAGAACAAGCTTGTGGTCAAATTCAATGTCATGAAACCTATGTAAATATAAACAACTATATAAAATGTGGATATTCATAACTAAAAACACGTTTCAATATTGTGACTGTTTTTTTTTTATAACTTTTTTATATATTATTGTTTATTTAGCCATTTTGTATCTGCACTCTTGAATTAAAAAATGTTAATATCTTGACTTTAAATTCGTATTTGGCAATGCTAAATATAACTAGTACAAATTTTCAAATGAAGATACCAATAAAAAATATCTTTCTCAAAATATTTAAAACATATGCTTATATTGCTTATGACATTATTGGGATATATCTCGTAATTTCAAAATGGCTGTAACTTTGAAAGAAAAAATCGTAGGTGTTCGAATAAAGCCTTATTTTAAAGGGTAAAGGATGCAAATAGTACAGAATGCAAAAAAAAAATTTTGCATCCTGTACGTAGCCTCAAACATAGCTAAATAACGCATTTTTCAAGTACATAACCTCAAATATCTTAAAATCCTGACGTGATGGACCAATTCTGACTTCGGTTTCGGATTCTACGCACACTATTACGACGGAAATGATCCACAGCTTCCCAACAACATCCAAGACTCCCTTTATTTCTAGATCTATGTAATTAATTGAGGAAAACAGTGACGATTGTGATTAATGATCAAGATTATTTACTTCATGTTGTTGCCAAATGGATAAAACTTCTATAAAATGCCGTGTAAATACGACTCAAGTTCATTACATGTGCATATTCCTTTTAATAAGAGATATTTAAAATGGATGTTTCCTAATATACAATTATAGTATTTTTCGATACTAGTGCCGTTTTTAACATGCCATTAGATAGGGCGGTGCGTAAAATCGAATTCTTACGCACGCGTGCCGAACGATATTTTTCGATATACTATGCGTAAAATTTGTGCGCCGTTTTTTGGGTCAAATATGATGTTACGTACTAAAAACGGTGCGTAAAATCAAATTTTACGCATAGTATATCGAAAATACCTTTGACATGCTATAATTTCAAAGAAAGCTAGATAGAAATTGATGAAATTATACATGAACTCCATACATTGACAAACTTTAAGCCAATTTAACGTGTAAAAAACTTAAGGTCCGTTTTCTATTCGGGGAAAGAATTGATCGATAAGAGAGAATGCTATGTTCAATCACCTGTTGAGTATTACGTCATCTAATTTTAAACGAAACTTAAATAATTATCCATAAAAAACAATAACACGCTAAAATCGAAAATCGAAGAACAAACCCTGAACTAATATTGATGCGGAAGATTTGAAAAAAATCAATGCTTGTTTCATTTTTCGAAAAAAAAAACACTTTGAAGTCAGCAATATCGAGCAAAAAAAATCTAACACTGAAAAAATCAGAGCAACATTTATTATATATTACATTTAATCTGAAAAAACTTTAGCGTTACACTCCAAATTGCTTGAAGTGAACATTGAGCTACTCTCTGCTAAAGGTGACATTTCACTATATTTAAAGTGAAAATTTCACTTCATTAGAGTGACAGGTATCCATCAACTTTTAATAAAGTGAGATTTTCACTTTAGAACTGGTGAAAAAGTCCTGTTTAGCAGAAAGTGGCTCAATTGTGACTTTAAGAAATTTAAAAAAGTATAATGCTAAAGTTTCTACTAGGGGTATCCCAATAACTACATTTTTTAATAAAACGTATTTTTTAATTTATTTAAGTTGACAGAAGTTTTACTTTATTATATGATTCATTACCACAATAATATTGTCAGCTCTGATCGTAATCGCAAAGAATTGCTATTAAAAAATGTTTTTTTTTAGAAACTACTAGTATTTAAAAACAATGTTTCGACCAGGATTCAATTATTATATAACCATTCAGATTGGAAATTAAAAAAAAAACAAAATTACGTAGTCTACAATGTAATGTCTAGTGCCATTTATAAATCCAGTTATCACATTAGCATCGGGATATTACAGACGTTATTTCTAATCCTACGATTTTGGAATCTAATTATGTAAAGTGAGTAATATTTACTTCTTATATTTTTGTAAGAGTACATCAAATTAACGACTTCTTTCATTCTCGATACTAAAAGACGTACACACCCTCTATTAACATTCGTGCATTATTCCACCGATATAAACGATTTTCCAAAGCATCCCAGAAGTTAATGTGACGACAAAATTGGGAATAGGGCATTCTCACTGTTAAGGAGAACAATCACTCTGAGTGGAGTGTAAAATCACTCTTAATGAGTGATAATTCATTCTTAATGAGTGACAATTCACTCTTAATGAGTGAGTATATACTCTTGCATTAGAGTAGCGAAATTTTCACTCAATAAAGAGCCGAACTTTTCCATTGATAAACGTTGCAAAAAATTTCGTAATGTTTATCAGAAATATAATACCAAATTTTTTAATATCGAAAGTCTGTACTTAAATTATCGTCTGAGACAGCAAAATAACCAAGACCACTTTTTCCATATATAAATATGATTTAAGTGTATATAAATGTAACAATATCTGAAAAGAAATAAAAGAAGAAAAGTGACGTAATTTGATAAATATTTATATTCTTTATATTTTAAATCCTGTCTTTTTCTTTATTATTTATATGAAGATCATTTATATGCACTGGAGCTCTTTGGCTTTTGGAATGTACTCTCTTAATCTGAACTAGCAAAAAACTACTAATTGACAGTTCATAGCCGCTAATTCGCAAAGAGCATTTGTGATCGCTGTGAATCAGTCATTAGACACTGATTTCAACAGCAAACTCGTCTAAATGGGCTGGAAAATCATTGAAATGAAATAACACTTCTGTCGCTTCAAAACAATGCCCATTCACTGATCGATCCAGTAAATTTGACTGAAATCAGTGGAATGAAATTACGCGCTTTTCGCTGGAATATAGTATTTACTAACTGATAGATTACGTGAACTTCACTAAAATCACTGGAATCAAACCATATGCTTTGTGTCGGTAATCAGTGGTTGTCACTGGAAAACAGTGTCTATTTACTGATTAATTCAACAGTTAATGGAAAAATAGGTTACATTTTTCAATATTAAATAATAAAAACGAATTTCGTGATCTGGCTGCTGAAATGTACCTGCTAACTTCCGTGTTTATATATGTTAAAATCATCTATTTCATGAAAATGAAACCTATATGGTGCAATTACAACTTTATAAACTCCCCTCAAACTATATAGTAGAATCTGCATTCAATTTTAAAGGTTATAAAAATAATTAAAAACGAACAATTACGATAAGCATTAGATACATACCTGAAACAGATCGCTATTATTCAATTTTTCGGTGGCGTCTCTAGTATCTAGAATTGTGTGCTTGTATTGGCCACTTGTGGAACTCAAATGCGAATATGAAAACGCAAAAAACAACATAGAACATTTATTGTTGTTCCCGTATAAAAACTTATTGGGCCAGAAAAACGTGCTGAAATTTGAGGAATAAAGTTCTTGCAGCTTTAAAATCTACTTTATTGAAATTGTATAAAGATGTTCAGTTTTATGTAGGATGAAACGCAAATAACTAGTTATACTCAGTGATCAGTGTTAAAGGAATGTACAAATGAAGAACCAGTAAAATAGTGGGCATTAGGATTGAGTTCTGCAGGAGTTTCTGTAAATACAATATTTCGATTGGTTAAATAGTAAAATCATCAGGTTAAACAGTGAAATTGACTGATTTAACGGTAAAAATTGTTTTTTCTGACGCATTTGGCGATTTTTTCATTGCTTCAGATTAAGAGAGTATATATTTATTTTTGTAGTATTTAATTTATAATAGATATTTCTTGATTATTCACAGACATAAAACGACCAGGATTTAAATGAGGACCGCATAGCGAAGACAAAAAGACATGTCAATACGTAAATTTATTGTTTTTTTTTTAAAGCTGGTCAAATTACTTCTGTGAATAATCAAGAAATATCAATTACGAAATATTTTTCACTTACGAAAACTATACATGAATAAAACGATATAGACACTTAATTTTTAATTTACAATTAAATCATTGAAAAGTACCAAAACTTTATTATTATATTTAGTCTTTATTATTCATGAATGATTAAATTTACATGACTGACGTAACTCATTGTTGTCATTTTTCGAAATTACAGATTGGATGTATTTGATGACCGTTTGACGGAAGAAAAAAGGAGAGCTATTTGGTGACGTAATCGATTGCTTAATCGGCAACAAGTACGACCTAGAACGGCCTTCGTCGCTTGGTGCAATGGCTGACCATTCGCGCTCTCGCGACACGTTACTACTTACTCTCGTTACTACTGTGTACTTTCTATCTATATACCATGCAATGCGCACCTTAGAGGGAGCTTGGCTCCGTTTCAGTCTTCGATGATGACTATATCGGTCCTTGTTAAGCGGACAATTGCGACTGATAACGCAATTGAAAGACCGGTTTTCTCACCAAGGCGTTTCACCTGCCATCTGTGGATTGATTATTTTCGTTTTCATCATCATCTTTAATTTTGTTGTTCTCGAGTCGCTTCACGTATTTTGAGTTGCATCAATTTAAATCTCTCAGCCCCATGTAGAATACTTTCTTAATCTGAATCAGTGAAAAGTTCGCCAAATGCGTCAGCGAAAACAATTTTTGCTGTTAAATCAGTTAATTTCACTGTTTAACCAGTAAATTTTACTATTTAACCAGTCGAAATATTATATTTAGTGAAACTCCTGCAGAACTCAGCCCTAATGCCAACTATTTCACTGGTTCTTCAGTTGTACATTCTTTTAACACCGACTACTGAATATAACCAGTGATTTGCTTTTCATCCTACATAAAACTGAACAACTATACCTAAACAATTTCAATAAAGTAGATTTTAAAGCTGCAAGAATTTTATTCCTCAACTTTGAGCAGGTTTTTCTGTCCAAAAAAGTTTTTATAAGGGGAATGTAAATAAATATTCGGTGTTGTTTTTTGCGTTTTCATAATCACATTTGAGTTCCACAATTTATCATGCAAGCACAAAATTCTAGATTCTGGAGACGCCACCGAAAAATTGAATAATAGCCATCTGTTTCTGGTATGTATCTAATGCTTATCGTAATTGTTCGTTTTTAACCATTTTTATAACATTTAAAATTGCATGCAGGTGCTACTATAATAGTTTGAGGGGAGTGTATAAAGTTATATTTGCACCTTAATGGTTTCATTTTCTTGAAATAGATGATTTTACCATATATAACACGGATATTAGCAGTTACATTTCAGCAGCCAGACCACGAAATTTGTTTGGATTATTTCATATTGAGAAATGTAACCTATTTTTCCATTAACTGTTGAATTAATCAGTAAATAGACACTGTTTTTCAATGAAAACTACTGATTACCGGCACAAAGTAAATGGTTTCATTCCAGTGATTTTAGTGAAATTCGCCTAATCTATCAGTTAGTAAACACTATATTTGAGCGAACGGCACGTGATTTCATTCCACTGATTTCAGTGGATCCAGATCATATTCATTGAAGCGGCAAAAGAGTGATTTTATTTCAATGATTTTCCAGCCAATATAGAAGAGTTCGCCGTTGCAATCAATGTCTAATGGCTGATTCACACCGATCGCAAATGCGCTATGTGAATTAGCTACTATGAACTGTCAATTAGTAGTTTTACGAAAGTAAAAGGATTAAGAAAGTAATATAATAAAAAATAAAGGATAATTTTCGCCTGAAATATGATGATTTGTCACTAGCTGGCTGTTAGCAAACATGCTACCCAACAATGACTGGAACCAGTAATGATGTTGTGTTTACGGTACACTTGTTTTTAATGTAGCGCAACCGGTATTTGGGTGCTGATCACTGAAACAAAGTGATCACACAAGGTATTCAAGTGTCAGCCACAAGCGTTTTAGTAATCCAGATTGTAGATTGCAACATGCTGTAATCGATATTTTATACTTTTTCAACAATACGGTAATTCGTAACATTCCTACTCATTATAATGCTTCCACTAGGCAAAAATATTACTTCGACCCAGAATAAGTCTGGACGAAGTATTGAATTTCGTCACTTCGGGCATAAAAATTACCTTATAGTTTTTCATCGAATGTCGACGTTTCGGACCCTAAGGAACCCAATTCAACAATAAACAAATTTGTGTCCGTGATCTTGTACGTACGTACGTCCGTACGTCCCGTTTTTTTGTCTCGCGATAACTCGCGATAACGCGTCTTGGCAAAACTTAGATCTGATTAGATTTTGGCGCAGATCCATCCGTCCATTACTAAAAAAAATTAGCCCCAATTAAGTTACTTCCTAGTTTTTTGCATTTATTTTGAAATGTACAAATTTTATTAAAAAATGTTTCAAACAAAAAAGATAGAGCACGAAATTCTCTACAAAAAAGGTTGTATGCATTTTCTTCCTAAAGTCAACGATAATGCCATAAAAACTGGTTTAAAATGTTTATGACTATTGCCTGAAAAAGTATTGAATTTGGTCACCTCGGCAAAAAATTACCCTATATTTTTTCATCAAATTTCGACGTTTCGACTCCCTACCCCCAGCGATAGCCTTCGCCAGCCCCTCGGGCGCGGTGATCACCTACGGGCTCATAAGTTCTTTTACGCCCTTGACACGAAAATAACTATTTCGATATATCTAAAAGATGTCTTATAGTATCTAAAAGATATCCGTCAGAGATCTTTTCGACACTTTCAAGATAACTTTGACGAATTATATGTATATATATTGTATATATAAGATCATAAGGATACAGACAGTAATTAGTAAAATACTGTAAACATATCATATACATCGAATAATCTATTACAATACAAGTGCTTGAAGTAAGTGTTTTGCAACTTTTATTTATTAATACTTCGGCTGGCCTGTTGTCGGGGTCGAAGTTTTGAAAATGCTCATTTTCAATTTTCATACATATAAAAACACTATATTGTTGTAACATATCTATCGAGGCTACTTTGACCTAAATATGATTGGACCCCCAAATATCAATATAATTTTATAATATAATTGATAGATGTTAGTAAGCAAACGAGTATTAAGGAATAACCGACTCTCTACTAGGTCGAAGTTTCTGAGCGAGCGAAGCGAGCGAGGCACCACGCCAACACTAGTTTTCGTTTAAATTTTATTTTCGTGTAAACATTGGCAACTAAAAATTTACTGATCCAGTACTAACTCCAGTAATTAAGTACTGATGGCCAAGAATGGAGCAGCGATAAAACGACTTTTGCAACATCGATAGTACATCTTCCGTATTCGTTTTTAATAAATTATACCTTCAGATCAAGAATCCTTCTTTATCGGTCGGCTATGTAATTAGATATTACGTAAGTTGCGGTGCTAAAGTCAGTCCCAAACATGCTTCCTAGTGGGAACTCCATTTAAGACATAAAATTAGAAGTACTAATTAGCTTCGGCTGTGAATAGTGATTTAGTTGCGGACACTGACTATCATTACTTATATAATACTAATGCCAGTACCGATTTTATTCTGAAAGCCTAAAGAGACCAGCACTATGGGTCAGCCCTAACATAGTATTATCACTAATCAGTATAGACTTCATTATAAAATCCTAGGTTAGTACTGATGTAATAATCCAGTACGATTTACCAGTAAAAGCTGGAAATGACTGCAAGTACGGGCCAGCAACGATATCGTACTGTCATCAGTACTGGATTTATTATCAAAGCACATACTGCTTGTCAGTACCGGTTCAGTATCTAATCAGAACTAAAAGGATTGTCTATTTGGCTTCAACAATCAGTGCTGATTCTTAGTAGTGGGTCTGTACTTTATTTAAAATGGTTCTACTACACGTTTATTTCTGATTTAATCTAAATAACAATAGTGTAAGTCAGTTTTGGTTTGTACTTAGTACATTTCTTCTCTATTTTAGATTCGAAATTTTGAATTATAAAAATCTTTTGCCGGATTCGTAATCAGCGACCCCAAAAACTGGAGAGTACCAAATTTCAGCCGTTTTTGTTTAATGAAAAATGTATGCTTGAAACGAATAATGTAATTTTGGTTATAATATTTTAACACGTTAATATTAATAGTAGTTTTCAAAATAATCCAACCTTTCTATCTTTTCCATCATGAAAAATATTATGAATTTTTCTAGTAAAATTTGCATTATTACAAAAATATTGTGATTTGCTCGTCTAAGAGGACAGCAAATATTTATTTATTATTTAATAACTCCGAGCAAAAAATAGATTTATTTGATTAATTGTGAAAAAATTATTAAAAAAATATCTGTAAATGTTCATCTAATAAAAAAGTAATGTAAATTAATATTATAAAATTATGATTGTAGATATAGAATTTAATTTTCCCAATAATTATGCCGTTAAACCTTGTTCCGTTTATCAGAAAGTTAATAAATGATGAATGAATCAAGAAAAATAGACAAGCACTTAAAGACACAATTTGTCAATTTATAAAAAAATAATGCATATTTCAATTACGTTATCAAAGATCGCATGCGTTTTGATTTGCCTCTCAGCAGTTCCTTGCATGACGGACTTTCAAAGTGCGATTCCTGGTAGAAATACTTCTCGTTTTGCATTCTTTCAATAAAAAATCAAGATTGAAGGAGGTTGTAAAGCAATCAGAATCAACTTGAATATTAAATTTTATTCAGATCAGATTGCGACCAAGATTTATTGCAAAAGTAAACCGATAACAAAAATTGTAAATAATTTTCGTTTCTATTTTATAAATTAATGAAATGAGTATCAAAGATTTTAAAAATACAGTGACAACATAGTAAAGTTTTTTTGTTTAATTCGCTTTAGTCCGTGTTAACAAAAATACCAATTTTATACAATTGATAAGCGAACTAAAATATCATTGCGTATATGATATAATTCAACAAACAATTCAGAAGGGAAAAATAATGTCAAAAATCCGACATTCCAAAAACCGACAGTCAAAAAGCCGACAGGAAAACAGCCGACACGTCAAAAAGCCGATAGTCGAAAAACCGAATGTCATAATACCGATATTCAAAAAACAGACAGGCAAAACGCTGATGCGTCAAAAATCTGACAGTTGAAAAACTGAAATGTCATAATACCGACATTCAAATAACCGATATTTCGAAGAAACGGCTGCCAAAAAGCCGACAGCAAAAAAAGCTAACACTTCAAAAATTGACTACTCGCTTGTCGATGTGTCTATTCTTTATTTGTGGGCTTTTTGGCAGTAATTTCTTTGAAGTGTCGGTTGTGTGACTGTCGGTATTATGACAATTCGGTTTTTCTACTGTCGGAGTTTAGGCGTGTCGGTTTTTTGACCTATCGGCTGTTTGCCTGACGGTGTTTTGAATATAGGTATTTTGAATGTCGGTTTTTTTACCTGTCGGCTTTTTGGTTTGTTGGTTTTTCGACCCACACTCCCCATTAACGCCCAAATACACAGTAATTTTACTAGAAAAATCTGGCATTGATAAACAATTTTGTATTGAAAATGAATTGAGAATTTTATATAAAACACAATTATTTTTTCGGCATGAAACCGGTTTTCAGATGAGTCAAAATGTATTTGAAGAGTACACTCGATAGTTGTACTTTCAAGTTACATTAATATCATTTTAAAGTCCATGATAGTGTAACCAAAATGGCGCTGCTTATTCCAAAGAATTTTTCTTAACTTCTGAAAGGTTTAATTTTATCATATTTTTGAAAGATAAGTTCAAAATTAATTTTAATTGGTTTTCATGGGTGCTGCATTGAAACTCAGAAATTTACAATTTCCAAACAACGGATCCAAGATTGGCGACCAAAAACATTAACATTAATGAAATTACCCGCATATTACTTATGGAGAGGTTTTTGGAATCGTTTAATTCGAATCGGACTCCAAAATATCAAAATTAAAAAACGCAGATTCAAAATGGCGACCAAAACTTTTAACATTTGCGGAATTACTCTGAAAATGCGTACTTGGGGTTATTGGGGTCATTGACTTCCAATCTGAACCGAAATTTCAATATTCAAAATTGCGGATATAAGATTAAAAAAGTTATAATTTACAAAAAACTAACAAAATAATAAAAAGAAGGTTTCACTGAAAGATAGCGATAACAATAGTTTTAAGTCAACCACTATCTAAAATAAAAGATTAGAATATTGAAAGAGACAACTTAACTTGCTTCATAGTAATGCACAAGCATAACATCGCACATGGTATAGCGGGTGCTGGTATAAAAACCGACAAATCAAAAAGCCGACAGGTCAAAAAACCGACTGTCCAAAAACCGACAATCGAAAAGCCGACACATAAAAATCAGGCACGACGGCAAGCGGACAGTCATTTTTTGTCGGTTTTTTTCCTGTCGGCTTTTTGTTTTGTCGGTTTTTGGACCCGCACCCGGTAGAACTGGTCACGGCAATGTTAGAGCAGTTTAGTAAGGAAACACGTTCGCATGTGACTTAAAGAGGTTTACAAAAATGTATATCTTGTAATGGACAATACTTTAAAAAATATATATTTTACAATTTTCATATAACAAAAAATATGTATTTTATATATAAAATATCCGATTCCATACTTATAGACTTAGCACAGAAACTTACGACGGATATCGTCAATTTCACACATTTACCTCACACATTATATTTTTAATTCTCACAAATTTCTGCTAACCTAGTAAAATAATACGATGTCTCACTATAACAGAAACTGTTACTTTCTGCCCTAGTTATGTAATACCTATTTCACAACGTACCTACGCCATCGAAAAGCTAAGTTAAACACACAACAGAAAATTGAGGATTCGACACCTGTTATCCGTTATCGCCATTTTCCGACTCATCGACGTTCTCCTCCTTAATTTATGAATTTCTCCACACCATTGGCGATTCTTCTCAGTTTCATACTTATTGCGTCCCTTCGCACAAGATATCTTTTGCTGGACCGAAGATAAACGGGAAGATAAGACGCCGCCTTATCTGCTAATTAATCTTCGTCGTCTTCGTCGCCTACGACGACGATCCTTTTTCCGAAACAAATTATGCAACAGCCGCGACAAATTGCAAAACTCCCACCAGGGGTAAGGGGGACAAAAACGTCCCAGAAAGAGCGACACCCAAGCGGAAGCGGGTTCGGGCTACGCAGCACGTTCGACTCAAAGGCGGGTTAACCCAATTAAGGTTAGCGACTCGTGCGTAAATCACGCCCTGGAGAAAGTGATGACGAGATACAAAAGCTGCGCGAAGGAGGACCGCCGTTTGTTTTTGTTTTGCCCTTGCCATCCCTCTTTAAATTTTGCGAACGTCGATTATACGGGAAAGAACACTTCTGACGCAATTAAATTCGTATAATTGAATGTTTATTGAATTTAACGAAGCACATGAGATGAGGAGAGCATTACAATGGTTTTGGAACAGTTTTTTAATCAAATGATGTATGAATTATACGTTTCATGTTTGGACATTTAAGGATTTCAGGGTATATTGAATTAAAGGAAATTTCAAGTTTATTTGATCCTTGTATGTCGAGGCCATTTTTATACCGACTTTATACTCGTTTTCGACTACTGGAATCGGGTATATTTCGTACATTTGCACCTAGAATGCGATGTTCTAATCTATATTAGGATGTTGATGCCCTAATATGGCATAACCATAAAAACAAATGCAACAATACATATTCATTTATTTCAAATGATAAACTATGAAGATGGTGAAAAATAATTTCAATTGTCATACCGATTATTTCAAGTAATTTGATTTCAGCATCTATCTACTCAACATTTCAAAAAAAGATTCGTTGCTGCTACTACTACAAGTTTAGTTGCTGGATTTTGGCATTTTGGTTTTTATTCAGGCAACCGAACATACTCGTTGCGATGCCTAACCAAATTTGTGTTAGTAATTTGGGTGGGGCTCGAAAAACCGACAAATTAAGAAGCTGACAGTGAAAAGCCTACACTTCAAACAATGATAGTCCGCTTGTCGATGTGTCTATATTTTTTGTCGGTCTTTTGACCTGCCGGCCTTTTGATTTGTCGGTTTTTTAACCCGCACCCAGTCTGACAACCGAGTTGGCTTGGTTTATGGATGGTCATTATCGGTTCGTCACAATGGACGACGCACTAGGCCAAAGAGTTGCATGAAAAACTGCAAGATGGCCTATAAACAATCAACGAAATTACAAATTGTCATCCTTTTTATGTTGTATTTTATATTGTGCGGGAATATACGAATACTAGGACACATCATGTAATGAATATATTGTTCTACCCAAAATGTCACAACCAATCACTTCCATTAGTAATACTAAACCAATTGCGTTGCTGCAATAAAACCTGTTTGGTTGTCATAAATAATGGTGAATAATTTTGGACGAACCAAAGGGGGTGACAAACCAAAAGATGGTTAATCCAAACATACTTTTCACTCGGTTTTTAATTTTATGTCGGAGTTGACCAAGGATTCAAATCCCTGTCACAAAAGACAAAATTGAAGTTTCTTTATTTTGGATTACATTTCACATATCATAGAGACCAGAAAAAGTTATTAAATGATCATGATTCCTAGAAAGTTCAATTTGGTTCTAGGCCTGTAGAATATCTACGATACATTAAGATTATATGTTCTATAGTGCTTGAGTGATCTTTTTCTGAATCTATCCTCCATTTTCGCATAAATTTAGCCACCTTTTCAATATGGCGTCATGAATAGAAAAATACTGCGGGGCGTTATCCAATCAAATCGAGAATCTGGATATTGTGACATAATGACTTGTACTTTATGACGATGTAACGACCGATCAAGCATTTGCAATGATGACTCCAATACGGAGCTATTATTACGAAAATTTAGCCATTCATTCATAATGAAAATATATTATTTATATAAAGTATTTTTTTTTCTGGTCTCAGAGTACGAATCCATTGTCTGATTTTCGAAATTCAAAATGGCGGACTAAATTTTGAAAATTGTCGTCAATTTTTATGAACTTTTTAATCTGAGCTCTTTTGGGATTCCAAATTATGCACCCGTTATCATATTTTTAAAATACGTAATGGCGGATCTAATATGCCTGACTATACATTCAAAATGCCCAGTCAACTATCACACAAGTTATGTCCCAGTCACAAAAAAAATTGCAACAAAAGCGATTCGTAATTCACAACTTCAAATCAATCTAATTCCGAATTCCATAAAATTGATATACATTTTTTAATTACAGTCCTCCATTTAAAATGTTGAAAATGAGACCGACGGTGACTCAGTTGGTAGAGTATCGGCTTCGTAATCAGAAAACCCTGATTCGATCCCGGCCTCTGAAATCTGTTATCGGGACACCTCTATATTTGTTTATAAGTGTCTAATAACGCCAAAGCTCATGTGGTTCGGATTCCACCTTCATAAACTGTAGGTCCCGTCGCGAATTAGTCTCATTTGGGTTCACAAAAGTTGACGTAAAATAATATAAAAAAAAATTTTGAAAATTGGTCAATGGATACGCAATCTCGAACTCCAAAAACACTCCAATACAAAATGTTATGATAATCGATGGTAATTTTCAAATTTCGGTTCGTTATTTTAGATCCGTTTGGATTCGTAATCTGTGATCCAAATAAACCCGTTCCACCGATTTTCATTAATAATTGTTGATTTAAAAAATCTTCCAGTAAGGTAACATTTTCGTGAAAATAGCTCCGCATTACAGTCGCCATTTTGAATTTTCGATCGGCCGCCACATCATTATGAAGTACAAGATCCTGAAGCTCGATTCGATTGGACCGCCTTCATATAAAAAAATTAATTTTTTCAATTATTTCATGAAAGAAGTTAGGTTCTTCCGAATTTCAAGACGCCATATTGAAAAGGCGACTATATTTATGAGAAAATGGAGGAAAGACAAGGAATGAGCTCACTGAAGACAGAAAAACTAATGAGATATGGCGCAATTTCATTGACTTTCCTATGAAAAATTTGGATAACTTGTGCCGCTTGGCGGTGGTATCGGGTTACTGTATCATCGATGTCCTACAGACCTAAAAAAATATTGAACTTTGTAGGAATCATGATTAGTTTCTAATTCTTTATAGTCTCTATGGTATGAAACATGTAACCCAAAATAAAGAAACTTCAATTTTACTACTATGGATTTTCTATCCTTGGTCAATGGCGAAATAAAATGAATATACCAAATCGCTGCTGGACGTTGACAGTTTGATTTTTATGATATATACCTAACGGTTAGGCATCGCAGCTAGTATGTTGGAATGCGTGAATAAAAATCAAACTGTCAACGTCCAGCAGCCAAACTTCTCGTCGGAGGAACGAATCTTTTTTTGACATGTTGAGTAGAGAGATGCTGAAGATGTTATTCATTTTGTTTAACTTATTGTTTGTCACACTTTAGGTTCGCCCAAAATCGTTCATCATTTTTTATGACAACCAAACAGATTTGATTGTAGGAACGCAACAATCGATCGGTTGTAACAGTTTGGATGGAACAATATATTCATTCATCACAATGTTTCATACTTTCTGCGACCTTCTCAACGCATGTCTTGTTGTCCAAAATGGACTGAATACAAACCCGATGCCATTTACTGCATACACTGTAGTTTCTAGTTCGTATAATCAGTGGTGATTGATGACGAGACCAAAAGAATGTGGTTTGGCTTGGATAGGAAGGAATTGGCTGTGATAACCGAACATTTCGATTAGGACCCGAGTAGAAATCTGTTCAGGCCCTGATCAAGGTCCTGATCGTAACGCTTTTGGCCATGTCCTGATCAGAGCCGTAATAAATTTCTACTCGGGGTTATTATAAAGATAATGACGAGTTTAAGTATTGTGCCGCTCCCGGCGTTATCGGCTTAACTAAGACCATTTCTCTTCAATTAAATGCCATCAAGCAATTTAACCCAATAGAATATAAGGCAATCTTCATAGTTTTTGCAAAAAATATTTTTAGATCATCTTTCTCTGAATGAAGACGAAAAAAAGACAAAAATCAGTGTACAAAAAAATGTTGAACTCGAATGGCACGTATTCATCGATTGATTAATTGCATCAATTTCGTTACTTCCAGTCGCGTCACTGTTCGAAGATGCCAAGATGAATGCACGTGTGGGGAGCAGATAGGGGGACAGCACTCCATTGCGTTTCCTACACGATCGCACACGGCAGTGATTAATGTTTCAGTGAGATTTGTGCGTGCGAGGTCGACTGCAACTAGGTCGTAATAGCGCTCGTTAAATCTGCCCGGCGCCCCGCATTTTTCTCAACTCTTTTCGAGTTATCTCATTTATTCGTTGCTTAATTGTAAAACTTGTAAAACAGCCCGAGATTTAAGGACTCGGCTTGTTAGTATTTTATTCCCTCTCGTTTTATTGCCTGGCGTATTTCACTTTTCTCGATTTTTATCTCCCGATAATTCGCGAATTTGGAATTATTTCGTCATCTCTTGCGAGTGCTTTTTTATTACAGGCGCCGAGGTCCATGAATCGCGAGTTTCGGACTACAAATCATCCGCCATTTCAAAATTTTATATTATTGCTAATTTTATTATTCGATGATTATCCGTAGCAACAACTGGGCCGCGTGTTCGTTAAGAATTCAGTTTTCACTTTTCTGAATCACTCGCTGACGACGTGAAAGTCGGTCGGTTCACTCGTGGAAGAGTGAAAAAATTTCGAAGCTGATTTAATAATAATGAAAATGATGGTTAATCAACACTGAGTGGTATAATTGGTTAGTGTTTACAGCTAACACGTTGATTATCTTCAAAGATAACGGATATGAAGGTTAGATCTTAGATAGGCCAAAATACCGCCGTGTTGGTGTAATCAATGTTGAAACCTTTTACAAAAAATTTGGCCCCACCATGAAAGTCATATACAAAATCGATATTAATATTAAAAGAATATTGGATATAACGCCAAACACTGAATAAAATTCACTCCTTTCACTTCTGGAGTACCTAAAACTGTAAACGTACGAACATTATTTTATCGAGTAACAAGCTCTCCTTAAAATTTGTGTAGTATTTTAATACACTTGTTCGGTTGCACTAATTTTTGTTAACATTTATTATAAAAAATGAGTAAATGAAACAGGCCAGAAAATGGGTTCAATATCTGTTAACCTTCATGAGCACGAGTTATTTTTTTGTCACATAGACACAGTGTAGTTTGGACGACTATAGTCATCCTACACTGTTAGAAATTTCTTTAGGAATTTTCTGAAATAGTAACTAAAAGTTTTTTACTGCTACCGTTTCAAAATTTTACGAAACAAAATTAAGAAACATTTTTACAAAATTACAAAAAAAATTCAGGAAATTACCAAAAGATTTCAGAAAATTACTAAAATATTTACTTTGTTTGGCAAAATTATGAAACCGTAACGATAAAAAGCTTCGGTTACACTTTCAGGAAATTGCTACAGATTTTTCAAAAGGGTAGTGCGCAGGAGGGTTAAAGAATTATTTTTGTTATTTGGTACTGCATAAAGCAGCAAAATGATTTTCATTTATTCTATTCAAAATATTTTTTATTGTCATTGCCATGATATCGCAATTGCTCAATTGCCTCAGTTGAGCAGATTGCAACTAAATTATATTAGAATGGCGTTAATAAACTGTAATTCAATAATACTAATTTATTGAAAAGATATCGTGAGTGGAGTTATGGAATATATAAATGTTTGTGTTCTCAGATAATCTGTAATTATCATTTTCCATAAACCGACCATATTCCATTGAAACTCCTACAGAAGTTCAGATCCCCGCTGATCTATTTCACCAATATAATTTTGTTTGGGAGAAACTTAACGCTAAATCGCAGCCGAAAAAGGAAATAATTAAATTAACTTAATCATGAAATGTGATTATCAAACGTAGTAACCAAATTTGTATTTTTATCTCATAATTACGAATAGAACAATAAACATTATCCGACGAACAATCAGACACCTCCATCTTCCTAAAAAGCTCCGAAAATCATATCATTTTTTAATTTTATTTTAGAAAGGAATATAATGTGCAACAATTATTTGAAACAAATTTTCGTTATCATATTCGGTATCATAAAGCAAAAATAGGTCGAAACGGCCTTCTTATAACGTCCTTTTCTCGCAAGCGGAATCACCTTGTCGCAAAAAATGTTTTCATTAGACGGTCGCCATATTGAAGCCGCCATATTGAAGGCGCCATTTTGAATTTCGGAAATATGACCACGTATTCGTAAACAGAGACCCCGAAAATACTTTAAAATATTATCATCTTCTGGGGTGGATTGCCCAGAGCTTCCGGTCTGGAGGAAAGTTACAAAAATTTGCGAAAAAAAATTCTCCTGCCTGTCAATGTGGTTTAGCCGGCGTCAAACTTATAATAATTAATCGTCATATTGGTAAGAATTTATGGTAAAAATTTGAGAGGAAAAAAATTGGGGTTTCGAAAAAAATGTAATTTGTTTATTCTTAGTGAATCACCTCTCATTTTGTTAATTTTTTAGCTTTTAAAAATTTTAAATGGGATTTTAACGGAAACAAGGTCTCCGAAAATACCTCAGAAAAAAGTTGATTACATTAATAAAAAAAAAATACGGGCGAAACAAAGTTTCACCTTTCAAAGTTTTTATGAAAAATAAAAAATACATGTCCTTTTATTTTGCATAGAGAATAACATATTTTAGAGAGAGCTAATTCTACAACTAGAAGTTAGTTGGCCTGCATGATTTGAAATGGATTCCGCCATTAATAGAATGTCCTTGATACAATGTCTTATTAGTTATTGCACTTTTTGAAATAAAAAGTCTCTACCTGTATAATTCGAGTTACTTTGGAAAGAATAGTTCTAATGAAAAAATATAATGTCCAATTGAAAGACTCAAAAATAAGAATTAATTATTATTCCACAAATTGGAGGTGGAAGAATGATTGGCCCATTTATTCGAAGCTTCGAACATATTAAATCGGAATTTGAACAGCGATTAAGTTTGATAAATTTGGTAAAATATTTTTATATAAAATAAAATAAATCTAGTAAAATTCCTTCGTAAATGTGTACATTTATAGGTGCCCTAACTGACTTAAAAGAATTATTTATTTACTCCGATTTTTATATTTGCTGTTCTCGATAATATTAAATATATATTACGCAATTACGAAGTAGAAAATGACTTCCAAGAACTAGTTCAACGTGTAATTATCATTAACGGCATCATTAGAATATCATCATTCACATATTTTTTCAAAATTTTGAACTCATTAAACGTATATTTATAAAGGGAAGTCTATAGGATTTTTAATATCTGACTGAAATTAATGAATGAGTTCCCAGGTAAATTCTTCTAATTAACACTTTATAAGACTACTTGGAAGAATATAATAATCACATCGCAGTACTACGGGTTCATTATATATTGAATCGATACTTAGCAGGTGATACCTACTTATTTTTCAGAATTGTTTTTTTTTGTGCAACTTTAAAGGTTTCACGAGAAAATAGTTACGTTATTAATGTTAACGTGTAACTTGTTATTAATAGTTCAACGTCAGTATTGTGTTGACAAAATGCTAGCTAAAATTTTGAAGCTCAAAATACAAAATACAAAATCGTCCCGAAATGGCATAAATTGTCGCCGTTTTTTAGCAAAATAATTTTCATAGAAAGGGAGAATGAATTTTTATACAAGTCCATATGTTATAGGTCTCAATTCTGCTTTTTCTGAATCTGAAGTCCATTTTCTAATATCGTTAGTCGTTTTTCCAATATGGACATAAACCCGAATGAATGGCAAAAACCCCGAAAAAAATAATAGTTTCGTAAATTGAAATTCTGTTTTTTATATGAAACTGTAGTTCCATCGATTTCTACTGTCCTGATGGAGTAATTGGTTGTACCAAAAGATAGCGTATTGCGCAGCCTAGAATTCAAATTAACGGCTTCAACATGGCGGCATTTTTAACCAATTTTTTGTTATTCAGTTGCAATAATTTTGTAAACAAACATACATTCAATATCAATTGATAAAAGATGATTTTCCACATCCTCGATCACGAATCACTTTTCAAATTTTCATAATTCAAAATGGCGGATCCAATATGACGGTCAAAAATTTGAAACTTATAAATTTTCGCAAAAATGAGTATAGGTGGTTTTTTGAGGTTCAAGGTTCAGAATTCGTTGTCATATTTTCGAAACTCAATATCTCAAAAGGGCTATCGACCACCAATAGTGGTGCGACATAACTTCTTCAGTAGTAACGAGAAAGTACTTCTTCGCCGCAATGTTGCTCTTCGAACCTCTGACAGTGAATTCGTGATTAGAGACAAAATGAATACAAAAGATCCACTAACAAATTCGTTATCCGAAGAACTCAGAAACCCCCATATAGAAATTTTCGAATTAATCGATGTAAATATCAAATTTTGAATTCTAAAAATCTAACGACGGATTCGTAGTCCAGGATCTCAAAAATGCATTTTTTATAAAAAATTCAGTTTCAACCGCCATATTTAATCCGTCATTTTCAATTTCAAGAATCAGTCAACGAAATCAGGAACCTGAAAAAACCACCTATACTCATTTATACAAAAATTGATCAAAGTTTTGAATATTTATCCGTCATTTTTAATTTTAAAAATCTGACAACGGATTCGTGATCAGGAACCTCAAAAAACCCTCTATGCACATTTGTTTAAAAATGTATAAAAATGTTTGACGGCCATATTGGATCCGCCATTTCGAATTCTGAAAATTTGAAAAGTGATTCTGATCTAGGATTTGGAAAATCTTTTTTTATCAATTGGTATTGACTGCATGTTCGTTTACAAAGTATTACAACTGAATAACAGCAAATTTGTTGAATCTGCCGCCATTTTGAAGCCGCTAATTTGAATTCTAGCATACGCATTGCACTATCTTTTAGTACAACTAATTACTCCACCAGATCTAGAAGTAGCAATCGATTGGACTACAGTTTAATATAAAAAAAAGGATTTCAATTTACGAAACTACTATTTATTGTGAGTTTTTTGCCATTCTGGGCGCCATATTGGAAGAACGACTTCAGATTCAGAAAAAGCAGACTTGAAACCTATAAGATATAGACTTGTATAAAAATTAATTCACCCTTCCTATGAAAATTATTATTTTTATTTTATTTAGCTAAAAAACAGTGACAATTTGTGTTATTTCAGGACGAAACGAGTTAAATGAGCAAGCTTTTTATATATTAATCTTCTGTTCCATACTAAAATCTCTAGTAGAAATTTTGGCAATTATCTAGGTCATACCCTTAGTGAGGGCCTGGTCAGGAGAAATATCAAAATTTCTAAGTATAAAACAATCGCAAACCAGAGATTCGCTAAGGTGGCGAGACTATACATTGCCAGGCCAAGCATTAACCTACTCCAGAATTAAGGGCTAATTTAAGGCTAATTCAATGCCATAATGTAAAATTTAGTGTTCTGCATATTTTTAAACAAGCTGGAGTGTTTGCCAGGTTAACGTTAAGCATAGTGAGACACGCTATTAATATGAGTCCAAATAAAAAAATGCCTTTAAAATTAACGGGTGATTTAAGGCTGTCGAAATATCCTAATGTGAATTCTCCCCGACCTTTACTTTCCGGCATTGAAATGCTTACGCGTATTTTAGGCTATGTGCACAAGAGGCCGCAGAAACATCGGAACCAATTTATTTTACAATCGTCATTTAAGACTCATTTAAGGCTCTCCAAATACCCTATTTCGAATTTTCACAGCCTTTTGCTTCTTCCTATTCTGCTAAGGGTTGAAAAGTACGTACAAATGTTGGAAAACAATTTATTTAATGCTCAGTAATTTTTTGAAAAAAGCAGATGCTCCATAATTTTAACACATCCACAGCCTCATGCCGGTGATACAAGAGTTATTTAAATGTTTATTTAGGACTATAACTTAAGGCTAATATAAAATATTTATAAATATGTGTTAAAATAGATAAATAATAAAAAAATTAAATCAAATAAAAATAAAAAATACATCTGTAAATTGAAATACACCTTATTTTCACCTGACTTCACTCAACATTAGGCCATTACTATGTCAGACTTAGGTCTGCAGTGATAGTGCCGCCAGTACCCCAACACATTTCGGTACAATTACCATGTGGGTAAAATCGGTACTGTTCCGATAAAAATAATAAATTAAAGATGCCGAAAGTGATCAGGGCCTTATCAGAAAATCGCATCAGAATGTATCAGAACCGAATCAGGCCGCCTGCTTAGAATTTGGATTAATATTCACGTTGCCTGATTAGGGCGTTATTTCATCCTGAATAAATGTTCAATCCATTTACACAATATGACTGAACTTCATATGAACCAATGGAACGTTTTGAACCCAAGATGTGGCCTAAGGAAAAAATCGAAACAATAACTTATTTTCTTAAACTTACCGATAGAAAAAACATTGATTCTGATTTTCGAATTTAATGGACTAAAATCGCAATGTTTATCGAAAGAATTTTAGGACAGGTCTCTAATTGCATTTCGCCGATCCAAAGGAGCGAAAATAGCGAAAAACTTTTCAACTCGATTCTCGTGCCACTCTCCGGCGTCATTCGTGCTGTAGAATAATAAAGAGAAATATGCCAAGATCGAGGGAGATTGCTCGATGTCGGGAGTGCGAAAGAAGCGAAAAGTAAAAATTCACTGAGAGGAAAGGAAAAAACCAAGAAAGAACCGTAGAAGCTCGTCGACAAAAATACGACGATGGGCGCAGGAAGCCGTGAATCAAAGCGACAGCTGCCTCGCGCCTCTACGGGATTCGTGCATAACGATTTGATCTCACCCCCTGTACTTTCACTCCCAATGATTCACTGAATGATACACGGCGGGTGTTTTCGCCAATTGACCAAAAAAAAAGGAAAAGTTAAGAGCCCCGGTTTTTGCTCCGCGACGTCTACACGGACGCACACCGCTCAAGAAACTCGCTTTTCTAAACGTGTGTCGGTGTCAATGACTCCAAATCTCTGTATCCCGTCTGGGAAAAATTGCGAATACAAGATTTTGCTTTTAAATTAATTAATCTTGCCGATTGACTAATAATGAACTAAATTTTCTTTCAGAAATTTTTTCGGTTGACATTTCAAATGTTTCATTTTCATGCAAGAGAGTCATGTGTCTTCTGACAGAAAATAGTTCACACTGGGCAACCACAAAACGAACCAGTCATGTTGTGACTTGTTCATGGCACACCATTAAAAAATTGTTGAAGATTAGCTCGATAAGAATAAGAGGAATTTTTTGGGAGTAATCATACTGCGAATAGTTGTTAGGTTAGGTATATTCATGGATTTTCTGTTTTCATGTAGTTAAAAAATGTGTGATACTGGACAGGACTGATTCCATTTTAAATCGGATAAATATCAAATATTGACATCTTCAAAGATGTTTGCCATGAAATATGATGTAGAAAAAATGTAGAGTAAATATATAGAGTAGACCTGTTTTTTTTTTGAGAAATATCGGAAAACTTTTTAAAAATACTGTATTTTCTACAGTATTGAATTAGTATATTATTCAACATTATTATGTGATTGTCGTCTTCGTTTCTCTCGTGCGACAAAATTAGTACTACTCGTTGAAGATCGATATTTCGCGTTTGTTGCATACGACATTTTTTAATACGTCAGGTGTAGAACTCGATAATTTGTGCCCGAAGATTTCACGGCAGGGCGCAAAATCGAGTTCTACTCACGGTGTGTTAAAAATTATATTGTGTTATTGATTCTGTATCGAAATCCAATAATAAAACTGATAACCATTAAAAAATAACAAAATGACGGCTTCTTAAAAAAAAAAAAAAAAAAAATAGAAACTGAAACTTGGGATACGTAGCTGCGAGTAGAATTCGAATCTTCCGAGAATGAAACGAGAATGAACACGAATCTGAGAACGCCGAGGTCAGTACCAGATCAGTACTACATAAATCGCTGTCGGTCGCCATGAAGATTCGAGCAGTATTACTGAATGTCACTACGGGACCAGTGCTGATCTGGTGAAGCAGTCAGTACTGACGCAACTCTCAATTTCAGTACTGGGCGACCATATCCTCTTAGTATTGAGTGGTTCCGACTTCCGGTATCGATTCACAGGCTGACAAATTTTAGAACCAAGATCCAGAACATACATTTCCAACGGTATTTGACGCGCTGATTTCGAATCTGACCTCAGAATAGCCCCTATACGGCAGGTTTTTGAAATATTTGAACATAAAAATGCAAAAAGTATATTTTTTGGGTACATTTGAGGTGCTGTAACTTCATGACAGATTTTTTTTTCAAAGCAATCGTCACGGTATCTCAAAGTACTGTTTTGGCCCTTCAAAATCGTCTGTTGAAGTTTCTGAGTTTGGCAAATTCGGCGATATTCAGAAACTGAGCAGAATCAGATAAAGCTTCAAGAATAGAAAGAAATTAACCACAAAGACCTAAATTTCGAATGGCTCTTAAGATGTGCGGTATTTCTGAGTGGGAATTTGAAGTCAGAATAACAAAATCTTTTAATATTTCGTTCTATTCTTGAAGCTTTATCTGATTCTGCTCAGTTTCTGAATATCGCCGAATTTGCGAAACTCAGAAACTTCAACAGACGATATCTCAGTGACCAATTTTTCTAAGTTTGAAAACGGATTTTGAAGGGCAAAAACAGTACTTTGAGATACCGTGACCATTGTTTTGAAAAAAAATCTACCTTCAAGATACATCACCTCAAATGTACCCAAAAAACGTACTTTTTGCAGTTTTAGGTTCAAATATCTCAAAAACTTAACGTATAGGGGCTCTTACGAGGTCGGATTCGAATTCAGCGCAATACCTGTGGAAAGTATGTTCTGGTTCTTGGTTTTGCAATTTTCTCAAATTTTGTCGCCCGGTGTTACCTCTCAGGCGCGACGACTTACTGTCAGTACTGGACCATAGTTAGTACTGACTCGACAGCGAATTGTAGTACTGGGTAACTTCTACTAACTACCGAAATTCCGACCTGGGATATTGCTGCGTCATACAGAACAAACGTTGGTAACATGTTACCTCCAGCGTAGTTTTGTGTTGCTGGGATTGACAGGATCGACAACACTTCCCAAGTAGAATTGTAACCGGGCTCTTACCGGAATTCCCTGTTTGTATCTGGGATCCGACCGGGCTTATCTCGCTTCCCGACTACATCCCGGTCAGACTTGAGATACTGACCGGGCTATGACAGGAATCCGACCCGCGTACCCTCGTTGTGTTCAGAAACCGATTGGATCGGGTTGACCCGGCTGGATTCCAGTCATAACCCAACCGGAATTTTTAATAGGGTTAACCAGGGCAAATCCCTGCTCGGCCCGGTTTCTATTGGGGTCAAATCGGGCCATTTCTACACGGGTTCTGTCGGATTTCTTTATTTTATGAGATTCATTCAGTGGTATTGCACAATCTACTTTCTACTCAAAATGGCCCCGAAATTTTTATTGGCAAATAGCTTACAAATTGTTATTTGTATATAAGTTTGGTGCCCCATGCTCTGGTTAACCTAATTAAACATTCGATTCGGGTTCTGGGTGGAATCCAGCCGGGCTAGTCCGATCCCTTCGAATTCTGAATACAACGAGAGTAACCTGGTCGGGATCCGATCATAGCCCGGTCAGTATCTCAAATCTGGCAGGGCTGAAGTCGGGTAAGCGTGACATGCCCGGCCGGGTCCTGAATACAATCAGGGAAACCCAAATTGATCCCGGTCAGGACCGGGTTGCAATTTCTACTCGGGATCTACGCAACAGCAGCAAACCTACAACCCACAATCGAGTTAAAGCAGGTGTAGATCTTTTGAAGAAATTTGATTGGTAACGGTCTATTTCATTGAGTAGCTACGGTAAGGAATCGCGGGTGGTGTCGCTTGTTCTCTCCATCTCTCTTCTGAAGCGGAGGAGGTGAACGCATCGCGGTTATTTCTAGATCGACCCAGATCCCTCGACGGCAAGTTCCGCCGCCGGAGTGCGTGCGTTTTAGACCGTTTCGGGTAATTAGCGGATCGCGCGCCTGCCAGGCTGTATGATATTATTCCGAAAACAATTGCCCAATGACGTGTTAGACGGCGACTCTCAACTCGAAAACCTAAATTCGTATGTGAGCTTTGCGATGGGGCGAACACCGATTACAAACATGCCAAAATTTTGATGTCTGTTCCGGTCAATAGTTCGTTTGAATGTTTCGATGAAACGGAAATGAATCCTGCTGATGGTCATCAATGTGTTGAAACTAATGACGTTGATGCAGTTGAACTTAATCGGGATGAACGAAACTGGAAATAAATGACTTTAAATACATGGGCGCAACTCTAGAACTATTAAATTGTAACTTATTCAGCATTATGAGATTTTAAAATTTGTAAAAATAACTTTGTGACTGGATGGATTATCACATTTCATCAGATTTAAAATGGCTAACATATGGCAAAACAACCATATTTTGTTAATTTTAATGACGTTCAATTACGAACCAGATTTTCAATGTTTTTTTTCATACTTTCTTGTAGTCGTCTATTGTTCCTTTTCCACTACGCTCAATATAGCATTTTTAACAAAGCTTTAAATATCCTGACTAACATTTATTGGGTTTGATCCGAATAGAAACCGGGTTCGTCGGGGATTCAGCCTGATCAGTCGAGTTAGAAAATTATTCTAAATAGAGATAGTGCTCTAACAATGATCCCCGTTAACTGCCTCGTTCATGCCAAAAATAAAAGTACAATAGTCCCTCCCAGTCTTTGTTTTCCCAACATTTGTCACCCCTCAATATTAGCTACGAGGTCCCTCTCAATATTAGCTTTACCCACAACATATGTTTCCCGCCATGGAGGAAAAACTTTGTTCCGCCATTAGTCTGATATTAGGACTAGAAAAGGATCGACAAAATGGACTGCCGTAATATTTGGAAAGAATATTGCAATTCGGCCCTATCCCAGGTACAACCCGGTCAGTCCTCTACATAGTTTGCTTACCGTTAGGACTATATTCGGCTTCCCGACGTGCTCGCCACAAAATGAGTTTATACTTGGTATTTCGGAAGTTTTGTCTGTATATTGCAACATGACAATTTATCCTCCATAAATTGTATGATAATTAATGGATGAAGATTCAGCAATATGAAATAATGGTTATAAAAAGTATCGAAAACTAATTCCTTTCGCAATTTCTGACGAGCCACTCAATGGGAGTTTAATAGAAATTATAATTTTTTTTTTATTTTGAAAAAATGGAAATTTTAAATATCTATTCATAATAGTTGATCGTCCGTACGAAACGCATTTTTTGACAGTTTTAATGACACATAATACTGGGATATTTTTCAATACTCTCAATAGCCAAATGCTTTTTTCTGGCTATATAAATTAAAATAATAGTGATTAGTGTCGCGTAAACTAATATCACAGTTACGCAATTATTTACTATGTTCTTGTTTACAATATTTAATATTGTCTACTTAATTATAATGACCGAAAAATACCAAGATCTTATTGACTGAAACAAACAAATATGATAAAAAACAATTTTAATACATCTTTGAAATATAAGAATTTACTAGGGGGAGAAATACACTTATATTTACCACAGCACGTCTCTGTATTTGTGAATCAAAGTAAAGTGATTGATGGAGCCAAATTTTTACAAGTTTATAAAAATGTTATTTGAAATTACCGCTAAATCCTGTTTCCTTCGACAGCTGCTAGGTGCGCGTCATTTTCACAAAAGACAAAACTATAATTTTATATGAGAAAAGTATGTAATGAATTTTTATTCACAGTCTTGCTATGGAGATGCCATTTTGAATTTGGAAATTTAAACATCCGAATCATTATTAGCGACCCAAGAAACTCCCAGAGATAAATTTTAATGGAAATTCAATGCGCATTCGAAGTCAGCCTTTGAACAAATTGATGACTTTTTTTATATTTATTAATTATTGATGAAAATCAGTAAATATGTCGTAACATATGTCAAATGGACTAACATAACTTATATATGGCAAACTCTAAACCTTAAACTTTCATTTACAAATGATTTAAAGGTCCAAAGTTAATTTGGTGAAATGCTAGAGTCAAAAGTGTGGACGAATATATTAGGGTCTGCAAAAAGGACGGTGAAGGGTCGATTAATAAAATGTTTCAGTATATATAATTTTGTTCTTTCATAGACTGAAGTTGCTTAGGTATTTATTACATATTTATCTAATATAATGTAAATATATAATGTAATATTATAATATATAATAATTCGAAGCTAATTTAACTAATTTTGAACTACTTTGCTTAGTTCAATAGATCCTCAAATTTATATTTCATCATTCGTAGTAACTGTCCTAAATAAACTTAAAATGTGTTTTTTTTTAGTTTAAATGCAATAAAGAAGCTGGATTGAAGATATTTTAAATAATTTTTTACAATTTAAGTAATTCCAGATATAATAAACGATCAAGTTATAGAAAAGTACAAGCAGGAACAGCACGAACGGGATTCACGAAATTCAGTACATTTCCTACTTTTCGATTGGTTACATACACCGCATACTAAAAAATAGTTAGTTAAAGTACATGTGTAGTTGTTCAGTATGAACTAATCATGTAGTATCTACAAAAACCATCCAATACTTCTACATGTAACACTATTAGCAAGTATCTTTAGTCATTTCTGGTGATAAAAAAAGTTTTATAATGTAGCAGTCAATAGTAAACTATTCATTAATCTTGATTTATGTAAAAAATTATTACTATTGGACATAAATAACAAGGGATTAGTTATTAATAGTACCCTTAGGTACATAATACCCAGTACTAAAAACACAATATCAACAAATACTCCGTACTCTTGTACAAATCAACTACTTGTTGCTCTTGTATTGTAATGTACTATTTAAATATAATCTTAATATTTATAAATTCATTCGTCGACGATTTGTTAAGTTTGAAGGTGGTTCAGGCCATATGAAGATTAAGTTAATGGAATTATTTTATTAATTGAATATTAATTACATGTTATTTATTACTATTATTTATTTAAAAAAATGTTTTGTATCAATATTTTATATAATATTTTTTAAATATTTGTTCAACACCTCCTCTACATTAGCTAAATATTTAAATCTTAAAGTGTTTCAGAATAAAATTTACTCTAGCAAACTTTGAAATATACATTCAAATACTAACTTTCCACCATTTATGTGACGAAATTTTTAATATAATAATGAAATACTAGATTAACAAGTCAACATTTACTAAAAATATGTAGCAAAATGATTTAATCGAAGAGTATGTAAGAATTTGGTTTAATTGTCGTGTAAATTCGTGATAACCACATTCCATAGGAATTTTTACTATTCTAAAAAAGGTCATGATATTGAGCTTTAATGTCCAAAGTGCAATTCGACAGGAAAATGTATGTTTTTAAAAACTAACCGTTACATAAATAATATGAGAATGTAGATCGTAAAATAAAAAATTAACTCCGTTCGAAAGTACGGCTGTAAGGATGGAAAAATCTAAAAAATGCCGGTTAATTTCACTTCCCAATCAGTTGAGATAATTTTGCATTTATGCATCGTAAAAATGAATTCTCCATTTAAAGCATGATATAATTTATTTATGGATTTTATCACAAAAATTTAAAAACGATTATAATTAAATATGTACTATATGAAGTACTTACTTTAAAACATTTCGGCCTGCGAAATATGAACTTATCTTAATAAAATATAAAACACAGATTACGTGAAAGAGACAGTACCACTACCTTATTTTTAACAACGTTATTACTTTCATTATCGCTTGAGTATTTTGAAATTCACTGCAGTAAATCTAAAGACATGTCATAAATATTTTGTTCAACTGACATAAGTTTTTGATTTAAAAATAATTGTTATTTACTTGATGTCAAATACTAATAACCTAAGACGTTATACTAGGAATAAATAGTGTATAAAAACGTTGTTTTATGTATTGACAAATACTAAGTTTTCAATTATTTTTATGTATCATGTTTTCTAGCCCGTCTCGGAAGTCAAGTTACTAATTATGACCAAAATTCGTTATTTTAATTGCCACTTGTTAATTAATCTCTAAACGGCAGTAGCAGGTAGTTCATTAGAAAATGCTTTGATTAAATACCTTTGGGTCGAGAAAGCCAACGAATACATTTCAGAAATCGATTTCCAGAACTTTTTATAGTAGAGCATACCTGAAACATAAAATATTTCATTATGAATAAGGATTTGTATTGTCAACAAGTACGCGGAATCCATAGAACGATGTAAATAGGTACACAATATTGTTCAACATTAATTTAATTTTCTGTAAATAATGTGCTAAATAAAATCAAATTAAATTACATAAAAAACGAGCAAAATTTTTTTTTGTGTTTTGTTCGCATCGAAAGTTAGGGGATCGATACCAGACTGCAACCTCTTTAAAACTTATTTCGTATTTCTTATTTCTTATTTTTAAGTATTTCGAAAAACTAAACCTTATTTGATAAATTAGGAATGTTATTGGAGAAATTTATATGTTTGATGGTTGTAATTTGCCGGAAAATATAGGTACTAGGGGTTTCACGATCGCTAATCACGAATTTGAAGGTAGATCTTTAAAATTAATGATGACGGATACAATACGGTATATCGAAATTCATAAAAGGTGCCAAAATGCCAAAAAAATAGGTATTCGTACATTTTGTAGGTTAGCTCTGAGGAACTGAAGGTTAGATTTTTAAAATCAAGATGGAAGTCCCAATATCATTAAATAATTGGACTCGAACTACATGGACGTGGGTGGCAAGAGTCTTTTTTATTGAACACTATTTTATAGTATTTTTATTATATTTTCGTTTATTATTTATTGCTTATACATTTCCTTTTTTTGAAAGGTGTTGATTTCCGCTTCTAATATATGAAAAGATAGCTATTTACTTTTTACCCGATTTTTTAAAGATTCTTTTAAGAATACCCTATTTCAGGTCGATCTGAAAGTAATTTTTTATAGTTTGCTCAGTCATTTTTAATTTTGATCGGCCATTTTAGATTTTGAATATATAAAATCGGTTCCGTAATCAGGGATATCGAAAATACATGAATAACTGATAAGTATTTAGGTAGATTTTTAGTAGATTTTATTCAATTTTTTCATGTTTAGTCAAGTTTATTGATAAGTTTGTAACCCATATTCCTGATCCAGAGAAAGAATGATTTAATAGCCACACTCTCAACCTGACTCTACGTAATAATTCAACTAAAAAAGTGCACACCTAAGAGTCAGGAGTTTCTTAAATGGTAATAGATAATTTTTTGACAACTGCATTTTTCCAAACTGATTTTTTTATGTACAACAACAAAAAATTGAAGAAAAAAGAAACCATGACAAATTTGGCTTGCAAACCAAATTCTGAATATCACGATAATTTAATTTTGTATCAATCTCCAGTTTTCTGCAAAGATTTCGAAATTATTTTTATTAATAAATGTATTATTCAAGCGTACTCTAAAAGTTTTGAAAAATTGCAGGCATCAATCTGAACTTTTATTCGATTTGGTAATGTATGCTATACGCATATGCGGCATCTCAAAGACCACCCGCTACGAATGCTCCTTCATGGCAATGAAAAGTAGATTCTGTATAAGTAAACTGTATTTTATCTGAAAAATGTATGAAATTGCGGGAGGTTTGGCATGTCAAAAAACGACAAAATTCTGGTACAAAAAAATGCAAAATTTCAAAGAACGTAAAAATAAAAAAAAAAAAAAAAGAAATATGAAAAAACGAACCTACTATACTTGTTTGTACAATATATAAGAAAACGTTATTATGATTAATAATGTAATTCCATGTCCATAGCAGAAATTCTGGACATAATTATAAAAGTTTAATAAAAAAATCAACTCTCTTAGTGAACTACAAACACAATAAAAATACTGTAAAAATGTAATATGTAATAATAAAATCATCCTTCAGTTTATGTACAAAAAGTTCGTATTTCCAGTAAAAATCAAATTTAACTGTTTAATTGAACCAATGTGGAAGTGAAACTCAATAGGACAAACCCAAAACAGAAAAAATAGCAATTAAAAATCGAAATTGTTTAAAAACTGATTTTACAGTATTGCTTGTGTTGTTGGTTTAGTATATTTAAAATGATTTTGATTCCGAAGCTGCAGTAGGAAAAAGGGATTGGCTATTTCAATTCCTAAGAAACGTTCAGCATATTTCACGTAATTTAAAAATTATATAAATTATTGTTGCATTTTCTTATGGGTATAACAACTGTGTAAGAAATAGTGGGGGATGGGGGTTAAACGCTAATTATCATTAATATCGTTTTTTCCATTTATCTTAAAAAATATAAATCGGATGAAAAAATATTTCCAATAAAAAATGTAGAGCACAAAATTCTTAACAAAAAAGGTTTGATACATAATTTTAGTAATCATAACAGAAAGCAAGCAAATGAGCGATGAAAGTGACCGTAATGGATTTCAGCGAGGTAAAGTCTCCGCAAATAACTAAATAACTTGTAACGGTTTGTTGTATAGACCCACATTTGCATGGTTGGAGGTTAGGTTAGTATAAAAGGGGGGTCTGGGGGGCGGAGCCCCCCCCAGAACGCAGGCACCCTCGTGTTTCACGCATTTCCTTTCGAACTATAGGAGAATGCCAATTGTACATTCTGAACATAATTCTCGAAACTCGGGACTCCTTGCAGAAATCTATTACGGTCACTTTCATCGCTCATTTGCGAGCTTTTTGTTGAGATTACGAAAATTATGTACTAAACCTTTTTTGCAGAGAATTTTGTGCTCTACAATTTTTATTTGAAACATTTTTTCATCCGATTTGTATTTTTCATGATAAATGAAAAAACTAAAAAAAAAACACGATTTTTAGGTGTTTTTTCAAGATAGCGGCTTCAGTGTAGCAGAGCGCCGATTTTTTTTGTCATATTCGTAATCAGGAGGCAAAAATACACAAAACTAGTATGGCCCAATTTTTTTTTGCGATGTCGTAGCATTTCCGAAGGTTTACCCAAAAGTGTGATATGTCCAACGGGTTTTATTGAAACTATAATATACAAATTACTGTCCATTCACTCTAAAATCCTTAAAGTCAAAACCTGAAATCACGCTATATAAAGTGAAATTTGACTGTATAAAAGTGCCAATTTGACCACATTAACTACACAGAGAGAAAAGAAATGGTTAACTTTTACCATTTTGTAATAGTAAAACGCGTAAATCCAAAAGTTGTTAACTATTTCCATGGTAAACGGTACAATAAAATTATTCGATTTAGTATTTTCCTTTTGAGGTTAAAATAGATTCTACTATCTTTTCGTGGTTCCATTAACACTTTTTTTTCTCTCTGTATAAGAGAGATCAAATCGGACTTTTATACACTGAGCTTTCGGAGTTTTCCATTTAAGAGTTATTTTGGAGAGTGGAAGTCACATACGTACGGAACACCAGATACGTATACTGTAGAAAATTATTCAGAAACATGTACGTAATGTTCATCAAATGATTCTTTCCAGACTTTACTGCGGAATTTATTAGCTTCAAATAGTAAATTCTTCTTTTTATTGGACATTATCCTGAAAAAATATATTATTTAAGTTCAGTGTAACTGAAATCAGCTTTGATTTGGAAGAATTAAATGATGACATCATAGATAATAGTATGGTAAATTAAAAGAAAAATGAATGAAAAATCAACTAAAGAGCCACTGATAAGTCGAATTAAAAGTGGTATGATTAGTTTCATAAATATAATATATCATGATAAACTTTTCAAAAAAATACCGTCTTGTCTGCAAAACATGGTAGATGCGTAATATAATTTTTTGAAAGAAAAATGTTCTTTTGAATAAATAAAAATACAAGAAAGATATTTTTCAATTAAAAGAAATGTAATTAAAATCATTTTTTAAATTAAAGAAAAAAACCGGTTTTTTGTAACATTCTGTATATTTACTTATGTCGATAAGAAAGGATAATTTGTTTAAATGAAACAAATATTTTGTTGACTCCCTATTAATGCAGTAATATAATTGATTTAAACAATTTTTCGTTTAGTTTAAAAAACATTTTTTCTGAGTGTATAACTCATACGATGGTAACATTTTCAGGCAATAAGAGGCCGCTAAACCGAATCCGTTGATAATGTAATTTCCTAATGTAAAAAATGTAAATTATAGAGAAACAAGATACATTTTCAATTCTAAACCTATATAAGGCAGCTTTTACATAATTTTTATAAAAGAGCAATGAACTCTATAAGGAAATCATTTCACATTTTTTTTTTCGAATACTATGAAATTTTATTTGTAATTTCATAAAATTTTGTATTTAGAATTTTAAAGTTAGATTAAATAAATTTTTTAACGACAATAAAACAAATAGAATTCATTTATTAACTTTGAGCTTCCAAATATCAAAATTCAGTTTTGTTTCTTTTACTAGTGATAGAAAGTGGGAATCATTTACGAAAATACGTTTTAAGAACGAAAACCAACATGCACAATAATGTTGTTTAGCATTGACAGGACATCTCCTGGTTTATTAATGCATATCTTTAAGTAAGATTTTTATATGTTTATTATCTGATATTTGGGTTTGATGTCATAAAATCAGTTTCTCTCTTTTATATGTGAATTTTAATTCGTTGATTAAGTAGTTCAGATCAATCATTACAAGTTAATCAATATTAAGGTGTTACGTGAAACTTTAGAAATTATTAACAAAATGACTATGTTAGACATTAAGATGAAGTTGCCGAATATTCTAGAAGATAATCGAATTCCTAATAGGTCAGAAATTTGCCACAACAGACTTAAATACACGTTTTGCTGTTTCCCTGATAAATTGAAATATTGACCGAAAATTTCAGAAACTATGTAAGATATATTTCAGAAGCTATATATCGCAAACACATTTTTCATGTAAGTTTAGAAGACAAACCAATATTTTGAAAAAACTCCTAAATCATCCCACGCAAGCCATTCGACCTGCATAAAAGTCGTCAGCATCGCGATAAATTAAGAATGCAATAAATGATGTTTTCTGAATCCTCACTTTAAAAATACCGACTTTTGGTATAGAAAAAAAGACACTTCCGGTTCAGCGATTTAACGCCGCGGAAATAAAGATCTTGAAACCTGGACACCGAGCGATTAGCTCAACTCAGTGAACTCATCGGTGGTAAGGATGTCAACCGAAACGAGCAAACACGTCACAGCTGTTTTTAATATCACCGGAGCAAAGAATCCACCATCGTGCCGTATATTTACAAGCAGCGGTATTAAGCATTGCTCTAAAAATTGCTTACGGCGGTTCGTCAACCTGAAAAAGAAGAAATTTTTAGGGACCGCACGGTGGAAGTAAAAAAGTCATTGGCTCGGAGAAAGCTGAGCCAGCGTGATGTGTTGATAGATTCAATTATGCGAATTGGAATATCAAAAGTCCCATTTCAGCTATTTTTCGTGCTGAAAAAATTATGACGTCATTAATTAGTCAGCTTTTTATATAATAAACCATCGAGATTAATGATGCTTCCGAATACGCAATATTCTCGCTTCTTGTTTTTTAGCTGCCCCTCACGAATCGTATATTCTTTTCATCCGTGTTGCTTTTCACTTCATTTATCTACAGTCATTCGTGCGTTTAATCTCGTATCTTATCTTCACCACTTTTCTTCTCCATCGCTTCTTTGCCATTATCTTTGTCATTATATCTAACTCTGTTATTCCATTCTTTACTTCTTCCCCTCTCTGTGCTACCCTCGACTTCTTATCTGCATTCTCTTATTTTACTTTGAGTTATCTCTAAGCTTGATCTCCTTCCTTTCTCCATCCCTGTTTACTACTGGCTCGATTAATCTTATGCACTTAAGCCCACGAATATCAGAAGAAATCCATTAGCAAATATGCTTCTGATCACATCTGAACACATCGTAATTGAAATTCGGTAGGTAATGTTGTAATGAGCGTATCTAATGAGGGAATATTTAGTAACAGGAAATGATATTTCTTTTCATTTAAAATGACATAATATATACTCTACAGTTATCAATTCTGATTCAGATTGATTTAATCTTCATTTTCACAGATCTGATTTTATTTTACGTCTATTTACATTAGTACTGGATTAAAATTTATCATAAACCGTATTCTTTAAATTCGCATTTTATTTTCATCTCATGGCCATTACAGTTCTATAATATTTTGACAACCAAGTTGTGTCACTCTAGCTCTACGTTTCGACCATAGGTCCTCTGCCGGGGCATCAATTTCGAGTCAATCAGATCGAAGTCTTCGAATATTCCATTGGTTTACCTTCTAAGCTTCTTATTTGCCGAATTAAAACAAATTGCGAAATGTATTTGCATGTAGTATTTAGAAACAAAAAATATCATTTTGATTTCTTTCCACACTGTAACTTTTTCATTTAACTCTTTATGGACAGGACAGAATCTGAAATCAGAGTTGCAAAAAAACTGACATTTTTTTTTACCAAATATAAGGTTTTTAATATTTTTTAAGTACCTCCTTTTCCACAGGAATAATCGTCTATAGATCGATATATAAGCTGTGAATTTTCCATACAAACCATTTCAAAAGTGACGATATCGTACCAAAATGGAGGTTAGAAGAATTTTTTTCTTTTACACAAATATAAGGTATTAGAATTATTAAAAACGTTGTTAATTTTTCAGACACTTTGTAGCTAGTGCTTTTTGCAAATATGGGAGACGGGTTTTTAAAAAGCCTAAGAAATCTATATAACACGTGTTACTCGGGCATTTTTTAGCTCACCGATTACGAATCGGATGCCAGATTTAAAAAATTCTAAATACCATATGTATAATTTAAAGTACAAACCTTACAAGTTATACATAATCTAGCTCAAAGTGGAATATTTATTTTAAATTATAATTTGACGTGTATTATAAGTATTACAAATATTATGCGTTCTGTATCCATTTCAGAAAAACCGCCGACAATATGTTTAAGCGGATTATATTTTATTTTCAAAAAGTATTCGTCATGTGGTATCCGCCATTTTGAATTTCTACAATTTGACTTCGAATTCGTATTCAGCAACCTCAAAAACTAGCTGCTAAGTAACATAATAATCCGCAATTATTCAAAGAATTAATATACTACGTTATATTTGTTTAAAAAAAAATGTTTTTAATCTGCATAATTGGTCCGCGATCTTGACTCCTAAAAAGTATGCATGAAATTCGCCAAAAAAGTGCTCATAACAAAAAAAAGTTAAAAAACCATATTTTTAGAAAAAGAATGGCCATATATTTTTGCATTTTCATTTTGTTATAGGTCTGATTTCAGTTTTTAATAAGGCACTGGCGCTTTCCAGTGGTTAATGTATTTTTTACCTCTATGCTTACACTTTTTGGGTTTGCAGAATATTAACCGTTAGTTCCGACGGCTATTTTAAGGCCCCTTCCTCCCACTACCTGGGTCAAATATGTCCTGCCGTTTGAAAATGCTTACAGTGGTGCAATTTATATAATACAATTTGAATTTTGTCTGGGTCGAAAAAGACCCTTGAGTCGGAATTAAGGGTTAACATTTTCTATGAATCTGTTGCTTACATGAAGTGTCGGTTGCATATTTTTATAGAGTAATGACTAGTACACTACTGGTAATCAACATTTTTAGGGTTTTATTATTTAAGAATCGACTTATCGACTTGTAATAGGAAAACATGCCTTGTGGCGAAGTGAAGGACCGTTTTGTTTTTTGCATTTTAATTTTTCTAACTCACAAAAAACATTCTATAAACAATCAACACTTTCGTACATATGGCTCACTCCCTACTCCTTTACGTCCATTCTGAAATGCGTAAATAAAAGTAAATAAATCGGCGCATTAAATAATAGCAGGACCTCATTTATTTCCAAATTTATTAAGTCTCTAAACACGAATGTGAAGACATGATTATTATTAAAATTTAACGATTAATAGTTATGTGATATTTACCTAATTTTCAAAATGGTTAGATACTACAATCGAAAAACTGAAAGAAGAGATTAAAATATTATTTTCGCCTGTCCGGACGTAAAACCACATCTTGCGCCCTCGAAAATTACATAACTGGGGTAGGAGTTCTCCACCCTTCCCAATTTAAAGTTCTGGGCAAAAATTTTAATTTTTCACGCATTTGGAGAAAAATATTGTTCGTATTACGGTCGTAATCGTTTACACCCGGTAGGCGATCACTACATATCCTCCCGTCAGCTTCACCGGGCACGCGCGATCGCCTTCGGGCGCAAAACTGTATTTTACGCCCTTAATATGAAAAGTACTATATTACTGATCTACGAGAAGATAACAATGGAAAGTCTATTCATATTAGAGAGCATTGATTATTGACGATCTTTTCACATAATTTCCTATGCAAACTTAAAGAAAAAGATCATTTAAAAAGAAATAGTGCATTAAAATATTCCTATTTGGAATGAATGATGTGAATATGCGTGAAGTTTTATGCACACACTCTTCTTTTCCTAGAGACTCACATAAAATAAAGCTGAATGACGGAGATATGTGGAATTAAAAAAAGAACTCTGCCGCCTCGCCCAGTCTCTACTTGTATTGATGAAAAAATGACGTGAAGAATACGCCGATGAATCAAACGAAGCTGTCTACCAGACCTTAAATAATTTGATCTCATTTAATCCTTGATAATTTCCAAATGTAAATAATTACATTTGGTCATTACCAATACTGAATAAAATTTAGTACATCAATCCTCGTAGCACCCGTATAGGCCAGCATCGGCATAAATCGTTGTCTAGTACTTCCGGATTGGGAAAGTATTAAATCGGTATTGATTCCTTGATTCGATCGATTTTTAAAATTACATCCTTAAAATGAACAGGCGGTATGTTAATAATATACAATATAAGAAAACTAAGGCGTAACAATTTCGAGACTTTTGTTCTGTTACCATGTTACCAATGAAACTCGTGGCGCATGGAAAGTTTGCACAAACAAGGCCAAAAGCAGAAATAAACTAATGTCTTCTCTAAATATCTGATGTCATCGAGTGCATAAAAAATATTTTATTATCTTATTTATTTCAGTACCTAATTTCAATTTTAGATGATAAATTTGAACCGACATATTGACCTTGAAACCTACACAGATCACACTAGACAAGTCACTATCTACTTAGGTCTAATTAGATCGGTTCATTTCATCCAGCTGGAGCATTTAGTGACAGTCATTTATTTGGCATAATTGAAGATTGTTAATATTTGAATAATAGAATAAACTAATCCTATCAAAGATGAAACCATATCTCATTCAATCTTTTTTAGGTGTAATAATGAATCGAATCAAATAAGATGCTCTGATTTCTGTTGAATTACCTCTACCTTATACAAAAGCAATTCCGATAGTTTATCTCGAACATTTTTAAACTATTATTACAATTGGTTGATTGTATTGATGTTAAATCTCCATAGGTGCATTATTTGATAATTACAAACTGCTGATGATAGAGAGGAGGTATTTTGAAAATGGTCTCGCGATTTCGTCAAATAACTTGTATCTTTGACAAGCGAAAGTCTCACACGGTTCGATGTATGCTTCATTGTTATTCCCCAACAAAATATATTTGTAATCGTTATTACGTGAACGCCAGGGTGTATTTCACAAACGAACATATCTCGCCCGAAGCTGGTAATTGAAAATGACAGCGATTTCACAATGATGACCGAGGTCCTTCTTTCATTTTGATCGTCTGGACGATTTCTTTCGATTCGTTCCTCAAATCAAATTCATCGACGCGAATCGATCGCAACCGATAATCGGCAAGATGAGTCACTCGCTCCAAAGTGCATCTCTCTCGATGTGTTTACAGCTTACGTCATCCAGTCGCCAAGCACTTATTGTCCAGTCGTTTACGGGGTCACGGCGTTCAAACCTCGATCCCCATGAAAGTCCGACATCAATCTCACCTGACTACATAAAGGACCTTAATCTGTATCATTTCTCTCATTGTGCGACGTACAAGGTACTCGATTAACCGATGCAGTCGTTGCATCCAATCGTGTCGTTTGTCTTTGGGCGCAAATTCATTGTCATCATCCTCATTATCATCCTTGCTGGCAATTATTAGAGCTCGAACGTTGCCGAATGTTAATACGGTCAGGGCTAACGACTGCAGATTTCTGGTATCCCATCTTTATTTTCACCTTCACTTCGGCTTCCTTTGCCGGTGTCTTTATAATTGCTGTCCGGGAATAAATGGTATTGCGATAGCGTCAAATGAGAGTCGGTTGCGTTCTAGTCCGATCTAATTGGAATGTAATTGGTGACACGTATAGTTACAGCGACATATCGAGAACGGTAACCGATTTTCATATTTTTAATCGTCCATATCTGCCATGGACTGCGCAATTCATTTTTACTCGTACCTCTTTACCTACATGCGATTTTATGCACTGTGACTAGGGAATAGATTAAGTTCTTCCTAGTTTTCATAGAGAGGAAGTCCGAAACTTAAAAACAGGTAAGTAGAAGGTCCACTTAGAAAATTTTTGTTTGAGAAATTCCGATATTGTCTGGTGTCAATGGGATATACTTTAGGAACTGCGAAACATAGGGGAACCGTTTTTCCCCACTTTTCTCTAAAATAGTTTGACATATTATCTATTAAAAGACAAGAATTAAAAAAGAAATAATTATTGCAGTCACTTTTCACTCATTTTAATGAAAAACATGAGCTCCTTAATAAAACTAATCAAAACTTTGACAAATCACAGTTAAGAATGTACGGTTAAGATTACTCATTTTTGCAACTTATAGTCAATTTTGGGGGTCGTCGGAACGGACGACAGTTGATTTAGCATATCGGAAATTCCTGCATTTCCATGAAAAAAAGTGCCCATACTACCGAAGAAATTTGAGTAGAGGTATTCTAATTAATTTATGAAAATTTTAGACTATATCCCGCTAAAACCAGATAGTATGGGAATTTTTAATTCAAAAATTTTCTCAGTATAGCTAATAGTGACATTAGTTACTCTCGTTATTCTAGTTGGTTTCAGGATTGTTTTTAATTATTGACATCAACCATGAATATCTGGGAGATGAACCATTTTAGTTATTACCAAGGTTAGAGTTGAAAAACATACGTGGAAAAACAAAGCAATTATCACTTATAACTTTCCCAGAGGCATTTTGTTTCGTCAAAACTATTGAAAGTTTTACTTAATGTTAGGTTTATTTTACGAAGTTTCTATTTCAGCTCTAATTCGGAAAAAATGTGATATCGATATATTATGCATCTAGATCCCCAATGCATTTTTGGGAGATTGATTATTTTTGCTCTGTACAGTATGATAAATACGTCACGGTAGTAGAATGTTTAATATTTATAGTTCTAATATTCGATTGTAATTCATTGTCAGCATCGATAATCCTGGTGAAAGTTCAATTCACGGACAAGGATCAACATACGCCATTACCAGGAACTCGTAATCGGCGCATTAAACACCTTTCTGCACGTATTTGAGCTAAATCTAATTAAAAATATAGAGGTTATAGAAATACTTGCACATTACTCACATAACGTCGATTAACGAAAACTATTAGGGGATCAGGATTGATTTTGTCAGCACTCAGTATATCACCAAAGTCACACACCGCGGAAGGTCGAGTCGATCCATACCGAGCAAATATTCGCGAGAAACTGATTATTACTTTGTTTACATGAACGGGACGGTAAAACATTTCTAAGAATCACCAAAACTGCAGCAATTCCCTATAAACGGATTGGCTAAAGACTTATTACTGGGGGGTTTTTGGGGTCGCTTATTATAAATCTGGCGTCAGGTTTTAAAAATTCAAACTGTTGGAAGAATTGTTTAAAAATTGGTAGTTTTATGAAAGTCGGAATTAGAAATAGTCTATAAAATATGCAAAACTTTTTCTAAATATGTTGTTTCAACGATTCTTATTTGTTTAAAAAGAAGAATATATTGTTTTATTTGTTTAGGACCTGAAACGTCGAAATTTAATTAAAAACTATAGGGTATATTGTTTGCCGAGGTGACCAAATTCAATACTTTATCACCTTTCGTCTGGATCAAAGTAACTATATTTTAAAATGTTGAAAAACTGATGTTAAATTAAAATGTTTCATAAACCTCCACTTAAAATTTATTCGTTTAAAAAAATCGTTGGTAAAGTTGCACAAGAACTGCCGCACCTAAAAAATTAATGCATTTTCCCGAAGTAAGTTAAGCTTTTAAAACGGTATATATATGCACATTGCAATAATTACAGGGAATCATATTTTCCAGTGGATTGAATATCATAAGTCCCCCAAGGGGCACGCATTACCTCTCGAATTTATAATTAGTTACATTCTTTAATTTGAAAACACGTAAACCTAGGGGATGCTTGCGTCATGGGGGGCTCCGCCCCCAGACCCCTCGTTATATACTAACCCAACCTCCAACCACAGAGGTGTGGATGATAATGAAACCTACGTGCTATGTGAATGGTTGGGTGTTAGACTAGGCTCCGCCTCCCTCTGATGGTTAGAGGTTAGGTTATCATAAAAAACGGGGTCTGGGGGGTGGAGCCCTCCACCACGCAAGCACCCCCGTTATTCACGCATTGTATTGAAGAATGAATGTATCGTATAAAACTCAGATACGTTTGCAAAATTGACGATAGTTTTGAAAATAAACTCAAAAAACTAAAAAAAGACACGTTTTTTTAAGATAGCGGCTTCAGAATATTCGAGCCCCAATTTTTATTATCAGATTCGTAATCAGCGTCCTAAAGTACGTCAGAAATATGTTGCATAATTAATTTTTTAGGTGGGGCAGTTCTTCTGCAATTTTACCAAATCGTTTTTACTGTAAAAAAGTGTTCGAAAATGCATTTTTACTTGTCAAAAGCAAAACTAGCGTCGAACATCGTTATCAGGACACTCCAAAATTTGCGGAAATAACATAAATATATTTGCGCGAGTCAACGAAAGATCTGGAAACAATGCAATGCGTCTCCACGCTTGTGTGACGTTAAGTTTGACGTCTTATGCGCCAGGCGGACATATGCAAGATTCGCGAGGTTACTGCGTCGCATATATTGCATAACGCATTACACGAAAACACGCGTGTATTGAGACAAGGAGGACGATGATGTTCGCGAAGGTAAGCCACTGCAGAGCTGGCATGATTGCGTGGGCGGTGGTGAGGTGAGTCACTCCCAGCCAGAAATACAGACTACCCTCCCTCGCCTCTATGCAACGATCAGGAGCAAACATCACTTGTCTTCATGACCGTTTCACAAACGTGCCACTAGTGACGTTTTTTCATTATTAAGGGGGTTTCGGGGTGGGGCGGGCAAAATATATGACAGGAGTTGCAGACTCCTCGAGCCAAGGAAAGAGCGAAAGAAATGTAGGAAGAGAAGATGAACACTTGCTCGAAATATGAAACAGTGAAGAACTTATGTGCACAGCTCGGAAGCTGTAGGAGTGTGTAATTTAGTGATTCAGATCACTAAAGAAATTTAGTGAATGAATAGAAAAGCACTGGAAAACTATTGCACTTTTAACTATCGTGTCAGAAGAGTAATACAGGTATCATGACTAAGTAACTTTGCAAAAATAACTAAGCATAAAAATATAACTAGAACTCAATCAATGTGTCAATTAAAGACTAATAAAAACAAATATAACTACACAATTTTTGTAATATAAAAAAAGTATTGGAAAAGATTTGTCATTAATTCATTTAACTGACACAAAACATTTTTTTTTTAAATGGTCGCCATTAGGACATTTTTAATATTTTTCAAAATTTTAAATGCGATTCTAGAGAGCATAGAAAATGCTACATAAGGGAAGAAAAAAATAATCAACAAAATTTTTGTATGAAATGGCATCCCTTGTTTTGAAATGTCTTTTTGTGAGAACGCTATTTTGACCCCAGGATGCACATGTTTATAACGTTTCAAACAAAAATTTGTCGCATTATCCCTGAAAACGTCTTTATACTAGCATTATCATAACTTCTCAAATTTACAGAAAAATCAGCGATCCCACCTGCAAATTTTGAAAAATTAGAGCTGAATTCGGGCTATTGATGAAATATAAATGTACAATATTTAGTGGACTTATACCTTCTAATGTTGGATTGATATTACGTACTGTTGACATTATTATGACAGTAGATTTCAGCTCACATATTTAACTCTTTGCATTGCTTTGATCCAATATCCGATGTGAACGTTTTTCCATTTGTTTTTTCAGAAATTGTGGTTGGAGGATTGTCGGTCATCGACGAGAGCGAAGCGAGGGTGTTACATACGATATATTTTTTGAAACGACAAGCGAGGAGCTCGATAACTTGCGCTCGAACATTTCAGTACAGGGCGTAAAATCGAATTCTACGCCCGGAGAGTCGACATATTAAAAATATGTTACCGAATGATAAAACGATGCCACGGATTACTATAGTTTTTTTATACGAACTCTCAAGCAAAGTCCCAACGAAAGATAGACATAAATTTAATATAAATCTATAATTGTGTTTAGTAATATTCTACTAATTCATTTGTACGAATTATTAAATTATCAATTTGACAAATACGTATTAGTTTAATTCTATTAATTGAAATAGTAAAATAACATTATTTTATGTAACAGGAGTACAGTTTCCTCGGCATTATGTGCATGTTTTAAGGACCTGAAATTAGTTATTATGAAGGGCGGCTACTTTATAGTCCGAGGACGATAATGTACACATTATGTATCTATACGCATGCGCATAGGCATATATCCTTACTTTATCGTCCGTATACCATAAAGCACTCAAAACGCATTACACGCACATAACCTCGGAAACCACTCTCTTTAGGCATAAAATATCGTATGAAACGTGGAAATATAGTATATTGTGTATCTAGGGCGGAAAGGCATGTATTACGGCGCGGGCGATACTGTAGACGAGGGATTCAGCATTTTTTACTATGTGAGAGAAACTTTTCACGCACTGATTTGAGTGTGCGAAGTACTTCGCGCACTCATTTCAGTGCGCGAATTGCAGTGCGCATATGGGTTACTTCGCGCACTAAAACAAGTGCGCAAGATTCAATTTCGCGCACGGAATTAAAAAAAAAATATTTTCATCACACTGGGACGAAAGCAGCAACTTTCCTCCCGCTTGATGTTACGCACTCGTGCGCGGTCATCACACGTGCGTAACATCATAATTGACCCACAAAAAACGGTGCGTAAAATCAAATTTTACGCATAGTATATCGAAAAACAATTTTGTAGTATATTATATATTATTATTTGTCATTACTTTTTCACCCATTAAACAATATTTTTGAATAATTTTTGTATTAAATTAATATATAACTATTTTCTTAAATGTTTCTTTATTATTTAGTATTTTTTCTGTCGCCTCTTTGCCTGTTGTTTCAGTTTCGAACCATTCTCTGCAATAAGAACAAATTCTACAAGCAATAATGACACCGCCAATGTGCCCCATGCAAAACCCGCCAAACTACCCCATCCCGAGTTTATAAGTTAAAACGTAATTTTCGTGATGATGTATACAAATATTATAATACTTCTCACAGTGGTTTTGTGCAGTGAAAGTAGAGGAAGCTAAATGTATAAATACTTACTCTGATATCGGTCGCAATACGGAGAAAAACGTTTATATAATCGAAAATAAATAGTTACGATTCGTATGCCAAATCAATCAAACCGAACTATAACCAAATTTAGTTCGGTAAACAAGGTGTTACTATTGCAAGGTGATGAAGCTGGACACAATGAATATACTATATGATGCATAGAATTTTCTAATGTGCAGAATTCGAGAAAAATGCAAATCGTCAATGTTCCCCAGCCGCCAATTAACCCCAGTCTCCCCTACATCGTTACATTTCACGCTAACAAATTTTAAAAGTGTGGACGTAATGTCCTCTACATACCTTCGAGTGAAAAGTCATATCAATTCTTGTTAGACTCGAATTTCACTAAATACACTCTTATTAGAGAGATTTTCTCAGACATTCTGCGCGAGAGTGAAATTCTCACTCCAAGAAATTTAGAGATGATGTCCCATATTAATGTGTTTCATGCAATACATACGACGTACATTGCTAAAAAATATTCTTTCCAATCTTCAAATGTACGAAGTAAAAATACATTCCTACAACGAGAGTAAAGGTCTAATAACTAAAATTGATTTTTATTCAATAATAAAATTATATCATCGAAATAACAATTCATAATACAGAAGAGTTTGAAAGCTTGGAAAATAAATCAGTGAAAGTATCAGTAACTGTCGAACCATAGATTTCAAGTCTGTCGGAAACGAATAATATAGCGCTATGAAATATTGCCAGTTTTCTGAATAATACTTCCCACGGTAATAGTACAAAGCCGCATTGTAAATTTTTTTTTGGAAAACTGAAGTAATACAACTGTAACATATTTCTGGAATGTCGACACTGTATTGAGGCAGTTTTATGGAAAGTATGTGTTTCCGCATTACCATCACGATGTTATGGTGCATTTCTCAAATGCTTTTTCGCACGCGCCGCGTCATTTTTTGTTTCTATAAACTACTCGACTATAAAGTAAGAACTTTTATGACATATGATTCATTTTTGTGTTGACAGAAAACAACTAATTATTATTCCTTATTAAGGGTGCGTATAATGTAGTTTATGTAAACTGCACCCACTGTGAAATCGCATGTCTTCATAATGAAAGTCACTAAGAAACTAAGTCATTTAGAAGCATCTTCTTTTTGAAAGTGTCAATCAAGTGATTGGATGTCTTAGAAGATATAGTTGATTAAAAATGAACGACATTTCCTCATCCTCAAAGTCAAGAACGGGAAGACTAAATTGCATCTGGTTTTGAAATATTTTATTTCATTCCAAAAATTTATTTGGAATTACATTAACTACCCAAACCTCGAATTTGAATGTTGCTCTATTTGTAAATTCCGTAAAACCGATGAACCAGATCTCACATTCAGCTCATCGACAATGCACGTATACCTCGTTATCATAAGGTTTTAATCACTCCACAATGTTGGACGAATTTAAAAAAATTTACTGTTATATTACCGAATATCGGTGAAGTGCATGAAATTCCGAAAGAGAAATAAGTATTGGGACTTAACAGGCTAGCATAAAGAAATGGTATATCTAATGGAAAATCTATATTTATTGTTTTTTTTTAAATTAAATGTTGTTGAAAATGGTAATTTTCAGATTGATGAGATGGTAACGATCAGTGACCAATTCCCTATTCTTGAAAACACTCTCCGAGTTTTACATAAAATAAGAAAAAAATAAGAAGAAAAAGGTAATTAAAAAAAATAACTAAAAATTAAAAAATTAAAAAAATAAAAGAGTCGGCTTATGCTCTGCAGAAAAGTTGATTATTGCCTCGAGCTTTCGCGCGACTCCCTCATCAGGAGGAATTCCTGGCAATTCGAGGCAATCGTCAACTTTTTTCAAGTGCACAAAGGTTAGGCCGACGCCTTTTTCTTATTTTATCAATTTGACCGACATTAAATCTTTTTACTCTGACTTTTTGAACTGTGACAATTAAATAATCAAAACATTTTTTTGAAATCAGTATAAGAAACTTCAAATGCATCTTATATAAAGTTATAGCAAAGTAAATATACTGGGTTAATGTAATAGTCACCGATATTCATAAATTAATGTTAGATACATTTTCTTAAATCTAAAAAAAAAATATCGACGGTACTGATATTTTTCTAAATTATTAGTCTGATAAAATCCAAACGTTTGCTCGATCCTTAAGAACAAAAATTTGTGCGCCCAAATACGTGTATTACCTCGGATTCGTTTCGTGTTTTGCACTATACAGATCAGAATGTAATACCTGGATAAAATGCGTTCTTATGAATTAAAAAACAGACATTCGAAACAGTTGCTGATATTTTAAGTTTCATATGTTAACGCTGATTTACTTGTTACTTACAAGGATGCACTTATAACAACATAAAAGATCAAAGATATGAGAATGATTTACAGACATGCCGTGTTGAAGTTCATCCTAACTCGTTAAATAAATACTATTATTATTAAAGCATACGAGAACTTTCTGAAAATTCATTGATGTCTGAATTACCGTTATACAAGTGCACATGTTAAGCCATTATCACGTTTATTACAATATTGCAAAATATGATTTGGTAAAAACGTAATTTATGGCGAAGGTATGTCAAACAGGCATAAAAATGTGGAATACATTATCGCCACACGCTCTTTTCGAAGGAAAGTAATTTCTGGAATGCCGCAATATTAATACGTAACAACAACGCAGATTTATCCTGACGCTGTAACATCTAAGTAAACAAAAACCGTATTAAATATAATATTCATAACGTTTTAATATAACGTATAATAAACTTTCATGTTTACTGTTGACCGTTCATTATCATTTCGTCATGGGGTTATGGAATCCGTTTATACGTGCCTTTGTTAGTGACTGGACTCTTCGGAGGCAGTTCCTTTAACCCGTAGAGTAATAAAATCTATTGTTTCCGAAATTCTCACTTTGGAAATTATGTATTGATTCTGCTTTATGAGTCGCTCGTCAGTTTCAATTTTCGGTCATGATTGACAGGTGTTATTAATAACAATTTATTTATTTGTTTGCCATTTTCGTTAATTGAATTTCTTATTATATTCAATAACCTGTTTTTTAAAAATAGGAAAACCAGTTGATTGAGTCTAAATAAATTCAATCAAAATAAACCATTTTTTAAAAAAATTACCTTAGATAAAATAAAAATTGATAAAACATCTGGTTTTTTATAATCATTATTTCATTCAAACTACAACAAGTTAGTCTCGTGACATCTAAATTACAAGCGTATTTACTACTACCTATTTCAAATGGTAAATAATCATTTCCTACTCATGCACTAAAAACATGTGGTTAAACCAACTAAACGGATTGTTTCCTAACGGCGACTAAACGTATTGTAGTATTTACCAATGTAGGTGCTAACTAAATTTCAATTGGGTTAACTTTGTTTAAACTAAAGTAAATGTATGTATTTACAAGAAGAACTAAATATATAGATCATATACACATTTAGTTGTTAAATTAGGAAAATTGTCATGCATTCATACTAACTGCAATCCAATGATTTCAGAATTAAACAAAAAAAATAATTCCATTCGTTACATTTGTTGAAAATTCCACTACTTGAATCCTTATAAAGCAAGACAAAAAAGTTTAAAACATTGTATCATCATTGACTTTGGCAAGTAGTTACTGATGATGGTCATTCTCAAAAATCCTCCACTGATAAGCAGTGAAATTTCATTGTTTCACGGTGAATTATGTCGGTTAATTGAAAAAAAATAGAAAAGAATTCTCCCCAAATTGAATAGTATTCCTCCAAAAACCATTCCCTTAATTCATCACTAAGAGATTTACGCATCCCTTCTAACTCTCCACGATTTCGAATTAGTTACCAGTCTTAACGCTAGTCGCAGTTGTGAACATTGTAATGATTTTCGCGATCGGTAGAAAAATGACAATATACTTTCTGAAAACGTACATATCTGATTTTGACCTGAGTAAGATTACAAGTTATTTAAAACACGCTACCACAAATATGAAACAACTACACACCCTGACTAATAGTTTCAATTGGGATAAACTTTGTCCGATTATGATTCAACCGTTTAGTTATCATCTAACTTACTATTGACACTTTATTGCTATTCAAATCTAACTAGATACCATTAGATATTGAATATTAACCAATTCTTCAGAATGGTTGCCTTCCGTCCAAGAAATCTCTTCTGTACCACCAAATGAAAACATTTCCAAAAATACACAATACCGAATAATCATGCTTAGAAATGTTAAGGAGGTTCTAAAGTGCTCCGCCGATGAGATAGGGATTTTTACTAACAACCGTAAATAAAAAATCACTGAATCGATTTTTGTTAAATTCGAGATCTGTCAGGATTATTCTAATTAGTGTAGACGGTATCCTAGAAAATACCAGAGAAATTAATAGAGAACTGACCGAGAATTTTCAGAAATACATGATTTTTATTTATTTCCGAAAATTCTCAGTCAATTTTCAATTAGCGTCTGTGATATTTTCTAGAAACCCGCCTATTGTAATTAGAATCACCCTGACAGAGCCCGAATTTTGCAAATATTATAATTTGTCAACTATAATTTACGTTTATTAGTTAAATTCCATACCTTACCGGCGCATCACTTTAGAATCCCCTTAATTTCGTTGGAATTTTTGTTCCTAATCTAACCTAACTTAAATCTCGTTTATTACATGATGCCAATACTACATAACTTTTCTTACACACATCAGTGACGTATTTGAGCACTGTATTATTTTTAAAATAATTATACGTTTTGCAATTATTCTTAAATACAAAATACGAACATTTCTTGTTTTTATATTGGCCGGGGAACAAAGTTCCGAAAATCAACACACCGCAATACTAAAATTTCGATATAGCATGGCTCCAGCGTGATTTTCTTCACTTTGTTTTTGAAAATTTGGCGAAAAAAAGCAAATTCAAATACCTTCGACTGTCGAAAAATCGAAATTTCAGTCTTTCGGGATTTTGATTTTCGGAACTTTATTGTCCGGCCTTTATATTAACTTCGCTTCTGAAATACGTAAACCCGATTTTAAATCATGATATTGTTGTTGTTTTTTACTTAATCTCTTGACTGATGAGGACATCTGTAGACGTCCAAATAAATCGCGCCATTTCTGGTAATGAAGTCTATAGACGTCATATCAATATATTTTTGAAACGACTCAATCAATCGTCTTGAAATTTGAAACTCAGGCTATCGATATTATGATTGTTTACTTCAACAAAATTTTCCATACTGATAGGTATTTTCATAATAAAAAATAAGCTTTTACGCCCGAAAATAATCACTAACGGACCCAAGGGGCAACGAAGCATCTTTATACCTCTTTGGAGTGCAAAAGCTTTCAAAATGATTTCTGAGCAATGCCGAGGTATCATCGAACGTACACACTAATACCTTGTCAGTTATTACTTTCTAAATATCTGTAGAAATACGTAATGGGATTATTGACCAGAATTGTAACATCAATAAACTCACTTATGCTGAAATCTTCCCTGAGTCGCATTAAAGCGATGGTAATGTTTTATTTGTAAATGCAACTACCTCGTTCCCCTAGCAGAAATTTCGCAGCACTACATGGAGTTCCGGATAGAGCCCAACTTCGGTGAGCACTCGAAATCCACTACTCCTATAATCCCTGACTTCAAAATCCCTTCTCACAAAATAATATTGTTTATTTTGTCTTTAGAATTAAGATATATTATAAATATTCAGAGGTATAAATTATGTGCAGTGCTTCTTCAGTACTGAAGAATTTCTATTTTGTTGTAGGTTATATTAGGTTCGGTTAGGTTACGTTAGGTGGAAGATTTCACTATCCCAAAGCATAGAAAAGCTTTCCATACTATCGCGAAAAATCCTTCCAAATTGAATTCACTATTTTAATAGTTATAATGAAACGTATCGATGTAGGGTAAGCTTTTCTATAATTTGGGATAGTGAAATCTTCCACCATTTTGGTAGCCGGGGAACAAAGTTCCGAAAATCATCACACAGAAAGGCCAAAATTTCGATATATCATAGCTCCAGCGTGATTTTCTTCACTTTGTCTTTGAAAATTTGACCTTGGACTCACGCAATATCGAAACTTTAGCCTTTTGAGTTTTTGATTTTCGGAACTTTGTTCCCCGGCCACTTTGGTTGATCTTTGGTGGGACGCTCATTGGCAGAAATTGTGCATCTCGGGAGTGCTACACCTTTACACTTCCACTGCACTATGGAATGAGGTGACGTGTTGTAATAAACGTACATGATTTGAAGGATGATTTTGATGAAGAAGGGGATTTTTAATTCGGGGATTTTGAACTCGGGGATTTTAGTGGTAGGAATTTTGAATTCGGGGATTTTGTCGCGGGGATTTTGTTGCGGTGATTTTGTCATCGGGGATTTCATAGGGTAACCGAAACTTCCAGACGGACTCTGACCAGAGCCCTATGTAATGCTAAGAAATTTCTACCAGGGGTACGATCAACAAAAAAAAAGCGAGAGATGCTACGAAGTCACTCCCTTATGCACGTGTTTGGACGCGTATTATAAGAGAGCTTTTGGCATTGAAGTGATTACCGTTCAGCACAGCTTCTTCATCTCCTGATACCTGATTCAAATTTCAATTTGAAGCAGCTTCAAAACAATCGCAATCCACATTTCTTTATATATGTGACAATGTAAAAAATATAATGCTGATGAACTAAAACCATAATCAGAATCGAAGCCAAAATAGATATTGATCAAATGAAAAGACAGATTAATTAAAAACCTGGTTAAAACATATGCTGAAAGAGAAAAGATTTTTCCGTGGTGATAAGTAAAGAGGCGCAGAGCAGTCAGAATGGATTTTCTCAAAGAAATGAAGTCGTTTTAGTAACGCAAATGAGTCTCGCGTCCCTTTAGCTACCACAATTTCTGTTGGCAGAAGAGTAATGCCACGCGACCGTCGCCGACTTGCACGGCTCTCCTTGATCAAGGGAGACTTCGTCGTCGTCTACTTCAACGATATATATCGCTACATAAGAAATCCGTGTTACAACACCGTGGCGCCGGAGTTACGGGCACTCATCCGAACCAAAGAGTCGTGTATGGCCTTTAACGCGATAAAAATCCCAACCGAAGATCGCATCGGGTCCAACTGATAAATTTCTCAGACATCCAACGGCAACAATTTTTTTTTGTTATAAAGTTCCTCCAGGCCCTTTGGATAAGGATCGCCAAAACGTAACCAAGCTGGTACAAGGTGACGGGCACAATTTAGCGCGAGGATAATTTGGCGTGACGCGATTATTTTTCATTCGTGGGGTTATGATATATCATTTTCGTTTGGCTATATTGAAAGTGAAACCAGTCCGTGCGCCTCCCGTATCTCCTAAATTCCGAGCCTAGACGACCAGATGAACTGACGGAAGTGCGTGCATTTTGGCAAGGGAGTTTCTATATTTGGCTCTTTGGTCTTTAAAATTCGCTCGTCGTTTCTTACGTAACATTTATCTCTGATTTGACACTAAAACTTTCCTTTGGTTCTTCTTATTATATCTTTCGGGGATGGAATTCTCTTAATTGAGTTCTATTTAATTGCTGAAGGATTTTAGGGCAAACTTTTTATGTAGCCTTACATTCGAATAATACAAATTATTGAAAATAACAGAAATATCTTGAATCATTAGACCGAACAAAAGTAGAATAGGAACTTGTAGAAATAAAGGTTGAAGCGTTTTCTCGTATGAAATAAGCCACAAGAGTGTATGATCATAGCTATTAATTGCTGGATCTACATTAGTTGATTTAATATCATCCTCCCTTTCGATACTACCAAAATTTTGTCAGATTGCGCATATTTCTTACCGTTTTAGACATATTTAAGAATATTGAAAATTTTCAAAATCTCCTTGGCAGTTGGAATGACAGGACTCCAGCTCCCTATCACCCCCAAAAGGCATTTTCTTGACATCACAAAGTTCAACTCCTTATTTTCCATCCCTTAGAAGAGACCAAGATAAAACTACACTTTTTATTTCTCAATCCTTTGTGTAGAATGAAATTCATTATAGAAGTAGTTTCCATAGTACTCTAAAAATCTGATTCGCTCAAAACGACGGTTCCATTGCCAAATCGTTTCCGCATCGCATTAGGAGCCTCATTCATCACTTCGTCCATCAACCGTAATCAACAAGGCCAAAATAATCTCGTTTTTCGCCAAATAAAACACCCAACCGCCGCGTTTTTTTCCTTAAAAAAATATCGGACGCCCTCGGATATAAAACGTGACACATTAAAGGGCCGGAAAAGAAGATCCACCACGAGGAATATGCTGCCACGACTTTGACAGTTATTCGCGGTTAATCTGGCTGATGACCTTTTATTCATGCTGGAGCAATGAATTTTTGTAGCGGATATTTCCTACCGGGACTTTTATTAAGAGGTCTATATGTAACTGGCAAAATAGGCAACGTGAGTGACAAGCCGCAGGGGGAGCGGGCGATAAAAATGAAAGCCGGGCGAAAAGAAACCATCGAAAGGGAAAAATTAAACTACAAAAGAGCAGAAAAGAAATCGAGCGACGACCCGGTACAAATGATGGAGAGACGAGCACAGGAAGTCAAAAAGTACCGGCCGACGGCGATGAACTTAAAATTAGACTCCAGGCAAGTGTATATATGAAAGTCAGAGAGAGAAAAGACGAGAGCAAAGGCTGTTAAATGAGAGAGATTCGAATAGCGGAAAAGTAGTCGCGGAGTAATGGAGTCATAACTCAAAGATCGAGGAAAAAACTGAGGACTTTAAGGCAATTATAGAAAGATCGCATTTCGAGAAATAAGTTCCCGGGTGTTTTTTTTCCATTTTTAGGGTTATATTTATCGCGGTTCAAAATAGTGAGGGAGTTCGCGATTGAAAAAACTGCCGCTGTTTGAAGATGAATGAAACGTAGTATCTGGCTCAGACGATGCTTGGGATATTTCTACTAAATATGTCTACGCCAAGATTTTTCACAAAATGTACAAATCTGGTTTTTATTTTGAATATTATTTTATAAAAACACATACAATACAAGAAATATTTCTTTTGTATTTTGCTGACTGAATAAAATATATTATTTAGGAAATTTGTCAATAAAATTTAAAGGTCGAAACTTGATTCTTTGCATCAATTATCCTAATTAAATGGAACGAAAGTATCAATTCATAACCTATATTCAGAAACTATTTAAGAATATTAAACATATGGCCCCTAGAGAACACTTGACAACATGTTGTACAGAGGCCTTCTCAATTTAAGAGTTTATTCTACTCGAGGTAACTGTCGATATCTCTAAATAAGTTATTGATGACTAACGTTGTCTAAATATTAAGATGAACTATCTAAATTATGTTTATCTTATTAAAGAGGGAGTTCTTTTATAATAATTTGGCCCAGTTTATGTATATTAATACGCTGACAGAAATTGTATAGTAATTTTTACCGTTCTTACTACGACCTTGAGGACAAACCTATAATTCTGTTAATAGTATTATTTCAGTAAAGTTTATTATTTTTTTAGAGAAATGATTGTAGAGAATAGACAATAGGCTTGTCTAAATAGAAAAAAATAATATTAAATCTCAGCTGAAATATGAATCTGTCATCGAATCGTTAGTCTAGTAATATTCACTTTTGAATTTCTTTAAGTGATCAATTTTGCTTGTAACTTCTTGTCGAATAATTAATAATGCAGATCAACTTTAGGATACCCGACCGTTCCATCATCTACATCCGAGGATGTATTACCATTAGCATATCATTTTTTAAAGTTATAATTTGGCCCAGTTTAGATACAGTTGAATAAAATTACAGTTTTTTGATGTTGTAGGACCTGGAAGTCCCCTCAGAAGAGCATCATTTTCAAAGCTTGGCAACAATAAGTCACTCAACATCAGTATATTGGGGAAGACGGGGCGAAGTGACCAATCTCAAATATTTCCAATATGATCATACTCATTGTAAAATATCATATGTGGTTTCTTTGTTTACACTATTTTTCAAATTTTGAGGCATGATATTTCATCTTTTGTTCTCTTATCTACCTTTGGGAGCGAGAAATATAATTTTTAAACAAAATTTTCAAGTCATTTTCCTGTACTTTGTTCTCAGATTTGTCAATATTTTCATTTTGGCAGTATAATAATCATTATTTATATATTTATTCTAAAAGTATATTTTTTTGACTTATTTATAAAACATGAATTGTTCCTTTTTTGTGGGTTTATAATGAGATATCGTACCTGGAAGACCAAATGATATTTAGGGGTGAACCGGCGAAATTTTTTCTCGGATGTCTCTAATCCATGATTATTTTTTAATTTAGAACTCTCTTTTGATGAATGCATGGAGTAACTAAAGAAGAAGTTAAAATATGTGATCCTGATATAATATGAGTATTTAAAGCTTCCGAAGATGCAATTTCTTTCTTTACTGTTTTTGAAAACTTTGACATATCTGAAGAGGTTTATTCCACCAACGTGGAAATTTTATTTTTATTAAAACAAACAATAATAAGTTAAAAGATTATGACTTTCACTTAATTTAATGATAGTCGTCTCAGAGTCCTCTAAGGATTCGTCACTTCCCCCACGTATCACCGCTTCGCCCCGTGTTTTTTAAGTTTTTTAAATTGGCGACAGCTGGCCATCTGTAATACATGTACCGTAAGTAACATGCATGTAAATATTGACTATGAAATTATCTATCAAATGATATTTTGCATCATCCTAAATACGAAATTCAAGGAGAGATTTGATACACGGAAAAATCCTCGCCGCTTCTCCCCGCCTACCCCTATTTATTTCAGATTTTATTACTCTGACAAATAATATTTACATTTCGTCAGAATCTGAATCAAGGTCAAACACTGATGGGTTTGATGATTTGGATTTTCAAATATTCTGACGATTATGACACATTTGTTTAATTCGAATTTCAATACTGATTGAAAGTATGAAATGGTCATCAGTATAGGTTATTTATTTTATAATTTCCTTTCCTTTCCCAAAAGGCAACTACTAAGGATTTGAATTAATTTATTTTAACAAGATTTTCGAGATTATTTTCAATAATTATTTTTAATATCTTCGCGCTACAAACAGCCAAACTCGAGTGGAAGTATTACGTTTGGTTGTGGACCGTTGAATTCCGTACGATAAGGCAGAAAAGATGAAACGGGCATACACGCTTAATTTGTCCTCGTCGGACGGTCGTTTCACAGGGTCGCAAGCATCTCTCGTAAATCAGGGCTTTATTTTTGTAGCATCGGTGGAATGAAAACTGCTTCCAAACAGATGTTTGGTATACCGTTGAGTAGGCACTTTAATTACGTGGTTATCATTTATACCCCGCGGTCGCGTTAATACTCTTGACAGTGCAACACTCGGCGACATTCATTAAAACTGCACCAATGAAAGAACCGGAAGCCGAAAGTATTGAATACCAACATTTAAAAGATTCGTAATGAAAAAAATGGTCACCAAAGTCGAATCCGACATTATTAACGTAAGATACATGAAGAAATTCAAATAAGAAATGCAAAAGGATTTTCTCCCTAACTTTGGGTTGGTTCATTTCATTTGAGTCTCCGCCAACAGCTGACCGTTTCCAAAATTCAAACTTTTACTTCTTATTTTACTCCTGAATAGTCATATGTTCATTCTTGTACAATTCAAAATTATATATAGGTTAGTTTAGAACAGTAAAAATTGCATCAAAATCAATGAAACTCTCAATTGTATAGTTAACACCAAACTTCATTACAATAATAAAATTCGCTGAGATTTCTAAATAGGAATAAGTATAAAATAATTACACGTACACAAATTAAATCATATAATAGTTTGTATTTAACCAAATAATTGTCTTATATTTGTATATAATTTTTTCATAAGTTTCGTTAGTTCGCAGACTTTTGTCAAAATACCCACAACAATAAGTGAACCTGCAAAAATAGCAATTTCCTGCTCATCCATTTTCTACTGTAAATGTCAACGAATTTCCTAATTGTCAATTTCACAGCAAAATTTGGCAGATTTATTTTGAGCTGTTTCTAACAACGTCTCCATATGCTCGATTAACCTCAGTTGTTTCAAAATTTTCGTTCAGTTCAATAAGTGCCTCGCGTATTTTCAAAAAGACTTCCGGTGGAGTTCTACGTCTCATGTAAGGAGCATCAGGTCTATGGGGTACTTCTCTTACTGGAGCTGGCAAGGTAAAAACACGTGTCCTACTAACATCTTCTTCGTCTTCCTCATCAAGTTCGAAATCGACATCTTCTAATAAATCATCCAGGCCATTGTTATTAGGCCTTCCGCAGCGTACGAAACAAATGAGCCAAGTAATAATCAATTTCTTTGATAACCTTCTCATAATAACGTAAGTACATTTTGGAGCCAGAAAATTTCAATTTTTTTTAGTTGACACTTTCTATTTTTGAATGGACAGCCCATGCAGGAATATTGTTAGCAATGCCATCGAGATTTCGGCATATTTCGAAAAAGTTTGCTAGTGGCAGGTCGGGGCTTTTCCGTTTCGTTCATTTCGATATTATAACCTCACCAAAATTACCTTTAAATAGTTCAGATGTTAAGTTACACGAATTTATTAAATAGCTTAAAAATACTTACTATGGATATTTCCAATCTTGTTCTTGGTCCAAATATATTATTTTAAAATCGACATTTTTTTAATCATTGTGTAGTATTCGTCCGTTTTTTATCATTGAAGAGATTTTGTCATAGAGGTTATTTTGCCTTGTTGTCAGTTTACTTTCATTCACTTTGGTTCATCGATGGAATATTATGCTGGGAATTTAGATGGAAATTCTGCTATATAAGTAGCTTCCAGCCACTTACCAGCAGGGGCCATTGGAAAGCCGCGTTTGTAATCGAAAAATGTACGTTGTAAACTTCACATAACTTTTTCTCTTAAAACAATTGACAAAGAACGAATTTAAATTTTGCTCCTTTCTATCATAGCAATTCATTTATAATAAAACGTACTGCAAAATAAATAAAATGATCATTTTCAGTTCATGTTAACTATTTTATTTGCATTATATTTGCTTTACAAGTTGTCAACATCTTTCAGTTAATATTTACTTATAGGTTCCACAATTAAAAGGAATGATTGGAAATAGACAAAACATTAATATAATTTGATCATTTTGGAATTTTCGTAATGATTCCTAAATTTAAAAAAAAATTATCAATTAATGTTATAAAAATATTGACTACCCAACTGTTTTTTTAACGCTTTCGAAGATAAAAATCCTTTAAAATCTTCTTGTATCAAACTTTTTTCAGACCACTAGTAGAAAATTAGTCCAGTATTTTTTTTGTTAGTTTCTCTATTTTTATAACTGTATGTTTCACTAATTTTTTGAAAATTCTTTACACAAATATTTATGTACATTATAATAATAATATACTAATTTAGGTACGTTATTTTTTTCTATTGCCTAATGACATTAAAAGATACTGTACTAGTTATCCATTTTTACTAATTAAATTAATTGCATTTTATTTAATTTTTTTTTATTATTAAGAGCGAATTAACTAAATGGCTGGAATTGGTCCATTCCATTTCGAAGATCACTCATGGATGCTTACTTGAATATATTCTAGCATCTGGCAGCTCGCTCTCAACTGGCTGGTGGCGATTACGAGGGCGCATTATTACACGAAGTTGGCAAGAGTTGCGTAGGCCGAGGTCGGTATTATCGTCGACAATCTGGCAGGCTTTAGCGAGCATTGATTTAGCACTAACTGTAAAAGCCGTCGGAAGAACCTTGCAGTACACTGTCATGGTAAATCAACAAGACTGTCACTCGAAGGAATTGTTGGTCCTTAATACATATATGAAAAATATGACGTCAATAAGACCGTTTAAGGAAAACCTCTGTCAGTAGCTGTCCGAATGAAGATTCATCCACTTTTGGTGTATTTAAGTGTCAATATGTTCTAATCAATTGTATTAATCAATAAGTCTGTCAACAACTATTGACCTATATTGCCAGCTCAACAATTATGAAAGCTTGATAACATTATTTGTTAATTTTTTTCAAATTTAAATCTTATTTTATGACAGTTTTTTTTATTTCAACACATTATTGACACAATAATATGTCAATAATAATTGAATATTTTAGAGAAGTTGGCGTTATGGGGCCCGAAGGAAATTTAGAAATGTTATATTTTAAATCAAGGTGTTTTATTCGTAAAATATGAATAGTCTTATGAAAAAGTAGATAAATTAATCCAATTTATTAATCGGTGATTTTTTTAAACTTTATACATGAAAATAATGTAACAAACAAATTTTTCAAGTCAGAATAGTTCAGTCATTCAGATTATTATGTTCCCTTCTTATCTTACACTGATGGTTTTTTTAAATCAACAGCTAGTTTTTGAGGTTATGATTTCTGTAATCCAATGGTGGGTTTGATTTCGCCCTTGATCCGCCTTGCTTATTCGTTTAGCGTTATATTACCTGGTGCAGGATAATGTCATAATATGATTTTTACATGTCATATTTCAAATCGTCAGAGGGATTAATTTTTTAAAATTATATTGTAGATGTACTTGTAAAAAGCTCCTACTGCGTCTTACGAGCGTTAATTAGTTATAGATTTGACGGTGAACATATGAAAAAATGATTTTGGGTTGCTACATTAAACTTATTTTAATTTAGTTTTAACTGGGTTTCAAAGCGTCGGTTTAGCTGCGTATACACTAAAAAAAAATAACCTCCGCAAAGTTCTAGACAATAGGCTGTTATAGATTTAATCCTCCAAGTAGACCTCTTAAGTCAAATCAGCTCTCGGTGTCAAGGCAGTTTTGGCTTGGAACCATAAATTAGACTACCTAGCTACAATAAGTAATAGTAGCAAATATTACAGACTGTACCTCCAGAATAATTGTCATTTAAAATTACGCATTAATTATGACATACTTAACATTTGAAACTCATTGAAATACGATTAAAATGCAGCGATGCATTTTCGTTTTATGCAGTTCATGAACTCAATTTCTGTCCATAAACTATTTAACCCCTTGACTGACAATGACGAAGATCTTTGTCATTTTGGACTTTTCCCAGACTGTCAGAAAAAAGCAAATTTTTATCATGATATAAAGTAGACAAACAAATTCTGGAATTTATGTAAAATAAAACCAAATCCATTTCTAGAGAGTGCAAGGTGTATTGAATATGATGGCGTTGTCCATTTTTATAATCACTGTGTCAACAAAAAATATATAAATCAACAAAGATGGTAGTTTTCACAATTTTCGCAAAATCTTAGTCAATGAAGTATCACATTGTGTTCAATCAATTATTATGGCGAGGGAACAAAGTTCCGAAAATCAAAACTCCGAAAGGCTAAAATTTCGATATTGTGCGAGTCCAAGGTATTTCAATTTGCTTTCTTTTTGCCAAATTTTCAAAGACAAAGTGAAAAAAATCACCCTGGAGCCATGCTATATCGAAATTTTATCCTTTCGGTGTGATGATTTTCGGAACTTTGCTCCCCGGCCAATATTATGCATAAAAAGTTTATAAAACCGCTTGAAACTTGTTACTCGGGGGTTTTCGGGATCGCTGATTATGAATATGAAATCAGATTTCGGAAATTCAATATGGCGGACACTTTTTTGAAATGTCTAACCATTCTGCTGGAAACTTGTACTCGGGGGTTTTCGAGGTCGCTAATTACAAATCTGATTTTGAAAATTTAAAATGACGGCTATAATATGACGGAGAACTTTTTCAAAAATGAAACCGTTATGGTTGAAAAATGTTCAAAATCCAACCTCAAATTCGTAATCAGCGTCCCAAAATACCCCTATACACCAAGTTAATGTAAAATCTAACAAATTTTTTTTTGTATTTTGAGAAGTTTTTGTGGAGTTCTCGTGGCAGTCAAGGGGTTAATTATGTTAAAATCTAAAAAACTCTGGGACAAGATGTACTACGTTCTTGATGTTATGAGCATTTTATAATATTTTGTAACAATATTCATTTTAAACAGCTTAATAAAGAAAGTGCATTTATCAGTAGTCAAATGTATAGTAAGTGGATCGTATCAATATGTGATCAGTCTGATGTAAATGCTGAAAACTGTAAAATTAAACTTACCTAACGATATATAACAATCAGTTTGTAGTATAGCATTTGGTAAAATCATATTCAAGAAACTTGGTTCATGTATAAACAACTGGAGGTGTGCATATTTCCTTAATCAAGATCTTAAAAAAAGATGTCTGTTAGAAATACAAAATATGTAGAATGATAAATATAAAGAAAAAAATTTCCCTGGTAGAAAAAGAAACCAGTTTCTGGACGGTTTTTCTGGTTTGTTTCATTTTTTACTAGGGTTTGTTTACTTAATTGATTCGTCCCGTTTCTAATTAACACAATTGTCAATGATTGTATTTTGCGTAAATATAGATTTTCAAAAATGAACAAGCACGTATTACTGACTTAAAATTAAATGAATATTTTGAAACTTATTAGATTTCTCAAAAAATAAATAACATGGGTTCTGGAATTCCTATTTGTATAGTAAAGAAAACTCGTATTTTATATTTAAAATGTAAGGTTAAGGTTAATTTTATAAAAAAAAAAGTTAAGAGCGACTTAGACAAGTGATGGGCGCTTCAGAAATACTATAAGGGAGAATTACAATAATTGTTACACTATTAGAACTTTGAATTTATATTATTTTATTCGGGTCTAGTATCGAATAATGTATGACCCTACAGGCATTAAAAAAATGAAAAGGAATTTTCTTCTACATTCAATAAATTAATAAATTTTCAAATATCTATAATAATCCCGTAATATTTGCAATTGAGTTTTTACATTTATTAAAAAGATCGCATGCTCTTAGGACATTCTTCCTTGATACTTTATGAATAAATGTGTATACGGTGATTATCTAAAATTTTCGAAGTGATTGAAAGAAAGTTGTTTTATTAATGACAATATTAAACCGTCATAACAAAATAACCCTCTGAGATGCTCAACTTGGTTTCGGCTCCAACTTGCCAAACCAACAGGTCATCATAATTCAATAAAATTGACAGTCAAACTTGGTCTTAAATAAGAAGAAACAAAATGACGGCTCATTATGGAAACAATAAAAAAAAAATTCGTCGAATTAACTTAAAACTTTTAACTTGTTGTTTTTTTGGGTCGCTGAATACTTATATCAGGGTTACCTAGTAACTTTTTACTGCCCAATGTTATACTCCGTTTCGAGTCACGTTTGGCTTATCAAAACTGACAATACTACTCGGACAGTGTTCCATCATTATTAATTTAGGCTGCAGCACCATCTATGAGAAACACGGAGAGGGCGGCACGGTACGACCGATCGGTATAACCGCTTTCCCGTATATTTGCTTATCCTAAAAGATCCGTAGACTTTTTTATGTACCAAAAAAATACCACTGAAGTCTATACTCTCTGTACAGTATACAACCAGAATATTCTATGTACATCCCATAAGCAAAAAGATGCCTCTAAAATATCTAGAAAAGATATCTCTAAAATGGCCAATTTCTGATATCTTTGAAACATCTTTTAAATACATCAGAAATATATTTTAGAAAAAAATTAACCGACAGATTACAAAACGTAATTTTTTTTTTTATTATATATGTATTATATGTTTAGATGAGAATATCTTATGGTCTTTTTATATCCTTTTAAACGCTCGAATATACACAAATAATGCACGTAAACAAATAAAAAAAAAAAAATTGTCCCGGCGGGGAATCGAACCCGGTTCTCTCCTTTAGTACGCAAGCATCTTAAGCACTACGCTACGTTGTAAGTATCCATGCAGAAGAGAGAGAGAGAGAAAGCACCAAAATTATTAATTGTTCTCAGAAAATAATGTAAACATAGTATACTATCATAAAAAATTGAAAAAATATGTCTATGTCACTTGCGAAACATGGAGAAGATGAAATTTGTGTGCATGCGTTTCATGAATATTGAATAGAATTGGGTTATTGAAATATCGATTCGATCTATAAAATTGCAACTGTTATATATTTATCACTTTCTTACTATACAAAGGATATGTCCGACTCGTGGAATGGTTGTATAGGGACTAACTTACAAACCGTTCTATCTGCGTCATTGTTTAAATTTGTCGAATCTTCTAGAACCCAAATATAATAAACCACGGATATCAATTTCGTACATAATTAGGACATCGTTGTAATAATACAACAACAATAAAATTCAAAATGTAATAATAAATAATCATAATAATAGGATTCAAATTTTCGAAGTCGAGAACCGATATAAAATATATTCAAATATCATTCAGGGAATGAAATAGATTTTATTTAATAACATACTGAAGGTACCGGATAACATCTGATGGTAACATCAATATGGTAACAACAATATGTTATCTGATACAATATCTTTCTCTCTGTATTAAGATATCTTTGTAAAATACTTCATTTATATGTTTTTTCGCAAGATATCTTTCAACAGCTATATAAATCATACTTTTTAGATGTCTTCGCAAAACACATCTTCAGAAATAGTACTTTTCAGTCCTAGGCCGTAAAGTTCAATTTTACGGACCGAGTGGAGATTGTGCGTCCGAGGACTGGTGAAGCCGGTCGTTATGGACTGTTTTTAGTCCGTAAAGTACAAGGATCAGTCCGTAAAATCACACTTTAAGGACTAAAACGAGTCCGTATAAAGTAGACACTTTACGGACACGTGTATCAAAATGATATCTTTTACAAAATATCCCTGACGAAGAAGTTCAAAAGATATCTTTTAGACATGCATTCGTGAAAATGTTTATTGAGATGACGGATTAATTCGTAATATCTAATGGATATTTAATGATACATGCATGTCTACATAACTTTTTCGATGGTTACAGCGCTGTATTGATGTTGAAAATCTACTTTACATTTTGACACAAACACCTGGTCATTTTGCACGGTAACAACTCTAACCTTGTAAATCTGTTTCCATCGCAGTTACCTCCGCTAATATGGGATATTCCTACCTGTCAGCTAAATTCGCTCAGTGATTGCCCATATCTGAAGCACTTCGACCCTGTTCCAAGTTATCCAAAAGTAGCAGATTAGTCGAAAAAAAAGGAGAAGTGCCAGCGGCACGTGAAGAATAGGCAGTTGGTTGTGAAAACCTGGCTGGCAGTTCTAAGTGCGCTAAAGGCGATGCCGCCAAAGAGATGCTGCAGTAAAAATCGCCATGGAAACGCAGCTCTAACGAGTCTGTTTACAAAAGTGCCCGGGCCGCGGGATGAAAGATGACTTTCCAGAAGCGTCGCACCGACCCAAATCCACGAAATAAGCGATGAGTTCGTCGGTGGACGAATCTCGAGCACCCTCGCTGCGATTATTCGAGAAGTCGACATCTGATGTCGTGGCCGTTAAACGACGCCTCATTGCGCAATATGGTCACGGCATATAGGGATAGCCAGCAACGACTTGTGCCAGAGCACAGTACGGCGATTTGTCCAATTCCTGATGTGTTCCCCGGGATCGGCGTTAAGTAAGTCGTAAATCGCGCTCCGCAGGTGCTACCAAGCGCTGCTTGAGGTTACGACTCCTTCTTCCTGCCGTTAATCATTAAATTAAACTTCCTTCTCCTCTCCAAGCGGTACAGTCTAATAGTCACATTCGCCCTTCGAAGAATAAATTCACGCTTACGTATCGATGATTATTCGAAAACAACGAGGGGAGGCTGGTGAACATCATTAAAAAGCATCTTAATGGTACGTCTCGAAGTTAAAAGCGTCACTGAAATTCTGACGTTTAGAAAGTCTCTATCGACGTTACTTTCGTTTTATCGTTGACAAGATATACCGTTTGAAAATAAAATGCGTTCCTAATTTCACGATTTCAACCTTTGACGACTTACACGCAGGGGGCGTGTTCTCTTAATTTATATGCGAGTCTGAAAATACTTGATGATCAATGATTAATGCTAATGGGTGGTTTGCAAGGTAGTTGAGGTACACAAGAGAAATTGGCAATGAAGTTGTACCTTGTAGCAAAGGTGTTTGAATAGCATATTCCTTGATGAGAAAATGTTGTCCGATTGGAATTCAAATTACTGAAAATCTTGATGTAGTACAATTCGTATTCAATGTATACATTAGTTTCGATTAATTGCCAGTTGATTTGATAGTTTTAAACTCTAAGATTAGCGAAAGTGTAGTAAAGTTTAAAAAATTTAATTTTTGGAAATTCGCCTAGTAAAATTATGTCCTTTATAGACACTTAGACGTTTACGAATGTGTTATTTCATGAAGAGTCTTAATTCATCCTAAACGTCTCAAAATTTGAGACGTTTAGAAATTGGAGACACTTTTGCGTTATAATCGATGATTCGATACAAAAGTCGATAGTTGCTCGGAGAGACCGGTGCGGTCTTAACATAACCTAGAAATCCGTTTATATACATACCTGCATTTTTCTCTTCGCTTTGTTGGTCAATAATATTATCTAATGGATTGATACGTAAACGATGGTTGAGTAAAATATGGCATTTAAAAACTCTCGACTTTGTAAACATGTCACCGCATTTGTTTAAAGCACATTTCACATTAAATTTTAGATCATTTTTGTGATCCCGAATCATGTGCTTAACAAGCAAATCAAAAGATATTGTCCTAAAATGTGAAAGCAAACATGTCTTTTGATCCATTTCCAAAAAAAAAGAAAATGTGGATGAACTGAATCACGGGGTGCACCTCAACATCCCGACAAAGAAAAAAACAGACACTTCAAAAAAAAGACATTCAAAAACCAGTGCGTTCAAAAACATAAAAAAATTATCTCGTGTACGCCGATTTTGAGTTCTTACTGAAAGGTCAGTTCAAGGTCAAAAATGTTTGACCAACAGATTTGCTTGAAAGTCAAATCAATTTTAGACCTGTTTGTTTTTTAAATGTCTGGTTTTTTAATGTCTGTTTCTGGAAATGTCTGGTTTTTGAATGTCTGTTTTTTGAAGTGTCGTGTTTTTTTATTTGTCGGGATTTTAGGTGCACCCGAATCACGATTATGGCATACAACAAAGGGTACGATTCAAATTAATTCGAATGCAAGCAAAGATGTATGTACGTCAATTATTTGTAAAAGTTGGGTTAGGAACTGTGCCATGTGCGGATGTTTAATAATTGTACTTAGGATTAAAAACATTAGTTACAAATTAGAGGAATCGTTTATTACTTATTTTATTAATAATCAAGAAATAATTCCATTTATTTATTTCTTAATAAATATATTAGACACTTATAACCGTCTTGAACAAAGACGCTTACAAAAGACTCCAAAAAACGTGTTAAATGTGACCGCATAAACGTTATAAACGAAGACGCCTTTTTTGCGTAGTGTGGCTTCTTTCGGTGTTAGTTTCAACATCCTAAAAGGTCCCGCCCGTAGGCGCATAATGGTTCCAAAAACTTTCGACAATGGCAGATTCGAGTCTATCGCGTCAAAAATCATAGGACTACAGTAGAGTCTCGGTATAATAGCGTCTCGTTATATTTACTACCCAGCATATTTGCCCGGTTCCGTCTAGTTATATTCACCTGTGCTAGCTCTTTTTATCCCACCTTGCGGGCTGGGGCCTCAGGAAGGGCCTGCTGAGACGTCACAAACATAACGCGACTGAGGGGAGTGGGGAACGCGACGCTCCCCTTCTTTTGGTACATACAATTAGAGGAGAGGGTAATGTGATCTCAACGTGAAACAACCTATACTCATATTTTAAAGCCTTTTTCGCTGTAAAAATGTATTTTTTTCTGTAGTTTTTGAAGTTTTCCATAAAATGAGCAGGAAAACCCTACCTTTTGGACACATTTGTATTTAGCTGATCAAATTATATAAAAATAGTGAAGTCTTAACCTGAGGCAAGTTTATTTTGTTAAATTTCTGTCTTTGTTATTATAAAAATAATGTTTTATGGTTTTTTGACATTTTCTCGATAACTAGAGGGAAACGACTATTTTTATAGTTGATTCGAGTTCAGCGGGCCAAAATACATACAGGTACTGCGGTCGCAATCCTAGATAAAAACACATTTTTTGTGGGTCTAATTAATTAAAGCGATTGGATTGCCTTCGAGTTGTTACTGCAGGAAATTTCAACAATTTATTTCAAAAAACTGCGTGAAATGTTAAAATTTACTGTAGATGGAGAGTGCTTTTCAAGTGGTTATAAATCAAAAACTATTTGAGACATTCGAAATATGCAAAAATAATGTTTTCTTCAAAATTGAACACTTGCTCTTGCGTCAGAATTATTTCTTGTTTAATAATATAATAATATAAATCAGACATTCATTCAATTAGCTGGAGCTATAAATATTGGCAACAATTTTGTTTCTGCTGGTTATAATTAAGTATACAATTAAATTTACTAGTTATATATTTTAATTTAAAATCTGCACTTTATAAAATGTTGGTTTAATTACTTCATCATTTATTTCTGAATTTCTTTCCAATCTCATTTGTTAAGTTAAAACGGTTGCAGCTGTAATTGCTCTATTTGTTCGTCATATGTAAGTATTCTGATGTACACGCGAAACGGCCGAAGTTGCCAGAATTGATTTATTCCCGGCCAGCCCACGCATCGTACATTCGCACCTGCTTGCATTCTTCTTGTCACCGATAAGATCACATTTCACGCCACTTACTTCATTTTCGATCTCTCAAGAAATACGAGAGACTACATCGTACCGGAAGTCACTAATATTGGATCGAATATATTGTAATCTCTCAGTCAGTGCCGTTATTTTGCGCTTTCGTGCAACGATTGATTTTTTTGTTCTGCCGAACTCATCGATGGCTTCTGCAGATATGAGACATGGCTATATATGTTCGACCGGTTAAAATTGAGATGTCTTTTTTGAAATTCCATATTGGTAAGATAACAAAGTTATATTACAGGTATTTTCTTTTACTTGCGGAGAATTGATGAAATTGACTGAGGTCCTAATAAGGTGGTGCCAAAATACAGGAATGAAGATTTCATTTGAAATATTGTAGCTTTTAAGGAATAGTGAAGGAAACAGTAGACACAGAAAAATAATTTATTGTATTTACTACATATTTTTTCAATATTTTACTAAGATGTTGAAGTTTGTTTACATATTTTTTTAATACAAAATTCACTCTATTAAGGAAAATTCAAGTACTAAAGATAAGTATCTTATGACCGTCGCAAAATTAGATTGTTTTAATAAAGTAACACTGTACTAATTCTCAGATTGAAAAATGTCTCAATAATAGTCAAATGCTATTTCAAGTTTTGGATACACACCGAATATAAGTTCATCTCGACCTCCAAAAGTGTTCTTTGTAAGTTATACGTTTCCAAATTTAAGTGTTGTGGTCAACCATCATTTTCATAAACATTGGATCAAACGGTACTCTAAAGTTGGGAGACTTTCAAAATATGTACACCGAGAGATGTTTTCTAGCAATATTTCTTAAAATCAAGACAATAATTACAAAAAATTTGTGCAATTTAGGGGTTCATAGGTAATCTTCATTGCAATTATCACTTTATTTATATATTGCTCAATATTAGTACCTTACTATATCAAAAGTCAAAGTTCTGAAAAATTCGAATGGCAATATTTATTGAATAAACATGATTTATACTTTTACCTTTTACAGTATAGTCCCGATATATTTGCGTCTCGCTATATTTACGTCCCAGCATATATGCCTAGTTCCGTCTCGTTATATTTGTCTGTCGCCGTTTTCTTTTTCCCCCACCGTGCGCGCTGGGGCCTCAGGAAGGGCCTATTGTGACGTCACGAACGTAACGCGACTAAGAGACTGGGAGAAGCGACGTTCCCCTTCTTTTGACAAATATAAGGAGACGGGAGGGGAAAACTCGTAACCGAGCGGGCAAATATACCTGGACTCTACTGTATGCGGTTTCAAAAATATGTAACCGACCATAACAAAATGTCTCTGAATATATGCGAAGTTCACCGATTGATAATACGAATTGTTCGTAGACGAAGCAGATAAAGGTAAAGAAACGAATGAAACAATTTCTACTTTATGTATGGCAGGAAAAATTACGGAGCCATTGGCAGAGCGTGTTTAGGGTTACTAAGCTAGTCAAATTCATAGACTAAAGTCACAAGAAATTCTTCATTTATAACCTTATACATAGTTTGAACCACAAATCTACACGGAAGTCGCTTAAGTACAATCTGCCGAGTCTGAACTTCGGCAATATTTGCCGAGTTTTTTCTAAGCATTATGCTTAGCCAGTCTATGTAGATTTTCGTGGACTGCGACTTTAGCGCCGCGCCACTGTACCCGCGACGTCGGTAAATTAGGGGTCATTTTGACGGAGTAGTTTCTTCCTTTACGCTTACAATAGAAACAGAACACTTGTTTACGGTCGAAATTTCTTATACAGCGTCCTAATTGGTTCTAACTAAGCGTAAACATAAGGAATTTTAACGGGTGGGAACAAAGTTCCGAAAATCAAAACCCCTAACGGATAAAAATTTCGATATTGCGTGAGTCCAAGGTATTTTAATTTGCTTTCTTTTTGCCAAATTTTCAAAGACAAAGTGAAGAAAATCACGCTGGAGCCATGCTACATCGAAATTTTGGCCTTTCGGTGTTGATTTTCGGAACTTTGTTCCCCGGTCATTTTAACGAGTGCATTTACACAAACATAACAAATATAAATTCCATTCTACTGTAGCGACTGAGTGGAATGGTGATGTTGGGTCTCGCCGCGGAATGGCGCTACGAGCGCCAGGAAAGTTCTGAGAGCGCGTAGACAGTACAGCTGATCAGTAAAAGTTGAGACTCGGCAATTTTTGCCGAAGTTACTAAATAGAATTTGCAGAAAAGTCGTATACGAGTTATTAGGTACATTCTCTCGACATTACCAAGCAAATATTGCCGAAGTAACAATATAAATTTGACATAATGTTGGTTATTGAATTTCTTAGGCAAATTTTACTTGAGTTTTCGACAGAATCTATAAACATTTTTTTTCCGTGTAACTTTCCATATAACCTATAATTAACGTAAAATTTTTATTTGCACGTAAATTTAACGCATAAAATCTGATGATTTTCTACGTCAAATCTCAAATTCACACATAGTAGTGCCGTCTCTTATCTTATGTCAACTGTAAAATTAGATGAACTTTATACCACTCCACTTACCGTCGTGCGAAACGTAGAATGTCCAGGGTATAATTAATTGAAATGTTTGTAGTAATGCAACCTTTCTAATAATGTAAGTAGCAGCAAAAAGAGATATTAAAATTAATATTTATAAAAAAAATTGGGAAAAAATCGCACTAAAATTTACAACATCTGAACAATTTGTCTATTTCTACTGACCAATTAATATTGTACAAACGTTCGACGATTTGTTAAACTTCCTTTGTTCCAATTCCTTCATATTTTATTAAAGTTCAGTACGTTCAAACTTCCGATTCATTTACGTTATAAAGGTTGCAGTTGTACAATTTTTTTGTCTACTTTGAGCATTCTCTTTTACCATCCTAACTGGAGCCCAGTAGAACGGAACTATACTCTATTTTGCTGCATTAACAATTGATTTTGAAATCACACTATTTTGGAATTATTTGTATTTTTGATCAAAGGTCAACATAGTTGCCATTTAGTTTAATAATAGTTTTCTTGAATCTTTTAATTTCCGCTGCTGCCAAGTAGCTATCACCACGGTGGTGAGGTCCATTTTTTAAGCCTTTGAAGATAAGCAAATAACGCATGCAATAGGTTTGTTTAAAATAATTCACAAAAGTGACCGTTCTCTTGAAGATGACATTAATGGTGCCCGTAAAATATGACAAAATAATAAAAGAATATTTGTTTGTACATGAATTAATGTACAGTTTCAAATGTAACATCCTTATTTTCAGAGTATATAATAAACAAACAGATAATTCTTGTAAGGACAATATTTTCACCGCACTTTGCGGTCATCCATGGATCCTTAAACCATCACTTGTGCACAACTTCACCAAAAATTGTTATTCGTTTATAGAGAGCAAATATCCAATCTACAAGGACAAGACCCTACGCGAGTTTAGTATTTCTTTATCTATCACTAATTTAACGAAACATTTGTTGCAAATCAAATTTAACGTGACTGTAATCATCAGTCTCCGTTTTACTGATTCAGTACTTGTTCGAATGAAAGTGGGCATGTTAATTATTGGCGTACGGATCATAAGGAAATGTCATCGTGTGAGATTCAAAATATTCGAAGTAAGATCTCGACACATTTGGCAGTGGAAGGATTATAATATTAGATATGAATGTCGACTAATATTGGACTAAATTTAGTTTTATAGTGTATTCTTAGGTTAATTTTTATCTCATTGAAATTACTGATTTTATATTATCTAAATATGTAATTTTTTGCATTTATTGGTGGCATTGAAATACTTCTTAAATACAAGATACCTTTCGAATAATTATAAATCTCTATTTAGAAAAATCACCCATAAACATAAACAATCCAACAAGTAGCAATTTTGATACAGCTCAGATTTGGCCCAGATTAGAAACGTAACATCTGATCAGGTAAAAATGAAAATTCATTTGTTCTCACAATATAGTAATTTTATTGTCGTCAATTACAGATTCTTGTAATTATGTAAAAGTGTCGACTTGGGACAGCTTACTTAAGAGTCTTACTTTATAAATGTAGAATAATTGGTAAGTTATGCTTAGATTGCAAACTCACAATTGAAAATATTTCATTCTATATTTTTCTTAAAAAATTGCTGATACACCTTTTTAATAAACAGTAAACTGGTTGTGGAGTCATCTTTTGACAATTACTGTGAATACTAGTTTAGTAATCAGTTATAACTTCTCAACTCCTGATAAGACGGGACAAAATGAATCGTAATCAGGGCGTGATCACTGCAGGATCCTATTTATAAATAATATTAATAAATTACTTAAAATTTTTCATTCTGGAAGTTATATTTTAACTGTTCTCACTCAAATAATATAAACTTATAGCCATAATACGTTCCAACAATTAGAAATAAGTTTTCTTGTCCATATTATATAGTTGGACTGCATTCTCATAGTTTCTTTATTAAAGATGAGAACGTGACCAGTTCAAGTTAGACAAGTCGAGGCATGTAACTTGTTAGTGGAATTTCCTTTTCAACATAATTAACCGCTCATTACACCGTTTAGAAATTAAACTATTTCTAATTAATTGCGTAGACATTCCATATGGCAATTTGATCTAACTAGATATTTTTCAAGATTTTTTTCCGAAAAGTTTAATTTATGGTTAAACGTATTGCCGTTTGAAAACAGTGAAACTACAATTTTCACTTTCGATAAATAGTTTGGTTATGGCAAATTACTTTATTTTCCGTCTGAAACATTACTTGGTATTGTTGAAGGAGTATCAAATTTATTATTCGAAAATTGAAGGAAAGAATATAACGTTTTTTTCTTTTTTAAATTAAATACTGTCTTTAGGAATGATTTCATGTCTTGGGATACATATTGCATATATCCACAGTATGTAAATATGTGTATGTATTGTATTGGACTACATTTGATAGTAAATGTTTAGTTGCGTCAGGTTTTGATTAACCTATTTTCATGTAGGAAATAATGCGAGAGTATCGCATTTCATAACAAAAATTATTTTCTACAATTCATCACACGACGTGAAACTGGTATATATGCATATTAGTCTTTTATTCACTAGATCAATATAGAACCTTCATCAAACAAAAAGAAGTCGCTTTCTCTCCAATTCAAGAAAGCCATAATTTATGGAAATTACAGACACCCGTAGTACGAATAGCAAAAGAATATGAAGTTATGTTCATAAACCTTAAAGGAAGACATTTTAAAACTATGCAATAATATATGCATAACACCATTATATTTATATAGACATTTTATTTTATGTAGGAAATAAATTTGCGAGTATTCAGTTAAGTTGTATGTTTTCCTAATGTATTTCTTCATAGGATGTATATAATTTAGCAAAAATTAGTTGTACCGTCAATATTTTAGTTGTTCAATGTATATAAGCATTCGAATCTTTCGTGTACATGTATTAATAGATTATTTCGAGTTAACTATATCATAATATTATTATTTTTAGACGTGTTGAACAAATTTTATAAATGTACAATAATTATATTTTGTTTATATTTAATTAATATTTCATTAGAATAATTTTAAATATACTATATAGAATATGTTAAATTATGTGATTATTCGACTAATTTGTTGTTAATGAATTACAATTGCTCACTTCTTATTCACAGTTTCAAACATAAATATGTAATTTTTGTCCAGGCTGAGAGAAAAACAATAATAATGTAAATAGAGACGATGAAATTTCGTGAATGATTCTACTAACACAATCAAATCCGTTTCCTGAGTTCCATAGTTCTTCAAATGTCCAAAACTCCTTAGGACATCATGGTATGAACTTATGTTGATCTAAAATGAATGCAATTTAATGTTTTTTAAATTAAATCTAACGATTGAAAAATTCAATATTTTTCATGTTGGACTGCTTCGGAGAAAAATTAAATTGCTATTTTATGAGACTTTATTTATCATCATATTTTGGATTAGTATAAATAATATCGGTTATAGTATTGGTTACTTTCTGGTTTTAATAAAACTTAATAAAAATTAATTTGTTGAATATGAATAAAAATTAGCATAGGAAAAGAGACGGCGTAAATAATATAAATAAAATAGGGAACTGTTGGAGGATAAATAATGAAAATTAACATTTCTTCAGAAAGGGTGTGAAAAACCGGAGGTTCGTTTTTATATTAAAACATGGAAACGCAATATGTATCTGTTTCTGTATAGTACTGAGGATCAACGGGGTAATACGTTACTTTTGATTTACTTATTAATTTAAAAAGGAACAGTATATTTTTGGATATTATATTTGAATATACATTGGAGATCTCAAATCTGACGTTTACGTAGTTTTTCTCTTTTTTGATAAAGAAATTTTCCATATTGTATCTTTTTTTCCAGTTTTTTCTTGTGCAAGAAATTTTGTATTCTTGTAATCGAAATCATGACCAGTTTCCATTCGATGTAAAGTTAAACCAGAATGTTATTAAACATTAAAATTAAAACAATAAAATATTCTTTTTATATTCTTTTATTCGAGAATCAAGAGGAATATTTTGTATTACCTATTATAGTATAAAAAAAACTTATTTAAGAGGAAAAATTATACAAGGTAAATCATTATTTACACTGTGGGGACGAATTAATTTGTGATTTTTATAGCTACACATAGTTCAGATAACCAGACGAATGTTTATTCATGTAACTAGAGATTTTACTAAACTAATAAAGATTTAATTCTCACTGGGTAACTCACCATTTAGTTACGATGTCATATTGTAAACGAGTTATTAAGGGGTCCAAATTATTCGCACCGTCGTAATTACTCCATTATTTCCTACTACAATGAAAAAAATATTTAATAATTTTAATAAAATGATACGTGATTCAAGTAAATGGTTTCTTTGAATTGGCGCAACCAAATATTTATTACAAAGAATATTCATCGTTTTTCATTATTCGTCCCACGCAGCAAAGTAAGGAATTCTGACCCTAGCCACAGTTGAAAATAGCCAAATTACAACCTAAAATATGTCTTCTAAGTCAAAATATATTTGAGGTCTATTTGATGGGTTAATTTAACCCAATAATGATTTTAAAAATTTCCTGATAGTAAAAAATATTTGATGTATATTCTGAAAGTAAAATTAACCAAATTTCGACTTATAAAATTGCCCTGAACGTTTTTAACAAACAGGTTAAATTTTAATACATAATTTACCAAATATGGACATGTGTTCTGCCTTAAAAGGCCAGTGGTCTTGAAATGAAAAATTAGGTTCTGATGGAAAATGAATATGCCTTTGCTAAATTCCCTATTCTGAATTTGAAAGTATGAAGGCTTTGTTGCGATCCATCGATCGACGTTTCGACTAGTTTCGAGCTCCCACCGAGGGGTGGCGCATAAGTGTCGTATTTAACACATAACATAACAAACTTTCTCGCAAGCGGTTAGAGCATGAGCAGATCAGTATATAAGAAAGCATGTTTCATAGTACCACATGTATAAGTAATGCGTGAATGCGCGCGAATACTGATCTGTGTTTATCATATGGCGTCGAATAGTAGTAGGCATGTGTATTAGGTGTATCTTAGATTGTAAGAGGCGAACGAGCGTGTGTGATTTTCATGTCTGTATGTATATAAATAACTTATTTCTGTGTATATAATAAAAACTCGCTCACTATGAACCCGCAAATTTCCGTCGGAAATTGTTCAGAATTTTTTTTTTAAACAAAGGGATCCACAAGGTCAGAAAGTCTAAACTAAATTGCCAGATTATCACTAATATTCGACTTCTTATAGGTCCATTCTCCAAAATTGGAATATGCCTTTAAAGTCCAAATGCCTTCTATTACCTAATTTTGACATTAAATTTACCGTGTTTTTATTTACCTGAAATAGAAGTTGATTCGACGTTAATAAGGTGCAGTTGGACCTATTCGGAAGTCGAATTGACGTAATTTCGACCAATTTTGCTGCTTGTGATCAGTTATACGGAAGAAGTCTTGGTTTGTTCCATTCATTCTTCTAATCAATGATGAACTACCCCGAGCAAAAATGTTAAATCCGTGACGGATCCGTGATGGATCGGTGATGGATCTACACCGTTAAAAGTCTGAGACGATCAAGCATACTAAAATTAGGTATGTTATAAATCCACAGACAGTACGGCATAGTCTGAAAATCAGACGGAGTAAATCCACTGCAGATCACATAAAATTTGAAAGAATCCCAATGAACATTGAATCAAAAAGTGACCAAAAGTCCCTGTACACATCTCTTCTAGCTGACAAATCACAAGCAAACAGCTGACTACGTAACCCATCTGTTTACTGTTGGTCGACCATCTTGTGGACATAAGATGACTACACTGTTAAAAATGTTCTTAAATTTAATACATTTTTAATATGCATAAGTAAATTAATTGTAATATCTGCTGTCTTAATTTTAAATAAATATACTCAAATATTAAAGATTTAATATACATATATCGCACTCGAGTGTTCAGTGATTGGTTGATAGAATGCTTTATCAAACTTAAATTGTCAGAAAGTACAATTCGGACTTTAATGAAAGAACGGTTGATCAACCAATCAACGAAGAATTGCGTGAAGGATACGTGACCGAACTTGTTGTTTTGAACTTGGTTTCTGATTGGTCAGAAAATTACATTATGATTAAAATTTCGTTCTTGCTTTCCTTAGTGGCCAATAGGGAAACAGTAAATCGCAACTGTGGTTTTAAAGGATTTTTGCATTTTCTCAGTGACCAATCACAAACGAACAATCATAACCTTTACATACACTTTATGAAATTTAATACAATCGTATATTAATTTTAAAATAACCATGTACATTAAATTTAGTATACATGTATATTAATTTTGATGTCAATATTTTTAACAGTGTATAAGGGAACTACATTAGTGGCCTTGCATCAAGTTCTTACTGGAAACAGTCACACTTATCACATTAAACTTAAACCGGAAGTGAAAGAATCCATGGAGTTGGTGATAGAACTCAAAGGATTCAGCAACATTTGATGCAATTTAATGAATTCCAAAAAGGTATTTAAAAAGTAAACAGTGCAAAAGATCAATGTTTCAGCAACAAAACATCGGTAATATCTGATTTATAGAAAGGCACTTGAAGTACGAATTCTAGGGAGGAAAAAATCCAATTGCTTCCTGTAGATCCAGTGGTCGTAGTTAGATGCGTGTAATACTTGACGGACACTTGAAGTACTTAGAGAACTGGCGTATCGCAAATTCCCCAACCACTTTGTAAAGGAAGAAAAGAACAATTTAATTGGAAGGTAAGCAATCAAGAGTAAAGCGAGGACGGCCGATTCCGATAAATGACAATCGGTACCCCGCAAGATGGACCGGTCGGAATTCTCGGGGGCTTCATTTCTCGTCCAGCAAGCGCATAAGAAACCGAGCGACTTGATCGCTCCGAAGAGGAGGAACGAAGAATTCTCAGTTTTGTTATTTCGGTTTGTCACATGATCGCGTCCGATGCCCGCGGCGCGTCCATGTGTGTGGTCCGCGCTCGGAAGCACGTGTCGGCTTGGCAGCGCGCTTTTTTACCGGCTGGCCGCACCTCCGACTTTTTAGCGGTAAATTCTTTTGCGATCCAAAATCCTTTAGCTCGGAATTCGGTGCTTATCCAGTTACCGGCGAAAGGAAGCAAAACTCGAAACGTCTGCGGATGTACAAATGTTTTGTTTGCAGATAGTCCCGGAGCGTCGATCGGCTCAATCTTTGTCGTCAGGTAGCCAAGGGAAGGTGATTGGTTCACGACCGACCACGAGCATTTTTAATTGTTAACCAAGTGGATCGCAGGTGGTGAACGATGACTGTCCATCGCATAGATAAAGATTCATTTCAGACATTGAGAAAAATGTAAATTATCAAACCGGTTTCTCAATAACTTAAAAGAAATATTTTAACTACTGAAAAAACCAATATGCAGAAATTAACAAAATTTTTAAAATTAAATAGATATTGGGGGAAGGCGAGGCGAAGATTTTTTCCGTGTATCATATCTCTCCTTCAATTTCGTATTTAGGATGATGCAAAGTATCATTTGATAGGTAATTTTATAGTCAATATTTACATGCATGGTACTCACCGTATATGATTTACAGATACGATCAAAAACTTAAAAAACACGGGGCGAAGCGGAGATATCGGGGTGATGTGGCGAATCCTTATATTTAGAGGTCTTTGAGACTACCATAAAATTAAATGCAAGTCATAATCTTTTAAGATATTATTATTTATTTTAATATAATTAATTATTTTAATAAATAAGAATGAACCTCTTCAGATATATGTCAAAGTTTCCAACAACAGTAAAAATAGAAATTGCATATTCGGAAGCTTTGAATACTCGTATTATATCAGGATCACCTGTTTTACCTTCATATTTAGTTACTCAATGCATTCATCCAAAGGAAATTCTAAATTAAAAAATAATCACGGAATAGACATCCGGAAAAAAATTTCGTCGCTTCACCCCAAAGTATCATTTGGAGTTCCAGGTACGATATCTCATTATAAACACACAAAAGAGGAACAATTCATATTTTATACATAAGTCCAAAAAATATACTTTTGGAATAAATATATAAATAATGATTATTAAACTACCAAAATGAAAATATTGACCAATCTGAGAACAAAGTACAGGAAAATGTCTTCAAAATTTTGTTTAAAAATTACATTTCTCGCTCCCAAAGGTAAGTAGGAGAACAAAAAATGAAGTATCATGCCTCAAAATGTGAAAAATGTAACAAACCACGTATGATATTTTACAATCAGTAGATCATAATGGAAATATTTGAAATTCGCCACTTTGCCCCGTTCGCCGCTTCGCCCCGTCTTCCCCTACTATTAAAAAAAAATAAATAAATATCAGAAAATCCTTATCTTTGCTATTAGAAAAATCGAATAACAAATGATTCTTTCTGGTTTTAACAATCAATTTGCAAGAACTAATGTAAACACTGATAGCACACTTATCAGTATCCCTTATAACATTTCTTCTTGTGTTGACATGAAACACATTAGTAAATTAATAATAAATATCAATATAAAAAATCTCCTGAAAATTAAAAAAGTATTGAGACTCAATTGCTGGCCTATTAACTTTTTGAAGCAGACAGGCCAATCTATAACCAAAAATTGAAGTAAAATCTGAAGAGTATGACAAAATTTAACAGGATGATTTAATAAATGAAGAAAACTCGCCGTTATCACAATTTTTAAATTTTTCTTTATTTTCTAATACACAACGTAAGTTTGTAATACACATTGATACATAAAACATTTTCATTCGTTTCATTCAATAAAGATATGAGCATATAAGAAAAATAATCGTGGTCACATATTTTCTTTAAAATTATAATATTTAGTAAAAAATATCTATAGAATTGTTTGTTTCCGTTAGAATTCCTATTTCTTTAAATGTATGATATATTAAGAAATCCTAACAAGAGATTAAGAAATACATTTGAAAATTTTTTATTTTTAAAATATTTAAAATTGAGGCATTAATCCCATTTTATAGGTTTGAAATTCGGATTTTTAGCGTATTCAAAACAATTTGACTTTGCAAACAAATTTCGAGGTCAATCCGGTTTGTCGAAATGTCCTTCGAATTTAGCATAAATTGATTTGCCCTTGAAAAGGCAAATTTTATCCCTGAGGTCAACAACAAAGATCAACGCGGCAGGGTACGTGCATCTTGTCATATATGGTAGACTGAATGCTTTTTGCACGTAATTTATTTACACCTGGAGCATTTACTGAATTAGTCATTATGAAAAATTAGCATATGCACAAACTATACTCTTTTTCATCGTGAAGAATAAAGATGCGTTCTATTCCCTATACTTGAAACAGAACTCTTCAGTTCCGTTAGCTAAACCGATCACTGGAAGGAAGAAAATGAAATACGTAAAAGGAGGGAATTTAGTTTAAATCATTTAATTTGATAACAATAATTAATTGATTCATATGGACATGTTTAACGCAAACACACTTGTCATTTTCAAAATCATAAATTGGTTCACCATGTCACTGGAGGTGATGAAAAAAATTCCCACTCACTCCGTAAAATGTTGAGCGACCCACTGCACTGATACAGTTGTTAATTCGAGAGCGTAACTTCTAACTTCTTAATTATTATAATATTATCATGCGAGGCACAACTTGACATAAAAAAAATTCGTAAAACTTTTCGTGTGGGTGGCTATGATAAAAAATCAGCTCAGAACGATCGTCGGATTGTTACTGAACCGGTTTCATTTTGAAAGGTTCGTTATTGTTTATGTTGCTTACACTTGTTGTGTGTTTGTCTCAAACATGATCAGAATTATACTTTAATTTACGCTTTTATTGCTCTTGTAGAAAAATTGACCCAGATCATGATGGTCTCATTTTTAGCTATTCATAAATCCTACTTTGGGTTCATCGCGAACAGTATTTTGCCAGCCTTAAAATAAGAAATGATAACATTATTATCATAAGTTTGAAGACAATAAGAAATTGTTTGAAGACCATATTTTGACTTAATGATTAAATTTAAGGCAACTTTTAAAAGTCGGTTCTGGTTGTAAGACTTATATTTTATATGTAGGTTATATGCCATTTTTCCGGTTACAATCTTGGTATCTGTATTCTATAAGTCGTTATTAATAATGTCATAAATATTACGGACAATAACAACATTATCTTGAATGAATTGGTTGAAATTCTATAACCTTCACAATATTCTTATTAACGACTTACCGAATATAGAAAGTTGCGCGATCTTGAATTAGATTCAGCACAATGATTCAAGGTTGTTTTCATACAAAATTGAGTATGTTAAATGTCAATAAATTATTTGTGATTTATATCAATAATACGGCGTTAGATGTATTTCTAAGTTACGTACATAGCCTGATTGTTTCAACAATACGCATTACCCATTGTTGAAAGTGTACCCTTGATACGTAGTGAATTGAAAAAAGCTCTGTCGTAGGCAAACAATTTTTACAAATGGAGTATTTGTATACAGTTTGATTAATTGTAAATAGAATAATTATGTTACTAATACATCAAAAGCAGAATATATTAAATTTTATAATAAATTATGACCAAATGAAATTTGTTCAAAAAATATTTATTTATTTTATAAACACACGAAAATAATAAAATATTCATCCTTCATACGGCATTAATATATTATATTGTAAAAATACGAACGTCAATAACCATATTTAGAATAAAATACAGTAATTTCCAGAATTTAAAAAATTAAAGAAAGAAAAAGCGACTGGAAAATGCTTTCCTGTTTTTATTAGATACGTAGACGTCCCCTTCGGGACGATACAAACATAGGAACGAGTTTATTTTTTGTGTCAATAAAAAAATACTTGCGAAGCATAGCGTATCGTGTTTCCCTGTTGGATCTTCCAAAAACTACATTGAAAAAAATGATGAGAGATATAATGCAGATAAATAATTCCTTAGAATATTTTCTTCATACGGACACTAGAGTTCTTGTAAACTTTATCATAAAAGAATAATCTATATTAGATTCTAGTTCTATACTCTATTCTTGAAATTTAGAATGACTACGCAATTAAAGTAAACGTTTAAAAGCTTTCCATTCATACGGATTTAGTGGTTTGGAATTTTAAGCTCTCCAACTTTCAATTGTTTAGATTAATCATACCCCTAGTAAAGAATAGACGGGAAGTTTATCTATTTTCAGATAGATTCCATGAACGTACACCCGAAACATTATTTACGACTTTTAATTCCCTCTTATGCGGTTTATTTTCTTGGTATGATATCTTGAAGAATAAAATAAATACCGCTGTCACTGATAAATAGCGGTTTTTAAGATTTCATCATATTTTACGAATATATTTCACGAGTTAGTTTGCTAATGATTGTAAACATTTTAATTCCTTCTTTTGTTTTTTATAAAATATTTATTAATCCTTCATGGAGAAACTTTATTGCCTATCTATATTTTGTTTTCCATACAGCAGCTGGAGAGAATAATAATTACAAAGAACTTCACCGTTTAATGTTTACAACTCTATTGCCGGTCAACGTATGTTCCAAGATCCGAAGTCCATAAAACCATCGTTCTCGACTAGTACTATTCTACTTGTACCGTAGATAGCTGCCGACACGTAAAAGTTTACCACATTTTTACCATATTTCAAGGTCAAATCAGGCTTTTTGGGTTTCGCAACATTTTGCGCTTTTTTTATTTTTTCAATTTAAAATATTGTTCTTTTTCTAACATAAAAAGAATAATAATATTAATAATACGCCCTCATTAAATGGTGATTTTACATAAAACGCTCGAAAAAATCGTCGACTTATTAATTTTTTGACAATCCTAGCGCAGGTAGTAGTCGGCTAAGTTTTGGTACTTATTCCAAAAAAGTCTGGATTTTTCGAAAAAAAAAATGAATGACTTCATTTTAAACAGTATTTCAAGGTCAAATCATACTTTCTTTATTTTGCAATGTTATTTCTGCTCTGCGACATAAAGATAATATAAACTTGGTTAGTACTTACTACTAGATGCTACAAAATACTTTATATAAAATTTGAAAAAGATACCTCTATCAACAAAATTTTTCAAAAGGGCAGTTGAATATGCATTGGTTTTGTATGATATGTAAGAAATCACAAAATTTAATTAAAGACAGATCATCCTGGTAGAAAGTTAAACAGTTAGACTTCCACTTTATTTCCTTAACTATTAAAATTAGAATGGCGCTGCTAGCCGATGACAAGAATTATTTGTCAAAAGCTAGCCAGTCACAAAATTCACTGCCCAATCAGCAAGTACGTCCTATGGACATGCATATTACGTCAATTTTACGTCCCTTCATCCAGGACGATAAATGGACATAAGCGGACGTCCAATTTTACATCCATTCATCGAGAACAAAAAATGTACCTCAACGAACGTCCATTGTACGTACATCTTTAGACATCCGATGAACGTACATTCCTGGACGTTCACTGTATGTCCATGATACGTGTATATTTGGTCCATAAATTGGTGTATGTACACCGTTCGTCCATTGTATGCATATACAAGTGTATTTTCATGGCTGCATAATGGATGTTCATTGTACGTACATACCTTGGCATTCATTGCATATCCATTTTCCGACATTAAATTGGTCCGCTTCTGGATATATAATGGACGTCTGTTGTATCTGCACAATTATAACATGTCCAATGGACATCCATTGTGTGTCCATTAGGTCCGCCGCGTACGTCCATTGGACGTCCAGAATTCGTCCGGTTTAAGTCCATGGCACGTCCAAATGACGTCGACATGCTGCACCTCAAATGGATACGTATAATTATGGCCATTTTCATCCAGTTTGGTCCAGAAAAGGGTTATATAAAAGCCTTTATAGTTGTCTAGATGACTCATAACTTATAAAATGCGTGTTTGTACGTCAACACCTTACAATGCGTTTACATCAAAGAATAATATCTGCATGCTTTTCAATTTAAGTAAATCTGTGCGTAATGATTATGCTTAATTATTAATAAATAATCCTTTTGTATTTATTCATTTTCTTTTGAATCCCTTTTTTTTATTTTAATTATAAGTAGAATAAGAGGTTCGTTTGTGGACACAGTTTCATTTTTCACTCTTACATTTTTCTCAACTAGATATTCCGCAGACATATGCACATGTATGGATAGCTGACCTTAGCTACCCAGTATTGAAGAAACTAAATTGACTCTTGTTGAAACTAAACATTTAGTAGAGTCGTCATTTTTGGCAAACAAAATTATTTGGTTCGGTTGTAGGGGACACCACTGAAAAATTTACTAAAAATTGGAAACATGAAGTAAAACCGCCACAGATATATACAGAAATGAAAATTTATTGATTTCAAAAACCTTTAGCGACAATAACAACAGAAAATGGGACTATTAATACCTATTATTCTGCATCCTCTTCACAATGTTCATATTGCCAATAGCTCTTACGCATTTGAGCACACTTCAACTAGCACAGAGAAAAATGAAACAAACAAAAGCCGATCGGAGAAAACATGAAAAACCAAGGATCGAATATAAATTATAAAATAAATACTACAATATTTTATGATTTATCAAAAAAAAGGGATGTTCATAACCAAACTAATTGACTAACCAACCGAATATTGTAGCTACATTAAAACCTGATGAAAAAGAATTTTCTTTTGCACATTGCGGTGGCTGTCGCTATTAAATCACTAAACGTAATAAATTTACTATGTAACTATGCGTTGCACATATCTTTGATTAAATTTGCCCGTTCGGGAAAAAATTCCATGAAAATATATCCGAGAATATATGTGCATTTATTTAGCATATATGTCGCATATATTTATTTTCCGTGCGGGTATAGCTTTTAAGAATACTGAAAAATAGAGTTATGGCGTCGTATACATGTCAGAAAATCAATTCATTCGCCGAAAAAAGCAAAAGCGACTTTTTGCTTTCATATTCACACAAAAACTACGTGTAGTCATAACACACACTTGACATTTGTCGAATTTGATTCATTTCTTTGCAATCAAAATGTCGGCAGCGGTGTTCACAACCGAACTATGTTCACAACTGAACCTCTTGCCCTAATGATCATATCTAGAAGTTTTATATTGCAAAATTATAATAATTAGTTATAAACATATATAATGTCAGTTCTTTGTATGAGTATTATTAAAATTTAAATTGAAGTGTTATATAAAATTAAATATATTATTACAAATCTGTCTATATTTGTTATGTGGAATTATGTATTGTCTATTTTATTATGGCTAACTAATTCCATATCTTAGTTTAACAATTACTATCTGACAAAAGGTATTGGGTTTAAATCATAAAATGGATAAATAAATTTCTAAACTTTAGTACAAGTACCTGTATGTCGCAAAAGAAAACAATTGCGAGCGTAGCGTAGTGGTTAGGAGGTTAGCGTAGTAAGCTAGAAACCCGAGTTCGATTCTCCGTCGAGGATATTTTTTTTCTTATTCTAGATTGTCTAATTTCTTTTTGAGCGTTAAACGTAAATAATATAAAAATTAATTTAACCCTTAGTTTCGACGGCTATTTTAAAGCCTTTTCCTCCCACTACCTGGGTCAAATATGTCCTGCCGCTTGAAAATGCTTACAGTTGTGCAATTTATAAAGTACAATTTGAATTTTCTCTGGGTCGAAAACGACTCTGGAGTCGGGATTAAGGGTTAAAAATAAAGTGAGTTGTAATCATTTGTCCAATTTTTTAATTTTTGCGGAATATAAACATCCAATATACGTCCAATGTATGTCCATAGTATCTTTTTATCTAGAATTCGGCTACTTTACGAAAGAATTTGGTCTATTCGTCCATACGACCTATCTTTCGTCCGTTTAAATTCCATATTTCATCCATTGTACGTCCAAATTTGGTCCCGTCCAAAGATGTACATCCATTGGATGTCCATTGGACGTACATGTGGTAATTAATTGGTTACTTAATGTTTGCGATATTAGAATAGCTCCACAATAGACTTCTACTCTCCTTTACTAATAAAACCATCATGGCTCTAGCTAACAGGTACTAGAACTGGCCAGGAGCTAGACTGATTAAACTTAAATCTAATCCTCAAAAATTCCCAAATAACTCCTCTTCAGATAAAGAAAAAGCCTTTACATATTTGAACATTCATTTTTGTTTTTATTGACTGAAGATTTATTTAAATAAAAATTAAATATTAATAATTAAACAAATATGCTTTCTGTACAATTTTTAATCCAGCGTGAATTTCAAAAACCAAAATAGGAGTCTGAATAATACTTTTAAAAAAGTATGATACAACGAATTTAAATTTTGATACTAAAAATAAGATAATATAAATCAAGTGTTCTAATATATTACGTTAAAAGCTTATGAATTTTAATCTTGAAATAAGAGTAACATCATCCGAGTAGATTCCTACGAAATAATGTTATTTAAAGAATAGTCGAAAATTAGTACCGGTGGTGCCATCATTGCCTGCAAACAAGAACTCTCTCGATTCGTCTTGTACCGACGCTCCTGTATCTACGATGTGGGGGTCGAATTAATGATAAGCCGCGAATAACAATAAACGAAACAGAAAAAAACAACAAAAATATAAAAATGAAAGAAACCAACACATAATAATCCTAAAAATTAAAAATTATTTTAAAATTAATGACGATAAAAAATGACATAATTGTTCCGGGTTTACGTCGTTCTTTTTTTTAAATTGTTTTCAATTTTAACATCCAATGACAATGGCCGCTCGCAATTTTATTTTTACAACAAGAATTGTCTACTGTTGTAGAAAAACGAATAGTATACTGAGAAAATTAACTGTGGGTAAAGAAAATAAACAAAAAAAGAGTGCGAAGATTCTACATTTGGCGTTCGATTTTCGGCAAATTTGTGAGGCTTTCACATTTTTTTACGGACTCACCTTAATGGCGGGCCCTTGGGGGGCCGGAAAATCCCTCCCCACCAGTTAATCCTGCACTCGTTCGACGACACTCGCGAAAAATGTACGCACGAACCGATATACTTGTCACACCGAACCGAGCACTCGACACTTGACGGCCATCTTGAAATTTCCGAACTGTCGAAACGGCTGAGACTACTGAAAAGTCGATCGAGTTCAGTCTCCTGCTGGTAGATGGCGCAGCTTTTACCGCGAAAACGTAACTATTAAATATTTTTTATTTATATATAACCTTACATCATTGACTGAACTATTAAATTTACGGTAATGTTGACGTTCTTTGCATTTAAAAGTAAAGCAACAAGGTCGAATAATAGTAACAGAATGAAATAAAGTATCCAGTCAGTTTAAATCTGTTTAAAACATATTTCGGATTGTTTTATACAAGTTTAATACTTTCTTGTCTCTAATTAATTTTTCCAATTTGAAAAATCGAAAGGGGAAGAAACAAAAGCGAATTATCTTTATTCTATGTAATAATGTTGTATTTTGAATGCACAATTTTAATTGTACTTATGTGTACAGCAATAATATAAATTTATGTTAATACAGTAGGACCCCTCTTATTTCAATTTTCCCCTTACCCCCACTCACATACGCATAAAATTTGATATTTTATTAGCTGAATATCGAGATAGGCGAAATCACTGATATTTTGAAATATCGATATTAACATCGAGATATTTTACGTTCTGTTCAAGCGATGGTAGGGGAAGACGCCAGGTCGATTAAAATAAGAGGGGTTAAAATAAGAGGGGTTCTACAGTACTTACAGAATTACGTTTTCTCAAAAAAAAGAACATATCGTGCGATATTTTAGAGTCAATTTTCAGTCTAAGAATTAAGATATACTAAAAATGTGTTTACAAAGTAATATATTGTGTTTTGCATCGACTTCTTCTATGCATGATAATAAAATAAAATAAAAATGTTATTATAGTTTATAACTCATTCTACAGTGTTATTTCTTACATCAGGCAAGAAATAAGCTGGCTACTTTTGTCTAGTCTACTTTGACCAGCTTCCTTGTAAGCATTAGCCTACATACCTAATCCCAAATACTCTGCATTCATGTAAATATAGTAGTAATAACTTGTCAAGCAAATAGGTTGTACCTTGTATTTTAATATAAAGATATTTTCCTATTTCTATTTTACTACTATTCACAAATTATGTTTAAAAAAAAGTTAAATACTAGTGCAATTAAAACATTGTGAAGCTGACCCGAAACAAGACATAAATATTAACTTTTTTGAATTTTATTTGTACGATAGTAATTACGTAGTTTTTTTTGTAAATGCATTGTCCACCACGTATTTAATTAAAACAATGTATTCAAAACTATAAAGTAACTTGTTATTAATTATAAAATAAGTAAACAAATGTAATCAAAACTACAAAAACACCTTTATTAACAAAATATATTATTTTTATCCGCGTAACTTCACTTTTATGTGAACTGTTTAGAGTTTTACATTTGTAGCCAAGACAACTTTCTTCCTTGTTTACTTATAGATACCCTCTCCCGCGCCGCACAATCTTCTAAAAATAAGACTTATTTAGGCATTTCATTTCCAACATGGCCGACTAATCATCTGAAGCTGCAGAGATTTGTAACTTACATTCTTTTCAGAGTGTGTTGCTTCAGTATTTCTAAGAGTGAATAACAAACATAATAATTATGTATTAAATTATTTCTCTTCATGTAAATTTCTTATTATATTGCAAATTTTTAAATTTCAGGGGAATAATATTTTAAGAATTAATAGAGAAATATATAAGTTTACAGATATTTCGCCTTTAACTTTTGTAAGTTTCTTAATACTTGAAATGGTAACAAAAAAACTATAGAGAGGAGAAGTCCTAAGCCAACCGTCTAAATCGTAAACGGAAAATTACTACAACTATTCAACCACTTTCGGATAGAATTCTAAGTCAAGAATTTTAATGAATTTATTTTACTTTTATAGAAAAAATGAGGAGGAACGTCCTAACAAAATTAGAAACGGTTAAAGAGTTACTATCGAATAAGTCAGTTAAAATCAATTAAATAATCCGTATTGAACAGAAAATAATATCTGTCTTACTAATAAAAAAATCAGTCGTAAAATGTCAGAGACTAATTCCTGATCTCGAAATTCGAGTATTGCATATAATAATATGTTAGTGTTCGAGATACATAATGTACGAAATAAATGCGCATGATTATAACGAGAATGAAAAGGGAGGCGCGCATACAGGAATTTACCGGCAATGTCAATTTACCAACAGTTCTTCACATGCTTCAGACCTTTTGACACTTCCGTGTGATGGCGTCTTTCTATCTTTTTGGTAAGTACTATCAGCGCGTGTTTATCCACATACAATTTTGGGATAACACGAGGCATTTGAATTTCCAATAACGAATATTTGAGGAGAAAATATCGACTCCCACTTCAAAATTTCTTTTCTTCGTAGAAACCTGTATTCTGCAGACTCTGATGTCAAAATGTCTAAAGAGGTTTGATGTACAATACAGACGAAAGGGAAATTATTCGTTAACGAAAACGTCTGCATATTCGCAAACGGAAATATTGGAAAATGGAATATTCCTATTATGATGCAAATATGTGATGCGAAACTACACGATGCGATGACGTGCAAAGTGATATAGTGCCCCCCCCCCCCCCCAATTTTTGCCTTCTACCACTCCAACATTCAGTTATAGAACGCGCATGCGTCGATCAGAAGAAATCGGTTTAACCTTTCCTACACGGCGCATGCGTGATGTCGACACAGAATTACCGCTCCGTGATAAATGTCGGGGAACAGCAATCGAGGGGTACGACAAATATTGGGACGGACCTAGTGGCAAATATTGGGGGGTAGCAACTATTAGGAACGCAAATATTGGGGAGTACTACTGTAGATTTAAATACAAGTGCCTCCTCTGCGGGGGTAATAAGAGAAATCAGAATGCATTAAAGACGTCATAATGCAGCCAAATCGACGAACCATCGTCAATATCACGGAACTTTTATATGTTTTTTCAATTTGTGCTAACTGGGTATGTAGGGAGAAAAGGGAAGGGGAAGACGTGCACCTCTTTAGGGAAATAAAATTACGAAATCAAAGTAAATCATTTTTTCGTTTTCAATTGTTTCAAGCATTCGACAATTTTTTCTAGACTTAAAGAAGAAGTTCACGAACGTTTCTTCAACTACAAATTCAATGTCTACATAATCGCCCGGCCCGTCCAAAAGTGGCTAAGTGGTTGTAGAAAATTTCCTTGATTTTTATTCTTTATGAGGGTGCAAAATTTCTCTGTGACGAAAAATTATGTTCATATCAATAGAATAAACAACTTTAACATCCGAAGGCGATGACCATTACCCTTAGAAGGCTTCGCCGTTACTCAGACAAAGGAATAAGTGGATTTTACTCCCTTGAAGCGAAAATATCTACTTTTGTCAATGTACAAGATTTGCAAGAGACGAGGACCGCTTCTTTATATTCCTTGCTGAATAATACGATTTATAGATGTGATTCCAGGAGATTCGGAAAGCAAAGACAAAATTCTAGGGGTTCGGAATTTCAAAAAGGTGGTCAGGAATAGACCTCATCATGACCTATAACCAACCAACCTAAATTTTTGCAATTTGCATGAAGTAATGAAATTACAAATTCTTATGGTAATTTATAACTAAAGCAACATGATTTTGAATTTATTGAAATGTCGGAAATTTTATTATTGAATGTACCGTTTTGTTTTTAAGAAACAAAAACGCATCGATGTGTAAATGAAATAATAGATGTGGATTAATTAGGTTTAAAGTTTCCTGCCTTTTTTTTACTTTGTCGTTCATCTTTTACATTTCAGTTTTTTTTCCGAATTACGGAGAGTGAATACAGTTATGTTTCCAAACACAATGCTGTCATATGATTTCCGCAGAATCGCTAGATCACTTTTTTGGCTTATCTTCTTGGATGTATTTCTAGAATAAATATTTATATGGTGAGAAGTAATTATTAAAAACCCTTTATTCCGTAAAAAACATTAAGTAATTAACATATTCCATAACAAACATGCAATTAAGATGCAAAAAACGGTATGTTTCGGACCACCACTAGGAGGTCGGTCCGGACCACCCATTTGTTCTTTAAATGACGGTCATCCTTCAACAAGAGCAACGTAAGTGAAGCGATTTCAAATGCTGGCGTTAAAACCGAGGTCATAAATAATCCATTCCATGAAGAGTTAATTTACACCACTCTAATAAATTTAAAGAGTATGTTATGATTTGCCTGCAAAAAATATGCACTACTAACTGAAATCTCGTGAAACTCAGAAGTGTAAACGGAACCTATGCCCAGATTGTTAACATTATGGCAGTGTTCCAGTCACAGTACTATCAATTCAGACGACAGTGCCATCAAGGGGAAACACGGAGAAGTAGTTATATTTCAACAGCTGGGTCCACTTTCCCCTAAGATAGTATAAAATGTATTTGAGTTTGTGTCATATATTTCTAATTACGCTACACAATTTTTACATTTAATTTTTGTTTTTAGTTGATAATCATATTCATTCAAATTTCAAAAAGATCATCGATTCATAATCAGTCTTTATAGTCAAAACGAAGCCTTAGAATTAGTATGATGCAGCTAGATGTGAAAAATGGATCAATTTTAAATGAATTTGATTGATTAAATTTAACATACTCAAAATCGGTAGTTTGGCAAATATAACTATCAAAAATAGTATACATATATAAAAGCATGTTAGCATTCACTAGAAAAAACATACTCTAGCTACCATTGGTCATAGGTCTGGAGCTGACACTCCGATTTTAGGTTAATCTCTAGCAGTCTCGCTCCTGCCAAGTTCTACACTGTAAAAAATGGAAATGTAAATTTACAACTTGCAGAGTGGGACACAATATTGCCCATGCTACAAGTAGGACTTTTACACAATATTATTGTAAATTTACATAGGCACTGTGAATATTACTTTTTTACCTTTGTAAATGTCAACTTTTAATTGTAAATTTACAATTGAAAATGGATTTTACAGGTTACAGTAATATTACACCGTAGAGAAGTTTAAATTCTCCAAGAGAATAGTAAATTTACAACAAAATATAGGAAAAATTTTAGGTTATGTACTAAAGCGCAGTAGCCTTATGCGGGCAGGTGATTTGAACTCTATATTATGTGGTAAAATTTATGCACGTAATCCTGAACAAATTGTAGTGGCTTGTAATAATAATTTGTTATTTTAATAATTTATGAATTTAGATTTTATGATTTAATATTTTCTTTCAACAAAAGTTTTATCGAAAAAAGATTATAGCTGTAAAACTTGCTTTCGATCAAAGTTTTTCTATCGACAAAAGATTTTAGATTTAATGTTTTCTTTCGACAAAAGATTACAGCTCTACAAACCTATAAAATATTATTAATTTTACTACACCAACGGTTTTTCCCCTCATATTGTAAATTTACCATGTACAGAATGGGCTCGATTTTTACCCACTTATAGCGTCGGAAAAACGCGTCGCGTTGTAAATTTACCACCTTCAGTATAGGGAATTTACAAATCGTTCTGAAATTCCTAACCTCCCGCAGGAAATTTACAACTTTTAACGTGGGAATATCACCATATTTTTAGGCATGAAAATCACAACAAAATTGTAAATTTCATTTACATTTTTTACAGTGTAGTTCCTGCTAGCAAGGTAGCAGTATAAGTAGACTCAGGGGTTAAGGAACTGGAGTGGAGGTCTAGCTTGGAGCTAGATTGATATCAGGAACTGATCGGCTAACTTTTCACCATGACATTCTTCGATAATGCCCTTGTAATTTTCAACGGAATGATATTTGCTTGTTTAACATCCTTTGACGCTTTTTAGAGCTACAGTGCAACCCCACTGGTTGATCTCTCTCGGGTTGTTTCCCCCGCTCGTGGCTCCCTCTCCCTCTTTAGATGAGCCCGCATTTCAGGCCTTTCTCCCCTCCACCACTTATTTACAGGTGCGGTGCTATGACCACGTGCGTATTTCAATTGGCGCGGGTCTGTTTCCGATCACATGATACTTGGGTGGGTGTATGTCACTATCAGCATGCATCAACCAGTGGGGTTGCACATAAGATTTCTTAATAATTGCAAATAATGGAAAAGGTTTTCTTTGACTCGAATTGTGGAATAGCGAGTTTGGTCAGTGGCTATCAGAGGGTATAAAATGGAAATCCTTTGCTATTTTTAGTATTAAAAGTGCTGTTTAAGCGCACTATTCTACGCAATACGACTAGTAGAAGTAGTTCCGCTACGGGAAGGTTGAGTGCGAGCAATGGTGCCCTCATAAAATAGTAGGTCCATCCAGGGTTACAAAAGAAAAAAACACACAAATACAACATGTATCTTGGCACCATAGCAAAGGACTCAGTTACAAGGTACTTCTGGATTTAGGTAGTTATATCTCCTAACCAAATGAAAGTAATCACAGATTAGAAATATGCTTTAAATGCTGTGTTAATGAAAACAAATAGCAAGAGATGAAACGTATCTATCGCTAGTGTGCAATGGCTTGGTACAGCAACAGGATGTACGATAGTATTGTAATTTTTTTTCTTTAAAGAATTCTTTTTTCTATAAAGTGAAACTAGGGTGTAAAGTAATAGGCTCTTCTATTTGTCCATAAGATTACGTCCTAATCTCGCCTTCTCTCTTCCGTAGTATATGCACATAATGGGAGCAATTAAGAGCTTAAGGACCAGTCTTATAGTACCGCGCTTCCCGAATATATACTACACGGAAAGTAATTTTACACCACGACAGGCTAATATTATGGTGTGACAGCAAAATTCTGGTGCCGACATGGCTATAGCCTCAGTATTACCTTGCGACGGCATAACAACCTTGGCATAAACATTTGTTGTGCTAACGCAGCACAAAAGTTTTCCGAGAATACAGTAACGAAAGCGTGTAAACAATAAATGTGAGGCTGCGGTAAGACAATGACGACAACATTACGCGTTAGGCTGCGGCAATACAAACATTATGTTCCATGTACACTACACATATTATACTATACATTAATATTTGTTTTCACCTTTTAAGAATCGACCAAAATGAATCTAATCTGCAGTTCTTGGACTAAGAGGAACCTGCATACGATTTGGGACTAAAAAATGTCCCTTGTTTGATGTCTTTAGTTAATACTAGATTAGCTAACTGCAGCGAGGAGTATTAGCTAGGTTTACTTGTAAGTGGCTATTGCCAGAATTGTGGCCGACCTAGAAATGTGGGCCCCACGGGCAGACCTACTGTAACCACTACAGAACTTATTTAGATACCCCATCTAACTTTTATAGTTAAGTTTGTATCCCAAAGTTACTGCATTATCCCGCATATCTCCCATCATGGTGCTGAGTGCGACGCCGGGAGCCTCGGTGATGTTTTTTACACGGCTTTTTCCAGTTTCTTTTCTTTTTTGCTTTTTATTTCGACCAGTGTTATCATTTAAATACGGTAAATGTTAGCATTCATGAAAACGGACGATTTTTTCTTAGTAAAATTAGTTAATATTATGTGTTAGGGTGAGGATTTTAGCCAGATAGGTGTTCGAACACCGGAGCAGCAGACCACAGACCAAATTAATGATTGGTAAATTATTTAAAATAAGCCTAACCAGTAAATTTTTTTGAACACTCCTAAATGGCCTTGTAATGAAACCTACCGTTTACCTATTAAAATGGATGAGGTTATTCCACTGGATCCCATATGAGGCCATTTAATAAAATATTTATGGCAGCCTCGTCTGAAAGCTTTACATATCCTATGAGGCCTTTCAATGGTTTCCTTAGACCTCATGTGTAACTTTGGAGGCCTTGTAAGGAACACCGATTGTTTTTACCAGGGAGGTACCCCTATAATATATAACGAGTTATTTTATTTTCACCTGTAACAGTCCTAAATTGGTACCATCGTTTATGATTGTTTGGGACCCAGTCAACCCTTCCATCAAGAATGACCGCCCCCGTCCAAACGCATATCCTCCCTCAATCCCCACTACGGTAAAAGTCTTTTTGCGTTTATCACACTGAGCATGCGCATAGAAGTCTCACTGGCAACGCTAGCAACTATGAATCGTGTTGTGGGGAGAGGAACGAAGGGGAACTTATGCATTTAGACGGGAAAAAGAAATATGCGTTTGGACGGGCATATGCGTTAGGACGGCATGCGTTAGGACGGGAACCACTGTACCATTTCACATATGAATACTCGAAGGAAGCTCCCAGCATGGAGTTTCGAATATATTGTTATAAATATGATTGTTACTAAAACTATACTTAAAACTGTACTTGCATCCAAGATTTAATGCTCGTAACTCTCGTATTTCTAACGGCGATCTCGGCAACTATCTCGTATTCCAAAAATGTCGGTAAAACAGATACAATACCCGTCGGTCTGCTATCACTGAAGCTTTACCGCAGTAGTACTGTTGCTACTCTTCCGATAGATGGCGACAATGCCAACAATCGTGAAGTTGTCGACCGCGCGGCATAAAAGGGGTAAAGGGGGAACTAAGCGAAAGCATGCGCGAACGGCATGATACGGGAAACGTGGAGAAGAGACGAGAAGAGAGCAGAGAGGCAGGAACGGCGGTCCGTGCATGGCGGCCCGAGGCCTTCTTCGCGAAACGAGCAGCGCATCGTCGTCGTCGCATCGATACGTCAGTGCCGGCGAATCTCGTGCTCGCTTCCAGTGCCGGTGTTTGTGCGCGAGTGTCCCGCGTCCGGTTCGAGCGACGACATCGAGACGATCGCAACAGTTTTCTCGCGATCGAACGTTCGCGATTATCGTGTTTGGATTTCGATCGTTCAAATCGCGGCGCCTACTTGTTTTTTAACCGCGGGTGCGCGACCTTCCTCGCCGACAGACTCCTGCGCGGACCTGTGGAACTCGCCGCGTGCTCTCCCGTAAGTCCGCCAACGCTATTACAAATCTTTTGGAATTTCTATTCGCACCGGCGATTGTCCACTCGTGCGACTTCCCCTTCACCGTGAGTGCGATTCGCGATCGTTAGATCTACTATAGTCGACGTTGCCTCCCGAAGCATTCTTTTGCCGGCTTTATCACCGTGTTTTCTGATCGATCGGCTCACACTGGTGTCGGCTTTTTAGCCCTGTCGGTTATCCTGCCTCCTTCGCTGCTATACGCTTGATAGCATGGTGTCGTTTTTCGAAGTATTCTGCCAAACGTGACATTTTTATATGTCCATCAACAACAAGATTGTCATGTCTGCTTGGAGCAAACTTAAGATATACGTCGTTTAAGGAAATAATGTTTTGGTGAAAGTGTTGTCAAAAGTCAAGTTGATACATACTTACTCCACAAAACTACTGTTAACCTTTAATCCCGACCCCAGGGTCGTCTTCGACCCAGAGAAAATTCAAATTGTACTTTATAAATTGCACAACTGTAAGCATTTTCAAACGGCAGGACATGTTTTACCCAGGTAGTGGGAAGAAAAGGCATTAAAATAGCCATTGGAAGTAAGGGTTAATAACTACCAAGGAAGGGGGGAGGTCTATGGTAAATACAATTAACATTGAGATTCTGTGGGAAATTTTCAGATCCAAAAGGGACTGAAAATGGCAACAAAAGGCTGAACCTTTACGGCTCATTTTCTACAATGTATATACTTATGTCTCTTGTAGACAAAGAGCTAATTTCCTATTATTGAAATTTGCACACGTAATTCTGTAATTACGGAACATCGACTGGATACCGATCATGATTTTATCCCTTAATCCTGACTCCAGGATCGTTTTCGACGCAAAGGAAATTCAAATTGTACTTTATAAATTGCACAACTGTAAGCATTTTCAAGCGGCAGGACATATTTAACCCAGGGAGGAAAAGGCTTTAAAATAGCCGTCGAACTAAGGGATAATTGGACAGACATTCAAATTCTTGACACCGAAGGTAATTGGTCCAGTAGACGAATTTCTGAAATGTTGCATATAAAATTGCAAAACAATCTTTTGAACAAAATAGAGGATTGTAAACATTTAAATGTTATATATGAAGATCTATTACAAAGTATCAATACTAAATTCGGCAAGTCATAACCTCTCAAGAGGTAGCATAGATTGGTCCTAAACGTTTGGGTATTAATTAACAACATAAATGTGTTTATTGCTCGTGGTCCCGGTAATAGTATAGGGAGGTCTACTATTGGTAGGCAATACGAAAACATTGGAGGTTATAAGCCCTTCTTAATGTTTATTATCCTATCACTAAACTTTTGAATATTTTTAATTAATGTTTTCAAAAGTATATTACATGAAACAACTAATAATTATGCTTGCTGTAACTAAAAATTGGTTACTGTCATGAGTATATTCTTATATTAACAAAAGTATTACAACCCAATGATTGTAGTAATAAAAATGTCCAGAGGCTTGATTCCATAAAACTGTAAAACATTAAAATAGATTCAATTTTGCATAGACGATAAAAGCTCAGTGAATATATATTGTACGTCACTATCAACAATGCCATCAATATTAGGGCTCGAAGCAAAAGGGTTCTATCTCGTTGTGGCACTAACGAGGGTTCTGTCTGGTTGTGGCACTAACGAGGGTTTTATCTCGGTGTGGCACTAAAGAGGGTTCCATCTCATTGTGGCAATAGAATAGGTTTTATCTCACTACGAAAATTGTTTAAAGCCCATTTAGGTTGGTAACAATACATTTCTGCGTTGTTGCAGAAAGAAGGTTCTATTTCCACTTTGGGAATAATTTTATTGGAGTAAAGAAGCTGCTATCGCGTTTTTGTTTTCATGATTTAATGATAAAGATAAACATTGGATCAATATTACAGTATCATTCGTAGTATTTTTTAGTTATTGTAACAATTCTCTTATTTAAATTACACAAGTTTTTATATCATTGCGATTTAAGAATACAGTATTTAATTATTGCAGTGCGTTATTAAATACTATATTGTCAAACATACAGTCTGTTATTTATTATTAGTCTAATGTATTATAATAATTGATCAAGGAAATTCGAAGTATTAGATGAACAAAAGATATCTGGCGTCACAATTAATGAAAATAAAATTGATTGAAGTGAAGTCAATAGAGATAATAAATTATACATATATGAAATCGAAGATATTACATTTCAAAAATTATAATTTCCACTCATTTTCTGTACCTGATACTATCATGTGCAATGGGAATGAAGTGAATTGAAAGAAATTTTTTTTTTTTGAGAATACAATGAATGAACCCAGTTGTACGTACAAGTATTAAAACAAAATTGCAGTGAATAAACTGATTTATTTTTTAAGTCTTCGGATCAGGAGAGTTCTAACTGCAGATTCAATTTATGGACGAATCTACTGACATCTAATGAGATCGACCAGTGTATAGTAAATAATGAAAACGAAATCGAGATTGCACCTTCTTTACTCCGACAAAATCATTCCGAAATCAAAGTCAAGATAGAACCTTCTTTCTGCAACACCGCAGAAATGTATTGTTACCAACCTAAATTGACGTGAAACAATTTTCGTAATGAGATAGAACCTTTTCAATTGCCACAATGAGATGGAACCCCCTTTAGGGCCACACCGAGATAGAACCCTTTTTAGTGCCACAACGAGATAGAGCCCTTTTGCTCCGAGCCGCCGATGTCTTCTACGATATCTCAGTCAGGGTTGTCAGATAGGCTAAGTGGGGATGTATATTTCAAATGGGAATTTGGCGATTTACCGCCAAAATCTGACCACCCTGGTATCAGTATACCAAAGGCCAAATCCTATTGTAGAAATTGAGTTGTGATACTGTCAAATTCCAGGAGTACGCAAAACATGCAGTATTCGAATTGTAAACGTATCATTACAACGTTCATACTTTTACTACAACGACATCTAGTGGCTTCGATCAGGTGAACTTTGGCTCATGTACTCCTTAAATGGGCAGAATTTGGTACACCCAACAGTAGAAAAAAATGAAAAATGATCATTTTCAATACTTCGATCCCAGCACATGTCAGCCGGAGCATTATTATATAATATATTTATAAACACTAATCTTCTTAGGTGATATAATTTCTTGTATTAAGGCACATTACGTGGCGTTAATGGTATTTAGTGAATAAATATTAATAAACTAAGAACTGAGAAGCTCTACTTCCATAAGCAATCTCGTTCCCCGATCAATGTTTTCATTTTAAACTCTTATACTAGAACATGCTGGATATGTCAACTTGATTATTTTCATATTCATTCATCTTCTACCGCATTACCGTTAATTTGACGAAAGAAATAGATACAACTTTTTTGTAGGAAACTGAGGCTCTACTCTTTTTTGCTTCAAACATTTTTTAATTTGATCTGTATTTTTGAAAATAAATGCAAAAACGCGATTCTTTTATATTTATTCGTCTTTTAAGGCATAGCCGCTGATTTTACAAAGAAAGCGCAACTAACGTTTCATATAGAAAGTTTAATGGTCGATATTTTTTGTTGGAAGCATTTTTTGCGTTAATTTTATTTTTTCTAAGAAACGCAAAAAACTTACTTTTTTAACTTATTTTGTTCGACCTAGGCGCAATCTAATACGGATCGACTACAAAAACTAATCAAAAGTAGTCCATGCCAAACCCAAAAACAGTTGAACTTTAAAAAAATGGGTTATTACATTAGCGAGATAACCCTAGAATTCAAAAATGGATGTAGGTACTTAACCTAAAAACGTGTGAAACGTCGAAATTTGATGAAAGACTATAGGGTTGTTATTTTTTTGCCGAGGTGATGACCAAATGAATACTTCATCCACACCTTTTTATATCAGGGTGGTAAAAACTTGTGAAATTGTGAAGGCAATAATTGAGACGATGTCTTTTGGTAACTGCAGAGGTACCTAAATGTACTGTTATGGAAAAATATCGCGTCGGGATTGCATTTCTGGAAGAAATTTCATATAAAAATTTAGCGGTTTCCCTGGCTATCGAATTGCCACCTTGAAGGTAATTTTAAAGTAATGTCAAAATTTTACGCCCGAATCACGAATATAGCCTTAACGATGACCGATGATCAGATCAGTGTCAAGGTCATGCCAAGAAAAATGTTCTAAAAGTCCCGGTACCATAATACATATCGACGGGATTGAAATTTTTGGGAAAATGTTAAATTGAAAAGTTCTAGGATTTATTCTGGGTATGTATGTTGTTACAATAAGATTAGATTTTTATGATTTTTTGTTGTCACGTCTGTACATAAAAAACTGCGCTTTTATAATGCTGATGACGTACAAGGTGGGAGCAAAATCGTGAAAAATGAGAAGCGGGCGCAAAATCGCGAAAAGCGCCCGCCGGACCCCAAAGGCGCATGCGCTGAATACGTTTCATGTTGCACGCTTTACCGGCAACCAAGGCGCGGTTTTTTGTACGGGTGCGACGAAAAGATGCTTTAGATATAAGCAGTGAATATTCAAGCTACACATTGTCGTAATGAGTGTGTTACCTACACCGAATCTTAATGTGGAATGTTAATATATTACATATTGTTAATATATTTTAACCTCGCAAAACAATATATCATGCGGCCGAATAATACACATCAACTATTCTGTTAACCTCAAAATTTGGTTGAAGAGTCGTTTCGTTTACCGAAAACATACGAGGATATTATTGTTTGCTTGAAAGATCGTTTTTCGCAAATGGACTAATAATAAATGCGCATACATAGTAAACACGTAAGATCTAGCAATTCCTCTTGATGATGATCGCGAGTCGACCAAAACATAGAGGTCTCTTTTTATTTTTTTATCAACACCTTCTTATGGCATGAGCAGTTATATATTATCTGGAAAGAGATCGACTTATTTTATATTATCGACCCCAGGTGATCACCAACTCTCTATCACGAAGCGAAATTTCTAACCATTTTAGCAGGCGCCAATGTACAAAACAAAAGCACCACGGTTTCCGACCACCTTCGTTAGCTCTCGTGTATTTTCGGCAAATCCCGAGGTAAATCACTTATGCTACGCGTGCACCGGCACACGGTGGGGAATGACCTTTACAGCTTGGTTCAAATTACGATCAAGGCGGAACTACCCGACCGATTGTTACTTATTTTATTGTAAAATAAAACTAATAAAAATTGAAAAAAAGTGACCGGTTAGATTTTTTAGAACTTCACATATTAGAAAAACCACAAATATTAGTAAAATAAACTTTCTTGAAAAGTGCTGTACTAATTCTTCGGCTTTTTAATTTATTAAATTGTTTTATGTTTGTGTCATTAATATTGTTATTTGTCATAACAACAGTTAAAAAACAATAAACAATGTTGTGAAGGAAAAAGTAGATTTTGTGGTGGTTCAGCTTCCACGTAATACTGTCACCTTTCTATAATATATTAATATTTTATAAATGCGGTACCGAAAAATGGAGTATTAAATGACGAAATATCTTTGCAAATGGTGAAACTGCAGTATGGATAATTATGTTATTCGATTTCCTCGCAGGAGGAAGGAGGGGGATATCTCCTTTGTATTCTGGAAACACATGATATTATTGATGGTGTCCTTTGCCGCGATTCGAAAACGTCATTAGATGTTTGGCGAGAATGTTGCATTGGTATGTTATGTGATGATTCTGGAAAGCATTTTATTTTCAATAACTACTTTAATTTGTTGTAATATATCTTATTGAAATAATATAATTTTTTATAGATTTTGATCGAGACGTTACTTATCTAAGTCAGTCTCTCTATAAGTCACACGAATTGTCACTGATTTCCAGCGACACAATGTCACAAATTGAAACTGGTGCATTCATTATTGACAATCAATGACTATTCAATAAGTTCTAACTCTATTCACTCTTTTAAATTGAAAGAGTTTTGCAAATTAAACTCTTTCATACAAATTATGTCGCCACAAAATTTAAATATGAGACGTTATAAAAACAAAAAGAGAATCAAATGTATTTTGATACGTGAATGTACCACCTTACTAAAGAACAGAAAATTATTGTCACTCTTACTCATAAGTGACGTTATCAAAAATAGTTACGTATTTTTCTGTGGGCAAAGATGACTCATTTCCGAAGAAAATATACGTTGATGTTAAATTTTAGAGCTTCGTTTCCGCTATATTCATATGACTCAACATCATTCAAGGGAAAATCTGTTGTGTTGTAATACTAAATTTTTGATATTTGAAACCGGTAGTTCCGATAATTTATTCGCTTATTTTTAGCATAAGAGGTGTATTGTTTCCCAAAATTATCTTCCGAAAACTTATACGTCGATATTGACGTAAATTTCAATTACAGAAAAAACTGTAGCAAAAAAGGGGCAAAATGGGATTTTAGTGCTCCGTTTTACAAGAGCATTTTCTACATGTTTTTTTACATTGTTTGTTGACATGTGAGTTGACCTAGTCTATTATTTGAAGGAATTTCCAATTTTCACGCGTTCTTTGTTAAGTTGTACGTATGCGTGATGTAATAATGTTCTAATATTAGGGTTATATTTGATCGAATTGAACGGGTGCACTTAAAAAACCCGACAAATTACAAAATAGTCACTTCAAAAACCTGGAATTAAAAAAACAGACATTAAACAAACAGACACTCTGATTGGTGCGTTAACTACATAAAAAAATGATATCGGGTCGCCGACCTAGAGGTATCCCTGGAAGATCATTTCAAGGTTAAAGATTTTTTACCAAAAGATTAATTTTTTAGTTCACTTGAAGATCAACCCGGGATAATTATTCCATACCCTTTCCGGCACGATGGGTATTGAGCTTACATTTTTAGTAGAGTGCATAAAAATGATTCATCAGAAAAATGTGTGCCGGAAAGGGTTAAGCACATTGAGAAGTCAATCATAAATTATATTTCCAGAATATGTATATTTTTAAATGTCTTGTTTTTGAATGTCGGGTTTTCGATGTTTCTTTTTATGTTTTCTCAGGTTTTTGAGGTGGACCCAAAATTAAATATAGCTTCAATCGGTATTGCATGGTTTTATAGGATTACTTTGTATACTCTTTTTTCGGTATTCGTTTCAGTAGGCATTATGGATTATTGTTTACGACGTTTTGTGTGTTAAATTGCGTGTGGGGCGAAATGGGAAAAAAATTCCATTTTGATTCATGTTCGCAGAGGAAACTTTTTTATAATTTTATGTTTATTTTTCTATTATAAAATGGTAGAAAAACTAAATTGAAGCAGGCAAAAGATGAAAAATACTTCAAATCTTCGCGGAAGGTATTCCAGTAATTTATTATTGACAATAAATAAAATACTTTTCCTGTATGTCGTTTTGCATTATTTTTATTCATACCTTTCCAGAAGTCATTTAAACGACTTAACCTAACCTAACCCATTGTGCCCACATTCTTTGTCGGCCTGGGAAAAAAGTTCCGAAAATCAACATACCGAACGGCCAAAATTTCGATATAGCTTGGCTACAGCGTAATTTTTTTCACTGTGTCTTTAAAAATTTGGCAAAAAGAAAGCAAATTAAAACAACTTGGACTCTCACAATATCGAATTATAGCCATTCGGGGGGGTTTTTGATTTTCGGAACTTTGTTCTCCGGCCATTTTGTCCACAAATCCTACAATTAAAAGTCCATAAAAGAATAGAAGACTTATAATCATTGTCTAGTCGTTACTTTCCTAGTGGAAATGTTATCGTTACATTTAGGGCGCTGACTCTAAAATTTCTACTAGAGTTTACGCTGGAATAGTAAAGATTATCATTTTAATTTAAATATGTATGGAAACGACATGACAGAAAAACAAGCACTGTTTGATAATTATATCATCTTACCTTTCAACTAAAATACAGAGTATGGATTCGACGGTTCTACAATGGTCCACCGGTAACGTAGGAAGTTTTGCTAAAAAACGTAAATTAAAGATGACTGAATAAAAATGTCAAAATTTGGACTCAAGTGAAGGTCAATTATAACTACTATAGGCGATTTTCTAGAAAACCCCAAAAATACTAATTGATAACTGACCGAGAAATTTCGGAAATAAATAAAAATCGCTTAGTTCAAAAAATTCTCGATTGATTCTCAATTAATATCTTTGGTATTTTCTGGAATTCAGTCTGTAGTCATTAGAATCACCCTTACGTAGACCGAATTTTGAAAAATCTATACAATTTGCGGTTTTTACTGGAAAATCCAACCTTATTAGCGTAACACTTTAGGACTCTCTTAAAGAACAATATAATACATTAATACCTTGATTGGTTTTGTTGAACATTTTAAATCAGCATACGTAATATTTTAGGTAGATTTTGGCCAGCACAATTGCCAGATTAAAATACTTTCCTCCGTCCCAAAGTAAATGAGTTAGAAGCTGTAGTATTTGTTTTAAAAATTAAAATATCTACTATAGGTCAGGCGGATTTTTTCCAAATATATTCGATTTTTTAACACTCTCTAACGTTATAATATTTTTGAATAATTAAGAAATTCCGATATTTGTTTTTATTCCGAAATTAGAATTATTATCATAATATTACACAATACTATGCAAAGTCACAAAAATTGTCATGCATGTGACAATTTACATTTAAAATTACTAGTTAAATAAAAATACTTAACAAAATCTAAAGTTTGGTTTTTCATTATATGAAATATAAAATTATACCAGTAATTATAATTCTTTGAAAAGCTCTCATGCAACTGATTAAAAAACATCCTTTCAAAATATTTTAATACTATTGAAAATAAAATTCTTTCAGATGACTCAAATACCACAAAAACAATGAATTATACGGTACTGTAACACTAAAAAATTATTTGTTATTGAAAAGTGTATGAAGAAAAAACAACAGACTTCATTTTAATCATGACTTTATCTTAAACAAAGGACGTTCCATGGCCTAACTCTGGGTTTGTAACTAGTTATTAATTACGTGTTCTTTGATAAAATATGACTGTTGATATTTTAATTACAGAGTTTGAACTCTGATGCTAACACGTCAAGTTTTTATTGCGTAATTCTCGACTTTGTATTACTCTGATGTTGACATAAATATTATTTTTTTTCATGTTTGTGTAGTAAAATTATTACCTTAATAATTTCACAAGTTTTTACTTCTTATTTTAAGTGTACAAATCTTACTAACTAAACATTTCAAAACATGTATTTCTATTTAATAAAAAAAAAAGGTTAATGTATTATGAGATGCTTTAAATATATATTTGAACTCTAGTTCTCTATATTTCGGTTTTTGAATTTTTGAATCTTATGATGTGAAAGATTAAAATGGAATTTAAAAAAGTTTTGCATCTTCGATATATGTATGTGAAACCTGTTGAAAATAAACCATAGAAATAAAAATAGTCTATAACTTCACTTTGGATTCATATTAGAGGACGTTTTTTTTAAGTATATTCGTTCAATCATATTAAAATCAGGTTAACTGAAAAAAAAACTGACTGCATGAAATATAAACAAAAACTAAATTTAAAATTTTCAAATCCTTACAATACATAGTATAAATTCTTCTTGTTAGAACATAAAGGAAACTTAAATATCAAAGACAAAGTTTCATTAAAAAATTTGAATTCATTAAATATACGTTAATAAGATATACCTCGTAAAAATGAATGTATTAACGTATAATCCCAAAAATAGAAAAACGATTCTTACTGATTGGAGTTACACGATTTAATTCGCTAATACATATATTACTATATATGTATATCGATTTATCATCTTAGTATCAAAAATCACACTTCAGTTCCTATCATGAAGAGAAAAGCGACTTAAAAATGTTTTCAGAAATAAACGACTATATCCTTATTAATGGATAATGTATGTAAATATTCCTTATCACGATAATGTGTTCAAAAGTGGCATTCGAAATCGCATTTTATTATGGAAGTTATGAAAGTTACGAGTTCAAGTTTTAATGGGTTTCAAAACTTTTATACCTGTTGTTCCATGAAACATGATTTACTTAAGTCCACACCGCTTTGTGCATATTATGTGTTCCGTAAAGCTGTGAGAAAAGATATAAATAAACTTCATAATAAAACCAACTAACGATATCATTTATAGTTTACATTACTGATAAATAATATGAATATAACGAATGCAATATACTATAATTAAATTGAATAGCATTTCTTATTTTCTTCCGTCGCAGACAGAAACATTATGAAGCAATCGTGAAAAATTAAAGAAGCAGATGCAACAATAATAACAGTTCAATTCACAATAGATAAATTTCGTGATCGAGAGGAAAAAACAGGTAACTACGCTTGTAAACATCGAAAAACTACCGTACACTGTTAAATAATGCAATTCTGAATAAGTACACTCAGAACAAATACTTATAAAAACCAGAAAAGATGATTAAATAGTTGTTATTTTTTTCTGGTTAAAATAATCAAAAATCTGGTTGGTTTAACCAGAAATATTGTTCCTTCAACTAGCAATATTGTTGAAACGTTTATTTTTCTCATTAAACTACTCAGAAATCTAGTTATTATAATCAGAAAAACAGTATACGGTCTTATTTAACCGCAACATTTTTTTGAGTGTATAACATTTTATAGTCATAAATATCGCATTTTGTAGAGAAAAGTAAGGTAAATCCAGACGTTCCTAAAAAAAATCCGAATCTTTTCGCTGATATACAAGACAAAAATGTAGAATTTCTTTATTTTTAACACCAAACTTGAAAAAGTATAATAATAATATTAATTTTAGTTTTTGACCACTAAGATCTATTTTTATCATTCGAAAATCTGGAATAAACATGTGTGAAGATAATATGTAAAAATAACTTTAAAAAATAAGAAAAAAGTCAGGTAATCCATCTGTAAAATAACCAGATAAATTATTACCTTGATTATCAACTTTTCACACCTAAAAACTTGTTTAATGCAATCCTAAACCATCAGAATGACTCAAAATTGCTTTAAAATCTGAATCCAAATAAAGAAATTGGGAAATGGGCAGAATGTTACTTTCATAATTCAGAATTGTAAATTACATTAGGTAATAGTGTTGTTTATACTAAACTAAAGTTATTTTCATGCTTATAGTTTGTATCATATTTGGTAATTTAATTAACTGAGAGGATTGATAGTAATTACGACCAAAAATTCCTGTATATTGTAATATTATATTATTTCAAAAATGGTATTCTTGACAGAAAATAGTTGTCTAAATTTCTTACAGAGAGAAATAACTCTTAATCCGTTTCGTCCCCAAACGACAAATTTTGTCGCCGGTTTTCATCTTCGGTAAGTTTATGAATATCTTTGAGATATCGTTATGAAATGCAGGTTTTCTGTAGTTTTGGGTATGCTCTTTTCGAATCTAAAGTCCGTTTTACGATATCACTTTCCATTTTTGCAATATAACCACTTAAACGGAAGAAATCGTGGAAAAAAAGCGAAAATTTTTTCAGAAAACTGCAATTTTTCTTGCGAAGGAGTTCCGGAATCGTGTCAAGACTCAGAATCCTGTGGCATAATGAGTTTTACTAAAAGTTGGTCAATATTAAGATTTAAGTTACAAAATGGCGTCCTCAAAATGGCGCTGCTCATACGGAATTTTTTTGTTATTTGGGTTTTATTAAAATATTTCGGGTGAACTTTGATGAATATGTATATTGCTTTTGAGGTGACTGAATACTAATTCGCTGTTAAATTTTGCAAATTCAAAATGGCGGATCCAATGTGACTTTGGAACCTTCTATATTCCAAATATCAGACTTTTTTTTAAATTTTGGTCAGCCATATTGGATTCCCTATTTTGAAATTACAAAATTTAATAACGGATTTGTATTCATTAACCTCAAAAATAATCCACTAGAACATATTCATCAAAATACACAACAAAATACTAGAAATGTTTTAATAAAACTCAAAAAAACTTAAATCTTAATATTGACCAACTTTTAGTAAAACTCATTATGCCACAGGATTCTGAGGCCTGACAGGATTCCGGAACTCCTTAGCAAGAAAAATTGCAGTTTTCTGAAAAAGTTTTCGCCTTTTTCAACGTTTTCTTCCGTTTATGTAGTCATATTTAAAAAATGGAAAGCGATATCGAAAAACGGACTTCAGATTCGAAAAGAGCACACCCAAAAACTATAGAAAACCTGCATTTCATAACAATATCGCAAAGATATCCATAAACTTACAGAGGATGAAAACCGGCGTCAAATTTTGTCGTTTTGGGACGAAACGGGTTAATGAAGTAAACATTCAGCTACTGTAGAGGGAGACTATTTTTACTCGTTAAAAGTAAAATTTCACTCCTTAAAAACACACTTGGCAAGGAGTGAAAATACACTATTAAAGAGTAAGAATTCACTCTTTTACTAGAGTAGTCAAATTTTCACTCCGTAAAGACTGATGTTTCACTCCAAGAAATGTAGATAGCAAATAGTTTGTCATGCGTCGAAATATAATATTGCATTTTTAGATATCGAGAAAAAATAAATGCAACAGGTTTATTATAAACTACTTTTTGTAGTTTAATTTTATAATTTTATAATTTTTTACGGTATCTATTTTTTTCTTCGCTATGTAATACTTACATTTTCTCATATACTTTATAATAAAAAGATTTCAAAAAACCCTCACTTTGAAAAAAAAATACTTTTAGCAAATCACGAAGATAAATAATCTTAATTTTTTTTCTTCTTAGAATTTCAAATTTCAAATATTATATAAATAATAATTGCACATTTTAATTTGGCCGTTTATGTCCTACAATGGCAAATGGTGCAACATTTTCGTGCACCCTTGTTCGAAATTATTCCGATTCGTGAACAGCGGCTTTTTTAGAAAAAAAGTTGTCAAAGAAAATGTTAAAAATGCTAAATTAAAGTGTTAATTACATCAAAAGTGTGGAGAAATCGAAAATGTCTGAAAAACTCAGAAAAATAACGTGGAACTTGGAAGAATATTCGGTAAACAATATTCTCTAAAATTAGATCGCGCCAATGAATATATTAAATGATTTGGTCCATTTCAAAAGTTCCAGAACGTCGTGCTTTCATCAGATTAGTTAAAAATATCCTGGTCATATCAATTGTTATTTGCCACAACTTCTTAGAAAGTTGAAAATACTTTTATTCATCGAATTCGTGTAATTGTTCAAGGTTTTTTCCGCATTCTGAGTTCTTGCTACGTTCATTCATCGACAAGGCTTGTAACATTAAAATTAATTGTTGTATTGCACAACATTATCTACACGATTGTTGCAGACTTTTAATCAAATTCCAGTTGATATATTTGCTTTGAAATAATGCAAAGATTAATTCTAACTTTTCTCAACATTTTGAAGTACGCATTTATATTTATTACATTACAGAGAAAGGCACATATTCGTTCTTTTTTAGTTTCCCACCTGCAGAAATATTTTATATGGTGTTATTTTTAATTTTTAGATATTAAAAATATACAAAATGTAACATAGTGTAACATAATTGTTATAATTAGTATTGTTCTATTTGCATTAGTTAAAATACCGACAGTATACGTTAGAAGGTAAAGGAAAAAAGTTCATATCGCCAACATCTTTCATAACGATTAGAATTTAAGTTTATAAAGTGGATTATTATATTATGTTCCAACAGTTTGCGAGAAAACTTATCAACCACGTCGCAATTTGGATCATAATTTTATATATTGTTTTTTTTACCCATATGCTTATCAAAAATGTGCCAAAAAAACTTCGGCAAGTAACTTTGAACGTTAATTATTAAGTAACCTTAATTATTATTAAGGTGTAAATGAGAGAAGATACAGCAATTGTATATTAGTTATAATGTTCAGAGTTTCAGTACCTTTCTATCTAATAGCTTGTTAGCCCTTCCAAAATATGATAAAAAGTATGAATGGAAGAAGCTGCATAATTTTTCAGGTATTCTAAAGATATATTTACAGGGCAATGCTTGAAGGATAGAAATAAAATTTAAAAATTAAAATTAAGAAAAAGGTATATTAAAAAAAGTGTAATGAATCTAAATTTCAACGAATAAACAGTTTTACTTTTCTCTACAGTTTATCTTTAATTTTCCATTTAAATCAGCCCAGAATTATATTACATTATCCAGTTCCCATATAACTTTAACATGAGAAGTAACGAGAATAGACAGAAACTAGCAAAAAAAACGGAATTTACTAACAGGGTATGATCTTTATAATAATATTTTTAAAAATATGTACGAAAAACGGCAAAAATAAGGTGTTCTATAGTACAGCGGTAATCATATTTCCAAAGAAGGTAAAAGTATGGACTTTTCGGAAATTTTTAAAAATTTCTACTCAAAATATAAAGTTCTAATATTTTACTTTTATATCTCAATGCCTCCGTAAAAATTAAGGACATAGATTTTGCAATATTTTAATTTTGTCAGAAATTTAAATTTTTTCCATTATTTCTCACCCAAAATTGGTTCAGAATATTAAATTCTTTTTAATTATGAGTTAATAAACGAACAATATTACAGATTTTGCATAAATGAACAATTTGGAACCGGTAAAAACTATTGAAAAATTGGCGAAAATTCGAATGTTTTATATTTAAAACGCCTACTAATTTTTTGTGGTATTTTTTAGCGATTTCATAGAATTGCGTTGTGACCAAAATCTGGAGAGATTCAGAGAGTTGAATCCCGGACTTAAGATTGAATATCTTTATAATAAGAAGAAATTTACGAGGAAAAATTTTAATCATAACGATTATTAGTTATCTAATTATACGGAATTTAAACGTTTCCTGAAGTGAAGAATCCAAGAAGAAGCTTCAAAAGTGATATTGACAGTTTTAAATAAGGTTTATTAATAATGTTAAATAACTTTAAATAATCAATATATCCAACGAAGAATAATTGTATTTTAAAGCATAATTAAATTATTCTACAATTTTATGCATTCAGACAGATAAAACCAACACATCCATTATTTATTCATAAACAAATATCGTTTTAAGTTAAAACAATATAAATTTCTTGAATGTAAAGAATTCAACCTGTCAGAAAGTAAAATCATAACTTCATTATTTTTAATAACTACAATACGAAAAGCGTATGTTTTACCGATAACGCCGCTTTGCAGAATGATAAATGACCGGGTAAATCCGAAACGTTATTAACATTTGTTATTCAGCAGTTAATCTCCTTGTCTCCAATTACATATTAATTATTCTGGCCCTGTTGGCATTATAAATATGTTAACGTACGAATACAACATAACGTACATGCCTTTATTGCGAGTAATCGATTTTTTATTATCAGGCACTTTAAATCTTGCTTTATGAATTAAGTCCATTAAAGTCCGCGAAAAAAAGTTGAATTTACTGAAATTCGATCAGATAATTTCATTTGTAATATGGAGATATAATGACACTTCTCAATTTTGGTTTATCATATGAAATTTAAGACATTTTAGAGCAGATATTGTCTATTTTCTGGAGTAAATATCTGTAAGTGTATGTCTACCTAACCTAACCAAACTAACCAAACCTAACCTAACCTAACCTACCTTCGGGTCGTTCCAGTATTTTTTCACAAGTATCACACGGAGATCGAATTAAGTTGTCCGAAAATCACTTGGTAAACATGCATTTTGATTAATTTTTTACTGAATTAATGATAATAACAATAAAGCAGGACATCAAGAAATGTCTAACCTGACCTGATCTTCGTCGTGATTTGCTTTACCAGGTAGTAAGTTACGGAGTAAAACGGAGTAATTATTCATGTAGCCGAAATGACGCCAAGGATAACTATCCCAAAAACGAGTTTGAGTTCAAAATTTTTAGGAATTGTCAGCATTTTATTAATCAGCAAACATTTTCCTTGCATGAATCGAATATCATTTGCAGTCAATATTTTGGCCTTATCCATATTTTTGCGCTATTATCGCGTTATGGGGTGGTATTTATAAAAATGTACTTATTTAGTGTTAGATTCTAGAGTTCACGAGTTTGAATTTTTATCAGACTGATATCTGTTTTGAATTCAGCAACCTCATAAAACTATCTGAATAAAATATTGTATACAATTTCATTGAGTTTTTAACCTTTTATATACAGAAAGTAGCAAGTATCATTCATGTTCATTTCTTCACAATTTTGACTCCATAGTTGGAAAATTTAAAAAATTAAATGTTATCAACTCAAAGCACGTAGTTTTTTTAGGTGATATTTATGGTTCAAAAAATTCTATGGAAAATAAACATAACGAAAAGTGAAGGAAAGTCCTGGATAATTTTGTTTTTATTTCGACAAATTATAAAATTTGACGTATATTCGAAATATAAAGTGCTGAGTTTCACTGTAAAAGGATATTTATTCCAATTCTTGTTTCATGCGGAAGGCTATTTTGTACCCACTTGATATTTGTGCTTTGTTTGTCTGAAATTGTATTTCCACAATTATTTTCACGGTTTAATCTACCATTTTTTCTCTACGAACAGATTTGTTTCTTTAGTTAGCATAATATTTGTCAGAAATTAATTTGTTTATCAGATGATGCTTCATAAATATAGAGTACATATTTTTATATATTTTTGAGATTGATAAAATTTTAATCATTTACCTAACTATTGCAGAAATAAGTCTAAATATTTAGAAACTATTTTAAATTGAAAAAATTTATTAACAAATTTACTGCTAATTTTATTTTGCAAGAAACTTCATTTTTTAAGCGTACGTAACACACATCAATGACGTAAACATTAATGGGATCTGGATTTAGAGACTAATGCGGTGTTGTTTTTAAGCTATTGATATTTCCGATCACAGGGTACAATGTAATTTTCTTTTATGTGGCACTCAGCCCCTACAGTAGTACCGGATAAGCCGAGATTTCGCAACGGGAACGGAGAGGTTAATGTACTCCACGTGCTCGACATTTGCGATGGAAAATCCTGGTGGAAAAAGCATCGATGACACATACACATTTTTTACAGGGATTTTCCATTCACCCAGAACAATACGCTGACAGAAATGCACCCGTGGAACCTACTAGTGAAATGATAGCGAAAACCAGATTATTAGAAAAATATTCTTCTACAGCAGTCAAAAAAGTTAGTCTTTTCTAGTCGATCTACTTTATTCGTGATGTAACTATTCATTTAATGATTTTAATCGTTATAGAATTAAGCATTTGATTTACTTTCAGTAGTAGTGACTTGAAGTACAGTAAGTACATTCATCCTTTTTTACCAAAAATGAGAGAAGCAGATACGTCAACATCAGCTCAGTTTCTTTAGTAGAAAGAAATTTTTTATTTTTTGGAAATACATTTCCGGCTATTTTGAAGTGCGCTCTATCGGTTTCTGTCGAGAAAATGTCCAAAACACGACTATTTCTGCAAACATTTTTCAAAATAAAAAAACTGACGTGCTCTTTAGGTCACCATTTTCTCCATCGAAATGGATTTTAATGAATGAAGTATATATATAAAGAGTGATCTCGATTGTTGAATATGAATATACTAATGGAATATTTTTTAGACGCAATAGCCCATTCAAACTGGCCATGAAACGAAGCAGGTTGTTTCCAAATCTAAAACAAAATTGAATACTGAAGTAAAGACAGTAAAACACATCTTCCTTACCTGGAATCTTACCATTAATGGGTACATGTCAATGATAAAATAGATTTAGTGGGTATACAAACTAAATCCCTTAGCAAATGCAGTAACTTCACGTCATGTTGAAAAATATATCATAAAGTATTTCAAAGAAATAAACATGAAAGGGCGAGATAACAACAGACCAACAAAATATAAATATTCGATGTATACTCAGAATATCAGTAACTTACCATGGAATTTACAAAATGCGAACTATAATGACCAAATTATGCATAGGACACTCCAGTCTAACCTAGTTATACCTTCTAGACAAGAACCCACTACCACAATGTGATCATTGCAATATCAATCAATACATCATACATTGACTGAATGCCAAAGTTATGAACACCTACGAAATCAATTACTAATGACAAGAGACATCAATACTTTTCAAAACTCACCCAGATTTTGGTTTACTAACGGGTGCTCAGGAAATTACAATAAGTTATTAATATATCCGGTCGCTAAGGACCAGACAGTTAATGCGACGTAAAATAAATAAATAAAAAAAATTATGTGGCTGATTCTGGCATTATTATTATACTATATGGGTAGTTTATTGTGTGCATCATTGCCGCGTATCATTCATTTGCAAGCTTGCCACTAACGTTATTAAAAAATACATCCAACCTTTTTAAAGTACAATTTCCTGCTCATTTTGGTCAACATTGTAACCACCTTGTTGAAACAAAAATAAAAAAAATCCATCAGATATGTTTCAAACTCAGTGACTAGGAGTATTTTGTACCGTAAATTACGAATATGATATCAGATTTGTAAAATTTTTAAAATTCAAAATGATACATCCAATATGGGACCTCAGAATTAAAAAATCATACAAATTTGCTTACAACTTGTTATTCAAAGGTTTTGCGGACGCTGAGTACAAATATCACACATTTCTTGTCAATTTTTCAAAATTTGCGAATTTTGCGAAATACAAAATGGCTGATCCATAATGACTGACAAATTTTAGAAAATTCATTCGAAATCACTAGAAACTTTTTGCTCGGGGGATTTTTGGGATCACTGATAACGAATCTATTGATAGATTTGCAATATTCAAATTGGCGGATAAAAAAATGAGAACTGAAAAATTCGTCCGCTGTGTTGGATACGCCGTTTTGAATTTTCAAGAACTAATATCCGATTCGTAATTACCGAATTCGAAAACCCCTTAGTAACAAGTTGCAAGCCAATTTGAGTGGTTTTTAAATTTTTTCGTCCACCATGTTGTAGTCGCCATTTTGCATTTAAAAAATTTTTCAAATCGGCTTCGTGGCTCAAGCGATTACACACTGGACTACAAAGTTGTAGGTCGTGAGTTCGATCCCCGTCAGGTGAACAATTTTTCGATTTCGTTTAGAAGCAGCAGCTCGCTGTTGATATGACTAGCTACGTTGTTTGTTTACGTTTCGAAAATATTGCTTGTTCGGTGGAAATTGACTCATGACCGTTGCTGTACTTGGTGCAAGTTCCTGCAGTTCCTACATTTCATACACAAATGTATGGCGCCATGTACGTAGACGACCTGCAACTCTCGCAAATGTTAAAATTAATTCTATGTCAAAACTCGTGCAAAAGGGCGATACCGCCCGTTAAATAAATAAATAAAATTTAAAAAAATCAGATCCCGGATTCGCATTCAGCGACCCCAAAATCTCTACTTAGAATAGCGTTTTCGTGACTGAAATTAAGATGACAAAATCATGCGTTTCTTTAAATAGCAGCTTTAGTTTCCTCGATCGTCAATTCTTATTGTTGTATTCGTCAAAAGTGGGCAAAATACATCAAACCACATTTAAATTCTGCTCTGGGTTGGCCAAATTTTTCCGAAATTGTTACCTAAAAATCTTTTATAGTAACGTCAATGAAAAATTTTAAAAAGTATGAAAGCCTAGCATATGACTTCACCCAATACGGTCTTAATATCTCTATTCATATGACATTCGTCGATTGCATTTGTCCAATTTTCGGCAGCATTTGAGGGATTCACGAGCAATTTATCCATTATCAGCTGACGATTTCGCTCTTCACTCTCACTGGTGAATACATTATGTACTCGAAGCTTGCTCTCGCGTGTCTGCCTTTTACGAACTTCCTACCGAAATAACCGAACCGCCTATTAACTGCAGTCCACTCGTCAGTCTGCGGAATTGTAATGCACACACGTGCAAGTGCACACGTGCGAGTCCTACCCTGCAAGCTCGCGTCGAGCTTGCGGTAGAGTATTGTCGAGAGAGTATGGAGAGGTGAGGTAAGGGTAGTACACTAGAGGGTATCACTGCACGCGTGTGCTTGCATGAAACAAACCCTTTTCCCAAGCTCTCGGCTGGTTGCCCAGACAGAAAAAAGATGCGGAGAAAGATCCAAAAAAGAAGCGATCCCTAAAGTGTACTTGTGTCTTACGTGCACTTTCTTTCAAACGCTTCCCGTTTCTCTCGCCGCGTCGAAAGGTAGGACGTGTCTGACCTAAGACAAGATTCTTTTAATTGAAATGCAGTCGTTTCTGAGATTTTCGTTTTTCGACTTTTAGACATCCAATTTTTTTTAAATTTTATTTTTATTAAAGTTCCGATTATGTTTATTTTTGGGATGTTGCTATTGCTGGAATTGTCGTCAGTAAAGAATACTGACCTACAAAATTTTACGTTTTGTCTGCCTTTCGACAAGCAAAGTATCCTTTCCGAAGTATTTTTTCGTCTGGAAAACGATGGTTCTACTAAAAATTGCTATCACTTCACATTCTGGAGAAAAATGAGGTTAAATGTGTCAAAAATAGCGGTTTTGACCGCATTTAGGTTTACTTTGTAGCAGAAGATAATTTATTTTGTACAAGCGAAGTATCATTTCCCACTTATTTTTTCGTGGTAAAAACTACGGTGCTAGCAGAATGTTGCTATCGCGTCACACTTTGGAGATAAATGAGGTTAAATGAGTTTAAAAACTGAGGTTAAATTTAACCAAATTTTTCTGTAAAGTGTGACATCATAGCAAAATTCTGCTAGCGCCATCGTTTTTAGCACGAAAAAATACTTCGGAAATGATACTTCGCTTGTCAAAGACACGATCAATGTCGGACAGTGGAATAGTTAATCAATAGGTATTTTGTTAATTAAATCTGTTATTATTGATCTTTTAATAAGCAGAAACGTTTATATATTTTTGTCATTTCTTATTCATCGATACAGCATAAAAATACGAAAATTATTTCAATTTAAGTACAAGGTGTCAGTACAAAAATACTTGAAGACTCATTCCACCATTTATTTAGAATAAAATCCAAATAAGACAATCGTTATTGGAGCATCTTTTTAATATTTTGCCACTGCAGCGTATCGAGATACTTGAAAGATTTTTAAAAATGTCAAACATAGAACTAAAATATTAAATAACATAAATGTATATCCTTACTGAGATTAAACCGAGAATTTCACCTGGATTTTTACATATTGTTAAAAGAAGAAGCACATACCGATTTCTTTTGTATTTCAAGTTCAATAAGAGATATAGTTGCGCGATTAGAGTAGTAGCTGTTAGAATGAAAGTCTCAGTTCCAATCCCCAAGGGACATTTATTACATATTTTATTTTGTTTAATTGTCAATAGTTCTTTAATTGTTGTAATAAACTTTTCCGTTAAAATTATACATTCCACGTAAAAAATTATGAAATAAATTATTTTTTTACTCGTACATTTTAGCGCGAAAAAAAATTGTTTTTTGAAAAAATGCTATTAAATTTTTCTGGATTCATTTGAAAATTCCAAAAAATTAGGATGAACATAAAAATACATTTTCTAAATAATTACGTATGGATTTTACGTATCAAAATAATTGTTTCCATTTTTTATTGCAGCACCACTGAATCAATACAGAAATAATTGTTTCAAATTTTTAAAAGGTGTATTTCATAGAGCTGATTTTGTGCTTGCACCCCTTAATGTTGTAGACGAGAAAATGTATAGCTGCATTAGATAGATACATACCTGAATTACCTACAAATACTCCAGAATTAGCCATTTACCGTGTACTTGCAGCTCCTTATGCTACCATTTTAAAAACACATTTTTAACATGATAACAGAGCCATAAGTAGCTCACTACAAACGACTTGCTATGCGCATTTTCCATTGCATTTTCTTTCAGACGAAAATATAATTTGTTACTGCGTCAAGGTACAGAATAGGTAGAATAAATTGTTATTATTTTTATCTTACGTACCTGATGCCAAAGAACCCTTACAATAGCTGCATAATGTTGAAAATTCGAAAAGTGTATCTACATCGGTAAACTTTAACGACCTCAGTCTCATTATTTTTTTACGAGAAGCAACCCGAAATTTAAAAATTATAAAGTAGAATAATTGGGATAATAGAGAATTGTGTCTTTGGTTTTATAATAATTGAGAGATTATGGTTACGTAATCATATTTTTAGACAATGGCAGGGATGATGTGGTTACTGAGGTTCGGATTATGCGCTTATTCGGCTTCTTTAGTCATGAGATTATTGGATTATAAGAGTATTGCGGATTATCGGCTTCGGTTATCGAATTAATTTACTTTACAATGCACTATCAAGCAGACGTGATATACGCAACATGACAGAGTACACAATCTCTGGAAAAATATGTTCTTAGATTTTTTATGTAGATATTATAAATAATGAGATTAAGTTTCATGGAAATATTTACTTTCTTTCTAATGGTTCAGAAAATCTTAGATACTGTTGTTATTAAAATTAAAATTATGGAAATGATTCACAAAAATAAACATTTTTTTCCGAGACATTATAACAATTAAATCGACAGTTCTGTACATTATTCTATTATTATAACTGATTTTTGCACTTTTAATGTTATTATCTATGTTTGATGATTTAAATATTATGTCGATTTATCTTCAAAGACACTAAACATTTGTAAGATTGTCAAACTTATGAAAAAATATGTAAGATAAGTAATAATGCATTATTTATTGTCGCTTAGTTAACAGTTTCATGCATATAATGTTACATTAATGTCACCTTTATGTACTGCGGCTCTAATTACCATTAGTTGTTCATAATTGTCGCGATTTCTTCACATAAAAATGATAAAACTGAAAGAGTAAGTGCATGTTTTGTGATCTTATTCTTAATTCTCAAGATAAAACCAATTTACTACGTATTTTAGCATGGCTAAGCACTTAATGGTCTATGATTTTATGATCTGTAGAAGCTTGAAATTGCGACCGATATAAATGCGATATAAAGCGCCAGAAATCTGGCAACTGTAGGGATTTTACGAATGGGATCTGTGAAATATATTGTGATTTAACTATCATCCTGTGATTAATGATGTCGCTTGATAAATTGGAAAAAAATTAGTCACTTTATCGTCTTTCACACGTAACAACTTAGTACACCCACAAGAATAATAACGACACTTATTCTTTTATTAATAATTTATTGTAATTAAATTAAGTAATGAATCATAAATTCTGGAAATACAATTATTATATGTATATTTGCATTCTAAGGTCTTAAGAACATACACAATAACCATTTTTAATTGAATTAGTTTATATCGAAGTTTTGATCATTTAAGTAAGAGGGAAGAAAAGAAAAGTTGTCACTTATTTTAATTCAATTATTAATTAACAGCATTAATTTAACTTAAAATCGCTATCAATATAACAAAAATATTTTGTATTAATTAGTTGCTAATCATATATGAATTAATTTAAACTAAATTGAAATATCAAACAAACGAAACTTTAAGAGATTATTAAGAGTTGTTTATGATTTTTACACAAAGAGCAAGCCGGGTCAACGTTACATATAATTAAGATAGTTTGATTAATGACAAACTAAAGCTTTTGGAGGCGTTGAAAAGACTTGGAAAGTGATTATTCTCGGCCGGTTAAGCCACCTTATCTTATCAAATCACTCGCACCATTATATATGTCTAAAAAGTAAACCAGAGAGGGGTACAACGTTTAGGTTATCTCTAATCGGGTTATTTAATGTGTTTTAATTCGCGATTAATTTACATGTGTTTTAAATTCTTGTTAACAATGAGTGTTTAAAAAAACACGAGTCACTTTTCGTTTTATGTAACGTACAGTCTAAAGCAGGTTTAATTGAATAGAAAATCCATATTTCTGTTTAATTAAATGAACCAATTCCTTTCAAATTATATATAGTGCTACATTTAAATTGACTATTGAATTATAGACGTCGTAAATGTTCTACTGGAATTATCGAAATGAGGTTATTTGAACAATATATATGACAACTGTTTTAATCAAAATAGTTGAATAGGCAGTCTTTCAACCTTAGAACTTTTTTTTTGGTTTATTAAAACATTGCCAATTGCATGTATTGTTTATCATACCTGAAACTTTTGGACAGTACGTGAATGTTAAATATTTGTTTATTTCTTTAATAAATTATTGAAAAAGAATGTTACTATGTTGTGAACTATTTTATTTTTTAGTTCTCATAAAAATGATTATTTTATGGCTTTCCAAATGAACTGAAGAAGGGAAATTAATGTTATGTAAATATCGCATAAATATTTAAACGATATACTGATTGATATTGATGACAAGTGATTTTTAACAAAATATTTATAGGACTTTTATATCTTTATTTATCGACTTTAATTCCTGTTAAAATCGATTGTCTTTAAGATAAATGTTCATGAACTCTTTAAAAACCGTAATTAAGAAATGTTGCTATCACTTCTGATTAATAATTAATAATTTTTAAATTAGAAAAAGTACTTTTTCATTGACATATAGGTTAAATCTGAATCTTCACTAGTAAAAAATATCAAAAGTAATCTATAAGATTTTTAAAGAAGGCGTTTATAAATTAAGATCAAATAGGTTATAATTATAATCACTCATGGTGTGAAAATAAAGTGTTTTTCTTATATTAAAGGCTTGAAGCATACTATAGAAATATAGTAATTATATTTTTAATTATGTTTTAGTATCTGTTTTCATTGTAGTAAACTGTAACTTCATAATTATTATTTACTGAGTCAATTTAATTATCCATAATTTCGGTAAATATACAGACGTTTCTGAAAGCGGTTTCGCTGTAGCATTTGCAATTTGTATTTGCACAACATTTGAAGTACGAATAACTTCATAAATGTAATATTAACGAAACTGATATTTAAATTTTCAGCTGTGTTTACCGAAATTTTGCATCATAATTAGATTCAATTAATTACATCAAATATGGCTTGATTAGCATAATATTAGAATTGTGAGTAATTTCGGACGAAGTTGAATAATTTTAAATTATATTTACAGTAGCAGAGTGTTATAAAATTAATATTATTATGATGGCTATTACTCAGAATTCTACATGAAATAACAGCTATTATACGGTAATAAATTAAGTACACCTGTACAGAATTACCCTACAATATAGTAACTGAGGCAAAAGAATTTAATAAATCTCTCGTACATAGAGTCAGTTTTGAATACTACTCTCTGCAGATATAAAACAAATTTACGGTCAAATTATTAAGCCCCCAGCTTAAACAATTATTTGCATAAAATATGAATTAGCGTCTGTAAATTATACCCTATGACTAATGAGTTTTTTTAACATTGCACTTATTTGACGCAAAATAATACTAACTAAAAATATTAAGATAAGTATAAACATTTTTAAAAACACAATGTTGTTATAGGTAATCTCTCTAAACTTGAATTAATCAAAAACGATTTACTTACAGCGAAAAGTGGGTTACCATCAATTAGTAAGTTTTTTACTGACAAATAGTGTGAAAATAATAATTCATTAGTAAAATTCTAGTAATTTACGTTTTACCTATTAATAATTAGCAAAAATGATTACTAATTAATTTGGTGATTCACTTTTCATTTTCGTATTGGTAGTTTTTAACTAATTCAGATTTAGAGGGATGTAAATACTAATGTAAATAATTTGATGAACCAGGGATGATTTGCAATTTGTTTATTATAAAGTGCTTCTTGGATTTTTAAAGCAACAATCTGTTGTAGCGGTATAGTTATAGTAGGCTATTAATCGTATTACGAATTTAAATCAATAATTCAATTAGTAAATCGTCAATGCCCGTTATTCAAACCGTTCACGATAAATGATTACAGTAAAAACTTGAGGTAAAAACAAAATTCTTTATGTGAATTGCAGTTCTGATGCTCTTTGGCTGTCTATGAGCTCAGCAAAGTTAAAACATTTAAAGGTGATCAAAAATAAAAATATTTTCAAATTTGAATTAATTAACCCCTTTCATTAGGCCACTTTAATAAAAATCTACAAGTAGCACAGAAAGAAAAGTACAAGGGAAATTTTAAAAAATCATTGTTGAAGTGGCGGATTTTACATAGGAAAATGCAGCAATCTAAGTAGTAACAGTCCGCATCACCGTTACTACTTTCACTACTGCATTTTCCTGTGAACAATCAGCGATTTCAACAACGATTTTTTAAACTTTCCCATGGGATAAAACAATCGAATTTGGTATGAAGTATTACACCCCATCATACTCTGGCCGAATAGGTAGTTTTGAAGGTTACACCTCGGGGGACAAAACCACCTATATCCGTGGGCATCCTTTTTATCGCTGCCATTACTACTTAAGCGGCTGGACTTACTACTTAAATAGTAGTAACAAACACTTGCACTGCGTGTTACTACATACATAGTAGCCCTTACTACTTATTTTTTTCTAAAACACAGACATTCTATAGGGTCATGTTTGTATCATCTGCAATGAATATTCGTCATAATTGATAGATGATGTTAACTTACTTTTATACAAAATACAAATCAATCAGGTGGAAATAATACTTTAACATTTCAAACGATTAAATTAACTTGCTAGCAAAATAATGAGATTATTCAGATAATTAGTAAATATCCGTTGCATATGATATGACTTAGGACACAATCGAAATTATTACGGATCTGATACTAATAAATCAGTCACTTATTGTTGTACTAATTGACATAGTGGACATTCTATGAATTTTTTCGTAAATAATACTTTTACGATATTACTATCGAAGGACAAAAATCCATGGCTATTTCTGAGCTCTTGGGCTCTTCTCTTAATCAAGTTCATAATAATAACGTACATACTTTGGACCAGATTAACCCATTAACGCACAAAACCAAAATTTTGTTCGTTCACTTTCAAGCCCTGTTAATCTTAACTAGAAATAGAAGATTGTGTATCGAAAGTACTGTTTCTTTAGATTCTGAACGTCCTCTTTTTGATTCTGACGTCAAACAAAAATTTACCCTGACTGAAATTAAACATGGCGGTTTTAATGCCAAAGAACCCATCAAAATATCTGTTTTTTCAAGTTTTATCACTTTTATCATCTCGAAAAAGTATCCATTCATAATTCTCAATCAAAAGTGCATAACAAGTGTGTACTTTTGAAATATGCATGGAGGAATTAAAAATTTCAGGATGGCGGACCTAATATGGCGTCAAACCCATTGCAAAATCTTTTGGATTACTCGTATATTTTGCAAATTGCCCAATTGTCCTCGGAATCGTCTAAATCTTGTTGCTCCGGGGTTTCTGGGATTGCTGATTACAAATTTAAAGTTACATTTTCAAAATTAAAAATGACGGAACCTAAAGAAACGGTACGGACGTTTTGTTGTAGCGCGCCTCTGCATAAAGGAAAGTATAAACTTTTTTAAATTATCATGCATAATTTTTCACAATAATTTGAACAAAATATAAATCCTAACAAAAAAATAAAATAAAAATGACTGTAATTATGAGAATATATAAATGGTGGCAAGGCATGTCGATATTTTGTTTCTGGAATCCATTGTACGCAGTTCATAGTATAAAATTCAGAAGTTCTGTGGTCTTCCATGTCAAATGTAATTTAATTTAGACAAGCAATCAGCAATTACAAAAAAATCAAAGTACCCAGGTTCATAGGGATCAAGTAACTTTTTACAGTTTGGTCGGCCATCATGAATCTTCCCATTTTGAATTTTCTATACATGAGCTCAGATTCGTAATCGGAGATGTCATAAATATGCTCCATGTAAAGAAAAATGTATGCTTCAAATGTGTTAAGTCTATGAGAATGATATTTGTTACTTACACTCTCTGGACTTGGAAATTAACCCGCATAATTTTAGTGTGTACCCACAAATTTTAAAATACTGAGCGTAGATTAAATTTGCGAAACGCAGTAGAATAATTATTCGAACCATATGTCTCAATATTTGATCAAACGCATTATGCAAAAATACGAAGACTAAATTTTATCATAAAATTATTTTGTTTATTTTTCTTATAACGACTTAAAGTTATTTTGCTCAGCTGGCAAAATAAATTAATTACCCGAGCAAACATTACACTTATTAAGGATGACAAGAATCGATTTCTTCGTTATTATTCTTTGAAATCGGTCATGAACGGCACTTAAAAGGAACCTTTCGACCAAAAGATCTTACGTGTAGTATCTCCTTTCGTTAACCGTACGTCAGTCTGCGTAATTTGACGCGTACACGCACATTCCATTCCATTATCGCTCAGACGCGTAAGACTGACAATTGTGGGGGACAATACGAGCGAAATTCAAGGGGAAGTTTCGTCAATGGAGAAACCACCCCTATCCACAACCTTCCTTAATATCTGCAAGGATGTCCTTAATTGTCTAACGACAAATCCAGGCTTCAAGGCCACATCGTTTTCCCGTGATATTGTGGCCTTTATTCCGAATGTTTGTAGAGCATATTCGCACATTTCACATATATAAACTTCGAGTCACTTACCCCTCAATCTAGTAACCTGCGTGACAACGCTCATGTTTTCAACCCCTTGCCCCCCAAACATTCTAGCGAGGCCCTTCATGACGATAGGGTGCTTTTCAGCTGGGAATCCCATGCACGGGAATGGTGGTTGTATGGGTTACTACATGCTCGAAGTTGTACACAGTGCTACATGAGTACCCTTTTTGTGTATGTATATAAAGTGCTTAAAAGACCGCACTCGAATAACGTTCGAGAAGTCGGTGCACTGGAAGAGGAAAGCTAAAATGCTATTTTGAGAATGCCGCCATGGACTTCATCCATGTACGAAACGACTTTTTCGGTATAGGGGGTTGAAAATCCCAATTTTCCGCCCTCGTTTGCGGGGGCGCGGGCGATTTGCTGACCAACTTAGTTAGCTCTAACTCCACCAGGTGTTATTGCAACATTTGCAGCTCGGTTTGGCTCCTGGTAAACAAAAGTCTTTCGAATTAGTATATATTATGTAAAATAGGATGAGTTATTTACAACCTTACAATACTCTTACTAAGTTTGTGAGATGAAGTGCAGTTTCGGACCTAAAATACAAATTCTGCACATAAAATTACTTCAAAAATGTCCCACGTCTTTTTTAACAACATCCGAGATTTGATTTTTTTAAACCAGTGTAAGCTATTAATAATAAAAAAAGAGATTATCCACGAATTAGATAAAAAAATGTATTGAGTAACATTAAACATAATATTTTTCAAGAAAGTATGATGTATTTCCTCTATTACCTTACTTTAAACACGGGCCGTATAATAAAAACACGAATCCAACGGTTCGTGATTTAAAAAAATTTTTAAATTAGTATAGGTAGTTTAATTTCCTGCAATGAATAAATAATGAGTGGTTTTCTCTACACAGAGTAGAACATCGGTTGACGCACTTTAATATTCTACGATGCTTTAACTACATGCATTTTTGATGCCATTACTTTTATAACTTTATTGAAGGCCAGCGGCGAAGTATAACTAGACTAATTAGTGCACGTGTAGTAGATGTAATCGTAAGTGCTAATAGATATAGTCAACCAATTAATTAAGGTATTACCATGTAATGGTATTTAATAGGAACAGTCTACCTTATTCTAATTTCATTAGCTGACATGAAAGTCTCTTCTACCGATAGTAAGATCTAAATAGGTTTTGTAGAAATAGTTATGCAGCACAAAACGAGTAAATAAAGCAGCAATAGATTCTTGATGTGAAGGTAACTGTTACTCAAAGTAATTAGAAAATTCCCGTTTGAGGTCGACATACAAGTATGCGTTATTATTTGACGTTTAGAGTATAAATAATTGTAATTAATAAGTATTATGCATTGTAATTAATAAGTATCTTATTATCCTTTATCTATTCTAATAAGAAATCATTAACCTTAGATAATCATATTATTAAAAATTTCCATTTCGGGGTTTTGCATTTTATTTATTTTATTATCGATTTGTGGTTCAAGTAATTGTAATAATCGAGGAATATAATATATCTCTCTAGAAACTTAATAGCCATGTTAAACACAAGAATTTTAAAAGCATTTGACATGGCATAATCAGAAGTTCGTTATATTTGTTGAATATTGGTAACTAATGGGACTTCGCTAATGTCGTATCGACTTTGCGAGAAATTTTGTAGTGAAAAAATATCAGTAAAAATATATGTTTCGATTGAATAATTCATTCTAAATGGTAATGTGTGCAAATTCAATGTGATATTTTATTTATTGCAAAAATGCAAGATTATTTCTCATACTCCTCAATAGTGTTCTATTGAGAGGAGGATTTTGTGTACAATTACAGACTAACAATATATGTTTTTATTCCTAAAGGACAACAAAAATTTTAAAAAACACACTCATAAAAATGTTCAGTTGACCTATAAAATTCTCTTTCGAATTATTTCTAAGGGGAATAACAAGGCCCAAAATGTGAAATGACGTGAAAATCTTCAAATCATTGTTTTTGTAATTTGGAAAGGATTAAAATAAGCACATTTAGTTTAATACCAGAAAGTTATATTCTATAACATTTATATTGGAGAAAAAAAATGACGAAAATTGTTGTTATTCAGAAAATGTTTGCTCATTTAAGAAAATTCCGTAAATTCTGAAACCAAAAAATTAAAAATATTAATTGGATTTGCAAATCAGTAATTTTTCTCCTAGATATTATTGTACAATATCTTTCGAAAAAAATTATCTTATTTAATATAGGACAATTAGGATAAAAGAATTAATAATCGACAGCAATACACTGCAATTCTATTCAACGATATTAAAGATAGCATAGTCTATGGTCTAATAGAATATATAAAATACTGTATTATTTATTGATGTTAGCTTAATAATTTAATTTTATTAATCATCAGCCAAATACAAAATGATTATAAATTTCTAAGTTATATCGTAAATAATTCGGTTTTCAGTTGTTTTGTTTATTTATTATATGTAGGTATAGTTCATGAATTATTTTATTTAACATTACACCCAAAATAAAATCTTTTATATGTGTACCTAAATAGTATAAACTATAAGTAACATCTATAACAATTGTAGAAAAATTACTGAAAAAATAATACAATTGTTTTAGTTTTAATCTAAATTTCAACTAAATTTTATTATAAAAAATCGCATATTTCGTGCGCTGTTACAGTAATGTACTATTATTACGCAGGTTAGTTTTACAAAACCAATTGCTTCTTGTATAAGTTTCCTTGCGATATAATTAAATCGATTTTAATTACTAACATAATTTCAATTTTTGTTTAAATTTGTATTTGTGTGAAGTTGACTCGCCAAGAAAAAATAATGAGAGTTAAATGCCTCTTTCATTCTAATGTTCCGTATGAAAATAGTTCATTTAATGTAACAGCATATAATTAAATTAAATATGTGTAAATTGATGTGCTAACTTTACTTTTTTCAAATTTGAATTGAACTCAATTCTGTCAATTTTCATCCAATCAAAAAATGTCTAAGGAAACTTTTTTAATGAAAGGAGCGTAAACTTTCTTTCCGGATAGCAAAGGGAATAGGTAATTTGTGTCTCCAATAATCAAGTTTTATCGAACATAATTGAATTGTGTGGGGTCAAATCAACAGAACTTATTTCAAAACGGGTAGAGAACTTTAGATCTATCCCGTTGCGTATACGTACATTGCTTTCTCATTTACTGAGGAGCCAACGTATATATCAAATTATGTTTTTAAAATAATCTTCACGTAGATAATCAAATTATAAGATTTCATCTTTTTGAGGACAAATTATCATTTTTTATTTTCGCCTAATGTATTAACTACTAATTACAAATCATTTTATATACCACAATTATTAAATTAATTTAATCTATGCTTACTAAATTTGCGAAGATGAAAATGTGTCGTCCATCGAAACCAGAATTAAAGAAAGGCACTACTAACAGCAATTTTTTATACTTACAAGAAAGGTAGTTCCTTTTTTTCAATTATCTATTATACTTTAAAATGAGATTGTTTATTGCTAACTCATTGTTATGGCAGAACTAGAGATGTATCATCTTAAAAATGTGTAATATGAATTTAAACATAATTTTTTCTGTTTTTATAGTATTTTTATATTTTATTACATACCGAGAGTAAAAAACTGTCGATTATGTCACAATATTCTTTTTATTGACAAGAATTGTTATTCTTTGTTTTTGTGTATTTCCCCTATATGGTGTTCAATTGAATAAGTACAAAATATCATTAATAAATTGGTTTGTCTCGATGGTGTAATATTAATTCTAACTTTTATCAGATTTTGTAGAATGACCACGAACAAATATTATAAGGTATAACCTTTATAATATGGATAAAATTAAGAAAATACAGAATTCTGAAGATTTTAAACTAAATTTCGTTGTTTACAGACAAGAAAAGTTTGTAAAAATTGTACGTCAAAGAGATATTCGCTAAATATTAGAAATAGGAAGTGAAAACAGCATAACTGATCAGACAATGCAACTTCAGATGGTTATTTTGTATAACTTACCTTACTCCGAAGTAAATCCTTTTTTGATCTCCACTTTTATGTCATTTTTAGTGATTGAAATTTTGATGATTAACATTGTTTCGATTTTTGCGTCATCTTTTTATTAATTTGTGTAATTCATGTTTGTTTATAAATATATAATAAATAGGATAAGGAGTATGCTTTCGACTGCAAAAAATCAAATGTGTGTAATCTTTTTAACATCAGAGAAACGGAAGTTTTAAAAAATTAAAGATCCATCGAAGAACAAGGAAAATAAGACTCGAGGTGAAAATGGGTACTCGGAGGTTTTTGAGGTTGCTGATTACGAATCTGGTTTCCGATTTACAAAATTCAAAATGACGGATTCAATATGAAAGCCAAAATGTAAATAGTTTTCGAGATCGTAAAAGACGAACTACCAAATTTCAGCATTCGTGACCGCTTGTTGAATCTGTCAAATTTTATCTTGAAAATGTAACATTATTCAGTATTCAGTTTGATTTCGGTCAAATAACTTTTTACATTTCGGGCCGTCATGTTGAATTCGCTCCAAAACCCCTGAGTACCCGGTTTCAACTCTGTCAAATAAATTTTTACATTTCGGTCGCCATATTGCATCCGTCATTTTTAATTTTGAAAATCTGATGCCAGATTCGTAATAAACGACCCCGAAATGCCCCAAGTACCCATTTTTTTCTTATTTCAACGACGGTTTCTTTTCAGCATACATTCTTTGCAAAAAACGTATTTTTTTTTCATTGTTCGTCTTTATAAACAATTTAACATAATAATTTATAATAAATATTAATTTCTTTACATTTAACAACATTAAAAAAATTAACACTAAAATTCAACTTTAATCTACTAAAAAATTTTAAAAATGAATTACAAAAAGGTATCCTACAGAAGAGACACCGTGCTTCGAAGGATTAATCGTTTTTTTTTACTGTTATGTATCATTATGTCTCTTACACCTGTACGAATATTGAATTAATATCACAGTGGGCATTGTCATTTGTTCTACATAAGACAAAAATAGAAAAAGACACTTGAAATTTCGATATTGGTATTCACTCCATTGCTCAGAAGTCCAATATGTAATTTTCTTCAACAATACCTAGTTTTATGTATACAAGTGTAACCTATGTATAAAAAGTAAGAAACTGGACAAAACTTGACGTTATATTTTTTCATGCCTATTGAACAAATTCTTTATATTTGTTTTGCTTGAAAATGTGTATATATCTCGCATATTTTGGCCCGTAAGATTTAGAGTACAGAACAGATGATTTTTTGAACGTAATTACCTCGAGTTTCATGTTTTCGACGATCCATCGCATGTTTTTTACTCTACATATGGAACATTTTTACCCCGTACTCGATTATATGACAATATTTTTGTTTAATCAGTCAACTAGTGTTGTTAAAACACGATTGTTTAAAATATAATTTTGTTTTTTTCTAGTTGAACTATTTGATATGAATGCTTTTTTAATGTTACATCAATACAAATACTAAAAAATTAAAATTTCTATAAATAAAAAGAGTCATCTCTGTACTTGAATACCCCCTGAGCATTGATTCACAGCAAATATATGTAACAACGTCAAGGAATTACTTCCCATAATGTTCAATCATTTTTATTTGAAATCTTATATAGTGATTTTTTTATTTCGAATAATCAAGGAACATTTGATGTAAGAAATTCTTGTGAGCGGCCGCTCCAGCTGGGGAGTCACGACAAAGTCGTGGTTGAAAATCGTGCACGAAACAAAAGTCGATCGATAACCCGTTGCTGCAGCAGCGAGAGAGCTTCCTACTGAACGGAAAAAATCAAGTCCCTTGCCTTCGCGCAGGGCAATCTCGTCTCTTTAGTCTTTTTTTATTTTTTTTACCCGTTGTTCAGAGATCTCGTAGTTATCTACAGACGAATTTTCATGCTCAAGTGCCGCGACGATCGTTTATTTTCCTTCTATAAATTTTCCAGTATTTCTTATTGTACTCTTCGCAATCGATGAACGTGCACTTAAAAACTTGCACTTCCTTGAAATATGTTTTGAAATATTTTTTTTATAATTTCTAATTACGTTTGAGACTATTAAATATTTTTTATCTAGGTATATAAAAAGTATCTACTTCACCACTGCCCATTAATCCACGAGAATTGTTACGCCATCTGCCGTGATTAATGTTTAGTTTGCGAAATATCTGATTTAAATTAAATTTCTCTAGGCATTTCTTGAAAAACTGCACAGTAAAATGAAATAATTCACTTCTGCATACATTTGCAAGTAGTAAAATATGTACATAAAAGTATCACAGGAGTGAGACACTTGTTGTGGAGCGGATTTGGCTTATTGTCCATAACTTTTGATCGAATCGTTAAATTTTGATGGTTGAACTACCATTTTAAAGCTAAATCTATAACTAACTTTCCGCCATTGCAAAAATAATGATTCCATGTAAATGAGCGAAAGCTCCATTGTTTTTCAAAAAATTTTTTTTTACGAATTACAACGTTGTCCCGGTTTTGCAGCATTTAAAACTCCGAGATTTTAGAAATATTGAGTGAAACAAATAGAAATTGCTAATTGATTGATTCCATATAGAAGATAAATTGTGCCCATAGAATTTTTGAAAATTTTCAAAATTAACGTCTGAGAGTGTGAAGACCATCCGCGTCGCGTCCGCTCACTCAAAACGGGATATCTGGGCACCTGAGAAAGGCTCCATCAATTTTTTTATTTTAAATTAAATCTAAAATCATACCGAAACAACAAATATATATTAAAAGATAATAAAAACGGTATAAATTTGTGAAAAATTGATTTCAACATTTTTTTGGAGCCAAATCGAAAATTTATTTTATGTATTAAAGAACGTATTGTTAGAAATCTCTTAACTAAAAACATAAAAATAGGGCTTTTTACTTATGAAGAATTCAAGTCTTTTTCGTAAATGAAGTGTACAATGTAGTAATATTTTTCGAATTATCGAAAAATTATTATTTTTTTTTTTAAAGGAGGGTTAATGAATTTGAAGCATTCATCGACAAAACCAAGATGAGCACTTATGTTTCCTCCTTTTATTTAATCGATAACCACAGTAAAATACCTACTAACCAAAAATTACAAAAAAAAAATATTTTTTGCTAGTTGGTAATAAGTTTTTTTGACTGTCACTTTCATTATTCGTCGTCTTATGGACCTAGACCCAGAATAGTTACTAGTCTCTAACTTCCCGATTTTGAAGATTGCCATCGAGCACTCTGAATGGTACTTGTATGATTCAGATATTAGAAATTTCCTCATAAAAGCTCAAGAACGACTCCCATTCGAGTACTTTAAAAGCACTGATTGGTACGATTTTTCCCTCCCATGTTTTTTTAGTTAGTCCTGCAGTGTTCGATGGCTAAAAGCTATCAAAGCGCCAGATCTCTTTGATGGTGCTTCTTGTTGCTTCCCAGCAATATGGTATAATTGCAAAGCGGGCCCGTTTTATTTGAGTACAATCATGCGTCTACTTACGCGGCTGTCCCTAGCCTTTGTCTGGGCTCTGATGCATGGAGCGCAACGACACGAAAACATCAAAGTGTAACCATCGTCCGCGTACATTTTGTTCGATAATCGTGCAACCACAGATGCGTGTCGACGTGGAATCCTCTGTCGCATATATCGGAACTGCACGCCGTCGATTAAATTCGAAAACGTCAGCGAATTCGTTACGTTTTGGGGGATTTCGGCGGGTAATTTATTTACCCGGTTGACTGCCGACACGGTGGACGGGGTCATCGCCTATGGGTAAACTAGGGATTGCTTACTTTCCTAAATTATTGCTGATGTGATTCTGGGTACAATTCCATTGTTCCTGCCATTTGTTCAGATTTTTGAATAAACAAGGTTTCCATGGTATGGCAAATTTGCCATATTATAGTATGAGGTGCTTCTCTTTTAATTTCTTTCTATACAATAAACACCGTTTGTGTAAAAAATACGATATCATGAACGATTAAATGAGTTTGTGCCTAGATGGCACTCATTTCCAAAAACGATCTCACATATGAATTGTGAAAATAATAGTCCAAGTGGAAATTACTCTACATGTCACTTTGCCAAAGTTATATAAATAATAATAAATATTTGATGGACGTCTTTGACGAGAGTCTTCGACCGGAAATCGAATGGTCTCGTTTTCGAATACCGGCGCATCGAATCTACTTTGGTCCCAATTTTTTCAAAAAATTTAGAAATAATCAAACCTTTCCATCCTTACAGTCATACAAAAAATTTTTGTGATAAAATTTGCATTATTTCTGATAATGTAAACAAGTTTCCAAAAGTTTACAAAAACATCGTGATTTATTCGTAGAAGGCCTCGATCAAATATTTTGTTACAGTAGAGTCCCGGTATATTTGCTCGGTTCCTTGCCTTCCCCTCTTGTCTCCTTATATTTATCAAAAGAAGGGGAACAACGTTTCTCCCAGTCCCGTCGGAAAAAGAGAGCGACGACAGAAAAATATAACGAAACGGAACTGGGCAAATAAGATGGGACGTAATTATAGCGGGACGCAAATATACCAGGACTGTACTGTATTATTTAATAACTACGAGCATAAAAATAGATTTATTTCAAAAAAATTAAACTGTTTCATTTTTTGCTGAAATCCGTGCAGTTTTCATCGCTAGCGGCTTCATTTGTGTCAATGGCAACCACTCATTTTGGTTCCAAGATCAAAATCTCTTTTTGCGTGTAACGTCAGTAGCGCATGAAAGAGTGCGAACTGCACGTAAAACATTTTCTCCGCGTAAATCTGTATAATATGGGTGCAAATTGCATAACGTGTTCAAAGCCAGCACCCTTCTATTACACCATACAATCATCGGTATAATTCTTTAGATGAGATGAGCACCCGTCTGTCGAGTAACATTTCTTACTTGATATTGATTGTAAATGCTGGGTAGAATGAAGTGTAAAGATGCAGTAATTACGATCGGACAAGTGAAGCTTAAAATAGCACTCGACTTTTTAAGAATTTCTGGTTTTACATAAATTATACGTTGTACCTTTCATTCCACGTATATGTGAGTCTTCTTCGATTTTTTTGCATGTACTTTCATGTAGACATAGATGGAATATGTGGAAATAGAACGCTAACTGAATATTTTTATTACTCACAAATTTACTATTTCTACACTTAACAATTAATTTTTATGACAAGCAGTTAGTTAATTTTTGTTAGTGTGATAAAATGCAAAATGGCGAACCTAAAAAGTCATTCAAATAATTAAACAACAAAAGATCTCCTATATTTCATTTACAGTAACATTTATTTATAATATAAGAAAAACCAGAATAGCATAAAAATTTGCACTTAAATCAGAAAGAGATTATGGTGATCCATTCCATGGAAAATTGAAATGAGTACATGCCGATATGAGTGGTTTCATAACTATGCTTTCAAAACTAATCTTTTTTACATTGACAAAATTGCAGGTGTTTTCAATTATTGCGGTCGTTAACTTATCGGAGTCGTCGCATGCGATATTATCGACAAAACCCCAGCATATGTATTATCGCAGATGACATATCAGCGTAATGGGGCTATTAAGGGGTTACGCCACCCTAAAGGCATTAAATATGCAATATCAAAATCCACCATCCAAATAACCATTACAGACAAAATAGTTTATTTTTCAACTTCATAAATTCAAATTTACAAATTAAAAAATTACTCACAGTACTCTCAGGGAAATTATTTCCTCATTGAAATATTTTATTCAGCCGACAATTCATGTGTTCAGTAAATTCCGTTTTATTGAACGTAAATAACTGAAGTCGTATACGTTCGAATTATGCTTTATGATTAATATTTGATGCAGTTGCGTATTATGAAGTGTAATGGTGATGCGTTATTAGCATAAAACGAGTTCTGTTTAAAGAGTGGAAAAACGACTCTTGTGCCATCAACATGAAAAGTTGGCGTACGATGAGAGTGGAACGTGGATGAATATGAGGTACTTCCTAGGTTATTAATTCAAATCTTAAGAATTTCTTAGAAAGTTATGGCTACTGTTTTTAGAAAACGAATTTCGTTAATATTTGACGAATCCATATACTAAGAAAGTTCAGATTTTCGAGTAATAGTTGAGTTCATATTGTTCGTTACATTTTGTTTGTTTATAAAAGCTCGAAATACCAATTAGAAACAAGTTAAAACCAATAAATATTGCTATGTATTGTGAAGAACGTTATCAATAGTTCCTTGTTCTGATGCATTTACTGCTATTAAGAAATAACACCCATTGAGTAGGGTTAAAGACGGTTTTTGAGAGGCCAACCTTTCAATTTGAACAATTACATTGAACAAAATTTTTAGTTGATTTGACTACTTTTGAACTACTGAAAGTATTTCTCAACGGATTTTTATAGGTTATAGTTACAACCATAAAGGAGTTAAATCAACAAAAATATAGCTATGGAAACGACTTTTTGGCAGTTAATTCTACTACATTTAAAAACCTTTTTTAGAGTCTAACTACCTAGTAAACTAAAATTATTCAACATGCTGGAGCGATATATTTTTGAATTTAGCAGAACTACATTTTTAGTTGATTTACCTTCTTTACGGTACTAATTGCAACTTAAAACATTTTCTTGAAAAACTATAGGAAACCTATATTTCATAACAATATCGTTTTGGGAAAAAACGAGTTAACCCATTAAGCCCCGAAGGGACATTTTTTCACTACAATTTTCAACGGTTGTATTTTGTGTAAAAAAAACTTCTAAAGAATTTGGCATAAGGCATATCTAACGTAAAGTTAACTGAAATTTCAGAATCTGCCATTAGATTTTTCAAAAAATGCAACAATGAAAAACTATATGCGATTTAAAAAAAAAAACGTTTTTCAAATGAACTTTTTTTTATTTCGTCTTTTTACATTGAAATGGTTTCTCTAAAAGATAAAGAAATCGTTGCGTCGAGCCTTAAACTTTAAAATGTGCCAATTTTATAATATGATGGTAAAATTTTTACAAATTTTCATTGTCGTCACCTTCATTGTCGTTACCAAACATTTGCCGTATCAGGTACGATTTGTTACAACGTTCTGAATCAAGTTTATTATGAAATAATATTGTTTACTAAAATTATGAATATAATATTATCATTGTAGTTACTAACCAACGACACATTAAGTTTTTCTTAATTTTTTAATTATTACTTAATAAATAATTTTCATTTATTCACAAAAATGCACTAAATCAGATATGTACATTATGTTTTTGACTATTTAGAGTTATTTTTTTCAAGTTTTTAATAAGCAATTGTTGGTTTATACAGCCGTATGAAAATGCGTCATAGTAAAAGTCTTCCCCTTTCCTTTAAAATAATTTTGTAGCGTGACTACTTTAACAATAACTTAACTTGGTGCTAATAAGCAAGAATCCATTAAAGAAACGAATTTACAGTAATTTAAAAAAAAAAATTTTCATTCTTAAAAATGCCCTGTTTTTGGAGAATCACCCATATAAAGTATAGTATATGCCATCTATTTATTGTAATTTTTGTACGCCGTTTTGAGTTTTGAAAATCTCATCCCTTGATGATGTTCAGGGCCTCCATTATATACTCTCTATATTATATACCTCCATTATATCAAATTTCATAAAGTTCGAAAAATATTTGGTTTAATTTCTCCCACATTGGATCCTCCATGTTAAATTTTTGAAAATCTGATCTCAAAATGGTGGTCAATGACCCTCAAAACTAAAAAATTACCTACGGTTTAAAACGTACGCGTATAAAAAAATATTTGCCCTTTAAAGGGTGAAACAAGGAAAATGCAGTCTTTCATTAGAGTGGTTCCATTTTTACTCAATAAAGAATGAATTTCCACTCCAAGACATTTAAAGACTACGTGTTTTGTCTTATTGGCATATTTAATATTTGAACACTTACCCTTAACATTATACACAGAAAAAAAAGTCTTAAAACTGTTACACCTCAAATTAAGCACTGTAAAAGGCTTAATTTCAGTCTAAAATGGAACTAACTTTCTCAAATTAAGTCAATATTTGCTCTTAAAATATTGTTTTTAGTTTTGTAAACTTACTTGTAGTCAATATTTAGGTTCGAAACAAGAATTCTCTAACTTAGGTGTGACAAGCTCGAAAAATTTGTCTTTAAACATAATGTAAGACTTTAAGCGCGAATATTGACTTAATTTAAGAAAATTATCTCAATTTTAGACTGAAATTAAGCCATTTACAGTGCTTTATTTGAGATGTAACAATTTTAGGACTTTTTTTTTGTGTGTACAGATTTCAGGTCGCTAATTAGAAATTTTAACTTAGAATTTTAAAGATTTAAAATGGCGAATCCTATATTGCGGTCTAAGAATATTAAAAGACTTCAATAGTATATTGACATATTATATTGATGGATGTTGAAGTCCGCTGCTATGATCTTATGGTTGAATTCAAAAATACGAAAATGGTCGATTTAATATGGTAAACTGATATTTCTGGAAAACGTTCTATATTGTTTCACAATGTTTATTTTTTATTGCATAGGTAGATAAAACTTTGAGACTAATACAAAAATTGCATGTTTTTTTTCTTTTTTCTTTTACGGTTGTTAATGTCATCATAGCGTTTTGAGAATCGGAGTTATTACGACGCAAGGCGTTTGAAATATTTAGAAACTCTCAAACTACAGCATTTTAACATCTAATGCAATTTGTAGGTATGAAGCCGTTAACTATATTAATTGCATGTTTTTATTAAAATTTGGAAGTTCTTGGCAGTTTAAAACGAGAAGGATATTCTTAAAAATGTTACCACTTCAAATGGTAATTTTGGAACAGACTTGTTGAATGGAGAAAATTTTCTCTGGTATAAACCACTAGATTTTATTGTGATATTTGCTGTTTAAATAGTAACATTCTAAGAACTTATAGTCATTGTTAGCACAGGAAATGGCGATTTTTCTCAAGCTGTGGCAATCTGTCCATTATTCAAATTACCATTTGAAATTTTCAAGAACATCTTTCACATTCCATAACTGTATAAATACACATAACAAATGATATCACAAATGGAAAGTACCAATCAGATATCAGAAATGTAGATAAAAGAGGTGCTGACTAACACTCCATCACTTTAGAACCAATAAACGCACCAGCAATCAGAAGAATCCAATAAAATTGATAAATAAAAGCAATCGGTGGCGCTAAAGCAACTTAAAGCAAGCCACAATTCCATGTTACGTTTTCGCCTGGCAAAGATATCTGGTGTAATTTTCACAATTAATACCTATCGTGCATTCCAGCCATAAAATCAACGGCAAGAAATGCATCGTGCAACATCGTCGATTAATTGGGACGTAACTTTTCCTTTCCCTGCACTTATTACATCAGCTGGCAAATCAGCCGCCGGCCTTCGTTTTGCGCGTCGATTAGTCAAGATCGATGGTGGATCGCACATCCAAACTTTTTTTTTTTAGTGTAAAAAACTTCGGGTTTAACGTATGCGGCTTCTGAAGTGGGCGATGCCAGTTCTAGTATTTAAATGGGAGCTGGTAGCAGAACGAGTGTCGAGTTTCTACTGCGGTCGGGTTTTCATCCGCGGGCAGGAAGTGAATAGGAAGGACAAAAAATGTAAACTACCACCCGCCAGACGGTTTTGCTCAAGGGTCGTGTATATGCGCTGCTGGTTTTAAATGAAATGTCAAGTTCGTGGAAGAAGTTGTTTTAACTTTGAATTTGGGCACAAAGTTGTCCCCGATGTCGCGTCGCAGGAACCTTGGACATCTTTTTATGTTTGTCAGAAATTTAGAGCAGAATTTTATTTACTTAGGTCGTATGAATATGCATTGTGTTGTTATTTAATTCATTATCATTTTCTGAGGGTTGTTATATAGGAGTTGTTTGTTATGAAAATAGCTGACATCTTTGAAAGTTGAAAATTACAGAAGTATTTTCCTTTCTTTGTTGTATCGGTCGTTTTCGGAGGTAACACGCTATGTTAATTTATTTTACGTTTTAGCCTTTTACATCTCTTCTGCAGAAGTAATAGATGTAACAGAGAATGGAAAATACTACTATTATACAGTCTCCGAATTCAAAGTCGTAAATAGGAATTCATTTCAACCCCCTAACAATGGCATGAACGAATTCAGGATTTCATTTCTTTACGTCTTTCATTGTAGTTTACTCAGGCAGTTCGTGGATTGAAAAGGATTCATTTCGGAGATAATGGTGACCACATGCGATACTTTTACAAAAATGGTAGTCTTTCGAATTATAAGGCTGATGGCGTAATATCATTGGTGAAGATAAAAAAATATAGAGTAAGATAGGATAGGTAACCTATTCAGCTTTCTAGAAATTTTCACGTGGATCTTATGATCACTTTTACTTAGAAACTAATATTTACGACTTGTGAGATAAGATTCGTAAAATATTTTGTTTGATGCTAGACCACCTAGGAAGTTTAATGAATTTATCAAAAGGAGTTTTCGATCGACGAACTTTACAAAAGCGTCGATTCTATTCGCACCACGCTTGGAAGCTGCAATATCGCAGCTACCACAGCAGTTTCTCATCAACGGTCTCGTAAATTGTCTGCGTACATTTATACACGCGAACGCATAGAATCGAAAGCTCGTAGAATACTGCTTTACAACTTTGAGAATTTCCTTGCAGTTTAATGAAAATTATTGTAGATATACAACATATTATTGTAATATATTCTTATTAACCCATTGACTGCCGATGCCGAAGATCTTCGTCATTTCTGACTTTTCCTAGACTGCTGGAAAAACGCAAATCTTCGTCATGATATAAATTAGACTAAAAAATTCTGGGATTTATATAAATTAAAATCAAATTCATTTCTAGGCAGTCTAAGGTGTACTGAATCCTATGCTGCTGTCCATTTTTGTAATCGATGTGTAAAAAAAATATATGTTCACAAAGATGGTAATTTTCTAAAAAATGATTCTAAAAGATTTTTTAAAAATCTTCGTCATGACGTATGATATTGTGTTCAATCAATTTATACATAAAAAGTTTTTAACACCGCTTGAAACTTATTAGTCAAGGGTTTTTGGGGACGTTGATTACGAATCTGAAGTCAGATTTTGGAAATTCGAAATGGCTATCCCATATGGCGGACACTTTTTTGAAAAGTAGAACTATTCAGCTTGCAACTTGTTACTCGGGGGTTTATTGGGTTGCTGATTACGAATCTGAATTCAGTTGTTCAAAATTCAAAATTGCGGATCCATTGCGCAGGACGAAATTGTGGCAATCGACTGAAATCACTTCCGCCATATTGAATGTTTGAAAATTAACTTAAAATTCGGAATCAGCGAGCCCCAAACTCTCGGCTACCAAGTTTGAAGTAATTTCATTCTAGTCATTCGATTGAGTATACGCGACTATGATTTTGAACAAAAAAAAATCGACTTTAGTAGCCACTTTTTAGCCGCCATTTTGAAAAATTTGTTTTTCATCAATTCTATCTTCTAGCTTAAATACTTTGGCCGCGAAATTTATATGATTATAAAAATCAACAATGATTTTTGTTAAATAAGTGCTCGTAGTTTGTTTATTTTTTAATTTGCAGCAATTTGCGTTGCACTATTCGAAAGAGCGCCGTTTCGGCAATAAAAAACTTCCATTCCAACAATTTTTTCATTGTGTTTTAATACAAAAAATTCCTGATAAACTTCATGTTAAATTTATGTACATTTGGCCCTTAATGGGTTAAGGGTCTATTTTTCGGATTTTCCAATTTTCGGGTAGCTTGAATATGTATTTTTACTCCTCACTGAGACGATTTTAGGAGCATTGCTTAACCAATTTGTCTGAAAATTTCAGGTATTTTTGAGGAAATACGATGTAGCCGAAACTAGAATAATTATTTTTAAAGACCATTTTACAGGTAAAGAGACGTAACAAATTTAAAAGTCTACCCTTTGCTTTCTTTATGTCCAAAACGGTTAATCCTAGTTTTGGGAATAGCCTCTAACATCTGTTTTAAGAATCGTTTTGGTTTTTTTTTATTACATAATTTTAACTGGAGATTGATTAGATTTAATTCAAACGTTTTTTATTGAAATCGCATCGTGGACTTGTATAGTAAAATATAGTGTGAAATGTCGCATTAGGACAAAAATTGTACATTTAGGTAAGGCATAACAAAATTGATAAATACTAAAGATAATCGGGTAGAGAATATGAGTCTGAAGAGATTGCTTTAAACAAGAACCTCTGAACTCTGTTAGCATATACTAAATCTGGCTGTCAGTATACAATATCTTTCAGGAATTACTACTGAAGTATGTAGTATCTGTTAGTACCCTACAAGTAGTAAGAGAAGTACTGACTGTCCTTCGAAAATCAGTAGGTATTACATTTTACGGTTAGGTACAGTAGAGTCCTGGTATTTTTGCGCAATTTTTCATTCCTCAGTCTCTTTTTCCCCCACCTTGCGCGCTGGGGCCTTAAGAAGGGCCTGCTCTGATGTCACGAACGTAACGCGACTGAGGAGAGTGGGAGAAGTGAAGCACCCCTTTTTTTGACAAATATAAGGAGACAAGAGGGGAAGGCGAAAGAATCGAGCGGGCAAATATACCGGGACTCTACTGTATTTTGAAAAATTGAATACTTGGGCATCTGTAAAATGAAACCAGTTTCTATATACATATATTGTGTCCACTTTATTTACTTTCCATGTTATATTTACTGAAACTGTTAACTATCGATGATAACGATGGCTATTGATGATAAAAGTATTAAATCCCTTTATAGTGAAGAAGTAAATGGTTGTTATAAGATATCGATAATTGGATTAATATATCAAGAAGAATGGTAACAATAATATATAAATTGTTCTCCTTCCACTAATGTTAGAAACTTGCCAGCCCACTAAATACTTATTAACTAATAATGCAGATTAATGTACATATTTCATTGAATTAGTTATGAATATTTACGAAAAAAATATCATAATTTTTGCAGAATATCTTTTAAACAATTGAACCATGTGCATTTAAGAGAACCTTTTTTTCTGTGCGTAATACATCTTTTACCGTAAATTTAGAGTTATGTGCACTTTATTTTCTAGACTCTTAAATCGTTTGGCGTTCAGACATTTGTTGTGCTTAAATTGCACGTAAAGCTGTAGCTTCTAAATTACAATTAATTTTATAATATACATTTCTATCAGCACATTTTTTTAGATTACATTTTTTTAAAAGCAATTTAATTCTTTATAAGTAATTAAGTGGATGGAAAATATAAGATAATTTGAAGAATAATACTAAACGCTAATCGTCAAATTATAACTGATGAGGTAATTATTACAATATTAAGTCTTTCTATCCATGTTATAACTTAACTTGCTCCAAAAATCATTTGAAAATAATCGATTCCTGAATTTGATTGCATTTTTTTGACAATTGCTTTACTAACTTATGCATAATTAAAAATGTGAAATTAAATAACACATAACACAGTGTATAGAAGAACATAATAAAAAGCTGGTCGCTGGATGTAATTTTCTTTTGTTATGGAGCTTTTAGAGGAAATGAATATCACTTGAAAATGTCGCGGGATGTAATAAAGCAACAGCAGATAGTACGAAACAAAAGGTAGCAATTCTAGGCGCATGAAGTGACTTAAATGTCTTTATACGCAACGTCTAGAGTAATAATGCTAATAACCTTAGTTTCTACTTCAGCGACTGTGGAGAACAAGCGCGAGTACACAATATATGTATACAGCTTATTTGCGCTTGAGCTGTTTAACACGTCGATGCAAAACATTTGGCACATGCACTTCGCTACTCTTTAAATATTTAATGACTTTCAAATGCTAAAAACGACTATTTCCATTACGCAAAACTAAATTAAATATTTTCGAAATAATTAACTCTTTAACGACTAAAAGAACACAATAAGTTAACCTCGTTTCGAAAGAACAATTTAAAGGAAATATCGAGATCCATAACCGATTTTCAAATAGATCTTTGCAATGACGTAGAGAACAATTTTTTTAAAATATTAAATAAGTGGCGCATAAAATATTTCGGTTTTATTTTATTATTCCATAGTTTTGGGTAACAGTACAACCTTATGCTTGATTGATAAATTTGAAAACAAACGTATTTTTTTTCGAAACGGCGGACATCAAAGGTAAATATGTAATTTTTTCCAAAAATAAAGGGTTGTTTAAATTTGTATGTAATTAATAAGCTGGCATTATTTTCTAAAAATGGTTTGAGTAGTTTTGGATCATTTTGAGAGAGAATAATTTTAGCCAACGATTTTTTAAGTTCTATAATGTTTCAAATTTAAATTGCCAGAATTATGATTGAACATACATGAAAAATACTTAAATACAGAACTTCTACAATAACTTCTTCAAGTGCTATGATTATAGAATTATTACATATGTAAGATTTTAATTGCTAAAAATTTCCTCGGATTTATTGGTGACTGCGCCAGATAAAAGCCCTTCTAGACCAAAAGTAAGTTAGAAATATGCATATGGAAATCATGATTGTAATATACGTTGTTTTAAGCAATCAAATTGGGGTGGATTTTAAATCCAAGTCGGAGGCAATATTATAAAATAAAATACAAAATAAATATTAAAATAAAATAAAATAATTAACGGTTTAGACCTACCAATTGCATTAGATGTTGTTAAAATGCCATAGTTTGGAAATTCCACAAACATTTCAAACACCTTCCGTCGTAATCGCTCGGATTAACAAACGTTTAGGCCTTATCGAAATATTTGTAATCTCAACTAGTATACGACATCGACTTTTGTCGGGGAAATTCTTGTGTAGCTGATGCGTTTATAGACGTTTTTTACATCCTTAGATTAACATGATTCACCCATTGTATATACTTCTCGGCTAGTCTGTAAAAATATAAGTTTTAAGAAGTGATACACTACATGTTAAAACTACTTAGATTACATACGATATGTACCGTATGACATTTGAACATCTAATGCAATTAGTGAGTCTAAGCCGTTAATTATTTTATTTTAATATTTATATACACCTACGTTAAATCTATATTAAAATACAAAATAATTTTTGGACTTTCATATCTGTTTTTTTTTATGTATTTCCTTTCATAGAACAGGGAAAACAGTAGACTTTTGGTATTGCTGTCTGGATCATATATAGGCATATCCCTAGAAATTTTAACTTTCGTGAGGTTGAATGGTTCAAGACATTTCTCATAATATATTTCATATAATAATAACATAAAGTATAAGAAAGTATGTTTAATTACATGAACACCATACTTTAAAGCTGGTTTTATATCATTTAAACATACAAAAAGTTCCAGATTCGACAAATATTGCTTCTATAGTAGTGAAGATATCAAATTTGTTTTCAATTAAACTGCTACAACTATTTTATGTCATTGAATAATTAGCTGAAAATTTTGTTACTGCTTCCCTGCTACTTAAATAATACGGGATCACTCAGTATTGATGAGCGCCGAGAAATAAGAAAGAGTTAGAATGCACTAAACTGTGAAAAATGATTTTTTCGAAAATACAACCTTTATGACTATTTGCGCCATCATTTTTTAAAGGTTTCCTTTAGCTAAGGGTCGTCTTATTCTATACGTAAAGGAAAAGTTTTTATCGCACTTTGAATTTTGAAATTTAAAGCGCCACTCGTTTAAAAAAATGACCTTTCGATCTGGCATATTTTACTATATACTTAAAATGTTTCGCTAACTATTGCTCCTGGTAATTTTACATCTCAAACATTATGTAAGCAATTTCTTCCATGCTGATATTCATATTTAAGGTTTTAAACAGTGATGTTAACTTTTAGGTTTTTAATGGTGATTTTAATTCTTCGGTTTAGAACAGTAATATATTCCTATTAAAAAGTCCTTTACCAAAATCGGATCCGAAACCTACAATTTGATTTGCGCGCCATTGAAGTTTAGAACAAAAAATCTCTCTTTTTACAAAAACTAATTGTTTTTCATTGAAGTTATCTTAACAACATCAAGCTCATTTTAACTCGTTCACTTTCAAGTTCTATAAATCATCTCTGAGGCTATATGACCTAAAATAAATATTCCTCTTGCTATATTTATAAAAAGGTTAAAAAATGCTCATTTTAGGGGGTTTTCGAGTTTATCTCATTTCGATAAATAGCTAATGATACAACCCTATCAGAAAATCGTAGCCCTTGAAAAAATGAATAATTTCACCCCTAATACGAGGAAAAACGCGTTTTGCGAATATCAAGCCGTTTTCCGTCAATCTTGTGAGATTAAGAGGATCTTTTAGGGGTGAATTTTCATCGAATCTCACTGGATTAGGCGTTAAATTATTCGTTTTTTATAGGACCAGAACTTCCTTGTAGCGGTATTTCATTAGCTGTCGCGAAATGAGATAAACACAAAAAACCGCAAAAATTTCCATTTTTACCCTTTTATGACTATGGCAAGAGAAATATTCATTTTAGGTCAAAGAGCCTCGGAGATGAATTGTAGATCTTAAAGGTGACTTTAAAATGAGCCTCATTTTGTTAGCACAACTTAAGAAAAAGTCAAGTTATTGCAACAAATTTATAATAAAACTTTTGTTGGGAAAATGTATTGCCTGCTGGAATTGCCTGCTATATGCATCATCATTGGGTGTGGAATTTGTTATTTTGCTATTATCACATTGAACAATTAATTAATAAATAAATTTTGCTCTTGATAAAAAGACATTAAAAATCTAACATATTTAAAAGTAAATCCATTAATGTGACAGATTTTTCTTTTACTTCACAAGGTTTGTTCTACAAGTTCATTTGCAATAGCCAATTGTATCAAAAAACAATTTATATTTGGACCTTCTAAATATGCAGGAATCAAATCAAGAATATATACAATATAAATGTAAAAGATATATTAAATACCACTTTTAGTGCTTTCGAAACGCATAAAATATGTGGTATACGTCGTATCAAATCAAGCGTGCAGTATAAAAATTCCTCTTCATTCACAAATATTCAGATTGCCCCACACACTCTTACATCCAGTTCCACAGTTCCATGTAACTTTTAATCGCAAGAAAAAAAGATGAATGAATGGGAATGATTTTCCTGATAGTGTCGTAATACTTCTCTTTTATGGAGACTTCGGTGCACAAATCGTGCATTGCCTACTCTAAATGAAAATCCGATCCACGACCGGAAGTCGCGTGGTTTGTACGCAATACTACGCCTACTTGGTTCTCTTCCTTCACTCGATACGCCCCGACACTTTCGCATAACGACGTTCTCTGTTAGTTAGTTCCTTGAAATAAAGTAAGTATCGTGATTTATATGGGCAGGTACTTATGGGAGACTTACTAAGATCTCTCTAAACAGTTGGACATTGCAAGTGCTGCAAACGTTGACATGCTGCTTTTAGTATTCCTTCAGCTTTTCTGCATCTGTCTGTCATCTAAATTTGAATTGATATAGATTATTTAAATCTACTACTTATGGTAAAGTTTAATCAATAAAGGACTATCAATTGGACTATAAAAAAATGTAATTATAGGATGTTTATAGTTTGCCAAATCTCTAAAATTTGATCATAATTACATTGCTGTAACATCTGTTCGATACGCTGTTAAAAAAAAATTTTTTATATCTGTTGAACATATCTTATTGCGTTTATTAATAGCATACATAATTTCGATTCAAAAAATTACAATTAAAAAAGTCAAAATGTTTGTATTTGTTTTTATACAAATTTACTTTATTTAAACATCGTCTTGGCTATTATTTTTGCATTAGACTGCAAGTTACCGTAAGACAACCTTGAAATAAGATTTGAAGAAAAACCCAAAAAGAGTGCACGAAAATTTTATTTAAACGTGATTGAAGCTCACCGTGAAAAACTGAACTGTCAGTTTGAGGTAGAGATTATGTATCGGATAGTTCTTCAAGATCAAATTATCGATATCTGACGAGATCGAACTCATCTGACAATGAATCCATTCACAATAAATCGGAATATTCTTTTCGGGAAATATCTTCGAGTCCAGACGTTGAATCTAACCTACCTACAGATGTCTTCCAAGTTATTCATGATATTCTTGTGCCGAAAGAGAATTAGCCCCAGCACACAAAAATATTGTTTATCAAGTGGAAGAAATAATTAAAAAAGGACTTCCATTGGAGGATAGGCAAAAATTGGTCAAAAAATGTTTATTACCTGGGAACTTTATTTTTCGGAACCACCTAAATTGAATTTGGAAATAAAATCCGTGGTTCAATATTCAATATTTAAACGTGATCACCGGATATCGAAAAGCAGGAGTGAATACCTGCAGGAATCAGTGGATTAATAAATTTAACAACCTTGATCCTAAATGGCGAATTTTCCTATATACTAAAAATTCTGGAGGTTTATGGAAACTTACTGATAATAATAGCAGACCTGCAACATGAAAAATCGTCAATTCGAAAGAACCTCAATTTAAAAAATATAAATGCGTCACTTCGTGCCCCCATAAGTTCTTCGATAGCAGATTCCTGGTTATTCGGGTCAAATTTAGATGAGCGGATAAAAGCTGCAAAATCTCTTGCTATATCGTCTGCTATCAAGAATCAAACTAAGAATTTATCAATTTCCCTCTTCACATTAAAAAAACTAGAGATGCTCGCCACGTCGTCAAAAATACAAACAAACCAGTACGACTTCGAGCGGGCAAAAAGCGTTATCAGGCAGTTACAAGCCGCATTAGATGAATCACAGGTTGAATCAGAAGTTGATCATTTAACAGGAGACGCAACTAGACGAAGTAGGTTATCTTGCAAATAGATCACAGCATTTTATAAAAAAAATTGGAAAAGAGTTACTTCAGACAATATCGTTTTGAGTAAGATCAAGGGATATGGAATTCCTTTTGTTACTAAAGTAACTCAGTCCCAGCCTCCAAATGAGAATAAGTGGTCTGACATTGAAATTCAAAATATATCTGATTTGTTGACGAAGTTGTTAGCTTCAGAAGTCATTTGTAAACTTACTTCTGTTCAGGGAGTATTTATTTCCAAAATAATTCTTGTTCCTAAATCGGGAGGTTCGCATCGCTTAATTTTGAATCTTAAGAAACTCAACAGATTTTTGAATATAAAGCACTTTAAGTTGGAAGATGAAAAAACAGTTCGTACTATAATTCGCAGTAATGACTATATGTCTACTCTTAAGTTAAAAGATGCACATCATTTAATTTCGGTTGATGAAAGAGACAGAAGACCTGTGAATTCGGGCCTTAGTGTTCTCAAAGAAATTGGTTCGGGTACTAAGCGAATACTTACACCGACCATTGATAAGCTCTTTGTGCCAATTAATTTGTTAAGAATCAGTTTGTCTTAGTAAATCCATTTGCTTAGTTGCCCCAGACAATGTCTTCTCCCTATCCTACAGCTCAAAGGTTACACCAGCCAGTACTTTTTTTCATGCTTAAAAAAAAATCCACATCAGTATTGACATCATCCCGTTGATCCTTAAATACCCACAAAGCGTTCAAAACGCAAATGATGAATCAGGAATCAAGAAATTTTTAATCGTATGCAATTTTGTGTAAAAAATATAATTTGGATTCAATAAATACATCTGGTTATAGATATATTTTGTAGTATTTATATAACTATTGATAAATTTATTTAATTTGCTTGGGGAGGTTGTAATTAGAACACGATTTTACGATATGGCAAAAATTCAGTTTCTTGTTCGTCAATTTTTTTTTTGTAAAAAAATAAGAGTAGATATTTCTGTACGACAAATTAGTTAAGAGAGTGTTTGTTATAAGAAAGGGCGTCTAGCTTTTTAAGCTTTTGTAAATTTTGTATTTTCAGGACGAAATGGGTAACGAGTTTAGCGAGGAACAAAAAATACTCCTTTACTTTTCTCTCGTTGTTGCTAGTTTTCAAAGCATACTTAATTTTGTCTTTTAACTTGTAGCTAACAGAATTCAGAACTGTCTAGTCACCACTAAATTACATTTTCTCTTTTTTTCTCTGGATGGACGTCAGATTTTGTGAAGATTATGAAATTTTATGTACAATATACCCAGGTAATTCCTAAATCAACAACCCGTATATTGTTGTTATTGTTCATTTTGGATGTTTATTAAGATATTAATCTCGTTCTTCAAGTCATAACTGAAAGCTATGTGCAAAATTTAGCTTTCTTGAAATAGGTCCTTGAGAAATTGAAACTTCTTCCAAAAACGAAAAGTGTAAGTTAGGGTTGTTGTAATTGAATTGCTTACTATTATTATTATCATTGATTCTTCTGGTATTGCGTTTGTTTATGAAAAGTTTTGAACATCCGGTAACTAATATACGATTTTAATAACATACTGACATTTATAAATAAATTCATGGGGGTTTGAAGATAAAACGGAGAATTCATTTCTAAACAAAAAGATGCAAAATTTCCTCATCCAAAATTCCATCTATTGGCAACACAGTTTGTCTGCCGACTAAGCTGCGGTAATGGTTATGAATCGAAACAGAGGTTAGAATGTTACAGGGGATCACAAATCACACTCCTAAACTACGGATTAAGTATAATTTGCGTTTACAGCTTGAAATGTTTGGTCAGAAAGACTGTCGGGAAGTTGAAAGCAAAAAAAGACATAACGCAATTTCATCGAAAAACTCAGTTCAACGTAAAATATTTCATTTAGGACTTTTCCTTTTTTTCTTTACAATTTCTGTCGTCACCAATAGTTTATGCGAAATTCAATTATCATACATTTCTCTTTGATCCTCTTTACTAAATTGTGTCGATTTCTTTTAAAGAAAACACCATCTGGATAAGAGCAGAGTCGTTCTAATTGAATCAGCGGAACGAAAGTAAATAGAAGAAGAGAAGAAAGAAATAAATGCAATTCTAAAAAAATAGAAGGGATAAAAGATTAGACCTAGAACACGTATAACAAAAAGACAAAAGGCAGAAGGTACAGAAGAAAAAAAATAGACGAGACAGACGAAAATTAAAAGCGAAATAGGGTGTCTGCCTGCTAGAGGCAGAGGAAGGAAAACTCAAATAGAGCTTGAAGTAGAAAAAGAAGAAAACGCAGATGAGACAGAAGAAAAAATTTAAGTACGAGAGAGACGAAAACTACCAAATCCAAGTTAGCATAAAATTGCGAAAAAGTGAGATACCAAGTTTAAACGATACCGTGAGTAAGGGAGACGGGTAAAAGCACTGCGAAGGGGCGCTCGCTAACCGCAAGGGAAATTCATGAAAGGAAATACACTTGCCACAGCTTTTACGAAAATGCGACGCAGTTACGATATAACACATTGTACCTTTCCTTAAACCAAATTCAAAGCAGCTGCAGTGCAAAAGTTTGACTTTTCTCAGATATAGATGGACGCACTAAAAAACTATTCAAAATATTTTCATGGTATTTATTTCAAGCTTACATATAACTTATTTAGACATTGAAAAGGGACATCTTTCTGAACTAAATGCATATGGTTGTTAGTTTTGGAAAATATTCGTTTAATCGCGAGTAGAATTTATAGTAACAGTTATTGAATCTTATGTTGGTTTAGTAACCCATTAACGCCCAAGGGCACATCTTCTTGCTTCAGATTCAATCGAGTATTTCGTCTCAAAATAGAAGTTAAGAAAAATTGAGAGGTACATATCCTACTGTTTTCGAGGTCGCTCTTCAAGATTTCCAGGTAAAAATTGAGTTTCAGCCATCAGGAGTTCAAATATGGCGCCGAATTTGAAAATAATGTCAAAAAAATTGAAAATATTTATTTTTACAAATTATTTTCGCGTCCTTAGAATTTTGGGATTCCATTGAAACTCTGAACAAGGGTGAATACAATACTTTTACTACAATTTTAAGAAAAAATTTTACTTTTATACCCTACATCATTCTAATGACGTCAAAATAGCCGCAATAATGAAAATTTCTTTGAAATATTTTGGACGCTCTAACTCAAAAACTTCGAGCTTTATTAAAATAATGCTAATGATAAAAGTTGTTAGAATTTACCGAGAAATATCCTGGAATTTTTTTTAGATTGCTTTGATGACATTTGGGGCTTTTTATAACAGTTTTTTCCAAGTCGTAATTTATTTACGAAAAATTCTGAAAAATATTTACTGTATTCTCTGATGAATTCTAAGAATTTTTTATTGTTTGCAAGTTTTTCCAAATGTTGACAGTTTTCGAGAAAAAAAATCCTAAGCTATAATATTTCAAATTCATTTTCTCAAAAACTATCAACTTTTGGAAAAAATGCAATGGAAAACGAACTCTTAGGATTCATGGGAGAATGCACTTTCAAAAATAAATTACAATTTTAAAAAAATGTTGACAAAAAAATTCATTAAAACAAACTAAAAACATACCGTGATATTTCTTGATGAATTCTGAGAATATTTCATTCTTACCAGTTTTGTTAATAAAGATCGTAGTTTTTGAGTTAGAGCGTCCAGAAAATTTTAAAGAAATTTTCATTGTTGCGGCCATTTTGAGGTCTTTACAATGATGTAGGATATAAAAGGAAAATTTTTCTTAAAATTGAAGTATTTTATTCACCTTTGTTTAGAATTTCAGTAGAATCCCGATATTCTAAGAGCTCGAACAAAATTTGTACGAATAAGTATTTCCCATCTTTTTAGACATTTTTTTCAATTTCGATGCCATATTGGAACACCTGATGGCTGAAACTCAATTTTTACCTCGGAATCTTGAAGAGCAACCTCAAAAACAGTAATATATGTACCTCTAAATTTTTCATAACTTCTATTTTGAGACGAAATACTCGATTGAAATCGAAGCTAGAAGAAGTGCCCTTGGGCGTTAATGGATTAATGTCCAGTAGTTGCAACAAGTATTTGAAATAGTTAAGCTTACCAGAACAAATTTTTGGTAACAAAAACGAAGGTTTACTTGAACTCATTATTTGGTAATAGTTTAGTTTTGTACATTACTTTTAAATCAAAATTCTAAAGGTATTTACGTTCATAATGGTTATATAATTATTTTTTTTATTTTCGTTGTAAAGTGACGTATTAATAGTATCGTAGATTTGCCCTTAATGTTGTACTCAGAGGAAAAGTGGTCAAGTTCATTTCCACATTGACCAATATATTAGACATTTATCACCTATACTTAAATGAAGTGCAGTGAAATAGAAGCCTTCGATATTTATATCCTCTTCGTTTCTATCCTAGAATTTAAAAAAAAAGATAGTAACCACTATCATAATGATTTTATAAGATAACATATCCATTTCTTTCCCTGTAGTTTCATGTCCCACATGGACAAAACGAGCGAATGAAGCTAATAATTTCAACAATATCAATTATCATAATTCTAAACAGGTTTTGCAGCAACAATGCTTTAAACGTTTCATACACGTCTTTATAGCTATAATTTATTGTTATAATAAAACGCGTTTATCACGTACTTGCGGAGCATCTTTTTTACTGTAGTACCGCACTATGACTGGTTCGTAGACGACGTGCAAAATTGTTGAGGGACATTTAAACAGTCGGAGTGTCCCTACAAACCAGCTAAGACCAACGTCGCGGTTTGATGGGTTCGTTAATCCGATCTGAACATTTTATGCCGTCGTCCCAGTCCGGCTACAGAAACTGGCGTACTGGAAGGAACGGTCGTAAAAAAGACTTTCTCCCTTCGGAGAGTTTTTTTTTTGAACCGACGAAAAACGGTGTCTTGCAGAATCGACGTAACGGGCGGAAAAGCACAGCACTAATTAAGAGAATTAATTCGACTACCGAGCTTACGCGCACCATGCGTCCCTTTCGCCCTTTTGACGTCCGCGTGAAAAGAGCTTTTTAATAACTCGCCTCGACTTACAAAGTGAGCTTAAAATGGTTTCGTGCCTTTTGTCCGGGACCCTGTGCTAATATTTTATCAGCTGTTAGAAGCATCGGACATAAGATGAAACGATTACTCCGTTTCGTTTTGAAGTTTTTATTAAGATATAATTATTAGCTGTGAGTAATATTTTGGTTTTATATTCGTTAGAAGATTGAAGACCTGATAAATAAAATCTGTAGTAATAAAAACTAAAGTTTAGTCAATTTGTGGGAAATATGATGTGGACACTAAGGGCAAATTGCAATTACATCAGTTATCAAATGCTTAGACACAGTAACTTTGTTTTATTTATACTTTGTTAATAAGCTACCAGGCCCATATTTCGAAACAATATTATGAAATATTAACCCAATAAATATTTCGACGAGGGCATGTCTAAACGATATCTAAAAGATGTCTTTCTTAAAGATATCTTGCAAAAGACTTCTAAAAGATATTTTTTTCGAAGACATCTAAGATATGACCGTTTTTAAGATATGTACAGAATATTGTCGAGAAAGAGATGCGCTTGCGTATAAATTTCTTCTCGCCAAGTACCTCCTGTCTCTATTAACAGTTTTTTTAATCCAATTTCGTGCAAATGTTCATATATTTGAAAAATACATTCTTGAAATGTAACATCCCTCGAATGTCACAAAGTATTTAACATGTTTTCCATGCATACATTAATATATGTATAGGACAAATTGTACAATATGCAAATTATTATAGGATGATAACAATTTCTTTATCATAGAGGCTTTACGGATATTTGTTTAGTACCTCTAAATACCTTCGTCATAAGAAGTTTGATCATGTGGTTAAGGCGTTAGCGTAGTAGGCGAGTGACCAGAGTTCGATTCCCCACCGGGGGGCGTTTTTCTTATTTATTTTCGAGCGTTACTAATTTATTTGAGATCGTGTTAAATTCAATAAAAAATAGCAAAAGATAATTAAACTTAATTTACACACGAATTTACATAATTTAAAATAAATAGAACGATAATTCTCAAATTTTCTTACTTTTTTTTTAATCTCCCAGAAAATTTCCTATTAGGAATATTTTAAATATTTTAACCAGAATATTCCTTCAGCGAATGTAATGTTCTGGATTCAAATTTAACCAACCGCAATAATGATATTTTTTATATTTATTCCTTTGTAATTCATGTACCGTACATTAAATTTCATGCACTTTTTTTTTACAGTGTGTTTAAAAGATATCTTTTCGACATTTTAAAGATATCTTTCGAGTATTGCAAGATATCATTTAGATGTCTTTTAGACATCTTTTTTGCGTATTGGGAAGAAACATCTAGATAACACGCTGAAAAATGTTGCAACATGAAAAATTTTATCTTATTTATTTTTTTTAGTGTAGAAGATTTTACACAATTTCATATCTACTCCTCGCGTAAACATACAAAATATTTTGTGCTGGAAAATATTAATATGGCGACTACAGAAACTATTAAAAAAACGAAAAATTTATGTTTTTCTTTATTTGATATTATACTATTTTACTTATAATTTTCCGTGTTTTTACTACAGATGGATTATCTATAATATTGATCTCTTTGTATATATTACTAATTTCGAAAACTTTTTACACAAAAATATTATGACTTACGTAACATCTTTTCCTTTAAGAACCTCTGGTTTACTAGGAATCCATGAATTTATTTCGAGAAAAATGCAAGGTATTTCCATAAATGGAAATTCCTGGAGTCGTCTCCTGACGTGAAAAGTTCAATGCCATGCATGCATAGTCGAACAAGTGGTTGTATTTCTGAGCAAATTGAACGAAAATCGATCGTCTAGTCCAAATCAAGATATTTATTTAGAAAATTAATATACTTATTGGTCATTGAAATTTGAATTAGTATAAATTAGTGTAAATACTGTATAATACATTGAGACTAAAGAAATATATTGAATTTAGTCCGTTGAAATGAGGTGAATACAATATTTGTACCAGTTTCCCTCAATCTGATATCACGCACACATCCGCTCATGTATTGTCGAATAAATTTTAGGGCTAATATAACAACAAGTCTCCTTATTTCAAATCCAACTTATTAACCAAACAAATCTCGTCGACTATTCCTCGTACAATAAATTAACATAACACCATTTACAGAAACACATCTTTTAAACAACTTATTTTTTTATAAAATAAAAATAAAAATTAAAGTGCTTTGTAAATTGTGGACTAATATTTTGACTCAACCCAATCATCTCGAGCAGAAATCATTCCAGGCTAACTGAATATTCATGACGGCCTGCAAAATAATTTAATATAAGGTTTCATGAGTTTATTAGTGGTACCTAAATATTAAATTGGTATCTACAGATATTACCTAAAGATGATGATCCAACGAATTCATCTCATATTAACCCTTTAAGGACGGGACGGACACTTTTTGACCGCCAACTTCAGCGCGATATTGGATAACGTTATGGGAAAGAAAAAAAATCTGCACCCAATGTTTCTTACGTAAAAAAGGCTGCACTTTTAGATTCTGCAAAAAGAATTGGTCCAAAACTCTTTCCAAAAAAGATACGGCAGGTATTTCCTTTATAAAATCATATTTTATAATTCATGGTCATAACAATTCACATTTATTCAAATAACTCCATCTTTGTTCATCTTAAGGCTATAATAGTTTTGGTAACACGTCTTTGTTTCGCGGACAAATGATCACACGAGAGACTATCACGGATGTTTGTTCCCAGGTCAAATTATCACAATGATAAAATGTCTCGCATAATGACAATATGTCATATTGATAAACTATCACATCGACAAAATACCATACATTTAAACATTTCTCTTTTCAGCGATATTCATTAAAGCATTATTATAAGTAAGTTCTGACTGGTTAGTATAGATTAGTTTTAGGACACGCACGTGCTTTGTGGGCATTATTAGTAGTAGGCAGACTTTTGACTGGTTGGGTTAGGTTAGTTTCGTCACATTGCGATTTCTCCGCTTTCACCATTTCACTATACGAATTTTGATCTAAAATAATTCTCGAGACAATAACCAGAGTCAAATAGACTAACACCAAAACGGCGGAGCCAAAACATCCAGCGCTAAAACGGCGAAGCCAAAACGCGCTGGCGCCAAAATAGCGGTGACAAAATACTGACTTGAATTTCCGTGTGTAATATTCAATTTTTTATTGGGCTGCTTTTTTGTAGCAGTGATATTTTTGATTAAGGTTATTTGTCCATGTGATATCTTATTGTGTGATCAATTGTCGTGTGAGTATTTGTCAGGTGAAATAAAGACGTGGGGCCAATAGCTGTATATCATATTGTTACTTGAAATGAAAAATCTCTTTGTCACCAAATATAGCATTCCTTCTCGATCGTCATCTTAAAACGTACAGATCAGGGATGTCAGTCTGACATTAAATGGTAACATCTCTTGGAATCAGAATATTGCCTAAGAGGATTTCTTCTCGACCGTCATCTTAAGACACACAGATCACGTATGTCACTCTGCCACTAAATGTTAAGATCTCTTAGAATCAGCGTATTTATGCCTAAAAGTCAGACATGTATGCTTGTTAGGCTGTTATTGTGCTAAACCAGCCACTCGAAATCAATCTAATAGCATGAGGATAAATCTCGGTTAAATTGGAGTCACGTGTGCGGTGAAATAATATAACGTTATGGCTTCGGGGTAGGGTATTTATAATGTATTCTAAACTGTGTTGGAATAAGGCTGGCCAGTTGGTAATGTAACACGACTAGCACTTTGGGTTTAAAACTGCGTGGCGTGACCGTACGATATACGTACAACAACGGTCGTGACGAGGGAAGTAAACTGTGACTCCAGTTTGTGGACCGAGTCATGCCGCTTGTGCAATCTCGTATGGCGCTGACACTTTAACAATGAACAGCGGCTTACGGTCGCATGTTCGATTCGCACCGAGAACAATGCGTAACATGCACGAGATCACGTGTTGACCCATCTATAATGTCAACAGTTTATTTTACTTATTGTCATGGCGTACTTTGAATATACCACACTGAGGTATTCAAAATTTAGTCTGAAATTAACTTCTTCTATTTCCTTAGAATGTAATGATACCTAGGTTCCACCCAGCACGTCACATTACGGTAGTATTTCAGTTATATCGCAATATTACCGAAATATTATAGTGAGATACCTCAGTTATATCATAGTAATGATACTATAACACGTAATGTGCGCCTCTATTAATATTACGGTGACATCTACAAACATTCTGCAGTTACATTTCTGTAATATTGCTGGAGCACCTCAACACCCCGACCAATCACAAAACAGACAAATAAAAAACCCGACATTCACAAACCAGACATTTCAAAAAACAGAAATTAAATAACCAGATATTTAAAAAAAGGGTTAACCTCAAAAACCCGACAAATCACAAAACAGGCATTTAAAAATTCCGACATTCAGAAACCAGACATTTCAAAATATAGACATGTCCGATTGGTGTGTTTACTACATACAAAAATGATCTCGGATTGTAGCCCTTGAGGTCTCATTGCAAGGTCATATCAAGGTCAAAAATGTTTGATCAAAATAATAATTTTATAGGTCACTTGAAGGTCAAATTAGTTTCATCCTCGGATAATTTATTAAGCACATTTAGAATTCAATAATTAATTTCATTTTCAAAACATGTAGATTTTGAAATGTCTGATTTTTGAATGTCGGGTTTTTTAAATGACTGGGTTTTTGAGGCGCACCCTAAAAAAACAGAGATTCAAAAACCAAACATTTCAAAAAACAGACATTGAAAATCAGGGACATATCAAAATGTATATATTCTGAAAATGCAATTAATGATTGACTTTTAAATGTGCTCAATAAATAATTCGGGGTTCACCTTCAAGTGACCTATAAAAGTAATCCGTTCGTCAAAAACTTTTGACCTTGAAATAACTCCAGTGACACCTACAGGACGGCGACCCGAGATCATTTTTTGATGCAGTGAACGCACCAATGTCTTTTTTTTAAATGTCGGGTTTTTGAATATCTGTATTTCGAAATGTCTGGTTTTTGAATGTCGGGTTTTTGAAGTGTACTTTTTGTGATTTGTCAGGTTATTGAGGCGAACTCTTTTTTTTAAATGTCTGGTTTTTTAATTTCTGTTTTTTGAAATGTTTGGTTTTTGAATGTCAGGTTTTGGAAGTATCTGTTCTGTGAGTTGTTTGGTTTTAAAGTTGCACACATATTGCGAGGTAATATTGTAGACTATAAAAACATAATATTACTGCAAAATGAAGTAATTACTTAATTCGAAATATCCGCCCTCTGTAATATTACTGCGATAACTACAGTTATGTTACAGTAATGTCTTCGTAATTTTGCAGTGCAATATAATACAGGATAATATCACTGTTATTATAGTGTAATGTTTCAACGGAATATATTACATTGTGATATTACTGTAATATGACTGTAATGTTACGTGCTAAGTCTCGATCACTTGCGAGAAAGTTGCAGTTTGATTAAAATGTAACTATTTAAAGTCTTTTTTTATATTCGTTAATTTTCTATATTGCCTTCATATAGTATGCATTGTCAGCTTTAAACCACATTTTTAAAAATTAATTTATGATGATTTTTAAAGAAGTTAGGAGGGTTAATGTGGTCAAATCTCATAAATTCAAATAATTATAACTTCTTTAAAAATCATCCTAAGTTAATTTAAAGAAATGGGTTTAAAAACTGACAATGCATACTGTATAAAGGCAATAAAGAAAATTAAAGAATAAGTTTTGGTCTTCCAGAAAAAATTCCTAAAAATGGCAAAACTAGCCATTGAAATTTGACTTAGAATTACACAAATCCTGACGTGATGGGCCAACAGATTCGTGTTCAGCTCTCAAAAACCAACAAGAATCATCCTTACTCATTTTATAAACTGAGAAAAGTTAAATTTCGCATCTGAATTAATAAAATTGTATTATTATACAGAAAAAAAATATTACTGTATAAATTTTACGCTTAAATAGATTCACAAATTACTGCATGAAAGGTACCGTATAGTTAATGAGGTTTCATTTAAAGTCGGAACATTTTGCATCATCTGAGTGCATTAAATATGTATCGTTATTAATAGACAATTTTTTAAAGCGTTATACAAAATACCTTTTTATATTCACGGTAACCCACGAAGCTCATTTCCCTGACCACGGGTGAAAAGGGGCTGTATGTTGGAAAGTGCAAATTGCGCCCAACGCTTCTATTCATGAATACATATGAATATTGAGTTCTCAAATGAGCAATACCGCGTGTACGCAACTCACGCCCTGTACTGTTTTACCAGTCTGTATTTATGGAATCTCCATTTCCTGTACATCGATATTATGAATTCGTAAAAGGCATAAGTGTACCTTACCCAACATGGATTTGTTGTACCGTAATAGATATCATTTAATACAAATTCAACTTTGAGATTCTCAATAACATTCATCTCATTGATACGTAATACGATGCTTTGATGAGGCATGCAAAGGTATTCTGCATACCTTGAAAACGATTTGTGTACATATACAATGCAAAAGTATCGTCAAAGATCAATATTTTCCAATTTTGTTTTCAAATTGTTATATTTCCAAGAGATCCGTTTTTACACTACAGGTATTGTGCAAGAGAAAGTTCATTGTTCTCAACAGAAAATATAACGGTAAAATAGTTGTTAAAAAAGTTAAATCCTTCTACAAAAAATACATTCTATGTGAACATTTGTAGTTGATACTGTTATTATGAGAAAGGAAAAGATTCTATTTAATCATCTGTGGTCTTCTTTTTTTTCCTCACGTTATTCAAAGTTACTTGCACGTAAAAAATGACACTAAAAACACTTGCTTTTGCCCATCTTCGGTTATTGAATTTTCGATTTGAAATATATGCCAAAGTGAATCTGATGGAACTTTCATATCATAATGGTTTTCGTTCATAATAGGCATTGTTCCGAATTTACAGAATTAAAATATTATCGGTGTTTTTTTTTACATCCACTTAACCTAAAATTCTGGCAGAATGAAACACCATTCATTTAGTTTGTTTCAAAATGGCAGACATATTATGGTCAACGATTTTGAAAATCGCACGGATTTGCTAAAAGCAAGTTACTTGGGGGTTTTTATAGGGTCGTTGATCCAGAAACTCAAAGCGGTGTAACCAAAACGTCCTATCAAAAGTTTAAAATGTCACATAATTACAATTTGGGTGATTTGGTATCGTTATTTAAATAAACTTATTGTTTTTTATCTTTATCGGTAGTTTACAGTTTAAGAATTGTGTACAACTGGCCCACTAATAAGCAACACTACCCGATTTAGCTGAAACTTGGCCCATTTTTAGAACTCCCAAAAATAATCGATACGTATTATTTTATCGGCAAAGAAGAAGGTTTAAGGGTTCAAATTACCCCGTTGATCGATCAATATCTAATATTCGATACTAATATATCGAAAAGTTTTTGCGTAAAACTGGCTATGCAGAGGCTTTTCGGATAATAAATAAAAATAAGTATGTGATGATTACTACTTGACATTTCATATTTTTATAAATTGATGACACTTGTTCATCTGACAAATGAGTTTCGTCAATTCAGTCGGGATGTATTACATTCACTTCTGAAAAAACAATGCAGACTGATGGAAAAAATTGTTTAACACTATTTCCCGCACTAATCTTAGTGCGTAAGGTTTTTACGAATAAGTACACGGAAAAGAAAGAAATTTCTCTGAATACTCGTGCTAAGTCAATCAATACCAATGCGGGAAATGGCATTTTCCTAATAGTATGCAGGAAATCCGTATTGTCCCTCACTGCTTTTAGTTTCCCGCATACAATTACGAAAAACCTCGTTCGTTAATAGTGCGGAAAATACGATTTTTCGCACGAGTAATGATTGACTTGGCGTGAGTGCCTGGCAAAGTAACAGTGTTATTTAAATTATTCGACTCCGGGAAATTTCATTTTCCCACTAGTAACGAAATGTACTATTATGAAGTACAGTGCGGAAAGTTCTCTTTTTCCGCATGGAAGAATGTACGGAAAGTAGTCTATGACGGTTTAATAAAGCCAACAGTCTAAAAGCCGATATTCAAAAAGCCGACAAATCGAGAAGCTGACAGTAATTTTTTTATGTATTTACATATTTCATTAAATTAAGCATTATAATAATTCATTAGCTACTTTTAAACGTAATGTGCGCATCGTGTACAAATATTATGATTAAATCTTGTTTTTTATTTTGTTTTTTATTTATTCGGTGCGTTTTATATTACTTTATATTCACTGCATCGCGTCTTATTTTCCGTCTATATTTATGTCTGTTTAAATTTTTAAATTTTATTTTATTTTATATACTTGTATTAGTCCTGTAAATGCTGGCACTATTATTATCTTGAAAATTTTTATTATTTTATATTATTACCCGTGCAACTGTTCAGCGTCTATTTTTGTATTATTTTTTGTAATATTTTGTGTATTTATGTATTGTAACATTTTATTCAAGGACTTACAGTCCGTTTATAAATAAATAAATAAATAAATAAATAAATTATAATACATATTACATTATTTTAAGTATTATGTACCTAATATTTATCTTTATTTCGTAATTTGGTGCTTTTAGTTCTAATACGTCATTCACGGACGCCTATTTGCTTCTTCTCCGATTGAAATTGAACCAAATCCGTAAAATAAATCTGGATTATCTAGTACATTCGAGATATTAATGGGTAGACTGCTTACTAATCATAAAATGAATAGTTAATTGAAAACTAACAAAAGGTGCCGATTAAAGGAACCTTTTGGGAATAACTAAAAATTTGTCTATTTTTGTATAATTACATGTGGTTATGAACTGGAGAAAATATATTAATAATAAAAAATAATAATAATAGTAATAACAGCATAATATCAATTATAATACTGTACGTCATTACCATGAATTCTACTATTTTTTTCATCTACAATCGCATCGATTTTGATAAACATCGTTAATTCGTCAACTTTTTGAACCTTTGTCATTATTGCTTGTTGTATTTATATTTAATATATGATAATAGCCATTATGCTGTATTTTTCGTTAAAGAAAGTAGCTGCACTAGTGGAATCAATTGCTAGGTTCATTTACACACTTTATAAAGTTAATACTTGATTTAATACTTGACGTATATGTATAAATGTTTAGTATATTCTAGTAAGAAAATAAGTAAAAGATTTCTTGATTTGTTCAAATCAATATTCAAATATAAAATAATTCGTATTAATTTCATATGCAAAATATTTATGGAATTCAACAAAATCTTAAGTTTTTTGCAATCTGGACCTTCTGCTTCTATCAGTGCACATTATACTTATCCACTATTTAAAAATGTTTATTGCTAAAAAAGTTATGAAAATTAATTTTATTTTATTGCTCATATTAGATGAAGTTCGTACTATTGCGAAATACGCACGTGCTTAAGGAAAAAATCAATTTGCTCCTTATTATCACACGTGTGATAACACAAATATTGAACTTTCCACGCTTGACTTTCTTGGAGAAATAGTTCTTGGAGAGTTTAAGATGCGAAGCTGCAATATGCAATTTATATAATTTATGTGGATTTCCTGTTTTAGTTATTATACGATGTTTTGCTTTTTACGTGATGAAAACAATAAATTACATTAGATTTACTGCATCTTTGAATCGCGGATCTGCCTAATGTTTCTTTAATGTCTACTTCCCACGTCGTTCGTGTCAGTTTCACATTTTACCCACGTGGTCCGTTAGCCAACCATGGTTGACATTTTCCAATAAAAGATTCGGTTGAACTCATATCATATCTTAAGCAGCATTTTTGTTAAGACTGAAATCTGCAGTAGATTTCTTGAAGTATATATTTTTTAAAGGTCTGTAATTTTAATTTGAAATTACAAATTATTGAAATCATGCTTAGGTGCAATATATAACATTTCAAGTTTCATTATATTTCAAGCAATTTATTAAGGGCTTAACGAAGTTCTGATCTTGAACGTTACTGCCTGATCAAGATCAATATTAAAATCTTAAAATTTCGAAGATTTCTTAAAATACCTTTTGAGTTTGAAATTTTTAGGAGATTTATTAATCTATACAACCCTAACTTTAGAACAAGATTATTAAACTGAAAAATCTCGAAATCAACAAAAGAAAAAATCACACTTTACTCCTTCGAAAATTACATGGATAATATATCTATTTCCCAGTATTTCGACTTTTAATATATAAACTCCAAATGCAAACCTATTAATTTAAACCGAGTCCTTCGTGATGTCTTCGTCGCCACTCGAACACACTCATCCAGTGCGGGCGTAAAAGTTTATTTTACGCCCTTGTAATGAAAATAACTATTATATTGAAAGTGTTCAATATAAAATACATTGATTTTAAATTCTATTTAATAAATTATATTGCTTTTTGTGATTTGTGATCTTGTAGTATTCATAAAAATGGGATTGTGGTCAATAACTTTTTAATTTAATATTTTATTATGAACAAACTGATACTGATCAGGAGTTCTTATTTATTCGTGACCACAATGAAAATTCATTTACTTTCAATAATTTTCAGTGTTTTAAATTGCTATAATGTGTATATACTCAAGTATAATAAATGCTTTGACATGATACTGAAATTGTATACAAATTTAAAATCAATAAAAAATAAGAAATCATATTATTACTAACATTTTTATTAAATGAATTTATACAGACAATTAAATAATATTCATATAATAAAATGTTACACTTACAATATAATTATTGTGATAATTTAAAACAGTTTTTGTAGCATCGAGTAATATGTTACTATTTCACGGATGATTTATTTTCATTGCTAATTTCAACGACTAGAAGGGCTTAAATTTAATATATGCATTTTAAAATGGGATGAACCCTCGTATGCCATAATCAGCTCAGCAGACAGAATGTATCCTAGCACGTATGCAGTTGTACTGAAAAGTTTCGTTTTATTTCTTCCTACGCACTTAATTAAGCCTTACATTCATTATCTTTTTCATTGTTGTATAGCATTTCTGTACTTGATTTTTAGTTTTAACTACAATCCTTAAAATATTACTTAACAATATATACCACTTAATATATTACTTAATTACAGTTTAATTAATTAAACCTTTTGTCAAATAAATAATTATAAATTAAACGATTCTTTACGAATTCATACACAGTGCAAATTCACTGCTGCGAAGTGAAAATTTACTCTTTATAGAATGAAAATTCATTCTTACGAAGTGAGAATTTACTCACGCACCAAGCAGAATAAAAAAGGCGAAAATTCATGTTCTAAATTCGCCACCACGAACATCTATTTTTCGAATTTGAGTCCACCATATTGGATCTGCCATTTTGAATTTTAGAAATCCGATTACAGATTCCGATTCAGTGACCTCAAAACCATGATTTACCAAATTAAACTAATTTACTTATTAAAGTTGAAAAATGTCGTATTACACGTATTTTAAAGATGGTATGGGGCAATAAATCAACTGAAATGCATCAACTCACATGCATTTTGGGTAGTTTTAAGGATTATCATAGATATACGTTCATAAATGTTTAATTTCGTGTTTGAGAAATGCTCATACGTATATTTTTTTGGTCAAAACACTAATACCTAACATCATCTTGTTTGTTATAGGTTTCTTAATCGTAGATACTAACAGATTTAGAATCGCTTTCTGATAAAAACTAAATTAATTTAAATATTATAGAAGTAACAGTTTTAAATTTGAGAAGTGTTGAAATCCAGTAAATCATCAGACATGAATTGACTGTTCTAATTTAATATGCATGATTGAAGTAATATTGCTGAAAATTATCACTTACCTCAGCCGATGATACTAATTATTCATTAGTTTAAGAGGACTTTTCTATGTTCATAATATTTTATTTGAAATCCTTTTTTATATTACACTGTGACTAAAAACAAATTTTTGTAATAGTTTAGGGTATTCGTATGTGTTGAAATACTTTACATTTTTAAGTGACGAATCCCAACAAGAACCTAACAGAGTCGAAATATCGCAAGTTGCATGGAAAATCGATAATGCATTCTTTACTGACTGCAATTCCATTTCGCCACTTCAGCATCGAACGAAATTTCACATAAAGTGCTCAGTCGTATGCATCGGTGCAGAATTTCATGCAGCAAAGCTTCTCCATCTCGAATTTTTTTTCCACTCGATGTTTACGGAAAAGCCTGAGGATATAAAAAAAATTTTGGAATCATGGCGATGGTAACAGTGCTGGAATCAAATCTGTGCATATATAAGAACTGGAGGGTTCTGGGTATGAAGGCGACAAGAACGTGCAAAAGAGAGAGGAGAAGAAAGGTTGGGCTGGTGGAGTGAAAAGGGGGTACAAGGGGTGTAAGAAGGATCGTCGACTACTGCGCTACTATATATAGTCTGGTCGTGTGCTCATGGTATATCGCCCACCTCTTCCAGGAGCGTGTGTCCCATCTTAAAGTCGCCTTCCTTTCATTTCTCGAAATCTGGTTTTTGTCCATCAGTTTCGTTTTTTAATACAACTTGCGTACTTACGAACGTGTCGAGCCGTACTTTAGCTGAAATTTGATGGGTTCTTAGTAACCCCCATACTTGGCAACCAAACTTATATGCCAGTGCAGATAATTGTTCAGACTCATTGTTCCAAGAGGATATTTCAAGGAGCGGATGCCGGATGCTGGAACCATCCGAAATTGATATAGACTTTGATGTTTGAAACTCTCTTTGAGTTCCAACTTACTCTGCGTTTTTATTTGATTACCACTCGAACTTGGCGGATAGTCAAGGATGAAAAGGTTCGGAGAAATGCTCACGGTTTATGATGTGATGGTTAGTTCGTTTGCCACATGTGGGATTAGGAAACATTTTTTACTAGGAATGTTTTTTCAGAAGCCGATCTTATGATGTTTTTTTGCTATGGATACGTGGAATTACTGGGTAAACCGTATTAATATACTTTGCACGTTGTCTGCACATTATTTAATAAAGTGTTCAGTCATTTGCGTCGAATTCTTTCTATTCTTCTTTGGCCATTGTCCGTGGGTAAAACCAATCTATTATATCACAGGCACGTTTGATTGTTTTTTTTAATATGGTTCATGCCGTTTATATAAGAGTTATATAATGCTTTATTTAGTTAGTTTTATCAAATGTATTATTTCAGAACACGAAAGCTTTTATAGGTGTTAAATTTCTAAGTATATAGTGTGAAAGACAGAAGTTAGATAACCTGGTTTGCTTCGATACATACTCTTATTTAGAAACCATAAAACTTAGTGAGGTTCAACTACTGCTAAATTTATACCTACGGGAAGCAATACTCAATTTGGATGAAAAACTTCTTAATCAATGAACATAAACGAAATCCTAATATTTAAAGTTGAGAAGGTATATTTAAAACTGAGTTAATGAATGTTTGAAAAGAAGCCATGTGCGTGGCTTCTAGATAAAGCAATGTACTAGATGTCACATTGTTTGGTGTAGACTTTGCTTTACATTATTGTTACTTGATGGTAAATCGACGGCCATTTAGTTTAATAATTAGAAGCCGTCGTAAACCTAATCTAACCTATCTAGTATAAGCGCAAGTTTTCTTTTAATATGAAAGCTTATTTTATAGTTGAAATGAAGTTGTCAATTTAGGCATCTGTCTAAACATTGAAATAGTAAATTTAGTCAATCTTTAACCTAAAGTCAACCTAATCTAACTTTGCAGAATTTAAGGTTCTTGACCGACGACTAGAAGATGATAGAGGACACTCGGTTATATTGGTTTTAATGTATTTAATTAATACCAGTATACAATAGTAACTAACGATTGTTCGTTAAAATATTATGTGTTATTTGGTTAGTAATTTCTAGTAGTATAACCATTCAGTGTTATAGATAAGACTCGTGACCAAATGATATATTCTACTATTGACCCAAGTTTCAAACACTGATTGTTGAGTACTAGGTACACAAAAATGAAATAGTTGTACGACTATTGTAGTAAATTAGAAAATAATTCAGACATGGGCGCTTTTATGACTTCGCTATAACTATTTATACATTAATAATTATCCCTAAACAAATAATATTAATTGTTCCTACATCTACGTAATTTTTTCGCAACTTGAAGCCTCATTATCTGTTGCAATATCTTTAAAAAATAATTATTCCGTACGTCAGTTCATTGCTTTACACGTATATGGTCACGGGTGTAAAAAGAAATCATAAAACTGCATGTCGACGGCTTTTATCGCTATTTCATTCGACACCTACTCCGATCGACATGCAACAACGATTGCATTATGTTTGTATTCCCATTTAATCTTGTTCCAAATTAGTGCAACCATATTTCTTACTGGTATCATTTCCACGCCCATTATGTAAACAGATCATTTAACCACGCCATCGCGCGCTTCTGAAAACGAGTAATATCTATCTGCAATCGTTTAAAGCAAGCGTTGATATAAATTGTCTGGTGATAAATATTAGCAATAACCAGAATTTCAAACTAGTCGGGAATCTCTTCGATAATAAATCGCAGCATGTGATATAATTGCAACGTTCGAAAAGTGTGCGACGAATAAACTAAATAAAATACGATAAGTCGATTTGGCGCGAACTAGCTATATTAATGGCTGTGTGTCGTTGAATTTGCGATTCTTACGTAATCGTCGTATGTTACGCATTTGCAGAAATCGAATGCGAGTCTTTGTGCATCGATAGTAGATTGAAAATTTAAGAACGTAATTTATCGCATACCAGGATTGTATTGATAATCCGTGTGGAAGTAATGTCGTAGTACATCAGGATATTTAATGCATTTTCCTGACAATATTTTAAGCTTTGGGTAATGTGAAATTTATGTAATATCACCATATGTGCAACAAACGCAACTTATACTTAAAAAAGTCTTTACTTGTAATTTATTAAGATATGGAGTATAAATTTACCCTTTTATAGATTAAATAAAGGACAACATATTTTTAGTTGGTCCCTACAGTCTATTTCATATCATTATACTAGGAGTCAATCTGCGAATATTTTATGTTCCATAAAAAAATTCGATGGCACCTAATATTAATGAATTTAAGGTACAATTGTCATAGCTCACCTATTATAACACGAGTCCAGTTTGTAGACAGTTTCTATTCAGTTTACTTTGGGATAAAGTTACATGCCAATTGATCAGCGTAGCTGGATAAAAAACTATTTTCGAGGAGTACTTTGCTTTCAATAATGAAAAAAACTATTGCTTTTTATTTTTTTAAATATCCGGTGTAAAAAATATTGTAAAAAGCAGTGACATTGATTTGAAAGGCACCTAATAAGAACATTCAGTAGTATAAGTAATTTTTATAATTGTAAACTAATTATCTCATTTTTTTTAACGACAGGTTTTTATTCCGTATTTTTTTTATTAAAATGTGTAATCTTATAAGATACGTCGTAATCAAAGAAGTTGATTATTTGTGAACTTCTACTGTTCAATGTCTTTTTAATTGCATCATCTTTTGCGGGCAAACTTGGTTTCACAATTATATCGTTGGTTGTCAATACTTAATGATTATTTTCATATTTATACAGTGTAAGAGATTAGTTCATATTTTTTCGCAATCAAGAAATATATGAGTGCTTTTCAAAAATTATGTGTAAATCTTTTTTTAACATAATCATCATATATTTATCTCTAAAATCGTTTAAAAGTTATATAAGAACACAAGTCCAGAAACTTAAGTTCAGAATTTGAGAAAAGATTTTGATTTTCCGATGCGTTTTGGTACGCTGAATCGAAATCCGAATTCAGAATCTCTCAATTTGCTTCGAAGTTCGAATTCGAAGATTTGCTAACCTACAATATAAAAAAACAATTTTAGCCTATTTTTTTAAGGTTATGTATTTTTGCATTGTTTCATTTATATAAAATTTATTAACGAAAACTAAATAAAAAGAAATCTAAAATTTCCCTAAATTCAGTTAAATTAAAATGACGTTTATACTTCTACTTTTTACAGAAAATATTAAATGTAGACTTTTATATATTGTATTATAGGCTGTTTGAAATATGTTCACTCAATTTAAATGTCAGCTAAAATGTAATTTTGTTATATGGAGAGAATCTATTCAGTAGAAACATTAACACCATTAAAACATATTAAGTTAATTACTTTGACTCATCGAGATTTTATAAACTAAAAGAATCTGTCATTAATATTATTCAATTTACGAAATCATCATTGCAGAAGAACGCAATTATTCATTACTAAATTGAATTCTGCCACAACCTCTTGCTATTAGTAACTAACGTTATGGCTAAATTATGATGAATTACTTGTAATGAAGTGGATTGCGCTGCAATTGAATTCAAACATGTATACTCGTGTACAATAATGACCAGCAAATAGCTGTTAATGGATCATAAACTAGGGTGGTAATTGCTGCAGAATCCTAGCAACAATAATTATAGAATGCAACAATTTAATATTAATGATATGTCTCTTACCACGACGAGATAAATAAATTTAAATTATATTTCTCACTAACTTTACATGGCAACTCTTTTAATAAATTAAATAGTAAATTATTTTAAATTAATTTTTTTAAAACAATTAATCATATATTCAATACAGTTAAATACTATAGAGATGTAATTTAGTGTGAAGATATTGTGTACAACGGTACTAAAGTAAAAAACGATTTTATTTCGATTGTTAAAGAAACTGTTATTTTGAGTGAACGAAATATGTATATGTACTTTTATTAATACGATTTATTTCATACTCAATCTTTTAAGGTATAGGAAAAATGATTTTCGAAATATTAAATAGTTCTATGAGATTAAATCACAGTATATTATTTTCTTAGATTTGATAATGAAATTGCGACGATTAATAAAATCAACAAATTTCAGTTTCAAAATAGCTATGTTATTCGAAACTGAAAATGACTTCGTTTTTATGTTTTAAATCAAGAAAAGTTCCATTATTTTGAGTTACTAATTGTACTCAATAATCCTCAAAAATTAGTTGAACATCTGGTCCTGCAAGGCAATGACTTGGATTTTTGCGGAAAGAAGCTACAGATGCAGGTTTATAGTTCGTTTCGTTGGTTTTGTGATTCTAAAGTCCAATCCGGTACCTATTGTTTTTATTGCATTAATTTCTATTAACCCTCTTGAGCACGAGTTTTTCTTTTCCCATATGGAAACAATGTAGTTTGGACGAGTATACTCGTCCTTGTGCACAGTAGGGTTAATGCACTATACAAGTTGTTCCAATTGTTAATTGTATTACTAATTTGTAAGTCAATTCATCGAGTGATAAACTATGTAACGAGTATAACTGGGATGCTCCCTTTAAAATTGGTTTTCTACTTTATATTTTATTGTATCGTACTTTTGTTGGCCGTAATTTAAATACGCCTCAGAAAAACGAGAGATGTGCTAATTTCCAGATATGTAGTTTTTGAAACGAGAGAAATCGCAGAACATCTGTACTAAGAGTGCTGAAGGATGCTCAAAGCTCAAATTTTTCCATAAGAAACTGAAAAATTTCTGATACGACTCGTACATGCAGCTCCTATATAAAATAACGCCAATTACTTAATTGTGGCATTATATCGCATGCACCATGCTTCCAGTTAAAGAAGACTTAATAATATATAATGGTAAATTCGGCCAATCCACTTTCTTTGAGAGCCCTGCGTATAAGTAACCTGCTATCAATGTTAATGGAGTTGCAAGAGGATGTTGAATCGACCTGCAAAGTGACAATAATAAATATCGATATGGGTTAAACATTAGTGGTTTATAAATAAGTAAAGACATGAACATATGATACCAAGGCTGAGCATACCAGCTTTTTTCTATGTAATTTTTGAAAGTAACACAAAAAAATTATATCCATGGCCAACTTAAGATAAAGGCATCGACAGCCTATGAATCAGGTTCAATTTCCAAGCACAAAGTCGTAAGTGTTTGGCTTTTATCATTGAGACAATGCTAGCAGTTTCGAATGGACCCCATAGATGTAAGATTGAATAAAAAGCATAATGAGCAAGTTCCCATTCAATAGCTACATTTTTATTCCTTGATGCTTTATCAGCATCCGTGTTACTTTTCGATTGGATATAAAATGAAATACGAGAATTTTCCAAAGAGCTTTCGACATTTTGTTTACCTCTGGAATTTGACTTTTAACTATTGTATGAATGAGTGCTAAGGCAGTAGTATTATGGAAACGCAATAAACTTGTACATTTCTTACGATTTCTGACAAAAACTTTTTAATGGTATATGTGCTGTGATTAGTTTTAGATGATTAATATGCTTCTAACGATGTGACATTGACCAGAAACCTCAGATATTCTTCATGTTACAAGCTCTCCATTCGGTAGAGTAATATTTGGACAGACTTTTTTGGTGTCATGATATTACATTTCCACCAATAAAAAGCTTTATCTATATAAAAGTATTGGTCGCAAAAACTGCGTCAAATTTCATAAGCAGTATATGTACAAATTAACCTTTATGCGACTCTAAGATCCTCAAGTTCAAAATATGGGACAGTTATATAACAATATATTCAACATTTTGAAATTCAATACAAATCATTGAGTACGGTCTGACTTTTTAATTAAAAATAAGTATATAAAAACTGATTTATTTTATAAGTACAAGGAACAATAGCTCCTTTAACGAACAGTTCAGTGTTTTTTTGTTTGTTGTAATATAAACCTAAAATGTTGGCTCTAAGTTCAGCTTCATCAAAGGTGATAAATTTGTAGCATTCAAACCCGATCATTTTTCAACGTGCGAAACTTTTGAATTCTTATTACACCTTATTTGATGATTACGTTAATTTCCTTCACATGAATTTTCAAAATCGAGAAATTAATCTTTCTCTTAGTTTTCTTAGATTTATAACATATTTTCAAATTCTACTCATGCTAAGTATTGAAAACTCAGACCAATAAAATGAGACCAACGTGCTCGCTTAGAAACCTAACTATACTTACGAAGGTTTTCGACGCTGAGTTCAAAGCTGGCCATAGAATTCTTGCTCCAGAACGTCAAGATTTTGCTACTATATCAAAAGCGTAAACAGCACAGTTTTTAAGGTTATATATGGACGGCAGGTTTATATTTCCCAAAATAGTTTATTCGGGATCTTTAAATATAACTGTTCCTCTTTCAAGAAATATATTGAGTTTTCTCATGTATATATTTTTTCCTTGAAATTGAATATATAAACAAACGATTTGTGTACTTTTAAGTTAGGATCTTAAAATCTGGACGTGATGGTCTAGTTCTGCGGCCTGATTTGGATTCATTGCATCGATTACATTCGGATATGATATAGTCATGGTGCTAGGTATTAATGTTATTGAGTTTATTTAAGCTGCTGTTAGTGTTGTTGAACAATGTCATTAATCATTGTATCTTGAATGCAAAAATTTCAAATAATAAAACGTTTATTTATGAAATTTTATGTATATTGACAGAAGGATAAAATAGAAAACATTGCCATATAATATTCAACCTGTTATAAACTTATTTGCTTAAAACTCATTTAACATCAAAAAGAGAAAAATAGAACCGTAAAAAACTTGAACTTTTGAATAAAAAGTAAAAGAAGGGAGTATGAGACCAATAAACATTAGTGAAACGACCCGAACGGGTTCGAATACCCGTATCTTTCGAAAGCTGAGACGGAAGAGAAAAGTGGCTAGAAGAAGTTGAGACAGGGTGAAGTATGGATGCAGAGGATCGGTGAAAACAATGAGAAGGTTTAAAGGGCCAATTTTACGGGGATATAATAGGACGCACAGTGTTGAAGGGTGGACGAGAAAGGGTGATTTCGATGTGACACGTGGTGACGTTATCGAGTATAGGGTCAAAAACGGGAACAATGAGGAGCAGAGGAGTTTTGAAAACTATATAAAAAAGAACAATGCTGAATGAAAAGTTTAGCCAGAGAGTGACAGGTAAACCACTTTTATATGACATACTTAAAACTTTATAAAATACCAATTTCATAATTTATGCATGCCATTTTGCATAAAGTCATCGACAGAGGATGGAGCCAATTGATGGGGTTTTCTATGCTAACTTTACATATTTTAGTGGCTTCTTTTTGGTACCACACATTTTTGCATAGTATACCATTATAGGAGGGTAGTTATACCAATTTTTAAATAATTCCCCATTCTAATACTGAATTTCTAATCATTTCAAAATGTAGTGTAGGCTACAACTTGAGTCACTTACTCATACCTGTTACCACTTGATTGCAAGTTGCTTACTTTAACTAAATATTGACAAAATAGTTGGTAACAATTTCTTGCATTTTAGATATTTTATAAACTTTAATTCCACATTCAACAAAAAAATCTATATTAATGCTTAGATAATATATAATTTATTTATATCGTGTTATGTTTTTTTTCATTATATTATTTTTATTTGTGTCTGCGGCGTTCTGTCAGAATTACCCTAGAGTGAGTTCCCGTATAAGTTTAGTTTATTTATACTTCTTTGATCAAACTTTTTTATTATTATATTATGGTACGAAATATTGGAAATATAAACTGTCCAATACAAGTAGTCCAAACAAATCTTTCATCTAAACTCTTTATACAGATAGTACATGAATAGCGAAGTCATGGATTTCACTTACGTTTCTGCATAAGGGATCTTCGATAATAATCTCCCAGGATGTTCCCGAACTATTATAATGAATTAGCAAAATCTTGGCATAGTTCGAGGTCTACTGAAGTTATATAGTTATCGATAGTATAGGATTGCAGTAAATTGGGAAAATTGATATACGGAGCTTACCTAGAAGGGAAATTTAATCGCCAATATGAAGAAGCTTCCAAGGGTTGATCGAATTCAATTTCGATATAATATAAGCGTGATTGCTCTTAACCGCGTTTAATTGTTTATAATGTTGTATTCAAAATTTCAAAATAAAGTAATACCATAAGCATTTTAATATATTGATATGTATAGTAGCAATTCTAAACTTCAGTATTCAGTAACATTTATTTAAATTACATTTTTGCTAAAATGTTTTGTCAATATGTGATTATTAAACACAACAAGACACTATTATTTTCAAGTATTGTCATTCCATTGCGCTAATTAAAATGTTTTATGACATCCATAAAAAGTATAGTGCATTTTACATGACATTGTAATTTAAATGACCTTTCCAAATACGAATAAAGGTATTAACTATTCTAATATATAAATATACATATATAACTGTTGAATTTCTCAAATTTCTAAAATCGTTAAAAACTCTCAAAACATTTTTAATTACATATTATACTCAGCATTAATTTTTTTCATTCTTAATTGAGCAATGCGTACGTAAGTTTGAACGTAAGTTTTCATATATTTTAGTGTACTAATGTACCAGCACCTGTACTATCCTAAACGTTTGATTTCAAGTGTTTGTAATTAACTAGTGTTTAATACGTGTACATTAGACCTTTTAATTAGGATATATTGGAAAATCCACGAAACTTTTTACTTTTCTGAGGCTGAGTGGTTTGTCTACAAAATATTCAATACAAAAATGCAATAAAATATTAGTATATATGCTTAAAATAAAAAGGACCATTATTTAAAGTCGATTTTATATCAATTGAAACCTACAAAAAAGTACTCAATTCTTTTAATGGTTACATGTCTAAGCAACACAAAACAAACTCAACATTTTCATACTGAACATTTAACTAAATCAACAAATAATACAAATAATATCAAAAATAAAATTATCAAACATTACATTACAACAAGAATAAATATAAATAGTTCGTACCTAATCTAGCTTAACCTAACATAATCCTAATCTAGCCTAACCTTACCATTAACAGAGTATTACCTCTCCGTAATAATGTTTTGATCCGATACGCATAAACATCGTATACTTAGTTCGAACCTAACCTAACCGAAGCAAACTTAACATGACCTAACCTAACCTAACTTACGTCGAACCGAACGTAATGTATCCTAACATAACCTAATTTAATGGAATATCTCCGTGGACAAGCGTACAATACTCATTAAATTCTTTGTTATCATTCATTTATGTTATTGACAATTATTAACAGAGATATAAGATTTAATTTATATTACAATTAATGTTATTACACGTGATTTTAAAAATACGATATAATTCAGTAACATAAAAATAATGTTGAAAATGTAAATGTTGAGTTTCCTAAATCTTGAGTTTGTCGAATGTTGAGTTTGCAGATGTTGAGTTTGAATGTTGAGTAAAATGATTAGGGCATAGGTTATAATGTAATCAATAGTGCCTGAAATTAGTCTTATTTTCTATCGTATTGGCGAGAAGTAAAGATGGAAATTAAAAAACTAGAGTTATTTTCTTATACTCTCTAATTAAAAAAAAGTAAAGTTTTCACATATTTGGTATCTGAACAAATTTGTGCCTTACAAATAAGTGAAGGTTCAACTACATTTAAGTGAAATAATACTATTCTCGTTTTAAGTCTAAATCGTTCTCTAAAGGGCAGGTTCTTTTTTTTCAACTAACTTAAATAAAATCTATTCAAACAAAGATGCAATTTGTGATATATAAGGAACTTACACGGAGAAAAATAACCGGCTAAATCAGCCGAAAAATCCGCAGATTCTACCAATTTTATCCTATAGGGATAGCTGTTGGAATTCCATTAAGGATAGCCGATAATTTCAGCTAAATTTACTGAAAAAGTCCGCAAATTTAGCGGCACAAATCTGCTAATGTAGCGGAAATTTAGATCTAAGCGTGAATTGAGTATGGTTAAGGCTACATTAGCGGAATCAAAACAGCTAAAATTGCAGATATTTTCGGCAATTCCAGCCGAAAATTTTAGCTGATATAAATCAGCTAATCCAGCGGAGTCATTTTTTTCCGTGTATGGATGATTTTCAACTAAATAACAGAATTGGCATCATCATTCGGCATTAATATTACAACTTGTTATCGCTATTCCTGGGTATTGACTGATAAATCATCTTTCTAAATTCGATAAACTTAGGCTAAGCTATTAATATTCCTAACGCAAACTTATTTAGTTCCCACATATTATACTAACAATTTTGTTTAGATACTTACTCATTACATCACATAGCGTAGTTATCAAACATTAGAAATAACTCTTTTATGTACAAATACCATTAGTGACAGGGCCTGTAAATATTATAATATTTAGTAAACCCTAATACTCAATACGCGTCAAAATATAAAAATAATTAAACGATAACACCTGTAATAATAAGCTTACGGAAGAGAATATCAAACTATATCATCTCATTTCAAGTATAAACACAACCGTAATGCTTTAAATCTCCCATAATCAAGATCAAAACGCGAAGTGGGTACGCCAGTGAATCGCCTGAAATACAGATAGGGTGGATAAGGTACAAAAAAGTTTTCCAAAGTCTGAGGATGATATGGTCCACAAAAAATATTACTGAGTGAACTAACGGGAAACGATTCGTAAGATGCAAAGAGAGTGAAACAATAAGTCGAGAATCCCTTCGAGCTTGTGGCTAATAAAGAAATTCCAACATGATCGGAAGTCGGAGAAAACGCCTTTGCAGATCGCATTTCGCATCCCGTGGTATCAAATGACATTCCATCAGGTCGATTATATGCCAGCAAACAGGGAGAATGGCTCCCAGATGTATAGGGAATGGGGTGATGACGTTGGTATGGACGCGAGAAAAGGGTGAAATCAAGGGGAGGAAAAGAGGAAATTCGAACGAGACATAGGACGTAGCTGATAGAAGGAAAATAGTAATAAAAGTGCAGAATAGGTATAAAAGAATTATAGTGATCCTACACATCACATTTGTCTGCATACTACAAGCCATATCTGCTTCCAGCAATTGAAAACAACTTCCAAAAATTGCTAAAATTTTGAAAATTCTTAAAAATTGCAATATTTCTTTCTAATTTCACATTTATTTTAAAAATTTTCAAGAAATGTTTCGAGTATGTAGCATCTATATTCTTAAGGAGGTAGAAAATGATATTAGGGGAGGGTAAGAGGTGAAAACCGCACAGTAGGGTCGGGTACCATTGTTTGGGTCTTTGGTAATAATCAACGAAGTTACGATGTTACATTAATGCAATAATACGCCGCTAATTACGGGCTTTTGTCTAACGAAGCGACTGTTGTGAAACGCAGCGTAAAATTGAGTCGTTAATATTTTTGTTACAGATCCACCTTCCGTCCTTTTACACCGATAACCAACAATTACACGCAGCTTCAACGGAGAAGCAGAAGTTAATCCCATTGAGGTGAGTTTTTACGTTTATTGGGTTTTTCCTTCCAGCGAAAATTTCACATTGTTTCGAATTATTGTAAAATTGAATCGCCTACTGGTGAATTCCACTGATGGTACACAAAGAAAATTAAGATTATTTTAATATTCCTCAATTTTAAATGGATTACCTTTACATCCTGCACATAACAAATAACATGAATTTGCAATTTTGATCCCTCCATCAAATTTTTGCAATGTGGTATTGTATCTTAAAAGCTATTGAATAATAAAGAAGAAAATGAAAAAGGAGAATAGTAAATTACGTATCTAGGACGGAAACGGTGTTACTGCAACGATGATAGGGGTCGAAGGGGTAAAAACTGCAATATCGGCCGAGTGTATGCAATTGCCTACGATATGTAAATTATTTTTTGACACACTTGTATAGAAATTGGCGGTTGTTCAAAGGAAAAGCATGGCGGGTGATAAAAAATGCTCGATTTGTCTTTGCACATGCGTAAAGACCGAAAGTTTGTGCATATGTAACAAAATAGTACATTACGCAACAAGTGCGCAAAATAGGTGGTTCTCGCACGAGACGGGTTTAACGACCGAGCGTAGTGAAATAATTTTATATAAATGTAACACGGCTTTCATGATTATTTACCAATCTTCTTTGATAGACAAGTTCTCTGGTTTGCTTTTAGCAATAATTATTTTCAAGGGTTTGTAGCACCCTTAACGCATCACTGTTTATTTCTTCAGCCACCATGAAATGAAATTAGAAAACATTCATTAATAAATCTGTCATTGAAAAATTTGATAATAGATTGAATATTTAGGGAGCAATAATTATTAAAAAGATCTAGCAAGTTTAATTAAAAATATTGTAATTTTTCTCATTTTATAAGTCTGCTCCAAAATAAATGTCTGGATTTCAAGGCAAAGTTTTCTTCCAGTATATAACTGTAATTATAAAAAATTATTCACCATGAAATGAAGCTTTCTACACGGATACAAATTAGTGCATGGTCCCAACAAATAAGTGTAGTAAGGCTTACAAACAAATACTAAACCTATGTATATTTTTTCGTTAGTTAGAAGTTGAGTTATTAAGATGGTTCTAAATTGATCAACCAGTATTACAAAAACTTATGTTAAAAACTAATAAGTAATTCAACCGGTCTCTTTATAGTGAACTTACGCACTATATATGATCACCTACAAAATACAAAAGAAAAATATATTAACTAGTGATCGAGATTTTTCAGAGTACGGAAAAATCGTGTATTTCTGAAATTTATTGGACAATTCCTAATAAATGCAATTGTTGTATCTAAGGAGATCGAATGTATTCATTCAAACGGCTTGTATACTTCACGAATTTAAAAAATGATAAAAGCAATATTTTTTATTTAAATTTCTTAATAAAATTATTGAAGTAAATGTAAAAAAAAAGCCCGGAATAAATTGGAATAAAAGAATATTTCAGACCTATCATGATATATTATTATAATTCTATGCTGTGATTTCAACTAATTAATCACTTACGCGGTTACATCACTATACTAATAATGATATTTTTCCATTTAAGAACGCAACTATTTGCATTACCGGCGAAGACCATGAAGTGAAGTGGGTTTATTTTATTCGGTACTTAAAATAAAATGCAAGACATGTTTTAGATGTCACGTAAGTGCCGGGCAGGAACGGGGCCGTGATTCGAAAATAAAAACGGTCCAACCGATTGTGAGTGTAGGTGATGAAATAAAAAGGGGACGTGTTGACGTGAACTGAAATCTTTTTCGTATGGAAATTAGGAAATTCCAGGATAGTCTTCAACAGCTGATTAAATACTGAATGTTTTGCGCCATATCACTTTAGAACCTAGAGTGGATTAGATTGCACGAAAATATACCTTTTATAAAATACTTCCAGTATGAGAGGAATGGAAATTCTCAAATTTATTTTAGTTTTCTTAATCTCGGAATTCGGACGATCGTTCTACACGAAATTCAATTCAGAGCTAATAAAAGAATGTCCTATTGACAACATTGTTTAGAATTTCTCTTCATATTCTATGAAAATTTAAGGTATTCAATCATATGTAAAATATATGAAATTAATATTTTCATCAGTATGCAAGAAAATTAATACAAATTAATGTGCCTGTGATAATGGTTGGGTTCTCAAAACCTTTTAAACTTGTTTATCTGAAAATTGACGTTTTACAATACTTTTTTTAAATTGGTATTAAAATAAATACATTTCACGTAAAACAAAAGAGTAGTTGCAACGCACGTCACCGATTTCTTTTAAATTGGTATACATTTGTAAAACGAGAACCCGCAGTGACGCCTTTTTTATTTGTTCGAACTAATTTATTACAATGCTTGTGTTTCATATAGTTTTCGATCGATTCAAATAATTTTCACACAGTTAACGTACAAAAAGTAAAGCTTTAAGATGAATTATAAAGCCGTCGGGAATTCTAAAATAAATAATTAAAAATGTTTAAAGAGCGTTAGTTTCCCTTTTATACCATCAGCAGAGCTATTTACAGTAAGTATTTTATATTAGTCTTTAGAGTTTTATGAGTAATTTCAAACACCTCTATCACTTTTATTACTGACTGTCCACAAAAACAATTGTCTTATAATACCGTTAAAAAATGTAAACGAATTCTATAAATCCCATATGACCATAAAATAATTAAATACGTAATTATAAATATTGGTGTAATTAATAATGTAAATAATATATTAGTTGGTTACAATAATTAATGTACAATATACAGGAACTTCAAAAAAGTTATGGGCCTTACAAAAAATGGAAAGTATCGCTGGAGAAGACGTATAGATATGTATCCCATACAAAAATTCAAAAAACAATTACGGATGTTATGCACATTAGGATATTTTTATATTAAAAATTGATATTTCAAAATTGAAAACGACCAATGAATTACAATTGAGCATTCATAAAAACGCTCAACGTACTCCGGGCAGAGAATTGCCAGCCAAAAATTAAACAAAAAGTACAAAGAATTAAAGATCGTTTCCAAAATAAATATTAGAAACTTATATAAATATTTCATTAATACATTGGCGATTATTTTTACTTTATTTTCAAGCTCACTTGTACATTTGATGAGAGGTGGATAATACTTCGAGTAATTTAATACTTTTATTAAATCAAATTTATTAATTTTAACATCCAAGCGATATATTATTTATATTCGTGTTCAAATTGCAAGAAAATGTTTCTCCTTCTATAACTTTCGATTCATAAAAAAACCTAAAGTTGGACGCAGTATATAATTTTATTACTCAGTGTTTTAACTGTGATTTTTTCTGAAGGACATGTCAGATAAATTCAGTGACATAATAGAAACGATTAAATTTTGCAATTTTCATTATGAATAACACGGTGTATTTTCAAAATTATTAAAAATTCGTTGGACTGTTCAAAATTCTCTCGTTTGCAAAACTACCCACATAAAATTGCGATGAAATCATGCATGATGTTTTATAGAAAGGCTGCAATAAGGAATCCACATATCTACTTTAAAAAAAATAAATTTGTAAGTATTGGAGAATTTAATGATGTACACTAAAGTGTTCTTAATGATTTGTATACCTTTATGTTGAAGAAATCGTGAAGGTGTCCAGTATTTTAATACGAAAATTCAAGTTTGAGTTGCTTACTCTCTAAATTTCTTAGACTGAGAATTCACAATTAGTGAAAACCGAGAAACTCTCGTGAAAGAGTGAATATTCAACTCTTTTCAACAAGTTGTCAACTCCACGACTCGGAAGGAATGAGTGAATTTTCATTCTTGGTAGATCAGTAACCAAAGAGTGAACTCTCACTCCAAGAAATGTAGAGACTAGGTTCTGATACACCACATCTGAAAATTCTCGCTGGGTAATTAAAAACTTTCTACTCCTTAATAATAATCATGAGCCATTTTAAATAATAAAGCATGTATTTAATGAAATCTTGTTTTTAATAAAAATGTTCTTTTAATTCTTGAACATTCCCATATCACTTACAGATAAACGCTTTCTCAAGAAACCGCGTCCACGACTATAGCTCGATACAAATAGGAAGAAGAAAACAGGATCATTTTTCTCCGTGTGTCCTACGGTAGTCCGGTGTATTAGGTGGTAGTTCAGTAGCAGCAAATGTGGTTAACCAAGAAACCCGTAGATAAATCTCGTTTCCTCGAACCATTTTCACCGACAAATAGGTGCAATGTATATTTATACTCTTTTGTTACTCACATTGGATTTCTATTTATCTCCTCCGTATCTCCGAGAAATAATCTTTCTATTCATGTATACCATTTCGATTTAATGAGTTTTTGTGCATTCATACAATTTGCCTATCTTTTGTGGTAAGCCAATTTTCAAGACTAATTTCGGTTTGTTCTAACTATCCCTGAGCAAGGATATGTTCGTTTCATTATCTTCCGTTATTAATTTGATGGGAATAAAGTTTGGTTCCTTTCACAACGTCTCTAGTAATTTATTATATCGTTGCGAAACAGAAACACGAAAACTAAACTTCCCCTTTCCCGGATGCCCGAGGGAGCTACGGTAAATGACGACACCCCTTTAATTTGCTAAATAAATATTTTGTCTTTTATTTATTCAGTACAATTCCTTGATGTGTCGACTTTTAATTTATTGCGTCTATGTCGACGAATCTCGACCATCTCATATTCGTTCTTGAATTTCCCTTTGAACCTTGGGTCCACCATTGCATTGTTTTTCTCCGCCACATTTTTGTATCCGACGGTGTCTTCCCCTCGGGCTCTCGTAACTCATCTACCGTTATTATATTTCCCATCTCTCTTCGCATCATTTTTCCCGTCGAATAGTATTCGCTTCCCTCTTTCTCTTTTAATTTCGTCGATTGCTTCATTTTTCTGTTCTTCCCTTTTTCCGCGATGCGATGCACGGTTTGACAAATCATCGATTTTCCCTTCACGTTTTCGTTCAGACCAGGAAATGGTTAAAGCATTCGTTATGTATTACGGGCAGTGCGTTACGTACACTTCCGTTGACGGGTAACATGAAACTCGAGTTTTTCAACCGATTTTTTATTGTTGTTATTCTTTATCGTAAATGCTCTTTTTTGTTAGAAATTGTTCGACATTTCTGATAGTATTTTTATAAGTGGTTTATTGATAGGTATTTATATAAAATGGGTTTTTTTAACGTCATTTTGTTTTTAGGCGATCTGATTGGTTGGTGGGTTTACATACGATATTTATGGATATAGAGTGTCTATTTCCACGTATGTTTTTCATATCCCACCTGAGAGGATGAGGGATGGGTACAACAATTACTGATTTGATTAGGTTAGGTTAATAGGAGCAGAGGGTTTTGGGGGCTTCAGCCTCCTCCCTCCCTAGAAAATATGTTTTGTTCGAATCATAAAATTTACTCGATTTTAGTGAAGAATCGGAAATGACGAGGAACCAATATATATGGATTAGGCGCAGTCCTGATGATATGAATCGTTTCAATCACGACTATCAATTTTCAATATCGAGATTCACCCGAGCGGAAATTTATTCCGACAGCCTAAATATGTACCAGGGCCTGAACATACTCCAGTAAGTCATTCCTGAGCAGGTACTCCTGAATGTAACCAGATCAGGACACGATCAGGTTCCAGTAACTTATCCTGATCGGGCCCCCCTGAATATGCCCTGATTAAACCCTGATTATGTTATAATAAAGTATAACTGATATATGGAAGCCTGTGAATTTCCATATCAAGACCAAATCATGAATTGATAAGGCTTGTCTTATTTTCAATTTCCGGGAATCGCTAACTGTTTTAGAAATTTCAAATCAGGGGCAGATCAGGGCGCCTGCTCAGAGCCTGATTTGGACGTGTGAATCTTTTAACTTTAAATTTTATGTAATTCCTTCAGTCGCCACTAGGCGTGACCGCGCATCTACTTCATTCCTATTAAGGAAATGTATTTCTATTTTGTATATTAGCCTACTTGTAGGAACGTTTCGGCACAGCATATTTTACACATTGTATGTGATGGATATGTATACGATTTGTATATATATATATGTAAATAATATTTTTCTATTTTGCAGCCTTTTTACTTGTCAGATAGTAATAAATCATTAAAAAATAATTTATAGTTTCGTAATACTATTGTAAATATTTTAACCATGAAATTTGGAAAACATGCGAAATATGGCATTGTATGGTCCTGATCAGGTCCTGTACATTTGCCTGATCAGGACCTTAATAGAAAAAGCGTTTCAAGATATGCCAGGGCCTGATAAAGGGACGAGTCGAGACCTGATTTTTTTCACAGGCTTCATCATCAGGACCTGACTCCAGCCTTAATAATTTTTCACTCGGACAGTAGATAGTCACTGATTAATATAGTTGTATATTCTTTACTGGTAAACAGTAAGTCGACACTGATTTAGGGTATAACAATCTTTATAGTCGTCAGACATCATCGTTCAAATCTTGTTTTCATTCTTGGTAGTCATTCACCATGAATCATCATCACCCATCGGCAATAATACAGAATTGTTATTAATCAGAACTTTATTCTATGTAAAGTATTAAATAATGGATTAAATATTGTAGCTGATTTGATCAAATTTCCACAAAAGATTTTCTGGTACTAAATACTAATTTCGTGTATTCTGAATTGTTTGAAGCTCTAGAGAACAGCCTTGATGACCTAATTGACAGAAAAAACTTATTTGTTAGAAATGTACAAACAGTAAACCAGTTTAATAAATTGTATATTTTTCATAACTTCTAAACTAAAATGGTGTCACCCTTTAATGCTTCAAATCAATTAAATTTAATGAAGTGAAGGTTTATAGAATTTTCTAGTAAGCGTGCCATTTTAATGAGTTACATTTTCGGTTGAAACATCGTTAAAATTTCAAGTTCCATTTTGAGTGGCTTCAACGAAATGTTTAATTGAAGTGGATCGTTTGCCATAAGTGTCCGAAATTTAGTTACATATTATATTTTTGTCAATTTTTGTAAGGATTGTGCCAACCATAAACATATCTCTTGGCGTTCCATATGTATCAAATTTTTATTTTTTTTTTGTATGAAATTAAAAATAAAAAGAAATGTAGTTTTAAACGCCTTGAAGCGAATATTTTTTTATACAATCCGGGTACAATAAGGGTCAATGTTTTATCCATGGGTTGTGTTCTATTAGGCTTCCAAAATCATGTAGGATTTTGTTAAGCTTGTATGATGATTTTTTTTGCTCTACCTGGACTACCCTAACCGGTTATTATTATTTTATAATAACAGCAAAGTAACAATTGATAGTACAACGATGCAAAATCAACTGGTTATTCTAGAATATTTATTAATATTACATAGTTACTTTACCTGCTTCATTCACCCTTACAAAAAAATAATTCCAAAATGAAATGTCTATTCTAATAAGATCTATAAATAAATAGCTTTTAATTCAAACTTAAAGGAAGTTCCAGTGTTTTATTTAATGAACTTTTCATCGGGATTTAATCAGCTAAGGGAAAAATAAATGTTGATATTCCAGTGCTTTAGTGTTCTACAGCAAAAAATGGAAAAAGATTATCAATTTATGTTGTCGACAATATATCCAGTACCTCAACTTCAGGTTTTAAGAGATCACCTATATCATGTGCAAAAATGTCGTTTCAAGAAAAACGCTTTTCACAACAGTTTTTCACAGTCTTATTTTCTTTTATGGCCGCTAGGAGAGAATGCAAACTTTTGCAGCGATGTTCGGCTACCTGAATGCCAATGGGTTTTGGAATACTTTTCTTAATGTAACATAGAACACAATAAGTTATTAAAACATTGGTCCATTAGACTATCTTAGTTCAAAATATAAATATGGCGTCAAGAATATCTAAGCTTCAATATAATGGCTGGAGTTTTAAAAATATAAAGATGCCGGACTCAAAATGGCGACTAAAATGTATTGAGAAATGTATAAATATATATTTAGTACCTAAAATTGTAAAAACTTCATAGAATTGAACAAAACTTTCCATTTGAAGGTTTTTAGGAGTCTCATGTCAACTTCAGGCAATTAAAATTGGAGGATCGAATATGGCAAAAAAAGTGATCTGATTCGCTTGAAACTTGTTACTGTCGGGGTTTTCGAGGACGCTAAATATGAATCTGATGTGAATTGTATGATATTCAAAATGGCGACTGATATAACACATTTTATCGGTTTGGAATGATCCTTCCGACTTAGAGGTTTATGGGCTAGCTGATTATTAATGGGATATGGGTTTTTAAATATGTAATATGTTACAGATTTGATATATTTGTATGTTTAGCATTGTTGTATGCAAATATATACATTAAGCGATTATCCCTTTGCGTCATGATGGGTCTCTCAGAGACCCACTTACATTTTACCAGTTTTCTATTTTTTAAATTGAGTCCTTATCAATAAATATATAATTTCTTATTTCTATACGGTTGTCTAGACATAAGCAAGTGTAAAAAACAGTTGAATAGTTGTTAATTGTTAATAAACAATGCTATTGATAATTGACAAATAGTTAAAAATGGTACTAGTTTCAGAAAGAATGCAGTCTTTACTTGTAGATTAAGAGATTCAAGACGCCACTTTTTTTTAAGTACTTAGTACATTCGATACTATTAAAAAAAGTTATTTTAGAATTTTTCGCCATATTTTTTTTATAAATTAAATTTTATTCTTACAAAACGTAAAAAATCAATTTTTTCACAAAATTCAAAAGAAATATTGAATGAAAATTAATGAAACAATACATGGGTTTCTTTTACAATAAGTGTACTGATATGCGTAATAAAATTTTGTAAACTCAAGATGGCGAATCCAACATGGCGGATGAAATTAAAAAAAATCGATTCAATTGGCCAGAAACTTGTTGCTCTAACGTTTTCAGGGTCGGAGATTACAAATCTAAAATTCATTGCAATAAATTCAAAATGGCGGATCCAATATGGCGGTCGAATTTTTAAAAATCTAATGAAATTCGTTTATAACTCGTCACTCGTGGGTTTTCGGGGTCGCTGTTTACGAATATGACATCAGATTTTCAAAAATAAAAATGGCGGATCCAATATGGCGGAGGAATTTTTTGGATTGTTGGATTTTTATATTCGTGTTCATATGATCGCTAGTTATAAATTTTAAAGTTAAATTTTACGATTTAAAAATAAATCCAATAATGTGAAAATAATTTTAAAAAATATAAGATTTTACTACATTGCATTTTAAACATGTTTGCTACTATGTCAAAATCTAAAATACAATTACAATTTATAGATTGTTCACTATTATATAAGCACCTTGCTGCAGAAACCAGACATAGCGCAGAAAACAAATAGGGATTTTCAAGCGAATAACATCATTTTTAGAAAAAAATCATCCTCCATATTGGATCTGCCAGTTTAAATTTTTGAAAACGGATTTCAGATTCATATTTTAGCGATCCCAAAAACCCCCGAGTAAGTATTTTCAAGCGAATCAGCTCATTTTTTGAAAAAGTCGACCGCCAAATTACATCCGCCATTCTGAATTTTTGAAAACGAATTTCAAATTCGTAATCAGGGACCCTAAAAACCCTTTGGTGTACAGTGACTTTTAAATTTGCTGGAAAAGAAAAATATGCGACAGAAAGGGTTATTCTATTAGATGAAAAGTTTTTACGTTCTTCTCTTTTTTTAATATTTTAACTTCATGTCCAATTTTTGTACATTTAGCCCTTAAAAGATTAAATAGAAACTAAATCGCTTCAAGACATTTTGAGGATGTAGGAGTAATAAAGATATTGAACCTTTTTTTAATATTTTTCAAACTTTAAAAATATAATAAATTTCTTATTTCTATTAATTTTCTTTAGTTAATTATACGGAGAACGTAGTATACTAATTCATGCATAAAATTTAATTTCAATTTAGAACACAATGGAGCATTAAAACTTAACATTCGATGGACTATTCGATTATGCTGTGATTCATTAGTGCACATTCCAGCGAGATTCCCTTAAATCGCAGAAACCTATCGAGGATTCAAATGCGCCAAATGCAATTGAGTCGGTGATTCCCAGTCGACAGTCGATTTGCTGGGAACAAATGGCGGGAGATTCGAACCGCCATATTAGGCAGAAGCTCTCACGTCCCGTCCCACGATAATCTGCGACTCGTTATCGAGTGACTTGACGATGTTGGAACAATTCGAAGCGGTCCACTCTCATTCTCCATGCCTAGTCTATTCTGACCTTACGCCACGGAAAATCACGAACTGTATTGTCTTTATCACTTTGCATGTCGTTCCTTTGTTCGGAAAGAAATCCAATTAACCCGTGAATGAACGCGATATTTGCAATTTTCCCATCGGCAGCAAATATATTTCAACTTACGATTCTTCATTTGATCATTGTTTTCTACTCATATCTGCCTTAAAATAACATAATTTATATAAATGTGATGAAGCAATTTCTTTTTACTATATCATATTATTCATAATGTTCAAGTCTAACTGTCATAATAAGTAATTGTACAGTTAAGTCGACCGAAGCTCAGTTAGTAGTTGTCTATTTAATTCAACTTTCGACTTTAAACCGTTTCTAACTGAAATGCCCTAAATGTTACCTTTATTTCATCCGGTCCTTTCTTAAGGATAAACCATCCAATTATTCTGGAATTACTAATTTTGTTGAATTTTTTACTGATCTTTCGAAATCCAATCTTATATGTCGGAACTTTTTTTTCTCAAACAATAGTATTTTTAGCATGAATCCATGTAGGAATCGTGCAGTAACAGTACATCTGGTGGCGTAAATTGTTATGTTAAAAGTTAGGCCTATTAGTAAATAAAAAATGGAAAATTATGGATTCAAGATGGAAGCCTTCATGACTTATCTATCTGGGAAGCAAACTTTGGCTGCCCAGTTCATTTTTCTGAATGAATGTAGTTCTAACTTTGTATACAAATGTGTCTGGGATCACTAAATATAAAATGGTTGGAGGATTTCTTAAATTCATGGTTGCAGTTCCAATATGGCTGAAGAATGTTCAACAGATTAGTTGGATTTGATTGAAACTTGTTGCTTGGACATTTTTGGGTTCGTCGGTTAGGAATACGGCATTAGATCTCGATGCGGTAGTTTTCGAGGATATATTTTCAATATGGCGTGTAGAATTTCGTATAAATCTTTGTCTAATTTTCCTTGCCTAATAATCGATGAAAGCCTCTATCAGTCCTAACTAGTAATATAACTATTCCTGACCCAAACACGGGTTCATACTCAAAAATTCTGTTATTTGGCAAAGAAATTTAAAAATTAATGTTTATTTTACATGTAAACCATCATTACGATAAAATGGCGGCAGATAGCATTATTCTCAGACCGTACTTCGAAATTCATATCTGGTTGTTTCAGAACGATTTGATGGTTTCTTCCTTAAGAAAGAACCAGATGAAATAAAGGTAAAATTTTGGGCATTCCATGAAGAAAGAGTTAAATTGAATTATAGTCGACATGATGAAGATATATTGTATGTACTTATTTAATTTATAGACTAAACTACATAGAAGAACGATCCTAATGAGAAATTATAATATAGAACGACTTAGACCAAATACTTTTTTTAATGCATCATTCGTCGTGAATCGATGAAATGAATTTAATGAAAGTCATACAGGAAACCCGATTTATGACTCTGTTGACTTCAGTCAATAAGAGATTTGAATGTAAGAGATCGAATGTCTTGATCACAAAGTTATTAATAAGTTTAAATCAAGTAGGAACTCTAAGGGGGTTCTAACACCATCCACCGACAAAGTAGAGTGGTTTAAAGCAGCTTAAAATGACAACCAATTTATCAAAATTTTGTCATATTGAAGGTAATTCTAATTGTAACACAAGATCCCCGAAAAAATAAAACTTTATAATTTCCTAAGAATTTTCAATAATTTTTTTACTTACTTCCAACAATTTTTGTTCGATTCTTATTTAATTTTGTTGGAGTTTTTAGAAAAAGGAACGCCGTAAGCACTTCTATTTTAATCATTACTAGAATTTATATTGGCAAGATAAATTTCTGAACATCTGATTGGAATGCAGAATGAATTCTTCCAAACTATATGCTTTGAACTCCTTACAGTTCACCTTCGCTTTTTATTGGCATAACCAAATCATAATTGAACTAACCTAATAGTTTTATGCTGACGAGTCCAATTATTTAGTGCAAGTAATAAAATTCACTTTTGAACGTCGACAAATCATTAATTTTTTTAGACTACCTACGAATTCCGTTCACGTCATGGCAATTCACTACTAGAGAGCTACGACAGATTATTACAACCCACGACCAGATATTTTCATCCTGTATTTGAGATAGATCTAAAAAGATACGAAATATTACTAGCGATTCAAGGTTACTAATAATCTCCCGCTATTTTCGTCTCTGAGAAAACATCAGTTATCAGTGTTTGCACTGATTTACAAATCGATCCCGACCTTCACAGTAATAAGTCAATGTTATTAATGTCCATTCAAACCAGAAGCGCCTTGCGCGATCCACATTTCAGTTTATTGTTCGAATGCAAAAGAATAATGAATCGGTGCAATCGAAGAAAGGCATTGCGCAAGTTCATTATTATTCTTTATCGCGAAGCCGATTAATCTTTAGACCTCTGTCTGTTAAGCCGTTAGAGACGGAAAGGAACAATAACCTCCTGCTGCTACCTTTTAATTATGCTACACGAAAGTCTAGAACACGCGAGAAGGGAGCGAAGTGATCGTGATTAGCTATCGGGCATGCTTTGCCACTCGTATTATAGCTTCGATTCGATATTTATGAAAAGAACCGACGAGCCGTGAGTAACTAGTTGTGTCGTTATCGCACAAATTTTGATCCGAAATCGTGTTTGCGACGAGCTGGATCACGCGATTAATCAAACACCCTCGTGCTCGCTGGGGTATTGCTTCGATCGGCAAATTTTATCGATTCAACAGATAACGTAGAGTTCTTGTGCAAGAGTACCTTTTGAATACGTCATCTATACTCGTACTTATTAGGTCGTTACTTATTAAATTGATCGCGCCTACATGTTACTCAAGTCGACTACAAATAAAATTACGTAATCATTTTGATAGTAGTGAATATGCATCTAAAAGTTTCTTTTTTAAAATAAATCAGGTCAACACGTTTTCTTAAATTATTCTGGAATGTGGCCTGGTGGATGTATACCTCGTCTTCTAAATTTCATCCTAGGCACCATGATAGATAACACAGCCCCACAAAAAAAATGAAAGTCCGGATCAGGAGGTCAGACTATGTCTATAATATTTTTTTGGGTCGTAGAATCAGAATTCGAAGTCCATTTAACTCCATCACGTCAGGTTTTTGACATAACTTCAAAAAACCCTAGAATTCGACCCTAAAATGTTAAAATATTGAAAAATATTGGCTTGGAAGCCATTCCAGGTTTATGCTATGTTTTTGGGCTTGCTGAAACGATATTCGAAGCCCATTCAGCTCCATCCTATTAGGTTTTTGATGTAACCTAAAAAAAAAAGTAAAATATAAAGAAAAAGTCTGGTCTGTAAGGCATATCGCGTTCCCATTACAGTGGTCTCCGTCCTAATGCTTCTCTTGGTATTGCGTATTACCAGCCGAACGCATATTTCTTTCCCATCCTAATGCATATTTTGTTTGTGTAAGAATGTCTTTGGATGTATTCTGTACTAGGGGGGGAGTGAATGCATTAGGATGGAAGCGGCCATTTTGGTCGGAACAAAACGTACTTCCATTATTGTCTAGAACGATCCACTATACATCCCAGTAGTGCCCAGGACTAACCAGTAAACATGGTATACCTTCCAGATCAGACTTTTTCATTATTTTCATATTTTAGGGTAGATTTTTAGATCTTTTTTTGAAGTTATGTCAAGAACTTAACGTGATGGGGCTGAATGGGAATGGGATATGGTTTCCGCGACCCCGAAAACATAACGGAGATATGGCATGGACTTCCAAGCCCAAATCATTTTTTATTTTCATATTTTAACGTCGAATTATAAGATTTTTGAGGTTTTTTCAGGTTATGTCAAAAACCTGACGTGATGGTGTTAAACGGACTTCGGATACCAATTCAGGGACCCAAAAAACATATTATAGACATAGGCTGCCCTCCTGATCCGGACTTTCGTTTTTTTTTGTGGGACTGTGTAAATATCTAGGTGACCAATTGGAATATTGCTGGTTAATTACTGGTTGATCAGCTTCATTTTCAAATATTTATTATTCTACCAGACAAGTTAAAGCTCTCAATTCTGGTTAATTTAAACAGTTAATTATAAAAGTCAGTGTCATCCTCCTGCTAAACTGCTGCTGGACATAATCAGAAAACACCCTCATACACGGAGTTATCTGCCTAAGAAAATTAAATACTGCAGCACCATCGTTCTTTGTGAAGGACAATGCAATCAGTAACGTTAACGGACAATGCGGCACTTGAATGCTTATTGCCTTCGTTCATTATATTGCCGTAGACGAAGCAAGGCTATGCGCTCGTGCATTGCGTAGGGATGGCATCTTACGCCTCGACCTTCGGACAGTATGGAATGTATTGTCCCATACTGGGCTTCTAAGTACACTGTACGGCTCATAGTCTTGGACTTGCGCATTAGCTAGTAGGGACCACCGGTCGTGTACTACAAAGTGATAAAATACATCCGCCAATGAATGTTGCGCGGCGGCAGTGACTGAGGTTTACTACAGCCGACTAAACCTAACCATTGTTATTATTGAGGATTTTACGAGACTATGAGCTTCGTGGGATGACCCGCCCTGGGACACGAACCTCGTGAACCCGGTTCCATATTGTACGCGGTGAGAGTTTTCTCCTAGATCGAGCATTCGCTAATCGAGATGGTCGGGAACTCGAGAACACTCCGTTACTTACTTTCCATTTCCACGTTAGTTTACGATATTTTGCATACTATCTTGCAGGAAGTGGTTGGTGGAGCACTCCTTGATTTGTGGACTCTGAAGGGAATCTAAGATAGGACGATCTAGGTAAGAGAATTCACATTTGACAAATGAAAATGGTGGGATATATTAAAAATTACTTTAAAAAATGGTTAATTGTATTTACTGAATTATTAGTTGGCTTCACTAGGGTAGATAATTACATATAACACAAACGTCTAATTAGTTAGGTTTGCTACTTTGTCATAGTAAGTTGTAAATTTGGTTCCTCCCGTGCTAAATTTCTTAAATGTGTGCCTGATCCATGATTGATCTGCGATGGATCTACTTCTTCGAAAGTCTGTTTTTTTAAGAGGATTTCGCACTATTTGTGGAATTATAAGGGACTTAATTTTCGCATGCTTTGTATACAAAAATGTTTACCCATTTCTAAGAAATTCATTAAAAGATACCTTCATTATTACACAATTACATTTTTTATTTGTGCATTCTCATTTACTTCAGACATTTGTTTCATAATTATTAAATTTTCACGTCGATTTTACTTGTTTCACAAATTCGTTCATTTTTCTTTATTATGAACACCAACGAAGTATCTAGCAATTGTCATTGGTACTGACGATCATTCCTGTTACTTGGATGTCCAGGTGAATAAGTTTTATAAAAATTGTATAGAATTTTTATAAAGTTGCAATATAAAAACTGTATAAAACTTATATAAAGAAATGGTTCTATAAAATATTTGTAAAGTTAGTATATTTTTATAAGCATTTTATAAAATGTTATGAAATTAGAATCTACACTGCTTTTGACAAATACCGACTTCTGAAGATATCTCTATAAAAAGAAATTATGAATTAATTAGGAAATAAATCAGCAACAACAATACATATTTGCACAATTTGGAGGAAATATATTTTTTAACAAAATTGAATACAATTTGTATATCAACATACAAATGATGTATTGTTGTTTCTGAATTCAAATAGAAAAGAATGAATTGAAAATAGAATATAATATAGTCAACGGGTGTGGAAATATCCTGAAGGTGGTTTTGCATTTGGCGATATGCTTCGAGACCCGGCGCTGTCGATGAATTAAGAAGTCAGCTGAAATAATCCATTAAAATGCAATAATACCAAATGTTGGTGGATACTGACATCAAACAATTCGTCGATCATTCCTTAACTTCCATTTCTGCAAAATTCTGGTCCCTGAAAAACAGCGAACACAAAGAAGAAACAAATATTTATTATAATTTTTAGGTTATATGTAGTGCGATATATATTCTCTACAGTTTAGAAGTTCAAAAGAAACTATCCAAAATAAAAACAGGATGTACATAACAAGGTTACCATGGTGGTTACTAGGGTATGTTCGTATGTTGAATTTTAAAAAGAATGATTTTTTGACAGTTTGTCCTGTATACCTTTGCATTTTGCAACACACTGAATGTAACCTGAAAAGCATAATAAATACTTTCTTCTTTGTGTTCGCTGTTTTTCAGAGGGTCAAGAATTTCCTTAATTTCTCTCAAGGAATTGTTCGTGTTTTCGCAGAAATGGAACTTTAGGAATGATCGACGATTTAATGCCATCTTTCAGTGGAGATCATTGTTTAATGTCAGTATCTACCAATCTTTGGTACTGTTACCTCCAGGATATTTCCACATCCTTTGATTGTGATATCCAATTTTGAATTCATGCAGAGATCTTTTCGATTTCAATTCAGAAACAACAATACATAATTTGTAAAATTTGTATGTTGATATACAAATTGTATTCAATTTTGTTAAAAAAATTTCCTCCAAATTGTACAAATATGTATTGTTGCTGATTTATTTTCTAATTAATTCATAATTTCTTTTTATAGAAATATCTTCAGAAGTCGGTATTTGTCAAAAGCAGTGTAGATTCTAATTTCATAACATTTTATAAAATGCTTATAAAAATATACTAACATCATAAATATTTTATAGAGCCATTTCTTCATATAAGTTTTATTCAGTTTTTATATGGCAACTTTATAAAAGTTTTATACAATTTTTATAAAACTTTTTCACCTGGGTGAATAAATAAAGTACCGGTTCAGGTCAAATTATTGCTCTTACGTCTTGCTCATTTCAGTTATCCCAGCAAAGTATATTTTTCGTCATATTTGGATCAAAATGTCGACAATATTTTCTCCTGGCTGTTAATATCTGACGTCACTCAATTTCCTTTCATGTAATTATAACGACACCTCTCGATAACGAATGTCGAGACAGGTCAATGGAATTGAGAAGACAAGTCAGATTCAATGAAGGGGAGATTATGGATAATTTGGAGGAACAAAGGAAGCGAAATGAATGGCGGAAACAATGTAACCGCACGGATGAGACGTTTGATAGAATAACTTTCCCGGGCCATTTGTAGTTGCTATCTTGCAGACAAGAAGTTCGACAATCAATTTCCTTCCATTTTTACAGGTTCTCTTTTGTTGGTAGTGGAAGTGTTTTCTGAGAATAGAAATTAATATAATTAATTCTAGCCCAGTACGTACACTTAGAGACTTTGCTTATTACAGATTACTTATTAAATATAAGAGTTTCCAAATTTGGGGTTTACATACTTTTCTAATTTTATTTATTATGGTCAGAATTTTATCACAAACATTAAGTTATTTATGTAAAAGTATTAAAAAATATTCGAATAGAACAAATAATTTGTTGAGTTCATAGGAAAGAAGTAATATACACTTGTTATGGACTTGAAGCTTTGAAACAAAATATTCGTCTGTAAAATTTGAAGGAAATGTGCATTTTTGTATTCTGACTATAAAGTCAGACATTTTGCGAAAATTTATTTCAGATTACATATCTGAATGAATATTTTTATTATCGAAAAAAAAATGAGGACAGAACTCGTGAGATTCAATTTGATGCAAGTTGAACCCGGGACCTCTTCATGATTGGCTGAATGCTTTTCCAGTTTGCAATCTGCGCTCAAGGCATTCGAATAAAAATCTTTAAAAAATACAGTTTTACAGTTTTCCACCATCATTCGCTCATTATAAGGACATTTATCTCTCCATTAAACCTCAATGTATTACATTTTATGGCACTTTTTTTAGTTTCTCATGTTAATCTGTCAATATTTTTGTAACCTTCGTGGTTATAAATATTGTAACTGCAAGCAGGGATGCTATGAAGATAGCCGGGAAGAGAAATATAAGAAAAATCTTTTTTTAGAGAGATCCCTTAAATTAATGTTTGACAACTATATTACAACTAAATTAAAATTAAATATACTTCCTTTACAGTTTTCTGAATTTTTTACGTAATTGCTAAGCAGCTCTGCCAACTCTAGTTTGGGCGTAATTTATAAAATGAGTCCTCAAAATCATATTTTAAATATATTATGAATACTTCTATTTAGTATTATGACCATTTTCGTTTCGATTCGGGGGTATATTATTAGTGCATTGATCAAATATATGTCTGGGGTCTACGGGGTTTCAAATTCTGCATCATCGCGATTATCTTCCTTGATTCGAGTATTGACATTGCAGTTTGCTCAGAAATTACAAACCCAATCGGTGCTATTGAATATGATGTCCTTTTTGTTATGATATTAATATAATAGTAAGGTACTAAATTACGATACTTTTGGGCATTGCAAAGATCTTTAAAAAAGTATCTATTTTATTTCGTTCATAGCAGTGACTCTTCAAATATTGAATTTTTATATAGGATGTTTTTAACAAATTCGTACTTTTGTAATTTTTCGAAAGTTTTAAAAAATATTTTCATATTAGTTTTAATATATTGAATTCGAGATCACCAGATTTTAGTATAAAAAATCTTAGTAACATCGGCTACTTCCTAACTTCTCAAAATGTCCCAATAGATCCTTAACGGCTTTTTATACTTAAAAAATGTCTTTTACCAGATATTGAAATTTCAATACCTCGTAACCGAGATTCTGTTACATATAGGACAACAAAAAAAATTGTACAGTTTAAAAGACAAAGATTTTTAAAACATCTTGTAGCCTGTATAAGTATACCTTTTAGCGGTTAAAGGACACGTATTTTTGTTAGTATTAACGAGTTAATTTTTAGATGTAGGAAAAATTATTACCTGCTATAAATCAGATAACAAACCATTGTAGCAAAAATATCGAATCCGTTTCTAACCTATAACCAGATAACCAGATACATAACTTCAGTCAACATCTGCTAAGTTTTCAATTGTTGTAAAATTATTGAAATTATTTCGTTAGATATTGTGCACATTCATTTTCGGAACTTAAATTTGAATCAAATTTACACTTTATGTTTGGTAAATTATGGTGGTAAATGATAAGAATAACGCGATTTTTGAATATTTTGATGGGCTTGCTTACGTATCAAAAGGAAATATTAATGTAGCGGTGATTTTTTTATATATAAAAGTTTGTATCGATTCCCAACTTTATTCATTACATAACATTTTATGCATTTGCAAGATTTTTTTCGATCTTTGAAGCAACACTACGTATGTAGGTTAGAAATGCAAGAATTACGACCCGGGTGATATATTCATATTGGGTCGTATGCAGAGACGAACCTACTACAAACAAGAGCTTGGTACTTTTTCGCAAGTGTTGTTCAGGACGTTTTTTGTTACCTGCATTAAAAAAACGCTACCCTTTATCAATTGAAGGTGTAAAACATGAGAGCCCACGAGCATAACAGATTATTTGACTAAGTTTTTAAAAATTATTGGAGTTTAACTGCGCCGTAAACGAAAAAGAATGAACTTTTAGTTGATTTTTAATTTACTTTTAGCAAAACTGCATTTTTAGTTGACTTAAAGTCTTTCGGGTCATAATTGCAGGTTATTAAATTTCTTTGAGGACCATTGAAATTGCTGAGTAGTTAAATTTAGTAAAATTGACTGAAAATGTCAGTGGATATTTTGTTAATGGAAGTATTTTTGTGTTGCCTTTTCATCATATTAGAATTTGCCTCTTTGAGTTTATTGCAGAATATCGCATTTGTTGATCTGCAATCGTTCGGAATACTGGGTAAGTATTTACGACAATCGAACTACTAATTAATGTAGCAAAATTAACAATATCAACAGAGTTGATCTATATAATTTGTTTAATTACTTTCCTTTCAACTTCCCATAGTAGTTGAATTTCTCATGTAGATTTTTTTCAGTGTATTCGACATATTTCAATTTACTATATCCGAATTTAGTATACTCGAAGTTTCATATAAAAAAGTTATGTCAAAATATGTAATGCATTGTCCTCCTATCGGCAGAAATAGCTTTGAATAATAAGATTTATTCCAGTCCCATATTTTTTATAAAGATCGACCATTTTAAATTCGGAAATTTTATTCTAGTCCTCAGGGGTACACAACATTTTGCACATTTATGCAAATTACTGCCGAAAGAACTGCCATGTTGTCCGCATCATTTTTAATGGCATTCAATTATCCAGTTCACGATTGGAATTCAGTTTATCTTACTTGAAGGTCGATACAAAAGAATAACAAATTCTTAAATTTGTTAGAAATCAAATTTGTTTAAATACAGCGCATAGGTTTGTGCTTTTGAAGCTGGCTTCTTTTTGTTATATCTTGAAAGTCTGTCAATGGCCTTAAATTAAAACCTGAAGAATGAGAATTATTTAAAAGATACACTGTAAAAATGCAACCAAAAAAACTTCCAGTACATATACATTAATTCTCCACAATGCATATCTATATATACATAATACTGAGATATGTGAGATTAGAAATGTTAACGTACTGTACATTAAATGTATATTAAATTTCATGATTTTTTAAAGAGTGTAGCTAGGTTCGGTAAATGTAAAAGTTATCTTGAAAATGATATACAATTAAGCTCATCTAAGAAGTTACATTTTCGTGTCAAATGTTGTGTTGACAAATCTGAGACTAAATCCAGATTTGACGTCGTTGCAATAACTTTGTTGAATTGCAAATGCAATTTTGTTGGAAACGCAATTTTAACACGTACACTTGTAACTTCGAATTTTTTAATGTAGTCCTCGGCGTACCTCTTCATTCAAAAGTTACACTCATTGCAAAAACGGATGCACTTCAAAACCCCGACAAATCATAAAACAGACACTAAAAATCCCGACATTCAAAATGCAGATATTTTAAAAAACAGACATTCCAAAAAACAGATATTCAAAAACCAGACATTCCAAAAAGAAATATTCAAAAACCAGTCATTTTAAGATGCAGACATATTTTTTGGTAATCTGTTTTTTGAAATGTCTGGTTTTTTAATGTTTGGTTTTGATATGTCTTTTTTTTTAAATGTCTGCTTTTTGAATGTCGGAATGTTGAAGTGTCTGTTTTGTAATTTGTCGGGTTTTTGAGATGCACCCGCAAAAACAGTACATTGTGTACTACTTTCTCATAGGAGAGCTTTCTATTATATTCCAAGATATGTTTATTTTGCGCCCTAGGGAGAGAAACTGCTATTTTGCATCCGCAATGTAGGGAGCAAAATAGCATTTTGCACTTCGAATGTGAGAAAGTATTATTCTTACGGAATGTGTGGCTTATTTGGCCATAAATAACCTAAAATTCAACTCTCATTATATTGTTATAACGGTCAGATAAATAAAAATCCAAAATATTGCATTTTATAGTATTATTTTTGAACGTTTCAGGCTCTTGCAGGCTATCTTCAGGACTAATTTAATTAATTAATTCTGTAATTCTGTAATTAATGTTTACAGAAATATTGTTTTTATACAATGTAAATGCTTAATCTTTATTTTTTCCAGAATTCATATTCTTGAGATGCAGTCAATTAATTTATTACTCAATATTGCAAAGGGTCCAGGACTAAAATGACAGCAGCATGCACTGATAACTTTAGTTAATAGTTAAAATACATTTCTTAATAATTATTAACATTTGTTAACAATAAAACACGTGTCTTAACTATTAAGAGATGTATTTGACCTATTAACTAAAGTTGTTTTCTGTTAATAAATGGTTTCTTCCAGCGTATTTAAATCAGCCTTCTTTACGACAAATAAATCTTTTTATCAGTGTGGCAAATGTACAATACGTAATAGTTGTACTCGAAAACGTACCACAATTTAATAGTTAAATTAAATTCTATGAAACAATTGCGTTCTTATCCTAGCAATCATTATTTTAACCATTTTTTTTTATTCAAACAACAATCCGAGTTACTTATTTATCGGAAGTCCGGATTTTTAGGCTAACAAGTATTTAATAATCGTAACAAATCCTTTTTGTCTGCGTAATTGCTTACTTTTCACTCCAGAACATATAGGGTATTTAGGTGTCAAAGGATTAAATATTATTATTAGTTCCTGAATTTAAATTTTTAAATCCACGTCACTTTTCTTTGGTTTAATTTATTAAAGCCTACATAAACTGTGACTAATTTGCTGTCCCATCCTTCAATCCCACTGAAACATTACTTTTAATCACTGGTAATGACAAGTGCCCGTCTGGATAAAACAGAGGATCAGTCGTATAGTCCCGTTTTCACGCGTCGCTCGGACTTAATTCTAAGCCGATATTTCACCGGATACATGCCTGACTTTGCAACGTATTAAGCCCGTTTCTTTAGCCATCACTTCGTTACGCGGCGCATAATATCGTTTGTGGTCCTGAAACGGGAGGCGAAGTTATAAAGTTTACGAAGAAAAAAGGTTAAAATAGAGCAAGAAGAGCGGATGGTGGAAAGAAAAGTGAGAGACGTGTGTATAAAAAACGACGAATACCGTGCTAAAAATATGCAGAAAGCAGATGGATAAAAACAAGTTTGAGGGATGGAAGAAGGGCGTGTAATGGAGAAAGGCAATACAGTTTTTCAAAATTCGTTGGAAGTACTTTTTCATCTAAAATGCTGTTTTTAATATATCTCTATGTAATTTAATTATTTTGTTTATTATTTTAAAGATTTAATTTCTTAAACTTTTTAACACTCCGCCCAATCACCAATACACGAGAATTTTTCTGGTTAAAAGTCCCATACTGTCTAGTTCTAACGGGATATACTTGCAATATGTGCAAAAGTGACATAATATTATTGAAAATTATCTTACAGTATGGGACTTTCTAGTGTAAGTATGGCACAGTTTCAATGCCAGTGTGGACATTTTTAACATCAGTATGGCACTTTTGCGCATATTGCAAGTATAGATCTATACTTCTAAAAAATTCTCTCAGTGTACCTTTTAATAGTTGTGGTTACAAACATGTTTTGTTTTGAATAATTGCATAGGGTTCTCCTTATTAGTATAGATTAAAAACGGAACAGACAACATAATCGGCATGTTAATGTGTATTTATGCAAGTTTTCACGACTGTGAAATGTTTTATTCGCTGTGGACTCGTATACACTCACACAGCACACTGTCCTGAGGACGTCCTATTAACGTCCTCAAGGCGTCCTGTGTCCTGATGATGTCCTGTGGACGTTAACAGGATGGTAAAAGCGGACATTTGGACGTCCTGAGGAGCTCTTGAGGACGTCCCTAGAACAGTGTGCTGTGTGGGCAGATATTGAATAAATAAAACTAATAACCATCTTCATATTCTTATGGACCTATATCGTCTGTATTTTTGCTAATCTCGTTAAGTACTTTTCCTGATTGATTACAGTAAATACTTTATACATGGTACTCATCAGCAAAACCAACCATAAACAGGTCTTATTATCTAAAGATGGTAAACTTAACTATTGTAGATGTCTAGGTCATGTTTAACTAATTGAGGCAATAAAACTGCCCAGTTTTCTGGTTTATCTTTGTAAATAGATATTTTACATGACGTTTTATAACAGTTAAAATTGAATCTGTAAATTTGCGCTTTCGTCAACACCGTGATATACATAATAAAACGTGGAAAGTACTTATAATACTTCATCAGTATTGTCAAGAATAACGATTTTGCATAGTCATTATTTCCAAATAAGTCGGGATTCAGGTCACAGTGAAAGGATGTAACAAAATTAAAAGCAAGAGATGATATACCCGATAACTCCCGACAAGTCCTTGCAAAGAAAACAGGTCCTGAAATTCAAGCGGAAAAGGTAAAGTCTGAATAATGTGTTCCGCTCAATAAATTAACAACATAATTTAAAAAATTTAATTTTCATGTCCAATCGGAATACTCTCAATAATGTAAATGAAATTGCTACTGTGCTTACGGCTTAAATATTGAAAACAAACTCCTCGTCCTTGTGTCGCTAAGAGATATAGATTTTCTTTCTTCTGTGTTTGCAGCAGAAATAAAAAAAGAGTAAAATCAAATGCCGGAAAGTAAAAGTGCGATCAAGCAATAAAACAAATTTCAAACTCCAAGAAGAGTTCCAAACATTTCAAAATTGCGTTTAACTACTTTCTCTGCTTCCTCCGCTTGTACTCTCGTTTTCTTTCTTTTACATCGACTTTCTCTTTCCTATACTCTTTTTTTCTCGTTATGGTCCGCGATTCAAGCAGCAAACTTCCCGGTACAACACGAAGAAATAAGGAAATGTTGATACTGTAGTAAACGTAGATGGAACAGGAGGTTATTTATTACCAAGCGCGCACCTAGAAACCCGTTCGAGAATTTCGGCAGCGGGTGGTCCACAATACATTTTCCAAAATGTCTCCAGTCCCATTGTGTACAACTTGTATCAGATTATACTTCCTTGTCCAATTTTTATTGTTGTCCACGAAACAATTAGAAGCTCGACATATCACATTTGTTTAATGTGCTTTTAATTATCTTCACAAAACAAACAAAAAAACTTGTCATGTTTTTCCGGTCTTACTTAAATACAATAATAACATAACCGCTGCTATAACTGTGGCAATTGTCCCTGTAAGATCGACAAAGTACATAGAATTATATTATTATACGCATTTTTCCAAAAAAGGCTTAATAAATAGTCGGCGACATTATTAATTCATACATGATATTCGTTGCATCTTTTTACATCATTCCTAAATCAAATATTACACAAGTATTACCAGATCAAAGCATCAGATTTTCAAAATTCGAAACGAGTTTAAGATGGCGAATCGACGTGTAAGAAGATACTCTAAGAACATGAGATCGTTAGACCAGGAAAGGATCCAAATCGAACTGAAAGTTACGTAAATACTCCTAACAATATCTTTCATCGTTCCAACTATTTGCAGAGAGTAAGACTTCAGATTTCAGAAAATGGTTGTAATTTGACAATATTTTTTACATAGAACTAGCGTGTTTTTCGTTGTTTTGATGTACATGTTTATGGACGTTTATAAATATATTCTGTAGGTGATCAAGAATAAGTTAAAAAATAGATAATTTATTGTCAATGGGATCAACACTTTTAGATCCACCATGTCGAATTTTGAAAACCAGATGCCTACAAGTGCCAATTTCAAGACTATTAAATTATTTATTTCATTTTTGTCCGTGATCTTCGATGCACCATTTGGCCTTTCAAAATTGGATATGGGATTCTTAAACAATGATCATGAAAACCTTCCATCAGCTTCACATTATTTGCATAACATCTGTCATGCATTTTTGGGTAGTTAATTTGATAATGATTGGTGCCTGGTTAAAAAAGAAAAGAATGTGACTGGTTAAAAAAGAAAAGAATGTTTTCCAATCCTTTAGCCCAGGGTTATTAGAGTTTCTTATGATGCACCAGAATAAGTGCACCAAAGCCCATTTCTGTCCCATTTGTGTAAAATATATGATTTTTTCCTTTCTTTTCCGACTCCTTTTTCTCTATAAAAATATTGACAAATCTGAAATTTTGTATACTTTTTGTCAAACCTGTTCCGAATGCTGCTCAAAAATTCTAATTAAAAAATGGACCATCCGATTATATATTTAACCAGTGCATTTCATATTCTTGGGAATTCCAAAAGTAAAATTGGGCCTGGTTGAACAGAATTTGACCATTCTAAGTTAAATTATTGAATTTTTTATGCGAAAGTTTTTTTTTTGCAAAAATGTGGTAAAGAAAAAACTAATGGGAAAAAACTGGATTTTTCCTACTTAAAAGTAATGTTAAATTTCAACCGCATGGTGGAAGTAGAAGAAATTATTTTACAGAAATGGGTTTTGGAACACTTATTCTCGTACAGAATAAGAAACACATCTGACCCGGAGCTAAATGATTGGAGAACTTTGGTGTTTTTTGAACCACCCTATGGCACGTGTCGTTTATTATTATAAACAAATAAATCGAATAAATAAAAAAATGCGCAGCAAAATGAATTTTTAATTAACTGACGAATGTAAACATTGAATTTCAAAGCTCCGTGCTAATATATTAGCCACCGGAAACCAGTTGAATATTGGAGTTTTTAAAACAAAATAATGCATTTGCGCCCGGCTTTTTAAAATCCAATGCAAGTGGGAGTTAAAAGTGCTTAAAATTGCATTTATTACTCTGGGTGTTTTGAGGTTGCTGATGACGAATCTGAACTCATATTTTGAAAATTCAACATGGAGGAATGAATATGTCTGATCAAAAATGTAAAAAATTACCTGATCGAGACGAAACTAGGTATTAGGGGGTTTTTGAATATGAACTCAGATTCGTAATCAGCATTTCCAAAAAACCTTAAGTATCCAGTTTCATCTCGATCAGGTATGTTTTCCCCTTTTTTGGCTGCTATCTTGAACCGCCATTTGAAATTGTCAAAATCTGAGTTCGGATTCGTAATCAACGATCCCAGAAACCCTCGAGTACCCAGTTTCATGAAAAATGTGTGCCGAAAGGTGTTAAAGAAATTAACAGGAGAACACAAGAAACTTATAATGACAATAGCTAATTCAGTTAAATTATTTACTTATGTTTCACTTACTTAGTTGTAAAAAATTATCCATTAATATATTCACATTCTATCAAGAAGGTGAATTTTCCGAGTAGAATTTGCACGGTTGGACCCAAATAAAAACAGGGTTCTACCTAAATTTCAGCCTAGGCCAGGACGGTTAGAAAATTAACCAGAATCGGAATAAGGGATTAGCTGTGATCTAGCAGGGTTACCTCGATTGAAAAACGGTCAACTGCTTCGTTCAGAACAGAAATTAAAATAATACACGCTTAGTTCGCTTTGTTACCACTAGGAATGAACACAGTTTTGCTTCGTACTTATTACAGAAATGGGTTTGAATATGAAACTTAGGAAGGGTTGTTTTTATATTGCAATATCATGCATCGAAAATTATATGGCTACTGAGGTTTGCTAAATAAAATCTATGCAATTCATTCTGGAAGTTACGGAAAATACTCTTTTGAAAAGAAAACAATAAAAAATTTAATTTCTTAAACATACATCAATAGAAATAGAAGAAAGTAAAACGATCTTACATATAGTTCAGAGAATTGGTTCAAACTTATGTAATCTGACTGGGATTCGGCCGGACTAATCGGATTGGATAGTAAGTGAGGCAAGGTCGATTGTTTTCCTATCACGTAGACCGATTCGGGCCCGAATTCAAGTAGGGTAACCCTGATAATCTCCAACGTATCCCAGTCCTAATTTCCACACTGGTCCTGCATCAGAGTAAAAAATAACTAATTTTAGTTTCGTCACTAACGACTATTTCCGTATTCCCATTGTTCTACCCAAAACAGCCTGAATTGGGCTCTATTAAAAAATTCTACCATAACCAAGAATCCCATCAGATGAGAAATAAAAGTCGGATTACATGCAGACTCCATATTCTTCGCGCGAATCGCCGGCGGATAAAATAAAACTAATTATGAATAAAACATGGCGCAATTCGCGATTAGCATTTTTCTTTGGCGCGGCACTTGCAATATAATCGCGATGGGACACGCGAGGTTCGCCGGATTTTGTGGCAATGCGGCGCCATGCCAATGTCACGGGGTCATGTGCGAATCCTCCTTCCCTCTTACTCTGGATCAGAGATCGCCACTTCACCAAATATGGTTACGAGTGCGTTTGGGAGAACCACGCCGAATGAAATAAAGATGCTGCAGATTGTCCGGACGCGATTGCATGTCGCTCGTTTTCATTTTCTGACGTTTGCTTTTTGCATTGGTCGATGACAACCGAGTAATCTTGGGTTTTTTGAAAATGATGATTACTTCAGGCGATATTTCACAACAATAAATTAGAGTGACCCAATGTTTGCAAGAATGGAACGAAAATTATCAATTTGGCGAAATCCTCTAATGGACATCAGCTTAAAAGGGAAATGACAGGTAGAATTTTCGAATTTCGAAATATGTTGATTAACAATTGTCTAGATTATTATTACTTCAATTGCCACATTTAGCTATGTGTAGGACATGATTTATACAACGTGTTTAAACGTTATCACGTAATAAAATAATTAAATTCGATATTACATTATGTTCATGATACTCTAACCGAATTGATCAGATTTCCAAATTTATAAGAATGTCGAAAAATGGCTCAATACGACATTTATAATATTCGAAATTCATTTAACTCTGCACGAAGAAAAATGTTGTTGGAAATTTTGCCATTGACTTACAGAATAAAAATAATTGCCAGTTTTTCTGATAAAAATCCCTAATTTTTCTATTCCGACAGTAAAAATTACAATAAATTCTAGTATTTTTTTCCAGAAAAAATGACGATTCTCTACATCCTACAAGTCTGTCACAAAATTACCATCTGACATCTTTTCCGTCTGCAAACAATATAATAATAAATAATTTACATTACATTTTCCTTTGACAAGCTCTTCTTCTTCTAAAAAGGCATTTTCTGGTCATTAACACCGTTGATGCACTTGAAACGTTAGGATCAAACTAACTAGACTCATTTTGTGTAAGTACAATCTTGTCGGATAAGTTCTGCTTAATAGTCGTTCAGTTATATAGTCCTAACTTGGAGGAGTACAGATGTTCAAAGGCTTGTCGTATTTGTACTTTAGACGTGCAATTACAGCACGTCATTGGTGCGTGTTTGATACCATCCTTATTTAATTATTTCATCAGTCATTCGTTACTTTTTATAGACCCATAGTATTTTCATAATTATTTTAATAAACTTCTGAATTAAACCAACGAAATCCAAAGTTCTATAGAATGACGTAAAGAGAGGAAGTCGAAAGAGTTAAATAAATAAGAAATATGTAGAAATAAGGTAATTTGCACTAATAACAGAATTTATAACGTGAAAAGTGCTAGTTTATTCAAAATATTATATGCATAATTCAAAATTATAAATAGTGAAATATAATAATAATATCCGTTATGAATTTATAATAATCAACGCGTAAGAAGAATTAGTGCACTAATAGCACACTTTATTCCATCCATATTCCTAGAATATTCCATTGGAACATTGGGAATATTCCAAAGTAATATTCCATCCACATTCCTTTGGATTATTCCAGAAACATTAATCTGCATTAGAAATATTATAAACAATATAAGTTTTGTTAAAATATTTCAAAAACTATCAAATAATATAGACGAAATAAATGAATATAATTTTTTAAGCTGATTTCAGAATATTTCATTGACGTGTCACAATTATTAAATGATGTCATCAAAATCTAGTAGGTAATTGTAAAATATATATGTTGGTGACTTTATAAATTGTTTAAAAAAAAGGAGAACGACGAGCTTGATTTTAAATCCTCGATACAACTTCGAATCTCGAACGGGAGTTTCTGATATTTCATCCGTTTTTCGTCTTCTTTGCTGAAGATGTTTGTCTCTGCTGGTGCAGAAAACTCGATGATGAAGATGGATTTGTCATTGAAGTCTAGAAGGGCGATGTCAATTATTATTATTGTTTTAAAATTTTCTACTCAATTTATATAAAGTTCACCTGCATTTCCGACTAACAAATTCTAAATATATGATGAAAAATGACTAAGATGAATAAGGAGATTATATTTTAGTTCATTCAGATTATTTCGAATCTACCTTAATCGACATTAATCAACTTTGATCTATTGACAATATAAAATACGATTTAAATTTTGTAGAAATTAATGCAGTTTATTATAATCATTATTGACCTAATCATTTAAATTTAGATTTGAATTAGGTTTTATATTTTTGCCATATCAAAGATCATATTAGTTGATTATATTCGATCCAAGTAGATCCGACAAAGTCTCTAACATTAGGTGAAATTTGATCATATTCTTACTTATTTTTTTTACTCGACGGTTTTCGTGAAATCATTTAAAAATTGTGATACCTCAATGACATTTTCTGAAGTCATCACAAAAAATAATATTCATTTATTTCGCATTATTATTTCCTCTACATTAATTGATAGAGCTTTTAAAATATGAAAATAAAATGTTGAATCTGTAATGCTTAATAATATTTATCATCCGGAATATTTCAATGTTCCTGGAATATTACTGTGGAATATTCCCAATGTTCCCGAGGAATATTCCGGGAATATGGATGGAATAAAGTGTGACATTAGGGTACGGTTCTGTACATATTAATTAATACTGTTTTCTAACTGTTAAGGTATCTAAAGCCTTCTTTGAAATGTAAAATCAGATGATTTATTTATTTAAATCTAGATGAACAAAAAAGAAATAGTTGGCTTTACTATTTCAGCAGTAGGCTTGACGGGTGCACCTCAATAAGCAGACAAATCACAAAACAGATACTTCAAAAACTCGACTTTCAAAAACCAAACATTTCAAAAAACAGACACTCAAAAACCAGATATTTAAAAAAACAGACATTTCAAGAACCCTTAATAACGTTAATTTTCGCTCCAATAGTGGTTTTATTTGTTAGTAATACTTTTACTATCAAATTTAAGTTGGCAGCACGTAAACAATAAATGATGTATTCAATGCAACAAATGTCGCTTTCTTGCATCAAGGCGATGATATGATTATTTGAAATTTCATCAAATTTTCGTCCAAACTTTCATTTGATTGTTATTTGAATGAAATCGTGCTATATCTACAGAATAAACATATAGGTCCCGTCAATATATTTTCCTACAGAATCGAATGCTTTTCCAATTTTTAATCCTGTCATCCTAGTTAGCAAGTTCTGCCATTTGAAATTGGTATCTACGACCTCAAATTTAAATAAATGTCATAAAAATCTCGACGTGTCTCGTTTAATCTCGCAAATATAAAATTTTACTTTAATCATAAATGTCACATACACCCGCACCGACATCAAATATTACCTACCCTTTGGAATCTGCGATAAATTCACTTGCACGTGGGATAACCCAATTTGTCGCGTAACATTCGATTACTTAATCGAAGACAGTAAATCGGATTTTGATGTCGAATAGGAACCGAAGAAGGAAGGAATGGTGCAATGTTAATTAACTCACCTCAGAGTCGCGTACAATTAATTGAACATATCGATGGTATATTTCCGATGCTGTGCTGCTTGGCACACACGAGCTTTTAATTGACAATGTAATGCGATAGGAATCTGGCTCCATTGCAAGTGAGATGCAAAAAAGGCTTTACTTGATCGGTGTTAGGACTTTGGCTCGTTATTGCCATGCGGGTGTAATTAGCCTCCGACGCCTTTATCTCGTATGTGGCGTCAGGTGTCGCGAGACTAAAAAAGCTGAGATTATTTTACCTTCAATCTAGATACATGTTGTGAGAAGTTATCCACTTAACGAATTTAATCTTTCTCTGACACTTGCAAAAATATATCTCGTACTACATGATTGAAACCTTCCTGTGAATGCAACAGAAATACTCTGGTAGGTTATAAAAATGAGATTGTCACTTTAATGTAATGTGATCGGTCGTTTTCCAAGATTTCATGCAGTCAAGTGATTTTTAAATCGATTATTTACTCCTACAACAGCGGTGTATTCCCGGTATTGAATTCACTCAGCTCTATCAATGTTACGGTAAAAGTGAGGTTGGAATCAGGTCGGACACTCATTGCATCAAAGTACATACTTCTATTTCCGTCGGCCAAGTTATCGACAGACATTTGTAGTAAAAAAGTGAAGAAGAGCTTTAAAAATCTGATTTAAAAGCTCACCGATTGGTGGCGCTCACACGTTAATTATTCTCGCAAGTGGTAAAATCCGGTTAATTCCGTAGTTTCTTTTTTGAGACGATTCCGGACTATCTGTGGATTTATACAGGACTTAATTTTCGTCTGTCTCTTTCGACAATTCTGTTTCGTGTGCATAACTTCTTGTATAACGTCTGTTATTAACCAAAACGTAACAAGAGTTAAAACTTATTAAGTGATTTCGAAACGTCCACACGAGACAAAAATACAAACATGAAGAGAAAATGTTTAGGATAAAATATTCAAATCAAACTACTATCAACCATTTGACAAGTACAGAAAGGTGACAAAAGGAATACCATGGATTTTTTAAGGCAACCACTATATACATTTTGTTTATAAATTCTCTCCAGAGCTTTCATCGTATCATTGAAGTAAAGGTATTCCGAGAAAGACTAAGTGAACAAGAAATAATGACCGTCCTGATGATACTATCTTAAGGATATAAACGGCACAGAAAAATATATTCTCTTTAAAATGACCGTTTCCTTTTTTGGCATCAAGGATGTAAAATAATTTCAGTTTTGTTTATATCCTTACAGATTTATTTCCCGAAACTTAGACTTTCTGTGGTATGCTATTACATTTATTTTTCAGTAATATTTCAAGAAAAATTTGATCATTTCAATGGGACGAGTTTCATAGCTTTTATTAGCCATCATTTTTGAATTCATAAATACCTTTAATATGAATAGTTTATTTAAAAAATGCATGATCCCGAGAAATCGCTTACTTCAAAATGATATTTCCTCTTATAATTGACCTCCCAGGTCCTAGAAATAATATGGCGAAATTAAGGGCAATTTCTGACTGTTTGCTGGTTTACAATTTGTCATTTTTTGTTAAAATTGTCGTAGTTGATTATTGTTTGTGTGGAATACATTGACTTCTGATCATGTTAGAAGTACATTAATCTTCAGTGTGCAAAAACTTACTCCTATTAGCGTTTAAAATAAAGTTCTTAAAGTTTTATTCGACAATTTTATACTTTAAAAATACAGCGTGCATATTGAGCTTTAAAAACATAAACAACAATTTGTTTTTAATCAAATTCCATCTACAATAAAACAATTTTGTCTAATGTCTAAAAATGTTCATAATGTATAAAAATAGAAAACCAGAATATTACTTTAAAAACTGTTCCCTTTTGAAACTTAAACTGATTTCTAGTACAATAATTCACACCATCAAGTTTATAAATAATATGGGGTTTACGAGTAATCCACGATTCTATCAACTAATCATAATTGATCTGGTGAATGCCTTCGGGTAGTCTATATTTAATCCTTTGTGCACGCGATACTCTCAAATAAAAATACAATATCTAACATTAAACGATGATGATTTATCTGCTCCATACAAAAATACCTCTTTAAACGATTACGTTACTCATATAGAAGTGGAAAAATATAAGAATGGGTAAAAATTTTTAGCGATTATTTAGTTAGTTAACCAATGAAGCTGTACTTCAACTTTTTGTTACGTCTTCATATAATTAAATATCTACTAAAATTTGTCATTATTGAACATTAATAAGAGAAAATTATTTTCCATTAGATAAATGATGTTTGATTTATTGAAATAACGTTTGCGTTACGCAATTTACGTACAAGTTAACGAGATATTCATTATATGTATATTCACGGTACCGTTGGAATTGTATGTCTCTATATGGAATTTGTTAATGAGAAAATCGACTGTTACTAACATTGTCATTGAATTATTCGATCATACTACTTTTGCGTACATATAACTGTCTGTTTTAATCATATTTGTATTATGAATAATTTGCTTAACAAATTAATTCTCATTGCGTAAAATTTCATTGCTAAATATCTTTTAAACATAGTATTCCAAAATACTACATGTTTGGTCGAATTCGAGCAATGATCTTTGAAAGTACATTTTAACTTTTGTTATGCATTAGATTTTCGTCATTTTCAAATAATGAAATAAAGTGTTCATTACCTTTGAACTATATGACAATATTATGCTTAGATGAAAATATTTTATATTTGATACATCAAACATGTTTTGTTACATCAGTTTCATGACACATGCAATTAAAGCTTCATAAATTTGTGATAAATATTGAAAAGAAAAATGTACACATATAACCTGATGTAATTATAAAGCCATAAATTGCAAATTTTAACAGGTACAAATGAATGTTATTACTGAAAGTATCGACGATTTTGCGGTCCATGTTATTTTACTTGATCGGATATACTTACCTTCTGCAGCATACGATTGTTCCATAAATATCCAGTCTTTTTTTTATATAAAATACTGCCTTTATTTATTTTTGTAATCTTTTATTGTAAACTGACAAAATTACATTAAAAAATGTTTTTTCCGAATTGAATGTTATTTCAGGGTGACTTATATCAAATTAAGACGATTACTATAATATATCACCGGTCTGTGACTAATCATCACCATAAATTCCTGACATTTTCTTTGCTTATTTTCGTGCTAATGCAGAATTTGGTCATCTCACTATAAGGATTATTCTACACAATTTTGAATTTCACGTGGTCCATATTTTCCCTGCAAAACCAAGCAATTTGCACTCAATGTTTAGCAGTCAATATATATTTTGCCATTGTCCGACTCTTACCACGGGAAGTAAACGCTATTTGGAGAGTCATTTTTTACTATTTTGTAGTGCCTATTAAATTTTGTTTGTATTTTTTTTCATTTTTTAATAATTTTTTTTATTCTTTCATTTTGATAGCATTTGTTATATTGGATTTTTCCAAGAAATGAGAACGGTAAATCAAGTCAATAGTAATATGGTAAATCTTTGCAATTTTATCAAATGATTTGAAGCATACCTTGCAAAAATTTGTGTTACATTCCGAACAATAAGATTTCACACTTGTCACCAGAACAATATGGTTTTGACTCTTTATTTTTGATAATGTGGGTCCCCAAAAGTTTTTTAGTGTATAATCTGTGGTATCACTTACAGCGAAGTTTACTCTGATATTCGCTTTTATTAAGCCAACAAACGTCGTAGTACCAGGTAGGAATGCGCATATAATTGTCGTCCTGCACTCAATTTGTAGGTTATAACCCCATTACTGAGAAGTCACAATCGTATCTGGTCATTTTCAATTTCACAGTAATACGGAAACTTCGAAAATTGAGTGAAAATTAGAAAAAAAGTACATTGTTATAACTAATTTGAGGTTATGAATAAATAATAATGAGATGATGTATTCGCAAATGATAATACTTGATTTCAGCAGTTTTGTAGTCAAATAATCGATAATTATTCGAGAAAATGCAAAATTATAACTTGCAGACGCCATCTTGAAACCGCCATTTTGTTCTTTTGAAATAAAAATCTCACAGGAGAAGAAGCGGCAAAATGACGAGATTAATATATTTTGAAATGGTCACCATTGCCCTTTTCCATGTCAAAAAACGCGATTCCTGCGAAGAAACGTAAAAAAATCAGCATTTTTTTCAAAAAAATGATCGTAACTTTTTTCTTTGAAGTTGCCGGCTGTTTCTGACCACGGAATTTGAAAGGGGAGGTCCAAATCTATAGATTTTAACTAATTTCAATGTTTTCTAATGACGTTTGGAAAAAAAAATTGCACCGTTGAAAGTTCTGTCCAAATTGCGGACATTTGGGACGAAAAGGGTTAAAGTAACTATTGAATTTTAAAACTGCGATAGATTTGAGGTTATGTAATCTATTCATATGTAAGGAGCGAGAAATAGTAAACGAAACAATGATATGATTTTAAAGTAGTAATTGCATTCCCACATTTTCGTTTGTCAAATTGTTCCACTAACTCTATTTATCCCTATCTATGTCGTATTATGTTTTTGAAGGTGCGGATGGAAATTCAAAAAGTTTGATCAGTATTCAAAATATAACTGTTTTATTTATAGTCACTTTCACTCAGTTTTATTTCTTAGTTTTAACTTTTATGTCGAGATATTGGATCCGGTATATTCAAATTTGAAATTTTAAGAGATTCAAATTTTGAACCCTGAAAAACAACATAGTAAAAAATGAATGAGAAACGCGCAATGCAATTTATGATATAGGGTTTTAAGTATTATTTTACAATTAATTTGTTAATAAAAAAGTATTTATTACATTGATCGGACGTATAACAGGGGAAGTAACAACATTTCGTAGCACAATACGTTAGTACTGCTCGAGGCATTTTTTTCAAAAGTTTGGGTTAAGTGCTACTAAATTATTGCCAAGGTTTATGCAGCCAACCATCGAGACATAATATGTCAATATTTTCAAAATTGCTGAAGTTGAGTTTATTACTTTTCTGTATAGATAATCAATTAAATACGGTTTGAAATAATGTGTAAACTTGAATTCAGTTTCAAGGGTAATTTTTCCTCAGAATGCTTTTAAGATGTTACCGTAAATATTCACTGCATACCTTCGAGAATTATCAACAAAAACACGTGCGCACTTCGATGCTAAATGGACGCTTAAGGAGAATGTAAAGTAGAATTTTGCATAAAACATGGGACAAATTATCCCGATGTGCTTCGGATATGCTTCCCATACCATACATAATCGATAAATAATTCAGGAGTGCAGATGGAAAAGCCTCATAGTTTCTATCGTAAAATAATCTGGACCTATACCCGTATTATCCTGACTTTACATCCTACAGAATAATATGGATAAATATGAGCTTATTCGAGGCTCTATTGAAATCAGTTCGGAGACGTGTTTTGTTACATGTGTTTTAGTGTTTTGCTTATAGGTGTCAAGTAATTCATGAATGCAATATTTCTTTATTCCAGTTGTATTCTGCCAATACTTTTGTACTGTTGTCAAAGGTGTTTGCACATTTTTTGGCAGGAATACAACGTCATTCTTTGTTTTCATTTTTGCAAATGCATATGTAATGATATGTTTTCAATTTCAATATTTATCACGTATGTGTTTAACTACACCAGATTTAGTTGACAAATTACTGATAAAACCGAAAAATAAAATTTCTCTAGAAAAATAAAACACGCCTGAATAAACTTTGCTTTTAATATTTAAAATTTCAGCTAAAATGTTTCCCACGATTTAAAAGTTGAGCATTTTCCGTACCATTTCACGTTTTCGTTTGCGAATTTAAAACAGAAATGTATTTTTAAATGTTCCGACGATATAACGATTTCAATAAAGCTCTCAACATAGCCAACGTCCGCCACAAATTGCCCAAGACTGGGAACAGTGACAAGCGCCAGCATGTGATACGTGTTTCAATCGAAACTTCTATATGAAACATTTCACGCATGCACTTCATGACAAACGATGAAATATTGTTATTTTTAATTTATTATTCTTATACCAGAATTTTGTTTTTTACTTTTATGTACCGTTTTTGCTGTGCATTAAGTTTATTTTTTAAGTAAGATCATAAATCCAGTTTATCGTTTTATTGTTTAAAATAATTTATAAATCGAACAAAAAGAACATAGGTTAGGTATAAAAATAGTATTATAGGTTAAAAATATAGTATAATCGAAATGATCTGACTATTTTTCAACGAAAAATGTTATTTTAGGATTTATATTGTATAATTTGCTTGTTATCAAATTAAAATATAGAGATTAATAAGTGTGAGGCAACGTATCAGTCCAGTACATTAAATTAATCGCATATACAATACTGGTATTGTATTAGTAGCATGTAGGGGTGCACTCTACAGTCTAGACCACTTGTTATTTCTCGAATTATAAAAGGAATTTTAGATAAATCAATAATAATTTCATGCTATACTATTAAAAACAGCAAATTTGGAAATATGTAGCAATATTTATTTACGTTAAGCATACCATTATTTATTATTCTTCTAACTTAGAAAATGAAAATTAGAAATATAAATACTATAAATTGTAAATAAATCATATTGTAGTTTTTATCTTTAAATTTTGAAAACAATTTTTATATTTTCTTTTTCTTACAATAGGCATTTTATATCTTTTACTATTTTTTAATAGCTTTGGTCACTATGAATCCGGGAGACACATTCGAGGAAATATTGAGTTTGGCAATAAAATTAGGTTCAAAATTCAATTGTTTTTGCAGATTGCAAAATAAAATAAAAGTGGAAGAGACAAAGGACTAAACAACAAGAAAATGGAAACCAAAAAACATTCACAGAATCGAAAACCACTGTATATACAGCCCGTCCCATTGGCGTACCTCATTTTTTTGGATTATTGTTTTTGTTAATTTAACAAACTAAATGATAAAGTTTGAAAATATTCAAAGTTGCAGTTACTACCGTAAAGAAGTTAAACCAACTAAAAATGTAGTTCTGCTAAATTCACTTAAAAATATATCGCTCCATCATGTTGAAAGTTTTTAGTGTACGAGGTTGTTAGACTCTAAGTATGTTTTTAAATGTAGTAGAATTAACTGCCAAACTGTCCTTTCCATAACTATATATTTTTGTTGATTTAACTCCCTTATGGTTGTAGCTATGACCTATAAAATTTCGTTGAGGACCTATTGAAATACTTTCAGTAGTTATAAAGTAGTCAAATCAACTAAGAATTTTTTTCAGTGTTGAGTGCCTCTATTAATATGGGTCATCACTTTTAAGTGCCAATACAGACGAAGGAATAACGGAATTCTTACCAAAGTTTCGCCAATATTCAATTCTATAATATACTTAAAACGTTTCGTGTTATAGTTAGTTAAAATAATAAAAGAACTAATAACAAAAAGGGGTACCTTTATTAACGTGGGACGGACAGTGTTTAACTAGATTTAAAATGTCGGTAATTATACTAACCGTAAAACTACCGGTAATTAATTTATACACTAGTTTTTTTCCAAATTATCTATAACGTAAGATATAAATAACGATTTACTCACTTTAAGAAATAATGCTTAAAAATTATGAATTTCTATAACTAACAACAGATTTGGAGTTGTTCCTAGTATATATTTTGTCCATGAAATTTGTTATTAAAAAAAGGGACGTGAATTTTTTTCTGTTAATTAGATCTGTAAACTATCTTATTAAAAACTAATCATTTTTTATTGTACTTTTTAAATCGATTCCTTGCAATACAAAAATTAAAGGTTTAGAATTTTCAAAAATCGATATCTGATTCGTAATCCAGCGGCATCGAAAGACTCAAATTATTAAGCTTATAAATTCTTTTTGAATTTTGTTTATTCAGTCCAGCATATTGTATATCCGCATATCCGATTCGCATTGTACACTTCCGGAACCTAAACGATGCATCGGAATTTTGTCATACTAATCACGTAATATAAAGAATAAAGTAGAAGGCATTAAATACCCTAAAATAGTTTTGCTCGGTGCATCCAACATCAACTTGTTTAATGATTTGTCGCATCGGTTTCTTATTGTTTTCCTCAAAACACTAGAAAACAGGTTTGCTTGATAAACTCAGAAAAAATAGTTCAAATAACCCGAAAATATGATCAAATAGGCCCTTATTATTTTTGCTGGTTAAAACTACCAGAATTCTGGTCGGTTTAACCAGAAATATTGTTGGTTTAACGAGAGCTATGATTAGAATAACCCAGGCGGCAATTTGTCTAGTTTTAATAGTTTGGCGTAAACTAGACAGAAACTAGACAAACTCAAGAGTTACTATCTAGAAATTGGTCGGCACGAAAAACTCACCAGAAATTAGCTTTCTACAAGATTCAATTTCCATCTGGGAATTATTTTTCTAATTAAACTACCTAGAATTCTGGTTAATATAGCCAGAAAAAATAGTACGGTCGGATTTAACCACAACATTTTTTTTTAGCGTAGCACAAAAAATTGTATTTGTAGAGCAATTTGGTTATTAATTGTCCTCTGTTTTGCCCCATTTTTAATATGATTGGGATTGTTTTATGTGACTATTGTTATGTCAACTTATCATTTATCTGCCTAGTAAATATTCGTTTTGTATTCACTTTGACAGATGGTATAGATTCTAAAGTCTAAAAATTTAAAAAATTGACCAGTAAACAGTACTCGTAACTTACGTGCACAGGGTAGATTTCACCAACAAAAAAGTGTTTGGGTATTTTAATGCAACATTTACTTTATTACAATTATTTATTTTGTTTCGCTTTCCAGATTACTTTTCTGCAAAAGACTAGAGTATGTGCAAATGTATATTGTCCTATCTGAACTGTTCGGTTATTTCATTCAAACCATTTGATTATAATAACAAAAATACTAGTTTAATGTTTATATAATTTCACTTTGGTTTTCATAACCAATCATTTGGTTGTAACAACTACAATAGATTCAATCAATCTGGTTTGGTCATTTTATGAATTACACATTACTGCCCAAGCAACGACACAAAACTGAAACAGATTTCAGAAAACAATGTGCATTGGTATGTGATCCTTATGAAACTAACAAGTAAACCTACCCAAGTGTCACTCGCCGATCTTAATGAGACTTGGCATTCTTGAAAAACATCGAAAAATATTGGATACGCGTTTTTTTATACGTCCCCATAAAGCTTTTTAAGGGTAGAAACCACCCCTTGAAGTTCAAAAAATGAATCCTTTTTTATTTTTTTTTTGATTAATTGCAGGCAGTACATTTTTATCGTACACGGAGAAAAATAATCAGCAAAATCAGCCGAAAAATCCGCAGATTCTACCGATTTTATCCTACAGGGACAGCTGTTGGAATTCCGTAGGGATAGCCGATAATTTCAGCTAAATTTACTGAAAAAGTCCGCAAATTTAACGGAACAAATCTGCTAATGTAGCGGAAATTTAGAGCTAAGCGCGAATTGAGTAGGGTTAAGGCTACATTAGCGGAATCAAAACAGCTAAAATTGCATATATTTTCGGCAATTCCAGCCGAAAATTTTAGCTGATATGAATCAGCTAATCCAGCGGAGTCATTTTTCTCCGTGCACATTATTAGTCCGTTATAAAACAGAACTGTTGTTTCAAAAAAGACGTCGGATTCATAATTAGGATTCCCGAAAATATTAGAATCATGATTTTTTATGTGTATAATATTCTAGATTTTTCGTCCGACATACTGTTATTTCCATTTTGAAAAACTGGTATCGGAATCGTCATCAACTACTACAATCCGAAAACCTCCGAGTAATGATTCTTGTGAGCATAGAATGTTTACGTATTCTCATCCGCCATATTGGATCCGCTATTTTTCACTACACGGAGAAAAATGACTCCGCTGTATTAGCTGATATATATCAGCTAAAATTTTCGGCTGGAATTGCCGAAAATATCTGCAATTTTAGCTGTTTTGATTCCGCTAATGTAGCCTTAACCCTACTCAATTCGCGCTTAGCTCTAAATTTCCGCTACATTAGCAGATTTGTTCCGCTAAATTTGCGGACTTTTTCAGTAAATTCAGCTGAAATTATCGGCTATCCCTAACGGAATTCCAACAGCTATCCCTATAGGACGAAATTGGTAGAATCTGCGGAATTTTCGGCTGATTTAGCCGGTTATTTTTCTCCGTGTATGAGAAAATAATATCAAATTCGTAATCCACAAACTCGAAAACCCCCGAGTACCGAGTTTCAAGCAAATTCGATTAATTGAGATAAATCACTCTTATTGGATCTGCCATAGTGGATCCGCTGTTTCGAATTTTAAGAAACTGACATCAGATTCATAATCTCCGATCTCGAAAATCCCTATCAGCAAATATAGTAAGATTAACTGAAAGATTCAATCAACTTAACTCTACAGTTTTCACATGTCATAAAAAAGAATTAATTTTTTGAACTTCAAGGGGTTTCTACCCTTAAAATGCTTTATGGGAACGTATAAAAAAACCCGTATTCAATATTTTTCGATGTTTTTCATGAATGCCAAGTCTCATTAAGATCGGCGAGTGACACTTGGGTAGATTTACAGTTTGATTACTATACCTTGAACGGATCTCAATGTTTTCCTCGAACAATCAAATTTAGTTACGAAAGTTGGATTCATGTTACACGGAGAAAAATAACCGGCTAAATCAGCCGAAAAATCAGCAGATTCTACCAATTTTATCCTATAGGGATAGCTGTTGGAATTCCGTTAGGGATAGCCGATAATTTCAGCTAAATTTACTGAAAAAGTCCGCAAATTTAGCGGAACAAATCTGCTAATGTAGCGGAAATTTAGAGCTAAGCGCGAATTGAGCAGGGTTAAGGCTACATTAACGGAATCAAAACAGCTAAAATTGCATATATTTTCGGCAATTCCGGCCGAAAATTTTAGCTGATATGAATCAGCTAATCCAGCGGAGTCATTTTTCTCCGTGTACTGAGCACTTTGTAGCTAATAAAGAGCACTGTAAAAGAAAACATTCCATCAGATTAGTTTGATGCAAACCAAAATCCTTTTATAGTTAAACCAAACTAATTTGGTGCACGTAACTATTCAAGAACTAAACAAATTCCAACCAAACCGGTTTAGTAGGAAAATAAAAAATGTTTCATTTTAACAAGTTATTTCTATCTATACCAGAATAGGATCACCATAGGAAATTCAAGAGATTATATCCTAGACTTTCAGTGTCAACCGAACATTCTGGTTTGCCGATGAAACTTCTATTGTCGATCCACATAATAGATATATGGTTAGTCATCGTTATTTTTTGTAATAATTCGGGAATCAAATGTTTAGTCAATATAATTGATTCTTTCTAAGAAACCTACACCCTAAAAATAGGAATTTTGACAATATTCGACCCAACAGGGACATTTGCTTGGACAAAAGTTCGCGAGACAGGAGCATGCATAATGCGGGACATAATTGCCGCCGGCTCGGCGCCAGTTTCGCAACTTTCCATGGAGAGACCGATTTACGTGCGTGCGAGGGAGACCCCATGTAAAGTCGCCAGTTGCGATTGTACATACATTTATCCACAAGCGGGCACCTTGCACGCGTTCCCCACAAACGCTCCAGTACATACTATCGCATGCATTCTCTCACCAAAGACCGTTCAAGCCAGTACGAGGAAGGCTTTGCACTTTATTCACGATTCAAACTTGCCCATATCCGCACCCAACGTAATGTACTGGCATATACTCGATGGGATTCGCGTGTTTGCGAAAGGGCGCGTTCCTATAGAGGACTCGTACTAGCCCCGTGCGAAATGCGCTTCCTGGTTATTTGTAAACGGGTAAGCGGACTTCGCTTTATAAAAGAAATTCTGGTGATGAACAAAGAGCGTGGGTGAGCGCCGAGATTTTAACTGCGAAACTGCACCAGCGTTGGGGTGCCTTTATTTGCTGATATGTTTGAATTCCGCGGAGCAGTTGCCAGGATAACGAAGTTTATTAGTCGTGACTAAAGTGCCGGATACAAAAATGGGGAGCATAAAAATTTGAGTATGTTTGATGAAAATTATAGTATCGAAGTAGCTTTTTCAATTTGTTGGTCTGAAAAATTGGATTTTCTGGTTATTTCAGTTATTTTTCAATTTTTTGAGATGCACGGAAAGGAGTAAATGGTTGAACCAACTAAAAAAATATCTAAACACTTTTTTAGTTGCTACAACTATTTGCAGTTTGCATCTATTACACATAGTTTCTCGTAGTGACACCTCATACATTGTTCTATGCCATTTTGTAATTTTAAAGTAGGAAAGTATTAGATTAAGATGTACAAAGTTTAGTGTAGGACAAATCATGGGAATAAAGTTTCTAAGAAAGTAAGACTACAACTATTACTAGTAGTTTCTCCCAGTGACTCCCCATACTTGACCGTTGCCTTTTTCTAATTTCTAAATACACACAGAGAAAGTATTTTTGCACAACATTTTCTATGGGATATTATATTGGTGGAATGAAGTATGATACAAAGTAAAATGAAATTATGGGAAAAGCTGTAAAAACACTATAGATTACTATATCTGCGATTCCTCTTATTGTGGAAATGGCTTTACGGTATCGGACATAGGAAATTACTTTTATTTAGCCTTCAAATTTACATCTCTCTAATTTCTTAGGGCTTATTCCCGTACTTTTTCCCACACTACTTCATTTTGACATCATCCCTTATGCTACCTCGTAGTAAGTATTTTGCAAAAACACTTCACCCTTCGCGTATTTTTAAATTAAAACAGGTACGAGTTAATGTATGGTATGTCACAATGGAAACTATGGAGAACAGACGTACCATACTGACTTAGAAACTTTATTTTAATACTTTTTTTCAAATTATAACAATTTTACAACTTTATCCCATATTTTCCTATTTTTAAATTATAAAAACGGCATAGGACACAGGATGTGATGTCACTATAAGAAACGATGGGAAATATACAGGGTGATCCAAAAGTCCCGGAACAGCAAAATATCTCAGCGGGAGTGCATTTTCGAGGAAAATGTTTCAGACAAAAGTTTCAGGATTTTTCCCTGGCTATTTAATGGCGATATTGAATTTGACCTTGAAGGTTATTTCAAGGTCAAGTTAATTTTTTTAAATGGGAACCCCTATTTTTTTTCACGGATTCGGAAAGAGCACAAAATTTTACGTCCGAATATGCTATGACCGTTTTTTTCGGCAAGGTCATTTCAAGGTGAAACTTAAAACTCCCGTGACGGCGAAATATCTCAGAGGGTGTGCATTTCTTTGGAAATTGTTTCAGACAAAAGTTTAAGGATTTTTCCCGGGCTATTTTAATGGTAGCACAGAATTTGACCTTGAACATAACCTTCAAGGTTATTTCAAGGTCAAGTTTGTTTTTTTTAATGGAAACTGCTATTTTTTTTCACGGATTCGGAGAGAGCACAAAATTTTACGTCCAAATATGCTATGGCCGTTTTTTTCGGCAATGTCATTTCAAGGCCAAACTTAAAACTCTCGGAACAGCGAATTAACTCAGCAAGAGGTCATTTTCGGGTAAAATGTTTCAGACAAAAGTTTCAGGATTTTTTCCGGGATATTTAATGCTAGCATAAAATTTGACCTTGAAAATTACCTTGAAGATTATTCTCAGGTCAAGATTATTTTTTTTTTTAATTGGAACCCCGTTTCATTTTCTTAACGAAGTTATGAGGATCTTCCGGTATTGAGAGTGGTTAAATTCATTTTGTTCAGTCGATGCTATTACTGGACGATCTGCTCTAGGGAGATCCTTTACAGTGCCGTAAACTTCGAAACAATTTATTGTTCTGCCAAAAGTCGATTTAGGAATCAGTTCCTGTTCCTCGCTTGTCCTCTAATTTTGTAAATAGAATAATAAACTGTTTAAAAAAAGTGTATACATACATCTTACGCAACACTTGTGCAAAGTGAACTTGGGCGCGCGAACAGCGACAGAGAGCACGAGTCACCAGCGAAGTAAATAAACAACATACATTCACATTGAATTTATACATACGTGTACAGTCTTATAAGGTTACATTTTGGTCTTAACTTTATCGTTTTGTGAGATACATGGATTTCCTATCTAAACGCCTTTCCTATCTAAACGTATTAAGCATCATTTCAGTAACAAAATACATACGTATATTTCGTACAAAGAGCAATGGCTGCGCTAAGTGAACGAGAAAGAATAACCATTCTCATGATGAGAGGCTGGGGTGATAACCAGCGATCTTTAGAGAATGTGCGAACCTTATTTAACGCATCATTTAGAGAGGGACGAGAACCGATTTCTAAATCTACTGTTAGCAGAACAATAAATCGTTTTGAAGTTCACGGTACTGTGAAGGATCTCCCAGAGCAGGTCGTCCAGTAACAGCATCAACTGAAGAAAATGAGTTGAATGTCGCGCTGTCAATAACGGAAGATCCTCATACTTCCATCAGGAAAGTTAAACAGCAGCACGACTTATGTTACGGTACAGTACAACGGATCTTAACTAAAAACTTAAAATTTCACCCATACAAAGTTAGACTCGTACAACAATTGAATGAAGACGATCCTGATAGACGCCTACAGTTTGCGGAATTAATGATGAATCGAATAGATGCTGATGCCGGTTTCTTGAATCGCATCGTATTTTCTGATGAAGCTACATTCTTCTTAAATGGGGCAATCAATAGACATAACATGTCTTATTGGAGTGAAACCAATCCTAATTGGATGGTCGATAGTCGTTCTACTCAATATCCTCAAAAAGTAAACGTATAGGCAGGTATTATAAACAATGCGGTAGTTGGGCCCTTCTTCATCGAGGGTACCCTTACTGGTCAAAAATACCACGATATGTTGAGGGACGACATCATCCCTGCTATTCAGGTTATTGTAGGCGAGGATTTCGATCAGACTTGGTTTCAGCAAGATGGTGCAGCACCCCATTATGCAACAGATGTTCGCAATTATTTGAGTGATGTATTCGCAGAACGGTGGATAGGTCGAAGGGGTGTAATAGAATGGCCACCAAGATCTCCGGATCTTACGCCCCTTGACTATTTTCTATGGGATTATCTCAAAGATAGAGTGTATCGAACGAAACCGGTGAATATTGAGGAAGTAAAACAACGAATACGGGATGAGATCGCGGCTATATAACCAGATATGATTAAAAAAGTCGTATCGACTTTTTATAATCGCTTGGGATATTGCCAAGAAGTTCATGGCAATCACTTTGAGCATAAGCTTTAGTAAGATACATAATTTCATCAAAATCTTAGTATACCCATCTTGCCTTAACTGTCTGGGGACACCCACACACACACACGCACACGCACACGCACACGCACACGCACAGGTGACAGCGAGGGGAACCACCTGAACAAAGCACCCCGAAGAGGTGTAAACCCGACCGTGCTACCTCCACGCGGTACATCTTGGGTAATGCTAAAGCCGGCGGAAGCATTGGAAACAATGTAAAAATGTTACCCATACATACGGTATTTATAAACGTATCGGATGTAAAAAAAAAATGTATATTTTTATCCGGGAACAATGATAATGCATTGCACTCTGGAAACTCTGGAAACATTACGAAAATAAAACGGGGTTCCAATTAAAAAAAAATAGTCTTGAGCTTAGAATAAGCCTCAAGGTAATTTTCAAGGTTAAATTCAATGGTGCCTCTTGCTGAGTTAATTCGCTGCTCCGGGAGTTTTAAGTTTGGCCTTGAAATGACATTGCCGAAAAAAACGGCCATAGCATATTTGGACGTAAAATTTTGTGCTCTCTCCGAATCCGTGAAAAAAAAAATAGCAGTTTCCATTAAAAAAAACAAACTTGACCTTGAAATAACCTTCAAGGTCATGTTCAAGGTCAAATTCTGTGCTACCATTAAATATCCCAGGAAAAATCCTTAAACTTTTGTCTGAAACAATTTCCAAAGAAATGCACACCCTCTGAGATATTTCGCCGTTACGGGAGTTTTAAGTTTCACCTTGAAATGACCTTGCCGGAAAAATCGATCATATCATACTCGGACGTAGAATTTCCCGCTCTTTCAGAATCCATGAAAAAAAATAGGGGTTCCCATTTAAAAAAATTAACTTGACCTTGAAATAACCTTCAAGGTCATGTTCAAGGTCAAATTCAATATCGCCATTAAATAGCCAGGGAAAAATCCTGAAACTTTTGTCTGAAACATTTTCCTCGAAAATGCACTCCCGCTGAGATATTTTGCTGTTCCGGGACTTTTGGATCACCCTGTATATATACCATACTGTCTTACAAACTTTGTTCCCATGCGTTGTTCCACACTACGTTTCTTGCAACTTTATCCCATACTTTCCTATTTTTTAATTACAGAACGGCATAGGACAAAGTATGGCGTGTCACTATCAGAATCTATGGGTAATAGATGTATGATACTGTCCTACAAACTTCATTCCCATACGTTGTTCCATACTACATTTTTTGCAACTTTATCCCATACTTTTCTATTTTTAAATTATAAAACGCCATGGAACAAAGGATGGGATGTTAATATGAGAAACTATGGTTAACAGACGTACCATATATTGTCGGAAACTTCGTTCCCATACTTTGTCACACATTATATTTTTGTCAAGAGATCGAAATAACTATTTCAAATATAACTATAGTTAAATGTTAACAGGCTCTGTTTATTTTAATGAATATTAAACTACTAATCATAACATGGAATGGTAACCCTAACCTCAAATTTTCTACTTTTTAGATATAATTATTAAAGTTATACCTAGCCTCAAACTTTTAAACATGTTTTGCCGGTACTCAGGTTTTTAAAATGTCTTTGACACATATTTCCATCTTAAGATAGAGAATACCGGCACAGGTAGCAATAAATTATATATATGACAAATCCCAAAACAGACATTTCAAAAATCCGACATTCAAAAACCAGACATTTCAAAATACAGACACCTCCGATTGGTTCGTTCACTACATACAAAAAGGATCTCCGGTTGCCGTCTCACTGCAAGGTCATTTCAAGGTCGAACATTTTTACCAAATTATTAACTTTGTAGGTCACTTGAAGGTCAAATCAATTTGACCTTCGGATAATTTATTCAGCACATTTAAAATTCAATCATTAATTATGTTTTCAAAATATGCCTACATTTTTGAAATGTCTGATTCTTGAATGTCTGGTTTTTGAACGCCTCTTTTTTTAAATATCTTGTTTTTAATGTCTGTTTTTTGAAATGTCTTATTTTTTGATGTCGGGTTTTTGAAGTGTCTGTTTTGTGATTTGTCGGGTTTTTCCGGCGCACTCAATTTATATTCTACCGTGATTTCGTTTCATATTTAAAATGATTGAAATTTTCTTCATTTATTTTGTTGAGCTTCAGTGGCTACTAAAAGAATTAACGAAAATTCGCATGACCACAAGAAATTTTTTTAACAGTTTTAAACAATGCGTTGGTGTGATGAAATTCATAGACCTTTTTGTTACGTTCTCCAGGTAATAATGAGATAAGCAAGCGACAATAGTGAAATCAAGTTGCTATACATTTAACAATTCTAATTTTCATTCAAATTTTATAATGTTCTGGATATTTCAATTTATATGTTCTTACGATACTTTAAATTGAATGTTATTCATTCCTATTTTCGAATTTACATTCCATCCAACAGGATTCACTGGTTTTAATATGATCTATTTTTATCAAAATATCTTCGTTAAAAACGGAGCTCCCATATTCAAGGTGGTGCTATCAAAAACAGAAATGCATCAGAATCGTTTGAAATTGCAATATTTTTCACTTGACCAAAATTTACGGATAGGTTATCGACTTTCCTTTAACAGCAAATAAAATGTAACTTATCAATTTTAACATGTGGTTTATGGGAAACTGCCTGCACTTATCACATAATGGTTAATATTTCTGTCACAATCCATTATAAATCAATAAAATACCAGAATTTATTTCATTATATTATAACGATTCGAAATATATATCGAAAATATGACATTATCGGAAATTCGGAGGATATATTGGATGCCGATGTGAACAGTTATATGAATTATCAACAAATTCGTCGATATAACTCTTACTGATTTAATGTGTCATCACCAACAATTGTTCTAATTTTGATAATAGAAATTCTGCTTCGGTATTATAGATGTGTTTCAAGTAAATTTACAAAAAAAATACAGAAATATAAACACAGATTAAGTGATACAGGTTAGGTGCCATCTATGTCACCCATGAATTTCCGGTCCTGCACATCTTAAGTAAAAATCTACTCTTGAAATAAAGTAATTTTCATTTTTTTATTATCTTATTTATCAATCCAGCAAATATGTAAAGAGTACTGGGTATTTTGTGATAATGAAAGATAATTTTGATGAACTTGGCTACTTACTTTGTCACTGAGAATTTGACTCGGTCTAAGTTATGCCGTGCTTCTGCCTTCGTAATCATAGAAGAACTCATTTTAATTACCAAAATTAATGTCGATTACTATTGTGATAGCCCTATGGTTCTGGTTCAGTATTGATATCCTTTGATCCTAATAATTGTCCAACATCCGTTTAATCAAAAGCCCTCCTCATGTTACTAAACATGTGCATCTGTTAAATTACACTCTGTACACGTCAGTCTTAAACGTATGTCAACTAATATTACAGCTTTAGTCCTTATTGTGTGACGTTTGAACAATGATATACTTTTTTGGCAATCATTATGTTTTTTAGTATTTTCAGAATTACTTGGGTATTCATTAAAACTCATCTTATAATTCTTTGATTAGGTATTTTAATGTATATAAAACTTGGGTTACTCTAAGATACAAAGTTTGACAATCTTTAAGGACCAGAAGACAACTCGCTCAGGATTTCAGGATCTCCTCACGAATATCCGACTATTGCAAGAGTATTCTAGGAAGACCTGATCTTCTTGATCTACGTCTAGAATGAACATAAGTAGTTTACTTATAATGGAAGAGATATTAATTGCCTTACATATAAGAAGAAAGTTCAGGTTATATACGAATCTTGACGAATTTAACTTTTAGGTTGGATGACCAATATATCCAGTCACTATTGACATTATTGGAAGCAATTAAATCTTAAAGGAAAGTAGTTAATTAATCTTGAAGTAAGAATTCATTACTTTAGAATACCTTTGATTCTCTCGTCAAATTAATTCAAATAAAGTCAATCAAATGCTACTCGGTTGTAACCTCTTACTATAACATTTGTGGAGACAAGGTCCATCTCTTCATTAATCCAAATTACCATTGTTATTCTAACAAGATTCGATAGCTTCAGTTGAGAATTTTGATGTTTCCGATCGTATCGTGAAACTCTTGAGATCGATCGAATACATAATGAAAAGGAATCAACTTCATAAATGCTTCTACCGCTAAAAATAAATAATAGATATGCGTAATTCCTAACGTATAGCATTAGTTAATTTACACTAATATTTTTTAATTAGGAAATAAGTTTCAGAAGAGGTAAATATCGAGGAATTCCATTTATAGAATGCCGTGCTAATGAAGGTTTTAATTGCTTGATGAAGTAATGAAAGTGTCTAAATATTAGGAGGGAAATCAGTTCTTTAGACTTATCCTGAATAAATCTGTGATTGGGCTTCAATTTGTTCTCTTCCTGAAACGTCACTTACTATGACTTAAGCAGAATGCTTAAGAACATAAACGTTTGAACGTTTATTAAAATTTAATTGAAATTTAATTTGATGTACGTCCATCCCAATCCCTCGAATTTTCAAAAAATCACAATTCAAGACATTCTGGTTAATGGTACCAATAAAGCTTCTACACATTGAAGAACAATACGTTTAAGAGAAAAGCCATTTTGCATTTTACACAATTCGAAGTTTTATACGATCATTACTTATTCTGATTTGGAGATTTTGAGAGCAACCTTGACATCCAAAAACGGTAGAGCACGCCTTGCGTACGCCCTACGAGGGTGAAATCGAACTCCTGCTTCGAACGTGGCATTCCAGACGGACGTTTATATACGCAGAGCCGAATGGAAATATCGATTTCAGGGTCGTCGCACCCGAACAGTGCTCCTTGCCTTCTACGATTACAATTCTACATTTTATTAGCAAGTTAGCAGTTCACTGGTAATCAATTATTAATCTCTGAAGATCATTAGGATCATATTTATTTTATCAGCAAATACATAGTATAATATCAAAATTTGCAACTGATGATAAGAAAATTTTTGGTTGTTTTTCATTTACAAATTTGAGGTAGATTTAAATAGAAATAAAACTGCACATGTATCGAGAAAAATGTCATCAATCGTAGTGGTCCAATAAGTCCTAGTGCCATTTATAGGATATGGTGTCTTTATTTCTATTACTACTGTTTAACTTTCATCGAGTTAGATTTCTCACTGCTTATTAAGTTTTTGTACACCATGCAAAATATTTTTCCCAAGTGGTTCATTGTTTTACAATATACAAATTAAATTCTTACTCCAAAAGTGCAGTGTATTGTGGCACAGCAATCACAGTTGTGCCAACTATAGCAATTTAACGATTGTGAGGGAATTTTCGTATAACCCGAGGAAGAAATTTGTTGATATTATCTTGAACATTTATTGATTTTCAAGCATTAATTTTGAGATGTAATGAAGTTTGTTAAACGTGCAAAACCGCAGAATTTATCATTTCGGTAAAAAAAAAATTTGTTCGATACAGGAGCGTAAAATAACCATTATTCGCCTCCATTTGGGGGCGTGAAATATCGATTTTACGCCCTCGCGCGTAAAATAAGAACAGTCTGAAAATGGACGATTTTTCGGAAAAAAGCTGATAAATACGATTTCTTACAATTTTCTACATTACAATACATTATGATAATGATGGGAGACAATAGAAAACGACAATATTGTAAATACAAATAAACGCACAGTAGCGGGGTATTACACAAATTTTCCATTATATATATAAACATTACTGATTGAAAAATAAACTCGCTAGTCAGTGTTGCCTGTCGCAGTAATTCGTAAACATATTTAATTTGTGTAATAGAATGAATGGTCATTTTACTCATCCTAAATCGAAAAGTATTGTTTGCACCACGGGCGTAAAACGACCATTTCACGCCCTGGCTGCAAAAAGTACTATTTTCAATTCAAAGTTCGTGATACGTGTGTTTAGTTGGCCAATTAGGAATTATAATCCATCCCGGTAACTTATTTCTAATGGACGGCATTCCACACAGACGGTTGAGAAATAAAACTTGTATTTTTTATCTGAATTGTAATATTAAATTTTTTACAAGTTGTAAACGATATAAGAATAATAATTATATGTAATTCATAGTAATATGTAAAACATTAAATTTGATTTTTTTTTCACACGATTGTGTTCTTCAGTATTTTTATACTTTGACTTTTTTATTTTTAGTTTGAAATTTTTTATTTTTTGTTTGAAATAACAATTGTACATTATTTTGATGTATTTCGTTTCTTATTATTGTTTACAGGCTCAGTAATAATTGCGCATTACTTTTAATGGATAATGAACAGAAGAGGGATTACAAATACACTAAGTGCAATACAGATTACCTATGTCATTACATGCTTGAAAACGTAAACCTACTTACAAGGAGAGGGCGTCAAGTGTACTGCATCAATATTGACGGGGGGTTGCAAATGTCATTCTCTATTGAAATCCATGGGACGCGATTTTTTACTCGCTAATGTGTCTGTGTTTAAAAGATACTAGCAATAAACAAACAGCGTTGCAGGCCTGAACAGGGCCTCAATAAATCTAATCTAAATCTGCTCGGGAAAGAACAAATGAAAATTAAAATTTGGAGAAGGCGATTCAAAATTATACAAGTACAAAGATTTTGCCTAAAATATTATTAATCACGCATGGCAATTTCCGAAACTTATTATCGCAGGTAACTCTTCGTATAAACTATTTTGTACATTATTTCATGATTATCTTGTACAATTTGATAGAATGACTGAAACATACTATTCGGGCAACATACTCGTGAATTAACTTTTCTCTTAAAGTTACATATTTTGCTTCGATTGGATAAAAAAGAATGAATCATTTATTTCTGTACAAATGATTCATTCTTTTAGATAGTTCTTCCTCCGATTTTCTTCCTCGACGGAAGGTCAAAGCGCTCCATACCCAAACAAATCGCAGCATTTATACATCCAGGATATATAGTTTAATAACATAAAAAATGTATTTATTTATTTTTAATGCTGTCTAACGAACTAAAAATATGTACAGAAAATCCGGTATATACCAGATTAACCCACAGTACATTTTCTTCACCACATTGAGTTTTAAAAATATTTGCAGAATTCTTCCTGTAGTGATCGGAAGAGAAATTAAAGTCATAAAAAGCAAACTAAAAATTGGCCACAATTCGCCTGTCTCCTGGACTCTAAATTTGGAGTCATATGGGAAATGAAAACATATAACGTTAGATTGTTCGCGTAAAAGTTTTAGAATGAGCATGTATCTCAATCTTTGGATGCGGGTCAAAAAATCTACAAATCGAAAAGCCGGCAGGTAAAAAAACCGACAATCAAATCGGGTGCGGGTCGAAAAACCGACAAATCAAAAAGCCGACAGGTCAAAAAAACTGACATTCATAAAGCCGACAGTCAAAAAGCCGACACATAAAAAAAAGACACATCGTCAGGAGGACAGTCATTTTTTGAACTGTCGGCTTTTTGGACTATCGGTTTTGTCGAAACAAATCGTAATGTCGAAAGTCGTATAACCGACTGTCAAAAAGCCGACACATAAAAAAAACATAACCGACACATGAAATAAATAGACACATGGACAAGCGGACTAGCATTTTTTTAACTATCGTAGACTTTTTGACTATCGGCTTTTCGACTGTCGGTTTTTTTTAATGTTGGCTTTTTAATTTGTCGGTTTTTCAACCCGCACCTCAATCTTTATGTAAGGAGCGTCAAAGGGAGTATCTTATTGAAAAATTTCATTTTTTAACCGTTAATTCCGACACTTGGGTCGTTTTGGACCCAGAAAAAATTCATAAAATTGTATTTTATAAATTGCACAACTGTCAGCATTTTGAAACGGCAAGACATATTTGACTCAGGTAGTGAGAGGAAAAAGCCTCAAAATTGCCGTCGAAACTAAGGGTTAATTTGACATTTTTTATCTGCGACAATTAATATGTAATAAACATTTTATTAGAACTTCATAAGAGACATTTTTTGTTCGGAATAGACCAACGAATTTAGACATATTTTCTTTGAACCAAGCAATTCAATTGTTGGAAATACTCAAAAAATGTTGAAATTAAAAAATTCTAATTAATTCGGTTGGGAAAAAGTTACTTAGGTTGTAAATATACTAAGTCTGTTATATGTGTTTTTCGTAAAATGTATATTTTCCTCGATAAAAAATTGCAATTGTTCAAAAAATGTTTGCAAAAATATTCTTTCTTGGACACTCCCCATCTCAAGATTAAGAAACATGCTCGGTTTGCAAGTTTTACACCAACATTCTATCGTCGTAAACTTTCATTTCGCATAAATTGCAATTCCAAATTTGAGGTCCAGAAAACAGGTAAATTGAGTGCGGGTCGAAAAACCGACAAATCAAACAACCGACAGTAGGATAACCGAATTGTCATACCGACAGTCAAAAAAACCGCCAGTGAAAATACTCACATTCATGAAACCGACAGTTTAAAAAATTAATTCTTATAATACCTTCACTTCAAAGAACCGACTGTCAAAAAGCCGACCATCGAAAAGCTGACAATCCAAAAGCCGACAGTAAAAAAACCGACACTATACAATGTGACGATGTGTATATTTTTTTATTTGTCAGCTTTTTGACTGTTGGCTTTTTGGCAGTCGGTTCTTCGAAGTGTCGGTTATGAGACTATCGGTATTATGAGAATTCGGTTTTTCTACTTTCGGCTTCTTGATGTGTCGGTTTTTTGTTTGTGGGTTTTTTGGCGTGTAGCTCTTTGAAAAAGTAGTCTGGTCTTTGCGTTAATTTCGATCGGTTGTCATGCATTACTATTTCCTTTGCAAACTGCTTTAAAGCTCTCTACATATTTACCAGTAATTAGTAATGATATTGAAGGTGAATCAAATGTGTCTATGCATTGATAAATATTACATTTTTAATTCGATTAATAGAAAGGCTAAAGATTTTCAAATTAACTATTTAAGTTTGAATTTCATCAAACATTATAACTACGGATTTTTTCATTATATCCATCATTAAAATCTCAAAACGTGCTTGTTAAAGTAACTTTTTCTCTTTTAATAATATATGTATTTTTTTATATATTATATTCAATTCGTTTAAAAAACCAGTTATCATTTAATCTCATCATTTTTAAATTGAAAGGGATATACGCCTACCTGCATTAAATTTCACATACTTATTAAAGAAAAATTTGTCACGCCGCGAAATTTATCACGATAATAACCTTATCCTGAAACACTTTTTCGAGCAACCCTTCGTCTGTAGTCGTGCCAAATTAGTTTCCTTTCTGCACTTTCTCTTCTCTCTTTTTCTCTCTTCTCCACTCTCTCTTATTCTTTCTCTCTATGTTTCTCTTTTTTCCATCTTTTTCGTTTTTTTAATTTTTCAATCTATATCTTTTTCTCCATGTTTTTCTTTCTGTCTCTGTTATTCATTCATGGCCTCTTCGTCTCAGCAAGCGCCACTCCAGATTGTGGTGCACTTGCACGGAATTGCCGGACCGGATGCTTCGCGATATACAGAAGTATCACAAACGAAATTCTATATTTAGATCTGCAAGTACTTGGCGTCGCGGCGGGCCTCTTTGAGTTAGTTTCTTTCATCGTTTTAAGTGCCACGATTCTCGCAAAAAGGGTTTCATTTTACGAATAAGTAATTCATCCTCGATTATGCACAGGACATATTGAATTAGGAAACGCCACAAAGGACTTTAAGGACTACGTAATTTCAAATGAGACAGAAGAAATAGGAGATCCCCAAAATGCTACTATGAATTGCAAGTTGTTATGAATTTTAATTCATTTTCTTTCTCTTAATTATACTACATTCTCAACGGATTCTGAGAATTAACATTAAAAATGTGTTGATTTACTTCGCAAAACCAGAGTAACGCTTCATCTTAGCCAGTATAGACAGAGATACGGACACTTTTCCTGGCGTTTTTCCCTATTTTTTCATCGATAACAGAAAAATCTGAAATAACCGTTTTTTAGTACAAGGTTTCGCAAAAAAATGCGTTTTTATTTACTGCTCTACGACTTCTAAAAGCTGCAGCAATTAGGATCCAAAGAAAGTGACAAAAAATTTTGAAATGCGAATTTATCGTCAAATTAAAAAGTAATCGCAATAGAAAAATTACACGATATTCTACGTTACTTAAGCTACATTTTCATAAAATTTTACATTCTTAACGAGAAAATTGCGTAAGAAATAAAAACATTTCATCTTTATCCTATTTTTCTCGTTTGATGATTAATATCTCGTTGAAAAATGAATTTTTCAAAAAAAGCAAATACACCATTTCGGTAGAGATTTAAAATATTTATTGCAATTTTACATTATTTTCCTACTGTAATTTTGTTGTAAAGTTACAACCACTTTTCACAGTGTATAAAAATAATGTATGAATTAATTTGGATTTTTACTAATTATGTTTTCGCTCGCATTTATTTAATTCATGAACCATGGCTTATTAGAAATATAAAATTAATGAATAATCTACTAAATGTCTATTAATTTTAATGTTATGATTTTTTTTCTGTTTCAGGTAAGTCACCAACTCAATCTTTACATCTAACAATGGAAATGGGTATAATTTACATGATTTAACCTTTCCTTATATATGTAACACTTTATTAAAAACATGTGGTATTAATCGATTCTCTAGAAAAATAATAGTATATTTGAGACAAGTCGTAGTAAGACGTGATTTAAAAGCCTTAAAATTTCATTTTCGAATCGATTTTATTAATTTTGTATTTAAAGTATTTATGCGAATCTTACCATAACTTCGCAAAATCACTAATATACTACTGCATTTCTTTTATAATAACTAACTCTGCACGTTCCCACTAACTCATGATTTAAATTTATAAAATAGTTTTCTTATTATAAATGTTCAATTCGATGAAAGTATACATTCAAAATAGAAATTTTCGAATAACTTTCTAGTCTGTGGATTTAATGAAAATAATCCAGCTGGGCGAGAATATTTTCCAAATAAAACCCGGGAATGAACCGTTTCATACTTGTTTCGATCCTTCTGAGTCGCAGGTTTCCGTTAGAAATCGCGGAGAGAAATGCGCGCCTCAGTAAGATAGGAAGTTACATTGGTTATTAATTATACGCGGTCGTAGGTTAGATCTAATCCAATATGAACATTCATACAGAATCAGCGTTTTTGCAAATTTAATTAAATTATAATGAAAGTGCTGTTATACGAAGAATCTTTTACCCATTAACGTAAATGCCCCACTAGGCAAATGCTGCAGAAATTGTCCTAGTATTGAAATAGGCTTAATAAAACTTGAACAACCATTAAATTAGTTTCATTCCACATTCACAAAATAAATATTTCATTCCATTTTTCGGATAATCATTAATATAGTATTCGAACTAATTGAAACCTCGTTTCTATATTTAACTTCTGGAATGTTTAACTCTTGAAATCGGACGACACACGTTATGTTTAATGTTTGAACTAAAAAATCACATCGACTAAGAAAGTGAGGTAACTGTAGTCTTCGGTGAAAGCTATTTTATCAGTTATCGAAGAAAATCGATTTATCGTGTATCTTATATATAAGTAAAAACTCAAAATAACATCCAATGGTCTGGTACCTATTTTTCAATTTCTACCATTTTCTAATATGTTTTAGTATTCCATAACAAGTATCTTTACCTGCAATTAAAGTCATAAAACTTTACTCCCTTCCGAGATATATCTGATTTTATTACTTCGCGAAAAAGATTAAAATTTGGTTCTGAATAAATTAAACAAAATAAAAAATAAATTTTGAATTCCGAATTTTTTAAATAAAAAATGAAACAAATCCATGTTTTCGAAATTTTTTGCTTTTTTTTATTGTAAATGTCAAATTAAATATCAATACAAATTTTGTATAAAAGCAGCTTAGGTTGAGTGGACTTGAATTGCATTTGAAATGTTTTATTAACTTAATTTCAATATTAGGAAATGAAGCCAATGGACAGAGGCTTCTATTTTTTAAACGGTAAAAAATAAAGTTAATAAATAAATTTTTGGCAACAGCATTACTTTAAACATGTCTAATATTTTACAGGTTGAAGACCAGATTATTTTTACTAAAACTTTTCTAAATGTAAATAATTTAGCGGAAATGTCATATTCGCTGATAAATGTACCACATGTGCAGTCTGGAAGATATCATATTTTTTAAGTTTTTAAAACAAAGTAGCAATCTTTTGTTCTGCAGTCATAACAATTTAAGGCACTTGAGGGTATAAGAATTTTACTATACCGGCATTCGAGAGGATATTTAAGGTTACTGCTTTATGTCGTTACAACAGTTTACGTTACAAACGACCCTCAGTCACGCGAAATGTATAATTCATACCGACTTTTTCTATTTCCGAAGTAGGAGACATCCGGTGTCGTTGCACAGGGAGCGTGCTGGAAACAAATAAAAACGTTAATGAGGTAATCAAAGATTTACAGCTATATTATAAAATAGCAGTACAGAACATTTTAAGAAATGGTAATTAAAAGAAAGCCCAAATAATTAAATATTATATGGAGCATGAAAGTGTAACATGTCGTGTAAAATATCTACATCTGGTTCAAGTTCTTTAAAAAAATTAATTATTTACTATCGTATGCGAGAAATTCGTATTTCCAGCACTGTTTATGGAGTGCGGGAAAGGTTACTTCTCTCATATATACGACAAACAAAAATCTCAGAACAGTACAGGAAAGTCAAATTTTGTGCATACTGTTAAGAAATGGTACATTTCCCGCACTAGTAACGAAATGTACTATTAAATTGATTTTCATCAATTATTTAAAACTACACATTAATTGCAAAAACATCATTTATAGTTAGAAGCAACGGTAATATATGGTATTAATACTACACTTATACCAAAAAAACATGGAGGATATAACAATATTCTCTTCATTTGACATTGTGCATTGTACCATACAATAATTGCTTTTACTAAGGAATTATTTTCGATACCTCAAACATAATGCAGATATTACTAGAGCCTGTTTACAAATCGTGAATACCCAACATTAAAAAACAAACAATCATTCAGCTACTTCATGTACATGACATAATTCTTGATTCAAAAGAAATATATGAATTTAAAAGCTTGTTGCAATCATACATCTAATTTTAAATTTTCACCTCTCGTATGATGTTATGAATGACTGGGCGATTTAAAAATTCTGCAGATGCAGTATACATGGTGAAGCATATTTCTTCTGCGGTCGTAAATTTCTCTCACCACGTGCTTTGATGTACGAGTAGAGTCCTTCCATAGATGGCGTCGTCGAAAGCTCATACTAACCTTTTCAAATTTCTCGATATATAGAAAACCTACCTGCAATATATTCTACAGACATATATTCATATTCGAGTGCCATAATTAGTCTATTCAGATAATAAATGATATCTATCGTTAACTTTTACATTTACTTTTAAATCTTTTATAGATATATTCTCTAAACCAATAATAATTTCAATATAATACAAACAATAACTAACTAGAGTTCCTTCAATATTTGTATAAGTCATACAAATTATTTGTTAGAAATTTTCACTATAGATAAGGGACATTTCAATTTGGGAAAAGGAAAACTATTGAAAATCAATAAGCAAATAATTGTCTCATAAATCTGTTAAAATCTGTAAGAATTCTATTCCGATTTCTCTTAAACCCATCAATTAATCTGAATAACAGCCCAATTATAAAAATACTCCGGGAGTAGAACACGATATTGCGCCCTGTAGACTTCACACTCGTCGAAGATCGTCGGTAATTGCGCCCTTGTTACATAATATAGTCTTTGGATATACTCATGTGTAAAATAGAATTTTACATTTTTTACACACCATTGTTTGTGGCATATTAGTACATTATGTGCCAAGGACGCAATTATCGATCTTCGACAATCACAATCGTTGGAGATCGATATTTTTTAATACGACGTGCGCGTCCTATTATGTTGCCCTAGTGCGAAAAATCGAGTTTCGCGCATGGAGTGTTAAAAAAACTTTTTTAGTTGCTATAACTATTTAAAGTTTGCGCACATGTATTACCCATAGTTTCTCCTAGTGACACCTCATACATTGTCCATATCATTTTATGAGGGTCACAACCACACTCGTCAGAGATCGATATTTCGCCCGTGCCCAATAATGTATTTTTTGATCCGATTGTCATAGGACTCGATAATTCGCAGCCGAAGGTTTCGCCCTAGGCCGAGAAATCGAGTTTTACGGCCGGTGGGTCCAAAATACCACTTTACGTGCTAGTACTGAATAACCCTTCCACTCGTGACTCCCATCGCCGATCACTCGTTTGTCGCGGTCACCACGCATGTTTACCCATAAAAAAATTCGCACGAATTTTACGCATTGTGAAAAGCATTGCGTAAAATCGTATTTTACGCACACGTATCAAAATAAACTATTATTGAATAGATACGTAATCTAACCTGACATAATGCATGTACTACCTTCCCAAATTATTCACGAATAGTAGTTCTTTCTTGTCATTCGTTAGATACGTCGTATAACTGTTTTGACATTTTTACTAATTCAAACTGCAAGCCTACTGTAAAGCTTAATCGCGATTCATAAAATTTAAAATAGGTTTTTCGAAGGTCGAAGAAAAGTGGAAGTGACATTGACGCATGCGAGAGTACACGACTTATGTCATATTATGTCGCAAATACGTACATTTTATTTTAAGCACACGGCGTAAAGTCGGATCGTTACAGAGGACATTCAATTTGTTTTCTTTCACGGAGCATGCATAATACGCAAAGTTTAATCAGTGCCAACATTTCTCACAAACGCCATACATGCACCTGAAACGCAAAATAAATCCAGACACTATATTGAAAGGAAAGTTACTTGAGTTTAATCCCGTTGTTCGTTACTGAAAAACGTCACTAAATTTTAATCAATGAATCGTAAACTTCCAGTATGAGTTACGATACCGTACGCAACTTTAGTAAACCTGACATCTTCATTAAGAAATCTTCACAAAGTCGTAAAAACCGTCGAAATGAAAACTGATTGTTTTATTTATTGGGACAACTCGTAAAAGGAAAAAGTGAAACCAGACGGGCGTAATAAATGATTTCGGACGTTTCCTTCACTACCGAAACACTTCAATGAAGAAAAAAAGCAGACATTTAGAGTTTGGTGTCATCAATAATGTCTCTTCCCTTTTCGCGACTGCTACCAGGCTGGAAAGGTCGAAGGTTGCAACGCTAAGATAAATGATGGGTCCTCGACCTCTGGGTGGGAAAGCTTCCGCACGCGTCCCTCTTTCAAAAACACATAGGTTATTTTATTTTTATGTTACATCTCACGTCTGTCGGCTCGTGCGACATTACAAGTTGGCCGGCAGATATCCAGAAAATCCCCAGACGTCCGTCTTTATTACACTTTTTCAACAGCGATGCAGCTGCTACAATGCTTGTGACAGATTTCAGTTAAATAATTGTGATAAAAAATGTGTTGCGCAAATAAATCTAAAATGACTACAGACTACAACTTTATTTTCACTGCGCAGTTTTGAAGTTGTAATTTAACATCCTTCAGTTTTATGGACAGGTCTTAAACCAATTAATAGTCAAAACGTCAATTATTAAAAAAATTTGTTTGCCTCCAAATCGATATTTGCGATATTATAATTATATTAACGCTACTTTCGTCCAAATTTCCCAATAATTAAAAAAAAATTGTTGTTATTTTATATTAGAAAACGAAACTCGTTTTGGTTATTTTCTACCAATATACTCTCTAAAATTCTTAGAGAATTCACTCTTTGGTTAGTGAAAACCGAGCAACTCTCGTGAAAGAGTGAATATGTAACTCCTTAAGAGTGAAATTTCAATCTAACAAGAGTGAATTTCCAATCTTATTCCACTCTTAAAGAGTTGAATATTCATTCACTCTTTCACTGAAGTGAAAATTTGATAATATTGTATACGGAATAATCAAAGTCATCATCTTATAATTTAGGTTACTAACTTTACTAACCAAAGAACTTTTTAATCTTATTATGACAGATTCCCATATACATTTTCTTTGAATAATTGCAATACCATCTTGTATTGGCTGAATGTGCCTTAAAAATGAAAAAAATTATTAATGAAGTAATTGCAATACTTGCTGAAAGATTCCTTGACAGTCTGACAATTTTCCTAAATAATATGATAATAAATATAATAATAAAATAATGTTGCTCATATTATAGGAATTATTTTACAAATTTATGCTACAGCGATTTCTGATTTCTGCAAATTAATATTATTTCTAAGAAGAAATATATTTATTTAATTCTACGACAATCAGGTGAATCTAAGTAAATCAGGTCGTCAAATGCAGGCTATTATATATAACTATTTACAAACGTTTGCCGTCCAAAGAGGCGTGAGTTATCGAGTTACTGCATCTAATGGATGAGCCACCTACACATGTCAGTAGCCCTCCTATCGTTATTGAAATTCGATTCACCTTGAGCCGCCGCACCAAGTCAAGGTATATGCAGTTTGAAGTCTTGTCCATTTCCGATATTACAAATTTCCTGACACAGTCAACTGCATAAAGAAATAGTGAATGACAGTAATTACAGGTGCTATCATCCAAGTGATTTTCGTCATTTTGGTTCAATTTCAATTTCTATTACGTTCCTCGAGTGCTTGTCGTCTGCCTGCCAATCAGTGTCTTTCACTTTGTACTTGCTGCTCATGTGTGAAACAGTTGGATGACAATTTATGTTCATCGTCTGTCATCTAGTTCGGAAATTAAGAAAAAATTAATTTCAGGGGTTTTTCGATCATTCTCCATCTCTTCATGAGCTAGAATTTTGGTATGTTTTGAAAAAAAAACATATTTTTTGGGAATCAAACATTGATTTTACTTGATATTCTGGGTGAGATTTTGATTAATCACTTTTTCGACCCGTACCCGATCTTCTTATTGATATAAAATGTGTTGATCAATACTTTTTGCAAAATAGAGGGACAATTATTTAAAGATTTAAAACATCTCACTTAAAAGTGTACAATACATATTAAATCATTTACATCAATAATTGTGAAAATATTTTCGTATATAGTTAATCTTAATATAGATTTCTTTCCGCTACTCAGTTATTTCCATCAATGTGTTTTCAGAAATCAAAAGCCAATATTATTTTGCATTGTTATCGAAGTGACTACATTTTTTTGTGTAACAAAACCATTCAGGAAGAGAAATTAATAAAGAAGAATTAAAAATAAAAAGTTGTTAAACTATATCGTCGTTACTACACCAGATATCTATTAGGTTACTTGTTTTATTCCAAAACTTAAATCTATTAAAAGCAAAATCTAATCTGATATATATCTGTTGTATAAAAAATAAATAATTGATCTTTTGTCAGGATTTAAATATAGTATTTTAAAGACGAACTAGCTAGAAAGTTAGCAAATAACTGACTGTAATACTGCAGTAACTGACTGCATTAGTGGTTGTGATTTTTTATCATCATACTTTTTTTACCATTTGAGACTGTTTTATTTTTACATTTTTGTTATTAGTATCTTTCTATCTGATCCAATAGAATTCAGAATCCAGTACATAAATGCACTCCAAATTTTGGTACCACTATTATGTTATCTCACAATATATATTGTTGGTTTATCCTCTCTTTTGAATAAAATTATTTAGAAGCCTAATGAATAGCTATTTTCGTACCGCAGACGAAACTTTACGCCCGGTAGCGACCGCGGTGTCCGTGTGACGACATAATGATATGCTACTTATCTCATTAAAAAAAAAACTATTAAGGGAACAATACCCGAATTTTCAGCTATGTCGAGCCATAATTTAAGAAATTCGTAATATTTGTTTCTAACACTATTTTGGATGAGAAATAACGTGATAAAAGGTCTTTTTTCAGCATTTTTGAGGCTGCAATTTTTCACAAAATTAAAATTTCACAAAATTGATACCCTTATTTCTTCCTGAAGGTTTGAGAAACAAAATAAAAAAGAAATTATTAATTAATTGAACAACTTATATTATGTACTAAATGAAACTTGTTCTAAATCACAGTTTATACACACTGATAGAAAAATTTAGTCATATTTACTTTCGTAGAAATAGTCGATAATCAGTTGGTCATTTTCATCATTTATGTAGTAACGTGTACTACGAGATAGTTATTTGTACTACTCGAATATAGCAAGAATTAGGACTAAATAAATAGTAGCATTTACTACATATTAGTGAAATGACAAGTTATGTAATTATATCAAGTTAGTTTTTAACTTGATTACAAAACCATATGAATCAATAAAAATATCTTTTTTTACTTTTTCGTCCAAACCGTAACATAAGCGAACGAATGAAGTCGGTTTAAAAACTCAAATTTAGATTAGCATAGAGTTGCGGTTCATTCTAGCAATTTATAATTTAAAAATATTGTAAATAAAAGTGAGTGAAAATGACTAGAAAGAGGGAACAAATATAAATAAATGGAATACGTTTCATCAATACTCTCAAAGTGGGGCTTGGACGAGTACATCCATAATTTTAAAAGTAAAATTTCTGTAGTGTATTTTACGTAATTCAAAATGGAAAAAAATGGTTCTCATCGACAGAGTTCTTATTATTTTTTTAATTTTAGTTTACTTTAAGAGATTTTGGCGCTTAAACTTCATTAAAAGAAATTTTGTACTAGCTATTTCTTCTTGACTAAAAATCGCACTTTCTAATTATGCATCCAAAAGCTTTTTAAATTCTCAAATAAACTTTATTATGGATTATTTAATTTTATTATGGATTGGAATATCATTAGAATATCATTAAAAGTTATAAATACTGTGTTTAAAAGTGTACATAATTTTGATTGCTCTTTAAATTAAATTAAAATATTAATATTAAATATATTATCCGAATTTATCGCCATTCGTATAGCAGCAGGTTATGTCTCACTATAGAAAATAGTAGAAATGACTTTAGATGAGTAATTTTGACTGCATATCTGATAGTATAACCTTTTACTCCAGATGATAGTTCATTTGACTATAGGCAATAGTTATCCCGCCCATTTCATTCACAAAGTAGTCATTTTTTAGTAGATTTTACTATTTTTTTTCGCTCAGTGCAAACTCATTTTTCAAATATTTCATATTAGTTATTTTTTCTTGCATATAATAACAGGAATTAATAAATTATTATCCGGCCGTATCATAGAACTATCGTTTATACTATTTCCCGCTTCTGCTTAAATCGCACATCGAGTTTAAATAATAAAACAAAAAGCGTCAGAGCTAATTGTGAAATTCTTAAAACCAATTCTGGTAAGCCACGAACTTAACTTGATTGTGTAGAATACCAAATGAAGGGTGTGATTAGAACTAAACCAATATTCAAGTCGCCTGCGTAGTACAGTTATAGGACATAACATGGAAACCAGGAACTTGGGGTTATTGTAGATAACATTTCGGCGTTTGAGCTCTAGTCCCTATATCTACATTTCACAGCAATTCAGTAATCTTGATCAAGTATTTTATCCTAATAATTGTCATTTATATACCAATTTCTTTCAAACGATCTTTTAATAGATCCAAAAAAGCAAACAATTTAAGAAACCGAAATCAAGTAGGATCGCCTCCATTATTTATTGATTGTTGAGAAGTTTTCATATGAATGCCACATAATTTGATATTTCAGAAAATGACATATTTATCGAATATTATTGTTACTTATTACTGCGTATTCTGAAATACGTGATCTGCTTAAGGGGAAGTTCATAACTGGCTTTATCGTACAGTAGTGACTGGGTTTATCGGTTTAAAATGTACAATATCTCGTAAACTCCTCTTGAAATATACGTGCCCCGAGTTGAAATGTGACCCTAATTTATTTCAAACGGACAGTCGTTCGCTATGAATTTTATCGACGGAATAGTTCATTAAAAAACATGAAATGTACATTCCATTGCAGATTGGCATTGTTATTAGGTCGTTATGATTCAAAATTACGTTACGATTTAGATAATTATTTTCTGCAATACATGCCAGTTAATAAAATCTGGTTAGTTTAGAGCACTTTGGACATTTTACATGTTATTAAAAGATATAATTTATTTTTAATACCATATTATTTTTCTTATCTATACATTTGTAAAGATTTTTACTAACTACACTGTTGGTGCTGATTATTTATTTATTTCAGCTGTACAGCTCCGAATTTTCCTATTTTATAGTTCGATTATGTCATATTAGTATCCAGTAGAACTAAATAATAAACCTCATTATGAAGTAGAATACTTGATTACAGAAATCCAACTTAATGGTGATAGATTAATTTAAATACATGTAATACTCACATATTGCAAAGTACAGTTTTTCAAGTATAGTTTACAATTGATGTTTTACAATTCTTCTTTTTTGGGCATTAACTTTTACTATAGATATTCATAAAATTTTTTAACTATAATTTTCATTGCAAAAAACTTAGTACCAGAGGTTCAAATTAAAATCATCAATTTTTGCTTCAATATTACCACTGGTTATTTCACCAAGATATAATAAGGAAATGAAAGACAAGAATTGAATTTGGACAATTTAATCTAACCTAACTTAAACTAACCTCTTTTCTTTTACTTTGTGCAAAGTCACCTTAGTCATTTTCATTACGAAGTGATCTATTCCTAATACTATTTTCTTAAGAATTTCATGATGATAAGCCAACGTCCATTATGTTAGAAAGAATAAGTAGAGATTACTTACTCAATTTTACAAACCTCAATATCTGATTGGAAAATTAAACAAATGCTGAAACTTTTGATTCACAAGTGGGATGCAAATCATCAGCAAATTCTAAAAAAATTTCTCAATGAATTCTAAGAACTTTTCATTTTTACCATTTTGTAAAAAACAGCTAATATTTTTTGAGTTAGTGCGTTATGATAATTTCAAAGACATTTTGAGGTCGTTTCAACGATGTAGGGTATAACATTAAAATTTTTTCGCAAAATTTAAATATTTTGACCAGCTTTGTATAGTTTCAATATAATTCCAATATTCTAATAGCTCGAGCAAAATTGAGAAGAATAAATATTTCCCAATTTGTTGACAATTTTTTTCATATTTGGCGCCCCATTAGAATTCTTTATAACTGAAACACAATTTTGACCTTACAATCTTGAAGAGCTACCTTCAAACTAATAGGATATGTATCTTTACACCTGTTTTCAACGACTTTGATACGAAATACTTGTAAACAGCCAAAAAATGCTCTTTAGGAGTTAATGCCTTACCTGTTAGACAGCGAGATTGGACTGACGTTAATCCAAAATTCCTCGACCATCTTGCTTATCTTCAGATTTTATATTCCTCATAATTTTTTGAGTAATTTAAGTCTAAGATGAAAAAATCGCTAGAGGAGGGAGGGATTGTCGAATAAACTCTGTTTGTGCATATATTTTTATTTTTGCAGTATCTTTTCACTCTGAAATAATTGAGAACTAATTAGTTCGATTACTAATCGTGTTTAACTTCTCTGCAATGGTAATTGAACTCAATTTATATGAATTTCCTCTACTAATTTCAGAAAAAGTCTGGTAGGAACTCCGCTGTTTAAAATCAGGGTTGTTACAACTTTAATCTGAAGTAAATGGAATTTATTTATAAACTATTTTCTCCAAAAGTGAAATATGTAATATTGAAATACACGCCAAGTTAATAACTATCCAGGTATTTTGAGCTCAGTCAGTATGCCTATCCTTGGTGCGAGAGTATTCCCTTGGGCAAAATTTGCAAACTTCGCGGGTGGTTTCCAAACTTTCTCACAAATACTACAATTACAAATATTATTCGCACTCAGTCTCATTGTTATTTGAAATAATTGCAGCTTCTTAGCAGTTGGTTGATTTGTTTTATTGGTTGTATCATTTCTAATCTGATAAAGATCGAATTTACAAGAACAAAAATACTACTTGCGGCAAATATTCATCCTTTTCATCCAACTAAAAATATTGTTTAACTAAATTACTTATAACACGATTAATGCGAATCAATGTTGATATTTTGCCAAAACAAAATATACTACCAAAATACCGATTTTCTTTGTGACTTCTTCCTTGGCGAATTTTTGTGAGAGCATTATAATCTTATTGACAGTCACCAAGATTTGATTTGAATCAGCTGAATTGAATACTTGACAACTTCAGGGAGAAGTTAAACGTGATTGGGAATTGACCTAATGAATATTCAATTATTATAGACTGGAAAGTGTGCTATAGGATGTAAAAAATATAGTAAAGCAGAGTTTATTCGACAAGATGTTCAACGATTCAATAGAAACCTTCAATTAAGGATATTGATATTTAAAATATCGTTTATTATACAACCATTTAACATGAATGAAATAAACATTTGTATACCAAATGCCATAGTTTTGTAGTCCTATTACTACGAAGTAAATGACACTACTACTTACTATGATTAATTAGCTATGAATTACAGTTTACTAAAAGATGCCGTTTTATTTACTGTCGGTGTTGTCCTTCCTAATTGTTCAATTTATCAGAAATCCTTTTGTTAAATCCGTTGATAAAAAGATTAGATACCACAAGAAACAATGAATGATTTTTCCCGAAATTCATATATTATAACGAAACTCTGTTTCAACATATTTGTTTCATGTTTTCTTCGACTCGATGGTGTTCTTCATGTTGGCCTTGTGATTATATAGATTCTGATTATGGTGCGGTTTAACTGGCCTTGGATTCGAATTCAACGACATCAAAACCTTCTTATAGTGTTTAGTAGAATGATTAATGCCTATTCAATAAGATTCACTATTTATGATTTTAACTTGATCATATCCATAACTTATAAGGTTAAACTTACTCCGGATACGGATTCAGCAACCTCAAAAACAATTTAGAACAATGGTTCATGCAGATCCAATCATTTTTACAACGTATGAACTTGAATTGACCTTGATCCAGATCTAATGGATCAAAACGGACCCCGCATTCGGATTCAGCGACCCCAAAAATGTACAGTAATGATAGTTTCGTTTGGGTAGCATACAAAAAAATCTTTTTTGTGGAAATCGTCTTTCAATATCAAAGTCAAACTTTCAGTAATCTTCATCAAAGCTCTGGGTCAAACACGCCTTCAACGTCATCATCATTGTCATTTGTCAGTCCTGTATCATTGTCCTCATTATCACCTTTATGAAGAACCTCAAGAACTCCTTAAAACATCCAACAGTTGTAGTACTATTAGGGGCCTCAAGGTGTTTGAGGATATTAACTGGACGATGAAAACAGAACGTGGATGTTTTCAGGAGCCCCCGAGGACATCCTTTTCCTTTTCAGGATTTATGTATGGGTATTTTCCATAAATGTTGCTCAAAATCAAGTTATTCCTCTTCCTGCATTAACTAATAAACTAATTCACCAGGGGCTCGCTGAAACATAAAGGTCATCCTTTATAGTTCCGTTAAGATCCTTAAAGTGTCCTATGTCCTGTGTAACTATTTTGACGTCCTCTTAAAAATTTGTGCATGGGTACTTTCCATAAATTGTTGTATGACAAAATCACGTTTGACTTCCTGTAATAACTATGTCATTTCTGTTAAATCACTTCATCTCATTGTCAGACCAATAAATTGCTATTGTCTTATAATAAATAGTATACCTAAAGAACAATTGCAACTAGTCGAATCGGACTCTGGCATGATATTAACAAACGGCCGGCATATTACGGTTAACGACACTGACATCAATCGTTTTGACATGTGCTACCGTATCCAGCGATGAAACGGGAGCTAACCGCACATCACAACTCAAGTATGGGATAATTCCAGCATTAATCTACCCGACCGACGTCATCGGCTTCTGTTTGGGTATATGCGAAACAGTGTCGTGGAAAATAATGAGTCGCCAGACTGCAACTCGAATATTCATCCGAGTGTGTTCTATTTATCAACTGTTGGCTGGCGTGGGTGGTATTCTACGTCTTGTCTTCGACGCAATACCAACTCGATGCTAACATGCACAACGAGATTGGACAACAAGTTAAATGATGCTTTCTCTTGCGTAGCCGCTGGCAATCCCAACGCCTAATCTTTATCACTCGATCCTAAGCCCGACAGGTATACACGAGGTAATTTATTTGATACCAACTTCAAACCTAACTGTTAATATTACGAATGCGTAGGTAATTATCTATGCTGATAATGTTGAATTTGATTTAAACGTGAGAACATTTGGATTGGGATGATGTTCAATTTTCTATGTTTATCGAATTTTTAGTACGTGTAAATGTACTGAATGCCCAGTACAACTTGTAGTAAAGTACTGGGTTATGTTAAGATATTGGTTATCTCAAAAGGTAAACTACGCAAGTTTATTAGTTTTCCTGCTATCTTTCTTATTCAAGACAGTGTAAGGTTCGGAAATAATAGTTTTGGGCCATTTAAATGTCTGTCGCTTATAACTAGTGATATTTAATAGTTATGTGATTATTATATAACTTATTTCTGTGTTTACTGAAGAACCACTGATATTATGCAAAGAATGTGTCATTTCCAGTTACTAGCACCCTAAATGAATTTTTCTATGAATAGCGCAGGCCAACAAAATTTATAATCAGAAACAGGACTATATTTTTCCGAAGGTTTGCGTTACGCTGAATTCAAATCTGGTTACAAAATTTCTCCATCTCGTCAAGATTTTGAGATATCCAAACCTAGTCTTGTTTCTGGATATGGAAATTGCCTTAATATTGTTAATTTATGTAATTGGAACAGTGACTGGCTTGTCAAATCATATTTGTATTCAAATTTTCTATACATGTATGGATACTTTTGTACCACAGGATTGTACATACAAATGGAAAAATTCTATTTGGATTGGGAATTCTACAACAAATAGGATATTATGTTTTTAGATAAATATTTCTTTAAGGGACACTTGGAAGCGTATAAACCCGAAAACGAAGTCGACCTTCATTTAGTTTAAATGCCGAACTGATGAGTACCGATTACAATCCATGATGGATCTTCTATAAAATTCGTCAAAAACATTCTCCTTAAAGAATGTCCAGATTCCAGATGGTCACTTAAATGAAATTGTGTGCAAATTCCATTTTGGATTTGAGCTCCATCTAGTGCTGAAACAAATAATTTCAATATTGACTTTATTTCTTTTTTAACTACTTAAATTTCTGAAATTTTTCCCGAATTATCAGAGCAGATAATTACCATATCATGATGCAAATTTTCCATTACATAGGACAGGATAATTTCTATACCCGATATGGGTTACTTCCAATAAAAGTACTTAGAAAAATGTTTCTGTTTTACAGCAATATAACATATCGTGAACATTTTACAACAGTTTGATGTCTTTTATTTTTATGCGTTACAGCATGCCATATCACTACTAAATCAGCTAGGCTAAAAATTCATGTAGATTAAATAAATTTCATTTGCAATATTGTTCTGACGGCAAAACACTTTGCTGTACACTCCAAATTATATTTTATAAGAAATTAGGAGAAGATTTTTTTGACGGTTAATGACTGAATGAATGTTAATATTTTGCATCTATTATACTTATATTGTAGTAGAATGTAGATCATTTTGTAACTTATATCTAATTTATTCACATATCAATTATGCAGTCGTTGGCGAGTCAGTTAATATTCTTGTTTAGAGTGACAGAGTCATAGCGTAAAAAAGCCATTTCATTTAAGATTAAAATTATTGAATCATCAGACATTTGTATAAAATTCCTTCTTTGCTCATACCCAACTTTTCATCCCAGTTGAACTGTTGTATGGATAGTGCCATGATTTTTAAGGAAAAACATTTTATTGTTCATTTATTAAGAATAAACGGTATATAAGGTCTATGTGTTGTTTATTTTTAAAATTTGTCTTGATTTCCTGCGTTTTTTCGTGTTTTGAACTGGTTTTTACGAAAACTGATGTAAACATTGTTAATTCCTGTTGCCTTAGTGCCTTCCTATCAGGTTCTGATCAATATTCAGCCTGAAAAAATTATTTACATAACTTTTCATTGTTTGATATTCCGACCATGTAGCAACGATCTTTTTCCTGCCTTTGTTTCATAATTGTGAATTGTTAATTTATATTCGTCAATATAGCTTGGTGTGTATTGCAATTTTCAAGTATCAAAATATGTATTGAAATATCTTCAGATAAACTTGCAAGATCTAATTTCTTAAATAATAATTCGTACTGTATAAGTTTTTAGGTTTTTTTGATAATATGAAAATGAACACTATAGAGATGGGAATCTTGTAACTTTTTTATTTTTTAATCATGAATACTTCTACTTTCCAATCTTTTCTATTTTCTGTTCAGTTTCCAATATTATTGGATATAGACAATTTTAAAAAGGTAAACTTGGTAAGAATTCCTGATAGTGGGTGAACATATTACGAATAATTTTATTGTGTATTGATCAAGGAAAATATTCATATAGCTATTTTCAATTCTGTTCCTGAACAGATATTTGGTATAACTTTTTGGGTAAATGTGTAGATAGTTTAAATCTCTTTATTTTCATACCATAATTAGGCACACTGTAAGAAATATCTATGGTAAACATCAAACAAATGCTTGAAGTTTTTTTTACATCATAAAAATACTGTAAACTTACAACAAAATTTGTGAAAATACAGTAAAAAAGAACTTGAAAGTACCTTGCAATAACATGTTATTTTCAATATTTTTAATGTACATTCACTGTAAAATCATTGAATTTATTACGTGAAAAGAAAATTCAGTCTTGAAAACCTTTTTGCATTTTTCATGACCACATTGGAAGTGTTTCGTCATTACTGGTGGTGATGCGAAATATAAGATTTCCACTCAACACAGATAAAGTTACAAAATTTGCATAAATACATGAAGCACCTAAAATATCGAGACGTATTGTTCTGTATATATTATTGATTAATATATGGCTATTAACCTATATTAAGAACAAAACCTTCCTAATTGACTCACTAAGGGAGAGAATGAGAAAAAGAGAATATTACCCTACTTCCCTAATATTACAAGATTCCATATTATTTCTAATTTTTCTTAGAGAGATGTTAATCTGTATAAAAGACAGTTCCAGTCTACTTGCATTTGTTTAATTTTATAAAAATTTTAACTGCACGCCTCGACATTAAGCAAAAACCTTAACGTGACTGAAAATGTATTACCAAAATTAATGTACAGGAGTTTACTATCGGTAGATCGAAATGGATTGCACATTACTTAAACTCGATATTTTTGGTTTCCTTACTTCCAACTGGATTGTAGTGATCTCTTAATATTTTCATTGGCGTAAAAAGACTTTTTCAATAATGTTTTAAACTCTCGTCTGAGCAAATCTTGATGAAGACAACAGACCGGCATATACTATATATTCTTATGTAATTTTACAACATAACAATTAAATTTGCAATGTATGTATTAAAACCGCGATAGAATGTTGTAAAATCACAAAATAAATGTAATTTTGCAACACATTATTTAGAAATTGAAAATTGATAATAAAATGTTGTAACTTTACAAAATATATTTTGAAACCGCAATATTTATTGCAATTTTACATTATTTTCGTACTGTAATTTTGTTGTAACAGTGCAATACTGTAAGAATTTGAAATAATTTCACGATTTTCCTAAAACCCTTACGATTATTCTAGTAAATATTGATTTGAAGTTTTTAAAAAATATTCACATTTATTAAACTCGTAAATTTGTCCTGATTTTATTAAACCTTTGATACAGTATACTGTCTAATACTGGATTTTGATAACAGATTTAAATCATGAACAAGAACGTGCCATATAAAATAAACTACAATACATAAAAATTAATAGTATATTTAATTCGCAAAACTTTCACATGCTCCATGACCTCTCGATCATGACAAATGATAAATAATTACAATTAATCAACTCAATAAATGTGCCAAGTAATTCTCACTTTGCAATGCCTTTTGTTTTCGTTAAGTCATATGATAAATGATTTACAATTATAGATATACGATTGTAACAAGAAAGTGCAGCAAACATTTATTATAGGTTATTGTCAGTATTTAAATTACTAAATCATAGCATATACATATAAATAGCAGTGTTGGCGAATTTATTTAGTATTTCAAAATTTCCGATATCCCATGTTTTAAACGGCACTTGCATTACGAAGTTACATGATTGTATTAAGTCTTAGATCGTACAAATAATAATGAAAATTGTAGAATAACTGAAACATTTAGTTTAACATGTGAAATTAGTAAAACAAGATGTTTTAAATATATGTTTCACTTATAAAACTAATTTTTGTTAACTTTAAGACTACTGATTTATTTTCAAAGTCTTTGGACATGTAAAATACCAGACGAAGCTAATTTACGATACCAAAATCTCATGAAAATAGTATAACATCAAAGGATACGTTGCAACATTTCACAGAGAAAAAGAAAATAGTTAATACAACCATTTTATAATATTAGAGCGCTTTAATGCAAAAAGTAGTCAAATTAACTGTTTCCACAGTTAAATCATTTGTACATAACCTCAAATCAACGATAACATTCTACGTTGTTAATTTTACTGTTTACATATGTTACAATAATTTCTATCATTTCTTTGTGGTTCCATTTACCCTTTTTTTCTCTCTGTGTGTTCACAACAGATGTACAATAAAAAATGAACATTCCAGTACAATTTAAATTCCGCCATCAGTCAAAATTGAACTGTCATTTTCTGGATTTGCTATTTTTCATTTTGGAAACCACCTATAGTAGCCCGAGAAAAAAAAGTTGATCAAATCCATATCTATTTTTTGTCAAAATCGTTCAGACCCATAAAAGATCCAAGAACCTAGTTGTTATGAAACATTCCAGGAATCCGTTGGGCCAGTTCACTACCACAAAATAATCTGAATTATGCAATCACACGATAATCAAGAGTGAAGCAATCATGGACCAAAAAATAAGTTGAATCAAATTTAAATGTGCAAAGAATGTTCTTGTTCATACGCGACCATTAAAAATGGATCTTTTTCTGCACGCTTGAATTTGATCAAATAATGACCATTTTTGTATCCCTAAAAAAAGATCATTTTCAATTGTTGTGATTGTTTTATGATTATAATTTGCTCCAATTGTGGTCCTGGAACGTCGGAAAACTTCAATCTCATTTACAATTAGATCATTTAGGGTCTCACTATTTTTACAAAAAATTGATTTCCTTTTTGTATACTTCGATAGGGATATCAGTTGTAGATTATTGATATCAGATTAATATAAAACACTGCAAAATTCGAAGTAACATATTTCGAATATTATACAGGATCATTGGATGTTAATATTTCCTCATGCTTTTTATTTACCTGTTCGAATATCAGTAGAAACCAAACAATACACAAATCCACAAACGAAAGGACAGATACCATTTTATTCTTGAAATGTATTTTGGGTTGCAGGGATTTCGTATTGAGCAATATATTTCGATATTTTCTTCGGATTTGCCTTCCAATTTTTATCAATTTTCAATCGCACTACAGAGAAAGTACCATTCCATGTAAATAAATTAGAACAATTACTGAAAAAAGGTTTTTATGTCCCTTTTTTATAACCAGTATGCAGTGGTAAGTACAGCAACTCGAAGACCGTAGTACTTTATTGATGAGCCGCCCCCAAGGGAGTACCCAGTTCACGAGGATGGATAATCGGGAAGTTTCCCGTGAGTTCTATATGAAATCGGCTGTGACTCACTTCGCTCAACCCCTCAAGAGAATCCTGTAGTTTCTGCCGAATCTACTTCCTACGGTTTCCGATACGTTGATATATCTCAATTGCTTCCTCGTTCGCCATAAATCTCGTACCAAGTAGTATAATAATAATCCGGACAGAATTTCGACTGCAGTCTAAGGTTTCGCCATTTCGACAACATGCTACGCTTCAGCCGAATCGAATCTGAATTTATGACATGTACCATCCAACAATGACCCATTCTATAAAAGGACATGAATATTACTCTTCGTCGTGCTTGATGTCACATCTGATAAAAAATGTAATATTTTAAATACCACAGCTAAAAGTGGAACAGAAACTATTCATGTTTCTTTCGGATTAAGGGGTCTACCTTAAGTAGAACTTTCAATAAAGGACAGTTTTTCAGAATTTTTTAAATAGTTTTGTAATATAAATATGCATATAAAAGTTGTCATGCTGTATTAATACACTATTGAAATACATAAAAATTTTGTTTTTGAATATTTTACTAAGTTTTTATACATGAAAATGATATTTTAGTAAGTTTTTATACATGAAAAAACGGTGTGTCCACGCTATTGAAATCTCTGGGATGGATGGTGTGAAACAAAAAAATTAAACGGCGTTACATAATTCAGTATGTTACTGGCTATAGCTCATAACGGGCGATTTTTTATTTTTTGTCAATTGACAAAATTACGGACATTTTTCGAAAAAAAACACGTTATTTTACTGTTTTTGGCAAAAGAAAAAGAGTTAAAATTAAAATTTTGAAAATATTTCGATATGCGCTGTAGCTATAGTAGTACAGAATATGTTGTAAAAATTTTATAAGGATCGGTCGAGTAGTTTCGGAGATTTTATGAACAAGTCTTCGGAAAACGTTCTGAGAAAAACGCGTTTAAAGTTTTTTTCAACGAAAAATCGTGAAAATATATTACCTGTTCTTAATCAGCGACGTCTGCACCATATATTATGCCTTCCTCTTTTTTATAACGTTCATTTTCACTTTCCAGAAATGTAACATACAAAAAATCGATTTTTTGAAAATTCTATTTAGAGTAAACCCCTTAAAGCATAACTAGGATAAATAGGCACGGATACTCTGGTAAGAATCTGTCCAGTTTTTGGTTACACTGCCCAGTTTCTAACATAGTAAAAATATAACCTGGATAGAAACTAGCCAAACACTAGATTGATTTTATACTAGGGTATTTCTTCGAGTAATTAGAAACCTATTTAAAAAAACTGCCATTAATGAAAATAATCTTTCTTCAAAAATTGTTCGTATCAGCTGTAAAAAAGTAAATTATTGGGATTAGGTTGAGTAGGAAAAACTTAAAATAATTACTAGCAAATCGTTTAGGGGTTTAGATAATATTAAAATTAAAAACTGCACTAAAAAGAAGTATATTAAAAGAGCAGGAGCCAATAATATATTTAAAGGAATCATTTTACAAAAGTTGAAATTTTTTGGCCCTAGAGTGTTTTTGTTACATCGCGTAATTAAAAAGTATTATTACCGTTTTTAATTATTAAAGCTATTCTAAGAAACGCTGAATCTAAAAAACATTCTTGTTTAATTGACAATTAATAAAAAAAATTGTGAACCCCCGTGTCACGATCGGTAAAGTTTGGTTAGCTTTAATTACATATGGTTACTACAGTTTTTGGTTATATCACAAAAGGACATAAAGAAATGAACAGACCGGAAAATAATACAGCGATAAAAAAACACTGCAGTAAAAATAGCCACAAAATATACTAGTACAAAAAAGATACAATGCCCAGAATACATAATTGTTTATCGAAAATTGTCCTACTAACTTAGGATTTGTAAAAATGTAGTGTATAGCTGTCCTCCAACACGTCTTTAAAACTATTCTAACCAAATTTAGGCATAATTTTGTCTACATGATTTCTTTGTTGAAATTTATGCGTTTTTGCATTTGTGGACAAACGTTTATGCGTTTTTTTGTCATGTCTTTCTGTCGTGTATTTTTCTGGACAGTATGTTAATCTCTCATTTTGTATTTCACAGTTTTATGCGATAAAATTCTTAATCAGAACCCTTAGAGACTGCTAAGTATTAAGTTTGATCTACGTTTAGTCATTTTAAAATATAATCAGTCATATTGGATCCGCTATTTTGAATTTTGAAACTTAAAAATAACCATTACTATAACTCGTCACTTAAATTCTGAGCCTTAGAACCAATTTTGGTAAAGGACCTCCTGAAATGTCGTAACCCAGTTCTTGGACACCCTTAGAACAAATTTAAATTTTGACAATTTAAAGAATAGTTTATCATAGCATTTTGAAAAATGTATTGCAGCGATGGATATATGATGTACACATTAGCTATAATTAATCTTGCTATTCTTTGATGAATAGTCCAGAGAATTCCAGTTACCTATTCAACAATACTGGAATACACAAGCCCTTTCACTGGCAAGATTAATTAGCAATCACTAATATGTACATCATATGTCAATCACTGTAATAACTTTTTTGATAATGCTATCATCATGGCCGAAACGTCAAATTACAGTTTCATTTTTTGAAAACCAACCGTACATCCAAATTTTTTGTACATTCATTATTTTCATTCCGGGAATCAAATTAACACATAATTGCATAATAATTTTAATTGCCCTTTGGGTTTTGTAAAAACAAATTTTAATAATAAGATGTAAACCCTAGTTGCATAAAAACTTATTCTTTCTTTCTTGTTTGCTTTTTAACCATTTTAAGGCATTATCATTCCACCACACTTCTTAAATATTTGAAAATGGTTGAAATTTGTCTGTACATATTTTTTTGTATTTTTGTGGAACTACAACTTCAAACTTTTGAAAACTATAAAATCTTCATAAAATATATTATTGAATTACCTATATATCACTTATTTACTATATAAAATCTGCAATAATTTCCGAATATTTGTCATTAGTGACATGTAAATAGGATCATAATTGTGCTGATTATCTTGATGGCATACCTACGTCATTGAAAATCTACGAGAATCAGATTCCTGTTCACAGAAAAGGGTGTAATTTGATATTTTTGAACCGAATATAGGTAACGCTAAACCGAACTGTGAATTAGCTCTTATTCATTCGTTCAAAAAAAAATCTCATCTTAAAAGAGTTTTCTCACACATTCAAATTTAATTTAAATGAGTAATGCCCCGAAAGATCAAACTTTTAAACAGCTGTCTGTGTCCCTTCTGCAATGCAGCCATAAAAGAATATACGTATTTTTGCGACACATTTATATAAATAAAGGTGCATGTAAATGAACTCAATATTAGCATTTAAAATTGCGTAGGTTCGTGATCCCAATGTACAGAATTGTCGGTGATGTTCGGTATATTATGAAAATAACATAAAACCAATCGACAGGATGCAGTTTATATTAGCATCAGAGAAAAATGCCCACATGCATGTCATTTATAAATATTTTTCCTAAGTTTATGATAACTAACATATGATAATTTTATAAGAGAGTAAATTAAGACAGTTAAAAATCGGAAAATAATCTTAATGTTTCTTAAGATTTTATCCATGTATTTAACCCATTAACGCCGAGGACACTTTTTGCACTTCAATTTTAAGTATTTCGTATGAAAATCCAACATCAACAAAATTGAAAGGTATATATCTTCCTATTTTCAAGGTTGCTGTTATCAATGGGGTTATCAAAATTGAGCTATCGTAATTAGAAAATTAAACATAGCGATTTAAATGTAAAAAAACACAAAAAATCGGTTATACTTTTGAATAAAACATTTTTTTTCTCACTGACAGAGTACTTTTGGTCACAAAATTCCTTCACTAAAGATGGGGAAAATAGTTGTAGTATTAAGATACATTAAAAATATTAACACAATAACATCGTGATCACAAAATAGCGATGGCAGTGAGTAATTTCTTTTTAAAAATTAACGAATTTTTTTTCATGGAAACTATAAACCTTTGACAAAATTTTCTAGGAATAAAAATGTCTTAGAATATATCAAAGAGTATACCCAAATTTTTTCAGAATATATTGATATCATTTCTTATTTTTTAAATTCTCGGAAAAACGAAAATTTTCAAAAAGTCGTTTAAAAAATCTCAAAAAAATTTAGTACATTCTTTGATAAATACTAAGATAATTTTGTTCTAAGGAAATTTTGTCTGAAGTCTTTCGTTTTCGACAAAAGAAATTATTATTCTTGAAATCTAGTAATGATTAGAATTTTGTTTTTATTTAAATGATTATAATTTATTTTTAATTAACTTTAGAGAAAATCTTCTTAGAACAATAGTAGTTTTCGATACAAGGGCGTATGCGTAAAGAACTTTACACACACACACACACGTGTGCCGAAATATTGTTTACGTACGGCTTTTCCGTGCGTAAAGTATAATCGAGTGCGTAAAGTTTACTTTACGCACGAGTTTACTTTACGCACCGAAACGACGTACATAAAAATATTTTAGAATAAGTCAAAGATTACTCTTAATTTGTTCAGATTTTTTAAATTATTTTTTTCCCAATTTCGATTTTCTTAATTTTCGAAAAATAAAAATCAACACATTCTGAAAAATTTAGAATATTCTTGGACACATTCTAAGAAACGTTTGTTCTCAGAACATTTTTTGAAAAGTTTGCAGGTTTCACGATAAAAATGTATCAAGTTTTAAAAAGAAAATTCTCACTGCGGTTGACATGTTTCATAATATTTTGAATATCTTAATGCTACAACTATTTTTTTCACCTTGAGCGAAAGTATTTTGTGCCGGCAAAATACTCTTTTTATGAGGAAAAAAATGTTTTATAAGAAAGTATACCCGATTTTTTGCGTTTCTTTTTTAAATTTAAATCGTTATATTTAACGTTTTAATTAAAATATTGGTTTTCCTAACTGAATGATGATACCGATTGAATAACTTTTAATCATTTGTACTGGTAGTTTAAATTACTCAATATTTGACTACTAATAGGCAAATATATAATGAATCAATATTACCACACTTTTGCTCAGTGCAGTTCATTTAAATTTATTATGCAACTAAAATACCAACCCATAAGCATTATACAATTCAAGTATGAATTAGTTAAGCACTATTATTATATTTATTTAAGAGAAATTACAACAAATTTATGAAAAACTGGAAGTGGACGTACACTGGACGTCCATTGGATGTAATATGTGACCTGTTTCGTCTGCCTAACGCCCATTTTTGGTCCATCTAACGGTCATATTTGGTTCTGTTTAAGTCCATTTTTGGATATCCAATGTACATCCAAACACACCGAAGTGGAAGTGCAATGGACATCCAATGGGCGTACATGTGCTGATTTGGTTATTATGAAGTTGAATGACTTTTCGGATATGCTGTTTGCACCAAATATTATAACTAAACCCACTCGATCTTCCTTGAATTAATTATTTTAAAAAATCATGATGGCTTACAGGAGAATATATTTTAAAGAAATAACAACATATTATAAAGTCGAGGATGTCAGATAGATCTTGTTATAAAATTTACATATATAAGCTTACTGAATTCCTTAATTATCAACGAAAAAAAGTTTTCTTAAATTTGAGGTAATAGATTTTTGTAAGGTTTTGATAAAAAATCTCAAATATTTTGGATACCTCCACCCCCGACTCCTTCCTCCTTCACCATGATATGGACCTCCTATGAATTTTAACGAGGTTAACCTGTGGACATTGGTAATTTTTTGAAGTAATTTTTCAAGTGTTTAAAGTATACAAAATTAATAGCGGCATTAGTTTTCAATTCTTCAATTACTATTTCACCCATAACCTTTAAAACAGTAAACCAATATGTTCATTCTACAAATATTCTCATTTATAAAATGAAACGTTTCGAATATTTAGTGTCTTTCTTAACCTTCACTTTAGAACACTTTAAAACTTTCATAATATACTCAGCAGATAATTGCACGCTATCGTGCGATAAATGAAGTATCATTCAAAAACTATCTATTCACTGGATTTCTCAATTTTACTTTTAAAACTCACTTCTCATTCACTACAAGCAATCTCTTTCTAAAAAAAAAAAGATGTCGCTTTCTGTTATTATTTAAATTTAATATGATATTATTAATTTTTAAAAAATACGTCAATATAAAAATAAGTATTGATTGTATTGATTTAATTAATTTAATTTATTAAATTTATTTATTCTTGAAAAAACAGGGGGCAAAGATGTCTTTATTTTATTGAAGTCAAGCACTACGTTGAAAGGTCATTTTAATAATTCATCTGAATTATGATAATTCTTATATTCAGTTAGCACCGATCTTCCTTCGATTTACACCGTTTTTTTTGTTTTGTAGTTAAATTGACGTTCAAGTGAAAAATTACATCGTGTTGTAAAATAAGCATATGTATATAGTGTATACTTATAATATAAAGAATAACAAATGGTTTCCAATAGTAAAACGACAAAACCAAAAATAAATTACCAGTGATAATTAGTATTTTTCATACCACGGGCATAAAATAAGAGTTTTACGCCTCGGATGCTGATTGCATGCCAGAGGGACGAGGACATCATAAGAGACGAAAAAATTCTGCATCTGTGGTGCGAACAATATTTTTCGAATTCCTAAGTATGAAAATAGCCATATGACGCCTAGTAAATCGAAATAGTTATTTTTGTATCAAGGGCGTAAAATAGAGTTTTATGAGGGTGAAAATTTTAGGTCTGAGATTCAAACATTGTTTTTTGATGCAGTAGACCTAAAATGCCAATTTCACGCCTCCGTGGGCGGAAAATTTATTTTGGCGAAAAAATTCTGCATCTGTGGTGCGAACAATATTTTTCGAATTCCTAAGTATGAAAATAGCCATATGACGCCTAGTAAATCGAAATAGTTATTTTTGTATCAAGGGCGTGAAATAGGGGTTTTACGCCTGCAAATGAGGGCGTAAAATGACTATTTTACGCCTACTGCATCAAAAATACAATTACGATATTAGACATTTTTCAAAAACTAGAATATAATAACAATTTGCGTGATTTTTCGATATTATAAATGTATTAGTAATCATTTCGTCTATCGAATTATTCAGTAATCAGAATACAAACATATTAGAACAAAAGTATTAGGCTAGACCATTACCTCAGTAAATAGAAATTTCGTTTTCAATGTAAAACCCAAAAGTGATGACCCCTCCAGTTTATTTTTTGTCATTTTATGGATGATCGGTGAAGGGAAACTGAAATTATATCGATTTTTTATATTTTTGAAGGTTTTTAGAAATATTGACATTAAAAAATATTGTGTTTAATACCCAAATAATTTCGTTGAATATAGTTGAAAAAACTTTCGAACATTTTTCTGAAAAGAGAGCTTTCTTCATTTTTTAAAAATTACTCTGCAGATATTCAACGCTCACTTAAGCAAAGGTAAAATAAAGTACATAAAATTTTCTGTAAAATTGAGAAAAGATTGTCTATCTATTCCTGTTACGGAAATATGATTATTTATAGTTATTAATTGAAATTGATTTTCTTGTGTATTTTTTTCGTAATTTCTTTTAAAGAAATAAAGATTTAGTTAATCTTTATTTTAAATAAAAAGTAATGAAAAAAACGATATAATTTAAGTTTCCCTTCACCAATTATTTCATTTTATCATGACCATGAGACTTCACCAAAATTATATAAAAAATAAACTGGAGGGGATATTTTGTCCCAACCAAACACATTTGGTTACCGCAAAAAACTGCATTGTTATAATAACCGAACGCTTCGGTTCTGTCAACCGAAGTATTTATTATTCATCCGGTTTGATTTTGACTTAGTTTCGTGAACCAAAAGAGGTTAACCATTTCTGGAAAAGCAGATTCAAAACTTTGTTCTTAAAACATATTTCATTTAATTAACCACCTTTATTTATAAGAGAATCACGATAGGCTTCGACCAAGTTTAAGTGAAAATTGATAGCCTTCTCCGATTTTTGCAAATAACATTTCTGTGACACCAATGGACAAATTTAAGCCTAAAATAAAAAAATAAGCAATTTATGACTATTTTTAAAAAAGATCTGTTTTTAATAATTTGTATGAAAAAAGTACAGATTCTTGGCAATAACTCAAATTCTACGAGATAAATAACATATAGGGTTATTTTGAAGTTCTTTTGTACCCAACAAATTATGGTGAACCTCAAAAACCCGACATATGACAAAACAGAAAATTTTAAAACCCCACATTCAAAAACCAGGGTGTTTCTCAAAAACACGACAAATTACAAAACGGATACTTAAAAAACCAGACATTCAAAAAACAGACATTAAAAAACCAGACATTTAAGGGCGCACCTCAAAAACCTGACAAATCACAAAACAGATACTTTAAAAACCAGACATTTCGAAGAACAGAAATTCGAAAACCAGATAGTTAAAAAAACAGACTTTTAAAATATGTCTGCATTTTGAAACGTGTGGTTTTTTAATGTCTATTGTAGAAATGCCTAGTTTTTGAATTTCTGTCTTTTGAAATGGCTTGTTTTTGAATGGCTGTAGTTTGAAATTTCTGGTTTTTATATGTCGTTTTGTGCTTTGTCGGATTTTTGAGGTACACCCGATTATAGAATTTGCACTGATAAACTTTAATTAAAAACTGTAAGCTCTAGGGAGATTCGCACGTGCGATCACGCGCGAAGTTTATCTTTTTTCCCTGTTTTTTATTTTCGAAAACTGAAATTAACCACTTGTACGCTCATACGTAATGGGTACTTTGAGAATACCGGTAATATACGTAGACGTATTCATTCATTTGGCTATGCATTTGCGAACCTACGCCGGCAAAACTAACAAGTCGTGTGCAAGTATCGCTGACACGGTGCGTTTGTTTGCCAGAGCACCGCAACCATGATGAAGGAGAAAGAGACAGACAATGGTAGGGATAGAGGGGGAGTGAGAGAGAGGGAAGAACAGAAAGAAAAGGAGCGACCAAGTAAAGAGGATAGGGGGATGGAAAAGAATACGAGTCGTCGCCGTCAGTAGTGGTTCAGGTGCGAACGAGTAATCGCGTTTCTCCAAAGAGATGCATTTTTTTCTGCATTCAGATAGTCTGCGGTCTTTTTTATTTACCGGCAATAGCGTCTGTACTCTTTTAATGTTTTTTGCAGTTTTTATTTAATGCAAGCTCGGATGTGTTTAATGGGTTCATAAACTCCGATGTGTTATTATTCATCGGAACGACGTAGTTTTTATCCAGTTTGATGTTAAGTGGTGCACGCTGTTACATTTTATTACTGACGTGTAAAATGTGTGTTTGTTTATAAAAAAAAAATTTACTGAAATTGTCTCATGTGACGGTTTGTGAGTTTTGTAGTGTTGGTTTTGTTTGCGATATAAATACTTTTTATGGATATAGAACTACTGACGAGTGGTGAGTCTTTTAGTTTTTATATTGTGTAGAATGAAAAAAATGCATAATCAAATTAAGTATACGATTTAAAAAATAGCAACGTTCTACTTCTAGATTTTTTATTTATTAATAATTTTATATAGTCCAATTTAATTATTTTTATCAGTAACTTATTAGGTCGTATATCAATGACATTTATTATCACTAAGATATTAGATCGTATATCAATGACATTTAGTGTAATATACACTATGATTTCAACAGGAAGACTAACGCATTGATCATGACTGATTTTAATTTCGGATCTACAATACAAACCGCTAATAGTTTATTTGAATTATACAATACAAAAGTTTTAATTTGTTAACGAAAGTAAAATAAAAAATAAATAAGTCCTATTATAAAATCGGTTTGTATAATAAATAAAAACATTGGAGTTACAACACTGAAAAAAGATGTTATAAAATACTTCTTGTAGTGGTTAAGTACAAGCCAATACCACTACACATAGTTTAGATTCCCTTGTAGTAGAATTAGTAAACTACCAGTCTAATTACTACTTTTGGTGTTAAAAAGCTTTCGTATTTCGCTCGGTGCACATGTTGTAAGTCATCAGACACATAAAATTTTGGTGAAAATGACAATGATTTTCGGGAGTTGGAGATATCAAAACATTTAGATGGTTGCAAACGAGCATCTGCAAATTGATGGAACTTTTTTTGAAAAATTACTTATCTTCATAAAAAATGCTTGGCTTTGATCATCGTTCAATACATTTAGTACGAAAAGTTCTCCTTCGTATATATGCAGAGACACTCGTAATCTTTTAGTAATGTTTACAGAATATTTTAGTAATTTTTGCGGAAAATTTTTTATAGAGAAACATTAAATATTTCTCATATAATAATTACCCATAAGGACGGTAATTTTAGCTTTTCGTGTGATTAAATTTTTCAATAATTTTTCTAATATACCATGACTATTTCAGGAGGCACACAAACGTTTAAAATTCTAATCTCTTTATTACTAACTCCGTTTTATGTCCACAATAACGAATACTTAATTAACATAATAATTGTAAGTATTTTGATCACAAAATATAGTTCTAATAAATTAGTCAAGTATATAACACGACTATTATAATAGAACGCACATAAATTATTAAAGTTGTATTACTTATTGTTAAATGTGTAACTTTTTTATTTCAACATTTTAAAAATGTTGACATGCACCGTTGGAAAGAGCGGATCTTAGTTAATAAGAAATTACTTGTGACAAATTTTTTAGACAGAGTTTAAAAAAAACTAAATACTAAAATATAGTGTCAAACTTCGTGAAACAACTTTATTCTTTGGAGCATTAAAGGGTACTCATTTTCAAGTACATTCTTTTCTCTTAATTTGTGAATGAACTGTTTAGACAAAGAATTTTTTTCAATTGTTTCTATTCTCTTTGAATTTTAGTACAATTTTTTAATATTTAACTTTGAGAATTACATAAGATAACGTAACTATAACAACATTCGTTTTGAAAGCTGTTCATATAGGTTTTCTAAGATCTTATCGATGCCATTGTAGCCTAAGAAAGTATTCTGGCTCGATAAAGACCCTACACATAATAAAAGCCATAATTTGATTTTCAATATTATAGATAAATTCTAAAACTTAGAATATTGTCAGTAAGCAAGTATGGTCAATATCGTTATAATTATTTTTCACTTTACATGATATTTAATGTTATATGAAATTTGAATAGCATATATTCTTCTAAGATTGTTTAGAAAATTTGTATTTGCTTTATGCCTTTAGTAAACACGCATATTTATTATGATGATGGATGTAAAGAAATAGATAAAGAAGGTAGAGCTTCAAATCCGTCAAATAAATATTTAATTTTGTGACAAACGGACGGTATTATAATTATTGGAAAAGAACGATCCTATGATGAATACTATTTTCAGGTGCGTGATAATAGATTAAAAATTATTATTGGCTTTCCGAAAAAAATTAGGGATTTGCCAGACGGAAACGAAGGATACTTTTAGCGTAACGGTTATAAAGAAAACAATATTTATTTACATAATAGATGATAAATATTTATCTAAATGTTACATTTCTTATCTGTAGGGAAAGATGGGATAAATCGGAAAACGAGTCAAACTAAAACTATTGTATAATAAAAAATCATGTAAAATTATAAAGTTGACGTCATTGTTTTCAAAATGTTAGTTTGTAAAAAACACATATTATACGTAATGTTTTGTAGTAGCAATTATTTTATTTGTTTGTTACTTCTAAATTTTCTTTTTCCACTGTAAAAATAAAAGATGGGTACTTCCGCGGACTGTAGTATTATAGTTTTTGAAATTTGCTGCTTCAGAATCCTTCGTTATATGCATAATCCGTTTTTTAGATGAATTTGAAGATATAGTTAAAAAAATCTGCGAAAGTCTGTAAAACAACATTTTTAAGTTGTGGCTCGCCTTTTGGCAAGGTACACGGTTGCATGATCTGTATATGTTTTATTATTCTGTTGGCCAATAAAGACAATTTTTTATTATTATTATTATAATGTGTCATGTGGCAATTCGGACCATTTTTGACGGAGTAAAGTGGAACATTATAAGTTAATTATATTTCTTTTAATTTTAAGTGAGGTTTTATAATTACTATATTACTATGTTTATAAATATTTAAAAAAAAATAACATCCATCTATTACTTTTTGTCTAAGCATACAAATTAGTTCATTACGATGAAAAGTAAAGAAAATTCACGTGTTCCTATTTGATCATCGAGCTATTTCCTGTCTTTACTCCGCTATTTCGGATTGCTCCAAAAAAGATAAATTTTTCGTTCGATATTCCAATAATATGCGACACGATAAATATTTTTGCTCTCTGGAAAAAGATGCACAATACCATAAAGTTTCAAATGACACTTGTTACCAATCGAGGCATTTCATTTTTCTGAACCCAAAATATAACAGATAACATTTTTCACAAAATAAAAAGTTTTCCTCTTTATCCCGTCCTCGGCTACACCATAAAATGTTAAATTGTATTTTTTTTATTTAAGTAATATATGCATTAATATTGCTATATCCTTTATGGCACAGCTCACCTCTAATAACTGTTTTTAATATGACATCTGATAATTCTGTCTGTGACTTCATCAACGGATCATTTGTTAACAATTAAACTACCTGCACCATAAACATTTATGGTGTTTAATAGACTTCATCAATTTAAATGTAAATAAGTAAAACCGCATATCCAATATCTGTATATTTAATATACTCTAGAAGCACCCTCAATAAAAAAGTTTCAAAGGCATAGATTATTTTTACTAGAACGCAAATTTCATTTGCAAAATAGCATTATAGTATTATTGCGGAATTATAATATTTGTTTCCATTTTTTTAAATAGTACAAATTAAATGCTTCGTGGATTTGGACACCTAACCACATTGAAAACTTGAATTTACTGAGATAGTACTGGATACTATTTACAGATATGAAGAAAAATATAATATTACGTAACGCATAAGTATTTTGGTCTCTCAGATCTAGAGATACTAAGATGAAATATATGCATACAGATTATACTATAGATTATAGTTAATAAGATCTATCGGCTTTGGTTGAAGGTACACTGAAAGAAAAGTGTGGTTAAAATAACCAGAAATCTGCTTTTTCGTCATTATCTTTATGTATTTTCCTGAAAAGTATAAACGAACTTTCAGTTGATTAGACTAACTATATAAACCGGTTATCCTACGACGTATAGACTGTAAAAGTTTCTTACCAAAATTCGATCCGACTAATAGAACTTGATTGGCGTGTCTTTGAATTTCAGGGGAAAAAATCAGTAATAGAGGCTAATTTTTAAGCTACTTCAACGAATAAAGGCTCATTTCAAAAATTTGTCAACTTTACACTTGATTTTCAAGTTCTTTTGACCTGCAATGAATATATCTCTTATTACAGTCCCAAAATGGCAGAAAAATGTTGATTTATAGGGTTTTTCACGTCTACTCGTTTCGCTAAATAACTACACGAAAAAATTTGTGGAGCTTGAAAAATCAAAAAATTTGACTCCCTATACGTTACGTATAGTATTTTAATGTCACCGAATTGCCGATGGACGGATTTTGAAGTGACATTTCTCGTTTATAGCCAATTTCACGACATTAGGGGCTCCCTATGAGTTTAATTTTCATCTAAACGTAACGTACGAGGGTTCAAATTATTCGTTTTTTTTCAAGCTCTTCAACTTCTTTGCATACATCATATACGCATGACTACTGAGCGAAACAAGTTAGACGTTACAATCCGTATAAACCGTCATTTTTCCCTAATTTTTAGGTTATAGCGAGAGTTTTTTTCAAAGTGACTCACAGATCAATTGTTGGAGCTGAAAGAGCAGTAGAAATGAGTCTTCATTCGTTGAAATAACTTAAAAATAAGCGACCGTTAAAATAATATATGTCAGATCGAATTTCGGTAATAAACTTTTTTGCTCAGAATGCTGTCAAGATTCATTACCTGCAATACATATTGATGCTTCCTCATCATTTGTTTCTTGGATATGTTTAGACATTTTTTACAAATTGCACAGTACAGTGCACGAGAATGAAGTGCCAACTTCTCCATTAGTCCAAGAGGTTGGTATTTTTCTGTATGCCGTGAAAAGTGGTCGTTTATTGGTTATACGCCATCCCAGATACCAGAATAAAAAATAGTTCAGAATGATCTCATACTGTGCTCCACAAGAGGTCGTAAAATTATGAGGTTTTTTTGAACTTTAGATGGTAATGTTCTCATAACGATATCGGGTACAGAACAACCTCATAATAGAAGCATTCAATTACTCGTAGAACACATTATGAGGTCATTCTGAACTATTTTTTATTCTGTTATCTAGGATTGTGATATTAATCACAGTGAAAAATACAAGCATCAAAGTAGCGTCAAAGAATATGTAAGTGTACAGGTTAAATTTAGATTTCGTCAAGTTTTACGGAGATGTGTATAAATAATTTTCTTCTTAAGATTGCCTAAATTTTTTGCAAATTTTTGTCTAAGAACGCAAAAATAACTTCTTAAATAATATTTAAACAATGGCGTAGAACCAAAAAAAGGACCAATGTTTCACAATTTGGACATCCGGATTCGGAATCTTCCGGTCAAAATACATAAAAATCATCTTTGATGTGAAGTTGTCCCGCTATGTCTACTGTTAATGAAAAGAACTTTTATACGTACAATCGGTCCGCCCTGTTAAAATTATATCAAAAAAACGTGAAAAATAATGATAAACGCTTCCTTTATTACGGAATTCTGAAAGTGAACACTGATAGAAAATAACAATTGGGGGCATATTCCAATCCCATAAATTATTTATTTTGTCAATAAGAATAAAAATTAAAAAATCACGTTTCAGGCGTTAACATTGAATCCAATTAAGATTGAAAATATAAAACAATTTTTATTTCCTCCACCCAACGACTAGTATAACTTTGACAGAAGCGAAAACGAAATGCGGCTAAAACATCACATCTAACACCATTCCCGTAAGCAGTATCGTGTTACATTCTCCCAATATATTCAGATTTCAGATAACTTAATAGTCTTGTAATCGTTTAGGAAGGTTCCACCGAAGGAGCCAAAAGGTAAAAATGTTAAAAAAAAGCCGATCGATTTCGACAAAGACATTAAAGATGCGACAGCTAACTTCTTGCTCGTGACACGTGCACGGAATTTTGCGTCGTAATATCGCGAGTGTCCTCTAAAAACGTCTCGTAAAATCGTTCTCCATAAGGAGCGAAGACGGCGAACGTCTTTAGGCTTTAACGACCACGGACGTATACGCCATATTCACGACATCGAACGGTACCGTCTACATCGCTTTGGTTGCATTATTAATCCAGCCAATCGATATTTCGGCTTGGCAGTCGTAGCCATGTAGTTGCGTAATCGCGTACCACTCCGGTGGAAAGTGTTTACAAAGGCAAATCCTCCCTAGGATGGTAAATTCCAATTTGCCTGTTTGTAGCATGATCATCCTTTCTCACTCCAACATTACAATTCCACCAAACACTCATCTTATTTCCTCTCATTGCATGATTATATTTTTTCTTCTTATTTTTTGTCTACGATCCACGACTCTTTGTCGTTTACTCCGTAATTTCGTTTCATTCCGCTTTTGTCATCCTCGTTTGATTTTCCTTTTTTTTCGTTTGTCTTAGCTGTCGCTTCCTGTCTTACTTCCACCATTCGTTCTATTGATTTTATTTGCACGTCTGGCACTGTCGATTCCAATTTTCGAACAAGTTCCCTATTTGCCGTTGCCTTCGTGTATTTTCATTTTCTGGAGTTCGATGAAGTTTTACCAGGAGTTATTAGGTCCGTTTTTAGATTCGTTTATCTTCCTTTTTATCGCCATTTTGCATATTGCACGCTCTTCCGGAGTGAGCGGCTCCACTTTTATGTGAAAAAGACGCATGAGTTCGATCATTATGTTGTGTGGTGCTCCTTTGCCGTTGCCGGCCGTTTACACTTTTTCTCTACGGTCGCTTCATTGGCCGGTTCTCGACCTTTTGGTTTTTGTGGTTCCGGGGTTTATCGCCTTCTTGATGTTTATTGCGTAATAGTTTATGCCGATTGCTGTTTTTTGATTCGGGGATTGGTAATAATACCAATTCATTTAAGTACCATCAAATAAAGTGACATGATTTAAGTGTTATTTTTTCTATCTTTGTTTTCGGTTGAGTTTTCTTCTGTTATAATTTTTTTCAAAACATATTGTTTGACAGTTGCAAATTAATTAATTAGTAAAAGTAATTTTTCTGTTCATAGGGAACAGTTTTTCGTGTTAACAAATCTAACATAATTCTCAGATGTGTTATTGCAAATAGTTTATCGAGTTCTGTTTACACAAATACAAATTGAAAAGTAGACAATGTTTATTTATTTCGTTATTTTCGTTATAGTACCAATTGGGGCATTACGCAACATAAATAAAGCTTTGTTAGCACATGGTATGAATTAAAAAGTTCAAAAGGATTCATTTCATAAAATCGATGTGCTTGATGGAGATATTTTACATGATTTGAAAATAAAGATGACTAAAATGCCAGTATTGCCTACAATTTAAATATATTTTTCTACAAAAATTTTGTTAATAAAGGTATTTTTACATTGATATCTACTCAGCTTTACACAAAACAAAATTACATCTAAATAAAAACACTATTCAAACAAATTCTTCCGGACCTAAAAATGTTTAAATTGTTAACATAATTTGTTAATAACAATCAGCTACACCACTTTTAGTTATTCTACCCAAAAAATTCGGATTCAGGGGCCCAAAATACCGAAGAATCAACTTCATTTAGTCGGGGACATATAAAAGGCCACATCGCTATACGTGGCGCCTACATTAATTCGGAACTTTGTCCTTTGGAACTTTGTACCTTACGGATAATTTTCGTTCGGAATTTTAAACCTTCAGAAAATTTACTTTCAGATTTCTTCGCTTTCTGGTGATTGGCATTCGGAAAATATTACCTTCGGATAAATGTATTTTCGAAATTTTTACCCCCCCCCCCCCCCCATGCGTGTAAGTAATGTTCTCTAGTCTTGATTTTCCTAGCAAAGCCACAAATGAGGTTAGCACTGTTGTAACTCATTAATTATCGCGTTTGAACTAAAATTTGTTCATTATGTAGAAACTCACCGTTCAACACTATAATTTGTTAATTAATTTTAAGTATACAATGTATTTTCATTGTAAAGTTTGCTATTTTTGTCTAAGGAACTTTTGCTCCATGACAATAATAAATATTATCTATCTATCTATCTATCTAGTCGTATGTTACATAACACTGTGGCATATTTAACAAAAATTATTAAACTAGCATATGCACAAGTTTTTAGCAATATAGGTGGAATTATTAAAAAGATATCCAAGTTTTAGTATAGGCATAAATATAAACAAGATATTGAAATATTAGTTTAGTAAATTTCTGGAGCAACATTCTTTTTTCATTAGCGTATTCTATTCTATGAAAAGTTTTTGAGTTCATTCCTTATTTTTCCCTTCTTTTTTTATTAATTTTTTTAATTTACAAATAATCTTAACTAACTGACGATTTTTAATTTCTTGTTATCATCATGTTATTTTGTATTTTAAGGATCTTAAGTCTGAATTACACAGAAAAATTTTTTGACTTCTGAAGAGAAACTGGAGAGAGGGAGAAATAAGAATGTTACAAAATTTTATATAATTTCTTTAGTAAAAGATTTTCAACGTCATAGTTATTTTCATACCTAGTAAAAGTCGTGAACATAAAAAAGCTCTATTTATAGATTTATAATCCAATTTGCTTATGAAATTCTTTCATAGAAAAAATACTGTTTGTTATTCTAACAACTTTGGATACCATTCCGAACAGTCCGAATATGATAAATATTTTTTTTATTTGACTTCAAATCAAATTGACTTGAAGCAGATTTTTTCATCTTTTCATGAATATGTAATTTTTTAATTGTTTAATGTTTATATGTTTCATCGACAAACTGAAATATTAGTTATATATTAACAATCCAGTTTCTTAGGAGAATAATTACTTGCTAACCAACAAAAATCCCTTATCTTCGTTTATTTCTATGAAATCGGTAACTTGAGTAGAAATTACTTCAATTAAGTAACATAATTCATTTCGATTTTGTATGATTTTGCCTCAAATGTGCTTTTCCGGCAAGTACGACTTCCAAACATCAAGAGATTAATTAATTATGAAATTTACTGTTAAATGATTATTTGCACCCTCTTACAAAATGAAAATCACCAGTTGAGAAGTTCTCAGGATTGTTTGTGTTAAATTTATGCCTTCATTGCCTTCAGACTTATTGGATTAGAGCTGGGTAACTTTTGCGAGGATCGCAAACACATTTGAGAAGGATGAGAGGTAGCTTGATAATAAAAGGAATTAATGGTTCCAGATCTGCCGTTATTTATTTTCTATTGTCGCATTAATGCCAATGTTAGTTCGAATGTGCAACAATGTTAATTATTTTATTCCAGTGAAAATTCGCAAAGATCTACTAAACAACCTATAATTCAACTTTTTAATACCAACATTTCGTGAGATTTTTAGTACGTAACAATAACTAGTACTTAGATCCTGCGGCCTTAGTACATGGACTCTTCGACTGGACAGGATTTGGTAGTCCATCTTTTTAATTGAAAATAGAAAAAAAAACTGAAAATTGTCAAAACTTCAAACCCTTGCACATGTCAGTCGGAGGATTATTATAGAACATATTTGTAAACGAATCTTCTTAGGTGATATAATTTCTTGTATTAAGGCACACTCGTGCGTTAATGGTATTGAATACCTTACTAACCATCAATCGACATTAACAATGTTTGTTTCCTAGTTTCTGAATGTAATTATTACTTAATATAAGGGTTAAAAGTGTTTTGATTTATCAAACTGGCGTCATCTCTTTCGTTCACACGAATTCCGAACTGTCATGGTGGTCTCTTTTATGGTTTGGCTCCAGACCAAAAGGTCTATTACAATATATGTGTCAATGAAAGTGAAATTTATCATTTCTTTTTTGTAGTTTATATGAGAATTATTATTTTGCGTTAATAGTCACATCGATTAAATAATAATCGCATTCAATATTAGTGATTGGATATTTCTTCCTTATTTACCAACCCTAACATGAGCCATTTCACGTCAACCGGAACAATTTTCGAACTCGGGTTCACGGACTTCATCAGTAGTTTTTCCATGCATTCTGTGGACAAAATAAATGCAGCGAGTAATTTATATTTTAAAATTTATAACCAGTTGCAAATTTGGAAATAAGGCACAATCGGAAAAACCTCTCTTTCAAAGACTCATAGCTAGGGTGGGTTTAGTCAGATAGACTTGAACGGGTGCTCATTAAAAGCTCATAAACATGTACTTAATGTATGTAAAAAAAAACATGTACGTTATAGATAAAAACATTAAGTATGGAAAAATGAAAATTTCCAAATTTTATGAACAAGATAATTTGTAAATGTAATTTTGAAGGTCAACAATGCGAGTTACAACCTTGAATAAAATTTTACCCTAATCCATAATAAATCCTCCACAAATTTGGAAATTTTCAAACTGGAGAACTGATGGAGTCCATTTTTTAAAATGTTTGAATTCAACGCTGACGACGCAATCATAACGATAAATATGCTCACGTACATAAATGTTATTCTTTTACTATAATATCTTATATTATATATCATATACTCATATGATTGAGAGATATTAATTTTTTTATAAATAAATTCTCTTCGCATGTTCTTCTACTCCATAGAATCTCCATTTGGAAAATTTCCAGGTTTGTAGAGAGTTTGTCAATCACCTGATCAGGTCCTTATTGTACTATTTCGTATCGGCTCATTAGCAGATTTTTTTCTAACGATACTACATTTTTTTTCACTGACCCAAAATAATCAAAAGAAAAAATTCATTTGATGTAAAAAGTCATAATTTTGTGAACCTTGTAATTAAAAAACTATTAAGTGTCGATTTTTTCTGATTACATACGAGTTTCTTTATTGATTTATGTAAAATATTAATTATGCTTATATAGGATACTTTCAATTCCGATCATTTAGTTCCAACTTTTCTTTATAAATTGGTGATCTTGATTTTCAAGATGTTGTGAACCGGTTCGGAAGTCATCACTCTGACTATTAGGTGACTATTATATTGATCAGTTATCACTTCTGAAGTGCTGCAATAGGAATGATTTGTTCAAACTTGATCAGGGATCAAACTGTAATCAGGCACACTTAAGACTTGCCTTATTACCACCGTTAAATCAAGGCCTGATCAATATTCTACCATCCTGAAATGACTTCTGTGAGGGTAATTTACTTCATTTAATTACTACCTGATCATTTCCTTCAAGATTCAATAATGCATAAGGCGCGCATTACGAAATTACGGTTAGTCCCTGATCACTAAATTAGAATTTCTAGTTATTGATGATCCATTATTGAGTCATCCATCATATCAATCAACTGACAAAATGAATCAATCATTTTTAACCACGATTTGTATTTCAATATTTGCATTTCATATTAATATTTAATAAGAACTTATCAGTTACTTAAAACTCACAAAATCATTGAGTTTTTAAAATATTTTTTGGAAACTCCAGATTATATAAATTTGTTGTTTTGATTATCTTAGGTCAGTAGTATACGTGGATCCTGAGTAAATCCTCACAAAAGCCTTCGTCCATGAAAACAAAAATCGCCAATGAACTTTGATGTCTTGGATGATAAATAAAAGATTAGATAAAAGCCTGATATCAGAGCGTCTAATCAGGCCCTGATCAGATTAAAGACTTTGTCCCTGTGGCCCTGTTGTCCACGGATGTAGCTCGAAATCAGGAAAATCAAAATCATTATAGGACAAAATTTTGAAATAGGGCTTAGTTCCAGCGTATCTTAATTCATATTTTTTTAAACTTTGTCCAACATCCTCTGTCATAAAATACAGATTTTATGTCACTTTGTTGAAATTTTGGTCTTCAGGGGTTGAATTTTCGTGATTTATATCTACAGATAATCATATCAAATTGGTTATATGTGAATAATTTGGAAGTAGTGATGGGAAAAGATCATCGACTAACCAGCTGGATCCACTCCTAGAAATAATTCAAAGAATAATACACGGGAATCGAAACTGGCTAGTTCCTGACTTATGCTGACTTTCTGGTATTTTCATGTAGGGCTTTTAGACATCTGTAAAGTTTTATCTGGGCGATTTAATTTTAACAGATGACAGTAAACTCTTTTTGCAAATTGAATTAAATTGCATACTTTTTTCAATTTTTTAATTCAATTTTTTCTGATTTAAACGTCTAGACCTAGTTCTGAACGAGTTTATTAGCACTTCCTCTTTTCCTTCGCCGTAGGAGTATTCACTGGCCTCTCATGTAATGTATCTCGTGTGTTAGCTTTAACAGTGCTATTTATTTCCTTTTTGCTCTACTTTCATCCATCTCTCTTTCTCTTCTCGTCTTTCTGTAGGATCCACGCCATACTTCCTCCCCGTATTTTTATACTTGCGGTCACTCGCTCTTTCGTTATGCCTTTCTCTAATTATTCCTAACTTTGTCTCAATCTCTCTTGTACCATCGCTCTTTCCTTTTCTCTTTCTAACTTACTTGCTAATTACTTCCAGCTGCACCGAGGAATGCGGTGAATCTATAGCGCAGAATCAGAAGCGCAATACTTACGTGCATAAATTACGTAAATTGTAGCGTATGTACCCGAAGTGAGCAAGAATTCTAACCGCGTCGCTCTGTGGAAACTACCTTTTTTCATCATTTCCACTTTTTAATAGTTTTTTAACCACTTTTTTCTTACTGGATTGAGCAATCGATGAAGTTGGGTGGTTGGCTAGGAATGCTGATGACCTGCAAACTTGCACGTAGGCGGTTCGAATCTCCTCCTGGCAATCGTCCGAATTCCCTGGATGGGCAATAAATGAAGTCGGGAAAGATTGCACCTGGGACTTGACCTGCACGATACCACCAGATATATAAGATTTTTCACAGCTGACGACACGAAACGACATTTAAACATGGAAAATCTATATTGATGTGGAATGATGTACATGAAAGTGTATCCTGGGATATAAAATATGATTGGTTTCAAATGTCTATATCGATCGGTTTATTCCTCAGATAACTTTATTTTTTACGTGAAAATGGAGAACAAATTCTTCCGTAATTTAGAATTGATTAATTTCTTTTTAAAAATAGTGCGCACTATTCCATCTTCTAATGAATATTTGTTGAGTTCAAACAAGTTAAGCTAAACTCAAAATTGACCCTTATGTCCATGATAATACAATCTTCTTTCTTAAACGTTTTAAGATTTTAGTGAATCAGGCTTTTGTAGACGAAACTTATAGTATGTCATAATACTGCCGTATGATGCAAGTGCAAAAATAAAAGCATAACCATCAGCAGATAACTTCGCATTTAGTGTAATCTCTGATCTAATGGTTGTCTAAAATCCGGCAATCGAAGGGGAGGAACATAAATAGTGCATTGTTGCAATCGTTTTGTGAACTACATATTTACAAATTTTTCTTATTCGTATTGTTCATGATCATACTATTTTGTGTTAACTACCTGATTCTTTTCTCCTCGACAATGTAAATACCACCGTTCATAAATTGTACATGCGTTTAAAATTATTCATGAGTGTACGCTCAGTAATTCGTGTTGGACTTTTATTCCTGTCTGTTGATGAAGCAGAAAACAAGCAAAAATGTTTAAACATTTACTTTTCAGTTGTTTTATATATACATGTATGTGGGTTGATAAAGAGTGGGACAGCTTCAACTTAAGATGAAAATTCTTAACTTTTTTTCAAAACTATTAAGTAATAAAATCGAAAAGCAATAAGCGATAAAATGACAACATATTAGCATCGAAAATGTCCATACTTGGTTGGTTTGGTTTTTATAATTAGGCAATTTTAGGACCAGAATACATCTCTTAAACTTTTAAACATTATAGCACGATCTCTATTATAATAGGTTAAAAATCTGCAAAATGACTTGGGTTCTAGTACAAGTTAATTAATATTATAGTACATTACTGTTTCTATTACAGGTATCTAATGGTTCTTAGGAATTATAAACAATAAGTTAAGCACAAATATTTATTTATATTCACTTTTATAAGTGACAATTATCTTTTCGAGTCTTCTTAAAGTATCTTAAATATATAAACTCCAAGTATAAACGCAGAAAAATTATCTCCTGACTAAACAGAATGAAAAATGCTGATAAGTTTATGTAAAAGTGATAAAATTATTTCCTTCAGTTCGGAGAAAATTCTGGTACATCCCCAGATAAATCTGTTATGTTTACACATAATTTCTTTATAGGTTACAGATATTCGTTCTGAAGACACTTTCTATAACACCGACAAATTTCTTTTGTAGATGCTCAAGATTATTTTTCTCTTCGTATACATGATTTATTGTTTTGCTTTAATGCAAGTAATGAATGCTGATTGGGGATGAATGCATTTTCGTTTTATAAATAAATGTGTTAAAGTATTATTTGCGCGTGCCATCATCGAAACAAAAGTGATAGTTGCCAAATCACTTTATATATGAAATTCATTATTTTGAATTGATAAAAATCAATACGTTCATCTCCAATCAGAATTTCAATGCTTCAAAAATAACATTTTATTGCATCAAGTTGATATATATATGAATTTTAGACAGTTCACTTTTTCTTCAAATTAATTTAAAAATTAAAATATTCGAAGATCTAGTTCTTTTAGTTATACCTTATCCACTTAAATAAATTACGTGCTGCTTAAAATTTTTTAATAGTCCTATAATATTTCGAAATTATTGCGAATATTATGTAGAGTAGCAAAGTAGGAGAGTGTGCTGTGAAATAAATATAAACACACTATAAATTACTTAACTCCTCATCTTTTACTATGAAATAATTACAAAATTTTAATAATTATACCCAAATCCTTTTGTTGAGTCACGTAACATAAACGAATGAAATAGTTCCTTAACCCTTTGAAGCACATATTTCTCTCTTCGTGGAAAACAGCTGAAACTGTTTACTTACGGTTTGTCAGGAATCGGCACTCAGATTTTCAGAATTGAAGGTGTCGGATCTAATATGGCGGACCAAATTCAGAAAAAGTTACTTGATCAAGCTGAAACTTGAACTCGGGGGATTTTAGGGTCTCTGATCACAAATCAAGCTTCAGATATTGAAAATTCAAAATGGCGATCCTAACTTTGCTAACAAAATTCATGAAATCAATGGTGATTATGGTATAAAGATTAAGAGATCCCGTGTCTAACTACCACATTCAGCCGAAACCGGAGACAGGAACGACGGCGTGGCGGGTTCTGTATCCATTTTTTTGTTGTTGTTTTTTTATTGCTTTTTGTTTTCTGGTAGTATACAATAGGTTGTAAAAATACGTACAATACTTTTTCTTGTAATGCATTTTTCTCCAAAAAATGTTATTTTTCAATATTTATTTATTTATATCAACAAATTTGCAGCAAATATTGACTAATTGCACATAATTTCAGGTTCTTTCGCATGTTACGATATTAAAATAAAAAAAAATCCATCAAATTTTGACTATAAACGAAAAAAATGGTGCGTAAATAGGTGGTATAGATTCTATATATTACCATGCCGCAGAGTTAAATTAAAAAAAATGATAACAAGTGCAATCAACATTGGTAAATGGTGAAATTTCCAATTTAAAAATTCAAACTCAACATTTGGAAACTAAACATTTGGCCAACTAAACATTTCGTAATAAACAACATTATTGTTAGTTTATTGAATTATATTTTATTTTAAGTGTAATAACATTAATAATACCATACATTTTTATAGTGAAGTATTTAATGAATATTGTGTGCGCTTGTCCACGGAAATATTCCATTAAAAGATAATTCCATAACATAATCGTATTGATTCTGTCGTTTTTGACAGATCATCGATCCCTTATTTTACGTAAAGTGTAAAAAAAAAGACGAATAATCTGTCAAAAACTACAGAATCATTGCAGGGAGCATGAAATTTTAATAATGGTTGCAATTTATATTCATTCTTTTTGTAATGTAATGTTTGACAGTTTTATTTTTTATAAATATACCAATGTTATAAATTATATTCATAGTATATGTATTGCAAGGCGCGTTATGTGTTTTATTTATTTTAATTTTTCATTCTTGTATTATGAAAATGTTGATTTTGTCAAATACTAAGTTTGCAAATATTGACGTGTGTAAAAAACACGATAAAAGTGATTGGTAATAATCAGTGTAAAAAATTTAACGAAGAAGTGTCGGATTGCTTAATTGACACATAACGAGAACTGAATACAAGGGCTACATTCATTCGGAATCATATATACTATTTCCTTACAATATTACGGGCGTAATTTCAGTGTGGAATTAGCACTTTCTCTCATAAAATTAAATAAGGTGGTTATGTACATATAAAATATGTTGTCGTCATAATATGTTGTCCATATAATTGCTTAGAAGACATTTGTTGAAATGTTCAGTTAGATCAATGTATTTGTTTCGTTAAGTTTAGTTGCAGTGATAAGGTTTCATCCAATATACTTGAAAATTTGTTATTTTTTTACAATCTCCTCAATTTTCAAACGCCATTTTGAATTTTCATTATAATCTACTGCACAATTTTTCAGATTCAACAGTTTGTGCCATTTTGTACCGCTTTATTCAGTATCAAAATTACGTTTTCTTAACAAAATATTGATTAAAAAAAAAATTGTTGATTTTTCCGCACTTCTTTACAATAAAGCTGCCATGTTGGTTTTGTATGTCAACAAAAATGAAATCCGAATGCGGCTTTTTGTAGAACGCACCCAAAAACATACTAAACTGATATTCACATATTTTACAAGAATTTTTTCTGCATCTGACATTATTTCAAAGTTCAGCTGTGATGTCAGGCGTTTTCGGCGTTAATGGGTTAATATAACATCGTTTAAAAATTGAACCTTTGCTTTTTAAACTGTCTGAGAAGAAAATCAATTTGTAATCTTTTGAGTAATGCCAATCATGTTTTAGTTATTCAGTTTTACAGTCATTGACAAGAAAACAGAATTCTTTAAAACTGTGTGAATCGCTTTCTTTCAGCGTCATGTGAAAAATCGTCCATTCAGTAAATCTTTCTCTCCCTAAACAAGTTTAATTTAAATAAACACAAATTCACATTTTTGGTAGTTTCACACACATCCTTTGTATATGTATATCTAAAAGAAGGCTGCTTATACATATTCCATACATGATTCACGATTCTCGCAACGGGTTCGTCTGTTATCGTTTGGTTCTTCGGGCAATTCTAACCGCAAGTAGGCTCAGAAACGAAGCTAATGTTGGTTTAGGACATAACGAGAGAAATACGTGTATAATAAACGTTGTTTCGTAAATGTTGGCCATCATGAAATACTGGCTCATTTTGCAAAGAAAAGTTGGTTTTAAATGACTTTTGCCTTGAAGCAAACTGACCTTAGGGTTAAACGAAGGTAAATATACACTTTTTTGTTTGCTCAGGAAGTGAGGATATATTTATTTTCTTTCTCCTAGTGAAGATTTATTTGAATATATGAAAAAATAGAAAAGTCATGATTACTACTGTAATAGATGAAGAATTTCGTGACATTTTTTCACTTAGAAAATGTCCTTTATGCAGCACAAAGAATATCCCATAATGTTTGCACAAAAAAAATGAAATAGTCGGAACTAGTAACTAGTTACTATCTAAATAATAACGCAAAGTAGGTAGCCAATTCTACTATTTAAATAGAAGTAACTAAAATACTTCGTTGTGACAGATCCTACTATTTTTATAGCAAATCCAACTATTTCTTCTTTCCGCGTTGGTAACAAAATATTTTATATATGTCAAATATATACCGTCAAACTATTACTTATCTTCGTTTTTTGTTTGTTATTAGAAGAATTCATTTGTTTAGTATAAGACATTCTGACCTTCTTCAGCTGAAAATTTCACATACAATCTTGATTAATATAAAAATGTTCCGAACCATTTCTTGGTCCTTTTCAAACTATTATTTTGTTACATCCTCATGCTCGTTAACAGCAAACATTCATTACTTGGACACAGTGGCATTAATTTTCACTCCATAAACAGTTGAATACTACTCCAAGGAATTTGGAGACTAGACTTTCCAAAAAAGTATTAATTAAATGTTTTCCATCAACAGAACAAATCTTCTGCACCATAAATAAATCACACATGTGAATAAAATGATAATAAAATATTTTTGAAGCACAAAATATCTTTCTTTATTAATGGCTATTTATTTTGTCGCCACCCTTACGTTTAAATAACACCGAGAAACCTGGCCCTACTAGATCCCGGAAGTATAACATACAGAGACCACGTGCACATTGAACGGTATTTTCTTCATCTCCTCGTTTTCTACTGAACTGGTCGCAAATATGTGTGCAAACTCCTTGGCTGCGGTAAGCCACAACGAAATGGTCCTGCGAAATTACCCTCGAAAACCACAAGGTGCCCGGGTCAACTCGTTAAAGCTTGTTCCTAAAATTACCATTATTGTCATTCATTGTCGTTAGAGAATAATTTAAATTAATTTTTTATTTGAGTACCGTAGAAGGAGGAAATGTTTACTTACCTAACCTACTAACAGAATTCTCTCTCTTAATATTTGGAGCAGAATTTGGATTACAATTATCAGATGTTATCATCACCCGCATTTTTCGGCATCATCAGTTACCAGTAGCTTGGAATTTTCCTCGGTAAGTAATGAAAAGAAAGAAATCTTGATAAAAAAAGAAAGATTCTTGTTTACACAAACAAATCGTCATACATAGTCCTAATCATTTCCTGTCCACGTCATCGGACATTCACCATAATATTCATCATTATCCCTCATCAGTCGATTAAAATGTTCCTTTTTAGGTAACAGTTTTAGGTTAGGTATTATCTTTAACATGATCATCTGTCATCATTGATGAACTTATTTAATCGTTTCATATTGACCATCGTTTATCATCATCAGTCGATCAAAATATGTATTCGTAGGTAACCGAAATAAAACTGAAAGTCACAAATAATGAAGATACTACATATTTACATAAGTGAAAGAAAAAATTTGAGATTTTATTTCCAAAAATTTACATTTACGTAAATTAAGATGAATTTTGATAATGACGCTAATCGCTCGACTATCCTACCTTTGTAGAAACTAAAACATTTTCTAATGACAATTTTTACGGAAGGTTTTCTACTTTCATTTTAAGTCTTTTTCCTGGATATATAAATAGAAATGCGGGTAAAATAGTTTTGCACGTGTATCATTCGCTGCAATCGGATCTGGTGGACGTTGTCGATGCTTTTACAAGGTTACATTGCACTCTCGGGGCATTCTAAATAATTTCCGAGCATTTAAGTATACAAGAAGACACGTTGCGATGCCATGATGAGATGACTTCTTTGCGCAACGTGGAACGAGTTGTAAGCTGGCATCACGATTAAGTGTCAAGCATGGTTTACAGAGATTCGTGATTATTTATCTTAGGTGCGCAAAATGATATAATGCCCGTTGTTGCTTCCTATCTACTAATAGAATGTCAACTGTTTACTTGCAATGTACACTAACTATCACCTAATGTTAAGATCGAATCTTTTTTATGTAACTTTTTATGTCCGGGAAATCAATTACGAATTATGAATAACGTGAAATTCTTGCAGATTATTTTCAACAAATTAAGTGCTGACAGGAATTAACATTAGCAAGTCGATGAATACATTTGAACCATATCGGCCTGGGTCGACTTATGCAGGGAGTTGACCTAGAATTGACCGACAATTGATCGAATGCCGATTTTGGGTCAATTTTCAGTCGACTTTTACTACATTGACATAATATTGACGAAATCAAAATACATTAATCAGTTAACTTCGTAAAAGTCTACTGAAACTCGACCGAAAATCGACTGAAAACCGTCCGTAGTCGGCATTCGGTCAATTGCTGGTGTATTTGGGTCGATTCTTTGCACAATATTTTCGGATAATTCTCGGTCGATCCCGTCCGACAGGGAAGACTTTATAATAAATGAAGCAACTTACGAGATGCTGCGCAATGTCTAATTGCATGAATAGATATTTTGTTGTATTATTTTTTAATATATTTAGTTTGGGAAATAAGATTATAAGGAAACTGCTGTAGTATGAAGGTTTCTTAATAGCTACGGAATCAAAATTTTGTTTACAGCATATCTAATAAATTTTTAAACATAAAAAAGTTATTTACTTCCTCAGAAGCTAAGATCTACTGTAGGGAAACAAAATATCTCAATAAGTGTCCATAAATTAAAACTAAATATTTTGTAATAATTATAAGAAATAGTCTATAAGTTACGCAGTTTTGGTGGCAAATTATAGATTCTTAATAGTTAAATTTAAACAAATACCATTTTTACACTGAAAATGTTCTGAAATATCCTATTATAGGTTATACCTAAACCCTTGAAAAACTGTAGAACCACTCAAGTAAAAATAACTGATTTGTAAAATAAAATAAAAATTGTACCAAGACGATTGAAATTATGGTTTCCGAGCAAATTAAATTGCATGATAAGTTTATTTTATTTCAACTTATACTTTACTTAAATAATATTCGAATTATTTTTTGTTGATTTTATATAATTCTTGGAAGCCTAAATTCCTGCGGGTTTCACTTGCAAACGTAAATTTAATATCGTCGCGCTCAAAGAAATTGATACTGATAGTAACTATCATTGTAAGTCTCCGTCTAAATTATAAAGTGATAACATTTTTTCCATTTTTCATTCCTGTTTGAATAATTGTAACAAACTGTGATACACAAAGGTAGGTAATGAGTGCTCCGAATTCAAACCGTGGAATAACATTAAATTGTAATTAAATTTCGGAACGCGTTTGGTTCGCTTTATATTTAAATTATTATTTTTTAATCATAAACTTCCATAAATAATTATAGCCCGTACCAATTATTCATTGAATACATTTTTTATTCACATTAATGCATTTGTGGATATTGGATTGCAAAGGTCTGGGGCGATTTAGTACCCACTAAATGAAAATTTATTGAAAAATATTCAGATCGTAAATCTCCAAAAAACGATTTGTGTTTAATTGTAGGAATTTACATTAATCATTCCATTTGAAAACACTGAAACGCATAAAATGAATTAATCGTTCCAGGAAGAAATTTTCAATACATTCATATAGATCCAAAATAAAGAACGTTTCCAAATATTAAGAATGAAATTCAGCAATCAGACAATTACAGTGAAAAAAATTTAATTGACAAATTCAACTACCATTGAGTTGAGTCGAGAGTAGTTAAAAGAAATACTTTTTATGTAAGAATAACATTGTTGATCTTGTTAATTTTACAATTTTTACTTAAGTTAATATTTTTTACCCAGTAAACGAAAAAGTATTCCGAATGATTTAGATCAAGAAATGCGATACTATGCATAAAACTCAAAAAGGCATGTACTAATATAATATATAAGCATCCTCCAAGAGTCGCACTAAACATAATTCCATTAAAAACCATCCACACATATTCCACAGACAAATTGTTAGTTCATTTGACTACTTTTTAACTACGCAGAGTAGTTCGATATGCTTCGAGACAATTTTCTAAGTTGTAGTTACTACCGTAATGAAGTTAAATATCAACTAAAAATGTATTTCATCTATATTCAATTAAAAACATAACGCTCCAGCATGTTGAATAGTTTTTATTGTACTAGGTAGTTAGACTCAAAAAAATGTTTTTAAATGCATTAGAATTAACTGCCAAAATGTCATTTCGATAACTATATTTTTTGTTGATTCAACTCATTTATGGTTGTAACTACAAGCTATCAAATTTCGTTGAGGATCAATTCAAATACTTTCAGTAGTTAAAAAGTATGCAAATCAATTAAGAATTTTTTTCAATGTAATCTCAACAAATTTCATTCGGTTTTTGTTGATAGTGGACGAATTTGTAAAACAACCTGTGTATCAATGGGTATTAAAGAGTTAAGTTGATTTAAAATTGCGACGTATCAGCGGTAGGATTTCAGTCATAATCCCAGTTATGTGATAGCAATTTATTTTATTATATTGTATCATTTGAGAGAATAATGTACAATAAAAAAGTCAAATGGTATCGGATATAAATTTGAAGTTATCAACGGCAAAATTTGGCATTTCACCATCATACCGAATTGAAATTTTTTAACACCGAAATTCGGATTAGACAGAGATGCTAATTGAACTCGTATGGTATCGTGATGGAGTTGGCATAACATAGTATTAAAATCTTAATTTCAATTATATTTAACGTCATAACAAATAGAGATCATAAATTAAACGCCTTTTTCATTCGGAATAGTATTCTTACGATTTTTTAATAATTGGTATTCTATAAACTCCGGAGGCGTCGATGTAATAATTTCTTAATTAGTTCAAGGGTTCTTGATTTTAAAAATTTAGCCGATAAATAGTATAGAAGCATACTTTTTTTATAATTTAAATTGATAAGTTACATATCATGTATATCATGTATAAAACTGATTTTTTTTCATTTATAATGCTAAATTGTGCTAATATAAGCTAGTTAGTATGGCGAATTTTAAAATGTACGATAGCGACAGATGTCGCTGTTGCAACGACAGGTGCTTAAAACTGTTTGTTGTTATCGATGTTAACGCTGTTATTTTGTTAATATTTTAAAAATATATAATTATACTACAACTATTTTCTTCACCTTCAGGGAAGCAATTTTGTTACCCAAAATACTTTTTCGATGAGAAAATAAAGTTTTATTCAAAAGTGTAACCGATTTTTTGCGTTTTTGTTACATGCCTTTCAATTTTCATACGAAATACTTAATTGAAATTGAAGTCAAAAAGTGCCCTTCCCGGCGTTAATGGGTTAAGAACAAGAGAACCCAATGAGTGCATTTGCAGATTTTCGCCATTCGTTTTGTGTTAATTTTTTATTAATATGACAATATTATTACTGTAGTTGCTCCCCGGGATATCATGTACTGTGGAGACATTGAAGAAGAGTATTTTATAACATTTACAAAAACGTATTTTTTATTATGGATGATATTGTTCAAGACGAAAAGCATTACTGTTGTTGTAACAATGAAATGTGCATAAATAATGTCTTAAACAACTTTGTTTAAACGTTAATGTTCCAAATTTTTTTCCCGTCGCCTTGACAAAAACTCATTAAACGTTTTTGAAAATCGTTAGATTTTAGGGAATCATGGCTAATTTTCGTGAAAAAGATTCTTTACTTCATCGAACGATTTTTTCACATTTGTAAAGCTAACGCGAAATATTAAAAGAGACGGATAATGAGTTTTTATATTTTATGAATAATTTCCGGGATTTGTAAAGATTTGCCAAAATTCATTCGATGAAGTAAACAATATTTTTCTCGAAAAAAATACATGAAAGAAGTATACATTTCTAATAATTTGTTTCTGTAATCATTTTTTTAATATTAAGTAGAATATGGTTAATATCGGATATTTTAAATAAGATAGGTGGTGAACATTAACACGTGAAATATCATGTGAAAGATTTGAAACGAAATTCCACCTACAGTAAAATCGTTATAAAGTTAAATGCTCATTCACGGTGATCAATGAAATAAGTACCTTACGTGTTTTCTCACGTTATTCCTAGGTAGATTGGTGTTACGCCTTTAGAAGGCATTGATTAACTCCTATTCAATGGTACCTGTTAATATAACTATTACATAAAATTAGGATACTAATATATACTATATATGACTTGCAGAAATGATAAGACTACTTTCTTGAAATATACACTATTGGAATACAAATTCTTTACGTAACTTTGAACATTAAAACTTTATATAATGTTTTAATAGTTTCTATAACTTTTAATGGCCATGATTTTAAATAGAAATGTAGAACGAAAAATTAATAGGGGTTAAAATGGTGTAATTACTCATAAATTCATAGTTGACTGGTTTGTATAAACATTTAGTGTTATATTATAAAAATGTATTGGAATAAATGGAATGTGTAGTTTTATTTTTACCATTTATTAAATATTTTGGTGAATTTACTAATGATTTTGGGCAGTGTATTTCTTAATTGTTTTTAATTTGTTAGAACAGTAGTTAAATTCACTTTATCATGTACTGTATTATTGTGCTGAATATTTTATTCTCAGGTTGTCTCATTCAACGTTTGAATTTGACGTTTATATAAATGTAGTAATTTTCACTTTCATTCAGTGTTTGCAAGCAATCAGACACTGAAAAAAGGTCCTTTTAGGTCGTTTTTTTGTGACTAGTACACTTTTTATGTGCTAGTACGCAAAAATGTCATAACATTTGGTCTGCCTACTATTGTAGTCTATAAAGTTAATGCGGATAAGTGCAATTATTATTTTGGGATGAGAAACTACGAATAGTACTCTATAATAGATATTGGTACTAATCAAGTTGCATTAACTCAGTTTGTAGCATCGATTCTCTCAATCAATATCAAAGAAATACCTTTAAACACTATTATGTTCATCTCCTCCTCTTCTAATAATATATTTCCGAAACGAATCTAACAATAGCTTCCCTAAATTAAGATCTGGAGTACGATATCGACGGAGAAAGTGATGAAAACTTTTCCAAACCAAATCAAATTACTCAAATGCGATAGAACACCCGATTATTTGTTGCTACGAAAATAAAATATTTCAATATTTTGAATCATTGTATTTTATTTTTTTCTCACGGAACAATAAATAGAACGTGACAATGCAAACGGCACATTTTAATTTCTAAAATATCGATATTGTGTGCTATAAAAAGAAGAGTAAAAGAATGCACAGCGATTTTATCGGTAAATTTAATTATTCGACTAAAATTGCAAGTTGTGCAGTCAATTCGAATTTTTTTAAATAAACAAACTACACGAGAAAGGCTACTAATGTCAATATTTTGTTTGCGAATGTATTGACTCTTCCAATAATATGCAATCAATTTATTATTATGGATGGAGAAACAACCTATTGTAGCAGAAAACCAATATAAACTGACAGGGGATTCATTGAATGGATACATTCAGCCATGTGTTCAGTTTACACATACCAATTCCTTTTATTCGAAAATTTTGTGGTGGCTTTGCCAAATTCGTTTTGCGGTACTAAGTTATTTAAAGATAATTGTTGTTCTCATCTTTGACATACACCAGTGTTATAGTATTATTTAATTACTTTAAAAATATAATATGATATTTAATCATTTATGCATGCATCCAAGAAGAAATTCTAGGAAACTTTGAGATATACTAACAAGATAAACTTGATCTAATAATTTAAGAACATTTTTCTTTTACGTACTTAAAATTCGCATGGTTGAAGTCCAACGAATTTTATTTTATTTTTAGTTTTTTAGGAGTTTTATTGATAAAAAATAATTTAACGATGATACTCAGTACTAATACATCGCGGCAAAAACATAAATGATACAATAAGAAATAAGTACGCTTAAGAGGAACTAAAAATAAAAAGAAATTTATCGAATGTTTGTCAACTTCTCCAGCTATGTCAACTCCAAGTGCATTGTCTTTCGGAAATTCGAGACTTATTACTTTTATTTACGTTACGTCAGGTCTTACCAGAGGAAATTGTTCAACTTTTTATTTTCGTGTTTTATTTTCTTACTTTGACATATATACAAGAATTTTGATGGTTTATACGACTAATGTTCCAATGGAAATTGTGCACTTTGTGTAATCGCATTTGGTTTTATTCGAAAATCGTAAGAAAAGGAAGAATAGACGAGTTCAATTGCTACGGCAAACTTTAATTCTTTAATCAAGAAAACCAAGTCTCATGGTCACGTTCCTATTTTCCCATTTTAAGTGTCTGTGAATTGCATAGTTAAGAAAGATACTTTGTGACGAAATTGTGCACAAAAGAGACTCTGAATCTAGAAGCAAAAGGAAAAATATCTTGAAAAATAAAATTTACAAAATACAGATTGTCAATGTAACATTTCCCTCCTTTACCGATGTTGACTTTATTCAAGTAAGTAAAAATGATACTCGAAATTAAGTAATCGAGCAAAATTCAACCGACCAGATAAACTCAGTTTATATTACTAAGAAAATTTACAATCATGTTGGAACTTCTACATTTGATTATATGGTTATAATTGACAATGACTCAGTGTAGATATCAGTCCTCAGATGTCGATCATATAATTTGTCAATAACGCTAAATGCTGTTTGAACTTGATTTGAAGTTATCACGCAGCATTTATTTTTCATAACCTATATATTACAATTCAAAAGTACCAGTTCACATCTAAATATTGCGATTTTTAAATCGTATTCATCAATTCTTTTGTAAAGGAAACATGAAACGGGTTTAAGGAGTTTAGAAGGTTTTACATATGGAAGAAGGTTATACTAAGCAACCAAAATAATATGGAAAGGTCGAATTATGTTCGGAAATATGATGATCGGAAAATAGAACAGTGCCCCAGCAGAAATTTATTAAGTCCCTGATCAGGTCCATAACCCTGTGGTCAGGCCCTGATCAGGGCCTGAATCCGTTTCTACTTTGGTAGTATACTAGGTTTAACTTCCTTTTCTAGTATTTCAGTCTCATCTTGATAAGAGCTTCGGCCGTCGAAGTGGTGTTTGTTTCGGTATTAGTTTCAAAATAGTCCCGAAATTGAATGTCTTGTCTGGGTATCATTTATTTTCGTATGGTTCTCCATATAGTTTATTTTGTTATTGGTCTTGTTATTGTCGAGTATTTTAACAAATTTGTCTTGCTTTCGGCGTAGAAATACCGAGAGTAGGTTCGGTATCGACACAACATTATTTCTGACCATTTGAAATTTGAAATTTTTATTGAAAAACTTTGGCAATGTATCTTCTTTCAAGACGTCAAACTGCGTGATGATTATGGTAAAAAGTGGTGGATAAACCGTTTTGGTTTTGAAATGATTTTGTATCCAATTTATTTACGGAAAGAAAGAATTGGCAGGCCCAATGTATAATAGGCTTAAACTTACTAGTAGATACACAAAAACTTACTTGTCACAATTAACTATTTTGTTCATGTCACAAACTCTTTTTTCCCGTGTTCGCGTTTTTTTTAAATTAAACATAGGCTGGATACAAAATCTACCATAACGTTTTGCGACGTAACGTATTCTATCTGAAAAAGAAACTGGTTGAGGTTTGTTTGGTTTGTCAACAATAGGACAATGATCCCAAACACACTTCAACATTTTATCACAAGAAAATGCAAAAATTATTAAACACATTGACTGTCCACTGCAATTGCTGCACATACCAGAGCAATCGAACTGTCCCTTTGGGTACTTACTGGAGTGTAAATAAAAGCATCGATTTGCGAAAAATCATAGTGTCAATACTGAAAATATGTGTTTTGAAGGCGAAAGGCGAATAGTTTTGAAAAGTCGAACATTTTGTGTTAGACTCGAAATGTTTTTAGTTACTTTGTTAAGGTGTGGACAAAAAATGATTGCGAAGAAATAATATTATTTTCGGCAATCCGGTAAATCACTAGAGGTACATAAACTTATTGCCTGTAGTATAATATTTCCCCGTTTCTCGTGATATATAACGTCCTTTTAATTCGGAATCCTTAAATAGTTGATGTGCACAATGCTCTGAAAATAGTTGCTTCATTTACTTTTTTTGATATACATTTGGCTCAATTTGTAGAGTTTCAATACTTTTAAAGGAGCAGATATATATGTACTCCATCCAAAACTGACTATGCATATAAATTTTCAAGATGAAATGCAATCGATATATTAAATTATTACAAAAAGAGGCATGCAACTTAGATATAATTGTTGCCATTGGTAACAAGCAGAAAAGTATTCCTCAAAGCATACTCGACAATAAGCGATGTTGCAGAAAACTAGGTTATGTTACACCTCGTTTGTGTATGTGAAATTAGGTGAAGCAGCATAGCAAAAGTTGTCTACGGGTTTCCGGCACCGAAACTATCTATTAAGTGGAAAATAGAACATGCTTTTTAAATCAATTTATATTACTACAACAAACGGTGGTATTATCTTTACCCGATAGTTTTGGGGTTAGTAGCAAATAAGACGAAAACCCAAATTTCCAATCCAAATTAAGAAGAAGAAAAAAATCCAACTAATTTGTTGTTATATTTTTTTTAAAATATGCAATAACATTTTTATTACGTCATTTTCATGTATAATTCAAGGAAAATATTTACCAAAAATTAGTTTCAATTCAAAAGAAATACTACTATTAGGCATTACAATTTATGAAGAAATGTATAATGGGAAATCCTTACAATCTCTTGTGTACTAAGTGCAATGAGATATTAATCACTTCAATGAAATTATAGTAAAACGTTATATAAGAACAAAATGAAATTCGATTTTATATTGCATTAACATATTAATTGATACACTTGTTAACTACTGTTTACCAACCTATTACAGTAATGTTGTTTTTAGTAACGTGTAGTTTTACTCTTCGTAGGTGATTGGAGCTAATATAAACACGAAGATTGATACAGAATCCTAATATGGACCGATACGAGGAAGAAGGAGGAGAGGACAGCGACAACGAGACCGATCCTGAGCAGCTCCTGAACGAGTGGTTGGGTGAATTGGATAACCTGACAGTGGTGAGTCAATTAATTTTGATTCTCATGATACAATCTTGATGTGAAAACTACCATAAATTTTATGCCATACATTTTAATTATTTACGGATAAATATTTTTTTAATTTTTTAATATTTAACTTATTGAATTTATTTGTAATATTATGATAACAAAAATTATGACGATTAACCCATTAAAAAATGGCGTCCTTTTTGTAGAATACCTTTTTTTGTAATTCATTTTTTTAATTTTTCAATAGACTAAATTGAATTTTAGTCCAAATTTGTTCTTTCGCACTTCGATAACATGTTTTTAAATTTAAAAAAATAATATTTATTATGTATTATTGTGTTAAATTGTTTATAATGACGAACATTGTATACACGTTTTTTTTTTACAAAGAATGTATGCTGAAAAGAAACCGTCGTTGGAATAAGACGAAACGGGGTACTTGAGGGTTTTCGGGGTCGCTGATTACGAATCTATCATCAAATTTTCAAAATTAAGAATGACGGATTCAAAATGGCCGACCGAAATGTAAAAATTTATTTGATCGAAGTGAAACTCGGTACTTGGTGATTTTCGAGCGAGTTACATTTTCAAGATAAAATTTAGCAGATTCAACAAGCCGTCACGAATTCTTAAATTTCATAGTTCGTCTTTTACGACCTCCAAAACTGTTTACATTTTAGCGGTCATATTGAATCCATCATTTTGAATTTTCAAAATCTAAGAATAAATTCGTAATATACGATCTCGAAAACTCTCGAGTACCCAGTTTCATCTCGATAAAAACAATTTTTAATTATTGGGCGGCCATTTTGAATTTTGAAAATCTGAGGTCAGATTCATGATCAGCGACACCGAAAATCTCCGAGTAACAAGTTTCATCTATTTTCCACACAAATAAAAATGTATGCTTCAAATGGTTAAAACAAGTAGCTTGGAAATCCAAAACAATTGTTAATTAAATAATTTGAATAAATAATTTTTGGCAATGAATATAGAAATAATAACATAGCATAAAACGCTATATTAAATATTTTAATGGATATCATTTTTCAATGGGCGTCTCACCAGCATAGAAAGTGATGATTAACTCCGATGTAACTGGTGTAACCAGTTATAATGCGAACATATCAGATAGCTTCTCGGAGATGATCACATTTAAAATCAATCGTGATTATATCTCCACTTTTTGGAAATTTTGTTGAATGACTAATAATACATATTTCGATTATTTTTCCAATTTTCAAAATGATTTGATTGTATTGTGTATTATATGGGGCACAATAATGCAAGATAATTTAAGCCTCGTTCGTAAACTTTCATGCAAATAAAACCACATTGTGAGGTTATGATGTTCTTTACGAAAAACAAATGTTTTCTTACAATCTTGAAGTATTTTGTGCCCCTTTAGTTGAAATTCGGAATTATATCCAATACGTTTTCGATTTAAACAACACAAAATGTTAAAATTCTGTGAATTTTTTTAGTCGCCAAATTGGTGATCTAAATTAAATGGAATTTTGATCAGCCCAATGGAAAGTGCATATCTGAAAAATAATAGAATAGACCGTTCTCAAGTCAGTAGTAAGCTGTTACTGTTGAGAATTATTTTATGTGTATTAATCTTTCGTATGAGATGAATATTGCACGAAGAGAAAATTAGTGTTTCTTACCATGTGAAGCAGTCATTAAATACGGTTTTCAAAACCTTCTTTTTTGTAGAAAAAGTAATTGCATATCATTAGTGTATAGTTCTACCATAAAGTTGACTGAAATAAAGTCTCAACTATAAGTTTCTCTGAGTGAAAGTTAATAAAACTGAATAACCCATTGATTTTTAATTTGAAATTAAACAATAGATAATTTTACACTTATGTCGTTGACATAATTTAATTTTTTGATAATTGTTGTAAATAATAATTGTCCAGTAACATATTTTTGTAGCAATATTATGTAACTATGTTTATTATTAGCCTTTGAAAATTTCTCGTAAATTATGACTAGCCAACACAATAAAACTTGTGTAGAAGCAGTAGTAAATAGCAGTTTACTGCCAATGATTTCCTCGCTCAATTACCGTCAAGGAGCCTGTGGTAAATCCGATCCGATAGCTGGTATTAACTAAACAGGTGTTCGAGTAGAACGAGAACTTTGGTTCAAGAGTAGTTACGCCTGATATAAAATATTTATATTTATTTGATAAATATATATTTTTTACATATAAATACATCTATGTGAGGAATTATCTCAAACTTGTTATATGTGACAAAAAAAAATTAATTGGTCTTTTTGATGGAATGTCAGCTAGCCTTGTACTGTTTTTTAGATAGAATTAAAGAGTAAACAAATATTGGTGCCAATCATATTTGAAAAAAGTTTTGTTACATACAAAAAATTAAAACAAAAATTTGTTGGTATAATTTCAGAAGTTTTACAGCTGACACACATAACTAATAAAAAAATTGGTACAACAAACATTTTCGCATATGGGTCAACAATATTTCATGTTGTAAGTGTGTGTAAAATGTAACCAAAAAAATAGCATTTTACGCATACTGCAACATAAACTAAATAATTTATGCATTTCTAAAATTAAAATTAATGCATTTTTGCCTCTCGGTTAACAATGTGGTAATAAAGTTTATCCATCCTCATAATAATGTCGGCATCTTGAAAGAAACTATTACAAATTTTATTTTAGTCCGTTATTTTCAGAAATGGTAAGCCAGAAATTAGCCCCTTAACTTTTGAATGTTACAATCATATTAGTATTGTAATTTAGTATGGCTATCCCTTGAAATTTATATTATTCATAAAAAAATATGAATTTTTTTGTTGTTTTCCTTTAGAATGTTTTTCTTAGAATTAGGAAATCTCCACGACATATTCAAAATTTTAAGAAATATTATATATCTACAATTTTTTTCATTTAAAAACATTTAAAATTGTGTAACTAGTTCGATTCTAACGAGTTTAATTTCGTGGTTTTAATGTATTATATGGCTTTTAAGTGCTTAAAAATATTAGTAATTCATTATTTTAAATAAATTTTCGCATGAATATAAATAACACAAGAAAGATTTTATAATTTTCATTATATAATGTGGAGATACAATTATTATGTCAGTTGCATATAATTAGAGAAACAAATACTTTTTATCACATCGTGTGTATGACAAAAATTACAATCTATAACAATTATGCTATTTCACTGATTATAAAGGTCAAGACTATCAGAACATGCGAGGAATATATATACATATTAATGCGTATCAAAAGAAAAAGATCTTCAAACGAACAAACAAATCAGAAAAACCCATTTGTATTAGTAGAAAAAACTTTATAAAAATGAACCAGAAAAGAAAATGCAAGATCTATACGGAGATTTTGATAAAAAAGTTCCATTTTTGTTATAAATATATCACGTTTATAATTAGTGTGAGAGTATTGGCCAAAACTATAACAATAACAATTTGCATTATTAGTATACCAGAGAATTTCAGTAACACATACAGTGATAGAAAACATTTTTAATGGATTAATTTTAATAGAATCCCACTCCACAGGTTAAAAAAACTTATTATTACTGAAGTTTTTCTTTAAAAAGCTGTAACTGAACTCTATTTCAATATAATAAACTACTACAAAAACGTGTAAGAAAGTACACCTTTTACATAGCCTTTCAAGCACTAAAAAAGAGCAGCAAATAAATTTGTTTAAAAACTAATTTATGACCAGAATTCTTTTTTTTTACGCAGTAGGCGTAAAATAGTCATTTTTATGGGTTACATACTATAATCCCCACCGCCATAATTCCCACGTCATAATCCCCACCATCATAATTCCAACCTAACCTAACCTAACCTAACCTAACCTAACCCCACCGTCATAATTCCCACCACCAACATCCCTACCGCCATAATTCTCACAACCACAATTACCACTGCCATTATTCTCCCCAACAAAATTACCGAAATAAGATATATAAGGCCCAGTCAATTATTGTTGATCAGTTGGTAAGTTGTCTACAACATTTCAACACAATGACGGTGGAAATTATGACAGTGGAAATTATGACGTGGGAATTATGACGGTGGAAATTTTGACGTGGGAATTATGATCTGTCACCATTTTTATGCTACTGCATCAAAAAACAATATTTGAATCTCAGGCGTAGAATTTTCACCCTCATGAATTGATTTATTGACAAGACGAAAACTCTCTTTTACGCCCTTGATACAAAAATAAGTAATAATGCCACGCGGCACATAACCTTACGACAAAGCTCGGTAAGTTTCGCGCAACTTCCTAACTTACGCTTGTTATTCGTATAGTCTAAAACACCATGCGTAATTCCACTAAGTATTGGAAAATTAACAATTTTGTTTAGTAAATCTTACTCCGATACCAGTAGGATCTACTATGCTCGTCTCTCCATATACTTAACTGGACTTCTTAACGTAAAAACTGAATTAGATATAAAATGTAAGATTTCGTTCATCATTTCAAATAGGTACGTTTGATACATATTATCCTAAAGCAATAATAGAAGATAGCATTCGTTTAATGTTGGTATCACATAGTTGCTCTTAAACTATTTCCGACAGCATGTATTTGAATAAGTAATTTCCACAAGACCGCATAGTTTTTACAAAATTAATTGTAGTAAATACTCAAAACTGTATATCGCAGTTATGAAAGAATATGTAGTTAATTCTATTACATGAAAAGGGAGATTAATAATTAATCATTTATTTTCACGTATGCCATTGAGCTCAATGAACTTTGTAACCTTTCATTTTATCAATTGTTATCAAATATTGCAATTGTTACTATTTTGATTTTCCTGAACTCCTCAGTGTCTTCTTATAAAATACAAAAAGAGAAGTCCCATCTCGAGTGGCGTCTCTTTGTGTATACATCGGAATGCATTGTGCATGCAACATTTTATCAGTGATACGCCCCGGAGACTGAAACTGTAAGATACGGTCAGCGATTCTCACTACTAAGCATTTATCGTTGCAGTTTCCAGATAATCTCGACAAACGACAGGGCTGTGCCGATGAAATGCTGTATATACATATATATCTATATATATTTACGTATAGGAATATATGTATATATGTACACAGCTGCTAGCGAATTTGATTGGTAACGCGCTCAACGCGCCAATTGGTGTAAATTGACGCGCGTTCCAAATAATTCTAGAGAACAGATGTTGAAAATGTGACGAGTACAATATCTCCTCGACCTATCTTCTTCTCAAATTAAGAATTAAAATTATTTTTATCTTTATTGTAAGCTAAGTAAAAATAGCAGGGTTAAGTTTGCCAAAAATGTTTGTAACATACAGATACTATCACTGTTAGAAATTTCTCTACGAATTTGCGAAATAGTAACTGAAGTTTTTTACTTTTATTGGTTCAGAATTTTACGAAACAAAATTAAGAAACATTTTCAAATAATTTCTAAAAATTTCAGAAAATTACCAAAGAATTTCAGAAAACTACTAAAACATTGTAGAAAATTACTAAACTCTGTTTCGTAAAATTCTGAAACCGTAATGATAAAAAACTTCGGTAACTCTTTCAGGAAATTGCTATAAAAATGTTTAACTGTATGTAACAAAATATTACTTCCTGGCGTAGATTGAAGTCGGAGAAAAATTTAGTTATGGATATGGAAAGTCTGTAAAAGCAGCTTTTTATGGTGCGACTAGCCCTTCTGTATTTTAAATTGTATATTTATATGTATTGTAAGGTTTATTTCCAATAACGACGATACAGTTAATTTTCTAACAAAAACTCGTCAGTTTTTATTATTAACTATATACTCTTGCATATTCTACAGTTTCGAAATTAATTTTAATATGGAGTATTAGTCACTATAGTCTAATTTTAAAAAGTACTCACCTGGATAACTAAGTGTTTTTTTATAAAATTCAAAAAGAGGATTCTTTCTACCATGTGCACCCAAAAATTGCTAACAAAAGTTATTAAAATGAGAGTTTTTTGTATTTATTATGGTAATATTTTATTTTTTAGATAAAAGTACAATAATTTTTTAGCAAATTCATAGATTAATCTTACAAAATTTGACAATTTGCATGAGAACATATTTGTTCCTCTTGCATGACAGCAAAAATCGTATAATCTTTTTTTTTATTACATTATCCCATATTTTGTATTATAATTATTGATAAGAAATAAATACATTTAACAGTTTTTTGTATGAAAATAGTCAGTTCTGAAGATGGCCCACAAGAGGCCGAAACATAGAAAATAAATACATTTTTTTTTCAAGAAAAGTGTTTTTTTATTTACATTATATATTTTAATGTACGGTCGAAGAAACTGCACATCATTTTTTACATCAATTTTGATCTACGAAACATCACCTTTCTGATTCGACTACAAAACTTAGTTTCTTCATAATCTTGATCTATTATTGACATAGTGTAGATTAAACGACATGACAATTTTTTCACGTTATTTACTACGTACAATCCATGTATCTCAAAAAGTATAAAAATTTTTTTTAAAACTCTAACTTCTTATTACCGAAAATAAAGCCAAACACCATTAATTTATCTGAACTGTTGAATATTCACATATGAACGAGAAACTGTAACCTTGCATTTCCTATAAACATTGCAGATAGAGCAATAAAGAACATTCGAAACTGAAATCTGTAAAGTCTACGATTCGATATTCTATATTGCTGTAGCTTCATGCTCACTGTGCATGGACTGTGCGGATGAAAAATCCGGGAAAATATTTTCCTGACAAAGTAATACGATATTCTACTTTATCGGAACATGTGAAAGATGGGACTTTTTAGAATCAAGAATGTTAGTTAAATTACAATGTGCTTTTTGGGTCCTTTTAAAGGTTACAATGTGTATGATTTATTTTTCACATTTTATAAATTTGTATGTTGCATAATATAAGATAGTGCCGTAAAAAATGAATGGAAAAATATTCTTCTAATTTTTGCATTTATCATTCGGTATCTTTTGCACACTTTTCCTCCAGAGAAGGTTATGAAAATTGTATTTTTATTCGTGTGTGTGTGGTAATGTCATTGATAACAGAGCCCAAGAACAATTTGAGAGTTTCATGTTGCCCTGTAAGTAAGAATCGATTTTGGTAGGATTTTCACTCGAGAATTCAAATATAATCATCAAAATATCCAATTGGCTCCAGTTTTTGGGATATTAAAGGGCAAAGAAGTCAAAAATCCGATTTCACGCATTTTGCTGTTGCCCAAAAAAATGCTATTACCCCATCAGTCAATCAACTCAAGAGTCAATTCGTATTGTCATAGAGAATCTAAGTCTGTACGCAAAAATATTGATGTGGTCTTAGTTTTTAACCAAATTAAAGGCGTCAACAATTGTCTGTTTAGACACTTTTCACATCTACACAGAGAGAAAAATATTGTATCCAATAACATAATGATGTTACCGAATAACATATTACTGGTATTGGGCACCATCAGATGCTATCTGGTACCCTCAGTTTGTTATCAGGTAATATCTATTTCTTTACATGTATGTTATAGGGTACTACGCAATCGAAGAAATGCGAAATAGTGGATCCAATATGTTCGACGGACTTTTTAAGTTCGAATCACTTCAAACTCGTTATCGCTACTTTTCGAAAAGAAACAGGAAAAAGCTGCTTTGGGTAAATGTAGGTCCAATTCCATATTTCGGTGTACGCATTTGAATTCTGCGGGAAAAGCCTATCAGAATCGACTCTAAGGGCAACAAAATATTGTTGGACTGAGTAATGTTTTTTATTATGTTAGTGCATACTGATACATGTTCAGAACTCATAATCCCCAGAGTCCTCTTCCTAAAATGGAATGAAATCAGAATATTTAAATTTCTTCAGCGTTTAAATAAGAAATATGTAAATCTGTGAATTAGGTCATTCCATTAAGTCTGAAAACTGATAGGAGCTTCAAAAAATATAAAAACTTCGAGATATTCACGATTAGTATAGAACCATTAAATTCTATGTCTTGTGTTTAATGTTTTTTATAAGTTAATGTCAGAATTCTGTCCTTATGAATTATTATTACAGTTTGATTTAAAAAACGTTATTTATAGTCGAAAAACTGTTACAATTTACCACTTAAAGCGTGAATATTTACAATTTCGTCATAATTTAAAAACTTTTTACGAGGAGAGGAACGCATTGAATTTTTGTGTCAAGGAAAAAAGAAAATAAGCGTCCAGAAGTTACAAATTATAAGTCTCCCATAAAAAAGGACATTTATCGTTCGCGCTCTCTTCGATTGAAAGCAGCTTTTACGTTAATGCTCGTTACGATAATGGATAATTTGATTGTACGTTTATCGTATCGGGATTGCGTTGATCGTATAAAATGCCAGCACTTGGTATTAATAACACACGTATAGTTAGTTACGTTACGCTCTAAAGACCGCAAATGTTGAAAATCGTAGGGATTTTGAAAAATATGCGTACCAGTCCACGATCTTAGACAAATTATACGCCTGTCGGATCATGCTCGTAAATCTGTTGTCAAACTGATTTCAGGTCTTCCAGTTCTTTTTTATTACACTTCATGAATCAAATAATGTTCAAATCTATAAATGTTTCTTAATTATCTTTATTATCTTAAATTCTAAATTATATAAAAGAAGAATATTTCCAGAATACATAAATGGAAATCCTCTTTTAATCAATCTTTTTTAAAACAACGATTTCCTTCCTAAACATATTTTTTATAATGATTTTACTGAATTTTATGATGCTATTTATTCGAATCAACATCCAGAACAAATTAAGAAATTTAAGAAAAAGCTTTCGAATTTAGACGTTAAAAACACAGATGATTTTTTCAAATTAAACCATTATATCTTCTTTAAAAAAAAAATGTTATTTTTTTAGTTCGTTTGTAATAATTTGGATGAACCACCCAAAATTAGTAACACAACAGGTGACGTTGTTGTATCAGAAATTAGTTGTACAGTACTCCTTCCCTTATTCTAATTTCCCGTATTCTAATGTCTTCCGTTATTCTAATTTTTTCTCTCCTCTTAACCTAATATTTCCTCTCACGCGTTCTCCCCACTGATGTGTGGAATTTCTAAATACAAATAACGGCGCATGCGCAACGAAAGAAAAAGAGACAAAAGTGAGACTACAAATCTAAGTAGTGGGGGAGAGGGGAAAATTAGAATAAGGGAAGAAGGCCGCCATCTTGCCTGACTGGACAAATTATAATAAGAGAAGGACTACTGTATTTTGCTCACAGTTCTTGATTTTTATTTTGGATATGTCTTTAGCTATATTTTTCCTGTTATTTATCGAATTTCCATTATAATAATATAATTTTCTATTTCTTTTTTTTTTGTAATTACTGCCGATATAATCAAAATTAAATATTTTTAATTAATATTCGTTTTTTATTGTCACTATTGCCAGCTCTTTGACACTTGAATAACGAATTGTTTGGTAATGAATAATATAAAGTAACAAAATGTGTCTTATAATAAAATAATGTTAAATCATTCTAAACTCATTGGCATTAAATATAGATCTTGAAATTTCTAAGCGACATTGATACACTTGAAGAGAATGCCCATTTTCAAAGTACTAAGTTAAATGATTAGCTATATGTATATTACATATAATTTTACCTCGAACTTTAATATATCGATTCTGACCTCTTTTTACCATGAAACATGACTTTTGTAAACAAATAAATTCCATGCATTTTTATAATATAGTAAAAATATGTTATATCTTTATAAAATCTTCACTTGATATACCATAAATTTCAAAGGAGGCTAATTGTGCAATATTATCAAGCTGTTCTCTCATATTTATAGGCGACAGATTTATATGCGGGATTTTCTTTGTTAAGAGCACTATCGTAATCCAGAAAAAACCCCGAGATATAACGAACTTTCAGCGACGTTAAAAAATATAAGATCGTTTCTTCCGGCGATACTTTAATTAGACAATGATTCACTCTTAAGAATCACATTTTCTCAGAAGAAAACATTATGAATAAGGGCATAACAAAAATACATTTTAATTTGTAATATACTATATAATTAAATGGCATAATGGGGTATGTTGTAACTACGTAAAATATAATACAGAGATTTTTAATTAGTATTAAGTGACGGTATTGGTGGTTGCTTGAATTCATGCTGATGCTGATTTTTTGTTATAAATAAGTTATTAATATACAACTGTTTCAACTTATTTAAAAGAAGGAAAGAACGAATAAAAATTTTAGACGCTGTATTCTGTTTATAACGTCATCATTTCCACAGACATTTCCAGGTTTGATAATACCTCATAAAATCATGGCAATTCTTTTGCGTATTGTAAGTATTTCGATTGAACACTATTAAGATCTTCTGCCTTCAATTCAGATAAAAAATAATAGTTGATCATAATGAGTAACCTGATTCTATTGAAGCGAATATGCATGCACATCAATAATTAGTTTCGAGAGAATATATTCGGAACTCCAAAATAGTATCCCACATAGCAACGTGAGTTCACGTAATGTGCATAATAGAACTCACAAATGAGATTAAAGAGCACGTCTGCGCTCCATGTGAGTGCGATTTGTGTCCTCCAATCAGATGACGATCGTCACTCACGCATGAGTCTTGGCTGTTGTCTTGCCTTATTGGACAATTGCGCATGCGCAAACCACTAACCTCTTTCCGCGCAGACATTTAACCCGACGCCGATTGGTTGCCCATAAAGACTATTAGCCAATCATTACAAGTATCAGAAAAAGACTCAGAAGTGCGTAGAAGCGGAAATTTTTTACGCATGCGCTCTCCAATCCCGTATATTTTTCTCATTAATGAACTCTCATATGCCTTCATATAAGCATTCATAAGTGAGATCTCAAACACGAGGGCAACGTGAGACTCACGCCTTGCTATCTTGTATTATATATTTTGTTTACTGCAAATGAAAATAAATACTAATATTATGAAGTATTCATTAGTATTAGCGTGACACTAATGAAAAATATATCTATGTTTGTATAATGATCATATTCGTTGAAATGGTTAGAAAAAGTATGGGAGAAACTACTTAAGAAAGCATGAGCAATAGTGTGGGAAAAGAATTGTCAATATTATATTACTGTGTAGCTATATCATTTTGGCCTATTGTCCCACTATACTCTGGCCCACAGTATTTCAAAGCATCTGTATCATAGTTTGAGACAAATACATTTTATACTTCACGAAAGATATTTCCACTACAATGGGCTATGATTATGCAAATATATATATATATATATTGCCTATTCATTTTTTGGAGATGCGAAGAAGACTAAGAAGGCACATGGCTTCTAAAATTGAGGAAGAATTAAGGATGAACATTCAAGCTGATTTGTAGTTCATCTTGACGAAAGCCACTGAACATCATCAAGACAATATATAATAATTAAGGCCAACGGCAACTAAAGATAACTATTTTTAATACACTGCTGCCATGGGTAGTTGTTCCTCACAACAACTCCCGTAAACGCTTCCTGTACAAAACGAAAATCACTCAGAACAGTAAAAAATGTATTTTTGTGGAAACTAAAAATACTGGAATGAACAATTCGCAAGTTTTATTTCAACCCTTTCAGTTATTAATTTTTCTTGACAATGAATTCTTATGAACACTACTATACAGAGATATTAATCCAGATTGTTGATATGAATCCGTCATCGATTTTTGAAAATTAAAATGGTGGATCCCATATGGCGAAACAACTTGCCATGTTGTGTGATCCCTCAAATTGCTCGTTATTTTCAGTAGTTTTTCGTGTGAATTTTATTAAAAAAATGAAAATGTCGATTAGAAAAATCTTGAATTTATTATTTAACATGTAAATCAATTACAGCAAGATATCCATTATATCCACGTGGAAGTACATTTCAAGATGAACAATTTCATGTTTTTTTACTGTACCATATATACTAACCGAGTCATGGAGTTTTAAAAATTGTTAGTTCTTTAAAAACTCAAAAATCTGAAAAATGTTAATTATTTTGCCGAAATGTATCCGCAAAAATTTACCAACGAAATTGATTTTTCGAGCTGATGATTTGGCTTTGAATGCGACATGCTTTTATATACTATGGGCTAAAGAATGATGTACCAATAAGCTAAAGTGTCGGCCATCCAGTGATATAATATTGGCAATACCTTCCACATACTATTGCCCATGCTGTCTTAAGTAATTTTTAATTTTTTCTCCCATATGCAATTATTCTGCGTGCTTGTACGAAATTTGTTGAACAGTAGATCGTACCACCTATTTCGCGTCAGACTTTCCCCAAATAATCCCCGAACTATCTAAAATTCAAACTCGACTTATTCTTGTTCGATATTAGTGGAGTTTACAGATATACTTAGGATCCATCTGCTGAATGTTCTTTACGTAATCTAGATTCTATAAACAACATAAAGTGTGCGCCGTGACAAAAGAGCACGATAATAAGATGTCAGAGGATGTAAACCGTGATGCAGAATAAAAAAATATCTCCTGGAGTGTCTTCGCAGCTGATAACGTTCAAGTGGATATTTACGAACTTCGTCTGCGGAAATGATGTTCAATCGGCGCATCAACTGTATGAAACTTCTTTATATACTCACTTACGTGAAAGCATGATGTTGTCTAAGAAACTTTATGCTACGTAATTAATTTCTGGACTGCTTGAACAGATTTATTTGCGTTTTCCATTTTGGTATCACAAGGAGCAATTTATATTTTTTTCTATTTCATTTCCTACATAAACTGGGCCAAAATTTGTATTTGTTATCCTTTATACCTACCCAAACAGCCAAAAGACATCTTGAAGAGCTCTTTAAGAAGTCTTAAAAATTGTAAGATGTCTTAAATACTTACCAGAAGCAGCTCTTAAAATAATCTTTAAGAAGACTTATGCGTCGATAAAGAGCTCTACAAGACCACTGAAATATGAGGTTTCAGAAAAGTGATCTTATTTGAAAGCTTTAACGTATAAAAAGAATAATATCAATGAAAAGCAATTTTCAACAGCCAATATCTAAGCTTGAAAATGACGAAACGTAATTTTCAAAATTGAAAGATGGCGGCTCAAAAATGATGGCGGAAGAATTTCCCTACCCCACAAATTTAAATAATCTGTGTATCCTTATTTTTTCAATTTTCTATTTGTATGGCGTTGAGTACCTAAATATTTCTCGGGTCGCTCATAACGAATCTGAAGTCAGATTTCAAAAATTCAAAATGGCCGATCCAATATGGCGGACGTTATTTTTAAAATTTTTTGGGAATGTTGTGAAACTGATTACTCGGGGGTTTTTGAGGTCGCTGATAACGAATCTGAAGTCAGATTTCAAAAATTCAAAATGGCGGATCCAATATGGCGGGCGATATTTTTAAAATTGTTCGGATTATTGTGAAACTGATTAGTCGGAGGTTTTTGGTGTCGCTGATAACGAATCTGAAATCAAATTTCAAAAATTCAAAATATATGGGTCCGGTCCGATCCGATTCATGGAACTCACTTTTTGTAAAGAAAAAGTTTCCTAAACTTGAGCAATAAATTTCTCGATCTATCATACCCATTCACTGGCATTCTTCTTTCGGATTCATGGGTATAGGTGCGGTGCAGCAGGAAGGGCACTACCGCGATGCATTCAACAAGTATCGCTTCGGCGAAAGACGGGATGCATCGTCAATCGTGAATGTCCCGAGAGGCGGAGGAGCTTTTGCACTTGCACTTGGGCCAAGAGCGGCGCTGTGGAGGTCGGTCAAGGCGCCCGTGCCATTGCCGATCAATAGCCCGGCAACGCGGAACGGATGTATATATAAACGTGTAGCATTCTGGCCGACGACCTCGCGAGTCACGAGCTGATTCGATTTCCTACTCGTGGGACCCTTCTCACTTTGCTCATTTGCAAATTTAATATCGAGCGATCTGCATGGGAGACACGTGGAGAGGCAACGAGAAAATGAGAGACAAATAGAGAGAGAGAGAAAGAGAAATGTTGAAAGAGGAGGGGGTCATGGGAAATTGATGAAACGCGAGCTGCGGCTTCGCTCATTTTCCAATACCGTGACGCAAAACGAGAATCATTACCAAATGCATCCCTGCACCCTGAGTTACGGATGGCATCGCTACTTTTGGGTAATATCGGTACTTCTGGTGCTATTTTCCCACAATTTTCTCTCAATCTCTGTCCATTATCTTCATTATATCTTGTAGGAAAGCCATCGGCGGTGAAATGCAAATTTCTTGTTACAAAAACAACCTGAAAAGGGTTCGGGCTATGCTAATTTTAATATAATTCAGTTCTGCGCATCATGATACACAGCGTAAAGTAATACACTAACGTTTTAAGCTTGAATGATTTTTTCATAATTGAGTTATTGATTACCCATGCAGCAAGTGTATTTTATTAATTTAATAGCGTCAGAATTTACTCATTATTTAATGAATATTGAGCCATTCTATACGATGAATTTTTAATCTTGGCGTCACTCAAAATCTAGGTAGTACGAAATGAAAATTATCTTACGCATTAGATACGAAATTTTCATGGATGGTTTGCAAGATTTCCCATTTTCAGAAAATCTAATACCCTAGACTCGATATCGTTTTCTTCTTGTCGTCCACATCCATACCGAGATCGAAATTGGTTTTAAAAAGAGTCGACGATACTGAGACGAGATATTCTATTTCGTGACTATTTCGAACGACTACTGAAAAAAACGATACCGTAACGAGAATTTCAATTTCGAGATTACATCGAGACCGAGAGCAAGACAGCCTTATCTGGTCTCTCGGAAAAGAGACTGAAACACTGTTTTCTAGTATTTTTTATCGCCTTTTTAATAAATCCTTATTTATAATTTCAAATTTATAATCCTGTCAAACCACTCGTATGTTACAATTACCATTTGAATTTAGTTATTCCGAAAAAGTTACCTTACTACTAAACTTCAAATGACCCCAGATTTTTTAATACATAAATCTCAAACTTAAACAAAAAATTGTTAAATGATACAAAAATGTTAATTTTATAATTTCTTAGAAATGATCATTGCAACACTTTTGAAAAATTTATAATATATTTATCCTTTTATATGACAATTTGTAATTCCTGAAGAGGGTCCACTTTTTATTTAAGGATATGAAATTGCCATTTTAAAAAATTATGAATCTAAGCAATTTTAACATCATATACACCGTGATATCATGTGACTTATTTCAAGACAGTTATAACATCTAAGAACGCAATATGCCTTGAAATAAGATACTCGTTTTTACAGTGCAGTGACCGTAACCGAGTTTTATTTTCCAAAGTCCGACACATTGATGGGAGTACAATAAGAAAGCTGTTGTGTACCCCGGGAGTATTTTATTTTTTAATCTTGCGCTATTAATCCTAAATTTTGCAATTGGTACTTATAATTTTAGCGTAAGGTACGTATGTAATGCGTGGTACGTGAAACAAATTTCAAAAAGGAAATTTTTAAAATTGTCCATTTTCGGCGACGACTCGAAACCTATTTATATACCTTTGTTCGCGAGTAATATCGACATAACTCTGGTAGAAATTCTGTCCATTTTTATTGGATTCAGTTCATTTTCTGGTAAAACTAAGTGTTTTGAAACTATATAAGCAAAAGTTCCTATAAACTACGCAATAACAAGACACAAATTAGCAGATCAGTATTTTAATACAAAACTCTCAACATATTCGATAAAATTAAATGGACTAAAACAGCCCACAGATTTTCCTAAAATTGCTACTTAATCTATTCTGAAAAATTATTCAAAATTTGAATAAAATAAATGTAGACCGGAGCAAATCTTGTTTATATCTCGCGATTGTGACATAAAAATTAAAAATTATCCGAGTTTGGTGATAAGGTCTCTGATTCCTAACCGTTTATAATTGTATATGGCGCAAATGAACAAAAAAAAAGAATGAAATTATGATGCTGAATCCTACTGTTGCATTTATGGAAAATTATGAAGAAAGCTTATCTCTTCGTGTTTAGCACAGAAACTCTGACGAAATAATTTGTGAAAATATTAGCGACGAAAATAACAACTGCTACTGCTGCTGCTCATGATGATAATAATAATGATGATGATGATGATAAATATGATAATGGATGACGAAAATTGTACTCGTTTTAAAATTGATATTCATCATAATGAAGAGCTCGCATGTAGCATAAAATGTCGTAATAATATTTATGCTAGAAAAAGTTCTTCCGTAAAACAAAAAATTGCATATCGTGATGTTTCTACAAAACATTTCGACATTGATCACTGATAAATTCAATTCTATGACTATTGAAATTTCCTCAACTTTTCCCTTAATATACATAATGAATTTTCCCGTGCAGGAAATACGACATTAAATCACTCTAGCACATCGTAGCTTGGTCCTAAAAATCATCCCTTTTGTACAATGTCAACCAATATTTTTTTTTTCAATTTATAAAGAAGGTTATGTTATGAATAACTACAAATTTGCTGACATAATCATATCACTTTTTGTCTCCTGTATGTGTATAAAAATCGTTGGAATGTAAATTGGGATATAACTTTCAATTTGATTAACCTCAAAATTGTGTTAGTTAACAACCCTTTGAGGGGCAGCGTATCATATTTGATCCAACCAACTTTTTACTATTTTTTATCCATTCCGTGACCGTTTTCAGCTTACTCGCTTTCGATTAAACTTCTCCAATACCATTACTTATGCTTTGTAATACTTTGGTTGAAAATTTATAAGACGGAAAATGTCTAATTTTTCGAATAAATTCGGCCTTGCACTGAGTTTCTACGGCAATCTTATGAAATTTTGTATAAAAGTGGGATTGCGGCCTCTGATAATGAATCGAGGATCAGAATTTTTTTAATCAAAATGGCGTATACCATATGGCGACTATTTTACGTTAGAATTGCGGTTTCCCTAATAAATACGTAGATTTGGAATGCTATTGAACCTCTTTCCAAGTGGATTTCTCAAAAAAAATTTCGATTCTAACCTAAAATAGTCGCCGCATGGGATCCGCCACTTTGAATTTTCAATACCTGACACGATATTCATAATCAGTGACCTCAAAACCTTCGTTTATCTCTTCCCAATTGGATTATTTGAAAACCCACGATTCGAACCTAAAATCGTCATATTAGATCCTCCTTTGTGCATTTTCAACTTCTGATACTGGATACGTCATCAGCGATACCTAAAACACATTGCCGGTCTAGCACAAAGATGTGCATCTCAAAGGATTAACCTCTCAAAAAATACCGTAAACGCTAATTACACATCATAATTTATTATAATAAGTATTACCACCAAAACAATGGACGAAATAATAAAATGTGTGAAACCAATGAAAATATTATTTAGAATAATGTTTACGTTTAATAAGAGTTTCCCACCCGTAACCAACAGCTTTAAAGGAAACCTGGATAAAAGGAAGGCCCGGGTTGGAATTGTAGCTTGGGCTGGATTTTAATCAAGGCGTAATCCATGCACTCCATCTCAATCCCTACCAGATATAATCTAGACTCTGGAAAAAATATCAGGGGACTGACTTTTTCCAAGATTCCTCAAGGGATATTTTTTCTTAAATTTCTGGAATTTGAAACTTTTCCTACTTTAAACAATTATTCTGTAATAGCGATGTTTTTCTAATTATCAAAGAAATGTTGATAAAGAGCGGTTGGAATTTTAGCAACCCCTCGGCTACTATGCGAAACTCGGCATGAAATCAGTCGACACGCAGCTAGTTTAATTTGCACAATTGGAGCTTCAAAATGCATACCCGGGAATTTACCGTAAACGAGAGAATGGCTTAATTTTCATCACTCGGAATAACAGCAGGGATACGCCCGAGATTTTTTTTTGCGCTCCTCGTCGTTCTTTTTTTTATGATCTCCTCAGTTCATATCGATTCGCGTTGCTGTCTATTCACATTCACCGCAGCAATCTTTCCGCACCCGTCTTTTATGCCGATTGGACGAAGACTTGTCATACAGTACGTCAGCATTCATATTTTTAGAAAATACGAGTTGTTTTTTTAAGGATAATCTTGAAGCATATAAACGACAAATTTTTCATATTTTCATTAATATTGTTATAATCCAGTAATTTTTTAAAGCAGTGTTGTTCTCATTGAGCGGTATGAAAATTAAAACCACCAATTAAACCATATTGTAATGAAAAAAGTTGTTTAATGATGATCATTTAAATAAAAACAATTGTTTATTTTATAATCATCATCTTTTTAAGATTTCAGATAAATTATATTAATAGTCTTAAGAATTTCAATTAATGATATAAATAATCTTAAATTAACAAAAATTAGTTTTAATTCTATAATTAATAATTTAATCTTTAAAACATCAAATGTAATTTTTAAAAAATTGTTTTCTCATTATTTGTATGAAATGATTTATATTATTAATTTTTATTGATATTGTTTGAAATTATTTATAAATTAGAGAAGCTATTGTGAAATAAGCGACAACAACGCCATCTTCACTTTCCATGGATGTACTGCAGTAGATAACTTACCCTATGATTTCTACATTATCGACGGCTCGTAACTTTCTTCTGTTTTTTACTCGTTCCTCCAGGCCTTGCCTTTATATGATACCATTCCAAAAATATCAGTATTTAGTACCTGTAGTAACTCATAGGAGACGTTGTAGTCTCTTATCGTCAGTTTGAAAACTACCATACGTATTTAAGTTTTCATATTCTCTTTTACCCTAAATATAATGTAATTTAAATGCACTGAAATTTTTTATTAACGTTAATCATCGTTGAATATTAGATTTCAGAGCCTTACTAATTTCATATAAATGCTGTTCGTATATTCATTCAAGATAATTTATTGTTGATTCTTATGGATATTGTTTAATTATTAATAAAATGTTTATCGTGAAAAAGTACCAATATAATTTATAAGAAGTAACTTATGTTTTTGTATGAAATCTATGCTAAAAATATTTTATCTAGTTTAACTACAAATTAAATATTTAATACCTCTAATTTTTTACATCGTTTCACACGTGTGTCTTTTTATCAGTATTTTTTTGTTGCTGTGTTCTGTTGTCCTATGTATTCAATAATATGGTATTAGTTGTATTTTCATGATTCGATTTAACTCTGGATTGTGTTTCATTGTTAACTTTTTCTCGAAATATAGTAAGGTAGACAATTTCAAATCACGAGTGTTGATATAGTTTATATTCCATGATTACAGTAGTTCGTTTTGAATATTTGAATACAAATTTGAGTATAAGACTAAGCCATGGTAGGATTAATATTTGCTAGATTTTTTCGCATAAAAATGGTTCGGTCATTTTTTATTTGCGGATTTTAGTCAAAATGCACCCCCTTAAAGAGCTAATAATTTTTTCTTTAAAATGCACATTTCCATGTAAAAAAAATTTCGTTCTGATTTGTCTTTAACAAAAATGTAATTCTTATCATGATTAAAGACATTTATGACGAACCATTTCAACGAAATCTTTAGTTTACATTGATGCCTAATCAATCATGTTGCAAAAGACTTTCATTGGCAATATTCGTCAAACTTAACTTCACAAAGTTTTGGAACGTTTCATGATCGATATGTTTAAAACGAACTATGCCATCTATATTGTAAATAGCTATTAAATATACATTTATCATAACAGACGGGATTCTACAAGGCAAATAAATCAAATTCAATTCATTTCCGATCAAATTATTCCTTTTTCTAGTTTTCGCTAGTTGCGAATGTGGATTAGTAATTTGAAAATGCATAAGAGATAATTTAATATGTCAGGAAAAGTATAGCAAAATTACTGGAATCACAAGATATATATTGGTACGAGTTTTAGGGATAGCTTATTGCCAATTTCAATTCAGAATTTGAAAATTGGAGATATCATCCTGAATATGGTGAGTCAGAATGTAAAATGTTACTCAAAAGATCAATAGGTAAATTTTATATAAATATAATAGTAAGAATACGAGGTTAAAGTTAACACATAAATAACTATTATGTAACTGTCTTTAAATATTGTATATATATACTTACACATCTATACAATTGTCATCTCTAAACTTAACTTTCCTCTAATATTTTGTTTATATTGCTTTTGAGATGTTGTACATTTGAAATCAAAATTACTTACGAAATTATTTATTGATATTAAGTTTCTCTGACTACTCGTATTGTTAATCAACATTATCACATTATACAATACATACCTGTAATGTATTTTTTTTTAATTGAGTATCGATCAGATATTAGTAAGCTAAAATTATTTATTACAAATCTCATATTTTCATCATACCATGTTAACTAAATCACACACTACATCTTCAAACACTATAATATAATTTAATACAAGAAAATAATTATAAAAAAAAGATATATTTAATCCGTGATGAATAATATGTTACCCACAACCTCCAAAAAAAGAATTGAATAATAATTGACACGTTAATTGAAGCTTTGAATGTGTATTTAAAAAAAATCTTCAAAACTTATTCGTGAATTAAAATATGAATTAACCAATGAAATTTACATACATTAAATTTAATTTTGGATATTTATTTGTCCTGCAATTTACGAATGTATATATGTATATAAACACTAGCGTATCTACTATTCCCTCCGGAAAATAAATAAATGGTTAATAGCTTCCTGTGGTGATTTGTATGCGGGTTACATTATATCCGCATCCGCAAGAAGCTTCGGAGCATTCTAATAAGTAGGACCAATGGGACACACGCCACATCCGGCGGGCTGATTTTTTTTTATTCGGTGTAATTCTGGACCCTCCGTGTCGAAAAACGATTCCTAAAATTATCGCGGATTTAAACCTCTATAAAGGCCTCTCTGTTGTAGTTGATTAAAAGTTAAAACAAACATTTCTTGCAAATGTATTTTCATTTTGCAATGAGTGAAGCCTTTTTTGTCCATATTTTGTTTTAATTATATTTATTAAAATCGAAGTTTTATTTTGAGTACTCTAATTGGGTTTCTATTTATGATGACAGATATCCGGCTTGAAAATTTCAAATACTAGACATAATATTACTTAAAGAAATTAGTCGTGCTATAATTATATAAAATATTTAAAAATTTCAGGCAACATAATGTATTTGGTACTGATTTGGTTTAAAAAAGACATAAATATAAAACTTTTCAGATATAATTCACGCAAATTATAAAACGTTTTATATCTCAAATAGTTCCAGATTTTGGTCCATTTTGAACCGAATCATCTCCATTTATACGCTGTATTCCGATTGACATCTGATACAATTGGAATCCATACAGTAACATCGTTGGTTAATTGCATGTATATAAAAACAGATAAAAAATGGATCAAATATGGTTCATTTGTGAAATTTTGATATAATTTTCATTAATTATAGAAAAATTTCACATCCTAAAAAGTTTAAAAACTGTAGTTTTTTTTATCATTATTCGTTTTCTAATTCAGATCAACTTTTTTTTTATTCGGGAAGATAATGCATTGTTAAATGTCAAATTATGAATTGAATTGAGCAATACCTGATGCCTAGACCTCAAACTAACAGATTTCATACGATACCAGTATTTGTGTATGAAAATATGTTTTTGCCGAATGGTGATATTATCATTTCCTTATTACTACATTAACTCTACAAAAGAAACGCGATGAATCAAAATAAAATCTCGCCGTTCTGAAAGAAACTTAATAAAAGTCATCTACCTTATGAAAAGTTATTATTGTTACTGTTTTTCTTTATTATCTGTTTACATTAATAATAACCCCATCATATACTAATTATATAGTAATATGTATTATCCCACATATTCATTCGATTATTAATTCATTTTATATTTTTCTTTGTTTCAGGTAAGTACTTGTTACACTTGGGAAAAACCTTGATACTAAAAAAGTAAGTTAGATTGCCGACATAAACATTAATTTCGAACTAAAATGACGCATTAGTAAGTAATATTTTATAATCGTTCGTTAAGTGATAATTAATTATTATTTTTATATTCCTACTTATTATTAATATTTTATCATAAATATTTTGCCAATCAAAAAAACATTCATAACTAAATGGTTTTTACCATAAATACTACAGAGGGAATAAAAATTGTCAACAAACACTTTTATCAACAATATATTTAAGAGACTGGTCCTATAACTTTTTTGTCAAGTTTTAATTTTGACAATATACATGGATCGCATTTCTATATTTCTTGCAGATGACGTTTGTAGGAATATCTCTGGGATATTCAGAATGCAAAAATAATAGGTTTTTTAGAAACTTTAAAAAGGTGGTTCGAGAAGTATAGATAGAACCCATGGCCAAGTTGACAATAGTATGGCAGCGTTCCTGTCACCCTGTTATCAAATCATATAGTAGCGGCATCTATGAGAAATACGGTGATGTTCTGCTTGGTGTACAACCGGACCACTTTCGCCTATAACGTATAAGACGTAACAAACTTTGCAAAATCAATCTTTTCTGAAAAGTGGTTTAGGGCAGATTTCTGGCCTTTACATTTTAGAACTAATTAGAAGAAATTTAATTAATTTATTAATTGCACAATCTTTGTTTAACTATTTATTGTATTCGTTTTATTTTCTCTACTTCGCATTACAATGTGATAGTATAAATATCGGTGATGAATTTCAATAATTCTTTTACCTTACTAAAACTCGACTGAAAACTTTGGAATAAGGTGCCAACTAAAATCATGTATTCCAAACAAATAACACTTAAAAACTATTCAGGAAAAATTGGCCAATTATGCCAAAAAAATATGTTGAAAACTGGAAAGTAATTTCATGTAGATGGTAAGATTAAACATGGTTTTGATACAATTGCTCAACGTCTTAATAATAAGATAATCAATTTTCTTTTTTTCATTTTTGTTGACTCCATAATTACTTTACAGCCTACTTATATCTAACAAACTTTAGTCTCTTCCAATCATTCGCTAAGGTTAGTGCGGTTTGTTTAAGTCAATTAAATCTTTCTGCTAATTACCCATGCTTATCGTAACTCATACCAAAAATAGTATTACGGTAACATATAAAAATTTTTAAAATAAATTACTTTAGGCATAAAATGTGCAATTAAAAACATTTCTACAACCAACTGCACTGAATTAATCGTCTTTAAATAGGGAGAATAAATTGCCTGAAGATTGTTCATGATGGAGCATAAGAAGCACAAAAAAAATGGGCGAATCCCTGGAAGCAAAACCGTCTACTGCATTTGTGTTTACGCCAAGGGTGCCACCTTGTTGATCGATCATGCAATGCGTAACCTAGGGTGTATAATCAATGATTCATTCGAATAATCCTCTTTTCATATATTTTTTCTGATTTTATTCTAGCATACAGGTCAAGAAAGGGGCGTGAATACCATATTTTCTAATTTTAAAATCACCAAAGTATAAATTAAGCTTTCCAAGCTCAATCAATATTGGCGCAAATTGTGTTGTATTTTATAATATCGACGAAACGTTTTCACCACTCTCGCGTTTCATAGTGTTCTTAGTTCAGCGGTAAATTATTACCGAGGGCAAGGTAATCCCTTACTATCAAATTACGATTCTTACACGATTTATGTGAACGAGGAGAAAATGATACGCCGTAACGCGAGGGGCTAAAAATCATCCAGAACCGGAGGAAAGTGGTAATGAAAGTTGTAATTTGAACGGCCATTTATTGTCTGTTCTTGAAATTGTACTTGCCTGTTCTTTGTTGAGTAAGTTACAACAATAAATTGTGTTATATTTTAATAAGTAAATGTTGATTTTACTTTCTAAATATCTTAGTTCCGATCCATTTGTAATCTAAGCATGGCTGTAAAAGTTTAAATGAATATAATTTCGTAAAAAGTGTCTTTGGTTTTATTAGTTGAAAATTTAAATTTCAGAAATGGTTTGAAATTTATGCAATCATTTTTAGAAGTAATACTTAACAAATCTTTTAAACAAGAAGAATAAACTGCAATAAAAAATATTTCTAAATCTATGTCCTTTTTCATTCGAAAAATCAAATTGTATATTATTTAGCTTTATCGATTTAAAGAAAAAAACAAGAGCCCTAGGAAGAAAATAACTGTTTCTACCATAAAATTTGTTCCAGAAATATTAAAAAAGTAGTAATTTATGACTTTTACCTTTAATCGTTTTAAAATTCGATTAGACGTAAAATACAGTAAAATTCCCAAAATTATGTTCAGCTCCCTTTATTTATCTAATAAAATATTTTCCTGAGTTTTAAACTGAATGGCGAATATGCAGGTGGTTGACTGTAGGTTTCTAGAAAAATTTGCATTATTTTTTATCGACCAGACGAGTTTCTGTCATCAGCAAAAATAAGCTACAAATATTAAAAGTTTGCGTCACAAAAACATTGTGATTTGCTCGACTCAAACGTAAATCAAACATTTAGTTATTTCTAAATTTTAATATTTGTAAGGCCATTTAGAAAACAAAATTCTTATAAATATTTATTTAAGATATCTATAGTAGTGTACGAATGATTTTGATTGTTTTTTTTTTGTATTCTAGTTGAAGTCCACAATAATCACTCACTGCAATCAATTTCTTGATGCATGCTATATCTTTTAGTTATGTTACACTTAGATGCGAAAATTAATAATATACCTCGATGTGCACACTCTGTGGTATATTAATAAAAGCACATCAATAAAAGTGTATTTTGTAATTATGTAATTATTTACAAAATTCGTGAAAATCTTTTTTTTCTAATCAGATTAACCCCTAACAAAATCTGAAGCAAAGTTGTACCTCGTAACTTTTCACTAATTAACTGAGTAATTAACAATAACTACTCCAACTTTTTTTAGATTTACCCAGTGATCATTTTACCTAATCTAATTCATTATATGTATTTCACGCAATAAAAGCAACAGAATAAAACGTAATAAAAGTTTGGAGGTTAGTAAATGTGCATCGTAGGATATATGTTCAAGTATATAGGAATAGATAAAAAACAGTAAGCACGAGATGCTTTAAAAATACCTCACAGAACCATCAATATTTTTGTAGTCTGGTTAATTGTATTAAACTGTCGTTGCTTTTAAATCTAAGCCTTAACAAATTTAAAACAACTTTTAGCTTATGTAAATAAACTATACTTTAAAAAATTGTGTATACATATTGCAGTATTAACTGTAGTTATATTCCTGAACTTGAATACTTCAAATATTAGCAAAAATGTATGAAAACGACCACATATGAGAACGTTCACTTCATAAGAATGTTCGCGCTACTAAGGTAGTCATTATTTCTTATTAAATACGTCTGGTTCTGGTGCCCTTGAATTATTACTAATTGCATTTCAGAATTCTTAAGACCAAAAATTGCATTTGCAAAGTTAAAAAATATTTGCCGAACATTCGCAAATAACAGTAAAAAGTACGCCAAAGGGTTTAATACGCCCCTCGAAAACTGTAAATGCAGGTAGCCGTTTCTCGTTGTGCACTTGCCTAAGGACAGCTGCAATTTTGGACGATTGGATGAAGAGAGCGAAAAACTGCTTTCGTCCTTTGTAATGGGATACACACTTCCGTGTATTTCGAAAGACTAAGCTATTTTTTTAACAAGCTCTCGGCCAGCGGAACCGTTATTATCATTTACGCTTGATTTCGTAGCACTTTTTAGTCCAGTTACTTTAATTAAAAGGATGCGAGCTCGAAAATGTAATTTCTAAGTAACGTAAGAGGAATCGTCTTTTGGATTCTGGTGCACCTGCACGTAAAATTGAAAGGGATTAATGCAGATTAAATCGACACGGAACGTGGCCATTTACGGCACTATAATTATTTCGATTATATTCGCGTAAGCAGCAAAATTTATTATAAATTATGTCATAATTAAAGTTATATAGTAGAACGAGCATAAATATGCGCATTTTAATAAGAGCCCAAAAATTATGTTGCAGAAATTATATCATACCAGATGGTATGATCTAAGAACTTCCTCGAAATCGTTTTTTGGACAAAATTTTGATTTTATTCAATTTGTTTAGTTTTTCATTTTTGATATCACGAGTTGTTGCGACGCGCTTGGAGCTTGTGAATTAATGTATTAAATTAATACAAATGTTCGCATCGAGCATTGCTAAAATGATCTAATTTATGTGCAGATCTTTTAATCGTATTTATTAATGAGTAGAGAAGATTCACATAATACTTTGTGTATGAAAAATCATAACAACTATTAAGTTAATGTTTTGAATTTTTAAAAACTTAAAGAATGAATATTTTTTGAGTATTTCAGTATTTATCTAAATTAAACAGAATTATCACTTCATTTAGTAAAGAATTCTCCTGCTTTAGAGGAAATATCAGAATGTTTCAATCTATTGAAACGTATTTAAAAAATGTTCGCACTGAGAAAACACAATGGCATTTGATATCATGTTGCTATTAGAAATCTAAATTGTAATTAAAATTATACGTGACTGTAGTTTTTTCATTGCAGCCTCAAAATTTGTCCATATGCTTAACTAGAGGAAACGAACTTTTATGACACTTATACGTTTGGTCAATTATTCGATTTTTGTATTTTGAAAAGATTTATTCCAAATATATTTATTTACTTGCTAATTAGTTTAAGAGTTTAAGAGCAAGCAATTAAACCAATTAAAGGTGCATCAAATTTACCACTTTTTGTACTATCTAATTTATGATGCGCAACTTTTATTTTTTATTTTTAATTTGAAGATTAGGAGAAAAATCTTTCAAAGTTTACCTGGTCAAAAATTAAAAATTTTTTCGTTTTTTATTGAAACACTAAGTAATAAAAGTTCAATTTTTGTAATTTACATTTCCTTTTTCAGTAACTACCTACTTTTTTTAATGCCTTAGTTGTAATCTTAGTTAACTAACTTAGTTACTGAAAAAGGCAATGTAAATTACAAAAATTGAACTTTTTTTACTTAGTGCTTGAATTAAAAACGAAAAAATTTTTAATTTTTAACCAGGTAAACTTTGAAAGATTTTTCTCCCAATCTTAAAAAATAAAAGTTGCGCATCTTGTAATAATTTAACGATATATTTACATTTAATCTATTTTTTTTTCAAATCAGTAAACTCTTGCATTCCAGAAATTAATATGAATATAAAACCGTTTCTAAAGCAGAAAATTCACGAACTTATTGCAAATATTCGACTAGTTATTTGATATATGTTATAACACAAAGAACACCACACATAATATTAATAAAGTAAACTAATGCTATTATCATTTTATCAACTCAAAAGTAACGCATTACTTTTACATTTAATATTCACTTTACGTTTAAACGTTTTACTTTTTAAACAAATTTCAAAGCTTATATAGAGAAATGGTCTAAAAAATTTACGACTGCATATGAATACTAATTTCAGCACAAGCAATAAAAGAAGAGTACACACAATTTCTTTTTATGCAGCAATAACACACAGAACATCACTAGATCATTTTGGCCTTACCATCTGTTGCACCCTCCTGTAAGATCCCAGTTTGTAATTCCCAGTGCAAATAAAAATATCTCTAATAAGTCGTTCAAACAGCGTCAAATATTATAAAAGCATAAAATTCACTGCTCCACCTTGCTACATAGTTATTGGGGTAACTCCCCCTTATCCAAGCTCACAGAAATACCAGATTATTATCCACACGCTTAGTCGACTTCGAAAGAGTAAGCTTTTTTATACAGAACGTTGCACTTATCGCCCGTATCTTTTTGGCGTGCCAATTTTTTACTAACACATCTGCAAAATTCTGGGCTTTTCGTGTTCATTTGGACGATTCTCGAGGATAATGTCAGTAGAAGAGTGTTTAGGGGCCGGGTTATTGACGTTCAGACACTAATGGAGCAGTCGTCATTTTTTTTTGCTATTAAATTTTTAAATTTGCATTTAATTTATACTATAACAGGTAATATCAACGTTTCTCGTACAATTGTGCAATTTATCGTCCATTTTCTTTGTACTCATGCTTTTATATGTGTCTTTTTTTATTATGTTTATTAGTTATAATGCGTTTTAATAATTAAAAAAGCTTTCATTTTTGAATGTCCAGAATTCACAGGTAGTTCAATTTTGAATAAGTTCAGAAACTTTGAATTCTTTGGAATCGCATATAATCGTGCTACTGAAATTGTTTTTAAATATGCAGCCATCTTAGATATTTCATGGTGAAGTAATTGACGCCTACCACCGTAATGATTAAGTTCAAACATATAATTCACTTTTTATGCACTTTTCCCGTAACAAACCCTCGATATCTACATCAAACTTACACAAAATGAATGTTTTATTTTGATATTTTTGACAAAATCATAGATAAATACTATTTTTTTTTAATTTTAACTCGAAAGTAGTAAATAAGATATATTCCAAAGTAAACATGGATTTCAGTATGTATATGAAGTGGAATTGATACATTTGAGAACATGCGTTTTGGATGTCAAAAGATTAAAAACTTTTTCTTGCAGTAAGTACTTTTATAATTGTTATTAATTCGCTATTAGAAGTACGTTCTATTATCGACCATGAAATTATCTTGCCTCATAATGTATGGTGATTTCTGGAAAATCTTGGAGATTGCACTTTGATCCGTTACTGTCCGCAATATTTAAAAGACTATTCATTACTTTCAATTTTACAACAATTTGTATTAATTACATTAAACTACGTCCTAATTAGGTTTAGATGGAAATGATTTCAAAGTATATTCGCCCGTTAAATTTAAAATGTAGAGATATGTAAACTCACGTGGGACAGAATTAACGTAATCTCAGTTCAAGTGCATCCACAGGAAGTCGAGCGGAATGGAACATTGCAAGTTTTGCAAAAATGTAATTAAAAAATAATGTAGGACAGTAATGAATTGAATTAACCTCTACTATGGTGGACATGAGCCGGTTCTGTAATATTTAATTTAATTGCAAAAATTTATTTCAAAACAGTTGGCTTTACTAGTTCGAAATGCTTTGACGAATATTTAAAGTGGAAATACCTTAGAAGCGTTGTTTGTCAGATGTAAAATATGTAAAAATTCATAGAAAAAAACATGGACTCCAAAGGGCGGGACATACAACCGCGTTATTTTTTTTTTTCAAATTTTTTGTGTGAATATTTGAAAAATTTATCATCTGAAATTGTTGAAACATTCACAAAATTTTGGATGAATTCTGCAAATAAATCAAGCATTACTTAGATGAATTTAAAATTTTATTTGATTCTTTGCAATAAACAGGAAAAAATAAAAATGTATATACATCTACAGATTTTTTCCTCGATGGGTTACAACTTTTATAAAGAAAAAAACTGCCAAGAACAAAAAATGCTAATTGTTTTAGCGTCCGGTCATACTAAAATGTTTCAAACAAATTTTAAGTTCGGATGCCATTTTAGGGACCGCGACATTGGATTTTTTAAAAATGATTTGTTATTGTTAAATATTAAAGGAACAGAACATCCTTAAATTTTCACTTGGTATCGAAACAACATATTTTTAAAAAATTGTTGATGGATCTAATTTTTGTTTGAGGCCTCTTAACTGCACTGATAGAACAATATAATGATGAGGATCAGAAGTATATACAGCAGAGTCCCGGTATAATTGCGTATAGCTATATTTACATCCGGGAGGGAGGTTAAAATTCCGAAAATACATTTATCTGAAAGTACTATTTTCCGAATTTTAATAATTCCGAATGCAAATCATCCGAAAAAAAATTTTCCGAAGGTTTAACATTCCGAATATTAATTATACGTCAGGTACAAAGTTCCGAATGACAAAGTTCCGAATAACGAAGTTCCGAATTAATGTAGGCGCCTTGAATCCGATTTTTTAGTAGAATGCCTGAAAGTGGTGCAGTTGATTTGTTATTAAATTTCATGGAACCGTTTTTTATTAATAACATATTGAATATGGCAAAAATGGAATTTTTTTGAAGTTCGGCAATTTTTTTGAGAAATTTGCAAGAGACATTTCCTGTCCAAAATGACCCAAAGAATCTAACAAAATTCTTTCGGACTGAAAAATTTAAATTTTTAAATTCTTAACAAAATTTGTTAATAACAATCAACTGCACCACTTTCAGGCATTCTGCCCAAAAACTTCGGATTCAGGGGCCCAAAATACATAAGAATCAACTTCATTTAGGGATATATAATAGGCCACATCACCATACGTGGCACCCTACATTAATTCGGAACTTTGTCATTCGGAATTTTGTCATTCGGAACTTTGTACCTTACGGATAATTGACATTCGGAATGTTACACCTTGGGAAAATATTCTTTCGGATTTATTCACTTTCGGGTGAATGGCATTCGTAATTATTAAAATTCGGAAAATAGTACTTTCGGATAAATGTATTTACGGAGTTTTACCCCCCCCCCCCTTACATCCCAACATATTTACTCGGTTCTGTGTCGTTATATTTAACTAACGCCGCTATCTTTTCTCCCCACTTTGCGGGCTGGGACCTTAGGAAGGGCCTGCTGTGACATCACGAACATAACACGACTGAGGGGATCGAGAGAAGCGGCGCTCCCCTTCATTTGGCAAATATAACAAGGCGGGAGGGGAAGCCGAGAAGCCGAGTGGGTAAATATACCGGTACTTTATTGCAGTCGTTTTTCCTCCAACCCTGAAATTATAATCTTCAGACTCATAGTGGAGTTATCTCAACTATGCTTCTGATCCTTCCAACTACACCATTCTGTTAGTGTACCTACATTACTGTAATTTAGCTTTTTTGGTGCCAAATGCCTGATTTGGAGGTTCGTTGTAATCAGCCCATTATTAGGATAATAATGAGTTTCAGAGGTTTAATACCGTATTTCTTCTCGGATTTCAATCGAATGAAAGTTTTATACGGTTAAATCAGCACAGACACTGAGCGTTTCGACCAAAATTAGGAAAGGCAACAAAAAGTGACATTCAATTTAAAGCTGAGCGTGTAAAAACGATAATTGGACTTAGAAACAACCCTTTTTACCTCGTCCTTTCAATTATCAGCTCCTCGGTCTCCATCAGTAAATCCACTGTTCCAGTATGAAAAATAACGATATATTCACGCAACATCTGCCGTGGTTATCAACGAATCGGATTTTTCGTGTCCTAAAAATATGCCGAGCTGACAAATTCCAGTGCTCCAGATCAGAAAGTTCCGCGATACGTTTACGAGGAGGGCCATAAACTCTGATAGCGGAGCAAATTATTCCAGGGACGGCATCTATTTTTCGTGTTACGACAGAATTTACGAGTCTCGAAAAGTTTCGTCCGCGAAAATATCCTTATCGCTCGCCGCCAAGCGGCGCACGTTCGGGGGGAATCCCCTTTTTTACGTGCAGATCGGGCGAAAATTATTTGCGTGGTCTCGCTCGTGCCATGTAAGAAGACCGGTTGCTCAAGGGGCCCAGAAGGTGACTGGGGCCCAAAAGGGGGGGGGGGGGGAAGGGACACGCGCGTGTGCAGGTACGGCAGCTGCGTCTCGACGAAGGCCAGAATCGTCGACGGAGTGAGCGGCAGGATCTCGCGGAAAGAAGAAAAGCAGCACGTGTTACGGAAGGGCAGGTGGCCGGCGTCGTTGTCGGTCGAGATATCTTCGCCCCCTCGAGCACGGGCCTATAGCTCCAAGCCGTGATTTGAACGGCAGAACGACACTCGAAAATAAGGCGGCACGAGAAAGCGTGCCCAAAAAAGAAAAGATACGATCCGAGGACCGAAAATGGAGCTGGCCCAAGCAAGAGCGATAGGTACAGCTTGATTAATCGCTCGATTGATGCGCTGCCAACGACGGTGTCATATTACCGAATTATAGCTTTTATCGAAGCATTAGGATTGTCGTTAAGGTTTCTGGTGAAAGTGGGCGTAAATTAATCCATTAAAAGAATAATGCTTCCCTACAAATCTTTTTAAAATTCTATATAGCATGATGGAAGTTAATTTCAAAAAAGGATTATTTCAAAGTTATTATTAGAAATATATTTCTAACTAAGTTCAAGGTAATGACAAAAGCTTCAATATTTGAATTTTAATTGAAAATAAAAACATATAACCCTGTATGACTAATGTCGACAGCATTTTATTGGTTGCCTAAGTGATTGAATGCATCTTAACAGAAATAAGCTAATTACATACACAACTAAGAGTCATTACTTTTCTTTTTATTTTTCTGTTTCATACCTGCAACTTCCATATAATCTGTAATTAAAAGTTGTTGTGATTGTTCCAGTTTTATTACATATTACGTAGTTATGAACGATAAATGTCCATTTGGTGATGTAGGTTACTTGTTCTTATGACAAATGAAAGTATAGATCAGAGGATTTGGTGGTTTTATTGTTCGCTAAGGTGCGTAAACAAAATTATCTCGCAAGTACATGAAGGCGTACAATGGGAGAGGTTATTACTCCAACTACAAAAAATAGAAAACATGCACCATCTATGTATACATTTTCTAGTTGGCGTCACTATTTTAGGTTAGTTAGAATTTCTACAAAGTTTCCTTGTCTCAGCTACTACAGTTTTACTTGGTGTTATTAATTTTTGTTTTTATCAATTTGTAATTTATTACCATTGAACATTCATAGTTAACATCATATTTTAGACAATACAATAGAACTTCACTTTATTGTCCTACTCCGGTTTTGCCTTTCACTTCGTTGTTCGACAAATGTGCATCGTTTCTTGCGCATCTTCTAGCCGTATCGTCTATCACAATAGACACGACAAATAATTGTGAAAGAGGGAAGATAAACTAACGTTACCCGCGCTAAATACGTGAAGGAAATCTCGCTAATAATGTGAAGGCTCTAACAAAGTGAAGGACAATAAAGTGAAGTTCTTCTGTATAAGTGTCACGAATATTTATTATGATACACAATATATTGCTACGTAACTAATGAATTAATTATAGCAAAATTTTCGTCAATTCGTACGTAACGAGAAATATAAGGTAGACACCTAAAACCATCATTATACTTTTAGTTTAAGCTGCGTTGGTTCATGTTTATTTATAAAAATGCTCGTAACGTCGCAAAAAGTTATAGGAACATAATTAAAATTGCTCGCATTTGTACTTTAGAAAATAGATAAATAGAACAAATCCCGCAATTGGAACATTTATTTAAGATTGCAACAAAAAAATATAACTAAGCGACAGCATCTTTTATGTGGTCCATTTTCATCGACCTGAAATAGATAATAACTCGTTTCAAATATTCTATTATATGGCCTTTCGTAGCGTCTATGAGGGCGTGTTGAAAAGGTTAGGAGTTTTATTTCACGACTAGAAAAAGTTACTAAAAATTACCTGAATTGTAAAAAATAGTAAGAATAATGTTTAACCAATTTCGACTTATTAGTATAACTTTTTAAAGTAACTAGCATTTACAAACATTAAATTTTTAGAGTTATGATTTTTGTTGTACTTTTGGACCTACTACTTCTACGTATTTCGTGTAACTAACCTTTTTTTCGTATATGAAATTTAACAATTTAAACATATGGAGGTTTCGGCCAATATAGCTTAATGCATGTGCATACAGTTGTACGATACTTAATTTGTGTCGTATTGCGCTGCATTGTCTACATATTTGTCATAAAATATTTGTAAATAAATGGATTATACTCAATATAACGACCAACGGTAAAGTGGACAGAACCATTGTCCTAAAATCTTTTTGAACCATCATTCATTTACTCATCGTTCAACATCTAAGAACTATATTTTTTTCAAATTCTAATTGTTCTGTTGGCCACACTACACATTTTTATGTTAATTGAAAAGAGTTCACCTTTGCATTTTAAGTCATTACTTACGTAAGGTTGACATTGAACAGAACATTGATAAAAACTGCAGGAATTACCACGAATCATTAATCACCGAAACCAAACAATACAAGATATCAGATTTCAGAGTCCTAAAAACCATTGACACTTAAAGTTTTGAAAAATAAATAAGTTTTTAAAAACTGGATTTGTAAATGGGAGTCATTATTTTGCATGTTGAAGACAGTTGTATCATGAGCTACCCCAAAAACCCCTATGGAGTATTTCGGAAAAAATCATAACTTGATGGAGTAAAATGGACTTATTCAGTGACTCCAGAAGCATATTATTAACTATCTTCAGTCAAAGGAACATTTTACCAATTTGTTAATCTCGATTTTATATGTCGGAAAGACATTTTTTCAATAATTCCACTAAATACAATTAATCTAACCAATGTTTTTTAGAAAAATCAATTAAGCCACTTAGTGCTAGTTGACAAGATTTTCTGAAAAGTTTCAGAAGAAATAGGGAAAATAAATACACTCAGATATTGTGTCAAAGAAAGCAAACTAGAAACATATGGTCAAAATGAAAAAAGCAACCGAAACGAAATGAACGTAGAGAAATGAAGCAATGAAGCGAAAAAAATCCGGGAATAAGAGTGAAAAGAAATGTGGAAGTCGGAGCAGGTGATGGGACCTGCGACCGGTTTCTTTCCAATCATCTGAAGTTTACGTCTGGTTAATAAGCCGTAATAAGAGCTCACACTCGGCGCACTCTCAGATAAATCTTTATACGATACCTTCGCACTCCTTTTTCGTCCCTTTCGAGATCGATGACAAATTCTTTTTTTGCGAAATCTGAGGACCGATCAGCAGGTGCTTCACAAAGTTTCCTTTCTTTTTCTGGTTTTCAGGGGTTCAAAAATGTAACAAGTATGGAGATTGATATTATGATACCTGTTTTTGGTTCACCGATTTAAAGATGCAATTTTATAGAAGCGCAATGAATACACGCGTAAGAAATGAAATTAGTAAATTTGATTTAACCATAAACCGGTTACAGAGGAGACGGCGATTGCTCTCCTTCCGTATTTATTTCATACTTTATTTTGAACCCGATTGTTTACTGCCATTTTTTCCAGCGATAATTAGTAATAAAAAAGTTTGATCTGAATGCATTAACAGAATGACAATAGCCAAATTCAAAGAAATCCAGGTGGTAATTTCTGCAAAGGGTTCAGAAGAGGATAAACGAAATTCTGATATATGATAATATTTATAGGCATTATCTGATATATTTAAGAGCATTGATACTTCCATGTTGAATTTGTTCCAGACATCAAGATAGTACAATATCTATGAAATATGTGTTGATGTCAGTCTGGTTCAGCCACGCCTAAATGCTAACTAGCAAAATTTCAATATGTATCAAACTCGTCTTCGCATGTTCTGACCGTAAGTAATGTGCATCTCCACTTTGAGCACATATGCACAGTCAGATGGCTCGAAATGCATAATGGAACGTCGCGTTATAATTCAGACGTAATAACTGCCCCTGTCGGTTTCCAATTTAATCGGCTCATGTGTACGTCCACGACTCGTCCGATCTCGCGTTAAATCGTCCGCTTAGTGCCGCCCTCCCCTTTAAAATGCCATATTTTCCAAACCGATCCAGAAGCAAAAGACGTAAATGAGGGCTGCACCTCCAGTAGCTACCATTCAAAATCGTGTTCAACCACTAGCATTATTCGCGGTCGAAAGACGTGTCTTTTCAATCATGCGGACAAAAAAAGCATGGCGTCTCCTCGTCGAGGAATTCACCTTCCTTTTTTATTACCTCCCATCATTTCTCGTTCTCCTCTCTTTAGTAAATCTTAAATAAGGAGGACCCGGTTCCTCTCGGTGGATCCCTCCGGTACCGCATCACGCCAAGTAGCAACAGTTGGTGAAACATCTGCCGACTTTGGCGCATGCGCGCCATTACCGATGATCCTGATCACCAGGGATTCTCATACTTAATGTACTAAATAAGGTTCTTACGTAATATAATAATGCAACATTTTCTGCTTCAGTTCTGTGTTATTAGGGACTGGGCAGGTGGCGAGGAATTATTTCAAATGGGTACTGGAATAATCGAGCTAAACATGGATTAGACACGAATTTTGCTAAATCATCATTTGTAAAAATGTCAATTTTTACACCTATGGAATTGGAACACATCGTAACATTCCATTACGAGAACATTCGAGTTTATCACACGTCATTTTTCAACGCTTTTCTGCACACCACAAAATCTCAGAATGTGGTTATTATCAAGTAAATTTCATACACGAGATGTTTACATAATGAACGAAAGAGCACCAGGCTAGGAATCACTGAAAATGTCTGAAAAGAACCTCCCATTTCGAGCTTCTTATTCAAAGACTTGCTCAGCTTTGCAATTGAAATTTGTAGCGGCTATTCACGTTCTCACATCAAAATATAATATTCCATAATGAAAAAAATGGTAAAAAGTACATAACGTAAAGTACTTAAAAATAAATCCAATTAAATGAATATTTGGAACAGAAAATACCAGCACAAAAGACTGAATTACCTTTCAGCCTCCTATGCACCTCTAAAATGCGATTAAACATTGTTGGCGACAGTCGCAAATGTAATTTGGAGGGCAAGCATGAAACACGAGCGACAATTATTGTGGTCCGATGAATTTGGCGCTGTTTCGGAACGTGAAAAGCAAACATTTAATTTCGTTTAGCCTGTCGCTTGATTTTGTTTAAAAGGTGTACCCTCCAGGGCTTCGCCACATCGATCTGCCCAACAATGTGGCGAATCGTGGGGTTTCAGAGTCGCGAGTCGAGTCACGCGCTATTTACATATTTGGCCATTCATACTCGCGTAAATGCCTGCCCAAATATACCCACTAATATATATGTGTGCACACCAGCATACCCGGGAATGTGTCGTACATACAGGAACGAGGGCGAGGGGGAAAGTGACTCACTTGTAAATTACATCCGTTTCATCGACTCCCGCCGGGGGTCGCAACCCCTTGCCTTCGACATTACCGTAACCATTCGTGACGACTATAATGCAAATGCGCCAGTCACCTGAAGCCCGAAGTTACTCACGTCCGAAAGTCCGCTTGGTATCCGACTCATTTTTCCCTAACTGTGTATATTATGACAAAGTGACGCACGTTCGAAAAGGATCGTAAATATCAAATGTATCACGTATTCGTGTGATGTCTTATTTGATGTAGGCAAAGATATGATATGTTCCCACGTATATTCAATCACGTTTGCATATAAAATAACAAGTGTATACGAGAAGAAATGATTTGTTTATCACAAAGTGCACACACCTGTCATCAATAAGGACCAATAAGTTTCAAGACAATATCAAAGAATTATGAGAGTAGCATCTTATTCCATGTATTTCATACTACCTTGAGTATATAGTGCAATTAGAGAGCGAAGCGAAATCGACAATTTGCAAGGGTCTGCAAACACCTATTCTCCCTTGTTGCACATGCTATTCTCTCATACAAGACCGTGCTAATTGCTTCCACGATATAGGGTGCAAAACAGTGTTTTGCGCTCAGAGAGTAAGAAACTTATTTTGCTGCTGCTTAAAATTATTTTATTCTCTGCGGAGAGAATGTATTGTTTTGCTACCATGACATATCTACACTGTTAAAAATGTCACGAAATTTAGTGAACTTCCTAAAGTAATTTTCTGAATTGTAAAATTCTTATTCCTCCTAAACCAATGTCTATTTCATCAGTTATAGTCAAATCTTATTTATTTAATTAGTCTCTATTTAGCATAGTTTGCATTCGGAACGCGTGCGATCTCAAGGCTAGATTATTTCAGTGGAACTATTTACTTGGTACTAGTTTCAAACCTCCAAGAAACCTCAAACATTTTAATATTATCATACCGGCTTTGAAAAAACTGTCAACCGTTCATTTTGAAAAAGCGTTTTTCTAATGCATCTCATAGTAAGACCTCGCTAATTCGACACTTCGCTTGTTTGACGCTTGTCAATCACATCCGTATGTCGTGACAAAATGTTTTAAATTGTCGTCCCATTTTCAGACCCGAAAACTTTTGAGTAGATTCCAATATAATGAGAATGAACACTTCATATATTATAAACTATGTATATGGATATATTTATTTAAAATTCTAAAATTTTGGCAAGTAGTTTACGACCAACCGGCATTTGCATTTTCTAAATCTTTTTTCGACTCTTGAATCGGGGGTTCTCTGCAGATGGGAGTCACTTTAAAAATGTTGTCCGTTGTATCTTATTGTTAATTATTAACAATTGAAATCACACTATTGCGAGAAAGACTTTATTTGGAAAAATAAAATATCATGCGGTATTTTATATCTTATGGCTTTTTTTACATTTCCTAGATTTAATATTTAATATTTATATTTGAAATGACGTTAAACTCAGCATCATCGAGTATCCCGTTTCATGTATTTTTTTAGTTTGATTTATGTCTCAAAAGTGTCTAAATTTGATTTTTGCACTCGGTCGAGTCTGCGCTTTTGTTAACAAAAAAATTCAAAAGTCGATTCATCCAATTTTACGGATGAATTTTCGGTCCGTTCGCTTCAAAGAATTTAGAGTGGATGTGGCATCACACCTTGTAGCTGTGCGCACATACCACCTCATCGTTTCACGGGTATTTTACTGTTGACTACTGAAGATCCTCGCATTTTGACAGTGATCGATCAATGGGTGCTAATCTTACATTCTTGCCTGCTAGCCAATACATGCTGAGCTGCACAGTCATGTAAGATGTCAATTTTTCATACTGATATGACGAAGTAATTAATGTAAATTCACTCCTCAAATGAAATTCTTTTACTTTCAGAAAAAAGATACTACCCTGTTTGTACCATCAAGGAATTCACTTTTAATTTTTCAACTTTCAATTTAAGACCTTTCGTGTCATGTAAATTTCTGATATGTAACCAAACATTTCGCCGACTTGCCTGAAAAGGCTCATCCAAAGATCAAATCCTACGTAATAAGCCATATTTAACCTCAAGCATGTATTAAAAAGTTTTACTTTAGAAATTTGTTATATCGGTGTAATGAGTACGAAATGAGACTGTATCATAAGTTGAAAATGTAAAGAAGAGATTGTGGAGTAAACATGAAGATATGGTTAATTTGGTTTGCGTGATCATGGTTTCATAGCATGAGATTGTCATCGTCAAATATTGTCACCATTGTTTGTTTGCACGAAAGCATCACCATTATTTTAATTCGTCTCTGTGCACATAACTATACAATGTTTCTTTCAGAAAAATTGGCATAATTATAAACCGAAATAATTTAAATCATCATTAGACACTTGCAATGAACTTATTATCTTCATAACCTCATATATTTCGTGACAACGTACAACACCATCTAAAATCTTGATTCTCCTAATAACAATTCATAAGAAATTATACAACTTTCATCTATAAACGTTATTATATTTTTACAGTATAATATAATCTCACCAACACGATTGGAAATGAGTAAAGTAATATGAAACATAAAAATTCAATTTTTTGCAAATAATACTTTTTATTTCAAAAAGTATCACTAAAATGGAATTTATTTTGGCAATATATATTTATTGCTGGATAGACGACCGGTCATTATCGACACATTCGCGATTGCGATTTGACTGAAAGGAAAACGAAGGAATTCTGAGCAATGCATAATGTAGTTTTTATGCGAAAGTAAACGCATACAAGTTGACAATATTACAGCCATTCAGAATGAGAAAAAAATTGCAACGAAGCGTTATTGAAGCAATTTCTGCAACTGAGAAACTTTTTGCAGGCATTTACGAGTTTATCGTGTCTTAAACGAGGCGAAATACATTTATATTCTAAAATGGGATTAAAAAATAAATATTAAATGCAATACAGGTTTAACGAATCGTTAATAGATATTAATTAATATTGAAAATGACCACTACTAATATTTTGTAGTCTATAGAAGAATGATGTATTTCTTTAGAGTTTATATATTTTTTATGTGTTCAACATTTTATTGCCAGTATAACTACTGGAGAAAAGATCGTGAATTGTTAAAGATGTTTAGTAAAATTATTTGCTTAAAAATTGTTTTTACTTAAAATCGTCGATTTTCATATTATTATTTTTCTTTACCAAAGGATTAGGTTGGATTCTTATCTGAAAGACTTCGCAAATACCTTGCATGATGTATACATCGCTCCTCCATGCAAAACTATGAAACCTTCTGCATAAAATACAAAATAATTATCTGCTTAAAAAGTCAGATATATTTAGAAATATATTTTTCAGCCATTAGAATCGATAACACCAATTGTATCACTGAATTTTTTAGATCTTCCGTTTATATGTAGGGTAATAAAATACTAGTCACATCTTTAGAACATATGTTCAATAAATTGTGAATGTTGGTACTGATATTAAAAACAGAATTTATATTTATAGTAAAAGGGTCATTTCTGAAATAATGTCAACGATTATGGCTTACATATGTTGAAATAGTATTGGGTTGTGTTAAACAATAGCCTTTCTTTGTGCTTTTTATTATTAACATTTATCTACTTTGCTCTCTGAGATACTTCATTTTTTTTTAGAACAATCTTAATAATTTACCCTGTCTATATTACAGTAAGGAGACAACATCTAGAAGAAAACATGAAATTAGTAGGAGTTTATTTTTTTTTAAATAATTGATGCATGGAAATATTTTATATTAAACATTTCACGGTTCTACAAAAATTGGAAAGAGTTAGTGGATCACCTTTTGTAAATTCTAGAAAATATTAAGACAAAGTCCTCAAAAAACTAAGGAAGATAAATACGTACTATCTATCGTAATCTATCTATCTATCTAAATATATTATGTGTTATTGTATTATGTAAAATGTATATATTCCACAAATTACATATTTTTCTAACCTTCAAAAAGAGAGTGGAGTATTGTAGAAAACCAAAATCTAATTGAAAACATTTTAGACATATTTAACATTGAATGAAGTGAAATATTTACTACTATTCAATCTAAGTGCGAAATTAAACGTTCAGACCCGCTGAAAACTGAACGTTGGGGAACGTTGGGGAACAGAAACGTTGTCGAAATACACTGTGCACAAACGTTGACAAGTCATAAATCAAATGAATTTATTAGAATTTTATATTCAACATAATCTATGATTTCAAATTTGTTCAAGGTAAAACTAAATCCAATTTTACACTAAAAACTACTCAAGATACATGGAAAACTATATTTTCCCGCCATTATTTCATCATAAGTATCGGAAATCCTGACATTTGTTTAGTAGACGACAATAATTATTTTTTTCGTAAAGTTTGATCGTTCACAGCATTTTCAGAAATGTATACTTGGATTGCTCGACCACCATATCTTACGTTTTTAGGTCCGCTCTTTCTAATGCCGCTGAGAAAAATTGGAAAAAATGTAATTTAACCTCATTTTTTTCAAGAAAAAGAAAAAAAGTAGTACCGAATTTTCTTTCCTTTTTATTCACAAATTCGTATTTTTTGATAGGAAAACATTTTTTTATCTTTTTGAAACCTTTTAAAAAAGTGATCCCGACATCTAAGGAATAAGATCACGCACAAAAAAAATTGTTTTTCAAGATGGCGGTTTTAAAATGGCGTCTGAATGAATGCTTTTTTTCTCTATTTATAAATTACTGACTTTACATGTTTTTCTTCGTGTTTTCTATGGTAAAACATCAGGTGTGGGGGTTTTCGAGGTCGCTAAATACGATTTTGATGGCAGAATTACAAACTACAAGATGGCGGATCCAACATATCCGATATTTAAGTCTGAATTCGTTGTTCTTATTCAAATGGCCCGGTAATTTCATTTATGAGGGTTTTTGAGGTCGCCGATGACGATCCTGTCGACGGAATGGAAAAATACAATATGGCGAATCCAAAATGGCGGTCATATCTTGCCAAATTCGTTGTTCCTTACTCAATCGGCCACGGATTGTGAAGTCAGGGTTTTTGAGGTCACTGATCACTATTCTGAAGTCAGATTTGACAAATATAAGATATAAGTTCCGATATAACCGCTGTCAAAGCTAAATTATTTGTCTTTTTTTCCTATAATCTCTTAGATTCTACTTGTTTGCCTTCGCCGATTATTCATCAATAATCGTTGCCCGATTATGACCGCGTGGAGCCAGGCAAACCTTGAGAATCTTTTTTTATTTATTTTTTTTTTCGCATTTCTATAACGGGAACAAAAAGAATTACTAGAGACGTGACGACACCTAGCGGTGACTTTGCAACTGTTTTCACTCATACTTATTTCGACTTTGAAAATTAATTCTTGAGTTACAATTTTTTATAATACCGATTATAAAAAAATACTTGATTTTGCCGTCTCAACCTACTTTGGCAAGTATAATGAAAAAGTATAGAAAAGTACCACAAAATTATGTAAAATAAATTTAAGAAACACAAAAATTTAGACACAGTAATTTATAAATAGAGAAAAAAATCATTCATTCAGACGCCATTTTGAAACCGCCATCTTGAAAAAAGTTTTTTTTGGGCATGATCTTCTTCCTTACATATCGGGATCACTTTTTGGAAAGGTTTCAAAAAGATAAAAAAAATTTTTCCAATTAAAAAAATACGAATTTGTGAAAAAAAAGGCAAACAAATTCTGTACTATTTTTCTTTTTCTTGAAAAAAAATGAGGTTAAATGACATTTTTTTATAATTTTTCTCAGCAGCATTTGAAAGAGCGGACCTAAATACATAAGATATGATGGTCGATGAATCCAAATATACATTTCTGAAAATGCTGTGAACGATCAAACTTGACGAAAAAATCTGTTCATTTGGGCATTAAAGGGTTAACATTACTTTAACAAATCTATTCCTAGTCCAAACGTTCTGTACAGGTTGGAACGTTAGGACATAAGGAATTCAGGATATGGCGTATTCACTCGGACACCCTAACAGAACGAATACTTAATTGAACACCAACTACAATTTGGAAGAGGTCAAAATGGATAACTGAGGAAAGTGGTCATGGCCAATTATTCTGGAATCACTTCCGGAATTATTTATTAAAAGTCCGAGGATCAGTACATGTGAGAAATGTTAGGTTAGAAGGGATCTGGCATAGTAACTTGGTAACCTCAACTAAAAAAACGAACACTTGATTAATTACTAACTACAATTTCGAAAGGGCCCATTTAAGAAAAGTAATCATGGTCAACTATGCTGGAATCACTATATCACGCAATGATTGCAACACGGGCGTCCACGCACCAGCCAGTTGGGATACCTGCAGCTGGAGATTGCTGGAGAGGTACCGGTTTTGAGAGACACTGCACTCGTGCACGCGAATCGCGCCACGCGACCAGGTCGACCGCTCTTTCGCTCAGGCAGACTGGGTGCCGGGTGTTGTTGAAATCAACGCTGTGGTGGGGTTTTCTTCGACCACCATACAAACTACGACTTTTAGCTTCAGTCGTCTCCCGGCTCTCTCTGCGTCGAGGTTGATATTCCGTTAATTAAACAACTAAAATTCGCTAATTAAAAACGGCGACAGAGTCGCGAATGTGCCTGCTTGGGTATCACAACCAAAAAAACCCATCCTGGCTCGGAGAACCGCTAAGCAGTGAAATTCCAAGTTGGATCATCATCGCGCGATCAGGATACGGCGTCAAGTGACCATCTGACGTCACCTTCGGCGTTGCCACTGATATCGACTTTCTCGTTGCATGTGTTAAAAGTGTAAATTGCAGAATCCTGATTCATATGAATAAAAATGATACTAAAGATGATGAAGAACCTGAGGATAATAATAAAAATGCATGTTCGCTCTTTTTGATACATTTGCTTTTCCATTGGAAACCTTTTTTATCCCTCCGTAAAATCTTTAACGAAATTGTACACAGCGCGATAGTTGCGAGTTATTAGTGCTGCCAAACTCCTATGTTTTCCGGACAAACTTGGTAATAGAACCGAATAAATTTGCATCAAGCCGGATAAGATATAGTCGATGACTAAGTGATAAGCAGCTTCAAAAAACACCTAGGACTCAAATTTCACGCCTTATTTGAAACGAGATTGAAAAAAATTAGTTTGCCGCAGGTAATCCATCAATTTCGGGAAACAGGACGGGGTCAGTGACTTAGCGTTTGGAGAACGTCGCTCGAAAACTTGGCTCGACACTAATTAACGCCCAAGTGCGACCCAACAAAAGGTGCTGGGACGAGACCGTGATACGGACGAAAAGCTCAAGAAGATCTTGTAGAGAGAGATAAAGTGAGCCCATGAAAGGCAGACACCAAGGGGAAGAAAAGGAAACGAAATTTAAATAGATGCAGGAATCTCAGGCTGGCGCCAGTGTCGCGTTAATGCGAGTAAAAAGGAGTTAGCTCACGAAACACCTCCGTGTTCAGCAGCACAAAAGGGACAAAAAAGTTTCGGGCGTGCCACCAGTTCGATTTCGAATTTAGAACGAGCCTGTTCCAGATTTCGGCAAGATCCGTAGTGGAGGAAATTTGGGACGCGAAAATAATCTCGCGAAACATTTCCATACGTATCGAAAGTCGCACTTTATAAAGTCTCTCGAAAAAATCTTAAACACAAATTACCGATAAGATAAGTTTCTCGAGCGAAGAATATCTAAAGTCGAAACTTGGGTGCAGAGTTTGCGGGAATTTACAATTCTCGGGAAAATTTAAAAGAACTGGGAAAGTTGGATGAATGAAGAAGAAACTCGAAGTCTGCTACGAGATTAAAGTCTCGGGGGCGGAAGTAATACTCGGCGTTGCGCAAACAATCTCGGGCATCAGAATATATAAGAATCGGATGAGCAGTTCGAAATCCGCAAAAATCCGCAAAATTGTTGGAGGTTGACGAAAGAGGGTTAATAACGGGCGAGGAAGTAAGGATTTCCATCGCTAAATTGGGAGCAACCTAGGAATTTGTTAAAATTGGAAGGAAACCAGGCGTACAATCATCCAAGACTGATCTAGTCTAGAAATTGTGCGTCTCGATAAAGTCCGTGACGCAATGAATAAATGATCGCCGATTATAGAGCGATCGCCGAGTGAACACAGTGTTCCGATGACTTCTTACGTCAAGTTCCGTTAGTCGCACAAACCTTTCACCCGCACTGGACTCGTGAAAGGCGCAGATTAAGAATTGCTACTCTGAAGAGCAAATCACCATGTTGTGCGGTAGTTTCAGAAGAAGCAAACTGCAGCAGCGGGGTGGAGACGAGTGTAGGTTGGTGAGATCGGCCACCATGCCCAGGTTGATCTCAGGAAATGAGAACACTGCTAATCTCGTACGAGCGAGATGCAAGAGTCTTCGAATGACTACTCGACCCGCGATTGTTCAAGAACCTCAGCAAACGGTAAGATGACAAATAATGACCTAGTTTATAGGTGTGGTTTATTATACCTATTCAATATACGATGCAATTTACGATAATGTCGGCCATTGCTTTATGATTCTGGTTTACATATCTCACTTTATAGAAGGGAATAGGAAAGAGAGGAGTTTCTACAACTTAAACCCTTTGCAGCATTCATTTTTCTTTACGCTGAAAATATCTGAAATTTGTTACTCGGAAGTTTTTGGGATCGCTGATTACGAATCTGATTTCAGATTTTCAAAATTTAAAATGTCGGATCCAATATGGCCGACGGAATTGCAAAAATTTACTTGATCGAGGTGAAATTGGATACTTTGGGGGTTTTCGGCATCACTGATTACGAATCTAACCTCAGCTTTTTAAAATTCAAAATGGCAGATCCAAAATGGCGGACCTGAATGTAAGAACAAGTCAGATCCCTGCAAACACAGAAAGTAACAGTTATGTAATATTTACGTAATGGTTACATTGTTCCATATATGTTACATAGTTGTTACATAACTGTTACTTTTTTGTTGGCAGGGATTCACCCTAGATTTCAGTCGGACATATTGGATCCGCCGTTTTGAATTTTTAAAATCTGCGGCCAGATTCGTAATCAGCGATCCCGAAAACTCCCGAGTACCCAATTTCACCTTGATGAAGTAAATTTGTGCAATTGCGTCGGCCATATTGGATCCGCCATTTTGAATTTTGAAAATTTTAAGTTAGATTCGTAATCAGCGCCCCCGAAAACCCCCGGGTACCCAGTCTCGTTATATTTGAGTGACGTTTTCTTCTCCACATATATTTTCCGTAAAATATCCACCATTTTTACACTTTGTTTAATTTTTTTTAAACAATATAACTTGATAATTAATTAAAAATATTGAATTATTTACGTTTCCTAACATGTTCTTGAAGGAAGGAAGCAAAAAATTGCAGCAAAATTAATAATTACCTTAAATATGTAAATAATGAATTACAAAAAGGTGTAGCATATATGCCACACCATGCTGTAAAGGGTTAAGCACTTTGTTTCATGCCTATTCTAGCGTAGTTCTGACTAGTTGTATATATTATAACATATTTAATGAAACGTAGACATCCAATTCTGCGAAACGGAAACGTTAAAAGTATTTCTGTTTGGGAAACTACTTCTTATTTGATTAGGTACCTAATAAGGGCCCATTTAACTAATTCTGCTGTTACAAGAACCAATAGCTGGTATTAATATCCTACAAATACTTGCATCAAAAGACTAGTGGATATACTCTCCCCATCGCACTAATGAATAGGTTTTGATATGAACATGTTCGGTTATGATTTGGTAGTTATAAAATAATTTTCGTTCGGCCTAGATCGTTCTTTTAGTTTAGAGGTTAAGGTATTTGACCCTAGTAGGATTTGTTCCTTTTTTTAAAGGATATTGTTGTCCAAGCTGGGAAATGGAAGACAATAAATTGCACTTTTCTATCGTACAAATTACTGCTACGGATATTGAAAATCAGTTCTATTCATGTTAAAATCTTCTAGGTGCAATAGAATTTTCATTCTCACCAGTTTGACCATAAATAATATGAAATTTAATCAAATCATCAACAGAATTGCAATACACCTTGTTAAAAAGGAGGGAAAACTACTTGGTATGAATATTGCGAAAATCAATTATGGTTATCATAAAGACACATCTTTTCATGAAATATCTGTTCTATAAGTTGAAACACTAAACAAAAATCTTAACTATTGATCACAAAATTGTTCCAAAAGAAAAAGTCTGATAGTATGTTAGTAATAATTCAATTGAGTTAATCAAACGGAAAATAACTATTTCTAAAAATGTTAGAGGATCATAATTGAGTTTCCATTACACCAATAAATCAAATGCTTAATTCTTAAGTATACTGAAGAAATATAAATTAAAATACTTTATCCTTAAAGAAACAATGTCTTTCTGTTAAAACCAAAATCCACTTTACATCTAAAAATGCCTTTTTGAAAGCATATTATCCTTCCCACAATATGTTACATAATTTCAAGTTTCCCGGTTTAAACGGCTTAAATGACGCATCAATTTTAGCTTACATCCCTCGAAGAAGCCGAAGTGACTAAATTGGTCAGACAGAAAAGTAGTCAAACTATTATTCATTTACAAGGAAGGCGTTATACCTCCTATTGTTAAAATAACAAAGATGAATATCAAAAGTTAGATGACTCTTATTCTATGTTCAGTTAGAATTTGATTGATTACTGTTTATTCTTGCTTTGAAACGGAGATGTCTTCTAATGCGATGTGAGCATAAAGTATAACTCGATATCTTCAATCTGAATCGTCTCTCTTATATCTGAAATTGCTCCATGATCAAATTAATAAAACTGTGTTATGTTTTTAATACTTTAATGTGGAAGGGATTTGTGTTCGATAAATTGTTAATATTTTTATATAGGCAAATCCACAAAACTTTTAACTTTACGCTTAAAAAAAAAATGTTGTTCGCTGGCACACATTTAAAATCAACCTGAGTCCATTCCTAAACGTATAAAATATACAAAAAACGGCACTTTTCGACTTGCAAAGAATTGTTCCAGAGCAGGGTGGTACAATGTAATATAGAATTATATCTTCGAACCAAACATATATTTTTATGTGGAAAACAGTTGAAATTTGTTACTCGGGGTATTTTAAGTTACTGAACACGAATCCGTCAACAGATATTCTGAATTCAAGATGGCGAATTCAATATGGCAGACCGAATTATTAAGAACTTGGACTGAATACGTAAAAAGATATTGAGAAGTTCAAATTGGGTACTCGTTGGTTTTCCCGATCTTTGATGGCAAATTCGGTACCAATTTTTGTAAATTCAAGATGAAAGACTTCGTAAACCGAGTTGATAAATGAATATAATCAATACTGTAAATAAGCAGCATACATTGAGTTAAAATGATATAAACGTTATTAACTTGTCTTAATACAATTTAGACAACGTAAATTAGTAAACTAATTGTGAGACTTATCTTTGCAGGGTTATCCAATTTCTGCTTGATTTTAGGTTTATAATATAAACATTTTTAGCAGTTAAAATTTATTTAAGTCGATTTAAGGCATTGTAATCCTGTATCAACGAATTGAGGATCAATGACCAATAAACCCCTGTCGAAAACAAATTTCAGCATTTTTTCGGGGAAAGAAAATATTTTCTCTCAAAGAGATAATTTCATGTCACGTTTTACCCCTGAACATCATAGTGTATTTCTGGAACACGTTCAAAGTATTATTATGACTCATAAAACAATAAATTACGCCAATAATCGATACATGTAATTGTGTATAGGTCATGTGCCAGTCAAAAGTGTCATTTTTCAACGACAGTTACGCACGAAGGCTACAGGTTGTAATAGGAAAAGAATTGAGATGACACCAGGCACACCTTATTCCTTGGAACCCGTCACTTATTATATCATAAATCAAAAGTTCCCAAAGTACGGAGCCACAATATTGTTTATTCCAAAAGTTACAGTTAGAAATAAACGTAAATTCCATTTTTCATAAATTCATTGCACGCGACTTTGGGCGCTCGTCATTCTTATTAAGAGATAGGTATTCCTTTTTTTCAAGTATCTTTGGCTTTTGTAAAGTGCAATTAATCAACCACATGATTTTCAAATGAAAAGAATGCACGTTCCAAAAGTTACAGAACAAAATATTAAAGAAAATACAATTTTCACGCAGTAGTTTATTCAAATTTCATGAGCTTTCGTGTTTTTTACGTTTTTTTTCGTGTTTCGTGTTATTTCCTATGGTGTTTTTAATCAACTATCATGCAAAACAAATAATTGTACCTTGAATAGCATATACTTTTTAGTAAATAGCAATGTTTTATAAATAGTTCTCTACAGCTTATTTAAGTAAATCTTAAAATATCATAAAAGTTCAAAGTTCTGTAGATTTACTCATATAACTTTTGACCCAAACGTCATAAAGAATTAAAATATGCCAAGATCAATAACTTGGATCATTTCTTCCGAATCCCGTCGTCAGAATCGTTTTTCTCAAAAAATGCCGATTTTTCTGACAGTTCTTCCGAATAATTAGCATTTCTTCCCACAACATTGTTTTTATTCAAAAAGCACAATTGTGCCTCTAAGATCGTGTCTGCCAATTCATGGAGAATAAAGGCTTAATGGAACCATGAAGAATTGGTAAAAACGATTTCAACATATGTAAATAGTAGAATTAACAATATGAAAGGTTTTAGTTGATCATTTAGGTTATGTACGATTTAAGTATCGGAGAATAATAAATGGAACAAATTTATTTGTACATTGTTACTAGTGACAAATAATCGCCAACTTATTTTCAAACTTTCCAGCAGTCAAATAATTCAACAGGATATTTGCAAAAGTTCCAAATAAATTCGCATTTTCAAAGCCATTCCATGACAAATAAATCGAGACAAATTTCAACATAGTCGTTTCTCGTTAACTCCATTGTGGCAAGGCAACCCTTTACACAATAGTGAAGTTTTATAATTTCGATATTGCAGCACACAATGTTCACCAGGGCATAACTCCGGTGTATTTTTCAACTGCGATGCATTTCTCGCGATACGGTGTTGCGGTACGAATCAAAAAGCACGATCGAGCTGAGAATGGCAACCTCCACCTACAATTCCATTCGCCGAGTTGTATATCACCAAAAGAATCAAAAGGCCGCAACCGGCCAGAGCGATCCTTGAAGTCTGATTCGATTCGGTCTTGTTTTTTTGTTTACCATCGAGCGAATCTCACGTTGTTTCTTGTTTGGAATCGCAGTCCTAAATCGGACACAAACTGCACGACTCGACGGCGCCCTTTCAGGTTTTCAACTCTGACAACCTGCGACGTTTCTCGATACTGTACCAGCATCCGCGACGGAACTCGCACGAAATCTTATCTTAACAGGCTTGTTAACGAAGTGTCTCAAGAGAAGTTTAAACCGATTTGTTGAATGCATATAGTTGCATTTGCTATGACAAAAATTGCATTTTTTAAACTTGGTTAGAAATGTTGCTAGATTAGTTAATAACACATCAGTTATGAACATTACATAGTTTATTAAGACGTTATAAAGATAACATTTGGACTTCATTAAGTTTGTATATTTAATATGTATTAACACTATAACTCCCAAGACGCCATAAAATGTTGATGTTTTTCATGTAACTAGTTTTTATACAAAATCTAGATAAATTTGTTTAACCATCCATGTCCTACTGTTTTTCTGTATTCTCTTTCTGAATCTGCCATCCATTTCGATCTATGTGGGCCAAAGAAGTAAAAAAACATTTTTTTCGAATAAATTCTTGATTTTGTATCAGGAGAAGTTATCCAATGGTAATATTTACATTTTTTTGTACCATTGGTGTAAATGGTTTTTTCAAAATAGAAGACGAAGACAAAGACGAAGACGATTTCAACTCCCGTTTTTAGAATTGCTGATTAAAAAAAAGTTTTTTTTAACTGATAAAACAGAATCAATAGGACAATTTGCAAAAATACCCTAGTGGATATTTATTCATCCCTTTTCATCCGTTATTTAAAAATTTATTTCTCATTTATATCTAAATACATCCGGTACATATAAAGATTTTTTATTAAAACAGAACTCCCGAATGGGCCTCCGGTAATTTAAATTCCTTGTGGCATCGTATTGACAAATATCTTTTAGTATTTATTGCATGGCTATACTTGTGTTAAGTCAGTGGGCGTCAATAAATTATGTATAAGTTGATCATGTATAATATAGCTTGATTCGAAGGATATTCATTGACTGCAGGATCCAGTTACATTACTGATTCCAGTTTAGATAGTGGAACACCAACGTTCATCGGAATGTTTACTGCATAAGTCGTAGTCCTCGCGACTATTTTATACATTTATATCAAACAAGAATTCCTGGCAGTGCTAACTAATAAGTGATTTCTGCATTAATTGACATTAAAAAGGAAACTTTGCAGCAAAAATATCAATGTAGTTGCAGCATAACGTAATAAACTATTTTAAAACTTATTATAACATTTTTTCGTAAGGTGATTGAATTGTGTTTTATATTACCTACTAACGCTAAACGTCATGACTAAACGCTCCTCCATAGTCTCAATTATTGAACTTGTGAAGAAGTAGTATTTCAGATCTATGAGTACCGAATTGTTTAAAGTGCAAAAGTAGTTTTCAACTATTATTTTCCACGAATCCCTGTTTTCGTTAGTTTCTTCGATAAATTTTGTAGTATTATTAAATTATAACATTATTAAATAATAATTCCTACAAAATTTAGCAGGATGCAATCATAGATCTGCCTTCTTAAATTTTTGTGATTTTCAAACAAGATTGAATTACAGTTAGAAATGTGGTCATCTCATTGCTTATGATAATTTCTATCATAACTAGAATACTTGCATCTGCTCCGACTACTATTTGTCGTTGTTTTGTTAGTATTCATACTTGTCCTAACAGTTATCGGAAGACCGTAGGCGCTATTTAATATAAACCCAGTGCATCGAATTTAAAATAATATTTTCTGCGCTATATTCTATTTGTTTTGTATAAAATAATTTTCAATAATAGTTGAATTATACTTTAACCACGTTTTGTAAGACTCCTCGATTAGATGCATTCAAACCGACTGGGATTGAATAATAGTTTCTGATTTCTAGTCAGTATTGTGCTTTACTACACTAATTCGCGGTTCTTGTTGCGTTTCCATTTAGACAAAATATATATTCAAACTATAAACATTTCTGTAAAAATGGCGCCATTTTGAATAACTGTAGTTTTATTTGCCTACATATTAACCAGAACTATAAATAAATATCTATATTCTCGAAAGAACGTCTCGGGATGGTATCTAGACCACGGGTTTCTTTGGTAACTGAATAGGGACATCGGGAGTCGCTTAATACATATCTGGTGTGTAATTCCCAAGATTCATAATGGAGGATCGAATTTTGCGGATTGAAAATTGAAATCGTTAGTAAACTCTCACAAAAATAGTTACTCGCACGTTTTTTGCAATGCTGAATGCGAATCTGGCATCAGATTTTTAAAATCAATCGCCTCGGCGGATTTGAGAAAATTCCATCATAAATTTTGTCTTAAGGTTAACGTACCAATAGCTGGACGCTTAGTATGTACAATGACCCTGTAGCTGGACAACCTAATGCTTGTCTAGACAACAAATGAATATCGCTTAGTCTGTCCAGCGATGGGTACGTGTACCGTCATTGGTACGTTTACCTTACAGGTACGGGTTGGCACTCGCATTTTACTAGAAAAATTGACTATTTTTTTATGAGGGTAACGATGGAAAGTTGATAGTAGGCACTGAGTTCCACTCGCGATGCATCGAATCTTTCCACTTTGGTCCTCATTTATTTGAAAACTGTTACAACAATCCAACCTTCCCATCGTAACATCATAAAAAAATGGTGAAATTTTCCAGCATAGTTTCGTGTATTTTCTGTTAGAGTTTCTATCATAAGAAGAAAAAATTAGCTAAAAAAATATGCTAAATTGGTGTCCATTTCTAGAAACATATATCGTTAAACCCTAGAATTGACCATATTTCCTCCAAAGCAGAATTTTTTCTGAGCAGCTATTAGAATATATGTTTAGTAACAAAATACCACAGTTTCTCAGTGTACTAACGCGAGACATAAATCCTAAGAGAATTCTTATAAAACTTTTAGTCCAAACCCACCAAACAACACAGGAGGAGAACGGCAACCGCCTGAATATATATCGATCCGGTTGACCAATCTGTAATTCGGATACCCACACATCGCCTCCGGTTTTGCGTAACCCTGACTTCCGTCAGAACCGGAGATCCGTCGCGACCCTGAGACCCCCATAGCGCCAACCGCTTTTCCCTTCGCTGAAGTATCAGAATTCGCAACCGGCTTACAAGTCGTAGACGCCCAAGTGGTAGAACATTCCCGCAAATAAATAAACCAATGTCGGTTGTCGATACGAAATTTATTATCACGCGGCTCTTTTTCCCTGATATTTGATCGGCATTCGATCTGTTGGCATGTCCGAGAAGTCTGAGGATGCTATTCGCGTCACGACGCCGTCCGGACGGTGGAGGTGCTCGTAAATTCTGAAGTGGAGGCTTTTGTTCGGACGTGTTTTAACAAGATTGCGGGTCTATACGGCGTTCCCCGTCCTTGACCGTGCATGCTGTGGTATCTGAGGAATCTCCTCAGTTCCTCGACACCCCGCCTTTGGCCGCGATGTATAAGCCCTGCCAGGAGAAACGCGAGAACCGGCGAAAAAGATGCAGAGACCGCAGTTACGGATACAAGCAGAGGGTTCGTCTAATGGACGTCACTGGGTAGTCTTGGAAAAGGTCCCTTATATGGAATTGTCAAGTTGCGCCATCGTTTCGCACGAGTCACTTTCTGCAGTAGCTGTTGCTACTCGTGTGGTTACGGACATGAATATCCCTGGTAATGTATCAGGAGAATAATGTCGCAGTGCTTTATGCACGTCTGAGCTTCTCTGTCAACATTTTTGCACAATAGGCCTGAATGAATGGTTACCAGAGATATGCACGTCCATAAAATTTTGGGAATTTTAGGTGAATAGCAAATATTTGTGCCACTCATTTGTTTAAAAATATGCATTTTAACCCTTATAGCGCCCTGGGGGTACTGGGAGACCCCACACATAAATATTACATTTTTTCCCTTCTAAAACTGCACTTTTACAGCACTTTTTTTATCTTAAAGAGCTACGTTTCAAGAGGCACAAGTTAAATTTTTAGGAAAAAATATTGAAAATTGGCTGAGTTATGATTTTTTTCTGTGAAAAACATCACTTTTGTGTTTCATTTTTTATAACAGGCACCAATAATTTTTTTATCAAGATAACTTATCTACGCGGTAAAATGACACTTGAAGAGTATCCAGTAATTTTGTTGAAACGAAATAACGAAAACTGTCTGCGCAGGACGATATTATCTTCGGATTGGGGTCTCCCACGACCCCACATGGCGTTTTGTGTTATTTTTATATACGTTGGCGCTTTAAGGGTAATACGAGCAACTTTTAAAATTTTAAACGAAAGGACTCTGTATACATACTATCATTCTTAACCCCTTGGCTGCTAATGACGAAGATCTTTGTCGTTTTGGACTTTTCCCAGACTGCTAGAAATGGCAAATCTTTGTTATGATAAAAAGTAGACTAACAAATTCTGGAATTTATGTATAGATAGTCTAAACTGTACTGAATATGATGGCGTTGTTCGTTTTCATAATAGCTGTGTAAAAAACAATATATAAATTCACAAACATGGTAGTTTGTATAATTTTTGCTAAATCTTAGTCATGAAATATGGTATTGTGTTCAATCAATTTATGCATAAAAAGTTCATAAAACTGATTAAAATTTCTTACTCGGAAGTTTTCGGGGTCGCTGACTACGAATGTGAAGTCCGATTTTGGAAATTCAAAATGGCGGATCCAATATGGCGGACACTTTTTTGAAAAATCTAACCAATCTGCTTGAAACTTGTTACTTGGGGATTTTCGAGGTCGCTGATTACAAAATCTGATGATATATTTTGAAAACTTAAAATGACGACTACAATATGGAGGAGAAATTTTCAAAAAATGGAACAGTTTTGGTTGACAAATTTTCAAAATCCAACTTCAAATTCGTAATCAGCGGTCCCGGTAACCACAGAGTAACAAATATCATGTGAAATCGTTGGAATTTAGGAAATTTGTCCGCCATATTGAATCCGCCATTTTGAATTTTTAAAATCTAACTTCAGATGCGTAATCAGCGTCCCAAAATACTCCTATACACCAAGTTAAAGTAAAATCTAACAATTTTTTTTTGCATTTTGGACGTTTTTGTGAAATTCTCGTTGCAGTCAAGGGGTTAATCGTGTATATCGTTGGACTTTTGCCTTCTTCAGGTAAAAAATAATTAAAAACTTAGAAAATATGCGCATAAAATATCTTTTGATAAGCATTACACTTGTTCTATAATATACCATTATATTATAACCAAACGGAATTGGTTTAATCGAGTTTGGTTGAAACGATAATTTACGAGAACTAAACTGGTTAGGGTGCAAATATTAAACCATTTTTAGTATCAGAAAAGTCTAGTAAGTGTAACTGAATGGTTCCAGTTTAGCGATGTTTGTATGCAGGCATATCACGGAGAAAAATTTTCTTGAAAATTTTATCATTTCAAATGGTAATTTTGAGATTTGTAGAATGGAGAAGATTACTATTTTTCCTGGTAAAAATTGCTAGATTGTATTATAATTTTTACTGTCTGCATAGTAAAAATTCCATTTACTCGCAGTCATTTTTACCAGAAGAAATGACAATTTTTCTCATGCTACCATTCTGTCCCAAAATTACCATCGGAAATGGTTAGTTTTTCTTTCCAAGAAAATTTTTCTTCATATTTGGTTGTTGGCGGTAGAATAATATTTTATTCCGTATTTTGCATTTACACATTTTCTTTAACAATTTTCTATTGCTTCACGTACACGTGACTTTGCTTTCTTTCCTTTGAGACCCATGAATTGTTGAGTTAGTGAACGACATCGTCTGACATGTATTTACCTTGCACGTAATTGGTGCAGACCTAAAGCTTCTGATCAACTATTCAAAGCCTAGGGAATTGTCAGTTTCAGTTGCCCATGGAACTTCAAATAGGACAATAAAATCAGAATTTACCTCGGAAATCTCTTGAAATATATTAAATTTATTTTCCTATAGGATTGCAAAAGCTTTGTACTATTTGCATTCTGGAAATGCAATTAGTGAAAGCTACACTTTTGCAGTAATTTAATTGATGTTCGATAAATTTATATAATAATGAAAACTTCACATATATGATTTTCTTGACATGTAAATGACACAAAAGATAAGTTGTCAGGTTGGAGAAGTTCGAATAATGCGCTTAAAGTTCATTATTTAAATAATGATAGATTACTAAACATGCAAGTGCTCTGATACTGGTTGCTGCAGGAGTCACATAGTGTAATAATTATACGATGCGAACAGAAATTGTACATCTCGAACAAAAATATCTTTAGATGACTGATGTGTGCCAGAATGCCTTTGAATGATTCCGGCCATCAGAAGTTTTTGATTATTTTCTTTGGATTTGCATGTGCACAATTATTCCATACTGGGTTATTGCAATTATATTCATTCGGTGCTTTCATTTTCTACCTACGTAGACATTTTTCCATTTCTTGATGCTCTTCTGAATTATTGTTTATTTCGTACTTCTTTTCACTAGGTATCTTAAGTTGGATTATCAATAAGTACAGACAATAAATATGATTAACTTTTCAATTGTGTCAGAATTGTTTATATATATATTTTACATCATACATTCATGATCTAGTAATTTCAGTATATAAGTAGTATACTTAATTTATAAAGTTTATACATTTCTCGCCCGTTTTAAATCATAATTTGTAAATAAATGCATATTTCTTGATAACCTGGTCCCCTTAATCGTATGATGCAAAATGTAAAACATTGAAGAAATAAATAAAACGACATAACTGCGATGAGTTCATGTCCAATGTAAAAACTCGCATGATATTTATATAAGGGTCATTCAACGTAAGATTTACAACTCAATTTTTTACCAATCGTATATTTTTTTTCTTATTCTAGACACAAACATAAAATAAAATATGATATTTGAAATTTTCGAGTTATTATTTTTCGAAAGCGCGCATGACTACCTATAAATAATTATTCATATCTCGACAAACTCTGAACGGTCAATTCTAAAATTTTCACAGTGTCTTCCGAGGACTTAAATATATATTTTCACCAAAACTGGATGAAAAAAACACGCCTTTTTGAAAATAATCGAATTTTTGTATAAATTTTCACAAATTTTTAGGTTAAAAAACAAATTTTCTTATTTTTTGCTAATTATATGGAAAGTTTAAGTAAATATCAAACTTTTATTCCGCTGATGTTTTTTTTTGTACAATTAACGGTTTTCGAGTTACAGGCGTTGGAAAAAAAGTATTTTCTCTTTCATTCGAAACTTTGACAATTCATAACTCGAAAATTTCAAATATCATATTAAAATAAAAAGACACGTATATTTTATTTTTGTGTCTAGAATAAGAAAAAAAATATACTATTGACAAAAATATTGAGTTATAAATCTTAAGTGGAATGACCCATAAGTATATAATATACTTACCTTTTTACCTTTTTTACCATATGATTAAATGTCTATATTAATTTAATTTAATTTATTAATTGTCTATATTAATTATTTAATAATTCGTTGCGTAAAAGCTATATGTTGGCATTTAATGCAATATAAAATGAAAAATATTACTTTCACATTATTAAAATTGATTACAGCGTCTAGGGCAAGGATGTCGATAGCTTTGCTGAGCAGCACAATATAAAATCCTAGTGCGAAACGCATTTTTACAAAATTATAAATTATAAACACTAGACTGATGATTCTTTACATTAAATCCAATAGTGGTTGATTTTATATCATTTTACATCACAAGAACAGTTTCATTTACTGCGGTAGACCTGAACTGATATCTTCGTAAGGTCAATTCATTTATTTATTTACGTTTTCTCTTTTGTATTGGATTCATATTGTTATGGATTTAAACTGATTAATAAAGATTGTTGTCAATTTCTTCATATAATTTCAACCAAAAATACCGGACAATAATAAGGTCAGTTGGATGTATTCTGATATCTTTCAGTTTCAAATTGGCATCGAAGCACGAAAATCAGCAAAAAATTGTTGGATCTTAATAATTTTACATCCCTTGAGCAATGCTGTTCTCGTCTTATGAAAGACATTTTTGAAACTTTTTAAGGAAAGAGTAATAATACCTATAAATGCACAATCAAAATCCTGTACTTTCATCCCAATTTACGCGAAAGTTCGCGTAAGGTTACTAAACCTTCTTATTATCTTACACTTAAGTTGAACTTTTGCATAAAAGAAGTGTGTTGCTGAATTTTGCATATAGTATCTACTTCTGCTAAAAATTTGTTATTAATTATGATAAATCATTTTGTGAATATTGATAAATACGACAATTAACAGAAAAGTCTTGACTTTATACTTCTTGCGGTAATTTAAATTAGGGGTTATATATTAATCCTTTTATATCAACATTTTAAAATTTACATACGAGTAAGTAAAGAGCACAAATCTTGCAGATGCAACTGCAAGTTTAGCAGAAAACACCCGTAGCGAATGTAATTTCTGACGTTGTACCCCAATAGGCGGTCTTTGTTAATCGTACACTGTACGATTTTCGTGCAATTCCATTGTGTTCATATATTAAATTTAAAATATCGCATAGAACAGCAAGCACCGCGATTAAACGCTACAATTTGTACGCTACTTTCGACAGGGTGTCTGGAACCATTGTTCCAGGATCTGGCACGTGCTGCGAATTCACGAGGTCACACCCTATGCACATTTAATAACGAGGCAAGAATAAGCGAGAAAGAGTTGGCTGGACATTTTTTATTTCTTCTACGAACAATTTGTGTTCCCGACTTGTTCTTTGTTCATCTTTTTGTTTTCACCCCGTTAAATCCATCCTTTTCAATGGGATTCGCCTCGCGGCGTCTTCTCCGCAATTGTGAGAAGAGCTTCAGGTTTCCTGCACCGCCTTTGCGGTTTGAATTTCGGGTTTGAAAAAGTATGGTTTGAAGAAAGTTCGAGGTCTCAATCGGATGCTATTACGGGAAAGGCGACGCTTCAATAAGGGTCGAAAGTGGGTGGTCTTTATTGGTAACAAATTATAAAGTAAACAATCAGGAGTTTTGTAAACAATTTTGTAACATTTTTAAAATTATGACGGATTTTTACAAAAATGTTCAACATTTGAAACGTACTTCAATTATGTCAAATTGAAGTTAACTCAACAAAATGACCTTTTGGGGGAACCTCAGTCATAAAACGTTGGACGTAACGTAGTATAATGGAGCCATCACTTTAGTGGAATATGTCAAAGAGATGAAATATCGTCGTCCATCCTTGAACCAGAGAATTCGAGTATCGATTCTCTACGGTCATTTCTACGTGCTGATTTGAGGACATGCCGGCGCAATTCAGTTTGACAGAATGCAGTAAATTTTCTTCATGTGGAGTTTACTCTCATAAAGTTGTCCGAACTAAACAAGCGTTGGATGTGAGGTGGATCTTTTTAGTCAATATTTTGCTCTATCACAGCTGCAGTCCTAAAAAATATTACTTCAGATTACAGGTTGTGTTTGAGATTATTGCACAATATTTATAATACATTTTGTAAATATTTTTTGTAATTATTCATTTAGAAAAGAAAATGTGCCATATTTAAACAAATAGTTTATGTATCTAAATATGTCTCCAGCATATAATGTATTAAATATAATTTTAAATGGAAAAATATGCAACAAATATAATATTAAATGTTTCTAAATATTTTTCTTAAAAATAGCTGTTTTTTGAAGTCGAGTATAAAAAAAGAATTGATGTTTTTTGCCTTTTTAAAAAGCCTCTTTATACTATTTCATTAAAAGTTATTAAATATTTGTAATATTCTGTACGTCATGCATTGTTTATTGTAAATACTTATTAAAATAAAACAATTTTAAAAAATATTTAACCCTTTAAAGGTCTACATTTTTTTAAATTTTTAAGGGGAACTCCTTATCCCACTCGTTTTCTGGTTGCTCTTTCGAATCGAGCCGGTAAAATTTTCAAAAAATGATATTTGACACATTTTTTGTCAAAACTAATGATGTTTTTGGAAATGATCGTAAATTACTTTCAAAAGGATTATTGAAACTTCTCTAACTAATGATATGATTTTATGTAATATTTCAAAAAAAATTACCTTCAATGAATGAAATTGTTATCCTAGATATGAAATCATACAAATTAATTTAGATGAAAAATGGTTTGTTGATTTAGGAATAAAATAATTATAATACAGACTATGACAATAAGATATAATAAACAAAAATAAAAAATAACATGTATTTCGAGGTTAACCAAAACAATAACAGATAGTAGATTCAGATAAATCTTCAGACTAACATAAAACTTAAACAATTTTTTAGTCAATGTCATATTGTTAAATTCAACCGAAACAAGTAAATCTTATATTTATTAAAAATAAATTTTAAATGTTAGCCGTAGAATCAAATCCCGTCGTAAATTGTTGAGTTGTATTTTTTGCCTAACCCTTTACAACTTTATAGACTGTAGTTTATTATTGTCATTACAAATATTACATAAAATCATATCATTAGTTAGAGAAGTTTCAATAATCCTTTTGAAAGTAATTTACGATCATTTCCAAAAACATCATTAGTTTTGACAAAAATGTGTCAAATTTCATTTTTTGAAAATTTTACCGGCTCGATTCGAAAGAGCAACCTGAAAACGAGTGGGATAAGGAGTTCCCCGTAAAAATTTAAAAAAATGTAATGTATTTAACATTTTCAAAATTATTTTATTAATTAATCAGATCAGTATACTTTACTTGAATTTAGTATATTTAATTAAAAACTTACGATCTAACAAAAGCTGTCGTGAAAACTTACTTGCCGATAAAGTGATCTAATTAATTGATCTATAATACAAATATTTTATAATTAATTACTAAGTTACTACGTATGGCTTTGTTAATATAACAATTTAATAGAAGACAAAAATTTGTATACCTTTTATGTATTGCCAAACGGTCATGAAAAATTACTCCAAAAAATATAGCAAACAAAAATTCGATGCAATTTATAGCAATACTTTTTTAATAGATGCATTTAAAAATTAAAAACTCTACTTAGTGCCAGTAGGTGATTATTGATCGAAATTTGATAATAATTCAATTTTAGAATCCTCAGTTTCTTAAATAGATTTCATTTATAAAAAATTTCGAATACTAACGGTTTTACACAACAACATATAAATTACTAGAAACACATGTGTGAGAAATTTACTTAAAAATATTTTATTTGAAATACGTTTCCGACACGTTTACTTAGAAAACATGTCTTATGTGTTTAAATCTGAAAGTTATCATAAGATTTCCCATCAATTTTTTACTCTGAAGATTATGATTTACCGTTCAATTGTAAGAAATGAGATATTAAAGGCGAGAGTATATCCCGACCCCTAAAATAAAGAAGTGTGGTATGTATTTAAAATTTGTCGTAAATCTTTCAAAGTTTTCAAACAACATTTCGAAGTTTAGACCAGTTTCACATTCAGTACTCAAAAAATCAGTTTATTATTTGCTTAATTTTTCTTACCTTTAGCATATTTTTAGTTTAAATATAACAAATATTTGTACATTTTTTATTAACTTTTATTGTAATTGTCAAGAAAATTGTTTCATAAAATTACGATTGTCTTATATTTTAGTTAAATATTTTCAACATAAAATAATAGCGTAATAGTGTTTCATAAACAAAAATCTTTATTGATATTATAAATTGTAATAAAATTCCTAACTATTTTTCAATTGTATAAATGATCGTTTTCCTGTCGGACTAATTAATGGCATATTCTTCTGGATAATGAAAAATCTCATAGTATTTTTTTGTGTAGTTGCTGCTAATGAGTAATTGATACTGCTTTTTATGTCATGTTATAATTATACTTGTAGATTTGCATATAATAAATTATAAACAAAATTATTATTTTTTAAAAATACTAGAATTTAATAAAAGTATTTTAAATTTTTTCCAATATTGATGCTGAACTGCTACAAAAGTTATGTCATTGACTTCTTCTCCAATGTTGTTTATCATAATCTTCTTTTTAACTCAGTAACATCTGGAAAAACATAAGAAAGTGTATACCAGACACGAACTTTATTTCCCAGATCACTTTATACATATCAGGATTTATACATCCAAAACTTGAACAGTTTTGAAATGTACTAAGCGACGATCGTAACTTTTTCTGCTATTCTTTAAAACTAAAAATAAAAATACATGTTGCAAAACTTTCTACATTATTCACTATTTATATTATAACATAGGTCACAGAATTGTGAGCATAATATTTTATTTAATACCGATCTTCATTCGTCATTAGATACTTTATGATTCATAATTGCAGTCATCATTTTTAGTTAGTATTTATGCGCACTGCAGTTTTGGTAAATTTTTAGTCTGTGTTCTCACTTCGTATATTTCATTAATTTACTCTAAAGGCGGTTGATTAATTTCAATTATAGTATGTATAATTAATTAAATCTACAATTAATCTGTAGTAAATTAATGAGCATTGCCTATAATTTCCTAATTATAATCCTATAATTTTTCATGGTTAATAATTGATAATTCGGTTTAATAATAGTAAGTAAAAAATTAGATTCCATTAATCAGTCGCATTCATCATAAGCAGAAACAATATTTTTTAGAAATTTATTAGTCACAGCATACCCTATCAAAGCAGTGCCAAATTCCATCATTTCGGCTTATGTCGAATCAGCATCCGAATAAATTAAACAAAAAGAATTAAATTTCGCATCTGAATTATTTTTTATGTGATATATTAGATATCCATATAAAAAAATACCATACTATATTTTTAGTAACGATCAGTCTTAAAACATTTGCAAGCGTCGTTTCAAAAATATTCTGACACAGCAATGGTATAAAAATAAAAGTCGAAATAACCGCGAAACGTCATTTTTATTCCACGGTCGTAAATTCGAACGTGTACGTCGGTGTTAAATTGCGGCATCGTCTACTAGTAATCCCAGAGTTTTCAAAAAATCCTTCTCTAGAAATCCCTCTTAAGTCACGTTGCATTAGCGAGCCTCGTATATTAGTCGCGTATTACGCCCGTAGCGATTTTAATGGCGCGACTACGCGAGCAAGAGTACAACCACACAGTTCGGCGAACTCGTTAGTTACTCGCATAGATTTCACAATCCTCCAATCCGCGATTTTATTCCCCGTTGTGGCAATTCGTCGCAATCGCACCCGATTACCACCAATCCGGCGACATGCGCGGCCGCTTTGGTTGCAATCATTTTCGAGATTTGTTGCACCACCTACGAAAGTTATGTCTGCTCATTTAAGGACAGACCAGAATAGTGTGACGTATCTACGAGATCGAGAATTTAAATAAAGACCTACCGCTAGGATTGTCTTTTGTTGCTGGCAATTGTGGGCGTAAATCATGGGAGTATTCTAAAGTAAATTATTGTACTTTGTGTTCCTCATTTCCAATGAAACTTGACTTTTGATGAATTATGTACTCGAGGAAGGAACCTAGAATTAGGGTTTTGAACAATTTTTTGTATACAGTGTTGCAAAATGTTATCATTAATAACGTTACCTAAGGAATGGCAAATCTTATTTTTTGAAATGAATAATTTTTAAGAAGCGTGCACCTCAGAAATCCGACATTCAAAAACCCGACATATAAACATACAGACACCTCCGATTAGTGCGTTCACTACATACAAAAATGATCTCTGGTTACCGTCCTTGAGGTCTCACTGGAAGGTCATATCAAGATCAAAAATGTTTGACCAAAATATTAATTTTGTATGTCATTTGAAGGTCAAATCAGTTTGACCCCCGGATAATTAAGCACATTTAGAATTCAATCATTAATTACGTTTTCAAAATATGCACATTTTGAAAGTCTGATTTTTGAATGTCTGTATTTTGCAATGTTTGGTTTTTGAATATCTGTTTTTTTAAATGTGGGATTTTTTATTGTCAGGTTCTTGAAATGTCTGTTTTGTGACTTGTGAGCTTTTTGAGGCGCACAATTTAATAAAGCTGCTTCCTACTGGGTGTTGGTGGAAAAAACGACAAATCAAAAAGCCGACAAGCTAAAAAACCGACAACCCAAAAACCTACAATCGAAAAGCCGACACATCTGCATGTGGACAGTCATTTTTTGAAATGTCAGTTTTTGGACTATCGGTTTTTTGGGTCACAATCATAAGTCGGAGATCGATATTTTGCATTGCACAGGATATTTTTGAATACGACGGACGTGGGCCCCAATAATTTGAGCCCAAAGATTTCACTGTGGGGCGCAAAATCGAGTTCTACTCCCGGTGTATTAAAAAATATATTTAATGGAACCATTTTGCGAAAGTAAAGCGCCGGATTAGTAAAAGTAGTTAAATTAACTATCTCGGTAGTGAATATGACAATAACATGGTTTCGTTTATTATTTCCCGCTCCTTAAATATTTAGTATAGTATATAACTTCAAACCGACTGCAGTTTTGCAATTAAATAGACAATTTAAATATTCTTCAGTAGGAGAATAAAAGTAATAAAATTGATTAAATACAATTTCTTCTTGGAATAAAAATCGATATTCTATGATATATTTTTAATTGCAAAAGTAACTGCTTTTCACTTTATTAATTGGAATATTATTATATGTTACAACTACTTATACGTTTTTTCTGTTGTTCTATTATCCACATTTTTCTTTTGTGTGTAGCGCGAAAAATAACTTATTTATCTTTCTAACCAACCAGTTGATCCTTTTTCAGAAAATGAAATCTTGTGTACCTTACTTACAATGTACACTTATTTACAACAAATATTTAATGTTAATTACATTTTTCATTTGAAAAAATGTTTGTCTTTGCAAGACCTCCAGTTTTTTTAACCGTGCAAAAATAGAGAACGGCGAAAAGAATGGTACTTTTGAAGATTGCGACATGTGGCCACCTCATGGATTGCCATATTGTAAGAGGAAACAAAGAATATTTGACATACCTCTCTTACGTTTCTTCTCATCAATACTGACTAACGATCAATGAAATAATTTTCTGTTCTATCTGTTCTGACTTGATTGTTATACACATTATAACATAATATACATTTCTCCTTCAATCCAAGAAGCCAATTTACTCCCTTCAGAAGTAGCCAGGGAAATAGTCCTGTATTTTTGTTTTACTATATCAGTCAAATTGACTGTCTGATGTAAAAACTATTAAATTACATTGAGCCATACTATAAAGTGAACAATTTTGTTACATTCGTAATTTTAAAATTTTAGTACTGTTTAAAAGAAAATAATGCAACCGTTTTCATGTTTTATGGACACATTCGTTTTTATTTCTGAGTCGTTCGTGACGTGTCATTCGTCCATCCATCTTTATAATCCAAAATACATAAATTCAGAAATGTCCATCATGACCAACTGTTCGCTCTTCTGCGTGATGTTTTTTGAAGCTTCAATAATTCGTGAATAAAAAGACATTTCAACAAAATTTAGTGTAAAAAAGAGCTGCCAACATTTTTAATCTGATTAGAATTTTCGTGTAGTTCAGGACTAAAAAGGGTAAAAATATTTTATTTTGCCTTTGATTCGATATAGTCCAGAATATGAGAATAGATTGCTTGCCTTCTTTTCTGCGTTAGTTTATCAATGTAAAGACTTCAGTCAGCAATTGCAACTTAGACACTTTAGATGTTTGTTATCATTTCAATTTGTATTTCGATATTCCACTTTGGCTGATTTGCTTCCTCCTTAGTATCAGCCGATGATGCAAATTACCTAATACAGTAAAGCGATTGCAATAAAATATATCTTTCAGTGGGTAGATGCTTCCTCAAGAATGGAAGTCGCAAATTCAAATCTGAGTGTGATACAGATATTTTTTTATTTATTAATTATCGATCCAAGTCTTCAGATCTTTGCAAGATCTCTTCGAGTTACTTTTGTTGCACAATTCTGTGCTTGAATGGCGTAAGAAACTTTATAATCAATTGCATTTAAATCAATATTTTTATGACTGTAATATCTGGTAATGAAAATGTCATTCTGTATTGGAAAAATATTGTCTTTTCTTAACAATATATTTTCATAATAATATAACCCCCATGAAGAATATAAATCACAATTTCTCTAAATAGAATCAATGAAAAAGAATAATAATTGTTCCCTTATATATTTATCTACGGTCTTCATCATCATTACCAAATTAGATAATTTCAAAACACAAATAAGTTTCTCCATGATGTTTACCACTTACATAACACTTTAATTAATTAAACTTCGATTTCATCGACATAAATCTGAGAAATACTTTACCAAAATCTTTTAATGGAACATTTTGTTTTAAAAGAATCTCGGGTAAAATAAAAATTCTAATTTGCTATTAAAGAATAAAGAGTACATTGTTCCTTGCGAGAATTCTTGGTTATTTTACGAGCGGTCCGAAAGTGGAGATTGTGTTTGAGAACTTTCGAGAAGTCTTCAGGGTCCCACGGGACTCTAGAGCTTATGCTCGGACCAAAGGAGTATCGTGGGCGTCTCATTTGCTTCTCGAAAACGTAAATCTTGTCGGAAACTCTCGGACGGCGGCATGGTGCACTTTAAAGGAACTCCGAGTTCCGTACTGCCCAATGCATGCCATACGTTGTTCCATACTGCTTCTTTAAACTATTGTCTTCCGCGACGAAAAAGACACGATGCAGCGCGTGTTGCAAACGCGAACTTAACATGCTGCAACAACGAAGTATACTCCTTTTTGTAAAGGGATGTAGCATATTTACGAGAATTAATTACTTTTTATGACATTCTATTAAGAAATGTATTATAAAATTAATTACTTGCGCAATAGTGATTATGTATGCACTTTATTACCCCTTGACAGCGAACGAAGTTATGGTAGCACCTGGAAAAATAGTCAGTTATAAAGTTATTCTGATATGATTATGCAGTCTTATGGCATAAGTTATATTAAATAATTATGCAGCCCAACAAAATTTTGTTGCCTCATAACTAAGAGTTTGTTTGTTTGTTTATTATGGCCATGGACATTGGGTCCTAAGAGTTGACTCTGATTGAATTTTTACTCCACGATAATCATATGGCCACCAAAATAGCCAAATGGCTCTGGTTTTTGAAATATGAAAGGTCAGAGGGGTCCAAAATTCGATTCTATCCATTTTTGAGCATCTTTTGACAGCCTAAAACGTGTTGTTGTCCCACCAGTAAGAGTCAATTGTTTTAGGATTTTTCTCACAGAATCCAAATATTATGTATGCCAAGATATTGAATTGAACCTACATTTTGGCCAAATTGAAGGTCAACAGGATGAAAAATTGTGTTTTAGGACATTTTTCTCAGTGTTTTCTAAAAAGCGATTCGAATTTTAAAAAGTTCGTCGGACTATATAGTATAGATGTGAAAATTGTCAACAAACACAATTTTTGACACCTACGACTTTCAATTTGGTAAAAACCTAGGTCCACAGCACTGTTTTGGATTATATATTTGGATTCTGCGGGAAATATCCCATTAGAATTGACTCTTATTGGTGGAAAAACTGCAGTTTTTTGGGCTGACAATAGATGCTCGAAATACCTGCAATCTAGACTATAAATTAAATTATATAACACCTAACATTTGATTCCAGTTTGACTGTAAATCTACTATAAACGTTGTAAATCTTACTTAACTGCCATACCTGGGAATGAGCCATTCACGTTGTTGGTAAGGCCAACTATTCCCAGGTAGTAAGCTCCGTTGATGGTTTGCACATATGGTTAGATCGTCAGATGTCATATGGAATATCGAAAGAGTTTTGTTTATTCAGGTTATGTTGGGCGTCATATATATATAATCCTTCAAATACAATAGGTGATGAAATGTGTTTTATAGATTAGAAATACATAATAAAGATGTCTTCGTAATGTATAAAGAATTTTATCAGATTTAATTAGCAATACAGAAAGAGTCATAGGTGGATAAAGGTACAGGTATTGACATTTCCTGTCATTCGTTACAAAACCACAGGTATCATATTTATTAAGTATTTCATGTTTGGTATTAAATTTTCTTCCCTGGATTTTTATACTAAGATTATAAATTACGTATATATAACAAAAAACATTGGATGAATAAGTTTTACAGAGTTAATTGGCAGTGTCATTTATTCATAATTATCTGAAGGCAGCTTTATTACATTTCTTATCTGCAAAGATTTTCATAAAAATTACACATACCTGTAATTACTTGTGGTTCAAATTTAAATGCAATTGGTAAAAAAAATGTTTTACGTTTATTTCTTCGACATATTTTTGTCAAGATATATAATACTTGTTAGTCCAAGTTTTGACTGTTCAAATAGAAATATTTCAAAATGATAATCATTCATCTAATATGAACTGTTCATTAAAATTTACATAAATAACATTTTATATTAATTCATTTATTAATTTATTACACAAATTTATTTATGTAAATTATTTAAAGATTTGTATGAAAAGTTTTGCAAAACGATAAACACTGCAAGAAGTTGGTAGGAATGGACAAAAACTGCATTTGCAAAGATTCATTTTGTTTCATGTAGTGAAAAAGATTACATATTGAATGAGAAACAAAATAAAATTTCGTTATATAAAAGACGAAAATAATAAAAAATACAAGAAAATATCATTTTTACAAGCAGTTAGATAACGGTCCAATTGTTTGAAAATTACATTGCGATGATTTAAATAGCGCTGTACTAAAATGTTAAAAGTTTTAACATTACAAATAACTACAATTATTCACAATTATTTATTCAAAATGGTCATTTTATGATCATGTTTATTAAAAATACATAAATTGATAATGTCATTGAATTTCATATACGTATGTATGTATGTATGATCTTAAAACTTATTGAAATTTAAGATAATTTTTAACAGTGTACGGTCCAAATTTTATTAAAATCGATTCTGCCAATTAGAACATATTGAATATATTATAATGAATATGTTTAAGTGTTATTAACTTTTAAATAAATAAGTATTTTGAAAAATCCTTTGGAGATCTTATCAGTTCTATCATGGACTATCAAAATATGTTTATGTTTATGTATCGAAAATTAGGAGGCGACTTCCGGAATTCTTAACCTATTTTTTATATACTAGTGGTAATACTAGTCGTTACATTTAAAAATAAATATTGATGTAGTAAATGTATTCAATTATCTTATTATACACGATACGACTAAAACCTCCGATAGTAATACCAAAATTACGAGAACTTATATTCACAATTTATCTAACGTAGGATTAACTTCTCGACATACCTTAAATTTATATTCGTAGAATACTTAAGCGGGATATTTTTTTTGCACCAAACTACATACTGAGGTCTTCCTAGAATTTAAATAGTAAGTTTCAACTTACTTTCTTATAAAGTTAAAAATTATTCAGATTTGTTCCAAACTTCCATTGAGATACTTTTTTATATCGGAAGGTGAAATAAAAAATAAGACTTTAAGCATATTTAGCGTAAAAATATTCTGATAAACCGTATAAGAGCAGAAGCCTTTTTTTTCTTTACATGAACGTGCCTTGAATATCCCTAAAACCTCATTTCTTGTTAAATTTGATGGTGTCTCATTACAAGAAAGTCAACGGTTTTTTTACAAATAAATAGTGACAAAGTAAAGTAAAATCTACTCAGAAAAAATACTTAAATTTTCAAGAAAGCATCGTATGAACATGGAAATATTTTTCTCCATAATTTTTATACCATGACTTGTCTTAATAATTATTAAATGAATATTCTTATTTAATATTATTATTGGCTATTATTATTTGTATGTAATTTTATGCTCTTAATATAATAAGTGGTTTTTTCTATGTTTTAGGTAAGTAGCAGACGCTTTGACATGTGAAAGATGTACTTGGTGCATGTAAGTTATAAAAGCATGTTTTGAATATTTTGGAAATATTTGCGCAGTATCAGTTATATAAACGCCAGATCATTTATTATTCTCTAACAACGGATTTTATGAAATATCATTGAAACAGAATTGATATTAATCGAGCCAAAAAGGATCAGTAGAATTAACAAAATTGAACAATTATATTCTGAAATAAACAAGTTTAATGTTTTGTATACCTAAAATATACTAGAATATTAACGCGAATGGCCAAGTTATTCCCATTTTTGCAATTTTCATTTTTATTTATTCCTTCTTTAATTGCATTTAGATATGAAAATAAGCAAAATTATTTTTAAATCATGTTGCTTTTTATTTGACCTTTTCAATTTAAGTACCCACATGTCTGTCAGACCATGCTGTTTAAAATAGTTAGACAATTATATGCACATACAGAATCGATAGTTCTTTTCAGGAACATTTATAAATTGAATAACTATTATTATACTTTTTAATCGATAATGCTTACTAATAAAGGACATTTTCTTTAAGAGACTAACCAAAGAATCTACATATATAACTATCGAAGTGGTAAACATTCATAGATGCTACGCATCCTGCCCAAATCTAAGTTCAGAACAACTTTTCGTGCTGTCATTTCCATTCACGATTCGATTAAATTTCCATTACATTTTCAATATGAAAACAAAATACTAAATGTTCTACCCTAAAAACCCCCACTTGGGTTTTAAAAGAAATTATAATGCAATTTTGATTTGACAACTAGAAGTAGCTTCTCTCTATCATAGTGCTAAAGCCGTCATTCATCACTTCATTTTTCCTATTTTTCGCCTTTGTTATTATCGAAGTATAATAATTAACTGTTCTTATTAAGAATTTTGTATGAATCTAATTACCTTAAACTGATTATTTTGCACTACGACTATTTAATAAAATTTATCTTAAATACCTGAACCCGATAAATAGAAAACAAAATGACGAATGACTTCATTTACCATTTGGAGCAGTATTGTTAATAACGAGTTTCCAGAATATTGGATCATAAAAGTGACAATATAAATGACAACTGCTGATGGCGATCGTTGTTCATCAAATTTGATGAAAATGAAGATGATGAGAATCAACGCAACCATTGTTGTTATTGTTTCTGTTATAACTACTATGAATTGCTGAAGAAGAATATCTTATCAACAGTCCATAAAATATCAGTCCAGCCTAAAAAAAGAGGAAAACAAATGACCACTGCAAAAAAAGTACAAAGTTCGGACATGTGTAAAATGTCTGCAAACCATCAGGTGGCGACAACAAACGTACCTACAATTCTGGACACGGTGTTTCAGTCGCTAAAACCACCAACGGACAATTTTCTGGAACATTTCGACAGCTTCATCGTGCTCGAATGCGTGAAACTCGTATTTTATCGTACTTCCTCCCCGCGTATCCTTCCGCAAGCGAATTCAGCAAACAATGCACGTAACGCATTGTTCACGACGGAGTCCGGGACGTGCATCTGAAATTGAAATTTCGATCACGACAATCGCTTATTATTATACTACCGTGCCGGTTATGTAAAGAGTGCATCAGTTGTGCATTGGTACACTGTTGCACATTTGAATTTAATGCAGCCACCCGTTCCTATCAGGGCCGTCTTCACGGAGTGCTTGCACCTTTAAACCGCTTTCTCGGTTGCGCGCTATCAACCGTGCTGCATTATGCTGATTCAAACCACTGTACGTATCCGCATGTACGCAACCAGACAAAGCGAAACTCAGGGAAAAGAATGCGCCATATACGGGCGCCACTTCAATATCCCTATCCACTCGTCTTGGACTTATCGTCGCCTGGGGTGAATGAGCCGGGGGATTCAATCCTTTTTCGTCTGAGATGTCTCTTTGAACAATGACTTGCAGATTGAACTGCGACTGCAAGATTTGTTGAACAAAAATTACGCTTGTACATACCGTTTTATAGTTTTTTTGTTTTCCTGTTAAAAAGTGTCCCATTGTTTCGGTAACTGATATGCTTTAAGTAAAACGGCTACAAATAAATATGTGTGTTGATTTATAAACAAATAGCTTATTAATTATAGCTTACATCGTCAAACAACGCTAATGAGTATATACAAACGTATATGTAGTGAAAAACCGAAAATAAACAGTCTGCAAAAAACCGATAGACAAATTAATGTGGCTTGATATGACATGTTTTTATTTATAAAAATGGGTTTTTTCTTTAATAAAATTCATTATTTCTAACATCGCTTTTGCCATATTCTAGTCTAACGGTTCGGCTAAGTATTGGTCCCCTGCTTGGGCGCCAATTAGATCGAAGATCGTTTTTGTTTACACTAACGTCATGCAATTAAGTGGCTTCTATGCTACCGACCCCTTTATGAAATGTTACTTCTAAAGCTCCTTTATCATCAGTGATCCTTTTGCATAGATTAAAATTTTTCAAGTGATCCAATTAATGAAATCGGCATGTCATTGGTTGAAGCTCAAAATTGGTTGTATCTTTCATGTAAGTTAACCAGTAACTGAGGTAACCACATTCATTCTTATTTTTTACACCAACAATTTTAAGCTCCATCCAGTCATCTGTTGATTTTTTTAATTAGTCGTCATTTCCGAAGGTTTTGCTACAAATGCATTTCTTAATAACCGGTACCGAACACTCGCCCTGTACTAATATCGTCTGCAGGGAATTTTTACCCAATCCTTCAGAATATTTTATTGGCCTTGTAAGTCAAATATAATTTTCAATTAAATTCAAGCTGGGAATTTCTGAATAACCGCAGAAAAAGTTATTATATACAGTTCGTAAAATTCTTGGAAACAGAACGGCCTAATTGTAAACAAAGAAAAAATTCGCCAGGCTCTCCACACTTTCGTATAATGGTACAAAATTGAAATCCATTGTCTTATTAGGAACACTTAACTTTCAGCAACGTGTCGAAAAATTCTGGCTGGATCATCGGTGTAAAGAGGGCGTAATAACAGTGATTTCGCCAGGGGGCCATCCATTACAGCACACGCGTCATAACGAGCTGAAATTCCTTTCGCTGCATCGCTTTCTGCCGCACACTATTATTAATTCTTTTTATCCATCGCTCCTCACACCGATACGCTACTATTATTATCGTTATCGTCCACCGCGGCGTAATACACGGCTGAGCACGCGTGTATATAAATGTAAATTACAAAATGATCGGACACATATATCTCAATATATCGCGTATATATGATGATGCGGCTGCATGCGCCGGTGCATTTCCATGGATATTATGGATGCCAACGAGAAATATTGTATTTTTTGAGCGGTTATGTGATGCATAGAGGTCCCGCAAAGGATCCTGCGGTTCAAACAGATGAGAATATAATGCGAAAGTAAACATTGAAAATGTTTCCTATTTTGTAAATTTAAAAATGTAATTTATAGGGTGATTATTATTAAATATTAGAAAAATTAGTATTATCGGTTTAACCCCAATGTTTCACACCAATCTGATCTTTTCAGGGCTACTTTGAAGAAATAATGAACCAGTTCTCGCTCAAAGTCCATAATATCAATTTAAAAATATAATTTAATATAGGGATATCATCATTATATAATAGAAAAATTAGTTTTTATATCACGAATCCCGGCAGTCTAAAGGTTAATTTGTAGTGTACCCTCTAAATCTATTTCATTTATTTCTAATTGACTGGACCATTTATTTCAGAACAGTCAATAAAAGAAATAGTTGAACAAAGTTTCGATACATTAATGTAAATTGAAATGTTATCACATTCGTAGCGAAACATTCTATTTTACTCCCTATATAGCGGAAGCATAATTTCACTCCTTTTGGAGGAAAATTGATATTCTCTTGAGAAAAATAAGTTTCTCAAACTTTGAGTACAGAATATTAATTTGCTGCGTATATCTCGTGAAAAAATAGGGCGATTTCATGTGACAACACTACATTGTGCAACTAGGGAGTAAAATAGACGCGTGCCTTTGAGTGAGAGTTTAATTCCTAAGCGATTATAGACCGTCAATTCGCATGAACTTATAAACGCCCATTCTCCCTTAATTATTAGTCATACTATTTGCTCATATACTCACGCTTACTATTTTTTTCGCCGCAATATATGGAACAAAATACCTTTTTCCGCCCCTCGTGCGAGAAGTAGCAAGTGCTACAAGGAAAAGTAGGAGTTTGCATACTTGGGCGAATTGCCACATTCGCTTCGCTCGGGAGTCAGACTTACATTTGTCGACAAATACTTATTTTCCTCCCTAGCTGAACAATGTACCATTATCATTGAGGAAACAGTGAAACCTACATAGGTTTACTTGTATTTTCAGATGTGGTTTTTTTTTTGTAGTAGCGTATTATTTAACGAACGCAGCTGGTACATTTTATGCTTCAAATAACCTGCTTCACTGATTTCGTACGAATTTTATATTGTCAGGCACTGAATATTCACATATCTCCGTATGGCGCCTTTTTCATTATGCCACTCAATGAATGTTTACTTTTTCGAATTGTGAGAAGGCAATGACAACGACGGCGATAAAACACAGCGATGGCTCATATACAAGGGTCAAGAGGTTACAACCGATGTCGATGGCGCTTCATGCGATTTGATGAACTGTTGAAAGAACAAAATCATCCCGTTATACTTTTGGCTTAATTAAAACTATGTGTACTTACCTAATGTCTTTTTATTTTCCAAAAACAGTGTTAACTGACTTTAACATGGTACAATAGCATTTTATTTTACTTGTGACTACCGTTAAACTGATATTAAGTTTAACACAAACTAATACTTCGCTCAGTAGAGTGTTTAATTTTGTAAGCTACATCAATTGGACATCATGAAATCATTGCAGAATTGAGTATCTTAAGGCTGCCTTAATGAAATTCTGAATCTTTACAAGGGTCTTCTTTATAAAAGTGCTTTGGACATCTGATAAACTAAGCAGCTAAAAATCGAAGACAACATTGACGTCTGCTGAAAATAGTTCATTGTGTAACTAGGGACCAAAATAATTGTTCGCCGACGCATACGCGTTGGACGTCCGAACGAAACGAGGGTGGCAATTCGCACCAGACTGTAAACACTTATTCTAGTTTGTTCCACATATTATTTTCTTGTACGAGAGATGGCTGTTTTGTTCCAGCAATACAAGGAGCAACGTAGTCTTTTGGACTCCGAGTGCGAAACACTTATTTTGCTCCTTCGGGAGAGAATGTGCTAGTTTGCTCCCGCGATATAAGGAGCCAATTAGTATTTTGCTCCCTCGATATAGGGAGCGAAATCGCATTTTGCTCTCTCGACATAGGGATCGAAATAGCATTTTGCTCCCGCAACATAGGGATCGAAATAGCATTTTGCTCCCGCAACATAGGGAGCGAAATAGCATTTTCCTCGTACAATACCAGAAAAATATTTTCCTTTTTTAAAAATTAAGTCACATAAAGTAAACACGAATTCTATCTTGTGCCCAGACATTTTATTCTACTCCGTACATTTGGCTTGGAAATCATTGACATTTTAAGCAATATAAGAAATGAAGACGCATCAATAATGCAAATATGTTATGCGCACATTTTACGTTTACACAAATAACACAAAACAAAATACCCATTACCTAATTAGGTATATAATTATAATCACAAAATAATAAATTAATATTAATATAATAAATTTCTACTGTTATTCTAATGTATAATGTGAAATTGTACTGACATTTAAATTTTTTTCGTTAAAATTCGATACATTCTTATATAATTTAATTCTGATGTACTTATTTTAACATAATAATTCCTAACTGTAACTCAATTTTAATATTTATTGAACATTTTCTTATTTGTTATCCTTAATTCTAATTACTTTCCATTGTACATCGTTGTCGTCCTATACATTTTCCCTTATTTATATACTAATGGCTGCAAATACAATTGTTCAGGCAATGAGATACTAGAATCACATAAAATTGTCAAATTTCAATTCACGATTATTGGAATATTAATAACACCAAACGTAATGTAATAACATGACTAATAATACAAAAAATGTACAACTGAAATCTTCTATGTTTGCTTAGTATTCGTGTTTTCGTAACATCCATCAAATTGTTTACATCTGGATGATACCAGTAGTTGTCTCAGCTTTCAGACCATTTTTATTTTGTCTGTATTATAATATTTTATATCAAAGCAAATATTTCTAAAGATATTTAAAACGATTACGTTACACATTATGCTTTTCCAACCAGTTTATCTTGTCAGTCCAGTTAACTTCCTCGCTATCAACGGTGTAGTTCAAGTTGTGAAAGTTGACAGACAATAGGAAATTGAACGATGCAAGTTCACTGCGCAAGGCTCACCTACAATTTGTTGTGTCACCAAACGTACTATAAAATACAGTATAAAACAATCAATTTCTCATTGTTTGTAACCCTGCCTTAGACGTGACATATAACGTATGGCCTTTGGTAATTCGTGTGCATAGTGAACATAAACATCAAGACATGCTTCAATGCAATCTTGGCGATTTCGTCGTATTAAAACAAAGCGAAATTCATAGAGATATAAATGCATGCACTTAAATTGTTCCATGCAATTTCCAACGCCTATGAGACTAATTGATTGTTTTATAGAAGTGAATATAGATATGAATATACATATCTTGAATTAATTATGCTAAAAATTCAGGCTTCACGGAGCAAATACCGAGCTTAATCCTAACATCCTGCAACGCGCAATCTCGCTCATTTTAACCACCGAGTGTAGTGATCTCTTTTCAGACAGAAGTTAATTCAACTGAAGATATGTAGTATTAGTTTAAACCCATCCAACACGAAGAACGTGGCAAAGATATTTCGTGCGAAATAATACTGCTTTTACATGCAGACTGAAAATTGAAGCCATTGGATAATTGGATAATTTATTATTACATACTATTAAAGAAAGTCGGTAATAGATGCAAACTTAGCTTAAATTGGAAACAAAAACAATTTTTTCATATTAGAATGAAGTAATTATATGAAGAAAATTTACTCCAATGTTTCTTGAATACTTTACATAGACAATCATAAACAAAAGAATTTTATCATAATCTGCGCTAACGGTATCTTAATTTTTATTTTAATTATATAAGTGAATGTAAAGTTAAAGAGAGGATCCTGGCAGAAGAAGAGACCAGTCTCTGGACAATTTTGCTGGGTTCCATTGTTTACAACACACAAACCAGAAAAAATGACCAGAAACTTGTCGTATTTTCTATCAGAGGACTAACCTGACAATTTTAATTTATCTTAATGTTATCCATACCGATATTCTGGTATAATGTAAATAACGAAAATGATGGAGCCTTAAATAAAACATTACTTATCAGATTAGTATATAAGTATAAAGTATTTTTGTTGATGTTGCTAATTTTACTATTTTTACTTAAGTTCATACTATTTACACGGTAAACGAAAAAGTATTACGAATGATTGGAGATCAAGAAATGAGATACTATTCATAAAACTAAAAAAGGCATGCACTAATATAATGAAAGAGGAACTGCCAATAGCTGCACTAAAAATAATTTCACTAACAAAAATTTCCAGAAAAATTCTTAGTTGATTTGACTACTTTTTAACTGCGCAGAGTAGTTCAATACGCTTCAAGAAAATTTTCCAAGTTGTAGTTACTACCGCAAAGAAGTTAAATCAACTAAAAATGTGGTCTTGCTAAATTCAATTAAAAATATATCGCTCCAGCATGAAGAATAGTTTTTAGTGTACTAGGTAGCTAGACTCTAACAAATTTTTTTACGTGTAGTAGAATTAACTGACAAAATGTTGTTTCCATAACTATAATTTTTATTGATTTAACTCCTTTATGGTTGTAACCATAACCTATAAAATTCCATTGAGGACTTTTTGAATTACTTTTACTAGTTAAAAAGTAGTCAAATCAACTAATAAGTTTTTTTAGTAGCGTACCTACCTTTTGGGTAATAAATACGTTGTGTAATTAAAAATATAGTAGTAGTGTAATGATGGTATGGGTTAACTTATTTATTTTGCAATGTAACATTTACTACAAAGGTGAAAAATTATACAAAACATATTGTAAACCGTAACGTATTATTCTTTCCAATTAATTTCTTTCGTATTGTGTAGGATACCGTCTGTAGTAATAAATCATTCAATCAAACCAATAAAATAATCATTCAGACATCACTGCATTAAATAAGTTATTTTACTACTACAAAAAAATAGGCTTTTTGAATGTCATTTAAATATTTGATTGTTCTTGCCGATTTTTGTATTCCAATAAACAGTAGAGTGGCTTTTATTTTGGTCATTTTTTAATTTCTTCGATCTGATCGATCCTTATTTTATGAAAAAAATCCCAAATAAATTGGCACATCGATTCCACTTCATTGACACGTGCCACTCGAAAATTGAAATGTTATATTGTTTTTAAATCGGAAAAAGACGATTTTTTGAATTTTTCTTGTAACTTCAACTAATTGTGTCCAATTTTTTTGAAAACTGACAGATTCTTTTTAATATGGTTCCCTAATAACGTGAAATGTGCCGAAAAAATTGAAAAATTTTGTATTGAATTATAACTGTTTTTCAGTCGACAATGTGATTGACACATTTTTGAGATTTCATTGACATATTTTTAAGATGAAAATTAAAAAATTACAGTTTTTTCTGCTTTTTCTTAGCCTAACTCTGAAATAACCATTCCTAATGTTTGTTACCAAACATGTTTGAGTTTGTGTATATTTTACGAAGAAAATGAGAGCCGAGTTATACGAGTTTTATTCAAGCAATACTTTAAAGCAAAAGAGAAGTAAGGTTTATGCGGTATATCTTTTAAAAAAAGCAATTTTAACCGGTAAAACTCTGTCTGCTTCATATTCTTTACCTTTTTGCGTTAAGTAAAGTAGGCCAAGTTCAGAAAATCCTAACTATGTCAGGAATGTCGACATTAAAATTTGTCAAAATTCAGATAATTGGTATTACGGTTCTATAATTATGAAAAAAGTTAGATATAACCTGTTTGTTTGTTGATCATTATCGCAGGCAGAACTTTTCATTTTTTCGGAACTGCGTATATGAAAAATCAATGACTCGACCACTATCGGATTCTGCATCCCTCTAGCGATAATATCTAGAACTATATGCCTATGTTTATAGGCGGTTAAGAAAATACTTAATTAAGAAAATAAAATACTTAATGTCGACATTACTTTACATTCGTGTAAATGGTGGAAAAATAGGGTTCCTCACTATGGTTCAAAAATTTTGTCTGCCGAATGTGTATGCCAAACTCGCCTAGAAATTTATTATTTTATCCGTTTATATAGAAAGGTGCTCGAAAAATAAAGTTTCATACTTAACAGTTACAACTGAGAGCATATTTAGTTATTTTATCGAACGGTTGAGATACCTACGTATCGGAAACAAAATATTTAGTAATTGCTATAGATAGATTCATTTAGTCGACTGCCTAACTAAATGGATGTTGGATTAACTAAATTTTAGTCAGTTTAACTAGATGTATCTACATAAACTCAAACATGTTTGGTAAAAAAGTTTAGGAATGATTATTGCAGAGTTAGGCTAAAAAAACAGAGGTAAACTAATTTGTCATTTTCATCGTAAACATTGTGGAATGAAAAATCGTTATAATTCAATCCGAAAATTTTTACATTTTTTCTGTGCATTTCATGTTATTCAGAAACCACTTTAAAAAGAATCTGTCAATTATTTTAAAAAATTGGACTCAGCTAGTCGAAGTTATAAGAAAAATTTTAAAAATCGTCCTTTTCCCATTTAAAAACAATGTCAAATTTCAACCTTCCAGTGGCACATGTTAATCAAGTTTAATCGATGTGCCACTCTTTTGTAATTTTTTGTTCATAAAATGGAACACTTTTGCGTAGTCAGACCGAAGAAATTAAAAAATGAGCAAAATAAGGCCACCCTAATAAACAGTCTAATAACAAAATATTTCGGCTACCCAGATACTCAACAAGAAGAAAAGAACAAAAAGATTAATGCAAAAACATAAAAACAATATGCCCCATAAATACCAATCAGTTAAACATCATGATTGTAAATATTCACGTAAAAACCACATACCATACTAGTGATTGTTTCCCTTTCGTTTATTAATTTATCTACCAATCACGCTGATAAGTGTATTTTAAAATATACATTTTGCCTCTGATAATGTAATTTCTTTGTGCGCCATTTCAACAGTATAATCTAACCCATTCTCCGCTTGTGCGTAAGTGCTTATATATATATAGCACCATACGATCCTGTGTCAATTATGTGGCGCCATATAACGTCATTTATTTCGAAATTCCCATATATATATCGCACCACAAAGGCTGCAATTCCGCAGTCCGCCGTAAGCAACGTACAGGTATACGACTAAGCGTACATCGACCCATTTCTACAAGAATTTATCGCAGATGACATAATCCACATCGTCATCACAAATTTTTTCGCCGACTAAGCGCGCGTGAAGCTGATTCGATCAATGTCGCAGGAAATTGTGTCGAGCATTCCTGTCACGAGCGGATCAAGCAGCATGAAATTTTCCTAAGAGATAATAAAATCAGGTCGCGATGACCCATGCAGGGTTTGATCGATACCATAAGTACCGATTTCAAAAATCATTATACGATGCAGATTTTAACCCACGTCATCGAGGATTTTACTTGCCAAGCTGAAGATATGAGTATTCATCAAGTTTGGCATTTTCTAGAGATAACAAAGCAAATATGATGATAGCTAGTGATAACAGGGTCATACAATTGAATATTATCAATTTGTGTACACATTGCGAGTGCACTTGAAGATGTTCCTAATTGGTTTTTCAATAATGATTCAATGATGACTCATGGGTAAACGGGAATATGATGCAGAATTATGTGTTGCATTTTGTTATTAATACGATTACGCTCATCTGCATTTCTTGCCACACTTTTGAAAATTCGGTGCTAAGAATGCTTTCTTTTATGAAGGTAACTCGATGCAAGTTTTCGATCCAAGATTTTAAGATTAATCAATTTTGTTTAAGATATCAAGTACTCGTTGTCTGGGGATATAATATAGTTGGTATAATTGCTCGATTTTTCATTTTTAATAGTCATATAACTGAACTAAAAATTGTGAAAGGTTTATAAATATATAACAAGCTTTACTGAACTAAATTGTAATCAGCTCTCCTCTAAATCGTTGAAATGTTAATCACAGATATAATGTGAAAGACAGAAAACATTACTCTGAAATTCGACAAAGAATACTGCAAAGATTAGTAAATTGTGAAGCATTTTCGTGGTCTACAATTAAGATGAAATTCACTTCGTAGTTCGTTAAACTGAAACCCCGTACTAAACAGAAAAGCTTATTAGTCTTCTTTTTTTGAAGTCTGTACAGTAGTACTACAGTATACTCGCATGTTATAGAACTATAAGTGACATAATACAGTTTACCTATTAACGTTAAACATATTTATTGATCAACCGGTTGACATAAATACATTGAACATTATTAACTTTTCAACATAGAACCGCTGATTTTAAGGTATATAATATATCCAGTAAATTTTCACCAATTATTTTTCTCCCTGTATTTTTGAGAATTGAGGAGTATATTATGCATTCCATATTATCTTGAAGTATGATATTTAACATTTTTTCAGAAAAGTCGTATAAGAAAAATGACCAAACAGAATACACGTAAATTAGAATATCTTTGTTTTAATCGATCGGATTAAGGCTAAACAAGATTATAATATAATAAATATTAACAAAAAATGGTTGGTTTATTATATTTCTTAATTGGACAAACGGGATGTTAATAGTGAGTAATTTCAATATCCTCCACGTTTCGGATCTTCTAGATTCCTGCACAGAAGAAGGTTTATAGCAAAATCATTATTAAAAATCCACAACGTTGAGGATATTAACATTACATACTATTAACACCCAGTTGTTCTCATTTTTAACAATTATAGACAATAAACCTACCATTTTTTATTATCTTTAAAATCCCTGGTCTAATATAATTGCAATTCGTGCTTGAAATCTTAAATATTTTTAATTTCAATGAAATTATTCTAAGAAAATTTACTTTCAAGTAGAGACTATGTAATTTCTAATTACAAAACACACTAGCGCCATGCTCGTACTTTACATACAAGTATTTAATTCCCTTGATGTTCAATTGATTATACAATTAATCAGTTGAATAACATGCATTACGTTCCGAATAAAACCCTCACCTACACATGCGTTACAATTCACAAATGCTTATAATACATGTTTGTGAGTGTATATATTTTTATTTTGGATAAACACGTTTTCTAATAAAGCCATCAATTATCTTAAACTTTCAGTATCTGTCTAGGAGATTATTAATGACATTGCATAATGTTGAGTCTCGTTAGTATTTGCAGATCGGGTTTTACTAAATCAATATGACTATTGAAGAAAGTAATGTGCAGAACAAATCATTGAATAATTCGTTATGTAATGCCTTACCTCGACAAAAAATATTCAGAAAAATGTTGTTATTTTCAGCTAGAAATCTATCAAATCAAAAACGGATCGGACTATTAAAAACAATCTAGAAATAACATTGAATGCGTTAAAAAAATCGTGTAGCCTATCAATGAAAGTAATTTAAAACTTTTTTACACTCTGCTCATTTGAACTTAACTTACAAAATGTAGAGTGCTTTACATAATAACCAAAAAGCTAAGATATTTAGTGGCTGATATATCGGTTCAACTTTTTTAAATTAAATAGAAATGCATATTCATTTTATAAAATTTTATAATTTTCCACCCAAATATAAACTTTCGAATTCTAATTGAACAACAAATCTTCAACATGTTATTATTTAAAAGATATGTAATAATACCGGTAGTGAAATGCTTCAGTGGTGACAACTGGATTAAAATATGAATTAAAAAATGACTCAATCAAAATTTCCTTTAAGTTATACATAATATTCTAACGTTTCTAGTTCTAGGTTATGAAACTTACTTTCTAATTTTATTGTGTTTGTTTCTGTGGATTATTATAAAGACCACAAGATTATTATTCTCTGCGTTTTTCTTTGTTTCAAACGAACTGTTCTTTTACTACTTTCTTTCGGCGTGATGCTGCGTTTACCATTATTCTCTCTTTATTTCTTCTGTTTTCATTCTTTGTAAACTACAATTTCCCTCAAGTCATAATTACAAATTATCTAGTCGCCTTTGGTAGTCGAAAAACAGTCGAGCAATTAATTTTTATTGTAACACACATAATAAAAATTGACTTACTTTAGGAATATTTTGATGTAATGTTATCTGATTTCTACTAGTAATAATGAAATTAAATATCGTGTATGAGGTTTTATACAAAAATATTTCAAATTATATAAATCTTCATAAAACACCCGCTTAAAAATGTAATAATAATGTATATAACTATAGTAATATATTATATTTCGAATATCGAAGTTATTCTTTTAGCTTTGCAGATAATGAAAATTATGCAGAATTCACAAACGAATTTTAATTATGGACCGAAACACTGTTGCACTTCATACATATATTAAGTGAATGTTTTCAAACTCAATTAAAAATTTAATTATTAAATATAATTATAATGTTAAATTCATTTCACCGAAATTCTTATTAAATTTTTAGTAGTAGAACGCTAAAACTGCAGAAAATCACTTCAAAAATATAATAGGTAACGTCAATTAATAGGTAGAATATAGTAATTGAAAATAATCAGGCTGATACCTTTTTATAAAATTGTATGGAAAATTACTTTTCTTGAAGTGAACCACATTCCATATTTAAACTATTTACTTTAACAGCACTTAGTTAATATTCAAGGAAATATGTAAAAAGTTTGTATTTCAATTTGATAAGTATTAGAATAGTACCACTCTCTTAGCTACTTAATAAGAGTTTGCTTTTAACCAAATGATAGTGGACTATAATTTTTTAGTACATTAAGATAGGAAATAATACTTGTTGTCGAAAATAAAATGATTTCTTAGAGTTTATCCGAAGAGACCAAAATAGTTAGACATCGACTGCCGTCGTTTGTATCATGAAATTATATGATGATAAGAATAAAAAAGCTTTAGGCACCGACACTATACTATGGAATGTTTTAAAATTAATCCATTGCGGCCCAAAAACGACAATATTTGTCCCCGGTTTTCATCCTCTGTAAGTTTATGGATATTTTTTAGATATTATTATAAAATGTACGGGTCTGTTATAGTTTTTGGGTATGCTTTTTTCGAATCTGAAGTCAGTCTTTCGATATCACTCTCCATTTTTTAAATATATCTATTTCACCCGTTTCTGCACAAACGGCCACTACGAAATAACTTAATCACGATTGATTATCGGAAGAAGGAATAAGATTTGTAAAATAGTTTTTTGTTTTCTTACGTATTTTTCAATTGAAAACCGCCATATTAAAAAAACGACGATTTGAAAACACAAACTATGGCCAGATTTGAAAAGAGCATGCTCAAAAATAGTGGAACACCCATCGACAATAAAATATCGTTATTTACTATAAAAATTATGTCATATAAAAATTATTTCAAAACAAAGTAAAATTCATGGCCGTTGGCGTAACAGGTCTTATAATCCCGTAGCATAATGGGATTTACTAAAAGTTGGGCAATATTACGATTTAATTACAAAATGGCGACCTCAAAATGGCCCTATTGATACGGAAGTTTTCTGTTATTTTGCGTTTTATTAAAATATTTTTGGTATCTTATCATATATTGTGTTCGGTATTGTGATGAATATATTCGTGTAGATCGTTTTTGAGTTGGATAAATACAAATCTGTTATTAAATTTTGGAAATTCATAATGTCGTATCCAATATAGCTGACCAAAATTTTAAAAATTGTCTTTAGAAAAAAGTCCAGTAATTTTTATAAAAAGTATGTTTTCGTGTATATTCACTAGACTTCAGCATACAGCAAAGTCATTATATAATTAGTAATACATGCTTATTAATGCGTTAAATAATTTCTAATTTTCTGCGTAGTAAACTCATTGCTTGAATAAAAACGTGGAATTTGTTTAACAACTTTTTTAAGATGTACCATGTTTCGGAACAAGAAAGGTCTTTATGAAATCACAAACTTTTTATAAAATTAATAATTCTTTCATATTTAAAAAATGATGCAAAATGGAATCTCAGTGTAATGTAGACGTCATAAATATATACGTTTCTTTGTATCCTTGTCGTCATAAACTTCCATGATTTTTCTGGAAATATATTTTTTGTGCATTTCCGTCATGAACTACAATCTCTTCATTTGTCTCCACGGACTCCACCCTTTACATTTCATTATAACGTTCTCTCTTTCGTCGTATGCATTAATATTCCACCAGCAATTTCCGACACACATGTCTAACTCAAAGATCCGCATTATCTAATTTTTGAAAAGATTTTCTCTTTCTACTATCTTGGGATCTATCGAACTTCCTTATGTTCCTATACATCCGCATCTGGCTCTTATCGGATCACTGTTTCTTTCCTTACACTCGACAAAATTTATTATAGAAAGTCATATGAACGATTACGCATGCAAGAGATTGCTTCGAAGCATTATCTAATTATCAGAATCTGCCATGCGTCCTATCTTCATCTTCAGTTCGTCGCATTTTAGCTTCATAATTTATAACTTCCACTTTCTTCCAGGGACTTTTTTACAACATTTTTATTCTTCCGTACCCTCCCCTTATTTCTCTTCAATGTTTATCTCATCGCCTATCTCAAGGCGCTTACGTTTTTCAGCATTCGCTCGTGATCATTCTCTCTTTTTGTGGTTGCATTTCATTCCTTTCTAAAATCTGCCGCTGCATTTGCTGGATCCTCGAGTGTCGATCATCGTCATTCGTCAGTCCACCTCCCTATGAAGATAATGACCTATATAACAGAGGATGAACAAACTTCATCGACGGGGAAGTCAAGCGAGGCAAGTGCAGTGCACCCGTTCGATCCCGCGCACTACTTCCTACGATTTTCCACTTTTCTCTATAGCATATCAACTCTGCCGTGTTATAGCGCCTTTTAGCACGCCTTTTTTAACCGGTTATGTCGGGTATAAGTAAGCGAAGTGGCGACGCGCTGCCGGTCGCGATAAGAAGCGATGCGCAATGGGCTACTTCCACTACGTCTGCTACTGGGCCTGCTGATACTCTGCGGAAATATTTTTAGATGTGAATGGGATGATACATTTTTATAGGGGTATCGGATAGAAGATAAAAAGACGTCGCGTCCGATGTTTCAACTTATCGAGCTTGAACGAGCTTATCCGTTGCCGGTGACGTGGAAACGTGGGCAACGTCATTACTGGTGATGGTGTTATGGGCAATGGTTATTTTGGACCTACTCATTGCTGTTTTATCGTATTTTTAGCTTTAGTGTACATTCAGTCGACATGAATACCGGAAAAACAGGTGTTTGCATTTGAGACACTTTTGTTTTCATGTTTTAGGCCTTTTTGATAAAGAAGAGAACGTAGATGACTTTTTTAGAAGATACAAGCGTCTCTAGTCTCTAATCTTAATTTAAATGTAGGTTCCAATTCGATACATCTGCTGTTACCGCAAAAGTCACTGTTGTCAATCAGATAGTTGTCATAGTGCTCTGATGCAACACCCATAATATGGTTCTTTGTTGTCGTGAATATTCGTCAGAGGGTCTTGTTATTTTGAAATGTTTTAAAGCACAATTGCTATCTAGAATGCATAGATTTTCGTTGATCCAAATGGTACATAGCCGAGTAGGAATTTATTAAGTCCCTGGTCAGAGCCTGACGGTAGCGATACTCGTCCGATAGGGCCCCCATAAATTTTTGCAAGTTTACAAGTATACTACATAATATACTTCATCTACTATCTGCTGTTGATTACTACCTTCACCGTTTTTGTCAAAATCACCTTAGAATCGCAAATGGGTATCGAACATTGATTTAGCATTTGTACTCCAATGTTTACAAAGAGCCATTTTTTTGGCGATTTGATCATTAAAAAATGAATTTTTCGAACTATGATGGGAATTATGCCCAATTGCCGTCTTCCATATTACCATAGCTGACATGCAACTAGGTTAGTTTATCACCTTGATCAGGAAATCTCACATGACCAAAAAAGTTTACTTTTTCGAAACAGCGCAGAAGTTTAGATATATTATTTACATGTACTTGTTCATTTCGTTTCTCTTGTAATTTTAATTTTACATCCATTGTGATAAATGTTACAAAATTGGAGCACGGTCCAAATCGGTCAATTTATATACTTGCTGAAATTCCCGTTAAATGTAATTTGGCAGGTGATAACAAGAAAAATGACAGGGTGGATGTAACGGAATTAATGTTGTAAACAAGGTATTGAAGCAGAGAAAAAGAAAGATTTTCAGTTCAAAATGGAAATTAGCATTGCTCGTTACTTCAATTCGATGTACGATCGAACTCTGTCGCAGCTGCCAATATATTATACGAGTAATCCTCGAAGTCGTCTCATTTCGATGGATAATTCTACCTTCAATACTTCACGAGGATTCTTCAAAATGATTCTTATGGCAACCATCCCATCGACTTATTAATCATCGATTTGGGTTTTGAGGAATCCAGCCAGATGGAGAACGAAAATTGCCTTCGAATTCAATTTGCTACTGGGTTGACCATACTTCCTTATTCATCGCAAAGAAAACTAGGTTGTTATGGTTTGCCTTCATTACGTACTTCATTCCTCATTACGCTTTGCTCTCAATTGAGATTACGATTTTCGGAAATTTAATTAATTTATCTCTCGATATTTATGGGAATTTATATATTCACAGAATTATATATATTCTTTTTTTTTATTACACCAATGTTATTACGAGAGATCTTTTATGGTCTTCGTTATATGTGACTTTAATTTACGAATGATAAACAAAAAATTTTCTTTAAATTTTGAAAATCTTTACTCGACTCCAGGTAATTGAAGACGTTTATCCTGAAAAGACACGTTTGAAATCTATAATGTTTGTTACTCGATGAGTAACATTTAAAATATTGTGTTTTAAATTATTCAAAATTATTTTGCATTTTACTCACAGCAAAGTTAATTTTTGATTATACCCGAAACTTACAGTAGGTTCTGTAATAGTAATTGCACATTAGCATTTTCTTAATCGAAACTGGTTTACAAATTTACAAATCGGTGTCGAATTTCGTAGGCAAGAGAATGACACAGTTACTAACTAAATTCAAAAATAAATGAAAAGTGATGCAAAGTTACTGATTGAATCCCTGTAGAATAGACGAAGTAATACATAGAATAAGAACACCGACAAAAGTGCATAATCAAATTCCAAAATTGCAACTATTTCCGAAAATCACTCAGATATAAAATTGTAACTTGAGGATGGACGATTAATTTAGATTCACACGAAGGCTTCATTGCGAGAATCAGACCGAGTTAGGACTAGTATGATGCGTACTGCTAAATGCTTTTCTCTTATAAAGTAGAACAATGATAATGATGTCAGTGACCAAGCTAATGCATGTCGTGAAGAAGAATTCAATTGTCTGTGCAATTAAGAAATGATGAAAATTGTAGTAGGAACTGGAGATTGTGCAACGAACAAATGTTGGATCAAGATTATAGGACCAAGCTTCATCAAAGTTTTGTTGCGAAATAAAATCCTAACCAAAATGTAATTCGAACGTGTAGAAGTTTTCGGTCATACTTTTTTCATTGGCAGTACCGTACATTATATTTTAAACAGTTTGGAATTAAAATTAAATCATTCGGTTTTAGTAGAAAGTCATATTTGGCATTTTGTTAGGCTACGTGACATCATTGATGTAATGATTATTTGCTACAGAAAATTATTAGTAGAGGTATTGTGTTTGTCGTTTAATTATAAATTAATCATTGGTATTTTTTACTGCTATTTATACATATAATCCTTCACAGAGCTTTATAAAATAAATTATTATTATATTTTATGAATTCTTATAAGCTTAAATCTTAGTACAAAGTACACCTCTAACTTTTAAAATTCAAATACTGGATCAAGATAGGTGTAGGGTCCAAACAGTTTACTTTATTGCTACCATTTTTTATGCAGTTTTAATACATTTTAAGATCAAATATTTTACGTGACTAACTTTCAAATGTAATCATAGAAACTACCCAGGGCCTTACCGAAGTGAAAAATAAGAAAAACGTGTGAGTGATTTAATTTTGTTCGCCTCCAAGAAAAAAATTTCGTTTTCAGAGCAATAGTAATAATAAAAACATCTCTCTTGCAGAAATGACTTACTTTTCAAGCTCTAAAAATTAAAGTTTCTTGGGCAAAATATAGAAACTATGTAATTTTGGTGGCATATTTTTTAAAATTGATTTCCATATCTTAACATAAAATGTCGATGGTTTGAAAACAAAATATATGAAAAAGAAGGCAAAGGACGAGGCGGATACGACATAAATAATGACTGTCGATAATGTATAATCTTTTCGGAAGTCCCAAAATGTATCTTCCGTTGGTGTAAGTCTTAGTCATATAATGTCTATATAGAATATGCAGATGATTGCGTGCTGATGCGACAATGACAGTGCAAATCAAACTACGTTTCAACATATTCAACACATTCGCATTTAGAATGCCCACATCTCCTTGTCATAATTAAAATTTAAATGACCGATCATTATTAGAATATTATAAACAGTATTGGATTATTTATTCCCTATTAGTAGTAATTTTGCTTAAACTGTTGATGGGATGATGATGATCTAGACATAATCATCATGAATCATTATCATCGAAAAATTAATTTTATAACCTAAAATGTCCCTTAGTTTTACTCATTCTTTGCAGTTTTAGATTCGGTCTCTAATAAATACTAAAAATATGCAATTAAGAATTCTGCATATATATTGAATAGCAATTTATATATAAAATCAACAAATTATTGTAAAAAAAATTATCATTAGAAAGAGCATTTAAGAAACTCCTGTATTGAAGTAGAACAACCTTAATAACGTATTATACAATCATAATTAAAATGAAATTATTATTTTATTTGGTGGCATAATTTAAACGTATTTTTCTGTTTTAGGTAAGTGTCATTGGCATCACGCGCTACTAATTCGTAACCCTTGTTGCATGTAAGTGATATCAACTATTTAAAAGATAAAGTTTCCCTTATTAAAATCTGACATTTTCTTTACTTCAGGGTTTTATGAGGTATCCTGAATCGGAAAAACGAATTTTTGAATCATCATAACTCAAAAAACTGACCATATTAATGTGAAATACAACTTATCAAATATTTTTCTATGATGAATTAGAAAAAAATGTATAACTTTGTTAGGAAGAGTTTTATTTAAATTTATCACCTGAAAGTAACATAAAGCTGTTTGCAGACTTATCATTTTTAAAATTAAAAATAGTTATATAGGTTAATTCTAACCGATCGTATCGATTTGTACTAATATGCCACTGTTTAAAGCCAATCACTCTACACAATCTATTCTCGCACTATTTCCATAGTGTAATACTAATTACACGGTATCTACACCACAAGTTTCAATTAATCCACACAGTATGTAACTTGACTCTCCGGTAACTTAATTAACTTGATACTACCATTCTCTGTTTCGTTCGTGCTATCTACACCGTGCCATGTTTCCATTCCCTAGTGGAATATAATTAATTTTCGAACAGAATTTTCTGTTGAGTGATATTTACTCTTAAAATAAACAATGTGATATACGTTGATGAATTTAATTAAAACACTTTAGAGATTTGTCCATATTAAAGCAATACTTCGTATTAAAGGTATCCTTGTTTTACGTTAATTTTGTCGTCAGGCAGTAAAACATTTTTTATATTATTACTTAGAACAATGAACGTCACTGAAATTTGTTATGGAGTTCGTAAGAAAAGGGCAATTATAAAAATTTAGCCAGGTAGCTAATGCACTCCATTTTCAGTCAGATGGCGAACATATGACATACCTAACGGTCATTTGCACATTAAAGCAAATATTTGCCGTGAACTAGTATCGTACCTTCTTTGCCAGGCTTATCCTCCTCAAAGTATATATTTTTTCAACTGTTGGTGATGTTTCAGTTGTTATAATGTCAGAGTAATGTTCATTAAAGTATAAATTTATTAAAAATACATATAAAAATGTCCAACACTGTCAGATTTGAGTGGGATATACTCGTTAACTGGTAATATTTCTTTGGAAAATGTACATTATTCTATAGAAAACAGTCTGCAAATAAGATGTTCTACTTTTTTTGTAAATATTTGATTAAAATGTAATATACGTCTTTATTTTGCCATATCAGAATGGTTTCAAAATACATTATTCCGGTCCAGTTTTATTTTAGTTATATTGCCTCTCTTCGGTAAAAAAAAATCCTATAGAGAATATGAGATTTTAATAAAATAACAGTAAATATCACATTAATTTCAAACTTCCACGTAAATTCTCGTGTTTACAAGCAAAAGTTTACAACCCATTATTAATCCAAATCATTTGATAAATTAATTAGTCTGTATATTGATTTAATAACGCACACGTGATTGAATTGCTGCATAACCTAATACTTAAATGATACCCGGCTACAGTAAATAATCAAATAAATATTTATAGCAGAGTACACGAATATAATATTCGTACACAATTACTTAATTCACAATTCGGCCTGCTCTCCAATTCGAACGTTAATTAAATTATATCCGTGAATAGTTAATTAAAATTTAACTGATCATTTGTTGGAATCCATTTTAGGATGACTTTACTTTTATGCAGACCCAATATTGTTTTAAGTAGTACCTTTTGATATTAATATTCGTATTTGTGCGCATTCTGTGAATACAAATTTGGTCAACATATTTCGACGCGAATCATTAGGGGTGTGAATACTTATTTTTCCAAACATTTTTCAATTCTTTCTGAATTGTCTTATTTTGATGATCAAGATTATGCTGTTTGAGAAAGTAATAGTAATGTTTGCCATTTAAAGTATTATATTCTATAAATCATTAGGTATAAAATAAGACGTACTTAAAAAAATTCTTGTATTAGGGCACAATTGACAAGAAAAGTGTAAACTAAATATTTACAAAAATTGAGTATGCTGTGTAATTGTTTTTTTAACACTTTTTGAGTCACAATAAAACCAAAATACGACGGGACATGACATTTATAATAGGGCTAAAAATTTAGAACTTAAATTTTGGAACCAAAAGCGAAGGGGTCATTGCTTTGTGATTCTACGTGATACGATTGTTATTTGAAACTATTTTCACTCTAATGGTTTTTGGGTACCTGACTATGAAAAAGGACCTGGAGATATTACTTCCTATAATCATAAAATACAAAAAATTTAACAATAACATATCTGAGTTTAATTTTGTTATCAGCGACCCCAAATTCCTCTGGTAACAAATCGTTAACGAATTAACTTTAACAAATTTCGCCATATTGGATATGCCTCATTTTGAATCTACAAAATTGCCCAAATGACCTCAGATTCGAGATCAGAAATTTCAAATCTCCCAAATAAAAGATTTCAATCGAACCCCCTTAACATTTCAAATTTAATCTGATATCTTACACCAGGGATTTTAAATTTTATAAGTGTAACTTTTGATGTATAGTTTGGCAGCCAAAAACATTGGAGTGACCAGTTTAAACAACTTTTATCGCGAAGTTATCCATCAGTTCTTGCAACCCCAGCAATTTTTTCTGCGATAAAAAAGTGATTAGGAAATTATGTCCATCCACTACCAACAGCGACATTTCACTTTTTGGTCGAAAAGTTCTAAGCGTTAATATCAGTCCTATTAGAAGTTTTGCATCCTGACGATCTTGACTTTATTGTGACAAAAAAATGCGAAAAAAACTTTAAATTTGATTTTTACGAAAGTGACGCAATGAAAAATATTGTCTTCTTGTTCAGTGAGGCCAAAACATTCTATAAATACAAGAATGTTAAAATAAATAAACCTCGTCCTTTCTTTGAACTAAAAACATAAATTGGTGAAAAAATAGTCTACCAGAATAAAATCATTTATTGGACCAAAGGATTTTCCAGTTGACAACATGTAGAATGTCAATTATGCATGTTTGATTATGCACTTTTGACAATACTGCTGGAAATTAGCTTCGTTTGTTTTGTGATTCTTATGAGGATCGTACAAAGTGTTCGAATTGGACCAACGCTCATTTTATGATTCTCACATGGATTGGAGAAAAATATCAAACGCAAGCACCTAATATATCAGACAAGATGAAAGATTATATCAAAAAGATTATTAACAACGATCAACAACTTGAATTAACCTATCACTGTCGCTATAAAAAATTAAATGTACTGAATATAAATTATATGTAGAAGCAATTCAAAATAACAGTTCTCTAACCCATACTACGGCTGACAGCCTTTAAATTTTCTGTTTTATATCCGTGTATATCCCAAGTATGAGAATGACAACACCGGGTTGCCGTTACTTAAACAAAATTGGTGGTCGGAATTGGTCCATTCCTTTATTTTAGTAACTGTGTAACATTTTACTGAACTGATGACGTTTGAATAAAATTATATATTAATATAAATACACATCAGTTCTCATTAAGTCCTCATCAGAATATTAATATTTCTTAAACATCTTATCATAGCTTAGGAATTCCGAATTTGCCTCAATGTAGTCTTGACCCGATTGAGGTTTTAAAAAAAAATCGCATCAGACGTATTGTTTCATTCAGAAATATTGTTCATTACGAAAAAGTTTTAATGACAAAATATGATGCCGTGCTCAATAACTAAATGCGAATCCACAGTGGATGTCGTCCAGATATACTTCGCTCTTCGAAACTCCTGAAAGAGTCCCCAAGGATGAAGTGTTGAAAATCTCCAAGGTATCAATAGCAACCGACTGCAGTGTATCCAACTGCAGTTTCCTTCAGTCAACACCTTGCAGAGCTTTCCGTGTATTACCCACTAATACGCATCCGCAAAATCCGTTCGCGGTGCGTTTCGACGTTGACAACATCGGATGCGGTCTGACGCTACCCGATCGGCTGATGTACCTTAGGGTGAAGGCGAAATCAATTAACTCACCCACGTTACTGGCTGAAAGCGCGCGCGCCACCACAACGGCACGTGTGTGCGTATACCCAGTGTGCAAACGCATGTACCAACCCATGACGCGTTCCCAACCCGCGTGGGTTGCCATGGGCAACTGCCAGTAACGCATTGCTCAGACTCCTGAAACACCTCCCCTCTCCATCGGTTCCATCTGCCTCGTCTTCACCCTCGTCGTCTCATCTCCCATACTCGACCCCCTCGCGATCTGTCTCAATCTCTGTCGAGACTAAACTCAGGGATGTACCAAGTTTTGCGGAGTCTTCAAGCGGATGCTTATTTCATTAGGGAGTTTAGATGCTCCGCGCGACGAGCACTTTTAAAGCATTGGAATTGTTTCGTTCGTTACATTCACAGCTGGGAAACTTTGTCCAAGTTTCGGGATGATGCTTTCTTGGATTGCGTAGAGACATATTCTGTCGGGTTTAATAATGTTGGAGAATAGATTCAATTGTCATATTTCAGCTTTTGTTCCTGGATCTCTGAGTGTAGGGGTCGTATCCTCTTCAAGTGTCATCATCAGAGTCAAGACAAAGTTTTGTCAGGAACTGCAAACTTTACTTTCGTTAAGAAATTACTTTTTTAACTGCGTGCGTCAAATCCATAGTTAGCGCAGTGTTTTCAGTGTGCTTAATAAATGATTCATGCACTGTAGAAATAGTGCGCTAAATTCTCACTTAGCGCACTGATTAAACAAAATATCTTAGGTTAAAAGTGTGCGGTAGGGATTCCCCGTCTATGAGACACTCGAAACTCTTGGGCGCCAACTTCGTGCACTTATATCGTAATATAATATTTCTAAATGATCTAGTTTCAGCATGCTAACGACTTTCGTGAGTGATGAGAAAAGTTTAGGTGGGCGTTTTTCAACTTATGGCAATCGGTTTTCCGCAAGCCCTTTTCTGGATGGTGGAGACAAGTTTGACTGACAAGCTGCTGATGAGACATCGCGATACCCACATTGTATTGTTTGAACGTTAATTTCTAACAATTACTTTCTAATATGTTCTCATACTGAATCTGTTGAGAGATTATTGCTGATGGCAAGAAAATATCATTGGCTTTCAAGAAAGGCTTGAATAAGATTTACTTATCGTATAACGATAAATACACGGAGAAAAAGGATTTGTTATGGTTATTAAACATTTGGTCACTCGATAAAATATGGGTTGTTAGTACAAAACAAACATTTCAGGTTTTCATTGCGAAAAACATCAAGTACTGAGAAAATTATTGTCGGGACCACTATCAGGATGCGCAATCGCTAGGATGACAAACGGAATCGTTTTATAGTAACGAATTTTAAATACAAATCGAGACTATCATGGTAACAATATACATTGCTGCAAACTTTGTCTACATAACAATTTGATCCTCTCCATAAACAAATCCTTTTGTCATGCATATCAGTTTTAAGTATATTAGTCATAAAATCACTTACAATTTTTGTTTGGAAAACCATAATAGAGAAGATGTTGACACCAGAAGTAATGTTTCTCATTCTGCTGGTTGGCTCCAAAATAATTAACTGGAATGGTAACATTTTCAAGAATAAATAAAAAACAGTGCATACAAAATCTAATTACAATTCCTAAATCTAAATTAAAATGCAGTACTTTAAAAGCAATCTAGATGACATCTATACATAGGAAGAAATGTTCCATGTGCTCTTGTAGAAACCTAGTTTCCCCACACTAACCTTGTCCGATTTTTCATGCTTTTGCGTGAAATCAGAGGCCAGTAGTACCAAGACAGCATTGTCCTTTATATACGTTTGCTTTTTAACAAGTAAACATAGTAAAACTGAAATTCATGTTAATGCTCCTATCTATACTGTTATTTTCGAAATTGTGAACCGTATTCTTTTATTCAACGAAATTGTCAGATTTCCAGTATATTACTTCGAAACTTACGAAATAAAGACTAAAATGATCAAGAAACTATTTGAACAATTGTATATAAGTGGATTGAGTTCAAGTGTGATGGACCGCTATTGATTTCGCGTTAGTCACGCGTAAGCCACAAAGTTTTTACGGTAATTAAATCTTCTATGGATAAAAAGAAAAGTATTTTTACAATTTCTGCTATCGGCAACTACAGGTGCCATAAAGTGACCGTTACCTTTTAGCGCCTTCCAGTCCTTGAAACATTCACTAAAAGGAGAGAAGTTTTATTTTTAAATTTCCATTTTATTTGTTTATAATTCGAACTATTAATTTAGATAACGCTAATTATTTTGCTTATATATAGACACTAAAATACTGCTATGCAAAAGAGTATTTAAATAAAAATTTATATAATTAAAATGCATATATTTTTTAAACAAATAAATTAATGATCCACCATGGTTCCAAATAAAAATAATAAATGAATATATAATTATAATTATAAAATTAAATAATAGAACCTATTATCAAAGTATTTAGATTCTTTTCTGATATACAGTGCGTAAAGTGCGATTTTTTGTACCAATGTGAATGCGGACCTCCTTTTTAGCGTTTACGAGCATAAAAAAAAATTTTATACACTATTATCGAAAAGTACCATATGTAAATCATAAATTCTTTTCGATGTGGTTTTAACAAAATTAAACAATTTCTGTATTACAAAATCTTAAAGTTGACAGTACAATGAATTTTTGATCAACATCTTAATGTTAAATAAAAATATTTAAATTATGATAATAATTCTATTTTAACTTTTTTAAAGATTTTTCGAGTTTCTATATTCTTCTTCCATTTACCTCTGAAAGCTTCTCAAATTATTAACTTTTGTATTCTCAACCCTCTGCTTCCTGATTCGTGCATTAACTTTGAAGCGATGTGTGCACGAATTTATAATAGGATTAGGACTATAAAACGAACAGGACAGGGTAGGACAGTATTGGATATATTTATGTCGCATAAGGAAGGGGTAAAATGGTTAAGTCAGACTGGAGGGTAGCACTCCATCCGATTATATGCTATTTAAAAAGTCGCATGATCGCATTGATATGTAGAATCAATATATAGAATAAAACTCATAAGTCAAATACGTAAATGCTACATAAAACACTGTACAAATATAAAATATTTGTTGAATATGTTTTTACCATATCGTACCTTAAGTGTAATTTGCATGGGTGGTGATTTACATCTCACAATGATAGTTTACCGTGACTAAGTATTTGTATATTAAACTTCAAAATTGAATTGAATTGAAAAGATATTCTGTAAGTTATTTCGATTATTTAGTCCAAGAATTACATGTAGAAAAATTAATTGGTTAAGATTTTTGCGCAGCTCTTTTTTATGAGTGAAATAATAGTATATTGTAGAGTAAACTATTTACCAAAACAATCCACCCACAATTTTTCATAATTTTTGTTTTTGAATACGAATGACATGTGTCTTAGAATCCATTTTGACTTGTAATTTAATTACATACAATAATTTTTGTATGTCTGCAGGCAACGCACATTTGTCAAGAACTACACTGAATGTACAGAATTATTCAGTTTTCGTTTAGTTAGTGCTAAAAATTATATTATAACTTTTTTAAGCATTCTTTAGTGAGTACATCAAGGTGCAAAAAAATAATTACTTTCTTCGTCACAATATAAGGGTTTAACGTTGGTAATTCGATAATGCAACTGACTTTTAAATGAAGATTTTTAATGACACATTCTGGTATTCGTTTTTATTCTTAAAAACTGTAGATGGTATTAATAATAGAGTCTTAGATCATTGTGAAAGGTTATGGAGCTGCATTACGTTATTTTTAATGTGGTTCTGAAGTGGTCTAATAATCTTTAGTGTTACCTATGGTGAAAATACTAAATTCTAAATATTTGTAAATATTTTCCGAACTGGATCTTCAACAGCTTTTTTGGTCAGCATGCGCTTTCCTAAGGCATCATAATTTAATTTATGAAATCATAAGAAAAATTAGCTTCAAATTGCGTAACAATTTTCGAAAGTGTGTTTATATCTTTTTTGCGTTTTTGGATGCCTCATATAGTAATTAGTATTTATTTTATGGAAGCCTATATTATAAAAATCGATGATATAATTGTTAATTTAAATTGTTTATCACACTATACCATCTTCTTGTTGAACCGATTTCAAACCCTTTAAAGGTATATTTCAATACCAATACTAAAAGTTGTTGTCATTATTTACTGCAACGCAATGTAGCTCCAAAAACTATAATTGGCCATTTTTTATACCTTTTATTTATACTATAACTATACTGCCACTAAGAGGACTAAGTATTTACTGAAACAAAATTTAACCCAATGTGTAATTGACCAGTAGGAACTAAATATTTTTCATCTGCGTTTAAATCTACCCACTAACTTTTCAATTTTTAATTGTACTATATGTATTAATAAAAGCTACTTAATGTTTAGTTCCTACTACTAGCAAAACATTATTTAACCCTTTTCATGACAAACGGCCATGATTTAGCTATGTTCTTCAAGTGAATATTCATCTGTCTAATGATAAGCAAACAAATTTCAAAACCATATTTTCTGACGTATTTTTGTCTGCGTTTTTTAAATCTGATATTAGTTTTGTTCTATGACGTTTGAATTTTTCAAATTGGCGGCTAATTTACAAAAAAAAATGTTCCCTTTGTCGGATCGGCACTAGTGTCTAGATCCTCTGGAATAATCACCATAACTACAATTTAAGCGACGCAGAATGTCCAAATTCAAAATGACCGATCTAATATGGCGGCTTTTACACGCATTTTTAATGTTCATTTTTGTATGTCATTAATGTGTCATTTTTTTTATGTTTTTACTCCATGATGCTTACTTTTTGAATAGTTTTGTTATATTTATCTCCGTGTGATACCGATTATGTTAGAAAATAGCAATACAAGATGATATGGAATTAAAAATAGTGAAAAATATTCTATTTTCTTTCATAAACGATATCAAACTAAGATAAATATAATAAATCCATTGAAAAAGTAAATGTCATGGACTAAAAACATAAAATAAAATGAAAAAAAGACGTACAAAATACGTGTAAAAGCCGCCATATTGCATCGGCCATTTTGAATTTGCACCTCCTGCGTCACTTAAATTTTAGTTGTGGTTATTATTCCACAGGATCTAGATGCTTGTACCGATCCGACAACGGGAACATTAATAGCCAATACATTAAACAAATAAAAAATATCAGTATTTTTTTTTTGTAAATTAGCCGCCATTTTGAACAAATGAAACGTCACAGAACAAAACTAATAAAAGATTTGAAAAGTGCGGACAAAAGTACGTCAGAAAATACGGTTTTGAAATTTTTTTGCTTATCATTAGACAGATAAATACTCACTTGAACATCACAAAATAATTGTGGCCTTTTGGCATGAAAAGGTTTAAATCGCCGTACTAGATAAGTTCTCCCGCAGAAATATCAACAGAAATAGAACAGAAAAATTGTTGAATAATTGTGCTTTTTTTAAATTCCTTATTTTATATTTTCCGAATTTTTACAATAAATACGTTACTGCTACCAAAAAAGTGCTTTAACATTATCTGCTATTATCCGTTCTTCCAACAAAAACAACTGAAAAAGTCGCAAATAGTCCAATTTCGTGTAGTTTTACAAAATTCGTTAATTTCGCAAAAAAAAACTCGAAATCGCCCAAAAATTGGGTGAATTCTTGCTAAGGTTTGCTCTCCCGTGGCTTCCTCTGGCAGGACGCGCATTTATCTTTCGTCCCTGAACCGAGCCGTAGGCATCTCGATAGGCGGGGGATTTCAACGGGTATAAGAAAGACGGAACTTTTGACGATAGTCCAAGAAAGAAAGAGAAAAACCAAAGTCCAAGGTTTCAGTTCCTCTTTGCCTTTACGCCCCCGTCGTGCGTTTTTTTTGCTTCTCTATACTCTTTCTCGATGCTTATTTCTTTCCTTTCGTTCATGCGTCTTTTATACGTTTTCATATTTTTATTATTCTATTTTTATCACGTAACATGAATTTTTTACTTTTTCAAAATACTGTAATAACAGTAATAGATATCTCAAATTTTTTCATTTTTCAATATATTATTTTTAAACTTATCGTTGTCACTCGGTGATGTACCTATCCCATTTTTATCACTGCACATTTTTTATGTTCTGTTTTCTGCTGACCTTGTTCTTGTTGTTAGTCCTTCGTATTCTTATCTTTCAGTGCGCTACTACACTTCCATTTCTGCTCTTATCTTAAAGTTTTGTTTTAATACATCTCGTTGCTAGAGTGGTTATCTGTTACCTATTGTTTATTTCACAATTTATTTAAGCATATTTCTTATCTGACCAGTGTAGATAATAATTTACGCTTTTATTTTGAATATATTGATATATTCCCTTGCTACATTAATATTGTCGAATGTGACAAATGTGAGAGTAATATAAAATGTTTTATTTTGTAGTGAGAGCCAAAATTTTCTATTTATTGTATAATAACTATTACGTAAGATGCAAATAATATCTACATACGCACAATTCATGTGTTTTTCTGGAACAATTTAAAAGATACTTGAGATATGTATTGTTGTAAACACAATAGATTTCCAAATCCCTCAATTTTGAACAGATTTGTATGAATTTCTCCTACAATAATTACAAAAATTTTCCGGAGCCAGAATTTCAGAAAATCATAATCACATAAAGAAACCGAGCTCTCGTCGGAAGATTGCTACAATAAACAAGAACATATGCTTCATTTGGAGAAGCAGTTCGGTAATTTCTGAAAAATGACTAATATCCTGATAGTTGATCAAAAAACCTCAAGTTTTTCTAAGAATCTCGGCTACAAAAGACTTTTTTCGTGCATGAACATTCGATCCTATTTGATGTAGATGTTGAACCTACACATGGTAACCATTTTGAATGTGTCGAAAATATTGTCGAATCTCATTTTTGTACTTTTAATTTAACATACATTAAGAACACTAACGTTGTATTAATTCTGGAACAAACTACACAGTATTCTTAATTGTAACCAGTTAATTAGATCTTTCAGTTTTTCGTAGTATGTTACTGGCTATTATGCGCAATTCCATTTCTCAATCGAGTTTTTTGTGTACTTCCTCATTCATATTTGTCGTAAACATTTTTATTAAATTGCGTTATTGGAAGAAAAAAATGAATATATTAAATTTTCACACTAAGTAAGTCATCAAAGCTGAACTCCGACCTAATGTATTGAAAAAGGCCGTAAGGGTGAATGCCCGATAGAAACGTCGATTTATCAGCAAAGCGAAAGTTTCAACATCATTGGGCCTAGAAAAGAAATACAATTTTGTGTTTTCGAAATCCGATGCTTATACTGCTCTAATATAGATATAAAATACATTTTATTTCCTAAACATACGAGCAAATCATTTTTTGGCCCTTGTATTACACACGTTTATATAGCGGTCAGGGGACTACCAAGAGTATAGTATGCAAAGCATTTTATAATGAACGGAAAGATGTTTTTTTAAAATATGTACTACGTACACGTTCTACAGATGTTGGAGGTTCTCCGGAAAATAGAGTACATTAATGCAAACCTTTATATGTCCAGGGGACGAAAAATGAAAAAATTTTGCCGAAAATGCTCCCGAATTTATGGAGCAAAATTCTGTTTGTGAATTTTTTTTTTTAAATAAGCAATTCTCCAGTTTTACAATGAATATTCTGAATCTTGACATACATTTCTCTTTTTGTATAAAATATTTTATAAAAAATAAAAAATATACCTTAATTCTCTTAGTTAATGAAGACAAAATTTAATCGCAATATCATAAGTAATAGATAACATTTACATTAAATAAGGTTAATCATACAAAAATTCTGAAAGGAAAATTTCTACGTTTCAGTCGTATTTGGAATTAAATCCGCAAAAAACAGATTTAGGGGGATCTACACAATGTTCTTCATTGTAATCAATTCATTTAAACCTTTCACTTTTTCGTACTTTGTCCCTTGCTTTTCTCCGCCGATTCTATTTCTGAAGGAAGATTTTTTTACTTGTCTGCTTACTTTTTTTCATTACTTGTTTGTCCTTTTTCGTCTATAAGGTTACATCTCCGTTTTTCCATTTCTCTCCTTCCTTCTCTTCTATTCTTTATCTCCGTCTCTGTATTTCTTACTATCTCTGTTTCTCCCTACTACGTTTCAACCTTTCCCTTTCTTGAATTCCGTCTCTTTCCTTTGTACCGTTTTGGGCATGGTTCGGTACATCGTCCTCTCTCTCGGTCTCCCTTTCTCTCACCCCTTTTCGGCGTGCTGTTTCGTCTCTCCGACAGCGGGCGAGGTTCCCTCCCCTACTTTTCTCTCTCTCTCTCGTTTCTCTCGTTTGTCCCCCTCTCTGCCTTTATCTCTCACTCTATCTGTAGGTCCGTCTCTGTTCGCGGGCCGTGTGCTGTACTGTACTGTACCGGCATACGAACGTAGCAGCCGCCGCTTTCCGGCCGGCTTCACGACTAGCGACGCCGAGCTCTGTATATTCTCCATACGACTGGGAACGCTATACCCGGCCAACACGCACACGGACAGCTGCAGTTGCAACTCAGCACGCACATGCGTCGCATCCGTATCGCACTCGTGTCTCCGTGATTATTTCGCTATCGGTGATTCAGTCGCGATCGTCGATCCCGCCACCGGTTGAGCACCCCTCGAAAATCGATTATCGTTATCGGAGATGCGCGAGTGATAACCGTGATTGCGACGATCTCTGCAGTGTTTCATTCTACGCGAGATAGTTCGTTAAATTCTAAAATGCTTAAGCAGTAGTGCTAATTATCACACAGGGTATAGTTACTAATCGCTTACTAGATGACAGTTCATTTTTTAACACTTAGGGAACGAAGTGCATCGACGAAAATCGACAGAAAACGGCAGACCCTGACAGGTGCCACGTGATCGATCGATGTGGATGTCAAAAATGATCTTTAATGAAATCCATTCTTTCTTGGATTCATGTCAGTGAAAGATTATGTGATTCGTAAATCTAGGATATTGTGAGAATAGTGTCGAAAAAAGTGCAAAGAAAAAAAAGTTTGAAAGGTTATTTTGGCGGGAGTTGAATAAAAAAACGGAATCAAGATGGATTGGTTGCGGAGGAACGACAGTAAAGAGTCACCGGAAACTCCTAGCTCGGTGATATCGGAAGAGACCGACGATTGCTATTTCGAGGAGGATGCCTCCGTCGACGAAGGCATGGTACGTGTGTTGCTTCACGATTTTTAAAAGAAACGGATGCCATATACGCGTTTCGCGCGTCAGCACATAATCTACCGGGTGTTGATCGTAGAATTAATTCTTTTACTTGGATCTACGGTCGAATTTTGTTTGTTATCGTTTAAATTCAAAAGTACTGACGTTTAAAAACAAATTTTTATCGTAAATTTCACTATAAAGTGGAAAAGTGAATGTCTGCTTTTAAGTGATACGTCAAACTTGAACTCCGACCCTGTATACTCAAAAAGGCCATAAAGGCCACTGCCCGATAACTTAGAGATATCGATTTATTAGGAAAACGGAAGTTTCGTCATCACGAATGTTCTCGGAGGGAAATACCATTTTGAGCATTCGAATCCTGTCTCTTATATTACAGGAATTCAAATAAATAATATTAAATTTAATCTTTATTTTTTTTTATAATACAAATAAATTTGGCCCCTGCATTATGGACGTCTATATGATGTTCAAGGGACTATCAAAAGTATAGCGTGTAAAGCAATTTATTAAGAGCTGAAAGATATTTATTTAAAATATTCACTATTTACAGGTCATATACTCGTTTGAGGTTCTCTGGAGAATTAGACTACAGTAAAGCAACCATTTATACGTCTAGAGTATGGAAAATGAGAAATTTTGCGGATAAAGATTCCGAATTTATGGAGCTAAACTCCGATTATGAATTTTCTCTTTGCAAGAAGCCTTTATAGAATAATTTTTATATCGCTAGTGTATCATAATTCCACCTAAGGAGCAATTTAAATTCAAATTGTTCCACTTGATTCTAACGTAAATTGCGACGAAGCATAAACCTTGCAGAATGTTTTTTATTCGAGGTGATAAGTAAACAGTTCTTCTCAATGACCAATTTCCATTTTCAAATAGCGTAATTTCACCTATAGAGATTAACATTTTTTTATTTTGATAGTGAATTACTCCAGAAGGAATTACAGTAATTCTTGAAAAAATGGAGATTGATTTCACCTATGTCGTCCAAACATGTGTTTCCAACATATGCTCTTCGATTCATCGATCGGTTTGCTGAAAGTACCCTCGTTTTCCGGATTCACTTCCCTTTCGTTTAGTTTCCGCGATCCTAGCAGCTTTCGAAATCTCGGCCAAGCAAAGATCACTCGGGTAACTGGAATGCATTCGAGAAACCTCATCCCTGCTGCGTTTGTTAAAAGAAGAAAGGAGCGCGTGCCACTTCCCTCTTCCTTTCAGTTGCAACGTTGCTTTTGTTGGGGAAAAATCAACGATAATTCTCTCGCTGGATATGTTGAATAAACATAATTGAACTTGACATACGGGTGCATTAATCCCAACTGTATTGTGAATGAATTTGATGTTCTGATAATGACGAGGATTCGTGATACATGCTCTTGGGTGAACACCTATGTGAATTAATCAGCATCCACTGATCGTTTTTTTCCAGAGAAGTTTACGGTTCAATGACCTATAATCTAAATTAATAACATGCCGGCAATTTAGTTGATTTTGTGCATGACATTTCAATTTCGTAGAATGACATAATACTTAACAGGAACAGGGAGAGGATGGGGTATAACCCTAAAGGATTGCCAAGAAAATAAATTAATGTTACATGTTCTTAATTTAAGAAAAGTTACTGAAAGAATTCATGCAAATTTCTTGGTCAAGTTGAATTCATTGTTATTCCAGCCGCATAAAACGTCCAGGGATTCGGTTTGCGGTTTTGGCACCGGTGCTGTGAAATATCGGTACATGGCACCGACCTTACGGGACCGACATTATGTAGTTCATAAGTGGCTCCTTGAATTCGATGCCCTGGAGGGGAAAACTCCGATTTCGAGGGCATAAGTACGCGCGTGCCCGCATTCTTCCATATGCACGCATGCGGTTGTGCGTGTGGAAGCATTATTATTACCATTGGTCGGGGATATTTAGCACTGCTCGCTGTATTTGCTGTACAAATCGTTCGAGTACATGTTTTTACCACAATGGATACTGGTAATTTCGCAAAGTCGTATTCAAATAGAATCAATGCGAATCTTTATTTTCTTTACATATGAAAGTCTACATTGTAGTTTGATAATTTAAGACGGGAAGCATATTAAACCTGGATGAAGGGTCTGGAATCCACCCATTGTGCAATGGTGCTTTAGTCAGACAATTAATTATTCGAGTAAAAATGGTTTCATGTATTTGCATATACTGATTTTCAGCGAAAGTACGGTACATGGTTTTTTCAACAAACGAGCTGTGAATAATTAAAACACTGTAGCGTGAAATTATGCACGGCATGGTTGTTTGCGAAAAAAATTTCTTTGAGAGTCCTTATTAAAATTTACAACCGCGTGTCCGTCTCGTTGAAAACTTTCACGTCTGGAGCAGGCGAGTCGATGAATTATTCTTGAGCCGAAAAACAGAAACTGCATCTGAAAAGGAATATACGCGAGACGAGCAAACGAGCGAAGACGTCGAAAGGGGCCCTAAGTAAGCGAATCCACTGAAATATTCGTGTTAGTCGCGATGAGGGCGAGTCGGGTCGGATGCGATCCTCGATAAGAAGAGCTTCTGGAGGCTTCTTCTTCGAAAACGTGACAACGTCGCAGGCGCAAGTACGGTCCGTAGACCTGGTTACGATGATTCAACGAGCGCGACAGCTGGACTCGCATCGTGTACGGTTTCTCCGGGTCCCTTTGTCGAGACATTGAAACCTTGATGAACGCCACGCCTACTCCCTTTGCCCTCTCCTTTTGGCTTTTTAGCAATGCTACCTTATTAACATTTTTTTAAGTCGTAACACGTGTCTTTATTTGAGTGCAAAATTTTGCATGAAGGCAGAACTTCTGGTCCCAGCATACGTGGGTTGAGATAAATCTGAATAAGGTAATTTGTGATGAAACATGTTACTTATCGGGTAAAACGATTAAATTTTATTTCGATAATCTTCGGCGATGGGGTAATATGATTAGGTGGATCCAGCCATTAGTTCCTAACGTTCTGCTATCATTGGGATCATTTTTGGGAAGAAGTCTTCTTGTGCATCCTTGATAGCAGGCGTTTGCATGTCTCACCAATAAGAGTGGAATTGTTACCAATATCCATATTGGTATCTCTTTAATGACGAAGAATTGTTCCTTCAAACCTTATAATCCTTGGAGAGCTAGATACTTCATAAGTTTTCCCGAAATGAATATTCCTAACAATACTTTACCACCATTCCAACAGAATTTAAAACCGCGACTGATGAATGTATAATTCAGAACTTACTCTAAAGGCATGCTTTCTTGTTGAAGCATCATTAAATTTTGATGGACCACCTTTGAATCAACTCAAAAGTTCAATTAATCACTTGACTTAGAGGCACATGCCCTTTATCACAGTTTTCGTCATACTTTTGTAGAATGCTTTACCATATAGACTATATATACTTGAGCCTGCTATTATTATAGGAAATATCCGTCTGCTGAAAAAACTATGTAAATTTATCGTACATAGATTGTCATCATCAAACGCATATATATGTAATTTGCATAGCGATGCGTATTTTTCAAAGTCACCCGGCAAGCGGACATGAAATACTATAAGTACGTATGGAAATTTATGTATGCTCATTGCATACGTTGAATTATGCTCGCGAGTTTGTTTAATAAACAAGAATTCGCCTATAAATCAACACTCCCCAATCGTACATTCTCACTGGACTCCGCACCCATATATTCCCTATATCGATATAGCACTTATAATATTGATTGAATATCCGTAAATACTTCATCGCCATGTACCTTCTTCTCTTCCCTCATGGATGTAAACTAATAAATAACACCACACCATCGCGTTCAACTGCAATTTTGCGGCCAATAACTCGCCCACCGTCCACGTTCGCTTTCGCTTGGGATCTTGGCGGGTAGGGAGATGTAGGGTGGAATATTCGAATACCAGGATGTTTCCCATAGTCAAAGTTCCCGAAGCATGCGTCAGCGTCACGCAAGGGCGCACCAATATTGGAACACACCATCGTCATCTCCTTGCGTGGCGGTCCCTTTTCCGGAAGCCACGTAATGGGGGAGCCTAAAGAAGCGAAAAGTCTGAGAGCATTAAAGACTCGGTCGAACGGGATGCCAGAAGAAGCGAAATTGCCGAGAGGAAGAAGATGGCGCATATTATCACAAGGAAGGAAAGAAATGGATAAAAGGAGATGGTGAACTGCAGATAGCAAGTCGGCAGGCGGGAAGGGACAAAGAAGGAACTATAAGAGAAGGAGATAATGCCGATATATTAAGGTCAGGTGGAAAGGAAGAAATTTCGCGATAGCACCAAAAGAGAAAAATACTTAATAGGACATAAAAGAAATCAGAGAAATGCATTTTACAAATTAAAACAAAATGAAAAAAAAAACAAGGAAATGGGTACCACTTATGTCAATAGACGTTAAAAAAAGAAAATGAAAAACAAGAAGTAAATGGAAAGAAAGTACGATGAGTTTTGGAGATAAGATATGTCAGAGTGAAAATATAGACTTAAGGAGATTGATACATGAAAGGAAAGATATGAGTGACAGCGAGAGATACAGAATGCAAAGAGGATTTCTCGAAGAGGTATCAAACCCATAAAATAACACCGTCCTAACGATGACCTAAAATGTATATTTCTTCTAATATTCTAATAGTATTTCTTGGCGTCATATTCTTCAACAGAGATTGGATACTTAAGTTTGTTTCACATTTTATTTTGTTACCTTATCCTGCTCGTAATTCCAAGATTAAAAATCATGTTTCCCAATCTTCAATTAAGTTTACTAATAGTAAGTACTGGTCGACTCACGATCTAAACCTTATAGTGTCTGTATCTTGAGATCAAATCGTATGTTTAATCTTGAAATGACCGAGTTAGGCGCCAATTTTATTACAGTGAATAAAGCTATGTAGTCACGAGTCTAATTTCTTGCGTTAGTATAATATTAACGCCCATAATAAGCTGAGGAGTGTCGGTTCAAATTTATAGCCAGTTTCGTAAATAGGAGAAGAACAGGACTGGACAACAGGATCGGGGTCGGAACACACGGGTCGTTTGTCCACATCTATGAATAAGTGATGGAAAGGGCCAATATCCACCACCATCGTATAGCTGTGCCAACATATTTATAAGCAGTGAGTAATCCAAGTAGGGTAGAGGGAATGCGTAGGCATGAAAAATAAAAGAAGGTCAACGTGAACAGGACGTAAGAACGTGAGGCGAGAAAAATGCATCAAGGAAAAAGGGAAATCTATAATTCTCTAGAGCTGTAGTCTCAAGTAGCTGCGGAAAGTCAAAGTAATGTAAGGGCACCGACGTAGTTTGCGGATGTATTGCGCAGGACCAGGAAATATAAGAAAGTAGCCTAAGGAGAGTGCGAGTGAAACAAACAAAAATAAAAAGAAATGTAATTTCAATCAGAGAGATGTCTGTCTGGGCCGAAAAAGGGGAAACTGCAGACTACCCTACGTATCTCCATACCACGCGGACGTCTCGCAGTAGGGGAAAGCATGAGTCATAGCTAGCCACCCCTATGTCTGGGGGTTGCTGCCTCGTGCCGGGATTCTCGCTATACCCTATACGACCTGCCTAAATCTCCGGGCAAAGACCCTCCGTAGATCCCGAAAAAATATTGAGTGTTATCATAATTCGACGTGTCACCCTCCAACCTCCTCCTCCTCCACCTCCTCCTCGTAAATCTACGTCGTGAAAGTTCGATTCAGGTGCAGTGAGGTCTCGAATGACCCGACACCACGCCTCGTTCTTTCCAGTGAATAGAGCTGAAGGGAAAGGCATATATTTTGGACTAAGATTCAATGTGGATTTTGAGGTTACAATAGGGATAGCGTGACACGAAGAAGTGGGCTCCTGTAGATTTACCAATGATTGATCACTGACGTACTTTTCCTGTTTGTGTATATTGCTTGGAAAAAAAAAGTTTGTTACAATAAAAAATTTACTGAATTTATACCGAAAGTGTGAAGTGTGTGACACATAGCAAACTTCATCAACTTTATTTTTAAACTACTATTGATATGAACAGGAAAATAATACCAATTTTTCCGCATGTTTTCATATAAAAATGGCGTATGCTCGATTTATATTGGTAGCATTTTTTGAAGCGGTAGATTGAGAATGTAGAATTTTATTAAGAAATGTTACACTGGAAAATTGATAAAAAATGCTTTTAACTATGGTGACGTGGACTGGTTATTAAACCGTGAAATACCATTAAAGGACAGGACATTTCGATGTTTGAAAATAAAACCAGGTATTCCCGTTTAAAATTGAAGTTTGATTCCATTTAATGCAAGAATTGTTCTCCAAAGTGTTCCTATTCAGATATTGTCATATTAGAAAATATTTTTCATTGAACGAATTTGTTCTAGGAAAAGTTCTTTTTTTGGTATTACACCGTGGCACAAAATGAATACCTTTAAATTAAAATAACCTTATATGGGCTGTACTGAGAAAGAATGGAGATGATATGACCATTTTCATAAACGAAGACGTTTCACGAGTCACTGGTAGAAAGGTGTTACTGAATTGACATCTGGAGAATGACGACACCTTTTTAAATTACCAAAATACTGCCGTTAAATTGAAATGCTTTTTAATTGATACTAATGGAAAATCATTACTATTTTATACAACAAAACAAATAATTATGTGTTGAAGGAAGGATATAAAAATTTGTGATTGGAGGAGGAGCAAGTGAAAGTTACAAATATTTATCGAATCCAAAGAAGAATTCCTATTTATGGCATTCGAGAGAGTAGCTTAAACTTCGAATTAATAAATACTTTGAATGGATTTCAATTTAAATATTTATATCGAAGTGAAAAGCGTCATTGAAAATTCCATCAGTCTTTCAAATATTTCGAGCACGTGTCGCCATAATTTATATCGTATCCGTTGTATTACATATAGTAAGATGATACTTATCTGTTCCGAAATGAATTTCATTCATGTTAGACATGTTACGTAATTAATTTCCATTGTTCTTCGAAAGCCTTCTGTAACTTGACCTAACCTAACCTTAGTATCTTCTTTCTATATTAATTGTATCGTATCGTAACGACATTTTCTCCACACTGCCTTTTCGTCTACTTCCGAAAGTCATAGAATTATCGACCTTGACAAGGGTCGATGACGTAAATGGTTCAGGGAGGAAGAAATCCTTGTTTCTTATCTGAGAGTCTGCATTTATATCAAGATCAATATCTTCCTCTGTCTATCGAAGTTGAGGAGGCTGGGAAGTAGTTCGATGATCGTTATAGCTGTTATTATTGGGGTATGCCGTTTATCGCAGATACAATTTCTTTATTGAATAGAATGGAAGAAAGGAATAGAAGTGGTGCTATAAACGCGTGTATCTGACATCTTGGCAATAAAATAGTTGTTCCGTTTCGGTTCATGGATAATGGAGGAACTTTTATAATCGTTTGATACACATAACTGTGAAACGTACGTGACTGGAAGATCTTTCTATTAACATTTATTATAAAGAGAGCATTAATTTTTAATATTTTGATGTTGGTCAGTAGAGATGGGAAATTTAATTCTTACCATATTTTAATTTACGTTTAATAAAAAAGTTCTTCTCACTTATTTAAACGTGATTTTTAATGGGATTTTTACAAAGAGAAAGCGATGTATCAATAAATAAAATTTGCGTAGTAAATTAGCGTAGTATTTTCTTCAGAGAGTACTTCCGTACTTGGACATCTTTGATTGCATACATTGCCAGAATACCTTTGTTTGATTCATTTGATCTACTTTATTATACATTATAACCGCGCAATGCAAGTGCACTACTACTGATATATTAGTTGATGTATTTGAATTATTTCGGGTAAATATTTGCCTCCGCATGAGTTGTTCAATTCAACAAACGATTAGTAACAGATTTACTGTTATGAAATATCACATTCAAATGCAAATAAAAACCTCTAAAAATGCACTTGTATCATACGACTTGACGCGCTCAAAATGTTCTACATTCATTTGTTATTTTATTCGTTAGCTCGTAAATTCGGCAATCAATTACAGGATACGTGCAAAATTAACGAGCAACAGCATGAAAGGGCGGCTAATCAATAACAAGCGGTGCTTAAATTAATATCGCATTAAACCACAGACGCGAACGGCCCCGACCGGTTTCAAATTATTTAAATTTCCAATACGCGAACCACCATTCGTGCAGATATTTAATTTAAATTAAAGTAAATAATGATTTCCTTTAATCCGGCACCCTTGGGAAGAATAACAATGAAGAGTCGCCGAGCTCTGACTAACGAGGTGAAATTTTTTTTTAATAAACGAGGATACTAATGTTTTAATTACTTTTAATTGGCGGACGCGTTAGGTACTATATTACTTTTATCGTCCTGACGATTCTCGCGAGCGCGAGACCGGTGCTGAATTTCAACAGCGTCTTGGAGTGAGGAAACGCCCCCAGCCTGGCGCCAAGCAATAATAAGCCTTCTCGCCCACGCAGCTCTATGCGCCATCTTTCTGTGCGAATGGTCCCGCAGAACGATTTAGCGATCGTCAGGCAACTGGTGAGAAAATGCCTTTGCGTCCGACAACTCGATCTTGGATCATCAATCGTCGTTATACCCAGAGATTTTCAAATGCATGGTGGTGCTTTGTCCAGTTATGATGCTGTTGACATGTGGTTTTACCGACTGCAAACAAATAAATTGTCCATACTAAGAAATATACTGATTGAAGTTGAAATTTACTCCCTAATACTCTTGCAGTGAAATGATTAAGTGAAATCTCATTTTGTTTTCAGTCAATATTTAGTGAGAGCGAGTCGATTTTCATTGCAAAATGAATAGCATTTAACTAAATGTTTGGACATTCAGAGAAGAATTGCCGATTTTTCAATCCGTCGAGAACGATTTCTCCCTTCAAAAAATGTATGGATTATTGACATTATTTTCAAAATATTTTTCCATTGATGGTTTAAAGTAATTATAATTGTATTTTCTGCAAAATCACAAATAAAATTTCCAGTATTTTTTTTTCCAACATCCACGTCGATCTCGCTGTTCCGCCAACGGTAGCTTGTCTCGAGGGGAAGCAGCAGGGTGTACTAACGACCTGCCGTCATCACGCTTGTGACAACCGAATTACACTCATTATTTTTTCCGCACGCCCACACATTCTGCAGGATCGCGGAACGGGCATCTACCCGTGTTCGTTACTAGCATCTAGAAAACGGACGTCTGCCAAATTCACACGCATAGGGTGCTCTTCCTCCAGATCGATTTGTCAAGCTTGCATTCATATATCACCGATTTTCGTCTCGTCGAATATTGATATGTCATTTGTGTTCTATATCTGTAACTCATATCTCATACTGAAGCTACTACTATCATTCCTAAAATACTCAACTAATATTGTTAGGGTGCACTATAATGCATTCGGTACAAACATGTGGGAATATCCTCCAGAGCTCCAGATGATGACCAAATATCTGCTTCTATCATGCTCTTAATTTCCTCGATATGTGCTCAAGGATGCACTGATGATACCTATGGTAAACTAGCTAGTCCTAACCTAGATAGTATAATGTCGGGAGGATGTCCTTACGAGCTCTTCAAGACGATAAAAAGTCCGATTTTACTGTCTTGTTAACTTCCTCAATGTGTCCTCGGAGATTAACAGGTCGATAAAAACGGACATTTTGACTTCCTGATGAGTAGTTAGGGAAGGAAGGATGTTACATGACCAAGAGTGTATGTATTACATTTTGATTCTTTTTGGGGCTTTATTGGTAAAAAATATTAAAATTCGTAAATGGCTTTTGCCCCACAAGGATTCTTAAAATTGTCGATAGAATCCTCGACAATGCGGTCCTGTAACGTCCATGACTAAGAGGAATTAATCAAATTATGTTGATGTTTTCTTCAGTACAGAATTTAATCGTTCACGTCTTTACACTTCAGTTAGTACGATTTATTGTATTAAAGTTGAGTTTAGTTGCAGCATGTTACTAAACAAGATTAGCAGGGTATACTGCGTCTCTTCTCTCCATGTATAGTAAGTAAAGTAGATTCGACGAATATTAGCTCCCAATGTAGAATTAAAAAAGGATTTGGCGGTTACATGCAGAATTATTGAAGATGGAATCAACTAGTTTGGTTTCTCCCCCTATAGAACAATCTTGATTCGATTGCCAAACGAGTTTGGTTGGAAATTCTAGTTACATCTGCTTCTTGTCCTAAATCGTCCTGTTTTCTTATAGTTAACCGCTAAATTGTTTGGATATCACAATCCAACCGATTGTCTTCGATAACTAAAGTTGTTTTGTACATAAGACTGGTTTCCACAACAAATCATGTAGCTCTGTCAGGAAAGGAAATTTATTGATTTCTGTGTAAACACGGAAAAAGGATTTATACTCTAAAATCATTATTTAGTATCAAGGATATTTCTCGTAAGAGATTTTTACATTTTCAGAGTATACTTCCTCCCCCTCCTCCTTATGGTTGTATGATGATTTTTCCAAAAGGGAATCAAAACATCACAAAGTGATTTAATTCGCGTTCAAAGTAAGCACAATGATATTGGAATTCCTTTGAGACCGCGGGCCATATGTCCTGAACCACAATTAAACAATGTCGAAATTTGATCATATTACCCTTTTCTCGGATCTCTCTCCGGGTTCCCTGTGTATGACGTATACGCACGATGACATTACATACATATCGCAAACGATCAAATTAGCGATATTAAAAGAAAGGGTGGATCCCCTAATGAACTAAGCATCCGCCTAAGCGCCGAATTACAGACGCGAGCATATTCCCCGTCTTGCTTGATCCCTATTCCCGATTATATTGTCCCTTGCCTTTTGAGCGAAACACGCGCACTTCGCTAACTCATCACGTACAGGCAGTAATGGCCTAGGCCCATGGTAGCTACCACTTACGACTACGTCTCCTCCGCGTGTTTGCAGCTCTTTTAGTCCTTTGTACTTACGAGTTCTCTTTGCACACCCTTCTCATCTGGAACGCCGCAGGATGGTAGATAAAGCTGTTTTTACTGTTTTTGACGTTTCTTCTCGTATACTGTACAAATCTGGATACTGTTGCGTGCAAGAGATTTGCGAGTCAAAGTTTATTGAAATTTTTCATTTTATCCGGATTAAGTTCTTATATATTTTACTTCTCAGAAGACAGATAAGAAAATTGAAATTAGAAATATAGCTGAACCAAAAAGGAGCATTACTTGATTAGTTTTATCACTGGTAAGTAAGTATAGTATGAACTTCTTTGTCAGTTAATTACCATCTCCTGTTTAAAGAAAAATGTCACTATTCAAACCGTTTTAAAGAACGACTTAAAAAGAAGGGTCTTTATATTTACATCTACAATGTTTATATATTTGTCAATTCCCTAATGCTCCGCAGATGTAACACACTAGTGGTTATACCTTCTCCAACCCTTAATCGCTCTTCAGCACTTTTTGCTGTAGCTTTGAGCTTAGTCCAGTGATGCAACATTGATCACCTTGTTAATCATTGAAAATCTTCTGTCTTTCTTGAGGCTCTTCAAATTTGGGACGAGGAAAAAGTCAGTAGTCGTAAATCCAGTACAAATGCTGGATTAATTAAGTTTGCTTGTGATGTTGTTGTTGTTGGACATATCGCTGAAAACCACCGTTTATAAGGAGATCCACTATTGTAATGAGAAGGCCATGAATTGCTTTCCTGTGATTCTGTCGTTTTCCCAGGAATTACGTTTAGTTACACTGTCATTAATATTACCTTCTAAGTTTCTAATCGAGCAGACTAAAGCAGTCCATCAGTACGGTCCATCAGATTTCGTGGTATATTAGATAATTATTCCAACTAAATAACTCTTTATAACTAGGTATTGCAAAAACGGGAAAATCGATTTTTCTAGTTCTTGCGTCCTATAAGCCCTCGAAGTAAAAATGAACCCTTCTATTTTTCAGTTCGGTCACGTGCTGAGCGAGGCAATTTCGCAACTAATGAGTCTTTTCTAGAGACGCGTCGGGCCAGAAAAGTTGGTCGGATTTGGGGTTTAGAGCTAGCGGAATCTAATCCGCAGATGTCCCGCAGCTGTCGCGCGATTCGCCGTCCTATTCGACCGACGATTGGTCGCTTCCGGTTCGCTTTTGCTCGTGTCGTTTCGCGTCTGCATTGCATATCTATATACATAACATGTATGGAGGAACTATCCTATTCCATCGACGAGTTGCAGCTGCCGACACGGCGCGAATGTTCGCTCGGACTTAGAGGACAATAAAGAAACGGGCATTCGCAGTTTGCTATACGGAAAAGGGGAAAAGATAGGCGGAAAGAGTGGACAATCCAAGCTGTGGCATTGTGTGTTGAGGTGTATAAAGAAAAGCTAAAACCTATTTATTGAATATTGTATGAGGTACAGCGAACAATGTGTGCTCGTGCAAAGTTTTATTTTTATCTTACTTTGTATTTGTTAACCTTTAGCTTCAGAGCTTTAACAAATTTTCACATTTTTTTTGCCAACATTGTAGCGTAGTATATTTTACAACAGGTTTTTAAATAGAATGTACTATTTTTTGTACAAAAATCTCGTGTTCAACAATATATTTATTTTGTTGTAAATTATGAGATATCATTTATTACTGCAAGAAATGCTAGTCCACTTTCAAAAACTCATCGTCCATATTACATCAGACGTTTTCAGTTTCTAAAATCTGCCTTCATATTTGTAATCTAAGGCCCCACAAATCATCCAAGTACAGTAGAGTCCCGGTATATTTGCACGCTCGGTTCCTCGCTTTCCCCTCCCGTTTCCTTATATTTATCAAAAGAAGGGAAGCGCCGCTTCGCCCACTCGCCTCAATCGCGTTACGTTTGTGACGTCACTGTCCTGAGGCCCCAGCGCGCAAAGTGGGGGAAAAAGAGAGCGGCGACAAACAAATATAACGAGACGGAATGAGGCCAATATGCTGGGACGTAAATATAGCGAGACGCAAATATACCGAAACTCTACTGTATCATGTTCCATAAGTGCTAATCTCTTTTTAAATCTCCACCCGCTATATTTACAGCCTCGAATGTTTTTCAAAATAATATACTCTAGTTTCAACCCTTCTTTAATGAACTGTTTATTAATTATGTTACTTTTCAATGTTCAATTACGTTATTTTTGAAAGGGACCCAATATTGAATTTTGAAAATCATCCAACTGCTTTTAAAATTACACGAATGCACTAGTTTTTCCAGCCACAAATTTGTCTACGGATGATTTAGTGTTAAAACATAAGAAAATTTATTTCAAAAACGAATACAACTTTTCTTCCCCTAGGCACCAAATGCAATCGGTTCAATATAAAGAAAGCTATATTTAAAGAAATTAACAAGGAGAGATTTTTTACTTCAATATTACGAATATACAAATTACTAAAACAATGTTATTATCTCTCACAGAATATTTTGGATTATTTTTTAAATAATCAAATTCAATTATTTCAATTGGTTATAACATTTTCTTTTGGAACTGCGATTCAAATGTTTCAATTTTTGTCTAGTTTATTTAAGTACTATGTTTCATATAGTGCATCCGAATAGCTAAAAAATTTGAGTGAATATTTAGTAAATTTTCTTAATTATTATTGTTTTTTAATTAACTAAGAACGGGCGTAAACTGTTTAGCTAGCGTAGTAAATTTATTGATATCTTTTTCATTTAATTTGTATTTTCGGTGGACGAAATATTGATTTAAATATACAGGTTTCTATTCAGTTTTGTCGGTTGTTGAGTTGACTAACCCCGAGTTAGTCCTCAAGAATAACGAGATTTCACACGGCGTTTTAATAGAAAATTCTCAAACCTAATACCGGTTAAAAAACGACGGGACATGATACAATAGCCTTTAGTTAATATTAGATTAAAAAAACATCAAGAAGTTAAATTCGAATTCTATACTGTTTAATGCTGGCACCCGCTTTAGATATTTCCAATAATCGAACATTCCACAATGAATTATTTTTTATTTCATTAATGCAGGAAGGTGAACAAATGGGACAAACTGGTGGGGTTTAATAGAATTTTATATTTTTATTTTTGGCACGTATCTGTGTATTAGATTAGTTATCGTGTTTTAGTAAGTAATAACTTTCTATTACTAATATTAAAGAATTATGAAATCGGTATTGAGTTATTTATTCGTTTATTGTGGTTTTACAGTTTATTTAAATATTTTCGCATTTTAATACAATTAGCACTCTCTTAAAGTGAGATCTCATCTCTTTAGATGATTGTTGTGATAGATTTTCTATCAGTTTTATGTCGCTTTTGAGTTTTAATTAATATTTCATTAGCAGTTCAAAACAGTTAATTAACATTTAAAAACTGTACATTAGAAAGAATTTGGAACCAATTGTTGCAATTAGACTAATAAATTTATAAATGAATTTTGAGTTATAATTATAAAAAATAAAAATTGTATTTTAATAAATAATCCGTACTTACACATATACATTGAAAAAATAATTAGATTTAAAACTGAAGACGTGAAAAAAAGATAGGAATAAAAATGATAAGACTGAAACACCTAACTAGCCCCATAAAAGCTTGAAAGAAACAAAAGATTAGAGCCGGAAAAGGAAAAACGTACGTATAATTACAAATAAGTAATCAGCACAGAAACGAGTGCAAAGAAGACAGAACAAGGAAAGGAACTTACCTAGGGAAATAATGCGAGGGTGGCTAAAAAGCGTTTGCCTATTTATCCGGTACTTTGAACTGTCCGGACACGTGATTATCCGGACACTCGGCTTTGAGTGGAAGCCGTATGTAATGTGTAGGATCTACAACATTGGAGAGTAACTCTCGTAAATCGTGATCTATGTTGTACTACTTAAGCCTTCAGAGACATGCTTTTCCTTTTAAACACAAGGTTATTGACATTCCAAGAAAATCTAGAATAATTTAGAGTAAAGTTTCCTTTGTTTCGATCAATTCCAGAATGTATTCTTTACACGAACTGAGATTATTGTGTAAATTAAAATATTGCCGGGTTAATAATGGCCAAAACCACTTGTAGCGCAAAAATATCATCATCATGCATTTATTTTTAGAGACATGTACTACAAAACCAGTTTAAACCGTAGTTATATCTTCTTAAAGTACATACATTCAACACCACTCAGCAACTATGTTACGCAGTTAAGTAATAAATGACCGTCGAAAATAGATAATTTCGGACCAAGGGCGTAAAATGAACTTTTACACACCCAAGCGAACCACCTTCTAGACGAACTTCGAAATCGCCCTGAGGGTATCGTATGATAGGTTTCAGGGGGTTGAAGTTGACGACTGTCATTAGAACAAAATTGTTCATCATAGTGAATATAAAATTAGACGTCTTCATTTACTAATCTAAACGCAACAATTGCATATTATAGTTTAGCGATGTTTAGAATTGAAAGTAAATTAGACATTTTTCATGATTACTAAAAAAATTATTAATAATCGAGTCAGTGATCCATTTTTCCCCTTACACTTAATAAACTTTAAATAATTCAGATTCAGAGAGTAATAATCACTAACATGCGTTTTTGACATATGAAAAACACGTGTTTTTCAAAAATATAAAAAACGACAATATTCGGCCACTTGAAGCAAATTGTTATGGATCTCTCTTCAAAATATCCCTTCAATACATCATAATTAACTATCTCTTCAGTACCTCATGATTTTATTAACTCGCTATACCTAAAATGTAAAATAATCATTAATTATCCAATATATTTGTCTTTTTTAAACATTATTTAATCTTGCTTGAAAGTGAAATAAACTACATTTCAGTGTATTCATAATTTAAGAGATGCAAGTCTTCATATTTTAGAAAGCCTAATCAATAATGCTTATCTAGGTGCCAAGATGGAACAAAAATACAATAGTTTTAAAATCGTTTAACAATATACGCCATTTTTTATACGAAAATTTTACTGTGGATAAAAATTAACCAATTTCATGAAAACTTGGTAAGACATATGTTATTTAGTAATACCATGTCTATTTAGGTCAAATGCCTAGTTAATTATCTTTGCACAAAAAATACCGGCATACTATTCAATACTAATCGCTTTTACCCCTGGTCATGCAGTCATCCTCTTTGACAGTAATTATAAAATCGAGTTTCCGTAAGGTCAATGTAACATAACCTACAAAAACATGGGGAACTGTATGCGACACTCACGCAACCCCTTTACTTTTGAATTAAAACCGACTTTCCGGACACGCATCATATGGAACGGAAGTACTCGCCCTCTCGAAAGCTCATGCGTTTGCTAATGCAGAGATGCAGATAAGACTTCTTGTTTTAGGACGATAAGTCCTAACGAGCGACGTATGGGTTATAATCCGAACCGTCTGCATCGTTTTACATTGCTTGGACTTAATCGTGATCTATGACGCGACTGAAAAGGATCGGCTAGCGGATGGGTTTTTGAATTATGACGGATCACGGTGGAACCATATGGCTTCTTTTTAATTCTATTAAAAAGTCTATTATGTTTTAAGCATAGAGCGGGACGTGTCTTTCATTCTTTCCAGAACTTCATCAAATGCTATTGTTTGGTGCTCATTTGAAAGGAGGTGTGCAACGACTTCATTTAAGATTTGAATTTAATGACTTTTTTAATTTACGTCGACTTTGAAGTTAGGGTGAAGAATAAACAGATTTTTATCAAATTTAGTATACTTCTTCAAAAATGTAAATTGGTATGTAAAAATGGTATGTATATTAAAATTGAAGCTATAGGATAAGATTGTGTTTAGTTTACTATTAATTTAAAGGATATTTATGACAAAAGTTATAAATAATATCATTTTTTCTGCACTTTAATAAAATACACGGAAATACGTGAGAAACAGATATTAGTGATGATTATTAAAAGAAAAATTCAATATGTACTTCTAAAGAAAATAGCATTTAGTAAATAGAAATAATAGTTATTTTTGTATCCAAGGCGTAAAATGGAGTTTTACGCCTCGATTTGCGGGTCTAAAATGCCAATTTCACACCTCCGGGGGCGTCAAATTTATATTATGCCGCAGAAGGCGTGAAATAGGCGTTTTACGCCCGCGAATGAAGGCGTAAAATGACCATTTCACGTCTACTGCATCAAAGAATTATTAATATTCTAGTTTTTGATTATTCATTATATTTCATTATTGCTTTACAATCAATAGTCATTACGCAACAATTGGCAACGATTTAAGTCAATAGATCATTTATTGTGCTTCCTTAATGTGAAAACATTGTTTTGAACAATGCACTCCCTCCATATCAGTCAATTTTAAAACTGTATCTAGGTTCATGAGGTAACTGTGATAATAGAAGAATTTTTATTAGACTTGTTTCAAAATAATTAAGAATCTATAACATTAACATATGGAACATAAATAGATGAAAATCGAATTTACGGTTACACCATTATTATAGGAAATATACTTTTATGAAAATATAAGAATAATATGAAAGCCGCAAAATTAAAAGTTACTAATGAAAGTAAAAATATTCTGATGAATTTCTTAAATTCGAGTGCGCAAAATTGTTCGAGGGCTTACTTATTAATAAAGATACGTATTTATTAAAACGTAAAACTGAAGACGTTCAGATTTCAATCGGGATAGCAATTATAAATCTCGAGGATACATAAATTAGGCAAATTTATCACATTAGCAAGCACAATGGCCTACGATACAATCTGCGTGCTGCTAATAATGGCACATTAGTAACTTTAATAAATTCGTAGTCGACTGAAATGAATAAAATTCAGTTTTTAATTCTGTGAAATAAAATGCTATGTTGCCGTGATAAATATGAATCTTGTACAGCAATTATGAATTCATTTTACTTCAAAGGTAGTAAAAATATCTGCAGCATCAAAACTTGAGCGGAGAAATTAACGAGGAAAAGCACAAAGCAAACAGGTGCAAAGAAAATGTTTATTGTCATACCCACACAAACGTGGCAAAAAGATAAGAAAAAAATTAAAAGCTGAGTGCGGTATGTCGATCGTATTATTTATGAAATTTATTTTCTATGTATTAAAAAGGGACTTTCATTAAGTTTATTATGTCAACAGATATTTAAAATAATTATTTATAAACGATATATGTGTAATAAAAATTAGAAACATAATATGATTTTAAGAATGGTTATACATTTACTTTCCTTATATTGCTATTTTATGTATTGTATTAATATTTAATTTGCTTATGTTATATTGTGTCCATTCATTAGTAGGAGTGACGAGTTATTTTTTATAATAACCTTTCTATGAGTAGAATTCTGATTCACCTATTTGATTTTATAAATAAAACATTTTGTAAACCAATTCGATTCTATGCTTGGTTTACTTATTCCTATTTTTGTTATTCGTTCTCCTGACTTCTGATATTGACAATCTCTGTGACAATGATCAGTCAAATTTTTTTCTTCCTCAACACATAATTATTTTAAAAGTTCGTTTACAAAAATGTAGTGGTTCATTTAAAATACCTTTATATACAACTTTTTTTTACCAACAAATGTTTCTTTTAATTTTATTAACAAAAATCTGAAAATGTCATATGAAGCGCAATGAATTTGTTAATAAAGCGAATAAGTCATATACATTTTTATTTTATATTTAATTTAATTGAAGATAATACATAACACATTAAATTTCGTTTAGGTCTTATATGGTGAAATTATTATATACTACGATAGTAAATATAGTCTTTTGTACCATGATTGAGTATGTAAATTCCGTATGTTAGAGAATAATAGATTCATTCTTAATAGAAATGGAGGCGTTACTCTTCAAACATAATTCATTCGATTTATATGGTAACTTTCTTAAATTTGCTTTCTAATGTATTTATGAGAACAGAAAAACATATACACTCCGAAATATAAATCAATTTTTAATATGCTTGTTCTAAGCAAAACCGTTTTGGTTATCCATGGTACTTGATATTATATTCCTCAACATCTTTCACATAACTTAAATTAGATTTATTTCTTAGAATTTAGTTTCGATTTAGGTTGATGTATTGTGTTATTTTATTTTGATGTTTAATTTCTATTTTTAGTCTTCTATCAACATCATTTCTTTGTTCGTCATAATATATTTTAACGTTTTTGATGGTTTTGATATGGAATGTGTTTTTTACATAATTTAACATTTTTATAGCATTATAATAGTATTCTCAATTTAAAATAATTTTCTGACTTATTACCTATATTTAGTAAGAGTACTATTTTAATAGCCCTTATACATGCTGATCTTATTTCAGGTCTAATTGTTTTCCTTAAGTTCATTCCATTTTTAATAAGAAACTTTATTTATAGTTATATTTGTAATTTTTTATGTTTGTGTTACAGCCATTAAGAAAAGACAAATTTATATTCATATTAAATTGATATTAAACAACTAGTTTTGACGTTTAAAAACTTTTAACAAAGATTTTTTTTCTTTAAATTCTCTACTTTGTTATGTTTCTAAGCTATTTTTATTTACTTTTTTTCATTATAAGTGCTGATTAGTACCATTCTAATTTTTTTATCTATAATGAAGCAAAGGGTGCTTAAGCAAGATTTTATTTGCGATTTTTCAACCGATAATTTTGGCATGAAATGTTGACTACACTTTAGCATTTTATAGGTATAATATACTTCATATTTTCTATTATAGTCATCCACATTACAAAAATCCTTTTGGTACAAGACAAACCGTATAGAAATTTCTGAATTGCAGTAAACTTTACAAACAAATTTTTTGGTCACTATTCAAATAATGTACTAATTCAAAATATGATACTAGTGTACGAGTTTCGAATTTCTTTTAATCATGTATTTGAAATATTGATCTTGGTCTCGTAGTACATATTTTTTTTTATATTTATTATTTAACGGGCGGAATCGCCTTTTTACTTATTGTAATATTTGCAAGAGCTGCAGATCGACTCAAAAAGATGGCATTATACTTTACATTTGTGTATGAAATGTAGGAACTGCAGAAACCTACACCAAGTACAACAGCGGTCATGAGTAGATTTCCGCCTCATTGTTCAATTATTGTTTGTGACCGTTAAATAGAAATTAATGTTACACGTATATATGACTACTTTTAATAAATTGTTTTGCGCAATTTGAAACAATCATCTTCTAAGACCAAAACCAGACCATCTTGGAATAGGTGATAGTCATGGTGGCCGTGTAGTTCAGGATTCACGATACCAAAACAAGACAATATATTGTGGAGTAATGAATTGATATCGACATTACCAAGAAAACGACAATCTTGTCTTGGTATCGTATGGTATTATCTTGGTGTTGTCAAGAAAATATTTTTTATTAATAAAATGCAATTTTCTCCGATTTATAATCCACACTAAAAGAAGAGTTTATTGGCTGGAACCAGATTTTGTTAAAGTTTTGTTAATATTGCCTGAACCCCGGTTATCGTATCTAAATAAGTTTTATTAGAAGATATACTTTTCTGTAATCAAACCCGTCTGATTTACGGATTATCATGTTCTGTGAGCAGTATGTTGACTCATCATGAAGGCGGGTGAAAAGCGAATCTTCGAAATAACAGATCATTTAAGTATACAGTTTTAATTTGATATTGCCATTGAACACATTATAAAATTAAAATCTAGGTAATGATACACTGCAATGCCATCCTTACCGAAATGTTTGATTATCATAAGCAAAAATCACTTCCGTTGAAACTTCCAGTCAGAAGAGAGTCCAAAATGAACTTCTAGTTTGAAATTGTGACGAAATAAATGTTTAAGTGAAATTTCTCTGCGCAATACCCTCTACAATCCCAGACAATCCTGTTTAATTGTCCGATCAAGGCAAAGTCTCGACGATATTGGCCAAGAACAATAGATCTTATATATTCCTTTTACTCCTCTCCCATCTTCCGCCTATGCTCCTTTTCTTCCTACAATAGACAGGGTGAACGTCAAAGGCGAACAATACAAAGCGTTATTTCGCCGACGACGCCAAGTGATTTAGAATTTGTAAACCTTGGTTACCCTGGTGCCTACATCAGGGAACCGTCAGGGACGATGTTGCACGGGTGTGGGCGGCGGACTTGCGTTTCATGTTCTCTCAAACATATATAAGTCTCCACAATGACTTACACAAATACCCCCTTCCCCCTCTCTCGCCCATGCATATATATATGTCTACGAAGACACCAAGCAAAAAGGGCGTACTAAGAAGAAAAAAAAGGAGCCACACCTCAAAAAGTTATAACGTTGCCTGTAAATCGTATAGAGACGCAAAGTCGCGACTGTAGGCGTTTAAGCCCTTCGAAAAGCATGATCCGTCAAAAAAATATGGCGTTCGGTACCAATTGGAAGGTGTGTTTATTTTTACACTCCAGACTCCCATATAGGAAAACACGGAGAGAGTCGCGTGATTTATTTAAACCGTAAAATCGTGTTTGGTTAGTTCCGTCGCTTCGATAAGCGGTGATGAATTTCTGTGTTTTATCGACGAAAGTCAGACCTGGATGAGCTTTGTAAATTTGATTATCGGTACTTTTGTCTACGTGGAGCAGCATAATGTGGCGATAAAAAAACATGACCTTGTGGGTGAATAAATTTATGAACGCACATGCGACCTTGATTTTTTAACTCGTGAAGAGCAAAGATTTCGTGCCATGAAAGTATTGAGAATTATTTATTTATTATTCATTTTTTATTACAAAATTCGTTTGTACCTGACCACTCTTTATCTTTTTGGTTGGAGCTAACAGAATTCCCGTCACTCGTTCTGGTTTTCTCTCTATAAATGGAGATCCTCAAGAGCCGCAAATAACTTCGGCAACGGTATCGTTTGTACGCATGTTTCACCCCAGTCGTTAAATTATATTAATTTCCTCACTCTCGTATTTAAATATCTTTTGTGAAAACTCTGCTTCGAGGTCAGGAATCAACCGGTGAGGAGTTCATCGTACGTGACGATTTTATGACTTTTTTATATTATCGTTTTGAAATACAGGCTATAAACTCTGAAACTGAATTCAATCTTACGCGTGTTTTTATTACTCAACATCTTCGCTCGCCTTTTCATTTTAGGTTACGCTATAAAATTGCATTTTAGCTTATAAACATTATTTCTTTACGAGACGGAGGCGATGTTGTACTAGTATTCTTGTCTTGCTCAATATTTAATAGAAACATTCGATATTCTCGATATTCGCTCGACGATAAAGCTCATGAAATTATCGTCTTGTCTTGAGTAAGACATCACGAAGACATCTTGTGTATTTATAGTCTGGATTTTACATACTTATCAAATCATACTATGCAGTCTTGTTTTTAATGTAGTCTTGTTTTTAATGTTGTCTTGTTTGTAATGTGGTCTTGGTCTTGACTATAAAAGGAAAAATTAATATTGTTCACGTACTCGGTGTATGTTTTTTTAATAAAGATGAAACTGGACGATGAGTCTTGTGGTGAAAGTCTTGAGGTACGAGGCTTCAATTTCTAACGTTTCTTTGTTAATATCGGTAACAAATTTGCAAACCCCGATGTTTACGATATTATAAATTGCATTCAAACACAATACAATATTCGTACTTTCATGAAATATTTTCATACTGGCAAGACCAAGAACATACCATAGGTTGCAACTTATTGTCTTGCTAGCGATACAGTGTGAATTAACTTTTTTCTTTGTGAAAATTGTCTTGCCTTGGTCTTGCCTCCGTTGGTTCGACAATTATTTTTCCATTTAGGCCATAAACTTACGGATTTAAGCGTATAAATATTGTTTCCATTCCAGTTGAAAACAATATTATTCTCGTCTTCCACAATTTAAATAGAAATTTTCGATATTCTCGGTTTTAAATTGTATTCATGATCGTGGGGCCAAATTTAAACTTGTTTTGTATTATTTGGTTTCAAGTTAGGCACAAAACTAAGATTAAAGTATTATACTATAATATTAATCTCGAATTTCTTTCAATGCTATTTGAAATATTGGTCTTGGTCTCGACGTACATATTGTTAACTTTTGTTTGTGATCATTATATACAAATGAATGATACATGTAAATAGAACAACATAAATTGTTTTGAGTAATTTCGATGCAATTCTTCTTTCAAGACCAAGACCAGTCTATCGTGCTGTAGGACATAGTCGTGATCGCCCTCTCGTGCGGGCTTCATGGTACCAAGACAAGACAATATTTTGTGAAACACCATATTGATCTCAACAATATGTGGACGTAATCGTCTTAATCCAATATTCCAAAGAAATAAAACAGGCATAGTAATGGACAAACTATAGACAATTACTCTTGCGAAATCAAAGAAAAATACATGCTTTACTAAAAAAACCATTACGACAAGACAATATTCGCATGTTGACGATCTTATATTGATATGGTCTTGGTCTTGATCTTATCTGGGATTGTTTCATATAACTAGTTTCATCTCTCCATCAGTCCATTCTTTCGTCTTACAATTGTTAGTGTCATCATTATTAGGATAATTTGAAATATAAGACGTTGAAAGAAGTCAATCTAAAATTTTGAAATTCTTGATTCTTGATTATTCAGTCTTGATGTGATTTGACGCAACACTATTTTAGCCTGGCTTTCTTTCGTCCGATTAAATTAAAATTTCCAAAATAATTTTTGACAATTTTGATTTTCTTGCTGATTACAAGATTGAAAGCTTATGCCAAAAATTAAGTTCTCTCCGAAAGAGAAATTTACGAGACAGAACGTAGTTTTGTCGGCCGCTTAAAGTGTGTCAGAGGGACCTATTAATTTTTCCTCCTTTTTCACCTTGACCGTCGAGGGGCAAATAAGACCCGACATCGCGAGCGTTTTGACGCCTTTACCAATCTGGGACCTGTGTATATATCCATACATTCGAACACCAGACCCCCGTGGCATGGTTTTTTCACATCGTGGGTGGTTTGTTTCGCTTACCCAACCACTCCCGTTCACGGAAACGAAGGTGCGCGTATACGATACTCGTGTTTGCCATAAAACGGTAAACTCGTTTCCGAGCTCACAATGGCCCTTGGGCTTTGAAGTTTCTCGCTAGCGTCTTTTTCGACCTTCGCTTGGCAATTTTTCCGTAGGCTCAGTCAAGATGGAATTTGTCATTCGAGAGGACTTAAGGGTCTCGGTCATATAATGCTCCGGGGAAACGCATGCATTATTGGGTTTTAACGAAGTGACCGACAGGGAAAACTAACGCTGATCTGACACAACAAGCTGTCAACGTCAATGTCTTTGACATAGGAATTCATCAGCAGTCTCTAAGAAGGCAAATTAGAGTATCTTCTTGACCTATCAGTCTTGTTCAAGGACCTTTTGTTAATATGCGTTAAAATTAATGATGATGATGATATATGTTGGTATGCTGATTTTTTGATGAGATAATAACAAACCCCCAACGATGATGACATTTTCTAGTATCCAACAGGGTTCATTGTATTCCGCTTTTTGGACGTTTATTTATCTTCACAGATACTTTCTTGTCAAGCCACACTAGAAGAATATTCACATCGTTCTTACGTCTACAAAGATAAAAATTGATGTTTGCAGTATCGACAAAACTGTTTGCATAATGTACGATAGTAACTATTTTATTCTTTTCTGTTTTTAACAACGTGAAGGTTCTCTACGCACTCTCATATCACAGTTATAATATTCAAGGTTTATTACTCTTGATTTTATTGTTTAAGCTATTATTCTCACTATTTCTGGCACATTAAAATTATTTATTTACAACTGACTCTCATTTTATTGCTATTTCATGGTAGGTGTTTTGAAAATGAACTATTTTTAATATTCAAAATTTATTATTACAAGACTCATTTGAAGTTACATAATTTTTTTCAAGGAAAATTTCCTCATTTCAAAAGTTCCGATGAAGTTTAATGGATTAATTTTGTCTAACACCACATCTAAAGTAGTTGCGGATTTAAAGAAAAATGATATATGTCAAAGTATTATATTTGAGATATATCAAATGAATAAGGTAAAACCATGACGTTCTGACACGGAAGAGAAATTCATTCAAGGAATAAGTGGAGCTGAAAAGACACTTTGAATATTTTAATTCAAATTTATTTAACTTCTATTTGATGTAAAAAATTACCTACTTCCGCACTCTACTAAAGACGTTCAACCAAAAATAGATTTATTATAGGATATAATAAAATTATGAAACTGAATTAACGTTAGAAATTTATTTTATCGCACTGGTGTCTTCTTATTATGAAATTTGATATTTTCTCAGATTTGCGACTATATTAGCTGCTATTTATTTGAATGGCAGTTGTTTCTTTACAAATTTATGATTTTAGTATATTTGGGTGGGATTGAATAACTGCTTATCAAATTTCGTGTAGAAGGTCAATTTTAATATTTGATTTATTTCATTAATTCTGAAAGCTTCATATGTTATAACTTTTTGAAACTTATTTTTGTATTTTATACTAAACGGAACGAAAGACGTAATGTTATGCTCCAAACGTAATATAAATATTCTTTTTCGTTTATTATTCCTCGTGTATTTTGTTATCGTTATAACTTTTAATTAACGGCTTGAAATCTTGATGAAAAAATCATACAATCTCATTATCTAATCTCTGAATTTAATTTCATCAATAGCTTAAAAAAATCTTACATTCAATGATTTTTGGACCATTTTGAAAAGTTTACATTGCAACGTTCGTTATATTTTTATTAAAAATTATATTATTTTTATGATCTTATTGAAAATAGTAAATACAATTTTTATAACAATATTTCTTGGGATGCAATCATTTTAATACTTTTTGTACAATGTATGTAATCTGTATATTATCTATAATCTGCTAATTACTTATCTTTTTCTGTTTCAGGTAAGTTCGTGATGTGTTTTCGTTAATCGCGAGTAACAAAATGACGTGTGAAGAGATTATGGAGATAAGTATCACGTGTCCTTATATGTTAATTTTTGTTGTAATACCTGTGTGTACAGAAGATAAAGACTCACTGAACTCTAGTGTTTCTGAACATCTGGATTGATCGAATTAATTCTTTTTTTTATTAAACGAAAAAGTAGCATAATAAATTGTTCTGTAATTAAGAAGCAAGTATAATTAAAACTGCTTCCTGTGAATAAACAGGTATCAGATTCAGATCAGTAATACTATAGCATTTAATAAATTTATAATATGATTATGTAATTTTATAAGAGCAATTGAATTTGTATTTATTTTTAGATTTTGAATACAAATGGTTTCCAAGTAGAAAAATGCCACTAGAAGATTAAAAAATTGTTCAATATTCCTTAAATTAATTTACGTTAATTTTTACAGTTTTATACATTACTAGTATGATAACTATCAAGCATCCTTTCTCGAGCATTACGTGATTTATAGATAACTCATAAGAAAAGTTAGTCATCATTAATCACCATCTCTCCACATGTTTGATAATCAATCAGGATTAATTGCACTAAGAAATTTCGCATCTTAATAGGTGTAATAAGAATTTTTAGAACACTGTTTTACTAAATCTTATAAGTCTAGAAAATTTTATTATTTTGTGAATAATTTTTAAAATATTTACCTAAAAATACAATATTATAAAGGACGAAATACGCGATAGACACACGAAAATTTATCTTAGGGCAAGAAATAAAATAATCTAAAGACGTTAGATATTATCTTTAGTATCACAATTAATATGGCGACGTATGCCATTAGTATGGCATATCCTACCACTCAATTTAAACAATCGATAAATTACGAAAAAGTACTTTTTGAAAACCGTAGGAGTTTTGAAAGTTACTGTTACGAAATATCAAACGACTAAAAGGCTTTGTAATACGAGACGAACCCACGTGAATTTTCCTACAGGTTAAGTTATTTATTACGACTGATTGTATTTACAACTTCAGCAATCATTTTGAATGGGCGGGTAAAAGGAAGTCCGTGTCACGTTGTTTTCTCTTACTTATGAATAATTCGAATCTCGTCAGCTCAAAGAATAATATCGAATTTATTGCTAATTTAACAATGAATTTTACATAATTTTTTTCGACACTATCAAATTTGGAAACTTGTCTTAAACTTTCCCATCGGTAGATATTATTCAATTCAATTTGGACCCCTGTTGATTTTTCAAGTGTTTCAGGAAGAATTCATAAACGTTGCTCGAGTGGTTCAATGACTTTTTTATAAAGTTTCGCAAAAATAATGAAGGAGGGAAATCTTTTTTATGGCTCGTACGGTTACACGAATGCTGTTTCGAAGAGCAGCATTTCCAAGCTTTACGACTACTTTTCTTCTCGTTTTACGTTTTGTCTCTTTTCCACTGATATATGTTACCTTTCCCCTTTTTCATTCTCAGCGACGACGGACGCGTAACCCCATGTTGGTATCACAGTCTGAGCGGATCTCGCGGTTGCCAACTAAATTTTACTCTGCAAAGGGATTTTCTACAAATCGAATATTTCAAACATTAAAGTGCACGTCGAGTTTATTTTAATTTGCAAACAGTTTCCAAGTATGGAAATACACGAAAGCGCAAAAAATCATACGCTAACAAAAAATTAGTGCAACATATGAAATCCACTGGATTAATAAAATGTACCAAACAAAGATATAAATTTTCCATGAAAACTTTCATTTTTATTAATTTTTTATTAATTTTTTAGGCGTGGACCACTTTCGTGAATCTCAAAATCCAGAAATATTTTCTGCTGCAGTGTATTGCACCCAGTATAGTCGTGAACTCAACGCAATGTAAATATAGCACAAAATGATCCCCAGTCCCATACGTCAGCTGTATACTCTACGACTCGCTTTCGTTTTCAACTCCAAGGCGCGAGACACTTAGATCACTCGTGTCTCGTGTCATTTTCTTCCACGCTCGCGACACACGAAAATAGTCGTCATTTCCCTTTTTTCCGCTATGTTTTCTCCTGATGTGTAGGAAACGATAACGTCAGGTGCAGGACTTTTACTTTTATGACCGGACGGGAACGGTTTGTTTCCTATTTATGGACTCTTAGGTTGGATTTATTAACTTTTCAAATAAACGTAATTTTGCTTTGAAATGGTGTTTATATTTTTGTAATATTTTCGGTTTGTAACATTATAAATACTATGATAATATAAGAAAAAGCCTAAAATGAGAATTAAGAATTGATTAAAGTGACTACTTTCAAAAACAAAATAACTACATTGAATATAATTAAAAAGTATAATTTTACATTCGATTATTTTTAAAGAAATATGAAGCATGATATTTTAAAACTCACGGAAATGATTAAAGTGGTATTTTCCTTTAGATTCCATGTAAAAATAGTATTTTTTATATAGGAGGGCGCAAAATCTAATTTTGCGACCACAAAACAGAGCGCAAAATCGTATTTTACGGCCTATTGTGACAAAAGGGTACTTTGTTTTGCATTACTAGAGACTAACGTTTTGAACGATGAAATATTTAAACTTTATCAATTACAACTGACGAAAATATAACCTATCAGTACTCTCAGAATTTCTTGGAACAAAAATTCTGTTTTTGTAGAATAACAGCGTGTTAAATAATAACGTAAAGACTGTTGAAGTCTTATAAGAAGTTTGCAATAATAATGAATCCACTTTAGATATTTTGAATGATGATGAAAATTACTAATATAAGTAAAAGCTATTTTTTGTCGCTCTATGTCGATTTTTCTGTGGGCAAACGCATTCTTTATTGGGCCAAAAAACTTCTAATAATATTCTACAAAAAGAGAATTTTCAATCCAAAAAACTCGGAGTTCTGATGAGTCATATGTCCATCCTTCAAAAAGTAAGATTCTAGTAATGCAACATAAAGTTCTTTTTGTCACAGTAGGCCGTAAAACACGATTTTGCGCCCTGTCTTTGAGTCGCAAAACAAGATTTTGAGCTGTCGTACGGACAGAATTAAAGGGAGGGCGAATATATTGTGAACATATTAACGGCTTTTGAACGACCTTGCATTTTGAACCTCGAAACCAAGAATCTTCATCGCATTTTGCACTTTGGGACAACCACGATGTTAACGAGCAGGGTGAGTATGACTTTGCTCCCTAGGTACGAAAAATACTATTCCGTCATTATTTAACAGGCTGAATCAAGTTATTTTGGTGTTTTGTGTCATTGTTTTTTACATTTTTCTTGACGCCATTACCAACTTCTTATCTTATAATAAAATAAATTAAAATATTCGCATTTACTCTATTTTTCTAATTCGAATTGTCGGTGCACAATTGAATGAAAAAGGTTAAATTATATGAATTACAAAATAAAACTGCCAGAGACAATCAAAACAAAAGATGCAGGTATAAATATCCTCCTTCGACACTTCGGGCTAAATACGTTAGCAATAAATTTTTCATTTTGTTAGTTACATGCCTTAATTTTGTAATTTGTCAAAAACACTTCAATTTCAAATTAACGTACAGTATTTTTCAACGGTTCTGAGATACTCTATATCTTCGATAATAATGCGCCACAAAGAAATTCAGCGAAGATGGATAAATTTGCAAGTTGTAATTAAGATTGAAATAAAATTATATACGAGGTATCCATTTGATTAATATCTTTTAGTTTCAATGCACATAGAAACTTTGTATACTAACTTAGAAAGAAAAGGCACAACAAAAAGGTTAGAATTGTAAGGTTAGATTTGTAAAGCAGCAATCACAATTACAAATGTTTTGACAATATGAAGGAAAAAAAGTTATACAATTCTATTTTTCTTTTTAATTCACGAGAAAAATATCATCGAACCTAACCCTAACCTTACATGAAGCATGATGTATGGTTTCGTGACAATATACCCAAGATAATCTTTTTATATTGATTGTATGAGATGACAGATGCTTTTTCATTTAATTATACAAAGTCGATGACATTAAAATACTAAAAAACACCCCTGAATTAACGTTGTTTTAAGAAATTTAAAGAATCTTTTTACTTTGAAGGAATTGAAATTCATGACCACTTCTTAAAATTTAAATCCAGAGTTTTGACATTTCATAAATTTGGAATCCTGACATTTTATTCGTCGCATAAAATGGCTCTAAGTGCCTATATCAATTTATTCGTGGATAGTGCGAAAGAGGGTGAATAGTAAATTTAGAATTCAACGTTTGCATTCAGCTGGGACCTTACAGGTCGTGACTCGGCGTCAAGACCGGAAGTCGTCACCCTATGTTCGATACGTCTTGTTGTACGACCGATTTATTTCTACGTACGTGAAAATAAATGTTCGTGGCCTCGATTCGAAAAGTTGACGTTTTATACCGAGCTTTCGCCCCCTCCTTGTTATGCATTAGCGTAAAATAGTTTTGGATACTCTGATCTGTTTTAGAATGTGCGTCCACATATAAAAAATCGAGTGATCTAATCTAAACGAGCTTTGGAAGCTTCTTTAAGAAAATCTATAATTATTATGAAGAAATTTGGTCGTTTTACGTAATAAATAATTATTTATTTAAATTGTTGGAAGTATTTACTTCAATTACTGAAAAATGACCCTTTTTTAGTTACTAAATCATCTTATTACAGAAAAGGAAAACGTGAATTAAAAAATTTACATGAAATTGGCCTTGACTTATTGTTTAGGAAGTAGAAATCTATTTATTAAAAGATCTGAAGCACTTCGTTTTTGCAAATATTAATAATTGTTTATCTAAATCAAATAATTTAATTACAAGTCGTAATGTTCAGTTTTTATAGGAATGATTTCCAAAATTATTTTTAATAAAAAGAGTAATCATTATGTTTTTAAAACGAAGTTTAAAAAGTTGTATTTTCGTAATATTAAGAAGGTTTATTACTATTGTAATATCCAACTTTATTCTTGCCACAAAAGTTGATCACCCAATAAAGACAATTCTATTTGACGCTACATTAACATTTATATTACGTCGTAACTTATTTTTCTGACATAAAACCATTGCGGGGTGCAAAACAGCACATTTTTCCTCTGAATTCCTATTCTGAATAATTTACATAGCTATGTTCCATGAAAAATATATCAAATACTAATTTTGCATATGATTAACAGAAGAAGTAACCTACACAAAATATTATTCATATATTTTTTAAAAAATTCGTTAGTAGTTTTCCTTTTTCTATGTAATTAGATGAATCTTTTGGTTTAAGCAGTTTTGAGAGCGATGATTACGAATATGAAATCTATCTAAAGAATTTCCAAATGGATAAAAATACTTCTAACAAAAATTGCTTAAAATTGGTTAAAGGATACTCTCAATTTTTTTTAAGGACATTTTTCAAACTTCCGGTTTTCCGAACTTAAAAAAACACAAGTTGTATCCAAAAATCCTGAAAAATGTTTTTAAAGAAAAAAATGGTTCAATTTTAAGAAGAAATTTTTCATTTAGGTCGCCATTTTGCTTAACAGTCAATTTCGTAAGTTTTATTTTAAGTTCCGACATCAAGGACGTGATTTACATAGGGTTTAGACATATAAAAAAATGGCAAGGGATAAAAAAATCATTTTTAAAAAAGATCAATCATAAAATCACGTTTTTTTGGTTAATTTTAGATTCTTCAAACTTCAAACTTAATGACAAAATTGTTCCCTATAGACGTTAATGGATGAACAAATATAAAGGTCAAGTTAGGTTAAATTAGGTTAGTTTAATATTTTTATTTATTTGATAGTATTACAAAATGTATTCATAATCATGGATAGGTTAGGTCAGGTCAGGTTAGGTTAGGTTATTTTGTATATGATGACAATACTTTGAAAAGGCGTATGTTGACATTTTTTCAGTTTATAAATTATTTTTCAAATTGGCTTTTTCTATGTACGTTCGTTTATAACCTAATATTACCTATTTGATTCAGTAGGCATAAAATGGCCAATGTATTAAGATAGCGATTTTGGCGGGGTTATCGTCGTTAAGAATCATTGAAAAATGGCTATTTTTCACACCTAATGAATCAAGAAATTATGTTAGCATCAAGGGCGTAAATTTTTACACCCTCAAGGCGATCAGCCGACACAGTAAAAGTTACTTTACGCTCTTGATACGAAAATAACTATTAATATGATGCCTTTATTGTATGATCATTAATCGGTGTATATTTTCTCATTTGTTGATGGGATCGTTTGCCATGCGAAATGAAGACGTGGAGCCGATTTAACCATTTTCGGCATCTAAGATTCGCTATATATTCGTTCTGCAAATTTGCATGTATGCTGTCAAAAACTTTTTATTTTGTTTGTTTATTTAAGCAAAGGGACTACATTTTACTATTTTTTTGTGTTCCCTTTTTTTGACATACTGATCTCTCCTCAAAATGTTGTCCTTTTGAATCAAATTCCCAGGAAAAGCCGTAAACATTTCGGGTGCTTCTCAAAAATCCGACATATAAAAAAACAGACACTTCAAAAAAACAGACATTACAAAACCAAACATTCAAAAACCAGATATTTCAAAAAAGAGACATTGAAAAACCGGACATTTCAAAAAAGATACATTCAAAAACCAGACATTTCAAAAAACAGGTTTTTTAAATGTTTGGTTTTTTAATGTATGGTTTTGTAATGTTGTGGGTTTATGAAGTGTCTGTTTTCCGATTTGTCGGGTTTTTGAAGTGCATTCCTGGTTTTTGAATGTTTGTTTTTTGAAATGTCTGGAATTTAAATGTCTGTATTTTTAAATGTCTGGATTTTAAACGCCTGTTTTTTTAAATGTCGGATTTTTGAATGTCTGTTTTTTGAAATATCTGTTTTGTAACTTGTCGGGTTTTTGAGGTGCACCCGGGTTTTTGAATATCTGTTTATTGAAATGTATTGTTTTTGAATGCCTGTATTTTGAAATGTCTGTTTTTTTAAGTGTCTGTTTTTTATTTGTCGGGTTTTAGCGGTGCTCCTAACATTTCTACCACATTTTCAACATTTCAGTTTCTGTATTTCTGCCTGCATTCACGATATCATCTGTCATCGGTCAGAGGAATAATCATCACCCATGTCCACTTATCCTTTCGCCAGTTCGTAAAAGCCGACTTTGGTATGTGCTCTGATCGTCGTTTCGCGTATTGCCATCCGGTGGGCGCCACTCGTGTCTGACGTATCGACGGAATGACCGGTCCCCAGCAGGATGCTGAGGACTACCAAGGGCTGTACTATATTTATCCCTGGGGCGTCTGATTAGGATGCGTGGAAATGCGGTAGAACGTGGCCGACCGGTCTCGTGACTCCTCGTAGACGTCTCGCGAACCAGCGGAAACGAATTGCAACTACCGCACAACTTTATCCCCCCTTCCCCCTGTGTCGTCTAGATTCGCCGAAGGGGAAAAAAGGAGCTAAAAAAAGTCTCGGCGAACCTTGGCCGATGTTGCACGGCTCGTACGTGATCTGATTTTTTGACGGGTGCTTCTAAGTGATTTTTAAGCGACGTCGTCTTTTACCGCTGTTACACTGGCAAGTTGCTAAAGTTCTTGGGGTATTGTAAAAAGTATTTATTAAATTTGTAACTTTCTTATCAGTAATTATGTTGAAAGGCTTGGCTGGCGTGTCTTAATCCTTCCTTGAAAATAAAAATTGTACACAGAAAGAAATTTTATATAAAATTTTTCTAGATCCATAAGTCAGATTTGCTTTTTTGTAAAGGATGCGGATTTTTTTTTAGAAAATAGACGGGTAGAAATGGGCGGTATAAATAACTATAAATATATTCTGCCAGTACTGGCAGTCAGTACTGATTATCAGACATGAGTCAGTATTGATAGTAGTGCAGGTGTAATACTGATCCAGTACTGGTAACTAACACTATTTGCCGACTTTAAATCAGTTCTGCTAAGCTAATAATACTGCTGAAATACAGGCCCAGTACTGGTGGTCAGCACTATTTTCGGTATTAGATAAATATTGACCATCGAAATAAGACAGTAGTGATTACTAGTTCTCCTATATTGGTATATTGTGGTTACTGAAAGTCCCATGTATGTAGGGCAATTCACTACTCGATATCACAATGCATGTTAAGATTTACAATACACATTGTAAGATTAAAACACTGTGTAAATTTGAGTAATTTAGAGATTAATTTAGATCACTCATTAGTGAAAAATTACGAACTAACAAAAGGAAAACTGGTCACTAATTAATTAGTAATTGTTTCTAGTATGAAATAATAAAAAACTACCAATTTATTCCTAATTTTAAAAATTACTAAATTCTAATAATCAATTTTTACTCTTAGATTAGCAGAATTTTAGTGATAAATTAGTAGTCTTTTACTAGTTTTTGTTTAAAAGATGACTAATTGAGAGTAACTCACGTTTACTTTTTTATATTAGGTTTTTCTAAATGAGATTTATAGAGCATAAATCGATTGTTTTATCTTCATAAAACTATTTATCTAGTTATTTGTTTTATGTAATATATGTACGTACATTATGTGAGTTTCGTTATTATCATGAAGATCGACAATCATTAAAATTGCTTGAAATACAATTCTGGTACGACATTTTTGCAAAAAAACCAATTTTAGTCGATACGTTACTGAGTAACCTGTATTTCGCTCATATTTGGAGAAAAGTTAATGTTCAATTCGATAAAATCCATGATCTAATAACATTTTTGAGTTTTCTACGAGTCGACTTAATCACTGCGTACACATAAACAGAATACGGTTAAAAAATAGTTACCAGTTAATTTATCTTACTGTAAAGTCAATTTTTTAACTATTAATACTATGTTCTCAAGTTTACGACTACCTGAGATAATTTCTCCAATATCTGTAGGCATCTTCAAAATTAAATATACGGAGAGAAATTGTATAAGTAAATTATACTATTATGACTATAACATTAAACCTGATGTTTCCATATGTTTACGGAGTAATATTGACAATAATTTCAAACGAAAAATAAGTCGTTAATCTATCAAGCTTAAAAACTTTGTACAGTGAGTGCAAAAATACTAAACTGTTTATTATGATATTTTTTTGCTTGAGTCGACGTTATTGGAAAATTAGAAATAAATTCAATATCAATTTCTTAAATAATGATGTTATTTATAGTTAATATTATTATTGATCGGAACTTTATAACAGTGTTGATTATTTCATGCAACAAAAAATTAAATGACATTATATTATCCGTGAAGTTTGCTAATGGTCAACGATATCATAAGTCCTTTTATCGAATGTCAATGTAACCCAGAGATACCAACGTCCTGTTTATGTTACTGAAAGAACTCTTCTATTGTAAGGAATAAGTTGAGCTTGATTAATATTTTTTTTTTTCATAGACAATTCGGTTATATTAATAATGTTCTTAGCACATTTTTCTTTATATTATAAAATTTCTTGTCGCCACAAAAAACAAACTATAAATTCAAAAGAACGTAATTATTTCTTACGAGTCGGTATTACTTAAATTTTTAGTAGTTCATATTTTCACATTCATCGTTAATCAATAACTATGACAGTAATTTAGAAATTGTTAGATTAAGAAATACTATATACAAATACTTGAAATATTTTATTTTAAGAACTTTAAAAATTTTAAGAAGCGACAAATTTGAGTAAAACAGTTTTTTATAGACATAATTTTTTGTAAGAAATATTCTACTGATCAAACATTGAATATAAATATGTCACAATGATTTCCATGATTATTAGTAGAATCCATCAAGATGTTCCATGATTTTTCGGCGATGTGAGATAATGTTTACTGATTTATCAATGTTGTTTGAAATTCGTCAAAAATTGATTAATCGGTATATTCCATGATACATTATGGACTTTAGTAATATAATGCATCATGAATTTATAAGATTGTCTCCTTTATGCATTTTATGTCTCCATTTAGTAATTGATGTTTTCCACAACATTTTTTATTATTAATCGTTATTCGTTTGGTGTTCAGTTATCCATCCCTATTTACTTACTAATGATTATCCATATTTTTTAATTGAGGATATGTTCAAGGTACATTAAAATCTGTACAGATTTATATTATTCCTACCAATTGTTATTTACTTTGATCGTACACGATTTAACATCTATATATTGATAATTCCTGATTTATTATAACTTTCCAATGTTTTTCATTACTTGCATTATTGTTTTTATAATCTTTTTACATTCATGGTTTTTGCTATCGTCGAGTTTACCATATGACATTTGATCATTATGGATCTTCTTATGACATCATCATTACTTATCGTGATCATTTCTTACACAATTTGTTATTGTGAATCATGATCAATTGGGGATTTCGGGAATGCTTAACGATAAGGAGATCTCTCATGATCTTATCCGATTTCTTTTGTCTATAGATCATCCTTGAATTATCTAACAAGACCTTGCGACAACCTCAATTTTTCAGGATTAATCCTTATAATTGACAATTGTCCATGATAGATCACGGAGCTGATACTTTATCATGATCATTCATGAGATAAGACTTTTCATGACCTTTGATCATGGCCTACCAGTATCTATCGTGATCATTGAATATTTAACATGATCTTTAAGATCATATCAATATTTGCAAAAGTTTTAGGCTTAATTAGGTATGGTTAAGATAACTTAACCATAACATCTTAATTTAATAAGAAATTGACAATGTTTAATATATAATTATTTATTAAGTGTAAAATTAACAACCGAAAAAGGATACACAATTTTTTAACACGTAATAATAGCAAAATTGATAACGTAAAACCAAACCGATGACAGAATGTTACATTCATAATTGACAATTGTCGACAGTACGAACTGAAATTTATTTATAATATGGCAAAAGTTTATTTCCGTGTGTAGTAGTATTTACCTATATAATAGTTAGGTTATGTTCCATGACAATAATTCGATAAAGAACTAACAACAATGATACAAAAATTAAGACCAATAATATTTTGTAGTCACCAGAAATATTAATTATCAAATACATGACCTCACATTTGTCCATAGAAACTGATGATCTATTTCGTTTTTTTATCGAAAACCTCAAAAGTTTAATTTCTTGTCGCATTGCAACAGAAACTTGAATTGTTTTTAGTTATGAGAGAGAAACTGAAATAAATTTTCCGTTCTAAGCTTTATTCTATTTGGCATCATTTCAATTACAGTAGAATCCCGGTATATTTGCGACTCGCTATATTTACGTCCCTGCATATTTGCTCAGTTCCGTCTCGTTATATTTGTCTGTCGCTGCTCTCATTTTCCCCCACCTTGCGCGCTGGGACCTCAGGAAGGGCCTGCTGTGACGCACGAACTTATCGCGACTGAGGAGAGTGGGAGAAGCGGCGCTCCCCTTCTTTTGACAAATATAAGGAGACGGGAGGGGAATGCGAGGAACCGAGCAAATATACCGGGACTCTACTGTAATCATTTTCAAGTAATCCTCACATACTAATAGTACTTATTATGAACTATATAGTTTTGATAGAAATAATGACGAATTGACGCATAATGAAATCGAAATCTGTCTCGAAATTACCATATAAAATAGTAAAAATTCCAAGTTTTTGTGAACATTTGCTATTGTATATGAATATAACAAATATTATTTCTTTTTCCAGTGTGGAATTTACAAAAAATTATGTGAAATTTTATTAGTTATAAATTAAATACCTTATTTCATTAATAATGGTTCAATTAATTAAATTTCAATTAATTTTGTCGATTTATTTGACACCTGTTGATAAGTAATAAAAATAATTATCGAAAAAAAGCCAAATGGTTGGCGGATTGGGATAATCCAACAATGCGTACTCGTGGACGTTGATGGAAAAATTTTTAATCTGAATTTAATTAAACGTAATCGATATTTTTTAAATATTAATATATTTGTATTCTATTCGATACAGAAATATTCGAAACCCATTTTCAAAAACAACGTTTATAACAATATACAATTGGCAATTAAAATTTTAAATATATAAATACAGGTATATTACTTTTTTCATTTATTTGAAATTAAATTTTTTTTGCAGTGAAGCAATAAACTGTTTTGATGGATGATAGGTTAAATAAACCCAAAAAACCACAAATCAATTGTCGACTTATTACCAACGCCAACTTAATTTGCAATTTAAAGAGTCTTCCATGATATAGTCTGGACGTAATAATTGACATTTTGAAAACCCAGGAAACGTTGCACCGAGGGTTTGACAGTGCCTTTTTTTTTTAATGCAACTCTTCCCCTATCGAAGTGTCGCCTTGTCGTTCGTGTTGTCGCGCTATCGACAGAGAATGTTCCGGCCTCCGAAGTTTATCGTAAAAATGTAATTGAACGGAACACACCGTCGCTGTTATCTACGGCCAACATGATGTCTCTACAATATTTCCTCTCTTCGACTATCGTCAAGGTAATAAATAACGCGAAAGATTCTGTCCCTTTATATCTATTTGTCAAGTAATTAATATTAGATTTCATGATCGATTCACGAAATTGATTTCACTTAAAATAGAAAATTTCTTGTCTTATAAAAATAAATTCAAAAAAGTTTAGTATTTTTAATCCATGTAACATTGATTGGATACATTTAAAGTAACATTTCTAGTGTGATTGCGGGAAGCAGCGGGAGCGCTGTAGTCGCGTCTGCGACTAGCGGCAGCTGGAGTAACTACAGTACATATGCGCTTTATTAACTTCCGTTCAGTTTACTATTTCGTAAAAATCAATTTGGCAGCTGTCTTTATAATATTTATCATAGTCTGTCTTACGTGTTCTGTAAATTTATAAAAATTATCATTCAGGTGTATTAAGCTAAACGGATCAGATTTAGTCTAATGGACTCGAGTTTGTTCCTTAGCTACAATTGAGAATGGTAAAATTTCTCTCCGTATTAAATGAACTTGTACGATCATAATCCCTTTGGAATTTCTCGAAGTTTCCTATTATTAACCTGAGATAACAAATGACCGAATAAGTCGATCAAAGACGGGAATTACGCGATACGTATAAACGAACTAATTCTCTCACACACACGAAACGTGAAAGTTTACCAGTCCGCCCACTTACGCCGAAAGGAAATCGGCCGTGTGCCGTCTATCACGAATCACATCTAGGTTAAATTGGCAATCGGACGAATGCGACTTTTGCCCGAAGATACGGATTCGACATTTTTGCTCGCCAATTCGGAAATGGACTGCGGCACGTTACGGAGAGTTCGATCTTGAACAACGTCCAAACCAAACACTCCTGATGTACGTGAATATTACACGCCATAAACTTGACAAGGATTGTTTTTGCAAACGTTTTGAAAGTTTAAAAAACCATATGTATGTGACATGTTTTTAAGTTTTTTTTTTTAGAAATTTGTATTTGGATGTGTAGATGGTAATCTGGGAAGTATAATAAAAATTACCATATATTTCCATCGTATGTGCTATGCTGATAGTAAACATTTTAGAAAGTGAAGTGGTTTCAACTGGAAATTATTATATATTTTAGTATAATGTGTCTAAGATGGTAAAATATTTATCTGATGAATGACAAATCAAGTGAGAGAAAGTTTGTCGTGAAATTTGTCTAGAGGACAGAAGTTTAAACTGTGCATTTGACCTTATTTCATATTGATCATTGCTCAGATCCTTAGGTGAACAAAACTTGACTTCGCTTTTGGGTTTGAAGGCCACCTAGCGTCCCATATATGGAATGTTCTGTTTATTCATTCAACTCTATGAAAAATTGGAATTTTATTAAGAATTTGACATTGCATAGTACGTAGATTTCAGATACTGATTAATTACTACTAAAAAAAGTATCGGAAATCAATTCTGCTCGAATGAACTTGTCAAAAGTCTGCATTACTCCCTTTTTAAAAACAGAATTTATAAATCGATGGTTCCACTTAATACAATCGGGTTTTCCTCCCTTTTTCGAGGGTATTTTCTGCTTGTCGATTGGAAAAGGCTGAATGCCGAGCGCATTAATCATTCCTTGGCATCCATTAGTTCGAGGGGAAGTCACTTTGTGCTGGCTAGATATCACCCGGGGTTGTTAGATGCGATATAATTCGTTTTTTCCGGCCGTCGGAAATGTCACTCGAATTTTGCGAACGCTCTAACCGCACGGGCATTTGTCTTTAGCTAAAAGCATATAGCGGCACACGGTCAAAGGGCTGATGGTTTTACTACGTCCGATTCAGCAATGATAACCGTCTGTGAGACGAATACGTGACCTTCATTCGTTCATTTAATCTATATAACGATAAAATTGCTTTGACCTATATAGAAGGTTCAGATTTTTTGTGGAAGCTATAAATGCCATTTTGATCGATCACTAACCTAATAGACTTCGGACAAATAAGAAAATACAACGATGTGTATCTTAAAATATTATTTTTGTGATTTATTGTATACATCGATGCCTCAGCACTTACGACGTGGTTGTATTTTGTCAATAAAATATTTTTGATATTATTCCTATGGGCGGATAAATATTTTTCTATCATAATTACTTTTTGTCGAGGAAATTAATGTCATTAGGATTTACTGAATTGTTGAAATGTTTGTTTACTAAATAAAAAAGAAATATGATTTCAGGAGTCACTTCGATCATTTCAAAGTGTAGTATTTTGAGATAGCTCAATAAAAAACGTTAAATTTTGGAAATATTTTCTGATTTAAAAAAGTGTAAAAAAATTAGTTCTATGCGTCCAAAAATTTATGGTTGTGACTGTATATCACGATAGTTTATAGCAACCAGTACAATAATATAGATAATTTTACTATAAAATATAGCTGTGTTTGTATTTCAATGAACTCTTGTGCAGTATACTATACTTTTCTCTGAGTGTAAATCAAAATTGATGAAGTCAAAAAGCGATCTAAATACGATAATTTTTAAAGACATTTAGGATCTGAGGTCAAAGAGTTTAGGTGTAAATAAATCATTTTTCGGTTTTAATGTATTTCTTCTAATAAAATAGTGTCCTGAACGTGGATCGAATATTTTTGATCACTCTTTTAGCGACTGCCCACATCAATTCTTCTCGATAAGTACGATGATTCGATACATTGTTCGTAATTAGAATATCTAGTTTTAGTAAATTAATTATAGACATAAACATAAAATAACAAAACCCTAGTGAAAATAAACAATATTTTACAAGAATGCAGAAAGATTACTAATAAACGGCACTATTTAAAACGCATGAGATCTTTGAGAAAAATTAGTACGTTTTTGTAACCTTTTTAGAGCTGTTTAAGCAAGATCGTTTCGAGATTGTTTTAAGTTATTTATTTCTATTTTTGAATGCGAAACAGTCATACTTACCTTCTACTAATTTCTAAGAAAAACTTTATTACTTTTATATTATATACTCGTTGTCAAATCTTCGAGAGTAGAACAGGATCATTTATATTATAAGGTATAAATTAACAACTTGCGTCATAGGCAGGGGATGAATGTATTGCGTTTATCCTCAGAACAAATCAAGATTTGTCTAATGAAACAGAAAAACGTTTTCTTTGTGAAATGATAAAAACGCCATAATTTCAAGAACTAATTTGGAATTAATAAAACAATATATTACAATTTTGTAATTTGTCGTAAAAAAAATAATGATATTTTTTTACTTGTAATATATTGTTTTATAAACTATTAAAAATAATGCACTGAAGGCCGATGTCTTTAGCAACGTAAAATGCTGCTAAATACAATTTCTAAAAAATGACCTTGTTCTACAGTATACTGTAAAAAATGTAAATGAAATTTACAATTTTGTTGTGATTTTCCTTCCTAAAAATATGGCGATATTCCCACTTTAAAAGTTGTAAATTTCCTGCGGGAGGTTAGGAATTTCAGAACGATTTGTAAATTCCCTACACTGATGGTGGTAAATTCACAACGCGACGCGTTTTTCCGACGCTATAAGTGGGTAAAAATCGAGCCCATTCTGTACATGGTAAATTTACAATGTGAGGGGAAAACCCATTGCTGTAGTAAAATTAATTTTTCCATTAAATTCCACATATTTTAGTTTTATTTTGTTTTTAAATGTAAAATAGAGGAATATATTGTAAAATTCATTATAAGATGTATTTCAATATTTTAGAGGTTTTTAGAACTATAATCTTTTGTCGAAAGAAAACATTAAATCTAAAATCTTTTGTCGATAGTAAAACTTTGATCGAAAGCAAATTTTAGTTAATCTTGTTTTTTTTTGTCAATAGTAAAACTCTTGTCGAAAGAAACATTAAATCATAAAATCTAAATTCATAAATTATTAAAATAACAAATTATTATTACAAGCCACTACAATTGGTTCAGGATTACGTGCATAAATTTTACCACGTTATGTAGAGTTCAAATCATCTGCCCGCATAAGGCTATATGGCGCTTTAGTACATAACCTAAAATTTTTCCTATATGTATTTTGTTGTAAATTTACTATTCTCTTGGAGAATTTAAACTTCTCTACGGTGTAATATTACCGTAACCTGTAAAATCCACTTTCAATTGTAAATTTACAATCACAAGTTGACATTTACAAAGGTAAAAAAGTAATATTCACAGTGCCTATGTAAATTTACAATAATATTGCGTAAAAGTCCTACTTGTAGCATGGGCAATATTGTGTCCCACTCTGCAAGTTGTAAATTTACATTTCCATTTTTTACAGTGTATATATAAAATCATTGTTATTATATATAATATTGGTTATATATAGGGGATCACCACTGAAAACTTTTAGGAGAACTCTGTTTTTTTTAAACTATATCAGATATAAAAGATCTTGAAAATAACTCGAAATGTATTTAAGAAGATTATCAATATTAACTTTTTGCAAAATCATGATGTGAAAAGAAAGTCCTAAATTACTCTTCGAAAGATCTTTTAAAAGAATACCTGTTTTTCTTAAAGATCTCTTGAAGATCTCAAAACATTTTAAAAATGATTTTTTTAGGATCTTCTAAAAACTTTTTTATTTTTGCACGCTAAAATATAAATTCCAGATCGGACTGATTCTTTGAAATTTTGTAATTTAAACAAAAATTAGAATTTTTTAAATATTATTTATATACTAAAGCTATTTCAATTGAACCCCTGGCGATCAAAAGGAGATATGCGCGAAAAGCCGGAGAATTTGTTGGCCCCTCGGCTCGTAATTTTTTGACTTTCGAATTTTAAAGTTTTCATTATATATCTTAATAGGAAAATTAATTACGCGAATTTTTTGTTAAAATCAAAAATTTCTATCCCTTGTCGTTTTTAATATAATCGCAAAAAACGAAATTATTTGACATATAAATTAACTTAATTATTTTGTCTTTAACTCGTCATATCTTTTACAATAATTGGATTTTTTTAATGAAATTTTTATGGAATATGCACTATTCTATCTACAAACTAACGTATTTTTTCAAATTATGGTTAGTTATTACGGACATTTTTTAAAAATTGGTTTTTGTTTTACTGCACAAAATTGATATTGAAAGCTTCAAACACTTCGGAAGTCGAGGGAATTTCAATAAATCGAAATTTCCTTCCCACCGAAAATTCGAGGAAGGTGCAAAGAAGATTTTTGTAAAGTTATAGACTAATCTGACTTGTAGTTTTCAATTGTTACTTGTCAACAATGACAAACACTATTACAATATATTTTTTCGTGAGGTAGTAAATGCCACTTAGACAATTTTCTTGAAGCGTATCCAACTACGCTGCGTAGTTAGAAAGTAGTCAAATCAACTAAGAATTTTTTGGAATTATTTGTAGTGCAGCTATTTGCGGTTGGTCTTTTATTATATTAGTGCATTCCTTTTTAAGTTTTATGCATAGTATGGCATTTCTTGATCTCCAATCATTCGGAATACTTTTTCGTTTACCGGGTAAATAATATTAATTTAAGTAAAAAAAGTAAAATTAACAACATCAACAAAGTTATAGTAACAAAAAAAGTACTTCTTTTAACTACTCTCTACTGAACTTCTCAATGGAAACTGAATTTGTCAAGTAAATTTTTTTTCAGTGAAATAACAGTATATAACATTCTTAATCGTTACCTTTAAGAGACACGTCACACATTATTCTACATTGAAATACCTGTTTTTTACAGTTTAAATAATTCGCATTTGTTTTACTACAACTTCTGGGCAATTTAATACTTTTAGAATTTCGTGAAATTTGATGAAAGTTCTTAAAACATACTATTTCAGCTGTTTTTCTGTTATAGGTACATATAAACGTATACAATTAATTTTGCAATTACGAACATAATTGGTGTACATTGTAATACAGTAGTACATTTGGAGAAATTTCGTTTAAATCTATTTTGAACATGAGGTGCAACTCCTGCTAGACGTGATATAACGTAAATTACTCGCATTTTCGACTCGTGAAATGGAGTCTATAAATGGAATTTATATTCAAATTTTAAGGCGTTGGACGATGAGCCCCTAACTGAAAATGGGACTTTGATGGCATTAATATCCTCCTGATAAATTGTTTGCCACTGTGAATGTGTACGTGTCGACAATATTAAGTCGAGTGGGGTTAACTTGAATTTTGCCTCTGAATAAATTTTTGTTAATATACCGTACTTAACTTACGAGTAAATTACATTTCCAGATTTCATATTTTACAACAATGGTATTAAAGTGTCTTTAAGAATAAAAGATTTCATTTACATTGTAACGTATAACAACTAAATTTATATTAAATTTGTATATTAGACGCATTTTATACTAATTTCACAATTTCAATACTAATTTTCATATTATGATTTATCATATTCGTGAAAAGACAACATTAACCTGACAAAGTGATTTATGAAGTACATCGTACATGAGACATTCCGCACATTTAATTTAAAATAAATTACGCTTAATCCGAGTGAAGAAACTATTGTAATCGGTTATACGTGAACAAACTTTGCAAATTAGTGGATTCACGCACGTGTAATTCGTCAATTTGCATTTCAAATGAAAAGAAACTTGGATGCCCGCTATTCGCTTGATTTTCAAAACTAAGTAATTTTAGCTAATTGCAATGAAATTTTTCGAATAAAAATGCAAATCTTACGCAGCATTCATTAAGGTGTACAATTAACGATGAAAAAGTATCGGAATTATTGAAGAGTGTTGTCGGCTTATCGCTCACGTTTCGCTCCTTGGGATTTTCGATGTATACTTAAGATTACATCTTGCGAACACCTGCATGTCTCTAGTGCATCATATATGCGTGCGAAAGGATTGTTATATTGTAGTTATCTCGATTTTGCACATTTCCAGCAAAATCACTATTATTTTGTGAACCGTAAAGAAAACTATTATGATTTTTCAATTTTCGTAACGTACTTTATGGATTCATTAATTTTTTATTGTTTTATTCCTTTCTTTTTTAGTTTCGAATTGTACTAGATAACTAATGTTGTTTTTTAGTCAATCAATTACAATTTTTATTAGTAAATAGTAAACAAGTAATTTTTCTTATTAGTATAATTCAACTCGTATTTTGTAGTAATACAATATTGACTAATTTCATTTTTGTTGACGGATTAGAATATTATATACCCGTCAAGTAGTATTCTTTTGCTAGTTGTTAATACTAATGTAATTAATATTTAATCATCTTGGACTAAAATTGAAGCATCAGGAAAAGTACATATTGTATAAAAATTTATTTTAAAGTTATATATGTTGTGTTATTGTGTTAAACAAAACACTGAATGATTATTACAAAAAAATACATGTGAACTTACATTATTTGATATTTTAAAATAATAATTAAAATTTACGTCAAATAAACCGTTAGCTCGTAAACGTTGGTGTCAAATAAAGTTTGACGAATATCAATCAAATTTACTGTTTTGAAGTTAGATGCCATAATTAGATTAGATCGAAGTTGATTAAAGAAGATTTTAAATACTTTCAAAAATAGGATCGTTAGGCTCGCCTTCTTGTCAACCTCACTTGATCTACTTTCACAGAAATGTCTTAAATGTTGGTTTTATGTCGAGTGCATAAAGGGTAGGTCATTTAAAATGAGTTCTCTATATAAATGAATCTATTGGAAAGTTTGAACCTTGACATCAATTAATAACAAACTTTGTTGAAATAATTGCTATGGAGCCAACTGTGTTCCAAAATGACATTCATCCTGATACATTCGAGGCCCTAAAATATGGCGGTGCAGAGATTCAAACCACAAAAATTGTACTCCAAAATTTGGTCCATAGGATTAACTACTACAAAGCCAGTAGCAGCATCCATTTGAACGAAATTGTTTAACATTCATATGAGGTTGAATCTAAATAGTCCAGATTTTTCAAAAAATATTTCCTGCCTTAAATTTCAAGAAAACTAGAAGGAAAACAGCAGGATTATTTTAAAAATAAAAAATATCTGGTTTATTTCATTTGAGCACGAAAAATGCATAATTGTATTCAACACACGACAAAAAATTCATACATTTTTCGACGTGGAAACAAACCTACCCATGCAAGTATCCGGCGTTTGCTATTTCGTCCAACGACCAATTTTACTATCAATTTAATCGATGCGTAAATTTTCAATTTAGCCACAAGCACCATTAAAATTCGTTTGCTGCATAAAACAAGAGGTAAAGGTAAACCAGGTCCGAGGTATCTGAAATTTTCGGAGCGTGCTTTTAATTGCATTTTCCGTGTGCATTGCAATCTCGCGCGCGAAGTAATTTTTGCCGGTGGCCTTTTGTGACAGTGCAGTGTCTCGCGCTGTCGAGATAACGAAGCTCGTTCCACGTGTTTTTCACGAACTGGAGAGGCCATGGAGAAAATAAAAAAACATGGGTTGGTCCGGTGCGATAACTCCCGCGCGTAAACATAGGTTAGTCCCTTTTCCCTAGTGCTGTAGATGCGTAGGACGCATGAGTAGATCCCTATGTGGCACCTGAGTGACTGCATCAAATCTCTCGTATAGCCCTGGGTTTGGTTGGGTTAACCCATCCCTTTCGTCCAGGCACGACTAACACACCCAGGCTCGTGTTTCACCTTGCTCGTTCGTTCACGAATTGCCAAATGAGACTCGCCTGTCATGACGAAGCTTCGACGAGAACCAGTCGCTAAGGGGACAGAATGTAATTGTCAATGGGTGAAGAGTACAGCCCAGATTCGTTTCATCTTCCTATCAACTGATTAATGGCATTTGATTAAAAAAAGGAAGGTCTACAATTCCAAATGGAGTTGTCAAGTGTAGGGTTAGAAGGGTACTCAATTGGATACGAGTCCATTGAGAGACTTGTTTGACCAGACTTTCGTGAGTCATATTGGATATACACCTTCTCTTCCATTATTGTGGACATCTTTCTTAGACGAATTTGGACAGGTGTATATTGACAAGAACAAACGATTGTTAACTGACTATGTTCACCATTTACACGGCTTTTGCCAGTCATTTGTTTGTTGGCAATGTTTACTTGTCAAAATTCACCTAATGGGGATGCTTGGACTTTGTAGATTTACGATTCAATTAAAGAACTGTCAGATCATCAAATTTTCTGTTCATGAGGAAGCATAACTATGTCATGTTGTAAATAGCTGTACGATAATTGAAATGAGTTTGCAGATCAAACATATTTTTATCCCTTGTATGTAAGAATGGAAGGACTGACAAGTAATGGTCTTGTTTCGTTTATCAATAGAAGTTAGAGTCGCGACTAGAAGGTTCGGATGTTGTAGTCAGATTCTTATTGTATTGTCTTTATTTATCTTGCAGAAAGCTTTCAAGACATATTCAAAGATTGTCATGCCTCATAATCACCAATATGTGCTCATCCAAATACACCGAACCCTTTATTTGATTTGAATGGCCTCTAATAGCTAGTTTCATCTACTACCAAACATGACTTTGAAAGTTGAAGTATTCCATTTGGTTTACGACATGGAAGTTTGGACAGCAAATCTTCATTATTTATTGCAATTGGAGTTATCACAATCAAAATATGTTTCATCTTGCTTCACGATGAGCATTCTGAAAATGTCTTACTTACAAGACAAGAAACCTGGTTCCAAATTTCTAGGTTTCACCTTGTTGACAGTTTGCTTTCCTTTTTTCGGAACCATTGCCACGACTTTTAAACGTTTGGGGCGGTTTGTTGTGTCGATCCTCATGGTCCTCTCTATTCCTGATTCAAATAACACGAGAATTCATCAAGAACATCAACAAGAAATACTTCGATATCAAACACTCAAAATCAGAACAATCGGTAGTTGATTATTGTAATAGCAGCTGAGGAGGAACATCACCGTAGGTGCCTTTGTTTGTCGAGGTTTGGCCCTAATTCAACGGAATTATGTACTCATTTCTTTAAACAAAAATATTTCACGAAGTTGTCAGTTGTTTATAATTTGATGACATCATATATCTGATGACTTTTGTCACTATTTTTTTGTTACTTTCGAAGCATAATCAGCCAAATAGTTTAGTGGATGTTTTAATTGTATTAAAACTGGTGTTTCCAGATAGAAATAGTAAAAATTTGTTTCTTAATTGATAATCTTACTCAACAACTTTCGAAGCCAGTATTTTTTGACATTAATGATGATATTTTGTGATATGGTTATCGAACGCAATAACTATAATTAATACAGATAAACTTTTTTTTATCTAACCAATATCGATCTAAATTACAGAAACTACACAGGACACTTGACATATTTTTGCAATGAAATCGACATTTTATAAAAGGTATAGGATTATGTAGCATTGAAATTAGATGTAGATTAGAAGACACAAATATTACCAGTATTAAAAGTAGTATTGTAACGCAGTACTTTCAGAAATATACATAGGAATCATAATATTTCGAAATTAATATTTTGTAGTATATATATAATATATTTTTACTCATACTCTGAGCGCAAAATGCTATTTTGCTCCCTATGTCGCGGGAGCAAAATGGCGTATTCTCTCCCTAAGGAGCTAACTAAATCTATCCAGGAGCAAAATAAATGTCTGATACTCTGACAACACCTATTTTGCGCCCTAGTTGCACAATGTGCTATTTTAACCTTCCTTATATAATTTTTTTTGCGGAATAAACTTTTCTATTATTACTGAAATAATTACACAGATTTTAAGTCACGAAACCAAATTTTAAATTCTGTTTAGAAATGTAAAAATATATTTGCAAAAGCTTATTAACAAATTAAAGCTTATTATTTCTTAAAGGCTTGTTAGTAGTAGTTAAAATGTACATTTGGTTTTGTATTTAAAATTATTTAAGAGGAAATTGTTTGAACTATACGAATTGCATTGAATGTTCATAAAATAGATTTTTATTTCTGATAGACGTCGATCTATAAGTCATTAAATGAAATGTTAACGAGTCCCATTATTTCAAACTTCTTTTTTCACAAAATGAAGTGTTATCTCGGAAACATTTTCATGGGAACTAATGAAAGCACGAGTTGCTTCGGCATAGTTTACTAAACTTACTTAGGCTCACAATGGAGTGTATGTAACACGGTGTTCAGTCCAAATAGTTGTTTAATTCATACCACCATATTACAGAGCTGCGTTACGTACAAACTTTCTAAAATTTAATAATAGTTCAATCTCTCGTGCACATTCTTGTACATGTAGTACTCGTTTTTACCGCATTTACCGCAATTATCATAAGATATTTTTAAAGTGAGCTCATTATAATCAGTATAAGCAAAATTATCTTTTAATTTCCGTGAAAAAAAAGAGATAATAATACAGTATCTCCTATTTGGTTATTATTTTGTAGATCCAACATTTTGGCAAAATTACTGAATTATGCAGTATAGATTAAGTAATCAATGATACTCGAGGGTTTAATCGACCATTTCATCCGTTAGCATTAACCAAGGTTATTGACGTAGCAGCGCGTGCACAACGCGAATGTTTAACTAATAGATTACTCGGCGGTAAATTCCGTAAATCAATTGTACATTGCAGTATTAACTATGTAATATTTAACACTATTCAGCTGGATTCTGCTGTATTTGATTTCAAATTGCACAGAAAATAAATTTTAAAGTATTACACTAAATTATATTACATTATTTTTTAAATATGATAAAACAAGTTGATTTTAAATTTTTTAATTTGAAAATTTAGAACTTAACTTAGGTCGTTCTAACATTTATTAAGTTTGAAATGTTTCAAAATGATGACTTTATTCTGTTTTATCAGATGTTAGAATATTTCGAAAAAAAAATAATAAAATGGTGATTTACTAATAAATGTATATTATCATTACTGCAAACTTTGATTAAATGAAAGTAGCAAATATCCCCATTTGTTATTCAAATTCAGTGAATTCAATTTAAAAAGAAACGTGAAATATTAACTAAATAAAAATATATTTATACAAATTTGTTCTAACAATTTAACACAATAATAAAATATATTTTTATTGTATAGATGAGCGTCTGAGACTGGAAAAATGGTTTAAAAATAATTTTCAAATTGTCAATTATTAATGAATTTACCCTTTTTGTCACGTTTACCTTCAAGTAAACATATCAACGCCAAAATCTCCTAAAGTATAAAGATCATTTTTTATTTAAGATCTTAAAAAAGATGGGCATGTAAATTATCGTACACTCGAGAATCCTTCAAAACTCAAAAGAATAACCACGAAACCATGAGTCTATTGTACAAAAAATTTGACCTGACAGAATGGATCATTCGACCGATTCTCTGAGGGGGCTTTTCATCGAATGACAGATGGCGTGCGTTATTAGTAAAACCTATGTTTTCATTACAAAAATACCGGTTTTGAATTTGCTTATGGTTCATTTTCAAAAATAAAATATAATGTAATTTTTCGAATTCAATTATGGTAAAACGAAATAAATGAATAATCTAATATATAAGTATTTACAATTGTATATGAAATTAGGAATATTTGTCTATATTTTTAATTGCAAAATCTGATAAAAATTCGATGATAAAAAACCGATATTTTTAATAAATATAATATATTTGGATTTTTACCAAATAAAAAGAGATTTCTCTTTTAACCTGTAACTTGGGATAGTGCAATACTAATATTTTGGTCGTTTGTTTTACGTTTTTACGATTATGGTACGATGGAATTCATGGAAAATAATGAGGCTTTTTGGGAAACCGAGATTTTTCCTTTATCTTGATGGCACACAGCGTGCGGATACCCATCTTCATCCTTGTTTTTGAGTTAATCTTCTACAGCGGTCGGGTTGTTAGACTAGGTTCTTTACATAATGATCTTTAGACTTTTCGAAGGTGAAAAATCGTTCTTTAGGTGAAAATCTATTCTGCTGTATTTTACTTCTAATGTGTTTGAGTTTTATGCCATAATTTGACTTGAGATGTGCACCGATTGCATTCTCCAGATTTTTATCCGTTTTTAGATTTGTTTTTTTTAGAGAACCATTGATGGTACCAAACGAAAAGTTAATTTTAATGTTTCTCAATATGTAAGTGGTCGAATTGCATAATTTTTGAGTTTTAAAAATATATTTATATCTAGAAATAGTAATATAATATATTACTTAACATAGTAACAAGTTTTTATTTTGTTGGATGTGATACTTATTTTTAAACTATAAAAATGTACACTAAATTTTACAATAGAAAGGATCATATGAATAAGCCATCAAAATCACACCCAAAATTTGAAATTGCAATTCATAGTTATGAATTCATGTTTATTAAACCCGATAAAATAGACACATATAAATATTATGAAATGCATTTCCTGTTTTCACGTGAAAAATTGAAAATCATGCACACTTTTTCTTAACCATCCATTGCGTTTCATGCCGACGTGATCTTTCAGGTGACCTTTTATAGGGTTTCATGATTTATACGCTTTGAATTTTCTTTTATACGAAAATCTATACTCTTCATGATGATCGTGCGCAACGTCTGCTAAAGATTACCTAATATTTCATTAATAATACTATTATTTCCAAAATCTTTTATATGCACAACTCTTACAGTTATGATGAGTCGTTCATTTCGTTACAAAGGTTTTCACTAAGCTTAATAAAATAATTAAAATTACAGAATAAATGGTACCCGCTGTCTAAATTGAGCCACTACAGCGAAGGTGTCGAAAATCACTCGGTATGGAGTGACAATTCACTCTTAAAGGGCAAGAATTCACTTTTTCACTTGAAATGCTTAATTTTCACTCCATAAACTGGATAGTGCGGTAGGTCACCATGAATCAAATGACTTGAATAACAGGAGCTGGTGTACAATACTCTCTACATTTCTTAGAGTGAAAATTTACTCTTTGTGGAGTGCAAATTCCACTCACTCATCGCCGAAAGAACGTTGTAGATGTAAGAACCAAAAGTACGGTCAAGATTACTATTTTATGATCCTTAGAGATTTTTCAGGTTTGGGACGAAAACTGACCAAACTTTTGATCCTCACAACTATATTGTTCTATAAGCATACTCTCTAAATTTCGTGGAGTGAGAATTCACTCTTTAATTAGTGAAAACCAAGCAACTCTAGTGAAAGAGTGAATATTCAACTCTATCTAACAAAAAATATATCTCTTAAAGAGTTAAATATTCATTCTTAAACAGTTAAATGTCCACAAAGAGTGAATTTTCATTCTAAGAAATTTACAGACTATTTTACTCCAGCTCCTGTTATTCAAGTCATTTGATTCATGGTAACCAACCGCACAATCCAGTTTATGGAGTGAAAATAGCAATTCAAGTAAAAAAGTGAATTCTTACACTTTAAGAGTGAATTTTCACTCCATACCGAGTGATTTTCGACTCCTTCGCTGGAGTGGTTCAATTTAGACAGCGGGCATTATATTTTATTCACTCCTTAAGAGTGGAATTTCACTCTTTCCTCCAGGGTTGTCAACTCCACGACTCGGAGGGAAAGAATGAATTTTCACTTTTGTTAGATTGAGTTGAATATTCACTCTTTCACTAGAGTTGCTCGGTTTTCAATAACCAAAGAGTGAAATCTCACTCCAAAAACTTTACTACTGTAAAGTAGTGAAAATTCACTTCGCATGGAGTGGAATTCAGGCAAATCGGATGAGCATTAACTCATTTGTTAGGGTAGCTCAATTTTGACTCCATAAAGTTTGAATTTTCACTGGAAGGTGTCAACGGAAGTGTCATCGGCCCTTTTTCCAATGGTTGCAATTACTAAAAATCGATTAAACCAATATAATCGAAGAATAAGAAATCGTTTGGATATATACGCACTGCTGCGAGAGGCGATCGGCATAGAGTCCGGTGTGCGTCCTGAGGGAGACGCGTAATCAATAGCCGCGCATGCGCAGGAAACGCACCCGTAATGCGCCCGTTATATGTACCTACCGGCGGGTGTGAGCGGGGGGCCGCTGGTACACTGGAGTACACTGTGAAAAGCGGGAAGAGGGACGGGAGGATCTACACCGGCTCCACGTTGGTGCCAGTGCCAAGCAGCATCCAGTACACGGACCGCTTCGATCCGCGATCAGTCGCCGGACGTTCCTCCGTATTCTAGTCCCATCTTGGATTAGTTTACACATACATATATGTACACAATGCCAATTAAGCAAATTCGCACAAACGACGTTACCTCGTGTTACTTCGGAGGGTTTCGGCCTCGCGTTATCGGCTCGTCAGTTCGGTTCGCTTACCAACCTTTGTAATTATTGTTTACCGGCGACGGACCGTAAACAAAATTGAACCCGGAGTATCCAAGTTAGTGTACAGTTTGGTGCGTTGTGTTGATGGGAAGGAATCGCGGTGGAAATTGGGAATGATGTGACGGTAATTACTCCAAAAACGACTTGCAGCGGAGTGGAAATTATTGTGATAACAAGATGTTGGACTGTGCTTTCATTTTATCATCGTTTACTTTAAATAAAATTAAAAAAAAGTTTTTCGTCACCAATGTTAAGTGAATTTTTTGGATTAATTTAAAACCAGTTCGAGAGTAAGTTAAATGTTTTATTGTTTCACCAAAATTGCAGTTTAACAAAAGGAGTTTCAATTCGCATCTAAAGGTTGTCAATTACCGTATTAACCGTTTTACTTTAACAAAAAAATAATTTACTAATCATCCTTAAATTTGTATCATTTAAAAGTTTAAACAAAATATTTCATTTTAAAAGCAGTGATTAAATTTTATATTATTTCATTAATATTTCCATAGATTTTTATCAATAATTGAATTTATTTACATTATTTTATATTGGTATCTTTCCTAATAATTAAAAAAATTTTGGTTTTTGTTTTTTAAACTGTAAAACAAACTTTCATTTAAATGTAATTTAAGAAAATAAAAATAAAAATTTTATGACAATTAAAACCAGAGAAAATTTATTTTATTTTTATTTATGTTATTCATTTCAATATTTTTAAAAACTTTAATACAGATATTATGTTTTTCATTTAATTTATTATATGTAGATTTTTTATTTAACGAGCTCATTTTAAGGAAGATTTTTTTTTTAACATATTTTTTAAATTTTGTAATAGATATTAAATAAGTATTTTAATCAATAATTGATATATTTTTTAGTCACTACTATGTCACAGATTTTATTCTAATACGTTGATTTTCGCTTCTGCATAGAAAACGACAAACGGAACCTAAGGGTGCAGATATACCTGCTTTTCAAGAAGCCCCTAACTGTTATTTCATCTTATTTCTTTGACAGCCGATGCTTTGCGCGGGAAAAGTTTCACCTAGAATGACCCATCATTTCTTTCAAGTACTTAAAAATGTTAAAAAAAAAAATAATTAAATGTAATTTTGAAATTAATATATAAAATATAATTTCTGTATTAGTTAAATTCGTGTAATTTTCTATAATTTTGATATTGATTACGATTTAATTAAAATTAGCAATTTATTTATTTATTTTGTTAATCTATTTAAAGTTAGATTAAATTAAATATTTTAATAAAATAATTTCTTGATTATTCATACTTTTAATGTTAAATGTTTTCTTAATAAATTTAGAAAATTTTGAAGTCGAGTAGAAAAATGAAAAATTTTTCGTTGTATTTTAAAATCATTTAAATTTTTTATTTTTGTTTATTTAGTATATTAAAAATATTTCTAATTTTCCTAATGTAGTTATACACGTAAAAGAATATTTATAATAATAACAAATAATAAGGTCCTTATTGGTATCTTGCATAGAAAAAACGAGGAACATAATTTTTAAATAAAAAATGTAAAATCTTTATTTTGACATAAAACATCTTTCCTAATTTTTTAAACATAAATTAAATTAATCTGTAAAAGAATGACGATAGTTTAGAATATTTTAATTAACGTACGAAATTATATAATGTAAGAATTTTGCGATTGGGTGAAACTGTAAAATATTTATTACATTCATGATCATTCATTACGCAGTTGTGCATATTTCGATATAAAATTACTTTAATACTCAGAAAAGTATATGAAAATAAGAGTTTATTGTGCATGTATTGATGATTTTGCTAAAAAACTGTGGTTTACAAAAATTTCATTAGTAAAAGTAGTAAAAAAGCTATATAAAAAAATAAACTGATTATAGTTCACTAATTTTCGTTAATTTATCATTTCCAATATTTTTTTACAAATTTGTATTTCTCACAAGCACATAAGGACTAATATTTTATATTATACTAAGAGAAACATTGTTACTAATTACGCAATGTGCTGAAATGTTAATAAAATAAAAATTGTTCTTCCAAAATGTTTTTCTCCACAATTTCATACTAATCTAGGAAATATTTTAAAACGATTTATAGTTTCTTTACCATAATATAATATTTTTAAATTAAAACTTGCAATGAAACTTCTGTTAAGAAAATTAATTTTTACATACGAAGTAAGTGAAATATCGACTAATAGTAAATTTCAGTAAATCACAGTATTTTTTCTAAACTATCCATACGACTCGAAAATCTAAAAATGTTGCAGGATTTTTATTCAAATGTCACGAAAAAATATTAAACTTTTCTCTAAATATAACTGAATTAGATAAGGCATTTATCTGACTAATTATTTAAGAAATGTTTAGTCATGTTTTGGTATTTTTCCGTATTTGATTCTAATTATTTGTGCTAGTTATTGAAAGCAAGTCCAATTATCTTAATACATCTGAAATAATTTCAGCTGCTACTTACATTGTTCAAGCAGATGTGGAAATTAATAATTTAGTAATTGGCCTCAAATGCCTAAACATAATAATAAAAATGTTACATTTCGTTAACGACTTCTTCCGTATGCTCCAAATTATTTTCGTCACTAGTTCTATAATGTCATGGTATTTTTGTCTAAAAGTCAACAAGTGTATGTGAAATGTTTTGTATCCACAAAAACATTCATAGAATAACTACAAAATGAAACTTTATGCGAATTCGTATTTACAATTCAATATTCATCTTTAATCATATTCGAAGTTTGAAAGCCTTATTTGAATTAAATTATTCAACGTAAATTCGGAACTTGAGAATTACTTGCGACAAGGTTGAGCAGTTAAAATTCCTAATCACTAAATTTCATTTTAACCATCTTGTTCCATGTTTAAAGCTCAATTACGAAGCGATCTTCTCGAAACGGATTTACGTCACTTTCAAAGTTCTGAGCTTAATCATCATATTAAAAAAATTAAAATGTTTAAAGCGTCGTTAACGGAATGTTCATTATATAATCAAAGATTATTATTCACATTTCGAAAGTGTTGAATTATGAAAATTTCTGCATCAGCTTATCGAAATAGAGTTGGAACTAGGAATTCTTTTTCAAGATCTTTGACTTGCAAAATTAGAAATGCCGCACCTTTGGAGAATAAAAGCAAGGGATGTGAAGTCCTTTGAATCCTCTTTTGTATATTCATTCACGCTTAAATTTTGGTGGTGAATTCCCTCGCCGGTGTACAATAGGTACTCTAAAAGATCCTTCTTTTACTGACTTTAAAGAAATAGATGCTATTGATGTATTAAAACTCGATACAATCATTTTAAAGAGTTAGAGGAGAATTTGAAAGTGGGTTTTGTTAATAGTATTAGAAGAGAACTGTTTTGCATGGTCTCTTTACACCTTCGATCATGCGATTATTTCCTTTGAATTTCTATTTAAGGTTACTGATTTTCATAGGTGGAAATAATTGTATGTTTGGAATTTGAAAGGAGGACACGCGAAAACTTAGTTCTTATTTCATGCTCTTATTACCCTACTAGATCTTCTTCAAATGCATTGTTTGATTTAACATATTTGAGTGTAGATGAAAATTAAATGTTTTAATGCTTCAGAACTTTGACAAACTTTGAAAAATTAGTAAAGGATTAATCGAGAAATCATCTTCCAAGGTGGACATTTCAAATTTGCTTGAGACAGATTTAAAAAAGAATTATACAACCCAAAAAATTAAGCAAAATAATAAAGATAGATCTGATTTATCCAGTAATTAAACGTCATAAATCATCATGGGTGTAATCGAGAAGAGACTTCCACCCGCAACCGCTTGTAGTTTTTTAACTGTGGTGCATCCGGTGTGAGGAGTTCTCCGGTGTTGTAATTACTTGATCAAGGCAGATTTCGTCAGGAGAGGAAACGGAACAGGATGGACCGACTTTTTCGCTGGAAAAGCCACAAGGCGATGGAAGACGTAAGTACGAACGGCATTTAACGCGGCGCGAATTTACATCTGATTATGCAAAGTCGGGACTTGTTCCTTAGCAATTCAAAGGACGAACAGACGGATGCTAAGTGAAGAGACCAAGACCAAAGGAGTGAGAAAGAAGTATGAATGAGTACGAATGAATGAGCGAAAACGAGAAAAAGGATAAACTGGATAGAAAAGGAGATGTTGAAAAGGGTTCAAAGATCCAGTCGAACTATGTCCCGCCTAAAATGTGTTTTTTTTTCGCACCACGCTTGTTTCCGTTTCTTTTTACGACTCCGAAACTTCAGATTTGAATTTCCTTGTGTCATTCCATTTGAATGCCTTTATTTTGTTCCTGGGGGTCGGAAGTTCTACAATCCCGCGAAAGTTCTTCGAAAGAAACGTCTTTAAGGAATTTCCACAAAAATGGCCTCTAGAGATGAAAACTAAACTCAAAGAATAAAATGTGCGATTAATGAAATTGCGTCATGGAAGGTAACATGTAAAATAAATATTGACATGTTTGTCGTATATAGCTATTTGTAATTTCTCTTGCCTTGGTCGTGAATGTTCGATTTGCATTTTGCTCACGGTTTCCTTGCGTAATCCACGACAGACAGACAGACAGGGTATGCGAAAGACGGCTCGCATGGGATGAGACATGCGACAATCAATGCCGTGTGACGGCTTCGCTTTTCTATCTCTTATTCAAAGCCACCAACGACAAGTTCCCGAGCTTTAAAGTTACAACGTTATGAAGCCTGTACCGCGGGATATTATTCAAGAGTCAAGGCATGGCTTTTCTTTTTTTTTAAGGTTGCTTCTTTCACGGAAAACTGAAAATTTCAAAGCGTCGCCCTAGACGGACGTGGCTGAGCTTCAGCGACTTTTATCTTTCCCGCGTCGATTATTCCATTCACCTCTTAGAGAGGACGACGTTTTAACTTTTTTCTGTTGTTTAACAAGATTTCACGCGTTTATTCATTTCCCTTGCAACTTGAGTTTTAAAATATGAACGAAAATGTTGGTTTTTGACGAGGAGTTATTCTGTCTCGGGAGTATCCAGTAAGATCACGTTTTTTGTAACGATGCCTCTTTTATAGACCAAGTGTGTTCTGTTTGAAAATAGGTTTCAGCTACAACCTTATCGTCGAAGTCCAATTTTTTTTTCTGGTTAACCTTTTTCCTGGAAGCAATGTGAATCGTAGATCGCCAAAATTGACCATCGAGTGGAAGTCATCTTCAATTCACTTGATCCTCTTCTCCAATCAACCGAGGATATTTCTTTGAACCCCGAAGTATAACAATGATTCCTTATTTCATTGTGATGTAATAAGAAAAGTAACCCTTTGTATTGCCTGTCAACAGCGTCAAACTCTCAAACTCTCAATCATCAATTTTCCCTTTTTCACTAAGAGCAAACTCGGTCACAGACTGTTTTATTGCATTTGATGTATGTTTGGGATGTCAACTACCTCCTGCCATTTCGGTTTACGATCAGATATAACGTCAACATTAATATTTTGTGCAGTTAAAAATATAATTCACCACCTTCACCTTTTATAAGTAACATTTAGGGATGAAATACCGAAAGGCAAGATATTGGCGGCGCCATCTGCGTTTGACCCGCGGCCCGATGAGTTATATGTTTTACAATCTGATTTGAAATTGAGCGGTTTACTTTACACAATTAATCATCACAAAACCTTGATTATTATCCCTCATCATTGCCTTCAGCATGACTGCTCACGCAGAAAGCTTGTGGATTTGCAAACGGCACTTAAATCAGAAGTTCCACTTTGCATTCTTAACCACAGTCGTAAAAGCAAGAAACATTTCATTAAAAACCATAACGACCACGTTTCTCTGATATTCCCCGCGTCCTTCGGCGCTTTTATAAAAAAGCACCCCACTTTTGCGGCACGGACCTTCAAAGGAAAAAGTGCAGCGAATAAAGCTCAGTACCCAAACGCCCTCCACCGTGAAAAACAAATATGCATCACCACGGAAACGGATAGCTAAAACTCGAAACCGGTAAAAATCTCTGCTTAAGTTTATGCTCGCGCCCTGAAGTCGGTTGGGCATAGCGTTCACTTCATTGCGGAAGGAGAGAGGCTTGAGAAAAGGTTCGCGAATGAAAAATTCAAGTAACCAGTGCCCCGAAATCGCATCACGCCAAGTGAGAAAGTACGTGAGAAAATCTCAGAGTCTCGAATAGAGGTTCTGAATGAAATTGTTTTATTGTGGTCTATTCAAAATGATAAAAATTTAAGTTGGTTATTGTAGAAATATTAATCATTTTTATTTTGGACTAAAGAAAATTGAATAAACCATACATAAAGAAATAGAAAGGTACAGTGATAAATAGAGGGAAAGTTCCAAACACGTCGATCTGTAAACGATAAAGTATCAATAGTGCAGACATGGGAGGAATGAGAAGACGATAAGGTCGTAGAAAACGAGTTACTGAAAGTAATATCGTTAACTAAGAATTAATTGAAATAATTACTCATAACTTAATATTTTCGAAATTGTTTGTAGTTCGGAAACAACAATTTAAAAGTCACAAACAAATAATGAACTGAACATTAACGCAAGTAAATTAAGTGCCATGTTAAATATATCCCAGTCATCAAGAAGCTCGGAAGAAGTGAAAAAAATACACAAAACAGAACTGCATTAAGAACGAGAACATTTAAAAATAGAAATTTCCCAGTAGCAATCTTCTAGTCAAAAGGTAATATTTGAAAAAACCGTAAAAAATTGGTAAATTTACTACTATATGAATCTACGCGTAGTAGAAAGGAACTAAGCAAAAGGATAAAAAAGAAACGAAGCGATCAAGCGAAAGCTCGACAAGAAAGCTCAGGTTTTCTTGGAACAGGAAGAAGAGATAGAGAGAACAAATTATAAGTACAAAGAAGTCAGACGACGATAAATTACCGTAGAAAAAACAATAGAAGAACAAAGAGAAACAGCGGGATAATAACGAGGAAAGCAAAGAGGAAAACGAACCTATAGGTAAATAGAACGAGAAAAAGAATAGGCGCAAATTGTGCAAATTAAAAAATAATGTGTTGAACCAATAACGGAAAAGTACAATAGAACATCCTGGAGAAAAAAATACAATACAAAAATAATCGTGAATGAAATAGTTCGTGTCGTTTCCTGACAAAGATCAAAAAATATCTGAAAGACCTTAACAGGTTGATCAAATTATATTGAATGATCTTAACATTTATAATTCCAAAAACGTCTGGTCCATCTTAGATAGTGACTATCTTTCTAAACTCTTTTTAAGGCGACGAAAAGTCGAAGTCTACTTCGAAATAAAAGAATACTCAAGACACCGTGTATAATATCGATTATCCGGGTTAGAGTGGGCCGAAAATAAAAGCCAAGTATACGGTTTCTTAAGCTCGGAGAACCCATCGCTGTTCCAAAGTGCGTAAAGTGCTGAGTAATGGGATGATATATTTTACGTCGATGTATTGTACGAGAACCCTGCAGCTTACGACTTAATTTTCTCTCTCATTTCAAGGCTTTGTTACGCACGAATTGCATCATTTGTACGCGTAACGCCACGGAGTTAAACATTGGTGAAATCCGTAACATACGTCCATGACGTACGGTATGGGAACTACGATTTATTTACTACTGTACCGACTTCCATTCATAATTAATAAAAGTACATAAATTTAACGAACACTACGTTACATAAGAACTTGCATTTCCCATTCATGCGTATTCGAGAAAAACTGTAATTCCCATTGATGAAAAATAAAAAGGTTGAAATATGTCTGACGTAAAACTTGTTTCGCGTTTTAATAAGTAAATATTCGAACGGAATGAATCGCAAAAGATACTAGGGACGGACGTTTGAATCTACAGATTTTTCTAGAAGACGCATGCAAATAGGAAACTCGCGCATTGTGAACTTTCTCAGGAAAGGGCGAAGTGTATGTCACGAGGTACGTAAAATACGTCTAGTAGTGTTGTCGGTGCTAAATACACAGACACTTGCGAGACTCGAGTTACAGGAAGACGAGGCTTATCCGTTTGAATCTAGTTGTTGTGCCTCTTGGCCTAGTAGTCACTACACTATATACGAGTACTCCCACGTGAGTGCTGCGCAGATAATGTAAGAACCGTACTCAAATGAAATAATAGCAGACTAATCAGCATTCGCACAGTCCGTCTAAGGCATTTTCTAATATAAACGTAATTAGGATGAAATAATATAACTAGGAAATAGGAAGAGGAACAAAACCGAATGTGATCATTTCAGATCGAAAAAACCATGTCTATTACAAAATGGTGAAAAGAAAACAAACTTTTCTAAATACCCCATATACTGATTTAAGACATGTCTTGTATCGATATTAAGAAACATGGAAAAGAATTGCTGAACCATGGAAGATACTTAAAAAATTGTAACGAGGTCACTTTTCATTCAATTCCAGCCAAGAAAAACGAGGTTAGGTTTTTTCCGCAACCTGCAATTAGGAATTAATAAGAGCGATGCATACGTGCACTGACTTTACTAAGGAGTTCTTAGACTCAAGTAATATTCTAGCTACGTATAAAGCTAACACGGCTAGTCGCCGCAGTGTGAACGCTGCTTGATTAAACGCCGCGGCGTGGTCGTAGAGTGGAGTCGCGCTTGGCCGAGCAAGAGGTAGCGCATTATTTACGGCTAATGGCTCGAAACCCGGAAGCTCCAGATACTGTCCGTCCGGCCGCTCGAAAATTTCGACCCTTTGAATAAAGGGACGGAAAATCTAAATTACGTCCATTTTTCTCTCATGGCTTCGGTGTTTCAGATGATAAGAACTGGACTGAAGCTTGCCAGTGTTTTTGGAATTGTGTTGGCAATCGGTATATTCAGGAGTACCATTTCCAGTATTTATCTTGGTCGTTTTTATCATGTACCATCATTCCTTGTCATTATGATCCAGCATTACTCTACAAGTCTATGGTTCTCTAAAAATATTGAGTTTGATAGTACCAACTTTGCAGTAATACATTTCTAGAATGTAAACAGAATGCAACTCCACTCCCATAATTTACTATTGATCAGTGTAGCCCAAGATTTATGATGATAACGGATGATGTACCGAGATGATGACGTTTCTGATTATTGATCAGGAATGATTTCAGGATGTTAGTAACATGGTGATCTCAAACTAGATATTCTTATTCACCTATAACATGTCATACTTTAAAAAATATTTTATACTCCGCTTTAGACATTCAGAACATCATAAATTTATAGAAGACGCAATATAGCTAGACTTCGACAGGGGCTAAGAGTCTCAGGAACGTTGAGAGATGCCACGTGGCATAATCACAGAAACGCGGAATTCTATTGAAACGTGAAAATCATCCTCCCTATACCTTCCGAGGGAGGAATAATTCGTGCCACCGACTCGACGGAAATTGACTATGCGGTTCGCCTCAAATCACATTTTCGGTTGAGGGATCCCACCAATGGATCACTAAACGGATTGGGAATGATTTGCGTTTTCGGTCGTGAAGACAGTGTTACAAACAACGGTCCTAATCCCTGAACGTTCGAATTAGATCGGTGTCTTTCACAAATTTCCATTTCGTGGTGTTCCAATAAATAATATTGATATTTTTCTAATTCTCAAATGACGTAGCTATTAACCATTTAATGTAATAATTTAATATGTACATATTTATATTTAACCTAACAAAAATCGCATTAATTGTCAAATTTCTAATATTATGCACGAAAATTATCGCTATCTCTAAAAATAGCTCTTTTGTGTTTCAGGGACTCGACAATGTCAGTTCAGCAACTCTCAGGCCTTTTAACTCAGACATCAATACGCCGAGAATCGACAGCTATCGATTTTCCATGGCGAATCTCGAAGGTGAGTTATATATCTGTTTTCCTCTTTCAAATTACGGAAATGTAGCCCGTTCAATCGCAAAAAATAGCGCGTGCTTTTCGTTGTACCGCGAGCACATCGCCTTAATAAAAAAAAAACGTCCTTCGATTTATCTTCCAACGTCGACCCAGTTTCCTTTTCCAACTCTCGTAAACGAAACTTCCGAGCGGACGAGCTTTTGGCGAATTTCAAGCTCGCAATGTTATATTAATTTCTGCTTTCACGTTGGGCATTGCTCCCGAAAGTCCATACCGTAACTGGATTTTGTGATCTTTGAAAGTTGAAATAGTTCGCGTAACGTATAATGCAAGAATGAAACTGAACAAATGGAATTTACTCTCTTCTTTCTTATGATTTTTTTTTATTCAGAATTATTCCAGCAGATATTTATTGAAAATGCAATGGAATTTGCATTTTGTTAAAGTTATGTAAATAGAGGATTTTCAAAGTAAAGCCCTGCAAATACAAATATGTAGAACATTCATCAGCAATGATTACTGCACGCGTCTTATTTACATTTGACGTTCGCGTCGCGGGCAATCACGATAATTGACATAATGGCAACTTCAATTATAGCACCCGAACGTACATTAAGAGTAATGACTAATTCGATAAATGTATCGATAATGACGTGTGGGGTACGTACTGCGCAGTTTTGTTCGAGTGCAAACAATGTTGAGTTGTACATTCCGATTGTCCGAGATATGCCGGAGTCAGTTATTAGAAAAACTAAAATGGTTAGGGTGAAATGTGTACTTAAAAAATGTCTTCTTTCCGAATTATCATAGTAGGTATTATCATATATATGACAATTCTGGTGGAAAATGTTGAAAAAGGAATTAATCAAACCGGTTGGAGGTGGATGGATGACTTGGCACATTATATTAGATCAGATCTACGTGTTCACCAAGTTCTAATTATAATCACCAATATGTCGAAACGAATTCCTCCAATTTTTAAAAACATCACAGAACGCATGGGAGAATGTTATCCAGTCAAAATTGTAGAACTCGCGTACCTAAAATGGATTATGAAACGGCATGGAGAAATCCACCCAGTGAATTTTATGCGACCAACGACTCTAATTGTTTGGTACCCGTGGAGTGGAAAACTATATCAACAGCATTTCGATGTATTAATGGCTTACATGAATCACATGAAATATTTGCCGCAATTATTGTGCATTACTTTTCATTATAGTCCAAATGACATCAGCTACGAAATTGGATTGAAAAGTATTTGGGAGGGATATCATTACTTGGACTTAACAATGATAGACGTAACTGAAAATGATATTAAAGTGGCTATTATACACGTGTTCAATCCTTTTTTCAATAACTACACGAGAATATTTGACTCCTCGAACATCGAGTGGTTTCCATCTAAATCTATAGATCTAAATAAAAAAATAATGAATATTATGGTTCCAAATCTCAGTCCTGAATTTCAAGCAGAACCAGATCACATGGGAATTCCAAGGATCGTTGGTGGACCTCTTGCACGACTTTCAGAATACTTAGGTCATATGATGAATTTTGAAGTTAATATAATCCTTGGTGCTCACTACCAATTTACCAATTTTAGTAAAAAACACGTTTATTGCACATCTCCGTATTGTCCAATATATGGAATAAAACTCGACTTTATGGCGAAGCTCGCACGATTTTCGGTATCTATTGAAGAAAACTACTCAATTACAGAAGTAGAGCCCATAATTTACATGGTTGTGATCCCAGCACAAGCGATTGACACAAGATTGAAAGAAAATGTATTTATGGGATCGATTTGTTCTGTTGTTATCACTGGCTTACTGTGTACTATTATTATGTGTGCTGCCCACTATTTGGGCTTCGATTACAACTACTGGAACTTCTCCAATATTTGGAACGGTACTTTAGGAAGTTGGATGTCACTACCGCGGAGTCATGTAGAAAGAGTTACGTGCGTTAGTGTGTTAATAATATCCTTAAGTTTGTGGAACGACCTTGTGGATTTAGCAACTGAGATGTCTCTGCAACGAGTGGAGTTGAACGAGATTGATACTTTCGAAGACTTAGATACCAGTACTATCACTCCTATGTTGAATAAACAAAGCTGGGAAATAGTTGCAAATGCGACTGATCCGGTGATTGGCCGTTTACTAACTAAATTTCCAAACTTTACCAATGAAGAGAAAGATTATTCCAACAATCTAGGCTTATTAACGTATTGCTTAGTGCAACTGTTAACGAGCAAAAATGTTTCGTGTTTGGTAGTAGCCACGGAGTTAGAGAAGATATTAATGCGCGTTTCGGAGGTCACTCAGCAAGGACCTTACAGTAAGGAAATGTTAAAACGCGTCGGTGAAACCTCCTCAAAGTGGTCTGGAATTTTAATGACACTCCAAAGTCCTTATGTTATCCTGTTTAATGCTGGCATACGACGATCTATGGAATATGGATTATATTTTCGATGGAAGAATGAACAGAAGACCTTTACTAACTTATTGGAACCCAATTCTAATATGGTCAACGACGATCAGTCTGCTATCATTCTTCTTTTCAAGATATTGAGTGTTATATCGTTAGGTTATATAGTTTCAGTGTTTATTTTCGTAGGAGAGTGTTTTCACTACGTATATCACTTTAAATATACTTCTAGAAGATTTATTAAGACGAGAGGAATGATTAAGCTTGACACCCGTGATAAATATATTTACATTTGTCCGTCATCAGTATTTAAGAAGTGTTGGAATAAATAATTATATTGCTTGTCCATGAAGCGATCCTTTATAAACTATTATATAAATTTCTCTTGCAGGAAATTGTATTTTGCTAGTCATTATTAAAAGAATTCTGCATCGTCAATGTATTTTTCAAGCGAATCGTAAGATGTCAAATCGATTCTATCGAATTCCCGAAGCGCTGCTCATTCGTCTAGTGTCACGTGCAAGTCGCGTGTCCCCTTCCCTCATATGGTGCAGAACTATTATTTCACCCTGACGGAACAATTTTCTATGCTCGCTCCAAAGTTAAAAAAGTTGGTCGGATCATGTCACCGTGAAGTTGGGATGTTCGATTTATTTCGTCTGATTGTGCAGCCCCTCAATCTTTTAGCTGTTCAATTTGTCATTTATTATCGCGGAACCATGGTGCAGCACTTAAATGTTACGCTGGATCTTTACCATGGTTTGAATGCACATCTTGGTGTGTTGATGAGTTGGAGAGAAGATGGTGGCACCCAGTGCGTGATTGTACATAAATTTAGAATGTTCAAATTTTTCTTCATTAATGGATTTCATAATTAGCACAATTCAACTGGAAACCAACATCCAGTTTTTATCATCCGAATATTAAAATGTCTTGGCAACGGCGCGATAAATCCCTGATCGAACCGTGGGGCACCGTCGATAGCGAGGTCGTTATCTAGGATCTTCGATACTAGCCCACAAACGCTGGGAGCGATTGCAAAAATTCTCTCGGCTTTCACGTCCTATCAGCGAATTTATGCAGCACCGTGTGTGCTGCTCAACATCAAGCAACATAGTCCGCGCTACACGGCAGTAGATTATCCGCACGTACCGCGGTTTCATGACCCCTTCTTTGTACTTTGCCCGTGCCCCCTCTTCATACTGAGTTCTTTATTCTCTCAATCTGTGCACTCATCCCTCCTTAACCTTCGGCATTTCCCTATCTTTCTGTCCTCTGTTTTCTCTTTCGCTCTTACGCTTTGCTACTCTTCGCGACGCTTCAGGCAACTGTGGCTTTATTCCACATTTTTTGCACACGCCAGCTCTGCTTTATCAGTCCTGGAGTCTTTTTCTACCCCGTTTTTCTTCCGTTTTTCTCCGGGTTTCCCATGAGGTATTTTTAAACCCTCAGCAAAAGGCTTCGTATTGTTTTAGCGAGGGAGTTTCAGTGCTTTTTATACATAAATACTACAGTTAATCAATAATTGTACGATTATGAAGAATCCGTTCAGTTTGAGATTAAATATAGACGAGGAAACGTGTATGATGGTTCGGATGTTGGGTATTTTAATTGCTTAAATCTGATCCTTCACATATGATGACGGAACCAAGATATTGCCGGGGTAGTGATGTAGCGATGAAAGAGTTACGTGATTTTAAGACGATGACAGTTAACAATAGCTACGGCGAAATGATCATGATGATAAGAAAATGTTCACATTAATTGTCAAAAAAGCACGGAGATATCAGTTGATCCGGGGATGATAAAAGAGTACTTTTATATTCTGGGCTACAATTGAAGATGATGATCCCAGATGATGCTCAATGTTGCGATGACATGACATGAAATACAGTTGAAGAAATCTTAAAAAATAGCAACTCGTTAATGAGGAATAACGTACAACAAAGGTTACTATAAAAATTACAAAGTACACCATAAAATACAAATAACAATGATGGTAAAAGCCCCGACGACATTAATGACAATAGCGACATGAACATGTATTTTAACATAAACATAAGGAAGACAACCGTTTGATTATGAGTTAAAGCCTTCAATTAAGGCCACGACATCAATAATCTTCATGGTTTACGCTCAGCACCCAATTAGAAAATTTCAATTGTATATTTTTCTTGCGGAGCTAATGGAGAAAGTCTGTTAACATAAACGCGGACAATAAAAGAGGGACATAAATGTGGAAGTCTTCCCTAATGAAATACAAATTACTTTGATAATTTACCTTGAATCCAAGATATCAATTTCGTAGATAATAATGGTCGCCGTTATCGATTTCACGGATAACGGGAACATAACGGCGTAATTGCAAAAAATTATGCAAAACGAAACAGGATCGTCTCAATTCTATTGTGCCGCGCGGGTTTAGTACTGTACCGAACAAGATTATCAGTTACAGGATGCAAATAGCATATACGTTTTCAAAATGGATCATTTCCCTTTCGCATAAATTTTCGTTGCAAATATAATCAAAATACATCTTGAGAATCTGTATAATGAGGAAATATTTGTCACGAGCGAATTTCATTAAAGATGCTTTTTCAAATTTATGGACGTTTTTAATGACGGTTTCGTCTCGTCGTGAGGAAGGGAAAGACTCATTTTAGCGAGCATTCAACAGATAGTACGGGCTTTAGCACTTAGGCATTTATGACCGTATTTCGAGTGCGCTTACTCCTTCACCCTTTGTGTTTGAATCTCCCGATCTTCGCCCTTTATTCTCCACCCACCAGTCAATCCCACCCAATCGAAGTACTGGTACATATACCCGGTTCCTAGGTTCGACCAGTTTCGACGATCGCCACTAATCGGTCGGCTACTACACTCCCCGAATAACCGTTACGGAAATCAACGTGGGAAACGTCCGACGCTCCTTTATCACGAACAATGGGAACGTGCATTATAACTCACTTGTTTCGGATATTGTAATTATGGAGACCAGAGTGAATTAAAAAATGTATTTTTAAAATAATTTTGATATATTGTATGGAAGATGCCTTGTTAAAACTTTTAAAATAATTTTAGATGTGGAAATAATGGATTTAGTTAAAGCCAAAATTCATTTTAAAATATGTAGGATGTACCAAATATCCTTTTGTTCATGTTGTCAGTTACTATACGAATTCCATTGTATGATACTAAATATCAATTGCTGGAATTTCCGAAGATTCAGGGTCTTCGATAATCACGATAATTGAAATGGAGTATTCAGTTGCTGCAAACTCTGAGATATTAGGAGGATAGCTAAAGAGCAATACGATGTCTCACTGTTAATAACTGTCTTAATCGACATCAAGTTAGTCACTATATTATGAGTTCTAAATTGCTTTGTTTGTACAATTATAATTCCATTGTATGATTTTCGTAAATTGCATAGAAGCAGTTTCGAATACATAGAAAAATTTAAATTATGAAATGATTCAGAGATTTCTTATTATCGTTGTCATCAAAAATAATTTTAAACTGTTGAAACCAGACTAAGTATTTATGACTTCTCCTCTTGTCTCGTCTCGAACACTCTAGACGAAGTTATTTATAACATCACATCCCATGCACTCTCGTTGTTCGGAACTATTCAACGATGGCTTGAGTTTACAGTTCTTTTTTGAGGTTGTGTCAATTCCGAAATTTGTAACCTTCAAAGTTGCAGCCTTAATTGCGATTTGTAATTAGTAGAATGCACGAGCTATTGCTACTAGTGCTTCTATGCTCGTGAGAATCAATTAGAGTAAGCTCGACATCACGATCACAGCTCTTAGATCTTCCAAGCCTCAGACAGTTACACCGGCGATACACCAAAGCGTACCCTTATATCTCCAATATTCTCAAACGACGCTTTGCTCTTTAAGCGCATACATGTGCTCCTCTCGTGCTGCTATACGGAATTCATCCACGTACTCTCTCGACATATTCAATTATCTTTGTACCTTATGGCGCATGGCCGATTTAACCGGCTTGAATTTGCTATTATTTTATAACGAGGCGACACTGTGGTATGCGGTTTACCGCGGGCTTTCGTTACTTTGGAATGGTTTCAAATAGTTTTTATTAACTTTGTACAGTTTATAAACGGTTAATTACATTGAGAAAAAAAACCATAGTTAAATTGACTATATCAAATAGTTGATATTCATAGTTAAAGTTTGTATTTACTATAAATCCATAGTAAAGACTGCCGCATTGCACAATACATTTTTTAACTGGCTAGGATGTGACATTCACAAACTTAGCGCAGTATGGATTTTTTGTTTTTCTGTTTGTTTCCTTGTTTATCAGCAAAGAACGAAGGGAGAAAAGTGGACTTTTCATATTGCTGTGATATATATAGTTTACAAATATTTTTAAAAAGTAAATATTGATTCCTTTCCATATTTTTTATGACCATTTCTTATACAATTTCTCTCAGTGAAGGTAGTAATTTTCTGAAATGACTGTTTCAAAATAGTTGAGTCTATTTGTCTATTATGATAGTAGCATTTGGAATCATGAAACAATAGTTAAACTTTACTTTTTCCGAATAGTTATTTTAACTATTACCGTGCCTAGTCATCATTTCACACTATGATTCGCAGTAAAAAAAAATGGTCATTTCAACTACTTTTTTTTTAGTGTATCGAAACAAGTCGAATTTTTACACTAATAAAAGCGAACTAAATGGACTTTAAAAAACAGCCATTATTTATATAATGACATTGTACGATGAAAAATATATTGATAAATATGTAAAGTCACAATTAAACGAATATATCTATTATTTATTTATTACATTTTCGACATAATTTAACTGTAGAATTAACTGTTTACAGTATATGGAACATTTAAAAACAGTTATGTATTCTGTGCGCAGATTCTAGTAAAAGCGCAATATCATAGTTAGACCGATAACTCGTTTAATCACTAAAAAGTTCTGTTCATTGGCCTCATCGATGTATTTAAATCCATTGCCGAATGGGGCCAATCGCAGTATCATATAGTATCAAATTTTAGCGAGATGCAGGGTTAATTCTCAAAAGGAATTTTAGAATGAGTTTTGTTTATTTTCGGGCAGTGTTAAAAGATATTAAATTTCCCAATTTCGCTTGAAATTCTTCCCATAAGTATATATTAATATGAAAAATACAATAATACTAGTAGTAGTATATTAACTTGTTTATACCATTTTATCACTTATTTTTCTTTTAAACTAACTTACTCAGAAACGCTACAAATACTGTTATAGGTGTTTTTTAAGTTTTCATTAGAATTTGTTATTGTAACTTATCAAAATGAATTAGGTAAAATAAAACGGTCACTAACTTAGTAAGGAATGAACAAACTAATTAATAACATTTAAAAATCTTAATGAAAGAAACTTTCTCTATTTATTATTTGTTAAAATACATAATATACTCTTTCATAAAATTTCAAATCATTCATTATAATTCTTCTTCTATAGAAAAGAACTTTGTGTACACAAATCTCTAAAACTCGTCCAGTGTAATATTTTATAGCATTTACCCTGAAACAGCAAAAAAAGAAAAATTGCACAATAAAATGCTGGAGGGTTTATGGACACGGTAGGATGTTCTCAATAACTTTTTTACATTTTGCGCGTAAGCCCTGGAAGCTACGTAATACTAATGAGAGAAAAGTACATTGTTCGTTTGATAAACTGGTATCGGATGTTTAATATTGTATAATTAAAAGAAAATATTTTTAATTTTATTAATACTAGCTAATTTTGTAATTTAGATGTAATGTTCATGTTTATGTAGTTTTGCGAAATGTGAAATAAGCAACTCGTTAAACAATTTCAATACATCTACATTTTGTATTTGTTATAATGTTATATATTTATTTAATTACTAAATGTTAATCATAAAAGAAAATGTATAACTACATATTTTTTTCTTGAATGAAATTATTTATATTCAAATATTACTTGACATCATAATACTATTTTTGTTGTTGCTATTTTTATTACAACATTGTTTATCAACGTGAAAACAGTGACTCTGTTGTTTATCAACATATTATCATTGTTTCTTTTTCTGTCTCACCTTGAGTAAATTGTCTTTGTCATCAGTGCCGTGGTTAGAAACTTCATGAATGAAATATTAATTATTATTCGGTTGTAATTTGAGTTCATGTATACGTCATTGTTCTCTAGTGTGTCAACACTTTTGTAATAAGTGCTCGTCATAAATAACAATTTTCTTATAACGTGCAAGTAACTTTCAAATTAATTTTGTTATCAGTTTAAAAAATTACTTCGAGTACCTTCTCTAGAAATATAGATAGGACAAGTTTCAGAAAAATGAGGACAATTTTTAACTGCAGAAACAACTCAGATCTATAAGAGACTGATTTCATATATATATATTTTATAAAAATGTTGAAAGTCACATGACTTTAAAGCTTCGCAAAGTGCTATATGAATTGTTACTCTTCCTGTATCGAGGGAACCAAATTGCACTTTTTCTCCCTAGGGATCCAAATAAGTATAATCGGAAACAGAATACGTTTCAAGTGCCAAATACTATTTTACTTCCTATATCGCGGGCGTAGTAAGTTATACAGTTTTTATTCTCGAAATTGTTTGAATTATATTTAATTGCTGTGATTGTTAGAACTATTAGAGATTTTCATTTCCCAAAATTTAAGATTTCCTAACACCTCATTTCCTAAAAAGTTTGGTCTTTAAATAGATTTGCATATTTTGTTGCACGGACTTTTTTGAATGTCTGAAGTAAGTTGATATAGTTCTATTATATTAGGACCATCAGTTAGACGGAAAAAATTACTTTCTTTCATGTTTGTGATGCACTGTCGAATTTATTACGAATAACAGTTAAAAAAGTAACATCACAAAAAAATTGTTAATAACACAGAAAAGAAGATTTCTCAAATTAAGTCTTAAATTTGAGTTCTATAACCTATTTTCAGTACATACATAAAGTCAACCCGACTAAGCTTAAAATCTTAGTTTTCAAACCAAACCACTATTGAAGATGAATAAGTTGAAAATTTAACGAATTTTCATTTTGGCCAACATAAAAATTACAGTTTGATATAAAAACACTTAAATTACAATATAATTACGACTACAACCGAGAGAGAGATGAAATAATTTTCAGAGTGTCGGTATAAACTGGATGGCAAAGGCCCACATATTGACACCAGACGACTGGTCAAAAAATAATTGCTTGAATATTCCCGGACTGGTTGCATGCACTTTTGAAAGTTCATCGTCCCGTAAACCTGCTGAAACCAGCTGACGATGCAACGCCACCTTAAAAACAAAAAGTCACTCGAGCTTTCGAGGCACTATTTACTTAAGCGCTGCCATTTATAACCCTACCGAAATTATTTCGAATTTAGCATTCGGCTGGAGTAGCTGCAGCTGCTAAGCTCCTGCGGAAACGCGTGTAGATTTAACCTAAGAAAATGATTCGGTAAGTTCAGCGTCGGTGCCCCCACGGGAATAATTATCCGTGGCTTTTCTTAATGCTTCTCGCTCGGTGGAGCACTCTCTCATTGCGGAAGTTTCCTCTTATACCCCCCTCTAACTCCCGATTTACTAATTCGGACATCGTCCACTAGAGTGCGGTAGGGGGCTTTTCTGAGATGAGCTCTCCAGGAATACCACGGCTTATTATACCACTTTTAATAAGTTGCAAAAGGCCGTGACGTTGCGCCACTCGAGTTCCTGATGCTGAACACAGTGGGCACGTTGTGTTCCGGTACGCACAAACGCAGGGCCGTCAAACTACGTCTAGAAATTGGTATAAATTCATACCATGCAAGGGCTTCCCGTATAACGATCACGATAATGTGGCGGCTTTGCATTTAAGTTTACGCTCGAATTCTAGTAGTTCGCCAGCTTGTTAGGAAGCGAAATTGGCTACGCTCGGGCGGCTGTAAAGTTTTGATGGGCAGGATTCGATAAGGAAAGTTCTTGGAAGTGCAGTTTTTTGGCACCGCGTGCGAAAGTCCGTCTATTCAACGTTCATGGTTGTTTATTGAATAAATTTGCAAAATTTAGCACCAGACGGCGATCGTCGAAAGGAATTTTAATAATGAAACAAGATTTTCGATGCATCCTCCAGTCCATCAAAAAAAGAGTACCGACAATTTGATTTCGAATATAAATCCACCGATAAAGGGCTCAAAGACTTATCGCGAAAAGTAAGTCGTAAACCCCTTTTTTTACAAGCTCTCGTTTTCATAGCCGAGAATGTGGGAAAGCCCGTTTTTTAAAAGCTCGTGTTTGATTATAAGTTGTCATAGTTCTCGACCATGCGGTACTCGCGATGCGTGGGAACGCTGCGATAGTTTCGCGTTCTGGTCCCGACCTGTGGGTGACGACGATTAGGTGGCTTGGCATAAAACACAATGACGTAGTACTCTGCATACTGCGAATTTCAGACAATCTGCCGTTATTATTATATTCTTTTTTTAGTACCACTTGCATAATTACGACCGATATGACCACTTTATGTTTGAAACATAGTTCATTCTTTGTTACATTAAATAGAAAAATGTCATCAAGGTAAAAAAAGTGAATTATACTGTTGAGCGATCAATTCCTTTGAAGAACTGTAGATGGTCTTCTAAGCCACAAGTAAAGTGCTCCGGCTTGTAGTTCAATTTCAGAACTTTTGGATATTAGCGCCATCTAGCGTCCTACGTACACTAGTCCCCATCCTAAGTTGTCCCATCCAAAGTTGTCAGGCCGTCCAAAGTTAAGCATTTCCTCTTCCAAAATTATACAAGTCTGTTCCCCTTTTCTTCTTCCATGATTGTTCATGATGTTTCGTTTTGCACATCGCGACGACAGTCACGACAGTGGCGACACTCTACAGACGCACACATGTAAAACACTTACGATATTCGGAAAGGATCGGCAAACCTCGAAACACTTCGTTTATACACTTACCACATACACACTCGCAACGAACATAAACGTAAATGCGGCAGATAGGAGGAGATATAATTTTGTAAGCCGCCATTTTGTAAGAACGGATCGTACAACTTAGGATGGGGACTACTGTAGTAATAAAAACAATATATTATAGACTTAAGGCTGATAATTTACAAAACAGACCATTTGCTATTTCCTTGTAGGAAAAGCAAACCTAAACTTATGGGACTTCGTCATTACTCTTTGACATACGGATCTACAGGTTGGCGCGAACTTTTTTAGCAATTCACGGCTCTTTTACGAGGATCGAGAGACTAGCGCACAGTGAATTACACTCTCGCTAAGCTTTTACGAACTAGTAGATCTTCATGGTGCAATTTCATAGTAGTGAAGCTTTATAACAGTAGAGACTGCGGAACTACAAGAGCTTATTTATATATGGAATGTTTGAAAACTTTAGTGATATGTAGCAGTAAACGTTGCCGTTATTTTCTGCCGAAATAGATCAAGAAATGTTTTGTGTTTTGCAAATGAAAACTTCTTCTTCACTTTTATTCCTTCAGTTCATCAAAATCGTAGAATCTCTTCTTTGGTACTTTATTTAGTTAATATCATGCGACTAAAGTTTATTCTTCTTCCATCCACGCAATTTGGCGATTTTAAGTCTAACAAATTAATTTTGAATATTCCAAATTTTATTTCGTTACTTCACAGCTACTTCCCTCATATTTCACACTTCAGTTAATTCTAACTTAAAGGCCTGTCAAGTTGTCGATGCGATACATAACGCAAACATTGTAAATAACCTAAGACGGAAGGTAATTTGGCTGGCAACTATGAATTCTGATAAACGGTCTCTTTCGGTGCACAATAAAGCACCCTGTATATACATACATGAACCGCGGTGTTTAATCGGCTAACACCTCAACCCCGTTATAGGTAGGTGATTGATCGGAAATATTAATTCTCCTTACGACCCCGGTGGAAAAGCCGTCGCCTATATATCACCAGCGCCATAGATGAAATATAACCCGAACTCGCGATTCAGCGATTTCACAGCACGAAAAGTGAAACTGTGAAATCGAGAAATATTGCCATAAAGGGACAAATCGGGGTGGGAGGGCTGATTTATCGCGATAGTCGTGTTCGCAATGTGGTTAATGGCGTTGGAAATCCTGTTAATTGGCGGAATTCACTTTTCTCCAATGCACTTAGATTCGGAGTAATAGGTGCAGTCAATTTGTGACTAACGAATAATAATCACAGTTTCCCCTTTTTTACGAAAATCGCATTTCTGGATTATACTTTTAGATAACTATCGATTTTGTATCATTTTATAGTCACCATGTTTTTAACAAAATTGACTCAGTTATGTATCTCTGGGATAACAATTGTATTGTGTATGTTAGGAAATTCGCGTTTTACCCAGGTTTCGTTGTGTAAAATCATACGGTAGATCTTCGATTTATTTCACTTCCGGTTTTCGGCTGATTACTACTTCTGGGTCAGTGAACTTGTTTTCCGTTGTTTTGTTATCTTGTTACGGTACATCGTCGCATTTACTTTACTCCTAAACTTGTTTACTTTGCGATAAATTGTGTTTGCGCTTCGTTCCTTTTATGTTATTTAATGATAGATTCTAATTATTTGTCATAAGTCTTTAGTACTTTTCGGCTTGTTTCTTTTTATGATCAATTCGTGTTAAACGTCATGGAATACTCTTTGTTTTTTCCGTATTTCTTTTGTAGTTATTTGCTTCATAGATTATCAATTTTTTATTTTCTATGTAAACTGATGTTTTTATATTTCTTGAAGGTTTAATCCTGCTTTTATTCAGTATTATTTATTTATTATTATAGTCTTGCTGTTGTTTTCTATTCTTATAGTGATTTATAGATCCCGGAGTTCGGTAAGAAATGAAATTGAGCGGAGTGTTATAATGTAACTCCAATCTGACTACACGAAGAAATTGTTGTTTAAGTGTTTTTCACTATTTTTCAATATGGCGGACCCAATGTGGTGTCAAATCCATTGCAAAATATTAGAGGTTACTGAAGGATTTTGTAAATTGTCTAATTGCCATCCGACTAAATCCTGTTATTCGGTGGTTTTCGGAGTTGCTGTTTTTCATACAATAAAGGCGCAGTAGAGTCCCGATGTAATTGCCTGGTTCCGTCTCGTTATATTTGCCAGTGGCCGCTTTGCTCACCTTGCTGGCTGGGGCCTCATGAAGGGCCTGCTGTGACGTCACAAACATAACACGACTGAGGGGAGTGGGGGAAGCGGCCATCCCCTTCTTCTGGTAAATATAACGAGAGGAGAGGGAACGGCAGGGAATCGTGTATAGAACAATCATGTTGACATTGTTATTATTTTTGTTTCCCACCAATGTCCGACTTCTTTTCGCACTTACGTCATACTTCATGAACCCTGAAATTGTTTCACTGTTCCGTACACCAGGTATGGAGAGGTCGAACATTCCATTGTGTCGGCAATTATCGTCGTTTTCCGTCAACGTGGTTTCCAAGCATCGACAGTTCCACGTGAAACAGCTCAATTACTTAATTAGCTCCGTCTCGGACGGCCTCCACTCCGGGCGATTGCAATTACGGGTGCACTTGGGCGATGCAAGAGTCCGAGCGAAACCATCGACGCCGTCTGGTGCATCCAGATGAGATATATTGATAAACGACGGCATGCCACGCGACGTCGATTCCGTATGCGAAATCGAATACGAAAATTGGCCTATCTTGAATCTTGGGTCGTCCGAACAGTACCTTCGTTTTTCAGTCGCGTGCGCATTTTGTCGTAAAAAACGATAGGCGCCTCAATGTCGTCTCGAAGACGAAGTTGGGTTCGACCAAGCGCGAAGCTATTGCGGAAGACGAGGAGCACTCGAGATGTCTTGGAAAAGGCGTCGCGACGCTTCGCGATGCGTGAAAGTATAAACGTGTTGGGTGAGTGCCGAGCGACGAAAACAGGAAAGGGTGAAATCCAGAAAAATAGAATAGAAAGACGACACTGGAGGAAATGTAGAATGGCGGAAATGTAATTTAGCGGTACGCGAAACGAAGAGAGTTCTCGAAATGAGACGAGAATCGAGGAAGACTGGAAAGGTACGCGACAGAAATGGGAAGAATTTAAATTCAAAATTAGCACGCGAAAATGGAGGGAAAACGAACAAACAAGGGCCAAGTGACGAATATAGATGCTGAGAGGAAGAAAATGAAGATTATGCTTTTGTACCGGGAAATGCTTAAGAATTAAGTCATGAATAAAAGAATTATGATAAAGACATCAGAACCCTTCCTGTATGCTAATTAATGTCGGTGTTTAACAAATGTAACTTCACTGAAATCCTTTGATTTGTAGATATTCATTTCCATTAGAAAATGTAGTAGACACATTTATGTCCGAGTATTTTAATTTTTTTGAAAGTGACGTACAGTATCATTGCATCCCACTATATTTACGTCCCATCCTATTTACTAGGTTCTTTTTCCCCCACCTTGCGGGCCTCAGGAAGGGCCTGCTGTGACGTCATGAACATAGCGCGATTGAGTGGAGTGGAAGAAGCGGCGCCCCCCCTTCTTTTAGTAAATATAACGAGACGGGAGGGGAGGGCGAGGAAACGGGTAGGGTTAATGTACCGGGACTTTACTGTCTTGTGGACTTGCCCATGTATTTCTTGAGAAAGATTTAGTCCATTTTGATCAGCTACCCCATGTTGCATGTGTTGCGACTATTCTCTTCAACTTGCTCAGTTACATTCTTTCTCTTCTTTGGTTCCATTTTTTTATTGTGGAAGTTTAATATATTTCGCTTCATGCTATCTATCGATTGGTATTTTCTTCACTGTCTGTATACCAGTAAAAAATGTCTCCTGACTACTACACTTTTATTGGAAGGCAAAAATGTATAAAAAATTATACATTTATGTTTCGGTCATTATTTTCATATGTAGATTAAAACTAAACCTATAAAATTCGGTACTTAATTTTTAAAAACATTTATTTTAGATAATAGGTTGTTATCGTAGAATTTGTAGAATTTATTTCCTGCAGTTTTAAACTCTCCTACATACCGATATTTTAAAATGAAAAATAGAAATTTTCAATATTCGGAAGCAGGCGAGCTCAGCCGATCCTCCATGCGGTGTCGTATCTATAACAGCCACATACCTCCAATATTGAATATTTCATAAATTACAATTTTTTTTATAAAAATGGGGATAATTTAAAAAATGAATAATTTACAAAAAGGATAATTTAAAACCTTCATTCTGTTCATGCTTTGTACTATTTATTTTACAATCATTTGCCAACCGCAACTGTCAAGTTATAAGTCTGACGTCACAAATTCCAATTCAAGTTTTATTATAAAGATTTTCAAAAATAAAAACCAAATTGTCAAATAAATATTTACATGTTTAATCTAAACTATTTACATTCATATACCGAATGAAAAACTGAACATCTACGACAGATGGCGCTGAACTCCAAAAGCGATATTAGATTGAAATGAAGACAAAGTTCATCTTATCCAATCCGAAGTATCTATGAAAACAACATTTTTGTTGGGCTGAGAATATAATCATTTAGTTATGTCATCGATACGATGAGGATTTCATTAGTGTACTTTACTTACGGATTGGTGCGCCATCTAGGATCCTTCGAAGAAACTTAGAAAGCTAAATTCTACTCAAGTTCCCATATTCGGATCTGATTTTTCGTACGGATAATAAAAATTAATGAGATTTTGTCATGAAGGGAAATTAAACAAAAGAAACATAAGAAGAAAAAAAGTGACTAATTAGATGAACAAATTCGTGAGAAATGCAAAAGAAGTAGATACGATAGAGAAAAATACTAGAAATAAATCTGAAAAATTCCACATTCCAAAATAATTTTTAATTGACTATTCAGGAAACTCCTAAAGAAAAGTTCAATAAATTTTTGAGAGAATCTACATTAAGATGATAATGTTATAGTCTCAATTTCTTTAACTTCATCTGACAGTAATATTTAATTATTAAGTTCATCAATTTCGCATCGTACAGGCACAAAAACAAAATATATAAAAAAGTAAAACAAGAACGACAAATATGTTGTAAAAGTTTTTTATTTCAAGTATTTTATTTCGAAGAATCGTTTTTATAGTGAAAGATTGTGCGGAAGACATTCTGCAAACGAATCTATTTTAACTACAACAACGTTTGATAAGTCATAAAAAGTTTGATCTTAAAATATTATCATATGAACCAGAAATAAAAGTTTTTTAAAAATAACTGTGACTCATACACAGAAAAAATATTTTCTCTCTCCAGTAAATGATATTTGGTTTGCATAATCGAAATTCCATTTGCGTTTGACTGACACGGTATAAGAGTGAAGTAAATATTATTCATGTGAATACTTCGTTTGAAAGTTGCATTTAATGTTTATATATTACATTACTAAATAAAAAATAAGAATATAAAATTGTATAAATATTAAAAACTAATAATTAAATTTTCATAATTAAAAAAATTGAGAAACTCTTTATTGACCCATAAATTCAAGTAAACGACTAAAATTAAAAGATCACAGATTTTTACAGCTGTTTCAAGGAATCCCGGAAATCAATTTCGTAAATAGAAAAGGAAGCACGAATTAGAACGAATGGCGGCACGTGGCTGTTTGTTTTTTCACTTTTATTAGGTCAAAATTTTTATACGGTCTTAGGATTGTCTGCACCGAGATGATACCGGGACGTTATAAAGCTTACGAATCGACCGACTGACACGCACAAGTGGGGTCTAGTATCCCCACACAAGGCTCCATATTTAGAAATGTGTCACACAGGGGTTAAGTTTTAGGACAACGAAATTATCTGTACATTGCCTAGTAGGTTAAAATTAACCTAGCTAATTCGAATGTTTTGAAATTGTACTGGGGGAATGGAGATTTTTCACAACTGTGTTATTTGGATGACTGGTATTTTTCTTGTAAAATACTTTTGTAATTTCGAATAAAAAAATTTAAAAACAATAAAATTACTCGTAGTTGTTAAATATATTGGTACAAATTATTAAAAATTGGAGGTATAATGCTGGCATAGAATTATTAATTGTGGACGCGATTTTTATTTTTGATTTATATTTTTCTTTAATGAAGAGAATAAGAATAATAAGTTAGTTTTTCAAAATATTAGACAATGTTTATCAGTAATAAAAAATCTAAATTATAAGTTTATCCTTGTTAATTAAACATTTTTTTCCAATTTTTTTTCTATTTTTAGTTTTTGCTCCTTTTAAAGCTGAGTTCATATAACAATAATTGCAGGTTTTATTATTAATCTTACATTTAGAATTAAAATGCTATTTTTGTTATTAAATTATATTCATTTTAATTTCCAAAAACTATTGATTGGGATTACAATTAACTTTTCTAGTTACAAAATAGAGTAGAATAATATGTATCATAAGTAAGTTTGTAAATCACATTTTTTATTATTACTAATATGTTTAGTTAAAAGAAACGTTTATTCAATCATATTTCTTAAATTAAACTTAATGTAACTTTACAAGCAATAGCAGCAAGTGATTATATAGATTAGAAGTTTATTTTGAATAGAGGAAGATGATCACTAAACAAATGTATTAGGGTATGTATTAGGGTATAAATTAGGGACAACGCCACTTTGATTACCTAGTACGTACCCACTAATTATGCATTTTTTACTGCCTGTAACCCAGTATATCTAACAATCCCGACGTGTTCGGGCCATGCTAACATAGGTTTCAAATTCTATTTTAAACAATTATTTAAACATTCGAAATGGCACCATTTTTTATGTTTTTTTTCTGTGTTTATGAATTATATATAAAACATAGTTCAGCATTTCAGAACAACAAACATATCTTGTAAGTAGAAGTAAAATAAGGGAAAATGTCTACATGAAAACAAAAGAAATGTTTTGGTTTTACTATTTACGTAGTAGGATCTGACACTAACACGTTTGTTAGTTGGTTTTACTATTTAAATAGTAGCCTTGACTATCTAATTTGTCCAAGTCACTATTTAGTTAGTAGCATGAACTGAAAATGATGGTTGTATCTTATTTTATTATGTCGTTAGTAGTGCCAACTATTTCAATTTTTGTGTAAAAAGACTTTAAATTTATAAAGATATTAACAAGTTAAGCAAAATCTAATTAAAAACAATGAAAAGAAAATAGTTTTTGATGCAAATAATAACAAGCAATTACAAACGTTTTCGTAGTTGATTAAAAGTTATTAGTTATACTTACGATAATAATGTTAAGAAATGTTCGAACTATATCAATGAAGGAGCCAAAATTACGGATTAGAATCAACCATATTTAACTACAACTGGGTTCACATTTTGTTTTCGCGATATTCTTTTAATAAGCCCATTGATCAATTAAATTTTTTTTTTTAAGAAATATATAAAATGGTCTAAAAGTTTTTGAACACTATGAGCATTTTTAAACGTGTGATACATTTTAGATATTTGAAAGGACTCCATTATTCACGAAAAGTAAATAATCTGCGTATTGATGTACCTTTTTTGGCCATTTTTAAAGAAATTCTGACTCAAGAATTAAAACTGAACATTCTGGAAACAAAAATTTAGGCCAAAAAACTATAGTGGATACTTCCAAAAGCAATTTTAAAGGTCTCAAATTATAGATAGTCTTACTAAACAAAATGGCCCGTAGCCAGGAAAATTCGATAAATTTTCGTCAATGGTGAAAATGTGAAGAAAAATTCAACATTTCGAAAAATTAAAATCATGTCTGAGGTAAAACTGAAAGCACTAATTGAAATCATTTTTTGTTTTAAGAGGTATCTTTTAATTATCGTTTAAGTTTTCCAAAATTACCAAAAAGATGTAGAGGTAAGAGTCTATAGAGGAGGCTTTGGAACATTTTTCACCTGTACTGTATATTTAATATAAATGAATTCATAAAAATTAAAAACTAGTGAAATCACACATAAATCGTGGTCAATCGGTCGTGTATTCCAGATTCGAAATCAAACGTAAAAACATGCATAAAACAAGACGCAAATCGCGATTCCTTGCCGATCATTGGTAAGTCGGGCGCCAACGAGTCAAAAAAAAAAACGACACACACAAGGCGTCGATCTCAGATTGCTGGATCGGTCGGTTCTCGAGGTCTCCTTGGTTGGCCCGACGCCACGATGTCAATGACTGCTTGGAGCCGGGTTCCCTCTCGAGTACTTACGCACATACGTACATGCGTAATGCACGGTACTCTTGTCCCCTCGGTACAGCCAAGTACCGGCGCGCACATCACTTTGAGTACCATTCGGGTCGACAGGGAACGCTTTACGCCGATAATTCACGATCGGGTTTAATTAGAGGTCGTTACGCGAACCCGCGAACGACCGTTACAATGGGGCTCTTTATTTTACCTAAGCGCCATAGAGAGAATGCGCTTTAACGATCGGCACGTTACGGGTGAAAAATGAAAGGAAAATTATCATTCGAATATTTGCCGCTCGCAAGCCACTATATATCCAAGCGATTATTGCGTTTAAAGTCATTTGCGAAACGAACGCTCGAGTTTGTTGGAGATTAAGTCGCTTGTTTAAAATAGTTATTAAGTATATATTAATGCACTCCGCGAGTGAGTTAAACGTTATTGCTGTGTAAATCGCGGAAAATTGCGTAACATGCGCCGCAAGGTTACTTATTATCGTTTTTTAATTGTTCGTAATTTTAATAATGCCAGAAAACATATTTTATGGAATTTTTCAAAACCTGAACGTTATGTCCTTGTAAAGTTCAAAAAATTCAGCGTGTACTCAAAGCTATCCATTATCGAATATCCCGTTTTCCCATTCTTCTTAGTTTATATTTAGAAACTTTGCTATTTTGGATGGATATAGCAAATGTTTGTCGTGAGATGTTCCATTATTTTTGTGAAAAATTTATATTCCTTTGGAATATTAAATATTTATAAAGTGTGATTGAAATAATAATATTCTTAAAAAGAAACTGAGGTATTCGATAATGAAGACATCATATTATGACCTGCAGTGACCATCGCTACGGGGTCCATTTTTGTATGTGTTAACCTTATTTATAAAAATAATTAATTGTATTATAAACATATCGTAAAAAATGGAGATAGAAAAAGCATTTTTATGAGTATTGTTCGAGGAATTTTTATCGCCTATTCAAAAATATTACACTCCTTTCAATTATAAAAAAAGGCCTCTAAAAAAGTTTCGGTTATATCGATAAATGAGCTCTTAAAGAACTATTTCTTAAGGTTAATGTCTCTACAATACTAAAATAGAACCTCCGATATCGAATGTCCATCGTTTAAACGATAGTTTCATTTCTGTATAATTAACATTGTTATTCTTCTATGAAGACAAATTTGAAAAACACACAACAAAAAAATGTTGCCTTTGTTTCTTCGAAAAATTAGTATATATACATTTATGATAATGACGATTTAGTAAAGTTTATAAAAAAATGTCAAAATGAAAAAATGAGTAAATGAATATTTAGGTAATTGTAGATAAAAGTAAACAGCATATTCGATAACAGAGAATCTATTGTCTCCCATAATATAAGTATCTAAAATAATGCAATTGAACGTCTCTTATCGAATATTTCGTTTTCGTATCGTATATTCCATTTTTTATATTTTTGCGTTCCACTATAAATTAAATTTGTAATGGAAATAGTAATATCTCAGATATTAATTATAAATTTACATAACAAATTTACGTATGTCATTTATTAAACATTTTTTAATTATAATTAAATGATTTTTATGGGAAATATAAACAGATGTTCCTTTATCGAAAATCTATCTGATACAGTAATATTTCTTAGACAGTTATTCTGTAGTTACAAGACCAATAACGAAAATAATCTTCGAAAGATTGGATATTCGTTAAGGGAGGTTCGAAAAAAACAACGTTAAATAAAGGCATGAACATTCTGTCGTCATTGTTTAACAAAATAAATTAACAATTACTGTATCAAGTTTGTAAAATGGAATTTTAGAGAAAGATTTCACATGAAAACTTGAAAATGCAATTTATGACTTATTACGATACCCACGATCCTTCCGGGTTTACAAAATATCATACGTGACGGAAAAATGACGAATAGTTGCAACTTCGAGCTCTAAGTTTTCACCCTTTGATCATATTTGTGGACTTTTCGGCTTTTCTCGAGTTTATAACCTCGTTGCTCTGGTATATAAGACGCTCATCATTATTCTCCATCCATCTTATTCCATTTTTTGTTGGATTATTCGACTTTACGTGTATATCGTGCTTCCTCGTTCATTCGTCTTTCCGTTTCCGGGATCGTCCTTTCTTTTGTACTTTTCACGTTGTCCAGTTACTTAGATTTGTCTTCCTTTAACATTTTTCACAGTCCTGGAGTATATACGGTAGTTACTTAGATCCTGTAACTTGGGATTTATTTCCTAGAAGTACAGAAAATTATGCAATGAACAATTTTAAGATACTTTAATAAAATAAGAACAAAAAGATTTAAATTACACTGAGGTATTTAAACTAATCCTCAGAGTTTTCTAAAAGTCCAAGAAATGGTTTGCATAAATTACTCTGGATGATTTAGAACTGGAGTTTCTTTGTTCATATCTTAACGATAATCAAATATCTCCAATGAAAATCAAAGTAACTGAAAGTACACGAAAATTATTAAATCATATGATAATTCATAATTTACGACGACATTTCACGAACATTGTAGCTTTCTTGATCCCTTTAAGCTCTGATGACCTATTGACCTTGAGGAACCATCCGGCAGCGTTAAATATTTTCAAAATAAAATAGATATGTCTTTTCATAAACATTTGTTACCATTAAATGTGAAAAATGGTGTAATCTAAATAGAAAATCTTTGATGTCTTTGTCTTGAAAGAATGAAATAAAGGCGAAATTCACTGAACGAACGAAAGATCGTAAAAAATGGCTCCAAAAGATGAGTTTTATTAACCAGACTGATTATGATATTTTGAAGACAAGATCAATAACGAGACCCAGACAATAGGATGCAAAATATTGCCTTGTCTAGTCGTGATAGCAGATTGGATCCTTCAAGTTGTCAAAGGTCTGAAAAACAATTCAGTAAAAGATCGATAAATAATCATCGTCTATTTAATATCACACAATAACAGAAGTAAACCAGAATATCGACAAGACAACAGCAACTTCATAGAGAGCTAGCCGATAAAATAAAGAGTCTTATTCGTCTTAAGTCTGGCCCGCAGATAACAAAATCATTTCAAAACAAACCGATAGCGCCGGACACATACAAATTTCACGATAAGCCAATGCGTTTACATAATAACTCGGGCATCCGATTTTCGACACTAATAATAGTGAGCATATGAGTAATAATAAACGCATGTATAAAAGTCCCGACTAAAAGAAGTTCGAGATGGGGAAAACGGGTGAACGGCCGCTAACTAAGCGATAGTCGCGTACAAACAAGTAAATCTATTATTTCGTCTTGACAGAAATAGCCATCGTGGAAAATAGAGCGAACGAGTCGAAATGAAAATCTGGAAAATATCCGGATCTGAAAGTTAGCCAATGATGTGTCCTGCGTGATCGATCGAGATCCGAGTTCCTTTTCTTTTGGACCGCGTCATGCGGAGGTTGGTCACCAAACCTGTCGATTTTCCTACGATGACGTCCGGTGACGTGTTTCCAGCTAAAATCGACGGATTTTCCAAGATTTCACTCGTTCTGAAACCCGCTAAGACTTCGAGATGCTTTTTGAATTAGATAAATTTAATTAATTATAATTTCATTTAATTTTGAAATACAAGTAAAAGTATGAAAAACTTTCCATTTATGTTTCCGCGAAGAAGTCGTTGATTAAAAACATACATAATTGCAAAATTACGTGGAGCGATATGTAATTGCTCATATCGTTAACTCTACGCGGCGATAATCTTGATCGTTTTAGGCGACAGAGGTGGCTATTAATATTAATCACAAGAAAGTTATGAACTGTAAGTTGCACTATGAAACTTTCACGAGGGCGGCAATTTATCGAATCATCTTCGTCGCCTACACTTTAATCAATGTTATGATTTATAGTCCTTATACTCGTTTGAGGTTGATAAGGAATGCTTGTTCATCCGCGATTAACGTTACTGCACTCGAATCTTGGTGTTTCGTCATCGATATTTTATGTCTTTGTCTGTTTCTTCAAGACAGTTATGAATTTATCAACTTACGATCATTGAAATGATAAACAATGACGAACGATTTTGGAAGTTCAAGGGAACTTTCTTCGACAGCTTTTCGAATATTGTTTTTTTTTATTTTTGATACGCTTTGGTACTCATTGAATTATTTCGTTGTTTTTGTATTTTTTTATTTTGAAAATTAAATTACGAAAATAATTGCATTACTGGATTTTACTAGATTACTGGAGAATTTAGATAATTGAAACAACAGTTTTATTAGTAAATATTTTAATAGTGTGTGTAGCAAATAATGACTTACACTTTAATGACTACTGCAACATGTAACTGAGTAATTGCTTGCATTGAAAAATTTCAACAATATACTATTATAACATTAATAATAAATATTGGCCCAAGTAAATACTTACTTGAATACAAAATATTGTTCTGATTGTGCTAATTAATGTAACATTTACTACATTTATTAGTAGTTGTTGGATTGGACTAATTGATCAAACTTAATAAAAGAAATAATAGTAAAAATTAAGTTTTGTAGATGATAAACTTAAATTAGTGAGAGTAACTAAGTGAGAAATCTAAAAAACCAGCTACTAAAAAATTCGACAATTCAAAATCCAGATAGAATCCAGAAAGTCGGGTATTTTTAATGTCGGGAATTTGATTCTTGGGATTTTGATTGTCTGGTTTTTTAGGAACTCCCAAATTATTAATGTTTTAGCTGCTGTCGCTAGGTACACAAAAAGTCATTTATCTATAAAAAATATTGTTGGCCTATTCCATAATACTACAGGAAAATCTGCATTTAAGTAAATATTTATTTGAATACTTACAACAAGAATTCAAATCGAAATTTATTTGAATTAAATCAAATTTATGTAATCGATTGAGAAATCAATAATTGAACTATGCATATACTTTACATTAAACTTTTGAAATTTATTTCATATTATTTTCTGGAATTTTCAGTGCCAAAATTTCACTAAATCATCAAAGAAAACAATATATTTCATCCAGCAATACTTTATCAGTCTATAAAATAGCTATTAGTTGCGATTTGCCTTTTGGCCTTCTTTTATTATTGAATGGTTTTTGCACGCATATTTAAAGCAGCCTAATACAGGCGATTTATTATTTATACGAATCCCAAAAATTAGTACAAATATTTTTATTAAGGTTCATAATTGTTCACAAGAACACGAGGGGGAAAACATATGTTTTAAAGACAACACATTTTTGACATTTTTAGTCGAATTTTGGACACACTTTCAACCTAAACTATCGAACAGCACATGTGGAAAAATGTTTTTTTTTGTGGTCAGCAACAGTCGCATTTTGCAGAAAAACGTCTTTCTTTTATAAAAAAATAGTATGTATATACAATAACTGTATAAGAGACTATTTTCGTTTCATCAATTTTATTATAACTATTTTTTTATTCATGAATGTTTAAACTGACTAATTAATTTTTAAACTGCGGTAGATTTAAGGTTATGTACTCTATTGCAAATTTAACAACCTGGACATAGTAAACGGAACATCATGGTTATGTTTACTCCAGAAAAAGTTAATTTAACTATATTTGGTAATATCGGGTTTTACTACGGTAAAATGGTTCCATTAACTACATTGTTTCTCTCTGTGATGTCCGAATATCTTGGATTTAAAAACAAATTTTTACATTCATACACAAATATTCTTATTCGGTCGTGAATAAAACATTTGCTTTCTCATATAACTTTTTATTTAATAAATATTTTTTCGTTTTATGAAGTATTAATCAATTTTAAAAATCCCATCAACACAAGTAAGCTTATAAGTAACCATACTACTTTTTAAATCAATAATTACTGGATTGAATGTTTTTAGTATAAGACAAAGTGTGAAACTTGTATTGTTTTCCTTATCGTTTTTTTTTTTATATTTACTTTATTCTAAGATATTTAATATTTTTAAAAGGAATAAAAAAAGGATATCATTAATCGTTAGATAATGTCGGAAAACTACTGGACAATAATAAAAGTAAATTACTAATAAATGTAAAAACAAAATACGGAACTCCCAAAATTATGTAATTCCAAACGGTACTTAGTAGAATAATCAGTAATTCTCAATATTTACTAATTATCAAATTATAAAAGTTGACAATATTTTCAAATAGTTTCTTAATCTGGAAGTAAACATACGAATTATAGCTTATCTAACACTAATAAATAATATATCATCAATATCACAATTTAATGGACATTTTTTAAATACATTTTACTGATATGACTTGCATCATAATTTCTATCGTTTAATATAATCTTTGAATTTTCCGTTTTAATCGAGAACGCTGAATGTTATTTTAAGAAGACTAGCATCTTTTGGGATATTAATGAAAAGCTGGTAGAGATGGAATAAACAAACATATTAACAGATGTTTTCATAAAACTTACATAACATCATTTAAGTTTGAAAACGTGTTTTTGTCATTTTTAATCCTTAATTCCCCTACCTGGGTCGTTCAAAACACAAGCCATATTCCATTCTGTTTTTTAGTGAAAAATAAATGAGGAAGTCATTATTTTCGATATATTATAATTTTAATTTGATTTATGTCGAAGGGAGAAGGTTACTTGATTTTTTTTACATTTTTTATAACACTTTGAACAACGCTGGACTGGTACTGATGAAGTCAACAAAAAGAGTTGTGATGAAAGGGTAAAATTCAACGAATTTTTACATAAAATTATAAAATTTTTCAGAAAAATGGCAGATAAAAGCTAAACTTTTTCTTTAAAAATTAATGATTTTTTAAAATTTGAAGATAACATAAAAATTGTTGCGCTTTTAAGGGAACGAAAAACAATTTTTGTGTTTTTTATGCTATAAAATTTTTCACCGTAAACGCTCGATAAAAAATCTTTAAGTTTTTCAGAAAATTATTGATGTGGTCATGGAAAGCAAACATTTATTTGTCTATTAGCGCAATTTAAAGAAAAATTATTTTTCTTTGTGATAGTATACAAAAAATTATGATAATAAATAAAAAAAAGTCCTTCATTTCAATTGGAAAATATGAAGTGTCATACTAATCTTCCCGTAATATCAATAATTTTTATAATAAAATTAATGTTAAGTTAAAATTAAATAACCAAACAAAAAAAAATACAAAAAACTTCAAGAAAATGAGAAATAAAAATGGTGCTTTCATTCAAACCGTACTAAAACTCACATTATCGATCATTCTAAACGAACACTCGGCATGCAAAATATCTGAAATATCGCAATTACGATCTACTGCTGTTAGCGATATCAAGGCGAAACATTGGATTGCAAAAAAATTTCGTAACCTCGCCTAAATTGCAAATCGCCGATTCACGGTAGTTAAATGAACCGATACAAAGGAAAATGGAGGAACGAACCGAATTGTGACGATGTTAAGGGAACAGCAATTTCTGTTTTACAAGGTTAGTGGTGGATTGCTGATGGATAACCGCAAAATTACGATCCATAGGCGTGAAATCGTAAACTCCGACATAAATTTCCGACTGCGAGGCAAAACGATTTGCGCGTGGCACCGATCTTACCCGAAGGAGTTTAGACGATAGTGGTGGGGGGATTGTTTCAGGATCACGTTTTGTGTAATTTAACACGGAGCTCTGACATGGGTAGTCACGTCTTTGAAAGCATGTCTACGCAAGCGCAAGTCGTACGCTGAAAAAAAGCGTACGGACACGCGCGTATACGATGCGTGAGGAGAGAGACCGGCCTAACTCTCGGTTACGGCCTTTACTTTAGTTAGTCGGCTAGTAGCCACGAGTAGTTAAGCGTCGATATTACTAAGACGTCTACTCCTCCTAATATTTACTAAAGTGAAGTATCGTTAGTGAAGTGAGGTTTAAAATCAACCAGTTGGAATTTACTAAGTGTTTGTGACCATTGTACAATCGGTCCGAAAGCGTTAATTAATTTCCAAGTGATTTATTACTTATTCGGTGCAATTTACGCACCAAAGTGCAGAATTTACGACAGTGGCGAAGAATTATATAACAAAGAACGCGCTTAAGTTCAACGACATAATTGTGAGCCAAAGTGAATTTAATGAAGCAAAAAGTTATCGAAAGTGATATATAACGATCGAAAGTTCGCGAATAATGCCGAGTAATTTTGGGAAAAAAATTGCTGATGGTATTTAATAGTTGGTGCCGTTCGATGACGCGTTAACAGAAAGTGATACGTTTTGCTCGAGGGCGATGAGCAATCGCCACTCGCTGGCCGTTTAAAAATTGACAGCCGGTTAAGTGATTGGGTTGGAGCGAGACGTCAACTTCGATAATGCAATATGACGATCCGTCCGAAGATGCTTGGACACTTTGGCAGCTGCAATAGTATCCTTGGTTACTATACCGTTGAAGGTAGTGTCATATTGCAAAATTTTTTAAAATTTGGTGGTTTCTTATGTCTTCCTGTTTACTCCGTTCAATTTTCATCTTGAATATTTTAAATTTCTTTGTAGATTAAAAATTATCATTAAAAATGTCCAAAATAAGTGTTTTTTATTTCAGTCGATAACTAATTTATAAAAATGTTTCATCTCACTTTTTTGTTTAGTAAATATTTTCTTAATTCGTATTCATATTTCTTTTAAATAATTATAAAATTATAAAATAAATCATCACCAGGACGTACACGAGTTTAATAAGTAAATATCCTAAAAATCACATTCCAAACGGTTTGTAGCTAATCGATAAATATAATATCGAATTAGATACCGAGAAACAGATTCCAGGACAGCTCCATATATATTTTCTAACATATTTCAATCCTTGCCATCTGGAAATTCAGTTACAATAAGAAACAAAGTTAAAAATTCCGAATTTCTCATCTGAATTTTCAAATATTTCTCTAAAATTTGAGATGTAAACTATATAATTTCCTAACGGCATATTTAAAATTTCTATACATCCTTTAGGATTTTCCACTTTTCCTGTTCCGCCTGGATTAGGTCGGTTTTATTAGTATATTACCAACGCCTAAAGCTGGATTTTATGTATATTTCGGTCAAGTAAATCCTGTAGGTATATTAACCGAACTTTATGGCAGGTATAAAAGAAGAAATTTAAAAATAAATACTAACAAACCAGATGTTTATTTCGAAAACTATTTAAATACATATTTGTGTTAGCGGAATAAAAAAAGTATTAAAAATTAGTAATTTAAAAAAAATGACTATCAAAAATAGTTGTGGTTTTGTACTTTCTGGAAAACTCACTGAATTCTTCGTAAACTTTGTATGACTCACCACGATGGACTGACGTGTAATTTTATCTTGAATGAAGTAAAAAAAAATCACAATGAAAAGAGTGCTGATAGAAATGCTTTAAATAACATAAAACAGCAATAAATATTCAACTGATAAAATTTGTTGCTTAAACATCCAATGAAAATCGTGAATAAAAACTTTCCAGTCACTTAAAAATCGATCGAATTCAAGATTCTTAATACATTATCAATGTCGCAGAATGTTCATTTTTAGTAATTAGAAAATATAATATATGATAATTGAAAAAAAAATACAAAGGAATGTGAGATAATTAATGTTCGTAAATATCGATCGACATAAATTATGTAAATTCTTGGGGTAACAGCAAAATCTATACCAATATAGAATGCATAACATTTTTGTTATTGTAACATATTACTAGTAAGTGCAATGTACTAGAAATCGAGTGTGTTTTGAGTCTTATAGTTTCATGAAATTTGAAGTGCCGGAGGTTATCGAGAATAATCTGATACGATCACAGAAAATTGATAACTCTAAATTAAATTAGTTTTACGTAAATATACGTAATTCATCTCGTTCTATTCTTACAAATTATACATTTTTTAGTAAAATTGCGTTTGGTCCCAGACACGAAATTAGCAAATTTCGATATGATTAAATTAAAATTTGAAAAGCCAAATTCAAAATTATTTCGCTTATTGATATTGAATACAAAAAAAACTGTTCGATTACTTAGAATTTGTTTTTTGAAGCAGTTTTTTCAAATTTAGAATTCAAAAAAGGATTTAATTTGATTCTTTAGTTAATTGAATTGAAAGAGTGAATTGTATAAAAACTAATTAATAGTACTTTTTATCTAATTTACAAAAAACTATCTTGAAAAATTATCAACTTTGTCGCCAAGTTGTAATGCTAATGAAAGATGAATGTACTAAAAGCCAATAAAAACAATTCCATTGTTCTATTTTCCGCGTAAACAGCTGCACGGTGTAATAGCACTAATTAACCGATAATAGCCAACCAAACGTTCATAAATTATATCCGTGATTTTTCCTAAGAAAAAACGTTTTCCTGAGTCTTTTATGCTAAAACGATCGGTTAAATGGTCTTGCAGGAAAGAAAGACACTGTTTCAATGCTTATTTAATTATTTAGTATTTTAATGTTGACTTATTTTATTTTTTATTTTTTACAAGCAAATAAAAAATAGTCATAAAAGTTGAAATAGTTTATGTATTTTCAAATCTTATTTTTCTACTATAATTATGGATAATTTAACAATTTATTTCCTTGCCAGTTATTAAACCTAATTAAAAATAATTCAAATGTATATTAGTAATATATTTTTAAATGGATTGGACTATTCTTGCTGGGAACAACGTAGACCTTTTATCTAATTTGATAGAATTCATTTCTTGTAGGTAGAAGGAAAATATTAGCAGGTAAAACTGGAAATCTCATAAAAAAATTCGTTATATATGTGAATAAGTTCGAAAATGAAGGTTAATATTTTGGAAAAAGTTCTACTATGGTCTTTTCGATATTTTTAACACTTTGGACGCCATTTATTATTGTAATATGTGATAATTGATTATAATATTATAATATAAATATAAATATAAATTTTTCATAGATTTGAATACATTCCTAGTAATTGGTAGCTTTAAATATCAATATTACTAATTTATGTGATGGGGACAATCTTTTTGGTACTTTAGAAGACCGTCATTTATATAATCAGTAAACTTCTTCAATAGGGGTTTAATAACGACATTTTACTACATTGGATTTTTTCTCAAACAAAAGTTTTTAACTTCATATTAACGTCCTACATTCTCTTACTATCGTTATTATAAAATGTTAGTAATACAGAGTATTTTGTAACGTAAACACTTAAGAACACAACTTCAACAAATGAAAAAAGTTTTCACACAGTTCCTGATTATCAGTTGAAAAAGAACCACTGATTGAAATAGTAACATGTTTCTAACTAGCAATTAGTGACATATTGGAGTTACTGAATTTCAAATTCATCGTCTTAACTTGAGAGAACTAAAATTGTTCTTGTAAGTTGTTGTTTACATGATAAGATTTGCTGCTTTAAACACATAACAGTTTAACCTATTTGAAACATAACAGTTCAGTGACTTAGACACTTTACTATAAAAACTATTATAACAATGGTACACTTCTTGCTAGAAATCAGTGACTATTCACTGAAATAATATTGAGTATCACTGTTGCAAATTGAAAGAATATGATCAGTTACAAAGAAGTTGTTTTTCCAGACAAATTAATTAGTTAATGACAATGTCAGTACAACTTTAATTTCCCATTTGAATTTAGCATTTTCAATTTTTGGTTCCTACAATAGAGTTTAGTGACGTTAGTAAATACTTTCGTGACATAACATCAAATTTTCTCCGGGCCTTACATTTATATTAGCGATATGAAAAAATATGTTCTTAAAAATAATACTCAACTTAGAGTTAAGAATATCTGAAAAATTTTACCCTATTTTGGGTCGTATTAAATGTTTATTTATATTTTTTTATTTCTTACTTTCATTTGCTTATCTAATGTTTACATAGTTTTGGAAGAACTTTTAACTACATTAAGACCTCTCTTAGTTCATGCATAATATTTAAACAAATAAGGGAAAAGTTTAATCATTTTTTGTGATAGTTTAGTCAAAGTCATGTTGTATCCGTCGTGTAACTACATAATTAATAAGAAACTGATAATTCACATAACACAACCTGTGGTATACACAATAACCAAACACATCACAATAAAATTAAAAAAAATATATGTTATTTAGATATCACAAAATGTTTTGCTTCACTTATAACATGAAACTTCAAATAAATAGTTTGACAGGCACTAAATTGTTTTCGCGTCCTGTAAGCACTAATAATAATAAACCCGAACAAAGATTTAAAAAGAATTGAAACCACAATTTGTCAAAATAAAAATAAAGTTTACTACACCCACTATCGTCTTTGTGGCAATTTTCAATCGTACTTTGCAAAGAAGTATCAAAGGCGCTATTCTTCGACAAAGACGATTATTAATTATTCCCCCGACAATTGACTAGTCCCTCAAGAGATGCCCGTCACGTCGGATATCCTTACCATCATTCCTTTATCTCAGTCCCACCTTAAAAGCGCCTTTCCACGTTAGCGACACAATCGCGGAATAGAAGTGCATTATTCGACGTGCCTTGGCTCAAAGTCTCGGCCCGTCGCTTTCGGGCTTGTCCGGGGAATACAAATTGCGAAAAAAAAAGTTCGTTTTGTTCCTCTTATACCCAAACCCACTGTGGTATCCGACGATCTCGTTGAAATCCCGGTACCGACTCGTGCCAGTAACGGTACACAACGGAGACGGTGCATTGTGATCCACGAGAATTGTAACGTGGATATCGCGGATGCTCTGCATTTAAATTTCTAAGCACCGCATGAATACATCCGACTGCTTGTTCACGATTACGAGCTCTTGAATAATCCTAGGTGCGCTGATGTGTGTCTTGATATGCGATAAGTGCGCATTGTACCTGTCGGTTTTGACAATATTCTCTATACTTTTTTGTATGGTAATTTTTCGAAATATTTTGAAAAATGTTTGCGGTACAAGTAGATCTCATTCAAACCAGAAAATGTAGCAATTTTTCTAACCAAACATGTCTTATTTCCGACGTTATTTCCATTTATCATTTGTAAATAAGACATCTTCGTGTCTTGTTTTATGGGACCTGTAATGGGGAAGGTAGAAGTGACTAACTTAACCTGATAATTAATACACTTTTTTCATCTAACATGATCATTAGACCTTGTTTTGATACACCTTTAACATCTCAAAATAGTAATTTTGGATTCAGGAGGCGTAAAATGACCGTTTTACGCCCCGCCTTTGAGTCACCACCAATTAGATAAGGATTTCGGAAGTCATCATTTGCAAAAATGTCCATTTTGTTACCTTCTGAATCGAATTCTGACTTAAAGCTCTATTTTACACCCTTTTATTATACTCCCTGTCTTTAAGAAACCCAAAAATGTCTTGAAAATCAGTATAAAAATATCTCAAACTAACAATAAGATACTAGTTTTTGCAGCGTATGGCTAACTACACCAATCCCTCTCTAGATTCGAGGACGTAACTAACGCAAGTAATTAAAACCCGAAATACTAGCAACGGTTTGCGAAAACGCTGAAATATGAGAAACTAGGTAACGACATAAATAATATTCTGGACGTAGATACGAAATCGTATTGTAATATTGCGCGATAGGGCCCTCGGCGTTATTTGGTGGCAGGAAACGCGAGGTCAGCATGTTTGAAAACTCGATTCCACGAGGTCGTCCTTAGTTTCATTATTTCCGTCATCTCGGTTAAAAGGAGTAATAAAAGCACGTGCGTCAGTATGCGACATTTGTGTATACATCGGCGATCCTGAATGCGAGCCATTTTCGATCGTGGTCCAATTAAAAACGTAACGAACGCTGATGTTACGGGAAACGAATTCTTAATGCGAATAACTTGGTAGTAACGTCATGTCATTTTTGCTACTAGTGATGCAAATAAATGATTTGAGAATCGTCATCATTTTTTTGTCATTGTTGAAAAACTTTATTTAGAGAAAATTATTCAACGTTCGAAATAAAATCTACATTCGATGATCCATCAAATCCGCAATATATAAAACTGTATAATCTAGCATTTATATAATAACAATCTCCCCTGAAAAAGTCCCGTGTAAATCCCAATAAAACAAAAAGCAGAACAATTACTCAAAATTCAACATCATCGTTGATTCGATCAATTCAATGATAAATATTGATAATTATAAACCACAATAATTGATTTGTATTGTGACGAGCAAATCGATCGACGCTCCTATCAAGTAATCTCAACAGTTTTGATAATTGAGCAGATACAGAAAATTATTTCGATGTGACATATTCACCCAATTTTACGTAAACGACCGATAATTTTCAAAAACACCTTCCTACTGGATGATTGCGTCGATAGCGTCACTGACGCTGAGTCAACCGCACCGCCATCGAAAAAGGTTAAACGCCTCTAACGGACTGTTCTCGACGGATCAAGGTTACGTCACACAGCTATTTTAAACGCTCTAAAAAAAGCATCTTTCTCTTCCTCTTCAATTAGTTAATCCACGGTCAATTTTTCAAGACAGGCAGCACGAGAAAATGATTCATTTCCTTTTTTGAACTCAGATGCATAAATCTTACCTCATTTCCACCGCGAAATTAAGTGCAACCTATTCGGGCGTGATCGCCCTATACTTTTTGAGCTTAACTCGAACTGCTGGGGACTTTAGTAAGATGCTCCATAATCGTAATCGTAAGACTCCCCATTGGGGTCTTTTACTGTCAGTCTTAGTCACGTGGGGGTCTGCAGGCACGTCCTGTCATAAGCCGCCGTGCATTGAGTGTAATTCCCTTATGTTTATATCTCGCATTCCTTCTCGTAGTAGTCACCGACCTGTTTCTGCCATCTCATAATAGGAAACTGCCGGAAAATTCATTCTTCCGATAGTGGAAGTGCATCATTGATCTCATCCGCTCCCTGGGAAATTCCTAAGCACCTGTTTTATGGTGTTCTGGGTCAAGTAATTTTGCATAACTATGTGAGTGAAAATATTAATTGAAATCAACCATAATAAAACGTTAGAATGTTGATAAGAGGTATTGAATAATCTAGTCCTTGTACTACAAGTAAAAAATCTAGAACTTGAATGGGGTAGCCTAACGCTACTATTTCAAGAGTAATTTCATTTTATAAATACATACATTTACTATTGTAACATCTACCGCAAAGAGGTTAACAAGTAATGTAGCTTCCATCGGTTATCTGTGGAAACCTCATCCTCAATGAATTTCCATTATCGTTTTGAACAAATTAATCGCCACAGCGGTTAATATAAATTGCTCTTGCAGTAATTGCGCAATTTCCAAATTGCTTGGTTAGTCAATTATTTATTACGATATTGGTGGTACGCGATGAATTATTATATTTTGTGTTTTAATATTTTATTAATAAATTGTTGTTTCTGAAGATAGAAATGAAATTAGTAACATTTGCATAACAAAGTCTAGTACTAATATTGTACAGCGACTCCAATGATTCTCTTTTGTTTTCATGGCAGAAACGAAGATTTCCTTTATTTACTACAATGCAGGATCTTGTATAGGAATCTTTACTATTTTGTCTAGGACCATTATTTATGCTGTATAATTGCATTAAATTATTCTATTTAGACACCATTTTTTACGAAAAATATAGTTATTCACTGTATACAGTCATCGTAACCAATGTTTCAAGTAAATGACGACGAGGCCACCTAAAACATTTGCCCATCGAAAAATACGCCAAAAATATTGGCATTTGCTTGAGCAGTCGATAACATCGAAGCCCTGAACTTAATCATAAATCGCAATTAGTTGGAAGCCCATAACGAGGATTGATGAGGTAACTAAATATGTGGATAATTTAACAAATTGGTAAACGGATCGTGGCATGCATGTTTAGAGGTAATGAAACAAAGCCGGAACTTTGCCCCACATGTTTAGTTGCCCTTTCCACGGCTTCACCGTGAACAACTGGTCGAATTGTCACGCCTCCGCTCCTTATTGTCGAAGCGTGCACAAATTCATTAATTTCGTATACGTGTTTAGGTTTTACGGAAATTGCGGAATTGGTCTGGACTCGTGTTATATATTAATTAATACGGAAGCCGGTCTTGCAACGACTTTAACAAGACTCCGAGCACGGTTGGACACTTTGAGTCATTAGGATAAGAACTACGTTATTGATACTATTATAAAGCTTTCTTACGAGGTGTAACATCACTTGACATGGATTGTGTAACTGACTGGATAATCTGACAATTAGTCACTGTATTATAATAATTATGAGCGACATAGATATTCTGAGGAATGTTCGTTTTTTATTATCAGTGAATAATGATTTAAAACTTGGTTTAATGTTTGCAAATGATGTAAAATAACTCACTTATACAATAAAAAAGTATATAAATATAAAATTTGAAATTTTTCCTAAATAGTTATTGATATTCTATCTGAATTACAATATGTTAAACGCACAATAACTTTGGCCTGTTGAATGTTCTCGGACGGTCCCAGGTTCAAGTCCCTGTGCGGCGCTTTTTTTTATTTTGTCCTCATTTTCTTCAAAAATAAAAAGTATAAAAAAAGGTAAAATATTCTCAATTTTACCAATGTCGTGACAATTAATGATTTGTCCAAAATTGGAGACAAAAGAACATGAACATTTTTTTTAATTATACTGTCTTAGAGCAAATGTAACACTACGCTGTTAAATTTGTCGATATACTAATAAGTTTAATAAGGGACATTTTTGTGTACTTTATTACAATCTATATATCATCTAAAATAGAAAAAAGTGACCAAGAATAATTGAAGCAAATAGCTAATCGTCATTTTATTAATACTAAACCAAAACAGTTAAATCAAATTACGTAATTTCGTAAAGTGATATGAAATGTCTCAATATATCATGATATTACCCACCTAAAACTCCCCTATTTCATAGCCACCATTTTGGTTCATAAATTATCAGCAATATAAAATTGTCACGATTCTCTATTTTATTTCTATCCACGTAGTGAGGAATGTGCTATAAATTAAGATCGATTTTATTACTTGTTTTATACGACTACAAGTTGAATTTTCTTAGTTCATCATTCGCCAATCTGCACATTTGCATTTAAGCACCTGTCTCGTCGAAAACAGCTGCACTCGCAAAAAGGACATACGTGTCGGTGATGCAACACGTTTTTGATTTTAACGTAATGGGGCTTTTAGTAATAAAATCGCATACCCCTGTCAAGAAACGAAAAGGTCGCAATTGGCTAGAAATGAACATAGGAGATTGTTATCGGATTTGGTTGGACCACAGGAGTTTCGTATCGTGACAGGTTGCAAAGAAATCAATGGGACCGCTGGAAGGTTTCCATAATAATAGCCGTCGTCGTAATCTTATTTGTCGAAATTGCTATTCGTAAAATGGTTTCGCACAGAGAAAGTTCCAACAAATTGTAGCTGAATTCAATGTAGCATTACGAGTTACGTAAAGAGTAAGTTTTTTATCAAAAAATTTCCGAGTTTGCAATCTTAATTCCATATAAACTATGCGTATTTTTCCAAATGAGAAAGAACTGAAATTAGGTCGTTCTGGAAAAGACATGATGCATATAAATAGTATTTCATTAAAATGATTGCAGAATAGCGTGTTTAATGTTACGCCTTGTATTGAAGATTAATTCCATGTCGGTAAAGAAAGTATGTCGATCGCACAATAAGAAACATTTTCTAACATTGATATTTTTTTTTATCAATGTTTTTTTTTATAATTGAGGAGCTTTCTCTTAAGTGCGCGAAATGTATTACTAAGTTGCTGATGCTCGAAGCTCTTAAACTTGATTATCAACATCCTCGACTTTCAACCGTTGCCTTGAAATCGTTTCAAGATCGAAAATTATTACCATATTGTAATATCTGATGAGGATTCGCTCAGTCGGTAATTTCCTTCATTATCCTAACGAACTCCGATGCACAGGCTTCAGTGCGTGTGCGTGCGGAGATAACATACTACGTGCGTTATTCTGTTGTGGAGAATGGGGGGAGCTTGTTATTTGCATATCCAGAAATCGATTTCACCAAGGCATTACGAATTACATGAAAGACTTTGACGACCGTCGACATGGGTAGTAATTAAATTATGTAAAGTTCAAACGGAGTTTCGATCATGTGTCCGACCTTATCCTGACACTTTCGTGGTCGTTAACGTCTGGTATTTGCTAAATGTTAACGAGCATTTCATTTTATGTCCTTCACAGGATTCTCTATCACTGAAAAATTGCTCTGATTAAATTAAGCAAAAAAGTGGTTAAATATTCTCGTAGTATTTCTCCGATAAATGTAATCAGAATTCTGATTCAGTAATTTTTAATTAGAAAAAAGAATATTCCATATTAAAAATTGTAATAGTCTCTGATGCTTTTCCGAGCAGACATTTATTAAAACCCTTCTGGTTAGTAATCCTAGGGACTAAATCCTGATAAAAGAATTCTTTGTCTTGGTCGGGTACTGAAAAATTTTTTAAATCACAATGTCGGATATAATTCAAATTATCCTCACGTGCTCTCAAATTTTTTACACTGTATACCATTCAGCTCTATATTCTAAAAAATTCACTGAGCTCTCATTAAGGGCAATATTTACTCTTCCGTAACTTAATGTTAATTCACTAAATTCCAAGTAAAGTTTTTACTGCCCGGGATTAAAGTGTCCAGAGAATTAATGAGAAACAGGTTCCTTGCATGGCAATGATACACCATCGAACCGTATATCGGGTCTTGTGTTTCTTAAAATCTCTTCGATTTTGCGATTCTCGAACGAGACATATGTATAAAAACTCAAGAAGGCTTCGCCTCCACGATACTTACAGTTTAGTACAGTTATATCAAGCTTTTAATTTACAATCAGTGAAAGAACGATTAATGAAAATTAAGACTTGTACTAAATCGAGTTAAAATAAACTATAAAAGCGTTGCATGAAGTACACTTTCCAAAAGTATCCATATAAAATTAAATTGAAATTTCTTTATCGTAATTGGCCTAATTGGTATATTATTTGCACGAATGATGTTTCAATTATTTTCGAATTCTTGTTTAATTTTTGTGATTTCTTCCTATTTACTTTTAATTGAGAAGATTTAATCGAAAAGAGACTTGTTAATTTTTGACGTTCAATCCATCTTCATTAACTTCTCCAGTTTACTCATGTTTTATGTATTACTATTTCATAATTATTTGAAATATTAAATCCAAATTGTTTGTGTTACAGATTCGCAAGATGTCGATTTGGACGCAATTTTGGGCGAGCTCTGCGCTTTGGAAAGACGTTGCGAGGGAGACCTCAACGCGGTTACGCCGGTTTCTGATGCTCAGAGGCAGAGTCGACCCCCAAGTACGAGAATCGCTCCGGGGGAGAATACTGATGTCAAAAATGAAGGTAATGGTACGTTCGTTTTTCCAAATTCTAATAAAAGTTGTACCTTGCAAATCATATTTAAAATGACAAACATTTTAGAAACTTTCCATTTCATAACACTTTTAAATTGATATAAGATTTGTCATGATCTATTTTCAACAATGAAGTCTTAATCTACATGTCAGTAAATTAATAAACCAGTGAATTCACATATAATATATTTCAGGGTTGCGTACTGATAGCCCAGACAATGACAGTGCCTTTTCGGACACTGTATCGATGTTATCCAGCGAAAGTTCAGCAAGCAGTAGCGGGTCAGGACATAAACCAGCTCAGACCGCCTTGCACACAACAACCCAACAACAACAACCACATCAACTTTTAGGTACGTAGCAGTTGACAAATTAATACCTTAACTTACGTGACAACCTAAAATTAGTATTTTACTAATGACATAGGAAAAATGTCTATAACGAAATACGAAATCCAATATTGCTAGTTTCAAAGTGACCTCTGAACATTGACCGAATATTTTTTTGCAGATGCCGCAAGCCGTGCGAAAGCGGAAAAGATCCGCTTGGCCCTGGAAAAGATCCGAGAAGCCAGCGTTCAAAAGCTTTTCATCAAAGCGTTCACACTGGACGGCAGTGGAAAAAGTCTGCTAGTCGACGAAGGAATGAGCGTAGCTCACGTATGTCGACTTCTCGCCGACAAAAATCACGTACCAATGGACCCTAAATGGGCTGTCGTAGAGCACCTACCTGACCTCTTTATGGGCAAGTATTTCTTCTTTTTATTTATCACGCACGTTGTCGAAATTCTATCGAAAGCTTACTCTGATTTCCCATGGATGAACATGATCCGGTTGTAAAATGTTCTATTGTCGACTTTTAATGAAGTGCAGTCAACTACAGATTCAACACTGCAATACCGGTGGTCGGATAGGAATGCAGGAATATACATTTTTCTGTTTTCATTTTTTAGTAGTAGATATTATAGGATTGCAATTCACAGAACATTTTCCCACGACACCCTCACGTTTTCCAATACTTGGGTGGCTTGCTTAAACTTTATCATGCTACTAGAAGGGAAGGCTTATGGTTATAACTATATTACTTCAATCAAACCGGTTTTCTTTTGATACATCCAACAAAATATGTTATGTCAGAAACAATAATTAATTTTGTAATAGTAAAAGTTTTTATTACTAATGAATTTTTAACTTTTAATTTTTGATTAACAGAGAGAGTGTACGAGGACCATGAACTACTTGTCGAGAATTTACTTTTATGGACTCGGGACTCCAAGAACAAATTGCTGTTCGTCGAGAGGCCAGATAGGACACAACTTTTTCTCACCCCCGAAAGATTCCTTCTCGGAGCTTCCGACCGTAGCAGTGAATTCGATGATCACTCCAGGAATATTCTCCTCGAAGAATTTTTCTCTAGCAGTAACGTTGGTGTGCCTGAGGTATGTATTTGTTGACTAATAGATACAAATAATACGTCCATTCATTTTTTTATTTGACGCAATTTAACTAATTAATATTTCAGGTTGAAGGTCCCCTATATTTAAAATCCGACAGTAAGAAGGGTTGGAAAAAATACCACTTCATTCTACGAGCTTCTGGGTTGTACTATTGGCCGAAAGAAAAAGCACGAACCGCCAGAGACCTGATTTGTTTAGCTACATTTGACGTGAACCAGGTATACTATGGAGTTGGCTGGAAGAAGAAGTACAAAGCTCCAACGGACTTTTGTTTCGCTGTAAAACATCCAAGGCTGCAACAAGCAAAGTCAACTAAATTCATAAAGTATTTGTGCGCGGAGGATAATTCTGTTCTGGAACGCTGGATGGTAGGAATCCGCGTGGCGAAATATGGACGACAATTGATGGAGAATTACCGAACTCTCGTAGACGAATTAGCCCAAGAAGACTTGGACCTGTTGGCTCATGCCAGATCGTGTTCGGTTAGTTCCATTGCACCTCCAACGAGTCAAACCCAATACAATACAGCGAACGATAACGCTCGGCAATATACCGAAATCAGGCATAACGGAGATGCAACTAGACACTATGAACCGCAAAGGCAGAGTTACAACTCCGAGCAGCGTCAAAGTTATAACAGCGATGGAAGACTCAGTCGAGCTAGTAGTTCCAGTTCTAGTGGATGTTTATCTGATGGTGCACCTAGTAGTTGTGAGGTAAGTCCAATCACAAAGACCATAGTTCAATAAGCTAATGCATAGGAATTTTAATTAAAATATTCAATTAATTGTTATCATTTTAGGTGGCCTTTGAATGTGGTGAATTTCCAACCGGTACAATAAAAAGAAAGCCGTCCATGAATCCAAAGTTGCCTCTCACGTCCATCACTCGTCAGCTGAAAGAAGTTGGAGAAACAGTCAGAGATGAGCCAGACTCATGTCCAAGTCCCACGAGCTCAGCTTCCGGAACACTCACCAGGAGGCATAGTCGACGAAGAAGCGGCACGGACTCGGATGGTTCCGGAACGTTAAAAAGGCATATAAGGTCTGGGAATGCCACTCCGGTGAGTCCAATTCCACCGGGTACCCCAGTAAGAGAAAGGGCCAGTCCGATGGGTTACAGTAGGATTGAAATCCAAGAAACGAAAACTCCTACCAGTCCTATTCAATCGAATATGGTAAATGTGAAACTTATTTATGTTCAGCAATAATTTACTCTAAAGGTGGAATGTTTTGATTAACCGGTTATTTCATTAGATGGACTCAATGGTTTCATTACCACCACCACCACTCTCACCGTCGAGAGTATCCGAAGAAGCTGAATCCGATAGCGAAAATTTACCACCGCCGCCACCAGAGATGTTTAGGTCCAACTTATCATTGGATTCGTTACCACCCCCACCTGCACCTGGTGAAATACCAATCTGCAATACGCCTGATCTCAGTGGTTCTTCGTTGAGTTTGGCATCACTTCCACCGCCACCAAGTCCCCTGGTCGGAGAAACCGGTACAATTCGTCGAGCCAAACCGAAACTCTCTACAACGCCGACAAATTCACTCTCTCCAGACAGTACACCTACGCATGTAGCCACTCGACCACCTCCGAATCAAATATACATCGCGACGCAAAGCAATGGAAGCTCATCCCCTTATAATTCTTACCCTGGCTCTAATGCCAGCACCCCGACATATGCTCCTAGTTCCCCGAGCTTCGCATGTCCGCCACCATTCATTCCACCGCCGGCATACGGAACGCAAATGCCGTTATCGCCTCAAAATGGCAAAGTGGAGCCAATTTACATAAGTCATCCGAATCCAGCTCTAACGCCAGTTAAATCGATTTTGGGTTCGGACACGGTCAGAAGGAGTGCGATGAAACAAGGGACAAGTCAGTACGCGACACCGCCGTATCTGGCGGAATTAAAATCAACGTCAAGTCCGCAATTGCAGCGTAGAGTGACGATTCAAGAACCACCGATGTCACCAAAAGCGAAAACTGGTACGGGGAAAAAGATCAGTTTCAATCTCCCGCCACAGCAAGAACCGGGCAGTCCGGCACTGCCACAAAGGAAACCAATGCCCCCGAGGAGGTCAGACAGTACTAGGCTAACGTCACCTAAGAAATTAGCTGCTTCTGACCAAGCACCACCCGGAGACTTTTTAAAAGACCTTCAACGAGTAATGCGCAAGAAATGGCAGGTCGCCCAAAAGTGTAAACTGGATACGACTACGACGCCTCATGAAGTTCTTGGTTTTCGAGATCCTCCACCTGCAGTGGCTGACTATCGGGAGACGAACGTTTCTAACTGGGTACAGGAACATTATGGTATGGATAACCTCTACGAAAATGTGTACGCCACGGACCCCAATGCACCGGTAGAATATGCATCGAGTCCAGCGCGACAACCCAGCGTCCGATTCGCTGACGAAAATAACGGCGTGATCGGTCATGCCATACTTGGTAAACGGAGACCACCACCTCCTCCTCCAAAGAGGTCGGAAACTACACAGTTGACTACTAGAGCGATGCACTGACGATAGCCGACGGCCAGTCCTGAGAGGAAGTGGTATTGCCTTTGTGGCTGGTGGAAGCACTGAGTCCTCCAAGAGCGAATGATTTAGTTAATTGCAGGTCCTGATGTGACGGATCGTTTAGAATACTCATGCAATGAGTACGAATGAAATCTATATACGAATTATTAGTTTTGAACTAATTGCTCGATTACCCTGTCGGTAATAATGGTAAGATATTTTTCATTATTTTTTTTTACGTCACAACTCTTCGATCAACGGAAATGGTCACCTTTTTCTACGATGCCTTCAATGGAGATCGAGACCCTTAAATCCGTATATCCTTTTTGCTGATCAATAATAAATTTGGCCTTTCCGGAAGAGCCAAAACTTGGTCCAGAAAGTATACATCATTGTTGAAGAAAAAGGAGAATGCAGCTTGACATTCGCTACCTTTGCACATTTATATAAAAAATGTAAAGCGCAACAATTATTCGTTAACGAGTACGATCGTGGTGGGGAAGGAAAGACCATAACGCGATACTCATTTTGTAATCAAGGTGCTTTGTATAACATTTACACGTGGCGACTCGGACGAAAATCTACTCTTAGGTTTACGACGTTGTATATAGGTCGCGGTCGCTACCGCTATTGAATGTATGAAGTACTAAAAAGAAATCACGTAAGTGGACTCGATGTGTGATTTTAAGTTCTTACGAAGGCGCCGAGAATAAAATCGGCGCATTCGACAACTGAGATCTCGTTTATGCCATTTCTTTCTTTCGTTTTAATTATCGAAGTTTATTTTCGTCCAGTCGCTTGGAAGTTTACGGGAGGTCATCGTTCTTTAAGGATCTAGAACGTTATTTGAAATAGGATCGATGAAAATACCTCGACATCCTAAAATACATTTTTTTTATTACTAATTGTTCCGTATCTAGATCATTAAATAACGACACAAATACGCAAAAAGCGACTGGATTACGTCGCTTGTTCGAGATACAAGACCGGTGAGTCCGATAATAAAAAATTCTCTTTTCACAAAAATCTGGTACGGCTGAACGTACTTTGGTGACCACAATACCGTGTCGATTTTTTACTAATCGTAAAAAGCGTAACGTGCTGAAGGTGAAAACGGCCAATACTGAAATTAGAACAATCAATTTATACGTATGTAACTGAATGTATTTTCATAAAGATATTTCGACGAACGCAAATTGTGCACGTCATTACAAACGTGTTGGAGATTTTCTCAGCTATTTTGACATATGCCTCTTTGCGCGGGTCCAGGATCATCGAGACTGTTGAGTGAAAGGAAATGCACATCACTTTTCAAAAAAGCCTTTTGTCTCACTCGTGAATTTATTGCTTTTAAACTCTGATTTTTATAAATAAAATAATAGTAAACAACTGTGTTTTTCTGAGCTCTCTGTGCTGATTTCCTGGAAAATTCTCAGCGGAAAAAAGATGCCTCACTGTAACTCAACTTAGATCTTATTCTCATTGATAGATCCTGGCAAACGCCATAAAGGCAACGTCAACAAGCGTAGCTTTCCGAAAGCGTATCTTGTGTAAATCTTCAGCTAATCGAGCCGTCCTTACGACAGGCTCCAAAGGCGTAGGGCTTAAGTATCTAGATAGGAATGAGCTACCGAGCGCTCTCGGGTTGTAACATAAATAAGGAACTAAAGATAAATCAAAACCAGCCACTTTTTGAACATTTATCAGAATTTTTGAAACTTTTCAAACGACTTCATTTGAAGAATCACTAAATTAATAATAACACAAATTTCAAACTAGTAGATAAGATTAAATCGAATCGTAATTGTCCAATTTAAGGCGATATTTCAAAATTGTCCATTTATTGCTTGAAAGAATCAAAAACTGAAGATTTTGAAGTAAACTATAAGACTGACACCCATTTTCGAAAATTTTCTAATTATTCCGTCACTTTCAGCACGATACGGCAGTCGAAAGAAGAGCATCGGATTAAAAATAGCATATTAAGAAAATGGGACGCTTAGGGATGATAAACAATCGTTTCGAGAGATCGAGATGAGAAACGTAGGCGAATCGATGATAATCAATCGAGGACTACGATTATTTTCGTAGGCACACTTTGCGTTAGAAGCTTTTTTGACGTGTTAGAAGATTCTCGAATCTTCAAAAATAAATAAAGTCAAAGAGAATTATTAGGAAAATCAAGAAAGTTAGACTCGTGCAATTGGCAACCGTGAGACTTTCGACGAAATTTCTTCAAGCCGACGCAAAGCGAATGCATATTTTTCTCGTAACGCGACGATACAGCTTCGAACCTTTATTTTTAAGTTGTACGTTTTTTGTAAATATTGTAACGAATGGTACTAGGAAGAAAATGAAAATACGACAACAGAAATGTCGCGATTTATATAAGCGCTACTATTTATGGAAAATGAGTTAGATCGGAGTAAAAGAGAACAAAGCGTGGGAGAGAATCGAATAGAACTGAATTACGCGAGAGAAATTAGGTTTTCTTTGCAAACAATTTTTATGTTATAAATAATTAACTTTATTTAAGTTCTTATGATAGTGTGTCGTTCTTGCTGTGTGCGCTAATATTATCTTAGAGATGCGATCCGTATACGATTTGCGTCGAGTATGCGAGTGTGTTGGACTTTGCAGATGTGACAATACCAGAATTTCGTGACTCAACGCTGATTGTGTCGGTGCAATTACAATTGATGCGAGGCAAATAAATAAGCGCGGCAGTTGACATCTTATACCTATTATATATTCATGTTTTTATGTACATAAATTTTTCGTATATTTCAAGCAACCATTTGTCTGTTTATTTACCTTTTCCTTTCTCAACGAACGATTCTGTTATAGGTTATTGGGCAATTCTACAAACAAGAAAATTTTGAGTGGCCGTATGAAGTTATTCATCGTGAACATTGAATTGAAAAAATGGGACGGAGGGAGATTAAATTATTAGGTATCTATTCAATGTATTACTTCGACCCAGACTGTTGGTCGACGAAGTATTGAATTTGGTCAGCTTCGAGTTTTTAATGTTCATACTTTGAGTATTATTTTTTATACAAAATTCATAACCAATTGAAAAGTTCATAGATTCATTTTGTTCGTTAACTACTCAACTTCAATGTAATCTAAGTTATTTTATGAGATCATCTCTTTTTGGTTATTTCGACCTAGACCGTACGCCTAATTTCAAAATCCGCTTACATATATGCATTAATCGACTCGAAATCGTTCCACTTATAGGTACACCCACAAATTTTCTCAGATTTTGCATACCTCTTACAGTTTCTGAGATGTTTAAGAATTTTTTGTGAATTTTCATGCACCCGGGTCGAAGGCATCTAGTTTTCATATTGAATTTTTCTTACTTGCTTTAATTGTACATGGTTTTATTCTGTTTATTCAAAACCGCACTTGCTGTTGTTCGATTTATTAGTAAAATTAATAACCCGCTCGGTATATCTTAATTTTTTATTTTTTTTATTGAAGGTTTTAATTTTTACTGAAGCTTTGGTTTACTGTCACATTTTAAGGTAGCTAGACCCCAAGATATCATATGTTAGCGAAAATAATTTAATAACACTTCCAGGAATTGAAGTTTTATTATACATGATATTGTTACAGAGTTCAAGCATTATTATTCTTGAAAAAAAATTGAAACTTGCAAAAATAATTTGTTACCATCTTTTCTTAGCGACTCAAATTTTCTTCTTATTTTCATTCAAAACTTTTCTAAAAATGAATGGATTTCAATGAATGACGGCTTGTTTTTTCGAGAAAAAGATTCTCTACAACTTCACCGAATAAATTTCTCAAATTTTTTTGCCTGATCACTAAAATTATTCAGAAAAGTTAAAAAATAATATATATTTTTTTTTAATAATTCGAGATATTTGACCCTAGTTTTAGAAATTCAAGAAATTCATTCGGTGAAGTTGTAGAGAATCTTTTTCTTGAAAAAATAAGCTGTCATTCATTGAAATCCAGTCATTTTTAGAAAAGTTTTGAATGAAAATAAGAAGAAAATTTGTGTCGCTAAGAAAAGTTGGTTATCAAATTATTTTTGCATGTTTCAATTTTTTTTCAAGAAAAATAACGCTCGAACTCTGTCACAATATCATGCATAATAAAAATTTTATGCCTGGAAGTGTTATTAAAATATTTTCGCTAACATATTATATCCTGGGGTCTAACTACCTTAACCACGTGTTGTCGGATCCATTGATGTCAAATATCATTGGTTTCTCCATTTTTGTTTGTTAAATATACTTAAAATTTTGGGATTACGTTTCATGCGCAATATGTGACAAGTTGGTGACATCTGGAAAGTTTTAACAGTAGTCCCTCCCTTAAGTTATTTCCTCTTATGCTACAACTCCATCTTAAGTTATACTGGAGTCCTCAATTTCATTTCCGTCCCGTGTACGTATATTCCATTCCAACACAAAAATACGAAATGAGGGGAAATAATACGTATAACGAAGAAAAAAGGAACATCAAAAATAACTTAAGGGAGGGAACTATGTAGTTTAACTCTCGTAACTTAAAAGAGACAACAAATTAAATTAATTTGATCAAGCATTTCTAACGCTGATATACTTTATGTAATGACATTATATTACCGTTTTAGTTATATCTATCTCTTTTACTTTCTTCAAAATATCCTTCAATTTTGAATAGAGTTAAAATTTTAATTAAAGTTATCGAACGTCGAAGACAGGATCATTCACGGTTTTACTGATGAGGTCCATGTGGAAGATTTGGACCGAAATATTATTTTTAAAGACAGTAGGCATCTCTAGTTCTACAGCTACCGTTAGAGGGATTCCAAACCTGCTATAATATTGTATTCTAATTAAAATAAAAGTAGTTCTGTAAATCATAGATTCGACGACGGTAGCATACAAATTTCCGGGCAAACCTCAAAACCCCGACAAATCACAAAAAAGACACTTCAAAAACGCAACATCAAAACACCATACATTAAAAAATCAGACAATTAAAAAAACAAATATTAAAAAACACGACATCTAAAAAAAACAGACATTTAAAAAAACAGAAATGTCCGTGTTTTGAATCTGTATTTTTGTAATGTCTAATTTTGAATATCTTTTGTTCGAAATGTGTGGATTTGAATACCTGTTTTTTAATTATATGATTTTTCAATGTCGGTGTTTTGAAGTGCCTGTTTTGTGATTTGTCAGGCTTTTTTTGAGGTGCACCCGAATTTCCGGCTTCCTTCAATCCATTTTTTATTTTTTAATTTAGTAGTTTGTATCCAAACTCATTTAAGTATGTTTATCTTACTTTATGTTCACCCCAAGAACCATATTTACCGAGAAATAATTTTATTGTTTTCTAAATTATATGATACATAAGCGGTTAAGAAAATACGAATGTTGTTAATCAACAAATTAAATTAATTTGATAAAAGGGGCAATATTGTAAACGTTCTTTTTGAACCGAATTATATTGCATTATGCAAGTTTTCCTATCACATTTAAGAGGATGCTAACCATACACCATTAAAAATGCATTTCATACGGGTGTAGAAAAAAAATGTATAACGTGTAAAAAATGTAAAAAATATATATAGTAAATTACTGTAAAATCGATCAAAAATAATAATTTTTAGCGATTTCTCGTTTAAACGCATTTTTTATTCACGAAATATTGAAAAATTGACGTAAAATTGAAATTGTTATTGTTTGTATTCATAGGCTCAATCTTAATCTCAATATCAGAATTTCGAAGCTCCCCACACAGATGGCGCTCCAATAATTTCTAAATTACCGACTAAGCGATTCATTTGAAAGTCCGAAATATTTAATTATCTGGGAGACGTAATAATTACAACCGAAATGCTTATGTTTAAAATAGAAAGAGAAGTCAACAAATGCATGATAATGCTTATGTTAAAAAATACCTATCAGACAATAATTTTATATATTATAAGTTTCTCGTATAATCATACTTATTTTAAATTCAATGACAAACTAGTGTTGGCGAGGTGCCTCGGTCGATCAGAAACTTCGACCCTCTGGCAGGTCGCCTATACCTTAATACTCGTTCGTTTACAGTTTTCAGTTCTTTAACAGCTTTAAGTTATATTACAAAATTAGACGAATATTCGTTTATGGGCTGACATAAACATTTAAATTAAAAAAAGAAGGGGGGGGGGGACAAATTATTTTATTGTTGCTTTGGGCTCCTTAGGGTCTGAAATGTCGACATTTGATGAAACAATATAGAGTAAGTTTTATACCAAAGGTGACCAAATTCAATACTTCTTCCAGATCTAAGGCCTGGGTCGAAGCAATTTATATATTTACACCTTTGATTTGTTCATAAAACATTATAACTAATAATAAGTTGAAGTTACTTATCAAGACAAATATTAAAAATAATAAAATAACAATTAAAAATTGCTTACGTATGTATTTGTATGTATTCATTTTCTTTTTTTAAATAAAAACAATGCCATTTATTCAGATTTTATATTGTCGACCTTAGAAATACAGTAAGATGGTAAGATCGGTTAAAATCCAGATTAATTAAACCACTGAAGGAGTTAAGCAGGAAATGCATTTTGTTAATTGTAATTCGCGAGGAAAACGTTTTTGAATACTATAGGCTTAAAAATAATATATTTAAAGATAGTTTAATATGATATTTTATCATTAACAGATAACGCACAGATACCATCAGTCGGTATATTACCCTTGTGAAAGACACTTCAAATACGAAGCAGTTTCGTGATTTCAACGGTAGTCTACGAGGGAAGATTCAAAAAACGGTGCGAGACAGTGCTTTGACAAACATTCATTATTTTTGTATTGCACAGTAATTTAAAATTGTATTTAGACTCATATAAAGTTTAATAATTGGGCTTGAAATATTGAATAATACATAAATCAGTATGATATATTATATATTGGCATTTCCAAAAAACTCTTTTAAAACTTTGTAAAATCTTTTTTGGTTGAAAATGAATGTTTGCATACATGCTGGAACGTTTTTGCTTATAATATATGTTTAAAATGATGCATTATTTGTATACTGCGTGATTATTTATGGCTTACGAGAAACTGTTCTAAATAATTCTTATAAATTATAAAATATAATAAGGACGAGACTTAACCCTTTCAGTCACATATTTTTCTTATCAACAAAATTTAAAGGTCACTGTACACCAAAGGGTTTTCGGGGTCGCTGATTATGAATTTGAAATTCGTTTTCAAAAATTCAAAATGGCGAATCCAATATGGAGGACGAATTTTTCCAAAAATTATCTGATTCGCTTGAAAATCCCCATTTCTTTTCTGGGCTATGTCTGGTTCCTGCAGCAAGGTGCTTGTATAATAATGAACAATCTATAAATTGTAATTCTTTATTTCAGATTTTTACACAATAGCAAACATTTTTAAAATATAATGTAGTAAAATCTTATATTTTTTAAAATTATGTTCACATGATTGGATTTAGTTTCAGGCCAATTGGATCGATTTTTTTAAATTTCGTCCGTCATATTGGATTCCCCATCTTGAATTTACAAAATTTTATTACGCATATCAGTACAGTTATTATAAAAGACACCCCATGTATTGAGTTATTAATTTTCATTTAATATTTCTTTTGAATATTGAGATACAATTTTTTTTTACGTTTTGTAGGAATAAAATTTAATTTATGAAAAAAAATATGGTGGGAAATTCTGAAATAATTTTTTTTAAAAGTACTGAATGTACCAAGTACATATCAAAATTGGCGTCTTGAATGTCTTAATCTACAAGTAAAGAATGCATTCTTTCTGAAAATAGTACTATTTTTAATTATTTGTTAATTAACAATAGTATTGTTATTAATAATTAACAACTATTCAACTATTTTTTTGCACTTGCTTATGTCTAGATAACCGTATTGAAACAAGAAATTATCTACTTATTGATAAAAAATCAATTTAAAAAATAGAAAACTGGTAAAATGTAAGTGAGTCTCTGAGAGATCCATCATGATGCAAAGTTAAACGCTTACTATAGTAAAATTTTCAATTACATACAAATGGAACGGAAAATAATGATTTAATATCAGAAACAAAATATTGCAGACAAAATATATAATTGACAAATCATTGGGGCGTTTTTCTGTATTACTGCTGATTATAGTTTCCTAGTAGGAAATAAATCTAGTTTCCGGCCAGCTTCTGACCATTTCACTTATTTTACATTTTGAAGAAAAACTGGACAGTGTACCAAAAAAACTGGGCAAATTTCTACCAGGGTTGCGACATTTTTTTTCGAGAAAATTTCATTTGTGACAATTTTTGTTCAGCTTTTAATTTCCAATAGTTCCTTCGCGTATTATGTTATTTAATGAAATTCAATGTTGGATTTAATAGCTATACTTTCTACGTAAATTTGGCTGCTTTTGTAAATGTGAGTTGATAAATGACGTCAACCTGATAGGTTACTGTAGTCACGTCATTTCTAAAATAAATAGATAATTTTTATTAAATATTATGTTTATACAGTCATTATTTGAACCAAATGTTCAGTTTTTAGAGACTCCCATATAAAATAAATAAGGCTGATAAATTGAAATTGTCGATAAATCACGATTGTCAAGAAAAAAAAATTGGCCTTTGCGGTTTCACTAATTAATTTGGTTTTACCCTTCGTTTCGACATCTGATTTTACGTCCTATTTAGAGTTTAGTTTTTACACACGTAGTCAGGCAACATTTGTCTACATCTTAATAGGAATACTAGGCGGTTTTTTAGTGTAATCAAATGAGTATTGTGTTTATACGATCTTGAAGTTACTTTACCACCTAGCATTATACTCCATTAAGATATGTTGAAAAACCTACGATTCTGCCGTTCTCGGGTTTAAGGCCAGATTTATTAAATGTATAAATTGTGATTTTTTTCTAGTTTATTCGTCTGTTAATAATCACTGATTCGGAAAAAAAATTATTGACCGTTGCGGTTAACACTAAAATTAGTTAACACTAATTAATTATATTTTACCCGACGTTGATATCTAATTTTAGGTCTCCTCTTCAGGGGTTTAACGCGTGCAAACTTTGTTCTTGATAAAATTACAATAAAAAGACGCTAAAAGGTTTTGTAGGACTTTCAGATATGGTCATGGCATTCGAAACGTAAAAATTATTCAAACATATTTGGATTCTGATCCTACTAATTAAATTGTAGCAGGCCAGATTTGATTATTTAAATTATTTATAGTTCTTTTACTGCATCATAAATGTTTTAAGAAGCATTGATTTATTAATGGTACATGAAAACTTTAAGAGAATCCAATTACATTTATACTTTATTTAGTTGCTCAGGATTTTACTTCAGTTATCACATAAAATGTCGTCTATGTATTTAAATTAACGTAACATCAATCCATGTAATTTTTTGTACATTTTTTTGTATTTCGTGAATACTGCAGATTAAAATTATTTACTAAAATATTTTTCATGAACAGTTTATAATTTGGAAATATTCAACTGGTTTTGTTATTCATATACCTAATGTGTTACGTAAGAATATTACGACATCCGATAATACGAATTTAAAAAAGGAGTAATAGAATTTTAGTCTAAACCAGGAAAGTGTTTTAAATGTTTTCTTAATTATCCATTGGAATAATTACCGATAATAATCAGCGAAGCCATATAAGTATCTACTATAATAAACAATAACAAATTTTCATATTCTCAATAGTGGCTAATGCGCGAACAAGTAAACAAATGTCATGCAATTTTGCATTCGCAGATAATAGATCAGTATTGTTCCTAATGTTCTTAGATGACATCATCTAACTATGTATGCGCAATGAAATACATTACTGATCTGGTTAGAAGTAAATGACAATACGGAAAATTTAATGACAATCAATACTCACCAAATTATTTCCGACAATTTTGGTATTGCAAAGATGTTGCACAGATTTTCGCGGAATTTTTTAGATCAACATGAAATTTGGGAATTTCCATTGATTTCAGTATCATGTGTTTTATTTTTCACTTTCTTTCAGAAACCTTTTGCTCATGATGAATATGTTAGAACTGTTGGGAAATGTTAATAATTATCTTAAAAGTGCAATATTTTCTAATTAAAAATAATTTTAAAAAGTTTTATGATATTGAAAAGAAATGAATTTATTTATACAATATAAGGGCATATATCCCAACATTACCTGTACATAGAGAAAATTTTTTTTGGATATTTTACTATTCTACATAGTTATTAGGGGGCATCATTGTATCAGGCGAAAATTTTCTATTCTTTTTGCTAAAATTTATTAAAATTTGTCTAATTTTCACCATAACATTCTGAATTTTTGGCAAAACTAACATTAAAAATTCCGGAAAGGTATGATAAAAATAACAAAAATTGTAGTAATTTTTATCAAATGGAAAAGGAAATTTTCTCATTATGCAATTCTGTCCCGTAATAACCATGTAGAATAGTAATATTTCCAAAGAAATTTTTCTCCGTGTAGTAATCATGCTTTTTAGACATTTCTTGACAATCAGAAACATTTCATAGATCACCCTAATGCTTAATTTTTTTTATTCATATATTGTCCAAAATTACAGAATACTTGCCGAATCCAGCAGGGAATAAAAAATCCTGATTTTTTTACGTTAGAAAATGGTTTAGTACTTTGAAGATACCACATTTTAGTAAAAAGTGAATTTTATCGATAAATATTCTTCTGTTGTAAAAAAACTATCAAAATTTTCTGCAAAATCTCTTGGTCTTCGTGCAAAACCGAATTTTCAAGGGAGCAAAATAATAAAGTGGCATTTGTTATGAATTCATCATCTCCAGTTTCCATTTTTTAAATTTGCTCATAAATGTTGATCTAAGATACCATACGGCACAGATAATATATTCTAGCAATATCATAGGGCCTACTCAATTTCAGACCGTACTGTATTAAATGAAGTTCAATATATTTTGTGAAAATTTCAACTTGCCTGTCATATTCGCACGCAATGAATTTCCAAGGCTATTTTACCAATTATAAAATTTTATTGATGTTCGTTTACGTGAGTGCTTAAATAACACTATATAACTCAAAATGTAAACACTGATAGTGTATCAGTTTATTGTCAAGACAACATATAAAAATTCTTATTTCGTTGGAGTTGTTTTCATCATGAAAAATTAAAAACACCGCAAGAAATCGTTATTTTTCACAAACATTATGTAATAAAGCTGAAAACATTTCAAGTCGAATAATAGTTTCCGTGCTTGTAAAGTTTGACAGGCCGAAATGGGACAAATGTTGCTTCCCATTGGTGTACAAAATTCAAAATGTTAATATTAATAAACGCTGCAAGTCTACTCAAACTAGTATGTAGTATTAACTATCACTGTCTTTTAACCACTTAACTCCCAAAGGACACTTTTTCTTGCTTCAAATTCAATCGAGTATTTCGTATCAAAATCGAAGTCAATAAAAATTGGCAGGTACGTATCCTACTGTTGTCGAGGTGGCTTTTCAAGATTCCGAAGTCAAAATTAAGTTTCAGTTTTCAGGAATCCCAATATGGCGTCGAATTTGAAATAAATATCCAAAAATGGGGAAATATTTATCCTTACCAATTTTTTTCGAGCCTTTCGACTATTGTGATTCTATTGAAACTATGAACAAAGATTAATAAAATACTTGAATTTTAAGCAAAAATTTTGCTTTTATACCCTACATCATTCTAACCACCTCAAAATGGCCTCAACAATGATAATTTCATTGAAAATTTCTGGATGCTGTAACTCAAAAACTACGAGCTTTATTAAAAAAATACTAAGAATCAAAAGTTCTAGGAATTCATGGAGAAATATAAGGGATTTTTTTTAGAGTTTTTTGATGAATTTTTTCTTCAACATTTTTTTAAAATTATAATTTATTTTCGAAAAATTCGGAAAAAATGAAATGTATTCTCTCATGAATTCTAAGAGTTTTTATGTTCTTTTCGTTTTTTTTTTCAAAAGTTTATAGTTTTCGAGGAAATGAATTTCAAATATTATGGCTAAGGATTATTTTGTATGGTTCTAACTATAATATTAAATAAACTTACCAACAAAAGACAATGTAAACATATAGATGTTGAATTAAGGAATAATGTTTATTTGTATTCTACGATTTTTAAAAGCAATCTGCAAACACTACTAGTTGAATATATTACTTATAGTATTAATTATATAATGTCAGAAAATTACCCGCTTACAAATATTGCACAAATCTCATGTTACAAATTATATGAACTATAAACGTTTCACATATTATAGTGAACTCTCCATTATTTTGGAATTAAAGATACTTATTTCTAATATATAGCAATTATTCGGCATCTTTCAATGTATTTGCATATTACATTGTGAAAGCAGTTAATTCACATTTTAAATCAATATTATTAAGGATAAGAATTAATAGGTCTGTCGAAATTTTATTAGGTTCTGCATAGTTATTGGATTCTTGGGCCTAAATATATCATTGGAAATAAATTAACACACTTTAACTTTGAAAGAAGAACAAACGAATGCTATATTTAAAATTAAACATCTGATTATAGTTTTCGGCGTATATCTAATATCGCGATTAATCATTCATTTACGTCAATTTAAATACATTTTAAGAGAACAGATATAAAAGAAATGAAAAATATGCGTAACGCAACGAAATGTCATCACCAATAACGACTTTTCGCCGAAACGGAGTATGTAACTATCATTCGTACAAATTAATACTTTGTAATACATAGTGAATTTATTGCCGTCATCGCTCGCGCTTCTTTTGAAAAAAATCTTAAGAATTCGATTTATACGCGCGCAGATTTGGGCGTTGGAAGTCGTAAAAAGTGCCAATAAAACGCGTTCGTTTCTAATATTTCACCATCCAGGCGCATAAATATTCCGCAGATTGAATTTTTTAGTAGGATGTAAAGGTAAACTTTCCGTGTTCCATAGTCGTGTATTAGACATTTACTCATATTCAGTACACCTATGTACCGTATCGCAGCTACCTTATAAAATTCAACATTTCTTAGCTTTGATACCCAGGATCTTTTAAAAAGCAAAACGTTCTAAAAAAATACATATCCTTAATAAGGAAATTATACCCACTCAAAAAGGATAGAGATAATTTAACTAAGGGATTGGACAATGTAACTATTATCATCACCTTTAATTGACTGTTATTACATTCAGTCCTAGATATTAGTTATTATAATTAAGTATAACTATTTTAATTCCTCCGGATAGTTGTTATAAGTAGTTAATCTGAGGTGATTAAGAAATTTCGCTGATGAGTTGTGTCAGCGATTTAAAATAATTACATTAACTATAAAGATCATGGCGATTAAAATTGGCAATAATTTAAACAATTTTGATTACTTTTTAAAGTTTTTCAGTGTTTCAGTAAAATTCCTTTTATATGGATGATAGTTCAAAGGATAAACGTCAGTTTTTAGGTAACAAATATTTAAAAACTAAATAGTTTGAACATAATGGTCTGTAATTAGAACCCTATTATGGGGTTTATATAAATCAATTTTAGGCATCTGAAAAGTAAAAAAGAAGATACTTGCCACGAAAGAAAATAATTGAAAAGTTGGGAAATAATAGTTTTAAAATTTACAAAAATAAAATAAAATAAAAAAATAAAATCCAAATAATATAGATTAATAACTGGTCACTGATTTTTTCTTTGACAATCGTAGTTTTACTTCCACATGGATTTTTCATACTGATGGCGCTATTTTCCTGTGACATGACATGTGCAAAAATAGTGAGATTTAGACCTATAAAACATAGATACGAAAATTTTATTGTATATAAAATGGATTTTTAATTTTAAGTCAGAAAGAACAGTAAGAACAAATTGCTCTGATGCGTTAGACTTACTTGATAAAAGTCTCCGTCTTCATTGTAGATTATGAAAACTCGGCAATTAATAAACAATATTGCAAATTTACTGATATTTTATTTGAAAAAACACACCTAAAAGAACGGAAATGTGTGCAAATAAACATAGAAATCCCGTTGCCTGGCACCTGTTGAAGACTTTTTGATTTGAAGTTTGATTGATATTGCCTGAACAATACAAACAGATTTTAGTTTTTTCTAAGGAATATAAAAACACTCAGTCATGTTCGGTGAAAAGACTCATATCATATTTGTTATAAAAAGAATAAGAATTTACAATGTATGGTAACTAATGTTTCAAAATTTAGTTGTAGAAATCCTGAAATTGGAATAACGTTCTTCGTTTAACCCGCCTGTTTTTTGACAGTTTATGGTAATTTTGAATGTTTTACTAGATTAATGTTAAATAGTTGGGTAATAAGAATGAAAATCTTGAACTACTTGGAGGGTTGGAATTAGAATAACTTACTTATTTTCGTTGTGTATATACCGTCGAAAATAATCAATCTATTCTCATTTGACTATCAAAAGTAGTATCGTTTTAGCTACGATCACGTATTCCTATTTATCGTCCTCTCTTTCATCCGTGCATGCTGTAACACACGGAATTTCTGCACAGAAAAGGAGAAATAGTAACAGAGATATCTAGACGGTGTCGTAAAAAATAATGTGATTTTTTTTATCTTGTACTGGCGCAGTGTAAAAAATATACTTTTTCAGAGCGTAAGAATTATACCAATTCATTTACGCAGTGCATACTTGATAAATTATTTTCTTACTGGGGATTGAAAAACATATGCTGGTATTCTTTGGGAATCAGTTTCACGTGTTAGTTTTCCGGATTTTGGAACATATATTGAGTATTTATATATATATATATATATAACTAAAAAACAAAAGATATTGAAAAAGGGAGCAGCTATATATATATACGCTCCATTTTTCAATATCTTTTGTATTTTAGTTTTTATAATGGATAACATCAAACCTGCAGTATTTTCAAATATCTAAGCTGACGTAGCAAACATTTGTCGTGAGTGATAATGAGCCAACTAAACCACATTGCCCCCCAATTTCAAGAGCCAATACATTTAATATAATGCAAATCTTTTTCGTATTTTCATTGCAGATGCCACGCTGCAGGCTGGAGGTCGATTAAGTATCATTCTTTTTCCATGTACATTCGACGGAGCAGTATTCCCAATAGACTTTGTACGCTATAAAAGTCAATAAATAACCTTAAAAAACTGAAGTTGTTCATTAATTTCATTCTATGACAAAAAATCAAGGAAATCACTGAGTTTTTGAACCTCCTCTTAATTCTACATTTCGTAATCATAGTTTCCAGAAGTCTTCAAGTATTCTTCTCTGCATGCACAGCAGCAATTGCAACGGGGATTGAGTATGCTACTCTACATTTTTCTGTAAATGCAGTTTATATATTTACACGGTTTAATATGTCCTATATTGGTATCGATGGACCAATACACACTTTCCAAATAAAGAATGCTGTAAATAGTTTCGAATGGCGGCAATAAATTAATACTTATAATATTTTAAAGTAGTTCTAATGTAATCCTAAAGTATACTTTGTAAACAAAGTCATTGTGTATGGACTATGGCGTCTGACAGTCAGAACAGGGGACGTTTGGAGCGCCGACCGCATGGTGGTGCTGCGGACAACATATTATGCACCCCGCGTTCATATCAATTCTCACAAATCATGAAGGCACAAGTTGCTCCTTATAAAAGCGCCACATTCTGCGTGACTTGCAAATCACGAATACCGGCTATAATAAAATAATTTCTAAAGAATTCTATGATATCTAGAAGCTCATATCAATTCATCAAAATATTTTTTTTTCTGAACAATTTATTATGGTGGTTGAAGAACTTCATATCTAACTTATATTTTAAGGCCATTCATTATATTTTTAAGGATGCGCAAAGAATTATAATTTCATAATACTGTTATAAAATGTTTCTTTTTGTTTATTGGGTGGCTTTTCGACTAAATGTATTAGTTGCTTTTCACAGCTGAAACATGCATCAGAACCCATTCATAAACTTTAATGAAAAGTGTTTATATCGTGTTGGGTTTATTAACTACTTTTCAGTAACAATTGTAATAACATTTCAGTAACATTTTTGCCACAAATACAAAAATTTCAGAAAATATTGTCCCCAATGATGAGAAATGAATAAGTCTCATTTGAATAAACACTAACATTTCTGTTGACCTGACGATTAAAGTAATGAAATTAGATTAATAAAGCATTAAAAATATATTTTTATTCAATGTCGATTTAATAATACGTAAACTTATTTAAGTCATTTAGTATATGTATAACCATGTTTCTCTATATGCGATTTAAATATATTCAGTTTAGAGTGCATTAAACTTCTTCATACTCCTTTCTCAGATTTTTCTCTGGATCGTCTTGAAATGAAAAAAATATGGACAATTTTTGGCTATGAAAGTGATTGAACATAAATACAGCAGTCACCACAGGGTGCAAAAGAAAATTGCGAAAGTATAGGAAGAAAAATCCAGCCCTCGTATAATGCAGCAATACTCCCGTGAGTCTACGACCTACCAGTTTTAGTTTCGTTTTACGAGTCACGAGTGTGTTCGTTCTACTTTTTCGTCTTTCTTTTCCTTTGAGACGGAGTCAGATTTGAGACGGCAGCTCAGTTAGGTCATGATCTTCAATTTGCATGCAAAACCAACTTGTTTTCAAATTTATATCGCTTTTTACACCTTAAAATATATTTCTTGTTATGTAGTCAATTGATTTTTAATTCATAGCATTATTTTTTCCGTATTAGAATAAAGAACTAGGCCAGATTTATTACTCTGTGGATTGGAGGTGAAACATAATGTAAAATTTGCATGATATTCATTTAATTTTCCATGTAGTTAATAAGAGAAGGAAACTTTAACTTGTTAAAAACATTAACAAATTAAATATGGCTTATGCCCCACCAATGAGAAATCTGTATTTTCCCCCTCTCGGCCGACTCGGGTGCATTCCCGAGGAGGAAACATATATCAATCACGATGAAAAATTGACCGATTTTTAATTGAAAAGGTTATTTTTTATCATCAGACGAATGAAGCAGAATTCCCTCATTGAAAAAATGAGAGAACTCCACCTCTGGCGTTTCATCCCGATCTGCACCTACTGGAATCATCAGTAAGGCCTGTTGATGCAGATCTCCCTTGTAGGCCGCTTACTATTCGACAAGCGACGTAAGCCGTATTTAATTTGTTAAAAACCGATCCACTTTACATCGTTTCATTATTATAATGAGCTCTGGGCGAGAAAGAGCAAAAAGCGAAATCAACAATTGAAAAGGTTATCGGTAACATCTGTTTATCATCAGACGATAATGTCGCGGTCTACCTTGTCGAGTGAGTGATTCTTTGTCATTCACACTTGGTAGATCGTCGACAGGTGTCTTGAGAGCGGGGGTTGGATTTTCGCATCTAGCGAGGTCCATCCATGTATAAATGACTTTCCATCGTGAAGAATAGTAAGCGGCGTACAAGACAGATCTGTACCAACAAGCCTTGCTGATATTCCAGTAGATGCAGATCGGGATGAAACGCCAGAGGTGGAGTTCTCTCATTTTTTCAATGAGGGTATTCTGCTTCATTCGTCTAATGATAAAAATAACCTTTTCAATTAAAAATCGGTCAATTTTTCATTACGATTGATATATATTTCCTCCTCGGGAATGCACGCGAGTCGACCGAGAGGGGAAAGATTCCTCATTGGTGGGGCATATTTAATTTGTTAATATAATTTTATAAAAAAAGTTTAAAAAATAAAATAAGCCGTATTTAATTGGTTAAAAAACCGACCCACGTTACATTGTTTCATTATGATTAAAAACATTGTTTTTTTAACCTACTTGCGCCCGAATTTTCCCAGACTACAGCGCTGTCAAATTCAAATATTTTTGGCAACTATCTGGAGGGAGGCAAGTATGGTTTTTAACGTTTTTGGGGTCGCTTATCCAAATCCGGTGTCCCTTTTCAGAAATTCTAACTGGCGAATACAATATCGAGGACTAATTTTGTTCAAATATGCTCTTGTACCTAAAAATCAGTAGTTGGAGATATTTTATTTATTTATATAAAACACGAAATAAAAACACACATTTTGAAAAAAAAATTGGATGTCTCTACTCTTTTTCTGCCTGAAATACCGAATTTTTTATTTTTTGTGACCTCATTTCCGATGTATAGCATTGTTTACTGGCGTAAAAGTTAGTCAAGCTATTCAGACACATATTTTTTAGAAAATTGGATGTTGCTAAGTCTTTTAGCTCGGGATATAACAATGACAAACTATTACGGATATGATACTGAATTTGTCACATATTCATGAAAGTTATGAAAACAACAATTAAAATTTAGACGTTCTCATCTAGACGACTCCAGACCAACGGAAGAACGAAGTTGCTCGGAGGACACAAGACGATCGGCCCAGGCGAGGCTGTAGCGTTCGAAGACCTGCCAGCGTGAGTTCCTATACGGACAACCAGAGGGCTACAATTTTCTCTTAAACGAAGTCGACTCCATGGGACTATAAGCAGCGGCGCGAGGAGTCTATATGCAGAATTTATAAATTGTAGTTATCACGACGTCGATCAAGTCAAAGATATAATCGACATTAGACAATGTTATACAGGGTCATCGAAAAGTATCGGACCCCCCTAATATCTTCAGTTAGAATGCACTTAGGAGAAAATGTCCAATAGCAAAGTTGTATGGTTTCAAGCGGGGAGTAAGATGATGACCTTGACTTAGACCTTGACCATGTCCTTCAAGGTCATTTCAAGGTCAATCTTATTTTTTTAAATAGAACCCCCTACATTTTATTGCATATTCTTATAGCTTATCTCGAGAGCTTTCCAAAACACTATAATAAAATATTTTTTTATTAAGTGCTTTTTGAGTTATAAAGGTTTGAAGTTAACAATTTTTTGACACAAAATGTAGAATATCTTGTAAAATATTATTTAGTTTTCAGTAATCATAACCTTAATACTTTTGTGCGCGGAATAATGAGACCAATTAATTGGTTTAAAGAAAATACATTAATCGGATTTCCCCCTAATATTTTCAGTAAGAATGCATTTTGGAAGGAACAAATTGTTAACTTCAAACCTTTATAACTCAAAAAGTACTTAATAAAAAAATATTTTATTAGAGTGTTTTGGAAAGCTCTCGAGATAAGCTATAAGAATATGCAATAAAATGTAGGGGGTTCTATTTAAAAAAATAAGATTGACCTTGAAGGACATGGTCAAGGTCTAAGTCAAGGTCATCATCTTACTCCCCGCTTGAAACCATACAACTTTGCTATTGGACATTTTCTCCTAAGTGCATTCTAACTGAAGATATTAGGGGGGTCCGATACTTTTCGATGACCCTGTATAACATTGTCTAATGTCGATTATATCTTTGACATGGTAAATACTTTTGCTGAAAACAATGGTGCTCTCATAATTATTTATCATGTCACAATTTTGTGAAAATTTAAACTAAATATGTCAACATTTTTGTTTTTGACCATATTCCACCATATAAATAAAGCAAAAATACACACTTAACTTCACTTTCCTATCATGATGTCATATGAAAAGTCTGCACGAAAAAGTACTTCCAAAATGATACCTTATAAATTTAAGGCAATTATTTATTTGCTACAAAAAAAATGATTCATGTGGTAAAAAATAAAATTTGACATATTTCACCTCATTTCTTTAAAAAATTGTGCATGATAAAGAAATTTTGAGGCCACCACTGTTTTCAGCATCAAAAAATACTTCGGAAATGACACTTTGCATAAGGCAAACAAAAATAAAATACATATTTATTGAGACTGCCGACTGCCGCATGAAAATCGTCCGAGCCAGGTCTGAAAATCGTCCGACTCTTGGAGGAATTTCGTGCGGCAGAGTGGGGAGAATGTTTATACTCCGCACGTTCGATTTGGCCACGGAGTATGCACGATCTTTATGCGCGCCTACCTAGATTTTTCGTCCGGTGGTCTAGTACCTTTATTGCGCGTAGAGGGCCGGACGAAAATCTTGCCTCTAGTCTCTCCGTGTGGGATTGCCCTGGTTCGATGTTGGAGTATGGCACACTCCAACTTGGGAAAAGCGCGGCTCGATGACGGACAAGGTTTTACTTACTCTATTAGAACGGTACGTGCTCTATGTTCCATGTGAAGAACGAATGACACTCCACATTGGTGCCACCAGGGGCGTTGCTTGTATATTATTATGTATAATATAAGCACATGGCACAGCATCACGTGGAGCTCTATATCGTATAGTTTTCTCGCGGTGGTTTAGTGTTGTGTGGATTTTCACAATACATATATTGAAAGATTAAATTTAACATACGCTTATCAAAAGTAACATAAAGCTATGTCATATGAATAATTGTATATTTTTATCATTGAATTTTCATTTCCTTTATTAGAAAAGAAAAATATTGATGTATGAAGATGATAAATAGTTGAATAGGCTGGAAAACTTATTAGAAACATGAAAACTTCGATTACAATAAAAACTTGAAAATATCCGTATACCTCTCCAATGTAATTATCTTAATACGTTTATATCAAGATATAGTGTATACATCTTATAAATAAAGTAAGTATATACATTTTTTGTAAGGAAAGGGACAATTAATCTATGTAACTGAGAAAATTTTGTTCACTTGTTAACAGTGATTTGGCTGAATATATTTTCTTATTACCATGTGGGTAAGCATATATTTTAATGACTTCTTTTATATTATAAACCAAAGAAGAAAATGACTCGGTGAAGACAAAGAATATTCATAGAATAAGATAACAATACATAAAAAATTGATTAGAAAAATAACAAAATTTTAAGTATCCATATATTTATCCAATAAAATTGCTACAATTACGTTTTTTAAAGTATATATTTATATTAATTCCTGAAATTCAGCCACTTAATATTACTTCGACCCTGACCGTAGGTCGAACGAAGTAATGAATTTGGTCATCTCGGCCAAGAAAATTACCCTATAGTTTTTCATCCAATGTCGGCGTTTCAGACTAAAGATCCCAGAAAAAGAAAAATAATTTTTGTCCGTGATGTTGTGCATACGTCCTAACTTAGATCTGATTAGTTTTTGGAGTCGATCCATACAAGATTGTGAGGAGGTCGGTTAAAAAACACCTAAAAAATATACGTTTTTTTGCATTTTTTAATAAACAATACTTATAATCACACCAAAAATGTTTTAAATAAAAAAGGCAGAGCATCAAATTCTCCACAAAAGGGTACTGCATTTTCTTCGTTAACTCAACGGTACTGACGTAAAAGGCGAATGAACAAAAAAATAATCGACTGTGCATTTTTTTTTGTAAATGCTGTACCTCGCAAACGAAAAGACGAATTTAAAACCCGGGAAAAAATGAACTGTATAGAATTGCATGCATCCAATTGTATACAATTGTATATGAATTTATCGTCTATACAATTTTACAAAACTGTATACATTACTATTCAATAATATGTAATTGTATACAACTGTATATAATTGTTCGCTATATTCGTAAAGAAAAAATTGATGACATACACATACACACAAATACACACGCATGCGCGCGCGCGCCACATTCGCAATTTACAACATTTCATGATTGCCATACCGACATCAACGTACTATAGCACACACACACACGCGGTGCATGTGTAACATACCACATCATACGCGCGCTATTCTGTCGATATTTTTGGAGGTTCCTTATAAAGTAATTGCCCAAGACTCATGCGCTTGCGAGAAACACTGTCGGTAACTCTGACTATCTATTAACATATGTATACAATTGCATACACTAGTATGCAAACTACATTGAATTTTGAAATTAATCAAATTATTTTTTGTATAGAACTGTATACTCGCGAATACAATAAAAATTATTACAAGTATATATACAATTGTATGAAGTTATATAAAGTTATATAGTGTTTCATATATAACATTGAATTAAACGTCTGCAAAATGATAGCATTTCTTAGTTTCATATACAATTCTGTACAGTTGTATAAAATGGTATACAGTTGTAAAATTTCATGTAACCTCAATCTTCCTTCATTAATATGAATATATACAACTGTATACAAGTATATACAAGTTACTATAATTATATGCATTTGTATATAGTTGTATGCGAAATATACTGAATGTTCAAATTAACCAAATTATAGGTTTGTATACAACTGTATACATGCCGATACAAATTGATATTAACATATACAGATGCATACATTTCTATACAAGTGTATATTATTGTATACAAATTAAAGTTTACCGAGATTTCACCGTTTTCCAATATTATATAAAACTTTATATAACTGTATACAATTATATATAATTTTATTAATTTGTATACAACTCTATACATCGTATATAATTCTATAGACGAAAAATCCATATAGACCTGTATACATTTGTATAGATTATTATAAGTTTGTATACAATTTGTATGTAATTGTATACAATTATATACAATTCATTTTTTCCTGGGAAGTTGAGCCGAAAGTTTGAACTTAACTTTTAGCTTAAGTTTATTATCCGCATCAAAGAATTGTTTTAGTATATTACAACGAAAATTAGCTCGATAGCGCACCAAAGCATGTCCGCTCGAACATTCGATTTGTTGCAACACCACATTTTCGAGGCTGGAGTACCGGCTACTCCAGTAAGAGAGAAACGCGCTCGATATACGTTGGAGAATCATCGGTACCAAGATAGAGAATTCATTACTCTCATATGGCGACGCCTGTTCTCGATGACTCATGGAGAGATACGAATCCCAATTCGTGGAGAAACTGTTAATCCAAATTTTTTCCCGTGTAGATACTAAACAGCATAGAAACAAAAATAATTTACCTACAATCTACCTCAAGTCAAGAAACCAGACAAATGAAGGAATATACCCAATAAAATCATCCGGAAATAACAAAAAAAGAGTATGCATGAAACCAACCTTAAATATATGGCGGACAAGTGAAGATTTTATATAATCTCTCAGAAGACGAAATAAAAGAATAAATTAGTAATCTAAAGTAGACACAATAAATAAAGACGAAACAACAAACAAAATAACGAAAGACAAAAATGTACAACATTTAGATGTATTCCATGGACATAGGTGAGAGTGGGGTAGAATGACACGGGCACACTGTTCGACTAAAGATATCTCGAAACCTGTCCACCGAAAAAATCCAATATTTTTGTATACAAGATTAAGGTTATGACTGCCTACAAAAAAACGTGAAAATAACGGATTCGTAAGGGTGGTGGTGAGCAATAGATAAACATAAGTTTCGAGGTATCTAATCCTTTTGTCATAAATTTACATATATTTCTTCTGTGTCTTCAGTAAGGCATCGACTGAATTGTAGAGAAATCAAAGATAATAATCGAATTAAAAAATTAACCTAAAATCATTGTCACATAACCAGCAGGTTGTATTATTTAACAAAATATTGTTTTTAACACTTGGAGATTGGAATTAAAAACAAAGTATAACAAAAATGTTTGCTGCGATAAAAAGTGAATTTGTAACGAATAAGTAAGTATATGAGATACAAAATTCGTTATTATTTTGATAAAGATTTTATAAATATAAAATTAATAATAAAATATAATTGTAAGTATCATTGTAGTAACATTATAACATATTTAAATAAATTATTTTTCTAACGACTGGGGCAGACTGACGAAATCAAATTTTTAATGAAATACGTAATTTTTTTATGCATATATTTGTTATTTTATCAACTTCAGTAAGCACACTTCCGATGAGTGTTTATAGGTTATAATATATTATAAATTTACTTTGAAAAGAGTCTGCCCCACTCTCCCCCTACATAAGAAAATAAGCTTTTATATATTTGTAACCTCTTATGCATAATAGTTGTATGAAAACAACAGGTAATGCCGCAAAAATATCATGTTTAAACCCGCGAATTAACCTTATGCGTCGTAAATATTAAGGTCTTTTTGTCTTGTAAATTCATGAGATCATTTAAGGTAGTTGTACCCTAAATCAAAAGAAATTTTCAGCAAAATTAGTTAATGTATCAAACAATAAGCACGTAAAATTTCAGGTTGATTTATCGTACAGTTTCTGAGATAATCGAGTTCAAAGTTTGCTCAATTAACGTTGATTCGCACGGGGCTAATGGCGCCAACAACGACAAATCATATGTTTCTATTTTTTTGTACCTGATGTAGTATTGCTATTCACTCCAAATTTCACACAAAAATTGATAAATGCTCTGTGAAGAGAACATCATTTTTTTTAAATGCCCACCGTACAGTTGTAGAGAAATTTTAATCCAAATATCAGCATTATTTTATTTTCGGGGTAACTCGCCGAACAGCTGGTAAGCGAAAAATATACGTGACAACGGCGCACGACAGCGTCTCGCTCCGCGCAATTCAAAATGATCAAAATATGATTTTGTCAAGTAATCAATTTATTATAATAAAAACATATTTGAATAAATATATTCGTACAAACTATTTTAACAAATCTATAGCGGTATCGATAATTTGTTTATAATCACAGGATCATTAGTGACGTGAGGTTTGTTACGAATTGTTTTTTCAGTTAGGAAGGTAATCAAAGACTTTTCTCCATTTTGAATATATATGTCTTTTAAGTTCTCGATAGAGATGTTAAGCGATGCCATTTTTTTTATACTATGTATACATATATTTAGAAAGAACCGATTTTAATACGCATAAATTATTTATTTTCGAATTTATATGTGTTCCATATATTCTTGTACTTTAATTTCAAATTTCTTTACGTTTTTTAGTATTGCTGTTTTAAGAATATTTTTAGTCACTAATTTTTGTAAAATAAAGGTATAAAAATAGCGTCATGGTAATCGTTAGTAGGTTTTATTTCTAATAAATCTTCTACCAATTTTGACAGGGTGCACATGCCTTTTCCCTTGCACTCGGGAAACTTTTGTTTAAATAATTGCAGACTATCACAAAATCCATAAATAACAGATTTAAAATCGTCTATTAAGGAATATTTTACGCATTCCCTTAAAAAAAAGAGGTATTGAAAGATGCATTATGTGCAATCAATACACATTGCTTATTTTTACCGATTTTGCACAAAAATTCATAAAATACTTGTAATGCATCCCGAATAATAAGCGTATCTAACTTTCCATTGCGTAAATATAGTTCGCCTCCGATATTTTGCAAACCATTGATTTCGGAAGTGAATTAAAACAAAATGTAAACACGGGAAAGCCGACGCGACGTTGCCACGTCTATAACGTTGAAACGTGGACTACGTGAAGCGAGAATCAATTTATTTTTAACTCGTGTTATTATAAATGAAAATTTTTATGCAATTAGTAATATGGTGGTGGTAATTTCACTTAATAATAATATTAGCATAAACAATTCTATATTTTATTCAATTTTTACGTTACTCATTACTTTGACCTATGCCGTTGGGGTACAACTACCTTAAAAAGCCATAAATAAAACATCCCAATTAAAAAAGTTTCGATTCGCAGACAGAAATTTATAACAAAAAATTTTTTCTGAAAAATAGAATTATAAACTAGATGCCTTCGACCCGGGTGCCTACAATTTTGGCTAAATTCGTATTGCAGTTCCCTGACGAAAGACTGATGCTTCCGGGAATATTCCCATTTTAACACTGCCAGGAAAGAAGGAGGCAGAGGGTAGTTCTAGCATCATTAGGTTCGAGTAGTTTCTATACATATATTGTAACAATATCTTGTTCCTTAAATAGGGTGAATATGCCAATGAATGGACGGTTAAGCATTTCTCACACTTTGATCGATTGTAGCTTTTGAATTCTTTTATGTAAATTTAATTATACCACCATTAGAATCGTTAGACTCTGCTCTTTATGACCGTATAGTTCAACCTTTGATTTTATTTAATTATTAACCTCGTCTTCATACGTTTGTACAAAAATCCGCTAAACCCAAATGAATAGACGGGTTAAATCAAATGGGACGTTTTCAGTACCAGTTTTGGATGGCTTTAAAACTTTGCTTTTATTTTACAAAATAATAAACACTGGAAGATCAATAGTACTGTAAATATTGTTTTGAACGTTCAAAGAACATAAAAATATGTATTTTGTTGCATGTTGTGCATCATACATTCATAAGAAATAGAAATATGTAGAAAACCGTCCATTCATTGGTAGTCGTCCATTCATTGGCATATTCACCCTATTATTAAAATTGAAAATGAGCATTTTCAAAACTTCAACCCCGACCGCAGGTCAGCCGAAGCACTGATAAATGAGCACGTCTTGTTCACACTGATGCTTAAAAAAAACACGGTTTAGTCGAGTTTTTGACAGGTCGGGTTGCAGGAAATAAATTTTTTTAGATGTGGGATACTTCGTTTTCCGTTTTTTACGGCATTATCGTTTATTTTACGAAGAAATGAATTAAACCTTTTTTGTAGAGAATTCGATGTTCTATATTTTTTGTCTGAAACATTTTTTTGTACGATTTGTATTTTTTGTTAAAAAATGGAAAAAACGTGTTTTTTGAGCGTTTTTTGTTAAACCTCCCCATAATCTAGTATGCATTGTCTCCAAAAACTAATCAGATCTAAGTTTGGCCAAGAGAAACCCAAATCCGTTTGTACTTTTTAAATTCGTCCTGCCAGTCGCGAGATATCGCGTATACAAAATTTTGCCCACGGACGGACGGACGGACGGACGTACAACCTAACAGACACCAATTTTTTTATTGTTGCTTTGGGTTCCTTAGGGCCTGAAACGTCGACATTTGATGAAAAACTATACGGTAATTTTTTGGCGGGAACTGACCAAATTCAATACTTCGCCAGACCTATGGTCTGGGTCGAAGTAAAACAGTGATTAGAAAGCAAAGTGAATAGAATTCATTATTAGAAAAAAGAATTACATAGATACTTTTAGATATCATACTTGATGTCTAGTCAATATCACATAATATTATAACACTGATTCTTTTTTTTTTATATTTGCTTATTTGATATTAACATTTACTGGTAGTTACAATTCAAAGTACAGATGTAGACAAACCAGCGATTAAGTTATTTGCTTTCAATAAAATTTAAAATAATAATTTAAGTTTACCAGTGCAATGTCCATCAAATCATCAGTTATATTTTATTTTCTTGGTAACAAAGCAACATATGTTGCCTTTGTAAAATGTAGCTTTAACACTGCAGGACTGGCAGTACTATTAAATATTAACAATTAAAATACGCAAATCTTGTAGTTTTTTGGCCTCATTATTTCATAATAAGTGGCAGCATGGATCATCATTGAAGATGGTCATTAATTATACATTACTATATTCTAATTTTTATCCTTGGGATTTGACTAATGGCAGAAAATGTCAAGACAACATTGTGATGAGTATCTGTCATCTTTATCCGCCAACTGATATGTTTTACTTTACATATACTCCTTACAATCTTATACTTTATCTTCAATCCTAAGTATTTCTAATAAAGGCAACAAAATTAAGTCAACTTTAATTTATATCATGATTCTAAGGAAAGGTCTCTATGCTTACAATTAAATCACCCGGTTTCTACTTATCTATTAATTAATGCCGTATTTTAAGATAGAATAATTGATTTCTTCCGTATGTTAATATATCGATAACTTATAAGTAGTTATCAATATCGATTTTTTTATATATAATTTATAATTCATGTATAAAGAGGACTACAATCAAGAGCCGAAATTTTAAAATTAAATTATTTCTATATTATGGTGACCGCTTTTTAAACATAACTATTTATAAACAAAATTTTTAATGACTCGGTCAAGAAATTGAAACATTTAAAATATAATTTAGTTAGTTTATTTTATTTTGCATAAGCTTGATTCTTCTTTTCAAATGCGATAAGACACTTTCTACTTTTTCAACATTATGTTCTGTTAGCATGTACTTAATTTTGTCAGTATTGCAATTTTGTATTACTTTGTGGTTAATTGTACAAAATTATGTAAGAGCGCAATGTGTTTCACTTTTAACTATATTACTCCGAATTGTTTTGATCCAAAAATTTTGCTCCAAATTATAAGTTGATATTTGGAAATACTAATGCTGTTCACTGTGACACATTATTTTGTGTAGACCAAGAAATATGTAATCTCATCGTAAAAGAATCGATATATTTTATTTATAGCATATATGGTTTCATGTTTCTAAATAGTAATTATTTATAGCTTACAGACGAATTAGTGTTTACTGAACGGAGTTTAATTACTACCAGAAATTTACTAACTATTTTAGAAAATCTTCATTTTGGAAAATAATAAAAATTAAATTTTTTTAAAGATGCTTCAGTTTTGTTCCGAAATAAGGCTTTTCTAGACAATTTCTGAAGACTGTATTATGAAAGTGTTCACTTCCTCGGTAGTATAGTGGTCAGTATCCCCGCCTGTCACGCGGGAGACCGGGGTTCGATTCCCCGCCGGGGAGATTTTTTTTTTTTATTTTTTTTTTAATTGAAATATTTTTATGCAAAGTGAATAACATTGATTTTTAAAAATAATTTTAAAAATAAAATAAATAAAATCAAAGGTTTTGTAGTTGCAATTAGGTTTAAATACGAAACTAGCAGACCGAAGTTCGATCCCGTAGAAGGAAGTATTTTTTTTGTTTTTTTTTTGTGTTTTAAATATGACTATACTTCTTGCCGCTATTTTGGCCAATCGACATGCTGCATTTGCGACTTGCGACAACTTGATATCGAATATCGCTTTGATTATTTTTCTGCCAACAGGTATATTACTAACCAATAACATCCCAGTACCCTGCCAATTATTTTCCATCCATTTGGCAGACTGTTTTAAAAAGACTAGATGAAAACGGGATTTGATTTACAATGTAAGTTAGCTCAATTAAGCATCCGCTGAAAGAAATACATGCAAATTACTAGTGCAATGTCTTGGCAGAAAGTTAATTCTGTTTTACATTCATTTAAATAATTGGATAATTTTTTAAAGTTTTTCTAACAAATTTCAGCCAATTATGTTATTCGGACTTTTTATTCAAATGCCACGTAAAAAATAACATGTTATTACACTATCGCAAAAAATTTTTTCTTCTTTACTTTAATCACGGTTTTTGAGCAGTTTATTTTTCCAAATTTGAGTCAATCTGTACTTTGATTCACGCCAACTGAATCATAAGAAAAGGATCAATTTCAAAAACCAAAGCCAAGAAAGTATAGCGGAACAATTATCTAGTAGATTTTTAATTACGATTTACTACTTAGACTAATTTTGTACTGTCTTTAACTAAAATCTAGCTACACTGCACGGAAAATTCAAATTTTTATTATATCGGAACTTGATTGAGATTTCCTAATGACAAATTGAATTAATGTAATAAATATTAACTAAAATTTTGTAATTGTCTCAAAGTTACTTAAACCAAATGCGGAAAACAGGATGTAATAAAACTTTAATAAGTATGAGCTTATTCTTATCGACTTTTATTATGTATAATAATTTTATTACATTTTTCGCTGATCACTATTATTATTAGAGGTAATAGGTTCAAAATGAGAGAAGAATTATCAGTACTCTAAAACTTGTTTTAAGAAAGACAGAGCAATTGTAAACGCGAAAAATTGTATCCGCGACAAAATTAGTCAAATTTACATAAATTATGCTAATACGCAGTTAACTAAGTGCATGATTGCTTTGATAAAGATGTAACATTTTTAACCACCTACCTTAGGGTACAAATTTTACGATAACTGACAGTTCTGATTATGGAATCTTTTCGTCACTGTCCATGTCAGTCATGAAAATCAGCGGTTGCGAATCTCATTTTGATTACCACAACGTTTAATATTGCAGATGTTATATGTGCAGTGTTTTTAAACACAACCGTGTCTTGTTATTTTTTTATAACTTATGAACAATGCAATATTTATTAAATATGGGGCGGGAGAGAAATTGCTTTTTAAATTTGACTACTTCAGATGTTCACTGCGGAACGGACTTTTTCATGTGAACATTTTCAGTATGAGAAATTACCAAATCCTTAATTAAGCCATCAAATCCTAACTGGCCATCACTTGAGTATGGTTGTCAATAGTTTTTTATTATAAAAAAATGCTCTACACTGTTTTTTTGAGGGGCACTCTGAATTCTCAGAATCTGAAAAGTACATATGGATTTTTTACATACGTTATAGCATCTCATTTATACATTGATTTTCTGTTTATACTTGCTATCTGAAATCGTATTCTCTAGATTTAAATTGTCTAATGTGATATCAATAATAATATAAAGACATTTCATGGAATTTGCAGATATGAATGTATTTAATTATTACTGTAAGCTGTAACTCGGATATATGTAGATAAACACGTGTTACTTAATTTTTCTCTGAAATTTATCTCATTATTTCAAATTGATATAAAATTTATAATTGGTCAGCATCATTCTAAATTACTTGATCGCCTGATTATTGATAACTGCAATAAGAATTTACTTTATTTTTTTTTGTTTTGGAATGTGCTGGATTGATACTTATTAATTATCTTTTAGATGATGTGATGAACTACGTAACAAATGATGTCGACGAGGTAACTCGATTCTCATCATCATGGACGTGAATTATCAGTTAGATATTAATTATTACCATCGATTAGCTGACATTATACTCCGTCGACGTCATCTGATACTATCCTTCATCTTCTCTCATCATTTGGCATCATTATCATTCTTGCCAAGTATTGAAGTATTAGATATTGGAATATTTGATACGAATTTCCTTACATATTTGTTTTCTTTTTCATGTCCGCACTATTCGTTCACTTGTAACTATACTATTCGCAAGATTCCGATTTGGCCTATTTTCATTATTAAAATTTGTAAGATGTAGTCTTTATGTGTACGCCTTCTTTTCACTTCGTGATTGCATGACATTCGTACAAAATACCCTGAATTTCGTTAATTGCGGAATCCTGATATTCGTTATTTGGATATGTAGATTCCCAAAAATTAAATGAGCAGCATTTGTTTCAAAATGTACACATGTTTATTATTTTTGCTGGTGAATGAGGTCATTTGTTGATTACTGAGGACTCGTTTGGTAGAGTTGGTTTTGAGAAACAAGGTATTAGGGCTACTAGGACGTTTTTTAAACTACAATTATTAATTCATTGTCGGCGTGATGGTCGTGCGGGCTAAGGCGTCAGTCTTAGTCCGCCCGAACTGAACGTCGCGAAGGGCCCGAGTTCGAATCCCCGTCCTGCAATTTTCTCTGCTTATGTCCAGTGTGGAATAACCGGGGAACCTTGCTGGGTGAGGGTACGAATTTGGGACCGCTGCCGACCCCCGTCGGCAGTTATCGGTACCGTCAGCGTCTTATCCGCGGTCGGTACGTCGTGGGTCTTATCTCGGATAAAGATGGGATAAGCCCCGCGTCGTACTCGCTAAGGCACAGACCGTCGAATCTGCTGTTGGTACCGATACTGGGGTAGGGGGGACTGGCTCTGGGTGGGTGTTGTGTGTGCCTATAGTTCTGTCTTGTACTGTCTGTCTCTGTCCTGTACCTCTCCACCCGAGAGCCGACCCCCAATCAGACATATTCGTCATTAACGCGGGGGAAAATTTCCTGTCCTTTGTCCTTGTCCTTTTGTCCTATTAATTCATTGTCAAGTTAGATAAATTGTTATTATATAAAGTTTCTGAATATTTTAACTATTACCGCTAAACCACGAAACACGATGTTTTAAATGTTTTCATATTTTTGGGCAGGAACCAAACCCCTCTTATTCAAGAGGTCACATTTCCAAACAGTTCAATCCCCTTTACAAGATCATAGCTTTCTCTGAGAAAATATAATTTTGCCTCCCAACATTACATTTTAACTTATGACTGTTCTCATAGTTATGAATGTTTGTGTAATTGACAGTTTCACATGCCGGCGTGTGGTTTCGGGCAGAACAATGTCAATCACGTAAGTCACGAAAAGAATCAATATCCACAAGTGTACCAGACGTTAATAGGTCCGTTCGTTTTTTCCAATTATCGGGAACGATTGCGTCGGAAAGACGGTTCTCATGAGTGGACAAAGTCGCCGCCGTACAAAGTTGCGCAAAAAAGTCTGGTTTTTGAGAATTTTCGGACAAATGACCCCCCTTAAGCCAAGAGAGCGGCACCGCGAACCAGTAACGAGACGAACGGGACCTTAAGGGCGAATTGTGGAGGTCCGTTCCTGGATGGCGCCGTGCAATGCTTGTGGCACCTTTGAATTTCGCAAAAGTAATTACTCTAGAGGGGTCAGCAGATCCAGATGACAGTACCGCAAATCCAACATCCTTGTCACTTTTCGACACTCCAACCAAAGTGCTCTTTTCTCTTTCTCTCACTATAGTTTTGTCTCTCTCATTCTCTCTTATTTTCTTGCTCGTAACAGTTGGGCTTTCCGAGAACGTGAACGTAAATCACAATTTTATTACGGATAATTTTACGAGAAGAGCCGATGGCGGCGTCATAATCGCTATTCCGAAATGCTGCTACGTTGCGCGTACGGTTTAGGTTGTTAGCAAATTAGACGAGAGACGCGAGAATTTGGCAAATATAGTAAAACTTGGTCCATTAACAATTTCCATGCGATGAATATGTAACGTGTCAATATTAGCACATACTTTCTTTTGTTTTAGGAAAATTATGAAGTGCTTTTATAAGTGAAGTATTGTTCATTCTAGTATGTTACGTCTAGTAAATGTAGTTTACAATATCGTTCGATTAAGTCGAGGAGTATAACCGGGCATGTTCGGGATTAATACTTAAATAGCAAGTAGAGCCATTTTGACGATGTTAAAATATCTTAATTGGCCGGTGAACAAAGTTCCGAAAATCAACACACCGAACGGCCATAATTTCGATATACAATGGCTCCAGCGTGATTTTCTTCACTTTGTCTTTGAACATTTGGTAAAAAGAAAGCAAATTAAAAAAATTACCTTGAACTCAGTCAATATCGAAATTTTAGCCTTTCAGGGTTTTGATTTTCGGAACTTTGTTCCCCGGCCTCTTAATTGAATAAAATTTACCACTTGTCATCATACCAATTTACAAATAGCTTTCGAAGTCATAATTATATAGGTCTAATATTATATAAATGTCTTGTTCTGTGACATGTCATGTTGACATTTCCAAATCGAAAATAACCCAGGCGGTATGGAAGATACTCAAAGTCTTACAAACTATAATGTAGTATCACAGCCCCTTTGAAGACTAGGTGACCTTGTAAAATAACACATTGTTGCAATTAGAACAATCCGGTTTAGTTCGTAAATATTCCTTTTATAAGACTGTTTTATTTAATTATAAGATAACATGAAGTCCGATCACTTACTGTTTTAGGTGAAAAGTGAATTCACCATAAAAATAGGGCATATCGATTATGAAGACCTTCTAAGTTGACCAAAATATTTACATAGGTAATCTCAAAAGTGCATCAATGTAGACATCACTGAAAATTCTTATTCTTTTCCTAAAAGCAAGTGCATCCAAAGTTAACATTAAAACTACTAGCTCCTGATGACCTCCCGAGGACCAAAAGCTGACATTTGGACGTACTCAGGAACTCCTTAGGACATCGCGGGACGGATTGCGTTGTTTGCGGTATCTTAAGCTGGCGATAGGAATTGCCGGTGGTCTGATTGGTAATTATTCCAGTAATCGTCGGAATAGTTTACAATCTAATTAAAATAGCAACTATATGGCTGAAAGCTAGGATAGTGCAAAAAGTGGGAAGGTCTGAATCACTAGAGATCTGCGGTTGGATCAGTATATCATTTTTACCAGTCTTCTTCTTTTTCTGTTGGTTTTGGGTTTTTAATAAGCAGACAGCTGAAATCATAAAAAATGTGAACTTAGACTCCAAATTACAATCTACAGTTTTAAACAAAAACTTTCTTAAGCTTGCTCTGTTAATAAGTGATATGTAGTTAGTTATCATTGTGCTGTTATTTCCAATTCAAAATTTGAAGTTTTCACACTACTTGAAAGAATAGAAAGCTCAAAGAAGGGGTTCTGTAATGCTACATTTTTAAAAGGTTTATCCGTTAACCGTTATTTCTAATTGTTGTAATGTATTTTACCAGTTCCTTTGAGATCTCTAAATTATTTGTTGATATAATTCAATGTAAGGTAGGAAGTCTGATGACCGGAAAATGATTCCTTTTACCCAATTTCCAAAAATCCCAGTGTAGCAACTAAATTATGCTAACACTCAATAACTGCATGATTTATATCTTGAATCTTATAACCGCAAAAAAAATATGTTGGCTAAGATTCGGTTGGATATCTTATAATAGTTGAATGGGGAGGTGGCGTACTTCTTGAAAATCGTCGTGAAATACCAAAAAAAAACCTCATGACTCAGTAGGTAAAGCGTCCAGGACCACGAAGTGTCCATACGATGAAATGATAGATGATCAAGTATCCAGACAATCAAATTGGTGATGATGAAATGGGGTAGAATAAAATCGAATACCATAAAATGTTAATCAACCATGTTAGTTACATTTTTTAGCACTTCACTTAATAAATAGATAAATCCATATTTTTCATATATAAACATTGACAACCCGGGAGTACGATTACCTTGAACACTCTGAAGCTATTGAAATGCATCTGTACTACTACGTTTAACCTGTTGTTGGTTTACGAGGTCATCCAAAACCATTACGCAAAAAATCTTAAATATTTTAAATAAGCCCTCGTAGTCACAAAGATCATGAAACCTATTAATACCCGGTAGATCCAGTTTCAGTGCTAGTGTAACGCCGCAAACTTCCACGAAGAAATTCCTGTTCAATGTGCCGACGGCGGCGCGGAGTGAAAGGCCAAGTTAATTTCACACAGCAGGGGAGATAACGACGTAGGAAGAACACTGTAAAACAAACACTTTCCCTCTAACCCTTCTTCCTTCCTCCCTTGGTTTTCAATGACTCGAAGTCTGGTCCTTTGGCATTTTCGCTTCATCCTTCGCTGATTTATTTAAACTTTTATTATCGTGTTCGCAATCTTCTTTTTGTTTCTCATTCGTCAAGATGCTTTTGACCTTCTACTGAATATTGGGTATTTGTGAAACTGTATTTTTATATTTATGATGTGCTAAAGTGTTTATGTGTTTGTTTTTCCCTTTTTATTATGTAAAAGTAAAAAGGCAATACTTCAGAACAGAATTAAGTCTGGATATTTTGTTAAATATAACGAAATATTATAATGTGAAAAATTATAAATATTAAAAATTCAGATATTGATATGTAAAATATTTCATTAATAATTTTTATTTAATATCGGTGTTTTAATGTAGCCGTTATATTACGGCTATATCGTTAGTAGCGTGGAATCATTAGATACTAACTATCAGAGATGCAAGCTTAATATCAAAAGATGTATTTGCCGCTTAATGTGTAATCTTGATCGTTTTAGAGTTTACAATGTATTTTTTTACTGCGGAAACTGATGAAAGTCAGAACGACAGTTTTGAGGTTGGGATACTATAAAAGACATGCTCATATCCCTGTAGATACGCTATTACATTAATATTGCGTATGAAATGACCATTATTTGGCGCCCAACGAAGGGTAGGAATTAACAATATATTTTGTAAATCTAAAATGGATATGGAATTTACATGAAAATATTATCTTCTTATGGTAATTTGGTTACAGAATTGAACAATAGTAGTAATACTTCATAGTCTGGAATATTTCATCGTCTAAGAAACTTCATCGTCCAGGCACTTTATAAATAATTTCATCGTCTGGGGCATTGCATCGTAGGAGACCATCCGTCGTATGGGATAGGTCATCGTCCGGGAAACACCATTATCTAGGGCATTTCATTTTCCTGCGAAATTTCACTCTCAGCGAACACTTTATTGTTTGAGACATTTCAATAACTAGAGCACTTCATCGTGTAGATACTTCATACTCCAGGACATTTCAAGGATGGGTCATTTCATCGTCCAGGACATTTCATGATCTGTGATACTTTATCGTCTAGACACTTAATCATCCAGGACATTTCATCATCTGTGACATTTCATCGTGCAGATACTTAATCTTCCAGGATATTTCATCGTCTGCGGCACTTTATCGTCTAGTCACTTCATTATCTAGGACCTTTCGTCGTCTGTGCCGCTTCATCGACTGTGCCACTTCAGCGTCTGCGACATTTCATCGTCTACGACACTACATCGTCGAGGACATTTCATCGTCTACTCATTTCATCGTCCGGGACCCTCCATAATCTTAGACATTTCAATATCTGGATAATCAACTTTCGGGATATTACATCGTCTGGGACACTCCATTATCTGGGGCATTTCATTCTTCGCGAAACTTGTCTGTGACACTTATCGTCTGGGGCATTTCATCGACTAGGACACTGCATCGTTTAGACATTTATTTTCCAGAACTTTCATCGTCGGTTCATTGTAGGCAAATTAGATCCATTTCAGAGTTGGTCCACCATCCTATAATTAGTGTAAACAAGTTGTTTTATAGCCCTCAACCCATCAAGACGCAAGATCGAGAATCTGCTTTGTATCAGCAAGTAAATAGTTCAATTAAAGATGTGTATGTCTCCTTTCGTACCGTAACTTCTTTCATTCGCATCTTTTATTTCTCTCAATAATTCCTTCCTCCTTGTCCCTTTCTTTCCCAACGACTTGTCGCGTTCGTTTTTCGCGTTCTCTCCAATGCGAGGCTTGGTCACGATTTTTAATCTCACGCCACGATGGCAGTTCAAAGGCGCATTCCTGGCAACCGCAAAAATGTCGGTCAGCCCGATCTTGCCTGTGGCGAACAACGCTGACGGAAATACAACCCCCTCGCATTTAGACGCTTATTTAACGAACAGAATTCGCGGTTATACAATGAAAGCATAACGAACGGGGGAAGAGGAAGAAAAAAGTGTTTATTACATTTGTTGTGATGGTCTTCTCGCACAGTGAACTGAAAAATCTTCCATCGATGATGTGCAGACGAGCTATTATCGTATGTTTTCATACGCATTGCGTGTCGCACGCAAATGATCGCATGATACGAGTTAGCTGCGCTAGTGACTAAGAAAAGGGTAAATCGATCGCTCGATGAACGGAATTTTCGTTCAGGCTTGTCTTGCAGAGGACCACGTTGGAAGTGCTTCCTTCTTACGTATAAAGTATCCTTAATATCGTGTCAGTTTTATTGAAAATTTCATAGGTGGTGTTTAAACGATAAAGGGTAGGTATTTTCTTCCTTTCTAATGACTTTTTAGACTATTAATCGGTAGACTCTAAGCTAGATAAGATCAGGTTCAAACACATTTATAGAATACAATGCAAAATAATACAAGATAGAAACAGGCAGCATCCATCCTGAAAGTATTCCACAGAGTGCCTTTACTACTTCTTCGTCGATAGTACATCAGGGGTTAGGGAAAACTGCGAAAAAACTGTATTACATTAAATCCTTCGAAATTCGAAAAAATTGTTTATTATTTGCAATTTTTGTGATAATATGTTATCAAAATTAATAAATAAAATAAATCATCGGTAGAGATGCTTGTGATTGGCAATGGCGTTCTTATACATTAGAAACAAATAATTGTATTTCGTTCCGTTCTGATTGGTCACGGATAAGTAGCAGTCTTGAAAGAAATTACTTGTGGGTGATATCCCGAAAACCCCTGTCTGAAATTTGGTTTAGAAGTACCTTTTCTGGAGTTTGACGTGCTAAATATGAATATTATATTGACAATTGGCAACATGGTCAGCTTAAAGGTAGAAAAATCGTGTTATTTTATGGTTTTTTGCACTTATCTTGAAGACATCAAATACTATTTTAACGTATCATTTCTGACGCAGTTTGATGCGCTGAATGCGAATATCATAGTCGAAATTGTAGACAAGGTTATCTTTACTGTCAAATCTGGACAAATCGTCTTATTTTGTGGTTTTTTGCATTCATCTTAAATCCCATTGCTCAAGTTTTTCAAACGTGTCTTCAACCGCGTAATTTGAATACTGCTGATTATGAATATCAGGTTCAAAATTGGGTACAAGGTCATCTTCAAGGTCAAAAGTATAAAAATCGTGAAATTTTGTCCTTCTTTGTATCTATTTTGAAAATTATTAATCTTATGAAAAATGTTTATAACAATATATATAGATTATGAAATTCTCTACACAAAACATTTATCCATTATTTATAACATTACAATAACATTATAAAGTGAGATGATCATGAGAACAGTGGACGTCGTGTAGAGTTCGATGACATTGACTTACATTGCTGTAATTGCAATAGCATCCATTTCACGTTGGTTAAATTGTTACCACACCTATGAGGTTAGAGGTTTGGCTATCAAATAATACAAATTTACAATAATTCGTATTTTAGGTTGGTTTAATTATATCACATGTGTTTGGTTAATGGTCAAGGCATTAAGAAAGGGGGGAGGAGTCCCAAAACATAAGCACCTTCTTACGTTAAACAAATTGATGAATACGAGCTTTAAGATAAATGTAGAAAACCAACAAATAACCAGATTTTTTCCAGTTTTTACCCTAAAGATAACCTTGTCGCCAATTTTCGCTTAGGGATTCGTAGCACATCAAAATACGACGAAAATCGTACGTTAAAAAAATTGAGATATGGACTTTTCGGAAGTATATATTCCCAATAAGCAAATCATGGGGTTGTTTTAAAACTGCTCTGCTCTGTTTGGGTGATCAATGAGAATTGAACAAAATGAAACTATTTTTATTGTAGGAATATTAATGTCAATCGACTTATGCGTCGATTTTAAGAGCTCTACAAGTTCTCTCAAATATGAGGTCTCAAAAAAGAGGTCTTATTTGAGAGCTGTGACATAAAAAGGAATAATATAAATGAAAATTTCTGAAAATTATAGATTTTATTTTTGTACCTTAATTATTAATTTATATAATTTTTTCCTAAGTTCCTTTTTACGGTTTGTATAGTTATATATTGGATGGTGCTTTTAGTCAATAAAATATGGATCACACAATAATAATACAACACTTGATAAATACCATAAAAGCACTTATTTAGCTTTGGAGCTTATAGTCTATTGGTCTGCATACACGGAAAATAATGTTTGTATTTGCCGCAGCCTAACCTGTGCTGTTGGCGCCATTGTCTTACCGTAGCCTCTCATTTATTGTTTATACACTTTTGCTACTGTATTCTAGGAAAACTCTTGTGCTGCGGTAGCACAACAAATGTTTATGCTGAGGTTGTTATACCGTCGCAAGGTAACTTTGAGGTCATAGCCATATCGGCACCAAAATTTTGATGTCGCACCATACTATTAGCCTGTCGCGGCGTAAAATTATTTTCCGTGTATGATGTAAGTATCGCGCGATCTCATTTTTGGATTCAATAGCCACCTAGTGTCTCTGGAAGACACGCAGATCTCAACTCTGGGAATCTCTTTACTAAAAGATAGGTGGTCCAAAACGACACCTCATACAAAACCTCAAACGTAAGACCTCTTCGAGGTTAAGATTTTAAGGAATCCTAAGTAATACATCTTTAAAAGCTTGTGTTATAGATTATCATAATTCAGGCCTCTTAAGGAAGTCTTTTCAGAGATATCTTTGGACGGAGCTCTGGACGACCTCTTTAAGAGGTATGTGCTGTATGGGATGGAATAATAGGAACATCACTTTTAGCATCTGGGAATGATATGAACTGATATCTTTAGAAGTAATTGAATCTACATACAGTTCATAACGAACAATCTTCACGAACTCTTTAATAAAGCTCAGCGATATAGTAAACTCCACAAGATTGCAATTAAAAATATGAGCCTATGATGAAAATTATGGCAACAATACCATAGTTACTAATGATGAAATGTCTATACCAAGGAACCGTTTTTTTTGTCTATGTGTTGACAGCACTAACACTGTCACTGCAGGATTCCAACTTCACTGTCGAACTCGGACAAGGGCCCGAAACAATGGGCCGTAATTTTCGAAACGGCGGCAACAGCAATCTAGATAATTGCAGTGCAATATACCGTTATTATTGACTCAATCGGCATTGTCGATCGACATATAGTCAACGCGAGAGTTCCCATCAGTTTGTGCTAAGATATTTATGTGTGCGTGTGTGTTTGTTGCAGCGGCTGACTTTGTTCCGCGAAAAAAGACCAGAATTATGCTAATTTAATTTATGCCCGTTGCGTGCTCTCGCGCACTCGATTCAGCATCGAATTCGCGTATCTCCTACCGAATCTATATAAACACGAGCCAGTCGTCGAACTCTTACAACGCAAAGTTGCGCAACATTTGGAAGCGAAACTAGAAGCCCCAGTTGGCTTTCGAAACAGTAGATTAATTAGTCGACTTCGTACGCAGATTCTGCTTTACGATTGTCCCTGGTTCCCCGCGCGCTGGACCACCCGTGACAAAAAAATGTCCTGCGTTATCCGTACGACGATATACAGCCTGCGCAAAATGATTTAAATGGCCGAATCGAAGTCGCTGATCGACACTTTCGGTAGCCTTTGAGAATTATTCCGATTCTCGTAAAAGCGAAAAAAGCGTGGACATGGCGAATGCGCACTCCGCCGGTATAACCCAACTACGGCGATTAAGCTGATCGTAAAATGCGGGAAAAATGAATTGTAAAACTCGCGACTAAATTGCGCTGCCACTAAAACCGGCGTAGCATGGACCAAAGACTGCATCTAATTTATTTTAATGCGATGAGAGAGGATACGCAGTAAAATATGATTTAATATATAGTAAATTTAATTTCGCAAATTTATACTCGGTTTTATGTACACTAAATAAAATTCTTAGTTTGCGAGGTTCTTACAGAGTTTACGTGTATGTTGTGGCGAGGACATGACGTTTGCATGTAGAAACTCCACATTGTACATATACTTATTCCTATACATATGTTTTAAAAATCCTGTATTCTTAAGAATAAATGTGTGTACAGTCATTGAAATCACAAATGCTTCCCGTTTTTGAGTGTGTATAGAATACTTGACCGCCATGGATGAAGTACAGGAAGAATCGCAAATTTTGTAATGGACTACATCCCAATATTCGTATCGCGAAAATTGCCATGTCGGCCATTATGTACATTGACATAATGTGTATAGGCAATTTAGCTACACTGAAAACAAATTCTTAGTTAATTTGACCACTTTTTAACTACTGAAAGTATTTCAATAGGTTCTCAACGGAATTTTAAAGGTTGTAGTTACAATCATAAAGGAGTTACATCAACAAAAATTATAGTTATAAAAACGATATTTTGGCAGTTAATTCTACTACATTTAAAAATATTTTTTAGAGTCTAATTACCTTGTACACTGAAAATTATTCAACATGCTGGAGCAATATATTTTTAATTGAATTTAGCAGAACTACATCTTTAGTTGATTTAACTTTACGGTAGTAACTACAACTTAGAAGATTTTCTTAAAGCGTATCAAAATACTCTGGGTAGTTAAAAAGTAGTCAGATCAACTAAGAATTTTTCTGGAAATTTCTTTGAGTCGAATTATTTTCAGTGCAGCTATTCGCGGTTGCTTTTTTATTACATTAGTCCATGACTTTTTAAGTTTTATGCATAGTATCGTATTTCTTGTTCTCCAATCATTCGAAAAACTTTTTCGTTTACTGGGCAAATAATATTAACTTAAGTAAAAATAGTAATATTAAAAACATCAACAGAGTTATACTAACAAAAAAGTATTCCTCTTAACTACTCTCGACTAAAGTTATCAATGGTAGTTGAATTTGTCAAGTAAATTTTTTTCAGTGTATTCTACCTAGGTATTTTTTTGAATATCTCCGCTATCAGTTTCGTAAACTTTCCTATTGTTTAAAAGACTACCAAGAGTGGAAATTTTTTTTTGTAATTGTGTGCGTAAAGTTAGTACATAAAGTACTTTTAATGCCTGTTTTTCGTGCGTAAAGTTCACTTTCATGCACTGCCGACGACAAAATTCCTAAAGTGAACGGTCGTGCGTAAAGTTGCACTTTACGCACTCTCTTTACGCACCCGAATTTAGAAGTCCCGAGGTTCTACTGTAGTAAACCATAATATATGGTATTTATTTATCTTACGGAGACAGTTTAGAAATTTTTTGTTAACAGTGTTACATCTATTTTTCTGTTAACAAATATTTAAAATGACTATTTTAATGACAAATGATAGAACTGTGGTAATAGACGTTTGAGGTTATGATTAAGACGAAATTTTTGGATAAGATCAAAAAAACTGCAAGGTCCATTTTTTTTCCTCTCCAAAATATTGTGATGAACAGAAAGTAGCCTTGGAAAAATACCTTTCCAAAGTAGAATATCTTTAAACTTTACAAAATATTAACCAGTCCGTGCAATTCCAAAAGTTTCTATCGGCCATTTTTGTATACATATATTTTAACAATATACCTCGCGAGAGTTCTTGAGCCGTGGTTTAATAAAGACATAAGTCACATATAAGGTTAGGTTTTATTTCATGTTCTAGGATTAAATATTTAACTTATTTCTAACAGTGTGGTCCAGTGGACCCCAAGTTGGCCATTGTCATTCATGGAAAGTTATTATCGTTTATAAGGGCCGACTAAAACCCAAATGTGTCCAGTATATGCCAGGAAATAGTGAATGAAACCATACCAAATTACAAAAAAGACCTCTTCAAGAGCTTTTGAACTGACAAATTTGAATACTTTTTAAATACTGCACAAAAACAGCTCTTAAAGTGTTGCTTATGAAGATCTATGTGTCGCTCTAGAAGGCTTCTTAAATATAAGGTCTCAAGAACTCTTATAAGAAGTACAAAAAGACCTCTTAAAGAGCTCTTTAAATGAACATACACATTTCAAGACTTTGTAAATAATGCTTACAAAGAGCTCTTAAAGTAGTCTTTATGAATATTTATTGGTCACTCCACAAGACTTTTCATATACAAGGTGTCAAAAGCGCTTATAATAATAGGAAAAAGACCACATAAAGAGCTCTTTAAGTATTCTCACCAATTTTAAGACTTCTTAAATACTGCTTAGAAAGAACACTTAAAGTGGTTTTTAAGAATATTTGTGCGTCGCGCTTTAAGACTTCAAAAGCTTCGATAAAAACAGCAACAAGACCTCTTAAAGAGCTCTTTATGTGATAGTGAAAATGTTAAGACTTCTGAAATTTTGCTTGGAATGAGCTCTTAATGTGGTCTTTAAGAAAATACATGCATTGCAATACCAGTCGTCTCAAATATAAGGTCTCAAGAGCTCATATACCCACACAGCACGCTGTCCTGAGGACGTCCTCAGGAGCTCCTCAGGACGTCCAAATGTCCACTTTTACCGTCCTGTTAACGTCCACAGGACATCCCCAGGACACAGGACGCCTTGAGGACGTTAATAGGACGATAAAAGCGGATATTTAGACGTCCTGAGGAGCTCCTGAGGACGTCCCCAGAACAGTGTGCTGTGTGGGTAAGAATAGCAAGAAGGCCTCTAAAATAGCTCTTTAAGTGGTCTTACTAATTTTAAGACTTCTTAAATGCTACTTAAGCAATCTTAAAAACTCAGTACGTACTATTGAAGTAACGTTTATCCATTGGTTCGAATAATTCTCGAAAAATATTTACGATTGCGGAATCAGCTCAGATTTGTCCGACAATTTGTGCTGATTTTTTACTTTTCTGGAGTCTCGGTAGTAAGAGTTCATACATAGCGGCAGTTGTTCGTAATTAGTTCCGGCAGTGCACATTTAAAAAACTTTAAAACAGAGCGAGAATGTTGTGCACTACAATGCCTTTAATTAATCGTTCGGTTAATATGTATGGCCCAGGCTTTCTCAGATGCAAAGCATGGCGGCCTCCTGGAAGACCTATTTAAGAACTACGTGCTGTCAGGGATTTTAACCAAAAATCCAACTTTGAGGCAGAAGTATTTGCGATATATTTTGTTATACATATATTTGTTACGTAACAATAATATTTATTTGTATACCAATACCTACGTATCCAGTATCCAACAGTTACATACCTGACACATTGCAGATTGGTCAGGATGACCGTGTTCATAACGTACTTTTGTAGCTATTACGTGTCTAATACATACACTGATAGAACAGTATATTTGTGAGGAACACGTGTATAGTCAGTTTTCTTCAGAACCCTGCAAGTATAACCGTGAGACTCATAATGTAGTTATCTCGACTATATCAGAAGTACCCCGTTTAATCAGTGCAATAACTGGAAATATAACTTTGTTACACATCTGGAGCCTAATTCCTTTTTTTAACAGCGTCTTCTGGCTATTTCCTATGTTCCCATGAAAAAGCACGATATTAACTATTTTGTACTATATAATCCAATAGTTATGGACAGTTAGATATTGATACCGTTCATAATAAATTGGGACATTACATATCACTTTTCACAACTAGTGAACTACGTATAGATTTAATACATTGACTCATCCCAGATGAAGACTGAAAGATATGTAATCAAACGAGAAAAGATTGGGGTGAGCTTCCCCCGGAAATTCGAATGAGGTTTCGGCGGGATGGTGGTAGCGACCCTGGGATCTGGGATCAGCAACCGGGATAGAGCCAGCACGGCGCCCTAGTCTCGCGACTTTGACCTACATCATATCGTTCTCGTTTTTGCCATTGCCTCCTTCCACGTTCCTTCGCCGTTCTCCCGAGACTATTATCTTAATCCTACACATCCGCTTTAAGACCTCAGCCCCAAAGCGCCGCGAATTCCGAAGTTTTACCGATCCCACCACTTCCGGTTTCTCCGGTGAACCCACTTTAGAGACCTATCACCGTTCTTCGAACCTCTGGATACACTTTCGCACAATCCAGTTAGAGCCTTTCTATTGTTACCAATAGGTGGTAATTTGGAATCATTATTTATATATCTTTTTAAAAAAGAACAGAAATTATGGCAATTCATTGTTTTTCACTCATTAATAATTTCCGCTTTACAAATAGTTGCTGAAACTTATATAATGTCCACACAAATACAGGAAAAATTATTTGAATGTCAGTTGTAGACGAGGAATTTCATTTGGAACAATAACTGACCATTGACGTGTAATATGTATATTATAATACATAATCTTGTTTATTTTCTTTCTAATATCAAATATTTTGTTTGCGCAATATGTTTAATTTAGTGTAAATTAATATTTATCTCATATCCATTGACTCCACCATATTTTATCCACTCGAAGAAAATTTTGAGCACGGTACTCACCAGCTGGGAACAAATTCAGTAGGGTATTAATTTAACCAATCCTGTGCGATAAAAATTTACACAAAATATTCTTCAATTTATTCATTTTATTTCTTGGTCATAGTTAGAAATATCATCTAGATATTCATCTAAACATTGTATTTTAAAATTTATATATACAGTAGTCCTTCCCTTAAGTTGTTTTCCCTTATGTTGTATACTTCTCTTATGTTGTAGGTTTTCCTTCCTCTATATTATATTTTCCCCTAGTCAATGTTGTCATGTGTAAATCACAAGTGAGGTTAGGTTACGAATTTGCCCGCGTCTGATGAACCTGAAGTATCAGGTGCTTCCATGGTTTATTTTTCTTTATTAGTAATCAGTTTTCGATGATATTTAATTGTATATTCGTTTAAAATGCGTTATACACTTCAAAGAAAAAAGTACAACTTAAGGGAAGAAGCGGCCATCTTGCCTGTCTCGATTGTATAACTTAAGGGAAGGACTACTGTAATATGTTTTATTTTTACAATCGTATATATAAATGGCAGTCATAGAGTAACGTTGAATTGGATTGACCTGAGTATTTATATCTGAAGGTTTCTGAGGTCGCTGTTTACGAATCTGAACTCTAATTGTAAAAATTCAAAATGGCAGATTCACGATGGCCGATCAAAATGTAAAAAATGACCTGTTTGAGATGAAACTGAGTATTCGGGTTTTTTTGGTATCGCTGATCATGAATGTGAATTCAATTTTAAAAATTCAAAATGGCGGAATCATGATGGCCGATCAAAATATAAAAAATCATCTGATTGAGATGAAACTGAGTATTCACGGCTTTTGACGTCGTTGATTAGGAATATGAACGTAGATTTTTATTCAGCGACTCGAATTTTTAAAATCCGAGATCAGATTCGTAATCAGTGATATCAAAAAACACCGATTACTCATTTTCATCTCAATCAGGTCATTTTTTATATTTTCATCGGCCATAATGAATCCGCAATTTTGGATTTTTAAAATCTGAGTTCAGATTCGTAATCAGCGACTTCACAAACCTCTGTATATAAATTCCCAGAACAATCCAATTGAGCGTTTGTCTGTGACTGTCAGTTTTCCACTATCTACTTGCCGGAAATGTTAATGTTTAATGCTTGATATCTCGGAAACTGTCCTTTTTTTGCTTTACACCCATTACAACTTTTGTCCGGATGCTTTGAATTACATTATATTTCAATTGCATCCATTTTCACCGGGGATTTTCTTTCTATAAAATGTGCGTAGCCCTTTAAACAAAAATTTCAAGAAAAAATGTTAGAAACGCTGTTAAAAAGAAAAAGATAATGTTGCAATTACACGGCGAAAAATTTCTTTGGAAATTTTACCATTCTAGATAGTTATTGAGAGACAGACTTGCAACATCCGGAAATTTACCATTTTTTCTGATAAAAATTACTAAGATTTTTGTAAAATTTTCTCTTGGCATTGTAAAAATTGCATAAATTTATAGTAAGACTTACAAAATTCGTACTAATTATTACCAGAAAAAATGGTAAATTTTTGCATGTTGCACGTTTGTATCTTAATAACTATCTAGAATGGTAAAATTTCCAAAGAAATTTTTCTCAGTGTAATATAAAAATAATTATAGCCTATGTGAAATGCTTAAAAATCACTGTAAAAGTAATGTACATAACATGTAAGGAAATAGGCTACAAAATAATATAATTATACAAAATTATACAAAGGCAAAAAGCAGAAAAAATGAATAAAAATGAAATTTACGCTTCAACATAACAATTTTAGAAATCTTGCAGATCAATTCCAAAAAATCGTAGAAAACAGCCATTCAAGCCGATGCCTTAGCTTCTGCTTATTTTCTTCATTTTCTTCATTTTTGGCCTTGGCTGCTGGAATTGATATAGGGCAAGTTACAATTAAAAGCAACTATACTACTAGGATATCAAACCTTGTATTATAGTTGTTAGAATCACATCTTCAAATTTCCAAATTCAACGGACGGCTCAAAATTTAAGACATACTTTCAGTTATTCATTTCAATTTTGATCTACCATATTGGATCTTCAACAATAAATTTTCTTATTCCTGAGATTTTGTTCATTATCAGCATCTTGAGAAACTAAATAAAATAGATTGAAATTTAATAAAATTAATTTGAATTCTGTCACACTATCAAAGACAACTTTTAACGTTGATAATTCTACTATTATTATATGTTAGAGCCATTTCTATCTTTTTTCATGGTTCCATAAACTCTTTTTTTGTATATATAAATGGAACTCATGATTAGTGTGGTTGGAAAAGCATGTTCTTCAATCCCTTAGCCCCGGGTCAGAAAAGTTTCTTATTCTTTACCAGAAAACCTATTTCTGAAAAATAATTCCTTCGGCCTACACCATATGGCTGTAGTTTAATAATTTTAAATGGGAAAAATGTTTTTTTTTTCTGTTTTTATTCCTACAACTTTTTTATACAAAAATTAACACATCTGAAAATTGTATGCGTTTTCTCAAACCTTTTGTGAAGCTTGTAAAAAAATTAAAATAAAAAAATTTCCGACTGATATGTAATGATATTAACGGTCATTTTTTTCAAAAGCAAAATTAAATCACTACTCATCCAGGGCCCTCTTCCAGCACGTCCTAAGCTTATAAACCAGTACATTTCACATTCTTTAGAATTCTATGAGTAAAATAAGCTCATAAAAACACGAAAGTTCTTAAATAGCTTAGCCTAGATACTGAAAAGTTCTTATTCTATACCGGAATAAGTTTTTCAAAGCCCATTTTAGCCCATTAAAATCGTTATATATCAGTCGGTCAATTTTGTTCAATTTGAATTTTTGTAGAGCCTGGAGAAGTGTTTTAAGAAGAAGCATATAATACTTGAGATGTGTTAATATGTTATAGAAAAAGTTGTTGGAAAAACACTGAAAAAACAAATTTTCCCATTTAAAAACAATATTAAATTTCAGCCTCATGATGGAGGCAGAAGAAGTTATTTTACAGAAACAGGCTTGGCACAATTATTTTGGTATATAATAAGAAACTTTTCTGACCCGGGGCTAAGCATTTGGTGAACTTTTTCGAATCACCCTACACATCATATTCCGCTCGAATTGACAAAGGGTCGAATGGTAAGGCAAAATTGCACCTTTTGCTCATTAATAGAAAGATATAAAAAACGGAGGACAAATGTCTTTTTAAATTAGTGCTTAAATGAGCCAACTTCAGTTTCAAAAGATTCCAGAATTAACAAATATATGATTTTTTTAATGTAGTTCGTTTATTATATATTAAAACAATCAATTGAATTCCTACAACATGGATTTAAGAAAAATGGAAACATGTGGTTAGTCGTCTTGAATGTAATTAAAGGTATACGATGTCCAATCGAAAATGATCTGGACTTCTTTAACTTTCTTGATATATATAATGTAATTTATGTCCGTGTGTCGGTCTTTTTGAAAAAATTAAAAAAAAAACACTTTTCTTGAAAAAGAATGTATTTATTTTCTACGTTGCGACCTCTGTGACAGTCGGTGAGTACCATTCTCAACATTTTCTTCTAATCAGTCCTGAAGATAAAAATACTTTTAAGCTACGAAGCACGTTCGGAGTAAAATCATAATTTAAGGCTGACTACCTAAATCTCCATAATTTTTAACCATGTAGACTATATTTAGACGATTGAATGTCGATACTATTTGTAATAATAAATAATACTATGTTTTTATAAATATTTCCATCTTCTATTTATGGGAAGTCGCCATAATAATTACTTTAATGCAAAGCTACTCGATGACCTGCTTTAAACTGAGGAAAATCATCGTCATTGCTTCATAATGCATTATATTAACTAGGTTATGTCAACTGCTAATAGCTCATGTAGCATTTTCTGTCAATATTTGATTACTTCAAATATATATTGATGTTAATGAATAAACAATTATGATATTTTGAACAATTACATACGTTTTTGCAGCAGTTCAAAGTTGGTAGAAACAAATTTAAACATTTATTGATTATTTCTTTGACAAATAACGTAAATAATACACGATCTCGCTTGCACGTATCTGTTTATCCTATATTATCAGTTGCAGTAAATTGTAAGCCACTTTTCTCCGTAATATTGAAGTAAATAATTTTCAGGAATTTAACGACACGTGTCACTAAAAGTATGTCTCACATTCATGAAGAAAAGGTAATTAGTTTATCAGAGTATACTCGCTTGTCAAATATTAGCAAAAAAGCGATCCGAGTGAAATAAGAAAGAGAACGATGAATGATGGTCTGTTTGCAAGATCTGAGCTTTTCATCATTCTTCATTCTTTCGCTGTCAGGACAGCGAAACGAACCTCGCTGAATTGCGGTGTAAGATAACATCATAAAGCCGATAAAGTCGTCTTGGCCTGTTCTAATCCTTCTTTTTAATCTCAGAATTATTGTGGTGTGAGGGTCATCCAATTTTTTGTAGAAATTAAATCAGGATTGAAATATGATGCCGAGGGATCTAGGGAAATATTTAAAAAATGTTCTATGTACATTACAACGGAACCTTTTTTAGTGGCTGAGAGTATATTACGAATTTTTATTTAGATTTATATTTGTCATAACAAAATTTAATTTATTCCGAAAGTCCGAATTTTGGACGCAGCTTCCATCGCTGTAACTTTTGTTCAAAATGCTCTTAAAAAAATCAAGATCAATAGTTTTGGACCTCCTTTTTCGAACCCCGTAGACGGAATCAACCGGCGCGGCGATTTAAAAAACAAAAGTTATCATCATTTTTTGGAAAAAATACCAATTTTTTCGTCGTTTCTTTGCAAAAATTGCGTTTTTTGACAGTGAAGATGGTAATAAAGACCATTGCAAAATGTACTAATATATGGTCTTTTTGCTCAGCTGTTTAATTTCTCGGCTAAAATGTTGTTTTTCTTAAAATTTTGGTTAGTTGAATCTTTTTGTGTCTCAAATTACAAATCTAAATATGACTCCACAACGATGGATATTTAAAAATTTTTCAGAATATAAAGATAGTTTTTTATTTATATTTTTTATAATTTTTTTCTTTAAAAATACAGTAAGCAAGTTGAGATAATAAAATTATATTTTATCATTGTCGTATTATTACTAGAATATTATTTTTGTTAACATTAAAGTAATAGATTGAATGTTACCTGGTTAAAAAGAAACTCAATATGTAGCAACATTAACATTTGTATGATTATTACGCAAGTTTGTTTGAGGTGTAATATTTAAAATGACATACTTATTACAAATAATATTATTATTATTAATAGTCTTTATCATTTTTTAAATAAGAAATAACACTTAATTGTACTTTACAAATTTTACTCGATATGGTATAGATGGTTGTTATTGTAAACATTAACTATCTTTAAATGTATAAACGTAACTATAGATTTTCAAACCAGAAATGACAGTAAGCAATGAAAATATGAAACACAGTGTTGAAATGTAGACCACATTAGAGCCAAGAGTTTATGCCTCAGGCGTAATTCTTTAATGACTTGTACGAACGAAATTTAAACTGCCATATTGTCATTGATATGGTTATCCTTCCTCAAATATTTAAGAAAGTTATGGCGGGATCTGATGGCTCGATTTCGAATGTTGTATTTAAAGAATAACGAGATTTAATTACCATATAAGTTAAAATACGTTGACATCTCTCGTGCTTGGAAGTACTTTTGTAAAAAAATTGATTGTAAAAATATTTAACGCAGACCATTTACACTATTTGGCTGCGTAGATCGTATCAAACTTATCAAGCATACTATAATTATTTTACATAGGACGCCGTTATATCCAAAAGAAATTTTTGTATGAAAAAATGAAAGAAGAAATATTATAATGCAAAATAAATTCATGCAAAAAGTATTCATTCAATGTCATGAGATCCTTCATACAATCCTAAGATTGGAGGCAAATATAAGTGATTGAATCGTTTTAAGTGTTGTGACGGATTTGATTCATTCGTATACAAATTTCGCAAATAGTTATCTGGAAAATAATATAAATGCCCTAATATTAGTTTAAATATAAAATGTAAGAAATGTGAAAAAAATATATCTTATAAAAATCTGAGTTATCTGTCAAAAAAGATATCTTGTAAAAATGGAGAAACAAATGACGTTCGCAAAAAAGTAAATTATACAATTTGTTATTATACAATACCGTACACTATTTTTAGGAAATTCGTTACGAATTTCAATTTTCAAATCTTTGAAAATATAGATATTTCCAATTTGAAAATTGTTATATAACATTACGGTTTTCTTAAATTAGTTATAGCTAGTTTAAATCCTGGATCCAATGTGATTGAGGTATTTTGGTAACAGAATACGAATTTAACATCAATTCTCAAAAATTCGTAAAGTCAGGAATAATATAACAATAGTAGTTTTGATAAGTTCGTTCTACGCAGTTGAGAGTTACAAGCCTAACTGTTCACACCTGAGTCGAAAAGTATTTTTTATGGAAGTGTGTAATTCTCTAATATTTGTTGATCATTCATTTGGTTTTTTACCTATTTTAGTTTTTTTGAAATCAAAAGTTTTTAAAATTCTTGAAAGTATTCTCCACGTCGTAATGTTACTTATATTCAATTGTATAAGAAAATGTTTAGTTTTAAAAACTGACTTTATTTTACAAAAAAAAACTATTGTTGTACTACTGTTATAATAAAAATGTACTATTATTATTAATTATTCTAAACAAACTTTTAACATTTTCGGGAAGACAACGTTAAAAATTCGAAAAATATTATGATATAGTCAAACCTCTTTTGTTTTGAAATGCGTTTTCTATGACAATAATTTCTGAAATAATACATGTTTTTATAAATGCATTTAATAATATCGAAATCACTATATTGCAAGTTATGTAAGCATTCAATAAATTCTGTTCAACATCTAAAAAAACTGTTTGCGAAAAATATTTAAAAAATGCTTCTGGGGAAGAATTTGAAATCTATGCAATAGTAAACAGTAGATTAAGTAGACTATGAAAACAAATATTCCAAAGTAATTTTTCCACCTTCTGATATTTTTTCTTTATCTTTTAATTGTGGGCTTTCTATTACTATTATCCTGACAGATTTATTTTTCTCACGCATGTATTTACTTTTACGATAAAAAATATAGGACAGGCTGTACGTTTCTAAAAATTATATAATATTCGTAGAATTGGAGGAAAGAAATATTTCCGATTACAGTTTTTAAAAGGATTTTATACAACATACAGAATTAGCTATGTCCACAATAATAAAATAGTAGTTGCATAACGAAACATAGCTTAATACTGATATATTTTGTCATTTTCATCTTGAAAATACTAAAAGAAGATTGCGGTAGCTGGCCGAGCTAGCACTGACAGGAGCTTGCTTAATTGATGCTCGAAAGCTGCCCTATTACCATATTTATTGCAATTAAAAAGCAGGTTTTATCAGCTTTATCTATCCAAATATAGCTTAAAAATTCGAAAATAGACATACTATAGAATAATTAATTACAGAGCTAAATGCTGATTGTCTCTTGCTAAAAGAGTGTTCAAGGATCCTATGAATGTTAGAACTACTGTTCGGTTCTGTTTGGCCATAAGATCTAGGTCCCCTGAATGTTGCCAAGACCTGATATTAAATATGCTGATCATGACCAACTCTAATTGGACATTGCAATCATAAACAAGCCATGAAATATATTCATGAAAACTCCCGGAGTTTAATAGTTTTGTGGCTTTTATTTATTAATAATAAGCAATGTCATCCTAAAAGTTTGTTAGAGGCACAAATTTTAATATATTTAATAAGAAACTTCTACCCATTCTTTTATTAAATCGGTAAATTCAATATAAATGGATGCCCTAACTATATAATTAGTAAACTAAACCATATCTAAATTCACTCCGTATACTGCGGAATAAAATTGGCTAATTTCTGTACCTAATTTAGCAGCAGAATATTCGCTAGAACTATCATGTTATGGCAACATCTGTTCGTGTCATCAACTAGAAATTTCTTCAATAAGGACTTTTCATTTTGTTTGTTTAGATCTTTATCTCTATTTATTTGTAAATAAAAAGAGTATAAATATATATTTTAATATAATAAAATTAAGATGTAAGCTTCCTTGGCTGTATACAAAAATTTATTATTCATTAAAAAGATGTATGTAAAGATGCAAAATAATTTCTGTAATCCATGTTAAAAATATATTGCAAATACTATCAAAAGTATAACAAATGATGGTAAGCTTTGCTTAATTTGAATTTCCCAACATGAGGTGGGATTAAGGGATATATATTATCTGTACCATTGGGGTTGGTAACAGAAGGCCTTAAGGGCGAAATATTTCATTCGCATATTAAAAATAGGGTCAATTCGTCTTAATTTACATTAAGCATTTTTTAGTATGGTGATTATCATAACTGTAATATACAAAAAATAAATTACTTATTGCCCTGAAAATAGGTTTATAGAGGTTTTCCAAATAATCAACTTCAATGCTAGACATTTATTTTCTAAAGGCGAAAAAGTTTTTTACGCTTTCAATGTATGTAAAAAAAAATGCAGCATATTCTGTTCATATTACAGTACCTAGTCAGTAACATTCTTTTAAAAATGTCCTGAAATATAATTTACATAATGAAATTTGCCTCTAGAATATTTATTAAATCTAAGCAATTAATTAATTCATTGTAATTTATTGATTACTTAACTACTAATAAATTTAATGAATTTTTAAAAAATTGTTACATTTAATGAAAGTTTATAAGCTATGTTTAATAGTAAAATATAACAGTAGAAATACATTAAATATTAAAAACTTTATCTTATTTTTATTTACATTATTTGAACAAAAAGTTGGTTATAGGGTATTTTAGATATCCTTGAAGATTCATAACCAAAAATCAGTATACATTCCTGAAAAAAATTATGTCATTATGTCGTTGCAATTATTATATTATAGAATTCCACTCTATTTAATATATTATTAATTTTGCATTACATGAGATTGATATTGCTTTTTAAAATTCGATGGGGTATTGCCTAAGAATTGGGTGTTGTAAAATCACCTACTAAATTCCTTTAAGGATTAAAATAGTAGATTTATCAGCTGTTTATATTAATTTTAAAATTTGTTTACAAGCGGCCCTCGAAGTTGCTATTCTTCAGAAATTTTCTCAGTTTTGTCAATCTATCTTTTCACTATGCTTTTTAATTATTTAAGGGATTTTAATAGGTCTGGGTATACAACTTACTACGCAGCATATTAAACTTTTATTTTAACGTGACTAAGTAATTTTCATTGTTGTTTTATCTCTACGTAGATTATGACATCTTGTAAGTTGTCAAATTTCAGTTTATAAATAAATTCGGACTCATTCTAAATTTATTAACTTTGAATTTTTAGTACAGTGATAGTTGTTAGTATACAAAATCCAGCAAACGTTAAAGGAACGCTCCATTGTTAACTTTTTACGCGTTATTTATATCTCTGGGTGTGTAATCTTAGTTTTTGGTAACCCTCCGGATTAAAAAAAAATTGATCTTAATTTAATCAAATTTTACCGGAAGAGAATGAATCGAGAAATGATCAAGATTACAATCAAATGAGATCTCTTTCCGATACATATTTGATCCACTTTTTATCGGTTTATATATACTGCAATTGCAATGGTTCTGCATGGATTCTAATTGTATCCGATATTGATTCAAATAGGATCATTTTCCTATCGAAATCCAATCAAATTCTACTTAGTTTGACGACAATATCTGCACACCGAAACTAACCTTACTATAAGGTTAAATATATTTTCTGTAATCTTATTATCATTATGACAACTTATTCCAGCCTTGCTGTAAGGTTCTATTCTGTTAGGGTATTTGAACATGATTCGGTTCACAATGGACCAAAATGTGGAATAATCTAGTGTAAAACGTTCCATACTTTGACTCGTTCATATCTGAAAAGTTTCGCAGTTTGGTTCAGTGTGTACTGATCAATTTCAAAAATATTCTGTTATCTAAAACTTTTAAGTATTTTATATTATTGTAAGACGACAAATTTCTTTGAATAATTGTATCTGTTGTAAATTTTCAAGCCGAAAACATGCAAGTTCAGGAAAGAGCATAATCGTAATCGACTCGGGCAAAAATCCCCAAACGACAAATAAAGTAAAACACATGAAAAAATAGAATCTTGCATTAAAAATAAAATAGAGATGAACGCTGATGATCGCTGAGCGTTGGCCAATACTCCTGTATCGCCACGAACTGTTATATCTGGCCAAGCATCAAGTAGAAATATGAAATTTACTTGGTGTAAACGACTGGTGGAAGGGCTTTTAAATAAAACACGCGGTTTGATCGGTCACACGAAAATATTCAAAATTTATTGCGATCAATCGGTGACGATCCGATCGCGACGCGGACTTCCTAACCCTCTCACGTTCCGGAACGTTCCCTCTCAACCGATCGTCACTTTTTCACCTCTTAGTTCGATTTTTCAAACTCTCGAACATTTAAATAGACTACAACGTCATATTATACAGCGATATTATACTATTCGAATTACAAATAATTTTATCGAGATCGTCACCATTTCGAAGGGCCTTTACATAATTACCTAACAGGCCTGCTTCATTTTGAGAGGTACCCCCATTCGGGTTTGTAATGGCGTAGGAAAAACCACCTTTGTGGGAAAAACCTACGCCGGGTACCGCAGTCGATAAAACATCGATTCTGTCCGTAACACTTGGAAAAAATCAGAATGGATTTTTTTTGATATATCGCCAGGAAAGAAATCACATATTATGTTTTTTTATTATAACAATGCGACTGAAGATACATAATCATTGCTTCTGATGATACATTCTCTTATTTCATTAACCCATTAAGGATGGGAGGCGCACATATTTACGTTGATTTTCGACCTTAATTTTCAACAGGAAATAAGATTAATATTAACTTGAAACTGACCAACCCTACCATTTTCCAGTATGCTCTTTCTTTAAAAAATAATGAACAAAATTTTGTGTGTTTCTTTTTTTGTGAATTTTGTTTCGTCTCAATAATGTTGCCGTATCGATGCCTTTCTGCAACCAGATGTGCACAAAATATATGAACTTCAACTAGGAATTCTTTTGTTTTGCCCCGTCAACCTAGCCTCTTCAAAACGTCAATATTTCGAAAAAATAAACCTTATTCTATCAATTATGAACAGTATTGTTGAAATTCGCATCTCTAGTGGTATTATTTTCCCTGACACAGGTCAATTTTTCCACCAGGGTAGCAATAGACAGAGAAAATTCGGTAGATATGAGATATGTACTATATGTCGTGGCCTCAGCTACCAGTCAGCGATATCCTAGTATCCTAATTATGCAAAGAATAATTAAAAAATGTTATCAGCTTTTACCATTAAAGCTGTTAATAGAACGACATTTTGCGATATTTCATGAAGTTCAGCTACGATTTCGGGACTTTTTTGACCCTGAAATGAGTACAAATAAAACCCCGAAAGCCGATTATAGCTACATTTTCAACTCGCCTATCGACACTTCAAGAAAACTGTGATAATGCAGATATCTCTTTATATAATACATTATTCTGTAGGAGACTTTGTATATGAAGGAGTACTTTGCACTTATAATGTCATTCAAATGTAGTTAATTTTGTGTTTTTAAGGGAATATTCTATGTAATACATATAATAATATTTATCCAAGGACCTATTTAAGGAATATAAAGGGCTTAACCTCTCCTTATAAGATAGAACAGTGATATAGTATGATATATTATGTTACAGAAATGTTCATTTATGATTCATTATAACCAATAAGAAGTCTTCATTGTTTTAAACAATAATCAAATAGTTTCCAATCTATACTTTGAATAACAATATGTTTATTGCAAGTTTGTGGAAGAAAAAGTGTAATGTTAATATATGTTAAGTCTATAAATGTAAGATTGTATATATATATTTCATGTTAAACTTCTGAAAACTTACGTGACTAAAACATTCGGTTGTGAATCATTCATTGATAACACTGATCGTTCTTGGAATCCTAGATTTAAATATTTCTATGTTTGTTTTGAAGACAGATATTTTCATAGGTAGCAGAAAATAGTACATAGTTCAGGAAAAAAAATTAGTATCGTGTAAAACAGAGCAAATAGTAAAAAATATTACGTAATTTCAAAATAAAAGTTAATAAAACAATTCATGAGTATTTACTAAAAATTTGTTATAATAGATCATTAATACATTTGTACTCTCTAAATCTGAACGAGTTAAAAACTACCAAACTAAACAAGTCAATGTTTATTTGTAGATTAGTAGAATTTTAGTTATGAATTAGTATTTTCGTAATATCTGTCAGTAACAAATTTACTAATTGATGGTAATTCACTTTTCGCTATAACTAGAGAGTAAATGTAGTGTAATGCGTCAGTTATTGGTAGATATATTTATTCACTGAAATATCTGCAGGTTTTCTTACAAACTTTAAGGATAGGTTAATTTATTCAGAATATGTGACGTATTGATATATATTCATGTGCAATGAAATAAATATTATTTTAATTTGATCTACTTCTCAAGTTGTTTTTAATATCTGTTATAGTTCTGTTTATTTCAGTCTGTTGCGAAATGTTTCCAGCATTTTCCATGATATTGACAAATAGATTCTTCTTGCATAATTATTTATCTCTTTAGAAGTTGTGTTAAAGTTGCACAATCTATATCACTGCCAATTATATTTATTAAAATGAATTCAACAATTTTAATTGATAATATTTATTGTTTTAGAAACGTTCAGCTTCGATCAGGTTGCAGCTCTGATCAAGAAGTGAAAATGATATTTTATCTGCCTTCAGACGTTATCGTGGTTCTACATCATTCCTGTTAAAAAATGAATTTCAGTTTTCAATAGGTTAACTTCAAGTCGTCTTCTTTAAAAATGTTTTATTGTAAATGACTTGCATTAAACCTATTACTTACCAGTTGATATATGAGAAACAATTAAATAATAAATAATAATTAATAATCATTCCAAAATTTCATTTAATTTTACAAAAGCATTGTTTACTTTTATAATATTATTGTGGACTAATTTCACTAAATTTGAAAAACCAACCAAATGTTATCAATTCGTTTATTTACTAAATCGGGTCTGATTAGAACATGCACATATTCGGCGACAGTTCTGGAACTATTCCAGCGTCTGATTGTTTTCCTACTTATCCTGAGTATAAATAATTTTCCGTTCCAAAATATTCTAATAATGGTCGTATATTATACTCGTGAATAGACCAAATGTGTCATACATGACTATAAATAAATAATATCTAGAATTTTCTCTACTTAAATAATCAAATATAACAGTCAATTTTTGCAAGAAAAATCTGCAACATGTAAGAAACATTTTTTAGGATTGTTTTTTTTTTCATTTATCGTTAATATTTACAATCATTTCATGGTTAAATTCATTTCCAAAATTAGACAAAAATTCGAAACCACTTTTCGACATAGGCATATCGAAATATTCCTGTTTTTGAAAACGTATTTAATTTATTATTTTTAAGTTTATCATAAAATGATATAGTTTTAGAATCTAATTTTATACTGAATATATTTGATTGAATACTGTATATAGTGTATTGAAATTGATTGTACTGACTGATAAGTGTTATACCGAGAATTATGAAGAAGAAAGCACATGTTGGGATTGCACTTTTTAAATCTGATATAGTACTAAATACAAATATAATATGAAAAACGAGTTACCATGAATTAGCAGTGCAGAATAATGTTTGACTTTGTAGTTTTTCACTTTTTATTAGCCGAATTTATTACTTATTGACTTAGTATCTCACTTTTTGTTTACAATTTAGTAGTTTTCAACTAATTCTAATTTAGAGACCGTGATATATTTTTTTTGCATATTTGCTAACATGGAATAAACTACTATAGGTACTTGTGATTTACAGAATACACTTTAAAAGGTCCTTTATGGTTATTTCTGTTTTTATGATTGAAGAGATTTTAGTTATGATTATTTTGTAAGATAAATAACAAATACAATTTTCTGCCGTTGACAGTTAATTGACAGTTAGCAAGACATTTATGTGCATATTTTCTTCTTCGATCTTTAACTGCATATTCCGCAAATTTTAAATGAATTTACTCACGTCATGTAAATGAATTTTGTAAATTCTTAATGTGATCTACAGTACTTTAATAGCAATAACTATTGTTTTGATTAATAACAAAGTGCAATTATATCATTATAAAAATAACATAAGGAAGGTCATTGACGGTACAATATCATTTTTATTAACAAATTAAAAAAATTACGCCCATAAATTGGAATACTTTGATCTTATTGCTACTGCAATAAAGCAAATATAATTTTTACATTTATTAACCCGGTCCGTAGGCTCCGTCGTGACGAAATATTGAATTCTACGGTTGGGGTTGAAAATCAAATTAAAGCATTGGAGAAAAGAAATTCTAATAAATATTGCGCCTTGCGCATTCAATATCACACAACGAAATGTAAAAATTTCTGAAGAAAAATATACAGTGTAATTTTATAAAATAAACGTTCAACATGGAATAAGTGACATATCCAGACTATATAATTGCAGTAGATTCATATCAGAATGCTTAAATATCAATTTTTCGAGCGTTTTCATTTAAGTTATTTGTATGCACAATTCTGAAGTTGTTGCGAAGACGAAAAAACTCAATTCATCTGTTCGTGAGAAATTGAATTTATATGATGTGTTTTTAATTTTCAAGAAATGTGAAGGGCAATTCGATTGAACTTTCCACTGTAGATCAAATAAATTTTTGGAAAGTGATAAGGTTCTTAGTGTATAAAAGAACATATTGCTTTATTGATATGTACTTTCTACATTAAATTTTAATTAAGTATATTATAAATTCATTTATTATTACATTTATAAGAATTCAAACTCTGAAAACCATGCGTCAATTATTTTTTAAACAATGATCAATTATATGTTATTAATGAATGTGTATTGAAGATATTGCTGAAAAAAAATTAACCAATATTCTGAAAACAATGGAAATAAAACAAATTAATTTAATTAATAACTAGTAGTACAGAAATATTCTTCAAGAAAATGCTTGAAAGTAATTATTATTTATTGACGATTGTCAACGACATTTGTAACCGGTTAAATGGTACTGTATCATATATGTACAAAAAAAGTGACATAACTGGTACCGTATCATTTTGACACTGAGGTTTTCGAGGTCGCTGATTGCGAATTTATTGTCATTTTCGCATAATTTGTGATAAGGGACATAAAATACCGTATATAGTACAATAGAACCTCGATATTAAAACCTAAATCGACAATGACGACACAACGTATCTCATTGGCGCAACGTACCAGAAACCCTAGATCTATGTTTCTGGAAAAATTGAAATTTGATACTCAACCCTTATTTCTCACGCCTTTCGAATGTTATAAAATAGAAACTGAACTTGGAAATGGAATCAGCTGTACCAAAAACCTCTAGATCTAATTTTCTAGAAAAACTAAAAATTCCACCCACAACTCTTATTTTTCCACTTTAGGATGTTTTAAAATGAAAACTGAGCTTGGAAATGTAATCAGGAGCACAAAAAAAAACTCATAGAAATAGATTTCACGTACATTTTAGTGGATCGTTCGCTTCTGCTAGAATTGGAACGAAAAGTAGAAAATGCTGCACCAGCTAACCGGTTAATATTGGATATGCCATTTTTTTGAGTTGTTGGGCTTTTACTTAATGTTAGTGTTCAACTATCATGTACCAAGATTTTACCTGACCTTTTTCTAAGACGCTCTTTTAAACATTATTTTTTTCTAAAATTGAAGTTTTGCACTATTTTGTATAGTTTTGGCTTATTCTATTTCCTAAGTTACGTTTACATTAGCAATTGTAGGTAATACAGGGTGATCCAAAGGTATGGGAACATTTAAATATATCTAATAACTTTAGAGGAATATATTTTTTTGCTTCTTTCTTGGCTACACAATCGTCATAAAGCTTTAACCTTGACCGTGCCCTTCAAGGTCATTTCAGGGTCAACTTTTCTGTGACCAATAGAAACATATATTTTGTGGCCATTTTATTTTGTCGGTTACAAACTTTTCAAACACTATGTGCGATGTTGTCAAACTTTATTTTGATCACTTTATTCGATTGAGTGCATTTAAAATAGAGACAATGATATAATAATTAGCTGTTAGGAAATAATTATCGCAATTAATCGCGTTTCAGGATGAGACACTACATATCAGGTTAATTATATTCGTGTTCATTCTGCGGGGTTAAAAATGGCGGCCAAAGACCGATTTGCTGTTAATCAAATTCGCTTAAAAGGGGTTCTAATGTGCTCCGCCGATAAAGATGGAATTTTCAATAAAAAACGTAAATAACAAATTACTGAATAGGTGTTTCAAAGTTCTTTAAGAGCAATTCAAATTACTGTAGACGATATCCTAAAAAATACCAAACAAATTAATTCAGAACTGTCCGAGGATTATCGGAAAGTGATTTTTATTTATTTCCAAAAATTCTCGGTCAGTTGTCAATTAATGCCTTTAGTTTTTTCTAGGAAGTAGTCTGCAGTAATTAGAATTGCCCTTACAGAATCTAAATTTTGAAAATTTTATTCAGTGATCATTAATTTACGTTTTTTAGTGAAGCCTCCTACCTTACCAGCAAACCAATTTAGTACCCCCTTAACCGGCTTGTATTTTGATTAAGAAGTATCTGCTTCAGACAGAATTCACAATGGATTACTAGATGCTGTACTCATTTTTATTGGTGTAAATAAATTTCATCAAAATCGGTTCAGAACCGAACGAGAAATTAGCTATTAATTATAATATTGTAAGAAAATAATTTCGTACGTAACATCTGCGTGAATTCTACAGAAATTCATTAAATCTCATTTCGTTTCTGAAACAATTTCATTGAAATTTACAGTACATTCATAAAAAACGTGTCAAATAACTTTAACATAAAACTAGATTTGAAAACGTATCTAGTTTCAATTTCATTTGAACATATATTACGTTAGGAATTTACGTTACCGACCTCGGCAAGTCGCTTTAGCTATATTTCTGTGTAGTGAATTTCATTCTTTATTCTTATTTTTCAGAGCGATTGCAATCGTAACCAAAAAGTATGCTCATTTTTTGGCGGGTTTTCATTATCGTAATTTGAATTCGTCTGACTGCTAATTTTTATTATTATAGTCCAAATCTATTTTTATTAATATAGTAGGAGGGAGAAAAATTTCATGCGCAAAACTGATAGCAATTGAGGTTCTTCAATATAAGTTTACAAAAATTACAACCGAATTTAAATAATTTCCTTGAAAAATTAAATCAACATGGATACTAAGTTGCCAATTAACAACACATGCCCAGAATAAAGTCGTATGTTTTCTTATATCCTGACCTACTTGTCGTTATGTTCTTTTTGACTATAATTGAATCTAATCTAGACAAGATGAGTTCAGGATAAATATTTCAGACTAACCCTATCTAATTCCATATTGATGTTGGGAGGGAAGAAAGCATGTAAAATTCGATAGTTTGTAAAAATTAAAAAGTTGAATTATTTGATCGATTCATTCGTGGCATATTTCTAGTCCACGGTGCACATTTTGGTAGTCATTAATTTAACCGAAAACCCTTAGGTCAATATTCGAAAACATCACAGCCAAATAAAAGACACTCGAGCTAGTAAAAATAAATTATAAATATATCATAAATAATTTGGTTCCTGTTTACCGCTACTGCAATATGGCGCTGTTACATATTCACCACAAAATTTCATAATCGGAAATTAGGAATTTTAATTGTGGAAATAGCAATGTTAAAATATTTTTTTAAAAATTCCAATTCGTTTCAATTTCAAGCATTCTTTATAAAAATATATAAGTTTTGTGTTTAATGTAAAAAATGTTTTCTCTCTTAAATCTACTAATCTGCCGCTGGGTCGGTAACAACGGAATGTAGGGTAAGCTAAATGTGATTTGTTAATCGACTTTAGAACTCCATTATGGCGGCGAAGCCCAATATAAGGCCCAAGGGCGAATATTCAACAATAACTGCAGTACATAAAGAACAAAGTTATTTAATCAATCCTCACGAGTCGTTCTTTATTTGTCTGATGATTGCTAATATTTTAACCACTTCGCTGGTAGACAAACAAAATTGGCTTCAATAGCGTACAACTTGTAGCTGCCATATTGATTTTTGAAAATATGTCAACAGATTCGTATTCAGCGACTTAAAAACCTATAGTATATCAAATTTCATGCAAATTCATTGAAAACTGTGGAAGTTATTACATATGATACATTACCAATCGTGGCAATTTTTTTGTACACATATGATATATTACCAGTGAAGTGGTTAATATTGCCCTCTTCTAAGGTTATGTCATTCATTTTGCAAGGACCGAAATGAGTGTCTTGGACAAAAAATATGACACATGAGGACAAATTATGTAATTTTGTTTTTAAATGTATTGAGAAAATATACATGAATATCCCCTAACCTAAAATAGTATCTTCAATTTTATAAATATTTCCAAACCCTGAATTTTTAGTGTCGACCCTCTTTGGTCGAACTTGTAAATATTTCCATCCAAACTTCATCCCTAATAGCCTGAAGGTGTAAAATTAAAACTTTGGTTAAATGAAAAATCCGAGGGAACTCTTGAACCAACCCAGGAAATGAGATCAGAATTTTAATTCGGAAAACGTCATTCATAGGTAGAAATAGGATCGGCAATGAATTGAAAGCGTCCTCTTGAAGCTGCGGAGGAGGTTGAGCGCCCCTTCTGGTATGCGAGGAGGTAAGAGGCGAGGTTCGCAGGAGGCTGGAGGAGAAGAGAAGAGAAGCGAAGAGAAACGAAACGGTGCGTGAACCAGGATGTGGAGGGAGAGGGCGAGATTGAAGGCTCCAGCTTCTAGGGCAGCTCGGGCTGGACTTTGGACGTCCCTTTCCTCCACCTCCGGTCGATTCTCCTCTGGAGTCTCTTGCCGACCCCCAGGAGTACGCAGGGGCTGCACCTCTCACCACCAAGAGAAGGAGAGACGAAGAAGCGACCAGATCAATACTCGCATCTAGACGGTGGCTGGACCAGGCTGGACATCGCGTTCTCAAAGTCGCCTTTCCTCGAGCCGTCGGCTACGACCATACGAAATCTTCGTCGAGGAAGGGCCCTCGACCTTCATCTGGCCTCCGAGGACTCTCGCTGGCTGCCAGACGCCCCGGCCTCTCGTTCAAGGTCACGCGCAACATCATCCCCGTGCGAGTTTCCCGAGTGCTGCTACATTTTTAATGGGAGTGTTCCATATTTGACTTTCCAGATACCTTACTTTGTTAGACTATTTGGAGTCGATTTTAGAGGAACTGTCGTTTTATCGTCTAGAAGTCGATAAGGAATAAATTGATCGAACGAGGAATCCTTTTTGTAAAAATTCAGAATTTGTAATCATTTCCAAGATACTTGTGGAATGCAAGTCCACATCGAAGCAACAATTGCATAACAAACTGGACAACAAGAATAACCATAAATTCCTTATCTGATCTTATAGCAAAGTCTTTTTTATAATCCCTAGAAAATTTCCTGAAGATTCAACCGATTTCAAGGGTTAATTTATGTCTTAAATTGGTTAATACTGTTTCTTCAGAATTTCTTCCCCTTTCTGTTTCTGTTTGACAAATTATACTTGTATTGGGTAGTTGAATGGAATGCCGAAAAATAATCGTGAGAATGTTGAATATTTAACTTTCCATAAAGCTTTCTTTGCCAAACTTTGGAGTAAAGGAATTGACAGTTTTCCTTGTGTACTGAGTTAACATATAATTACCCAAATTGATCCAAATTTTAGGTTATTTTTAGCTTTATAATTTCTTATCAAAACAAAGTAAGATATTTATCTAAAATACGTTTTTTATAGTTTCATTCTTCCCAAACATTGACTTGCTCCATTTTTTTCGAAAAAATTGTTATTCTCACTTATCGAGATTTATAGCAATCGTCAATACTTATTTACAATACTAAAATATAATAGTCTGGTCGTCGATATTGATTGAAATTACCATAGTTAAATTATTTTTTATAATGGTAATGCATTATGGTGGCTTTGGCTGCATACAGTTGAAAAAAAAGTATCCGATTAATTCGTGAAATATATAATTTTATAGTAATTGTATAGGGTTAAAAGTTATTCAATTCGTCCAGATCTGTAAAATAGATGTTTCAACAATTTTTGTTTCAAAATATGTTCAGCAGTTTACGAATCTTGTACAGAATATATCAGTTATAGAAGAAGAAACACGATTTAGGCTTCGTAGGACCCATTGTCTGTTCGAAACAACCTCTTCGATAAATAAATTGAATGTTGTCTTTGTATATATGTTGTAAAAGTGCTTGTTTAACAAGCTGTTCAAATTCTTCTTTCCACATCGTGACGGCATAGGTATAAAGTCGACATATTGAGTTATCACTAAATAAAATAAAGCGAACTACAGTCTAACCCCCGTTATTGTGAAAAATCCATAATAGGGTGCTCATTTTCTCATTCTGTTATTTAGAAAAGCCAACTCTGAATGTGCAAGTATTACATAGAAAAAAATAAGCCTTAAAATTGTTACATCATAAATTCAACATTAGGTGAGGCTTAATTTCAGTCCAAAATTGCGTTAATTTTCTTAAATTCAGTCAATATTTAGGCTTAAAGTCTTACTTTCAGACAACAAAACTGACTTTCAGCCGATATTTTGGTTTGAAATAAGATTCATCTAACTTAGATGCCATAAGCTCGATAAATCTTATTTTAATCTAAAATATCACGTAAAAGTCAATTTTACTCACTGAAAGTAAGACTTTAAGCCAAAACACTGATTGAATTTAAGAAAATTTACGCAATTTCAGAGTTGGCTTAAATTAAGCCTCACCTGATGATGAATGTAAGATGTAACAATTTTAAGATTGATTTTTTTCTGTGTACTTTAGAAGAATGTCATATTTGCGGTTACAAAATTTATTAAAATGTCATAATAAATCGTTGTTTAAGTTGGACATTAATGGGCTAAGTCGACGATTCCATCAATACTTGTTCAAAGAAAGATATATCAAGAGAAATCATCACGAGTTTTACCATTCTCATTTTATCGACTTGTGGAAAAGGGATAGATTAATCGAACAAGTTTTCCGTTTCGTAACCATTCAGAATTTTTTATAATTTACAAGTAACTCGTAGAATTTTAGTCAACATCAAACGTATGTGTACTATTATACATTTCTAAGTTTATAGCAAACTTTTTTTTTTAATGAAACTCGTCTGCTCCATCGGAAATAATGCAAATTCTACTGGAAAAATTCGCAAAATGTTGTTATGATCGTAACGATGGAAAAAAGAGTGAAGATTGTTCGAAAAAAATGAACACCAATGTAAAAAGATTCGATGCGCCGCGCCGCGAGTTGAATCCGGGACCGTTCAATTGACGGTGAAATGCTCCACCATTGGTCCTCATTTTGTTTCAAAAATCTTAAAATTATTTCTCTAATTTTTCCATCTTTACGACGATAATAAAGGTTTTATTAAGTTAATAGTTAATTTTTCTAGTAAAATTTGCATTATTTCTGATCGAGCAGACGAGTTTTTGCAATAAAGAAATATTGCTAGACAAATTAAAAGTATGCATCAAAAAAAGCGATTTGCTCGTCAAATATTTAGTACTTGTTAATAAAGATATTATTAAAAATTACACAAATAGAAAAAAAACAGATGTTAAAGAACTGTTGATATTAACAATTAAAGAACTTCAGTAAAGGAATTCTGAGACTAGGTACTTCAGTTATATTATATTACTTTTAAAGAAATTTAGATATCCTTAGATGTTCGATAAATGTCTATAGAGAGAAATCCATTAGCCTTGACAAGAATTCTACACATCCAATAAAAAAGCATAAAATTAGAAATAAACTGAAAAAAATAAGGCTTTTCATTCCATATTTATTTGATTATTACAATATTCTTCATGGATAATAATTCCGCTTAATTGGCACAACGTAAAAATTAAGTAAGCTCATAATTAAAAAGAAATATTTTCAGGAAAATTCCATTAAAAAATCAATAAAATCTATATATACTAAGAAATATTTTCCCATTGTCTGTATTAGTGCAAAAATAACAAATAAAGGCAATATTGAAAATCCGGCAAATTATTGTAAAAATGTATAATGGAGGAATACAAATGTTTCTATGCGGCCTAAAATTCAACGAAATTTAAAATTCAATGATAATGCGGGATGAATAAAAAATATATTTATATTGTGCTGTCGTTATTGTGATTTGTCACTTAAATTAAGAACTTGTAAATGTAATAACGGGTATATATAATTAAATGAAAACAAGTGTTTAAATGCCAATTAGGCTGGTATTTTTTTGGATGGATAAAAGTTTCCATCCAATATTTATCACAGACTTACTTTATAAACAAAAACCGTTATTGAATGTTTTCTTATCCTAACGTAGCGGACTTCTCGAATATTCCATGGAAACGATATTTCTGTCTTAATAATATCTTTCTTTTTTATCGCTAGTAAATAAGCAAGTATGAACTATAGACATTCACCTGAGTCATAAGCATATGTTGACTTTACAACGCTAACGTTACATTCTGTAACTCTAGAAATATCAAGAATTTTCTTAAATGATATATTATATAGATTAAATAATATAGTTAATAATATTATTAATTTCAAACACCTTGCATCGTAATCGCTCGGATTATCAAACCGCTAGGACTTGCCGAAAGATTTACAATCTCAACTAGTGACGAAATTAACAACAAAATGAAAGAAAAAAGAGAAAAAAGAAAAAATTACATTCATAACTATATAATCCTTTTAAAAGGATTTATAACTTTATAGTTATGAATATAATTTTTTCTTTTTACTCTTTTTTCTGTTTTTCGTTGTTAATTTCATAACTAGTCGAGATTGTAAATGTTCACATCATGAAACAAATGTAACAAACGAAAACTTAACATAGGCAAATTCAATGCGCAACAAACTCAGCAATTGTCAAATTGCACTAAAAAAATACAAATAATAAAATGAACAAAAACAAAACCTAACCAACCCTAACCTAACTTGATGCAGTCTAACACGAATATATGTAATATTACGAGTATAAGTTCAATGTACATATGTTGATGAGCTGTCTGTATGTGTTGAAAAGATTCGTTGATTATAATTGTTCCATGTATTCCTGCATATTGTGCAGAGTATTAATCATATGATAATTATAAACAGGATAGGATGTATATTTATAGTAAATATTTAGATAATTCTACATTATTCGAAATTATACAATTAAATAGAGTTTATATAAAAATGATGTATATAAAACCCTAAATACTTTTGATTTCACCTATGCAAGACGAAGATCGAGAGAGGATTGGGGAGCTTTATCCTCGCATCACGGGCTTTTGCGCGGATAAAGGGTTTGCTGGTCGTACAGTGATTCCACAGTTGTCACGTACAAATGAATTAGGATAACATAAAATTTCGTGCAAATGTATTAAATTCCGACAAGATTTTATTTCATTTGCAGAGGGATTTTGCTGCTTCACCTCTGAGAAGGCTGGTTATTTATGTATCCATGTAATACAATATAGTTATTTTATAGTTTATAAATACGAATTAAGTATGGATTTTTACATAGGATAAGAGTGGATAGGTAGCCTTAGATTTTTTTTTTCATTTTAACTTTTTACTGCTCTAAAAATTGTGTGCAGAAACTATAATAAAAATTAATAATTGAAGTTCAATACATTCGAAATTTTGTCATTTGTTTCAGTAAAACTATAATAGTTTCGACATCTAGTATAGTGTGGACGTGGCAGTAGTGGTTTTTTATGCGAAACAAAGTGTTTTCCTGTCGTGCCTTATTACTTTTTATAAATATTGCTCTTTACATTGTTTGAAACGAGCACACGTTTGAATAAGGAAAGTCTCCTTGATCAGAAATGTATTCAGGTTTAAATACTGTGTCTAACCACAAACTATGCCTATGCTAGTTCTCCAAAAATTATATTATTAACCTAATTATAAATCTAAAAACATAAACTGAATTTGTTTGTTCATTTCACTCATTAGTTCTTCTAATCGTATTAAGGACCATTATAAATTGAAATTATAATGAGAAAACCCAAAATGAGAAAAGATAAGACATTAAAATTTTCACATGTGTGATAATAAATTATTAAATACACAACTTAGACAAATGTTATTTATACTTATCTATTTGCATAAAATAATTATTCAATAGTTAATCGCTCAGGAAACTATGTATGTTTACAAGGGAATAAAATGAGAACTTTTGTCGAGAAAATCTATTAACGAGTTAATAGATGATGATCTTTCACTTCCCCGAGAACTTCCTCTTGATCCCGAGTGAAAGGAAGCAGACCGCAAGGCAACCTTATTAAGGTCTGCGGAAAAACTAATACCAAGAAGTTTGAGAAGGGTCTCCTTTAAGGAACTCGGTAACCAAGTATCCGAATTCACGAGGGTCAACGACTGTATAAGGTAAATTGTCATAGTGATTCATAATAGGTATTGATCACTTCGATTGCAATCGAATTTTCGTAATTAAAATGTTATAAGAGATGATCAGACATCACATGACATTTCAAGGGGATTACGCGTTATACTTCTGTTTGATATTACTTTTCTTATTCAAAACGAATGCATCTACTTTTATCAATGTTACAACTAATTTAAGAAGACGAAATAAACCTAGCCTATTTTAAATTTGTTCGATTTTTAGATACCTTTGTTTTGGTAAGTTATGTAATGATGTAAAAAATATTACCAGATAATGTACGGAATTGAATTTAATACATTTTCATTTGTAGCGTTTGCATTCCTATTGCACAACTGCTTTACAAATTTATATTTCTTAATTTGCGTAACAATGAAATAATCTTAGAGTATATGAATATCATGTGTTTTTCGATATCTTTTTCACTGTAATTAGATGTTTAACATTGCTATTTAATAAAGCGATAGTAAAGTCTGTTATTATTTAAATATAACAATAAACGTTTCCACATTACTAGTAATCTTTCTTCATAACATTCTATAACAATAAAGAAGAAAACAATAGATAATTATATCATCTAACTCTGAATATATAAGAATATTATGTGGGGTCTATTGTATTCGATGGATAAATAATGTTGGAGAGAAATTATATTATGCTTGCGTTGCACGATCAAATTGAATGTTTTTTAATACGAAATATAATTTCAGAATTTACGACTGATAAAGTATTGTAATTATTGTCAAAATACATTAATTTTAACATTAACATTCTCGAAAAATATTTCTGCAAAACTTTGTAACGAAAACCTGCCACCAGGCCAAGCATGTTTGTTCATTAGAGTTTATTTACATACAAAATAATATTATTGTATTAATAATTTTAGTTTCAGTCGCCTCAATATCTATTGATTACCGACAATATTATATAGATTTATCTTTAATATAGCGTTTCTAAGAAACCTCATTTCAGATATTAATAAAATATGTAAATAATTATCAAAAAAACCGTCTATCGCGAGACGTATTTGAAATGTGCCCGATACGTAATTGTTATATAACATCATCATTGCAAGTAGATATTTAATATGTTACTGATATATATCCATTAGATTTCAACTTCATTCCATTAGCCGCGTTCGTCATTAACAGGTTATGTCTCATTTCAGATACGTCAGTATATATCTTCTGACACGTTCCAAATACGTATCTTTTACATAACCTCTAACTTAAGTCAAGTACAGTTCCCCCACAGCACGCTGTCCTGGGGAAGTCCTCAGGAGCTCCTCAGGACGTCCAAATGTCCGCTTTTACCATCCTGTTAACGTCCACAGGACATCCCCAGGACATAGGACGCCTTGAGGACGTTCACAGGACGATAAAAGCGGACATTTGGACGTCCTGAGGAGCTCCTGAGGACGTATATATAACTGTTTAGGTTTTGCTTAATAAGTATTCATTTTGTTAAATAAATAGACCAATTGTCAGATGCAATAATTCTCCGATTACGGAACTAGTAAAAAGACCAAAAAAAGAATATTTGAATATAAAATTAGAACTGTTTTGAGATTTTAACCTGCCAGAATGTAGACCAGCAAACTATAAATACAAGCATAGATCTTAGAAATTCCTCGACGTTTCGGATTACATGAATCCCTTTTCAGAGGATGATATATTTATCGACAAATGAAAATTGTGGTCCAATTTATTTATCCCGAAACCAACATCTTAAATGCGAATTGAGAACAGAATATCATTGACGAACTTTAAACTCGAGGCGAACCTGCCAAAATAGTCGTTATCCGACCAGAATAGCCGTTCATTTGTCGAATTAGTGAGAACGATAGGCGTGCAATCACCAACCGAGGCGCAAAATTCATATTTTGCGCCCTTGGTATGAATATTACTAATTTCATCTCTTGTTTAGGCATCCTGTGGTGGTGAGTACATTATTCTTTTGAAACATGTCGATTAAACTGTTGAAGATTGAATGTTTTGAAATCATGAACGGAATAGGTTATGTTCGGTGCCAGAAACGAGTGTTACCGAATATTCCCGATAATAGCGGTCGAATTGAAAATGGGTCTTTCATGTGGCTGGATTTCAATACAGTAAAGTCTCAAAACCATAAAAGACACTTGGAATTAACTTACTCTGAAAGTACCATTGCGTTTTACACAGTTTTATAGAGTTTTAATTTTACATAATTTTTCTATTATACTAGATATTTGATATCAGAATGATCCTAATATACTGCAAAAGATATAGAGTACACGAAAGAAATTATAATTGTTAATTTCCTATTAAATATAAACAAATATATAATTTACATTTTTGAGGGCACTGATTGTAAATTCGATGTTAGTTTTTCAAAATTAAAAATAGCAGATCCAACATGCTGGGCAAAATGATTAAAATTCGTCGGATTAGCTTTAAACTAGCGGGTATTTTCAAGATCATTCCTTACAAATCTGGACTTGCAATTACAAAAGTTATAAAATTTAAAATTGTAAGCATCTTCTTGGTTGCTGATTTTTAAAATAAAATAGAATATAAAAAATAAAAATTGTTAATCCGAAATGTAGAGTTAAATTATACAAAAATGAAATATGCACTTGTTATTTTAATTTATCTGGCTGATTTCTAAATCATCTATTGAGATTCTTAATCAGCAATTTTAAAAAGCTCCGCGCAACAAATTTCAGATGAATCACATATAAAGAAAAAAGTGTGCATTTAAGGGCATGAAGATGTGTGCATAAAGACATTTTTTCTGTCTCCATTATGTAGGTCAGATTGTAAGACATAAAGATGTCTCATTTACGATCGGTAAATGGAATAATTATCTCAAATATTGACATAAGACGTGTCGAAGAAATATATTGTAAGAAATTTATTCTGGAAAGATACTTTTAAAGCGTGTAATGACTGCACGTAACAACTGATAGTATTTTGATTTTTCTTGAATGATTTTTTTACTGTAAACTATAAAAATCGCATAAAAAAGACATTGCTTTATATATGACAATTAACACCCAAAGAATAAAAGTGTATTGAAGGTGATAGAAGAAAAACGTGAAACACCTATGGCCGGAAGAACAGCCGCATAACAACAACCAAACATATAAATGCATTCATTTACAGGATAAAGTAGGTCATTGTTCACAAGCACAATTATTACCCATCTCGAAAACGACTAACAGACGCTGTCTCATTATGATTTGGATGTTCGTGCGTGTGGAGTCAATAACGAGGGGTTCGCTGACTTACGGGCCGTGCATAGAGGAAGGTAACTTTTTTTTATCTATTTTACTATATGCTCAAAAGTGTGAAAATTGCAGGGCAGAGGCAGTTCATTGCGATTTGTCTTCCTCTTTGTGCCTTAGCACCCGCATGCCTCGCGTGAATGGCATAATTGCATGCTTCTCGGCTATTTCGCAGATCCTAGTCATGTCGCAACGGCTCGGGGTTAGTGATATGATGATATAACACAATAATATTCTGGCAATTAAGCCAATATAAAACCCGTTATTCGCCCAAGATATCATTTGGATTATGGAATGGTTTAACGATTTTCTGTAAACTTGTAATTATGTTCTGATAACACACAAAAGCTTACTTCTCTCATTATCGGGAATGATGAGGCCAATAAATTGACGAATAGTTTTTAAAAGGAAGTCTAAAGTTAGGCTTTATCACGAAATTGTAGAAGGCTAGCAAAGTCATTTCATTAAAAATAAAACTAAATGCAATTTCTTTTAAAGCAAAAATAAAGTACAATGTTATTGATCAGAAAATAAAAAATTGACATTTGGACGACTTGACGAGGTCCCGATAACTCCTTCAGAAAGATTTGTGGTATGAGAAAGTCGTAAGCTTGTGTTAGATGAAGTTAACACACTACCTCTCAATAATGGGGTAAAAATGTGTGCGAAATCATGGATAAGATATTCAAATCTTTAATGGATGATAATAAATGCAGAGAATTATATCGAGTAACAAATTTTATTGATAAAAATTAAAAATAACTCGACAAAGATGACAGTTTTGTGGAACACTAGGGTGTACTGTGAGATGATCCAATGTTTCCTAAGTACTAAACCTTTTAGATATTGTTCGCTTCAAAAGCTCAGCTCATAATGTTTAGTATCCGGGTTCCATATTATACTTCTTAATGTACTTAGTACTTCAATCAAATAGTTTTACGTGTTCAACCAAAAAAGTAAATATCTGTGAAATAATAAATACGGCTCTAAAAAGTACGCGGTTTTTTGGTTACGTGACAAACCTACTCCGAACTCCAGTATATCTCAAACATGCTTTACAGGATTAACTTGCATCTAATAATCAACAAATTTCTCAATTATTCTGTTGTTAAAACAGCTTTCAGTATGAGACCAGTGCTGAGTATTGTGCATATCTTAAAAGTTACGAGAGATATCTGAAATCCTGTTCTACTGTTGCGAATCGATTTATTGTAACAAAAAGTTCTATGACATTTCTTTTGGGACCCGATATTTAATTGTTGAATTAAACGCTAAATCTAGCCTGTTTCCTATATAAATGGAGGGAAGATGTTTAACTAATGAAGTCCGTTTTCTAAAGAGGGTGATGAACTTTATATCTACAACTATCATCCGATTAAAGTAATTCTGCACTCCGAAAATCTTTAATTGAATGTTAGACCCTCAAACATTTGTGATTAAACAGAATAATATAAAATTTCTTGATATCCAAGATGAAGTTTTTACATATAAATTGATCGTCAATAATTTATTGTTATTCTGCGATTATATATTATCGCTTTGCCGTTAAATTATTCGTTTGATGCAACACGAATAAAATTACTAAATGCTGTTGGCAGTCTGGATCACACCTTCCTTCTAATAATAAAAGAGCTCAACCGAGGTCTTCAAAATGCCTGGAAGTGTACTTACAAATAGCAGTTCAGGTTAAAATAAGAGACCCTAGATCGGTTATTGTAGTACATCCCAGTCTTTCACCGGACTCTTCTTTTTATTTTTATTTTCTGCATCAATTCAATTTGTGTCCGTATATAGTTCTCTGAATTAGTTATGGTCCATGGAAGATTTGAATTTTTAGTTTATTATCATACGTTTATTTCCACAAGTTGGCCATTCAAATCGAGCCTGAATCTATCACGGTAGTCCTCGGTGTCCACTTAACTGTAATCGGCATCGCGACAAGTCTCTGCACCTTCACACTTGCGATTTGCGTTGGACATGACCCATGATAATGGTAACGTATGTTAAATAAGTTCAATGAAAGTCATTGGGACACCTCTGTATTTGTTTATAAGTGTCTAATAATGCCAAAGCTCAGGTGGTTCGGATTCCACCTTCATAAACTATAGGTCCCGTCGCGATTTAGTCCCATGTGGGTTCACAAAAGTCGATGTAAAAAAAAAAAAAAAGTTCAATGAAAGCACCTTAGATATTTATTCTGTTTTGTAACTTCAAACCTCCCATGTCACTATTAAATCATAGTTACGTACACATTTCTTCGGACTTCTACTCTTTGCATGTTCAAAATCCCTTCATCCATATCAGGATAGCGATTTAGCGATTATCAGGAGATAAATGTGCCTTATCATCTTTAACGATTTTCAATAAAAAGATTGTATTAATCGACGAGTTGGCAGATTTTAGCTTTATCAAAATGGGTCTCAGTCAAAAGTTCTCCACACTTCAACCGCAATTTCAAAGCAGTTTTAGAATCCATGTGCCAAAATAATTATTATTTTTGTCACCACCTAAATTCTAGTGCTGAAAGCGTTTTTTTGATATTTTGAATGATTTATTTTGTAAAAATGAAATAATGACTCGATATATAATTAATAACGTTGCATTACTCGTTATCAGAATTTCTCTATCGGGATATTAATTCTGTACACGTACCAATTATTAAATTTTTAAGCACTTTTAATTGCAATTCGTAGCATGAAAAGAGCAATATATACATTTCATCAGTTTTCAGAAGCCCTAAAATAAGTGAGTACCCAACGTTTTATTGATATTTTCGCAATATCGAAGTTCACCCCTCAGTGAACTGGTACAATTTTATGTTCTAACTCGTATTACATTTTTCGGGTTCTTCATACTTTGCCGAGGTGTCTGAATTTGATATTTTATTCGATGCTTCCGCCAAGGGCGTCACGTTTCGCGGTTGTGCGCCACTGTTCACTTTCTCTGGAAGTGGAGAACCCTTTGGTGTACTCACCCCATGGCTCCAAGGGACCGATCTCACTCTCGCTCTCGTTTCGCTCTCACTCTTTCCCTAACTCTGTTTATCATGTTCTTCATCTCTTTTCCACGCGAGTTTGGTCCATATCATCCCTTCCCTTCTTACGTCCCTCTCAAATGTTTCTCCGTTGAGATCCATGCCCCTCTACACTCGTTGTTTTTGCCGGTTCCTTCTCTCTTCAGCATCCCTTCTGAAGCAAGTGAGAGTGGACCTTGGTCCAGCGTTGCATCGACCCTCTTACCCCTTCTTCTGGAAGCCTCGCCCTCGCAGAATCTCACTCACCCTCCGACCGCACCGCCGCGCCCTAATCCCTATCTCGAAAATACGTCTCGACCCTCACACACGCGTCGTATTGATTGGAGATGGCCACGCCAGAGAGCGCCACCATTGGCCGACTTATACGGACACTACCTACTTGAGGACTTCTTAATCCCTGGATCGTTTAGTTTCGTACTTGACCTTCCTGATCTCTGATCAGTTTTGAGGGGGCTCGATTATTGCACTATAAAAGTGTCGCTTTCACAAGTACTTGAATGAGTTTGCAGAACTATTTCTTTTTAAGGCTTACAAGAAATGTTTTTTAAAAAATTGAATACCGAAGCCCATAGTAAACTTGCGGAATATGAAACTGAAGTTTTACGCCGTTACTGTTACTGTTTATGACCCATTTCGTAATTTTTATTGTTTTCTCATATTTAGACATATTAACTGAAAAATTAGTATTGTGTATATTTTTTTTAATTTTCGACCTAATACATAACACAGTTAATAAATGAAAATGTACCATTGCAAATTTTGTTTTTAGAAAACGGAGTCGAATATAGGTTTTTATCTTAGAAAATCAACTACAACTTTATGAATTTTCCAAACAATGAAAATAAATAATCTGAAAAAAAATGTAGTGGTCCACTCGAATGAATACTTTGACATCATTAATTAACGAACGATTTTCGACGGTCATATCATATATTATCGCAATTGTTTACATTTGGCACGCTACAGCCCAAAAATCGGAAACTGAGATACGAATTAACAGTGAAGTTTGCTTCTAATTCCAAACGTTACTAAGGCATGTAGTTCATCCAATTTCTGTGCGCGACAGGTCTGAATAAAATATACAGCTACTTTCTTGACATTTAGTGGAAAAGTTAACCTGCAAGCTATACAGTTGGGGTGCTAAAGAATAAGGGTTGATAGAATAGTGTTCGTAATGTAAATGGAGAACTGCTTTTTTTCAGTGTTGAAAATAACTGCACTAACGGGACTTAGAATTAACCTTTAGAGAGTCGGAAAACGCTTAGAGGCGTAAACAAATTACATTTTTGCATTCATTTTTTAAAAATGTAAATTTATGAGTAAAGGTTTTTTTTTATTGTTTTACGTCGACTTTTGTGAATCCACATGGGACTAAATGGCGACGGGACGTACAGTTTATGAAGGTGGAATCCGAACCACCTGAGCTTTGGCGTTATTAGACACTTATAAACTATGAGTAAAGGTTATTGCTCACTCCTAATATGATAATGCATCAAAAAAAATTAAATTGAATATGACAGGTGTAATATGAAACTGCACCTAATCTAATTATATAATTCAATGCGCTACTTTAGATGTGGATATGGATTTCGGGGTATAATGCCTCGAGCAGAAATTTATTAAGGCCCTGATAAGGCCCTCAATACTGTGGTCAGGCATTGGTCGGGTCCTGAATAAATTTTTAGCCAGGATGTTGATAAATACTCAGCCAAATGGAAAATATTTTTGAAAAAAAGAAACTTTAATGTTGGTTGATGCGGCGGCCTCTATAACGTTTTCGAAGCAGTAGTAATACAAACTGATTTAATTTGATCAGATAAAACATAAATAGAGCGAAAAATAAAAAAAATAAATAGATGAAATTTGGGTAATCTTACAGTTTTTTCTTTCAGTTTAAAGAATTTTTTCTGCGGGTTCCTACAAGAAAAAAACGCCACAGTGTCAATGAATTTGCATTTTGCTGTTTTTGGTTTTTATTTCTTCAACTAAAAAATGACGCGATATTTGTACAATGTTTGCAATCAGAAATGCCTGACTTGAGTTGATTGTATATATACGGTAGACTTTTATAGGAGTTCAAACAACGCACATATTCACAATGTAGAACTTATTCCATCACCCGTCCTCAAATTGTTTGTACAATTTAGTAATTTTAAGAAATCTTCCATAAGTAAGTGATACTTTTTCGAAATTATATGAAAAGTTTAGTATAATTATTAATAATGTTGTATCTGAATTGTCCAAAGACGTTTATACAGTGTAGACAAATTGTCACAATCCATCCAACTGCTCAGTTACTAATAAAACATTTATTTGAAGTAGGGTGTTGTGAGGTGATTTGCAACACCGCCGGTTTCTGATCGACAATTCGATATTGAACAGAATCGCTTACTACCATCTGTCCAGAATAAATTGTTTTTGATATATGGGTAAATTCACAAAACTTGTTAAAATTAAAAAAAAAAGTAAGTGCACACTCACAAGTTTTTGTCCCTTTTGGTTAGTATTTCAGATGATTATTTAATATCCGTTAATCGTTTAAACGCGAGGACGTAAATGTTATGTCGTCAACATCGTTCGAAAATTTTCTTTACCTTATATAACATACTGCAATCGTAGAAATAAATGAAATCTAACAATAACTGCTTATATTTTGCGTTAATTTTATCTTTGAATTTACAGATATGTAAAGTCTTATTTGCTGAATATCTGGAAAAAATTACCGAACGTCCGAATAAAGCCTACAATTGGGTAGATATGATTTATTATGCTTTTGGAGAAAATTTCTTATGGGGGAGAATAATATATACTTATTCGACAAATAATTTACATTTGCATTGGCAAAAAGTGCTAAATATCCTTATGTGTCCTATTTTTACTACGTCGTTTAGAAAAAAGTCCCGCATTATGAGTAAATATTCCACTTTTCTTCTCTCCGTGTACTTAATAAAAATTGACCGATACCTTCAATTTGCAGATAAAAAATGTAAGAATTAAAGATATATTTTTTGTTTGCCGTTTGGCTTTCAATCAACAGATGTTTTAGGTATAATTTACATTATTTTTCTGCTTGTATATAAATTTTTGCAACGATAATGCATTTTTAGTATAAATCACTTAAATAAGGTATACCTTTGATGTATGTTTAGTAATGTGTTTATTTAAGGAATTTAGAATATACGCTCAACTTAGTGTAAAGTGTTTTGATCATAATTTGCCATGTAGTAGAGTATCTGTAGGATGTTCAAAGTGTACTTTGATAACATCAGCGGCAGCAAGCTAAAGTTTACATGCGATGTAATAATTATGCTATCGCTTCATTTCAGTATAAATATGCACACATACCCTTAGTAACAAAATTCTATTTTCAAAACGGTAAATTTGCAAAGGCGTTTACAGTTGAACAATATCCATATTGTACTAAATTTGGTTAGATTTATAAATAAGTTAGAATTCAATCGCTATTAGAAATCAGTAGAAGAATTTTATTAAACTTAATATAAAAATATGTTTAAACATTTCTTGCAGCATATATATATTGCAGTTTACAGATTCGGTTAGTTCGGCCCTATATTATTTTAAGATAATGATAAATCCTAATACGTGTGGGGAGAATTCTAGCATGAAAGCGTAAAATCGATAGCTTTATAATTTGTAATTGGGGTTAAATGTTCCGATCGCTATCAGCAGATATTTTGATGTTCACTTTGGTGAAAACTTCCTGAGAAGGATTAACAGGCGTTTGTTCGGTTCTCGTATCACTAAACACTTGCATGACTAGGTCCTATTATTCCCAATTGCCGGAAATAATCTGCCCTTGTAACTTCACCTACGTACCTTGCAATATAGACCTAACGTGTACCCACATGTATAAAGTCTTGTTAACTTGCAACGATTGACACAGTTTCACCCTCCATAGCATACATGAAATTCTAATTTTTCAAAAACATTTTTCGTGCGAACATATTTTTAAAATGAGTAAAAGCATGAACAGAAAAAAAAATCGGAATACTAAATAGATCTAGTTGAAAACAACAACAATGCATCATAATGTATACTTAAAATATGCTGCGAAGAATATGAAGAATTCTGGAGATTTATTAATGTGAAACTAATATATGCTTATTGTTTGGTATGAAATATTGCATTTTTAAAATAAGAAGTGATATTAATAAATTTTAAACCTAAAATCCTTACGATATTTGAAATGTGTAAATGAATGCTTTGATTACGTACAACATATCCTTTCAGTTTTACAAAGCTCTACCTACCGATTTCCATAATTTTTGCACATATATGCAAACATGATTAACTCCTTGAACTATTTATGACTACATGCATGCAAGTACACACATTTTGTACTTGTACTACAAACATTTCGCGTGCAACCTCAAATTAACTGTGCTAAAGTTGACTAATTTTAGTTTTAAGATATTTCGGTGGCAGGTATCCTAGAAATATGACCTTAATGAAGAGAAGAATTTAATTGGCATATTCGTATGGTAGCTCGCCATTTTGTAGTTATTATAAAATTTATTATATTTTTTAAGATGTCAAAGGTTTCCTAGTAGAAATTGACCTTATTCTTCCTTAGTTATGTATTGTCCTATCCGAAGGAATATCAATATAGGTCCAGGATTTTCACTAGCCAATTTCCTCGGTTTACAAGAAAATTTGAGGATATTTGTCCATAATTTTTATCGAATGTGAATGGACCAAGCCGAGGAAAATAAAAAATTTTATTTGAAACTTAAAGGTTATATAAAATAAACAAATGATCAAGGCATACTATTAAAGTCTCTTTAAGCCATATATAAAATTATGATTAATGTATTAAACTATAATGTGTGATTGCGTACTAATAGCCGCTAGTCAATTGAATAAGTGGAAATATCGAACAAGGACGGAATTAAAAAAATTCTTATTCTGGTACATTCATTTTTCCTATTTTTTTAAGATAACTTTCTATAAAATTTCTCTCAGTGTATAAGGAGTAAATATACTGCAAAAATTATTATTATTATTATTCAGATCAGGAGAAAACCCTAATAAAATAAATCGCCTTGGGTATAATTCCACGATGATTTTCATGAGAAACCATGGAAAACTAACATGGCCCAGGTTCGATTTTGAAACATGCAATTTGGTCATTCCAGGCATCCCCAATTACGCATTAGTCCAGGATAGATTTCCGGAACAGATCCTATCTTTAATTGGGAAAAAATATCCAAGCCCAGGATATGTCATAATTTTCTACTTGTGCTTAACAATTAATTCTTTAACTATATGAAATTACAAGTAAAACTTTAATCGTCTCTAAGGTCAATAATAAATGTGTAATTAAAGGTCGTGAGTTCAATCCCAGTCCAGGGAATAATATTTTGAAAATGATTTCCAAGCAGCAGCTCGCAGTTCGCAAGACGAGTCTCGTTGTTTGTTTACGTTTCGCAATGTTGTTTATCTGGCGGAAATCGACTCATGTCCGTTGCAGTACTTGGTGTAGGTTTCTGCAGCTCCTACATTTCATACACAAATGTGAAGTATGGCGCCATCTGGGAAGTCGCCTGCAGCTGTCACAAATTTAAAAAATCGTGTTGAATACTTTGTAAAAAGGGCGACATCACCCGTTGATAAGAAAATAAATAAATAAATAAATAAATAAAATCTGTGCAATTTTTTCACAAAGAAAATATCTGTAAAAATTACCGATATATTTTGTTGTTATGCATATCAGAAAATTGTAACTAATTTTACCTCATAAAGACTAATGTTTGACGAACATTTCCGAAAATTACCAAAACATAATTTATAGGTAATAAGATATGAAGCAATAACTTAAAGCAAAATGGTAGCGGAAAAAGAATTATTAGAAAATAAAAACTATGGATTAATTATAAAACTAAAAATATCTTGATTCATTACAGTAGAATAGCCTGCCACCAGCATCTTTCAAATTAACCAAAAAATAACGTCACTAAATCGATAGAGCTGGCGGCATTATAAAGCGGCCAGATGATAATACAGTCCAACAAAAATATAAGAATTTAATGTCGCCCTATAAGTAAGAGTCGATTCTGTAGGATTTTTGCTTCAGATTTCAAATATGACCGCTAAAGTATCCAATTGGCTCTAATTTTTGAGATATTGAAGGTCAAAGGGGCAAACAATTCGATTCCAGGCATTTTTGAGCATCTATTCACAGCCCAAAAGAATGATGTTATCCCAGCAGTAAGAGTCCATTCTGATAGGACTTTTCCCACAGAACCCAAATATGTCCACTAAAATATTGATGTGGACCTAGATTTTTACCAAATTGTAACACGGCAAAATATCTCCAAGGAGTATGATTACCACCCTCACTTCGCTCGAGCGATGAACTTCACACTCGTTGAAAATCGGTAATTGCGCCCTTGTTACGTTCTCATTTTCGTACGAAAAATCGAAAGGTTGTTCAAGTCGTTAGAAAAAATAGTTTCGCAATGTTGTTTATCTGGCGGAAATCGACACATGACCGTTGCTATACTTGGTGTAGGTTTCTGCAGCTCCTACATTTCACACACAAATGTCGATCTGCAGCTCTCGCAAACTTAAGGAATTAAAATTTCTGTATGAATTTCTGAAAAAAGGGCGATATCGCTTGTTGATAAGATAAAAAAAATAGGTGATTCCTGCACGAGGTAGGTTTGACACCCAAGCATATCCAGTATTTTGCTCACTTGTTGCTTTATTCTTTTTTAAACATAAAAGAAATAAAATCAGGTTATGAAATAAAATTTGCAGATTTAATAAAAACTTTGAATGATCGTACGAACCTTGATTACGACCACCAGAATTTTTAGAAAAATCTTAAATATATGTTTCCCCCAATTTACGTTAATTATAAGTGTCAATTACAAGAAAAATTGGAGTTTACAAGTTAAAAGTAGTGTAGACGCATAATGTATAAACAGTAAATATAAAGTTTGATCATAAATAATAAACAACGCAATAAATGACTGGGTGCTGTGCAGACCACACGTCGCGCGCAAAAATTTTCTAATATAAGCATGAATCAAGTAATATCGTTTTTAAATATGAAGTTTGCCGAATATCGTGTGCGGTTTTTAGGTAAGCAGTATGACGAAAAAGAGCGTGCTGGTACTACATACTAGAAAAATAATTGATTCGACCATCGTCTTATAATGTAAATATCAGTTTGAATATCTATACCTACGTATATTTACGTTTGTATCTCGAGAAGGCTAATTATCATTTGATGAGGACCAATAATCGCGATCGCAAACTAATTAACATTCAACCATTTTGTTCTACATATATAATGTAATTATGTGTGCTTGGTCATATTACCAATTAGTGATAATCATTAAGATTTCAAAATTTCCCAATTTATTGATATTTAACACACCTAACCTATCCCAGCCAGAAATCGGCCATTCTACAACTTTAACAACGAGTCTCTTACTAATTTTCATAGTCGTCTGTTTAGATAAAATCCTATCAATTCAGCAGCTACAGAATTCTGCAGAATCTTAAGCATAAAAAGTTGCTTCCGCGTGAACTTTCTCTTTTCCTTATCTACTAAAAACAAATATTTTTGCATTTCTTCAGGAACTAATGATCATAATTGAGGAATTTGTTTAAGATTATACTATTGTTCCATTAATTATGTTGTTCATTTCTATCGTTTTGTTACGTATAGAATTGCGGGTAGATTACTTTATAAGTTTGCGGTACTCGGTGTTGGTTTTTCTGCAGTTTTCTCTACACCACTACACACCCCAATGGAGGTACTCCTGAAAGGAAGGGTGCAGGCGCAACAAGGGTGTCTATAGGTTATCATGTACGGGCCCTTCACGATTGATAACGAATCGGTTAATATCATCCGGATTTTGTTAATGTAAAAACCAGTCAAGTACAGTTTGGATAGCGTGTTTACTTTATTAAGCTCAACGGTTAAATCATTACGACCTGATGAACGACACGGTGGTTCCTCTTCGAGGCATGGGGATACATGTTATCTCGTGGATAGAAGGCGGCGGTGGTTCCTCTTGGAGGAATGAAGACACATCTTATCTCGAGGATAGAAGATGGCGGTGGTTCTTCTTGGAGGAATGGAGATACATCTTAACTGGTGGAGAGAAAATGGCGGTAGTTCCTCTCGGAGGAACGAAGATCCATCTTATCTCGTGGATAGAAAGTAGCGGTGGTTCTTCTCGGAGGATCGGAGTTTGATGTTTTCTTATAGATAGAAGGCGGCGGTGGTTCCTCTTGGAGGAATGAAGATTCATCTTATCTCGCGATCCAGGTCAGCCAGAGTGTTCGGTTCGATTCTAAGCTGCTCCAGCGTTTGATTCGTCTTACGGGTAACTACATGCAGTAATTCGTCACCATTCGCAATCTCTTAAATAAAGATGCGTTCTTTAGTTTTTATGGCATGTATAGTAGATTTCCCGAAAAACAATCCCGGGACGTGTAGATGAACAGATGGTTCTCAGAGTGCTGTAGAACGAATTGACGTAACCCTAGTCCTGACTGACATTAAGCTCGACGTCCGGAATGAGTCGTGTCTACTCATTTCCAATCAAGAGGCAGGTAAGAAATAAGAAGGTTGGTATTGTCCTTATTAATTATGATGAAAAATCCATCTTCATCATTAAGTTTTCGGCGCCAGCAGAGACAAACGTAGTCAACGAGAAGGATGAGAAGCGTTTAATGTCATGAACTTATGCTCGAATTCCACAGAAGATATCGATGATTTAATCCGAAAGCTCGTTATGTTGAGAATTGTATTGGGAGGGATGAGATGTGCTTTTTTCTCAAACGTAAAGATATCCCGGATAGTCAGCAATATGCTGACTCTAACTCCAATCGGATGTAGAAAACTTTTCGTCTTCAAAGGTCGCTCAAGAACCTGTGATCAGTAATATGAAGCTAGAGGGAGAGGATACAAATGAACAACCGCTGGTTGTTATCTATACACCCAGGTAGCAATTTCGGAGGTCTGCCGGAGTTAACCACCGGTAGGGTACTGACCCAGTAATGAAACACATACTGACTTATGGAGCGTAATCAGTACTGGCTACACCACCGGTAAAGTACTGAACCAGTACTGACCGTCAGTACTGACATACGGAGTTGAGTCAGTACAGACTTCCGTACCACATCCGTGCTGACTCTATACTGGCAGTCAGTAGCAATGTCCGAAACTTAATTAATATATAGGGAAATGTTTATTATTAAAAAATAATTAGACAAGATCAGAGACAAATTAGAGATTCTTTTGTGTAATAATTTCTATTCAACAAATAAAAGTTTATCCGTAAGCATAACCGGGGTATTTAAGACTTTTTTTATTTTTACCCCCATTGCTAGTGAGGAGGGTTCCTCACATAGAAAATTAAAAATAATAGTACACAGCGTTTCTTTTGAAAATAACGACTATTTTTGTTTCGAACAAAATTTTTTAGCTTTTGAAGTTTTATATAGGACATGGATCTAAAAATAATTTCAACCTAAGCAAACAATATATATATATATATATTTTTTATTTAATCTAACTTTGCAAAGTTTGGATGTATCTTAATGTATCAGTTCCGAAATTATGTTTTGCAACATAGCGTGTGACGTAATGGTTAGCGTGCGTGCTTTATGATCTAAAGGTCGTAGGTTCGAATCCCGGTGGATGCAAAAGCTTTTTTTCATTTATATTTGCGAGTTATTTAGAATTATACGAAAATAGAGTATAAAATGTGAAATACTTAATGCGAGAAACAACAATAATAAATTGTTTTTTTTATTCTCAAGAATTATACCGGCAATCAGTACTGGTCCAGTACTGCTCTACTCCGGCAGTCAGTACTGGAGAGCGTTACCAGCCTGGGGTGGGCCATTACTGACTCAGTAGTGACGGTCAGTACTGAACTCCGGCAGTCAGTACTGAATCAGTCCTGTGCCGGTGGTCAATTGCTACCTGGGCAGTACAGGGAAACGACGGAGAAAAAGAGGTATTCAGAGTAATCGGGTATGTTGCATATGTATAGCATTCCACTTGATTAAACCGACGTGTAAAACATTTGAACTAGTTATCCAGGGTTCGATTATGAGATCCACGATGAACACTCCGTAGTTTTCATTATATTAGCCCACGATGTTCAGATTAGCGAATAACGAGATCCAGGTAACGCTCTATGATGAGTTTGCTCGTGTACTTAGACCTCACATTGAAAAGTCATTCGAAAATATAGCCTATTCTATATTTGGATAATATTTGAAGGTAATTTCAATGTTAATCCTATTTGACCTTGCATCCAGATTTGTAGGCCATATCAAAGAAACTTGATGTAAATCATATTTCAGGATTGTTTCGTCAAATTGTTTCGTCAAATCGGGATGACCCTGCAACTTGATTCAGGTTAAATATGTTTAACCGTGAAATGATCTTCAAATTTCACCTGAGATCAAGTGCAAACTCCACCAAAGTATTTTATAATGAGAAAATTACGTAAATATTACCAATGTCGTCCAACTACAAGCCTGCTCTTCTATCGGATACCCAACTGTCCTCTATTGCTTACTTTTGACGTAATAGTGATTTATCGTCTTTCTATACCCTATATCAGTCATTGCATATTTTCATCATTCGCCACTAAAGACCAGTTGATCCAGTTTACATGGTTACTAGCACTTCAATTTAAACTATTTCCACTATAACAAACAAATAAAAAGAGCAACAAAAATAGTTCTGGAGAAAACTCTGTGGGTGACAAAAAAGACCGCAGAAGGAACCAGGATACACAAAATTATGACTAAAAGACACCACGTAATCCATTAGGGCTCTTTAAAACCCCGATGATAGTTAAACGAAAACGGAACCAGAAACCTTGCTGCTACCAGCAGAAACTTACTTTCCAGGATCCCGAATTGAAGGCGATGTGGGACGCTACAAAGATGGGCTATACGCTCCTTCAAGTCTTATATTTGCAAATTCTCCCAATAATGTTGCGAATTTTTAGAGCCAGGTGTGCCTGGGGATATATACCAGAGACTTGGAGACGAGTGAGAGTGGCCTATATACCAAAAGTTAGTAATATTTTAAGGATACTGCCAACCCAAGATCTTTCGGGCCGATCAGTCTGACCACGTTTTCGCTCAAGGCAATAGAGAAGATTGTCAACCACCTTATCAGAGAAAACTATCTGAACATAACAAAACTACATGATGCACAGCATGCTTGTCAGAGAGGAAAGTCCATTGAAACAGCCTTGCTAAATCCCGATAAGGAAATCGCACCATGCGTCTTTTTGGACATAGTAGGACCCTTTAACAACACCTCAACACCAGTTATCGTGGAAAGTTTGACCAAGAAAGGAGTTGACACAACCTGGATAAAATGAATTAACCACCTGCTTTCCAATAGGATGGTAATCTCCAGCTTACCGCAAATATCTAGGTATAGCCCTTGAAAAAGGCTTAAATTGGATTCAATACTTAGAATATATCAAAAGAATATATTACAAAAACTCAAACATCAACATATCGACTGATAGTCAAGCACTTGCCAGAAACAACAACAAAATTGTGTTAAAGATAAACTTGCTAGAGCAAGCGCCTGGCAACTATTGATAGGCCACTATAACGTAGGCCGAGTTAGATTACTATAACGAAAGAGTTAGCATAAAGCGCGTGAACATATCGCAAATATAGTAGTGATGATGTACAACTGAAGAGTAATATTTGTGAGACTTATTTAAAAGATCTTTATAAATTATAATGGTCTCATAACTCTTTGTTGCACTCACATAACTTTTATAGATGATGGATTGCGAAAAGTTTTTCCAACAAATTTCTTGAGACCTTTCTTACTTTATAACGTTTTCGTACCCCATTGTCATGTTCGTCATTGCTCTAAATGCAAAAATTTGTAGTATTCATTGGTATGAATATTTGTGGACTTTATATTGCTAAAATTGTCAAATCCTATTTCGAAAAAATTCATGGATATGTAGTAAAAAAAGTAACTTCAATTTTGTTTACTTTAGAATATTACATAATAATATAATAAACTAAATTAGTTATTAGACATGTGATGTGAAGTAATAAATTATTTTTGTGTTTATACCAAAAATACATTTATTTAAATATACAGGTATTACTCGTTGTTCGCCATTCCCCTTCTCCTTTATTAAAAAGTACTTCGATTTAACATTTTGTAAGTGCTGAAGATATGAGATGATTTTTTACCTCCTTAATGTTTTTGTCCTTCAATTCTCATTTTTCGATGGGTTTGTTCTATGTATAATGGTTTGTTCTAGAATCTAATCAATTATAAAAGAGGTCATGGCATTTACATTAGAAAGAAATTGGGTATGATTCGAAAGAACTTTGCAGGCGTACCCTATATGCTCTTCAGAAATATAGAATATCTTCTCAAATTGTGTATTGTACATAAGTTAACATATCTTTTTAAGCAGTTATTTAAGAGCATATCTTCATCATTTCATGGAAATGGATGAAAATTAAAACGAAAAGACGAAACTTTTGTACGTTGTCATCTGAGAACATTTGTTTATAAACCTTGCGCATAATAATAAATAATTCAACTTTTTTTCTTAAATTTTCTACATAGTCGTAAAGCTTCAGTGTATTTTTTTTTAACAGTCCAGGAGTAGAACTCCATTTTTGGCCCTCTAGCGAAATCTTCGGACGCAAATTAACGAGCCCCACGCCTGTCGTTTTAAGAAATATCGTATGCAACACCGGCGAAATATCGATCTCCAACGAGTGTGATTGTTACCCTCGCTTCGCTCGTGCGACAAACTTTGCACTCTTCCAAGGTCGGTCATTGCGCCCTTGTTACGTAATATACTATACACGACGCGCGCTCAACATTTCCTTAGAGTACTGTTTGTAGTGTGCTAAGTAAAGACTTCACACACTCTATAAGTAGTGCGCTAAATGCTTGCTTGCGCAATAGCGCATTCGCTAAACAAAAAATCTGAGGATAATAGTGTGCGTTAGAGAATTCTCCATTCACGTCCATTGCTGATGCGCTACGCTCAGGGTCCAAATATACCATTTTAAAGATTCATCCGTTCTATTCAATAAAACTGGATGCACCTCAAAACCCCGACATTCAAAAACCAGACATTTCAAAATAGACACCTCCGATTGGTGCGTTCACTACATAAAAAAATGATCTCGGGTCGCCGTCCTTGAGATCTCACTGAAAGGTTATTTCAAGGTCAAAATTGTTTGACAAAGGGATTAAGTTTGTAAGTCACTTGAAGGTCGACCACAGCTTATTTATTAAGCACATTTAGAAGTCACTCATTAATTACATTTTCAGAATATGTACATTTTGAAATGTCTGTTTTTTTTATATTTATTTTTTCAAATGTCTGGTTTTTTAATGTGTGTATTTTGAAATGCCTGATTTTTTAATGTCGGGGTTTTTAAGTGTCTGTTTTGTGATTTGTCGGGTTTATGAGGTGCACCCATAAAACTTATGTTGTCCTCTAAATAAGTAGATGAAAGTAAATGAAAGTAGTTAGAATTATTGCCATTGATATAATGGTGTAATCGTAGGATGATTTAAAGCCGATTTTTTAAAAATGAGATACTAAGTATCTTACATAGGATCATATTGTGTCACCTGATAGACATTTTTTTTATTTACTCTTCACTTAACTCAACGCTCTTTAAATCATTTAATACAATTTTCGAATAAAAAAACTTTCCGCTGTTACACGTCGCTCCAATAAGTACAAGATAATGATTTTGCAAACAATGTTTATACTTAGAATGAATAAATGTTTACAATCAATTATTTCCATCATACATGAATACATAAGATAATAACGTAATAATTGATTAATAATTCTCTGTGTAAACGTGTGGCACCTTGACTAAGACCTGCAGAGTCAATGAATGCGAACGGGGACGTATAGGAAACTAGCAATTATTTATGATATTAATAACGAGTTATTTGGCGAAATACTAACAATCGCGAATGTATGGGTGAACATTCGGACTAACACTTTTATGTCTATTGTTACCAGATGACTCAAATGTCGCGAACGTGCGTATGCGTGTGCAAAATTTTATAGAAATGCAGATACGAGACCGTGGCTGGGTGGGGATAGCTGCTTGAAAAGGCCGGTACATTACTACCGGCGGTATTAGTCGTTAACGGATTTCATGAAACGTGTGTCGTGAAGTTATTCATTCATACTAAAATGAACAAACTTACAGTTTTGTTTGTCCTCGTTGCAGTCACTTCTGCTTTCGCAGGTATGACATGTCATTCATAATCATCCATCAAATTTAATATTTTGTAGGTCATTTATCTACTATATACTAACAAAATTTCATAATAAATAATGTGAACCATTTAGGAACTTTAAGGAACCATTCGCAATGCTTTGAAACTTTGAAACTTATTATATTTTTGACACCTGGAATTTAATACAATGCAGTAGTTATTTTCTCCTTTTACTAATACCGGTCTCATTCCACGTTTACATCACGCAAAAGACATCACCGCGAGTGTTTAAATAAAAACTTAAGTGCACTCGGAAACATTGATTACACTATGTCACAATTTCTATGTGACATGATTCATTATGTAATGTTTAAAGTCTAAAAGTAATGTTTGTCCAGCTTATGTGCGTAAAACATATTCGATTCAGTGTCTCGAATTTTCTGGAAAGTTGTCAGCTAGCCAGGTGTTTTTAAACGAGAAATTGCGTATCTACAACCGCTCTCAATTTCTACAACGCGATTGAACGACGGAAATGATGGCAGTGAATATTATAGTTCAAACGGTTTTATTAACTCTGTCATAAAGTGTTGCGCAATTTAAATTATATATACTATTCGCGATAAATGTATATAGTCTCGGAAATTTTAGGTTTTATGCGAATGTAAATGTTTGGTCACGTGACGTCATCCATCATATTGCTTTACTTTACTTTAGTACTACCTGTGACCTTGAGCGCAATTTGTGGAATCACCGGCAAAATTACTAGCGTCAGTGGCACGCTTTCTGCTATGAAATTTTTTATTTAGTACCTTTTTGTACATACAACTTTTGTTATATTTTATAATATTGTTTTTGTTACAGAAATGAGGCTGGATTGTGAGCCATTTTGCGATAAACTAGGTAACATGTTTAATCGTAATTTTTAATTGTTCCTTCAATTTGTTCCAGTTATAAATTGTAAATAAAATTCAAAAAATAATATGTAAAAATTTTATATTGTATTTAAGAACTATTAATATGTTTTTGTTATTTATGTGATTCATCAACATCGTTGAACTGTGTCTTACATAAAGGAAACGTTTTTTCTAGACTGCTACAGATATATAAACATACATTGTGCATTATATTTTTTCCTGGATCATTACCATATAGGACTATTTTAACCTTGGTTCTTAATGCATCGTACTGAGCATGGAAAATTTCTGAAGTAGTGCAGGACACGGATATTTCCTGAAACGAATGTATATTAATATAAGATTGTTTTATTTTTGATTATTTAAAATAGTTTTTGCAACAAGAATTTAAAAAAATGTTATTTGTACGGATTTTATTTTAATTTATTAATTTAGGTGTAGTTTAGTTTTATGCAACGCAAAAGGTAGACCTATTTTTTTAAGCTGTATTTGAATAAAAATTAAACATTATGTTGAATATTATCATGAACAACACAAAAGGAGAATATAAATAGTTTCTTATTGTTTCTTCTGTTATTTATAAATAATTACGCTTGATTCTAAGCGACAGTAACAGTCAGTTTGTGCGATTTAATAATTGAATATCACAACGAACTTTAATATTCAATTGACTTGAAAATAATCATAATAAAAGTAATATACAGACATAATTGTAGTTGCCTAATTTATAAACTATTATCTTGATAATGACATTATTACAATTCTGGTTGAATTTAGCACTCGACCCATTTTTAAAACATGCCATTTGAAAGGTTATTTATAATCATGATTAGTCAATTAAGTTTTCTGATAAAATGTAATTTAATTTAATTGTTTTTATAGAGTTAGACGTCAGAATATTAAGTAAGAATAATTGAATAAGACTTATTTTTATTCCTCAATATTCACAAATATTTGCATATTTTTCTTTCGACTTCGTGTTTTAAAAAGTATTAAATCTCTTAAAGTATGATTAATTCCCTTAATTCCTTGTAGTTTAAAGAAAATCTGGAACAAGTTGATTGAATTAAACCATAATTTATAATTTTAGGATAATATTTACGTTCAATAAATAACAAGTTTTTCAAATACGTAGATTTCAGTAAATTTGGATGGCCTTTCCCACAAGACAAGGACCGAGTTCGATACAACAGATGTGTGACGAATTGTAAGGACGGAAGTAAGTTTCTGAATATTAAAATAACTATTCTAATTAAGTGTCTAGACAAGTATACCTTAATAAGCTATTTATGTGATATCAACATCGAATATTTTTAATATTTAAAATCAGCATATTTGAAAACAATTAAACAGCATACTATTATTTTATAAAAGATTAATATATTTATTTATGTGATTTTCAGATGAAAAAACAACATCGTGCTGCAATGAATGCAACGTTGACTGTGAGTCAAATTAGTTTTTATATACCAATATTTTTTGCAATTAGTCATTATGATCTTGAAACATTCATATAGGTGTGATAAATACAAATTTTGTTTGATGATGAAAAAAAAATCATAAAAATGGTTTTCATGTAACCTCATACGTATATATTTGAAGCTTTAATTAAAAACCAAAATTAAAGATCTGGTTTTAACATTATATTTCATTACGTCGTCATTGTCTTATGAAATCAGTTTTTCTATTTTGTCTTGAAATGTTTTCATTAAATTATGGTCCATAGAAAGATTACAACTGCTTGAACATTAAATTACTAAATTATGGCTAGTATTTTCTGAGTAACTTGTAGGTATAATAGTTTTTGGATATTTTTGAATTTATTAAGGATTTATTTACAAAATTACTATACAAATCGTATTATAGACACATTTAAACGAAAAACAAAATTATGTAAAAATGTCGTATGGTACTTTAATAAAATATTATGTTAAAGGTACCGGCGAGAGGTCAGAATTGGCACAAGATGGTCAACAATGCATGAACAAATGTACAGGATATTGTAAGTATCTGAACAAATCATATTATAATATATCTTTTTAAAATTAGTTAATTTGATAGTATACTAAGGAAGTAGTAAATCCGGTAGGAAAACAATGAATCATTATTAGCAATTTTTTATAAATGGACAATACAAAATTTCATTTCGTGCTGTCATATAAATGCAAGTTAATAAAGATGTGAGATGTACATAGTAAATGGAAAGTAAAATTGATAAAATAAATGCTTACAGTAAAGTATATTATACAATATTCGTTCATTTCGAACCGTTAAAAAGTCAAAATTAATATACATGTATATGAAGTATTTGCATATATAAATATATTAAATTTAATATACATGGTTATTTTAAGGGGAGGGTCCAGGCACAAAATCTACTACTATATGTTAAAAATACTACTATATGAAGCCAACGTTCAAAAATTCCGCAAAAACAATCGAAAAGCCGACAGTACAAAAAACGATACTTCAAAAATTGATAGTCCGCTTGTTGATGTGTCTATATTTTTATGTGTCGGCTTTTTGACTGTCGGCTTGTCAATTGTCGGATTTTTGACTGTCGGCTTTTCGATTGTCGGATTTTTGACTGTCGGTTTTTCTTGGAAGGTCATTGTTTATGTTGTTTACTCTTATTTTGCATTTGTCTCAAAGAAGATCGTAATTTCGTCGACCGGAAAACTAAGTTCCGAAAATCAACACACCGAAGAGCCAAAATTTCTAGATAGCATGGCTCCAACTTCTTCACTTTTTCTTTAAAAATTTGGTAAAAAGAAAACAAATTAATATACCCTGGACTCGAGCAATATCGAAATGTAGCCTTTCGGGGTTTTGATTTTCGGAACTTTGTTCCCCGGCCATTTCATCTTTTTGCGTCTTGAAGAAAAATTGACCCAAAACGCTTAAAACAATCATGTTCGACTCATTTTAAGCCGTTAATAAAGCCTAGTTCGGGTTCATCGCGACCAGTGCTAGTTGCGAGCCTTCCAGTTTTAATATGAAAAATTATAACGTCTTATGTTAAGTTTCAAAACAGCAAGAATTTATTTTAACATCACATTCCGACATAATGGCTACACTTAAGCCAATTTTCAAAAGAAATCGGTCCTGGTTGAAAGACTTATTTTTTAAAATCTTTTTTTACCATTTGTAATATCATCCATGGTAATAAATATATCTATTTGATTTCAACAGACGTTTCTTCGGTTAGTGGAGGTATCAACATCGTTTCTAATGGACAATTTGTGACTTCTCTTGTGGATTGTCCAGACTTCTGTGAAAAACTTGGTAAGTTTAAAAAAATTTAACATTTTTTGCATTAAATATATATCTATTTATAATCATTAATAAATGCTCTATTTTGAACAAATTTTTGTATGAAAAAATGTATATGAAAAATAATTTAATGGTATTCATAGATTTCAGCAAGAGAGGATGGCCTTTCCCCGAAGACAAGGAAAGAATTGGATACAATAGATGCCTGAATACATGTGAAAGAAACAGTGAGTACATTTCTTAAAATATCCCGATTTAGAAGTATGAATATTTAAGAATTATGTAACACAGAGTAAAACGTGAGCATCTGACTGAAATTTAATTTCTATTTAACAAATTTTGTTTTCCCATCTTCCGCTCCTAATATATGATATATGATTTTATGCAACCTATACTTTCAACCATTTTCAGAATTTACGAAATTGATTGATAATTATCCTCTTGTTTTAGATAAGCAATACCAGGATTGCTGTAGCAAGTGTAGTATCGGCGAATGTAAGTTTTCAAAACCTTAATGTCGTTTTGCCAGAAATGTGTTTGGAATAATTTTGAATCATATATTAGCATTATAATTCAATAGTTAATCTTCATTTTAGTTTGGAAAAAAATATCTCTCCATTTGAATCTTTACCACAAATAACTTAAAAATTAAAGAAATTCTTCTGTAATATTAAAACAAAGGAATAAACCAATGGAAATCTTTTAGGTGATAAACCAAGGTCTACGTTTTCCGCTGATCAACAGACGTGTTTGAACAGCTGCACTCGTGTTCGTAAGTAATGTTAATCGTGTTTAAATAATAGTATTAAGCAAATACCCAAATGAAGAAATTTTGTATTTTTGTATCATTTTTATATTAAATTTGAATTAATCTAAATTTTTATTTGAAATTTAAATTAGCAATTGATATTGTTCAATATTGAAGAAAATCCTAATTAACCATTATCTTTTTTCATTATTTTAATTTAGAAATCTTCGGACCCAAGCCTGTAACAGGTGTCACAACTGAAGCACCCGCAATAGAAGATGCTACTGAAAAAGTTGAAGAACCACCAAAATAATTTTTTTACGACCTTAGTATAATTATGACCAGATTATTTCATATTTTTATATCTCTTTGTGATACATTTCAATTTAATAGATCTAAGTGTCCAAGTAAATGTTTAAAATATGTTTGAATGCCATATTGTACTGGGATCATGTTTTGAAAAATAAATGTTCTTAATTAAACGTTCACTCAGTCTTTTCGTAAATTCATTATCGTGTGTCATATTGATTACCTATATGAAATAAAAAATAAAAGGTGAAATCTGTGAAAATTTGATATAGAATTAAGTTTCATTATATGTGTTAAAATAATAACAAGACATCGTATGTTATAATATCGATATGCTGTTTCTATGTTTTGAAATTAATTTTTGAATACTAATTAATCTCTTCAATATATTCATTAAGCTGCATTAAAAAAATTGATTTTTCGAAATTCGAAAAACCTGTAACATGTATGACAGCTAAATTTTATTATTTTGTTCGTAATATTACCAAACCAAAATAAGTAAGTAATTAAGAATGTCAAGTTTTGCGGAAAATGTAAATTCAATAAAGGAAAAATATCTTTGGTTCCATTTTAAGCCAAAAATTACGCAACAGCTAAAATAATTATTTTATAGACTAGACTTTACATATACAATAATTTAACAAAATCTTTTCTTTTTCACACCAAGACATTTCGAACTACGAAAAAAAAATGTGTGCCCTAACATTTTACTCATTCACATATCTGCAGTGTTACATAATGCGCACTAAACAATAATTGACCATTTTCCAGATAGAAGTATATAAATGCCACAATTAATTTCTGTCAATGACATTGTCCTACACTTTTTTTGCAAATTACTGTGTTAAGGGATGCATTATATACTTTCGGAATTTTTCCAGCATGCCATGTTTTCAAAAAAAGGATGGTTTCATCCATCATTTTGTGTTTTTTGCAATATCTCAAGTTTTGTTAACAGCAACGGAGAATTTATTTTTGACAAACCGTTGGACATGATACTTTGTATTTGAAAAGAAAATCGTCTGTTGCTACAAAAAGACTCGAAATTTACTCCAAAAACCTAGAAATAGATCATTTATGTATTTCTTTAAGCATTAAGCATTTATATTATATGTAATCATTGTCTGGAATTGTATATGTCAAAATTGTGTTGAAACGCATACTTTACTCACTTTTTTGCATAATTTAACTTCCTTCTGCTTGAAATTATGAAAAAAATATCTTTTGTCTCATAAAGTGAAGTGCAATTACAATTATGTAATATATTCTCGCCCTCTAGATCAAGTTCCATATGAGACTTATCAAAAAATATAATTTTGGCGATCAATGGAATAATAGTACATTATGTAACAAGGGCGCAATACCATCGCTTCGCTCGTGCGACATACTTCGCACTCGACGGAGTTCCATATTTCGTCCGCGTTCCAAACGATATTATTGAATACGATGGGCGATTACGATTGATTACGATACGAATATTTAACTGTCGGGTGCAAAATCGAGTTCTACCTCCGGAATGTTAAATCTGACTTTTTGCAATACCATGCATCAAATAATGATCCATTTCCTTAGACTATAATTTTAATAAGCCAGTCCCAATGCATTACTTTACATTAACACAAGAATTATTATTTCAATTTTTTATAATGTCGGAGGTTTTCAAAATATTTGACCGTTCCAGCACTTTTTGCCATGACTATATAGTAGAAATAGGTTTCATGATTTGCAGACTGATGTAAACATCTGACACTGGCTATGTTTTGTTTCAATTACGTCATTACAGAGGTTTTAAATATTCTCACATTATAATAAAATGATACTTTACAAAATATTGCGTTATAAACATTGCATTTCTCAAAGAGCTAAATTGTGTTTGTATACATATATTTACTACAATGCCATTTAATTATAAATTTAAATTCTCAGTTACAACTGTCAAGAGGTTCGTACGGTATTACAAATAATTCTTAAACAATTCCATAAAAACTATTAGAAATTATTCACGTTGAAAATGAATGGGTTGTTACTATTACTTTTTGGAGTCGGGTCATGTTTCGCTGGTATGTAGATAATTAATTGTGTTAATATTTTTTAACGTTAATCATTACTTTTGTATGCGGCAAGTTATGTTGAAACTACCGTAAATTGATTTAATTTAAACCATATTTTCGATTTGTGAATAGTGCTTTGCGCTCACTTTAATAAACGCTTTTTATTTTGCGCATTTCATCAAATGTATAGAAATATGCGGCGTGTGATGTATTAGTAACATGATATTAATTTTGAATTCAAATCCATTTTTACATTATTGTGTATTTTCTACAAGAAATGCTTTTCCGTGCATACATTCACATCAGATACTTCGAATAACTACTTATAATTTGTACGTATTAAAAGCAGTTCTTAGCATCTGATAACGATATATATTGTTTTTCAGAGCTGCTTATGGATTGTGAGCCTCTTTGCGAAAAAATTGGTGAGTTTTTTTTTTGTTCTTATGATTGATATCAATTCTTCCTTTAAAAATCAGGCATTTGGATACCAGCTTTAATAATAATGAAACTTATATCATTCTCGAATGTGGTAGGGAAATATATTAAAGAAAAATCTCAAGTACTGATAGGGTCAATATAAGTTAATCGTAAATCGTCTGTAAGAATCGAAATTACATTCCGTCTCTTATGCGTAATACAATTAACTTAAAAATATAATCTACACATTTTTTTAAAGATAACTATTAGTAGAATTTAAACATAAACAAAGAAGTAATGATAATAAACATTTGTAAATTGAATTTATTCGTGGCTCATAATTTCAATAATTGTATGACAAAAACGGTGAATTGAAATACTCCTACTTTTTTATTGGAATCATTTTACGATCGTGACATGTCTTTAAATAAATTAATGATTCTTTGAAACAAATTTGTTTTGTTTTGTTGATATAATTGTTTCACGGTGTACTAATTAACAGAGTTTTTGTGTCACTTTATTTGACGGATGTACGTAAAACTTATTTCGGAATTTAACACATTAGATCAAAATTTTAAATGCAAAATTTTAATTTTCTTTAATTATGTAATTATTGATTTCATTGTAATTCATTTATTTATGATTTAAATTTATTTAAAATTTTGATTTACTATGTTCAATTCCGAAATAAGTTTTACGTACATACGTCAAATAAAGTGACACACAAACTCTGTTAATTAATATGTATCTAAAAAATTTGCAATAAATATCACAATCTTTATTTTATGTTCCAAAAGAATTGACAAAATTATTTTTAAAGGACTCCAATTAGTAAAAAGTTATCAGAGATAAATGATTACATTTACAACACAGTTAACACTTTCTTGAATAACAAATATTAAAAACAATGAAAACTCATTGATTTACATCTAATATGGTTATTTTTTAAAGATTTTCTTAGACATAAGTAAGTCGAATTTAGAAAGGTTAGTCCTGGTTAAAAAATGTGCCTTTCTCAGGATGAATAAAAAAATTCCGTTTAAATAGCAATGTATTCAGTTCGCGTTGATAAAAATACAAATATTTTCCTTTCTGCTTTTAATATAAAGAAATGTCCTTTCTACCTAGTGTCTTCTCATATTGTCAATCTGAAAATAAATTAAAATATTTCTCTTTCAATTATCAGAATCTACGAAACAAGGTTGGATATTTCCACCAGACCCACAAAAGATTAGATATAATAGATGCGTGAAAAACTGCAGGATTGCAAGTAAGTAAAATATCTGTTAAACATATAATAAGGAAAATATGTTATAAATTATGGTTCTAATTATTGTTCTATTCGATTGCAGATGATAAAATAGCGGTGTGTTGTAATGAATGCATAGTGAATTGTAAGTAAATTATTAATACTCAGTATTTTCTAAATATCTAAAGGTGGTATTTCTGGTGGTTCTTCTGAAACGAACAAAATTTAAATGGGAAAAATATGGATTAACATGAGAAAGCTTATAAAACGTAGTGAGATTAATTTTATTTTGTTCCACTATAACTTATTGAAGTAATTAATAGTGACTTAAAATATTTTTAACTTCTCCACAAATGTGCAAATAATAACAAAATGCTGGATTATAACTATGAACGAGTTTAAAAAATCCCAATTGATTCATTACTTATTATTCCTGGCTATCTACACCTCGAATATTATGTAAAAAATTCGTTCATTGGAAGAATTCATATTAAAGATGAAAAACAAAAACAAAAAGTAAAACAGAGTCAAATAAAAAATTGTTTCATGTTTTCCCGAATTGAAAAGTTAAAAATTTATATCACTCACAAATGTGCATTCTTTTTCCAGAATGAAATTTCTTAGTTTTTGTAGTCTAAGTACACATTTCTGTGCATAATAAATGACAATTATTAGTATTATAAAACGAAATAATGATTGATTTCATTATTAATATTGCATAATAAAATAACTTGTCATTTATAGGTAACGGCTTGCAATATGAATTACCTAAATCTGATGCAGAATGTATGAAATCGTGCAATACTCTAAATCGAGAAGGTAAAGATTGTTATATATTTATGTATAATATGTAAACAACGGAATTCTAGTCGAAGTTTAAATGATCGTCTCTGGTATTTAAATTCATTCAACTTTCTCAACCATTGTAATACCAACTGGTATCCATGTTATTGTAAATGTGAATATCTACTTATCACTGCTTTAGACGTTGAAATAATTTATTTAGTTTTTGTCTCCTGTTGACAAATTAAATATTTTTAGTACACATCAGTATATTGTAAAAGATCGTTCACACTTTCGTTTTTATTATAGAGTATTAATACGTATATCTTGTAGGAATTTAACTGGAAAGTAGATTTGCAACAGGATATTTCATAAAATTTATCTTATTTCATGAAACGTGACTAAATATGCTTCAATATCAATTAAGTAATGTCTATGTCATACCTTTTCTAATCAATTATGCTTTATTTAAGACGAAAAATTGAATTGTGCGGTAAATAAAGAAGAAATAATTATTGTATTCCTCTATTCAATAGAAGTAAAATTGTTACTAATTCTTTTTTGACTTGGTTTCTGTCGTTTAATATAATTTTATTTAAAAATAGATTTGTAAGTTCAATAGGAATTAATTATTAGTATCCATCACTACCATAGCGTAATTTTACGGATATACCACCTCACTAAACAAATTTTAACCCAATGTTTTCAGACGTCTTTTTGCCTCCTGATGTCGAATGTGATAATAAAAATTGTCGGTCAGACGTACTGAGGCCGCCATTATGAAGAAACTGAAAAAAATACGACAAAATCTTAAAAAATAGAAAATGTTTCAAATTGTTGCATTGGTCACAAATGTTTGGATTGTCAGGCTTGTATTTTTTAAGACAAATGGAAAAACTACCAAAATGTTTGCAAGATGGCAGTTTTAGTGCGTCTGACTAATAATTTTTATTATCATATTCGAAATCAGGGCGCAAAAGTACGTCGGAAAACACTGGATTAAAATCTTTTCTGAGTAAGGTAGTTCATCCGAAGGTTTACCCAGTACAGATATAAGAAAGTAAGTTAATAATCGATCTGTCAAGAACGTCAAAAAGAAGCAAAATGCAGTGCACATAAATTTTGTTTTATTTTTTGAATTTTGTAACAATAAACACGTTTGTAAAAATAATTGCGTTCATTACATTTCATTCACTGGTATGATCGATTGCAAATTAAAATCAAGTAGTCCTGATGTCTAATATACGAATAAAACTTAGATCATGTGACTAGAATCACACTATTACCTGGTGGAATCTGCGAACATCTTAAATGATCACTCTTAAAATCTACTTAAAATACAATGGAAAATTTTAATTTGTAATGAATGATTAACGGGTACAGAAAAATGTCTCAAATAGTTACCAGAAAAAGATTAAATATTGAATATTTCAATTAAGATAGCCACAAAAAAGCATGAAACTCACAGCATGGAACAAAAGTTGATATTATTTGTCACGTTGGTGTATTAGGAAACAGAAGAAGACCGGTTGATGTTTTTGAAGGTTCGACCATCATTTCTGGATCTGAGATTCGTTTTTCAGAGGGAAAAGTAGTTTCACTAATTGATTGCAGAACCTATTGTAAAGACAGCGGTAAGTGAAGAAACTGAAATTCGCCATAAAATTTTAAGGACGTTACTTAAATAATACGAAAAGATTATTAATTTAAAATCATATAAAAGTCACTTTATATCCTATTTATATCTCCTTGAATAATAAAGTTAAATTTTATGTACAGATTTTAGCAAGTTAGAGTTATCAGCAATAGGTTATGCTGGATCTGAAGAATACTCAGAATGTGTAAAGATCTGTGAAAAAGGCAGTAAGCATCGATTTTAATGAAATAATTTTAAACAATTTAAAAAAAATGTTTAAATATAAAAGTAATAATTAACAATGAATCAAATATTTTTATTTCTTCAGATGATGATTATAAATATTGCTGTAGTCAATGTAACGTCGCTGATTGTAAGTAATATCTCCGACATTTATTTTAAGCTAATCATGGCAATGACTTGAAACTAAGAGTTGTTGCATCCATGCGTAATAAGTGTTTAATATAAATTTGTTATACTAGTACATATTACGTTTAGGAGATATGTATTAAAAGTATTGAAATCTCTTTAGGTGCAACATCAAGAATTGATCTTCCTATATATAAATTAAACTGCATAAATGAATGCACTGGCACATGTAAGTAAACTATGATAACTTTTGTATTAACACGATTGTAGTGCATAATACTTTTACCTTCAAACTGACTCGATATTTTCATAATTAAAATAAATAAATACTCCACAGATTTTGCACCTAGTAAGCAACCAGAAGTTATAACGAATGACCATTCTGGACGATAAGTGAAATTAATGTAAACGGACAAGATATATTTGACATTAGGACGATTTCGAAAATTGTATATAGTTATAAGTTTTTGTCTACTACAATTTTAATCAGTTTTGTCAATAAATTTGTTTATCTGTCATATCAAAAATTTCTTTTTTATTCTCCATGAACTCATCCCATCAGATTGCGAGTCCATTTAGCCCAAAAAAGAAATAAATCCTCATTTCTCGTGAAACAATGTTTCTCACCAAATACTGTCGTATGTTTCGCGTTCTATTTTTTAGTTTCTGGTGCAGTATAATCTGCTAACATGTTGATTCCCGATCTTTCTTGGTATCGATTTTCCATATCACATATTTTCATAGAATCGAAATTTTTGTTTAATTAATCTCAAGTTGCACTAATTACTTTCTTAGTCTCACTACTTTCGTAAAAACAGTGGAGCTGAAATAAAAAACAAGGAGAATGATTCCATGTAGACTGAATAGGGAATCAATGATCCTAGGAAAATGAGATGTCCACAAGATGGGTGATTACTATTGGATAGTAAACAAGGAATCGGATCAGGAAGGGAATGGATCAATGGATTTATGAATGAAGCTAATATAAATCTTTGATAATATTTAGTGCTTAATGCTTACTTACCAAGTAGATAATGTTGAGGTAGAAAAATAGTAAACTTTATTGTAAGAACGCATTCTATATTTGACTTCGTTCAGATAAATAAAATTTACAGTATAAGACTAACCAGTATTAGAACCGTCTATTCCAGTAACTTCCAAATAAACGGTTATGAAAATTTCACTATTTACGTTTGTTTTAAACTACTGAATACAACTATAATTTCTAATTTGGTTCACAACCTGAATGAGTAATTTTTATCAAAATCCGAATACCAAGGCAGAAAAATAATTTTCATTTTATATGATTTCAGAGTATCGTTATGAAATGAAATGGATCTGAAGCTTCCATATTACATTTCGTAAATTAGATTTACTAATAATGTTGGAGGTCTATCACTTGTTAATAAGTAAAATTCGAATGATTGCGATTTACAGAGAAAAGCTGTAAATATCTGATTAAAATTGAAAATATTATAAAATATTCTGTTCAGTTTCCTACGTAATAGCAAACAATGATCTCCCTCTTAACGTTTCCATTGGGTACAGTAGAGAGCGAAGGTGGCCTTGTCGACAACGTGTACCGGCAACTAAATAGCCACGTGGTTCATTCAATACATCTCCAACTACTACTACCAGTACTAACGTAATTATATCCAGTTAGAAGGCTACCGTTTAGTCATACATATGACAACTGATATTTATCTGAGTTCTTTTTCATTTCTATAATTAACAAGGTTATTATTATAACAACGTAAGCACTGTTATCATCCATCTCGTGAGGAAAAACACTCAGACCGGTCTGATCAGGAGGATTCCCGAGTCTCAACTATAGGATATATTTGAACGAAATTTTGAGCCTACTTCCATTCTCCATAGTGCCTGTAATAAAAACTAGTTCAGAAAGATCTTATAATGTATTCTACAAGAGGTCAGATTCGTTAAATTATGAGGTTTTTCTGAGCTGGAAGTCGTAATGATTTCATAATGATATCATGTTCACAAAACCCTCATAATTTGACGCATGTGACCTCTTGTAGACCACATTATGGGATCATTCTGAACGATCTTTTTATTCTGCCAACTGGGTAGAATGTGGAGATGGTGAAATAGAATGAACCTCTAGAAGTTAGTCTCCACGTAAACGACCCATATAGGATTTTTGCATTTAGTGCTTCAAAGAAGAATAAATGGATGTATAAAAATTCCGTTTTGAGAAAAATATTAGTAGTTATTGAAACCTTTTTAAAAATCGTGCTTTCTTACGATAATTTTATACATTTCGTAGGAGCTCAGAAAAAATGTCAAAACAAACCGATGGGAATTTTGGGGAAAAAACTTGTAAATTGAAACAAAGAATCTGCACCTAAAATTATTATTTCTCTGTATTTTGAAAATTTATGATAATTACATTGTTTATTATTGAATTTCTTGCTCTGCCAGTACGCTGGTAATAGTTCTACCTTGGAACTTAATACATAGCAGTGGAGGGAACGATCCCTTTCTAATGATATGAAATAGAATATTTTGAATATTCATCTTTGTAAAATCCTGAAAACATTCAACTAAGTACTGTAAAGGGCTGGTAATGGACGTCAGACGCTATCGTGATCTGTAGTCAAATTTTTCCACGATTTTGTTGTTTAAATTTAAAGAATATCTCTTTCAGAAAATTGTATAGATATTGATAAAACCATGCGGACAATATTATATAATAAGACTTTGATCAGGCGAATAAACGAATTATGATCAGGATTAAGTATTAAATGATTCCAAAATTTCATGAAGTGATCATGCTCTACAATAATAGTGGAAATTGAAAAGTAGTAAACTATTATTTAAAATTCTTTGAAGATGCTTTTTTATGACATGCCATGACATAATGTGTATTCCTAACATTGTGAAGACCCAATAATGAATCTTTAACCTTTAAGAATTTTTAGTTTGTTTAGTCAGAATTTCTTTACAAATAAGTTAAATACAAAAAAAATCTACACAACATTTATAGATAGTCTTATATATAAAAATCATAGATCGAAAGGTTTTTCCTACGTTTGTAGCAGCTGATTTATGAATGAAAATTGCGCGAATGAGGTTTAGAATTTAGTTTAGACGACTTTACTAGTCGATTCAATGCTTTATAATGTTCTGACCACACGAAATAAACAACATAATTTTTGGTAATAATCGTTATTTATATAGCGGATGTCCGCCAAATTTCAAAGCAGAAGCAAGTTATTAGGAAAACATGACATGAAATTTTCTTGGAGAATACTTCATTTGAAACGTAGATCAAAATCAAGTGAAAATAAAAAATTGATATTTTATTAAGACACAGTATATAACTGCAGTTCTGCAAGATTATTTCGAATATCTTATATTTTTATACCTATATATGTTCATTTTATCGTGTCACTTTGAGAAATAACTCCAGAGTTCTTCGCTCATACCGCCTTGAATTTTGCACAGTATACAAATGCAATAGTCCATATTGTCAAATAGGTCAAGCGAATAGTAAAGTTTGTAACCAAAGGACTTTCCATATCTATATTCATTTTCAAAAAATTTGTAATTGCAAATTTCCCTTCATAGGTCCTAATGAAATTTTGTTTCATCAGATTTGGAGTAATTGGAATTGAAGAATCCTATATTTAACATGTAAAGCAATTTACATCGATATTCATCATGCATTGCATACCCGAATTTACTAGTGTTGAAAATAATGTCAACTTTTTTTGGAAAATGCCAAAACAGGCGTTATTGGAAATCATTATTGCTAATCAAGACAGAAAATATACATACTGCAGAAATGGTTTATACTAATTCCTATAAATTATTTACAACGAAAAAAGAAGTCGCACATCCCCTCACAACACCCTATTTTTTAATTATCACCATTAGTATTGCGATATTTCATGAAATAATGGAAACAATTTGTTATAAAAGCAATTTACAAATAAGTTTTATTAGAGAGAAATGTATATTTTCCTATACTGAACATTATTCCACAAATTGTAAGCATAGTAGCACGACTTAGTAAAATAACCATACATAATACTACCAACAAGTCGTTTTGCGTAGTAGAAAGAATTAAAACTCCTGTATAATTGCAATTTTTCTTTTCCAATCTTAACCCGCAAACGTTTATGAAATAATTTAGATGCGAGTAATAACATTTTAATTCGTTAAATTTTGAAATATTTTCTATTATTTCTACTCTAATATTCCATTAATAGTTATTTATTATACCTGAAATCAATTAACAAAATAAGTTATATTTTTTTATGTGTGTTTTTCTTTTGTGAATTGCCGTATGGATTCGTTGTTTCAGAATTTTATATTCTGTGTCATGGTAATATGTTCAAATTTTGGTGCGATGTGCTAAAATGAAAGCTACAGTCTGACTCTAAAACTCGAAATAATAAAAAATTTGTTACAGTTAGTTCCCCGCACCTACTAATCAATTATTTAATATTTGCAATTGTGTGTGTGAACACGTCGGCAAATAAACAAATTATCAGTGTAGTGTTAGTAAGAAAATTTTTAATTACCAATAAATTATAAAAATTGTTGGGTGAATGGTATTAAGATTATTTTTTGCTTATACAATGAGAAAATTTTCCTAGGAAAAATTACCAGTCAGCGTTTTTTTTCCCGTGTGAAAAAACCATATATTGAAAACATATATTACAAAATATATTGTATATATGGTATATATATATAGCGACGAAAACATATACATGACAGTAATACAAGATAAGAAATATATAAAAAAATATATTGTAATGATATATTATAAATATATGTAGAATATATGTTTACTTTCGATGATCAGCAGGATATGCTGCAATAATATATCATACTTATATGTGTTACTATATATTTTCGATATATTTCGCCATATATTTTAAAATATATTTTTACAATATATGGTTTTTCCATGGAGGTGATTATGAACGTTATGAATAATAATATAAGAGTTCGTAAAATTCGGGTAGGGAGGGCGAAAACATATACATGACAGTAATACAAGATAAGAAATATATATAAAAAAATATATTGTAATGATATATTATAAATATATGTAGAATATATGTTTACTTTCGATGATCAGCAGGATATGCTGCAATAATATATCATACTTATATGTGTTACTATATATTTTCGATATATTTCGCCATATATTTTAAAATATATTTTTACAATATATGGTTTTTCCATGGAGGTGATTATGAACGTTATGAAGAATAATATAAGAGTTCGTAAAATTCGGGTAGGGAGGGCGGTATTACGGGTCGTTGAGTTCAAAACTAAGGTCAAATTTTTCGAATTCAAATCTACCCCCTTCTACCCCTAATATTCATTAAGGGGAGGCACTACCTTCAAACTCGGCTCTATGAAATAAACCTTTAAAAAATTTGGCAACATTATTTCTTTAGTAATTTTTAACGTGGAATTCAGTGGTGTTAAAAAATGCAAAAAATTTTGTTGACCTTTAAAAAAATTGTATTGTTCCGTACAAAAATTTTTTTTTCGAAAAAATCGGAATTTTTTATAATCCATACGAGAGATTGTAGAATTGAAATGGCCTGTGTAGAAAGCAATTAGTCGAAATTTGATCCAAATTGGCCGAAAGAGAATGATCCGGAAAGTTTTTTTAAATGTGGTTTTTTACGATACTGGCGGTCATGCGATTTTCGAAGTTTTGAAAATGATAATTTTCATCTCACTCCTTGTTTCCATAGTGAATTTGAAGTAGCAGCCAACATTCAAAATAATTAAAAATCACACATTTCTTATGAAACTACAATGTTTATTTAAATTATAGTATATGTACAATTATTATAATTACATTGAATCCATGAAATAATTAATAAGTTTATATATGTCAATAATGTTTATGACAATAATTCCGAATCACATAAGTATAAACATGCGATATACGATTTTGATTGTATAATTTCTTTGACCACGGCTTTCATCTGTACACATGAACTGCTCACTGCTGCCAGCGTGTTGTTCTTATTTCTTAAAGAAATTAAATGATTTATTTTTCTGCTTGGAATGAATGGTTCATTTTTTAAACTAAAATAGTTTCCAATCAAATATGTTTTGGCAATGTCATTAGACTTTATTCCTACAAATGTATGTATCTCAAAAACGTTACCATCTTTCAAAAGTATATTATAATTTACCCGCTTCTTTTCTTTGTTATAAGATTTGCTTGTAAATACTTCTTCATTTATTATACAACGTTTGAATTTAAAAACTGTTGTATTTTTATCGATCGCAACGTTTAACCTCCGTAATGCTAAATATTGATCTATTGGTAATTCAGAAAGCACGATTGGAACACCTAATACACCAATATTTCCAAAATGTAGACTCGCTACTGGTTTTCTTTTCTTATTTAATAGATCATCTAAATATGTTTTTTTATCGTGATCTAAATCTTTAGCGCATGTTGTATATAATCTATCGATTGCACATTTCAATCTAAATGAATCGCAAATTTGTATTGCAACACCATTTGAACTCTTAACATAGTTTTTTATTATTTGGTTGAAATTTTCAAACGGAAAAGCACTATGGGTCCACAGAGGACCCCAATTTTCAACACTCGTTGCTAAGTGAGCTAAGAGATGTACGTTAAAACTAACATGTTCTTTTCCGTATAGGTTTTCAACACCTATAATAAAATCAAACAAACATTGTCTAGCATAAGTAATTTCTGATTTCAAAATTGATTTTTTTACTAAAATTGAAATACCATCAACCAATAATGCCCAATGATCTACGTATTTATTCGGTAAGTAAATTTTAAATATGGGTAGACTGTACACCAACAGAAAAGCTATCCATTCGTGAGCTTTTAAATGAGTTCTGTCTTTCATTGGCCTAGGTGTTCGTGAAAATTGTGAAGTTGGATAAAATGAAAGTAGCATCGAGTCTATTTTATCAATTATATGTCCAAAATAATAAGTTTCTTTACAATTTTTAGAATCGAACCACAATCCGGCAAATTGTCGACAAACTCCAAGTCCAACGCAATGCATCCATTCTGCGTCAATATTGTTGACTATGTCGAAACCTGGAATGTCGCATAAAACTGATCGGAGTTTAATTCCTTTTCTCATTTCTTTATTTAACTCTTTAGCATGTTTCAAGGTTTCATCATGTGTTCGTAAACCCTTACCAAAAGCATTTCCGTTAACAATTGGATATACTCGCGCATAGCCTTTACCTTTATTAATTCGTATTCCAGGGTGAAGACATAAACCGCATCCATATTTACCATTAAATTGCATTGAACATCTGACGAGCGGACGAGCGACAGAATCACAAATACCCATTAAAATAAGAACACGTTTTTTGTACACGCGGCCGTTGTATGTATAAGTAAAACCGTTCTTGAATAATTTATTTACTTCATAGCAGAATGGTTTTAAATAACCGTTCATATGTTTTGGTTTACCCGTTCCAAACCATATGCTGGAGAGTATTATTGTATTTCGTCGTTGCACTGGATGAAGTTCATTAATAGTACACAGTACAGGATATGCTGAACTATTTGAGTTAGCAAATATTGGGGCACCATCGACTGAAAAATTTATTGTTATTAAGTTATCATCGTTCTTAACAATTTGTTTGTACATTTTTCCATCGTATATATCTTCAATGCTATAATTACATATTTTTTTGCGATTTTTCGAATGTAAATTATGAGCGTTTGTCTCAAAAATTTCACGAAGTTGATCTTCTAGAGGCAAGTATAAAAAAGAACCCTCTTTCAATTTATGATCTATTTTCAAAAAGCAGTTCTTGCATTTATCAATACTATCACGTGAAGATCCAAGATAATTTCCACAATTAATGCAGATATAATGAGTACTGACATTTTGCGAATATGAGTGTAAAATTTTTTTCCAGTAATATTTGCTTGCATTCTGTGAATGTGTTGTTATATTTAATAATTTTAATATATCTAGAGCCACGGTGTACGTTATATTACGTCGCCACATTATCGCCATGACAAGTAAATTATTGACCAATTGGTTTTTAGGTATTTTCTGACAGATTCTATTCATTTCATGTATTTGCGAGCTATTTGTACTGCTATTTACATTAATATTGGAAGTATTATTATCTTCATTTTCATAAAACATTACTTCGTCGAAGTCTGTATTACGAGGCGCATTAATCTCTTCATTTTTATTAGAATGGTGAACACTATCTAATGTTTCTTCATGACTAATTTGCAGTGCTCTTTTTTTGCTTTCATGCTGAAAACTCTCAGAATGTGCAAAATTGATTTTCATTGACTCGACCATGCTTTCAAGGCGTATCCAGTTAGGCGATAAAGATATCGATGCGAATCTCTGTCCAATATTTCGTCTAAATATATAAATTGATCTATTATTTTAGTTACTATAATACAAAATGCAATTTTAAGGCTTGGCGAAAAATTTGTAAAAATATATTTTTTGTTACAATTATAATTTTACTTTAATATTATTTATTCAAAATTTTAATCTTACTAGGGTTATTGCCAACATTTTTTGCAAGTGCCACGGGAAAAAACATTACTGTGTGATCATGCAACATTTTATAAAAATAATTATTTATCTCGTACAGTATTTGGTCGTCGTGCCACCTTATACAGCACGTCGTGAAATGCCGACTAATTAAAATGAATAAATAAAAAATGAATAATAAAGAAAAGAATCATTTAAATGAAAATTTCTTTTTTTTCTAATTGTTTCCTTTTCGAAAGGGTGGATTCTCGTCATAAATACTGGAGCCCAAAAATCTAACTTAGTATACCTCAGGAGCCCACAAATCGAACTTAGTATACCTTAAGGGTCCAAAACTAAGAAGGCGATATTAGATTGAAAAGAACGGACATCTTTCGATTTTTTTTTGTAAACTTTTTTACGTTTGATTTTCGCCCATAAGGGATGAAGTCCGAAGATATGACGTATACCTTAAGAGCCCAAAAACTGTTTCTCGTGATCATAACCAAAAAGTAATTCAAGTCTATTACATTTTTTTTCATATTACCACGGTATATTTATTATTGCACATAATATTTATTATAATATTATTCAATGGTTATGTACGGGCATTCATGACAATGCGAAATGTCTAATGTGACGAATAATAATGGTTCACGGTTATGAATAATTCGGCGCTATTTCGCATAATGACACTGAATTTTTTCCCCTGGATCACAAAAATGTCAGTCGTTAAAAAATTAAAAGTTTGAAACAAATTTCAACGAACGTCAGTAAAAATTGTGCCTTCGTATGGTTTTTTAAATAATGTATTATAAGGATTGGTTTAAAAATTTATGTTTTTAAGTAGAAAAATTAGAAACACTTACTGTGAAACTATTGATTTCGCTTGCCAGTATCTTGTTATTCTAGCCGGAATAGTTTTGAAATTTCCTAATGCAATGTATTTTTTGTAGGGGCCTCGTTTATTTTTCGTTATATTTGTGAGGGCTGATTTTTTACAAGTTGGCTCTAGGCGTTTATTTCTTGGCATGATCTTAAATTTTAAATAATTTGCCGATTCTGATAATCAGATTTCAAAGTAAAAACGTCTATTTTGAAAGAACACTGTGAAGTTTGACATATGTGACAAATGATTGTCGCGCATTCAGTTTGAGTGCCAAAGATTTCTGTCATTCTTTACAAATTAATATACACATGGCTGCGAGCAAGCAATTATTTGCGTTAGTAAAATGGATTGGTGGTACGTACAATGATACGTATACACCAAACATTCCTGTTGAGTGGATCAAAGATTTTAAGGCGGATGAATTCGATCCCGAAACTGAAGATCCCGATTTTTCATACATCATCGAATGGCAAGAACCGAAGAAAAAGGGCAAAAAAGAGTGCGTCTGGAAATGCTACGATGCTAAAGTCATTGCAGTATCGTGTAAGTATTTATTAGAACATATTTACATTTATACAAATTGATTAATTTTAAATTAAGAGACAAGCTTTGTTTGCTGCAAGCCCATAAGCTCACGAAGTCTGGGATGGGAAAGCAGAAAAATCTAATTGTAATTATCAATTTAGTTAAGTAATATATTTCTTAGCCAACAGAAAAGTACTGGGACAGTTAATAAAGGAGCTAAATGGCAAAATTTCTCCGTTACGCCCAAATAGACACACTGAAGCGAAAATACCCAATGTTGGTCCATTTAAAACAAGTTATCACCGAAACCTCGAGAAAGAATTTTTTGCTTCATACAAGGTATATTTATTCTTTTAGAAAAATATGATTTCCAATAAAAGTATGTAAAACAATATTGAGGTTAGCGAAAAATTTCTATGCTCAAAATTTGATAAAAATTTAAATGCAGGTAATATTTTTAATAACTTGTAAATGTTATTTTCCATATTATCAATTACAAAAAATAAAGTTAATTTTTTATAGGTTCAAAAGAAATCAAATATTTTTAATTTTGGATATATTCGAAAAAGTGGAATTTTAATATAAGATCAAATAAGAAATAAATTAATTCAGATGATGTCTTTACTTTTTCTTTTACATAATTTTAAATTTCCATTTCTTAAAGTAAAAATTACTGAAAATAGGTCGGTTCTGTATTTTTTCTGAAATACGGTGTATCGCTCAGCAATAAGGAATATGATTAAAATTCATGTAATAATCTTAATTTTATATTAAAATAAATGTTAATTAATATTTCAAATAAATGTTGAATATGAATATACAATTTTTTTGTATTTTAAGGTCTGAAAAACAATTTTTTGTGCATCTATTAAAAAAGTTATATTTTCCAGGCAAACGGAACCACAAAGAAAAAGGTGAACATTATATTTAATTTATTGAAGCAATTATTTCATAGTAAAATGTCTTAAGACATTAACATTTTTTATAGTCCCGAAAGAATGGAATTTGAATACAAACCTAAAAGTAAAAATAGATTAAGATTTCATTTTATTGTTACTTAGATATTTAAGAATTTTCAGTTTTGTGTGCGTGTGTGTTTCTGAAGTGAAAATAACTTCATTTCCTCCCTCATGTTATTTCCGACCTCGCATTGGGTCGGCAAACTAATTATTAATAACTAACTATCTATTAGTTATATTTTTTCTATTTATTTCTTTGTTATGTTTTCTGCATGTTTTACAAAAGTTATATTTTTTAGAAAATAGTGCGCGAAAAGCAGAAGGAAAACGCTGATGGAGGCAGTGGAGATGATGATTGTGATGTTACACTATTAAAGAAACCACCGGTAATTTTTTTTGATAAAAAGGCTCCGAATTTTCTTACTTTTCCGCTTGATGCTGCATGTTGAAGGTCCCACTAAAATTTCAAACCAATCGGTCATGTCGTTTTTGACATATCGTGGATATGTGAGAAAAACAATTCTGAGAAAAACGCATTTAAAAGTTCAAATACAATTTAAATTACATGCAAATTTGACTCATCGGCTAGTCCACTGCCTGTTTTAACTTTCCAATGACTTGGAATATCTCGTTAATAATATCACAAATGATAAACGTATGTTTTGTTTTTTTTTTGCGAAGCAAACAATATAACGAGACAATTTTTATTAAGACCTAGTTTTATGTAATATTTGAGAATTCTCAAACCTGATCACACATGTAGGGAAATAAGTTTTGATGATAAATAATGTCGAATTGTAACCAAATAAAATAAAATAAGAGTTTGTAAATTTAAAGGCTACCTCAAAACAGCTCCGAAATTTTAAGGGGTTAGTCATAGGGGCATGAAGTATAAATTCTGAAGATTTTTAAAATTTTGAATGTTAGTATTTAAAGAAGGAATTACATTTCCATTGAAATAGCGCATTTTATATAATAAAATATGTTGTTTGAACAATTTTCAGTTTCTTTTAAAAATTCCAGGTAACTTTTATTTTATAACATAGTTAAACTGTGTAATATTTCAATTTTAGTAAAGTCGGGTGAAAATATTTAGTTTTTTAAAAACTTTTATCGTCAGTTTTCAAAGATATTAGCAATTATATATTTCAGTAATGCGATTTCCATCAGAAATGCGATCCATAAAGCTTATGTTAAAGGGAGCTGGTTTCAATAACTTTATTTAACAAAATTAGTCCAAAGACCCCTCCTCAAATTTCACCATTGCAAAGATTACTACTTCAAGTATAAATATAAAATTTGTGAAAACTGTCGCATTTCATTTCCGCAGAAAATTCAGAAAATTTCCGGCCCAGGAATAAATAGAAATTGTGGCACAACATCAAATATGACTACTAAAACCGCGGATGAAAGTCTTAGTCAGATCGACGATACTGTCATAAGTGACCATGATGACGAGAAGGAAAACCGTATATCGAATAAACAATTACACAAAGGTATACTTATCTTAAAAAGTAACGCACTTGTTATTTAATCGTTGTAATTTTTTCGTACAATTTTAGAAAATCAGGAAATAAAACATGTTATGACACAAATATACGACGAATTAAAGAAAATTAAGGCAAATCAAACTAATCTAAATCCTCAATTTAAGGGCCCTCGAGCACATATCTATAGTCACTTATATATATATAGTAAACGGGGAATTCGCCCGTCTCCTTTGCGACGAACTTATGAAAAAACGACAGCACCTATGCGGCTTAAAAAATTACATAATATTCTTTGAAATGCCCTTGGCGCGGGGAAGCGAGCTGAGATGCCTCCATAAACTAGAACATTTATAAAAAATAATTAAAAATTACCCTTTCAGAAGCTGTCAAAACACATAACCTCATAACCTTAGTATCATAAGAATGCAACAGTAGGCATCGTTCGATGTTGTAATATGAACTTTAATCAAATATTCTTTTACTTATTGTGTAAGAATGAATCAGCACGCGTAAATGTCGTTTTATTTAGTTTATATTTTATACTTTATCTCGTTTTACAATAATTAACAATGAAATAATTTATTACAAACTATTTCATTTGCAGCGCTATTTTTTCTTCACATGATCGCGGTTTATGCCCAGACCAATAAATTTTACGCCGATTAACAGGCTTTCTCTTTGGCTTCATTATTATTAACGCATATTAAATTATGCATAAACACACACTATACTTTGCAGTTATAGATTTAACATAAGAGGTTACAAATGTCAGCGTTTTTGCATACGCTCGCCACGACTATGAGGTTAAATATCGAAGATGACATATATGTACCTGTCAGCTCGTGGAAAGGTAAATTTTGAATTTTTTTTTTTAATGTTCTTGTTTACGGATGCATCTAAGCTCGCTTCCCCGCGCAAAGGACATTTCAAAGAATGTCATGTAATTTTTTCAGCGTCATAGGTGCTGTCGTTTTTTCACAAGTTCGTCGCAAAGGAGACGGGCGAATTCCTCGTTTACTATATATATAAAAGTGACTATAGATATGTGCTCGAGGGCCCTTAATGCCAGCAGTAATGAAAAGGTAGGTTATCATCGTAATTTTTAATATAAAGATATATAATTATAAATTATTCATTGCGTTGGTAATTCAGTGCCGAATGAAGCGATTGCCCTTGGCCACATATTACTGAATGTAGGTGGTCTGTTTCATATTCCTAGCAATCTAAAAATACAATAACATTTGTACTTTATAACTTATACATAAATTTGTATATTATGTTGTTTATTTTACCTATATTTCTTGATAGGGTAACTCACGAACAAATCGACATGATTTTTTTAAAATGTGGGTTTCGACATTAACTAGAGTTTATTAAATTTTGAAATGACCAATCGCGTAGAAAAAATTTATACCCGTAGAAGGTGGTAAAATTACCCATCTAAGATGCTGTTATGAATTTAATTTAAAACGTTTTTTAAAAACTACTGAATCTCAAATATCGTCGACGTACCGACCCTCAAATGACGTACCCATGGCCTAACCTTAAATAACAAACCCATACCTACCCCAATATCCCAAATAAAATAGCCAGACCTGACCTCAAATATTGTTCGACACATGTACGAGGATATTTTATATTTGATTAATTTAAATTTAATTTAAATTTGGTTAGAAACACGTATCATGTCATAAGGTTTTGTGAAAAGTAATGTGATGATTGGCCAGCCTTGTTATACTACATATATTTAAATTCATTACTTTTGGTTAAACGAAACTTAACATTTAATGAATCCAATTTGTTCAACAAAACAGTTAAATTATCTTTTAACAAATTATATAATTTTAATAAATAATAAAGTTACATATATTAGTATAATCGAGATATTTTCGGTGTAAATGTAGCATCGGCAAAGTCCCTAATTACTTTGAACTTTTTCAAACACAAGCTTAAAAATGCTCTTTCGTTATAACTCGTAAATTAAAGATCTAGCATGATTTTGAAATTTTCTTTTACTCCACCTTGTTATGAAGTACTTCATACCTATTATCTATCAATTTTGGACGCCCCAAAAATCCACTATCTGATTTGTTATGTCTGCCCAGGGAAAATGGTCAATCTCAGAAGAAATTTTGGCGTAACATGTAGTAACTTTCCTGTGACAAATTTTGATACTATAAACACGTTTGCTGTCAGGAAAGGATGAAAGTTTTGAAAATGACATTTCCAACTAACCCCTAGTTTTTTATTTACTTTATAATTGTTTTCTGTTACGCTATAATGAAGTATTTGTTCAATCTAAAAAATCAATGTAGATAGAAAACTGGCTGATTTTGGCACGATTAGTTTGTCTGTGATTGGGTATAGATGTGTTTTTTTCACGCCACACTATTTTGTACAGGTAGAAATTGGACACCCTGGAAGTAAGGTATTTGTGCCTATACAGTGCTGGAAAGTGGCACAATTGCAGCAAACATACCAGAGGATGGGCATTTGTCTCATTAAATCTATCTTTACACGTACAATATTATTGCAAAGCAATTTAAGAGGAATGCGAAGTAAAATTAATAAAGCTGCTCCCATCCGTCCTGGTTTGGACACAATTAAAATGGCTGCCATTGAGGGTGAAACATTATATTTTCAAAATATTTAAATTTTATCATTAATTTAAATAATTTAATGTTTCAATATTCTATTTATCATTTTTAGAAGCTGTACAAGAAAAATTTCCAGATTTTAAAAAGGGAATATTTGGGGCAGCTATTAATAACATGCTGAATGATATTCGCCGAAAAAACAAAAATGGAGAAGCAGAAAATGGAGCAAAAGAAAATGGCGGAGAAGAAAATGGGGAGAAAGAGAATGGAGAAGAAGAAAGCGGAGAAGAAGAAAGTGGAGAAGAAGAAAGTCAAAAAGAAGAAAATGGAGAAGAAGAAAATAATCAATTTGATAGTAACTGAGGTAACGTTTAAATTGAGGCGTTGGAGTGCAATAACTGCCAAGTCCCAAAAATTCAAAAATCGAGATAAACAAAAATTTGCAATCTTTTATATATTTTTCAGGTGTTCCAAGTGTTAAAATAAGATAAAAAAAATGTTGACCTACTTTTATATAAATAACATGTAAATAACTTCATACTCTAGTATGTATAGTATAATATGTAAATAAACAAATAAATAAATATGGCTACGTTTAAATTAGTATTGTTATGACACATTTTTATTGACTTTATTGGCAATTCAGCCGATAACACCATATTTGAGAAACATGGGGGAGATCCGGTACGGGCCACGATCCGTTAGGTAAGACTCCACTGTATATAAGGAAATTTATCTTTCAATTTAAAAATATTTACTAAAACATGTTTCATTGAAATTAAATCATATGAGCCGCTCAATCAAAGGACCACTTAACTCGGCTTAAGTTAATAAGTAAAGAACTTAAGTTAATAAGTTTCACAACATATGCAGAATAAATCTGTTAAATATCCCAAGTTTTGGGCATTATTTGCAATTCTATGAAGAGTTAAAAGGCGCGCGTACTGTTGTGAGTGCATACGCATGAGCTTCATTCTCAAAAACCTAAGTCGACTTAAGTGGTTCTTTGAGCGAACGGCTCATATAATACTTCGTCTTAATCGGATTTTCATGTATTTTCAAATTTTTTACATTTCTCTATGATTTATGAACACCGTTCTGCATTTTTAATTCTAATAACAAAAATTGTATTAATTTTAATTAAAAAATGCATATGATAAAGTCCTCGAATTACGGAAATCGCATAGATTTCGATATGTATGCTAAAAAAATGTCTAGCTCCATCTAGAAATTTTCTGCAATACCATCTTAAAGAACTGTAACAGTCGTTACAAAATATTTCATAAATTATATATTATTTTATATATGCCACCATATATTGGATTATTAAGTATTTTACAATCTATGAAAATATTAAACACATATGCTTTAGTATAACGCATTTTGTATCACATCATATATTTTACCATATATTTAATTATATATTTTAAAATAAATATACTATCATATATTGGGTTATTAAGTACTTTACCATATACGCCAAAGTATAATACGTTTTACATTACGCCATGTATTTTATACTATATCTAATGAAATATTTTAAAATATATATAAAAATATACGAATACAATTCAAACCAGACATTTGTTACGTAAATAATTATATTCCGGAATATATATTACGATATATTATTAAAACTTTATAGTCATATATTAGAACGACGAAAACATATATATTGTTTTTATATATTACCTATATATTACTATATAATAGCCATATATTTTTTCATATATTTTTTGCAGTATATGATTTTTCTATACGGGTTGGTGCAGTATAGAAGGAAAATGCAGAAGTTTCCTTCATTTTAATGAAATTATCAATACTCCTGTGTAAAATTATTCTTTGACAGTACGGACATTTTTTCAAGAAAATTTTCATTGGCACAGTGATATTTTATTTATTTCTTTGTTCACTTCACGTTTTCAAAAACACTTTTAGTTTCCAACTTATAAAATAACATTTTTTTTCTTGTGTTTACATAAAAAACAACTTACAAACTAATATATCATTTGTTATCTTACTCAATAATTAAAATAGATATGACGTTACATAAATATTTAAGTAATATGAAAAAAACGTAGTAAAATCATTCTTAAAACTACACTACCGGCCAAAAGTTCGTGAACGCTCTGAATTTTTCAAATCATCAAATAATGCGTTCTATCTCTGGAGCGTTAACGGTAATGATAAAACTTATAGGATGTCTTTTAAAGTACACAAATAAAGCTTTCAATTGGTGAATTTAGTTTTACTTCAGACGTTATAATGTCGTATTTGCCAAATTTTAAAAATGTTAAAATTTGCAATTTTTTTCTTTCGACTTTAAACACTGACAAAAAGTCTAAAAAATGTTTCTATGTATTTCTAAATACAACAATTCAAGGGCTTTAAAATGGCTCTTGTGAAAAGTCGATACGATTTTTTGTTCCTGAGTTATGATTTTTTGAAAATTGCCAGTTTACCTCTTTTTGTCAGAATTCTTTGGAAAAAAGCAAAAAGTTGATAACTCAAAAAAATAGCAACTCTGACAAAAAAGTCGTATGTAATTTTTACAGGAGCTATGTCAAAGCTCTTGAATTATAGTATTTAGCCAAACATTGAAAATATACAGAAAAATTTATTAGACTTTTTGTTTGTGTTAAAAGTCGAAAGAAAAAAATGTCAAATTTTAACATTTTTAAAATTTGACAACTGCGACACTATAACGTCTGAAGTAAAACTAAATGCACCAATTGAAAGCTTTATTTGTGTACTTTAAAAGACATCGAATGAGTTTTATCATTATTGTTAAGGATTCGGAGATAGAACGCATTATTTGATGAATTAAAAAATTCAGAGCGTTCACGAACTTTTGGGCGATAGTGTATTTGAATGAAAAATTATTTCAAAAATGTTTGAATGTTGATATAAATTGTTTAATCCAATAACATAATAAAAATAAATAATTACATTCGTTAACTATTTAGTTTATTACAATATAATATTATAAAATGTAATAATACAACCAAAAAGACAAAAAAAAATAATAAGTAGCAGCATGTTATTATAAATAACTTCTTAAGAAAAACAATGAAAAATAGGCATCAAATTGATCTTTGAAAATAAAAAATGGCAATAAATAATTGTAGTAAAGTTTTCAATTGTTTTGAATAAACAATTTATGTTTGGAAAAAAGTAATAAAATTCATTATAAGAAATATCCGCTGATTAGGAACCGAACAAAAAATTGTATCTGTTCTTGAATAGTAACAAAACGTTTAAAGGACAACATTGGCCGTGGTCTGGGTCGTAAACAATATTGTATCCAAAGTCAACATTGCGATACAAATTGTGTACATACAAAACAAACACGAGCTTCAGTCATTGATTTAAGTATCGTGCGTGTAAACGTTTTCATGTCCATGCATACGCATCTCGTGAAAAGTGTAACGCTAAGTAGTGATAAATGAAAGAAATAGAGTGGGGATGGTATTTACAGCAAGCAATCAACTTCTACCCACAGACTTGAACAGTCATCGGGAATTCTCGACGGATAGTGTTCGTTAATAAGACCGCGATTTGACAATGGGATTGAAAATTACTCTGGTGTTTCTAGTGGTTTTGATTGGAACAGTTTTCGCAGGTGAAGTTTGCTAAAACCAGTTGGTTCCAATTTAGTGTGATTTTTTGTGTAACTCATCAACTGCTAAGCAACTATTTTGGGACTCTCGAGGAACAACATTTTGGACCAAGAAAATAGAATGAAGTGAAATTAAACAAAATGCGGTAGAAACAATAGAAAAAATCTGTTCCTTAGCCTAGAAATGGTTTGTTAAAACTTTTGATATAAAATTACCCAGTTGAACAAGGCGTAAAAATATGTTGTTTGTCCCAAAATGGTCGCATTGGCTTTAAAGGTTTAAGTAAATAAAAAAATCATCAATTGCCTTTTTATGGAAAATTCCTTGAATATAATATAAAATAGATTTTAATTGTAAATATTAAATATTACATTTAAGTAAATTGTACAATTTTATCGTCTAATATGCTACTACTATTATTATCTCTGACTCTCAAATATATCTAGTTTGTTTTGTAATTGGACCTGATTATGTGTATAAAATTATGTTCTTTTTTCATTTCTATACATTGGACATATTTCCTTGGAGTGAAAATTGACTCTTTCACTGAAGTGGCTTAATTTTCATTGCATAATGAATGGATTTCCACTCTTGGATATTTATGAGAGTATAAAATATAGAGCAAAATAAATAGAATTAAAATTGAATATTATTTCAAATAAATAAATCATTTATTTCAGTAACCGACGAGGAATGTTTCGAAAAGTGCCAGGTCAAAAGTAAGTCTATATTTCTTGCAATTCCTCAATGAATAATTTTTATATTACAAAAACTTCTTTTTTTCCATTGTTTTACTTTGTAATGCTGAATACATAATTATATTTACTGATAATATATAAAATTGACTGTCATAAATGAATGAACGGTCGTAAATAGACATATGATTTACAAACTTTGATAATAATTGTCATTCATCTGTTTTTAGATCTGGGTTCCTTCGAAGGTGTATCTGATAATGAATTCTTTTTGAAATCCCAATGTATAACCAATTGCACAAGGCCAAGTTAGTATTCAAATGCATATTATAATTTAAAACTACATTTTTTTCAATTATTGTTTGATATTATTTACTGAAATGTTCAATAAAATTCTTTAACTGACATATTTATGATTCTAGATTACGATATTCCTGATTGGAATGAACCAGATAGTGCATCGATAAGTTCAATACATTTTCAAATATTAATAATATGTATATTAAGTATCCACTTATACAAAAGGTTATTTCTATAAACAATCGAATTTTGTACAGATTTAAATATTCCTTAGTGACAGTTATTTTCATTCAGTGTAAATAGTGACACCGGCGGAATAGATAACGACTGCTAAAATAAACATTTCTCTTAATATTACTAATTACTTGTGTTTTATACTAGAAAAATTAGGCAGAAACATTTGTGATATAGGAATGAATCTTTTATATCTTAGTGTATAAGAAAAGTTCTGTCAAAGTTGCCTGTCAACATAGAAATTTGTATAATTTGTCTTAATATTTATTTAAGAACTGTTAAATTATGATCATTTGTATTATTAAAAGTGTTCAATCGATTTAGTCAATAATTTTTATATTATAAACTTCCGATTATGTACCTGAATACGTATTTAAATAAATAATTATACTTAAAAAATATATAGGAATAATTTCAAGAATTAAGTGTAAATTGCATTATCACCTGCTTACTTGACGATTTTATCATTTTCAGAACTAATTTCTTTATATTTAGAAAATAATTGTCCTTGGAGAAAAATAATTAGAATAGAACTAGAGACTACTGTGTTATGTGTAAGGAATCCTGGAAGTTTATAGTGATCACGTGAAAAGTGATAACGTAAGTCATCATTTATCAGTGTACGTACATATTAAAATAAATTCTCAGTATGCAGAATAATACAATGCAGAAGCGATTTTAAAACTAGTGATTTTAATAATTATATGTTTATGACGTAGTTTATGAGAGAATACTGAGAAATATTTTTTTTTAATTGTATTGAATTTAAAGATAAACTGCTGATTATTGTCGAATTTCTAATTCCTATACATTATTATTATAGAATTTCTTTATTTATCACTATTTCGAATTAAATAGTATGCTGAAAATAATGTTGGGGTACTGCACTTGTAGTTTAAAAAATTAGGTAATTTTCATGAATTTTTTAAAAGAAAACCACTAAACTTTTTTAATGATAATTGTATCATCTTAAGGGGAGGATTATGATGTTTATAAAATATTAAATTGGTCAAAAAATGTAAACCAAAATTATTTCTTTAGTAATTTAATGAGGAATTCAACGCAAATATAATGAAAATTTCAAAACATTTTAAAATTAATCAATTTTCAAAAACAAAAAAATATAAAATGTCCCATTGACAAAAGTTTAAATTTATTATTTAAAATGCAAAAAAAAAATTGCAATAACATTTTAATACATTTCAAGAAAAATGCCATGTTTTTATTTGTTACTGTACAATAAGTACGAATGGACATCTAGATTTTTCATTTCTTTTTTTAATAAAAAATTGTAACTAATTTTCACTTGTCACCGAATTATTTTAAAAATCCCTTGTTAAAATATTTGATTCCCCTAAATGCATCTCTAACTGATCATGTAAAACGAAAAATGTCAATCCATTTAGTTAGATAACAGTATATTTGATAAAATGATTTTAAAAAAATATGATTTTCATTAAAATGACGGGCAGTCAATATTAATGGTTCGATTTTTACTAAAACATGTGGTCGCAATACAGTTATTGGCTACATAAAATGGCTATTTTTTATGGAAAAAAAATGAGAGTTTAAATACTACATTTTTATGTATTGAATAAGCCTACCAATTTTCACAATGTTTGGGTCAGTAATTTTCGATGAATTTTGTTCACCGACTTAAAAAATGTTATTTTGAGAAAAACGGTGTCCAAATTCCAATTTCTGTTTATCTACGAACATATCAGTCGATTTCTTTCTTTGACTTGAAATTTCAAGGACCTGTTCTCAAATATTTATACTTTTAAAAGTTAAAAGTGGGGTTAACCTGTTATAATATTCCAGTAATTGGTTCGAAATGTTATATGACTGTCTCTGAAATAAAGAGCATTGTGTGAATCTCATTAATGTGACCTCGCGAAGTCAACAAGGAGATACACTATTTATCGAAAGATTAATTCGTACTAGAAACATCCGCATGCTTGTAGAGAAGAAAACATTGCGTTAATAAAACTAAAAATTAATACATATGAAACTTGATGAGACAACGATTAATATATATTTAATCTTAATATTATAATTGATGTTTCTCTGAAAATTTGATATAATAGGGTAAATCTATAATTGTTTAATGAATATTATTTGGATATTTTACTAGAGTGCTATGGTAATTATGTAATTGTTTACACCTATTATCAGAACCTTGAAAAATAACTTAATATACTACGTTAGAAAGGAGTAATTTGACAACTTATCAACGTCGTAATTAAGAAAGTAGTAAGCTATTTTAAATTCTAAACTTAACAATGGTTTTAAATTAATTATCATTTACAAAAGAAGTAATGATTTACGTTTTGTAGTCTTGGTCCGATATTGTTGACTTTTTGTTTACAAAAAGTGATTAAATGTGGACTAGAATTTCTAATTCTGAACCTGGCAGATGGATATTACGTTATTTTATTAGATCTTATAACAATAAACACGAATATATGTATATTTTAAATAGGGCATGTTCCATTCAGTTACCAATAGTTCGTATACAGCAGATGTTTTATTTTATCTATTTTGTAATTTTAAGTAATATTTACTATATAACGTGAGGAGGGACGATAAGTTATCTCCTTGGTTCAATAAAGATAAAGATATTCTCTAGTTTCGTTTATTTTGTATAACTTTTGATAATTCATAATTATATTCAAGAAAGTACACACAATTTTGCAAAAAGAAATAAAAGAAGAATGTGTTTTATCAGTAATCATGTATATATCTCTGTAATTTCGCAATACTGTTGTAGTAGAATAGATTAATCACATCACAAAGAATTACATTGTTCAAAGTGGAAGATTAGTATAAAATGGTTAATGTTTCTGAAATGATGGAGAGAAGTGTGTATTACAAAATCCTCTTTGAAAGAAACTTTGTATGATTTGCCCGGGTAGAAATTTGTCCATTTTTTTCTTACACTGTCCATTTCCCATATACTTTTAACGTGGTAAATAAGAATATTATACAAGAATTATACAAAATGTTTTCATTTCTACCAGGTTGGTGCTTGCGGTATATGCAAATTAAATTTTAAGTGAAAAATCTCTAAAATACGCTGGTGCCTGATAAGAGAATTCAAAGAACAATATTATAAATTTCTGAGCTAACTTTTTTCAAAATTTGACTTTTTAGTAATTATGCTGCAGTAACGAGAGAAAGGAGATATTGTATTTAATTTATTAGTCTCTTGTAAATAAAGTCTTTACAGAAATTTAAAATGTAACTCAACAGAAATAATAGTAACCTCTTTCTTAGTTACACTGAACAAAATTTACTTGGGAAATTCAACTACCATTGAGAAGTTGAACCGGGAGTAGTTAAAAGTAATACATTTTTTGTTAGTATAACTCTGTGGATGTTGTTAGTTTTACTATTTTTATTTAAGTTAATATTATTTACCGAGTAAACGAAAAAGTATTCCGAATGATTGGAGATCAAGAAATGCGCAATATACTATGCATAAAACTAAAAAAGGCCTGTACTAATATAATAAAAAGCAACCGTCAATAGCTGCAGTAAAAATAATTCTACTAAAAAAAAATCAAGAAAAATTCATAGTTGATTTGATTACTTTTTAACTACGCAGAGTAGTTCAATACGCTTCAAGAAAATTGTCTAAGTTGTAGTTACAACCGTAAACAAGTTAAATCAACTGAAAATGTAGTTCTGTTAAATTCAATTAAAAACATATCGAGCCAGCATGTTGAATAGTTTTTAGTGTACTAGGTAGTTAGACTCTAGGTAGTAGTAGAATTAACTGCCAAAATGTCGTTTCCATAACTATATTTTCTGTTGATTTAACTCCTTTATGGTTGTAACTATGACCTATTGAAATACTTTCAGTAGTTAAAAAGTAGTCAAATCAAGTAAGAATTTTTTCAATGTATTCAGGTAATTTTGATAGTGGAATTTTGCAAAAGGAAGGAAGAAATTTGAATTAAATAAAGGGGAAAAGTAGAGAGAAAAGAAAGAAAAAAGAAACAATTTTTTAATAATATATCATTAAGTGGAAATAATTAAAAAATAAATGATATCCTTCTAACTATACAAAGAATAATAACAAAATGTCATAACTTGTGCAAAATAAGAAATAATTCTCCAAATACCCTCGACCTTCAAAATTAATTTATTTTTCTCAAGTTGCCCTGCGTATTAACGGTTGAGAAATAATCGACAATTTTGAACCATTTCGGAGACAACTTAAAACTTCATAAATATCCAATAATATTTAGAATTTTGTTTTTTACCCTCAAGGATCCATATCCATCAAGGTGTTCTAACAGCTTCAAAAAAGCTAGTCCGGACAGTATTCCTTATTGAATCCGCCATTTAAAATTTTGTAAATCTCATTTATGTCGTAATTATAGCAACCTCTAAAACTGAGGACTATTACTAATACCTAAATATCCATCTATGTAGTAAATTCATTGATATATTGAATGGAACAGGAAGGTTAACAACATAGAATGCAGCACAACAAATGCTTTTGCTGGTTTAAAGATTGTATACAGGTTATTTTATGTAAAAAATAATCTAAATAATAATATACGACTCGGTGAACATTTTTTATTTCTGGAAAAAGTCGCAGAATGAGATAAAGTTTTAATTGACACTCGTTACCGGTCGAGTAATTTCATTGGTATGCCTTATATAATACAAAATAAGTCACAGTAGATTATGTTGACTTCTGTCAGATAATTCACAGTAAATTTTGGAATAATGTCTATCATAGGATGTCTTTTATACACAACTTATTTCGAGCTCAGATATTTATGCAGCGATGCAGTTATTTTTATTGTAAATGTTTTGTTATTAATTACTTGATTGTATTTATTCTAAACACTGAATTTCAAGCATGCAGATTGCATAATCGGTGAATTTCAATTAAATGCATTACCGGAAAAGGACTATGGATATCTGTAGACCTGTAAGTGTTAAAAAGAAAGATAAAGACTTATAAAGACCTGTTCTCAGGGTAATCTCCTTATCACACCTTCATGGACTTTTTACTTTATTTCCGCTTCCTTATTCCGGAGTATTCAACATTCACTCCCAATAATGAATAAAATGATGGACCTTTTTTTTCATTTTTCTAGGTCGAAATTAAGAACCTATATAATGTTAAGGTTAATTTTATTATTGTCATTTCTTATGTTATTATTCATTGTTTATTGTTTATTGTCATTACGATAAATTAAGTTAATGTTTAATTATTACATTTAATTATTTTTAAAAATAGTCGACAGGAAAATTTTAGTGTTTACTATAGCCAGTATTATTAATTGATATTTGGATAATTTAAATCAAGGTTGAGTTATGATATCCAAGTTTATTTTACCTAATTATTTTATGTTTATAGGGCGTATTTTCTGCATTATATTAATCATTGAAACTGTAGTTATTTAAATTTCTTTGCGCCAGCAGCAGAAATGGAATTTAATGAAAATGGAATCACATTTGATCTGAGATGTTAGAAGAATATCTACCGTAATTTACTGAGAATTGAAGTGGAAAAACAGGTTTGCATATTTTGAAGACGTTAGAATAATTTTAGTTCCTGATTCAATTGAGATATAGCAAGTGGTAAAACCACATGTATGACAAGAGACCAAAATTAAGGCAGAAGCAAATATAATACATGATTGTTGGAAATGAAGTATAATCCATGTAAACAACCCTAGAACTTGTTTGAATCTTCTTGGATCTTGATACATCAAGCAGTTAACTTATAATGGAATAAATTCATTCTATAATGGAAAATCTCTCTCAATTTCGAAACAGTGAAATTCGTAAATTGTCACTGATTTGTAGTGAGTTCACTCTATCAAATTGAGGGAGATGTCTAATACTAAGGTAATGTACTTATAGTCCCGAATCTCATCAGTTTTTCATTTCTAATATCCGTTGTGAAATAAATTTACTGCTATTTGTGAAACACGTTTTAGCTAGAAACTAGTAGGTACTACCCTGCGGCCTTTAGCTCATGTACTCATCGATTAGGCAGGCTTTGGTAGACCTAGCTATTTAATTGACAATAGAAAAACATGAAAAAGTAATTTTGAAAACTTCGACCACACGCACATTCAGCCGGAGCATTAATTATTCGTTTCGTCGTTATATTTGTAATTAATAAAAGATTAATTTCTTCTTGGTCGCTGAATCAAATTAAATAAGACTTGTCTTCTTGGAACGAGCGGTATAATTGTAGAATATGTCCTTTTATATGTTCTTTTTTGTGTTGTTTATATTTTTTTATTATATTTGCAATATGTTCCGAGAAGACAATGTTATCGATTAATTATCTTTATTTCTTCCTAATTTTATTTGTTGTATTACGGCACATTCATCCCATTAATAATATTAAATCATAATAAACTGAGAACAGAAAAGCTCTACTTCATACATGCAATCCCGTTTCCTGGTCACTGTATTCTTTTTAAACTTTTATTCTAGAACACACTGGACATATCAAGTTCATTATTTTCAGGTTCATTCGTCTTCTACGGCATTACCGTTGATTTTACGAAGAAACTACATCCTACTTTTTATGTAGAAAATTCGATGATCTACCTTTTTGTTAAAGTAGTTTTTAATGTGATTTGTATTTTTGAAAATAAATTGAAAGTTAATTTTACGTAGAAAGTAAATGTAAAATTTGCGTACAGAATTTTATGTCGTATCTTTTTCGCTGGAAACATTCTTTTGAGTGATTTGTATTTTTGATAAGAAACCCAAAAAAAGCATTTTTTCCTCTATTTTTTTATTCGACCTCCCCATAATCTTGTATAGATCCACTTCCAAAACTAATCAGATCTTAGTTAGGACATGCCAAACTCAGAAAAAGGTTGACCTTTAAAATCGATCTTACCGCTCGAAAGATATCGCGAGACAAAAAAAATAGAACATACTTGCATTCAACATCAGTGATAAACATTTTTTCATTGCATTTTTTAGTTCTTTAGGGTCTAGAACGTTCACATTTGATGGAAAACTGAAGAGTAATTTTGTTTGCCGAGGTGATGAAATTTTACTAAAAATGTATACTATGTCTCATTAAAACCTCTACAATATTTAAAAACCGAAAGTCGAAAAGTCAAGCATCCGAAGGCCGACAATGAAAAAGCCGACGTTTAAAAAACCGACACTTAAAAACCCATCAGTCAAAAGACAATTAGACAGTCTTTGACAATTATGGAGTACAACATTGCCTTTCTTTCCAATGTGAATATATGCTGGGGAAAAGATGAGGGATGATTAACATTTGGCTGTCGGTTTGCTGACTTGTCAGTTTTTTACTCTCCATTATTTGACGCTTTTATGGTTTCTTTAATGCAGGTTTCCGGACTGTCGGTTTTTTCGGTTGTTCGATCCACATCCCTTCTTTTGATTTGGTTTTTGCTTACAATATAATTTATTTTTTTATTTTGAAGCAAACTCTAGAGACGTAAGGGATTACAGGGATTTCATCAAAACGTTTATTAAATGAATAAAAATGAACGTAAGAGAAGAACAAATGTTCGCTTCTACTGTTATTATTAGTGAAAAGTGGTGAAAATTAAATTACCACAGGACAAACATGTTTAATAGTGTGTGATAAAAAAAAAAGTAAAAATAGTAGGAGTGGTATGAAAAGGAAGGAAGGGGATGCTAATCATCTCTGCCTTACACTACAAATAAAGGTACTTTCGATTCATAGTGTACCTATATTTCGTTCAGTTTTTAATTCCAGATTTAGAAGAAACATGAACGTTACGTTCATTTTTATATATTAATAATTTTTTTATAATAATAAAATTAATAATCATCTACTTACGAATTACATCGCTGTTGATTTGTAAAATTAATTTCTGATTTTCTCTACTAGATATTTCGTACAGAACTGATGCTATATTTTTATAGTACAAATCAAAACCTATCATGATTATTTATTTAGAATGTAGTAAAATATTAATTTTATAACATGCTAATAAAACGATACTCCATTTTTCAGAGCTAAAAAATGCAAACATTTTTCTCTGATAACATTGAATGGTTAATTTCGAAATAATAAATTTTCAATAATTGTGGGTAATAATCGTTAATTGGACCGTAAGGTTTAGAAAAATTGGTCAAATAATATCAAAAGTTATATAGCACAACTATTAGCTATCCTCTAGACATTATTTACATGTACGTTGAAGTCTTGATACGAATCATCTAGAATTTAAACGACAACAAATGAATCAGCTGCTGAGTACATAGAGAATTGCAAATGAAAAGCATTAAGCATTTTTTTATTGGGAATGGGGTTAATTTATATGTAATTGCTTGCGGAAACATGTGCGGTGCTTATTAAGTATGAAACCATTATCTGCAATTATTGAGAAATAATCAGTATGTTATTACGCAAAAAATGTTTAATGCAAAACCTCTCATCGGTTTTAGAAGTGAAGAAAGATATTCTTATAAATTTCAGCTGTCGCTTTAAATTGTGTTTATGGTAATGAAAATTTTATTAAGGGTCATCCATATGTGCTCTAGTTTCCATTTTCGGGCAGGCCACGTGGGTTTAGGTATAAATATTTACCGGTCCCGAATAAATATTTCTCTGTGCGAATCTCCAGGGGGTGGAATTTCGTCGATAACAAGACTCAGTATTTCCACGTGATCCTAATACAAAAAATAAAGAGTTCCTAGGGATGGCGAGTAGGAGTTGGAGGTTGGAGTACATCGTGTCGATACATTGAACTGAGCACACTTTTCAATTGTGGAGAACTGGCCTTACGCGCCTAGAATCGAAAGTAGCTCTCTTGGCATCTCTCTTACCTACTGGTTCTTATCTTCTTCTTTCACAAATTTTCATTTGAAAACTTTGTCACGTGCTGTTGCTTCTTGAAACTATAGCTAAGACATATATACCCGTTTTAATACTTAAAAATAGATAGCTTTTGAAATAGATTGACTACACTTTTAGAAATAAATGTAAATATCATAAGCATTTAAGGTACACGGGATGTATGGCACATAACCTTTACATTCAATCCAGTTCATTACATGTAAATTAATATTTTTCTGGCAGCGATGCATTCAAGTAACTTATACCACAAAATATATTTTCCTATTAATTGAGGGGCTGCGTGGAAAAACTGTCTAAATCGAAAAAGTCGATTACGAGAAAATTAGACTAACTGTTTACACAGTTTACTAACAGTGCTCGTAATCAGTATAAACATCTACATTACACGTTTACATTTTTCGCATCTCTTCAATAATATAAGTTTTTTGAAATTGAAAAATGTGGAGTTAGGTCTTTATTCTGAAAATCAGTTTCAATTTTTATGTCTATTCATCAAAATTAAATACTTTTTTTAATATTTAGAAAATATCAGCATCATACATCAGCACCGTAAATACAGATGAATATTAGAATCTATAATGATAAATCTATTGAGGATTTACGAAATATTGACAATAAAAGAGGTCAAAATAAAATTTGCGGTTTCAACTCTGATTACAACATTGTAAATATTAATATTTCTTATAATAATTGACGAAAAGAACGACTTGGTTGTGATAACCAATAAATTTGTTGTCCTTACCAACTCTCCCTACGGACTGAAATCTAAACAAGAAATTTGTTAGCAAGACTACTTCCAGTTGGTTGAGTGGACTATTTAATTGGTTGGGTGTTTTATACATATATCAACCACACCATAATGTTACGGATTATACGTTAAAGCCTTCTGATTTCGTTTAGAATCAGGCCAACAAAATAATTCTCTAGGTCAACCAGCTGAGTTTATTACGCGGGCTATTTTTTATTTCTTGCAACTAACTTGAGATGGTAGACGGAACCAAGTACAATTCATTACTTGGATTCTACCAACCAATTTGTGGTTGGTTCTATTCAACTTGTTTTTTTTTCGTGTAATATTAGTAATAATTCGATTGTTTCGATTTTCTTACAAACAGCCTAACTAACCCGAGTTAGTCGAAGTAGAGTCGAAATTGACAATCAGCAAATGGAAAAAAATGAGCATTGAATTGAAAATAAATGGAAACAATGAAAGATGTCTGCTTCTAAAGACCAATAGCCATTCTACGACAAAAATATTGATAAGCGTAGTGAACAATTATTTCATTTCACACCACATATCGGAGTAATCTTAAATCAACGTAACGTAATGCATTTCACTTAAGGCAATATAAACTTTTATCAAATACAGTTATTTTAAACGTTCCGATCGATATCACTTTAAACGATAAACTTATCAAAGAATGGTATTTTGATTAGAACAGATGACAGTAAATTCAGACAGGACTACCTTAATTGCGTTGCGTGTGCACTTCACAAATTGCGCGAAATTATTTTACGGCGTTAAGATAAAAGTAAACGACCATCATGCTGTCTCGGCTTGCGTGTGCATCAAACCATGCCGTAATGTCACGTCAGACATAACGCTATAATATTACGGCCTTTGGTTGGCTCGTGCGTTGTTTCGAAATGCAAGATTGTCATCAATCGCTAAACTCGTCGTAAAGGACTAAGCGACGATCGTGCCGGATCTTCGAGCAATTTACGATAACAGTGTAAGTTTATCGCTGTCTAACCCATTTACACCGAGAACTGCTGATTCGCAAGGAGACAGAATCATCAGCGTTCAAGAGGCGTTGTGATTTGAGATTTAAGTTTTGATTATTTATTATGTGCATATATTTCATCTTTTTTGGATTTTCTGAAAAATAATTTTGGAGAGTATAAGATGGTGTAAAATTAGCACCATAGCAGTCCTTGCTATGCTACCCTTCTTGTACCTGACTAATCTATCTTCTTTTAACTCAATCAGTAATTTGTTACTGAAATTATTATTTTTTTATCATTTACAGTACGTCATCTGCATGGATTTTAATTTACAACTATGGATATGTACTCTACTGATTACTTTCGGCAGTAAAAATCGCGTCTGTTGGGGGTCTTTTGTCAGCGAGTTGCTGAGATTTTATTACATGATGTTAAGGGAGTTCTTCAGGTTTTCAAAATGTCCCATCGTTCCATACACGATTTAGGCTTGCACATAAATCCGTTTAATGCGCATATGAATTATTGTGAATAGGAACATTCAAACTTGGGTAGCCCCCGTAGATTTAGTCGATCTTTCGAATGTCATCTGAAGCTACAAACGACCAGTGCGTAGGTATATGATTTTTTGTAACACCAGCAGGAAAAGTTCATCTTTTCGCACGGAAAAGAGGGCGGAAAGTACCCGATTGCCGCCCGGTCTGATAAAGATGGGCGTCACCGGACGGAAAACTTTCGCCTCTCGCTTACAATCTGTTGACAGTCTTTCATCGAAAAACGATCTTTCACGCTGTGAAGATCACTGAATGTGCTTGACAGCCTTGGACCACTTTACACGCCCTAAAGGTGACTTGCTCAACTTGTACGAGTGTGACAAAAAATAGTGTACGCATTGCGGGCGAAAACACGCATTGCAAGCATCAGGCGACGATTGTGACCCATGCAAGACTGCTTGCAGCGTTCTTGTCCTTCTTCTGGGCCCTACTCGTCGCCATTGCTGCAATGCCCCTGTTTCCGCCCTAGATACGTAATATACTATTAAAGGTCCTAAACGGGTATCAATATTGTATACGTGTCGTGAAATGAGGTATTAAATGTCTGCGCGTTATTGTGATAAAACTCTCTTGCATATGGTGAACCTACAATACAAACAATTGTGTTATTTAATTTCCTCAGAGACTGGGTCGTTTGAAAGTTGATCATTAGGTATCACACGGGATGCAGGGAATCATAAATCCAAATGACACATTACAACATTTGATAATTACAGCAAAAGAATATTGTATTCCTAGGATTTTGTGTTAACTGCAAACTGATCGGCTGATAGCTGATATTTAACCCCAAATCTAATATCGATAAAAAATTAAAAATTATTCGAAAATATTGATTCAAATGGATTTGTATTGTGTGATTAAAAATAGAAAGTGACTTGAAAAAATGCCTTGCTTTTACGCATCTTGTACCGGCATGAGTAAATTCTATAAAGTATGTTATTAATTTTATTGCCACATAATTAACTTGTAGGTAGACATTAAACTTCTAGACTAATACACTAGTTCCGGTCGGGAAAAAATGATGACAGTATGTCGTAGAGGTTATAATGAATCATTATTCAGTAATGTTCGGTGAGGTCCTATTGGCAGATTTCAAATAAAATTAATAAAGTTTCGGTATATCGGAAAGTCTACAAAACTTCCCACTTTTTAGTGAAAAAAAAACACTTTCATTTGAAGGCACAGCTTTAAATTTTGTTCCGGTTATGGATTTGTCGCACCAAAATGTAGTTCTGTTAGCGTAATACATTTTTTATAGACGTTCGGTGGGTTTATGAGAACTTCCGAAAAGTTAACACCTATTATTTTTATTATAACTACGGTATCCAAAGCATTTTCATGCGCTGATTACAAATAATCTAATAAATTTGTAGCAAGGTCATTTTCAAGGTCAAAAGTAAAAAAAGACTATTTTTATGTTGTGATGATCAATGTATTATCGTGTATTAATTACGGATATTATATACAAAATTGGCGATAAGGTCATTTTCTCGGTCGCCACTGGAAAATCATAATTGTTCTCTTCGAAAATAGAAACATATATTAGCATAACATAATGGCTCCATTATTCGTGGAAGAATTGAAAATATGTTTCAACAAAATAACATAAAGAGTATTGGAAACATTAATACACATTAGATAAATAAACACATTCGCTTTAGAAATAACACAGCCTCACAAAAAAGTCGATAATCCGAAAGATCAGATCATATGGCCGGAATATATTTTGGATCGCTGAATCCGAATCTGGTGTCTATGTGAATTAATCAGGTATAGGTATAGGTCAAGGGCGATTTAAGGTCAAATGTAGAGAATCAATTTATTAATACTAAAGTAAACTATTATATTTATACGTTCTTATGATCGCTGAATATGAATTCGGTGTTCATTTGTCCTCATCCAGTTTAAGTCAAGGAGAATTGAAAGTCGAATGTAGAAAATCAATCTAATATCAAAGTGAATAAGCATATTTATGCGTTTTTGAAGTCACTGAATCCGAGTCTGGTGTTTGGTCTCATTAGTTATAAGTCAAGGACAATGGAAGTTCATATATAGAGAATCAATTTATTATCAAACAAAACTAAATTATCTATAGGTTTATGGGATCGCTGAATCTGAATTCGATGTACGTTTAACCTCATTAGGTATAAATCAAGGGCAATTGAAGTTTATATATAGAGAATCAAATTAATATCAAAGTAAACCGCAATATTTTTAGGTTTTTGAGATCGCTAAATCTGAATTCGATGTCCGTTCGACCTTGGTATAGAGTGAAGGTCTTCATGATGAGTTTGAGGTTAGATTTTTAAAATTCAAAATGTCGGTTCAATATGGTGTATCAAAATTCATAAAATTCTTGAAAATTGCACATAATTGATCAAATAGGAGTGCTTTTTCAACATATTCACGTTTTGAGGAGATTAGGTTGATCAGAGGTGAAAGAAAAAAAATGTTTAGTTGAAGTTCACAGATTTCCTGCACATTTCGTTTTAGTGTGACATCGATCCGGCAACGTTATTGGTATGAAGAGACATTCACAAAAACGAAATACACTAAATATTGTTCGTTTTTAATTTTAAAATGCAAATAGTTGTTAGGGATATGAAATTGGAATGATGACTACTCCAATCGAAAGAACATCCACAATCAGTAAAATACGTATGTTTGCCATTTTTATTTTTATTCATTACTGCAGAAAATAAGTTTGACCCAATAATTTCAAATTATGCTTTTCCCGGACGTAACGGGTTAATAAAACACATAATCAGAAATAGGCCATTCTTTTGAATATCAAAACACGATAATTATCGCTATGGAATAAATTGGAAAGAGGATCCTTGAAACTTTTATCACAATAAAAGAACAGGATACTTTGAACATCCGGTTTGTACGGTTGAAATTGCCGGAACATAAGTACTCCTTTGTTAAATACATAATTTTTGTAGCTTTTAATCTCACTTTATCGATATATTTCGTATAAATAAACCTCGATTCCTTGATAGCATATGTCAACACGAAAATCTGATGACTAAAAAGAAAATAAAAATGAAATGTAATGAATGTTTGTATATATCTTTTAGATCGATTCTTTTATATTAATTTCTTGATTGTATAATGTATTTATTTGAGTATTAATATTTAATTAACAATTTAATGAACATTTTTAAGAGATTTTATAATAGAAGTACGTTTCAGGTTCAAGTAACTTTTTCTTTATGCTGATGGATTTTTAAACTAGAACACTTTACGCTATTCTCACCAGGATTTAAACTATATACATATTTCACTTAATATCGAGGATGATAGTCCTGATCAGCAAAACAAGAATTTTCTTATAAACTCTCCTAATGAATTTCGCAGAAACTGATTTAGCTTGTAAACGGACGTGTTGGACGTGCCTTCGCTGTTTTAGTAGACTGATGCAGTTCGTGAAGGACAAAAGATGTCGTTAAAAATACCAGTATCATGATGCGCGTTTTGCATTTCCGTCTAGTCACGCTTTGGAATTAATGTAATCTTGATTGTTCATGTCACGAAAAAGTGATTAAAGAATTATAAACCCCAAAAATACGATGTGATGGTATGTGAGAGTTTCGTGTTTGAATTTAACAACGAGTCAGATTTAAATGATGGTAAATATCGGATCGTCACGCACGATAGCCATAGACGTTTTGATCTACGAGTCGGCTGCATTACCAAATAGATATTATAAGAACACACTTTGATTGTCGCAAAACTTAGGTATTTCAGAAAAGTCCTTATCAGAAAAGTTCTTTTCATCACTTATGAAAGTTAGCGTAAAGTTACAAAGCCCAAATAGTACAATTACAAATCATCAGGGATCAAGTACAAAGAAAAATACAATTGAATAGTTTGAGTGTCTGAAATTGATTCTAAAGTATCAAAAAATGCCACAAATATCAAGATTAATTGCATCGAGGAAAGTTCGTATAGCTAATTCTACAATTTTGACGGTAACTTCAAGGACCGTCTACCATTTTTGTTAACATGTAGGGGAACACGGGGTAAATCGAAACTTTGAAACTTTGAAATAAAAAACTGTTTAACATTATAAAGTAATGATCATTATTTTATAAATGTTAGTTCTTGATATCCTATATTTTGTAAGGGGTACATAGAATCTCTCATGTTTTATATTAGTGTTTACATTATATTTAGCATTGTTCCAGAAAATGTAGGTAACTTTAAATTTTTGTTTTTTATTTTAAAAACAAAAGATGGTCACTTTGTCGGACAGCAGTATTGTTGATTGAAATGGGCCTTTTAAGGATCCCTCGTTTTATACTTTCTTTGTTCTACGAATTTAAAGATGATAGTGCAAAACTAAAAAAAAAACGTTCTTTTTTGCGACCTAAAGGGAATATTATAACTTTTGCATTTCTTTCAATATTAAGTGAGGTTTATTTTGATTGTTCAGTTTTATCCGATTTGTCATTCAGTTACATGTTATTTTGTTTGCAGATATTTTGTGGGAATCAACATGTTTCGTTATAAATTACATGCATTTATTACTTTTTCTCAAAAATATCGAAATTACATCAATAATGTTCAAAAATGCAGAAAGAAAAGTCATGAAAAACATGAAAAGTAAAGAAAAGTCAAATTTCCTATACTTACTCTCAGGTTTCTGTAAACCCCGCCTATTTCGGTTTTTCCCAAAAAAAAAGGTAAACTTTTCATTTCGATATTCCAATAATAATCCATAGAAAAAATTCAGAGCCTCACTTTCAATAAGCAAGAAAATCGGTGACATATTGATCTGTTTCAACTGCCGGTTTCACGTGGTAATCGCCCAAATATAACAAATTTTCAATTTAGGTTATTTAATATCAAGACTGATGGTTGCAGTAAAAGCAAATACAGCTTCTACCCATCATAAAGTAAAAATGCAAGTGAGTGTACAATAGATCATAACCCAAAAAATAATTAAAAAAAACAATACAAAAGCCTACAAATTAAAAAAAAAATAAATAAAAATAAATGTCTTAGGACAGAATTAGTATATATGTTTATCCTACAAGAAGTAGAATTACAAACTTCCTCAACAAAAATATAATTAAGATGATGAGAGATAAGTATTTTTCCAATACTCAAATTCTGCGGATACTGCATATACAACTTTAGTTCTAGTTATAATTTCTTTTATTGTTTCAAATATAGAAGAATAAAAAAATATTTTATCTGATGTATGCATTTTGGCTAGATTGCAGAAATTGTTAATTGTCAAAGTGTTACTCACAGAACATGAATTGCCCGAAACATCAATTGCACCGAATAAATGTATCTCCTCAATTATCAGAGGTAAGAAAAACTGCAGGACGATTATCTCCATTTTATAATTTTTTTAGGGAATTACGATCTGATCGATTTGATCTTAACTGCTGGAAAGGATACCGATTATTTCAACAACCGCCAATTCTATCTGCGATCTGGGAACATGTTTGGTCTTGGTCCATCAATTGTTATAGAGAATGAAATTTCGAGATGATTGAAAATTAAAAGAATTCAAATTTGTTATCGTAAATTAGGCAAATCTTTATCAAATATATGCTATTAGTAGTAAAATTATAATCAGCATTATATTATTTCATTTTAATCTAATGAGAAACCAAATTTAACTAATTTGAACAGTCAGAATCTACCAGTTGGTTAAAAATGTTCATATTTAATTTTAATATAATTTAATGTAGAATTTTGGAGACGTTAAGACTAATAGCAATATTTGATAGTTTAGATTATAATGAGTCAGTAATAATCTTATTGAACAGAAGCAATTTGGTTTTGGACGGTAATTTTAGCATGCATACTTCTTGTGTGTTTCGCACCGTCTCTGAGTCGAAGGGTAGTTCCGTGCCAAGAAATGCCTTTTGCTTTGCTAGTAATGGCATCATGAGTAAGAGCGAGTAGGAAATATTGGCAAACGAACGAGATGGAGAAACTAGGTATACCGAGAAGTCACTTTTTGAATGACGGACGAGTCGAGAGCACGTTACGCCTACTTTTCGAACAATTACAGTTATTCGAACTCTGACGTTTTATTAATTGCTAATTTCATGTATGCATACCAGAAGAAAGAAAAAAATAGGGTGGATTGGTATTGAATATATTATATAAAAATTCTATGCAAAAATAATGATGGAATAAATTATTGAATAACTATTTCATGAATAAATTAGGGAATAAAATAGGAGCTTCAAATTCCATTTTCTAAAATAAAATATCCGACAGTACACTTCAGTGATTGTTATTAAAGACGGTTATAATGTCAAATGTGATTATGCCATTTTGTTATTTGGAGAGCCAAATTTGCGTGGTAGGTTAACCTCAAAACATATAAGGCAAAATCCCCAATTATGAAACACAACAATAAATACACTTTATTATTATGTATATACTTTAATTAAAACTATATTATCTGCAAAAATATAGAAGGCATACAGTCATTGTTTAAATTCCTGTAAATCTATATGTTTGAATTGCCCTGTTTCTTTGATCACAAGAAAAAAAATAGCTATGCGGAAATATCTCTTCAGTAGAGCAAACTTTCTGTTATCAGCGTCAAACTGGTAACGTACATGTAATGTTCTAAGGTGGTCGTAAAAAGTCATAAACAAATCTTAAGAAGGCTAAGCAGGTGGTATGATGCTTGCAACCTGTCGTAAGATGGTCGTAATGGGTTGTCAAATGGTCGTCAGCGGTCATAACTTGGTAAGAAGGCACTGAAAAGCTTGACGTAGGAAGTTTGTGCAAAAAAAGTCCCGGGCGGAAAAAATGCTGGATTGCACTTTGCAGATACGCAGACACGGTGTTATGTTGCCCAGTGACAATCGAAGTCTTTTCGACCGCTTTACCGGCGCGAAAAGACACCAAAGTTGTGCAGGTGTAACAAAAATAGTATTGACATGCAATTCGCCTGTTTAACTGATCAGTAATTGTCCAATACAAAAATTAGGATTGGAAAGCAGTACATTATCAGCAGTGACCTATTCTATTGATAACAATCATGTAAAATCTAAAATAGTACTGGTTGTCAGTAATGAGATTTTTGGCCATTATTGTTAGCAGCTTTGACTCGAGCGTTCCGGAGGTTTTCAGAAAAACGAGGAAATAGATTCCTGATTACAAAAGCGACCTGATCAAGTAATATAGTTAGGATTCGTTGCTTATAAACAGAAAAAACCAACCAGGAAGTTTGACGTCAAATTTTGAGGTTTGATTATCCTTTATCAAATTGTAAAGTTCTATACCAGTCATATAACTTACAGGTTTGACTCATTCTATTTACAAGTAATAAGACCAGACTGTATTACTTCACCCGCTTCTGCTTGCGATGAGAATCGATTTTCTGCACAAAAATGTTGAAAGAATAATTTAAAATTTGAATGTTTGTGATTCAAAACACTTTTTTAACAACTTTGGATTGCCCCTTAAGAGAGGAAATCAGTTTTAGTTCAGAACCTTAACGAGTTTTTGATGAAGCATTTTGATTTCCAAATGGGCTGATTCCTTACAGCTCATGACTAAAATACGCTGCTACTACTGGATACTTGAAATAGGAAAATAGTTGCAAATCATAAATTCTTCCTTGAATTTGCAAATAAAAGAAAATCGATAATTTCCATAAATTTATTAGTAACAAATAATATTGCTGACGTCTCTAGTCAGTAAAAGTAAAAATTAACCTTCAACTTCTTGGAAAACCATGTATATAAATAACGAAAAGTTACATTTTTATGATAAAATGTAAGACACGCAATCTTTTAAAAGTTTCGTCGTTTATGGGGAGGTAACTGACCTCCGAAAGTTTCCTCGGATTTTACCTTTTCTTCGACTTCTCTTTTTGTGCCTTCAACCCTGCGGTTATCCGCAAAATGTAACTACATCAGGAGGTAAAACTGTCCTTGAACAAATCATAAATTGTAGCTCAAAGTCTACCCCATGCAATTCACAAAGATCGCATCCGGACATGCTAATTACTATAACTTCGACGAGCTTACGCGTAGCTAAGGCAACAAATTCAAAGCAACAGTCTCGTGTCGTCAGAAATCGCATGATTGCGGACGACACGACATCGTACTCATGTCGAATACGCATTGTTTCACTTCTGTCCATTATGTCGCGCAATTTAAGTAGGAAGTTAAACATTTTTCGTGGAATTTGATCGAACGTGTACTGACAAGCAATTCCTTTTCTTTTGGACAAAGTCAGATCTATCTGCCAAGTGAGTTACATGCAAAATTATTATGTAATTGAATAATTCCCTTTTACGACTTTCATTGACGATGGTTAATGTCGAAAGACATGTAATATCTACGGTGAAATATAAATGCTTCGAAAGATTACAAGAAACTTAACTCTTATTTGATTATGATAAGGAAAATGCACCCAGTGTTATTAGCCTTAATGTAAATATAAACAAGTTTGCAGCATTAATTTTGACAGTTTATTTTATAAATTATTGGCAACTCCATTATAGAAATGTGAGAACACTCGAGGGTCTTGTTTTCTTGAAATAAAACACTTTGAGACATTTTATTTTTACAGTGTACTTTTATATATTGGTGGAAGTAAACAGTTTTAAATGACAACGATGTAACTGATTGACATTATATGCCCATACCTATTTAGGCCATCAATAAACTTAACATCTAGATTGATCACATTTCTAGGATCAGCTACAGAGTACATACAGGTACATTAATTCCTTCCCAAAAGGAGAACACGCTGGGTGTATTACATCTTGCATTATCTCGTTTCAGCAGCTCATTTTTAGATTTCCCAGTTACAACAAACCGGATCTCTCTTATTTCGAATACACCTGCTATGGTTGACTTGTCAGTTTACCTTCTTGGTAAGTACTGAAAGCTTTTAAATTACACTGTAACTAGTCTTTCGAAGGCGACGTGACACTATATCCTAATAAATTTTCGGCTGTTTGAATAGATGTCCATTAAAAAATGTATAACCTCTGCAGCAGCATATTCGGCTGTCGCAGTTTAACCTAACCTGGGCAATCTGGGCCGGAATAATTCGTTGCAGGGCGCAAAATCGAGTTCTACTCCCGGTGTGTTAAAAATAACATTTATTTACGAATACACTATACAAATAAATGATAACTATAAAAGAAACTATTTACACTGACATCATGTTTTATTAATACAACTATTTTATTTGGTCAAAATTCATTAAATCTATTTCATGACTCTTGAACCATCTGGAATAGAGGTTGAATAAAAACTAATTCCTCTTCATTATTCCTTATTATCTTTGAGACATATTATGGATATATTAAACATAAAATCGAATAAAATATCATGTTTTTTCATTCAAGAATTACTATAAATGTTTATTGTTGCTCTTGAAAGCTATATTTTGCATGGAAATAACTAAATAAGGTTTTGGTGTAATTTTGTTGTACATTACATGTTTGAAACTCAAACACAATCTGCATTATTAATGGCACATCGTAATTCAACTTCGAAACTTCGGACGCTAGCAGAATTTGCCCTATGCGTCATTGAAAAAAGGCTAATGAAACTTTGGTTTGTCGCCAGGATGGTCATTCCTTTGATCTTGGTGCTCAGAAGGGCGACGATGGTAAACTGCACAAAGAGGGTGAACTGCTCTGTCACCCTACAACCTCAAGTCGTGAGCAACATGACGATCATCTACTTATATGCATTCTCCAAGACGTGGTTCGCTGCTAATTATGATTATTGGTCAGTCATGGTCAAACCCAGTCAGGGGTAAGAAAGTTCGGTGAAACGAAATAAAAGCACCGTTAATTCACTACATTTGATTCCTGATACCCGAACTAGAAACGTGAATGTTTTTTTTATGCTACGACAACCAAAATATGTTTGCACAGTTACAGGAGAAATTAGATATCTTATTAATTAATATTACTACGCTTTTGACTGTTTGAGAGCTTTCAAAAATGTTATTAGGATATGTATTATTAATTGATTAAAATTATGATTACCTAATTGCCTCAACGAAAAACAAGCAGTTGAAGTGTACATCGATGCAAAATGCACCATTTGATGCAACTGTTTAGACGTGTAAGTAGGTTACCTAACAACCGAAGTTTGTTATGCATAACTGAGTGCACAGGTATGTAGGAATTGTGTTCAGTAATAATTCGAGCTTGCGAGGGTGGCTGCTCGTTGAGGGTGCCGTCTGCACGCCAGTCCGTGCGCGGAGGCATTTCGTGTTGGGGCACTATTTTTAGCAAAATTTGAGAAGTCGTCTTTAAATTGCCATTAGTTTTATATCACATGTTATTTTTTCGTTATTTTATTACACGTATAAAATTTCGGTGGTTGACACAGTCGAAATATGATGTCAAATGATCAATAATTTGATGATAATTTACGTATCTGTGCTATGAAGATTTATTGTGCTGACAGTGACATTGTGTTTACTGCACATTGATTTACTGTCCTTTCAGGAAAGAAGTTCAGTATCATTCATGAAATACAAGCAGATATTCCATATCAATTTTGAATAGAAGTTCTTTGAGAAAACCAATATGGACATTAAAAAATCTGAAAAGTCAAGGTACAGCTAAGGTGTAAACCTCCCATCAATTATATTATAAAATAGTTAGTTAGTTTAATATAGTAAACACAAAAATCGAAATTTCATCAATAATTGGTCAAATCGAGGCACATCTAAAAGTGATCCAAACCAGAACTGTGTTTTTCCCGAAGCAAAGTTGATCTGGGATAAAAAATTATTAACTCAATGATCAGAAATGAATCTTAATAGACTCGGATAAACAGTGATCCGACATTCAATTTTAGCCTAATTTCCACTTTTTAAAGATCAAGTTAAGATGAATATTTGGTTACATTTAAACTTACTTGCAATCCTAAACTTCGTAAACTACTATTAAATATTCATCACTGTTATTTAAAATTAAATATTTCAATGCGAAAATACGACAAACTATCTCACCAGGAATCAGGAAAACTTTAAAAATCAGGAATACTGAACCACCAATTCTAAGACACCCATTAAAAGAAACCCCTGATAATCCCAAAATAAAACACAAAGAACTCAATAAATCTCTGGATCTCACTATGAAATCGAGTGCGAAAACTGAGAACTTGTAAATATAGACAGAAAATTCATTTCGTTCCATGGAAAAGCTCAGAAATGTCTGCAAATAGAAAATATAAAATTCCTAAGGAACGAAATTATTCACAAATCTTTAGAACCAATCAATACACGATTAATTTACTCAGTAGGTCTATTATCTAATGATTAAATTCATCGTTGTGCTATTTGCGGAGGTTAGATAGAAACTGTTAATCAATTCCTTCAATACAAAAAAAATGTTTCCAACGGTCGACTTGAAAAAAATACACTACGCATGAGCATTAAAAATCAACAATAAAACTAAACTGCAAAATTAACAGCTTGTGTTTATATTATTTCTGTTGTGTACTAGAGCGCGCCACTCTCTAAATCTGAATTAATTAAAATCACCAATAAGAAGATGAAAATTACTAATTCTACAAACTTCTAAAGTAAAAAGTCAATGTCTACGTTTGATTAGTAGAATTTTACTAAGAAATTAATATTTTTATAACATTTGGCAGTTAAAAACTTACTAATTAATGGTAAACCACTTATCGCTGCAGATAAGTGGTTTTTGATTAATTCAAGTTTAGAGATCATGGTGTTACATTTGTAGACGGATGCAAAAGTTCCAGTGATGATCAAAATGAAAGTGTACACTTTTATAATGTTCAAATTTACAAGTTCCTAGTTTTCCCATTTCCCTTCCTCGAGAACTCAAGAGATTTCAGTTTCATTAGATTTAGTGTTTAATTTCAGAATATTTAGTGTCTTATCAACGATATTTAGAGCCCAAATATCAAGTACACTAAAAACTATTCAACATGCTAGAGCGATATATTTTTAATTGAATTTAGCAGAACTTCATTTTTAGTTGATTTAAATTCTTTACGGTAGTAACTGCAACTTACAAAATTTTCTTGAAGCGCATCAACCTACTCTGCGCAATTAAATAGTAGTCAAATTAACTAAGAATTTTCCTGAAAATTTTTGTTAGTGCAGCTTTTGGTGGTTGCTATTTTATTATATTAATGCCTTTTTGAGTTTTATGCATTGTATCGCATTTCTTGATCTCCAATCATTCGGAAAGCTTTTTCATTTACTAGTTAAATAATATTAACTTAAATAAAAATAGTAAAATTAACAACATCAACAAAGCTATACTAACAAAAAAGGATTTTAACTACTCTCGACGCAACTTCTCAATGGTAGTTAAATTTGTCAAGTAAATTTTGTTCAGTGTAAATTTAAATAAATTTGAATAGAATATAAGTTCATCTCAACTGGATCTTAAAAGGGTTGAAATTAATCAAATGTTAGTATTGTATGACTAATCGCTGTTCAGCAGATTTTCTTAAGATTCATTTTTGACTAAGATGTGATTGGTTTATTGGTACAATATGAGTAAATTTCAAACCTCGTTTAATAGATATCTGTCTTAAAAATCTGATCGAAATTAAAAAAAATCTCGGAAAGGAAAGGAATCGGATGGGATATTTATCAAGGGCATAAAAGGGCATAGGCGGGTAAACAAGTGATAAGTGCCCCACCCCGAAGAAGCTAAAATCAGCAATAAGAATAGGCATGCCAAAAAAGGATCCCGAACTATTATTTCGAAAAATGCATTTTTTTGGAATAATTATGGTTGGAGCAAAGAAAGCAAGTGTTTTAACATTTATATATATGAATCTTAAATGCAACAATTTTCAACATTATTTCCCAAATATTAGAGTTATTTTTCACAAAATTGTTTTTTTTTAGTTTTCTCTTAGATACCTTTAAATTTCATTGCAAAAACTTTCTACAATTATGTATTCTAACATATAACCTTTGCAAATGTAAAAAAAATGTACTTTAATTAAGTTTTTAGAGGTTTCTTTAAACGTTAACACAAAGATCATTTAACTCTGCAGCTTGATTTCTGACGGAGCCACTAACCTGCAAAATTAGAAACACTTTAAGAATAAAAGAAAGATATATGAAAAATAAATTCTCCTTTAAAACTCTTGAATCCGCTTTTGTGCTACTTTTTAAGACGCAAAATCCTCCTTTTAAGGGACCACTAAACCATTCCTAACGGTACAGTCGTTTCAAAATATAATAAGCGTGAATTTAGTAACATCCAAAATATAGATATGATTTTTAGTTTCTCATCACCATTGATCATATTAAATAATGTCAGGCGTTTCATAACTATTCAAAATTATATTTTTATGTTAAATAATCTTGTCGAAAACTATTTTGACTTAAATCATTAAGTCCCTGTTATTTGGTACATAAATTGTATGAGAGTTTTGGAGAGTTAAATTCAGAGACACGTACAAGTCATCGGATATCCTTTATCTTAAATTTCTAGTTAAAATAATTGAGTGCTATATAATTTTCTTCTCGAAAAATATATTAACTCTTGGATTAGGTGTATCATGCAATGTTAGTTGAGGAATTGTGGTCCACAGAACAATGAATATTGTTGACTTACATATATAAACTGAAAGCAGAGATACCGGATACCCAAGAAAGGCATTTTTGTATATTATAACATTCATAAGATAAACAAGCAGAAGTAGATAGTCGTTTTTTAATCTGATAATAATTTAATAATAATGATTCGTGATGTTGGGTAGGTTTTTTTTTATTTTCATGAATCTTGAAAGATAAGAATAATTTGGATCGTTGAGAATAGATTTATCAGTTTTTATTATAGAAATACTGCCATCTAAAATGAAATTTATGTGGGTAAATCATAAATGGATTGTGATAGTCTATATTCAATGCATAGTTTAACAGTTTTTAAGAAAAAATAGAGCATAAATATAGGACTAGATTAAAAATCATTATGATCCCCGATTTATAATTTGAAAGATCTCCATATCTTCGTCTATTTTGTCATGATCTATATTATGGTCAGTGAAAGTTGTAGAAGTGTTTTATAATGCAAATATAAAAGCCGTGTTCTTGTTATGGGCCTGATAAGGGTCTTAATACATTTCTGCTCGAGTGGGTTACAATAAATGTATTTTGTTTTTGTTCAGATTATTTAATCATTCGGTATCTGCAAACAACACAAAGAAACAGAATTCTTTTTTCACTTGATATAACTCAAAAGTAATGCGTTAACAAATTGTACGTGGAGTAAAATTTGAAAAACAATAAGAAGAAAATAAAACCAGATAAGAATTAGAAGTAGAGCTGAAGTTAAAGCTTAAAGAATAATTTTGAACTTTATGAATCACAGCTAAAAGATCACAGTCATTAATAGGGGAGCTTAATTCGGTAAATTATTTTATACGAGTAAAAAGAGCAAGGATTACGAGAACTTCATGCAGAACCTTTGTACCTGATCTTTTGTTAACTAGTTTGGGTTTTTTTTTGAAGTTGCTAATCATACAACTAAATACCAGATAAAGACAGTGAATTTTCCAATGTAATTTGTTAAGTCTAGACTCATTACATAGGTGTACAACAAAATGTTTTGGATGTTGTTGGGAAGCTGTGGGGTGTTTCTGACGTTATTGTGTGCGTAGAATCCGAACCTGAAGCCAGAATTGGTCATTCACGTCAGGATTTTGAGATATTTGAGGTTATGTACTCGAAAAACGCGTTATTTTGCTATGTTTGAAGTTACGTACAGGATGCAACAATTTTTGTTGGCCTTCTGTACTATTTGCATCTTTTAGTACGACTTTTATCCTTTAAAATGAGGTTTTATTTAATCACCTACGATTTATTCTTACAAAGTTGTGGCCATTTTGAAATTACAAGTTATTACATTAATATTATAAAAAAAGTCAGAATATTGTAACGTGTTTTTAATTATGAATATCCATATTTTATATAGCTGTTTATATTTATATAGGTTTCATGACATTAAATTTGACCTTTAGTTTATTCTCCAAGGGCATTTCAAGGTAAATTTGTTTACATGTGTATCGTAATATCAAATTGGCATATTTTGGTGAAGAAAAATTGTAATAGCATTCTGCGCCTCTCATATAACAGAAAAAGAGTACCATATGATGTAACCGAAGAAAAAAACTCCTAACAACGTTGTGTCTTCTGAACATAACCTCAAAAATAGCAAAAAAACACGTTTTTTTTAGTACATAACCTCAAATATCTCAAAATCCTGACGTGATGGGCCACAACTGACTTCGGATTCGGATTCTACGCACAAAATTACGTCGGAAATGACTCACAGCTTCCCAACAATGAAACCATGTTGACTTTATTAGCAATTTCATGTATGCTAAATTGAATACCGTAAACATAATTGTTAAACAGCTAATCATCGTCAATCTCGTATTTCCCGCTCCTGTAACTTTAGCCAACTTAAAATTATACTGATAGGTTAAGTTTCCTCCTTATTCGGACATTTAACTCAGTCCAGTTCAAGCTTTAATTATTCATTTAAGTACTGCTGGAATATAGTTCTACAGGAAGCGATAAAAATGTAATTTTTCACAATTGAACTGCAATTTGTATGACATTGATGAAATTTGTGTTCTTCTTTTCTTGTCCTCTGAAATGTAAGTCCTCGATAACAGAATTTTGAAGTAAAACCGGATATAACTGAAACCAGTTCAAGCTTCACCTACTTCTTAACGATTAATTGCCAGAAATGTACCCACACCGCATCATCATGTTCTGCAGTCCTAAAACGCAAGATGGAAAAGTTCAATTTTGTTAATGATTCTCTGCTTTCGTTTTGCTGTCCTTAAATTGAACTTTCGAGTTGAGCACTGATGAATGCGTGTTTTTTGAGTAACAAAAAAGCCAAGTTCTAGATAATATTAGTTGGCCAGAACTGGACGAACAAAGGCTCGTCTGGGTCATCGAGACCAATCGATTGCGTAAGCTACAAGACGCGCCGCCACGTAATGTCCGAAAGGAGAAAGAATAAGCCGGACTCGCGCATATAACCGGCTCTTTTTTATTTCCCGGAAACCTTTTCTCGCGGTTAAATTTATTCGTGGCGAATCTGAGAGGCGCCTGCTCCTGTTGCCTTCGGTGATGCTTCGGTTACCACATCGCGCGCGATTTGCAAAAAGCGACGAAAACATAAGAGAGAGAATAATAGCACACATACCGACTAAAGGGATGAAGAGAGATAGGGTGCACGGTGGAAGATAAAAGGAATTGAAAAGAATAACTAGAAAAAATTCTGAGATGAGACAAGAAGTGGGAATGAGACGAAGTCAAAATAAGGGCAGAGAGAAAGGAAGCACAAAACGCAGTAGACATTTAGAAAGGCAATAAACCGGCACAAATGTCTGCTAAATAAGGTTACATATTTTCATCTCTGCTTACTAAAAGTTTAACCAGAAGATATCTGAGAAATTCAATAACATATTAGTGTCATTACTCAGAAAATTTGCTGAAAGAATTATTGGGCATTATAGGTAGTTCTTATTTAGTTTAATAATACAAAGACAAGGTTAGTTCAGTAAAACTCCTGCCATTGCTCTGTCTGATATCCTCGAAGAAGGTTGTCTTAACTGCCTGACTACTTGTGCTGACTGAAGTTTGTAGTGATAAAGCTGCATAATATATCCAGCATGAATCTTTTTAAGCAACATGAATATTGATCAGTATCTGATCAGACCCTGCCAACATTGAATAAAGCGCACCTTATGAGGGGTGTCTGGTAACTGGTGAAAGCCTGATCAAGATTCAAGAAAGCATGCCTCACTTTATTGTCTGATGATTACGTCATACCCAATTCATACGACATTAAAAAAGTGAATAAAGAATTATTAAATATTTTCTATTGTAAGTTTCCAATATAAGCGAAGGTACTTGCAAGTAAACCCACCGAAGTGTAAATCTCCGATTTTTATGAAATTTGATTGTGTTGTAAAAAATGAAAAAACTAAGAGAAAGGTGTTTTTTTAAAGACGGAAAAACATATTTAGAAGGTTAAACAGCTCCGAAAAATTAGGGCGCAAATAGAAATACTGTAGAGTCCTGGTATATTTACGTCTCGCTATATTTACGTCCCAGCATATTTGCCCAGTTCCGTCTCGTTATATTTGTCTGTCGCCGCTCTCTTTTTCCCCCACCTTGTATACTGGGGCCTCAGGAAGGGCCTGCTGTGACGTCAGGAACGTAACGCGACTGAGGAGAGTGGGAGAAGCGCCCCCCCCCCTTCTCTTGACAAATATAAGGAGACGGGAAGGCGAGGAACCTAGCTAGCAAATATATCGGGACTGTACTGTATGGCGATACCTGTGAAGAAATTTAAGAAATTTTAATGATTTTTAGAGGAAAATAAACGTATAGGTCTAGACATCTTGAATGGGGGATCAAAATTAGGGGTAAACTGTCACAAAAATTATTTTTGGGGGACTCTTTCACCCTTTCAATATATTTTTCCGAAGTTTAAAAAAATACGTTAACTTATTTTTTCATGTTAACACATATCCAAAATATACATGAGAGAATTGTACTTCGGTAGGCTTACTTTGTAGTATAGAACCTGAACATTTTTATGAGTACTCGTCATAGTTTTTATTCCTAAACTCTTAACAAATACCTTAAAATCGAAATCTGATATTTTTTGCAGATATTATCAAGTACAAGAATCGTTTTTTTCAACATTTTTATTAAATTTAAAAAAATACCAATTAAAGGATGTTAATACGGTATCGCACCATTTTACGTCCCACGGGTCCCATTTACGCCGAGTTATATGAACGGAGCATTAAACACACATATATTGACTGCTATATACACATCTGTCGATGAACTATTGATGACATCATCGATGAAAAAATGGTGCTGTTGACACCATCCTATTTAAAGGTGAAAATTGGAGATTTTATTCGTTTTTTTTTAATATTATATAATTTGTTTCATCTTTCTCCAACAGTATTCTGGAAATAGCATACACTTTCATTAAGATGTAGTCGGCCGATGATTCCTACGTGTATTTCATGATTTATAGAAATTGTACAGACCTTGGTAGAACTTATGGAGGCATAATTGATGCCTATATAATCTGTTACCAAAAACTTGATATTGAGCAGAAGACGGCCAGTTTTAGACCATATATTAGGTGTACGATCTCTTAATATAATTTATTAAAAACAGAAATAAACTGAGTAGAAAATATGGTCAATGTTTACAGCACCAAAGTAGTAAAATAATTTGTAATACCATTTTCTGCAAACATTTTAAGAAATTATATGAATAATTACCAATACGCGAATCCTCCAACAAGTCAGGATCGTGTACAATACATTTTAGAAACAAAACAGTGAATGGTCATACGAATTTTAAAAAAAAGTTGATTTAATTATTATTAATTTTTATTGTTTAGTGTAGATAACTAACCTAACCTTATCGCCTGATCCCATTTAGACTGTGTTTTTATTCTGCTTTACTTCTTCATTACCACTACCGATCAGAATCTCTTTCCAATGACTTGTGCACTTCAATTTTCCATATCCGAAAATATATACGATGTACTGATTTCTATTCAATCGCTGCATGATTTTTTTATATAAAAAATGAGATTTTTCAAGTAGTGTACTCATTAGGTTATATTTGATATATTTTACACTAATCATGTGTAATTTGATGAGACGAGAAAATAAACGTAAATGAAGTTTACTAAATTATTATTTTTTTAATCGGTTTTGAAATATTAAATTAACTTCTAAATCATTATACTAAGAAAATGTTTTTTAATTAGAAACTATGGACATTCATTGCCGGGTCTTCCTTCATCTTTAACCGTAGTGAAGTAAAGGTACTGGACTCTAAAAAATGTTTCCCATAATTTCGACGCGTTCTTGGCCATATTTTATGGGAAAATTATGGGAAATTAAGCATTACATATTAATAGGTAAAATGGCCAAAATCTGGCCATAAAAACGTTTACATTTTCTGTCAGAGAAGAAGAATTAAACCCTCGTATACAAAGTGTACCTCGCCAAAATATTTGCCTGCCCATCAAGTTATTTACAAATTGTAAAAGGTAATAGGTTTATTTAGAATATTTTGTTCTAATCAGACATGCTTGAGATTAGTTTTAGAAATTTAAATTAATTCTTTGATAATTTTTACTGTAAAAAACATGTTAAAATCCATTCATATTTATGAACTTTCAAACTGTGAATAGAAGAAAATTTGAAACAGACATATCACATTCGGTTATTTCACAAGTCATCGCAATCTCCATTGTTGGTCACGGAAAAAATAATTTTCTATTATTTCTTCTTGACGTAATTATTTTTAGTTGAGATGTCGAAGACGTAATCTTTATTTGCAATATAAATAAATGTTTGAAGAAGGAACTAAAATTTAATAAAAAAACATGGCTCTAAAGATTACTTTCATCTGTTATAGGTAGATGTTATTTTGAAATATTATCATCATTACCATTCATAAAACATTATATAATGGGCGACACTTTTCTAAAAGAATTATCAATTGCCAAGGAATAAAACAAAGGATTAAGTTAAGTTGAAAAAAGACTAAAATGTTGACGTTACCAGTATTTTGGAAACTCTTAAACTCCTGTAAAGCTCACATAATTGGTTTGAAGTGTTGCCGATAGAGAGGCGCTTGATTAGTCTCGAAATTTATCGTACTTATCTACTAGTAGTAGTTCTCATATGTTTATAAAAATTAGTTGCAATAAGGATACAAAAGTATACGTGAGGTTAAAAAAATGTGGAATGTAAAATTACGTTAACTTTTTTGTAGTATTGACGGTTTCAACTTTGAGACATTATAAATTGTAAATACTTCATCAAATATATTAGAAAAAATAGAATTTTGTCTTGAAATGTGAATGACAATAATCATTTTAAATGTTTTCTTTTTACTCCGGGATGCAATAAATTATATATCATAATACAATATTTAATTTAAAAAATTTTAAGATTTTGTATGTTTTGTCAGTCATATTAAGGCCACTAATTACAAAATTACAAAACAAAATTAGTCACCAGAAACCTCGGAAATGACTGAATAATTACCGTAAGAAAATTTAATTCAACTAAATGTTAATTTGTGCGAAGTCAACTATGAGTAGTTTCAACCTCCATTTCGTTGATTTCAATAAAATTTAGTTAATACAATTTTCGTTTAGTTATCAAAACTGTATGAAAGCCACAGAACCGGTTGAGGCAAGTATAGAAATCCACTTACAGCAAGTGGAATAATCATGTTTATCATATAACAAGGGGATTTCCATTTTCGGCAAGAGAATTCCGCTTGTGGCTAGAGGACGTTTTAAAAGTGTACAAAATTAGTTTCCGCTGGGTAAGACATTGTAATAGGGAAATTTGCTATATACCTTTCTGAGTGTAGTAACCGACGAACCAAATCTCATTAATTTTTAGACCTACTCCACCAGATTAGATCAGCTAGTTAACATTAAATTTTTTCATAAATTTTTAAAAAGTTTCAGCTGTAGTCACCATAAAACGTTCTTTATCACATGCTTCTATTGCGTCTGCAGCTGTCATTAAGAATCAGGTCGTTAATAAATGCACAGTTTGCCGACTACTAGTTTTTGAGTTTCCTTAAATGGTACATTTTAATTAGTATACAATAAATTGTTATTGGTATTTTAACTACAGCTTTTTGTGATGGACATAAGAACTCTTCTACACTGCCAAGTAAACCATTCTACCACTGTATATAAAACAGATATGTATCTGTCATATCGTAGACTGTTAGATATAAAAAATTTATAAGTTATTTGTTTTTATCAGACGGTCAATAATGCATATTCATACTTTTATTACTGCGTAATAAATAATTATTTGTATGTAAAAGTTATTTTTTACAATGATGAACAATTTGTTTCGGATTTGAATATTAAATTTAAATTTAAATTTAAAACTTTTTCTGGGCAACAGATACAAAATACATTTTTTATTATTCATTCGATTCAAATTTAGTACAGTCACGTGAAATGGCATAGCTGAGAAAGTGAGAGAATACTATAAAGGGATGTAGGAAAGAGAGAAATAGACAGCCCGGAACCGTACACCGGTCCTCGATATTTAAAAATTGATTGGCAGGATTGCCAATTTGGCCAATTACCGTCGACCAATTCGGTATTTTCGTAGAACACCGAATCAAATTATTGGGTATCACCTGTAACCAAGGGTCTTGCGAGATATACGCGGCTCGAATAATAACCAAAATCTGCGAAAGAAGCGTTCGCCCATGGCCATGAAGAACCACCGCACCATCGATTTTTGATCTCGAAATATTTTCAATTCGAGGCGAATTTCTAAAAAATTATTCTTACGAGATTCTGATTACAGACTTGGTTGGTGAAATATTGAACTTGTTCTGGAATCGCGAGGTGGAATTCGAAATTTCGATGGCTAACTTTGAGCAATCGCTGATTTGGCTCCCGCGTATATCATTCCTTTAGACATTTAATCGTGTATGTTTTCAGATGATTCGTGATCTTATTTTTAACATTTTAATATGGTGTTCTAGATTATCTTCCTTCCAAGTACCTTACAGTAATAGTCTTAGTAATGGAGATGTAAAAATCTATGATTAATTTTTGAATTTGCTATCTTCTAATTATTCTCTACTAGTAGTAGATATGGAAGTACCATTTTTTTCTAAGAAAATGTTTGTGATTGCTGTTGTAATAAATCCTAGCAATTGTTCATCTATTTTAAAGTACAAGTGTCCAATTCTACCATTATGTAAAACAGGCTTTGCCATAATAAGTTTGACGAACTTGAGTGTTCTTTATAATGTGAAAATAATAATTAATCAATTTTCATGAGATGGAAAATTACACTTGTCTCGTTCTCCATAACTGTCAATATAAAAATGAGTTTATATAACTTTTTTACAAACGCTACTCTATGACCATAAATTGCGACAGAATTTAATTCGCAATACTTAATAAATTATAAATTATATTTAATCGTACTCTTAGACAATGCGTACTCTTAAAGTAACTTACTCTGATGAATTTTTATTTAAAAAGATTTTTAGGAATAGTTGATTAAATTGATAAAGGTTACTAAAAACTTAGCTCATAAACTTTTGTATTATAATATCTCATGATAAAATCAGAAAAAATGGCGGGTAAATCGAATAATAATAAAAGTTTTCGATAAAAGTACGTAAAAGTTTTTTCTACGAATGTGAGGGTTGCGGGCCGAGCTGAAAACGACATAACGATATTCTTTGATATGCACACTATATGAAAAAAAACTACTTTGAAATAGCGAAACATTGTGTAGAAACAAGTGGCAACACCTGATGCTACTATGTCTCTATGTGCAAGTTCTTCATCCTTACCTTAACTTGAATATTATAAATGTGTTTCATTATCATTTGTTGATAATATCAAATACTGTTAAAAAATTTCTGGTTTCAGCAACTTGGTTTCTGAACCAGTCGCTCACTAATACAACTAATATTCTGCTAAATACTATCTCTAAAAATGACAATACGTCGATTTCAAATCATTCGGATAAATTTTTCTTTTAACAGAACCCAACTGCAGGATAAAAGCCTCGTAAGTACCAGTTAAATGTCTGTGATTATTGTTATTCCATTTGGTATTCCATTCATTTTACGCGATGATAATCTTCATATTAATTGTCTTCATTTAGTAACACAATAAAACAAGTAGATTCACCCTATTATTTTAATGCGAGTATTTTCAATTTTAAAAATTGGAATGAGGAATTCCTCATGTATGTCTTGAAGCTGTGCATTTGTTTGAAGTGTGAACCTGTATATTTGTTTCACGTTGCAGAGATGCTTTTACACAATAATAGGACAATAATCTACTGTAATAACAGGATGAAAAAGTAAGATTTGATCAATCTTAAACCAAAAACGTTGAAACTAAATCTTGTTTTATATCGGTATTGCATTACCTGGATTTTGAAATCTGCTAAGGTACATCTGAGCCGAAAGGATCACTGAATTTGCAGTTCGTACTTGTTGAGTTGTTCAATTGTCATTAGATACGATTAAAACAACTTGGAAATGTTGACAGATTACAAAACACGAGTTCTTAAATCGGCTTCCTTCAAATTAAGTAGTGGCTGAATAAATGCCAAGCGTAAATCCAGAGGAATCATCAGTTCGTTGACAGAACATGACTTTGGCGTTTCAAATTGGCAAGTAAATCTATCAATAGTATAATACATAATATTGAAATTCCGTCAAATCTTAGTACATCAATTACTCTGCAGTATTGTAAAGTTGGGGTTTCGTGAATTACACTGACCCAAAAAATTGTACTTTTTTACTGCCTTTGTCAAGCGAAGTATCATTCCCGACGTATTTTTTCGAGCTGAAAACGATGGTGCGACCAGAAATTTGCTATCACTTCACATTTTGGAGAAGAATCAGATTAAATGTGTCAAAAATAGGATTTTTTGCAGTATTTCGGTTTACTTTGTAGCAGAAGATAATTTGTTTTCTACAGGCGAAGTACCATTTCCGACTTATTTTTTCCTATTGAAAACAATGGCGCTAGCAGAATTTTCATCACGTTACACTTTGCAGAAAAATAAGGTTAAAAGTGGTTAAAAAATAAGGTTAAATTTAACCACGTTTTTCTCCAAAATGTGACATAATAGCAAAATTCTGCTAGCGCCACCGTTTTCAGCATGAAAAAATAATTCAGAAATAATACTTCGCTTGTCAAAAATAAATTCCCCTTTGCTACAAAATAAACCAAAATATGGCCAAAAACACTGATTTTGACACATTAAATCATGTTTTTCTCCAAAATGTGACATGATAGCAAAATTCTGCCAGCGCCACCGTTTTCAGTAAGAAAAAATACTTCAGAAATGATACTTCGCATGTCAAAGGCAAAATCGGTGTCGGACAATATTATTGTAAAGCAATATTTTAAAGAACATTGGACTACGATTATTAATAAAATTATCTTTCAATAAAGAAAAATAATTTATATATAATTTATGTATTTTATTTCAATATCATACGTCTATAGACGAAGTCTGAAACATACAGATATTAAAAAAGTGGAAAAGACATGATATTATAGTGATTTGTAAAAACACAGCCATTTGCAGCAGACCGTGAAAATCACTCTCGAGAATTAATGCTCGTTCTTTTGATGAGCCGTCAAGAACAATATAATAATAATTCTTAACCAATTACTGCCAATAGGGAATCGGCGATGGAACGCATCGTAACAAACACTTAATTGAAAACCAAACAATTCGGCGTTAGGCTTCGGGTTCCTAATGCTCACAATCGTCCACGGTGCGTAGAGTGATTATGCCCGCGAATAGCTGTTCGCATTCTGTCTGTTTCTTTTGCCTTCTAGGAGGAGAAAAGAGAAGGAGCCTTAGGACCAAAACAACCGAAGCAAGGGCCCAACTCGTTAAGCAGCTTCGCGGTCTAGTCTCAAAGGAACCCGTTATAACGTATAAATGCATTCCGCGAAAAGATATAGCGGTTCCTTTATTCTTGGTCCACCCACGAAGATCGGGAGGCGATCCTATTGGATTTCGGCGCAACTCATAGAAACGGACCGCTGATCGATTGACTGATTTTCGATTCAAAAAATGTCAACAAATGGAAGAAATATACGCACGAAAGCACCGGCTCCATATTTTAAGACGCTCGCAAATCACCGAGACAATACTACAATTTAATATAAGCATTTATTAAGTTCCGTAAAAGTGAGCCTCATCTCATAATTGAAACATCTGATCGATTTCAAATATGAAGAGGTAAAAGAGGGAGAGAGAGATTTCTCATCTTTAGAAGTTGATCCCCGAGTTACGACCACCAATTTGTCGTATGGAATTAGCGCGTAAAATGCCAATTCATCGACAGATTCCCTCAGTTTGGAAATACCCATAACATGAAAATTAAATATTGATAAATGAAATAGTCTTAAAGTACCCCTATTGAAATTGTGTTGAATGAAATTTGGGTACCCAGAAATCTGACGTGGCAGTCATAGGGCCAAGACCGGGATTCCCTAGCTGATGAAACGAGTTGGGTTTGAGTAGGTCTCTGACGTGGCTTCCCAAAATATGTATCCCTTATATTATAAGGTGTTATAGGGGTTATGTTATTTACGAGGCGTCTGTTAGATCCCAGGTATGGTTATCATTAGGTTTGCACTTTCAATTTGGAACAGTGAAAAATTTACCATTTGAGTCAGTGAATGAATACTCACTGCTGAATTAGAGGTTTGCAACGTGTTCAATGCATAAACCAATTAAAATTTTTTTAAACTGAATTCTACAGTGAAGTATGTTATATTATACTTCGCTATTTTACTAGTGACTTGTGCAGTAAACTAGACTGTCAGACGATCCAGCTTATACAACTCGGAATTTGAGCAATCCCTCACAGAACGCAACTTTATGACAAGACCAAAGAAAGATTACAACCTTTACATTTAAGCGAAAAACTGTAATAATATTACGATAAGGTTTCTTGCAATGTACCTTAAAGTTCAATGTTATTGCAAGATGATAAGAATCTTATATGGTTCTGAAAATTTAATATTACAAATTATGTTACAATTTTGCAGCTCATTCAAAGTTTGCTCGTGATTTTTTTTCAATTTGGTTTAAATTTTTTACTATGGCATGAATATTCACAATAGTTTGATAATGTATGCTTTACATCTTTTTATTCTGGAAATTATATTAGGAAAATATTGAAAAAAATAGTATATTATTAAACAAGGGCGCAATTACCGTTCTTCGACGAGTGCGAAGTTTGTTATTCGAGTGAAGCTAGGGTGACAATGACACTCGTCTGAGATCAAGGTTTTGCCCATGTTACATATGATTTTTTTAACACAAAGGGCGTGGCGCTCGATAATGTGCCCACGAAGATTTCAGTCTAGGGCACAAAATCGAGTTCTACTCCAAGAGTGTTAAAAATGTTCTTAAGTAATTTGTCTAACTTTTAAGTACTATGGGAACTTCAATGTGTCTTCAATCATAAGTTGCATCGAGTAGAATATTTCTGGAACCCATAAAAATTTACCTACGTCTGTGTGGTTCGCTAACTATAGTACATTCACTCTAATTTCATTACAATTGAAGACATTTAAAACGTTTTGACTTTTGTATGAAGCAGAATTCTCACAGGATTTTCCATAGCTATATCTTAGATTTAAATCTGGTTTTATAAAATTAATGATAATTTGAAATAAAATAATTAAACGAAATAAAATTTTGTATTTTAATGGAATATCCTTAATACTATAATACTGGTACTTGTACATTTGTGCATTTTGTTGATTGTTAAACATTTCCAAAGTATTTGTATAAAATACATTCGGACAAAAACGTTTGTATTCATTTATAAGAACGTCTTACTAAATTTATGATATAAAAGTTTCGTCGAGCAAATGCTATTTGAAAAAGATGGCAGAAATAGAGGAAAATTTTGATTTAATCATACTCATCAAACACATGTAGTTAAGGCTGGGAGAAAAAATTCATCATTCTCTACTGTCTATAACGATTACATGCTGCAGTCAAATTTCGATTCACGCAATAACTGGTTGTAGAAGATTTGACAATCGTGCGACCACGGTATACTGTTTTCGGATAACAACCTCTTGCATCCGGCATGCGATTGAATTAGCATATTGGCAAGCTCAAATGGTCTCGAGATTAGACCAAATCTTGGACCGCACAGTGCCGAGCAATGATAATTAGACCAATCATTTTCGGATGAAATCTTCGATCTCGCACGTGCAAATCATCATAACCTAGGGTGTTTTGTGCCTTTTCTCTGTTTTCAAAAGGTATTATATTTTGTCCTCCTAAAAATTTTAAGGTTGAAAAAGCTGTGATTATTTTGTAAAAGTAAGTTACTGGACCGATAAGTATAAATTGAGGTATACCAAATTTTTCTACATGCCTTCCTCAATTTATTGCTAAGATTGTGTAAGTTACACAAGTTTGCACAAAGAAATTCATAAGAGTTTCCCTTTTCCAGGTGTGTTGTATATTTGTAGTAGCCAAAGTCTATTTTATTCCATCACGTCGTGATTTCTTTACTCGACAACTTTGGCAATTAATTTGTCACGAGCAACCACGAAATGCTCATTTGGTACTCTTTTTTTTGTTTAATTAAGGGAAGTAGTTTTAAACATTCGAACACCATATTCCATTCACCATTTGCATTTTGAAAATTTAACTTATTATTTGTCATCAGCGGTCCGGTATACCAGCAGACCCCATAACTGAGGATAAACCATCACCATTTATAAAATGTCGGGTTTCACGTAAAATACACTATATATGTAGGCTAAGCAAAAATCGTGACCTGACAAAGACTTCGCGTAAATAGATGTGCATCTATGAACTTGTAATTCTTCTCAACAATTCGAAACAGTGAATGAATTCACTATTTGAATCAGCGAATGAATACTCACTTCTTGGTCAGTGACTTTCATCATATTCGGCTCATAAACAGTGAAACGGCGTACGAATTTCATTATATCAAGTTTCACTAATTCAAGCAGTGAATCAATTTTATTATCTCTTAAAGCAACTTAATGTCATTTAATAAAATAGTGAAATTTCACTGACTCTCTGTGGCTCCTTTTCGCTAAGGCAGTAACTGACTACTCACTGGAAATCAGTGCGTTATCACAGTGTGGTTAAAATATAGTTTCATATTGTGAATGTGAATAAAAATGAAATATTCCTTATATTCATTATTTTTAAGAGGAATGAGCACTATCATATTTGTAAATTTGCCAACTTAAACAACAAACTGTTCTGCGTGCACTAAGTCCCTTGTAGTGCGATTTCGGGTTAAATATATTCTGATTATAAGGTTTCAATTATATGAACTTACATCTTATAAAGGCTGGAATTACGAAATGAGACAAAACTACATGTTAGATAATTATGCTCAAACCGCCGAATTTGTATAGTATTCCTCTCGCAGAACTTTATTTTAACTGAAAGGGTAAAATTGATTATGATGGTTCTCTGCATGAAAACCTAACCAATTAGATTCACTACAGAAAACTGCTACTGAATGCTATGTAGGTTATATCATTACGGAACGGAAATATTTAATCATTAAGTCTGAATAATGTCTATTATTGTTTGAAATTGTAAGCAATAAAACCAGCTAGTAATAATCAATGTCATTTTGATATTATTTTTGTCTGTTACTTACAATAAGATTCTTGTCCATTAGTCAAAATAAGACCACTTTTAGTTTATGTTGCTTTAATTTATGATTCAAGAAAAGAATTGGAACGGTAATTGGTAACAATTAGGTCGAAAACCGATGGTACTAACATTTTTTAATCATTTGCTGAACATTTTTACTATCCATTCCTAATTTCATCGAAGATTCCGGCATTATTCATGTGTAATTGAGGACACCTTAATTTGATCCAAACTTTCCGTAATTTGACTTCTATTGTAAGTAGGTCAGGTGGGATTCAGAAATCTTGACCAATGACCCGAAAAAGTATATAAATTAATTAACTTTATTTATCTAATTATTTGAAAGTTGCTCAACATTTTTCAAAAACATAAAAAAACCGAATTATCAATGAGGAAAAGGACATTTTAAAATATGTTGTACTATTTATAAATGTGTATAGACGTAAATATAAATGATGAAAATATCTTCTAGACACAAGTTAATAGATGTTGACATTTCTCAGTAAACTACGAAAAAGAATATAATCGAAAACAAAGTTCGAAGATTTATATCGTAGGGATTTAATCGTGGCCCATGTATACGCTGTCAGCTCTCTCAGTGCACATCGACATTTTTTCACTTTCTGAATTACGCTAGCAAGAAGATCGGTCGATCGTTTTAGGTACGTTTAGTAGAAGACGAAATCGGTATCCCTTTGTAACTCGATCTTGAGTCGATATTACGATGTCGAATATACGGTTACTTCTCCGCTTTTGTCCGATATTAGATTCTTGTAGTATTCGAAGTTGCGCCATCGATGCGAATTCTGCTTTCGAAATGTCCACATTTTGGAATATCAAGACTCGCTGTCATTATCGGTTGTCGTCGATTTCATAGATGGGAATTAGCAGTAAGGAAATATGATATTTGAATTTTGAAAAACCAATCTTTGACTTCTATGAACAAATTATAGTTACTCAATCTTTAATTCGTTCGCGGAATATTTTTTGTCCTATATGTCCTAAGATAAGAAATAATTAAATTTTGTATTAGCACTTACGATCTAGCAGTATGGAGGGGTGGGTGACATTACCTTTTTGCATTACTGACTTTGAAGACAATATAACCTTTAATAAGGCGAAATTAATACTAGAACGTTGTGATGTTGCATGTGTGTAACCGTATAACCAAAACTGTAATACCCAACGATTTGGACAGGTGCAATCTCCAAATTTATTATCATCGACCTTGAAAACATACATTTATGATTTTTATCAATTTCCGAATCCCAATGTAATAGTTAGCATATTGATGCCAGCTATTTTCAGTTATCTATTTTGAATTTTGCAACTTGTCTTAGAAATTCATACGCATCGATCCGAAAACCTACGGATAATCTCTGCCGTTTCAATCAAAAATTCGGAGCATCCGGGCTTAACCGTCTTCATTTGTTAGTTTATGTAACTGCCAATAACAGTCACAAATTTGCCTCACCCTAAAAATAATCCAGCGGACCCCTATATTTGAAAAACAACCTGTCAACATTGGAACGACCGCATTGCATCAGTTGTTTTCAACTTTGAAAATTTGATTTAGGATAAATAATGTTCTGACCTTTTAGTTCTGATGGCTCATTAATTATTAGAAATCCGGTTACTACTGATCCTTTGCCCTATACCGGAACTGAAAGTTTGATTAAAACACAAAAGTATATTTGTTGTACACTAGCTTATATGTGTACAATCAAACCATTACACAGACATAAAAAAATTATGGATTTTGGAATTGCTCGTTTCTGAGATATCTTCATATAATCGTAAAAAAGATTAAAAAATGGAAAAAAAACGATTTTTCTTAGATTGCGACAATATTATTTAGATGTATTTTTAACCTCAGAATACTAATCTGCAAAATAAAACTTTAGGCATAATAAATATAACCTCAAAAAATGCGATAAATGGTTAAAAAAGTAACTACGACGTTTCTAAGCTTAAAATAACACAGAATTTAATTAGTGAACGCACATACAGAAGTTTTTCAAACGTTTAGACTGTGAGAATTACTGAACATCTCGGCAGATTGAACGAGACTCTGAAATTGGGTTGAAATGTGCCGTAATTCATTATGATCGGTTTTACTAAGCAACCTAAAGTTTTGAAGCTTTCTAATATTTTATACGATGCTCTTTTATGATTTCCAACTTTGTTATTTCCTAGAAACTATGTAGCGACATCTTTAAAACGCTACTTTCTTTATATAATTAAAATGTTTGACAACATTGTGTATCTTTGATATTATCTCTCACACGAAGGGTTCCTTACTTTTTGTTGCAGTTTCGTATTGAGTGGGTCGAAATACTGTGGAATAATATGTTTTACATGAGGAAAATCATATACCTAACTCTTTTCTTGACATCCTCTTTGGAAAGGGCAAATCTGAATCCCACTGTAAGGAAAGGCAAAATTTATATGTTATTAATCAAATTAATGTTAATAGTACCTTCCAGACTGCAAGAGGAAAAAATAAGTAAATTACACAAACTGTTTGTCTATAAAATATGTAGGTCTCGAATAAAAATTGATCCATCATCGAACAAAATCCTCTTGGTCTCCAGTAACTGCTTCTGCCCTACTAAATATAAAAAAGATGCTTCTGCGAATTGGCGAACGGGTAATCGGATCTTCGAAGAATCTATCCGCGACTTTTGGAAGCATTACGCGCGATTACAGGCGCATAGGTTGATCAGTCAAACGCGGTTGTCAAGTAGAACGTTGTCTTGGACCCCCTTCAAAGACGAACTTGATAGTTCTCTGGCGAGGCGAAGAAGCGTGCATGTACAGAGTCCTGTCCCTGGCAAGTAGCTGACAGCCTTGCGAGCGAAAATTAATCTATACAGCACCTTACCAGAACCCAACAGGAGAATTAAAATTCCAAATAGCTTGCTAAACAACGTTTTAACGCCATCTCTCTGTCCTTCTGAAATACAAGATGATTCATCCCCACTGACGAAATTTAAATCGGCGCTCCTACTATATCAAAGTCCCTGATTTATTCCTGGATTATTTATTCTCTAAACTCCCTGGTGTGGTAATTTATCCTATGCAAAATTCACTTACTCAAAATGAGATTTTGAATTCTAGATCGATTTTTTACTCCAAAAATGTTAGAGAATATGGTAGCGTCTTCTCGTTTCTGTAATTTCATTTGGAGAATAGTCCAAATGTATGTATTACAAAGGGGAAATCGTCACTGAGAGACGTCCCGATTTCAGAAGTATTCAATAATTAGATTACTCGAAACTTTTTACAGTTAGTAATTCCTTCACCCAAAAAATAAATGCAAAGGCGAGGATCCTATGTAATTTGATACAATTATTACCACAAGAGCTCCCAGTATCTACACCGAAAAAATAAGTTTTAAAATAAGACTCCTAGTTAGCTAATTTAAAGATGTAATAAAAATAAGCCTTGGTCAGCTGAAAATTAGACTTCTTCAAAAGTTACTTTGAACAAAAAACATTGCGAAATAAAACGTACGACGGAGATCACAATTAAATGTTTTATTTTAACAGATAAAATATATTATTATTACTACGAAAAATCATCTATGTTAGTAAGTGTTTATTGAATGGAAAGAATGTTATATATACATAATTAAAGAATCTTATGTATAACTTCATGAAAGTTTCATAGTAATAATAATACATTTTCTCATACGAGAACGTACTGTTTTGCTCCCTATATAGTATTTTGGGAATAGAGTGAGAGAAACTTATTTTACTCCCGACTAAATTTATTTTGCTCCTTAGAGAGATAATGCGCTATTTTGTTCCCGCAATATAGGGAGCAAAATAGCATTTTGCGCCCAGAGTATGAGAAAATAATATATGCAACGAGGAAGAACAGGTGTTTGCAGACTCATTTGTATTGCCGACATGCAGACCTCGCTTCGGTCGGGCGTCAAAATCGCCCGCATCGGCAAACACTTATTTTGCTCCCTAGTTGCACAATGTACTATTATACGTTGGAAGAATACATTTCATTGTGGCTATCGGATGTACGTTTCATCGGTTCAATAAATTTTTTCTCATCGTAATAAATGAAACGAAAACGCCGGTTCCTGCTGGCTAAACCGATTATTGCAAGGAAAAAATGAAATACACAAAAACTTATTTTATTGCATAACAACAATTAATGTATTCAAAGGAACATGTTTAACATAAATAGACTATAAATTTCTAAAAACATAAATCAATTGACTGTGTCACTGAATTAAAGAAACCTCGCTTGGACTCCGAGAAAAAATGTTGAGCGCTCCAAGTGCATTTATTGCTGACAGTGGTTAATTCGAAATGGGAAATTAACACTAACTTCTTAATTTCTATAATATTGTCATACGAGGCACAACGTATAAAAAACTGCGTAAAACTTGTGACTTTGTGATACAAACATTTCCTCAGAACTATCGTCGTGGGTTAGTGAACCTGTTTCGTCTTGTAAGGTAGTTATTGTTTATGTCGTTTACTTTTATTGTGTGTTTGTCTCATACAAAATCGTACTTGCCATTTAATTTAGGCATTTCTTCCGGTTGGACGAAAAATTGACCGAGAAAGCTTAAAACAATCAACCTTCTTGTCTACTTTTAAGCTGTTAATAAAACCTACTTCGAATTCATCGTGGAAAGTGTTTTTTGTAAGCCTTCTAGTTTTAAAATGAGAAATTATTTTAGTCTTTTAAGCTTTAAAAGTGCAGCAATTTGTTTGAAGAACACATTTTGACTTCATGACTAAATATATGCCACTTTTTAAAAGAGATGGCCACGATTGTATAAGTACTTTTTTCTGTGCAGTATTCAACTTAAAAATAAATTCAGGTACATCAATTTTTTATTTACAGAAACACTATATTCTTATAAAAGCATTTTGTCATTAAAAAACGTTCTAGAGTCAACACTGGTGTTATCTTTTGATTTTCAAAAAACATTATTTAATTCTTACTTCGAAATAATTCTTGAAATCAAGGATACCTTAAGTATTTTAGTCCCATCTATAATTACTATAAAACATGTAATAATTTATATTTTTTAAAAATTATTAAATTTAAAAGTTGATAATTTAATTTTGTTCACATAAACCTAAGAAAGATGTAGACGAATAAGAAGGAAATATTAACTTTAAAGTAGAAAAGTAAGTTTTTATCTTATATCCTCTGCACTAACGATGTCATCCATCCCAATGAAACTTGGCATAAACTGATAGTTCAAAAGATACATTAATTTATGAGAAGGGTGATCTTGGTGCGATGTAACCCTTTACATTAACTTGAAATCCATCAGCGCATTCGAGCATTCTATACCGAAATGCTTACTGTATATAATTTTATGGTTACTTTGATTGTTAAAACTTTACGTTATGCCAGAAAAATGAAGATTTTAAATATTACTTATATTAGATAACCATATGAAAATGTATTGAAAAATATAGCAAATATTATAGTTTATCAGCGCTAGTAGAAAGTCGCATGGTGTACAAAAAAAATCGGAAATAAAATATTGAAAATTGAACTATTCCCTATTTTAAATATTTTCAGCCAAAATAATGTGAACGTTTATTTCTTTCTATTTTAAACAATCTCTGGCATGGATGTGATATTATGACATATAAACAGAGAGAATAAAAAGGTTAATGGAACCACAAGGAGAATAGTACAATTAACATCGTGAAAAGGTGTGGTGGACAGTATCTTATTTTTAAAATTCATAATAATGTAAAATATAACATACAATAATTACTTTTTATGATAATAAGTAGTTATTTAATCATTTACACTAAATCTATTTTTCTAGTCAAGAATATTTCGAGTGACCATTTAACTGTAAAGCTACGGTATATTTGAGGATATGTGCTATGCGAGGTTATGTGAATTTTGAAAATCTAACCTTAGCATTGTTAATTACTGACCGGAAAAACTTCTGGTTACTAAATTTTATAAAAAGGATTCGTAACACCAGTAAACTCACATTACACTACAAACAAACATTATTTTTCGATATTTGAAGCAGTAGAAATTCGATTTCGTGGACTGCATTTAGTCCGTATTGGTTATGTTTTTGACAGCGCAGATTCGTGTTACACGTAGTCGGTACAATTACATTTTATGGACTAAAAGTAGGCCCTAAAATCGGATTTTACGGCTATAGTAACGAAAAAAAAATGTCTTCATCATATTAGATTCAACATTATGAATTTTCGAAAATTTGATGTTGGGATCCTAAATTCGTAATCAGCGACCTCGAAAATCCTTTGACTATGAAAGATTTAAACAATTTGTTCAGAAAAGTAATGTATCCTCAAGGGGTTAATGGTAATTACGTCCATATATACAGTCATTAATTATTTCTTTCTTTAAGTGAGAATAAGTCTTTATGCTGATAGGTATGAAAAATCAAAACCCAAATAATGGCCATTTGTTTCATTCTAATAACGATTTCGTCTATACAAATGGGGTTGATATGAAAGTTCAAGCATGTTCATTTAAAGGAAAATTCGATTTCTCTTACAAAACTCGCATTCCTTAGAATCTCCACTTACGATCTGAATATTTTAAGGGATCAATATCTCATTCCTTAAACATATCTCTTAAGTAACCCTTCAATGCAATTCCCCTACGTAAGAGAAAGTGTGACGACAAATTAGCAACTATCATTTATTCCCTGTGAACACTTAATGCTTGAGTTTGAGTCTCTGAGGAATAGTTTACAACGCTTGGACGGGTATAGTAAGATACTACTCTCTAAACTTCTTGCTATGATGTTTGACATTGCGTTCGAATGTCAAAATTCAAATTACCGAATACATTTGCATCACAGAAACATGAACAGCAAACCTAACAACGAAGTGCATTGTTTACACAGTTCCTTGATAATACAGCTGCTCCCTATATTAATCCAAGAGGGCAGTTTATGCATTTGTAAACAGGTGTAAAATATTTCCGAATATTATTACTACAAAACTTATATCGTATAGAAGAAGAGTATTCAAAGCTGTCTTATGTCCTCGACTCTGAACATTGAGTTTAAATTAGTAATTAAATGGCCATATAAGTTTAGCAAAATTCTTTAGCGCAACAGTTGATTTTCAATGTTGGGTCTGGAATAATTTCGCAATTGTGATATTTTAAACTTATATTTAATGAAAACAAATACTTAAAAAAACCAAACGTTTCAAAAACCAGACATTCAAAAACCAGACATTTCAAAATACAGATATTCAAAAAACAAACTTTTATTAATGATTTAATTCTAAGTGTGCTTAATTAATAATCCGGAGGTCAAACTGATTTGGCCTTCAAGTGACCTAAAAAATTAATCCCTTGGTCAAACATTTTTAAATGACCTTCCAGTCATACCTGAAGGTCGTTGACCCCAGATCATTTTTTGTATGTTATGTGGTTTTTGAATGTCTGTTTTTTTAAATGTCTGGCTTTTAAATGTCGGGTTTCTGAAGCGTCTGTTTTGCGATTTGTCGGATTGTTTAGGTGCACCCAAAATTAATATATGTTATGCAAATATTACAAATCTGCCATGAAATCCTCTATAATATTGTGTTTTTGCGGTGGTCCCTATCTCATACGGCTGCAACCAATTTTCAGAGAAGTATCCTCATTTATTTTGGCAATGGCTTCGGGAAAACTGAAGGAAATCCAACGGGCATGGCAAAATTCACACATGTGTTTTATACTTTTATTCAATACAGGACTACATGATTGAATTTCAAGAACATAACCTTGAAATTCATTAATCTCATTACTTTCATTCAATAAGTTCTGGAGACCAACTCTTTCTTTCAACCATTCAAAATTATGATCAAATTTCGAACAATGTATTAGGATAGAAATTAAAATTATAATATAATAATATGTATTTGCGGTTTGTTTTATTATTTAATGAATTATGTCTTTTCTTCAATTTTCCTTTCTATTTAACATCTAATTTTTAATTTTGTAGATTGGACCGGAAATTTTGGAAAAAGTGACGAGGTGAAAAAACGAAGCCCACTATTGTGGCTTCGTCGGTGTCAAGAACGCATCATCTTGTGGGAGAGGTGCCCGGGCTTTATATTCGTCGCTTAACCCTCGAAGATCCCAAAAGCGCCAGAGACTTTGTGGCCCAGTCATCGGGGAGACATATTTGCCAACCACGCACTGCTTTCGATTCACCAATTCGTTCCTCCACAAGGTATTCGATTCCCCTTTACCAAACAACGAATTAACATATCAAAACAGACATGCATAAATCTGTTTCTTACCGAGGGTCGCGTTGAAAGCTTTTATTACGTATTGTGTTGACTTAGAATCATTGTGAACTCCTCCTGTTATTCTTTACATAAGATAAGAGAAAAACCACCAAAGTTTTAACTTTGGAGAAGGTGTCATGTAGTTATGAATACAAGTTGTTTTCTGGACCAAACAAATGTGTTTTCTCTTTGTCGCACACTTAAAAAGTTAAAACAAAATGAGAGATGAAACACCACAAAAAGATACAATATGTATAGACTTAATATACACATTGCATCTTTCCTTTCGTTCGATGAATTTTTTAATTTATATAATTATGTACTTTTTCAGTTTTTAAGGTAATGGTCACTCCGCGAGCACAAATCGGTGCTGGAATGAAGGCCAATAACATCTATTTAATTTAGTTCGATTTCCGGACTTGGTTCGATTTATTCCGCTATTCCAAGAATTTCTTCTATATTAAAATTATTTTCACTTAAGAAAAAATTGCGGAAAAGAAAATTCTTACTTATTTGAAAATGAGAGATACTTAGATTTTCATTGGTTAGAATATTTTTTGCTTCAATTGTCATTTAGAAAAAACGAAAAAGACCGATAATGAACTGTGCATTTTGCCATCATCCATTATTAGGGTATACTTATGGAAAACTCTTTCGAAAAACTTTTTTTTCAAAAAACTTTAGCAAACTTGAAACATAGTATTTGACTAGCTTATAAGCACATGAATAAGTCACAAAATCGGTACTAAATTTAAAATGAATTCCTTCGATATCGTGCCAAAATAGAAACATTTTCATACTAAACGAACATTATATTATTCGCTAACGGCTATTTCAATATATCATCAAGATTTCAAATGTAAAGAAATACTTCGGCGATGAATAATATATTTACATTGTCAACATAACTTTATTTATGAAATTACTTTTTAAAATTAATTTTTGAAATTAATAATATTTTGAATGTATATTGAATGAGGGCAAATCAGTTAAATCAAATAAAATGACTACAGACAAGGTACAATGAGTCAATTTTTCGAGTTGCATTGTTCATGACAGGAAACGCATTTATTTCTCCGGTTTTGAAATCAGTATATTTAGTTTCCGGTAAGTAAAATACAGTTTGCACAACATGGAAATAGAAAACACCATAAAGGAATCAGCGTGGTGATCTTTCAATCATCGTTGGTTAATAGTACAATACGCAACAATTGCGCCAAATAGGTTATTTCCGCACTAGTGCGGGAAAGGGTTTTGCGCACACAAATGAGTGCGCAAAAAAAACTGCGTGCGGGAATATTAGTTTGCGCACTAATTTCCATTCCAAAAATTGATAAAAATCGGTAAGGAAAACAGTACACGCAACAGTGCTCTAAAATAGGTGATCACGCACTCGACTTTCTTGATATCCTCCGCTCGGGCCTTAAAGCCGTCTCGTGCGGGAATCACCTATTTTGCGCACTTGTTGCGTAATGTGCTATTTCATAACAAGTGTTCAAAATAAATTCGATTTTGCGTAGGCAAATGAGTGCAAAAAGTAAATTTTCTGTCTTCTTAGTGCTCTGAGATGCATACGACAAATTGCTTAGGACAAAGAAGTAAATCGTTTTGCTGAAATCTTAGGATGTTATTAATATAAAAATATGTCTATTGCTTAGGATGTTGCAATCAAATTTCTCAGGAGTCGAAGAGCGCTAAGCGTTTGGTTGCTCCAACTAATCATTTTTTCCTGTATGGATTCTACAAATACCTTATCCAGGCTAACTAATATAGGTAGTAAGTTTTCCCAACTATTTGTTAGCCAACCGAATTACGCGAATGTCCACGCAGATACTAGATGGTAGATGGAAAACTCTACTTGCTTTCTGGCTAGTGGCACCACGAATCGAAAGACGCCTGCTTTTTCTCCTGAAGTGTTAGACGGTACTGGAACGGCTAAAAATCTATAAAAAATAACTTTTAATGTTTCCAGATATCATTTTCTTTGAGTAATTGATAAGTACATTTACTTATAATTTAAATAGTATACATGTATTCGTTTTGTTTATTGTTATGCTGTAGAAATGAGATAGATAATGTAAAGTGCATGATACATATTTTTTTTTTATAATAATCATGAATGTTTTCAGGAATGTACTTATGCACCCTATTAATTACCCTGATGGAAAATATGAGCAGATTAACAGGCTATTATCCAGAATATAGATGTTTTTACTGCCCAATATTATTTGTTCCACAATTCTAGAAAAAAATGGACATTTACCTAAGTAACTAACCTTCTCGACGTTCGTGACGTCACGTTAGATATCTGTGTACATATTCGCTATATTTTAGTGCAAAAAAAACGTTGCAGATCCCGAATTCGCTATTACATATAGGGGAATCATATTTTCAGAAACATGGATTGCAATTGTATAAATGTAGATAAAACTTGCTTGGTGCGGAGATTATCAGATTATATATATCCCTAGAAATGGGGTTTTTGTAGCAAACTATGTATATTAATTTGAATATAAAAAGTTTTGTTGAATTTGCGAATGTTGTTGACAAATATAATTGTCCGGGAAAAGAAAACACATGTTAACGACAAAAAAACTCCCACACGCAATGTAAGCTATTTGTTAAATAAATTTGGGCATTTTTCAATCACATCAACATTTGTAGGTTAACGTGGATATTCCTATTTACATTCTCTCGCAAACACCCGGTATACTATTCGAATTAAATATAATTATAACCACAGAATTGTGCGATATAAACACGTAGAATGGACATGTATTAATTATTAACTTTCTTTGACATATATACATGTACAGTTATTCTCGCCATTTTCAAATAGGAGATGACAAAACAAACCATGTAGATCCATAAAATCTGCATTTACGATTGACGAGTTATTGGCCATTTTCTACCTGGTGTTATATATCTTAATTTAAATATAGTATGCGATAACTAGAAAATAGCCAACTATCTGCTATTTATATTCGAAAGTTTTCGAGCATCAATAATGGCTAGTTCATGGGTACATCAACGTTACATTACCACAAGAAAACCGGCCAGAATTCAGCGAAAATGTTGTCCATAATCAGGCTATTAGCTGGTAATAATGGCCATAAGCCAGGTAAACAGTGGTGAATTCTTTCACCAGGGTAGTGTACTTTTAACCAGCGGAAAGAATGAATTGGGAGCTCTAACTAGCTCGTTCAGCCCTTTGAAATTCGGTTAATAAATTGATTGGAATTTCTAATCAAACAAATTTATTGGATATCTAACAAACTGCGTTCTTTCTCAACTAATTCTTATTGGCACCAACAAATATTAAACCAAACTGCATACAGCATTTACTTAATAAATAGTTGTTTTTAATATTCATATAATAACAAGATTCTTCGGAAGGTCTTACTATCTAATGATGGTTAATCTAACTATTTAGCTATCTGAGACCTAACCATTTCATTCATTACATAGAATATGTACCCCGGTAGAGATGGTCAAGAGAATCTGCCCAGAATTATCCTAGATTTTGATGATCTGGCTAGAAACCAGCTCTGTAATATAGGTAGAAATCCTATTACAAATGACATTAATTGTGGCGTAAATCTACCGAGCCGCGAGACATTGAGACGGCTAATATATTTTAACATGAATGCGACAAGCTCCTACAACTTATCGACCTCGGCTCGATTCGAGAATCTCGAATACCTCTCGATCGAACTCCCAATATGGCGGCTGGCTCTCAGCTGATTCGCGCGCACATGTCGCGATTGTTTACAAAGCTGCAGTAAAGATTAAATATTCATTTCAATAGAAAAATCGTTTACATTTACACCTGCCCGTTTTGTCGAATCGTTTGTTTCTTACCTATTATACGAATTTGATATGATACCTTCAGTTTGCAATTATTGCTTTATGTCACTTTAAGTATATGTTACTGGTCTAGAGATTCTACCCAACAGATATTCCCAGCTGATAGGTTAATGGCTAGTTTAACCAGCCAAATTTCTACAACTATATTTCTAAGACTAGTAGCAAAGCAGATACTTTCGGTGAACATTGTCCTCCAGATTCTGGGACATTTACATTATTAAAAGTATTTCTAGTGATGTGTTCTTGATAAATATTAATATGTAGACAATATGCCGAGACTGAGAATACCTTATACCAGATCATGTAGGCCAAACAAGATAAAATTTAATTATTATATAACTGGACAGTCGACATAATTTCCATTCCTGGAAGATTGTTGCATGTAAATCACCCTTCCTGGGCAGATTGCATACATAACCTTGCATATTGTGAAGCATTCGCAAGAAATATTTTTCGATGTTAATTTTAGGCAATGTCCTTTCCACATGTTTGGGATGAAATCTAGTAGATGAAGATGGTATAGGGTATAGGAGGCTATGGGGACAAATTTTAGTTCTTTCTTCCAATACGCAACCAAAGTGTAATTGCTATTTGCATAGCCTTGAATAAAATTTTTAAGAAAAAAGTACATTTAATTAAATAGAGCAGACCCTTGCGAGATGGGCATTCTCATCCAGCACAGGACTTTATTCTTAGTAGGAAGTACAGTTGTTCAATATTCTTCGAAACTTCTTTAATTTTTACGAGCGGAGAACGTTAAAAAAATGCAAAATGTTTAGTGTAGTTTCGTGAAATAGACCCGCGGCTCCTTTCGCGCAGCAGCAACAACGGCGCCGTGGCACGGCATTGTGTTTCGAGGCTGGCTGACCCGACTGAAGCCGTAAACGAGCAAGGTTACCGAGTTTATTGCAATTTCAAAACACGAAGCAGCTCTCGTTTCTCGAGAAACGCGCCACGGTGTGCGCGATCGTCGAGGGCCCCAGTCGCGGCTTTTTTCTTTTTTATTTCGTGCCTCGTTTGCTTTTGGAAGATTGCGCCTTCTTGGCTCGTTTCACGCCGGCAACGACAATAAGTCGTTGCTGCGAAACGCCAATCGATGAATTTGCTCGTTTCGCGGAGCGTGTTTATCGTAACTCACTATACTTGAATGAGCTGAAAATCGTTTGAATTGCTGTTGGATTTTTTATTGGATTCCTTTCTCAGAAATTCATTTGATCGCTAATCAATTTAACTTCCATATTGGAGGCGTTAAAAACTATATTCCATAATGGATGCATGATCGATGTAGTACGGTAAGAACCCGAGTGGAAATTGATTTAGGCAGCCTAAATCCAGTAAGGCGATCCTTATCGGGTTCTCCTGAATGCACCTAGATTAGGACATGATCAGGTTCCAGTAAGTTATCCTGATCAGGTTGGCCTGAATATGCTCTAATTAAACCCTGATTATGTTAAAATAAAGTATAACTGATATAGGGCAGTCTGTGAATTTCCATATCAAGACCAAACCATGAATTGATAATTCCAGGAATCACTAACTGTTTTAGAAATTTCAAATCAGGGGCGGATCAGGGGGCCTGCTCAGAGCCTGATAAGGACGTCTAAATTTGTTAACTTCTAAATTTTGTGTAATTCGGTCAGTCGCCACTAGGCTTCATCGCGCATGTACTTCATTCCTGTTAAGGAAATGTATTTCTATTTTGTATATTAGCCTACTTGTAGGAATGTTGCGACACAGCATATTTTACACATTGTATGTGATGGATATGTATACTATTCGTATATATGCGTAAATAATATTTTCTTATTTTGCAGCATTTTTACTTGTCAGACAGTAATAAGTCATTAAAAATTAATTTCTTGTTTCGTAATACGATTGTAAATATTTTCACCGTGAAATTTGGAAAGCACGTGAAATATTGGGCATTGTAAGGTCCTGATCAAGTCCTGCACATTTTTGCTTGAATAGGGCCTTAACAGAAAAAGCGTTAATATAAATGCCACGATATGCCAGGGCCTGATAAGGAAACATCTCAAGACCTGATTTTGTTCACAGGCTTCATGATCAGGACCTGCTTCCTACCCGCTTGGGAAGGAAGTTAATAATTTTGTGATTGACAACTTCCTGTCGAATTAACTGACACGTATTCAATATGCCAGCCCAGTATGAAAAAAAGCCTTTGAAACATGCACGACAGAAAATTATATTACTTTTCCATACAAAGTCCAACTATCCACACAAAGTGGGGATCTGATGAACACAGGCCGGAAAGTGTTTAACTTATGATTGGAAAACATAAAATGTAATCATGAACGAATTAGAGTAGGTTGTAACTCTAATTTATGTCGTATACGGTCATCCGAATCATGCATATGACTCATCCGACGCATACGCAGAACGATGCAGACGCCATCTATATCAAACATAAAGATTTACAAATACTATATGTAGCATTTTTTTTAATGATGTTTGTAAACCTTCCCTAGATAGGCCAGTAAACTGAAAATAACTGAAATAGTTAGTTTTATCATCGTCATCATCACCATCATAACCTGGATTAGGCGCAGATTGACTTTGCGCTATACCAAAATATACTTACTTGAAACTACATATTCATACACTACACATCCGTGCATGCAGAGAAAAAAAAGGTTTGCATGGAAATAAATGCTCTGGTTGCCACAGCCATAGACAAATGACTAAGTCATAATCACGTAAATAGTTACAAGAATCGTAGAAATAGTTATGAGAACTATATAAGTAGTTGTGGCGACCATAAATTACATAACCTTAGATAAAGATAGCTCAGACAACGACATAAATAGTTGTGATAACTAAAAATATATCTGTGACGTATTTTACTATGTACTACAGTTGTCACAACCATTTATTCGGTTAAGGCAATTATAGTGTGTTTTTCGTGTGGTTGGGGTAACTAATCGATTACAGCTCTCACATCTACACGAGTAATTGAATGAGGCAACTGAGGGAATAGTTATACTAATAAATTGATTGGTTTTGTGTTCCTATTAATTGGTTAGTAACCAATTTAGTTCTAAGTGAAACTATTTAATTGACTACCCCAAACAATGTCCCATCTAGATCTGGGAGCACTAAACGATTGCCTCAACTGATATGCATTTCTTCGATGTATCGTTTCGAATTGATGTGATGAAGATATCTCTGATCAATAGGAAGAATTAATCACATCATTAATTGAGGGATTGGGTGGAATAACGGCCTAAGTCGAAAAAGACGATTTTGAGAAAAACGCAAAAACTGTTTAACTGTTCACAGGATTTACTGACAGAACTCATAAACGGTAAGAAAATCAACAACGGATACAACAGTACACGAAGGCATTTTTCGCTTATGTATAATGATACACATTTTATAGCAATTGCAAAATTTGCAGTTAGGCCGTTATTACGGAAATCAGATTCGTTTTTTACAAATATTCAACAAAATTAGGTTCTTTTATGAATATTCAGACAATTTAGGTTCTTTGCATTAATAATTAATGAAGTTAGGTTGTATCAACAAATATTAAGTAAAGTTGGGCTCTCTTTAAGAAAATGAAATAAAGTTTGACCATTTTTCTTCAAACTGTTCGCTTGAACTTAGTAAACTTGAGAGGAATAGGTACTAGAAAATTTATATCGTATTTGTGACGAAGTTTATTGTGATATATGTAAGAAAAAAAACAATCGTTGGAATTAATAACTATTAATAAACACTATTCGTTAGGCCCTGAATCTTGTTTTGAAAACACGTTATCCTCACACTATTGTTGTGCATCACGTGAAACAAACTTCATTACTGCTTTCAGGTCTTTCACCTTTTCTGTTTTCATGCCTGATAAAGTAATGGTCAGTAAATTTATTTTCATAAGTAAATTTTGTATTGCGTTACGAAGTTCAATGATTCAAAAGAATCGTTTTGCCGTTCAGCATAATTTTTGAAACTGAATATTCTACCGTCATTTAAGTATGAGAGGCAATTGAAAATTTTATTTTCTTAGCATATTGTGCGCGTCTGCTGTATTTTTCGAAAAAAGAATCCCAGTCACATATAAAATTTCACCCTTCAATTACGTTGAAAGGTGATTTTTCCCGACAAGATTGTAGCGTCTATCATAACAGCTGATGTATTGACCTTTGAGGATTTACGAAAGATTTACAAATACAACGACTGAATGTAGAATTTGTGATTTGAACTCGTATTACAGCATTAATAATATTAATATTTTTTACAACAATAATAATAATAATAACAATAAATAAAATTAAAAAAATTAAAAACAAAAACGAATATTTCGATTTTCGTAAAAACACCGTAACTCGAGTTAGGCCGATTTTTCGGAAATCATGGATGATTTAGCCTTAAAAAAATACTTTGGTACTTCCGGCTAAATGCATTAATGGCGTAATATACTTTTGCATTTCAACTCATTTCCGGAAAAAGCACTTAAGTCGACGTAAACCGTTTTTCCACCCAACCCCTCAATTATAAAAAAGTTAATAAGGTATTGTTTATATATTTTAGGAATAATTTATTTATCCATTGTTCTTTATGTCTTACATACGTATCCGTACGTATTAGCGCCTTAGAGGTTATATCAATTAGTGTTTCAAGGGGGAGGTAGTATAGATACACGTTACAAATATAGATTTATAGTCGGATATTATTAAACTTACGTTTGTTGATAACGTTAGTTAAATGCAAAATTAAACCCCGTAGGTTCATAAAATTCAGGGAATTTTGTAATACAGTACCAATTATATTTCATTAAAATGAAGTAACTCAAATAAAGTCACACATAATAGATTCTATTCTAGATTCTATATCGAATAAAACACCTACTTATACCATAACGTAAACTTTCGTTATAATTATATGTATATGAAACAATTACGAGATCCTTTTCTTCTGGGAATTATATTTATTTTAATTTAATTATATATTACCTGAACAGCGTACTATAATAGCCTTACCTGGCACAGATGTTATGTGAAGTTGGCCCTAAATAACTTTTAAATTTAATGCATGCGGTATGGGATGGAAGCAATTGCAGGCTATGAAACTTTGTATTTTTATATAAATTTGTACCTTTCAAACTCAAGTTACCAATTGTTCAAAACATGAAACAAAATATTATAAATTTTAGGTCATTCCATGGCTACATTTAAGACGTAACAAAACCGTGTCTGCTTAGAAAAGGAGAAGCGAGAATTGACTAAATTTTAGCAAATTTAAATTGTAACACATTTCCGATTTTTTTGTACGAATCTTGTACCAGTCATCATCATCATAAACTTCTGAATTCTTTGCTCAATTAATTATTCAGGGATCAGGAAAGTTGCATATAAACAATCGCCCGGGCAAAATGAATTTGTGTCTGATGATTTTGACTGCGACAATGATATTTCGTGGTCAATCAAAATAAAGCTACTACATTAGAATAACCTGAATGACATGTTTTTTTACAGTTTTCTGGTTATTTTTTTTTTAATTTTTGGCGAATAAAACATTTGTTGACAATAAAAGAAAGTTTAAATTAGTACCTACATTTGCCACAATTTATATTGACACGATTTAATTGTATATATGTATGTAGTAAATCTTTCACATAATATTTTATCAGCAATTCAGTAAAATGACAATATTCTAAAAAATTAAATTCCGATGGAGATGAAATACAATTAAAAAAAATACAGAAAATTGGAATATTTATTTATATATGAACATTATTTTATTTTGGAAGCTAAACTTAATTATTGGCAACTACTTTTTCGGAACACTATAAAATTGTAAAATGCAAAATTAAATCGAGAAATAAAGGGACAAAACTACATGGATATGCTGATACACTATAGTCTTTTCGAACTAATATTCGTAGCTATTTATTGCCAGTCAAAATGGTATGAATTTATTTTTCGATTTATCTATTTGAAAGTATATTATTGTCTATGTCTAAAACTTTGCATTGTCAACGTACGTGTTTCAAAATAAAGAAATCAAAGCATACTTGCTGTTTAAAATGTTAGGGTGTCTACAACCAACACACTTCCTATATCTCACGAATCTTTTGTGCATGGTATTCTATAGTTAGAATACTTTTCTGACTTTTAGTATTTGACAGGTCTTGAAAGGATCTTCATTTGAAAACTCTTTCATTTCAGAAATTTATCTGAAAGTGGTCTTGATAATAATAAAATGATGTAACGTGGGTCGGTTTTTAAAAAATTGAATACGGCTTATGATGTTTGGGGTACACGGAAATTGCAAAATATGGATGTGCACATTAAACAAAACACAATAACTCGTTGCTATTTTTATTATATAGTCCTTTTTTTAATGATAATACGTGGTTGGTCTATTTCGTTGAAAAGATTAATATAACTTTAGGCATTGTATTTGGTAGAAGGAATTGATTTTATTATAAACGGAATTTCTGATGTTATCATCAAAAATAAGTTGTTATCGTTAATCCTTTAATACGACGAACGAAAATATTACTTACCTACGATTTCTTGTAATTCAGAATTGATTTCAGTAATCCATAAGTAGATCATATAAGGCTGCAAAATTTTGAGTACAATTTTCGTGTCGCGATTAAGTTTCCATCGTGATAGGTTGCTTTGAAATATGACATTGTGATATCAGCCGATTGTTAATTGTCGATATAAAATCTATTTATTAACAATGATTTAGTTACCACATTTTCACATTTCTTTATGTCAGTAATTGAGTCTTAATGAACTAATGATATTTAGGACGGTTTAAATAAAATATTGCAATATGTGAATTCGCGCAAACATTTTTAAAAGTTTACATAAAGCTTATGAGTTTCAATAATTGTTTACATTATGCATGCACAGCACACAATTGTTGCCTACTTAGATCATTAAGTTCTATTCATCAAGAGTGAGAACAGTCTCTTCATTACCAGCATGCATATTACGAATATGTCGAACGACACTATCGATTCGTTTCGACCGCATATCGCAGTAAGAACATCCGAATTTGGGAACTGCTTCACACCTGCGGCGCAAATGCCTAATTATTAATTCTCTATTTCGAAATCCGTTTCCACATGTATCGCAAAAATATTTCATATTTTGGTTTTGATTGCGCTCGAATTCTTCACATTTTGCTTTTTCTTCTGGGGTTTTTCCAAGTGATCTCCAATTATCGATCACACGGATCGTTTTATTATGATGTTTATTTTTCACGTGTTTACTAACACCTCGAGCAAATTTTGCTCCATAATTGCAGTACGGACACTCGTATCTAAAACAATTTGGGCATTTTGGACATTTGTGACGTTCTTTAAGTGTTTTGTCATTTTTTCGTTGTAGATTCACATTACGTTTTCTCTTTTTTGTAACGTTCAGGAAATCTTCATCACTGCAATTTTCCACATCTAAGGGTTTGAGAAATATTCACAATTAATAATTAAATAAAAATTTCCTTAGACAGGAATTTAATTGCTTACCAATTGGTGCGTCTGAATCGCATTTAGATTCGTTAATGTTTGATGAACCTAACAGTTGCATGTTGGACCTCTCAAACTCATCAGTAACCCCGCCAATGTCTATTATTTTGAATACGGAAAAGAATTGCATTTTTGTTTCATTAATTATATGTATTTATTATAAATTACATTAAGAATTCGTACCTATAGAAATATCAGAATCCGATTCTATTTGCTGAGTATTAAATGGGTTATTAGCACCCATAATATCTAGAACATTATCTGGAAAATTCGCATTGTCTATAGATGTTGGTTGAAAATATGGAGGAGACTCTAAAAAATGATGTCAAGTAATGAATTAATATTCTAAGATTATCTTATATTTATACCGAGTATTGATATAATATTAGTCTTACCAGTTGTACTTTTTTTTCGTTTTCTCTTTTTTTTAACGGGTCTTGAAATTACACTTATGGAGTTACTAATTTTCCTTTTTTTCTTTGGGTTGCTATAAGTAGATCTTGTGAGTTGATGTTCAGTACACGTGGCATTAAATTCGTCAGGTTCATTTTTAATCGAAAAATACCATCCATTATTCTTAATATCATCCTCAGGTAGAAAAATATTATTCATGTTCTCATCTACATCTGTATTATGCACATCTATAACTTCAATATTATGTTTCAAAAACAGTTTTAATCGAATCAAAGCTTCAAATGAATGGAACCCTTGAGACTTACTTATTCCTTCGTCGTCCATGTTGAAGTCCTCTAGCTGTGTCTTAGTTGATGATTTTAATTTGAAAACGGAGATTTGTTAATTCAGTTTAAATCTCCTTGGATAGAAATGATTAAACCTAAAATAAATACTTATTTCCAATAGTTTACTTTTTATTTTTAAAAGTGACTTTATTCATATTATAGTATTCTAAATACAAAATTATATTCCAATTGTTAAACAGTCATCTACATAAAATGCACAATTAAAACATTGAAAAGTGGAATCATATTGAAATACAGGTTTGCTAAACGAAATCCAACTAGTTTTGTCGTATGCTCGAGAATTGTGTAATGCATATTTCTTCAGGAACTCAAAATTTGCCGAACACCCGGTAAGAATTATTTAGAATATGGAATAGATAATGTTGATAACTTACTGGCACTGATGACAAAATATGTTAAAGTTTTGATCTATCAATGATTGTCATTTTTGTTCATCAGGTTACAAATTAAGTCAAACTAAAAGACTTCCAATATCCAAAAAGTGCACTTAATGAACGATATCTCAAATTAAGAGCACAAAATTGAAATGTATATAAAATGGTGATCAAGAAAATTAAGCTGGTAACTTTTTGTATCATTTTTAAATCTAGCTTTATAATAAAAAACTCACATTTTGATGTTATTATTGTAGGTGTTTCTACACCAATTTAAAAAAAAATCGACCATAAACCGATTGAAAGAGTTCCCTGCAAAATTTATTCACTGATATGGTCGAAACTTAGAAAGCTTTCAACTGTGTGTTCTAAAAGTGCAAAAGACTTCATTATTGTTATTTGTTTCGCTGCTTGCATATCTACATCCAAAAGTTGAAAATTCAAAATGGCGGATAGAATTTGACAGACAAAAATTAAAAATTGTATATATATCATAGGTGTCTATTCTAATCATACTTTTCCTCAGCTTTTTAGAAAAAAAGAGACGGAAAAATCCGAACTATCCCGACTATTTACGGTCTAAATTTTCTCCTTCGAAATCATTATGTACAGATGTACTGGCGTGCTATAATTTTCGGAACTTACAGTACATATGGAAAGTTTTGCGTTTTTCAGGTAGAAGAATGTAAGAAAAATGGCAAAAAAATTAAAAAGTAAAATACGAAAAAGACATTTTGTTTTCTATTATCGTACTTGTGACTTTTACAAAAAACCTACATGAGATTTTCAATTTAAAAACTCTAATTATTCTGGTTAGTCAATAATTGCACTGGTTTAAGTTTTAACTAATACTCTATGATCATGCAATGTTATTGTCAAGGCCATTGGGATTATCCCTAAGGCACCCTGAATTGAAACTTTTTAGTTCTATGAGTTTGTAATGTAATGCCTTGAAAGCATTTTTAGTTAAATTTAGCAAATTTGATAGGTTACCCACAGGGTCTACCATCAACATTAAGTAATATCTCATGCATGCTAAAAATGAGTGATTTCAACGGCACTTGACGTTTAATTTACGTCGTTTATAATTACTTTTTCCTGAAAAGTTTTCTCAAAATTTCTCAAAACTTTTTTTATTACGATTACAACTTTCGTAATTGCAAGTTACCCACTTAGGTATGCCAGAAAGAAGTGAATTTATGAAAAAATAAAGAGTGCAGAAACATTCCGTATTTCCGATGGTACAATTAAAGAGATAGGTATGGTTAAAAATTAACAAACAGATTTCGAAAAAAATTACAGTACTTTAATATTTGAGTCATTTCAATACCTCAGTATTGAGAAATCATGAAAAACATGTTATACCTATTATCATGATGTCTTATGTAAAATGGCATTTTTCAAACCTTAGAGAGAAGGACATAGATTCATAGAATACGCCATGTAAGAGAAATTAAGTGAAACCGTGGTCAACTGCTCATTCGTATAAGTTAGTGGCCATTACTTCACATCTGTAGAAACTAGTCAAAATCACCGAATAAAACACTTCACTCTCTGCATGATATACCCACTTCCAAGTGATATCAATGCACGGGCAGGCACTTTTTTGTTTACATTACTCATTTAACACATTAACGCCCAAAGCACAACTTTTTTTGCTTGAATGTCAATCGAGTATTTGTGTATCAAAATGGAAATTCCAAAAATTTGAAAGGTACATGTACTACTATTTTCGAGGTCGTTAAAATTCAACATTTTTTTCAAAATTTTAATTTATTAACGAAAAGATCTGAAAAAATACAATGTATTCTGTGATGAATTCTAAGAGTTTTTTGTTCTTTGCAATTTCTCTAAAAGTGGATAGTTTTCGAGGAAATGAATTTCAAATATTATAGTTTAGGATTTTTTTTTTCGAAAACTATCAACTTTTGGAAAAAATTGCAAAAAACAAAAAACGCTTAGAACTCATCATAGAATACATTGTCTTTTTTCGAAATTTTTCGTAAATAAATTAAAATCTTGAAAAAAAATTGTTCGATTATCATTAAAAAATTCTGAAAAAAAATCGATTATATTTTTTTATGAATTCTAAGAAATTTTCATTGTTAGTATTTTGTTAAAAAAACTCATAGTTTATGAGTAACGGCGTACATACATTTTTCAAACAAATTTTCATTGTTGACGCCATTTTGAGGTCGTCAGAATGGTGTGGGTATAAGAGTAAAATATTATATGCACCTTTGTGCATAGTTTCGATAGAATTTCAATATTTTAATAGGTCGAAAAAAAATTGATGAGTATACATTTTTCACAATTTTTTGGAAATTTTATTGGAATTCCTGATGGCTGAAACTCAATTTTGACTTCGGAATCTTGAAGAGCGACCTCGAAAATAGTAGGACATTTTCAATTTTTTTGAACGATTTTGATACGAAATACTCGATTGAAATTGAAGCAAAAAAAGTTGTTTTGGGCATCAATGGGTTAATAAGGGAATTTTAGACCTGATATATACTAATGCACTGACATTAAAAAAGGGAGTGTTTCAGTGCAGGCATGGCATAATTAGTAAAATATTTACCTTTGGTAAAATGTTCATTATGGAAATATTCACAAAATTTTTAATTCGATTGTAGCGATAAATGATGGTCGATTTTTACAAAAGCAAGTATATCTTTAAATGACCATTGATACTTCAAGGAGTTTTCATACCCTTCAAAAGCTGATCTTTCCGCCCTAATGAATGTATTTTTTTTGTGCGACTAACTCACTAATCTGTAAAACGTTCATTTAATAAGTGCAGAATTAATTATGTTATAAATGCTATTTTAATTCGATAATAATTATAACTCAAATATTTAAAATTATTTCAATGCTTTAATTTGATTATTAAAAAGCAGCGCATGGATTCCGAAATAATTTTGTAGGTAGATTCCGAGTCCGAAGTCAGAATCGGCCGATCACGTCAGGATTTTAGATGTTTTAGGTTATGTACTCAAAAAATTCGTTTTATCATTGCTAGTTTTGAGATAATCTGCAGAATACGACAAATTTTTGTGGCTTTTTTACTCTTAGTAGCATTAGGTACTTCTATCATCCTTTCAAATAAACTATTAGTGAATAACCAACGATTTTTTTGTTGGTGCAGATCAAAAACCCGACAAACTACAAAACAGACAATTCAATAACCCGACATTAAAAAACCAGACATTTAAAAAAACAGATTTACAAAATACATATATCTGCATTTTAAAATGTCTGATATTGAAATGAACGTTTTTTGAAGTGTCTGGTTTTTTAATGCTTCTTTTTGAAATTTCTATTTTACGATTTGTGGGGTTTTTGTGGTGCACCCTTTTTCTCACAAGGTTATGGCCACATTAAATGAGAAAATTTATTTCAACAACGATTCTACTTGATAATTTCTTTTGGAAATATGTACTTAGATGGCTCTAGGTTGACTATGTAGGAGGATGAAACTAAAAAATTTATATCTTCAATTTTTTAGATGGTTTATTCAATATCGCGGGTAATACGAACACTTATGACCCTGTTGGAATAAATGGCATAATTTAAAGTGGCCGTAGCTTTGTAAAAATATCGTCGCGGGTCGATTAGTATATCATTTGGAAGAGCAATAGTAGTATTAAATGGTGTAAATAGCAACGAAAACCACAAAAATTCGTTACGTCATGCACATAACCTCAAAAGTATCAATACATTTTTCGAAATCTTAACATTCTGACATGATGAGTCTATTCTAATATCGTATTGGAATTCTAGGCAAAAATTATTTTCTATATGACTCGCAACTACTAAACAACAAAAGTATTATTAACATGTCTTATATAACAAGAGTTCGATCCCCGTCCGGTAAACAATTTTTCGATTTCGTTTTCAAGCAGCAACTCGCTGTTGGTAAGACGAGCCACGTTGTTTGTTTACGTTTCGAAAATATTGTTTATCTGGCGGAAATCGACTCATGACCGCTGCTGTACTTGGTGTAGGTTTCTGCAGTCCTACATTTCATACACAAATGTGAAGTATGGCGCCATCTTCATAAGTTTATCTGCAGCTCTCGCAAAATCTTACGAATAATAAAGATATGGCAAAAATTAAGTAAAAGGGCGATTCCGCCCCGTTAATTAATAATTAAAAAAAAAAAAAAAAAAAAGAATCCAATATAGTTTATTCTTGTCTTAAATGATAACATTCATTATGAGTTCTGTTTGGGGTATTTTAATCAATTTGGTCAAGGGCGAAAGAGATGACCTCATGAATTTTATTTCTTCCATCGAATTGAACCGATACAATAAACTCGTTTCATTTAAGTAACAACTGTTTTAAATATTTCATCCTTCATATGTAAAATTACATAATCGTTTGCCTCTATTACATAAAAACTGGTCTTAACCGTGAGAGAACGATACAAAGAAAGTTTAAAGTTAACAGATTACAAAAAATAAATTATAAAAAGTACCTACTTGACTATAAATGTTATTGTCTCAGTTCAGCAGTCAGCTGTATCCTTATTGGCCCATAGAGACCAGCTCCATCTATCGTAAACCGATAAAGCATTAATTTAAGATATTCAAGTATCCAAACTAAACAACATATACCAGGACGCATGAAGTCGTCAAACAGACGTGAGTGACAAGTGTGAGTATATTTCCAGAAATAGGGGGCATCTATAAAAGTTACCGAGAGGAAACTCGAAGGAAAAGGGGGGTGAAAATGTTACACAAAGTAAGGAGTAAAATGGGAACATAAAAAACTAGAAATATTGCACGTTAGAATCGATTCATTAGAGTAATCACTGCACGGATATGACCAGATGATGCGAGTTATCGGTTCTCTCGTCATATGATAACATTCTGTTATGACGTCACACACTAAGCGATTTGAATTACACGTTTACGACGAACCGGCAGGAGCATTACAGCACGTCGGCACACTGACGTGAGTTGTTTCACTGGAGGAACGATGGAATGTTCAGTGTTCGTGCAAACGTGGAATATGGAATTCGTACCGTTAACCGGTATCGAACTTTATTTTTGGCGGGAATATAGAATTCCAAAATAGACTCGCGATTTGTAACCGATTTGCTCAGAACATGAAAATAGACTGTTATTATTAAAACGATATTTTTTATAGCTTTTGCTAACAGGCATGGAGAAATTAGATAAATATACTATTTAAGCATTGAAAAGAAAATAAATATACGATTTTCTGTGCTGAAAATAATTCTAAAGAGTTTAGTTCGAAATAAATTCCAGTGTTTACTTTTTACATTCACTTCATAATTTGTACAGAATCTTCTTAACCTATTAACGAGCAAGGTGAAGAGATTTTTCGCTCATTTTCAAAGCTCTTTATCAAATAGAAAAATGAAAATATCATAATGAAAAACACGCGTTTTTCCTAAATATTTCTGAAATAAATCATTTTAATAACAGTTTTTGTCTTAAAATATAAAATTTCGCCATTTTAAATTTTGCAAATTTCTCATTGCATTTCAATTCAATATAATACTAAACATAAAAAAAAAGTAATAAAACAAAGCACCGAAACATATATCGACGAGGCATGTGAAAAATGCCATTATTTTTTTAAGTTTCAAGGACACCGCATTGAATCCGCCACTTTTAACATCGTCAAATATATTAAAAAGTGACATTGAATATTCAATAAATCTAAATTTTACATTTTAAGACAACAATTTTGATTAATGCCGATTTATTTCAGAAATATTTGGGAAATTTTCACACTTTTTCGCCATTTTTAATAAGATAAACTGAATGAAGCTCACTACACAAAATTTCCCTCTAAATTGCAACTTATTTGTCCCCGATTGTCCATAGTTTGAAACGGATTACCATCCGTTTGTAAAAAAATGCCGAAAAAAAAATTTTTTAGATAAAATCCGCCATATTGTTTTTCTGCGGCAAGGAAACGCAACTTTGATCCCATAAATCGATAGAGAATACCCAAAAATAGTAAAGTAAGTCGGTTTTATTATGTTATTTTTATTTTTCGATTTGATAGAGAGCTTTGAAACTCAGCTAAAAATCTCGTTATCTTGGATGTTGATGGGTTAAATTTCCTTAATGAATGACAAAATAATAAAAAATAAATGTTTAAAATTCTAGAAAAAGAACGCTACATACACCCCGAGATATCCTGAGAATAGATCCCAATGACCTTATCTAGATAATAAAGGGATATTTGGACATGCTCAGGAGCTCCTCAGGACATCCTGGGACGGATTATCCGTTGTCAGAGTTAAAGACCACATATTTGGCAAATCGCATGAAAAGTCTTTCTATGTAATCAAATAAATGTTTTAAACATGTGTCCGCTATTAAATGCACAAATACGTTACATCTTCGTTACAACTTTTTAACAAAGTGAATCCTTAATAAAAAATTATCACTTTGTATTTTGATTCAGAAACTCGATACCAATTCTTACAGTACATAATTTTCGTCCAATTAAATAATGATAGAAAGCGATAAAAATTGGATGTTTTTTGACATATATGGGGCATTCCATGTGAAATCCCCAACGGTTCGGAGTCAAGTTTCAGAACTCATTCAAAATTGAAATACGTTTAGAATGCGTAAAGATAAGTCTATCTTGTAAATTTCAGCTCAAAATATTAATTTATTCAAAAGTTATTGATAAAAGTGTATACGACAAAAATGAAATTTACCATTTTTTAAACGGCGATATCTCGAAAACAATCATTCAGAGAAAAAAATGTTTAATTCGAACATGTGCTGAAATGTTTAAATTTTGCACTGGTGTGAATGATATAAACAAAATATTATTGTTTATAACAAATTTTCAAGATTATTTTGTTCTAACTCAATTTTCGCTCGATATGCCATCTTTTTTCTTCTAAATAAAAGTTGATCGTAAAAGTGTTTTCTTTAACTTTGAAAAGTTTCAGTTTGTCATATAAAATTTAATTTTTTTAAAGTAGGCTCATTTCTGTTAAAAATTTGAGCTGTGGAATGGAACGTTGTCTAATTCATTTTTATTTTGTATCACAACGAGAAAACATAGTGGTTAAATATGGGACAAAAAAAATTAGTCTATAAAAATATACATATCATAATTAATGAATTAATTATATACTATACTTGTAGAAGAATAGCGTAATATTTGATGTTTTTGGTGTCTATTCAACTATTACATGTTTCAACTAATATCAAAGTATTTTCTCATTACATTACTGGATCCTATATAATTACAATAAAACGCAATAACTTTGTAGATGTTTATTATAAATAAATTATGGCTGGTGGAGTATTATATGTTGGTAGAATGACGGCGCGAAACTAATTGACCAATATGAACTTTGACTTGAGTTGTCAGAGGAAAAGAAAAGAATATGTACATTAACTGATAAGAAGTTCTATATGTTTAACTTTCAGGTAGTATTTACAAACAATTAATTTTCATTAATATTGAAATTGGCTTTCGAGCAATATCTTAAAGATGGTTTTCGGTTTTTCACTAAGGTGTCACGATCAATTTGGCATTAAAGATGTCAGGATTATGGTGACATGTTGTGGCTACAAATTCAGTCATTAACCCATTAACGCCCAAAGGACACTTTTTCTTGCTTCAATTTCATTCGAGCATTTATAAAAAATGCGGGAAAAATTTATCCTTACCAATTTCTTTCGAACCATTAGAATATTAGGATTCTATTGAAACTATGAAAAAAAGATGAATTAAATACTTGAATTTTAAAAAAAAATTGTACTTTTATACCCCACATCATTCTAATGACCTCAAATTATTCTCAACAATGACAATATCTTTGAAACTTTCTGGATGCTCTAACTCAAAAACTACGCGCTTTATTTTAAAAAAATGATAATAATCACTATTTTTTATATTAATTAAAAAAAATAAATTTGTCATCCCCTAGAACATAATCGAAAACACCCAAAATAAATTAACATTAATAAAATTGCTTAAAATTTCATTAAAATATAATAAAGGAATTGCAGTATTTTTGTTACTTACAGATTAAAATCCCTTGTTCAACGTTACATTTTATATTAAAAACTAGAGCATTGGATATTCGCAACTAGGCTCAAGTATGAAATGTAAAAATTACGCCCTAAAATAAATTATTGTCTGCAGCATGTCTGCAGAAAAGTTGAAAAAATAAAACGTGATTGAAAAATAGCAAATAGATTCAATTTTACAAGTTATTTTGTGTATTTCAGAATACAATTCAGATATTTGTAAATTTATCTAAAAGTGCAAAATGGGACATTACATTTTTTAAATTAGAAATCGCAGAAACGATTTTTTACACCGGTTTATGACATGATTTTTTTTGTATCGTGTATAAATTCTTCTATTGTGATCGATTGATAATATAATTGGACAATTCAGTATAGCATTTTTATATCATTACTTTTTTTATTCAAATCTCCTCTGATGCGCAGACACAATTAGGTTTTGCATTTTATATTAATAGTCTTTAGATTAATATGAGCTTTTTTGTACGAATTTAATATTTTTTAATATACCCTTATTTTGTTTGTTTATTCTACTTCTCTACGTGTCTCAATATTATAATCCTCGTATTTCCTTTCATTTAATTTTGCATATCTATTTGCATATTTCAGTTTCTTTCCCTCTTTTCGAGCACACATTTGTTGGTTTGTTTTTTCGCCTTTCTCCCTTTCTTTACTCCTTATTCCTAGTCCAGTGCTCGGACTGAGCCGAGCTGCAATCATATCCAGTTACCGGTGCATGGTAACAAAAATAAATAGAAAAATCCTCCTCGACACGTTATTCTGTCGCGGCCTCGAAAACCTCGAAACATAGGTGCAAGTGCAGCCGCTTCGCCACGAAAGAACGTGAAAAGTGCTGTTAAAGTAATCGTGAAACGAGCTGCTTAGAACCGTGGATGGAGAAAAAAAATAAACAAAAAAAGAAGAACAGAATGAGTTGTCGAGAAGAGGAAGAGATAATAAATGCCGGGAGTTAAAACTGAGCGAAACAGTGGGTTTACGAGAGGAAGATCTGCTGAGCGGTTCTTTGTTCGGTCAGTTCAGAAGAGTCCACGACTTGGACAATCTTTGTCCTTTCTTTTGTCCAGCAACTACGGAAGAGTTAAGTTTGGAAAAAGGGCGAGAGACACCATTTTTTCAATTGTACATCGAATACGACCATAAAGTTGGCAATGTTAGTAGGCGACTGGTAGGCAATCCGGTGTGAAGTGAGAATTTACGTAACGACTCGTGCTACGTTTGTATATCGTATTAATATTACTTTTGATGTAGGTAATATTATTGGTTTGTTGTAGGAAACTATTCAAGTTTCGTATCACCACAATGTATTTTACGATTTTATAATACGTGATGATGACTCAAATTTCAGAATAAATCTGCATTATTTTTATTACACCAGAAGTTCAATGAACTATTCGACTAAATGCGTTTTACCAATTACGAATCAGTTCAAATTCGAATTTTGTTTATGTTCAACCAAATTACGCGCAGTGAGGCCCACTGCAACCAATGTTAATTTAAAAACTAATTAATTTTTGTGCATTATTATTAAGGATTTTGGATATTGAGGATTTTGCAAGCGGCATTGAAATTTGAACCATATATTCTCCTACTGTTTTTATCAACAACTATCGTATCGAATACGTTAAAGTTTTATAGGTCCGCCATAGCCAAATTTTTAAATAAAAATATGAAGCAATAAGTGACTTGAATGAAACAAATTAAAGATACAAACAGACTTGGATGAGATAGACTAGAATATACTAGAATGTATTTGTCATTATGTAAATTAATACGATGCAAGGTTTATACACTGAGAGTTAAAAAGTGTAAAAGTTACTAAAACAATACTACCGACTGTAGTGAATTAAAGGTAATAACTATTGTTTCGTGATCTAATATAATCCACTGTCCACAATAGGAGTTACATTAACAGAAATGTTTAGTTACTAGGCAAAAGTAATTTCTGGTATTTGGTTCGTAAAATACTTTAATATTCTGCTGTTTGTCTTTCATTAAATCGCTAATTAACAAAATGTACTAGCTCGATTATTATCAATTTATAATTATACGATATACATAAACACTCGACTTATAAACAAACTACTAAACATATAGTGAAAATGACTCCTTCGATATTGTAAATATCACTACATTTTTCTCTCAGTTCATAAAGAAAAACTGTGTGCTGAAACAATTCTTAAGGAACATGTAAACTTTCATTAGGAATGTATATTTCGTCCTTTTAACTCTATTTATCCCGACAGTCCGAAATAAAAAGACACAATTTTTCACAGGGCTGTACCTTTCGCTCAAAATGCATTTAAAAAAACTTGAAATAAGGCAAAATCGAGATTTTGGAATTACCCATTTGATTCCCTGGATTGGAAGCAGTCGGTGATTTCAAAGATAAAAGCTGTAAAAATTTTTTTGAAAAAATTACCGATTTTGACGATATTTCTTCGAAAGAATAGCGTTTTTTGACATTGAAACGGACAACACTGATCATAGTAAAAGGTACTAATAGGGTCCTTTCTCCTTCTGAGGGATTTTTCAAAAAACAAACTGGTAGCTTCAAAATGACGCCTGCAAGTTGTAATTTTCCGTTTTTTCGAACATATATTAATTATTTGACCGCGCAAAGATCACAAATATGGAGAATGGGGATGAAAATGTAATTATTATCATTTGTGAATACCTTAATTCACGATGGTTCACTCATAACCTCAAATTAGTTATTCTCAATGGGTTTACTGTTTGTTGGTTTTTTCACTAAATTTTCGATGTTTTGCTATAATTAGATATGCGTGAAATAAGAAATGACCATATACACTGCTGATCAATCAGTACGACAATTACTACGGATGCATTGTTACCTTCCAGACAGCAAAATAAAAACAAATTCAGAATGATTTCGTACGTCAGATGTCCCACTTTCCGAGGGTTTTCCGAACATGCTGTCCCCATGTGCGAAATGCCGATGCTGACCATACGGCCCAGTATTGGCCCAGCGTTGACAGCCGACTTTCGGATACCAATGCTGGTCCAACGTCGGCAACTTCACTGTGCCAGTTTAGGGCCAGCATTGGTAGCCGATACTGGCTATAACAAATTGCCAAACTTCGGCTGAAAACTGGCCAATGCATCGGGCCAGGCCTGGCAAATTGATCTCATAGGTATTTCTCCCGATCGTCGTCCCAGCGTCGGCCCAATATTGGGCCCGAGTATCGGACCAAGTCTGGCAAAGTGATAGTGCCAAATCTCGGCCCAGCGATGGAAACATTCGGGACCGAACACCGGTCCAAGCCTAGCAAATTTATTTCACACAGAATATTGCCGATCGAATATCGACCGTATCGAAAACGATGCAAGGTAGAGCAAAAATTTACTAAACCTTTTTGGTAGAGGAGGACATTTCCTACAAAAGTCCGGGAGAGCTCTAGTCTAAAAAGTATAACTTAGGCAGGAGCAAGCCTCGAAGAAAGCATCGTAGTTTTGCTGTCTCATCCGTGAGCGTTTTCACAGTCTGAGACTGTGACTTTCTTAGATTGATATCTCGCGGCACAAGGTGCAGAAGCAGCCCGAAATCTTAGTACAATGGCGAAGGATTCCCTACAGTTACATACTTGCACAGTTCTCTACGTGTACGGCTCTCCGATTTCTGGAGACTCGGCCCATAGCCAGCGGTGACGTTCGAATCCCCAGGGAAACCCAGCAGTCAAGTTCCGGCCGTAGCCGCTAGGAGCGCGTCGCCGAACCGCATATGAAGTAGCGCCCGCGTTCCTTGAATTGTGGGCACCAACGCGGCTACTCCGGCAGGAGGGCGATCTCACCACTTTTACCTTTTTTGGTGTCGGGGGGACTTTCCCTCCGACTAAGAACTAACTCGTCGTGATAGACGATGAATTAGAAATTAATATTTTTATTTACAGGAATACGATGGAACTAGCACGACGTTTTACGAACTTACTAATCCAACTCGTTGGAGTTCCAAATTTGGCCCCGCCCAGGGGCTTACAAAGACTCGTCAATAAGGAGGGATATATGCATATACCCATCGAATGTATATACATCTTCCAGGTTTCTTCCAATAACAATAAATTCGTTTCAACGTTTGTTTTTGTTTTTTTATCGTGCTGCAGCTGCGACGTTGCAATTGTGAAATTTAGCTGCAATATAGGCTATGTGCCATCGCCGACGATCAACGCCGCGCCAATACTGGCTTTGATGCCGAGCCAGTGCTGGCTGTCGATTCTGTGATAATGCTGGCAGCCACTAATGGTCCAATACCGGTGGCCGAGTCTAGGCCGTAGTGTTGTCGTAACAGACTCTGGGCCATTGCCGACAGTCAATGCCGCGCCATTACTGGCTGCCGATACCCGGGCCAGTGCTGGCTGTCGATGCCGTGACAGTGCTGGCAGCCATTACTGGACCAAGACCGTTTGCCGAGTCTAGGCCGTAGTGTCGCGCCAAGACTCATGCCAGTGTTGGCCCAATGTCGCAGCCGAGCCTCGGCACCGCCGTTGCCAGGACTGGACCAGGGCTGGTGGGCCGTTACGAATTTCGCACATGGGTCATTATGTGATCTCTGTGAACTCATGTTCAAATAACCCTCAGAAAGTGGGATATCTGACTTATTTTAGAGCACATTGCGAAATCATTTTAAACTCTTTTCTATTTCGCCATCTGGGTTGTGATTATGATGTTTGTAAACTTGATGAAAGTGACTATCAAAGATAATATCAGAGTGAATACATGCATCCTTGAATATCTAATTTCAAAGTTGGTAATTGGAATTGTTAAATATATTACTTTATGTAAACATGAATGATTCAGAACAATATAGATCGCGTTCTTTAGTATTCTATATATATTGGGGTGGGAACCACTATTTAGGGTCATTAGTTTATTTTTTAATACATTTTTCTTTGTAGTTTCTTCATTTGTTTTAGTTTTTTTTACATTTAAATTTAAAAAATGTTTATTGCATTCTAAATCATTCGGTCGTAATAAATATGTACAACGCTCTCACAATTACTATTATTGTATAATTATTTAGAGGCTATAAATAACAATCAGGAGATTAGGACACTTCTTTATCTCTACACGGGTAAATACCGAATATTTGTACAAGTAAATTCATAATTACAACTGTTGACACCGTCTTGAAAGCTCCGTTTTTTTTTGTAATATACCCAGCGAAAAAGAAAAGTCTGAGCCAAACGCGAGTCGAATCTTTTGCAATGGTTAGTGTTGCTCTTTTCGAAAAAATGCACATAACTTTTATCTTTGAAATCGACGTCCGTTTCTGATCTTAGGATTCGAACCATCTGCAAAAACCCTTGTCTTGTATGAAGACATTAGACACTTCAAAAACATCTTTCCGATCGTAAATAAGATATTATTTTGTCTTATAATCTGAGACATATAATGAAGACGATAAAAGTAACTACATTTATGTCGTTTTAGCTAATTTAAGACTTTTATGTGTTGAGACATTTGCAATTCGAAGAGACATTGCCGATCAGATTATCTTCGTGAATATTCGGCAACTTCCGACTCAAAACGACATCTTGATAAAAGCTACATAACCTATTCTGTTGATGTGCGTTTGTTTGGTTTGATTTGATTCTAACGGTTCATTATTGTGTTCGTTAATCTGATATATAATCAAATGGTTAATTAGGAATTAAAAAAAAGTAGCCCGAAAATTGCAAACAGAACGCGAATGTTGATACAATTTCACATAAATCTCAAACACTTTTAGGTTAGATATCAACTATCGAGCAATACTTTAAGATTGCGATTGAAAGCACTTCTATCGTTTCAAAAAAATCCTTTATAACCTGTTTCTATAAGACACCCAAAAACGTCTTAAAAGTGAGGAAGAAAGTGTCTCAAAATAAGACACTTGCGTTTGCAGTGTGGTCCAAAACTATCTATCTCGCTTTGCATCATTTTTTTTGCAGCGATTAAAAAAAAATGTTGGACTTTTGGCACGAACAAACCTCAATTTTTTCATAAGAATCATTGCCCGAAGTGTTGAGTATTGTTCAAAAACTCTTCGAATATTGACTGAGGCTTCCGAATTCTATTTCGACGACCAAATCTTCTGTAGTACATCATTAATTAAAAAAATTGAGATATCAAGTATCAAAAATACTAAAATAACAATTTTGCATTTCAGACCAAAGACCTCTATATAATTATTTTAAAATTATAGAGATTACAAAAATAGTAAAATTCTACAGTTTATAATATGTATTATGTTTTTAGTTGCAGGACATGGTTGGATCGAATTAAAGATGAACGCCGACCAACATTAACTATTACATCCTTGGAACTACCAGATGGACCTGTGCCGTTGATTGATTCACAAGCTGGAAAACGGAAAAGAGTCGAAAAGAAAACTATAGAAAGGGAAGATTTGATCACCGAATTTTTAAATATTATCCCCCATCTGGACCAAGATAAAAGTAAAGATGGTCTTGCAAACAATGAGGAATCAATCCATGAAGATCCAGAATCATTTGACATGGCCCCCGAGGATTCTCGGGAGATAGAACATGAAGGTTACTCTTCCGGTATTTGTATAGATGTAGTTTTACCATTGAAGTATTCGATTGCAGTATAGATTTTTATGCATAGCATGCTATAACATACTAGATTTTTCGTTAATAAGAAATCGCTTTAGAACGATCTATTACCGAAGGTTGGTACATCATTAGTTCCTACCCTCACAACACTATAAACCCTCTTAATGTGATTCTACTGGTATTATTTTCTCAGTAAAGAGACATTTTCGAATGCATCAATTATGTTCATCATTTAAAATGTATCCTTCACTTACTTGAGCATTCGTATGAATTATTGACAAAGTTTGCAGTGCGGAGGACATTTTACTCGAGCGAATCGAGTTGGTAAACGTCAAAAAACGCGCGGGAATGTCACGTCCTGTTTCTGAATGTGAACCGTTATATTCAGCCTATGTAATTGTAGTTTATTATGATTAATAATGACCTTAAAAAAGCGATCATTCCCAGTTCCCTAACCTGTAAATGTAGATGCTTTTGATTTTTGTTTTTATATCGGTCTTCTTTTTTTTTGTCTTTTTTTTTGGGTTTTTGTTTTTTTCGTTTTTATTTCATTTTACCTTTTGTTTGCTTTTATATTTTTTACAATTCATAACTGGAGCATACGACATTAGGTTCATGAGCACAAGCAACTAATGCTTCCCAAGTATGACGCACCAATTTGACTGCAACTTGGAATATTTTTAGAAATCCGAAAAATAATCGGTCCATATTTTTTTTATGGACAAAGAAGAAGGATAAATCTCTTCCATTACCTTCTTTCGAATGTTGAAACTAACCCCTGAATTGTTATTAAAAAAACCTAGAAAGTAAAACTCATTTCCATAAAAGGTGGCGTCTGAGGGTCGGTAATTTTCAATCAGAGGTTATATTTACAAAATTCAAAATAGTGGATCCAAAATTTCGAACGAATTTTATAAAAGTTTTGGTTTTTCTCATAAAAAGCAGTACGTAAAGTTTTTTGACGGCATGATGACGAATTTCAAAATTAAATTTAGAAACAAATAACTAAAGATACTTCAACAATTTGATGCATAACGAAATTGTAAAAAATATAAAAGCAAACAAAAAGGCAAAACGAAACAAAAACAAAAAAAAAAGAAAACAGAAACAAAAACGAACAAAAAGAAAATGACCAATATAAAATCAAAAAACAAAAGGCTCCGCATTTACAGGTTAGGTATCTAAGAATAACCGCTTTTTTAAGGTAATAGTTTTTTTTCTCCATTAAAAAGTGATATTTTACAAACATAAAACTGGAAACGATGAATTCACTTAAGATAATGTCAAATTTGGCATAAAATTGCTTCAAAAAATTTAGTGTGGGAACTGAACAGTTTTAAAAAGTTCGATAGAGAAGATAAGGTAGAATATATTATATTATATAACAAGGGCGCAATTACCGATCTTCAACGTTTTTGCACGACGATTTCAGCTGTGTTGCATAGGATTTTTTTTAATACAATTGGCGTGGGGTCGATAATTTCCGCCTGAATATTTCAATACAGGGCGCAAAATCGAATTCTACTCCCGGAGTGTTAAAAATTAATGAGTATCTGTTGTATTATTACATCTGAAATTTCACAGATTAAACTCGAAAGACAAGAATAGTTTTTTATTTGATTATTTCGTAGATATACTTATATAAATTTTCATAGACAGATTAAATAATTATGCAGGAATAAATCTCTTTCATTCCCTTCTTTCAAATCATCTGTTAAAGGGAGGTACACAGCTTAAATGTTTTCGTAAATGTTAAATCACTCACAGGAAGTTTCTCCATTTTAAAGAATATATATTTCGAAAGTCGGTATTCTTAAGCATATTTCAGACTTTGTATAATAATTGATCAAATATCTCAAATATTGCGGTGGACCTGAAAAACCCGACAAATCACAATACAGACACTTCCTAAACCTGACATTTCAAAAACATACATTAAAAAACCAGACATTTAAAAAACAGACATTAAAAAAACAAACATTTCAAAATATAGATATTCAAATCCCAGACATTTTAAAATGCGGACATTCAAAACCAGCGGTGCACCTCAAAAACCCGACGAATCATAAAACAGATACTTCAAAAATCCAACATCAAAAAACCATACATTCAAAAATCAGACATTTAAAAAAATAGAGATTCAAAATATCTCTCCACTTTTTAATGTACGTTTTTGAAATGTCTGGCTTTTTAGGGGTGCACTTAAAAAACTCAACAAATCATAAAACAGACACTTCAAAACCCCGACATTTAAAAACCAGACATTTCAAAACTATGCATACAAAAACCAGACATTTCAAAATACACACATATTTTGAAAGTATTTTTTGAAATGTTTGTTTTTTGAATGTCGGGTTTTTGACGTGCTCCCAAATATTGTAGCTGCCTCTTAGTTATAAATTGAATATATATTCACGGAGTATTTGTCGCCAGATGAAATGTTTTTATCCACTGAAATATCTGTAAAAATCATATTCAATGAAAAAATAATTAGAAAATTACAAGGTTTATGTTAAAAATCAGTTTTTAATTTACATTTAAAACAAAACCAAGCAAAGAAAAAGCAAAATATTACAATTATGGCATAACTATGGATACATGGTGAATAATATAACAAGAACACGAAAACAAGAAATCAGTGTAGCTATTTCGAAAGTGTTTACACCTAATTGAAACCCAGAATAGATTTTTTTTAAATCATTGCCAAATTATTGAGGTGGAACCGGAATCTGTCTATTAGAATTAGGTTCTTACGCATTTGACGTCATTTTCAAGTAATAAACCCCTATTAAAAATATAATTTATTTGGACGTTTTGACTTTTGTCAGTAAGTCTCACACATTAAAATGCGAATTAATGTTGAATGTCCCAAAACAATACAACACTGGAACGAGTAAAAATAATGACAGTTTATTAAAAGAATTAATTATAACCCTTAGAATTGTTTTTCACTTCATGTAAAAATTTAAAATACATTAAAAGAGTGCGCTTGCACTTTGCTTCATTTATTTTAATAATTTTTCGAATTATTTTATGAAAGCAACAACATTGATTTCTATAGATACCGCCCATTTCTACTATTTATAAATAAATGAGAGGGAAATTGTAGAGATATTCTTATTAATAAATTAAACATTCGTAATTATAAATAAAATATAAAAATGTATGTATGTAAGCACAACTACATAAAAAATTACATAAAATTGCGTGACGTGTGACAGAGTTTGAGCAGCTAACAAAGGATAAATTATTAATAGAAAATTAAAGCCTTATTGAAATCTAATTTTAGGTCACCTCTCAAAAGTGTCAGAAAAAGCCGAACTGTTAAGGAAATGTATTGCATGCGTACCTTCCTTCGCCAGGTATAGAAAATTGCAGACACGCAGGGTTGAGCGCCTGTTTAACTGCAACCCTACTCGCATGACAGCATTCGCTTTTGAATTATAATTGCACGAATGGCGTCACTGAATAAGTGCGCGCGTTTAAAATTTAATTCATTTATCATTTAGAAGTGAAATAAATAGAAAATTTAAAATCATACAGATGGCAACATAAGTTTGAGCAATTTAATGCCAAGTTCATAAAACTAAATTTTGATGCGCTGAAGTATTTCTTCAACTACATGTTTGAAATTTAATTTCGTGCACTATTTTTAGTACGGGAAGTAACGGATTTGCGCCCTATATTTCGAAAATTACATAAGTAATTTATCGTAAAAATAACTAGTGTACGGACATTTCAATGCGGTGAAAATCAGTTACTTTGCGCACTTGTATCGTAATGTACAAATATATTGCAATTGGTTATACCAAATGGGTTATTTTTATTTTCTTAGATACCTAGGACTGTCGCAATATATTACAGAAATTTTTCGATGAAATAGTTATGGAAAAGGGGATTCTTTTATTTTTGGAAAAATGTCATAACACCCAAATTATATACAATTCTACAAAATAATATTCTTTTTCAATTTTCAATTTCAAAATAAAATAAATGCACTCAAAATAGCAGAAATTGTTGACATTGAATGTATTACAAAGCCATTTGGATAAGTGGTTTAGAAAGATTTATTAATTATTTTGGAATACATTTTCTACTAAACATTAGTTGTTTGTTATTATGGTATATATAATATATCATGATGGAATTAATCGCTACTAAATTGTTTTCTTGTTCAAAATTTAATCGATTAACGATATCTATTCTAGAGTATTTTATGTAATACAAAATATCACAATAATATCGAATGTTCTGCGTAATGTTGTTCATCCGAATTTATAGAAATAAATTAAATGTAAAAGTTGAACGGTTACGTTCACGTGTTAAAATGACATCATAAATCTTGTGAATCTCACAAATTTTCAAGGATATGAAGTAATCGTAGGCATTCGATCAAATACAATATAATTCAAAGCAACATGGAATATTGAAGATGTCCAAAGGAAGAGAGAGAACGCGACAGATATTAAAAATACGTCAATGAATGACGTCAATCCCGGAAATGGTTTAGCATACACGATCGAAAATACTATGAAATTTAGTTAGATACAGTGAATAGGAAAACTATACAAAAAAATGTAGTAAAATCACATTAAAAAATATACACTACATTCATTCATTGAGTAGGTATCGAATGTAATACATGGAATAAGGTAATTATTTTTTATTATAAATTTGTAATATTGTTGAAATCTGTAAAGCAGTAGTAAGTACAGAGATTTTATAAAATCCCAAGAATCTATAGAGATGATGCGGATTAGAGTATATATCTATTAGTTTTTTATGTCATGAGTTTCGAGAGAACATAACATCTATAAACTTCTTTAAATTTATATATCATATAATAAAGTAAGAATTTAATAAATTTAACGAAAATTAATTCCATGTTATAGATATTTTGAGATAAATTGATAATTGGTGTTGAGTACAAACCAGGGTTCTATTCAACAACTTCGTATTGAGCGCAAATGGATTGAGTGGAACCCAAACTATGTTTTTTCAATATATTGTATATTTCTTATACAAAGTGGTGTCACAAGAATATGCACATCGTTAAAAGTAAATCTCTATTTCTTTCGTATGCACAGTTTCGAATCATGAGTAATAATATTACATAAAATGGTAAAATACAAATTTGTTTGCTTCAAAAGAAAGAAAAAGCATGACCTATTTAAGATAAAAAATATATTTGTTTTTCTTGTTCGTTTTTTATCTATCAAAATAGAGTTATATATGATTAAGTACTTTTTTCTGAAAATGAAAGCTGGTATTATAACACTTGAAAAGCAATTCGAATTTTTGAGGGATGTTTCTTTTCCGTGAAGATATTAAGTACTTATTACAAATTTATGATTCAGCTTTAATTTGTAATAGTGCAGGAAACAATGGTGTTTTATGGTGGAAGCGTTCGTAAAACGTATACTGAAGCTTTTGTCCATTGAACTGTCTTTATTCATAAGTATTTCAATATATGTACAATACGGGAACCGTTCTTAAATGTAATTGTAACAGTATAGATATTTTGAATGTTTACATGTTTGGCAGATTATCGTCAGTTACATACAGTTAACTTTAGGTAATGCACGGAAATATATTTTACTAGAAATGGTCCTATCATAGTTCATTACGGGAAAAAAAGCTGTACACATTTACCATTAGAATAATAATAATTCGAAGGACAATCGTAAAAATAAAAAATTGTCTGTGATTTTTTTTATAAAAAATAATTTTTGAAATTTTCGTAGTTTACAAATTAATTTATCAGCTAATTTCTTAAAGACGAATTTACGGAGAAATTAATGGAAGATGGTGGATAATATCAGAGGATGAGTGGCAGTGATTAATCATGACTGAATGCAAATAATGATCTGTTCTGATGAAGTATGATAATGAGCGATGTAATATCTGGTGTTGGTTAACCGTTATCATACATTATAGTGTAACATTGTTCGTTATTAACAGCCACCGATGTATCTATCACGTATATAATCGACCGTCAATAACCTCCGTCATCTGTAATCATCAATATTTATCAATAATTATACAGCTTGTGTATGCACCTAAATATAATCAACACTGAACATGTTTTAGCTGTTGCTTTTAATGCTGCAAACTTATATTGTAACTATTTTAGATCAACATCTGATGACTGTATTGACTATGGGTTTTATTTATATACAAATTTCTAAAACATCAAAACAACTAAGCTAAGTAGGAACATATTAACGTAGACGTCCTTAAGTCAGAGATAGACATCTTCTCCTGTATAAGAGTTTCATGCAAATGAGTCTAAGAAAGCGAAGAAGCAATAGAAAGCTTAATGCTTGCTGTTTTTTGTTTGTTTAATAACGTAATAATTAGATATTATGTACATTACATTCCTATCAGAGGTCTTTTAACGAATAATGACGTCAGAACTAGTTAATGTTAGATTACAAAAGCCCAATCAGTAATCGACAAGTGAAAAAAGAAACTTGCTCTAAAAAAATGTAACTGTAGTTACTTACATATAAAACTAACAAAGTGACTGTTTTTAAAAAAATTTCCAAAAATACCAGACTAATTGTACTTTTTATTCTATGTTTTTTTTTCTTTTCATCTTGTGTTTGTTGACAAAAATTTAAATGACGCCTATAAGAAATCTAACCAGTACAAGATATCTGAGCTTGACAATGCATGAGGAAAATGATTGACTAACTACAAATACAAAAAAAAATACACCATAAAAAATAAAGTATAAAAATCTTCTGTTGAATCATACATGTGGACTTGTTAAAGGTCCAAAATTGACATTCACGTTTTGCTAGATTTCATTGTTACCAACTTAGCGACCGCCTTAAAGCGCCTTATTTATATATTTACCTATTCCTAAAAAGAGATTAAACTCGTAATGATGCGTGGCATGCTTGCGGAATTAAATAAATGTATTGAATTGTTTGTTTTCTTGAACTGCTTCAGCGGCACTTTGTTGACATTTTAGAACTTGCAAGAGGTTAGAATAGAACGTGAATGGACCAAACATAAAACATACAGCAATAAATATGGCGAAAGTTTTCTCTAGTAGTTAGCTGCGATCATTGCACGTGACATGACAATGCAAAATTCGGCATGGTTGTAATTTCAGTAGAATTGCAGTTACAAAGCGTTAATAAATCAGCAATTATTATATTTCCACGAAGAAAAGTTGAGGCAAAGCAAACATTTTTATTGTTTTTCTAAATTCCGACTCTGTAAATGCAAAAGTTAATATATTTATTTCGATTACTGCCAAAATTTAAGTAAAATCGTTTTTTCTTCGGCTTCTTGGCTCAGGTGGTAGCGTACTGGACTACAAAGTCGTAGGTCGTGAGTTCGATCTCCGTCCGGGAAAAGAAATTTTCTATTTCGTTTTCAGCCAGCAGCAGAACACAGCATTATGACAAGGTTACGAAGAGGTTATAACCTTAAACCTTTAAACGACTTGTTGTCATAACATTGTGAAAATATTACCTGTAATAAATCTTACAATGTAACGTAAATGTAACATTCTGATAACCTTACAGAACACAGAAAATTGAACGTTGCAGAACTCTCCGGATTAAAGTCCTATTAACCTTTTTATAAGGTTGCTATTTGCATAATCAATCGACTCAATTTCTTTTATCACCACTAGGTAAAATTTTGATTTTTGCAGCTATGTTTTGACTCCCGTTATGAAAATGAGCTTAGAATGAGTACATATTACACCTCTCGGATTGAATATTAGGTACATTTTTTTCAATGTAGAACAGAGTACACTGAACTATTGCCTGACCTACATGTAACTTTACATCAATCTTACTCTAATTTTCTGTTACAACTTAATATTGTAAATGAAATACAGTTAAAATTGTAAATTTTAAATACTTAATAAAATATATAATTACAAATTTTATAATTTGTGAAATATGATGGTGAAAACGCATGTATACAATAATTTATTTATTGACATGTTAAATGTTAATCTAGATGGTACGTTATATGCATGTTACAGGGATATTATTTAATATTAATGTAACATTACCATATAACCTCTACTTAATAAGTTTAGTCGATGATTCACATCTTAATGTAAGGTTGGCATAAGTATACGTGAACATTTCTTAATATGTATGTAATGTTACAACCTTAAAAAGTAAGGTGATTATAACCTTACTGAAACATTAATGTTCTGTGAGAGTTGTCAGTAAGACGAACCAAGTTGTTTGTTTACGTTTCAAAAATGTACCTCTGGCGGAAATCGACTCAGGGCCGCTGCTGTACTTTAATGTAGGTTTCTGCAATTTCCTACATTCTCGACAAATGTGAGGTATGGGGCCATATCGCAAGATGACCTACAGCTCTCGGAAAATTTTTAATAATGCATACATAATTTGAATAATTCTTTTACAAGGGCAGTTCCGCCCGATAAATAATGAAAAAATGAAAAAAAATGGTTTATAAATTATGGAGATATCCGGAAATGATTTTCATGACAAAATGTCGATAAAAGGCCCAATTTTGGCCACAAAATACCTTGTTGTTGGTATTCAAATGCATATCCATTAAATTCCTGTCAATTGAAAAATAACTGATGAAAATATAGAAGTAACTTTGTGTTGAGATTGTCAAGTGTTAAATCGTTTATGAATTAAAACATACCCGTAATTAAAGGCTCATGATTTGACATTTCTTCTTGATTTGGATTGATAGTATGGCAAGTACTCATGTTATTATACTAGCATCACTAACTTTTTTTTTTGTGTTAACTGATGCCGGCATTAACTAATTCTGAAGATACCTATACCATAATTTTAAAGATATCTTCTTTGTAAGTAGTCTGCAGTGTTAAAAAAAGTTTGTATGTGTATAACAAGAAATGGAATATACTTATTAGTGTCAAAATTTCCATAAATGAAATTTCATATCGAACGGTTTGTTTGTCTGGCGTTTAGCATATACCACGACAACCTTGAAACTCCGTAATTCGGTCGTAAATATTCCACTTATAAAATTAAAACAAATCACCGGTGCAAAAAATCCATTGTCATTTTCGAAATTAATACCATGCAGGAATCTCCAAAGTAGCACCGCCGACACCTTCAATCTCAGTCAGCATCATACTCCCCTCTTCAAGCCAAATAATTATTATTTGAATACTTTTTCTTCGAAATCCTTTGTTCGGGAGATAAATAATACGTCGCTTTAAGTGGGTCGCTCAGCATAAGTTTTTGTTGACTAGCGTTACGAGTAGCATCCAAACAGTAATTTCAATTATGAAGTCGAAACGCGAAGTAAATTACCGAGACGATAAATCGCGAAATTTCAGGGTCGGCCGGCTTGGTAGCGTCCTCGGATGCTGTCGCGTGTCTGGATGATTGCCTCTGTTCGGACAATTCGAAGAATCTAAGAATTAACATTCGCAAAAAGTCCGAAGTCACGAAATCAGCACCAAATCTCAGCCCGGAAGTGACTCAAAAGATTCACATTGCAATGAAGTATTGCGGACAGCAGGATTGCGGTTCAACAGAAGACAAAGAGGAAGTAAGAAATTCTACTGATGAATCTGGTAGGGGAGTATCCAGGATGAAGAAGCCTCCGGAAGGACAGCAAGACTCTGATAAGGACGATACCTGTCCCATCGTTAACGTCGCTTTGGACTTGACGCTAAATTGCAACAGTGTACAACTCAGTTCACGCGACGTCAGCATAAGGGCTTCGTCGAGGCGCCGAGCAAGTGCGGAATCGATGAGATGAAGATTGCAATTTAACCGCCGCAGAACCCACATTTCCAACTCCATTGTTCTCAACGCAATTCCACTGGAAAGTTAAGTGAAATTTCTCAATATCTCGAGCGTATAAATCAATCAGCTTATAACATTTAAGTGAAATTGTTGGTGGTCATGGAATATTGGTAAGATATTTAGGAAACAATTTCAACCAAATTATTCTTATAAGAGGAAAACAATTAAATTTTTGGATTGACAAAAGCTTGTTTTGAAAATAAGTTTCGACAGGATTTTGAAAAAAAAATGATAGATGGGTCGTGGTTTGGACATTTTTAATTGATACTCGATTTTATGTATTTGAGCACTGAACCCACTGCAACATTTTTATGTGTAAAAGTTTTCGTACATGCGAATTACGATTCTGATGACAGAATTAAGAAATTCCAAAAGAGGTATGAAACATGACAATTCAATATTGAAAAATAAAAAGTGCAATTTTGAAAATTAAATGGAAAGGATTCAGTATGATTTATCAAAAACTTTTTGCTAGTTTGCAATCAAATTTTAAATTTGGCACTTCTACATTGCTGTATATACTGACCAGTACGAGGAACTCGCAATTTATTTATAAAACAAATTAAAAACAATTTATTTATGTACACAGAAGCAGTACAGTAATAGCATATTACGCAACAAGTGTGCTAAATAGGGGATTCCCGCCCGAGGCAATTTTGACCATTAAAGAAGTCGAGAACGGGATTCACCTATAAGCGCACATGTTGTGTATACTATTTTTTACATTGTGTTACGCAAAATTCGATACATTCATATGCATCATTTTTTATTTGTATTGCTGAAATGTTGTAAAGACCCGGGAATAATTAAGGTAACTGATTGTTTGAAGAAGTGGGCTAAGGATACGAGGAAGAGGCGCGTGTCAAGCGCTCGATATCACATAAAATTTTCTAAAAAATAAATAATGAAAAACCCACTAAATGTAAATGAGTATATGATATATGTTTTTATTTTGTTAACTAAATAATTTCATATATTATTAATAGTTTTTAAATAATTACTAATTGCTGTAAAAAACGGTGAAAAATTAGAGCAATCATCCCCCTTCCACCTCGTTTACAAAAAAGGGGTCGGAATGAATTTTCTTATTACAATTTTTATTGAATATAAATGGCACATTGTATTATCATAATAACTTAAGTTAATGTCTATGAAAGTTATAATAATATACCACTTAAATATTACAATTTTTTTTATAAATTAAGTATTATGTAATATAATGGATAATTATTAATGTTAGACACTTTTATACTAAATACACTGAAGATCGCGGCATTGAACATTTTCAAGTTTATAAATTATTGTACTGATTATTTAGGATTAATTAGGAAATATATCCCATGTAATTTTGCAATTATTCACTGTAATTGAAACATTTTTATCTGCACCGTGTAAGTTGACACTAATGCGGGAATCTATTATCCTTGCGGAAAATATGTCGACCAGTGCGGGAAAGTACTATTTTCTGCACTCATTTGCGGGTGGAAAATTGAATTTTGCGCACTCGTAAGGAAAAATTATATACTATTATTGTGCCATTAGTAGAAGTGCTAAAAACATGATATGGTATAATATATAGTATCGTAGAATAATGCCAATAATCACAGAAACCACTAAGCAATAGGCGGATTTTAGGCGCATTTTTTTCTAAATAAAAAAAAATTTTTTCCTGTAAAATGTACAATGGAAAATTTTAGAAATATTATAACTTATAGCATTAATCATTAACTATCTACTAATTAATTACGTTTTAATTGTTAATAAGTAATTGTAGTTATAAATAAAAAAATATACGCAAGCTGTCTTAAAAATCTCATTTCATACATCATGGTAATATATAAAATTTAGTACAAAAGCGTTAGAACTAGAAAGAAAAGGGCAAGTAAAAAGTAGGTAAGTATTCTTACGAAATGCATCTAAGGTTGTAAAATACAATCGATCTGATACACGACGATTGAGTTAGGCGCCGTTACTTCTGGGATACTACATACATATCAATCTTTAACGCTAATTGCCAAAATGTTGAGCACGGAGTAGAGTAAGTAATTTCAACATTTTTGCATGTTATGTCCTTTTCTGGAAATATCCAGAATAAAAATTTGAATTGGTCAAACATATTTGCAATCCTTGAAAGCAGTTAGTACGTTATACAAGAATTTCAATATATATTTAATTGATTAGTATCGATTGTCTTTAGTAAATAGTATCGATTACAATTGAACTAGGACATTTGTAGAACATCCAAATGATGTATAGGGAATTTTACAGAACTTTTAAATTCTAGTGTCGCCATCGTTTTTCTTTGGAGATTAAGTAATTTACCATTAAGTTTAGGGCTGCTAGTGCTTAAAAACGTATTTGAACAATGCATTTATACGAGTGATTCCATGATATTATTAATATTTAGTAAACTGTATATAAAAAAGGCTAATTTCATGTCATTCATAAACAAGAAATTCTTTCTTATATGAAATGAATGTAGAAAATTTTCACACCCTAATTTTTATTGGTGGAAAATAATTAGTTTTGTATTAAAATAAATGTAACTACATTATATTGACAGATTTGTTTTGAAAATTGTAATGTATTTTTTTTCGTGCAGACAGAAAAGAAATATGCTTTTAATATTGCACTTTCAAGACATGTAATTCTGAAGAAGGCGCTTAGAGAATTATAAAATATATGGACAAACAAAAAGAAAAAGAAATTTTCATAAAAAGCAAATTTCTTTACATCGGTTCATTTAAGAAAAGTGCGTTTCGAGTTTTCAAAAACATAATATGAGTGCTTTCCTCCCATAAGAACAAAACAATTCAAACTATAGTTTTCAAATTTCCTTACCATTTTAGAGAAAAAAATGATGAGGTAAAAAAAAAATACTACTTGTGCCCCTCGCATCGAAAATCGTTATATTTTTAGTGACGCCCCATGTATACAATTTAAAATCCCCCAAAACTACCATTTTTGCTTGTTATATTTTTAAGAGTATGTCACTATTTTGAAGTGGATAAGGGCTACTATCTATATAAATAACATGGTTGACAAAAAGAAAAAGAAGAAAATCAACATCTTATTTTGTATTATTTATTTCTTTATATTGGTATAGATTTAGATCGTTACATGACTGAAGATTGTACTTGAATATTGCTATTTGTACTTTTGAAAACGATGAAAGCCACTTTGCACTTGGGTGACTAAAAGTATAGCAGAATTAATTTTATATATATTTTTAAGCTAAACCGTCAGTATTTCATTATAAATTTTAAAACATTATGTGTTCTCTAAACTTCAATTAATAAAAAACGACTTATATGAAGCGAAAAGTGGGTTACCATCAATTAGTACGTTTTTTATTGGCAAATAGTATGAAAATACTAATTCATTAGTAAAATTCTACGAATCCACAAGTAGATTGACTTTTTGTTTTAGCAGTTTGCAAATTAGTAATAAATTAGTAGGTTTTCACTTTTTATTAGCAAATATTATTACTAATTCATTTGGTGACTCACTTTTCGTATTCTTATTAGTAGTTTTCAACTAGTTCAGATTTAGAGAGTGAACAGATTAAAATTTACAGGTCGCCAAATATTTTTTTAAAAGTTAGTCTTAGTCTACGCAGTGAATGAAAATTAATGAACCGAGTATTTTTGTTATCAAAAAGTATTGCAAGATAATACCAATTCTAGATCCATACCAAGAGTACGACTGGTGTGTCGCCTTCATGAAGTTTACAATCTCCAAAATTTATTGTCAAACATTATTATTATTAGTTTTTTCATTTTTGTGGTCCTGAAGAGAATTCATGCAATTCATTAACACAATTTTATATTTTCAGCGGCACAATTTGAAAGTTATTCCATTTTAGAATAGACTGTAGACAATTTTCGACATAACAACTTATCATAAAAATTAGTGTTCAGGTGTATATATTTAGTTGAAAACAATCAAATATATCGAGAGAAATTTATTTTTCTACTGAAAATGAATAACAATAATCAAAACTAACAACGTATTATGTTGTTTTTATACTGATATCAAATAAAAAAGAAATGTAACATTTTTCAGAAAAAAAATGTTTCAACATTCCGAGATTTTGAGGTTTTACATTATCATTAATAATACAATTAATAATACAATTTAGGAACATTTTTAAAAATAATTTGGATAAAAGAAAAATTCCGTATCCGATGAATCATTATAAAAATATTGCAAGTGAGTGGAACCAAAGGATATGAACAAAGAAAAAACGAAACCAAACGAAACTAATTAAATTACAAATACAGGAAAAGACATTTGGTCTGATTATCATTATTTACAAAGAAAAGAAGTTTATTTATCGTAACATATCAATAATATAAGATGTATTGAGGTTATCCAATACTATTTTCGTTATTTCGTTGAAATATAATTTTATAGTTTTTTGTGTGCCAGTTCGGTTATTTTTCTGGTTTGCGTTGATAATATTACCATCCACATTTATAATCCTTCTATGAAATATGCTCATATCTGCTTTATTTTGATGAGAACAAATATAATTTTACAAAATCTTTGTAACCTTGAAAAGGACCTTGTCTCCTATTCTGATTCTGAAATTCGTAATCTGTGCACTCATTCATTGGACTATAGTGCAATAAAAATTGGAAGTGTCTTCATGAAAGTAAAAGCAACTAACGCTGCTAAACGAATTTAAACAAAAAAAGACTTATTTTCTAGTTTTAACGTTTAAAATGATCTTGCCGATCATTTTCATCAGGGTACCAAAATGCGTTGGAAACCATACAAACAATAAAAATTGGGTGTTAACTTTTCGGAAGTATATCCCGATTTTTTATTTTTATGTTAGACCAAATGAACCTCCACAAAAAATGAATTACGGCCAATGAAATACATTCTGGTTTGCACATCACACAAGAATTCTTGGTTTTCTATTCAACTAATGGTTTTTCTTTAAAATAAACACATTTTTTTTGCACTTGAAAGTGAAAAGCTCTGTAGAATTCCATATGTATGTGTCAAATACTGAAAAATATTATGTGCAATCTGCAAATTTTGTTACATTTATCACTGTTTTCAATCATCATCCAGATTATCATACTGGGATATTTTGATTTACATCAGGAGTTCACACCAGGATAAAATGGTAAAATAATGAATTTATTATATCATACTAAAAAAGCGATATAAAAAACATTCATAATTCTAGTGCATTTTTAACTCGGTAATTGAAATGAATATTTAGGAAGAATGGGGTGTTGTAGGAGTGGTTTGGTTTTTGAACTTGAACTACTCCAAATTGCAGTATTCTGCATGTGTCAAAGTTTGTAATCCTAGTTTGATTTTAACGGACGATGTTGGTTCATCCTTTTCAGCTGAAATAGTCATTTTTTCAAAATTTTAATTACACGAATTATTTATTCTTCGAAAATTAAAAAAATATGAGGAGTCATGGGACACTACTTAAAAACCTATTTTGGTAATAATTTCGTATTCGATATCAAGAATAAGAAAAATGGGTATTTTTATGAAGAAAAACAGTAATAGAAATGCAATTGAATTGAACGCATTCGCTCTGGACATGCATGATATCGTAAACATTTTTGTTTGGATTAAAAAATTGATTTATAGTAATTAAAATAAAGTATTTGTTTTGTTTTTTATTGTCCAAAATTTCAAACAATTTCGAAACATGGATGGACTCTTAGAATGCTGTTTGCTTAAGGCACCTACGAGAAGCTGAAGAGTCAATATGAAATGATAAGTAATATTGCCAGAATTAACTGAACGTCAAACTTCAAAATTATGCCGTCAAATGGCGCTGTCTCACAACTATCCAATATCCCCTATACGAATACTAAAACGCTTTTTTATATAGAATACGGCAATGATGCATTTAAACATTATTCTTGGTCAATAATGAAATAAGTAATTGATTTGCATAGATAGCTCTCCAGGTGTAAGGTTTGTATCAAAATTATAAACAGTTCATTGTATCCAAAAGTGATTATACATATAATGCATACCTTTTTTTATGAAAATTGTAAATAATTGTTTTCTATTGTAAACATGATTCTTTGATTGGCTGCAATACTTCTAATGTGATGGATTTTGTCATGAATTTCTTAAATTATCAATTCAATCCGATGCTGCCCTTACATGTTTTAAACCATTTTTTAATGTTATATCTATCAAAATTATGCACGTATAAATTGAGTTATGAAAACGTTATGACAACATTCTTTATTTTCAGCAACGAAGAAGAAAAAGCTGCTGCCTAAAGAATTTTGGTAATGTTAACGAAAACAGGTTATCACGTGATAAAATAGAACAATTGTTGATTCAAAATGTGACAGAATGAAAGGTTTACAACTATAAATATCGATCCTACAAGAATAAGGAAGTCTAAGCAAGACTTCAATAATAACCGTAGCAAGAAAATAACACAGGGCCACAAAAAAATTTATTTTGAGATCACTTGAATCAGGAAATAGTGAATCTTACAGATTTTTGGCTGCTGAAAACGAATCCGTTATTCGATTTGGCCCATCACGTCAGAATCTTAAGATATCTTATCCGAGAAATATTAAAAAATATACTTTTTAGAAATTTAAGGTTAGGATATGTGAAAAATCTAAAACGATGTTTAACTTGGACAAAGAATTCGTGTTCAGCGACCAAAAATCTGTAAGATCCTCCACTTCTGATTTAAGTTGTATCAAACAGAAAAAATTTGTTTGCGGTCTTGTGTTATTTATGTCAAGAAGTTCTTTCAGTGATTAATTACATAGAACCGAAAAACAATTTTTTAGGGGAGATAACCTGAATCAGAGGTACTGGATCTTATAGATTTTTGGTCGCTGAAAATAAATTAATTGTCCAATTTTACTTGTGACGTCAGATATTCCACATATCCTAACCTCCAGTTGCCAAAAAGTATACATTTGTCTATTTCTCTGAACAGATATCTTGAAAACCTAACATGATTGATCAATTTTGGTAACAAATTCATAGTCAGCGGCCAAAAATCTATAGGATCAACTAAGTCTGATCCAAGGTATCTCGCAAAAAAAATCAATTTGTGACAAGACCGCAACATTTTTTTTTTGACACAACTTGAATCAGAAGTGAAGGATCTTATAAATTTTGGGTCGCTGAAAACGAATTCTTTGACCAAGTCAACACATTATTTCAGATTTTTTACATACCCTAACCTTAAATTGCCAAAAAATATATTTTTAAATATTTTTCGAATCAGATATCTTAAAATCCTGACGTAATGGGCCAAATCGAATAACGGATGCGTTCTCAGCGTCTAAAAATCTATAAGAACCACTATTTCTGATTCAAGAACTCTCGAAACAATTTTTTTGTGGTTCTGTGTAATTGTTTGTAATAAATGCAACACTTTTTATTCGCTTGTCAAATTTAATTATGTTGCATAAAAGAGTTATCTTTTCTTAATTTTTCGAAGTTTGGAAGAAAGCTTCTTAGGTATAAATTCTGATAATATATTGAGCGCGATTCTTAATGAATCAACCATTAAAATAATAATAAATTTCTTCTCTAATAAATTCCAATGCTTCACTACTTTGTTAGTATCAGCGAATGGATGACTCAGTTTGGATAAACTGACCTGAAAGTTTTGATAGGTCCAGAATTTTGTATAACCTTTTTTGGCGGATTTATAACTAGATTTGACACATTGCAGTTGTATAGTGAAGTGTAAAAGTAGTGTATTTCGTAAAAAAACCAAATGATAGTAAGATACAAAGGGCGAATGTACTGTAGACAAAGTTATTGACAAAGTGGCAGCATATTTAGGATTATAGGATCACTTTTCTGACCCTAAATTTACTAGAACTTTTTTAACAAAAAAATAGTTCATTACGATTACATGTCATTAGAGAAATAATAACAAAATTAAATACTATATTACAGCTTATTTTTTACACATATTGTGCATGTCACATATTGTGTATTATAGAAAATATAATACTTTTAGTGTATTTAAGTAAGGTAAACAAAATCTCTTATTAAAACGAGATTAGGAATATAGTATGTGACACCCGATGTTACGTTTTATTCATCTTTAAAATGATAGTTTAAAAATAAGTTTCGTTATCGCTAACATTATTCGAAACTACGGGTACTAAGAAAATAAATCACGATTATTGATAACGTGACTGTCAAGATTAGTACAATCTGTCTCACTCTACCCTGTTAAACGTAGTCAATGAACGATTAATAAAAAACTAGCAGTTACAGTTACGTTGTATAGCTATTAAAACTATGTAATTATCCAATATATCATTATATTACTAAATGACATTTTTTTAAAATGTTCTATTAAAACATTAAAAAGTGAAAGTATGAAATTCTGACATTGATATGCGTGTGATCAGTTCTCAATTGTTTCTTTCGCTGAAAAATTATTATCTCCTTCGAAGATCTGAGAGGTTATTTAGTTTTGCACAAGTATTGATAAAGGTAAATGGTGTGTTGATTCATTTTCAAGAGTAATTAGCGTTGTAGCTAATTTGAGTGTTGCACGTTTCTGATCTTTGAAGACATATTTTGAAAGTGTTTCTCACATAATCAGGATAGGTCAGGGTATAATCATTTGTAATGTATACCATCTTATTTTAAAAATTACGTTAACACCAGGAACCAGTAAGTACACATACCAGCATATGAAATGATTGAATAACTGAATCCAAATATAATATAATTCAGCTCTTTTTGAAGGACGGGGTATTATTCCCAGGTAAGGGTTAAGAAAAGTTACTATATGAAAAACACTTTCTTAATAATATAACAAAATAGTAATTATAGTAACTAAATAGATATGGCATAAAAAGTAATATATTGCACAAAATTATAAATGTAAACAATCGGTATGATATTAAAAGGACTTTTACTACCGCATAAAAATTAATAACCTATCATTCTTCAATTCTGTATAGATAGACTAATTTTAAAAAAATAAAAACATCAACAAATTAGGAAAGTAAACAGAGGCGTAAGGTTGCAGAAACTTCATTGAACATTTTAACAAATGCAGTTTAGCGGTTCCCTCCCAGTGCATTTGTTCTATTAAACTTTTGTTTAATTGCTTCAGACGAACTAAGTGCAAATAACTGGTTTAGTAGAAAAATTTAATTTATTTTCTGTGCAATGTTTACAGTTCTTATAAATCAAGTGTTGTCTGAAATTATTCAGTAAAATTGTGATTTTCTATGTTAATTGTATGAATCATTTGGTTGCTCTGGGAAACATAATTCTAGGTAAAATAATGAGAAGAAATTATCGCTGAAAACAGCTTAATTTGTCGTTTAATTATTATTTGTTATTGTTTTAAAGATTGTGTTATTCTTCAATAAATAGATAGATTCTTATAACGGTGTCATGAAGAAGTATTCTTTACTTACTCAATTGTTTTGAAGTTGGTATTCCATTAACAATATCTAAATGTTCAAATTAAATCGCATTTTTTTAACAAAATCAAGCAATTTTTGCTGCATTACTAACACAACGTAGGATTAAAATTTGCACCCTTCATAATATGGAAAGGTAAATATTCGTCTGATAATTCTTTTATAATTTGATTGTGAAATTGTTTAAGATATAAAAGTCATAAAAATTGGTTTCCTGTTAATTTTGTCTTCTCTATGGAGCAACAGCAGTAAGATACTGCCAAGTAATAGGCAGATACTTCATTATGTAATTTTATTGCCCAAAAGTTTAAAGGAAATATTTCACCACGCAAGATATCGAGATGAATTTGAATATTACATGGTTTTTTCCTTATTCCGTTTTGTCGTAAGTAAATAATAAAGTATTCTAGAACAATTACTTTAATCTTTTGAAAATTTTGATATTTTATTCGAAATTAAAATGCAGCATGACAGAACTTCATATATAACAAAATATATTTCTATATTCAAATTTTATGAAATTAATTTCGATAAAATACTTTTCAACTCATATAAAAATTACAAGAGCGAATCTGTTTTCAGCAATTTATATATTAGTATAAATCAGAACGATATGTAATTTCAATATGAATAACGTTACAAAATGTTATTACCAGCACGTGGTGAACGTGTAACAAATTTATTTTAATAGCTCGTCGCGAGGCTCGCAATTAATCAAACGTTTTCTATCAATACACAGTTGGACTGTCATTTACAATGAAGGTCTATATTAATTACTCTTATCATTAGAATATATATAAATCCAATACCAAGCATGCGTAATATTATCAAAAAAACTATATGTTCATGAGAATGATAACCGATTTTGAACAATAGAATTATGGTTTCAAGTTATTTCAAGGTGTATTACTGATTTAATTTAAATTTGAGATTCTTAATGATTAGGTAAGATCAACGTTTAATTTGATCGATTTCTCTGCAATACTAGTAAAAATTAGTTCAAGTTTATGTAGTTTTCACGTTTTATTATATCATGCATGTAAGATAAAAAACCGCAAAGTCATAAGACACTGCGTCTGCAAGAATTGAGAATTGATTTACTACGTCAAAAACATTTCGAAAACATCAGTTGGAAATTTTTTTAACATATGACTAGTTCAAAGGGAAACATATGCAAACTACGGGAGCTGGATAGTCACAGAATTCTGAGGAGTAAATAAAGTTCGGAACAATTTTTCAACAAAATTTTAAATAATATTACTGATTTCAAAACATTTGTTATATCTATTTAAAAATAATAATGTACAAAACCATCTAACTTTCTCCCAAAAGTTTGTATTCATTTTTAGAAATGCAATTTTATGTAAATAAGATAATGGTACTTTTATTTATTGAAATTCGATAATATAATTTGGGATGTGTTGTTAATAAAAAGTGACAATTTATGGAGATCTTGTGACAATTTATAGCAGTTTGCAGATTTCAAAATTGTGCCGAAATAAAAAACCAAAACTGCAGGTGCGGAACCACAATCCACTTCTATTCTGAAAAAATCTATGGACTGAAACGTACTAAAAATAAATCGAACACTTATATAAGAACTTTAGGAAGCATACAAAACATTGCAAAAAAACTCTAGTTCTGCATTTGTTTGTCGTTAAGTCATCTTCTTATATGTTTATAATTATTTTGATGCGATATGAATAAAAATTGTTTCGTGCACTGTTAAAAATTTCTGTAGTCGTTTCCTGAAAGAGTAACCGAAGCTTTTTTTACGGTCTCAGAATGTTACGAAACGGAGTTTAGTAATTTTCTGAAATATTTTGGTAATTTTCTGAAATCTTTTGGTAATTTTCTGAAATTTTTTCGTAAATTTGTGAAAATGTTGCTTAATTTTGTTCTGTCATATTCTGAAAGGGTACCAGTCAAGAACTTCAGTTACTATTTCAGAAAATTCCTAAAGAAATTTCTAAAGTGCTGGATTTCTTATAAGAAAGCAAACTCAAACTTTTGTCATTATAGTTACACTATAAAGTTACATCTGATATTTACAAACATTTAATCACAGTTATTAGTTATTCCTAGATTTTACAATGTTTATTCCTGTTAATTTTCTACAATTGTGAATTGAAGAAAACATTTGTAATACTAATATAAATTATTACAAAAAATATATCACTTTTTATAAATTATCACAATTTAATAGCGCAACTAACGACAGAATTTGGAAATATTTGATGTCGAAAAAGTAAATAAACTTCTACAGAATACAAATGTTTCACGTAATGCTGCATGATATACTTATATCACAAAAACAATTTTAAACTACGACAACTTTATTGTTATGTACATTTTCTCGCTATGAAAATAGTAATGACCATTGACAAATATTTAGGATGTCACTAATTCTTATCACAACAAGGAGTAAACAATATTTTTCAGTCACTGATAGCGCGGGAACTTTGCGTCATACGTTTGGAAACGAAGAAATTTCATTCTGTTCTTTAAAGTGGTTGTAGTATTTATAATTATTACGTCTATTCAAGTGTACAATTAAAATAATTGCGTTTTAGAATTTTGTTAATGTTTTGTGTTGTAAATTATTTTGTACAAAATTATTTATTAATTTAACGTGATGATATTTTTCATGAAATTATACATGTGTACCTTATCATCTATTATTCGTCGTTAGCTGCTAAAATATTAATGTGAAATTGACAATGAGGTTTAATAAACAATTTAGAGATAATTAAGACATTAAGTTTACTAAGTTAAATAGTGTGAAACAGGAGAATAAACAAATCCAAATATTACGAAACTAAATAAAATCAGAAGAAACATGAATCAAGATCTTGGACTTTCTGCTGTTCAACTGTAGCGACCAAAAAGTTGGTACTTGCTGGATTATTTTCAACGTATAACTGTAAGTATACGCCATTATTTGATGTTTCGTTGCTGATTCAATTTTAAATTTACGTTAGTTTTTAATGGTTGATCCTGATTAGGGCCTTAACAACCTTCTGTTATAGAATTTCAAACTTGGACTCAATGTTGGAATATCGAGATGTCAACTGACCCTGAAATTTGTTGTCAAAATAACTCGCGAATAATTACATAAAATGTTAACAAGAGATAGCGATTAATGAACGTTTTCAAAAACGTGGAAATTTCTGATCGTGAATTTACACGCTTAGATATAAACTTATCAAATGCATTCATGTATTAATAAAAACGTCAATTTTTCAAGTCACAGAACAGTAAATTAATTTTTGAACATGGCATACTGTAAATCAGTTAAATATAGTACAGATTATAAATATATTTTGTATTGATTTCTTTTCCCGTTATCTTTATCTAGAAATAGCCTATCGAAATTTTAAGTTGTAAGTCAAATGAAATATATTAACTCATATGACGTAAAAATTAACTAAGAACAAGTTTTTTGCGAATTTATATTGAATTTAAAATATATAGAAAAAAATATAAAATCTGTACTTCAATGAATTAGAATACCATATTTGAAATAAATTAAATTTTTGTTTTATGTCATCAGAAAATGCTACATTTAGGTATACAAAAGTGACAAGATAATAAACTAGATTCATTTCGTCTTTGATTCACAAGGTTTCATAATTCTACGATATTAATGACACGATAATACACTAAATTTTACAGGAAGTCTAGCAAATTGGGGATTATAAAAGAAAATAACACAGGTTAAACGTGATTTTTGAAAGCCAATGAAGATGATTATTTTTGTACTGAGGTGAATGTTCCTCTTGCGAAATTTCTTCAGACATGATCATAAGACGATAAGTTCATTAAACACTAGTATATTTCTTTACTTTACTTATATTAGAAGCAATAAGATAAAATGTAAGCAATAGAAACTTTAAATTGAAATGTATATATTTATAAACCGCAGTAACTGTAATTGATAGTAATCGTAAAGCTTTAAAACACTTTTTGAATCCCAAACTGTATTACATATGAAATAAAGTATAAAGAAATTTAATATAAGACATTTGTGAATGAACGATTTATTAATATTAAAAAAATGTTATTTAAATACTGCACTCATAAAATTATTAGAGGACGCATTTAGACATTTTTGATTTATGATCATGATAAAATTAAAATATACAATGTGATGTAAGTCCGTGCTTGGATTGTTAGTAGCTTGATATGAGCGTAAGAAATAACAAATCGAGTAACAGGGACATCATTATCAAAAAGTGCAGTAAAATTAGACTGTAATAATAGAATATGCCTATACAATTAAATCACTGGAACTATTTTAACAAATCACCATGGACTAAAGCCAATAAATCTAATGAGGTCTCGTCTTATCAGATAGAACTCTTCGGAGACAGTAGTTTTTAAAACTCAAAAATCATTCGGCTTTAGAACTTCGACACGGTGGTGTCAACGATGCAGCACGTTCAGGTGGAACTTGGCAATACAAGTAAGTAACAAATTTTATTAGTTCTCTTTGTCTTACACGATTAACTTACTTGCAATTACATTTCAGTATCAATTACATTTCATGATTTTTTATTTTTTACATATTCAAATACCAGAAACGCTTTATTATTTACGTGATTAAATATTTGTTTTCCAATAATTTGATAGATTAATTTATCAGCATGTTTCTGAAAATAATTCACAGACCAAAAGAAAAAATTGGCGACTTTCGACGATGCTATTGCAGCTGCTGGAGTTGGAAAATATAATATATTGTTGTTCCTAGCAATAACACCAGCAATTTGGTCTGTTTGTTTCGATACATCAAATACATCCATTATACTTCCATCCGCCGAATGCGATCTTGGACTTACTCCACTTAATAAGGGTATACTAAATGCTGCCAGTTATGCAGGTAAACTATAATTCTTATTATTATTAATTACAAAAAAATAATGATGAAAAATATTCTCAAGGTGGATGTCTAACGCAAGATAGCCTTACGGCTATTCCAAGTATAAATTAAAATATTTGGTGTGGTTAATATATTGTTTATCTGACTAAAGATTAGTTTGTTAAACAGCAAAAAACAATTTAAACTTGTTTCAAAGTGATCTTTACATGTATTTTAGCTCAATGCCTGTTTTTTTTTCAATTGACAATTTACTAAATTTATTGATTGTTTCTAACCTTGTATGTGCCAAAATGAGAGATAACCCAGATTTGATATAAAATTATAAGAAAAATACAACTTATGAATGCGATTTAGAAATAATTGACGTGACAAAATATTTTTTGCAGGAATGTTGTGTAGTGCAATAGTGTGGGGATTCCTGGCAGACGTTTTAGGAAGACGAAAGATTCTTGTTTATGGGTTTTTTGCTGATGGAATTTGTAACGTACTCAGTGGATTTTCGCCAAATTTCCCAACGCTTTTATTCTTCAAAATACTCAGTGGAATGATGTAAGTATTTTATACAATTCAGTATAAATAATTAAATACTTTCATTGCTAGAAAAATTAATCAATTAAGCTCAATCTTCTATCTCCACAAACTGCTAAGTAAAATATTAATTCTGTATATTGTATCTGTACATTTTGTAATGACTTAAACAAATCTTTTCAATTAGACAGGTGTTTAATTAGAGTAAAAATAAAATCATCCCTCGGAGAATATGGTTAGATTTAAAATTACAGTATACCAATAGAATTGAATTCAACTAATCTGTGACTTTTTGTTTCTATTTAAAGAACAAGTGGGCCTTTTGCTAGTGTAATGGCGTATTGTGCTGAGTTTCATTCGACACATGCCAGGCCAAGAATAATGCTTATAATGGGCACCATTAGTTTCACAGGCTTCATCGTCAATACAGGTAAATATAAAAAAGAAGTAATTTTCGTTATAATTTTAAATTACATAGCTAAATCATTTGTTCGTTAGGGACATACATTAAGTTTTAAATGGAATATAATTGAGAAATGCTCATTAACAAACGCCACATACTGTCCATGGGAATAGAATTATCAGGTCGTTAAAAATCAAGTTCATTATCAGAACAGATTTTTTTATTGATACATGCTTTTTAATTAAATTTTATCGGTCGTACAAGTCGCCAAAAATATTTCATATCGGAAACCAATGATAATGTTTTTATATGTTCTGAATTATTACAAGATAACTTTGTTAAAATTTAGTTGAATTATGATCCTCCAAAATCTTCAAAGTAACTAGATTTTTTTTTAAGTAACTCGACATTTTAAAACATTGTGTATTTAGGTCTATAATGTTAGATATAAAAGTCTTCAAACGAATAATTTTAAATAAAAAATGGACCAGTTTCCTTGAATTAAGACAATACAAAATTAATCAACAGTAGATATTTAATAACCATTAATAATGAGTAAATGGTAGTTAATGATTTATGTAATTACATAACTGATAATTGGTCAGTGTAATGTGATATTACCCGTAATTTAAAATTAGTCAATACTCATGATTAAATTTATGACCTTTCGTAGGTCAATCAAGTTCTATATTACGTCTTCTACATAAAGACAGTTTATTATTAGACATAATCAACTCCCTAATAAGTTGACGTGTCAAATGGGTAAGCTATATTGACACTAATTGTTCATTAGTTAAACTGAATCTGAAGCATATATAATGAATTAATTATACTTCTTCGATTAACAAATTTATTCTCATTGAAGTATATTTATATATAATCATCTCACATGAATTGATAAAGAAATATACAATATTTTTATATTCTTATAATAAAATTGTAAATTATTTCTAGAGTTAGTAGTTTTGTTATTTCATTTAAATTTAAATATTGATTTTTGCAAAATCTGACAATAAAAATAAAAAAATTAGTTTTTTTAGGTGTTTAATATCTGTTTTATTGAAAGTAATAAAATAATAAAAATTATAACGACATTTCAGGAAAGAATAATATGGCACGACAATGATAGTTAAATGCGTAACTTGACTCATTACTGTCGTACGCAATTGCGCCATATTTCAAATTTATTGTAGTTCTGTGAAATGTCAGTAATATTTGTATTACTTACTGTCTAGTATACATCTTGTGATGAAAATGTTATTGAGTACGTTTATCTCGTAAAGAATTTCATAAAACCCAAATACTTCTGAATGAACCACAATAAAATTGTTCAAAATGATCCTAGCGATATACACTGTTTTAAAATTCCCAAATAAACATTTTTATGTAAAACAATTCCTCGAGTTATCAACAAAAACTTTAATTTAAAAAAAGGTATAAATTAAACAAAATGTTTATTAAAAACATAAAACTAATTTTTCAAAAATTGTGAAATCAATTAAAAGTTTAACGGTTAAATTTTTCCTTTAACGAAAAAAATCTTTTCAAAGTAACTTAACAGCGCTCATAATTTGTATAAACAAAACGATTCCCAGACAGCAAAATAGAAAAGAGATCAGAATGATTTCGAAGTGTGCTGTAAAAGAAGTCACATGTCCCACTTCAGATGAACTCTTTTTTATTTTGCTGTCTGGGTTACCACTAATTCTAACTATTTTTTTATTAAAAGATCTTAGTAGAACTAAGTAATTAATATCAAAAATCGACGTAATATAATGAATAATTAAGATATAAGCCCTTATTATATATTATATATAATATAATAAGAATATGGCACGAGGGTCGACCATTCCTCTTGATAGTAAAAGCTATTAAAAATCAAGAGACGCAATGTTAAGTTTTTATCTGCTGGTTTGAAGTACTTATAAAAGCGATTATTTAAATTAAGAGATTCTAAAAACACCGATATTAAGTAATAAGTGCCAATGAATTGAATCGTAATCTTGAGATCTGACTAATTTCTTATCGCAAAGCAGATACTTGACGGTACGATATTATCATGGACTACAAAACGTTGAATATGGTAATAGGTAGATTTAAATATGAAATAAATGTAACCCAATCAACAATCAGTTAAAAAGAAATTTTTTATTTTTAAAAATTTTAAACAAAATATTTGTTACTCTACACAAATGATGTAGAATTCGTTATTTATGCATTATTTTAAACCTTACATTTTAATTCACTAGGCTTAGCTTGGTTAGTTGTACCAACTGGTTGGAGTTTTGTAATTGGCGATGGAGATTTCGTATATAATTCATGGAGAATATACCTCAGCCTTTGCGGAGTACCAATCCTTTTTGGGGCTGCTGCACTCTCATTCTTTCCGGAAAGTCCAAAGTTCTTAATGAATCATGGAAGAAATGATGAAGCATTAGAAGTATTTCAGTACATGTATAAGGTTAATACTGGAAAATCTGTCGATACTTTCAGGGTATGTATATTGCAATTTAACTTTTTCATATTCACAAACCAAGAATTACGTCAGTACAGATATATGGTGTGACGATAGCATTACAACAACCGATAGTTAATTCGAAGAATGAAAAATCACACTTGAAGAAACAATAGGTTTCGGCATGATTGCATACAAAAAGCAGACAATTGCACCAAAATTCTTATTTTTAGAATATGCTCAACAATTACCAACATTATGAATCGATTAAATCTACGGTTCTAATAATGGGGGAATTCTACACGGAGAAAAAATTTCCTGAAAAATTACCGTGCTAGTCACCTGAAAACGGGTGCGACTTGACTTTTCGGAAATATTTATAGCAACAGACAAGAAATATTGCTTTTCTGGACAGGAATATTTGCAATAACGGCTAGATATTTTTACGTACCAGCTAGTCGAAATGTTCAGTGTAGCACAGTAAAATTTACAGGACATTGAGTTTTTAAGTTAGTGCAAGTCAAATAATCCCCAATATTTGAAGAATTTATAATATGTTGCTTCATTATTTTTACTATGCCACTTCTCAAAGTGGAAGCGAAAGTTTCCGAAAATATCCGAATGCTACCGAGTCTATAAAAAGAGCACGAATGTGGCGACCGAGTAGTCCGACGTACGGGTCTGAACTGGTCCTATTGCTTTAAATTTTAATAAAATATAAATATTACTTTTTCAAGTTGAAAGTAAAATAGATTTTTTTTTTCGTACATACAAATAATACACAACAAACATTGATATATCTTGTCAGCTGAAAGTAAATGTCGATAAGGCTTTTACGATTTTAAGAACTATTGATATTACATCGGCTTCGTGGCTCAGGCGGTTAACGCACTGGACTACGAAGGCGTAGGTCGTGAGTTCGATCCCCGTCTGGTGAACAATTTTTCGATTTCGTTTCCAAGCAGCAGCTCGCTGCTCGCTGTTGGTAAGACGAGCCACGTTGTTTCTGTTTACGTTTCGAAAGTATTGTTTATCTGGCGGAAATCGACTCATGACCGCTGCTGTACTTGGTGTAGTAATAAAAAAAAAATAATAATTACTTGTAGGCTTGCAATTTGTTTCGTCTATACCCAATAAAAGAGATCGTGTGCAAAATTTCCACGTATTTTCTGTTTGCATTCGATTTGTTTCCATTTTGGAATGAACTGCGAGTCAAAAATTTTTACTATGCTATGACCTAGGAAATTCTACTGTATTGTGGCACAGGAATTTTTGCTGTATTGTGGCACAGGAATTTTTACTGTGCTCTTGATCCGAAATTTCACATGTTACTTTGGAAAAATTCAGCCTAGCAATGTAAATTTTACTTTGCCAACAACATGCACTGCGTTTATGGGACAGCACGGTAATTTTTCAGGACATTTCCGTACAAAAATTCTGGGAATTTTTTCTCCGTGTAAAAGTTCCTCGTTTTAAATGCATTAAATGGAAGTAATGAAATATTTGAACTTATTCTCATTGTTCTTAATTTCCATGTTGTCAATTTGTTATTCAGATACAGTCACTGGAAGATGAGGTAATAAGTACTAAAACGTCTGCTATAACCCACCAAAAAAGTGTGATAGAAAGTCTTCGTGAAGGATTTCGTCAAATTAAGCCTTTATTCATGGGAAAATATGGTCGAAGGCTCTGCTTGGTTGTGCTCATACAATTTTGCATCATGATGAGGTGAGTTCATGTTTGTAACTTTATTTTATTTTTAAATAATACATCCGTATTCAAAGTAAATGAATTAAAACGCATTTTATTTTATTCGTATTTCGAAAAAAAAAATAATGCATGTATTGTGATTATATTAAACAAATAAGATGCCGTTTCTGATTTTTAAAATTTCTCTGATCTTGCTAGTATCATCATTATATACGTAATAAGATTTTTAGTAATTTGGTAAATTATTCAATGATTTAGCATTTTCTACATAGCTAAAACATTTTCCAATGATCATTTCCTTTTACTGTGGGTTTTACAAAGATAAGCAGTTACATAAATAGGCGGATTATACAATAACCCTTAGGCTTATTTCTTAAATTAACACAAATTTGGATTTTATTACAATTAATGAGTTGAATTTAAAATAAGAAATTAAGTTTAAGGCTATTATTACACTTACTTGCACTATCGCATACTTAGTAATATTCAATTAAAATAATTTCTAGAAATTTCATGTATTATATCCAAAACTAATTTACTATTCAATTAATTTTTATATTTAGCACGCTACATTACCTTTCAAAATTATTGCATACTAAATACATATACTCATTAAGGAATCTCCAATAATGAACTTAGTGATATTTTTGGAAATTTAACTTCAATATTGTTGGAAATGACTGTATAACAATCATGTTATTCGTATATTTCAGAAATTATATTTTGTTTATCTTGTATCAGGTACAAATAATTAATTACAAATAATTTCTATGATTTCAGTGCGAACACGATACGTTTATGGCAACCGCAATTATTTACGACGTTAAGGCAAAACAGCAATGGTGCGGATACATCTGCAGAACAGCAATCATTTTGTGACATTTTGGACAACTCAACCCTTATGAAGGCTGCAGCTTTACCTGCCACAAATGTCACTGAAATCGAGATGTGCATACCGGTAAATTTTTAATATTTTATATTTTTAAAATAGAAATACCACGGATCCTAGTTTTTATTAATAATAATTAATATCACAGCTAGGTGTTTTCTATAATAGAAATTTTATCCTTAAAACATATATAACGTTTTAATTCACATTATTCCTCATAAATTTAATTTTAATCAATGATTTCTGTAACTTTACCATGCAAGAATGTCTATAATTGGAATGGAAACAAATTATTTTGGTGTTTGATGTAATCTTACATACGTTAAATAACATCTAAAAAAGACCAGTTCTAGAATGATGCCAAATAATCCATATTTTGTTTGAGATAAAAATACGCTTAAACGTATTTACTGAATTATCTTTAGCTAATTCACATTTTCTGGGAAATTCAAAAGGCCACATATGCTTAGACGATATAGAATATTCAGAATTTATCACAACATTATAATATATACGATTGTCTCGTTTGTATCTGCGATTATCGGATTTCGTTATCGCAGGTCTCGACGATAAGTAAAACTACAAAGGTAAATAAGATAAATTTTAGCAACACGTGGTGATCAATAATCATGTCTAAACAATTCCATGCTTTGGCACTCGAAGTTCACAAAGATTCTTACTTTCAAATTTAGAAATTACTACTTTTTTATTATTACAATTTCGCGAAGACTTTATTGACAGTTCTTTATTATCCTCGTAATTGCACAATACAAAAACAAACAAAAAATGTAATAGAACCAAAAGCTGAACTACGTGTTTGTGATTCCAGTGCGATTAATTTTATTGAAAGTAGCAGAGACTTTAATTCAATTACTATTCAATATTTGTATTCATTTTAATGGCAAAGTAAATGGAATACCATTAATAACCAATTCTATACAAAGTTAATATGAAGTGGAAAACTAAAACAAGAAGTTTAGAAATATTAAGTTGAAAAGTGTCTATGCTTCCGTGTGGTGATATATTACATTACAGAATTAGAAAACGTCTCACTGGCAAAAATGTTTCACAATGATATACAGAGGAATAGTATGTACTTTTTACGAAGTTTAAAATTTTTGTCAATTTGAAGTCATTAAATGCGAGATACGGTTCATCAGACACTAGACACCCTTCATAAATGTAAAGCACATTTCATCAATTTGTGAGAAATCAGCCACGGTAATTGAATTCGTATTCAACGACCTCATAAATCCAAAATAACCCCTCCAGAAATTCATTAAGGGCAAAATCAGGGCCTGGACCACATGGATGTACGCCTGATCAGAGCTTTAAACAATTTTTGCTGAGGAAGTTTAATTTCATTCCGTTCAATTTTTAACAAACTGAACGCTAAATTTATATTTATATATTACCTTATTGTTATTTTGAGTTTTTCCACATGGTTCATCCACCATATTTTCATCGCATTTATAATTTTTAAATTTCTTCGTTGAAACAACACAATTTTTATTCGACACAGCTGAAATTAACAGATGGAAAGTATTACAAAAATGAATGACGATTCAGAGTGGCAAGGCGGTTTCATTTGTTATCGTATAAAATGCAGTAAAATTCTCTAGAATGAAAATTGTCCCAGAAAGGATGCTCGTTTCTTGACAAATTTCTATTTATCCTTCTTAATCTTAATCGGTAGTTACTTATTCCGTCGTACAGACATATTTCAAATACGAGTACCTTGTACGTACAGCTTTATTAATGTATTATACCAGCCAATTTTAATATTCGAAACTGTTTAAAAAATTTGAAAAATTATTTGTCACCCCCAAGTGTACAACGGATTTTTAAAAATTTGCACTAATGCTTTCCGTGTCGTGAAAGCCATGAATGGTTCATTCATGCTCCTTGAGTAGATAGTATGAACAGGCTGCAGAATGATTGCACAAAAAGAACTTTAATATTCGAAGAAATTCAAAGTAAATGTCGTAAATAATGTGCCACATTCCTTGAAAAATTAAAACTGGTATGGCTGATTAGACAATAAACTGAAAATTAAAGTAAAAAACTTCTTTATTCTTAAATAGTTTTTTTTTCGGTCCCATAAATAATAGAAATTAAAAATGGTTGAGTTTAATGACAATTAAAAAATTAGAGAAATAGGAAAAAAAGCAAACAAGGGTGAATAATGTGGAGGGTTTTTTGTATTATAAATAATAAATAAATATCTAGCACGTTTCAACTCTGATATGAGTCCTCTTTAAGCCTTGAAAAAAAAAACTATTTAAGAATATATTAATTTACAAATAGGTCGAAAATTAAAACCTTCTCAAATATAAAAAACTTTGTTGTTTTTTTATCTAGTTCATTTTCATTGATGAAAATTTTTAAATATTTTATGATATTAAACGATATTTTTTGTTTTAATGCGAAATATTCCTCTGAATTTCATGCTAATTTTTCTTAGATTTTGTTTTTAAATAGTTAATGTGTAATACGGTAAAATAAAAAAATAATTAAATCAGGAATATACTGTGATGATGATGTAATTTAAAAATTTGTAACTAATTTAAAATTCTCTTTAGAAATGGACTAAACAAGTGTTTTTATTTCTAAATAGTGAAAAGTTATTTAATCCAACTTTTGTAAATTTGTTTCTCTCGAATGATCACGAATGACCATGAGGAGATGCGATTAAGAATTCTGCTCTTAATTGATTGTTTTTTTTCCTCTGATATTTGCTGACTTTTTTATCAAACTTTGTTTTATATAAGATTCCTTGTTTTGTAGTTTATTTTGCTAGTAGTTTTAAAAAATGTGAACACCAGAATATTTTAATTTAACATTTACTAATAATTATTTCTTTCTATTTCAGAAACCCATGCATGATTCCAGTTACTTATCATCAGTTATTGTGTCCGCGACGATGGTGTGCTGTGTATTTTTGGCGGGAGTCTTTGTGAACTTACTTGGCAATAAAAACCTACTGCGTAAGTAAATTACTAACACATATTTAAAATAAACAGCATTTTATTACTAAAATGCATCATTTACAATCTTTATTTAAATTTTTAATATACATTACTTTTTTTTTCTTTTTTTTTTAAATAATAATATACTTTACCGATTAGCCAAGCTTATAAATACACATGAAAAAATTAATATTAAAACTGGAACATGATGAAGTTCATTAGTCGTAAACATGCTTAATATTTTGTCATTCTTAAACCTTCTAAACTTGTTTATGCAATAAATAACATTTGAGATTTCAATGATTATTAACCATTTTTAATTTTTTACAGGATGCAGCTTTACGGTTGCCATTGGTTCATTAATTTTCCTAAACTGGGCATCGCATCCCTCTCTAATACTTACTCTTACGTGTCTGGCAGTTGGGTTAATGATCACGTCGACTAGCGTAGCAATTGGTATCACTGTCACACTCTTCCCGACATCATTGAGGTAGGTTATACCAAACAATTCCATGAAAATAATGAAACCGTACCAGTTGGTTTTAGAATTTTAATTCAATCGCGATCACATACAAATTTTATTGTTAAAATAATCAAACAATTAAATATCTTTTTGTTATCAATTATTCCCTAAGAGATATTTAAATACTGATCACTAGAATAATGTAATGAAAAACTATTTTAACAATAAATAACAAATTAATTTATTTTGCAGGACCCTTGCCATAACCGTAGGAATGACCGTTGGATATATAGGCTCTCTTTCCGGAAATGTTATGTTTCCACTTCTCCTCTCATGCAGTTGTTTAACAGCAATCCTTACAGTTGCATGTGTTATAATATGTAAGAATTAGTTGAATTATTTCCCTAATATAAATTACTTAACATCCATTCATAAATCTAACCTAAACAATATTTATTTTTCAGGCGGCGGTGTATTGACGATATTTTTACCTACGCCCGAAGAAGATCTGAAATAAATCATCGACCTAACTATGTAAACTATAGAGTAATGTAGAGTATATAGTTAAATCAATGAAATGACCACGAAATAATTTAATTTCATTAATGCAAGAACAAAACCGATCAGTATTGAAGCATCAAGAGGTTAGAACTACTTGTAAAAAAGCTACGATAGATTTACTCATTTTATGTATGTATTTTATAAATAAATGAAATATATTTGTATATTGTACTAAAAAAACTATAGTTCACTGTTAAAAAATTACTTTCTTTTTGAAGAATAACGAATGAAAAATTTTGCACCTAATTCTAATATGTTTCTTTTGTTATTTATCGACTTATTAAGTTATGATCCGAGACTTTATTGCAGCAGTGTTGTGCATTCTGCATTCAGAAATATATTTTATCATTAAAATATTTAACTAATATAAGGCATCAGGCAACTTGAAGATTAATGATCTTACGCCTTTGTTGTGTGTCTTAGCAAAAAAAAATATCAAAAAAATATCAAAGTCACATTCCTAATAACGTGGAACAATCGAAATATTACGTAGACTTCGAGTGGAACAAATTTTCCAATTTTTTTTCAGAGTATTTTAAATACACCAAATTGAATTTTCTGCGTTAATCAATCCGTGAGTACATGATTCAGGATTTTGTCGACTCATTTCAATTTTAATAATCATCATCTGGTCTCTGCGCGCTCATATTATTAATCACATTCCGAACCGGCGGTAGTGTCCACCATAAATTACCAATTCGTTTTATTCTCGCGACTGCACATGCAAAACTGGTTTTGCGGATTTATTTTGTAGAAAAAACTTATGACAGCTAATCAAGAAATCGGAATCACCGAACGAGAGGGGCTGAAATGCGTGCAGCGCCTTTCATCTAAAAACATATGTCGCTCGAAGAGTTTAGGTGAATTTATCACCAGGTGTCCACACAATAAACCAAAATCCAAGAAGGGTTAAAAAACACTTCAATTAACCACCACGGAATTCGAAATAAAAACTTTAGCCAACATTCTGTTTTAATTTAATAGATCCGTCAATAACTGGGATTTTATGATTCGAATGAAGGATCATATAACTTATATTGTTTGATATTCAACTATAAACTCATATTCTTTCCATATTATTACTAAAGTTTTATTCTTATGGATTGGTAGAAATAGCACGTGTCCACCTAAGTAACTTCAGTTAACTTACGTAACCTTTTTCATAGAAGTTTTAAAAGAAGAAACAGCAAATTTCGCGTCAAATAATAATTAATATTTCAAAGATGTATGATTATTCGCGGTGCGAAATAAAATTCGAAGAACCTTTAAATCAGACTGGCCGCGTCACAAGAAAGATATTTAATCACCGCGAGGCAACGTCTTTTTCCCACGCATCGTGCAGGAGGGCATAAACGAATCTCTCGTGGTCCGATGACGTCATACACGCACATGTTCCTCCGGACATGCCTCGTAAAAGCATGCGGATTATGCGAATCTGGCGACCTTTGAGGTTGCATGATACAGACCACCGGAAGCATATCCATATTGATTTTAGATTAAAAAGTTGATTCGGGATATTTTGATAAATTTCAAAGTACCTCTTCAAAACTGATATTATTGATTTGTATAATTAAGTACTAGAATCCACCATTATCATCGATCAATGTCACGTATCATCTTCATTGATCGAGGGTATTAAGTGGAATCAGCGAGCAGAAGTAATTATCAGTAAGATCAGTAATTATGTACCTGATATCCACTAGAACTAATCTTGAAGACTTGAAGTAAACTCTTGAGAGACTATACTAATTGTAATCATCTGTGGTGACTAGGATTCTATTTGCCATGCTTAGCAGGTTTATAACACTATTATCCGGAACAAACTTCCAAGTAGATAAAAAACAATGCACATGTTAAATCATATTCAGAACCACTTGGAACGAATGTTGATAAGAAAATCTCACAATTTCCGCTTGCTGTGTATTTTGTAGTGTAATTCCAGTTCATATCTTAGAAATGTTAAACTTCACGAACAAATCGACACTATTGTCAATCTTTTATATAATAGTTAAATAAGGCTAAGCTGGTGATGTGTTATATCCTAAGTTTCAGGAAAAAGTCCAATTAATACGAACAGAAACGTCTTCAGACCCTTCAGACTGTATCCTTCGAAATTCCGCCACGTATTAATGTATTAATAATAACAAGATTCGTGTATGTGTTTGCATCGAACTTCAATATCAGTTGTCATTGAATTTTTTTTCTAAGGAATTTTTAATATGTTAATGTTGGTACACGTAACTCTGTCTGTCAAATGCAGCTGGTTGGATTTTAATTGGAATCACTAATTAATGGAATGAGAAATATCGAATTATAGTATAATGATTTTATTGAGACTGAGCTATTTTATAATTACGATCAATTGGAATAAACGTTAATCATGTGACGTGAATCTTGATCACATCTCATTAGCGTAACCACTGACTTATTGATCAACGGGAGCATGCAAATGTTCATGACTCCGAGGTTACATACAATAATTCAAAATTTATTCCTAAACAACACAGTCCGTCCCGGGATGTACTGTGGAAATCCTGAGGACGTCCAAATGTCCATTTTTTGTCTTCGGGAGCTCCTCGGCAGCTCCTGAGCACATCCTGAGACGGGTTGTGATATTTAGGTTAGAGAATGCCTTGCATATTTATTTATCTATAATTTAGCTTAAAATGCTATACAATATTGTTCATGAAGTGACAGTCAAATTTATAAATGATCAGCGATAGGAATGCATTATTTCTATCCTAATTTCGTTAATTCCCACGTACATATAGTCATATTTAAAGCATAGACATCTTGCAGCTTTTCTTGCCAAATTATCGGAATTTGTAATATTGAACCTATATATACATTTTTTCTTAACATTCTTTAGGACCCAATTTTCATCGCTGCCATTGAGCTACAATCTGTAATATTAAAAAATTCTTCTTAACCTATTTACAACTAAGCGACACCTTTATTTGCTTAAATTTCAATCAAGTATTTGGTATCAAAATCGCTATTGAAAACAAATTGGAAAGTACATATCGTAATATTTTTAAGGTCTCTCTGTAAGATTCATAGGTCAAACTTGAGTTTCAGTCATGAGGAATTCCAATATGGCGCCAAACTTGTCAAAAGATTGGGAAATATTTATTCTTCTCAATTTTTGTTGATATATTAAAATATTGGGATTCTATTGAATCTATACCGATCATCATTGGAACGAACTCAATGAAAGTTTCTTTAAAAATTTCCGAAATAGCTCAATTCTCGCTCGATTCTAGCTGAAAATCTATGAGCTTTTTTAAAAAATACTATAAATATAAAGTCCTTGATGAATTTTAAATATTAAATTTACGATATTTTTTCAAAAACTATCGACTTAAAAAAAATTGCAAAAATGAAATATTCCACTGTTTTTATGCGTAAATTCTAAGAACTATTAAATCCATCATGTTTTTTTAAAAAGCTCATAATTTTTGCTGTAGCGCGTCCGGATAATTTTTATTGAGGGCGCCGTTTTAACGTCGTTGCAATTATGCGAAATAAAAAAACGAAATAAAATTTTTTCTTGCAATTCAAATGTTTTGACCACATTTGGACACAGTTTCAATAGAATTTCAATATTTTAATAGCTTAAAAGAAATGCAGAAGAATAGATATTTCCTATAGGTTGACAATTTTTTGGAAGTTTTTTTCATTTTGGCGCTATATTGAAATTCCTGATGACCGAAACTCAATTTTGACCTTGGAATCTTGAAGAGCAACCCTGAAAAATATAGATAAGACTAGTCTATAGAAAGAGTACTTTCAGATGTATATATTATGGATTTGAAAGTGTATTGATTTTCACAGTTTAAAGTTAGGAAAAATGGCTGGGCATACTATTTTTGTTACTCTGTGATGGACAGATAAAGTTGTCATCGTGTGACTTCTAATAACCATCTGTAGCATTGTATCGATAGTATTGCGAATTAATAGTCTTGAAGACGAGGGAGCGCAATAATCTATTTTGAATTTGTAATTAATTTAAATAATAAATAAATTATTAAATAATTAAATTATGGTCATCTATAATGTCGGCAAATAATAAATCTGCTAATTACATCTGCTCTCAAAATAAAAATACCAACTATTCTGAAAGCACAGTATGGTTATGTTAGTCTTAATTCTGCATTCCAGGAACAATTATTTGTCCCGTATTCAATATTCCTATAATTACCGAACTCATATCAATATTTATTCATTACTTTTATATCTCAACACTCGAAAATAATAAATGTAGATAAAAAACAGATAATGTACAAAAGAGGATTATGGTTTTTTCAATGGAGTCGGAAAAAGCCAAACTCACGAAGTAGCGAACAAGAAATTGGTTTGGATAACTGATTAATTACCTAACACAAGTAAGTGAAATTGGTGATTTATTATAATACATCAATTCATTAGATGTCCTAACCGTTCTAAATCATATGGAGCATGAAACACTGATCGAATGGTTCACTTTTTTCGATGTGAATAGCCAATTGAATGAAGAAATTAATTAATCACTCTGATCGTGTTATTAAAATGTTCAGTATTTACAGAGAAAAACTGACGGATTATTAATTGAAAGTGCGAATGATGACTACAATTACGAGTATATGTATTTAGTCAAACCGTATGTTTGCTATTAATGATAAAATGTATTTTATAATTCTGAAAAATTAATGGTTTAATTTTTAAAAAATTCACGTATTTTTTCAGCGTTGTTAGTAAGACACTAAAACGAAGAATATGTACAACATTACGTTATTCTTACAATTAAATTGCATCTGACAAGCGAGTTTGAAAAATTGCTATTGGATTTAAATGGACTATGGCAAAAGAAAAAAGCTAAGAAACAAAGAAAAGATGATAGAAGATCGAATTCTCCGACGATAAAAAGGAAATTCCTTCCATGGACTAGGTCTAATTAGTTAGAGACATATGCCTTGGAACGCATTCGGTAATCGCGATTGGTTCCCGAATTCCTCCAATCGACGATGGCATTCCGAGCTGAGGACGTTTTGGTCGATTTCCTCAACGAGTACCATATAACTTTTTCGCTCGTTACGCCACTTTAGCACCATAGATACTTGAATTTACTTTACCAAAGCATGATCTAAAATTGAAAATTATTTCGTGGTCTAAAATAAATATAATTAAGGCCTTTGATCATGAATTATAACTGTATTAAAATACCTTCTACTCGCAGTTAATAAACTATTAATTCTTCTGAATTTTCACTCCTTTAAACTGAGATATAAATCTATTTTAAATGGTATTTTACTTGTAACGTGTGATCGTTTACTCTATCGTAGTAGTGTCTTAATATGTATTCTGCAGACAGCGATCACTTATTCCAAAAATTATGATCGTAATGATTGTATTGCATTATAGAAATATTGATAAAAGTGTAGACAGACTAGATCACCTCGATATTGCGCATGGTTTTATTCTAATGTGGTATGACAGATGATATTTTCATGTTTATCTTGAGAAGAGAACAGCAAAAAGTGTTTCTTTATCTAATGTTATGTGTGTATGTTGAAAGATTACACTTATGTGACATTAAAGTGATGAAAAAATATCTCAAACCAAAAATGTGCAGCTGAAAATTGTTTTTTTGGCTTTTCCCTGATGATGTCTATGATAAGGTTACAAAATAAGGATGGAAACGACTATTTTCGATATTATGTGTCCCGTATCGGACTCTGATAATTACAGCAACTCAAATTTCACGTGAGTTTGTTCATCACACATCAATTATAGGTAATAGGTCAGTATCAACCAAAGGTTTTTGGTTGCGAAGCCCCCAGGATTTAGGCACACGTGGGTATAATACCATTCAAACTAAACGGAAAAAATGTATTGGTATTGGCAACTAACTGATTCGTCTTCCTAGATTCAGATGAGAAATTAGTTGGGGCAACGAAGGAAACTGTTGAAACAACCAATCGATTATTATTGTTTTTTGAAGAGTTAGTTAGTTTTTAAAGAAATAAAAATATAAAACATTTGACGTTTTTTGGTAATCTGCTTTTTAAGATAGTAACCCAGATACATCAGAGCAACAAATATTTTTTATCTATTAGGCCTGCAAATAACGAGGTCATGTCAGTTGTTGCAAAGTGAACGGTCATTTCCAATGTAATTGTTTGCGAATAATTCGAATGTGGGTTCAGACTTGATTCATCATATCAGGAGTTTGAGATATTTAGGTTATACACACAAAAATTCAGTTTTTGTCTACTTTTCAGGATATGTACAGAAGTCATCAACAATCATACACAACATTTTTATGGAGGTTTCCATTAGTTGGATCATATAATTGTGCTACTCTTTTGCTTCAATTTGAGAGTTGCAGAGTTGGAGTTTCGATTTTTTTATCACTAAGTTACGCCATTGTGAAATTACGAGATATGTCATGGTGTTAATGAGTATATCCATTAAAGACATTGAGGTAGATATTTCTTTATTGGGCAATTTCGTTTGAAAATATGTATTAGGGGATGTTTGGCATAGCTGAATAAGTATTTGATATCAAGATATTAAAATTTTCAGATTGAAGAAACCGGACTCAAAATAGCGTATAAAAAAATTTTTAATAACATTTACAAAATTCAAACATTGTTTCAGTTATAAATCACCCAATTTGATATAGTTGTTATAGAATTCCTGCTCCAATGACCTCGACCCTGACCTGGAAGGGCATTTCAAGGTGAATTGCTTTTTTTAATTTAAAACTAGCTCATCTTTGTCAAGAACTCTGGGATTCTTATGTTAAAGAGAAAGAGTTCTATTATAGGATCGAACTAAAAGAAAAATCCCTAAAATTGTTGTGTCTTCTGTACATAACCTCAAAAATTGCCAAAAGCGACATGTTTTGGGTACATAACCACAAATATCTCAAAATTGTTATGTGACGGAGCCATTCTGACACCCGATTCGAATTTTTCGCAAAAAATTTCTAGGGACATGACCTTCACCTTAGAAAAACAAACACATGTTGGCCTATGTTCAACGACCCGATATATGTAGGTATTTATCTTCCAGATAACGTAGTCGTGCGGAAGGATTACCAAAATGGTAATATATATCCTCTTTCACAAAATCAATTGTTAGGCAGGTCCTCGTACTTACATAATTGTGAGTTTTATGTGTAAATAAAATGCTGACTTCTCTGTTATGACTATAGAATATTGACAGGCAAACCAATGTACACTAAACGAATCAAAACATAGCGTCAAGTATAATCGGATCATTTTAAATATAATATTAAAATTTAAAACCGTCGTCTTGCATTTTGGATTACCGGACATCGGTGATTCTTAAAATTATCAATTTTTGGTGTTTCTGTTTCATCAGCATACCTACAAGTCATTTCAACGCCACTTACCTTTATCTTTCGCGATTTTCTCTCAAATAATAATATTCGCACTGAATCATCCTCGTTAACGAGAATATAATCGTGCTTGTGCGTGGTTTCGCACCTTAATTCTCCGGAGGATATAATTCCTCCTTCGTTCTTCCTTCCTTCGTCCTTTTATGCCTTCAATGGGCTATTTTCGTTCCAGCGTTGTAAGCCTGGATTATCAGGAATCGATTAGCAGACGAATCGTAGCTTAAGGTACAATCCAAAGATTTTCTACAATTATATTTGCTTATTAACTTAGATTTATTTATATGCCATTTCAATAATCCCGCTTAAAAAATGTAAAATATATTTTATGGAAATTGGCACAATTATAATTTACCTCTATTACATAGGTTGGGTTCTTAATTTATGTTCTTTAACAGCATATTACTGAAGTACGTAAATTATCTACGGAAAGGCATGTAGGAATAATTTTGTAAAGAAAATGAGTAGCTGTATTTTACTTATTATTAAAGTAGTGGTTTTAAGCGGTCTTGGGTAACTATTATAAAGTATTTCAAAATATTTTAAATTTGACTTTCTCAATTTTTGATCATTAGTCTTTAAAGCTAAATTACCTCATCTTATATTCAAGTTAGTCGATGCTGATTCGCAAATTGACCGAAATCTCTGGAATTAAGGAAATAACTGATAAAAAGTTGTGGTTAAATTTCTACAATTATAGTAATAACAAAAGAAACAAATTAGTTTTGAGGACCTAACAAGAAATGTTATCGTAAAATAATCTGAATTTTTTATGGTAAGCCTTATAACCGGTGACATTATTATTTAAGTAAGTGATATACCATCAACTTTTAACCACCATCCGTTTTATGGACTCATTTAAAAAAAAAAATACTTTTACAATGAATTTGCTTAGTATTTTTATTACAAATTCACTAAGAAAAATAAAAATACTTTTTTATTAGTAACACAATGTATTCATAATTTGTTTTTTTTTTAATATACATAGGAAGTAATTAATCGGAGCCATTGTGACAAAGTGATTCGGCATAAGTGAAGTCGAGGAATTGCTGTCAATTGACGGACAATCCGAAGACGTTACCGATTAAGCACGTGGATGTCGCAAAGGACCGGCCACACAGGAAGGCTTCTATCATGCCTGATTTAGGCTCATCAGCAATTTTATTAATAATTTGGCTAATTACCGTTTGGGCTATTCATTGGTTCAAGCTACAATCGTTATTTTGCCTTGTTCAGTATAACTAGTATTCTTGTTTATTTATAAATTATGCAAAAAGTAATTTATGTAAGACAAAGAATACTAAAGTAAAGTATAGCATATATATTGCTAAAATAAGTGTTTTAGGCTAATCGAAAATGAAGAGGTTTAAGTCAATTATTTTTTATTTACTGGGTATCTGAAATTACTGTTTGCGAGATAAGCATGTTCTTAATTGATTCATGAAACCAGGTAACCTTTTTGTGTGAATTCGATAAAACAATGAAAAATATTAAACATTCAGAATTGTATAAGTCGGCAAAAATTCGACTGGGGTTTCTCTTCAATCATGTGCAAAATTTCTTGTGGAGTTTGTCAAAAGAGCAGTAAATATTATATTTACTGGCTATTGACTAAAATATTTACCTCCATTACTCGGCAGTACTGAACTGAAGCGAAAAAAATATAATTTTACGATAAGATTCTTCCTGTAAACCCTTTGAAGCACATTTACTGTTTAATAAGAAACAGTCCATATTTGTTATTCGAGGGTTATTGGATCAGTCATGGAGTATCGGACGATAGTACCAACTAGTCGCTAGTACCAAATCAAAAAGACAATTTTAATCCCGTTAACATCGCGAGTATCGGACGGAAAAAAACCGCGGACAATATTAACTAATTTTAGAAGCTTAGAGGTAGTGCAGGTATCATGAAAATTGTGATGTCATCGTACTTCGGTTCTTAATTTGTCCATATTTATAGTGTATAAAAACTTCACACTTAAATTTCAGCTGATTGTATTTTCAAGGTATCGCAAAAGTAAATTTTTTTTGTTATCTTTTTTCAGGATAATTGTCATTTATGTAAATTGATCGCTGAACACGAATCTGAAGTCAGATTAAGAGCATTAAAAGGAAATAATTGGATCATGTCGTATTCATTATATTTGACATTAAATGAAGTTTAATTTAGTAGCCCTCCTTAAAATCAGAAACAAATAAATTTTGAGGATTTTTGCAAACTCTAAATATATACAAATCAAGAAAAATCTTTATAAATTATTACTTAGTAGGTCATCTTCATTGTAAAGAAATCCATTCGAGTGTATAATGACGTGGTGAAACCCCACATTGATTCTCTTCGTAACACAATTAGTAAAAATATTTATAATCACTCAAATGAAACTACGGAAACGGAGTTTTTCACATTCGAAATAAGATTTGAGATTTGTGATATTCTAAATGGGAAATCCTGAACTAGTTAGGATCTTTATATTTGTCTAAACTGATTTACTTCGTTATTGGTAACCCGACAACTTAAACATTCATCCACCCTTTAGGTCCGAGATCTTAATCTTTCTATTACTTATTTAATTATCGAGTAATGGCGTATTCGTAAAAAAGACAGATAATTTGGATCAGTGATACTAATTGAAGGAAGCATGCAGTTTGTTAACGTAACTTTGATATTTAGTAGTAGTTGGTTCCACATTCCCAATTTTTTTCCGCGCTCCGTTCATATCTAAGAAGTGTCGTTTTTCGTAGAAAAACTGTTTTGGGCGCATATTAATTTTTTATTAAAAATATTAAGTTTTACTTTAATGAATCGAAGAATCTATTTATACTTTTTAATTGAAATGAGATGAATTTGAGATAAATATATTTATACTTGAGCTACCACATAAAATAGAAATGTCTAATACTCGACGCTAAGTGGCAAGTAAATAAATAACCGGTTTTTATTCGATCAGAGATATTAAAAAATCAGATTAACGAATAATTTAATAGCACAAATAAAACTTGGCATTTACATCGGCACATATACCGAATCGCATTTTACACGGGCCTTAAAATATAGCGTGTACCACAGTGCAAGAGAGGCAGTATGCGAATAGGCGAAACTCGCGTGTTTACAAGGCGTTATAAAAATACCTCGTTGCCGAAAGAGCGAATTAATGAAAATGCAAGCCCCATAAATTCGCGTGAATTATGTTAATTGTCTTCTGTCCCCTAATTAGCGCACTTGTTTCCCTTAATTTTATTTCGCTAAAGAGTGGCCGATCGCGCAGCTCTCGCGACGAAGGTCCCCGGGTGGAATTCCTGGGCCTCTTTTCGCGGCGGGCCTTAAAACCCGGCCTAAACCCGAACGGGCCCTCGCCATTGGTTAGTTCATCGGGGAGAAAGTGGCGGAATGCAGTTCTCGAGGCTGCATCAGCGGAGGAGAACCCGGCTGGGAACCAGGCGTGATCCTGCAACGATAACGCAGTGCTGCGGAGTTTAGGACGACCAAGTCGGGTTTTTGCTCGCACCAAATTAATCCTGACTTAGGATTAGCGGTTAGTTTGTAAGATGAAAAAAAGACATTAAAAAGAAAGAAGTGTACACTATCGACCTATATATACATGAACGGGTGTGTAGGATGGATCCACGCACTATTATCACGAGGGTTACCAAGGAGATTGAAAATTTAAACTCAGTGTGTAGTTAATGACTGGAAATAATTATTTTACGGAGATTCAAATCGAGATATTGTAGTCTGGTTTTTAGACGTACCGCACGATGTTTCTGTATTCTGTTAACATTCCCTACGAAAATTTGGTGGGTCCATGCGTAGACCGGATGTAAAGTAATGGAATTTGGAAGCACGGCGTTTAATAATGAATTTACGGTCATAATGACGGTGATGATGACCATACTAATGACATTAGGTTCGATGCCAAGAACATGACTTGTTTCAGTCATATTTTTTATGGGCTTGCTTGTAGGAATTTTGAACACTAGCATGTAGATCATTACTTTAAGATCATACAAGCTATTTTGAATTGTAGTGATGTATTGCTGGGGAATACAAAGGACCCTTGGAGTTAGACGCGAATGTAGTAATCTCATTACTAAAGAATAATAATCCGACGTGTGTTTACGTATAAGTTTCGCAAAAAAGCGTTTAAAAGTAATATTTTCGTTCTATACTTTTAAACGCTAATTAATTTTTCAAACTTTAGTGGACATTGGACTTTAATCTCTAGGTGTAAAGTAAACAAATCATGTGGATAACTCGCGCGTTGTGTAACAGACAAGGGGTTTAGGAATAAATTGTTAGTAATTAGTTGTTGAAATATTTCCCTTTATTAAATGAGCAACGAAATCAAACAAAATATTTTAAAGAAATATATGGATAAAGAAAAAATAAACTCTTATAATTTTGTTGAAAGATTAAATGCTTTGATGATAAATGCTTATGGATATTTCATTCAACCTGTCTAACCACTAAATACCTATTTTCTATGCAAGTGCATAGCATTTTTTTTACATATAAGAATTGCGATCCAAAGGAAAAGCGTGGTCTATATTCACATTAGTACAAAAAACATTTTCGCAGATGCGTTGAATAATATTTTTTTAATCCAAGTGTGAGTAAAGTGAGTTTAAAAAATATTGAAAATGCGTGAAGTCGCACAATGCATCAAAAAGTTGATAAAATGTGATCATATTAATAATTTGACAGGAAATAATTGAAATACGGATGATTGGCTTTGGAGCACTATCTTTCCATCAGTTTTTAATTATTACTGAATACCTCTCTATTTTGTTTGATATTTTGTATAGTGTTTGGGCAAGCTTTCTATTTAGACTAACCGTTAAAAATAGAAAAAAAAACATTGTTTTAGAAGAATTTAAACTCGCAAGTAAAGTGTACTATCTAATCAACCCGTTAAAAGGTAACGTAGGGTTTATATGATTTTGCAGATATTTTAACATTAGGAGTTAGATATATGCCTCAAGTACCCAGAAATTTCGCTAATTCAGGGCACTTTTTAGGTACTTTAGGCTTACGTCTTCCTGACACTACTAAATGTTTGTTTCCGTATATACTTCTGTCTAATATTGAAAAACATGCTTCAATATGTGTGGCAATCATAAACAAAAGTCTTTATTTCTTTGAATATTCCTTAGTAAGGCTCCGAAGTATTTAATAATATATCTCATATTGTTCTAAAATCGTTTTCTTTCAGACAAAGTAACTTCTCTGGGCTTTTAACAAAAATATTGCTAAGTTAATACGTTTTCTGCCATACTACTACCATATTTTCAAATACTTCCTATTCCTTTCTTAACAAACTGTACACAAAATTGTCTGAAAATCTCTATTATTCACCTATCCTTGCGATTCGTTCAACATCAAATTTTTCTATATATGTATATAGCACAAATTTCGTCAGAAGAGTCTTTTACTAATCTCTGGTGTGTTGAAACGATTTCTTATTACGATTAAAATATTATCGCTAGTAAAATCCCGTTTATTACCAAGCAAATATTGGTCTTTTAAAACTTGTTTTTTAAGGGTTGAATGATCTATTAAAATATTCTACACTAAAATAATCCTATGAACGTATAGAATTAATTATGGAATCGAAGCTATACTTTTTTAAGGATATGTTAAACTGACATATCTAGGTATACGCCCAAGAAGAAACATTGTGGTGAAAAAGATCGTTATCAACATAACTTCACCCTAATGCTTAAATTGTATCCATTTGTATCGTCGATGACGAGTATGCACTTACGATTAGGAACACTTTTCATACTGGAGGTTTTCGAGATTGACAATCATAAGTCACCAAGAATATTGTATTCCTTAGCTTTTTGTTCTCGAAGGAGACAATTATCAGATCCTACAACCGCATATACATCGAAAAAATTCCCGTCGTTCCTTAATACTTACATAATATCGACGATATCTTAGATAGATCCTCTTTTTACTTCGCCCCAGACCTTAAGTCTGGACGAAGTATTGAATTTGGTCACCTCGGGCAAAAAAATTACCCTATAGTTTTTCATCAAATGTCCACGTTTCAGACCCTAAGGAAGCCAAAAAACGAAAAAAAAAATTTGTGTCCGTGATCTTGTACGTACGTACGTCCGTACGTCCGTACGTCCGTACGTGCGTCCCGTTTTTATGTCTCGCGATAACTCGCGAACGGATAACCGTATTGATATAAATTTTTTTATAAATACGCGTCTTGGCATAACTTAGATCTGATTAGATTTTGGGGCAGATCCACCCGTCCGTTACTAAAAAAAATTAGCCCCAATTAAGTTTCTTTGTAGTTGTTTGCATTTATTTTGAAAAATACAAATTTTATTTAAAAATGTTTCAAACAAAAAAGGTAGAGCATGAAATTCTCTACAAAAAAGGTTGTATGCATTTTCTTCCTAAAGTCAACGATAATGCCATAAAAACTGGTATAAAATGTTTATGACTATTATCTGAAAAAGTATTGAATTTGGTCATCGCGGCAAAAAAATTACCCTATTGTTTTTCATCAAATTTCGACGTTTCGACCCCCTACCCCCCAGGGGTAGTCTTTGCCAGCCCCTCGGGCGCGGTGACCACCTACGGGCGCATAAGTCCTTTTACGCCCTCGATACGAAAATAACTATTTCGATATATCTAAAAGATGTCTTATAGATATCTATAAGATATCCGTCATAGATCTTTTCGACACTTTCAAGATATCTTTGACGAATTATATGTATATATATTGTATATATAATATCATAATAATACAGACAGTAATTAGTAAAACACAGTAAACATGTAATATGCATCGAATAGTCTATTAGAATACAAGTGCATGAAGTAAGTGTTTTGCAACGTTTATTTATCAATACTTCGGCTGGCCTGTTGTCGGGGTCGAAGTTTTGAAAATGCTCATTTTCAATTTTCATAAATATAAGAAACACTATATTGTTGTAACATATCTATCGAAGCCACTTGGACCTAAATATGATTGGACCCCCAAATATCAATATAATTTTATAATATAATTGAAAGCTGTTAGTAAACAAACTAGTCTTAAGGAATAGCCGACTCTCCACTGGGTAGAAGTTTCTGAGCGAGCGAAGCGAGCGAGGCACCACGCCAACGCTAGTTTAATGTTACGTTTGCAAGTCAAGTCATTGAAAAATATAGTTTATTGAAAAGTTTTTAAATCTTCATCTTTTAACTGGTAAAAAACATGTTGTTGACCCTTATATATATATATATATAAAATACTATAAATTAAAGAATTCTAATATAGCGGGTTAAAACCCTAGTGGAAAAATTCACCACTTTTCGCCTGGTTTATAGCCATTATTACAGGCTAAAAGCCAGCTTATAGACAACATGTTCGCTGAATTCGGGCCGGTTTTCTTGTAGTAATATGACGCTAATGTACCTATGAACTAGCCATTATATTGATGCCCAAAAACTTTCGAATATAATCCTAGATAGTTGGCTATTTTCTAGTCATCGGAAACTTAAATTAAGGTATATAGCACCCGGGTAGAAAATGGCTAATAACTCGTCAAACGTAATTGCACATTTTATGCATCTACCAATGTTAAGTTTGTCGTCTCCTATTTAGAAATGGCGAGAATATCTGTACATGTATATATTTCAAAGAAAGTTAATAATTAATACATGTCCGAATACATAAAAACGAATTCATGCTTTGTATGAGGAATTCATGTTCATCGATTTATTTTGTAGAATGAGCAATTTTCGCAACTGCATTGCTGGTATTGATTTTGTGGAGGAATAAGGTATACACAACATTTTTCTCGTAAAAATTAGAATTTTTCACTTATGTATCCATCCGCGATTTCGCTTGTAATATACAAAAACGTTTTAGAGCCTACAATAAGAATTCATGAGTTTCCGCGTACAGATATTAGAAGCCTCTCAAAAAGTAGCTTGAAATTATGTTGCAAGCTTATATTATTATGCTCAGAATCATTTTCTTATTCATGGGTTATTATTTCAAGCAGTATACGACGTGTAATCATACACTTTAGAGTCTGTAATGTCTATTGCGTATGTATTATGAATGAGGGAAGTAGGGTAAGTTGTCCCGAATTGAGTCGTTTGGGGCGAAATGGGCTCGTAATTGTTTTCATATTCAATTACGCTACACTGAATACGTATTTGACTTTTTGTTGATTTATGAAAAGGGGACGCGGCTATTCAAAGAGTACTATGAACCGTATTTTTAATTAACTTCAGTAATATTATACAAATATGAATATTCATAAATACAGTAGATCTTATGTACTAGACTGTCACGAACCTCAGTTTCATTTTATAAAGGTAATTAAGAAAATGTTACGAGAATATTTATATATATAGTAAATATATATATATATATATATATATATATATATATATATATATATATATATATATATATATTAATATAGTAAAATATAAAATGGAACATATTTTCTGATTATTAGAGAATCTTGTTTAATACACTGTAAAAAAATATTAAAAAAATATAAATATGTTAATTCATGGAGAGTATGAAAAGAGAATATATAATGTCTATGATTCACAATTGAAGGAAATTATTTAATTTTAACGGGATGTGACCATAATAACATATATTTTGGTACTAAAAATATTAGTATCGAATTTAATACAGGAACCGACTTTTGCAAATTGATTCTTCAAAAGCAACTCTCAACATTTAGACATATATTGAAATATGAAATATTACGTTTACCATCAGTGTATTTCCAATTGAACTATGATCAGAAATTATATTCTTAAAACTGATATATGTTATTTTGGAAACATTCAATAATTCGTTTATAACTTTCATTACATAAACATTTAAAATCTATGAAATTAAGTTGTTAAAACTAACTTAAATACTTTCAGTGACATCATTCTTCTTAAGTAAATGAAATCCAACTTTAAATTTAAATTCTACCATTTTCTTTCCGAAACGAATTAATAATTTAACACTTTATCGTCCAGAATGCACGTTTCCCATGTACAACTTCCACCGCATATTTCTAATTGAAAGTAATAAACAGTCAGTTCGGAATGTACCTTATTTACTATTTTTGAGGGTGCTCTTTCGAATGGTGACTTAACGATTTAAAAATTGAGTATTTTCCTTTGATTTTGGCAAAAGTATGAATATTAAATTAATCATGAAACCAGCTGGATGGGGGAATTCGTCAAGCACGTTTGCACGCTTTTATGATCTCCCATTACAAACTGACAGAGATAATTATGTTAAGCAATTATTAATAACCAATAATTAAGATTTGTGTAAGTTGTGAAAAAACACATTTTTGAGGGTAATTTTTTTTAAATTTCATTTAAAATAATGTCGATACCCTGATTTTTATGACTGGAAAAGTGCATAAAAAGTGCATAAAATGTTTGAACTTAATGGATATGCAGGTAGGCATTTTTAATTCAGCTTAAAATATTTAAAATGGCGGCCTATTCCAAAAAATTTTTTCAAAATTTTGGCAGTACGGAAATGTAGCATTTTAAACAAATTTTCAACTAAACTATCTATTTTGTAAAATGTTTTTTGGTATGCTTATCTTGAATCTGAAGTCAAGCGGCGTCTGACATTATATATAGCTCTATGTATAATGTATAGTTAATATATCGACTTATATTTGATTGTTGACTGTAAAAACCGACGTTTCTCTATGCGGGATGTCATAAACATTTTAAACTTAAAAATATTGTTTTATGGATTCGAGTAAATTTGAATTTGTCTAATACATTTGGGGTCTTTTCATTGTTTCTAGATTGCTTTACAATGATGCATGCTTATAAATGTATATAAAGAGCATAGTGCTATAAAAGTAATAATACAATTTCCTTCTTCGAAATTTATGTCCTTCATGGAAAAACAAAATTTAAAAATATTTTTATAAAATGTCTTTAATAAATGTTGCGTAATCTTTAAAGAAATCTAATATGAAATTTCTAGAAAACGTGTTCTCATTATTAATTGTAACCGGTGGAAAGTGAAATACGCTCCAAATGACATTAGTTTAACAAGTGATATTTTGTGCGTTTAGATTCATACGATTTTATCATTTTTATACCAAAATGCTAAAATATGCTCTGGGGTAAATCCGCACATTTTATTTTGGTTAATTCGGCGACGTGTGATTTGCGTTTTATTTCATATACCATATTTATAGTATATGCAAGTATCAGTATATTATGCTTTATATCATTATTGTTTTTGTTTATTTTCTAGCTTACACGTTATACAATAATTCCCCGAAATAGTAAGAAGATTTAAGCACAATACGAAGAAGTACGATAAACAACTATTACAGTCAACCGATTAACTATAATTGAAATTGCATCCAATATTTCTAAAAATATGAAATAAGGTACTTGTTGATAGATACATATTATTTGATAAAGATCCTCTTATTTGGTATAAATTACATGAAATTTCGTGAAATGCACTGAAATTAGTATTTCAAATGGTGCGCCAAATTACCCCAGTTTTTTAGTGCCCGAGAAAAAAAAGTTCAGATCAAATCAGATCTGAGTTATGGCCACATCTGCACAGATATTACTGGATCAAATAGGATCTTATTCAGATCTCATCAGATCATTGACAAGATCAGACAATGTCTAACATGAGATCTTGTTATATCTGATTAGATATAATTTGATACATAAATTACAGATCTCTGCAGATGTGGTCATAACCCAGATCAAATATGATCTTATTAGATCCAATCGGATCTAAAAGATATCGCTTGATCTGGAATTTTTTTTCGCGGGTGTTCAGAAAATCTCCAATAACTTCTAAATAATATGCATAAATTGTATGAAAGTTGCGTACTTAATATAGCTATGATTTGAGTATACATACGATATGGCACGTGGTGAGAATGATTTGGAAATATGACCAAATAAAAAAGTGTGCCAAATCGTCCCTTAAATATTAAATTTTTAATGCCTGCCAAGTTGTACTGTAAACATTTTAACGATTTCTTTTTAATAAAAGCTCGCCAATTCTATAAAAATGATGTATTCTACGTTAAAAAGATAAGTTTTAGTAATATTTAATAAAGTTCGGTCATTCGTCCAAGTATTGGGACGTGTCCCGGCATTGGTACATTTACCTTATCGCATAATTTAAAACGTTGAAAAAATAATCAAGGTTTATATATCTTTAAGAACACCTTAACAGCCTTCTAAGGGGATTCTACAGTGGTCCGCCGGTAAGATAGGAAATTTCACTGAAAAATGTAAATTCAAGATGTCTGAATAAAATGTTCAAAATTCGGGCTCTGTAAGGGCAATTCTTAGCACTATAAAGAGTTTCCTAAAAAATACCACAGATATTAATTGAGAACTGACCTATAATTTTCGGAAATAAGTGATTTTTATTCATTTCCTAAAATTCTCGGTCAGTTCTCAATTAATATCTTTGGCATTTTCTATGATACCGTCTATAGCTATTTAAATTGCCCTTACAGAGCCCGAATTTCGAAACATGGTTTCAGTTACTTTTTATTTACGGTTTTTAGTGAAATTATTAATATTATTATACATTATTAGACTGATGACTATATCGTTAGGTACCCAGCGGAAATATCTACATAAATCGTCTACTTCCTTTTTTATTTCACATTTATGTAGCATAGGAGGTATATTATTGAAACCTATTCGAATTATCTTTTAACATTTCCTAATACGCAGTGATATTTAAATATCTAAGTAGGATGTTTACTCTACCATAAAAAGTAAAACCGGAAATAAATGCATGCAAATATCTGATGAAGCCATTTTTAGTAATCGATAATAGTACAAAGCTGTCTGCTTTCTCCGAATAATGTCATAAGACATATTATCCTAGATATTTATATTAATTTAGTTCATTAAGAGCTCTTTTTACACGTTGACTAACCCGTTGTGTAAAAAATAAGATGCATGCAATCTCCGATTACAGTTCTAGTGTGTAAAAAATGTTTCCTGATCATATCACGGATGTCCAGACTGATTTCCGATAAGAGTGATCGTGAACGGTGGTTATAGTATGCACAACCCAGTCTAAAATAGACCCCTGGCGTTAAAAAATGGACACAATAGGCTCCCCGTTGGCACTGCTTGGCTGCTTCTCTTGCTTTCGCTTTCTGGCAAAGCACTACACTCGTATGGTTACAAGTGGGGAGATCGTGCGTACAATTTCCGGATCCTTCATCACGTCATGTTTACAAATATTAAGCGGATTTGCTGTCTATATTAAATTGTAATTCCTCCATTTTAAAGATGAAAGTTTCAGATTGTACTTAAATTTTATAGTCAAAACTAATCCAATTAATAATGAATTATTCATGAAGTTTTCTGAATTATCTATGTTTACTACAGATATTTTAAAACGTTTTGGTTCCGAAATACACTGACATCTACATTAGATGATATGTTGCAAATGAATTGCTGTGTACCAGTATAATTATGGTAAAACGACGTGAATGGCAAAATTAGCTCAAATTGACGCTAATTTCGTCGGAATTTATTTTTTCGCACAAATTTACCGATCTGACGAAGTAATTAAGTAAGTGGGTAAAAGTACAAATATTTTGAAATAAAGTATAAAACAATTTGTTTAAAGTTGATAGGACGTTGCATATTATAAATTAATTCGCATAAAAGTTTAGCTAGTTTTTTAATATACAATATTGGTTTTCTGCTACATTATCTATAAAATTGTTTATATTCATAAATATTTGGCAATTGTGTGCGGTCTAATAAGGGCTGTCTTTAGTTCTTCAGTTTCTGATCTAGTCATCAATCAAAAGTGATTTAACCATTTTACGCTATGATAATCCTATCCATTAGCACCAACGGCGGATTATAGTAATTCCTAATTAACGAAATGTGACTACTCCTGATTCTTACATTTTTTGTTAGGATATTTCTTAAAAGGATTATGTAGTACTCCCTGTGGTTTACGTGTACATTTTCTAAAAGACATCAACTGAAACATTTAATCATCAAGGACTTCATCATCTCGACTTTTGATCATCTCGACTGTTCATCATCTGGACTGTTCATTATCTGAAATACATTCAAATAAAATGATCACTTGCAGAACCTCCAACATTACTGTGAACTTCTATCTGTTAAATCCACACAATAATTCCTACAGTATAATAGGGTCTTTTACAGGGTATCCTAAACCTGATTGCTGAATGAGCCTAGAAAACTGCATTTTACCTGTAAAATACCCACCAAAGAAATCTCGCCTAATAATATTTAGAGTCTCTAGAATATCACCTGGAGAGCTCTGCAAAAGCTCAGTCATTCGAGCTTGTAGAAAGGTTATTAAATATCTCGGTCGAAACTCTAAGAGATCTCGAGAAGATCTGATTGTTTCTGCCCCAGAGTCCCGAATATATCTACAAGACACGTAGAAAATCGCAGGAAGATGTCCTTGAGTTATCTGAAATAAAATACATCATATTCATGTTTTAGGCGGTAAATATTTCAGCACTTGGGTAATAAATGAACTAAATTTCACTCAACGACTCGTTTTCGTTTCTGTGACATTTACCCTTTTTTGGTATAAGTGGCTGTAAATTGTTTAGAAAATATTGAGAAAATTATGTTTTAAATAAGAATATACAGAAACCGCAAACGAATCCATGTATCTTTCCATGAGTCAGAAAAATGGGTGATAATCTACTTACAAAACAAACTAGATTCGTCAAAATGATCAGAATATGATTTATACAACATGCCAAACAAAAAATTGTATTGAAACATACCCATGCAAAAGTCCACGGCTCAATAAAATCTCTTTCATTGACAATTGCGTAGTACTATTCTATGGGTGCATTACGCATCTTTTCTCCGCGAAGCATCATCTGATTTTAACTTATCCACCCAAATATCTTGAAAGGAAAGCATTTTCTGAAAAAAAGTTTCGGACATAAGTTTTAGTACTATTTAATAATATAATGAATTTGACCATGATTATAAATTTGAAGGTCATTATTTTTTGAAGGAGCCATTATTTTTTATAGTAAACTTATCTAGAAAAGAAAATATTATGTCAGAATGTGACCTTGATACTGACCTAGAGTTCAACGTCAAGGTCATTTCAAAGTGTACGATCCACACGTCCGTTACTACAAAATATCTCAGAAGTATTTTATTGTTTGGAAACATGTTATCTACACAAGTTTTTAGTACTTCGAGTGGGCTACCTAGTGGTGACCTTGGGAGTAACCTTCAATATAGATTAGGGGTCATTTGAATGTCGAAATATTTTTTCTTAACAGGACCTACTATTTCAGCTATATCATTGTTTATTAAAAATAATTGATTTTACTCGGGCTTTAATGTTTTAAATAATTGTTCCGGTTTCATACGATATTTGTAGATCCCTGCGCTTGGCATTACCCATGATCAACAACGTGGATGTAGTAGAAATCTGATCCTTTCAGGGTGATAGATTAACCAGAGTGTGGCATGCGTTTGAAGGTAATTTCAAGGTCAAGTCATTATAAGTCGCATTTCTAGGTTATTGGGTCCGATGGATTTGACGCGGAAATGTCCTTTAAATTCTCTCCGAAAGTCAAATGTACTTGACCTTGAACTGACCTTACAAATAAAAGTGATCATTTTGCGATTTGAAAAGAGACAAATCTCTACGCACATGTTGATTATCGCTGGGAGCACAAGTAACGGACGTTGTTTTCATCATAAAAGGATTGGGAAAATCATCATTTTGTTTTTTCGTGCATCAATAGCAACAACATCCCCTGCACATTGAAATCTGATACAGATTACCATTTATTGGTCCTTAATGTAAACATTAGATTATTTTCAATTAACGTCTAATGATATAATTTATATTGTTTTGTTATTGTAAACCAGTCCAACTATGGTGCTGGAATGTCTCATGACAAGGATCTTATATAGATAATTCAGGGGTATGACCAATTTTTATCAAAAATTTATCTGGTTTTTATATACTTTTGTTTTGTTTCGGGGCCACTTTCGGTACTTGAGGAATTAAACTCGAGGTGACGAAAAGGTTGGTCGATCGTCGATACCAAAGCAGTTGATTTTTCTACGACTTACATATAACATCAATGATAACATTGATAACACCACAGTAGTGATATGCAAATCCACTAGCTAATTTCTATTATTGTGCTTACTTTATATTTTAAAAAACGATCTACGTCGATTTTAATATATTAAACAATCGATATACTCTAGAAATTTCTTAGAGTGGTAATTTGCTCTTTGTGTAATGCAAACTGTTTCTGCACAATTTTAGAGAAAATAATTATGTTTCTCGCGAGTTTCTTTTAAATGAGCTAATAACAACTACTGAAGTCAAGCTAAGCACAGTCCTCACATGCAAACAATAGAAGCCAGGAACTCTCGATTCTTTCACTACAGTTGTCTTAGCCCTGGTAGAAATTTGTCCAGTTTGTTATACTGCCCAGTATCCCTATAGTTATAACATGTAAAATAAGTCAAATGGGCAGAAACTGGCCAGAAACTAGATTCCTTTTCGACCAGGGAGGAGGAATCAAATTTTATAATTGTATACTAACTATACTATGAGACAGCCATCAAAGTTGCGAGCGTAGAGACTGTTGACAGTTCATTTCAGTAATTATTAATTTGTTAGCCCTTAGAAGCATGGTAGTAACCCATGTTACCATCTCGATTTCTTTGATATTTGCTAATTTAAATTCCAGTTAGCGCATTGAGATCGGTCGTTATGCTATTTTCTATTACGATAGTAATATATATAAAATATATAAAATATAAATGTATAAAAACAGTTATTACGATATGATTGTTTATTATTTATGATTTATAAATACACAAACCTGACAAAAAACACGATTTTTTTCGAAAGAATTCATTATTGACGCTGCTTTTTAAAGTAATCATTTAAAATTTGGCATAATAGAGTTTTAGATATCGCTGATAACGATGCCTGTATTGATTTTACGAAATTCAAAATTGCGGCTTTAAAATGGCGGCCATCATGATGTAAAAACGCAACAATTTAATGAATTTTCATATTTTCGTCCGCCATATTGAATCTGCCATTTTAAATTTTAAAAATCTGATACCGGATTCGTAATCAGCAACCGTGAAAACCCCCAAGTAACAAGATACAGGATATTTTAATGGATTTTCATATTTTTGTCCGCCATATTGGATCCGCCATTTTGAATTTTGAAAATCTGATTCTGGAGTCCTAATCAGCGACCCCGAAAATCCCCGAGTAGCAAATTTCAAATCAATTCAATGTAAAGAAAAATGTATGCTTCAAAGGGTTAATGCAATAAATCTGTAATACATAGATTCATTTGGCATTACCATTTCTTTTTATTTATTCATTCCAGCAAGAACATCCTTTTCTTATATTGAATAAATCTATACCCTAGATATTTATTTATTTGAATATATACAAGTAAATACACAAACGAATTATGATAATATTTCCTTATAGTACGCATGGTTTACTGAAAATAAACTTTTGTGAACAATACCAGAATATTTTCTTAATTAAAGTAAATCATTGCATCACTGTCTTAAATTCTTAAAGTGAAAACTTCAAAAGTTTCATTGTATAAGAGTGCCAAATAAACTATTTAAATTGGTCAAATCATCACTTTTAAATTGTGTCATTTTACATTAACACAGTGACATTTTGGAGTTTGCACATTAAGGATTTTAGAGGGTAACGGAATTCATGGGACTGCTCAAAGGAATACATTACTTCCAAAACTTATTTCAGTGCGTATCGTATGAATTACTTCCATAAATCATTAAATGCCATACATACTAGTTAGTATGTATTCTTAGTAGTAGCACATTATTAATGTATATTATATCCTCCATCCATTTAAAATACTTGATTAATTTAATTCAATTAAATGGTAACTTTGAGCAAGGTATAAACCAATGAAATATAATAGTCAGCAATTCGCGATTAAGTACGCAAAAATAAACTACCTAACCTCATACCATTAACTTCGATGTCGTCGGTCGATCACCCACGTATTTACTCCGACAGATAGAAGATCGTTCATTTCCTTGGCCTTAAACTAGAACGTCTCGTCGAAGTTTAAAGTCATCCTGAACACGGATGGAGCCGTTGGGTCGAGGTAAAAGGAAGATCCCGGAATTACTCGGATGGTTTCAACAAGTTGTACGTATACAGAAATAATCTGACCCAGATCCCGATGTCTAAGTGAGGTCTGACACCGGTTGCGTTGTAAGAAGCGGCTGCTGGGTTAAGGACGAAAGAGTCGGAGGGGGTTAGGAGGAGGAGGGTGAGAGTCATGGAGGTCTGGAGGGTTTCTCCACGGCAGCCAGACAAACAAAATATAACAGCGAGAAGTTACAAGGAAGGAAGGATCCCGACCGAGAGTCGAGGGGCCTCCTGTTCTTACTCCACGGGTCTCTCCAGCCACTACCGAGGCGAAGGACGAAGCTTGAGTAGGAGGGTATAACCTCCTCTTGAAGCATGAATGAATTACGGAGAATCGCATTCATTCATTCCCTCTTTAGCGGCCTAGAAACCTACAAAAAGCGTGTATCTTCTACTGGCCGGTATCGTAACATACCTCGAAGGACTACCCGGCAGCTACTTTTCGTTCTATGCATATTCAAGCATGATCAATACCAATACATGGGTATATTCGATCATTTCCATGCCAAAATGCAACCGTGTTGCGTGGAAATTGTATACCTGTCTTTTATTCCTCTTGTAGAATACTAGAATTATCTGGAATGGACCAGTCTAAAATATTTACGGATTCTCTGTTTTACTGTGGTTCCCGATTGTTCTAATGTAAATAATACACTTAGAAAAAAAAGTATTTGAAATGTCCATTTTTTTACTATGAATCATAGTGTGAAATGAGGACTAGAACCAACTATTTTGAAATAGTCATTTCAGAAAATTACTACCTTCACCGAGAGAAATTGTATAAGAAATTGTGATAAAAATATGGAAAGGACTCAATATTTACTTTTTAAAAATATTTGTAAACTATATATCATGGCATATGAAAAGTCCACTTTTCTACCTTCGTTCTTTGTTTAAGATAAACAAGGAAACAAATAGAAAAACCAAAAATCAATACCGTGAAAAATTTGTGAATGTCAGACTCCAGCCAGTTAAAAAATGTATTATGCAATGCCATTATACACACAAATTTCAATGTCGTGTAAGTAATCTATAGATACACGTGCGTACACGACATGCATTATGTATTATCATATATTGACGCCCGACGATCTTCCTTATGATGAAATGAAAATCCACTTCAATAACGGGAGCCACGAGCTGGAAGAAAAAAATGGCGGCATCAAAACACACCGGGTGCGGCAATCTTTACTATGGATTTATAGTAAATACAAACTTTAACTATGAATAATAGTAAATATAAAGATTTAATAAGAGACAGTGTGAAATGAGGACTGCGTTAGATTATAGTTATTTTAACTATATTTGTAATATTTATCACTCTACATAGTTGATTGTTTTAGCAATGAGGAGATAGTTGGTGTAACAAAATTATAGTAAAATCGACTATGAAAGTGGTAAATTTAACTATTTTTCATAGTAATTTTACTATATTTTTCCAACCATGTATTATAGTCAATTTAACTATGGATTTTTTTCTCAGTATAGGTAAGTTACATTAACCCTTTCAAGAACTTTATCATTGATGATAATGCCCATATTTTGTTTCTTTGGCAACATGTTTTTAGGACTATAAATAAATTAATGTTCGTAATTCATTTATGGGTTTATAATACAAAACGTAATGTGAATACTTATTTTTACAAAAAAAAGGCACGTTAAATGCAGAGGTGACCTAACAATGTGGAACTTGGAACCAGGAGGTTGCTGATTACGAATCCACCACCCAATTTTATAAATTTAATGGCGTGTCTACAGTGATAAACCGAAATATAAGGAGCTGATTGGTCGTTATAGGACTACGCATTCCATAGTTTTTCAAGTCGCTGCACATTACAATCGAAGCATCGGTTTAAAAACATTGAAAATGACGAACCAAAAATGGCGAATAACATACTTATTAGTTACTTCATCGTGATGTCATTTTTTCAATATGTTATGCATGTAACTAACAAATTATAAGCTCTATTTTTCCAGAACCCGGATAACTAAAATAAGTTTTGTTCCAGGCAAAAAACATATTTCTTTCTGTTATTTTGAAATCGCCATTTTTAATTGGAATTAAATCTGCTGCCGTACATATCATCATCACCAAGTACCTTATTTACGCCACCTAAGATTCATCATTTTTAACTTTGAATAAGTAATTCTAAAATCAGATATTTCCGTGGTTCAAGCTTCAGCCGATTTCCAGGCAGCGATTCTACAAGGTTTAAACGTGTTGTTATTTTTTTTTAATTGTTAGTAAAAAAAGAAAGTATTTCATATTTTCGATGAACTAGGTCTCTTATAATAGATACTATATCGCTTTAAAATAGTATATCGCTCTTAATATCACAAAACCCTTGATGTAAAATGATCTAATGAAGAATATTATTGAATAAATCAGAGTAAAAATGAGTAGTGTACAATTTTATACAATTCCATATATCAAATTGTAAACAATTGTATATACATTTTTTTAATATAGAATTTTATAAAATTGTATACATTACCTAATGGCAATTTGCCTTTACTTTACTAAGTGCTTCCGGTGCATTCTCGGCAAATGCTGCTCGATTTTTTAACTCGCTCCCTCTAACTATATGATCTACGCTCATCTGAACTCCACAATCTCTTTTCTGTACTCTTGTAATAATTGGTATCTCATCAGCCAACAATAAGTGACTTTGCTTTTTTATTTTCTAATTTGCACGTACCTGCTCATTTAAGCTTTTATTATATATTGTGTATTTATTTATATTATTTAATCTATAATGAACCACTTAGGTATTTCGTTTAGACTATAAGTACCGAACTATAAACTTTGGATCAGACTAGAAGACAGCTTTTCGATGTGTCTCGCGCTTTTGTATCATTTTTTTGGTTCAATAAAGACACTATTTGTTATTTTTTCTTTTTTTTTATTATTATTACTATTTAATAATATGGAATGGTGTATATTTATGATCTGACATAAATAATTCAAAATGGCGGTTCCCATTAGGTGGAATTATTTTTTAAAATATATCGAATTCGTCTCAAATAGGTTACCTGAAGATTTTCTGGACTACTAATTATAAATCTAGCATTTTTATGCAATTTTCTAATATGAGTATCGAGTTTACGTTTTTTTATTTGTCAGTTATGAATGCTGTAATAACACTTTTTAGAAAACTCACACTGCATTTTTAAATTGTGTAACACTGATGTTGGATTTATTATCAAGGATGACGAGAACCCCGATAAAAATCATTTAACATTTATTTTTGATGTACTGCGACCTTTTAGAAACACACTTTACGTACATTTCGATAAAAAAATATTGTTCGACGCATGTGCAAACATTTTTTGTACCAATGCGAATACGCTCCCTCACATTTTTGCAACTTTTTGCTAGAAAAGACTGCCTAATAGTTTAATTACTCGTTTTCTTAACGATATGCATTAACTTATACATAAGATGTAGTATAAATTATATATAAATTTACCAAATGATATAAGTATACCAAAGGATGAAAACTATGAACTTGTCGTTGGAAAATAATAAAATCCTGGTTCTCTATAAAAATTTTCAATTAGAAATTTTAATCATCTGAAATCAAGTGGTAGGACCTGTCACTATAACCTGCGTATTATACAGATCACTTCAGGTTAATACTATTTTGATACATTCACACTATAATAATATAGGCATAACCCTTCATACGAAGTGACAGCTGAATTTCTTAGAGAATGAAATACATTTGTGGTTCATTCCATATCTAGCATAATCGACCAAGAAAAAATAACTCAGATACGGCATCTTGATTCCTAATTTGAATCATAAAATGCATGTCATACCATAATTTTTTAAAATTAAGATTTGGACTCTTTATGTAAAATTAGAATGTTATTTCAAGCCCACCATGACGTATCATTATCTCGTATGCAATTGTATAATAAGAAATGTGCCTAATTAATGATTATACTACATAAAATATTGTGTAATTGATAAAGAGATTTAGTATGAAAAAGTAGTTCATCAGATTATTATTGTCCATCGTACTGACTTTTATCAATTGTTATTTCGAACCTATAGCTAGCAAAGTTTTATGTTTTTCAATCAACTTTTTTACACCCTTTCTGAATTTATGGTATTTATTACATTTCGATTTCATAAATGATGTCCTCGACTACTGAAGTATTTATTACGTCTTCATCATAATATTGAAGAAAAAACTGTAAATAATATGTTTAAATTTGGAAAACATTTGCTTCTACATAAAGTAGCTCATATTTTCTGAAAATTTGGTAAAGGCCTTCTAATTGTTGTAAAATTTATCCTTCAAAGAAACAGATGTATATTAAGACACTATAAAATAAATACGAACACATATTTTTGTATCCGAAATGGACTTTTTTGATATCTAGTAATGATATTCTAATATTAGAATACGTCTTTGAAAATTAAAATTCGAACTGAAAAATATCACTCAGGGACTAACTAAAACAACCGACTTTCGTGTGTAAACGGTATTACATGCAAGTATACCCATCGAAAGTGTTGTTCTTATCATTGATGTATTCGTATTTATTTTCTGAAAATTGCAATACCATTATGAATTAAAACTTGTAATACTCATTCAATTTGCTTAAAATTTATTTAGTTATAACTTATGCATTTAGTAAAATCTGGAAATGGATAAACATTTATCTCTTTAGTCAAGTTTCCAGATGAAACGTAATCAAAATCTGAACTGTAAATTGGCGAATATAATTTTCTAAGGTTTGTAATGAAATTAAAGTGAATGCTTTCGTACATTTGACAATAAACAAGTGAACCGCGAAATCAAATTCAGAAAGTTCCATTAAATTACTAATTTATTGAGGAAAATGCGCCCGCAGCATGCAAATCATTCTTTTGAAGAAGAATTTTAATAATAAGTTAGTTGTCTATTTTCATAAATGTAAACTGGTATAATTCAAAAGTATTCAATTCGATAAGAATTTGTTCTATCAGCAAATACTTATTACATAAAAGATAAAGTAACTTAGTTACCTAATTAGTACCGAATAACAACACGGGGTGAAAATTTATTCATCTATTTTATGAACTTTGAGCATACACTGTAAGAAATATCTACTGTAAACTTCAAACAAATGCTTGAAGCTTTTTTAAATCATAAATGTACTTAAAACGTACAACAAAATTAGTAAAAATACGGTAAAAAAGTACTTGAAAGTACCTTGCTGTAACCTGTACTTTTTAATATTTTTAATGTAAATTCACAATAAAACCGTTGAATTTATTATCTGAAAAGAAAATCGTGAAAGATCGAAATAATATTCTCGGATTTTCCGGTAAACATAATTCATTTTCTGCCTTGAAAATCTTTTTGCATTTTTCATCACCTGGAAGTGTTTGGTCATTATTCTATGCAGGTGGTGATGCGAAATATAAGATTTCCACTGGACACAGATAAAGTTACAAATGTTGTATTTCTTCAGTGTTTGATTTTTTTGATCTTGAATAAGTGAGCAATAGTCAACAAAATGTTCAATTTTGATATAAAGCAAACCAAAATAAATCAAAATCTTATGAATTTAGGACTTGAAAATGTGGTCCATTTTGATTCTGTTTAAATAACTTATTGCTACTCGAATTCTATAACCGGGAAATTAAAAAAAGCGTATTTTGGTTGGATTATCACTGAAAACAGATCTAAAATAAAAAACGGAGGGGAACATAATAGGTCACATTTGCACTGAAACGAAATGTAGTGTTTTCCAATTTTCATCTCATTTTTATCCCCTGTTGAAAAAATATAGCAAAATAATGTCCGGAAATTAAAAAAAAATGATTTTATTTTGAACACTTAGCAGTTTATAATTGTTGTGTCAAATCACATTCTGCTATTAAAAATCGATAACTCGATTTTAAGTAATAAACCCCCAAAATGTTAATCGCTCACGAATTTACTAGTCATTACTCTATATATATACATACAACATAAGAATATTGATAGTTTTATGTTTTTTAATGAAGAAGCACTTCATTAGTCAATTAAATCACCATCCATATAATTATTTGATGGACTAATGGAAGGGGCCTCATCAGGATCTGATCATGGAGTTAACCGTTTACACGACACATCGCTGATCTGATCATATTGTAGGTAACAATTATTGTCGATATTTTCAATTAATCTCCTGTATAATCTGAAACAAAAAGTTCATTTTTTAATATGAAATAATGCTTTAACATATTCATATTTGGAATGATCTTCAAAAATTTAATATCTACGATCTTAATATATAAGGTCTGAAATGTTATTACGACCAATAGAGCGTATCGTAGTATTTCACATCCTTTCGGAGCGAAGACGTTTTTAAATTTGTTTGCGAGTGTTAATTGAAAGAAAATAGGAAAAAATTCAATAAGCAATGTGCAACATTAATATTGTAAATTTAAAAATTAAAAAATGTAATTTTAATAAAACATTTCAATTTAATATTTTTCATTTACATCAGAATAAAGTCTTGAAATCGTCTGGCGCCTGCCTACACTGAGGGAAAGGATGGTTTACTGTAAAGAAGGCTTCTTAATAGTTAAGAAATCGTATATTTAAATACGGCGAATCGAATCATTTTTTAAGCATGAAATAGTTATTCATTTCATATAAAACTAACATTTCTTTAGTGCAAACAACGCATTTTCTACCTTAAGATATATCTATTAAATGCAACCAAGCAATTCTTTTATTTACAGAATATAATGGTGGGAGTCGCAACGCATCGTAACATAACCTCAAATGACAATACGGATGTTTTGTTTGGATTTTAAGAACGATTGAGTGCTATTGTATTTCGGTGGTTGTTACTGTGAAAATAAATAAATTAAAGATATTATTTATACGTCGTCTTAAATATCCGCGTTTTATAAACAAATACATCGTATAAGACACACGTCCCATGTCTTATTTGTGAATTTGTGCAGCTGGCAGTTCAAAGTATACATTTCTTAACTATTAACAAATGGTCAATTCTGATGTAAGGAATAAAATGCTAATATTAAACAAATCGCCTTTAATATTACATGCCATCTTTATGTTGAAAAAACGATTTTAACTTTTCAATTGAATGATATTTCTTTACAACAAACAATCCTTTTTCTCAGTATAGAGTTAGTCTGGCAATAGCATGAAACACACCTGACTAATCCTGTACTTTTAGCCCACAAAAAAGGCATACCACTTCCATGTCATAGCCATACTCATCCCATACTGAACTCAAACCATACTGGTGTCATGCCGATCATTTCCACGCGGGATTCCCCTGAAATTAAACTTTTGAAAAAACATTTCAATCATAAAAATAATTTAAATACTAAAAGTGTAGACGATTTTGCATCTTTAAAAGTATATATCTTTTATTATTTTGTAAGAAATAAAGTAAAAAATAATCTCCTGTAGTCATCAAGTATCTCTGGAAGAAACACAGATCTCAACTCTGGAAATCCCTTTTTTAAAAGAAGGATGGTCCAAACCGAGATAGATTTAAGCCCTCAAACATAAGACCTCTTCCAGATTACTATTTTGCAAGTCCGAAGTAAGACATCTTTAAGAGCTCGTTTTATAGATTATCGTAATTAAGACCCCTTCAGGATGTCTTTTTGGCCGGAGCTCGGGAATCACTTTAAGAGGTATATGCTGTATGGGACCGAAATATCCACAGTAACAGCCCCGTGATTCAAATTATTTTTATGTAGATAGAGAAATTAAAGTTCTGAGAACATACGGTCATATTCGACATCTAAACTGATTTAATTTTGATCTCATGAGATTTCGTTTCAGATGATTTGTTCAGCTTATGTTTCAAAATTGTGAGTCAACTAACTCATACCCTGAAAGTGTTGGAGTCAATTGTGATAATCAAGAGCTCAGAGATATAGAAAATAGGGTAGGCTGAGTTTAACTACTCTTGAGTTCTACTCTACTATTTGAACTCTCTAATATCGGCTTTGTTCACGGAAAGAAATAAACACCACTATGGCTACTGATCACTGCGTAACCTCCTGTCTTCTTCCAACTCGTTATAACATAGTCAACTTTGAGGATTCTTAAACTAATAAAAAAAAATTGATCGTTAGTGTTTTTTGCATCCAACAAAGAAATCATATATCTTAATAAACAATAATACTATTAACGTCGTTCTTTGTAACTGCAAAAAAACGTTCAGATGCTTTCTCTAACGAGTGAATTTTGAGCATCTGGAAAATTTCGACAAGATGGTTGCTCATTAATGTATGAACAAATGCTCTGGAAAGTTTTATCTTCATGGCTAAAAAACTTCAAAAATAATGATTGTTTAACGTGCGCGGTGTTGAATAATTTGATTGATTATTGAGCTACATATAATTTGTTCTCTCTTCATTACATGCGGAAAACTCTAATGATCGTTTCAAAATTCGCAAAATTGGCTGTGTAATAGCGAGTTGAATTAAAAAATGTTTTCTACTCCAGTAACGAGAGTAAAACCTGGTTTCAGATACATTACAAGAGCAAATGTGACTCCAAGAGAGTAAAATTGAAATCTAGAGGAGTAAAATTTAATGATCACTCACTCTTGGATTCGGCAATTGACTCCAACATTTTAGCGCACATAATTCACTACTTTCTATACACAGTAATAAATTATTTTTTAGTTAATATAACCAATAATTAATTGTAATAAATAATTAATTTTTTACTATCATTCTATATTACAGATACTTTTACTTTTTATTCCAAGATTGTTTAACATTTTTTTATTTCTCAGTGAATATAAAATATTGAGTTACATAAGAAATTTTAAGTACTAGTGATGAAGTTCTTGTGGTATTCGAATTTACAAGATTCGTATAAAACGAATGTAGAAAGTAGATGGACAAGTATGGCAGCTGCTCATATTCGACACTCAATAGCATACAAGTGGCTAGATAAGACAGAAAATACTCGGTGATATTTAATAAAGGCAATGAATCGAAGACTATTACTGCGAGAAACCCATAAAAAACAGGAGTAAAGAAAAGCGAAATGATGTAATTCGATTGAAAATCTGCCGAAACAGATGACATCGCCTCGAGCGAAACTCACACGAAAAAGAAGAATCGACAACCTATTGTTACAAAAGAACGATGAAAAATGCGATGGTCATTCTTCTCAACCGGACGAGAATCATTCCTTATTTCGAACGCCATAGATTTTTTATTTGATATGATAATCGATGCTTATATTATGCCGAGCCATCCGGTTTTTGGTTTTTTGTCAATGGGATCATTTTATAATGCTTCGATCGCACGAAAACGTGGAACCTTGAATGTACAACTTTTCTATCGAAGAAAAGATTTCCGCTACGAAAAATGGCTGCTGAGAAAACACTCCAAATGGAACACTGTAGACTATAAAATATAATAAAATGCTATAAAACATCTCACGATATATGCCTTTCATTAGCGGAGATTTCGTTCGATTCTTGGTTTTATCGAAAGTTTTTTCATGAATACATCGTGGAGAATTATGCTCTTTTAATATTTATTCCTCAACATTTTCAAAAAGAGTTCCCATGGTTCACATATCTACATAACTGCTTCTAAATATTAATTAATTAACATATAAGGAATGTATGACGATTAAGAAATATTTTTGTTTATAATGTATATAAAAATGATGTGCATAAAAATGAAGGTTTGTTTGTCACAACCGAAATTTTGGGTACTTCAGCCAATCAGTTTGGCTGATGTTAAGTTCGCTGACCTCTGCAACCGAACTAGTTTATCTTATCGAATCGTTCGGGTGTTGTCACCAAATCACGTTGTTTATGATTCAAGTGTTTAGTAGCGGGAACCAAACTGTATCCAACCGAACTGGTCTGATCAGAAATTTAATTTTATTTCTTTCTCTGTAATGAAATAATGCGATTAGTATTTACAATCAGCATTCATAATTAATATTTCATAATTCCTAATTTAATTTTAAGAAGATTTCGAATGTGACCAATAAAAGGGGACGGAAGCAAACTCTTTAATAAATGCAAGACCCCCACTGCGTCATGGAGGAACGATTGGCGCCTTGAGAAATTGCACGTACGAATGAGAGTCAGAATGACACTAAAGGATCTCAAATCGTACAATTTCCACCGGAGCCGTTGACCCAGGTCGGTAACGGACTATAGATCAGGATTAATTATGGGCTTTATTCGATCTTCTCTTTTCTACCTTCATGACCTTCGTGATCCCTTAAAAGATGCTGTTATTCTGATAATCGACATGAAGTATTTTATTCTACCGTGGGTACTGTTAGGCTTTATCATGTTATTGTAAATTTAAAAAAAAGGAATGGACAACTTAAACCTTAAGTTGAAAATTTATTTCTTAAGAAGACAAGTTTCAACATAAAGCCAGTTATAGACAATTTCTTCGATCGATGGCGAACGGCAATATTTATTGTCGGATGGTAATTAAAAAGAACTCATTAGCTTATGAGATTTATGTATCGAACTGTTCCTAAAGACTTTCTTTTATAGATTTCACGTACAAAACATTTCGTAACGGTATAATTAATTCGTGAAGTAGACGGGCTATCCTTCAAAAGACATTAATAATTTCGATCGAGAAGATAATTTCCGAAAGCAGAATTAGTTTTGTAAAGCTCGTAATAGTTCAGCGAATAAATCAAAATTCCGAAGATTATTTTGGGGTGTACATAATGAACCACAATCCGGCGTAATAAATAATGTTCATTACTAATCACAGTAATAACTGCGAGAGCGCTTCCGCAACTTGGCCATAAAACCGATGATTCTCGGCTAGCGAGCATGCAATTTTAATAAAAATAGAATTTCAATGCGAAATTCTTTGAAACAACAATGAACATGCCTGGTAAAAAAGTCAGCGCGCGCCCCGAACCTGTAGCGTAACATTGTAATTTTCGGAATTTACAGCACATCCCCCGACGTTTGAACGATTTAATTCCTCACGAAATTATAGGCTGCCGCTCGCGCCGCACATATCGCGGAGGTTACCGAAATCCATTTCCGCGAAGGAGCCAGCGAAAAAAATCCGCCGAAATATGCTTTTTGTGTTCATCGTCTAAAAATGGCGCAGCATAAGGCGCCGGAGGCGGAAGGCCTAACCGCGTGTGTAAGCTCTCGTCGTCGTCTGACCTTTCTCAAAGCTGGGTCCCCCGCGGGCTGCTGCTGAGACCCTAATGGAGATGCAAAAAAATGAAGAACAAAGAACGAAAGAAGGAAGAGATCATTGCTCGATGAGGAAGCAAGAAGGACAGAGGACGCGAAATTGACTTTTTGCACGTCTGAGGATGTGTCGCGGCCACATGCGAGGAATCGTGTAGAGAGTGAGAGTGACCTACTTATGCCTAACTTTTTTTTTCCACGATCTGCTACTTTCGCGCCGGATGCGACAAATACCCTTTCTGTGACACTTTGCCTTCCTATTCTAATTCCCCGAAACCTCGTTTTCAAACTAATTGCTGGGGTTCACTGGATAAAAGGAAATATTCCGCCACGGGCTGCATCTGTTGATTGCGTGCACGGTTATGTAAGGAACCAGCAAAACACGTACATATTTACGAAGCTTCATTTCTTGGATGAAAATCAACCGACCTCTGTTATATTGAAAAAATATCGTCATTATTCTTGGTAGCTTATGAAATCATTAATTTACTCCATTTAATGTAAATATTGTGAATTTAACTGATATTTCGACTATACCCTGGTAGCACATGAACCTTACAAGGATACAATAACCTTAAATCGAGATGTTGTAGCATTAGCTGAAGTTTAAAAAATCTTTAAATAACCTTACGTGGACCTTACATAACATGAAAACAATCGCCCAAATTCCTCCCAGGGACATTGTACAATAAGGTTAATTTAAGGTGTTTTGACATTAATACGATATTATCAAAACCTATACGTACCAAACATTAATTTAACCTCCCGAGTAGAAATTTTGATACGGCCCTGATCAGGTCCTGTTCAGGCTGCCTGAATATATTTCAGACTATAATATCAGACCTCTAAATTTCATTTAAACAATAGCTAAATAAAATTAATGTACAAATGTACACTGTCATATACAGATTATATTTAATGATATATATTTATTTATTATATTATTAATCCACACGTATATTAATATTACATTTCATAAAGTGTCATTCGAATGATTATATAAATTTTTATTTCTGAATTTAATTTTTAAACATTAGAAATGTTTTGTATTATTTATATTTTATATTATACTTCTATATATCTCATTGTACATTTGCATTTTTCAACGCTCGCAAATAAATAAGAAAAATCTTACCCCGACCGGGAAACGAACGCGGGTCTCTCGCTTACTACGCTGGTGCCTTAACCATTACGCTACACTTTTTTTTTTTTTTTTGATAAGTTTATTTTTTGCCAGAATACAGTTATTACATTTTAAGAACTAAACCGCAATAAACTACGGTATCTATTATAATTTTTATAATTTTAGGACTAATGGCGTACATGATCACGTTACATAGTCTAATTCTGTAATTGTTATTTTTTAATGTTTCTATATATAATGTAAACTTATCCTAATAAGGATAGTTTATTTTTAATATCACTTAAACATTTTTTTATCCTTATCCAGAAAAAAACGGCTGAAAACTGGAATTGGTCATTACGCTACGCTCGCAAGCATTACGTGTACTTATTGGTATGAGGGTGAACGGTTTGTAGCTTCGATTATTAAAATCAGTCTTTTGCAAAGTTTACAGCTACGATTAATATTTTTCTAACTCAGTATTCGGTTTACCTTTTTTTGAAAGAGACTAGTTTAAATAAAAAATAGAATTGTAGGCAATTGCCATTGTGAATAAAAACATTCAATTTTTTCATTTCAAGCTAAAATTATTGTAAATGGTGTATTCCTATAAATTTAACATGATATATTCAGTTTCAATAAGTATTTTCTTCAATATTGTTCGTTCTTTTGATTTTATTTTAAAATAACAAATGTAAGAAATTTTTCGATGAAAATTTAAAATAAAAGAATTAATTACATATAATATAGAAGGAATTAATTAATAATTTACAACTTCCATACTCCGTATACTAACAAAATGTTAAGTTGTTACTCCGTTTTCGTTAACTCAACAGAAATAGCTGGTGACAATCACTGAAAGTTTCGGAAAAAAACAAGGAAAATGGTGGTTGGCTTCGGGTAAGTTGCTGACCGCAGAATATGCTAAACGACGAATGACAATCGAAATGTGAGATTGTCTTATTATTAGTTGTAATTTTGTGTTGAATTTTTGGCTGATTCTATGAATTTAGTGAGTCCGATTGAGTGTATTCTATATATTGTGATCCCTCTGGTAACGATTGTACATCCAAAAACTACTCATTCTTCTAGGTAGCGGTTGATAAAAAACAGATATATGTATATTCAATCGATCAAACGAGGACTGGTTGCACTTTTATTCTGAGCAACAATTGTTTTTTTTTCTGATAATCGACGTGTTTTGTATTTTCTTTGGAATCGGATTGCTTCACATAATCAACTACTTGTAATGAAAATCACAACATTCTTGGTTGGGATTTTGAAGTACTCCAACCTTACCAAATGTCAAGCATAAAACGAAAACTTTTGCAGTTGCTGATTACATATCTGACATTGCATTTTCGAAATTAATAATGACTGATGGAAAATGTCAAGTATAAAATAACAACAGATGGATTTTTATGAAAATTAGTTGATAATGAAAAACACACTACTATACATGTAATTAAATGAAGAGTGATCCTCGTAACTATATAACAAAAGAAGGTTCGTTACATTACGCTTTAATTCTCTGTCAAATGGAAACCGTTAAATATTTTTCGAATTAAAAATGAACTTATTAGGAATATTGAACCGTGAAATTGACAAATGGAAAACAATTTCGTTAAAATGGCTAACTGACACGGAGAAAAGTTTAAGACGGAAGTCGTATCATAGGAGTCAACAGCTATACGAAAGCAACAGATCTGTTTTATGCTGGACTTCCGCACTGTCTTTCTGTTAGTTTGATACGATTGTCGTCTCAAAACAATACAATAGCTATCACAATGTTTACATGCGGCAGTACTCTCACTCTTCCCAATGACCCTGGAGTAATATTTATAGATTTGTAACGACAGTTCACTTCCTTAAACTTCTCACAGTGTAGATCCAACGTTATATGTTTGATCTTTTGTGAACTATGTCCGAAAAACCTTTTCAACATCCTAAATACTGATTTCACTTGGTCACCAAGAAGCTGAGATTTAACTTCCTAATACAGCAACTATCTAGAGACAATCAACTTTCGCAAACATGCAATTATGGCCATTGACGCTATAGAGCTAAAAACAAATGACTCCGAAACTAACTGGGTTGATCCGATTGACTGTTGTAAGCATAATTTTCATTTTTTAATCATTCCAATAACTTTTTCGATAAATACTTTTAAGTTTTATTTTTATTAAAAATCAAAGAAAATTTGTAATTCACGACTCTGTAGTAGTTGATAAAATAATATCAATTTTAATACATTGATAATAGGCGCAGAAAGAATATTTTGTAGTTTTATAAAACTCTCATCCATATTATGAGATGAGCAATGGTCATCTATCGAAGTTCTTAACTACAGGTTATTTTATGCTGAAAATACGACCGCACACCTTCTTGATGGTCTTACGTGTTGATTGTGTCTAAATCCAAATAACAAGTCTAATAGCAGCCTGACAACATATGATGATATTGTCATAATATATGTATGGAATTCCACCAGACAACGAACTTATGATGAGATTTCGTTGTGTGATGAAAGTAGCATAGCATGCTGAATATACATGAATCATCTCCACATACAAAATTAGGTGTCTTAGACACTTTCGTGAACATTTTGAAGACATTTCTTGGTGTCCTTATTGAACGTGTCTTGGAATGCGCATAAGTGACTAAACTTGACGATCCACCTCGGCGGCTTCCGATCGCGACGTGTCATTGATTATATAGTTAAGACATATGATTCTTTTCACTGAGAGACAAAAAATAGTAAAATTTCCGTCCTACTAGATGGGATAATTTATTATAGGTGTAGATGTATTTAGTTATAGATGAACAATTCTCTACACTTCCACGCTATGTTAAGCTGTCAATATTACTAAACAACGGTAATTTCTACTATACGAATTCCAATAAACGGGATCGTGTGCAACATTTTCAGTAATCCCTGCTGACATTCGATTTGTTTCCACTGTCGAATGACACTTAGCTAATTTTAATACGATATTAAACATTTTGAGATTGATATATCCAAAGTGTTAAAAATTTCAAGTTTGAGGTTATGTTCAATGTATACATGCGAAAACAGCTAATTTTGAAATGCATATGCGAATGTACATCCAATTGAAATTGAATGAATTGTCATTTATTTTAAGCAGGCTATATTGGGGAAGAAAAGTACCAACGCTGAATGCGAGGCGCTAGTGTTTTCCAACAAACATGGCTGAAACGGGTGTACATATTTAAATAATAAAGAATCGGTTATACACTTACCCGAGCAGAAATTTATCCAGGCCCGGATCAGGGTGTAACGCTTTTGGTCAGGCCTTGATCAGGGCCGTAATAAATTTCTACTCGTGTACTTACTTATTATTAGTTTTAAAAGAAAATATACATATATTACTGAAAAAAAATTGTATGATGGTAAAGATGGAATTGAAAGGATGGATTATTTTCAGATTTTTCGAAAAAGAATTTAGGACCAAAGTGGCCAGATTCGATGCGACGGGATTTGAACCCGTGAGTTGATGCATCACTAAAAAACATAGTGATTTACTCGTCAAAGACGTTCCATCAAATAGGTAATTATGACATCATTTTTTGAGATAGTGCTGATGTGATTACACTTGTTACTTTGAACAATTTGAGTTATTGCAAATGCTATTGTCTAAGTATTCAGTATTTAATTATACTGACAATCGGTGGTTTAGATTTACTGGGATGGTTGATATTGGGTTAATTTGGAATTATATATTCTCTATTAAATAACGTTCAGTTAAGTATTTTCGATTAGTTCAAACACTTGAAAAAATGATAACTTTTCACTTTTTGAAAAAATATTTATTTGTCGATTTTTCTTAGATAAATTTATACATTATTTAAGAGAAATAACAACATTTGTAAAAACAAGAATGTCATCATTGTTTCCGATTTATAAATAAAATATTTTGAAAAATAACGTCGTCTAGCTTCTTTTAGAATAAAAGAAAAGTATTCTGAAGAAATTAAAGATTAACAGTTATACTGATAAAAGAACACACTGTCGTTTATAAATAGAATAAAATATGAAAACTATATAAGTTCGATTTGCCTTTATCATTACGTTCCCGTCCCCTTTTCCTTGTTGCTTTTCTATCCTGATCGATACAATACATTATTGTATAATGGATTTTTCATTTTGCATTATTATTATTCCATGATTGTCATAATAGATCTCCGAATGCTTTAGAAGCAAAATACGATATCAGCAATAGGAATTGTTAATCTAATTGGACAAATTAGTGCTACTCAGTGATTCTTCAATAATCTACATAAATGATTGTATTATGCCCGCCATATTGAAGTTTACACTCTAATATATTACACCTTCTTATTATGAAACGACCAAACTCTTCATAGTCCTGAAACACTCGATAACTCCAGTAATTCATATAATAATCATCCTCAAATATTATGCGTCAAGGGCATCAGATCCACTCGTTAGTTAAATGATCAATCACATCTTATCGTCGTGGAATAGCCAACCCAATTATATAGGTGTAAGTCAATCAGGTGTTCGTTTATTTTTAATGAAATAATATCGTCAATGGACAGAAGTATCATTTAAATGAAGTGATTGATAAAATCTGCAAATCTTGAATTTATTATTGTTACTTAGTAAACTAAAACATTCCAAAGAGACTCATGATTTTAGAAAAGTCAGTTTGGAATTTATCAAATTTAATAATATTTACTTTAGATAATTTAGAAAATTCTATAGTACCCTCTGCTTCCGTAGTTCAGTAAGTATTTCACAATACAATGGTTAAATCTTGAATTATACTTGACCTACATTCTTGGTTAACTTTTAACGAAGTTATGCTGAATTTCGCGTTTCGATTGTTATATTTTTAGTTTTAATCTAACATGGTGCTTATAAGCAGGTCATAAGCAGATTAGCCGACGAATTGCATAGGAATTGCAGAGCGCAATAAAACCGACTAGACTTTCCGTGCTAGTCCGTTGAGGCTTCAAGTTAACTAGAATGTTCATGAATACTCAGAAGGCGAAGGTTAAGGTAACTAATAAATGTCTCAGACGAGAATATGATTTGTATAACCAATTAAATAATATGTCCTATTAAGGGAAACTGGTTAATTATTTCAAGTAACTTCTTCTTTTGTTTGTAGACATATATATTAGTTGCTATAATCAATAATCTCATATAAAATTGACATCTTTTGACATGTATAGAGTAATAAATAAAATTAGTATAACTCAAGTATTCGCAATTGGGTTTAATCTTGAAAAATAAGATAATAACTGCACATGGCGTGATATTGCGAGCTGCTGCAATAGAACTAGTATCCTAGTAACGTAAGTTGGTGTTCATGTACCTCATGCACATATTTGCACTTATTAAAATATATAGATAACTTTCTTAATAAAAGTTCGAATAATTGCTGCCTAGCTTCTCAGATTGGGAATTCCCCATTTATTGAAGTGAAGATTTGAGCCACTCTAAGGAATTACTGAATTATCACTCTTCGAATCATCACTCAGGAACTTTTAAGAGGCCTTAATAATTCTTGATCAGTTTCCCAACTTAAATGATAGGCCAATATTCAGGCTGACTAAGTAAACTTCTACTAGGAAAGACAACAATCCTATCTAATATTAAAATCCAGACGTCTGCGTATACACGTCTGTAATTAAATTGTACGACCATTGAATGACGTAAAAAGAGCATCATTATGTAATTCCTTGAGACTAATTTTCTATAAGGATTTTTAATAATTAATACTGATACAACACCAAAACACGACGGAACAGTCCTTGAATATTCAACAGATATTAATAATGCACCCTTGACAAAGAGAAAGTCTACTTAGGTTAGCCCTTTTCTGTAAATTGTTAGCAACCAATTTTTGCTTTTTTAATCAATATGTATGATCAACATTCTTAATCAATATGAACCCCTGATATTCAAACACATACCAATCTGTAGGAGAATTGCAACTCACCGCCTGATCAGTTAATTACCAGCATTATTTAAAACTCATTTTAATATTATTAATAAAAACAAAGTTAAACATATATAAATAATTTAAAAACTTCCCAAATCCCAAGATTAGGGTGTCTGATCAGTCCCTGATCAGATTCACTGTTACATTCCTGAACAGATCCTGATGTAGGTATTCTTAAGCATAAACATTTTCTCTCCAGGACTTCCTCTACAAACATGATCCATTAATATGGAGGAAGAAAATCTTCGGAAGAAGCAAACAATTCCAGTAACTCGCTAGTTAAGAGTACAAAAGAAGACATCCCTATAGTGTTGAAGGCAATGAGCATTCTAAGTAGATATTACAATTGGGCATTAATCAAGCTCTGATCAGATTTCCAGAATGTACCTCAGAGTCTGATCAGGAATCAGTTTAATCGATTTAATGAGTGGCGGATTAGAGTTCCTGATGTCAGGCCCTGGTTAGGTGTCTTTCACTAATTTACTGTTTGTGTAATGAGGAACTAACCATTAACGCCTCATATGCCTTATACCTTTCTAAATCTTGATTACGTAGCGATCAGGTATTCCTCATGAAGTCCAGATAAGATATGCCTTGTATAGTCTTAATCGGGGCCTAGTTAGATAACTTAAGGTATGCTGGGTACGACATATCTTGTCAATGTTGGAACAGGGCATTTCCATTGAACTTTAATCAGGACCTAATGAAAGTCATTTGCGAACTTCTCTTGATGCTTGCTTATAATTATGGTTCGAATCTTAAATAGACATCTATCACTAAGTCACATTAAGAGTAACAATGGATAGATTATGAAAATATTTGTTGACCATATCGATGTATGACAATTTACAGAGTAGACACGAATCACTAATACCTGATAAGGCACATCTTACTGAATGTTGATCAGGTGCTGATCAACCTTCAACCATCCAGAAAAGATTTCTCTTCTGGATGTTAATATTGTTAACTGTAATGCAAAGTTATCGATCAGGTCCTGATCAGGTAGTAAGTGCTTGGTAAAGTATAAGATATCACTACCACGTCAGGCCCTGATCAAGATTGTGAGCCTTTCTGCTCGGGTGATTCTTTTTCTTTTAATTGTGAGCGCCCGACGTGTTTCTTTAGAAATTACTAAAAGGAATCCAATCCTACTATTTTAGATTAAGGAACTACATAGTATAATCACCATTCATAATTCATATTGACACGACATGATCGAACCCAGAATACTTTATTGAAAAATAACAACTCATCGTGAAATAAATTACATTATATGACCCTGGTTTTCATGCTCCTGGCTTCTTTTTACTTTAAATTTACTTTATTTGTCTAGAATGCTGATCAGGATCATTGCCTTCTTCATCATCTGGTGAATTAAATTCTTTTTCCTGAAATAAAATAAATAATTTTTTCAACGGAGTCATAATCTACCGAAATGGAATATGGAATATTGATGACGGAATCGTTGATCCTCGTGGCGCATTCACACATGAGATTTGCAGGCGAATTACCGCGAGGAATATATCCGTAAGAGGCGCATGAACGGGGCTGAGCGACGATGCCGCGGGAGGCGAGGCCATAATCCTAAGAGCGCCGTCATTATGTCTACATCGTGGGATACTCTAAAGGGGGAGGTCCATTATCTTATTTACGTCACGAAGACACATCAGGTCGGCGCGCCTCGACTAGTGCGCGCAATTCAGAAAATCACTAAGAAACAATGAGTGCTGACTATCTCGACCGGCTTCGCCTCATCAAGTCGATCAACGATGTGATTATCTCGAAAATCATTGGAAAATAAATATTTTCTTGCTAACAACTACACGTGCGCCAAAGTACAGCCATTTAATGAACGATGAAACATCATCTTTTTAATTCGTGGGTCATCATTACATGGCATTCAAAAAAATCGCGGAATGGCAATTTCATGTCTTTTATTCTTTTATAGTGTTTTTACCTATAATTTCAATATAGAAAAGTAGTTGAATTGACATAATTAAAACATCAGATTACAAAATTATAAAATTACTTGCACTATATTTTGTCTATCAAAATGTTTTCATATAATTCCATTTTCAGTTCATAAATAATAATATTAGGAGATATGAATTACACGTAGAGAAATCTTTTGAACGTCAGACTCAGTTCTTTGACATTAAAAATATTGCGATATTTTGTCCCTACTTGGGTCGTGGCGTGCACTACAGTTATTTTTACGATCCCAGATTCAGTCGGAGAATTTCAAAAGCGAAAAGTCCTTACCAAACCTATCATTAAAGCTACAAATGAAAAGATTGATTGCTAAAAATATTCCGGAATATCATTGAAAGGACTCAAAGACCATTACTCCTTTTTTATGGCAGCGAATCTCATTTCATTTCTCACGACAACATCTTATAATTAAGAATATTATACCACGAAATGCTCGACCACTATTATGTTTACATCACTATGAAAAATTGCATAAGGCGCTCTAGGCCCGCAAGAGGAGTAAATCAGCGATATATCTGCACGCTACGAAAAAAAACTGCGTTTCAACGAAGACAAACAAGGTTAAAATTTAAATCGCCGGTATCATCTACAACTATATAATTTCGGGTCTGCATCTCTGAAAAGAATCTAAACTTTCGATTTTTTTGCACCTCGATCAGAAAAAAGACAGCCTCGCAAGATTAATTAACGATTTTGTTTATAGCCGTTGCACTCCCTGTGTTTCGTAAATAAGAACAGTAAAAAAATAATGAAGAAGTATTCATCGCGAGTCACCGCGAGTGATTAATCATTCGATGCGTGGCCTCGAATTCAAGGCCGATCGAGGAAGCTTCTTCCGATCGCGGCGTATCGCTTGCAGTCAATTTTTCTATCGATAAATTTCATCTTTGCAAATTTCACGGTCTAATCTGCCGAAATGTTTTGCTGCATATCGGCCAATTGGAGAGGAATCCAATATGCATGGATGCATCATATAAATTGTCACTACAACTGTTTACTTTGTTTAACAAAAGTCTCTTTGTTAAACGCTCGGATTACTGTTCACTAAATCATTGCTGGTGTCTCGAAATCCGTACAAATTCATACCAGTGCGAAATTTTAGACATTGCGCAAGTTGCGCATGAATTGTCATACGTCTTCGTTCCTCAATAGTATCTTATCGTATATTTGAAAAACTTTAGTCTTAGTAAGTGATCCAGGAGTGGATAATTTTTCAGGCTGCCTGAGCGTTTGTCGGTGCTTGATCCAACAGCGACAAGAAATGCCTTAGAAAGTGCTCCTAATTATCACCTGATCAGGTCCTCATCAAGATTCAATAAGGCGCATATGTTGATCGGGGTTGGTACCTGATCACGGATGTGGTATTTATATTATATTTGTAAAATGGGGCTGCTACAGTCGAATAATTTGCCTTCTTCTTTTTAACAGTGGAAGATGTTTGCATGATTATCTTAAGTAAACATTGCAATATAGTTTTGGTTACCCCCAAATCAGCTTAGCTAATTACTCATCGAACCTGAAATAAACGTGACTAGGGTCTAAGTTTAGGTTTAGGGAAACTGATCAAGACATGGTTCAAGCAACCTGACCAAAGCTTCTGCAGGTCCCAGTGGGCATTTGTTTTTGGGGTACTTCTTCGATTAAAGTAAACGATGCCATGCCCAGACAATTCAAGCGCAAAACTGTGCAAACTCATCCAGCAATGATGATTTTTGAAATCTCAAGTAGATATTTTCGATTGGCGCTGATCAAGTTCTGAGAAGATTGTTTCGATATACCTCAGGGTTTGAACAAGAATGTGACATTTATTTGGACCAAAACTTGGTCAGGTTACCAGATATCAAGTCTTGGTTAGTTTAGGTTATTATTTAGTATTCCTCTAGAATTCCTTACAAGGTATGTCGTATTATGATCAGAGCCTGGTCAGGTATTAATCAGGCGTAATGGATAAGACATGTCGTACCATGCAGGACCATGTAATTCTATTTGAACTTTGATCAGCCCATGATCAGATATTAAGGCCTGATTCTTAATTAGGTCCTGATAAATATTCCTCTGAAGATTTCTGCTTAATACATAATATTCCTAGCTATAATTAATATACCGTGTATTTAAGAGATGTTTATAGACATGTCATTAAAATCAGTTCGATCATGGACTGACCAGTGGACTTTTGACATGACCACATTCCTCGAGATCATTTCTCAAAAATCCTTTGTCAACAATGCTTGTTCGACACCAAAACACTCCAGCAAGGTAATTCTGATACCACTGCTGAAAGTGGGAAATTATTCGGCTCTACGGGAGGAATCGCTAGTGCCAATTGTCTCATCAGAGTCATCAGTCAAAGAGGAGCTCGAAGCCATTCGGCGAGAACTGTACAGCTTGAGTCGCAAGAATGATGATGTTCCCAGCGAACGCCGAAACGGCATGAAACATAATCCGGGGGTGAATCTAACGAGTTTGAGTAGGAAAGAGATAGCGAGAAATTGCGATGGTCCAAAGCCAAATGAGTGTAACGAAGATGCCAAAGTCAACCAAGAGAACTCCATTTTCTGTCGTGTGTGTACAGGGGGAGGTACAAAACGGAGAAAGAGACGGATAGAGAGAATGAGAACGATACGAAGAAAACAAGAGAAAGATAGACGGCGGTCGGCGCCTCTGCGATCATTCTTCAGTCTAGCGCAACGACTCGTATTTTTTGCCGAGTGAGAAGACGTTAAAATTGCTTTAATGGCCATCAGGAAGACCGAAAGAGCAAGAAGGAAAGAGATACGTAGACGCAGACAAAGATAGAGTGAGAGAGAGAGAGAGAGGGCCAAGGCGACGATACGACAAAGAGGAGACGAAATGAGACTTCGAAGGCCCAGGTACTGCTTATACAGGTGCTTATCTTCTTCTGACATTTCGTACAGAGCAGAAGAATGATCCCTCTGAGACTTTTTCACGGCCAAGATAAAAGGAGAGATTACGAAAATTGAAAATTACTTCGCGATTAGACGAAATTGCACGCATTTGCAGTAATTCAGTTGTAATTTCGACGAATTCGTCAGAGTCTTTTTGGGTACATCGAAATTTGTTTCGGTCCTATTTAGAAAGAATTCCAGAAATGTTATGTGCGATTCGCGTCTTACCGCTACTTTAAAAACATTCTTAGTCGTGAATTTTTTTCGTTCAATTGCACTTGCATAAAGAGGGAAGCTTTGAAATAATTCTGGAGTTGAAACTTTTTTTGAAGAACTTTGAATTATTATGAATGAGCTCCCACTCTTGATAGAGGACCAAAGATGTGAAATTTTCACTTTGGAAGGGAAGAGTAATTCGGTTTTTTCTCCAGAAAGTAAACGCATGTCGTAGTCTATATTTTGTTGTTCGTTGAAGGTTCACAACTTTTTGGATTTATTTTAAATAATAATTAAATTTATAGCATCAACCATTCCATCAGTGTTTTGAGATCCAGTAGGTCATCTACTTAGAACAACTGACATGTGCTCATACATGTTATGTGAGAAGCTGCTAAGCAGTTCAATCCAATTGCGCAATTAGGCAATTCCACAAATCAACTTCACCGAGTTGTTCGAAGGTCCGACTAGAATTCCCAACTATATTTTGCTTTCCACGTACTTTCAGGTTTCCGGTAAAAGTGGGTATGAAAATTGGTGTCTTTATGTCCAGATTTTAGACTAATGCAGTCAAGTCCAATAATGTAGGCTACGAACAAAAAAGAACTTCAATCAGAAAATTATACCTGAGCAGGAATATTTGCAGGCTGACTTAAGACTGATCATAGCCTCCTCCGATAGTAACAAAACACATTATAAAGCGCAGCTGCTAATTGCCTAACCAGATTCTGACTGTAAACGACTGGTGGAAGGGCTTCTAAATAAAACGCGCAATTTGATCGGCCGAATAAAAAACGTATCAATTTATTGCGATCAACCGGTGACGATCCGATCGCGACGCGAACTTCCTAACCCTACAACGTTCCGGAACGTTCTCCTCTAAACGCGATCGTCACTTTTTTACATCTTAGTTCGATTTTTCAAACTCTCGAACTTTTAAATAGTCTACGACGTCATATTACACATCGATATCATACTATTCGAATTACAAATAATTGTATCGAGATCGTCACCATTTCGAAGGGCCTTTTACATAATTACCTAACAGGCCAGCTTCATTTTGAGAGGTACCCCCATTCGGGTGTGCAATGGCGTAGGGAAAACCACCTTTGTGGGAAAAACCTACGCCGGGTACCGCAGTCCATAAAACATCGATTCTGTCCGTTACACTGACAATAATTTTATACGGCATGAGGCGTTCGAGATTGATGCCTAATTCCGTGATTTGCCTAACACCGTGAACTTGGACCAACTTCAACCCAAAACTTTTTGCCCCTGCAATTTTTTTTATATTGTTTCGGTGATGCCATACGATTATTTTAAGACCAAGAAGAAAAACTCTGGAGAGGAAATTCAATTATGATCCGAAATTTTTGGTAGCTTAACATGAACGGTTGTACTAAATTAATCGCCAAAAACTTCAGTTTACCGTTAAATCTTCCTGTTAACGTCGAGGAATATGTTTCATTTAAATTACTTTAAACCTCTAATGTTTTATAAATATTTGTTAAAATTGACATTCACCATCAATCATCTAACCTCAATTATACTAAATATATGATGCTAATTGTTAGCTGTAGAGAAGGGTCACAATATACTTTATATTTTAATAAATAATAGGAAAACAGACGTGATGAGGAATATTTTATATTTCCTCGTATGAACAGTGCGCATTGTTGTTAATCTCAGTAAATGGATTTGTCTACAAGATCATATATCGCAGAAACATTTTACTTTTATAGGGTTAAACCGAAACTGAATGGGTAAGTGGGAACATGCCCATAGGCAAATAGCAACATTTGATATTTCTTTTTTTTTTTTATAATTGTCAACATTAATACAATATTCGTTATTTTAGAGAAAAAGTAATAGAGCCATGTAATTCATAACTAATTATTTTTTACTTTTATTCAAAATATCGATGAACAGAGTAACATAATTAACCGAGTAACGAACTAATTCCAACAATTTGATAGATTTTTTTTTTTTTTTTAAATTATTATCTTCCACATTATCCCGTCAGAAAAACTCCGATTTTCCCCGTGACACTTTCGCATTACTATTTCTTCAAATTCATACAAGAAAAAGAAGTATATAAAAATCCCAAGCAGATATTTATTAAGGCACTAATCAGGCCCATATCGCTGTGGTCTTTTTTCTATCTTTTTTATTTCTAAAATGTTTGTATTTCCTACAGGGGAAGGGATCCTTAAAAAGCATATTTTAAACTACCTATGTAATACCGCAGGCCTTCGATGTATCCTTCTTTTAGTTTTACATAAAAACCGAAAATTTATTATTAACCATATAAAATCTTGCAGGAGTGCTTCAAACAAAAATATAATGTTATCGCTGCTATGACACGTTACAGATTATGCGCATCCCCAGCAAAATAATTGTTAAGAACTAATATTTTGTTACCATGTTTCGGTTTACCACGTGTTCCCAATATCTGTTAAAATCTAACTGCTAATTTCAATAATTTATGACTGTATACATGCAATATATAATTGTTTAAAAATCATATATATATATATATTTGAACAATTATTTTCGATACCGAATGTGAAACTGCGTTACATCCTGGTCATTAAATTCAGAAATAACAACAGTCTAAAAATATAATAATTTCGATCAAGACTGGTTCACGTCTAAAGACATCCTGTTTCTGCGTTCGTGCCAAGAACAAAGGCTACATTTGAAGCAATATCGAGAACTTTTTTACAGACGTAACAGTTTCATTCTTAAAAGGAAAACCAAAATATTATCAATGGCGGGTTCGTCTAATTATTGAAAATAATAAAATTTAAATATATAAAACTTGTATTGTTATGATTAGAAACGACTTTGACAATTATACTTAAGTTTAAAATACTTGAACTTTAAGTTAGTATAAAAAAATATCATGTGCAACATATGCGAAATATCGATCTACGACGAGTGTGAATAGTAACTTTGTACTTGTCGAAGGTCAATAATTACGCCCTTGTTATATAAGATATAATTAACCTTTCCTACAATGAAAAATCAGATCGCTAATTGTGTCAACTTAGGAATTTAACATGTTTAAAAATATAATAATTTCGATCAAGACTGGTTCACGTGTGATATGGAGCTCGCTGAACGTAAGGTATAATATCAAGGGTTGAACTGCCGTTTTGAATTAGACAGAAATTCAATAGAATTTTTGAACTCCATAACTATCGTTGTTATGTTGAAAAACAAAGAATAACGAGGCCTTCAAACATAACGCGAAATATAAATTTTGTCTTTATAAAAAAAAGTATAGTTTGACACAGCGTCTCAATTTATATAACTATTGATAACTGCACCATGATAGTACAAATTTTAGTAACATCGTAGATATTGAAAACAATATATTGATATATTTTATAACTTCAAAAGAAGCGTACACGTCCTGTTCGATAATATTTGTCTACATTAAGACTTTTCCTTAATAGCACATGGTACTCGATATCATAAAAATTCAAGCAGTTATTCAAAACCAGGAAGAAGAATGCTATAGTCGATTTTCAAAGGAAGAAAAAATTGAAGTCATCTTATGACTCATCCTCTCGAAGCTCCTTTGGGATCAAACGTATAAGAAAATTTTGCTCGACGTCCAGTAGATACTTCTTAGGAATATTCTATATGAAGAATAGGAATAAATCGCTTGCGAAAGTCTTGGAAAACGATGAGAAAGAATGTCGTGACTATTTCGAGTGGCAAAGAAGAAATTGTATTCACTAAGACATTCTTTTATACTGTTAGACATATGATTTTTAGCGCTGTTTCTCATGACTGACTTTGACGAAGATTGAAAGGTATTGAATATTGATTTACGATCACGTATTCCAACTATATTTATTCTATTATTTATTATTACAAACGCACATTTTTTGTTGGTAGGTATACGACATTTAATTCACTGGTTAATCATGTTTTTTTATGATTATTGAACTTCCATGGATTTACATTCAAACCAGTATATCTGGTGGACGTCCAGATTGTATAAATATTAAAGAACTTATCCGTGGACATCGAACTTGCAATGGACGTGCAACTATGTATCTACCTAGGAAATATGAATAGAAATACATGATATTTCCTCTCTTTCAAAATAAGGTTTCATTTATTTATAATAAAAACTGGTATCTTTAGAGAAAAGTGATAACAATGCAGTAAATGAGCATTTAGTACTTTCTTTAAGAAAGAATTCGTTTTCAAATACCATAGTTGAACCAAAATTTATCGTCTGTACAATTGTTGGAAGTGATGAAATCAATTTTTTAATGGAATGAAATAGAAAAATACGTCATTATATTATAAAAATGTTTTTACAAAAATTGGTGTTCCATGATTAATATTTACATTCCAAGATACAATAATGCTTGAATAATTCTAGAAATACTTTTAGTGTACAACTTTTTTCCAAAATCAAAAAGAAATAGAAAATAAAACGTTCGGTTCTGTCCATCTTTTTGAATATCAATTCATCAGTTCAGCATCTTCACATTATTTCTGAATGGTGCAGAAGAGTTTCTAACATCAGAAGAGAAAAACAGAACTAAGAATATGTCTTGTTAAGACCACTAATTAAACAGTAAATTTAACTGACTTATATTCTACTATTGAAATGGTGGATAAAACCATTTCTTATTTTCATGAGATTTTATAACAAGTTATCGATGATTGTATCTTAATTCATAAAATATGATAATTCGATTTTTAGTTATTTTTTAACACTCCGGGAGTAGAACCCTGTTTTGCGCCCTGCGTGAAATCTTCGGGCGAAAATTATCGAGCCCACGCCCGTCGTATAAAAAAATATCTTATGCAACATGAGTGAAATATCGATCTACGACGAGTGTGAATGCTTTTGTTAAAACACTTATTCCAAACACTTTGAAATTTTAAAAAATATATTTTTATACCAGTTATTCAAAACAAACTATGTTTTAACTATTCTGAAGGTTACATGGTTTCAAATACTTCCCTTACAATAAACAAATTTAAAAAAAATGTAACATAGAATTTGTCGAAATGTTTTCATTCAGAAAAAATACTTTCACCTTTATATACTCGTGTTTGACATTAATCATCCGGAAATGGCGATATCTGATAATTTTCATTGCAATTCTTTAAAAATATTTAATTGTTCTTTACTTGCCATGCTTTAATTATAAATAACAATAAATCAAGCATCATTTAAATTGCTTCTTTTGTCATGGTAGGCGTAAAGTGGAACTTTGCGCCCACATTTACGGACGAAAACTGTAAGATTTTGAATCGACTGAGCGTAAAATTAAAAACATCTACTCCCTACTATACCATGTTTCTTATTATGATGAATTCTACTCCATATATGAACTCCTACTATTGTGAACAATAATGTTCGCACGTACATCATACTTTACACACACCGTACGAAAATAACTATTTTCCACTATGACGAAATAATTAATTCGCAAGTCGAAAAATTTTTAAACTACATAGTAACAAGAATACATGAAAAATTCTGTTTGTAAACCTGCCTTCATTATTAATTTCAAATCTCAAAAAATCTTAAATATTTATTAAAATAGACGAAAATCTCAATTAAAATAAATTTAGATAATTAAAATATGTTAATATTTGCGCCTGCAATAACACGACTATATTTATATTGTCCTGAAGAGATACACAGTGACTTTTTATAGGAGTGACGTAGATGCAAATGATAAGTAAATGTATTGTCATTAAAAACACAAGAGGTCAATGTACGCACCGGAGACCAGCAGACAAATCGAATACAAGAGCTACCTGTCAACACTGTTTTCTAGTTTTGGTTTAATCGAAAAGGAGACAGACGAGGTACAGTTTTACCTGGACCGATCGGTGGATATCTGTAAGAAGATGAGAACGAAAGGTGTCGTAGACCGCACCGGGTTCCAACATTGGCTATAGGCTCGTGTTCTATCTTCGTTCTTTATTCTCTAATGTCCCTGGGAAGATTAGACCGAAAAAGAGCAGGTCCCATTTAATTCCTGCTATTATTGAAATGCAAGTGCCACGCGCCGTCTGCCAATCATCGGTCTGAACCGATCTGACCGTGCACGGGAAGCGATTCGGGAAAGGAACACAGACCTTTTTCTTCAGGGTTTTTAAAAAGTCACGTGAATTGTAGCTCGAGTATATCATGCATTGCTAAGCCTGCAGGTCAAAACGATTGCTTTTATTTACGTTGAGTATCGGCTTTTAATAAGTCAGGTACCTATCCCAATTACGAAAATGTTGAACACATTTTTTTACTTGTCCTTTTTTTTCGGTCGAAATTTACAAGATTTATGTTGGTTTTTTTATGAAGTGATCATATACAACGATTATTTCAGCATTAATTTTATTCTGGACGAGTAGTAGATTTTCGGATACTGAAATTTTGATAATATATTATATGAAGAAATCATAATAAAAAGTTTGATGTTCCCTTAGGAGTATGGTATTACTTTATTATTAATTTTTCAGCATAAAGATAATTGTATTGACTTGGCTCAAGTATGCCTTCAGAACAAAGTTTTACCATGAAGAATGCAATATATCGAACTACCAACACGATCAAAGGTCCAAATATTGCTTTGAGGGTATTAAAACTCTGACGACTTTTGATTTCGATTGTGTTACAAAGGAAATGAAAATTATCGATCAGATTTTGTACTACTATGGACCAAATGGGATTGATACGAGAGATCAAATTTAATCTTCTTTTTTTCTGACAAAATTTGATTTGACAAAACTGTGAATGTTGCTGAAATCTAAATTAGCGTCAATTATATTTGAAGTTGATCAATAATTATCAAAGTAATTATTATCAAAATAAACTTAGACCAAGATTGATGATTTAAGTCAGATTTAATACTCTCATCAGACGTGGTTAAAAATAGATTCAAAATAGTTTCCAAAAAAATGTTTGTTGAGTTATTCCATGCACTTCAAACTAAGGACCTTCTCATGTCACGAGTTTGATGATAAGTTGGATGATATGTTCTGATTCAAAGGTTATCTTACTTTTGTCTATGCAGAACGTAATTTTCTGGATAAATCAAAATTTTAATTGACACTTTCTGGGTTTTATTTTTCTGTATTTGCAAATTGTAAAAGCATAAGTTTATGCTTATTTAGTTTTTTGTTTCGTGTTTCGGAATTGGATATCTTCACCAAAAATGTTGGTGCTGAGAACAAACTTCTTAGTTTATCTTGGACACAATACGAATTCAGAAAATCTTGTGAAATTTTTTGTTCTATGTAAGTAAGAATTATAATTGAGACTAATAATGAATATTCTTCGAAAATATGTAAACTTTCAAGGATTTGTAAAATATGTAAGTTTTCAAGGATATTTTGATCTATAAAATGCTCCGTTAAAACATTAAATGGAATTTATTGTTAATCATGGTTTCTAAAAGTTCACGAATATTATAATCTACATAACAAAACGTAAACAATTGCATGCTTATTACGAATAAAGTATGTTAGTAGGTTTGATTATTGACTGAAAGGAATAAAAATATTTGGATTTCACTATCCAGGAATATAACTTACAAATTAGAATAAAGAATAATAATAATAATTAAACTTGTTAGAAACAAAGAATCAATTTTCAAAAGTCCTTTATCATAAACCAATGTTTGGTTAAATTATTAAATACGTGGACCAGGTGCAAATTTCGGTTCACCTGGGAAGTGCGTATCATTACAGAAATTATTACTTTTGTTGCTAGTTCCAGAGGTGCTAATTAGCCTATATTCTGCTCTTTAATGATTGGCGATGGGAAGCTTACAGTTTGAAGTTGAAGGCATCATCAAATTTAATTGAATTCACGAGTTATCCCTTTACAAACTTCACGGTTTGTTTTTCAACATTTGTTATTCATAAAGTATAGCTTTCAAGATGGTACTTATAAAATAAAAATGTTCTATAAACATCATTGTTTTTGAACTAGAACTACTCAAAATCACATGTTTAAAAGTTCTACACTCCAGTTAGAGTATAATGAAAGGTATTAGTTCGGAATTTTTGTCAAAAATAACTATCTTCGTTAAAATTATAATTACATGCATTTCTCGATTGCTCGAACATTTTCGGTAATCGTGAGACACCTCTTAAAAACAATAATAATGATGCATTTTGGTAATTATTTTTTACTCGACATAAAAAATAAAAACATGATTCAATTTTTAAGAAAAATCTTGTAAAAATGCAATACAATTAATTTAATTTGCAGTGAATATATGTATAATATCCAATTTGTAAATTGACAAAATTTTAGTCAAAAGCTCGATTACATGCATTGGGTAGGGGGTCAGGTGACTGGAGTAGTCTCTTTCAGCTTTTTCAGTTTTGCACCTTAATAGCTGCATTGCATCATAGGGTATGAACATATGAACATGCGAAGAAAGTAAGAGATACTAAAAACGTGAAAAAATGGTATCAATACCAGTGTCACAGCACTCTAAATTCGTTATCTCGAAACTACCCAAATGATACATGTTTAAAATGGTTATATAATTAGTAGCTCATTATATGTCCTTACAAAACTCAACGTTTACGTTGACATTTCATTGACTAATGATTAATATCTACATATGATTGTATTTCCATACGTATTTACATTTTATATACATTTGCAATACGCAAGAAAAACATATTGAATCGTAACGCAAACTAAATTGGTCGTGATACTTTGTGAATAATTTCAAACCACATCACAAGGAAGCTTTGAATTCATTTTTTTAGAATGAACTATAGCTGACAGGTGAGTTTGCATCGATAAATAATATTGCTAATTATTACTGAACGACAATTAACTTCTTAATTATAACGTAAGATGGCTCTGTCTCACAACTCTCCATGGATTATCTACAGGATTATCGCCATTTTCTTCTGAAATCTTTAAATTTACGTTTTCCTTGACATTCACATGGAACTTATTGAATTGTAGCTGACAATGATTTGCATTTATATGATGCAGAAGTATCATTCTGAGGTATTATTCTCATTGTGTGGATTCAGTGTTTCCCTAGGGATTCATAGAAGGTTCATTGATTTTTTCCTATCATCATTACTGATTTACCTGCGGTTCTGCATCAAAGGTATTGATAAATGACTATCTCGATGACTTGCATATTTTTAACCAATATGGATGTAATGGTATTAACGAAGTTATTAATCGTCCACTAAAAGACCGTTTTGTAAAAGTATAGCTTGACATATTGCATATTGAAATAATCTCTTATACTTGAAAATGTGGGACTAAGATTTAAAGCTTTGGAAAATAGATTGATTATAACTTTAACAACCCCTGAGCTATATTTGTGGTATACCTAAAACTTTGGGGTGTACGAAACAAAATTTGTACTGGATTTTTCCGAGTATTCTCTGATAAAATGACCACCAGTCACAGTTCTGTAATATCTCCAATAATATAATTTTATAGTTATTTCTGTGCGAATTAAGAATGTTTACAGTGTCTTAAATATAAACTTAATCGACTACTTAATTGATCCATTTTTTTATGTAAATTTATAGATATTATTAGAACATGGGACCTCCTAAAGAGGTCTTAATTATGGTAATCTTGCTTATGACTTCTTAAAGTAGTAATTTCGAAGAGTTTTTATGCTGGAGGTCTTAAATTTATCTCGTTTTGTAGAACCCCTCTTTCATAGTAAAGTGATTTCCAGAGAAGTGATCTGCGTTTCTTCCAGATACACTAGGTGGCTATTGAATCCAAAAATGAAATCGAGCGATATTTACTTCATATGCAGATCGATGAATGATGATGGATGAAAAGAAGATGTGCTTATATGATGATTGGCAAGTGATATCAAAATTGAATATAATTGCCGTCTAATATATAACTCTATAAACGGTAACAAGAAATCATCAACAGTTGTATCAATTCATTATTAATGTACAAAAATAGAATCTATAATTCTTATAAATTTACTTTTCATTTATTTTATATTGAGACTCAAGACTCTCAAATAAGAGCTCGTTTCAGAGATCTCATATTTCAGAGGTCTTGTAGAACTCTTAAAATCGACGCATTAGTCTTCTTAAAGATCATTTTAAGAACTCTTTCTCATAAATATTTAAGACATCGCAGAGTTTTTATGACTTCTAAAAGAATTCTTATAGATGTCTTTCTGTTGTTTGGGGACCAAGAGTTCTAAAAATATCGATTACAATCTTAGATTTGTAATTAACAATTTTTTTTAAATTTATTTTTTTTTATATTCAGAAAAGCTCCATTTATTGTTATTATTTTTGTTGATCGTGAAGTTACCGATGATCGTCACAATACCGAGATTAACGCGAAAACCTGCTCTGTTCAGATTGTGGAATTATGAATGAATATATCTTATCTTTCGGAGCCAACATACGTGTCATGCAAATGAATGAGTGAGCAAGCAAGTGATCGTAAGAAGTGAATGAAACGAACGTGAAAGTACCCTTGCATATATTACCAGCACACTTTGAACGTTTTACTGAAGATCCAGATGTCACACGTTGGAAGAGTTCCAAGTTTGTTGTATTAACATGTCCTTTATACATTCTTGTATCGCGTAATCACGTTCAGGCGCTCTGATGGAAATAAATACATGATCTTAAAGTATCTTTAAGCATTAGAATATATGCTTCTTATCACAACGATTTTTGAAATGTTTTCTCTACAAAAGAATACTTTCCTCCGTAGACCTCATCAAAGTTGTTATTTCGAATTGGACTGGATAATTAATTGCATCTATTTTTTTCATTATTTTAGAAAGAATAACAATTGCAGAGTAAATTTGTTAACAAAAAATATGTGCTGATAGGAAATTATTCCTGAATCTAAATGAGATTGTTGCTAGGAATTACTGATCTGATTTTAGATTTTCAAAATTCAAAATGGTAACACGGCATCCAACAAAATGATAATGTTACTTGACCTACAAATCCGCCACTCGGAAATTCATACGGTACACTGTTGAAATTTCTCTAGGAATTTTCTTAAATAGTAACTGAAGTTTTTTTACTGTTACCGTTTCAGCATTTTACGAAACAAAATTAAGAAACATTTTTTAAAAAATGCGAAAAAATATCAAAAAATTACCAATAGATTTTAGGAAATTACCAAAATATTTCAGAAAATTACTAAACTCTGTTTCGTAAAATTCGGAAACCATAATGATAAGAAAACCTTAGGTAACTCTTTCAGGAAATTGTTACAGAAATTTTTAACAGTGAATGGATTACGAATATAACTAGCAAAATTGTTCACAATCGCCGACTATGAAATTTCGTATCCTTCACACTAAATCCGTGTTATTTCATTTTAAAACCCTCGTCTTCTCTGTATCCAGTTCCACCCCGAAAAAGGTTTTTCTATTTCAATGGTTTATATCCAATCGAAGATTTATACTTTTTAAATTTAAGAGTAGATTCATACAACTCATCTGACAAATTTCATCTACTTTTTAGATGAAAACAAATAAAGCTTAAAAAGGTATAACAAAAGATATGATATTAATTCATTTTACTTATATTCATACAAGTAATAAAAAGTTGATAACATCTACGTAAAATAGGATGAAAAATTAATGTCAATTTTAATTTACTTCTATTGCAAATGTATTTTTATTTATTAATTATCACATGTAGCCAATTGAATCTGTTGTGTTTCATTACAAGACGTGAGAATTTACTTATTTCATATGTAGTGAGAAAAATATCATTAACAGTAACACACTGAATATAGCAGTAACATTGCTATATGTTACATTGTTAATAATTTATAAATTAGCTCTACAGTAAAGATTATACGTTAACTGTTTACTAAGTTGCATTCGTATTCTTGTAGTGTACAATCTTTATTATGCATAGTGACAATTTATCAGAAATCCATGATTTTCCTATAAAAATATAAATTTTTCGGTACAAGTTTTTTTTACTAGTAAAACATATTTCTAAACAGTCCAATACTGTAGTTTTGATATATTCTATACATTTCTAAGAGTGAAAATTCACTCTTTAAGAGTGGACATTCACTCTTTCCTTCAGTGTTATCAAATCCACGACTCGTAAGGAAAGAGGGAATTTTCGCTCCTGTTAGATTGAAATTTCACTTTTAAAGAGTTGATTATTCACTCCTTCACGAGAGTTGCTCGGTTTTCACTAACAAAAGAGTGAATTCTCACTCCAAGAAATTTAGAGAGTACGTTTTTGAATGTGTACTTTCGGAATAATAAACGCAACTTATTGGAAATAATAAGATGAAAACTTATTATAATTGACACTTTTACATCGATAAATCAATACCTGGCAAGTTATCTATTAATAAATTTCTCTTACTATAAATTTAGAAAACAATCAAATTACTAGAATAAAATACCCACTCTCTAGATCTGAATTACTTAAAAACTATCAATAAGAAAATTAAAAGTGAGTCAAATGAATTAGTAATAATTTTTGGAATTAAAAAGTTGAAACCTACTAATTTATTACTAATGCTATAAACTACTAAACTAAAAAAGTGAATATCTACTTGTAGATAATGAATTAGTATTTTCATACTATTTGTCAGTAAAAAACTTACTAATTGCTGGTAACCCATTTTTCGCTGCAGATAAGTAGTTTTTGATTAATTCAAGTTTAGAGAGCAAATAAATATTTAAGTGTATTTATTATACGCATAAATAAATAAAAGAAATAACATGTTAACATTGTACTGTGTGACAACACTTAATGATATGTCTGTATTTTTGGCATGAATGCAAGAAGGTAAGGTGTCGATATATCATAAGTGATTATTTTACCAACCCGTAGTGTAATTTATTATAATTATTACTATTGTTGTTTAAGAATGCAATTGATTTTTTCAAATTACAGAACTCCCAAGCTGCTGAATAAATAACCTGTGAAAGTAAACAGAAAAAGAAGGAAAGGTGCATAAAAACATACAACAAACTCGTCACGTCTGAAGTGGTCCTTTCATACTGCCGGACAGCGATAATACATCTAAGTCGATAAGATCCTTGAGGGTGCAATATAGCACTTTCACACGTCGTATCTTATTTATTCCTACTATTCCCTGCCAAACGAATAGCATACCATTACGTGCAAAATACGAGTTGGTCTTGTTATCTTATTTCTTCCTTTAATAAAGTTCAATGATTATATTTATTCATGTTAAGAGGGAAAAAAGTCTACAAATATCCTTTCTGCATATCTTATTGTTATTTTTGTTTTATTTGCAACTGTAGTTTCATGTGTTATAGATATCACAATATCTTTTATATACCTTTTGTGATCTTGAAAATTATATATAGAACATCTACACGAACCCATAAAGTTTTATACATACATTAAAGTAAAATCATCTAAATAACTCTTGCAAGAAGAAGTAAATTTATATCCTCTGAACAGTGTTGGAGTTATCAAAATATTAATATATTGTTATACCCAACAAGTAATATCTCACGTGGGGCTTGAACCACGGGTAACTATATATTAGTCCTTCTAAATGGGATTTTTTGTTCACTTCAATATCCTTGACATTGCTGAGTATTTCTCATCAAAAATCACAATAATCGTTGGAGCCCTGTTTTTTAAAATCGATGTTTATATCCAATCATAGTTGTTGTGACTTTGCGAGGCTTTGCATGTCTCAAATTTCATCGAATTAAACAAAGCGAATTTCGCATTAATCTTGATTTGCCAGTATTAAATGTATTTAATAAATGAAAGTGTCTTCCAATGCTTTCTCGTCAACAATTTCAAGGTTCAGTGTAGTATGTGCTATGTAAAGACTATTAAAAAAGACTTCATTGAATTTAAACTTGGGTGAAGACACTATATATCTTCGATCTCTATGTAAGGAACATTTCATAGTACTTCAATTTCGTAATGCAATTTCAAACAAAAATTACCACAGAAATAAAAACCTTGAAATTATATTTTAAAAAGTTAAGCACTAAATAATTTTCTTTATTACCTAAATATTCAAAATTTGAAGGTGATACTCATTCCTAAATATAAAAATATATCTTAACGAGCAAAATGTATATCTTTATAAATTATTCTTGATACATTTTACTACAAGCTGTAAATAAATTGTGCTTAATTAGGTCTAGTTATCTGGAAACCGGCAAAGCCAATTCTGTCATTGTGCAATTCGCGTGTGGTCTACTACTCAAAAACCGGCATCTACGCAAATTCTCAGATATTTTTTTTTATAGCTGCAATTTTTTACAGGAGGGTGGTAAAATTTATAATTTTATTTCTCTCTAAGAGTAGACGTTTTATCTTCTTTAGCATCTGATTTGCATTTTATATAAAGTCCTTTTCCATGAATGTATTAAGAATTTTTTTGTAATATCATAGTAATTTCATCCTGGTAATTTAAATTGTACGTCGTTAAGCTTGGAATATAAACAAGCAATATAAAAAGAATCATAAATAATACGCACTTTATATAGCTAATTTAATTTTCTGGTGACTTAAAGACTAGGCTTATTTTTAGAATATTTTTAACATTTTCGTTAAAATATCATTTTATGATTCAGTTTCTTATACTTATTAGTGATGTGCAATTAATTATGACTGCGTCAAATGACGCTCTATTCTACTTCAAAAATGAGTAGAATCAAAATGTAGGTTCGTACTTGTACTTATCAAATGGTATTTGCTAAATGGTTTCAAACAACCGTGATCAATTATTATTCATTACTTCATAATTTTTAAGTTTGTATATTATATACTATGTATTAATTCTCTCCTACACTGCCTCAAGGTAACGTGGCCAAGAAGGTCATAACCAAGACGGTAAAATAAATACAATACAATACATTACTTTTCAACGCTCGTTATAATAAGTATAATAGCTTAAATTAAACAACACAAATTAAATCTTAAAATCAAGGTTAGGGTGTTAAGAAAAATTCTAGGTTATGTATTTATTGTTAACATTATTAGTTGCACTCATTTCATTATGCAAATAGTCGAAATTTTGAGTTTTGTAATTTTTTAATATGGTATATCAGTTAACAATAATTTCGCGGAATCTAAAAATAATCAATAGTTCAACTAACATAAAATACGCTGAACAAAATTCTTAGTAAAATTAATTTCTTACTTGTGTGGATAATGCAATATGCTCTCAACAGAATTTGTATACATTCGAGACCCGGTATATTTCGTCTCGATATATTTACGTCCTAGCATATTTGCCCAGTTCCGTCTCGTTATATTTATCTGTCGCCGCCGTCTTTTTCCCCCACCTTGCGCGCTGGAGCCTCAGGAAGGGCCTGCTGTGACATCACAAACGTAACTTGACTGAGGAGACTGGGAGAAGCTGCACTCCCCATTTTTTGACAAATATAAGGAGGCGAGAGGTGAAGACGAGAAACCGAGCGGGCAAATGTACCGGGACTCTAGTATATAATGATCGAATATGTACGTTTTAATTCTATTAGCTAGCGTAAAATAGTTAAAATACATTAAGAAAGTATTAAACTGAATTAAATTGGCAGTCAATGCAACTAAATTGTAAGAAATTGTATCAATTTCATCATTATGAATTTTAGTAAATTATTGACCAACTTTTAATATAAAAATAAAAACAATGTTAAAATAGTGTAAAAATACTAAAATCAACAAAAATGACAAGATTTATCGAACCAAAAGATTACTACTAATAATTTTACTTCTTTTCATTAACTATCCAGCGGCAGCTCATGACTACTGTATAAAGTAGTAATCGTGTAATTTAATATATAAAACTATATGCAACATCGGTAAAAGAAAAACATCTACATGGGTGATATACGTCAGTATACAGTTTTCCCCCAGTAATTGTCGTCCGGTCGGGGCCGAATTTCCCCTCATGCCATGTATGAAAAAGTTGATAGAAAATGCGTAAGCATGCGCAAGTGTGCCAGTCTTCTTGAGGTGCTCCTGGAAGGAGGAACCTGGACAATTACAGAATATTTTAGGACTAAAATCACAAATTAGAAAGACGATATCCTTGAAGGAAACAATTATGGAGGGAGTACTGTACTTGGTTAAGACACTGATTGAGTCAATTTGAAATCTTTATTTACAATATCGCGTCAATAATAACAAATTACCAGATTTTTGTATTTTAGTCTTATGTCCAAATAAATTATCGAATATAAAAAAAATGTTTGACTTTTTATTGTTACAGAATCTTAAAAAGTTGTAAGAAAAGTTACTAGTCAAGTGATCATCATTATTTAATTCTTTTAAGTTATTCGAAGTGATGTAGGATAATTAAAAGTAATTAAATATATCGCAATCATATATTTTAACTGCAAAGTACACTCTTCATATTATTCTACTTTATACATTTTAATAAATTAGAAATTAGAAATTTTTTTTTAGTCGTATGTTAGTCATGTTTTGTACATTATTTCCAACCTTACCTGCGTCTCACGATCTTATTATACAAATTAAAAAAGATGTTAGGATTTTGTTATTAATGTGGTGGAATTTATGTCATTTTTTTATACATATATGTCCAGTGGATGTTTGAATGATTGGAAGGACGTTGATAAAGACATCTTTGTGAGGAGTTTATTCGTGATGTTAGTTTAAGTTATCTAGTTTCAAAGACAAGAAGTTATTTTTGTTATAAACGATAGTGTTAATGATTACGTGATTGCGAACTTATTTTTTGCAAACTTTTCAGAAAGTTTACCACTTCTGAAAATCAGACCGAATTTGACCACTGATAAATGATAAAATTTCGATGTAGAACGTTTCAGGAAATAGCTAAAGATAAAGTTCAAAAAGTTTCAAATATATTTAGATCCATTGATTAAAATTATGAATAGAAGATCTAGTTTTTTAAATTCTTCATCGCCTATTTAATTACAAAAGAATAAAAAAGAAAATGATCTGCTTTACAACCGCTAAATGTGGAATTTAAAAAAATCTTTGGACATAATTAGCCTTTTTCTTTCGTAAGTAAGTTATATTCCTCAAATTCGTCAATAAGCTTCAGCAGCCATTTATCATGAGGATAATTTACTAGATTAATTCTACGGGATGCATTCATTTTTATTTCCATCCAATGATACACTTGTTACATCAAATAAAAGTTTTGGGTTTGTACTGTAGTATGTACATATATGTTATAAGAGAGAGAGAGAGAGAGAGAGAGAGAGAGAGAGAGAGAGAGAGAGAGAGAGAGAGAGAGAGAGAGAGAGAGAGAGAGAGAGAGAGAGAGAGAGAGAGAGAGAGAGAGAGGCATAACAAACAAGTGCGACTGTTAGATCGGCCGCGATGTGTCACGACCAATCAAATTGCACGGACTGTAATTAGAAATTCCCCAGGTGGGCATGATTTTAGTTCCAGTTGCATCCGCTGGTGGTGTTGGTGACGTTCGTGGCGCTGCGTTCGCACGCATCGGGTCGGAACACAGGGAGCACGTATGGTGTTAAAGAGACGCTTTGTGACTTCAGAGTAGATTAGATCGTGCACGACAGTTTTTGTTACTCCAATTGAAAAATACTCCGTAGTCATCCGTTTTTCCATTCAAGATGTCCTTGGAGGAGAAGATTTGAGGAAATCAACCAAATCGACGTATGTCTGTTGGAAGATTCCTTCGTATCGGATCGCCACGTCAACTGTTCGATTTTTGCGGACCAGCGTACCGACGCCATCAATTTGTTCGATGCCTTATCACGATTCAGTTCAATCGACAATTTAAAGGATTAAATCCTGGGATACAGCCCAATCTTTTGGTAACGACGCTTCTCGATGGAAATGTGGTTGAGGACAACGGATGGTCGACGAAGTTAAAAAACGACGTTCGCTAAATTCAGCTAAGTAAACTATTAAAAGAAATCAAGAGCTCTCTTCTCTCCTCTCAATTAATTATATTATTTTTGTTTTTTATTTGATATGACGAGAAATGATCGGTCATATGTATATTTTGTTAAATCTATAATTACTGAATAATCTCTTATTGTCAATTACGAAAGAATAAGGTTACAGCTTCCCCGATTAAATATGTAAAGATTGGACGATTATGTTGACGCGAAAACGTAATAGAATACAGATTAATTTATATTTGAAAGCAAAAATTCCGTTCGCCGGTATTTTTGGGTAGATTGCGATAATGTTATTTGCAAGTAATTCGAAGACTGTGAATTGATGATATTACATGTTATTAAGTATTATTTAAGTTAACGAAATAGAGTTGTTGCGAAGCGATGTGACAAAACGGGATTTAGATTAGAAAGATAGCAAACGACGAATATGTATTTTATGTTTTATGATAACTAATAATTAAACTGAATTATATGATATTAATATGACTTATTTGGGTATTTATTTAACGACACATGTGTTTAGTATATTATTTGCAGCTAAAAAAAAATGAATGCAAGTTAAAGATTTGTTCGCTTTGGTGAAATTATTCTTTGTATCAAATAGTATGAATTTTTGAAGATGACACATTAACGTGTCATCCAAATAGAATTTATTACAGTACCTGCACGTATACAATGTGTGCAATGGGTATGAATGACAGGAAAATTTATTAATCCTGGTAGAGGTCAATGTGCGAACAAAACCTTGGTTGGTGGCAATAAAATTCAGAACTACCTGTCGTCTTTCTCTTTTCTCGTGGTTTAATCGAACCCAAGGAAGACGAGACGAAGTTTACCTGGACCGATCCGTAGACACTTACAAGATTCTGAGGGCAAAAGGTGTCGCGGACCCACACCGGGTTCCAGCTTCCAGTGGGCACGCTTTCTTTCCTCTTTCTCGGTCTAATGTCCCTCGGAAGATTAGACCGAAAAAAGAGCAGGCCCCTTTTAATTCCTACTATTATTGAAATGCATGTGCCACGCGTCGTCTGCCAATCACGGTAGACCTCGGTCCACCCGGAAGTGGAAGGAATACGGAAAATCAAAACAAACTAGGGTCATCGTATTTCAGAGAATGTCACCATCCTCGGTTGTCGAATTTTATTCGTTTTACGTCATTGTTACGTAAGCGATCTATTTTTGTTCATTGTAATTTGTGTTTTGCTCTTGTTTACCTAAGTTAATTATTTTTTGTTTAATATTTATTAACTTTTTTAAATGAGATGAATATTTAAGCTGATTGTCCTGTAGGAGTCATTGGCCCTGTAGGATGATAACCGAATTATCTACTGTCAATTCTAACTCAGAAAATAGGTTATTACCTCGTACTTTTTCCAATTTTTTAATTTTATAATATTCTGTAAATGATGTAAAAGTATGTTGAATATTTCAAGTCCATTAAAGATCATCTGAAGATAATCAGATTACAATTTTAAAATTAATATTTATTAAAAATAAATTAAAAATCACAAAATTCGTTCTTCGCCCTAACATGAACTTTTGTACTGTCAAAATATTGAGAAAACGTGTAATAAATGACACTGCTAGATAAATAATAAATAGAACGTGATATACACTTTATTTGTGATATAATATTCGTCTAGATTATTACTAGTACAGTAGAGTCCCGGTATATTTGCCTGCTCGGTTCCTCGCCTTCCCCTCCCGTCTCCTCTTATTTGTCAAAAGAAGGGGAGCGCCGCTTCCCCCACTCTGCTCAGTCGCGTTACGTTCGTAACGTCACAGCAGGCACTTCCTGAGGCCCAGTGCGCGTGGTGGGAGATAAAGAGAACGCCGACAGACAAATATAACGAGACAGAACTGGGTAAATATGCTGGGACATAAATACGTATAGCGAGACGCAAATATACCGAGACTCTACTATAGATTATCTTGTTAATGTATTGCAATAGAAGTTTATCAATTTATGTTATCACATAATTTCTTTACTAAATATCATCGTAAGAGCACCGATGCTAATTTAAGAGTAAAAATAAATTTTTATGTATTTGATTTTATTGTTTAAATTAAATAATCTTTAATATTACGCAATTATACTAAAGATCTTTAAAGTGCATATTATAATTCTGTAAAATGGAGTGGCATTACTGTGCCAAGTTTACGTTAACACACTTTAGTATTGGTTAGTTATAAGTTCTTACATTAATGCCCCTATTGCTTTGAACGGAAACTTGACCAGTAATCATCACTAATCAAGAAAGTTCACCACGAAATAATATTGCGGTTTCCCTTTAATAGCGTATAGAGTATTGGAAAGCTACTTACGTTTCAAACTTATAAGTTTATGGAGAAGACTTACCGTAATTAAAAATTAACATCGGCACATAAGATAATATTTTGAAAATGATATGTAACCAATACAAATTGGTAGACAAAATTATTCTTTACTAGAAATAGAAACGTAGTAGCTATTTGAAAAATATTTATGTAAGGTTAAAAGTATTGTTGTAATTTAGTAAAGTGTGTATTGATTTATTTTGTTATACGATCTTCAGAAATTCGATACTTTAAGATTACTGGGGATTAATAAAGAGAAAGCAGCTGTTGATATTTGCTACTTTATAGATATATTTATCTTATAAGTGCTATTTAATTATTCTTCCTATGCCAAGAGTAACCAATAAAAATAAACCCAAAACTTCTCTTTATTTATGAATGACAATGATTACTACTTGAATTATTTCTCGTCAATAGTTCATAAGTGTACGCTTAGTACGTACATATGGGGTTTGCTGTTCATAAAATTGATGTTTATATTATATGGTATAAATGGATTTTATATGGATCAATACGTCGATTTCAGTGCAAAAAGATATGGTGGGACTTTCTATTATTTTTTGAGATCCTGAAAAAGTTGGGGAAGTAATTACTATTTGTATGGAAGATATTTTCCATTTTAAACTGAATCAAAAATTCAAATCCCTTTGGGAATCAACATAATGTATATGCACGTTTATGATGGTAGGTGCAAATAAGTAGCCCCCATGAATATCTTTTACGACGAAAAATGATAACAATTGCTTACACAGGTCTACAAAAAAGAGGGTCTTGGATGTTGTTAGGAAGCTGTGAGTTATTTCCGACGTAATTGTATTCGTAGAATCCAAACTCGAAGTCAGAATTGGTCCATCAGTTCAGGTTTTTGAGATATTTGAGGCCACGTACTCGAAAAACGCGTTATTTTGCTATGTTTGAGGTTACGTACAGGACGCAAGAATTTTTTTTTTGCCTTATGTACTATATGCACCTTTTAGTACTACCTTTACCCTTCAGAATGTTTTATTCGATCACCTGAGATTTTTTGTAACAAAGTTACGACCATTTTGAGATATATTCCATTAACGTTATCAAAAAAACAATACGGAAACTTGATTTTAGTTGTCAGTATCCATATTTTATATAGTTGTTTATGTTTATATAGGTTTCATGACATTGAATTTGACCTTGAGCTTGTTCTCCAAAAGCATTTCAAGGTAAATTTGTTTACATGTATATCGTAATTTCAAATTGTCGTATCTTGGTGAAGAAAAGTCGTAATGGAATTCTGCGCATCCCATATTAAAGAAAAAGAGTAGTATCACGTGATCCAACGAAAGGAAAAACTCCTAAAAATATTGTGTATTCTTTACATGACCACAAAAATAGCAAAAAACGCGTTTGTCGAGTAAATAACCTCAAATATCTCAAAATCCTGTTGTGATGGGCCACTTCCGACTTCGGATTCTGTTTCTACGCACAAAATTACGACGGAAATGACGCACAGCTTCCCAACAGCATTTTCACTCAGACACAATAACTGAACATTTTTTTTCATATTTTCAGTGCAAAATTGTAATTTGATATAGTCGGAAAAATATCCTTATTTTTCTTCCATTTTATTTTTTTGCTTATATCAATTCTTCTCTGGTTGTTAATAATTTAATCGTCATATATTATTGCCCAGTTCTTACTTAATATCAATTTGAGGCGCCGTAATATAATGAAGGATATTTTAAGATGACTATGCGCTCGATTTCGGATTGCACATCAAAATTATAATCCACGAATGGAGAAGAGATATACCTGTATATTAGACAGGTCAAGTATTGCAGACAGGTTCCGGTTCACATTTTATCATTTGGTTCTATTAATATTATAGTGGTCGTTGATAAATCTGAAGCGGAATTAAATTAACTATATTTCAAAAATGTCAAAAAAGTACTATCACTATAAAACAAATGAATTTTAACAATGTTAGATCAGAAACTTCACAACAGCTACAAACCAATTAAGACCTTCCACTACCTACTATCTTGTACGAAAACTGATTCATGATTAAGAATTTCACTCCTTTACTAAATAATCATATTTCTAAAATGACTAAATAATGTATGGTCCACGATTCTATCAATAATACGATTCTTGTGAACTGTTTACAAATTCGTCCTTCGAAGTGTTTGAAAACAAACTGCTTTATGTACACCTGATATTTAAAAATTGCCAAAGGCCACATCTACTCCGGCGTCCAGCTGATAGGCTTTTAATCGAGATACTGATCTCAGTATGATATTTAAAAATTTTTTTTTCGACAACGCGAACGGTTAATTTTCATTTACAACACCTTGTCCGAAACGTCCATTAATCTCTTTCTTCCAAAGTGAAACGCGAGAATCGTGCGATTAGAAATCGAAATAAAAATAGCTTGAGGGAGCGCGAGTGCTCAAATTCCCGGAACGAAGAACACGATTCGGCTTTCGGTCGAACGAAAAACAGGAGAGGGGGAAGGGGTTGCAAACTAGTCCTGTTCCATGTTAAACAGGGTTGCAAACGAGAAAGACGGAAAAAAGAACTAGGCATATATGAGCGGGTGCCGAAGAGGGCTGCAGTGGTAACGGGACTTCGGAGCACTCCGTGAGCTCCCACGATCGAGAAACGGAATCTTCGCCATAATACCTCGTAACGGATCCTTTTCACATGAAAAGCTTTCAATATGCTTTCTGTGAGTAAAGAAGAGGAAATGTTGATTAAACAATAAGAATTAAATTCTACGTTCAGAACATAATAAGCATCTGGAGAACGAGGTGAAAAATATATCGTATATTTAACAAAACATCACTTTAAATCACTTTACAGAACGATTTTGAGTCGAAGATTATATTATTTGGTATGATGTCAGTTACAAAAATAGTAAACAAACTTAAACTTACTAACCCCTTTACTAGAACAATCCAGAAACTTTAAAGATAAATTTCCTGTTTTTTTTTTGTAAATTAAGTTGTTCCAACAACTTTTTTTTTCAATTCAATTCAGTAATACTTATATTTTGGTCTGGCGTTGCTACTATTCAAGACCAAAATATGATTAAATCTACAATTCAAAAAATGTCACGTTGATTATTCATTAATATTATACTTATTAGTTTTTGTCACATCTCCACGAAAAGGTTCCCTTTCCGCCCGTCCTAGAGGGCGGAAAATGACCCTTTGCCGCCTGCTTCTGTTATGCTAGGCGTCGCCGCTAGTCGGAAGCAATTTTTTCTCTTCATGACGTCATTTAGCTAATGATCTTTCGCGGTCCAATGTATATAAAATGTGTTTTTCATGTTTGGAAAGTTTACCGGCCACAAAGGAGGACATTCCACATACAAGTGTCACAAAAAGTATTGTATACATCCCGGACGGAAACGCATTGCATACACTCGGGTGCAATCAGGGCCCTGTCTCGAGCCAGGATATTTAGAAACTGATTTCTACTATAGGGATGTTAGGAACTCTCGGCGGTGGATAACCTAGTTTCCAGACCCTCGGCCCCTTCAAACCCCATGCTACAATCAGGTCGTTTCTGCCCTAGATAAGTAATATAGAATTAAGTAATCATTCATCTGAACCCAAAAAGAAATTTTTTTGTTACAAATTCCATTCTAAACACACTCTATGGTTGCAATAGAACTATGTGAACTCCTTAGATATGGTGACTTAACTGCTATAGTATGGATAAGATAGGTTTTCGCACCCCCACATGTTCGATGGGTATTGGAGGTGGAAACAAAAACGACCTTGAGAGGCATCTTTATATATTGAAGGTAGTAGAGGTACCATTGTGTTTATACATAAATGCAAAACATTAAAATAGAACGAGGATAAAACAGTTATTAAAGGCGCTTTGCTGCCAAACTAGTATGCAATTTAATTGTCAACAACATTTTCTGCATGATGTTGTGGTTAATATATAAGAAGGTTTTGTTATGCACAACAAATCCAAATCGTTTTTGTTGCACAAACATTTTATGAGTTATTTGATGAAAATTATAGGAATTAACTTAAGTTCTCATTAATATATACCTTTAAAAGAGATTCTGATACACTCTACTCATGGAAGTTTTAGTGCTAATTAAATTACTTAAAAATAAACGTAGGGTAATTGCGATAAGTTTTGGTATATTCTTTATAGTTGTGGATCTGCGATTTCATTGGAAATTAGGAAATAACAAGGCTGTAACGACTACAAACCAACCAGAATTCACGTGTTCATTGAAATTGAGGGTGTAGAATCAGAAATGTATTCAGTTTTCGATTTTCCTTATCTCCAGTGATATGGCATCAGTCTTTCCACAAATCGGATGACTGCAGTTTCTGTAAAACAGTAGTGGCCATTATCATTTACGAATTGAACCTTCTTTGACTCAGCAACTGCCTTTAAACCCAGGTAAACGAAAATTAGTTCATACTGCAGGAATCCGAATTCACCAACGTGATCAGGAATTCGTATTGATGCGACTGAATTCGGATTTTTGACGTCTGAATTTATTTTCATTTTATTGGACCATATAATCACCGAAGAAGATAGAACTTTAGAACACTAGGAACACTTTTCGATTTCCATTTCTTGAATTTCGATGAACACTCGACACCCGTGAATTCTGTTTAATACCAGTTACTTTTAGTGGTGTTGTGCAAAAATTATGCATTGTATCTATTGATAATAACCTTATTATTTTGTAATTATATATAACGTCGCTTATCCCCAAATAAAACGAACCTGAATTGACTACACCTGAAACCTACGGTAGGTATCCATAAAAGTGCAAAATCGCTGTCACACCATGTAATTACAATATAAGAACATCTTCAGTTACTAGGGCTAGTTTTTATTTATATTTTATAGAATTTCCAGTCGTGGTGCTTAATTTGCAATAATATATTTAAAATATTCTCAATAATGGGGCGTAATATTATGACGTATATATTTTGACGTATATTACGTATATATTATCATCATTGTGACTGGAAAGTACAATGAAATCTATATTTAATAACTTTTCCATATATAGTGTTTATTATTCCAATTATTTCGTGTTATATAAAATTTTATAATATTTCTATTAGAATTGTATCCGTGGATGAGAAAACCATTTTTTTTTGCTTTTCATAAATGAAGGTCGTAAGTTGGAACCGGGTAACATAAATGGAAAGTTTAGTTACAATGAAGGTATTACGTTAACTATTAGAATTTTACATATTAACATAAATTATAAGTATTCCTGAATTCATAGTAAATTTTGATGCAACTTAATATAAGTTATTACTTTATAAAAATCATCCTCGAATTATTAACTAGTATGGTACCATTTTCAGAAAAAAATATGTTCCATTTATCCAATCTTATTGGATGTGATAATGTATTGTAATTCTTACCGAACCTGAATATAAATATGCAATATAAGTACGTGCCAAAAAATGCTGAATGAAAAAAGAATTTGAAACCAAAAATTTTTTTTTTTTTTTTGTTTATTTAAGCAATTTTAATCTCTAACTGAGATTATTTTGCTGATCAGTAATGTGTTTTTACAAAAATAGGTTACATTTTTTGAAATACTTAAGTAGCGTTTTACATATTTTGGTTGTTGGTGTGCACAATATAATGTCCGCGGTTAGAGGTAAGTACAATTTTTGCCGGTGGAGTTCGTGAATAAATTCGGCGCGTTGAGAATTAAATAATGAGCATTGCCATAATACGTGGTTTAAGTCTTGCTCTGCACTACCGCACTGACACAGAGGACTGTCGACGACTTTTATTTTCATTAATGATTTATTAAGGCTATAGTGTCCCGAGCGGCATCTATTTATAGTGGTTATAGTGTTTCTTGGTAGGTTTTTTTTTGTGAAACCACGGATGTATTTTGGAATTATAAAATTGTTCAAAGTAGTGCGTTCCTTTCATTTTTCCGCGTTCCATGATTGCTAGGTTGGTATTTTCGATTGATGTTGCTTTCGCTCTATGTCTAAGGTCTGTGTACGGGATTTTGAATATTGCTGTAGAGTCTTTGTTCGTTGCTTGTTTCGCGTGTTGGTCTGCTTGTTCATTGCCTTGGATACCAATATGAGCCGGGATCCAATATAGTTTTAAACTTCTTCCTTTGTGGGAGTTTCTCGTTAAAAGTTCATGGCATTTGGCCTTAAGTATATAGATATAAGGGTTAGTTTTTACTTCCGAGTTGTTATCTCTTAAATTGATGAGGACGCTTAAAGAATCTGTAAAGATAATTGTGTTCCTGTGCGATTGGGTCAAGGCAATGTCCAATGCATCAATTAGTGCAATGCATTCGCCCGTAAATATTGACGCTTCCTTATTTATGCTATTCGTTAATACGATTTCCGAATTTTTCGTAACGCAGGCGGTACCGACGGAGGGAGCGTTTTTTATCTTGCTACCATCTGTGAATAAAGCAAAAGCGTTTTCGTCTTCCACTAGTTTGTCTACAGCAAGATTCGGATTCTTATCTTTTTTAAGTTTTTCGCCAAAGGTGGTATTTATTGGAATCTGGTTTTTCTGTGTATCGTAATCGAATAAATACATATTGAAGTTTTTGCCGGAATATATTAGGTCTGCAGTGTTGATAGAATTCTTGATACACTGTATGAGTAGTCTGCTGCTCGTTTTGACATTTTGATTTACTAATTTTTGTTGAAATGCTCGAATAGATTTCTGAATTGTGAGTTCTGTATTCGAGTAGATTTTATTGAAGTAGCAGGAGCATAGGAATTTCGCTCGCCCCTCTATGGAGGTTAATTTCGATTCTGCCAACAGAATATTCGTTGGCGTACTGGCGCGGTACCCTAGAGCCAATCTTATGGCTACGTACTGAATCCGCTCTAGTTTTTCTGTTAGCGTTTTCTGAGTTGGAAAGTACACGAAACTGCCGTAATCTAGAATAGAGCGAACGAGACTCTTGTACATTATTATAAGTGTCGTTGGGTCAGTTCCCCACCACGCTCCTCTGAGGAATTTTATTATTTTTAAAGAGAGCGAACTTTTGGCATGTATATAATTAATGTGCTCCTGGAACGATAAATTGTAACTAAACCAGATTCCAAGAAATCTCACTGATTTAATGGATTTAATGATATTGCCTTTTATGTTGATATCGGATTCACCAGGCCGCGATTTCCCGTTGTTGAAATGGATGTATACCGTCTTTTGTGGTGCAAGCTCCAGTCCCAGGTTAAGGAGGTTGTCATGTATGATAGATATAGCTTTTTCAACCATGTTTTTACTTTTTTCAGATGTGGATCTGTTGCAATATAAGGCAATATCATCTGCAAATTGTGACACTTGTACGCTTTTTGGGATGTTTTCAAGAATATTTGAAACATAGATGCTGTAAAGTATCGGACTGAGTACACCCCCTTGAGGAACACCTTTGTAAAGTTTTCTAGAGATATTTTCTAGGTTATTGGTGGTTGCGGTTCTTTCTGAAGTTAAGAATTTTACAAATTTTACGAAGCTAGTCGGACACCCTATTATTGCAAGATTCTCGAGCAGTATTTTAGTATTCACATTATCAAAGGCTCCTGTGACATCGAGAAATGCCGCGTGTAGGTCTTTTTTCTTAGCGAAAATGCTTTCCTCCGCTAATCCTTCTGCTAGTAAAAGATTACATAGATTGTAACTGGTACATTGCCCTTTCCTAAATCCTGACTGACTCTTGGGGAGTATGCCCTTCTTTTCTATCCAAAATTGGAATTTATTTTTTAGTAAACTTTCAAATATCTTGCAACTAAAGGATGTAAGACAGATGGGTCTGACGGACCTACCGTCAGCTTTTGGTATAAAGTGAATGAAAGTTTCGTTCCAGTCCTTCGGGTAATCGCTTTTCGAATACATTTGATTAAAAATATCAATTAGTATGAGTTTGTAATTTACTGGGAGTCGTTTTAGTATTTCGTAATCGATACCGTCGGTTCCACAGGCAGAAGTGATTTTTTTGTTATCCACTGTTACATTAAATTCCGAAAAAGTAAAAGGGCTCTCTAAGAATTGATTCGCAGTGCACTCTGGAATCCAATCTGGATCAGTTATGCACCAGGGAGGACTAATCTTGTCTAACGCGGTTGTATATTTTTCTTGCATTTGGTAGTTTTCAGAAGTGTGACAAGGTCTGCCGTCGACCCATTTATTTTTTAGAATTTTTACTCTATTCCAAACGTATTTTTTACTGGAATTGAAATTAAGACTTTCGGCGAATCTTTTAAAAGTTTCGCGTTTTTTAAATTTTATTAGTCTTCTTGCAGTAGCTACTCCTTTTTTGTATTCGATGTAATCGTGTAATCGTTTAGTAAACTGCCATTTTTTAAAACTTGTCGTTCTTAATCTAATTACCTTGTCACATTCCTCGTCCCACCATGCAACTGGGTTTTTATGAACTTTAGCGGACACAGTTTTCTTTTTCGGTGTATTTGTTATTACGGCTTCTTTTACAATATGCATAAATAAGGCGTATTTGTCACTAGGATTAGCTTGATCGTAAGTATTTGTAAACAGTTTACAAAAATTATCCTTTAAATGTCGATCGACAAGTTCCCAGTCAGTGCGGATTGATTTTATTTTAAAGTTCTTATTTTGGTAAATGAATTTTTGCAAATTAATATTGATACTGATCGGAAAATGGTCAGAGCCCCAAGTGTTATCTTTTACCTTTACTTTTAGTTTATGTGAAATGTTCGTGCTCGAGAATATAAGATCGATATTTGATGAATAATTTGCATTCGGTTGAATATATGTACTCGTTTTATCGTTATGTAATAAAAGATTGGTTTTAAGTAAACTATTGTAAAAGTTTTCTCCATTATTGTCTGTTTTGTTACAATTCCAACTGACGTGGTGAGCATTGAAATCTCCCATAAAAATAGTGTGCTTGCTTACGTTAATGTTATTTAGAATTTGATCCCATTGTATTTCAGCTAAGGCACTCCTTGGGGCTCTGTAACATACTATTAGGTCTAACGCTGGGTTTACATTTGAGACTGTTATACCCGACATTTCTACGGAGGTGTCAGGCACCTTAAAGTTGACGATTTGTTTGAAGGCAAGGTTGTTACGGATGAGTAGTAGGATCCCCCCACCTTTTCCTGCATGACGATCATGTCTGCATGCTACGAAGCCTGGGAATAGAAGCTGGTCTTCTTTCTTGAGCCATGATTCGACACAGATAAATATGTCTAGTTCTGTTAGAATTTTGGAGAGTTCCTCTTTTTTATTCGAAATGCTTCTCGGATTCCAGAAAAGAATTTTTAGTTCTTTATGATGTGTAGCCATTTTGTTTATTGTTTTAGAGGTCGTGTGAAGCATCGGATTCGCTCTCCTCAGTTTCCGAGTCTTTTTCTTGACGGAGCAACTTTTTCTTAAGTCTTGTGCATCTACACTTTAATGTTTTGTCGGCCATGTGTTGGTATGCGAGATCTAACATATTTATAAGTCCTTCTGTGTTGTCTGTATACATTTTTGCTATTTCATTAGTATTGCCGTTGCCAAAGGTTTCGACTATGTAATTTACAAATGTTTCGAAGTTGAGAGGATGTGCATTTTCCGGCGAGTCAATTAGATTTCTTAACGGAGCTAGTGTTTTTTCTACATTTGTTGCGTATGCTGCTAAAGTTTCATTGGATGGTTTTTCCATTAATTTCTGTTTTTTAGATTTAGATTTAGCATTATTAGGTTTTTTGAAGTTGATTTGTATCTCTGTGGCACTGTTTATGTCATCCATAATGACAGAGGAATTGATTGACGTTTGTTCTTGAGAGTTGTCGGTAGTCGTAGTTGAAGGCGGTGGTCTTTTCGAAGTTCTTGGAAATGCATTATCGTAGGTCAGTAAATTGGCACTGTTATTAGTTTGGTTCTCGCATGGTGAATAAGTAGGGAGACCGCTGTTGTTATTGTTTATGTTTACAGTAGTAGAGTTGTTAGGACACATTTTTGCAACGTGTCCGCTTTGTTTACATACAAAGCAGTTCAACGATTCGGTACTGAGATAAATCCAATATGGGGTGCCTTCGTACATGATTTGCATCGACTCGGGTAAAAAAGCCTCATCACCTTCACGAATGTACACTTGACGTCTGAAGGACAGTATATGCGCACGTCCAGGCTTGGTGGTGCTTGCTCGTATGTCAGTTAAGGCAGATACTGCATTTACGCCGCTTTTTTTTAGCGCTTCAATGATGACTTCATTTTCTATTATTGGAGAAACATTCGATATGACGACTCTTTTATTTTTACAAATATACGGTCTAATGGGGAGGACAAAATCTTTGACTTTAATAGTTTTGTTAACTAGGCTGTCGACAATCGATTGGCTCGTTACGTAGCAGCATACTCGCCCTCCAGAGATTTTCGATAAGTATCTTATGTTGTTGACATGTGTTAATTGCTCTAAACCATCGATATAGTCATCAATTGTGAGGCCTTCAATCGAGTCGAGAATGACGGCTTGCTCATTTTTTGGGCGAATGTTTTTTCTTGTGATGTGTGCGTATGTTGAAGGTGGCGACTGTTGAGATAAACTTTGAGATGGAGATTCATGACTCCCGTAATCGGAGGCTCACGGGAGTCATGAATCACAATTTTTTTTTTGCTTTTCATAAATGAAGGTCGTAAGTTGGAACCGGGTAACATAAATGGAAAGTTTAGTTACAATGAAGGTGTTACGTTAACTATTAGAATTTTACATATTAACATAAATTATAAGTATTCCTGAATTCATAGTAAATTTTGATGCAACTTAATATAAGTTATTACTTTATAAAAATCATCCTCGAATTATTAACTAGTATGGTACCATTTTCAGAAAAAAATATGTTCCATTTATTTGCATTTGCTTCTTTTATTGATATGCATCCAATCTTATTGGATGTGATAATGTATTGTAATTCTTACCGAACCTGAATATAAATATGCAATATAAGTACGTGCCAAAAAATGCTGAATGAAAAAAGAATTTGAAACCAAAAATTTACCGATAAAGCAATCAATAATTAGTAAGAAGAAAAATAACAAAATTGCATCCAAAGAGGTTACAATTTATATGGTAGTAGTATAGTAATTGATTGTCATGATATATAAAGATTGCTAATTTCGCCCTGCTGGTGGTCCAAAATCGACGAATTTTACTACAAACAAACCGCGACTTATTGCAAAAAGTCTCTCTAATAACTACACTTCAACCTAAAGATTATTGCATGTATGATTTGCACTTACCTCAGTGTAACTTTGAATTAAAAGACTCAGTATCTAAGATTCAGAAAATCTCTTAATCTGATATTGATAATCGAAAATAAGTAGATTTACCCTTGAGTAATTGGAAAAACGTTTTAGCAGATATCAGGATAATAGTCAATGTCAATGCTATATTAGATTTAGTGAGATTTGCGATAGGAACAGCTGGATATTAGGAAAAAAAAATAATTATTTTAATTAATTTTGACAAAAAAGTTAACATTGTCGAGTTTGCAATAAGTTAAATAGTAAGTCACTGACTGTACTGTTTAGCTGAGTAAACAACGAATGTCTAAAATAACCCATACGTCGTTTTTATTAAAAAAAAAAACCTTGGATTAAAATGCAGTCCCAGAGACGCAGATGCAAGATCCTGTTTTAATTCATTTTTTACAAAAATTGGACTCTCCTCTGCGGCTGGATTGTGGGTGCGCACTTGAGCTCCGGTCTGGGTCATGTAATTCAACATATCTGCTCGACTGTCAGATGGAAATTTAAAGACCGTCGAAACCATTTCATGTATTCTCTGATTTGTTTACTTTTTTTGAATATGCTGTGAAGGTTAATGTTAAGTAAATTGTTTTGCAATAGATATTAATGCTCGAAATCAATAAATAATTAAGTAGAAATTAGATACATCTATTTCTGTAAATCGAATAACAGCAGGCCCCGACGCAACCTACATCGGATTTTGGGCCCAGACCAGAAATGTTTCGGTTTCACTTTTTATTATCCTAACTCAGGGTAAAATTGAATTTTTTGAGCAAAACATTTTGTATTTAAATATATCCATCTCCGTATTTAACATGGCGGAAGATGTATGCACCCGCGAGGGAATCGAAGGGCCGGAAATCGCGTGTCGTTTGCAGCATTTCGGTTTCGATTGTTTCCTATGGTCCTTGCACGAAGTTTTCAGCTGGTGAACCGGGCCGCGCGCGTTCCTGAGGTCCGTCATTATAGACGGTGACTCAGGCGAGCGAAACCAGTTTTTCGCCATAGTCCTGTGTCTTTTGCCTTCTTTTGTAGCACGCTGTACATGACGCTCTATACGAAATGGAATTCGCGGCTCCGGAATGCCCGTATCTATGTTGCGCGAATGCCTTTTGACGCGAATCCGCCCCTGCATCTTTAATTCTGCAATCTCCGCAGTCTGGAAGTAAAGAAATTCAGAGATTTCCCACGCCGAATGCGCGCTTTTAGAAGCTATAAAACAGATACGTGAGAAGTGCCCGCAGAGAAGTCGCGAGTACAAAGGTGACCATTCTGGATACAGTAGTTTGGTCAATGATAATAATTCCAAAGATCCGTACAAATAACGCGAGGTGTAAAAATATCTTCAGAATAGTCGGCATTGTTCTTTAAATACAGATCACATGGCGTCATCGTTTTTTATTCCCTTAATTCAGAGTATATAATTTTTTTGGTAATCTATGTAACTTTAAACCATTCCGCATTTGGATCCATTTCATTTTAGGTCTATATATTGATTTTCGATTTGGTTCTTCTGCCTGCACTTCTATACAGCAGAATAGGTAAACAACACTGATGATAGTAGATATTTCTAATAACTCAAACAGAATTTTATGAAGGCCCTGATCAGGCCAGTAGCGCTGTGGTCAGGCGATGATCAGGGCCTGAATAAATTTCTACTTGGGAAGGGTCTTTACGATTGATGTCTCATTTGTTACAACTCTTGTACTACAGCTAAATCTTAAAGTATAGATACTTTTTTAGAAATGTGTTCCAATTACATGTACCAAAACTGTCTATTAGAATATTCTTGATTTACATGCAGCGATACTTACCTGTTTACTGTCTCGAGGGTTCCTTTCTGATCGATAATTAAACAAATCAAACATGAAGTTGACTGCAATTTATCAAAAATTACATCCAACATTTTGAATGTTTGCGTATACCAGATTGCGTTATAATGTTATCTTAATTCGTGTTTACTGTTTCCATTAGAGATATATTGAACTATTTTATGGAAACTTATCGATTAAAAGTCTCATTCGCTTACTGGACCAATTACAGAAGATAAATTTAGCTGTTGTTTATGTACATTGATTGACTTAATATAATTCTGCTCCCTAAAATTCTTAATATGAATTCTCACTATACAAAACTGCCATTTTTACCATAGTTAAAGTGGTCAAATCGGCACCCTTTACAGTGAAATGTCACTTTAAGGATTTTAAATTGTACTGTAATCCTAATTTAAAACAGAATTTCTTTGATGGCCCCATGAACAGATTGAATGTTTTCATGAAAAACTAGCGTTTAACAAATACAGTCCAGGAAATATATAAATTTGGCTCGAAAAAATGTTTCATACTCCGCAAGTTTGTCCCACAACTACCATTCGCAGTGGTAACATTTCTAAGAAAATTTGTTTCCCTGCATAGGTATCCTTCTCCGGCTTTCTGTATGTAATAAAAAAAAATCATTTTCGCTGGAGATCTGATCTACGTGTCTGGCTCCCGACTGGGTCATCTCTACGGATTATCGTATGGACTGCGTTTGTATTCTCGTCAGATTCAGCGAATTTAGTAGGAGTTTGAAGTACAAAATCCTATCGTCCTTAGAGATGCTGGTGTTGGAAGTGGCAAAATAAAAAATCAAAAGTTCTTTGATATCATCGCATAACATAACAGTTGCTGGACAATATATGAGTATTTGATAAGTACGATGATTTGACTCAAATTAAACCTTCGGAACAATAATAATAAAAAAAAATAACTAATGGCTCATTTTTTGTCGAATTAAAACTTCGGTCCAGAAACCTCCCAGAGGTATCTCTAAGATGCACTACAATCCTTGAAAATTATAATTACACTTAAATCTACAATAGAGATATAAAATTGGTCTACCACAATTATTCACTATTGGAATACCGGTTGTAAATTCTTAGCAAATTCCAACAGCAAAAAGCCATAAATTCGAATCATGTAAATCGATGTTAATATGTTGCATAAGGCTCCACGTCTTTATTTCACATGACAACTAATCACACGACAAAATAGAACACGACAATTGATCGCACGACAAAATATCACATGGACAAATAATCATAAACAAAAATATCACTGAGGTAAAAAACCAGCCCTAAAACATTGAATATTGCACACGGAAATCCATGTCAGTCCTTTCCCGCCGCCATTTTGGCTTTAGGACATTTTGGTCCCTCTGGTTTGGCGCTGGATATTTTGGCATTAGGCTGCTTGACCCTCGTTATTGTGACGAGAATTATTTTAGATAAAATTTTGTTTACCAAAATGGGGGAAACAGAGAAATGGCAATGTCATGAAACTAACCTAATTTAACTACTCAGAATTCTGTCCACCACTAATAATGCCTAAAAGCATATGCGTTCTCTAAAACTAACCTAACCTAACCACTCAGAACTCCGCTTACACCTAATAATGCATAAATGAATGGCTGCACGGGGAAATTTTTAAATGTGTGATATTTTGTTGATGTGATATTTTATCAACGTGATATTTTGTCATTGTGATATTTTTATGCGAGATATTTTATCATTGTGATAATTTGACATGTGATCAAATGTCCGTGATATTTTCTCGTGGGATTATTTGTCCGTGAAATAAAGACGTGCTACCGTTGCATCAAAACCGCAAATAGCAATTTCAACAGATTGTTGATAACAAATCACTAGGAAGAAAATGCATACAACCTTTTTTGTAGAGAATTGGAATTTATTAAAATGAATTATGTATTATCACAAAGGCAACATCACGAGTTCGATATGTTTCGCGCAAATGCTACATATTTTTTTCTTGAAAAATGTTTAAATCAAATTTGTATTTTTACAAAATAAATACAAAAAAAACTACGAAGAAACGTAATTGGGACTAATGTTTCTTAGTCCAGACCTATGCTCTGGGTCGAAGTTATAAGATAGTCTTCATTTTAGTGCATGTTGTATTCATTATATGAATCATCAACTGAAGAAACCTTTCAGTAATGAAAATAGAATAGGAACCAACGTTAAGTGAAAAGAGAAAACTGCAGGTACATAGCAAAGACTTGCTTTCTGCCTTACTTCTTAATTTCTGTACAAAAAAAAATTGAAAAGTAATTATATTTTGAAAAATTTATTAGAAACATTGAACCTTTAAATTTATGAATGAATATCAATTTCACTGAAATAGCTGGTCCCATTTCTGTGGGAAACCATTAAGGATAAGTGTAATCCAAACCATCCAGAGCCAATTGAAGCTAAAACATGAAAGTGAGGTTGCCCTTGACAATCGTAAGGTAGTCAATCGAAATGCAATCTAATGGAATACTTAATGCATCCAAAAATTAGTCTAACATTCATATCATACTCTAGATTGACGTAGTTATTCTATTATTTTGTCATTGACAGTATTTCTTTTCAGCCAGTTTTTATTCGTAGATATATTCTTAAATTTAATTAAAAAAGGTACATATTGTTAAATTCTTTTTTTCTTATGCACAATATAATCACTTAATTTTCATATCGTGTTTCCTTTTGCAAATATGCTTAATTTTGCTTTCAGATTATGGCAATTTTTGCCGGTCAATTTAAATCCATGATTGAGACGTTACAGGTACGCACCTGCTGTTAAATGGGCCTTCAGTTTCTGGGACATTTCCTGTTTGCTTACTAGTTCGTTTATGGTGCAGAAGTTTCAGGATAGTAATTATTATTTTTTTAAAAAGATACGAATTTTAATACAAAACATCTAATTTTTATAGAAATAAGAAAATATAAATTAACATTTCCTAAAAATGATACTAATATCCTGAAAAAAAAAAGATATCTTATACTTACCATTTTAAAAGAAAAATTTTTTACAGATCACTTTCATATAGAAGAAAAACATAAATGAAAAGGTATGTTCTATCATCTATATTTTTATATTATAGTTTTTTATTATTCCATTATCAAATAATCGATATTTAATAAATTGCTCAATCTTTGGAAGATATCGTAGTAATCAAAGATTTATCCTAAGTAAAAGAAGCGATTTAGTTTTAGAATATTTGGCAGGAAACGATTGACTCATAAAGTGACCAAAATACCATTTCCCAAACAGCTCAAGCCCATCCCAGGACGTCCTCGAGAGCCCCTGAGGAGTTCCCGAGGACCAAAACTGGAGATTTGGACGCCTTCAGGAGCTCCCCAAGACAAAATGCGACGGATTGGCTTTTTTTCTAGTTTTGTTGACAATTAAACAAAATCAAATCGAAACTGTCTACGAATGCCACCTTTTTCAGATATAAATCTGATCCCCTCAGAGTTGTTTTAAATACTCTCGGCCATAATAAGAGAATTCCAATAATCGCACACTTGTTGATCATCGTAAGGTTTATATCTCATTAAAACTCAAGAAAAATATAGTTATTTTGATCTCGATAACACAATATCATCGGTGACGATTCCGCTTATACTGGATCAAAATATGACATTTTTCAAGTCCGAATCTTTCAAAGTATGATCTGTTTCACCCAATCGAGTTATTCATTCTATTATCGTGTAATCGACATTGAATCACATTTCAAATCTGTAAGAATTTGTAATTATTCACATACTGACTTGGTGATGTACATAAGGCTATATATATTATAATACGTTCAATTTGACATGTGAATATCGAGAATAAAAGACGTGAGGAGTATGATGTCATTTTTTAACCTGTAAAATACAAAAACGAACAGAGAATCTGAATTTGTTTAAATAAATTTATCTACATCTCAGAAGTGGGATTAATCCGAACTACATTGTTTAATATATTGGAGAATTGTTCCCGAAAAGATGTCAGATAAAATAATTCTTCGGTCTGATATGTTGAATTGGTTGGAAAACCAAAATATTTTTTTTCACGTACAGCAACTATTGCTCAATTGGAACAATTAATTGGAGAAGAAAGAATTGAAGAATTTAAAATATAATTTTATCAGTTGATGAACTTCCAAATGAAGAGGGCGAAGAAGATTTCAAAAATATCGAAGAAGATATTCAAGAAAACAACTCAAAAGAAACTCGAGATGGCATTCCTGTTAATTTAGAAAATGCAACCAACATGGATCAAGAAATTAAAAATTTGAGAAAAACAATAGAATTTGCTGAACTAAAGAAACAGTTGTCTGAATTGAAAGTTTCTAGAGAAGGTGCGAGTATATCTGATAAATTAAACTATAAAGCCGATTTTAATGATGTTGAATATGCAATAGCTGATTTCAATGGAGATGATTTATACAATGCTTGTAAATGGATAAACGACTTCGAACATGTTTGTCTACCATTGAAAGTTGATGACAATTTTCGGATGAAATGTATTCGACGTCTTATGAAAAAGGGTAAGAAAATTTTCTACCGAATTTTTGACATTATTTTCTGCAGTATAAGTAATTGAGACTTCAAACTAGATTTAATTACGAAAAAACGACTGTGCTTGGTTATATATTACAAATGCAGGAATTTGAATAACGTGTAGAGTTTGATGAAATTCAAGTTTTTCAATTTATTATTAATGGTCTGAATGATTGCTCTGCTAACATTGCTATTTTATATCCTGATTGAACAACTAAAAATATTGGCTCAAAGATATACTCCACTACGAGCAATTGCAAATCCGATTGATTCAGCTACTCCTACGACTTCAATTAGATCTTCTGTTCCGACTTCATCGATTCTGACTTCAACTCAGGCTTCTAATAGGATAAATTGAATTTTAGATTTCACAATTTAACAGATCCAAAATGAATTGAATGTTACAATTTTTCCGGTTTTGGTCATCTTCTTGTCAAAAACCTCAAATGCAAAAGGTTCCTGTTTCCGATGAGGATATATTCAACATATTTTGAAAGACTGTCCCACATCAACTTTTCCAGGAAAAGAAAATCGAGTATGGATAGTATTGGCGATGATATCCATGATCAACAATTACATAATAATAATTTAAACATGGTAAGTATTGCTTTTCCTAATGATTCGGTCAGACAAACTTCATTTAAAAAATGTTCTCCTCTTTTCGATACTGGAATTTGCACACAAACAGCGACATGATAGAAATGACTCGCACAATATACTATATAAATTCCGTCTATGTTTACAGTTGTAACGCCCAAAACTGTGGTTATAAAATCTGTAGTTGCAGTTGCAGCTGCTGAATGTATACAGCTGGTACCTGCTGTAGTTGCTACTATTTTAGTCAGCACGTGCAATGGTGGTTTAATTCTTTTGTAAACTATTTTACTGCTATAGAAGGACTTGGGAATACATTGTTTCCCGTGCTTCATGAAATACATTAAATTAAAACAGACCAACTACAAACGGTAATCTTTATTGCTCTCATACAATAGCACTTTAATAGCCTGTAGGCCAAAAGGCCAAAAATCGTATCATAAATCTCAGGAATTGTTTGAATAATTACATAATTATAAACGTTAGAAAGTACAGTTGACGAAATGATTCCATGAGACTATAAGCAGTTTTGAAAAACAATCAGCCACCTCCCACTTGCCGAAATGGTGAGATTATTCCAGGGCCATAATCACTCTCCTCCTTTCTGCAACGGAGCTAAACGATTCATTCAGCGTCCAAGGTCAAGGCATTTTTCACGTCAAGGCCAGATTCGCCCAGGGCCCTCTTTGGGTTCTCCTCGCGGCGAGAAACTGCCGAGTAATTTGATAGTCCAAATATTCGCCGGCGGTGTATCTAGGGACGTATCAATGTCTTTATTAATGAACCGGGCCTGCTGCAGCAGGGAGGGCTGCGTTCGGAATCGCCAACTCCCGTGCACGTATATGCACCTATATTTATAATGGACCTGTACATTCACTGATGAATTCACCGTTGGGGAACCAAACCAACACTCGCAGATCGTCGGCGGGGAAATGCAACCGGGCGGGTTTGGAAATTTGAATTGGCGCTGATTGGCGCGAATTCGCACTGTTTGCTTTTGCTTCAGTCGTGACGTCGTCGTCGTATAGTCGTCGCAAAGTTTGGCTGGACCGGATGAATAGGCGCTTCCAGGAACACGTCTTCTCCCACTTCCCCTCGATTCCCTTTCCTTCCACCATTTTGTTCCTCTTGTTCTCCAACACGCGCTTTTTTAACTTCATTCCTTCTCCCTATTTCTGTCTTTCTCTCGCACTCTCACCCCTTGCGTTAGGAATTCATTTGTTTTTCGTCTCCTTCTGTTCAATTCTTTCGTCCCTACCATTTCTCTCGCTGTTTTTAATCTTCTCGATTGCTGATGCTCCACTGGTCCTCCGTGCGTTTGTTTTCCTGCTGCTGAATTTCTAATTAATTTATGATTGAATAAATTTCCAATCGTTTAGTTAGGTTTATTGCTGTGATGGCATGCGATATTACAATTTATGTGACGGTTGATTATTTTCATTTAAATTTTTATTTGAACATTACGTCAGAAATTATGTAGCTGGACTTTCCTTATACATTGTGGATGTGGAATATTTTTCACAGATCCTGTAGATCCAGAAAGTCCGGAAACTATCAATAGTAACGCCAATCTTACTTTAAAAATCTTATATATTTTATTTGAATCAGTTGAAGTTTCGTGCACCATACAGATTAAATCGCGGATGCGGAGATGTTTGGATGACTAATAATTGCACGAGGAGCAAACGATTTAGTATGAGAGGCAATATCTCAGTCAAAAGGTGTTGCAATATTAAAATCGAAAGTTTAGTTCCTCTATTCAAACGGAATAACAACGGGATACTTTACTTTTTATAGTAAACATGTGCATAGAATCGAAATAATGCAGTGCGAAATGCACGTATACCAGAAGGTAAATTTTTCAGCATTTTCTACTAGTATATTATATAACAAGGCGCAGTTACGGATCTTCAACGAGTGCGAAGTTTATCTTAAGAGCGAAACGAGATTTTTTAATATGACGGGCGTGTGGCTCAATTGAGGTTCTACTCCCGGAGTGTTAAAAAAGTATTTAAAATATGAATACTGATAAATGTCAGCAAATAACATTAAAATATTAGTATTGTTTACTTACTTTTACGATTAGGAGTGATGCAGTTCAAAATGATGCAAATCAAAATGATGCAAAAAAAATGATAATAAAAATTCATTGGTATTTATACATAACTTTCTATAATTTAGCATTGCAATTACTTTTTCAGTCACCCAGGACACAATAAAATTTGACACCCCGATGCATACTTACTATTCCTTAAATACCTATTTACCCTTTTTACAATACTTTTCAAGTTTATTTATACTTAAATGGTTTTAAAATGCTCTTGGAATTTCATGTTCTTTTTTTATGTTGATTAAGTTTCACTATTTATATCAGAGTTTCTGTATTCCTCAACAAATTTATATTAGTGTAAATTGTTATACGTATTTCGTTATTCCAATTTTTATTAAGATTAAAAATGTTTACAACCATAACAACGGAGAATAAAAGCGAATAGTAACAAAAAACAACACAGATTAAATTTTAGATCAAATGACATTTGTAATTTTATAATCATTATTTTTTATTGCTACTTTATCGTTTGGTACGTGAGATCTTATCTCGAACTTTTAAAGGTTTTAATTCCATATCGTTTTCTGGTTCTTGAAATTTTATTATACGAGATGTTATATCCCTCTATTTATCTATTCAGCTGGACGATTCCTCTTCTTCTTCCTTTAAACTTCTTTGGATGGAACTCCTCATCTGACCGGCGTCACGTACTTTTTATTACAATTCGTTCGTGAAATAAATACAGTCAATTTTCTTTGAAAAGCTAGATTTTTCTTTTGTTGGATTTTTGATGGACAATGTTCTTTATAAGTTTCCATATACATCGGCAAGATCACTGCCTCACCCTCACTGTCGTCATGGGGGAAGTGAATTTTACGGCAGGTCAATGTCCGACCCCCTTTTATGATTAAACCTCAAAGATTTTGATTCCTGAAAGTTAAAAAGAATGCGAAACACTTATCATTCAGATACTTTCAGAGCTCTGAGTTTCAATTGTTCAGCGTGTGAATTTGTATCTCGCTGTATTCTAAATTGTATCATACTATTGTAGTAGTAGTGAAGAGTAAATTATACGAATTAAGAAAAGATTGCAATTTTTTAAAGCATACAAGCAAAGAAATAACGGTATAGCCACATAATTTAAGTATTTTTCATAATAAGTATAGGTGTTTTATGTAGTGTATTGGACTATGCCTTACCAACTTGGAACATCAATTCACGCCTTTAAATTTATGATTATCATTTGCTAAACTGTCAAACTTCTTGAACTCTTTTCCTTAAGTCATTTTCAACATTTTGTTCCTTCACTTTTTCATTTAGAGTGAACGATCTCACACTTTTAGACTGGTATTGCACTCTTTCTATAGAGAGTAGCCTTCTTACTCCAATTTTGTAGTAAAAATTGCACTCCAAGAAATTGAGAGAGATTAATTTAAGAAAATGCGCAAACAACTTCCTAAGCTCTAAATTCATAAACTGTCATCATTATGTTATATGATTAAACGAATACTTTTATTTCTATTTATTCGATAACCAGAGTACAATTATTTCAGATGTACACTACAGAATACAATAGCATATAAAATATGGTAATAGTAAATAAAACATTAAACAAACATCCACCACATTATAAGGCATACCAATTTACTTAATACGGCGAATAGCAATGCCGAACGAATTGTTATTATTACTTTTTTGTAAAAATTATGCGTAAAGAGCATGTTTTTCTGCATCAAATGTCAAGTAGCATCCATGAACCTTCATCATATAAGGTGGTGAACCGCAAGATAAGCTTAGGCCTCAACATCACTACTGCTGGTGTTGCGCTTGCTTCTCACGTTAATCATGAAACTCTTTCGAAAATAATGCAGCCAAACCTCAGTAATAATCAGGAGTGGTTAACTAAACAGCAAATCAAATGCGTAGAACATGAGTCACATGGCGTCATTAAAGATTTTAAAAGCCCTTCCGTAAACTGTTCTGAGTAATCTGCCATTAACTTAATATCAACATAACCATACGATTTGATTACATTTATGATCAATTCTTTAAATGCTAAATGATACCTCAAATGTAGATAATCTGATTGTTTATAAGCGTTTTTGACACATGTTTCATTCATCTGAAGCGTAAACGCAAAATTTGTTAACGTGGGGAGTTTAATAATTATTAGCAATATAGTCAAACTTATAATAACCTCAAATGTAATAATTCAATCAATTTATTGTTGTTACTAAATACAATGATATTGTTAAAACGCAATGTTGCTTATAGTTTTAAATTGCTCAAATTTAGTGGAACCCAACCTATCCTATTTTCTGGACCTATGAGTTCAAGATTGACTCCAACAGTTTTGCAGTCAATGACGCTACAATTATACTCCTACAAGTGCTAGCAACATAGCAGCAACTCCCTAACTACTACTGTCTCTCATAAGTAAAGCTTATTGGAATATAATACGTGTTATTAAAAATAATTTTTGAAATAATTGCGAATAGTTTATTTTCTTCTTCAACAAGCAGATATTTTCAAAAGGGCATCTACACGGAAAATGTATTGGGAGATTCACTGCCCTAATGGCGAAAGCATGACCGCCAGTCACGCCATGACGCAACTTCGATGTTGACGCCTGCTTTCTGAATTTGGGAAGGCTGCGCTCCCAAATTCTGTCGGCAGCAATTTCATGCGTTAGGAATACAGCGCCCTCTGGATACATGTCGGTAGTATTCCCGCTTGTTTGTTCAGTGCATCTACTAACTGTATTATATACGCCATTTTTTAATTTTGAAAAACTAACATCACATTTACAATCAGCAACTGCCTTTTATATGTGCTGACATAATTTATTTTCTTCTCTGAGAAATTCATGCTTTAAGGCGCTGCTAAACCGACCCCGCCGATAGCGTCACTTCCTAACCTGGAATAAATATGACGTCAAAAAATACTACTGATAAGGATTTCAATATATAATATTGGCAATGAAATGTGGGATTTTATAAGTTTCGCTGTTCACCGCAGAAAGCAAATATTACTAACAAATAAATGTATATACCATTTTGTAATGGCATATATCAGCAAAATGTGTATATATAAAAATGTTATTATTTGCTAATAATAAGGATTAAGGGAGAGTCGGTAATTTTATATTGATTTTCCCAAATTATCAATGAAAACATATGATTTCTTGTAAATTACGCGGTAAATTGATCGATAACCTGGAATATTCAAATTAAATAGAAACTGGACGTACTTTCAAGTAAAACTCGGTGTTAGGGCGCTTTTACGCATTTTTTAGGAATGTACGCCAAATTTAAACGAAATCAGCTTAGAATTGGAAGAGAATTATCATCAAGAATAAAAATACATACCATATAAATGTCATTGCAATTATATTCTTTCTATTTTAATGATTAGCTATTAAAATACTATTTAAATCGAAAATCCCGAACTTCACTTCCCTTATATAAGGTTAGAGGTCTAGTGCGGTTTCATACCCACTCGCGATGTGGTCATGGTCTTTTTCTCGGTTTAGCAAGTTTCCCGCGTTTTAGTTCTGCCGTTTTTCCAGAGTTTTGGGAATGTCACGCTCCCAAACTCGGGCGAAATGACGAGCCAAAGGGGAGGGGGAGGCTCCGTAACTCTGTTAGGTGACGTTCATCTTCCAACATATTTTCCGTGTACAAAGTAAACTAAAATTCACCGTGAGCAAATTACACTTTCTTTTTTCTTCCAACCATCGTGATAATCGCCTTTTTCCTTATTCATCAATTCATATTCTTTTTTTATTACGCAATTTCTGGCGGAGAACAATCTTTTCATTCTTTGACTTTTATTTCTTTTCCCTTCGTTGGCACCTATATTTACTCTTCACTGATTTTCAATTGGCATTTCTTGCATCCGACGCTTTTACCATTTTCTTCTTGCTGCTCTTAGTGTTTTCCACGTATCCGTGTATTTTTCTGAGAACGTTGAACGAAAAACGGGTCAAAAACAGCCGAGCCCGCGTTCGGGCGCAAATGCGCGAAGCAAGCAAATCCTCAAGATTCCGATTTAAGTCCAGAGTAAACGAAGGAATTATGCTTCTCCGGGCGGAGAAAACGTATATGCGTTTATATAGATATACGTGCACGTGAGATTCGTATACAATGCATTCAACTTCGTGGGTCGTCGGCTGCTCGACAGATTCGAGGAAATTGCGCGTCGGGGGAAGAAATATTCACGCGCGTTTTCTATTATGCATGAATATATATGTGGTGACTAAACTCATTCGAGGTGCTCAATTATCTGCGTTTATAGCAATCTTCAAAAATTCGGAAAACGTTTATTTACTTAATCACGAATTGTGTATGCTATAAAGAGCAGTACTAATTACTTCGACCTAGACCTTAGGTCTGGCGAAATATTGAATTTGGTAAGTTCACGCCAAAAAATTACCCTTTAGTTTTTCATCAAATATCGACGGGCGTGAGGCTCGATAATTCCAGCCGGAAGGTTTCGCCCTAGGGCGCGAAATCGAGCTTCGCGCCCGGAGTGTTGAAAATGTAATTTATTACCCTAGTAGCACCGAAGCTGCCACAGCTAAACTTAGCAGCGTTGTCACAGCTAAATATGACACGAAATGGCTGCCCCAGGTAAATTTAGCTGTCCCAACGTTGTTACAATGTTGTCACAGGCTTCATGTGTTACTTGGGTAATATTTCGACTGACATATGGTGAACGTCAAAGTTTTGAAAATACTCATTTTCACTTTTTACACCTTTAAGGAACCCCCTCCTCCACCTCCCCTTCTTTCCTAAGAAAGTTACATAGAGAATGTTCTCATAATCGCCACTCTGTCTTCCAGTTTCTGGTTATATTACATTGGGAATGTTCTCGTAAGCGCAAATTTTCACTCAAAAAACAACATTACGAACTCATTTTATATTATAACTAAAAGCTGTTAGTAAACGAACAAGTATCAAGAAATAACAAACTCATCACAGGCTCGAAGTTTCTGAACGAGCAAAGCGAGTGATGCACCACGGCAATACTCATTCCTTGTCCAATTTGATTTCGAAATTTGTTTTACTTGCTCATATTTATTATGCCATTCTGGTTAAATAGGCAAACATCTCATCAATTCAAAGCAGAGGACAAAGGCAAACAAGCACACAATAACGCTATACAAAACCGGTTCCTTGAATAAATTAAATTTTTCGAATTTGGCATGTAATGAATTTGATGAGTGAGGAAAGTTTTGATAAAGGATTGATTTGTCGACACAAAGTCAGTAGAAAGATGCTTGCGAAATTTTAATCTAACTCACTCCTAATCGACTTACAGTGAAAATCAGCATCTTTATAAATGATATTTACAGTCAAAGGGGTAAAAAATTCAGTTTCTGTACTTTTGAGCATTTACTCAAAGCCCAAAAAATGCTGTTGTCCCATCAGTAAAAGTCAATTATTATAGGGTCTTTGCTCTAGAAACCAAATAGGACCGCCAAACTAACTAATTGGCTGGCGTTCTTAAGGTATTGAAGGGCAAAGTGGTAAAAAATTCTGTTTTGGCATTTTTGAGCATCGAATTACAGCCCAAAAAAATACTGTTGTCCCACCAGTAAAAGTCAATTTTGATAGAAATATGTACACCAAAATATTAAAATAAAACATCAAGGTCAATGGGCTAAAAAATTGTGTTTTATGACATTTTTTCTGTTTTTCTCGAAAAGTAACAAAGAGGATAACGAGTTTGGATTGAATCGAATTTCAAAAAGTTCGTTACATATAATGTTGGACATATTACAAGAAATGCCCATAAACACGATTTTTTACCCCTTGGGCCTTCAGTTTGGTCAAAAAATATATCCACATCAATAGTTAGGCATATATTTGGATTCTGTGGGCAAAATTCTTTTGGAATTAATCTCTTTCTGGTGGGTTAACAGTAATTTTTTGGACTGTGTATAGATGCCCGAAATGCCTGATTTTTTCCCCGTTTGACTTTCGAACGAAAAACTAGAGCCAATTGGATATTTTGGAAGTCATATTTGGATTCTGGAGCAAAAATCCTATCAGAATCGATCCTTAGTTATAGACAACCTGAATTCTCACATTTTTGATGGGCTGCGTATTCAATGAAAATCACGAGATCAAACTTTCTTAAAGGCGTTTCCAATTAAAGGCAGTTCTCGATGATAGGAATTAGGATAATTCTTCAATATAATTCTCCAAATTTATTGTTAACTAATAAGTAACCAAATTAATGTGTCATTTGCTAGTGTGTTGACACTTTGAACTAATAGAACGTTTTTATTAAGTTTAAGGAGCTAATTTTCCCAGGGTTTTATTTCTTTTTTTTTTTAATCGGGTGCGTCTCATATAATCAATATCTTCATCATGTTGTTTATTTAAGCGTATTTGAATCGCCTATTATGTTTATATGCTGTGTCATCATATCATTGATGATTTCAAAAAGTAACAAGTGATATTATCAACATTTAAAGGGATTCTAAACTGGAAGTTTCACCGAAATGTTTCAATGAAATTTATTTCCGGCTGTTCGCGGTCATTTCTGAATCGATTTTTCGAAAACTGTTAGTAATTATGTATTTAGATTTACATACTAGGTACCGTCACTACTCAGCTCAAAATGTTGTTGCCGAAATAGAGAAATTTAAGATAATATACGCAAAAGCCTTTTTAAACTAACGCAGAAGACTGATAGAAATAAATTTCCATATTTCTGGATGTTTTGTTTTCGGTTTTTACTATGCCAACAACACGCTAAGACGGGTAGAAGAAGTGTAACAAACTACTTACTAACCTCCTGCTTTGTTGGTAACGACAGGATTTAAAAAAGTTTAATTTGCCAATCTACTGTTGTCTACTTTTATTTAAAAAACCTGTAAGGGGATTCTAAAGTCATTAGCTTATAGGTCATGTATATGCCAAATATGTGTTAATATATAATTATTTTCAGCGTAGTAACAAAATAAAGTGACCCTTTTCATCGCTGCAGCAGTGAATTTGACAATATAATTTTAGGAGAAAAAACATAAAAAGATGAAAAGGACGAAAAAAGGAACCATTTTGTAATAATATACCTTTAATTATGAATCGTTAAAAAATCGTAATTATTAAATTCAATTATATTATCAAAATGTTTATTCTTTACAAAATTTAAATTTTGTTGCAATAAGTTAAGAGAATCCTGTATTTTAAATTGCTGGAAACAAAATTCCCTCCCAATATTAGCGTCCGAGTCCCTCTCATTATTAGCCTTCCCCCTCGATAGATATGCATTACGCATCCAGTCGACGCATGCGCGTTCTCTTATATATGTGGTCTGGTAGAAAAATTGTGTCCTCTCGTTCCGCTAATTTTAGGGAGGGGGTGAAGGTTAAAAAGGAATGACAAAACAATGCACGCTATTATTGGGAAGGAGTACTATTATAAAGATGTTCACTATCGCGAATTAAAAAAAAATATTTTTATTGAAGTGTTTTGCAGTCTGTGGTGCAGTCCTAAATTGGCAACTTGACTCTTATTAGAATGAACATCAGCATTTAAACCAGTGAAATATTTTTTACTGCAGATCCTTTAGCAACTAGAATTGCTGAACTGCTCTTCTGAACACGAACGCGCAATAACTATTTTTATTGTAAATTTGGCAGTTAGTAAAATTACGCATGTCAGAAATATTCGCCAGAATTCGTTAACGCATGAGCCCCGGTTTAAGAACGTGGCCGGAATAATAATAATAACAACTAATAACGTAAACAGATGCAAGTAATGATAGATTATGCAAGCTACCTTAGAAATTAAATAATAGATAATGGCGTATATAATGCATGCATATGGACCAAGATGAAATACAATCTCCTAGATCCTTTCGTGCTCTCCTTCGTATTTCACGTGGAAGTTAGTAGTTTCGCCATCAGGATCTTGACGTGAATGATGTGACAGGTATTGTTCGACACATATTCGCTCCTGTGTTTGGAGGTTTTCCTGCGTTCTGTTCTTCTTTTCAATTCTGAACATACGATTTTTTATGCATTTTATGGGTATGTGATTTACTTTAACATAAATAATTATCGTCAGCTAGACAATAAAGAATTGGCGAATGTTCATAAATCAATTCAGTAATAAAGCTTTTAGCCGAATCGCAGTTAGCCAGTGGGAGTACTTTACAATTTTACTCGCAATAACAAGAAAACAATATCCATGATTTAAAATTTTTCAATCTATATAACAACGTTGTTTGCATTGTATTTACGCCATTTCGAATGTCTAAAACTTGCAGAAGATAGAGACTAATTAAAATTGATGTAAAAACATGATGTAAAAATAGTAATATTCTATCTTTTTTTATTTCTATTGCATTTACAGATAATATGAACGGAGAGAAAGAAATAGTAGGTTTTACTATCTGGCACAACTACGTTTTTTATTTGGTTTTACTTATTTTAAACGGTAGGGTTGTGTACCTATTTGGTCGATGTCACTATATAGATAGTAAAATTAACTAAAAACGATGTCTAAGTCAGTATCTTACTAACTACTTAGTAGCTTCAACATTTCATTTTTTTCGTATACTACTTAATGTATCTTATTTAATATATTTTTCTTATATTGGTTACATAGATGCTACGTTTGTAGTATACTCTAGTAATGAAGTCTTCATTCTACATAAATAGATGGATACTATTTATTATTGTCCTGATACCTATTAACAATCACACAAAGATAAATTACGTATACATTACAATCGTGTTAGTGATGGAGATTACATAAAATTATAATGTAAATCGTAATAATATAGAAACATAAGTACTTGCTAGTAGGAAACTCAAAATAAGCTAACGTTTTTAATCAACTAATTGGTTCCACTATCTCAATATATATGCTTTACTTAACGCAGTAAAGTTGCAAACAAAATAAAAATATGTCACATTAAAAAATATGTACACTATAAGACATAAAAATGGATTTAAAAGTAAATTAAGATCTGATGTTACTAAACATGAACTATTATAATAAAATATAAATATAAAGTTAGTCTCCGCTTTTAGCTTAGAGACAATTATATTTTCTTTGTATTTTATGTAAAATTATATTCTAAAAAGGGGTTTAAACAATGCTTAAAAATAGTTGAAGAAATGGAAATTACTCTGTTTCTTTTTACGAAAGTGTAATTATAAAAAAGATAACGTATTCTTACATTTTACAAAAAAGGTTTGGTTAGGGTATCGAAAATTATGCATTTTTTAAAGTGTTTCTTAGTTCTTCAGGCAAATTTTACTATTACCAAATTTGCTCATATTTCGTTATTTTTCGTAATAAAACATTATTCCATCTACCTTCTGTAATATTTTGGAACATTAAACATTATGAAAATAAATAACTGAATTTAGATCTATTTATAATCTTGTTATTTAAAAACAACAATATATTCTTCTTTATTTGGTATTAAAACGTTTCTGTTATTACCGTGAGATAAAATTTTTAGAAAGAATTTCCTTGAAACTTCTCATTCTGACATAGATGACACCAGTTTTTGAAAAAACTAGTTATTAGAAATCTCCACGGTATTAGCTCAGGCTATAAAACTAGTTTTACTGTCGCCTCACCAAAGAATTACCTTATCCACGTATTACATCTAAACTTTATTACTTATTTGAATGAACACGATAAACCGAATGCCGCCGTTTCTAGAGAATATTAAAATCACAGTTAAAATAAAATTAATATAATATACATTATTTAAATTCGAAAATCCATATATAACTCTAAAATTAATTTTTTTCTCTTAGGATTAGGTTCCAAAGCGATGCAGAATTAAAAAATTTGATTGTAACAAATGATTGTACAATTTGGTGGCATTGAACTACTGTCCTAGATAAGCTTATATTTACATAGAACATTAATAGAGTTCCCAAGGGATTCGGAATAGAAAAAGTAGTCAGTTCTTGAGGTATTGATGACATTTCAGAAATGTCAGTTTTTTTATTCATAGATTCACTTTCTCATTACCAAATTATCAAAGAATTCACGTTCACCGACAGGTTCCGTGTTGCCTTGAGTCAACTCAAATTTTCAAATTTGCATACGACACATTAGCAGCGTACGTACTCGTGTGAAATTAATTTACAGGAAGCTATTCAAATTCTTCGTAGAAATTTCGTACTTGTCAATGACGACATGAATAATATTTCTGTTGAAGATATTTAAAGAAAAATATTGTAATATAAGAATACACGATTTAATTCTTTTTAATAAAAACTGTTTCATTTACCTGTATTATTTTTATATTTAATATTTTTCATGTGTGTATATAAATACGATGTTTACAGAGTAGATGGTATTGCGACGAAAATAGAAATCCTGAAATTCTAGTTATTTTTTGTGTTTATTTCAATAAAATTTCCTTATTTATAAAGTGTGTTTTTTTTATTGTATTTGATTCATGCCGTTATGGAATAAAAATAGATGCTCATTTGAACGACGCTCGTTTTAATTTAATGTTCAATACTAAAACTGGGACTCGTGTCATATTAATGTATAATAAAGAATATATATCAAAATTGTGTTCTATAATAAACTCATCGTGGGTATTAAAATTTAGAAATATAAGAGTTATCAGTTCAGAGTAAGGTAGGTTATACGCGATGCAAAAATATTCGATTTCATTAAAAATGTTGTGACATAGCCATTTTTATATCTCCAGAATGATGTATTGCGACAATTAAGAAAGGTTGTCTCTTCTTTTGAATGCAAACTACAAAAATCGGACAAAAACAGATATCTCTTTCCACGCGGAAACTGATATTAAAGAAGTAGACTGAAGTTTACGAATCTATAATATTCAGGTTGACCCATATTTAGAAAGAAAGAAAGAAACACGATTGTAGCAAAAAATTGAAATATTATAGTAAGTGGAGATACTATTAATATTGAGATATTCCGTTATTACCTGCGAAGATAATGTATCATTTGCGATATTAAATTTCAGTTAAATTACTAGTTGCAAAAAAGACGTTCATTTCTCATCGTCTCGTGTTCATTTTTTAGAATAATAGTTAATGATATGCAGGATCAAAGAAGTCGCAAAATCTAGCTTCAAAAAATGGTCACGTTAATTATATTTAGTTTAGTTTTTTGCAGCATTTCGTCAATCATTTAATCACTTAATATTCTATATATTTAGTTTTAAATACTTTGTTCCAAACATAAAATAAATGTAAAAATACGACTTGAAGTATAATGTTGGAAATAGTCTTAAAGTATAACTCCAATTGCCGTTAACGGTATATTTTAATCTCGTTTTGTAATTACTATATCCTCCAGTTTCAAATATTAGTGAGAAGTTTTAATTACATTTAATGAATATTTAACAATATAATTTAAAATATAATCACACTAAATAGTATTTATAGGAGAAGGTCTTCTAGTAGCGATTTGTACTATACCGACCTGGCTGTTTTACCCATAGATAGCGTTACTGTCAGAATGGATGGTATTGGGACTGGAACGCTGCCATAATGTTGATAATTTGATCATATGTTTCGTCTACATATTTTGTATACACCTCTCAATGAATTCTTAGATTTTCACGCCGCATTATATTTTGAAAACACTCGAATACATTTCCGTTCTTTTCTGAAAAGTCAAAAGGTACTTTTTTCTATTACTTATAAGCTTGTTTTAATGCTCATAATAAAAATTATATCACTTAGGTTGTTTTCAATGAAGAATTACCCGTCATGTAAAAAATGTCGGAATGATACGAAACTGAGTCCCTAATAGTAGTAAAAAAAATTATTTTAAGAAAAAAAGTGTTGTTAATAATGACCATTACCATCTTAAAAAAACTGTAATTTTTCTAAGAAAATTTGTAATATATCCAATTGGGTAGCCAGGTTTCTGACAATATACGAAAATAGTTCGAAAAATTAAAATGATATTTGAAAAGTGGACCATAATTGCGTGCAAAAATTACTAGTATCTTATATATTTTTATCATTTTTTTACTTTATTCTGATAAAATCCCTTTTTTTTATCTCTATTATTTAATTTATGCACAAATGCACATCTGGTCAATATATATATTTGTCATATCCTAAAGTCGTGTAGTAGAATTGAAGCTACATCTTCTGTATATAACATGACATACGAAGTGTAATAATTATACATATGATGTCGTTTTTTAGTGATAAAGTTTCGAATTCTAATTGAAATTTTACGCTACGGCGGCATTAAAAATTTACTCGTTGGAATTATTAGAAAGAACAGAATAATAATATCACATATAATAAATAACAAATTTTAGAGGTTGTTTTATAAACTAGTATCAGACTTATTCAAATTTAGACTTAAACCCTCGAGTGTGAGGGTACGTCTATAGACGTACATTCTAAAGTGGACTTCCAGTGTGAGGTACCTCTATAAACGTATATTCTAAAAAAGCACAAAAAATAAGTAGATTGACATCACACATACATTCTTCTTAATATGACTTGCGCAAATTACGTTCTCTGAATAGGGAGGTCTTGTTTCTATTTCGGGCAGTGTTGCTCTTATCTTGCACATCTAGTGTTAAAAATATAAAACAACGTAATATATGATCATTTATTACATTATCTGTAAATGGGAATATATTATCGTAACTCAGGACATGAAATGTCAAATAAACTTATTTTTGAAACAATTTCAACACGTAACAAGTTTCAACAGAATCCAAGGATTTCAAAAAAATATGTTTGCCATATTCTTAACATTTCTGTTTAGAAGGGGTTAATAGTCAAATCATCCTGTCATTAAATTTTCTGCATCCTATTCGATTATGGATTATCGATTGATTCTTGAATACTGAAATATCAGGAGTCGAACGAGATCGGGAACTCATAGTATAACGATTGTGTTTGTATTATAACATAAAAAATTAGTTACATAAATATTAGGTCAACAATGGTACGTTCTTATTTGCAAGATGGTGGCCAATTTGAAACAAAGAAGAAATATAAGTTTGATAAAATAAGCATATGTTCCTCGTATATGGACACAAATTATCACCATTTGTACTTTGAGGTTAGGATATGTATATAAATAATGCACTGCGTCTTTTTTAGTGAAAATTACTTTTAAGTAATTCGAATATGCAGCATCCCATTAGGTTATTATTTTAACGTGTTAGCCAAACTAAGGACTGGCATTAAAGAAATTTTCTAATTAAGATATTTTTATTACCGCGCAAGGTTTTATATTCTTAAAAGTTGACACGATGACAACATTAAATTAAGAAGAAGACATTTGTTTGGTTTAAATTTGGTAATTTCTATTTTATTCGTTACTTTGAAATAAAGAAGTCCTTTACAGACATTTTTTAGGTTATACTTATGTAATTTTATACTTATCTACCCTAGTTGAAAGTCTATTTCCTGTGCAGGATAATCTTATCGTCGAAAAGTGATGAATTTTTGTTGATTATTGCATCCTTACCTTAGCATGATCGAAATGGCCGCACTTGCTGCTTTGGAATTATCACAAGATTTTCTGAAAAGGAACGCTGAACTATAATTATTCTTATAAAGTTTCAATATAAACTAAATTAGCATATCCATTATTTTAAGTTAAAAATGGAAATTTTTTTTAATAAAAAAATGCATCTATATATTAAATAGACACACTCTTTAATCAGATACAAATATTCCTAGCCCTGAATTAGCCCTGTTTCTAAGTGATTCCGACATATGTCTTTAACATACAGAAATTAACGCATGATAAACACAAACATCAAAAGAGGTTTATTTGCAGACGGAAAAAATATTGCCTGTGAAAGTTATTGAATCATTCCGAAATCGACGATATCAGAAAAAGTTGACATTAATACCCATACAACACAAGTTCATCCTCGGCGTATCCCCAGGATGTCCTCACAAAGATGAGCTCCGTACTCTAGTAGCCCCGAAGGATGTCCAAATATCGTTTTTGTCATCCTCAGAACATCTCGGTGTAATATTCTCAGGAGCATGACGACGTCCTTAGGACGTCATGAGTACCTCGATATCAGGATAAAGTTACGGTTATCAAAGCGTCTTTCAACCGTACCAGGATATCCTGTGGAACTTCGCAGGACGTCCAAATATCCTCCTCTTTATGCCAGTACATCCTCGGAACATTTCGATTGGAATGTAAAAACTTTTATTTTGCATTTGCAATTTCTCTAATATTTAGAGGCGCGCACACTAATACACTTCTTTTTCTTCGTAAATTTACAATGTTTCGACGTTCGTATTATTAAATAATAAAGAGAAAAATTTGGATCCCTGAATCTGAATCTGGTGTCAGTTCTATTGCATCACGTCAGGTTTTTCGGCAAATACATATTATCTAGTCTGAATCTCTATGCACTTGGTACTAAAAGCATACCTAACAATAAGTGCACCTACACCCACGCAATGCATCTTACCCCATTAGGCAAATTTAATTCATAAGATAAATTGCTTAAATATTTTGGGTCCACTCATTTACCATGCCTATATTTCCCTACTACATCTATCACAATAAAAAGCCTCTGCGAATTAACATTCAACCAATCGAACAGCGATATCCAGAATCTAAAAAGAAAGTGCAGTTTATCCTCGAATTCATTTGTATCAGTATTTTTCAATCTCTTGCAACCGCTAATTAGCCAGGGATAAATGTGAAATTTCTGTAACCACGAAATTCCGTCAAATCAGAGAAGCTTAATTATGTACTAGTCGACATCGAATTCTTGAGGACGCTCACAGCAGTCGCCTTAAACGCAAAGCGGATTGCGTTTAAGAACGCGCTAACCGCGTGTATTCATCTTAATTTTACATAAATAAAGATCGATGCCATGGCTGAAAAGTAGTCACTAATAAATTTCCCATAATCAGATCGCGGCTGATTTAGAGTGTTATCGAGAGGAGGCAAGCCGGCAGGAGTCTGCCGCAGAGAATAGCAGGTGGAGATGGCGTTTCGATCCTTAGGAGCCTTGGCCCCCCGAGCTCCGGCTTAATCGCGCCTAAACTATCGGCCAAATTAATTAACGGTAGACGCGAGTAGACCCTTCATTAAATCGCCTTCGAATCGACGATCTTCTGATGAATATTCCTACTCATCCCCCAATTGCCTCAACCCTTCTTCTTCCAGGTTGCGATTTACGCGACAAAATTCTTGCCTGAATGCTATAGCCTAATCGAGATTTTCACAGTTTTCTCGATAATTGCGATGATTAAATCGTAAAGTTTCAGAAATTATTATACCTACTTAAAGTTAGTAATGTTATTAGTATTTTCCCCGTATCTTATTAACTATATTTGGCGTGATTAACTTGTAACTATTATGTTAGAACAAAATATACGATAGAGAGTGGAATTATGTAGTTTAGCTCATCTGTTGCTGATGGGCTGGTGATAAAAACTTCCCTTCTTAAGATACGATAAATGAGTCATATGTCATAGATCGAGATCGTTTATCATTAAATAAATGAACACCAGATTCAAGATTGATTTTGACCACCCTGACATATGGTTTTGAATAATCACGGCGTACGAAACTCCAAGGTCAAGATCAGTAAACAATCCCCTAAAGGTGTCCCCAATCCCCCGAAGGTTTCTGTCAGAGTTGGCTCTGCATATATAGATTGGCACATCGGAGTATCGAATCAGTTTAAGTTGAAATTGTCTAATAATTTTTTTCATTAAACATCCTAATTTCCATTTATTATTTATAACAAACATCAACATAAATCAACATGCTTCAACTCCTTTGCAATGGGACATTCGTTGAAGAGAACATTAATTATCCAACTTTGTGTACTAATTGACATCACCCAAATTTGAAAATTTATCACCACGCGGGAGAAGAGTAATGTCCGTTGTACGAGTTCGAAAATAATAAAATTTCGCATTTACCCTGCCAGGAGGATCTTTTGTCAGACTGGCCGTCTGGCTTTCGTTTCCCGCAGTTCGGAAAGCTAAAATTTCATCGTTCTGCACGAAAATCGGCGCCTGCGACGCGGGTGGTTTTTGGCACTGCTTTTTCCGAGTCTGTCCCATTGTTGACGATTTCGAACGGCGTTCGCCATTGTCACGGGGACGAAACTCTCTCTGTAAGATGCGAAGAAAAAGCGAGATGCATCGCTACGCCCAGTGCGCACTGATCCCAAACTATCCCTAGGCGAGATCGGTTCTTTTTGATCTCCCGCACAATGCGTGCGCAGAAGAAGCGAGAGTAGACGAGGGCGGCAAAATTTCTGATCATAATCTATCGCTTGGACAAAGAGCGCGACTCAGATAAGCGTAGGTTGAGGTAATTTCTAACCTTGGACGTACAATAAATAATGTTTACACAAATGCGATGAAGAGTTCGAGTTGCCGATAACTGCGATTCACTCAACAAAAGTAATCTCGTACGGAAATACAGCTTTGTATTCTATACGGGAGTATTCTGGCGATAGAAGCATTGTATGCACAGTGATTGGTGTTGATAAGCCTCAGGCTTAATCGTAGGTGAAGAATAGCATCCAGGTTATGCAGGATATTGATAGTTCTTAATAGTTCTATTATGTTAATTTAAGACTGGAGAAGAATTGTATGTGATTAAGTCAGTGCAAACGTTGTTTCAGGCTACATCTTCACGACTACATCCTAACATAATTGTAGTATTTAATATAAATTATGATGTCTGTATGTGTCAAAGAATTAGCATGATGCATTTCCCTGTTGGGACAGCTTTGTGCTAGTGCAGCAACTAATATCTCTGTGTGTAAAACCTAAATGGGCTTTGAATGGAGCATAGAAAACTATCTAGGGAATGAAGAATTGGAATGAATGATGATTAATTGTTCTCATTCTCATACACTCCCAAATCTTTTGTAAATAAAATATCAATTTCTGTAACACCCAATTCTTGGTGGAGTACATAGTTCTTCATAATAATCGTCAATGAAAACTTCGATTTTACTTTAAAATACAACTTTCAGGCAGTTTTTGAATACGAAAGTCTGTGTCAAGCCAGCATCAACTGTTGTTATATACCTATTGCTAATAACATTAATGATAGAAGTCATTGAAGATAAATTGAATAGAAAAATATTTATTATCGCAATCCACTAATATCCTGGTATTATCCATTGCATATTACAAAACGCAATGAAACAAATTGAATGATCATTTCCTTTTTGAACATTTCGAAAATTATTGCCGACTCTTCAAATATGCTAACAGTGATTTTGGTCAGGCTCTGATGAGATTATCTGAATATACATTACAGTAAATCTTCAGCACACTTCTTTCTTAGACTGCCGGTCTGGTTGTTATTGCTTGAATATTCAGGAAGGCTGAAATGATTTTTGCTAAGCCTGATTAATATAGCAGAACTATGATAAACATTTGATGTTCTTGAATATATTAAACTCTGTTAACAGGCGACATACGGTAGAATTTCTTCAATCCATACGAAATCAAAATTCTGTAGCGTACCTAATTTCGACATTTCATTGGTGATTAAGTTTGACGGTTTAAAACTGAGAGGGTAAGAAATTAACCTGACTAATTTGGATCAGTGCTTGTAGTAGTGGCCATCGATCATTGAGAACCAGTGGCTATTCACTGAATCTAAATGATTCAAATTAGAACGTCAAAAATAATTATGAGTATTCAAGCTTACAAATTCTGAATCACTTTCAAGATGAACCAGTTTGAAGTACCAATGGTACTTTTTTCATTTTATCATCTTTCTCGTCACAGTATATTTCGGAGATTGGAGACTTCAAATGTTATTTGTTAAATTTCAGTATATCATTAGAAGGTAACACCTGTGATATTGACAACACCAAAAATGTACTGCAAACCTCGTCGCTTGAAATGTTGAAATACAAATATGAATTTTTTCCACAATGTGAATTTTCCAAAAACTATTCTGATTACAAAAATTCAATTATTGGTATGGAAATTACACTGAAAGTGGTTGAAGATATAAGTTTCCCGGAAGGGAGTTTGGTTGAGTGCTAATAATGTATACAATTCACTGAGTGAAAATGTTAAACAGATGAATGATACTTATAATATACGAAATTTATCAAAACGAACTAATGGAATTGATACGATTGCATTTATTTGATTTGTTTCCTTTCTTTTTAGTAACTGATATCAGGATTAAGATATAAAAAATTATGGTCACATAAATTACAGATTTGAGCGCCACCTGGAGCCCAAGGGAAATGTTGATTTATGTAATGTAGACTTTTCATCTGATCATATTATAACAATCCATACCACAACGAATAATTATACTAAATTGCATAACAAATATTTCATATGGAAAATTAATCACATAAGAAACTCATCACTCACGATGAATATATCTTTTGTTTGATGCAAGAAATTGGTTATCAAATATTATTTAACATTACTTAAAATTACTACCATTTAGCAACCAAACTTAGACTATATTCTGGCGAATATAGATTAATAAGTTCTAGTCTAATTAATGAGTAAGTAATGCACCTATTGCATAGTCTAAAAATAATATATTATGTAACAAGGGCGCAATTACTGATCTTCAATAAGTGTAAAGTTTGTTGTACTTGCGAAGCGAGGGAACCGATATTTCGCCCGTGTTCCATATGATATTTTTTAATACGTCGGACGTGGGGCTAGATGATTTGCAAGCGAATATTTCACTGCAGGGCGCAAAATTCAGTTCTACTCCCGGAGCGTTAAAAATGTTAATAATGGAGTCATTAATAATAAAGTCCAAAAATGTGTTGGAGGTAACTGTAAATTTAATGGATCTTATGGATTTCTGACTCATGTAAAAAAATCCGATGTCTCGCCTGATCCAACACTTAAGGCTTCAATATATCGGACCAGAATTTAAATAAAGGGACGTTTTTAGCAACTTGACGTTAGACAATTATAACAATTTGACATGTTGAGTCAATGGAAGAACGGCTGAAAATCTCCATGACCTGATTCTGGTAGATTGTTCAGAGATTCACGGAGATACTCCAAGACCTGATCCATTACCTCTAGTTCTTGTTACGTCCCAAATTTCTTCGCGTAGCTCTCCGTAATCAGTGAGAACATCAAGAAAAATATATGAAATCAGATTGCAACAAATCTGCGAAACTCTATCGTAAACACGTTCGATTAAACTCTTCGATTACCTCCTAGAAAAATTTTCAAAAAACTGAGTGTCCAAGATCAAACATCTGACTATACCAAACCCAACCTTTTAAACTTCTTACGCACTGGAGAGTTCAAATGGGAAAGAGTCCAACAAAAACGTAATGAAAGGGTTGCGAATTCCTGAAATAAAATAACAACAAAATCACATCCACTGTCAATAAATTTTCTATTAGGATTGTGAATTCTTGCATCATTACAAAATATTTGTTTTTCAGCTGGACCTGTTTGTATAGGTGCGCGGTCCCAAGGTCTTTGGGCGTCATTCTTTCATTCTTTCTTCCTCTACGAACTTTTATCTTCGTTCGACCGGACGCACTAACCCGCTCGAAAACATTCGCCCCAAAACAACACGTGTTTCAATCCACTGTATGCACTGCACGGCGTTGCCATCTACTCGTTTTGGAGCACCCGGGTCCTGGGCTTTTCGGAGTTTTGGTGGATGCACGTGGTAGTCCGCGAAACCTCAAGAATCCAAGAAACCGCGAGAACAATCGTACCGATAGCATTCCTCCCTGATGCAAAATTCAATGCACTTTTACTTTTATTTGCACTCCACGCGTTCTCGACGTGATTTTCGGAGGACCTTTTGCTACGTACACGAGTGCATGGTGACGTTAAGTGCGAAGAATCGATTGTTCTTTTTATTCTCTTCATTCCCGAACGAGTCTGATTAAGGAAACATAGGTCCATGAAGAAATTTTTTTAACTCTTGTTTAAATTTAATTAAAATTTCTAGAACTGATTGTAACATCGATTGAATCATTATGAGAATTGATTATTTATACAAAATAAATTATACTTATTTTGATAGATAATCAAATAGCAACGCATTTAGATGTCCAATTTATGTATCAGGTACTTTTTTCAGTTTTCTTAAGAAGTCACGATTGATTTAATGGTGGTGTTCATAACGATTCGTATCGTTACATTTCAATAACCAATCTCCGAGTTTCTAAATAAGATTATGATACGAGTACTGCCCATTCATAAGATATATTATATTTTTTTCACATAAGAAGTTTCGATGAATCACATAGAATTTCAATAGTGTGAATAAATGGTTTATAAAATTTTGATAATAGAATAAAAGCTCATTTTAATCATGGTTTCATATAAATGCAACAATTGCATTGATCAATTTTACAACCCAGGTTACCCATACCGAGTCAGATCGCTGCATTTTTAAACACATAATATTAAGATTACAAGTACCCGGATATATCCTCACGTGAGGGTTCTTATGGCGATTTAACATGGGCATGCGTGCTCTATGAACCTGCAGTGAGAGAACGTTGAGATCATGCTGCGAGCATTTTGTTATCTGAGTATTACATAAAATATACATTAAGTAGTAACTAACGAAATAAGTAACTTTGCAAAAAAATAATCTCAAATTTGTCGGTACTAAAATTTCGTATTCTATTATTTCAGATTGAAAAAAGTATTCTGTAGCATATTGCTACGAAATTGATGTAAATAGTTGAGATTCAACAAGACTAATTAAAAAATTAATATTTACAAAAGTACGTACAATTTCATCAATTGCATTTCTCGTATAATTTTTTAAGATGGCAGAAATGTTATTTATGACAAGGATTTTAAATGTACGAAGATGATTTATTACAATTCTTGCTTGAAACACCAACAAGATTCATTATTTAAACGATATTTGAAATATTCTGTGACATGGAAATTGTAGCTTTGAAAATAACAAATTATTTAAGATTAAGACCGTGTCCCTAGAACTTATAAATTTAACATGTATGCTCATCATTATGCTTCCATTCAACTTAAAAAAAGTTTGTGAATGGATAAATTATCAAAATAAATAGCGTTTCATATAGCTCATGAGTACATCATTCATAAAAGTATTTAAATTACATTTTCATTTCCTGTACTTATGGCTTAATTTTTCGGTTAGTTGGAAACTGCATAAATAACAAAATTTTAAATGTTTTTAATATTTGCAAGTAAATTGAGACTAAAATGAAGTAAAATACTATTAGGACAATAGTATATGTCTGGTACAAAAGGGAAAAAATGCAAGCCTTATGACAAACTATTTAAAAAATCGACAATTCATTATTAAGAAGCTGCAATTCGTTTAATATATTCAAAATAATTATACAAAACTTCCATTGTTCCGGGAATGAAATGAAGTGATTTGAACGACTTAGAGACTTATTCATATTTTACACTTCTAGATGCGGTGTACATTTAAGTTTCCAAAAATTTAATGAATCATTATTAATTAATATAATTATGTAAGGGAAATTTGTGAAATTCGTCAAACTATCAAATCTGTTAATAGTGTTCCTTTAAAATATTTTATATTATAAATGCATGATCCCCAAAAGGTAACTCATCTTTAAGGAAACCGACAATATTTTAATTTTTAAAGAGTAAATACACTCCTTAGATCAATCATTATTTTAATAATAATATATTTATTAGAAATTATAAAATTTATATTAAATATTGAATAACTATAGAGATATTTCTAGCCATTCCAATTACTGTTATTACAGCGTTACGTAAATTATGTCCAAATTCTAGCATATACGTCGCGACCTTGAAGTTGAAAGTGGCTTTGAACTTAGCGTACGTTCTTAGAATTTTCTAGGTCACCACTGTAATCTTATTCTTTAAGGCTGTAACGTGCTGGCTGTAACATCGCATTTTAAAAAATGACAAATTTTACAATTTTACATTGCAAATTGTTTCTATTTGTTTAGCAAATTTTCATGGTGCAATATAAAATGTTTTTTTAAGTATCTTTGAAATAATCAGTGTAATTCTATTAGTGGAATTATATTATGCAATTGTAGATTCAGTATGTTAGAAATATATCTGATGCTCTTAATTTAGATATTTGAGAAATAAATAATGAATCAGTGTAGTCTAAATAACAATATGGTATTAATTGTTATTTTAACTGATATACCTTTATTAAGTGGAAATGTAAAACAAATGTAACTGTAATAATCATATTTAGTTTACAACCTACTTTTTTTGCGGTAAAAACTTATCACGAATTAACAAACCAATAACGAAATATTTAAGAAATTTGTAGAATTGCAGACATTTGTGAAATAATACGAGTATATTTTTGATATGTAATTTCTATCAAACGATAAAAATATTTGCTTTATAAATATTTGTTTCAGGTAGATTAGTAAACAGATAGAAGATGATTAGAGAACTTTTGTTGAAAATGTAAATTTTGAAAAGCAAATGATGTCAATTTAAAAAAAAATCTTTCGTATAAAATATGAGAAATTTGTTGGTTTTCTATACTATACGAGTATCTTTTAACGACATGAAAATAAAAACCGCCTTCTTTTTAGGTTTATGTATATAACAATATTAAATACTTATTTTCTTAACTATGCAGGGTGTGAAAAAAGTTTAAATAATAAGTTTTCATGGGTGAGAAACTATTCATATATATAATCAAGAAACTTTAGTTGTTTATACAAAATACAAAGACGGAATTTCTTTAATAAATAACGAAATATTTAAACTTATAACGAATAAATAAACCGATCCCACATTCGTTACTCAAGTGTCGGACTGAACTAGATTAACTCATTAACGCCGAGAATTTTGTTTGGACATTTATTCACTTCACTTTTAATCAAGTATTGCGTGTCAAAAGTGAAATTGAACAAAATTGAAAAGGTAACGTGTTACTATTTCGAGGTCGCTCTTCAAGATTCTGAGGTCAAAATTCAGCTTCAGCCATTACGAATTCCAATATTGCGCCAAATTTATAAGAAAATTTAATTTTAATTAATTTTTTGGCAGCTATCAGTATATTGTGATTACATTCGTACTGCAAAGAAAAGTGGAGAAATAATTCTAATTTCTGTGATGAATTCTAAGCATTTCTTGTTCTTTTCGATTTTTCCGAATGTTAATTATTTGCGGGAAAAATCCTAAACTATAACATTTGAAATTCCTTTCCTCAAAAATTATAAACTTTGGAAGAAATTGCAAAAAAAAACAAAAAATGATTAACATTTTTTATAGAATGTTTCATCATTTTCACAGAATTTTTCGTAAATATCGGCAATTAAAAAAAAATAATTTAAAATAAAAAGTTTTCAAATTACCGTTTACAAAATGTCGAAAAATGTAATTATATTCCTTGATGAAAGCTTTCAATATTGCGCTCTTGGCATTTATTTGTAATAAGCTTATTTGTTTTTTAGTTAGATCGTAAAATACAGTGGACCAGAAATGCTTTAGATAAGTCTAAAAATGCAAATCTTTTCTTCACTTTTCATTACAGTTTGAAAAGAATCCCAGTATTCGGATAGTCACGAAAAAATTGATAAGTAGTTCATGATTTATTGACAATTTTTTTCAAAATTAGGTCCCATATTGAAATTGCTGACGTCTGAAATCCAATTTTGACATCAGAATCTCGAAGAGGGACCTTAAAAATAGTAGGATCAGTAATTTTCAATTTTGTTCAACTTTTCAAACGATCATTTTGCACTTCAGTAATTATTGTAAAATGAAGCAAGACACATCATGTATTGTCATTAAAATAAAAAATAGACAATCTGGTATACTAATAAATTCTTATTTTAAACTTATTTTAATAATCGGTGTTATACTTTAGCAGCCACAAATACTAGATAATTATGAAGGTAAGTTTTTTATATTAGGAATCGTGGAATTATAAAGTGTCTTTTCCATTTTCTCCTGAACATTTAATTGATACATATTAAATCACATGGACGCGTTAGAAATAGTTTTCTAATATAAGCGTATTGCTTTCACGTGATTTCTCTAGCACTGAACGAAGTAAAGTAATATTAAGAGGATTTAATCTTTGAAGAAAAATATCTATAGAATATAAAATTTCATATCAGTCATGGCCATAGTCTTCGAATACATAAATATTTGTGAATTGAATAAGACCTGTCAAATTTTGACATAATGTCTATTAGGATTTTATTTATAAGCAATTATAAAATGGCCGTATACTCATAACACTGCTTAAAAATGATCTTACTAAATCCAATTTAATATCAATAAAACATGTTTATCTTGATTTATTTTTCTCAAACGAATAATAATGTAGTTTAGTAATTTATATAAAATAACTGCGCGATGAGACATTATCAATGAATTTGAAATTTAAAAAAAAACCTGTGTACTGGTCAATTTGTGAGTAATAAGATGTGGTTAGTTTTCCATACAAAATGTTTAAAACTCATTGTTTTTCGATACATTTACAAAAAAAAGTACTGAGAATATTTAACACGAACAACCGAAATACTTTGTTGTCTATTATCTAGACGATAATTTAGGTAATGTTAAGTGAACACTATTTTACGATAACTTAGAAGTTGTCTGGACACTTTTTATGCAGATTCTGTTCAGTTTTTATCCATTTTTTATAGTTTTGAAATAACAAAAATTGACGTTTTTTGAGCGTGACTATTATTAGGAAAAAGATCAAACTTCGTTCAGTAGCTTTAATACGAGTATAATCGTCATCAGCATTATCATCATCATCACTGCTATTGTTATTATTTCTGTTAACATTTTCATCCATTCAATTTAACAAAGACCCAAGAGCCTTTTTACCTATATTTTTGTAGACTTCTACTAACTCCTAGGCAATTTGTTTGTTTTTATCTTGTTAATATTATGGCCATTTGAAAGCCATCCACCTATCGGTCAACCAGTGTCTTATACAATTAACGGATTACTCCAGAAACATTTTTCAAATTTGCTGCAAATATGAATGTTGTGGATGAGCTAAATCCAAATCTGGCCCCAGAATTATTTATCAATTTTAAAATGATTTTTTAATAATTTATTTTTTTTTCAATGAGTTATCGAACGTTTTGTCAAGGCACGATTATGATTTTCAATTTTTGCACTTTTAGGTTAGAATATCTTAAATTTTTTACGCCAAAGAGGCCTTATACAACTAGATTTTGATTCAGCACACGGAAAGCCGACATAGAACATGGACAAAAACTGTGTTTTGCATTTTTAGGTTAGGATATTTTTGGAAATTTAAAATCGATCAAGCAATTTTATTTTTAAATAGTAGTCAGATAAAAATTACCTTAACAATCAATTATCTCGCGAATACTATTTTTAAATCGAGATTTGAAACTTTAAAGATAATATTTAATTCGACTCCTAGACCGAACCCGAGACCGAGACCGAGACCGACGGAATCCGATATTTTCGGCAGACTTTTGAAGACAATTTTTATGTTTTTTGAGCTACTACTTTATGCGGGTCAAGAGTACAGATTTTCAAGAAATCAAAAAGAACATTTTTAGGTTAGTTAGGCATGTCTATCTGGTATTTTTTTGTATACGCGTGCAGATATATTTTTAAACCGAACAATTTCTCTTAATCTATTTTTATTTTCTATACCTCAATATTTAAATCTAGTAGAGTAAAAATTCTTACCAAATAAAAAAAGTATGTTCACAAAATACGTTAACGCTATTGTAATTTTGAACTGCATTTATGTACTTGCATTTGGTCATTTATTTCGCGAAACGGTTTGTAAAGACATTTTCAAATAATGTAAGCAGATTATGTAAGTAATTCTTATTAAGATATATTTGATAATTAGTACTTTTGAATCATTTTTTATTTTGACATTTCTAATCTAATCAAAAAATCTTACGTCTTTCGGACTCTCATCTATACCTCCACAATTTCAGTTGAATGCAAGACCAAGATTGATACCAATGAAAATGAGACCTTCTATTTCGAGGGTTAGATTATTTAGTCTCATCTCATCGCGTTCAAAGTGTTAGAAAATATTCAATATGAAAAAACGTAGATTCTTCATTTGTGCACTTTCGTAACGATATTATAATCATAATTTCCTTGTTTCTGAACTTGGAAACGTTTCAAACCTCTAAATATTTTTCAAATTTTTCAGCTATTCTAAAAAGACTCTCATCAATATGATACTTAGATAAAGTATTCAATAAAAAAAAACAATAACTCTTAAAAAAAAAATAATGAAACAAAAGCTACTAACAAACCATAAGAAATAGCCGATGAACTCTTATCAGGAAAAAATTTGTGGACTTGTAGTTTTTATTTCGAACGTACTCGCAGGTTCTATTTAGGAACGGGGCAGTCCGATTCCGTACGAGATTCACCCCTTAACCCTTTAAAGCCCGTTGGCCGCAAACCGTAAGTTACGAGGTAGGGCCCAGGGCTCAGGTTGCAACAGCAGTCGCACCCCATGGGTTTTCAGGGGTCTCCGACTTCTACCGGGGAAAAAGGCGGAAATCGCATTGAACTGTAATTTGCGGCCGGGACATTTCTTCCCTCCGCTTCTTTTTTTTCGCGCTCGGCGCGCGCCCAAATCTGATTAAAAGGAACGTGTAATTTTTTTTCGATTGCGGGTGCCCCCGACTAGGGGGGGCCCTGTAATTTTTTTATTAAGGGCATAACGGGTGGCGTGCCGTCCCAAAGGAAACGCGCGAAAGGGGTGGACCACGAGGGTGAAAGGAGTTTGCCAAGAAGTCGCGGAATCACGATGACATCGCGCCGGAAGTCGCCGCGGCGAGTTTCGCAGCCGGAAGTAACGTGTTATTTCCCAGACGCGACTCCGGGCGAGAACGACAATGCTTCGATTGTCCACAGCCTGTCCCATTCATGCCGAAACGGCCGTCGCCAGAATCCGATTTTCGTGGAGAACGAGTGCGTATGTGTGTGTTTTCTCTCTCTCTGTCGTTCGAGATTTCTATTTCTCTCTCTCGCATGTGTGGGAATCGAAGAGGAACGTCATTTTTCACGTCGCTCGATTCGACGACGCGAATATCCGGGGGTTTTGTCACTCGCGCCGTGTCGAATTTAATAGTTTTCGTTTTCTAAGAAAATTCTTTATGCCGGATTTTAATTCGGCCAATAATTTTCACACGTATCTAAGTGCTTTTCTTCAGTTGAATACTATTCGGCTAACATCGAAGAGCTTTCGATATTGATATCGCGAATAATTTATTAACGTACAGGAACGTTAGACGTTGTCCGTATTGAATTACGGGACAACTTTTATGTATCAAGTAGTTACGTATGGAGCGATATGAAACGATTTATATGCTGTTGAATCGTTCAAGATTACATGAAATATGATGGAGCATATTTGTAAGGAATTCCTTCATATATGAAGGATGAATTTACAGTTTTATTATGTTATGTAGAATAAACTTAGTAATATTAACATTGTAAAAATTACATCTACGTTATGATGATTTGATAGCGCGTTAGAAAACCGTTAGAATTTATTTTTTCTTCATTTTGAAATAAAGGACATTCAGTACCTATAATGTAATATGATTTTAATAATTTAACACTATATAATGATCAGAATATTAGAGTGGCCCTTATTTTGGTCATTTTTTTAATTTCTTCCGCCTGATCCCAAAAAAGGGCTCCATTTTATGGGAAAAAAATTAAAAAAATTTGGCACATCGATTAAACTTGATTAACACGTACCACTCGAGGGTTGAAATTCAACATTGTTTGTAAATGGGAAAAACACGATCTTTAAAAATTTTTCTTGAAACTTTGACTAATTGAGTCCAATATTTTAAATAATTGACAGATTCTTTTTAAAGTCATTCCTGAATAACATGGAATGTGCCGAACAAATTTAAAAATTTTTGGATTGTATTATAAAGGTTTTTCAGTCGACAATTTTTAAGATGAAAATGACAAAATTAGTTTTTTCCTTTTTATGAAGAAAATAAGAGGTCATATACCTATATCGAGTAATTAAAAGCCGAGTTATACAAATTTAATTCAAGTAATGCTTTAAAGCAAAAATTAAGCAAAAGAGAAGTAATTGTGGTTTATGTCGTACATTTAAAAATAAAGCTTAACATTTTAAGCGGCAAAACTTTGTCTGCTTCATATTCTTTACCTTTTTGCGTCAAGTACAGTAGTCCAAGTTAAAAAATCCTAACGGAATGTCGACATTACTTTACATTTGTGTAAAAGGTGGATAAAAAAGTGTTCCTTACTATGGTTAAAAAATGTCTGCCGAATGTGTACATGCCAAACTTTAGCATTTTATCCGTTTATGTAGAAAGATGCAGCATTACTAAAAGAATGATAGTTCTACATCGGGTGGCAATTACGTTATAAATTAATAGTTAATATATTTTGGAAGCCGCCATCTTGAATTACGAAATGAGGCATGGTACATTTTTACCTTAAATATACACCCCGATGCCATTTCAAGGTGAAAGTGATGTTTGAATAAAAAAAATAAATGTAAAAAATTTTTCAAAAAATGGGGTGTAATTTTTTTCCGGTTTGCTTTATCGAAACATTATCGAATAATTCTGAAATAGCATACAACTTTAAGTTAGTCAGATTTGTACTAAACTTTTTCCATAGTCGTTTATATAGAAATTATCGACGCCCGTACTGATGCCGGAAATGTGTTCGTCCCGGCCTAAATTTGACGAATTTAAATAAACTTGACATAAATCGAACTAGTATAGCAATAATAATTGTAGTTTTAAAAGTACGCAGACGAAAATTAGCTTCAACTTTATAATAATTATGAGTTGCGATAAACATCTAGTACGGTAGATTATGTGATTTTAAACTGAATTATTTTATTTTTTATCCCTGATTCGAAAAGCTGTAAAAAATGAAACCTTATGATTATCAAATACCTTTCGGCGAAAATCATTTACAGACGACATATTTTATAAATAAATGTTAATCCCTTATATTTCCTATGTTAAACAGTCTTTCAGTATTTGATCAAAGATGCTTGTTTCCGGGGTAGTTAATAATACCCGAACTACTAAACCAAAATTCGAATGTACAAATTTGAGCTTCAAAGAGAAACGGTTTCAAATAAATATTAATATATTAATAAGAAAATAAATATTTTCATACTCTTTCCGATGGAATTGATTAAGCTCGAAAATCTGAATTCAAGATTAAAACCGACGTTTCTCCAAGTGCGCACAATACTTTTTCAAAGTGAATGTCATCATATGAAGGAGCAAATGATAAACAACTAAACCAATTCTATTTAAACCCCGACTTCCATATTAATAGAAAAATCAGCATCAGCTGTATTGATGAAGACGATGAAAGCATCGTACATTCACATACTGAAATTATACAACAAATCTGTTCGGAACGAAAACAATTAACATTTTAGCTATTATAAAACATTCAAAGCAAATACTCCTAAATTCCCAAAACCTAATTTCTAAAAAAATTATAAATTGTCTGCTATTTTAAATGTGAAAAATTATACAGCCCCCTATGACTTAATAACCTTTAAAAATCATTCTCTACCAATTTTCAGACACATATTTTTTCATCTTTAGTTCGCATTACAGTATTCTCCATTTTGAATTCGCAAATATTTGATGTCAGATGAACGATTCTACAAATTCCAGTTTCAACTATTCTTGTTCAGGAGATGCAATCATGGGCTTGGGAAAATGTACAGGGGTTTTTAGTTAATTAGCAAAGGAAACGAAATAATAATTTAGTTTAACAATTATTGAATGCTGCTTATTTCAAGGCAGGAAAATCGTGATTTATTTTGTTACAAAAACTACAAATAAGAAAATGATAAGTGAGTCACCCAATGAATTAGTAATCATTTTTGCTAATAAAAATTTAAAATCTACGAATTTAGTACTAATTCTACAAACTACTGAACTAAAAAAGTGAATATCTAATTGTAGATTAGTAGAATTTTAATAATGAATTAGTATTTTCATACTATTTGTCAGTAACAAACTTAGTAATTGATGGTAACCCTCTTTTCGTTGTACATAAGTCGTTTTTATTAATTGAAGTTTAGAGAATACACGGATTGTTAATTTGATGTGATTTTGATATAATTTATGCCATTGTTATTAGTGTTAAATTAAAATTTTTATAAAATTGTATGTTATTTTTAATCAATTGGATATTAAATAAATTAAATGAAATATTTTTCTAACATACACTACACTTGTGGGAGAGATTTCATAGAAAATTTCACTATTCTTACTAGGACTGTCATATGAATATTACCAAAGCTATAATACATATTACTAAGTGCTTCTTTTACATTCAGATTTTAACTCCACTTTTACTTTTAACTATGTACTAAGTACTAACAAAAATGCATTAAAATATTAGTAAACCTTATAGTCTAAATACGACATTGTCCGTGATGTCCTAGTTGAAACATAAATATTTCTATAAAAATTCTCTCAGAAACCGGAAATCCATATAACGATATTATTTCATATCCAATAATAAAAACATTGTGCTGTTTAATCTTCAGTTCTCTTCGTCACATGGAATTAAATCATTAATAATTAAACATTAATAAGTATATCGCGATAATTTGTACACTTAACTTCATTGACTCTGTTCCCATCTAGCAAGTCGTAAACACTTTATGAGTGTTACATATTCAGGGATAAGACCTTGCTAGTGATATAACATAATCGGCGGGACTGAGGGCAATTTAAGTAAATGTAAAGTATTAAATGCGACTAATCTTTAGGCATTAGCTTCGACATTATAAAACACAAGAACGAATGTGTGAGTATTCCATACAAATGGATATTGCACGAAACAGTATTGCTGCCAAATCTTTGGCAGATTCTTGGTAAAAATAATAGGAAATCATTTTAAAAATTTTGGTAACTGTAATATGGAAATATTTTTGCATACAAACTTCACTGATTTTGATGATGTTATACAATACGTCCATTACCGACTTGGCGTGGGTCTTTGACCTACTTTTGTGGGTTTTCCTTACGCCAATGCACATCAGAACAGGGGTGCTTTTCAAAAAAATCGTCTGAAGCCAGGTACGAATATTACCTGCTGGTTATTGTATGCAAAAGGCTCTTGAAAACGGTGACGATATCGATGAAGTTCTTTATAATTTGCATTCTTCACATATTGATTGTGCGCAACAGATTCGTACGATCCAGACATATGGTAAGTGGAGATTCGTATAGGTTATAGTAGATACCCGTTGAACTTCGACGTATTAAATTCATTCGCTATGAGTAATGCTTTTTGGCGTAACAGACGTGTCAAGCATCCCCGTTGGACTCCCCGAAATTTCCCTACTCAAAACTATTCTGTTTTTCTTTCATCGTTTACAACCGATGTTATCGGTTCTACTTAACCATCAGAGAATGAGTGCAGAATAGGTTTTAATGGAAATATATTGTTGGGAATATTGTAATAAAATTTTATTATACCTAGCTTATATACTGGAGGTACAACGTACAAATGGCAAGTCTATAATGTCACAAATTTTATTTGGTGGCTCAGTTATTTTTAATAATAAATTCGAGTTCTAAATTCAAGAGTTTTAGGTAAGAACGATATGAAAAGCATCCCTATACGATTACTTCTATTAATGGTAAAAATCATTAGCTTTTATGTATTGATAGTTAAAGCGGTGAGCAATTATAAAGTGGATACGTAAACAAATCCATTATAAGCTAACTGAGGTCAGTTCACGCAATATTTCTACTCATGAGAACAGTTCAACACATTACAACCATCACATTGTGTTTCAACTCACGTATTGAATTCACTAATATAACGTTTCAACAAGTATCGTATGTTTATACTTGTAATATTACATATACTCCAGTTAGGTTAGGTTCGACTAAATTAGGTTACGTTAGGTTATGTTAACTTTAGATGAATTAGTTTTTGATTTTGGTTCTGTTAAATTTGTTAATTATTGAGTTTATTTTGGGTTATATGTTCATATACTAAGTAGTCATGGATTAAATTTGTGAAGATTACTTCTAGAACCAGAAGATAATTCGGATGATTCGTAATTTTAGTTCATATTTTGACCACCGTGATGGTTCTCCTACGGCAGAAAACGTTTCGGAATTAGCTCCAATATAAAATACCAACAAATATGACTGAAATACTCAATATGTCCATTTATGTATACAATTTAACTCTATTTCTTGAATGAATATTTCAGCAGGTTAAATGGATGTTTTTCTACAGGAAACTTAGAAGCAACAGGTACGTCAGAGTTCTTCCAAAATTTCATTAATAATAAGTTTCATCTTAGATAAAAGCAATAGTATCCATGAATATCTAAAGATTGGATATGAAAAATGAGAAAAATAGTGCATATAAAGACATATGTTTATATCCGTCACAAAGTGGAAGATTTTAAGTACCCAATTTTTTAATTTTAAACAAATGTTGATGTAATTCTTACAAATTTAATGAAATTGCTATGATTCAAATATTTTTCGTTAATGGTCACTATTGAGAATAGAAAAAAATAACAAATTATATAAATAATGATATAAATTATTTATTTAATTATTTTAGAATAATGTCTTTACATTATTAATAGTTTGTTCATGTAAAAAAAGTTATATATAAAATCTTAGATATTTGATATACATTTGAGTATTAAATGTCATAAATACTGCGGCAACTTATGTTTTTAAGTTAAAATTTAAAAATTAAAAATGGCGAATCCAAAATAGCGGATTTAATATCGTCTGGCTAAACTAAATTTTCGCATTTCTGTCAGCTATCTGTGATCCGACATTTTGAATTTTAGTAATATGATTTCAGATTCGTAATCAGCGACTTGAATAAAGTCCTGTACTGCAACTTCCCGAAGGTTATGTCTACACTGAGAGAATTTTGCTAGTTAAAAGTCCCATACTGTATAGTTCTAACGGGATATACTTAGAATATGCGCAAAAGTGCCGTACTGATATTAAAAATGTCCATACTGGCATTGAAAATGTGCCATACCTAAACTAGAAAATCCCACTCTGTAAGGTCATTTTCAATACTATTATGGCACTTTTACCATATTATTTTGCATATAGTAGTTAGAACTAGACAGTATGGGACTTTTAACCAAAAAAATTCTCTTGGCGTAAAAGCATTTTAAATAATACATTTTTAATTTTAAAAAGGTCAAGTTTCAGATTTGTTTCTCAATTATCAGTAAATTGGCAATGATATTTAAAACGTTGCCAATAAATGTTTTTTTTTTGTTACATATGCAACACATTGTTTAGAAATCGGTGCCATCGAAGGTTATGCCATTATGCCGTAAAGGGTTAAGATAAAAAGTAATACTAGTTTTTAATCATTCCCACACAAAAATTGGAGGTATTTGAAAGCTTGTAATGAGTCTATTAAAATATATAGAAACTTGTATATAGAATTTATTTTTTTTCCAAGATAAGAACACATGAAATTGGGCCAATGATCTTCAAAAAATATTTCATTAAAATATGATTAATGTGCACACTTTTATTTTAAAATGCTTCTCTGTCAGAAAAACAACTACTTATGAGACGAGTAACAATGGAGAATATTATTAAAGTAATAAAAATATTTAGTAATGGACATACCGAAACCGTTTACAACAGATTTGCCCTTGCCTTACAAGACACGCATAAAAGTGGTGGAAAGCAAATTACTGCTGGATAAATTCTGCGGAGTTTGCAAATTACGTTGTACTGTGTGCAAACCTTAGTTTAAAATAAACCCTCCTCAAATTGTTTTCCTCCACAAAACAAATATATTACGGAAACATTTTATGTTTAAAGCTGCTTACTGTATTCGCTAGCGTTCAATAATCTTCACGAAGGATAATAGGTGGCGAGAAAAGCTTCATCCAAGAACTAAATGCAAATAAGGGATCCCGCAGCACTAAACGCATAAAACTTAACTTTAAGAGAGTGAAAGTACAGCGCTTAAGATTGCGAGCAGCATGCTTGGAAAAGAAAAACGTGTGGAGGTAAGAAATGCATTTTACGAGAAAAAAAAATTCTGCACACAACACCTTCAGAAATTGACAATTTAAGCTATTATGAGCAATAACTGAGGTAAGAAAAATATTTCAAATTATTTGCTAGTTATGTTAATAACTTTAGGAAGAAACTTTCAGGTAATTTAGGTATATTCTTTGATTAACGAAATTGTACAGGCATTTTCTGATTTATTACAATATTATTTATTGTTTTTTAACACTGTTATATCGCCTACTTGAGAAATGTTTAAGAGTTTGAATCGAGCAATTCTTCCAGAGTAAAAATTTCACTTGTTAAAACTGAACTTTCAATGCACTAGGCAGTGACATATATATTATTTCGCAGAATTGGCTGATTTTCACTCCACATAATTTGTAGCGGAAATATGTTGATAAGTTGAAATAGGAATGTTCAGATGGTGAGTTTTTTCGTTTTATCATTTTTTACGTTTGAAAAAACTTAAAGGCTGTTGAGATATTAAATGCTTCAGGATTTGGACCGGTTACCTTTCGATTACCGGTCGAATGCACTACGATCTCCTTCATTTTGTCCAAAAATGAAAAACGGTTCAAAAAGTCCCTATTTAATTTAAATTTTAAGAACTCCTATCATTTTGTGTGTGCTGTAATATCCTTCAAATATGAAGACTTTTTTTAAAGAAGGAAAATATTTTTTAAAATGCTTTCATGATTAATTATTGTTTGCGCAAAATAACTTGATAATCCTGAAGGACTTTGATTTTCTGATATTGTGTCTTTAGCTTGCAGAAATGTTCAAAATTCGCTCAAAAAGGAAATAATTAACTTTTCTCACACTCTGTGCGCAAAATGCTATTTTGCTCCCTATATTGTGGAGCAAAATAGCACGCCTTCGTATGAGAAAATAGTATGTGCAACAAGGGAGAGCGGGTATTTGTAGACTCATGCGAAATGCCGTCCTCGCTTCGCTCGGGCGTCAAACACGCACTCATCTGCAATCATCTATTTTGCACCCTAGTTGCACAATCTACTATTGTTTAACAACCATAATTGAAATATTTGCCGAATTTGAATGAAATAATAAAAATACTGATAAATTACATTATATCCTAAGATGAACAAACTAGTTTCAAGTAAGTCATGAAAGTGAAACAGGAAAAGGCGGTTGATGGACCAAAATTATGAACAACCGTAAATGTTTTTTAAAAATTATGAAAAACCGATTTTTAGAGCTACCGGTAATGATTGCGATACACGATTTTTTCCATTCAAGAGTTCATACTCGCGAATTCTCAAATGTTTAAAATACAAATATTTAAAAACACAAAAAATGAATACTTCAACCACGTCCTTATTCATATCTCCAACTTTGAATGAAAGTGCTTATCTAAAAGAAATTACAAATACAAAAACGAAGGACTTATTTCAAGTCAACGGCCCTGAAAACCTTTGTATAAGAAATGTTCAAACAAAAATTAAATTTTCCAAATTTTGGAGAGTCATATTGGATCTGCAATTTTAAATTTCTAAAATCTGATGCAGGATTCACAATCGACAAACAGAGACACCCCTACATACTAAATGTTATATAATAATAGCTATTATTTCATTGTAACATAGATTGTAAAAGAAAATTACCCTTAATTACTTTAAATAATTTATTATTCACAATAATTGAATTAAATGATTATGAAATATTTTAATTCTGTAATATTTATTGGCTTATTATGAAGGGTAAGAACAAAAACAATGAGAAAAACTCATAAACGATGAAAAGTGAATATCATGTGGGTGGGACACTGGTGTCCCGCTGTGAGCGAAAGGGGTTAAAATGGGTTGTCAGATATAATATCGACCAATTGCTACCAATTATCTGCTACTATTATAAACCCGTGACATCAGCATTAAGTAATTTAGAACTACTACATTTCAATACATGTAATTAGTTCCCTAGTGGAAAATTAATCCAGTTTTCGGTTTGTTTCTATCCAGTTTACATTTTTCCTATGTTGAAGGTATAGGGAAATTGGGCAGTGTAACAAAAAAATAGACTGATTTTACCAGGGTTTGAATACATTAAAATATGCGCAAATTTGCATGGAATAACTTCTCAAATTTTTATACTGTAGTATTTTATATTGATTATTAAATAAATATATGACACTAGAAAATTAAAAAAGATGTATATTCTATCCTAAAACCTATTACATTCTATCTCTTTAGACAATATCCTATCTCGTATTGTTTTTTGATATCTTCTTCACTCTATTTAAAATAAATGGAATGAAAGCGAGCAACCTCTTATACTTGAAAATCCATTCAGTTGGTTTCAGCCCCTCTCATTACAGGAGTAGGCTTCGACATAAGAGTCAAGTACAAATAATTTGGGATAAATCTACAATTATTGTGATCAAATTAAGTTGCTAAACTTCTATCCGATGCATGTTTTTCTTATTCTTACTATTTTGTTATTGATTTGTTACGGGTTAGGGTGCGATAATCATACACCTTGAATATTTTAGAACGAAAGTTATAAAAGATATAAAACATTCAAGCTTTTCTTGAATGTGACTTTTTCTCAACCTAAATCAGTGATTATGTCATTATTCGATCCATAGAGTCACTGAAAAGAATGAAATCAAGTGGATCGGTACTCTTATTACAGTGGAAATATTAAAACCTTCACTGCTTGAATATTGTAGTAGGATTTTTACGCAGTTGACATTTCGTTATATTTCATAATGTCATTGTTATTGTAAACATTGCAATAAATATGTAAATTGCATTCATGCTATAAAATTCTGAAAATTACAGTTTTTAGAAGGCGAATCGCACTTCGGGTCATTCATTTTAAATGAATTTAAAAGATACCATACAACCATGCAAACTTCGATTATAATTTTTTCAACTTTCTTTGGATTAAACATTTTTTTAAGTATGAAGAAAGCAGTTTTAAAGGGCTTTAAGACCAGGAACAAAAATATTTACCATAGATATTCGCTTAGTGCAAGTCGCCGGCCATGCCGCCTGGTGGTGAATTTTGGCAACTCGCATCTGCAATTTGTATGGAGAGTGATATGAGAAAGTGAAATATTTAGTTTTTTTTTAATTTTCTGCGGGTTTTCAAAAGCATTAGTACTTTGAGTATATTGTTTGAAATTCGGCCCAAATTTTGTACATTTTTGTTTGTAACAAAATATTATACTTTTTTAATTCGAATCATTTTGAGTTGGACAAAACGAGGTTAAGGGGCTGAAATGAATACGATAATCCGAACTGGGTTTGAATCAATCACAAACTCAATAAACTTTAATCCAGTAAGTATAGAAAAGGGAAAAAATTTGGCTGTAGGATATGTAAGTTCGTGTAGAAGAAGTATTTGGAATATGTACAGAGCATACATTAATTCGTTCCACTGTAATTCGGCAAACGTCAGTGACTCTTCTACCGTACAAAGTTACATTGGAAATAAGAAAAATACCATGTTTATGTATTAACTAAATTACTAATAATGGAAAATTACTATATATACATAAATATAAATATATTTCAGCTGAATAATGAATTGTATTCTATACAATTTCGAACTCGGAGTAATAATTTTTTTTGCACAGTATAATAAAATGAACCCTGTCAAATCGTTCTTTAAACCATAAAACTTACTTGCAACACAGATCGAAATAAACTTTAAAATATCTCAAACTAACGAATAAATAAGAGCATTTTTACATTGACTTTAATGGAAAAGCTCTGACGTTGCAGTTGCGAGTTGTCAGAAATCTCCACGCTGAGCGCTGCCGTCGATTTCGTAATCCCCTCCATCGCCATGCACGAAGCGAATACTATACAAGAGAAATTTGGGTCGTGTGTTTTGAAAAACAAAACAATTTTTATTTCTGATTATACTATCCTTCCTTTAAAATGAAAAGAAACAATTTTTCCATAAAATTTGTCCTCATATTGAGAGAAAATATAACATCTTTGGAGGTCTTAAGATCTTTTTTTAAATTATTCTTCGACAATACTAATGAAACCTACATAAAATTTAATTTTAATCCAAGAGAAACCAATGACTGATAAGGTCGCCAAAATATATGTTAACAAATATAAAATCGATACAATAAATTTACACACCGCAACGCAAATGTGTAGCATAGCCAAGAACTTTTACTTAAAGAAACTAAACTTCAAACCTATTAAAAAATGTGTTATTGAATTCAATGAATTTGGAGAAATATTGGCATTTGCGGCTGTTGGATGAAATGTTCATTATTCTATTTGTGCATTCGAAAATACTCACGTCAATGTACAATTGCTTAAACTCGAAATGTTCCATCCACATGAGGTTTACAATAGGCTACAAATACTTATGATTAAAGTTACTGTCTTATAATAAAGCATTACAGTTATTTGTTATATTTCGAATACGAACCAAGTATAGAAAATAACATCTGAAATTTATCATCGAAGACGATAAATTTTCGAAAACAGTTTTTCTAAATGTACAATATCGAAACCAATATGGTATGAAAACACCATTCCGAAGAATATCTAGTAAATGTTACCTTATAAAAATTAAAAGGTGAGATATTATAACGTATAATATTACACGACTCTTTGTAATTGAATTACTTAATTTTATTCTAATTAATTTAATTTAAATACTTTATAACACAATGATATTTACTAAGTTTCTTATAATGTGTTTACATACAAAGCTACAACAGATTGTTCTGGAAATGTGTCAATAATAAAATTAAAATTAAAGAATGTGATTATCTTATATTTTATTAAATGTAATGCTTTCGGTCTTAAAACTGTTTCAAGACGTTGTGTATCTTCATCAAATAAAAATACTGTACTTTTATATAGTTTGTAATTCATAGATCTGAAGCGGATATTCGGTTATTGATCTATTGTGTATATTGACTTTAAACACTTTATAAAGTTTTAGTAAAGCTAAACAAAATAACAAAAATCTATTGCTAATCCATGTTCGTAAATCTGTAGTAAAATAGACGCATTTAAATAATTAATCATTTAAGGACGTATTTCAGTGAAATTTATGAAAAAGAATAGAATAAAATAACATTAAATTATGTCGTTTATTATGCAATAATACTAAGTTCGTTCTTGTGCGTTTTCCAAGCTGAATGTAGCGAAGGGCCGAATAGTAGAAACAGATAATTATCTCAGATGTCTGCACAGATTCCAGAAACGTTCCATACATAAATTACAAAAAGTCGAAGATTACACATGAACGAAATGCAATTAAACAAGTTTTCAGGATAGACATTACTTTTATGTCGACAATATATTAACATACGCATGAACGTGAAATTATGTCCCTGGGGAAACCTTGAACTTCAAGGTTAATTTTTACAATTAGACGATCGTTCTTATTATTTTATTATAATCTATAACTGCATGGTATACAAATGTTTATAGATTTTATTTTATGTTGAGGAAAATAAATATTGTATTGCTTCAACATATCGCCATAAATCCTAAATTTGGTATGTATTTATAACACACACGTTGCCTGTATTAATATATAATTTATTTATAATTCGTTTTAATTTTATTCAATGTAAAATTTAATATATCAGCAATTACTACACTGGCAGAATTTTTAAGAATATTTAGTATATAATTTTTAATTAATCTTTTAATAATAGGATATTCTTTTACTTTTATTATAAAATGTTCAACATGTTAGAAACTAAAAGAATATTAAAATTCCCTGTTCTAGGGAACAAAACAAAAATGATAGTAGAAATAGGATCAGTAACATTTACCACTAAAAAGAAATAAACTACACTCTCGAAATTATTCGCTAATAGTTAATGATGTTCAGGAATTACCCTAATGTGTAAAAACTTTTTTAATTTTACTTGCAACTTTATATTGGGAAATAAACTAAAGCGTCGGACGAATTCTCTCTTATATAATTTACTACAATGTTATTATAATATAATAATATATTATACATTTTTAAACTAATTCAAAACCTCATTTTTTCAGAATAAAAGAAAGTTTTAAGATATTCCTTTTAAAAGTAAAGGCGAAGTGAAATGTATTCGAATATGAAATAAAAATTATTTAGTTTTAAATCGTAATAAAAAGGTATTCAAGTCCATTTGGTTCACACGTAGATCCTTTTCATATATAATAAGATAAAGTGTGAAATATATCACATCAGAATACTGCGTGTTACATTTTGCATTTTCTGGCGAGGTTCTTTTATACTCCACGGGTCGTCTTTTCCTCTGGACACTGAATCTATAAAAATTTCTTAGACGTAAATGTACGAACGGTGATTTAAAGACGTATAAGTTGCTCGCTTTTTAAATAAGTATCGAGAAGTTAGACCAGAATTCAAGTGTGAAAGTAAAAATGGGAGAAAAGCCTCTTTGAGTTCGCATACTATTAGTGTAAAGACGGCTATTTTATTTTATTTAGGTTATTTAGTTTAATAATATTATAATTACTTTAATATTGAATTTTAATCGTTTTATTTCGATTGTTGAATACTGGTGCTTTTAACTATTAATGTTTTATTAATATTTAAACAAATATTTTCGATGCATTAGGTAATTATAAGAAAATTGAATAAAACATTTTACAGTGCTTTAGAGTGTATAATATTTGTTATAAAAATACAATAACGAAAACGCGAAGGAATATATAAATTCTACATTTTAATACATAGTCCAGACGCTGACAACACCTCTGCATGCATTGAAAGTTCCATTCGCAAACCGGAATGATTCTTATAGATTTGGAACTCCTGAATACGAATCTGTCAGGTGTTTTTCCAAAAAACCAATTGGTTATTTGTTATAACCAATTTAATTTTTTTGAATCGCTATATCTCGAAAACGATAAGAGAGGGGGCAAAAATTCCTGACTAAATAATATTCCGCTACTTATTTTAAACAAAAAAGCTTCTTACTAATTATTCCGTATATCCTATATTTATTGAGATATTGGACATTAACTACTTGACATATCGACAAGCGCGCGTTGCCGCTGCTGCAAGACAATCAGAGGCTACAATTTTAATGTAATTTTATAAAAAATAACAATGCAATAGTCCATATAGGCCAACAGATATACATATAGGAAATGTGGCATAATAACACAGAGCTTATTAATGATTTTACGATGATAGTTTATCATTAGTTTGTAGTTTTATGAAAATCAGAATGATGATTACTTGTGGATGCACTTCCTGTAGCAATGTAACATTTTCTCATTTCACACTAATATAATTTAATATTTTATTGATATTTAGCAACGGATGCAATTATTTTAGATTTGAAAGAAATATAGTAAATTAATTAATATTATAAATATAGGTCAAAAGATATTGGCATCATTTGGCATATTGGACACAGAGCATACGAGGAAAAAAATTATCAGATCTTAAATTTAAAATGGAGAAAATTGAGTTCTCACTGTTTCGAAGATCTTCTAGGATCAGATTCAATATTTGTGTCTAACACTATTCTCGACTATCAAATCACAATCCTAATGGGATAACGCTCAAACACATTTCCTGTCTATTAATTAAAAATAATGGTACCGGTCTTTTCACTTGAAGTAGCTTATATAAAACTCATATGTAAATTATGGTGGAAAGTTCTTAAATTCCTGGTAAAATGGTTTTATAAACTTGTATATTGCCATTAGTTTTAGATGTGTCAACTTACAAACTTGGGCATAATTTTAATGATACAAACAATTGTCTATATGATACTGAATATTTTTTTAAAATTTAATTTAAAAAATTCTGATTTTTGATTAGGTAGTATTCATTCACTCATACAATGCAATGTATTAATAATTCAACCAAATTTTGTTCACTGTTAATAACATAAATCTTTTTGAGAACAACTTTTTTCGCATTATTAATAAAATGTATGCATTCTTAATCCTTTAATAACCAAACGAGCACAATTTGAACATGGATTTTAGCATCGTTTTATTTACAAACATGTTTTTGTTAAATAGACACATCCATATCCGATTAAATGACATACAACACATTTATTAAATGCTAGAAAACCCATGATTTTTGAGCTGCATTGTTTTTCAGTTAGTGATTTTCACCGTGGTGCCGGTTTTTCGGCAATCTCCATTTTCTCAGAAACGTGTTCCCGATTGTTTTACATTAAAAATATAAATTCAAAATATTTTAATTGTCTCGTTCTGCATTAAATCCACCATTTTGGATTTTGAAAAACTGATTTTCAATGAGTATATTCGTGAATATTCAAAATTAAATAAAACGGTAATTTATAAATTACAATTCCTTCTTATTTAGTTTATATAGTATATATATGCCGTCATCTTGCAACAATACGTAATGATACCAGAAATATCAGTAAACTTTCATTAATATTAAATTATTTTATAAGCATGTATTATATAAAACACAAAAATTTTTCATTTTCGAACAAATTCGGCGCACCGGAGCCTTTTAAAAAGTCCAAATCGACAAAAATCAGAATATACGAATGCATATTTTTGAAGTCAAACAATCGAGAACACGTTTGCGATAGGATAGAAGGTGGTCAGAAACCAATAGCATGGTAAAACCTGCATTCTTAAAAAAATTATACCTCAAAAATCGAATTTTTTTTCAGTATTTTCAAACACAAAAATGTCTTAATTTTTCGAAAGGTTGATCAGCACTTTTGGAATTGAAAATGAATATGTCTATTTAACTTTTTCTTTCGTATTAATAAAACGATCCATGTGCAAATTATGCACGTTTCGTTGTTGAAGGGTTAATAATCTATTTCGTGTCATGTTTTTTTTTTGACAATTACCATAACCAAAGGTGACGTTATTCATCAAAAGAATCAAACTATAAAATTTAAAGTTAAATTTAATTATAGGCTACAACTTCTTACTTTAAAATGTGTTCACCAAGACAATAGTAGTCGACATATGATCGGAAAAATAGTAGTGATCGACATTAATGAATACACTTAATTATGACCATACTATAATATCCAGTTAACAAATTTAGTCAATATACCGATTTACCGAAAAATAATCGATATACCGAAATATACTACTACATCGCAACCAATGCCATCGCAACCTATAATAGTGGGAAAGACACTAACTTAACTCATACGAAGAACAAAAGTAATTATTTTTCACATATGGAAATCGATATTAACAAAAATAAATTTGGTTCAATTGGGGTTTATTTTAATATTATCTCGCGACGTAAACCAGCGTATTGTAGAATCCATCTTCAGTAAAGAACATAAAAATTAGTAACAAATGCAAATTGATAAGTAACTATATTATTTAGAAGGTTCCCATGTCGAAGTGAAGCAATTTTGTTGGTCCACTTGTTGATTAATGTAATTAATTCTGCTACTCGCACGGTAGGATACGAAATTTCGATTTTTATCTTGAAGTATGGGGTCCTAACTAATCGTCCTAAAAAATGTCCAGTTTATCAGTTTAAAGACAGTCTAAAGTGTATGTAAGAATTCTTAACATTTTTTACATGATGTTATAGAATTTCTTTATAGTTTTATTTGTTACACATGTCTTTAATTCATTTATAGAAAATTTAACATGACAATATTTTCATAGAGGGGATAAATTTGATATAATTTAATTTCGGATTAGGTAGAACCACCTAAGTGGTTCGCACCCGCAAATTGTTCAGAAAGTATTGTCAAAATTGTTTAAAATATATGAAACATAATTAAATAAATGACGAAAATATATAATAGAATAAAAATTCAATTAACGGCCGAAATTATAATAGCAAGAGATAAGAGTGAATTGCAATTCTTATTATTTAATGATGATAAAAATTTCTATTTTACGCACACAATGGTGCCTCGAGTTTGAGAGAATAATGGCACAAAATGAACGTAAAGTAATTGTAAATGCGCGTTTGTTCGAAATGAATGAAAATTTCGTGAAATTCGTTTCGGTGTGAAAGCGAAACGGGCCTAATGTTGTCGCCTCCGAGTTTGGACAATGCTCCCGTGGGAGGGGAAACTTGTTTTTCAAAAAGCGGGGGTTCCTGGAAAAAGAGATTTATTTTTCTGGAGATTCGGATGGCGCTTCTCCTAAAATCCCTGAGTTACGACTTACGACCTTGCGAGGGTAGTTTCCACAATGCTTCGTCGTTTTCGTTGATGTTCGTATATATATACTCTCTCGCAAATGTCAGGAATTAGAGGAGTCGCATAGTGCACCGATTTTTCATGCGAACCTTGCACTGCCCAGGAGTTTTCTCAAGTATTTTTCTACGTTTATCACTCCCCATGACACGAGACGAATGACAGACTGAATGACTGAAACATATATGTCAAAAGAATCTTTGACCGTGAAAAACTGTAACATTCGTCAGCATCCTCATTATTTCGAGTCCGGCTAATAAGCCCTCCTGTTGAGTTAAAATGCAATTGGTTAGGTAACATTCAAAGGAGGTCTTGTCCTTCGATTTATAGGAATCTTTAGAAATAGGGGCGTTGCAAAATTAGTTTTGAAAACTACTCGTCGTTGATAAATGATTAGCGCCAAGGTTTTAAGGAAGTTTATCTTCCATTTGTGCTAAAAATAGTTTAAGCATTGTTTAGAAAAATTTACATTTTACTTCGGGAAAACTTTTAAAACTTTTCCAAAAATTGTTTTTCCTTTTATGATGTTGTTCGTATTATTGCAGATATTATTGTTTAGTGTTCCATTCCGAATTATTTATAAATATATTGAAAACATTTTTCAGCCGATATTGATATATACAAAAGAAAATTGTTTTATTGAGTCTAATCATTATTATATCCTGTAAAACGTTGTATATTTTTGTACAAGGGCAAAACTTTCTACCCAATAAAATACAAAAGTTTGAAGAAGATATAGGTTACATGTTGGGGTCAGCAATGTTGTAGATATGTAAGCGTTTTCTTTTTGGAAATATCATCATTATTGTTGTGTTCTGATGATTATCTTAGCAATAAATAGTTAGTATGGGCTCGAACAATAAAATACGTTAAATGAAGTCAGGTATGTTACTTAAAAATAACAAAATCTATCTCTGCGTATACACAAATTCAATATAAATTAATTTTTTTCATTATTAAAAAATGTAAAAAACATAATTTGTATAGTACCAAAATTATTTTAAAAAGTTTTGGAATATTTTCTCCATTTAAAGATGCTGATTAGAACGAATTTGTGATCTCAGTAGAACCGAACAACCGGTTTTCCGTGAAAAGATGTATGTACCATATAGACACCTGAGCCGCTTTCGGATGAAGGTGCATAGGAAAAGCCGAACGTTTTTCGAAAAGCTCGTACTATACTATTAACTACTACCAGTAAGGGAGGGGGTGAAACCTGTTGCCAAACCTCCCCCGCTTTTAGGATCACTAACCCTCGTGCGTCGCCACAGCATGACGCCTGGCACAATGGGATGGAAAACTTTTGAAATATGAACAAGAACCAAAATGCAAATGGATGGTGACTTAATGATGGTTGTGATGACTCGCATTGCGTTGGATACGGATGCGCTTTCCGGCGATGTTTACGAGCGTTGATTATACGTTGGCTGCATCAGCCGGCGCCGCCCGGGTTGTTCCGAAATCACGGTTAACGACTGTAATAATCGAAATTGATCCACAACTCTTTCGATGCTGAATCATTAAATTCCGAAGCGGATGACATGATTGTTGGATGCTCAGACGAGTTTCGCGAACCTTCGTTTCCGGATCGTATTTAACATCAAGAGATGGAATTTAGTTGAGAATCCGGTCACACATTTCGTCAAGTGCCCTTGGCGGAATTTTGCTACGCTGTGTGTGCTAGATAATTGATCAGAGAGATAATCATGTAGGTGAAGAATAAGTGCGGCGAAAAGAAAACAAGATATAAAAGTACAAGATGTAGGTGATTTTGAACGTGGAGGAATTCATACAATTTTTGGACGTAACAACATAGTTGGCTTGTAATTTTCCATTGTGGTTTCATTTTCTGAAGGCACTGGAATGTAAATTGAAGAAATATTTATTTGATTTTCGTATTTACCGGAATATAATAATCTCGATTTCAGTGTATTTTCTCTCTAAATCTCTTGGAGTCAGAACTTTTTTTAGTAATAACCGAGCAACTCTCGTGAAAGAGTGAATATTCAACTCTTTAAGAGTGAAATTTCAATCTAACAAGAGTGAAAATTCACCCTATCCCTCGGAGTCGTGGAGTTGACAACTCTGGAGGAAAGAGTAAATTTCCACTCTTAAATAGTTGAATATTCACTCTTTCACGAGGGGTGCTCGGTTTTCACTCCAAGAAATTTAGAGAGTTAATTAAAGTTACAGTTTAATATTCTTGTCATGAGAAACATTTTGCAGCAACAACAAAATTAATTTAGGCAAATTGCGGCTGTTATCTTAATAATAAGAATGCATAAATTCACAAGATATAATATTTCAAAAATCGTGCACAAAAATCAAATGTTTTTATTTATAAGACTAGTCAGAAAAATGTCCCGTATGTCTCTATTATTTCATTTTTTGTTGCATTTTTTGAACCAATATTATAAATTCAAATTTATAGTAAAAATGAAATATATATATTAGACAGTTTTTCAAAAACACAACAAAAAAAACCAATGAACGTTATTAAAATATTACATTTTGTTTTAGATTTTTAAGATATTGAAGAAATGTATTGTGATCATTTTAATTTCTTCTATTTTGACGACAAGAATATATTACAGCAATGCCTAAAATTTACAATAACCAAAAATATAGATAAATACTTTAAAAGTGTTCCGAAATTTATAATTACAAATTTTTTAATTTTCAGCGTGTTGGATCCAACATATTGAACTGTAAAAATGAAAATTATTTCATTCTTACATTAAAATATTTCTCTTATAACGAGAACTTAAGTTGGATTAACTAAATCTTAGTCAATTTAATTACTATTTATTTAACTTCGTCATTTCGTTATTGATTTATTTCGATCCAAGTAAAGATGTACTGGCAATGAAATGTTTTTATACGAACTTTAAAATTTGATCAGAAATAAGTATTCGTTAAATTTTCTTCATATATTTTTAAATTTCACCAAAAAACGTCAGGTATAAAATTTACTGTTTTCTTGTTAATGGATATTTAATTTATTCGCTTAACCTTTAATCGAAATCTGAAGAAAAGTACAAAAAAACTCAAGTCGCGACTGTATTATTTCATATTAAATACTTGAATTTTAATTTAATGCGCAAGTATTTCTAAGCATCTCTTGTAAAATATAGCTTTTTTTGAAAACTAGTTTCACATGTTTAGCCGATTTTTGCCATCTTTATTTGCTCGGAAGTTACGAAATTAACATTTTAATAGCCGAATAATTTCTCTAAAAGAGATCCTAGTGTTTTATATTTTTTGCAAAAAGACAATTCAAATGTGAGGTCGGGCATCGCCATTCCACAAAAAAGAAAGATTTTTTGAAAAATCGTTACCAGTGCTTCAGCGCATTTTTTTTATCGATAGTTTTCGAAATATTTGACAGTTCCTGGACTTTTTGCCATCAGTTCAAATCTATATATATTCTACGAATTCAATAGAACTTTTAACATTGAAAATTGTATAAATGAAAGCCAACTCGACTCTTCTTATTATGGCATTTAAAGAACAGGCACTTTGTATAATATCGGAAAAGTATTTTGTAAGTATTTGTGCCAATTACCACCTTCTAAGACGACAAAAACGCGTTAACTTACAGTTTTTTGGTGGTTGCTCATCACAGTTTTATTCGGTTCATGTCTATTAAAAAAACATTTATCCAAATGAATTGAAATCGAAATATGTTACAGTTGGCTATAGAATATCATCGAAAATTGTTGTTTTAGTGTGTGTCTGTCATAGAATCCGATATATTAAACTAGGAAGATAGGTAACCGGTTTTTCGTGAAATGAAACATATTTTAAATTGTTCGTTTTAAAAACTTAATATTTTTCAATTTCACACTGCGTAAAATATTTCCCTTGAAAACAGAAAAAAACGGAACTCGGTTTATGTATGTGCCATGTGTATGAACATTTCTTTGACGCTGTAAACATTAGACTACATTTTTTAAACATAAGAATTCAACACTCTAAACACAGTCCTCTTGCCATAAGTAGAATCCGTTTGCCGCAAATGGATAATCCACTTGATATATGAGCAGTTGAATATTTTCTCGCCGAAAGAGGAAAATCTATTTGAAGGGAATCCGCTTGCTGCAAACCGATTATATATTTCCAGCAAGAATCGTGCACAATACAATCAGTTTCCCGCAAAGAGATTGTCACATTACCATAAATGGAAATACGAAAACTATGCGCAGCACTGTAGACTTTAAACCTAACCTAACCTTTACTTGCAATATTTGACAGAAACGCTTCGCTTACGTGTAAAATACCATTTACAAGTCCGCTTGAAACAAGCAGATTTCTTCTCCCTTCAAATGGAATATCTTTCTGCGGCAGAAGGATTGCTTACTTTACGTCAAGAGGCATATTTTTGACGCAAGTGGATTTCCTTTCGCCTCGAAAGGACAGTGGCCAAGTGGACCACCCTATTGCATCAAAACAATATTATTTCTACGAGTGAACCTGTATGATAATTCATTTACCAGAAGAAGTGAAATGTCCACATTTAAAAAAAAAGTTATTTAAAAACAACTAAATATTTCGTAGTTGTTACGTGTAATCTAATACAGCTGACTGAACTTGAGTTGGACTGACTAACCTTAGTCAATTTAACTAAATTCAGCGTAAAAACTGCTAAATATTTAGTTCCCACTAGGCTAATTATCCATTTAGTTATTTTAACTAAAAATTATTTACTATGCATTACAAAAAGTTATTATTGCCTATATGTAAATAACATATACCGTTATTTTTAGAAACATATATTATATTTGCACTAAACAATATTTTAATTTTATTACTTATTTAATAATAGTAATAAGAAAATTCACAAGATTTAAATTTTGTATAACACAACCATGACTTTAACTCTAAAGGATGGGACAAAATTCATTCATTTTCAACACAAAATTCAGCGTTTTATAGGATAATGTTATGGTCAAGAAAACAAATCTGCACAAAATGTTTCTTACGTGTAAAAATTTGCTCTTTCAGATTAAGCTAAAAGAATACATCCACAACCTGCTCCAAAAGAGAAATAGTTAAATTTTTCTAAACAAATCCCGAGTTTTTTAAGTAGTAGTTTTCTTAAACCTGCGATTTACACCGAGAAGTCGCAACTCAGAGTAAAAGGAAATGCAAGATATTGCTTTATAAATAATTCAACTTCAAAACCTGCCATCTGGTATTTACCACTTTTCAACATTTCAAAATGGCGACTTGTAAATGGCGCTGAAAGAGCCCATTTTTTATATTATTTCTGTGTTAGCTGCTAGAAGCTTCTATTTCCGCAATTGCTCCATAATTGCAAATTAATTCTTTTAGGTTCGCTGATTATAAAAATTAGGTCACATTTTCTAAATTCAATATGTCCGGCGACATTTCCAAAATACTAAAGGATTTTCTTAAAACTGTTCAAAAGTGTTTCGAGACTCAATAGTACAAATACGAGCTCAAATTTTAAAAAATTCAAAATGGCGGATCTCATATAGCGGACTATATTTCAAAAATGTTAAGGGAGTTTCTTCAAAATAGTCAATACCAGGTTTTGGCTAATTACAAATATCACGTCGGATTTTCAAAATTCAATTTCACTTTGTTCTTACCACTTCCTTACCAATTAGGAAGATTAGATTATATGCTTAGTTATATGCTTAGTAATGGTCCAGATCAAAATGAATTTTTACAGAAATTCAAATATTTTGTGTGAAATGCGTATTATTTCTAAAATTATTTAAGTGCAAATATGTTTGGCATACGGTAATAGACGAAAATAAAAGATTTCACTTTTTTAAATTTATCTACGATAAATATTATACTAGAATAATTAGATTTTCTCCGTTTTTTATGATTATTGCATTTGTTTTTCGGTAATGGCAAGACAGTTTACATCCACATTTTGACTGCTAAAAATGTTCGATAATCTCAGAGGGCAAAAATAATTCACCATTTTCATTAGTCCTCAAAAGGTTCATAAACTACTCACACCCGAACAAACATTAAACTTTGGTCATTTTTGTGTTGCAGTTCAGTAAAAAACGTGACACTTTTCACATCTTCTCGAATATGAGAAATAGTTAACATTATTTATCGACTATTTTCAACGAATACAAACTTATCTCGCATTAAGAAATATTCATGGAAAATATGAATTTCAATTTTTATAAAGGATTTTACGAATATAAAATCTACTATAATTCGGAGGCGGCACAATAGTCACGATTTTCAGTTTCGAATGAAATTGCTTGGATTATGCGATGAATACTTGACGACGCAGTGTAAGGCTGAATCCATTTCAAATCTCCTGGCCCATTATGGACGTCGGCTGTGAAGCCTTTGTGACTGTAATATACTCATTTCGATACGATTTCAATGCATTTACATTCTATTTTTCGATATTAGCATTGATTTCTATAATTTCATCTTTCATGTACTGGTGCAAAATCGCAAGCATTCATAACCGTGTTTTGAATTGAATTTGTCTTACATGATTTATTATTACGTATGTTATTATATATCCATATATGCTAGTTTTTGTTTTCGATTCCCAGTATTAACAAGAAAATATTTTAAAGTATTGCAAAATTAGCTTTTGACAAAACTAAAATATAGTATTTCGAATGAAGCCTCAAGAACACTTATAAAGGCGAAACTATATTGCTAATCATATTTCGTGGAAGTTTTAGCACATTTATGTAGTCTTCTTTTAGAAGATCTTTCCTTAAACTTAATATATCTTCTTTCTCATTAAAGGGAACAAATCTTATTTACATTTTAACAGTGAATATTTAATTATATTAAAAAAGAACAATTTATAAAGTACAGTATTAGTACGTTTTTTGAAATTACGTTGCTATAAAAAATGCTTCTCAAAAATGTTTTTTAAATTAAATTGACTCGTAATGAATTCATATAATTTATTATGTTATCAACAGTGTAAAAACAAGTGTATCATATCATGACGTGTTTAGTGTTTCTCACGTAATAGTCATATATCTTCCTGAAAGACATTTTTCATGTCTTACGTACTGAAGATATCTTAAACTAATCAGAAGATGTTTATTTTATGGTATACAGAATTGAACAGTTTCATGTCATTTGAAAGGTACGGTAGTACGTAATAAATAATATGAAATTTCAATATTAAAGTAGGTTATGTGTAATTCTGTTACACATTGTGTGTTATTTGGATTGTAGGACATTTTTCCTAATCAATATTTCCTACTCCATGTTTCCTACTCCATATTTCCTAAAGGCTGGTTTTCCTATGACTGATAATTCCTAACTGAAATTTCCTAACCTATAAATAAAAAACGCATATTTTACAATATTATATATTTATTTTTGACGCTTTTAAATTAAACATTTATTTCACAAATGTGTATATGTCTAAATACAAATGTACAAATATATATGACCGAGTTAAAAGTTGACGTAGTGACCAACAGCTCTAAAGTAACTCGAAATTTCATAGTTTTCAACATAAGTGATACGTAAGCATACCTCTGTACTATCGAAAAAAGGTTTTGTTCTGTTTTTATTATTTTATATAAAAATTGAATCGAAAGTGACAGGAGACGGGAAAGATGACAGTCGAAAGGTGACATTCGAATGCAAGTTGAAGTTCGTAAAAAAATGGGAGGGAATAATTAGTAGGAAATTGGTAATAAGTAGGATATAAATAAGGTAGGAATTAATTCCAGTAGTAAAAATGGATTAGGAAAAATGTCCGCCACCCGTTATTCGTAACATTCTCAATTCTTGCTAATAAGTTACAAATTAATGCATACGAACAAAAATTTGTCGCTGCAGCAAAGTTGTCACGGTGGGACCGAGATGGTGATTAGAGCTGTTTATGTATTTTTAAGATCTAGATATTAGATTCATATTTAGAAATCTTCAAAAACTCCTAACGTTATTCTATTAGATTAATCTTGGTAAATGTTATTATGTAACTTATAAGTTACTGTTAAAAGTGATTGTAATTTTATAACAAAATTACAGTACGAAAATAATGTGAAATTGCAAAATATATTTTGTAAAATTGCAACATTTCATGGTGAATTTTTAATTTCTAAATAATGTATTGTAAAATTACATTTATTTCGTGACTTTACAACATTCTATTGTGTTTTTAATTCATATATTGTAAATTTCAATGTGATATTGTAAAATTACATAAGAATATATGTAGTATAATATGCCTATCTATCGCCTTCATCAAGATTTGCCCAGGCCAGAATTTAAAACATTATTGAAAAAGTATTTTTACAATGAAAATTTGTAGAGACCATTACAATCCAGTTGGAAATAAGGAAACCATATAAACATCGAGTTTAAGTAATGTGCAATCCATTTCGATCTACCGATAATAAACTCCTGTACATTAATTTAGGACATATATTTTAGGTTAGGTTAAGGTTTTGCTGAATTTCGCGGCATGCACTTAAAATTTGGATAAAATTAAGTAAATTATTGTGATTTTAAATTTGATATATTAAAAATATTGAAAATTACAACACGTTACTGCAAGGTACTTTCAAGTGTCTTTTTCACTGTATTTTTACAAATTTTGTTTTAAGTTTGCAGTAGTTTTATAATATAGAAAAACGTCAAGTATGTATTTGAAATTTACAATAGATATTTCTTACAGTGTACAGTTTACTTAGTCTATCCTAAATTTTTTGTCAGTGTTTTTTAACACTTTTAATATGACAATATTGTTAAATACAAATTTTTGTACCACGGAAGCCATAAAAACGTTATTCGTGATCGATCTCTCTGGGACATCTTCAGCGACAATTACACCTAATAAATATCCTAGCTGCATATGTTCAGAACAATGAGATTCATTAGTTTTGAAACTGACAATGTAACGGAAAATCGCATATATTTTAGAATAAACCGTTACATGCGGTGCAAAAAAAGCAAGACACTAGACCAGAACACAAAGAATATCCTTTCCGGTTCGTTTTGTATTATGTACAAAATTGCAAAAATGACTTTTTCCAGTCTCACAGTGATCTACAAGGTCAAAATAGCAAGTGATTCCCTGAAGGTCCATCACTAGCAACTTCCTTAGTGACGCCCACCTGTCGCTCAACGGAAAGAACAAAAGCGCGTTTTGAAAAATAATTCGGAAAGACTGACTCGGCCCAGCAGGGGTCCGCTTTAGGGAAACGTGAGTTTGTTATAGTACGATATCCATTTGCTCGTTTTCTCCAAAAGGTCGATTAAATTCAAGGATAGTCCAGTTTCGATAATTAAGCGTTCCGGCGCATCTTAAATGATCATTTCATGTATCACTCAACTGAAATTGCATTTTTGTTTTTCATATTGCTGGGAAGAACATAATTATAATTTTATGGCGGTGAAGAAATTTATAAAAATTTATAGAATATGTGGGCGTGCTACCTCTGTCTTCGACTAATATATTATGCAGTAGGACAAGAAATTTAATTGCAATGTTGTAAGTCGTCTGATATGATATAATTTATGTATAAGGATGTATTTGTAGTACCTTTGGATAAAACTACATGGAGATTTTCCCTGAAAAGTACTATATTCTGCGTATAAACCTCGATGTCTCGAAATCGATTAGAGTTTTGAAGCCAAATTATAATATATCCAAAAATAAGAACCATAAAATAAGAAAATAAGACCAAAAAACAAAGCGAAAAATGCATATACGGGCGATATGAAATTTGAGGTTCACGTCATCCGATCAATGCTGCTTCGCCATCGTAAATAAATCATTACTATCTGACTAAGGATACATGGAAAGAGCCTAAATATTAAGTAAATGATGTAGCAAATAATCAACAATTTCCATTTTAACTCATTATCGCCGGGAAGAACGCATTTCCTACTTCAATTTCAATAAAGAATTTCATATGGAAATTGAATATCAAAAAAATTGAAATGTATGTGTCTTGTTAATTTCGCTCATTTTAAAGGAATTGTTTCAAAAACGATTCAATTAATTCTTATTTGTACTCATGAATTAAAAAACTTAAATCATCACTACTTTTATCCAGAAAACTGAAAACAATTTTCCGTAACTTATTTTTTTGTTTTTTTCGCTAACTATGAATTTTGCATTTTCAATTATTTATAACAAAAAAACTATCCAGTTTTTTACTTTTATTCACAATCCTATGAACTACAAAACAACATAGTTTAATAAAATTCTACAGAGATCAATTTTTAATGTAGTTGGTGCGGGGTTTTGCAATTATTAGGGATATATTCATATTATTGATCATATTTTACTTTAAGTTCAAAACTGTTTTTATCATACATGCAAGACGTTTCAATTTTATTCAACATATTAGAAACAAATATTGAGGCCCCTGGTGATTTCTCGACATTTTGATCCCAAAATAGTATAAATATGCTTCATTGAATCAATATAAGCTCATATTTTGCAGGGGTCTTATAGAAAATCAGTTCATTATTACTAAAGGATCCATTTATTCAATGTAAATCTTGCTAAAAGCGAAATCGACAAGTATATGGATAACTTTAGTTAATTTAATGAGTAGCTATCCAGTGGAAACTAAGCAAAACTATACATAACGTAAATGTGCATACCATTAATGTAGTACTACGCAACTAACACCAATAATATACCGACTAATGCTTCAATCCTGTTTAAAAATAACAATGTAATGCCAAATCCATACATTTATCACGCAAACATACCTGCTAAGCCATTTTTATCGCATAGGGCGCAAACTGTGTTTTCGGGCCTCTTTTTAGGGGTTATTTTTTTATATGCAAAAGAAATGAATTATTATTCGTCTGGAATAAGTTTTACCTTATTTCGACTAATACAGAGTAATGGAATACTTGTAACTGTAAATAATTCTGGTTCAATTTGATTTCCAAGAATGGTTAAATATTAATATGATTAAAAGAAAATAAAATAACAGTAAAATCATCCGGGGCAGCCATTATGAGTTCTCAATTTCAACAGACGCCAAAAGTAAATTAAAAGCGATTTTCGAAATTTAGAGAGTGGCATTGAATATGTTTGATTGCCCGGTACAGTCCCAAGGATACGGAAGAATATTTCGTGACGGCAATTGTATACACTCTTTTTCGTGTGCCGCCGATTCTCGGGGGTGGAGCGAAACCTCAGTTGACTGCACATCTCTGACAGGAGGTTGACGTTGACTGACTGACAGCCGAATGGCATTTACAATAATTTTTTAGATTCGAAAATTATAGGTGTGCAGGCTTCTGGCATTGGTGTAAGACTCAGTTCGAGTTTTTTTCTCAAAGCGTAAGGTTTTGAAATTATATTCGATCGTGATTGGTATGTGATTACATCTGGCTGTGGGATTAGAATCACTAATTCGAAAACCCTTCTTCAAATGGAATGATAACGTATACCGTGTGAAGATGAATTATTGAGAAATATTCAAATTACTTAGATTTGTTTCTATCACGCTCTGTTTATATAAGAATGTAAAGAATGCAAATAATTACACCAGTATTGTAACATTAATCAAACCAAATTACAACTTTAACAAATTGAGCAAATGTGTCTATGTAATCATAGATGCAAAGACAGATTAAGGTCAAGATTATTTTTGAACAATATCTCCATTCGACGCTTTTTATTGTGTTTCCAGGGACTTTGAAACATCTTTTACGATTTCGAAAGTTTTTTGTAGGTTAAATGTTACTATCTGTTTTTTAAAAATGGTTTGCATGGGTATGAAAGGTCACGTTTGTTAACAATTATATTTAGACGGCGAATATCTTAAAATGTTTCTAGCAAAAAATGCAAATTTTTTAACAATTTTTAGCTACGTTATTGAAATGTATGTAGAACGTTTTATTAAGTATTACCTGATAGTAGAAAAAAAACGTTGAAACAATCCACGAGTATTTTCTACTCTCTATCATTTTTTTCTTGAAATTGATAGTATTTCAGTCAAAAATAAAGAATGCAATTTAACCTACCTATCTGCCATTTCGAACGACATATTGACATTGTTTAAATGACATTCATTTTTTAAGTCCACAAATGTTTTCGAGTTGCAATTGCAGGATATTGAAACGAGTCTTAAGTGCAGAATAAGAGGCATTTATGCAGAGTATACCAAACTTGAAATTGTAACATGAAATCTTTTTATGATTTTAAAAAAATAATGTCGAATGCCTCTTATATACAAGAAATAAACTGTCTAGTTCGTATAGTCTTTTTTTAACCATAATTAGAAATAAAGTATGTTTTGATATACAAAATGTATATTTTGTGTACGATGTCCCCTTTATGTACGATGAATGTAAAAATTTGGAAAACAAATTGAAAATTTGTCGCCTAATAATTTTGCACCGCTGAATAATCTTCAGTATCCGCTTCTCACTATTTTCGAAGCGTTCATCCCTTCCGTCGTGATGCATTCACCAGAAATTGCTTTGAATATGCAATTGAATCTCAAGGGCGATTCAAATGACCGGTTGGGGCGATACTCGGTCTTTCTTTCGTTCCTTACAAAATAAACTGAAAACAGCTTCCGTCCAAACAGTAGCAAGTGTGACTACGTGGGGCAGTATATTTTCTTCTATTGTCTAGCCGGCGAGTTACCTATTGTTTCTCAAATTTATCGCTTCATGGGAAGTTTGGCCAGTGCACGCGGTACAAACGCGGGTGCTTTCATCTTGGTACGGTACGCAAGGTCGGGGGGAGTGGGCGGGAAGAAAAGGGGAGATAGATTCTCCCCGGTGAGCTCCGACAATAATTAGTACTTCTCCAAATTATTTATGTCTTGAATAAATCAGGTTACAGCTTAATTGCTTCACCGGAACACGCGTCCGATAATTCCTACGAGGCTCGCAAGTGCAAATAAAAGAAGCGACGCAGCATCTCGATTGATAGTGCACAGATGCATTATGGAGTTTAATGACTTTTAAAGTTTATACCATCGCGAAAAGGTATTCGCGAGAATCCCAAATCAAATTTTGTAATTATGCGCACTTCCTTTTTGCTTGAGCTCAGTGGAATGTAAATAGTCGCAGCGAGTTATGGATATGTGAGAATTAATACTTTCTCAAATGTACTTGAAATTGTTTCTCTTAAAGACTTTTTATACTTATTGAATTAAGTTAATTGTGCATCGTAACTAATATTACTGTCGGACTGATACGACCGTTCGTCCGTGAGAAAATACCAGGCGGCTTAATTATGTCGTCAGTAAATAGAAATATTCTTAAATCTGATCATTTTATATGGTCAATGTCGAAGTATATCTTCCGATTCATAATTTGAATAGAATTAAACAATATTTGATATATTGGGTTTTGAAACCGACTGTATAAATTGGTTCTTGCTAAATTTTAACGGAAGATCAATGTACTACAACTTAAACAAAATATGAAACTTTAAGCAATGTACTATTCGAAACTGGGCATATAAATAATATTGGTTATTCGCTGCTAAATTTGCTACAAACCCTGAAGATGGATCGAATGCGCCTTAACCAAACTAGAAGTATAGACTCATACAATGTGATAAATCATTTAGTTTTTGAAAAAGAAAATAATCCCTTTTATAGGTGCAGTATTTAGTTGTCTTATGTTTCAAATAACAAAATAAATAAATAAATTTAAATTGACTTTTTCGCGACAGAAAAAGTCGATCAAAATGAAAATGCTTCTTTTACATCTTTTTGGGAACAAGACATTTAAGGTTAAGGCACATTCGCTAAATTGCGACTTTCAAGTTAAACTGGTGGTTGGCCGCTTTATTTAGCCTTAATAATCGAAATATTCATCAATTGAGTCATGCCACACTCATGTTAGAATAAAGTTTCTCCTAAATATATGAAATGAACTATGAGATTGATATTTGGGGTCCTTAAATATGAAGTCATGTTTTTGGACAAAATTAGATGGTACTTTATACCTAACTTTGATTACTACTTTGAAGACGGTGCTGTTTTCGTTAAATTTTTGTAATTTCCATTCAGTACTGTGAACATAAACATCCTTTTTACTTTGAAGGCTATATTCATAACAAAAAGTAAAGAATTTAAATCCATTATAGCACACGGGCTTAGCTTGGTCGAAATGACTAAAACTGAAGAATTCTCGTTTCTAAAAAGAGAGTTTGTGTTAATATTTCTAAGAATCAGTCTAAATTTATTTCTGAAGATTTTTAAAATATTTAATAGATGCATATAACATCAATATAATATCTTGAAAATCGAACCCTGAAAAAAAGTAAGCGACCTCTCAGTACATCTTCTGTCCCATTGCCTGTATTTTTGTCTGAGTACCATTCTCTGGCAGAGTACTTTTCTGAAGTCAAAGATATAATATAAACTTCACAACTGTTTATAAATTTACACCGAAAGAGTTATAACTAAAAAATCATAAAAAAGGGATCTTTCTTGAGTAAAGTAGTCGCTCTGCAGTGAAAATACTTTGCATTGAAATGAATCTTTGACTTTAGTTTAAATCACGGATATTATCAGGAAATAACACAGGCCAACAACATCAGGCCGTTCTTCTTACCCAAAAACAGGACTATACTTTTGCAAAGGTTTTTGATATCCTGTTGTGTATCCTAACCTAAAAGTGCAAAACACACAGTCTTTGTCCATTTTTTTGGAGGGACAAAATTGTTATTCGCAATTTGGCAGAACACAGATTAATGTGCTATTCATCTGTTCTAAAATGCTTTTGTAAATATTCCGATTCCATTTTTTTTCATTGAGTAATCCAAGTTTTTGTCAAGGCACGATTATGATTTTCGTTTTTAGCACATTTAACTTAGGATATGTCAAAATCTTGGCGATATGGGGCAATTCTGCGATCAGATTTTGATTCAGCACATTGGAATTATTGGGAAAAGGATACTCAGGTATCCGAGTGCTAATTACGAACAAAAATTTTGTTCCGACACTGATTGAAAAATGGGCCACCACGATTTTATTTTGCCATTTTACGTTAGAGTATCTGAAAATCTTGACGTTATAGAACAATGCTATTTTTATACTTTTTTTTATTCATTTATCTTTACGACAACTTTTATAAGTCGTTAAAAACAACTCGAATCGGAATGATTAAAAAAGCACTTTAAAGCTGGTGAATAGCACTTTAATCTGCATTTTGCCAAATTACAAAGAAAAATTTTATTCCGCCACAAAAACTTACTGAAAATAGTAGAAAACGGTGTTTTTGCACTTTACGCTTAGGATGTCTCATGATCTTGATGTGATGTAACAGTTCTGCGGATAGATTTGACTTCAGCGCAATGAAACCCGTCCGAAATGTATAGTTCTTTTTCTAGATATAACATTTTGTTGGCCTCTCTAATATCTTTTCGGGCTCCTTAGGTATGATATTTCCGCTAAATTAAAAAGAAAAGATACTTAGAAATCACCTACAATAATACGGGACAAATAAAATTTATTTGTATTGCTTCCTATTTAATTAAGCAATATAAGGAAAAGAAAAGGTTGACTTACACAGGAAGGCGCATGTACAAAAATGTTCACTGTTCAAACAATATAATATACAGACTTTTATGATACAAGCCACAATTAAGAAAATTGCTCAAAATAAATCAATTGCAGTGAAAAACTATTTTCAACCATTTGATGTGTAAATACGGAAATGAGAATGCGAACATAATTCCAATGATCTGGCAGTTTGTATAATAATTCACCTAAGGAAATATTAAAGACACCTACAAAATCGCTTAATCCCCCAATTTGTTGGAGACCGTTTGTTAACAAGACCGGATTTGTAAGGCTGTTAGAACATCGTGGAATTCTGCACAAAGTAGTTTGATTGAAGTTTAAAGTCAGTTTAGCAGAAATACCTTAGATAAGGTTAGAAATGCTTAATATACATTGGATCTAAGAGACGTCATGATTGATATATCAGTTTTAGTCAGTGATCATGCAAAGATGTCTCCAAAAATAAATACATTTACTAAATTTCAAAAACATCTATTATTCAACAAAAAATTTAACACGAACTTGAGGACTATGTTATAACCTTCGAATGATACATTTCGTGCAGAACAAACTCAGCAAAAGGTACTCTTCCAATGTTACGTGGATGAACGAGTGAAAACTCATTCCAAACAATTAAGTTTTCCCACATGCGTTTTAAAGATACGGAACTTCAAACTCGTGGATGTAAGGCGGTCGCTGATAAGAATGTCCCTTCCCGTTCACTGCAATAAATACGGAGTTCTCAAACTTGCCAAACTTATCTCACGAGAAAATAACTTTCACTTTCTACTAAAATAATTTAATCAATCGTTTGATTGTCTTTCATTCCAAAAACCATTATTCAATTTGGAGATATTTAAGAAATAGATTGCATATAAACAAACAATTTAACATTTTTCTTACTTCAGGAATTTAATAAATGAAAAACTGAAATTTATGAACAAAAATATAACTTCAATAATCTTTAATTTTACCCGAATTTAGTGAAATTCTGAAGATTGTGATAGTGAGACAATTATCATACTTTTTAAGGGATTTGTATTAGATTTATTTCAAATGTTTAAAATTCTTGTTAATTCCATGGAACTTAGATAACTAACAAATATAAAATCATCTTGAATGGTCATTCACAATATATCAGCGTTATTTTATAAAAACTGAATAAAGAATGTGCAAATTTCAAATGAACTGTGGTTAAAGAATATGAAAACTGAAGACGATGTGGTGCAAATTTCTACGTTATGCGTAAACAAAAAACGTATCAAACCTCCCAGCTGCAAGTACACGGATTCAAACACTAATCTTTTTAAAATTAAACTTTTTTCCCTGAATTCTCAAGAATAAAAAATGTTCCAATCCATTCCAATAATCATTTATCGTCCCTGTAAGCAGTTTTATCGGATAACAACCGATTAAAAAGAATGCAAAGTGCAGATAGAAACTTGCTATCTGTTTAAATCCACTTATTTTCAATCGGGCTAACACGTATTCATCGACGTAAATCGTTTTGGAATAAGAAAGTGTCTTTTAAGTGCAATTTGAGGAATGCATTGAAGAGTTTTACGAATTAAATATTAACATAAATGATATCAAAGACACAAAATCGTTAAAAGTGCGGCATGGCAAACGTTCAACGACTATTCAAGAAACGCGTTTTTGTTAATATTTGAGATTGCAAAATATGTTAAAGGACAAAATATTCAAAAGATCATAAAATAGCTATAACAACTTTTCACTTATACGACAATATCTGCAGTTAGCACATGACGTTTTCGGTAACTAAATACACTTATGACAACTTTATTATTACTTTACCAGGAATACATAAAATTTAGTATATACGACTATTACAGGAAGTAACAAGTGATATAATTAAAATAATATATTATTTTACCATTAATGAAAATTGCAACCACTGCTTCACCAAGAGTTCCGACTAAGCATAAAACAGTGCAAAAAATCACAAAACTGATTTGCAGTACGTTACGCTGCGTGCTCAAATTCAGTGGAATCTTTTCGTTGTTTTAAAAGTGCATTCCACGAAGGTTAAGTAGGAAAGTAACATGAACTGCGAGTTGTTGGAACAGAACAGAAAGAGAGGGATGAAAAAAAAACAGAAAAAAGTAGTTCGCCGCTAATGCGTTTCCCTAATGAACGTTTTCTTTGTCTCGGGCAAACACCAAGGTCCCGCAAGTGGACGAAACCGTGAGACAGATTGCCGACGAAGATCGTAAAGCTTTTTTATTTAATCGATTTTCGGGTAGAGTCAGTCGTTTCGGAATTATTATTATTATGCCGGTGATTATTATTTATCAAGTCAACTGACGAAGCAAGAAAAATATGTTAATCGAAATTCGCTTTCATTCGACGAAATCATTATGTACAAAAAATCCTTTCAAATTTAAACACGATTTTATTCTTTTTTTGGATTTAAATGTCTTAATTTTCTTAGTGATGTTTGTTTTTCTGTTTATTAGATTTGATCTAATATATCATAGATTTGACAAGGACATACTTATGCACTATACATCGGCCGACTTTGAGATGTAATCATTGTAAGTATTCGTTTTTAAGGTGTAAAAAATGTATTTAAAATGATTTTATATATGAAATCTAGAAATTGGTTTCAAGTATAGAGAAACATTGGATGACCACTATTATAGTCTTCCTTAACCTATTAAGTCCCAGAGATACGCATTTTTTTTTATTGATTTTCGAGCTTCATTCTCAACAGGAAATTAGATTTTTGCTGAATCGAAAGTGACCTAGTCTACTATTTGCGAGTATGCTCTTTCGATCAGTGTAGTAAAAATTACATTTAAATGTCTCCTAAAAACAAAATGACGACATTTAAGTGAAAAAAAACCGGAAGAATACAATGGGTCCGGGTTTCACCGAAAATTCTGATTATCCAACATTATTAGAAGATGTCTGTTTTTCGTCTAAAATCACCCTAACCTCTAGAAAAGTAACTTAGTCCTTTCGTTTTTATCAGTGAATATGTTGTGCCATAATGACAGTTTGTAGAGGTTAGGGTGATATTGGACCAAAAACAAAAATCCTCTTATAATCTTGGATAATTTGATGCACTTCTGGTTGATATCCATTACATTTTTAACATGAACAACATTCATAAAAAGGCGAAAGTCATATTTGTTGTCTTTTTTATTTACAAGCCGCCATTTCGGATCCAGAAAAGATTTAAATGCAATTTGGACTACATCAGTCAATAGAGCATACTCCAAAATGGTAGACTGGTATGTAACCATTTTTCTGTTAAGAATGAAGTTGGACAATCAAGAAAAAAACATTTATCTCTGGGTTAATATAAAGTATAGTTATTTTTATACAATATATGACTACATGTTTTGTTTACATTAACTGATCAATTAACTGACATCTTTTCATATGTATATTGTAGTTTGACAATTGGCCGGTAGGTGCTCCGAATTACCATATACAAATTATGACCTTGAGAAACAATGATATTGTGATCTTTCTACAAACAATTAAAATTAGAATATACGATTTGAAATCACTATTAATTAAGACGTTCGATATAAGTATTTGTTGAGAATATGCATAAATGTCACCAAACAAATTATTTAACTTTTAGACAATTTTTATAATTTGGCACCTAAATTTCGATTAAGTGGTTTCAAATAAATTCGCACATATAAAATGAAATTAGTCTAAAATTCGTCACGGCTATATCAAATTAAAATAAGAAATTCTGACTTTCTCTATTATCTCGAAATTCGGAATCTTTCAACTGGATACCCGTGATTTCGTTAATTTTGAAACTCAATTTTGAGGACTGGCTTATTAAAAATATCACATGCGTAGACGGAAATTTCTTATAAATACCGAAAGACTCTAAAATTTTAATCCATCCGTCAGTCACATGTCACGGAGTGTCTCGTCTCGTCACGATGCCATGGGGATGGAGAGGAAGAGTACAAGGCGAATATAGGAGTAGCGAGCGAGACGGATATGTAGGGATAAGATAGAGATCGTCAATGAAATGGAGGAGAGATCCAGAAAGAAATATGAAAACGCCGAAGGAAAGTTAAATATGTAAATTACAAGGAAAATAATGTGAAGATAAAAGTAAATAATTACTCTTTGATGACTTATGTATTCTTTGAAATGGTTTAACATGCGAGAATATGGCCTCGAACATTGACAATTCCATGTGGAAAAATCAAAAGTCTTTCTGGAACCAATTCTAACCATTGAATTGTATTTTACTAAAAATGACGAAAAATAAATTTAAGAATTTACTACTATAAGAATTTAAAATACTAACAGATTTTGAACCATATTCTATTAAGTCTCACATTTTATGTTGAACATACGTACAATTTGTCAGAAAATTACTGTGTATAAAACAAAATATATTTGTTAGAATATTGACGTCACTATATTGTTAGCAACAATGAAATCGTTCAATACGAAACAGAGAACTCCTTAGCTATCGCTGTAATTAAAATAAAACACTCCATAAATTTTGGCATTACGGGACAAAATTACCATTATGGGTGTCCCGTATGAAATTTTTATTTTTTGAGTTTTCTAAATCCACAATCTTTTCCAAATTATTTTATATTTTGTTGGGATATAATATTCAGGGAAAAAATTGCATATTTTCTTGCAAATGTTGCAATAATTAAACAAATAATTAAACAATAGTATGTCTAGAATGTTTCCTTTCATCTGACTAACTCCTTAGTGTTTGGGGGTTTTCGATGCCACTGATTCCCAATCCATTTTCATTTTTGCGAAATTCAAAGTGGCGGATGATACAAGGTGGAACGAAATCCGGCATTTACTTGATACAGATGAGACTCATAGAGTGAATTAACATTCCCCAGTGGTTTTCACTGTCACAGGTAATGAATTAATCATCAAATTTTCGAAATTCAATATGGCGGAATCAATATGTCGAATCAAAACTAACAAATATTTTAAATGGCCAGGAAAATCACCACAATGGAAATTACAAATTTGAACTCAGACGATAGAATCCATTTGGACATCCATATATCATAATAAATGTCAAAATTCATAGTCGATACTTCAGTATATTTACAAGGATTATTTTCACCATTCAAAATTATTAAAGCACTGAAATGTATATAATTTATTTTGTAAGAGCTACTAACTATGACATACGCGATAATAGAAGTGATATTTTACGTAGATCGTGTACTTTTAAGAATTTATTATTAATTATCACGTCAATTTACTACAGTAGATAATAATTTTTCAGTTTATTTGACTATTTTTTCTCCAAGGCCATTCTGTTTTTTTAATTCAAGATTAGGGCAGTATCTGTGGTATCCATCATTAAAATTTTAATACTAGTTTCATTAAAAGCAATGCAGAATCTTGGTTCGAAACAAATATAAATCTCTAACTTTCGAAATTATGACCGTCATCAAGACACATCACGTCTCTCCATCGTCACTATCGCCATCACCTATAACCATATTATCCTATATCATCATCGACCCCCACCCCTCTATCATCAGCGTCTACATCATCGTACGTCGTCTACGTCAAATTACACCTTTATCGAAATTAATACCTCAAATTATCATTCGATGACTGACTGATTCAACCTTTCGAATAACCTGGAAGGTTAGGAAGGAAATAATAGTTGATTATTGATTTTCGTTTAATTTATTGACTTATGTACTGATGAAGTTTTATTCCAACTTGACTTTTTATACCAAAGGCAAGAAATATTTCTAAATCGAAGTTTGTATCAAAGTATCGTAAATACACAATAGAATGACGAGACTCAACTCACCCTCAGAAGGGATTATGCATATTTTGCGATTGAATTGAGTCTATTGAAACGGTGCACGGAATCTCAATCGAAAAGGGGTGTTTTTGAAATCTTTGATGCACATTAAAACTCCCTGCTTCTTATATATTATTGAGTGTACGCGGTTAAGAAAAATGAAATTCAAATATTTGTAACAGATATATTGTACTTGAATTTAAGTCACAATGTACTTTTAATGAACACCCATTCAATTACTGACCTTGTAGGCTTCGCTGTTTTATTTCCTGTAGGATTATTTTAATTTTTGTAGTGTAAAACAATAATTTGATTGTTATCTTAGGAAGAGTTCAACTTTATAATGAGTTTCTACATTTTCTAACATCAACATTTTTCAAACAAAAATCTTGGCAATTTGTACAAATCATATTGATACCAAATGGATGTAGTGATAAAAACTGTACTAGCGTCCTAGTACCACTAGAAATGCAAAGTTTCAATGCGCTTTTTTTCTATATTTGTTTATAGTTAAAAAAACTGAAAAACAAATTTAAATACTATACGACACATAAATCCTTCTCAAATGACTTACGAATTAGGTTATTAAATTTAAAGGTATCATGGAAATGTTATATAGTTAAAAACATTCTACGTTTCAAATGAACTATTAAATTAAAGTCATAAGTATGATAATATTGGCGAAACATGGGAACAATGGAAACATTCTTGAAAAGGTCCAATATTGGATCATTGAAGCAAGACACATTCCGCCTGGGTAGTGTCGCTCAAGCATGGAATTAGCGGGATTTCCTCCCCTTGAATAACTAATTGCGAATCGACGAACTTTAGTATTCCCAACAGATCATGGACTTAATAAAATAAGACGGGGTAAAGCATTTTGCGACCAAAAGTTTAAAGTATGCCTACACACAGACTGTTACTGTCTATACATTTCTAAATGAATTTTCAATTTCTTTATCTTTTTTGACAGATTTTTTTCTATTAGAGCAGAGTAGATTGATAAACATCTTGAATCTTTATTGTGCTATCTTTTTACACATTATTGTGCAATAAAAAGTTGATTGGTGAAGAAAAATAGGATATACTCAAATTATACACAATTTTATTACCAATCTTATACCTCTAATTTCTTTTTATTAATTTCTTTCCTAAGTCGCAATAATTCTGGTTTCATGTTAACCTCTTCGATCCATCTAACATTTTAATGTATCACTATCCCCCTCATGTATTCTATCTCTCTCTGTATTTACCGACATTTCCTCCTACCTATATTCGTCAACCTTCATCCCTCCTGCTGTTGAGTTTACATCCTTTGCCAATCTCCAAACATTTTGACCCTCTCCTTCTACCTCATATATCTTACCGATACCCTCGCGAACTATCTCCAGTCATCCACCCCTAGCGGATATCTCCATACGCCACTTACGAAGTGCGGAGTGTTCTTCGCTTCGTTGCTCTCTGATCCGATCAATCGACCTCTCTCACTCCTTTTACGCCCCGTTTGCAGACGAATGTAAAACTTTGCGCTTTTGTTCTCGATGTATATAAATAACCCAAAAGTTCTCCACACTTTTTACGGGATTCGAATACAGAACTATGCATGACCTATGGCTAACAATCCCAAATCCTTTTTAAAGATAACGACCCGCAATAACGCTAAAAAATCCTAACTATTTGGTCGAAATCGTTTTTAATTTCGCATTTCAGGGTTCATAACATACTTGAACAAAGCACCCGAGTAGGTATTACGTTATCCACACCTGCACGTGCTATCATATGAAAGTAAATACCGACGCTGATAAAAAATGAATACCAGAAAGGCTTTCCGAGCAAACCAATAAAAGCCGACAAATTTTCGAAATCCCGATCCGCCCCACAATCTCATAAAGTAAAAAAATTTCACAAAGTCTCTCGCCGGGAAATTGAAGGTGCTCGGCGCGCACGAGATTCTCCCGCGTTTGTGTGCGTAAATAATTTATGCGCGTGTGTCAGTACGTGTGCAATATGCGAGGGCGGGTGTGTGGGTGATATGAGGCCCTGTAGGAATTCACCGTCAGGCGTAAATTCTCCCGTAGCTCTTGGTAGCTTCGTTCCGTAGCTGGTCTCCCCTTCGCTGGACTTTAGAGTCCACCCTAGCCAGTTTCTACTCGAACCACCCCCTCTCGTTCTCTCCCATACATCTCCATCTCTTTCTATTTCTCTCCCGGCCACCACCACCGCCTTTCGCGACAACATTCAGCAAAGCCGAGGGTGACCAACCCCTGCGAGAAGTCCAGTGGCGCTCAGGCTTTGTGTCAAGTGTCCAAGCACCTGCTGCAAGAATTCACTTTCGCAATGTCAATTTCAAATAAAAATCCCCTCTATTGTTACACATCCCTATTGCTTCCAACGTTTTTGGTAACTATTGTTTACTTTATATCAGTCACCTTATCTATAAATATTTGTGATCGCGAAGGCATCGTTTTTATCGATGGGACGTTACCAAGCCACGATGTAACTACTGTAGCAGTACCACTAAAGGATATCTTAAACAATAAATGTAAATTACATTCCAAGAGATTAAATACTTGAATTTTTAATGCCTGGTTGTGTACTGATTCGTACGTGAACGGTGAAATAAGTATTGTGTGTTTAGAATTACAGCGGAGTACCAGATCCTCCTTCTACAGTAGGATAATCTCCACTCCGACGATGTTTGCTCTCAGACCGAAGCCGACATCCCAACGAGTGAGAATCCGCCGTGTTTCCTCTCTTTGCTTTATTTTAACAATTGCGTGCCAATACACTTGGCACAAAGACGTATGCTAACACTCGCAAATATGAAAATACTATAAAGCGGTAATAGTTATTACCGCGTACTTATTCGAATTAAAATAGGAATATGATAGAAATCAGTTTCCTGCATAGAATGGATAGCCCTCATATGCGAGCCACAATCAAGGAAAGTTCGGTGGGATGTAGACAAAGATCAACAAAAGTCTTCAAAAGAAGGATGAACCAATAATTAGTTGTTTGCAGTATTGTACATCTATTTGATCAGGTCATTTCAACATTCTCATGATTATGTGTTTTAATTCCACTTGTTTTTAATTAAAAAAAACCTAACCCTCCCACATAACGTCTATCTAACTTCTAGAAAACTAGATTAGGTTTATAACTGACATCTTGTACAGGATTCAACAAACTTGGGTTGTGCCACAAATTTGATCAAGAGAAAGACCAACCAATAATTAGGTCTCTGCCATGTTGAAGCAGTTGATACGGCTAGGTTAATTCATCCTCACTTTAGCTTGTAACATTTAACTTAAATTTGAATACTCCTAAATTTCGCTGATTACCAATATCCAACTGATAGGAAACAAGGTTTACCTATACAAATTAAGTTTTTAGGTTTTCTTCTGGTCCCTTTTATGTCGTCAATAATCAAGAGGAGATTGGTGGACTATAGAGGAATGTCAATGAATATTTCCAAAAGAAGGAGCAACTAACAATCAACTATTCGACATGTTAGGGCAATCTAACCATACAAGTTCAAGATTTACAACCTTCGGCAACTAAGAATTATCTAACTTTTTGGAGATAAGGATAGGTTTCACAAATAACGGTTTTACTTTCCTGATTCTCACGTCGCCTGATCACACATAACCAAACGGTGTTTGGCGGGGAAAGCTCAACCATTAATTAGTTGCCTGTCATGTTGGATAAGTAATTAGTCCATTTAAATACTCCACAACCATAGCTAGTACAATCTATTTCAACTTAATCGACACCAAATGTTAGAAGAATAATAAATTTCTAACTATTGGGTGCAAAAGATTTGGATATATAATTAAAGTTTTAATTTTCTTTTAGGTGATTCATAATCTTTATATGTTATCCATAATCAAATGTAGTTAGGTGGACTATAGTTGGAGGTTAATAAAAAGTTCCAGAAGAAGGATAGGCTCCAAACATTTGCTGATAATCAAATCTTTGCTTTTAGGAAACAAAATGAAACAAACTAAAGTCTGAGTTGTCTCTAAGCAATTCTGAACTCTTTTATGCAATCCGTAATGAAGAGAAGTTTAGTTGATTGTAGGCGTCGGTCAACTGCGTCATCAAAATAATCATCAACCATTAATTAGTTGTCAGATATGTTTAGTCCATTTCAACACACCCACGATCATAACTGATAATATTTATTCAGAATCGGAAGCTTCCCATCTTTCACTGCCTATCACATATCTGACTTTTAGGAAACAAGATTTGGTTACACAACTGAAGTTTCTACGTCAAAGGTATCGATTCTACATTCGTCTTTGGTTTGAGAAGAATCTCAACCGAATCAAATTTAAACTATAAAGGGGAACCTTAAATTTTAAATAACTTTCGAAAGAAGCAGATTTCGACTTCAGAATTTCGATTTTGGAAGTTCTAAAGCAAACAACATTTGCAATACGTGGAAATCTCCAGACTTGCGGAAAGGACGACTCAAATTAGGAACAATCGCCAAAGGCAAACTTTGGGCGACGTCGTTGTTTAACCAACAGTAACGCCAACGCGAGGCGCCAATCACGCGCAAAGACAAACAGAGAATCCACGGACCATGGCTGATTGTCGCGAAGAAGTCCTTCCCAACATAGCTACGAAGCTTCGCCCTTCCAAGACACGCTTCCAGAATACAAAATCACTTCCGAAAGCTTTTGGATTTCATCTATTGATTTTTATCCACTGGTTGAATGTTATACCAGGAATTAAGTTTGTTATTGATGGTTGGAAAAGATATCTTCGTCTCTGTTTTGCATGTATGAATTGGCATTCCATTGATGAAATGCATAATGTACATGTTGAACAAACTACTCAAAATACTCTGATGCAGCGATCGCTGTGATTGTTCAATGTATTTTCCAATTGAAATTTTGAAAACACTATCTCAACAATCTACAGCAGTGAATATAAAATTGGCAAATTTTCTCGAGTGCGAAAGGAACGAGTTTCGCAGAAAGTCTTGGAAAAAGAGGACATGGGAAGAGCCCAGAGGCCGAAGGGGATGCTGGACTCGTGTGTGGCTATCGATCACCCCCCGGATCCACCCTTGGTGGTCTCCTCGGAAATTCTCATCCCCTCGAGTTACACCGAATTTACCTAACGTAGCCAGTCGCCTCTCTTTTGCTATCTCTCGTCTTGCTCTGGCTCTCCCTTTCGATCTTCACTCTCTCATCCTCTCTTCCTGTTCCTGGTGTTCTCTCTCTTTCTTCCTCCCTGGATGGTTACTTCGTTCTCACTCTCTCATCGTGTTACTTTATCTTGGCTGTCTCACCATCTCTGTCTATTTTACTTTATCAACGTCCTATCTTCCTCTCGCGTTTCCTCTCTCTTTTCCTTTCACGTCGCGCTTTACACATCCCTGACTCGGCTCTGCATGCATTTCACCCCGCGAAGGCCTAGTACCACCGAGGGAGGCGACGGGAGGAGAGAGAAAGCTTGTTACAGACGTGACGGACCCTCCGTACCTTACGAAGAGACGCGAGGCAAAGGGGAGATATGCTTTTAGAGCTTGGAATATTCACGAAGCGAGCCTCCTCTCGGACAAGCTAAGCACATCCACGCACTTGGAGGGTGAGCGTCTTCTCCGCGCGAACCGTGGTCGATAATGTATTTCATATCGCGAAATTGATTGTGTACTCAAGTGGAGGAGATGTCTCATAACAATATTATTAAATAATTATTCATTGCCAGTAGATTCCCAGTCCCCAGTACATATTTTTGAAATTTAGAAATACGTACATGAAAGTTTGCAAGTGGCTTCATTTTGGAGTATAACATACTCTACTTTGGAACTACTGAGTTTTCGAGCTACCATGCATAAGTCATGTCGCATTCATAATGTTATCTTTGCTAAACACATTCACCGTTATATTCGACTAAAATGATAATTCAGTGGGTATATCTAGACATATATTGTCCAAGAAAAATACTTCTATATTGAAATTGTCCATCATCTTAAACGTGTGTCATTTACGGGTTATAGTCTTCAATACATATATAGTTTAGGTTTACACAATTCTTTGACCATTATTTCAGAGGATTACTATTCGCACTATCCGACAATCGTCTTGCTGAGATTTGGTGGTATAAATGTTACATGCTTAGGATATTTTTAGCGACAAAAATAACTACCTAAGCAGAAATTTGTTCAGGCCCTGATCAGGGTCTGATCAGGGTAACGCTTTTGGTCAGGCTCTGATCAGGGCCCTAATAAATTTCTACTCGGCTAAAGATGGATTGTAATGAGAGTTGTGATATCGTATTCAACTGTAAAAATATTGATGCTTCTGGTCAGTACAGTAACGAATGACTAAATATAGCATGAAACAAAATGCCGAAATGGACTTTTAAAGTAACATGCCTAAGGAATATTTTGATCGTCTTAATAAAACATGTAACGAGCAATGTTGTTATGGTAAACGACATATGGCATTTTTTTAGTAAGTCTGGAAATGGTATGATGCATTTTTAAAAAGCTCTAGCGGCAAAACATCTTGTTAATATATATCACTTTCTGGCCATAATTTTGTCCAGTAAAGACATTATTGTTGTTTTTATTATTAGTAATATCATTATTAAGCCAACAGGATTTTATATATAAATACAGCGACGTGAAATAGAAAGATAGTGAGGGCGATTCTGTGGACTAAACTTTGAACGTGTATCAATAAATATGTGGTTAAATTTCAAATTCTTCCATGGGTTAACATTTCCCAAGTGCTTAGTTTTTAAGCAATGCTGAATAGTGGATTATCATAAATATTTAAGAAAATTACTTTTCATTACCGATGCAAAAATTTTGATCAATTTGCGCTTTATAGATTTCGAGATTGCTAATTGTGAATTTGAACACAGAAATTGAACGTTCAATATGGCGAATCTAATAGGATATATCTCAACAGGAAAATGATTTAATCATAATTGGCCAAAGTAACCGATTTCCAACGATGACTTCGATCGGTTACTGTATTCACAAAATATAATATTCTTCTGTGGAAATACTGATATCTTATGTTTTCACAGAAACTTGGAAAGCTACTAATTTTTCAGTGCTTTTTTATCGTTTTGTGAATTTTTTGGAAGGAAAAAATGTTTCTATCATTATGAAATCTAGCAGAAAAGTATTGTCGATACCTAAGGAAAAAGATAATAACTAAAAAATCATTTCTCCAAATCGATGGTTTCCAATTGGCCGTTTTCGATATCATTTGCTCTAGATTTATGAATTTCGGTATTTATAATTACATTCTTAAGACTTCCAAGGTCAAAATATAGTTTTAGAGGTTTTTCGCAATGGCTGAATAAGATCCTATATCAAAAATAGAAAATTATACATAACTAATTCAATACGGCGGATGTCGGAATAAGACAGAAAGTACTTATATGTAGGTTTTCGGCTCGATTGTCCCCGTACAGAGAGAATCTTATTTTATATTTTTATTGTATTTCTTTTTTTATTGACAAGCTGATGTTTGCGGCAGGACTATCCTGAAATGATTTATAAGAGGTAAACGCATTCCCTTTGGTGTAAAAATGTCGGCTTTACGGTCGTGTAATGGATATCTCATTGATTGTGATACATATTGCGGAAAAAGTGGGGATAGAGAGAGAGTGTCAAAAGATTTCGTAATTTAGCACTTGGAAGTAAAGTTGTCAATTGCTTCAGAAAGTTTTTGAACCTACAAATTCGAAAAAAATTGACAGACTTTGATAATACCTATTGACGAGTCCTGATTTGCTAGTTGATATAAAGAAGTTAGGCTAGCGAGCAACTGGGACAGTACAAGTGAATCGAGTTTCTTCAAAACATTCTTTAACGAAACATTCTGAAAGATGAACATATGCTGTGTCGCATGATAAGAACAGGAATTTATAATTCATAACCGTAAAATACTCAAAACCCGTGTCAATTTTATCTGCTACTGCATATTGTCATACCACATATATACGGAAGAGAAAAAAGAAACCATATTTGCTACTCCCTTTTGCATTTTGTATATACAACAAATTAATAGTTCGGATAGGTCTGCACCATCAAATTTTGCCTGACTATACTATTGCATTTAATATAATCATCAATTACAAACGCCACAATAACATATAATACTGGTGCGCAGAGAACAGATTTTGAAATCACCAACCACTTTCGGAATTTCTAGATTCTACTGGTTAAAGAAATCAGCAAAATAATTACATACAGTGCGGAGGAAAAGGCCGACAACTAGAAAACTATGCGTTCAATATGATATCCGATTCGGTGCGTCGAATCCTCGATTGAAAAAAAAAATAAAGAAAAATTTTAAAAAAACCTGCAAATATTCGAACATAAGAAAAAATCATACATGAAATATGAAAAATAAAAAAAAGAATCCTAAAAAATTTTGTCTACTTCTACGCAATGAGAACCGAGCAAAGTTCACTGATGAACGGCACAGAGACAATACACTTCACATCTAATATTTCGGAATCTGTAATTGTAATTGTACGGCCTCGAAACCCCCTATATCAGTGCTTTCTGTCAAATTCGAAAATAAACAATTATTTTTGTTGCAGACCTTCTCTATATTGGATCAGCCATCTTGAATTTTGTATTTTGGACATCCAGATAGTATTCAACGTCCCCGACAACCCCCAAATTGAGAACATCTCGAACACGTTCGGTTGTGACCACTCCAATTTGTTTGGATTCTGACCGTGCCATCACCAAGTGTTTTAGTCCAATCGGTTTATACTTGAATGAGAAACGAAGGAAATATGGTTTCTTCACTAAACCTTGACAATAAGATTATTTGGTATTATTTTTTAAACCACATGGTAATATAACAGTCAGTTATTTGGTTTGAACGTGATATTAATGCGACTGGACAGGCTCAATGGGCCTCTAAAAATATATTTTACAAAGTAAGCGAATTCATCATCTTTTTTCCGTATTTTCAGAATAATAGCGTAATATGGTTAAAAGTATTCCCATTCGATTGTCGTCGTACCTTTGAAAAATATAAATTTCCTTACTCATACTTCCTAATTTTAATTTTGTATATTACTATAACTCTTCTTGTGATGGGCTACATCTATATTTACTCTTGTCGGTGTACCTCATCGTTAAAATACATATTGGACAAATTTTTGCCGCTTTAAGGTGCAGAAGAAAGTAGATATAAATTATTATTCTTTCATCGATGTTTCAGGCATTCTCAATTCTCTGAAAAAGTATGTTATTACCAAAATTATTGTAATTTGGTTTTCAAGAACTTTAGTCTTTGCCAGTTTCAGGGCCAACATCTCAGCTGACTTTCTAGACTGTGCATTTTAAAATGCCATACAGGAACGTCTTTCCTACCATTTTAACAGTATTTGTTAAATCAATTCCAAGTTTTTGACGAAGTATTTCAATACAGGTTCTCTTAGTATGTACAGAATATTCTTTATCACCTGTATCATGTGATAGGTTAATAAATTTGAGAAAAGATACATTAATATCTCATGAAATTAATGACTGATTGTTACATGAGAAGTTCTGTTTATCTCATGTAAAGCTTAACTTCCTAACAAACTTCCAATTAGTTACGTTTGCTAGCATTAACAGACGCGGCTAATATAACCTGAAAACTTTGTGTTTTAGTTCGTAGATATTTGGTCATATACATAATCAGAATTATTTTACAGTCTTTATTAAGTTTGTTGTAGATATATTAGAAATTAGACGTTTGCGAACGATTGATGTGCTACTATTTATTTTCTTTCCAGTGCATTATGTAGATACAGTATTTACAAGATACAACCTTGTCATGAGGTCATTAATGTAATGTTTCACTTTTATTTCATAGTTGTATCCTTCTATATTCAGATGCCGGTGACTTTTTTAATCCATGTGAGGAAGCGTTTGACATCAGAAAATATGGCTGGTAAGTGGGATTTGAAGTTCACATCGCAAGTAAAACCACCGGAAACAACGCCAATAAGATATTTTGTATTGCCTGATGTTAAAACTAGAGGACTACCGGAATCACCCTAAAACATGATGTAATATTTATATTAAAATTTGTGAAATTAAGATTAAGAAAGTATATTATTTAATCACAATAATAAATATTGAGTATTAATTTCAGATCAACCAATTTTCCAGGGAAACGAATTTTAATAGTCTTGACTGGCTACAAAAAAAAAACTACAACAAAACGATCCAATTATGACTTTAGATTATGCCCAGAAAAACATGTATAAATATGTTCCTGCGAGTTATTCATCACATCATAAAATGCTATAGAATACTTCACTGCAAATGTCGAAAAAATCAGACCCTATTAATATGGATACAATGAGAGACTATTGTAGGAGAGATATGAATCATTATATTTAATAAATACTTACGTTGCACGTTATTGATTGTGTATCACCATTTCTTACGCCATTGAAGCAAAGGACAGTGCTTGGTCGACTAATCATACCACAGCTTACATGTTGGAGTGTAGCAATTCTTAGTTCACTTTTGTCATCATCATCACCCTGCACAAAGACAATTGTTAATACATTTTTTCTACTTCAGTACTGTCATTGATCATATTAGATGTAATTCAGGTTAATTTGAACTAATAGTTGTCATGAATATGGTAATTTCAATAACTTTTGTGAATGCAATTTGATTTTTCTTTATGTGCTCATATTTGAAGTGTCTTTAGATATTTAATTGACATTTTTGGCATAATGGAGTTCTCATTTCGACGTTTAAGTACGTATAGGATAAGTGATGTGGTTAAGTGTAAATGTGAAATGAAATGAGATGTAATTTACCGTATGTCCATATCCCGCAACTACTGCGCTTGCTCCAATTGGTATGTTGATATTAGCCGGCGGCAGTGAAACGGTCTTCACATTCGGTCCATCGAAGTTAAAGTTGCGATCCACCTACATGCATGATTCGTACACGCCGTAAATAACGTACATATTAATTACTTGTTAAAGTAATATGAAATTAACTGAAGTGTGTTATTTGGAAAATGAATAAACCAACGATTTATGAACACTAGATTATATTCCCTTTAAAATGTAATCCTTAAGAACAACTAGTTAATTTATATTTTTCGAATATCACCTTTTCTTAACATGGTTTAAAATAGAAGTTGCTAATAAATGATTGGGGATATATACACTTATTACTCACACTTCCTTGATTAACTAATCTGCTGAGTATGACTGAGCAAATTTTCTATAATAGGACTTCGTTTCAAAATATCTTGCTTTAAAAAAACAATTATTTTAGGTTGACTAATATTCGCTTAACATTTAGTAAATCATATTAGACCTTAGTCAAGATTAACATAAGTCAGGTTAAATTTGTCGATCGCCGGATTTTTTATGCAACATGTTTTTTGCTGGTCCCTATAAACAGTGATATTCCATAAATAGGAAAGGATAACTTGGGTCCAATGAATACCAGTTTAGTAAGTAAATATTGATAGAAACGTATCTTTTATTAAAAGAATTTAGAACTATAACTCTAGTGCAATGAAATTTGTTTTGCTAAAATCGAGATTTAGAAGTCATAATCGTTTTTGCAGATTATTACTCCTTTCTTAAAAATGTGAGGTTACATTGGAAGAAAAACAAATACTACATGTCTTCTACTTGTATTGTAAATCGTTTTAGTAACATTTGTTGAACATTTTATTGGCTAAGATTGGTTAAAAAATTGTAAAAGCATATTCGACTTATACTAAATTCATAAGATTGTGAGAAAAAATAAAAATACTTTGAATTCACTTTAACTGACGCAAGATTCGAGTTTAGGTATGAATAATGCCATTGTTAATGAGTAAATTTCGGGCTTAAGAAGATAATGTACACGGAGAAAAATAATCAGCCAAATCAGCCGAAAAATCCGCAGATTCTACCAATTTTATCATATAGGGACAGCTGTTGGAATTCCGTTACGGATAGCCGATAATTTCAGCTAAATTTACTGAAAAAGTCCGCAAATTTAACGGAACAAATCTGCTAATGTAGCGGAAATTTAGAGCTAAACGCGAATTGACTAGGGTTAAGGCTACATTAGCGGAATCAAAACAGCTAAAATTGCATATATTTTCGGCAATTCCAGCCGAAAATTTTAGCTGATATGAATCAGCTAATCCAGCGGAGTCATTTTTCTCCGTGTAGTTACTAAATACCCAATAGGCAATGACAATCATTATATTATTAATTAGGTTGTATAGTTTACCCGAACGAGAGCGACATCTCCAGCAATCGGACGATCTGTTACAACAGACACATCGAAACCAGGTGCTACCGTGACCGTTCTTGCAAGTCGTGTCTGAGCCTTAGCTAAATTGGATACTGATCCGTCATTGGTACCAGCATACACGTTGATATCTCGTGGAGATATGAGTCTTCCATTGCTACAAAAGTACGAGTTTATTATTTAAATATAAAATTACTAAAATTTCGTGAGATAATCATTTAAAGGAAAGCTAATTACTACTACTTGTTTTCATTCAAAATATGGAAAATAAAAAAAACTTATTAACGAAAAAAAAAAAATGTTAAGGGCGTCATCAGTCGTATTTGAATTGATATTTGGTTTCTTCAAATAAAAATGTCCAACAAGGAATATATAAGGGAAGCTGATTTTTAATGTTGTTAACTTGATTTTTTATTAATTAACTCATAGGTGATCTAAACCTACAACAAATTAATGAACGAATTAAACCTTACTTTACTACGCAGTGTGCAGCTGTTAATACCCAATCTGAAGAAATTATGCCTCCTCCACAAAGTTTGTATGCTATGAGATTACCTCGCCTCTGAGTAATAGAATGTATTAGGACTTCGTAAGGTACGCTGCTAATATCGGCACGAGCACCATCCATGATTTTAGCGTAAGGCGTTTCCATGAGTTCATTAAGACTCCTTCCTTGAAGCCAGGTGAAGAAGCCTATATTTAAAAACAAAGTAAAACAATTAAATTATAAATGCATTTTATTAATATGAATATAAACATTTGTTTGTATATTTAAATCATACGAATGATTCTGATGAGGTATTGGAAATAAATTCCGGCTAAGATTTAAACCTCAAATAAACGATTGGTTATTAATTAGTGATCATATGAACTCTATATATTATTAGTTATTGTATTATTTACAACACGGAGAGAAATTTTCTTTGAAATTTTACGATTCCAGCTGTTAATTTTGGGGCAGACTTTCACAATGAGAAAAATTGCCATTCATGATGATACAAATGCCGCGAATACTATTCAGACCGTAAAAATGATGTAAATAAAATCTAGTCATTTTTACCACACATAATGGTAATTTTCCCCATTTTACAAGTCTGTCAAAAAATTACCATTCGAAATGGTAAAATTTGCTTCCGTCTAGTATATATCCTCAACATCATTTTGTAACTACAGTAGGTGTAAAATGCGATGAAATCCTGCACTTTTAAGATTCAAAATGCAGCTTCGTAAAATATTCATTTATGTCATTAATACTAATTCTCTTTAATTTTTATTTACGTGAGGACAAAATCTCAATTTGCTCCATGAAAACAAAACGCAAAATCGTATTTTCTGCGCTGGGGGAAACTGAATTATGTTTTGAAGTACTGTGGAGATCTCTTTGATACATTTCCCATAAAATCGGATATCTTAGGAGTTTTTATTCCAGAAATTTTTATTCCACCTATATCCTAGTAAGCATAATATTCCCAATATTCATTCTATTCATAATTACGATTTGTATGATTTTAGCTTCAGATATTTTACTTGCCCTTCGAAGGATCCTCAAGTTAAGAAGTAACTACATCGAAAATATATTATGCATTATTCTGCTGATTGTATATACAATGGAGTGAAAATTCCAACATTATGGAGTAAAAATAAAATCATTCCTGTGAATGTGGTCCATTTAAAATTAGTTGTATGACTAATGTAACTGCGGTGTTGCTCTCTAAAGTTGAATTCATAAAAAACGACTTATCTACAGCGAAAGTGGGTTACCATCAATTGGTAAGTTTTTCTGTCAAATACACTGTCAAATAGTACGATAATACTAATTCATTAGTAATACTCTACTAATCTACAAGTAGATATTGCTTTTTTTAGTTTAGTAGTTTGTAAAATTAGTAATAAATTAGTAGGTTTTAACTTTTTAATAGCAAAAATGGTTACTAATTCATTTGGTGACTCACTTTTTATTTTCTTATTGGTAGTTATTAACTAATTCATATTTATAGAGTGAATTTTCATAATTCCTGTCGATTAGCTATTTACTTTGACATCATACTTTTATATCGGTGATAATTTCTATTATTAGTAAGTAGTAAATAATACAAATAATGATCAATTGTCAATTATTCTCTCAGTCGCAAATGTGCGGATACATTTTGTTCAAGTATTATGGTAGCAATGAAACTATAACAAATAATATTTAACAAACATATTGAACACCATTCTAGAAGAGTATCTGATTAAACAAAATTATTTATTCATAGTTTTAATTTCCTCTTGGTAACACAAATAAACGTTTCTAGAATATTCAGTAATTTTGAATGTCATACGTAGATAGTGACAAAAAGTAATGTGTTAATCTTACCAAAGAATATGATAGTTGCAATGCGATAACGGAACATCGTGAATATTCCTGCAAAAACTGTTTTGGAGATTTGTCGAAATAAAACTTTTGTAAATTATGAATTAAATACCCAAATATTAAAAATGTTATTTCAAAATTTGTTTTCACTTTCCGGCTGAGCTTGAACTGCGGTAACTGAACGAAGTGCACTCTTTATATTACACTTCATACCTTAGGCAGATTTTTACATTACTATCAACTCTACGGAATATCTAATTGCTCACATTCAAAGAAAGCATTTTCACGTATATTTAAAAGTCAATCGTAGAGTCAAGTGTTTGTCAAGAGTCAAACTCTTATCGCGTGATACTTAATTTTGAAGTAATAAATGCACAATTAATTAATTTTGTTTTTATTTTCATTTAAAATAGGTTAATATAGAATATTAGTTCTGGGTCGGTTTTTATAATCAGTATAAATTTATTATATGTAAAATTCACGTGTATTAAAATAGTTATTTTATTTATAAATAAAATGCTCCAATTTATTAGCATAAGTACCACTTTGCAATATATCTTCTAATTGGAGGATTTAGCTAACTCTTCAGTGAATATCGATCCAAACTTTATGAGCTCTCTTACGAATGGGTCAAAATAAAATATAGAAATTTCAATATGATAGTTAATTTTTGTATGTTAAGTAATCAAAATAGAATTCTATATATGACGTGAAAATAAAACTTAGTAGCTAATTGCTAAGGACAGTTAACGTGAATTAATGTAAATATCAAAGAAAGATTCTTAAATTTGTCACAAATTAAATTTGCTTAATTTCAACAAATTTGTCGTGTTTTAGTTCGTTATTTTCTAACTTGACTCGTTTTGTTACATCGTAAAAATAGCCTACTAATTGTCTTACATGTAACATTTTTTCAGTCATGCATTGACGAAAATAAATCAAAGAGTATTTAATTTCAATGTTTTTGTAATTATCTTCTTGAAGAAATGTGTTCCATTCTTTCTTCGGGTTTATTATTCTTTTATAATTAATTTAAAAAAATGTATATTTTGTTTACAGTTTGTGGTAATTTTATTTAATAAACTTCTGAGTAACTATAGGTGATATTGCAGTTGACAGACGACGAAAAATGTGATTTATTTCTGCGATATAATTCGGTGAATTTGCAGCCAATTGTATACAGGAATTTTTATAAAGGAAGCATTAATTATCAGTTACAAAAATTGTATTATTAATATTATCACATTATAAATGTTGTATTGAATGTTTCAAAATTTCATTTTTCACGGAAATAATTTGTATTCTGATTGACTGGAAATACATAGTCCCGTCGTCGATATCCATTCCGATACCTGTTTTACGTCAGTAGAAACAAATTTTTCAAACTCAAAACTGAATCCTTCGTTTTAATTAGCATAAATGTATTTACTTATATTACGTACTGATAGAATTCGAGATGGATTACACCACGCTTGACTAATTAAACTTTTCATGATATCGTATCATTTATCGCTCGGTTTCTTCAATCATTTATTTCAAGCGCCACCATACGTCAATATAAAAAATACTTAAAGTGAAGTTAAATACAAATTCTTCGGCATTTGTTTCTGTCATTTAATTTAGTAACTTTTAATATATTGCATATATTATTTTGATCTCGATGGGTTTTAATGACTAAATTTTATTTAAAAAATAATTTAAAAATTCGAAAGTCAAATAAAGTATGTAAATATTGAATTTATTAATTTCACAGTTTCAGAATATCGATCAGTGGTAGTGAAATTAGATACATTTTAGCTGCTGATAATATTTTTTCACTCAGAAGTCAGTTAAAAATGTCTTAATAGTTTTAAATGGATTTTAACGAAAAATGTATCTAAAAAGCTTTGGACTCATTGGTTAATATGGGCTTGAAATCAATTTTTCAACATTGGAAATAACTGGTCTAATACGGCAAAATAATCTTCAACATTTATCGCATTGTTAAAAATTTATTCGGGGCTTACTGTAACTATATGTGCAAAGAAAAATGTTAGCTAAATAAGTTTGGGGCAAAGATATGTAAATAAATACTAAAATATATGATGCAAGGAAAATGTTAAGTTTAATATCACTGAAGCTATCAGCTGTAGTAACTGATTTAAAATAGAGAAATGTCTAATTATTCTACAAGACTTTTGAATCATATATTGTGTTATGTATGCATTTCGATATATAATTTTCAAAAACCTGCACGGTCAGATCTGAGGTGCTTCGAATCAGCTTCTAAGAATTCTAAAAATTTGGAATATAACTACATCAACCAACTGTTTTCCTTCTAATCCAATTGATGATTTTTGAACTATTTTAAAGTTTGGCCAACCGATACGAAAAATATTAATGAACCATAAGTTATAAAAATTTGAAGAATATAATCCAATGTTTTACTTAACCCTTTAACGTTCAGAATGCACGTTTCCCATAAAAAACTTCCACCGCATAATTCAAACGAATACACAGGCAGTTCGGAATGAGCCTTATTTACTATTTTCGAGGATGCTCTTTCGAATGATGATTTCAAAATTTAAAAAAATTGGGTATTTTCCTTTGATTTTGGCAAAAGTATGTGAAAAAAAAACATTTTTGAGGGTAATTTTTTTTTAAATTTCATTTTTCATGTCGATACCGCGATTTCTTTGACCAAAAAAGTGCATAAAATGTTTCAACTTACAGGATATACATAGGCATTTTTTATTTCACCTTGAGATGTCCATAAAGGCGGCTAATAAAAGCCATAAAGTATTTATTTAAATGCGAAGATATACATAATGAAAAATTCTATATACTTTCTCCTTCAATAACTTCAAAAATACCACTAGTATCAGATGCATAATTAACATTTTAGAATTTTAAAAAAAGCCATATACTTTGATCCGTTTCATTGAAAAATTACAAGCTGATAGTAAAGTTCTGGATTTTATTTGATTGTGTGTATTAGTTGAAAACTCGTGTGTTAAATTCGAAAAACTGAACGTAATTCACTCTGCTTTCGACCGGTTTGAAATTTAATATGAGATTATATCGGATGGGCAACTAGGGTCGGAATATGGAACAATATTCAAAGAAACCTAGCTGGATTATTGAAATAGGATATGTTAATCGCTAAGTGGTTCACCACGGAATAAAAGTGTATGTAATTGCTCTGGGCCGACGTGGAAAAGGCTAAAATATAGTACATACTTCAACATATGTTCTAACTATAATCATCTACGAGGTTTATAAAATTATATTACATTTAAAATAAAATATAATAGTTTTCTCCATGTTTGTATCTCTGTAAAGCCTTTTTAAAAATTGTCAACATTAAACATGTAACATATAAGCAACAGTCAACATATAAGTATTTATAACCTTCAGTTTGAAATTTATTCTTTGTCAGATTTAACAAGGATTTGGAAATCATTATATTGTTTTCGTAATGTTTGGAGTTATATTTATTAACCTAAATATTTTAACTATGGACATTTTCTGAAAATAATTGAAGTAAACATATTTTTTTAGCACTTGTGCATATTTTTGTATTTGGCCATATTTTTTTAAACTATTGCATAAACAATTTAAAACTAAATATTACCTCTGGAAACAGCATAACAACTTTCTAACTGTAATCTGTCTTACTACCCAAAACTCAAAAGGAGTGAAATAATTATTTCAATTTTTTTTATTCTTTTTATTGATTTTATTTGTCCTTTTTTGTAGTTTTTCTCTTGCAATCAAGTAAGGATTGAAATGAAAACTCTAAATCTGCAATTTTTTAACGAAAATCTATTTTTTTAGTTTGTCATATTTTGAATAATTATGATTAATTTTTATTATTCAATTCTACCCTGACAACATTGAGTTTTAACGTGATAAAAGACTCCCGGGAACTGAACTTGCCGCATTTTACAATACTCCATAATGCTGATCATAAAACGAAAACTAAAAGCATTGTTGAGTCCTGTTGCTATTATAGCCGACCCCTTAAAAGATTTCGATGTAAAAAATAATGTTTTCCTTCATATAAAAAAAGAAGCTCAAAATCGGACGTACTCATTTATTCCAAAAAACAATTACGATAACATTTGAAGGCAAATAAAGGATAATTCCGGCCAGGAGATAAATTTTCAAAAAGGGTTATAAAATTGTCATTTATTGAATCTATATAAAAGAAGTACACTTAAATAACATTGTGAAAAAATTTTAAATGAAACACTGAAAAAATCGGCCACTGAGAACCTTGTGCAATTAACTATGGAAAAATGTATTCCCATGATTACCACCTTAACAATTTTTAAATCCTTTGTTAAATTATATATAAGTTTTATTTACAAATTACGACAAACAAAATTGAAAACGTGGAGATTCTAACATTAACGTAAATAGATTTTTACGTAAAATAGGGTAAATCAATCCATATTATATACAAGTCCAAAGCGTATTTTTGTAGTAAATTTTAAGGGAGTTCCGCCGGTAAAATAGTAAATTTCACTTAAAAACTTAAGTTGCAGATGATTGAATAAAATTTTGTAACATCGGGCGCTGTAAGGGCAATTCTAATTACTATAGACGGTATCCTAGAGAATGCCAATGAAATTAATGGAGAACAGACCGAGAATTTTCGGAAATAAGTGATTTTTATTTATTTAGGTACGCCAAAATTGCACTTTTCGCATGGTGCAACTTCCCTGCCGTAAAATATTATTTTATTGGTGGTCAACAAAATTGAAAAGTACCTTGTTAATTATTCTTAATGATGCTCTTTCGAATGGCGAAAAAGCTAAGTTCGCCTTCATATCAGCAAATTTATATTAAAAATCCTGCGCAAAACGTCCTAAAAAATGATCTCAATAAAAAACCTAATTTCCTATCATTAAAGCACAAACATTTTATGCACTTTCCCGTTACCAAAAATCCCGTTTTCGAGGAGAAAATTTGAAATTAAAAAATCGGAAAAAAACACGTCTTTAATATGAATTCGCCAACATTAAGGTAAATTCAGTTTTTTTGCCAATTGTAGTAGAGCCATTCGGAAGAACAACCTTGAAAATAGTCGAAAACTTTTCAATATTTTGTAGATCTTCTTTGGAATGTTTTACGGCGTTAAAGTTACACTATTCAAAAGTGCAGTGTAGGCATTAATAAGTTAATTCCTGTTTTTTAATTTTATCGATTTCTGCAGTCATTTAGAAGTAGAAAAAAATCCTATACATGTTTCTTTACTAAGGGGTAAAGATTTAGACATGGTAGCTTTAAAGCTTTGCATAGCAGACCTCAACACTACGAAATAAGAAAACGAATTACACTTGAGCACACCATTTTTCTTTAAAGTTGATGATATATATATACATATTCGAGGATTTAGAAAAACGTCTAACACGTGAAACCAGTATAATATGTTACGTTTAACACAAATGTGTTGGCAAACAAACAAGGCGTGAAATCTGATACAAGCATGTGGCATTTGTCAAAATGAGAACTCGAAGCATACGTCTGCGTCATTGGCTCGATTATTGCATTTTGGTGGAAATATTTTGGAAACTCGACATTTGGGGTGTACCACAATCTCTAACCTCTTGTACATGGCACCAACTTACCCGTGAGTCATAAACGTTTTGCAAACTTATGTTCAACCGAAGTACCACTATAGGTTTGACCACACACATGCGGCTAGCACGTTCTACCGGTTGTGACTGTTCTCCCAGACGCGGTCATATGGTGGAAATCCGTTAATTTCCGGATTATAAAACAATGTTCGGTCATCCTCACATTTTTGACACAATTTCAGACAAATTTAATATATGATTCAATGAATAATGGTTAACGTTCAAGATTCTTTAGCCTTTAATTCGACCATGAGTATACATATATGGGTAAATCCATGAAACTTCTAACTTTCAACGAGGCGTAACAATTCAGCAGTTCTTGTTAGTTTTCATTTATTACTACGATTAAAATTTGTTATATAAGGTTTTTATTCGCATGGTGTTGACGCCATAACTTTTACGTCCCCGCGTTTAAACGATTAACGGATATTAAATAATCATCTTGAATACTAACCAAAAGTGTCCACCAAAGCTTGCGAGTGTGCATTCATTTTTTTTGATTTTTTTTTGAATTTTAAAAAGTTTTCTGGATTTACCCATATAGAGTTATTCTCATAGTTTGTGCTCTTCTGGATGTTAAAAGACGATTGAATCGAATTTCGAAATTATATTTCATTCAGATTTGTTTTACACTGAGCAGTTTTCTTGTACCTTTAACATAAAAAAGAAGTAAACTAAATAGAAACTGCCAGGATTGCTCTATTAAGGTTTAACAGAAATATTTGGAATGATAGTTACGACTAATAATAGTTAGCCACAAAATTATTTTATCACGTCAAGATTTTGAGATATGCTAGCCTAAATGTGCGTAAAACAGTGTTTTTTACAATTTTTAGTGGGGTTTTGGGGCGGAAGAAAATGTTTGTTCACTGAATGGGGTGCTGTTCATCGGCTTTAAAGTGCGATTTTAGTCTTTCCGATCCGATTATTTTTTTTTTTAAATTATCGCATTTTTTTAAATGTATAATTATGTTTTTCGTACATTTAGTAAATATGTAATTGCATGAAAATAATTAACAAAATGAAGCTGATCTTCTTGCTCATTATTGTTCCATAACGTAAAAATTTCGTTTTTGACCATTTTTAGTACGGTTTTGTGGCAGAATACAATTTTGTTCAAAATTTGGTAAAAACTAGATTAAAGCGCATTCATCAGTAACCGTATTCTTTTCCGGTGGTATTCAAGGTACTGAATCTAGATCGGGCAGCAGAATTACTATATCACGTCAAGTATTAGAAATACAAAAAACGAAATACGTAACCGTACCTTAACAAAAACTTCGATAACTCGATGAAAAAAAAAACGAATCGGAATGACTAAAAAAGTAAGTATTTTAAAGCTGATGAATATCACATTAATTTGCGGCATTTTTTGCACTTTTAGGTTAGGATATCTCAAAATCTTAACGCGATAGAATAATTTCGCGGACAAATTTGGATCTAGAAAAACCGTTGAAAATATAAAGTCCAATATCAGGGCATGGAGATTGGCCTTACTTTGTTGGCCCGTGTAATTATTACATAACATGATTAATCCAAAAATTATTAAATAAGTTTCGATAATTCAGTCATGACTCTTTATTTATTCTTGCCTATTCCAAATTCTGTTATTAATCGCTTATGCTCAGAGCTTTGTCGACATACCCTGACATATAATGTGGTTTGCCTCAAGAAATGTTTGTTGGGTGCATTTTCCACATTTTGCAATTATTCTAAATTTTGATGTCCAGGACGCACCACAGAATCGACGGTATTTTTATGAAGATACTCAATCATAACCTTCTACTCGCTTTTGAACATTTCTTTTTGAAGGTTATTTCAAGGTCGAGTACATTAATCGACCTCCCATTCAGCAAATGTTGCATAAGAAATGGTCGGATTGGATTTCAAGGTCCACTTAGTTTTCTATTCTGTCCTTAATATTAATTTGGGTGCACCAGAAAAAATCCGACATTCAAAAACCAGACATTTTAAAAAACAAAAATTCAAAAACGAGACATTTCAAGATGCAGACATATTTATATTATATTGGTCTCAAGCAAAAATTCATTTTGAATGTTATATTTTTTTCATTAATTTATGATACAATCCTGTGGACATTCGTATATGTTATTTTAGAATTACCAGAGTATTTTTATTACTCTACATCTTCTACAATAAATAACGAAGGAAACCCATACTCTTCAGAAAGCTCCCTATAAGAGTTCGTATGTAAAGGGTTGAAGAAAACGCTCCTGCATCAATTGAAAATTGTATGATCAAAGATTGGACTTATTTCATTCTTTACGGACACGTTATAATAACACAGGTCTGCAAATGATGGGGTCATGTCAGTTGTTGGGAAGTAGAGGATTCTTTCCTATAGCGTAAAATGCGAATCCAGGGTCAGAATTCTGCAATCAGATCATGATTTTAAGATATTTGATATTATGGATCCAGAAAGCGCTATTTTTGGCTACTTTTAAGGTTAGGTAGCGAAGATACAACATTTTATTTGGTTTTTCCTTTAACTAGATTATATATTATTACTCTTTCTCCTGTAGAGCGTTATTGGTTTTTATCAAAAACTTTTATTTAAATAGAATAACACAGGTCAAGGTGGTTTTGTTCTTGGGAAGCTGTGGGTCATTTCCGACGTAATTTTGTGCGTAGAATTCGAATCTGACGTCAGTAGTAGCCCATCACGTCAGGATTTTGAGATATTTGAGGTTATGTACTGAAGACACACAATTTTTAGGAGTTTGTTCTTTCATTGGATCAATTGGTACTACTTTTTTTTTAGTATGAGAGGCGCAGTATTCCAGTACGACTTTTCTTCACCAAGATATGCCAATTTGAAATTACGGTATGCATGTAAACAAGTGTACTTTGAAATATCCTTGGAGAACTAGCTAAAGGTCAAATTCAATGTCATGAAACTTACATAAATATAAATATCGATATAAAATATGAATATTTATAACCAAAAACACGTTACAATATTGTGACTTTTTTTTGTAATATTAATATGTGATATATCTCGTAATTTCAAAATGACCGTAACTTTGTAAGAAAAAATCATCGGTAATCGAATAAAACATCATTTTACAGGGTAAAAATAGTACTAAACGATGTAAACAGCACAGAAGGCCAAACAAGTTGTTGCATCCTGTACGTAACCTCAAACGTAGCAAGATAACGCGTTTTTCCAGTACATAACCTCAAATATCTCAAACTCCTGACGTCAGTGAACAATTCTGGCTTTGGGTTCGGATTCTACGTAAATAATATAAGAACAATTGGATGTTTCATTGATCTTTCTAACTCATACATTTTTCTTGGATGATATGGACCAACGTGCTTACCAACTACAATAAAATCATCAAAATGAAAATTGCATACAGCGCTAATAGCCATAAAAAATTGCTTATGAATATATTATAAATTATAGCTTAATTAATTTTATTGACCATAACAAATAATCTCTAGAGGAACACGTACAACCAAACGTGTCGAAGCAAACACTGCCGAAGGTCGCCCGCTGTGTACTTTGTCCTTTTCTCGAACGGACAATGCCCACGACCATTTCTCGACAAGAATTGCTGGAGTAATCTTGGTGAGGGTTTTACAAGCCGCCTCTTCGCGTGAGATATACAACCACTGCTGTATTGCATTAAATGAGCTCTGTGCCGCCATGTCGGAAAAGCATTCTCATCTTACGCCGAACCCATCGCGAATTTCCAAAATTATGACTTACCACGAATCGCTTTTTCATATCCGTGGAAAACTCAATTTTCCACGTTCCCCGAGCAATAAAGACTTTCTCTGGTTCCTTTCATCTTTGCGAAATTCTCAACATCATAAATAAAAAAAAAATTAAAAACTCATCGTGGTTACGAGAATTGCGAATAATATACGACAAATAACAGGATGCATATGAGTAATTCCGCGATAGTTTTAATATTTAGGGAACTATAGAAAATGCGAATTTAATGTCATTAACAAACAAAAAAATTGTTGTCCTAATACCTGGAAATTTTTGTTACTAATGCTTTTATAATCCAAAATTGAATTACCATATCAATTTTTAGTTACCACAGCTAAAGAATGAAAGTTAAGTGTTAACAATAAATATAACTAACTGGTTTTCAGTCGAAGTCCATCAGTCTAAAACGATTGGAGTAACTTGGTCAATCTAATACAAAGTACTAAAGATATTTGAATGCTTTAGGATATACTTTGAATGTCGTGGAATAAATCATTAATATCACCTATAATCAGAACAATAAATGATAAAATAACCAAAAAAGATGATTAAACAGGCCCTTATTATTTTTTCTGGTTTAACCAGAGATGGTGTTAAAACAATTATTTTTCTAATCAAACTACCTAGAATTTTGGTTATTATAACCAAAAAAAGATAGTATGGTCGTATTTAAGCAGAATATTTTTTGAGTGTACAATTAGTAGTAGATTAATTACTCAAAATGATTGAATATTGACCCCTTTGGTTTGAAAATTGCCTATGCCTTTATCCGTTTAAGTTTAACTCCTTTCGTATTACATTTATCGTCAGCTATTTGAGTGAAGGTATTGCTGTAGTCCAGCTGCAACTGTCTTGAGTTTGAAGCAGTTGCTAAAACATTTCTTTTCTTGTATATGTACAAGCATTCTATAGTAAATCTACAGAAGGTGAAATGTTTAATTAGCAAGACCTTATTCACAAAATTAGGATTTCAGTATTGATCGCACAAAACAAATTGTATGGATTCTTATCTTGAAAAATATGGTTATACAGAAATGATTGTCTGAGGATAAGACAAGTTACAAATATATCGACGAAAATATATGTAATCATACTTTTCGTAATTGACGTTTTAACTCTTTTTTTCGATTGACGGTCAGTAAGTATTTTATTAAAATCCTTCTTTTTAGTGATTAGCTTAACTCATCATTAAACGTATTCTAGTTTATTATAGTTGAAAAATTAACTAAACTATCCTGCAATAGATTTCAACTATTCTTTCTTGGAGATGCCGCGTTCATAATAATAGAATCCACTATGGCCTCTCTCCATGAAAGTGAAAGAAAATCAATTCATGTTTTGACCAATCAACTTCACATAAAAATACTGGGTTGTAATATTTATATATTTTTCTATTTTGAAATTTGTTTTGTGATATTTTTCGTGAATGCAGGCAATATAACTTTTTAGATTTCGTAAACAATAACTACACTTGAATTTATACATATTTGGATTTATCCAGAAAATAACTCTTGGTTATTATTATATTTAATTGAAATTCTGAAAAATTAAATTTGATTGCCTTGCATCCAATGATTCAAAATTGCAATTTTCTGTTTTTTGCTTTGACCAGAGTAGAAAGATCTACAGGGAGAAGGCGAGTGGCGATCCTTGCGAGCAGCAAACAAATCTTCGGTTCCCCAGCGCCCCTCGGGACCGTCAAAAGCCGCCCCTGGTTCCATGCCCATCTTCTCAAACCCTCCGGACTGGAAGGATGTAGATTCTAGCGATTCGCGACGCGCTCAAAGAATCACATGAATAATTTTCTTTCCCTTATTTGAAAAGAAAGAATACCTAAAAAGAGTGCGAGGTTCGCAAATGGAAGAGAGGAAGGAATAGCCAAGAGAGTGTTTTCTGTCAGACGTAATTTTATATAGAAATATATGTCACATAAAAATTAATATGCTACTTTCTTATTAAATAAAGGGGGAATTTGGGAATAATCAGTATTAATTTCAAGACATATAGCAGAATTCATGAGTTTTAATATGATGTACAAAAAGGTTTTGCCGAATAGCGATTACATATAATAATCTAATTGAATTTTATATTTGGAGTAAGTTAAGTTGGTTACACTTCAAAAACCCCACAAATCACAAAACAAACACTTACAAAACCCGACATTCATAAACCAGTCATTTCAAAAAAAAACATTTAAGAAAATAGATACTAAAAAGCCAGACATTTTAAAATCAGATACTAAAAAAAAAATTTCAAAAACATACATTCAAAAATGAGACATTTCAAAAATCAGGCATTCAAAAACCACACATTTTAAAATATAGACATTCAAATACCAGACATTTTAAACAAAAAAATTGTCTAAAAACCATATTAGACTTCAAGGTAATGAGAACTTTGATTTCATATAAAAAAAAATAATAAATTTAAAAATATGCAGAAAAGTTATTTGAAATTTGGAAAACATTCTGATCAGAATGTTCGTAGTTGCGTTGAAACGTCAAAAACTATTATACTTTTAATTTTTTTATATATCCGTTAATCTAAGAATAACGCCTTTATAAGAAATATTTTCGCTTATGAAAAACCCATACGGAAAAGAAGAATTCACTTTGTATATTTTGTACACTTCGAATTAAATTTAGATCAAGCAATATCTTTGGCAGAAAATGTGACTATTTTTATGAAGGAGAAAACCTATAGCCACGCGTTATAAACTAAACTTGATGACAAATGTGTTTTGCACATGCAGGTGCGATAAAATTGCAAATGATGACATTCGTCGAGTATATAACTTCGCTAATGTTCATACTTAACGTGGCATCGTATTAATATCTATATCCTTATGTTCAATTAGAAATCTTTCGATACTCGAAATTTTGAAGAATCTGATTCGTTTTTCTGATGGTAATACTGGACCCACCACCAAATTGTACAAATTAATGAATTTCCGTTATTCGATTATAGTAAATATGGGTTATAGTTGCATGCATTCCAGCACTGTAGCTGCAATATATAGCTTATATTAGTTGATATTAAAAATTGAAGCTAATGGAGATCTATGGAAACTTAATTGACAAAATAATGAAATTCAAATTAATCAAAATACTTTGGAACAATAGGTAATGAAGAAATAACTAAATTGTTCACATGATTCAATATGATTTTGTATAATGCTTAAACGCGAATATTCGTAATAATATATATTTACTACTACATAATAACTTTTGTAAAAAGGATGGAGTTTGATAAACAAACTGACTTTGACATTCCAACAATTAATTATAACGGGGTCTACTTAACAAATTGATTGACTTTCAAATGAACTTTATCATTTAATGCACTATATACTTATGTTACCCACCTCAGTTTTATAGCAGATTAGATGAACAGAAAATTATTGCATTTTTAATTACACATAAATACAGTATAACAGTTTCTTAACTTCTGAAACAAAAAATATTGTAGGAATAGTTTAAAGTAATATATCATCTTTGCATATTAATTTGAATGTAATAATACTGGAGTACATTGTTTACTTCTTTAATTACTATGACAAATATATACAGTAAAAAAAAAAGGCTTAAAATTGTTACACATTCAATTCAGCACCGTAAAAGGCTTAATTTCAGCCTAAAATTGTGCTAATTTTCTTAAATTAAGTTAATATTTGCGCCCAAAACCTTGTTTTTAATTTTGGAAACTTACTTTTTCAATATTCAGGTTCGAAATAAGAATTCTCTAACTTAGGTGTGATAAACTCGAAAAATTTTTCTTTAAGCATAAATCTCGACTAAAATTAAATTTCGCTGTCTGAAAGTAAGACTTTAAACGCAAATATTGACTTATTTAAAGAAAATTAGCTCAATTTTAGACTAAAATGAAGCCTTTTACAGTACTTAACTTGAGATGTAACCATTTTAAGGCTTTTCTTTCAGTTGTTGCATGATCATGTTCTGAACAGAGGATTGCAAGGCAAGCTTTATGAGGTAAACGTATAGCCGCATATAAGAATTTGTTATAAACATCATCCAAAGTGGTTTCAAAAGAAATATGAACGCGACATTTGGTTCTACGGGGTAAATTATGTAGAAAACGAATATCTATAATTGTTACTTTTATGTAGAATAAGATACGATACTATATACGTTTTGTCGAAAGCTATGTTAGACGAAATTGTTTATAAAATATTTATCAGAAATCACACATATTTTATTTTTATTAAATATCCGATGTCGTCGTTAGTTTGGCTCTAACAGCGATATAAATGGCATGAGCCAAATTTTTTAACAATTTTTTGACACAAAATGTAGAATATCTTGTAAAATATTATTTAGTTTTCAGTAATCATAACCTTAATACTTTTGTGCGCGGAATAATGAGACCAATTAATTGGTTTAAAGAAAATACATTAATCGGATCCCCCTAATATTTTCAGTAAGAATGCATTTATTGTTAACTTCAAACCTTTATAACTCAAAAAGTACTTAATAAAAAAATATTTTATTATAGTGTTTTGGAAAGTTCTCGAAATAAGCTATAAGAATATGCAATAAAATGTAGGGGGTTCTATTTAAAAAAATAAGATTAACCTTGAAATGACCTTGAAGGACATGGTCAAGGTCAAACTCAAGGTCATCATCTTACTCCCCGCTTGAAACCATACAACTTTGCTATTGGACATTTTCTCCTAAGTGCATTCTAACTGAAGATATTAGGGGGGTCCGATACTTTTCGATGACCCTGTATGGTTAGATTCCAGTGATTTTAGTGAAATTCGCCTAATCTAACAGTTATTAAACATTATATTTCAGCGAAAAGTACGTGATTCCACTGATTTCAGTCAACTTCACTGGATCGATCAGTGAATAGGAATTGTTTTGAAGCAGCAGAAATGTGATTTCATTTAAATTGTTTTCCAGCCAGTTTAGAAGAGTTCGCTGTTGAAATCAGTGTCTAATGGCTGATTCGCAGCGATCGCAAATGCTCTTTGTGAATTAGCGACTATGAACGGTCAATTAGTAGTTTTTCACTGGTTCAGAATAAGAGAGTAGTATTTCTTTGTATTAGTAATGTTTGAATAGTCTTTAGAGTAACTTCTTACTACGGTACTATCATTTTACAAAAATTTGCTTGCCTATAACCACAGGAAGCCAGACTATTTTGTGATTATGTATGTACGTTTTGAATTACAAGAATGCATATTTCATTCTGCAATTTCTCTGTTTTTAATGAGTTGTTAGGTTTTCATTCGTTACAGTACTTCAATGTTAATCAAAATTTTGCGAGACGATGGTCGTTTAATTCGTAAAAAGCAATCGAACGCGGGAAATCGCATATTCTGATTATAATCGCCTTGGAATTTAATCCGCGTGCTTTCGTGGAGTGCATAGTTTATTCGATAGGATTCGCACAGACCTCGAAAGCCAATCGATTTCGAGACAGAGTAGGTCCCCTTTGATTGGTCGCCACCGAACTGAGATTCGTTTATAATTCATGGGAATCCCCTACTCGTTGTATCAAAGGTCGTCGATGACGATTTCCCCATCTTATCCAATGAATGCTGCGGTTTCAGTTCTTAATTTTTACATCTGCATTGTCATGACATAAATGACGCCCTATAATTATAATAACGGGTGATGTATAAAATAGAAATCTCGTAATTTATTTGAAAAATTGGAAGACTCGAAATAATCTAGTGGTATTCAAGATATCGGCACTGGAAATTATTAATAATTGCTAATTATTGTCAATTTCCATAAAAATAAGAAAAAGTATATATAAAAATAATTACAATTTCGTCCTACGTTAATCAAATTAAACGGTTGAAACAAATGAAAATTAAATTAGAACTCATATTTGTGAACAAAAATTATACGATTCCATAATCCATCGTCAAATGTTGTCCATGTCCAAGTTATCTCTTTCCTTCATTTTGAGATTTTCAATCTTACAAGTCGAATAGCGCGGTGTAAACATTTAAACTAAAATCTGAAAATACATTTAAGTCGTGCTTCTCAGAACATACAAAAATATTGAATCAATATTTGCCGAGAAAAAATGTACTATTTAAAGTCTACATTTCCGTGCTTTCTGCAAGTTTTATGATGGTGTAGTATATGTTTTACGGCAATAACTTTTACAGTAGGGTTTTAAAAGTATTTCTCAATTTCAAAATATATATCGTAAGAAATAATAGCTTCTTATTTACCTTAGCGTTCTTCATAGATTTGTTTATTGACGTCTTGGCTAAAATATGAGCACATATAGTCCTGATTGTTTAGCAAACACCATCGTGGAGCATTCTCTTCATCATTATGCTTTACTTGTTTAAATAAAAGACAACTATTTGAAAAATTTTTGACATTTCTTATGAATGTATTATGAAGTGTGTACTCAGGAATAGATTATGCATAGACTGATATGAAATTCACTTCCGAGAAATGAGCATCTTTAAACATTTGCATTAAATGTTTACTTTTAAGAAAAATAACTTTGATAAGAATAATTGAATTAATTTCACACTTCATTTTTGCGTAAACAGTATATATTTTTCTAAATGTTGTATAAATTTGTAATAATATTCATATAATATTCATAATAACTGAAAAAGTTATAAATTATTTTTTTTTAAATGAATAAAAAAAAACACGTTGCCAAATCGACAGGTGTTCTATAGAGTGCACTTTCGGAAAAGGCTTTTCACTTTTTGCAAGGTTTTCCAGGAAGTAGTAAACAAGATCATTTGTCATTGCACACTAGCATTCTTCGAAAATCGAACGTTTATACAGGAATATAATAAACGAACATTGACATTAGTTTCCTGTTTTTACTTTTGGACAGCAGTACATGTTTTTCTTACTCTCATGAAACGCAACAATAGTACCAATTAAACTTGTTGAAAACACCTTTGACTGAATTCGACTAAAAAATTATTTTGGAAAATTTCCTTGACAAATATTCGGGTGGTGACAAAAATTTCAATATTTTGGGTCCAAATTATACTCTAGCTTAATTCAGTACGAATAACACTTCGTATCAGTCTAATACATTAAATTATTATTCGTTTATTTATGAAAATGTTGTTCACTTGACAAACAACAGAAAAATATCGGACAATATCGAATAAAATATCTGACGTAAAATGTCATGTTATTGCATCAGAAAACAGATGCTTAAAAACTATACACAATTTATTGCAGAAAAATTAAATCCTTTCAATTGCAAATAGTTTCAGATCTAAAAGTTTTATTAAAAAAACCTTTAAAATAATCTTCTCCGCCTTGAAAATTCTTATATTCTAACATGCGGGGTTCGCGATACAAAATTTAAAACGAGGATCCAAATATTTTAGGAGACAATAGGTAATAGGAATAAAGTTCTTAGAATTGATTGAGGAATACATTGAAAGTTTTTCAGATTTTTATGGATTTTTGAAAATTTAAAAAATTTCGCGTGTATTCCATGATAAATTCCAAGCATTTTATATTATTTTTAATTCCATTGCAAAAGGTGATAATTTTGCCAGATTGAAAATTTCAATGTTGTATAGTTTATGATTTTTTTTTCAGGAAAACTATTGGAAAAAAAAGTGGAGAGAACATAAAATGTTTAGAATTGATTGGAGAAAATACTTGAATTTTTACAGTTTTTCCTAAATTTGTTTAAATTTCCAACACCAAAAAAATAAATTAAACATATTTAAAAATATTGACAAAAAAATCGGAAAAATTTCTAACTTTTCACTCTAATCTTCTTTTAATGAAGCTCATCTTTTTTCAGTTAGAGCGTTCTGAAATTTTCAACAAATTCTAATTTTTGAGGATTTTGAGGATCGCCATTTTTAATTGTTTATTACAAATCCTACATGTCTTAAAAGTTAAGACTCATAGACACCTTTCGAGGTGGAAAATGATAAGTATTCCACCAATTTTTTGTAATAAAATTATAATTTTTTGTAATGAAATAACCGAACTTGTCTGCAACAAATTGTGTTTAACTTTTTAAGCATTCAATTTTTTTTATCATTTCTATGGCAGCATTTTATATGAACGTCAAATTTTACGTGGCACATCATATGGAAATAAATCAAAACCTTATGTTAACGAATGGTGGAAGGGCTTTGAAATAAAACGCGTGATTTGATCGGTCAGAAACTAAATATCAACTTTATTCCGATCAATCGGTGACGACCCGATCGCGACGCGAACTTCCTAACCCGACGACGTCCCTAAACGTACTGAAAAAACCCGATCGTCAATTTTTTACATCTTAGTTCGACTTTTCAACTTCTCGAACATTTAAATAGACTACACGTCATATTATATATATCGATTACACTATTCGAAATACAAATACTTTTATCGAGATCGTCACCATTTCGAAGGGCCTTTTACATAATTTACCTAACAGGCCTGCTTCATTTTGAGAGGTACCCCCATTCGGGTGTGCAATGGCGTAGGGAAAACCACCTCTGTGGGAAAAAACCTACGCCGGGTACCGCAATTGGTAAAACATCGATTCCGTCCGTAACACCTTAAATAAGTTGCTTCCGGTATTATGTGGCTAATTTATTATTAAAAATGTACTTAAGCACCATATTGATTAACAGATTTTATAAAATCACAAATGCCAGAGGAATTCACACATAGAAGGGGTAATTACTCAATTAATCATTAAAGTTAAAAGTGAATTGGTGAAGTTAATTAGGCTTAATCTGATTACCAAAACTGACAGGTAAAGCCATCCAGGTATGTCATTGCTTCGGATATGCGAAACACCTGCGGGACTCAAGAACGCGTGATATTTCATAGGCACTTGTATACTAGTTGGGGCTATAATTGGGAACAATATCTCTTAGTACGGAATACCTCACATAATGTTGATTAGGCCCTAGTCAGATAAAAAACAGGCGGTCATGGTACAATGTGCTTTGAAATTGTTATAGGCCCTGATCGATATTGAAGCAGCCCAAACATATTTCACCTTGAATAAATTTGAACTCACCAAATTAACTTTTGACTTTCAGGTACACTATTATGATGTACAGCTAATATTATTATTATTTATAGGATTTAAAAGTATTTATAAAGTCAGCCATAGAGGAAAACTGATATTCGAATTGTTGAGCTCTTGTTCGCAATTCTATGTCAGTGCACCCACAAAATTTACAGAATCCCAAGGGAGGACTGATGGCTTCTTCATGTTTTCATGTTTGATTTTTGGTAATTACAGCAAGAGGCTAGCAATCACCGAAGGATGACTAAGTCACTGGTCGAAGAAGTACCGAAGGGGAAAAGAGGGCTCGAGTATCTCTCTGAAGAAATCGCTCGGCAAATAACAGAGAGGCTAACATTGTGTTGGGCAAAGCGCCTCCAAGACTTCTTTTTAGGTCTTTTATCGTGCATGCGGTGCGTTCGCTCATTATTTCACCGATCGTTGCAAATTCGCCTCCTTCGCGAAGCGAACACTCGCGGCGTCCAGCAGCTTTCATCTACCTCGTATAAGACGTAATTGAATAGAATGACTTTTTTTAATAGATTCATCAGCCGAGGAAATTGAATATCAAAAATTGCGGAAGGCAAACAACCGTTTGGCCAATAAAAATATACCGAAGTTCCATCACATTAAAGGCATAATTTTGTTTTCGAGATTACCTGCAACAATAATCAATTAAAATCGTGGTATCGTGTGCTGTATCAGAGAATAATATTATGCGCGTTGCCATGATTTTGCGGTGTACCGCAGATTTGACATTGAGACTCCACGTAAGAGGGAAGGCGAATACAAATTTTAGGACCTTCAATCTCCTTGCAAATTACTGTGAATGATTCGCTTTAATGCTAGACATTTTAACTCCAAGATATAAGACGTCAAATGTAACGTAATATCCTATGAATAATTGGATCGATTTTACAATTATTCTGTGCTTTTTATACATTTTTTAAACCTAAAGGCAAAGAATTTTTCATTCCAGTTCCATGGTGATTTACAAATAACGGATACTCCGAAATTTGCTTTCTATCTGAGTGACGTGTGTCTTTCAAGACTGTCTAAAAAATCCAGAATCATAATATGACCTTGACCGTGTGTAAGCGTAATTCTGCAAGATTTATCAGAGACCAACTCAGAATTGATAAGGAAACATTTGGCTTATCTGGGAGCTCCGTGACAGGATGCCCATGTTAAAAGCTTACATGTTTATCTTAGGATTTTCGGCGAAATGTGCGTTCATTAAAACGGAAGCTCCATTATCAACTCTAGTGCGTGCGCGACTCGCAAAGACCTATCCGGATTTACGTCGCAATAATCTTGCAACATCAGTTAACCCCCAAAGCTACATTTAGTAACGCTGAGTGAGAAAGGGAGTAAGGAAGACAGAATACAAAGAAGATGCAATAGGTGCAAAAGCACAAGGTCGTAAATACCTCAAACTCAAATTTTCGGAGATCCCGAGTTGTTGGGCTCAGCAGGAGGCCGGCTGTTTAATGACTTACGGCCCGTTAGTGCAATCCGCCAAACACCGACAGGAATAGAAGGTGTATCTTATTTCCCGATTCCAAGGAAATCGGCAAGGGATGTAGTCAAAATTTACGAGCGTGTCGTTGATTAATTTCTTCCCACGTTGGAGTGAAAGTTATGCAGATTTTGACATTCAATTTTTCAGACGTCTCCATGCAGAGATAATGACTCACCTGTCGGGAAATTCTTTTCTTATCTAGTCTGCGTCCACGAGTCTAGCCCTCACGGCGACTCTTCTAATCATTTTGTTTAAAATGTGACGATTCATCTATTCAGATTAAAATCGTGATGAAACTGTCGGCATGATTTTGCAAGATTCCCATGCAGATGTTAGAACGTTTTTAATAAATACGAAAATATTTGCTGCGAAGTAGCAACATTTTTTAAGAATACCGCATAAATCATGAAAGTAAAAAAGTACAGTTCCAGAAGGTGCTCCAAATTTTAGTCACGGTCTTTTACGATTCTTCCCAGTCGTAAAAAAACAAGATACCATTGATGCATTCGAAAGATAAGTTCCGGCCTTTTATGATTATTCACGGGCTTTCGGGACTTTGAAGAAAAGCTATTCTTTTCCGTCATCATGAGTGATTGTCAACGTTTACGAATGTCCGTAACTTATTGGCTACATTCATTCATCATAAATTTCGTACTTTTTTGGAAACGTATAATTATCTGCATTTTTACGATAATTTATCTTCGTGATTTTTCGTGACATGTGACGAATTTCAGACAGGAAAATGTAGGTTATTGTGCATTTTGGAGAAAAGTACGCTGATTTTGGTGATTAAATAACAAAATCCGTTGAAAATTCTCGGTAGAAACTTTACTTTCACTTTTACTTTACGTATTATACATTACTTTTCTCGTTTCTTTTAATGATAAAATTAGTATATTCAACTAATTACTTCGTTTAATTTGTTTTTCTTTAAAGTATTGAACCGTTTTGAAAACTTTCAGCGGATTTGATTAACTATTTACCTTGAACTCAATCAAGCGTTAAATTTTGTTTATGTGCCACTTACTTTAATTGAACATATTAATTTTTGTTTAGTATTGAGGTAAACAGGTGTAAACTATATTCGTCAGTGATAGATATGGAATGAATGATACCATCCAATACCATTAATAAATTTAAAAAATATATAATATTACAACAATTTGAAGAAGGATGAATTTGAAAGTAACTTTATGTTTACAAGAAAGTCAGTTAGTTTGCATTAGAATATCTGACATGAATGTGAGTAGGCCATACTTTCCAAAATATTACATGAAAGAAATATGTACCTACTATTGATTATTTTGCTTTCTTCAATTTTGGCCAATCGCCGGTCAGCATTCGCGGCTTGTGATTCACAATGTGAAGTCGACGTATGGTGGCAAATGTAGTATGTCGATTGCGCCAAAATCGCGATATGATCTTGCATATCAACGATCGAGATTAGATTTTCATAAAATCACTAGCCCTTACATTATATTCGATAATTTCGAAGGTCTTGGGATATTACACATGACAAATTTACCATCTTATATCGTAAATTAAGACTCAGTTTCATTATGGAAAAAAGTTCTCCAATATCTGAAAGAAATTGCTGTTTTTCTAATATCTACAATATAAATTCAACTAAGTCTACTTTGACAGTCATAATAAAATTACAGTGAATTTTCGAATCGTAAAAGTAAGTTAAATATATGGTTTTTCTGCATTTTTAACAGAAATGAATTGGTGTCCCTTAATTATAAAAATTTGTATGAATTTATACTACTTTACAAAAATTGTGCAAAATCGTAAATATCCAATCATAAATATGATTATTACATCAACGTAGATTAATAATTCGACAGAAATTTGAATTTTTATTTGAATTTGTGTTCTTTCGACATCGATCAATAACTAGTATTTTCATTCAATTGTCACGTATTCATCGCCATCTAACGGTAATCATTGCAGAGTGCTTGTAAACAATCAGTAAGCTGAAGTACATAATGATCACTATGTATATAAACAAGCAATTTCTGTTAATTGATCTATTTAGAACACACATGTCTAGGAGATCTGTGTTCAAATTCTGTTGAATAAAAGTCATATTTAATGTCCGAATTAGTGCACGTTATTATGTAGTACATTCGAATATTACTATTGAAAATGAATAAACATACACTGTTAGAAATTTCTGTAGGAATTTTCTGAAATAGTAACTAAAGTTGTTTATTGTTACCGTATCAGAATTTTATGAAACAAAATTAAGAAACATTTTCAAAAAATTATGATAAAATTTCAGAAAATTACCAAAAGATTTCAGAAAATTGCCAAAATATTTCAGTTACATTACTAACCTCTGTTTCGTAAAATTCTGAAACCGTAACGATAAAAAACTGCGATTACTCTGTCAGGAAGATGTTACAGAAATTTTTAACAGTGTAAAAATACTACAAAAACGTTGCACTATTTTGTATGAAGGATAAGTATACTTACAGTAGAATTAGACAATTACAATAAAAATTCATTGATTAAAATCGATATAGTTAGAATCCTGATTGCATTGAAAAAACGTTTAGTTAATTTAATGAGTAATTGCTTAGTGAGAACTACATTTCTATATCAAGGCGTAATCTGAGCATTTATGCCACCGTGATGCGAACAATACTTTTTGTTGCAGTATATAGTGTCAAAATGAATGAAGCATTGTTGTTTCGAGGCAAAAATCCTAAGTCAACATTAATTAGTTTACAATACTAATTACTGTTGTATTTATCTCATAGAAGAACAATTTTCGTTCGACTCTCATAAAAAAATATTTAGTTAAATTAGCTAAATATATTCTTCAGTGTAACGCAAAATTATACGCTATGGTATCATCACAAATAAATTTTCTAATGGAGTCAGAATTGCGGGGTTTCAAATTCTGTTCAAAATACTTTGATTGCATCGTTCAACAATTACTTTACAATAGAAAATGGTAAAAAACAAATTATTCTTAAAACAGTTCTATATAAGACTATGATACATGTTTCTGAATTTAATAGTTTTATATTCGTAACTAACTGTTTCGTACACTAATTGAATTACGTACACTAAGATATAAATTGTTTATTATTGACTGCCATATTTAATATTATTTGTAGTTTAAATAGTCGACTCCGAATTTACCATAAAATTTTGCTTTTACAAAAACAATTTTAAAAAAACCTAATTAACGAAAATGCATTATTTCTTTGAATGTTAACGAATGAATCAAGAGTTTACATTCTTTTTATAAATGATTTTCACTTAAATCGTTTAACAATAGTTGGAACTATGACAGTCAGCAAAACGAAAAAATGAAATATTAATTGTTTCTTTAGGAATATTCAAAGAAGCTTGTAGTATTCATTGTTTGCGTAGAAAATACTGAAAGATCTAGCCTGTCAAGTACGTCACGTAGTCGTTGGATTAAATCTGCGTGCCAATCGCAACGTTCTTTTCTCCCGGGAGGATATACGAACCTAGCAGTTCTAGTCCCTAAAGGTTTTTCAGCCCACCTGCAGTGACCACCACTTCCTTTTAGATAAATGTATTCAAGCTTTAGTTCCCAAAATTGTTAAAAGTACTTCTTTACGTCCAACACAGAAGAATTACGTGAATTTTGTATAAGACATGAGTCCCTTTTTATACTTAGAAACAAAAATTATAACTGAAAATATAAATTACGATAATTTATTAGATCTGTACATTCAAATTATTATAAAAAAAAAACATTTATTTTTTCTCCAAATTTTCATCTGCTTATGTACTTAAAGTATTTAAAACATGAAGGTTCTATGTTTAATACACTCATAATTATGAATTATTTAAGTTATAATCTCATCACTGTTCAATTATTACCTTTATTTACGTACAATTATAAAATGTATACAAATATAATTAAATTCCATAAATACCAATTATAAGAAATCCCGATTGTATTCCAAATGTATACCTGCTTTAAATACATGTGCTATTATACAAGTGTGGTTTCGGTAGTTTAGGTTTATCTATTTTGTGGTAACATCTAACAGGCCATTAAAAAAGGCTCGAAGTAAATAAAGGAATCAATGATATTGAGTGAACAGGTACATTTCCTCTACATGTGGGAGAGAGATCTTTAAAATAGTAACCTTGCGTAAAAGGGTTCGGTATGGAGCCCCCTAGTGGGCTAATGGCCAAGGGTCGCGGTCACATCCTATTCGGTTAATGAACTTTGTGTTTACATTTGTAATATCCAGATGATCTACTTTTAAAGGATTTAAAATAGACTTAAATATTAAACATAACCAAATTACGCAATTGGTTTTTGTTTCTTATTTGACGTCCTATAAATTAGTTTCACACTTTACATTCTACAATATTTTTCATTGTTGAGATCGAGTATTTTGTTTATTTTTAACTGAAATTTTGTGTTTTTCAAATTTTCAAGAAATATTTAAAAAATTATGATATTTTTTACTTTACATGAATTGAACAAACATCCTCTCCTAATATAAATAAAGTAAATAGTTTTTAGTAAAACGTTTTTACTTAATGATTTAAGTCACACTTATATAGTATTTTAAGAGTACATTAGATCATTTGGTAAATCGCATTAGAGCTTTACCGCGAAGAAAGTTTTAGAGAAATTTTCCACGTACTGTCACAGAGTTTCCGAAATATTGTTGGGAATATGATGTGTTTCCGACTTTTATGGTTTTATTACCTCCTGTTTCTTTATGCACCGTTCAAGTTTGCCGCGGCGTACCACGTCAGTGATTTTTAAGTGTTTTTTCTTTAAAATTTATAGCGTCCTTATAAACATGGTTCGAAATTTGAGGAATATATCGTGACGAAATGGAGAGAATTTAATGCAAAAATGATGTGCATGGAAATACGCCGTATAATAGGCGATTTTGTTTAATTGAGCAATTTTAATCTCTTTTTAGAGATTATTATTCTTCAAATTAATATAGTTTGGTTACATTAAACCGCTTTAAAAGTGCTCGGCCAATAAGGTAGGTATTTTCACTAAAAACCGTAAATAAAAAATGACTGAATCGATTTTTCAAAATTCGGCTCTGCAATGGCAATTATAATTGCTATGGACGGTATTCTATAAATTACCAAAAAAAAGTAATTGAATTCTGACCGAGAATTTTCGGAAATAAATAAAAAACACTTTTTTCCGAAAATTCTCGGTCCGTTTTCAACTCATATCTTTGGTATTTTGAAAAATCGATTCACTCATTTTGGATTCTCGGTTTTTAGTGAAATCCCCACATTATCATTCAAACACTTTAGAACCCCCTTAATAAATGTATTTACATATTCATACATTTAAATATTAATTTGGCAGATTTTGAAAAAAGAGTTACATATTGGAGATGTTGGAAGGAATAATAAAATTTGTAGGCATAGAGGCAAACAGTATTTTAGCTTTCGCATAAATGTAAACCTTTTTTTTTTTTGCACAACTTTTCGGCGCGTAATGTACACTAGGTTGCCAAGTAAACTTTACGCTCTGATTTGCATTCTAGACATTTTTTAAATGCACTTTCCGCACACTTGCTTCAAAAACATTTGTAGAATAAACTTTTACGTCCTTGCATTGAAATCTACTATTTTTTCATAGTCTGCGTAAATTTGATATTACGCACTTTAAAACGGCGCACGAATTTTACTCATAGTATTAAAAAAAAAAACAATATTTGATGCTCTGGTGTAAACATTCAACTTTGCCGACAAGTCCTACCTAATCGCATCCTAAAATTCGTTGCGTAAAGTTGAACTTTGAACCTTTATTACGAAAACTATTATTCATCCGACAAACTATCTTTTAATCGGTAAGGCAACCATTTTTTACACATATATTGCAAGCAATAATACTAGTGCGTGCACTTACTAAATGATTCTTTTTATTTTTAGTGTATATCAATTTTACATAATAAGATAATCCAGGGATTCTTTTTGTCATTAACGATCTCTTGACGCTACTAATTTTTTCTTAATCTAATTTAGGAAAACATGCCCTCTTAAAATGAAAATGAGTTAATTGTCAGGAATTTCACGTCAAGCAAGTGAGAGTTGACCCATCCCGTTCAAGTTAATTTGGAACGTACTGGAATTAAATTTTCCCTTCGTTAAACCTAAATGCTACTTTAATTTCGGAGAACTCTTCTTTAAGGTTACTGTTTTTATCATGTGTAATGGTACACGAAGTGCACTAAATTATTACTATTGTTATATTTTAAAATTGACGCCTGACGCATTCGCTAAAAAGTAACATTTAATAAAAAATTCATGTTAATTTCCGGTTCATATTTCTTGAAGGTAGTTAGTTTGGGTAAAATATTTATTACCGTTCCCAACAAGTTAATCTTCATTATTAGTGATATTATTGACGAGAGAAAGCATTACTGTTCTTGAAAAAAAATTGCAAAAAATTTTTTTTTTAAACCAGTTTTATTAATGGCTCAAATTTTCCTCGTTTCGGCAGTTTAGAATTTTTTAGAAAGTAATGAATTTTAGTGAGCAATGTCTGATTTTTGCTAGAAAAAGATTCTCTACGGCTTTTTCAAATTCAAAGTCAAACAGCCCTACTTATTTTGAAAAATATGATTACTTTTCACAATTTCTGAATAATTTTAGTGATCAGGTAAAAAATTAGGTAAAATTCGACTGGTAGAATTGTTGAAAATCATTATCTTGAAAAAATATCGTAAATCGATATTACAAATAGCGTCATTCGTCATTTAAAAAAAAATTTAACCCTTGATAAGAAGAAATTTTGAGCAAATTAGTTGATGGTCTCAATTTTTGTTAAAAACAATAATACTTTCTTCCTACAACAATGTCATTATTTTCTTTTTCTCGCTATAATTTATCTTTTTTGTATAAGTTTGTTAATTATATATTGCAGCTACAGTCCATCCATGAGCGGGACTAATTATTGAATTAGTTATTAAGTTTAAAGTTTCAGCTGTAGTTCATTACACCGAGAAAAATGACTCCGCTGGATTAGCTGATTCATATCAGCTAACATTTTCGGCTGGAATTGCCGAAAATATCGGTAAATTTAGCTGTTTTGATTCCGCTAATGTAGCCTTCACCCTACTCAATTCGCGCTTAGATCTAAATTTCCGCTTCATTAGCAGATTTGTTCCGCTAAATTTGCGGACTTTTTCAGTAAATTTAGCTGAAATTATCGGCTAACCCTAACGGAATTCCAACAGCTATCCCTATAGGATAAAATTGGTAGAATCTGCGGATTTTTCGGCTGATTTAGCCGGTTATTTTTCTCCGTGTATATAAACTTATAAAATCGTGCAATCAAGAGTTTGACCACGCATCTTGTTATTCAGGACAAAAATAAATGGTACCAAATAAAATTATTAATGAAGATTAAATGCTTTTAAACGTTATTAAATATTTTTCCCAAACGTAGCATATCCTGGGGACTAACGACTTTAATGAGCAGTGTTTGATAATAAGCAATTATTGTTAACTACTATTTAAAAGTTAATTCACAATAAAACTATAAAGTCAATAATTTCGATGAAGGGAAAACTATGTGATTCTTCGCAAAACTACACGACAATTTACTAATTGTTTTACTCATAATTTACTAATAATTTATTTCTCTGTTCATGGGTATGAGTTCTTCTTATTAAAAAAAATGTACCGACCGAACAAATATAAACTTTTCGTAAGAAGCCAATGTTTCGTATATTTTTAAAATATCTTCACTAAACCCAAGTTTCCGTGGGATTTGCAATCATGAATGGGTATAATAACATGACTGCGGTTATAATAATATAACGAAATTTAGTTCGTGCTATTTCTTGTACCAAAAATAACATTTCATGCACTTTCGTAGATTAGAAAATTAACCTTCTGTACCAATCCTATTAATAGAGTTTGATAAAAACTGTTCAACTTTTTAAATAAGTAGATTTTATTTCACTTTACATTTAACCAGTGAAATTGTGCAGTATTTTACTTACATGGTTACATTTAAATTTTACGAGCACGAATCACCAGGATATTTGAGGCGAAGTCGTATAACCCCTTGACGTGATGTAAGTCCGGATAATCCTCCTGCGTGACTGAATATAATATTCCGGTACAAGAAGACCTGCATGACATTGAGCGTATACTCAATGCAATTCACACTTAAAAAGCGGACATTTTTTAATTAGAGATTGAATGTATGAGAATTGAATGGAATATGAACATCTAATCAATACATTATACATAAATCAAATAATTTGTAAAATAATATCTATTATAATTCAAATAAAGGAGAATATTTCTTTAATACTATCTAAGCAAGCTATTAATCAACCGATCCTAAAATAAAACTTTTCGCGAATGACAGACTATATGGTGCAATTATGATGTGATTAAAATAATCTGATCCCTAATAATAAATTAGGAAATTGATTGCTTCCATTGCATACTTGTCACTATAGTATTAAAATCTTCAAAAACAAAGTACATATCATGGTCACGTATTGTTTAGTGCTAACAATCATTTTGCATATGCAACGTATTCAGAATGTTTATGTTAAATGTGACAATGATTTGAAAACCTTCATACATATTCAGCATATACAAGATTTAATACAATTAATACAATAATTAAATCAATGCATTTATTACATTTTTTAAGTAATGTAATGTTTCATGTGATTTTTATCCGTTATATAAATGGTTATAAGAGAGAGTTCTTATGGGAAATGGTGATCGACATCCGGAATTGGGAATTAGAATGCGCAATTTTATATTTTGTACTATGGTTCTAAAAGATATGGTTCCCTGCAAAAGGTTTTCATGATTCTCATAGCAACAGGCAGTGTGAAGTGGCATACGCGAACAATTTAACTATGGATTTTTTGTGAACTTACGATCTTTTGAGGTTCCATATTAAGGGCAGAAATCAACGATACTACTCTTGAACATTCTCCATTAAATTAAATTTGAATTAACTAAAATGTTAAAATTTATAGTATATTTGTTTAAAATATTCAAATGATATGGGTCTACAACGATACGTAAAAACCGCAGAATATCTGCACCCAATACATACCGAAATACTACAGAACAATACTAAATAAGAGATTAATCTGCTATATAGGTTTTATATTCTTATTTTTTTTGCACGTTGAAATAATTATTTCCAGCACATCGAAATCGCATACAAATTATCTTGGCTAGGTTGTGTCTGAAAAACTTCACGAAGAAAATTTGGCATATGTCAGCTAATAGTTCAAAAACACAGTTTTTTTTTTTTTTTTTTAAATAAGTAAAAATCGATAGTTTTGAACCTCCTCATTCGAACATGGTGATTCAAAGAGAAAAGTTACGATGATTTTGTCGACAAAAATATCGATTTTGTCAACGTTTTTTCCCAAAAATTACATTTCTTGACAATGAAAGAATCAATACAAAAAGATTTCTTCACCCGTCGGATTAAAACAAAAAACATCTTTAGGATGGAGTTTGCAAGTTGTAATCGAATATTTTACCGTGAAACGTCCGGTAACACGAATAATTTGGATACAAAAGTAATTATCCTCATTTTTAATGCATAATCTCATGATGGTTGATTTATAACCTAGAAATAAATTACATACAATGGTTTATTATTGAATCTTTGTGTTATTTTCACTCAATTTCGATGCTTCTGCATCATTACGTAAACGTGAAACTGACAATGACAAAACACACTCATAACCTACCACTAATCGGTTTATAACCTAAAAATTAAGTGCAGTATGACGAATAAGATATGAGCGAGTTGTAAGCTTTTACTACGACGATTGTAAGCTCAATAAAAGTGAATCACTCATCGAATGAAAACCCAAAATCAGAATTATTCAATTCCAATATTTGATATTACAGATGTCATTCTAGATAATATTAGAGTTTTATTATATATTCTACATTACAAGTCGTTAAATATAATGCCGAGAAACTCTCGATTCCCAACTGTTGATATAGAGTATTTTAATCGCAAAATTCAAACTTATTGACTCCATACAAGGACTGTATTGCCTTTTTCAATGTAAAAAAAATCATTCGTGTGAAATAATGTCGAAAAAATTGATATTTTTTACGAAAAAATGAACTTAACTTTTTTCTGTGAAATGTATAGCAGAATCTAACAGATTCGAAATAAGAGGCTCAGTTTTGTTTAATGGCGTTTGTTACAATGCGGTAAACATTTGCGCAAAATTTCGGACTTGGAACTAAAAGTGTTAATTAGTCGATTACGTCATTATCACAGTCCGATAATTGAAGTACGGCCAAAGAAACTCTTCTTGTGATATTGTGATTTATAAAAGCAGTTTCAGTCCGAGGAACAATGTTCCGAAAATCAAAACCCCAAAAGGCTAAAATTTCGACATTGCGTGAGTCCAAGGTATTTTAATTTGCTTTCTTTTTGCCAAATTTTCAAAGACAAAGTGAAGTAAATCATGCTGGTGCCATGCTATTTCAAAAGTTTTGACTTTCGGTGTGTTGATTTTCGGAACTTTGTTCCCCGGCCCATTTTCACACATACAAAACTAAAGATATATATTATAATTGTATTTGTTTAGATGTTATTTAATTATACGTTTCATAACTTCGTGCAATGTCACTTATGATGTATCCCCATATTACATCCGGAAGCTCATAAATATGGACTTATTCCATTAAAAAAATATGGTTGATAAAGCGTCTGAAATTTGAAATTCGTGTTTGCAAATGAACTAATGAAAAACAGTAAGGGTTAGAAAATGTGACCATGCATTATTATAACGAAAAGGAAACTTTCTCGATGGAAAATACTAATTACATTCATTACATCCTATAAATGACATTTTTATTCGAGAAGTTCGGACCTTTATTATTGAAATGTGTCATCGAAATGTTTTGTCTGCTGCACGGAAAAATTCATTGTAAATAATATGATCTACAATAGATAATAGAATTGAAAAAAATCTCATAGTTTATCAGAAAAATCGGTTAAAAAAGGACTACATCCGAATCCAGAATCTGAACTGAGAAGCTGAAGCTAAAGAATGGGATTCTCATTTTCAATGAGAAACAGCAAGTGGTTAAGAATAATGGGGATTTGAAAGAGAAAGGGCAGAAAATAAACGTAATATCTACATGACGAACCTCGTGTTTGGTTCTTAGCGCCAGGAATCGTCCCATAATCCTCGAAAAGCATTCGCCATCAGACAAAATACACAGAGACATCCTTATGGGCACCGGCTGGTGAGCGGCAATGATCTAACTTCGCAGGGATGTTTCTAATGTGAGGCTTAAAATGAAAGACCGCGTCAGTTTCCTTTTATCCAATCATGCTTTCTAGTAGAATATTAATGAATGATGTAGCCCTCGGAAGGATACATTTTTAATATTTTGAAAATAATGTGATTGTTGTGAGATGATGTGAATCAAAATCTGAATAACAACTTGGATTGCAGCGCTCCAACTATTGTTCGGAATGGATGATTTACGATTTCTACTATCTGTTGCATTAGTAATTTATTTTAAAATATCTTTTGAAGGGTAAACACCGCAATTTGACAGATAATATTTATTACATCTTTTTGTTCTGTCATATTGTCCCAAAATATATTTTGAATTATTACTTATAGTTTTCGAAAATTTGACTCAAAAATAAAACTCTTGTCTTCATACCTACTTTTTCAATACTGCTATTGCAAAATACGCTTAATAATTGTTCGTTAATATAATTCAATGAATATATCGCAGAAATTTATTTTAAAATATATAACTACATTTTTGTAATTGTCATTCCTCCTAATCCATCTCGGTCTAATTCATTACAAAGTTCGGAAGTGTCAGCGATGTTAGAAATAAAAAAAAAAGGTTTTTGTTTAGCAATCAATGATTTAATAAATTCCTAAGTAATTATTGGGATAGTAAAACGATATAATACTTCCATATCCTTTGAATTGGAATTGGTATAAACTGCAGTATCTTTTCTTAGCACTGATGGTATTGTTAATCAACAGATCAATGTTTGGATATTACCAGCAGTCTAGTAGCTATAAAATAATCACGAAGGATCAGCTGAATAATAGCAGAATACAGATGCCATGTGCGTTATTAATTTTGAAATTAATTCCAAATCCCAATTTTTGAACATTTTAAGTATAGAACTCGGACTATTCAATCATTTGGGATTTCAGGACAAAAATTATGACAAATTTGGACCATTGCGGAAATTCCGCATTTTTTAAATTTTCCAAAATAATTCTGATGAGAATAAAAATGTTGGAAAATAATATTAAAACTAAAATCAGGTGCTAGTCCAATTTCATTCATTATAAAACATTACATAATTATAGTGTACAGTTAACTGTTTAAAATATAATAATTTCAAAATAACTGGGTATTTTGCATTAAAATGTCATTTACAACAACGAAAATATTTCGATAAACACTAAAGAATTTGTATTAAAAGTTTGAATTTTCAAATCATTTATGACTACAAGTTCTGAAAGAATACCATATTTGAAAAATCTTGTAGTAAAGTAAAGTGGATGTTGTAAAATCATTTTACAATCTGCATCAATAAATTTGGTATTTATAACATGTACACGAAAAGAATACTGAGCGGTATTTTACAAATTCCCCCGTTTTTCCTGTAAACTGTTGCGCCGAAACTATTCTTCATACTACGGAGAAATTATGAGTTTACAGTTTTACAGCGTTATCCTTATAAAGCACACATACTTTGCAAACTTATTGTATGCTTAGTTTTATTGGCAGCAAAAATTTATTGGCAAATAAATATTTTTTGAAGTAGTTCATAACTTACAATGAACATTCCTAAATTGCTCCAATTTACAAATATTTGGGAGGATTTCAATGGACAAACATAATAAACAAACATAACATGCCGAATTGAATATTAATAAAATGTAACAATATTGATATAAACAGCGGTGATTAATAAAGCTTAGGCAGCATTAATAATTCTGTGCTTATATTGTCTCTGTGACTGAAATGTAAATAATCTAGCAAATATATACATATAATATTTTATAATTTGGAACATATTATTCAGCGTAAATATTTTGATTACTGTGTATTTTATAGGTTTCTACAAATTATAGTTTACATCAATTGTTGATCAATTATTGACTTGCGGAATAGTGAATAATGAAATAAAGACGTTAAGAAGAAAATTTAATATGAGATTTATGGATTGAAAACAATGAGTATTGATGTGAAATTGAAATTTGATATTGTTCTTTTTTGTAGTTTTTTTATGTTTCGCGAGTAATTCAGATAAATGTCATTCTGGAAGCTGACTAATGATTCTTCGTTTGAGCAGTTCGAAGATAATGCTAAATTGTTATTGTTGAGTATTTGATGTATTTTAGTTTTTATACATATTTTGGTATCATAATATGACATCATTTGAAAGGAATTCTATAACCCTTTTTGTCCCAAAAGTCCGAAATTTGGACAGAACTTTCAACACTGTAATTTTTGTTTAAACATGGTTAGAAAACATTGAAATAAGTCAAAATCGATAGATTGAGACTTCCTCTTTCAAATACCGAGGTCAAAATCAGCCGGCAATTCCAAAGAAAAAAGTTATGATCACTTTTTTGAAAGAAAACCTGATTTTTTTGACGATTCATCGCAGAAATCGCGTTTTTTGACATTGAAAAGGGCAATGCTGACCATTTCAAAAGATACTGATCGCGCCTTTTTGGTCAGCCCTTTCTTCTTCCGTGGGATTTTTTTTTTTAACAAAATTACGACTTCAAGATGGCGTCTGCAAGTTATAATTTTGCATTTTCTCACACAATTATCGATTATTTGACCATGTAACGGTTGAAATCGTGGAAAATTGGGATGAAAATTGAATTGAATTTTCATTCATAACCTCAAATTAGTTACATACAATGGGTTTTTATCGATTTTTAGTTTGATTTTCACTGAATTTTTTACTTTTCCGTATCATTACGTACGTGTGAAATTGAAAATTACTACATACGGTTGTGACCTATCAGTGATTGGTTTATAACCTAAACATGGAGTGGAACACATCTTGTGCGCATTGCTGCCTGGTACCATACGACGTTTGTAGATTTAATAAACGTAAATATCGGAGTAAATACATCAAACATACACAAAAAATAGTTATATACCATTAGTTATAGTCCATTATAATGGAGTTTTAACCTTTTTTTTCACTCAATTTTCGACGTTTCTGTATTACTTACGTGTGAAATTGAAATTTACCAGATACGATTGTGATTTCTCAATAATCGGTTTATAACCTAAAAATTGTGTTATAACAAAAAATGTAGGACGACAGTTATGTGCACATTTCTACCTAGCTACTATCACAGTAAACTTCGCTGTAAGTGATACCACCGATTATATGTATACAAAGAAAGTCCAAAAAACATTTGGAAACCAATATTATTACAAGTCAAAACGAATTGTTTGGTGACGAGTGTGAAAAACGAACATGTTACTGTTCAGAATGTAATAAAAATCTGTGCAAGGTACGCTTCAAATCATTTCATAAAGTTACATAGATTTACCATATTACTATTGAGTCGAAATATCCACCATAAAAAATATCATCGAAATGAAAGAATAATAAAAATTGTTAAAAATCGAAAAAAATAAAAAAATTAAAACGTACTAAAAAATATTATAAAATATGACACTCCGCAAAGATATTACTTCCCGTGGTAAGAGTTGGACAACGGCAAAATATGTATTAACTGCTAAACAACGTCATGTAAATCATTGAGAATTAGTGGTGTGTAGATAAAGTTTTATATAAAAAATAAAAGTAAAAGTAAAAAATTCAGTGAAAATCAAACAAAATTTGATAAAAACCCATTGTATGTAACTAATTTGAGGTTATGAATGAATCACGATGAGATTAGATATTCACAAATGATAATAATTAGTTTTTCATCACAATTTTCCGCGATTTCAACCGTTACACATCAATACTCGATATTCGCGCCACAAAATGTAAAATGACAACTTGCAGACGCCATGTTGAAGCCGCCATTTTGTTTTCTGAAAAAAATCTGACGGGACAAGAAAGGGCTGAGCAAAAAGACGCGTTTATTACGTTTTGCAATGGTCAGGATTGCCCTTTTCAATCCCAAAAAAGAAATTCTTGCGAAGAAACGTCAAAACAAACGGCAAAAATCAGTACTTTATTCACAAAATGATCACAACATTTTTCTTTGAAGTCGCCGGTTGATTCTGACTACGGCATTTGAAAGAGGAGTTCCAAATACATCGATTTTGACTAAAACCAATTTTTCCTACCGTCCTTTGGAACAAAAGATACGTAGTCAAAAAGCAACTAGAGCAGAAGGGTGTATGCATTTCCATCATTTGGCACACATGCATAATATCCACCCTGTATATTTTAGTTGTCTAAGGCTGTGTAAACTATCTTTTTCATAAACTAAATTTGATTAACAAAAACAGCTATTAAATATATGAGTGGTCGACCACGATTAAGAATAGAATAGAAATGTCTCTTTCTTCGCAATTTACTGTTTAAATTTCTTTTAAGAAAACATATAATATATGTAAAAAAATATTTAAATTAAAATAATAATATATTATTACTAGATTACTTCTACTTTTACTTTGCATTTTAAAACGGTTGGATATATTTGGATCCCACGGAGTAGATTCCCGTAACCAGGAGTACATTATTTACTCCAAACAATTGCACAATTATTCCTTCAGTTTACAATTGACTTTTCAGTGTGTAATCAATAAAATAATTTTACTTTCTAATTATAGCTTTACTTAAACCAAAATGACTTCTTTTAAGCGTAAACAAAATAATTGAAACTAATTTTTTGCCATTAGATTCTATATTTTAATCGTTCCTTTTTTTCTATTGGGGTTGTTTATACAATTAATTTATGTATGTAGTCATGAAATTGTTATAGAACAGAAACACGTCGAAATGTATTTCTGTTACAAATACTTGGATATTATTTAACCACCAACATTGCTGAAAATTCACAAAAATCGATCTTAAAAGGGCCATAATTTTTGACGTTATAGAGAGAAGTTTACAAATAAATATCTGCAAATTTGTGTATTGGAACTCAACAAAAATTTGTTATAAATTATTTAAACAATGGCGTAAAACAAAAAAGGCAATCACTTTTCACGAATGCAGACCTCCGGATTCGAATTCTACGGATCAAAATACTTAACAATCACCCTTTGCCGGACAGGATCTTCTCGTGCTTAGAAGAAGGTGTCCAGCTTCCTGACCAGAATAACATAAACTTATTTAACAAAAAACTAACGTTAAATGCTAAATATCGAGTAAATCTATTTGTTTTCCGATCAGAAAACTACGTGAATATTAAAACCCGTTTATCTCGAATTCATGATAGTGTTAATTATGCTGTTATGGCTTTCAACCATAGAATTATAATTATATTCTCATTACTGTCAATGATACATGAAAACAGATATGCTCCAACATAGGGAATATAATTTATGAAATAATTAAAATATTTACAGACTTCAAATTCTAAAAGAACTCGTTGATTCGCACGTAAGGCCTCCACTCTCAATTATAACGTCAATATTCCCGTTAATACTTCCAATCAAGGAAACGATTCCTTAACCGCAGATCCATCATTATTAACGGCGAATAATCGTTTGCGTGAAACGTGTTATCGTCGTACGAAAAACACGAGTTCAAATCCGCGTTAATTGAACGAACAGATAAATAACGACTTCAAAGGATTAAGCCGTATATCGAAGCCAGCTCACAGCGGACGACCGGGCTCCCACGGAGTAAAAAAAAATCACAGGCCAGAATTCCGCAGAGAAGGAAAGGATCCGTCCCGTTTTCGAAAACCGGAAGGCACCTGCTGCCGCCACGCGAACGGCACTGGTCACTTCCTGATTCGGAGGGTAAAACCAGGTTAATCCTCGATTGACCCCCGTATGAGCTCTCCACAGGTCGGTCCAACCTATCTGCAACAAAAAAAAAATCCGTTTGGGCACGCGACCCGAGCCAGGCTGCATGCGAAGCGAGTGACAAAAAGATCCCCATGCCTTAGGTATACGGAACGGCATGTGGGCTCATACGTATGCATGTGTTAGCATGTGACGGGCTTCTTAAAATAAACGTATATACAACGCCACAAAGGCGATGCTGGGTGACGAGAGCCGCTGCCCTTTGCTTTTACCGACCTGCCACCACTCGACCAAACCAGTACCAAGGTCGTTCTCAATTGATGAAATATTTTTTTTTTATTCACCACTCGATTACTTCCGTGATGCTTATTAAGGAAAGTGTACGGTCAATTATGATGACTCAATTATAATGATTACGTAACAGTACAAAAAAAGGGAGGGGGTCAAAAATATGAAAAGTCCTCCATGTCTTTACCACTCTAGTTTGTAATCTTATCGATTTCATCTGATGAAATGAAAATACTGTTATACAATCTAATGGTCAGGCAACCATTGATATCTTCAAGTTAGCACCCTCATGAATACTCGAACATTAATGTTTAAGAAGACTCTTAAATATTAATTGGATGCATCTTCAAATACACGTATAGAATTAATTATAAACCCTTTCTTTTTGAATGTTTCTATGATTCAAATCTGCGTTTACTACCTCCTCCTTATTTTTATCCTAGCTAATCCACTTTTTTTACTTTCCTAATTGTCGCCTATCCACCTGAAACTAGTAAAAACCATGCACCATACTCAATGATGTTTTTCATACGCGTTGAGGAAAAAAGTGCGTAGAAAAAGTCCCTTCACCTTCAAAGTAAGACCTAAAGAAATGCATTTTTTTTTTGTCTAACAAAGCAGTCCAATGTTGATGATAGCAGAGTCCTCTAGTAATTCCGAAATTTATAATATTCGATGGATTGGAATTGAGCCAAAAATAAAATTGAACGTTTTTAAATTAATGTTTAAGTTTTAAATCTGCATGCAATTTACTGAAGTTTAAAAAAACATTAAACCAACATGTGTGTTGGCTGGTAATCCTAACCTATATTTAAATTTAAGCGTGCCATTTATGCAAAATGTTCTAAAAAAATTTCAATACTGAAGGAATTTTTTGCAAACGGTACTTCCTCCATTATTACGCAGCATGGAGCTAAGAGGTGTATAGAATATCACCCAGAGAAATAAAAAAACAACGCAAAAAAGACAATTTTTTTGAACGCGACCTTCCTGAAAAAAGGAACGATTGAATAATTCTTGCTTAATACGTTACAGTAAAAAAAAGGGCGAAAGGGTCGTACCCCGCCTTTTTTTCATTGCATCTTGGATTTCGTTCCGTTTCATCCCCAACAAGCCTGCGGCAGGTTGGCATGCGCGCAGCAAGGGTGAGAGAATGATGATCGACGAGGAAGACAAAAGAAGAACTAGATCGATATACATTCCCATGACAAGAGAAAGAGAAAGAGACGCGCTAAGGATGTAGGTCGTCGATTCAAGTGTCCGGAGGATATCCTGTCTATAGATCAGCCTCGTCGAAGGTTCCTGAGCGAAAAGTGATCATAAATGAGATCCGGAGACCTGCCAGTTTCTCCGTCCGGAATACCATGCACTTGCGATTTGACGCCCCTGGAGACACCCTCTTCCGGTTCAATGATTCTCGGGGTCGAGCAACGTATGCCGCAACTGTCACCCTGGTTTCCTCGTAGATGGTTGGATTTACGTCTGGTTCCGTCCGATCCTCCGAATTCGGGAAAGGGCGTCTAAGATGGAAGAACCTGCTGATGCAGTTGCAAGATTTTTTTCTGGAGGATCGTTTGAATTATTTTCTACTCCTCCGCAGATACGGAGACTCAAAAGAAAACATCTCTATGTAAATCTAGACGATGACGGATGCAGGATGCAGTCGGATTAAAAGAGCAAGAGTTATATTGAAATATTAGAGAGGACTACTAGCAGCAGGAAAGAGTTGATGCTCTTTTCGGCAGGGTATTGATGAATCTGGGCGTAATACATTGGGGAATGATTGGCCCACCCAAACTATAACTGGTACAATCGCAGTTTCAATGTGTTACGTATGGTATGTTTGAATCATCTATTTGGTAGAAATATAGAAGAAGATGCACTCATATCAAGACATAATAGACTACATACATAATAATAATTCATTATTTACTAAAAAAAATCCTACCATTTCGGGGATGGACAGCTATTAATCATTATTGATTTCATTCTACCACTCATTAGTTATACCAAGCTACATCAAAACACGTAAATATAGTTCTGTAAATGTTTCATAATTCCAAATTCTCGTGATTGCTTTGTCCTTTCGCAGCAGGAAGAATTACTAAAGATGCTAGATTTATTGAGTGAAACCTCGTTAAGTACACGGAAAAAGCAGTTTGGTTTCACACAAGGCAATTGGTGCGGCTTAATGCAAACCTGAAAGTTTGTGTTCAACACAGCCCTGGTCTATGCCAAACAATTAACTGCTACTATGCTAATAATAGTAGTTGAAGTTGGAGTCAACAAATATATTTACTATTATTTAATTTGGAAACTATTAAAGTAAAATGACTATTGTACGTATGTATGGAGTATGTTTTAAACATGCATCCCCTACTCCCATATATTTTTGAAATTATTAATATATTATACGCAAAGTTAGACACAGGGGTCATTGTGTACTTTTAACTTTAAAAAAAGGTTTTTCCGTAGGTTTTTTCATTTATAAGGTCTCAATATATGTCAATGTACAAAATTGGCTCGTGCAACCTCTTCGTAGTATACCTTGAATAACGATAACTCCGCCTATCTTTATATCAAAACAAAACTCCATTATTTTTACACCATAAATACAAATTGTATTAAAACCCTAAATTTTGTTTTAGAATTACCCTCAAATACACTCAGATCCTATAAGGCAAAAGTAAATTGAATAATATTTAAAAATGTTTGATAAAATACGCTGTTTTTTTTTAGGTTAGGAGAAAATACTGGCATGACGGAGCAAAGCGGACCTCCGAATTCGGGCTCATCGCATCAAATACGTAACGAAGGGGTTGTCTGATCCCAACCCCAACAATTTTTTTCGTATGAGTGTGCTATTAGTCATGAAACCGTTGAAAATACTTCAATTATTGAAAAATATATTTTTCTAAGATTTTGACTGATATTAAAACACTCGTGTATTAATTGTTGATCAGTAAATCTGAAAGATACCTGTTGTATTTTGCACACCCTTCATCTTATCCTAATGACTATATTTTAATTCTTAGCCAGTATCAGTATAGATGAAATTATTCAACAGAACAACCCTTAGTACGTGGTAAATGTTTGACTATTCCTATATTATATTCTTATCATATAACTCATTTAATGATTTATTGTAATGACTCATTGTAATATCCCCGCGTACTTTCTCTGTGCATGAAAATGATCAAATTTTTAATTGAAGTTAAAAATAATCAATGTACTACGGTGATAATATATGTGCAAAGATTTTCAAATAAGATGATAAAGTAATTACCACACTCTGTTGACCACAATATATCGATATATACCGTATAATTTCTAAATATTAATGCGTAAGAATTAATCAATTATTAGTCAATTACGAAATGCCCAATATTATATTTGATTATTAGGTAATCATTCCTTAATAGAAAGCAACGAGATTCACATAACAGTGATTTTTTCCAGAACTTAAAAATTTCAGTGTTTCACCCTTCTTTGAAAAGTTCAAATACACATTATGGCAACATATTTAGATGTACAAATACAGACACTCTCGTTATTCATCTTTGGCTAATATGGGGATATTACACTTAAGTAAAAATTGCATTCCTTCATTTCATAAACCATAATATATTATTATATATTCAAATTAAGTGATTTTTCACTTCTCTACTCATAAACCTTATCTATACAAATAAAATTTGTATGAATTTTATGATTTTAGGCCGCTATAGTTTACTTCATTACTCTTCTATTTTACGAGTTCACTGTGCATTTATTGTGGTCCAACGTACATTGTGGGCCCTCGGTAAAATACGAACCGGTTACTAAACATCTGCTGAAAAGATCACTAAGCAAACTTATTATCCTCACATGACGTCATAAAAATCCATTATTCTAGGATATCATGAACCATATATAGTAGGTTTATTTAGATTCGAAATAGTACGCAACGTTCAAAAATTACAGTTGCATTATGTTTAAGCATCTTTTGAACGTAATATTAATTCGATTTTGGTTCTACTTATAATCAATTGTAAATAATACTGACCGCTGCTATTCTGTACAAAATAGTAGTTGATTTTCGAATCATTTTCACTTCACAACTGAATAATGTATAGTTCGAAAAGTAATATATTTACATATGATAAAAAATTAAAAAATAACCTATGCGATTTATAAATTTACAATGGTTTTCATACAAATTCTAATTTATATTGAACCCTATATATAATAGTCTCTCTTCATTGTTGTCGTATATTTAGGTTTAGTAATGAACAGGACATTAAAAAAATTATGAGTATAATTACAGCCTGTTATCAAAGTATTATAAAATGGTTTTGTATTTTGGATTGATATTGATGAAATGTCCGAATTTTTACAGAAAATGAAATTTATAGGAAGCCCTAAAAGGTACTGAAAACACGCAATCGACGACATTTTAATAATAATTGATTTATTCTTTTATAAGATAAATTTAAATAAAATAAATAATATTAAATATACATAGTATTTTTAAAAATAAATAAGAGAAATGTCGGACGAGATGTAAATGAAATAAACATATTATTAATAGTTTGTCTGACTTACTAGTCAAAACACCATACGTTGACAAAAGTTTTGCGGGTCTTAGATTTTCTAAATTAAAAATGACGGATTCAATATGACAGCCAAAATGTAAACAGTTTTCGAGGTCGTGAAATACGAACTATGAAATTTCAGCATTCGTAACCGCTTGTTGAATCTATTAAATATTATCTTAAAAATGTAACATTATTTAGTATTCAATTTGATTTCGGTCAAATAACTTATTATTTTTTTATTATTTTTATTATTATTTAACTTATGACATTTTGGTCAAATAACTGTTTACATTTCGGACCGTCACGTTGAATTCGATCGAAAACCCTCTAGTACCTCGTTTCATCTCGATCACGTAAATTTTTACATTTTGGTCGGCCACATTGGATCTATCATTTTCAATTTTGAAAATCTGATGCCAGATTCATAATCAGCGACCCCGAAAACCCCCGCGTACCAAGTGTCGTCTTATTTCAACGACAGTTTCTTTTCAGCATACATTCTTTGTAAAAAACACGTAATTTGTATACATTGTTCATCATTATAAACAATTTAATACAATAATTCATAATAAATACTAATTTTTTTACATTTAAAAACATGTTATCGAAGTACGGAAGAAAAAATTTGCACCAAAATTCAATTTTAATCTACTGAAAAATTGAAAAAACGAATTACCGAAAGGGCACCGTGCTTCAAAGGGTTGATAAACCATTGATTTTACATTTTGCTCATGGGGTTAAGTTCGCGAGCATCATTTTCGGAAATTATTGATGAAAACACTCTGATTTCTTCCAAACTATAGGGTAAATTGATAATATCTCTTCTGTAATACTCACATTTACTTACAGCACAATCGTTTTATATGTTGATCTTATAAAAATAAACGATTTTATGAAAATTATGGTGTCGACTTTCCTTCTCTCCGTTAAGTATAAAAGTCGTCAATTTTGAAATTTAATCATTTCATATAATGTCCGTTATATACAATTTTCTAATTTTACCTTATATGTTAATGAACAAAGCGCCTTAAATATTTTCAGTACTGGAATCGTTAATAGTACCAAAGGAGATGGTCATCTTTTAATTCAGAGTTACGTTGCTTACATCCCACCATAAAATGCGGTTTACGAATTAAAATTTTTTATTCAATGGTTCCAGACAAACATTACTTTATTAATTTCGATTATTTCTAATGTTGCCAACAGCAACCCTAAAAATTTTCCAAAATGCGCCTGTCTTTTGGACTTCACATTTGGAGTCCTAATGTATAGGAAATTAAAATATATGATATTAAACTGTCGCGACAAAGTTTTAGATTGAGCATGTATCTCAATCTGGAGCTAGGAACAGTCAAAGGTGGTATAATATTGCAAAAATTGTATTTTTTTTTTAATTGACATTTTTTATCTACGAAAATAGACATTTTACCAAAAATTCATTAACAAATTGTCAAATGACATTTTTTGTTCAGAGTGGTATAACGAATTTTGGCACATTTTCTTTGAACAAAACAATTCAAATTTTGTTGAAATTAAAAAATTTGAATCAGTTCCATTCGGAACGAATTTACTTAGATTCTTTGAATAATTCTGAGTCTCTTATGTATTTTTCGTAAAATATTTTGGGAGTAAACAAAATTCAGAGAAGACAATTTTTCCAATAATATTCTTCTTAGGACGCTCCTTATCTCAAGATGCATGCTCAATCTCAAAGTTTTACACCAACATTTTATCGTCGTAAATATTAATTTGCATATGTTGCAACTCCAAATTTTAGATCCAAAAATTCGGAGGATTTTATGCTTACGGTTTCTTCATTTTGTTTTGTTAAAAAATAACTTTACGTCATTTAATATAGATTTTGGAAAACAATTTCATATAAAGTTTCTTTGACTAATTACATATTTTTTAAGTATTCTATAAATTAGAAATTACTCTAAATTGGATAGGTTAGTATTGGATATTCTCGCAATAAATAATGAAACAATTTTTTGTATTTACAATATTTTTTGATATGTTTGAGAAGAACATTGGCCTGTGGAATACTGAAAATTATATTAAAGATCATGTTAAAACGTAACTTACGTACTATTCGGATTCACAATGAATTCCTTTCAAGAACTTGTACTGGAAAACTAAAAAGTATTAAATAATACATTCTTTCTATTCTCGAAATGCCTCGTTTATGAAGATTTTCAGCATTGAGAATATTTTCCTTAAAAAATTCTCATACCCAGAGAAAAAAAATACTGTTCAGCCAACCATTTAAAAGAAGTAAAATACAAGGTAATAATAAATAGTTAAATTAACTATTTCTGTAGCAACCAAGATAATCATATTGTTTCTTTTGCTATGTTTTGATTGTCAAATATGCAGCAAAGTGCATGTTAAATCTACTACAATTTTACTGCGGAATAGTCACTTGAAAGATTCGTGAATGGTACAATAGATTAAACCAAAACAACCATTTTTCATAGTACAAATATTTATGGAATGAAATATTGTACAATATTCCGATTTTTAAAATTAAAAACTTTTCCAATTCCTATTTTTTTTATGGTTCATCACTAATCCTTCTTTTCTCCCTGTGTCCAATTAAAATGAAAAAAACTTTGCTTTCTTCATCATTTTCTATTTATATTCTGCCCACAAGAAACATAATGGACATTGTTGTAGGAACAATTTGCTCGTTGTGCGATGTTTCTAAGGTTGTAGAGTTGAAGATCCTCCACTTATCGTCGCGTTTCTGTGAATATTATAAAAGATATGTTCAGTCAATTATTTCTTTGTTCTGAGGCTTCATTAATACCACAATGCTTTTAAAAATGTGTCTCGTTTTAGGCAACATTAACATTAACAAGATTGAAATAGTCATACACGTTTCTTGCCCGCTAAATTCTAGTGGTCTTCACACAATTTTGACGAGTTTTATGTACTTTTGAGTATGCGTTGTTTGCTGCTATATTGAGAAAATTTTCTGGGTTCTACGTGTGAGATATACTGGGAAAGTTATCCAAGTTTCAATGAAATATTCACAGTACTTGTACAAAATATCTCTCTGCCAATGGCACTTTTTTCTATATAAAAGTATAATTTTCAAAAAAATATGTACGAGTATATCCCGATCAAACCAGAGAGTATTGTACTTTTTCAAATACAAATTTTCGTAGATTAGAATGTGCCCACTATATCATTCTTTTTTATGCTGATGGTCACTAGGAGTTTTAAGTATTAACTTCATGAATCCTACTGTCCAGTATAAATTTTAGTATAAAGACTATCAACATGATTCTTAGATACATTATTTACATAATGGATTTTCACTCACTTTTCAACACTCCGTAAATAAATAGGGTTACTTAATTTTCATTTGGTTTATATCTTTAGTTATTGTATCATTTATATAACGAATTTAAAATGTGGAATATTATAAAAAGTCATGTATGACATCCAGCATTGTAGTGATTTATTCATTTAAAACCCATTCCTGAGATATTTCTCATTTTAAAATGGGTTTAAGTGGCAAAGAAGAAATTCCAAAAACGGAGGTAACAAAAGATTAAAAGGATCAAAAAGATATCAAAGTAAATCCAATTTAATTCGTAACCATGAATAACAGCATAAATTACGAACTTAATGCGATTTCCAAAAATTGATTTTCAATTATCTCCGTATCACGACATAAAACATTTTTTTAGTTCGAGTTTCAACAATGGAATCACTGACATGGAAATATTCAAAACTGAATCATAATCCTCGTTCTCCAGCGCGTCATTCAGTCCTCGTCGAGTTCCACGTCTTCCTTGATTTCGACTCAATCCTCCCACGTCATTCATACAGTTTTTTCCCCGCGTTTCTACATCCATCACGCTTCCGCTTCGTCTCTCTCGGTGACAATGGTTTCTAAAACTTTCCCATTTTTTCGGTGAAACGGATCCTTCGAAACTGCCGCGATATCTGGACGACAGCGCCATGTGCCATATTCATCCTGGTCCCTCTTAGCGCGTATATAAGCGCGCGCAAGTATTGAGGAATCACCAAACGTATTTCGGGAAAGACAGAAAGGATTCGTGAGAAAGTAGGGTCCAAAAAGAGAAGAGTTGGATCTAGGAAAAGGGGTGTTGATCTCGTAAAAGGGGTGGAGGAAAAGGGAGCCGAAGATGCCGCGAATGCAGCATCCTGGTGGGGCTACTTCCTTCCGGTAATGGAGCGGTTTTATCACAAAGACTCTCAAGTTTTCCTAAACAAGTTGCTTCTCCGACTACAAATTTTGTACCGGTGTTATCGGTAATGAAAATAGCGATTACAAAGATTAACTAATTTGGGAAAATTTTGAAAGAAAATAATTCTGGTCTTGTTTGATGTCTTTCCGAAAGAGAATAATTTTTCCAATTGATCTTAATTCTTGAATATGTTCAAGACCCCGACTAAAATTGAATAGAATCTAAATTCTAGTTACAGTGGAGAACAAAAAACTGATGAATTTTAAGTTGATTTTCTATAAAGGAAGATATTTGAATTGATAAGTCTTGCGATTTGCGAGAGGGTTGTCTACATCGAACTTGATCAAGTGAATATGGTTTAAAATGTATTATTTCTTCATGCTTATGTGTAGCCAGGTATCCTGGTTTAGGATTATTATTGTAATGCAATAGGATTTTTTGTTGTCAAAACTTTGTGCTACCATTTGAATTATTTATTTTGAAAATATGAACGACATCGTTCCATTGCGTAAATGGCTGTAGAGTCGTTACAAATGTATCGCAACGAGAAAAGAAAATTACCATGAACTTAAATATTCCACTAGTTACTAATTCAAAATTATGCTACTTTTAAGTTTTAACCTACTATGCAAAAACTGGAATCTTCTTAAAGATGAACTCGAAGTCATGGGGATCTTAAAAATGTATTTGAAACTAACTGCCTTAAATGTCTTTGTACTGCCCAAAGAATCTCAAATTTTGTGACATTATTTCCGTTTATCGGTCACAAATAAGACTTCTTCATTGTTTCTAATTTCAAAGATATGATGAATACAGTAGTTATATGACAAAACTGTAATTATGTTAATTATTGATAAATATTTGATCTATATGTTAAAATTTTGTATACGTAGACTTAAAATTCGAAATTGACTCAATGACCTACAGGGAATCGACCAACATTCTCTAAAGTAGAAATGAAGAAAAAAACGATTGAAAATTTAGGAATTATAATGCGTCCTAAATGTGGTAGTGGTATGCTAAAACAACTATTAGACAATTGAAAATTCGACCATTAATTTGATTACAGAGTATTTTCACCGATGAGAAAGTACTGCATTCATAAATAAAATTTAATAAACTGCAGTTCTTGAAACCGAAATACAACTATTTCATACTGGCTATACTAAAATAGTAAATCTGAATTTTTTAATACCAAAGATCTTTGCCTTCAATAAATGATCACCTTATCTCTCCTTCTGCAGTAGTACTGCAAGTGATTTAGTACAATAAAAAAATTGTTTATTGTAAACCAATACAATTGAATATGAGCTCCACGAGTTGATCGAAGTCTCATTTTTTTCGAAAAGGGTCTTGCCCGTGATAGATTACCCACGATTTCGAAAAAAACGACAGTTTCTCCCTCAAAATCGTTTTTGCTATCATGGGTGCGTTTTTTTCGTCTGAAATTTCGAGTTATTAGGGTGAACGGGGTCGGAAGGGTCGCGAATCTGAAAAGACGCGAAAAAAGTAAAAAGGGTTACAATGGTTCGGTGGCAAAATTTTCGGCATCGAACGGATTACGGTGAAACTGACAGGTAAAGGGTTAAAATCTTCGAAAATTGAACTTTTCGAGTGGCAATGTACCGTGACAATTTCAAAAATATCGCCGATTTTTTGCGTTCACACGGTATTGGATAAAAAAAACGGCTTTTAAACCGAAAATAAAGTATAGCGGCATACCTCCAACGAAGTGCCCGATTTTCACGAAACGTTACATTTCCGTTACGAAAGAGCCAGATGCGAATAGAAGGTTACGAAATCTTGCATTAAAAAATTATAGCTTTCATATATATACGAGAGAAGTTAGGGCTTTCGATAATGAGTCGATATGACAATTAAAAAACTCGTAAATCGATTGCAAGATTATTTTGCAGATAAAAATTTTGGAAGTAGCATACCCGATTTTATTAAAAAGTGTTGGAAGCATCATTGAATGGCATGGCTTTGTTTTTAGGTTAATAAAATATATTTTAAGAACGATCATATTGGCTTCTCTCTCAAATTCTTCGATACTTCCGTAAAAGATGAACTTAAGTCAACTTTATATAAAAACAAAATTTGAGCTAGTGAAGTAATATCATATTTTGAGATATTCAACTTTAAAGTTTCTAATTTGTAAACATATTTTCTGTAAGAACGCCGTCCAAGTTGTATTGTTCTTAAATTCGGGATACACGGGGAAAAGTTTTGTTTGGAAATTTAGGCATACCAGATGGGTTTTGAGACAGACTCGCGGAATGAGAAAAATGTTCATTCTTTTTAATAAAAATGATTTACTTCTTGGACTGTTTACTACTCAGATAGAAAATATTAGATAATATCTAGAAATTTGAATGCAAAATTATTAAATAATAATCTCCAGTATACATGTCTGTCCCAAAATTACCATTTGGAGTAGTACAATTTCCAGGAAAATTGTTCTTGGTGTGGGTTTTCTTGAAAAAAGAATATATCGTGTATACCAATATTAAAAATTATATGGGGAACATCTATAATGACAACAATGTTAGTTTTTAAATTATTTAAAAAAAAAAAATATCAAAATGTGTTGAGAAAAAGGGAGTCAAACAAATGAAGATATGAATGGAGCCACGTAATTTTAACGTACTTGTCTTTTACTTGCTAAGGAAAGTAAACACAATGTTTCCTTAAAGAAAACACAATGTTTTTTGTTATATTTCGGTCACTACTAGTCTTTCTTCAGAAACGAGCCATTTTTTTTAAATCGAAAGACAAATATGAGGCTTTTTTCTGATTTAAGGCCCTCTAAAGACCCAAGATTTAAAAACTCTTCCTAAATGTTCATGTTATTGTTTTTAAAGAATGCTTATTGCTTGCAGGAGTTATAGCTATGTGTCGTTCTTTAAATAAACGAATTTAATAAAATTCTATAAACCTTGATGAATTTTAGTATTAAGTTAAATTTTTTGCAATATTTAAAAATTTGGTTAGAATTCGATTTAAACAAAATATGATTGTAAGGTAACAAGAAACGTACGATCAAGTTAATAACATATGAAACTTTTACAGATTTAGATCCAAAAACCTCAACATTTTGATTAAATTTTGGACAAACTGCAGTGACAAAATGATAAACTCCACATATACCTGAAACGTGATGAAAGCGTTTATACGTTTGTACGTTTTCCAATAATGAATATGAAGAATTGAAATAATGACTACATTGAAAAAATCAGAGATTGAACAAGCACAAAATTCGAGGGTTTGAGACGCATATCTGAATCATATACAAATATGTATAATTAAGGCAGATTTACAGGCAAATTAGGTTTACGAAGGTCTAATACAGGAATACTCCACATATCAATAGTTTAATCAAATGCCATACATTAATTTTTGTATTCTGCTTATCCAGCTAGGCTTTTGCCTTCCAATTTCGTAGAGCATACCGTGAATTGAAATATAATTGCGGAATTGTATTTATAATTGCAGAATTTAGGACGGACTAATAGAACCCAGTGCTAAATTTGTTACGTAGTGATCTTGTATGTGATTCTTGCAGAGTTTTAGACATTGGAAGACTATAACGCATAATCGATTAAATTTTATTAGAAAATCCCAAGCAAGCCTGATAATAGAAATAGAATAAATTTTTGTTATACTTTAAACTTGCTAGACACTTTTGAATGTGACATTTACATATACTATATAATATGTAATTGCAGTTATGAAAATAATGTAAATAAAGTCAATAAAATTTGAAAAATCTGGTCTCATCGAAGAATAGAGAAAGAAAAGAAAAAATATTGTGATAAGATTGAATGAATTTGAAACTTCTCCTAGATGAACTGAAATTCCAAATGTCCTCTTCTGCCATTCTTTGATTTGTAGTAGACCACTGGGTCAACACATGAATGTAAAGCGCAGGAGTGTCCTTTATGAATTCTGAACGTGGCACTGAAATAAAATTGTAAGAAATACCGCTAGATATGTCAATATCGTGAATATATTAAAAAGATATAAAATACAAAATTGTGTATACAATGCGTGGAAAAAAAATTAAACTACTGGAACTACTAATTATATAGAAGGATAAGAGGCAGTCATCGTTTTTACTTAATTTTACTGCTAAATTGGCGAAGAATTGAAATTCGCTGAAATCAGCTAATTTATTTTAAAAAAGTAATTTTTGTTGAGTGATTTTTGTTTTTCAAATTGTTTATACGAAAATAGAATATTTGGTAACGGGAAAATGCATAAAAAATGTTTGTATATTTTTTTTTTAAATCGGAATTTTGTTTGTTTGAGGACTTTGAAGTAGTCACAAATGAAATAAAACATAAATATTTATTTCGTCTCTGAATTCAAATTCGACCACAGCATTGTAATTATAATTTATTTAAACAATCTATTTCATCAATGTATTTAACAATTTTTAACGCAAATATTTTCTCAACTCTGATTGAATAAATTTGTTAACTAGAGGTTTTTCAGAACGCTTATATGCTCTGAAAACGTGATATATATGAAGACCAAAAATTATAAACCAAAACAAATAATCTAATGTCATATTTTTTAAGTACAACCATTTTGTTTATTTTTTATGCCTTTTGTCATTGCTAAAACACTCGTTTTCGTATAAAAAATGTAAAATGAAAAAATAAATCACCCTGCGAAAAAATTAAGTTTTTAAAATAAATTGGTCAATTGAATTATTATGATAGGTTTTGTTTGGAAATGAACAAAATTATGCTAGAATTTTAATATCTAATGCAATTTTTATAAACATCCTGTTAGGTCATAAGCCCGGTTTAAAACCAATTTAATTTTGTTAAATTGGTCAATATTAATGCAAATTTGTTAGTATGGACTTAGTTTGATAACTATCACGGTGTCCAAAAAAAACGTGTTAAGAGCAGAATTTTTTCAGTAATCGGCAAATTTGTCAATTTACTTTAATTTGGCTTCTTAAAATAGCTTCAAAATCTCAACCATCTGGCTATTACTTCATAGGCACCAATATTTACTAATAATTTACTTATTTTACACCGTACATTTATTCCAATATAAATATAAATTACCTTTTCTCTCACCTGAGTTTAAAAGTACTGTGGATTTGTCCATATAAGCTTATTCTTATATGTGGACCATTTAGAATTTTTGATAAGTGGATTTTTACTTATTCAAATTTGGAGATTGGTTAACTTCAGATCATTGCAGTAAGTTTTGCAGAAAGTATCTTTAGTGGTAATAAAATTGTATTAATAATTTAAAAAAAAAATTTAAAAATTTGAATTTTCTCCACTATAAGTAGGATAAACCCATGTGGTTATTATCTTCTAAATTGGGTCTTCAAAGCGATACAACTCCAAAATATTGTTGGGCAATTTTGAGAAATCTTCTATAAAATTCAAAATAAATATTTTTGTTATTCATTATTACATTTGAAATTGAGCTTCCGGCTTTGAATTTTCGCAACCAACGGACACACGTGTCCCACAGAACGTCCGTGTACGAGGCGCGGAGGGAAATATCGGAGCTCGCGTTCTTTTCGTTTCTCAACGAGCACACATGCTGTAAAGATACTCCACGGCATTGTCGAAGAATCCCTTGTTTGCTCGAGGATCTGGCGAGCAGCTGATTGGGATTTTCGCTCGCGCGGATTACACATGGTGAGCTTTTCTAGTTCGGCAATGTCCTAGAATGCTTCGTCCGCAACGACGAGGCGGTAGCGTGGATTCTACGTCGGAGAATTTAAAGAAAGTATAATAGTATATAGAGGGTGGCCAAGAACGTCGTTGCACACTGAAAATGGAGATAAGTCCTGCGAAGTTGATGCGACTGAAAAGACGCTTTGTGTCTTTTTTTCTCTCTACCGGTTCTTTGCTCTCTGGGACCCAGATAAGCGTCGCGCGAAATTACTTTCCTATTTGGTAGAAATTGTTGCTGGCTTGGGAATTTTATTCACCTCGTAATTTTAATTGAATCTTGAGGTTTCGTTTGTCATCCGTTCAGTTTTCTCACCTGGGAAAAATTCAGGAACTTTGAAATTTATTATTACGTTTACTTGAATGTTCAAAATTCTTTTTCAGTGTCCATGATTTTTAAATATACACATGAAACTGAGTTTCATTTTAATATGAGGTACATCATTTGTTTATTTAAGCTAAAATTTAAATGCTGCCATTGTATGATATGTTTGATACTTAAAAAACAGAAGACTCCAAATTCAAAGACATATGAAGCAATTACAAATGCCCAAAGTTTACACGATACCTGCGATACTCGATCAATTGTACATTATTAGCGAAACATACGATATGACTGCGATACACGACCATCCATTATTCGTATACGAGATTTCTGCAATTCCTGCCATGTATGCGATACATAGTTAATGGTACTTCAATCACGAAACTTGTACGATACTTGGACGATACTTACTACTCCAAGGTATTAGCGATACTTGATCAACTATGCTTTCTACGTAAAACTTCCGATACCTGCGATACCCAATTAATGGTTTTTTGTACTCGAGATTTACGCTATTCCTACGATATCTGCGATACCTGGTTACCGATACTTCTATCTCGAGACCTGCACGATACTTGCAACATTTAATCATAATCAGAAAATCGAAGGCTATACGTTCAGAAACGTTTGAAATAGTTACAAATACATCAAACTTACACGATACCTGCATTCTCCAATACTCAGTTAACCATACCTTATACAAGCAAATCTTACGAAATACCTGCAGTACTCGAGATTCCTTGTTAAAGATACTTCGATCTCAAGAATTGTACGATACCTGCCATATCTAATTGAAATTTGAAATTTGAAGACTTTAAATTCAGAGATATTTGAAACAATTACAAGCGTTCGGGACTTACACAATATCTGCAATACTCAATTAATGGTCTTTTACGTAATTCCTACGATATCCACGATACCTGGTTAACGATGCTTCTATCACAAGACCGGTTCGATACCTGCAATATTTAACCAGAATAAAAAATTGGAAGTCTCTTCATTCAGTAATATTAGAAGCAATTACAAGTACGCAAAACTTACGCAATGCCTGCGATACTTTATCAACTATATTTTGTAAGTAAAACTTACGAGGTACCGCGATACCCAATTAACGAATTGTCATACTTGCGATGTGCCTGATTCCTGCGATACCTGGTTAACGATACTTCGATCTTGAGAATTGTACGATACTTGCAATACTTAATTAACGATAATTTACTGCCGAGATATACGCAATACATAGAACAATACCAGCAGGTATTTGCGTTTAGCCAGACTTTAATGTTTAAAGATTTCGTAGCGATACTTCATGCGATACGTGTCTGATACGATTTATGTTTACTTTAGACACATTCAATTATAACATTATTCATAGTAAATTGAATATCAAAACATGCTCTGTTATAGTCTTGAGCATATTAGAAGAATTAAGCAAAATAGGGTATGTCTGGTTTAGTAGCTAATAGTAGAATAATAAACAAATTCGTAATTATATTGGATGTGGTGAAGAGGATATCTACCAGGTGCGGTGCACTTATTGCAGTTACTTTACTCACCGCAAGATGCGGATTTGTTGATTAAAGGTTTGAGTTTCGCGATAGTCAGAGAAATGAGTGTCCACATAATATAATACGTAGGAAGGTTACAATCTCGCGTATTTTATAGGAATATGTAATTCGTAAATAGTACAGAAATATAACTAGATACATGTGGGTGGTGTGTATATTATTACCAGCCACTTTTTAGAAAATATAGAAAAAATAACAATAGAGTTTATGAAAAATAAGTTTGATTTGACATAATATCTTATAAGTCTATTTTGTTCAGATCTCTTGATATTTTATGAAGTGAAATAAGAAATTTTTATTATATTTTACAGACTAAGTCTTAATCACACCAAACCTAACAATTGCAGTTAACTTTTAATAAGAGGTTAAGAAGATTTTATGATTAAAAATATGTACCAGGGTTATCGCACAAATTTTTTGCGATGTTTCTTACGAATAAATAATTTTTGTACTGTGAAAAAGAAACATTTAACAATAAAGCGTTAATAAACATTTTTTTAAAATATAATTTTATATCTCACGATGAAATTTTTTTCCAGATCAGCAAACACTATCTAATGTTAAAAATGAAATACAGTTATTAATTATAATAGATTTCGAAAATGAAGTTTAATGTTTGATACTTAACACAATTGTGAATTATAATAACTATTTAATGTAAACTCACCTTATATAGTCTGATAAACACCTTAAACACAGAAACATATATCTTTTTATGCATAAAATATGTATTAAATTGAATGCGTTTTCACTCTAATTTGTGAAAATCATACTCTGCAAATTAAACTTTGGGATCCTTCCAAGAAGTAATTTTCGATTACTTTCAACCCTTGATTCTTAATTATCGGTAAAATTTTAAATAAACTTTTTTTTCTATAGCCTGTCGTGAAATTCGAGATGACCAATGTTCATTTGGAAGATAATAATCCATTTCTATTCAGAATAACGAAATTATAATATTACCTTCATAATTAGCAATAAAACCTCTATTAAATTTTATTCAAATCGATATAAAAGAACTTGAAAAGAAATTTGCAAAACTAAGGGAAATTGGCATTACCTTTTTGGAACCAGGTTACCTGTATCTCGGTGTATAACAATCAATTCAACGACAGGTTTTGGGTATTATATCCGACATCTTTTAAGCGACAAGTGTAAAAGATACCTCTTACTGCTTTGTGCCAAAGACTGGATCAAAGGAAACGAACATAATTTAAATTTACCTTTGCTTTGATCGATTTTGTGGAATTCCAGGTATCATAACATAATCCAACAATCTTTTTCTGTAATACACTGTAAGAAATCTTTTTCTGATTAATAAGTATTTTATAGGGCATTAAAATGGTTTATTTATAAAACTACTCGGTTAATGAATTGGTTGTTATAATTGCCAGAAACAAAACAAAAACAACAAAAGGGACAGGGCATTAATACGATAATAATTAGATTCGTTTACATTTTGCGTGTTGGATGAATACAACGCAGGGAACACATGTTGGCAGACACGCCGCGGCCGTTTCTAATTGTTCGAAAACATGGGGTGTGCATCGTTCGCTTCTGGCAGAAATCATATTATCATTCCATTTCTCTGTCTTGTATTTGGACGAATTACCCTTATGTTTGACGGTGGGGAATGTCCAAAGTGGCTCCTCGATCTTGATTCAAGTATACAAGGAATAATGCAGTTAAAAATTGTTATACCCACATTCATTTCTCGAATGTACACTTTTAAAATTTCGTTCATTTATTCTATTTCAAACATTCCTTAGTATTGGATGAGTTAGTCACCTTAACTCCTTAACTGCGGATTACGAAGATCTTCGTCATTTCGGACTTTCCATAGGCTGCTGCAAAACCCCAACTCTCCCATGATATACATGTAATGCAGTCAATATAATGTTATCCATTTTCAAAAAACAGAAGTTTTTGAAAATAGACACATAACAAGATCGTGAAATATTGTCTTAAATGTTTGCATAAGAAATTACTGAACATTATTAAACTATATACCGGAAACATTCCGATATCGCTGATAGCAAATGTAATATTAAATTAAGAAAACTATAAATGGCGAATTCAATATGACGATAAAAATCATTTCAACTATTTTTCTTGAAACTTATTACTGAGACACAATATGATAGCTTTTTAAAATGTTGTTGGATTTTCATGATTTTGCTTCATTACAAAACTAAAATCTTATCTGAAATAAAGAAATTTCACACAATTTCAATGTTTTTTTTGTTCGTTATTTATTTTTATATATGGAAATTATTTGTCCCAAATCCAATTTTTGATGTTTAATTTTTCATAGAATTTAAGCTGCAGCTTTGAAAATTTGATATAACTTTCAGTCAAATGATCTGCAGCTCTCGCAAAGGTAAAAAACATGTAGTAATGATATATGAAACTCGATAAAATGGGAGATATCGCCCGTTAATAAAGATAAATAAAAAAAAAATTATAATAATTTTGAATATACAAACAAATCAATTCTGGTTTTATAACACAGACCAGTAATTCTGTTTACGTTGTAATTTTACGAGTATGTAAAATTAAAATTCAAGAAAAATATGTCGTAAACATTTTGAATAATACTAACGTTACCAAATAATACTATTGTTATTTACTACTATAAATTAAACAACTAAAATTTTAAAATACAATTAAAGTTAGTAGCTACTCCATATAACTTCTGAATTAAAAAACAAATTCATTGAAATTCGAGCACATATTGAATTTCAGCCCTTCCCACACAATTTTCCCATTACATGAAAAAGGCAATTCTACGAAGATTGACGGGCCGAAAAAGGTGGAAACATTTTCACAGCTCCCAAAATATAATCTAAAGAGTGCTAGGCACTCTCTTAATGAAGGGCTGTGCGTTCACGATGCAGATAAAAAATATATTCTTCCCTGCTGTTCAGAAGCATCAAGGAACGTTTAAGAGGCCGATGAGTTAGAGTTTTTGTGAAAGGGGCGCGAAATATCTTTATAATGGGGTTTATTTAATGAGTTGTGGAAATATGCAACATGGAAGATAATTAAATAAATGATGATTGTAATAATCGAAATTCCTAACTTCAAAGTAAAATGTGAAATCTCTTCTGAAATATACCATTAGTCCATTCGATTTTCGTAAAATGTATGTATGTTTCTATAAACCACGGATAATGTAATAGGTGATCGAAAACATATGTATACACGGAAAAAAATTGCCTGGGTTCTTCCCAAAAACCAGGTCTGTGATAACCGCAGATCGAGAAGTTTGTGTTAAACCCAAACTTATATGCAACAATCACAGGAAAGTTTGTGTTACAAACAAACGAAGGTTGTGATGATTCCAAACCTGGGGGGTTGTGATTATCACGGTCCTGATTTTTTGGGGAAGAACCCAGACAATTTTTGTTCCCTGTACTTCCGTTTACAAATTGTTTTCTGCGTAATAATAATATTGCAACAAAAAATTTGAATGTTTACTGAAGTAATATAAATAACAAGAGAAATATGGCCCTATCTTCAAACTCGTAGGTCAAATAGTACATGATCCAGGATCACTTCAAAATATATTAATCAAATAGTCATTATGAGAAAACTCTTGTTAAAAATCTTCGTATCTTATTGATATGTTATTTTGTATTTGGGTACAATTTTTTTGTTAACGGGTGAAAAAGTTTTTGGTATAATTTGAGACCGTTACGCAAGTTTTTGCAGCATAAATCAGCTAAAGTTGTTGCAACTGTTAGAAGTGGTTTATCTGCTACTTAGATCGCTATCAAAACTATCAACATTCCATATTATATGAGAAAATGTTGCTTTTCGTTATTTTTTTGTTTATTACTTTGATAAATTATTTTATTTAAGTGAAAGTGACTAAGCACACGAAAAAATGAGATGGAAAGAGTGGCGCTTATGAGAAATTTCCCTATGTAACTTAAGTAGGAAAGAAGGGGAGTGGAGGTGGGGGTTCCTTAAATATGTAAAAAGTGAAAATGAGTATTTTCAAAACTTCGACCCTCACCATTTGTTAGCCTAAATATTAATAAATAACATTTTTAACACTCTGGGAGCGAAGCTCAGTTTCGCGTCCTGGGTAGAAAACTTCGGGCTCAAATTATCTAACCACACGACCGTCGTATTAAAACATACCGTTTCAATTATTTCAGTCGACGTAGACTGAAACGTCGACATTTGATGAAATACTATAGGATAATTTTTTGCCGAGAACTGACCAATGGTCTGGGTCGAAGTAGCATTGAGTTTATCATCAGTATAATGCGCATACCATCAAAGATAATACATGACTGATGATATTTGGAAAACGGTATGCAAATTAAATTTACAGCATGATAAAAAAAGAATATTTGATTGTAAACATGGGTTTGGATTTTTGTTTTCTTAATATATAAGTAACAATATCAGATATTAATACCAAAAATGAACGATAGTCCATTATGGATGGATTAATACATAATTTTTTCAATGTTTCTTTTCTGAGGTAAAAAACTCCACTGAAAAAACAGAGTGTCTTCGCGAAAAATACTGGAGGAATTATCTTTCGATGTCGTTTAATGAGCGTCTTCATACGTACACAAAAAAAAAAAAGTTTTTGTAGAACACAAACCAGGGTTATGTACGACGTAAACCTCAAAGTTTGTGCGTAGCACAATTATGCTTTGTGCTCAATATGCTTTTCCTAGGCTCAAACTTTTTCATAGATACACATTAAGTTTGGACTGAATGCAAACTTCCAGGTTTGTGTTCAGCATAAAACTGGACGGTGTCGAGTACAAACTTTTTACTCCTCGTATACTCCCGATATACCCGAACAACACAATCCGCCCCGGAATATCCGGAAGAGCTCTTGAGGATGTCCAAATATCCGCGTTTGGTCCCCGGGAGCTCCTCAGGACCTCCTCATGGCAACCTGACACGGGTTTGTGTTGTACAGATAGCAACCTTCCTTAGCACATTCTCAGGAGAACCTTAGGGTGTCTAAATATCTGCTTTGATTCCACAGTTTGCATCATAAAAAATTCTTAGACCATGCGAGGCATTGATGATGTTAACAGCACGATATCACCGAACATTTGGTTATCCTGACGAACCACCGCTTTGCTGAGGATCAAAAAGATATGTCACAAGGGTTTGTTTATATCACCTAGCCTGGTATCAGGTACCATGTAACAGAGTGATTTTGACTACAGAACCAGCCTTTCTTAATTCTCTCTACGACTTATGCTTTTCAGTTTCTTAGCAAAAAATATTTGGAGTCCAGGAAAATGTCAGGAATCTAGATTCAATTCTTGTTCCATTTCCGGGTGCGAATTTTTAAAGAAGTCGATTATAAAGTTTTAATTTTTATGGTAGAAATGAAATGTTTTCCTCGTCAGCCTTCTGCCAGGGTAGTTGACAAATGTAAATATCTTAATATCCACGATGCATCCACGAAACATCCGATTTTGTAATATTGTATACATAATTCAAAATGATTTCCTTTAAGTTTTTTTACAAATATTCCAAACAAACTTGAGACATAAGATGCGCTAACATTTTACTTTAGGTGTTGCTCGTTGAAATCTATTATATGGACTACAAAAAATATATTGGACTTGAAATTTCGAACTACCGTATCCTACACATTCTTTGTATTTTGTTCACAAAATGCATTGGAAGTCGAAAGCAGTTTTCAAAAGACTGGTACCTCTCCAGTAATTGGACACTATTAATTAGGGCACCAGAATTTCATATTCCACTGTCGCCCAATTACTGTCATGAAAACTATCCAGTACCTTGATTTTGCCCAAATTTAATTTCCACCTGATTATTATTATTTATATCAGGATCCATAAAAATGTTGTATATAAATAAATATCCAAGGATTGTTAAACAACTTCGTTTCCTATAAAATAACCCATAAATCTTGTGAGTCATAACTTATACAAAAAACGTTTGCATGAGAATGCAGTCGAAATATTATACCCTCCAACAGACATTAAAAACGTAAAGAAATAAGTTATCTTGAGAACAGTCACTCTGTATAAGAAATTCTATTGAAAATGTGAAAACCTAATTCTGACTCCTAATCCATACTCCTCCTCTGTTTCAATACTGCAGAAATGACTCGCATGATAGAATAAGGGGCGTGCTCCAATGCTGCAAGTTCCTTACTGTAAGCAACTTTACAACCGTAGATGATGACATCCAAAAAATGAAGCATCTTCCTGTGAAAACTATTAGACGTAGGATGATTCAGCTATTCCCATCCTGGTATTTTGGTGGGAAGGGGCAGCACCTCTTAAAAAAAAAAGTTTATTTAAGACATCTCTGAATTGCTGCAGAGTGCAATCCCAGTCTCTGAGTGGGAGAGACAGAGTGAGATGAGAGAGAGGAGACAACCTGTTGATTCAGACAATATCGCGTTTTTACTAATGCCCCATCGTCCCGTAGCAGCGTGGCATCGAACGCGACGCATCGAGGGGTGGATGCACGGCCCTGCGTTTTACTACCACCCGCCACCAGCGCCACTGTTCTGCAACCCCCGACGTGTATCTCTCTGCATTCTTTTTTCTCCCTTTCCAGCATACATCTCGCCATCCTCTGTCGACCCTGTTGCTGAGCTATTAAATTTTTTTGGCGGTGCTTATCTGTGGTTTTATCGACTCCGACTCGACTGGTTAGTTATTAAATTCGCGCGGTAGAAAATGCGATTACACGACTCATGAACTTCATATAGACTCCTGTCAACTTTAGAATTTGCCATTTTTTGCTAATTATCCGGAAATAAATTCTTATTTAACAGTTTTTTAGGTTATTTTCGTGTTATCTTTCGTTTTATTATTCATAACGTTTTTGTCTTTTTCCGATAATGGAGGTCTACAAAAAAGAGGGTCATGGATTTTGTTGGGAAGCTACGGGTCATTTCCGACATAATTGTATGCGTAGAATCCAAACTCGAAGTCAGATTTGGTCCATCACGTCAGGTTTTTGAGATATTTCAGGTCATGTACTCGAAAAACGCGTTATTTTGCTATGTTTGAGGTTACGTACACGGTGCAAGAATTTGTTTTTGCCTTATGTACTATTTGCAACTTTTAGTACTACCTTTACCTTTCAAAGTGAGGTTTTATTCGATCGCCTAAGATTTTTTCTTACAAAGTTAAGGCCATTTTGAATTGCGAGATATATTCCATTAACATTATCAAAAAAACCGTCACAATACTGAAACGTGATTTGAGTTAATAGTATCTATATTTTATATAGTTCTTTATATTTATATAGGTTTCATGACATTCAATTTGACCTTGAGCTTGTTCTCCAAGAGCATTTCAAGGTCAATTTGTTTACATGTATATCGTAATTTCAAATGGGCGTATCTTGGTAAAGAAAAGTCGTAATGGAATTCTGCGCATCCCATATTAAAGAAAAAGAATAGTATCACATGAACCAATGAAAGGAGAAACTAAAAATGGTGTGTCTTCTGTACATGACCTCAAAAATAGCAAAAAAGAAAGCGCTTTTAGAGTAAATAACCTCAAATATCTCAAAATCCTGACGTGATGGGCCACCTCTGACTTTTCGGATTCTGATTCTACGCACAAAATTACGTCGGAAATGATGCACAGCTTCCCAACAACAAAACCATGTTGACCTGTGTAATCAATGAAATATCACTATATACAGTAGACGCTCGATGTAAGAACCATCGCTATAAGAACCGATCGGTATAAGAACACTTTTTTGACAATTACAGTGCCTACGAACATTCGAGATGTATCCCCTCCATACACTTTTCGCTGGCTAACCGTTCCGCGCATTCCGTCGAATCCACCTACACATACATACATACATACATACATACATACAAGAGAAGGGGAAGCATCAATTCCCCTCCAATGGTTCTTATATCGGTGCTTGGCCGGGAAGCTCGGAACGGACGTAGTTCTTATATCGACCGTCTAACTATTTATACTTTTCTCAAATAATCATTTACAAGGATGTATGATTTGAAACTGTCTAAATATTGGTCACGGCCTAATTCATGAATGATTACGAACATGTTATAGAATAACGTAATAATAGGTGAGCATTAATCCTCCCGCACTGAGGAAAAGGATTGTTTACTGTTAAGAAGGCTTCTTAATAGTTCAGAAATCGTAGATTTAAATACGGCTATTCAAATAATTTTTTTAGTATGAAATAATAATTCATTTCATATAAAGCTAACATCTATTTAGTGCAAACATCGCATTTTCTATCTTAAGAAATAACTATTAAATGCAACCAAATATATCTTAATAGTTAAGAATATACTGTACGTTCACAGAAAAAAGAAAGTCTTGAAATTGTTACATCTCAAATTAAGCACGAGTTTAATTACGAGTCTAAAGTGGACATTACAAAATTTAGAATGGCGGATCTAATGCAGTAGATATAAAAATAAAAAAATAAGTAAATTTGAGTAAAATATGACATTTAAGGGTTCTAAGTCATTTTAATTAATTTTCGATTTTTGTATTTCTCTGTTTTATTAATTAACGTCAAGTTGAGTTTTGAAGTTATTTGTATAATAGCATGCGCTATTCTTTATGCCATTACTTAATCCATTTTTCAATTTGTATTTCTTTGCATTTGGTATTCCAGCTAAATCGTTATTGTACTGATTTTATTGTGTGATTTTTCACTTGCAATCAGTAAAATATAATTAAATTCCATTTTAGATAAAAAAGAAAACAATTAAATATTTAAAAATGATTAAACGGACTTTCGATTAGGAGTAATATTTTTAAATTTATTTACAATATTACAAATGATTATATGTGCCTTCATTGAACAATGTATTGCTGTTATGCCATTATCACATTTCTTACATAATAAATATCAGGCCCATCTACAAGCGGACAGTCATTTTTTTAAGTGTCGGCTTTTCAATTGTCGGTTTTTTGACTATCGGTTTTTAACCGATAAAAACTACATCAATTTTTTTAAAAAACTCTTACAACAATTTGCAGCAATGGGTTTTGAAGCTTAAGAGTCATACAATGCGATGTAGTTTCGCAAAATTAAAAAAAGAAATATTGGTAAAGCCGCAAAAAATCACCAAAATGGCCAAAATAGCCACATAGATTCGGATTCTGCGCCAATAAAAATATAAGGATACCCTTTTTTTTGTAACAGACACGAATGAATTTTTGCAGGGCTGTAAATTATGCTTATTTTGTATCATTTTTACACTAACATTAATTATTATTTATCAATAAATACAAACATCTGAAGAATTATAAACGAATTCTTAAACCTTAAGCTTTAATTTGCATCTTATTAGATATCTTCGTTTTAATTTCTGTAAAATATCGCTGGATGTATGAAAACAATTTTGTTTGGAGGATCACAGTTGCCAATATTATTGAGAAATAAATATTTAGTAATCGTAAAAGGAATTATACAAGTAATAAAGATTTCTTGTTTTCAGTGTCCTGTGCAATTTATTCTGGAATCAATTTGATGGCATTTTAATTTGTACGATTTGCAAGAAGAATATGCAATAGTTTAAAATTGTGATTAATTGAAACTTCTTTCACTGAAAGTACACTGTAGATGCTCATAAATATATTTTATTATGAAATGGTAAACGGTTTATAAAACGTAAAAATAAAAAAAAAAATTAGAACGAAAATTTAGCTACTTCAAGCAAATTATTTAGTAGAAACCTATCTCAAATGTTATTAAAAGTATTAGAATTCGGGTATGGGCAAATAGATTTTCAATTTGGCGCATTAACCTCAAACCTAAGTTTAAGTTAATTTACCAAATAATAACAAAATCCAGGCAAAATGTCAAAATTCAGCGTAAATTGAAAGTTAAATGTTATTCCTTACATTGAGAATCTTTTATTTGGGCGTAGATCGTTTGATCTGTGGATCGAAAATCGATAGCAGTTTTCGAAATATATCTATAGTAATTAAATTAAATGAATTTATTTCTTGGTCTTGACGGTATATTTACGAGGGGTAATTAAAATCATAAATAATCCTTTTGGGTTTGCGATGGAACCACTATTTGTTTATCAAAATATGAATTTATATGTATGTACATAAATAGATAGCCAGAAAGATGTGACATCATCACTACCAGAAATCCCGATTTTACTTGCTGTATATATTTAATTTCTATGAAACGATCGTATATGGGTTCTGTTTCCCTCTAGTGACGACAATTGTAATCAAATGCCTATTACTTAAAGATTAACGAACTTTTGTTAAAAATATGTTTCGTCCCCGGATCCCGTTTGGACTCATCAGTAAGGCGAACGAGGATCCCTGCCCTAGACATATTAGAACCAAAATTCGTTATAAAAATTATTAAGTTAAGATTTTAAATAACATTAGTAGGGGAGAAACCTACTAAGGCTACTTTAGTACATATCGACTAATTGGTAAACGAGATATCGTTTTACCCAGTGCGTATATGCATTATTTTCCCGTTTTAAAATACGAATAAGTTTTGCCGAAGCATAATAATTTCCTTCTTTACCGCTTATTAAATAATTAAATTAAATGAATTTATTTCTTGGTCTTGACGGTATATTTACGAGGGGTAATTAAAATCATAAATAATCCTTTTGGGTTTGCGATGGAACCACTATTTGTTTATCAAAATATGAATTTATATGTATGTACATAAATAGATAGCCAGAATGTGAGTAAGAAATAAATTCATTTAATTACGGCAAAACTTATTCGTATATCTATAGTAAAACTAGACTGGTATTTGATAGTATTTGCACATTATTATATCGGGGCTCTGAAGAATCCTATATCCCAAATTATGCTGAAAAACTGGACTGCTTCTCTGTCTACCGTTTTATTGTAGTCAGAAAAACTGACCTGTGCTTTGTTTTTGCTCGGATTGAATTTCTACCTGGGTGTACTCTATTCATTCATAAATATGTATGTTCTTTCTAATTACTAAATTGTGTCTTTACTGTTCCCAATTATATTTGCTAATTACACTATTTTTTGTCGACATTAACAAATTTTTATTCTAAGGTTATTTTTATTTCACAGTTCGTATTTCCAATTTTCAGGAAACATTTTATTTATTTATTTTTATGAATAAGTTAAAACTCATTATCTCTTTAAATTTCGATTTGATAGTAGAACGACAGATTTCGCAAAAATCAATATTTTAATATATGAATATATATTTTATTATATACAAAAAATGTAAATCCACTTTTCTACATAACTTGTGGAAGACACGAAACTTCCGACAAGAAACGCCTTCGAAGAAGTTACTCTGCATCCACGCTGTATTCGGACACCATTTTGTAATAAAGACTTAAAACCTCCCATTAATGGCTTGATTAGCAAAGTTTCAAAAAATCCACAAAATATGTCTTAGTTTGTTACTTTTACATCAATATATTATATAAATTCTTCATGACCCAAACCAGAAAATAACGGAATATAACTTTTGGTTTTGGTATCGGATTGTATACCCAAAATACAAACTATTGGATCATAATGGCCACCAAAAATTTAGAAAAAAGTATTTTTATAAAATATGGTTTTATATTACATTTATTTCAACGCCATTTTCATGTCGATGGTTTTCAATGTTCACAATTCCAGATACGAAAAATTTTAAACGAAGTTTTGTATGGTATTTTTTTCTATTTTAAAAATATTTGTCGGCCATATTAAGATCAACATTTTTCATTTTAGAAATACAACACAGGATTATATAGATAACGTAGATAACACGGCGCAGTTGCGTTCTCGATCTCGTCTCGGCATCATTTAGTTTGGTATCGTTCTCAGTCTCGACTTTTTTACATTCCCGTAGCGTATATTAAAGTGGATATATCGACGTTACATAGGAATGGATACTAAATCTAACTGATGTAAGTGAGAATTCAACGTCACGAGAGTAATTCATATGTAGATAGAAATATACAAAATTCTAGAAAATCTTCAACAATCTGAAGTTTGCCGCGATATTTAAGAGATTTCTTCACACGGTTTCTGGATTCATATATAGCAATAGACTAAAATTATGTATTGAAATAATGAAAAAGATTAAAAAATCATACATGAAAAATATATTGAACTTCGTATTCTGTTACTAACTTCATTGATAACTCCGAAATCACGACAGGAATCAATAGCACTTCAGTTAATTCAAACCAAAAAATTTCATTTTTATCTCTGAGAAATAGTCTTGCGTACTGTTTTTTTCCAAAAACGTAATGTCCATTATTACACAGTTTCCAATTAAATTGCAATTTACCATTTTCGACACATTGCTCCATGCGAAAAACGCGAAATTTACGTACGGTGTATGAACAATGTGTTATACATATAATCCTAATAGTAAACATGCAGGGATTATTTTTTAGATTCGGAGGAAACTTAGAAGCTCAACAACTTTTTCTCAAATGCATTCTCTGAACATCATTGGAGTTCCATTCCCATGCACACAATATAAATACAAGACGCACAGAAAAAAAAATATATGCGGTAGTCAATAACAAGTTGAAAATCTCGTAACAATTCCAAAAAGAAGGAATAGATCATTTTGAAATAAAATATTTTATTACATAACAAACACCGAGACGTAAATTCAGGAAATATTTATCTTGTGTAAGAGGAAAAGAAAATAATTGAAGACACGTATGCAGAACAATAGCTAGACGATTTTAGAAAGAAACACAATTAGTAAAAGTCTACCACCTTGCATAAATATCGATGACTAGTCATTTTTTGTCTTGTGAATGCTCATTAATCCATCGCGATTGTTTCATAAATGGACCACCCTCCCTTTAGTCATCTATATGCCTACGTCAACTCTGAAATGATACATTTGTGCAGATATACAAAAGCGTACACACTTAAAATCCAAATTTAAGGCTTCCGGTTGCGTAAAAATCATCGTACGGAATTTTTTCACAAAGGGTAGCAAAATTTTACGCGAGAGTTCTGAGAATTTTCGCGGACGGCGTCGCGTCGGTGTCAATTCATCCCGCGATCCACATGTGCATCGCAGATTTCAATGGTCCTTTTTATACGGGGAGGGCGCTTAGTTCGTTCGCAACTCTATACGAGGTCTTTAAAAGAGTTTCTGCGGGAAGAGACGAAAATGCGACAGCCCGTGACGATAGAAAAGATCACGACGCTGCGAGGGGCGAAGAAAAACTTCAGGACGAAGAATTTTAAGCCGCTCTTTCGATCGCCGAAAAGATGACGGAGCGCTTTTCTTTCGGGAAAAGGAACTTTACCGACGTCATTGTAGAGAATGCCTTTTGCGCTGGGCGAACTGAGCGAAATGGAAAACAAAAAGCAATTTCATGCGGTTATAAGCCGGTGGACAACTTGCAAAATCATCCTTTCCGTTCGATGCTATTGTAAATTGGGATTTCATTATGGCGGTCTCGCTACTAACGATCTCAGGTGTTCACTACGAGTCATTTCGGCTAAATTTGATTTTTCCGTTCTTTTTTCACTTACAAATCACATTTACATTTAGGACGCCCGTTTCTCATCCAAACATGATTATGAATGCCTAATGATAGTAGCAATTGGTACAAGTGAACAGATCTCTTTTGGTTTTTCGAAATGGTTAGGTAAAATGTCATGCAATGACTCAAACTGCAGCCATGATAAGTGAACATTCATTCAATTCTTCCACTTCAGTGTCTTTCTTTATGTGCAACTTTATAACCTATATGAAATAACTATGCTATTACAATGTAGGTTTGAAATATCCCAAATTAGTAGGAAGCCTTAACCCGTTTCGTTCCATAACGACAAAATTTGTCGCCGTTTTTCATCCTCCGTAAGTTTATGGATATCTTTGAGATATTGTTTCGAAATCCAGGTTTCCTATAGTTATTGGGTATGCTCTTTTCGAATATGAATTGAGTTTTTCGATGTTACTTTCTTTTAACATTAAAATTTAAATTACAGAATGACATACTCACAGTGGTGCTATTGATTCAGATATTTTTTTCATATTTGCGTTTTATTAATATATTTCTGGTAGCTTATCGTGAATTTTTATAAATATGTTCTTGTAGATTATTTTTGAGGTTGCTGAATACAAATCCGTTATTACTGTTTGGAAATTGTAAATGGCGAATCCAATATGGCTAACTGAAATTTTAAAAAATCCGTCTGATATTTAGTATATATAGAAGTTTTCGAAAAAAAGTATTGGATCCGCCATTTTTAAATTCCAAAATTTAATAGCGGATTTATATTTAACCACCTTTAAAACAGTCTCAAAATACATGTCATGATACCAGAAATATTTTAATAAAAAAAGCAATTAACAACAAAAACTCCGTATAAATAGCGTCATTTTGTAATTTAAGTCGTAATATTGACCAACTTTTAGTAAAACTCATTATGCCCCCCGATTCTGAGGCCTGACATGATCCCGGAACTCCTTCGTGATAAAAATCGCAGTTTACTAAATAAGTTTTTGCTTTTTTCCACGTTTTTTTTTCGTTTATGTAGCCATATTTAAAAATTGGAAATTAATATCGAAAAACGGATTCGATACTCGGAAAGAGGATACCCAAAAACTATAGGAAACCTTCATTACACAACAATATCTCGAATAAATAAATCTCATTTTTTGCACAATGAAAAAAAGTGCATCTAAATTTATATTTGAAAGATGAAGATTTCGAAATACAAAATTTTGTTATAGCATCAAGTGAATTGTAAATTTGGCCTACCATTGCAGGGGTAAGCAATGCTAATTATTTTAATGTAATTTCAATATAAAAAATGCTAAAAATTTTTTTAAACTAGTAACAACTATATCCGACTAGTTTTGAGGTCGTTCTTTCGATTGATGCTACCGAAATTTTCGAGATCGTCATTTCTCGATAATTTTAGAGTCTCCATTTTTATTTTATAGAGAATAAATTCTCAGAGAGCATGAAACATCATTATCATTAGACTAATTTAATTTCATTACTTAATTTCTAAGTTTCTATTAAATGTATTTGCATTTATTTCTAATTCAAATCACTTCTAATGAATTGTTTACTACACTAGGCAGTGTTTACATAACGGTAATTTAGATTCGAAACCTATGATTATATTTATAAATATTTGTATATAATTTTTCTTTGATTTTTCAAGGATAATGAATTCTAGAAATACCGGAAACAATAGTGTATTCCAATACACTAATTTTATAATACTTTCTATAAGCTAATAAATATTTTATTACTGTATTTATTTGCATAAAAAATTAAGCGATATGGATACGCAGAATTGGAAATTGAAACGCGTAAAAATCTTTCAGTTTTATTGCAAGAGTTGACAAAAAATGCATTTTCTCATATAGCGAAGGGACTTCCTAGAATGTTATCCGAAAAGGACTGGTAAGCCGCTTTATTGTTCAGGAATTCTTCTAGTGTAGCCGAAAAATGTCGACTGCTAAAAGTTGTCATATAAGATATTATGTAAGACAACATTTTTCCAATGAAGATACCCGGTAATGTCCCACGAATATATGATTATTATAAGATACGTCAGGATCAAGCGATAAGAATTATTTTCCTGCACGTTCACATAATTAAAAAATAAACAAAAACATATATAATGTGTGGAAACTTAAATATAAGTAATGTCCTGTTTGTTCCGTAATTATTTGCGACTCCATTTCTCACTTTCCATTAATCATTTTATTTTTTTACAAAAATATAGAAAATACATACTTTTCTTTTTTCGCGGTGTTGCTGACGTGGATGGAATTTTTCTTCGAAGTCATTAAAATTTCGTTCCACGGCGAATGACGATGCCATAATGCATTTAAAGTTGTCAAATGTTCCTGTATATTTAAACGCTGTCATAAATATTATTAGATATAATGAGTTTCATGTTGTTGTTTGTTCATTTGAGATTGAATACAAAGTTATATTTTTGCGATAAAAATCAATTTCTTTTTTTTATAGTTTCAATATTTAAAAGGCGTTAAAAGTATTAAATGATGAAATAGTGACCTTGGAAACAAGGTACATTGGAATAAAGAAGTTCCTAATCCAACCACACCTCAACCAATTTTGAAGTAAATGGAAATCACCAGATAAATTATTTAAAATAGCAAACATATTGTGTTCGTTTTTATTGAAAAAAGACTTATTATTTAAAACATTAGCAGTTTTCTATTTATTTCACTGCAAAAATTATTATTTATTTCGTCTCTCAATTTCTTGAAGTCAAAGTTCTTTCTTTACAGAAACTAAGTCACTCCACTGAAAGAGAGAAATTTCATTGAAGTGGCATAATTTATATTCCCTGAAGAGTTAATGTCTAATCCAAGAAATGTGTAGAGTTTGTTGTTAGTCGACAATGTTGAGAAAAATAATGTAGTGTACGATAAATCAAGTTTTGCCTTCCACATTTATTTAATGAAAGACAAGTAAGTAACGAGGATTAAGTAGTAATCGCTACTAATACTGTTTACGAACAAAACAAATATCAAAAGGCCAGAGATTTTGGTACATAGTACTGCCTATTATATATTGCTTTGATCCAGGTATATTTCGTTTTGTATTCACGATTTTATTGGTCGCACTCAATAGTCTCAATAGGGATCTGATAAGTATCTTGCTGTGACTATATCATCTAATCCTCAAATGTAAATGAACCGATATTATTTTTTTGAACTTCTAATCAATGATTTATCGAAAAAATAGCAAGCACATTATATATTATCTGGGGTAAATTATGTGAATATAGGGAAAACTACGCCTATTTCCACCTCCCAGCACGAAGTAAGACAAATGTAAAAAAAAAAATTTTTTTGCAGCGCTGTGTACTTTTTTTTAGAAGTTGCTGTGTTTAGAAGTCTGCGGCGAGTGATCTTTTATAATTCGAATAGGCGTGGGCTCGATCATTTGCACCCAAAGATTCCACGACAGGGCGCAAAATAGAGTTATATGCCCGGTGCTGTATTTGGTAGACTGATAACTTCGTGGCTGTATTTAGATATAACTTTTCATTTAAAAAAATTTTTTAACCTAATTCTGACCAAATCCGTTATTCATACATTTTTAATTTTATCTTAATATATTCGTTGCAAGTCTATAAAATTAATGATAAAATTAATGCTATAATATTTTCACTATATAGCATTTATTTTCGGAATAGGATCCATGCTAGGATTTTGGTAGCAATTTGTAAACGATAAAGAACTGCTGACAAAATATTCAGTTATTTACAAACAAAATTACTCTACAATGAACCGGATATGATCTTTTTCATATTCGTACAATAAAAATAACAATTGGTTTTATTATTTAAATTATTAACAGAAAAAATAAAACAAGATTTTATTAATTAAAAATATAATAAGTATGATAGGTTATGTTCTGAAGTAATGACTAAAATAACCTTATCCACGCTTCCTTTCTTGCAAATACCCACTAATTCTGTTTATGAAAATTTGTATTTAGAGAAAAAATCTTTAGAAGAAAAAAATCATAAAATTAGTTTCAGAATGCTCCAAAATGTTATGGAAATTTGTTTCGTGTCTTTTTTCAAAATTTAAAGATGGCGAATTCGTTAAAAACGGTAATATATTATTTAACATTGGCTTAATTAACCACCTGCGATGAATGACCATTTAGAATACGAATAGGCGCGGGGATCGATCACTTGCGCCCAAAGATTACACTGCAGGGCGCAAAATAGAGTTCTACTCCCGGAGCGTAAAAAAAAATTGTTGATATTCCACAAGACCACTATGGTTGCTCAAAATCTGAACTGCCTGTAATTAAATTTCTTCACTTGCTGATTTCTTACTTCAAACGTTTGAGATCCTAATAGCTATCCTACTGTTCATTATGCGACTATAAATATTAATATGATTGTGAATCCGTAAATGGGAATATTATGCATGTTATTTTATTTTGAATCTATTATTTTCCTAATTGAAAAATCCTTCTATTAATCCTTTCAAACAAAATTTTATGAATGTGAACTATTTGGATCCTGACTTTTTACTTTTGGAATACTCTTTTTTTGACTGGTTTTGATATTTTACTTTCGCGTCTACAAGTTTTTCAATTATATATTTCAATATATATTCATGACTAACGGTTAATTTTCTCTATACTCATCAGGAAAATAAGTGTATTGTAAAAAAGCTAAATTTCAAAGAAATGTTGGTGCAGTTTCTAAAATGGTTTCCGTCATATTTGTAGTACCGCATCACTAACTCGATTTACCATAATGTTCTAAAATGTTAATGAGTACAAATTTCTAAAAAAAAAAAAAATAATTCACCTGAGATTTTTGAACCAATTCTTCTTACCAAACCATTTCTGAAAATATTGCTAACTAGAAATCACTAAATTCTAGAAACATGTACTTACAAAAATTTGAACATATTTAAGAAAAATTCTTAATATTGCAACGAATTTTATATTAAAAAATGTTCAATTTTAATAAATTCACGTTGTATAACACAACGGTTTTATAAATACAATCTAATTTTTGGGCAGTTTTTCTCAAGTTACAAGCTTTGATACATGTAATACTTAAAAACTACAACACTACCTGCTCCCACATTTTAATAAACATTGTCTGAAATTTGGCTCTGAATACTTTTACTTAACAGCTTACGTCAACGATAAATTTTACATTCAATTTTTCTCATCTATCGTTCTTAAACCAGAAAATGTCTGAAAATAATACCTTGTAAAACGGTTCAGATTGCAAGTTTCCACTAATAATTTGGTAAATCCATCCATAATTAAAACTCAGAAAAGATAAATTGTTGATCGTAACATCTTCGTCACCTGCTTCATCACGATAATAATTTTAAGTAAAAGCGTTTCTTATGTTGTTTTTCCGTGTAGAATCTATAATGGGCTGATGATGATCGGCGGATAAGGGCCTGCTTAAGATACGATACTCTCTCCTTATACCGAACAGTAGATGCGTTGATCGACGAGAAGCTCGTATGCCATTAGTCGCGCTCGTTTATCCGTGAAGGGAAGGATCTTGGTCGATGAAATCGGACAGGAGATTCGGTCCGATACACTGCCATCGTTTCCGTGGACAAACAACGATCTTCATCCGTGCCAAGGGTGGGGAAACGAAATATCGTTAGAGATAGGAAAATGAAAAGAAAATAAAAAACCGGCTGGGTAAAAATAATCACGAGGGCTCCGAATGACGATGTACAAAAAGATTGAATTTTAAAAATAAGTATACTTGATGAATTCGATTTGACGTCTGAAGTGGTGGGAAGGAAATATTTTGGAAATATTGATATTCACCCCTATGATTCTGGAACAATTTTTCATGGTGTTTTTTTAGAAGAACGATGTGAATATTTAATATGTTTCCATGAAAATTATGAAGCCACAAAAATTAGTCAACTTATTTTTGAGTATTATTGGGAGTTCAGTTAAAATCTGAACAGGTTTTTTCTGATTTCCTCAACTATGATATAATCATTATATTAGTTTCTTATTTAAATTATTTTTAGGAGAATGCAATGTGTACAATACATTGAACAAAGATCATCACAGACATGAAGAACGAAGTGTACTCATAACGTACTGAACAAACGAACACTAAAATACTTGGCAAATAAAACACATAAGTGGGACTCCACATGTATCGCTTAATTTACTTTCTAAGGAAAATTCAAAGAGCCGATTTCCGGGAGCTGAATAAAGACGAATTCACAGAATACGATTAAAGAATGAAGTTCGTAATAAGAAAACTAAAGCATCGGCCCACGAAGAACGCTGCTAAGATTTGCAGGATGAAAGGAAGAACGCGCATAAATTGAAGCAGATAGAAGATAAAAAGAGACCGGGAAAGAAGTTGGACTGATTGATCGATTGATTTCTTCCCATAGCCAACATCACCGATTCGATCCAGGCATCGATGCAAAAAGTGACACAGACGTGATACGCAATAATAGAATATTCTGTAATAATACGTACTGGAACATCAGACCGTAATGAAGATCGAACATTATGCATGAGAATATAAATCGGTGCAGAAACCGTGAGACATCTTTAGGCAAGAAACAGATGTAACTGACATTGAAAAGTTGCTAATTAGTCAAAATCTAAGGTCTGTTTTGCCTCCATCACATTTACATCACACATATGTCAGTAATAAAAATAATATTACGGGTGGGCTGGTGGTTGGGTCTAACTTCAAATAAGTGAGGTCAGAGGATATAAGGAAGGAGTGGGATGTGTGTGGATGTCCTGAAAGTAAAGTTAAGACAATTAAAGAGTTAAATAGTAGAGGAGGAAAATTAAGAACAGGTAAAAGGGGACGTAGAGAGAAAACTAAACACCGACAGGGATGAACGACGACCGAGTGAGCCAATTCGAGCGAGAGAGACAAGAGATGGGAGCATCTGCCATAGAGTATTCGTGGATCGAAGAGCGCGAAGTTTGCGCTTCCCAGGCTCCGAAGATGCACCTGGTCTCATCTTTCTCTCTCCGTCTTTTCCTACCTTTTTCTCACTTTCTATGTACATCTCTCTCGTTTTCTCTCTTTAAAGTTCAGCACCGATTTCTGTATTTGTCTGCTCTCTTGCTCTTACACCCAAGAATCACGGGGCGCAAAGCGACAGCAGTTGCAATTGTGCTCCTCCTTCTTCGAGGATATGCTTTCGTGAACCTGAATAGCGCCTCGGATTCGGGACCTTCAATGGCCGGTTCCCGCCGGCCCCAGCCCATCGTGATGTCGAGATTTATCTTCCGTCGCCGATGTCACGACAGCGACGAGATGTCAGCGGGTTTCGCGATCTGTTAAACAACGTTGCAAAAGAGAAGCTGATACTTGACGTAGTAAATAATCGTCCACTTGGAGCTTTCGATCGGTACCTCGATAATTCAACCAAAATTCGTCGGTCTGGTTTTGTGTCGCCATACGTTCCTCCGACACTGATTCACCAATCCGTGACAAAGGTAAGCCTTTTTATGCATTGCACCATTTTATAGATCAATGGCATGCAAGTTCCTAATATATTACTTAAAATATTTCAATGTTCCGGAATTGATATTGCATTGTCGTAATGCAATGCAGATGCATGTAATAAAACGCACGGTAAATTAACGCTAAATAATAAATCCTTGCATTAGACGTATTGTTACGTGTCACAGATAGACTATGGATTACACACTCATACGCACAACAAAGGAAGTGGGCTTTTATACCTATCGGGTTTAAAATGTAAAAAAGGGGTAAAGTAAACAATAAGTGGTTATATATTACTGTGGCCGTAATGCGTGATGCTGTTCTCTAGACTATTACAATATTTGCCCTCGAAATTCAAATCTGTAATAAGTATACCACTAAGTGTTTCCTTTACAACTTATGAAAACCCAAATTGTTACGTAATCGTTAAGATATGAATCGATCTGATGAAGTCCGAATTCCAATGCAGGTAAGTAGGCTTGGCTTCATGTTGATGTATGATTAAATAGAAAATAAAATACTTAAGTTTACAATCGAATACTTCCGCGATTGCAGCTGATGTGCAATTGTTTGTGTGCAATTCAATCCTTGTGTTAGGAAGAGTATTAAATCTCCGGTGCATGCTTACTAATTTCCAATTGTATCGGATCGAACGAATAGCATGCAACTCCTACTTTTCTACTTCCCGAACTAAATTTCCTGCAACACGAAACCCCCCGTAATCTTATGCAAATTAGTTTACGGCGAAATTGTCAGGATTTTTTATATGTACCCCTTGTCATCCTGAACAAAAGTCGCCTAGGGCCGAATCCTCTTTATTGAGTATTCCGGGTGCTGAATGCTTACGTAACTTCTATCAATAGCGGCTGTACTTTAACCTTGCTAAACTAACGTGTAATAATAATTATTTATAATAAATGAATGAATAAAAATGAATACTGGTACTTTGGTTCCCGAATACTTTTAGACTCCGATATAGGAATGTCGCCTTTTGTGAACAGATGTATTCGCGACTGTGCACGTATAATATCTTGAATGCTTATGCTCTAATGAACAGATTTTTTGATAGATAAGTATGCACGAAAAGGTTTCCATTTACCGATGATACATTTTTCATATACCGCCATATAAGCACCTAATGCACCCTAAAAACTACGTCTTAATCCAAAATGTTATAGTGATGGAAATGCAGCAAATGACTACATCATAAAATATTTTGTTTATATTGTGAACATTGGAAGTATTTATATAACACTTATAATAATAGTTGAACCTATCCATTAGTTTTAGATGTCCAATAAATGACAGTGAGCATTCCTATACTTTTTTGTACACTAAATTTCAGAGATATATCCAGTGCCATAACAAAAGTGGGGTCGCAGGACGGATCCGGGAAATGAAGCTTCAAATTTCTCCCCAAGATATTAGAAGACGATGAGTAAATAAAACCCTTTAAAATGTATTGAAAAGTATAAAATGAATTTATCTTGGCTGAGTCTATTTCTGCAGAATAATTCCTGTTTAATTGATTATTGACATTATATCTTTCGATATAAACTTCCATTCGTAAATAATAACAAATATTTGATAATCTTTTTGAAAATTACATAACTAAGCCTATTTTAGTACAATTAATCGATATTCTGACTATTTTCTGGTAAATTTTTTTAATACAAAATTGAAAGAGTCATCTTTATAGAATTCAAAATAGACATTTTTAATTTAAATACGTGCATTCTTCAATAAGACATTAAAAAAGAAATGTACAAAAACTATGATATTTTTTTATATTTGTTGTGAATATACAGGTCAGCAAAATGAGGCTGATCTCCATAACCAAAACCCGACTATAAATTTCCGATGGTATTCGATGGGCTAAACAAAATCTGGCCACGGAATTCTTCTATCTTGTCAATATTTAGAGACATCCTAACCTAAAAATGCAAAAAAAAACCTTTTTTTTCTATTTTCAGTACGTTTTTGTAGCGGAACAAAATGATGGTTAGTAATTTGGCAAAAATCAGATTAAACTGCTATTCATCAGCTTTTCACTAATTTCTTAGTCAATCGGATGCGATTTTGTTCAGGCACGATTATGATTATTGCACTTTCAGATCAGAATATCTCAATCTTGACATAATAAAGTAATTCTATGATCAGCATTGGATTCAATACATCGAAAAGCTTCGGAAAAGGGTAATCAGATTTCTATTAAAAAGCACTTTTATCTGAGTTTTAATAAACAAAATCTTCTATTGTTAGAACAATTCTGGGGCCAGGTTTGTATTCAGCGCAATGAAAACCTTCGGCAAAGTATAGTCTAGTTTTTAAATACAAATTTTGTTGGCCAGTGATATCAAAACAAGCATGCTCATTACATTTTTTCTGTCGTCGCTTAACCCTTTGAAGCAAGTATTTTCTTTTAGGTTGAATCGACTTCAAATTAGGAACTTTTGGTTGTGGTTGATTACTAATCAGGTGCCAGATCTTCAAAATTTAAAATAGCGGATTGAAGATTTAAAGCGACCATTTAAATGTAAACCTCCTAGAACCCCATAAATCGCCATATACCCAATTTCAGATTGTATTTTCATTTGGTGATATCTGATATTAAGAGGCTACCATTTTAATTATTCTGAAATCGACCTCTTATTTCTAATCAGCGACCCCAAAACCATCACAGATCTGCCATTTTTTATTTGAAAAATATGACACTGGGTTTTGACCCTAAAAACAGTATTATGCACAATTTCAAAAAAATATAAAAAACAGGTTAAATAATGTATTTTTTCATATTTGCTTATCTATAAATTATATACAATAAATAATTTTATCTTCTAATCAACTTCGATAAACGAAAAATAATATTAAAGTTAGAAAAAATGCTTTATATACTATGAAATAAATAAATATATACAAATAAAAATATTATTGTTTGATGATAATATTCATTGTTGTACATCAATCCTTTCCATATCTGGAATTTTTGGGAGATAAGAAATATTCCTATTCTGGAAAAGTCCACGACAAGTGGCCAATAGTCGCCTGAAACAGTTCAGAATCTGCTTTGATCTTTGACTACATAGTCGACTATAAATCTGTGATTAGTAAAGGTTGACTAAAGGTTGACTAAGAGTTGATTAAATGCCGACTGTAACAGAAATATTCGTCTACTAATAGACTATTAATGGTCGACAAGTAGTCGACTGGTATTTGACTGGTAATCGACTGATTTACCTTTGGTCTTAGTATTTATATTTGTGGTTTTTAAAATTCGTTTATCATTATAGTAACATAAAATAGGAAAAGGAACGATTTAAATTTGTTAAATTTTCGTGACATTTTTGTCATAGAAAACATTCTCATTGAATTCTTCTGTAATTTAAGTGTTATGATTTTGGAAATCGCTGAATTCGAATCTGAAATTGGGTTTCAAAATTGAAAATGACGGATCCGATATTGCGGTCGCAAATTCGAAAAATGGTTCAATTTTGTAGGAAGTGAATATCGTTGATAATAGTATTAGCGTTCATCGTAATTAATTATTATTACTTGTTGAGTATCTTTAGGTTTATGAGTTCGCTAAATCTAAATCTGAAATCGGATTTCTATAATATAAAATGGCGGATCCGATATGGCAGACACAAATTTGAATATAATGGTTTGATTTCAAAATTGACAAATTTGATTGGCAAATTTGAAAAAATGGTACCCTTAGATGTTCGTGATCGCGAATTTCGAATTGGAGTCCTCATTCTAAGTATCTGACGTTCGGATGACGAATAAAAATTCAATTAACTATTCATGACAAATTTTACAACGTATAAAATTTTATAACAGAAAAAAAGTAAATATATGTACATAATTACATATAACCGTTCAAATTAACTTGAGCGTTGGACAATTTCAATAACGTATTCTTTTACAATATCTGGCTCCATTTGTTACTTCCTATTTTTTACAGTCCTAGAGTAACTATGAAGATGAAAGGTTTTTAAATTAAATAATTTAATTAAACGTTATGAAATGTTGATAAATAGACTATATAAATTAATGTCATGTTTATTCAAGGCCATAAAATTATCATGCTTTTTTCATTCTTATTCTTTTAAATTCTAAATCCGTCAGATAATGATTTTCTGGAATCCAGATTCGTGTATTTGCTGTTGTACTTAGTCTAGCATTTTCATTTTAGTGTGATTATCTTTTTCGACTTTTTCGTCGTCTGTGTATTTTTTGACCTCTTTGTGATTTCGGTTATCTTATGTTTATTTTCTACCCTGAAATAGTTCCCATTTAACTATTCAGCATGGAGATTTTCGTCAATCATGAAGCACCGGTGTTTACATGATACATAAAAATCAAGTTCATCCCACGCATATCAATTGAAATATATATTTGAAAGATTAATATCGTATAAACGGTGAGGGTTCAACATCGTTATTTTCAGGGTATAATCCAAGGTTTCCTTGCTGATACGAAACTTCATAATGATCGAATAATGAATACCAATAATATACGTTTGAAAAAGTGAATATAGTACATTTTGCAAGTCATTTCACATCGAAAATCAATAGAAGTATTTGATAACAAAAAAAGTTCAACGTTTAAAATTCCTTTGGAATCGTTGTACGTTTCGTAACCCGCGTTTTAAGCTACTTTCTCGTTTCTTACATTCGTAGTGTATGTATATCCGAAGTTATACACATTTTATATATTCGAACGAGAGAGGAATACTTCTTATCGGTTTGGGACTTTCTCTGTTCGGAGAAGCTTTCACTGTCTCACGGATACCCTGATATAACAATAGGACGATAATCGATTTATTATTTATGACCGAACTTATGTAAATATGTACTGTAGCTTTGATCCTTGAAAAAAATCTGAAGCATGTTTTTCCTTAATGAAAGTTATTCAGCATAATGTTTCTCTTTACCAACAGTTGGCTTAAAGCAGTAAAATTTGTTATATGCAATTGTACGCGAATTATTATACTGAAGACCCGATATGATCCGACCTAGTTTGAAATTATCATATATGTATTCCGTTAAGTAAAAAGGATGAAACTTTCCGCCCTGCATGTATTATCTATCTAATATCCCTTCAATACCAGTTTCTAAACGGAATAAAATAAAAATTGATTTCTTAGTAACTCTTTTTAGAGAATTAGAGATGAACTCGTTTTAGATAAATAAAACGATCGAAACATTAAAGCCCTGTCTGTGCCCTTCCATATTAATTCAAGAGAAATTTCACGCCCTTGTATTATTTACCTACTAGAGAAGTTGAACTACGATATGTAAACAACAGAAATAATTTTACGGTCGAAATTACTAATATATTTTGTCAGATAAGACTTTAGGAATATACATAGCGTGATTTTATGCTACCTGCTAATTGCCCGATCGTGTTTATTCAACCTGTATTGAGGACTTGAAAGCTTATTTGACTTGCAGGTAAATTTACATCATTAGTTCATTTATCTGGTTGGCAGTATTTGTTGCTCATGACTACTACTTTAGTTGTTAAAGATATTCATAATTATGTGTGCCTGTATAAAACTTTTATTTTCTTTCAGCTGAAACTCAGAACTAGATTTTTTAGTCCAATTGGGCTTATTACATAACCAAGAGGATTATTCCACTTGCGGTAACTGGATTTGCATTTCCAGCAACTGGATTCCGCTTGCGACAAGAAGACTCAAGACAACTGTTTTAAGATATTACACTATTAATAAATAATAATATTTTCATATACCATAAATAACCTGATGATTATATAAGTAAACAATGAATTGGAATCAATGTTTTATAATTAATTTACTACTTATACGGTCTAATTTTAATTTGTGAACAGATTTTGAAATTGGTTCATATGAGTATATTTCTCTGTAAATGAAATCTCATGTAATCGGCAATCAAATCTATTTTTATATTTATTATGAAAGAATGATCGTTATTAACTGATACTTGAAAGGATTAATCCTTCAACGTCCATAAAAAAATAAAATGGTGACATGCGTATTTGAGCATTCCCGAAATCATTTAGAAAAAAGATGTTAAATGTTTCTTTTTTGCAGTTATATTGCGGGAGCAAAATAGCGCATTCTCTCCCTAAGGAACAAAATGAATTTAGCCGGGAGCCAAATAAGTTTCTCTCACTTTATTCCCGAAATAGTGTTTTGAGTCCTATATCGCGGGAGAAAAATAGCACGCTCTGAAAATAATATGTGCAACAAGGGAGAACAACCTATTTTGCTCCCTAGTTGCACAATGTACTATTTTCAGATACAATTTGGTTTCATAATGCAATTTTAAGAAATGCGGTTTCTCTCCATTTTCTAACTTATCAAACGTTTGTTCCTGATAGTTTTACATAGTATTTATAGTTCTAAATATTATTTTTTTTTGTCCATTTTCATTTTTAAGTTACGCCTGATTGCCAAAAATTATATACTAAAAAATGCTAAAAATATAGTTGTATAATTTTAATAACAAATTTCCTAATTATAGTTTACAAATTCAGGAAAGCATCTGTGATGAAAGACATTTGTAAAGAAATATCAGCGAATTAAATCTCACTACAAATTTGTCTTATTCAATCTGCTGAGAAGTTGGAGCTCGGAATTTTTTTGTCGCTTGCTAGAAATTCATTATCAGCTTTCGAAAATTAATATGACGAATTCAATTTTGTTTATATTATCAATTCGAAACAATCATCCAGAAAATGAACTTCGACGAGTTTTCATTTTTCTTACAATGAAAAATGATTATAAACAATATATTCCTTACCAGAAAAAATAACATATTAGTAACTACTTTATCGGACATGACACGATTACATGAATTAAAAAATAATTGATATTTCCATTGGTGTATAGTAATAATAGATACTCTTATGCTTGAATAATCGATGCAGTTTATTATGTATGAATATGTATAACTAATTGATTTGTGAACAGTTTTGTTTTTTATTTAATTAAACGACAATCTTATGTATTCTATCAAACATCAGTCAATGGTTTCCACTTATGTAGTATTTTTATTAATCGTATAGTATTTTTATGATTCGATATTGCTGCTTCTTCGAGTGTTGAATGTTCCTGTAAGTCCGAGAAATTTCGTTATCCAATTAAAAAAAATTGAGCTTGTAGCTAGCCATATGTCCTCGACGTAAGTTCCGGGTAATGCTTAGAGCGGGTAGAATATAAATTCAAATATAATTTGTGAAATTTTTTAATAGTTTTTTCCCTTGTATTGACGACGCCATCTTGAATTATTCGAAAATGAATTTCAAACCAAATTTAATCTGGAAAAGCAATTCAAACAAATCTGAGGGAATATTTTATGATGTGCTGCGTTTATAAAGCAAATTTTGACTAATTTTGAAAATATATCAAGCTGTTTTTTAGAAAAAAAAAATAGTGATTTAATAAATTTTTTTATTTATGATTTAAAACTAATAATTCCCGGTATCTAAAATTGTTGTATATTAATTTATATTGTAGAGCTACATAAAAAAACATACAATCTCAATGTTAAAAATTATTGTTACATTATTTCATAGTTAAAAAAATTAAAAACTGCAGAATAAATATGTACACTGTTCAAAACAATCATCAATTCCATTAACTTCTAATTCACATTTTTTAATCGCTTTTCACTTTTAATGAAACTGACAAAACTATTCATGCAATAAACACTATTGTGTTGGAAACATTTTATTGTGCGACTTTTATTGTGCATTAGGCGAGAAATTAATGAATAATTATTCACTGGTAGTTATATTAAATGTCATTAACCCTTTTATTTTCATGCATATTAACTTTATAAATTTATAAAACATTTATGCGATGCGAATGAAAAATAGTAATTATTCGTATCACGCTTTATTTTTTGTAATGTTATGTTCATGGGATATTACAAAATGAAAATTAATTTACAAAAGTTTTAAAATCATTGTCAATGTTTTGATAATTGCTAAACTAATTCAAACAACTGTCATCTTAAAATAAAAAATTAATTATTTGTGAAACGTTCAGATATAACCTTACGGAGTAAGGGGCTTTCGATGCCATTGCTTACGAATGTGAACTCAGATTTTGAAAATTAAAAATGGAAGATCCAAGACTGCCGACTGTAATGTAAAAATGTACTTTATTGAGGCGTAACCGAGTATTCGTAGGTTTTCGGGGACGAATCTGTCCTCAGTTTTTGAAAATTCAAGATGGCGGATCCAAGATGACCGACAGAAATGTAAAAGTTTACTTTATCGAGATGAAATTCGGACAATTTTAATATTTAAAATCTGTGACGTTCGAAATCAGTGACAGTGAAAACCACCGCGTAGCCATTTTCACAATTGTTTAACTTGAGAAAGTAATTTTAAACAATTCGGTCAGCCATCTTGAATTGGCCTGTTTCAATCTTCAAAATGTGTGGCCAGATTCGTGATCAGCGTACCCGAAAACCCCCGGAGACCAGCTACAACACGTAAAGTCCATATTTGTACTTCAGTGCCATCTTGAATACGCCATATTGGGTCCGCCATTTTTAATTTTCAGAATCGGGGTTCAGGTACGTAGTCAGGGTTAAAAAATCGCCGAGTCACAAATAGTTTATGCAAAGGGTTAATAACTTTTATTTTTTATTATATGAAATTATTAATATCTTTATCGTTATTGTCTATAACTTCTTAACAATCATTAAATTTTGTGAAAAAATGTCTGACATGTAAAATGATCTATTACTGAACTATTATGTTCACAGGATATAAAAAATAATAAAGTGGCTTTATAACGGATCAGTTATGAAATGATAAGTTCTTTAAAGTATTGAACAAAGATGTTAATATAATTATTTGATTAATGAAACGAAAGAGTTTTGTTGTATTTGTGTAAAAGGGGTGATTTAGTAAAAGTTGACGAGATAATAATGTACAACTAAACGGTATTTGGTGAAAATTATTGCCTTGATTGGCGAAATTGTATCTATTCATTGGTTTTGATTGCACATAGACTGGAAAGTTAATCCGAATAACTTTTCTACTTTTGCTGTTGAAAAAGATAAATATGTGATGGACAAAACAATTGAATTAGGAATAACTGAAATGTTCAAAATATGAACTTAAGTACTTGATGAATGTTATGAAATCATAAGATATTGAAACAGATGTATAAAGTTAAATGTATACACATTTATTGAATTAGTTTATTAAATTCTTCGACAAACTATTGAGGTTTTTGATAAATGCCTTCTATGAGTAGTGATTTTCTTAAAGATGCTAATTGTTTTAGGAATATTTTTTTATCTTTTAAATAAGGAATACGAATTTTCTATAATATTTATTTTGTACCTATAACTTTGATACGATTTCAAACTGTTCATATAATCTATTGTTGTATGAGGCAACAGCCTTTCAATGTAATCCATCAATTTACAAAGATTTTTTATATACAAATAAATTGCTGAGATAATATCCGCCATCTATGGCTTATTTTAAATTGCACTGAGCAAAATACTTTTGATATCCATTCGAATGCCATAAATTAACGTGCATTCGCGAATAAATACAGTATTCTCTGTCTACTCTTTTCTCACAATAACTTAGTAATAACTCAAAATAAGATTTCTTCATTAAAAATCTGCGCAATCTCAAATATAACTCTATCCAGTCATTTGGAGGCATCGATCAAACGTTATTATTTATATAATCTGGAAATCGTTCGAAATCGTACGATGGGATTCGAGTCAATGAGCGAGAAACCTCCAAGTCGTGCAGTTCATAAGTTTCATCATATCGAAGTATCAATCCGGACCCTCCCTTGTCCACAATAGACCCCCACGATTTCCGAATGCATGTTTATGCCATGGAACACAAACATACCTATTCTGCACGTACACATTTTAGGAGGAATAAGTTCGATCTTCCACTCGGAAGTGCCGCATTGAGAATTTTACGAAGGCAAACCTTTTGTGACTTTCGCGATGCACGACCTGCCTCAATTCTGTCAGCCGCCGTATGAATTATGGTGCGGCATCGAACAACGATTCGAATTCGCCGGCAAAAACCGAAGATACAATCGGCAAAGGGAATAAATTGGCGAGTTTATGCAATAATTGCGCAATGATTTATTGTAAAAGAGAATTCCTATTCGAACCTGACTATTTTGCAGGATGAACTTACGAAACGACTCATCGTTATTTACATATTCATCCATATTAACATAATTGTATATAATCTTAGAGAGTTAATGATGTTGATGTGATGATAATTACTATATCACGAGGATTCGCAATGATTACACGATACTGATTAATCGCCGAAAGTATTATCTTGTGACTGATGCGGGTTACTAGGTTGCATAATCCTATTGTAATATAGTTTTCACTCCATCTTCAACACGTAATGGAACGATTTCGCACGGAAAGTGTTCGCATTAATCATGCGTGGTAATTGAAAATAAATGAAGAAGGCTTTAAACCTTTCTAGCCATTCCAAAGGTCTAATTTAAAGTCAATTTTGTGTCGTTTTCATTAATCTTATAATTTTTTTATTGAAGTATTCACGCTCTATGTATGATTATAGGTTCGGTAATTAACGAGGAATTTGAAGTTGGGTTCTATTGGGGGTGGTCATAACAGATACGGAATAACAGTGAGCCTATCCATAAATCAAGTAGTGTAATTCACGTCACTGTGTTTAACTTTCATTTTCGAATGTTTCAGATAACTTGACTACATTTTAAAGACCATGATTCGTGATCGACGAGGATGCAGTTCTCAATTTCGACAACTGCTGATGGACATCGCTGGATAGTAGATGAAAAAATAGTTCAGAATGATCTTATAATGTGTTCTATAGGGTCGGATGCGTCAAATTATGAGGTTTTTCTGAGTTTGGGGTCGTAAAGATCTCATAATGATATCACGTTCAGAAAAACCTCATAATTTGACGCATCTGACCTCTTACAGAACACATTATGACATCATTTTGAACTATTTTTTTATTTTGTTACCAGGGTCGTCAATGCAGTCTCAAACAGCGTTCAACTACATGCAACGCGAATCTTTCAAAAGATATTATACTCTAGTACTTTCTATAATGTGTATATGAAAGTTATAGGTTTTCATCAACAAACAGTTTATCGAGCAAACTCAAATATAAATTACCTGAATTACGTTGTAGCTGTGCAATTTTTAGCATAATAGTGTATGAGTGTCAGTTGCCGATTTTCATAACCTACGTAGAGGGAAAAAATGATTAATGGAACAATATAAAAAAAGTACAAATGATTTTAACATATCATAATAGCAGAATTGGCATATGTTACTTTTGCAAAGCACAACATTTAAAAATATACCATTGAATAATTATTTTTACTATCAAAAGCAATTATTTTCGTTCAATCAATTTTAATACATCGAATTTAGTACTTCAAATTAACTAATGGATATAAATCAGCGGTAGTTTTTAGGTTATGTTCTCTACTGCATATTTAAGAATCGACTTGCAAGATATAAGTTTCAATCATATTCGAATGTTTTCGTCCGCCATAATCCATCCGACATTTTTAATATTGAAAATCTGACATTTTTGTAATCAATGATTCTGACATTCTCCGAATTGAAAGTTTCATTACAATCTAATTTGTACGAAATTGAATAAATTTCTTTTGAAGTACAGATTTGATCCCCTAAATGATAAGGAATCATTTTCAACCCTTCAAAAGCGAAGTAAGTCGATATAAAATGACATATGTTTAATATTTCCGGAAGTCTCAGTTATGCGCGAAGAATTCATGTTCCTATTGTTAGTTACGAAAAAATGATAAGAAAACTCAGATCCATCTCAAATATCAAATTCCACTAGAAAATATAATATAAGGGTTAAATTAATTCATGCACTCATTTTTTAGCAGTAAGCCGAAAAATTGCACATAGTAAAATCCGGGTGTAGATTAAGGTTAAAATGGATATAAAATTATGCGTAAAAATGAAAAGCAAGTTATGTCGATGAGAACCATGATACTTGATAGCGTTTTTTAATCATCTCCAATCAGAAACGTTTTCAAGATAGTTTTACTTCAAGTATGCTTTCACATATTTTGATTTTTGTTCATTTGAATTTTAAAATGGCGTCTGAACATTGACGAATTTTCAAAATAAGGAATTGTCTACATTTTAGACATGTACAGCAATAATCTAATGAACATGTTTTATAATATTTTCTCGTTTTGATTCTACAGTTTGAAGCAGTGCACAGAGAGATAAAAGGTAATGGAATCACGAAGAAAGAGTAAAAATGATTTTAACATTCGTGGATAGAAGAATTAACACCATGAAAAGTTAAAGTTGATATTTGAGGTTACGAATCATTTAAGTAGCGGTAAATAGTATATGGAAAAGGAAAGGAATAATTTTGTTTTTCTATTTGCCATGAAAATAGTTAATTTAACTATTTTCGTAATAAAGCAGTGCATTATTATAAAATGGTTCCATTAACTATTTTGTTTCTCTCTGTGCGTAGAATTGAAGTAATTGATTTTAGGTCGTTTTGTATGCAATTCGTATTGATCTGCTCAAATAATTTTTAGCTACTCTCACTGCTTAATCTTTTATACTTAACTTTACTTTATTATTTTCATTACATATACTATACAAAATTGTAATATTAGTTACATCCACGGCCATATGCAAAAGTACACCCACACATATCCAACCACACATTTAAAAAAAATGAAAAGTGAATTTCACAAAAGTGAAAACACATTTTTGAAGTAAAACTGTGGGGAACACGTTTCTGCTAGGTTAGTCGGCGATCAACAACCGGTATAATAGTGAAAATTGTCTTTAAAAAAATAATCGTAATTTAAAAAATCGCGTTTTTTTTAATAGTTTTGAATAAACTGTGTTAAAAGTCATTTTTTGACATTTTTTTAAAATTCTTATTACATACAGGCATCAACGTCGTAAGCCGTTTGCAAATTGTGCATACTTGGGTGTTAAAGGATTAAGTAAAATTGGATCCAAGGATACTTTTTCGGAGATAATAAAAACGTACACGGAAAAAAAAATTTCAGAGGCACAGGTCTAAATCGCCCTAAAGTAGCCATATTGAAGGGCTGCTGTGGAAACAGCTCTATTGTATGGTTATGGTAGACACGTAAATTGAGCCGTATATAACATAACCAATCCAGCTATATTGGAGAGGTGTGACGACTCTGCGTAAAATATTTAGCCAAATTTTATAGCTACCAGTTGTGTATGATTATAGATCTGCCAGCTATATAAATATGTATATAAATGCGTGTTATAAATCCAGAAAACATTACTTCAACTTGCACAGGTAACAGGACCGACAGATTATTCAAATGACAACACTGAAGATATTATATTTATTTCTATTATGACATTGCACATTTTGGAACAATAAAATATCGCCCATATATTTGAGTAATGTGTGTAGGCATGTAATGCAGTAATTCACAGAAACTAATTATTTTAAAAGACGTATTTTCATAAAATACCTCATAACATGAAAAGTGTTCATGATAAGCTGTATGTACACTTTGGTATATAAAAACAATATTATTTTCAAATACAGCGATGAATTTAATAACCCAAAATAGAGGTTGCCCATCATCGATACCGACACAAATTGATTCACCAGGCGTATACCGAGTACCAAAATTTTCTACCCACTTACAAAAGAACATTGGTGTGCTTTTATCAATAGGACATTCAATAATTGAAACCGGTAAATCATTCAGATTCATAGTATTTCCAGGACCTACTTCAAGGGTACTGGAAAATACATTTTTCATAATAAATTGATGTGTTAATTGAAGTTGGTGTTCCTTTGCTAGAGTTAAAGCTATTGACCGCCTGGAACTAGTAGCATTGGCAGCTACTGTGGATTCCCTGTGTTTATTTTCAAACCTCATACACCATAGATGTATTAAAGGTCCACATTCTGCCATTGCTCTAGGGTAATGATTCAGATGGTGTGCTTTAGGTTTCAATTTCTTTCTAAATAAAATTGTGTATAAACTATTATGAGACTCAATTAAACTTTTCAATAGTTCGCAACTCTTCGTCTGAATAGAATGTGCTGATACTAAGGAAACTATATTTCTTAAAACTATAAAGAATTGCCAAACAGGCTCATTGAAAGGAACGAAGTCTCCAATTAGTAGTCCGAAATGACGTACAAATGTCCACATTTCTGATGCAGACATTTTGATGTGGCCCTTTTCCAATCGATCAGAAGATATTTCAGGTGGAATATTTCTAATTTCTATGGGCCCGTAATCATAGCAAGTTATTCTCGAATTTAAATCGTCTATGGAAAATAATTCTTTTTTGATGAAATAATTTATAATTTCTACCATGTCAAAAACGCACACTCCTTCAAAGAGATCATTCATAATATCAACAGACCAGTTTTCGGTTACATGAAAATCTGGGAGTTTGTGAAATACGCATGGTTCTGTAATCCCCGTCAAGGTAGCATTATCTATAAGAATATCATTTTCATAATTATCTCGATTCCTTAATAATGTTTCATTTTCTATCGAGCATGTATATCTATCAGATTTACACATTTTGCAAAACCGACAAGCGAAGTTTGCTACAAAACTTTCAACGAACCCTAACATTGAATGGAGGCCGAGATTGTCACCTATAATTAAACCTAGTTTGAAATACAGAGTAGTTTTTTATCGGGCAGATTAATTTCAACTCCTTCTTCCTGCAAAAAGGTCAGTTCTTGAATTAAAATATTAAAAATAGATTGATTTTTAAATAGACAACAGTCAAAATATTCTTATTATACTCTCTATAATATTACCAGTTGTCAGACTATTTTTTAATCGCCTCGAAACATTCGCACGGTAACAAACGGTAACCATGCAACGTTCAAAATAAACCTAGAATATGAATTTAAATTTGGAACTAGAGTGTAATATAACAAGAAGCGTATTCAAATTTTGTAGTGTTGAGGTAGCAATATTCTTGGGGAAAATGATGAATTTTAATATATAACTATATTAATTTAACCTAAAAAGTGTCAAAAATTTGTTCGAATCAAAATGTAACTATATTTTATTGCTGAATTCCAGTATATATCTAACAATATTTGAAAAGTAACAGCTACTATATTGAAGGGTTGGAAATAGGCAAGTTTCATGCTGTTACAGCTATAAATTCGTGGCTATATTCGTATAGCTGTGAATCCCCTATCATTTTTTTCCGTGTATAAAAGCGGTCTTCTAAGATAATATTTGAAACTGAGACAATATAAATACTATACGAAAAACATCGATTATTTTTTTATTTAATGGAAAATGTAATAAAATCTTAAAATTTTTCCCGAACTAGTGGCTCGGAATATTACACTTTCATCATATAAATTTTTGCTCAAAGATATATAATCTCGAATATTATATGTGAAAATTCAAAACTATTATAGTTAACCGTTTCAAATAATCTCAAATAATAATCTTACTACATCTGTATTTTCGTTCCTCTGAAATAACCGATAAAAACTTTGGGATAATAATAAAGCCAAGTAAAAAACTCTTAATTAATATAACAATGCAATAGGGAATCGTTACAATCTACCCCTATTCAGTCAAGCAAGATCGGAGTCAAATATTTGCTTCGTCTGAAGTGGCATTTGCGCATCTCCTTGCTTTTTCAGAGTTCAAATTTCGGTTCTTCCGGCGTGCCTGTGTTGACGATGTATCGATAAAGGAACGAGGAATCTGCGATGTCACGTCGCTAAGCACGGGAAACGTGAGGATGCAACTCATTACGACAGATGTCTGCACTGTGGGAAAACGCCGGATACGCGTACTAGAACGAAATGAAACCTCACTGGATACTGTTTTGCCGGTTTCATGGAGAAGATGCGGATATAAATCAAAACCAAAACAATCTGTAGGTGATTTCATGCTGTAAATATGAAAACAATGATCTCAGAACTAGTCTTACATAATTTATGGTTAATAATTCTTTGCGGTACATTATAGTATATCGTTTCGAGTGTCTTTTTTGTGGAAATTGTAGGAAAATGTGCGGTTTCAATTACTTTGTTAAATTGAGATATATATTTTAGTAAGTCAACAAAAGTTAATTTAATATTTTGGATTTTGTGTAAGATTGGTGAAATGCTTTATAAACTAATACGTCAATCATGTGTCTTTATACCGGGAGAAATAATGATGCAATTAAAGTGGTACCAAGCTCTGAAAATAGTTTACTATATTTTCAAACTTCCCTGTAATTTTGTTAATCGCAGTAATAATTAAGAGGAACTATTTAATCTAGCCTTACACTATACCTTAAACATATTGATCTTAAATATTATGACATAAAAAACATTCGATAGAAGCCATTAAACGTGGTATCTGATGACGAATATAAACTTGCAAATTAATGCAAAAAAAAAAACCATATCTGCAACTTTTACGGAAGAAAATAATCGTTTACTTAAAAACCAGACGTTTAAAAAAACAGACATTCAAAAACCAGACATTTAAAAAATATACATATTTTGAAAGTATTGTTTGAAATGTCTGTTTCCTGAAATGACTGGTTTTTTAATGTATGTTTTTTGAAATGTCTGTTTTTTTAATGTATGGTTTTTTGATGTTGGTTTTGTGATTTGTCGGGTTTTTTAGGTGTACGCGGGTTTTGAATGTTCGTATTTTTATAATGTCTGGTATTTGAATGTTTGGTTTGACTTGAAGTGTTTGGTTTTTGAATGTCTGTTGTTTTAAATTTCAGATTTTTGATTGTATGTTTTTGAAATATCTGGTTTTTTAATGTTGGGTTTTTGAAGTGTCTGTTTTGTATTTCTGCAGGGTTTTTGAGGTGCGCCCATATTGTTCACTACTTCGAAATGCGAACGTATTCATTTCGATGGAAGCTGATACCTTAATTAGGAAATAAGTTTTTTTGACACTTTTTAAAAGATTCTTTTCAATAGTATTTCTTAAAAGATCCAAATTTTACATCAGAGGCCACATTTTTTGTTTGACATAAAAGAAAGTATAATCAGAAATAAAGGAAATAATATGAGAAGTAATGGATTGGAATAGTAAAAGTAATACGCAAAAATAGTAATTCTTAGACATTTAATATTGCATTAAAACGCAATATAGTGGCGTGTAACAATATAAATACCAATATTATCAAAAAATATTATACAAATTGTTCTGGGTATGCGTTTGTTGAATTAATCCGACATTTCCTATTCATCAATTAGCATATCGTTACACGACATAAAGTATATTATAGCGTAAAACACATTGCTCGATACTACCATTCTCACGTTTTTACCGAATTAATTGAATATTCATTTAATGCGATTTATCACAGTACCTCGTAAATTGACAATTTTGCTTATGAATTCACAAAAACTGTGTCAGACAAGTCATAGTCTAAAAGTATCTAAAGTAACGTTATTATAATTAATAATGCGAAGATGAAACAAATGCCGTTGTCTCATCTTTTAGAATATTTTCACGCATCGTATATCACTAAAATAAAAAGCTGTCACTAATCGAGGAATATTGTAATTTTTCGCATTTATCTTGAATATTACATAATTACCTGATGACTTGATATATTGAAGACGTGATGTATTAATCTTTTTTATAAGCACAGTCAAATACCAATGTATAAAAAAACGTAGATCCTCAGGCAGCTGTTTAATGATTACCATTTTCATGTCATTTACAGAATCGATTGAGAACGGCTAAAAATTCACGCAAAGGAAATAATTGTACGATTCTTTATTAAGATAAGGGAAAGAAAATGAGATTGAAAATCGGATACGACAGCAGGACGTTTCGGTTAGTACCGCGATTGAATAGAGTAGCTATGAAGTATATAGTATTTAGTATTCCGACTTTGGTACAATCCGAACCGCTATAAGTCAAGGCTTGGTCCCACAGCTTCGGAGGAACATATGGTTCACGGAGAGAAACGTTTATTGGTCGACACGCACTGGACTCGTAATCTGGCAATTTATCACAGGAAGGGCTCGTACTGAAGACGATATATATGTATAGTATTACAATCTCACTAAGATTAAAGTAACGCAATTTTCGAAAAAAAGGTAATCGAGAGCGCGAAACGTTCCCACACGAAATTTCGCGCTTGTGATCTTTACTAATGACGGATATGGTCTCAAAAATGACTCCTGCAACAGGTACATAAAGAATTGATTTATGTCGATGGTTTCACATATTTATATTTCAGGTAAGAAAATTAACAGATTTTGACACATGATTCTTTCATGTCATGAAAAGCAGACAAACATTTTCTGACTTTGTATATTTTTTGCATTTTGCAGGAGTATGAGTGAATGAATTAGCTACTGTTTTATTTCAGATATCTTAATTTTTTAAAAATCTGCTATTTTCAAAATGATTTTTCAAACTTTTCCTTCTGACATGTCTCGATGATCAAAGTTTTATTGTCATTTCATTTACCGACGTAAAACGGAATTCATAACTACACTCAATAAAAAAGTAGTTGATATTACCATTTTTTTCTATGAATCATAGTGTGAAATGAGGACTATGCATAGTAATAGTTAAAATAACTATTTTGAAATAGTAAAGTTTAACTATTGTTTCATGATTCGAATTGGTACTTATTATAATAGACAAATGGACTCAACTATTTTGAAATAGTTATTTCAGAAAATTTCCATCTTCACTGGGAGAAATTGTATCAGAAATTGTCATAAAAATGTGGAAAGGAGTCAATATTTACTTTTTAAAAACATTTGTAAACTATATATATCGTAGTATATGAAAAGTCCACTTTTCTCCCTTCATTCTAAGATAAACAAGGAAACAAAGAGAAAAACAAAAAACCAATACTTCGATAAATTTGTGAATGTCAGACTCGAGCCAGTTAAAAAAATTATTATTCAATGCCATTATACACACAAATTTCAATGTCGTGTAACTAGTCTCTAGATACAAGTGCGAATATGGCATGCATTAAGTATTATCATACCTAGACGACAGAGGGCTCTTCTTATGACCAAATGAAAATCCACTTTAATAACGGGAGCCGCGACCTCGAAGAAAAAAAATGCGAACGCCGTGTCGCCACCTGGCGGCATCAACACACACAGAATGCGACAGCTTTTACTATGGATTTATAGTAAATACAAACTAAATATTAACTATGAATAATAGTAAATATAAAAATTTACTACGAGTCACAGTGTGAAATGAGGACTACACTAGATTATATTTATTTTAACTATATTTGTCATATTTATTTAAATCATTTTACATAGTTGATTTTTTTAACTATGAGGAGATAGTTGGTATAACAAAATTATAGTAAAATCCACTATGAAAGAGGTAAATTTAACTATTGTTCATAGTCCTTTTAACTATATTTTTCAAACTATGTGATATTGCAATTTATCTATGGATTGTTGTCTCAGTGTATAGGTTATATTACGGTAATTTAAAGAATTATTATCAAAGAATTGGAAGGTATGTCACTTAAAAATGCTCACAAACTTTTAGCTGGTAAAGTATAATTTTATAATTTTTTTTATTTCACGGAAACAATTTTTTAACAAAATGTTTTTAAAATCTGGTAATTAATGTATCTTGAAGACGAATCATTTTCCCACTAGAATTATAATTAAAAGTTTCGATTTATGTCGATGAATAGCAATACTCGATTTTGCGGCTCACTTTGTCAGCAGGAGGCGTAGTACGTTCTCACGGAAATCTATTGAACTAACAAAAATCATCCCGTGTTCTTTAGAGTTTTATAAAACACCTCACTCCCAATTTTTTCCACAAACCACCAAATTAATTTTGGTATTACATTCGAGATATAATAATGTACAGCTACACGGAAATTTGTAAACTTATATAATGAAATACATTTTTATAGAAACTATAGGATAGTACATAATATGGATTTTATCTACGGCGCACATAACACCATTAAAAGAAGTCTTGTTTCTTAGGAGGGTCGTAAACAAGCAGATTCCATATGTGATTCTTTTTTCCGACTGACTTAATTCTACGTGCCTGTCGATCGTATCACACGACGAGTAGACAGCATAAAAACGGACAAACGTAAAGGAAAGCAAAAACCAATCAATATGAGAACATAGATAAAATATATAATAATTGATTACAAATGATAAGAAATTTTATTATTGAATATAAATATGGCGTATCCAAAATTATTATGTTAATAATTTTAAAAAAAACGACGTGAAGAAAACGTATGTAGTTGATTTAATTATTATGTGAAAATTAAAAGTATTATGATAAAAAATAGTTAAATCAATTAAGATTTACAGCATACAAGACGGTAATATTATCGTATTTTCATACGTAATAGAAAATATAGTATGCGATAATGCCGTTTGCTTTTAGTATTAATACCAGCATATTTTGCCCGTAATATTATTTAAACAAGCCAATAACTCTGTGTAACCTGTTTATGACCGAATTTATGAAGGTAAACCTAATCAATGCAAATTAAACAATTATGTACCTGTTAATAAACACTGATAATATAGATGCGGATATGTTTAGCAGCAACAAAATACATATAATAATTTAATTGTACTTACCAGATCTCCGATTATTTTCATTCTTTAATAACATTGCAAGAAATCTATTGATATAATATTTTTATAAATTGTATAAATTCTACTGTGTACATTCAAAATTTAACCTTAAAAAACGGCAGTGAGTATGTTTTGTAATTAATTACCTAATGAACACAAAGTTCAAGTCGGTACGATTATATTAAAAACAAAATAACATTTATTTATGCCTGCAGCGATCGAAAAAAAAATAGTTTATTCCATTTCATACAGAAATTTAAACTGTTGCAATGTGTATCGGAGTTAGAATTATATTTATTGGAAAGAAACAGACTTTTATTGGCATTTCATTAGAAAAAATGTAGTATTTTAAACAAAAATTGATCACATATCAAATTGGATAATGACAAAAAAGGGGTGTAGTAGGTCGAAAACCCAAAAAATTAAAAGGCCTACAGCTCGCAAATCCGGCAGTCATAAAGTCGACATTCGAAAATCCGACAGTGGAACAGTCGACCTTCAAAAAGCGGACACATAAAAAAGCTGGCTTTGGTCGAAAAACCGGAAAATCAAGAAAATGACAGTCCTAAAGCCGATAGCCGAAAAGCCGGCTGTCAAACAGCCAACACATAAAAAGATGGACAGTCATTTTTTGAAGGGTCGGTTTTTTGACTGTCGGCTTTTCGATTATCGGCTGTTTGAATTGTCAGTTTTCCGACCCGTACCCAAAAAAAATGACATATTTATAAGCGGACATTCATTTTTTGGAAATGTTGGTTACTCGACTACTGGCTTTTTAATTGTTGGTTTTTTACCGGTCGGCTTTTTAATTGTCGGTTTTATACCTGTCGGCTTTTTAATTCGTTGGTTTTTCGACCCACACCCGTTTTCGGGGTTCCTCATTTCGATTGTTCAGTTTAGAAAGTATCGAAATATGGTATTAGAGTATATTTCTAACGTTATTTGCAAAAAAATCATTTTCTACTATGATTTATCTCAATGAATCCAAATTTTTACGAAATTCTCTCTATGCACCGACTTTTAATGTATGGAATCGGTGCTCTCGATAGTGTCACGGTACACTTACGCCCCAGCAAATTATTCTCCTATTCCGTCTCGTTATATTTAGGTGTTACCGCACTCCCCTCCCCTCACTCTAGGGCCTCAGGAAGGGCCTGATGTGATGTCACGAAATTAACGCGACTGAGGGGAGTGGGCGATGCGGATTCCGTTGTTTTGGTAAATATAACGAGACCGGAGGGGCAGGCGAGGAACCGTGTGGGTATATATACCGGGACTCTAGTGTATTATACTACGCAGTCATTTAAGAAGTTTTTTTGATTACATAGCTGTCAAAACATTAAAATTTTTGAAATTCGCGTTTTTTCATCATTTTAAAAAGGTAGTCGTATCCCACTTAACCCTTTGCGGCACGGCGGGACTTTGAGATCCCACCATTTTCGTTCCCATTTTCTTCGTCTTTCAGTGCCTAAAACGTCTTTTTTCATGTGGCTTTTTGTGTATGCGTTTCACTAATATGTTAATAAACATGTTTCAACGGGTAATTCACACATATTGTTTATTATATTGTTTATATAAAAATTGAATAAAAAAAACACGTTTTTTTTACAATAAATGCATGGGAGATAGAAGAATACAATAAACAGGGCCAAAAAATCATATATAGAGGGTTTTTGGGGTCGCTGATCACGATCTGACCCCCAGATTTTCAAAATTCAAAATGGCGGATCCAATATTGCGGACCAAATGTCCAAAAAGTTATGCGATCGCAGCGAAATTCGGTTTCGGGGGGTTTTGGAGGTCGCTGATCACGAATCTGCCTTCAGATTTAAAATTCAAAATGGCGGATCCAATATGGCGGACCATAAATCCAAAAAGTTATGCGATTGCGATGAAATCGGGTTTCAGGGATTTTTTTGGTTGCTGATCTCGAATCTTGTCTGAAATTTTCTACTTTTAAATTTTTAGGGTCTTCAAATATCAATCTGACCTAAAATTTATTAAATTCTAAATAAGGGCTCTCATGTGAAACATAAAAAGTAAAAACTAACGTGAGAATATTTACAACCGCTCTCAGCCTAACCCAGAGACACGATACGTGGACGTGGCGGTTATTGTCTCCATTTTTTATTGTTTTTTTTTTGCTTTTTGATTTTATTTTTTTTTTTTTTTTTTTTTATTTTATTTTTTTTTTTTTGTTTTTGGATTTTATTGTTTTTTTTTTCTTTTTTGATTTTATTGTTTTTTTTTTGCTTTTGGATTTTATTGTTTTTTTTTGCTTTTTAGAATTGATTTTTTTTTCAATTTGTAGAGAAGATTTTTGTGTTTGCAATTATTTCGTATGAAAGTCAAAGAAGCAATTTCGTTCTGCATTTAGACATAACGCAACATCACAAGTGTTGCGTTATGTCTAAATGCAGAACGACCTGTATGCGAGTCGTGCGAAAAACCCCGAAACCAAATTTCGCTGCGATCGCATAACTTTTTGGACTTTAGGTCAGCCATATTGAATCCGTCATTTTGAATTTTGAAAATCTTAGGGCAGATTCGTAATCGGCGACCTCGAAAACCCCCCCAAAACCAAATTTCGATGCGATCGTATCACATTTTGGCACTTTAGTCCGCCATATTGGATCCGCCATTTTGAATTTTGAAAATTGGACAACGGATTCGTGATCAGCGACCCTGAAAACCCCCGAGTAACAATTTTCAGCCATTTTCCGTGTAAAGAAAAATGCATGGCTCAAAGGGTTAAATGCCACAATAGAAAAACAGTAAAAATCAATTTATTCCGGTTATTATATGTATTCTTATATTTTACACATTCAATATGGCGGATGAAATATCATAAAGTGCATTAAAACTCTTTTTCTTTCATACTGCCATGTATAAATTCATAATCCAATCTGAATTATCCTTTTTGTCACTGTTTCTAAATTAATATGGAACATTCTATTACTTCAACAAAATGGCGGATCCCAAAATGAACATAAAAGTATTAACATGTTACCAAATTCGTATTTTTTCAAGAGTTGCATCCAATCCATTTAGATGCCACAACACTAAACAAGTAACAATTAAGGTTATTTTGACCATTGGCATTCTTTTGATCGTGTGCAAATACAAGATGGCGAATAAAATGTTATTACGTGTACTAAAAGTTGTGGTTTCTTATAGTACTTAGTACTAAAGTCAGTCATGATTGTTTATTTATAATTTTTTTTAAAATATGTTCAATTACTCGTAATCTGTACAAACATTCCCTCAAAAATTCTGCGGGTTTTCTCCTTGACTACTAAAGAAAACCTGTTCGCGTTTATTGGAAAACTTTCCTTATTTACAAAAATGTACAATCAAAACAAATAAAAATAATTGAAATAATAACAATTTTAACAAAATGGTTCCTACGTTCGTCTACTTCCTCAGAAAATACGTCCATACTCCAACATTTGGGTGGCCATCGTAGGTTCGCCATTTTGGTTTTGCCATTTTTTTGTTTTGATTTAACTAACACGAATTTAGAATCAAAGATAATGCAGAATAGAATAGGAATGCTTTTGTATCTCCCAATCCGCTACAAGCACAGTTTTAATACATTTTATAATATTTTGTCCGCCATATTGAATTTTTATTATACAAGAATAATGAATTATACCCATGCCACAAATAACAGTTATTCTTGCTTTATTAGTACTGTAGCAACTATGTGGATGAACGACCTTCATAAAATGATGAAAAACCACATTTATTGCATTAGAAGTTAGTAGATATACAGATTTTATTGAAAATTTGAATTTATTATGATAAAACGTGGTAAAAAATGGTATTCTTTTAAACTATTTATGTAATCATCATTTGGGTAATTTGTATACTTTATAAAACAAAATAAAATTTCTGAATTTTTTAATTTTAATAAAGAAAACTGTCCTGAGTTTTGATCGGACTACGGTCAAGTTATTTGAAAAAATCAGAATGAAAATAGAAAGTATTAGAAAATTTTTTTGCCACAAATTTTGTATTAAATATAATTTTAAATAATTTTAACATCGATTTCATGGCAACAATTAAGATTCGAAAAAATGTTTTCACTACATAAATGTGTATATGACAAGGGATGTATTTTAAAAGAATTTCGGTAATCTTATGCAATGATAAATTATATCTGAGTTCGTTATGATTTACATTAGATGCTTTTTGTTTACTAACAATAAGAAATTAAACGTTATTACCAGGTTAGTTATTGAGTTGTGAGTTGCGCTATTTCTCATACGCTTTACTTATAATCCTTGAAACAAAACAAAGGATTTCTATATAAATAAACAAAAATAAACTTGAATGTTGTAATTTAGTATAGACGTTAATAGTGACACTGTTGAACAAGATAATTGAGATATTTAAATAAATGAAAAAATAGGAATTTATGAGATACAATAAACTAACTCAGAAAATTTATAATAATTAATTGCGTAAAAATGCGGCCAGAAATTATGACTTTATTGTAAATAGCTTATAAATATAAATGAAAACGAATGAAAGCAATCACCATGGCCTCATGGCCTCCTCTGTGAAGAATCCGAAAGAATCATTACGAAATTACGGTACTCGTTGGACCTTGGAAATCTTTGACTACTATTAGTTTTAATTTTTCGGACACGTGCTGATTTCGTAATCTATCAGAAATCAAATCTCATTGGAATTTATTGTAATTTCATGTAGGTGAGTTGCAATTATATAAGATTCTTCAAAATGATTACTTAGCAAAAAAAAGATGTATTTGAACAGGTATTTGATAATCATAATAACATGCCGCGAAATATAAACCGTCTTGAAATTAAGAAAATAAATAATTTCTAATATGTTCTCACCTTTTGCTATTAAATGATATGAACAAATCATATTTTTTCTTGAAATTGCTATTGATGAAATTACGGTATCGTGAACAATTACTGCTTGCAATGTCGTTATTGAAACGGATTAAATTTCTCAAAAAAATGAAATTAAAAGGTTTCCCGAACATGATATTACATGGTCGTTGCATGCTGGCTTCCGGTTCTGCTGCGTGAAGGTTACTCTTCTTTATATCTGTCACGAAAATATGGATAGTGGTAGGTTTAGGAAAGAAGTGATAAACATAATAATTTTTTCTGCATATTAATCGTTTATTATATTTAGCTAGTATTCTGAAAACGTATATACATTTGTACATGTATTTTGTATCATGAGGTACTTGTGGCATTTTTCATCAAATACATATTTCACAATATATTCTTCGTACGTCTATTGGCGTCGCGATCGATTCGTGGTCGCATTTACGTCGTTTACATTTTTGTTTTGTTATCTTCTTCAGTGCTGCATTATAGGTCCATTAAATCGAGACGGTGGTAAACGCATTTGTGATGATTTGTCGCAATCAACGGTTGACTCAAGCCTCCGCTTTACTTTCGAGTATGATTTTTTGTGTGTATCAAAAAAACGTTACGAAAATTTACAATTAATCTTTATCACACGGGCTTACAATATCATTTCTTGCATTTGTTTTTCCTAATCTCTAATTTTCATTAAATTCGTTTTGACTGATCCGAGGGGGCTTAGCCCTTGGGGAAAAAACGTCTTCAAGTAAAAACTCGAGTAAAAATAGAAAATCACTCGTCGCAAACACATGTTCTCTACACTAGACATTTTTCGGAAGTGATCCTTGCCGAAATTTCGAGACGATGATATGAATTTTAAAATGATAAGTCGCGTTTACTCTCCTCTTACATTTTATCAATCCATCGTTTTCTCTCACTCTTTGTTTCTCATGTGCATACTCTCAGTCGATAATAATCACAGCTGGACATTATTGTAACAAAACGTATAAACAAAATTAAATATGCGGCATGATCGTTAAAAAACATTGCTACCAAGACATTTGTAAATTCATTTTACCGGTTCGGCACAAACAAACGTTCAGGAATTTATCGATGCAGACAATCAATTAATACTTAGGAATAATTATCACGCTTTGATCTGCAAGTGTAACTTATACAAGTAGTACCAAGCTGTGAAACAAATCGTCGTAATTATGTCCTATTTGGTAAATATAATATATACGATATAATATACGAAAGACGTTCGTCCACACCGAATTCGAAAACATAAGAATTTAGCTAGGAGACGCACAGAATATATATATATATTATTATGCTACACCTAACATCTTACGTTTCTTACGGTTGTTGCTTTAACTTCTCTCACGCCGTATACGTAGAGATCAATCGCTCAATATTGCTTCATTTATCAGGTATGATCATGACTAAGACTTAATCATCATTTTGCCTTATTTTCATTTCCGCACCTGCTTTCTATCTACTTAGTGAAATGCTACAAACAACATTTTCGTCAATCTCGTACGCTTTTTGGTTGGTGAGATTTTTATTTATATTCTATTGTAATGCCCAAAATTGGAAATCTTACTACGTAGTGGCCGGATGTGTCTCATATGTGATGGGTCAACATAGAATCTTTCAAAGTCGATGCATTTTAAATATTGCTTGATTAAATAGAGTTTAACAAAATAAAAAAATATTTTATATCCCGTTCATGACGAGCTATCTTTAAAATAGAAAAATATCAAAACATAAATCAGACTCAAGTTTTGAAGTCAATTGTAAGCAAAATCATAAGTTATGATAGGTAAAAAAATGTGTTTTATAGGTGCGTCATGAAATAAAAGTTCAGGGTTGCAGTTCGGTAATATATATTTACAAAAATATAACTAAACGTTTCATTGTACAATTCGCAGTTATTATATATAATATCTAACTTGAACGCATTCATGCTTGATGCATTCGTCGCATTTCTCACATCCAAACATATTTCGTCAAATATATCTCTCATACTCACATTCACATACTCGCTTATTTCTTCGCCGTAACAGTCGTTTTACAGGAACAAAAACCACGTGTAGTTAAATAATTACCGTATCATTCGCCGCCGTAATGTAATTGCTTATTTTATGTCGATATGGCACAAGTGAGCACTCAGAAAAATATTTGTCATATTTGAACAAACAAACGTTCGGTTAAGAAAATTCATTCGAATCAATGTATGTCATATTGCATGAACGAAATTTTGATGTCTTAAAGCTGTTCTTAAAACTAGATTCTTAACCTAACCGAACTACATACTTAATTTTTTTGCTATTTTTGGTATTGCTCAAATATTTTTCTGAGAGAATAAATAATTTACAAGTTGACGCGTAATCATTAAAATTCGCCATCGGAAAAAGATCTCTCAAATTTGTTCAATATTTTTAATTTTTTTTGTATTTTATAAATTTTGTATCTGGTGTCCTTTTTTTGTATTTTATAAATTTTGTATCTGTTGTCCTTTTTTTGTTTTTTTTATAAATTTTGTATCTGTTGTCCTTTTTTTGTTTTTTTTTTATAAATTTTGTATCTGTTGTTTTTTTTTGTTCATTCATTTTTTATTTTTTGGAGTTCGAAAAATGGGCTTCGCTTCAATTTTCCCAGATCGCTTCCGATCGAAGTTTGTTGAAATTATAACGTCCCTGAGTGGCAATCCCGGTTTGATTTGGGAAAAGGGAAGGACCGCAGTCGAAGCCCGCTTCTCGAAGTATTATTTCGAAATTACGAGCGGCGTCCAACGAGTCAATTCAACAAACAAAAACGGAAAGTTGATAAAATCTATTATCAATAGCGTACGTACTTTTTATCATGCCCGTTTGACGTTGGTCCCGCGCGAACGAAAGTTTCGCAAAAGAATGTTTCGTCCGAGACGCGGGGGAAAATGCCCAATGGAATTGTCATCCATTTCCGTGACCTGATATGTCTATTACGAATCCTTCAGAAGATCTGACAAAATTGAGCTAACGAATCGCCCGGCTTATCAGTTGTCGATCGTTCTTGCCTAATTTCAAGTTCAATATGCATTGAGGTGAGTTGCTGTCGTGTAAACATGCAATAAATCGATTACATCGTTACAGCTTCAAAGAAATTAGCACAATGTTAGTAATCATTATGTATATACAAAGATCGAATAGAACTTTATTGGTCAGTCCGAAATGACCAATTTTTGACCGAAACCAAAAAAGTTGTACTGCCAATTTATCGAACCGAATCAAAACGAATTAAAAGAGTCTCGTGTCTCGTAATATAAATTTAAAAATTTTCTATCGAAAATAGTCACAAGTCGATTACGAGAAAAATAAATAGACTCGATAAGATCGCTGTTAAAAATAATAGATTATCGTACGATTATATCTAATATTAAATTGTCAAACTAAGTATAAGCGCGCGATTAAAAATATTTCAAATATACATAATTTACAATTGTATGTATCAGCAATATAAATTTGTAGTGTATTCTGCGTAATAAAGTTTATGTTACGAAGTTACGCGCTTGTTTCGTTATTCGGAAAAGATAATATGGAAAAACTTAATGGAATTGATACAAACAACTTATTGCGAGAAACAGTTCGGCAACGATAACTCACCAACTTATAAGTAAATATAAAATATGTACACAAAAATAATCCGCGATTGGCAAGCCGATTATATTTCAAGCTCGCGTATCAGTTAACGTTTAACAGAAACAATCGCAGAATAAACATCAATTATCGTATTGTCAACATATTAGTCGACTAATTGCGATTGAGATTTCGCGTTTTCCGTATGACGTAAAGTCGCATTTTTATCTCCGGAAAAAGTAATGTTCTTTAGTCACATCTTCGAATAAAACTAATCACTTTTACGATATACTATGTACGACGAATCAAATATACAAAACATAAACACTGCTTTTCGATTTGGTCGAAAAGCACAAAAAACTGAGCATTATTTATTCCACCTTTCCTTGTTTTATATTTTTTAATGCTCATATCACTGAAGGCTAAACAAAAAAATTAGAAAATCGTTTCTATTTAATCGTTTTTAGTTTTCTGATTACGCTCTCAAATTAACCTTAAGGGCGTTTTTCTTTGTGTGCGTAACAATGTGCTTCACCATATGGTCCTTGCGTATGAAGCCTTTACCACAAGTATCACAGGCAAATGGCTTTTCGCCGGTGTGTAGGCACAGGTGCCGTCTGAGGTCTGTCTTGTGGTTAAACTGTTTCGGACATACCTCGCACTTGTACGGCTTATCACCGGCGTGCTTTTTCAAATGCTCGGCGTGCAAGTGTTCCAGCGGGAAACGTTTGCCGCATTGGTTACACTTAAAGGGTTTGTCGCCGGAATGAAAACTTTTATTGTGCTGCGTAAGATAACACATTTTATTGAACACTTTATTGCATTCAATGCATTTGTGAATGCCATTTTGAGAAATGTAGTGCGATCCATTTGTAGTCTTACTCACAGCTCCCGAATTCGCTTTACCCTTTCCGGGCTTGATGTTTTCAGCTTTCTCTTGTTTGAGAATATTGGGATTCAATTCCTCTTTAGCTACTTGCTGAAGAATGTGATTGTTGTTAGCTTCATTGCTCTGCATCTGTATATTGTGCATGTTATCCAACAGCGGTTGCGGCGCTTGATATGATTTGATTATTATTCCTCCATCTGTATTCATTGCTAGCGGATCTATCTCCACGTTTGACAAACTTTCATATGTAGGCGGCGAGCCTCGATAATGACCAAAACTCAAAGATGCTGGAGAGTTATAAACTTCTTGATGGTGGCTCTCCAAGGGACTTGGCCCCCCCACGTTAATGTCGGATGGCTGGACCACTAAAAACCCATTAAGATTGTCATATTGCGAATAGCTTGGTAGTACCCTCTGATGATTACTGAAAGTACCGAAACTAGGCAACAGTTCCTGCTGGGTCATAGAATTATTACCAATAGTTGTTAGCTGGTTGGTAGTAAGGTCCACCAGTGCCGTGAGTGGCGTAGTAGTTGTAACGTGGGGGGGCAAGGCGTTTGGGTACGGCTGAAGAGGCATCGAAGTACCCCCCATTGAGGATGTGGGGGAAACCATTGGGGACACTCCCGCCATTATTGACGAGGGTGATGTCATGTGATGGTGCACTGAGCCCATTGGAGAAGGAGAATTCAGATGGGATGTTGGCTGCATGGGAGATATGGGAGAATTCATGGGATGGTGTGCAACAATTTGAGATGGGGAACCCATTGGTAGATGGTGTTGAACTAATTGAGACGATGGGGAACCCATTTGTTGGTGCTGATGATGATGGTGTGCATGCACCGTTATTGGCGAGCTGAGAGATGAATCTAGTGGCACCAGTGTTGATGACATGTGCACCGTTGAAACTGGTGTTTGGTTTTGCAGTTGCTGTTGCTGCTGATTCTGGACAAGCTGTCCTTGAACCATCGAAGATTCGCTGTTGCTCGAATTGTTGCTGATGTAGAGCGGCGAGTTGGTGGGCTGGTGCAGCAGGCCCCTCGGTGCCTCTCCCGAGAGACCTGCCATCAAGTTTGGGGGACTACTCGAAGAAGAGTGCTCGGGTGATGAACGAGATGGGCCATTGCGGTTATTGATCGCTTCTCGCGTCGGATGGTGATGAGCGCTAATCGGAAGATTTGCCGGATCAGGCAGGTTGCTCTGCTTAACTGCATTTTTATGCAACGTCGTATTATAATGCCTTTTCAAGTGACCCGAGCTCGTAAACCATTTATTGCATGCTGAGCAATTGTAGGTCTTTGGTCTACGCGCCTCATTGCTCTTCCACGACTGATTTCCGAGCGGTGGCGGCTTTGTAGCTTGAGTCATAATAACAGTGGGTATATTGTGAGGGGTCATTGGTTGCGTGCTCGTAATAACCGGCGACACAGGGTGTCGCGGTGTCTCGATCGGAATGTGCTGATTGCGAATAAACTGGTTTTCTTGAATCGATGACACATTATCAATAGTTCCCATAGGAGGAATCGCACCATGAAAATCTGAATGGGTTTGTAATGGAGGCTGTTGCCAACTCAACATAGAACTCACGGAATGAGAATTTCCAGCAGCTTGATGATGCTGTTGCTGGTGCTGATGCACTTGTTGTTGATGCTGTTGTTGTTGCTGTTGTTGTTGTTGTTGTTGTTGTTGTTGTTGTTGTTGTTGCTGCTGCTGTTGTTGCATTTGATGTTGCAACGCTTGTTGTTGCGAATGCAAGTGCATTTCCTGTTGCTGAATTCTCATTAACTCTTCTTCGTATCTGAAAATATAAATTAGATCCATATAAGAATAATGGTATTGATATACATAATGTTTAAAAACTGAACATTATTCTCATTTCAATTAGGGTACCGCAAATGCGAAAATGCACCGCATTACTATTATCAGTAGCTAATTATTAAATATCCACCAGTATAGGTTGTTTTCTTAGGAAATATTCAATAGAATGTTTTAAAATACATCCGTACATAAAACTTTTAAAGTTTAATAAATTGATTAAAGATTAAAAAAATGATTATTCGTAGTTATTACACTAATCAAAAATAGCTATTTGCATAAATATTATTATAAAATTAAAGATGAAATTCGAATTCTTTCTTCAAATACAATAGAAATTTATAAATAGATAAACATTACTGATATATATTAAATTCTCAAATTATTATTTTACGTAGCATAAATAGGTTTTATACTGGAAATTAATGAATAATTAAATGCGTTTTTATTTGTTTTTACCAAATTATTGATAATTCTATTGTGCTGTGTTTAAAAGTATGAAACTATTAAAAATTATGTTTAAGTTGAGTAAGTATGGAATTTTATTTCCTTCATTGTAATTTGGTAAACATTAATTCTACAATTTTGAATGAAAAGGCAATATAGCAAAATCTATGTAATAATGATCTCTTGTTATCTTACTGTATTATTGTAGATATTAACTTCTTAACCGGATTTAAGTTAATCGAAATAAACATATTACAGGCACTTATTTGTTGTGTGCATACTTTATCGTATAACTTTGCAAAGCGATTAAGAAATTGCGAAAATTACAAATTTTAATTTATAATGATATGAAGAATAATTTAAAGGTTTATGTTACTTTAAGGTATGTTTGATTGAAATGCATTAGAATTTGAATTAAACAAAAATTATTGATTTAATTATTAGAAAAATTCAATTATATTAATATTGGAATGTGTTCTTACCTGTGAGTTTGGACCTTGTGCGAATCTAGATCCAAAATTTCGGCCTGCTCTTCAGTTTCCGACTTAACTTCATTTTTTAAGCCCATGTTGAAATCATAAACTTGTTGCTGTTGGTGGGACGATAATGGTGGCGATGCGTGCATTTGGGGTTGTTGGTGGTTCACTTGCGACTGCTGAACTTGATGCGGTGGGCTTCCGCCCAACTGTTGATATTGCGGCGGGGCTGGGTAAACGTTCGGTGACGTCGGATGACTCGATCTCACGTGCTCGCTAAGTTGATTAGCATCATCGTACACAGCTCCGCATTGATCGCATTGGAGCGGACTTCTTGGACTGGTCGAGCTGACTGAATTCGTTCTTTCTGAACGAAAAATTGGAGTATTTTGATACGGATGGAATCTCGGAATGTTATGATTATTAGTTTGTGGCTCCTGCCCTTCCTCTCGATTCGGAGAATAATGATGCGGTAATATGTAGTCAGTTTCTTGCTGTTGATAATAGTTCGGCGGATCGCTGCATATCGGAGCAGAGTAGTGGCCGTAGCTCTGCGATAAGACTGGCTGCGATGAAAGCGGCGGCAAGGGTTGCGTTTGATGTTGAGCAGTAACTGCTCTGGCTGCTGATATATTGTCGACGGATGCGGCAGATGAGGTTTCGGGTAACTCTACCGGTCCCGAAATGTTGTCACGTTTTAAATTGTGGCTATTGTTGTGATTGCCTGCCTTGCTGTTGTTGTTGTTGCTTTCTTCTTGTTGGGATTGAGTGGCCCATTGGTTCATTAAATTATCCCGATGATATTGCAAATGCACTTCAAGGCTTTTATCGCTTTCGAAAAACATTCTACACTCTTTGCAGTAATGCTGCGTTGTACCAATAATAAATTGTTGTTTGACGACACTTGCCATCTCACTCATTGTCCACCGAAAAAACACTCCTCTCCCCACTATTTGTAAAAATAGTCTTGCTTCATAAACACTGGAAATCCGTTATATCGTATCTTTACCAGAATATTTATTCCTATCTTCACGAACACTCGCGCACATTCACTATCTGCAGAAAAAGCAGCGGGTTAGATGAAAAACCAAACTAAGAACACAAAATAAAGAAAAGTCTACAACGAGTTCTACATTTATCATATGACCGCACATAACCCGGGAGATGTTGCAGTTCTAACCCTCCGCGATATCGAGCTGGACCCGCAGCCCAGAAGCTTAAAATGTTCAGACATGGTTCTTGTTGCTTAGTTTTCGATCCAATGAAGAATTTCGATGAGCGAGCTTTAAAATAAAACAGAAAAAGCAAGCTCGTAGAAAAGGCCGAAAACAAAAAGACGACAGATGCTTTACGGTGAATTACATGTTAATGATGTAAGCTCAGCATCACCGGAAAGATCAACCAGTTCCTTCTTCCTTCGAGCACAGTTAACTACTGACCACGCTTCTAAAGCTTCTCTCGTACTACCACTGAAAACTCTCAGCTGATACGCGATCGTCACAAACGTCCGGTTAACACTGTTCCAACCTTCACCGAATAGCAAAGCATGTTCGCCCGGCGAACGCCTGCTGAATACTGCGAACCTTCACCGCACTACCCTCACTGATCGTACCGGGTGAAGATAGATCCAACCTCACAATACCGATGACCGAACACGAATGACCGAAACTCTGGAAATGAATCCAGTGCTTATACACCCTCGAAGTGGGAGTAGCACAGTACCCGGGTACAATACTAATACCGGTACACAAGTGTCCCTGAGAACCGTCTCGTCCGACCGACCGCTCAGTTCTGTCTGTTGGAATTCTCCGGTTCTGAAAGTACAGTCGCAAGAGATGCTGCCTCATCCCCATACCAGCCCCCTCTAAGTCCGGCCCTCTACCCCTCTCCGTCCCGGCGTCACCGGCGTACCCCTCCGTACAGTTCACTCCCGCGCTCCCCTCCACTCGGACGCCTCGAGCAAACTGCTCGAGACAGCCAACCAAATTTGAGACGGTGGCTCTCTCCTTCTTCTCGGTGGTACCTCTTTGTACGTCTCTCTCCCTCACCTCGTCGAATCCACCATAAATGATCCTCCTACTCTCTCTTTCTCGTTCGGACTCAACCGAACGGTTTTCCTTTCTCTCTCTCGGTTCGCCGCTTTTCTCTCGACCCTCGAATTGCTTCGCCTCGAAGGACGAGAGGAGAATCCCGCAGGACGTTGGATACCTTCCCCCAACTACCCCTCTCGTGCTCTCTCTTTCTCTCTCACTTTGTGTGTACTTTTTTTATCTCTTCGCTTCTCTCTGTTTTTATCTGTTTCGCTTCTCTTCCTTCGCCTTTTCGTTCTGTTTTTCCATCGCCTCGCTTTCTTCCCTTTCCATTTCTCTTTCCTCCCATTTCGGTAAGTCTGTCCTTATCTCTTCACCAAATCTTTCCACCCCCACCTGAGTATTTTCCTCTTCCCTTACCTTCTACCCCTCTTTGTATACCGCTCTCTCTATCTCTCGCATGTGGAGCTAGATAGAAAGAGAGAGAGAGAGAGAGAGTGAGAGAGGGAGAGAGAGAGAGAGAGAGAGAGAGAGAGAGAGAGAGACTCGTATGCCAAAGGAATCCTTGAGCAAGCACCGTACTGGAATAGCCGATAGCGCGATTCTCAGCACGAATTACGTGAAAAAGCGACATGTGCGACTCGCAGAAAGGCTCGCTTTAACCCCTTCGAGAGAAAAGAGGGATGATGCGATCTGATTTTCAATGTTACTCCGCGAAAGAACGGGTTTACAGCAACGTTGTACCGTTACAAAAGGTATTATGACTGCACTGATGTTATCGCTAACGGAAAATCTATGTTTTCACCTTATCCAAAAAAAATACGAAATTTTAGGTCATTATCTAACAATTAATAGAGCGAATTTGAGAAAATAATTTTCAAGGTTACAACCAAGATTTATGAATGATCGAAAAGTTTCAAACTCAACTTTTCTCCCTCGAGTTCTTCTCGCAACTTCTCGTTTCGGAGTTACGCGCAAAACTTTCAAAGTTCATGCAGCGATTTGTGCCGGAGACGAAGTTGCGAATCGCGGTATCATAAACCCAGAGATCCGTCTCGTCGTTATATTGACGTAACCTTGATGGGTTTAGCCGCTATCATCAAGTGATCCAAGTGGATTTATGCGAGGAGAAAGGCGTCAAAGGAGCTAGTGTTGTCAATAGACAGAAAAACTCCAGAGAACAAAATATAAATGTGTTTGCGAAATATTTGACGCTTTCTTTATTTGCACTTTCTTATGAAACGTTTGAATTTAATGTCGTTTGAGAAGAAAATTAAACTCCATTTCAGTTTCTGTATGTTATGAATTCTTTACGAGAATTTTTCTTTAAAAATGGTTTGGCCACATCACCTGAGGTTTATTTCCGTTGTAAATACTGAACGGATCTTTTGATAATTCTGCTTATTGTCTGGAACGGATTATAAAGATGTTTATAATAATTAGAAACTAAAACAAACAGATTTTATTATTTCTCATATGATTTTTCATCCAATATTTTGAGAGAAAAATATTTTCTAATTATTAATTTACATGACTACAAATTCAGTATTTGGGCCCCCTGAGTTTTTCTTAACTCAAAAAAAAAAGGTTTAATTTAATTAATCATAAATAAAATGAGTAAGAAAGCATCAAATGTTTCCAAAACATGAAAAACATCATCTTCATTTTGATAAGCATGAAACTGCAAAAAAAAAACGAGATAGAAATTTTGATTTTGAAATTCTTAACAGAATCAAGAGTTTGATTATGTGGAGATGAAGTGACGATAATGTACGTAACATACACGTTGTGTCTGCCACGCAGTCTGCGTTGATCAGGTCAGAATCTCGGTATTTTAAAAAACGACATGCATCTCCATACCAGCAGAGATACGCGGTCACTCTTTCCTTTACCGATCCAAAAGATGAGTCATTGAACAAAAATTCACTTTTCTGCACGAAGTTTTACTTCCTAATATACAATTTTTTAAATATACAATAACAATACAAAAATATTGATTATTTGATTAAATAATATATTCAAATAAATCATAAAAAATATAAATAATTGGGTAAAATTTATAATTCTATAACATTTATAAACATAAAAATGTTCAAAAATATCACAGAATTTAATATAATTTGACATTTATCTCATTTTGGAGCATTTTATTTATTAAAAAATGTATGATATATTACATAAATTACAAAACAACCTTTTTAGTTGATGAGATTATTTTAAAATATAAAGAATTTCTAAATATAATTAGTATAAAAATACTTTTCACCGGTTATGAACTGTTTATTATATAGTTATTTTTAAAAATGGAGCACAATTTATTATTAAACAGACTACTCGAATGCATATACTATCTGTAAAATAAAAATATTATTAAAAATAACGTTGGCTAAAGCAAAAGAAGGAATTTCTTTACCGTTAGAAATTTGGCAATTGCATGTGTTTCACTGCAGTGACGTCATCCAGGTAGTCCAAAACATTCTGAAGTAAGCAAAATCTTTTAAAAGCGAAAGTAGAAAGTTCCATTTTACGTTCCGATAATGAAAAGTACAAACAACAGTACCCGCATTTTCCGGTCTGTACCCTAGCCCCCACCCGGGTCCGAAAACCCTAAACTTACCTCTAGCAGCGCATGCTAATCTGGATAAATATGATTTATTGCCTTTTTTATCACTGGTGATCTTGTCTTCCTTTTCAACTTCGAATGTCTTTTCTATTAAGTATTGTACCGTAACTCATTTTGACAATAATTTATTTCCTTATTGTGTAGACATTTTCAAGTAATATTTGTTGCTACGAAATTAAAGCATTTAGTAAAGAAATAATCTCCGTGGGAAAAGAAAATGCCATTGTTCCCGAATTAAGTTAAACAACAGTGAAAGTTTAATAAAAATTCCAACGTTCATTTTAATGTTTTTAGTAGCGTTTGAATTGTTTAAATAAAGCAATTTTTCGAAACTATAGTTTTGAAATATTTAACAAATTTATTAACATTGCTTTTTAAATATTTGTAAGTATACAAAATTTATTTGGTAAATGTTCTTGTAATTGTTAAATTTATTAACTATTTAGTAATATCATTGTTCAAAGTAATATATTTAAATAAATAATTTGATGTATATTTACTAAATATTAGACGTTATTATTACATAAACTTTAGACGTGTCACAGAACAATTACTTCCTCATTAGTTACACTTAATGAACTCGTGTAAAATATTATATAACAAATTATGAATATCTTAGTTTACATGAAATAACTAAACAGTCAAATTACTAATTTCCTAAATGACAACATCATTATGAAAATTTAGTAAATGAGCATACGATGTTTTTAATCAATATTTTTCCAAACACATCAATAAACAGATTTTTGTTTATCGTTAATGACGTAATTATTAGTAACTAAATTATTTACAAAATTGTAAATTATTATGCATATGTAAACGTTAATTGTTTAAATGTTTTCAATGAAATATAATGTTAGAAATAATCGGTAACAAGATAATTATTAACATTGTTTTTTTAAATATTTGTAATAAATTTATAGTGTACAAAAAAAGCATTTTAATAATAGTTATTCAAGGTAAATTAGTTTAAACTATTTCTAGCGTTGATAGTACTTCCTTAATTTGTTTTACTAAATCATAATTTGTTGTAATATATAATAAACTTCTCACAATGCAGATAAGTGTACGAACTAACTATTATGATGTGCTTAACAATTTCATGCAAAATATAAAACGGAGTAAAAATGATTTTTAATTGTTAACAAACGATGTTTACAGTCAATATTTTTCACAATTCATTAGTTAGTGGATTATGCCGTAATAAACGTAATTAATAGTAATTAAGGAAGTGTAAATACTCTTCAATTTGGAACAATTTACTCTCTCAATTTGCGACAGTTTTAAAATCCCATTAATAAGTCACACTTCATTTATTTAATAAATGTTGTATAAATAGTTTTGATACCATAATAGAGTATACTTGGAGAAGGTCAGCTTAAAATGATCATTTTATTTCTGAGAAATTTTGCTGCATCATTTTTTTCATATGATTGAAATAGAAATAAAAATTTGTCGTGTTGCAAAGTTTGTTATTTACTGATGTAAATCTTGTATGAATAAGCATCATTCGAAATGTTTAACAAATGCGTATTTACACTTTATATGTAAATATTTTAGTTGATGTTTAATTTTAATTAGATTTTTAAATCAAAATACGCATATTTATATAATATATCAATTAAATGTTGGTTTTGGGACCTTAGTAAAGCTACAAAAATGATTTATTTTATAATATTAATAATACTTTTAATCGTAAACGTTTTGATTATTTGACCCCATGTAAAATTTAGATTAAAAATAATGAATTACTAAACAATTATGAAATCTAAATATTACTTGTACATTATTATAAAAATAAGTAAAATACTAGACAAAATTAATAACTAGATAAATATTAATACTGCGTATCACTTATTCATGAACAAAAAAAATTATTTTCTCTTATGAAAAAACGTTTATTATACTTGATATTTTATTTTCAATGTTGTGGACCTCTGGGATTTGTCATCATGAAATATTGAGATTTTGATGATTATAATAAACAATTCGACATCTTATGCCAATGTTCCATTTAAATGTTACTATAATAATCACAGAAATAGTAAATTCAATCATTATCATCATTCATCGAAATAATTCCTAATGAGGGATCATTGAGGTTTAAAATGTTGAGGTTTCTAAAAATCCAAGAAAAAATACTTTCTTTTGGAGCTAATAATTTTCCTAGGCTCTACGCCACTTTTATATTATTTAGATTAACATTGAATACATGATTCGTCGAATAATATTTATGAAATATAACTCTATATTTATATACTATATTTATGAAATGAAACTCATTTCAATAAACAATCGAATCGAGATTAGAAATACTAAACATGTCATGAAAATATGCCAGTTATAAATACATAACAATCGCCCATCAAAATTAATGTATTTATATTAATCAATATTAAACAGAAATAAACAGAAATTATTTTCAATCAACGAGGACTATTCTATTTGCATATAGTAATTTTAATTGAAAATTATTCTTAATGCTTGAATGGTGCATGAAAAAACATCATTTGGAATTCAAAAAAAGAAAGTTTTGAAAATTTTCCAAAGAAAAACTATAAATTGAAGCATATCTATTTATTACAGAAACAGATGGCGAAATATTTCTTAAGACTTGTTACAAATATTTCAAATATAAGCAAATATACAAATAGTAATTATTTTCAGGTAGTTATTGCAGCCCTAAACTATTCAGCTTTAGAGTTATAAAAGTCCGTCCTCCGTTTGGAACCAGCATCATAAACTGTAGAAATGTAAAAATATATATCAATTCTCAGCAAATATTTCAATCTCTTTTGTTTCTAGTCCGAGATTTCATCATAAACAGTTTATTTATAAAATTTCTTATCAAAATCACAGATGCGAGAAGGGATATTTATACATTTATTATCATGAAATATTTATCGATTATTTAATAAAAAAAAAATGCTTCGATGTAGACGTTTATTCACTATGTATTTTCGTTTTTTATTTACGTTAATTGATTCAATATTCTCCAAAAAAAAGATAATAGACATTTTGCAAATTTTACGATTTTTTATATCGAAAAACAAAAACTATAGAACATTTGTGTAAGGTTAAAAAAAGTTTCTTTTTATCAGACTAAATAACCTTTAATCTTTTAGATACATTTGTATTTGTTTAATTAAAAAATAGTCAATAACTGTTTAATGACTGCATCAAATGATTTTAAACGATCGCAAAATATGGACGCCAATCTTACTAGTACCTACTTAGTTATTTAGTGGATGCAATTGAATTAAATTAAAATTTTCTATTATAATATCATAATGCTTTAATTGAATCAGTATATTTAACAAACAATCTTTTATTGATGAAAAATGCAATATATTTTTCAACGGACTTTCGTCGAAAATTCGTTTCCGGTTAGCTAGGAATGACTTTTAGCGAAGATGATTTTTCGCTGCTTTGTCCTTTTATTATTTACTAATAACAAAAAAATGATAAAATACTCATTAATCTGTACTCCAAAATTTTTGGAATAAAAGCAACTCCGAAAATATTCCAGACCAATTTCTTTATTTTGGAGTTTTTTATTTCGTATGTTTTGGAGCAAATGGTGTGTATTCTTTTGAAACTTTCACACGGTTCCCTATGAACGAATCTTTCAAAAACTGAAAATTGAAAGCTATAATAGATTGTCTTAAATGACGGTGAATAAATATAGAGTAGGATAATTACTTGTAGTCTTAAAGAAGTTAATATGACTGTGATGTATGTATAGAGCCAATTTAACTTATATATTAACAACAGTCATGGTAATAATAATAAATTTTCGTCGTAATAGACTCGCGGTATACAAACTTTGTGTATGCTTTTTTAGCAGCAATAATGTTACGCATGTAACTATAGTTACTATAGTTTTTATAAAAAATCATTAATTTCTTAAATATTAACGGATCCTTATAACGACGGATGAGTGAAAGTAGTCAAATTTCAATACTATACAAATACGTCTTTTAACAATTTTATGATATCAGGAATTGCCAATGAGTAGATTAAAGCCAAAGTTCTGCACAACCGCACAAAATTTAACATTTAACAAATACAGCCTAAAATTGTTAACGAAAATATTTGAAAATTTCATAATGACTGTTAATAGGAACATTTTCTTTTAATTTCTACATAATTTCGAAAATTATATGAAAACAAAGTCTCTTTCTTATGAAATCTTACGGTCATTCAATTTTACCAGACACGGAAATTTTTCGAATGAATTCGCAAAATATGTACCCAGATTTCCACGTTAAATAGAAGTAAATTCGAATTTTTCGAAATAGACTGAAGAATAAATGTTAGTAAGTTACGAGTAAGCTTTAACTTTCGTTGTTCAAAACTAAAACAATGTTTCTTAACAACAAATAACAATCGCAAATCAGAAGATATAAGGAATTCTTATTAGTTTATTTATTAGACCTGGTAATTAAAAATTGAATGCTAAACACCCTATCGTTTTATCATACCCTGTGGTTAAAAACTTTATTTTAATGAGTGCAACAAGACTTATTGATAAAAACAAAGACACCAATAGGCAAAAATCGTTTAATTGAGATCATATTGGTCAATAATGTCCCAATCCACGTGAAGGAGGTCGTTTTATATACGTAATTATTATATCAATTTACGAAATTTCTTTAAAAAAAATTATAAATTTGGATAAACTTTTCGTTGAAACTACCAAGTTAACTCACATTGTAAAGAACAATTCACTGGTTAAACTGAACAAAAATTTGCATGCCAATATATGAGATATTTATAATATTTAAAAAAAATACCATATAGGTGATGAAATTTTCCGATATAAGTGTGACATTTTTTTCATAAAAGTGTTTATACGAATTTATATTTCCAATTCATATTAAAATTTTAATATAAATGAAAAACAGTGTTTTGAGACGTGAGTTCCTGCGAGGAGCTCTAGGTGGCGCATCAATCCATAAATAAAGTTGCCGCATTTAGTTGCACCATTCTCTCTAATTTGATTAAAGGAAACTTCCTAAGGAGTAATTTTTATTTGTCCTAATAATAATTTTGTTTCGACGTAAAACTACTTTTATAATTAAATACTCCGCATGATTAAGAGTGCATACATAAGAATGAGTTAAAGACGATTACATTATTTTATAACATCAAGCATTTCTTCCTTTTCCGTAATTGGCAAAAAGTTTTCCATACAAATTTCACATCTCGTTTTTGTAACAAATTTAGAGTTCGTAACAAAAAATTGTTTTGAAAATTTTACTATGCCAGATGCGGTACTGCAGATTTTCACTTCGTTAAACTTTTCCATTATTACTCGAAAAATTAAAGGAATTTTTATCATTTCACTAATAATATTGCTTTCAAAAAGTTCCACAGATTTACAGCTGAATTTTCAAACATTTTCGATATTTCTAAAAAAATAAAAGCACATTATCGCATAATCAAATTTTAACATAGACTTACTCTATGAGACGGTAACATTTTTTAGTAAATTTTTCTATCTATATACATTATAAAAATAGTCATTTCGCATGTGAACGGAAACTGGAAAAATTTTATACCCTACTTCATGCGGAATTCTATTGATAAATTATTGGTTTTATCAATTCTGGTCAGTTTTCGTTATCGTTTAAGATGATCAAAATGTCAGAGAAAGTAACGAGCTTAAAATTTATATTAGTTTCTGATAGTTTAATATACGGTAAAATAGAGTGTATAGTCAGTTCTGCATCATCCATGTTGACATTAACTGATACTTCGAACACAGGCTTTTGAAGGAAGGGCAAACATAAAATAACGTAAATCGCAATTGAAGCATCGATGGAGCGCGACGATAAAGGTTTAAGGTCGATCGAATAGGAGTCCGAATAGTCCGTGTCGTCGTCAACCATCTCTGCCCTGAATCCTCCGTTTTTTGGGGTAATAAACAATCCTCACGGCTTTTTATTACCTTGTCACAAGCATTTCTCGAACCGTAAGGGTGTGTTCGAATTATCACCCAAAGTTACATTTTTAAAGGGTTTGTTTAGCAATTTTTTAAATGGCAGTTTTAATCGCAGTTTTAACCGCACAGGAAACTACAGTTGCAATATCTTGGAAGCTGCATTGCAATTAAAAACATTTTCTAATACACTTAAAAAATAGCACCAACAAACACCAACAGAGCAACATATTGTGTTTGTTCGATGACTTTGAATATCGAAATATTTATAAGCTACGTTGAATACTAGTTAACTGAAAAAAATAGCGATATATTTTTTATTGAATTTAACAGAATAACATTTTTAGTGGAATTAACTTTTTTACGGTAATATCTGCAACTTAGAAAATTTTGTTGAAGTGTATCGAACTAATCTGCGTAGTTAAAAAGTAGTCAAATCAACTAAGAATTTTTCTTGATTGTTTAGTGGAATTATTTTTATTGCAGCTATTGGCGGTTGCTTTTTATGATATTAGTGCATGCATTTATGAGTTTTATGCATTGTATCGCATTTCTTGATCTCCAATCATTCGGAATACCTTCTTGTTTATTGGCAAAAATAACGTCCACAAAGTTATATTACCAAAGAAATATTTCTTTTAACTACTCTCGACTGAACTTCTCAATGGTAGTTTTTGGTTAATTTTTTTCAGTGTATATTTTCTATCCTATTATAATGTATGTGATATACTACACTCTAAAATCTTGAAAAGAAAATTGTCCAACATTGCAACAGTGAAATGTTCATTATATTGAATGCCTAAAAGTTTAGAAAACCTGAAAAAATTTGAGAGTAATCTTTGACCAATTTTAAGATAATTTTATTCTACGGAGATTTTCTCTAAAGTTTATTGTATTTGAAAAATAAATTAATAATCATTTTCTAGATTTCAAGAATAATAATTTATTTTCTCTAAAACTATATACTTTAGAAAAAATGTCCTTAGAACAAAAATATCTTAGATTTCAACAAAGGATACTCTCTCTCTGAATATATTTTTATATTTTTTAGACGACTTTTCTCAAAATTTCATTTTTTCGCAACGTTGTTATTTTGAAAATAGATTCTGAAATAATTTTGGCATATTCTTTGACACATTCTAAGACATATTTATTCTTAAAAAGGTTTTTCTACAGTTTATAGTTTTCATAAAAAAAAATTGTTAACTTTTAAAAAGAAATTTTTCACTGTCATCTCCATTTTGTGATTACGATGTTAATTTGTCCATATTAACAAAATATTAAATATTACATTTAATTATATTTTCTTCACCTTTACTGACAAATTTTTGTGACGGAAAAAATATCTTCTGATGATAAAAAAATGTTTTATTCAAAAGTATACCCGATTTTTTGAGTTTTGTTTTATATTTAAATCGAGATATTCAGTTGTCTAATTGTGATAGCTCAATTTGGATGACGCCATTGAAAAACGCGACCTTGAATGACGCCGCGTGGCGGCATGGTGACTAGCGATGGCAGGGAAAAGTTTTCAAAATTTTTATATCAGCGAAAAAAGGTTTCTAAGGGTTTTGATTGTTGATGACGGCGATTGTGATACTTGTTTCAATAAAAACATGGCTGCTAGATAATAAATTGGACATTTTTATGAATTTTGGAGTCAATTCTGACTAGTGATAAAACGTAGAATCAGATTTTACTAGGAATGATTGATAAATTTGACTTTATTTTGGCGTTACCCAGACTTAACGGCGTGGACGCAGAAAGTACTGTAGCTCCTCTTTTTTTTTGTTTTACTTTTTTATTTGTTTACTTATTCAAAAATCTTTGTTTTGTTTTCGTTTCAATAGCTTTTTTTTAAATTTTTTTATGAAGAAATACGAAGAAGACATTCCCATTTATGGCAAATGAGCAAAATGATAACTCAAGATTCCGTGTGAATATTTATAATTCTATGGTAAAAATTCTCTTGGAAGTCGATATAGGAATCAAATTCTGATTTACAAATCCAAATGTGTAATAAATATAGTTGAAATAAGGTGTTTTTCTATTTATTATTTCTTTCGTTTCACGTGAAAGTAAACAGACCAACGCCTAATAAAAATACTATATTTTTTAAGATTTTTGGTCCGCCATCTTGAATTTGCCATAATGGAATTGAAAAATTGAATTTATGATTACATATTTGTACTCAGCAATCTCAAAAACCCTCTTGTAAGAAATTTCAATGAAAATTGTTACATGACGCCAAATGGTATCACGTCGGGTCGAAAAAACCGACAGTAAAAAAAAAAGATACTTCAAAAATCATTATCCGCTTGTCTATTGTCTATTTTTTATGTGTCGGCTTATTGATTTATCGATTTTTCGACCCGCACCAAATATTGAACGCAATAATAATACTTCAAAAGGACAAAGGCCTTATTTTCCTAAAAAATGAGTTTTACACAAATTTAGAGAGAACTTCACAAAATATGAAAAAAAACCGGCCTACATTTTCATAGAATGATCTCTCTGAAGATTTTCATTCTCTTTAACAAGAAAAATGGTAAAAAACACTTCCTTTTCAAAACAACAGCAATAAATCTCCAAACTTTCCAGGATATCACGTGGTATACAGTTTTTCGGATCACGATATCGGCAATATTTTTTTCCGTGCGAAAAGTCGGGCAACACAGATCCTTTTTCCGTCTTCGACCTTTTCGTCAGCAAAAAATGTGGGTAACCTTGCATTAATTTTGTTAGCTCTTTTTTGTTTTCGCTTGGTGCATTTTGCATACGAAATGCGTCAGACGACGTACGAAACGTGCTCCTTTATTATATCTAGCTATACGAGACGGAAAAAAGTTTCGCGCTACGTGTGCGGCTCTCGGGTCCGTCGCACGCGCGAATCGATGTCGATGAACCCAAAAATCGAATTCCCACGGGCCATTGGAATATGCATCGAATTAAATGCTGAATTTTGCAAAAGCCGTAAAAGTAGAATTTACATCGCGACATAGTTTTTTCGAATCGTTAAAATGGTTAACGAATCGCTTCACCTAATCGAACGAAAGAACGGCCATTCTCTGCAGTGGATTTCCTCGAGTTGTTTTGTCATCGATGCACTTCATTGCGAGATGCTGTGTAAGTATAAAAATGCGTTAGTAGAGGAAGCATGGCGTAAAAATCGTATTGGAACGGGAACGGAATACGAGTTTCAGACAGAGATTAAACGAAATTAGTTGAGATTTGGCGGCTTGGCATTTTTACGTTTATTATTCACGATGCGTTTTGATATTAGAAAAAAATGATACACGTTTTAAGATAAGCAGCTTTTTATGGACCTTGAATTCGGTTGATAATCTTTTATTCATTTTCCGAAAATTTACAGTGCATCGAATCATGGCATTTAACGCATGGATGCAGCTCTGAATGAGATGACGTCACATATTATTTGTATTTTTGTAATTTTGTGGACGATATATGTTATATATTGGAATATAAACCATCTTATCAGGAAACTTCTGAGGTGATTTAATTTAATTAGTTAGGGATGAGTTTTTTAAGTGGAATCGCAAGGTAACCTTTATTTATAAACTTTTCACATTTAATTTTGAGTTGGTCAAGTAACATGGAGTGCAATTTTTAGGAATACTTATAAAACTATTTGAATATTTAAATACTAGTATTTAAGTAACCCCTAACAGACATCAACTGGCTAATAAAGTAGAAACCAATTAGATTAGAAATTATGTTTTTATATTCGAAAAGAAAATTACTGTGATCTTTATTTAAATTGAAATAATAATAATAATAATAATAATAATAATTTGCGCTTTTTATTTCAAGAACATATTTGAAAATAATAATGACTTTGTGAAGTGTTCAAAGTGCATTTATTGCGATAGCAATTTTTTCATTTTATTAAACTTGTATAATAAACTTTCAAAATATATGTGAGAAAAAAAATATAGAAGTTTATGTTTATGTTATGTTAAGTCATTTGCATATACACACGTATTATTCTATAATATACAGGTCTACTTTACAATTAATTGAAGTGTACATAAACTTTTATAAAGTGTATACGAAGGTTTATTCGAATAAAGATAGTAGTTTTTCTTTTTTTATATATATTATTTAATATATTTATATTATTATATATTATTTATATATTAAACATTTTTTTATACATATTATCTTATTTTTCCCATTCTTAAGGCTTGAAAATAAATGAGAAAAAATATTGCCCCGAGGGGGAATCGAACCCGCTCTCTCGCTTATTACGCTGGCGTGTTATGGACTACATTACGTTCTCAATTAGATTTTTTTTCATTATAAAAAATAGATGGAAAATGACAGAAGAGGTAATATATAAATGATTTTACTCGATATAGAAATTGATATTAATCAAACACGCCAATAATAATCTAGAGAAGAAGTAAAATTTCGAAAATATTATTATTTAATGAATTTGATGTAAACATAAATTAAACCGAATCTTTAAATTTTACTTCGACCACATGAAGTTTTTTTCCCAAATCCTCAACGTTACATAATACGTCGAATGCTAAAATTTGTTCTACTAACTAGAACTTATGTTTTTTATTTCATTTAAATTAAAACAAGCAATTTGTAAAACGGTTCTTAATTTTTTTTAATTGAAATGGTATAGAAATTCAAACAGGCGAAAATAATGCTGGTAAAATTATGTAAGCCAATTATATTATCAATAGTTGATTTTCGGTACAATGGCTTAAAAAATACTAAATGTTAATTTTTGTTACTTTTAAGTAAAAATGTTTTAACTAAACTAATTTATAATTCATTAAAACAAATGACTCTAGTTAGATATTGTTACACGTTGTTAACCAAGGAAAATATGCAAAAAGTTCAGATGTTTTCTTTTTTCTTTTGAGAACATATATATCCAGTAATAACCTAATAAATGGATGATCAATTGTACACCAAATCCGTATAATTTATTTGTTTAGTTATTACAATCAGAAAATGATTGTGCTTGTTACTATAGGCTTGAATGAAATATATATAGAGTTATATGTTACAGTAAAATTAACTATATTATAGTACTTATTACGACATACATGAAATACGTCACAACTAGTGAATAGTCACTAATTGCCACAATGAAAAAGGAGCCACTGATAAACAGTGAAATTTCACTATTTTAGTAAATGAAATTAATTTGCTTCTTAACACTCCGGGAGTAGAACTCGATTTTGCGCCCTGCAGTGAAATATTCGGGTGCAAATTAACCATCGCCAGGCCGGTCGTATTAAAAAATATCGTATGGAACACAGGCAAAACATCGATCTCCAATGAATGTGATTATCACATCCGCTTCGCTCGTACGAGAAACTTCGCACTCGCCGAATATTGGTGATTGCGCCCTTGTAACAAATATAGTATTTTTTCGCATTTTTTATTTCAGAATTTATTTCATTCGGAATGTTGAATAAATTTTTTTTATAATACATTTATCACTAGCTAATACCGTTCAAGATTCTGTATTGATATTTAATAAACCCTAAATTACCCTAAACACCACGGAAACCGTTAATTCAAGTATCTGTAAATATTCGGAGTATTTTCAATCGAACGAAATTTCATAGAATTATCAAATAAATATTGGTTTGAATATTCATAAAACTTATATTTAATTTAATGAATCAATTATTCTTTTCAATTAAGCCAAATTAATTAAAATCAAACAGTTGCCGCATAATATAAATAAATATTTACTCATTTCAAACTTATATTTTACTCGTGAATGCTTCAAAAAACATTTGGATATAATCTGATTCTTATCAAGATCTTTCAAGATTACAAGATTATACCCCAGATTATCTAGATCTGATGTTACATGTGTTTCTATAAAGTTAAGTATACAATTTAATAAAGTTCTACGTAGATGTGATCATGTCAACTATCTTTGATTTACGATGATTAATTTTATCACTTGTGACTTCCCAATTCTTCGTAAGTTCGAAATTCATGTAAACTTTAGGCTAGACTGGAGAATCGAAAAAAGGAGGTTTGAATACAATTTTCTTGTTAGTAGAAGGGGACTTGAGTGAGAGTAATATTCTGATATTTTACTGAAAATAGCCTGGCCACTTCGCGCTAGCAGAGACTGGCGAACGGACAATAATTTCCATACTAACGTTATCGCGCCCCTCCGACCGGACTACGTGTCGGATTTGGATAACGCCAACTTGGCAAAGGGGATGCTCACCCTAAGGACCCACACAAACTTAAGCTTTCGGGGGTGGTTGTTCTTCGAGTGATTCGCAATTTAGTATTTTTTTCTTTTTGCCATGTCCTAGTTTAAAGTAATAGTTTTTGTTTAAACAAAAATTAGGGTCCACTCAGTATAAAAAATTACCAATAAAAAAGCCAATTCCGAGTTGTCAGAATTTATTCATTATTTTGTTCGAGAAAAACTGACTTATATTTTCATTCTCTAAAGATATTTCACTCTTTTAGGATTCTTCCATTCGTCTCACTCAGAGATGAGTAGCGTTTCAACCTTGAACGTGGGAAACATTTCTTTTTGTCCAAATACTGACAAAGTCTTTAATTATATTCTGAGAATTTTACACAAATCTCAAGGAATATATAGCCTCATCCCTCGGTGAACGATAAACACACGCGCTTTGGATTTTTGTCTGAGCTTTATGACTATTATCTGACACGTACTAGAATAAGTTTAATAAGTACTAATTGTAAGTGCATACGAACGTTTTGTTCAATTATAACATAAGTTAAATAATCGAAAGAATATTTTATTTTAAATAATGCAAATACAATAATACATTAAAAATAATTTACCACTAATTACATCTAAAGAATTTTTTAAAGTATTTTGTCTACACCAATATTGTCAAAAATAGTGAAAAAATCCAAATTGAATAATAATTAAAGTATTAAATATAATTAAATTTACTTATTATACATTTGTGAGTTTTCTAATATGCTCTATCTCTTTGCAATTTAGAGTATTTTTTATATTGTATCAAAGTAATACTTTGTGCTAAATTTCTATAAAATGAAATCAGAAATGTTTGGAACATTTTCTAATACTATTTTCAAATAATTAACTATTATAAGTAATCCACAAATTTATTAAAGTTGCTGCCTAATATGTTGTTGAAGTCTATTTTTTTAAATTTTCTGAATATAGTTTGCAGTATTTCTTTATATTGAAAAAAAGAAGAAAGATTATCATGTATTATACATGTAATGCGTTCTGAAGAAAGGGACCTAAGTGTCCGAATAACAATTTATTGTCGATATTGAGTATGTAATATACAAATTTGACGCGGAACATTAAAATTACTATTGTCAAAGACATTGTTTAAAAAAAGGGGGAAGGAGGATTTAATTATTTTCATCTAGGTAATGACTAATCTCGATTCTCCAATTTTATTTTAATTTGTAAACAATATCAATATCGTGTCAGTAAAAAGCATTTTAATAAATTCAAACTTCAACATTCTCATATATAAATAAAATCTATTTTTCATTGTATAAAGACAAACATATAATACAGTGCTCTCTGTACACCTGTGAAAAAAGGTCTACAGCAATGTTGAAAAATGATTTGTATTTATCTACGACAGCTGTATTCGATGACTAATCAGAATGCAGACTTTCTCTACAAGGTATTGTTTTGTTATCTAAAGGATTAGCGGTCCCTTATTTGTCCCTATACCTGAAATCATGAGTCACAGAATATCGGCAGTATGCAAAAATATCTACGCCGTAACTGAATTAAATTGAAAACAACAGAAGAGCTCAAAGTAAAATACCATTTGTTATTAAATAAGTAATTATTAAATTATAAATTAAAATGTGATATTTGGTGAATCACTGATATTTAGCGAATCGCTGTTTAAAAATTGTGGCTCCGTTTCCGAGTGAATGTCACTGTTCCCAATTGAGAGAGTAAGATAATGATAATAATTTATAATATTAGTAATTATTACTATCCGCCGAATGGGAGCGGCGTGCGTTATCGAGATTATGACACTTAATACGTGAATATAACAATTCTAAATGACAATTCAAGTATAAAATTAATCAAACATAACATAAAAATAATCAAATTTCATTAAATTTAAATACACAGATATAACAAAAATGGTGTTGCTTTACAACAGTAATACACGCATTTGAAAAGAAAGTTCCGATAACTATTTCTATAGTAAACATGACCATGAAATTGTTCCGCTTCCTACACTGAGAGACCGTAAATAACAAAAATTGTAAAAAAACTGTTTAAGAATTTGGAAATAATCGATGCACAACCATAATAATTCTAAAATTTTATTCGAATTTTTGTATTAATTATATTCTTCTTTTAATAGTATGTAATGGAAAATTAGTATAAAATTTTCGAATTATTATGGCTGTGCATCGATTATCTCTAAATTCTTAAATAGTATTGGAATTTTTGTTATTTCTGGTCTCTCAGTGTATTTCCGGATCGTTAAATATGCAATAGAGTATATACATAACCTTACATATAACAAAGTTTACACACTTAAATATAGTAAATGTAAACATTCGAGAATAGTAAAATAGACGAAAATAACATCTTGTCATATTCAAAATACATATCGTATGGTATATTTCACAATATTCTGTATTGTTAATTGTGAATTGTTTTCATTCTACTGTCATTATATGTCACAAGCATTTCTTACTTTTTTAATATTATTTCATTAACCCTTTTTTTCTGTGTGCGTCGAAGTAAAAACAAAAATAGAAATATTTGCAAAAAGATCTTCTCTTTGAAACAGTTTTATTAAAATTTTATTTTAATTGATTTTAATTTTTAAATTCAATGGGATAAAAAAAGCTCTACTACGTTTACGTAAAAAATTTCTAATACTCGATATATTTCTTGAATATTTAATAATCAATATGACCGTCGAAGAATATAGCAGTCACAATTTTATAAATGTAAAGTATACGAAACTTTTGATATTTATTAGAAACTCCCAAAAATTGAACACCATAATATTCCAATGACCTTTTTCACAATTTTGAATTTGTGATTTTTTCCAATTTTGAATCATTCGGATATCCATTTGATATCACCAACTCCGAAAAATCTTATATACACACGTGTATCGGAGTGGATGAAATCATCCCTCGAGCGCGATGATTTGGGGTTCAACTCCCGCAAATGGCGGAGAATTTAAAAAATTTTTTTATGTTTTTTCTTCTGAACATGAAACAGAATTCTTCTACTGCAATCGCGGAATACTTGTAGAGCGGTTGCAAAATTTTTCTGGATTTTTACTCATATTCCGCTCTTGAACACGTTCTGGAATTCTTCAAGAATACAATTTTTCTATTCAGCAAAATGGTAAACGATTAAAGCTGTGTGCTTCGAATATTTTATTAAAGCATAGGTTAGTTATTTTATAGTTGTTTTGTTAATTTCTAATTTAGTATGAAACGGTATCTTAATAATATAACAGTTTTTATCTTCTCTCCCTACCTTTAGTAGATTAAACCGTGATGATAATTATTCTTTAATCGGTTATATTGGTCAAAAACTATACTTCTTTCCTCTCTAATGTTTAAAACTCTATTTTTCATTATTATTGTCTAATTGACATTGCTATTCATTTAGAAATTATTCACCTACGATTTTTTTCAGAATGAAGTTCTGGTCATTTTAATTATGACATTTATACCAACAACATCATGAATAACCGTGTTACCCTTCTTTTGGAATTCGCCATCTTGGAAACAGATAATATCAACTTTTGACGTCATTTTCGTATTTCGCAAACCTAGAAATCCTTAAATATTGATTTCCAACATAAATTTCCATAAGCAACATCACAGTCCAACAAAAAAAATGGATACCTGTACACTGGGTCGCTGAATCTGAATCCTGTGTGCGTTTGACCTCATTAGGTTTCGCTGAAGGGCAATTGAAGGTCAAGCGTAGAAAATTAATTTAATGTGAAAGTCAACCACTTCATATTTTTACGTTTTTGTGGTCCCTGAATCTGAATCCACTACCCGTTTGACCTCATCCGGTCTAATAGTCCTGAAAGGTCAAGGTCACTACAAGGTCAAATGAACAGAAACAAGTTAATATAACCGTAAACCACTATATTTATTCGTTTTTAGGGTCGATCAATCCGAATCTGGTGTCCGTGTATCCCAGCCCGGACTAGGTCAAAGGCAATTGAAGGTCAAATGAAGAAAATCAATTTAATATAAATATGAACTTATATAGTATATTTATAAATTTCAGATGGTTCTAACATTGCGAGAATAAATCTTGGATGATCAACTAAGAGCATATTTTGGAGGACGAGAGTATAATTATTAGTGCAAATAATAAAAGAGGGAATATATTTTTGGTCCATTCTGTTCGTTGTCTCAAAAATATCAAAAGTAATTATTTTTCGAGCGCATAACCTCAAATCTCTCAAAATGCTGTGCAAATTCTGACTTCTGATTCGGGTTCTACAAAAAAAATTATTTCGGAAAATATCCACCATCTTCCCAGCAACGTTCATGACTTGCGTTTTCTGATCGTATTGTTCGCATAGTTATTCATTGGTTTTTAGTGTTGATAATTATGAATCAATAAAGATTTTAAACAATTCAAAATGGCGGATAAGAGATATGTCTCAATAGTATATTACTCAACGAGGGAGGTAAAATAAAGAATGCCTCAGACTGTCTGAGGCATTCTTTTTTACTTCCCGAGGGAAGTATACGATTTTTCTTCATGACAGGGAGGAAAAGAAGGAACTTTCCTCCCGCTTGCGGGAGGAAAATTGCTGCTTTCGTCCCAGTGTGATGAAAAATATTTTTTCTTCACACCGGGAGGATAAGCGGCATCTTTCCTTCCGCTTGCGGAAAGTTGCTGCTTTCCTCCCGCAAGCGGAAGGAAAGATGCCGCTTATCCTCCCGGCCATAAAGAAAAATCGTATACTTCCCTCGGGAAGTAAAAAAGAATGCCTCAGACTGCCTGTTTCTCACCCTCGGCTTCACCTCGGGTAAAAATTACACGCAGTCTGTGACATTCTTTATTTTACCTCCCTCGTTGAGTAATATACTATAAATATTCTATGGTTTCCTTTAGACCTTGTTTTTTTGTGTTCTGAATGTTGTGGAACAATTGTTCGCTCATACCAAAAGATTAGAAAAATACCAGAACGTTGAAATAAAAAAAGAGCTAAATTTTTAGCATGATCAGGAAATTGGTGTAAATTTATGCAAAATATTGAAAATGGCGAATCAAATATGGCGACGAATATAAAATATCTATATCAAATTCAATAGTTAAAGGGATTACAATAAAGCTCGATCGCTTGTCTTCCACTTTGAACGTTCACTTTACCTATTGAAGGATTTTTCTTTGCGCTTAGAAAGCGTCAAAGGGTGTTTTCGTGGTTTTAGAGGAGCAAGAATTCGAGGGATAATTTTCTTGGATGGTCGCCAGTTGCGAGCGGAAATCCGAGGAAAGCCGAAGCGAGGGAGTGTTCGGGGATCGCGTCAGATTGAATCAGCCTAAGCAATGTCCCCTCGCACTTCGTCGCGGTGGATTTTCCCTCATACTAGTCGCGACCTCTGTCCAGTACTTTGGTACTGGATGTGCGACAAGGAACGAAAACTGACCGAACTGCTATCAGCGCGATATTCGCTGGCGAGGCGCGTTTGAGCCCCATTTTATTAAGAAAATCCACCGAGCCTCTGCCCCTTCCGTTTCCAATCGGAGAACGCGGCTTCTCGCCCCTACCCAGTACGAGACTTCCACACATTACTTATTCGCCTCCTATCGCCCGAGAAATCGCACCGCGGGCTTTGGATTTGCGCATATTGGACTTGCTGAGAGGAAATTTCGATTCATTTTATTGTTCGTTTGACTTTCAGTCATGCAATCTCGTGAGTTTGCCACATTCTGCAGTTCATTTGAAAAGTTCTCAGGTATCATTCCTCTATTCTGGGATGAAGGGGCTAGCATTCTGCTAATGTGAGTGTCACAAAGTGGATTATCTTTTTGTCGTTGGAAAATGATGAGCAGATTTATGTTCATTTTTTTTATGATATGAAATTGCTAATCAGAACGACATTAGTAGTGCTTAAAACTCTGACTTGTGAAAAATACGCGGGATCAGGTGCAAAACCCACATTTGATTAACTAGTTTTTATGATAAAAATTGACGAAGTATGGTCAGTTACACTTTGCATGTAGAAGGCCCCTTAAGTGTATGTGTCTACGTGTTATTCAGAGGCTTCCTTTTTCGACATCTCTTTGTAACCCCTTCATTGGTAGGCGTTTTCAAATAAAAAGTGTCAAAACTGGTACGAGCCAGTTTTTGTCCAATTTCAATGACAATGTTAATTAGGGGTTTTTGAGGGTCGCTGATTACGAATCTGATGTCAGAATTTCAGAATTCAAAATGGCGGATCCAATATGGCGGACCAAAATACAAAAAGTTACTTGATATAAAAGAAATTTGTTACTCGGGAGTTTTTAGGGTCTAAAATACTCTCCGTCATCTTCTTTTCGTCGAGTAGAAGAAAGAGAGAATGGCATAGCTGCGCCAAAATATGCGCACTTGCTCGCTCCTCTCGTAAAAAAAAACTAGTGCGCCCAAATGATCGGCACTAGTAGTGTTCACTAATAGTAATTTCGTGCACTATTAGATCACTAGTGCAATGCTGCAGTCTCGCAAAACTATGGCAAAAGTATTTTATGAAATACATGAAATTGAGGTCGATAATGTAAGGTCAAAATTCATTTTCCACATTCGGTCTGCCATCTTGGATCTACCATATTAAATTTAGCAAATTGGACGTCGCATTGGGCAATATACAGTACTTTAATACAGTCGGTTGGACATCGAAAAATATACTCTCTATTCTGTTATAATACTGAACATTGAAATTTTATGTTTTTCACCGCTATGTTGGATCAGCCATTTTGAATTGTGAAAATTTGATCTCAAATTTGAATACAGAATCCCCAAAAACCTACGAGTAATAAACATTGCGGAAAATGAAAAACTTTTATGCTTTTTCGATCGCCATATTGGATCGCCCATTTTGAATTTTGAAATTTTTACCTCAAATTTGAATTCAGCGACCCCAAAAACCGTTCAGTTACAAATTTCAAGACGATTGGTTAAGTCGTTTCAAAGATATTGATACGTCTGTAGACGTCGATATCGAATATATATCGAATCGTATAGACGATTATATAAGTATTTCCATTAGATAGCCCGAGAAAACAATCTACAAAACATTGAAAATTTTTTTTTGCTGACTACATGTATTAACGAGAAATTAACAAAAAATCAGGTAATATTGAAAATTCGAAAAAATGCTAAAATACTCTAAATATTTTTTATGGACGAGTACAAATTTTTCGTATGAACTAAAAGTCAATATTTATACACCCACATTATAACATATGCTGAATATAAAAATTAAAAAATACGTCCAAAAGTGGCTTTTTTGGCATTGAATACGAAAATAAAAACTTTTTAAAATTTAGTTCCAAAGAATATTTTTTAAGATAGAGGATAATCTTTTTTTATTGCAAGGATGGCGCTGTACAAATGCTTGTATACGGATCAACATTTTCCGTTCGAAATTGTCATGATTTTTTTTATAAATTGTCTCTTATAAAACCAAAGACGATTGAATATGGAGTCTTTCGCAATTGTTTTTTTTTTCAATCCATTGACTAACACTGCCAATTTGTCGGTAGGTTAGACATGGTTTCTTCTATATCTCTCTTTCGAAAACTCAGCTTGTATGTCGGTTTTTTAACTCTCATACTGAAGAGTTTCCAATTTTAACAATTTTTACGTGTTTGGATGTTCATACTTATTGTATTCGCTTCGTATTTTATTGTTGTGAGTGTTCTAATTTAAGCGCTATAAGATTTTTTAATTTGTACGTTACTATGGTTTAGTATAAACATAAATATTGTAAATCGGTCTCCAACATGTTGTTTCTGCGTATATGATTAAATAAAATAAGAGATTGTTTAATAATGCGGCGAACTCTGACTTGAATACATGATAAGTTAGGAATGTACGTAGACGGGAACTACGTACAGGGGGGAGAATGTTGCGAACCATTGATTTATATACTGAGAATTATTGTAAATTATTTGTAATGGTATCTGGTGCGGGTTTTCTGTGGTTTCCCCGCACCATTGCACTCCTAATGGAATACCATATGCGAAATCGGCCACAGCCGTGCGGAAATGCAAAGTTCGAAAAACGGTCAAATCTAAAATACTCGTTCGAATTTTGAAAGGTTGCAAGTTACGATCGTTCCTTGACAACGGTTGTTTATCGACTATCGCTCGATCGGTAGAAGAAAAGGAAAAATTCGTGTCTGCCATCTTTGAGAGAGAATCGCTTGTGGCCTGGAGAATTACGCGTTGCCTGCAATACATCGACGATAATTCATCTCGTCGTTACAACCGCGAAACGCGGAATAAAATAAAGTTGTTCTGATCGACCGAGAGATTTTCGGTTCCTCTTTCGCAGTGTTTTCCGGGTCGGTTTGGTCGGAGTGGTTCTTTGACGATTCGGTCGTTCGGTTGGAACTTTGTGGAAGTTCTCGTCCCGGTTCCGTGATCCCTACGTGGTTGTGCCGAAGTCCAAAACGTGATGGTGGTCGCCCACCCGAGATCACCTTTGTGACAGTTTTCGGAACCTAGGTTGGAACGGGACCATTTTACAGCGCGAGTGGTCGCCCACTCTCAAGAAAGCGCGTGTAATTGTGGCAGTGTGTCGTACATTTGAGTTTTCGTGTTGTTTCGAAAAGTTGCGATTTTTCATATTCTCATCGGAATCGAGTCTCTCAGTCAATTGCGCGACTTCGCGAATTAGTTGTTGTGTTTAATTTGAACTTTGCACGTCCGTTCTTTATTTATCTGAAATAAATCAATACTTATAATAACCTAATAATTGTGTCTTTTTCTCGATCTTCGCTCGGTTCTAAACACTTATCATTTAGAGATTTCTGGAATCCCTAATTAAGAATCTGAATCTGAGGAATATCATAATACAAAATAGGGGACCCAATATAGCGGACATAATTAGAAGAAACTATTCACGTCCAACTTGTCTAAAGGATATCGCGGTCGCTGTTTTTGCATATTAAATTAGAATCGCAAAATTCAAATTGAAATTGCGGTATGAAAGACATATTTTTACAAATATTTTTTTTTTGGTTATTTTCGATAAACGTTAGTATTTAGAGGTTTACTGGATTTCTGATTCCACCTACCCAATTAGCACATGTGTATCCACTGGACATCCAATGTACCTCCGGTATTAGTACGGTGGAGGTCCATTTGACGTCCACGTTACATCCAAATGTCAGTGGTATAATGTGAATACCGTTAAAAAAGTCGTATAATAGACCAAGTCTTGAAGTCCAGTATACATGCAATGGGAGTAGTGTCCGGTTCAAAAATATGTACACAAAATGTATAATCGACGTAAATTAGATGTAAATGTTACGTAAAAAATAAAAAAATTGGACAAATAATTTCAGCTCAATATATCTCAATATTACTATTACATATTGTTACTCTCGCAAGTAAATCGCACAACCTAGAATAAGAAAAACGACTGAAGGATTTCCATTTGAAAAAATAAACTTAACCTTAGAATAACCTTCAAGGTCATGTACAAAGTCAAATTCAATGGTACCATCAAATAGTCAAGGAAAAATTCTTAAACTTTTATATTTAAGATTTTCCCCGAAAATGCACTCCCGAGTTAATTCGCAGTTCCGGGAGTTTTAAGTTTGACCTTCAAATGACCTTGCCGGAAAAATCGACCATCTCATATTCGGACGTAAAAGTTTGTGCTCTTTCCGAATCTATGAAAAAAATAGGGGTTTCCATTTGAAAAAACAAACTTGACCTTGGAATAACCTTCAAGGTCAAATTCAATGGTACTGTTAAATAGCTATGGAAAAATTCTTAAACTTTTATTTGAAACATTTTCCCCGAAAATGCACTTCCGCAGAGATATTTAGGCGTTTCCATACTTTTGGATCACCCTGTATGTACTATACAATACGCACTGAGATAAAAAAACTATTGATTTTCCAAATATTTAGTATTGTTAGAAATAATGTGATCAATGAATAGTATTAGTGAACATGAAATTGCTCTCAATTTTCAAATACTTGATTAAACTTGCTAATTTGTTACTTTTTTTTTTTTTTTTTTTTTTACATTTATGGTTTTTTACAATCTGTCGTAGACAATAAGTAATTTTCTATAATCAAGAACTATCATGTAAGAAAAATGTCCACTGAGATTTTCCTTCTATTAATTAACTTTAACAGTCTAAGTTACTTAGAATTCACAATTAATAAAATCTATTATGTAGATCCGAGGGCTTGAATCTCTTCAACCGTCGCACTTCGTTTTCGGTATTTTTAAACACTTGTGAAGCATACTTATTTGGGTGCACATGTATCCGTTCCCGATATTTTATACTGAATCTGTTTATTTCTTCCTTAACTGTAGCAATCTGTAAGTCTCGATGTAGTTGCTGGTTGGTTACATACCAAGGAGCGCTGACTATCCCTCGTAGTACCTTTGACTGGAACCGTTGTAGGATCTCGATATTTGAGTTTGACGCTGATCCCCACAGCTGTATTCCGTAGGTCCATATCGGTTTGAGTATGGCTTTATATAGCAGTACTTTGTTTTCTGTTGATAGCTGTGACCTTCTTCCCATAAGCCAATACATTTTACTATATTTAAGACCTAGCTGCTTACGTTTGGTAAATATATGTTTCTGAAATGTCAGTCTTCGATCGAGGTGCAATCCAAGATATTTTACAGTTTCTTCTTGTGGGAGCTCCATATTATTAAGGGTTACAGGTGGACATGTATCTCTTTTCATTGTAAAAGTTACATGGGTCGATTTGCCTTCATTTGCTTTTATTCTCCATTTTTTGATTTTATTTAGAATAGTTTGAAGTCCCTGTGAGGCTACAACTGGATCAGTATGTGATGATAGGATAGCCGTATCATCTGCAAAAGTTGCCACTGTGATGGTTTTTGTTGTTGGCAGATCGGCTGTGTACAACAGATATAGTGAAGGCCCAAGTACGCTCCCTTGTGGGACTCCAGCATTTATTGGAAGAAGGACAGTTTGTTCGTCATGTTGTTTAGTTACGAAATATCTATTTTTGAGATATGATTTTAAAACTTGGTAGAAATGATGAGGCAAATTTTGCTTTATTTTATACAATAGTCCCTCGTGCCATACTCTGTCAAACGCTTGTGATACGTCGAGGAATGCCGCAGAGCAATATCTTTTAGCTTCCAAGTCACTGTTTATCTTGTTAACTATTCTGTGGACTTGTTCCACTGTAGAATGTTCAGAGCGGAACCCAAATTGATGTCCAGGAATGAGTTTGTTCAAAATCGGTTGTAATCTTTTCAGGAGAAGTTTCTCAAATAATTTGGAAAGAATCGGCAGTAAGCTTATTGGACGGTATGATTGGACTTCTTCCGGTTTTTTCCCGGGTTTTAATATCATTATAATTTGTGCCACTTTCCACTGATCTGGGAAGTACTCAAGTCTAAGGACCGCATTGAATAAGATGGTTATATATCTAAGCGCTTTTACAGGTAATTCTTTCAGGATTTTTCCAGTGATAAGGTCAAATCCTGGGGCTTTTCTTGGATTGATTTCTGTGTTAATTACTTTCTTGATTTCTTTTAATGTGAAATTTTTTATGGGCAGGCCAATTTGACAGGGTGCACTCAAGAAGCTGTTTATTTCATCATCGTCTTCTTCTTCTTTTTCTTCATCATGCGATATGTCCGAAGGAAAGGATGTGAATGTGTTAGTAAGATGATTCCCAAACAAAGTTGCTTTTTCTTTGTCACTTCGCGCCCAGTTTCCATCTTCTTTACGAATGGGGGGGATATTTTGTTGCGGTTGTTTAAGTTTTTTTGTGGCTTTCCAAAGTGAGTAATCCGTATCCTTTGTATTATTTAATGTTTTGAGGTAGTTTTGCACAGATACATTCCTTATTTCGCTAAGAAGGTTTTTAAGTTCTCTAGTGGCTCGGTTTATTTTTTTTTTATCTTCTGGTGCTCTAGATTTATGCCATTTCTTGCGTAGTTTCCGTTTTTCTATGATTTTTTCTTTTACAATATGCGGGCAATTTAGAGACGTTGTTTTGTCCTTATCTTTCGGTGTAGATTGCCACCCTGCCTGCTGGATGGCTTGGCTCAGGGAGTATACTGCATGTTCAAGATCGTCTTCACTTTTCAGTGGTATGTTGCATGTAATGGCTTCGTTAAGGAAACTTCTGAATCTATTCCAATCTGTTTTACTGTTATATAATGTTGGTATTGTTGATTTGACAGTTATTACAGATGTTAAGGTAACTATAACTGGTGAATGGTCTGATGAAAGATCCAAGCAAGAATCTGCTTTTAAGAAATTTGTATCAACACCCTTTGTAACACAGAAATCTATTAGGTCAGGTATTTTACTTCGATCTGTAGGCCAATATGTTGGTTGGTCAGTTGAGAGGTTTGTTACTAGTAACATTTTTTCTTATAATTTATAGAAAGACGTTCGGCGTAATCGTTCAGAGAGAAAAGGATTTTTACACGAGAATCAAATTCCGAATGAAGTCTAAATAACTCCAGGCGTACCAGTTGTGGCCTCAAGAATAATAGTAATTCGACCTTTTTCTATCAAAAAATCAATGTTACAAAAGTTACAAAAAAAAAAAAGTTTATTTTAGAATGAAAATGCAGTTAATTTTAGAGCCTTGTAATGTATACCGAAAATAGGAAGTAGTTAATTTATCTGAGTAATTACACGTTAATTTAGGTAAAAAAACTTAGACATAACATTAGCAGTAATCTAGCGATTAGTGGCTATTCCCGGAAAGTCTATACTTAAAATTGAGAGTTTACTAGTAAATTGTAGTGAAAGTATATTACTACGCTTCCTCTATACTACCTATGTGTAGAATTTTGAACCGGGTTAGAAACGGATTCCATCCAGGTTACAGACGGATTCCAACCAGGTTACAGACGGATTCCAACCAGGTTACAGGCGGACTCCAACCTGGTCATCCTACACGAAGGTATCGCAGGTTACGAAGGTTCATGCAAAGGAAAAAGGCGCACAAATTTTACCCATACTAATTAAAAAAAAAAGCAATGTTCGATAAACGAGCGTAAGAATTCAACTTTACAGTAAAGTCGAACTTTACAGTAAAGTCGAACTTTACGCACTCGTATCGAAAACTACTATTAAAAAGCGACAAATTCCGACCTTTTAACTAGGTTATGGTCGGAACCCAACTAGATATCGTGACCAGAGTCTATGCAACCATAATCCGTTGCAATTCATTAAGACAGCGTTTGCATCAGTAAGGTTGCCCTGCTTACACTCGGGGTAAAAATTAGTTACCTGGCCTTATCCCGACCTAGTTAACTCGACCTGACTCCGGGAAACACTGATTAATTGCGGGTCAAATAGGGTTATTTCCGGATGGATACCTCCCAAAAAAGCAATGTTCGATACTGGAGCGTAAGAATTCAACTTTACCGTCCCTTTCTTATCGTGCGTTGAAATGCAGTTCGTAAAGTAGAACGTTACGCACTCGTATCGAAAAGTAGTATTAAAAAGCAACAATTTAAGAGGACAATCATACCGATCCCAAAACACACTTGTTCCGTACATAATTCTATCGGCTACGTCATGAAATTTTCTATACGTTTCACTACGTTATGGTCAGAACCCAACCAGATGTCCTGGCCAAAATCTGTGCAACCAGAATCCTCTGCAAATCATTAAGACAGCTTAAGGTTGCCCTACTTGTGCACGGGATAAAAACTAGTTACCTGGTCTTATCCTGACCTAGTTAACTCGACCAGACTCCAGGAAACTCCGATTCATGGTGGGTCAAATAGGGTTATTTCTATATGGATACCTGTCATACTTACTTTGACTTTACAGGCTGGAAAATGACTTGGTTGTGTTACAAAATATAACCTTCGGGCAAGAAATATCTTTAGGTAACTGATTTAATAGTTAATATTACTAATTGAAACTGATTAATTAGATGTTGTAACGATTTCCTTAATTCATATAATTACTTCTTAATTGCCTCAATCAATTGACAGTTTAAATATATCCAGAGCATTAAGCTTATGTCTGATACCAATCTGTAGATACATTATAGCAGCAAGTTAATGATTTGTTTGTGGTGATAATGAGGTATGTTTGACATTTATTTTAATGGCCCACCTAATTTAACACAATTACGTATTAATTACATCTTATTTACAAACATTACGTATTAGTGTGTTCCACTTATTTTGTCATTAATAACTAGTTTCGAGCTAGTTACATCAACTATACCTAAACTCGAACTAATTATTTCGTTGTCTGATTTTTCAAATTATGTAACTCCATGGCAATTAGTTAACTATATTTTAGGTACATTTATTCGGTTAAAACAAGATTACGTTCATTGTAAATTTAGTAAACCAATATCTACCATTTAGTTCGATAATTGAAAATAAATTATTTATTATAAATACTTCAGGGATCTATGTAGAGTAGAATCTTGGTATATTTATCACTCGGTTCCACGCCTCCCCCCCCCCCCCTCACGCTATTTATTTTTACCAAAATAAAGAGAGCTTCGCTTCTCTCACACCGTTATGTTAGTGACGTCACAGCGGGCCCTTCCTGAGGTCCCAGTCCACAAGGTGGGGGTAAAAGATAGTGGCGACAGGTAAATATAACGAGACGGAACCGGCGAAATATGTTGGGACGTAAATATAGCGAGACACAAATGAAATAGTACAATATTTTACTACTTGCGGTAAAGTAAACTACTAACAATTAGTAGAAAAATACTAATCATAAAATTATCGAAATACGAATTATTACAAAAATTACTTAAAATATACTATATTAAATCCGAATATTTAAAACTTAGAGTAACATGGTTGGTGTTTGAGACCCAGACAAAAGTGACAAAGTACTGTAGGTTCTCCATTTTTTATGAAATTAAAACTACTAATCAATTCCATAGTAACAAATGTAACAGTTGTTATTAGTATAGTTAATTCATATGCTCATACTAATTCCTTAATCACTTTCTGAAATGCTGTTAATTTAATAGTGAAGCAATAATCAAATATGGTGTTACTATTAATGAAATTGCTAAAATGCTACTAATTTCTTAAAATAGAGAATTATTTCTTTGGTACCAAAAGCTCGGAATATAAAACAAAATGTATCCATCCCCGTTCTGTAGTTGGTCTCTCCACTATTCCTTTAGCCATTCAGGTTACTCTGGCAAAACACAGATTAATATCATACGTTTAACGAGAAATAAGTTTTAAAAAGTCAATTTTCCAACGTAAGCGCAAAAAACAATGCCCTTTAGGTATGTCGACAAAAACCAAATCTATATTGATCAGCTTTTAACGAACTCAAGAAGATTTAGCACCGAACATCCTGAAAAAGTGAGCAACTGATATTTAGCCGGATCCCTCACACGTGATAAAAACTTGAAGTAATTCAGTAACCTCTCTTCCCGACGCAGCAATAAACGTCAAAATTCATAATGATCGCCGCTGGAAATGCGCCTACAAATCGAATTTTTTTCAAAACAAAGACGCATTTACGGGAAAAGCATCGGGTCGGGCTTTTTTTCTAACTTTCTCACCCTTTCCTGGAAGAGAACGAGGGAAATTCGTGAGTGACGCCCGTACCGGCTAACGACGTAGAACGTGTTCATCTCTCGCGAGGGTCGGAAAAAACGTTCCGCGTCTCTCTTGGCGGCCGAAGAGCAAAAGGGCGTGCTTATACGTGTATCATTAGGGGAAATTATAACAAAGTGGATTCCAGCTACGACGAACTCGCGAAGTTTTTCGGTGAGCTCGAAACGAGACGGGTCTCGCTTGAAATTTCGTACTGAGACAATAGCTGGCAGCAAGTGCGAAGGGCTGACTCAGTTCGCGCGGAAAATGAATTGCAATTTTAAACGTTCAGTGGACGTTGTCAGACGTACGGACCACGAAAAACACAGAAAAGATACGAGTAATATTTGTTTTGGAAAGAAATACCTTCATGTTTTTTAATGGAATTATTGACGTTTCGTTGAGCAATGAGTATAATTGTTTTGTAAAAATTTACATAAATTATTCCCGAGTCATTCTAACAAAGAACCGTCCTAAATTTTGCTTATTTTTAGGACCTCAAATTTATAGGAAATGAAAGTTTATAATATGTATCTCTTGGTAAAATTGCAGGTTGAGATATATGGCGCTTCAAAGGGAGGAATTTACTGCAAAAATTTTATTTTTTGAAAATGTGAAATTTTTTTTTTACTCCGAAAATATATATATTTTATGTCAAATTCAACAGGAATATTTTCTCTTTAGAATTGTCGAAATAATCTGAATACATTTTTTCCGAACATTTTCAAGAAAAAAAGGCAAAATTTGTTAACAATTTGATTTTTTCGATCCGGAGAAAACTTTTTTTTGTTTCAATTTTGAACAAAAAAAATCCATTCTACATTTTTCTGTAAATCCATCTTTGCGAAGATAAAAATGCCCCATTTTAAAAAATGCAATTTTTGCAGTAAAATCCCCTCTTTGAACCCCCATAGCTCAAGATACATGCTCAATTTGAAAATTTTACTTGTGTAACCGAATAGCAGAAACTTTTCTTCCCCTTAAATTTTTATACAAAATTTCAGGTTGAAAAAATAGTCGAACTTTTTCCACTTCTTATGGTAACTCTTTCTGTTGTGATGCTCATGTGAAATAAGATTTGACCAAATTTAAAGTAAACGGATAGTCATTGGTAAACATTACAGTTAGCCCCGAGTAGTTATTTTTTGGTAACCCATCCTAAAGTGGAAAAAGACATCTTTAATAGCACTTTAAGAAGTCTTAAACGTTGCAAGATGTTTTAAGTACTTATCAGCTCTTAACGTGATCTTTAAGAACACTTAAACGTCGATTTTAAGAGAACCAGACCTCTGAAATATGAGTTGTCAGAAAAGAGCTTTTATTTGAGAACTTTGGCATATAAAATGAATAATATAAATGAAAAGCCAATTTCCGAATAATTTATTCTATTTTTGTACCTTAATTATTAATTTGTATCATTTTTACCTCAGTTTCTTTTTAGTGTTTGTGCAGTTATATATTGGACAAAATTCACATGCATGTTACTTACGGTATATGTTTTACAGATGGCCACCTATGGCCGATTTGAAAAACTTAAAAAACACGGGGCGAAGCGGCGATATCGGGGTGAAATGGCGAATCCTCATTTTTAAAGGTCTCTGAGGCGACTACCATAAAATTAAGTGCAAGTCATAGTCTTTTAAGTTATTATTGTTTGTTTTAATAAAAATAAAATTTCCACTTTGGTGAAATGAACTTCTTCAGATATATCAAAGTTTCCAACAACAGTAAAAGAAGAAATTGCATCTTTGGATGTTTTAAATACTCGTGTTATATTAAGATCTCATATTTTTACTTCGTCTTTTGTTACTTAATGCATTCATCAAAAGGGATTTCTAAATTGAAAAATAATCACAGAATAGAGACATCCAGGAAAAAATTTCGCCGCTTCACCCGAAAGTATCATTTGGACTTCCAGGTACGATATGTCATTATAAACAAACAAAAAAGGAACAATTCATGTTTTATAAATAAGTCCAAAAACTATACTTTTAGAATAAATATATAAAAATATATATAAACTGCCAAAATGAAAATATTGACCAATCTGAGAACAAAGAACAGGAAAATGACTTGATAATGTTGTTTAAAAATTACATTTCTCGCTCCCAAATGTAGGTGAGAGAACAAAAAATGTGTAAAATGGTATCAACAAAGAAACCACGTACGATATTTTACAATCAGTATGATCATAATGGAAATATTTGAGATTCGTCACTTCGCCCCGATAGCCGCTTCGCCCTTTCCTTTCCTAAAAATCAAATGGTACATGTCATATACTCCTCAGCAGCAAGCGATATTCATGTAATCGTTTCCAAAAATTTCAATGATTTATAACCACCGAAATCAGTTCATCAGAATCTTTTTGATTTCCTAACAGCAGGCTTTACGAAGCACATTCTTAAAGAAGCCTTAAAAAATGCCGTTTCAAGGTTAGAATTTTTTTTTATAAAATTTGATGCGAAATTGAAATATCAGACAAGTTTTGAACAAAAAGTTAACCTGTGTAAAAGCGCAAAGGCGCCTAAGCTTAAGGAAGAAAAAGTCGATAGCCCTAAGCGCGCGTAATGCGGAAACTGAAAACCACAGTTCGCGCTGGGTAACCCAGTAATCATTCGGTGGTCTAATTACCATAAGAAGGGCTCTAATTTCACACAATGCCTTTTTTTCGGCTCCTTCGCTCGGACAGCTATGGCCGTCGGCGAAGAGGCCTCGCACGTGCTTGGCGACTGACTCCATAGACTTTCAGGATTTCTCAATAAACCTGGCTCCTAAGTGTAAGGATTTTCAGATATTGTTAAATGTCATTATTCACATCTTTTTTCGAAACCACGTATATAGGTAATACATGGAAAGTAGGCAGTATGATGAACAATGGTAACTACCAGCCAAATTTATATTTTGGCACATTAGATCTGTACATCCATTTCTAAAAGTTAAAATTGTAAAGTATTTTTTGACAAATAAACACTTTCTATGGTAACGTGCCATTTCCAATATTAATCCTTTCAGTCACAGCGGGACAACAGTCTCCTAACTACATGGTGTTAACTTCTCAACGTTTATAAGTGGTTCGTTAACGATATTGTCAAGGTTTCTTGTTCCTGTCCTTCCTAAAATACCAATAAATGTTATTGAAAAATAATATTTCATACTTATGTAAAATAATTAATGATCATTCGAAACTCTTTTCAAAAAAGCATGATTTTCAAAAGAAATGTATGCCAGGACGAACTAATAGCTACTATTATTTGACGTTTGGTATACAGGGGTTTTTGGGGTGCTCAGTACGAATCCAATATTAGATTTACAAAATTCAAAATGGTGAATCTATTATGGCCGACTAAAATTCTGAGAAACGGTAATTCGTCTTATATTGTATCCGACATTTTGAATTTTGTAAATCTGACTCGAAATCAGCGGCTCCAAAAACCCCTGCATACCAAACTTAAGAAAAAACCCATCACTGGAAAAATTTGTGACGGAAGGGGTTAATTAATAAAATAATAAACAGTTTCATGTCACAAAGAACAGTGATATTAAAAAGATTAAAATGCATGCATATATTTTTACAACAATTCCGGGATCAGTTTGAACCCTTAAACTTTCTTCTTTGCCGATTAAAAAAATACGTCGATTACACCGGACCACAACAAAAAAAAAAAACTTATGTCATGTGCAAGAAACGCAACTAGGTTTTTTTTATAGATTTTGGGCCACTGAATCCGAGTTCGGGCGCAAAATTGGTCCTATACGTCTGAGGTTTTGATTTAAAGTGCAAAAACACATTTACGACAGGAAAAAAAATTTGAGCTGTAAAATGGAACAATGCTAGGGGCTTCTTATAGATTTTGGGCCTCCGAATTCGGGCACAGAATTGTTCCTATACGTGCTGAAAGGCACACGTGAGCTGTGAAAGAGTTGACCACGGTCGATCTCCTCCATACCGCGAAAGAATTTCGTACTTGAATCTAAATTACTTGTGAGAATCCAGCCACTATTTTATTAAGAGTCAAAATTTCTCTCTACGAAAAGTGCCATTTCACTCCATGAAGAGTGATAGACAAAAAACTCACTCATAAAAGAGTGAAACATCAGTCTTAATAGAGTGAAAAATTCAGTCTTTATGAAAGAGTGGCTCAATTTTCACTCCAAGGAATTTAGAGAGTATATTTAAAGTTGCGTAATTTTTACAAAATTACAATACTTTTTGAATTATGTCATTCTTTTTCCTCCTTTACTTTTGTTCTCTATCAACAGATGAGATTCCCAATATAATACAATTTAAATTTGCCTATGTGCAACATTTATGTATCATTCTTTCTTTCTTTCTTTATATTTCTCTCGCTTTGTTGTTTAGAAAAATGTGTGCGATATAACGCCTGAAATGACAATTTTTATACCTCTTTTATACTTTTCTATACTTAATTGAGAGGTACGTATCCTACCGTTTTCGAGGTCGCTCTTCAAGATTCCGAGGTCAAAATTGAGTTTCAGCCATCCGAAATTCCAATATGGCGCCGAATATGAAAAAAATTTCAAAAAATTGGGAATTTTGTATTTTTATCAATTTTTTTTTCGAGCTATTAGAATATTGGAATTTTATTGAAACCTTGCATAATGGTGCATAAAATAGTTCAATTTTAAGAAAAAATTTTACTTTTATGCACTATATCATTCTAACGACCTCAAAATGGCGTCAACAATGAAAATTTCTTTGAGAAATTTATGGACGCTCTAACTCAAAAACTACGAACTTTAAAAAAAAAAAAGGCCTAGAATGAGAAGTTCTTAAAATTCATCAAGCGATATAGTGGAATTTTTTCAAAATTTTTTAATGACATTTTCAGACATTTTTTTTTCAACATATTATTCAAAATTGTAATTTATTTTCAAAAAATTCTGAAAAAAATTTAGTGTATTCTCCGATGAATTCTAAGAGTTATTTGTTCTTTGCAATTTTTTCGAAAAGTTGATAGTTTCCGAGGAAATGAATTTCAAATATTATAGTTTAGAATTTTTTCCCCCAAAAAAACTATCAACATTTGGAAAAAATTGCAAAAAACAAAAGACTCGTGGAATTTATAAGTGAATACACCAAAATTATAATTTTGAAAAGAATTTTGAAAAAAAATTTCTCAAAATGTCATCACAAAAATCTAAAAAAGTTCCACTATATTTCTCGATTAATTCTAAGAACTTTTCATTCTTAGACTTTTTTTATAACAGCACGTAGTTTTTGAGTTAGAACGTTCAGAAATTTTTCAAAGAAATTTTCATTGTTGACTCCATTTTGAGGTTGTTACAATGATGTGGGGTATAAAAGTAAAATTTTTTCTTAAAATTCAACTGTTTTATGCACCATTATGCACGGTTCCAATAGAATTCCAGTATTCTAATAGCTCGAAAAAAATTGGTAGGAATAAATAATTCCCAATTTTTTTGAATTTTTTTTAAAATTCGGCGCCACATTCTTTTAAAATATTCTTAAAAACTATAACAACTCGGAGAATTCATGTCAGTATTCAAACACTACATCGACTACTCCTAAATTCTTACGTTTTACAGCAATTTTCGAAACAGTTTTTTAGATATATTCGTATGAAAAGTATCTCCGTGCACTGAATCTAAAAGATGTCCAAAAAATCGGGTTTTCCACAATCTAACATTAAACATAAAAAAATGTAAATATACTGAACAAATTGCGGACCCTGGATTCAGAGCAGCAACCAAAAATCCATACGAATTACCTAGTCTTAATCCATTGTACAGTTGATTTTTTTTGCACAAGATTTGTCAAGATTTCTCGGAAAAAAAAACATTTTATCGCAGTATAAACCTAAGATTTAAAAAACTTCAAACATATAAGACCAATTCTGTCCCCAAATTCAGATTCAGCGGCCCAAAATCTATAACAAGGACCTAGTTTTGTTTAATTTTACAGCTTAAAATTTTTTTTTGCAGTAAATATGTAAATTTTCCTGAAAAAAGCAATTTTTCGCAATTTAAACCTAAAATATAAAAACAAAACTCAGTTGTATAGGACAAATTCTGCGCTCGAATTCGGATTCAGCGGCCCAAAATCAATAAGATGCAACTGGATGCGTTTCTTGCACATGACATCATTTTTTTTTGTAGACCGGTGTTATTTTTCGGAGTTATTAACGCAAAACCTTATTTTTATGTCGTGATTTTTACTTAAACCTTTTTTGTGAGCGGACAGTTTTCTACATGATTAACCGTTTTTCTGGGCAGCAAAACTGTGAGATGAGAATCAACGTATTTAATATACAGGTTTTTTATTAGGTGTTGATAAACAAGGCCACGACCTGTGAATTTGGTAATCTAAAAATAAACAATTTTCACACTGCCAAAATCAACTATTTTCGATCATTTTCGCAGGAATTATAACATTGCGAAGTTCAAGAGAGAAGAACAATAATTATCGCATCACGGCTAAACGAGAGCCATTACAGCGAGATTGATAAAAATTTCAAAAAATTATTAAATAAATATCTTAAAACTCAATAAACTTTATTGATTTTTATAATATTTTAATATTAAACTGGAGGATTTCAATATTGAAAGGAGTTTTACATTCCATTGAGTAATATTTATAAATACTTTCCGGATCTTAACTTACAGTACAACGAACTTTCGTTACAAAAGATGCACTAAGAACGTCCTTTTTTATTTGATATCTGAAAGGTCCATTATACGAAACAAAGAGCGCAAACAATTAATATGTGAACAATATTATTATTGCATGATGGATGGCATGTCATACGAAGAGTTTTTGTCCACTTCAATTTCTCGCTCCTTTCCACCTCTTTCGGCTTTCAAGAACAAGCGAGATTGCCGACTCGAGTTTGACCACGTAGTGGAGGCTCAGCATCCTTTGTCCGCGGCATTCGCGAACGGGAAGGCAGGGAGTAGCTGGACCACTGACTAAAACTAAAACTAGTCTAACTGCATCGTGACGTCATCCGCGAAGAAGAGGCGAATTGCGTCGTCCTTGAACAGAGCGGCTTTCCTTTTGTTTGGGGGCCTACTTCGGTACAATTAAAGTCCCTCTCCTTCTATCTAAGTCTCTCTGTCTCTCTCTGTCTGTGTCTGACTGTCTGTGTCTCTCTTTCGTCACGTCTATCTTATTTTCCTAAGTTCTCCTATCATCTCTTCCGAAGTCATTATCATATATACTAACATAACTCTCTCCCTCCCCATCTCTCGCTCGCTCAATTTCCTGCAAGTTTTAATTCTTCTTAAACTAATACTCAGTCAATACATGTGTACTGTTTTGCGCTTTTAGTAATCTAATTGTGTACACAAGGACCAGAATCGTTAATCCAACTATTTCATGAAAGTATAACGAAAAAATGATTGTGACAGGAAATTTCTTGTCTGGATCTGAGAACACAAATCAGTTGGTTGATGACAATTAATTATTGTAAAGAGTTGGGAATGTCGTTGTATTTCATGATAAACCACAAATAAATATTACGTAATCAGCATCTCCGAAAACCTCCCAGTAACATTTTAATTTCCCTGAATTATTGGAATTGCTGACTTAGGGATAGTTTTTCATCCCTTTCCCTCGGTTTGCGACTTTCCAATTGTCATTTTGGGCTTCAGAAGCGTTCAAACTTTTGGCTCTTGTTCAGCACAGATTGCATAGTATTCGCATCTAAAAGGGCATATTTCAAGGATTTTTCAACTATACCTTCTTCACGAACAGAGATTAATAATGTTCACTTCGGACAATAATTTAATGCGCATTCGTGTATAAATAACACTTTTCAATAAATGTATGAAACGTTTTTTCTATAAATATAAAGGTTGGTGCGCGAGCCTAAAGCTATCGCAATCATATAGTCACGTAACAAATATTTTTGAACATTTACCAAAAAATATAAACACGATATAGTGGTGTAGCGTAAAGCTGTTCATTAAATAATCTGTAACAAAATACTTCGTTTCCTAAATACGTCCATAAAATACATAATTCTGGCTCCCGTTTTAGCATCTTAGCTAAAATTTTAGGAAATAGGATATACGTAAAGTATTTTACATCTTTATGGAGACTTATGAAGAAAAATAAAGTTCGTCTCTTAGCAGTAAAGTTTAGGGCCTCATTTCGTAATCTGGTCAGTAAAATTCTACTTTACGATGATGAATCCTAAACTACTATTTCTTGATCCTTGTTTATACAGGGCGATTTGTATAGACATAATTTAAGAAAAACGGAATTTTTCGGTTATTTCTAGACGTTGCAATTTGATGATCTCACAACCGTTATGCATCCGATTCTACTTTATACACATGATACCGAAACATCTAACTTCATCCAATGACGATTGATCAAAGCTTACTTCGAAACGGAGCATGTATTTTAAATGAAGCAATCTTTCGCAAAATTTCAGTCAATATATAATAAATATTAAAAATGATTCGATGACATTGAAATCCAGTAATCAAAAAGTTGCAGTACAGATATAAATTTCTGAAAATTGAATATTTTATGGCAGGGATGTGAAGTGCTGAGTAGAATCTACCCTAAAAAATGTAATTACCGTTGTCAGATTTACCGGGATGTAGTTAATTAGAAGAATTTAACATTTTCATTTAAGTAAATAGTCAATGGCTAATTTTACTAAAATAGCTTATTTCCGACAGTAGTTTTAAATTTAATCCAAATTTCATTGCACTAACTTTATTTTTAGTTACTACTTTGCATGAATTTCAGGACAGGGCCCTATTAAATTACACGGGGTATTTGAAAATAAGTTAAATTTATAGAATTTTTTTAAGCTAAAAAGTAAAGAAAAACATCCCGAATAAGTAAAATGTGATAGTTCGACTATGCCCAATTTCTTATCTGATTCTTTTCAGATTTGAAATAAGAATGGTTTTCCCTCTTCCTTTTACTAGTCCTGCTGTCATTCGCTTTTAGTTTTTTCTTTGCCTCTATCTCTCTCTTACATTATTCCTTTATGTTTTCTATCTTTCTCGTAAGATCTCTTTTATTCTCTATCCCTTAACTTGTGTCTTTCTCCATTCTGTTTGTTCTAATCACTAGCTCTTTATCTTTCACGAAGCTATCGTATCACTGTCTTTTGTTGATTATCTACACTTTATTTCGTTTATCGCTTTTAAAATTTTCTTCTATATTTACATGCTTATTTCTGTACCAACTATTTTAAAACGTCGTAATTATCTTTCGCCGTGAGTCTCGACGTTCGAAATGATCGTTTAAGGAATTTTATAGAGAAAAGTACTGAAATTTAACCTCGTTTTTCGAGGGCTTTCGCGTCGTTAAATATAAATACCTTTACGATAAATAAACTTGATGGCATAACGTTTACGTTTCGAGTTTCATATTGGTACTTCGGCCGGCTCCACAGTCGATTATGTCCCAATTTGTCGTAATACGTCAATGCACATTGAATACGGACCATATTACCTTCATTACGTAATTTGCATTTTTATTAGATACATTTACTGCAAAGTGTTTTTCCTGGGCAATTTTCTCATTGTTTCATCTCTGTCTAATATACATCGAACATCTCGAGATGTTCACCTCTCTTCTTTGCCTCTAAACTTCTCCTATCGCGACTTTTTAATCGAAATCTCGTCTTCGCATAATGGACGAGGCGCTATACGTCTTCCGTGCTCGTTATACACAAAACGTTCGTGACTCCGTTCCCAATAATTACAAGTCGAGATTGGAGGGAGAAAGAAGATAATAAAGTAGATGAAAGAAATTTTGTTTTATAGCCGAACTCAGGCGAGAAACTACCATCAGATCTCTCAATATTTCGTATTTTGATGTTTTATTGCGTTTTATCGGTCTATTTTTGCCCCCCTGCTCAATTTCCATATTTAGAGATATTCCGAAAACAGCTGTGGTTAATAAACTGCGATTAAGCCTAGAAAAACCGAATGAATATTCGAGGTGCATAATGAATTCTTTTAAAGTGAACGTCTTTCGCCAAGAAACTGTGTTTACTCAATTTGTGTTAGTCCGCAGCCTTTTTTTGCGTATTTTCCAAAATATGTGCTCATATTTTATTCCTGGACTTTTGTCGCGTTTTCGTACTTTTTTCCCAAGATTGCCAAGCTTGCAATTGTTTGTCGAATCCAGTTGTTGCTCTTAAAATTGCATATTTATTCTTGAAGTTTATTTAAGTCTTTTTTGCTGTTTGACCGAGAACGACTTTTGTTCCTTTTTTCGTTCTTATTATACCTTTCCCTGTTCATTTTATTTCCTTTTAATCGCTGCATTCGGTTTTGTTCTATTTCTCTTCACTCTCTAATTCGACTTTGTTTCTTTTTATCAGTCTGCGAATTCTCTTATCTCGCTTTATTACATATTCATTTACTTTGCGCCTTTACTACTTTTTATGTTTTTTCTTTCAATTCCCACTTCGCGATGTTTCGCTGCTCGTTTTGTCGTTGGTTTTGTGTGCGGTTCTTTTTCGTGCCGCAGTTATTCTTTTTTCATTATTAATCCGGGGTTTTAGTGCAGTTTTTTATTTCAGAATGATTAGAGGGTAACCAATTTGAATGGTGAACTACAAATTTTTTGAATGAAATTTCGAAAAATTTAATTTCCTCTTATTGTACAGAAAGAATCGATAATTTTGTCCACGATTATGATTATTTAGGTGCTCGCCATAAAGGAATATATATTTTTCACAGTTTATTCATGACGTCATCTAAAAAATGTATATTCTTAAGATACCAACTCTTTCATTCATGTTAGTAGTCAAATTTAATTTGTTCATTCTTCATCTAACTTAACGCTAATATGAATCTTGTATTAAAAAATTAATTTAATTTTATGTATAGAATTTTCAATTAATATTAAAAGTTATGATTATTCATTTTATAGTTAGTTTTCCTAAGCCATACTCTGACAGACATTTATCAAAACAATTTAAGCTAATAGTTACCAAGGAAATAATCAACAGAACAAACGCGTTTATAAACAAACCACATTAACTGTGGTTTGGCCAATTATGTTAAATTATCTCAAATATTAGTTAATAAAATATGTAAACAGAGTAGTAAGTTTTAACAATCTTTGGTATATGAGAAATGGAATAGAATTACTGTTAAAAAAAGAATAATTCTTCTGTGACGTAGCAATAATTATGCCACGATCGACAAGCATAAGAAAATATGTATCACTTAAGTTATATACATGAAAATATATAATATAGATTAAAATTGTAAATAAAAATATGCAATTACATATAACCACCTAAATATGCAATATATTCATCACCTGATGAATTTTTTAATAAAACGCAAATAACCAAAAAATTTCCTATCTATAGATGCATTTTAAGGACACCGTTTTGTAATTTAAATCGTAGGTAATATTAGCCAATTTTTGGTAAAACTCACCATACCATACTTCACCATAAAAATTGCAGTTTTCCGAAAAAAGTTCACGCTTTTGCCACGTTTTTTTCGTTTAAGAAGCCGTATTTTAAAAACAAAAAATGATATCGAAAAACAGACTTCATATTCGAAAACATACCCAAAAACTAGAGGAAACCTACATTTTGTAATAATATCTTGAAGATATCCCTAAACTTATGGAGGCTGAAAACCGGCGACATATTTTGTCGTTTTGGGACGAAACGTGTTAAACAATTGACGTTTTCTAAGGCATCCTTGCATTTTCGTAGATATTATCACTGGAGATTATATGTGCAATGGACCTCTTGTATTGATCATTCAGAAGTTAGTACGTAATCACAAGTGAAAGTCACTGGTCATGTTTCTGTTAATCTCTGGTTCATTATTCGCCATTGTAATCATGGACATAATTCGAAAATTATGTGTCTGCCCAACGAAATCTCGTGTTGGTTATCATAAGTATTGGTAATTGCGATAAAATTGTAGATAATCATTATTACATTTATAACAGTCTCAAATTAAATTAATGTAATTTAACCAGTGATTTTTAGAATGGATAGTTACTATGAATATTTCACAGAGTCGTCATATTTAATACCTTCACGTTTGGAAAGTCTATATTATTCGCTCTTTCAATAGAGTGTATTTTCATTCTACATCTCATTTTCATGGATTCCATAATCGATTAATAAATTATATTTGAGCTTTCCTGGATCCTGTCATTACGGACCAAGCAGTATGTTAGTAGTACTTCAGGAAAGTTTATTCTACATGTCTCAATTACGATGAAGTTGCAAGTAGCTCGCAACAAACCAAAAATCAAGGTAATATATCTAAAAATACAACGAAAATGATTTTTTTAACACTCCGGGAGTAGAACTTGATTTTGCGCCCTGCAGTGAAATCTTCGGACGCAAACTACGGAGCCCCACGCCCTCGCTTCGGTCGCACTCATCGATCGGTAATTGCGCCCTTATTATATAATATTTACTATTAATACTTTAATGCGATTACTGCGAAAACTGGGTTTCATTCATAGGAAAAACCCATTAGTAGATTCAATTAACAACCACTTTATTCGAAAAAATTAAATAATCTTTATTTAATAGAATTAAGTTTTCTTAACTTGGAACCTGTTACATAAGTTACTTAATCAACACTTTTGTAGTTAATTATGAATAATGAAAATGTTTTTCCAAATGAAATTTTATAATATCTGTACTGATTTTCTGCAAATGTTCGTTCGTTGTTTGTTCGTGAGTTATTTTTTAAAGGTGTTATTTAAAGTTTGAAATAACGAAGCAATCATTGGAGTGACTGTGACATTTGTTTATCTAAAATGACGTTTATATAATTTCTTTAACAACTTTTCAGTTGTTTTGAAAGTGATGTTTCATATCAGCAAAATTCGTAAACTCATCCACATTCGAGTTAGTATACAAATTTTGCTCCTTCGCTACCTTATCCATATCTTGACAATTTAATAAAGTGCACTTTCACCAGCAGATATAAATTACTTAAATATTATACATATACAAAAATCGAATAATTCATAAACAAATTTGAGCCTCTTCTTTTCAAAACGTGCGGATTAACGGAAATAAGTCAGTCCTGACAATAAAACGATGGAGAGCAAATCCAGCACAGGTATCCAGTACTGTTTGCGACAATAAATTTGTGACGTCAACACTGACGTTAAAGTACCGTTCCAGTATAGGTAGCCAGTACTGTATTCGCTGTTACACGAGTACTGACTAACGGAGTAAAATTAGTACCGACACAGGTAGATCTCCAGGAATAACATCAATAAAAAGTAATGTCCGATCGCTAAAGTATGTCAGCACTAACCCAGTACAAGTATCCAGTACAGTATTCGTTATGAAATCAGTACAGACTGATGGACCACATCAATACTGACTTAATACTGACTGACAGTACTGCCACCGGTAAAAAATAACGTATAATTGCCAGGATAGATCAGTACACTGACGAAATATTGATTACGAGTAATATTTTCAGTGTTGAATTATTACTGATTACCGAAAAAGTCATTATGGATAGAGGAGTGATTTTAACTACTATAATGTTGTATTAATGTACTGAGAAAAATGGCAATCTTGGCACCCATTTAGTACTGACATCAGTTAATGATTTTTGGAGTGGGGACAGTAGTAACAAACACATCATTTAAGAAAAATACTGTTTTAGTCAGTACAGTACTAAGTCAGTACCATGCCGATGTTTTTTTCATACAAATTTCTACATGAGGAGTATTCAAATAAATCATATTTCGATCGGTATAAATTCCAATACAATCGAAAGGGTAAAAAATCGGCGTTCAGTGGACATATAAATACATTAAAATGTCCTGGTGCTATTTTGATTACGCCACTCGTTTATGAATAAAGCATACCCTAAACGGACCAAAAATAAAATTCAGGAGCCACAAGAAGTACAAAAAAGCATAAAGAGAAAACAAAATAAGTTCCAAGATTAAATGATGTATAACTAGTACGCTTCAAATGTCTATATTGTCACCATAAATATCACCGCAGAAACAGGTTGAAAATACCGATTTCATGATAGATTAGACGATGGTGCTCACATGGTTTGAAGGCAGTCTAGGGAATAAAAAAGGCAGACGCAGGTCAAAGCCGAATGATTTACTTGTTCTAACATGTGCTTCGTACTATCAATCTTACAATAATCTATTGATTATTTGATACAAAAACATTTTATATATTTCAATAATATCATATTTTGAATTTACTTAAATTATTTGTTTACAACCCAAAAAAGGGTATATTTTATGCCATATTACATTCGGTTGCTTTTGATTTATACTAGCTAATTGGCATGATTTGAGGTTATGTCCAAACAACTTTCCTTATTTTTTTCTATCGTAATTCTTTCTTTTTTTCGAGACTATATTTCTTCTACCACCCCCAATATCTTTGCAATTCACTGTTGATTTCGTTTTTACTTACTCCGTTCTCTTTCATTTTCACATTTTTTTTACGCCCTCCGATGTTTTGCAACCCTTTTTGTGTTTCTTGTCCTCTGCCATTTCGTTTCAAATTACACTTCGATTTCTCATTACATATCACGTCTCACAATGCAGTCGCTCTTGTCCATCTCTCTTAATTCGTCACTTTTTGCCTCCCACTTTTTCCTCTTGGGCTCTTCCGTCCCTCTTATTTCGTCGCTTGTTTTCTCTCATCTCTTTCTCGTTTCTTTCTGCCTTAACGTTGAGAGGAGGAAATAATTCAAACCGCGAAAACCTATAATTTTCGGTGCTTCAGTCGCGATGCCGCTCTCTATCTTTTGCCCCCTGCCCCCCGTAGCATACCCCGGCCCCCTAAATAGCGATGAGACGATGCTATCTTTGGAAACGAAGAAGTATCAACGGTGCCCTATCAACTATCGGCGATTGTATATTATATATACGGAATTCCGAAATGGCCCGCTTTAAAGGCCCTTACGTGCGCGACTCGTGCGTGCGAAACAACGGTCGGTCACCGTTATTGGAAACCACCAGTATCCGCATGAATTTCTAAAAGACTTTTTCGTCCGGCGGTCCTCTTTTAACCAATTTTTTTTACTTGTAGACGTGCTTATAAAATTCGCTTCGTTGAAAACGCGACTGAAAAAGTGATGAATTTAACAATAGCGTCGATTTCGCGAGGAGATTGCATTGTATCGACTGGGAGTTCAGAACAGAGATTATTCTCTAACTTTCATTGCAGAGAAATGTATGTTTCAAATGACGGGATTTGTTATATAACTTCCCGAAGAGAAGTTTTGATATGGCCTTGGTTAGTCTCTGATCATGATACTTGAATGTACATCCGGGTCTGATCAGTAACACTGTCCGACACTGCTTTCGCCTTTGACAAGCGAAGTATCATTTCTGAAGTACTTTTTCATGCTGAAAACGATGGCGCCAGCAGAATTTTGCTATCACCTCACATTTAGGAAAAAAACATGGTTAAATTTAATCTCATTCTTTAACCACATTTAACCTCACTTTTCTCCAAAATGTGATGTGATACCAAAATTCTGCTAGCGCCATCGTTTTCAACAGGAGAAAATAAATCGGAGATCATACTTCGCCTATAAAAGAAAAATCCCTCTTTTTACAAAGTAAACCGAAATTCGGCCAAAAACGCTGTTTTTTTACACATTTAACCACGATTTTCTCCAAAGTTTGACGTGATAGCAAAATTACGGCGGAAATGATACTCCGCTTGATAAAGGCAAACAAAAAGTACAATTTTGTCGGTCACTGTAATGTACGTGCTGATTAATATATGATCATACTACTTTGTATGTTTGTAAGTGTTAATTGTTGCCGACAATAGGCTTGTCTTATTGAATCGTGATCAGAGACTGATCAGATTGTATTCAGGCGCATTTGGGAAGTCGTGCATTAACACTGCCTGATCAGGTCCTAACCAATATGCAGCCTAAGATATTACCTGCCCAAATCAAAATGATAAAGACCCATTCGATATATGAAATTAACAACTATTCTTAAAATGATAATTGCCTATTTATTATGTGAAAATTCAGCAATAATCGTGAATTTCCCCTCTTTTTAACGTAGATTATATTCCTTCGTGAGAGGAGGTTAATTTTCATTCTATTCAAACAATAGTCGCTAAAATCAATAATTCCTAAGAAGCTTACCAGTATCATGTAGGTAATTAGCATTCTCAACAGTTTGGTGTACTTTCTAAGAAGTAGTTTCGTCCACTTATCAATTAAAAAAACATGATTTGTAACTTATTGCGATGTTTAAACTATTTTCATCCTGAAACTTAATTACTTTACAATTAATGCAGAACCTAGACATTTATTATTAGAATTTGGTGCAATATTGTGTTTTTTTATTCAATTTCAATCAAATTTTTCATATAAAAAATGTTCATATCCCGTTATTTTCGAGATCGCTCTGAAAGATTCCATGGTTAAAATTATGATTTAGCCCTCACGAATTTCAATATTGCGCCACATTTGATAAAAAGTGCTAAGAAAATAAAAAAGGGAAATATTCATAATTATCAATTTTGTTCGAGCTATAAAAATATTAGGATTCTATTGGCACTCACACGTGGGTAAAATATTTTAATTTCAGGACAAAAATTACTTTTACATCCGACACCATTGTTGACAACCTGAAAACGGGGGACACAATGAAAATCCCTTTGAAAATTGTCTTGATTATATAACTTAAAGACACTATGAGCCTTTTGAGAGTAATTATAAAAATGAAAAGTTATAAGATAGACTTAGATAAGTTAGATTCTTCCAATTTTGTTTAAGATATTTTAAGTATTTTTATCGAATGTTTCTTCAAAACTTTAAATTAATTGCTATTAGCTGAGAAATTCGAGTTTATTCCCTGGATTTCAAACTAAAAAATGGTGGGAACTATGTTATTCATGTAATGTTCGTGGCTGTAAAACGACATTGTTCGCACCAAAATCTGGGCGTAAAATCGGAGTTTTCGCCCGCTCGGGCGAAAAAAGGTTTATGTATTTTCATAATATTGATTATTTTCACAATGCGTGGATTATTGAAGTAATTTGCAAATTCAACCAAGAAATCATTGCATCAAGTATTTTTGAGTATTTTGGTAGGCAAAGTCGTTAAATATTTACATTAAGCCTTTGCGGCATAGTGACACTACGGTTGCGATTTTCCAACGTACGTTCTCCCTTTTAACGCCAAAACTTTTGCAGCATATAGTCCATGATATTCTTTATTATAATAAAGAAATACATAATATTTATTGCTATCTTGATAAGCACACTTTTTTTAAAAATAAATAAAGTATAAAAAATTTCTTGCAATAAATGTTTTTTCGAAAAAATTACAGTAGAATCCCAATATTATTGCGTCTCGCTATATTTACGTCCCAGCATATTTGCCCCCTTTCGTCTCGTTATATTTACCTGTCGCCGCTCTCTCTCCCCCCTCCTTCCTTAAGGACTGGGGCGTCAGGAAGGTGACGTCACGAGTATAACGCGACCGCGAGAAAAGGTAGAAGCGACACTCTCCTTCTTTTGGTAAATATAACGAGACGGGAGGAGAAGACGAGGAACCGAGTGGGTAAATACACCGGGGCTGTAATGTACATGATAAAATAATAATTTGTAAAACATTCTGTATGGAGTTCTGAAGCTGATTATGAATCAGGGGTCAATTTTTAAAAACTAAAAATAGGGGATCCAACATAACGGACAAAAATAATTGTATGGTTTAGAATTTCATGAAATTTCGGGTATATCTTGGGATTTCATAGCTAATTACGAAATCAGCGCCAATTTTTTAAAAGTGAAAATTTCAAATGCAACATCGCAATATATTTGATCCGCCATTTTCAATTTTGAGTATCTAGGATCAGATTCGTCATGATTAATTCCGGAAATCTCCGAGTTATTTCGATCCAGTAACTTTCACATATTCGTTCTAAAATTTAGGATTTGCCAATTTTCAAAATCTGAGATAAAATTCATAATCAGTGAACCAGAAAACCTTCGAGTAACAAATTCCAACTGCTTTCGGGGCAAAAAAAAGCTTGCATTAAACGATTAATACATAATATCTCCCTATTATTTACACGAGAAGATTTGACTAATCGCAAAAAATAAATAGATATACTTATCATCAGACACAAATAGATGCTATATCAAGAAACTTTGGATATATTTGCGTCTCTATAAATATATCGTTCTTTAGCGTTTTGATTTATCGTACATGATTCATCTGATGATATATTTATGAAAATTTCTGTAATCAAAATTATTTCTTTTAAATTAAATCCCCTAGTTATGAAATAATCGCATACAACGATTAGAGGATGTAGTTATAAAATTTTACAAATATTTCTCATTGAAAACAAATGTACGTAATACACCGAAAATGAATAAAAAGTAATATTTTTGCAATTCAATCTTGCTTATGTACTCAATTTCTTTATATTCGTTATACAATTATATATAGGATAATAAAGACTTTAACTGCACCAATTTCTTTCAACTTTAACGATACCAACTTCCACGTTTAAGCCATTAACTGAATTATTGATCAATTTCATTGCTATACTTAAAGCAACTGAAGATTTAGTCATATAGAACTAAGCAGCGTAGGTGAAAAGGTGCCAAATTTAATAAGATATTATGGTATCTATCAGAAGAATGGAAAAAATAAAAATGCAATGCCGCGAGACAATTTAACGTCTGCTTTCTGGTGGTAAATTTGACAAAATCTGCAATTCGGTTAAAGGGGATGCATTATGAACATTTCGAAATTGGGCCAATCACAATTTGCCCTGGTGTCAAAACCGACGATAAGAGCGAACCGAGTGCACTTGCTTGTAGGTTCTCCATTGTTTCCATAACAATGTGTTTGCCAGATGTTGGTAGCCTGTACTCGACGAGAAAAAGAAACGGCAAAGAGAGTGCGAATAGAGCGAACAAAAACAAGACCGTAAATGCTACGGAAAGCAGAACAGGGGAGAAAGGTGTACGTGAAGAGAAAACGAGTGGCCACTACTAGAGGAAAATATCCTAGATTGAAAGGAGAAAGGAACATCGATAGAGAAAACGGAATTAAATTAAGTAACAGTGAAGAAGGTAGTAGTAGAGTAAAAAAGTACTTTATACATACACGCATATATTCACACATATGTTTATGATCGCACACATATTTGAAGATGGAGAAGGCAGTGCAGCTAACCTTACCATGGAAGAAGGAGGCTGAACCAAAGTTAAAGAAGAATAGAAGGTGCCGAATATGCTGCTGTTCAAATGAGGGGGTGCTGGAAGCCTATAAGCATTGTGCGAAATTCCAGGTAGAAGCAGCTTTTCATGGATTTTCCCTATACTAAGCTGATGCCTCGAGAAAGTATATACAACGCTCCTTTTAATTGCTTTATTGCGGTAATTCACAAATTAATTTGCGACCATATACAGTGCTTGCAATTGTGCTTTTAGGAACAATAGCTGGACTTTCGGAGAAAGGCATCGTAATTTTACGCAGCGGGAAAATGCTGCGGTATCAGTTATAATTATTAATAACTTCACACGAGGCCGCTTAGTCTTTGAAGTTTTTACGCCTTTAAAAATGAATGATGTTCCATTCTTGCTGAACGTTGGAATAGCAGTATGGGTCTTATATTAATTTATGAAGACTACCATTATTATTTTATAATAAGTCATACATCACCGTTTCTCAATTTTACATATTGGTTAGCAATGAGTAGGCACCGGTTACCAGTGAAAATACGACACTGTAATTCAATGACTACGTATTGGATACTTTTGCAGAACGTTCTTTGCTTACTATTGGATGTGAATAATATGCGAGTTGTTCTTAAAAGTACCTTTTTGTAATAAATAGCCAGTGTATTTAGTTAAAATGAAAATTTTCAAATTGAAGGCGTACCAAATCACATAATTGTTGATGTTGAAAAATATTTAAAAATGCCATTTCTTTTCTTACATAAATTTATAAATCAATTAAATGTCTTGGTAGTCCAATATTTAAGTCGATTTTATAAGAACTAAATCTGCATAAACGAGATATTACATTAAGACAAAGGGTTGTTTACTATAAAGAAGACACATTAATAATTGAGAAATCATATGTTTAAATACAGCGCTCCGAATAATTCGCTTGCACATGAAAAATTATTCATTTCGTATAAAACTAAGATTTCTGATAAGAAAACATTTTTTATATTTTAAAAAACATCGATTAAATGTAAAATAGTATATTGTGCAACTAGGGAGCAAAATAGGTGTTTGCCAACGAGTGCGAGTTTGACGCCCGAGCGAAGCGAGGACAGCATTTTGCATGAGTCTACAAACATCTATTCTCCCTTCTTGCACATACTATTTTCCCATACGATAGAGTGTTATTTCGCTCCTGCGATATAGGGAGCAAAATAGTATTTTGCGCTCAGAGTGCGAGAAACTTATTTTGTTCCCGGATATATTTATTTTGCTTCCGAGGGAGAGAATACGCAGTTTTTCTCCCGCAATATAGAGAGCAAAATAGCATTTTGCGTCTCGAATGCGAGAATAGTAGATTGTGCAACTAGGGAGCAAAATAGGTGTTTGCCGATGAGTGTGAGTTTGACACCCGAGCGAAGCGAGGACGGCATTTCGCACGAGTCTACAAATACCTATTCTCCCTTGTTGCACATACTATTTTCTCATACGAGGGCGTGCTATTTTGCTCCCGCGATATAGGGAGCAAAATAGTATTTTGCCCACAGAATGCGAGAAACCTATTTTGCTCCCGGGTATATTTATTTTGCTCCCTAGGGAGAGAATGCGCACATTTTGCGCACAGAGTGTGAGAAAAGTATTTCTTAAACACTTCAATGGGAGTCGTTTTTGAAAAAAAAAACTGCGAAAAGTGACACAACCCTGTACTTGCGGTATCGAAAATCGATGAAAATCGTTAATAGTGATAATCGTTATCGGTTGTCACTTTTTTCATAAAATATATCATTTAACATACAAAGAAATCATAAAATGAACCTTTTCCCCTAAAATAGAAAACACGTTTACGTTGAATTCATCTTTAATTAAGCATAAGGGCTATTTTAAAATTTTTTGTAATATAGTATTCTTACTATTTTCTAGTATAGTCTACTAATTTCCGTTGAGAAAATGAATAAAAAATAGTTATTTATTCAACATTTTTTCAATACACACTCAATACGTGGGGACAATCATGAAAAATGAGAACATTTCTATAAAAATTTTACTTTTTTATTTTATTTTTTCATAATTATTTTCTTCAGAGCACACTTGAACAAAGTAAGAATAGTATTTTACTAAATTCACCATTTTTAACCTTTTTAGCAGAATTGTCGATATAAAAAAAAAGATAACAGAAAACATATATATATATATTAAGTAAGTTTTTAATAAATTTAGTAAAACTTATTGCCACCATATTGGATCCATCATTTCGAATTTTATAATATGTATATTAAATTAACACTTAGCTACCGAAAAAATGACATTACCAATCGTATACATGTTTAATTGTATTTAATGTCATTTTAATGCCATTTTAATAAATTTAGCAAATTTACAAACACCAAAATGGATACGCTAATTTGATTTTGACTTTTTTCACGTAAGATTCAGATTCAGCGATTAAAAAAAAACATTGATATACCAAGTTTTGTGCAAATTCATTACGAATTGTGAAAGTTATTGCAAAATGTACACATTTGATCCATTATCAGTCAATGGTTAATAGTTAGACATAGTTTTTAAATTATGCGTTGGGTATGTTGATCATTGCATAACCTTAAACAACAAAAATCCTGTTTTCCCGGTTTTATATAAATAGGAAACTTTAATATTTTTCCATTTTTATAGTAGAAAATAATATACAGAATAACAAATATCGGAATTTTGTTGTTATTTTGTATTTTATTTCTTAAAAGAGAATTAAGTTTCGAGGTTCGTTTTGCTACAGTCGCATTATCACGTCGGATGCCTAGTTCAAATGTATATTACTTAACTATTAAGAAATATAGTTAATCTTTTAAGAACGGGACGTACACTTTTGAACGCAAAATTCGGCGCGATATTGGATAATTGTGGGCAAGAAAAAAAATCTCCACGTAATAAGTCTTATGTAAACAAGGCTGCTTCTAAAAGAATTTCAAAGATTTGGCCCAAAACTTTTTCAAAAACGGATACAGCTGTTTTTTTTCTAACAAATCGCGAAATTTTTGAATATTTATTTCATGGAACTGCAACGCAGAGGAATAGAAAGTATATAATATCGCGTTCAAAATATTTCAGCTTCAAAATGGTATCTGCAATTTTTCAAAATTTTAAAATGACAATTTAAACATGGCGCCAAAAGTGAAAAATTTATATATTATTTCATTTTTAGCCAATCGATTGAAATTTCGAAATCGACAGTAGCTCAATAACTGCAAATTTACGTTTTTGAAGTCGCTGATTTTAAATATGGAGCTAAATTTTCAAAATTTAAAATAGCGGAATATATGCCGGATAACATTTCTAAAATATTAAAGGATTTTCTTAATAATGGTCACTAAAGGATTTTTGGGGTCGTTGATTGCAGATATGAACGTTTTTTGCAGTAAAAAAAATTGGATGTTACCCGACTCGGTTACCCGAATCGTTGATTTCTTCCTGTTAAAAACTGTACTAAAAATAATAAAGAACATTTTATTACCACTTTGTGAATATTGAATTTGATTTAACTTATAACAAACATATTTTCACTACAATATTGCTGCACAAGATATAATTATAAATAAGTACACGTTTTATAGAAAATATAAAGAACGCTGTAGATCGATTTATACCGTTATTCCAGGTATCCCTTAAAAGATAGAATAATGTTATGAACAATATATTTCGACAGCATACATTTTTTCGGCTGTTGTGGTAAGAACGCTAAAATAAAGATGGATAAATTATGACATTATGCGAGTTATACTACGAATGATTATAGAATTATACATGTTCCCTATTCGAAACAAATTAATGGTTTATTGCCTTTATTCTAGTGATTTTTTTTAATAAATCAGATATAAAGGCTCGAAAAGCTATTTAACTCAATATTTGTTTCTAAAAGCTAAATGCGTTTGGAAAATATGAAAAAAATACGAAAAATATAACAATAAATACAAAAAATTATACATAATGAAAAATGCAAAAAAGAAGGTAAGTTTTAAAGAAACGTTTCGCTTGACTAGCGGTCAGAGTTGGGCAATGTTTATGCTTTATTAAAAAAACGTTCACAACTGCAATTAGCAGCCCCAAAAATCCTTTAGTGACCATTAATAAGGAAATCCTTTAATATTTTAGAAATGTTATCACGCATATTGCTTCCGCCATTTTTAATTTTAAAAATTTGACCTCATATTTATAATCAGCGACTCCAAAAATATAAATTAGCAGTTATTGAGCAATTGCCGACTTCGAAACTTCAATCGATTGGTTAAAAATGAAATAATCATATATTTTGAACTTTCGGCGCCATTTTTAAACCGCCTTTTTGAAATTTTCAAAAATCCTGGGTACCAATTTAAAGCTGAAATATTTTGAACGTGATATTTGGAACTTCCGACTCCTTTGCATTGCAGTTTCCGAGTGTGAATTGACGATTTATGAAAACATTTTTTTTTTCTTAATTTTTTGTTAAAAAACAGCTGCATTTTTTTTGGAAACAGCTTTGGGCCAATTCTGTTTGCTGTCTGAAAGACCAACCATTTTACGTAAGACATATTGGAAGCCGATTTTTTATATTATTTCCAATATCGCACTGAAGTTGATGATCAAAATATGTCCGTCCGTCCTTAAAGGGTTAATATACCTTAGTCAAAATAAAACCATTTACTAGGTAATTATTAGACAATTAACGTATTTATTATGTTAAAGGTATAGGGAAAATTAATAATGTAAGAAACAAATGGATAGATTTCTCCTATATTTTAAATTTCTATTAAATGAAAAATATTTACTATTACAATACATACACGTTATACTACGGAAATAACTTTTTAATCGAATGACATTACTGTAGGTTAAAGGATCATTTTTCTCATTATACATTTACTATGCTTCACAGGTGCCATAATTTGAGGGACCTTCAGATTCGATACACCACCTGTCAATCCAAGGGTCTTCTTCCTTCCGAAAACCCTTTTCGGCACGTTTGCTTGTCAATGGAAAATTAGTAACCCATATTTTTGCACACCTACTCGTTGATGTTTCCTGGAAATAGTTATTTAGAATATTTATTTCAAAGGACGATCATTTTTCATCGAGAAGTAATTCTTTCATTTTCCTAAAATTTATATTTTTTCCATGATAGTACTCCAAAATACAAATTTAGAGTGACCGAATTGTTAAGAAATTAATAAAATGATATTCCTTCAGAATATTTTAAAAATAACAGTTGAATACGTTTATGTTTTAAAAAATATATTTAAATAAACGCATTCAAGAGACCGTTATTTTAAAATATGTTTCGAAAACAAAATTTTGTTTATGACAATAATATCCTCTTGTAATATAAATCCGCGGTTCTAGACTGCAACTATAGTCCTAAACCTATAATCGGATTACAACTTTGCGAAGAAGATGCATAAAATTATATTGTTAAGAATAAGGCGTGCCGAAGTTGTAAAGACAATTCGTCCGGCTTACCGACTGTAAAGTCCAAAATTGATTTATTACATCCATTAGTGTTCGAGTGCACCTGAGAATGCGACCTTCCTAGAAAACATGTGTTTTTTTCCAGGATTTGAGTTTCACTTTCAGTTCTGGCGGGAATTTTTCCGATGCACGCTGAAACTTGAAAAGTTCCGATTTTCAAAGATAAATCGATTCAAATTTTGCATGAAATGCTGATGTTTGCCCAATATTTGTTACCGTACTTTTACCGTATTTTTAATAACTATCTCGTCAAAATGGTGAGGTATGGTTTAATGAATAATTTTTGTAAAATAACAATTCGTTCTTTGTACATTGGACGAATAATTTTTAATTGTATTATAAATGTTGTTTTTATTAATTTCTTTTATATTTAATAATTCATTTCTTGAGAAAACAATCAAAAGTTTTGTATAATGGACTGTATGAACATCACTAATTTCAATGAAGTGTTAAGCATTATTTGTATACCATATTAACGACGTTCCAAGCGGTAACGTCCGTCCAAAAGTTAGTCCGCAACAACAAGCCAAGCTACGCCGGAGAAAGGGCAGCGACGCGGCAACGTCGGTACACAAATGCGAGTCTCGTCGGTACACTCAGCGTCAAAACCGCAGTGACAGATAGACATTAATATTTAATTATTTCAGAAACGGTACGGTTGGGACTCTTCATCTTTCATATATATATTTGTCATAAAATGTTTTCTTACATTCTACTTTTTCATCAATTTACCCAGAACCGTTTTATCGCCATAATTAAAAACACGCTCTCGGAAAGCCAAAGTAACCAAATCCCATACGAAAATGGAAACTTTGAAGTCCAATATCTCGAATTCTGTACGGTTTAGCATTCTGAAATTTTAACAGGACAGGTATAACACAAAAAGGAAGCTAGGCTCCAAATTTCATGAGTGTACCGAGAAAACGGAATTTGCCGGGAACAACCTTAAAATGGTAATGCACTCTGCAATTGTTTAACAATTATGGCTGCGATATATAACAAATAATTTTGTACTTTCTAAATTTCTTGGAGTGAGAATTCACTGTTTAATTAGTGAAAACCGAGCAACTCTCGTGAAAGAGTAAATATTCAACTCTTTAAGAGTGGTAATTCACTATTTAGAGTTAGATTGAAATGTCACTCTTAAAGAGTTGAATATTCAATCTTTCACGAGAGTTGATCGGTTTTCATTAACCAACGAGTAAATTCTCACTCAAAAAATTTAAGTAGGAATGATATAATTATGAAAACGCCGTCTGTTACTTTATTAACTTTACATCCTTAGTTAGGTGTTTGTTAATGATGAAAAATGTCTTTTTTTAATCAATATCAATATTTTAAATGCATAATACGTTAAGTAAATTATTATACTTACTAATTTGGAAAGTTTATATGGAATAAGTAGAAGACTCAGTTGTTTGTTTATGGTTTATGCAGTAAAATGAAAATAATTAAGTTAGACATGTTACAATCGTAAAAGAATTAATTATAAAAATTATATATAAATAAATTAGTTAAACATTTTAGTAAAATTGATAAGGTTAGAATAAGATACTAATTTTGATCCGTTTCTAATTTCCTGATATAGAAGTCTGAACTCCAAAAATGACTACCGAATAAAATTATTATTATTAATAATTATTTATTTTTAAATACTAACTTTTGTTATAACATATAATCTTGTAATATTTTGAATACTTTGATACTGCTATACCGTAATTTAATATGAATGAAAGTGATCATTTTGGGAATTCGAAGGTCCTGATATCACTATGCGGTAATAAATCTGTATTTGTTACGTCTCAATAGTAAATAATATAAATGTAACATCCATATGAAAAAATAATTTATATATTATACGTTTTACAATCTTGAATTGTAACAGTAATGTTCTGTCAGCTGCATTTCCTATCACTGAAAATTGTACTATTATTACTCGTTGAAAACATTTCTACATTCTTATTATTTATGTAACCCTTTTTTCTCACTGTATAGAATAGATATTCAGTCCTCAGAATGACATATTTTATTTTTAGTAATCATTTCACAATTTAATAATATTCTAGCTGCATATGAGAGGCCCTACACAAACGCAAAGAATGATTCTTATTATAAATACAATTACCATTTTTACAAACCATAATATGCGAAATAATATAGTTCACTAGCAATAGGCTCTTAATCGAAATTTTGTTTTTTTTAAAACAGTCTAAATCGATGACATTACATTCGAAAACAAAAGTTACAATAACAAAAATGATTAATAACCAACCAATATTTTTTTGATATAGTTTAAAAATTAAGTCTGTTCAAAACGCTAACTTCCTGGCGCGTTATCCTGCTGAAGCGTGACGTCAGGCACAACCAATCACGTTTCATTTTCCGTTCTGTCGTCACACGCAGCCAATCGTGGGATGGGCTTTGGTGAATCGTTACGTCACGGCCAAACTATTGCGTTCATTTCGTTCCCATTTCACAAAAAATAATTTTTAATGAAAAATCCAACTATGAATATCACATCAAATTACTTTTAAGATAAGAACTAAGGTATAAACTATTTAATTATAATTTTTGTACACATTTCGATTTTGCAAATAAGACCCTATTGAAAATTGATATTGTATTAACTTGTATTACACTTACAGTATTGGTCAAGTTCGTGAAAGATTTTTTAATACACGTAGAGAAATGTTTTGTAGGAAATATATGATATAGATAGTAAAATGCTTTATACAACGATTTAGTATATTTTTAATAACAATTTACATCTGTTCAGCTACTTTTCGGTAAGTTGCTGGATCTACGCATAACTTTTTTTTACGTATCAACATTTTCTGTGCGTATAAAATGCGAGATTGAAAGTTTACGTCGTTCTGTTTCTCTGCAACGACTGCAACGCACTATTCTATCTTCAGAGAATTATTACTGTCTTTCTTTAGTATAAAGAAACTTTATTTTATCAATTATAACATAACAGCAGCATAACACTATTACATAGAGAGAAAAAGGGGTTAATGGAACCTTGAAGAAATGGTAGAAATGCTTTAACATGTGTCAATAGTAAAATTAACAACATTAAAGGTGATAGTTGATATTTAAGATTATGTACGAATTATTTAAGTACCAGAAAATAGTAAAGGAAATGAGAGACCGTATATAACGAAAATTGTAAAACTGTTTTAGAATTTAGGGATAATCGATGCAAAACCATAATAATTCTAAAATTTTATACTAATAATTGTATTAATTACATTCTTATTTTAATAGTATTATGTGGAAAATTAGTATAAAGTTTTAGAATTATTATGGCTGTGCATCGATTGTCTCTAAGTTCTTAAACAGTTTTGCAATTTTTGTTATTTCCGGTCTTTCAGTATATGGTTTGATTCCAGTGATTTTAGTGAAATTCGCCTAATCTATCAGTTAGTAAACCCTATATTCCAGCGAAAAGCAGGTGATTTCATTCCACTGATTTCAGTCAAATTCACTGGATCGATCAGTGAATAGGCATTGTGTTGAAGCGGCAGAAATATGATTTCATTTCAGTGATATTCCAGCCAATCGAGAAGAGTTCGCTGTTGAAATCAGTGTCTGATAGCCAATTAGCGACTATGAACTGTCAATTAGTACTTTTTCGATGGTTCAGATTAAGAGAGTATGCAAGTGTTTAGCGTGATGGTACTCGCAACATCAAAATCTAAAGCAAATGGGAGTACCTTATCTAACTATTTTTTGTGCGAAATTTCCGAAAAACCAATTTTACATAAATTTTTTTTTAAATATACAAAAAATACCTAATTTTTAGGTAATTTTTTTGGCACATCATACATCAACCATTTCAATATTTTCCTCGAAAAGCAACGCACAAAATAAAAAACACCAAAAGTAATTATTTAAAATTCAGAGTAGAATTACGCAATATTTTTTGTTGTTTGGAAATTGGAATTTTCACATATCACGTCCGCCACATTGAATGTTAAAATATTGACTTCAAATTCGAATTAATTGACGAATTCGTATTTAGGCCTTTCATATCTAATAAAAAATCAAATCTAACAAATTCCGCACATATCCTTCTGGTGTTTTTGTAGGTATTAACAAATCAAATAAATTATTACTTTATCTTATCAAACTCAGAAGTTCTTAATTAGGTTACTGAAATACTTTATATGTATTAAATTAAAATAATTGTCAAAAATATTAATAAATCGGAGCATTAAATGTTTAGTTTTGAACGTGCTTAGATAATTTATTAAAAATTAGAAGGTTAATTAAAAAAGGCCTAATTAGGTCCTATTTTATCTAAACATTTTGGATGAGGTCCTGGTAATCTAACCTGAATCAATATTAGGTAATCAGGACCCCGCTTAGATCTCACATCCCTTTATGCTCTTGCAAAAAATACGTTGTAAATAAAAATTTACATAATATAGATGTACACCATAAGAAAATCTAATCTACTATACCTAGAAAGTTCTGAAATACTACTTTTTTTTTAAATTTTGTTCAAAAACAGAAGTGAGAAAATAACCATCACTTGACTCCAAATGATATTTTTGAAAATACAAGCACGATTACTATTAACAAAAATTTTCCCACACGTAAAGTCTGCAAAAAATCATAAAAATCATTCAATCTTTCCGTTTCTTAATCAATAATATGATTCGAATCAGATGCGATAATAGAATTACGCAGCATCGCGTGCATCAAAGTTAATGGGCATATCTTTTTACCCATTTGTACTTCTGGATTCATCGATCATAGTTCGCGAGTGCGATAATTGCGTACAAAGAGTCCGTCAATTTTCACGGGAATAAACTCTAACAGTCTCCCTTTTCTATCATCGACTGTGAGAATTTTTGAGTACCGAGAAACAGGAAAGACTCGAAAAATATTAGCAAGACAAGGATGAAGGAACGTCTCTCAATGCCTGTCGTCCTGAGATGATTTATCGTGACGTTCTTTCTCCCCTCTACCAGCATCACTCTTTCCATCTCATTCTGCAGCTCTTTTAGTACTCTTTCCTCCCATTTACATTTTCTCTCCTTTAGATCTCTTTCGCATCTTTTTCATCACAACGTCCGATGCACCTTTCGCCGTTGGCGCATGATCGGCGATTTTTACCGATCGCTATAATGGATCCATTTCGATGGAAGCATTGGATTTTTCGTCTGGCATCGACACAATGCCGTCATGATCGAGCTATTTTCGCAGGTGCAACGAGAAACTAAAGTTTAACCAAAGACGAAAATTATTTTTACAAAATTGCCTCCAATGTTAAAAACTCTTAAAATCAGATGAATTAGTATAAAAAACTCAATATTTGTGGACATTCAGAATGTAGAATTAAATGGAACTTACTGGAGTAATTTTGCTCAATTTCATCAAATGTATATGGATTAAAGCGTGTTTTATCTGAGTCAAAAGAGAACTACATATTCGAAATCAAGATAAAACTTATCAACTTTCATGTTACAAGTCAAATTACAACATGTAATATTGAAAAATAACACATGTTGAAAAAGAAAAAGAACTTAAGAAAATCCGTTTAGTTTTTATTAAAAATATCACATACGGGGAAGCTCAAGCTACCTAGTCGATATTTTCACTTCCTAATCTTTTAAAATATTCAAATTAAACACAAATTAGGCATATTTTGATATTTGTTTTAGGGCGCGATTCTTCCAAATTTCTTAGTAAAGCAAACTGTTTTGCTTCTGCAAACATTTCTTCTTGCGAATTCTCACCAAAATCGAAAACAATTTTCCTAAAACTTATCGACTGTGCAGTGTATGCTTTCCTGAAGGGGGTTCTAAAGTAGTTCGCCGGTAAGGTAGGATATTTCAATAACAAACGTAAATTAAAAATTACTAACATTTTTCAAATTCGGGCTTTGTAAGGCAATTCTGAGCACTATTCAAACAATTTCCTAGAAAATACCAAAGATATTAATTGAGAACTGAGCGAGAATTTTCGGAAATAAATGATTTTTATTTATTTCCGAAAATTCTTGGTAAATTCTCAATTAATTTCTTTGCTATTTTCTAGGATATCGTCTATAGTAATTAGAATTGTCCATACAGAGCCCGCATTTTGAAAAATAGATTCAGTCATTTTTTATTTACAATTTTTAGTGAAAATCCCTACCTTATCGGCCAAGCACTTCAATTGAAATTTGTTCGGCAAAATTGATACAGAATGAAAAGGAATACAATTTTTGATAATTCGATGATTTCTTCGCCTCTGTGTTAAAGGATTACGGAAGAATTGAAAAAAATCGATACCCTTTAATTAATAAAAATTGAATTTTTACATTCCCACAATTTAGAGAATTATACTATATTTTATATAAAATTGAATACCCAAAAAATCGACATTAAATACTTTCGCGTAACTATTAATGACTCGTATCAGAAGTAAATGTGATATAACGTTAACGGATTATGTTAATTATATATGGATGAAGTTCTTCTTCAAGCACTTGCGATAAGCGTCAGAATGTGCCTGCCATCATGCGGGAATCGTTGTAATTAATTAGGAATTAAAGAAATTATTAGAAATCGGTGATTTTTATTCATTTCCAAGCACTGTCGGTCAATTTTTAATTAACTTCTTGCATTGTATAAGAGTCGGTATATATAGAAAACAGAAGTACCCTTACAAAGTTCGAATTTTGAAAAATTGATTCAATCAATTTACATTTTTCAGCTTACATTCCTACCTTATCGGTGGAATATTATTGAACCTTTTAAATCTTGCACTTGCTGCTATTCGAATGAAGATTTAATCGAATTTTTTGTCATTGTAATTTATAAGCAATTTTTTTTCTCCTCGTATGAATTGAGGAGATCTACATTTATTTAGGAATGACAAGATGTTTCACAGAAAATGTACAATAATTATGAGTTATTTATCTAAAATGGAATAGAAAAAGATATTTAATGTAATTTTTGTGTCCTAATATCATCAATTTGTAATTAAATCTAATTGAACATATTCAGAACATTATTAGACATTAATGTTGAACACTTAAGGATGTTCCCGGCCAAATCCGTTTTCTGGATAAGCTCATGAAAGTTGGAATATAGCTTCCTATTTGTGTTATGCGTGTTCTGCAGTTAAAATTTCAGAGCGTGTTTTTAATTATGCCGATAAAACGGTTCTAGGTAAATTGATGAAAAAGTAGAATGTAAAAAAACATTTCATGACAAATATATATATATATAAAATGAAGAGTGCCAGCCGTACTATTTCAGAAATAATTAAATATTAATGTCTATCCGTCACTATGTTTTTGACGCTGAGTGTACCAACGAGACTCGCAGTTGTGTACCGACGTTGCCACATCGCTGCGCTTTCTCCGGCGCAGGCTTGACTTGTTGTTGCGGACTAACTTTTGGACGGTCGTTACCGCTGGGAAAATCCTTAAGGGTGTTGTCTCCAAGCACCGGAACGCCACGGTGGCGGCTTTGGAACTTCTAGACCGTAAGTAATCGTAGATGCAAAAATTCTCCTGCAATTTTTATCGAATCGTGTTGGAAAAGCATTAATCATGAGCCCTTTTCATCCAAGAATGGACGCAAAGGCCCCTTTTTGGCAAACAAATTTTTTTAAGTCCGTAAAAACATGATTTCCGACGACCCTTTTTGAAGGCACACGTACACAGGCTTTACGTGCGTTAGTGAGCACCACAAAAACGGTTAATTACTCATTATCCATAGCATTTTTGCCAAAAAGGGGCCTTTGCGTCCATTCTTGACATCGGCCGGCTTCTATTCCAAATAATTGCATGTCGTTTTCGAATTGAAGCCAAATTTTTGCATCTACGATTCGAAGTGGGCAATGGCGGACACAAGGTGAAAAATGACAGGAAATAGTTCCACGATTCTACGAGGTGTGTCGCTTCGGGCGTATACCAGTACCGTATGATTTTATGGGTGCTTAGCGGGGCCCGCTTCCCTTATTTTTCGATTTGCATTTAAAAATTAGTAGTTGGCTGAAAATTTGGAAACAGGCTTATCTTGTTCTTTTTACTGTCTCAAAAGTCATCATCCGTACAAGCTGCACTTCACTTTATTTTTCGTGTCACTTTAAACGAAAAAGGAAAGATACAAAAATTGTAGCTAGGGAAATTCCGCATAATTTCCATAAAAAAATTCATAAAAAAAAACTTGTTGAAACTACGATCAATAGAAGCCGAGAGATTTTTTCAAATATTGGCAGTTTTGCGGATCAACTGTAATGAGCGCGAGGATTGCGCGTTTTTCGCTTATAAATAAAAAATAACTATTCGGATCGCAAAATGCTTCAAATAAAAGTTGTAGAGGATGAAATTACGAACAATTTTTCTTTTTTTTTTTGTAATGCTGTACGTTCAATATTTACGGAGATATGAAGGTTTAATAAACAAATACGCACAATCGGAACTTTTTTTGCGATAATCAATAATTACTCTAAAACCGTGCTTCGTGTGCGAAAAGTGCATAGAATGAAAGATGTATGTGTTTAATAAAAAAATCATGGTAGAAAAGAAAAATATGAAAAATTGATATTTTCACGTACTTTTTTGTAAATAAGTATTTTTTGGCTACATTCACACAGTAATAGTATAGTAAAGTGTTTTGAAGAGGATGAGAATATCTGTAAAATGAGCACCGGTTGGAGTTTTTACGATGAACTGGTGAAGTTATAGCCGTTTGAAATTTCATACAAAAAAGTCAAATTATTAACAATTACGATTTTTGTTGAAAAACAAGCGTAAAATTTTTGTTTAAAAATCGGTTTTCAACTGAATTTACTAGTTTATATATATATATAGGGGAAGACCGGGCGAAGCGGCGAACGGGGCGATGCGGGGAACGGGGCGAAGTGATGAATCTCAAATATTTCCATTATGATCTTAGTGATTGTAAAATATCATGTGTGGTTTCTTTGTTTACACAATTGTTCACATTTTGGGGCATGATATTTCATTTTTTGTTCTGTTAACTACGTTTGGGAGCTAGAAATGTAATTTTTAAACAAAATTTTCAAGTCATTTTCCTGTACATTTTTCTCAGATTGGCCTATATTTTCATTTTGACAGTTTAATAATCCCCATTTATATATTTATTCTAAAAGTATATTTTTTTGGACTTATTTATAAAACATGAATTGTTCCTTTTTTGTGTGTTTATAATGAAATATCGTCTCTGCAAGTCTAAATAATGCTTTGGGGTGAAGAGGCGAAATTTTTTCCTGGATGTCTCTATTCCGTGATTATTTTTTAATATAGAATTCCCTTTTGACGAATGCATTGAGTAACTAAAGACGAAGTTAAAATATGTGACCCTGATATAATACGAGTATTCAAAGCTTCCGAATATGCAATTTCTTTTTTTACTGTTGTTGGAAATTTTGATATATCTGAAGAGGTTCATTCCACCAATGAGTGGAAATGTTATTTTTATTAAAACAAACAATAATAACTTAACAAATTATGACTTGCACTTAATTTTATGATAGTCGTCTCAGAGTCCTCTAAAAATAAGGGTTCGTCACTTTACCCCAATATCGCCGCTTCATCCCGTGTTTTTTTAAGTTTTTTAAATTGGCCATAGCTGGTCATCTGTAAAACATATACCGAGAGTAACATGCATCTAAATATTGACTATGAATTACCTATCAAATGATACTTTGCATCATCCTAAATACGAAATTCAAGGAGAGATATGATATACACGGAAAAAATCATAATATATATATATAAAGGAAATGCGAGACATTAAATCGTTACTGAATGATTTGCTCAAAAGTTGTCAATTTTGAAAAAAAGTGAGTACAAAATTTGTTTCCATTCCTTTTTTTGCAAATATCTTTGTTGGTATTGATTTTACGACAAAACTTCATATGAACAAAATGAAAGCTTACAAAGTGTCTTACAAGAATTACTTTATTGACATTTTTTTTAAATTAATAGCAACGATAAACTGTTAATTGAAAACGTGGACAATTTTTTGGCAAACAAAGATATTTGAAAAAAAGGAATGTAAAACAAATTTCGTACTCTCTTTTTTTGAAAATTGACAACTTTTGAGCATATCATTTTGTAACAAAACACCCATTAGTAACGATTTAATATCTCTCGTATAAACTAGTAAAATCCGTTGAAAACCGATTAAAAAAAATTTTACCCTTTTTTCACACAAAAATTGCAATTGTTACTGACTTATAAACTTCAAACGGCTATAAGTAAATTCAGAGCATCCTAATGAGCAACTTAAAAAAAAATTTGTTTTATTGACAAAATTTGAAGTAATAAATTTTGGTAACCAATAAAAAAAATTGTTTATAAAAATGTAAACAAACACGTATTCCTTTAGTTTTCAAGTAGAATAGTGCATCTTGAAGTTAATTCTTAAAATTTCATCGGTCTGCCTGCATCATTTTAGACGTATTCACATATACTTTTATTCAAATGCGTGCCAGAAATCGATTGGTTACAAAATATGCATAAAAAATTCGGCGTTGAAAATTATAAAAAATTCTAATAAAAGTGACAATTTTAATAATCAAATTTGACAGTGTTTGACTCTTCTGAAAAGTTTTGTTATTAATAAATGCTAAATTTCAACAGTTGATATTTCATGTGTACTTCATTGCCTAGAATATGTTCAATTGAAATATTATTTTGGAAGTAATGTTGAAATAATCAATAATGCACATTTACATTGTATATAATTTTTTTCTGTAAATGGACTTCTTATAATTCTCTGGCAGGTTTCTGATTGTTCTTTCTTTATTTGCCCATCAACATTCATTTAAAAGTTGTTGCGTGACTTCATCAATAGAAAGAAAAACTCAAATTTTCTCTCAAAACCGAATTTCGGGTGGACTCTTGGCGATCTTGGCGATCTTCGGCCTTCCCCGACTGACATGTATGAATATCGTCGCTCCTATAAATGTGTATTCATACACATGCAAACAAAATTTTGGTGCCCCGCCAAGAACCCCTCGAGAACATTTTTGATACGATACTGACGAGAGGACGAAAGTCGAAAGTCGGCAGATATCATTCCAATCCGTACACTTAAAATTTGTAGATGCCGCCACAATCAAATCTGACTTCCGACTTTTGGAGAGAACACCCTTAATAAAGAATGCCTTCCTAAATCTTGAACAGTGCCTGTTCAGGAGGTATAATAAAGCTGGTTTGATAATGCGTTTCTTACCATAGCAAGATAAGTCCTTGATCAATATTCACGCCACTGAGAAAACAAATTAGTAATATTGACTGAATAAGTGGTTGCCGATTAGCACCTAAATATTCAGTCAATGCAACTACACTTTAGGGTTTTCAACTAAATCATGATACCGATTCAACTAGATTTAGCCAATTCAACTAAAATGTGGATAAAATTGCTTAATATTTGGCTGCTACATGCAACCATATATTTGATCAATATTACTAATTTAGTTTCTCCGTACGGATCCTGTAAATATGCTCGAAATTCTTTCTAATCTCAATGATAATGATGTATACGAAATTTTGCTTTCTGCCATTACAGATTGTGCTATCGTCAATTAATTTTTTTTTAGTTTTTTTTTTAGTGCGACGAAAGAAAATTCATGAATCATTGCTTCATATATTTTAAGTACTATTTCTTATGCTGGTCGATGAATGTTTCAGAACTGACCTCTAATAATGAAAAGAATTAAAAATTGATATCTGAACTTAAATGCGATTAATAAAGACAGGAAATTATTTGTTTGAACAAATTGGTGGCTGTAATGACAATGTTTTATTTAAAACTTATTATTACAAATTTTTTATCGGAAACTGCAGACATTATCAAACATTTTCTTAGCAAAAATGTCTTAGAATTAGTTAAAGAATATTGACAAATTTCAAGAGAATAATTTGTTTAAAGAAATTCGCCAACTGAAAAATTTGAAAAATTCCCAGAAATCTGAAAAAAAATCGGAGATTATTTTTTAGCCGATTCGAAGGGATTTATAGTATAAGGAAATTTTCTGTGCAGCTGCGTAGTTTTCAAGCAAACATCTTTATTTTACAACTAATTTCTCAAAGTCATCGTTGAAAATCGGTTGATTATGTTATCGTACGATTAGAGCCAAGGTTTGTTAATAATTTAAATTGTTGAAGTGGTAGAGTAATTTATACATGATTAACCCATATTGGAAATTATTAAGTATTCGCTTAGTGCAAGACTCCGGCCACGCCGCCTGGTGGTGAATTTTGATAACTCGCATCTGCAATTTGTATGGAGAGTGATATGAGAAAGTGAAATATTTAGTTTTTTTTTAATTTTCTGCGGGTTTTCAAAAGCATTAGTACTTTGAGTATATTGTTTGAAATTCGGCCCAAATTTTGTACATTTTTGTTTGTAACAAAATATTATACTTTTTTCAATTCGAATCATTTTGAGTTGGACAAAACGAGGTTAAGGAGCTGAAATGAATACGATAATCCGAACTGGGTTTAAATCAATCACAAACTCAATAAACTTTAATCAAGTAAGTATAGAAAAGGGAAAAAATTTGGCTGTAGGATATGTAGTTCGTGTAGAAGAAGTATTTCGAATATGTACAGAGCATAAATTAATTCGTTCCAGTGTAATTCGGCAAACATCAGTGACTTCCACCGTACAAAGTTACATTGGAAATAAGAAATATACCATGTTTATGTATTAACTAAATTACTAATAATGGAAAATTACAATATATACATAAAAATAAATATATTTCAGCTGAATAATGAATTGTATTCTATACAATTTCGAACTCGGAATAATCATTTTTTTTGCACGGTATAATAAAATGAGCCCTTTCAAATGGTTCTTTAAACCATAAAACTTACTTGCAACACTTAACATAGATCGAAATAAACTTTAAAATACCTCAAATTAACGAATAAATAAGAGCATTTTTACATTGACTTTAATGGAAAAGCTCTGACGTCGCAGATGCGAGTTGTCAGAAATCTCCACGCTGAGCGCTGCCGTCGATTTCGATATCCCCTCCATCGCCATGCACGAAGCGAATAAAGGAAAGAATCATAAAAATAGTATAAAACTATGTTCATCCAAGTAGCAAGTACGGCGAACTTATCCTGATTTTATGCAATATAATAAATTAGTTTATTTCCATCTTATGCACGAATAACATCCAATGGACATATTATTAAAAAATAGTATCAACAATAAGATACAATAAGATAAAACCAAAGTTTGACAGTTCAAAATATGAGTGGTAATTAAGTAGCATATAATTTTAATCCGACTCGTCGCATAATGTCGCGATTTATTTTATATTATTAATTTCGCCCGTTCAATAGAATTCGCAGAAAGATCGTATGGGGAAAGTAGGCGGTTTTTAAATCTCGAGATCAAGGCGAAAGATCCGATTTGATTCGATACCATCCAGATGAAATACGATGTCCGTTCACAATCATATGCGGAGGGCGCGAAATTCAATCGTGCCGCTTATCGCTTTTGACGCCAGAGCACTATGAAACAAACACAACGACAAACAACCTATGAATATACATCACATAGTTTCTACAGATCTTTATTTTGTAAATGTTTAAAAAACCATAATTATGTATTGCTCAAAAGTTGATTTCTTTATAATAATAATGTTCTATTGTTTTCGCTGAACCCTCTGTAACTTGATTCTTTTGTGTCCTTGATTTAAGCGTGGCTATTTATAAAATTGAATAATCACATCATCGGTATGACTACATGTATTTAATGATAAATGTGTACTGACTGAAAATAAGTAGAGTGCTTTGCAGACAAGACAGATTATAAAAGGACGTAAACGCCCAAAAAACTACAATAATTGCATTCAAATTTTCATATTATAAATGGCTTCAAATAAAATATTCGGATATAATAACTGCCATTTCAAATCAAGATAGGGTTGCAAAAATTATTACTACAGCTTCTAATAAAATTGAAGTTTGAACAATGGCGACTTGTATTATGATGAATCAAATATCGTGGCACTTATCGCTTTTCAATTTGATAAGTAAACGGAAAACGAGGAAAGTCCCTACAAGACTGAATGCACGAGCCGGAAATTGCCCAGGTCCATTTGCAATATCTAATCTCGGGTTCGTAGAGGTGGTGGCTCCGGCGAGTTTTAGTAGCCGCTGCCAACCACATGGAAAACAATGGTTTACCGCTGAGTCAAGACTAGAGCATTCTGCGATTTACATTCTGCATCAGCAAGCTTGGATGAGTTCACAAGTTAATATTTGCCGCAAACCACGTTTTTTCTCAATTATCATATACCTATTGTTTTATAATGTCTGCATATTTTCGAAAACACTAACTACACAGAAAAAAAGCACTGTAAAAGGCTTAATTTCAGCCTAAAATTGTGCGAATTTTCTTAAATTAAGCCAATGTTTGCCCTCAAAATCTTGTTTTTAGTTTTGGAAACTTACTTTTATTTAATATTCAGGTTCGAAATAAGAATTCTCTAACTTAGGTGTGACAAACACGACAATTTTTTCATTAAGTATAAATCTCGACTAAAATTAAACTTTGCTGTCTGAAAGTAAGACTTTCAGCGCAAATATTGACTTAATGTATGAAAATTAGCTTCGTTAGAATAAGATTCGTACAATTTAGATGCCATAAGCTCGATAAATCTTATTTTAAGCCAAAATATCATCTAAAAGTCAGTTTTGCTTACTGAAAGTAAGACTTTAAGCCAAAACACTGGCTGAATTTAAGAAAATTAACACCATTTTGTCCCTAAATTAAGCTTCACCTGATGATGAATTTAAGATGTAACAATTTTAAGACTTTTTTTTGTGTAATGCTTACAATATAAATATAACACAGCGGGAATGTGATATAGTAAGTTTTTACACGAAATTCATTGTCATATTATTTTATATTATTTCTGTTACACAGAAAAAAAAGTCTTAAAATTGTTACATCTCAAATTAAGCACTGTAAAATGCTTAATTTCAGTCTAAGATGGAGCTAATTTTCTTAAATTAAGTCAATATTTGCTCTTACTTTTCGTCAATATTCAGGTTCGAAATAAGAATCCTCTAACTTAGGTGTGACAAGTTTGAAATTGTTCCTTTAAGCAGAAATCTCGACTAAAATTAAACTTTGCTGTCTAAAAGTAAGACTTTAAGCGCAAATATTGACTTAATTTAAGGAAATTAGCTCAATTTTAGACTGAAATTAAGCCTTTTATAGTGCTTAATTCAATATATAACAATTTTAAGACTTTTTTTTTCAGTGTAATAATGAGCATTGTTTGATATTAATTAATCTTCTTTTCACTTGAAAATATGTGTTAATAATCATTGAAAACAAAAATTTTCTTAGTGAGGATAAGTTCACAGGACCGAATTAGAAATATGCATAACAATTACAAAATTCGACTTTTCTAAAAAGCAATTAAAAAAACAGACGGAAAATTACCATTGTTTATAGTAATGATGCTGTTAGTTTTGGATTATTTAGTTTATTAGTGTAGTATACTAATCCATTTTGAAAATATTGAAATAAGTTACATTGATTTGTTTAAACTCCTGTATTGCAAAAAATCCTGGAGCAATAGGTTGAATAAATAAAGGAGGTTTTCGAAATTGAGGGGTGAATGTCTTCGTTCCATTCTTATCGTTAAGTTTTGAAAGGGGACATGTAGTGAAAAAAAATTATGTAATACAATACCTATTTAGGCAACATTTTCAATCACTTCATAGAACGATTTTTTCTAAATTATTTCCCATTTTTTGTAATAATTAAAAAATCATTCAACATAATTTCTAACCTATATAAAAAAGGCAGATTTTCTAAACATATTTCATTAACTTTTATCTCTTACAAATCATGATGAATACTTAAAAAGAAATGGTAAAAAATCCTACCCTACACAGAAAAAAAAGTCTTACAATTGTTAATATTGACCTAATTTCAGAAAAGTAGCTCATTTTTAGACTGAAATTGAGCCTTTTACAGTGTTTAATTTGAGATGTAATAATTTTAAGACTTTTTTTTTGTGTACAGTGTAAAACTGAAGTTTTTAAACAAGTTAATGAAATCAACTGGATTTTTAGGAAGTGACGCGGGTTCGATTCAATTCTATCGACTTATTCTTCCAGTGATTTTTTTAATTTATCTACACCGATGTGAAATGCAGGTGATTATAAATTAAAACTAAGAAACAATGTCACCGCAGTAAAAAATTTACCAATTTCTCTTGGATTCAGTCAATTTTATCGTGAAGTGAAGTAGTTTGAAACTATATAATATATACATGAATATATGATAATATATACATGAAAAAGACACACAATCTGTACATCAACTATGCAGAAATCAGAAAATCAATATTTTATTAAAAAACTGCCTAGATATTGAATGAAAATAAATAGATGAAAACTATCCACAGATTTGTCTAAAAATCCTGCCAAATAACTTTCCATAAAAATAAATATAAATATGTATAGAAATATACTTATCTAGCTGCTGTATGAAACCAATTGCAAAAATAACTATGTTTTTTAACACCCCGTTCCGCATCTTAAAATGGAATTGAACAATTTGGATGTGTACATTCGTTCGTTGGACACATATCGTAATTTTAAGGAAAAATTGTCGCGAAATTTATGTTGTTTTTATGTCTAGACTTATTTAATTTCCGTGCAGCGTATCTATGTATTTTATTGTATTTTATTTATGTATCTTTAGTAGTTTATTTGGTTTTAATGTCTCTTCTGTATTTTGTAATTACCATTATGTAAAGGGCCACTTGGTCCGGTTAATATATTAAATAAATAAATAAAAAAATAATAAAGTTATTCACAATAAGTAAAATAAATGGAAAAATGTTACGTACATGCTATTCAATTACAAGATTAATAGCTGCACATCTTTTAGTTGATTTTCAAACTTCATTCTCAACCGGAAATAGCATTAATATCGACTTGAAAATTATCAATCTCAACATTTCCGGGTATGCTCTGTTGATTGATGTGATCAAAACTGTTTTTAAAATGCTTGAAAAACCAATATAGTGCATTATAAATAAAAAAACGAACAAAATTTCGTGTCTTTCGTTTTTTGTGAATTTTTTTTCACAACAATAAAGTTACAAGATCTATTAACAACCAAAAATGCACGAGAATTAGTTATTACATCATACTTAGATAGTAACTATGAAGGCTATAAATAAGTTTAGAAAACTTAGTTAGTTAGTTAGTTGTGTTTATTAAGTATACGTTAAGAATTACTGTTTTGACTAATTTATATATACAGGTTTACAATAATACTTAAAAAGTAGAAACTTAAATCTAAAGAGTAAAAAATAAATGAGGTAAATGTATCGAATACATAATAGAAATAAATTTATATTGCAAATAAAGTGGCAATTGATAAAGGAAAAGAAACCAAGTTAAACAAGTAAACATATGTTTATGGTAAAATAATTGAATTAAGCCTAAGAGATATGCTAATGAAAGATATGTAAAACAGATTTATTGATGAAATAAAAAAAAGGAAAGAGTATAATATCGATGATAAGAAGTTTTGGGTGATGAGTGCCAGAATATGTAGCTCAGTGTGGGTCTAGATTTGTGATTAGATGTCAATAGAGGGCAAATTTGAAGGTTTTAACTTAACTAATTTAAACTGTATTAGAAGGATCAGACATGAATCGCGAATAACTGAGAAGACATATCTTACTGTATCATTTTAAGTAATATATCATTATACATGTTTTACGGTTTCTATAACTAAACTGAGTTGATCAAACAAACCACTTCACTGATGAATTAGTCCCTGATCAATATTCTGGTAGCATTGTTAAACATTTTCATTCAGGATAATTTTTTTAATTATAGGTACCTAAAGGAATTTCATGATGAAGAAAAGTCATCATGTGATTGCCAACAACGCCTAAGACACTTGAAGGGCCTACTTCTCTCCATTTCATGAATAAATATGGCATATCTATAAATTAAAACAATCAAGTGCCTTAAATATTACATTATTTATATTTTGTTAACATTTTTATCAACATCTGACTGAAAATTCCAATGGTGTTTAATTACACAGCAACCAAATCATGTACTTTCGAAGTTTTTTCTCTCCAGCAACGCTAGAAGAAGTTTGCTGATGAATTCCCGCTCTACTTTCCCGTTAGTTGCAGATGCCGAAACTTGAACTTACGGGGAGCTAAATTCCGTACACGTATTGTAAGAACGCAGTTTCGACCTTACAAAAACATCCCTCTGGGCTGGATCGGAGGCTGTCCGGACCAAGTTGCGAGGCCCACCCGCTCTGCCGCGTGTACACCACGCAGCCGTGATTTAGAACTTACGTCGAAATCTGCGCGGAGGCCACGGCTAAACAACGAATGTTATTAATCACGTGACTAGCTGTCGCGTACGAGACTTGCGAACTTAATTAATTAAATAATATAATGGCTGACCGAGGAAAGGGTGGACGGACTATCGGAAGCGTCCATCAACGGCAGCCACCCCGGGGGCGTTATTTCACTCTTGACGTCCAGCCCTTCCGGCCCGAATGCGTTATAGATGTGCTTATGTACGATGTTCCGTTAACGACACATAAACGAACTTGTAACGAGCACGTAAGTTCGTAATTCGATAACGCAAAAAGCCGCGGGAGAGGACATTTCAATTTTGCTTATTACAGGGTCAACACGGATTTGCTGGTTCATCTGAAATCTAGATGAGCGTCATTGGTACACTCTGTGGGGCGGGAATCACCATCCATGAAAAACGCCTTAATTTACTTTTCACGTACGACGAAACCAATTTGGGAAATTTACCTAAATAAAATAACTGTGGTAGATTGCGACATTTTAAAAATGGTTCTGTAAAATTATTTTCGTGAAAAAATAATCTTCAAAGAGTCACTGGATATTCAATAAATGTAAAAAATTCAAAAATAGTACAGTAAGTTGTACAGTATCGGCCAAAAGTTCGTGAACTCTCTGAATTTTCAAACTTGTCAAACAGTGTTCTATCCCGAAACGCTTTGACGATATTAAAAAAACTCAAAGGATAGCTTTTAAAGTACACGAATAAAGCTTTCAATTGGTGATTTTACTTTTACTTTGGAAATTATTATTTCTTAGCTGTCAAAATTTCCAAATATTGAATGTGGCAACTTTTTTCTTCAGACTTTTAACGCTGACCAAACGAAACAAAAACTGTAACAAATTTGTATAGCAATTGCCCATTCTTTCATGAATACTACAAGATGTTTAAAATGGATTTTGTAAAACGTATTTAGATGATTTCATTCTGTTATATTTTGGACCTTAAACTTGCAGTTAACATTGACAAAGTGTTTTTTTATTGATAAATTTTAGAATTTTGCATTATATTGAGAAAAAACGTAGCATTGCGATTCCCGAAACATGAATAAATTCCACGTACACGAAGCTTTGGCCTTTTTTCGAAGAATTCCGACTCAACAAGTAAAATTTAAAATTTTTTTAAAATCTCTCGAACTCTGAAACGAAAAATGGTAGCGACTTTTTACAAAATCCATAATATCGACAAAGGGTTTCGGGATACAATGCAATATTTGACAAATTTGAAAATTCAGAGCGTTCAGGAACTTTTGGCCGGTACTGTACTTCAATTGCTTCTTAAACGTAGAAGGAACTTTCAAAAAGGAACATTACAAATTATTAGCTTCAAGTTCAATAACCGCAGAGAAAAACTAATTAGGTTATGATTACATTGATCTCTTGACGATATTGGAATGTTATTCGTTAGTAAGTACATGAGTCAGACATTGACAGTGATTTATACATTTTCATATATATGCCACGTATTCATACTTGTTTTACGAAATAGATACACGGAACCCTCACAATTCAATTAGTCTAAACCGAAGACATTAACACAACTAATTGTCAGGTGTACAATACATTCGCTTTGATAGACTTATTTTGATGTGGTACTTTAGCTACTTGCATGTTGTCCGCATGAGCATCTGCGCCACCTATCGGAAATACTTTCGTTTTAAGGGTCTAAATATCTATTTCTGACGAAACCTTTTAATAAATCAACCACAAATGATCGATGCTCCCTGATATCGATATTGATGTCGATATCGTGTGGAACATTTAACGAATTACAAATTTCATAAAGAAAAGTCGAAAAATTATAGTTTCGTGTAGTTTATTTAACGTTACAGGTGACGTCCTTTCGTCTTAATTTAGACCAAACACATGCAGAGATTGAATCGAAACTTCCAAAGAAAAGTGAAGTAATATAACGCGACTTCACCTTTCTTATAATTTTAGATTGGTCCTTGACTTTGGAAGATCAATATAACTCGTACGGGTATATTAAGGATCGAGAAGGTACGTTCGAATTCATAAATTTTACACAGGCCAGACTTGTGCGAGAAAGTTCTTTATTTTCTGACTTTGGCATTTCGTGATATCGCACGTTCTGGTGGTAATTATATAAAGCGTTATTAATTTATTATCCACCTCTAACGGAATTCTGCACCCTCGCTCTATCCGATTCCCGAATTCCATCCGCAGGGAAGCCGCCATAACACATACGAAATCCCGTCCATCCCTTGGCGTTTTACCATCTAGTATTCGGCGCCCCTCCCCTCTACCCAGGTCGACTTCCCCTTAACGCTAATTTATCTTAATTACATTCTACGTGCGCCGGCATGTGCCTTGGTGAGAGTTGCATGCGTGTAAAACCAACGAGTTACACGCATGCGTGCGGACCAATGTTACTTAACACGCGGTGGACTCTCGCAGTTGTTCAATTTATGAAATGAGCCAGCAGACCCCATTTTCGGCGACGCATTTCGCGATAACTTTCCTTGGGAATGATTCTAATGAATTTTTTAATATCTTTTACAATTTCTTTCAATCGAGTGTAATTCGATCTGTAAATGAAAAAGTATTAAAATGGTTAACTAATAACCGCAAAAAATAAAATGTTAACATTTTCAATTTTTTGGTTAAAAATAACGTTCTTAACCCATTTCGTTCCAAAGTGTCCGTTTTGTCCGTCAACTTTCAACGATGTATTACTATATATTTCCAAAAAAATTGCCAAAGCCATAGTCCACTATTTTTGAGGTCGCTCTATTGGTTTATGCCATTTAGAAAACAGAAAAACATTATTCCTCTTCTCATGTTCTTCAATTAAACAAAATGACGGGAATTTTGCGCTTATCTTATTAGTTACATCTAAAGGTTGCAGAACCACTCTTCACCCACAAGAGTCGAATGGAAACAAAATTGATGAATGTTCGGAAAATGGTATACTTTTTGAAAAATTGTTGTTCAACAACAAATTCTTAAATCAGCGTATTCTCTGGTCGATTCTAAGAACTTTTTTGTCGGACAACAATTTTTCAGAAAGTATATCATTTTCCGACAATTTAAAATTTTTGTTTCCATTTGACTCTTATAGGTTAAGGGTGGCTTTGCAACTATTAGATGTAACAAATAAAATGAGCACATGTCATAACTCTTTATATTGGATCTCGACCGCCCTGTTTTTGTCCATTTCATTCAATTTTATGGTGTATTTCACATTAAATATGGCACTTTTTTAAAAAAATAGCGTTAAAACTATCCTTCATTTTTTTAAATTCAAGAAAATGAGGGGTAGGACATTGAGATCTTATAGAAGGTTGTTATACACGGAAATATTCGTGTTGTTCTCCACCTGGTATTTAAATTAAAACAAATGTGTTGCATGTTTTTGTCCACGTGTTTAAGTCATAAACAATATAGTATTTGTAAAACATATGCGTATGTACACTGCACTTGGACACATGTTTCTTTCGCCTGATAGACATATGCGTCTTTCGCCTGCAACTCCAAGTGGTCCAGACGTGACCTATTGGCAAATATCTCGAACTGTGGGAGTCACGAAATATTAATAAGTATTAATAAGTATTAATGGTCAATAAGTGAAATTTACACGCAATACACATTTTTAGTTAAAACTTGCAATTGATAAAAAAAAGTTACGTTTTACTTTTTCATATTTAAGCGCAATGGATTCCTGATATACAACTGAACCGTAAGTCTGTCGGAATTCAAATCACTTTTTATTACCCAATGAATAATATGGAATTTGTATATTTACATATATTATTATCATCCTACAATTTACAGGTTAATTACTATAAAGTCCAGTTTTAATGAAAGTCATCGCACATCTTTGAAAGTTCCTGCTTTGATTCTTACATTATGATACATTTTTTAAAAGGATTTTTAAATTTCCATATGATCTCATATGTATACAGTAGAGTCTAATAAAGGTAATTTTACCTACTCTGTTCCTAGCCTTCCCCTCTCGTCCTGCTTTATTTACCAAAAGAAGAAAGCGTCGCTACTCCCACCCCCTTTAGTCGCGTTACGATCGCGACGTAGCGATCCCCTGCGGGCCCCTGAGGCCCCAGCCTGTAAGGTGGGGGCAAAAGAGAGCGGCGACAGATAAATATAACAAGACGGAATGCGGCAAATATGCTTGGACGTAAATATAGCGAGACACCCTACCATACCGGGACTCTACTGTGTATATATTATATATAGTATAAAAATAACCATCTTCTTCCTCCCCCTTAATTTTTACAGAGTTATAATCCCGAAGAAACCTTAGGTAAGTAGATAAGGCATAAAAGCACTTTTTATTATGATCTTATTTAAGCGTCCTTTGCTTTCCTACAAAATATTTCTTTTCATCTAAAGGAATCGTTTTAATCTCAGTAAAGTCTTAAATCTTAGAAAAAGATCACAAAATTAAATTCGGAATGATAAAGAAATATTCTTACTCATGAAAGTGAATTTTCTATGTCATTTGTAATCCTATATCTGATCCTTTCTGAATCTTCAATCCCTCCTCGGTTACTAGGTAGATATTACCTCCTTCAAATGTATTTTTGTTTGTATTTAAAAATTATTAGTGTTATGCAGTATGCTAATCATTATATTGTTATTTAATCTCATAATTTGCAAAGTTTGGTCATTCATAAATTTGTCGGCTGTTCTTTTTTTTAAAGGACATCATGTATGTCGATGATGATGAAAAGAGTTAGATGAATTTTATGGTCAACACAAAAGAATATAAGATCCAGTACCTCTGATTCGAGTTAACTCCTCTAAAAAATTGTTTTGCGGTCCTGTGTAATTAATCGTTGATGGTACTTCTCAACAAAAATAACACAAGACCAAACAAAATTTTGTTTGTGGCGGATCTTATAGATTTTTGGTGGCTAAAAATGAATTCTTTGTCCAAGTTAACTCATCGTTTTCAGATTTTTCAGATATCCTAACCTTACATTGTTAAAAAGTATATTTTTGAATATTTTTCGGATCAGATATCTTAAAATCCTGACGTGAAGGGCCAAATCGAATAACGGATTCTTTTTCAGGGACCAAAAATCTACAAGATCCACTGTTTCTGATTCAAGAGATCTCGAAACAAATTTTTTGTGTGGTCCTGTGTAATTTAACCTTTTTTTTTGTAAGATTTGCATTTAAGATGGCGCAAGTTTACGTCTTTTTTGTGTATGCACCTTGAGTCTCGGGGAATTTTTTGCACATTAAGCGTTGTAATCTTCTGATCTGCATGCGCCGTACATTGACAATTCCCATTATTGAATTAGCCATTCATGATTAATTACGGACATTCCATCCCCAATCTATGGGCAGCGTTACATGAGCCTATCTACTAGAAAATCCATATGGGTGTTACAAGGGGCCTACGCCGGGAATCTAATAACGAGTCGGGGCGTTTATCTTGAGATTGATCATTAGGATTCAGTGTGTGCGAGGAAAGGGCATTGCTTCTCGAAGATAAGGGGGTAATTTCTGAGTCTAGCTAGTGGATAGCGACGAGGGTGGTCAGGACTGGCCGTTGCTCATCCGGTGCGCGAGCCAACGCCATAGCAACCCCCGTCGCTGAATCCTAACCCGGACGAAAGTCGTTTCCACGATCTTACCCTGCCGCCGACGCCACGACGGGTCATGGATTTTCCTCGACGAAGCCGTCCGAGATCGCCATGCAAATTAGATATGCGGTATCTCGCCTTACAGCAGAGAAAGACACGAGGACACGGTAATTAACGACCCTTGGGCGTGCGGAACCCAGAAGGAGGCGAATGGATTGCGCGGTTACTCAAGCGTTTAAAAATTTGTAGCCTACGAATCTCCGAGGATTCTAAAGGAGTCACTAGATTGCGTAATGGCCAATTTGATGTCCGAAACGCAGGTATCGCATGAGATATGCCCAGTATTTAATTAAATTTCAGACGCAGGACCGCTTATCATTATGCCTTCTATATAACCTAACTCGACCGTTCGCCCTCCAACCAGCAAATATATCAGAATTAATCTACATCGGTCCAAAATCCCGAGTGAAAGATTATTGGTTTCAACAACATCGAAAGAAGATTTCTTAAGATTTATGGTATAAGGCATTACTATAATTAAATCAGAATCATTGCTAAAAATAACATGTAATGTGAACCAGACAATACCACACTTAACCCATTAAGTAGCAAATGCAGTTATAATGTTTTTGTGTCTGTCTATACAAAAACACATATCGGACACACGATAACTGACGTGAAATTTAATGTTTTTTTAAGAATATCGCGAAGGAAATTAAAAAGGTGATAGTCCCAAATGAATATAAACTATTATCGTTAGGTGTGATTAGACTGTTCACGAACCTACCACAAAATTTAATTATTTACGGATTAGAAAAACGTCGAACTCACATTTTAAAATACACTGAAATTCCTGTTGATGAAATCATAAAAATGGTGTCAATAATACTAAATTCTACTGGTTTTACGTTTAATGGGAAAATTTACAAACAGACCACTGGAACGCCTATGGTATCATCATTGTCCCCAGTGTTAGCAGACATGGTAATGATTGACTTAGAAACAAATATTCTAATTACATCACAAACCAACATTTTATAAACATTATGTTGATGACATCTTTTTAATTTACCCTGAAAACATGATTGAACATCTGGTAAAACTATTTAATGACTACTATCCTGACCTAAAATTCATTGTAGAATTAGAAAAAAACAACAAACGACAATTTTTAGATATATACATCATTCACCTCTTGACTACCAATGATGAAGATCTTTGTCAATTTTTACTTTTCCAAAACTGCCAGAAAAAGGCAAATCTTTGTCATGATCTAAAGTAGACTAACAAATTCTGGAGGTTATGTAAAATAAAACCAAATTCATTTCTAGACAGTCTAAGGTGTACTGAATATGATGGCGTTGTCCATTTTCACAATCACAGTGTGAAAAAAAATATATAAATCTACAGAGATGGTAGTTGTGCAAAATCTTAGTCATGTAGTATGATATGACATTGTGTTCAATCAATTTATGTATAAAAAGTGTTTAAAACCACTTGAAATTTGTTACTCAGGAGTTTTCCGGGTCGCTGATTACGAATCTGAGGTCAAATTTTGGAAATTAAAAATGGCGGATCCAATATGGCAGACAAATTTTTGAAAAGTGTAACCATTTTGGTTGAAACATGTTACTCCGGGTTTTTGAGGTCGCTGATTACAAATGTGATGATATATTTCGAAAATTTAAAATGACGGCTGTAATATGGCGGAGAAATTTTCAAAAAATGGAACCGTTTTGATTGAAAAATTTTCAATCAAATGACATTGTGTTCAATCAATTTATGTATAAAAAGTGTTTAAAACCACTTGAAATTTGTTACTCAGGAGTTTTCCGGGTCGCTGATTACGAATCTGAGGTCAAATTTTGGAAATTAAAAATGGCGGATCCAATATGGCAGACAAATTTTTGAAAAGTGTAACCATTTTGGTTGAAACATGTTACTCCGGGTTTTTGAGGTCGCTGATTACAAATGTGATGATATATTTCGAAAATTTAAAATGACGGCTGTAATATGGCGGAGAAATTTTCAAAAAATGGAACCGTTTTGATTGAAAAATTTTCAAAGTAAACTTTACATACTCGATTGTACTTTACGCATGGAAGAGCCGTATGTAATTGTAGTTTTCGATACAAATGGGAAAAAGTGTTTTCGAACAAATGTGAGGGTTGCGGCACGACCCGAAGGCGAGTGTCGCAAGCACGTTCCTCCAAAAAACATTTCTTCACATGTGTCAAATGTATTTTTTGTTACAAGTATGGGTAAAATGCGAAAGAAAAATGTCAAAAGTGTGAAAAATAGCATTTTGTCCACGCAGTAAGAAAAACAATATTTCGGCACACGTGTGTATGTGTAATAGTACATTACACAAAGAGGGAGGTATTCTTTTTTACTTTCCGAGGGAGGTATACGATTTTTCTTTATGGCCGGGAGGAAAATCGGCATCTTTCCTCCCGCTTGCTGCTTTCTTCCTGGTGTGAAGAAATGTTCTCTACGCATATGCACTTGTATACAAATTAGTATATTGTGTATCTAGGGCGGAAAGGCATGTATTACGGCGCGGGCGATACTGCAGCTCGAGTCGTAGGCAAAGACGAGGCGAGCCTAAGGCAAGCCGAGCCATGCCGTAGACGAGGGATTCAGCATTGCCCGAGCGTGTAATGCATTTCCGCCTGCGGTACACACGATACTTTTTGTCACATCTGTCCACAACAATGCCACCTTACTGGCCGGCGGTAACGAGTGCCGGGCTGTAATGAGAACAGCGGGCGGTAAAAATTGAAAAACGTCCGTGCGCATGCGCATTTGCGTCCTCGGCCATAAATGGCAACTTGCCGTTCGCCTAACTTGCACGGAAAGGTGGCAGTTTTGTGAAGGTGTGACAAAAATAGTGTTTTAAAAGTTCCAGAAAAATTTATGAAAAAATCGAGGGTAAATAACAACATATTACAAATTGAATTATCAAAAACAGAAATCTCATATCACTTTATTTTCCTGGATTGAATATTTTTTTCTAATATCGTCCTTGTTTGTATAGATTTCTAAAGGTTTTTAGAATTAATTATATTTAAGAAAATGCATGTAAAATTTTCGTTATAGCTTACGTTCCTGTAACAATTACGTCTACTTTTCAGCTATTTCAACAATACGACTAAATCCAACATTTTCGGGCATTTTTAACGCTCAGCATCCAGAAACTGCCCGGAGTCTCGTTAGAATAATTATTCCCTTCCCTTTCTTAAGTCAGGCGAAAAAACTCTTATGTCGTATTTCATTCGCTCAAAGAAGAATTGCGACCGTCGCGACAGAAGCAGCTGTGTTTTCATCCACAACAATCTCGTTATTTTCACGCCTGTATCGCGCCCGCAGGACATTCACGCGTGCTTGGCAATATGTGGTGAGATCCTTTCGTTGGATGTTCAAAGAAATCGCACCCATAATGTAGAAATTTTTGAAAGGTTCAAAAAGATCTGGTGTTATTATATTTTAATTCCATAAAATATAAAGATTATATTATTCATTTATTCGTCTAGTATAAACGGAGAAAATGGACTTCAAAATAGAACATCTCAAATCGTAACTTTACGAGAAGGTTTCGTTGTACAAACAATTATAAGTATTTCTTGTAAGAATTGCTGAAACTATTTTTTAAATATTTATATATAAAAATTACCTGTCGCCTAATTGGTGCAAGAGGTGTAAACATATTTTGCTATATTCGAATTTATTTGTCAGTGTGTACAATTATTAAATATTAAATCGATACTAGGAACGTTGCCTCTCTCTTTCTCTCTCGCTCTTTCTCAGTAATATCTCTAGCAAAATAAACAATATGCCGCAAATGTATTTGAAGACGTTTCGGTATCATACGATGTGTGTAACATCTTCAAGTTTATTCCATAACTCGTGTAGAATATTGCAACGTGCTACCCAACCAAAATTTAGTCGGGTTTGTTACGCTTTCTAGACAGGGATGCGGTCGTATGGTCTGTCCAATGCCCGTTTTAGTTAATTGAATATATTATATATTACACACCATAACTGTTTAAATGACATTTAATTCCAAAGCAGTAAAAATCGGCCTGTTAAGGAGGAGTCAATTTTTATGTGAGGTAGGGGTAGTATTGGTGATTTACTCCATAGCATTCCAAATATACTGCAAAAGTTTAAAATATCCTATTCGCAATTAAATTGATTAAGTTACTCAAACCAATAATTTCGCAAGAATTTCGAACAATTGATAATAATTAGTGTAATCACACAAGACTACAAAAAAATTTGTTTATATATAACTTAAATTAGAAATAGTGGATCTTATTGATTTTTGTCCGCTGAAAACAAATTCGTTGTTCGATTTGACCCATCACGTCAGAATTTTAAGATATCTGATCGGAAAAATATTTAAAAATACAATTTTGGCAATTTAAGATTAGGATATGTTAAAAACCTGAAGCGATGAGTCAAATTGGACAACAAATGACCAAAAATGTATAGCATCTTCCACTTCTGATTCAAGCTGTTTCAAAAAAAAAATTGTTGCGGTCTTGTGTTATTTTTTTCGAGAAGTACCTTCAGTGATTAATTACAAAGGACCATAAAAAAATTTGTTAGGGGAGATGAATCAGAGATACTGGATCATATAGATTTTTGGTCGTTGAAAATTAATTAGTTGCCCAATTTGACCCGTGACGTCAGATATTTCACATATGCTAACCTCAAATTGCCAGAACAGATACTTTTACAAAAATCTATAGGAGCCATTACCTTTGATTCAAGTTATCTCGGAAAAAAATCACGATTGTTAACGAAATATTATAAATTGCAGGTATGTTTGGCCAAAGAATGACCCCATTTGATGATCATTTTTAAGACACTTCTTGGTGTCATATTGTATGTGCCTTGGAATATAAGACATGCATAAGTATCGAGAATTATACGATTAAGAAATATGATTCTTTTTAATGGCAGATAGTAAAATGTACCACCTACTAGATGGGATAACAATGCACGTAGTTAAATGAACTAAGCTGTCAACATAACTAACACCGTTCATTTCAACTAGATGAATTCCACAATACAAGATCGTGGTCAAAATCTTCAATGATTTCCTGCTTACGTTCGAGTTCCTTCCAATTTCAAATAAAATTAGTAAATTTTAATACGATATTAAATGTTTTGTCGCAGTGTTAATGGATTTTTAAGTTTCAGATTACATTCAATATATACTTTCGAAAACAGCTTATTCTGAACCCAAATCGAATGTAGAATAAAATTAAATTCAATGAAATATCATTCATTTTAAACAGGCTATATCAAAACTTCAAATAAAAAATGAATATGGAATGCAACGTAGGTCATGCGATGAAATCAAAAGACGAATTACGTATGAAAAGCATTTGACGTAAAAAAAGAACGTTTAATTTCATATCAAAATTTGTTGAATTTTATTCAAAAGTGGAAACAAATCGAATGCGAGCTCAAAATTACTATAAATTAATATTTTCTTCTATCAGTGTTACAAAATTTATGTGTCTATTACGATAACTCGCCATCATTAACACCGATTCTTATGAAATTTCGCTTCTATGATCAGGTTAGTTTTTGTTAGATTACAGATTTCTTGATGTCTTGCTTTATCATTATCCTTAAATTAGGACGTCACAGTTGATCAAAAGATATGTTTACTGCGTGATTTCCTGACAATTTGATTTTCTTGTGAAACATGTGAAAAAATACCACAGGAACGACCTGAAGTTGAAAATCAAATGTGTTTTATTTCGTTGGACAGAAACTTCTATTTTGAGATGCCTTAATCAATACATATTGGAAAGAGGGATATTTCAAAGGTATCTTAGTATCTTTATTTAAGACACCTAATTTTGCAGGCAGTGGATCCAGATCACCGCTTCTGTTATTTTACACAGGAGGAAGTGGGTTTATTTTACACAGGTAGTTATACTAATAAATTTCTTTTTTAATAACAAATAATATGACTAGATATAATGATGATTTTGAAAATACTATCTTTTAGTGAACAAATTAAATAACATTGTTCTTCTGAAGTCAGAAACTCGTCTGCACAATTCAGAAAAGTCGTAAAGAGTCTAGAAAAATTAGTTAACATGGGCAGGACAAGATGTCAATTTTAAGCTTGTAATTGAGAACTTTTTTTAAAATAAAAAATTCTATACAATTTGTTCATGAATTATCATTTTCAATATCACATTCAAAATTCAGGAACTGTAAGGTTTCACCAAAGGCCCTGACGAGTATAATAGAAAAGAGTTTCTTAAATTGGAGCCCAATTTAATTCATCTTATTGGGGCTTCGTCTATTAAGGTTCAATCTAGAGCCCTTCTCAACCTTGATATGTACCTAGTACTTATGTAGGTGTTGTACGGCATGTATTTGAACCAAAATCAAAATCTACTACTCCCATTACCTTGAATCTCTAGCTTCTGACCCCCATTCCGATGATAATGGAGCAGAGAAACTGAGGGATCCGGAATGCAAAACTCTATGAATAATAAATGTAAAATACTATTTGCAATGCAAAATAAATGCAATTTTTTATTTTTAGAACGATTATCCCGAAATAGATTATCGAAATGTTTTATAGATTTCAGTAAATACTTTAACTGAGACAACCCAAAAAAATATTTATCAAGAAAATAAAATTTCTCAAATATTTCTATTTTTCGCCCGTTACATTTATTTGAAGCTCCAATACAAAAGCGAAAGATGACGACATCTTTAGATTCGCAGGATTATATGCCACGCAATAAGAAAGACGTCTTCGTTAATTCACATTTATTGCTGCGATTGTATCTCGTAAAAGGTCGGCGTTTTAGAGTCACAAGGTGTAATTTCGCGTGCGCCAATTGCAAAGTAGTTTAAAATAACTTCCACGAAGATCAAGACATGCCTCGCACGATTCGTCGTATTCTGTTGTTTCTCATTTTTTGTACAAGAACAGTTCGATGCACGTGAATATCTATACATCATATGATTAGCGTATGATAAAAAATAGGAAACGGCAATATAAAAATAAGATTCTTCTATACGGCAATTTTTAAAGATTGTTTTCTTATTTTATATTCTTCGAATTGCCCATTCAATCAGCATTTGTGTTTCATTGATGATTTGTAATTAGATCGCACCTTTTCCAAGTGTCCTTTGAGGTGGCATTAATAACTCCAAATACAGAACTCGATCTTTATGTCAATTACGTAATTATAAAGTACAGGATTGTGTCCCTTTTGATGTGATACGGGAATTTATGTAATATTATTTACAGTTTTATTTACTGTATTAAAGCCGATATTATAAATTCTGTAACGAAATTGTCACTCTTGCATGGCGCCCAACGAGGGACAACTACCCACAGCTCTGAGATTAAGAGTCTCATACTCTACCAACTGAATTATTATTATTATTATTATTAGTATTAATATTATAGATGTAGTAAGCCAATTCACATCCCAAATACAAGCAGGGTAACCTGGCTACATCCCAATCATTTGGCGGTTAGTAACCCGAAGATAGATGGTTCTCTGATTCAACAGGATTTGTAATAATTACGAACCGTTCAGTTACTCGGACCATTCTCTATTGCAAGTTTGGGTACCTGCCTAGATTACGGCCATAACACGGTTAATGTTCCACAAAACTAGTTACCTTTGTTACCTTTAGGGGTGCTTGCAACACTGTTTTGCTCTCATTGTTGAAATGAGTTCTTATTCAGTATGTAAGGAACATTATTAATACCTTTCGGTAGGATACAAGAACCCACATAAAAATATGCAGTATGATAATGCAAATTCGATCTTGCCTTGGACATTTTTACATGGGCACTTATAAAAACGGATCTTGAACCGTTCAGTTACCTGGACCATTCTTTAATGCAAGTTTTGATACCTGGCTAGATTCTGGTTATAACCCGGTTAATATTCCACAAAACTAGTTACCTTTGTTACCGCTAGGGGTGCTTGCAACACTGTTTTGCTCTCATTGTTGAAATGAGTTCTTATTCAGTACATAAGGAACATTATTAATACCTTTCGACACGATACAAGAGCCCACATAAAAATATGCAGTATGATGGTGCAAATTCGCACTTCTACGATCACGCCATCTATTATTATAGCAATTTTGATAACAGATTGGCGATCAACAATCGAAAAACTAAAAAGAAATTTGAAAATTTATATTGTGAAAAAGAAAAATATCATCAAATTTTCAACTTCGTGTCGCTATATTTTGGGACGCTGCTTTGACATTCAATTTGACGGCTGGTACGTTTTGATGTTTATATTTAACGAATAAAAGAATTTGTACTTTATAATGATATACGTATCCAATTTTTACTCAAAATTAATTTAAGTAAAAACATTTGATTCTTGTAAATGTTGTTAAATTTTATGATCTGCATAAAAAAGAATGCCATATTTTACGTAAAAACTTTATGTTCATATTTCAACATTGTCAATCCACCAGAATCGACAAAGAAAGTGCTAAAAATCTGGTTCATTTGTAACTTAACGGGTTAAGACAACTTATTTTCACTTTCGGATGATTTTCACGTTGATAATACTACGTAAAACGATATAAATCCACCACTTATAAGATCTATTACTTATGCTAGAAAATATCCTTTCATATTCAATTATAAACAGATATTCGTCTGTGCGCACTAAGAAACTGGCGGCCGTCTCTGCTAGATATTCGCTTATACATCAAGCGCTCCGTTCCCATTTATTTAATTTGGTAATATTATCAGAAAATAGAATTTATCACCCACTCGCCTACTTTTATTACTGTAATATTCCCCGTATCTCCATCCCGTAGGCTATTTCATTTTCGTCTGCAAATTAATCTCGGCCATGTTGAAGTGACTTTAGAGTCACCTGCTTCCGAAATTGCGTCTCGACCCTCGCGTTCCATCGATTCAGCCGATCTCCGTAGTGTACACTGGTGTACACCAAGTCCGAGGGGTTCCACGTGGTGTCTACTTCTCGTTCGAATTTTCCTCCATGAGAAGATCGTCTCCTCTCGGACACAGAATGCGTATAGCAGTGCGGGAGGTGCGTATATACACACTGGTAACCCCTTCGCTTTTCCGCACCAGCGACACCCTCGCAGCAATTTCTCCTGGACATCAGACTGGAATGGGCACGTTCGATAAATGTAGGGGATTTTCTCCTGTAAAAAACGTAAAATTTTAAATTATTGTTTGGATGAATATTTATTTGTATAAGGTAATGAAATCATCGGAAATAAACATCTCTATGACAAACTAGAATGATTGATGATCTGGGATGATCAGCATCATTATTCATCTTCGATTTCTTCCTCTGATGACTGTACCAGATAATGATGGTGAAGATGTTCAATGATTTCATAAGATAACGGTCGGTTTATATAGTGATGGGTCATTATCCGACATTCTACATCAGGGACTTTAACTCTAATAATCTCGTTGTCCACCATTATATTCATAGATCAAAAATCAAACAATATCCTATGCCCCGGGACAAATATCGTCATCTTCTATCATCATCATCTGATATCTAGAAACCCATGATGTGATAAGCCCCGACACCTAATAATGTTAGCTACCGTAGCTGTAGATGTAGATGTGTCATTATCGTACATCACTCATCATATAATGACGGTCATTGTCTATTATCTGACATGCAGAGATGATAGATCTGACAATATCCAATGCCTGATGTCTGACACTACCATCCTCTATCATCATCTGATATCAAGAAACCCAGGATCTGTTAAGATTCTACACCTAATATCATCAAATGCCACGAGTCGAGATCTGAATCGATTGATCGAATATCTTAGAAGGTGTGACAACTAGAGTCAAATATAGTCATCAGTAATTGATAACAAAATGATAACGAAATTTAAATGTTTGACCATCGCCTTCATTTGCCTCTTTTAGTGTTCATTTCTAAATAATAACTTGAATCTAGATTTCTTAGGGAGACTCTAAATCTAACGACCCATACAAGCTTCAGCAACATTCCCCGGCCACGATAACAATTATTACCGAAAACTCAGATTCCATAATTTAATCACAATATTCCTACATTCGCATCGATTCAATATGTCATATAGTTTAAAGAGAAGTCTTTTACGCTTCTTATTTTCTCAAAGTTTGCGGTTCGTTTCGACTCCGCCATGAATCTTGCGAGCTTGTTATGATACCTTCTATGCCATTTAAATTGAAATTGCGGAATTGTGTGGTGAAACTAGTTCATTATATCTCACGAGTAAGTTTGCATGTGGTCAAAAGCCTCTATTGTCTGACGATAACAATACAGGTCCTCAAATGGTTTACTGTTAATATCAAAACACATAATTTGTGTGAAAACTTGTCAACAAAAAGTGCTATGTCACGTTAAGTTGAAAATACAAATGATTATTGGATCGAATAAAAACTGATTAAATTCATGGCAACATTTATTTACCCTTAGGAAGTACCGTTGTGTACGGACTAAAAAACTTCCTCAAATCCTTTCTCTACGCCACTGTCTGTATGGTCCAGCGATGGTCAAGGAAGAGTTCCGAGGGGGTCTGAGCTCGTAATAGTCCAAAAGAAGAGGGGTGGAAAAGGACGAAGAATTCAAAGTAGAGGGCGAATTCGAGGGATGAACGAGCGGAAGAGGGAGAAAGTAATACGATGCGAAAAAGACGAAGGAGTGAGACAAGATTAGGACGAGAGAGAGAAAAAGCTGGTTTAAAAAACTTAGGTGGTGTGCGAGTGGAAAAGAGATGCGGTGTTAAGCCGAGGACGCACGGGACGAAGAAGAAAAATGGGAAACTGACGGAGAAGGATTGAAAGAGGGAAAGAGATCGTTCGAGGTATATAAGCTTTAATGTGAAAGACAAGGAAAGACGTTGCTTTGTCCAGGCGGGAAGACCTGCCCTCTCTTGGGGTGTGGGTGGTGAAAGTGTGAGGAACAGGGAGAGAGAATGAGAAATGTATACAGCAGACAGAGAGGGAGGGATGGCCAGGGTGTAGCTTGAGGGTGGTTTGGGTTCGAGCTCTATCTCGTGCACTCCTAACTAACATGTATTTTGCATAAAGCTTACATTACTTGAATTACAATGCCCGACCCTGTCTCTGGCCCCTGCACGCTGCGGAGATGCTGCCATGTAAATTGCTTCTACAGCTCAGGCAAGTTTGCGCGCTGGCGCGACTCCGCAGTACACTTATACATACTCGTAGTCAAGTGTATAATTACCCTCGACCGTGTGAGTGAGCGGAAAAGAGGACGAAACGGGTGAAAAACAAGCGAAAAATGAGAAGGAAAAATCTGGGGGATGCATGGTCGCGACGGCGAAGAATGTTCTACGGTGAACAAAAAAATATGGCGAGAATACACGTAAGGTGTACAGCTGTAATGAAGGAACATGTGGGAAATAGTTGAGGAAGTGCGTTAGACCACGTGTTCTGGAGAATTAGTGTAATTACGTTAACACTCATAAGCTTAATTGCGTGAATTTGCTTTGAAATTTTATTACCAAAATAAACAAAAATGTTGGCAAAGTAAATCATTGTACTGAATTTTTAGGTATATAAAAAGGTGTTATAGATAGCCTTCTTAGGCGTTTTCTTCGATTAAATATCAGTAATATTCATAGGTTGCATGACCCAACATTTTCTGAGCAGGGAAAATAGTTTTCATCAAAAATATCGGTAACTCTATAAGCACCGTACTAATTAGGGGTCTCATGTGTCACCTTATTGATGAGCAAATATGAAATCTAGACTATGTGATGATAAATGTGAACCGACAACAGTTACGTTTGAGGCTGACAAATAAATATCTTATATCATCTATTTTTTACGATACTCCCAAATACTGTTTGCGCTTCACTGAAAACTATGCCATAGGAACATTATCATTAATTGTTTCGGAACCATTGTTTAGTAAGATATTTGCTGGCAGCCATGTTATGACAAATCATCAGGTTTCGATTTGTGGAAGCTGTGGATATTTTTAGTCAAATTTAATCTCCGTGTGGATGCTAGCATGAACGAAACAAAGAAACGGGACCCATAGGTATTTATATTATAGACGAGGATTACAAAACATATTATAATCCAAAGCAGCCGTGAAATTATGAAAACAGAGATTCTAAGTTCAGAACTAGAAAAAATAACGCACACTTTAAAAACTGAATCTTGTTGCTAGAATGGTTGAACTTAGGCCGAACCTTTACCATACTTTTTACTTGCACTGTACTGATTATTTAACAGTACAAAATGTGTATATAATTTTGCATTCTATTATTGGTGCAATAATTCACAAAAAGAAATATCCAGATGGTTCAACCAGAAATGTTGTCACTCCAGCCATAATATGCTATTAATATGCTACATTCAGCCATATTTCTGTATGAAGTTATTTCTGAATATTTCTGAATGTACCTACTGAACTTTGCTTTCAGTGTTGCTCCGAAATGCTGAATAGTAGTTACTTTCCAAATAAAGGTTATATCCATTAAATGCACAATCAATCCTCGTGAAATTAAAATGAGATAATATCGTAGAGGCCAAATATTGTTTGGACCTTTACTATATCGTCAGCTGTAAGCAACGAAGTTCTATTTGCTGTGACAATAAAGAAGGTTCTATCGCGGTGTCGTACTAAAAAGGGTTCGATTTTCAGGACAGTTTAGGTTGGTAGCAATACATCTCATCGGTATTGCAAGAAGAAGGTGATGTTACGTTTTTGTTTTCATATTGTTATAAACTTAGAGGAGATAGCGTCTATTTTCCTTGCGAGAAAGAATCTTCTCCATTGCAACATCGAGATAGAACCCTGTTTAATGTGGCGAGGAGATAGAATAGAAATATAATGATGTGCTGCTAGCCAATGGTACTATCTCAACTATAATATTGTATTAACACAACAAAATAAGTAGGCAATTCGATGTTTATATTTGCAACGTTTTCGGACAAGAGCAGCCAGATATATATCTTCTTCCAAAGACCATCGCACATATTCCAGAGTTTAGATGTGCAAAAGGGATGAAATGTAACAATATCTTTGTATTATCGATGGCCTGCTTTTACCACATTTGTTTACCAACTTTTTATCAAAATAAATAATTTTCTAAACCCGCATGACAATTTCAATGTTGAATCACATGGAGCGCATTATTAACATGGTTCACCGTATGGAAATAGTATGCAAACGAGCGTTTCACGTATTATTCGAAAACTATCACAGTTCAAGAATTGGGTATGGCAAATGCTGGATTAAGTGTGGAATTTTATTGCCTGTGTTTTTTAATCACATGAATGCGGTATTATTTATATTTATCACATAATATGGTTATCAGATTTATGGCCATTTTTGCGAATTTCATTGCAGACTTGTAAAAGGAACCAGCTGAGTAGAGAACACACATGTAAAAAACTTCAGGATATACTCGTGTAATTAATTAATCATTAATAGAGCACACTATATATTAGGAAATGGAACTGTGATCAAATGTATCGTGCGAGGTAATAATTAATTCATTTGATAAATCAATTTTATTATTTTGTGTTTTATGATTCATTTTTATAAATTATAAATTACAGAGATCAAAAAATTGTTGATATCGCCTTCGTGGCTCAGGTGGTAATGCACTGGACTACGAAGTCGTAGGTCGCGAGTTCGATCCCTGGCCGGTGAACATTTTTTCGATTTCGTTTTCCAGCAGCAGCTCGCTGTTTGTTTGCATTTTGAAAATATTGTTTATCTGGCGGAAATCAACTCATGACCGCTGTTGTACTTGGTGTAGGTTTCTGCAGTCCTACATTTCATACACAAATGTGAAGTATGCTCCCGCAAAATCTTATGATTAATAATATGACAGGAATTGTGTAAAAAGGGCGTTTCCGTCCTTTAAATAATAAATTTAAAGTAAAAATTACCTATGGCATATATATGTATAGGCCATGATGAGAGAATTCACGAAGGAAGATGAGAGGTCAGTCTCTACTTCCACTAATTACCATGCTACTTTGTTTAAGGATTCCGACGCCACCTGTCGGTTTTTGGAGAAACCCCCCACTTCAAAAACAGATGAAAAGTTTGTCCGAGTCACCAAAATGAAGGCACTTAAAAAGTTTCAAGTATGGATTACTCGCTTGCAAAAATATTCTTGGTACTGCAGACTATTAGAAGATAATCGCAGGTTTTTTTTTCTCAAAACGAGGCACGGCGATATTCTCTCGATATCGGTAGTTATCTTCTAGTGCCGCCATAATCAAAATTCGAACAAGGCCAAAAAGCAATACTCTATTAAAAATGATAGGGATGAATATTTACACTATTTTTTGTCACACCTCTATGGAAATTCCCGGTCGTGGAAAGAAATAGCCTGGCGGGCGTAAAAAGTACTTGATCGCCCTTTGCACATGAGCAACAGCGCAGTAGAGGTGTCCGGTGGCAATAGCCGCGTTTCCGACTACTTTACTGGTTTTCAGCTATCTTGTGTATGGCTTTGTAAAAATACTGCTGACAAAATTGTTTTGAACCATCATTTTCTTCTGGTCAGTGAGACATTTTTTCGGGCACCCACATATTTACCATAAGCTGTCTGAATATTTATTGTTTATTATATTGTAATATTCTAAGAATAATATTTTCTAATTTTCTAATATCTTGGTAATTTGCTAGATTTCAATAAATGCGGGGTTGCAGTATTGAATCTACATATAGTACAACTTTATAGACAATTCATTTTTTACAATTTACATTTTTGACTACGAAAACATGTAATCGAAATAAATTCCTAAATTGCGAGGTGCACTAAAAACTCTATGAAAAGTTATGAAAAAATGTTGTGATAAGATGAAACATGAACATAGCGGATGAGAAGGATGTAGAGAATGAAGGAGAAAGGAATCAAGATACCAGGCCGCAGATACAATTATCAGAGGAGTGTGAGAACCAGAAGGTACTAACTAAAGAGAATTATTTCAACTTTATGACGAAAGAGGACGTTAATTGAACATAAAGTATTTGGAATTAAATCATGTAAGTCAGATTTTGGAAAAAATTAATAATTAATATTTTTAAAAAGATTAATAACAGTAATATTAATAATAATAATATTTAATATTAATAATAATAATAATTAATAACTATTAATAACCGATTGTTAATAGCTAATTAACTACTTAATTACTACATACATACCTGGTATGTATTGAAAAATCGAAATATTTTATATACCCCCCTCGTACCCCACGTGCGCCCTTACAGTTGGCGGGGTCGCAACCACCCAAAAAAGATTGGGCGAAAATAAAAAAAAAAAATCTTTTTTCAACTTATTAGCCCGGTCCGCGAGTTAATGGACACCCTGTAGAAGTTCTCGCAGTAAATTTGTAGGTGTGTATGTTTACTTATTGAAGCTTATTTTACAATTAAAAAAATATGTCTCATCTCCGTATGCGTCATAATACATGCGAACTGTAAACCGATTAACATACCGGGAGACGAACAGAGCGCCAAAAATTGGGATAGCTCCTGGTGGTAATAAAACTAACTAAACTGAGTAGGTAAGTTTATACAAATGGTAACATTTTGTTAAGGTTAAGTTAAGGTAAATTTGTAACATTACATTTTCAGTTCTCTCTTACTTCAACATTGTACCTTAATGTACGTTATACGAAAATCCATGTTCAAGTTAGAACAATGTTTCGATTAAATATCTGTTTTGATTTGTTTTTATATACACGCTATTGCTATGGCACTGATTGGATTCAAGTTGTATTGGATATCGATTAGAATCGGATCACTTTTTTATGAAAATAAGAGCACATTGAAGTTGGTGTGTGAATGGATGTTTCAGATGATATCATCTACTCAGGCATGATTGGGTTTAAAATAGACAAAAATGTTGAACTAATCGAGTATAAAATATTCCTTAATTTGACTCATTCAAATCCGAAAGGATCCACATTTTATTCCATTTTGAATTCAACATGTCAAATTAGAGGCTGTCGTCAAAAACAACTAAGGTTGAATTTGTTTGGATTTGATTGGATTTCGATGAGAAAGTGATCCTATTCTGGTCGACATCTGATACATTTTGAATTCATACAGTACCATCGCAATTGCATGTATATAACACAGATAAAGTAATAATCTGAAATAGACCTCCTTCGCACGCAATTTCCATAATTAATTACAGACAAATTTGACATCCTGACATGTTTAAAAAAAGTTTTATTTTGATAATTTTTCAATTTATTCTCCATATTTGATAAAATTTAGATAAATTTTTTTACTCCAGCAGTTTATGAAGCGGAATTTACTTTTGATTTTATGCATTTGCAGCATCTCACAAACAGCGTCTCACGAACAGCATCTCACGAACTGCTTAAAGCCAAACATAAAACGATCCAAAAACTTTAAAAGTCCAAATACAGCAACATTTTTCCATTAGTTTTTTCTATATTTAGTATTGTGGAACCCCAAAAAGTCATTATAGTAGGGTATATTTTATTTCTTCATTGATTGCCTCAAAATATTAACATTTAACAAACCTTCTACAAAGTTTATTCCATAAAACTGTTCATGATGAAGACCTTAAACTTTAATAAAGAGATTTTAAATTAACTCAAAAAGAAACATTGCATTCAATTTAAGGATAACATAATCATAAGCAGCAACGACCGACCCTAGTCGAAATCAAACCATTTATTGGGTAAATATTATATAATTTAAATATTTACAATGTTAAAGGTATACGGGAAGTGGAAAGCGTACAAAAATGGATAGATTTCTACCAGCCAAGAGAGATTTAAAAAATTTCGCAACTGCAGCTGAGCTACTGAAAAAGTATAATTGAAAATGTGTATCACATTATTTTGACCTGCATTATCATCGATAAATATATTTCTTATTTAGGTTATACCTATCTATCTAGGAGATTATTTAAAATATTTGATGAATAACAAATTTATTCTAACAAAGTGAAATACATCGGATAAAAATATTCGTTATCTAATTTGCAATCTTTTTCTGTTGACTTTTTATAGTTCAAGTACTATATAGAAGAATTATTAAAAAATAAGTAATTTTGAAACATGATGGGGAAATTTTCATGTTTCTATGGAAGAATATATGCAGTAAACTGTATCAACATATATAGATAAATAGGAAGGAGATATACTGAGGCGATTGAAACAATGATATTACGGCAGAGGGTATCACAATGTAAATTTCAGGACGAGTAGAAGATAACGATGCAAATAGCTTTGCTGCCACAATGACTAAAAGATGAGACGCAAGATAGAAAATATGACATATCTGACGATACCATCAAAGACAAATCGCACAAGCAAGAGATCATTAGAAAAAATGATTACTGACACACGATGATTAGATACAGGTTTCGAATGAAGGGAAATGCAAGAATAAATTAGAAAAAATAGTACTACCGAATTTAAAATAGTATTTCTGAGGCATTTCGTATTCACTTATTCTTCAGTAAATATTTTACAGACAATAAAGATCGGTATATACGTTATACCCAGTTTATTAAATGATGATTGCCAACTGTTTCGCAGATTAGCAGTATCCCTGCAATTTCCTGCCTGATCAGCAACGAGCCCATGTTTCAGTTTTCAAAATTCATGATGTAGAAAGGCTCTTTGCGAGAGAAATTGAGCTGTGGCTAAAGTCCGTACGTATAAATTACTTATTGGCATGAAGCGCTGGGGATACAAATCGGCCAGAAATAATGTGGAGCAATTACGGTGAATTTATGAGGAAAATTAATAATTAACACTGGTATAATTGATAAGAAATATAGTGAATTGCTACAATTTATCATCCTTCTTACAAATAAGTCGACAACGACAGGTATTGGTTAGTAAATATCATCTTATACAGAATTGGAAAATATAAGTTGTTTGAAATTGTTTACAATAAAAATTACATTTCAGCAAGTAATAATAATTACTGCAATTTTCTTACATGGGGTTATAAACTCTTAAATTAAAACTAATTACAAATTTTTTAACAGAGTATACTTACGGGAATAACTCTTGCATAAATCACAAAACATTGAACACACACGAAAGATTCGCAATTACATAAATTTCGACATGGTCAATTCGTTGCGTTTTTAGAAAACGGCAATTAACATCCGAATATAAGCAGCGTTCCGTTTTTGTAATAATAGAGATTTAATTTCATAAACGCTCGTGCATTTTACTTTGTAAGAGGTCTCCTGTACGTAGAAACGAAATACGCGATCGTTGCCAACGTGGCTTTTTCCAATCGGCCAAATTATACAGTTTCGTATTTTGTTGCGAAAGTGTAAAAGAAATAAATACGCGAGAAACTATCCGTCGGGAAGATTAACATTTAACAACTATATAATGGAATTGCGCACGCAAATCTGCTGCAAAACATCGCGAAAAGGGAGTCGTGGGAGATAATACACGCGAGTGGTACTGCACACGTGTAGCTTTTCGCACGTAATGCCACAGTAACATTCGTACTCCATATAATTGATTGTGTTTTATAATAAGGCAAAAGAGACGCAACTACGTTAAGTGTGCATTTATTTCAAGTATTACTATACATAAATCCAGATGGGAAAGTCTCGTCATTCGAGGCGCTTCGATTTTTTTGTCAATTGAATGTACTTCAGAATTATTATAAAACAATTTTTACTTAACATCAACAAAAAATGTTAGTTAAGAAATTTCAGGTTTTTCTTCTTCGATGTGTAATTATATCTCAGACGTGCAGGAATTGGTTTCATACGAAATAACAGAGGGCAACAAAATTTATAACCAGAAACAGGACTTTACTTTTTCGAAGGGTTTCATTGCATTGAATCCTAGTCTGGCCGCAAAATTGTCCAAAATTTGGTGATATCTAAACGTTAAAGTGCAGAACCACCGTTTTTCACCATTTTCAGTAAGTTTTTATCGTAGAACAAATTTTTTGTTAGCAATTAGGTAAGACGCGGATTAAAGTAAGTGCTATTCATCAGGTTTTCGTTAAGGTATAAATATAGGATACCTCAAAATCATGACGTGATAGAACAATTCTCAGCAAGAGGATCGGTCCCAATTTATTAGTTATTTTTATAGATTAACATATTTACTAAATGCATGAATGTTGACGAAAACTTTGAAAAAAAATTCGATAATTCTTTGGATTCGTTGCAGCAAAAATCTTTGGAAAAGAGCAGTCCTGTTTCTGGGTATACAGACTGGCCTTATTTTGTTGGTCGACGTAGATATAAATTTACGGTAGGTGCAATTAAAAATCAATATAATTAAAGGCTTCACACTTACAAATTGCATTAGATGTTAAAATGCTATAGTTTGAGAGTTTCTAAATATTTCAAACACCTTGAGTCGGAATCACTCGGATTCTCAAAACGCTGGGCCCTGTCGAAATATTTACAATCTCAACTAATGATGAAATTAACAACGACAAACAGAAAAAAAAGAAAAAAGAAAAACGAATAAAGAAAAAAGAAAAAGAAAAAAAGAAAAAAGAAAAAAGAAAAAAAGAAAAAATCCTTAATAAAATTTCGATTTGACAGTTACTTGGAACAGACTGGTATATGAATATAATTTTTCAACATGCATATATAATTTAATGAAAAAGTATAATAAAGCTAAAAAGAAAGAAAGAAGCAAATAATATTTAAAAAAATTAACCAAAAAACAAAAAAATGTAGGTATATATGCAAAAAAATTCACAGCAGAATGTAAAAACAAACCTTAATTAAAACGTAAAGAAAAATTTTTTTTTTCTTTTTTGCGTTGTCAATTCCATAATTAGTTGAGATTGTAAATATTTCAATAGGGCCTATTACGACGCAAGGTGTTTAAAATATTTAGAAACTCTCAAAATATAGGATTTTAACATCTATTGCAATTTCTAGGTATAAACCTGTTAACTATATTAATTTTTGATATAAAATTTATATATTTAGAAAATAAATAAAAAGATCACATTGTTACCAACTGATAAAACTACTTGTAATCTTCACTTTTAAATAAGACCACAGTAAGATAACCCTGTGTTAATTTTGTCAATAATCGGCGTATTCAACAGATGCTTTTAGAAACAGATTCGGTTCGACACGTGACAACTATATGCTTCCTTGAAACACTTCGGTTCCGTAAAACATCCGTTATGGTGAGTTTTGTTTTATTTTCATCATTTGAATATAATGAGCAGTTTTTAAATAACCTTTTTGATGTAAGTTCCCTTCTCTCTGAATCTGAATCAGCGAAAAGTACTAAGAATTAGTATATATAAGCGGACTCTCAGTACTTTTCGCTGATAGAGGTTAAGAAAGTTATAATTCGAAATAATAGAACTGGTTATAAATGCTGAAAACAAACCAAGTATGTGATTCAAAGGAGCCAAAACTTTTTTCCGTGAAAGAATAATAATAAGTGGAACAGCGATCAACCACAGAATCCCCATATTTCAATTTAAGAGAATATATTTTGAAATAAATTGCATTCACTTTTAACAGAATATGAGCATAAAAACGGTATTATATCAGAAAAATATTTCAAAGACTATTTTAATTAGTTTAACTAAGATAACATGGATATCAAATTGGACCACCTTAAGAGTCACCGAATAGTTTGTTAGGATGGAAGATAATAATTCCTGTTTTGATGTGCTTTACAAAATTTGATTATAATAATCAGTAGAGTAGCACTGCTTGGGGTTAATTACTAAATCATCGATAGGCTATTAATTTTGGATGAGTATTTATAATGATTGTGCTAGAATAATGTAAAAAATCAACTTTTTTGCCTGCTTTAAATTTTTTAATTATGCAGGGAACACTTCTTTATTTTACTCGATATTTGATCAGAAACCTGCAGAATACCAATGTAGGTTTGTGATCTGGTAAGGTCTTATTTGAATTAATTTGATCTTACCCATGAGTGATCTGGTCACGATCATGATGATAGAACGTTTGATCAAGTTTTTAGGCCGCAGAAATTCTTCTAGAATAATTACTGTTAACTATTCTCTAATTCCTATACAATAATCTGTATGTTTTTTTATTATATTTTTTTTACCTCGGAGTAAATGATTCAGTAAGTAAATAATCTTCCCTTATATAAAGCAACGGAAGAAAGAGAAATTAATTTTGGTAATTATCGACTCGAATATTCACCACAAAGTATCGTCCTTTTGACGGGCTTGGTTTTAATTGAGCCAAGTAATTTAGCATAAAATGGCGATTTCCCACGAGACTCCTGGCACGGCGCGGCTGAGATTCTCTCGTCTACGGGAGACTCGCGCGGAATCTCAATCCGCATCTGGAGCGATTCGACCTGGAATCACGGGCGGCCTTAAGCCGCTTAACTATCAATTATATAGAACGCGATAAGGCTTCGGAATGACTGAGATAATGAATTTCCCCGTTTCATCCTGGCGATTTTGCATAACTCCCTTCTCAATCTCATATCAGTAGCTGGTTCCTTCTCCGCTGGCGACTGTCCACTATGGAAATGTGCGATCTAAGATGCCCTAGAGATTACGTGAGTATCTTAAATTTATAGCTTACATTACGATATCGTTTATCCTTACGCGATTTTGATATTCATATTGTTTGAATGCGGCAAATAACCATGATTACTAACGCTCCCAGGGGTTCTGTCTAATAGAATATTATCAAGATTCACAATCAACTTTTTCTGAACTTGGTACATGAAATCTTAGATATTTACATCGAAATTTTTCCACAATGTTGCGTACTACAAGTGTTAAACAGAACGTTGCTAGTTTTTCAGCGCAAGTCCATGCCTTACTTATTTTACATAGCCGCCGTAAAATTTGTGTAACAAAGTAGAATACTATGGTTGATGACATGGAAGTAAGCTCAGGAAAGTAATCTTTCATTTCTCTAATATGTCAGATTTAAGGAAGCACTCGTTTCATCATTATATGCAAAATTCTGACAAAAAAAAGTACTAGTCTTCCGCTCAGATGTCTGCCAGATATCTAACCTCAGCAATCGAGGTATTTCCAAACGGATCACATTCAAGTTTTGGACCTTATCTAGGGCGTTTAATTTGGATGGTCATAAGACAATAACCAGGTGGAACTTAAATCCAGGCAAAATATTGGATACAATATTCAACGCTGTATCTTTTGGTCCAAAAGGCATTAGAAAAATATTGAAATTGGTTAAACTCGATAGATTTGGACATCCTATTTCAAATGCCGTAGTCAGAATCAGCCGTTGACTTTAAAGAAAAATTTTATGATCATTTTGTTGAAAAAAATGATTTTTTTTAATGTTTCTTCGCAAGAATCGCTTTTTTGGCGTTGAAAAGGGCAAAGCTGACCATTATAAAACGTACTACTCGCGTCTTTTTGCTCAGCTCTTTCTTGGTCCATCAGATTTTTTTTTCAAAAAACAAAATGGCGGCTTCAATATGGCGTCTGCAAGTTGACATTTTGCATTTTCCCAGGTGGAAATTGACTACCGGCGCAGTACCGCGCCAGTACTGGCCAAACATTTACTGTACTGGCGTGGTACTGGCGTTATACCGGCAAAGCACCGGCATAATACCGGTATTGTACTGAAAGGTAACACCGCCTGGGTACTGACATCCAGTACTGTGACTGTACTGGCACAGTACCGTAAATTTTACTGGCATGGTACTGGTATTTTACGCTACCCTGGAATCCTAATATCGATGTAAAGAAATAACTGGCCCTCCTGCATTATTTCACTATTTGCTACTCGAGTTCTTATGACATAGTCGTAGTGAAGATGAAAATTCTATTATATAAGATTGCGGAAAATGTATATGTAATGCGTGAGGGAGAAAGAAAAAGATATTACTTAATGCAGGATGAATATTAAATTATATTTATGTAACTAATATTTTTCAGTTACATTTCAATTACAATAAAATGTATAAAATGTGTACTTTTATAAAAGTATAATTTCAATCTAAAAATAAAAAGCTTCATTGAAATGAAGAATGAATTAAATAAAATTAATAGAAATAGAATACACATATAAGCGCACATAAACACATGCGCGCGCACATAATTATAAATACACTATATATACTAAATCAGTACAGTCCCTGTACATTGCCGGTATTGTGCCGATCGTCGGGAAAACTTCAAAATCAGTATAAAGGCAGTACCGGAAACCAGTACTGCCCAGGTATTCAGCCAGTACTGAACCAGTACTTCGCCAGCTGCTGGCGCGGTACTGGCCACCAGTACTGGTGTTGTACATGATTTATTACCGCCGCGGTACCGTGCCGTTCGACAGGTCCGGCAAATTACAGACTTTTCCACCTGGGTTGTGGCATAAATATCGAGCATTTGACCGTGTAACGGTTGAAATCATGGAGAATTGCCATGAAAAAGTAATTATTATTATTTGTGAATACCTAATCTCAGCATGATTTATTCATAACCTTAAATTATTTATGTACAGTGAGTTTTTATCGATTTTTTGTTTGATTTTCACTCAATGTTTTACTTTTGCGTATCATTACGTACGTGTGAAATGGAAAATTACTTTATACGATTGTGACGGGAAATAAACGCTTTTCGGAGAGTCCTTTTTTTTTACTATTTTTTTGAAAATTGGCATGAATAATAATGAAATTAGGTATTCACAAATGATAAATTGAGGATAATGCGCCAAATAAAAAATGTAGTAACAGGCAATTTTTTCATAATTTTAATTTTTAGCACATTATAGAATAACATTTATATATTATATCTGCATATGAATAATTGGACAATTGTAACTAAATACTACGTTCTAGAAACTCCAGAAACTGGTTTCCCCGGTAGAAATAAAAATCATCCACGCTAGTACTAGACAGGAGCTTGTACTAAATCGTCACGTTTTATCCAGGTTTGGTGAAATTCGTATGTGTGTCTAGATAAAAGGTTACGATTTCGTGCTTGATCCTGTCTAGTACTAGCGTGGCTGATTTCGATTTTTACCAGGGGTAATTCAAACCAATCTAGTTTTGCCTCACCGATTTTCTACCTAGTAACACTTTTGTTTGGAATATGTTTTATAAAGTCACATTCAGATAATTGTCTCGAATTCATGAAATATGTATCATAACATTTTCTCCTGTAAATTTCGTTTATTATTCTAATAAAAAAGTAGATTCCTCGGTATACTGAAGCACATTGCAAAGTTAACTACTACAAATTATACTGTTATCTATATTTATGTTCAACCAAAATCGAAATGTAATTTTCGATATTTTCTAAGAGAAAAATTATAATTGCATTAAAATTTGATGACCTCTCCAGAAATAAAAGTGTTACCTGGCTCATAATGTTTCAATATAATTGAACAATTATTTTAGATCTAATTAAATTGACTAAAGTAATTGTCTAACTAACATTTCATAAACTATAAATTCAGTCCAATTTGAATCTAAGTTCTTCTGAGTCTCGTGATATTACATTGTGTGATTCTCAACCCAGGATAAGCTAAAGCATAATCTCACTAGTACCTGAAATCAGATTTATTTATATACCTTAACGTAACCACGTTATACAATGACATGATACTCCATCCTTCAGTACAGTATAAATCCAAAGTTGCTCAACTGTAATTACGTTTACTATATTCCGAACTAAACAGATAATCGAGTAGCCAAATTATGTAAATTATTTGCATGAAATAGCTGGTCGCCATCTACTATTAGCGTTTATATACGAATGGATCCTACAATGTGTTGTGATAGGAAGTCGAAACTAAGAACACTCGATACGCCGATGAAGCTGAAGTTCAGTATAATTGGCATTTATGAATATTTGAAAAATATGTAAAATATTGTGAATTTCAAATTATTAAAAACTTGCACCATTTACCGTTGTAAATTTTATAGTAGTTCAGAATTTTTCCATATTTTCTTTAGGGTGGTATCTTTAAAGTAGTAATTTTTATAAAAATAACAACAGTTCGGGGAGTCTTCCTTTAAAAACGACGTTTACGAAATATTTCAGCTCTTCCATTAAACCTTAGAACAAAGTATATAGCCGAATAAGCATAGTAAAGTGCCTCCTTGCAAATCGCCTACTTGACCTAGACTATCAGAATGGTTACCAAAAAATATTCCTCAATGCAAAATGAGAACCTCCCGAAACCCTGTATACAAAAATTTTCTTCCAACGAATCATTACATCAGAAAGTCTTACAAAAATCATGCAAGTGGAATTTTAGATTACAAATAACCACTATTTTTGCAAGGTATATAACCTCAAAATTGGGCCAAAAAAAATGCATTGACATTTTTGACAATGTTTTTACACATGGTTTTGAGGGTACTCGATTTGGAATAGGATTTTTTTAATATTTTTTCCCTGCACTTTTTGTTTAATTTTGAATTTTTTAATTATATTTAATTATTTTGTTTCGTTATTCGTCTAAGAATCGTACATTATTTGTGCAATGTTTGTACATTGTTCGGCCATTTTTTTGCCAATATTTGTAAAACTTTCATGTGTTAAATACCGGAAATTGGTTCATAATTCGTCCATGAGAAAACTTATCTACTTAACATCCATTATTGGTCCAAATAAAGTGAACTCTAAGTCCTAGTTTGGTCCACTTCATGTTTATGGACGTCTATTGAGTTTTCATTGGGACAATATGTCCAGACAGATTCATAGTTTGCATATAAAAAAAATGTTTTTGCTACATACTGGATAGGGGAGCAAAACATATGAAAAATAGTGCTAAATAAAAAAAAAACTCAAGCAGACAGAAATTTGGCAAGCACTATTTTTTTTTTTTTTTTTGGAAAACTCGTATAGTTATCGTAATAAACCAGGAAAAGAATTCATAAAAAATGATATTTTGAGCCACCGAAATATTAAAAAACTCCATTTAAATGGTGATAAAGACAAAAAAATAGGTTTTATTGTAAAAAGCGTGTATTTCAAACGTACTACCTTCAAACCGAGGTGCAAAAACGTTGTCTAAAACTTTCTTTTTTTTCTGTCGCGAATTGGAAGTTATACCCCATAGAGCGTAATAAAAAGAGTTCAGAATCATTTCGGAATGTGCTCTTAAAGAAATCAGACGTCGCACTTTCTAACGGTTTTCTGAACATGTGTTTATAAAGATCCCATAATGACAGGATGTTCAGAAAACCTTCAGAAAATGCGACATCTAACTTCTTTTAGAGTACATTTCGAAGTCGTTCTGAACTCTTTTTTATATGCTGTCTGGGATGCCTCGCCAAAAGTGTAGTAATTTGTAACTTAAAACTCAAATTTTTTTCTAAGCCTTACCACCGTTAGATTCAGTTTTGGGAGTTCTAATTTTGGTTTTCGGAATATTTTTCGATTAATTTTCGGATAGTCTAGATCAACCAGACGATTTAGGATTAGGCAGTTTTACCATTCTTATTCTGCAAAATCCTTCTTAATAGCTTCTAGGGAATTAAACTTACATAACGAGGCATAAAGTAATGTTACCTTTAGCAAAGACGACAAGATAAGATCTTATTTCAATGTGCCTTATTATTAACTATTTTACTACATAATATGCTACTGCATTACACATTTTTCTACAGTATATATACAATAGATTTATAAAATTCAGTGGATGATAGCAATCACACTTTTCCCTGTTGTTTACCTACAATGTTTTGATTATTCGAACCCAATCTCGGTTCAATTTTATTTATTTAGTATTTATATTTATATTTTTCGTCAAAGGAACGTTTATAACCAAGAAATGTTATGTTTTTAAAATTTTATCAAAGTGTAATAAGACTTGTCTCATTTAGCATTCATGGTTGTTGTCCGATCAGGATCCGATAAAGTTTCAAACAGATATGCATTTTCAATTCTTCATGTTTTTACCTGCTTACTAACATTTGCAGTGACAGTATCTGCTTAATCGATACAAAAGTCAATAAATTCATGCGGTGTCTGTAAGAAGCTTCAGTTAAAACTTTAATAAGATAAGTTGATTTGGTCTTCATATAATTAGAAGTTGCGTTCTTGATAAAGTCCCGAGCGGAAATTTATTCAGGCAGCCTAAATATGTTCCAGTAAGGCGTTCCTGATCAGGTACTGCTGAATGTACCCAGATGAGGACATGATCAGGTTCCAGTAATTTATCCTGATCAGGTTGGTCTAAATATGCCCTGATTAAACCTTGATTATGTTAAAATAAAGTATAACTGAGATAAAGAAGGCGGTGAATTTCCATATCCAAACCATGAATCGATGAGGCATGCCTTAATTTCACTTTCCGGGAATCGCTAACTTTAGACATTTCAAATCCGGGGCAGATCATGGTGCCTGCTTAGAGCCTGATAAGGAAGTCGCCACTAGGCGTGATCGCGCATCTACTTCATTCCTGTGATGGAAATGTATACGATTCTTATGTATGTGTAAATAATATTTTTTTATTTTGCAGTCGTTTTACTTGTCAGATAGTAATAAATCATTAAAAATTAATTTGTTGTTTCGTAATACGATTGTAAATATTTTCACCACGAAATTTGGAAAACATGCGAAATATTGGGCATTGTAAGGCCCTGATCAGGTCCTGTACATTTGCCTGATGAGGCCCATAACAGGAAAAGCGTTACGCGATATGCCAGGGCCTGATAAGGGAACATATCAAGACCTGATTTTGTTCACAGGTTTCATGATCAGGACCTGACTTCAGCCTGAATAATTTTCCGCTGGGGGTGTTTAAGTACATGCAAGCAACCTGAGCAAAGCATTTCATATACATCTACTGATGATAATCAGTATATTTAAGATATTGAGAATTAGAATATTGCAAATTAACAAAGATAAATTAAATTTGAAATGTCCATTAATGCTCTAAATATTAATTTCGGTAATACTTGCGCGATATTCATCACCTAAAGTTATCCTGCTTTACGTAAGGAGAGAACAACTAGCGAAGAATAATGCAGGGATTCGGAGCTTAATAGATTCCTCCGCAGTAACCAACGGTGACTTAAACTAATTTCCGAAGGTAGAAAAGATTAAATTTTCCCTTGAAAATCGGTAGGAAACCCTCTTAAAAAAGGTACGCCTCGTTTGAGATCGTGTTCCGCGAACTCAATCGTGTGTCCGCTCTATCGCGATTTTTCCCTACTGGATGTTTCGGCTCTCCATGTATGTGTGTGTATGTGTGTGGACTTAAAAGCTTCGGGCATAATGAAGCGGAGTTTAGCGTAGGAAAGGCTCCGTAACGACACTTTTCTACGATAGCTCTTTAAGCGTATGTCGGAAACCTTTTTCCTTAATGTCGTAGCATTATGCGCACGCGTGTCCAACCGCGTATAAGAAGGGACCTTCCTACCAGTTATGCGTCCGCATGTGCTTACACAGGTTTACACGCACGTAGATGCCGCCGAAATGAGATAATGGAACATGCCCGAGGCGCAAGTGAGCGTGAGTTCGAAATAATTATGTGAAAACGCGTGGAGAACTGATGATTTCAATTTGATCGGAAGGAGATTACGGTTGCCTTTGGGAGTGAGTCATATGACAAGTTCCGCTTTTTTTATCTTATTATTTGAATATAGGAATATTACCTGTACTTAGGAGTATATCGAATCTTGAATCTCATATTTTACTTCGACCCAGACCATAGGTCTGGCGAAGTATTGAATTTGGTCAGTTCTCGCCAAAAAATTACCCTATAGTTTTTCATCAAATGTCGACGTTTCAGGCCCTAAGGAACCCAAAGCAACAATAAAAAAATTGGTGTCCGTTAGGTTGTACGTCCGACCGTCCGTCCGTGGGCAAAATTTTGTATACGCGATATCTCGCGAATGGAATGACGAATTGAAAAAGTACAAACGTTTTTGGGTTTCTCTTGGCCAAACTTAGATCTGATTAGTTTTTGGAGACAATGCATACTAGATTATGGGGAGGTTTAACAAAAACACGTTTTTCCATTTTTTAACAAAAAATACAAATCGTACAACAAAATTTTTCAAACAAAAAATATAGAACATCGAATTCTCTACAAAAAAGGTTTTATTCATTTCTTTGTAAAATCAACGATAATGCCGTAAAAAGCAAATTAACATGAAATTAACATAAATTGTACATACACATATACAATGCATATGTATGTATATGATATATATTACATAAAAAACAGAGACACAGAGGAAGCAGGGGAGTGAGGCGGGTATCAGGGCGGGGAGGGGGGGCATAACAAAATATTCACTGTAATGTTGGTGTCGGGTAGCCATGGGGAGGTGGTAGCGGGGAGGGGGGTTCGGGGCTTCGCAGGAAGCGGGGGAGCGTGACCAGCAGGGTCGAAGTTTTGAAAATGCTCATTTTCAATATTAATATAGGGTGAATATGCCAATGAATGGACGACTACCAATGAATGGACGATTTTCTACATATTTCTATTTCTTATGAATGTATGATGCTGCATAACATGCAACAAAATGAATATTTTTAAGTTCTTTGAACATTCAAAACAATATTTACAGTACTATTGATCTTCCAGTGTTTATTATTTTGTAAAATCAAAGTAAAGTTTTAAAGCCATCCAAAACTGGTACTGAAAACGTCCCATTTGATTTAACCCGTCCATTCATTGGGGTTTAGCGGATTTTTTAAAAAAAGGTATGAAGACGAGGTTAATAATTAAATAAAATCAAAGGTTGAACTACACGGTCATAAAGAGCAGAGTCTAACGATTCTAATGGTGGTATCATAATTAAATTTTCATAAAAGAATTCAAAAGTTACAATCGATCAAAGTGTGAAAAATGCTTAACCGTCCATTCATTGGCATATTCACCCTATTTAAGGAACAAGATATTGTTACAATATATGTATAGAAACTACTCGAACCTAACGATGCTAGAACTACCCTCTGCCGCCTTCTTTCCTGGCAGTATTAAAATGGGAATATTCCCGGAAGCATCAGCCTTTCGTCAGGGAACTGCAATACGAATTTAGCCAAAATTGTGGGCACCCGGGTCGAAGGCATCTAGATTAGATATTAAATTTCTTAACAATTAATGTATATACTTTAAGTCTAGCAGTCTAATTCTATTGGTCTTAGAAAAAAAAAACGGTGGGAGCAACTATTTCCCCTTATTAACTCAATCCTTACTAAACAAGGATTCCTTCTTAGGACAACTGGATAACCTCGCTGTTATAAAAATGGGAATTTTGCTTACTTAAGAGTATAGAAAATTGTTGAAATAATAAGGAATTCTTGTTAAGGAAACACCTCAAAAACCCGAATTTAAAAAATCCGAAACATTGATAAATCGACATTTAAAAAACCGACATTCAAAAAACGATAACTGTCAAAAAGCCAATGAGTCATAAAGTTGTAATATACATGAAACAACAATGTCAGCTTTTTAATTGTCAATTTTTCAATGTTTCTGTAAATTTCTTGATAATAATCGGGCGGATAGAGTAAACACTTTAATTCTGACTTCGCAAAACTATGAATCTTTATTTCAGTGCGGCGACGACAAATCGCGGAACGAGTGATGGAACGTAAAGATCCACGCTGATCGATGTATCGATTTCGAGTGTGTCTTTTCGAGTGTGTCTCTGGAGTTGAGGAGTAGCCCGTTTTTATATTTGTTAGTTACTAAGCTACTAAACATTGTTGTCAAGGAACTCGGTACTTTTGTCTTTTTGACGTTTCCGGAAAGATCTAGAATTTTCGATTTCGGAGCTCAGGCAGATTCATGCTTTTGTTTCGTCGGTGCTCACTTTCTCAATCTTCTATCTATCTATCTATCTATCTATCTATCTATCTATCTATCTATCTATAAGACGAAGGACAACCGACAGCTCTTCCCGAATGTGTTGCCGACGGAACCGAACCATTGATCCCTATGTCGGTAACTTACCGACAGTCTATCTCCGGTTTGCGAACCTTCGGATTTCTTGTTCCCCGGGTGGCCAGCCACGGCAGATCTCGACGCCCCGAGTCCCCGCGCGTGTTACCCTCCGGGTACTATCCATCGGAAGGCGAATCGCCGGCAGATCTTTGTATGCACCTCTGGTTTGCGAACTTTCGGACTTCTTGTTCACCGGCAGGCCAGCCACGGCCGACCTCGACGTCTCGAGTCCCCGCGCGTGCAACCTCCGGATACTCTCCATCCGAAAGCGAATCGCCAGCAGGCAAATGCATTATATTCCAAAACGGAGTCCTTACTCCAATTTCGCCTCGTACTAAACTGTCGACTCCAAATTGTACGAAAACTCCGACTCTGAAATATGCCACGTTCCGACTCCGAAATACAACCTAGTCTGACGACTCCGAAATGCGCCCTTGCTCCGATTTCGAAATTCCTTGCTCCGATTTATGTTCTCCTCGATTATTTCTTATTTTCACGAATCATAATCTAATCAAATCTCCTCAACTTTCCCGGCATATTTACAATTATCGCGAGTAATAATATCGGACATGTCGTCGCCATTTACGAAGGGCCCGTACATAAAAACCAATAGGCACCCTTCGTTGCGGCTGCAGCCGTCTTTTTGAGAAGTACCCCCATTCGGGTGTGCAATGGCGTGGGGAAAACTGCAGAAAAACCCACGCCGGGTACCGCAGAATATGTATATCGATTCAATCCGTAACAGTTTCGGATTTTTGAAATTCGGTTTTTTGACATGTACCATTTGTTAAACTAGCAACCGAGATACAGTAATATTAGTAAATGATATCGTGCTCAATACAGAAGTGATAAATTATTTAATTAACTAGGTTTCTTAACTATGAAAGTAAGGTTATGTATAGTTGCTAACAAATATTATGCTTAATAAGATAAATAAAACAATATACGGTTTAAAATGACAAGCATTTCGTGTGTATGAGACACCTCCAAAGTCTAATATACCCTTTAATTTCAATTTAATTCGGTAATAAGCTCGCTCAATGAAATACTTTAATTTGTTTTTATCCAAAGTCATTACACTTCAATTATAGTTTCTTAAATTTAATTATTTTTAATGAACATTATTTATACTATGATATAAATATATAATGTACTTTGATTTTGATATTTTAAATATTTCTTATAATTTAAAAGATCTGTATCAATGCAGAAATGAAAGAAAATTTTCGACTTTTCCAAAATTTCTCTACCATTTTCTTATATTTGTTTTAGACGTACAATATTCTAACGACAAATGTCACATCTCTTAAGAAATTTGATTGCTTTTTAACATATATTTTAGTATATTATTAATTCATATTCGTATATATCTATAAAGGAATTTGAAAACGGAACTCCACAACCAAAAATTGCAAATCAGTCATTCCTTGCGCTGAATATTTGGGTGTGATGTGAGACCTACCAAGTAAATAATTAATTTTTTAAAATGAATTGATTACTGATTAGTTGTTTGAGACTTAAATAAATTTTCAATGTGGTAATAATAAAACTTTCATCAAAAGAGCTAGTATACATATCAGTCACTGACTGTGATAGATAAATATATTTTCTTTCATTTCTGCTTTTGATAAAGAGCAGAAATATTTTTATTTAAAGATTCCTGTTATCGTAATAAATATTGTAATTTAGATCATATTACAGACAAGGTAAATTATTAAACATTCGAAAATAATGATGAAACAATAAACATATTCTTCGTTGTTGCAAATAATTATTTATTTTTACTTCTACTAACACCATTGCTAAAAGAATAATATTGTCTTTATCATAACATTACTTTTTATTGTTAAATGAACCAAGAAAACTTACTAGAAAAATCAATTGCTCCGTTACTGTAGACAGTTTTTCCTTGTTATTTTAACAAGGATTGAATAATTGAGGCTGTATTCAATAAGGTAACCGTAATCAATCCTTGCACACGGGTGTAAGGCATTTTTTTGAGTTTATAATCTGTGTATCTGATATTGCATTTTATAACAAAGAAACCCCGTTTTGATTTGTTAAGATTGATCAAGTAGTTTTCGAGATATTCAATTTTGAAATAAAATGGTTAAAAAAATTAAATTGTTAATGTAAATAACACGAAATTTCTGTTTGCAAAATCCTTTGGTACAATATTCTTTTAGGGCAAACTCTGCAAGAAAAAATTATTTTGAACAAAAAAGAAGATATTGGTTTTTTGTTTACCCGTTTCACAAATTCTTACCCTATACAGCATCCGCAGATTGATATTTTTTAATTGTTTGGGTACACGCAAAAAAGTGTAATATTTCTTCTTATAAGACTGTGTATTCTATGACACTTAGGTACACATGAAAATTGAGTCGAAAATTTTCTAAAATTACATTAACTGACAACTAGCACTATCAAGATGGCATAAACTGATTTTTATAAAAATTGGTACGTTACTTGCTTTTTAGAAACTACTTGATACATAGTTTATTATTTTCTCAAAACGCCGTGCAAATGATGAAAACTACCCTTTAAAATAGTTGGGGTTAGTTTTGATGTCAATTCGCAAAAACTCCAAATGGCGGATCCAATAAAAGAAAATAGAATTTCTCTTCGTCTCTTCTTTCAGATACCTTATTATGGATTACCACCTGTATCAATGGTGATATTATGAAAATAGTGCTTTCAAAATGATACCAAGAAAGCAGGTATACATTAATTTTACCAAATGGAATCAATATAAATATGTTGGAAACATTGCCACATGTGTTCTGAAAAGACCGCCGAATCCAATAAAATAATTACGTAAAATTTAATCGGTTACAATTTCAGATTAAAACTATTCGCTTTCACGAAGTATGATCATCCTTTGCGTGTTTCGTTGATCTGTCCACTATTTACAAGAAAATAATTTTTTAGGCAGCAAAGTGAACTACATTATTTTTTAGATTCTATTGTTTTAAGTTATAAGGCAATCGGACTGACTATTCAATGTCAATTTTTCGGGGGAACAGCTTTTACAAGAAATGGAAAGTAATAAAAGCTTTTTTTATCATAGAATGCTCGAAATTTTCTCATATATGTCTGCTGATGCCATTTGTGATTCGATCGTCTGGAAGTTAAAAAAAAAGTCGAAAACCCAGTCAAGACTGAGCAATCTGTTTCGAGACAGCAGAAGCTCATAATTATGTGCTTGATGATCTTATCTTACAACCGGAGACAATCGTTGCATTCTGAAAAGTTCTCTGAAAATATCAGTTTCCGAGAATTTTAGCTAGGGAAATCGTGATTAATGAACTAATTTTTTTTCTTACTCACCTGTATTTAAGTGAAAAATACAGCTTTAAAAGATATTAATTTTCAAACACCAACTTCATTACAAATAAAAAAAGTAATAAGCAATACAATTCGAAAATAAAAAAATAAAACGAATAAGACAAATTAAAATGTTCGGCTTCATATATACGTTTAATTAAAGATACGATAAATCAAAACATCAGTGACACCATGGTCAGAGTATTGTACAGCTTGCATCAATATGTCTGTCATCTCTCGAAGGAGCAGGTGTCTGACAAGTCGTTTAATGAATTAATCCCATTCGAAATCACAGACTTACATACATTTTCGAACTTGGCAGATTTTAGATAATGGATCTTGTGTGGAACGTGAATGATGAATTCGGAATAATTATGCCGGAATGCAGCATATCTATTGGTCCGAACTTGATCGAAGGCAACGGTAGTGCATTGAGATTACGGTGCAAACAATGGAAGTGCATTCCGCTAAGCGGATCAACTCTGTGGAAATTACGACGATTCTTGTCATTAGGAATTCGAGTGAAGTGAAAGACATTGAAAGGGGCTTTTTGAAAGCTGCAAATAAATCTAAAGTGACACAGTAAATGAATAGTACTTCCTTTCCTTCTAATTGTTCAAAATAAAAAACTACCGTCGAAAATAATAAACAATTGGTACGATAGCAGTTTAGTACAGTTGACTAAATTTCTCTTCCGAACGATAATCTGCTTTTTGACTTGACAGTAACATCTTGTCAATTATAAAAATTCAAAATTAAAAACTTTTGTAGAGTTCCTGCTACTGGAAGGGGTGCAAGAAGACAATTAAAAAAGAATTAGGAAGAGTGTGGGAATGGCAGAAGTAAGAGAGATATATAATAAATGAGCAGGGTGCGCAGAGCGACTGGGACAGATAGCGCACGAAATGGAAAGGGAGAGAGATGTAACCATGACGCCAGAAAAGTCGACTAGGCATACCTGAAGAAACAGCGGGTCCATAACCCAGGTGCACTTTTACAGAGATTATTAATATCGGGAATAATATAGGAAATATATTGCCGGGTGGAAAATCTATTTGGTCATTAAAAGTGATTATTTGCATAGAGCGTGTGAAAAACCAAAATTCCCGCGGTAATTATCTGTTGGTCCATATTTTCTTTTTGCTAAATTGAAGTTAAGATGATGTAGTTTTAATTGCTGAGTAGAATTCTCTTATTGTTTACCCTAAGATATAGCACATGGTCTCCTATTCCAAATTCGAGATTAACTTTTTGACACTTTGCAAGGGACAAACCCGGCAGATATTTATCAGAAACATTGAATGTTAAATCACGTGATGTGCACTCTTATAATTTCATTGTCCAATATTTTGGTTGGGGAACTAATCATTAATATGCCCAATGCCTCTTAATTTCAAGATATGTATTAAAAAAAAAAAAAAAAAAACTAAGTTTTTGGTAATGCTATGTTTTTAACAGAAGGGTGATAATTACATGGATTTACTAAAAGTAATTTATTTATTTATTTCTTTACGACCTAAAAAATGGTCCTTTTAAAAGTAATACCATATTCTAGGCGCAGTATGCAAAAAATATATTATTACACCAATAAGATAAATATGAAGATTGAATTCAATATTTAACTTCTTTATTAATTAGTCTCATATTACATTTTCAATCATTATTATATAGATATATCATTCGCACACAGAGGCTCTAAAGGAATGTTGGCTATATTAACCCTTCCGACCTTCTGGATTTCTGAACCCAAATCACCGTCCGAATATAATATCCAATAATTATGAATCGAACATTTACACCGGATTATAAATAAATCAACGTTTTTTTTTCAATAAATAAAACGAAATTTAGGAAGGCGAAATAAATATTAATCCTCATTCCAAATGAAGTTTTAAATGAATCAGCCATTTGGTTGATATGTGTTGGAAGTGCAAGAAGTTATATGTGGTCCGTTTTAATTAAGCATGTTATGTAACACATTCAAGTTCAATTTAAGCAAGTGAAAAGAAACGACATAAAAACAACGACAAGCTATCGCAAAACTCTTGGCATTCCTGAAATATTTTAGAATTTAGTTTAAAGTCAGCTCCCTTTTCAATGCATGATGAATGCTAACTTGATTCTTAAGTTTGCAGACACGCTTAAATATACAGGATTAACAAATCACGCATCACAAATATATAATTAATTTAAACATAATTTATTGGTTGATTGGTCGACCAACAAAGAAATCCAATAGAACCTTGGGAATTCTAAATATACGGGATTGCGTGACTCGGGACTTCTAATTTTGCGTATGTGTTCTGTCCAATTTTCAGTGCCGTAGGTTGACGAGGCATTTCCCCGTTATCAATTTGTGTACCCCTTGCTGTAAATTTTGTACCCCGTGACTTCGAAGTTCCGAGGCTGGTGCCTTCGAAGTCCCGAGGTTCTACTGTCCTATAAAAAAATCATCTCTTTGAATGCTATTTACAAATTTCCATTTTGAAATCTTGAGAAGTGACACCAACCATTTTGAAGTTCAAAAATTTTGAATGCGATATTGTGCATTTCTGTGTACTCTGCGTTGCTGTTTCGTGGTTTAAATTACGGATTAAGAAAAAAAACTGTATTATAAACCCGCAATTTTTTTAAAATAAACAGCTACATCTTTTTTCAATGAGATTTGGATCTGTTATTTTAGAAGAATCTGAAAAAGCAGAGTTTTGCGCGTAAAAGACATTGTCTGCATATTTTTGTTTGCCTTTATTATCCAAGAAAGCGCTAATGACCGTCCCGCCCTTAAACGGTTAACACGGATTCAGAGACCGAAAGATTTTTAATTGATAACTATTATCTTAGACAAACTTGCTACAAATGAGATTTTAATAGATAAATTCGAAAATTGGTGAAAAAATCATAGACAAGATAGTAACTATACAAAGTAACGTATTGTTAAAAAATATGGAGTCCCATTTAAAGATTTTGGTCAGGTTAGTAAAACGTACTTACAATAACAAATTATTGTTTGTTATTGTGTTTCAAAAAAGTTTCAATCATTTCACAGAAATAAAATGAGGATCTTCATTCACCACACACATGTTTATGGATATTAATTTCGATACTAACGGATTCAACGATGATACTCATGCCAATGAGAGAAGAATACTGGAATTCCTTCCACGCATTGTTGGCATAGGATACAAAATTTACATAAGCAATAAACTCCCTGCTTTTATTCGAGAGCGTCAGAAGTTAGGAGGGTTAGTGGTTGTGATGTAAAAGGTACTAGTGGAACGATTCAGACTTTACGCATGAACTCTGCTTCAGAATTTTCACTTTCATTGTGTAATACGTAAGTTCTTCAAAGTCAGCTTTATACACTAATTATGCTAACAACATGATTTTTTTCTATTTAAAAATAATTGCGGATACTCGCATTTGTCAATTAAATATTTTCTGGCGAAATAGTTTTATGAAATGTTATTTATATATTTGCGTATATACCTTTTTACAAATAAAGAAATTACATAGTCTAAACTATATAACAGTTTCTGATCGAAATATTAAAACGTTACAATGGAAACAATTTTGTAGTAAATGTAAGAAAAGGATTAAATTGAGTAATAAATTCATAGTATCTTTAAATTATCAACTTGATATTATTATATGTTAGGCAAAGCTACTCTCTAAATTTTTTAGAGTAAAAAGTTACTTATTATAAAATGAAAATTGGGCCACTTCAGTGAAAAAGTGAATTCTTACACTTCAAGAGTGAATGTTCACTGCAGGCAAAGCGATTCTTCAATCCATGCAGAGATCGTCATCGCGTGTTAAGATTGAGCATTCTTTCTTGTAATAATGTGACTCAATTTTTTTAATACTTTTGGTGTACAAGACGTATGAACATAAAAATAATCAAGTTGACGTATCCAGTATGTTTTAGCATAGGAGTTTAAAAAGAATACAGTGATCTAGGATTGTAATTGCTGTGAAAGTTTAATATTATTTATTTAATATATAATAAATAACGACATATTCATGCCGAATGATATTAAATAAATAATATATGTGTCTTAATAATAAAAATTAAAGTAAATAATGACCAAATAAACGTAAATTAAATAGAACAGCCTATCTTCTTGGAACAGGCTAAAGTGATTGTAAAACATACAAATCATACAAAAAATGTTTGTAACAGTAAAGATAGAGCATCAAATTTTCGAAATCTCATATTTGATAATTTGACCTTCCCTTCCAAGAAGACAAGTCTTCCTATTTAATTAGATAAAGAGGTCAAGAAGAAACTAAACTTTGATTAATTTCAAATGTTACGACGAAACAAAAAATTAATAATAGTAATAATATTATATTATATAATAATGTCCCGGCTGAAATGTGCTGGGAGTTCAAGTTTTGAAGATCATTTTATCTTTTCTTTTATATAGCCTATTAAATAGCTGGGTCCAGCAAACCCTGGTCAATCGATGTGTACATCAGCCAAAGGCCCCAGGGTCGAAGCGACTAGTTTGAGTTAAATTGCATATTGTTAAATCAGGTACAAACTTCTTAGTACTTTTAATAATGGTACCATGAAATTTGGAGCGACAATTCTTTCGAGGGGTGAGTGTACAAATTCCATCAAGATCTTTATAGCTTACAAATATCACTGACATCATATTATTATGTTATGAAATTAATCTTGTATAAAGGATGATGGTATTCAAATTTAATAATAAGAGTAAATTTCATTCGTGTCAATAAATTTATTTTTGATACAAGTGTCCGTAAAATAGACACTTTACGGACTCCTTTTACGGACTGATTTTCGCACTTTACGGACTAAAAACAGTCAGTTAAGTGCCTACTTTTGCGAACAGTGTATCAAAAAATAGTGTTCGATCCTCGGCCGTAAAATTTTACGACCTCGTTTGGAAATGGGGCGATCCTCGGACGCACAATCTCCACTCGGTCCGTAAAATTGAACTTTACGGCCTAGGACCGAAAAGTACTATTACCTGTTTTATTAATTCATTATTTGCTATTGTAAGTTTAGAATAGTTTTCTTGCTTATATATTTTCATGAAGACAGTAAAATATTTGCACAAAATATAAAGGACGTGTCATTGGCCATTATCAATATAGCTATGTTATTATTGTGAGTTATGCAGTTTATGAAATTCTGTGCATATAAAAACTTCAGTTCTTGTTATTTTATTATATGTTACATATTATTTCACTGCATATTTGATTAAAAACTATACGTATTAATCTGTAAAAATATAATGTTATTTATGTTGTATTGGAAAGTTAATTGCAATCAAATTGTAGTTCGAGTTAATTTGCCAACAACAGGAAAACAAAAATTCACATTTCCTCATTTGACACCGGTTTATTTCATATTATTTTTGTCTTAAAGCGTAAAAACTATTTCAGAAACTGACAAACACCTAGTTTGTATGGAGCATAGGAAACTGCATGGAGCCTAAACCAAGTTAGTGTTCAGACCAAACTGCCAGGTTTGCACTTAGAAGAATGCGTAGGTATTTAATCTGAACATAAACTGGGTCTGTGTTCAATCCAAAGGATGCGGTATCTGCTGTGCCCAAACTGTGTGTGGAGCACAAACAACTTTTTTCCGTGTGGATATAAAATTGTTCAGTGATTTGTAAGCCCCGCTTTGTGGATTTTTCAACATAGATTGTATTTTGTATAATAGACGTTAGAGCACAAACTTAAATATATATAGATAGATACACCTACATTTTTGGGAACATCCAGATTATATCCGCGTGCATATATTACAGAAGTCTCCAGAAGACAGGTTTTTGTATTGATAATTTCATTGATGTATTCGATTACATTTCTACGCATATATACAAAGGCATTTCTGAAAACATGACAAGCCGTTATAAATGCATAAGACGTATTCCATTCGGGTACTTGTTAAAACTTGGACTTTGGAAGCACAATTAAGTACAAAATTTGTACTCGTTGACGGTTGACTACTGATGGTCTTAACTGGGTATATATGTTTTGAAAGTTATCCAAATGTGGCCATAGAGTATATCTTTAAGAAATTTTATAAAAAAGTGTTCCGGACACTCAATAATGTTGTACTTTTTACATTCAAAGTTTATCAAGTGAATTTTGATATGGTATGTGGAATACAAAATCCTTACATATTCGTTGGGATTTCTCACGATTATCCTAAAATTTTCATTGAAAATCTCCTTTTCAACAATTCGTCAGTTCTTGATAGCAAGATATATTAATTGTAATGTTTGTGTTTTATTAAATAAAAACAGAAGCAAAAATGGTCAAACTGACAAATAAAAAAAAACTTGATAAACATCACGTTACATAAGTAACAATAAATAAGCCAACAAATCTCTGTCATGTCGCAATTGAAGAAGCAGACATTTTTAAAAAACTGTTTATTGTTAAGTTCTCGCGTCAGAGATTCAGACAATTTCATCAAGTGGGTGGAGGAGAGAAATTGCTCCGGGCATTCGCACCCGAAGCAACAAAAAATCCAGGATATTAAGGGTATAAAGAAGCGCCGCTTAAACGAACGAGAGGCAGAAGTCGCTGGAGCTCTTTCACGCAAGCTCTCGCGTTTACGTGAACATGTGAACGGGCAGGGGCTACTTTGCATGCACGCACGCTGACATCTTACCCACCCCCGGGGGCCCACCCTCGGTCGCCCACTTCCACCCCTCATTTACGGGGATGGGCAGAGGGATCAATACCGGAGCCCCCTGGACCAGTCTCCTGCCCACCGCTGCCACCCCCGTGGACGAGCCCCCTCCTCGCCGGAGCCCTCGCATACGTACGTCGCGGACGTGTTGGTGTCGGACCTCTTAGAATCACCAACCCCCGAAACCAACCCCATACCCGGCCTCCGACCCTTTACCGCCCCCGCCTCATCCTCGCTCACTCACTCGCGTCCTCTTCGTACTCCTTCTTCTCTCCATCTAGCCAACAACCCTCGGGGCCATCTACTCTCGCCCTCGCAGCTTTAAAGCGATGTACCGGAGTTGCGAAAGCCTTCGCGAAAGGAATGGAAATTAGGATTGGGCAGGGAGTCGCTTCGAACGGCCAGCCTGGAATTTTACCGACAATTTTACAAATTTTGACGATGGGCTTCCGACGCTTCCTCTTCCGGCGTACCTTGATGTGTTCTCACAGTGGCATAGAATTTTTTTCATACTTTTACACTCCGTTTCTGATTTATTGGAGCTTTTACCCACACATCATTCAAATGGTAATTTTGTACAGCGACATCTGAATAGTCTATAATTACATTTCACGTTCAATTGGCAGGAAAATGTCAAATTACTATTTCCATCTGTAAAAGACACATGCAATAATCAATTTATTAGAAAATTATCAATTTTATAAATAACATCTAAAAGAGCACATAAATTATCATATATTGTATGCTTCAAGCGTATTACCAGATTGGATTATTATTCAAACTCCCCTCCCCAATTCTTCTTCTTGCTCTATTTTGTAATATCCTAAGTACTATTTTAATAAAGCGCTGGTCAAGTCATGATCAGATATTATCTGAAGATACTGTCAGATCTGATCGGAAATGTAACAGTCAATTTGGTCAGTCTTCCTGATGACAGGCCGTAGTCATTACTTTTAGTCTCTCAATTGATTGTCCATCAACGTATTGAATATTTCGCTTGCTTATTGAAAAGTTTTTCTACAAATTATTATATATTAATTAATAACTTATATTTCAATCGCACAATAGCACTAGCTAGATACTAGCTTGTCCCCGTATGAGTGACTCATTTAAAGAAATTTAAATACATAAATAAATTAACAAATATGTTTAATTCATTTTAGATAGGTAGATTGAACCAATATGCTTTTTAGAATGTACTTGTTAGAACTGAAAGTAGGAATATTCTGGCACGGGACGTGGCAGGATTTTTCGTAAACTGCCTTTGTTGAAAACTTGGTAGCACATAAACAATTCCTATAACATTTTTTACAAAATTAAATGTAAAAAGTTTTGAAGTTTTTCTGACAGTACCGTACGTATAGTTTATTTTGCAAAACACTAATTAGTATAGCCACAGTTATGATCTTTATAATTTCTACGTTTCTTGGAATGAGCTTAGTCAATTTTTTCACGTGGGTGTTTTTTATATAGATTTTACACAAACATTTTATAAACGACAGTGACCTCTAACAGAAGTTCAAATCTTACTAGGAGGTCGGTGGGCTCCAGATAAGAAATGTAGTCTTAATTACAGCGGGCCCAAACTGCTGCTTCATGCATTTATTTTAATTTTCATATGCACTTTATGCACACTCGAAACCAAAAATGTTGTTGGGTAGACTCTAAATTTCTTAAAGTGAAAGTTGAGCCACGTTCTGATAAAAGTGACTTTTTCAATCTTTTTAAAGTGGAAATTTCACTTTACTAATAGTGGATGGAAATATGCCACTCTAATAAAGTGAAATTTCCACTTTAGAAATAGTGAAAAAGTCACCTGTAGCAGAGAGTGGCACAACATTCATTTTAAGAAATTTAGAGTGTAGATATGCAAAAATGTTTCTTGTGTAAATACGAATATCACCACTCTTAAAAGACGTATATCGAAATAGTAGCTTACGATACAAAGGCGCAAAGGAGGCGATTTTCGCCCATGTGTGACGAGTGCAAAAGTTATCCCCTCACATGTGTATCTCATGATGTTTTTCTTGATTTCATGAGAGAAATTGCGAGCATCTGAATTAAGAGTTTATAGTGTGTAAAGTAAATGGGGAATTTCGCGCATCAAAAATAGTGTGCGAAATTAAACTTTGCAAATGGGTTATATATATTATGATAATCTATAGCAAGTGCTTCATGTGTTACTTGTCACGATCACATGAGTGTTTGGCAGGTGCGCTACGTTTTACAACAGTATGTCACCTAAGAAGGCTGTAAAAAATACTATTTGGCTCCCTTTATTGCGGGAGACAAATTGCTCATTCTTTCCCTCGGGAGCTAAATAAATAAATATATCCGGGAGCAAAATAAGTTTCTCGCATTCTGATGTCAAAATACTATTTTGCTCCCTATATTGCGGGAGCAAAATAGCACGCTGTCGTATGAGAAAATATATGTGCAATAATGGAGAATAGGTGTTTGCCAAAGAGTGCGAATTTGATGTCGAGCCAATAGAGGAATTCACTATTTTGCTCCCTAGTTGCACAATCTACCATTATCAACGAGCAGTTCCGAACACGCCCATGGTTTTATTTTTTGTACTAAGTGTGGGAATATGATACGTAAATTCTGGATGCCACATTCAGTGCTTACAGCATAACTTTTGTACGCCTTCATTGTACACATTTTGTACTCCGCAATTGGCAAAAGTTGTAGTTTATACGGTCCCTTCTCCAACTAACAGGAATTGTTTTACATTGGACGTTCCACTTGTAGTGGATTTATGAAGTACGATGTTGATATCCATTCTGTACATACATGTGGACATCGAGTTCAATTCTTCCTTCAAAATAGGAAAACTTAATTTTACTATCTAAACAATAAGCGTGGCTACACAGATTATAGAGGTTACTCTTAAGATAGTAAAAATAAAACTAAAAACAATCGCTGTATCATAATTTATACTGTCTAGTTAGTAGTCGTATTATTTACTTTTTCCGTGTTGACATATATTAATTTGTTACAATCGAAGAAGAGCCTTTGTCAGAAGTACAGTGAACTTTGGAATTCTTGGATGGATAAATCGGGACCAATACACGGATCGAAATTGCGCAGAAAATGTTGCTATTTATATCGGACTTATTTAAATTCTGTGAGACAATATTGCTATAAAGTTTAGGGCAATTTACTGAAACTATAGTAAATCTCGACAAAAATATGGGTCTCTTCTAACTCTTAATCAGATTAGTAAAATTTCATGTAATTTTATAGTATAAATTTTTAATGTAAATTGGGCAATAAAAGATATCGTGTGATTTTCTATCACATAGGTACACTCGATATTTCAACGGTTCCATTTCAATTTCATTATAAAACTGAGCTCTACGCAACTTCTGTTCCAAAATATTTTTGTGTATCAAACGCAATAACCCAAGTAAATAAATTGATCTGAATTTGATCAAATTTGACCGAAAACGAACGAATCGAAAAATGATTAAAATAAGATCACTTTTTTTAAACATTTTAAGATGTGAAGATTTTCGGCAATTAATGGGAATTGGAACAAAATTGAACTCAACTCAGATTTCTTTCCACACAATTGATTAGTTTTTTATATACATGAAATTGTGATGGTACTGCTTGGTTAAAAATTATACCAGACGTCGATCAGAATAGGATTCCTTTCTTATGGAAATCCAATCAAATTCAATTTAGGTTATTTTTGACGCGCATGTAATTCGACATGATTCGTTTCAAAATGGACCGAAATGCGGAACTAATTGAATATCAAGGTTACATAATTTGACTCATGTACATCTAAAATGTTCCATATTTTGGCACATTTTGATGGAACCAATTTCAAATAATTTCTGTTATCCGAAATTGTAAAATATATCATATTATTATAAGACTATAAATTTCTTTGTATATAATTGTTTCGGATATTTGAAATTCTCAAAAGATATGTAAATTCGGGAAATAACAAAATCACAATTGGCTCGTGCAAAAGTCCGCAAAACGATTTTTCCACCTCAGTTGTAATTCCAATAGAACCTACAAAGCAAATAAAGACACATGTGAAACGGCAACTAACCTTAAAAAAAAAATCGTAAAACTACCTAAATCCGACTTGAACGCTGATATCCGCTGATAATTGGCCACAACTCCTGGGTCGTGACGAAAATGATCAGCAGATACACGTATGAAAATCACTAGGAAAACCAGTAACACCAAGGAACAAATCATATTTTACTATTATTTATTTAATAATGAGTAGACACTTATCGTTAAAAAGGTATTGATGCATCATTAGATATAATGGTACAAAATCTGGTTTTCCTGTGGACCTAACCTAACTCTACTTACATCCGTTATGATATTTTGGTTGGAGCAATATTTTGTGGAACGTCTTCATTGGATTTAAAAATAAAAAATTTTACTCTTAATTTATGAAGATTTATATAAGATATCAGTTAATTTTTACAAAATTCCTCACGCCTAATTTACTGCTGCAGTTTGTTAAATTAACAAAATTTGAGTTCAGTGCAAGCTCGTGAACCTACTTACGAGAAATCTTGTTAATAATATCGACGACTTTAGTATTAATTATTCCAAGATATTAGATGATAGATGAGTGTTGGTAACGAATCATAATCTTCAAGTACATCTTGATTATTAGTTTGATATTTAGACTAGGTCTGTAAATTCTACATCATCTACGTTTAATAATATGATGTAATATAAACTAGTTAAATAATATCATCAATTTTGACAGTGATGTGACGAAGGTGTCAAGTGTTTTACAATACCCTACATGTTAAAAGTAATTGAGCAAAACCTGTAATGTTCTGGGAGAAGGTTCTATTCATTTTCGACAATAGTCATTTATAATAAACAGTGATTAAAAATTTATTGAACTTATTACTATCCTATTTTACTGTAAGAATATGATAAACAATCATTGTTTTCATGTAATCTTCCTTTTAAAAGGGACGACGTACTTCTTAGAGCCTAAATGAAAATGTCTTGGTGTGAGATTGTTCGATTTAAAAATTGATCAATTTCATGTAATTGACATATTGATTGCTCATTTTTATGCAATATTGAACGCTCAAGGCCCAACATGGTGTTTACGTACCACGAGTAAATACAGGCATATTACTAAAGTAATAAAACAAAAAAAGCTTCCGCTTGATGTTCTCTAACCCATGTACGTGAAGACCCCCCTTCCTAATGGCTATCTCGCTCCCTTTCCTTGTATAAAAAATTGTTCCGAAATTATGAAAACCTTCGACCTCTACTGCATGCGGATATCTCGTCAAAAATAATGACGACATCGTTTATCCCCGGAAAATACACTCCAGTTTGGAAGGCACGCACTGGTTGTCCATGCGCAGAAACTGACGAGTTAGAGATAGCCGTCACACGACCACCAGGCGTTTCGGATCCTACGGTCGCTTCTTCCTTTAATCCTGATTAATTGCCAAGCCCGTCGTGCCCGTACCTTGTGACATTAAAAGCTCCCGCAATATTCCAGGGTCAAGGTTGGTCTACTCAATGTCTCGGTCGTAATAACGACGCGGTCGTCGTCCTTTCTTATTAAAACATGACACTCACTGTTTTATGAGTGTAGAAAAGAAAAGAAGACACGAGGCGATCATATTTACTTGTAATTTTTTATTACTAGTGATCCCGTTGTATCGTCCAGGTCGAAAGTTTATCAGGATTGCGGTTTTCAGGATGTCATATTAAGGACTTCATTATGTATGAGCGGATCTTGAGGAGTTCATTATATTAGAGGTCGTGGGATTTAACTATTTATGTACACTTGACCTGATGGGTTTGAAACTCTGTAAAGAATACGGGTAATTCCATACGTGTTAAACGTGGCAGATAAGCCGATTATACGCTGAAAAAAAAAGGATTAGCTTAGTGCTCCTAGATCCATATGAGAATTGATTTGATCAACTAAAAGTTTCACTGAGAAATAAAACGGTTGTACCAACCAATTAATCGATACAAAACATTGCTATGAATTGATTTGGACCACTTTTCCATTTCCTTGTTACCTCTACTAATTTCTCGTAAATATCGGAGAACACTAAGCGATTGATTGACCAAATAATGCTTTTCTCCATACACTATCTGATTTTTAATTAAATAATTTACACTGTCCTACTTCGATCTTGTCTTGAACAAGTAGAACATCCAAAGGATTTTCCTACCAAAATTGAGGAGATTAAAATATATTTAACATTTTTTTTTAGCCAAAGATCTCTCAGTGATGAATTTTAATTAAAAAATTGGCAACACTTCGACTAACGCCAGATCAATTCTCGATACATTCATGACTGAGACCTGTAGTGCACCCAGTCAAATGAGGATCTCGAAGGCTGCATCGGAATATTTACATCGAGAGAAATGGATACTCAAAACAAATTAATGTTTAGTTTCTCTGGAATAAATGAACACCTAAATTTTTTAACGCTCCGGGAGCAGAACTCGATTTTGCGCCCTGCAGTGAAATATTCCAAAGTTAAGATTAATTATGAAATTAAAATTAAAAAACGCGTATAATACCGTATTAAATAAGCATTGTGCTATCCCGAAGATACAATTATTTTAGGGCTTCATTTCACGTGTTAATATGAATCATGACTAAAAACTGTCTGCTCTGTTTTATGTAGTATAATAAACGCTACATTTTTTAATTCGAAACGATCGTTTATATACATATTAGAAAGTGCCTGGTTGGATTCTTGTGTTTAAATCTTACCGATTTCTACAAAATATACGAATCGTAAAATAAAATTTTAGATGAATTTAATCGAAATGCGGCATAAAAAAGTCGACATTTAAATTTATAAGTACGAGAAAAAAACTACAATCATTCGTTTCCTTTGCATTCGTTGGACCAGACGCCATTTTGCTCCTTCTTCGCGAAGAAGAGGGGCGGAGTAATCAGGGAATATTTCAAATTTACGATCGATTCGTCACGCCTGAACTGCGGCAAGTCGATTAATTAGAAGGAACTCAAGCAGGACCTGGTCAGGCGAGCGCCATAAATACCAAAATGTTGAAATGGCCGAATAGATTATGCGGATTCGCGGAAGCGAGTGTTGCAGTGAGAAAAAAACCTAGCTCAAAAATTAACAAGATACATTTATCGAAATAAACGGGACATGTGTGGTAACAAATTCGTCTTATATTGAGACACATTTCCCATTCGGCGCAACTATGTTGCACAATATCCTCGCGAGGGGCTGCGAATTTCTCACATAATTCTGGTATTTTTTTTTATGATCCACATAAAAGGTTGCACACATTCTTAAATCCCATTAACTATTGTGAAATATACTTATAAAGTGCAGATCATCTGTGGGATTTAGAGAAAATTGGTTAGAAGTTGAGTAAAGTTAGGTATTTATAATTCAGAACGGTAATCGTTTATTTAGTATCTGATTAAATGGTACTAAATATCATTACTAGAGTTTTGCAAAAGTAAAACTATCCGGGAAACTTGAATGTTAATGAAGGATCGATACGAATCGTGCATCCACATTTATCAATTTAGGAAAATCTTGGTGAATTGTTATAATTCTGTGTTGGTATATATCACCTGCATTGTAAAAAACGTTAGTGACAATGGAACTTGCATTGATGCAATTTCACTAAATTCTCAAATATGCATTTCTTTCGCGTATCCCAGATGTTATTAATAAAACATATCCTTAATTCAAAATATGCAAAAAAGAGTATATTTAGAAATAATTGATTTATGCAAAATAGTAATTGGCAACTTGCAACTGGAAAATAGGGGCCATTTCCCGTCTTTATATTGTTTTCTAAAATACTAATTATTTTATATGCTTATTTATTTTAAAATGTTATTCATATAATTTCATCGTAAACTGGTTTAACTAGCAGTTAAGGGGTTAAGCATCTTATTCAATGTATTAGTTTGGTTGGCTAAGAGCGTTAATAAATCAAGCTATTGAATAAAGAGATTGACTAACTAACTAAGTTTCCACGAAACTAGCCAAATATTCGCTATAAAAGTATTCACCTCTAAAACTACAGCTAATAAGCTGGAATACGTAAATATTCGTTAACGTTATGTCTTTCTAATCGCTATTAAATTGCCTTATCAGAAGATATACATTTCATATAAAAACTTAATTAAAATTAGAACAAAAATGGTCTGTTCTGTTAGTACTATTTAATTATTTCTAAAGCTTGAAAACAATTTTTCTTTAAATCACTGGGTATCGAATATCACCTCCTGGCGCATCGAATCTTTCCACATAAGTCCTCATTTTTTTTTTTATATTCAACCTTTCCATTTTTGCCATCAGAAAAAAATGGAGAATTTTTCTAGCAAAATTTGCATAATTTTCTGTTAGAACAGACTGTTAGAGCAGATGAGTTTTTGTTATGAAGAAAAAATTAGTTAGAAACATTAAAAATATGCATCACAAAAACATTTTCTCTGGTGGTAAGAGTTGGGCAATGTCCATTTTTTGTCCGCTAAAAAACATTATCTGCAACCAACGACCTCAGAAATCCTTTAGTTATCCTCCTCCTGCATATTGGATCCGCTATTCTGTTTTTTGAAAATCTGACCGCATATTTGTAATCAGAGACTCCAAAAATGTAAATTATTGAACAATTACCGTTTTAGAAACATCAATCGACTGGCTTAATATAAAATAATATACAAATTTTGCACTTTCGGCGCCATTTTTAAATGTTGAAAAATGTTTTTAGAGCTGAAATATTTTGAACGCGATATTTTGCATTTTCGACTTGAAAATTCAAGATTTATGAAAAAATGCAGCTGGATCTGTTTTGAAAAGAATTTTGGACAAATTCTGTTTAAAAATTATGGAAGAGCGGCTTTTATATCAGAAACATTAGATGTAGATTTTTTTCTTGTCCATAAAATTATTTAATATTGCGCTGAAAAAGTGTCCGGCACATCCTTGAAGAGTTAAAATGGAAATTAATAACACTGGACAGAAACTAGCCAAAAACTGGACTGATTTTCTATTAGGGAAAAACATTTTAACATTACAAATTTTCGAAATGTTTTAAATCCTATTAAATTAGTCGAGCATCAACTGTTTGCCGAATCGTTGTTTATCTTCTGAAACAGTCAACTGACGAATACGAGCGCTTTTGAACACTAAACGTACCGTAACATTTACTATTGGTTTACTTATACAATTATAAATAATATATAATACTACTGCATAGTATCTAAAACTACATGTAGTGGTATCCGATACTGGTACTGGTAGTTGGTTTAAATTTAACAACTGAAAAAAATATTTTATATTGCTGTATATTTTCCATGTATGATCTGCAAATGGATTAAACATTTTGGGGTAATAATTTAAGTAACTATTGTTGATAAATCCCACAATTCTTATGTGATAGTTTGATGGTTTAATAAGTTATCTTTAAGATTTTTTAAAGTGACGATTTTTGAAACTTGTACTAATTATAATTACATTTTAAAATTAGCTAAGATTTATTCTTAATTTAATACATATTTTATAGGAACGGAGTGAAATAAGGCGCTCCATTGCGAATATAAAGATATATCAAAACTTTTGGCTTAAGGAGGAAAACTGCAGTAGAATTAAAAAGTTTATCTTGATTTAATGATGCCGCTCTAGAGTTTTAAAATTAACCTCAAATGATCAAGAGTGACAGAAATCAAAGTGAGATATCAAACTCGCCACATAATGCATTTTAGGAATATTTATACTGCATAACTCCGGAACACATGGTAATAGATTACGTGCAAGACAAGTTTTATGCGGTAACAAAAACTGAGGCGGTATATTTTTTCTGAAAATGTACATGCGTGTGATAAAAATGTCAAGGAGGAAAACTAAAGTAACTGAACTATCAAATGAATACCGTAGTACGTATGGCCGACACTAACGAGCAATTCCTTATCTACATAATACTGTGCAAAATTATTTGTAAATAAATATTTCGTCTCCAGAACCAGTTCTTATTTTGTACAGTGAATACGTATAATGTCTTGGATACCATCAAATATCACCGCATTATGTTCGACTCAAAGCACGGTGTCTTCGTGTCAACCTGCAGCAGTATTGTTTTTAGCCTATATAGCGAAATATTTTGGATGCCCAAAAGATGTTTATAATACTTCAAACGTTCATTACGAACCATGTAAGAACAAAAAATGTGAGCATCATTCATCTATTCATGAGAACGCTCAACCGCTTTTAGAAGAATACGATTTTATTATTGTGGGAGGTGGTTCTGCAGGATGTGTTCTAGCAAATCGTTTGAGTGAAGTTGATAAATGGAGGGTATGTATATTTTAGTATTATTGTTATTATATAAACAGTGGGTTTGACGTGATGTTTAAATGAATGTTCGCCGATTTTAAGTTACGTGGAAAATTTCGATTATTTTTATTATATAAATTCACTTTCATTAATTAAACTCTCCATCTATATGCGTAATTCAGATCAAAACAATATTATACAAAATGTTAAATATGTTTTTATAAATATATATTTTCTGTTAATACAAATGGTCTGTACTGAGTGAAAGAGCACGTTATGGTAACTTATAGCATTTCACAGTAAATTGTGAGGTTGTTCGTTTGGTTTGGTCATATATTTATAAGTTTTAAATATTAAAACATTTGAATAATGTAATTTTTGTTTAAATATGTTGCTTTGAATAGTCAGTAAGAAAGATTTTTAAATAAATTTCATATTTGTATTACTTACTTAGTTAATAAACATTGTGTAAACAGTGTGCTCGTTGAATAACCAAAATCTTTCACTCTGAAAGTGAACATTTTAATTTAATCATTCCGTATTGCAAACTATACATGATAGAGGTAAATTGAATTTAATGATTTTTGCAGAAGATCTTTCTCATTAAATGAGAAAGTATACTCTAAAAATTTTGAAAATCTAATGAAAATATTTTTAACTGAACATGCAAAATTTTTATAGCAAATTTTTTACACCTCGTATTTTCATGAGATATAGATTTTCCCTAGTAGACTAATTTTAACATAACTACCTTAAGGCGCTGATCAGAGCACTAAAAGTAACGCTGACATGTGTAGGATTCTTATTACTGCAGGTAGACAAATTATAGTGAAACATACCTTAAAATATCAGAACAATTAAGTTAGCACTTTTCCTAAAGTTTTAAAGTTTATCGGAATAGTAGTACACAGTGTTTTCATTTTGTTATAATTTTTAACGAACCTCTAGGTAACTTATTAAAATATTGAACTCAGATTAATGTATTTTTAAAATAACCGAGTTAAAAGAGGTAAGTGAAAAGCAGTTTCGGCGATGCTATTATTCTCGAAATTTAAATTTGCATGTACGTTCTATAAATTATACCCGCTCTGCATGGGTAGGTAGTTATTCGGTACATCGAAGATCGAGGAAAGATAAAGGTTATAGAGGTACCTATTAGACAAGTGCGGTAAATTATAGGAAACCGAACAAATGTGAGAATTAAAGCAGGAGCCATAAGGCAATTTTTTAATTGAATCATGTCCAATTACATGATATCGTCTGAAACAACCTAAATTGAATTTGATTGTATTTTGATAGTGACCCAATTTTGATCGATATACGATCAATTATGTTTCTGAACCAGACGACATTTCAGTGCAATTTAGATCTAATTGTGAACAATTGTCGAAAAATTTCACATCCTAAAATGTTTCAAAAATACTATTTTATTTTTATTATTTTCGTTTTCGATTTATTTGTTTTCGGCCAAATTTGAACAAATTTAGATCAATATTTTTTGTTTACTTATTATTATTATTTATTACCTCGCATAAATTGGTTAATCGCGTATTAGATTTGCTTTTTATATAGTAAATTTACTATTGCTGCATTCATATTATATGTAAAGGACATATCGAAAATGACACAATATATTATAAAACCTCTTTGTTCAATCTGAAAATGAGTAATTTAAAGGAGATTGATGTTTTAATTAAAACACCGCTAAATAATTGTTTAACTGTGTTCATAAAGTAAATTTTTACATGCATACTTCGGAAGATTACTCTCCTAAAGTGAAAAACGTCATACATAAAGTGATCACAAAAATAATGTTCATAATAAGGGAGTAAAGGATGTGAAGAATACTGTTATGCACAATTGGGAATTGCAGATATATACAATACTAAAGGGCGTGAAACTTTACTTTACGCCCGCATTACTATTTAATAATTAAATACATATATCATTCATTATGGGAAATCAATGTCAATTTCATCCTGTTAAAGTCTTCCTTCAAAACCAGCCCTGAAGATGATGCACAAGAGATTGAAACGTAGATAAACAAACGATATTGACTAAAAATACGATTTTAATTTACATCGTGAAAGTTCAATGGACAAAATTATAAAGTTATGATAATAGTTAATAGTACAGATGGCCAATCGAAGACAATATTTTTGTTCAGTAAAGAAGATCTTGCCTCATATTTTAGGATATTCATAAGTCCAAGGATCTAATAATTGTTAAACGAATTTTTTATCATTTAAGCATTATACTTGGGTCTGAAGGTCATGATAGCTTATTACGTCTGGCATAGAAGAAGGATGACTATGTTACATTGTACAAGACATCTATTGTAAATAGAACCTCCATAACTATGACGTTAAAATTGTGAAAACACGACAAGTATATCTATTAAATAGCTTTCTAACGGCTGTGTATTGTAGAACACATTAAATTCTCATTTTTTTTTTATCGGCCAGTGTCATTGCCATTACGTATTTGTATAAATATGGTAATAAATAATACACATGTGACAGACACTCAACGTAAAATCATTTTTCGCTGTACGAATTGTAAAATCCGATTTTATGACCCCATTTGCGAGCTCAAAATAATTTTTCATTCCATCGAAAATTACATGGATAAGATAGGAGCTTCCGATTCTTTCGAGTTTTTATTTATTGGCATAATCTTGCATTTCATACCCGTAATGACGACAACTTTTTTCGTAATGAGAGCTGAACATTTACACCCCAAAGACGATCATACGTAAAAGTTTATTTTACGCCATTGTTATGAAAATACTATGATTTCACAAGAGATTAAAAGGAAGAAGCTGATCAGTTCATGTCACTAAAAATGTACCATATGTCACCTTCACTTTTTCTAAATCTCGGAAGGGTAATTAATAATTCGGTCTTATCATGTTTTTATAAATATTTAAAGTAGGTAATTATTTTTTTTTTTTGCTGCAGAGTTTTTTTGGGCAATTTAAAATTGTACTAGAGGCGAATATTTTATTAAAAAATTAGCAATTCTCAATGTGTTGATTACACACCGGAAACAGGAGATCCCCAATATTTATGATATCACAGGTGATATGATACCTGTGATAGCCAGATATCTCCAGCATTGAACATTTCATAAATTAACTTTTTCAGAATGTGAAATTTTTCGACAATTAATGGGGATTAGAATGGGAATTAATGAGAAAATTGCATTCAAATTTGCTCCAGGTTATAGGATTTCAATTGAAAAGTGCAATATTGTGGGTAGGATATATACTGCTTTTATTTGCTTTCATTATTTTAAATTATTTTTATTGCGGTCAAGAAGCAACATGCACGTGCATACTATTAATTGTACCCTCATTATGTTAAAAGCGTTGCAACTATGTTTTCCTAATTATTTTGCAATCTCTTGACAAGTACACCTGTCGATATTATTTACGCATATGTATGACGTTAAATAAAGTTCAATAAACTTAATTAAATTATTTATTTTTTACTACATACGCTTACCAACGGATATTTTTCAAAAATGCACAACAAATTATGAATCTAAAAAATATTAATACTGACTTACGTGCCATTGTTCAGGTTTCGTTTGCATCGGATGTAATAATATCAGCGTTAATAAAATTTTAGTTATCGATTCAACTTCGAGAAAGTTTTTTCTACTAACGCGAGGTCCGCATTCACATTGATACAAAAACCAAGTTCGCAAACTCGTCGAACAATATTTTTTTATTCACGTGTGCGTGAAGTAAGTTTAAAAAAAATGCGTAAAGCCCCACTTTGCGTACACTGTATAAAACAAAACATGTTTGCACACTCGTCGAACAATTTTTTTTATTGAAGTGTACGTAAAGTGCGTTCGAAATATGGGAAAAATGCGTGTCACTTTATGCTCAATAAGGTATCAAAAGATCATTTTGTAAGTTTTTAAAATTATTATTCTGTCTTATGAATATTGTAAATATTGTAGATTATATAAATTATAATGGGTGGCAGGCATTCGTCCTATTAGACAATTGTCCTAATAGTTACCACAATATTACGGGTGTGATAAGGACCTTAATAAATTTCCCAAGTAACACTCTTTGCTGAGATAGCTAAACAATAGCAGTCGCAGCCTTTTTGCAGCTAAAGTAAATATTAAATTACAGCAATGCCACCTGCAGTGCTGAAAACTCTCCACGGCAGCAAAATTGGCAACCGTAATACAGCATATACTCCAGAAGCGCTACAAACTGCCTGCAACAGCAAATGTGACAGCTGCAGTACAGCATGCACTCTCAGGGTGCTGTAATCTGCTGCGTTAGCTAATTTGGCAGCTGCAATCTGCCTGCGGCGGCACATGTGTCAGTTGAAATACCCGCAACGAATAAGTATGTCCAAAGTAGATACGTCGATATCTCGGTACTTATTCAGATTCTCTACTAGTAGGTGGCACTGTTATTTGAATATCTGCCCAAAAGTGGTGGAAATATGTTCACTTTCATACATATATCATAGGACCTTAAAGCATCTCAGCGAGAAGCGTTCGCACATGTATGCGAAAAGCGAGTTCGTAATTAGTGCACATCATATAGGTTTAGTGTCAACATTTGTTAATGTAAGTGTTCATTTATAAGTTTCATTAATATTTACATGCATTTGTATCAAAAAAAATAATATGTTGTGTGATACAGAATTTTAATAAACTACAACAGTTGTAATATAATTAGTCTTGATCAAAGTTCTTTTTCGTTTTAAATAAAAAATGCCGAGTGTTTTTGTATTTGCTTCCATAACCACTGTGCACCAGCTTTACAGCTCCTCTACATGCGCTGATGTATGATCAGCACAGCTGCTATCCAGCTTCTAATCATCGCTGCAATTGCTGGCTGCGAAACAGCTGCGGCATCATTCCGCAACATTGTTGCAGACAGATGGCAATCCCCACATTGGCGTTTACGACCTCAGCGCAGCGCTGTCAAAGAGCTGCGAAGGAATGTTGCGGCAGCGATATCGCTGCATTTTTTGTCGTAGTAACCTTATGACAGCTATATTTCAACAAAAATGTTACTTGGGATATAATTGTATATATTACATATACCTTTTACATTATATAGAGTTATAATAATACAATATTAGGGCAATCGTCTATTAGGGACAAAGCCTGTCACCCATCATAATGTGCTAAACTCTACATAAGTAACAATAACAGATATGTGTTTTCTTAAAGGTACTTCTACTTGAAGTAGGAGGTGAAGAACCATTCGTAACAAATGTTCCCCAGTTTCAGCCGATATTACTTGGCAGTAGTATCGATTGGAAGTATACCGCGGAACCAGATGACAATATATGCCGTTCTTGGCCTGACAAGAGATGTGGCATTCCACGTGGTAAGGTAAGTTATTAAACACTTATTTCGTTATTAACCATCTGCGTATTATTTGATTTAGACGGAGAGATACGTTTTATCATTTTAATGCTTGAAATATGCAATACAAATAAAATAACAGAAAAAAACTGTTTACGTACTATCCCGACTAGAAATTGCAACCGGACACTCACCAGAATCAATTCTGGTTACCCTGGTTGTATCCAGGATCCGGCCGGGCTTGTCACGCTTACCCGACTTCAGCCAGGCCAGACTTGAGATACTGACCGGGCTATGATCGGATCCTGACCAGGTTACCCTCGTTCTGTTCAGAATTCAAAGGGATGGTACTAGACCGGCTGTATTCCAGCCAGAAACCGAATCGAATTTTTAATTAGATTAACCAGGCTGTATCCCGGCTCGGGCCTTGTTTCTATTGGGGTCAAATCGAGCCATTTCTACTCGGGACCAGCAAGTGATATAACGAAAATATGGTATAATAATTAGTAGTCAATTGGATCAGTAACCAACATAAGTTAATCTATTTGTTCTCCAAACTATTTTACTCTAATGTTGGAAAAATATTTTTAAAAAGAAGAAAATAATTCATCAATTACATTAAACTAAGTAAACTTTGTTATTAAATGTAATATATTTTCTTTACTTTCTTGCATACTTCTCAATTTTATTCAATTCAAAAAACCTGCAAATTCAGGTATAATAATAATTATCAGGATATTTATAGTCAATAGGCCGTGAATCCAAAAGTAGCCTCCTTATTATTATGTTATGTTATATTTATATTATTGGTCCCTTTCGCAATGAATCACTTATGCTCTCATGTATTTTTTCATCGACATTTTGGTTTGACCGATTATCACTCGGACCGCGTTTGGATAGGGAATTCATCGTTGGTTTTTGCATTTTTCAATAAAACTTACAATAGCAAAGCAGAAGCGAGAATTTCGATTAACTTATCTATTTTATCAGTTTTACAGCTGTGCAGTAAGTTAAAAATATGTCCTGTGGGAACGTTCATGAACTAGACAACATAGATTTCGTTAGGATAAATTTAAACTTTTATTCACCCCCTATTTAATTATGAACGGTTTAATGGCTTTAAGCTTCTTACCAATTGTGAACAAAAAAAATACATATTGAATAATAACAGGTCCTAGGTGGATGTAGTTCGATTAATGCCATGGCCTACGTCCGCGGGAATAAAAAGGATTACGATAATTGGAGTCAATTAGGAAACCCAGGATGGAGTTATGATGAAGTTCTACCTTACTTTAAAAAATCTGAAAATAATAGAGATCCTGAGGTAAATGACACTAAATGTTAAATCTGTAAATAGTAATTTAAAATATTGCATAACTACCTTCACAGAACACAAAATTACAAGATTACAAAAAGTTACAACCTTAACATTTAAATGAAGTATTGTTATACAATAAAAATAAACTTTTTTGGAACGGACCTTATCACTTTTCGTCCCGAAAGTCCGACCTTTTGGATGCAAATTTCTGCGCTGTTACTTTTGTTTACGCCATTAAAAAAATGAAACAAGCCAAGGCTATTCCAATTTTTTTAATGGTGTTTGGAACAAACGTTACGGCGCTCGTTATTGCGTCCAAATTTCGGATTTTCCAGAAGAAACCTTAATTTATTATTGTAAGATGGTTATAAACTTATAAAGAACTGATAGTTTAATGTTACAAAGTCAATCACACTGACATTATGATAAGTTTAATCGAATGTTACCATTTGTATAACCTTACAAACTTAGTTTTATCGCTATTAGGTGTTTTTTTTTATTTTTTATTATTAATTAACGAGCGGAATCGCACTTTTTATTCAATTGTTGCCGTATTATATATTGTAAGATTTTGCGAGAGCTGCAGATCGACTTCGAAAGATGGCGCCATACTTCACATTTGTGTATGAAATGTAGGACTGCCGAAACCTACACCAAGTACAGCAGCGGTCATTAGTCGATTTCCGCCAGATAAACAATACTTTCGAAACGTAAACACAAACAACGTGGCTCGTCTTACCAACAGCGAGCTGCTCCTTGAAAACAAAATCGAAAAATTGTTCACCAGACGGGGATCGAACTCACGACCTACGACTTCGTAGTCCAGTGCGTTAACCGCCTTTAAAGTTTTTCTTTCAAAATCAGGGTTGCATATACTCAATCAACTGTAATGAATGAATTGATTCAAACTTGGTACCCGGGTATTTTTGTAGTAGCTGAGTCCAAGTGCTAAGTTAGTTTTTCAAAATCCAAAATGGTGGATCCATTATGACGGAAGAATTTATTGAAATCTATCGAATTTACATTGAACTTGGTGCACTGGGACTTTTGTATCGCTTTTTCTGATTTCGAGGTGAGTTTTAAACTATAACATGGCAGAAAACGTTGCTTGAATCGATCGAAATCTCTTTAAAAATGATACATAGTTCTTTTCTGGTTATTAATTCCACGTTGTTTGATATTCAAAATTCAACAATGAAACCTCAATTTGACGGTAATATTGTTTTTATAAATTTCCTTATAATTTATCAGAAAACCTTCGGGTACTAATTTTGGAATAATTTCATTAGGGACAGTAGATTAAGTATACGACAATGATTCTGAAAAAAATCGACGCCAGTAACTATTTTTGGGCCTCCATTTTTAAATTCAAGTGCTTTTTTATAATCTAAGAATTTTTGAGGCTATATATGTCGTAGGCGAATAGAAAAATCCGGCATTCAGCTTAATGCCTAGGCATTAAGCTGAAATTAGGCGAATAGATGAATACATGCGTAAAAGACGTTTATTCTTCTATTTGCCTGGGTTATTTCAGGCATTCAGCAGAATGCCTACTCAGTAAGCTGAATGCCGAACAGGCCTCAGTCAAATAGATGAATTCGAATATCATTAGTTTACAAACATGCTTGAGAATTTATTTTATTTTATTTACGACAATATAATTACAACTAATTAAGTTAGTGTGTTGCTAAACGTCTCGCAGTAACGATTGACTCTGTTTTTTGATTTGGTGTATATGGTGCCATTTGAAGATTACTATACAAAATTATTAGAGGCACACGTCCAATGTTATTTTATATTAAAAAAAACGTGGCGTATTTCTAGAAGTATGTGCGAAATGTTTGTTAAGTGTTGTTCAACTTGCGATCGGAAAAGATCTATAGTACGAAAAGGTGTTGTCGTCAAACCGATTATTTCTAACGGATTTAACAGCAGAGGTCAAGTTGATTTGATTGATTTACAATCAAGTCCTGATGGCGATTATAAGTGGTTGATGAACTACCAGGATCACGCGACGAAATTTTTACATCTGCGACCTCTTAAATCGAAGCATGCTGTTAATGTTGCTGAGGAGTTGTCTAAAATTTTTTTTACATTTGGAGCGCCTTGTATTCTACAAAGTGACAATGGCAAAGAATTTGTTACTTCAGTGATAACTGAATTAATTTCTCTTTGGCCTCATTGCAAAATTGTTCGCGGAAGGCCCCGACATCCACAATCGCAAGGTAGTATTGAAAGAGCGAACGCAGACGTTGAAAATATGCTACGAGCTTGGATTATAGACAATCAATCAAACAATAGACTTCATTTTTATCAAAGGTCGATTTCCACGTACTGACTTGCAAAGGTCTGGCGCAATTACTATTACATTTGAAGATATTAATAAAGATGCAACACTAAGTTTGAGGGAGGCTGCAACTCTGCAATCGATGTGTGGTGGACAGGGATATAAAAAATGCAACTGTAAAGCAGCTACTAATCAATGCAAAAGCAATCGGTGTTCGTGTTTTACAAGTAATATGAAATGTAATTCGCGATGCCATTCATCTCTAAATTGTTATAACAAGTAATTTCGAAGTATGAAATAATAAAATTGACTCTACAGTGATATTCGAATTCACCTATTTGCCTTGGGTCTGTTCGGCATTCAGCTTACTGAGTAGGCATTCTGCTGAATGCCTGAAATAACCCAGGCAAATAGAAGAATAAACGTCTTTTACGCATGTATTCATCTATTCGCCTAATTTCAGCTTAATGACTAGGCATTAAGCTGAATGTCGGATTTTTCTATTCGCCTACGACATATATATATCCGTCTGAGATATTCTAATATTTGAAATTATAAACAATAAAACAATAATAACTGAACAGAAAATCTAAATAATTGTTGCTTTTTGTTAAATGAATGATTGCAGTTTTTTTGTTTTTAAATGTTATTATTTATACATTGTTTGTTGATACATCATTCGAAGGAGCGTAGAATGAGTACTAAAAACTGTCCATTCCAAAAAATCATTTCATTTAATATTAATTCAAAAACTACTGTCAAACTTCAGGTTAATTTTATATACATTCGGTTCTTAATGGGTTTAATGGATATTACCTAATGTTCATATAATATGATCATGTATTCTCCATAAAATAAGTTTGGTTCATAATTCCCATGCTAACGTAACGTTAGAGTAAGGTTATGTGAAGATTTCTCAAAACTGTGTAATATTACATGATTACACTTGAAATTACATTATAAACTTATAGAAAAATTGATGTTTTGTGAGGGTTGTTCACTGTAAAAGTTACTCAATAACGTAATATGAATAAATTCGATTAAATTGCAGATTCTAGAGAACAAAAAATACCACAATACCAGCGGATATCTTTCCGTTCAGTGGCTATATAAAAGTAATGAAGTCAGTAACATAATATTAGATGCTTTACATAAATTAGGTTACAACCTCACTGATCCAAATGGTGAGACACAGCTTGGTTCTTTTGTAATGCAAACAACTACACGTGATGGAGTACGACAAAGCACAAACAGTGCGTTCATTAAACCAATAAGACACAAAAGACCAAACTTGACCATACTGACGCATTCGAGGGTTGTTAAAATACTTATAGACCCAAAATCAAAAAGAGCAACAGGCATAGAATACATTTCAACTGAAAATGGAAAAAAAGGTACAGTAAGGTCAACGAAGGAAGTTATTGTTTCAGCTGGCTCAATCGAATCCCCAAAGCTTCTCATGATTTCCGGTATTGGGCCTGCAAATGAACTGTCACAATTGGGAATTCCTATTATTCGCGATGCGGCAGTTGGAATGAATTTACAAGATCACGTAACGGCGGGTGGTCTATTGCTCCGTATAAGTAATAGACTAAACACATCAGAAAACTTCGATGATATTAGAAATGATGTTAAAAATTATATGTCGAAAAATGCTATTCCATTTCATGACTCTCAGTTCCTACAATCTACGGGTGCATTTGTTGAACTCGAGCAGAATGAAGACAAAGTTCCGGATATTTTGTATGCCTTCGATTTCATATCGATTGGAAATTTTCTAAAAAATTCTACAGAATATGCATTAACAAGAGCGACACCATGGAGTTTTGGTGATGGAATAATGATCTATCCTATTTTATTGTTGCCGAAAAGTAAAGGTTTCATTCGGCTGAACAAAACTGATCCAGTTGGAAGTCCACCACTAATTTATACCAATTTCTTTCAAGAAAAGGAAGATTTAGAAAACGTTCTTAAAGGTATCCGCAAAGCCCAACAACTTTTTAATACGAAGAGCTTTCAGGAAAACGATTTTCAGATGCTCGAAACTCCGTTAGCTGAATGTACTGAATCTGAGTTTGATAGTGATGAATATTGGGAATGCGTCATTAGAAGTCGTACCATAGAGTTTTATCATCCAGTTGGAACATGCAAATTTGGTCCTAAAGAAGATGACGATGCAGTTGTGGATCCAAGACTTCGGGTTTATGGTGTTGATGGACTTAGGGTTATTGATGCATCTGTGATGCCCGTGGTTACAAGGGGAAATACAAACGCACCGACTATTATGATTGCTGAGAAAGGGAGTGACATGATTAAAGAAGATTGGCAAATATATACAAAAGGTGTCTGAGACTGAAAAGTTCATATATACAAGAAAATTATAGAACATTATTTATTTTTTTAAACACGTTGAAGAAAGAAACATCTGTTGCAAAGAGATACCAGATATCTATCAGATAGTATGTAGCAAGTAATATCTTTGATATCATTGCCGGGTCGAATAATGTTTGTACTTTGTTTGCAGAAGTATATTTTTGATGTTAATAACCTTTCATTGTATTATTTCGTTGCTCAACACAGCGTTAACCTTGTAATATACCTTACAGTTATTGTCAGAGTAACAAAAGTTTTTACTGTCGATTACTATCCAGTTGGACTCATAAGAATCATTAAAAATATGAAACTGTTAATATTTTAACATCCTAAACTTATGATCAATAACGTTTTTTTTATTATTTACGAAGGAACAGGTCAATTACTATAGTAACTTATATGCTAACATAACACCACGAACATTTTCTTTCAAAATTTTATATTTTACCAGGTGCCAATAATTTACATTAATATATCATTTTTATCACCTTTAATATTTAGCATATTAGACACTATCATTAACATTTTGGTTCGTTAAAACAGGTTACTATCTCCGCCAATTTTACTAAACACATATAGTTCATTATTTTCTTAAAAGAATCTTCTCAGAGAGCAATTTGGAAGTTACGTATGCTAATTCGTAACAATAATTATTACTGATGTTTGAGATATTCAGCAGCACGTTTTTCTATATGTGGGTGATACTGATAAAATAAATGAGGAAGAAAATATACATACATGCGTTGATTACGTTAGTGCGAACCGACGCGTTAACACTAAAAACAATAATTGAGGCTTTCCTTATCTACATAATGATTCATCATAAATGTGATGAAAATGTACGGTAGTCAGAGCCGGTTTGTTATTCGCGAGTGAATGTGGGTGTCATGTCGTGGCTACCGCCAAATATAACAGCATTATGTTCTTCCCAAAGTACCGTGTCTTCTTGTCAACCGTCAGCAGTTTTGTTCTTAGCATTCATAGCACAATATTTTGGTTGTCCTAAAGATATTTCCAATAGTTCGAAAATTTACTATGAAGAATGTTTATCTGAAGAAGATGGCAGTAAATCATCTGGACATGATTCTACGCAAACAGGACAACCTGATTGGGAACTAGAGGAATACGATTTCATTATTGTTGGAGGTGGATCCGCAGGATGTGTTTTGGCAAATCGTTTAAGTGAAGTTGACGATTGGAAAGTACGTATAAGTGTCTGATACAATTGAAATATTGTTGGTAAGTTTATTTAATATGAATTTTACAAGCTATTACACTAAAGTCATCGTGCTCAACATTATTATAGATTACAGTCAAACAAACGAACATCGTCATTTGAAAGATCATATGGAATACTGCTTTTATTAACTTATTTTGTTTAATTACTATTAAACATAATTTTCGTTTTATTCAAATTACCTCCCGTCAATTTGTTCTATCTTTTTTCCAATCGCAATTTAAGGTGTCTTATAGTAGAATTGGTTCATTAATATAATTTTTTTCAAAACTTGTTTACAAGCATATTGGGAATCTATTCATTCTATAATCATGGAAGAATTAGTCAATAAATTAACGATTTGTGCTCGTAAATGTTTTCCTCTTTGTAGTTAGGATGTAATCTTTAGGTCTATATGTTTAGTTATTAATAAAACCGTAACAGAGGATTTTTGTTTAGCGGAAGCAAACTTTCACATTAAATTTTTGTTAATTTATTTAATTCGCAACAATTTTGTTATTTTCCTATTTTTGTTCAATGGACGAGTTCTTATTTTACTCAGCTAATTTATATTCTTATAAATTTATCTGTAATTTGTTGCGAAAATAGAAAACAACGAAACAAATTACAAATGCCGATATACGAATATCATATATCTGCAATTAAATGTTTATTTTTAAATTTTATAAATATTTTACAATCATATATTTATACTGTAATTCTCATCATTTATCTATATGAGTTTTCAGCCGAATCTGAATTAATGGAACGAATTAAGTAATCAAATAAATAAGAGATAATGTGACAGTTATGTTAGTTTATTTCTGACAAACATTAAGATATGGTTTCGATTAAGATTACAACATCGTGTTTTGCAAACCTACAAAATGTGTCACTCTTTTGATATATATTCTAATGTTAACCAAATTATAAGTTTACATGCTGTCTAAAATAATTGCTTTTATGTATATAATAATTATCCCCATTTGATATATCTATATTATTAAAAAATGTCAAAACGTATTGATATTACAATTCTATACCTTAGTGATTATATTAATCCTCAGAATATTATTCCTCAGTTGTTATGTACTTTTAACTTTTTTCGTGTAATGCAATGATTTTACGGTATAAATTTTGAAAAATTTACTTCCTAACAACTGGAAAGAAAAGTGGTTAATTTAGAATTCATACTTATAAGTAATCTGTGGGCTCCACTTATATTGGTTTTAGATTTAAGATTTGATTTGCAAGAATATGTATCAACACTTGAGATCACACGAATAAAAGTGTGTTAAGAAAGTGTGAATAAATATGAATTAACTTTTTGTGGATACATCGCATGCAAAAATGAGTAACATATAATAATTACGAGCATAAAAACATTTCAACCTCATAATCCGTCTTTAGTGGTAAATTAAATATTTGCTTACAACAAAAATGTTATGAGGGATGTGTAAATTTTAATAATATACAAAACTCTAATTCATTCAATTTTTACCAAAATAAAATTTCTGATAATTTCTCTATAGATTGCATTCGTGTACCACTAATATAATTTTTAATGATTATGAAAAATGAAAAGTGAGTGGTTTTGTTAAATTGCTGATATGTAAATTTTATTTATGCGTTTTAAAGATACTCTTACTGGAAGTTGGCGGAGAAGAACCATTCGTAACAGGTGTTCCACCATTTTTTGCAATGTTAATTGGCAGTAGTATTGATTGGAAATACACTACGGAGCCCGACGATAACGCATGTCGATCATGGCCTGGTAAACGATGTGCAATCCCTCGTGGCAAGGTAAGTTGGTACATTCTGTTTGTCGAACTACACCGGAAGCTAGGCTACAGAAAATATTTTATATATAATCAGAGTATCCATATTTTTAAAATAATTTCTAACATTTCATTTCTTCATCAGGTATATAACTACAAAATATTAGTTTATTTCAATATGTTTTGTGCTTTTATAAAAATGATTCTTAGATTAATTATAGATAACTTACCATATATTACTTATAATAAAAATTATTTCATATAAAAAACGCAGTCTACATTGTATATAAATATTTCAACATTTCGTGGAAAAAGATACATTTAGAACGCCTAAAATTGTAGCATCTGCTTCTTGTATGTATTGTAGTTATATCACTCTATTCTAATTTTCATTCTCACTATGACTGATTCGATATCCACAATTTCAAACTAATTTCTTTCTTTTGATGATTTAAAATTTAAAGATTGAAGCGCATTCAGCAATGCTCTAAATACGGATACATTATTGTCATTCTGTTGCTTAATAATTGATTCGTTGCTAGATTTGATATAGAATTTATTTCTCGGGGGTCTGCATGCAATAATTACAAAAATTGAAAAGACCGAAAATATGTTTGAATGCATTCAATTTTTCAAAACTACCCAGGTACTCGGAGGCAGTAGTGCAATCAACGCCATGTATTATGTACGGGGAAATAAGAAAGATTATGATGACTGGGCTAAACTTGGAAACGAAGGTTGGAGTTACGACGATGTTTTACCTTATTTCAAGAAATCTGAAGATAACAGAGACCCTGAGGTAATGAATAAAATGAACCAATCTGGAATTAAAAATAATCTACACTGTGTAGATATTTTAGATATTTCTTAACATACCCGAAGTGTCTAATAATCTAATCGATGTTTTCATAAAATTATAGATTGTGGAGAATAACAAAGAATACCACAACACAGGTGAATACCAAACCGTTCAATGGTTGTATAAAAATTACGAAGGCAACAAAATAATACTAGATGCATGGCAAGAGTTAGGGTATAATATAACCGATCCAAACGCTAAAGAACAGGTTGGTTCCTTTATTATACAAACAACCACTCGTGATGGAGTTCGAGAAAGTGCGAATCGTGCATTTATTAAACCAATAAGGGACAGTAGATCAAACTTGACAATAAGGACGAACTCTCGTGTGGTTAAAATTATAATAGACCCGGATTCAAAAAGGGCAACAGGAGTGGAATATGTTTCTATGGCAAACGGGAAAAGGAGTAGAGTAAGGTCGAGGAAGGAAGTTATCGTTTCAGCGGGTTCAATCGAATCGCCAAAGCTACTCATGCTTTCGGGTATTGGACCTGGAAGTGAACTTTCAAAGTTAGGAATTCCCATTATTCGGGACGCTGCAGTGGGGCATAATTTACAAGATCATGTAACAATGGATGGATTGTGGCTCACTATAAATAATAGGCTATTCAGAAATTATAAAAATTTCGATGACATTAAAAAAGCTGTACAAACATACATGTTGAAAAATGAAATTCCTTTCCATGATTTGGAATTTACACAATACACTGGTGCTTTTGTAGAATTCAATGAGACTGCTGAGAAAGTCCCTGATATTCAATTTGCTTTTGATTCTAGAGTATTAGGAGATTTCCTAACAAACTCCGTCGAATCGACAATAACAAGAGTAGCACCATGGATTTTTACGGATGGAATTGCTGTCTACCCCATTCTATTAGCACCGAAAAGTAGAGGTTTCATTCGGTTGAATGAAACCGATCCTGTTGGAAGTCCGCCACTTATTTATTCCAACTTTCTGAAAGAGGAAGAAGACGTGAAAACATTGATTACAGCTGTTCGAAAGATCCAGGAACTTTGTAAAACGAAAAGTTTTCAGGCAAATGATTTTCGGATGATTGAAACTCCGTTACCTGAGTGTGCAGAGTTTAAGTTAGATAGCGATCAATACTGGGAGTGCGTTATTAGAGGTCACACTATAGAGTTTTATCACCCGGTTGGAACTTGCAAATTTGGTCCCAAAGAAGATGTCGATGCTGTTGTTGATCCAAGACTTCGAGTTTATGGTGTTACGGGACTTCGGGTAATTGATGCTTCCGTAATGCCCATGGTTACAAGAGGAAATACAAATGCACCAACCATTATGATTGCCGAGAAAGGGAGCGATATGATTAAGGAAGATTGGCACGTTTAAAAAATGTATATAATTTATTAAAGACTATTTTTTCATTGTCTACACTCTTATCAGTTTACTTTTTTGAAGACTTCCTTATTAGTCTCACCGTAAAATATGGCCAAGTAATTATGCACGTGGTTAGTATCACATTAAAGTAACAAAATTACAGTTACCAAAGAAATATTTGCTGTTTTTATCTACTTTGATACACTAAACGTTATAATACTATTGTAGTTATATTTTGAACATTTCGAATATTTTTGCGTATCAAATATAGCGTTTTCACAAATTAGCAATGTTTCTGATCTATTCATTGGCGATGGTAACTAATTTTCATAGTGTTCATTTGAAAAAGCTGTTTTATCTAGAACAGCAATATATAATTTTTCACCATACAAATTTTAATTGCTTTGTAATATATTAGTACCTTTTTAAAGCCATTTCATTAGAATAACTTGCTATTTCATAACAAATAACGATCATTTTCAAACATTCTTATGTTATTTGTATTTTCTGCAATCACTGATTTATATAGAAAATAATGTGTTTCGCAATGTTAATGTACAATTACTTCTACTATAACCGAATCTAATATATTTTTTAAATATTATACTATACTAAAGATTTTAAAAGTTTACCTGATGACAAAAATTTGTCGGCTTCATTAAATAATATATCAACATGTTATGTATGCAAATTTTTAGTAATTTAAGTTGATTTGTTGTCAATTACATAGATAAATTATATAAAACATTTTAAATTTAATAATACAAGTCATATATCATCATTGTACTTAGTGCGCTATATTGAATCAACGTCAATCTTCTGCTATTTAGATATGACATCCTTTATAATCGACTCAAAAGCCAACTTCTACAACAGAAATCAGAGATGCTAACGTCTACCTCTGGCGACGACAAAGCAAACCAACTTCATCTTCGCTCGCTGATTTATATTCATATGTTTGATAAAAGTTTCGTCATTTTATAAAACTGTTGCATAATTTGTGTATCTGTTACAGGTTTTAGTAAAATTCTGTTACTCTTGTAACCTAAAAGTATCAACATTTTTCGAGATCATTTCTATGACTGTAATGAATGAACCCAGGAAGTTTCAGTGATTCATGATTTTAAGTTTTTGATGCTTAAATTTTGATCTACTTGCTTGTCTGCTCTGATCGAAAAGAACGTCTAATTCGTATCAGAAAATACTAGAATATCGCATCTATTGAGCAGTTGCAGAATTAATCCACCAATCATCTATGGTAAGACTTTTTTTGGACGAATTGCGGTACCTACACTTTTAAAAATGTCATGAAATTTAACATACATTAACTTTTCTGCTTGCATGTCTCTATTTATTATATATTATGCAGATATTTATATTGTGAAGATTTGCAGATATACAATGTACATTAGCTATTTGTTTCTTGGCAGCAATTTTACAGAGTAGCGAAACCCAAATCGATACCAGTAATATTAACAATTTAAAACAAATGTTGACTAATTTTATTCAACTCGACATAGCGTTCAATTGTATTTTAGTGAAAATATTTAGATTCCATTGTCAGTTTTTCTTCTATAAAGAAAAAATGAAATAGTTGAAAGTGCTAACTAGGTAATAGAATAAGACAGAGCCAACATTTTTTGTTAATTTGACAATCTAAATAGTAACACTATACACATAATAAAGCCTACCAATTCTACAATCTTTTTCCCCTTGTAGTTTATTTGTTTCTGTAATTTTAAATATTTATAAGATTCTGATTTTTATAGTATATGAATTTGTACGAAATAATATTTTCTAATATATGATTCACTGTTTAAAAAAAATTAAAGGTTACAGTAGCTTTTGGGGCTATTTCGCTACAATAAAGGCAAAGTTTTTTTAATAGTACGATTACGGTGGTCTGTTGGAACTTATTCTGGGTATCCCACTGGTCATTTTCCATTAAAAAATAATAAAAATCTACCGGTCGCCTATTTTTTTAATCCAATTTTTTTTTATTTTTACCGCGATTTTCAGAGAAAAAAGTTTTTATGATTAAGGAAACTTTGAAATTTGATTTTAAAAAGTGAAATTTTGAACTAAGTCCAGTTTTAATTATACGAAAAATGTTTAATGCAAGATTTTGTTTAAATTCGGTAAGTAAAATATTATAAAATTAATTTTTATTTTTACATTAAATTTACATTTTTATTTGTACTTAAAAATTATCACTATTATAGTTACATTTACATACAGATCGTAGCGATTCATCTCATCCGTTTTGTAATTAACCCGATTTGTTTTCACAAAATCAAAATGAACTGAAATCAATCCCCTGTTTTTCCTGTGACAATAATATTCAAATCTTTGTAGATACTTTCAAATGATTGTATTTTTCAACATTATCCGGTAGTAGTTCTTTCCCAAAACATGAATCCACTACATTTTAAAATTGTTGGGAAAAATCAACGTACCTGAGGCACAATATTTTACATTGCTTGGGACAAAAAGATGTTTCATGTAAAAATATAGTTTAAATTATAGTAGAAATCATTGTTTAAGCATTGGAACTTTTGAAACAAGCAGATGCTTTGAGTGCAGATGGAAATTATTTTCATTTCATAGATTTCATATGTTCGATATGTCATAAAACTTCATCCTAAAAATATGATTTGAGGATAAACAGATAAATATTGACGCGAAATATTTAACATAACGAAATATTTAACATTCTTGCTTGTAAACACAGCAAGAAGAAAATTGAAAGATTCTGCCTCATGTATTATTAGAAAACCAACTTTTTCAGCGATAGCAACATTCGTACCACTGAAATTAAGATATCTTTTTTTGATACTGTGTTAGTAACATAAGATGATCAGAATTCATCTGAGTGAAAGTCATGAATCTAGTAAATATTTTCCATGCAATTTGTTTAGACAATTTTAATATTGTTCCTTAGTGTAATTATTTTCTGTTTTCCAAGATTTGGAAAATTCAGACACATTCAGGAATAAACGGTTTCAGATTGTGCTGATATATTGGGTGATACCAATCCGAAAAGATCAAATGCTGCAAATTGAGGACTTTACCTGCTTCGTTAGTCACATACTGCATTGGTCTAGTAGTAAACCCATACGAGGCTGAATTAATTATACGATTCACTAACCTCTCTAACTTAAAGTAAACACCGAGAGTAAACATGTAGAAATGATATGATTTAAATATCTCAAAGAAACATGCATACAACAAAATACCAAGTTAATCAATCAAACATACAAATATTTCTTCGTAGTTCTCAGAAACATCATTTTACCCGAAAGTAATAGTTACATAACCCAAACAAACTCCAGATGTGAAAGAATTTTTTTTCTGTGCAGATAAGCTAGAATATCTTTTATTGAAATGAATTCAACGCATTATAATTGGCATCATTTTTTGTTATCCTAATATCGCACACTAATATTGAATGTTCGGATGTTATTCTAAAACAGTAGCGTTCCTGTTAGACTCCTCCATCGCAGATGCGAATCAAAGAGCAGATTCCTCTCCGATTTGCATTCGTGGATGAAATTGAATTCGGAGGTACCCCTTCTACCTGGACAGCGGCCATCCAGTAGCATTTCAGGTACGCCGGGTAGGTCACACATCCAGGCGTCGACCAATCCTATCCGATTTCACCGACGGGTCAGGCACGGGCCCTCTGGTCTTTGCCCCCCAAAAAAACACCATTTTTCTCCTTTCCTCGTCCATTGTCGAGTAATGCTTACGCGTTCGTTACGTGTCCTATTGACGAAAAGTACACGCTGGTTGGTTTGTCCACAGTCAAAAAAAGTACGTTGAACCTTTTATTAAGATTTTACCGAAACGTGAGTAAAGCGCACGGTCAACGCGAACCAAGTACCGAACTGCGTGCCAGCAAAGAAATCAGCGGCCAGGTTCCAAAGTTGTTCTTCTAACGGATATATGCAAATCCACGGATTCGTACCGAGAGGAAGAGAAGCGAATGGCAGAATACTGTTTCAAAAAGCGCGGCGACACACGATTTCCTAGAAGCGGATGATTGATTTTCGATTCTGTTCCCGGGAATCCTCAGAAAATGAATAAAGATGAGAAATGTCTTTTCAGATCTGCTGAAAGATTGTCGGGTTAACTCCGGAACAGGAATTCATTAGTTAATTATAAAGCATTACCAGCGGCTACATAGGGCCGGCGACTTTTTGATCATGAGGGAATAATTTAAAGAGAGGTCACTACTACAGATGTTTTATCTCGTTTCTTTTTATTCAAGCATAATAAGAATGCGATAGTAAGTCGTAACTTTGGTCATTAGCCAGAATTTCACTACCGTGAAATTCATCGGTTCGGTGGGCAAATACGAATATTACTTTTTTGGTTTTGTTGAATTTATTGAAATTTGCATTCACCATTGCGACGCATAAATCTCAACGTTCGATAAATCTCTCGATTAAAGAATACAATAAAATAAGAAAGGCTTGATACTATTTATAGATGGAACACCAAAGGATTAGAAATAGATTGGTAGTAAATTCAAAGATAACTAGAATGGTCGTTATATACTATTACTTCTAAGACTACTCCCGATCCAACTTTCAAAATATAAACAAAGTTTCTGGATGTGGGGAATGATGCTGTGATAATTAGGTATAAGAAACTCAGTATTAAATTGTTCTTGGTCACAGCGGGATCCAGATGCAGTGAACGCTGGTGTTGATTTCTTCAAAACAAGATATAATCAAACATTGGGTTGGGTGTAAAAAATTGGGAGTAACGCAGGTACCAACGTCTGAAACTTTGTATCATTGAAGATGTTATAATTTCCTTTTTGCCTCCATCCGCATTAATTCAGAAAGATTACCCTTCGCTTTAGAAAACGAGCCCCTACACGACTCGTCTGCCGATTCTTCGACCGTGGACCAGGTCTTCGCACGTGCCGGTAATCAGCTGGCGGGTGGCGACCGGTTCCCTTTTTTTTCCTCTTTCACGATTCTTCCTCTCTTTTTCTCTTTCTCTTGGGATTGACCGTCGGTCATCCGACTTCCTGCATATCCACCGCGATGAAAAGATCTGGAACGCGTTCCTGGCGCCCTTCTCGTCTTAATCCAGAGATTCGCGGCTGGGACACGTGTCGGATACTGGAATGCTCCTCTTTTTTATTTGGTTGCGTGTGGTCAGTTTCTCACTCTTGGAGCCATCCGGCGCACGGTCCATTCTCAAGATAATGGGACTTAAAGTCCATAAAAACCCGCTGCCTCGTTGACGAGGTTCTTGTCGTCCTTTCGCTTTCCTTAGATTCGACCCTTTCATCTCTTAATCTGTCTAGTTTATTTGCGACATTTGTTGTAGGAGGTGTCGAATTACTATGTTGTTCCAGTGGAGTTTAACGCGATACGCCATTCACGTAGAAGAAGTGTTTAATTATGTTTGATAACACTTTCTCTTGATTAGAAATTTATCGACTATTTCTGTTCATGGCAGCATTAATCAACTTATGTTAATTTACCGTCAAGTTTGTTAGTCTTTTGGGATCTTAAAAAAATATGTATAAACTTTGTAAATATACTTTAAAAAAGATATATCTATTATTGGCGACGTTCTTTTCAAAACTGAATTTTGGAGTTGAATGTAGAGGATGATTTGGATAATTAAATACTCGCAAGATGTTATTGAATTGTCTTGGTCTCAGCGGGGTCGAAATTCAGTCAAAGCTGGTGTCAATGTCTTCAAAACAAGCTCAGACCAAACATGGGATCAGGTGTAATTCATCAGGTCATCAGGTCAGAATCAGGTGTTATTGGGAATATCTCAGGTAGTGACGTCTGAAACTTGTGTCATTGTATCTGTGGTGGTATATGGAATCAATGCATAAGTCCCTTGCAGGTGGTTTTGAGTTCATTTAAATCGTTATAATTTTCTTAAATTGATTTCGACATAGTCTGAAATGAAGAGATTGTTTAAACAATTGTATGTAATATATGTTTATTAAGTGAATCAATCAGGAACATGTTTCTGATAAGATAGTTGATGGTCAGAAACCAGTATCATAGTGAAAATTTCTTCTAAAAAATTCTGTAGCTCGAAAATCGTTTTTTTTCAGTATTTAAATAAAAATGGGTTAAACGTCACTTTTCAAAAAGTTTATCAGCAACATTTAACAGAGCGACATCAAAACTAGCCGGATATGGATGTGTCTACTTTGAAACAATAGCTTGGTAGTTAAAGGGTTCATTATAAGCCTCAAAACAGTGTATACGTCACAAATTTATTACAGAGTTTCAAATAACTATTGCATCTCGATAATTAATTCAGTATTTCTGTACGAATAAAAACTTGATCAGAAAATAAGTCAGTGTTTTATATATCTATGATAAGTTTTAAATTATGTTTTTTTTTTTAATTAAATTTTAGTATTTATTAAAATAATTCACATAATTGATAAACGAAATTATATTATAAAAATATTTGCCAGCGTCAATATGTCTTGAATGGTCAGTGATGGATTTTCATTAATAGAGATATCGATCTCGAATACTATGGCTTCAAGTGCAATATTCTACGTCATTAATCATTCCATAGCAGATTCAAAATTTAATTTTTCGGAGGTATTTCGAAGGTGATAGTTATGATTAATTCTCATTGTATAGCGGTCAAACCACGTAATTTATTTTTCCGTCACCGTGTAGACAACCCCATAAAATTTCATGGCGAGCCACAGCTCATATGTCAGGCTCGTTTCAGCTTTTCAGCTATCATGAGTAGTGGTCAGTGTCGAGTGACTTCCAAAGTGATGAGACATTTATAAAAAATTCTCGTTTGAATTTCTACCTCACGCGTGTGCGTTGATACCCTTTCGACATTCGAAAACACGTCGAGTGACAAGAGGAGTCATTTTTTATTCCGTCTCTGTGGAATTTGCATACTTACTGTTAAAATGAGATAATTTCATATATCAGGAAATTTGTGTACAGTTACTTATGTGTGTCATTACATCAACCACAATTTAAAAAGCATGTAGTTTTTTTAACTGAAGACGCTATTTCTAAACAAATGTCAAATTTTTAATCAACCGATAAATATTTCTTCTGCTCCATACTTTTGTTGCAAGCGAATTTTATAATGTTTATGGTTTTTTTCTTTACTAATAAAGCCTGTCTAATTTAGGGTTACTAGGCTTCTATACTAGTTGTTACATATTTAAAGTATCTATATCCGCATTAATTTACTTGTCGAAGTTACATTTTTTAAAGGAAATATCAATATTTCGTGCGATTTTTATCTTAAGGTCGTGCAGTCATTGTACAATTCCATAATGTGATTATTACCTAAACTTTGGAAGCGTTTTCAGCAGTTCTTCGCGATAATTATCCTAAACATTACATTGCCATGTAACATATATACATATATTATTGATTAACAAAATTTCACAAAAAATCCATTTTTATTTATATTCAAGATTCACGTAAGGATTTTTAAACTTAAAAAATGTATGACTTATCAATTTGCTAGTTTACTAATATAGTTGTATCCTAAATGCAGTTAATTACACTTATTAATAAGAAATAAAACATTATAATAGTTAAATAAAACTGATAACATTTTCAGTTAAAATTTGAGAATATACTACCGAAATTATTTATATTTTAGTTACGAATAAAGTAATTTATATATGGATGTTTTAATTTGGTTGAATTTATAGGATCAAAAGAATCGTTATAAAATATAGCTAGTTACTTCCTTATATTGAATTTGATATATCTTTTTGTACCAAAAAAATTGCTTACGTCACTATTGCATTTATTGTAAATTAGAGTGATGCCTATATAACACAGTCTATGGATAAAATGTATATCAAATAAATTATGTATCGTCTGCGAAGTTAATAGTGTAGCGCTTATAACAAAAGGACATATATAGGGATGATGAGACACAGCATTAATCGATATTGACTCTGAGCAGTCTCAAATTCATATATAATACTAAGAATATAACTTTTGAAGAATTAATTGTGTTTATCAGCACTCTTCATTTTATATTTAATAATATTTAGAAATACAGCAAAATGCAAATACAAATCTGTATACAACTTTAATAACTTTCAACTTTTAAATTTGAAAGCACATTGGAGATTTTACTTTATAGTTACTTATAACTTAAGATACATTTTCAGAAACCAGAAGTACAAGAAGAATCAGTGTTTTAATGTATATTCCTTGTTTCTGAACCCCATGGTTTGACGATATTTATTTATTATAAGATATACATGGTAAGTAGATCTTTAGTTTTTAATAGGATAAATTGTAGTACATAAAATCATACTGGAATTTTGAATATACAGAAAAACTATGAGTTATTTTACATTTAATCAAAGTTTTACAAGAGGTAAAGTCCTTTTTGTAATTCTTGGAAATGACCGAAAGTAATTAATTCATGATTATTAACATGCAATGAAAACCGAAATAACCAATGTCAATCAAATACTTATATGGCATATTCTTTATTTACGCATAGTTAAAACAGTCTAATACTTGGTTAAATTTATTACATATGTTATTGGTTCTACTAAATATTTCATGGGCATATTTTTTACTTCGTGAAGTTAAAATAGTCAACTTGTAATTTTGATAAAATCTCCAACGCTAAATATTAGCTTTCCTCAATGGACTTTATTGTATGAACAACCAAACAAAATAAAAATGGAAGAATATATAGATTTTGCAAATTTTTTATATGACCCGAGCACTGCATTACTTGTGTACTATTCAGTAAATTTTACAGTACACATGAATTCATTTCAAATTTTGAGCAACTTTTTCATATCCCTGATTGGTAGAACTACTTTTTACCACCAGGTGGCTAAGCATTGAGGTGCTTGAAATCGCAAGCAGTTGAGATCTAAACTTTCTAGACTACGTGCGAGCATGCAAACAGTGAACATCATAGCGAGCGAATTCTGTTAATAGAATTAAGTTTTAAGGACAAGTAAGAAGCGAACCAATGCTAAAATTGTTTGAGTGGATTTTGTTATATATGGTATATATAATATAACTAAATCATTGGATCAAACCAATAAAATATCTGATTTTTTTAAAAGTGATATTGCGGTTTTATTAACCTTTAATCCCGACGCACGGGTCATTTTCGACCCAGAGAAAAATCAAATTGTACTTTATAAATTGCACAACTGTAAACATTTTCAAACGGGACGACATATTTGACCCAGATTGTGGGAGGAAAAAGGCCTTAAAACAGCCGTCGGAACTAAGGGTTGAATCGTTTGATCAAATTATTATTTTATTCAAGTAATTTCCATTCATTTATTTTTTTTTCGATTTCCGAAAATGTGGTTCGAATATTTGATTAAAATTGTCGATTTTGTTTCAGTGTACGCAAAATACTCGGCTTCTTCTGAATATTCTTTCTAATAGCAGTCAAAGAAAGGACATCCACAAAATTTGCATTGAAACGCCTGTTGAAAGGAAAGAGTCTCTGACTATTAACAGCAAATGTAATTGGAGGACGTATACGTTGTTTTTAGTAATTTGTATAACAGTGAATGTCAATTTATTGTCACAAAGACACATTTTTAGTCGGCGGTACAATAAAACTTTTTAAACTACCCTATCGGACATGCAGAGACTGGCGTTTAGTTGTCGAAGCAAAATGTTATATTAATTATTATAAAAATCGCACTACTAAGTTAATAAGTATACATAGTTAATTAATGTCTATATTAAAAACTGTTAAATTGTATAATTTATTCAGATGTTGAAATTAATTGCAAATTGTACGTTCAAAACTTGTAAAAACATATACGAGAAGAATATGTTTTTCAGTGCCCACTAGTAAGTTTTAATTAAAAAAATATTTGGAATGTAAGGTTCAATTAAGGTACGTACAGGACTAAAACATGTATGCTGGTGAAAAAAAACTTTCACGTATAGCAGAACAGAGATTTGATAAAAGTGACTCACTAGTCTTAAAATTAGGAGATTTCAACGAAAACACTTACCGTCGAATCGTTATAAAGGTAAATAATTGATAATATACATTGTATGTAACTTATTATGGAATTACGTTACGTGGTACGTAACATACATATGAGATGTCTTTGCATACAAAATATGAAATTATACAGAAATGCTAAGTGCCATACGATATCTACGCATTTACGAAATTATGACAGGTGACAACGTGAGAAAAATAAACTATGAAACCGATCTTCCTACGTAATTTGGTTGTCCTACATCTTCGTCGTAGTCTTTTTTAAATTTTCTATGTTCAAGGATACTTCTCAAACCCTGTTTGAAGAAATGAATTGAACTTAGAATTTTTGTAAATGACTGGTATAATGTATTGATTATAAACTACTTCCGATTAAAAACTTTTTTTATAATTTTAAATACTTTTTATAACACCTTGGTAAATAGAATTTGTTATGTGTCGAGTAGTTTAATAATTCATTAACACGTAGTATATGTGTATTTTACTTCAATGTAAATACTCCACTGTGGACATCGATTCTTCGTATAGATTCATTATCATAGTCCTAAAAATTCCCGAGAACGCTGAACATCTGCTCCATAAAACGTTTCATTCAAATGCTCACATTCTCATTCACGGCAGAAATTATTGTTTATTTTCACATGAATTGAAATCAACGATTTTTTCAGCAAATTTGTATATCATAAACCTTTAAATTGTAAATTGTAAATTTATTTTTTATTCAAATATTGAATAACAACTTTTTAAGTCATGCTAAATTAAATTTGCAAATTCTACTTTAGGGGAGCAAAAATAATTTTAAAAACCCAGATTAATAAAGCACGCCTTAATTGCAACCAACAAAATATTTTGAAACAAAGGTAAGATAAAAGCAAGGGGAAAACTTCTCTTTCCACTGCATGACATCAGAGTCGACTTTCTCTCTTCTCAGGAATTTCTTCGTGGAAGCATCAAGCAACGCTAATGCTTAAACCGGATTTGACGGTCATTAATAGATTTGATTCTACTATGAGTACTTTATAAGAAGATTCGACTAAGCTTCCACAGGCTCAATTTACAATGCGAAATGTACGACGACCCATCACTAACATGTATGTTGTTTATTGAATTTTGTTCACACCTGCATAAAAATACTCCCTTTTCGTACTGACAAATCAAATGGAAAATTGTCATTTACGGGGTAACCACGACTGATAGGTATATGCCCACGGGCCTTTTGCACACTTTTGTGTCCCGTTACCTTCTTTCTATGCAACATGCACTCTAGCGCAAATGCGTTTCGACATGTTAATCAATCGCGATTGTGCTTTACTGACGGCGTTAATACCTCTTCAGAAACTCTGAATTGCATGCGTAATATTGATTGTATTGTATTTTATCGTGTTCCATCGATTTATTTAAACACAAAGAAGTCACGAGTAGGTTAAGTTAGTCACAACTGTGATCTTACTTCAAGTACCTGCAATTGGTTATGAAATGTCCGTTTGTGGAATATTATCTTATATAAAAGCAACATACAGTGCCCAATATAGCAATAGTTAGGCTATGGTTAGGGACTAAGTAATACATCATGATCTCAGGTCTTCATAAATTTCTAATTAGGACGTTTCATGGATTATATAATTATATGATATTTAATTGCTCCTGACTGAACACTTAGTTAACTCTAATACATGTTTAGTTAAACGTACTAAATGTAAAGTTTGATATTTATAAGTAATCAATATATTATCATGTTATAATATTAACAACGAAATAATTTTGTTCACAGTGCATTAGTTTTGTTATCGACATACTGGTTTTAAACAAATTATTACATCGAAATTGAGAACACATTTATTTTCTATTTCACGGTGCTTTCTCCCATGTTTTTCTACATATTTTTGCATTGTATTTTTTACAATATATTTTGCAGATAAGGAATATTTTAATATATTTAATTATTAATATTGGCCTGAAAATGTTCAAATATACTAAATCTATTACCATAATTGCTATAGTTGTAGAACTAAACCCACTAAACAATATTTTTCAACGAAAGAATATTATGATTATCTATAACCAGGAGAAACATTAATCATTTTAGATTAGTCATACCATAAAACTTGTTGTTTTATGGCTTACAGTCTTTTAATTAACAATCATGCAAATAGATTTATGTAAATCAACCTTTTTGGTTTCTTTTTTAATTCACAATTATATTAGAAATCCTATATTCATCGTTTTTATAAAGGAGGCAAAACACTGTGGCCCAGATAAGAAACGAAGCATTTACATTTTCAGTAACTTTAAAAGAGCATCAATAGTTGCGGAGCAATGGTGGAGATCGTTTTATAAAATATATCGATGTAGTACACTAATACTACTATACTTTTAAAAACTCAGTTGTGCAGGAAATTTAGATTCGTTATTATGTTAAACCAAATATAATTCGAATATCTATTTTTTGGTTTCTCTCTTTAACCCTTTGACCGATACATTTTTATTTGCACGTAAGAAAGTTGAAACTTGTTACTCGGGGGTTTTGTGGGGTTAATTACTGATCACGAATCTGACCTCAGATCTTCAAAATTCAGGATGGAGGATCCAAGATGACCAACCGAAATGGAAAAATTTATTTCATCGATATGAAACTGGGTACTCGAGAGTTTTCGGGATCGTAGATTACTAATCAAATCTTAGGTTTTCAAAATTCAAAATGATTCAATATGACACCCAAAATGGAACAGTTTTCGAGGTCGTAATAGACGGACTATGAAATTTCAGCATGCGTGACAACTTTTTGAATCTGCTAAATTATATCTTAAAATTTAAATCATTATTCAGTTTGATTCCGCTCAAATAACTTTTAACATTTCGAACCGTCACGTCGAATTCGTTCAAAAACCCCTGAGTACTCTGTTTTACCTCGATTAAGTAAATTTTTACATTTCGGTCGGCCATCTTGGATAGGTTATTTTTAATTTCAAAAATCTGATGCCAAATTCGTAATCAGCGACCACGAAAACCCCCGAGTACCTAGTTTCGATTTATTCCAACGACGGTTTCTTTTCAGCATACATTCTTTGTAAAAAAACACGTAATTTTTATAAATTGTTCGTCATTATAAACAATTTAACACAATAATTTATAATAAAATTAATTTGTTTACATTTAAAAACATGTTATCGATGTACGGAAGAAAAAATTTGAACTAAAATTCAATTTTAATCTACTGAAAAATAAAAAAAGTAGGGTCGATGAAGTAAGGTGTTTTTTTCAATTAAAAAAATGAAAATATTTGACTAAAGTGGCGTCAGTTTCTGCCTTCTTATTTTCGTCATATTTCCCTATTTTTATTTAATATGTAATTTTTTGTTGCATTTTTAATGCGATAAAGGTTGCTATTGGTCTATATGACAGTACTTTTAGTAATTTTATTGCTTTTGTTTCTGTTATAAACAAATTTATACTTAAAAATTACACTTTTTATAAGATTAATTCAAATCCGAAGAAATTCGGCAGTAAACATGTAGTTATTTATGGTTACTAATGTTTTCAGTATCGCTGATTCCGTATCTCATATCAATTTTTAGCAATTAAAAATAGTGGATCCAGTATGGCGGACAATATTTTGAAAACTGAAGTTCATAAAAATCAATACTCGGGGATTTTCGAAGTCGCCGATTACGAATCCCACGTCAGTTTTTCGGAATTAGCGATTCTGAATCAGCGACCAAGGAAATCCCGCAATATAGATTTTCGCCAACTTTAAAATTTTGTCCGACATATTGGATCCGCCATTTTGAATTTCAAAAACTGAGATCACTTTCGGAATCAGCGACCCCCAAAAACTGCAAAGAACACTTTGATATAATTAGTATATCCCTTGAAATGTAGGCCTCAAAGTGTTAACTAGTATTTAGTGAGATTTCAATTTCTGAGAATGAAAATGTGCAATTATGGAAGATTAACAGCTCAAAATTCCGAACATAAAATATCTGAAGGAGTAAAATTCGGAAGCTTAATAAACCGAAACACAAAATTAGACAGTGCTGGTGCGGTACTGATCAATTAATTAAAGTGTTATTAATTGCAATGTCTTGTTTACAAATTGGGACATATGACCAATTTTTCATTCCATAGATTTCATACTAGGAACTTATTAGTGGAATTAGCGAAAAACGGATGTATCCATTTTTTTTAAAATTCTTATTGCATTCAAAAAACAACTCTGCAATCTGTAAAAATTGTGCACACTTGTGCGTTAAAGGGTCAAAACAGCCTGAAAATAATTGTCTTTCATACAATTAAAAACATTAGCGAATTATAAAAGTATGCAAAGGAAAAAAGGAACACAAAAAATACGACATGGAAACCCATTATTACAATTAAAAAGTAAAAAAATATCAATATTGTATTTTTTTATTCCTTGCTTAGTACATTTAATATAAATTTGTTGGTTGATTCACTTCTGGCCAGACACTTACTTTATCTTATTTACAATAAATGTGTTTACTATAAATAGGAACACTGAAACAGTTTGCTTTTATTCAACACATGACTTGAATAAGAGTCGAACCGGAAATCCAATGTATTTATTATAATAGATCATTTCTTTATTATTTATTATTACTTAAACATATTTTTAAACTATGCATTCCAGTAATGTATACTTTTTTGCCGACCACGTGGTGTCACTCCCTATTATGTCCTGTAGATTCGGGTGTCGTCCTTATGGAAGCTAAAACACCGCATAGGTACTAATCCTCAGGTGGGCGCCACTGTGTGTTAACAAATAATCGTGAAACGATTGGTTCTTGCGGCTCCACAAGTCTAGGTTCATCTTTGGGCTCTTGATAGATGTGATACAAGATCCATATCTTTCTGGCAAACTATTGTAAATTTTTAATTAATCTTAAATTTTTTAAATTGTTTTTAATTCAAAAAAACTTGATATAAGTTTTATGATTATGAACCTATTTTTCTGTTAAAATGTCTTGAAATTATTGAAACATCAATGATAAAGAAGAAACGGAGAATAACTGAATTTGTGTATTAATTGGGCTAATTGGGTTTTGCGAATATTTTCCCTTCTGGAATCAATAATGGCGACACGATTGGGCTAGCGTATCAACCGCGTCGTACAAACCAAACGAGACCATTAACTCCAACCATTTGTTCAAAACACTTTCGTTCATTTCTTGCAATCAAATTGGTATAATTCACCAATCATCTAATTAAGTGAACCACACTTAATTTAACTTGACCCATTCGGATAGTCCTGTATTACGTAAAAAAAAATAAAATTGAAATATAATAACAGGTTCTTTTTGTAAATAAACATAATTAAATTGGCTTTAAACAGAGCTTCTGACCTACCAGGATGCTTAAATATTTACACTTTTTATATGTACTTGATAAATTGTCATCTGCAACCCCCAATATTTTCAAACTTCCCAAAGTTAGCATTTTAACAAGCCACCTCATTCAATTGTGCATGTCGCGTGACACACGAATGACGTCACAAAAATGGTTGATTCGATTCGCTCATTCCTAGTTCAGTTGACAACATTACAAACGTAGTAAAGCGGTGAATAATCAGTAAGTTTCGAAGAAAAAATCCGCCAAGAAAGGTGTAGATACCCCTTTCTATTTCTGCACTATTGTTGGCAACGCAGCTGAATTTGCCTACTGAATCTTAACAGTCGATATCCCAACTACATCCATCAAATGAAACGTCAATCGGTCCAATCACCGCGTAACTGCATACTGAACGTATCTCCGTATACGGTTGGACCTGAGATTACACAAAAACCAACGACGGTTCGTCGTTCTTTAAAAAAGGAAAAAAAAATACCTGTCGCCGGTATCCAAATGCATGCATTTCGTCGGTGCACTCGATCCAATTTCTTCGGTTAACGACGGTTAATGTATGCCAAACCGTATAATGTATTCATTCGGGTACCTGCCCAAGTTCATTGCCGCCGAAAGCTTTCGCGCACTCGATAATCCGCTAAGCCTCCGTGATTTCGGTCCATTCTTCGTCATCGACATCAACGGTTTTTTTGCATTGATTCCGGCAACGACGTAACATTCTCCTCGTAACCCATAAATCGGTACGTTACGACGGCAACCAAGAGGAGGAGGGAGACGGAATGCTAAAGTCGCGAGCCACCACGAGGGAAAAGTGAATTATAATGTTAAAGGGATGCCACCTAACATGGCGAATACCCCCCCGACCTTACAAAGGACCTCGCCAAAGGGGAGAAATTAAAATGTAAAAAGGGATGATGTTAGTGGAAAACCAGGGGCCAACTCTACTTTGCTCTCTCTTGTCGCCTCTCTCTCCATCACTCTCCGACACGCTCCGTTTGCGTCTATCTTTGTTTCCTCTCTGTTGTACCTTTTCCGTTCAGTGTCCTGTTCTATCCTTGTTTAGTATCTTCCAACTTTCTGTTTCACTCTGTATCTCTTTTTTCCGTGTTGGCGTCTAGCTTTCCTAATTGTTGTTTCCCTTCCTCATATTGCCGACCCATCTAGCCGTCTTTAAATCTGCGATGGTACTTTCTCTGCTTCTCCGCTGCTCGTGGCGCTCTGGGTACAATGGAGGGATTCTGCCAGAAAATTAAAATTAAAGAAGATCCTGCAAAGTTGTCCAAGGGGCGCGAACCGCTACCTGTGGGACTCCGTGTCTACACTTCCATGTGCCCGATACCGTAGCCACTTCTGAGATTTTTACCAGGAAATCTGTGTTATCAGTGAAATCTCACGCCTTTTTCTCGTTGAATAAATTAAACTGGCGCCTAGTCTACTTTGAGATTAGGAAACGAGAGACCAGCGGTTCTTTTTGGGATATTGGAAAATCTGAATTATTACTTTTTGCGAGATTCACGTTGAATGAATTATATAGACACAGCGTTAAAACAGAAATCTTTTGACTATTGGTAGATTAATTTATTGCCGGTCTTGTATGTAGTATTGCCTCGTGTCGATGATACGCCTGTCATTCACCTGACACCCTACTAGTGGACAGAGCTGCTGGGTCCATGTACCTGACGTCATTGTATATTGACGACTTAACACCCATGTATGAAAGGCACTGTTTAGAACCCATTTTCCCATGCCTTTCAATAGCTAACCACTAAATACGATCGACTTGAGTGGTAGTGATTTTGAGAATCATTATTAGCCTCATCGAGTGTTATTTAATTGTATACAACACGCAGGTATCCGTTCCAAGTTTTTTTTACTACTTTTATTCCAGTGAAAAATGACCATTTTCTGAGGAGCGATCGATGGCTTATTAATTTTGATATTGTAGCTATTAAAGTAATATCTTAATGCTTTTGATTGAAATTAATTTTATAAATTTATCTTAACCAAATAGCTATGAAAATCAATTAATTTAAGAAGAATTTTCTTTTGTTTCAACCTTACCTTTTCATGACGACATGTAAATATTTTAAGATGTATTTATACATTTTAATTCGTATAATTTTATTTGTGAATTTTAATTGAAATAAGTTTAGACGAAAAACAATACGGTGTGTTTTTATTTTAATGGTTTCAGGCAACATTTAAATGCTATTTCGTCTTGTCCGATCAAAGCAGCACACTAGAGACTAGAGACGGTTCTCAAACACTTGTAAAATGTTCGCAGTAGTTTATGTTGCTGGGCGACCTAAACATTTTTTTAATGCATCATAAATTATTCAAATATCTGATTTCATCGAAACTTTGCTGATAAGAATGTATGCATATTTCCATTTAGAAAAATTGTTATATTTACTGTTCGTAATCTGTTTTTTAAGTTCAATAATACTGACGATATTCTAAAGTATAAAAACGTAATTTTGAAGTTCAAATGTTATTCTTTGTACGTATTGAGTTTCAAATGTTCAATGTGGATGAAACAAAACTATACTAGAGATATCAAGAAATATTTGTGCTTAAATTTCTATGAAAAGTTAGTCCTATAGAGAGAAAGTCCTATATAACTTTCATATTATCATACTGTACAGTAATGTACATAATATATGATTTTTTATAATACATAAAAAGTAAAGAATAGGTGATGAGCAAAATATGTTAATTGCGGTTCTGTAACTTGGTAATAAGATTGCTTCCTGGAGCACTTCATTTTATCGCAAGAGACAAAACAAACTCCGTATGAACATCTGATTATAATCCAATAAACACAATAAGAAGTAGGTTTAGAACATATTACCATAAATGCAACTGATCATTTGGAATTTGTTAACCTTCTTGATTTAAATAAAATTAATAAAAAGAGTTACATTAACCTTGTAATGCACAAATGTACAAAATTTCTTCATGAATTAGTTTCACACTATATTTTAGCATTTAAACTCTACGAGAAAAAGTTGACACTAGTAATTTCTTATGGCTAAAAACCGCTCTTTCCAATGGTGTTTTTAAAGTTTTTAAAAAAAAAGCCTATACAATTTTTTAAAGTTATTTTAAATTTATGGAATTTAATTCTGTGTAATGGCATTAGCATACCTCAAAAAGATATAAATGACGCGTCAAATATCTGGTAGGCATTTTTTGGAAAGCAAATACTTAATATGGAGGATACAAAATGTAAAAAAAAGTAATTTTTTTTGCCATATGTTTAAAATCGCAAAACTCATTGAATTTTTACAAATCGTGGTAGCCAAACGTTCTTGAAGTCGCTGATAATGAACTTGAAGTCATTATTGTAATATATCATAAGTTTTTGAAAATAAAAAATGGCCGGTCGAATATATATGGCGAACAAAAATGATTCCCATGCAACTTTTCACATAAGACATTTTGGGATTACTGATGACCACATTAGTGACATCTACTGTTCCGAATATTTGAAAACTGATTAATATTCATGATCAGGTATCTTGAAACCAATTCAACAAAACTAGTGAATACCAGTTTCATAAAAACACATTGAGCTTTGCGACTTTGATATTTTTACTTTTTTACTGTCCAAAATACGCCTATCTGTTAGCAATTTCAATTTGGCATAGAATTAATGACTTTTGAAAATATGCTTATGGCATTATCCTGAATCAGATTCGATAAATTAAAAACAAAACCAAAAAATTGCATGCTTTTTTAGTAAAAAATGTGTATAACTTTTTTCTTTTAATATTTTTCTTTCTTTTAATAACAAGAAATTACTAGCTTCAAATTTGTCTCGTGAACTTTAAGTGCTAAAATATAGTGTCAAACTTCTGAAAAAAAATGTATATTTGGGCGTTAAAGGGTTAAAAAGATAGCTATACTATCCGCTCTGAGATGCAGATATTTCCTGCATTTAAAAAAAAATACATTATTGTATAGTAAAACGTTGTTAAATTATTTAAAGGAACATTTCCTCAGAACGTAAAGCAGAAATTAATTTTCAATGGCTCGTGTTTAATTGACTCATATTTTTTAATAACAAAATAAACAGGCTAAAATAAAAACATACGTTATGCTTATAATGTTAAAGAGATTAATCTTCCACCTATTGAAACCATGTTGATTTATTTGTTGCTTTTAGTGCATCATATGATATTAAAAAAGATCAAAATATGAACGAATTACGCAACGTTTTGGGATTCGCAGATGCTTCAGACAGCATTCTACTTCCGACGTCTTTTATGGCACTACGGTTGCTTTGTTGGTTATAAAACATGTTTTCCCAACTTCATATATTACATTGTGCCTTTTAGATAATGCCATTTTTACATGTGTTTCTTAACTTTCTTCAGCTGGGTTCTAAAATCTGTTACCTAGATTCCGGCCATATGGCATAAAATTATGTAAATTTACTCGCGCATAGAAATATTCTAATTTGTATCTGCGCGTTTAAATTTTTTCTTTTTTACGCGGAAAAGTATTTTCTGTTAAAAGTTACTACATTTTTGTAAAGACAACATTTATAATGAATTTTCACAAATAATTACTGAACGGTTTTGAAAAATCATCGCAAGATCAAGAACTCTTACTTTTAGTATATTTCAGAAATGTTTTCAAAATAGTTTTGAAATTTTGTATGCCAGTTGAGTAAAATCTATGATAATTTTGTGATATTTATGGCATGCTATCAACGTTTTTCCGTTGGCAATTGAGGAAAATTACCTTCTAAGAATGCATTTGTATGTGCACGAGCGTATATTTTCTAGCGAAGTAAGATTTAACAAAATAGTTTGTGCCGGATCATTATCTCCTAACTGAGAGCAAGATATAATCGAAATTAATTGCAATGTAATTCTTATGCCGCACCGAAGTATTTTATCAAAGGACGAGTGTGCGCCACTCGTGATACATGTATGTGGTAAGTTTTGAGGGGCTTTCAATCTGTGCAACAACTGTAAACTAATTTCACATGAATGCCCTTTCCTTCTGTACAAGATTCTTTAAATATATTTTAAATACATTCTACGCTCCTTCAGAAGTATATTCCCAATTTTCCTCCACTTTGTGTTCAGTGAGTCAAAATAAATCAGAAACTAATTCAAAATACACATCGATTTTATCCGTTTAAAAAATAAAAGCATTATGAAAAGCCACGGGTGTTCAATCCAGTATAATCAAATTTAATTGGATTATACGCTAACGTAAGCTATGTTGCATACATGTTTCAGTAATGTGCTTGTTTACTGTATCTATAAATTAAAGTATTTAGAGATAATGCTAATACTCAGAATTACTTTCTTTAGAAATTTTCATTTACTAAATCCGAGTACTCTATACTCTAGGGCATCTTTTTTAATATCATTGGTGTCCTTAAAGAATAACTAAAGAATAATAAAATCCATTTAAATGCAACTTTGTCCACTATGTTCCATATGTTACACAGGGAGAAAAGAAAGGTTAGTGGAACCGTCAAGACAAAGTAGAAACGATTATAACATTGCATAATAGTACAATTAACCACAAGTTGACAGTATCTTATTTTTATCAGTCATAATATTGTAAAATATAACATACAATAATTTTGCTTATTATGATGATAAGTAGTTATTTTCGTTTAATCACTTTTAATAAATCTATTTTTCTAGTCAAGAATATTTCGAGTGAGTATTTAACTGTAAAGCTACGGTACATTTGAGGTTATGTGCGATGCTGCATATTTAAGCATCGGGAAATAGCAAACGGAACAATGTTTTTGTTTTGTTTTACTATGGAAATGGTTAATTAAACAATTTTTTATAATCACGTATGTTACTTTTCTAAAACGGTACCATTAAACTTTTTCATTCTCTGTGTATACTATTAACTCTAAATTATAGAAATTCTTAGTGTTAACTGCAATGTATTCTTTAAGAAAATTTACAACTGTACTTACTCATTCTCTGTCGATTTCAACACCTAACCTTGCTACCTAAATTAAGTACGCAATTAATTTCGCTGCAAAATATTATATTACTTAGTTAACATAAATGTAGCAAATGAGGTGATTTAATAAAATCGTGTATCTCGAATATATAGTAGTCGGAGAAATAAATTGTTGTACACAATTTCCTTTAGGATATGTATGTGCTCTGCGATATTAAGTTATTTTTTTTGTTACATAAATAACCAAAATTCAAAATGCAAATACAATTCTTCGCAAATCAATAGAAAGTAAAATCACCCAAAGTATGTTTTGTGCTAATATACACTGCATATAAGTTCTCAGCATCTGCCGTCGGGATATGATAAAGGTGACGTTATTATTAAGTAAGTAAGAGTATTTTAACCAATAATCTGTATCATATTGTTTACATTTAATGCATGGAAAGTGCCTTATTTATTTATAAAATAAAGAGCGTTGTTGTATCTTATCCATAATTGTAACCAGTTGCAATTAATAAATCCTAAAATATCTTGAGTATAGTTCATCAACCATAACGTTTAAGGAAACTATATTAAAAAGCTGGATAATTTGTATTGGAACATATTTATTATATTTTCAAATTTTACAATCATTTTGATTACACATTGATTTGTTATGGAAATGTATTAATAGATTTTCGTCAACTCAGCTCATTTCATGCAGTATTATAAAGAGATCATCTGGAAGGAGCCATTTGAAGAAAGAGTAAAAATGTTATTTTTAACATAATCCTTCTATAAACGATACATTATGAGTATAATTTATAATAAAAATCTACTGTAATAAAACGATGATAGAATTGTGATCGCCATATACAAACCGAAGTTCACTTAATTCTCGGAGATTATTTTCTTACCGCAATAACGTATGCAATGTGTTGAAATTCAGTAACAAATTTAAATTTATTTATTACTAGAATTGCTGTGCTACGTGGAAGAAAAGCTACTTGGTTGGACAAGTTAATTTTAGCTGCAGACAGGAAATTCATTTTGATGACCAACGTTTAGGTAAGTAAGTAGAAATATTGATTCCGTTTATGTAACTATTTATTAGTTGCAGGAATCAGTTTACCCTATGATACTATAAAAACAATGCAAATAGATGGAATAGCCAAGTTGTTGGTTTCAAAATTTGGTCCGTGCAGTATATGGTTTAAAAGAGAATTTCTACTATTTACATTTTTTTCTAGCGGACATCATTCATGTTCCTTAAAATATATTATTTTTAGTTACAATGCTTGCAAGTATATATGACACATTTCTTAAATTAATTAGTGAGATGCATTTAGCGTATTATTTTCATAAACATCATATTAATTCCAAAAAGAACATTTCATTTCTGGGAAATTTTTCGTCTAAAAGTGCAATACAATTGTACATACCCTTCGGAAATTTTAAATCCTAACAAATCGTTTGCACTTAATCGTATTTGGATGTCCATGCGTTTTCAGCAGATGTCCAATAATAAACTAGGATATACACTTTAAAATCGCGTCTCTCTTTAAAGTACACGACTGGCACGATACATTTAATAATCGAATGTTTGAAATCTCCGAAACGAGAATTGAAGATACGGATTGTGCGTTGCATTCCAGCAGATGATACCGATCGCTGGGGGGTACAGGGTTCTTCGTAAAGAAGGGATGTTTCAGGGGCTACAGGTGATCGGTTCGCTGTGAGAATATTCCCACAGCATCCCTTTCGCGGCATAGCAACCCTTCGCGAAGTACTTCTCGCCCTCTGGACCCTCTCTCCAGTTTCTTTTGGTTTCCTAGGCTGGGCCGCTTCAACATTGCCAAGATTTCACTACGTCGCGTCGTGGTGGCAATGGAAGGTGGCACACAGAACATTTCCCTTTGGCCAAATAAGTTCACCCCTCGATCACTAGCAAGGATCATAATAGGAAACGGTTAGGGGTATATTTCTTCCTAGTCGAGGAAGGAGATCGAAACACTGCCGTGTGGAATAAGAGTAGACCGCGGGGCGTCATTGTTGCAGACAACGAGCAACTGACAACAAGAACTCGCCAGAAAACTCATCACTACCTGAAGCTTATTCCGAGTCCGGATAAGCGAAATCGACTCCTGACGTCTCCAATGAGAAAGGAACAAAACGCATGACAGTACAACGAGAATGTCGATTACCAAAACTTCACTTACTTTTATGATCAAATATTACCTAACATCCAACCGAAAAATTCGCGAGAATGTGGACAGCATTCATATTGTTATTACTGAATTCCAAAGCAGCAAAATAGGGCTAAATTACCCCCTTTTAAACTAGAACTCGACCACGTCCTATTTGATATTGAACGAAGTGGAATTATTGCGGTTATTGGATAATCCATTTATTGCAAATCTTAATTAAAGCCTAAATGTGGTAATAGAGAGCAGTTTACTCGTTCAGTCAGAAGCAGTGTAGCCTATAGAGGTCCTTTAGTAGGTCAAATTTTTAGAATTTTAGAGGTTGTCTTGTCAGACGTGATGAATGCTGTAAATACATCCCGTTTTATCCACCATGTTGCACATGATCGTAAGAAACAGATAACAGTATATTTTGTTACTATTTGTGCACTTCAATGTCTAAATAAAATTCTTCGCATATTTCGCATCAAATTTATGTCATGATGAACATTTGATGAACGCAAAATGTATTTGTTGTACTTGGTGAAAAAATAATGCCCAGCAAAACATTTAATAAAATAATTTAATTAATTAAAATAATTATTTAATAATAATACAGCTGTTATTCAGCATTCAAAGGTTTTCACTGCATTGAACAATCCGGAAATATTTTACACAATGAGCAGAGTGAAAACTATGTGAAATATCTAATAAATGTATTTTTATACTCGTAATTATTAAATAACAACTAAATATTCGATGGAAGTCTGTGACGAGTAAATGACGATGTTTATGTGATGCATATTTTTAACTTTTCTCGCTAATTTTTTCTGATGACTAAAACTCGTCTGCTCTAACAGAAATAATTCAAATTTTACTATAAAAATTCACAATTTTTTATATGATGTTAAAGATGGAATAGTTAGATTATTTTAAGATATTTGAAAAAAAATATGGACCAAAGTGGAAACATTCGATGTACCAAGAGTTGAACCCGGGACTTTTCGATTGCAATTTTCATTAACCAGGGTAATCGAAGCTTAACTCAAGATCAGTCAAGATCTTATTTGCTTGGTGTTCTTATTTGTTTGTGATATATTCCTATGAGAAATAATACTTTAGAAAAATTCGAACTAATAATCACTTTGGATCTAATTATTTGGTTAGTGCAAGTGTATTTCCGTTAATCCGTTGTGCGCAAAACCGTGAATTAGATGCCTGAGTAATTTATTCTGTTGATCACACATCAGTAAGCAAATAGTACAATATTGCTTTGTTTTATGCTGAAACCAATGAATGTCTTGATATGCTTGACTCCGTATTAGGGCTAAATAAATAGATTAAGCACACAAGTAATATAAATTAACGAAAATATTTTTAAATAATGAATGAAGCAACTTCGCTGATCCAAGTGTGAACAAAAATAGTTCAGATAACCGGTAATATTGTATAAAAATAATTACTTTGTGATTTCAGTGAATATTTTGCTCTTTGTTGATATTATTCCATTATAAATTATTTGAAATAATCTATGAACTGGAATTTGATTTATAGTTACCGATACTACTGATATTACAATGTGTTAACGAATTAGAATGAGAATATAAGTTTTCTATTCGAAAATAATCTTTTTCCTGGTGATTAAGCCTTTAACGACCAAATGTACACAATTTTCACACGAATTTTAGCATCCTTTTTTATCTAAAAATCTTTTTTTAATGTGCACATTCCTTTACGACTATTTTGTATGTCGCTATTTCGAATGGTGTTTTTGAAAGTTTCGAAAAATGTCGTTTAACATATTTAAAAATTTAATATCCTATGCAGTTATTAGCGAGAATAATTTAACGCACGTTAAACCAGCTGAAAATTTATCCGACATTTATTTACAAATTCAGCATCAATAAAGTAATGGTTGTACATTTTTACGAAGACTATTGTTAATAACCATTTAGCTTCAAATTTGTGAATATGTTTTTGAATCAAGAAAACAATAACGTTATCAAGATTAATGTCTAGAAAAAATGGGACCTTTACTAAATACAAAACATCCAAATCCACGCTTTCCTTGACATTTATTCCCTTTAGTGTTCCCCAAACATGAAGTTGGGCATTTCGATAATGTTTGCGATATTCGTAAAATGTTATAAGTACCAAAACACTCCACGTTGATTTTAAAAGTACGACATCGACAAAGTTAATTAACTGATAAAAGTATTGTTAATGATATGCAAAATAGCCTAACTTATTATTAAATAGAATACCGTAAAATACTTATTATCTTCCTGTCGGTCTAATGGTGATAAAGCTGCCGTAATAAAAGATTTTTGTTATCGTTTTAATGAAAAACATAAGGATTTATTAAGGCACAATTAGTTTAATTGTAATTGCTAAAGTAAGGTATTAAATAGTAAAATGTAAGTGTGGAATCGCTAATCAAATTGTTAAAAATATATGTTCTATTAGGACATTTTTTCAGAACGTGTTGTACGTAAAAATCGGTATTAATTTCAATGAGATAGAAAAAAGGTTATGCATGTCTCTTTTGAATTACTAATCCATGCTAAAATGGTTACGTTGATATAAACAGTTATATATTTCAGTTATCAATATTGATTTAATAAAAATCGTTATTTCCGTGTTTATTATTAAAAGTCAATAGATGTAAAAATAATAAATCACCCATATATATGCTTACGTCCGACTACTTTGATAATTGCTCCAGGCGTTTATTTTTTTCTTGAATTGTTATGACCAGTGCAAGTTAACTATGTCAAAATGGTGTGCACATGTACGAAAAGTATTGTAGTTCTGCATATTGGGATCTTCTTTTATAGGTTTGAACAAAGGAAAGCTTTTGTTTATTTTATGGACGCGAATATGGTACTTGGTCAGATTCTAAAAGCATATGTGCCGAAAACAACGACACGAAAAATGGTGGCCATATGGGTCAACTGTTCCCACAGTTTTCTGATCACGACTTCACAAATGTTTTCAAACACATTAGTTTAAGTGAAGAGTACATTCTTTATTTGTAGTAAATATCAATGGTTTAAATATTTTCCCTTTCTTTCAATGCAATCGATTCAAAAATGTACTTTTCTGAGAAAATATAGAAAAAATATTCTTGGAATTTACAATTCTAATTTGAATTTACATTTAAAAACAATAAACATTTAAAATATAAAATGGTATCAATCCATTTTAAATTTTATTAGTTCTAATTTTACATGTTTTCCACATGAATTGTGATTGAAGAGTAATGGGAACGAGGTTTTGAAATGTGACTAACTTCGGGCAGTCTAGATTCTCAGATATACTACTTTCTACAATGCATTCGATATAACATGTGCTAAATAATTGAACTTTTTTCTCTTCAATAAGAAACTTAATTTTTCGACCTTCGTTGCACAAAATATCATTTGCCCTGCGGGCAAGGGGACCTACAAATATGTGTAAGATTTTATGCAGTTATCTTGACTAATATTTTACGAGTGTACTTATTAGATCAAAAAATTTCGCCTCAGATGCACAATGTACAATACTATGCAATAAAGTGCATGAATATTGAGAATTTTGAAAGGAATGTGCAATTTATGAATAAACTTGTAAGTACGTTGTAACTAAGTGTACTTCAATCGAAACTAACTTAAGGCGTTCAATGTTAAAGTTAGAGAAGTTGAAATTGGCATTTTTAGCTTATTGCAAATTCCATACTGATTTTTAGAAATTTTTCATTTAACTGAAATATTTTAATTTAAATATTAATTGACAACTTTAAATCAATGGGACCAGCAACAAATCTAATATATTTGATGGTCTTACCCACTTTAAAAAAACATGCTATAAATGAATTCAATAAAATATGCTTAAACCAAAAATATAAATCACACGCATATATTAAGAATATGAAAATGTAGGAAAATTAACTTTAAGTCTAGCTGGACTTTTCAAACTGAAAGTTGATATCGTAATTTTGATATGTAGTATTACTATTATAACGTGTTAAACAATTTAGAATGTTAATATTACATTTTGAAGTAGCTGATAGGGAGGGTGCGGGTCGAAAAACCAACAGATCAAAAAGCCGATAAGTCAAAAACCGACATTTCAAAAACCGACGGGCAAAAAGCCGACGGGCAAAAAGGCGACATGCAAACAGCCGACACGCCAAAAAGCCGATAGTAGAAAAACCGACTGTCATAATACCAATAGTCAAAAAACCGTCAGGCAAAACGTGTCAAAAAGGAGACAATCGAAAAACCGACAGTAAGAAAACTGACACTTCAAAAATTGACTACCCGCTTGTCGATATATCTATTTTGTTTTGTCGGCTTTTGGCAGGCGGTTGTTCGAAGTGTCGGTATTATGACAATTCGTTTTTTCTACTGTCGGCTTTTAGACGTATCGGTTTTTTGTGTCGACTTTTTGACGTGACGTTTGTTTGCCTGTCGGTTTTTTAAATATCGGTATTTTGACCTGTCGGCTTTTGGATTTGTCGGTTTTTCGACCCACATCTGAATTGTTTACATCAACTAAATTAACTTATTAAATAGGTTTATTTCTCAGATTATTAACGGCACAATTAGAGATCTTCATGAATTTTTTGTAGGAAACTTTATACTATACAGAAAAGGGGTTCAACCATGCTCAAATTTACCATTTTGAATATTAAATACGAATGCATATTACGAAATTTTAGAAATAGTACTTACAAAGAAAACCCCATAAATCAAATGTGTAATTAGGTTACGGCACAAGTCGTAGCTGAAAATGAAATTAACTTCGTTCATCGTTTTGTACAAAAATTTCATCTTTGGCATTAGCAAATATAAACATTTTTTGGTATATCTTATACACATTTATTGTATATTTTTATGTATGTTATTGTACTATATAGAAATACTGTACCTATTTCTTTTTTCACAAATCCAGCAATAGTACAAACAAGAACGTGGAATCCTTACGATTTTAATCATGGTCATTAAATATGGTACACTAAATTCAGGTAAAGCGTGTCCAAAGTCCTTTCTCACATTCACGGTTAAATCTTAATGTATCATAACATCTAAAGCATATCAACTATAGCTTTATTATTAAATTATATATGTGTGGAAAGCAATTGACCTATTTGACTCGACAAGTGCAAAACATTATAATACTTGTACAATTGGTCAAAATGGTACTTATTGAAGACTATAAATTTATTAGAGTATCAAATGTGGCAAATGATGTGTGCTTATAATTGTGCTCAGTAATAATCGTACGTATTATAAGCCCAGACATTTTTATTACGTTAAAATTTTTTATAAGAAACTTACATTTCAGAATACTGCAGCGCTGATCGATTCGTCATGCAACTGCCCCCAAGAATGCAACGTTTACGTCTGTTGACTCGTTTACTGACCCATGAAGATCACATTCGGTTCCCATATGGACCTCTGACCAACGAATAGGCTCGACGCGCGCATTCAATTTCATCCAGTGGACCTGCTACTCTATTATAATGTCATTTAAGGTTACACCTCTAAAATCCCTACTTCAGATCCCACCCCTTCGCTCCAAAAAAAATGAATAAACTTCTAATTGAATTTTGATGTTGGAATTTCTATAGCAATGTAAATATTTCGTATGGGAATTTTAAGAATCTTAAAATGTATGCTAACTTTTGTAACCTTATAGTTGAGACAAGATTATTAAAATGGTTATAAATGTTTACTGTAATTAAAGGACTGCAATTATCTAATCCAAATTAAATGTGTAGCAGATTCTGCTAAAAATGACAATAAATTGTTTTAAGTAATTACCACCGGAAAAATTCTGCAAAAAATCGAATAAAGTAAAACATCTTATTAACCTGAATTTTGTTAACCCATTAAGGCCCAAACGGACACTTTTTCATGGAAGTTTTCAACTTCCGTTTGTCATATATTTCAGGGATTGATAAAATTCTAGACCACTCATTCTTGACGTGAAATTTATCGAATTTCTTACTAATCTGCGATTTAAATTTAAAGGAAATCAAATTCGCTGCTTCTGATTATTTGAAAAAAGGCTGTTTTTTTTGCTAAAATTTTATTTTCCGCAAGTCTTTCGCATTAAAATTAGACAAAGAGACCCCGGTAAAGTGAATGAAAAGTAAAAACTTACTTAAACTTCAAAGTATATCTCCCAAAATTTTTAATTTCATGATGTCTAGATCATATATAGCGGCTTGCTGTAAAAATTTTGGTACTATTTCGTTATTTCCGAAAATAATGATTGCAAAACAAGATTTTCTTATATAACCTGAAACTATACATTCAAAATGGCGAACCCAAAATGACGGACACAAATTTTAATTGCTTTTCAATTTTGATAATAATTTGTTTTGATAATCTGATTGTACAAGAAAATCTTATTTTGGAATCGCTATTTTTGGAAAAAACGAATTATTACACATTATTACATAAAAACATTATTACACCAATCCGCTATATCGGGTATAGATATCGTGAAATGAATGCTTCTCGCACATACATTTTGAAGTTTAAGATCCGTGGACGCCTTTTCTTTATTTTACTTAAATATTCTTACGCGTTTTCAAGGTAAAAATTTGCTGAAAAAAATTGTAGTAAAAAAACCGACTTTTGGATTTGCGTTATTCTTAAATTTCAATCGCAGGTTCGTAAAGTTCGAACAATTTCAAGTCGGAAAAGACTAGTCTATAATTTTTTTAGTCCTGGAAATAAATTACAAACAGACGTTGAAAAATTACATGAGAAAGTATCTTTTTGGTCCTTAATGTGCTAATCTAGAAGATGTATAATTTATTTTTCATGGATAAAAAAAATATCATGCTTCTTTACTTTCGCTATAACTTAGTAAATAATAGTATAATAACATAACAGACGGATTTTAGAAGGTACAATCATTCCTTTTATGATGACGTACCATCCATTTCATTGCCATAATTCATTTGTATAAAGAAAAACATGATTTTTAATATTTTCTTCCTGTCTCGAAAAATAAGAGCGATAGAATAAAATGTTACATGCAATAACAACTCGCTTGTAGGTAGAAAGTGAAACAATAATGTAAATTAATAATTTTCTTCTTGTTCTTGATCAGAATCAACAATTTCTAATTTCTCAAGTTCAAAGGTCAAAGCTCTAAAGATCAGAACATTACAGCACCGACTGTCAAACAGTTTACTATGTTACTAAATACTTTTTTGTTCATGGACATTGATGTCCAGAACAATAATAAAAGGTTTCAAATCAAATACTTGATGACGTCATTGAAGAGCAAATCACAATGTTTTGTTGATGCATACTTGTAAGTTTTATAGCAAATTATTTCTGCTGTCAGAAACTTGTCTGCTATATCAGAAATAACACGAAATTTAATACGAAAATGAACAATTTTGTTATGATGGTAAAAATGGAAAGGTTGGATTATTTTAAGATTTTTCGAAAAAAATTAGGACCAAAGTGGAAAGATTAAATGCGACGGGAGATCCGAGACCTTTCGATTGCCTGTCGAACGCTTTAACTAAGCTACGCACCCTTTCACCACATCGCAGTATTAATTTCAGATCTTTATAATCAGGTAATGGGTTACCTTAGCACATTTAAAGACGTCCAGAAAATATTTAGTAAGTATTGAATTATGAGTACAAAATTAGATTTGTTTGATTTAAATTTTGCGCCTGGTTGAAAAAGGCGCAAAGGGTAGCTCATTGCTTGATTACGATTAGAATGTTTACGGATCGCGAACTTAATATTCAACTACCCGCGCATCGAATCATTCCACTTTGGTCCTCATTTTTTCGAAAAATCTTAAAATAATCAAAACTTTCCATCTGTACAATCACAACAAAATAATGTAAATTTTTCCATTGTAATTTCCATTATTTCTGATAGAGCGGACAAGTAGAAGTTTGCTAAATATGCATCATAAAAATATCATGATTTACACATCAAAGTCCATCAAGTATTTAGTTAGTATTTAATTACAACGATATTTATTTGATTCCATTATGTTGGTATTAAATAGAGATATCAATCAAATTTTGTTCATTTATCTCAACACATTCATTATTCAAACATATTCTGCGGTAATTTTTTGATGTATTTCGACTTTAAAATGTTTAATTTTAAATAATGTCGATTAAAAAATAGATTTCAAAGGTTCGATCTCGATCGGATTTTGGTGCGAAAAAAGATCACATTTTTATGGATCCATTTGATTAAAAAAAAAAATGAAAATAACTCATAATGTGATAAATTTAGTTTTCCAAAATATATCATTTTTATTTTTATTTCATTAAATTGTCCCTACCGAAATTTTGTAATCGAGAAACTGAAAGCAGCATTAGGTTGGATTTTTATCGAAAACAGATCCCATATATATTCCAACCAGATTTAATTCTAATTCACTTAGTCCTATACCACAAAACGAAACAAATGAATAAAAACAAATGAACGAAACAATGAACGAAACATTGGTATCGCAAAGTAATGTAATTTTTATCCAATTTTTATCTAATTTCCAGTATTTCTTAAAAATTACAGATCCCGTGATGTTTTAATAAATTATTTTTTTATTTTTATTACTTTTAGATGCATTTCGTTTCGGTTAAATTTCATAAACATTGGATCAATTTTTTGATATTCGGGTTACGATGAATAAACAAATTCTAAGCACACACAGCTACAGTTTGACCAGTCTCCATGCTTTGTAACATTTTTTGAATGTAAGGCAACATACTCTTGTTGCTATTTCTATCATAGAGTATACATTTTTGTGTTACGTTTCTATGACAGATCATTGTTATTTACTTAAATTAGTTTAATTATAATGACAGACATTTCATGAATTATCATTGATATTGTATACTTGGGGGAATAGAGATTAATTATTCCAAAATCGTTATCGATTACGATACTTCGCACTTAAAAGACAGGTATATCAATTTGAGAATTTATGTCTACATTTTTAAGACTTTTTCGTAGGCCCCATTAGAAGACCTTATAAATGACTTTGTTCGAAACGATAGATGTATTTTCAGTCTCCAATCGCAGTTTGTATGGAATTGTCATATAAATTGCTTTTCGACAATAACACCGGACCAAAAAAAAAAAAAACTTATATCATGCGCAAGAAACGCAACAAGGTTTTTCTTATAGATTTTGGGTCGCTGAATTAGAATTCGGACACAATTGGTCCTATACGTCTGAAGTTTTTTAAATCTGAGTTTTATACTGCGATACATTTTTTTCTCAGAAACTTGACTAATCTTGTGCAAGAAACAAAATTCAATGTATAATGGATCAAGACTTGGTAATTAGAATGGATTTTTATTTGCTGATCCGAATCCAGGGTCCAAAATTTGTTCAACTTGTTTACATTTTTTTATGTTAGGGGTAATCCATGTAGTGTTAGAAAAATTCGAATACTGACATGAATTCACAGAGTTGTTATAGATTAAACTTCAAATATAAAAAAAATCAGACCTATAGGACCAATTCTGTGCCCGAATTGGGATTCAGCAGCCTAAAATCTATAAGAGAAAACTAGTTGCATTTCTTGCACATGCCATAAGTTTTTTTTGTGGTCCGGTGTAATGTAACACGTGCGTATACAATAAACACGAACCAAATTTTAAAGCACATTTCAAGTTTCATGGCAGTGGTGTTACTTTAAAAAAAATATTTGACTGACGATGATGAAGAAAGTGCAATTTGTTACGCGGCGACTAACAATAAGTTGGTGTTAAATTGTTGAAATATTTTAAATCATGAACAGAATACACAACGTTTGTTTCGAAGCGAAACTTGTAGAATTTTTCAATGCAGATATACCAAACATTTTAAACAAAAAAAAAGCAAAAAGAAACTTTCGTCTATAAGATCATACCCTATAAGATGTTTAGGACACAGGAGTGCAGTGCCACAAGGGGGTCTCAGGTATTTCTTTTTCATGCAGGCGCTATAAATGCAACAGTGATTCAAAATATCTGCTGTTCTTTGCTATTCATTCTCATTTCTTTGTATATATATGTATATCTTATGCATATTGAGTAATATTGAACAAAATTTATTTTTATTTGTTTTGAAAGTGAATATTAAAAGTCTTGCAAATGTGCTTGCACACATTCGTCTTTTTGTAGTATTGCCGTTTAATTAAATCTGGTTATTTTATGGAACCTTAAAATATACTGACGCCAATTTGCAACTTCTTGAACAGTTTAATTCTCACGATAAAATCCAAACGAATTTTAATTCTAGTATTCTACAAAGTAATTTGTTGACTAGTTCATCACGAGTTTTTCCAAATTTCCTTCTTTAGCTACTTGAAGTTAAGTTACCCCAAACGTAATAATGACAAGAAGTTCATTGAAAAATAAGGCTCTTATTATTGCCTAGTGTTAGTAGTTTACTGAATAATGCGCATAGTCAAAAAACAATTTGGACTGTCTTACTCACAACCCAAAAGGCACAAGAACCAATTCCTAATATAAGTAACAATAAGAGCACGTAACAGGTTTCACTACCTTCAGTGATAATTAATTTATATTTCATTTACAAGCAAAAATTCTTTCAATTTTTATGCATTAAAACAAGCTACCTTTTTATCGTATGTTTTTAAAATTATGAGACTATAATGATAATTAAATACAGATATAACAAGCATTTTAATGATTATTATGCTCCCAATAATCCAAATATCCATGGAGTTTAGATCATCAGATGTCCTTCCTTCCTAAAGCAAAATACTATGCATATACTACCGATTTGGAATATCATCAACTGACACTTAAAATATTCACAACTATAATTAGTCCTTCCTCTTTTCTTAATGATTTTCGAATCTTATTTGGCTACTATTTACTAGAGATATATATGGCAAATCTTATAAGACGCCACTTAGATTATTTACCGAAAATTTTATAAATATTAGTGTCATAACAAACATATTTCATGAAAATATTAAACTTAAACATAATACAATAGGAAGAAGAATTTCGAAAACGAATGAGCAAACACAGCATCGAATAATGCTATTTCCAAGATTTTCGGCCAAGTCGTTGAAAAATAAACAGGTGAGACTGTCACGTTTCCGGAAACGCAGCTTGTCAACTGAAACCCTTTTAGCAACGACTGGAGAACGGACCCAGTGCCGATTTACTTTCCGTCCAGCGACCGGACCTATGCAAATAATACTCCTTTAAGCCGGAGTTCGCGCACGTAACGTACACCTCTGGGAAAATCTGGCCGACTCGCGAGATCTGATTACCTGCAGCGGTTGGCCGGGAAAAGTTTACTTAACTTAATTTCTTATTTCATCTTTCAAATTAACAAAGGTCATGAATTCCCTTGCATTGTCCTTTACGCGAGATTTTATTACAGGTAAAGTACACCGAAAAGTACACAATTGTAGGTTTTTTTCATTTTGTTTTATCATTCCATTGTAATCTGGTACGGGATAACATGCTCATAAATCACTTATGCGAATTGTCCGGCTAATATTTGTTTTAATTATATTAATACTGTTTTTTTAACGAAAGCTGTTTAGTTTCTGAAAAGGGAGAAATAACATTTATTTACAAATATTACTCATAGTTACGCAAAATGTATACAGGAAATATTTGTGGTTAAACCATAACAATGCATCGTTCCTTTTGAATCGCTTTGCCGAATAGTTTGATTTGACAGAATGGAACTTCTATTTTCAGCACATGCGTATAGAATCGCATCAAAAGAGTGCATATTTCATTCCAACTATGAATTTGCATACGCTTCTCCCTAATGATATGCAGGATCTCTATTGGCACCGGATGCAGATTGAATGCGGACACAAAAGTCAGCTGTGAAAAAATGCCGAAATACGTAATCGGAGCTAGTCATTCTTCATGATCAGGCTTCGGCTGATTCAAAGGATCCCTAGCGATAAACTGAGTCATCCGGTAAATAATGGCAAAAGTGAAATTCGTGCCCCTATAAATTGTCCTGATCATATCGCGATGCATGAAAATTATGACTATTTTTTGAACGGGTTTGTGAGGTATGATCTAAGCGACCCTCATCCGTCGCGAATATTGCAAAGCCGATGGTTCATGGATGATCCTCTTAAAAGGGCAAGATGCACCGGCCGATAAATTCGTTACCGACGTTTAGCGTCCGGCGTCTGCCGAGGTCATCCCGCGGGATCGCCGTGGGTCATCGGAATCGTGCCGCCAAACTGGATGCAGCCCCGAGCTAGTTTCGACAAAGTGGCCCGATGCATCGCGCTAGGAAGAGGAAACCGGAAAACTGAACAGGGTGAGGTCGTTAAGAAGCGTGGCAGAATTTGTTTTTTTTCTGAAATGCTATTGTTCAATGATGTATAGGTTGCAGAATGATCTAACTTTCTTTCCAGAATCCATTGCAGGCGTTTCTAAAATATTCTGAAGATACTCTGATGGATAATAGGATAATTATCGATTGTGGAATTTGCACTTGCGTAGAAAGACATTATTTCTGACGAACTGCGTGAAAGTCATTAACTGATAAGAGAATACATTGAGATCCAAAAGAAATTCAAGGAATGTAATTAATTACATATCAAGCTACTGATAAAAAAGATGTTTATAAAACGTGAACATCATTCAGATACTTACGGGTCATCGAGTGCAAGAGGCAAAAACCTAACACGTTTTTGAAACCGGAAGTATCCAACTCGAATCTTGGATGATAGATTTGATGTGACGAGATTGGCAGCACGCGCAGGGGTCGGCAGACGCGACCCTCGGTGCCGCTTAATTAAAATTGATTAAAAACTCACCAGGGACATTCATCGTGATATTCGAGGCGGAGCCGTCGAACCTCAACGGTTAAAAATAGGGGTCAGAAATTCAGAATCGCGTGGACAGGTCATCATCCCTTGTCCAACCGGTTATGTTGGGCTATCCTCCGATAAAACTATCAAGCATTTCGTAGCTTCAGGTGCCTCATCGACATTGGGAAAACTAGGTTAGAAGGCCCCTGCTATTGGAGAGTACGTCTTTTCAGTGGCACCTGGAAATACTAGAGCGATTCGTCGAGGTTTCAGTAAATGAAGTTACGAGCTTTCGCCAGGGGTCGACATCCGTAACGAACAGATCGGGGACTTCCGGTCCGGCGGGTCATGTGTCGAAGGATTACGTGGCGAGTGCAACCTATATGAACCTAATGGCCCTTGAACACGATCTTGACCCGTGAGACACGAGCGTATAATCCGGACGATATACTGTCCGGCCAAAGGTTTCAAACGTTACGCGAACTGGATTGCTAAAGTCTAAACAGACAGTTACGGCAAATTTGCTAGCGAAAACATGATTGCATAGGCTGATTTGTTCGAAGTATTTCTGGTTTATGTTGCTGTTACATCATACTTAGGCGATTCTTTACCGTTAGTCCTTTTCAGCGCGATTAGCGTTCTTTTCAACGAATGTGTCCGTTGCAACTGTTTTGATTAACAGGAATATCTACGACCTGGGTGCCATCCAGGTTGTAAAGTTGTACTGTACTAAATTTTAAAACGGTTTTTTCATTGGAGTATAGATTTCAAACGAAGATATAAACCAGAAATATAAAGAATACTAAACATTCATGAATTTCCTGAACGGACAAAATACTTACGATGGACATTGTCCGGATTACAACCATATTTGAATAATGTTTGATAGTATCTGAATAATAACCATGTAATTAGGATTAATCACTGAAATTTGGGATTTATCTTTGAACATATCTAATTCAGCATAGATATTAAGATGTGACATGAGGTATATCAAGTTTTTGAGATTAAAAATGGCCTCTATATGGAGATTGTCAAATCGAAATCAAATTCGATAACATTATCATATATGATTTTGATAATGGTAAAAACTGTATTCTAGAAGGATTTAGGAATATTAGCAGAGGAGAGTCCATTTGTTTGAAATACAGAATAATGAATGTGTTTATTAATATCTTGTATAGGTGGCACTTCCATTCTGTAATACACGAAAATATGTGATAGACTAACCGATTTGTAGTGAAGCATATTGAAGTAGTGAGGCTACATCCCAATTAACGCAATAGGCTGAAACGAGCTATTTTCAGGATGTCATAAAGGCGAGAGATTTTCTCGACAAGACCTAATTACCTAAAATATAAGTCGAAATATGATGGGGATGAAAGTGGAAGTTATTTCACGATTTAAATTTGATAATTCGAAGCATTTTTCCCAATATTTTTTAGTCTGAATTTGGTAATGGTCAGATAACTTCCCCTCATTTCCCCTCAGTGGCATGTTTTGTTTCTAAGCTTTGTTAAACTGAAGTTGCCTTCGATATAAACAAGTTAGGAAAAAATTTATTTATCGTGAAAAAATGTTTTATTTTTCGCATTAATAACCTTTAAATAATTTCTTATCAAACATATAGTATAAGTGATTTAAATAAGAGTACTTTAAATTTATTGAATGAACAGAACAGCATTACTTAATTGATTAGTAATTGTCTTTCCAGCTAAAAGTAGAAGATATTCGAAAGATATTCGTCGTGTAAGGTGTAAGTCAATTTTCATAGTATTACCTGCCTTTGAAATAAAATTACCTTATTTACGTAATTTTGAGTTGTATTTTGAGAAAAGTAGTGGACTTTGAATGCGAATTTGACAACCGCTCTGAACTTTGCAGTTATTATGTTCATTATTCTCGAATGGCTACTTAATCGATAAACTGTGATATGACGATCGGATTCAACACATATGTAAACAACTTCAAGATCGTCGCCGGTTTAAAAGAAGGAGAAAAGAAAACAATACTAGAATACTTACGAAGGTCGGCGATAAAGGATACTTTTTCATTTATTGAATGTTCATCCTCTGCTTCAAGTTCATTTCCGAAGTTTGATCATTAACTGCTACTTATTCTTCGACTGCTAACGGATAGTTGGTTCTCACAATATAATCATCAGTATTTTAAAAAAAGTGACTGTCGGGAAATTTTAAGAACATTTGTGTAAATGAGACACTTTAATGTTAATTTATCGGAGTATTCCTTGATATACTTTTAATCATCTATATGTAATTTTCAGTGGTAAATTCGACACTTAGGATAGATTAGGCAATCGCGGAAGGTTATATTTACTGAAAAATGTACCCAATATAGAATTATAAGTTTATTGAACTTAAAAGATATAGTTTTGGTATAAATTTGGTAATTTTAACCTCATATACGAATTTGAAATCGAAGTAAAGTGCTAAATTTTACCTAAAGGGCATTCTAACTGATTAGTAACTTCAGGCCATATATTTGTCATCTTGAGGATGATTGGACGAACTGTTCAATCTTAGTTTTCTAAATATTGCAGTCGATTTTCATTAGCTTATATATACTTAATAAACAACATAAATATTTATAGTATAATTATCGACCTCATTAATAGAATCACAAGATTTGTACTACGTTTAAAATAATCTAATCAGAGAATATTTGAATTCGGCTGTGATTGACTAGACTATTTATTTTCATGCAATGAAACGAAAGTGTTAACATTTTTTAATTCTCATATTATCTATATAAACGCACATCTCTACCGATGAGTTGGTCTTTAGAAATATGATGTAAATAACAGGTACTATTCTTTTACACTTACAGAAACACTTTCTTTACTCCACTAGCTCATTTTCAAAATGTCTGCCGTTAGTTTAAAACATACTAGTATACAAAACCGTTCCTGACAAAAAACGTTTTAACAATCTAACATAATGTGACGACTCTTTTGGATTTTGTATATTTACACATTTGACGTCTTTAAATGCAATTTGATTTACAATTGAAAATGGTAATGCAAACATTTAGAATTGCTAATTGCACTGTTCCGCCAGTTACAACCCTCTCTTCCAGTACGAAAATCTAACTCAGCATTGTCCATTGTCTGGATGTTAAATGTTAAGAAATTATTTTAGATATTACAGCATGGGTCGTTTCTTCGACCATAAATCAAATAAAAATGAATATTACTTACTGTGTTATGGTGGTCAGTTAAGAAATGTTACAAAACATAATTTTTTATTTTATTTTTTAAATTTTCGACCTCTTATGGGCCATCCTCATGACTAATTATAGTATTTTTAAAACATCTGTACACATAAATATACTGTGAAATAAAAGTGAAAAAAGCTTCACATACAAAATACAAAAGAAAAACAGAAAAAAGAAAACTTTTCTCTCCCCGTTCTGCAGAATCTGTTTTTGATTCTTAGACAATCTTGTTGATAGAAGGATAAGAACGTATTTACTCTTTTTAAGATTACAAAAAAGGGGGGGGGGATAAATAAATACAAAAGAAAAACGAAGAGAGAGAAGAGAGTGAGTAAATAATAAATTAAAAAAAGTTTATATAAGGGACCGAACTCTATTGAAATTTCATTAATGAAACATTATTGAACCTAATTCTTTACTAAAATCTTTAAAAATTGCCAAATTAGTTAATAAATACACACAAAAATTACTCAGTACTGAATGAAAAAGCATTGTTATAACGAGTGCGAAATAACGTCGTGTGCACTCCTAGTACTGACGAGAGTAACTAACTGTGCATTTTTTAATCCGGTTCACCTCGCTCAAACCCATCTGAAACCCAGATAACTCCCAGGTAAATTTTAAGTGGCCAAATTCTGAAATAGTATAGGAAGTGGTAGTTACCTTTTTAATTAGAGCAAAGGTTTATAAGCATGTTCCATGTGTAACGTTGGCACTATTCCAAATTTACTTTGTATCGTGAAGTAAAATTCTGAGATTGCAGAATATAATAACTTTTCAAGTTTTACCTTTTTTTTAAACAAAAAAAAGAATAGCAACACTTGGGATCGATGTCTGAAGCACTTGTTAATCACTTCTAGGAAATTTTCATTGATTATTTTAAGCAGTTAATTCCAACCATGAGCGGCGTAATGATTATTGTTATTTTCTTTTGTTAAAAGTAACACTGAGCAATGTATAGAAGAATTAATAAAACTGGTGCTCAAAGGTTATCGTCATTGTTATTGGATTGTCATCACTATTGCTTGAAAAATTGTAATAATAGATCAGCCTGATCGAATAAATTTGTATAAAAAGACAATGGCGGTTAATGTCGTAGTAAACTAGAAAAGAGCAACTGGTTATATGTACTGAAATAATTTTTAATCAAGAAATGTTTAGGTTTGCTAAATACCAAATATGAAAACAGAACTAAACATCATTAAGCATTACTAATTTAAAGAAATAAACATAGAATCTGCCCTAACATTTTTGGACAAATATCTTCAAGACAATAATAAAAAGAATTCAACCGTTTTAATCACTTTCTGCATTATTGATGGAATGGCGTTACTAGATAAACTAAATAAATGCCTCTATGGCTGGACGAATCAATCACTTGAAAACCAATAAATCTCGTCGCAGAAAGCGTGTGAATTTTATTTGATTCCCCTATTAATCAAGCGAATTCGACGTGGAGCCGGAACTCTTTCATGTTCTCTCGGATTTTAGACTTCATTATATGATTCAAGAGACATTGGAATCACTCGAGCTATTGTTGCTGCAGTACGGTCGAGTAATCGTCGACTCTAATAATATACACAGAAACGGCAGGGTGCGGATCAGAAACAATAGAGTGATGGGGTAAACACGTAGCTTCCGCATCTTGGAAAGAGTATGTCAGAGAACAGAAGGGAGATGCGTAAAGAACCAGACAGAGATGAAGACAAGAGTCAAAGAAGGAAGGAGAAGATCAGAGACGAACCTACGATAATGGGATACGAGCGAAAAGGAGGGAAGATTCAAAATGTGGAAGGAGAACGTCCTGGCAGCTGAAAATGAGAGGGATGAGCAAAGATGAAGAACGATGGGAAAGCTACTGAAACCGGAGGATGCGCAAGTTTCGACATCCCTTCATCCTTACACACGGCAAGCTGCTTATTGGCGTGATGATTTCTTTGTGGCTACGTCATCAAATTTCCTTATTTTACTTTCATTACCTATTCATACTATCCCGCTTCGGCTTTTTTTTAAAGATATCATCAGATTTGAATTCTTCACTAACACATTTGTGAGATGTCCATCCTACTTTGCCCAGTCCTGTGTATTATTGCAACACATGCCATCTACTTAGATCCAATTAACCACTTGCATGTTTTAAGATTTATTTTGCCAAAAAAGCCACTGGCATGATTATTTCTTTACTTAGTATCTTTAATAAGATAAATGTATTTGTATTATATTACATCAGAGGCGTGTTTAATAAAGGTTTCCCTTACATCAGTAATGGTCATCGCTATTATGATTCGCCAAAATTCCATTATGAGAAACTCATTACTAATCTTGCGTTCTACATCCTCCGTTCAGTACGTTGTTCGTAATATGAAGATTTTTTTGTTTCCTTGGTAAATTAGTTCTTTCACTGGCGACGGACACGAAAACCAGCTGTGGCTTTTGACCCGGGTTTCAAGATTGATTGCTAGATTAGGCTAAGTACCCCATGTATCCTGGTGTACTTAGACCGATATATTCCAACGAACGGAAAGGAAACCCTTTTGCAACTTTGAAACATCTTGGAGGCAAGTGGATGTAAAGTTCCGTGTTGTGGGCTTTATCCTTTATGGTTGGGTGAAGTCTTTTGTTACCGATATGACTCGTAATTAGTTATATTAGCAATCGTTTGTCACATCATTTTATAAGGTGACTGATCAATTTTGGTCTTTGTATTAACTTTTGTTATCTATATCTTTATTATTTGCAATAACACTCTTAGAAAAATGATCACTTTATAATCGGCTAGTCGAATTTCGCAGGCTTGTAGGAAAAATGTAAAAAGAAATTATCAGAAATTAGTCGTGCTTAATGTAGATCTTAGAGTAGCCTGATACATAATATGATCAACTAATAATGTCTTTTTACAAGTTTGCTCTGTTCAACTGCGCACCGTTGAATTGGAAGGGGTGAGAAGTTGTATTTTATTAATAATAAGTTGTTCACGAGTAAAAATAGCGTAAACATTCACTGGCCATACAATAATTTAATTCATACAATACATATAACTATTTAACTTATTGTAAGTGCAGATTTTCAGCTAATTATGATTCCGGAGCAGTTGATATGGAAGTTTGAGCAATTAAACAAGGGTCCCATGGGTTATGGTGAGTCGAAAGATGCTAATTGTGATCTTCCACCTGTGCATAGGTACTTACATCAGCAGGTAAATTTTGAACACAGTATTTACACTGTCATTTTCGGAGAATCTTGTTCTGGTTTTTTCTAAAATGGTACAAGAAATGTCTATAAAAATGACCTAAAATTTGAAATTAAATTCAATACACATGAAATGAATGCGGCAGCTTCCAAACGGCGAAGTATATTCAAAGTCGTTGAATTTCAATATGTCAAAAAAGGTTAGGTTCCAGACTTGTGTGCTGCTAATTTGCCATATCTTGTATCATTATCTGGTTTATACAGATGTTTTATGTCTCAATCTTTAGAAAACAAAAGGTTTTCTTTATTATCAGTAGAAAGCAGTGATATTTTGGATGCTTCAGTTGTTTTCCGTTCAGGACTTCTAAATCGAAATACTTTTTAACGTATTACCTATTGACTTATATTGAAATATCCAGAAGGCATCAGAAGTGCATTTAGTTACATAATTTGACAACCCTGTTTTTTCCACCACTCAAACATGGAATTGTCATTTACAATGCGATAGGGATTAAAACAATGGTAAACAAATTGTCAATTCGAAATTCTTTAGATCACAATAAAATTAGTGATGGTCAATGTCTACAAGAATCTTAACCAAAGAGATTGTCATATTCAAGAAAAATTCACCAGCAAGATTTTCAATTTTTTGGAATGCACATGGGTTTCGTTTTCACGCAGACAACCAGGGCGTGTACCTATCAATAAACTGCAGTCTCTTAAAATAAGGAATACGAAGATTCGCAGTATTTCGAGACGCAAATTCGTATGATTTTTCAGGTGTCCAATTGAAAAATGTCCGCCAACAGCGTCCAGGCAGGCGAATCGGGGATTTTCGCGCGGTGAACCGCAGTTTGGAGAAATGAACCTGTTGCGGAGGTTTATGAAGGGCATTAACATACATTGTTGGCCGCACGGACGCCACGCTTGTGTAAGTACATAGATACACGGTGCGAACGGCTATGCGCGATTTGTCGGGACAAAAAAATGCACTTGTTGCTCTCGCACCTCCAGCCGCGAGCACGGACATTAACGAGATTAATGACGAAACTCAAAAATACGCACATCTGTCACGGGCTTAAGTCTGTGATCGTGAGGATCGCCATTGTTGTTTCTTTTTGTGAATGCAAAATTAAAACGTTGCATTCTTTTTGTGCTGTCCGAGAATCTCGGTGTTGACATTTTCATCCACAGGTAACTTTTTGCTGTCAGTTTTCTATCTGCGTAGGAATTAATTGCTTTACTGCGTTTGTCTTCATGGAATCTTGCATTTTTTATGAGATCTCCAGTATTAGGTTTCTTATTAATGGACATCTGTTCGTGAATTCGTGAATTTACAGAAATTATGATTCTTGCAATATGATTTAGCAGTTTTTTATTTTATCATAAAATTCTCAAACTCTTTCAATTTGCCTCTTATTTGTATTGAAGTAGTCTTTGAAAATTATGTAGATTATGCGAAGGTGCTGCTATTTTTCTGAAAAAATTGAATTTAACGTCAACTTGAAACTAATATCTTACGACAATTTTGGACTCCTTAAAACTCTAAATGTTGCATACATAATTGTTCGAGACGAAATAAAACAATTATCAAAGCAAATGGTTTTAGAATAATTAATATGGCCTATGATAATTAATTTTCATAAATTAATAATATTTTTCAACGGATAATCATTTCTGGATGAACTGAATTTAAGTATAGTTTTCTAGTTCACTGACGGTATTGATAAAATCTATTTTATGAATAATTTCATCAATAATTTCACGTTAGTCTCGTTACGCAAACATATATAGGTGTAAATGATTTTGAAAGGCATATAAAATGTGCATGGAGAGAAGTTTTCATGACAAATATCCGTGACTATTATGACGACAATAGTCAATAGGAGTGTAATGTTATAACAAATATAGAAGGATACTCGAATATTCTATGCAAAAGTCTATTTTTTCTGGGATCGGCACCCAAACAACGTTTGCACTACATAGAATTCTAAGATGCTATAAAGTCATCATTATTACTGATTTCAATTTGGTAAGAAGTTTCACTCATTCAGTGACAAACCATCATATTTCAAGGTCCCATGAGAGGCACGGATATTTATGGTGAAAACTATACTTCGTGAATCCCAAAGTTGTATTTACCATTTTTTTAAAAAAATTCGTAGGGTATAAGCCACTAGATTTACAAGATATCTTATCCTAATTTATTTAGTATAATATAAGAAAGACAACTAAAATACTGGACAAAAACGATACACAACACTAAATAAAACAAATAATAAAGAATATAAAACCGAAATTTTTTTTATGTATATTAAATGTTCAAATGAAATGCTACAGCACCCAATTCATTTTAGTAAATCTAATTAATGTAATTTGAAAGATTATAAACATATGTTTATATTCCAAGATATAGTTTTTGCGGATCTCAGCAGTAATTTGCTTCAACTAGTCATGATACAATCACCATTACAATCATAGTGAGGTTACATCTCCGTGTGTGAGTCGCCTTTATCCCCATGGCATGTGCATCAGAGTTTACTACAGAACTTGGATTTATTTTTATGTTCAGTTTTACAGAAGACAGAATATTGCATAATAATTCAACACAAGAAGACTCATTTCGATTACATTTTAAAGGAAATTTAAATAAAAGTTATACCAGAACGTTTAAAAAAGAATTTTCCGTTACCACATATTGTACAGGTGAGGGTCGAAAAACCGACAAATCTTAAAGACGTCCGGTCGAAAAACCAACAATCAAAATACCGACATTCAAAAAGCCGACATTATTTGGTCATAGTGGGACCTGTCACAAAATTAGTTAACTCTCAGCATTATATTAAATAGTTGAAATTAGTAACCAGGTAGTAGGCAAAGACGCCACCATCTTTCTTAGTTAATTCTACCATCTAAATAGTGATATCGACAAAACAGCCAGTCAAATCTGATTTTTAAATAGTATCTAAAAAACGTAGTTGTGCTAAATTCTACTATTTAAGTAAAACCTATTACAACTATTTCTTTTTTTTCGTTATTTATTAATTAATATAAATTCTAATATATTATGTATATTTTCATAATATTCATGAATAATTCTTGGTTTATACGGTCACCTAAGAAAAATTCCATAATGGTTTTCGACGATTTAAACAAATATTATTTCTTGTGGACGGAGGGAAATAGAACCTGTAATTAATTAATAACTTTTAAGCATATATATGTAACAGTAGAAAAGGTTCGAAACAAAAAAATTACTGCGACTTCTAGTGGTAATATAACGACAGTTATATATTTCTATAATACATAGGTGAGTCTCCTACTGACTAAATATTATGCTGCAGAATAGATGATGTCGTATACATCAAAACTTGAAGTTATGATAAGGAAAGTGGGAGTTCGCAATTGACCAACGGGAACAACAGATGTGCAAGCTTTTCGCATATACCCTTGCCATCTAAGCTTATCTAAACCCTGTCATTTTCCCTCGTGCTTCTATTAGATACATGATCCAGTGGATAAACCCCTGTAGATGCACATCTCAGATAGATCCATATGATTGTATGATAACCTGCCACATTGAATTTACATCATTTCAATTTTTTGACAAAATGTATAAAAGCGCTTGGATTGGATATCATTTAAAGAAATCCGTCAGGCGTTTTTCTTGGTATAGAAAATTATCGTAGCTGATCTGAATTATATATAACATTTTTCTGAATTTACTGTTAAAATACAATAATATAATTTATGAACATGTTTGGAATAAAAGGGTGGGATATGAAAATATGACACAATCATGAATAATGAAAAAAAAATAGTTCATCGCTGAAACAACAATAAGGAATCGCACGAGGAGATTATAAATTTCAAGATACTTACTGAAACAAGTGTATAATTATTATCTTTTAAAGAATTTTATTCTACAATAATCTGACAAAAAAAGGACAATTTGGAGGTGTCACAAGAAAAAACTTATACCTACTAGTAGCAACGTACTAAACGTTATACCTGCAAATTGGTTGGTAGGTAATGTATGTGTATCAAAGATTTTATACTTGAAATTGTTGATGGATCAACTATTTTTTTATGTTTTCATGTAAGACATTCCATAATTTCTGTAACATATATCATCAAACGATTTCCAGTAAGCAACAAGGTGGATGAATTTGTTGGAAAATTACATTCATTGAATAAATCAAATACAAATCCACAATTACAGTGAATCAAAATAACAGTTATAGCGATGTTTATTGATGTGCAGGGATTATTTGTTTGGAATTATTTATAAAAATTATAAAACAAAAAAATACAAAAATTTAAAAATGTAAAAAAAAATAAAAAATTATAAAATCAACAAAAAATAAAATAAAATAAAAGAGGTGCAATGTAAGTTGCCTCCACGTGGTGCACCTTGGAAACGGTTATTACAGGCTAAATACTTATGGGTCAAACATTGTTTTACATAATCATACAATGTATTCATCTACTTATATCAATGTTCAAAAGATTCTTGACATTTATCAACAAATTTAGTGTTGGTTTAATGTAGATTCAAACATAAATTACGTACACTGTGCTACTATCGTTAAAAATCGTTATGCATGCTACGAAAATTTAAAACAAAGAGCGCCAAGTATTTTATTAGTTTTTTCTTTTTTGGTTTATTTATGTGAATAACCAACAGGATATGTCTATAGATTATAAATAATATAAAGAATTTTATTAGTGTCGACATTTTAGCGGTCAAGATTCACGCTTTTAGAATTTCACAAAAACTATAAATACGTAAAATGCCAATATCTACTGAACAAGAACAGCTACGATTTCGATTTAAAGTGATTTTTCATCTATAATCAACGCCTAAAACAACCCCGTTTTTCGTTTTTGTCGTCATTTTTGTGTAACCTATCGGTCCTTCCTGCCCACCGTGTCTATTCCTTGTCGGAATCATAAAATTTATTAATAATTTATCTCAATAATTCTTTCCTATTATAGAAAAAGTATATTTTTCTGTAAATATAACTATAATAGCATAATTGTATTTGACCCAATTTGACTCACTTTCTGAATGAGATCAATGTTTAATTTCTTGATTCATTATGAGTTCTTATTGGCACTTCAATGTTCATCATGTACCCATTCCACTGACCGCAGACAATGATTTGATAAATGTGTCGTAAAATATAGGCTGTAACAGAAATCGTCGCCAGTAGCACGAAAACTGCAGCTGTGAATCTGAACTAATTGTGAAGCTGAGATACTGTACGTTTTAGGTCTAAATAGTCGTATATTCATATTCGGTGAGCATTATTACTAAATTGCCTTCAAGGAGCGGACAGAATACTGACGTCTCAATAACGAAAGAAGGCAATGGAATCTGAGTGCGCGTTTGCAGAATTTTGTGGGTAGTCAATTTCGTGGTGTAGAATGTAATGATAGTATTGTTAGAACATTGAAAGCTACAAGAAAATATTTACAATTTTATATTAAATAGACCCTAGCACAATTTACACAAGTTACAAATATATAACTAAAATGGTTAAATCTTAAGACAATAAAGGATTTAATGTGCGTTGCTTAACATGAAGCTCATATCATGTTTAATGGTCGTGTAAGTACATACTTGTGCTTAAATGAGAACTTTTTTTAGGGCAAAGGGCACCTAGAATGAAGAAGCATCCGGAAAGGTGGTCCACTCGGACATAGGTCGCGGAAACGTAGCTGCGGGCCAAGCTGTGAAAATAATTACACCTCTAAAGACAGAAAGCGACGTATGTGCGCAATGAAGGGAGAATAAAAGAAAAGAGAAAGAGGGGGAGGGAAGGGCGACGAAAAAAAAACGGTTCCCAGGACTCGAATAGCTTCGTATGTCTCCTATAAAGGGAAGATTGTTCTGCCACCGCTATGGACGGAGGGATGCGATGAAAACGAGGGATTCGTTGCCAAGTTCGAGACGAAACGTCCTGGGCCATGAGGCAGAGGGTCACCGAGGGATGCTGCTCCACTGCTGTTTCTGCTGCATCTGCCCCTTTGCTGTAATGATATCCGAGAGACGAGAAGATAAAAAGCCAGGAGAGGGCAGAAGAATGGCATATTATTTTTTTGGCGCGGCACTTGGCCCATCAATTTGGCTCTTAAACGCTTCGCCAATAGATATATCGATCTTCCATCGTGTTTTTTAAAACCCCGTCGACTTTTCCGAATATCGCGAAAATACGTGTTTACCGTTACGAATCCGTAATTGATGATACGACCTGTGCGTACAAGCGAACAAATTTTACGACCGTGATATTTTCAAGTAACGATATTAATGTTGATTGCAGTGACGTTTATACTTTCAGTTATACTTTTATACTAAGGTGGGCTTGAGCACTCAGGCGGCAGTCGTAAATTGAATAAATATAAAATCGTTATTTTTTAGTGTCATCGATACCTTCATTTTGATGGAAAGCTATTGCTTCTGACATTCATTGTATCGTCAGGTGACAGTAGTACCGATGATTATCTAATAAATTAGTATGGTCCTTTTTAGTAGATCTACACCCAGACCCAAGTAGCATAAGTAGCTACGATAACGTTGCAGCACAAATTAGCTGTATTTTTCCCATCGCAGCGGTTTCGCATTTAATTGAGGTGATTTGAGGCACTTGGGTAATTTCATTAATATAGGTATTCTGAAAAAGTAGCCCGACAATTATTTGAACTGATAAAATAAGTTAATCAAATAAGACTGACCACGTTTTTCAAGTTTGCTTGAGATATAGCTAAAAATTGCTTAACATTTTTTGTGTATTAAAAAATATAAAAATTCAGTACGTTGCCTTTCTTCATGTTAACATTAAAAATAGTATATAGTATATGCCAGTAAAACAAACGCATGATGAATCATAGGTAGGATGGGCTTATTATGGTTTCTTTTGCGAATTAAAAGCAGTTGAAATTATTGTACCCGTAGAAGACTGATTCAATTTCTTCATAATTTGATGTATTTTTTCAAGTGCTCAATAGACTCAGTCGTTATTTGTACTTATCATATTGCAGATAAACACTGAAAGAATGTGTGTATTCGGATAAGATAATTTCATGGTAATTCTAAAGATATTTATTGCAGTTTTATTGTAAGTATCTTCGTACTTAAGATACACATAAGTGGCTAAGGGCGTCACGTCGATTACGGCGTATTACGAATGAGTTTAGCCAGTTATAATAAATATTGTTAGGTTTGTTTGGAAATTTCAAATTGTGTATCTTTTACAAAAGAAGACACTTTTAAATGTCTTCGCGTCTTTCATTATGGCGTTCACAAGATACCTGACTTTGTAGTGAACAAATTTCATGATATAAAATATTTTCGAGACCGGGTTAAAGGGTTTTTCGTATTTAACTATTTTTTACTAATTAATTATAATCGATGCATGGTGCCCATCATATCCTACTGTAATAAAAATGTCTATCTGTCTTCAGATGACTGCATCGTAATTAAATCATGATAAAAAATATAATAATCATATCGTAAGAATTATTAATAGAAGAATGAGAACCATATACTAATTTATTTGATAGAGGGTTTTTGAAAATTGAAATCACAAACCAAGCAATATAATGACGAAAGAATAATACATTTGTATTGCTATAGAGGAACACTATTTTTATATCACAGCACCTAGATATAAACTCAGAGGTAGGTTTCGCTGCAATGATTTAAAGAAAAAAAAAAGAAAAAAATTATAATCCAGAATCTTAAGTTAATAGAAATTAATAAACGTTTAATTTACATGCTTCAAGATTTGTTTATTCAATTGACTCAATGTATTTTTTCAATTATTTACTATTTTTATTATTATTATTATCAACTATTAAGTTTATTAGGTTTTGCAGTTAGTGGAGTAAGTCAAAACTATGTATTCGACGGTTTATTCTACTTCTAGTTTTTTAGTCATTAGTCGTTGATGACTGGCGATTGAAAATAAGAATAAGAACACTTTTTCAAAAACATCACTGATTTAGAAAAAATTAACTCAAGTAACTTTTTCCAAATTCCCACATACAATTGACTTTGTATCAGGAAATAAACGAAAACTCATCACACATTAAGTGAACGTAGTTTCAATTTCGGACCGTTTAATATCTATGCTTTAATTTAGTGTGCCAACAAAAATGGTTTTACTTTCACTAATATATGTTGTTTACAAATAACGGTATAGTTTTTTATTAATCACGATAAGTATTTTACAACACATTAATATGGTTCAAAAATCATGGTTGCAGCAGAGGAAGGGAGTAAGATTTCCGATTTGAACAACAATTTTCTTGAATCAAGAACTGTTTATCATCGCTTCCACGTTTTGACGCACAGATGAGTGATGGCGTAAAATTAAAACTTTTAAAGAACCACCTATACATTACGTTATTCAATGTCCGGCAACATAATTATGTGCTGGTGGCAAGTAAAAGTAAATTCTCGGTGATACGGTCCTTCAAAATACTAACTTACCGTAAATATCCTAGTAGTAAAACGTTTAAGGAATAGCTTGTCCCAGTGATCCAACAAGATGAACAAAATAATAAAACTCCTGAAGAGGACATAAGGGATCTTCAACGTTTAGGTTAACATATAAAAAAATTGTTCTCGAGGAAAACAAATTCAGTTGTAGGCTACAGTCAGAACAAGTTTTTTTTTCACTCAATCAAAATTTATTTAAATCAACCAAATTATCGAATTGCTTTAGAGTTACACAACTATTTCTAACGTTTAAATAAAAATAAATAACGTTAAATAAATAAAATAAATAACGTTAAATTTTTTAAATAAATTATTTAAGCACTTTTTTGAAATAAATTAACGAATGATTGAATCACACAATCTTTTGAATTTAAAAACATTATTTCTTGAATTTATTAAGATTATATCTTAAATTAAAAGAACTTACGTCTTGGATTTAATAAAATGATTCCTTGAATGTATAAAAGTAATTTGAAAATATATACCAATGAAAAAATGTTCTTGAATATACAAGATGTCTGTTCTAATACTTCCGAGAACATATTTGATTCATTTGAGATATCAAATAATATCAATTATATCAATGATACTTTTCGTACCAAGGGCATAAAATAAGACTTTTACGGCTTGGTTCTTCGCCCGTGTTATATTTTTCGATTCCTTGGTGTGAAAATAGCAATTTTTCAAATGATGACTGATATAAGTCACTATCTAATACATGGGTCCTGAAATGGTTATTTTGCGTCCCGCAAGAACAGACTTATACTGACCATTTTCCGCCTGCCGAGTCGAAAATATAATTTTTTATGCAGTAGGCGTAAAATGCTTATTTTGCAACCACTTTCATCGACGTAAAATGCTCATTTCATAATTTCTGGCGCGTACAATGAATATCTAAACTCGCATTTTGATCAGCAATTCAAGGTGCATAAACGTTTTAGGCCTACTGCATCAAAAAATAATGTTTGAATCTCTGCTTAATGTAGAATTTTCACCATCATGAACCTCGAGCCGGATTCGCCGTCCTTTGGGTTTTATTGTCGAGGCGAAAAACTCCATTTTATGCCCTTCATACAAAAATAACTTTTGATGTACTCCAATAGAAATATAATAGATTCAATATTTTTTCTCAGCGTAAACATTCGTCAAGTAATTACCAGTTACATCCAGAACCGTTTATTAAACGCATAAGATTGAAAGTAGTGCGTAATAGGGGCAATTATCACTATGCACTACACAGTTTTCCAGAGGTCGCGTTTGGCTGAAAAGCCTACCATAATTCTGTATTCATAGCATAGGCATATCACATTTAACAACACTTATCAATGGTCTCTTAGCATCTTCTTTAAAAGTTGCTCTATGTTGCACTCGAGCTCCAATCATAATTTCTTCAGAGTTATGTACTCAAGAAGTTCCATGGATCCAATAACTTGCATTGTGAAGGCTAGAAAAAATCATGTGATAAATAATCTGTACATTTTTCTCAATCCATTAAGTCCCAAAAAGGCAAAATTTGTAGCTTACGTTTAAGCTCAGAAAACTTTGTGAAAAAATAAGAAAATCTGTTGGAAAATACCCAACCTTACTATTTTCGGGTATGCTCTACACGACAGAATGGTTTAAAAATTTCAAAAATTTGATTTTCAATTGTTAATTAACAATTTACGTTCATTTTACTACTGTTTTTGACGTCTTTAAACCGTATGGGTTATTTTTGACAGCGCAGATTCACGTTACACGTGATCCATGAAATTTCATTTTACGGACCAAAAGTAGGACTTAAAATCAGATTTTGCGGCTACAGTACAGAAAATCCTGTTTTAAAAGATAGTACGCATTTCTTTTCCGTATTGACCGCGCATTTTGATAAGAACAAATACACTAACGCAATACCTCGTAACGATATGCTTAGAGAACATGGAGGTTACAGCATGTGCCCGCACAATGTTTCTTCATTTGCGCATGCTCAAATTGCGAAAATTCATATCAGCTAGCAAATAATTTTGTTAACTTTACAAAATGGAATTTTTAATCCAAAACAACCCTCTCAAAAAATGTATTTAAGTAATAATTATTAATTAAATATTGAAAAAATATCTTGAAAACCAATACCTGATGACTATGATATATTCTATGTTATTATTATAATTATTTCTGTGTGGATACTAATTTTGAAACACCCGCATTACGCCGAGGTCAATTAAACCCATTTATTTAATTTATTATTAATTCATCTCAGTTTAATGACAATGTCTGATACGTTTCTGTTTATGCCGTGAAACTTCATGATTGTTTATGTGGATGTCCAACAAATTACAACTTGATAGTTTTTCTCAATCAGCAATTTTTTGGGAAATCGTCAAGACCAACTATTAAAAACCTTCATATAGAATATCCAAGCGAATATGTAGTTTTACATTACTGTATTTAACGAAAAACCTAATAAATAGAAAGTGTTATTAATTGAAAATGTGCATAGTAATCGTTTTTAACACCAATGGACTAAACACGAGTCATCTCATGCGAAAAACGATCTCGTAAGCGAAATCCGTCGATGAAATTTCGAAACACACCGGCGAACTTGGAACTCGAATTTTGTAGGAGCTTCCTATCGAATTACGCCGTCCGCCTTTGTGAATACGGCCTTGCAACTTGTAGGCTGTCGCGTTACCGATTCTTCAAAGTCTTTTCACAAAATCGCTCAACCGTTAACGAGGAACAAGTCGCCAGTGAAAAGAAACGGAACGCGATAATTCCGCGTTCCTTCAGATCCAACCGGTTTTCCATCAGAACCGACCAATGACAAACCTTCTTCCAGTCCAATCGGACCAATCAACGCTATCCAGGATGCGAGGAGGGCCGAACTGCGATTCGGGGAAATTCGTCGTTGAACCTGAGCACGTTAGTAACTGTCTGGTCGAAAACGCTATTCCAAGAAAAAGAATTTTCGACGAGTCTCCAAGATGAAAAGAGATTCCACAAAGAGGCTCTCAACTTTTACTCGCGTAATGAAAATTCGCGGAACCTTCGTTCAAGAGAGTCGTAAACTGGAGTGGACCTAAGGATTCTCAAATTGGAAGATTGATGAACGGAAAATCATACGTGTGGATGGTACAGAGTGTCCGTGGCCCTGGAGAATAAATGCATCCTGAATGTAAAGAGGAATTGGACGAAAATTGGGCATTGCTATTTAGATATTTGTTTTCTTGCTTGTTCGGAGAAGCTGATTAACATCTATGAGATGTTAAGCATACTAATTGAACCCGAGCCATACGCACGTGGATTTTCTTATCCTTTATTCGTTTTTCTATTCTTTCAAGCCTCATAGTGTTTTCTTTACATTGCGTCAGTATACAAAAATTTTTTATTTAATATTTATTAGGCTGGTTTTTTAGAGGTTGTAATATATTTTAATACTCATTCTCTAATACGATAATATAAAATCTTTCATTTCTTTATAATAATTTAATTGTATGCAAGTTAATTCTAGAATTATTGAAAAAATGTATCTGATGAAACAATGATTAGTCACCTAGACTGAATTTTCAAATTTCATATCCTTTATATCTTTAAATTTAACCCCGGGTATTTTAATACAAAAGAACAGTTAAATCAATCAAGTTATAATTGCCAAATGCTTGCAACGATTATGCATATGAGATTAATTACACCGTCAGTATTTCATTTCGAAATCCTTCTAGACTTTAGTGAAGTAATTTATAAAATACAAAATTAAAATTTAAATTGACCAAGGTACAAATTGTGTATAATTGGGAGATATTTTAAATCACGAAAAGAGAGAAACAGAGTGAAAGAGATATATAAAGAACATGAATACAATATGACCACATGAGACTGTACTATGATGAAAAAAAAGATCACAAACAGAATGAAAATCATGAAATTTACTCAATTTGTTTTTGACGTTCATGACATATGCAAACATTCATTGAATATATGATTCAAAATTTGGCATAAATGATTAGAAGTTAGCTAAAGAAATCATTTTTATACTTTATGTAGAATTTCGAGCACCAATGTAGATTTTTCTATAATTGTTGTTTGTATATTTTTTTTAATTTAAAATTTAAACTTCACAAAATATCATTAGCCGATTTGGCCGAAAACTTGAGTAAAATTTACCAAAACAGTTAAGTAACGTTTATTAATCGGAATTTACTTACTTTATTCAGTAATATTCTTGAGTATATCAGTACTATATGCTAATTTAACACAATCATGTGTTAGCACGTATAAGATTTCAGCAAAATGAGTTAATTTTATTTTTAGAAATAAGCGTACAAACATTACGAATACTAAAATTGAGATTGATAGACAGAAAAATTGCAATTTAATTCATAAATGTTAGTGTTCTTTAACATACTTATTGGATTACAAAATTTTCTGATTCACTTAGATATGGCCTATATAAGTCGTAAAAAAAGTTAAATGCAGTAAAATTTTAAAAACTACGCGCTAATTCAAGTTGCCAGTAAAAACTTATACAATTAGTAACTTAATTACTTTTTATGGGTGAATCCAATAGAAATAATTTGCATAAAAACTAAGATATGTTATTAATGCTTTAGTAATTGATAAGTGTCAAATGTTGCTTAGATAAACGTGTCTTACTAAAGAAATTATGATTTTATAATAGTACTTTGTACGCCAAGGGCGCAATTATCGATTTTCGATATATTGTGAAGTTTGTCGCCCGAGCGAAGTGAGAAGATCGATATTTCGCACTGACCAATAATGTATTTTTTGATCCGATTGTCGTAGGACTCGATAATTCGTGGCCGAACGTTTCGCCCTAGGCTGATAAATCGAGTTTTACGGCCGGAGGATCCAAAACAAAATTTATAATTTATAATTTATACAAATCTAGTGAAATATAACATTATTTACAGATGCTTTACTAGGTTTCTCTCTGAAGCGCAATATTATTAAAATTGTACTTTTCATTTCATTTCACGAAATTATGAATAGAACTAAGCCTTTATTTAACGCCAGGACAGACGATTTTTTCAATCATATTCAATATTAAATTTCGCTGCTACTACGAAATAACAAATTTTTCCAAGATCCATTTTTTACAACACACTCTTTCATCGTCAGCCAATAAAATTGCGAAAAAATTAATTTTTAAAAGTAAAAATAGCCATTTATGAAAAGACAAAATATTTTAAACAATTTTGTTTGAAACATTATCATTTTTTTATACATAGTAAGTCATCAGAGCACTGTTTCATCTGAAAATATCGCGTCCGCAATATCTACGCATCATAATGGTGAATCGTACTTTTCAAATTTTGAAGATGGCGGACTCAAAATGACCGTTGACCCACAAAAAATGGCGCACAAATTTTACGCACCGGCCTATCTAATCGCATGTTAAAAACGGTGCGTAAAATCGTATTTTACGCACTAGTATCGAAAAATACTATTACGCACTTGTACCGAAAACTACTGTTTTGGTATGCTGTGTGTACAATTTGATTTTACGCACCTTTTTTAGTACGTAAAATACGATTTTACTCATTCGTGCTGCCCGGCGGCCCTCTCGTGTCCGGCTTCACTGGCCACTTGACTCTGGCGGTTAGCACTGGTGCGTAACATCATATTTAACGCACACTGAAAAAGGCGCGCAAATTTTACACATAGTATATCGAGAAATACGGTTCGATACACGGGCGTAAGAATTCGATTTTACGCACCGATTCTATCTAATAGCATGTTAAATAGCGGTTCGTAAAATCTCTTTTTATTTGTATCGAAAAATACTATTATACCAGTGAGTATCTAAATATTTTTTGGGTCATTTATAACGAATTTGACGTCAAATTGGTGGTCGATAATTTTTAAATTTGTCCAAATTTTTATAAATATGTTACTACATGAAAATTGTTTTCAATTTTATTGCCGTATGCTAAACGAGCGTGTCCAAATATGCGAATAAATGGCTCTTGGATAAGTTTTTACGTTCGTAGCAACAGAGAAAATTAACGGTACAAATGACTTTAAAAATCTATCCGTCCCGTTAAAGGGTTAAAGTACAGAATTTGTTTGTCATTTTCCGGTATACTGTCCTAAGAGTATGCACATAGCCTATTTTTGATAATATTTTTTAACCAAGGAGTAAGAACTCATGGAAATACGTCGAAATTTTAGTCATATGCCTCAACAGGAGAAATACTAAGTTAAAGGTATAAACATAATCATGTTTTTTGTTGTTAAAGAAATACATTGGATCACATGTCATTTACGTACTCTGCGGCATGGTGTGCATGAAAAGTGCATAACTTAAGTTCTCGAACAGAAAAAGTTACATTACAAATGAACAATTACAAATTAATGAAGATGACAAGATTTATCTTTTTAAATCTTCTTTTGCATACGTTATCCTAATCTAAATAAATTAGGTATATTATTTCTTTATTTCTTAACACGAGTCATATTCTGCTGCTGATTCTTTTTCTTATCTTTTACCTATTTCTTTCTCCCGTAATTTCTGCTCAAAACGCAAGGTATCCCTCACTTATTTTTTATATAAATTTATTTATACTTTTAAAAGTACTGTTTAAAAGTGCAGTTTAAGATGGGGTTATGATTTTTAAAAATATACTCAGAGAAACATGAAAGCATTTTAGAAAATTCAATGGTTAATTACTAAACTTGTTGATTAATACTGTAAGTGATATCTAAAATAGCATCTGATATCTTTTTTTTTACTCAGAGCATGGTGTATTCGCTGGAGCACTTTTCACTACGCAGTCTATAAATCAATAAGAAGAATAAATGAATAATAATTAATAATTAGTAACAATAAACTCTGTATCGTAAAATTCTGAAACCGTTACGATAAAAAACGTCGGTTACTCTTTCAGGAAATTGGTACAGAATTTTTTAACAGCATACGTGTATAATTCTTGAATTAATTACTGGCATCGTGATGTATTTGACGTATTTGAATGCTGTTTCAAAGTAACAATACTCATGTATTGCATAATTTCATAGATTGCAAAATTAGAGTGTCCCGTTATCCACAACTGTTAATATAAAAATTAATTTATATACATTTTTTACAACCTCTATTTGCGATTGAATTTAATTGGAAATACTTAATAAATTCTTTTAGTGGCATAAATACGTTGCAACACCTCCATCAGAAAATAATAAACTAACGTATTTAATTGTACCCTACTCTTAGGGTGCCTTTCCTTATGCTTTTTACCAATATAACCGATTACTATGATTAAGAAGTATATTATAGAATTGTGTTTATAATGCTGAAACACAATATGAATTAATTTCTTTTTGCCTTTGCGAATAACTCGAAAAAGGTCATTTTATATTACTTAAAAAAACTTTGAAAATAAATGAGTTGCAACCTGTCAAAACCTTCTTCATTATCATATTGAAAGACAATTTGTAGTAGTATCGGAATTGATTTTGATATATTTATTGAAATTACAGTCGGTTCATTAATTTCAGAAGAATTTACACCTTACATCTGCAAACACAAAAAGAAACAGTCCCATGAACATTAACTCGGATATCAAAAGAACAACAATAGATCCCTCTTGAGAATCATATTTCCCCATGCTTCAAAAAAACTAAGAAACAAAACAAAACGATTACTGGATTTCGTTCATTTATCATCAAAATCTGCAGAACTATCCAGATACACGTTATTTCAACAGAACATCGATTTTCAAGTCGTCTAAATTCCTGTCGTAACTTTTCAGCCCCACAATTTTTATTTATAAAAAACTGGCCTTCCTTTCGATCATTTCTCACTCTCTAAAAAAAAAGTAGGTTGGGAACCACTTTTCGGCTTAGGGTGGCTTGATGATGTTTCTGCAACAGCCTGCAATTATCTGTCCGGAAAGATGGAGAAACCGTCCTTTTTGTTTCTACAGTCGTTTCGCTGCAGAGGATCAGTTTCTTAAATTTCTTTTGAAACTCGTAGCGTAGAATCTTACATGATGTTTTGTGGTTACGTTACCGCTCGAGCCGTCTAATCGCGATTCATCCTTCAATCATCATTTGAATAAATCCGTGCGGAATACAAAGCACGACTTACCAGAGAAAACGCGGTCTTTTCTGAATTTCGGTACTTAAATTTCTCAATGGCAATTTGCGTTCGGTTGTATTTGAATGATTTTCTTGGCTATTTAAGCATGTGCGGTGTGTAAGGTGTCTGAATGTAGGTGCGCTACGAGGAACGCACCTGCCTAAAATAAAAACTATTTCAGTTCAACAAATATTTTGATCACAACCAATCGCCTTGTTTATCACTACCGATAAAAACAAATGTATCAGTCGTACAAAACTCATTGATTTTTCTGATATGCCCTTTCTGCGCTCTTAGGCTACTTTCTCGATTTCGTAAAGTAATTTTTTAATCGACTTTTACAAAGAAAATTCTCAGAATCCCCCGAAACATTGAGAAACAGAATTATTTAACAGCTGTGTCGATTCTTGTGCAGGACAGTGTGCCTTGAATACTTATAGAAGATTTCGCAAATAAAATTTGACATCATATTGGCAACTATAAGTTAAATATGAACAATGAATTAAAAATATTTGAAACTTTTAAAGTACAAATATTACCTAAATATTCTGAAACGATAAATGTGTATTGATACATATTTCTCAAATGAATTGCCATTTCATTTTCTACAATATCGTATACGTTCGACGCACATAAAATATAGTAATGACTTATTTCCTTTAAAAAAAAAGGAGGAAATAAATTTGTACCATAATTCGTAGGAACAGTCAAGATAAGGATGAAAAAATGCGTGGAGTCGCGTAAAAAAGAACATAAAAATGCTTCTACTCATCGTCACGTCAAAGGTGCGATTCTATAAATCAAGATTTCGAGAAATCAAGATCACAGTTCGGAGAAGCTCGAAAAGACGATCGTTTTTCATCGCGGAACGCCACAATGACGGAATTTGGAAAAACTGCCGAACATATAGTCGAATGGTCATTTCATGTTTCATATTGTCCAACCCCTCGACGGATTTCGATACCCTATATTTTGGTCTCATTATACTAAAAGCCGATCGTATTTCACGATTTCTTCCCTCGTCGAGTGCACGCACAAAGTGCATCATCGTGACTCTCTTTCAGTTTTTTTATCTACCTTTTCTCCCCCTTTTCTTTCCTTTTATCTCTGTCCGTCTATCCGCTCCGTTTCTATTATTGGTGCGTTTTTTTAAGATCATTACTCCGCACCTCTCGTAAATCTCATTTTTCATATTTTTGGTGATTGGTTGACATGATTTTAGTTCACATCAAATCTTTTAATTTTACTCGTTTAAAACGCCACCTCTAATTAAATTGTACAAACAAAAATACAGATTTTTGAAATTTTATGATCTTGGAAGGACTGTATATAGGCGCCATCTTATTTTCAGCACAAATTTTTGCGGTGAACGCAAAAAAATGCTTTTTGAATGGTTCAAAATCTGCCATCATGTGATTTATTTTTAACGTTATTTCCTTACATTTTTTTCTTCTTTGTGACACGTTCTCCCCCACTCTGACTCTCTTTCCTCTGTCTATCCCTCTTTAAATTTTTTCTTCGCGGTTTCACGAAATCGTAACCTGACTTGGTTTCGCAAAGGGGATATTTTTTTTACTCGCAGCGTGCATTGCACGTTTCTCAGTGAGTCCCGGGGTCATTTGTCCGCAATTCGCCCATAAATGCTGCCAAGCGCTGTATTTACCGAAGACGCGAGCTGCCATTTTTTCGTAATTTCCTTTATTCGGCCTGTTTTTTTCTGTCTCCCTCTGTCTCTGTTGCTTTCAATATTTCTCGTCTCCTTTTCGTAACATTTTTTTTCGCTAGTTTCATTTATAGGATCCGAAATATCACTGGAGGTTCAAATGGCGCGACCCGAAGTCGAGGAGCGTGGAAATGCCAGATTCGCAACGGATTTGGTCTCTGGAAGAATAGAACTACGGTTTTTCCTAATGTAAACTTAGACGATACTTAGAAGATATCGTCTCTCTTATACGATTTTTATTTTTACTTATGTAAGCGAGGCAACGCGCCGCCGTGAAATTTGAGAATGCCCAAAACGAATCGAAATACGGGCTTCGCGAGATTATTTCGTCGATATTGATTGTGGTCCCAGGGATATAGATGCGATTCTGACAGGATATTTTCTCAAATTTCATGACTATTTAGGTTATCAATAGGCTTTGGGGTTACGTGCAGTTTGAAGGGATAAAAATGCAAGCTTTACACATTAAAACTCTGATAAATTGATATAAACATCCAGATGATTGTCGTATTTCCGTGGAATAATGTTTTACTTATAACATAAAGTGGATAATTTTCAGGAATGACACATGTTTCGTTTTTTCTATATCTGCTTTTACATTTTGATGGAATAAACGTTCAGTTTTTAAATATTCTTTAAAAATGATGAAGAACCCGAATCCAAAACATTTTGTGGTATTGTACAACGCTGCGAATATAAAATCATCTTCCAGTAAAATCTCTACCGCAGAAATTCTCATGAAAACGCCAAAATTAAACATTCCACCATGGCAGAAACCTAAATTGAACAATCTGTTTTGGATACTATTGGCTAAGATGGGAGAGTGATGAAAATACTAAACGTAAAAGAAATTGCATATAAATTCCTCTTTTCATATATATTCGAAAAAAAACAATTATAATATGTTGTGCAATGGTCCTACACATGATTTGCAAGATGAAGAATTGTATGCACAAAATTTTCTTGTTTTGTCTGAGTTAATATCATTAAATAGTTATGAATGATAAATAGAACCCTGAAATAAATTTCTCAAGCATTATAAAATATAAAAAATGTTCGGTAATTCTTTTACTCCACGTCAAATTTTCTTGCGATCCTGATCAGGATCAACAACGTCACCGGAATATACTTGATAGTCTGGTCAAAAATAAAATGTCTGATTGGTTCCGGGCCTGACTTCTTGATATCAAGTTTTCGTTAGGTCTTTATGAGACATTGCTCAAATGTTTACGAAATAACTAATGATCAGGACCTAATGATGTATACCTGATAAGCAAAACTTTCTTAAGTTGATGAGGCGGACTTTAGCAATGAAGGTTTACGCCTTCATCAATATTTAAGAAGGCTGATAATATTTTTGCTGTGATAACAATCATTTACTATTGATGTTATCCAATTTACAATCACGACTAAATGTAATATAGGATGGCACAATCTGTAGATTGTTTTGAGCTATCTTTTAATCATCTCTAATTGAGCTTTACTAACATTAATTTGTATTGCATTGGAAATAGTTAAAATATTATTCCAAGGATATTGTTGATACTTGTTTTAGCATTAACCAGACACCTGATAAAAATTTTTGAATATTCTAATGATTTTAAATTATGTTTTAATTATTGTTTTCAAATTGAAAGTTTTCTAGAATACTAAAGGTCTCGTATCATCAATATCACTTTTGTAATTGCAGACTTTCTTAACAAGATATCCAAATAACAGAAATTAATTTAGTTGGAATGGAGAATATATTTATTTTATTAAACAATTTCTTTTGTAAAATATTTTTAGTCAGTATTTAGTTAAAAAACATGGTCCTTCAATTTTGAAGATAAATTAACTACGTAAATTCCCCTCAACCAAAACACACTTCACCCATAATGGTCTAAGCTCTAAAATCCGTCGAACCCTACTCTGTTCTCGGCCGAACAATTTCATCTGTGATCGCGAAACTGTTTCGGTATTGGCCAAAGGGGAAGATGTCCCGAAAAGGGTAAAGCGTTTAGAAACGAAGGGAGGCTGGACATGGATTTTAGAAAGAGGTCTTCTTCCTCTTTCGACCTGCGATAAATAAAAATGTCGAATAGAACAGCCATCTCATCGTTGCGACCACACGTTCGTTTAGGGAGATTCTGCCCACCAATCGGACAACGGCTCTCCATTCGTAAAAGGTTTTAAAACCGTCCCGTTGGCGATCTTCCTCCCTGTATTTGAGAGTAAAAAAGGTGATCTCCCAGTACAATGAAGCGACGCTCATCGTCCGGCGAACCCCGGTGCAGGACGTGGCTTTAGGAGAAGGGGTTAAGTCGCGGTCGAATCCTGGACGGGCGCGAAAAACACCAACCGGAGAATGGCGATCCCGATGACAATATATGTCGAGGGCCCGACTTTTCGTCCGTTAGAGAGGATCCGGGGCTTTTCTTAGACGGTTGATACGGATTTGAATATTAATTCGGGGTCGGTACGCGAAGGACGGTACATTGCCCCGCGGTCATTGTCAAGGTGCGTCCTTCTGGTCTCGGAAAAAAATTCAGCTTATCCGTTGCAGACTGTTAATAAACGCTTCCATCGGCCACGAGTCCGCAAATCTTTACTCAAGTAGTATAACGTACATGTCAAGGGTAGTCCAAGATGCAGATTGAACTACCTGCCGAATGAAGGAGTGAACGCCTGTCGAGGGGTTGCAAATTTACGAGCTACTTTTAGTATGTAACGAAATTTTGAATGCCTACATTACATGGACACGGATAACGAATTGCCATATATCATTCGTAACTGCTTCCTCTCCAGTCAATTCTGCGTTCGTGCGTTTTTGTATTCAAACTCCGAAACATGCCGCACGGGGGATCGACAGAGCATAAAGGCACTTTGCTGATGAAGAACGTTTTAGACAACGTTTTTGTGAATAATACTCCAAATCGAAGGGGTAAATTGGAAGTTCGATTTATTATTCGCAACATCCAAAGGGAGGGCTTCGTGGTGTCAGATCAGAATTTAATCATTCGATTCAGATCAACATAGCTAAAAATATCAACCACTCCGGAATTGCTTAGAATTAAGCATCTATTCAATCAAACGTAGGTTTATTTTTGAAAAACTTTTGCATTTACCATTTCCCGCAAGGTGTTGCACGAATGGGAACTATTATGCAATCATTCATACGAAATAATTATTCACGTTTGAAAAATCAATAAGTTACCTTTTTCGAGGAACCTAACGGCCATTGTTATAATATGAAACTTTTTTACTCTGTACGATTCGCACAGTAGATAGTTTGGATACTTTCACATAAATGGAGTTAGGCAATAAATAACTATACGCACTCAGTGCGAAAGCAATGACTGGGTCTCTCTCGCATTACACTTAATGAATGCCGCGCGGCCAAGTTTCCAGCAATAATTCAATTAGTTTAGCGTGCAAGACTTAGCGTGGTGGACGCTATAATTTACGGGTGATGTACGCGCATGAGAGCGAGCTAGACCCACCTAGCATAAATTAGAAGAACAATGCCGGACGTTGCGCGCCGGGGAGGAATATAATATAGAGGCACATTTGTACAAAAAGGGATGTACCTAACGTGTCTGGATAGGAAAAGGGACGTCGTGGATTTTAGAACGTTGCTTTCGCAATAACTCGGTAGATTCGAGGCGCTACTCGAGTCGAGGAATGGTGACTAGCTCGCGATAATATGTACGTGAAATTTGTGCATGTATCAGCCCGCGACGTAGCCTCCCGAACAATTAGAAAGGGTCTCCAGGCATACGAAACCTGGACGGGCCGTGTAACCTTATAACCGACTGCCCAAGGGTTGTTGTTGCATTTCAATTTGGTCACGACCGTTATACAGCGCAATGTCTCGGCGAATTAGAACGAACGACGACGGTCACCACCCAGTTCGCAAGCTGATGCCGAAATATAGAACAAACTGAAACTTTCTTGAATTGCGTCAACTGCAGAAGACCACACTTCGTTGCGTAAAAAACATGCTCAGTCGAAATTAGGTTGTTGGAAGTGTCGGTTCGTAGTAGCTGCCTTGTGCTTTTTGACTTGAGAACGTTGTATAATTGAGGAAACGTTTCTATCGCTGAATAATAGTAAACAGTACATAAAACTTTTGCAGAATCGCCATAGATTTAAATGATGTATAGATTGCTTGAATACACAATTTCTTTCAGAGATGTCAACAATATTCAATACAACAGGTCATGATGTAAGTTAAAAGTAACATTAAAAAAACAGGTCGCAGACTAGTAGAAAATCATTTTTTAATAGTTCAAGATCAAGCATAATAAAAAGGCTAACACTCGATTGACAAGTAAATATTTCCAAGTCAGGTCGAGGGGTCGATGTCATCGACTCGTCAATCGTTGTCACGCGAGCGAATGCTCGTCATGCGCCTCGTAAAAATCGTGTTATACACATCTTTCTTCCTCGCACCTGTGCAAAAGGCCTTTTGAGCCGGAAGTTCCAGATTTAAATACTGCGCAAGTGAGTTACGATTAGGGACACAACCGGTATTGGCCCGTGCCTCGCGACCATCGTCCACTGTGGGTTCTTCTCTTGCGGTTCGGGTCGCTACCGAGTGTCTCCGACACTGCCCAGGGTCAATCCTCGGGTCACTGATGTCCGACCGATGACCCGGTCCGCCCATTTCTGCAATTATAAATGCATTAAAGCTACCCCGGGACTCCCTGACACCGGACGATCGCATTTAAATCGGCGAGAAAGACATTTAAATACTGACACCGGTCACGGCAAGGTGTCCGACGACACCCCACGACATGAGACAAGCGTTTTATTGCGTGTATTTTCTGTTATAAATTTTCGATAGCATCCTTCCTTCCTCCTTGAAACGGACACTTCCTCGTGACCCCGAGTAGCCTGGAAGAGTTTCGGGGCAGGAAGAATGAAGTACTAGCCATGAAATAGGACAATGAGAAATTAGATACATGCCAGGCGATGGGCATAGGGGAATTATTTCGTTCTTACTGATTGTCACTTCTGGGAACTGTACGTTACTTTTTAGGACATCCCTTGCAACGACTACAAGGTAATATGATTACGAGCGTTATTTCTGCGATAACAGCTCCCTAGGTCGGTAGAAAAAGTTCGATCCATGTTGTGAAGAAAAACAGCTCTCAAATTATTCCTGTAGAAAATTTAATTATATTCTTCAATAATAAGTCGCGTTTATCTTTTTTGAATTCCACGCACTTTCTACAATTTCCTTATACAATTTCCAGCACAGTAGTTTAAATTTACATCGAAATTGCGACTTTCAGAACTTCATGTGATATAATAAGTTCTAGTATAATCTCCAGATTATGATTTTTTCATTGCCTTTGGAAGTATCTGATGTACAATGTACTTTACAAAATTTGAACTTCATTCTCCGAACTTCGCATGTGAAGTCTTAGAAGATGACACGGAAGAAAGTTCTTCTTGGACGTCAAATGACATACAGCCGGGTACGGAAAAAGTGGAATCTTTGTAATTTTACAAAGAATCCCCGTTAGAACACCCCTTTTGAAATTCAAATATAACGTTCATGCCGACCACTTTCATTTTTTTTAATCTTTCGGTTTCGGTCTCACTTTCCTTCCTTGTCCATGATGGAACACATTCGTTATACGGTAATTCAACGATTCGGTTGCCTGGAAGATGTCCGAGGGGCTCGCTACCGATTTTTTCCTTCTCTTCATCCTGACGATGAGAAGCTTCCAACAGCGCGAGGAATTACCTATTTGAAGGGCGCACAAAAAGAGGGTCAGCCGACGTATGCGGTCAATGTGACAATCTAACGTGATCTGTTATTCTCCGCTAGGTTTAAAAACCCCGCAATGAACTGAACGCATAGACTCAGCCCTGCTAAAAAAAGTAAAAGTGTCGGGCGCCTTATTAATTAACGTCAAATTTTCAACAAAGCTTTGCAAAAAAATGGTGTTTTGGAAAATATTTCAAAATTTGGCGTTTCATATTCGATTTATTAATGAATCATTTAATTGTGGAATTTTAGAAAAGAATATTCATTTTTGGAATAACAACAAATAATTACACTCTTTCGAATTTTAGATTAGGAAAACAATTTGTTAGGAAATGTTCAGTAAATAATTCGTAGTTTAAATACAAGAGTCAAATTTGATCCTCTAATAAAAGTTTCGGAAATCGCAGCTACTGGGGAAATTGCGGTGTACACTTCTTGTTTTGATTGCGATACCCTTCGATCGCTCGGCCAATCTCACTGAATCCGTTTATTGGCTCCACGTAATTTCCACCTACGATCCGAAACATTTACCCTCCTTTATACGTAAGCTGACCTACTGGCGATTACGTTTCTGCCACCCTACGGCAAGGAACGTGAACGATGATGCTCGATTCGTCAGCTAGTCTGATTCGAAAGAGGCGGAAGTCCCGCGAGATACATGGGCCAATCAAGGAATAAACGGCCCCTGTATATGTTACCCTCGAAAGCCAGTAAATACAAATAGGCTTGGACATTTCCTTTACACCGCTCCCTCTGCAGTGGAGTGGTTTTAAACATCTATTTGTATTTTGTAACATTTTATTACAAGTAAGAGTACATGAAGTGTAACTGAACAACTAATAATATAAAATAAGGGGTGCACCTCAAAAACAAGACAAATAAAAAAAAAAAGACACTTCAAAAACCAGACATTTCAAAAAACAGACGTTTCAAAAAAGACTTTCAAAATATGCCTGCATTTTGAAATGTCTGATTTTTTAATGTTTGTTTTTTAAATGTGTCGTTTTTGAATGTCTGTTTTTTAAATGTCTGATTTTTTAATGTCAGGATTTTGAAGTGTCTATTTTGTGGGTGCACCTAAAAACCCGAAAAATCACAAAACAGACATTTCAAAAATACAGACATTCAAAAAAACAGACATTTTAAAATACAGACATTAAAAAACCAGATATTTCAAAATATACATATTCTGAAAAAGTAATTAATTGACTTCTAAATGTGCTTAATAAATAATCCAAGGGTCAAACTGATTTGACCTTCAAGTAATCTACAAAACTAATCCTTTGGTCAAACATTTTTGACCTTGAAATCTTTGACCTTCCAATGAAACCTTAAAGACAGCGCGATCCGAGATAATTTTTTTATGTAGTGAATGAACCAATATGAGGTGTCTGTATTTTGAAATATCGGGGTTTTTAAATGCTTGGTTTTTGAATGCCTGTATTTTGAATTGTCTGGTTTTTTAATGTAGGGGTTTTTAATTGTCTGTTTTATGATATGTCGGGTTTTTGAGATGCACCCTGTTTTGTGTTTTGTAGAGTTTGTGAGGTGCACCAAAAAAAAAAAAAATAATTTTCTCATTCTACTGCCGTCTTGCAAATGTATTTAATTGGATATTGAATCGGTCATTATAGGATATTCCGAGTACAACAAGAAAACAATTATCGACACCTTGACAAATATAGGACTGTCATTTACAGATTCTTTGCTATTATAATTTGGGGTTGTCCATAAACTTCCTGATTATTTTTTAATAATTTTGGACCCATTCCCCACCTCTCGAGGAGAACGAGAGCCATTTATAACCTCTCTCTTTTACATATATCCATCTGGATATTGCAGCTTTAAGAAAAGTAAAAAACAGACGTTCAAAAGCCAAACATTTCAAAATGCACACATATTTTGAAAGTATTTTTTGAAATGTTCCTTCCTAAGTAATAGTTATGTTAATCGTATGGCACATAGAGAGTATCGGGACTCCAAAATATCCGCCAGATTGCAAATAACACATATGTCACAGAGACAAAACAAAGTGACGTAACTTGTAGGTAAGATTTACGTAAAGGATCTATAAAAGGCAATTAAAAATTATACCATAAACAATAGCTGTTGTTGTGATAATATTTGTGTACATCTTATGCTACTTTTACATAATTTAGCACGCTCGCAAATTCATATATAACGCTCGCAACCCAATATGAAAAAACTCTCCCCGGCGGGGAATCGAACCAGTGTCTCTCGATTACTATACGCTATAAAGTGATCATAACTATTCTCTCACAACAATATAGTTCAGTACGCGTTATGTACTGGCCATGTATCTCTTGTTTTATATATGTTATTCCGTAGTTTCTACGCAACAGAAACAGTGAGCCTTCGTTGTTGACTAGATTTAATATATTAATTAAGTATAAATTGTATTTGATTGGACATTGAATCGGTCATTATAGGATATTCTGAGTGCACCAAGAAAAAAATTACCGTCACCTTGACAAATATAGGACTGTCATTTGCAGATTCTTTGCAATTATAATTTGGGGTTGTCCAAAACTTCATGATTATTTTTAATAATTTTGGACCCTTCCCCACCTCTCGAAAGCAATTTATAACCTCCGTCTTCTACACATATCTATCTGGATATTGCAACTTTGAGAAAACTAAAAATATGCTTCGTAATACAAAAACGCATATCAGAAATAACTGATGAACTCAGGGTAACAAGCGGTCAACTGATTTTCTACTTGATTACGAAGAAAATATATTTGTTCATTTTTCGGGGCAAAAAACAGTCAAGTTAGTATTTTCGAAGATACTTTCATGACTGTTTGTTGCTCCGGTTTATAGAAATTTTATGTAAAATTTACAAGCTAAATTTTCTTCTTAATTTGGTCGTTAGTTTTAGTCAACAAAGGTCAATTATTTGACTCAGCACGAATTAATTTTGAAATTTCGCCTGTTATTTATTTAATCAATTTTATAATAACTTTAAAGATAGAATGTCATATTTATAAATCGGATTCAATAAAATAGGTGCGGGTCGAAAAATCGACAAATAAAAACGCCGACAGGTTAAAAAACCGACAATCATAAAATCGACAGTCGACAAGCCGACAATAAAAATCGATACTTCAAAAAATGGCTGGCCGCTTGTCAATGTATCCATTTTTTTTTTGTGTCGGCTTTTTGACTGTAGGCTTTTCACTTGTCGGTTTTATGATTGTCGGCTTTTCACTTGTCGGTTTTATGATTGTCGGCTTTTCACTTGTCGGTTTTATGATTGTCGGCTTTTTGATTTGTTGTTTTTTCGACCCACACCTAATAAAATGTTCAATGACATATCCAAGTTCTGCATCTTCTTCGTTAATAAAAATGTGATAACTTTTTTACGAAAATTTTCTATTTCATGAATATCTACAAAATATTCGTTATATCTACCTTCTAGCATTTGTATTTAAAGGTTATGAAATAATGAATATCCATCAGTCTAACAGATTATGCATGGCCGAGTATAGTAATAAAAATACATAGCTGCGTAAGGTTGAAAGCAATTCACCATTTTTATTAAAATTGGACTTTTGGGAAATGTGAAAGACCATATTTTATGTATGTAATTGAATGCAGAATGTTTCGGAGCAACAAACGGTCAAATAACAAGTGGCTGTTTGTTGCCAGAAACGGACATGCTTTTTATGACTGTTTCTGGCTCCGAATTATTGAAAGATTTAAACGAATAGTCAAATGAAAAATAAGTAGACAGATTGTTTCACTGAACTTTTCAAATGAAATTTCGATTTAAAGATTACAGCTTAAAGGAAATAGGATTTAAAAATGAATTTTCTGGAATAGTTAAAAAAAAAACGATAAATATTATTTGCAATTTTTAATGAAAAAGTATATATTTAATAGGAGGAGTTACTGGTTACGAGGCTGTGTTAGTGGCAAAGCAGTTGAATATTTTACTAAGGAATTGTAAATTGTATATTTCCGTGCACTAGAAAATGCGTTGGAAAGTAGTCAAGTTTTTTTATTTACAGCGAATCAAATAAAAAGAGTGCTAATCTGTAAAATTAATAATTCAATAACTACTAATTGTTTCTAACTTGTTAAATATAGGATTTTTCATTTTGAGTTTTTAGTATCTTTATGGTGCAATTGCAATATATTGAGTAGTTGTCATAACAGAGTTGAAATTTATTTTTCACCATTACTAAAATGATGTATGTAGTTCTGAGATGAATTTAACTTGATGATAAACAGAATATGCAAACAATTGCAAAAACTATTTTATATGCAAGCATTTTGCTGATGAACACGAAGATTTCGATATAAAAGATGGTACCCGTAGTAATTATGTTTTATCCAAGTTAGAGAAGGCCAATACAATTATTTTTAATTAAATCTTTTTATTATTTAGAATTGTTCGTCCCTATTTTCCCAATTTCAACATTTTTTTGTAGCTGACCAACAAATAGTATTGTTTTTTATGTACTAAATAGATGCGCTACCAAAATTATATTTTCTGTGCGAAAAAGTTACGTATTGAAGTTTCTTATCAAAATATCCGTATTTTTTAATTTCGTTTATACCAATTAATAAATACAACAAACACAGCTAATAGCAAAACGCGTCAAACTAGTGACTATTTCCTGTTATATTAAATTAAATATTTAAAATTATATATCTTAAATGAATTAGAAATTAAAACCACGATTTCCATCGGTTTTAACTTTTACTCTAAAACTGATTTTCTAACCTTCGGAGGCATGTTGGATTCTACACGTATTACTCACAATTAGTAGTTAATTAAGGGGGAGGGTTCGTTATAATCCTCACTTTTTGCAGGGAGACGAGTCGGGAGCGGGAGGGTTGAAACGCACGTACGAGATTTTTAATCTTCTTTTAATTGTTATCGATAAAATAAAAGCCTCTTGGACAGCTGTTTTTTTTTTTGCTAAACCTGAATAACTTGAATTGTTCTGCAGCAATTTGAAAACAACAATGCATTACTATAACATTTCAAATTGTACATATATGTACATATGCTTATAAACCGTTACAAAAATTACACACAATGGTAGAAAGGTGGGAGAGGGGAAGAGGAAGAAGTGTTAAAAACCAGTCGAAAATCAGTTAAACAGTGTTTAAATATTTGAATATGAATTAGTAAATTAAAACCGATTTAAATAATTCAATAAGAATTAAATCGTTGAAGCCGGAATATAGTTTCTTGACATATTTGAATCTTCTCTATTCTGAATACTGTTATATTTTCGAGGAAGAAAGAATTATACTCTTGAATTTTGATAGATTTGGACGGTATACATTTTTGAATGACAATATTGAATACTTTCGAATATTTTCATAAATGTGGAAAAATAAACAAGTGTGAAAAAGTATTAAACGTTGATTTCTCGAATCTTTCTAAATGGTTTTTTTTAGAGGTAAGAAATTGGATTCAGAAAAACTAAAAGAATTTAACATCTTATTTCTGTGATTAGTAGGAAAAATAAGGAAATTAATTATTGACGAATAAACAAATAAGCAAGGTGAATTATTTGAAAGCTGCAGAAAAATGTATTCATAATTTCAGATTTGAATTTAGAGCTGGGTAAAACTGTTTTTTTTTCAAATAATTCGAAAAAGTGTTTTTATCCATATATCCAAATATAATACAAATTTCGATTTGACAAATGGAAATTCGTTTACTGGGGAAAGTTTATTAAACGTAGGATGGCTTATTAAAAGTTAAGAAATCCATTTTTCAGATAAATTAATTTGTTCATGTTTAACTAATCTTCTTATCATTACAGAAAACTTTTAAACTGTAGTCAACAAAGAATTGTTCTTGTATACCTTTCAGTTTACTGAAATAACGTTCCAATTTTCATATCCACGTTGTCATTACTCTAACACACCATCCCCTTCGCACTCTCCCGGACAATCATGCATTTTGTTGTTTATTGGTTGGGTAGATTACTACGTCCATTTCTGTTTAACACAAATGCCAAGTATGTTTTAATTAGAATAAATATCGTTATTCGATCTCTTACCATAGTTTGAAAACAGTAGATTTTTATCTTATTTACTTCGTTTTAAAAAAGAAAATAGTATAATTAATAACTACTTGCGGAATAACAAGTTTAATGGTTTAATAGGTACCTTCAAGCTACGTGATGATAGCGCTGGTTCCTTTTAAAAGTGGTTGAAGTCGACCTGAAAAGATCCGCATAAAAAACCCTTCCGAGTTTCGTGCTATTCGTAATTTTGGTACTTCTTCCTTTCAGCCCTTGGAGTCTTCAATATTTCTGTTAAGGGTCGAAACAAATGTTGTTTAATTTAATAACTTAGATGTTTATAAAATATATCTAAATTAAATTTAAATTCTACTATGATATAATTTTAAATAATATCATAATTATAAATGTCATACATTTCTTAAGTTTATATTATGACAATGTTAAACGAACGCGGATGATCCATCTAGTGTGTGTGTCTTGAATTAAGAGGTGTTCTAAGTTGGTCATTCGGTAAAGGAGAAATCTACCATAAACAAAAAATTAATTTTCATTCATTTCCGATAATGCTAAATAGCAGTTAATTGATTCATTATTTTGTTAGGGTATACATGCAATAATTTTGATAACTATTATACACTCCGGATTTTTTAGGGTACAACTCCACCTTATCGGTTGTATACACTTCAGAGCCCTAATACACCAACGAAGAGAAAGGTATCGACCCTCGGTACAACAGAAATTCCGTTTACTGAGATTATCGACAGAATGTATTTTTTATGAATTAAGAATATTGATATGAAAATTAATATTTGAAACATTAAGAGTAGTAAAGTTCTTTCGATATTATATTATTTTAAATGTTACATTTCATTTAGTCGCTGTAATGGTAATTCATGATAGGCGCGCCATCTATTAGTGACTGCCAGTACTATCTCCCAGAGTGTTTCTATCTTACCCTCCTCGCACGATAACATATTATACAGTTTAAATTTCAAAGTTCCTAATTTTACCGAACACTACTTGGTATTTATCGGTACTTAGTATTTTGCTATGAAGGTCTAAATTAAAAAGATAGTAACATTATTTTTAATTCTTGTCGTGATGTTACAATTTTTAGTTTGTTAGAGTACCCAATCTAATGCATATTATTAAATTCACAATATTTTTTTAGATTAACTTATTTAAATATTGATTTGACCGAACATTCTGTCTATTATTCATAGAATATAACGAATATTTTATAATATAAATTACATTTTTAAACATATTTCAGCCTGAGTGAGTGTACGTACACCATTACATGAATATAGTGATTTTGTTCACAGACAAATTATTATATTTCCATTGCAAATAAAAATGTAGGTGAATCAAAATAGAAAAAATTATCTTTAAAGTTGATCGTCATCTCAAAATTCATCTTAACACATTAAAACGATAGAAACGCTTTTATCACTATTCAAAGAGAACCTACGTGTGAATGTCATTAGTGCACTTAGAAAATGTAGGTCGAGATGAATCCTTTGATCCCAAAATTTAACATATTAATAGCGATTTTTTTCTAGACTGGCACTTCTCAACGAAGATAAGTGAATATGTAAATGTATATGTCCATTCTGTAAATTTACATCTCGCAGATGAGAAATAAAGATACATGTAAGCTTAATTTTGATTTCATCGCGTTTTTAATGTATTGTATTTAATTTTCATTTTACTCATATAATAAATGAAAAACCGAAATAAAACTAATCATTTACGTTTCTCATAATACTGCAATTTATTTCAAGGAAAGCAAAGAAAATATTTTGTTATCTTATACTTTAATATTTTATTGAAGCTTTATATAAACTGTATTTGTAAACTTTATGCTTACTAATTATAAGAAGGACGTTTCGATTACTCTGCAAGGTTTTCTGTTTTTATTATCACTTGCAGTATTGACTGAACAGAATAGTTTTATTTCACCTGTTACATAGTAACAAAAATGCAATTCATGATGCGGAATAAAGTATTTGAAATATATCTATGATTTTATTCAAATTAGAAAAGTTTAATTTATTTAATACATCATATAAAATATAAAAATAAACGTATACTAAATATGTATACGTAACACATTGAAACATTCCTAATCTAGTTTATCCTAACAATTTCTGTTGCAACAAACAACATATCTCCGTACTTTTTGCTTGCTCCTGAAATGTCATAGCTAGAAAAAATACTGATGACATAAAGTAATCGGAAAGAAACATTCATTTCCTGCTTTTTTCGTTACTTGCTGGTACCAAATATCTCACAACATATATTTAATTAATATATATGGAATATTTATACAAATGAATCCTTCGCACTTTTATGAACGAAGAATATAAAACAATGTACTTTTTCTTCAGTCGAATTTAATAATCAATTTGCGACCTTGCGCATGTTTAACTGAATGCCTGTACGGCAAGCCGTCAAAACGTTATACTTGTCAAATTCCAACGGGATTAATGTATGATCAGATGGAGAGAATTCACATTTTGATAATAAATGCATTAGACCAAGCTTCGTCTGCAGTAGTCCTAAACGCATGCCTGAAAAAGAAATCAAAGTACATTTTTTGTAGTACTGATATGAAGAAATATACTTCCTAAAATTTGCAAAGCACTATATTTGTAAAAAAAATACAATTAGCTGGTTCCGAAACATTCCTTACATCACATAAGAAGTCTTTCAAATTTAGAGAATAAAAACGTGGGACGAAAATTGATAAATCTAACAAATAAGTAAATAATAAACATCATTGGTGTTCTTATAAAAATACTAAGTTCAAATTTTTTTAACACAATTCTTATCAAGCCTGTGGTTGATACTTCAGGTTTTGCTAATAAGAAATATAAAATGTGAAATATTTCAAACATCCCAATGAGAAATTGGTTGTTACCATTGACTAAATATTTGGACATTATTCGCTTTTCCTTGGCGAACTATTAGCAAACTAAATGAATCAATATTGGCTGCTAATATGATTGGCAATATTTTAATGATCCCAATACTTTACCAATCGTAGTTCAATATTGACTGCCATCATTGCGCCAATATTGACAGATTGGCGCCCAATATTAGGCCATGATTGAGCCAATTGTTTATTTCCCATTGAGATGGAATAATCTCTGAACGAAAACTATGTATAGAAATGAATGTTAAAATTATAAAAATAATTTGGAGTCTGAAATATCGCGGTTTAACAAGTAAAATGTTGAGGAACAAGCAAACTTTTCAAAGAGTACCTATTGTAGTTACATAAAAGAAATATTATCTTCTCCTTTAAATAGAAATCATTTTTTACGAATCCCAAAATAGAACTTACTCACCATTGACAAATTAAATAGAGTAAAATCTAATATAATTTAAACGTAGAAATCGGAGAAACAATGGGTTATTTCCACGTAGCTCATCGCAAAAAAAAATCATGTTTTTCTAGGAGCTAACTTGTAATACTTACCAATGCACATGCGAGGACCTCCTCCAAATGGGAAATAAACATTTGGGTCAATGTGTTTCCTATTTTCTTCGTTAAATCGTTCCGGATCGAATCTGCTTGGAATTGGAAAATATTTTGGATCCATGTGAAGTGCTTGCATTGGAATAAAAACTGGAGTTCCTTTCGTAATTTTAATCTTTGTATCCGGGAAAACATAGTCTTCTGATGCAACACGGTCTACATATGCCAAAACTGGGTACATGCGAAGAGCTTCCGAAACAACCATATTCAAATACGGTAGCTCCATTATCTGTCGAATTATAAAGCACAAAATCCGAATCAAATAAATGAGATATCTAACTTTATTTGGAAAATGTTAACAATGATTGCAGGTTTTTTGTAAAAGTTAACCGTTTGTACTAAACTGTTTTCTTCCTGCATTTAGAGATAGTAAGTTAATATCAAATAAATATATTACCATGTCATAAGTAATCTTGCCATTATTTCCGTTTCTGGCATCAAGAATTTCCTTTCGTAGTCTATCTTGCATTTCTGGATTTCTTGCTAACTCGTATAAAGTATAAGACATCGTAGCTGACGATGTTTCAAATCCACCAGTGAAGAAAACAGCTGCTTGAGCTACTAAAACGTCTCCTTCAAGTTCTGAAAAATTAACGAATTTTTAATCTTCATTTTTCGCCATTGTACTTATATTAAACTATTACAATATTGGTGAATCTTTTTTTATTTTGTTCACGTAATATTTGCCACGAAAACAACGAAATTAATTCATACAGTTTCAGTCCAACATTTTCTGGGAAAATTATTTTTAACGAGTATTTATAAAGTAAAATGTTTATGTTAAAAGCATGACGATTCATTATTTCTTATCAGTTAAGTGTTATTATCAAAATAATTTATGAGTTGCACTTACTAAAATCATCACTGTTCGGATTCTCATCTTGTTTTTTCTTGAGATTCAGTAGTAAATCAATAAGATCATCTCTCTTCTGTCCAGATTTGAGCCTTTCGTTGATTGCTTCCCAAAATACTTCTCTCAAAAATGGTGTACCTTCGGTGTCAAAAAACTGTGCACGCGTTATAGGTAACAACTGAGGAGCAAAAAATATGGAGAGCATTTGGAGATATCTTGAATATGTGCTTCTAAATATACTCTTTCCACGTTTACGAAATTCAGCATTGGGATTATTAAGAGAATTAAATCTCATTCCGTATGCTGTAATGCCTATCACATCAGTTGTGAATAGTGCGCATATGTCCTTAACTTCCATGTTTCGATATCTTCCTAGACAAAAGAAAGATATGTAATTAAAAAACGGAGAATAATTATGCTTGTATGGCGAACGCAAGAATCGTTTAGAAACAATCAAAATTGATACAAAATTTGACTCACGAGAAGACTCGATTTCATCATTGTTAGTAAAAACGAATGAAAATAATTGAAATGCAACCTCATTATTAATTTAGTGATGTTTCAAGAAATATTTCAATTAGCTAAATAATTTGTATGATCATTTTACTTTTATAAACAAAAATTATTTAACAGACAAAAATCTAAGACTTTATTCAAAAAATGTGCAATTACTTACCTGTAAGATTCAGAGAGTCTATATAAATGTCAAGTTCGTTGCCAATTTCAGTCATGGATTCGAACATCTTCTTAAGCTTTCCGGTAGTGAAAATTGGAGAAATTTTTGGTCTTACGTGCTTCCATACTTCGGCCTTGGCCAAAAACATGTTAGAGTTCCCAAGTAAGTCATCTTTGCGACCAGACAAAACTTTACTCATGAATATGTGAAAATCTTTTATCATCACTCGTTTTATTAACTCTGGATCACGCAGCATCAAAAATGGCTGATCCAATACGTAAAAGCCAATAGCATCATATCCTTTTCCGGCGTTATAGATGTCTTGTACGAAATCCATCACTGCTTTTCTTGCAAAAATGCATTCCGCGAAATTTCCGAAGAAAGCTCTTGGAGTTACTTCTTTAATACCTCTTTTTTCCCAGTAGCGGAAGTTCCTTGTCATGTATAGATAAAAGGTGGCAAATGCAATTGCCAAAACCAGCAAGCCATTCAGTAAAACTACTGTCAGAACATCCCATAGCGACATTTTCCTAATAACACAATATTATCACAATTATCACAATTAACACAATATATATAATTGATGTTGAAACTAGGTTTCCAGAAACTCAAACGTTTTTAAATGCACTTGCTAATAAACTTCTATAAATTCTTCTACTATTCTACGAAATATTGATGTTAAAGAGAGGATTGCTGTGTATTGAACGAACGATTCAAGAAAAGCGAGTGAATAAATTAACGAGATGGAAGTGCAGTATGTCAATAATTTTTTATAATAAGCTACACAGGTCATTTTTTCTATTGCATTAGTATCTCATGCTTTTGAGAGATCCTTGGAAATTCTAATAGGACATTTCCATACATCTCGACAGTAATAGATTAGTATTAGTTAGTCATCCATCACTTAATCGTCGGAGAATGTATTATAATAGAAATTGTGACCATGAAAATATATTTTATACTTATAATAGTGCTTTATTTTCGTATGATGTAAGTTACTGAAATTATCTTTAGTTATCTGAACTATTTTTGAAATAAATTTATCATTCAAAGCGACGGAAATTTGTCTCTATTATTTGTTTAATATTCGAATAATTCCCAGTAAAGAATTAGTCTCTCTAACATAAAATGCAGATCATGCAGTATCGTATCGATAACAACTTCTTTTTCGCCGAATGATAGACATGTATCTTTATTCTGTCCTAAAAAACTTCATATATTTTAAATGGTTATATATTATTAAATTTCGCGAAACAAACATACAATTTTGCTGTCCACTATCTCAAAAATGATCTGCATCAAACAGATATTTTATGCATCAACTCGCTGTGGAATTAAGTAACATGATAATTGTAGTTAAACCAGTTTCTTAACAGAATTTTTGTCAACAACTTAAAGAAAACGTATCAAAACTCTCATTTCTACGACATTATTTTTTGAAAATATTTATCCACCCTAAAAATGTTCAAATGAGCTACCTGTCTTTTATGAGCATAATTTAAATAAGTAAACTCAATTCACAAATCATCAACGATAAATCTATTTAAGTTTGTGTAAAATAAGGAATGATAAAAAGGAACCAAATTTTTGCAAAATTTTTCTACCAGTAACTACATTCATAATTCCAACATATATGTTGTTCTAACAAGTATCGATGATATGTGAAAAGTAACGCCTCACCATTTCATCATCAACCTCCATTTATATTCATATTCAGAATACTCCAATTTTGCAGTTTCATGCAGGCTTGCATAGAAAGTCTCTTTCTAAGTAGAATTATCTTAAATGTTTCTTTACTGTAGAATACTTTTCGGCACGCGATAATTTTACGGTATGCGTCAATTTGTCCGTTTAGTTTTATTTTCTTTTCGTTAGTGTCCCGTTGACTGCGAATATTACCGTGGGAATTCGTTTTTATAAAAGTGTGATCGAAATTTGTAACTTTACTACAACGAAACTTGAATCGTAATTATTAGATTATTTAATTCATACAAGTAAAAGAAGTGATTTATAAATATTTGTTTCAACCAAATTGGAATTTGAAAACTATCCTATGACATGTGCAAGTGATAGACGATTTGACGAAAGAATGAATCATATAATCTCCATGAATTGTAACATCCAAGACATAATAGTAGTTCATAAAATCTTTTGAATCATTTCTGCTTTTAATGTTATGCAGCTATTCGAGAATGGAACATTTTTTCCATGAACCTTTCAAAGAACTGATCGATAGTAATACAGAAAAAAAAGATAGAAAATTATGAATATTCACAAACTCGTCGGACCACCCATCACACATGATCATGCACATAATATAATGAATTGTTACAACTTAAATTCAAAGTTTGATGATTAATTTCCATTTAGAAACGTTAAAAATTGATGTTAAAAAACAGTTTGAATCTTTTGTCATCATTTTTAAGTTTTTGTATCTTACTTTGCTACTCGTTCAGTATTCTGCACGAGAATGATAATTTCGTATAAAAATGCGATTCTATTTTGTTAAAAATCTGAAAAATAGTACTTTTTGTACCGAAAATAATTTATTTTGTTTTTACGTTTAAATTTAAAAAAAAATGGAAACTTATCTATTACGTAATACAAGTTTGAACTGACTGAACGAATGAGATATTCCATTTATTACCTAGGACATAAAGTGTCACCGTTTTTTTTTTTTTGAAAATCACATATTACTGGTCAGTCTGTAAAGCAGATTTAGCTGTGGCTCGACCTTTAGTTCAAATACGCTATTATGTAACCCTTTGTGCCAATAAAGACGAATTATTATTATTATTATTGTTATATTTTCTTAAGTTGAGTTTGTTCTTACGCTTAAAATCTTAAGTTGTTTTAGAAAAACTGCTTCTCGGGAACTGTCGTATTTTGTGACCTCATTATTAAAATAATAAATTTCAATAAATTTCGTTAACGAAAAATTCAAAAAGATGTGAGTTTAAAACTTCATAAAATCGTAAAATCATACAGTCTTTAAGTTAGAGACTTACAGACGATAGACTCTAAAGTCTCTTAACCCATTAATGCTCAAAGGTCACAGCTTCTTGTTTCATTTTCAATCGAGTATTTCGTATCAAAATCGAAGTTAACAAAAATTGAGATGTAGATATCCTACTGTTTTCGAGGTCGTTCTTCAACATTACAAGGTTAAAATTGAATTTCAGCCATCAGGAATTCCACTACGGTGCCGAATTTGAAAAAAAAAGATCCAAAAATTGGGAAATATTTATTCTTACCAATTTTGTTCGAGCCCTTATATTGGGATTCTATTCAAACTCTGAACAAAGGTGAATAAAATACTTCAATTTTAAGAAAAAATTTTACTTTTATACCCAACATCATTCTAACGACCTCAAAAAGGCCGTAGCAATGAAAATTTCTTGGAAATTTTCTGGACGCTCTAACTCAACAACTACGACTTTATTTAAAAAATGCTAAAAATCAAAAGTTCTTAGAATTTATCGAGAGATATCCTGGAATTTTTTTAGTTTTTTTTATGACATTTGGGGATTCTTTTTTATAATTTTTTCCAAATTGTAATTCATTTATGAAATATTATGAACAAAATTTACTGTATTCTCTGATGAATTCTAAGAAGTTTTTGTTCTTTGCAATTTTTTCAAAAGAGTTTTCGAGAAAAAATCATTAGCTATAATATTTGAAATTCATTTCCTCCAATACTATTAACTTTTGGAAAAAATGCAAAGGAGAAAAAACTCTTAGTAAACATGAGAATGCCCTAAATTTTTTTTCAGAATTTTTCGAAAATAAATTATAACAATTTTGAAAAAATTTTTTTAAAAATTAATCCAAAAAATCTTAACAAATTCTGTGATATTTCTCGATGTATTCTGAGAATTTTTCATTCTTATCATTTTTTTTAAAAAGATCGTAGGTTTTGAGTTTTTGAGCGCTTAGAAAATTTCTAAGAAATGTTCATGGTTGTGGCCATTTTGAGGTCGTTAGAATGATGTAGAGTATAAAAGTAAAATTTTTTCTTAAAATTGAAGTATTTTATTCACCTTTGTTCAGAGTTTCAATAGAATCCCAATATTCTAAGGGCTCCAAAAAAATTGGTAAGGATAAATATTTTCCAAATTTTTGGAAATTTTGTTTAAAATTCGACGCCATATTGGAATTTGTAATGTTTGAAACTCCATTTTGACCTCGGAATCTTGAAGAGCGACCTGGAAAACAGTAGGATATGTATCTCTCAATTTTTATTCAATGGGTTAAGGTGGAAATTTCACTGTAGCAAATTTTTCCTTAAACGCGTGAGCATTAAGCCTTCTTCTTAAAGTCATATTTGACTTGATGTTAAAGTGAAGTTGCACCTTAGTCAAGCAGAGTGCAGCACTAGTTTGAGGTGAGAATGTTATGTATATATAACAATGTTACCAAATTTATGTTGCTGTTTTTGTATCTGGGTATCCACGGGCGAAAAAGTTTCAGGGATAATCTACTAGGTTAAATCGAATAAATAAGATAATGCTACAAGATTATGGCATATATGGTCAAGTATTATTTACCTCATGAGAAAATATATTGAATTCGACTACATTCGATCATTTTTTCTTGCAATTCTGTGCATACATTTAGGAAGCTATTATGGCAGAATATGTATGGGTGGAAACATTAAATTAATTTGTGCATAATATTTGTATGCACCTTAATCTTAGTAAAACGAAACAGTGCCTGAATTAACGAAGAAATAAAAAAGATTAAAAAAGTGAATACAAAGAAAACTGAATATTGAAAAATATTTTATTGAGTATTATTCATATCGATAATACGATTGGTTTATCATACATAAGATATCTTCCAACACTGATATTTCTTCACTTATTTACTTATGACAAATTGCAGTCGTTTTCAATATATAAATATCGTTACGTTGCAGCGTATTATCCTTGTTAATAATCAGCAATTATTATGTTTGATTAATGAATTATCTATTACAAGAAGCACATTTAACAAATAATATATAATAATAAATATTATAAAAATTAGTTTGTTACAGGTTTTATTATACATGAATTATCGGTATATTATGATAATAGAAACGTTTTTTATTGCGGATATTTAATATGTGCATGAAGGGTTATTGTTTTCTCATAAATATTAGTTTTTTAAAGTCATACACAGTTTCATTACTCTATGGCGTACTTCTAAGTTACGAATTTTTGATAATAAATTAAAAATAAAAAAGGCAATTTCCATCAGAAGATTAATTGAATTTGAAAATTATAAGCTAGTGACATCTATCATGCATATCGCACACTAAAACCTAAGCTTTTCGTTGTCGGTATTACAGGACTCGATAATATGCGGAATATAATTGAAATGAAACAGAATATAGTGAAATATAATGAAATAGAATAACGTATATTACTGATTTTCTACAAAGTGATATTTCTATTTTTTGTTAATAAATAAAATGCTGCTTTGGTGCGACGCGTCATTCGTACCAATAGATAAAAATGTAAAGATTTAAACTTCTGAGCGGATTATTCAATATTCCTATGGAAATAGATGAAAATAACGAATGTGGAAATGCTAAATTTTGTATTAAACATTAATATGTCTTTATAAAATAGACGCTTATAAATTAAATTAGTTGCCAAACAGTTGTAATAAAGATCCATGCGAAATTTATCAAATAAAATCAGATTTCGAAAAGTATCACTAATTAACACCATTATTTAACTTAAAAAGTGTTATCATATAAAGTTATTTGGTTACATACGTTGCAGATGATGATGCTGACTGCGGAGTAATAAAAAATTACAAAATAACTCAAAGAGAAACGAACGCTCTCTGACTTGTAATATTGTATGTGCGTTAATTATACGATTACTTATCTTTCTGTATTTATTGCAGAGACGAAAAAATAAGGAAAGATACTGAAGTATGCAATCATATAAATAGAATAATGTAACAACATTTTATTACATGTATTGGAGAGAAATACAATGAACCAGTTGTAATATTCATTGGAAAAAGAGGACAGTCGATTATAGACTTATGCATGTGTTAAACTAACTGATAAGATTACGTTAATTAACAATTCAGATGTCGGAGTAGAATAGAACCATCAGCTCCAACGGTAATTGTGCTATATACGTTATTTACCGGCCGATGGTAAGAACCATTAATTCACGATTCTAGCATAGGTGTCACTAGTACCTCCTTTAAACCAGTGTAAGTTCAATCGATATAAGAAAGAAAATTAATGATGATTCAAATTTCTGTTTTATTTGAAACGATTATAGCCGCTTTATGTAAATTCTTAAAAAATACCTAATAATGTAATTGGAAATAAACTTGAGAGTGTCGTATTTACTGCCTTTACACAAACTGGCTGTCGTTTTTTTTGATTCTCGTGTTTCATTCGTTTAAGGGGTATTAAGGGGAGCTGCCGATAAGGGAGGAATTTTTACTAAAAACGGTAAATAAAAAAATGATTGAATCGATTTTTCAAAATTCCGGCTCTGTCAGAGTGATTCTAATTACTATAGACGGAGTTCAAGAAAAAACCAAAGAAAGTAATTGAGAAATGACTGAGAATTTTCAGAAATAAGTGATTATTATTTATTTCCGAAAATTCTTGGTCACCTCAATTAACGTTGAGTGGTACCTCATTTGAACGGCCCCTTCGATACGAATATGTAAGAATTGTCATAGCTGGTGACCACTTTTTGAGAAATTATTCGACTGTAAAAATGTTTAATCGTGTATCTTCTTCGTGTACCCATTTTACTGCGGCGTGATTTTTCTTTTAATTTCAGGATTTGCAGGTTACGCCATGATGCAGGAGTTGCGGAATCCCCCGAGCATCAATTTCGTGGCAGATAAAGGGTGTTTCTTTAAGTCGGTTATATACGTCATTTATGCAATATCTTTGTGATATTCTAGTAATTTCTTTGATCGACGAATCACATTTCTGATTTTTTCATTTTTCCATTGAGTTTTTGTTTGATCAATAGACAGCTTAATGGAGAATACTTATTTTCAATTGAATACATTAATAGTTTTTATCACCAAAAATTCCAAACACCGATGGTATCACCAATTTCTCCAGTTTTTGAAGATATTTTTATGGATGACTTAGAAATAGAAGGTTTAAAACAATGATCTTTTACGCCCTTAATTTCTTATAGTTAAGTCCATAACAGCTTTACGTGCGTTCCTATTTAGATAATATTAATGAACTAATTAATGTATTTAATTCAGTGGATGCACTGGATATACTATTCGCTCCTTAATTACAATTTAACAATTGTATTAACTTTTTATATTTAACATTAGTTAACGATAGTAATGTATTAAAATTTGATTGGTATCAAAAGTAAACATAATCAGGACGTTTTTTAAACTCTCTTTCTGATCACCCAATATCGCGATGATTTATAATCCAGTGGATAGAGGCATAATTGTTACCGATAAAAATCGTAATATAGTAACAACACATTTAGTTGACAATAATTATGCCATTTTCTTCATTGAAAAGTATAAAAAATGTATTGCTATTATTTATTTAAAAAATATAATTGTCAAAATAATGATTAACTGAGCAATAATGATTTTTTACATAACAAAAAATGTTTTCTGCCATTGCTACATATTAGAGGCTTATTTGAGTTCCGATCATATAAACTAAATAAATTCAACATCATTCTCTTACCGAATATTCATTAAAAAAACACTAAATTGTTAAACTTGTTAAAATCGGAAAAGATTTAGTTAAAGAATTGTTTAAAAACAACGTTGTCCACAAAATAAATTGCGATGGTCTCATGTTATCAGTTATTTAATTCTTTTGATATATTTATGTTAAAAATTGTCAAAAATATTGTTATATAACAACTTTAACCTCTCTGCAATGTTAATGCAAGGTTCGGTACAGGATTCGATATCTGTACGTCAATAAGTAAATAAGTAAATAAGGAGCAACTTCCGATACATGAAATTGAAAGTTAACTTCGGTTATAATATGATAATAGGTCGGAATCCTATTTTTGTAGAGGTCTGCTAATACTACCAAAAAATATCAGGTTCGCTCCCACTACCGGTTCGCATATACGAGGCAATTCCCTTTTAAGTAGCGTAATTAGCGTGCAATTTTGATCGGTGACCTGTTGTAATGAAACAGCAGACAAACGAAATATGGAAGTTTCCTTTATTAAAAAAAACGAGGGTTGCCTCTATTCAGGCGTTAGGTTATGCAGGTTGCAGCGATTTAGGCGCACCTGAGAGAGGTATCTCGGAGTAGAGTCTGTTATTTGATAAATATCTCGCTTCAGATGAATTGTACGACAAATATACTTCAGATTAATTTTGCTTCACATTTTCCTAAAATTAAGATTTTTTTAATTTTATAAAATTAAGAAATTCTTAAAATCTCCTAAAATTAAGATTTCAAGTTATCCGTTAAAGAATTATAAAATGGTACTAATTCGGACATAGTTTTCGCCAAAATTAAAGATATTGAACCTGTAAGAAATAATATTTTTTACCTATTATAAGAATGTTCCTTAATAAATTTAGAACCTAATGCAGCTGTTATATATGATTAATTTAAACGATTTGTCGACAATTATAAGAAAATATGTTAATGGCCATGAAATTGGGACATTCAACTTAATTATTTTTCAAATATATTGCACGTAATTTCGAACATTCATCTTCATCCGTTTTGTCGCTTGTTACCATCATTTTATGATACAAAAAATTGTGTTATACTTACTTTATTTTTGTATAAAATCCGCACGATTGCAGTTCGCACTATCCCGGAAACTTCAATTTTCACTCAATTATTCACATTCCAGTCAGATATGAAAATGTGTAGTTGATTCCTTTCAGGGCTTTTTGTCTAATTCGTTTACTGGACTGTGCCATCGTTTAATTTCGCATTTGGTCGAAAACTATGTCAGAATCAGTACTCTTTTTAATAGTTTATCTAATTAACTTAAATTCCAATACATAACAGACTCGGCGCTACCTCTCCAGGCGCGCCTAAGACACAGGCAACCTGCATAACCGCACGCCTACGTAAAGGCAACCCTCGTATTTCCTGAAAAGGGAGTTTCTATCTTTCATTTAACTTCTGCTTCATTACAATAAGTCACCGACCAAAGTTGCATGCCAATTACGTCTCGTATACGCAACGAGCTGGGGGGAGGGAACCTGATATTTTTGGTAGTATTATCAGACCTCTTAAATATGGTACCATTGTTCAACACAATAGAATTCTGCTCAGTTAACCTCCAGTTTATTGGACCGGAAGTTGCTCTTTATTTGCTTTGTCGCACAGATATCGAATCAACATAGAAATGTTTCGCCCACAGTTTTTGGACGCCAACCATGGTCGGCAACCATGTTTTTTTGCAGTCTAGATCGTGGATATACAGTGGCCTATACGAAGATAACAATATAAATTTTATTTAAACCAATTCATTTTGGACAACTAAGACTTCAGTAATTGAAATAATTTGAAAATACTTTCAAGAATATAATTAATCCACTACAATGCTAAAGTAACGTTTGAAATTGAAGAGTGTCACTACATAAAAGATAATTTGAGAGTGCAAAGATGGTAAAATGGCGATAGACAGTGTTATAAATTATGCTAACATCTTATGCATATCTGTAATGCTTATTTAGTTTGTATACGTATATATATTATTTTATTTTTATTTGGATTTTTGTTATCACAACCATCCGAATAAGCCAGGAAACAAACTAAAGTTTAAGTGTTATTTACAATTCATTTAATATTCGTCCACGTTTTATATTTTTATTAAAATGTAGGGTTATGTTACACCCATTATTAAAAATATTCCCACTAAACAGATTTCTTAATTATTTAACGTTTAATTAAATTAATGCAAAAATGTTATAAATCATTGTACACGAAGAGCATCAGCTTTAAAGAAGATATTAATAGCACTTTTAAATTTTGTTTTTTTTTGCTCCTGAAGAATATGGGTTTTTTTATTGGAAAAGGAACTTAAAGACGAAATAAAATTCTTATATTTTCTTTGCAATCGTACCAGATGGTTTTCAACGGCTAGACAATTGTGCAGAATTGCCGAATGTGCAATCTGTCTAGAATACAATATGACTTACCGTTTCTCGTCGATGTATTTCTCTGAGAAAATGGATGTCATTCTCCTGTATTCTTGCTGTAGTTCAGAACCCTCATTTTACCGTCCACAGCTTTTCTCTCGTCGAGTATTCTTTAAGTTTTTCATGAAAGTCCATCAATGAAAGCAGCATTTTGAGTGCCCGTATTTAATTACATTTTGCGTTCTTACTCATCGGCACATCACCGTTCTTAAGTTGAATCTATAATATTGTTACCTTTTGTTCTTTTGACTGAGCACAAAAGCCGGACAACAATAGATACGATATAACCAAACTAAGTTGTTGAACAAATTTAAATAAAATGCAGATTGAAGGCGTTCTTTTACGACGTCGTCTATTTTCCGGTGATGTACACTATTGTATTCGCTACTTTACTTCTTAGAATTTCATCGTGTTTCCCCAATCTCTCGATACTTGAAAAAGATCTATAGGCATTCAGCTATGTTAGTCGGACAACCGCTTTGTCACCTCGTACTTCTTCCTTATTTTTTTTTTAAAGGAAATTTGCAAGTTTTCGCTTACAGAATAGAAAACTCGTAAAAACCAGTATAGTGTCCGAGATTTTCTCGGACTCCTTCACGTCTCGCCATCTGTGAATTTCATTTTACCTCCTCAGCTTTTCGTTTTTCTTTTAGCTTTTTCACTCCCGTCTTTTAACCGCGAATTCCTTCTTTGTACATTGCGGCTAGTTCCAACGGATCTGATCCAGTTCACCAGTCCCGAAAACGACCACTGCAGAAACTTTACTTTATGTGCAGATGTAGTTACCCGTCGGTTTAATGGTACCGGCTGCAACACTTTCTTTGTCTCTTGTAGTTTAATACTAACACGTTATCAATTACTTAATCGATGTTTTTCATTTTTTCACTTTTACCATATCTAAAGAAATTTTCAGCAGAACACAAGATATTTGGATTGTACTCAATCTCGTGTTCTACATTTCCACTATTTTCCATACCCATATTATTTAGCAGTTAATTATTTTTAAAATATGATTATTAGAGAAAAGTCACTCTCAATGAATTCCTACATTTCACTGCTTTACATTTTAATAATTCTTTCTTTATAAGCAAGATTCTTGTCGATTCTCTGACTGTCGTTTTTTCGATTGTCGTTGTTTGGACCCGCAGCCAACTTTTTGATTTTTGTTTGACTTTTCATATTTTGCAGAATCTTATTCATCCATCATTGCAATGATACATGTCTGCTACTAGTTTCATGATTTTAATTAATTGCAAGACTGATATGAGATCGGATGAAACGATAAACACAAATTAGGTTAGTGTTTTTTGAGTTCTTAAATCGTTCTTAAAAATTACAATGGATTTCAAATTAATCATTTGTACAAACATCAATACAAAGGAAGTTAAAGTAAGAAAATCGCTGAATCCGTTTATTCTTTCGTCCAAACATTTGAATTTTACCACAGAAATACACTTTGTGTAAGTGTCCGATACTGATGACTGATCTCATGAGTGATGTTACATTTTAAAAATAACTATTTTTTCGAAAAACTCTACATTTTATATGCGTGAACTTTTGTTATTTACTAATCTCAGGTTTAAAAAACTTCCTCACGAAGAATTTCAGATTTCTCAGGGCATATAAAAAATGAAATATTGACGTTTTCGAGATTTGAGAATGTCATGGGAATCATTTCAATACTCCGTAATTTACACAAGATATTGGTATGGCGTATGAAAAATGTAGATTGTCTTTGCAATATAATTCTTCACAGATAAAGAGAAGAAATCGTATAGATGAACATTTCTCAGTATATATTGAGGATGAAATAACAATGAACATTTTCGAAATAACGAAATGATTATTGGAGATATTATTATGCCTAAGAGACAGCTTAAAGATGTCAGATTGATGAAAGGGAGATTTCATAGTGCATATTAGAGTGACATGTTTCAAAGATGAACGATTATTATGAAGAAGAAGAATATATTTCTGAAAATTCATAATTAATTTTGTTGGTATATGATACGCATGTGGCCTTTACTATTACCTTCAATTCCTTAAATTTTCAAAATCTGGCATTGTTAATTGGTATTTTTTTATATTAAATACTTTAATGGCAAGCCAATTTAGAACCCCTTAAACTAAATATGCTTCCACATCCAGGTCGGTCAGAATCAGACAGAAATAAGTAAAAATATTTCACGATGAAAATAATAAAAGATTTATTGAAACGAAAGGATTAAAATAAAGTAGTTTTTAGATGAAAGTATTCGCAGAATTGTATTTTTACTTCAAGAATATAAAAATTTAGTTGAGAAGCTAGTAATCTGAGCGATTGGGATATTAAATTTTCCTGGTAAAATGTACTTCAGTGATCCAAATCGAAAAGGAAATAAGTTTCCTGAAGGCCTACATTAAACGTTATTACAAAGTTATATGCAAACTTCATTGAAATTCTATACATAAAGTTTTATGATGAACTTGCTAGGAGTTTACACCCAGCAGCAGACGGAATTCTGAAAACACGCATTTCCAAAACTTTTCTAATAAAAATGATGCTTTTTTCACATATAGGTATTTTTTTGAAGATGTCTAGTGATATTTAAATATTCTTATTTTTTGAATGCAATCATGAAATGCATATTTATTTCTTTTTCCTTCTCTGATACGAAGCAATAAATGAAAATATTTTCAGTTAAGTTAAATCATTATCTCTCGATTAGTTTGGAGTAGTAGAAAAAATCGCAGTTAGTCTCAGTTAACTGGGATAAATAACTATTAATCTTATAACAGTATTTTTCATAACTTTAAATAGATATGAAACATAATTAGATTTTACAAAAACGATGTCAGTTTTTACATCACTTCGAATTCGTCTCGTACTTGTTCCAAAAATCATGTGAAAATAGACCAGATGGCAGTTTATTATTAAATTTGATGATAAATGTTAAATCAGACTATGCTTGAATATTATCATGCCATTCCAAGATGTAAAGGAATTGTAAGAGAGTCGTTGTGATTATTTTAGAACCAGGTCAACACTTTTAATCAAGACATCAATTTTAATGAAGCATAGTCATCCACGAAATACTATAATAATTTCTCAGCTTTGGAGATAACAAGAAAAGCTCAGAATTGCAAAGCTATTAGTATAATGCAAAAAATTACCGAAACGCGATAGCTTCTGTTCATGGTTGGATGCACGTGCCGTTAGACCGTAATTAACTTCTGCGCAAGCAGTTTCTAGATTACTCTTCCGAACTGTAGGAAATTGCTGCATTTTTACTTCTTTTACTTTTTTCTCAGCTTAATTTGGCCAAAATCGGTTCGCTTACGCAAATGCTAATTAAATTTCCAGAAATTTAATTGTAATACTTGAAATTCCCCGCAATAACCTTTTCACGAATGCCATACGCGAATGTAATAATGAATGAATGCAGTAATCTCTTGTTGGAAAATGATTTTCTTCTGTATATAAATTATTTATAAAACGATCTCGTCTAATTTACAGTTCGCGTATACATCTTTTGGGGATATCATGTATCTTAACAGTGAAACCTGTAGTTACATATAACCTTCAGAATGAGTTGTGAAAGTTGCCAAACTTTCCTGAAAATTTTGATATCATGAGAAAATAGCGTGTTCAGGAAAATAGAGTTGTATATGAGCAAATGATAAATGATAGCTTTACGTGGAACTTACCATGATCATTCTTGTTTATATTGCTAAATCATTAACTAAGCTTCTATTATATTAGTTTAACAATGCAACTCAAAAGTTGTGCGAAATGTTTTTTCCAACAATCCTTCTAATTGTTCTTATAAATACAATTTTATAAATTTGTATAGTTTTTTAAATTAATATACTTGTTATTCTAGTCGTAATATTTACTAAGGCCTTTAGTTATCTCTTTTTTATTATATGATCTTTTTCAATATATGTAAAATATTTAAGATTTGCAAATAGTAATGTGAAAAGAAGCGGCTTCGTATATTTTTAAGTGGAAAATTGTCAATACTGAAAATAATCAATCATGTAATTTGGCAATATTGTATTGTATTATATTGCATTTCTTTATTTTGACAGGAGGCATATCAACCGTTTAAGTCAACCATACAAGGATAGTTACAAAGATAAGTTACAAATAAAACTTTTACGCTAGTGAAAGACAAAAGAAAAATGCGAAGACAGATGTATATGAAAAACTGAATAATATGTATAATTTAAACACTTTAGATTCTACTTACAATATAGTAACTCTTTCGGATTCTAAGAGAAAAATATATAGTTTATTTTTAAATGAAGCTAAGGTATTTTACTAGAAACTAAGGAAGCTACTTTAGAAAAGAAATTGTTTGACACCAGAAAGACGAATATTCCAAAATTCCATCTAAATATTTGTTTTAAAGTATATTTAATATCATATTAATACTTGTATAGTAAAAAGTGAAAAAGAAACTCATATGGAATTGAAGTCACATGGGATTCTAATTTCAATCATATTTTACTAAACTTAGTTAGTGTCATATTACATGGTGACTTTCACTAGAAACTATGGATAAAATTTTCATTTTTCATCTCTCGATGTGTACTCGAAAGTCATGTTTAGAAGCTACTGTCAAAGGCGCAAGATAGTCGGATGAAAATTGTAGGCGCTAGATGTTGACCCGTTTTAAAAGAAATGGTTGCTAGAAAAACGTGTTTAAAATTCCAAGTAATCGAATTTCAATGAAATTTGTGTTTTACCCCATTGCACAAATTTTTAAATTTCCACTTTATCAAATTTTTAGCAGTACCTATCATTTTCATAGGCAGAAAATATTCGATACAATTTTTATTTTTCATCTGCCGATGTGCACTAGAAAATTGTGTTTTGAAACTATTGTCAAAGGTGCAAGTCAGTCGGATAAAAATTGTAGGCGCCAGAAATTCACCGGTCTTGAAAGAAATGGTTGCGAGACAAACGTGTTTAAAATTTCAAGTAGTCGAATTTCAATGAAATTTTTATTTTACCTCGATCTACATATGGAGAAGTGTAAATGAGTGTTTACATCTTAAATCAGATTTGTAATAAAAATCTCTGAAATATTAGAGCATCAGGTTTCATCACCATAAAATAACATTGTTAATTTTTACAGTCATTTTGCATCCACCATTTTTAATTTTGGAATTTTTAATGGATTTTATAAGTAGCGGCCTTGAAATTGTCGGGTAATTGATTATATCTAATTTCAATTTAAAGAATGTCTCCGTTAAAGACTTTGATCTCTAAAAATAAAAAAACATTTGGTTCCCTTTCAAAAAAGTACACCGCTGCGAATGGATCAGTCGCTATTAAATTTCAATTCTGATGTCCGAATTTACCATATACGACAATAATATCATACAGCTTGCTAAGTAAATGATATATTTTTTATTCCATCGAACCAATTACATTAAGAAAAAAGATTTTTCACTTTTCTTTGAGAATTCTACCCTGATTTCTGATTTTCTTTTAATTTAATGCTATATTCTTTATTGAATGTTATATATTTTTATATTATTAGCAGCAGTTATTTTAATACTAGTTCTTAGTTAATAACACTTGTGATTATGATATTAGTGCAGAAGAAATAAAAATTAAATTCAAGTATTCCAGGACTCAAGTGTGAAACACGCCATAAAATGAAGAATTAATTATTTTTAAGAGCACTGCGATCGAAATACGGGTCAATAGTCTATAACATTGAAATCTTTAATTGACGAACCTCTGCAAGTGACCAATTAAGAAGCCAAGCTCAATACTTTTGAAAATTCCGAGAAGTAAACTGCTTGTTTTTTAAGTCTTTTTGTGATCGACGTTGCTTTACGTAAAGGTCTTATGCGAGGGATTCTGCTACCTACTTCTACTGTAAGTGGAAGACAACAGCGATAGTTACTTTTAATTGACGTTTTTACTTACTTGTGCAATTTGAAGCGACTGAGAATGATATAGCAGCTTCAAGAAAATAAAACGAATGCTTTTGATAATTGAAAGCAGTAAGTGAATTTGAAATTATCAGTGAACAATATTAGACATTTTAATCAATTTTCTAACATTATAAAGATTTGCATTCTATTGAAATAATTCTTTGAAAATATAGAATTATAATTATCGGTCTTATAGTTGTTCTAGAACCAAGATTTTTCTTAAAATTTCTGTTTTAAATGAAGAAGCTAAAATACTGACTATTCAAGAATGAGCTTTCAATCCAAGAGTGAACATTCAACTTTATGTGGATTAAAAGATAAAATCGTGAAAATTATCATGTAGGTAGGTAGGTAAGGTAAGGTATATATCCAATATAGTTTCTAGTGAAAGACATAAAAATCGAAATAATAAAAAATAACAAATCTGTATGATGGAAACAATACTAATTTTTAAATATATTCGCTACACTGCTGAGTTATGCAGACGAGATACTAACTCCAGAAACGAAATTGTTAGGAAACAAATGAAAATATTTCAAAATTGGATCTAATTGCTTGGGATTTATAATGTAAATGTAGTAAACAAACAATCCTGAATATAGTCGATAGACCATAAAATGTTTGTCATTTAAAGACATGATAATAATCAGGTTTTAATTGCTTCTGTTTTTATTTTAAACCAGTGCAGAAAATTCAGTATTCAAAGAGCTGATTATCCAGAAGGAAATTAAGGTCGGTTCAAAATATATCTATACAATCTGGTCGTGCTCATCAAAATATGAAACATTTGACAGTGGGTTGAATCTAAAATTATGTAATAAAACTGAATACGTTCCTTATATATTATTATTTAGCCGATAATAAATTAAGTACCACACCTGTTAAATAATGTGAATGGAATAATTTAGATGCGAGCAATTCTAGCGGCAGACGATTTGTAATTTTCAAAAGCACACATTGACCTAGTTTCTCATTCTGCCTCCGATGGACCATAAACGAGCACCAGAGATAAGAAGCAAGAAATAGTCAAACGCTACTAACGATATATATTCCATATATTATATATAAGAGGGTAATATTCCTACAACAAGTTTTAGAATAATTACAGTTCAGTTTCTGACAGTCCGATTACTTTAACTGGTCCATACTCAAAAGTTTTTACATAATTAATTTGTTGCAGCTTTTATAATATGAAAATAACAATATATTATATGATTTATATGGTTCATAATTGTGAGATATAATTAAATCTAGTTAATAAATTTTGAAGAATAAAAAAATATTTTTTTTTATTTAACCCTGACGTTTTTTAAAACAATATTTCCTTAATTCAATTGACTATTTCTAAGTAATTATACAGGTAGATTATTACTTGGATTTGGAAATAAATAGCTGAAGGTGAGAATGTAAAGTATCTTAAAAATTTATGTTTATATTACCTCACAAACGATTTTTTTGATATGGCATTTTTTAAATTTATTTTTCTGAGACATTCTAAAGTAAGCAATAATGTTTTTGTATAAGATAAATGAAATCGAATGTAATTCGACGAAATTCTTGTCTTTATTTATCTAAAATAAAGGTAAATGTGCAGTGATAATCAGTTTAAGCAAAGATGTAACATTTTTTATGTAAATTCTAAATCTTTCATTATGCAAGGAAGAAATAAAACTAGGCGATAAAAATGATATGTATAATTTTTCGTAATAAAATCTAATAAATCATAACTACATACCTTTGCATGTTCAAGACAAACCGCCAGAATGTCAAACAGCTATGGCGGTTTTTTTAGAAACACTATTACCTTGTTAACGAGTCTAATAATGAATTTTCTGTATATTGTTATTTGGAGGCTACGTAGAAATAAAATTCCCAAAAATAGAATTTTCAGTTGTAATTAATGGAGGTGGACATTCACTGTCAGGGTGGCAACAACTGGACCCCTTACCCTGGCAAGTTTCGACTATACCCAATTACATTAACTTACAACTAAATAGTTACGAAATCTCTGTTTTGTTGTCTTATAAATTAATTAGAATTTCTCCAAGATTTTCATAACGATCCCGCACAATATATGTTTACTTTATATCCAACTAAAATTCAAGTTTACCGCATCGTATTTATCATACCGACACGAAACTGGAGCAATTTATGGTTCAATTGCTGCTCATCAGCATCTGGGCTTCTCAGAACTTCCTAGCCTTATATCACTTACCGCAATGTTAGGATACCTATTTCAGCTTGGCTTCATGACCACTTATTTTAACTCTAAAATAAGCTTGGTAACGTTCGATTCAAGTGCACCTTAAATTAAATGTTTAAGTATCCCCTGAAAATTGCTTCCTTTATTGGGATATGAAAATCTCGTTTCATTCTCATTTGAAGTTTATAGTAAATGTTAGCGATCGGTCAATTTTGCCAAATTATTTAAAATACTTGGAAAAGTCTTCAAAATTCGTTATTTCCCTAATTAACTTTCATTTGTCTTAATGGACGGATTTTTTTTCTTTATTAAAAGCTTTTGATGTTTGCAACTAAAATGATTGAATTAGCTGTCAAAACAATTGATTACATTGTCTTTTAATCCTGTTTGGGGAATTTTTGATAACGTATTACTATAACGAATTTTCGTTAGAAACAAGAAATTTTAAATATTTTTGTTATTTAGAATCAATGTGTTAACGTCACTATATCTTAAGTTTGTGTTTCTTTTTGACTTACCATCATTTTGGTTAACACGAGATTACTTCATCATATTATTTGGAAAAGATTTAATATCGCCTTTTACTTTCTTGGGTTTTTGTTCACGGAGAAAAGAGAAATCGATATTGTACAAAATAAAAACGAAAATTTACTAAACGTTTGGTAATTATCGGAACTTGCTGATTTTTAAAGACATATTGCAGTAAAGTCAGCATAACGTATATTTCTGCATGGTAATATTTACTTTACATCAGAAAGTGAAGTGGGTGAAATTTTATCTAGCCGGAAAAGTAAATAAATCCTAATAAATTGGAAACAATGTATAAAATTACTGTATAATGTAATCTTTATAGGAAGCAACTTTTACATTCGGAGAAATGTAGAAGTTACCTCATTTTCGTGAATTAGTATAATAAACTAAGCAAAATGTATACAACAAGAAGGAAAGCTTCTTTTTTCTTAAGGATATTTTTCTCAACCGTTTCGTAATATTTGCCGATTCACATGAGAAACGAGCCGAGCGTCAAGAAACTAAGAAAACAACAATATTTTTCTTTTTTCGACTGCACTCCACAGCATCCGAAAGAATAAAAAAGATCTTGGTTGGAAATTTATTTCAAATTTTCACGGGGATTGAATCACAGGGACGATAATAGATGGCGGGTTTCGCGCAAGCGACAGAAAGTGGCCGCACGTTGTATAAACACAAGTTCCAATTTTTTTAATCCTATGTATGTTACTTCGTTCCATGAATATTCGTGCGTGGCGTTTGTTTCCTAGTTTTAAGATAAGTTAGCGTTCCACTATTTTCTAGATACATGTTATATATGTATGTATGCCTGCGCGTGTGTATCATGCTGTTCCATTTTGTACAATGAATGTGTTCACTATATCTTCTAAGAAATCCCTTGGGTGTGAAGGATTCATTTATATTTTTGTATTAATATTATCTTTGAATTTAGGTTTAAAATTACCAAACGTTCGAGTAAATTATACAGTTATGAAAAGTCTTATTTGCTGAATATCTGGCAAAAATGACCAAAAGTCCGAGTAAATCTTACAATTATGAAGGTATCATTTATTATGCTTTTGGAGAAAATTCCCTAATAGGGAGAGTAATAATATATACTTATCATTCGACAAATAATCTACATTTGCATTGGCAAAAAGTGTCAAATACACTTATGTGTCCTATTTTTAGTAAAATTTAGTAAAAAGTCCCATATTATAAGTAAGTATTCCATTTTTCTTCTCTCCCAGTTGGGTACAGTTAATAATGCGAATTATGTACGAATTGACTTAATAGAGAGAATATGATTAATTCTCCATTCATTCCTTTTCAGAATCAGAAGGAAGATAATAAACTTCTTAAATACAAGAACAAGCTTTGCTAATTGTGTACATAGCTGTTTTAGTCACCTTTACAACAAATTTAACAATAAAATAATTGTTGTATTTTATTAACTTAATTTGTTATACTAATTTAACAATAAATTTTTTTTTTCAAAATATGCCGAATCGAATTTTTAATATTGAAACAATGTACTGATTTGTTTTCTATTTCAAAATAATAACATGTATATATTCGCCTCAGAGTTCAGTAGCGAAACCATTATTCAATTTACACAGATCAATTAAAAAGTTATTAAATAAAGTTCTATGGAGTTGGAACTCTACGAATTAAAATATAAATTACAAACAGAACGTGCTATTTGCAGACTGTAATAAAGGCGCTGATCACCTTTTAAACTTTTTTTCCGAAATCCGTTCGGGATTCAATATACGAATGTTTCAAACAGTGCAAAAAAATACAAAATATTCTGAATTCTTCATCGATACATAGCTACTGCACGCACGCAGCATCCCAATCAACTACATTTTCCATAAATTTACGCTATATTCACAAGAAATGCACGAAATCCAGCATACCGTTCGATTTATGTAAAATCACTCATAGCTAGGGAATATTGACAAATATTTTTAAAATGGTATGTAATAATAAAATATTAAAAAACACTTGCCGAGTGTTCAACATATTTTAATGTATTTTAGTAATTTAGTGAAATGATGGAAAAAATCATCACAAACTCATAAAATTTGTAAAAATTCGGCTGAGGATGTACTATCCAGAATTTCCATTAATATTTATTGTATTTTTTAAACGAATAAGAATACGAATAATTTCAAGGTTGATTGCAATTCCGATTTGTTTCAACAAATTTCATGTATTTTTTCGAAAACAATTAAAAATTGCCAATTATACTCCTGTAAACTTTTTTTATCATATTAGAGTCAAATCACGCCAAGTGAGCACACCTCCGCACCATTTGTCTCCGATCAAGCTGCAACTTGGTAGAATTGTTGTACCAATAGAGTACATGAAATCTACCAAATATGGTTAAGTTATAATAGCGGGTTGCCTAGATGCCGGGTGTCAAAGTTCAAGTTATTTTTTGAAACGTCATTTTTCAAAAATTTCTAGCTCCTACAATATTGCTCATAGGCCAAAAAAGTATAAAATGGTTTTTTTCTCCATTTTAGGTGTATTTTTCGAACAAAATATTTTCGGTTGAAAAAAAAAATTTTTTCCCGAAAAATTAATCATTTTTTTAAAACAATTATCAATTTTTTTACTTTCTCCATGCCGAAATTTACTTTTTTTTGCATAAATAAATACCTTAGATACTTAAGATTATGAATAAAAAAAAAAATTTCACTGCCCGTCATTGCACATAAGCACAAGAATAATTTTTTTACTGCGCGGCACGCTGTTCTGACGATTTTCACGGGTTAGCATGCGAGTTTGTCATGTCGCTGTTCGAAACATATTCACTTAATATCAGTTTTTGTTTAATCTTACCCAGGAAACAAGAAAAGGTTGTAATTAAAAATAATAAGATTGTAAAACATTGTAATATTTATTAAATATTGAAAACAACTACACAATCAAAAAATTGTGCACAAATATAATATGTATATATATTATACCATTAAAACCGAATATTGTATATATTTATGTATATGTTACAAGTCTCTGCACGCAAAGAGAAACCAAGCCCTTTAAATTTCGGAATCGTTAAAAAGAAAAATTCGTATGAACGGGTGTACTCATGTTATACATATATTAAAAAAAGAACAACTTTTTTTTAAACTTTTTCTTTTAATTTAAAGGGATTGGTTTCTCTTTGTGCGCAGTGACTTGTTTAAACTTGAATATCTGCACTGCGTGTCGTGCAATTTAGTGATTAAAATGGTTAGTGCTAATAAGTGTTGCAATCTTCTGAATAAAAAAAATCATAGGTGTATCAAACAAAATTTGGTAATGCAGTAACCATAAAAAACACACGTCAGTTTCACCAGTTTAAAGCGATAAACAAAAAATTGAGTGCAAAATTTTTTATGAAAACCAGAGAATTTTTATAAATAACATAGTTAAGAAAAACAAAGCAAAGTAGTCCCATCACACGATAAAATCATCAAAAGATAAAACATATTTCTACAGTTTCTTAATTATTTAAATGTCATTAATTATGTTAAAGTTTTAAATTATGTTAATGTAATTATTAGTATACATAAATATTGCAATATTTTACAATCTTATTATTTTTAATTATAGCCTTTTCTTCCTTCCTGAGTAAGATTAAACAAAAACTGATATTAAGTGAATATGTTTCGAACAGCGACATGACAAACTCGCATGCTAACCCGTGAAAATCGTCAGAACAGCGTGCCGCGCAGTAAAAAAATTATTCTTGTGCTTATGTGCAATGTCGGGCAGTGAAATTTTTTTTTTGATTCATAATCTTTAGTATCTAAGGTATTTATTTATGCAAAAAAAGTTAATTTCGGCATGGAGAATGTAAAAAAATTGATAATTGTTTTAAAAAATGATTAATTTTTCGGGAAAAACTTTTTTTTGTCAACCGAAAATATTTTGTTCGAAAAATACACCTAAAATGGAGAAAAAACATTTTATACATTTTTGGCCTATGAGCAATATTGTAGGAGCTAGAAATTTTTGAAAAATGACGTTTCAAAAAATAACTTGAACTTTGACATCCTGCATCTAGGCAACCCGTTATTATAACTTAACCATATTTGGTAGATTTCATGTACTCTATTGGTACAACAATTCTACCAAGTTGCAGCTTAATCGGAGACAAATGGTGCGGAGGTGTGCTCACTTGGCGTGATTTGACTATTATAAAGATATCTACAAGTTTACGTCTAGTATAAAAGAGTTATTTACTTACCTGTAAATCTCGTTGTTTCCTGGAAGTTACTAATGGTTTGAACAATAGCGAAATTCAATGCTAACGTTTTGACTACGCTTTTATTTGGAAAGATTTTCAGTCATTCAAAATTTGAAACAATATTCTTGAATGCAACGCGTTCTATACATTTTAATATAATAATCCGAATACTCTCAATATCTGAAATCCAGTCGCTGTAAAGCGATAGCATAACGCGATACAACTTCAGAAATGATCAGACATTAATCAGAATCAAAATAAGTCAATTGTTCGACAACATGAATACAGTAAAAAATATGAGAAATCTGAAATTCTGACATTGAAATGAAATGATAAAGTTATTATTTGTACCTTTTTCAATAAACCCACATAACACATTTTTATTTTCAATAAAGTCATCTGTAAGGATCGTTACGAGATTAAAAATGTTGAAACTATTTGTTTTACACTTTACGAGCCCTGTATTAATTTTTCTCCATGTGCCATTTTCACTGGTGGAAGACGTCGGATTTTCACCTATGTAATATTTCATTTTTGAACAATGCTTATATCAAATTTTCGTATACGCAATCATTTTTATTGTTAAAAATGAAAACAGATCTTGTTTCTGATTAATATCTGATCACGCTTACGAGATTACCTTTCATACACGTTTGGAAACAAGGCAAGCATTCGTTTGTCGCATCGCCGACATTTCTCGTTTCATACTTTTTTACATTTTTTTTCTTGTACGTTTTTCATAAGTGAAATATGCAATTCGCTCGAAACTTGCGAATGTCAGTGTGTGAGAACGCCAAAGTTATTGTGTAACATTTATCCTTAATGCTTAATCGTACATTCTTATATACATTGAAACGATTTATCTGGTAGGATAACACCTAGATTAAAAGTCTCATTTCACCTTAGCCACATTTCGTCACTTTTTCCTTCGTTAATGAATTCGTTATACACAACTTTTTTTCATGTGAAATTGTTCCTTTACTAATAACATTGCTAACTGCAGAAAATACACATTGCATAACAGAAAACGTAGATTCATGCTGCTAACATTCCTTTAAAATAGAGATGAACGTGTTTTGTGTGGAATGGAAGAGTAATTAAGATTTTACTGATTATATGCGACAGATTTACATTTATTATAAAAATATAAGTGTCTTATGCGTACGAGTATTATCTCAACCACTTCAAACTGTAGTGATCACGATTAGCAAAATTAGAACATGATGAGGTATTCAATTAACGAAGCAGTGACTCTTATATATGTAACCAATAAAATATATTACATGAAGAATGAAATTTCAGGGTACGATCATGGATTTCGTAAGACGTCCCTGCAACAATCTAATTTGGCATATTTTACACTTATGATGGTATATTTTCGAATGGGCTGTATCGAACGTTGGATTATGTACACGTAAGTAATTAGTTGCAGTTCTTATAGGTATAACTGAAATCTGGATTATGGAAGTCTCACCCACGATTATAACTTCACAATGACGAACTTCTTTCATCAAAGATTCTTTCTCTCGGCCGGTGAATTTGTAGCGAATTAGACCCCAGACATGGTATCCATGATTTCCCCGCGGACTTGCGCAGAACTTCTTTTAATGGCTTCCCTGATGAGATTAAACGACGTCCCAACAGCACAAGCGATAATAAAATAATATCCCGCAAACTCTCGACCCTGGGGCAACATTTGTGCAAAACATTAGGGCAGTTACATTGAAAATACTTTCAAGATGAACCAACATTACATACGAACAAAAATCGATCTTTCAAAAACGCTTCACGTGTCTTACTAGAAATCAAGGACCGTAACGTCTATATTCCCGACTAGTTCAAACTACGATCAATTCCAAGTAGAAGATTCCATTTTGGTCTTACATACGAGTAAAGTCTTATTTAATTCGTCCGCACGAATGGACCACTCAATCCTTATCAGGAAAGCTGCAATCGATACGAAGAAATCGACATGTTCGCACGTCACAAAGCATCGCCGATCTTCGATACGAGATGACTACGTGGCCAATCCAGAGAAGTAGCTGCCAAGTGCCAAGTCGTAGGTCTAAGACGGCGAGCCTCCTAACTTGTTCAAGTTGGCTTTCGCTCACGTAGGATAGAGACTAGCGTAACTCGGTATCCTCCAGCTGACGGCAGCCAGGACGGACACGAGGAAGTTACTCGCCAAAATTGCTGGACTCAAGTTCCGACGATCGCCACCGTGCATCGCCGCTGGCTTCTCCTCCTCTGGAAAATGAAATTACAAACTTGGTTGGGAATACAGAATAGTGAACATGTAAGATACTATAATTAATCAGTTCAAGTTTTGTTTAAATTAGCACATCTCATGAACCATAATTCAATGTACGCTAGGGCTAACCATATTTAACATGTTTTGAAAATTCATAATATTTGAATACAGTGTACTATCGGAATCAATAGTATAGAGGTGTAGAATGAAGTTTTTTAATCCATTCTTTTCGGCAAACAAAATATATTTTAGTGATAATGATTTAATGTCACTTGATAATAGGCTGTTAAGTATGACTGCTTCAAGTTGACTAGAGAAAAGGCAAAAAGTATTCAGTCACTATTAAAAGTAAAAGTAAACTAAACGTTGGATGAACATCTTATAACGAGTGAATTCCGACGTTATTGTTGTAACATTGAATTAATTTTTCTGACTTTACTTTACCGTAATGATAGAAATTTGTCTTCCCGTTCAGATGAACTTAGTTATATTGAATAAAATAACCCGTTGCGAATAACCATATGAAAAGCTACACGATTTTGTGGTTGTCATCTTTAAGAACATTATTATAACCCTTTTATTCTGATAGCAAGTACATTCCAACCGTTAGGTAATAACCGGAGTAGAACTTTTTTCCGGCCCTGATCAGGGTGTAACGATTTGAATCAGGCCCTGAGTAGGGCCCTAATAAATTTCTATTCGGAAAATGTTTTAGGCCCACCTGATTTTGAAGACCAACAATCCAGGCACACTGTATGTAGATTTATATGCCCAAGTAAACAAATTATGAATAAATTATACATATTCATACATAATCATTATATGTAATTTACACAAAATGTATATTAAAAATAATAATTATAAAATTTTAATGTACTAATAATAATAAGTTTTATTTAACCGAAATTTCTATGTATAGGAAATATATTTGATCTAATGATTTTGCGACCTGGGTTGAAATGTCTAGTGATGGAACGAAGACATCGAAAAATAAAGGAACACAAAAAATGGAACATTTCACTAAAAATAAAACTGTCGCCGACATCCGACTTCAAAACTGATGTCCCCTGATTACTGGCCACAGTTTCATGGATTATTAGAAACTGTCAAATATCGTCAAGAAAATCGTCAACAGTTTCAAATCTGAAAATCTAATCCAAAGAAAATCCAAGTCCGAAGGAAACCACTAAAACAAGGAAAGAAATCCCATTTTACTATTATTTATTTCATTAATTTATTTGATAATGTAGTTTTCTTTTTAATATACCTGCTTTAGTAGAGGTTCGAAATTCAAAAATAAATCACGTTCTACTTTTGATTGGATCGTTATTAGCGCGGTTGCTAAGGTATGTTGATTTTTAAAATGCGCAAATTTCTCTGACACTATCGGTCGAACCTCCATAAAAGTATGTCGTACTGAAACGGCTAACTAAATTATTACGTAAAATCATTAAATAATAGTAAAATGTAGTTTTCCATTTTTTATCCAATTTTACAAGTTATTTTGACAGTTATACCTGCCGATGATTTTCTTAGTTTCACGTGAAAATTCATGATGATCCAGGAGTTGTGGCCAGTGATTAAATGGCATCAGTGATGAAGTCAAATTTCGATGGTTTCGTTTCCTGTTTAATAAAATATACCTCAATTCTGTCGCTGATTCGTTGTGACGCTTCGCAAAATCGTTTCGTGGACTTTTGTACCCATTTTTGGACTCTTTTCTTTCATTTGCATATTTTATGCATAACTTACATATAGATCGTGTATGTTCAATTCTATACATACTTTATACATTTATGATTATATGTATATAAATTATGAATAATTTATTCATAATTTGTTTACTTCGGCGAGTAGAGCATTAAAGGTCATAAGATATAAAAATATATTAATGTACATCATTCACTCTATTTTGCAAGAACTTCTATTATTAAAAATTATCAACTAGATGGTAGAAAATAGTTTACTGGCATTTATTGTAAAACTTTAGCTGTTAAAGTTTCAATGCAATTCTATAATTGCGGATAAGAGAGTCAATAATTTTAAAATTACTAAAGTGCCGGAAGATAATCTGAAACACAAACACTATTGAAGATGTCGATCAGGATTGACATTTTAGTATTGAATTTCAAGCATTTGACATAAATTCGTGCCCTAAAAAGTAGATGGCCATTATGTATTATTCATTCGTTGTGATATATTTAATACGATTTTTACGTCTTGTACTGTAATAATAGAATCTGCAGAAGAAAATGTTGTGTATTTTAAGAGTTTAATTGGGAAATCAACAATGAGTCTTTAAATACTCCTATTAATAATAGAAATGAAGAAATTTCTAAGCGGATGGAGCATACCTTTAAAAGTTACGAATTCCCAGAATACTTTCTTGCTACTAGTCAATCAAATTCAGACACTTTATTGAACAATTATCATATTGCATAATGAATTACACCATTATTAACAATCTCAATAATTTGTTATATTTCAAACATTAAATTTAATTTGTGCATATATGGAACTTTTCTAGCAATACATACTATCTGTTATGATTCGAATTTTAATCTCAGTTTCATTCTGTAGGATTTCTCAACTGAACGACTTTTTAATAATTACTTATTCTTTTTTACTTAAAGTAATTATTTATTCGAGCATTTGCTATATACCATTTTAAATAATGGATTTGTTTCTTTTAGATACGTAGTTCATTTATTGGGTATAGCATATAATCTTTGATTTGTCATTTCATGATTAAGCATTGCATATTGCCAACTGATGTATTAATAAAATCATCGAGAACATATTGTATACTATTTCTGTACGTATATTCAAAATTAACTCGGACTTTGTGTTACTTTTTTTAGAACATAGAATGTAACTTGGTAGACTACATATTATTCTGTCAGATTGAATTTCATGTGAATCAGTGAAATAGAAGAGATATCGGTCATCCGGAACTGTGGTTACATTCTCAAAAATAAAAGATAAGAATTTTACAGTGTAGTAATTCTGCCATTGTTTTATTTTTCCAGCAAAAGGTTTTGACATATTGAATCTTATTTTTACGTTTCTTTTCATCCTCACCAATACACAGGTAGAAGAAAGACATTTTGTCTTACAAAGGAAACAAGCATTGACGTCCACTTGTAATTTAATTCTAATGCAGTTCTTCCAGATAAAAGCAGAATACGCAATGCCAAAAATACATTTAAAAGTGTTAACATAAACGTTAACCCTTATAACATGGATTAAATAAAAGAGCGCAGAATTCTTAAGATATTAAGAAAATTGATATCCCTTCAGTTCAAAATAGTTTGAAAAAGGTGTATGTATAAGAAATATTGGGAATAAATGCACTGCATTACTCCCTCCCGATGTTACTCTAGTTCAGCTTGTGTATCCTTTTATACCGCGCCATCTCCTCCCAATATTAACAAAATGAGGGGACTTTTACTGAGTGTAATTTTTGCTTCCTTTTGCACCTTCACTGAGAGAAATATGTATTCGTCCACTGGATTCGCAATACAAAAGCTATCTGTTGAAGTCCAAGTAAAACATTGCGCATTAGAGATATCAACAGCGGAGTGGAGAATCTGCCGAGAGGAAATGCTAATATAGAGGTGGACCGAACGGCTAATATTTGGAGGGGCACCTATAGTAAGTGAAAGGTGGCAAAACTGATCATACCATGCACATTTAGGGGGCAATTTTTTTTAATTTCCCTTGTTCAGAGCCACCTAATTATTTTTTGGAATCTTCCCCCTTCTGTCTTTTTACAAAGTTTACACCGCTACGAATTTTGAGTTCTGTATGTAGAGGGCATTCTCCTTTTCTACGACCCAGAACATAAAACAATTACTTAAAATGAGTACATCTTAATGTCATCCAATAGCGCATAAGTCTACCCTCATCTAAGTGATCTTCTTTATATTACATCTTGCTTATAGTCAATTTTCTTACTTAATTCCAGATTGCATTTTTAATTCTTGTTTGAACGTAATTGTTTTTTACAGTGTGTGAACTATATGGCATTAGACGATATGACCAGCACGAAACGTGTAACTGATAAAAACTGTATTTGATAAAACAATTAGCAAAAAGTAACGGATGATGGGAAAAAAACGAATACGACAAAAAACATATAGTATAGATACATTTTCAAACACCTCCTTTTCCACGCGAAAATGATTGATACTATTCCAATCGCAACTTTGTATTGAAAAATTCTTAGACTTTCTTGTTTATATCCTATTTTTTATTTTAATGATATCGATTGTAATCTTGAATCCAATGGTAGGTTTAAACATTATCCCATGCTGTAATTAATTTATTTTATGCAAAATTCTAAATTCATAACATATTACATCTGCAAACAATAAAGTACACATAATTAGTACAATAATACGCCGTATTGTATATTTCTTTAATATTATGCACTTTAATGATAGGCATGATGACCTAAATTATCAATTAAATATAAAAATTTGAAGTTGTTTCTTACAAGAAAATTATAATGCTTACTACTTTAATCAGAAAAGTTAAAATAATTACTTTTGTTTTACGCAATGAAAAGTTTTAACAAGGTTCCGATAACTCACGTTACATTTTAATTATAATTTGGAACGAATGTCGAAAAGTGTAGAGTGACGTTAATTTAGTGCTTATTATAATCTGTGCTATCATCAGCACCCAATTACTTTTGCTGCCACGGAATACGTGATTTGCTGCGTTATTAGTCGCTTATTCAATAGTTTAATCGATAACAGTGTTGAAAATAAAACCTGCTTTACAACAAATTCTGGAATAACGTAAATGAATTGAGGATTACTGTAATCACTGTAGTATAAAATTTAATGATAGATAAGTTTATCCTATGATATGTTTGCCTAATCATATGTTTGTGGAAATATTCTTGATAAAAAGCATCCTATACAGATCAATGTTTAAACTAAAACGGGGTAAAAATTATGCAACTTTTCCGTACTCCTCAAAAGATTTAGCAGCTTATATACCAAGATTTTTCAACAATTTAAGAACAAATACCCAGGTATCATATTTTCTGCTTTACATGTCAGAAATATTAGCTATATACTACAGACTTTAGTGTCATTAAAAAACATATTTATGAAACTTAAAACCATAGGTTACTATGTCCTTGTTCTACTACTTGGTCAAGAGTAAAATTGATATTGTGGTAAGTCTACCTAGTACAGAATTCAAGGGGTTAAAAGATGCTGGAGCATACATGTGAGAAACAGATACAGTACGAGGTATCCTATATGTTATGTGTACCTTGCACATTTTGTTGTTCCAAATTATTCAGATTTACAGAAGTTACACTGACCCGTATTTTTAAATAATTGTTATATATTTTAAGAGTTGTTTTATGCATATTTTCATGAAATGTCGACGTTTCAGAACCTATAGAACAAAAAAAATGAAAAAATCACACTTTTTCGTAGTTTTTTGCATTCATTTTGTAAAAATACAAGTCGCAATCAAAAATGTCTCAAACAAAAAAAATACAGCATTCAATTCTCTACAAAAAAGGTTTTATGCATTTTCTTCCTAAAGTCAGCGATAATGCCGTAAAAACTGTTTTAAAATGCGTATATGACTGTTGTCTGATGAAGTATTGAATTTGGTCACCTCGACAAAAAAAAATTATTTTTTTACCAATAGTTTTTAATCAAATATCGACATTTGGACCCCCCCCCCCTCCCCCCCGTTAACTACGTAAACACTGAAACAACTAAATCTTCGCCAGCCCCTCGGCCGCGGTGATCACCTACAGGCGCAAAATTTATTTTTGTTATGAATTAAATTTATAATTGGCTTTTATTTATTATACCAATTTATGCCAAATCTGACATTTGTGAAACCCGACAAATGACTTGCCAGCGTATACAAAGGAATGAAGGAACTTGAAATGATATATAAATATTAAGATGCAATATAATATAAAAATACAAATTCCTTACGTTACCCCCGTCAAAAAAAAAACGAATTGATGTCTTGGCATTTTATTTTGGGTGAAATGAATATATAAGACATTCCGCGATACTTTTACTATTTAGGAAACTGTACAGTTGGGATTGCCCTACTTCTAATTTGATCTGGAATTTCGCGTTCTGTCACCCTTTTGACGTCCGAAGTAGAATTTCGTACATAAAAAATCCCTTACAGAAGAGTCTCAGCATCTGATTCTGGACGAAACATTTAGGACAGAGAAAACCTGCCTGGTAGAAAATGTAAGTATTTTCTGGCAAGTTAACAGACATTTATTTCTAGCGGCTTGGCATATATTGGCCATCTTTCCGGGACAGTTTTCCTATGAATATGCAACGGTTAACTGGTTATAATCTGGCCATAAAAGATTAGTCGAAATAATTTAACTTTTCTGCCCTATTACCTGTAATTTTTTCTGGCGTCTGGGAATATCTACATTGCCGTAGAGTTCCTACTAGTGGAATTTTTTAATTGTACTGTTATATTACTACGTTGCCGTACTTTTTCGAGCTGAATCAATTTATTAGCCCATTTTAAGTCGATTGAATGACAGAAAACATGTAGCAAGTTTGTCTGCGTCAAGAAGGCGAGAAAAACATTTACCATCGCTAAATCTTATCTAATTTTGCATGAAACTGTTCTTATAACTAGGTCGCGAGTTAAGCCAGACTCTAAAAATAAAAAAAAAATACTGAATATATTATCTTTTTAAACTTTTAACTCCAGATAAAGTCGTATAAAGAATGTTCCCAAATTGAGCAGCGACTACGATTTTCTAGTATAAAATATCAATTATGTCCTGAAATTTTCTGTCACACTTAGAACAGGTTTCTAGTAACAGATTATGAACCTCAAATATGGCCATACTAGCCAATTTCAATCTGTTTTCTAGCAACGGAATATGGCCAGTAAATATGGACATAAACTGTCCACTTTCTGCACACTTTCAGGATGGTTTATAGTAACAGAATATGGGTATCAATTATATCCAATTCTTGACCAGCGAACATCTCACATAGTCACCATTTCTACCAGGGTTATAAATTCTCTTAAAAGATTGTTTCAATGCGCTACTAAAAAAAGGCATTTTTATTAGTTTCAATTGTTAGCCGATTGTCAGTATAGAACTTTGCTTTTAGTTAAAAGCGAAATCTCTAAAAGAATCTGACCTATTAGTTTGAATAAACAAAAATCTTCGTCTCTTAACCGGCAAAAGAAATATGGTTCTGCCTATTCTTAAAGTTGCTGTCTTACGTGATATAAGAGTTCTAATTCGGGATTGAATACACTTTTTTCAGTGTACAAGACAATTTTAACAATATTATTATAATTTAAAGAAAATTAATAAAAGTCGCTTTTTTATTCTAATCAATTTTGTGAACCTTGTAAACACTCATATTGGAAATAATTGAAAGCTAAGTAAACAGTTTTCGTTCAATTTTTTTACTCTACAAGTTGTCTCATTTGTTCTTTATTCCTGATCTGGGATGTCTCTGCTAATAATATGCTTGAATAATTAGAAGTTACGTCGAAGGAGGCAATTTCCTTCACCACAATGTTCAATTGGCGTGAGATGCAACACTGAATTGTAAGTACAAATCAATATTGCATATTGCAAACGGAAACTCGCCTAATATAATATTACATCTCTGAAACAAGGGCAGCAAGGTGCCACTTGACAAGGAAAATTGATGTTCAACATCTAAGTATATACGTTATAGAAAATAGAAAATATATATCTTAATATAGAATACGTATGGCAGCCAGCTATATTCGATTAAATTTGGTAGATATTCGTATGTACACCCATACACATGTACACTACTCGATTTTAGTTCATTATTTATTCTATTCTGGTATATATCAAAGGAAAAATATTATCCACCGCAGAGAACAAACTGGATCGTTCACAAAATATTCGACAACAAAATTTATTAGTTAAAAAAATTCGGAAAATGGGTAATATTGATTGCAAACGTATAGAAAATAAAATTGATATATTGCAACCTACAGCACCATGGAAAATAAATTGGGCACGTTAACTAATTTTTAAACTTTGAATTTAGTCGTAATAAATCGAATTCTGTAATTATTATCAATGGAATTTGTATGGAGTACTTTTTTTTTTACATCAAATTCTAACTAAAGTAATATAATCGTTTTTCAGAATTATTAAATTAAGATCGTTTAATATAAATGTTCGTTTTTAAATAATTAAATAACAATAAATTGTTACTGTGTAAATATTCATTTGTTATTTATTACTGTTTCACTTCATGACCACAGAATTTTGAACACATTCACCTCGTGCGTAGGTCACAATAAGTTCGAATAGAATAATTAATATACGTTATCCTAACTAGAAGAAGCATTTTCCACATTCGTGAATGGAATGCTTTCGTAATAACCTAATAACTAACGTGTCAAACCCGAAAATGTAGAATGATGGTACTCTTCTCTGAACTATGCTAAAAATTTTGAAGAAGCATTGGATTACTAAATCAGACTGAGTAAGGTATTAATGAATGCTCTGTTGCATGTTGTTGACTGGAAATTGGAAAAAGTTATCAATTATTTTCATCATCATTTGTTTGATCCTTATAGTGCGACTTATCAATTACAAAATCATGAAAACAAATTACACAGAAGGATAGAGAAAGTAAATGTTGATCTTGTACCTAATTTTGACAGCAGCACCGAAAATTTGACGATTTTCATAACCTAATAAAATATTCAGATTTAGTCCACATTCTATAAAAACATGATAATAATTAATATATAGCTAAAATCTTGTATTTTAAATAAACACAAAAACTTTCAGGATGCGTTAATACTTAATATTGTAAATATACGGCATTTTACCTAACACAGTATGTAGCCTATAACTTAATTTTAAACAATTTCTTTAATGACAACAGAAGGACATTGACCAAAAATGATATTAGAATTCTATGTCATGGACATTTACATGTTCATATTAAGTTATATATACTACATTAACTTATGATAAATCAAATCTATGTGTGCGACAGAAGTTAGCGACGTTTATGCATTCACATCAGTCACACTGTTGATATTTTTTAAAACTTCTTTCAACACTTTTGCCACTGATGAAATTCACCGATTAAAATATTCCAAAATTCTAATCAATTAAAAAAGAGCTCCCTAAATCTCAAATAGCTACAAACGACTGATATGAAATGAAAAGTGGGTTACTATCGATCGGTTACTTGTTTACTACAAACTACTACAATACTGCTAACACAATAATAAAATGCCACTAATCTAAAAGTAGGAAATGAATAATTAGTTTAGTAGTTTTTATAATTAGTAATAAATGAGTAATTTTTCATTATTTATTAGTAAAAATAATTACTAATTGAATTAGTGACCACAATTCATTTTTTAATTAGTAGTTTTTAACTAATTTAGATTTAGAGAGAGAGAGATTATGTACTTATTCCAGAAATGATTTAATAAATTTAATTTAGTATTCTATTCATTCTCAAAGAAATATAGTTAGAATTACGTTATATATATATTCCATATGTCATATATACACATTCGTGTTTTCAATTAAAATGTTAGTAAATCTAACTTTACTTGAAGTAAACTAGGAATGCGAATGCCGTCAATGATGTACAAACGTGCTTCACTTGCAGTCAAATTGCTGACGTAGCTCCTTACTACATTCTATTTCTGTCAATTTCTAGATCACTGGCAGACATATTGAAAGAAATTCTATTTTGAAGTAAGACACGTTTCAAACGTAAAACAAGAACAATGCCATTTATTTAACTTTTCATTTTATTTTTATCTGCCATTTGTACCGCAGAGAAATGTAATAAAATGTGTTATCTATTTCGAAAAACATTATAAAGTTATATGCGAATTAATATTTATGTTTTAATAAAAATAGAATGTCTGGTTTTTTATCATTTAAAATTTTGATATTTAAAGTTAAATATATAATCTACTGGAATTTTCATTCTGGATAAGTCTTAATATAATGGCATATCACTTTCGAGGGTTTTTACTAGAGGATGTGGCATTTATTTTATTATTTTTCGTACTTTACTAATGAATGCGTGGAAAATTTTAAATTCAGGATGATATATGATAAGTATTTTGAGTAATTTTAGAATACAATGTTCGCGACGAAGAAATTTGGAATTCCAGTAATAAAGTGATACAAATAACATAAAATAGTGTAATGTTCCATCGATTTTCAGTACCATTAAATGACAATTCAGCTCGATATACATTGGTATGAATGCCAAAATAGAGGAAAAATGAAAAGGCAACGAAATGGGAAAATAAAATAAGCTATTTATATGCTAACGCTTTTCAAGCAATGGGACCAAGAACCCCTAAAGGTTTAAAAAATCGATAGTATATTGCATATTCAGTTCAACAAATTCTGTATAAAATTTTACAGTACCCTGGTTGTTTACATTTTTAGCTATCGCCATTGCTGGACCACGTGGAAATAATTAAGTATAATCAAATGTGAGCCATAACATCATAAAAAATTATTGTAAACCGATTGTAATGAAAATATAATATTACAGGACAAATGTGGAAAACGAATTGTCCATAAGAAAACAAATAATATATCATTATTATTACATTTGTATATATATTATACATATTAATAGATTTTTAAGCTTCATTCATGATCTGATTTTAATCGATAAGAACAACAATTTGAAAAAATACGATAAAAGAGTAAATAGAAAAAAAAGTGTTCTTCCTGGCCTACAATCGAATATAACACATCGGTTCTGCAATGCTGGATGAATATAGATATACCTTAACTCTGGTCTACTATTGTACTCTTTAGAAATTAATGTAGTCAATCTTTTTTTAGAATGTAAGCGATATAAATATGTGCTAGGTTTTTTTAAATTACGGTTAACAAATATGTTGTTAAAATAAATCTGTAACCGATTTCAAAGCTGTTATTTATTATTTCATTGGTTTACGTGATTAAAAACTAGAAATCCACAAATTTTTGAGGTGTGAATAAACATAGAAACATAATAATTCAATTTTATTAAATCTATACATGCTTTCATTGAATTTAAGAGACTATTTTTTCTTGATAAATTCAAACAAAACAATTAATGGTATAATTTAAAATAAAAGTTATGAATTTCATATAAACCAACAAAGGTTGAATGTTTTTTATGCATTAAACAAATAATCAGAATAAACAAAGTAATCAATAAAAGTACATTTGATATTTTCATATCCTGGCATGTAAAAAAGATGAAGTTTGTTTTATAAAATTCTTCATCAGAGTTCTCCAATACATTTATCAATACACGTTTACATATTTACATTCAAATTGTGTTGTTTGTGAAAAGACGCATCTACAAATATTACCAATACCATTTGTGATATTACTATTTGAATATTGATACCACATGACACGTAACAAATATTCATCATTTGATATACTATCAATAATTGACAATCTAACTTTATTTGTTTGCCTATATGAATAAGTTTGATTGAAACATCAGTGATATTAGCATATGCATTAATTTCCGAGATCTAATCCCTCATTGTCAATTGATGTACTTTATTTACTTCTATAAATAGTTACAATTCAATTGCATATATTTTTTAATAGAAAATTAAGCTACTGTAGCGATTAAAAGAATTCTAACGCGAGAATACTTTTAAAAATGCATATACTAAACATCCGCTGAACAAAATGTTCTTATTCGTCAAAGTTTTCAAAGATACAATTTGAAACATAATACTAAATATACTTAATCAAAACCTCAAGTTAGCTACAATAAATATTTTGTATCATAATATTATTATTATTATTATTTTTATTATTTGTGGACACTACTTACTATATATTTGTCATACACAAAACATCAAATACATTGTTGGATGCTAGCAAATACAATTTAAAATACGTCAGTATCATACAAAGAAATATTTTAGTCATACATAAATATATATTCAATATCTAGAAGTTAAATATTTTGCATTCGTAAAACCATATGAAACCATTGCTAGCTTACGAGATATTTACTTTATTAATTTAAAATAAATATTTTTTTTAATGTACATAAACTAAACTGCTAAGTCTATGTAAATCGTGATGGTATTACTCGAACGTAATATTTGTACAAAATACATAATAGATTGTTTGGTAACAAAATATTGAAATGTATGTGTTTTTTACATTATTAATTATTGATTTATATTGTCTCAAAGTAATGTAATAAATATTACTGAATTAAATGCGCAAATTGATGCTGTTTTGGTATCACATTACATCCGGTTGCTAGTAGGGTAACCAAGAACGAATTTTGTAATTAAAATAAAGTGATATATTTTAATAAATGTAAATTTAAGTATCGCGACCAACTATATTTTGCTTTATTTTAGTAAGTGAATATTCATAATAATCTCCTAATGACCTATCAGTATAAATCGATCTGCAATATTCCACATTTAAGATGCAAACGGTACATGACTACTCATCAGTTGCACCAAGTTGATGTCAAAAAATGTTTACTCGCGATTTTCATAAATAAACTTTAAAACTGATCTTTCATCTTTAATTAATAAATGATAAAAAAGTTCAACCACACATTTTCTATTAAGAAAACTGCCCTGTTACTAAGAGTAGAACATTTTCAAGCGAAATTTAGTAGAACCTTACAAGAGCTTTACGAAAAACGTTAAGAAGGCGTGGGCTCAGAAACTTACGAGACTGTTGGGAATTAGGATTGATAGGAATGGAAGATGTTGGGGCGCGACAATACTGCTGAACAAGTAAAGACGATTGGGATGTGCATCGACAAGGGATCTGACATTCTAACAAATAGCACACTTCCATGCTAACCATAATCTCAAATACTCATGCATAAAGTTGAGGTAGTTGACGAGTTGAAAGAGTTATTCTATGATTACATTTAGTTAAATGCTGATTTATATAGTACACTCCGAAAATTAGTACTATGGACTATGTTATAATCTTTGGTACAATTCATTCAGAATAAATAAGATAATGGTGTGTTATAGTAAATAGAGTAACTAAATCCTTCAAATACTATCAGTTTATCCGTTGAGATTTCTTGTGTTAAATGCGGAAAAATCGACTGCTTAAGGCTAACAAGCAAACATTACTATTCGTGATCTCGTCATGACAAAACGTAAGAAGCAATTTTAGACGTCTCACGAAAGTAATATTAAGTACTATGTTATCTAAAAACTTATAAATTGCAAAAACAAACTTCTAAGTTCAGCCCACAAGTCATATACTACATGAATATAACCGAGAGCACCTGTTAAGTTATAAGGTAGTTTCATATTATCAAAAATGCCTTCATAGTCAACTAACCCTGAATGCTACTATCCTCATTCCTTTTCCGGGCAATATTACGTTTCAAGATTATACTTTTTTCAGTTATAACTGCAAAAAATATCTTAAATGTCCAACATTCCCTGGATCTATTCTGTAGGGGATCACTTTTCGCAATCAAATTTTCCCATGGGAATTGTTTTCCCAAAAGATCGTACTCCCAAACTTTAGTGTTTTCAAAAAGACTTTATTCCCAAAGGATATCTTCCAAACAATACTTTATTTTCTTTTTTATTCAATACATAAAAACTTGCAAGTTGCAGGAAAAAATTCGGAATAGAATGATATTTTTTTCACCGTCGTCTACAATTATCTACAATTTCTGAGGCTAAGATAAAAGAGAACATATTCGATGATTTCAAATTTGAAAATTCAAATCAAAGGCACTGTCTTTATTAATATTATGAAAGATAGGAGAAAGCTGCACGGTTGAATTTTCAGGCAATTGCTCAAAACTTTCGACAAAACCGAAAAAGTACACAATATAAACTTTACTTTATAGTCGCCAAAATTGTTCAGGGATTACTAGAACCTCGGATGTTTGATGAACTTGAAGTTACATATCCTGCACTTTCATCTCGATAACTGTCCCAATAATATCTTGAGACACTAGTAAAGAATAAGGTGAATGTTTGGAACGAAATATTAAATTTATGGAAACTTCCAATCCGGGACAACGTGGCATTAATATTTTATTGCTGGATTCTCAAATGGAGATATGTAGACAAGAAGCGTAAAAATAATTTCCTTATTTCTATATTTTGAACAAGAAAGAAAAAAATTACTGAAATCAGCGGATTTACTGATGAGCCTTTTTAAGGACTGCACGATGTGGAAATCTGAGCTTGCAACATTCCCGCTTTGTACATCGTGTAATGAAAATGCCGAGTTCCATTTAATTAAATTAATATTAAATTCGTACGCTATTCTGAGTTTTTGAAAATTCACGACCAGCGGCCCCAATCGCATGTAACCAAACATTCTTCATAATCAATGTATATAACGGTTATCGGTTATTTGCTGTTATATCAAAATTCTAAGCTCATAGGGCTAAATAGATATGGGATTTGGATTCAATGACTTCAAAAGCATATATATATAGTAAGAATGATGAAACCCCCAGATTTGAATACAATTTTTGTTTGCATGGCTGTGTTATCGGATATTTCTTATTTCATTCTTTAAAGTTATGAATTTTTATATTTGCATTTATGTCGAGCTGTCTTGTATGCATGTTGTGTATGTTCATGGTTATAGGGGATATGGTTCATGAGTAGTTTACTCGTAATAGTTTCCTTTAAGAAATAAAAAAATTACCAAATAGTACCTACCTTCTATTACGTGTACTACGACGAACGCACTTTTGGCATTGCTGGGTAAGCAAGTATAATTACCACCGTGGCTGAGCTGCGTTTTGGCCACCTCAAGGACGGAACCACTCTTAGTAAGTTCCACTTTAACTCCTGGCTCCGAATCGTAGTTAATCATCCGAGCATTACGATACCAGAAGACGTAAAGGGGCGCTTCGGTGGATAACATAAGTTGGCATTCCAAGCGAAGATTCGATCCTTGCTTTACGTGCAAGTCCGGAGCCCCTGGTATTACGGAATAGGCTTCCGTAATTCTCAGGCGAACGAAGTGGCTTTGGACTTTGGGATGTGTCGCTAACTGTAAAACACGTTGAAATATTTTTATGTTATATTATATATTAGTGCACATAATATCTGTTATACATATACCGTAGAGTCCCGGTATATTTGCCCGCTCGGTTCCTCACCTTCCGTCTTCTTATGTTTATCAAAAGAAGGGGAGCGCCACTTCTCCCACTCTTCTCAGTCGCGTTACTTTCGCGACGTCACATCAAGCCTTTCTTAACGCCCCAGCGCTCAAGGTGGGGGAAAAAGAGAAGAGCGACAGACAAATATAACGAGACGGAACTGGGCAAATATGCTGGGACGTAAATATAGCGAGACGCAAATACACCGGGACGATACTGTACATATATTTAGATAAAAAAATGTGATTATATTTAAACTGAATAAGACAATATATGCCAACCGTGTATAAAGACACTGCAGAAATTCAACTACGTTTCTATTCGACAGTCTACATTTTAATTGTCGAATATTTCTGAATGTTTCCAAGATATTTTTTTAGTATGTTGTTAAATTATACTTATGATATCTATGATTTTTAATTACTGTATACGACTGCGGTTACGCATATAAGAGAGGTTTAAAAACAAAGCCCTGATTTGTTATAATATAAGGAAAATAAAAGGTTCAATAATAGAAATCCAAAATATCCGAGTAAAATAATTCTAGAATAATATATTGCTGTTGACTTATTACCAAAGTAAAATTTTTCAATAATTTTGCAATTTATGTATGGCGGTATACGAGACAGAAGCCCAGAGGCATATTTTGAGATCTATGTATGACTAGTTGCTGCAGCAATAAGCTAACAATTTCTCATTAGACTAAGACCTGTTCGACGTTATATATCGAAGGACTTTGGGTAATATATAGAATATCTTGGTCGAAGTACGTGAACTTATGAGTCAACAGTAAACGTCAAAATATTTCGTTAATTAAAGGGAGCGCATACATTTACAATAAATAGTTTTAGTATTCTATTGATTGTCAACTTTGGATTTAAAAAGGTCGAAACTTTACGGCACTAACTGCAACTTACAGTTAAAATAAAGGATATTACATAGAAAGGTTTGTTGAATATTAAATAACCTTTCCAGTCGAATAGGAAGCAAAAAGGAGGTATAAGACAAAATTAAACTTTTTATTAATTGTTCGAAAGCGTAACATTAAAAAACTAAAAGATCAATACAATAAAATAATGAAAGTAAATGTGTTACTTACCTGACACTCGTATAGTCCTGCATCTTCGTTAGTAACCTTATGAATTAAGAGCGTAAAATCCGCGTTCAAGTGTTTCACCATGAATCTTTTATCCATTGAATGGGTACTTGCACCAATGGTTAATATTTGTCTATCCCTGCGCCTCACCCATGTAATCTGAAAACATAAAAAAAACTTTATGAAGTCGTGTATAAGTGTGAAGTCGTTTGCTTATCGAACTAGTATTTTTCTAGTTCAAGTTGTGTTTCGACAGAAAATTTCTGATATATTTTTCGTAACTGAGACCCAAAAAGACTTTTCTTGCCCGGCGAGATAATTAAATGTGTCTTATTTTATCTGTAAGATGAATCAAAATTAAATTCCAATATACAGTCCTGCATTCCTTCACTGTATTTTATACTTAATTTTTCTAGGTTTAATACTTATAGTACATAAAACGTTTAAATTACGTACTTAGTATCCTTATAGGATCTTACGAAGAGGCAGTAAGAATATTCGTAAAGAAAATGTGAGACATGTTCAATTGGAGTGTTATAAAGATGGGCAAGAAAATTCTTGAGGCTGTAGTCTAATTTATGTAATTTCCTAATCCTTAGGGAGACTGAAGATCACGTTCCAAAAATTATCGTAGAATTAAAAAAACACATATCTGAATGTCTTGAGTAACTGCTTATGATTTAGAATAATTTGACAAAAAATTCCAAGAATGTTATGAGAATCTCGGAGGTGAATCCTCAGGATGTCTTAAAGATATATTCGCATGAAATGGTTGATTCAACAATAGTTGTGAATTAAAGCCTTTGGCTAAAATAAAAACATTCCAAATATTCGGGGTCACACTGAAAATACTCCAATGATATGGATTTAGGTCATAACAGGTGTAGTATAATCAATGTGACTAACAACCTCCAAAGATTAATCTTTCGACTAATTATAAAGAAGAAATTACAGAAAACTTACATATTTACTCAGTCCATAAAGGACATGTAAACTTTTTTTCTATTAATTGTAATAAATAAAATGAACACAGATTTGTGTATTTTATTTTTCGACTTCCAAGCGACAAACCTTTCATTTTAATAATTCCTGACTTTTTGTTGTTTGGCAAATATTGACTTTATCGTCATGGGAGAAGAGCCAGGAAAATTAATTAAATTTTATACTCCGCTAATTTTGAAAACATCGATTCAAATTTACAGTTTGGACGTACGAATCTTGTGCTGTTAGAGTGGGGATTGTTGTTAGCAACGAGAGGCGGGAATTTATTTTATACTGTTTTCGAAAAGCATTCTATTCGAATCGCTTTTGTTCCAGAAGCCATCGCTGAAAACAAATAAACGCAATACTGATCCTGTTTACGTTTTCAATTATACGTGAACACTGTTGTTTCAACTTATCGAGTATTGAAAGAAAAATTGTAAAAAATAAAATGTAATATTGATAATATGGTAAATGATGATTCTTATGTTTAAACACTTTAACAATTATTTATTAATAACTATTGGAATCGATTAAAGGATTATTTTTATTTTTTAAAGTGTTAAAATAACTTTTTTGTAAAAGTTACAATAAAATAACAACGAAATTGTAAATATAATTTTTATTATTATTGGTTAAATTTTATAATAGATAACAGTCTACTCAATCAATTATTAAAAATAAAAATTTTAGAGAATAAATTTACATTTTGTACTTGAATTTTGTTATATTTGAATATTTTTCTTTAGATTCGATTTCTGCTGTCTTCTAATCTCTTTTTGCTTTTTCTTATACTTGTCCTCTGTTGCTTCGTTTCTGCTTTTTGCATGGTCTTTGTACTGCTTCTGTTTTTACTTCAGTTTTTCTTTACGCTTTATTTTCCCTAGATTATGTTCTTATTGTCTTTTTAAGCTGTTTTACTTTCTTTTCAGCTTCAACGTTTTTTTCATCTTTTTTGTACTCTTTTTTCCATACGATATTTTACTTTCTTCTTTCTCTATACACTTTTACTTCATGGTTCTGCATTATTCAATGTCAAGGAAAACTAGCTTTGTTCTTTGATGAAATTATAATACGCAGTGCTGCACCAGAGTAATATAATTTTAAATTTGGAGATAAAATTGTCTCGTCGTATCTTCTGTATTGAAAAATCTTGTTTTATATAATTCCTTATTTATGCTACATAATTTTGTTGTTTGAACGGAGTTTCTTCATTAGACATTCAGATTAAAATTATGGTTGACAATTTTTGTTGATATAATATAAAAGTTGAATGACAAATATTTAATAAAATTAATTAATGTTTTCACGGATATGAAGAACTTTGATATTTCGCAGACAATGCACAAAGGCACGAATTCACTCCTTTCGGCGCAGTAAGCGAAATTTTGATTGCTCCCTCGGGAAGTGCTTTCATAGCTCAGCAGCGGCTCAGGTATTAAAGCAAAGTCTATATAACTATTTTTCTTACCAATATTGGTAACTTGAGGTTGAAGATCATGCGGAATAAATCGACATTTTTAATATGCAGTCAATAATATTCATGATCACTACGTCTCTTTGAACTGATCAATTTCATATATAGGTAATATTTTTAACGATAATTAGTCGAATTCCCAGATTAAGTAAAAAATGTATATTTTTCCATTTTCTTGTTACATGTAGTATGTGTAATGTGTACGTAAAGTAAAATAACTACAAGTGAAATATTTATAAAGTTATATTAGAAATAAACATTTTTTAAACCAATACAACAGCAACAGTTTTTGTTCATTATCATTAAAATAGGTTTCTTATTAAATATAATCCGAAAAGTATACCGACATAAAAATATGAACTGATATTATTAGTAATTATAAATATAAATAATAACTGCATGCTTTTTTCTTGCACAGCAAAGGGAAAAACAAAGATAATTGAAACAATTGGTAAAAGTGACATTTCAAATTAATTGTTAAATTGTTATTCAATAATATACAACAGTTACAGACAATTTGATAATAATTTCAATAATATTTGAATAGTCTTGGTATATGTCGGTCAACTTACTAAACAAAATTAAGTTAAATTGATTTTAAGTGTCTACTCGGTTTTCGATGGAAAACACATTTGACATATTAAATGTAAGAAGCCGGGATTTGTGTAATTATCGCCGACAAAATCTCTGTTTGTATAATAATAATAGTTTGTACAATAATAATAATAATAATTTCAATAATTATGAGAGTATTTCCCTGTATATATTAATCGTTATTAATATTATTCATAAAAGCATGTATTCTTTATTTGATACGAAAAAATAAAGTAAATAATTTTGAAAATTAAATAATACATACATTTGAATGAAAGACATAAAGATTTTAATAAATAATTTATTTAAAAAAATATATATATTTTACATATATGTCGCAGGATATTTTGTTATGCACTATGCGTAAAATGCAAATGAAAACAGTAACAGTTATCTAAAATCGAATTTTATTATGAAGTGTAAAAAAAATCATTTGAAAAAGTTTTATTATATTAAAATAAACACATAATTTATATACTAAATTGCTGTGTCAAACCAATGTACGTACAATATCGTTGTATACGAATTTAGTACTTTTCTTGAATTTCGTACGTTTTATTGCATGAGGTTTTTCTTGTTTCCTTTCTGTATATTTTTCTTCAGTTTTGCTATATCTTGTTACTTTCTTGTACCTGGAGGCATTTTATTACAAAATTTACTTCATCTTTACGGCGGTACTGACTTTGGCGGTATTGACAATTGATGTTTATGATTATTTTATACAATAATCAGTGTTCATAAGATATTTTCTGATTGCATTATGAAAGTTCTAAGTAACTTACACGTTTACACGACAAGAGCTTCACTCAAACTAATTTGCACTTAGGTACCACTTGCAGGTGGTACTGTCTACAATTTTTTGGCCTAACCGATGATTAAAATGTGGAAACCGTTTATGTTTTAAAAATATTCAGTGACTGCTTCGATCAAAGCTCATTTGTTTATCGCAATTAACTTTTGAATGTACCTCTATGTCTTGTGAAATAGTAACACAAATATAATGTAAATATTGAAAAACTTAAATTTTTTGAACATAATTCGCATAATATGCTTAAAACCGTAAGCAAAATGCAAGTCGTTCTGTACATCGCAATTAAAGGATGAGAGTAAAACTGACAAATCAATTGCCTTCCTATATACATTGTTATTTTCCGACCTATAACGTTTCTCCAGAAACTGGATTCTATGCAGAATAACTAATTGATTTTAAAAATTAGAAAAAAGACATTCTGGCAGTACTGACATTTTTGTACGTCAGTGACAAAATCACAGCGAACGTGATTGCCTTATAACTAGTTACATGAGAATACATTTCTTTCAAGTACATATTATTCAATTTTTTATACAAATTTGAAAGTATCAGTTTTTTGAAAATCACTCATATGGTATATTTATTATCGTCGACAGTTTTCTGTAACTTTCTGAAGCAAAAGAAAAGCTGAAAGTTAATCATTAAATCTTAAAATTCGTAACAAATAATTCCAAATACAAAAAAATAGCAGGATATAGAAAAGGTTTACAATCACTGTATTACTTTTATAGACATCCTCGGTAACGCGTCTGATCAATAACGAAGTTTTCTACTTCGAAAAAGGCATGTAGAGGGTCAGAAATATGCGCAACATGAGCAATTAAGTTGAAACAAATTCCCAGAAGATATTTTATATAAATATCATAAAACTGAACATGTTCACAATTTGTTTTCACAACAAATTTAAATTTTGTATATTATTTAAAGTATATGTGCAAGAGTTTGATTTTCATTATTCCCGTTCATCACGCTACTGAGTTTATTCAAATTTTCAATATTGTAATTTCCCTAGGCAGCGCCTTCGGAAGGTCGTACGGGGCATGTGCTACAATTCTACAATTTCAGAAATTATGGATTATATGCAAAATTCTGCCGGATTTAAACTGGCCTGGAATACAAAATTATTATCCACAACACATAAAAATACGAATTTCCTATTTATAATCTTCCGATTTAGCTACCAATAAAAGGAAATCGTTTGGCATACTTTAATATTTTTAAAAAGTTCAAAAATAAATGTCAGTTACGTCCATACGATAATCGACAGTAACGTAAGTTTCTCAGTTGATGCAATTGAATCTATCAATGGAAACCGCTACTCCATTGTGTATGTGCTGGTTCTCTAAATTTCTCTGTATTACGAAGGAGATATAATGAAATTTGTTACATCAAACAGTAGAAAATGTAGGTCAGACATTTTTACGAATTCCTTGGTTTTCATCAACTTGATTGGAATTATTTGAGAGAGTTTCGACGTATATGTGAAATTGAAGAGATCCTTATTTCTCGAGTTAAATTATTCTGACTCTTTGTGGATTAATTTCATTTACTCTAGTAGTGTTAATAACAATTTTCTCTCTGGGCCACACGTTTTTACCTCAATCATATTATGGTTTTCTTCTTCGCTAAATTTACCGAACGGAATAATAAGATTTGAAGTGTTAAAGGTTCCAGCTGTTGATTCGACTCACGTGATCAATTATTCGATTATTTCGAAACTTTCATCTTGCAAGCGCGTATTCCTTGATTAACGTGCTTTGAGGGTACTTCTCAGAAACATAATAAAAGCTATAAAAATGTTGCCAATTGTTTCGGCATAAATATATACTATAAACATAATATTATCAGAAAATTGGAAAATAATTTTTTATATTCACGATTTATTACAAACACACATCCTTGAATATGACTGTGGAGTAAAGAAATTTGAAAATTGCTTAATGTAAAACAAATAACGTTCAACAAAATCGCATTCCACGCGCAATTATATTTACTATCAAAATATTAATCACAAATAAATCGTTAATATGGAATAATATCGAGAAATCGGCGTCAAATTTGATAAAAATTTGAAAAAATCGAAAAATCGCCAATACTTTCAACTGGAATCTCGTAATTTTTTATTTCATGAACATGAGGCATAGATAGACGAAAAGATGTGCCTTTAGACATTGAGATTAGATCACAAGTTGTAAATCGAATAAAAATTAGCGCACTTACGGGTGATTATTGACATTAACATGCCTAAAAATGTTATTTTTTTGGTTATAAGACGAAATTCTGGGGGTGTCAAAAATGTGGGTTAAAAAAAATTAGGTTAAAAAACACGATTCATGCGAAGAACGTTAAAAAAATCAGTATTTTTTTGAACAAATGATTATAATTTCTCTTTTTTAAATCATCGATTGATTCTGAACATAGTATTGGCAAGAGGAAGTATCTATCCGAACTTATTTAAATGTTTTGAACGGCATTTGGAACAAAAGTTTCGGCAGGGAAAGTTGTGTCCACATTTTGGAGTGTTGGAACGAAAGGTTTAAAGGAATAGAAAAACTGACAAGGGTAATATAGAAGCTTTCTCACTTTAACAAATAAATAAAGAAAATATTCCTATTCCGGAGCAATTATATTTTTAATGCATTACCTACTGATGAAAGACAGATTTCTTTGTAATTGTTTTATTGATAATGAATTTACTATAATTAATCCTTCAGTATTTCGTGCCGAAAGTATGACGAAAATTACTTCATTTGAATTTATCGAACGAAACTGATCGGATATCATACGTTTTCATGAGGAAATAACAATTCCCTATCAATTATATTCATGACCATCTTGATGCGTTGCCATAACACTTGCTCTTAATGTAGTTACTGAAGATAACAATAACCATAAATATTGAAATATTTCTACTTTCGAGGTAAGTAGTGTTTCTATACTCTCCGACTTTTGGCGTTACCGATAATGGTAATAAGACTTTGCGGAAACTGCAGCTACTGAAATTACATCATGAATGTTATCGCGCTTGAAAGTGGCAGACAAATTTACGAAACTGTATTATCACCCAAATAATATTATGTTTCAAAATTCTGGATTAAATTAATAACATGATGTGAATTAGTATTCATGTCAGAAAAACGTTTCACATCTGTTGATCTTATCTGCATAAATGAAACCTTTACAATATGTGAATAGCAGTGATTCTATGACCAGCAATTGCAGATATTTCGATTGTTTATAATTTTGGAAATAATTTTTTAAAATTAATTGATTTAACATGTAAACACGCATTTGCTTCGTAAACATTTGTTTCACTAATGAAGGTATCAAAGTCACTTTGAATTCATTGAGAAAACATAGACGGTATGTTGCAACGTTGTAATGTTTACCTTTCCCAATTGACAGCATTTATATTATGGATGCGCTTAACACATTTCGAAACCAGGATTAACAGAGTATTTTATATTTCAACAGTTGAAACATATATGATAATTTTAATAGTATCAAATTATATTCTCGAATGTGGTTACACAATTAGTCCAATCATGTTTATTGATCGTACTATTGCAAATAGTGTAATGATTTAATAACGTCGTTAGTACGGTTTACTTCATCATCTCCATTATAGTCACATTTATGATTATTATATCATTTGATTTCACGAATAATGGAGGAATGCTTTATTGCATAGTAGAATATATAAATTTACATCAAATATTGCTTGCGGCTTATATCAAAATATACCTAGATATTATTTATTCGATATGTTGCTACTTGTATAGTTGTTTAGTAAAATTCCGAGACATATTCGTGTACCATAGAATATTTAATGTCTCTGTTGGGTCCAAGACGAAATAGATAAAATAAAATACAAAAAATAAATTTAAAAAAAAATTATGGTTCTCAAAACATAGAAACTATTTAAAATGACATGGTATCATTCAAAAGCAGAAGAATAGCACACGTGATACGATATTTACCAGTATTATATTTTATATTATATAATAATTCAATAATAACATTTTTCTAATAGTATGCGGGAAATCCGTATTTCCTGCACTGGTTTTTTCAAGAGTTTCATTCTTAAAGGGATTCTAAATTGCTCCGTAGATAAAGTAGGATTTCCACTAAAAACCTTAAATAAAGAATTAGTGAACCGATTTTTTAAAATTCGGGCTTTGTATGGTCAATTCTAATTACTATAGATGGTTTCGTAGATGAGTCCAAAGAAATTAAAGAAAATTCTCGGCCAGTGTTTATCACAAACCTCATCAAGCTCAAAATACGTCAACCGTTCGCGATACCTTTAGGAACAAATATATAAAAATCGCATTGATAGATAGTAATAATTTGAGATAGCATGATATATAGTAGCAATATGATCAGTATGCTGTATAGAGAATTTGAGCAAAGATGTCCGTTGTCGGTATTAGAGAAACTTCTATTCGATATCGCAGAATTTAATACGATGCTTCGGAAAGTACGTCAAAATTTGTAACTAATCCTATCAGGGATTCTATTGGCCTCATGTAAGAAACCTTAAATGTTCTGGGATTTACTTTTCGGAGAAAAACCATCGGAAAGTAGGCCAGTATATATATATATATATATATATATATATATATATATATATATATATATATATATATATATATATATATATATACAGGGTCATCGAAAAGTATCGGACCCACCTAATATCTTCAGTTAGAATGCACTTAGGAGAAAATGTCCAATAGCAAAGTTGTATGGTTTCAAGCGGGGAGTAAGATGATGACCTTGACTTTGACCTTGACCATGTCCTTCAAGGTCATTTCAAGGTCAATTTTATTTTTTTAATTATAACACCCTACAGTTTGTTGCATTTTCTTATAGCTTATCTCGAGAGCTTTCCAAAACACTATAATAAAATATTTTTTTATTAAGTGCTTTTTGAGTTATAAAGGTTTGAAGTTAACAATTTTTTGACACAAAATGTAGAATATCTTGTAAAATATTATTTAGTTTTCAGTAATCATAACCTTAATACTTTTGTGCGCGGAATAATGAGACCAAACCAATTAATTGGTTTAAAGAAAATACATTAATCGGATTTCCCCCTAATATTTTCAGTAAGAATGCATTTTGGAAGGAACAAATTGTTAACTTCAAACCTTTATAACTCAAAAAGTACTTAATAAAAAAATATTTTATTATAGTGTTTTGGAAAGCTCTCGAGATAAGCTATAAGAATATGCAATAAAATGTAGGGGGTTCTATTTAAAAAAATAAGATTGACCTTGAAATGACCTTGAAGGACATGGTCAAGGTCTAAGTCAAGGTCATCATCTTACTCCCCGCTTGAAACCATACAACTTTGCTATTGGACATTTTCTCCTAAGTGCATTCTAACTGAAGATATTAGGGGGGTCCGATACTTTTCGATGACCCTGTATATTCAAGAAAATTTTTATTCGAATTGTTGTAATTTATTTAAGGTAGTTAGACCCAGAGATGTAGTATGTTTGAGAAAAATATTTAATAACGTCTTCAAGAAATTAATTTTCACTAATAATGACATTATAGGGGGAAATTATTGGTGTTCTTGAAGAAAATTGAGACCTTCAAAAATAATTTGTTAAACAACTTTTATTAACAACTCAAATTTTCTTCTTTTCGCCAGTTGAGAAGTTTTTAAAAATGAATAGATTTTTACGAATGACGGCATTTTTGTCTTTTTTTGTGATTAGTCGGTTTTTTGAGGTTTCGACATTTCAAAAACAGACTTTTAAAATATGTGTGCATCTTGCAACCAGATATTTCAAAAAGAAACATTAAAAAACCAGACATTTAAAAAAATGTTCATTTAAAAACCAGATATTTAAAAGAATGTTCATTTAAAACCCAGACATTTCAAAAAATGTTTATTTAAAAACCAGTCATTTCAAAATGCAGACATGTTTGGTTTTTAAAGTTATTCAGAACTGAACTTAACTAAACTTATTCAGAAATGATATAAAGTTTATATTTTCTTTTTAAATAAATAGAGACGTTTGACACTAGCTTCAGACAAAAATCGGGATGAGGATCGAAAAACCGACAAATCAGTAAGCCGACTATTCAACAAATCAACAGTAAAAAAATCGACACTTAAAAAAATGTCTATTCTCTTGTTCACGTGTTCACATTTTTATGTGTCGGTATTGGGACTGTCGGTTTTATGACTGTCAGTTTTTTGTTATAAAGAACCTTATCCTCAATAAAATAAGCCATCACGTTTTTAAGTAATTTAACATCTACTTCGATACTGTGGTGTTTCGAATTGTAAAATCAATATGAGAAAATATTGTATAACATGTGCACTATCTTATTGCCATATATGTTTTAAACAATCTCATGATAAAATTTAAAATGAACTATTCGAACTAAAGAAAATAGAAAAAGTATGAATAAAACACAAATAAAAACAAAAATAAAAAAAAAACAATTAAAAAAGATGTTTTAAGAAGTGATTCTCCATATTGACCACCATCTCGCAATTTCTTGTCTTCGGAATTTTTGTCGCGTGGATATAAAAAATTATACACATCTCGGTCCCCATATTGGGTCCACCGTTTTCAATTTTGAAAATCTTCCAATTAGAATTCAGTGATGCCCAAAACAAAATAAAATGATAATTTATAGATTGCAATTCCTCTCGTTTGTATAATAAAAAATTTAGCATATTTTCATTTATAGTAAACAGACCGACATCAAGAAAATCGACAATAGATTCTATTTTTGTTCCGTGTCTAGTTTGTTTCCGTAAAACTACCTTTAACGCCAAATAACTTATTTTATATGTTTGAACTGTATAGAGCCTTACAAATGTAGGAAATTCCTCAATTTCGAAACATTTTTAGCGTCCGGGCGCCATTTAGATCTTTGAAGCATATATTTTTATTTGGAAAATAGTTGAAAATATTTGTTATTCCGGGGTTTTCGGGGTCACTGAACATGAATCCGACCTCAGATTTTCAAAATTGGCGGATTCAAGATGACCGACAAAAATTGAAAAATTTATTTGATCGAGGTGAAAATGGGTACTCGGGGGTTTTCGAGGTTGCTGAATACGAATCTGGTCTCTGATTTTCAAAAACCAAGATGGCGGATCCAGGATGGCCGACTGAAATGTAAAAATTTATTTCATCGAGATGAAACTGGGTACTCGAGAGTTTTCGGCATCGTAGATTGCGAATCTAATCTTACATTTTCAAAATTTAAAATGCCGGATTCAATATGACAGCCAAAATGCAACAGTTTTCGAGGTCATCAAAAACGAACTAAGAAATTTCAGCATTCGCGACCGCTTGTTGAATCTGCTAAATCTTATTTTGTAATATGTAACATTACTCAATATTCAGTTTGATTTCGGACAAATAACTTTTTACATTTCGGGGCGTCATGTTGAATTCGTTCGAAAACCCCCAGTACCCCGTTTCAACTCGACCAAATAAATGTGTTAATTTCGGTCCACCATATTGGATCCGTCATTTTTAATTTTGAAAATCTGATGCCAGATTCGTAATCAGCGACCCCGAAAATCCCCGAGTACCCAGTCTCTTATTTCAACGACGGTTTTTTTTCACCAGACATTCTTTGTAAAAAAACACGTAATTTTTATACATTGTTCGTCATTATAAATAATTTAACACAATATTTCATAATAAATGCTAATTTGTTCACATGTAAAAACGTGTTATCGAAGTACGGAAGAAAAATAAAAAAAAATGAATTACAAAAAGGTGTCCTACAAAAGGGACACGGTGCTTCAAAGGGTTACAAATCCAAATCAACAAAAATCTAAATACATAATAGCATATTTTTAAAGTAAAATTATCGTGAGCGCGTTCCTGATGGGTTAGTAATTGATCAGAAACCAGTATCGTCGTGAAAATTATATTAAACAAAAATGGTAGCCCAAAAATCACGTTTTCTTGACTTTTTTGCATTTTTTTTCTAATGTATTAGCGCTGTCCGCATGAGTAATGGTCTGCATTTAAAGATTTTTTTTTGTGTAAGTAGAACGATACTGTAATCCGTGATTAAATTATGCACATTTGGACGTTAAAGGGTTAAAATACTAAAGCAACTTTTAAAAAAATTTCGTTGCGTACCTTACCGCTATCAAATAATGCTCAGTTTTTTGTTCAATGTACTATACCACCCATTTAGGAGAATTCCACTTTATGTGACGTCAAATACGGACAATAATATGTTGTTTGTAGCAGAGCCAGTTACTTGAACTCCTTGTTTGTGAAAGAACATATACTCCATCGATGCATTCCTCATTGCGCAGAGGGACACATGAATAAAAGATGACTCGGTCCGACTTCTGGGGAATGTTTCAGAGGGATGTGGGAATAGCAAGAAAGAGTAAGAGTGTATGAAAGAGGGGAAAAAGATGCCAAAGAATAACGGGAAGAGCAACCGGAAGTCGACACAAAGAGAAAAAGATTACTTGAGGACGTTTCCGACACAGTTGAAAACCTATGCAAATGACGCTACGAGGTCATGCTGTAATTTTCACGGAAGCTTGGCCAATGTATTTTTTATTTTGCTCAGTTAATTTATGAATATCTGTAGAGGCCGGTAGCATGCGGCATCTCTAATGCTCTGTGCAAAATATAATCGTCGAGTTTTAATTGGAAACGGAATTAAAAACTTTTTTTGTTCAAAAATAATGAGTTGCATATAATATTAACCCACAACAAAACCGTTCTTTTATTTTACCAAATGTGTATCGATGTACACTTCCTGGTAACACCTTTATTATTGATATTATTGTACACTTTTATATAAAAAGTTTTATTTCTTTACCTTGTCAGGAATATTCTTGTGAGGAATGCCCAAAGTCATATTAACATTAATACTAGCAGCTTATAAAACATTTATTTGCATGCGCCAGTGAACGTACAAAATGAAGACATAAACTCAGCTATATATGTACTGAAACTTTATTTCCGTGTATCAGAACTTAGTTGGTATAAACTATCTTAAGTACGTAAAAGTCAACAAGAAGTGTATGTCATTAGTAATCAAGATAGGAAACAGAAAGTTTGAACGGCGGATTAAGGGCACGAAGCTCGCTGCACATTATTGATTTTCTGGTGCGGATTGATGCGAAGCTAAACAAACTATCTTCTATGATCAGAGCGAAAAATAAAATCAGAAAGAATCATGTGTGTTTTTTACAAAATTATTGCTATAAAATTAGAACAAAACTCGATCACGCGTATAATAAAACTAAAATGATCTGCTTATTACATTTATTAACATAATTATCAAACGTCTATTAGTTGTAACAACTTTAAACAAATTAAGTGTTCTTGCTATAATTTCTTGTCTTATGTTTCGAGACTTTTATATAAATTCGTCGAGTACTTTAGAAAACAGACCAATTTAAACTCTGTGACGTTCTTCGGGATAGCCGGCGAAAAGTTTTGCGGATTTACGTAGCAAGGGAATGCAATTAATTGTATTCTTCTTGCCGTTGAAAAGTTCAACGCTAAAGCTTCTTTGGATACTATCTCTTACTTTGCATAAACCATTGTGTATTTTATGGGGTACTGGAATGACCATTAAGATAAACACGCGTTCGAAATTTTTTATCTACATGTTTATTACTTACGACTAAATCGCTGCCTTACATTTCCTTTCTTTACGAGAGGGTGTATAATATTATGTTCTTAAAATGAATTATGTAACTACTGAAGATTTATGTTTGCTTCATTTACAACAAAAAAATCACTAGGTTTTAATATTCGTCTTATTTTAATAAGGAACTGTTACATAAAGCGTAATCCAAGTTAATGTCTCCGAGTTCAAATCGTTTTTTAGCCACCATGCTGAGCAACGCATTTTACAGAGAAGAAGAACTTGCCAAATGCACAATTTCACTTGCCAAAACGCTTATTCCTTGAATCTGAGGGCTAGCATCGAATGTGCTCTTGAACGTAAAGCTATATCTGATTTATGTCTGAAGTGGTGCAAAAATCGCTAAATCAGAAAATCATATTTAAGCTGAAGATTCTATATATTTTTGTTTTAATACAATCATTAGTAGCAATTTTCTTTTATTATAACCAGTTTTGATGCAATTATCTAATGACACCCTATCTTTTAATTACTCTCTAAATATCGTCTGCAAACAACACATGACATTCATTTTCCAATTATAAAAACTCTTTATATTCCATCACTCTACGTTCATTTATAAAATTGTACTAATTCCTATAAGTGACGAGTAATCACATTTTCAAAATTCTACTTATGGATGTTTGCTACGTGTTATACATTTACCTCCATTTTTAAAATACGATTCCCATCAAATATTCATTACTGGACAGAATACACGATTGCATGTGAAAACAGTTACATAAATATGCACTGAAAAAATGTTACGGAGACATAAATTTCAATACATACCTCGACATATTTTACATTTGAATGGAAATACAATGCTTTTAAATGACTTTTTGTGCGTAACGTGGAAAGTTTATTTTTCGTAAATTACATGTGGCAGCGCATATCGCATATGCAATCATGTTAATGTTACGATGCATATTGCTAGGAAGGGGATGTTGTAAATATTTAAAATTATTCTACGTCAAAAATTCTCTAAATGCATAAACGAAGGTATTTACTTATTTGTTTTTAAATTCAATAACAGTATATTATGTAACAATGGCGTAATAAGCGATCCCTTATGAGTGCAAAGTTTGGCACACGAGCAAAGCGAAGACAACAATCACATTTGTCGGAGATCGATATTTCACTCGTATTCCATATGATATTTTTTAACACGACAGGCGTGGGGCTCGATAATTCGCGCCCGATGATTTCACGATAGAGGGCCCAAAATCGAGTTCTACTCCCGGAGTGTTAAAAAAGATAATTATTAGATACTTAAATATATTAGGGCGTTAGCGTTAGTGATGATTAGTTTTCTAGATGTAAATTAAATTTGAATTTCCAAAATCTGACCTCAGATTCGTAATTAGCGACTTCGAAAATCCCCGAATATCAAATTTTAAGCGGCTTTATAAACTTTTTGTGCATAAATTGATTGAATACAATGTCATACTTCATGACTAAGATTATGAAAAAATTGTGAAAACTGTCATCTAATTGATTTATTTTTTTTGGCACAGCGATTAAGAAAATGGACAACGCCATCATATTCAGTACACCTACCCTGGTAGAAATTAAAACTTTTCTACAATTCTTATACAACATTCTTATTTTCCATGTTAAAGATATAGGGGAAATGGCCAGTCTAAGAAAAAATGGACAAATTTCTATCAGGGCTATACTGGCTAGAAATGGATTTGGTTTTGTTTTAGATAAATTGCAGAATTTGTTAGTCTACTTTATATCATGACGAAGATTTGCCTTTTTCTGGAAGTCTGGGAAAAGTCTAAACTGACAAAGATATTCGTCATTGATAGTTAAGGGGTTATGAGGTCAACCGTCGGTTATTAGTCCTTCTTTCTTTAATAATAAAGAGAACAAAGCTATAAGTTCATTAATAAAATTGTGCTATTGCCAAATCAGTCAATGTATTTTTTGAAACCTTATTACTAACGTGAATTACTAGTTTTTTCTTTACTGTAAATTGATAATTTCCCTTTATTACTAACAATAATTACTATGTAATTAAGTAAAATAAGATTTGAAATAGAATAAAAGAGGACAAATAATAAACATTACAAAACACCTAAAAATTGAACGACAATTTCTGAAAAACTCAGATACAATTATATGCCTCCTATAATGATAAAAATTCGACCTTTTCTATTCGCTGTTAAAATAACTGTTGAATACATTGGCAAATGAACAGAACTAACTACACTTGTGTAATTCGCTCAATTTTATAGTTACAAAAGTTTTCGGAATCCTCATAAAATAAACTCCTTCAAGAAATATTTGTATTAATGACATTTGCGGAAAATATGGAGTGCCAAAGTATTCATATATGACAGCTGGGGGCTGTGAAGAAATCAAAAACATGAAAATTGTGAAGTATTAATCATAAGGCCCCTGGATTAAAGCATTTTATGCATAACATGTAACTAACATGTAACTTAATATAGTGGAAAACTGTATTATAAATTACATTGATGTGCGCAAATTTTATTATAAAAGTTCAACCTAGGTTTGACCTGAAATAACTTTTTGTGAAATTCGTATTTTACTTTGAGTTTATACAGTGCGATTCGCGACTGTGACCTGCATTAATTCAATCAAGTTATAGGTTTATTATTTCTGGGATAAAAAAATAGCGATACCTAGCCATATTACGCACATATATGTATTTTACATTAATGAAATGATGTTGAAATAAATAAGAAAATTCATGTAACATTAAAAAACGTAATATTATCGTACAACACATCCCTAATATGACATCAGATGTGTGAGATTCTATCAAATCATCATTTATTAACATAAATTACATGGTACGTAAATATTTCCAGTGTTTTATTAGTCTAATTGTCATTGGGAATTTTCAAAAATGCGGGATTATTAAAATTATCTATTTGCTTTACATACATCGTTTAAACAAAAAAATCATCATGAAGTCATATAAAATGATATTTTTACTTTTTGTATAGCAAACGAAAAGTCTAATAAAGACGTAAAATGTTTGTGTAATATGTCAGTTTTACGTTTTTGTTTCATATAACATTCAACTGACTTTGCTGGCCTCCAGTAAAAATGCTACATAGACTTGGATTGATACTCCTAATAGGTACAGTAATATGAATACAAAATGAGAACAAGGTGGGATAAGATTTTTTTCTATATCCAATATTAAAAGTTCTATGAATTGGCCCATTCAACTGCAACAAATTAAATTGATATTAAATACTTATCTACATTACTTCGGTCAATTTGACGTTTATTACAACAATTTTGAACAGTAAAAAACGTCGAATTGGCGACAGTAACAATGAAAGAAGTTTTTTGTTTTTACATTTTCCAATTTATTAACGGTCGAATAATTCAACAAGCATTTTTACTATTTTGACAAGCATTCTACAAAAAGGTTGAAATTCCGACTGTTGAATTTGTCATAATGCAGATCAAGAGAACATTTTTAGTTCAACAATTAGACGACATTGCAAGCAAAAAATTGATCTTTTTTTTTTAAAATCAACAAAATTAAATTGGTTTTAATGCGGGCTTATGACCTAACCGGTTTTTCTTAATTAAACATCGTAAGCGACAAATGTTACCTTTTCATTTATACATTAGCAACATTTGTCTACAACGCAATTTTTCTGAATAAAGAATTAAAAACAATCTTTAGATTTAATGGAAAAGCGAAATTTAAGGTATTAAATTTCGAGATATTAGGCATTGAACCCCAACTTCTGGGGAAAGAAACTAGGATGACTTATTATAATGAATGGAAATTTGACTGCAGTAGCCAAGAAATTGTTTCATTTTGAATTTTTTTGTTTAAATTTGCGATAAAACATTCACAAGAATTATCATTACAAATATATTATTGTTATAAAGAACATTAACGGTTTCTAAACAGCGATCGACGTCGCGAAAAATTTAGTATGAACCTATGGTTGCGGATATACATTATGATTTGTGAATGAAGAACGATCGAAAATCAAGGTATTGCTAGTGACTAAGACATGTGACACGTTGTTATGAAAACCCCGATGAAACGAAATATGAGGATAAAATATATCTCTATCATTATTTTGTCGGATCATATTGTGTTGCATTATATTTAGCACTTTCTCTGGGTAATGAGGCAAAAAATACAGCGACAGGCCATTAAATGCGAAATATAATGAGGTGCGACGAAATGGTTCTTCTGGATATCGATCGATCGCAGGTAATAACAATACATGATATCATAATTTTCATTCTCATAATTTACTTTATAATGAAATACGATTACCTAAATTCGATTAAAATAACATTTTTAAATCGAACAAATCAGAATATAGAATTTATATTCATTAAAGTAGCAATTATGACCATGGTGATAATATTTCATGACCATTTCATTGAATATTCTTAGCAAGGAAAAAAAAACTGCTCAAAGTTCCATCAACTTTAAATTAAAATCTATCAGATGTAAACGTGATCTAAATGCTATCGTCGTTTGAGACTATATTTATCAAAGTTAATTGAGTCGATCCATTATTCTATAAGGTTAAATATATAGCTTTTACGGAAGCAAGTATCCATATATAGTTTGTATTAAATTTTTCATATTTATTTCATATCATCTTATTATATCACGTAGAGCGCATACATCCGCAGTGTGGATAGATTTAATAGATTTTGTTTGAGCAACAATTATGAGTAAATACAATAAAACTTAACTTGTATCGTTACCTATAAAAATGCTGATGCAAAGCAAAATTTCGATAAAACATAAAGTTATTTTATGTACTTCGATTTTACTCAAGTGTATAAGTTAACGTAAATTTATGCGATTAGTTTCCTACCTGACGTAGAATCGATTTCTAAATTCAGGAGCTATAGTAGAATATAGCGAAAATTGACAAATAATATTGAACGTAATTTTATAGTTTTATAGTATAGTTTTATAATTGTTAATAGTTGTATAGTTCAGTTTTAAAATTGTATGTAATTTTAATTGCTAGAATTAGAATTAGAATTATAGATTACCGAAAAGCTTCATCGATTTGAAGTATAGTTTCCTAACGTATGTGTGTACTCTATTATTCAACATAACCACTCAAAATAACCGCTCAATAAACTCAGTAAAATCCTTAGATGTTAATCTTGTACAATATAGATATAGATGTTTTTAGGTGATATACATTCAATAATTGTTGATACAATAAATTTAATACTAGCGACAATGAATAGATTATTTCAACCCGTAGGAAAATGCCCACAGCATAAGGAAAAAAAATCCCCGAAACTGAAACCTATGGCGGTGATTTACAAATAACTGTAATTTTTGCGTGTCTCCAGTGCTAAGTATAGAAATATCATATACATACATTATTCTATAAACTATTTATTAGTAATCTTAGTTACTGAATGTTTATAAAATTGAGTTCATAAAGTAATTATCATCACAGTTAAATTCAGAAAATAGTCTAAAATTGTCAGGTCCATAACATGCTGCTTTTTAGCATCGAGAAATATAACTAAAAGTTTAATAAGTAAGAACATGTTGAGGGTAATGCTCTTCAACTCTAATATTTCATGTCCAAATTTTGAATTTTGTTACCGCCAAACGCTGACAAAAGTATGATATTATTATTTTATTTTTAATTGCCTGCTATAAGTATTATTTTGACAAATGCACAAATGTTAAAAAGTACCTTTTTTCGTTTATTTATTTATTTATTTATATATTCATTCAGACAGGCATTAAACCTTGTCACGTCCGTAGCAATTTTTCAGGTCGATGTCATATCATGTATGTTTTTTTCATTGCAGCATTAAAAATATATAAGCTGCTACAGTTTCCTCTTATACATACAATTTAATACTAAAAATCAACAGAAATGTGTAATGAAAATCAAGTTTGGTTCATTTTTTAACGAACAAACTTCTTCTATTAAAAAACTGACAGTTATTTGCAAACCATCCACGTAACATACATGCTAGGAAAAAGCACTAAGAAACATTTTAATTGAAAAGTTAAGAATCTTAGGTGATGTGAAGTTTGAAAAAATCAACCCTAAATATTTATACCGAATTGCAGATACGAAAAGTTCTAGTTATGAAAAATATATTTGTCATCGTACACTGAGAAAATGTATCATGGAAAAATTTCTATATTGTCTGGGTTCAGTGGGATATACTCTGAAAATTAAGAAATTTTCTGCATTTCCTTGAATTAATTAGAATACCTGCATCAAAATTTCCTCGCCAATATTGGACAATTATCGGAATTTTCTGAGTATGTCCCGCTGGCAACAGATAGTCTGGAATATTTTGTAAGTTTTATCAATGTATGCTGATTTTTTTCTTGCAGACATTAAATGCCACGTCCTTAAGCCACTCCACTAATGTTTATTTTAATGTTTATCGAGAAACTAAGCTCGGTTTAATTACCTTCATTCAGTCATTTTTCCACGTATACGACTTTATTTATAATTTCATTGCATTTCGATGAAGTTGACATTAACGCTGTATTGCTGACATTACAAAATTTTCGGGATTCAAAGTTTTTCTATAGAGGGCTATATTTTAATTGTATTTGACGTCTTTCTCTCGAGATTATAAGTAGTAGCCCTTGTTTCTGCTGGAAGCATTACACTTTCAAAATCGAAGTTCTTTTTCATCTGACTGGCAGTTTCACGACATCCCGTAATTTCGTTTTTATGTGCGGGAAGTGTTACAAGCTGCATAGAATTTCACTTACCAGATAAGTACGTTTACTCAATAAATTATTATTTAATTTAGTGCAAACAGGAATGGGAAGAAAATGAGAATATGAAGATGATCCGGATGTAGGAAGTCATTCACAGTAGGATTTAAACAACGTCTGCGGCATTTACAAAGAAAACTAAAGAAACAAAATCGACGTCATCGACGCCGAAAGTGTACAAAAATTTTTCTTTGTTTTTAAACAGTCTCTTGCAGTGGTAACCAAAATGTATAGATATTTACCGTTGTATCATGAATGTTCTACGGTACTTTAATGAGAGAGTTTATGATACTGGGACCACAGTCTCCGCAATCTATACAACATGATATAACCTGCTGGGTTCGACCTACCAAGATCAGATAAGACACCTTGAATATGTGACAGATTATCTAATGAATGACAATTAAATTGTGATCTTCTACATTCATTTATTTTCTTTTTCTCTTTTTCATATAGACGATTCGACATCGAGTTCGGATGAATGCCTCACGAAGGCCAACAGTCAATTCGATGAGGAATCTGTCAATGTAATGCAGAATCTTAATCGTATGGATTCTGAACATCCGTCAGAGAAGAATCCCAATGAAAATAACGATAACTCGGATGAACAAAATGATCTAGAAATAATTTGTAAACATTTCGAGTCGGACATTTAGTCACGATCGGCTGTATGTAAATATATAGCTTTGAGGTTAAATGACGTTATCAAATCAAAACAAAGATATCAGGAAAAGGTTCCCGCCTACACCAGAGAATTGCTCTTTCATATATTCACCTATGTTGAATCCTGAAGTAAAAGCTTCATTGCCTGAAGGTAGTAAATAGAGGCCTACATATGGGTTCAAAACAAAAAATCATTGCAACGTGTATTTCGGCACTGAGAGCGAGAAAGGGCATTACTAAACTGAGAGAGGAGATACGATCGGTAATATCACTTTTTCAGGAATATTTTTTGAAATTAGTAGATTGCCTAATTTAGATAATCAATGAGAAGAATTCCTAACGAGAAAATCTCGGATTTTTATCCAATCCCACCGATAATATGAGAGAAGCATTAAATGCTACTGCTATTCGAGGATTGTTGTTCGGACAAGGATTAGAAAATAACTGCAAAATCTCTTGAAAATACCAGTAAAGTATTAAAACTTATTAAATATTAAGATATTAATTGCTAGTTTTTAAGCAAATAAAACCATAAATTTTATATTTGTTATTGTATTTATTATAACTGAAATCGCAGACAATTTTATCGTGTAAAACCAGAAGTCATATTGTGGACATGTTCAATTTATTTGAATATGTTTAAAACTAAACTATTATATTATTACTGAAGTTAGATATTTGATCAAATACTCTCCAAAATTTTACCAGTTTCAGAATGAAAATCTATACTTGTCACTCGACTGTGATTACAAATGTTTGAGGTATATTGGAGAATGTACGAGCCGTATGCCGCTTCGCGTTATTGGTTCTGCGGTGCACGTCGTAATAACAGCATACTTGAACATATGTCGATTGCAGTGGATTAAAAAATGACAAGATATTGTTAATTCTAAAAGCAACTTGCTATTGTTTAAAGTATATAAAAAATTTTGAAAATTGTAAAAATTATCGGAAATATTGATTCGAAATTAGACGAGAAAATGTAGTTATATATAGTTAAAAGAAAATGTTCAAGGAAAAATGAATTCAATATGCTAAAAAGTGTAAATTTTGTAATATGTATAATAGTAAGACGAGACAGAAAAATTAATATGTGAAATAAAATAGTTTGCTTCGATGAAGGGAAGATTTCAAATATCACCATTAAAATTTAGAATGTCTGACTAACTTGACAATTACTACTGATAACAGTATTTATTAACCAAATTTATACTCATGTGGGATTTTAATAAACTTCACTTTTACGTTCACATTATAAAGGTCACATTTTTAGTTCGTCCTCCTTTTCAGTAATTCTAAATAATTATAAAGTCTATAAAAGAATCTAATATGACTGAATTTTAATCTGGTAAAAAGTTTAACTAATGGATTTGATGCAATTTTCTGCGTAGAAACGAAAACTGAGAAATAATATAAGTAAATTAACGTCACTATAACAAGCTAAAGGCAGGAAATACTTATTTTGGTTACAAGGATGTAAAATAAACTTTTACACCCGCAGGCCATCGACGTTCCGGAGGAACTGCGAGGTAGTAATACGAACAAACTTTTTCGACATTTTGAGTATAAAATTCGAGTTTATATCTGAAATTGGCAACTTTAATGGTTGGGTATTGAAAAATATATTTTTATGGCAGAAAACAAATGTCAGCTTCGATTAAAATCGCAATGCAGCGAAAATGTGTTAATGTTATACAATATTCAGTAGGACACAAAGTGTAACTTCTAATGAGAAGAAGACAATAAAAAAATTATTACTTACAATTCCTGCTCCAGGATCACTCAACTTGCACGGCAACGTCGCCGTACCACCTTTCTGTGCCAAGATTTCTCTAACGGGTCCAACAACGTCGACTTTTGGTAGGCTCTCGAGCTTCTCCCCGTCCATAGCGACGTTATTGGCACTCGATTCCTGCTTCGCCTGGCTCTCTGGAAGAGCAGATATAATAAAATTTATTGGCATGTCCGTCTAAAACTCGTATTGATTGTGTTGACATATTGCATAATAGTGGGATGGTTGTAATATTGCATGAAAGTCACAATGGTGAGTGGATGGCAATAAATAAATATGTTTGTTCACAAAGTTTTTTTTTACATTGGCGACATTTGAATAAAAATATACAGTTTCTTCAAAGTTAGTAAATATATGATATAACCGAGTGAATTCATGGTCAAAGGCAATTTAATATGCCTTCTACGTAATTTAGTATTGAGTAGCATATAACGTATTTATTAACGTGGAAAGAGAAGTAAAGGTTTATAACATTTTTTATTCTTAAGTATACATAAACATTTATAACCAATCGGCTGTTCTTATTTTAATGGTTGCAGTTCAGATATTTGGATTTGGTCGAATATTTGCAGTATAGTTTGGAATTACTCATAATATGTTTCAACATTTTATTTAGCCATTTCTTTCCAACTGATTTCTAGAATACAGTTTTTTTCGAAGTAAGAAACTGGACTGAAAGCTCTTATTCAATTAAAAATGTCTCCCAATATTCTCATTTAACCCTTTCACTGCCAGTATAATATCAAAGAAAGTGATCAAACTGCACAAAAAAAATTCAGATGGATTTTAATAATATTTGGTATAGGTAGTTTTGTTTTGGTTGCTGATTTAGAATCTGAACTCAGATTTTGCAAATTCAAAATGGCGGATCCAATATGGCAGACCGAAATGCACAAAATTATTCGATCCAGATATAACTGAGTACTCGGGGGTTTTTGAAGTCGCTGATTACGATTATGAACTCAGATTTTAGAAGTTCAATCTAGATCAAGTAACTGTTTAATTTTTTTCCGGCCATCTTGATTCCTCCATTTTGTATTTTCAAAATCTTACTTGAGATTCGTAATCAGTGACCCCAAAAGTACTCCAGTACAAAGTTTCAAGCGATTTTATAAAATTTTTATGCATAAATTGATTCAACAGAATGTCATATACTTCATGAGGAAGATTTTGAAAAAATTGAGAAAACTACCATCATTGTGGACGTATATTTTATTTTTGACACATCGATTATAAAAATGGACGACGTCGTCGTATTCGGTACACCTTAGACTGTCTAGAAATGGATTTGATTTTAATTTATATAAATTCCAGAATGTGTTAGTATAATTTATATCATGACTAAGATTTGCGTTTTTCTGGCAGTATGGGGGAAACGTCCGAAATTACGAAGATATTCGTCATCGGCAGTCAAGGGGTTCAAGGATAATTATATTCAAAATTTTTTTAGGAGAATTTAACAGAAATGATTATTTGATTGATAAATACAACACTTTTGCAAAAATTTTCTTTAATGAACCCTCATCATAGCATATTTATTATTTTCATAGTTTTTGAAATGATCTATCGAATAACTATTGAAAGTCGAATTTATTATATTTATGTACTAATGAATTACATATTGCCAAATTACACAATTGTTACAAGAAAATACAAAATAATAATTTCTTCATACATCGATTCAGAAAATGTGATATCACTGAAATTAGATTTTTTATCTGTAAAATGTAACTTCGCCATGGACGACGTTATAATATTCAAAACAATACCGTGATCCACTGTCCTATTTTTAACAGCATGAATTTGGCACTCGAAAATCTTAACGGTCAAACTCTACTCGAGCTACGTGCAGTGATAAAAACGAATATACTGAAAAATGGACGTGAGGGTTCCACTAGAATACAGGTCCATTTTCCATGGTATTGTTATGCAACTGTGATATCATGGAAGTACGCCAGTAAATGTCGGTAAAATGTGAATACATTTCGAGTATCTACATAAAGCTCATAGTACTGTGCATCTGCAATAGAGGGTCATTTTTATATATGTACAAGTCATTGTGTTCACTTTTGTAGTCTCCATTACTATTCTAGTGCGTATCTAGTAATATGTTTTAAATTCGATGTTCTGTTAGTAAATGGGAAGGGAAAATTGCATGTTCACGTAATCCTGTGATTTTTTCTCACTATCCATTCGAAAACTGTATTTGCTATGGTCATTGAAATCTTTTTGATTTATTTAAATCGCTTCCAGTAATTAATACAATATCGTAACGATGGTGAAGATCGTCATATAGTCGACTATATAGTTATAAATAACATGATATTCAATATCCCTGACGTATCGAACAATCGGACTTGTAGGATTTTAGTTGGCCTCTGGATTTATTTGGCTGTAACTCTACCTTTTCTCAAAATTTTGAACTGAAATTTTAGTTTAATACTTCTCATAGCATTCTAAGGATAATAATACAGACGAGAAAATATTTTTAAAGTAGATAACATTACTTTTTGCTTCCGGTAAACAGTGGTTATTAGGTAGTACAATATTTTTATAATAGATGAATTGATAGAATATGACCATATATAATAATAATACTACGACTTTATTGCCACAAAATATTTACATAGAACTAAAAATACTAAAACATACAACAAATGTCTACAAGTGTAGCAAAGATCGAGTCACAACTATACACTAACTTTACAGACTGACGTAATATTATATTTTCTTAAAAGATCAGACAAGGCACAATGATTAGTGATGATCGTCGAAAGACAATCCATTTGAAATAAATTATCCTATTCAGTCTGAATTTGGATTTTAAATTTAACGATGGTGATTGGCTATGTTTGTTGTCCCCATTTTGTGGAAAATTCTAGAAGCATGTGAAAAAAATGTCAGATCCACTTTGATGTGATTGAAAAATAAAATTGCCTGAATAAAGGAAGATTATCGCCCTGATTGGATTGTTACATATATTATTTGACAATTAATGCTACATTTTTAATAGATTTTGAAGTTTATTTATTGAACTGGAAATGCGAATCCTTACCTTGAATAATTTCATTAATGCGTACAGGTGAATTTTTTATTCATAATACGATAAAAATCAGTATTTTATATTATTTACACTCTTGATCTATTAGCAATTATTTCGTTATAGTGTAATTTGCGGTCCTTATTGATGTGTACAGTTTTCAATTATGAAATTTAGTCCGAAGTCTGCATATACAGTGGAACTTGATTATTTGTTGTAAACTTGTTGCTTTAATAAGTTTGTCTTTGGTTGTTTAAGTAACTTTCATATCGGTGTTGTAGTTTATATGGGAACATTGTCTGCACTTTGATCCATAGTGTTATACTATTTTCCTATTTGAATAAAATCTCCTCTTTTTGTATATGTATAGGGGATAAATTACCATACATAAAACGTAGAATAACAAAAAAGTAAACGTGCTCTCCAAAAGGAGAATTCTCATACTTGTACAACAACCCCATATTTTTCCTTCGCCTTTCCTTATACTTCTATCCGGCTTAAAATGCATATTTTGCTTCTTGAAGGTATATGAATCACTTCCTTCCGGTAACTCGCTATTTATACCCGTCTTTTTGACACATATTGTATACGCACGTAAGCTCTTCCATAGTTTTTGAGCTTTGCTTTTTCTTCTAGATACTCTCCTGTGGTTTCCCAATAACGGAGAAGAAAGGCAATAAATTGTTGCGCAATAATGTTTGATGACTTATGAATAAGAACTATTATGTATGCACATCGTTAATTAAAAAATTTATGAATTCATGGGTAAACTTTTGAGTAACAGATGAGTTAAAATTATTCAAATAGTTATGCAGACACTAAAATATCTTATAATTAATTTCGGACGATAAAAATTAGGAACACGTAAGCGATCAATTTTTTATTTATAAATGTGTGTGTTATTCATACAATTTTTTGCTAACGTTTCCCTCGTAAAGATTAATTAATTATTCAAATAAGTTTTCAGTATGATCAATTGGTACCACGAAAGCATACTTGTTGAGTGTCTGTAATTTACCTTTAATTAGATTGAGAAAAGAAATGTTTTCATATTGGGTAAAAAAAAATTGAATATTGTCAAGAGGAAATTATTCTTCTGATTATTCTTCAAAGATTTGGATATAATAATGTGATTATAGCTTAAATTAAAAATTATTATTGGTATCCAAACGGTATAGTCAAGTATATTTTTACTATTCTGTACAAATACAAATTCCACATAAACATATAAATAGCAGCGAAATCAGTTCAGAAAAGAAGAAATATTCGCAAGAATAAACTTAAAGTGATGTATTGCCTGCTTGCAAAACTTATGAATGTAAATTTTCCTTCATTTCAAAAGCATTTTCGTGGAAATTTGTTTTGTGATCGTAAAGAGTGTGTACATTCATGCAATTACAGTCCGCATATTTCGAATAAAAAAAGCAATCAAACTTTGTTTAATCAATATTACCTGCATATAAACCTAGGTAGATTGTTTTTTTTTTGTTAAAAACAGTAATTAATTTGTTAGTTTCTGGGATAAATTTGCGAGTTGCTTTAATACTGAATTTACTGTTTTAATACCGAATTTATGCTGAATGATTACGAATCAAGTAAGTTTAAAGTGGAAGTTTGAAAAGTTGTGTAATTCATTACACTTCATTGATACTACATAATATTTAATAATATTACTATTACACTATTTATTTCGAACTTTGTCTCCATATTTTCTTCGTTAGTGTGTCGTAAATTTAACTGTTTGTTAAATGAAATTTTCTGTTAAAAAGTGTATAATCTACGACTATTTTCAATATCGAATATAAGTTAAAACTTTTGGAGTAAAAATTTGCCGTTGAATCCAATTATCTTTAAAATTTCATTCGAGTAATTAAGATTGTTATGAAGTATTAATTACACATACAGTTTCTCTATAAATATATTCAATTATTTTAATCTGGTTATATTAGTTCTTTTTTATGTTGAAATATTGTCATGATTTTGACTGCATTTTTTGTTATTTAAGTGAATTTTTCTAATTATCCGCCTTGCAGATTATCACAGCCGTGAATGCTTCATGCGATATTTCACATCTACTTATTTGGAATTCAATTCTTCAGAAGTTTTTCGTAAAGAATAATTATACAAATAGTAATTAAGGAAAAGAATTCATGAATCCCACTTTAAGCTAAGTCGCCGTAGGAAACAGTTGAAGATATAAATCGAAATCAAAGAAAAAAATAACTGATCCTCTTAAAATCTGAATAAAAATAAGTAGTTCTTTGTTTTACAAAATTTTGGTCGGCCATATTGGATCCTTCATTTTTTCAAGATCAGTTGTGCTAAAAAATATCTGGAAATCTTATACCTAACGTAATGACGGCTATTTGAAAAATTCCAAGATGATTTAAAAATATTACTAACAATTCAATACTATTTTGACTACTTATTGGGTAGCTTAGATAGTGTACAGATTTTGGTTATGAAAAAATTGACGACCAACAGTTTTTTCGCGTTCTTTTTACATTCAAGCTGCCATATTTCATTTTTTGAATATTATATGTCAATTCTGACGTCCGATTTTGGAAGAGGAAAATCGGTAAGGTACACTTTATAAAGTAACATTTTCTGGCTATGATTTTATTAATGGGGTCGCATAATATGCAGTGATTTTTATTTTCAAACATATCTCGCCATGTGAGGGATGAATGATAACATAGAACCGTGTTCGGTTTGGCCCATCAAGTCAGGATTTTAAGATATTTGATCAGAAATATATTAAAAAATATACGTTTTGGCAATTTAAGCTTAGGATATGTGAAAATTCTGAAATGATGAGTTAACTTGGACAAAGAATTCGTTTTCAGCGACCAAAAATCTGTAAGATCATCCACTTCTGATTCAGGTTGTGTCAAAAAAAAAAAATGTTTGCGGGAGATAACTTGAATCACAGGTACTAGATGTGATAGATCGCTGAATTTATTTTAATAAATTTTAACAAATTATTTATTTAAAATTTGTAAGTATTGCACGAATACTGCAGTCTTCTTCGAGTAAAAAAAAAACAATTAATTTATTATTTTTAATAATCTAGAGTAATTGATATAATAATGTAATCAAATTCATTTGCGATATTACGTAAAGTTATTACGTATAGTAACTTTTCAGAATAAAAAACGTCATAAAAGCGGTTTTTTATACTCAGTTTTCAGCATTTTTATTAGTTTTTGGTGCAGATAATATTTCACCCGGGAAAAAATGGATTATATACAATTATATATAATTATATATAAATTTAGATACAATTATATATAATAATATGTAATTATATATGTTTATATAATTATATATGGATTTTGGCCGTATATAATTACATAAATCGTATATAAACATATACAGGGTGTCCCAGAACTCCCGAATAATATTGCAGGGGGTGAATCCTAATAGCATTTTCAGCAAGAAAGTTTCATACCAAAATCGGATCTGAAGCTCAGAATTTGAGTGGCGAGCTATTAAGTGTAAACAAAAATTATAGTTTTTTTGCAATAACTCGGCTCGCTTTAATGTTACTTTAACGAATGATGACTGATTTTGAAGCTACAACTTACCTTATAGAGTATATGACCTGCAATGTATATTGCGCCAGTTATCGACCTAAAAAGGATAAAAATGGCTTTTTTGCAGTTTTTAGCGTCTAACTCATTTTCGTAAAATGCTAGCGAAATGTCATATAAACAACGCTGGAGAGCTTGAAAAGGCGAAGAATTCGCCCCCTCATACGTTTCGTTTTGATAAAAATTGAGTCCGTGTGGAGACGTTAAAAATCAGAAAACAGGCGAAAAATGGATTTGGCATTGCCGAAGCGTGTTTTTCACCTATTTTCTGATTCTTAACATCTCCCCGCGGGGAATTTTTGTCAAAACGAAACATATGAGGGGGCAAATTCTTCGCCTTTTCAAGCTCTACAACGCTGTTGTATATGATATTTTGCTAGCATTTTACGGAATTGAGCTAGACGCGAAAAATGGCAAAAAAGGCAATTTTTACCCTTTTTTAGGTCGATAACTGACGAAATATATGTTGCAGGTGTAACGGAGTTTCCTCCCGGACTGCTCGTGCCTAACTCAGTCGGTACGCCAGGGTTCGGTACGAGCAGGGATACCTTCGTTGACGGCAGTTTCTTAGAAAAGATGAGATGGAAGGTAAATAAAAACAGAGATTTGGAAAATAGAACACAACATAAATGTATTATCAGTACCTCCTAATTTATACAAGTGGTAGTAGTGTGCGTGAAATGTGCGGCTTCCCGCTCAGCCGTGGAGTATTGAAAGTATAGTTTTCTAAGCCCTAGGTTGCTTATGTAGCCAGCCGCGCTTAGCTGGAGAAAAAAAACTAACCCGACAAAGTAAAGCGCACGACCGACGAAAAGATAGGTGGGGAACTTTCTCCCCCCGTAACGGAAGATTAACCTAGCAAAAGAAAGGATACCTAGAGTGCCGCGTATATGAATGAAGGGCACCGGGTACGGACTTTCGGACGGTAATAGGATCCAATGCACCGCGAGTCACCGTGCACCAGAGTAGGAGTAAGAGGCACCGCGAGTCACCGTGCCGGGTGAGAGACAAGATCAGGGCTATAAACCCGTAACCTTGGGGGTGGTAATGATCCAATGCACCGCGAGTCACCGTGCACCAGAGTAGGAGTAGGAGACACCGCGAGTCACCGTGCCGGGTGAGAGACAAGATCAGGGCTATAAACCCGTAACCTTGGGGGTGGTAATAAATCCAATGCACCGCGAGTCACCGTGCACCAGAATGGGATAAGGAGGCACCGCGAGACACCGTGCCGGGTAGGAGGGGTAAGATACGGGCTATAAACCCGTAATCTTGCGGACGGTATAAGATCCGATGCACCGCGAGTCACCGTGCATCAGAGTAGGATAAGGAAGCACCGCGAGTCACCGTGCTAGGAGAGGTAGCCCGCGAGACGCGGGCCGGGAAGAAGTGAAGATTCGCCGTTGCACGCCTGCTTATATCCCCGGTCGGCATGATGCGCGCGTCGCTTGAAGTTGCGCGCGCCGAATCGGATACGCCGCGCGCGCTGAACCGGATACGCCGCGCCCGCCATCTATGATCCGCGTCGCCGATTTAGAAAAATGAAACTTCGTTTCACTCCCTTCTTTCTTCGGGAGAAGTGAAAGAAAATAAACGGACAAATGAAAATAAAGGAAACAACTCCATCTGTAGGTGACGGCCCGCTTGGTTGTGGAGACAACAAACGCCCCGCGTGATCATTTTACACATGTACTTAAATGCTATAGAAAAAAATACATCGTCGTTGCGGTAATATATTTTTGTAGCTTTTTCGAAAAACTAGAAACCCGTACAATCTGTTTATCATCGCAAAGACTAGATTTACGTAGATCACCGTCGTACGTGCTCAAAAATTACTTATTACCTGAGATTGCGCTAGGTCTGTAGGTAGGAAAAAGAAAACGTTTTGTTTCAGATCGAAATCTTTTTATTCCGCTTAACAAAATATGGTTTTTGCGTCGAACAAAAAAACTATCGGCGTATTTCTTCTCTGCCGAAAGTAAGCGAAAAAAGTCGGTCGGTCGGGTTTGCGTCGAACAGACAAAAAAACTATCGGCTATGTCAGCACTGCCGAATGGAAAACAGGAACAAACTAAATTTGAACTAAAAAATGTCAGGTTCTATTTGTGTGGATGGAAGGATACTTTCCCTAATGTCCCGTCGGACTTCCATCGGGCTCGGTAGTGTCCTACAGGAGTATGGTGTGTCCATTTCCTGAACCTCTTGATGACATTCAGGGGGACCCGTACCAGATGAGGTCCCATTTGTACAGCTCGAGTAGGAACCGGTGGTAGCGGTGGGACCATAGCCGGCAAGTCGGTAGAGACGGCTTCGGAGATCTCCGCCAGGGCTGGTGTTGGGTCTGGTTTCGGCTGCTGGAACTTGGGGTCTTTGAACCTCCCGGGTCTTTCGCCGCTGTCGCTGCTGCTGCTGGAGGATCTTCCTCGAGGCTTTGCTTTGCCATGGCGTGGAATCCGTAGCGTGGGTAGAGTGGCCGGTGCGGGGTTCGGGAGGAGTTCTATGGTCCCCGGTGGTAGAGTGACGACGGACCGAATTTTTCCCCTTCGTATTGGCTGCTTTTTGTTCTCGGTCGTGCTGGTGGTGGTTAGGGCCAATTTTGGGCCCGTTGGAATGGTTCGTGGTGGTGTTGAAGGTTCCGAAATCGCCATCACTGGTGAAGGCCCCGGCGCCCCGGTAGTTGCCTGTCGCTGGCCAGTTGTCGGAGGTCGCCTTGGCCGCGTCGGTTTGCGGGTACAGATGATGCCGCTGAGGGAGTCCATTTTCCCAAAAGGATTGGTCGGTTATGATGTAATTAGGTCCGAGTAAGCCCTTTTTATTTGGGCGCCCTCGACGTCGAGGTTGTGGTGCATGGTCATTTGGAGGCGGTACTCGGGGGCGTAACGAGTAAGGATTGGTTGGAGGCGGAGCCTCGGGATTTTCTGCCGTTAATGATTCGTCCTTTTGAATGCACGTCTTTAGATCGGAGATGTGTATTCTGCGGAAAATCCTTCCGGTTGGACTGCGTAAGTCGAACATTACGGGGGATTTGGAACTAATAATGGTGTGTGGTCCACTGAATTTAGGACATAGCGCCGCACTTCGATGCTCGATTTTTTTGGAGAGAGTTCTCTCTCTCTTCCACACTTGTTCACCGATCTTTGGAACCCAGTTACGATGTCGCTTATTATAATGTTTTTCTTGGTGATAGAAGGCTCTTGCTAAATTGGTTCGGACAAGTTCTATACAGTCTTGGAGCTGCGGGATACGGTTTATCCGGGTCGGATAATGGGATGCAGTATAGCATTCTCCCGGTACCCTAATTTCCCGCCCGTGATTCAAGAAGTACGGGGTAAACCCTGTAGCCTCGTGGACTGCCGAGTTATATGCTGTTTGGAGCTCGGGTAATTTATTCGCCCATTCCCTCTGCGAACGAGAGACAAATTGCGCCACCATCGTTTTTATGACCCGGTTGGTCCGTTCGATAGGGTTACACTGAGGTGTATACGGAGGGGTGAATTGATGCTCGGTCCCACAATCTTTCAGCATCTGTTTGCAGTCATCGGAAATATATTGAGTGCCGTTGTCACTCGTAAGGATTTGGGGTGCGCCGAAACGGAGGAGATGTAGGTAGATTTCCCTTGTAACTGCCTCGGCAGTGGCTTGCCGTAGGGGTCGTACTTCTATCCATTTTGTAAAGCGGTCTTGAAATGTTAGGATCCAGGTAAATCCTTGCGAAGACCTGGGTAAGGGACCGATAAGATCGGTGGAGACATGTTGCCACGGTATATCGACCGGAGTAGCATGCAAGGTTCCCGGGGTAGCTTGTTGCGAAGGTTTGAAGGCTAAACATTTAGTGCAGGATCGAACATACCGCGAAACGTCGCGGGTGATTCCTGGCCAGTAATATTTTTGATACGCTCGCAATAACGTTTTGGCGTATCCGAGATGACCAGCCGTCGGGGCGTCATGACATTCTTGAAGGATTTGACCTTTCAGGTCATTCGGAATACATAATTTCCATTTTTGACCCTCGTCGTGTGAAAGAGAATGTGGCATGTTTCGATAAAGTCGGCCCTCGGTTATCCGATATTCAGGATGTTCCTCAGGATTTCCCTCTACCTCCTGATATTTCCTTTGGTACCAGTCGGATTTCGGCGAGACGGCATGAATATAACCTATCGGGTTACGGGAGAGAGCGTCAGCGACGTAATTGGACGCGCCCGTGTGGTAATGTATCTTAAAGCTATATTGCTGTAGCTCGAGTGCCCATCGCGCTAAACGACCTGAAGGGTTATCGAGGCGATCCAGCCATTGGAGTGCTTGGTGATCCGTGTACACATGAAACGAGTACCCCTCCAAGTATTGCCTCATTTGTCGGATCCCCCAAACTACTGCTAGGCACTCTTTTTCGGTTGCGCTGTACCGACATTCGGCTCCCTGCAGAGTCCTGGATGCGTAAGCGATCACTCGTTCACCATCTTCGAAGTTTTGTGTCAGGACACATCCAAGCCCATAATCGGAAGCGTCGGTTTGCAGGCTGAATTCCTTGGAGAAATCAGGACTGGCAAGGATCGGAGCTTGAATTAAGCAGGTTTTTAACATCTGGAAGGCGTCTTCCTCCCGTGGACTCCATTGCCAAGGCGTGTTTTTACTCAACAGCTGAGTTAGAGGCTTGGCTTTGGAGGAAAAATGTGGGATGTACCGCCTGTACCACGAGACCATCCCTAGGAATTGTCGGATTCCTTTGATACTGACAGGGGCCGCCATTTTCACGATCGCTTCCACTTTATCTGGATCTGTTTGGATGCCGCCATCCACGATAACGTGACCCAGGTATTTTAGCGAATTTCGGCCAAAGTGGCACTTCTCGGGGTTAATTGTTAACCCTGCTTTACGGAGACGCTTAAAAACTTCTTCCAAGTGATCTTGGTGTTCGGCTAAAGTACGACTAAAAACGACTATATCGTCAAGGTAGCACATAGCATACGACTCAATATCGGGTCCCAGCACGTTATCGAGCATTCTCTGGAACGTGGCTGGGGCAGAATGCAGCCCAAACGGCATGACTCGAAACTGCATGAGCCCGCGACCCGGAACGGTAAAGGCGGTCAGTGGGCGACTTTCGGGTGATAGTGGCACTTGCCAATATCCATTTCGCAAATCAAGAGTCGTTAGGAACTTGGCGCCTCGGAGCTTAGATAGCGTCGCTTGAATGAAAGGAAGCGGGTAGGCGTCTTTCTGGGTTAGTTCATTTAGTCGGCGGAAGTCAATACAAAAGCGGGGTTCCCCTGATTTTTTCTTCGCGAGCACCACGGGCGAACTCCAAGGGCTTGAAGATGGCTCTATGATTCCATTTTCTTCCATCTTCCGGACTTCTTCGTCGATAATTTGCTGCATTGCCGGGTTCCGGGGCCGATATCTCTGTTTTACAGGCTCGATATTCGGTTTCAGTCGGATGACGTGTTCGACCATATTGGTAAGGCCTATTTTTTCGGGGAATTTCTGCAGTTCGTGCTCGAGGAAGTCGTCGAAAGTTTTTGGCTTCTCCTGTAAGGCGGCAATTTCTATTTCGATAAAATTGCATAATGCCGGTAGATTCGCTTCGGCTTCGGTACTGCTTTGTAGGTCTGGAGGTACGGTCAGACGGATATTCAGGGTACTGAGAAGGTCGACTCCAAATAGTAAGTCGCATTGTAAACCCGGGAGTATGGCACATCGGTGGTTTACGTGTCGTTGACCTATGCGAAATGGGAGATTCATCTCTTCGGAGATGTGGATCGTGGATCCGTTGGCTAGTCGGGCATTGGATTGGATCATTTCGGAAGTCAGTCCTTTGCGTCGACATTCCCCGGCCATTCGGGGGCTTATGTATGACCTTGCTGCTCCTGTATCTATAAGGGCTTGATATTTGGAGCCAAGAATGGTGGCTTCTAACTTCGGTCTACCATTCCCCATGGTATTCGTGGCATATAGCTTATTGCTGTCGGTCCTTTTCCGACAACAGTCCCGGGATAAGACACCTGCCTTACCGCATTGGGAACATAGCAGTTTCCGTGGATTTTGACACGATTTACTTCGGTGTCCGGCTTGTCCGCAATTCCAGCACATGGTTGTAGGATCCCATTGTACGGGAGCTGTTTTGGAGGACGGTACTAACGTGACTGTTTTAGACGGTAATGGGGAGCGATTTTTTGTCTGCTCCATAGGAGGTGAAGTTTTAACTTTTCCGTGACGCAGGTCTGTCTGTTGGATTTCTTCGTATTCTAGGGCTAGTCGATATAGCTCCTCTACGGTCGCGATATCAGGGTTTCGCACATATAATTTATAATCGGAATGCATGTTTTTATAGATTAGCTTTATTTGGGATGCCAAAGAGAACGTTCCGGCACGCCGTATAAGAGTTTGTATGTCGTTACAGTAGACCCTAAAGTTCTCTCCCGATTGTTGCTTCCGCCCCCGAGCGTTATCTTCCCATTGTCCACGAATTTGTGGATCTTCGTAACAATATATAAGAGCCGAGGAGAAGTCACTCCATGTCTGCCACCGGGCTCGATTATTTCGGAACCAAAGAAGGGGTTCCCCACGGAGGAGTTCTGGAATCCCGGACAAAATCTGCGGCGTGGTTAAGTTGTAGGCCTCGCGTAGTTCCTCTACTCTTTCGATAAAAGAGGTGGGATCTTTTCCCGTAAAGTGGCATCCCCATCGTCGTATTTGATCTATGGGTAGTGCATTCCGGAATGGGGGCATCATTGCCGTGGACATCTGTGGAGCTGATGCCATAGAAGTCGATGGTGGTTGCGTTACGGTCGACATGATATTTGTCCATGACGGCCAAACGAAAGGGTCGGAAGAAGGGTTACTGACTGTTACTGGGACATTTCTGGTAGTGCTCGTATCTTGAGAAGTGGAGGTATCGGTGAACACGTTATCGTTGCTTTCTATTCCGTATTCGTCAGCCCAGTTGGTCGAGGTCTGGTTTAACACGTCTTGTACAGCGGTAGGGTCATGTCGGATAGCGTTGCGTAATCTACTCCGTAATTCGTTTAGGGTGCCTACCGGGTCAATCCGTAGTTTCTGTAAGAGTGTCTCTATTTTCTCTTTTGTAAGCTTATTTACCCAAGTTAAATTTCCTTCCATCTTTTCTTTGTTTTTTTTTTAGCTGCCGCAAAATCTAAACAACAAAAATTTTCTCTTTCGAGAAATACGAGAGGTAGACTTTACTTTAAAGTCCCTGTTCGGGCGCCATGTAACGGAGTTTCCTCCCGGACTGCTCGTGCCTAACTCAGTCGGTACGCCAGGGTTCGGTACGAGCAGGGATACCTTCGTTGACGGCAGTTTCTTAGAAAAGATGAGATGGAAGGTAAATAAAAACAGAGATCTTTGTTTTACAAAATTTTGGTCGGCCATATTGGATCCTTCATTTTTTCAAGATCAGTTGTGCTAAAAAATATCTGGAAATCTTATACCTAACGTAATGACGGCTATTTGAAAAATTCCAAGATGATTTAAAAATATTACTAACAATTCAATACTATTTTGACTACTTATTGGGTAGCTTAGATAGTGTACAGATTTTGGTTATGAAAAAATTGACGACCAACAGTTTTTTCGCGTTCTTTTTACATTCAAGCTGCCATATTTCATTTTTTGAATATTATATGTCAATTCTGACGTCCGATTTTGGAAGAGGAAAATCGGTAAGGTACACTTTATAAAGTAACATTTTCTGGCTATGATTTTATTAATGGGGTCGCATAATATGCAGTGATTTTTATTTTCAAACATATCTCGCCATGTGAGGGATGAATGATAACATAGAACCGTGTTCGGTTTGGCCCATCAAGTCAGGATTTTAAGATATTTGATCAGAAATATATTAAAAAATATACGTTTTGGCAATTTAAGCTTAGGATATGTGAAAATTCTGAAATGATGAGTTAACTTGGACAAAGAATTCGTTTTCAGCGACCAAAAATCTGTAAGATCATCCACTTCTGATTCAGGTTGTGTCAAAAAAAAAAAATGTTTGCGGGAGATAACTTGAATCACAGGTACTAGATGTGATAGATCGCTGAATTTATTTTAATAAATTTTAACAAATTATTTATTTAAAATTTGTAAGTATTGCACGAATACTGCAGTCTTCTTCGAGTAAAAAAAAAACAATTAATTTATTATTTTTAATAATCTAGAGTAATTGATATAATAATGTAATCAAATTCATTTGCGATATTACGTAAAGTTATTACGTATAGTAACTTTTCAGAATAAAAAACGTCATAAAAGCGGTTTTTTATACTCAGTTTTCAGCATTTTTATTAGTTTTTGGTGCAGATAATATTTCACCCGGGAAAAAATGGATTATATACAATTATATATAATTATATATAAATTTAGATACAATTATATATAATAATATGTAATTATATATGTTTATATAATTATATATGGATTTTGGCCGTATATAATTACATAAATCGTATATAAACATATACAGGGTGTCCCAGAACTCCCGAATAATATTGCAGGGGGTGAATCCTAATAGCATTTTGAGCAAGAAAGTTTCATACCAAAATCGGATCTGAAGCTCAGAATTTGAGTGGCGAGCTATTAAGTGTAAACAAAAATTATAGTTTTTTTGCAATAACTCGGCTCGCTTTAATGTTACTTTAACGAATGATGACTGATTTTGAAGCTACAACTTACCTTATAGAGTATATGACCTGCAATGTATATTGCGCCAGTTATCGACCTAAAAAGGATAAAAATGGCTTTTTTGCAGTTTTTAGCGTCTAACTCATTTTCGTAAAATGCTAGCGAAATGTCATATAAACAACGCTGGAGAGCTTGAAAAGGCGAAGAATTCGCCCCCTCATACGTTTCGTTTTGATAAAAATTGAGTCCGTGTGGAGACGTTAAAAATCAGAAAACAGGCGAAAAATGGATTTGGCATTGCCGAAGCGTGTTTTTCACCTATTTTCTGATTCTTAACATCTCCCCGCGGGGAATTTTTGTCAAAACGAAACATATGAGGGGGCAAATTCTTCGCCTTTTCAAGCTCTACAACGCTGTTGTATATGATATTTTGCTAGCATTTTACGGAATTGAGCTAGACGCGAAAAATGGCAAAAAAGGCAATTTTTACCCTTTTTTAGGTCGATAACTGACGAAATATATGTTGCAGGTGTAACGGAGTTTCCTCCCGGACTGCTCGTGCCTAACTCAGTCGGTACGCCAGGGTTCGGTACGAGCAGGGATACCTTCGTTGACGGCAGTTTCTTAGAAAAGATGAGATGGAAGGTAAATAAAAACAGAGATTTGGAAAATAGAACACAACATAAATGTATTATCAGTACCTCCTAATTTATACAAGTGGTAGTAGTGTGCGTGAAATGTGCGGCTTCCCGCTCAGCCGTGGAGTATTGAAAGTATAGTTTTCTAAGCCCTAGGTTGCTTATGTAGCCAGCCGCGCTTAGCTGGAGAAAAAAAACTAACCCGACAAAGTAAAGCGCACGACCGACGAAAAGATAGGTGGGGAACTTTCTCCCCCCGTAACGGAAGATTAACCTAGCAAAAGAAAGGATACCTAGAGTGCCGCGTATATGAATGAAGGGCACCGGGTACGGACTTTCGGACGGTAATAGGATCCAATGCACCGCGAGTCACCGTGCACCAGAGTAGGAGTAAGAGGCACCGCGAGTCACCGTGCCGGGTGAGAGACAAGATCAGGGCTATAAACCCGTAACCTTGGGGGTGGTAATAGATCCAATGCACCGCGAGTCACCGTGCACCAGAGTAGGAGTAGGAGACACCGCGAGTCACCGTGCCGGGTGAGAGACAAGATCAGGGCTATAAACCCGTAACCTTGGGGGTGGTAATAAATCCAATGCACCGCGAGTCACCGTGCACCAGAATGGGATAAGGAGGCACCGCGAGACACCGTGCCGGGTAGGAGGGGTAAGATACGGGCTATAAACCCGTAATCTTGCGGACGGTATAAGATCCGATGCACCGCGAGTCACCGTGCATCAGAGTAGGATAAGGAAGCACCGCGAGTCACCGTGCTAGGAGAGGTAGCCCGCGAGACGCGGGCCGGGAAGAAGTGAAGATTCGCCGTTGCGCGCCTGCTTATATCCCCGGTCGGCATGATGCGCGCGTCGCTTGAAGTTGCGCGCGCCGAATCGGATACGCCGCGCGCGCTGAACCGGATACGCCGCGCCCGCCATCTATGATCCGCGTCGCCGATTTAGAAAAATGAAACTTCGTTTCACAGGTCATAGGCTATACAAGGTAAGTTGTAGCGCTATAAAAAACCTTCAAAATCAGTCATCATTCGTTAATGTAACTTTAAATCAACCGAGTTATTGCAAAAAAACTATTATTTTTTTTTAAACTTCATTGGCTCGCCACTCAAATTCTGAGCTTCAGATCCAATTTTGGTATGAAACTTTTTTGCTGAGAATGATGTCAAGATTCACCCTGTGCAATATTATGTGGGAGTTCCGGGACACCCTGTATAATTATATATTAGCATATATAATTGTACATAATTGACTGCTTTGTATATAATTATATCCGGCCAAAATCTATATATAATTATATAAAATTACATATAATTGGATATAATTGTATCAAAAATTGTATATAATTATATATAATCGTATATAAACATATATAATTATATATTATTAAATATAATTGTGTCTAAATTTGTACATAATTATATATAATTGTATATAATCCATTTTTTCCCGGGGCAATATCTACCAATATGTAAACACGAGTATTCCCAAGTTATTTTAGTCCTAGTAAGAGTTCTAGATAGTATACCAGATAAGTAGGGCACAAATGACATTTACTAGTATGTTAACAATTAATACCTACTAATTTTTTAGGCATTTATAAATACTCTCTGATACACATGTACTCGGACTAAGGTTACATGCAAATGGAAAAGTAGGCAAGAATTATGATTAGATAGTTTAAAAATAGTGGGACATGAATTACATTTCCAAGTCGTCGAAAATTGCAAGCAGCTAATTATATACTTCTTTTGGAATTGTAACCTGTTCTTAAATGTCAAATAACTTAGATTACATGAAAATCCAGGCTAAATGATAAGATTTTATTTTGAACTTGATAGGACGCGAACGACGAATATAATATATTTGTGCAAAAATCTTTGGTTGTTTTGTTTTTAACAAAACTATAACTAATTGTTTACCATTTGTAAGGATTGATTGTATTCATTTCAACGATTCGAATTTTATAAAATTATTCATATAGGCTAGTAACGAATGTGTCAGGTATAATATGCTAAAAGGGATTTTGATTAAATTATCACATTTAAAACGAAATTTTAATTTTAAAAAGACGTTTATGTATAATCAGAAGATATATTAATATATTAATATAATAATAATTAAATATATACACAGAAAAGCAAAGCTAGTATTTAGTTAACATAGATGCTCGTACTTAAATTGCAGTTAACCGGAGTACATAGAAGTTAAAGCATACAATTTTTAGCTATAAAAAGTTATGATGATAATATACAATCGTATATTTTTTTCAAACTATTATAGTAGTAATATAAATACAGCATAATAACCAAAGGACCCACTTGGATCCCCTAATAGGAAGACCAAAATAATCATTGACAACAACATAGTTGTCGAATTATGTCACAACGATATTAATGTTTTGAAGTTATAATACAAATTACAATTTTAATTCAGAGAGATTTTTAAATATTTTTTTAACAACAAAATGAAATAGAACAATTAATGCTGCATAATATCAATGAAATATATTAGTACTAGTCTCTTTCATATTTTTTACATCAAGTCAGAAGCAGATGCCTTTATTATTTACATTCCTAAGTTTATCTGAACAGTTGGTACAAAATATTTTAATATCGGAAATATTCGAACGTTCAGTAAATTTCAGTGAATTTTTGCTCCAAAAAGTTTGTCCACGTTGCAGCCACACTTGTACATTTCCGTAGATTGTTAGAAACCATTATAAAGGGAAATAATTCTTTAACCTTTGTGGATATTTAAAGGATTGTAATAAAAATGCGTAGGTTTAGAACAGTACTCATTCGATTTACAAATATATTAAATTCAAAATTCAAAATATATAATCTAATATTCAGTACGCAATAGATTACCTTTTTATGTATCTACATTTCCCTGTTGGCTTACGACAGAGACGTTGCGTTTTGTAACGCCACATGAAAGGAAACAAGAACATTTTTACTGGAAACATCTTAATATAGTTTTGAATATAGAGAAATTATTTATAATACCAAAATTAAATGTATAACGCGTACTCTCTATACACTGAAAATAATAAGTCTTAATTTAAGACCATTGATGGGCTACATTTAAGATGTAACAAAAACTAGCACTATTAGAAAAGGACAAACTTATGCATTATACATGAACTAATTTTAAGCCCCTTTAATTTGTAACAATGTTAAGACATATTTTTCTCTGTTTAAAAAATAATAAAATATATTCGATACACACCTTGGGAGTCAAGTGTTTTAGTGAGTACCCTACATGCATCATGTATGTACCATTAGCATTTTGATGATAGAATAAGGTACAAGCAATGCATATATACATAATGCCAACCTAGCAAATTTCAAATTTTATCGTGTCAGATTTGGTAGAAATTTAATGTTCTCTTCTATTTTGATGAATATTTGATCTTTTTTATTAATAATGTTTGATATTATTTATTAATAGTGTTCGCTTTAGAATTTAGAAATAGTAGATTGTCATGTCCTTAATACTAATGTCTGAATTTTAGTCTTTAACAATATAATATTTATATCTTCAGTCTACCATCTAAAAATTACAACTGTTACAGCTGATTGAAAATCGTATTCAAGTTGGTTATAAATCGGTGTTCTGCTTTGAGCAAACTTGTGATATGTGTTTTTGTATTATTATACATATTATATGTATTTCGGGAATTAAATTTCCAAATATATTATTATTTTTTATAAATAGTATGTGTTACATACACATTTAACTTTTGTTTTATATAAAATAATTTCTCTATATTCAATACCATGTTAAGACGTTGCCAGTAAAAATGTCCTTGTTTCCTTTGATGTGGCGTTACAAAACGCAACGCCTCTGCCGTAAGCCAACAGGGAAATATGGATACATAAAAAGGTAACCTATCATGTACATAATATTAGATTTTACATTTTGAATTTTAAATTTAAATTTAATATAATTCTTAGTCAAATTAATACTCTTCACTACACTTTCACTTGCAGGTTCAAAAATTATTTCGTGTTATAATGGTTTCTAACAGTCCAACGAAATGTGTAACTGCAACATGGAGAAATTTGGTGGATTGAAAATATACCGAACATTCGAATATTTCCGATATTGAAATATTTTGCACTAATTGATTAGAAAAACTTAGGAATGAAAGTAATAAGCGCATCTGCTTATGACTTGTTGTAGAAGAAGCTAAACGAGACAACAGTATAAATATATTTTATTGATGTTATGAAACTTCAATTGTTCCATTTTATTTGTTTGTGAGAAAAATTGTATAATATACTGAATTAATATATGCACATTAAGATGTACCGATAACAAATTATCAGAAACTCATTTTGCATTATTAGACTGAACCCGAAAATTTGCGCGTGTGCAGTCAAACCAAGCGTCGCTAATTTTAAGAAGATTTATATTATGTACATAGCTTTTGAGCCTGAGAAAATAGAGGTCGGCAAAAAACAGAACACGAAACAAAAAGTGCACGACCGTCGGACTATTGCGCTGTTGTTTCCCTCAGTAAACGACGTCGGTTGTATGTCTGCATTTGCAAGTCGCATTTTACCACCAGACTCCCATTTCAACCACGAGACATTCTCAGAATGTCATTTCAAAAAACACTTAATTCACTTCGGGCAACTGATGACTGACAAGCAATTTCCGGTTATCGCATGTCCCTTAACCACGCAAACTTCTACACCTATACTTGCGAAATTTATTATCGTTTTTCTAACCTTCTTGACAGAGTAATTGTTATTTTCAAGCTCCATGCAATTGTGCTAGTCAAACACACCATCGTATAACTCATCTCCGATTGTTAAATCAATTTCAAACATTTTAACGAGCTTATTTTTTAACGGCAAGGTACTTATTTGTTTAAGGTTCGCTTATGAGTTCACTTGAAAATGAAATCTGAATTTCGAAACGAGGGATAATGAAATCACATGTCAAACAGTATAAAACAATTACTAACCGACAGTTGTTTAAATGTATTTCAAAGTTACTAATAATTGTTTGTGATCCATAGCTTATTAATTTCCCATACTATTTTATAATTATTGATACAGTAATATTCTATGCGAAATTTTCGTGAAACCCATATTTACACCGAGAAAAGTGTTTTTTACCCAGTATTAGAATTCTTATGCCCCGTAAAAGATAGTATTTTACGCATAGGGATTGCCATCTTTGTATTACCAGTTAAAAGACGAAGATTTTAGATTATTCTAACGAATATGTCAGTTTATTTTAGCCTTTTCTCTTTAACTAAAAGCAATTTTTGTTTACGGAAATTTATCTAGCAAATTAAAATATTAAAAATGCCTTCTTTTAGTCATAATAAAACATTCTTTTAAAATAGGAGAGTTTAGTACAGTTTCGTATAACCTGTCAAAAACAAATGCTGAAAGACGGAGTATTTTACTAGTTATAATATTTCTTTTTAGGGCTATAATACACTTTTTAAAAGCCAAGGGATAGTAACTGATAAAATACACTTTTCCCAGTGTAATTATGTATTCTGTGGAATTTAATTTACATCCGTTCAAGAACATTCTTTGCGAGGAATAATGTTACCGCTTCCTCCAATTTCTATACATACCACATGGTATAAAATTTTGAAGAGACTTCAATAAATTACAAATTATAATCCATAGTATCAGTTGCTAAACGTTTATATTTCTTTTCAAAATACTACTTATGAGCCTTCAGTCAAAATAATATCCAATATCCTTTACAAATTATCGTTAATAAAACATTTCTACTTCTTTTTGTCGAACTATTGTAAAACTTTAATTTTTAGAAAAAAAAGATTATCCCATTTCGATCCAATGTAAGGTTAGAATATCCGACCTCGTATAAATGTAAAACTATTAAAATGTTCACAAGCCCTTGTCATTACTACGGACCATAGGGATGAGAAGTTTTGACTTTATAAATGTAGGAAGTTGAATGCTTATGTGTTATATTTCAAATAGCTGCTATTAAAAGTCAGACAGTAGATAAGACAATCACTTAATAAATTGTTAGTGCAGCACATCTCACAGCTTTAAACAATCTTTGTAATAACCACAAAGTAAAATTTGCTTAACTCGTTTGTTAAATTATTCAACGAACTGAAACAAGCGGAACATTAAACCTATTTAATTCAAAGTTGCCTTTCTCCCTACGGGGTAGTAATGAAATTAATTGAATCTAAACCGAGTGAAATAATCATAACGCCGTACATTATTCTAATCCATTTCGAAACTTCATTCTGTGAACTTAGGTACCGAAACAAAAATCAGGAATAAAAAGCAGTATATTAAAACTACTGCAGAAGTAGTACATCAGTAGTTTTAAAAAGGAGATAAAAGATTCAATATTTCTTTTTAAGAAATCATAATCCATTTATATTATTTAATTCCCGCATATTACGTTATTACAAAATGTAAAAATTCAATGTTAAATATAATTTTAGAATACGTTTCTCGCTGAGAAAATACTTTGAAGAAAGGTAGCCAAGTTTTGAGGAATTTCATATGTGGAAAGATCAGATATTTAAGTGCTCGGGAGTGCAGAAAGTGCAGTGAATTAAATGATAAACTTAAAGTTGTTCCAGGTTGTTACAAGTTTGAGAATTTGAAAAGTTTATAGCTATCAAACAGATGAAATCTGCGAGGACACGAACTCAACATTACTAAACCTTCTTTTTAGAAGAATTGGTGGAAGAACATTCTAGCCCATTGTGAATGGCTTAAATCACTTGGCTCGTAAAGTCGTGAACAGTTCTTCCTCGGTCAATACGTTTTAAAACGCATTACCTAAGCGGAGCTTCTGTGATAGGGTAATAAGAACTATATATTATGGTAGCTTAAGTAAAGTACAGACAATTTATTACATTATAATGCAAATTTTATAGTACTGATTAAAGATCGTAAACAATGAAGTACTGCTGTATAATAAACGAATATAATAATGGTTTTATTTAACGACCCTTCTAGTTCTACTACATAAAGTTAAGACACCCCAAATGTACTAAATTACATTCTCAAAAGTTAACTTATTTATTTTATATAATATTCACGGCAGCCCAAGCATTTCAAATGACGTAATTCGAAACATGCATCATTATTTCGCAATGTTTTTCGAAATTTGATTTCATTATGAATATTCCACTATTAACTTATAAGAACCTATAATAACATTATTCTGAACTTACTATATTATGATTTAGAACAACCTGTTGTTCGCATTCAAACATTAGACCATCATCAAAGCATTCAGAACGTTTGATATGGTCACATATTCACTAACTTTCTGATACAAAAACAGTTCAACCGGTGTGACCTGGCGCCATAACATTAAAGCTTATAAGTATAACGCCCGGAATAGTCTAAACTAGGTAGAACTCCTTTAAACTCATACATCAGCAGACCTCCGTAACTATTGCTCCATTAAAGTGCAATTGCCACGCCCGGGGTTAATGACCGTTTTCATGTACGCGGAGCGACCCTTCTGTAATTAATACAATCGTCGTTTTGCCGATGGGACATGTATGTGGCCGAGCTTAAACGGTTAAGTGATTAAAATCATAACAATTAACTACTCTTCTGGCGCCCAATTTTCAAAATTATCTTTCAACCATTAAAGGGAATAATGAAAGAATTAGCAGAATTGATTTTCTCTCTTAAAGCTCATGTACCAAGATGAAGTAACAAATAAAATAATATAAAATTTTTATTTTTCTCTGTAAGCTTACAATATTTGGCATATTTGACAATATTTTATTTTAATATTACAGCATTCCTTAAACGTTTACAACCAATATAACTTACAATGTAAGTACATAATGAACCAGAATCGGTAATATAGCTTCCGAAGAATTATTGTTAAAAAGATTTTATATCAACGTTTTAGGTCTTTTTCTCTGAACTCCCTTATCAAATCATATTTATCCTGCACCATGACCTGGAAGAACATTTGCGAACAAAAGGAATGTTTTTAATGGTATTTCGTATTTAGATCATTGACATTATAATGTTTATGTAGAGAAATTAAAAAATTACATTTAAGGAAATACTTCAATTAAACGGCATTCCTATTAATAAAATTTAAATTTCTTCGATCCGTTTTGCAAATAGTTAAATACCCAAGATATATTTTATGGCGCTGAATAAGATCCTAGGTTCTAAAATTCCAAATCACGTCAAGATTTTGAGAAAAGTAGGGAAACTCCGAAAAATTCGGTTTTGAGGATTTTCATTTTTTTTCTCTTTAAACTGAAGAGAAAAATCTTCTGCATAGTCTTAAATTTAAGCTTAAATCTTACTCTTGAAGAAAATCATTTTTTTTTAAATAAATGGAGTTAACACCCGACTTTTAAAAAAATACCACAATTTTCTGTATTTGTGGATTTTCAGCGTCGTTGATTACGAATCTGACTTTAAGAATCGGTTTTAATGAATTTATTTTTGAGAATTCAAAATTGCGGATCTGATGTAGTTTAATACGATGCAGCGAAAGTAAGACTGTCGTCTCCAACCAACTCCATGCATTTAATGCAATTTTGTTTTTTCTTTGCAAATTGCATACATGCTTATTGTAGGTAAGATTCAGCTTTAATTTAAGCATAAGTTCATGTCTGAAACACATCAGGTGTCTGAGAAATGTAGGGATAAAAACCGGTTTGTTTAGTTGTATATACACATCTATAATTACTTGACTGAATGTCCTACTTTCACTAAGGAAACAGAAGAGTATAGTTTATAATGAAACATTATAGAATGTAATTAGTGTAATGTTTTATATTTTCGATAAAAAAGTAATTAAATGTATGTCAGAAAATACAATTTTTCCAAAAAGGGTACTAGTCCATTACGAATTTTTATAATTATTTAAAACCTCAACATTAAGAATAAAACCATATATGCAAAGTTTAAATGCCTAAAAGTAGAATTACTGATGAATAATATACCCCAACTTTTCTCAGAATCCAGACGTGATATACAATTTTGGAATCCAGGATCATGTTCAGCGCACGAAATTACACCGAAAACCACTATATTGCAGAAAACCCATGCAGACCTGTGTTGTTTATTATTTATAGCTTTTATTATGTAAAAATTTAACAATTTCATATCTTACATTACTTATGACTTGTTAAAGCTAAAATTAATTACTTAATCTGTTATTCAAATGCAATTCATTTCAGTACACAAACGAATTATTTCTCTCAACATCACCAAATAGCATTATTAACGTTCATATCATTGAGTTGCTATAAAAGAGTTATACAAAATAATCTGTTATTATTCTGTTAATCTGTTAATTCACCGTGATTACTGTTCATATATGCATGTATGTATATTGTATAAAAATTAAATAAAGTAAAGTTCTATTGTCTTTTCATTGTGGACAAACATTTTCATTTTTAAAATTAATACCTGTAGTAATAAAAATAAATAATATATAAGTACATTTCTAATTACTGATAATGAGTTCCACCAATTCAGCAGCTGCCAAGTTTTATCAGCCAGGGTTAGAGAATGGCAACAACAGACAAATTTTTCGCTGCTCTTTGTTATTTTTTTCAGTGAATATTTTAAATTCGAAATTTCAAAGGCAATTTCTTTTGCGCTATTGATTATGGGTACTTGTGCTTGCTTCATCTTATCGGAAGCCAATTACGGATATTTAAAAAAATTATTTTATAAAAATAAACATTTTTATTTCATGATTCCAGACATTCATGATTCATTATTCAAACCAATGAACAAACGACTAGACGAAATTAAGTTACAATTATATGGAAATTAGGTTTGTATTGACCAAAATATTAATAATATTCGACATCTTATCTGTCCTTTCTCCCAAATTGGACTGTGACATATTAGTCGAAATGTCTTCCAGTACCAATTTTCGACTTAAAATTTACTATGTTTTTATTCCTAACTTACTTAAAAGTGAAATCGATCAGACGTTAATCATGATTGGACGGAAGTTCAATTAACGTAATTTCGACCAATTTCAATTATCTTCACTAATACGTTCACATCATAACGGTCACATTTTTAGTTCGTCCTCCTTTGCAGTAATTCTAAATAATTATAAAGTCTATAAAGGAATATAATATGACTGAATTTTAATCTGATAAAAAGTTTAACTAATAGATTTGATGCAATTTTCTGCATAGAAAAGAAAACTGGGAAATAATTCAAGAAAATATTTACTCCAATCTTTTCATTTTCCGTTGATTTACTTGACAGTAAATTAACGTCACTATAACAAGCTAAAGACAGGAAATACTTATTTTCGTAACAAGGACGTAAATTAAACTTTTATACCCGCAGGCGATCAAAGTAGTATAAGCTTATATATTTCTATATAATTTTTTCTCACCGGGAACCAGTTAAAAGGCTAGAAAATCTTATATTTTAAAGTCCAATTCTTATTTTAATTACGTCGCAAAACTTTCCCATTTTTTTTTTCAATTGACTTTTCAGGATAAGAAATTAATATTTGTATTTAAGTTCGGTATTGGTATAAAATTCTTTGGTAACAAAATTTAAAATACATTTTTATCATAATGGATCTTGAGAAATATGGGTGAACGGTATTACCCACCGTCTATTCAAGTGAGATTTTTTCATACAAAATTTCTTTTACAATAATGCTAATCATACACAATGTTGCTCACAAATTTAGTTTCTGAAACTATCGTGGCTTCATTTTTATATCCTTAAATAAACAATGCTTTGACCATGAATATACGAGTAGTCGTGAAATAATAATAAGTATTTGATTGCCGAATATGTTATTTCTAGTATGAATATATTAAGAGTTAGATTACATTTATAGCTATCGATAAAAAATGTCATGTCTGCAAATAATATAACACGTAATTTTAGTAGTTATATTTTTTTTATCTTAAGTCTTCATTCATATAATGCAGTATAAAAATATGTACAATTATCAGATTGTCCCGGCTACGTATGCAATTACGAAAGGCAGTTTTAATGGATCAGTTTAAAATTTTAATTCCACATACACTTTGTTATTTTTATAGCACTACCCCTAATGAAATTATTTATAGAATTATTAAACATTAAAAATGAACAGCATAAACAATTTTGTTATTAATGAATCTCAGTTGATATAAGTATTATTTAATATAGTTGTTGAAAACTGTAGTTATTTCTTACTAACTTTTGGTGAGAAGGCCCTAATTTGAGAATGATTTCCCCCATGTTACATAACCTAAGTTTTTCGTCAGAGGCTGGCTATATGTAAATTTCTCTCTTGATAACCAAAATGTTTTCATGAAACAAATAGTGATAAAATATTGTCAGTTTTCAACAAAATGTCGATAATCATTTCCAGTATATTTAACTACAATTTTGTTATATATAATGAAATTATTATAGAAATTTATTCGGGTACCATAAAAGACATACTTCTAAATTATAATCTATGTTATTAGTATTCTAACCTTCTGTGGTTCATGTTTATTTTAACACTGACAGAACTTAAATAATGTACCCTTCGTAAGGTCAGGAAAATAGATCTGAGCAACATGAGACTACTTCCAGACCAGATCAAGGATGTACCTTTTAATAGTATCAGGGATTGCTCATGTTTCCTGATATGCACGAGTGTGGAAAGCTCAGTAAGAATCCTAGTCGAAAGTTAATAGGTTAACCACAAATAAAAGTGACGGATGCATCAGGTACTATTCAAATTTTAGAATGGATATCTTTCACTTTTGAGATGACGTAACCTGCTATCTCTAGGTCACTATTATGGTTGAATTTATTATACGAAATTTTATGCTCTACAAAGAAGATTTAATACAATTTTTTTCTTATCTTGGAGCGTTTTCGATGCGGAAACGATAATATAAAATAATACTGATTTTTATTCTATAACAGAAAGTAGTATAGAAATAACTAAATAACGTAAATATTAGACAGGACAGCAAAACTTTTACCCAGAAATCTGACCATATTTTTTCTGAAGAGTTTCGTTGCACTGAATCCAAATCTGGTAACAGAATTGACACATCCCGCGATGGTTATGGCATGTCGCACCGACAAATTGCAAACACAGCGTTTTGCCCATTTTTGTGCTTACATATGAAATTATTTTGTAGCATGTTGTTCTCCGTTTATGTCGTCATTAATCAATATATTCCAGGTTAGTTAAGAGTACAACAAAACATGATGAAAGTTATCATTCAATGAATCAGGTAGCGATGAAGTTTGATAGAACGGACCTTGTTATTGACTAATTATCAATATTAAGACTGGAAATAATTATGATAGGCAATTACATATTATTCCTTTAGTTTAATAGTTAACTGTACGCTATTTTTTTTTCTGCATGATCAGAACTAAATTTTTATAAATCAATATTGTCATAAACATATTTCCTATACACAGGCATGCAGACAGTAATATTTCGTTTACACTGAGACTATTTGCTTCGTCGTTGCTTTTACACTGGTTGTTATATTGAGAATAATAATAAATATTTGTAAATAATGAATAATATATCATTATTTAATATTAAATACAGATTATTCTAATTTAAATTTAGTAATAATATTTATTTACTCCATTGTGTTACGATATAATCCAAATAATTTTAAACAATACTTTTATAAATAGATGTACAAGTAGATGTTTCATACATAGAATTTTAATTAACTCAAATATTCTGAGCGCGATTATAATGAATTTAGGTATTCCGTGCACGAAATCATCAATGAAAAAGCAAAAGCGTACCTGTGAAATACAGTTGAATCTCCAATGAAAGAGTCAACAAAACCAGGAAGAGCCGCATGCTGTCGATATAGTTTTCAAGACTTCTATTTCGGGAGGTTTACTGTACACTCTGAAACAAGAAATTTAACTATCATTAATTACCTACAGAAATAGAACAATGTTTAAAATTCATTAATATAATATAATTTCTGCTGGCAATTCGAGTTTATATAGAATCACAAGTTATAAATTTAACATATTGATTATTCTCTTATTGTAATGAATACATAATCAAGAATAAATAACAGCTGGTTCTACAATTACCTTTCGGATAATAATATTATATATCTTATTAGTTTTCCATCATCGAAAACGCAAATTATTTTTAAAAAATACGTAGCTTTACAAAACCTCCTTAAACTAATGACCTTCATTTTCATAGAAAATATTATAAGTACGTCATCTCACGTTTTAAAAAAATTAATCATCCTCCTTTTTTATATTATTTCTAATACCGGATCACACAGTTACCACTTGATTACAAGTTATTAACGGTTTAATCCATGACAAGGTCATTGTGATATAAATATAATAACATTAAATATACAATACATGTTTAGCGTTGTTATTTGAAGTTTTGTCTTATTATTTATGCAATGAAATTTTAGAAGACAGGTGAGGCATTATGTTATGAACGTATATTAATAAGAATATTAAGAATACACTTTTTAATATATACAAAATTTAAAATACAATTCCAAAGAATTGCGATCAAACTTTGATATAAAACTTTCTAACCTTTCATTTTGTTTTAGTTTATGCTGAGTAATTTTATGCTCGCTATTGCACTTTATTAGTTTTAAGACTATAACAATAACACCACAGTTGACGAGTTTACGATCACCAAACAATCTGAATAATATAATCACGCGACAATTGCGAATGAGCCAATGTTAATCTTTAAGGAAAAATCTCGTTATGTTTTAATCAGATTGAAACGTACAGAGAATGTGGTCGTTGATGCACGCCAAATTAAAAATTGAGTTTTGCCTGCACATTTACATGTGTTAAAAAATCCTTGAATAAAAAACAAGATGATTTTAAATTGTAAAATGATTATATAATTCATTTTTTTGTCATGTGGACCTGGAATATCTTATAAATTCGAAGCTGTTTTCGCTCACTTAAAGGTCTTATTCGATATTAATCTGATTTTGTACAATTGTTTCGTATGGCGTATAACACTTGCAGCAAAACATTAGCGACCCTGTGTTTATTTTAAAATCCTTATGTTTATTTAATGTTTAGGTATCAATAAACAAGAAATTATTTTAAAAAAATTCTTTTATTTGTCTGTCTCTTAAAAAAGGAGGTTAGAATATAAAAAACAAGTTTTTTTTTGTACTTTTTGAAGGTCTCTGAAGAGAAAATGTGAAGGCATAAAAAGCTCTAATAGGGATTCAAAGAGGGCTTAAGCATTAAACTAAGAACAAAAAGCATTTTGAAAATTTCAAAATGGCGGATCCAAAATCGCGAAGTTTTTAAAAAAAGTTTAGATTTGCTTGAAATATGTTATTCAAGGCTTTGTAGGGTCGCTGACAGTGAATTTGAAGGACGATTTTAGAGTGTTTACATAATGGTTCCAATATGGAACATACTCAGTTTTTGAATCTACAATGTTTCTTCAGTCGCCATTTTTTAAATGGTGTGATTTGGTTGATACTAATTATTAATTATAAGCGTAGGGAATTTCTCATTATGGTTTTAAAGAGGTGTTTTAAAAATTGTATGTAATAAATCGTATTTAATGAGAATTACAAAATTCAATATGTGACACACCGTACAAAATCACTGGCACTGCCATATTCAATAGTTACTTTTCAGAAAGAACTTGTTCTCTAACGTATTAATAGCAGTCTATCAGATGACTATAAAATCTGACGAATAACAGCTCTCAAAAATATCAAAAATATATATTTTTTTAAAAACATCAACATTTTCAAAAAGGAATTCACAGAATTGTACTATACTATATTAATTAATAATTACAGTATTTTAATTGTAAGGAAAACGTATACAAATTTTAAAACAATATTAATATCAAAATGTAAAGAATGAAGCTTAAAAGTTATGGTTGACTGTAATTCCGGTCTTGTAAGAAATCAGAAAATTTGAAACAAATGTAAACCTCAAGACTTATTCCACAACCTTAAATACTAGGAATAAAACTAATATCGTCTAATTTTGACTTTCATGGAAACAACCAAGTGAAAAGTTTCAATCTGATTTTTTTTACAAAAATCGCCCGCCATATTCGATCCGACATTTTAAATTTTTACAAAATGATAATAGATTCGTAATTAGTGACCCCAAAACCAAATAAGTTTCAGGTGAATTCGATTAACGGGAATTTCTTTCTAACAGTGTTCAAATTTCTAGTTATTATGACTGGAATATCAAATATAAGTAAGGGATACTCAGTGAATTCAGAGGAATCGAAATTTTTCAATGACTTATCATTGTTGGTTCTTAATGTTTAAGGTTTAAGCCATCTTTTAATCCCTGTTACAGCTTTTTATGTCGTCACATTTTCTTTTTAAAGAACTTCAAAAAGTATCAAAAAAGATACATATGATACTTCAACCTTCTCTTTTCAAGGGACTAGACAAATTAAATTTTTGTTATTATATATGGGGCATTCCACGCCAACTCACCCAATTTTAAAATCGATCATCACCAATTTGGTTCGTAATTTTTGTATGGATGCATTTCGGTGAAATAAGACGGGTCAAATTTTTTCAGATTTTTAAAATCACTCGTTAACGTGTGAGAATTTTTCAAAAATTTGAAATTTTAGAAAATTGAAAATTTTTAAATTTCCATAACTCGGTTGCTACTTATCGTACAGTAACGAATAAAAAATGAAATTGTTCGTCTTGAAATGTACTTTTCTATGGGTATAATGAAAATTTAACTGGAATTTATTGACATGTGTATTTTTACGTGTTAAGTACAAAATTCAAAATTTTTCCAAAATGGACATTTTTAATTTTTTTGAATTAAATTCAGAAAAAAACTACTGAAAATAACGAACAATTTGTGGGGTCGTAGAAGATGGCAAGTTGTTTCGTTAATTTTTTACAGATTTTTACATTCTTTTATACAATTTAAATTTTTGCTCAAATCTCGAGATTTAGTTTATTGAATTAACAATTCACTGTTTTTCACTTTCAGGATTTTCCGTCTTTCAGGATAATCTATTTTAGAAATCTATTTTAAAAATCTTATTTGATTCATGACTTCGAGACTCGTTAAATGATTTTTATCATAACATTGATTTCTGTCCCCCGTTTGAAAGTTGGGGTCGCCAGTTTCGAAGTCTTTTTGAGTTGTTTCCTCTATTTCAGGATCTATTTCTTCTATTACTTTGTGTGTTTCATGATCTACTTCTTCATATGTATTTCCCGCTATATTTGTGACTTCATTTTCAGATTTCTGTAAGTCTGAATCTCATTTCTACATGTACTACAAATTTTTACATTTTTCGGCAATTCAGGAAATAGTAACATTTGCGCAGCCGATAAATGTCTCAAATTAGTTTTTTTAACATGTTTTGGTTTTTGAAAAGGATTTACACATCTGTCACTGAATGTATGTTATAAGGACATGACTCTTATAGGGAAAAAAAAACAGGGAAATGAATTTTGACTGTAATGTAGAACCTGCACGGATGATGGCTATATTAATGTAATTGGGGAACGCTTTAATTGCTAGTAATTCGACACCTAGCGGTAATCGTGAAAAGATGCCCCAATATATTTAAGAGCTTTTGCGTAAAAACAAGATACACATAAAAGTATGATACAGAGAAAAATGTACGGAGAAAATATAATGTCATTATAATACTAGAAATTCGGATGGCAAAATTTACATCAGCCAATAATTGTAATGACAAATTCCTTAATGCTTATGCCAATGATTTTGTATGCGACATGGATATAAGCGACATGTTCACCTGACAAGTAAGAGCCTTGAGTTCGAAAAAGAAACATGTATAATTCTTAAACCCTTGACACACAGATTTATTTAAAACAAAAGGAAAGAGCTGTATCAAATAATATTAACGAAATTTGCATAATCAATTTAAAAACTTCTAATTTTTTCAATGTATGCATTGAATCACGGAAAATCAAAAACACACAAAAAAAGTGAAAAACAGTGAATTGTGAATTCAATAAACTAAATCTCGAGATTTTAGCAAAAATTTAAATTGTTTAAAAGAATGTAAAAATCTGTAAAAAATTAACGAAACAACTTGCCATCTTGTACGACCTCGCAAATTGTTCGTTATTTTCAGTAGTTTTTTTGTGAATTTAATTCAAAAAAATTAAAAATGTCCATTTTGGAAAAATTTTGAATTTTTTACTTAACACGTAAAAATACACATGTCAATAAATTCCAGTTAAATTTTCATTATACCTATAGAAAAGTACATTTCAAGACGAACAATTCCATTTTTTATTCGTTACTGTACGATAAGTAGCAACCGAATTGTGGAAATTTAAAAATTTTCAATTTTCTAAAATTTCAAAATTTTGAAAAATTCTCACACGTTAACGAGTGATTTTAAAAATCTAAAAAAATTTGTCCAGTCTTGTTTTACCGAAATGCATCTATAAAAAAATTACGAACAAAATTAGTGATGGTCGATTTTAAAATTGGGTGAGTTGGCGTGGAATGCCCCATATACTTGTTTATTGATACCCAAACATTCAATAAACAAACGAATTTGAAAATACGCACAAGGACACTATTTTTTGATTGTTAATATAATGCATTGTCTGCGATTTCATGCATTGAAATAATATGCACCTGGAAAGAACTGTAAGATTCATTTTATATTTTGATATAAAAATTTGTACCTTCTGAATTAAGAATTGTTGACGATATGGGAATTCTCAATTTCTGATAATTTTTAGAAAATGTGACGCATATAGTAATATATTGTTTGTAGTAAAACTTTTTTATGCTTTGATTATCATTATGTATTTTAATTGAATCGCATGTTCAATACTAAAACGAATATTTGCGACATCAAAACAACGTTTGATATAATGTAATGCATTTGTACATGTATACAAATATGTACAAAGCACGTTGTTGAAATTCACTTACATGCCAGAAAGTAGCATCAAATGTTTAACGAACAAGTATATTTCGTCTAATTCAATTGTTATAATTACGAAATCCAATTAAATTCCACTGCGAAATTTTATTTGATTCGGTCAACGTTAATGCTGTGACCTAATTTTAAATTAATCTTCTGATGGAACCTTTCCTTTAAAATAAGCGATTTAATTGCAGTAGAAACCATTGAATACTATCAAATGTAATAACAACAGAATTCAAAGTTGCTAAAATATTTTATTACACGCTCCTAATGAATTTGATTATGTAAGTTTATAAATCAAACATGTTACATGAAATTATAATACTGTCATCGCAATCAACGAAACACATCGTCGGCCGATTTATACTTACATATATTTTTTCTAAAATTACGGTTAACATTATGTACGAAAATCTACGGGTAACTATATATTGTCAACGATGAAAAATAACTATTACAACTCTAGACTTATGGGAATTTTGGATTCAAAACGCTTATGGAAGAAGCTATGCCAATTTGGTTGGTTAAACCAAAACCGATATATGGCCATTATGCTGTAAGGTGGTAGATGAAATTCACATATTCTCTGCTTCTTTATACCAACACTCAAGGGTTATATTAAACTTTGATCTCTCACCGCTTGTGGAGTAGAGACATTCAGATTTCTCAGAAAATTAGCCATTGTCGGCATATATTATACCTGAGGTACTTCTATGTTGCGTTTATTTATTCTGTCTCTTCTGACGCCCACTTTTGTTTCCGTACGGGAATATGATTCGATGCCATATATTAAAAAATTCACCTCTTGACCCCCCCTCCCGGATTAAAGACTCATTTTTATGTTGCTTACGTTCTATAAAATGCTGGCGCGAATTGTTTATGAGCATGGTTATCGAATTTTTGAACAACAGAAACAGTCTCGATCCACACCACTGTATCCATGAACACCATACCACTTAAATAGCATTACTGTGTCAAAGAGTAAATTCATTCTGCAATCGAAAAGAGTATAATTGTTGTTTTGCTGATTTTTAACGTCAGAAAAGCGTTTGACTTGGCCGACCATATCCTAGAACACCAAAAGATAAAAGATACTGATTCCTCTAACTCGACTGTCACATTGTTCGCACCTTGTATCAGGGGACAAATGCGAGCAAGTAAACGAAACTACTATGGGTATTAGTGAGAACTGGAGGACCCCAAGTTTCGCTTCATGGATTTCTCCATTTTCCGCAATTCATTAACGATTTGCCTGTCCCCTTTAAGCACTATAACTCACAGTATATTTGTTGATGATGCAGATATTTTTAAAATGACATCCTGAAAATATTGACTCAGGCGTTCAAAAAATAATGCCTGATGTGTAACTCTGTACTGGCTTGGGTAATAGAAATAATCCTTACACCAATATCGCCACTATCATAGCCATCTCACAAAATATTAGTCAAAGGAATTTCAATGCTCCTTAACCCTCCTGAGGGTGTAGTTTGGAAGGAATGTAGTTTGGACAAGAATACTCGTCCTTGTGCAGAGGAGGGTTAAGTCGATATTCAGGGAGAACCAGTGACTTGGAGTATTAGTGCTAAAAACCTCGGACCTTACTTCAACCAAATATCACCATTACCAGATTACATTGGACAGATATCCTGTATATTGTACAGTATCATAGGACGCCCAGGTAGAAATTGCCCTTCATTTCTCCACATTATATGCAGGGACTGGGAGGAAAACTCTATGTGGAAATATCCGTGTAAATTCCGGCTATCTGGAGATATACCAACATTTTATCGAATCGTATGAGGCATCATAGATACTGAATAGTTTCGATATCGATTTTTCCCGATATTTGTACATCTACAGTTCGAAATCGTAAAATTAGAAATTTAATTACTTCCTGTAAATGCATTGTCGCTATGCACATTTTGAAGATACGCTTTAAAATTTGTTTAAATTAAATAAATTTCAAAAATGTAACGAAAATTTATGTTGGATGTAATATTTTTCGTTGCCTGAATTGAACGCCTGGGTTTCGTAATTTACTAGTCACGTTCCTGAGGCTGCCGGTGGCGTGATGGGGGCGCTACTAAAGCGGGACTCCAATTCTGGTACGATCTTGTATTTGTTCAGATTCGGTACAAGAATTCAGTCCTAGCAGGGCGTCCTCAATCTGAGACGAAATCGATACAGATATCCCTACCGGGATCCCAGAAAAAGTTTCTAAAAACTATCTAGGGCCTGGGTTGTTTCTGGACAAAATTTCTTTCGGGGCAGCTGTATTCTAATAATCAAAACGCCGTATCTGTAAGACTCGGCGCAAATTTATATTTACTCTGGTATATAGTAAGAAAGAAAATAGTTAATTGAATCATTTTAATATCGTAAAACGCTTCATTACAAAAAGAAGTTAAATTAACTATTTATTACGCAATAAAATAGTTCCATCTACTATTTTCCGGTAACTGATTAATTCGTACATAAAATCGTTTGTATAATTCCTTCGTGGTAAGATTCACCCTTTTATTTTCTACGTGAAGTTCCCAACTTTGATTATTGTGATGCTGCCGTTAATGCTATTGATGCTTCCGAAAAACTCAAAATCGAAGGAATGTTTTATGCTGCCGTTCTCATTTACCGGGTCCGGAAGTTCGAGTGAACTATCATTCACCTAACTTATAAGCATATCCAAAATAGACGACCACGCTATCTCTACCAGGGCTATTTTTAGCATCATCTCCTGTGAACTACAGTCTTGGGGGATGGGCGGTTTAGGAGAGCAGTACGACTTCCCGCCCGTCACGCAGCTGAATTTGCTAATTATTTTATAATCACAGCCAATTATGGAAATCACTCCCTCATAATATTTCAACAAGTGCCGCAGTTCAGTCCTTTAAAAGCAGACTCTTTGAATGTTTATTCTAAGCTGAAAAGCCCGGCCGCAATGAGTTAAAGGCACAGTGAATCACGTTCACCTGACTATGTTTTAAGTTTTATGTTAATGTGTTAAAATATCTTGAATGAGACAAACTTTCTTCAATTGCGACGTTGGTGTCAAATTCTCTTGAAATAAGACACCGTCATACATTTTATTTTACAGTGTTGTGTTTGTATTATAATTCATTAATTGGTCATAGTACCGTTCTATTCCTTATTCGCCAGGTTGATCCAAGTCGATTTATTCTTCCCTATTTTATATTAACTGTACCACTAATAAATTCAACTAACTAATTATATAATTCGTACGATTCAATGTTGAGTTTTACTTGTGTTTCAATTTAAATATAGAATAAAGGGCTAAAAATGTGTAGGTATTTTGTTTCTTCATAAAGTAATAATGGGTTGTAGATGAAAATTTCCTTGAGTTGATATTGTCATGAGCTTATCTTTTTGATTACAAAGGTAAAAATGTTTTTGCTGTTGGGAAGTGTGGGTATTCCCCGCGTAAAATTGTTCGTAGAATCCGAATCCGATGACGGAAGTGGCTCATCATGTCAGGATTTTGAAATATTTTATGTTATGTACCCGTTTTTTGTATTTTGTATTTTGTAGGTTATGTACAGAAGACACAACACTTTTAGGAGTTTTTCCGTTCATTGGATCATATGGTATTACTCTTTTTCTTTACTATGAGAGCGCAGAATTCCAATACGACTTTTCTACACCAAGATACGCCAATTTGAAATTACGATTTACATGTAAACAAATTTACCTTGCATTGTCCTTGGAGAACAAGTCCAAGATCAAATTTAATGTCACTAAACCTATGACATTATATATATACGTAAATATAAACAACTATATGAAATGTGGATATTTATAACTAAAAACACGTTTCAATATTGTGACTGATTTTTTTTTGCTAACCTTTATAAACGTTATTAACCTCAAACCTCAAACATAGCAAAATAACGCGTTTTTCGAGTACATAAACTCAAATATCTCAAAATCCTGACGTGACGGACCAATTCTGACTTCGGGATCGGATCCTATAGGATTTACGATGGAAATGACCCACAGCTACCCAACAATATCCAAGACCGCCTTTTTTGTAGACCTGTGTTATTATTGAGGTCTAATCATATCTGTTTAAGAATCTCAATACTAACAATATATGCTATTTATTTTAGTAATAAAGTAGTAATAATGTAAAGACATTGTTAACTTCCATAGGAAAAATATTGTCTGATCGAAACGACTGAAACTACTGACCAGTATCGCGGGACTGGTGGCGTACTTAAGAGTTTTAAAGATCGCAATAAAAGATCATTCCATCTATAGAACATCTAAAACATATTGAAATATTAAAAAGCGGAATATGCTAGAAATTGGAATAAAATATTATTATGAATTATTATAACTAATGAGAAATGGCCCTGATATAACATATTACTAAATCCTGTTTGTTATTTCTTAACAATTAATAGAGCTTTTAGGCTTCGCACTAAATATTAACCCTCCTGTGCACCAGTTTTTCTTTTCCCATAAGGGAACAATGTAGTTTGGACGAGTATACTCGTCTTGGCGCACAGGGGGGTTAATTCATTAAACCTTTTTGGTTCTTCAGTGTTCAACCGTTTCTTCACACTGTCAAAGAAATTATATTTATTTTGCGTTTATTATGTTTTCTGAATTGCCAATTTTTTCGTTGCAAATGTTATTATTAATAAGAAACAGAATAAGTTTTCTATGTTGTAAATAATACGATTTGACATTAATTAATTTGAATTTGCATAAATTTGGATTATTGTTTATTCACAAAAAAGAGTACAGATTATTAAATACTTCTCCAGTATTCGAAGTACATTTTATTGAAGAACTTAATGATATTCTGCAATAAAAATTACGCTGTCGCTGATATTCTAAAATTAGCAAAGATTAGCTTATTTCATCCATAAAGCATACTAATACAGTCGACGTGTATAATCTATACTTCTGACAAAGAGATTTCATTACATCGAGTTGTCGGGAATTGATTTGATACAGTATATCAATACCATGGCTGACGGATATATATAGCATGTGAAAATCTAGAAATGCATACTCATTTGATATTACGGAATATTATGTGATTATTGGATGTGCATTTATAGAATTCAATATATTTAATGTATTAATCGTATTTACGTTAGTGGCGCATATTATATGAAATTGATACATTTACAAAATTATAAATGTCATTCATGTTACAGTGTGATATTTCAAAATGTTCTTTTGAAAATTGTTTCGTGCGGGATTAAATGTTGGGTCGTGATATTTGTGTGAGATATTAGATTGATGAAATTAACAATTTTAGAAAATTAAAATGTTTCTTTGGTCGATTAGTAAATTCCGTACACTCTGGATGATAATGCGTAAGTAAGAGATTTCCATCCTTTTTGCATAATATCAAAAGACGCTTCTATTTTCAAGGAGAGTTTTCAATACTCACATAATCATTAGGATTGAGTCTTAATCTAATGAATTTTAGTTCAAATGTAACGATCGACTTTCAATGAAAGACCAATAATGCCACTCAATCAGTAATCAATATTGTTCAATCCTGGTCTTCTTTTGGAAATTTACTTGGCACCCAATACTGAACCAATATTCCAATGATTGATATTGGCGATCATAGCCTGACGTTACCATTTGTGGTCGACCATTGGTCGCCATGATTACGTCAATATCGGCATCACTAGCTCCTAATGTTACACCGTTAATGAAGTAATCGTCCAGTTTGCCATTGGATTAGATGATCATCTTTCAATTTCCAACAGTATTATAGACGTTATTTACGTGTGTAATAGTAATAATTTATTTAGATGGAAACTCGCGACATTACTTAAAATTAGTCATGACGATATCAGTAAAATCTCATATACATATATCTATCACATAGATGATATTTTAAGGGGCTAGTCCAGTGGTTTTTTCAGGTTTAGAAAATAACTTTTATTTCATGATGGAGACTTTTAATCCATACACATCTTTTCGCACTTTGAAACTGACATATTTTAGTTGCAAAAAAAATGTTGTATATATATATACATGTCATACTTTCTCCGCTGTAGCTGCGTGAAGTCGGTCCGATCTTAAAACGGCATTCAAGATATCTCGTGTCTGAATCATTTGAAATAAAAAAATCAACATTTTTCTTAAAATATAAGTTAGTAGCTATGTTGTGAACTAGAATAAACATTGTACGATGAAAAATAACGACGTGGTTAACTTTTGAATTTTTAAGCGTGTTTTTTGCAACTTCAATTGTTTATAAAATTGCTGAATATCAATAAAAAATTAAGATTCTAGTTCAGATGATAACCAGACATGCGTAGAATATCCCCTTAAAATTTCAGCGTGATCGGATGAATAGTTTTATTTTAATCTTGAATGCCAGCTCAAAAAATACTGTTTCGAGAAAAACGCGTTTAAAGTTTTAGGTCTGAAATAGTGACTAAAAAGCGACTTACCTTAATCAGCAACGTCAGGACCGTAGAATCCAATGAAGACTTTGAAATGCTTACTAAAAGAAAACAAAACAAAATAGCATGCATGCCTAAACAGGACCCAGCCTGATAACAGGACAGAGCACGCGGCGAGTACCCAAGTACGGCGTTTTTGATATATCAACTTTTTATTCGGATTCTGAGTAATTTTCGAAACAAAATCATTTCTAGCCACTTTTAGCATACTTCTGAATGTATATTCTATACAAAAATCATGTTTTTCAAAAAACGATTTTTTGATGAAAAAACCACTGGACTAGCCCCTTAATATCCGATATTTTATCTGAAACATTTTTTTTTCACTATTCTAAATTAATGTAATCCAGTATTTTACTTTGTAACACTTGCAAAACGTAGACCCAATATGTTTTTACTATAATAAAATATATTTTGTGTACATTGCACTTGTCCAAACCAATGTTTTATAATATATCTGCACTAACATTATCTGCAATATCCAAAAAGTAGCTGATGTAGAACAGGAGTCCGAGGGAATGCATGCAGTTACAGTTCCCTGCAAGTGTGTTCTTAAGTTAAAGTTTAAAATTCTCGCAATATAAGTTAAAATTGAATTTCGAGGATCGAGTCATGGTTAATGCATACTCCTGAATTTCTGCTTGAACTGCAACTCGGGTCATTGATTTCCCTTGAAGAGCGTGGCTTAGTTAGCTGGGTCTACAGTTTTTTCATACTCAGGTAGGATTACAGCCTGAGAATTTAGAATATACTTGGGGTATTATCGCTTTATAAATTATGTTGTAATTAAGAAGTTGGTATTGAATACCTTAAGACTGAATAGTATTAGAACTTTTCTTTTTTATAATTCAATATAATTCTTCAACTGTTATAGATTTTTCATATGTATGTGTATGAATGTACCTGGAAACAAAAGGTTTGGAGAACGTTAGTGGAATATGATACATGAAAGAATCTTGTGAAATGCAGAAATATGAACCATTTATTTATTTCAGGAGCTTCTTTGTTACTCAAATCATCCAATTATTTTAGTATACACAGTAAAAAATAGAAAAAATTCACAATTTTTTTACTTTAAATTTGTAAATAGTTTCACCCTATGATCAGAACAAAATCTTGTTGGTCTGTTATTGAATTAATTACATTCTGTGTACCTGACAAATGCTTCTTATTTTTTAAATCGTAATTCCCAAATAAATTGAATTTCGTTATCGCGATGCAATTATTTCTTTCGAATAAACAAACTTATGTTGTCCTTACAATCCAACCGGTTTCTTTGGCATACATAAATATTCAGGCATATCAACCTAACTTGTTTGTTCACTCAGAGCACAAAAACAAAGGTCTTAAAATTGTTACATCTCAAATTAAGCTCTGTAAAAGGCTTAATTTCATTCTAAAATTGAGTTAATTTTTTTAAATTAGATCAATATTTGCGCTTAAAGTCTTACTTTCAGATAGCAAAGTTTAATTTTAGTCGAGATTTATGCTTGGAGAAAAATTTTCCAAGCTTGTCACACCTAAGTTAGAGAATTCTTATTTCGAACCTGAATATTGACTAAAAGTAAGTTTCCGGAACTAAAAAGAAAGTTTTGAGCGCAAATATTGACTTAATTCAAGAAAATTAGCACAATTTTAGGCTGAAATTAAGCCTTCTACAGTGCTTTTGAGATGTAACAATTTTAAGACTTTTGTTTCTGTGTAGTACGGACTGCTTGCTTATTCTGAATATTAATTAGGAACCAAATTTCACCATCGAATTTGAAACGATCAAACAGAATTCATTATAAAAATATCAAAGTACAAAACCGATGCAGGACAAAACAATAGGGAAGCGTTTTGTCTCAATCTGTATCAGAATTGGGACAGGTAATTGGGAAATTTCAGAAATTAGGTTTGAATCTAGTTAGCCCATTTAAACTCAAATAGACAGTCGTTTAGGAAATAACCGAGCGGTTTTAATTGATTTAATACCATTTTGCTCGGTCTGACCCAAATAAGATACATTTGCAATCCAAATAATTCTCGCCAAGGTAACTAGTAGATAATAATTCCAGCAAATCATGCTCAATTCCTGCTTCCTGTCTCCAATTACGAACCGGTTAAATTATTTATTCCAAAGAATTCTTGCACGAACTTGATATAATTTTTGTATTCAATCACTTCCCTGAAAACACAGAAAGTAACAATAATTATTATGTAACATTTCCGTAATGGTTACATTGTTACATAAATGTTACATAGCTGTTACATAACTGTTAGTTTTGTGTTTGCTGGGTTTCACGTTGAAATTACATCGAGGTAGATATCTAAGGAGAAAATATCGGTTCCATGGACCATCAGGATTAAAATGTACCGTGCCTCATTTCGTAATTGAAGATGGCGACTTCCAAAATGGCGAATAGAAAACTGTGGTCACATGTTTATTACGAAAAACGGAACGTTAGAGGTAATTGAGGCGCCGAATCGAGCCATCGGACTTGTGGGATTTTAGCCTCTGGATCTCGCGAAAATAGTTTAAAAATATATCACATCACTTTTTGCTTCCGGTAAACAGTGGGGTTATAAATGGGTATTTTCAATGGCTACTGGAGCAATAATTTCATTACTAATACATACCTTAACAATGGTTTCTTATATTTTCAGGATCGCAGATGACGAATGGGGTATCTGATTTACAAAACTCAAAATGGCGGATGAATTTTATGAAACAACTGAATTCTTTTAAAACTTATTACTCGGAGATTTTCTAGGGCGCTGAATAAGAATTTGATATCTGGTTTTTAAAATTCAAAACGGCGGCTCCAATATGCTGGATGAATTTTGTAAAACCAACTGGATTCTCTTGGAACTTACTACTCGGGCATTTTCCAAAGTCGCTGATTGCGAATCTGTGATCAGATTGGCTAAATTCTCAACAGCGCTAGGAATTACCTCAAATTTTTGTTCAATTTAATTAATAGTAATGAAGTATGATGAATACAAAATACTACTACATGAAGGCTTTAATCACTATTAAAAATAACTTAACTATTATTTGTACTACGTTAGGTTTAGTGTTTTCCATCGCTATAAAATATTCGTTTATGAATATTTTTCATTCGAAAGAAGTTTATTTCATGTTACTGCTGATATTGCTGATTTCTGTTTAAAAATATAAAAAGATTGCTGTTGTTGTTTAAAGAATATTATCGACGTTTGCCTTTGGTGCCGTAATTACTACATTTCTACCAAAACTTTATTCGATTCGGTGAGTCATTTCCCATAATAATTTAGTCGCTACAAGGACTAAATATATTAGTCTATGTTTTCGTCGATTATTATAATTATCAGCACACACTGGTAGTAGTAAAAAGTAATTACTTCCATACAAATACTGATTCCATTGTAATTTGTAGAACAGAAAATTAGAGATCACGATCATTGTGCGAGTTTTAGTGGTGGTGCTTTAGATACAGTGTCGAAGCGTAAATGGGTGGCGTAACCTATGGTGGGAACTCAAAGCGTGCCACAATCGCGTTGCCGCACATCCAGTAGGTATAACTACCTCCGTTCTAGGTAATTGCATATATTTACGACACTTCAAAGTCATTTATGTTCTCTCCCTGCATACAGGCGAGTGCGCTTAGCCAGCGATTTTCGACGAGAATCGAGGTTCGATACCAAAAATGGAGCAGACAAATTACAAAGCTTCCGGTCTTTTAGTAGCATCCTCCACTGAATTAGAAGCAGTGATCTCTATTTAAAGGTTCTATAAAGCTATTATGGCGTAATATCCTAATCGATTTTTTCCACGTAATGTGTTAATGTGCGACAATTGAAAGCAAATGATTTAAAGTGTATTAACAAAATTGTTGTCAACTGTTTGATTGTACCAACCTAAAATTTTTAACAAAAAATTACACAGCGAACATTCAAGGAATTTAAATGGAATGGAATTGAGGGAATTCGTATACTGATACGTAATAAATATTTAACGCGATAGTCGCGTGAATCCTCGAAATTACAAGTTTTCCGAAATTCGGAAATAGAATTTGCATGTAACCAACTGTTTCAACTCTGCATGTCGGTATCCATTCGCTGCCCGCTGCACATGTGTATCTTGCCCAGCCCATAGTCTCGCTAACTAAACGGCTGCATTATTTCGCGAGTACAGAATGACCAGAGTAGCTTGGATACAATTTCGCGTTATAAATAAATTCGTACCGGCAAGTGCATTATGCAATTAATATAGAAACGCTGCAAAATAGTTTTTTGTCCTGGGGCTTGATTGTAATATCAAAAAAACCGCGTTAGCCAAGTAAAATAAATAATGCATTATGCGTTCATGGCGTAGACAATGATATTACCCGCTGTCCGATACGATCACCTGTTGTATTAGTAGTATTATTAAATATGTTTAAATTTTAATATCATGAAGATGTTATTTCTTATTTACATAGTTTTATAACATGATGGACGAAAAATCAACCGATAATCGAAAGGTACCTGGCTTGAAATTTCATTTCATCAAATCTCGATAGTTTTGTGATTATACATTTTAGAAAATAAAATAATACAATACAAGTCTGTTATTAAAAATTCCATTTTCATGATAGCTTTCATGGTGCTATTTTTTTTCAGGGATTTTATACAAGAAATTATATATGAATGGAATTTCAATTAACTCTTGCTTGAATACCTCCTAAATACTGGTTTAATTTAGATGGTTTTTCACTGCTGTTTTAGCATGTATCTTATCACTGTCTTAAAAGTTGTATTTATAATAATACTGTTACGTCCTACGTAACGGACTTAGATTAGTTATTTTCGAATTGTCGTAATTGCAGATTGCGCGTATTGTAAACCAGCATCAATGAACATTCTTTATTAGCTAGCACTTAACGCATGACGCACAAACACGTTTTTAAAACCGTAAAAGCCTCATTTTTATTTTTATATTTTGTTATTTTTATTGAGACGAATGTGTTGATTACCTTTTAATTTGTTTTCTCTTTATTTTAAATAAAAGGAACAACACCTTAGGGAAAATATTTTTGTTATTAGTGATACTAGTGACTCGATTCGGCGTCGTTCTTTGAACGAAGAGCCCATCGAGCCACAAGCATCAATAGGGACTGTTAGGTTTCAATCCAGCAATATTACTATGTTTTATTATTTTATTCTTTCGCATGTAATATACACCCAGAAAACCCAATATGTATTTTCCTCAAATTATTAACTATTAACAATATCTAATGCATTAAATACTCGGGAATATTTAATTTCTTTAAAACGCGAATTAAAAATCAAATTTGTAATTTATTTAAAAGTACATGTAAAATTTCAACTTTTAATTTTCATTTATCGATATATTACTTTTTATTTTAATAAGTTTTGTAATTCTTTGATTGTTTTTGTTTAAACAAATAGTTATTCTTATCTAAACTACAAATTTATAATACTCATAATTTATAATATAATATTTTTTTTCTGATTCTAGGAAAAATACACAAAGAAGTTGGACACCGGAGAATCCTCGAAATTATCGCATCCCTAATTCCTTCCAACCCTTCCTTATTTTTATCTTTCTAAATAAATGAAATTGTTTACTTTGAGTTTGAATTTTATATAAATCCAACCTTTATTCTTGTTCTTTTGTATTAGCAGCAGCCCCCACAAAATTTCGAACTCAGAATCGACTCTTCCAGTCGATTCAGTCTTTTCGTGGTTGTGTTGAGGTGAAGGTATTTGCAAACATTTCATTGCAAAACGCTTCCCCACCGGCCATAACAATACCATAAAAGTACACGTGTGAGATTTAGTTATTCAACAAATAGTAAGTTATTTAATTAATCTTATTTTCCATTTAAATCTTCTAAATATTTTAAATTGCTGTAAATATTTGAGAATGCTTATTAATAAGAGCATTCTTTAAATTACATCAAATTAAAGGGAATAAAAAATGTAAAATAAATCAAATTAATCTTTTAATTGAATAGTCAATAATAATGGACAATTTGAATTGTATATGCATATAGATGTTTTTCACCAAAAAGAAAAGAACTTCGAAAACCCTCTTCATTTCAGCAGTATAATATCACCAAAGAAGAGGAGAAGGGGACTTTTAATTACGAAAGCAATATTCGCAACCCAAGCCGAAGACAGGAAGTGAGAACATTGTACGAGTACTTCTAAATCCCCACCTCGTTGAGCGAAATATTTTATGTACCGAAAACTGAGAAATAAAGTTTCTGGGCTCTGAAAATGGATGAATAATTTCATTATGCTGAAATGTAATACTGAGTGTAAAATATACTTCCTTTCGTTAAAAAGGAACATTTAATTATCGATAATATAGTTAGCTCACATTACACATTTTCATTCAATAAAATTATACATTATTAACAATGATAAATGAACATAATTAATTGAATATTTACATCAGGATATTACTTAATGCGCCAACTGTTTTAGGTTTGTTGAAATATTAACCATACCAAAAGGTTAATTGTACAGCTAAATTTCTTATGTTATTAATTTTCTAGATTGACAGTAATTATTGAGACGGTAAGGAATGCGGTTATCAAACTAATTGGATTTGTCACATTGTTTCCTTTATTTTGGTTTACAGGTACCAAAATTACCTGCCAACGATTTGAAGCAAAAAATTGGGTATTCCTCGACCTATGTTGATGGAGGTTGGTTGTCATACCGTCTCCTTGATGATGATTGAGTCTGAGAAATGCGAAACCAAAAGCAACGGTACTAAAGGGATCGAATTTCCTGATTAATGAATATCCGGGAAACAAGTTTGTAAGGTTTTCTTATTTAAGGGATATTTTGCTCCATGAAGTAGAATTTTTAGGGTTTTACTAGGGCACTATCTCGTCAGTTGAAAAATTTTCAAAAATTAAACAAATTTGATTATATTGCACTCAAAATATTGAAGGTAAATTGTGCTTCATGATTTTCATATAAATAGTATTATTATGCAAAAAAATAATTGCAGGAACACCTCATACATGTGACGCAAATAATGAAAAGTTAGGAATGTGTAACGGAACATTTTATTGTAAACTCTGCTCTTTAAAATCAAATTCCAAGAGATGTTGTCTCTTAAGAAGTTCGCTTGTAATGTAATAATTCAGAAATTCGGAGAAGGTGCCAACCATCTTGGAGTCGTCAATGTCAAGTTGTTAAATCTGCTTATTAATCCATAACCAACGACCACAAAAGTATGCTCATACTAAATGTCATAAGAATCGATGAATATTTAATACTTTATACAAAAAAATAATATTAGTTCCATTATCAGCAATCCAAGACACATAATAAATTATATTTAGTCTTTTGAGCTTTCAATAATTATCACCATAATTATCAGTCATCAAAATTTCTATTGAAATTATTCAAAATTGTGGAAATAATCACTTTAGATAGAAAAAATAACAAATTTATAATCCACAACTATAACTATTTTAAATAGCGATCTTAAAGAATATTTATCATTGTTCTAAAGAATTTGAACTGATTATTATACAAAACCTCCAATGATTGCCTGTACCAATAGGAATTTTATATTTAACTTTTTAGTTGAATGTATAATTATTTTTAGTTGGATTAGCAATTTGATTAAAAGTAACCTTTTGAATTTTAAAATCAAGAAACCCGGAATAAGAAATTATACATTTAGGTTCACACTTAAATTTAGTTTGTGAAATCAGATCTAACTACAGTTTTATACAAACTGGAAAAGTTTCAAATTACGGTTGAAATTAGCAGATAAAACTTCACACAATGTGCTTCAAGTTTTTTTTTCCACGTGCGGTACTTTAATATGATTCCAGTACCCTGACTATAAATATGAATTAACTGAAAATGACCAATCAAATAACTTTAACTAATTCAGAGCATTTGATTAAAATAAAGAAATGCAGAGATATTGCACATTAGTTTTAAAATACCTGAAATTTAATATAAGACATACACTATGTGACATATTTTCATTTCTATCGGCAGTAATTTGTTATTGTTGATAAATTGACAAAATGAGGATAACGTGGAAAAAAAACGATCTGAAAACTTGGTGCGGTAACTAAGGAAAAAATCTTAAAAATTATTTTTTATTTCAATAATAATACTTAATCAAATGTGATAATTAGAATAATAGATATTGCAATTTTAAGAAATTCAGCGATTATGGCGTCACGGCTGCTATTTTGAACGGTTTCGAAAAATATTCTACCAGAATATTTTGCATGCCAATAATTATCACACATTTTATTTTCGTTAAATTCCGTTACTTGGACCTCAATTTTAATATTGTTGCCATGGAAACATCCATATATAAAGTATAATCATTGTTCTTCCACATTTCCTATATAATTTGTACTTTTATGTTAATCAACATTGGTTGGTTGGTATAATGAGCTGCATATAATGTAGAAGTTCATTTTACGTAAATTTGGTAAATTTTAATCGGCGGTAAACGCCCCGATTTTGCATAAACTTTATTAATAATAATTACATAAAAAACACATAAGTAATTTTCTGTTATTTTGCAAAATTATTTATTAAGTCCTTGCAATTGGCTGATTTAAACTGTATCATAATTTAATTTTAAGGAAATGTACATTAAATTCCGTTTATAGGTGCATTATTTACTCTTTAATGTAAAATGTGCATAAATTATTATTCAGCTGCGCGATGCTTGAAAATTGTAATGCAAATATGTTCATTAAAAGTGATTGTAAATGAAAGTAATTTTTAATATTATAGACGAATTTGATACACGTTGTATTTTATGTGAAAATATCGTAACGTAAAATGATAGAAGTCATTAACTGTCGACAAAGAGCTTATAAAAGTTCATTATTGAATGTCGTCCATTTATAGAAACCGAATATGGAGTTATTTGACAATGGACACTAGACCACAGTTTTACTGAGAGAAAATTGCCGACGATAACCCTATACATTAATATCGACACATATGCAGAATACCTGCATAGGTTTGGACATGAGCATAAAGAAGCACTTTCGCATTCTGTCGATACTAGGTCAATATCTGTTTCATTTTTATTCAGACATTCATAGAAAAGTACGAAATAACAAAATGTACCATAAAATGTAAATTTTTCATATTTTATTGGTGATATTTTCTCCTTATAGAAAGTAATGGGTAATATTTAACAATATCACAATTCTAAATTAAAAAATGACAATTATAACATTTGTAGGTTAATTACAAACTATGACTAACATCACTTTCTAGTGTTGTTATATTTTATAATATTGAATATGGAATAAATTTGTTTTTTTAGATATAACGCGCGTAAGAGAAGCATAATATTACTTTGTCACAAATTTAGTAAATTCAAATGTGAATGCGACACATTTAATAGTAATGGCGAATTTACTGAGAGAATTTTATTTGTGAAAATAGCAAAAATAATTTATATTTAGGGATAACAGGAGTTTTTCCGTCCAGCTTTTGTATTTTTTACAAAGTTACAAACACCGGTTATCCCTATTTAAAAATATTTTTGTAATTTGGTAAATAACTGTCTCTCAGTATACTTTTTAATTTGATCGATTCAATTTGTTACATTTTAGTAACACTGGGCAATGCAAAATGTAAATGGCTAAATTTTTACAGTTTTTAGTGAAGTTTTCCACGGATAATACTAATTATCATTTATTTATTTGATCTGGAAAAATCTTGGAAGCAACTATGCGTGAAGATATCTTACAATTAATTTATTTCGTTCGATTGCAAAAAAATTCTGAAAGAAACAAATTTGAAAAAAATAAAAATGCCGGAAATCTCGAAAATGGAGAGTGATGAAAAAATTCTACGAACGAATTTAGATTCAGTTCCTAAAAATACGTTAGAGAAATATACCCGCATCTCTGGCGATTTCGCTAAGCCATTTTTGTTGACTTGTGTAATTAAAATAATAATTCAAAGTTGTACATAATTTTTTCACTTAGTATAAAAAAATTCAACCTAGTCATTTATTGAACTCGCAGTATTTACTAGCATCTAGTTTTAGAACGAAAATTAATGTATAATCTCTAGTGTAAATCTAATTTGCCAGTTAATTATGTATCGTGTTACTATACATTTTTGTATGAAAACTGACAGCGATATTACTCTTACTGCATTATTGAAGTCAAATATAATAGAGCAAAGAAATATTCCTTCAGTTATTTCATGTACATACTAACATAACTGCGTATTCAGTATTATATTAAATAAAACTATTTCAAACAATTAATCATAAATTACATCAGTATTTTACATATAAACTAACTAGATGCATTTGTAAGTTATTTAGATTCATGTTTCTTAACCAATTTTAATTTTACTTTTTATTTTTGAAGCTCTTTTGAATTTAATTTATGCTTTGTACTATTTTCCGGCAAAACATGCTCCGCCTAAAGTTTAATTACCATTTCTTTCATATTTTCCTTGCAGTTTGTATTGACTTATATTTTCTCTATTTCATATCTCATTTGTTGATAATTTTTTGCTTTTCCTTTGGAATAAAAATAGCTTTATCAATTTTTCGATAATTTTTTATAGCGAGTAAGATAAAATAATAGTTACATTAGGATACAATATTATCTCGTATCGTTAGCTATTTTCTTTTGGACTCCATGAGAAACATATTTCGCGCACAGATTCGAGTTGTCGAGAGTACTTCGCGCGCTGTTTATAGTGTGCCAAGTACAGTGAACAAATCGGGCACTTGACGCACTAATAACAGTGTGTGAAATTGAATTTCCCGTACGGAGCTGAAAAATAGTACATTTCGATACATATTTGTAAAACATGATTTTTTGCACAGCTTTTTACAATATAAAATCGTATTTTACGAAAAAAAATTGAGACTTAAAATCGAATTATATGCATACGTATATAAGAATTAACATTGTCCAACCAATCAACAAATTTCCTTACATAAAATTATTGTTTAAACCAGCATTGAAAGAGAACTTAAAATTAGGGATTAAATAACTCAACAGAATTAGCCTCGCAGGACTCACCTCGTAAACAAAAATAATATAATTTATAAATCCATAGCTTGGATATAAAATAATTGCGTAACCAATGTCGACAGTCTAAATAATATGCTTATTATATGCTGGAGTTAAAAAAGTTTAACTTTTGAGACACTTAATTTGTTGAAGTAATTAACACCAATTTTCATTAAATATGTTTCCGTTATGTCGTCAGTAAGTTATATACTGACAATTATCATTTCAGTTTATCCGATCTTATAGATTTTCGATTTTAGATGTCTGTGATATTGCTTATACTCAATTATTTTTATTAAAACAAAAAAGGAAATACGAAACGTTATTCGAGAAATTAAATAATCGACATTGATTTTAATCTCAATCAAATTGACATCATTGGGATAAATGAATATCTCAGTAGAATAAACTATGATACTATACATTGAAATTGACTGTAATTTTTAAATTGATTGATGTTAGATATTAAACTGTATGACATTAATGAAATACATGTTTTTTAGGAGAATAAATAATTTAATCGTGATATTTTAAGTTCCATATTTATTTTTTACGTATTGAAATCATAACAACACTAAGCACAGTAATTTCATTCAACCAAATATAAAACTTGTCATCTATCATCTATTTTGAGCTCTGTTCGGTAATTGACAGCAATGAATAGCAGACGTAAAAAGAACCCGAGTTTATCAAGTTTTCCAGAGCAATAATCACAATATTATTGCCCATTTATCTTTATTGTAATAATATAGTCAAAAAACATCCCACAAATGATTACAACATTTGATTATAAAGATTTAATTTTTTTTGGCTAGTTCTCACACTTGCTGGTCTTTTCTCGTGTAAAACATTTAATCATGCTAGTAAATAACCCTACAGTCTAAGCAAATACGGGTCTAACTGTCGTTTATCCGGAAACCATGCTACAGACTCCACAAAATGTTTGAACTCAAACAAATTTCTTTGCAATATATTACATACCCGGAGAATATGTCTTAAAGACTTGATTGGAAATATTTATTTGTTCCATTTCAAACTTCTCTTGGTAATTCGATTTTTCATTTTGGTGATACCAGTAACTACACTGAAAAAAAAATTAGCAATTTGGCTAAATATGAGGTTTCCGATTAGCATCTAAATATTTAGTAAATGCAACTCCAAATTAGTGCTTCCAACTACACCATGATACCGATTCAACAACGTTTAGTTAATTCAACTAAAATGTAGTTGGCGTTACTTAATATTTGTCTGCTAACAAGCAACCACATATTTAATAAATATTACTAATTTTTTTCTCAGTGTAATAAAAACTACAAATGAAAACATGCATGTTCTTTCAATCTTCTACACCATCAATTATTGTTTTTACAATTTTAGCATCGAAACTTTAAAACAAAGTAATGTCGAATTTGTTTAGTGCTAACTTATAGCCAATAGTTTCCTCGCGATTACCGCAGCATATTTTGAAAGATAAATTTTACCTTTGTTTACGTCCAAAGACTTAATTGTATTAAAACAGTGTTTTTCTATTACTTAATAAAAGTCATTAAAAATGGATTCTTATTCTATGACTAATCAAATTTATTAGAGAAATAACATTTTGAGTAAAGACCGTCGAAGATGTTCCACTTATGTGCATAATCAGAATGTCTTTAAAAAATGCACAGGATTTCACACTAAATAATTATTCTTAATGGATATGCAGTTTCCAGATAAATAAATGCAACCTTCTTCGCTTAATCCATCGTCCCTCTCGATATCTCATTTTGATTTTTCTGCCTTCAGGTTTGGTTGGTTCATCCGTCATATAATATCGTCTTCCTATTGAAAAGTGCTATTATGCTTTCACTCGTCAGGGAACGTTCTGCTGCATATAATGCGAATTTTCATTTCGCATATAAAAATTTTACAGACTATGAACGAACTCAGAGACTAGTGATAAATACATCATTTTTTGTAGATTTTTATTTAACATAAATAAATATGAGATGATGGACTTATAACAATAAAACATAGATGTTAATTTTGCAATAATATTTAAATATTCCTCTAATGACAGCATTGGCAATATTTGTTATAAAAATTCACATACGTTTTTAATGATGGTAGAGTTGGAAATTGTTGGATTATTTTTATATGGGCAAAAAGATTGGGTGCGCGTAAATTTTTCTAACAAAAATTTGCAAAACAAATGCTGTCATTATAGGAAAATTTAGTTAAAAATAATATTGCAAACATTATTGTTTGTTCATTATAAGGAGGACATCCCATATCTTTTTAAGTTATCAATATGATTTTGTGCCATATAATTGTTACCAAGACGATGCCAGGGACTGACAATTATATATGAAATTTAATATATAAAAATATAATTTTCTTAAAATGAATATATACTAAAGTCACTTATCAGTAAGGTATTGAAAATTTACTTGTGATTCCCATAAAACATGAAATACTGAAAATGAAGAATATTTAAGTTTTCTTAATTCCTTTGACCTACCAATAATTCATCAGATTAAAGACGTTCAAGTTTTTATTACTTTTTACCCGAAGATCGTTAATACTTATGTAGTTGTAAGAAACTTTTTAGCGTGTCAAGCGATAATTGACACATTTTTACCTCAGGATTCCAAAATTAAGTTTCAACAGCCAAACTGAATTTAGAACCTCAAATCAATATCATTATTGAAAGTTTACACATTGAAAATTAACGTTTACCACAAACATTATTAACACAAATTTATCTTTATTTTGCACATCAGTAAAACTTTCAGTATATTTTCGCGACCGTCTCCATTTGAATTAAGTAATTAATGGTTTTCGGTATTACTGCCAATTAACTGAACATAATAAATGTTAATCAACAGTTTAATAAAAGATGTTCTGGTTTTCGATGGAAAACACGAAGTATGTAATAAAATATAGCCGGATTTTATATCATAATTGCGACAGCAATTATATTTGTAATACTTATATCTGTATTTAAAATGATTTCAAAATCAATAAAACTTGCAGTTATAATAACATGTTCTGTCGCGATTATCGTATAAAATCCGGCTAAGCAGATTTTTATTAGTACTTCGCGTTTTCTATAAAAAATTACAAATCATTTATTAAATTCTTGATTAAAATATATTATTTTTAGTTAATTGACCCATGACACCGAAAACTATTAATTACTTAATTTAAATCGAAACGGTCTCGAAAATATACTGAAAGTTTTACCAATATGTAAATTAAAGATACACATTTGTGTTAATAATGTTTCTGATAAACGTTAGTTTCGAATGTGCAAACTATCAATAATGATATTGATTTAAAGTTCTAAATTCAGTTTGGCTGTTATAAATAATGTATTCACACACAAATATTCATTAATATTACAAGATAATAATAATAATTATAATCTTCTTTATTGGCAAATAATCTGACCTAATTAGTCCACGTACAGTTTTCCCGGTAACTAATAACTTTTGTATATTATAATCATAATTATCAAAATATTCAATACTTTCTCTATCATTAGTTAAATGAAACCTCAATATTGTGTTATGTATTTTATATAATATCGTAAAATAATCGTCAATCGATATCTTCAAAAATTAACAACGTCATCTGTGTGTCCCTTCTTGTAATTCAATAAAATAAAATTTCGAATTATGATTGATATGGAATCAGTTAAAATATACATTTCTTAATTTGAAATTGAAAAGAAATCCAAAATAGTATCTGATTTAGTCCCCTTTTTCTAGTCCGAGAGTTTCTGTACCTAAATAGAAGAGTAGTCAACAAAACACGCTTATTAAAGAGATGTGTGAGGAATTCCATGGAACTATATAATAATTCGATTTTTAAAAAATGAATTTTTGTTATGGCACGTTAATCAGCTTTATACCATTACATTTCTAAGGCCAGAAAAGTTTTAAAGAAAGTGAGGCCACTCATCTTTTAACAAAGGTATGTTTTTAAATACAACAAATAATTTATTTTTAATTAATAGGATTTAGAAAAACGACCAATGAAGACGTACCTAGTGAAATATTTTTGTCTGTAATTCAAGAACACTACAATAGGAATGTCTACAAATATTATGTGGATATAATCTCTTATGTAGGAATGAAAGAGCCTAATCAGCATTAAAAAATTCAGAGTGCCGAGTTTAAAATTCAACCGCCATTGCATTTTGTAATGGCTTAAATGTAAAAATATTTGCATTATCTCAAAAATCTGATACGCATGTTCCTGGTTTAGTAATTGATCTTTTGAAGCAGACGTTCGCAAAAGCAACCAATATTCGACGAAATACTATCTAAAAAAATTACAATACGTCAATTTCAAAACCTTCAGATAGAAGTTATTTTTTTCTGCAGGTCCCAACTGAATAAAAGTTTAGTGAGTACATGTAAGGCTCTGTAATTGGAGTATATTGCCTTCTTTTTAAGCGATGGCAATATTTATGAACGTATTCACAAAAATTTGCAGATGTTCTACTAATTGTCTTCTTTCAGTAAATCAAGAATAACAATCGATTTCGCCTACATTTCTACGATTTTGATGCGTGTACATGCCATATAAAAAATTGGAATTCATCATATCGGAACCCTAGAAATATGTCGAAGACGACCCCTCAAATAAGTTGGACTTATAATACTGAAATTAGCTAATCGTTTACTTCTTTTGTTGGCTAATCGAACATATTTAGAATGCAACAATAGCAATAAGTGTTTTACACATTGCCGTGGAGTAAGTACAACTTTTTTATTTATTTGTAATCTTCATACTCTTCATAATATTTTTTATCCAAATCTTTGTAATTAATGATAAGCATAATAGAAATAAATAAATTAAAACGTATTATTAAAGTGAAATTATGTTTACAAAAATAATACATCGTTTAATTCGATCTAACGATTTGTAAGTCTATATTGTGAGTAAAATCTTTTTAAATCCATGTGTAATTATGTTTAAAGCCCACTTTAAGAGGGATTATTTGAGCAGTAATCAAGACATCATCTTAAAGAACTCTTATAGATGTACTATAAAATTTTAGACGCGATACTAAAAATTATATTTCATTATTTGTTGACTAACTAACTAGACAAAAAAATGTGATGCAGGTGATTTTAAAATACTCCAATTTTTATACGTTTTATAAATTTGAATTTTCCCACAGAAATATTATTTTGTCTACGCATCGTCTTAAATCAACCGCCAGTGTCCCATGTAGGTATTTAATTGAATTTTGCGATTGTTGCGAAACGATTCTTGTTTTATTATGTGAGAAGTAAGCTTTATAAGTTATCCTAACTTTAGTATTTCAGAAGTTCAAAGTGAAAATAAAAATAATTGTGTAAAACATTGTCTGCTCCGACCTGGTCATCGGAATGAATTTTATAATTCATCGATTTCTCGAATATTTTTAGGAATTTACGTAATTCATATTTCATTACAATCAGACAATGTAGCGCAATATAGATGTGTTGATGGTTCCATTTCACACTCCTCGAAGAAAATTTTATTGTTTAATTGAATGTTGCACTTTTCTAGATGATAATTTAAGGAATATAGTAATCGAGGTGACTAAAATAAAGTATACGAGTCTTTTTGAGAGTTACAGATTTTTTATTACAGTTACAAATTATTGCCAATAAAATATAGTTGTAATAAATTATTTATTTTATCATAATAATAATCTGCAATTATGACAAGTGTTAAAATAAGTTAATTGACGAAGTAATAATTAAACCATGTTGAAACCTTTTGAACGACAGTCGTTGGTTAAGCGGGATTACAGTAATCTCCCTCTGGGGAGCAATTTGTAGGTCATATGAATTCTGTTCGGATTCCTTCCATTGACGTGGGTTAAAAATTCTGAATTGTATACTGCCTACAAAGTTTTTTCAACATTTTATTACTTGTCAACATATGTTTTAATAACGTTCTGTGAATAAAATATATGCGATATCTATTTCATGTGAGATGTAATTTCGTTCAAATACTAACATGAAAATATTTATATTTTCCAGATTTAAACAATCTTTAAAACTTTGCAGAGTACACTGATCAAACACGGATGGATTTACCTTCGGAGTTATTGGAAAAATATTTACCATATTTCATCGTTTTACATATTTCTTTAATCGCCGGTCAATCCATTTCAATTGTCCTACTTGTATTTTTATATTCATACGTGACGACATGATTTCGCGATTGATTTCTTACCTCACGTCTTCTAGAACAAGTGACCTACTTTCTTTAGTTATGACGCTATGAGATCATTTATCTTCCGTAACAGTGAAGTATAAAAAAATGCAATAGGTTTTTTCATTTTTTTACAGTGACATGAAATACTGAAATGATATATTTTGTTTTATAGTGTAGAGTAAAATTTCAATTTATATCAGGGAACCTTATATGTCAATGTACATTATGCAGTGTACCTAATTTACTTGTTGAGTGAAAATGTCAGTCACTTCAGATAAACTTCTATGCTCTTCACAATTTTCTTTTTTCCAGTGAGAGAGACTCAATTTTCATCCAAAGTGGTTGGAAACTGTAGACCTTAAAAGTAGTATGAAAGTCTAATATGTACAAAAATATATAATTGCGTTTATTATATTTAGTGTTTAAATTCGATTCATTTGTTTTGCTAATTCTTTATGGATAATTATTAAAATTCATGTAATAACAGATTTCTTTTAAAGAGAGAACTTTATTCGACGCGGTTATTAAATATTAAAATCTAAACTGAAAACTATCTCAACTCACTGATATTGGTGAATAAATTAATACTATTTTGTGGAAAAAAATGCATTAACAGGGCAGTGCTACCCGTGATATTTTTTTTTATATTTTGTTCAGAAATTTATTACATTAAAAAACAAAACGATATTGCGGCAAATTTATATTTTTAGCAATCAAAAATAAACAAACCTTTACTTTATTTGACATTCCATGTAACTTAATAAATTTTTTTTAACAGTTATAATAAGACAGGTATTTTAGTTTATTGTAAGACTTTTAGTATTGTAACACTCGTTTAAATTTTAATAAATCGCAAATGAATAGCAACATTTCATTTATTGTTTTAGGCTAGAAATTCTGAAATTGCAAAGTTGGATTAATTCATATTCTATTAATTAATGCGAAGTGGGGTCATCAACAAGAATATTGTAAACGAAATTGCTGGTTCTATACCTGATGAAAATTATATAATCACAGTATTTTCCGTATAGTTTAGTTTAGTTTAGTTTAGTCTATTATTAGTGACACAGGATTATAAATCCCTTAAATCCCTTAAGCATATACAATACTCAATTTTATGGGCCCATTTAGCTGCATCCATGGTAGAATTGGCCCAATTTTGCCCGAATTGAAACCTGACTGACTATCCGAACCGAATTGACTATCTGAAATTTAAATTAGCTAGACCGACTCAGAATTTCAAATCTGACCGGGCTCTGGTCTAGGAAGCATAACATGCCCGGTCGGATCCCTATCACATCAGTTTGGACTCCGGTCAAAGTCCGGTTAAAAATTTTACTAGGGATGTGTATCCACAAAATATACTCAATTTTCCTCGGTTTCATGCTAATTTCCAGAGTTACAACCATTTCCTTACGTCAATAGTTTTAAAACTATCTATTGGCTGTTTATACGTATATACTGACAGAAAAAGAAGTTGGAACCATAAAAAAGGTCTTTAGAAAATATATTAATATCAGAATTATCAAGAGGACAATCGTAATTGATCATATGTTACTTTAAGATCTAAGAGTATTGTAAAACACACCACGTGATAATTAATTTTTACATGAAAAAGGAAAATTGCATTAAATTAAGGTTATTAAATCTATTTTCACACTAGGGAATATTAAACATGACAGTGTAATTGTAAAATTTGGGTATATTTGAGGTTATGTGCGATGATGGATATTTTACTATTAGGGAATAATAAACAGAACAACATTACTGTCCTGTTTGCTACAAAAATATATGATTAAATACTTTTCATAACTACGTGTTTGCCTTTTATTAAATGATTCTAATTAAAACAGAATTACTATTTTGTCATTTGCGTATGTTTATTCCGAATGCAAGTAATTATGTACATTATATCAATAATTTGTAATTAATTAATAATATGTTCATTTCGTATTTATCTCTGTATTGAAATATCATCGGTACTTCCATACGTTACATGTCTATAAACTTTATATATTCAATCAATAAAATCCAATAACTATAAAAGTTATAAAATACGAAATGTACTATTTTTGTACAGTAGAATATTACATAAGTTAAAGCAAAATAGTCAAACTAATGATATAGTATCGAATATGGAGTTGTTATATAGTAGTTATGTATGTTGTGTTTCATTTTATCGATTAGACTTCATTTTTATGAATATTAGTAGTAGCTTGCCCTAAAACTTTTAATACTGATTTCTCTTATCTGATATCATGATGAGATTACGTCATGCGTAATTCGATTACTTTAATGAATAAATAGCAACATATAAAACCCCAAATATATTGCTTATTGCATATTGTCTTTAATAATAATACATGAATTTTTCAAATGAAGCAATTGTGGATGTTTGTGATAGCTTTTAAATTGAAAATCATTTTATTTTGGTTAGCGTTTTAGAAAAGGATTTGTTAGTGATGTTGCAAAAGTTGCTTGAAGGAAATGATTTGAGGATGAATCTAATCAGGATTTTTTCCAGATTATGATAAGATTACGACTGCTCGTGATAAAATGGAAACGGTGATACAACAGCTTGATAAAATTAACCAGGTATGGAAGTTGAAAACGAATAGTTTGCGCCAAGCAGGCAGAACATAGAATGAGAGATTGCATAATGCATTCGATTCTATTTAAAATATACTGAGGGTGATCCATGCATTTATTATGCATATGTATAAGATGTTTTGTTGATGGTTCTTATTAACTAACATAGATGATATGTTGGTAATTCAAAGACTCCGGAATTGACAATCACAGTAAGAATTGAATTGTCTAAACAATTTAAAGTTCAATATTTTGGTATATATTAAATATAATTTTTGCGTTAATTGAAAAATTAACATCAGATTAGAAATGTAATGCTCGCTGACTGTGCAAATAAGTATTTATGTAGTGAATTATCAAATTCGTGAGAGTGATAAATATGCTTTGAAGTTATATATTTAATTATGTTAAAAATGTTCATTTTTATTTATGTTGATTAATTATATTTGAATTTATATGTATATTTAATTGTATTTTTCGTTGAACGGAGATCATTGCAAACTTATTTATAAGCATCAACGTAACAATTAATGTTTGTATTTACCTAATGAAAGTTACGAATGTAATTAGATTATCTATAATAACTATAATTGTATTTATGTATAACAGTAAGTTACGTGGCGCGTCGTGCTAGAAATTATTTTCATTTTATCATTCCTTTTTTTTTAGTTCACATCATTCAAGAATTTAACACGTGACATTAGATCATTCATTTTCGTTTATTCATTTGTAAAACACTAATCAGCATTAAACATATTGTACAAAATTCAACAAAAAATCATGCAATAATTTAAAATTGTTAAAATTAGAAATAAAACACAGATGCACAGATATAAACGTTAAGATATAGGTTCTGTAATTAACTGACAAACTATATTTTTTTCTTATACTTTCTGGATTAGTACCGATAGTTCATACATCTTTTTCCATAACGTTTTCGATACTCGAAATGTAGACTTTTTTACCCAAACTTTATGGGCATTAATTTCTCAAAAATGCATTTTTATTTGAGCCCTAATATTTAATACTTTATATTCGACAAAATCCAACCTACACGTGAATTTGTGGAGTACATATACACGAATAGTAAACTTATTTCGTTATTATTGTCACAATTAAAAGCATTCCTTTCATTAAGTTGGTTATTGCGTTATGCATACGCGAATTACTCCATGGTTTTGGGTTTTATTATCACAGTTGATGCGTTAAAACGCGTGAATTTCGGAAAGTAGTCAAAATATTAAATTCTCGCATTTTCACGAGCAAAATAAAGCACCAAATGCATTTTACGACAGCTGGCGCACTAATTATAAGTTTTCAAACAACCATATCCAAATATGTATTATTCGATATTTAGGCAGTCATGTTGCCCTCTTTTATTAAAGCGGCACCTGGAAATAATACTGTCTCCAAATTTCTTTCTTTACTTGGTTTTATGAAAGATATGACGAGTATGAATAAACACGATAGAAGAATCAAGAATGATGACGACTGAAATATATTATTTTAGTTTCTTCAAACCTGATAGGTAGTGTGATAGGAGATAATCAAATACTACTTAAAGTTGGATACATTTCGATTAGTATAAAACGACTATTTTACAACAGGTGCTATCTTATTCGCAAAACCCATGCAGGACAATATAATTAGCACAAAGTAAATAGTATGTAAAGTTGTTTTTGTCTATATAGAAACATCTTAAAGTGAAAAATTGCTAATTTTTAGTTAAACCGTTGCATAGAAAGTAAATTCTCCTAATTTAAAAGTTAATTTTCACTCCACACCAAATGAGTTTTCACGCCATAAAAAACGAGTTTTCATTCGTGGACAGCCATAATTCACTCATTCATTAAAGTATTTTTCACTCCGCCACTTCTGCTTGAAAATAATTAATCGTGTTTAATAGCTGCATTTCGATTATCCTATATTATTACATATTATAAAAGCATGTCCACTACAATAATTGAACAGGTTAGGTCATTCAATACATACCCAAAATTGAAATTATATCCTTAAGCAATTTACATCGCTATTCTTTCTGATCTCTCCAAGATGTGTCGGCCTATGTTCGTCTTATATGCACCAGAGAAAAGAAATAGTTTGGTTTACTTTTCTATAGGACCCTGGCACAGCTATAATTTTTGGTTGGTTTTACTATTAAAATAGTAGTTTTAGATACCTAATTGGACGAGGTCAACATTTAGATGCTAAATTTTACTAAAAACGATGTTTGTTTCTTATCCTACTCTCTAAATTCCTTGGAGTGAAAATTGAACCACTCTTTCATTAGAGTGAAAATTTCACTGTATGAAGAGTGGCACTTCACTCCATCAAGAGTAAAAGAAGAAAAACTCACTCCTAGAAGAGTGAAGTATCACTCTAAATAGAGTGAAAGGAATTTAGAGAGTGTTATGTAGTAAGTAATTCCAATTATTTTTTTTCGCGTGGATAGATACATGCCTACTAAAATATTTTTGAAGTTAGTATAGTCATAATGTTAATGTCGCTTGATTATTCAAATAAAGTAATTTAAATAAATGTTTTTCATTATTCAAAAAATGAATTCTTCTGGTATTGACTGTGCTATTAAAGTTACATAAAATTTATTTCTGGGAAGTATCATAAAATTTAAAAAATTTAGAATTCCGTAATTACTCTTTGAAAACTAATTCTAAGATAAATCTGAACAAATGAAAACCATTAAACTAATAATTCAAAATAATATATATTATTTTGTTTACTTTCTATTGTAATTTATTTTATTTACAATTACTGACGCGAAAGTGTACTTTACCTTTATTGCGCTTCTTTTGTAGTTCTCATTTGATGCTGGAATTACTGCACTTCTTATGCTTTTTTTTTCAGACATGCATTTTAAAGTATGTCAATTTTAATGTGTAAACAGAATATTAAAGTCAGAAATGAAAGTTTTACATCTCGTCGTAAAAACGTCTAGGCACGCCCTTAATAACAGCCAGAACTTCCTTTCCTGAGCCAAGAAACCTTTTTTTTATATATACAATTATTTATTACGTTTTCGCGTACATAATTTAGATTAGATTTATGTAACAATCATAGTTTAATAATCTTCTACTACAACAAGTTATTTTTGCTATATTAAAGTGTTGAGACCTCTGAAATAACTTCCCCCGTTGATTAATCAAACGAATTTTTGTATCTAAAAAGCATTTAATATATTTGCTTAGAAATATCTAACAAGCGAAGTAGTCATTATTTCCAAATTACAATTCCCAATAATCGCAGGTAGTTAAAGTTAAAAAGTTTGAAGTTAATATCCTTGTAACTTTTACAGGTATAAATTCATATAAAACTAAACGTTTTCCGTAGTAAAATTACCTATCGGTTCAATACATTTCAGTTTCAAGTTTCAAATCTCGAATAACAGGAAACCTATTAGTTACTGCCTAGCTATGTATCTACTTCAAAGTGGCTAGTTCCACATCCTACAATTTATCATTGTTTTCTATTTTTTTATTATTTCTATATCAACTTTAACTTTTTTTATAGTTGTATAAATTTGTTTTCAGTCGTAAAAAAATATATATTTTCAACTGTACGAAATCAATGTTGTTCAATCTATTTTTATTATTAGATATTGTATATATAATATTTTTCAATTTTTTAACTTTGATACCAAAACTCTGCGCGCAATATCTCACTATATATTTCAATTAACCCTGGTAGAAATCTATCTAGTTTTTTGTTACATTGCCCAGTTTTCCTATACCTTTAACATGGGAAACACAGAAACTGGCCAAAAACTGGATTCATTTTCTACCAGGGAAAAGCGCGTTGACATTGACATATTATTCGCATATAGAGACGTACTCGACAATCAAAATTATTAAAAGGTGAAACAAACATAAAGTCATTGTCAGAAATCGAGTAAAGCTTCTTGGAAAATGTGATGGAGTGATTTAAAATTCTAGTTCTTGTGAGCAATATTAAGTTCTATAGAATGACTGTAGAATATAATCATTTGACACGAAAGTATTACCAATATATAACTGGACATTTAAAAGAATCAAGAAATCAAACTTTACCAATTTGTTGTACTTTATTTAGAATACATTGGTTTTCCATGACAATATCAAAGAGTTAAACAATATATTTAATGGAATCGATTTCCAGTAGTAAATCACGCGATTGCAAAAGATAGCAAATTAACTTTGTCGGTAGTAAAGACTTATTTGTTTAGTTTATAATTTCCCTATCGTTATACATTCGGTAGAGTGCATAAATTCAAATACTACAGTTTTACTTATAAATAGTCACATTAAATATTCTTAAGTCATAACTTAAATATCGTAAATAATCCGTACGGATGTAGCAGAATTGATTAAAAAAATTTGCTTCTGGTCATAGTAAAAATAGTTATTGTATATTACATATTTTACAATATTCTTAATTATAAAAGTAACATTCTCTTAAAGACAACTTTAATTTTGTCAATCCTACTATTATCAGATGCTACGATTCTTTCATCTTACACACTTTTTTTCTATATCCATCAATTCCTTTATTTTCTTTGTGTACTCAGAATTTGTTCACAATCTATAATTACGGCTCTATAGCTATGTATGTAGTGAGAAAAAAAGGATTAATAAACATACTTCAATTTGAACAATTAATGTAATTTATATTTCCTAATGTCATGTAAATTATATTTATTCATCACAATCTTTAAAATAATAATTGGAAGTTAATAACGCATGAGTATATTTAAGAGAATACAATAATACCAAACAAACGTTGATTCCAAGAAGTACCAAAATCATATTTCTGTAGAGGACTATCGGAAAGGTGACATAAATTACATTGTCGAAAACCACAGTTTCTTTTAACAATAACATTTTCTTTTTTGATTTACATGATAAATTGCAGAATATGGAACTCGCCACTTTGACGCAGATACATAGCTCAGTAGTAACTAATACGTTTCCTGATATCTGCGATTTGAAAATTGAAACTGACATGCATGAAACTGATAAGTTATTACTATTCAATTGTGAAACTCTGATCGGTAAATGAATTTATGTTTTATTGTAATTTAAACGTTTCTTTATTTATTAATACGGATTCTCTGGGCGCATTATCGAGCATCTGCAAATTGTGTAAAGATTATGTTTATCCAAGAATATTATTTCAAATACATGTAAAATTCAATCCTTTTTTTATACTTAAACTTTCATAAGACATTGCATAATTTTCTTTTTAGTTCAGACGGATGTATATTATTTTACACGGTAAGAACCACGTTGTAGACGTTATAAGCAGTAAAGGTTGCCTCAACCTTATCGCTTAGTGCTCTAAGTTCCTGCCAACAAAATGGTTCGAAAGACCAATGTAACTAATTTAATGGTTCTTCAAACCAAATAAATAGTTTTCCCGTCAACTAATTAGCAGATATCAAATCATAGATATTCAACCAGTTGACAGTTATTTCTTCTAATCTCGGAATGTGGGTATATATTTGGACGACTTTATTATTAACTGCGTTCGATATAGTTTTTCTTAAAGTTTGATAAAGGTTACATGTTATATAATGTTAAATATACTTTTACACGAAGAGAAAAGTTGTAGTTCATTTTACTTAACAATTTTAGTCAACTAAATTGTATAGTAAAGACAGCTAAATATCAAGTATCATTAACGAAAAGTAGTTTAGTTTCGTTTTGTTGATTTTACTAAACAGCTTAGTTCGAGGGACTTTCTGTTTAGTGAAAGTGACTATTCAATGAGCATTGTACAGTTTTTTCTATCTGGCGGAACGAAGAAACAGTTTGTAAAAAGTTCATACTAACCCCGCAAATGATATTATAGAACTTTTATCTCATAAAATGTATAATGGGTAATTCTACTGAAAAGGACCCGTTTCTGAAAAATTTTCAAGGCAAAATTTTTTTATGAAATTAAATATTGTTACTTTTGAAACATATTTAGGGTATAATCTAAAGTGAAAATATGATGTTGCGCAAAATTCATTGTTATTATTATAAATTTTATAGCCCTTCTTAAATGTTAATATATTAACATGATTTTAACTTCGTATTACAAATTATTCCTTTTATCCAATTAATTAGAAATGTGTTACTCGGGGGTTTTTGGGGTCGCTGATTTCGAATCCGGTGTCAGATTTTTGAAATTCAAAATGGCGGATCCAATATGGCAGACCAAAAACAGAAAAATTGCTCGATTGACTAGAAGTTTGTTTAGGTGGGGATTTTTGGGGTTCCTAATAAGGAATCTGTTGTCAGATTTTTTAAATTCAAAATGGCGAATCCAATATGGCGAACCAAAATTCGAAACTTTTTTTATTTAATATGAAACTTGATAGTCGCAGAATTTTAAGATTTATTATAACAATATGGACATTCGAAAATATGTTACTATCTTTCGTGAACTATACATAAAATATAAGAAAAAATCAAGTTTATGATATTTTAATAATTAATCCTTATTTATTAGCTTACATATTTACATGATATAAAATACTAAACTTGATTTCTTGATAAACATGATTCCGTAACTATATTGTGAATGCCGAACGTGATTCTGATCAACTATAAAATGTTTTGAGGCACGGTTAAACGAGGAACAATTCAATGTAACTATCGCCTTTCATATGTTTTCGCAAAATTTGTTATTACTAGTTTGCCAACCACACTATAAAAACAAATACTTAAAACATCTTAAAATCAGCCAATGTATAGTGCATAAGTTTGTCCTTGTTTATGCGGTCTTGTTTACATTACACTTGACTTTCAGTCAACTTTCTTGCTTAATTTAAGTATTTCTTTTTACAGTGCACGTAAATAAAGTCACTGAATTTTATTTACATCAATTCACACAGCGAAGACAAAATTAAATGAAAACTTACCTTACTTCTCATAAGGATAAATTGAAATGATTGGTATTTTTATTTTTTATAAATTTTTTATAATCAGCGACGACAAAAACCTTCGGGTACTGATTTTCAGGTAATTCGGAACACTTTTACAAAATTGGTCCGCCAAATTGGATCCTCCATTTTAAATTTCTAAAAACTAACATTACATTTGGAATCAGCGACCCCGAAAACCCCCGAGTAAAGATTTTCAGGTAAATCGGAACTCTTTTACAAAATTGGTCCGCCATCTTGGATCCGCCATTTTGAATATAAAAAATCTGACAACGGATTCGTAATCAGCGACCCCAAAAACTTATGAGTAACAAATTTCGAGTTTATCTCAGGGAAGGAAATATTATAAGTTTATCGAATATGCCTACAACTAATTAGGTATTTTCTGGAAATATTGTTGTTTATAATTATATCTGTAGTATAAATAATATACGATTTATAACTCCCGTATATGTTTACAGTAACATTTTTTAAAATGTTTTGAATGATTAATTATAAAAATACAGGTAAATGAATATTGTATGCGGTTGCCGAAAATGGCTTCGGAGTTCACCAAGCTTCGGAGATCACAAATCGACATATTATTAGATTTTAGATAAAAATCGAATTATAAAAAATCGAAAGTTATTCTGGTTTCTTAATAGTAGTAAATCTATTTTCCTAGCCAAGAATATTTCGAGTGACTATATATATTAACTGTAAAGCTACGGTACATCTGAGTTTATTTGCTATGCTGCATATTTAAGTATCGGGATATAGTAAACAGAACAATGTTTTTGTGAGTTTTACAATGGAAATGTTTAATTTAACCATTTTTCATAATCACTTATTTTACTTTTGGTTCCATTAACCGTTTTCGTTCTTACTGTGTTGTCACATCGACTATACGTCCGTTTAGTAAATCCTACTACCAATTTAGTAAGTTCATAATGGACGATTCTGTTTAGCAAATTTAACTGACATAATAAAATTTCAAAAATATGATCTCAACGTGCACCGAAATAATAAATTGGTTGGTGCCAACAACTACTGTATGAACTCAGCTTCATACAAGAAATTGTTTAGGCAGCCAAGCAAATAGAGTCACTAAGAAATACATTAATTATTAATAAATTCATTAAAACCCAAACTAATCAATTTGTTTGCTATTGTTGTCTTGTTTTATTGGCTTTAGTTGCCTCCCTGGTAGAAAATACGATCATTTTCTGGCCATATTTCCGGTCTCCGTAGTGTAAGCTATAGAGAGCAGAAAAATTGGTCAGTTTCTTATCAGAAACTGGTTTCTTTTTTTTTACCAGGGCCCAAGGAATCCTTTTTTTTACAATCAATCAATGACTTTTCGTTTACATATAAGTAAAATTATTATATAAAAAAGCCATCAAACCATGCAGGTTGTAAAAGAGAAGGAAACATTTAATCACGCTCTGTCATGATCGTGCTCAGTGATTGATCTGATGAATAAAGTGAAGTAATTCAGCACATTAAGGAGACCTAAGAAATCTACAACACAGCGAAAATAAGTGAAGCAACAAATAGCTACGTTCATGTTTTGTCGAGCAGTCAAGAAGATTAATTGCCTTAGAAGGAGTAGTTAACCACTCCAATTATCTCTGTACGATGTTTAGTACGAACAGAGTTTAGAGTGGCATTATCCGTATTTTAAACGAAGCTATCTTTAATCTGAAGATTTTATATGCGTCATGACATCAATTTATCGGAAAATTTGATTACAACAAAAAGGATTTCAATGTTCGAGTTTTTACTACGTTGTTTTCCTTAAAATCTAATGTACCTGATTTTTACGACTAAGCTATAAAAAAAAAGAAGAATAGTGGTAAATTGATACACTTTCATTTGTGATTTTGAAAGGCATTAGCTAATTACTTCCATTATTAAAGTATTTCAACCGCTACACTTGAATTAGTGTATTTTGCTCATAACTAGGAACTTATTTAATTTGTAAAAAATATCCTATCAGCAAGTTTAAACGGAAAATTTATGTATTATACAGTAAAAGTAATAGTTATAAGAATGAGACAAGTAATAGGTTTGAAGTTACGTTTTGAGTTTTGATGGAGAAATAATAATATAATTTTGAACTTGAAAAATTTCTGAAATCGTGACTATAACATACGATAAACTTGAACATTTCTCACGGAAATTCCAATTTTTACTTTGTTGAGTTCAAACGTTTCAATGTAAATAAAAATAAAGATCTGACAATTTTTGCTTTTTAATATCGCATAGATATAGTCTAATTCATAGATATATTTTACTCAAAAACAAGAAATATCAAAATATTCTGTGTCCCATATCATGGAGGTGGATGTTTACAATAACCGCAAAAAATATTTGCTGCAACACGTACTTCATGGTGAATATATTTAGTTCCTAAAAGTGTATGTTTTATTTACGTTCACAAAAAAAATACATTGGTTCAGATATGATAGGGCTTAACTATGTTTTCAAATGATTGAATAGTAAATTTTGTGGAAAATTAAATCGTGGACTTATCTTACTAACAAAGGTGATTAGTTGTAAACAGTTTCATTGATCCGCACGGGATCAATTCCTTTCGATTACGGGACGATAAAATATAAGTGGACATGTTACAAAATATAAAAGTACGTTAGTATAGAGAAACTACTTAAAAAGTTCTCAACTCCAGACAAAGTCACAAATTTTTTAGTCTAATTCATAGCAGTGACTTTAACGGTTTTCATTCAACAAAGGTATCCAGCATAAAATATTGTCAATTATTCGAAGGGGGATAACAATGAAATTAAATAAACAGAGCAGAAAACCAAAACCAGAGTAACTTTTAATTAAAAAGTACATATTGAATGATTAGTAATAAAAAAAAGCATTTTGCATATTGTCGCAAATGCTCTTAGATCTTTTCGTACAATTCTTATACAATTTTAAACGGGTTTTATGCAGAATGACTTTTGTAGAACTATCTAAAAGCCTAACTTGAACAAATCATCGGTAATAAAAATGTTATAGTATTTATAAAATATATCATCCTTCGATGGTGATAGAAGGGTTTCATTTATATTGCTAACATTTTTGTTTAAAACAATCGCTGAATCCATTTTCCAGAGTTTTGGTGGATCCTTTTATTGTGCAATAAACTTCTTTAAATCTCTATTATTTCGTACATGCAGTATATTTAAACAGACGAACCAAATTTATGAGTTTAGTTTGACTTTTGGTAAAATGAAACCTGTCTGTGTTATGTAATATTTGATGTATGTTAAAATTCACATGTCAAATCTATATACTAAACAATCAAAATATCTGTTATACATTCTTTTATAAGTGCCTTTATCATGATTTTATCTCGGTGGGTTTAAAATCATTTAAAGTCTATTTTATGGAGACTATTATAATATACACGCGTAAATATACTTCTAATCGGAATTTGTATACATTAATTTTATTCCTGTATTATATTTTTAAATAATTAAACACTATTTCAGATATTGAATTGAAGAATTAGAGCACATCATTTAGCAAGAACACATTTCTAAAACATATTTTTCTTTCATCTGACAGTCCCATTAAGAACAATATTTTATATATTACTTACATTTTGATATAGAAGTAGGTACACAAAAAAATATTACACTTAACTATTCAATCCTTGTCAAGTAACAAGGAAAAACTGACTACAGTAATGTTCGCGGAAATTTATTGCTCTAGTAAGTCTTCTTGGTTCATTTAACACCAAAAAAATTAATGTTATGACAGAGACAATATTATTCTTTTAGTAATGGTGTTAGTAGAAGTAAAAATAGATAATTATTTGGAACAACGAAGATATGTTTATTGTTTAATCATTATTTTTAACACAATAATTTACCTTGTCTACATTATGATATAAATTAAGATATATATGACGATAATATACCTTAATTTGTAAACACTTGATTTATATACATAACTTTACTTTAATAGTTAAGAAACCAGGTAAAATAGTTGTTCCCCAGCATTTTATTTTTTTGATTCTACATAAAAATAGTTTTGAGTCATAAGACAGTGATGGTAATTCAAAATATTCTCTGCAATTAGTATCCAGTGTGTAACGAGTTTTGTATAATATCTTCAACAGATTATTTAAAACTTCGCGCGGTGTCTCCAGCGCCATCCCTTGTTTCGGTGTCGCATTTAGTAGGAAGTAGGGGAATATGGACAGGGAGATCGGAACGTGGTGCGAGAGAAAGGAGATACTTTTGGGTTTGTGACGAGCGTACAACTCGAGGACGCCATCAAGTAGTTTTTGCGAATGTGATTAAAATAATGTTAAGAAGTCGAAGAAGTTTGAAGAATACACAGTAAAAGAGACTATGGTAGTGACTTGAGATGGCAGGGGAGGTAAGCTAGTTTGAATTATATGAAAAATCGCCATAGAACACGTGTTTTTGGTAAAGTGCGCGCGATAATTATCATGAATAATAACGTTTAAAATGGTTTGTTATCCTTTGTTTTGAAGGGTGCGGTTTTTCTTTTCAAATGAACGCGTAATGCCGTTCAGCTCCGATTCTGAGGAATGTTTCGGAATATTCCATATTTTTGGTCGAACAAAGGCAACGATCTTAATAAAGGGACGAGTATCATCCACGCCGACCATTGTACGAGGTGAACATTTTGGTGACGACCAACCTTCTACTTCGTCGATGTTGTATTCATGGTAATTTCGAAGATCTGCCTACATTTTGGAATAGAGAAGAACTCCAAAATGGGAAGATGTCCGATGGAAATTGTCCAGAACAAAACGACATGGAATAGCCATCCTGGTTTTGCACGAAGCTAAGTCAAAAATATATTTTTCTTATGTATTGATGTCCAAAATGGACAAAAGTGATGAAAAAACCCCGCGAGAACATTGAAAAATTAACGTGTTAAGTGAATATTATAATTGAAAGTAGCTTTAATTTTGACAAGAAGATAAAGTGAAAATACGTGCTAATAATAATTTCAAAGTTTCCGTTCAGAGTATTGTTACGTACGCGGCTGCGCCATCTTCTAATATCTTATGGCACCGCGCACGTAGATTATTATATTTTAATGTAATCTTAGTTGTTCCGGACAAACAACGATCTCCGTAAACTTCAGCCTTAGATACCGAGATGGGCTGTTGGAGGATTTCCGCTTACGGTACTCGGAACATCACGTGTATATATTTTCGGCGATAAACGCCTAATTAAATATTTAATCGATCTAGTTCGATGCACCGCTATCTTTCGACAGCGACGCATCAAACGTATAGACGATATCTGAATACACATCCGGTCTCGAGACACGAGAGCTTTATCAGACTTCTTACGAAAGTCTTATCAGGCTCCCTTCGAGTCCAGCGGCCCATCACGAGCTACAGCCACGTACCTTCGGGAAATCTTATCGTTTTCCCGAGGTTACCTGGTCGATGAAATCCATAGGCCATTCAGTCAATTTCCATCCGTGACAAAGTCCACTAAAATCTCGGACTAAGACCGCGACTAAAACGGTTCCGCGCAACCTACCACCATCGACTCGAATGTATTCTTATGTACGACCCGCGTAACATAGTTTATATATGAATAAATAGTTCAAACTTTAACTTCAGTGTATTTCATACCTTATTGTTACTACAAGTCCTTTTCAGGACTGGTACGTAACAGTATTCATACGATTAATTATCAGAGTATGTGTTTGCGTATTAATTTTTGTTCAAATTTATGACATAGTTTTTTGTAGTAATCATTATGTGAAATAGCGAGCGAAAGGGAAATCCCTCATTTTTTTTAATAGAACATTTATAAATAGTTGTAGAAATTACCAGTATTTCGATTATAAATCAAAGATATGTATTAAAGACGTTTGGTAATAACAATGATGATGCACTTAAAATGATATGAATGAGAACGTAAATCGTGTAAAGGAGTTAACAGAATTTGATGTTAATATTGATTCGGTGTGAACATGTGTTCGAAGGTGTTCATTGCCGTAGTTGTGATTCTTGACCAAATTGAGTTCAAAATAAAGAAATGCTAATTGATTTGCAACGATGTTATTAATTGATGCACATTTTACTTAGTTGGGAACTACCGATAAGAAATATTTGAATTTGATATCGTTTGTTTTCAGTATGAATGCAATTAAGAAAACTTTTGGTTGTGAATTCGCATTGGAAGTATAATGATGGGAAATTTAAATTACACAATCTCATGCAAATATTTTCACGGATAATCATCGAATGGACACAACAAATTTAAAGATTTAAAGGAAAAGCAATAATAACGATAGAATATTCCCACAAGTACAATGATATAAATAAGGTGTGCAACAATTTAAATTTTTAATAAATATCAACTTCTCATTGTAATTATAAATACTTATTATTAAACAAAGAATAATTAACAAGTGTCATATGCGCCAATCATGAATTGTGGCAAGTATACAAAGATATGCAAATTTGATATAGTAGTTAATATTCTGAAGCTCTCCTGCATGTGAATAGAATATTTATTAATTACAACCAATACCTATGGACTCAATACAGCATGAACATTAAATGGCTATAATCCTATGCACTTAATACTAATAGTTAATTCACCTGCTCGCACGCTCCGCTTACTCGCACTCGGGTACTTCAAGTTAAATGTTCGATCAATAATTAAAACTAAAGACCAATTTCACCAATGACGGAAAGTGATAATTGAAAGTTAAACTGCTAATTACTCATTAAAATCACTTATCAAAATTGCAATAAACATCATGTGACGGCGGAAAGTTTTACACCTTGTCATTGACTTACCCCAACCATTGGTGATATAGATACTTTACTTTTCACATTGTAATAATGATATATACTGAAGACACTTCCGGCTTTGGTTTACATTCTCAATTGACTTTCTCAAGGGGTTTAATTTCTCATGAATAGCTGAACAAATAATTCAATAACCTTTCCCTGAAAATTAAGTCTTTTAACGAGATATTATCAAATTACGAGTTCCCTCTAGTTCACAAGAGTACATAGAACTCCAAGACTTGTTTTCAGAGCGAAAGTTCACTCGTAGAGGGATGCTTGCTTATATTGTTGGCTTAGTGTCAACTGTGAGGATAGCTGCACCAAGTGACACAAACTAAAATACTTTTTTCAGTGCACTGCGAATGCGTAATAATGCCGAACGAACTGCTTTCGCTCGCGAAACGAAACTCGTCCACCACGATGTAACGTATATACGAAAGAGAAATTCTGCAAACACATATCCTTCTTTTGTTTATGTTCGTTTTTTGTAGGTATATATGGTCCTATATTTTACATTCTGGAATCGCGCCTCTGCTGTTTCCGTTTTTCCTTAGTTAGCGAAACTCACCACCGACGTTTTATTCGGTCGTAACACCAGAGAAATGAGTAAATGGGTCACTCGACGTCCAATTAGCTAACCTACGGCAATTACCATCTGCAATATTCATTTTTCGCAGTGAGGAACTTCGAAGTTACCAAAGTGTTTACAAGAATAAATATTCAAAAAATTTTAACTTGTGCTAATTTAACAGAAAATTTTAAAAGCAGTCTTTAATTCCGTACAGTAACTTTTTACACTCGTCTGTATATCGAAGAGTTCATCAGATATTGCGATCAAAAGATTAAGCAGCCAAATATTGAAGTTAATCGCTTGTGGTACTTTCGATTTAATCATTGCAGTAGGTATATTTTAGTTATTTAGCATTATAATAAATGACAAATTTTGAAGTGATTGCTGCATTTAAATAAACAAATATTACACGTGTCTTTCAATTTTTTAAAATAAATCTGCTACGTCATACTAGAAAAATCCAAAGGAAATGATGTTTCTCAAATCAGTCTAAAGCATGGAGGCAGTCACATTTTCTGAAAGCAAAAATCATAAAAATTTTTTTTTTCACGATTTAAATGGAGAAACAAACGAATATATTCTATGATTTTCAAAAACATATAAATAACTATCATTATATCGAATTGAACAAATCATTTTTTCCTATAAAAATCGTATGACGAAATTCGGTAGTAGGAATCTTCACAGGCGAGTGAGCAACAGATCGAATACGAATTGTAAATAATCTACAATTTTCGAAGTCAATGGGAAACAAATTTTGAATTATTGATATATGAATTTCAAATCAATGAAAATGAATCGATTTTCGAGCAAATAGTCACCATGGTTTAAGGGGTTATAACTTCAGTACTGAAAATATTTAGTCTTCCTTCCTATAAAGAAAAGAGCAACTCTTAGAAAGAGAAATCCGCCCAAATTAGTATTCCATGAAATGACGACCAATCTTTCTATCCGAAAATCAAAGGAAATTTTCTCCGCCAATCGTTCCGCTCGACTACATGGGGACGTATACCGACTACAAATACTCTCTGAGCAACGAAGACGAATAGCTGCCCCAGCCCTCATAATAAGCATAGAAGAAACACAAATTTTGCACATTGTCAAAGAAGATGAAACTAAATTTTTCTAAAAGGATGATGTCCTTGAATACAGGTGATTTTCCCTGGACGTGTGAAATCTACTGAATTGATAAATACGGTTAGAGTACCGTGAGAACTATAATAACTAAAACCAAATTCGAGTGTTTTATCACATGGAAAGTTTAAAAAATCGTTCATATAGTTGCGAATTATGCATAAGAAAATGCAGTTATCCCATTAGTAACACTCTACGCCTTCGAACAATACAAGGTGCGTGCTATTACTATTTAGATTACTGCATTTCCATATATAACATCTGCGACGTAAACAAAGATTTTTCCAATGTTCCTTCGTAATAAAACAGTGGGATTTAATTTTAGCTGTTAGTTCTCACAGTTAGAAAAAAAAGTATTTGAAACCACCATTTTATACTATGAATCATAGTGTGAAATGAGGACTACACTGGATTATAGTTATTTTAACTATATTTGTGATATATTTAAATCATTCTAAATAGTTGATTTTTAACTATGAGGATAGTTGGTGTAACAAAATTATAGTAAAATCGACTATAAAAGTGGTAAATTTAACTTTTTTTTCATAGTAGTTGTAACTATATTTTTCCAACAATGTGATATAGTCAATTTAACTATGGATATTTTTCTCAGTGCATCATACTTTCCCACCTCCCGAGGTTCCATATTGAGGGCGGAAATCAACGATACTACTCATGAACATCCTCCATTAAATTCAATTTGAATGAACTAAAATCTGAAAATCTATAGTATATTTGTTTAAAATATCCAAATGATAATGGGTGTACAACGATACGTAAAAACCGACGAATATTTGCACCCAATACATACCGAAATACTACAGAACAATACTCAATCAAAGATCAATCTGCTGCATAGGTTTTTTATTTCAACTTTTTAATCCCAGCGTTTTGGCGGAACATTCTGCCCTCTTCAGTGGTAACTTGATTAACAGAATTTGTCTGCAATAGTGCTATAGATAAGCAATCAAAGTTACCTTTTATTTTAAAGTTTCATTTTTTCCTTTTAAATATTGGTCTATTGATAGCATTTGCTTCGTTATTTCTTACTTATATGATGCTTCATGCCAGTCTGATGAAACACTTTGAAAGTAAATTTATCTCCTTTTTATTGAAATTAATCAGTAATGTATGGCTTTATCTATTATCCACGCAGTTTAATTCTTTCAAATTATGTAGAAACGAAAACTGAATTGTTATTTGAAATGTTTGTCATTTTTCAAAGATGATTTTTTTGACGTTCTCACGGCATCGTACATCAGAATCTATTGAAAGTATCGCAATGCGCCATTTAATGATAAACGTATCATAGGATTCGGAGATCGACAAAATTAAAGCGATTTAATATTTCGAATATGAACATCGCTTTCCTTTGTCAATTTGGAGTTGATGAATTCAAATCCGATAATAAATTTTCAATTTGCTCTTGATTCCAACCAAACTAGTGGTTTCGACACTGAAGCCATTAGCTCATGCACCCCTCGACTGGGCATTATGACAATAGAAAAAAATGAAAATTGCTATTTTCAAACTTCGACTTCGAGCATGATAGCCGGAGCATTATTACATAACGTATTTATAAACACGAATCTTAAATGATTTCATGTCTTTTATTATTCGTGCCGTTAATAGTATTAAATAAATAAATAATAATACTTCGTTCATGCACTTCCATGACCAGATCACTGAGTTCTTTTTAACCTCTTATGCTAAAACATTACTGTTAATTTTACGAAGAAATTGCATCAAACTTTCTTCGTAGAAAATGTGATGCTCTACCTTTCATTTTTGAAACATTTTTTAATGTCATTTGTAGTTTTAATAAGAAATGCAAAAAAAATTATTTTTCAGCTTTTTGTGTTCGACCTCCCCATAATTTAGCATAGACATGCATTGATTACAAAAACTCGTCACATTTAAGTTATACCATGCTAAACTTAAAAAGTGGTTGAATATTACAATCGTTTTGACCATTTCGGAGATGCAACCCGCCAAAAAAAATGACACATTCGGACGGACGGATTAACGTACAAGATTACGGACACAAATTTTTTTATTGCATTTTTGTGATCTTTAGGGAGTGAAAGGTCGACATTTGATGAAAAAATATAGTGTAATTTTTTTTTTTTTTTTTTGCTGAAGTGACCGAATTCAATACGTCATCAGCCTTACAGAGTTTTCTAGTTAGAGAACCTGACATTTAAAAAATAATGCACTTCGAAGGGTTGGCTTCTGAGAGCCCAACTGCCGTTGAATTTGAAAACAACGAAAATTTAAATGACAGAACCCAAATAACCGGATGTCACAGGCTACTTAATTTAACCTAACATACAGAGAGTGGTTTAATCTGGTAGCGAGTTCAAGATTAAAAAATCGTCATTCGACACAAAGATACTACTGTCCGAAGAATAGCTGCTTCTAAGTTCGTTAATTATCGATATTGCGTAATTGTCTGGCCTTAGTCAGGAAGATGTGCAGCGAACGCAGTACTTGACAGGAGATACTGTTAGGAGATTCTAGAAATCTTCATATCAACCACAGGTGTCCTTAGGTTCCGTTATCAATTTCAGCGCATAATGGCGCAGATGTACTTAGGCAAGCACAACAGTATAGCAAGTTTTGAGCAAATTGATTAATTTTTTTAAAAGAACGTCGGCCATCTTGAATTGTTTAATATCTCGGTTCTGTCTTCAAAAGTAGACATAAGCAGCTGTATTTTAAGACCTTGTGCAACTTTTTATGTCAAAATGAATTTTGTTGGCATAGGAAAGAAAAATTAATTTCATCAATTTTGTTCTCATTTTCCGCCATATTGAATCCGCCATCTTGAATCCATTAATATGCCACTCTGCTTTTGAAAGTAGATAAAATTCCGGAAATTTTAAGCTGTATTACAGCTCTCTAAGCCTAAACCATTTTTGGACAGGTAGGGGTCTCTCGTTGACAAAGAATGCCCCATATATATATATGCTAGGTGGAGGTTGATAACGATCGCTCTGTTCATTCGAACTTTGTGTAGATCAGTAATTCCATTTCCAATATTCTAATGCTGCAATTGAAGGTCATCCTGAGTACAGTACAGCCTATGGGCAGAATCCTGAGTTCAGTCCTGAGTACATGCTCGAGGGCAGATGACGGAAGGGAGAAAAGCATTTCGAAAAATGTAATCTATACTTGCTCAATATTGTTGAAATAGTTTGAAGCCCATACCGAAGAAGTAAAGAGTCTGACTGAATGAATCCGTGATACGTGCAGTGTCTGCATGGCTGATCACGGAATCGACGCCTGCCGATTTTACAATGACGGGAAGTGGGCTCGACGTGGAGGCAGTTTTTGCCATAGCGAAGTCGACTGCTGCTCTTCCCGACGTCCATGCGGTAAATTCGATCCTTAAATATTTTATGCTGAACAACTTCAACCGGTTGTCCTTTGTAAGAAAAACCAATGTCGCTTGCACATGGCATGTATGCCATGGCAGGTGTACCTGATCGCTTTAATATTACAATTTTAGTTTTGTAGTTGTGCAAGATTTAACACTTCTCATCGCAGCAGTAAACTTACCCAGTCAATTCCCAGCGGAGCTCAGCAGCTGAATACGCGAAGATAATAAGGTAGTGTATTAATGTATTATAAATCATGTTAAATATTAATTGCACTTATATTATGTAAGATTCATAACTCGAAATAAATAAAGAAGTTGTTCTTAGAAGTAAATGTAGGAAAAAGGCCAACTAATTTAAATAGAAACGCCATCTAGAAGACGCAGCTGGACTACTACATTTTATAGTTGGAGCAGCAACTTCTCCCCTTGTACTAACTATTTTATAAAGTATATAAGCGTCATTTTAATCCATTATTGAAACTTTCATTTCGAAACCCGAGCTCGTCTCCATATTGACAATTTCATTTCCAAAACATTTGACCAAAAAAAATTCTTTTTTTTTTGTAAATTAGTTCTTGTAGAAGTAATTCCATTATACGTAAATAAAAAAGACTTACATCTCTAGTTTCAGAACCATTGATTACATCAATCTGATAGAAAACATAGTAATCGATGTAAAAAGATTGCAGGTTGTGAATAACTTACTCAGTTCCAGCCGATTTACCGACAAGTAGACTGATTTTGACTTTTTTGGTCTGCGATTCTAGTGAGTTTTATGATAAAAATCGTAGATTAATCGTTGCATCAATTACAACGGGATTTAACCTATGGTTTTTCTTTTACTCACAGTGATAAATGATTTTTCAGTGAGCATTCAACATCTGATGGTATTTTTTACTAATTGAGTTAATCATTGAAAACCATTTGTAATAAAATCGCCAAATATCTTATTTCAAATTATCTAAATCGACTAATTGAGTTTGGAAACGACTAACGAAATACGAGAAGGAAATACAAAAATTGAGCAACTTTATTTAATACCCATCATTCACTGTAGTATAATTATATTCATTTTTTTGTTTACCATATGTGCTTTAATTGTTCACCTCTTGTATTTCATGTTATTTAACAGGTCATAAAACTCCAATAGTTTTGAAGTTAAATTCGTTATATATATATATATTCGTCATCAGCTGACATCAACACTCATATTCCTTATCACGCGTCATTATATATTGTTTGTTATCACTACATGCTACTATCCATCATCGACCAACATCCGTCATCATCTATCATTATTATTCTCCATTATCTGTCATTATAATCATCCATCATTTTCCTTCCTAATCATACCTCGTTTTCATATGCGTTTATCACCTCATAACATCACCATTTCGAATCATCATGGTTAACATCATTTATTGTTTATCAAAATTTAAAGAGAAAGCTTCTAACCAACAATAACTCAAATACTTTCACATATTTTCATGATACTGTTAAGTTTAATTTTAAGCGATAAAGACTATAATGTGCACATGTGTTTGCGCTTAAAAGCTTGGCTGTTGGAGTTATCATCAGGATCAGAATAGAGCTTATCGAAAGTTTAAATTCTCCTCATTAAGTTGAATATTTTAAGCATTTTTAGATGGCAAGTCAGAATTGACCAGGTATACCTGGCGACTCTAAATTAACATTAATTTGACTTTCCGCAATCATCAAAAAAATTAAATTTCGTTTCGATTTGGCTTGGATTTATTTTAAGAATTTAGAATTTACTTGCAAGAACTACAAACATATCATGTTAGAAAAAAATTATTATGAATTAGTATATATTCACGATGAGCAGAGTTATTCTGTAAAAAAAATATTTTTATTTTCAAGATGATACAAAATACAACAATAAGTTTTTGTCGGCAAATTAATACAAATTTCCTTCGTACATCCAATATTTAAATGGATATTTGCCTTCTGTAGTGAATATATCATTATTACGAACTGGAATATTAATTTCTTTATAATTCCGGAATAAACTTAGGTTAATAATTTATTATAAAAATTGTAAAGCACTAGATTTATACTCGATAAATCTAAAAAATTAGTTCCTTTAAATATATTGTTTTCGTAAAGAAGTCTAGTGCTTAGAGTAGTCGACTACAGCCTCATAAATTTTAAATTATTATTTACTATTCACGACTTTATGAAGCTTATCACATTTTCAGACCTTATATAATTTTATATTTATGATGCAGGCCTTAGGGAGTACTGCACAAAAAGTGCAACGCTTTTCTGGGCACTTGACTAACGTAAGGAGAAAATTTTAAGCCGTCTCTGTGCAAAGCTTTCGGAAGAGGCAATAAGGAACGGATTTATAGCGTTGGGGTGTTTATACGCGAATCTAATCTATTTGCAAGTCGATATTTTCATCGTCAAATTTGTTTAATCGATAGCTACGTGGAACGATTTTATTTGCTTTAAATAATTATTCATTGCACTGAAAAAAACTCTTAGTTGATTTGACTACTTTTTAACTACTGAAATTATTCCAATAGGTCCTCAACGGAATTTTACAGGTTATAATCACAACCATAAAGGAATTAAAACAACAAAAAATATAGTTATGGAAATGGCATTTTGGCAGTTAATTCTACTAGATTTAAAAACATTGTTTACCGTCTAACTACCTAGTACACTAAAAACTATTCAACATACTGGAGCGATATATTTTTATTTGAAATTAGCAGAACTATATTTTTAGTTGATTTAACTTGTTTACGGTAGTAACTGTAACTTAGAAAGTTTTCTTGAAGCGTATCGAACTACTCTGCATAGTTACAAAGTAGTCAAATCAACTCAGAATTTTTTTGGAAATTTTGTTTGGTGGAATTGTTTTTAGTGCAGCTATTGGTGGTTGCTTTTTTATTATATTAGTGCATGCCTTATTGAGTTTTATGGATAGTATCGCATTTCTAGATCCCCAGACATTCGGAATACTTTTTTGTTTATTGGGTAAATAATATTAACTTAAGTAAAAATAGTAGAATTAATACCATCAACAAAGTTATACCAACAAAAAAAGGATTTCTTTTAACTACTCCCAACTGAACTTCTTTTTCCTCATGGAAAATTACTTATAGAGCATTTCGTACAAGTTTACTCCGATAATCTAACCTCAAAGTGCGTCATTTACACACATTTTTTCAAAATTTACAAGAAAAATTATTTTCTGAAAATCCTATTTTGACATTTGAAATAACTCTCCAACAATAGTCCAGGAATGAAAAGCTGTTGATTGGTATTTTGGAAATTTGGAAAAGAACTACAGGAAGAAAATTTATTATTCTATTATTTATTACTCTATTATTCTTTTATTTTCTTATTTTTCTAAAATAATAGGTATATTAAAATAGCCACGATACGGTTTTGCTTTGATTGGCACATCACTATACCGCACGTCATGCCACAATATCCACAACTTTAAAGTCAAAATTATCTAAGCGAGGAAATTTAACTTGCAGGTTAAATATTATACTTTTAGGTCGAATGTCGTATCCGGCATTAGTAGTTAGCCTAACCTCCAAGATGCCTTTTTAATAGTTAATTGAATACTTATGCTTTACATGATGTATAAATTTAATGACGGGCAAAAGGGTTGCAAACAAAAGAGGAACAGATTTAGTCGCAATAGGACTGAAAAAAGGAAAAAATTACCTAAATATTACCAATTTTCCATCCATTATAATTCCATTTTACCACATTTGGACTACGACCTATAATGGGGAAAATGCCTTATATTACCAAATTTCGACCGTCAAATTACTTCCACATTTGTCCCCACTTTCCGTAATTCGACTTCTATTTTTGCTAAATAAGCCATGGTCGAGGAAGTCGCTGGCCCTGATGGAAGGTCGATAAGCTGTAATTTTGCCCCATTTTCATGCTTGAGATAAATTCTATGTTGTCTAAATCTTCTTATTGTTTTTGATAAATCGAATAGCAGCGACATAAATAATGCTTAGTCTAAGTACCAACATAGTTCCTAGTTAAATAAAATGATTTTTGCTACAATTTATTATTAAGTCATCTTGTCCACACGAGATAGAAGGACACGATGGTAGAGCTATTTGTAATTTGATGCTGCGATGAGATTATGTCGGAAAACGGGACGTGGTCTGGATGATTGAGATATTATTCCAGATGTTTCACATATTTCTACCTCGCACTTGGCTGATGAAAACGAAACGCCAATGCGATTTTGTGAAGAAAGCATTGAATTGCTTAAATGATAGAGATATTTTCGCAAAATGGTTTGATAAATTCTATTCCACTGGGAAATTTGAAAGCTGATTAGACGATTGAACACTTTAAGAGGAAAATTATTACAGAGAGCATTTTCTTCTGGATCTCCCGAAGTTTAAAAATCATAAAAATATAATGTTGAGGATTAAAACGTGGAGAAATATTTTCTTAGAAATTTTACACTTTTAAATGGCAATTTTAGGAAAGACTTGTAGAATGGAGAAAAAAGTCATTCTTTCTGGTAAAAATTACTAGATTTTATGGTACTTTTAATATTGGAAGTTCTACTATTCAGACAGTGAAAATTACAATAAAATCAAGTTACTTTTACCAGAAAAAATGGCAATTTTCTCTATACTACTATAGTTTGTCATAAAATTACCATTTGAAATGATATATACAAATTGAAAAATAATACAACTTGGAGTTATACGTGTTCAACAACGTCAATAAAACATGTAGTAATAAGATATTGGTCCCTGTATAACACATAAACCCTAAATATTAGGTAATTCAAATATGTGAAATAAAATATTTTGTTATATAAAGTTTAACCAGATGTTTTGGTGTAAGAATTATTTGGTTTTGGTGCTGAACATTAGATGTTTCCGGTGGTATTTCTAAACTTTTTCTACCAAACTCTAATATTATCCATTTTTTTTTGCTGTTTTAAATATTCCACATAGTACACGTTTATGAATGTAGAATTAATTTTACCGTAGACCTTTTCTCTTGCTGCGTAAGGTTTTCCTGATTCGTCATTTTAAATTTTGGATAGTCCAAGGTAAAGTCCATAAGTGGCATGACTAAAAACCACTAATTTAATAACTAATCCATGTTATTTTCCACCTACAGATAAAGTAACATAATAGGAATACCAGTACATTCTTCAAATCATTAGAAAAATAAGGACAGAAGAGCTACACGAATGAAGCATAATTAACAATTAGTAGTACGAATTAAAGAAGTACAATAGAAATTATAATTCCTACCCCGTCCCTAAATCTAACTATTTTTTCTGTTACCTAATGTAAATCTGTAGGTATAAATAGTAAAAGAAATATTCCCATCTTGAACAGCATAACCTACATCCTTAGTCACAGTACGAATACGTACGAATTAAAGATTTCTTCATTCACATTCTTATGATATTATTATTAACGTCAGTTAATTTAATGAACATTTATGAATTGTACTCAAGAGTAACTCGTGTGTTATTCATATAATCGATTTATTCTGCATCGTTGCAAAAGAATTATTCACATTCCTTCAATGTAATTAAATGTTTTCTAACTGAGTGTGGTCCATAGTTTTGCTAGTTGTCATATAACCAATCGTAAATATTTGCGCTCAGGACAAGAACTAAAACGCTTACCTTCCCAAATGTTCTTAGTTAAACTACTTACTTTCATACAATATCTACTTCCTTTTTGAACGGGACCAGGTACATTTATGAGCAACGATAGTGAAGTTGATTTGACCTTGAACTGTGACTTGAAGGCCACACAAGCTCTGTATATCATTTGATGCTGTATTAAATCAAATTACATGGAATGTTTTCCGAGTTATAATGCTCGAATTTTGAAGCAAAAAATATTCACGTAAAATCTGCTTCTAAACAATTAATTACATTTTGTACCCATAATCAGAAGTCATTAATTAGTTCTTCATCCAATTGAACAGTTACTGTATTATAGGAAGCTCTCGCGATATGCTACACAACTGTCAAATTAATCATTTTAATCTTTAATTTTATTTTTAATAATACCATTATTTTTTAAATTTTCACAAATTTAATCTTAAATTTGTTTTTAATTAGAATATTTTTAATGTTTAAAAAATCTAAAATTAATTTGTGTCATTACATGACCTTTAAAAATTTATACAAGTTCATTTGTAATTAACCATCTTAAGTCTCTGGAAGTGATACAGCTTTTGTAAAGAATTATTTTGAATAGCATCTAATTGCAACACTTTAGATTAGGTCCAGGTGACGTCGGATGGAACCTGCGTATATTGTGATAGATTGCGTGTACTAGTCATTTTACATATTTATATGTTTACATGCAAATTCCTATAAAGGAGCAAATAAAACTAAAGAAATTAAGTAAAGTCATCGACAATCATATGTATATAAATACACGATCATTACTAAAGTATTCGTAGAAATTAATTTCGAGAGTTGTAGGAATAACCAAATCTCTCAAAGGGTTCAAAACTGTAGCCATATTATTCGTTACATCCACTGATGTAGCGAGGGAATATATTAATCTCTAATACTCGTATTCAAATGTATATTCCGAGGAAACATAATTCACATACATGATCGCTTTATCACTCAACTTTAGCAGAATTATTGCTTCATTTGTATATTTCACAGCAATTTCCTTGTAAAATTACCCTTCAACTATTTCAATTTCGAATCGACGCACTCGATTACATTTTCAGCTGCAGAATAATTGCGAAACACTCTGCATGCAGAATAAATAGTAACTAACGAGGCGGATAGTTTGCTGTACATCAATTCATTAAATCCGTTTGCTTGAAAAGTTGATGGTTTCGTTTAAAACACGTACGTGCGTGCCAGGGCGCGTGTGTATGCGTGTGTTTTTTGTAATTCTTCAATTGTCGACCGACGGATTCAGACCGCCATCATTGTGGCCTAGTCAAGTTTGAAATGTAAATTGGTAATAACGAGTACACCGCTATTTCAAACGAGAGCGGATGAGAGGCGAAAATTGCAATGGCAGCTATGGCATAGCGATTCGTTAAATCGTTCAGTCTCCGCTTTTACAAAAGTCGGTCGCACCTCCAATTCTCGCCTTGCATTCGTATCTACAGTTATTCGACTTCTTTTTCTCCCACTGTATTCCATTCTAATAAACTCCTTGATGGAATTTAATAACTTCATTCTAAGAGCCAAATCGAATTTAGATTTTTGACATTTATAATTTGATAAGAAGCCAGCGTTAAATGCCACGTAGTCTTATTTAATTCGAAAATATATCATCAACACGAATTTTTTATTAATAAAGATCTTGCAATATCTATTATTACTGAAATAGGCTTATTTTCATTCTTGAATCTATATCCGAAAGTGCAAGTCGAACGGGAAAACGCGCGAGGATATTTGTGTAAGTGGTATTGGTCGATAATAGTAAGACACGCGAAACCTTACTTGCTTAATCCAACTTATAAATTCGGTAAATACCGGTTTAATATAAAACACTCCCGCATTGTCTCTGATGTCTCATTATGTAGTCTAGATACTTTGCGGCGTTAACTAGCCGAAGTACTCGACAAAATTGTTAAATTAGTTAGAGGCATTTTGATATCCGCTTATTTATAAATAGAGATCTTTAATAAAGCTTTTCAGTGTCGAAGATCCTGTTGACTTTGATGACGCAAATTACAATGGTTAAGGAACTTTTGCAATTAAGTTACTGTAATCGTGCCAGAAAAATTTGCGAAACTTGTCGTCTAATAACCAAAACATTTAAACGGAACTTTAAGTTATAAAGCCGTCGAAATTAAATGTGAAATTGTACTCCCACGCAAGATATTACGCAGAAATGTACAAAATCTTCTGTGGATTATTTTTGTTAATAACAAAAAGCTCTATTATTTTACTAATGAGATATTTTGCATATGAATATAAATAATAAGTCTACTTATTGTTCTACGGCTCGTTATTAATCATATATTGCTATTATAGGGGTGCATGTTGTTCATCCTGGCATTCGCCAGGAGGTGTGGTGCTCTCCGTAATGTCGACATAGAATGATTTATAACAGCTCTACGACAATCTATTGTGTGACGTTCCTGGCTAACCCCTATTTTGTGTATGTGCATATCAGAGATGCAATAAAACACATTCAAGGCACGACGTCCAATATCCTTGTGTATCTGGACCCACGTGCTTTCCATACCATCGAACAGACGAACGATTAGACGGTCACTGGTGATTAGCACTCGGAAGTAAAATCCTTGAAATTTATTGCGTCTGATGATAAAACTTTCCGTTTGTAATTACAATTTGCAACGGTATGAAGAAACATTTATTGCGGAAACTAAAAATGATTTAAAAAACTTTAGATGATACTTTTTAGTAGAACCATACACGTTTCAGTGAGAAGACATGTACGGGAAATTTATTAGAGAGTTTTTGACAACTACACATAAGTAATATTTTCTGACACAATGTAGCATATTATCATGATGAACAATCTTTTTAATCTTCTTTTGGCAGCGTTAGAATAAGGTGCTAAAAAGAAATCTGAAAATATTACGCCCTCTTCGTAATGTTGAAAGTGGACAATATTGCTATTCTTAAATGAGATGTCAAAGTAGAATATATGCTAGAAATCTCGAACACTGCGGATTGATACCATAATAAAATACTTCATCAACATGATTCCGCAAAACTCAATGAAACTATTCGCAGGCGGAAGTGAAGAATGTCTATAAAACAGTCGTTTAACAGAATTCTCTTTATAAAAAAGTAAAAAATAATTAAACGAATACCATTTAAAAAATTCCGAGCTTCCGTAAAACTGTTTTTACATTCGATGTTTAATTGGATATATACCTTTTTCATTGATAGTCACTTTGAAAAACAGGAACAATTTTGGATGTTTTTTTTTCGCTGACGAAGTTCTGTAAATATATCACTTATGATTGTGGAAACAACAATTTAGATGGCAGGAATATTGAAGTGTGAAAATCATGAAAATTATCAAATTTCGTTTTTAAGAAGTTTACTTTACAAAAGACGATAAATGTAGAACACGGAAGACTTGCATACTAGAAATTTTCTAGAAACTTGTACGTAAAGTATAAAAATATTGCAGTGCCAACACGATAACGAATAAATGTATAAATATAGAATACAAGTGTGTGCTCCTAGATGCGCACATGAGCATCCATGATGTGGACGGCTAGATGCTAACCAACAGACAAAAAAATTATCAAAATCGGATCAAAATCTGATCTGCTCAAAATATCTGAAGTCTAACAAAGCGGGGTCTTGATTTTGAGACAATCTAAGAACAATCAATTTCGACTAGCATTTTAAATTTCGTTAAATTCCGAAAAATATAAGTATCTTAAATTCACGACTCATAAACTCAACTCGGGACAGAATAATCTATTTTGCGTACTAGTTGTGTAATGAACATTTTTATATCATATTCTCATAAAGTAATAAAAAACTGAGGCAAAGCAGAAGCGGTTAAAGAAGTTTCTGAGACTTGTTTTTCATTGCTTGAGTTAATAAATAATGTTCATTCTCATGTTCGAATAGTAAAAGTATATTGAGCAAATAAACTATAAGAATTCATCTTTACCTTTTAACGCCCGTGCACAATTTACTAACGTATTATAGCATTGTTTTTTTAATACATTAAGAATCTTTAACCCCTTGACTGCGGATAACGAAAATGTTCGTCATTTTGGCTTTTTCCCAGACGGCCGGAAAAACGCAAATCTTCGTCATGGTATAAATTAGACTAACAAATTCTGGAATTTATGTAAATTAAAATCAAATCTATTCCTAGACATTCTAAGGTATACTGTATATGATGACGTTGTCGATTTTGTTAATTGATGTGTCAAAACAAAAATATACGTCCACAAAGATAGTGGTTTTCTCACGATTTTTTCAAAATCTTCGCCATGAAGTATGACATTGTGTTCACTCAATCTATGCATAAAAAGTTAATGAAACCGTTTGAAACTTGTTACTCGAGAGTTTTTCTGGTCGTTGATTACGAATTTGAAGTCATATTTTGGAAATTCAAAATAGCTGATCCCATGTGGTGGACACTTTTTCGAAAAGTTGAATCAATCTGCTTGAAACTTATTACTCGGAGGTTTTTTAGAATTTTAGTTTCAACTGTATCCATTTTGGATAATTTTCATTATCTGACCGCAGATTTATAATTAGCAGCCCCAAAAATCCACTAGTAACAAGATTGAAGTGTTTCTTTTCGATATTTAAAAATGCGTCCGCTATATTCGATCGGCAATTTTGAATTTTCAAAATCTGACTCTATATTCGAAATCAGCGACCCAAAAAAACTACCTATACTAAGTATTATTAAAATCTAACTTTCTTTTCGAATTTGGGCACTATCTTTGAAATTATAGCCGCAATTAAGGTGTTAAAAAATGGAAACGCGTATAATTCACTAGTTTTGAAGTTGGTAAAATTTTCAAAAATTATGTTTTTCAACACTATTGGAAAAAAAAATCGCGATTTTTGAGGTGCGATTATTTTTTTAAAGGCAATTTTCGCTATGATACCGGGTTTCGATAACCGGCTAAACTATAAACATGTTGCCCATAGTTTTACTTCAAAAATATGTTTTCACATATTTTTATTTTTGTCGCTATGGATTTCAAAATTGGCGCCTGAACGACAAAATTTCTTCAAAGTATGTCGTTGGATATGTGTGCGTGTACCTGTGCGAGCGTGTGTCTGACAGTGGACGTGGATGACTTTCAAATGGATTATTTATACTAAAGTAAAAGGATTGCTTCACTAACTAATTTATGACTTTATATAATTTCCAGGTTAGTTTCTAAAACAGCTTTAAGTTAAAGCTCGCCGATTTGCAAGCAGATGTATTGAATGTTATAAGTGGAATGTTATAATGTACCTAAATTATTTTCTGCAACAATAAAGACATATTATTACTGTTATTATTATAATATCTGTAATGAAAATAATAATGTAAATGTAAATGTAAATGATTAAGTGGTGAAAGTAACAAAAATTATTTGGGCTGATCAATACGAATTGCATATATGAAACGTCCTAAGAACAATTACTTCGACACGGCAGTGCCTCAAACTGTAAAAACAAAACGAGAAAAAATTGTAAAACATATTCATTAGATTATTGCTGCATACGTCTAAAATATAGACAATTCCTAAATTTGAACATTTTTTCATATTAAAGCGTTATTTAAAATCCAAATCGACAAAAATAAAAATAAAGTGAAAACATTATTTCGAAGTAAAACTATTAGAAACATATGTGCGATAGGTTAAAATATGATAAAAAACGGTTTCATAGTGAAAATTGCCTAAAAATCGTAGCTGAATGTATTAAAAAAAAAATGTTAGACGTCATTGGAAAGAGCTGCCTCAAAACTACTGGGATACGGAGGTCTCTATTTTAACCATTTTTTTTATTGCATACAAAAGAAAATGTTGAAATCTGAATTACACAATTTTTTTTTGTGATGTAATTTTTTCGTTTACAATATGTATTATCATTAGTGGCTCATATATAATTTGACATCATCGTCAGAATAACATAAAGCAAAAAACAACTATGCAATAGTAGCAAGAATTTGAATAAAGCGAAAAGTTGAATGTTGTTAGTATCACGTTGATCTTAAATGCGAATAGAATGTAAGAGAAGGAAACAACGCATGAACAACTAGGTGTCCCATATCACAATCTCAGTTTTGCATCTTCAGTTAACCGAGTTAAAGGTAAACGCTGGTGGGATGGTGCACCCGTCAGAAGCATACCATTTCTAAGTCAGATGATGTAGAGCATTAACTGAGAAATACGTCACGTCAAGAACGCGGAAGAAGATCAAGCGCGTTATCCAAGAAGTAGTACACGTCACAAACGTACACCATTCCAGTTTCGCGTGTCAAGCAATATCGTGCATTTGAAACAGTATATGTCGCCGCTAAATGCGCAGTCCGTCGCCAATTTAGGGATCTAGATGTGTCTGAAAGAACGGAAATAAACTACTTGCTTTCGTTCAAAGAATTGTTATCGTTACACGTTGTAAAGATGTTATCAAGATTTGGTGTCAGAAGGACTTAGGAGTTAAATTTAAATTAAATGCGAACTTAATAGAAATACCTGGTATATATTAGGACGAGATTGCTCCGTCGAAACTGTAAGAAAGAGTATTTTTCTCAGATAATCTAACGTCTTTTACAAGAGTAATGACTTGTTAGATGGGAAAATTAATCTGGGTTTCCTAAGGAAAATCGGTTTATGCAAATATGAATGATGAATCTTAGTTAAAAAAATGCAGTATCAAAAGTTGTCTTAATCCTATTTATGATATAAATATATTTTTGCTTCTCCTATTAGTACGAAGCTCAGCCTATCATTAGAATTAGGATTAGGTACGTACCCCTCTGACTGGAAGATAGCCCGCATATGTCCTTTTTCGCAGTTATAGATAAGTATATATTATTTGCAATTCTGAAAAGTATTTGGTAGATGTATAATAGATTTATGTTCTACACAGTAAACTTCCGTATATTTTGGAATCGGTTGATACAAATTTATTATACGCTGTCAACTGTCAAGTTGTATAATTGACTTAGATGACCAAGCGGATGTAGTTTATGGCGACTTTGCTAAGGCTGTTGATAGGCTAAACCATCGCCACTTATTATGCAAACTTCGCTTCCTTGCAAAACACGTTAATGTTCTTAATCTTAAAGAATCATATTTAAATTCATGAGAACATATTTCACCATACGAGGGTTATGATTCTTTTTCGTATAAACCGTCTTTTGAATGTACATCGCGGTTCAACTTTGGGTCCGCTTCTACTTTTTGTACACTCTAAATTTCTTAAAGTGAAAGTTGAGCCACTTTCTGATAAAAGTGACTTTTTCACTGTTTTTAAAATGGATATATCACTTTACTAATAGTGGATAAAAATCTGCCACTCTAATAAAGTGGAATTTCCACTTTTAAATAGTGAAAAAGTCACCATTAGCAGAAGGTGGCTCAATTTTCACTTTAAGAAATTTAGAGTGTATTTACAAATGACTTGCCTGTAAATCTCACTTTTAAAGTGTTGCTAGTCGCTGGTGACACCAAATTGTTGTTTCATATATTCGCGATGAAAATGATAGCTGACTATTACCATCCAATACAGACATCTTCGATGAATGGTACAGTCTTTTATATTTCAAACCGAAGAGCATTACCCGCCACGATATTCTGATTACGACCTATTGCTTCACAAATGTACGTTCAAATTCCTAAGTTACTCTAGCCAATTAGCGGGCCTTAAATTTCTCATAAGTCTGATAAGTGGTTTTATGAGTGCACTGAATTGTTTCAAATGATTCTATTTAGGGTCCCAGCCCATTCCACACCTCAAGCATCTTTACTCATTCTTTTAATTTTACCTGATATACATTTAAAAATTTGTCCATCCATTGAACTTTTTCACTCTTTAATGGTCTGGTTTCAAAAAACGTTAAGATTGATTAATATAGTACTGCACTGTCAAAGTTTACGGAACTATTTACGTTAACTTTAGACTCTACATAATTTTGTACGCTAACGGCGCTGTGATTTTTTAACACAACAATTATAATTGTATTTGTAATGAACTATGCAGGCCATGTTTTGTAGTCTGATATCCTGCTTCTTTTATATTTTACGAGTTCTCTTAGGGTTCTTGTGGCTGTCAAACTTGGATGATGAATAAATTCAAATAAAATCAAATGAAACATAAAAAGATTCTGCTTTAACCCTTTGCGGCATGGCGGTATGAAATCTATACCACCTATTTATTCATCATTTTTTTTATTTCTAAGTCCATTTTTAATCGATTCATTCACTTTTTTTGTTATTTTATCATCGTGACATATCAAAGAATCTAAAATGACATGCCATTAGTGAATATTTGCTTACAAATTCGGATATAAATAAACAAATGCTAAAAAAACCACTATTTTTCACGAAAAATCCATTACTAGGAAAAGTATTGAACGTATTTATGCAAGCCATACTATACAGGGGGTTTCAAGGTCCCAGATTACGAATCCGGCCTCCGATTTTCAAAATTCAGGATGGCGGTTCCTATATGGCGGACCACATTTAGAAAAAATTATTTGATCAGTATGAAATTGGGCACTCGGGATTTTTTGTGGTCGCTGATCACGAACTTTACATCAGATTTGCAACATTCAAGTTAGTGGATCTAATATAGGGATTAAAATTCATAAAAAGGGAATTGATCAAGCTGAAACTACATTCTTAGGGGATTTTTGAATCATGAATCTATCTTCACATTTTTAAAATTCAAAATACCGATTGCAAGGATCGAATTGTAAAATGTTCAGTCCACAAATTTGTCTTTTTTACAAAATTTTGTATTCGATTTTTGCGGGTTAGGGTTTCGCTTATTAGTAACATGACGCTACCGCGAAAATAAAGGTTAGCTTGTTCCACTATTATGTCTAGCAGATGATCATGAAAAAACAAAAAAAAAATAAATAAAAAAAAATGGAGACTGTAGCCGCCACGTCCTCGTTCGTGTCTCCGGGTTCGGCTGAGAGCGGTATTTACAGAATGTATGTCCACATTCGTGAACTTTTTCCACATTTCGCCATATTGGATCTACCATCTTGAATCTTGAAAATCTGAGGACGGATTCTTGACCAGCGACCCCGAAAACCCCCGAGTACCCAGTTTCAGCTTGAGCAAGATACTTTTTATGAATTTTGTCCGCCATATTGGATCCGCCATCTTGAATTTTGAAAATCGGAGGACGGATTCGTGATCAGCAACCCCGAAAACCACCGAGTACCCAATTTCAGATGTTTTCCGTGTATAGAAAAATGTATGCTTCAAAGGGTTAAGAAATGTTTTCTATTGCCAATATCATTTATACACTTTTAAAATGGTCGGACTAAAATGGGGTAAAACGAGTTTAGGATGTACAAAACGCGGTTTAAGTTTAACTCAAACCTCGACGTGTTTGTGTTTAACACAAACCTGCTTTGCGATATTTATCATTTTTTATATGTACACTTAGTTTAGGTTCATCACATACCTGGGTCGCGTTGAGCATAAGCCAGATTTACATTCACTGGTATGTTTATATAGCCTATTTCGTGGATCTAAATATAAATCTTCTATAAACTCCCCATAACAAATTTTGTAAAACGAAGGATGGTGCTTATCCGCATGAAAAAGCAGTATATTGGAAAAATATATGTGGAAATATATGGTAAATATATGACAATATATCATCAGTATATGGGACCCGTATATAGATTTTTGCCGCAAATTATATTTGTTCCATATATTGTTAATACATTCAGCCATATATTTTAAACATATTTTGTATAATATAATGTATATAATGTACGGTAAGATATAGTGGAAACATATATGATAATAATATATGGTAGGATATATGGAAAAATTGTATGGAAAAATATGGACCTAGAATGATATCAAGATTGGTTCCAGGTTCAGTCGAGGTGTATTTGCAGATTAGAAAGAATTGAAAATTTTCCAGAATGCATTCCCGACTCAATCGAGATTTATTCAAATTTAATCCACATATTTCTCCATATACTATTCCATATATTCGACCATATATTAGTCCATATATTTTTCAATATATTATTCCTTATATCCTACCATATATTATTATCACATATGTTTCCACTATATCTTATCGTACATTATGTGTATACATTTATAGTTTAAAATATATGGCTGAATGTATTAACAATATATGGAACAAATATACAGATTGCGGCAAAAATCTATATACGGGTCCCATATATTGATGGTATATTGTCCAATATAGTGCTTTTTCATGCGGAGAATATTAGGGGTAGAAGGGGGTAGATTTGAATTCTAAAAATTTGACCTCTGTTTTGAATTCAACGACCTTTAATACCGCCATGCCCCCCCCCCCCAATTTACGAACTCTTATATTATTATTCATAACGTTCATAATCACCTCCATGGAAAAACCATATATTGTAAAAATATATTTTACAATATATGGCGAAATACATAGAAAATATATAGCAACACATATAAGAATGATATATGATTACAGCATATCCTGCTGATCATCGAAAGTAAACATGTATTTAAAATATTTAAAATATATTCAACATATATTTTATAATATATCATTACAATATATTTTTTGATATATTTCTTATCTTGTATTACTGTCATGTATATGTTTTCGTCGCTATATATATACCATATACACAGTATATTTTGTAATATATGTTTAAGAGATTTCAACCATGTAAGTACTGTTTCTAAACAGGTATATATAAAACTTAGTTACCTAATATGAGCATAAACTTAGACACGATCGGGTATTTTACACGGAAATGTATTAAACTTTCCATCGTCGCGAAAGTACAACCGTTTTGGCTTGACATTCTCAAACAAAGGTTGTAAGCTGCAATAACTTGGGACCTATGCTACTGGTTTGTTGTACCGCAGGTATACAGAAAGCATTACTAATCTGAAAAGGTACACAGGCTATATAAAGAGTACATATATATATATATATATATATATCTATGATCAACTGACTCTTTAATTCACTCGGATTGGACGTGTGAAGAAGTGTTTTCAAAATATGAACATAAAACTGTTATCTGTCTTTGTATTAAATTTGAAAACGCCCAGCGATGAATGAAGTAGGATATACAACTTGTAAGTTCGCGCTTTCTTGGAATATGTCAAATTGTGAGGTTATAAAGCAATGAATTAGTAAGCAGTTAAATATCTGGTTTAATGCAACGTTGAGCGTATTAAAATTATCTACAACTGGCGTACAGCTGAAATGAAAATTGTGCCCAAGGGAGATTCGGATGACGCTTTTTTCGCCAGCTGACGGTCGCCCCAGCTCGCCGACAAAACGCGACAAAACGCGACTTCCGAAGGCTCTCCTGGACACAATTTTCATCGAATCGGAACGAGTAAAGGCTGAAAATAAAGATATTTTCAATACCTACAACTTTGTTATGAACAGCAAATGGCTATCTCTCAAGCAAATCGAGATAAATGCATAAAACTACGAAACTGGCTGTTACTACTTACGATAAGTCAGACCGAGCGGCTGCGAATTTGGAGCCGGGCACTATTATACACTTTACAGCTTGTAAGGGAATGTACAATTTGCGATAATTAATAATACTTTTACGATATTATGACAATGCCTTCCAATTTGAATTACATTTCCTCGTATCTTACGAGCAAAAATTAACTTGTATTTGCATTTGCATTTGTATGTGTATTTGTATTTGTATTTTTATTTATTGATTAAGCCTTTAGTTGCGAATGTCGCGATACCTGGCTACTTACAAGAAAATTACAGAGATAGAATACGATATAAAAAGTATAATGCTTATATAACTAAATTAAAACTAACTCGATTTTTGATTTCATAAGGATGAGATGGTATGGCGATAATTTGAGATAAATACAGTAACTTGTACTAGAATATATAAAAAGTTGTGTTATGTTTGAAAATTTTATTAATTTTTGTAAATAGGATTCCGAAATTTAAAACAGCAGAACCAATGTATAAAATATACATTTTTAGTTGACCGTAGAAATAATAAATTAAGTTACATAAAATTATTACTTCAATAAAGTATGTTCGGTCCGATTTTTTTGTGGAGAATATATAAAAATCCGCACTTTATCTTTTGGAGTCGATATGGGCCCAGTCTAGAACCCTTTAATAAAAATATAAAAAAGCTAGTTTCTGGATAGTAATTTTTATTTAAAAGTGTCCAATAATTTACAGGTTTTAGACAGTAACCGTATTGTTGTACTATAATGTAATGTAAAAAAAAACTGGAGCCAGTTACTATAAATCTTCCATTTCACTTACTAACACCACGCCTGGTATTCTGACACTATTACATTGCATATTCTGTATTTCTATTAACGCATTTCCTTCTCGAAATGCCAGAATTCGGCGCAATCCATAACTAAATTTTGTTCGGTGCATTGAATACTTTTGTTTACTATCTTGAACTGCAGGTTATTTGGGAAAAGTTTTGAAAAGTATTATCGAGAAAACTGACCAGTGTTTTGATTTTGCACGATCATAATATCCACCTGGGGTATTTAGAATTTAACACTTTTTTTAATCAATAAAAAAATATGTTTAAAATAATTAAATATGGCGTTATTAGAGTTATTAAAGCAAAATCTGGTATGTATCAAAAAGATGTTCACCAACATGTGCTCTTGACAAAATGTCAGTTCGGAATTATTTTAATTCATGCAACACTTAATATATATATATATATATATATATATTAAAACGATCCATACATGCGTTGTCCATGTCCATTTACACAACTTATCTAAAATCAATCACAGCAATTCCAATATACGGACATACACTATAGATAATGTAGAGATCTCAAATCTGAGATTAAGAGCCTTTTTATTTTATTTTGTAAAAAAGTAATCTACTAGTTCTCCCTTGTTATAATTTCGAGATTTCGTTTGCTAGAATTTTCACGTTTTTGTAATCAAATTCTTCCGAGGTTGCTATCCGACATTTATCACAGAACCGTATTTGCCCAAGAAGTTTTCTTTCAGGTTATTTAGCAGAACGTGTACGGAAAATTCAGAATATTTTTTGCAATTTCTCGAAAAATGGAGAAAAATATCATATTATATAAATATTAGAATATAAGTTTAGTTAAATGGCGATCTGTTGTTTCCAGTGTTGTGTGGAATAACCAAATACTCAAGAGATCGCGCCGTGCTGATTACTAAATCTTACCAACATTTATAAAATTTTATTTACTTTGTTATTCAGTTGAACTAACGATACACCAATATGCTAAAAAATTCTTTGCTTATAGTAGCTTTCAGGCGAAACAGTAATCAGGATAAGTAAATATACACTCTGTCACAAAGTTACCCTGTTTTTTACGTTGGACTACTACCAAGCACTTTTTGGGTTTCGCTCACACAATGTACTCATCAAAGTATTTAATTTAATATCGTCTGTACTGGAAATCCTAATAGATCATGGAAGCAAGTAGTTTCGCGTAATATAAGGTTTAAAATTGTCTACTAATTTAATTTTAATTAAAATTATAAAATCTAAAATTTGTGTCTGTACAAAATGTAAAAGAAAAAATTAGGTCACCAACATGTATCAATCGTTTCATCGTCTCAATAGTTTATAACGAATTGGCTTTATTTGCTACGATATTTTATTTGTTGACATAAATTACATAATATATTTTAGGATTAGATAATATTAATAAATAGTTGAATCTAGATGGTCATCCTGTAAATGAACAGAAAAATCAGTACAATGACCAGATTGAATTATGTGACAGAGAATGTATTTGAAGAAATTTGGATTTCAATTTTGATAAATTCAATTTCAACAAGATACACAGAGCAATTTCTGTAAGTTTTGAAATTAATCGATTTTGAAAAATATTAACATAATTCTAATATTTTGTAATTAAAAAATGGGCAATTTTATCTACGTCTTAAATCCTGTTCTCGCACAGCTTATACTAATTGGATACTAAATAAATCACTAACATTTTGTACTACTAATTGAAATAGTTATAATTAAGTCTATTGAGATTTAATAATTCTGTAACATTGGTTTTTACTAAATTTCAATGCTGCATGTGACTATAAAATCTATTTACTTATCTGCTGAATATTACATGATGTGCTTTTAAAGTTAACAAAAGTAATCTTGTATAGAAGTAGCACTAAAGTTATTATGGCATAAAAATTATTCTTTTTAACTAGCTCTTTTTTGCCCCAGCCAAAAATATGACTCGGATTGTAAAAGTTTCTTACAAACTGTCCATTGAATAAGAAGAAAGTCCTCAGTTTTAATTGTTCTGTGGATATTTTAAACATTCACTCCTTGCATAAAATTCACGGTAATAAATTATTTCATACATAAAAAGAATATTCATATGAGTTATTACTTCTCTTTTACAATTTGTAGTTCTCATTAAAAAAATGTTGAAATAGATGTAATTACCCATACAGAGAGGTAGTAGTATTACGTGCCAAAAACAATTTCAAATACAGTTTTCAGACCGAATTTAAAGTGGTATTAGTTCGCAATCAATATGAGAGGCACGTTCTCCATTAAAGAGTTAAAAAGTATTTTCATTTTGCCGTGATTTCTTTGTAATTATACTTCATTACAGATATTATACCTATTACGTTCTTTTCCAGAAGAGATCATACTTTTTACAATTGCAGAAATTTGGCATTCTACCACATATTTGAAAAGAATGACAACATATATTTTATTTTACATTGCTTGACGAAATACTTTAACATTTCTCTTTAAATAAAGTTTTTCTTGATTGCTTGAATAAAATAGATATTTAAGAATTGAATATTTAAGTAGACACGTTTGTTCTCTAATAATCGTATTTGTTTGTGAATTGTCCAGACAAAATTCCAAGAATAATAATTTTGTTGCTACTTTTAATTTTGTTCCATTTTTAATTAGCGACAATTATAATATGCATCAAGTATAGTAATTAAAGGAGGAAACAGTTTCTTTTAGGACCTATTTTTATAATGTGATATATAAATTAGTACAGTAAATATACATACCCCACATTGCACATTTATTCAAAATGCATTGGTGCAAACACTATGCTGGCGAAGAAGCACGAATGTTTGCATTTCACTTTATTTCTTGTGATCTGAAACAGAAATGAATTTGGATTCTGAATTAAATGTATTTCTTTGAGTTTTTAGAAAAGATGAGAAATTTTGTTTATGTATCTAAAATATTCAAGAAATCCTTTTACACAGATACATATAAATTAGCTCGGAAAATTGTTACATATTATACTCAGCATCGCATGAGAAATAACGTTTAAATTTGTAATCTGTAAAAATTAGATAAGTACTTAGAATTTTAGATATTATATTGGATTAAAACACATTTTTTCTGCTTGACGAATTTACATAAGAAGCATCTGATTAAATACCGAATTATTGCCTAAAACTTATATAAACAAAATTTTGCGCCAAACTATTCAATGTAATTAACAAAATTACAGCGCAAAGGAAAACTAAAATTAAATTTTGCATTTTACCCAATTTAAGATGTGATAGTTTGAAGACTTATTTTCATATGTTACATTTTCTTATAAAGGCCACAAATCTTACTTTCATTTATTGTATAGTATGGAATTTCTAACATAATGATATCAATATTTCTTCTTAGAATTGAGTTAAAATAAGGAATGGATGTGCAGTCTTTGAAAAAAGGACATTTTGAATTGAAAATTGTCGATTTTAAATGTGAGAGTTATTAAATCCAATTTTACAATATGTTACAACCAAATATTTTATTGCTTTTGTTATAAAATATGATCTTTTGACAGGTTGAACAATATTTAAAGAAATTAACTTGAAAGATATTTAAATATTTTAAAAATTTTGCATGTTTTCATAGAATATAATTGATTCTTTAATTTTATTAAACTATTAATTTGTATTGAGTGTTGTAGGTTCTGAGACACTGGTGCCTATTTCCGTGCATCCTGTCAGTAATATTATTACCTGATAATATTCGAGTCCACATATTAATGCTTCAAATATTAAGAAGTACTTCAATATTCCTTCCCTTAAGTATGTTATATTGGCTTAAATATAAATTTCTGTTATTCCTATTTCTATAATCTAAATATCACTTGAACGTAATGTAAATGAGATAAAGAAAAGTTCATTTCAAAGTTAAAATATGCCAATAGTTATTATTATCACGGTTACGGCAACATTATCGCGTTTTATTATTCGTATCTTTTAATGCATTTAAAAAAGTAATGACCGGAAACAAATGGTTTTTTCAAAATACGTTCACCGGTTGAGCACTGTAATCTGTAAGATTTATATTATTACCATGACATTTAAGTAACAATGCATATTTTCATGACATTGGACTTTATTAATCTGCGTATTTGACTAAAATTCATAAATCGGATGATCATAATAGAAATTTTTAGTATAAATTCAAATTGAATGCGTAATATTTACGCTGGAAATAAAATAAAACATTTCCTAAAGTAAAGATAGTATTGTCTCGATTTTTTAATAAAAAATATACCAAGTATTTAGATACAGGGCACAATAAGCTAATTTGGAACCTTGAGGGAATGCCTCTATTCTCCAACAAGCAGGAATAAAATTATTAGACCAAGTATTTAACTAACAAACAATATAAGACGTCAGGTTGTGTAATTAGACGAGTAAGTATACATAGTTTTATCTAAATATAAAATGTGGTAAAAAATCATTTTCTCACTTTCTTAAGAATAAGGGAATTATGGAATTAATTCCTTTATGATTTTAAAAATTACACATTCGATCATTTGCAAATTTTCGTGGAAAAATTAAGTTCGAAATATGGAAGGGTTAATGAAAATAACGGTTGTGCAGACCATATTGTCGCATATAAAGTACATAAACGCGTCAGGAACCCGTAAATTGATGCAGCCAGTACTGTGGTTTACTTAAGATTCAGCTGTGATCTCTACCATGCAGCACGCTCTGATAGATGCGTGATATTCCTAGAAAGCATGAACTGAGCAATTTGAGCATGTAGCTCAAGAACCCCGAGTAGTGCGCTTGTGAGAATTCCCTTGTTTACGATTCATAAGTAGCGGTAAATTTCCATATTAGATTGCAGAATATGTTGAATGCATTATTACGAAAAGCAAACTCATAATGTACACAAAAAATGATGACCGTGTACACAATTCAACTATTCGGCTACACCCGCCTTTACTGACGCAAAATTCAAAATTCTGTGAACTTGTGCATTTCCGCTTTCTATTTCTGAAAAATTGTAATCAAGGAAGTGATGCGCAATATTTTATGTATTTTATGCATTCCGATATTTCAGTAGAAATCCAAAAATATATATTTTGTACTCTTCAGTTGCCTTTATTAAATATTTATTGTCGGCAAGTCATGATAAATAAGCGTATTTAAGATTGTTAAGATAAGATAAATTACATTAGTACATTTTAGTTTCCCGAGAACACCGGATATAAAAAGAAACTGCTAAATCTAAAAAGCAACCAAGAATTTTTAAATTAGGTTGTACGTGTACCTTCTTTATTAAATAAATGTCCATGTTTTAAAATATTTCTCAGGTCAACTGGCGAAACATATAAATCTGCATTTTTGTGGAGTAACCATTATGAATTTTGATACGTCCCGTAATTTTCAAACACAATTTGGTAATTTTGAAAGACGGAATGGTAATTTTCAGAGACGAGTTCGCAATTTTCAGAAGCAGTCTTTTATGTTTATATTACCCATGTATTCATGGAAATTTTAAAATTAGAAAATATGCAATACATTTTTGCATTGATTGCGTTCTTGTTATATTTAACGTTCATGTAATATGCACAAATTGTGTTAATGTGTACATTTTTGTATTCTTTCTACTGCTTTGTAAATATATCAAATTAAGATTGCAGATTAACAATGTTAATGCACCTGTCACTAAAAGGACGATGGTCACGAGTATAGTTGATTTCTGAATATGACAACTAATATCTAATGAAAGAAATGAGAGAAATTTAAAAAAACGCCATTAAATCCGTGGATTATACAAAACAAAATGCAGTAATTTCAGTAGTAATAGGACGTACTGCGGACTGTTACTACTTACAATCCAGCATTTTTCTATGTATAACCCGTGACTTTGAAAACGATTTCTTAAACTTTCCCAGATGATAATACAATCATTTTCCATTAAGTATTAGTTCTCATCTTACTTTACCCGAATTTGTCAGTTTCGGAGGTTTCATCTTGTGGACAGAAATCACTTGGTCATCCTCCTTTAAGTAATAATTTCGGAATTCTATGATTTTATTTCGTTATCGAAATTTCAGTTATTTTTGTTATAAATTTCTGTTGTATTTTCTAAAATTATAAAATATCCGTAATCGCAGTATCAGTAATGTTCTTTTGGAAAATTGGAAAACTTTTGTAACTAAAAAATATTTTGCACACTTTATTTTAATTCAGAAGAGAATAATTCAACTATATTTGATATTCAATAACGTCGAAGAAACGATAGACATTCACTGCATATAAACCTCAATAATGATGAGGAAACGTTTTTCAAGAAAGGATGAATTAGAGAAAATGACACTTTAATAAATTTAGTGGTAGAATTAACACCATCGTAATATTTTTCGATTTCGTTAAACTGTTATACTACAATGTGTATCTAATTGCATTAAATGCCTTTAATATTTTTTATTTTTCATCATTGATTCATAGTTGCCAGATTTAAATAGATTTGCATTTGAAGTTTTATCATCCTGAGTCAATTTCTTTCTTTTTAAATACTTTGGATATTTTTAACGATTTTTATAAATTTCTGTTGTATTTTCTAAAATTATAAAATATCCATAATCGCAGTATCAGTAATGTTCTTTTGGAAAATTGGAAAACTTTTGTAACTAAAAAATATTTTGCACACATTATTTAATTCAGAAGAGAATAATTCAACTATATTTGATATTCAATAACGTCGAAGAAACGATGGACATTCACTGCATATAAACCTCAATAATGTTGAGGAAACGTTTTTTAAGAAAGGATGAATTGGAGAAAATTACACTTTAATAAATTTAGTGGTAGAATTAACACCATCGTAATATTTTACATTTGCAATAATCAAATTTTTAAAATAATACTCCACTGTATTTTACAATTATTAAGTAATGCCTCGAACGGAGCTATCGAAAATTTGCATTAATAATACATCAATCATGAAATTTTCATAAACATTGCTGGTATTCATTATAACATAAAAAATTCCATCCGACTTCGTGGTTGCGCAAACGCTTTTTCAGTTTCAATCAAATTCTCTTATTTTCAATTAGGAATCTCCTCTATTTCCTGAATTCCGAGCAAACCAAGGGCCACATATCACAAAATCAAGAATGAATTCTTGATTTCTATTTGAAACTGAGTGGGCTTGAATACGCGACACATTGAATGTTACTGCGCAAGAACCGAAATATGTTCGGATCCACAAAGATGATGAACATATTATCCGTAGCTGGAAATGAGATCTGCCATAAGAAACCTCGCACTTATCGGAAAACCCTGGAAAGGCCAATTCAAGCTCGCGCGTGACCTTAATACAAAAAATATACTTATTATTCTGGAAGAAACTACTGGGAATATTTCTTTTCTGGAAAAGCATTTTTCTTGTTTGACATAGTAATTATTATCTGCATTGCTTTGTACAATTTTCATTTCATTTTCTTATAAATACAAATTTTACGTCCTATTTTAAATCTATTCCGGATTGTGTTCAACATTGTGAAATTGTACATAGATTTTGTTTTTATTGCTATTTATAGAAATAACACAAAATACAGAAAAAAAGGTTCTAGATGTATCTTTCAAATTTTCCAAAGGAAAGATTTTATGTTTTAGATTTTCATCAACTAATTAAAATTATTAATTTGTGTTGAAAAATGTATTGCAATTTATTTTATTACACTGACGAATACTACGAGATTATAACTCAAATTGACTGGAATTTCATTGGTGAATGCACATTTCTAAGATGTGATCCAGTGGTGAGGTTAGAATTTTTGTTCTTACTGGGTATGTTCTTACTACAAATCTTACTGAGGCTAAGATTAAGAGGGTCTTATCAACGAATTTTAAATTGGTATACTCTTGCATAAGTGTTTATAAACTACGACACTGGTGTCTGCAAACGCTTTTTCTCCATTAGTTTTTATTTTTCCGCAGGACTTATAATAGCACCCTATTTCTTAATGAAATCTTTAAACCAAGATTTTGTGAAAATCCATGAAAGTGGAAACGAAGAAATTACAAGATGAAAAAGTTTTGTTGAATTCATTAAGCAGGGCTCAAGTTTTGAACATTTTCAATGATCTATTCTACAATATTACAATAGTTTTCATCTAACTAATTTTCAAAGTTCAATTTCGATATCTTGGTAGTTCATCGCATGCACGTCTTCGTAAGGCTTTTTATTGAATCGAAGAAAGCTTTCTTCAATATAAATGTATCTGACATTATGGATTCAAAATATTGAAAACAGTAAACTTCTTTAATAGCTGTTGTATGTTTATATTTTTCTGAGAGTGTGATATTCAGAGAAAAAAGAAGAATTTTGTGTGGATCTTCCATCTGTAACATTTAATCTTTCAATATGTAATATAGGAGTCACTTAACGATATCGTTTCAACAAGGGGTGACTAATGACCTGGCTGCCTATCCTGCTATTTGATGATGATTCACTGTACTATAGTTGCCAAACATACATATACAGGTAACAAGGATATCCAAGGACACTTAGTTACAGCCGTAGTATTATGGGTAATATTTAGATAAGTCAATAGGTTATATTTATTTCAATTCTTCCATATTTTCTTCTACGTTCGTGAAAAGTGATGTATTAAGTTAATATAAATATAAGTATTGTTGACAAGCTTTCCGATTTCGATAATCTGTTACATTAAAATATGTTTCTAATTGCATTAAATGACATTAGTATTTTTTATTTCTCATTATTGATTTGTAGTTGTTGTTGCCATTGTAGGAGTAATTTTCTTTCTTTTTTAATACTTTTGATATTTTTAACGATTTTTATCATTTTCATCAAATATACCTACATTGTCGTTATTTTGTTAATATATATTTTATTATTTGTCAGATTCGACGTTGGTAGTTAAATCTTCATATAAATAATATAGTTTTATACTTTAAATAGTATAAATATTTATTAATTATGTGAAATTCATTACGAAAAATGACTTAGGGTACCGTTAAAAGTCCTTATTAAAAAAGGAATAAATCCACGTCTCCAAATATTAGCGAAACTCTAAATATACTCATGGATACAAGAAATAAGAAAATGGCAAATACAAACGAATAAAAACCTTCAGAAGACGGTCACAATAACCACAAAAAAGCATTACATAAAAATTTTGAAATTTAAATTTTAAATCGTTTTCTGGAAGTATATATGGCGATAGTGATGGAATTTTTTAATAGTATGCATTTGTAGGAATTGCATAAGTTGAATTTATAATATAAAGTTTCTCGTACATCTCATTTAATCGATTCCACATTAACTGTTCGAAAACAATTTGTCGAAACAAAATTGATCAAAATGTACACTTAGTCCAATTCACAATTGGTCCAAAAACAATTGGTCGAACATCTAATTCGAAAAAATTACTTTGGAAAGAACAACACCTACATTAAGAATATTTAGCGAAAAACGTTGGGAAAGTTGAAATAACCCATGGCATAGGTATTAGGATACGTACTTACGAGTATCTTTTTCATTCGGTCTTATTTCCCCAGTCATTTTTTGCCTTCCCCTTAATTTCTTATTTTTCGACCAATTGTTATTCGCACAATTGTGCGTTCAACAAAATTGTTTTTCGAAGAATTGTGCTTTCGATTAAATGTGCATTCGATAAATTGTGCGTTTGACCAATTATGCATATGACAAATTGTTTTTCGAACAATTGACGGGTTATCCATTTAATAACATATAGAATGAAAGCAATCGATAGATGAACAACTTTACAGAAATAAATTAACATTACGTACAACAAATCAATGTTATCAAATGTAAAATCACTTTCATAATTTATTGGGCTGCTTCATATGTATGTTACAAGCCACATTTGCTTTATTCATATAATTACACGAAGGCTGCATTAATTAAATTATAATGTATCGGTAATTTAAATATTTCTACATTTCCCATAGACTTCGATACGCTTAGCGTCGATAGATGCGAGGATCATATTCCGTTGATGAAAGTGTCAGATGATGTAAATCTTCTACAGTTGTTTGTCTAATTCTCGATTGTTGGTCGTGTTGTCATGATGGATGTTATGAATTCGTACGGCAGGATATATCAATAGGACATCCGATTTCTGCGGCAGGCAAATAAACAAAATGACGAAAAATGTGATATCAGCATTGCGGACATCTATTTTCCGAGCAAATCAGTACGAGCTCTCGTCAGTGACAAGCGCGACCGACTTTTTCCGTGTGTTATTGTGGGAATGTGCACTCACGCATTCGCAAAATATGTACATTTCGCAGAAATACCGGGTATGAAATCGGACTATTAATTTAAAAAATCCACGTATGCGGAGCAGGCATCATGACTGTCCGCGGTAAATAATTTGCATTCGATACGGTATAATAAATATTCGTCCGCTGATTCTAGTTAAATTTTAAGTCAAATAATTAATTCTGAAATCCCATTATTTATTTTCGGAAATTAATAAATACAACGAATGATATTCAAGTAAATAAATATTTCACAAGATTTATATAAACTTTTAATTTTTATTTGTAGGATAATAATATATGATTTCATTGCTAACAAATATCATGCATTCAGTTGATTCACATTAATTTTTTTATACGGATTACGTAGATACGATTTTGTCGTTATTTTTCAGATAATATACCCGTCGCTGAAATAATACCGAGATATTAATTTATTATTCTATTTAATGATATTACTAAACTCGTTGATTTTTTCGTTATGAGTAGCCATTTGAGATAATTAATAGCAAATATCTAGCATACGTCACGTAGAAGTTATTTGAAAACCCATTTGACCAATTTTCCAATTTAATTATGTACTTCGTTAGAAAACAACTTCTACAGAATTACGATTTTATGGTAATTAAAAACTCTATTTGTGAGTTCGTTTGTGTTGTTTTCACGAATTTTCATTAATTTAAAAAATGGTCCATTTTGTAATGATGCAAAAATGAGATACAGTGATCGCTTAGCTTTTCTCATCACTTATAACAGAGAAGCAAAAAAAGGTTACTTCTCATTTTTCAAAATTCTAACTTTTGCCGACATAAACTCAGCATAGATTAGTTAAATTTTACATCATTTCTTCAGGGAAGACACGTTTGAAGGTAATTTTGAAGATATTTTTTGGTGCCGCGCTTTATTCTAGATATCTTATTAGTTAATTCTATTACGAACTTCATATTACAAGAAATCGGCGTCCAATAACACTACCATTCTGTATTTTCTATACGACGTAAGATTTTCAATGTAATGAATCGAAAAAAAAAACCAAACGCAATACATGCCTACTTCATGAGTCTTAATTTTCGAATTGGGAAAATATCATCCTTTTTCTAGTAGATGGCGATAATGTTTTCGATTTTTAGACATTTAGTTTAAAAAACGTTTAAAGCAAGAGATATTATAAAATAATAGGACCGACTAAACTAACGACTTAAACGTAAGACTCCAAGTATTTAGGGAATTTATTTACATAGAGATTCGTATTTTGTACACAACAAGACATTTTAAAGGACCTATACTTCTGTTGTCTGATTAAAATGTTCAGAATTAGGTCGAAAAGATGGAAAAAATTAATAAATATTAATTTCCTATTTATTAGGTCCATTTTACTATAGTTAGACTACGACCTGATGAGAAAAATGTATTGTAATACCAAATTTCGAGCGTCAAAATACCTACGGTAGTTCAACTTCTATTTTAGGTAAATAAGACGCGGTCAAGTAAATCTTGCCCCCTTGTGAAAGGTCGAAAAGTGGTAATTTCGCTCTTTTTTGCTGCTTGGGCATTTGAGTCCGTCATTATTAAAGAATGGACATTGATGATTTAATATATGAAGTGTACAATACGTAACATACGTGCTAGGGATATTTAGCAAAAATTGTATGCAATAAACATTGTACCATAGACTTTTTCGTTGCCTATGCTAAAAACAAAATTAATAAATTTTTATAATCATTGCTCATAATTATTAGATTTTTATAAACAACTCTGATAAGTGGTAATTGCTACTGGAGATCTAGGGTATGAGTTGGAGCAAAACATCACGTCATATATTAGTACGTCTTAATCGTTGTCGACTGTATTATGATGTTCTAACGTAGTTCAGGTACGATATACAGTTTCCAAATATTTCTGACAATGATGAGAACGCAACTGAGTTTGCAAGACTATATTCCGAAGCAACTGGAACGTGCAATTAGATGGATCAGGATTAACGACTCCGGAAGAAGACTGAGTACGGCATCTACAATACAACCTTCTCATCTTACGCCCATTTCCTCTTCTTGTTATCTTAAAACTTTCAAGCTTCGAGACTAAGAAGCCGGTACGCGCAATGTGCTGAAGTTAAATAACGATTATGCAAAGGATTATAATTAATGATACGAATTAACTCTGCAGAATTTCAATAAACTTCATAACATTTGAATTTCGCGATGGAAATTATTGTAATGAGAATTTGTACTCGGAATTAATCTAACTGAAGTAATTATGTACAAATGATTAAGGATATAATAGTGATGTATTATATGTCTTCGACATTTGTTCTGAAACTGACTATGTTTAATGTCTAATTGGTGTTGTTTATCAACAATATTTAGTTTTTAAGTTTGGAAACATTTTGTTAATAATCGAGACGGTTTATTACAGCTGGTAATTTCCTTTGAACCGATGTCGTTCTCGGGTAAATTGACTTACTACAAATCGAACTAATCTAACTATCAGATTTGTTGATGCTTTACACGAAGGCGTTATATGTGACATAATTTGAGACGCTACAAGCATCTATAATCGCAGTCTGAATGCACTGTTCGGCACATAATCTAAAGTTACATTGATTTTGTAAGACTGGATTAACATTTGTGTTCTGTTTGTAATTTTCAAGAATATTGTTCTCAGGAATTAGTTAAGCATGAGGTTGAACATCACAAACACAAAACGAAATCATGCAGCATACATTTATGTAATTTTTTTTCCCATCATGGAATTACCACAAATTTTAAACTGCTTGAACGTACATTATTTTATTGCCTCCACGGAGTACATATATCATTATTTGTACTAAAAATTTCTTGTTTAGGATCAACACATTCGAACAAATATCTAATTTCCCTTTAGATAAATATCCTAAAATGTTATTTGGCAATAGAATGGTATATTCAGTCTAAATTTTTCCATTAATCTCGCATTTCATAATTCTGAATTTGTAATGGTAAGTAATATTTTTGTCCATAAACATATTCCTCAAGAAATATCCAAATATTACATCTAATATAGTACCATACTGTATTTTTGTTGAATAATCTTTGTACTTAAAAAGGTACTTAAATGGAATAGCTATACTCTCTATTATATAAAACGAAATTAAATCATAGACTGAAAACAGCAGAGACCCGCCGCAGCACTTACCGTTGTACTTTGTGTTTATTACGGAAAAGAGCGAAGCTGTTGAATACATAAATATTTAAGGTTTAAGTTGCGTAGAAGATTTTCTTTTATGAATAAACGCCCATAAACACTTTGTCCAACAATCATTACTGTAAAAACAAAAATGAAAAGAAATCTGCTTAAAACCCATCGAAATACTGAAAAGTAACTGTTGTATAGTTTTCGTCAGTAAACATTTCCTTACGTAAACAAAACAACTATTGGATTTAATAACTGTTGTAGAATAAACAAGGAAAACTTTCCTCTGAATTAAATACCTTGTTTTACTACGTTTCCAGATTATGATTTCACATTTTATTTTTAAGACTGATTGAAATACGTAGCAAATTTTTTAAAGCTTCTATATTTTCGCAAGTATTGTTAAGATTCGTACATTCAAGAAGGAAATAAAAAGTGAACAAAATATTTTTCTACTCTTAAAAATCGCGAACAAGTACATTCCAGTACTTTACAACGTTACTTCACTTCTCTTTTTACTTGAGCATTGTACAGCGCATAATCATGGATCCAGTAACCTTCAGTTATATGCGGAAAATCGCCAGAGCGCAAGGAATTACCTGGGGTCTTTAAAGACTGAGCCTTTTCGTAAACTTACTACAGAATACGTATCCACGAAAGTTGGCTTTTGAAGTGAATAACGGTTTCAGATGCAGGATTTTTCTGCTAAAACAAATTCGTCAAAAGCTTTTGAAAATCTTCTCAGTGCATTGCAGTTTTTAAATTTTTTTACACACGCAACTGCAATATTGTTAAGAATAGGATCACTTTCTTAACAAAATCCAATGATCTTAGGTTATTTCAGACGACATCATCTAATTGGACATAATTCAGTTCAAAATGGACCAAAATATGTAACTATAGTTGAATATAAAATGTTCCACACTTTGACACATTTTTTTCTAAAAAGTTTCACATTAAATGGTTCATTTTAAACTATTTATCTGATGTGATTTTTATCTAATTTACATTAATTTATTATCCAAAAGTTTCACATCCTAAAATGTTTAAAAAAGCGATCTTATTTTGATCATTTTTCAATTCTTTCGCTTTCGACCAAATTTTAACAAATTTAGATTATTTCTTTTTTAACTTGGATAGTCTGTTAATAGATAAGAACAGCATGAAAATCTTGACTCCGTAAAAGTTTGTATCCTACCTTAAAAACCGAGTTTAGTAGCATCTCGCTTAGTATATCTGATGCATAATTGAACTTACGGCAAGTCAGAACTTCACTTCCGCAATGTAACAACAATTTACAGGCAAAGTTACTGCTGCAAGAAAATCGCAGATCTATTGACTTCAAGTACGCGCCTGTAAAGCGAAACAAACCTCTGATAAAAGTTGGGACTTCATATTCCGTACCTGATTCGAAAATAGTTCAATACAAAATATAAAGTTTCACGACTTATATCACAATACATATATTTTGTGTACGCGCTGCAACCTGGAATACTTTTTGATATATTGCGGAAGTTTTGAGATCTAAATTTAGGTTATTTACCCACTAATTGATAGTGCCATGATTAATTTCGCTTCATGCATATATTATACGGAGCCAACATCACTGAACCGACATCCGTAACGAGTAATTACCAGCAACACGTTCGATTTAAATATTTCCGCAGAAAATTAAGGTTGAAAATGATACTATTTCAAAAATAACATAGTGAATCATAATAGAATATAATTGCGTTTGAAGAAATTACTTGATAACGAGTTATCTTACGAGTTGGGATTTGGCGAATTGGTTTCAGCAAGTTCCTCTGAATCACGTTATGAAGTTTTGAAATAATTTAGCTAAATGTAATCAGCGTCTATTACACTGTGTCATGACATGTCGATTTGATTAGTATTACCAGGATAAATATAATTTAAATTCATTGAGATAAATGATATCGATATCTCTAATCAGTATCTATACGACATGGTAATTTATTTTAGCCTAGTCGCGCAATTTGCTATTGCATTCAAACATGCTGCATTAACGTTTAAATTATTTTAGTGTTCCAGCAACAAATAGCTCAAAATCATGAAGCCATTACGCTGGGGAAATGTATGCATTCAATTGATTTCAATTGGTTACAAATGACTTCGAATAATGACAATTACCTCAAATATTCATTTAATCGATAGTTACGGCGTTGTAAATTAGCATAAACTAAATTCCAGCTAAACGCAACAAAAATGGACGTCATTTAGCTCTTGAAATTTACTTAAAATATTTAATGAAAACGAATATGAATTTTTCGTCGTCAATAACATGTTTCATAAAATGGATTTGAGACAATTTAGGAAAATAAATTTTAGTGGGCAAAAACATTTGAATTTCGTATGCCCCAGTGACAGAACAAATTTGTTCTCTTTTAATATAAAGCTATTCTTGTTTCGTTGTATTCACGAACCGAGTTAGAACGATAATGTAGGACTTTTGTTCGCATGTTTTTTTGCACACGATGATACCTACTTGGCGATTCGCCAAGCTATTCTTGAAGACATAAAAGCCATCAGGAAGGAAAACGTTTTTAACCAGCACCATTGTGGAAAAAACTTTGATGTTTCGTTAACTTTTCGGGCTGTTTGAAAGTAATAAAATGTAGACTTTTTCAATTAAGAACTGATGTTGTGCTAACGAGAATTCATCAAGAAGAAGACATTACCCTCGTGAACTAACATGCAATAGTTTATTACCTTAGCATAATTTCATTCTTTGATTTCTAGTAAGACCATCTATTCATATATAATGAATAATTGATCACGCGTTAAAATAAACAATAATTGCTATATATTTCGCTCCAAATTTAAATTATTAAGTTTAAAGTTACAGTCTGATTGCATTTAATCAATTAACTTACTTGTTATAGATTTTGAAGTATTTTTGATTCACTGGTTACATCTAATATATTGACAATCCATAAACTTATAATCAGGAATACAAATATGGTAATTGATATAGGTAAAGAGTATTTCACTTCCAATCTATTTATAGGATCAATCAAGTAAATTTATTTTAACATCTTAAAATGTTGTAAGTCGTGCATCATTTTGATTATGTAAATTATCTGAAATAAACATATTATGTGATTTTGATCTAAAATTTTGATTTATCCATCGCCATCTGGGTCCCAACATTTTCAGTTTTTGATTACGTTTAAAAATATACTTTTGATAAATGCTATGAATAAATATAATGATAAAAGTTATCTCTCTTAATTGTTGTATAATAAATATAGTCACTTTGTTTGTTATATAGTAAGTGGTCAGTTCAGTGTACTAAATAAATCGTAAATATTAAACTTGAAACGTGCCGAAAATGCACAGTATGTAAATGCAACCTTGTTGTTTTGCTAATGAAGTAAAATTTGCTACTGACGTAAAAAGTGTTTTAATCGTATTCGTATAAATTATTGTTCGTTTTAATAAAGAATGTACTTTATCGTTCGACGTCGAGTATTGGATTACGTAAAGAAATTTATTACAAAGGAAGTAAGGACTGGGGTAGCCCGCAGTTTTATTTATAGGATACAAGATACACGAAAACTTGAGCAAAATAAATTGATCGTTAGTTTCAGGAGGCGCGGCGCCATGCGATGAATTGCTGTGGGTCAAAGCTTTCATAGAAACTCCGCAAACTGAATTGTCAAGCAGATTGCGGAACTTTTTTGACAATAAATCGCATTCGTATTAAATACATCTCTCTGAAAAATTTTATAAGTTATACGGGCGTAATTGTATAAGTTATTCTGATGAGGGGTGCTTTCAGCTTCCAGAAATGAAATTATACGAATGATAACCTTCAATGAAGTAACCAGAACGATTAAACTAATCAAGACTATAACAATTTTCGCTTCAATATACAAAATTATTTGTTATTTATGATCCGCCATGAAGAACTAAATGTCAAGATAAAAATTTTAGTATGACTTACGCATGTAATAAAAACATTTTACTCCAGGCAATTTTCATCAGGCACGTAATCTCGTCGTGAGAATAAATCTCTTTTAGAGCTGAATGTAGAACGGTGTGCAATTTTCCTTCAATTATACCGTAATGATTTCATCGCCTTTATCGCATTGTTACATACAGATGGTATGCGAGCAGAACTATAATTTGAACATTAATCCATATTGAACATTGTTCCGCGGTGTGTGAAAACTGCAAATTGTAACGAAGCTAGACTTTACCAAACATTACAATTATTCTTTTTTCCAATAGCCCGAAATAAGCGTGCAGTATTCCGACGTAACAAAGTATTATTGAATTCAACAAATTTTTATAATTTTCAGAATATTCGTAATGATAAAAATCAAGTAATTGTAGAAAATACTTCCTATAAACAAAATTTGTATCATGATTAAAAATGGATTAATTGTAGCACCAATAAATAAGAATATCTTAATTAATATTGAGTATAATAGCCATCCTAGTCCGTACGTTATTAAGTGAATTATTTCCGATAAATATAGTATTTTTTTAGTAAGTACAAACATACATAAATAAACAGGATGAGAGAATTGGTCTTTCTTTAGTCTTCGATTAGTTCCCTGATTTTTCAAATATATATTATTCCTATTTTCTGTTCAAGTAGTTTTCGACTTTAGCACGATTTTCTATGATGCCTTGGTTTCATAGATATTACTCATTTGCGGGCGTAAAATGCTCTTTTCTAGCCCTCAAATCGAGACACAAAACTCATTTTACTAGATCAAAATTCAATGTTAAGCCCTTAATAAAAATAATTATTATATCGTACTTCCAGGTAATTTATCAAGAAATACCTCGTAAAGTGACCACCATTAAATTTTTACTATAAACGTTTTATATTCTAGTAGTGCAAGGATAGAATTTTGATATTCAGATGCTCTTCTTACATGAGGAGTTAACTATGATTTCGAATAACCGTCATTAAATACTTATGTCAAGTGAGAATTTCACACATTTTCACGTTGTTCACTAACACTTTTATCAAGACATTTAGTTTTTACATTCGGTAGCTTTGTTCTTAATAGGATCACGTCCTTTACTTACTTCCCACAGAACGTGATCCATTATGTTCAATGCACCTGTCCTTCGCAGAATTCCCTTTCTAGTGAACTGTGGTCCTTCGACGTCAATAGCTTGGTTCATTCAGCACCTTGTTCTAGTGATCTCTTTCAGCTTATCTCAGAGTTTCGAAAAACTCATTCGTTGAATAAGAACCGGAAACTACGGTGCAACGAGAAGCAACCAATAGGCGTTGGTGCTTGGTCTGTAGGTTCTAAATTGAAATCCCCAGAGTACATGGAGTTTGCGATTGATCCTTATATAGTGTACCGAAGCAAACGTTGAAAAGGGACTACGAGGGTAAATGCGTGCAAAACCTAAGAGATGAGAAGACTAGCCTTGAATCTTCGTTATCGCGCTACCTCTCCATTTGTCACTGCACTGCTAGAAGCAAAAACCCCCTTGAGTACACTAAGAGCTAACGAGAATTTGGAAAATGAAATATCTATCTATGTCAAGTCAGAACCGTTGAGAGTAATCAAATCACAAAATACGGTTAAAATTTAGAACCAAAAACCCGACAATATTTTCCCGAAGATTTTTGGTATGGTAAATGTAAATCTGGTCTTAGATGAGCACCAGCACGTCAGATTTTTCAGCTATTTTCAAGTATTCCACCACAGTTTTTGAAAGTAATATTTATTTCTTTGGAAATCAAGTTTAAAACTTACTTTTATATGTTTCAGAGATCTCTGTTGAATTTACTGTGTTCATAATTTCTTTTTCCGACTTTACCACTTTAAAGTCGAAGCGAAATTGAATATAGTAAAATATTAGGCCGCTGATTATCCATATGAAATCCTCCATGACTAAATAACTTTGTCAAAATAATTTAATATGAAATATAAAACTTCAACAAATGTACCTTTTACCATTTTTTAATAAATAACTTATTTACGACAGAACAAATATTAGAAAGTCTATCTTCAAACAAATAACGTGAACATTCAGCGACATATTGAACTTCCAGTTTAATTAATTTTAATTTTGACCCCGAAATTTTGAAAACTGACATAGGACACTTTGGAATATGGTCTGATGTCAAAATTATTCAACGCTTTCTCCAGGAAAACAATCATTTAATTAGAACAAAACTTTATAGACTGTTGGAAGTGATCGGATTTAAATAAAATGTTATCAGCATTTTAATTCAGTAATTTAAATTAGTTTCATTGCGTCAAAATGATAGAATACCAGAATAATGATAAATTTCACATATTTTCTATAGAATAAAATATTAAGTAATTTTTGCTTTGATTTTTTTGATTTCTTATCGACAATTTAATTGAATCTCAACGATCATTCAATTACTGTAAAAGTTCTGACTAATCGGCTTTATAGTTGAGTTATAATAATGATCTAATCCTCAAAAGTTAACTAACAATGAGGCTGGATTAACTTTTGAAAACTGTGGTCAAAATTCATTGAGACGGGAATTTAGCGTTAAAAATATTACGGTTCTACATTTGATAATATTAATTTCAAACATTCACAGTGAAGGAAAAAGTGAGAATGAAAAAATTTGTACTTTCTAAATACGCAGCTGACTTTTCAGATACAATAGAGTATCAGCTTGACGAAAAAGTACTTAAAGATTCATGATGCATACAGAAGTTGAAAACTGTAATGGATTTCACGCAGCTTTATTCCATCGCGCATGCCTCGAAAATGATCTTTTATTCAGTAAAACCCTAACTGGGTCACCAGACGATTTATTAAAATTTATTGATAACCTGCGATTTTTTTACTTGAAAACAACGACAATGATAAATATTCGAAGAGGAATATTAAAATTGACATTGTTCAAATAGTGAATAATTAAATTCAATATGTGACGACGGAAAATAATATGAAAAATTGGCAGACACTTTTGACAAATATTCTTACAAAAATAATATTACAGACTTGTTATTATAAAGTATTGTTATAAACAATTGGCATATGTAATGATAAAACCAATAAAAGACAGGGCAAATTAATTTGATTAAAAATATGATATCAAAATTTCAATCGTCTGCAGAATAATTAATTTTTCACTAATTTTAGGGAATACTGATATTAAATTTACATAATTTTTTATGAATGAAATGCAAATGATTATATTTTATTGGTTGGGTCTAAAAAGGAACATCTTCTAAACTTGTTTTCTAGAAGTTCATCAATTCGTGTCTGATCATCTATTTAGCTCCTCTCCTTGCACTACATTTTTTTATATCAAAAATTACAAATGACATTTCAGTACATGAGTTAGTGCCTGATTTGAGATATAATACATTATACAATTAGAGAGTTCAATTGACACATCAAGAAATTTTAATATTAAGAACTACAGAGTGTTTTAGCAAGTATTCCGCGTTACTAACATGGATTTCCAGAACCGACTTTGATTGACGTTACCGCATTACTTTCGTAAATGTTTCTGCCAAGAGAGAAGGTTTGCGTAGTTTTTCAAACTAAATTTTCGTCAAAGTGAGCTCCATGTCAATATGAGCTCTTAAGATGCTGCAAAATGCTTGACGATGACAGCTGAATATCAGCGGGACCTATAAACATGCTGCAATTTGCCTCCGACAGCAAATTTTGCAGCGGCAATTACGTCAATATGAAGACACTTTGGAGGTGGTGCGATTATGTAGTTTATAATATATTTTCAGATAAGTGCGTTTCATAAAAATAAACATTTCTATGATCAAAATTGTGGGACGAGATAAGAAAAAACCCGTTTTACCGATGAACTAACCTCATCTAGAGATGTTGAAACGTATAACGTGCTTACTGACTTATAACAGGAAATTATCAATTATCTTTTACAAAATCTTCAAAGTGAAGAGATTTTCTTAATAACTGTGACCATTCCAGTAATAATGGGATACCGCAATCCAATAGTGCATCGGGTAATGGTTATTTTGAAGACGTTCAACATATGTGATAAATTGGCAAATTAAAAAAATGATTGGACAATATAAGTACACATAATAATGTTCTAGAATTGTGGAGCTCTACAGTACCAAATATTCGTATCGATCCTATAACGTTATTTTAGCCGCCGAAAGGGGGAAATATTGTCAAGATAGGAAGTGCTTAATATTGGCACAATGGATTGGAAACATGTATCCAGAACGCCTAATCCCAAATCGACCAACCGATGGACATCAACCTTTATTTTAATATCGATGGTCTACTAGTATCAAATAGCTCTAAAGTTAAATTTTGAGACATATTAGGATTAATTTATATTTTCAATATAAACCTAATGGTTATTGTAATCTATTGTGAAGAAACAAAACCATCATCATAAAGAACAAAATCATACGGAAGAATACTTGGCAGCTGTTACGATTCGTTGCCGAATGAACAATTATTTTAAAAGATAGCACCGTTACGAATGATTATAAGTTGCTGTCAATATAAGATGTTTCTTATATGACACTCCAGCTAGATGCTTTATTAAAGGTCAGCAGGTTATTAATTACAAAAAAATACAAAATTACTTCAACTTGATCATTTGTTAAATTAAATTTAACAAATTTCACGTTTGTTGGAAAAGTGACGAATGAAGCTTAAGTTAAGATCACCACCGTAGTACTCATTGTCAGTTAGATTAATAATAAAATCACGACAATCATTGCCATAAAATTGCAGAATAAGAACTGTAACTTTCAATGTGTGCAACGGTTATAAAAAATGTAAAGTTTCCGGAGAATACAACGATGATGTACATCGAATGAGTTTTCCATTAAGAACTGATGAATTATTACGTAAAAAGGACAATCCTGAAACCTTAAAGCTTCCTATCGATACGATCAGAGATATCCTACTATATTGATTCATTATATTTGTTGGAACTCGGTATAATGCATCGATTTTTTTATGGTACGTACGCAGTACATCGGGTTATAAAACTACATGGAATGCATAAAGAATTAGATCCCTATCACAGCTTTTGGTTCCATACAAAATACCAAAAGAAATTTATAGATCTGTTTAAGGATTGGATTGTTTCAAGTTTTGAAAAGGCACCGAATGCAGGACATTTTTATTACATGTACGGACCGGTACTTTTGAATGAATTTTTATGTAAAGAAACATATCACTTTATGCTATTATTTTGTGAGGTCGTAATCCGTTATAGTAATAAATATTCAAATTAACTACATCTTTTTGATTACTACATATCTTTATTAAGAATTACACTAAAAATGTGGCTCCAATTCAATTATTAGTAATGTGTATAATCTGCGTGATTTAATTTCGGAAGACCGATATTTTGGGAATATATCAAGATTGAATGCAACACTGTAAAAAATGTAATGAAATTTAATGTACATTTATAATATTGGTTTCCTTTATATAGAGTTAGAAAATTTATTGGTTTCAATGAACATTACATTAAATTTAATGAACATTTTATTAAAATCAATGAAAATTTCATTGTTATTGATGAACATTAATTAAATATAATGCATTTAAAGAAAGGAAATATTGTAAATATACATTAAAATTCATGCCACTTTTTACAGTGAAACCCATTTGAAAATTACTTGCAGGAAATTAAAATGGAAAACCAACTTCAGCAAAGGGTCTGCCGATTATACGAACTCGATAATTCAAGTCGTGCAAAAATTATAACGCACCCAGTTTTATAAAATAAATGATAGTGTCAAATGGAGCTACAAAATACTATAGTTTCTTTTTGATGATGAATGATAAAAAAATGACATGTAAAATGATAACGTACACTAAAACGAAGTGTATATATTAGTTCACCTCTGATCAAACTTTGAAATTTGTTGGATACACCAATCGAACCATCACATTTTAATATATTTTGTTCAGGTGTTTATGTTTTATGTAAAAGAAAGTGCCACTTAAATATCACAACGAGATTATAATTCATACATTGGATTTATGTAATCATTCTACGCATAAATTTAATATTGGATATTTAGAATAATTATTGTCTACCAGTGTTTATTGAAAAAGAAATAATAGAAATTTTTCTTTGAAAAATTATTTGTAAAGGGTTAAGGGACATAATAAATTGATATTGTGTGAATAACTAAAATGATATGATCGTTATGCTAAGGAAATCTTATTTCAAGTAATTTCAATAAATAAAGGAATCCAAAAACTATAATTAAAGAGTATCCTGTAAAATAATTCTAATCGAATGTACATTTCGCTGTTTACTGAGCATACAATGGAAGCAAAAAATAAATACTTTTCATAGTTAAAGCTTAGTCCTTCTCGTTACATATTTTAAACAAAAAATCTGGTATATACAAATAAATTATCTGGAATGGATAAAAACTGGAGTTGTCTCCTCAAGTGGGTATAATGTCGCCTACCGATAAGCTAAGAATTAGTTTCAAAACCTCAAATTACAAATGTCTGAAAAATTCGTCCTGTGAAAGGGTAATTTAATTACTATATATTGTCTCTTAAAAATACTACAGTTACTGAGTAAGGTTAAATTGAAAATAATTGATGGAAGACTATTGGAAATAAGTCAAAATCATTTATTTCACACAATGCTCAATAAATTCTTGATTAATTTCTTTCGTACTTAATAGTCGATATATATATTAATTAGAATTACCCTTGCAGAGTACGAATTTTTTAAAATTAGTTCAGGCATTTTTAATGAAAAGTTTTTGACGTAAATTCCTACTTTATCAGGGGACCGCACTTCGGAATCTCTCTTCCTTCTTAAAGATATTCTGTATGCCTACAAAAAATTTATTATACGGTATTGTATTATATTAATGACATCCCTCCATTTTCAGAAAACATTTGAAACTACAAAACATACAAATTTATCGATCTTAAAAATTTCGCCACTTAAGACAGTTTTCACTGATTAGTACAATTATGATGCGTATACAATATGATTTTTCAATTTATATACTTGAATGGCAAAAGTATTAAAAACATAATAAGAATAACTAATAATAATAACTCCTTAAAATTTTACCATATTTCGATTAAAATATTATAAATATCTTGCTATGCAGATAATTTCGAGCGAATAAGATCCAACGCAGATTCAAAATATGTGTTAACAAAAACTCATCTTGTAAAATTAAGAGGAAAATCCTAGTATACCTATGAACTCAACACAGAATCTCTTCTCAAAGGTTGAAACTGTAAATAACAGAAATATACGTGGTTTTATTTAGTCATCCTAAATCTGCATTTGAAATTGCCTAATAAATTACCTTTTATCTAAATGAGATTTTCTATTGTAATGCTGAAATGGTAACGGCCTTTTCCATTAATCACGCAAGGAAAACAAAGAGATACCTTACAACAACAATTTTACATTTGAAAATAAGGTGTTTTATATGCAATACACTTGATAGTATCGTTACAATAAGAGGGGAAGGGTGTACATTCAATTTTCAACTAGAAACGGAACCATTTATCACACAATATGGATTAGATAGATATATGTACTAAATTAAAAGAAGAAACAAATATTTGTACCGATTTTTATGAAATTACAGCTTCACACTTGTAAAGTAATTAATTACACTCTAAAGAATAAATCAAAGTAACCATTCTAATAATAAACACTTTTAATAAAAAAGAAATCGTTGAGAGATAGCCATCAACCTAAATGTATATTCTGCAATTATGTAGTCCACGGAATCCAAATAGGAACGTAGTTAGTCCTTTCATGAATAGCCAAAAGGAAGTGAGCACTTTACGTTTAACGAACTTCCGTTACTACGTAACGAATGATGTTGGGAGGGATGAGCAGGCCGTGTATATGCAGCCTATTTACGTAAAGATAACCAAAAACAAAGTACAATTTATGCTCTGATTTTATGCTCTAAATTTTAGGAGTGACTTAAAATTAGTATATTAAAGGAAATATATTTTATTGCAACCTTATTCTGTTTATGCAGACATTTAATTATGAGCCTGAGGTTTAAATTTCCGTTTATTGTGTTCATGACAGATTAAATATGATTCATGAGAACAATAATCCGATTCGTAGTTCACAATTTTGTGTTGTATTGTAAAAAATAAATTTTATGCTACATTACTTTCACAATATGCCGATGCTTATAAATAAAGGGACATTATATTAGTATTCATCAGCATATTAAACATCCAAAGTAGTCTTCAAGATGAGTTTTCTACGTGCTTTTTTAATAAAAGTTAGTTTTAATTTATTACATTTAGTAAACAACAAAAGTTGCATTGGCTAGGAGCTAGGAAATGTTCGATTCTATTGTGTTTTCGAATACCTCAGAGTTTTCCTGAAGCATAAAATTCGACATTTCATCTGGGACAAAACGTCATCTCCGAAGTATTGAAATATTATCAATAAATATGTCATAAAGATATCGTGTAAAAGAAACTTCACATGCCAACAAAATATTGATGTAAGATGGAATATTTTCTTCAGAAATGTACACCTAAAATCATAGAGTTATGTCACATCAGAGCATTATTTAAGTGTCGCGAAAAGACGTGACGATCGGATCATTTACTGTAAATATGTCTTAAATTTATTTTTGTAATGCTACAATATTTTAAAACAATTTTAGTAATGTGAAAATAATGATAATTTTTATTCGGCTGTTCAAAATCGAGATTCTAGTCTGACTATTACTAGGATTTATCACTTATAATAGTAAACGTATTAACAGATATAAAATAATTTAATTTTCCGCTTTACTTTTTTATATCGCTTCACAAATGTCTATATTGTATTTTTGCCTCTACTAATAAGTTTTAAAAAATAACAACAATTTTACTTTCATGCATAAATAAAATGAAATTTTTTTGTCATTAAAATACCAAAATTGCACAACTTTCTACCTCATAAATGTTGATATAAACATTGGAATAAGTGAAGGTCGATTTAATCTTCTTTCATTATGATCAGGACCAGCCAGCGAGTTCATAGAAAGACATTGCCGATTTTTTACACATTTTCCCGCAAAACTCCGCAAAACGATAGATTTATTTCTAACTGCAAATCTGTCATATAATGAATTTATGGAAATGTATGCCGTTTTTACTGATTTTCGAGTGTTTAGGTTTTGTGAAAACAAAGTGTAGATAAATTGTACATGTGAAGCGCTTTCATAATACGCAGTAGTAACAGACATTTCGTTTAGAATATGATTTTCTCGCATATGTGTTAGTTATCTTTTTTAATTTTGTAATTTTGAATTTTAACTTTTATAGCAAAAAGTTCTTTGCTGATCATTTGAATCTGAACCGCAGCATTTTTTCTTGAATCTTGTTCTTCATCATCTGTAAAATGCGTTACGTTGGATTTTTTAAATATTATCTAGTAACTTATATAAAAGTACTAACTGCCTTAAACAGTTAAAATGTTGTACGTTGATGATCGATAATTCAACGGTATTTAATTTTAGCAGATGCAGGTAAACGGCCATTTATGTCGAAAGTTCTTCGTTAGATCGTATTATGATTATTATTCATAAAACAGATGATGTTACTTCATTCATCAGTGACGTTTCCATCTGAATTCTATCGATGTGAGTTTAGCAGTGTTTGTCAAATTAATAATGATTATTAATTTAATACCCATAATATCAGATTGTATAGATAATTTTGAAAACGTTACTCCTAATTGTTAGATTATTATAGTCAATGATCTATTCATAAATAAATAATAAAATTGTTATTTACAAAAAAGCACATACTATCTTATTAATATGCGCAACACGCAAAGCTGAGTTAATCTGGTAAGACGTTAAATTTAGTTAGTATTCTCGTCACAGCATCGAAGGGATTCTGCAAATGGATATAACAGCTATGCGAAAAGCCATTAGTCCCATCTATTCCATTCATAGTGAATAATTTGAATAGAATTCGCTCCGGTACCATCCGTAGGAGAGAAACACGAGCATATAATGTCCGATCTCTATTACCGATTTCTAAGTTTCAAATGTTCAACGTTATACATTACTGCACTTTAGTTTTATACCCTTTAAATTCGAAACTTTGCGCGGTAATCCGCAGCATCAGAGTTGGTTCGCGCAGTTTCGAGGGCGTTAAATTTCAACATACTAGTCTCCGTCGACCCCTAAAAATCCTATAACGCCACACCCGCACATCCCTATGACCTTATCCAGATAGGGAATGGATGCTGAAGCCCCGAGACTGCGGAAGGTGCTCCCTCGGAATTTTTTATGTCCTATAGAGATAGCCATTAAATGCATACCGTTCACTGCCTAGTAGCTGCCAAGAGGACAGAAAAAAAGAAATTAGTTCGCGCATCTGTTGCCCTTTGTCACGATTCGCAACGGGGTGAGATTCGAGGATGGAGATTCGGAATAAGCGGATTTTACATAACCAGAGATACTGGCGCTTTAGCAGGATGAACTTGCGGGAATGGAGGTACCTATATAAACCATGAATGAAGGAAAGAGAGAATAGAGGGAAACGTCCAGAACGAGTGTGAGGGAATGAGTGAGATAGAGCGAGAGATTGGTTCTTCCCTACCTGACCAATCAGCATGTAATCTGTGTAGGTTTCCTATTTGATGCGCGTGACTAACCACGCCGCAGAGCAGAAGCCTCGCCGCACTTTCCACGAGGATTGTAACGCAGAATATTTTATGAGCTAGACAGATGTGCGTTATGGATTATCTTTCCTGTATACACGAAAGATAGGCCGGTAGCACACTATTTGCATTAAATTCTAGCCTGTGCCCCCGAACGCTCGTTTGTTCATCTGATGGCGCTCCTGTAAATTATCGCATTCATGCTGCATAATGAAACAGGCCTAATTCATATTATTAGAGAATCCCATTTCACACTAGAAAATTGCAAGTAATTGGAAAATGTTAATAAATTATCATCCTTTATATGACGAAACAGGATTTAGGAAATTTTAACAAAATGAGTAGTGTCAATCTCAGAGGTAATAGATTAAGAATTCATTTTACTATTAATTCGGTCAAATAATTTTCAGGAAACACTCAACCAGAAAGTCTAAATATAACAAATTAAACTTACTTTAACAAGAGTTGGCTAAATTTTTTTGTGAAGGCTTGCGGAAAATATCGTTAAAACCTTCAGCGATATTATTGCCGTATTCTCTGTCACTCACGGTTATGAAGCGTTAAAAAAAAAGTTGGGAAACTCATAAAATATTCCTATAATTTGTTACTAAGGGATTTTTGGGTTATTGATTACATCTGATGTTACAGTTTCTAAATTCAAAAATAGCGGATCCAAGAGCGACAAAACAATTTTCTGAAATTGATGCAAGTTATTTATGGATTTTCTAGTCCTTTTGTATATAAATATCACAATTTACCATTTAGTTTGACAGATTGTCATGAAATTTCATTTTTTCATGTTTTTTGGATCTGAATGCTATAACGAGATACGTCATTTATTCATCTAGACAATCAATTGTTGCCGTAGTACAGCTATACTTTACTGTTATGAATGTAAAATATTTTGTGATTAAAAATGATGTTAGTATCATAAAGAGTGATCCTAGAACTCTCGGAATATCATAAATTCAGTTTCATAAAAATTAATGAAAAAAGTTTTGACCACACTTTGAGCCCCAACAATGCAGATTATTTCAACGGCCAAGGGGTTAAGTAAGTATATTTTAAAATGAGAAGAAACATATTTTAAAAATATTGGGTTCGTGTACACAGTCCGAACTTGATTTCTGTCAATTGCGGTTAGGATGCATCATGGTTTCGCCACCTGCCGGGAATAGATGTAACTCCTTTTTAATTAAAGTGTCTTTTACATCATATTTTACCACATGTAATATAGAGCTCTTGCACTTTCTCTTACATTGTTTATTTTTTTGTAGAAATGGAAAGTTCTATCTCTAAATCCAATTGTTTTCCAGATTCAAATGTAAAAGTATCGTTGCAACTGATACTTGTATACGAGACTTCATTTATAATTAAAACAAAATTTGTATTTCAGCTACACTGTAAGAAATATCTATTGTACATTTCAAACAGATGCTTGAAGTTTTTCTACATCATAAAAGTATTGTAAACATACAATAAAATTTGTGAAAATACAGTAAAAAAGTACTTGAAAGTACCTTGCAGTAACATGTAGTAGTTTTCAATATTTTTAATGTAGATTCGCAGTAAAATCATTGAATTTATTACGTGAAAAGAAAATCGTGAAAAATCGAAATAATATGCTCGGATTTTCCGGGAAACGTAATTCATTTTCAGTCTTGCAAACCTTTTTGCATTTTTCATGACCACAATGGAAGTGTTTTGTCATTATTCTATGAAGGTGGTGATGCGAAATATAAGATTTTCACTCGACACAGATTAAGTTACAAAATTTGCATAAATACATGAAGCACCTAAAATATCGAGAAGTATTGTTCTGTACATATTATTTATTAATATATGGTTATTAATCTATATTACGAGCAAAGGCTTCCTAATTGACTCACTAAGAGAGAGAATGAGAAAGAGAGGATATTACCTTACTTCCCTGTCATGATCCCCTTTTACTATTTTTTTCAGGGAGAGATATTAATCTATATAAAAGACAGTTCCAATCTACTTGCATTTACATCATTCAGCAAAAACCACAACCTAACCTAAAATATATGACCAGGAGTTTACTATAGGTAGACCGAAATGGATTGCACATTACTTAAACTCGATATTTTTGGTTTCCTTACTTCCAACTGGATTGTCATCATCTCTAAAAATTTTCATTGGTGTAAAAACATTTTTTCAATAATGTTTTAAACTTCTGCCTGGGCAAATCTTTGTGCCCAGGTGGAAAAAAGTTATATACAATTATATAGAATTGTATACAATCGACTGTATATAATTTTGAACATATATAATTGAATATAATTATATAAAATTATATATAATTATGTAACTGAATTTGATTAGATATAATTGTATATAATTGTATATACTTCTATACAATATAGTTATATATAATTCTAATATAGATCATGTAGAATTATGTTTTTTAATTAAATTAATCGAAGTTTTGACAATTTCCTCTTATATTTAAAAATTTCAAAGCCGAAATTAGCGAGATCTTCACACGGAGCAAGGAAAATATTCGAATCACAACGAACCATTGGAAATCCCGAAAACGGCGATCTACATCGAAATAAATTCCTGCAACTCGACCATCTCGACGACGAACATGGACACATGGAAAAACCTATTAAGTTAACCAACGAAATTCTTTCCACAGAAGCAATAGAAAATTCAAGGATAGAAACCGTAGAAAAACTTTCCATAAGTTGTTTATTCATTACGATACGACCTGCGTTTTTAGAGGTTCGACAAAACTGTCAAGAATCAACAAACCTGATCAACCATGTTAGCAATGAGTCGAAAACAAAAAGAAGGCGAATTTTTTTGGCAGTTTTCTGTGAACCTTTTCATAACAGTTACATCGCATTGAAAAAATAAGACATAAAAATGATAATAAGAAGTGTGTGTGTCACTTCTTTATGTTTTCAGTTGCGTTTATGGCAAGAATTTCATTACTTTTTATTTGCAAGGATTTTTCGATTTGGATTTACAAAGTGTTGCAAAAGTAATTTATCCCCGATTCTACCCTATTAAACATTATTTTCTTATCGAAATTTCCAATTTTTTAGTACAATTTTGTGAAACGTTATCTATCAATAGACATTTCAAAACGCCCATCGGTAAGTTAGGCTATATATTTAACTTCAATGATGGAAAATCTCACTGAAATGTGTCAAGTAGTGAGGTTAAAGCAGTGAATTCGCGAACTTGTATATGATCTATATTAGAATTATATATAACTATATAGAAGTATGTACAATTATATACAATTATATCTAATTATATTCAGTTACATTATTATATTTAATTCTATATAATTATATACAATTATATATGTTCAAAATTACATACAGTCGATTGTATATAATTCTATATAATTGTATATAACTTTTTTCCACCTGGGTGGAGGCGATAGATAGGCATATACTACATATTCTTATGTAATTTTACAACATAACATTGAAATATACAATATCTATATTAAAACCGAGATAGAATGTTGTAAAATCACAAAATAAATGTAATTTTCAAAACATTATTTAGACATTCTAAATTCACAATAAAATTATGTAATTTTACAAAATACATTTTGAAATCGCAATATTTATTGCAATTTTACATTATTTTCGTACTGTCATTTTGCTGAAAAATTACAACTACTTTTAACAATGTATGATGATGGCCCTCTTTTTGGATAAATGTAATATCAAAACTAGATGCTTTCGACCCGGGTGCCTACAATTTTGGCTAAATTCGTATTGCAGTTCCCTGACGAAAGGCTGATGCTTTCGGGAATATTCCCATTTTAACACTGCCAGGAAAGAAGGCGGCAGAGGGTAGTTCTAGCATGGTTAGGTTCGAGTAGTTTCTATACATATATTATAACAATATCTTGTTTCTTAAATAGGGTGAATATGCCAATGAATGGACGGTTAAGCATTTTTCACACTTTGATCGATTGTAACTTTTGAATTCTTTTATGAAAATTTAATTATGATACCACCATTAGAATCGTTAGACTCTGCTCTTTATGACCGTGTAGTTCAACCTTTGATTTTATTTAATTATTAACCTCGTCTTCATACCTTTTTTAAAAAAATCCGCTAAACCCCAATGAATGGACGGGTTAAATCAAATGGGACGTTTTCAGTACCAGTTTTGGATGGCTTTAAAACTTTACTTTTATTTTACAAAATAATAAACACTGGAAGATCAATAGTACTGTAAATATTGTTTTGAATGTTCAAAGAACATAAAAATATGTATTTTGTTGCATGTTGTGCATCATACATTCATCAGAAATAGAAATATGTAGAAAATCGTCCATTCATTGGGAGTCGTCCATTTATTGGCATATTCACCCTATATTAAAATTGAAAATGAGCATTTTCAAAACTTCGACCCCGACCGCAGGTCAGCCGAAGCACTGATAAATGAGCACGTCTTGTTCACACTGATGCTTAATTTCATGTTAATTTGCTTTTTACGGCATTATCGTTGATTTTACGGAGAAATAAATACAACCTTTTTTGTAGAGAATTCGATGTCCTATATTTTTTGTTTGAAACATTTTTTTGTACGATTTGTATTTTTTGTTAAAAAATGGAAAAAACGTGTTTTTTGAGCGATTTTTTGTTAAACCTCCCGATAATCTAGTATGCATTGTCTCCAAAAATTAATCAGATCTAAGTTTGGACAAGAGAAACCCAAATCCGTTTGCACTTTTTAAATTCGTCCTGCCAGTCGCGAGATATCGCATATACAAAATTTTGCCCACGGACGGACGGACGGACGGACGGACGGACGTACAACCTAACGGACATCAATTTTTTATTGTTGCTTTGGGTTCCTTAGGGCCTGAAACGTCGACATTTGATGAAAAACTATAGGGTAATTTTTTGGCGGGAACTGACCAAATTCAATACTTCGCCAGACCTATGGTCTGGGTCGAAGTAATTTTGTTTAAAAAATCAGAATATATCAAATATTTTGTAATTCATTAATTTTTACAAATAATTTCTTATTTGTTTATCTCAATTTTTTTTGACAGCGATGTCAATTTATTTTTTTCACGATCACCTCTTTTAGTGACAAAAGTAGACTAAAAATGTCCTAAAGTAAATTTTACACGTATATAGAATTATTTTCAACCAGCGTATGTTATTTGATTGTGCCGTCAAACAGTGACATAATTTTGAACTTCCAACTAACTAACATAACAGTGTAACCTAGTTTATCTTCCACCATTACTATTTGTTATGTTTTGAAACTGCTGTTCAATTTTAGTCATATGTAAATATTGATTGACTCCTCCTAGTTTTCGAAAAAGTATAATTCGCAAGTGAATATAATTACTTTCTTAAATAAAATAAAACAGAATATTTAAGATATATTCAGTTCAAATTTTCAAGCAGCAACAATGTTTATGTTAAAAATACAACTTTATGTTAAGTACGTGTTCTATATAATTATTAAATGTGATTGTTTAAACTGTATTTTTTCTTTTTTTCACTTTGATAAACAATTTTCTATAATCGGAAAAATTTGTTTTTTTAAAAATAACAAGATGATCTAAAAAGTTTCCCGCGTCTAACAGAAAAAGAAAATATGCAAAACACTTCAAAATATAAATGTTATGAATTTTTTGCAGTGATTTGCCGAAAAACATATTCGTTCCAGTGCTGCGTTTATCGAGCGAATTTCAAACCATGAAAAAGTTACTAAATGAGAGTTTAAACGTAACCTTATTTTCTTCAATAAATTGTACATCTTTATTTTGATATATACAAATTTATTAACGTTGTGTGTCGTTTTTGTCGTATAACCAGGGAAAACGTATCTGTATTATTGCCATTAAATAAGTGTAACAGTAAACAAACATGAAAAGTCACAACTATGCAGATTTTTAACATGCAAAAATACAATATACAAAAAGTATACCTATACATGATATATTTCTTACTTTCTTTTATAGGAAACATGGTAAAAGTATAAATAATAATATAACACTAACAGACTTTAATAAATGTATATAATAATTTTGAACAGTACTTAAAACTATATAAAAACGCAAATTATATTGCACTCATCATTTGACACAATTTCAAAATACTTAAAATTATTACAGTGTAATTGTATTTCTTCTCGGGTTCTCGATGCTTCACATTTATCTAAACAGTTAAGACAATATATTTTATCTAATTTAATGTATTCATAATAAGAGAGGACAATAAAAACTATTTGTGAAAACTTGAAGAAAGAACATTAAACAAACAACGTTTAATACGAAGTTGAAAGGAATTCAAGAAACACATAGATAAATTATTTATGTATGAAAACTAAACTACTTCTTGCCCTTTGTAAATTAATAGAAATATTACTATTAAATATTACTGAATTGTCAATAGTTGATTATTTATTATTTTATTTACAATTAAATTATTCAAATATTTAAACATAATTTTAATGAAAAGCTAGACTGGATATTATTTCCATTATCAAATATTTGCACACTGTTGCTCGCAGATACCAGACAAATATCTTATCCCTCAGTATACTAAAGGCTAACTATTTTTCTGGTCTAGTGCCCAATTATCGTCCGGGCAAATTTGCCTTTGTTTTATTTTAACCCATATTCACTAGACGAGAGAAAGATAAATCAAAGTTTAGATGGAATTAGACGATAATAATAACTAATATAAACATTTAGCAAGTACACAAACTGAAGTAAATACGCTGATTAGTAAAAATACCGTTATTGAACTATGCATTTAGAAAATTAAATAAGAGTTATTCCTGAAATTGATGCCATACTGCCATAGCAAGTAGATGGGATTGTTTATCTTCGCCACTTTTTAAATCTTGCAAGAGGTAGTGATATTGACTTTCCATTTAAGAAAGCTGGAAATGATAACATGGTTAAAATATAAATCAGTAGTAACAAACTTAATCAAAACTTATATTGACGAAAGTTAATAAGTTTAATCAAATTAGCTTAGGTATTATCAGCATTTATTTAGTTGTTATTAAATATAATTACAATTTGGAATTATACCAAACTTTCTATATATTGATTAGTTATTAACTTTAAGAAATTGTGAAAATTCATAAATTTTTTATTAATCATGATATATCATCTCGAAAGGAAACTTTTGCAACACGAGAAAACACTTTCGTATATTTGGAAACTGAACTATTTTTATATATTTAAACCAAATTTAGACACCATGAGAAGATTTGATCATTCAATTTTAATTAGTCAAAACAGAATATGAAAAACATAAAAAACTTTTAATTAATTAAAATAAAGGAAGAATATAAAATTTGTCAATGCTTCAGACTTTCCAATTAGGTTAATCAATTCCATATTTGATGGATCTAAGGCAGAACGCGATAAAACAATTCTTTTCCATTCCATATATTATGCACGTTCCATGCCATCACGATATCTGGAGTTAATAATCACGAACTGTAACGTTTGCACAAAACCAAATTATGCATCCCTTCAGCAATCATTTTTAATGGCGATGGGTTGGTTTGATAGACGTATATGAAAACCATTATCATATCGATAAATCTTCTTCATTGTAGCTTTACACGTGAAAACATCGTTATTCCTTTATAAAATTTAAGACGGATTTTAAATATAACTTCATCGTTAAATCTGCACGATGGCCAGTATTACTCCTTTGAACATACATGTATCTATCGAATCCCTTTGAGACTCACCTTCTCGTAGGTACGACGTCGAATGTTCGGCACCAAGGGTGTACGCTTCAAGACTCTCGAGGGCGATACATTGGAAGACCTTTCATTCAAAGTGATAAAACGAGAACCATATAGGTATTATATTTCTTAAGGGACATAAAATTTTTATTACACTTTTCAGAAATTTTATTAACTTTTTACAAAATTGTTCCATGTATTATATTTAAAAAAGTTATAGGTTACTTCCTTTATTCACGTTTTTGAAAATTCATGTCGTAACTACAATGCCCTAATAGCTTTGCCTTATGAAAACGTAATTAAAACACTTCAAGTATCAAGTATACTATCAAGTACACGTGTATTATCAAACTTTTATTTATTGCCAGTTGGAACATTATCCGTTTTTATATTTTATAATACATGAAAAACATTTTCTGGAAACAAATACAATCAGTATGTTTTGTAACCCTTTATAATCCAGAAGTACACTGATGGACACATCTGATGAATTCCCGAGAGCATTTCTCCCGCACGCACAAGATATTCCATGTAAACATTATACATGTTGTAAACATGCTGTTAACACAAAGTGTCGGATTAATCGCATAATCACCGCGATAACGCATTTAGGTCGAATTGGAATGTGAGCTATATCGATTACGTCTACGGCTAACATTTGGATAACCCGCAATTAAGCCGACAATTAGGCATTTAGAAGTCAAAAATAAATAATCTAAATGTTTGAAAATAGTCCCGTTATTTCTTAAGATTTCCAAATATTTTTCAATATGAAATCTCTGGGTTTACTTGAGGGTCAGACATTACATTGACCGGTATACTAGGAGGTCATAGTACGGAACATGCAAATGTTAGGTCGTTAATATTTACCTAACAACCTGCAATTTCTTATCGATTAAAACAATCGATGACAACGCTTAACCCTCTCAAGACATTATAGGCTTCTGAAGAATGTTGGGCAATGAAAAGAAATGATAAGATGGATTTTGTAAAAATAAAACTGACTCTAAAAAGGTAAAAAAGAAAAGAAACGCCTAGAGATATATCAATAGTGGCATACACGAACTGTCGAATACACCGAGCTTGAACTACGACCTGTACTATTTACTGAGGGGTCTTCAAAGAAACGCAGTATTTATTGTGGACGAATAATAAATAACTATTGGGTAAATCATTGGCTTTCGTTTCGAAACGTTATGAATAAAACCACGAAACGAGAGAATGTACAGGCAGTTTATTACCACTATCAGTTACGAACTTCATTGTTCCACGTATGCTACCGTTATCTCGTTTTACATATTTCGAATTATTTCATCGAATCGATTGTGGATGTAGTTACTATCTTAGATATCTACGTAGTTGCTCATATGGCAGAATGAAATATTGCGAGGATGGTCCAAGTTACGAATGATATACAGCCAGAAGCATTCAGGTTTTTACGTTACAGTGAGAATATCAGAAAATGACTGGCGTCTTTTTATTTCGGTAAATTTATACCGGGTATTTGTCGGTAAATCACACAATAAAGCATTTTAAGTCGAAAAAGTTTCAACAATATCCCGTATTGAACAGGTTTCTTTAACTAAAAAAATGTCTCTTAATGCTATCTATAAAAAATCTGAAGAAATGATAATTATTATGAACTGAAGATAATTATTTTTATAACAGTTTTTGCACAAAAAAGTGGTCTTCTATTTGTCAGACCGTGAGTATTTATATGATCTTTTAAAGGCAAGTTTATGTCGGAACTTGTGATTATAATTATCTTATATGAAGGGGATACAAAATGGGGGCTGGGCACCAAGATTTTCATCGGTAAATTTATAAAATTATATAAATAAAAAAGCAGACAGGTCGATAAACCGTCAGTCAAAATACCGACATTCAACAAGCCGACAACAAAAAGCCGACAGGCAAAAACCGACATGTCAAAAAGCCGATTTTTCGCAGGACTTTTCTATACATCGACAATCTTATGTCTATATACACTTCAATTTTCTATACAACTATTCCGTTTACACCAAAGTTGGGTCGTGTATGTAATAAAGTACATTCAATGAAATTCGGATGTGGGTGGAAAAACCAACAAATCAAAAAGCCGACATGTCAAAAAAATGGCAGTCATCAGACTGAACGCCGAAAAGCTGACAGTCAAAATACCGACACTTAAAAAAACGACTGTCCACTTGTAAATTTGTCTACTTTTTATGTGTCAGGTTTTTGATTTGTCGGTTTTTCGACCCACACCCTAATTTATATTAGGGAAACAAGAAGACTTCTCTAAAATAGAATATCAAAACATAAACGTAATATATAAGCAATACTAAACAATATTCAAAACCTTTGATGAAAGAACATGGAATTGTTATTTTATAATTTTGTTTGCCAACAACCATCCCAGGGCATCGCATCTCTAAAATGTTCGGCCATCATTTTTTTATAAATGAGAAATTATAGTCCTACGAAGACTTTTAGTCACAGTGATAATAATGACAGTCAGTTTGTTGACCTATCGACTTTTTAATTTGTCGGTTTTTTCGACCTAAACTTATTTCTAGTAGTTCTCGTAACTTATCAGCCGATTTTACATATCAGTTTTGTCAAAACCAACATAAAATATCTATAATTACCCTTAGCGGAAATTTTGAAACATTATTTAATTATTTGAAACTAATTGGATTTTGCAGTTTCACTCTTTACTGCTTCGTCCACCACAAAATTTGTTCGTCGAAATGCAGGGTTATGCAGTTATTAAAAAGAAACGCTTTGTAAGGTTTATTCCACCAGGTACACGAACCATTTTTGTGCAGTAATCCCAAAAGACGATAATAACTTATTTTTGGTTATGTTACACACTCAATTATATATTTCGACCTCATGACGCCCAAAAAGAGTTGCTAATATAGTTCAAGAATTCAATACGTCAAGTTACTTCCAGACTCATCTCATATACCGTTAACTAACCTTTATTTCGGAGTGCTAAAAAATCTGACTATGCTGCATTTAATGCAAAGATCACCATTTAAAAATGTACTGGTCTGCGCTTGGTTCTTAAGCATAGGATCTGAGGAATCCCTAGAGGTTATTATTTGTCAAAAAAAAAAAACGTTGGCGCTGGCTTAAGTTGAGGTTTAGTCTAAAAATCCTAGCTTACGATGCAAAGTGTACCTTCGCAGCAATTCTCATTGATATAAATTTCATCAGCACCAATTATGTGTAGACAAATACATTACTTTGAGTATTTTATTAATTTAAGGAAATTAGTACAAAAAAAACTGATATTAATTCTTACACAATGTTAAATCTATTTATTGTTTTTGGTTAACAAGGTATTTTCTAATAACGAGGGCAATTTTTGCGTTTTATGCCAAGGGTTCTTCCAACTTCTCGAAACACTCCTTGACCTCAATTCAGAAATAATATTCTGATCTTTCTATGATGGGTTTCAATCTCTGATTTTAATATGACGGGTCTTCAAGCTTATTTCAAAGATCAGTCATATTTATTTTTGAAAAATGAAAAACCAACACGGATCCACATTTCGAGAATTTGCCAAAATTTCATGAATAAACAATGTCTTGCAAGTGATGAATTGCGAAAAAATTTAGTTTTCTACTTAACATATCAAAAATTGTTATTTGACAATTTTTCTCAATGATATTTATCACATTATCTACACTTTCATTGATTACTGATGTTCCTCGGCGACAAGGGTACTTATCATCTTCAATGCCTTCACCGCCTTCTTGGAAATGCTTTAACCACTTTCGAACTCTTTGTTTTACCCATGCCAGATTTACTAAAAGCAATATTTAACATTTCTGGAAGATGGATGTACTTTATTTAATGGCGTGGAAAATTTTAACCAAAATTATCTTACATTCTGGATAGATTACAATACCATTATGTAGAAATCACTTCGTGAATTATCCAAAAGTGAGATACGACAGTATAAAACTTTGATATCCTGAGAATAACTTTGTATACTAACATTTGAAATCGATGCAGGAATTTTATATTTATGAAAAATGTAGGTCAGTATCAGAAAGATCGTCCTGAAAAACTATATAAATAAAGTTTTAATGAATTTCAGTTATAAAAAACTTGCGATTCAGGCCGTTCTCAACATTATCGCGTTATTATAAAATACAACTAGGGAAATTTTAATTTTTCCTGTTTTATCATCGATCGTAAGCTATGCTCAGAAGTGGCCAGAAAAAAATTAAAATTTCCCCTATCGAAAATAGGTCGATATTATTTACGACAATAATTTTATTTCAATACAATTATATTTCTCTACTCATTAAAACACATACGCAATTTAAAAATAGAATTTCTCTTATGAACGTCGTCAAAAATAAGAAAAAGCACTTATAATTTTAATATTTTTAGCAAATGTTCTACTTTAATTACATTTCATGAAAGTACTGGAAAAAAGAAGGCAATTTACATGGCTAATCATTTTGAAGGATGTGGTCAGTCATATTATGAAACGGCAATGAATTTTCAATATAAAAAATTTTATTATTTGCTTCAATTTCCGAAAATTTAATTCTTTTTTTCAATCAACCTCTGTTACTGATATCGAGCAGAAACAGTATTCACCTTGTTAATACAAAATTGAGTTTTCTCCACCGAGCGATACAATTTTTTCAACACGTATATACGAAATATCTGCAGAATTCCTTTTTATTTGTGTGAACAGATTAATAGAGCCATCAACGATAACTATTGTTTATATTCATTATATAAAAGTAAGAAATAATATTATATTATTTTACATTCCTACATATTCACAATTACAGAAAAAGTGATAAACTAAAACACGAATAATGTATTAAAATAAGTCTATTGTGTGATTCTATAATGAAATTAAATAACATTGGTAGGTATTTAAATGATATTTTGTACTAAATAATTTCAGGGATTGTACTATTCGTAAGTAGAGATATTTCAAAAGAATTTTGTATGGAAATATGCAAAAATAACAAACAGAATAATTACATGTTCATTTGTTATTACATACTCTGCAGATATAAAATTGTTATCATAGTTATTTTTTCTCGCGTATAATTATTTACAAACATAAAGTGTTTACTCTGTTTATAAACATTATATTCTTATAACAAACATTAACCCCTTCAGAAATTGCAGAAGACGAATTGCGGATACTCGTTATTCATGAGAATTAGAATCTAGGGCAAATCTTGTTGAGAAGATTGATAAACTTCTGGGATTACACGAATGCAAATTATTCTGTTTGGTATGATGAATTTGTATCAAAACTTTGCATGAAGCCGCTATATACACAATTCCATCTTCTTTTGCACATGCACATGTTTAATATGTCGATCTTGTTTTGTTCTTTCCTGTGCTAAAATTTGTGTACATTCGAACGAAATTCATATTTCAATATTCGACTATTTTAATTGTTATAATCCGATAAAATAGAAATGCAATATTGCAATATTAATATTCGTAATCGACTTTGTAATTGATATCTTAAAACTGACATAAGAGTGATGAAAAACGTCCAAATTTTTGAGTCCTATTTTAAGAAAAAAATGTATTTTTGATGCATGAGACGTAAAGTGGTCATTTTACGCCCTCACATGCGGGCGTAAAACGCCTATTTCACGTCTCCTGGGGCATAAAATGAATTTTACGTCCACGGAGTTGGAAATTGGCATTTTAGAGCCGCAACTCGAAGCATAATAGCACATTATGTACAAAGGGCGCAATTAACGATCTTCGACGATTGTGAAGTTTGTCGCCAGAGCGAAGTGAGTGTAACAATGACACTTGTGGGAGGTCGATAATTGGCCCGTGACCAATAATGTATTTTTTGATCCGATTGTCGTAGGACTCGATAATACGTGGTCGAAGGTTTCGCCCTAGGCCGAGAAATCGAGTTTTACGCCCGGAGGGTAAAAAATATTTTACGCCTACTGCAACAAAACACAATGTTTGAATCTCGAGCCTAGAATTTTCTCGCTGATGAACCTCGAGCCGGCTTGGTCTTCTCTCAGATTCTATTATCGAGGCGTAAAATTCAATTTTACGCCCTTGATACAAAAATAACTATTGACTAAGACAAATTTTCGTCTTAATACGAATAACAAATAAGTAACGAATAAAAAAACGAATTTTACATAAAGTCATACTAAAACTGGATTCATTTTGAGTATCTTTAATAAAACCATGTCAAAAAAATATTGATTATTAAGTATGAATGAAGGCTTTGGGCTGACAATGATAAATATAATACGACGAATAAAACGACGATATCTTATATCCATGGAACAACTTATCCTACCGGAAATGAAAACTTTATGAGCAACCGGTATTATAATATATAATTTTCGCATTTGATGAATATTCAAACTTGATTTAAATTTTTATATAGGAGGAACCGTTAACCGATGAAGCTAATTATTCCACAGTAAAATAAAGAAGATTAAAAGTAATTTGGCGACTGGGATTAAAATACAGTTCCAATTCCAAGTTCATTAAGCATTTATTACGTTCTGACTGCTGACCAAAGAGTTATTTCTGCCGTTGAATTTATAGGTACAACTTCGTCAAAGGTATCAAGATGTAGTCCCACGAATCATTATGTATATTTTGTGGAAAAACTGTTGCAGTACTTATTACACGAAAGGGGAAACAGAAGAATTCTTTGGAAACACGAGTGATCGCATAATGACTTAATATTTAACTGAAGGCTATTATACCTTTGTATTTAACAGTTTACTCAATACCAAACAAATAAATCGGAGAAAATTTTTTAAAATATTTATGGTTGTAATTTATATTTATAAAATTTTGTCTATCCAGTCTAATCAACAAAACTCACTGCTTTATGACTTATTTGTGCTTATTTCTTGAGTTTTTCTGGAAGGATAAAGAAAGGCTCAGCTGCTACTTTCGTTTTTTCTTCCACAGCGAAGAAGTAGAATGAAATTTAACTTACCTATAGGTAACCAGCAGCCTTGTACATACGGGTTACAATTGACCCATATTTTCCTCCATACCTACGGTACTATATACGTTCTGTATTTTCCACAATTTATTTTTAGCAAATGTGTTTTATATTAAACGCGTGCCCTGCTGTTACGGCAAAACTGCCCGTTTTTTACTAAGCTTGTGAAATATCACGTCCTCCACCTATTAACCTATTCCGAAAAAAGTGGGCGAAAATTATTGCAATAGCGGGACTTAAAAGGCTTAATGAAAACTTTCCTCACAAATGTCGAAACTGTTCTAACCGTGTTTTGAAATAATGATCTAATTGGTTTCAGTAATTATTTTCTTAATGGAGCGGAGTGTGAAAAATCATTATGGCAAGATATAAAATTACAAAGCTAAATTTACATAATAGATCGATTGGATTTATCACGATATCGAAAGTATTGATTAACTTAAATAATTTTGTCAAGAAATATTTTAAAATTCTCCAAGTATACGTTGCCTTATATTTTAATAAAAATTGTCCTTGTTATTCAAATTTAGTAAATCGACGTGATGAATTGATTCAAAGAAGTTCCTGTTTATGTTAAACGTTTCTTTATTTATTTTCTCAAATTTTAAGACAGCTAGAAATATTTAATGCAGTCTGTAAATATCAAAGTTTGTCAAAAATAAATAATTAATAGATTAAAATAAAAACATTTAACAGGAAGATTAGAATATTTCCAGGGTCTAAAAAGTAATTCGCACAGGATTTTAAAACTTGTCAGATTTTCACTTCGAAAATCAATATCATAAAATGAAAGATACTGACTATTGGTATTAAAATATGAAATAAATTAATATTACCGTGTAAGAATTATATATCCCTATATATCAACCCCAATTCGAAAATTCTTGTTGCGTATTAATATTGCTCAAATTTTAAACTTTTATTATAATAAAATCGTATTTGGTTTTCATTTTAAATGTGAAAGATTTTTCTACTTCATAAATATTCTCACTATTATATACTACTATTTTTAGCACAGAAAAGTTATTAAATTTGTCGGCATTTTTGAATATTTCATTAGTTTGTAATCTTTGCACGTTTCAGAGCACTTCCGGATATTGTGCCTCGGCATTTACTTTTATTGCGGATTTCCGGGCAGTATATACATATCGATCAAGCTTAAAGCTGATGGACGTATGAAATACTCAATTCATAACATGTAGTCTATAATCCGAACGTAAGTTATTATTTCGTTAATTTTTGAAATTTGAATGAATTGATGAATAGATGGTATCCATCGCTACAATTTGTTATGTGTTTCAACAGTGTAAGTAATGAAATCACATTAAAATATCATATATTTTAAATCCTGACGCATTGTGGAATAACGATTTAAATTTGATATTAAACAATGAAAAATAATGAGAAACTCGTAGCAATTTTATGATAACAAATTTTATAACTAATATGGACGATTACGGCCATCATGAGGTGTATGCAGATTTTTTAATTCATTTATACAATGCCGAAGCACTGTTAAATAAATTGACATAATAATATTATAATAACTATTTAGTAAGTAATGTTTATAATTCTTGTTCTCATATGTGTTAGAACGTAAAAAAATAGTTTAGTTTGAAAAAGTTCAAAAATTTATTTGTAACAGACCGATCAGCCAATAATAATAATGGTTCTATTTTTAGGTTATCTAGAGATGAAAATACTACGTAAAATAATATTTAGGGTAAGTTAATATTTATTCATATCAAGTAGTGGTTCTACGCCAGTAAATAGATAATCCCCCGTTAATCAGTTTAGTCTAAAGAATAATTTTCCAATATTCTCTACACAATATACAAAACATATTTTCCTCCATATCGTACACTAAAAATGCAGTAATTATTTCCTCTGCACGAAGTTCAGTTGCTTTCAATCTTTATAACCGTTGTACGTTGTTTTTAGAGTTAAATCGTTAACGCAATACCCAGTAGCCAGTTTTTACATCAAAAGAACTGTTTCAGGTATTTTTTATAATTTAACATCGCATAATGTCTTTCATCACGATTCGTTTTTAGGTATCTCTATCTTTAGTACTTAATATAACTGTTAACATGTAGTAACTACAAAAGTATAACTCATTTATCTTCTGTAGTAAATGCAATTTGAAAGCATTGACAGAATAAAATAAAGAATATAATAATGGAAATTTATACAAGAATGAATTGGTTTTAGCATTTAAACTTATTGTTTTCTGTGAAAGTTGCCGATTTTAACTTGGAAGAAATTCTCTTATCATTAAAACTTTCTTCATAAAGTCATGCTTTCCTCTCTAAGAAGAATTTAAAGTGACGTTTCAAATTACGTTATCTATTATCTTCTGCAAAATGTACCACACCGATAGAGTAGATTTTTCCACTCAAACTGAGTCAGTACGAGATAAGGAAATAAAATTTCCCGTCAAAATGATATGATAGATTTATGTCCAAAGTTACTTCAAATATTTGTACTTTGTAGGTGGTAAGGAATAGTTTATTAAAGTTTAAAAAAATATTGCGGAAATTATATTACTGGTAATTAATAACAAGTATGATATAATTAGATATTGAAGAAGGTTACATGTGTTCATATGTATTAGTTTTATTTTTCAACATAATTTTAATTTATGACAAGGATATGCTTTTTTTTAACCAGATTTACGTAATAAGTATCTTATCATAAATAGCCTTCAAAGTTTAATGCTACTCAAAGAACGTATTATTACTAAGATGTTACAGATCTTTCCAAAGGAGAGATATTAAAAGTTAAAAACTTTTTATCATTCTGATTTGAGAAGTTTTTTAAAATAAAAAACCGATGAAGTTAGAACTTTCTATACAAGCATCTGTAGTTTTTAGTCATCTTATATATTTATAAACGACCACACGATATTTCTACTTTAATTGCTCATATATTATCAAAACACAAAATATACAGACATAATTTCAGCCGCAGTTGAATCAAGACTCTACTAAGTGTTACATATCATGGCTTTGTTCTCATTCAATCATGATGAGGGATTTTGTTTTATAAATAAGTTGGTTACGAGTGTTAGACACGGTATACCAGCCTTGGCGAATATTTGTTTTCTAGTTTATAAATTAACTCCACTGTGAACACGATATAAACAAATATTGTACAAAAAAAAAACATTCTAAATAGGGTACGTTCGAGCATCCTGAATATTAAGTCAGTTTGCACTTGTATTAATCATGACCTAAATCGTTTTCTCCCAACGATATTCAATTATAATTCAAAGAAATGATTTTGCATGACAAATCCTCTTAAATTATGGTGAGGAATCTTACTGTAACTTAGAATTTACACTTTGAAATTTAAGCACTTACGTCATAGTTTTAGAATGTTCTTATGATTAGGTTAAGATTCGCATTAAGCAAATAAACTGAGAAGTTAAATGGAATTATAATATAACTACACGGAAAAAAATATAGTTGGTTTTACTATCTACATAGTTGGAACTGGCATAACTATGGTTTCTAGTGCTACAATTTATGTAGCAGCACTAACTATCGAATTTGTCGACGCCTCTGTTTATATACTAAAGTTAACAAAAACTGATTGATGTTGCTTATGCTAATATCTAATTAGTAATTCCAACTATTTCATATTTTTCGTATATGATAAGAATTCCAAAAAGTAAATCTTTTTAAGGTGTGCAAAATATACTGAAGTTATATTCGAAATATAATTTTTTGCTGGTGTGTATTACCATACTGCCAATCACTAAATGGAAGCAGATGGACACTATGTAACCGGAAATAAAATATTCCTATCCCTTCAATCTACTTATATTAAATACAGTAAAATAAGGTAATTATCGCTATACCGCAGATATCTAAGAGAGTGTTCATTTTGGTATTCGATTTCCTGCCAAGGTTTCAACCTTGCAGTTCCTAAGTTTTGAAAATCTGTACGTTGCATTTCTCGCCAAATTGAATGATATTTTCTGAAACATCCCTCTCTGCAAGCGAACTGTACATCTTTTCGTATAAGGAGAAGAGCTGGATATTATTTATTCTTAAGTTCTAAAATTAAATATGAGATATTAGTAACATTGTGAAATACTAAAAATACTACACAAATATTCGAAAGTGAGAAAGCTTACACTTCGGTGGAATCTAAAGACGTTCTTTGCCTGAGTTTCAGGCATTGTACCTTTTTGATGATTGCAAGCTCAGCGGGAATGCTACTCCTCTGATACGTAATTGCAATGAAAACGCGATGCTCGTCACGCCATCTGACGTAATTCATGGTCTGTGATACGAAGAAACAAATACCTTCAAATTACTTTCTATCTATAGAAGCAGTCTTACGAGCCAGGTGTCACGCTACCGCATATCCTATATTGCAAAAATACTATTTGATAATCGTTCAAACCATTTGTCTTCATACTATAGAAAGTAACAATGGCATGTGCAAACGGTTACTTCTTTCTTGCCTACTTTTTGTTATTGACTGTAATTTTGAAGAAATACGATATTCATCAGAAAATGGTTCTTTTTTGTTTATGTGGGGCTCACGTTACTTGTATTATTTATTATGGAATACATATGCTAAAAAATAAATTGTCAAAATTTTTAGTTTCTTTTTTTATATAAATATTTATTTATCCTAAAAATCAATTGACAGTTATTCATGTTTTGAGCAGAAATTACTGATTTAATGGTTTCAAAATTATTATTATCTTTGTTTTATAATATGGTAATTATGAGAAACGAAGAGGATAAAAACCATGCATAGTTATATAAGGGGAATTCATTGTAACTCGGCTTGGCAATTATACCGATTAATAAAAAAACAATTGCTACTATTAACCACATTTGATTAATACTTTTTAAATAGCTTTATTGTAGCATATTTATTCCTATTTCCGTTTCTAAAATAATTGGAATTCTAATTACCAACACGATTTTAGAATGTACAAAACAGACTTTAGAAAATTTTAATAATATGATTAAGGTGCAGGACTTGATCCAGAGCGACAATGTTTCATAAAGGTTTGTAAGTAGGAAGATGTACACTAAATTTTAAACAGTGAAATGATGTTGTAGTGCAGTATGTGGCCATATTTTTGTGAAGAAAACGCATCTGCATTATTCAGTGTTCCTTTATCTTCATATTCAAATAGAATTTATGCCATATAGTCATCGAGAAATGTGCGAAAATGAAATAGAAATATGAAAAATAACTATAATGTCCAAATTGGATAGTGACACGTTTTATGAGTATATTTTTTAATATCTATAATTTTGTAACTTATTGCTTACAAGTTAGTATAACATATAAAAATCAAATTACATTTTATCACTTATTTATTTTGTTGTGTAAGTCATGCTTTAATAGGATGTAATGTGTCTTATACTCAAGAAAATAACTTTTTATTTTATTTAATTTGATTAGTAACTGATAAAAAATTGTCAAGGGTATAATAACATTTCGTCATGATGATATTGCAAAAAAGAAGATTTCGGAGAGTTACCGTGAGAAAACATAGCGATATGAAATACTACTCGTAGTAGTTTAATACAAAACACTGTTACTAGACAAACATCATAATTTGAAGCAAGGCGTATTTGAAATGTTTCTGATACATAATTTCTATATATTGATAATATCCATTGTAAACGCAAGTAGATATTTAATATATTACTGATATTTTCCAACACAAGAAAAAAATGATTAGTTGTCCTTAATAATTCAGAAATAATAAAGTTGATATTTGTTAGTACAAGGAACTTATTGGCAGTACCAACCAATGGCGGTTTGTTACCTCAACAGACCCAAAGTAATAACATTTACAATGATAGGTACTGTTCCGGATCGCCACGCGACGAAGCTCCTAATAACCGTTTAGGTCGAGTGGGATAATATTATAATAAAATTCCTGTAGAATTAGGAGGAAAATATGAAATAACTTCTTTGCAATTAGTTTGTTTTGGGGCGTGGTTGTTGTTTTCCGAAGTCCTGCCTCTAGTAAACAAATAATCCGAACCCGAATAAGCAGGCCTGTGGAAGGCACCTTCAGTCAGTTGATCGTGGGGTTCCGAGACGTTCGGACCAGTTTTACCTTTATAGTTCGGGTATATCAAAGAGCCACTACCTTGAGGTGCGTTGGTGGTGACTTCCCGGGTCGCTTCGCGGTCTCATCGGTGGGTGAGTAATGCTTCAATATATCTGGTATATTGTATATTATATTATATTATTTATTTATATATTATATATTATATAGAAGTGACATTTATTGGCGAGATATGTCTGGGGCAGGGTCCGCTCATAAGCCCCACTGAAGAGTCCGTGAGCGGACCCGGGACGAAACATCAGCCAACTTTTTATTTATATTTTTCTAATATTTGCATGTGACCTAGCATTTATCGAAATATATATTCGACCCCTGTAACCACGCGACAACCCCCTTCCCTGTAAGTAACAGGTACCTATATACAACTTTTAGTATATAGGTCCTTTACGGGTACTACCCGGTAGTTTTGCCGGGTCCGTCTTACTACTTAGAGCATGGTAGCTCTAATCTGTTATCATACAGAAACTTCACCGTCCAAGCTCTGGAGAATTCAAGGCAGGTCGACTCAATCTTTGGATACAGTTGACTCAAGTCATTGAATACAGTTGACCACGGTTTATGGAGAAATAAATTCTGTCTTGGAATTAACGGAAACTTTACTGAAATGGATTGAGTATTTTCTCACAAACCCTGAACCAAATTATCAGAATTAAAGAGTCTAACTCCGAAAAGTATTGGGTTCCCCAAAGATCTCGTCTAGATCCCGTTCTTTTTATTCTGCTTATTAACGATGTAGTTAATTCGATGACTGATAGCGAGATCCTAATTTATGTAGATGACGTTAAAATGTTGGCTAAAATACACAGTTTACAGGATGCTGTTGTCGTTCTATGCGACTTGAATGCCTTGGTTATATAATCAGTTAATAATCAACTCTTATTGAATCTGGGTAAATGCTCGCGAACCCTTATCCTTCTGATTTTCGGTTAATGTATCTAATTTAGAGTCGGTTTCTAAACTGAACACTCTCATTTTGAAACAGTGAAAATTCACTGATTCAATAGTAACTGAGTGTCACCGTGAAAAAGACGTCAATGAGAATAAGTGAAATTTCACTGTTTGAGCCAGGGAAAATGGTTCCCTGTTATAATCAGTGAAATAAATTCACTGCTTGAATCAGTGATATTGTTTTATGCTTTAATCATGCCCCGCGTTAATATCAGCCCATGCACCCCATAAAATGCTTCAACAGCCCACTTATTCCACCACTGACTGTTACCATATATGGAACATCTAATATGCTCCATTTCCATTATTCACAGTCTTAAAAAAAACGAACAATTACGTACCACGTAAGATATGCAGTTTCTAAACCAACATTAAAGTTCTTCAAGACGTTAAGCAGTTCATCAGTAGATAAATCAGCCATCTCCTTAGCTACTGATATTTCTCTTATAGACAAAGATAAATCTAAAATAATAAATAATTAAAAAGTTTTCATAAAGAAATATTTTTTACTTGAGAGATTCTACAGCATATTTGTCGTCTTCTATCCACGTTTTAGGTTAGTTCACGCGCGTCGTTTCCCTTTCCAAACGAGTGTGTGTTTCGATAGCCATTTCAATAGAGTTCTCAGCAGCATTGCATTTTTGTCTAACACACGGAGTTAGATAATGATGCAATGCTGCTGATCTCTACTGAAACGATTATCGGATGTTACAAATTAGTTTACTGAAATCTGAGCAGCGTTTTCAGTAAACCAGTAAATTTTTTTGCACAAATCCTTACGATATTTATTATACGTACCTTCTATGATGCGTCTAAATAGAAATGAAAAATTATTAAATATCCTTGACCGTTTGTTCCTGCAATATAATTGACTGTAAGTCACTGATGAAACAGTGAACGCAAATGTAACAAGTTTCACTGTTGCTGCAGTGATGAAAAAATAGCAATTTGTTCATTTCACTGTTTATGCAGTGAACACGTTGTAAATCACTAATACAGCAGTGAATATTCATTCACTAATTCAAATAGTGAACTTTTCACTGTTTCAAATTGAGACAGAAGGATTTGGGTATCTTTGATAGCACGTTTCTAATACTGTATCTCCGCCTTCATAACACGATAGCGAAAAAATTGCGCGGATAATATCGAAATGGTCCATATATCGTATATTTTTATATTTTTAAAATATTTTAAATAATTCTAATAATATTCCAACAATAATCTATTGCTTTTTTTTAAATCAGATATATTTTAAATCTTTCAGATGCATTCTGGAGAGAAGTATATCGTCCCGAATACGAAGAAATCCGTTTTAGTAAAAAAGCTTAGAGGCAAAATGATGCGAATATGACACCTACTATATTATTACCGATATTTTTCAGCAACATATTATATTGAATTCAAGAGATATAAGTTTGAATATTGGCATTAATTCGATCTTCAAATTAATTTGATTACGAGCATGGATATTACCCTGAAAAGCGACATCACACAAGAACTATTTATATGGTAATTAATATATTCCGGAAATGTCGATATGTCTTGAAAATAAGTTAAAATTGTGTATCAAAGACTTTTGTTGCTCATACTTTCTAATCACCACAATAAAAATAAAAAAATACATTCCAATTGATATGGTAATAGACCCAAGTGATACCTGAAATGTTTATGTTCCTTCATAAAATATTAATTAATTCAGAAATACAATTTCTATTCAGTATCCTAATGGTCAAGAATTCGAAGAGTTTGGTAGTTCTACTAAATACCGTCGTTTTTACTACCGTAATCGGTAATTTCTGCAGTGAATGCATCGTAATCTGGTTTTGGTAACTAGAGAATTCTGAGTCCCTTCTTTGAAGCGTATTGTTTCATCGGTTGATATAATGGATTCCGGATATAATAGATAGGAATGCATGCAAATTGTTTGAATTTAGAGAAGCTTATTTCAAAGGTAGAACGTAAGGGCTGCGAATCTACATGATCAAATGTCATTTGGTGCGTGCAGGTTGGCAAACGGTGCTCATTTCATCTTCCACGGGTATTACGTTCATCTATAAATAAATAAAGATACAATCTAGTCGTGTGAACATTTGAATATATATCTTCTGCTGTTAAATATCAGAGTCCAATCAAATCGAAGTGCGATTTTTTAACGTGAAAGTCAATTCTTTCAAGTTTATTGCTTAATTTTGTATCAATTAGTAATCTGAAATATTACAAACGAAAATAATCACAATCTGAACTATCATGTATATTCAGCTACAGCAAAACCCCTACAGCCTACAAAGCTTACAATAGCTCCTTGGACAAAAAAATCCTATAAGTTGAGACTAATCTTTTGCCTCTCAGAGAAAAGATTTATTTAAATTTAGACAAAAAGTTTATGTAATGTAAAAAATAATTGTCGAATTTGAATTTCACAACCCTAGTAAAACCCGAAATCAGTCCCGCCTCCACTAGACAGCCAGGAGCGGTAAATCGTCATATTTTGTTTAGACACGCATGCGCAGTGCACCAAAGTAAGTTCTCTACCGTCTCAAAGTATTATTAAAATAATATACTAATATTATAAATCATTATCAAATTATATTTTTGTTATTATCGGATAAGTAATTTTTAAACTAGAACTTCGGTTTCTAACGTTTTAAAGAATGAAACGTTCTAATCCTTAGAATTCTAATAATTTATAACTTGACCGTTAGAATTGAAAGCTAATCCAGAAACATTACTTTTACATTCTACAATAAACATTAGTCCTCGTAGAAGTAAATAAACTAATTTAAAAATAAATCGTCCATGAAAAGCTAAATGCGAATATAACGTGATACATTCGGATGTCAGCTCTGAACCTGAAAATACTTTCAAGCCCGATTGTAAGTCTAAAGCGAAAAGGTCTTCGACTTTTCTTAAGCTTTCGCAGGTTTTTACCGGACGATTTTGGCAACAAAACTACGACTTGGTTTTTGAGGCAAGAATTCTAAAGCGCTCCACTTTCAAGCAATTGTATAAATCTCGTCTGAAGTACATAAGACCTAACATGTGCACGCTTTTCGTTTTAAAATTCTGTGGATTTCAGCACAGGCATCATTCGGGACTAACGTCCCGGTGGCGACACGTCGAAATCTCGTCGTCTATTTTATTCGATGCAGGCCGCAGCTGTATAAACAAACAAAGTGCATTGCTTGAATAATGTCGCCAAATAAATGTGCGCATTTCCACCGTCGTTTTCGGCGGGAAAGCACGTATGCGTTTCGCCATTTGCATGTCAGCCACGTATAGCGGAGAACAGCAGTGCTATACGTCGAAAAGCGAGATGTCTGTTATCCGACGCCTCTTTTCTCTTTCGGTGCTTTTATTGGGTTGAAGAAAGGCAGGGCAACCGCAGGCACGGCATCATCGACTTTCCGGGGCACGGAAAATGGCCTTGCGCCTGTCGCAACCGGCGTCAGCCCTGCTTTGCACGAGGGAGGCTCGCAATTTTCAGACAATTTGAGGTAATAACTTTTGCATGTGAAATTGCAATTATACGCCATCCAACACGTTCGGCATGGGCTGAGTATGTATTATACGTAAAGACCAGCAGCTTTCTCGTACGCGCTCTGTAATAGCCGGATCTCTCTGTAGACGTCAAAATTACCTGATGCTACTTATTTTCTAATCTTTCTGAATATATTTCTGAATATAATGAAGCTCATATGGAAATTTTGTAAAGAACTTATGGTCCTCAATGGCACCTTCTTTTGTTGTGCGGCGCACCTCAGAAATACCGGACGAATTCTGGCTAATCATGGTGCGCACGAAGTAGTCCACATGGATAAAGAGCGTCCCTCATCCAAAACGCGAGAGGAATCGCAAGTGGCAGGTAATTACGTCAATAAAATGCGATTAAAAAATGTGATAAATTATTTTTTGTAAGGTTCTTGTTTAATTTCTTCATTAAAAAATCCCTGAAATATATTTAGCATATAAAATTGTTGAAGTGATTTTCAAATCTTTTATGTAAAATCTAAAAATATTGCAGGAACATTCTTAAGGATAAAATAAAACAAAAACAGCGCAAAATAATTTTTTTGTTCTATCTTGAATTACATTTTATTGCTTTACTATCTTTTTATTGCGTTAGCTCCCTCATTTGGGTAAACGGCGCTCCCAAAAGTTTCTCCATGCAGAAATTGATATTTTATATAATTTAACCCTCCTGAGCACCAGTTTTTCTTTTCCCATTAAGGAACAATGTAGTATGGACGAATATACTCGTCGTGGCCCACAGGAGGGTTAAAATTACAGAGGACTACAACAAATAGTACTTTTTGGACCAAGGGCGTGAAATGGTCGTTTTATGCCGGTGGTGCCAACAATATTTTTCGATTTATGGGGAGTAAAATGACCATTCATTCTATCACACAAATTAAAGATGTTTACGAATCACTGCTACGTACAACACTGGCTAACGAGTTTATTTTTCAATCAGCAATGTTTATGTTTATAATGGAAACTTCGTGTAATACTCTATAATTCGCGTAAAAGTCAACTTTACGTATGATCTTTCACTTTACGAATGTCGTATACCGGTGTGCGTAAAAGTTGACGTTAAGCATAATAAATAGGCATGAAAAATTATTTAGGATTTTTCTGTGAAAAATGAACTGTTTTTAGACAATTTTTTTAACACTCCGGGATTAGAACTCGATTTTGCACCCTACAGTGAAACATTCGGGCCCAAATTATCGAGCCCCACGTCCATCGTATTAAAAAATATCGTTTGGTATACGGGCAAAATATCGATCTCCGACGACTGTGATTGTCAAACAAAAAACGCTCTTGCGCCCTTGTTATATAATATACTATTTTTAAATTTAGTATCTTACTTTTTCATTGTTACAGACAATAATAATTTCATAGACAATGAATTGTGTCTTTAATTAAAAAAAGTGAACAATCGCTACATATTCCAGTCTTTTTTGGACCCATTTAAAGGGGGATATACATAAGATCATTGATAACAATTTAACTGAAAAATTTTAAATAAAAGCGAAACTTTCTGATTCCCAGTAACTCATTTTTATATATCTTTTGATACGGTACATCGTTAAATGTATGTAAAGTTTCAACGTTTTTAAATAGAAAATTTTACAACTTTTAGAAGTTTTAATTATTTGGAAAAGTTGTAGACAAAGAGACACAACTTTTCGTTATTATATTAGAATGTTCAGCGATTTAAAACTTTGAATTGAAAGTTTTTTTATTCTCTTACGTGTAATATAAAATAATTATGATATCCTGAATCCTTAGTCAGGACCTGATCAGACTGCAATCAGTATCTGTAAATTAGACAGCATTATCAGTGTCTGATCAAGACCTAATCAATATTCAAACTGTCTGAAAAATGTCCTTTCGGGTTCTTCCCTCTGTAGGAAATTCCGTATCAGAACTCTCTTTCGCATTGTTTCTCTGCCGACTCGGTTTACAGATACAGCTGTTTACTCATGCCGACAGGGAACCCACGGCACGTAGAATCGGCACTCCAGAGGGACTTTTAATTGCTAATTAACGATTAAATAGAAATTGCATCCGTTTCGAAGCAGTTCAAACTGCAAGTGACACTGGGGAAGGAACGAAGGGATGCTGTGCATTATTGAATAACTATTGACTCTCCGAGAAAACCCCGGTCTTATATGTAGGTCAATTACGAAATTATTCATTAATTACATTACATACATTAGCGGATTTAAATTTAATGATTTGAATCCTCGTTAAGGATTTACTTTTTTTGGTAACAGATATTAAGGGAAGTAATGAGTTCCTGTGCTATACAATCTATTAATGTTCATTTTCTTCGATTCGATCATATCAATCTAATTTATTAAGCTCTTATTATTCGAGGGTTATATATAGTTTAAAATAATTTGTAATATATATACCAAAGAAATTCTTAGTCAGTTCTCAATTAATGTCTTCGGTATTTTTTCAAAAACGTATATAGTAATTAGAATTACATTTACAGTGTCTCTAAAATTGAAAATTTTATTTTGTGTTTTAAATTCATTAATTTCCTACCTCACCGGAAGACCACTTTATAATCCCCGTAAGAGTCGCTGCTATAGCGTTCCCAAAATGGCCGCTAGGTAAGCGTCTTTACAGACCCAATATGACGATGAAATGTTTTGAAAGTTCGACTTTGTCTTGTTTCGCAATTGTACAAAAAATTTAATGAAATACAGAGAATGTATAGGGAGAGTTTTATACCAACCGGATAATTATGATCAGTGCACCCAAACAGATGCTGATTGCAGGCTGTCCGTTTCTCGCAAGTGAAGTGGGCCAGCCAAACTTTAAGAGCGTGAGTTTCCCGCGCCAGCAGAATATTAACCCTTTGCGGCATACATTTTTCTGTACGCGGAAAACAGCTGAAAATTGTTATTCGGGAGTTTTCGGGATCGCTGATTACGAATCTGGAGTCAGATTTTTAAAATTCAAAGTAATGGATCCATGATGGTCGACGGAATTGAGAAAATTTACTTAATCAAGGTAAAATTGGGTACTCTATGTATTCCGAATTTTAAATGTAGAAGTCTGTGATCAGATTCGTAATCAGCGACCCCGAAAATCCCCTAGTTCCCAGTTTTATCAAGATCGGGTAATTTTTCACTTTTCGGTCGGCCATCTTTGATCCGCCATTTTGAATTGTTAAAATCCGAGTCAGATTCATTATAAGCGACCTACAAAACCCCCGTAAACTAATTTTAGAATTAACTGACGATTCTTTTTTAAATCATGACGATTTCAAAGTTTCAGCCGCCATCTTAAATTCGCCACCTTGGATTTCATCAAAATCTACCTTACCAACTTGTTGAAGACGTCAGAAACCAACTATTTGAGCCCAAAATCAATCGAATAGAACACTAATTTTCTTTCCCACAAGATTCTTGATTCGAATTTTCAATTTTTGTTTGGTTTCCAGCCTCCATTTTGAGCCGGAATTATGACATTTTCCCAAAGGCCACTTTGCCTCGTAAACCGTGGTCAATAAGGAACATTTTAAGCCCAAGATTATTAAAATCCATCGATCACAAATTTGGGCAGAGCTTTTATCCGTTTGACGAGAAACGTCCCATATGTGAAAAAACGAAATAAAATTTAAAACGTAGCGTAGTGTCAAAGAAGTTTTTTTATTGTAGGAGGTTAACCCAAATTTATATTTGAGATTAACTTGCCAAATTGACATCTGGCTTCCTAAACCTTATTGGTATCTTAGTCAATATATGCTACATATTGAAATTTATGCAAGCTTAATTAGATACATGCTTTCAATGAACAAGCATTAAATTTATACTATTACAAACGTATTGCAGTTTCTTAAATGTGACGGTATTAAAGATTACAATACGATAAATGGGAGGTTGGGTTATATATTTTATGAGTGCATCAATTTATTTAACAAGAGCAGTTGATCTGGTGAAAGATTGTGCCCCAAACAAAATTTCAATTAACCTAAAGCATGACGGTGAATGTAATTATAAATGAGTCGCAATAAAAATTAAGTCAACTATAATTGTAAATTAATTCCTTTTAATTTAGTTGTATGGAAACTATAAGATGATAAAATAACAAAAATCTTTTACTTTTGATTTGCCATCGAAGTCTAAATATTTTTATCCCCAATTGTGTCATCACGATCGTTCGAGATTTCTAACTCTTCAGTCGCTCTCGAGTTCGATTGCGTTTCAATTGCAGAGTGTTTGTTGTTTTGCGAAGAAAATAAAATTTGTATATTTCTAGGCAAATGTCCCTGTATTTCTTGAATGAGAGAAGAAAGATAGCCTAATTCCGTTTGAACAATTTTGGAAAGAAATAAATTTTGACATTCTGATTTTGCGACCTTCTATTGTTAATTAATAATTAATCAAAGCCATAGGTCATGCGCATTATTGGATTTTATAATAATTGATATTATGTGTCCACTACATTTAAATAAAAAATCTTTTAATATTATTTCACAAGTAAATGTGATTTTTCTCCAATTATTGTTTGGAATTATAAATTATTGTTTAACTAATTCTTGGCCGCTTTAATAAAACCTAATCAATATCAAAATCTCTGATACAAGTATTTTTTGTTAACTTTTTGTCCCTAATTTAGATAGTTTATAATTAAAGTACATTAATTATTTTTGTTTACGTAATGTATAATCTTTTTCCTATGTCAAAAAATATGAGCTAAAATTTATAGACATTTTTCTTACGTATATTACTATGGGTGCCTACGAGGTCATATAAAATGGGCATTGATGAAATTCTCCGCGTCCTCCTGCCAAAAAATGGAAGGTAATATAATTTTATTTGAACTTCGTTCGACAAAATATGTGTCGTAAAAAACATGAAAACAGGGCAAGTTTCTGCAGTTTTCCTGGATATCAATGTATACAGAATACCGAGACCATAAAAATGGCCTGGATCTGGCCATCTTTTCTAATAGGATTTTAATTATCTATAGATAATTAATAAAAAATATTCCTTTCGCCTTTGAAAAATGACCGAATATACTAGCGTAGTAAATAAAATTGAAATCAACAATTGTGATGACCTAAATAGCCCTGTAAATACAGGATGCCCTAGTTAGATTTCACCAGTTCCAATCTGGGCCCTAACCTGGTTTATGTTGGTCATCCCAATAAATACCCAAATAGGGGTACAACAAAGTCCACCAATTAGTATTTTTCGAAATTATTTGTAGGTATAGTGCTAATATAATTTCAAAACATTTTTACAGTTAATTTCGGATATTTATTAGAAATAATTGTGAACAGTATACTACCCAGTAGCCTACGACGAAATACTTATTTAAGATGCTGTTTCAGGAAGATATTTTCGAATAATACATTTTGTTACGTTTAATTTATTATGAATAATGCGTTTCCTACATTCTGCATTTCACATTAATAACAATCATATTAAGATTATGGTACTTATAGTCATGGTTACAAATTAATTTATAACGCACACATATTTATTGTTGCCTGATATCAAGTACAGGTTATGTCCACAAATTCGTAATGATATGGATTCTTAACAATAGATGGCGTATTTTTTATTATATGATTCGCATATGAATAGTGTTTTCCCTTTAGTTCCATTCATTCAGAATAACCCACGAGTAGTTTCGACTAGTGACATTGATTATTCTTCAAGTACTGTAACTATCCCTACAGAAGTGAATACTCAACGACTCTTGTTATTCCTCAAGAGAGCGATTCATCCATTATAACGAACATTTGTAACCGCTGTCCAGGCTGCAATAACACCGTATCTACAATTCGTGTATTAATATAAACAATTGAATATTCGTTATTTATCATCATATTACAGCAGACAATAGTTGCATAATAAAAAATGTATTTTAAATGAATCTACGTTTCCATAACTAGTTTTAGTTTGGATACACACATATTGGAAAAATAAGGCTATTTAAACTAATAACATTTGTATACCGTTGGAAGATACGGAAAATATATTTAAGATGTTATCATTTGTCGTTATAGGAAAGCATGTTTTATCATAAAGCAAGAATAAAACGTGATTGCTAATTGTATGACCATAAAAGTTCTTATTTTCTGAAAAAATAGAGATTGATAAAATTCACATTCTCGGCAACATTACTTAACCCTTATCGACCCAATTTGTCTGTTTTTGTCTGTCAATTTCAAGCACGGACAAATTTGTTATCTATGCTTAAAAAACATTTGAAGGAGGGTATATTCAAGTGTTCTCTCTCAGAATCCGACAAGAAAATGTTGAAAAAACCACCTCTTCCAACCCTATTTTTTAGTTTAAAAAGAAAAACGTGACTTTTTAAGGTAATTATTTTTCAATCGTTTTTTTGATGCGAAAGAGGTCTTGGCGATAGCTCCAACCACGATAACTTCTGCTCAAATATCAAAATAATAAAGTTATACATACTAAAACTATAAATAATGGGAGGACATTACTTTATAACTTTGACATAAGTATTATATTGTCTCTAGTATGTGAGAGTATAAACCTACTCTTATTTCTTTACAACTTAAATTATTTGCAATCTTTCATATCGGAAATAGTATTTATAAAAAACTGCCGATTTTTATCCCTATTTTATGGGGTAACGAAATTTAACCCTGAATAACAAAATAAAATATATTTTCTACTATGTTTTCAAAAACGGGAACAATTTTTTTTTCAGAAAAATCAGTAAAATACCGATCTTTTCTAAATGTGTCATTTTAGATGCGGTATGATAAAAAATGAATTTTTTGTTTATATAGCTTTATTATTTTAATATTTTGAGTCGGAGTTATTATGGTTTCAGCTTTCGCCAAGAATATCTTCGCATCAAAAATACGATTTAAACAAGAAATTACCTTAAAAATCATGCTTTTTTTTCTACAATGAAAAATATGATTGGAAGAGATGGTTTTTTCCACATTTTCGTACCGGATTCTGAACATGCCCGCTTGAAAATACCCACCTTAGATTTTTTAAAAAATAAATAACAAAGTTGTCCGTACTTTAAATTAAAGGACAAAAACGGACAAATCGTGTCAACAAGGGTTAATACTTTGTCTTCGTCAGGAACTACTAGAAAAATGTCAAGATTTGAATCAATGAGGATTCAATTTCTAAAAGATTATACAGTGATATGTCTAACATTCATTAAAAATATTTCCAAATTAACATTCCCAATTAATTTTAGTTCATTTTAACCCATTAAGGACGGGAGACGCACATATTTACGTTGATTTTCGACCTTCATTTTCAACAGGAAATAAGATTAATATTGACTTGAAAGTCACCAACCCTACCATTTTCGAGTATGCTCTTTCGATTGGCGAGATCAAAATTGCATTTAAATTGCTTTAAAAACCAATATGGCGCATATAAAAAAAAATGAACAAAATTTCGTGTGTTTCGTTTTTTGTGGATTTTTTTTCGTATCAATAATGTTGCCGTATCGATGCTTTTCTGCAACCAATAGTGCACAAAATATATGAACTTCAACTAGGAATTTATTTGTTTTGCCCCGAATCAATCTAACATCTTCAAAACGTCAATATCTCGAAAAAATATACCTTATTCTATCAATTATGAACTCTATTGATGAAATTCGCATCCGTAGTGGTATTATTTTCCCTAAAACGGAGATCCAGGGATTTTCGAAGTTGCTGATCAGCAAATTGAGGTTAGATTTGAATTTCAAGATGGCGGATCCAAAATGATGAACTGAAATTCAATAAAATGCTTCAAAATAGCGATAAAATGCGTATTCGTGATGAACAACCCCGTATAATTTGGGGTTGTTCATCACGAATTTGAGGCTAGATTTTTAAAATTCAAGATGGTGTATCCGATATGGCCTACCATATTTCATGAAATAATTCAAAATCATGCGGTAATGTTTATACACGAATTTCATCAATAATGTTGATAATTGATAGAATAAGGTTTATTTTTTCGAGATATTGGCGTTTTGAAGAGGTTAGGTTGATCCGGAGAAAAACAAAAAAATTCCTAGTTGAAGTTCATATATTTTGTGCACTATTGGTTGCAGAAAGGCATCGATACGGCAACATTATTGATACGAAAAAAAATCCACAAAAAACGAAACACACGAAATTTTGTTCATTTTTTTTTGATATGCGCCATATTGGTATTTAAAGCAATTTAAATGCAATTTTGATCACGCCAATCGAAAGAGCATACTCGAAAATGGCAGGGTTGGTGACTTTCAAGTCAATATTAATCTTATTTCCTGTTGAAAATGAAGGTCGAAAATCAACGTAAATATGTGCGTCTCCCGTCCTTAATGGGTTAAGAAAAGCTTTGTGTATTATTGTAAATAAAATTATTACTAAATAGCAAATTTGAAAAATGACAGTTAAATTCATTTCGAGATTAATTCAGTTTATTTGGGGATTTGTAAACTATTATTATTATTATTTACCGACTTGATTGACTTAAAGAGATTAAAAAAGAGAACAATCCCTTTTCTTATTTTCAGAAACACCCCTAATGTTAAATCTGTTAATTGTAAACATAACCAAAGAAACCTGCAGTTATTCGTACACAAAATAAACATAAAACATGTAACGCTTGAAAGGATATTTGTGTTGCTGTATTTGTAGCTAATTTTGTGACTAGGAAACTAAAACTTTCATCAAATAACCATAATCGTAATTCAAATTCATAAAATATTCAAAATAAAATTATTTTTTAAATATAATTTACATAATTTAAAGCCAATAGTTTTGCAACGTTTATAAAGTAACTTATCATTTCCTTGTAGTAATACTCTCTATCCTGCAATTTACACTAAACACTGTCTCACGCATTGCACGACTTCTTGAGAGAAAAAATAGTACATTTTGTTAACTCCCTATCAATTTAAGTTACAACGGCCATAAAGCCTAGTTTACAACTGCTTTGAAGAAAACTTAACTATATTTACAATGTACTGCAAAATTTATAATTTACAGAAAAGACCTGTTGCATACTTATAAATAATGCAAATGATTAATGCTTTTATGACAAATTGAAATCGGAATCAATATTGATGTAATATTTCCATGCCTGCCGTTCAACACCAATGTTAACAAATAATGGTCTATATAGGATGATAAGAATAGTTATGACTTTGTAAGCTATAATATTGCCAATTTCTTGATTAATGAAATGTTAAAGTGTGAACAGTGAAAGTCATTTATACATTTTATATAAAAATATATTTTTACATTTCATTCATCAAATGCGCTCAAAGTTGAAACTGTATTTAATAGATACTTAGCACGTATCTTCCATATAGTTAGTTGAACAAGGTTTATTATGTTTATTAGATGGAAGAGTCTAGCTACCAAAAAATATGTCTTATACCTTACAAAGTAGACTATTACAGTTAAAAAACATTTGATTAAAAATATATCACTTGTACCGTAAAAATTGGGACGAGATTATAACAAAATGATTTTACAGAATCGATTTGTTAAAATCGCTCAATAATCACATTTCCTATATTTTAATGTAATAAAGTCTTTTATTAAATATTTCTGAAAAATAAACCTACACAATTTTGATAAGAATATTTCCATTTTACACTTCTCTCGTTATATTAATTTGTTGCTAAGTTAGCAATTCGACAAGATTAAAAAATGAAAGAATGTACAGAATTTCCAGAATCCCGAACAAAAACAAACATTAATTATTTATATGGAGTAAGTTTCTTTGTTTGCTTTAAACCTCAGAGGAAATTTAAAAAGAATTCGCTGACGTTGAAATATTCTGAAATTAGCTACGTCACAGACTGTGTTAATGCTAATATTGATTTTTGGTAGCACACATCAAATTCAATGTAGGTTTTTGAATAGTGTACATAAAGTAGCTGCATTAACGTGATGTTTTAATGAATGCATGTTTACGCATGCTTTTGAAATTACTGCGCATATTCAGTGTAGATGATACTACGATACTTTCACCGCTTTAGGGCAGATACAATCGCGCGATAAATGAACATTACTCGTTGATGCCTTATCTTGAAATTTGACCCCGTTGTTATTTGTCACTTTATCGGTAATCTGCGGTAATTTTGTCAGAGTGCAACGCTTTATTTACCTGTTGACATCGGGTGGATCTAACACCCAGTCAGTTTGTTTGCTGTCAACGTAACATTGCGTGTCTCACCGGTACCGTTCAGAGCAATCACCCGCACATCGTGTAAAAAGTTGCCTTTCAGGAAAGTAAGAAGCATATTGTGCAGGTCCCAATTTATTTCTGTGTATCGAAAGTAATTTTTGCCATTGTCCTAATAATAAACGAGTAGAAAAATACATTTTTTTGTATTTAATGGAACAAATGTTATTATTTGTTAGCGTTTGCGGATTATTTTAAAAATGCGAAATTCAGCATTTTAACTCATTCTTCGGAATGTTCTTTGTCATTGATTGTCGTGTTAAACAATATACTTTAATTTGTTATAAACAGTGATTTTCATGCTTAATCTATCAATTTTCAATAGAACTGGATTAATTTAACGTAGCTGGAGCAGTATACCCATACAGCTTTTTTCTAGAAAGAAATTCTTTATAAATGTTTATCGAGGAGGATTCTAATGCCCTGTAACCTCAAATACCTTACTTCAAGACGTAAGTATCTAATTCGAGTAGGCTTTGATGACTTAAATACATAGCTATACTTTCTATCAAGATCTACCGATGTCTTAGACGTCTTAGAATGTGTGTCTCAGAAATTCATCAGTATCAGCTTGGTATAATATAAAAATAATCCTCTATGAACGCATCGTACTCTGCAAATCTGCGTTTCTTAACGTATCGTCCTGTATGGAGGGAATTGGGTTGGACCCAATTTTGATTGTGAGATCTAACCAAACGTCAGATAAATCCTGGCTAACCAAGAGACAAGACATATCCACAGACATTTCTATTATTTTAATGATCGAATTTGAAGGTCATCCTGGGCACAGTGCATGCAGAGTCCTCAGTTCGGTTTTGAGTGCATTTCCGGAGTAGAGAACGGAAGGGAGAAAAACATTTTAAAAAATTTCATGTTATGTACAAAAATTGTACTCGCTCAATTTCGTTGAGATAGTTTAAAGCCCAATGCTGAATGAAACGGTGATATATCCAGTGTATGTGTAGCTGACCACAAATCAACGCCAGCCCATCTTAGAATGGCAACTGTTGTTCCCTTTATAGGCAACATTACTGAAAACAACATGGCCCATTCATTCGGAGCCACTTCATTCGCAAGCAAGTTGTCATAAAGGCCGAGCAAAAGAATGAGTGAATTGCGTTTAAGGACTCCATAAAATTCACCAGAAATACCATCCTGTGGTGGTGTCGTGGAGCGTCCCCGCGAAACGCCTAGAAATTGGCGAAAGTAAAAGGTCAATCAAGATTTGGATCATGTACACCAAAGAACGTGGTTCTACGGCAGATAGGTCCCACGAAGGAAGATACTCCAATTATTTGAAGAAACCTCCATCGCGGGACTACAACGCAGTGGAAAAAGCTTCCTTATCTTGCTTAACAAGTCTATGGTAATTTTACTTAGCCTCCAGGAATCGGATTGATAACAATGCTGCATAATTCAATAAACGAAGCCGTTTACAGTCATACCAAGCCTCACTTGAGTTTCGCATCCTGACGGACCGTGGCTCCACTCATGTAGCTTCTTTCTGCTGCATTTTGAATGGCGTTACAGAACCATATACACACTCCACTTGGAGAAAGTAAATGAGCCTTAAGGGGGAATATTGTGGCTCTACCTGAACACCAACTCATTTATTGTAAACTATACGTGCAGGAACATTGCATGATGCGGCGAAAAATCAAGTACCAGGAATAATGTTAACTGAAATAGTTACTTTAAGGTGGACATCAGATCCAACCATATTTATACCGAGATCTAGATTAATAAATCAATATAAGAAAATTGGAATAACTAGCAGGAGATTGACATAACTGAAGCCCTTATGTTCCAGGACCGTGTAGTGCGTCGAATTGTCGTTAAATAAGCGCCGGTTAAGTGACTTTAACATGAAAAGAGGACGTATGCCTGAGAAGTCTCCAGTCCACACGGTAGCCTAGATTTATAGGATCCATATTAACAACTCGGACGTTAAAAGCTCCAATAATAATAACCGGAAACACAGGCTACTTTTATTGCACTAATTCCAGAGCATCCCGATGCTTCGAGAGATTACCAGATATGTCTTCACTGCAGTGAAGACCCCTTGGTCTTAAATAGACCAAAAACACAATCAAATTAAAATACAACTGCTGAAGAAATACACCGTATTCGCGGCTAGTAGAAGGCAAGTAAATAAATCTTCCTGAAATTGGCATAGGCTGCTGGACGAAATAAGCCTATTTCTGACATAACCCATGTCCCGCAAGAGAAGATTACTGAGTCTGTAGAAATTAATCCTCAGTTAGTTATATTGACTGTACCATATATATTCCAAAAAAACATAATTAAAATTTGGAAGAAGATCGTGTATTGATTCACAATGGGGCAGAGTGTAATTGGCTGCAGAAATGGCCATCGATATTATTTTATCGTGATGTTGCATTGAGTATCCGAGATTATTTCTTATTGGAGTTTCCTGTACCTCCATTGGAGCGGATTTTCGAGATAGATAACCATGTATCATTTTCCATCGCAGCAAAGTCATTCCGAGGTTCGTTTTATTCATACCATTTATTATTTGCTGCGTATTTAAGGTGGTCTTGTCTCGTTCTTTTTCATTGTCGGCGTTCTTCTCTCAGAATGCCACATATTTTTGCCATGATTGCAATTTGATAACTTCTGTAGTGCGGGTCGATGCAGAAGTCTTTGAGACTATAATCTTCTCCTTGTCTTCCCATTTAGATAGTTTGGACTTAATTATTGTCTTACCAGAAAGAGGAATACTTGTCACACCTCTGCATCAACAGAATTTCGCTGAGAATATTTTCAGAAGCAAATGATGGAATGAATTCCCGAATGATGATATTAAGTTCGCGACCATCTTTGTCAAAAGATTCATTGCATTTATCAATTACAGCAACATTGTGTTCTGATTCCATATTTTGTGCTCGATTAAATTCACACCATGATGTCTGCTTTCTTTTACCAAGCAGAAAACTACATATGTAGGCGCGAGATGTAGATCTGGACCTCTATCACTAAGCAGACTTTGTACGGCGACCTCTGGTTTTCGAATTACTTGAAGCCGGAAAAGATAGCGACATCCAAAGTAGATGCACTGTCTAAAACTAATTCTTGTTCATAAGGCAGATTCAATGTACTATCAATACAAGTAACTCTCTCTAAAAAAAACAACTAAAACCAACAAATTATTATGCCACACTTCTGGTTTAGATCTAAGATGATTTATTCTTGGATACGTTCAGAATCACCATCAGACTCCCAAGCGAACCTCTGATTTGCAACAGAAATGTATCAAGGGCAAGGATATATTGTATGAATTGATGTAATAATGAAAGAGTTTTTGAGATAGTGCAATACTGTTTGAAAATTCTATTTTCGATAAAAATAAGTAGAATATGAATGCTTTTATCACAAGATCCACATTGAATTTCTTCTGGCAAGTCAACGTAGTCAATTTAAACTTTTATATTCTGCCCCATTTCGTGGTGTTTTATTCTTCTCGTGTTAGGAAGCTTTAAAGCTCACAGAGAATCGATTTGTGTATTCGGTAGAATGGATGATCACATGTAGAATAAAGTAGCGATAGTTCAGTCAACACCGCGAGCTTTTATACGATGGAAAGAAGTTTCCCACGAAATGTCATATTAGCAGGAAAAAGTTGAAAAAAAAGCATAATAACACACCGACAACATTCAATTATCCGTTTTTCCTTGGTCTATTGTGTCCATAATCGAATTGCCGACTAGAAATTAGGGTTAGATTAATGACGGCTTTGTTGAGTGTTTTCATGTATGTTATTTGCTGATGTTCCTATCAAAAGAGGAGACGTGCAATGTTCCACGCGAATTATTCGCAACGCAAACGAGCTTTTATTCTTTTTTATTTGACATCTACGTGTGTACTATTATTTTACTGTGCCTGATTACCGCTCCGCAATCAGTCCAATCGAAAATCTCTTTGTGAAACTAATCATTCCGTCTGATCACCTGCAATATTTATATTTACGTTCTCCCTTGAATATATGTTGATACGAGTAGAGCAAACATATGCATCTAGGAAAATCTGCAGCAATGAAGTTTCTATCAAACTAAGCGCATGCAAGCACACAATAAATACTCTGACTATATTGAAATATTTGTTCAAATTTATAGACTGTTTAATACGAATTTTGTTCAGTAGATTAACGTTATAGAATTAAGTAGATAATGAATAATGACAATAGAACATTCCTCGGTGTGGACATTTTTTATATTCGAAATATTGCACGGGTATTTGCGAAATTCGTATTGGCGATATATCGAAAAGGGCGTCTGTGCCCTTTGTACCTATAAATAGTTCGCGATTAAGTTCTTAATCGAGTGATCTATAGGGCATTACGACGAATCGATCAATCAGATGTCGGCTTTAGGGGAAAAGAAATTTTTATCTCAAAAGTACCAAGTGTACAAATGACAGTTTAATCTGGCAATTGTCTCGAACGATACAATACCTGTTACACGAGAAAATATAAATCGTTATGTTTTCAGGTTAATCGTGATTGTGTAGTTCAAATATTTGTAAAAAATGTTAAATTTAAGGTCGATTATTTCCTGATCTTGTTCAGCATTTAACTGCACGATCACGATTAACGTAAAAACATAACGATTTATATTTCCTCGTGTAACAGGTATTAATTTAATTTATTAATTTAATAAAGCCTATTATTTATATAAATAAATTACAATTAAATTAATTATATTGCTTTGTATCGGTTCTATTAAAAAATCATTCCATTAATATAATTTTTAATACGTGATTAATGAGGAAATTTGAGTATGTGAATAATATTGAATCTCTTTCTTTCGAAAATCTGAATGTAAAACATAAAGACGTCGTTACTATCCATCAATCATATTCAGGTCACAATCTATGCACATGTAAATTACATATCGTAGTTTATTTGGTTATATTTTATTCAATATTAATCCTTGAAAAAGTTATACTTAAAAAATATTAAGTAAATGGTTTCATTGAGCATTACATAAGTTAAAGGAATTATTTTATAATATTTAGACCCGAAAGACCTTTTATGATTTTTAGAAACTTCCAATATTCTATCCACAAGTTTGTTAAATTTTTTCTTCAATTTAAATTTTAAACGCTGAAGTTTTAGAAAATTGAAATTTTAGTAATTCGGGATAAAAAGAAATTCTAAAAAATGTAATAGACTATAGTTAAGTGTAGCAATAATACACATTATTTTTAATATCAATGTTGAATTTAATCAATTATTAATTTCTGCGATTAACTAATGATTTTATGCTTTTGATATTAAAACAATAATTTTACTTGGTTATTTTATATTTTTAACAACGTAGTTTCCGTTATAAATATTACTCCTATAATATTATAATTGAGTTACTTGCCTTCTATGAAATGTGTAATATTATACTTCTCTTCCGCAGACAAATTAGCGATTTTAACAATTTTCTATTTTTTATACATTTTTAATTTTGAATAATAACTCAAAGTGGAAATGGACTAATAAAAAATGGAAAATATCTTGGAGGTAATTTGAATAAACGATATTGATGGTATAGAAAAATAATAATTTTTTAATATTTGGGCGTTTAGATTGATAACAGTAAATGTTTCAGAGTTTTCTTGTTCCGACAGACTGGTCTTACGATACGTATATTTAAATACTTTTGAGTTTCATAAGTAAGTAAGCAAAAAATTGAAAGAAGGAGCATTAATTTGTATTATTCGGCGCCTTGATTTTAACAAAATCCGTTCATATTAACTATGTTATTATTAAACTTAACCCTGTAATAGGCATCTGGTTCCAAAAAACACCATTTAGATAATTCAATAAATTAATAGAGATATGCTTATTTTTAAATGTAACAATTGATAAAATTTATAAGAAATTGTTACATTGACATCATAAGTCTTAACAGAGTTTTGAAAAATTTCCTAAACATGTATACTTATAAATTACTTTGAAATCCGATTAGCAGATAATATAAAGTTGCATAGCAATATTCACATAATAAGATTGACAACAGTAGGAACACAATGTATTCAAAATTATAAATTGACCTTGCTACTAAATCTTGCAGAGTTAAGTCATAAATTATTTTTTGATGCAGTAAGTTTAAAATGGTCATTTTAATGAATTCTTAAAAAATTGTGATTTTTTTATGCCACTTGGTGGTAAGCGATTTTTTAGGTCGAATACGAATCTGAAGTTATATTTTGCAAATTCACAGTTTTTAAAAATTATACGAAATCTACTTAAAACGTGCCACTCGGAAGTATTTCGCGTAGATAATTACGATATTGATGTCAGATTTTGAAAATTTAAAATGGCTGGAGGTTTTTTAAAAATCATGCAAACCCTATCTCTACTTACAAAACTTGGCAGGAAGCCGACATCATGCCAGGATTGTTGGCAACAATTGCCTTTTATGTGGCTTTCCCAGCCTTAACCCATTGAGGGGCACACTATTCTATGCAATGAATGAACTTATGTTTTCGGGGCCACTTATGACGAATCCGGGGTCAGTTTTTCAAAATTCAAAATGGCCGACCAATTTGTAAAAAAATGATCAAATTTGCTTGAAATTCCTGAGTTAATGGTTTTTGGGATCGCTGATTACGAATCTATTGTCAGTTTTTCAAAATTCAATATGGCGGAATGCTTTACCGGAACTGACATCTGACTGTAAGTAGGGGATATCTCCTTCCCACTGATGGCAGTAGTAACGTTATGCATATGTGTGATATATGTATACATTTACGTCGTCTGTGGTCATAACAAAAAAAGTTTTTAAACTTGTAGCCCACAAATGGATGTACTAATTATTTACATATGGATTTTCTCCAATTGATTGCTTAATAATTAACAATGATATCTTGCTCATGAATAATTTTGTAAAGTCATTACACTATCTCTTAAGAATGCCGAAATAAGTAATACGTGAATATTAATTACTAGATATTTCATAAATATAAAAAATACAGCGAAAGAAAAGGGGCCTGCTTACATTCTATTGTCCCTCAAAGGGCTAGAGGGTTAGTACCGAAAACAAAAGTATGTACTCGCTGATATTGTTACTATCTAAATGTCTACAATACGTATTACTTCAATCGATTTTTTTTGTACGTATGTTTGCTATAAAACTTGCATAGATACAAATCAATTTCTAAAAATGGAGGTGTTCAATGATTCCCATAAGAAGTTGTAATTCATCTGAAACCTTGTAAAAGAAGTAAGTAAAACATAATATTACAACACTGTGCGTATCCAATGCGCAGTGAACATTTAATAGTTGGTAAATGCGAAGAAGAATCGAAGAAAAGGGGCAAAAAATATTTGGTATATTCGATAAACTGCAAAGACTATGAAACTGAATGTGCCAAAATCTAGCATAAAATCAGATTTGAATAATAAATATGAGTAAATCCGCGATACTTTTAATATTTGGCATTTAAAAAAAATTTTTTTTTTTTTAATTGCACTCACATGTAAAGTTTTTTTTCACATTTCATCAACTTTAATTTCATCACAAATCAGCAACTTTAAAATTTCGAACAAAATAATTTTATTATCCATTTTCAAAACTTTGTTGAATCTGTAATTCTTAATCGATTTGATCAATTCGGGGACTTTTGCCTCTTGAAGATAAAAAATAATTATTTGTACATGTAAATCTAAAAATATGAAACATGGAGATATAGCGCCGTAAAACAATTTGGTGGCTCGTTCAAAAATCACTTTTCGACATTTTTGATATATTACTATAATAATAAAGGCAGAAAAACAATATAATAATATACAATCTATTTATTACGGCCAAAATAATCAAAATAATATAATGCAGTAATTACCGAAAATAAAATTATTTTTTGTTCAGTCTTTTTTTCATAGAGGTGCAAATAATATTGACTTGAGACTATTGATACACGCTTAGAAATATACCAAACAAAACACAGCAATAGGTTTTAAGGATTTTCCAACTGTACAGAAAGTGTGCCAGTAAAAAATAACTATTTTCGGTACCCGCGGTGCAAGTAATATCATTTTTCAAAGCCTCGTATTTTTTTTCCGGTAGAGAGGCACGGTAATGGAAAAAGAGTGGTTTGAACCGTTTTTATGTAAGGAATACACTCATGCTTTACTTTGTTTGAAATCTCGAAACGCACTTTTTCCAAACGATGAAATGTAAAAAAATCTTTTCTTTATGAAAATTTAGTTTCTTTTATTTTTGTTTTTATATTTCATTTCAGGAGGCAGGCACCTTCTTAAAAATGACATGGGTTGAAAGTACAATATCAAATGATAGTACAGAAAAATTTGTGCGGTCTTTCATAAACAAGCACATTTTATTTTTTGGTCGAAAGAAAAGAAATATAGGACAGTTTCCTGCACAAATCTTTAAATATGACGAATTTCAATTTTTTTCACGCAAAACTAATTATTCTCCATCCACCAAAACTATTGTATGATATTTTCCGACATTTAATTCATATCAAAAAAAATTGTTTGTTCATCAATTGTATTACATTCGTCTTGTAAATATACAGTTTCCTAAATATTATAAGTACCGCGGAATTACTCATATAAACGTCTAAAAACTGTTAACAAACTTTTGTTCCTAAGAAAGGAATCGAATTGGATTGTAACTTCAATGAGTGTCATACTAAAATTGTAATAAATTATCATATATCAAACTGCGGAATAATGTGTTCGACAAAAGACATGTGTATTATACGTATAAAGAAATCAAAATGGTACCCCTACCATTCTATGGAGTGGTCTGCACTTTGATCCACGTGCATTCATTTTAATATGATTCCTTCATTAGTTTACAGACAATACAAAGTTCCGAAATTATCCATATCGCCAGAGAGATTGGAGGTCGTCATGCAGAATTTGAAATCTCTTCAACGCATGATTCTGAAGTAATTCATTTTTATCACTGATTATTTGAGCAGGTGAAATATTCGAAAATAGCAATGGGCACCATAATTTTCATAAAATTGTTCATATCTATAATAAAATCTGAATAAAAACGATAATGTTGGTTTGAAAATAATAATGAAGGTTTAGAAATATGATTAATGTATGCAGTTAAAAATCAGAGATTATGTAACGTTAATTTGGGATAATGAAATTTTCGAATACAAACATATGCGCCAAATTCCAAACAGTGATTTTTTAAACTTATTGTTAGCAAATGACAAGACTATCTGTGCGAAAATTATGAAAATAAGATTTGTCATACTTTGTAAGAAAAATCGTATTTCAAGCTTCAGTATTTAATCTTTTCTAATGAAGCTAAGAAGAAACCATATAAAAAACTTATTGACACTATCAAACTTTTGGATATATATTTATTATGATAATTATAATGAAAATCTCTCATGTTAAAAGCAGGTATACATCGCAATAAAAGCACTGACTGTTCGATATAAGTTGTAAAAATATCAAAGGATTTTATGAGAACAAATAGCAAAACTTATTCGTTCACTTTAAAATTGCAGCATGAGGAGCAATTTATTTCTTTTGTTTCCGTGCTATATTGGTTACATTAGCGGCATTTCCGGATCTATTATTTGTCGTACTCTAAAGTGAGAAACTTTCGCCTTTTTATCAAGCCCTTTATATTTATGGCGATGTGAAATAGACGGGAAATCGATGATTCCGCCGCGGTTCTCGGCGGAATTGTGGGTTATCGGCGTTCTCTTTCCTAGCTGCATCTGGGCAAGTAGATATAAGTAGGCTCGATCAGACTTCGTGGACGGTGCGGGAGTGTTAATTCTCAAAATCTCTCGTAAAGCCCGTTTAACAGCTAAGATTACGGTCGCGGCAGCTGATACGGATTACTTATCTACTTCCGTAATATGGAATACTTACCGTGTCTTCGTGTGGCATAATAAAATTAGGCCTTCCGACCCCTGGCTGCTATTTTAGCAGGACTTTTATTAATGCAAAATCTTCAGTTACCAGAAACTACTAATAACCCCTTAAACTCGGTACTACGACTATACAACACACCACTTTTCAACATACGACACTTCTACGTACAATGATTTCAACACAATCACGAACCAAAAACAGTGCATTTAAATAAAATAATTGAAAATAACAATTTCATGTTATACAGAGAAAACAATACAACAATTTAACCTAACGTGACTTAACCTAATCTAATCTAATCTAACATAACCTAACCTAACATAACCAGACTTATTCTAACCTAACATAGCATAACCTGACTTACTCTAACCTAACATAACATAACTTAACCTAACCTAACCTAACCTTATAACCTAATCAATCCTAACTTAATCTATTTTGTTAAAAATATATTATGTTGAAATGGTTATTTGTTGAAAAATTTTGTGATGAAATGTTTGTGTGTTAAAATGTTAACTATGAAGTTATCTTGTGGTGAAAACATAATTGTGTTGAAAACTAATGTGTTGAATAGTGACGTCACCGCTAAACTCAGCCAGTAAAAATGAAAAATACCGAGTGCTGTTAATATTTTATAGGGATACAAAATATGAGGCTCTACTTTTACAGTAAATACGACATGTTTTGATTATAAATTTGAGTTTAACAGAAACTTCGAAAGGTGTATTTTGTGTTTAGTCGTTGACGGTTTGATTATATTTGAATTAAAGTATTAAAATAAAAATGGATAAAAAATACGGACCTACCTATTGTTAAGTAAGTATCATTACCATATTCATGATAGAATAGTTTTATAAAAATTTGGTAAAATGATACCACCAAAATTAGTTTCTTCTTTACGTTTTCTTTAAATTTCTCTGCATTTACGCAAAAAAGTCGTGTATTCAAATGAAATCTACAATTACATGACGAAATGTTCCATTCTTCTATTATCGTCTGAAATTTTAATAATTGTAATCAAAAATAAAATTAAAATCGACTCATGACCGCCGCTGTACTTGGTGTAGGTTTCTGCAGTCCTACATTTCATACACAAATGTAAAGTATGGCGCCATCTCTCTAAGTCGATCTGCAGCTCTCGCAAAATCATATAGTAAAATAATAAAGCAACAATTTAGTAAAAAGGGCGATTCCGCCCGTTAATTAATTAATAAAAAAAAAAAAAAATGATCTTTCCTACTTGATTCATATTCCACACTAAAGTTATTCTACTTCACGCAGATACTTTCCCCTATATAAAACTTCAAAACATTATTTGTGACATATCTACAGTAAAAAATATTACATATCAATGAACGCAACGTAAAAAAATAGTAAAATTTTTATTTCGTGTACCACGCACGTTACGCTTTTCAAAAATTTTCACAACCTATATAAAATACATCTCCTGCAGACATCCATATGAGCTCCTTAGGACGTCTAAATATTGGCTGTTATCGATCTATTAACTTCCTTCTGACGTCCTATGTCCTGAATATCTATTGAGGATAATAATGGACCAACAAAAGCGGACCCGGAAAGCTTTCTGTTTGGAAAATAATGATCATCTACTATTCCAATACATGGGTAAAATCGTTTTTTACGCACTAAAAACGGTGCGTAAAATCAAATTTACGCACTAAAAACGGTGCGTAAAATCAAATTTTACGCATGGTATATCGAAAAATTATGTTTATTACATTATAGAGAAAACCCCTTAAAAAGTAGAAAAGAGCACTTTGCAAATTTACTTGTAATACTTTCTAACTAATTTTTCGCAGTAAATTTATCAATTGATGAAAAAATGTCGAATTTCATATCCAATAATTTCCCATTTTTAATAATAATTTTGTCTATTTTAATTGAAAATTCCTGTTTCTACAGCTTATATCTAGAGATTATTGTATATAACAACAAAAGTCAATTTTTGTTTGGAAGAACTTCAGCGTCTAGTGAGATAGCAACAAAAATTTTACTGTTTCTACAAGACAGTATTAAAGGGGTTCCAAAGTGTCTCTATATTATCTATTACAGATGATATCATAAAAAATATAAAAGAAATTAATTCAGAACTGACTGAGAATATTCAGAAATAAATGATTTTTATTTATTTCAGAAAATTCTCGGTCATTTCTCAATTAATGTATCTGCAACGAAACACATAACATGTTAAAATCGCGGATATTGGAACAAATTCGATGCGGGTCGAAAAATCGAATAATAAAAAAGCCAACAGGTCAAAAAACCAACAGTCAAAAAACCGACAATCGAAAAGTCGACAGTTTTCTTTTACTACCAGAAATTTATTGTAGAAATTTCAGGGAATTTATTCCTGATGATGACATTCTCCACATGAAATGAAAACATTGTATTTTTCTACGTATACATTCGACAGTGAATAATAGCAATAATAAAAAATAAAAGCATTAAAATTAAACTAAATAGTACCGTAAAATATATTTTCTGCACAGAGAGAAAAAAAGGTTAATGGATCCATGAAGAAAAGGTAGAAATGATTATAAAATTACATAATAGTACAATTAACAGCGTGGAAAGTCGTAGTTGACAGTATCTTACTTTTATAATTTATAATATTATAAAATGTAATATGCAATAATTACTTTTTCTGATGATAAGTAGTTATTTTCGTTTAATCACTTTTACTAAACCTTTTTTTCTAGTCAAGAATATTTCGAGTGACTATTTAACTGTAAAGCTATGGCAAATTTGCGGTTATGTGCAATGATGCATATTTAAGTATCGGGAAATAGTAAACGGAATAATGTTTTTGTTTTGTTTTACTATGGAAATGGTTAATTTAACCATTTTTTAAAATCACGTATTTTACTTTTTGGTTCCATTAACCTTTTTCGTTCACTCTATGAGGGTGTTTGTTGATTAAAAAGTATTGAAATTCTATTTCTCTCTAATTTAGTGGAGTCTTAGAGAAATAAATGGAATATAATAATTAGACTATAAATTCCTGTTAATCAACACTTACACACACATAAAAAACATAATTACGATTGCACTTTCTTATAATTAGCACACCGATTGCAGTGGATTATTCGTGTACAATATACACCGGTATATCCCATATTCAGCGTTCAACCAAGAAGTAGATCTACCGATTACAGGAAACTGGAGTTGGCCATAAATTTCCGAGGCAACTAGCAACGGTTATTATTCTTCTTTATGCATGCTATTATGAATGCTCGAAATTGGGTTTTAATAAGCACCATTATTCTTCACTCTATTAATCCGTTCGTAAATGTGAATAATATTCGTCGCTTGGAATGAAGAGAATATTTTAACCCGATAATTTCATTAATTCATTTCCGACGTTTACATCAGCTACCTATTTCGTGGTTCGTGGGAATGTACGCAGCACATTTGTCACTGCTGCAGAAATGAAAAGTATTGGAGCGTAGCTGAAATCTCGGACTGGTAAATACGTGACCGCACCTAGATTTTTGCAATTCTTCTTTGCTTCGGATAATGTTCAGGTTTCCTGTTATTGAATATTTAAAATCAATATATCCGAGATACGGCTTGATATATTTCGAATTCCTACGTCGTGTTGCACCAGTGAAGGTATTTTTCCTCTACTCTCCACATTGGGAGAAATACTTGTTACAGTTAATGTACTACGTTTATCGAGATAAAATAATTCACTTTTCAAAACTAGTCAGAGAATTTAAAAAAAGAATATTTCAACGAAGAATTATAGTGTATTTGATAATGTACATTGATATATTTATCGAATGCAGTGTGTTTCTTCAGGCATATTTTCATTAATTTGTTAAAAAGAGTTAATACATTGTTAAATAATTCACTTCATTTTTCCTAGATATTCATTTCATTGATAAAAATCAGAAATGTATAATTAAATTATATGAATGCTGAGAAAGTGAATTTAATGGATATGTATTACATTTCATGACATTTTTAGAGGTTAGTATTGATCAAACCATAGTAAGTATTTCTACTTTTTACAGTTATATTGGCATACTTATGAGTTAATAAACGTTTTAAAAAGATGGATCAACAAATTTAATAAAACATATTAAATACAACATTCATATTAAGAACCGTATAATACTGAAAATTCGTGGTTTTTAACAAATTATTAAAATTTTCAGATTGAATAACCTTTTTATGAGTAATTTACGTCAATCGGGAGAAATTTGACTCCTTAATCAAAACTGCCAATGGCCAGATAGCAAGGATCCTGATTACGCCTAGATGAAAAATCCTGGAAAAATCCCTCAAGGATCCTGATGTATATTTAAGTAATCGGAACAGCATCCGATCAGGGCTTTATCAACATTTATATTGGCGACCATATGGAATGTCAACTCGTAAAACGATCATAAATATTATAAGAACATATAAATATTGCTTGTGAGTGATAGAAACTCGTAACGGTTGATCAATTCAACCACATTCAGAAGTAAAACTACCCCCCTCAAAATTATTAAAAAAAATAGTTATTGGAGATTGAAGGTTGCTTAAATGGTGTTTATGTTGAAATTACTTGTTTTGTTTTAGTGGGACTAACGTCGATAAATAAATATTCGTAAAATCGGGTCGAGAGCACCGACCAACCAAATGAGGCCAACTCCATAATTTTATACTTTTCCTATACTTTTTAGAAAGAATTCGATGCTCTGAAACAAAATCTGTTCACCTGAAGATTTCGAGATATCATAAAATAAATGTGCAAACAATACCACTTTGACCTATTTTTAGTAACTTTTAGTGGCGGAACAAAATGTTCAAATTTTTGTAAAAATCAGATTAAATTGCTATTCATCCGGTTTAAAACGTTCTTTTAGTTATTACCATACGATTTTTTTCGTCAAGTTATCGAAGTTTTTATCAAGGTACGATTATGATTTTTATAAAAAGGGTGATTCTTCGTGCAGATTTCGATTCAGCGGAACAAAAACCTTTGGAGAAGAATTGTTGGATTTTTGGATATACATTTTATTGATCTGTGTAGTGAAATATTTCCATTATCGTTGAATGTTTTTCTTTTTGGATATGATTGAGATAAGGTTCGTAGCATAGATTTTCATATTTCATCACATACCATAATTGCATAATAATAATTATTAATTTACTTTGCAATATACCGAGATTTAATGTGAAATAAACAATATTGCCTATCGTAATAAATATTTTGATATTATTATGTACTACTACATTGAAAGTTGTTTTAATGATTTGAAAAGGAAGTGAATTTTACAGAATTCTTAAAATAAAATTTTCGAACGATGAGGAAAGTTTCTTCCTTTATATTTGTATAAAATACAATTGTATGCAAAAGTGAAAAACAGATGTTTGCATTCGTCGCTCATTTATAGTAACTTATATCACAAAAGAATATAAAAATGTACATCGATAATTTCATGCTGTACCCTTTGTTATTCAAAACATTTATTTATCTGACCTTCTTTTACAGAATATCATTGATCTACGGAAAAAAATATATAAAAAGAAAGTTGTTTACGTAACAATCTTCATTTTTTTACAAAACATTTAATGTCATCTTTTTATAAATTTATTCGTATCGAAAAGACTCTTATTAAAGACTATATAAAATGCATTTCAATGTTCTTGGAATTTGTTTATCCGTGTTATAAATCAATATTACAAATGAATTTCTTTCAATATGTTAGTCTAAGCTATAAGCAGCTTAAAAAGTTTTAACATCGTAATTTACTGGAAATTTGTATAAGTAAGCTTAATTACAATAAGTTATAAGTCGGTTCGTTTAGCACATAAATTTACGTAAACTTATTAACAAGCGATTTGAATGTGATAAATTTGAAAATTATAAGCATGAACTTTTATATATAAAGATTAACAGAAAATAATACAATTACGCATTGTATAAAATTGTATTCAAAATAATGGTATTCAGAATTATAGACTGGAATGATATAATGTCATCTTCTGTATCTGACACTGTTCTGTATAGGAGCAATTGTTTTTGAAGTAGGTTGTCCGAACTGTTACGTAAATATTAGGGAAATTGTCCTAGTTGCTATTGGCAGATAACTAATCTGTAAACCGAAGGGGAAATTGTTTGCACAATTGCAATGGACTGCAGGACCTTTGATATTATTACTACCATGGAATGTAAACGGGCGTATTTATTGCATGAAATACCGACTGAAATTTACTGCGAAATAAGCTTAGACCATTTAGTTATTGCAATCCCAGCAGCTTTAAAGTATTTAATATACACCAATGCATGTGAGCATTTTCCTACGATTTACTAAACTTTATCTTCACGATTTTATAGCATTAAAACTTTAACAATATTTTATTAGATTAAATGTATCCACTACTAAATGAATTTCTTATTTTACTGGTGAATATTGATATTGTTTTTGGACTGATTGATACAGTTATTAAGTTATTACATATTAAATTTAGACAAAAGAATATTGTAATAGTTAAAAATATTTTGAAAATGAATAATTTTCAGGCAGTCACTATTACTGATTGTTTAAGAAAAAGAGTACATATAATTTATAATTTTTTAGTATTCAATCGTATACGTCATTATACTTATAAGCACCAAAAAAGTGGTAATAAGGAAAGTTTAAAAAATGAATTTCAAAATTACCCGAACTCTTATTACGTTTTTGTGCATAGCCAAAGGTAAAACAAAAACAAGACACTTATTTCGTTTTATTTATCTGTAACAACTTTGTGAATATTTCAAATTGAAACCGAAATTTTTGATAAATTTCGGTATTAACGATCCCAAAAAAAGCCCATCGAAGATTCCTTAATTTTCGGCAACAATACTGGATATTTTGAATGTTTAAAATCCCTTTCCGAATTTATAATTAACGACTGGAGCATTTCCATATCTTGTAAATGACTCATAAATAGATTTATTATTAAAAAACACTATTTATATCAGATTAATTTTTGTATTAGATTTCTTCATAACAATACAATACTTATTAATAAATACGTTGATGCATTTATTATAGCAGGAAATAGTAACTACATGCTACAAAATATATGGTATCGAAACGAATTAAATATTAAGAACAAAATTTGAAAAAATGAAGAAAATCAATGTATTAAATATACTTAACACTATGTGGGAAAGAGTTAAATCAGCAATGTATAGTAATTAAATTACTTTAACTAGTTTATTAATGTATTTTAATATAGTTCAGTAAACTTGTTAAATTTAATATTAAGCAAAACTATAGAGTGGAAGAAATATAATTGTAACATAGGTGAACTAAAGAACACCAAGAAATATAAAGAAATTGAAATTTTCCAAGGAAGATTGTATATCAAAAGCGCATGACACGAAATAATGACAACACTTTATCTTTTTATTTTCATATTTCTAACTGTATTTTACGGGTTGAATAACCATTTTTCCATCAACATAAAGAAATATTTCCACAATGATAACGTTGCAAAACTGGTGTAAAAATACCCCAAGGATATAATTAATAGAATAGTTAGAAACATTTACATTTACATTTCTAGTTTATTATAAATAGAGAATTTGATTTGGAAAACAGTATAATCGTAGAATGCTCTCAATTGTTGCGTCTCTTTTGTTCAGTTGAAGTTCTCAATTGGCGCGTCTGACCAATTTTCACTGTTACTACTTAAGACATATACACGAACATCAAAACGACATTTTGCGATATTTCGAGAAGCTGATTAGCTACGATTTCGGGTTTTCATTTTCTTAACCCTGAAATGAGTACAAATAAAACCCCAAAGCCTATTTTAGCTTCATTTTCATTACACCTATTCACCCTTCAAGACAAATGTTAGAGATATTTTTTCAAAATGATTTTTCTTATATTTTTTAACAAGGACAAGTTTGCGAATGTTCAAAATAATAAAATCGTGTATTCCTGAATTCCGTTGATGTGATTAATAACTAACCTTTGACAAGTATTTAATTTCAATAATTAAAATTGAAATGCACTGATATCTCCAATTACATATTAATCATTATTACTTGATATAAACATTGTTCGCGCTGTGATGTTATTTTAAGTCTTGAAATTGGATATTATAATTTACTTATCTACTGATTATTAAATTAATTTATTACAATGAAATTGAATAAACCATTTTACTGATTGAATAACTTGTAAACCTCTTTATTGATTCAATAACTTGTACAATATTACGTATGATAAGGAAAATTATTAAAGAAAAAAATCGTATTCATTAACCTTCAACCTACATTTAATGATTTCTACAAACAAAAATAATAATAAATACAAAATTAATAAGAAAAAACTAAATATTAAGCTACAGAAAAACTAGTTCTTAAATACAAATTATAATGTTCGCAATTAAATACAAAAATGACTACATGTTTACAATATTACATTAATTACATTGAACTTAGCAAAGTTGGAATCATCGGTATAACTCGGTCAAATGAGAAACCAATTATTAAAATTGCACATGATAATATAATGTTATCATTTAATTACTTTGAATCAGTCAATAAACGTGTATTTGCAGAATTTCTCTAGTGAACTATAGTTTAATCTGCATGCTATTGTAATATTGAAATTGAATATTTCCATGTAAAATACACCAATATTAAAATTCAATCAACAACAAAAACAGAATAAAGTGATCTTTTCAAACGAAAAAATGAAAGTAGACTTCGTTAAGCTCCAGTGTTACAGGTTAACTACAGTTTTCACGTTCGAATTAAAACGAGAAACGATATTCTAATTCCCTTTACGATTGAATTTAGTTACCAACCCTTTTTCGGAATTTTCATACGTTTTGTAAATTTATCATTTAAATGCAAAAGAGAATTGAAAGGAAATTCCTTTATTTGAGCAAAGCAATTGACACTTTAAAAATGATTTTTATTTTGAATCTCTGCATTATATATTTTATACAAAGCGAATTAATTAAACAACGCTGTCAAATTCCTAATAGAAATATAAAACAATGTTTTTTTGGCAGAAAATTATTAATTTATACAAGGATTAAAAAATATTCGTAAAAATGTTATATTTAGATGAACATTTCTTCTGGATCACATCTAGCATTGTACAAAATCACAATTTAAATTTGCAACGTTGAACGATTCGCTCCGAGCTTGTATAACGTCATTCGTCATTTATGAGCTGAAGCAGCAAATAACGTAATCGGTGTTATTAATCTTCACGATCAGAAGCGTTCGAAGCTATGCTCATTCACGCGAAATTTCTTTCTCGCTCCATCTCCCAACATTTCATCCATTTCCTTTTCCCCAATTTTTCGTTTCACCTTCTATTTTCTACTGCCTATTTTCGCACTTAGTTCTTCGAACCCTAGTATTTTATCTCTGTTCCTCGATCCTTTATTCCCAGCCATTATTTTTATTTGCAGCCTTACTGGAACGATTTCTGGACTATATATGTTGGTCGATTCGAATGTGATGAAGGCAAAAATTACAGATAATTTCGCTCGAAGCTATTTTCTACAATGGTGTTAAAAGTTTGTCCATTATTTATTTTTTATTTTTATTGTGATTAGCGAAGTAATTGCGAAAAGTCAGCTGTCAAACATTAATTTTTCAGCTGTGCAATTATAAACACTGCTGGAGTATTCTACTGAGATTTAAAAAGTGGTCAAACAATAGAAGTTTATTAATTGGACGTAGCATTGTTACATTGCTTTTAGGTTAGGAAACGACGAAATAAATTTAATATATTGTTTATAATATTAGGAAATTCTTTATGAGATCACTTAATGTTATTATCTTTAGCACTGAAATACAGCAACAAAGCCGAAATCGTAAAATAAATATCACCGATTAAGATTTATTACTAGTTTTCAAGAGATATCTAGTTATAAATTTACCAGAAAATAAAAAAATAGAACTTTCAGTAACATTCAAATGAAAATTCTTCAAATTAATAATTAAGTAAAAAGAAACAATAAATATCAACTTCATTATATAGAGATTCAAAAGTCCTCTTAAGTTAACGAAAGGCGAATGAAATTTAGCCGAATTAAGCAAAGTTTCTTCGCCAAACGGTTAGATGTAGTTTAATTAACCAAAAGTTTCTTTGCATGCAATATATATTATCTGGTCAACCCGGTTAATTAATTCCTCGCTTTTCTAAATATTCCGGTATATTTGAACTAATTCTGTTCTCGAAAAAAGTGGTCGGAACTGCTAATTAAATATCCGCAGGAATAATTAAATGTAAATATTATTACAATCATAATTATACAAATTTTAAATATATTGATGGCAATCTGAAAATGCAATGTACACTTTTTCGACTATGCTTTGGAAAACCGATATTATATTTTGTTATTTCTATTATCAATATTAAAAAGACTGCCTGTTTAAGTGAATATTTACATTTAATTAATTATAATATGTTGTTGCCAAGAATAAATCTGACTGTTTAACGTGCGTATTATGGAAATAATATAATAGCTCTTACGTAGTTTTATTTCAAACTGATCTAATTAATTTGTTAGAAAGTAGCAGTACTAACAAAAAATTTGAATCAAATTAAATTTGGGTTACTATGATGTGCGATCCTGGTATTTCTATCTAGTTAAATAAATATATACTCTAGAAGTATTTGAGTAATGTATATCGATTTGTACAAAATTTCTAAACCAAATTTAATTCCAAAAAAATATTCTCCGAAATTTTAGGATACACATATCTGCAGATATGATGTACACTAGGTCCTTGATATTAACAGATGATCTAGTATCAGTACATGGGGTCTCATTTTACCCATGTAATTTACATGTATTCTACTCTGATAGTTATTAGTAATGAGTTTATAATGAGCAGTGGGTAAATTTCAATTAAAGGTTTTAGTAAATTAAGTATGAAATAATGTACAAAATAAATATGAATTTATTATGACATTACGAAAGGCATATTAATGATGCATTAACATTGGTGACCAAGAATGTTATAAAATATCCTTTTAACGTCTAGTTTATGGAAAATTTATTTCTATTAACATTTCAATGCTCGAAATTGAATTTCCACAACATTACTAAAGTGAGGCGTTGAAGCCTGCGCTTTGGAAGTTATTCGCGAGAAACTCCGGTTTTAAAGTGGTTCAGTCCCAATTATCGCCTGCCGTACTTACGAACTTTACATGCCAATGCAATACGCAGAGGCACGTTATATTGCAAAAGTAGCGGAATAGCAGAATTGTACTAAATCGTAAATTTCGTATCAAAATTAATCACATTCATTATCATGAAAAAGACAAAAAAAATAATAATAAATGTAAATAGACATTACGTATAAGCACATGTGCATAGTTCTAGATTTTTCTCTTAAAATATAATTTTGTACGAATTATGAAATTATTCAAATTACACGAATTTCAGTATTGTTTAAATGTTTTGTATTTTTGGTCATTTTCTTACTTGATACTTGCTTATTGGTTGAAACACCAATAAATCATAGTCATTTTATACCAAATCGTGTTTTGCTTTATTTACTTTGGTTGACACAACCAAAGGCTGAATTTACTGAAACCGGTTTGGGTGTATGTATAAGTGAATAATATATTCAACCATGCTGATTCGGATGTACTAAACGAGTTTCATTGACACCAGCAACCAGTTCGGATATAAGGGACGAAATTCTGTAGGTTGAGGAACCAAACACGTTAACATTCATTATGTTCTGGGATTTCAAACCGAATCAGGTAAGTAGACTCGTGTAATTATGCAGAAATTAAACAAAACCAAGAAATTGAATTAATCTGTTGTTGTGTGCTAACACGTGACAATTATTCCACGTGACAATTATTTTTATCGATATTTTTCCTTTACTTCCAAAAAGCAAATTATTCAAGAACTATTCCGATCCATTTCGTTTGAGTTATTTCTGACGTAGACAACCATCAGTTCACTAGGCAATGAAGTATTATTTTCAAAATACAGTTGCAAAATCTATTTTATAGATATTTTTATATATTTTTATATACATTTCAAAAAACAGGCATTCAAAAAATGATCTTGTGTCGACGTCCTTCAGGTCCAAATGATTAATTTTTTAGGTCAATTGAAGGTCAAATCAGTTTGACCCCTGGATTATTTATTAAGCATACTTAGAATTAAATCATTAATAAATGTCTGGTTTTTGAATATCTGTATTTTGAAATGTCAGATTTTTTAATGTCGAGTTTTTGAAGTGTCTGTTTTGTTATTTGAGGTGCACCCCAGAAAAATTATTTCTTAACTACCTTTCGTGTTTGCAGTTCATAAGAAATCCTTCTTGCAAACATTACTCGTTAGTTGAAAATAGATGTACATCACATGGTAAAAAATTGATCAACATTTGGTCAACAACAATTGATTCATATAGACCTTTAGGTATTTCAAAATTTAATTCATTATTATTTTTTAGGGTTAGGAATATAAAACTTATTATTAGAGAAAGAAAAATTGTAGATAATAAAAAGGAAAGTTGAAAAAACGAATAAAACGATGTTGAGACGAAAAATTAATTGTATAGGCCGAGTTATTGGTGAAAAATTATATATTTGTGCATTATATATTCTATTGTATTGTTACACACAAATACTGTCTTAATAAATATAGTTTAATTAACTTAATACATTTGTATATTAATTGCATATGTGAGGATTTAAAATGAACTTACATTTACTTACTTTCAGTTATTACACAATATGTATTATAGGAATATATATGAAGTCCAAGCAATTCAAATTTAATGAATTGCCAAATTAAATATTACTGACAGCCTTGCACGAGGCTATACCTTCACATTCAATCTCTTAAATTTACATCCTCCTATAATTTGAAAATAGTACTGTATCACTAATATTATGTTATATTATATATATATATATATATACCTAATATATGGAAATAGAATTTTTAAGAAGTGTGAACGTAGTTAATACAATATTAACAGTGGTTAATGTCGGCCTATTAAAACATAAATCATTCGTAAAGCACGAGAACTGTTGAATATATAATTTAGTATCGTAGTGAAACTGTCACGTATTATTACTTGTTAATAAAATAATTCTTATCGCGGTTTATGGAAATCATACTTTTGTTCTTAATTTTGCGTGGTATATTTACATTAATCACGGTAATCTGCGTTGCTCTATATTCTGTTGAATGTATTCGACGCACGACTTTTCTCTTCAGATTTAATAAAACAACAAAGGCATAAATTAACATCTACGGTAATAAAGTTTAACTGAAAATAAAATGTAACGAGTGGTGTAGATTACATAAAAATGAACTGCTTTAATCGATGTCCATGATGATGCATTATTAATTTTAGTTGATTCATTTTTTGATGATAATTAATGAAAATCTTTAATTCGCTGAAAGCAGCATCCATACGAGTTGTACATTTAAATCAGCACTATAATTAGAAGTTAATTTTCCCCCCATTTAATCATATAATTTGCTTGTATAGTAATCAATAATATGACTATCTTTTCTCTTACTATGGACAGAGTGAACAAAGATACAAACCAATATTTATGTGAATTATCTTGATTAATTACAGAATGCTCTGTAAACACAAACTAGATAAGAATTGCTGATCATTAAACATTTTCAAAATATTTCTTCATCTAAAGTTACGTGGCCATTTATGTTAGAAGAATTCTCACATTTCAATTGCAAAAAATATCTCTTATTGTTATTTCCGTTCTGTAACTTGACTTTCCTGATTAAATAAATACTTTCAGAACTGTTATGATAAAAATTGTCCCATTTTGTATAAATAATCGATTAATACATTATGTTTGCAAACTTGAGACTTGCATATTGTTTAGCAGAATTATTTCATAGTTATTGAAACATGGCCATCAAATAAATCGAAATATTCCTTAAAGATTATGATATCATTTGTAAATTATCCAAGGTAAAATGATGATTTCTTCACATTTTTAAAATGTAATATTGTTCGCTACAGTAGTTGAAAAGGCCACAGTTTCTAACCTAACATAACCACCAAAGATAGAAGCTAATTTTGTTCAACATATGAAAGAAATACTGCAATTGAAACTATATAATTGTTAATGGAAAAATAAACATTTTAATATAAAAATGGTAATGAAAACGATGGTAATATTCTATATCATACATAACATATCATTATATCATTTGAATCTCTTACGCATCAATATAATACTATAATAAACTGATATAAAAAATGTTAAACTCATGTTTTAAATTTCAAAATTTCAGAAAAGTCTGTACAGAATGCTAACTAGTAAGACTGGAAAAAAAATAGTATAAGAAGCAAATTAACCTTGTACATTTTTATAGAATATAATGAGTTTCGCGATTTTATCTTCGTCAAGTGAATTTAATTTTTAATGTTTTTATGAATCCCTTTATCTAATGCCATATTTTTTAAGTCAGTTCGCTAAGGAATAGTATTTTCTTTTACTGTCGCGTTGCGTATAATTTTACACAATACGCGTTTCGCGATGCATTTTTCTGATTACTTTTATCATGCGTATAATAATACTTGGTGACGCTATCGTTAGGAGAATTTCATTCAGAGGAATATATTTAGGATTCATTTCCAGATAAAAGTACATATAAAACGTGCGATTATATATTCAGTTTACAGGATATACAATGCAAAATAATTATGCATTTTGAAACGCGTCAAGATTTGCTACTTCCTAAAATACCATGCAGTTTTCTGTTTCTCAGATGTACAGAATAATTTATTACATTTTATGTAACGGATATTAAACATTGTTTTTATCAACCCATTCCGTTAATTATTATATGGATTATTATTATTAAACTTTCCATATATTCTTGTAATATTGCGTGTACAACTCGGCAAAGAAAGCTGTATAACACAATACGTTGAAAAAATAAAAACAGAAAAAAATATAATTAATTTTAGTTGTTAACTTAAACAAAAAATGTAATTTAATGTAGAGCTGGGCGTGTTGTTGCCATCTGCAAATTACTACATTCTTTATTGTGTGTTACTTTAAACAGCAAAAGACGAAGTTAGCTTAAACTACGGGACTGACGATGAAAAAGGTTTTTTTAATTTACGTTTTTTTAAAACTCATGTTACCGAGAAATAATTAACTTTATAATTCCATATTTTTATGCAGAAATGAAATTCACTTAATTATCATGTTTTCAAAAATAATGTAGAAACGATAAGGGCATTTTGGTTAACTAGCCCTTTTATTTCTCTAATAGTGCTATAAAATTTAATTACAAAGACTAAAGTGTCACGGGCAAAACGTTGCTTCTCGTTTATTTCGAAATTCGAAATTATTTGAATTATGCGTTAATATTTTCGATAACTTCATTATCGTTCTCTACAAATAGACTTCAACTATTTGTTTTCCAATTATCACGACATTAAATTTCTAATAACTAGTATGTACATATTGTATCTCTTACTATGTTTTACTAATGATTTAGCTTGAAGCAATTTACTTATGCACTTTTAGAAGCTCATCTAGATGAGGTATTTTTTGGCCATTATGAATGAAAATCAGCATTCCTGTATATGGATGACTTTCAAAAGTCATTGCAATTTTTATAACCACATTATATATCTTGATTTTGAAAATAAAATAGGGTACAACAGTTAGTATTTTAATTCGTTATACTAACTACCTCTGTCTTGTTTCCATTATTATTGTTATATGTTTCAGTACTTTACTTTTAAATTTAATGATTAAGTGTGTAATTCATCTGGCGTCATTAATATTTTGAACCCGTTTCTTACTCAAGTTCTGATCATCTACTACTCATACCCGTTTTGGACACTACTGAGCTAGAGATGCAATAATTTCAATATTTTTTAGCTATATAAATCGCACAATCGAAGAATTTGCAGGATTAAGGGCGTTTCCAAAAAAAATACCTTTTTTTACTACGTTGAAACCAGTACCATCAATATCTCACACTAATAAAACAGTACTAACCGTTTTTAATTAAGATATTTTGGTCGTATTAAATGTCATAGAAGCCATAACTACACACCAGTAAAATGGAACACATTCAACCCAGAAAAAATAAGCATTATTTGAGAAAGGTTACCTTATAAAATCCCCAATGATAAAATAACCGCGACAAATTTCAAAATCCCCTACCATTAAAATCGCCGAGTTAAAAATCCTTTACCACTAAAACCCCCGAATCCAAAATCCTATTCTTCATCATAATCACCCTTCAAATCATCTATTTTTATGCACCAAGCTAGTCCATGGTGGAAGTATAAAGGTGTATCGCTCCAAAGGTGCACAATTTCGGCAATGAGCGTTCCATTAAAGATCAACCAAAGTGGTGGAATATTTCAAGCTTCTCCTGCATCGAAACAAATCATTATAACTAAATTAAAACTGTAAAATCAATTTGTCGGGATTTTCGTTGATAGTAGGGAAAGCTTTTCTATACTTTGGTGTAGTGAAATCATCCGTCTAACCTAACCTAACCTAACATAACTAACCTAACCTAACCTAACTTAATCTAACCTACGACAAAACAGAAATTCTTCAATACTTAAGAAACATTGCACATAATTTATACCTCTCAATATTTATAATATATCTTGATTAAAAAATAAACAATATTAACTGTTAATATAGCCTCATTTATAAATTCAGGGTTTTCTGTGAGAAGGGATTTTGATTTCGGGGATTTTGTCGTCGGAGATTTCGAGCGGTCACCTTTGAGAAACGACCTTATTCCTTAAAACTTTTCAGTTCCAACTATTTCCGAAAATCACCAACATGTATTTCTCCAGTATCGTCTCATTGGAGCGATTAGCGAAATCGTTTATACTTTTTATGTAAATATAGTTTTGCGTATGTAGCATCATGATGAACTTATCCGTGTAATGTATGTCCATACGTATGTATCCGTGAGATAACTAAGCAAATATTAAAAATTAATGACAGATAAAGGGCGCTCAGCAAAAATTTTTGGTCTTCGCCTTCACGGAGGGAAATTTTACTATTTCAAATGGCAATGTCGTTAGGATAACCTTGCAGAATTTTTATTTCAAACAGCAAAAATTAAAAACAATTTTTACAAAACATAATCACAAAATCACAATTTTCTTCATTCTGCAAGTTTGCAAGGGTAAAATTTTAACGAAAATTTCTTTCGGTGTTCTAAATTTTGTAATGTAACATAACAGTTTTCGATGAATGGTAAATGTATTGAAGTATTATAGTTAACAAATGATTCCCACATTTAAAAATATTGTCATGAGAAACGTTACATTTAACTATATATTGTCGAATGAAGCAATGCAGTATTTTTTTATTGTTCTTTATATTCATTTGATGTACTGCCAAGCAAGTAGCATTAAACGTTAGTATCTCCGGTAGAAGGTCGCAATGTCGGAAACTTATCATTGTGTGCATGTCAACTTATTTGAAGACCTCGCCGTATTTTCCTAGTGTAAGTGAGAATTTGCGTTCTATAGCCCCTTTGCGGCAACAGCGGCGGCCTGTTCCTATCCCCTTAACCACGACGATTTATGATTCTTTTGCAAAGTTTTTCTTTCTAAATCTAGTTTCTCTTCCTCTTACGTGAGGAAGACAAGAGTTAAATTACTTCGGGTGTCTAGCTTGCAATCCGAATTCCTAAGGAAAGTGTACTAAATTTAAATTTAGCTTCTCTGTCACGTTTATTATTGTATATAGCTAATTTCAAGTTACTTCGGCATACCTGACGATGTAACACCAAATTTCTTTTAGTTACTTTAATAAAAATTTATGGATGTTATAAAAAACAATTTTTTGAAAAATAAATTTTACAAATGTATAGATTTGTTTAAGCTAATATGGTTTCGTAGGTGCGAATTACTGAAAGGAGATTTGTTAATTTAAATTTAGTTTGGTTCATTAAATAAATGCTGAACTATAAGGTTTTTAATCTGTATATTTAACTAACATTTAAAAGCCATGTGTACATTTAAAAGCATTTAAAATTGATTTAAAAAATTAAACTTCTGTTCCGATATATTTATTCAGCACATACATGTATCCTGTATATATTATAAACAGATATTAGAGAACGTACCGAAATCTGTCGGAAAAATTATTAGAAACAAGAGAAGTAATATCTTAACTTTAGACATTTAATAGTGATTTTTGTATCAAGGGCGTAAAATGGAGTTTTATGGGGTCATGAGGGGAAAATTCTACGCCTGAAATTCAAACATTGTTTTTTGACACAGTAGGCATAAAACGTTTTTTGTCACACCTGCACAAAAACCGAGCATTTGTGTGTCGGGAAAGCGTGCAACATGAAACCTCGTTGCAGCCCTCGGGTTCAGGACTTATGTACCTCCTTCTCGTCCTGCACGGCGCGCCTGTCTCAAATTCCTTCCTTTGCGCCCTAGATATACAATATACTACTGCGCCTCGATTTGCGGGCCTAAAATGCCAATTTCACGCCTCCGTGGGCGTAAAGATTACTTTACGTCCCAGAAGTCGCGAAATATTCATTTGTGGCCCGCAGATGAGGGAGTAAAATGTGCTTTTTACGCTTCTAGCCTCGAAAAACGCATTTAAGGGAAAATAGTATACACTGTGGAAGTAATACTTTTCTGTTTTCAAATATTACTTGCACGAAGGTTATGAGAAATACTAAAATGATGATTTTATATCTTAACAAATTAAGAACGTTAGTTTACTCCTGAAAAGACATTTTATTACTCAAGTATTGCCCGGTTTAATTTTATAACAAAAAAAATTGGGCAAAATTTCTAACAAAATATTACCTGAAATTTTAAAATCATTTATCAGATTTTTCAAAAAAGTGCCCGTGGAAATAAATGATTATTTCTATGAAAACATACCGATTTTTCAAACGTATTTTTATTTATTTAGTTTACGTAAATTAACACTCCTGTTTCGAGAAACAACTCTGGTTCTCGGGACTGGAACTTTAGAAGGTACGTATTAAAATCTTGAAGAAAACCCGTAAAAATGGTGGCTCAAACACGAAAACATCAGGGAAAAGTTTAAGTTGAAAATGAGAGATATTAGAAGAAAACGTTTGTAGAATTTGTTATTAAGTACGCTAAAACATTTGTAAAATTTTCAAAACATTTTTCCAATTCCTAAGCTGTTGCAAATTTAATGCAGGATTCTAATTTATTTAAATCGATATACATGCCGTCACGAAATATACAGTGCATCATTTATTTGTGTAACTTTAATCACCAATAAGTATGGTTACTTAATACTGATGATTAAATTCACAATGATTGTTTATGTGACATTCAATGCATTACGTATACATCATCCACAATTATTGTCTGGTTCATCACAACTATCATTCTTTTTTGATACGCGGTTACTGTACTGAATTAATGATAAGTGACTATAATTACAAAAATTAAACTGCTTATTTAATAATATTTTAAATACATATGGAAAAAAGTATGAGATGTTTGTGAAATTTGAGAGGCAGTCTTTGTCTTCTGGTCTACATCAAATCTATTTTGTCAATTGTGAAACAATTTATACAAAAATGGGCACTAAAATTTGTATATCTCCAATTAACCCTCTGAGTGTAGATACTATATATATATATATATTGTCAGCAACCAATACTCATTTACTCAAACTATAGTCGTATTGCTAAAAAACGAGACGATATCATTTGTGGAATTCAATATTGACCCGCTTCTACATACAATGTCTTTCTTTCTAGCAGTTGTGTATTGCTATGTGCAATTTGCAGTATTATGATGTTTGCTCTTTATATTGTACTCTTCTAACAAAAGTTTTCTTTTACGACTGATAGATAATGAAATGCTTAGTATACATACAATGCACGAATACTACTTCTATCTCACTATATAGAATTGTCATTTCTGATCAAGCAATTTCTAGCTGATAGGTTCAGTTTCTTTTGATTTGGAAAATTGTTCATTTTATGCCTTATTACTTCAAGTTATGTGAAATACACCGTATATATCAAAGCAATCTAAAAAAAATTATTTAATAAACTATTATAGGCATATTGAAGTTATAATACCACTTACAGTATCCACTTTATCTTCCCTCATGACCAAAACTGATTGACTGACATATACAAATAATAAACGATACTGCTCGCAATGCTCTAATCGTAAGACATAATGTATTTAATTTAATTTTTATACTTTTTAAATATACTTTAAAATTTTTAAAGAATTTTTTATTTGGTTGTTTCAATATATATTATAAGTATTTTATTAATAAATATAATGTTAAGTTAAGATAAATCCTTAATTTAGACCGATAACAGTTTTATTTTTAAGTTAATTACGAATTATGCACCAATTATCCCGCTTCAGATGTAGATTTCTTAAGACATAAACAATGCATTTGATGTACTTTGCTCTGATTCTATAGAATTCACTTCATTTTCTTATTATGCTTCAAATTTGATATCTGAGAATGAATTTCTGTAATTTTTTCTCGTGGCATTTAGAGGAGAAACTGAATAGAGTTTGGAATATTTTCTCGTGGTATTAACTTCACGAAGCGCTTGCAAATGAAAAACTAGACAAACATTAATTTCTTTCATAATAGCTTAAACCGCTAACTCATTTATTTTGTGTAACGTTTTAAGCGACAAGAATTTACATTTACGTAAGAGACGAAAGTTTGTAATGTTAGATTCTAGACATAAAATAAACCTAAACATTAAACATCCATATTAGCACATAAGTAAATTTGATTAAATTGAAATTAATCATCAATGTAATAAATTTCTTATCAATTATGTTTCAATGTAAATAAATAAAATCATCGTAAATTCTCGATATATATTTTGCATGCTCTTAGTAAATTCCTAGTTTTTATAAATGAATAAAAAATAGACAGAATATGGCCAAAATTGTCTATGTATAAATGGCATATACTATAAATGCTTTCAGTACTAATTGAAATTAATATTACAATATTTCAAAGTACATCACTGCTCGGTTCATTTTTAGTAAAAGAGAATATAAAATTTCATTATCTCGATTAATTATTATATATGGCAGAATTTGTCAAGAGATAGTCAATTTTATCACTCTGAACTTTGAATATTTATAATTTAATCACTTCTATCGCTTGGTTTTCATCATCGGATACAATGTATTTGACAAGCCGATGAACTGAACTCTTCAAACAGAGTGACGTACCGCGAATCATCGATTTGAACTCGATTAACGTTGATTTAAAATTTAATTTTTGATCAATTGCCTGCCATGAAGTTTTACTATTTGTCAATGTGATGTTACTTAATATTTTCAATATACTACTGACATTCTTTGAAAATATGTTTTTTAACTCCAGTTATATTAATGTAATAGTTTAATATGAAATACAGTCTGATAATTCAAATGTAACTGAGAATTCTGTAGTTAATACGGTAGCGATTAACTACGATAAATTTATCCCAGAACTTTCATCGTATTACACCAACGCGGTTCATTTTTATGGTCTTTCCAATAGAAAAGCAGGAGCGGAAGGGCTTTTTTGGGATTTGCTCCGTGGTTCAGATCCCGCAATAGAGAGGTCTGTAGATCTGGACCTTTCGGATTAGATCTTCTGTTAGCCACTAATCTGGATCAGATCCGTTACTTGCGGTATACCAGAACTACCATCAAACTAGAATTGCGGATTAGTGATCTGAATTACATCGTTTTTACAAAAAAAAACTATCCATTCACTTTAAAATGCCAATTAAAGGCTTCATCTGAAGTGACCCAATTTCAGAAAGCAGAGAACTTAAAGATAAAATAAAATAATATTAATTTAAGTTTCGGTAACTGTTTTTAGATATTCTTAAATTGGAATACTACATTATTTATCTATGCTATTATTTTTAATACCTATTTGCTGTTCAAAAAATTAAAAAAATCTTTAAAAAGAAGTTTAGTTTGGTTTTCAAAAAAGGTAAACATAGTTCCTTTCTAGATGTAAGTTATCAATCCCATTAATTTTATAATATCAGGTCATACGTATTACTTTCTTCAAACGTTTTGTTTACTCTCGGAGAAGTTCCCTGCGAAAGTAAGATGAAACAATTATACGATGTAATAATTTCAATAATTTTTTTTGTATAAAACGCTAAGTCGATAGAAGTTGATTAACATGTCACTTGCATGAAAAATATCAGGAACCAAAACTGACATTTCCAATATACATTCCATCGCATGTTACATAAGAAATTGGCAGTTCCACACCTTTAACCTGGAAATTCGACTCCGTACGTTCCCTTTTTTATTATTTATACCTAGCAAGGTGGAGTTTTGTTATTCGCTGGATACACACGGTCTGTTGCCAATATCGTGAAAGCACAGGTGTACCATGAAGCTTATACTATTCGTCGATCAATATTTATTTTTCTAATATTTTTAAATTGATAGTATCAAATAAAAACATACGTTGAAACTGCAAAAAAATACAATTCGAAATTTGGGAGATAGTAGAGTAAAATTGTGTTAGTTTACTTTCACGGCTTTTGAAAAATTTCACAGACTTTCCCACATGGTCAAGATTAATTAGATTTAATAATCATAACCAGAGTAGCATTTATATTTTCAGCATTCTTCAAAAGTAATTTCCGTAGCTTTAATAAATTAATAATTATAAGTTAGCCTAAATGGCTTCATTTAGTGCAGCCTGCACGTAATTTACTTTTTTAGCTGATTAAGAACGAAAAATTATTCCACTCAATTTTCACAGCGTTAAATTAATTTGTAAAATTGCGCGTTTTAAAATTTCATTTAAAAAATGTTAGATTCACTAAATGCAGTAGTTCAATCAGTGCATATCGCCAAATAAAAATGTACACTTTTCCGTGGAACATTCGTAACATTACGCAATCCTTTATGTTTTTTGAATTTATTGAACAATTAGCATATTTCTTGGAGACGGTAGATTATTTAATCTCAATATTTTTCGAGATTGTTATCTAATAAAGCATATAATGCGGTACCATGTATTTAGTCATCTGAATATTCGTTGATATTTAAATAAACGCTACATTAAGGTTATCGTACCGACATTTAATTAAAATGCCATTGCCTAATTATAGAGTTTAATTGGAAAACGTGCGTTTGACAACGGACGCATGATGCGTAAGCTGTAAGTATTAATGTAAAACAAAACGTCAAAAATTTGTCAATTTCGCAGATTAAGAATATAATTTTATGACGTTTCATTATTAACGTTTAAGCTGTCGGACTATAAAATCTGCTTAGCTGATAAAGAATATATAGATAGTGTTTAACCATTTGCGGTTATATATTTATCAGCCGTAACTTTGAAAATTGCCAACAGGCACTCACACATTAATTTCTATTCAAGACAATATAAATTCTTATTTGTCATATGTAGAAGATGTTGAACTGCTTCCTTTCTTTTAATGTTGACAAAATGTATAAACTTATGCTATCTTAATGCAGAGTTATGACTATTTGAAAGTTTTCAATTTCACTGCTTCATTCAAAAGCATTTTCAAAAAAGGCAAAAGTTTATAAACAAATAGTATACTCATATTGCAAAAAATACTACAATATGTCAACAGGCAATTTTAAAATATGAACTGCAATTGAAACATTCAAAATATTCATAACACTGATCTGCGATAACTAGGTAAGATAAAAAAAAATATCAGTATTAGTCGCATTACGTGATTATATAAAATAGCACATTGTTCAACTAGGGAGCAAAATAGGTGTTGAACGCCCGAATGAAGAGAGCGCTGAAATTCCCAGGAGTATACAAACACCCATTCTCCCTCGTAGCAGACATTATTTTCTAATACGAGAATGTGCTATTTTGCTCCTATGATATAGGGAGCTAAATAGTATTTTGCGCACAGAGTGTGAAAAACTTGTTTTGCTTCCGAAAATATTTATTTTGGTCCATAGGGAGAGAAAGCGCTGTTTTGCTCCTGCGATGTCAGGATCTTGTTTTTTATGGATCTTAAATGAAACCTCTATTCAGCCATAATTTACAACTTTTTGTAGAGTGTAATTTTGGATAAATGGAAAATAAACTGTTAATTATTTTGGTATTTTTCAGAAAGAACTACGACTGACGGCGACAAGGAGATAATTTTCAAAATGTCATTGTAATTTTGGAATAATAATTCGCGGAAACTTGATAATAATAATTTTGAAGACCATAAACTATAATATGTCCTAAAAATTAAAAAATCTACAGAATGTATGTCACGAAACGAAATCCATGTTTTAAAATTCAATTTCTGTTTTATTCTATGAATGTTTGCTTAGGATTACTTATAATCTCACATAATCAGATATAATACAACAGTGTGACATGTTAAAAATGTCGTTTTTCTTTTTCATTTTATATAACTATAAATTCTTTGTTGACATAATCAGTCACTCAATAGAACGATCCGTTTTTCGGCTCAATAAGAGCAGTTATGTATTTGGCAACAAGTATGGTTGTATATTTTTCATCTGAAGCTCCAACTTGGCAATCGTGACAACAATGCACATGCATTTGCAACTAAAAAAATATGTTTCAATTTTGCAAACCACCATTATTTCGAATAATTTCTGAAAGGTTAGTTTAACAAATGTTGATAGATTTGTACTAATAAGAAAGGACGGCAATGATTGACGAGGACATTATTGTTATGATAGGTTATGTCGAATGATCAGAATGGATGACATTGGATAATAGTAATTGGTAAAACTTTAGGTAGTATTAATTATTCATCATGCTTCAGCAGTACACGACATTCTTTCTGAATGCAGCTTTTTATACATGTAAACATTTATCAGTGATATGACATTTCATTCAAGCAGGAATTATTAGATTGTATTATTTACATAATTAAATGGCATATAGCGTTCCATTTTACAGGTCACGTGAGTCTTAAATTTATCTAATACCCATACAAAAACATATTTCAAACTAGTAGCTTCGACCTTGCAGTGTTTAGAGCCTGTACTCCTCCACTGAGCAGGGTTTGGTAGACCCAGCTCTTTAATTGGAAAAATAAAAAAATTGGCAATTAGTTTTACCTTTCACGACTTCCTATCGCGAGATAAAAAAAATGGGATGTCAGTACCTACGTACATACGCACAAGATCGCAGTCTTCAAATTTTTGTTTAACACTCCGGGAGTAGAACTAAATTTTGCGCCCTGCAGTGCAATTTCCGGGCGCAAATTGTCGAACCGCACGCCATAATATACTATTCTGTAACAAGGGCGCAATTATCGATCTTTGTCGATTACGAAGTTTGTCGCGCGAGCAAAGCGAGGGTGATAATGACGCTCGTCCGATATCGATATTTTGCCCTTGTTGCATACAATATTTTTTAATTGGCGGGCGTGGGGCTCGATAATTTGCGCCCGAATATTTCACTGCAGGGCGCAAAATCGTGTCGACTCCCGGATTATTAAAATATACTATTATTTCATTTTTCAGTTGTTTACGGTCTGAAACATTGACATGATAAAAAAACTATTCAGACCCGTGGTCTGGGGCGAAGTAATTAATGGTCATTTAAAACTTGACAATTGGCAGTTAACTCAGTTTATACATTAAGAACGGAATCAACTGTCATTGACGAAAATAAAAACTATCGGGCTAATTTCAAAAACTTTTCTCTTTTACTCTCAAATCAGGCCGAGCAAAGTTATGGGCGCGAAAGGACGCGCAAGCGTGCACCTTGTTCGATAGTTGAAACGTCTGTATGTGCAAAGCTTAAACGAGAAAACGGAACACAGGAGCATACTGCTGAGGTAACAAATTACCGGTCGAGTGACTTTGTAGAATTTCTCAGTTTTAGAGAGTTGACGATCTGTTTACTATCGTTGGCGGTAGATACGCTGATTTTTTATTGGATTTCATTCCGGCATGAAAGCAACGAAACACAAATGTCGTTGGGAATCAGCACGATGTACGCACTGCCTGGTTAAAATTAGAAGTTCCCTATCGAAATTCAGTAAAATCGAAAATCGAAATTTAATTGATCTTTTCGTTGAGTGAATTGCAGAGTGTAAATTTGTTTGAATCCGTTCGCACAAAAAGAATAGAAAACATTTGATTATATAATTTACCAATTTTAATTCCACAAACGTCGTCTCATCCTGAACCATGCATACATTTACAATCGAAAATAGCACTACCTTGCTAAATTTCACATTTATTTCGAATGCAACCAGACGACTTTATAACGAATCCGCTGTATTTACATTCAATAAAGGCGGTTTTAGTCTGTTCCGCTCATTTCTGGTCGAGCACTTTATCACGCGGTTCTTTACGTTCTACCTAGTGGAAATCCTGGTAGGTATATAGTCTCTACATGGGGTCTCTGATCTGGGTTAAATTCGGAACGTGTGAAATTCAGGACGCAGAAAGGGCGTAAACATGCAATAAAAGGAGAGTTAGCAGAGCAAATCCAAAAAGATTTATAGTTTCGACAGTTTTCTTTCCGAAATCTGAAATGAAATATGTTTTGGCACATGTACGATGGTATTGCGATACCGGTGTAACTATCCATATTTTCAAAATCTTTGAAGTAAATCTCTCGCGATCGGTTTCATACCCTCTGAAAATACCCATGGATATATTATTTTCAAAATATTGCGGTAATTTAATTGAAAAAGAAATTTTCTATACCTTGCAAAATAATTTGTTAAAAACATAAACGTTGCAGCGTACGTAATGATGTCAACGATATTATTTGTGATTTTGTTTGTAGTCTTTTAGTATTTCTTTGTAGTCTATTATCACAAAATTAACCAGTCAGAAAGCATTAATTTAATTTATGTTTATTTGTAGTGTATGTTTATATTTACAGTAAATATCTCGGTGGCCAAATCCATAATAAGTTCAGGGAAAGTCCTTGTGTAATTGAACATTGGAATCTAAGGTACATCTTGCCTTGAGTATTGCAGTAAAATATAAAAGTTGATAAGTTGATTACTGAAATCTGATAGAGATATTAATTAATCAATTTATAATTACTAGAACTGTAATTAAAATTATTAGTACCATTTTTTTTATTAACACGCGATAATTTCTGCTTATTTAATTAATTAAAATAAATATTTAATAATTCTTATATATTTTATAGTTAATAAAAATAATAATAATTCTCCCTCCCTTAAATTTCCCTGTTAAATGGTGAATTTCTGTTAATCTTTCGAAAAAATCGTTAATTTATTCATTTTTTGACAAAACTGCAAATAATTGCCGGCCATTTTTTAATACATATTCCAAAAACATTTGAGTTTTTCGAAAAAAAGGTTAATTATATTATTTCAAACAGCGTTTTATGGTCAAATCACACTTTTTTTGCTCTGCAACGTGATTTGACCTTTTTACCCAAAATTTTATCACATTTTTATTTTTTTTTATTCATTTTTTATTATTCAAAATATTATTCTTTTTTAAACTTAAAAATATAATAATACTCCCTCTCTTCACTGTCACTCACCATTAAATGGTGGGGATAGGTTGAACCGTCGAAAAAATCGTTATTTTATCGATTTTTTTTAACAGTACTAATGCAGACAAATATCTGCTGTTTATTATACACATTATACGAACAAGAACAATAAATGTTTGATGCACATATTATGGTCTTTATTTGGCACAATAGATAATAGACATATTTTTTACATTCAATAATTCCGTATGCGAATCTTTTTAAATTTCTGGCAATAACTATTTTTTAACCTATGTAACCTTTAAGTTACACCATGGTTGGGACAAGAACAAACAATTTTTGAAGTAGTTTATGTTATCTTTAATGCACAGAGTAGAAAGCACGTTCCAAAACAAATAAAAGTGTGATTTGACGTTCAGATACTGCTTGCAATGAGATAATTGAATGTTTTTCGAAATATTCACACCTTTTTCGAATAAAACAATGATCTGCAGTGTGGTATTGTCAAAAAATTGATAAATCAACGATTTTTTTCAGCGTTTAACGGAAATCACCGTTTAATAGGGAAAGTTAAGAGTGGGTATTATTATTATTTATTTTTTGTGTTAACATCAGAACAATGTTTTTAATTTAAAAAATTTAGAAAATTTTTGGGAAACTATGTCTAAATTACGTCGCAAACACAAAAAGTGTGATTTGACCTTGAAATACTGTCTGAATTGAAATAATTAATTTTTTTACGAAAAATACAAATTTTACCCAATAAAACACATGTTTTGGAATTTTTAAAATGTTCTTTTCATGCATTTGCAAGCGGATCTAACATTTTCGACAAAATCTTAAAAATCCATATATATATCGCGAAGTTTATGAGGTACAGGAATGCTCTGTAGGGTTGGCAGTTTTCGTGGAGTACTAAAATATGTGAGAAGTTGGAATTATAAATACACTTTTAAAATATTGAATGAGGATTTATATTCCAGCTGAAAGAAACATATATACATCTGTATATTTTTGAGAGTTTAAAAAAAATATGTTATACAGTTGTGAATTGATAGATACCACTCAATCAAGAATAAAATAGAAACATTACAATGAGATTTACTTTTTTACTATGGGAAATTCTAAAATAATGTAATTAACCGCGGCACGTCGTAAAAGAGATTTCACAATTAAACTAATTAGTTAATTAGTAATAGGTATTGGTAAAATAAATGTAAAACACATTAAGACATGCATAATATTTCAATAGCAAAATAAACTGAAATAAGTGAAGGGACATTGTATATTTTGGATACATTTTGTAGTATACAAGTCATGAAATTGTCATGATACTTTATTTTCAGCTCTAATGTTTCATTACAGCAAGGTTACCGTAAAGTGCAGGTTCTAAAACGCTATTGATCAAATGTATTTTCCTTTCATGTTATTTGCCGATTTCTATGTTTTCGGTTTATATCCAACTGGCACTTTATACTATACTTATGGGCTTGTTATCTACAACTTTATAATACCCTTATCTTGATAATATGATCAAGATTCGTAGATGTCGTTTCAGCGTGATTAATAGCGTTTATCATTTAAGCCATCGAAGACACGCACGCAACTGTATCCTGAATTTAATTTGGATCGGATTAACTAGTTCTGTTTTTACTACATACATTGTTGGAAACTGTATAATTTATTAGTAAAATAACAATTTTAATCTACATCATAAATTATAAATAACTTATTAATAATTGAATAGCCTACTTTCATTTAGAGTCCCAATGGTAGATTTCGTTTTGACAAAATAAGTTAAGGACACATTTGCTAACATACGCGGAATTACATATCTTATGTATGTAAATACAACGAGGTAGTTGACTCTTTTGTTGTTTTAGACGAATGTCCAAACTTTGTTTTCATAATATTACTACTGTGTAACTTTCTAGTTGCAAAATTGTAATCAACAGGTCATTACGACCTTTTTGCTTCGCTTTGGCTTCTGAGTCAACAGGTGCTTTTGCAAGTGTTGTCACCTGCGCTATTAAAGAAGAATTTTGAAGATGGTTTTTGATTCGGATTTTATTACTTTTAAATTATTGAAACGTTAGAATGTATTGTATTAATTAAAATTAATTTTAAAATAAAACTTATATGATGCGTAGATAATTTCTGAATTTTTAAATAATTCCATACATACTTCCTTTGAATTCATAGATTACCCTGCGTACATTACATGAAATGTATTTAACAAAGATCCTATATTTAAATGGAAAAATATAAAATCCATATATCTGTAAAATAACATCCTCGTATAATGTAATTAAATATGTTAAATTAGTTATGCATATGGTATATTTGATCATTATGAATAACCATTCTAAACTGTGTCATGAAGATACATTTAAAACGTTTATTTTATTAGTAAACAAGATAACAACAAATTATTTTTAATTGTGAAAAATGTGACATAATTTTCTTTGTCAATTTTCGGAAATGAAACTTATTTTTATATTTTTTACCAATTAGTGAAGGTTCAGGAAATATGCTGTAAAATAATTTCCCGAAACATTTATTAAATTCCCATCGTGAAACATTTACGAGGTTTCCATTACAAGTTTTGAAATGTTTCAAATATTTAGTTTCTTTAAACTACATTCGCTGAATATCAACACAAAAGTGATGGTTTAATTACAACAATTTAATATAATTTTCTGCCTGTATACAATTTGGACTATAATAACCAGATAATCTCGTTTTGAATTTTATTTACTTTAACTATACTTTTCCATTTAATCAATATAATATAATAGAACTATATTTCTAAACATAGCTATAGTTTACAATTCACAGATGGCTTATAAATACATCAATTATTTTGAATTTATTTAATATTCAGGAATTTATAAAAAAATAAAAACAAGTTATTGTTTGATTTGTATTATTTGCAGATTACGCCGATTTACAAAGGTAACTATTGTATAGAAATACCATTCACAATTATCTTGATGGATTAGCAGGTTTTAAATCAGGTTTAAAATTTAAAAGCAGATCTTTAAGAGACCACTGGCTCATCTTCGATAACATTACGTTTTTAGAACTAACCAGTCATCTTTAGGCGATAGTCAATCGTTTTTGGACACAAGTGGTTAATATTTAAATAAGAATTTTCGAGTCAATAGACGCGTAATTAAATTTTCAACTTTCGCAGTTCAGATTTTATAAGCGCTACCCTTCCTTCACACCACTCTCTTCTAATCTGATTTTTAATATCGGTCATCCTTTGGCTTGACGCAAATTGCAACGCCGCGTATGCTTAAGTTTTTGTAGACTTATTAACCTAGAAAGATGACGTTTTACGCAAGACTTTAAAGTAAAACAACGTTGGCAGGATAATAAGATCGTGGAGAATATTTGTCGAAGTTACTAACAAGTGTTCAGATTTAGTATTTGTCAAGTTGTATTTTTAAAAGTCATTAAATAACCACAACAAAATAAGTTTTACATATTCTCTATATTGTTATAATGGTGTTTAAATAGCCAATTGTATGCACTTTAATGTTATCTTGATTTGCTGAAAAATGTAAAATAAAAAGTAACGTAGCAGTATTTCTTGACACAGCATTCAAAGTAAACTTATTTCGTGACACGGAGATTGTTAAAAAAGTTGTGGTTACATTAATCATATCTTTAGAAAACATATTAAAAAGAATCCTTTTAAAGAGTCTTCAGCAACCATGGATGAAGCACTTCTTGATCGTATTCTTACGTAATGCTGTTTGATGTACAATTTATTGACGCGAAACGTTAAAACAATTAACGTTATCTGTAAAAGTGTTTCGTGAAATGGCACAGACAGATTATCAGGACTTTTCTAGGTCTACCCTTCTTATCACAACTAAACATTCACTAAAACAAACGCTTTATTTCCTTCTGTTTAGTATAATTATCTCAATGCAATTGCTTAAAAAAGTACTAACTATTCTGATTATACCCTGATTCGAATACAATCTCAATTAGTCCCTGATAGATTAGTCTGATAAATCTTTAATTATATTCGGACAATCTGATCAGGAGCTCATCAGGGCAGTATCAAAACTTCTAATCTGGGTTATTTTGAAAATACGGAAACAATGCATTTTCATTTTCTACTCATAATACCTGTTTTTAGGAATACGATAGAAATAGTTTCACAGATCAACATTTCATCTGTATTATTATAAATTTGCGATCGTGCGAAACTATCAAGTAGCTGATTATAATTTTCTTGTACAGGTGAGGACAATGTAAATGTCCTCCATTATTATTATCTCTGGGTGTAATAATGAATAATTAGTACGTATTTCCGAGATTGCCAGCCCCGACATTCAATTGAACGGTTGACAGCTCATTGCTAATCCGCTAAATAGGATGGCAAACGAACGAATTATAATTCCATGGTCATCGCATACATGGCAGAGAACCCGTTAAAGCATTATTATGCAAACAACCGTAAACCGTAATTAATAAAGTAGATAATGCTATTAACAGTCATCACTATATATTATTATTGAGCACGTGAAAGACAAAATGCGCACATCATTTTCATATTTCGATTATGTGTCTAAAAGCGTCTACGGTGATAATTTCTAGCAAAATCGAAATGACAGATTTTTATTTTCGTCAGTATTACTCAATGTAAAAAAATATAAGATATGCTCTTTATATCCAACAAATAACGATCTGTTTGCTTTGTAATATACTTTTAATTTTTCCAACTAAATGGCTCTAATGACAGAAACTTATCTGCTCGATTAGAGATGTATTGACAACTTAAAAGAAGCTTTTGTCCAATAAGATTAGGTTCGTTTTGCGCACAAAAAACCGAATTGTTTTTAATTTGTTGATTGGTAGAAATAATTAATTAATAGGGAATCGATGTAATTTCATTGGTTAAATTGGTCCTCCCAACCAAATATAATCTTATCTTAACATTGTAGTATAATTTCAATAAAATAATGTAACAATTATCAAACTGAAAATAATATTATAGTTGTTTCGGACTAGAAATAATTGTTCTCTAAACAAATTTGAGATCCATTTAAAATAACAAATAAAAGTTGGAACACTGTTTATGCAAACTTGTGGCATTCAGGTAGGACAAACTTATCTGAATGAAACGAAAGCCATCTGCGTCACTAAAAAATAAATCAGGTATCAATCTTTTCCGACAGCCAATTTTAGTTTATGTCTCATAAGACCACGACAAAGATTTAATACGGTATGTCTTATCATGCATTCATAATTAATTACCGATTATTGATCTGGTGATCATGGTCGTAAATTATAAACTGACAATTTTTTGTTTAACACATTAACGTCGAAGATGAAGAGATTTTTATCTTATTTTCAAAGTTGTCTAGCAAATCGAAGAATGAAAATATCACAATGAAACCCATCTACTTTACTAATTTTGGTTATGCCCTATCGGTTTATGGGGTCAAAATTGCAATTTCTTGCTGCAGAAAAACAATATGGCGGATTGTATAAAATAAAAAATTTTGTTTTTCGACAATTATTTACAAATGGATAATGGATGGTGATCCATTCCAAATTATGGAAAAATATGGACAAATAAGTTGCAATTTAAGGGGAAATTTTTTTGTTGAGCTCCATTCAGTTTATCATATCAAAAATGGCGGAAAAGTGTGAAAATGTCTAAAAATACGCGTTTTTCCTAAATATTTCTGAAATAAATCGATATTGATCTAAATTTTTGCCTGAAAAAGTAAAATTTTAATTAATTAAATATTCATGGTCACTTTTTAATATATTTGACGACATTTTCATACCTTTCCGCCATTTTTAATAGGACAAACTGAATGGAGTTCAATAAAAAAGTTTCCCCTTAAACTTATTATTAATATTATTATAAGGTTATGTTTATTTCTATTTCTACGACTAGAAACAGACTTTGAAAATTATTTACTGTTTAACATTATTCTGCATATTTTTCACCTTAATATTTTTTGATACTTTTAATCATTTCCAGAAATTTGCATGTCATCTTAGAGACGTGTGACCAAGGGGGTCATATCGTGTATGATTAGCCTAGATTCAATATGTTACATTCTTGTTCAGGTCCTGAAGTGAATCCAGGCAACTTGATCACCGCCTCAGTAAGGTTGTTTCGAAGTTACTACTAATTAGGTGTCAATGAAATCAATCGTTTCTCTGAAATTAAGTCGCCTTATTAACCCTAAATTCTTCAGACAGTGAATATTTCTAAATTGTTTAATAATGAAATTTTTAAAAGAAGTACACCACAAATCATTGTCGATACTTTTCAATTACACGCATTTTTTCCCTTCAACATGATTTAAGCATTATACAAATGTAAAATAAGAACAGTTTAAAGGGCGTAATTAATAATGATAAATCAAGTTTTCAATTCATTATTTTGTTTCCAAATCTTAATATGCAACTATTTTATAGGGAGTATTCACAAATAAGATTTTTTAAAATCAGGATAATTTAAAAATAATCTGCTTTGAAAAGTTGAAGAAGATTTCCTCTATTTGTGCAACCGGTGTTTTTGCGTTAATATTGAAATATTCAAATTGATCACATATTTAAAATTTAATGAAATGAAATTGCGAATTTAACACAGCAGAGTCTTTCAAAAGTTGCAATAATATATAAGCTTCGAATCATGCGAAACCTCTCTAAAATGCAAGTTTAAGCTTTTACACTGTTGGTTTCGCCTACACAAGAAAATATAATTTTACATATATTCCCTGGTATACCTTTAACATGGTACATAAGAATGTTGTACAAGAATTGTACAAAAAATTTATGCAGTGTTTTTTCATAAACTGTATTCTATACTTTTGGCAGTTAAAACTACCTGATTTTTTAAAATTACTGAGCATTCTTTTGGACTATGTATCTAAAAATTAAACACACTAAGTATTAAGTATATATTAATCGATATTAAAACGGCGAAATCTGATATAACACATTTTATTTTTGTAATTATATTTTGTTCCTTAGCGGTACAGAGTGACTCTCCAATATGTATATGAACACGAGAATCATTTTATTACTAATATTTAGTCTTGTCATAAGTTTATCTAATTCAACCATCAGTATACTAACCTGAATTTGTTATGTCAAATATATTTTATTTACAAAAAATGGTGAAACTCTAGTTTTACAACGAATTGGCATGACTGTTCAATCAGTAGTCACGTTCAAAATTAGATAGTAAGTATTCAATTTCAATCATTGAGGAGAATTTTAATGCTCAACAAATAACACAGGTCTGCACGGAATTTTTTTTTAAATATCAGAGTGATTTTCGACGTATTTTTGTGTGCTGAACACGAATCTGAAGTCGAAAAATGCCTATCGCATTATGATTTAGAGAAAAGTGGGGGTAAAGACACCAAAAAACGTGTTTTTGGGTGTTTTTACCCCTAATTTTCTCTGAAACCTGACGTGCTACAGGCTTGAATTTGTACTTAAATTAAAGCTTGGTTCTTCCCCTACAAAAATCATAAGATAGTTTTAAACAAAATTTCATAGTTTTGAAAAAATGGTTTTAACCTTGCTATTTCTAATGATTATGATGAAAATGCAAACAAAATCGAATAACCGCTGGTATTACTAATGGCGAACAAAAAAAAACGATGAAGAGGTGATTTTAAGATCCTATATATATTTTTTAATTTGCGGCCGCCATTTTGGATTCGCTATTTTAAATTTTGTCAAACTAACATTGCATTCGTCATCAGCGACTCAAAAAACCCCGAGTACTAATTTTCATGAGGTTAATTTAAATTTTTTATTTTTACGTCCGCCATCTTGGATACGCCATTTTGAATTTTATAAAAGCGACACTGGATTCTTAAACACCAACCCCGAAAACAGTCAAGTAGTGGTTTGTATGATCTCTGCTCAATGTAGTTAAATAATTTGCATTTTCATCATAGTCACTAGGAATAGCAAGGTTGAAACCATTTTTTTTTTCAAAACTATGAAATTTTTTTTAAAACTATCGTATATGATTTTTTGTAGGGGAAGAATCAAGCTTTAATTTGAGCACAAATTCAGATCTGTTGCACGTCAGGCTTCTGAGAAAATTAGGGGTAAAGACACCCAAAAACACGTTTTTTGGTGTATTTGTCCCCACTTTTCTCAAAATCATGACGTGATAGACATTTTTCGTCTTCAGATTCGTGTTCAGCGTACAAAAATACGTCGGAAATCACTCTGATGTAAAACAAAAAAAAAAGTGAATTTTGCAGACCTGTGTAATGCGAGTGTATAAATGTTTTACATAAATGGTATAAAAAATCAAGGGGCACTTTATTAATGCAATACTCCCCTAGTAGAAAATGCGACCAGTTTTTGGCCATTTGTTCTGGTCTGCATGCTATAACTAATGGAGCCCAGGAAAACTGGCCAGAAAATGATTCAATTTTCTACCAGGGTCATATCTAAAAAATAAGAAATTAAACATCTAATCTCGTATGTGCATTGAAGAATAATTATAGTAATAATATAAATGTCTTAAATAATATTCCCGCATTTGCAATATAAATTATTTTGTCATTTGCATTGCAATATTTAAACAATATTTAATGATACATCCTTCAATAAGTTGGTTGGAAGTAATAACGTCTATTTTCTCTAATTAACGTCCTCTATGACGTTAAGTATATTAAAATATTTATTACTTCCCTCATGTTCCTTAGTTAGTATATTATAAGAGCGTGAAACTGATCATATAATTTTATATTCCCCCGTATTAAAACGTTATTATTATATTTGATAATATGTTTGACAATAGATACTCTAACATTTAGAAATTCATTGGATTGAACATTTCCGTTAATAATAGAAACCAAATCGATTTTCAATGGGATCCTGCAATTATATTATCAGAATTGCATTTAATAATCTTCAGTTACCCGTAATTATAATTAAATTAAGCAGAGTAGCACCTAGAACGTTATCGTTACGGTCCCATTAAAATTGAATATTACCCTATCATTCTCAACTAACGATATTGCAATCAACTTGAATCACATTTCGCAGTAATAACCTAGCGGGAACATATCGTGCAGTTATAAAAGTTAGTCACAAAATAAAATAAAGATTTATAGCAATGTGTGAAAGTACTAGTACTTATGTGCGTCTTTTCTGCTAGTGTCGGCAATCCATTTCTATACCCAGAACGTAATTCGACCGCTTACTTCCTATCGATCCTGAAGCTGAGGTCTAGCCGGAAATTACGAGAGTATCGCATTGACTTATCTCGCTTTACAATTGCCACCGGGTGTAATCTGTATTTAAGTTTGAATTACACGGGCTGAAATAATACGCGGCAATATATAATTAAACTGACGCAAAGTTTTATGGACTGATGACGTTTTAAAGATTACGATGTAGTGCAGGCTGTTAAACGCGATCAGTTACAATGTTACAGATATTCTAAAGTTGTTTAAACTCATAACATATTTTCCATTTTCCGGAATTTCATCTCAAAAGGAACTTCTACGAACGGAAATAATAATTATGTTGTCGACAATAACATTGCACTAAGTGGCTACAGTATTCAACAATCAATACATACCTAAATGGATAAAAAAATATTTAATGGAACCTTCATGAATTAATGTAATGTTAATTTTATGAATTCTAACAATTGCTGAAAAAATTGATACTACATTTATGGCGGAATCCATTCGAAACCATGCAGGCCAACTAACTTCAAGTTGTACAATTAGATATCCCTAAAATATATTATTCTCCATGAAAAATAAAGGGACACATATTTTTTTATTTTTCTGTTCTGGAATTGAACTTTGAAAGGTGAAAATTTAAAAAAGCACTAAAACAATATTGTTTCGCCCGTAATATTTTTTCTAATAAATACAATAAAAATTTTTTTTTTGATTCACTTAAAATAAACCAAAATGCATTTTCTCGAAAATACCCATTTTTTTCTCTCTCAATTTTTTACCATAAATTTTTACCAATATGACGAATAATTGCTATAAGTTTGAATCGACAAATGGACATTTTTTTCTACATTTTTCAACGAATGTATTTTGTGTAAAAAATTTTTTCAATGTCTAAGAAGGCATATCGTTTGTAAAGTTAACTGAAATTTTAGAATCTTTCATTAGATTTTTTAAAAAATCTATTTTTCGTATTAAAATAACTTATGAATTCTTGTGTTAAGTATAGAGTTTATGTCCTCGAAATTGGAATTTTAAAATATGCATATTAACAAACAGCCGTTTCGCATGCTCCTTTGAAAATAAAGGTTATCTATTGCTTCCACATAATTTTTTTATTCAAGAATTTCTTAATTGTAATTTATAGTCATTCAGGAAAATTATAGGCGAAAAGTTCTTAGAATTTTTCGTCAAATATGGCATGCATAGATATTTTTTTTAAACTATTGTGATATAATACAACCGTTGTAAAGTGAAATGAAAATTTTCCATTCCATATTTAATGGGTTACAGGAGTTCTCTCTCTACATTGCTAGTCAAAAGTCGTTTTTACCACTTCTATTTGATACGAGTCTTAAATAGTGTAGTTTATCATAAGACACTATGTATATAGAAAAATAAAATTATTGATAACTCTTCTCTTAAATAGCAAGACCTTCTAAATTTTAACGGCTTCTTTCGTATACCCTCATGAATGAAAAATCCAAATTTGATCAAATACTTTAATTAAGAGCCCCTTAATGAAAACTGCGCTTTATATCTGATATGAGCTTCGCTTTCGAATTCTACAATTAGTTTTTCTTTTTTATTGGGTGATCTTGATCTTATTGGGAAAAAGGCATTCTTGGATAAATACTAAAAAAATCTGTCTAATAATAGTTCGGTAATGATTTACATTAGTTTTATTACATTAGTTAGAAAGCGTTTGAATATCGACTCGTTATTTGAATCCAATACCCTTATACTATCGCCGTATTTTCATTAAAAAGCATACGTTTCAGGGGGAGAGAGAATTTTTAATCTATTCTCTGGCGGAAAAGTCGGTCCAATGCCAATATTGAATACTGGCGTAGTGCCGCATCGGTTGTGGATTGTGAGTTCAGTACCGGCACTGCGCCGGCTAAGTACTGAACCAGTACATACTTCGAGGGATATAAATTACTATCCCAGGTTGAAATGTTTTATAAAATTTTTATTTAAAATTTATTTTTTCTATAAAAAATGCATACAGTTGTTATAAAGACCATATATTCATATTTTATACAATTTTTATAAAACTTTTTCACCCGGGATCTTAGAAATTGTCCTCAAATTATTTTGAATTCATAATAATTGTCAAAATAATTTTCGATTATTAGCTACACCAATCAGAAAAAAATATGTTTAAATAGCATGTACATGATGAAATCCAAATATGCGATGCAAGCAAAGCAAAGTACTTAAAAGGATGAAATAGAACTTTTTGACGAATATTAGACAGCTATAATATATCATGAGATATTAAATACAGAATTTATTGGTCCTCTATCCAAACTTTCATCAACATATAATAAAAAGGTTAGATGTAATAAATAAGAACACAAAGAAGGCCGATAAAAGAGCCAACCAAAATTTAAAGAAATTCAGGTAGCCCTGTAGTCGATTCTGGTATAATTTTGGCTCCAGAATCCAAATATATATGCCAAAATATCCAATTGACTCAAGTTTTTGAAATATTGAAGTGGTAACAAAAATCAGATTTCACGCATTTTGAACATTTATTCACATCCTAAAAAATGCTGTTCTGCCACCAGTTTTAATCTATTCCACTAAGATTTTTTCCCGCAGAATCCAAATATGTGCACCAAAATATTGATGTCGACTTAGTTTTTGAAAAATCGAACGTAAAGAGTCATATATCGTGTACATTTTAAACAATTTTCACATGTATACTGTACGATGCGAAGAAAAAAAAATCAAGAAATGCAAAATGAATTTTTTGAGATTCGATTCACTAAAAACTCGTTATCGATACTTAACGTACACGATTTATAACCCCTTTAGCCTTTAATTTGGTCAAAAATTATGTCCAGTTCAATCTTGTGGTGTACATATGTGGATTCTGCTGCAAAAATCAGATTTCACAATTCCTCGTGAGACAGCAACATTTTGTGGGCTGTGTATAGATGCTAATGCCTAGATTCGAATTTTCCACCCATTTGACCTTCCATGTCTAAATAAGTGGACCAGTAAGATATTTTGATGATCACATTTGGATTCTGTGGCAAAAATCCTATCAGAATCGATTGTGACTTATGGAGCAGCAAAATTCTGTTGGGCAGCGTAATTTATCAACTCAGGACAATTTTGGTTATATCGAGGTCGAAACAGAACCATATTTGTTTTCACATAGCTCATCCATTAAAATTTATAAATGGAATAAAATCCAACGACAACTCAAGCATGTAGAGAATCATTCCGCCATTTCTATGTATATTGGGCATCTTTTATATGCATATGAATCATTTTATGTTCAGCACATGGTCATTGAGATGAATTTCCATAAATGTACTATACATGGGGTGGACGTCCACATAATTACGTAAATCGTGGTCCAACGTATCTCTATGGCATTACAGTTTCCGTTGAACTGAAAATGGACGTACCGTAGACTCATTGTACCTATGCATAATGTACGTCACCGTATTCACCTACACTTGGTTGTCCATTATACCTCCGTGAACATGTTTTCCTTTAAGATCGAACAATGGGCATGCGAGGACAACCAGAGATGTAAGCGATACGATATCAAGTTACGACCGTACATTGATTACACTGAGAAAACACTGTGATATTAGTTATACTGCTAACATCTAATACTCCTATAAAGGTATTAGATATTATTAATACTAGTATTATACACCGTCTGTTCTCGTTGGCGGATATTTAACTGATACGCTTTCCCCACGTGTACATTTAAGTTAATCATTCATCCCTGGACCAATATATACGTAATATGTACATAACACGTACATCGATTTAACATCTTGTGCTAATTGAGTAAGGGCTGATGACGGGTCATTAAGTTGGAGCGCAACCAGTAATACGAAACAATGCAATTTAATTTAATTAAATAATATTATTGGCATTAACTTTATTTGCAGTAATATTGACGATAAATTAAGTATATTTCTTACAACCATGAGTAATTCTGGGACGTGATGATTCCACAAAGATATGCAGTTGTACATTACAATCTAACAACAATCAAAGTTTCAGATAAACGGTGCCTCAATGTTTTTCGATTGTCAACAATTCCACAAAGATACTCGTGTACCGAATAATCTTTTAGATTGTACGATCGATAAAGTGAAATTTGTTACTCTTAATGGACGTAACACCCACATGCATCGTTCGAACTTTTCCCTTCAATCGGATGAAAAAGTGATTTTACGACGGAGGTTTATGGATTAACTAAAAAAACGTCTAGTCGAACATATAGGTTTTAATCAAAAAGTAGTGCAATATATTACATATAGTTTTTTTGCTTTAATTAATATATTTACAAAAAAGTTATTGATATGCACATTCGTGTCAACAATAACAAATTGTGTGAAAGCACTCTTTGAAGACCTCTACAATTAAAAATGTTTAGATGTTGAAGTATTTAATTTGAAATAAACTAATTGGATAAATATATTTCATTTTAAAAATATAATCAGCAAAATACGATAAAGTACGTTTATTTGAATTGACGCAGACTCTACGATCTTATTGAATTTTCCTAAGGTAGTTCGTTTATAGTTAGCTTATTTCTTCTGTAAAAACTCGAAGATCATCATTAGGGAATGAACTGATAGCACGAGGAAGAATACAGGAAAAACAACTTGTACAAAATAGGACTGCAAATGAACGAAGCAGAGTAAGTATAAAACCGACTTCACTGATATCGACTTTAATTGGTTTCAAGTATCTCGGAAATATTTTTGAAAAAGATTTTATCTGTTCTTTAAAATAAATAACGTCTGACTGCATTACTATGTTCATAGTTAAGTTTTATTTTTTATTTAAAATAGTAACTTATTGATTTTAGTTCTTGTTTTATAAAAACTCTTGTTACAAATATTCCAAAGGCTTTGTACCAATTAAGTGTATACAAGAATATCGGTTTTTGTATTTTATCTGTAATGAGTCAGCTAGACAAAAATTGATATAAAAGATCATAGTAGATCTCTGTCTGAAAAGACAGTACAGTTTGTTTACGTATTACAAAATCGTTTACAAAATCTAAAGAAATTTAACATGGAATTCTATTAGCACTAAAAATTTTGCTACTAATGTTTACTTTCTATATGTAAAAATTTACAAAGAAAATAAGCTATTGTGTAATGTGCTGATGTATGGAAAATATTTAAATAAGAATTTGGAGCTATCTGAATATTTTGTCAAATTGAACATTTTCTCCTAATAAACAGTTTTTTAAAATACTACCTCCTTCCAGCAATTTGTAATATTATATTATTTGAATCATTTCACAGTGCGCATTTTATCGTAACTAGATACTAATTTGGAGTCAGCATTCTCAAATCAAAACCCTCTTTTGTTACATTTCGTTCTAACCGAGTTAGTTTTCAAATTTTTCTTTGCTCTGCTGAATTCGCCCATTTCAATTTAAAAAAATTTTTTCACAAAAATCACAGATTCGGCATAAACCGCTAGGCTCCGCATTTTAATAAATAGGACGTTAGCAAAAATTAAATAATTATAGTTTTGAAATAAATTGATTAAATAAATTATGGTTGTAAAATGAACTTGATTGGAAATTAACCACCACATAAAAATACAAATTTCCATGGCATTAGAATTTTATTTGTTTTCGGGAATTTAATTCCATTTTTGAGTTTTGATGTTTTCACTGATGAATAATGTTGGTACCCATTTTTTTGAAAATGTCTAGGGGAAAAAAATTCGATCCCCTTTCTTTCAGAGTACTGACTCTGCGTCGATGAAATTAGTAGATAACGTCTATAAAAGTTAAAACAGCAGAAGATAAACAAGAAAGGTTATTAAAAACTTTTCATAATTAGTAAGCTCTTCTAAATACAAATAATAACCATTTATATGATTTACTAAAATTGGAACGAATCTTATGGCCAAAACCAAGTCTGCGAATGTACTAAAGAAGGAGTTTCTCTTCCGAAACTTTAAGTTTTGCAACGTTAGTTTTATTGCGATGCTACCTAAGTGCATGATTGGTTAATAACGACTCTCCAGTTGAATCGAGTTTCGACTTGAAGTTCTGCGGTACTTAAAAGTTAACACCTGACTAGGGGCCACGAAATTTGCATCTCTTTGCGTCATCTTTCATTCACACTTTCTCTAGAGAGAAACGCGCTTTACATTAATTCCATGATTATTAAAATATGCAAATAGTAGCTAAGCAAGATACAAATTAGGTTACGCAATTCATTACGTGTTACTTCCTTCATATTATTAAGTTTGATTGTGCTGAAAACGATAGGTATGTTTCGTATATTGTAGAAAGATGAAATCAAAGAATTTATGCAGGGAAATTTGTTAGGAGATGCTACTATACTAGCTAGTAATTAGGTTACCAACTTTGAACAATGTTGATTATTACATTAAGATGATTATTGCATTAATAGTATAAAGTGTTTAAAATAATGATGTATCTTAATAGAAAATATACAAAATTGTAATATAATCCCACGTCCTCTCAAGTGCTCAAACTATAGTAGAATTGCTTACCGCATTTTTTAATACGACGAGAATCAAGAAACCATAAAAAATCGACCATAAAATGATGATTTCTTTATCTCAATTGATTCAAACCTAAGATTCTCACGAGTTTAAAAATGATCCTAAACAGATCTTTTTTACGGCAAATCTAATAAAAATTTACAATTTTCTAGACATTACATACCACAATTGGATCATTTTTCAATTTCTGGTATTTATAATTTAGGTTGGTTTTTGTTCGCAAACTGATCCACCGCTTAGAGATCGTTTTTCATCGAAATTGAAATCAAATTTTGGTCGACCTATTTTGTCTCGGGAGAATTATCTATTTTTTTCATAATTTATTTAGATAGATAAATTGATGGCATTATTTTCTCTCCTCAAAATCTGCAGATATCACATGCGGTAACAATGCTGAGATATATGCTTGCTTTTAAAATTAATAATCGTTAATAATTATTTGAACTTATACTTGTATTATATGAAAACTTTTAATACTTTGATATAAAACTTAGTACAAAGTACTCATGAAAATCAGATATCAGATACATTAAAATTATATAAAGAAGGATCATCTAGGGTGAAAATAGTATAATGATCAATTTAATTTCAGCAAAAAAAGTGACAAGTAAGTATGAGAATTTTGAGAATAAAATACTTTTCCTGTACATAGGTTTTCGTTCTTGATGTACACAGGTAGAAATTGTAGACGTCTTATTTATGGCAAATATTTTCTCCAGAATTTCTAGATGTATTCTCATTTAACGTCTGTAACGAAAATTGCCCTTTAGGGATGACTCCGTGACAGAAAACGTCTTTCATGACATGACACCCGAATTTCTTATTAATCAGTATGATACTGAATTTTTAGCCTGTAACTAAATGTCGAAATAAATTTAAATATTAGTATATTTTAGAATATAGGTTAGTGAAGTTGAAATACCAACTTGTCTAGGCAACAGCAATTTATAATTGGCATCTACTCAAAATAAATGACTACTGGTATTTGCAATCATAATTTACTGTAGTATTTTGTTTTTATTTATAGGAAATTTCAGAACTGAAATCATCTTTTGTAGCATTCCAAAACTAAGGAGTGACTCATCTGGAGCACGGAAATATGCTGTATAGAAAAAAAACAGCGATTGGTATAGTTATGCTAACTATAGTAAATATTCAAATAGATTCCAGCTGTATCTACAGTTTTACCATCGATTGCTAGCATAGAATGGAAGTGCTACCTAAAGCTGTATAGTTGTATCAACTACAGTTTTGTATATATTATGGCCACGCCAGGAAAAAATAATTCCACGTAGGTACATGATGGTATGACTATGTTCTTACTCGAAAAAAGACAGATGAAAGGATGAAACATAGTGTAGTGTACGAATGTGCCTTTCATTTGCTCATATTATAACCTCAAATCAAGATTTGATTCGATAATTAATAAAATCATAAAATTTAAGGTTATAATTTAATCAAATAGAATTTTTTCATTCCCTCATAAATAGATGTATATTTGTATATCTAAACAATTTCACGTGAACGAGAACAGTTATGTGTCGGAAAAGGGTTCAATTTCCCTTATCGATAGTTTTCAGTAAAACAAAATGTTGTACCAAACACCGGTTTAAGCTCAACATTTTTCGAGAGACACAATACAAAATTAGAGGCCGCTTTTTTAAGTATTTGTAACTATTTCGTGCTTGCGTTTTAAGAAAACTTCTTTAGAAATTGTGAGAAAATGTCTATAGTTTAAAACGAAATTACAGTGAATGTAAGCATTTTTCAATAATTTTTTTAACTGGCAAAAGTATCATCGAAAGAGACAATAAAAAATGGTTCATAAACTTTGAATCTTACTGGATGAAAATAATTTTGAAACACTTGTTTTTCTTCGTTCAGGAGAAAATAATTCTTATGCATTAATTTACACATAAAAGGAGTCGTACGTATCGAAGTATCGGAAATCATATTGGTATACAAGCTAATGGTATTTAAATTATTGACTTTTGAATTGAATATGGTAGCTCTCTTGAAAGTATTTTTAAGATAACATTTTTCACTTAAAACTGATATGCGCCCTAGAGAGACGTGGTTAAATTATTTAAAGGCGTGGACAGTCTCACAATTTCAAATTTTTTTATTATTCAGCATTAGGTTAAAATTTAAGTCCATCTGATGTAACTCGTGACCTGTTTATTTCATCAGTTTTATATAAAATTGGAGGAGATATACGAATCGTAAATTAAGCTATTCTGGTAGTTTAACTCAAATTTGTATTTGACATTAATCTGTCAAACTGAAAACCTATTTCTCTAGACGTTCCCTAGTATATAATCCTACTGATAATATGTATTATGCGACTTCTATTACGTAGCTACTGTATATAATATTCATATAGTCTGCTAGGAATAGGGGAGAGTAGTCTCATATCGACTCCCTAAATTGCAATGTTTAAACGAATATCAAAAATCAATTTTATTAGTAATTTAAAATTGCACGGTATACACGGATCACTTTTTTATGTTTCTTGTTAGGTCCAGTTCAACGCGATTCAGTAAGCGTTGAAAAAATTTTAGGTTTTCGACAACCTCAAAAAGGGTGGTCCGAAACTAACCCATCTATGGTTCGCAGCCAATTCTGTATCTTTTAGTGACTTGCACGAATTAATGAAATTTAAAGTTCTATAGGTAAACTAATAAAATAAACAATAAAAATAACAAAATTTCACGCTGACTCAAATTTAGCAACAAAATTTCGCTGAATTGGCGAATTCTTCGCTGTAATTGACGGTTTAGCTATCAAGTATAGTTATCGTCAGATGTAATTATTAATAAGAGTATACTCAATCACTACACAACAAATCGTAAATGGTTTTCGTCCACCGCAAACGAGAGTAGGTTTCGCACCACTCTGGCACTTGTCATACGGTGGCTCGTCATTCACTGATAGCCTGAAAGAGGATTAAATTATAATTGCGTGTGTAGAAACCAAGTCCATTGGTGATAAAAAAAAATGTACCTTTCGATTGTTATATAATCAAATAATCATTACTAACTGGAGTCTAATAATGAACCTCATTGATTCCGACGTTGTCAAAGTACAATTAGACATTATAACTTTTCTATCAAATGAGAAGTTGAGATGCAACCCAGTTACCAAATTGTCAATAATATAACTATGTACCCACCATACTACTATTAATCCGCGCTAGCTACAAGCAATAAGGGGTTTCGTTGTATTGTACGGGGTCGGTATGGGACCTCTCCCCCCCCCCCCCCTATATATATATATTCATATTGATAATCATACTGTAACCCAAAGAATACTGTCTAAAAGAAACTTATCTGGAAGATTTTTAAATTATGATTCCAACCATCTCCTTTTTAAAAAAATAGATATTATTGACGACTTGGTTGATCCCAAGAGCTATTCAAACACACAATTCTAAATCTGTAATAAGTACAAAATAAACTTCTATCTGAAAGCAATCATTCTAAAAACTTAATAGAAAATCATATTAATGAACGTATGCACTTATCTTATACTGACCATCTATCTAATTGCCATTCTGACACTGACAGTGAGGATTACTACCTAAAAGTTCCATATATTAATGGATTTTTTCAGTCTGTACAGAATAAATTTAAACTTTGAAATATTACGATTCCTGCATAGACGCACAATGTAACATAGATTTTTGCAAAAGACAAATTTAAAAAAACGGAAAAGAATAACTCTGTACATTGCATTAAATGTAAAGATTGTGATGCCACTTAATATTCACAGACCTTCTCAGCGTAATTCTTTAGTTACGGAACATCGACTTGATACAGTCATGATTACAATTGGACAGATATACAAATTCTTGACACCCAATGCAATTGGTCCAATAGACGAATATCAGAAATGATGCACATAAAATTGCAACATAATCCTTTAAACAAAATAGAGGATTGTCAAAATTTAAATGTAACATACGATAATCTATTACAACGTATAAAATTGACTCCTTACTCCCCACCACCAGCCAGTTGAGTATATAAAGTGTGACCGAATACGACCTAGGCCACTTCGAATTCTAAATTCGGCAAGTCATAAATAACAAAAAAAATTTGTTCGCTCATGGTAGTAAATGGAGGTCTAAACTTGGTGTGCAATTAAAATGACATCGTACTTTATAAGCCCTTCCTAATTTTTATAAGTTATTAGATTGACTCGTCCATCATTTTTTGCAAAGCTTTTATAAAAAGTATAAATTATTTTATACTTTTTTCAAATTTCAATTACGTACAAACCAAAAATATGTATGAAATACGATCAAAAAGAGATATTTAATTTAAAAAACTAATAGCTAATTGCTTTTAAATATAATTTCTGACGATATTGTCACTGACTTTCATTAATTGATTACGTACAGGTAACTGCACTGTAATTAGACTTGATTGCACATATCACTTGCCTTATTCTTCAATTAATGGTTTTTCCACGTTGGCTTTTAAGTCATTCCGGCTTATAACACTTATAAGCTGTAATAATTTTGAAGATTGAATACTTATATAATTTGTACTTATAGTTTCCTTATGGGCAATATTTTATATACAATATGACTTGATCCGGAAATAAGATTTAAATGGATTTAATTATTATATAATATTCTTAATGAAATAATAATTAGAATACCATGTGCAAATAACGCTAATGAAATAATAATTAGAATACCGTGTACAAATAACGCTACCCAGCAATATTTTCATTTGTCTTGTGGAAGCTTAAGAATGTACCCATATTTATTCAATTTTTGTCTGTATATTCCGTGTATCTTGTATATATCTACATATGTATGTAAGAAAATTTAAAATTAAATAAGTGAAAATAATTTAGTGTAAGGTATAACATCACAAAAGTTCCTAAGTAAAAAAAAACCATCTAACTTTGATCAAATTTGGCTGAAAGTGAATGAATCGAAACATGATTGAAATCATATCAGTTTTTTTGAACTATTTCAAGACGTGTAATTTTTCGACATTAACGGCAATTACATCAAAACTGACACAAATCAGATCTGTCTTAGATACATATTTGATCTGTTTTTAATTGTTTTTATATACACGCCATTGCATTTTTTACTACATGGTGTCAAATTGTTGCAGATGTCAATTAGAATACAATCTCTTTTTTATCGAAATCCAATCAAAATCAAGTTGGATTGTTTCTAATAACTGGGTCGAATTGGACACCATTAGGTTAAAACTAGACGGAAATGTGGAACTAATTGAGAATTAAGCGTTCCATAATTTGTCTCATTTAGATCTGAAAAGTGCCACATTTTGGTCCTTTTTGAACCGAACCAGCACCAAATATATTCATAAGGGTACACACGAAGGCGAATATAACCTAAATATATATTCCTCACCATGATACTAGTATATTAGTATTTGTATCATGGCTATCTCCAGTCCTCGTACCCTGCCATCGTATGACATCATCTGATACCATTTGGGATTTGGGAACTGGGAACGAGGACTGGCCCGCAGGAACAAATTGGAATTATGGCCTAGAGCTGCAACACTGAAAAAATATACGGTTTGTAACAAAATATTACTTGATTCCAGCAAGCTAATTCTCTCGAAATTCCGTCACTTAAACCATTTTGTTAGAGTCAAATAAATAATTCCTTTTAAATAAATTATTAATTATGTTAATAAATTGATGTAAATTTTTTTCTGTGAACTATATTGTCGGAATAAGTATGCAGAATTGCGGAAAAATTATTGTTCCAACCATTATGTACTTGGCATAACTATAATCCGGTTTGGATAACTCTCTCATGGTTACCACGACTATATCCATTCAGTCATATTAATCTGGTTCCTATAATTCTAGAATTTCGGAACAGAAAGTCTTTTCACCTATTTAATACGCATAACTATAGAACCCCCCTGGAGCAATAACTCCATGGTTGTGGTAAATAGGAAAATAGTCATCTTCCTAATATTAAATACTATGTATACGAAAATAAATAATATAAAAACACTATTATATTGTTAATATGATAGACTAGCAATAAACCATTCTATTATTTTTTATAGCAATTTCTTTTGTCGCACATTACAGAATTTATCTATCTTTTCCCCGGCGGTCCACTATCTAGCTTCTAAACCATCATACCTCGATAGGATATACGGAAGCTGCAGCTTCCATAGATATACAGGACCATGTATCCCTTGCATTCTAGGCAGAATTACAGTATATAATATGCTAATGCGTTAGTTTGCAGATAAGCCACGACATACACGTCACAAATTTTAAGATCGGTTAAGCGCGTTCAAGGTATGAGTGTGACAATAAATCCGAGAAGATTTGGAAGATTTAATTAGTAATATCTGACGGATTTGCTACTTCTCTGACTAATATGTTAAATATGTAATTTATTCAAAGTTTATGAGATATAAGGACCGAACGAACTCAAATTATGTTTGTAACCTTTTAGCTGGTTATATTATTAATTGGGGTTACATGGATGCATTTATCCCATAACTGGAGTTTGCCATATGATTCTCTGTGTTTCTACTGAACTATTATAAAAACAGGATAAATTTTTCTGTGAATATTTTCAAACTAGTTGACAAATATTCGATCATTTTTCAAAAATAGTTCAGAAACCTTTTTTTGGAATAATATAAAAAACAATACGAATAAAACTCCCTCCAAGTAATTAAATATCGTTTCTATTAATTTGTATTTCTTAGGTAAGATTAAAAGCTTTGGAATCATCAAATTTCTTTAGTAACCCTCCCAACTCGTTTACCATCGATTGCTAGCATAGAATGGAAGTGCTACCTAAAGCTGTATAGTTGTATCAACTACAGTTTTGTATATATTATGGCCACGCCAGGAAAAAATAATTCCACGTAGGTACATGATGGTATGACTATGTTCTTACTCGAAAAAAGACAGATGAAAGGATGAAACATAGTGTAGTGTACGAATGTGCCTTTCATTTGCTCATATTATAACCTCAAATCAAGATTTGATTCGATAATTAATAAAATCATAAAATTTAAGGTTATAATTTAATCAAATAGAATTTTTTCATTCCCTCATAAATAGATGTATATTTGTATATCTAAACAATTTCACGTGAACGAGAACAGTTATGTGTCGGAAAAGGGTTCAATTTCCCTTATCGATAGTTTTCAGTAAAACAAAATGTTGTACCAAACACCGGTTTAAGCTCAACATTTTTCGAGAGACACAATACAAAATTAGAGGCCGCTTTTTTAAGTATTTGTAACTATTTCGTGCTTGCGTTTTAAGAAAACTTCTTTAGAAATTGTGAGAAAATGTCTATAGTTTAAAACGAAATTACAGTGAATGTAAGCATTTTTCAATAATTTTTTTAACTGGCAAAAGTATCATCGAAAGAGACAATAAAAAATGGTTCATAAACTTTGAATCTTACTGGATGAAAATAATTTTGAAACACTTGTTTTTCTTCGTTCAGGAGAAAATAATTCTTATGCATTAATTTACACATAAAAGGAGTCGTACGTATCGAAGTATCGGAAATCATATTGGTATACAAGCTAATGGTATTTAAATTATTGACTTTTGAATTGAATATGGTAGCTCTCTTGAAAGTATTTTTAAGATAACATTTTTCACTTAAAACTGATATGCGCCCTAGAGAGACGTGGTTAAATTATTTAAAGGCGTGGACAGTCTCACAATTTCAAATTTTTTTATTATTCAGCATTAGGTTAAAATTTAAGTCCATCTGATGTAACTCGTGACCTGTTTATTTCATCAGTTTTATATAAAATTGGAGGAGATATACGAATCGTAAATTAAGCTATTCTGGTAGTTTAACTCAAATTTGTATTTGACATTAATCTGTCAAACTGAAAACCTATTTCTCTAGACGTTCCCTAGTATATAATCCTACTGATAATATGTATTATGCGACTTCTATTACGTAGCTACTGTATATAATATTCATATAGTCTGCTAGGAATAGGGGAGAGTAGTCTCATATCGACTCCCTAAATTGCAATGTTTAAACGAATATCAAAAATCAATTTTATTAGTAATTTAAAATTGCACGGTATACACGGATCACTTTTTTATGTTTCTTGTTAGGTCCAGTTCAACGCGATTCAGTAAGCGTTGAAAAAATTTTAGGTTTTCGACAACCTCAAAAAGGGTGGTCCGAAACTAACCCATCTATGGTTCGCAGCCAATTCTGTATCTTTTAGTGACTTGCACGAATTAATGAAATTTAAAGTTCTATAGGTAAACTAATAAAATAAACAATAAAAATAACAAAATTTCACGCTGACTCAAATTTAGCAACAAAATTTCGCTGAATTGGCGAATTCTTCGCTGTAATTGACGGTTTAGCTATCAAGTATAGTTATCGTCAGATGTAATTATTAATAAGAGTATACTCAATCACTACACAACAAATCGTAAATGGTTTTCGTCCACCGCAAACGAGAGTAGGTTTCGCACCACTCTGGCACTTGTCATACGGTGGCTCGTCATTCACTGATAGCCTGAAAGAGGATTAAATTATAATTGCGTGTGTAGAAACCAAGTCCATTGGTGATAAAAAAAATGTACCTTTCGATTGTTATATAATCAAATAATCATTACTAACTGGAGTCTAATAATGAACCTCATTGATTCCGACGTTGTCAAAGTACAATTAGACATTATAACTTTTCTATCAAATGAGAAGTTGAGATGCAACCCAGTTACCAAATTGTCAATAATATAACTATGTACCCACCATACTACTATTAATCCGCGCTAGCTACAAGCAATAAGGGGTTTCGTTGTATTGTACGGGGTCGGTATGGGACCTCTCCCCCCCCCCCCATATATATATATATTCATATTGATAATCATACTGTAACCCAAAGAATACTGTCTAAAAGAAACTTATCTGGAAGATTTTTAAATTATGATTCCAACCATCTCCTTTTTAAAAAAATAGATATTATTGACGACTTGGTTGATCCCAAGAGCTATTCAAACACACAATTCTAAATCTGTAATAAGTACAAAATAAACTTCTATCTGAAAGCAATCATTCTAAAAACTTAATAGAAAATCATATTAATGAACGTATGCACTTATCTTATACTGACCATCTATCTAATTGCCATTCTGACACTGACAGTGAGGATTACTACCTAAAAGTTCCATATATTAATGGATTTTTTCAGTCTGTACAGAATAAATTTAAACTTTGAAATATTACGATTCCTGCATAGACGCACAATGTAACATAGATTTTTGCAAAAGACAAATTTAAAAAAACGGAAAAGAATAACTCTGTACATTGCATTAAATGTAAAGATTGTGATGCCACTTAATATTCACAGACCTTCTCAGCGTAATTCTTTAGTTACGGAACATCGACTTGATACAGTCATGATTACAATTGGACAGATATACAAATTCTTGACACCCAATGCAATTGGTCCAATAGACGAATATCAGAAATGATGCACATAAAATTGCAACATAATCCTTTAAACAAAATAGAGGATTGTCAAAATTTAAATGTAACATACGATAATCTATTACAACGTATAAAATTGACTCCTTACTCCCCACCACCAGCCAGTTGAGTATATAAAGTGTGACCGAATACGACCTAGGCCACTTCGAATTCTAAATTCGGCAAGTCATAAATAACAAAAAAAATTTGTTCGCTCATGGTAGTAAATGGAGGTCTAAACTTGGTGTGCAATTAAAATGACATCGTACTTTATAAGCCCTTCCTAATTTTTATAAGTTATTAGATTGACTCGTCCATCATTTTTTGCAAAGCTTTTATAAAAAGTATAAATTATTTTATACTTTTTTCAAATTTCAATTACGTACAAACCAAAAATATGTATGAAATACGATCAAAAAGAGATATTTAATTTGAAAAACTAATAGCTAATTGCTTTTAAATATAATTTCTGACGATATTGTCACTGACTTTCATTAATTGATTACGTACAGGTAACTGCACTGTAATTAGACTTGATTGCACATATCACTTGCCTTATTCTTCAATTAATGGTTTTTCCACGTTGGCTTTTAAGTCATTCCGGCTTATAACACTTATAAGCTGTAATAATTTTGAAGATTGAATACTTATATAATTTGTACTTATAGTTTCCTTATGGGCAATATTTTATATACAATATGACTTGATCCGGAAATAAGATTTAAATGGATTTAATTATTATATAATATTCTTAATGAAATAATAATTAGAATACCATGTGCAAATAACGCTAATGAAATAATAATTAGAATACCGTGTACAAATAACGCTACCCAGCAATATTTTCATTTGTCTTGTGGAAGCTTAAGAATGTACCCATATTTATTCAATTTTTGTCTGTATATTCCGTGTATCTTGTATATATCTACATATGTATGTAAGAAAATTTAAAATTAAATAAGTGAAAATAATTTAGTGTAAGGTATAACATCACAAAAGTTCCTAAGTAAAAAAAAACCATCTAACTTTGATCAAATTTGGCTGAAAGTGAATGAATCGAAACATGATTGAAATCATATCAGTTTTTTTGAACTATTTCAAGACGTGTAATTTTTCGACATTAACGGCAATTACATCAAAACTGACACAAATCAGATCTGTCTTAGATACATATTTGATCTGTTTTTAATTGTTTTTATATACACGCCATTGCATTTTTTACTACATGGTGTCAAATTGTTGCAGATGTCAATTAGAATACAATCTCTTTTTTATCGAAATCCAATCAAAATCAAGTTGGATTGTTTCTAATAACTGGGTCGAATTGGACACCATTAGGTTAAAACTAGACGGAAATGTGGAACTAATTGAGAATTAAGCGTTCCATAATTTGTCTCATTTAGATCTGAAAAGTGCCACATTTTGGTCCTTTTTGAACCGAACCATCACCAAATATATTCATAAGGGTACACACGAAGGCGAATATAACCTAAATATATATTCCTCACCATGATACTAGTATATTAGTATTTGTATCATGGCTATCTCCAGTCCTCGCACCCTGCCATCGTATGACATCATCTGATACCATTTGGGATTTGGGAACTGGGAACGAGGACTGGCCCGCAGGAACAAATTGGAATTATGGCCTAGAGCTGCAACACTGAAAAAATATACGGTTTGTAACAAAATATTACTTGATTCCAGCAAGCTAATTCTCTCGAAATTCCGTTACTTAAACCATTTTGTTACAGTCAAATAAATAATTCCTTTTAAATAAATTATTAATTATGTTAATAAATTGATATAAATTTTTTTCTGTGAACTATATTGTCGGAATAAGTATGCAGAATTGCGGAAAAATTATTGTTCCAACCATTATGTACTTGGCATAACTATAATCCGGTTTGGATAACTCTCTCATGGTTACCACGACTATATCCATTCAGTCATATTAATCTGGTTCCTATAATTCTAGAATTTCGGAACAGAAAGTCTTTTCACCTATTTAATACGCATAACTATAGAACCCCCCTGGAGCAATAACTCCATGGTTGTGGTAAATAGGAAAATAGTCATCTTCCTAATATTAAATACTATGTATACGAAAATAAATAATATAAAAACACTATTATATTGTTAATATGATAGACTAGCAATAAACCATTCTATTATTTTTTATAGCAATTTCTTTTGTCGCACATTACAGAATTTATCTATCTTTTCCCCGGCGGTCCACTATCTAGCTTCTAAACCATCATACCTCGATAGGATATACGGAAGCTGCAGCTTCCATAGATATACAGGACCATGTATCCCTTGCATTCTAGGCAGAATTACAGTATATAATATGCTAATGCGTTAGTTTGCAGATAAGCCACGACATACACGTCACAAATTTTAAGATCGGTTAAGCGCGTTCAAGGTATGAGTGTGACAATAAATCCGAGAAGATTTGGAAGATTTAATTAGTAATATCTGACGGATTTGCTACTTCTCTGACTAATATGTTAAATATGTAATTTATTCAAAGTTTATGAGATATAAGGACCGAACGAACTCAAATTATGTTTGTAACCTTTTAGCTGGTTATATTATTAATTGGGGTTACATGGATGCATTTATCCCATAACTGGAGTTTGCCATATGATTCTCTGGGTTTCTACTGAACTATTATAAAAACAGGATAAATTTTTCTGTGAATATTTTCAAACTAGTTGACAAATATTCGATCATTTTTCAAAAATAGTTCAGAAACCTTTTTTTGGAATAATATAAAAAACAATACGAATAAAACTCCCTCCAAGTAATTAAATATCGTTTCTATTAATTTGTATTTCTTAGGTAAGATTAAAAGCTTTGGAATCATCAAATTTCTTTAGTAACCCTCCAAACATTTTGCATCAAGACTTGAACATTCCAGTTAATATGTAATATAATTCTACAATGTAATCTGTGCAAGAAGCAAACCTTCATAAAACTTTTTTCCATAATTCCGAGGATGTATTTGCTACGAAGTCAGTCAACACAGCACTGTATTTCACACACCTCCACCGTAACGTCAATCGATAGGCTTTCAATCATCAATCGCAAAATTTCCCGTGGGGCAGAATTGCAGCATTATTCCAAATTTCCATTCCGCATATTCAGAAACTTTTGAGTCTCGCTACTCCTGACTTTATTCTTATCAGTTTAACACAATTCCACCTCGTACTTTACTTCGGATGAATTTGCTAATTCGATTCCGGATGAAAGGCTCGACCCAAGTTTCTAGGATTCCAGGTGACTTGTGGAAACCACTCGCGTAATCAACACATTATGCACGCATGACTAGAAATCTTTCGTAATGATGTATTTCTACATGAAAATCATCTGGTATAGTACATGGGAAGAAATATATTAAACGCGATTCCCGCGTATCCACGCACGAACTTGCTTAGATCCTTGTTCCGATAACGTTCGAAACCTGCATTGCACTTGTTATTCTCAAATTAACACCCGTTTTTCGAATAAGACTAAAGAAATGTTCATAACAAATCCATTAAACGGAAGTTCAACATTAGTTTTATTCATTTTCTTTTAGTTTGGATGATTATTTGTTTTATTTCTTTGAACTTTTGCAACGGATCGTTTGAAATGTGGACCGCGTGTCCGCTACGTGCGGCGCGGCGTAGAGCTAGGAAGAGACTAACCCACGAAAGCTTTCTATAGCGCTGAATGATGCGCATGCTTCCTGACTCGAGAATTCACCCCTCCGGCTGCCTGGGGTACCCCGAAGAGAAGATTTTGCCGCCTTTGACAAGAACCCAGTCTTTTACCCTCAGACAGTTTTGAATCAAACCGAATAATAATGATATTAATCGTGTGAGTCATAAAATTCACGTTGATCCCTTTTAAGTGACAAAGAGTAGCTGAGCTACCAGTCAGCAACTTAAAAAGATGCAGTTCAAACAGATATAATGTACAAAACCCACGCGAACATACGGAACTTTTCTTCATACGGCTTCTGTGCGATAGTGACACGTAATTAGAACGTCACCATGATTCTGCACATATGCGAATGCGAATTCTGAAGCCCTGTGGGAGAATCGAATTTGTCGAGTGTCATTGACCGACTGTAATTTAGTACATACGAGTGATACATCATTGCAGACAGTATTCTTATATTTCATTCGCTAATAAAAATGTTATTTCCTTCACAAATTTATTAATTCGACGATGTTCGGTTTATATTAATGAGAGGGGAAGCGGAATTAAAATGTATCTGCAAAAAAATACTAGCTATAAACATACTAAAAAAGAAAATTTCTGTTAGGCCACCAAACTTTATTTTTTTTTTATTATATCATTCTACCCTAGTAAAAAAATAGGTCTAAGTTTTATAAAATTGGGCCGAAAGCGTTTGAATCGATATTCAATGAGAAATAGATCAAAATTGTACTGAAATGAGGTCTCATTAGGAATGAAATTGATCCCTTTTTTTATTGTTTTTTACATATGCCATTGCGGCCGGGGAACAAAGTTCCGAAAATCAAAACACCGAAAGGTTAAATTTTCGATATTGTGCGAGTACAAAATATGTTAATTTGCTTTCTTTGACAAATTTTCAAAGACAAAGTAAAGAAAATCATTGGGCCTATCGGGGTGTGTTGATTTTCGGAATTTTGTTCCCCGGCGGAAATTGCTATGCTACTACATCAATTGAAATTTGAACAGAATTGAAGGGGATGACTTTCTTGTCAAATACAATAAAATTCAACCTAGCCGTGTTTAGATGACAGCAATTAATTGGACATGACTTAGCTAAAAATGGACCAAAAATGTGAAACTAATCGAATATAAAACGTTCCATAATTTGACTTATTATATTTGAAAAGTTCCACATGTTATTCCATTTTAAACCGAATCAATTCCAATCCAAAGCAGGAAAGAGCAAAGTTACAATCGACTCGTGGAAAAGGTCTGCAAACAATTCTTTTCAACAGAACCGACGAAGACATGGTTACCAACTTTAAAAACGGTATCGAGATGCAATCCATGATTTCGTTACAATTTATATGAAAACTAGCCACATTTTATTAGCTGTCCAGTAAACAAATTTTTTAGCCAAAAACTGGCCAATATTTGGTGAATTAGCAGGGATATTATGTTTGAAGGTATAAATGAAATTCTATGGATTCGGCCCTAAGTGGTCGGCCAGCTTATAGTTGCGACCAATGATCAGCGGTAATCAGTGTTCATTTTTCATTTGTCTTTATTTGTCGATGACTTCGTTGGTTCTATTGGAATTTCAAACCTGGTGAAAAAAAGGTTTTGCGGACTTTTGTACAAGTCGATTGTCATTTTGCACTTTCCTTATTTTACATACCTCCGGATAGAAAATGTAAAATACTAGATACAATAATTATTCAAAGAAATTTGTCTTTATGTAATAAAATTAAATATCGAATAATTTTAGATATCAAAATATATTGAAAAGATACCTCGTTTGAGTGTAATTTTGATCTAATTGTCATTAATTGTTGAAAATGTTCACATCCTAATGTTTTAAAAAAGTGATCTTATTTCGTTCATTTTTCGATTCATACGCTTTCGGTCGAATTTCATCAAATTAGAGTAACAGATACGCCCATTTTGTCACTCGAGCAATCATTTCATATACGTACATTTTCCGATGTAGTATTACACATTTTTCGGTTTAATACTATTTTTGTAATATATTCAAAACAAGTGTCATAAAAATGGTTCTTGATTTAATTGTATGTCAGTTTGATAAACTCACATGCTTGCAATATACCAAAAAGATATATTCGATTTTCCTATTTGAATAGTAGATTAGCTACCTAATTTGTGTCGGCCGCTATTTAGATAATAACATTAACTAAAAACACTGGATGTGTCATATCTTGATATCTTGTTCAATCAAACTATCAGGATGTTGTAGGGCGATTGAAGATTTCAATGCGAATTGCTCCGAAATTTGCGTAACACGAGGATGACATAGAGAAACAAACATATACACAGAAAACTTCCTTAAAAATTTTGCAAACAATGCCGCGAAAATCAGTTTGGAACCATTTTTGATCGTTGATCCTACCAGCAACTCCTGGTTTCTTCATACGTATTCCATGCCATAAGAATCATCCTTTTATGCACAAAGTCATAAAAATTTCTACTAAATATCTCACTTTTTTAACATTTTTTTTCATACATTAACCGTTTAATTGAACGTAGTTCATATTAACAATTATATCATGCCTAAATCTACTCTTTTAATTATGGTATAACCGGCCTGCATTTATACCCTACAAACAGAATATACTAACGATAGTATTTCGGAACTAAGTTTCAAACAGCGGTGTAATTTGTTATCGGTTGTGTTAATTTGTAACAGTTACAAAATAAACAGAAACATATAAAGAAATAAAGAAGAACGTGGTAGAAGAAAAATAACAGAATAAAAAGCAAGAGAGTCAAATATTGTAAACAAAACAATAAAAAGTAATAATAAAAAATGAACGAAAAAAGAACTTTATAAGAAAAAACGGAGCAGAAAAATTGAAAGGAATGGACATAATCACATTAATAGGTATAAACTAAAATTTGTTTATAAAAAAAGATGGTAAATTCTGATTCAGTAGGTACTTTGTTTTTCTTTTCTATTTCTGCATTTCAGTTCATGTTTTGAAAAGGTAGATTTTTCTTATTATAAATCGTGAACTTTCTTTATTGGTCAAAAATTGAAAATGGAAAATCAATACGATTTAATTTTTATATGCTGCATGCACACATGCATTTTGCAAAAAAATATTAAGAAATTGTTTTACAAATTTGAGTTAATAACATATACTTGTAGTTTCAGTTTGTATCAGTATTTTGTAAATGAAAATAGAAATGATGTTGCTGCCATATGCAAGATATCCCAGAATAATCCAACTATAAATTTATAATGGGAGCTCTATCATGTAATAACATGTACTTATCAAGACGTTGATGTAACAATTGTTCATAACATTATTGGAGTAAGGGTACATCTTACAGTTACCGTGATATTTTTAGAAATAATGGATGTCTACTAACTATTTTTTTTAAAGATAACGTTTGTTTATGTTAAATGAGGTAACAAATAAAATACAAAGATTTCTAACCTCAAAAGTAACAAAAACCATGCTGTAGTCATTTAACTCTAACCTCAAATCAGGGTTCTGTACAGAAAATTAATTCGCAAGTATTAACTTATAGCTTAGTCCCACAGCCTTGTTGATATTATCTACACGTATATATTTACAGGCGAACATCAAGGTTAGGAAACCCCTAATATCTCCGCTGTATACAGTGGCGAAATCTATGTGAGGATTGGGGACATTAAGTTTATTTATAAACTTACTCATGAATGTTAGATAAATGGAAAGTTTGTTAAAAACTCGTTTATTACGTGGACGTTCAAAGTATTTTTGATACGATTTATTCTAATTTAAGTGCGTTTATTTTATTTGGTAATTTTTTTAAGTAGGGAGATTTTTGCAATTTCACGGTACTTCCGAAAAAACCGATCCTGGAATAAGGGATTGGGCTGAATTCGTATCAAAGAAATTAAAATAACTATAAGCCAAAAGATCCCCTGCAACAACATACTGTGAAAAAAGCAACCATCAATAATGGAAAAACGAGCGTATAAAAATTTCAATTAATTAAGAATGCAATCTGCACATGCAACAAAAAGCACAAAAAACGTGGAAATAAAAAATCTAGTTCTGATGAGCAAGATTTAGATTTAATGTGCCTTAGTAACTTGTAAACTAAAAATGTGCAGCATTCGTCTAGTCAAACATAATTTTAATATTATCATAATGACGATTCAATAATATCCTTCCAAATATCAACGTTTATTTTCTTATTTTTGCAAGTGGCCCCACCTTATACGATATATTTTTTTAGGCCCAAACCGTGTCTTCATATGATGTTTTTTAAGAATGCTGTCCCCAATAACCATACCTTTTTGTCAATATACTGGAATTAACATTATGCCCGTCAACGTCGAAACTACAACCCAAAATCGTGCCCGTCCCAACGATTACAACATTCTCTCTCAATTCCTTGGAGAGAAATTTCATTCGGAAAAAGTGAGAATTCACTCCAAGTAAAAGTCAAAGGTGAGCTCAATGCTGTGATTATTTCATTTCAATTGAAGTGAAATTTAAATAATATTTTAAAACCCAAAATTTATAAATTATAATCTAATAATACAATTATAAGTTTATAAACAAACATAAAACTTTATTAATTTGTATTATTAAATATTCAATTTCTATATTGCCATAAAATTAGTTCTATAAATCAATTTTTCGTAATTTCGGGTGTAAACTGCGTTTGTAAAGTACTTTTTCATCACACTGGGACGAAAGCAGCAACTTTCCTCCCTGGCATGAAGAAAAATCGTATACTTCCCTCGGGAAGTAAAAAAGAATGCCTCAGACTACATGTTTTTCACCCTCGGCTTCACCTCGGGTAAAAATTACACGCAGTCTGAAACATTCTTTATTTTACCTCCCTCGTTGAGTAATATACTATTGATGCCTATCTTTCGCGCCTAAAGTAAACTTTTACGCACTCCCGACGACGATCTTCGTAAAGTGATCGGTCATGCGTAAAGTTTACTTTACGCATTCAAGCAGGCATCAAAACTTTCCACACTCTCTTTACACAAGCAATTACAAAAAATAGGATACCTAACATGGGTGTAAAGTGTATGCTTTTGTACACACGCGCGGGAACTTTACACATGACGAGGTGCCGAACGCGTGATGAAAAATCACGAAGGTGAAACAAAAAATATTTTTCTCCTCCACATCCTCTCGTCCACAATGCAAAATCGTATACTTCCCTCTAGTCCGGTCAATTTAGACATTCGAAGTTACATAAAGTCCCAACAAGCTGAATTTCTGTGAAGTTGTTCAAAACATAATTACAAACAATGTCTAGAAGTTCCCCATCATTCCCCTGTAAGGAAAAAATTTAATTCAAGGTCAAAGGTCAAAAAAATGAGTTTTTTGCGATTTTCAGCAAAACGGTAAGTTTTATCATAAAAGTACCTAGGACAAAAATTGTAGATCATAAAATTATCTATAAAAAATGTATGAATACTTTTTTTCTTACGAGCCACCGTTTCTGAGATATAACGATTCTAAAAGTTATAAAAGTTGTTATCATCATAATATGCATGAGTACGCCACGTATATACATGATAACAATTTTTATAACTTTTAGAATCGTTATATCTCAGAAACGGTGGCTCGTAAGAAAAAAAGTATTTATATATTTTTTATAGATAATTTTATGATCTACAATTTTTGTCTGAGGTACTTTTATGATAAAACTTACCGTTATGCTGAAAATCGCGAAAAACTCATTTTTTTGACTTTTGACCTTGAATTAAATTTTTTCCTTACAGGGGAATGATGGGGAACTTCCAGACATTGTTTATAATTATGTTTTGAACAACTTCACAAAAATTCAGCTTGTTGGGACTTTATGTAACTTCACTCTCATTTTTTGGTCTAAATTGACCGGACTACTCGGGAAGTAAAAAAGAATTCCTCATACTGCATGTTTCTCATCGCTCGGCTTCGCCTCAGGTAAAAATTACACGCAGTCTGAGACATTCTTTATTTTACCTCCCTCGTTGAGTAATATACTAGTTTATATTACGGGCAAGAATGTAGGGATCTAAGATAAAACCACCGTTGCAGCCCTCGGCGTCGGTACTCCTATCCCTTCCCCTCGTCTTGCACTGCGCACTTGTCATCAATACCTTCCTTTTCGCTAGATGTGTAATATACTATTCTTTTACTGGATGTATTAATTCTAACACCGGATAATAGACACTTCTCTGAGGATTAGAATTAAAAACGCATTTACTTATACCTGTCAACAAAAATTGACTTTTCTTAGTTAGATTTCCGAAAAGTATCGTTTTGTTAAATTCACTTTTTTAATATTATAAAATGTCATTTAATGTTAGTTTACGTTTCTCCGTATTGATTTGACGACGAACAGTTGAGATCAATCTAGAACAAATTGCGCATAGACCGACAAAGAAAATAAATATGCATAAACCTTTGCATTATAAATTGTATAAGTAATATTCAGCTTGGACAAATACCAAGTATCTATTTATTTATTATGCATTATTTCCGGTCGTGAAAAAATCATTCTGATTTCGCAAAATTAATGAACCTAGAAAAACTCCGGAACGGTGTTAAAATAATACAGAACATTCAACAATATAAGAGAGGAATAATTTTACAAATTTTTGTGTAAGTAATATGTTATTTAAAATATGTACGAAAACCATAATTATATTCATTTTCGCACTTTGAGTAGCTAATAATATATCGCTTATGGTGGTAAATTTTCGTAACAAATTATCACGACCGATTGACGTACTTCTTGATGCTCTTCTGTGAAACACGAGCAGGCCATCGAGAAATTATCGGAGCAAATTTGATTTTCGCTCTTTAGCCTATCTTTGCCTGGCAGCGATGTAAGCGCTTTTTCCCGAGCTAATGGGAAGTCAGTAACTGCATAACATCCATGACGAAGCCGATTAGATATAAACGCTCAACGACAGGGGTAAATGGACCATCGTACTGGCAAGGCCGGTCGATCGCTAAACGACGAATTACCCGTCTAAATTTTCGATGGTTTCAGCTCGCATGCAACTTGCCAATACGCATTAATTAGTTACAACTATGCCTCTGTGTTTGTACCTGGGTAAATGGTTGAAGGTGTTCAACCAATGTGTGTTACATAATTCCTGTATCACGACCAGTTTCTAGGCGATCGTTAGTACTGAGCCGCCACTGATTTCAATTACACTTGCACATAATTGACAATAACGATCGTGGCAAGAAACATTAAAGTGCGATGTAATGATACCAAATATCATGTTTGGATTGGTTTCATGTCCGCTCCCATTATATCTTGAGCTAATATCTGATTCCCATATGATTTACCTCCATAAAATTTGATACTATAATAATTAAAGCTTTTTAAGTTTTCGAGAAATGAAAAATAGAGTTACCGAAGGTGGCTATTTTTGCAAGAAGTTAATTTGCGTTGCAAATCATAAAGCTACGTTCTCCTAAAATTTATTCGGTGCGCTATTTGTTTAAATTGGTTAAATATTTCGGCGACGATGCGTAAAAACTAGCGTCATGCGTAAGGTTATTGATCTCGCTGCCGATATGGTTAATAATGTATTATTAAAATAAATGTCTATAATATTATAAATACGGAGATATTTTATAGCAATAGTTTTATTCGTGAAATCTACACCTCATGTAGAAATGGCCAATTTGACCCCAACAGAAACAATGTCCCATCTGTGAACCAAGTTAACCAGATGAAAAATTCGGTCCGGGTTTCTAGCTGGAATCCAACTGGGCTTCCCAATTCGTTCGTATTCCGAAAACAACTAGGGTCAGGTACCGATCGTAGCAAGTCCTGTCTGAGCCATGTTGAAAATTTTACTTGGGATTATACGAATATAAATTATTCTATAAACTAGTTATTTACTACAATTCATCACGGAATGCAAATTTTCCTCAGTGCCAATGGTGACAAAAAAAAATGACTTGAAAAGAGTGCTTTATAGAAAATATATTTAAAAAACTCGAGACACGAATTGAAGCATGATCTTCCTTTAGATCAATTCTGCTAAACCTATCTATTAATACGCATATTTCATATACCATTGTCGATTAAATATATTTTTCCATTTAGTAGACGTGAAGTGGCCATTTTACCATTCTACCCATTCTTAAATTATAATACGGAGTAAGTTACTGATGAGACAACAAATATTACAGTTCCACATATGTACATATTTATGATTATATTATTGAAATATATATATGATATAATCATATAACGTTGAATGTCATAACTAACATAAAAAGAAACAAAGCGTTAAGATTTAAATACCCGTATGTCTGTGAACGTGCATAAAGCTTCGCGTCATCTTTGTCACCTTCAAACGGATTTAACCTCAGGCGCGACGCCTCTGTTAACGTCACAAGCTTTGTTCATTGCTGGTTTGCTGTCCTAACAAAGAGAAGAGAATAATCAAGAGATGGTACTAAATTCCTGACCACGACTAAACTAATTACGAATTTTCACATTACGTTTATCTCATTAAGTTGTAGTAAAAAGAAGCGTTTCCCAAAGAAATTACAAATTTGATCGAGAATCTGAACTATTCCGTTTATTTTAATGTATGCTATTGTAGTTTACAATGCAATGAATTCCACTGAAAAAAACTTATTTTTATAACTTACTTCTTCAGTATACAATTATGGCAAAAAGTCGGGGAACGGTCAAGTATTTCGAAAACCATTCACATTAACAAAAAACGGTGAAACATCTTAAACGATGTTTAAAAAAAATCTTTTTTAGGGGGTTGCCTTTCAAGTGAGTCCTTACTCGACTATGTTACCATTTCAGACTTTCCACCCCTTTCGTGTCCCATGGACCTCCTTACAGGTGGCGGGTCGTAACCTCCCAAAAAATAGATTTTTTCAAAAATCATTTTACACGTTTTCATATCAGCTGACTTTTTAACATCACTGTATAGTGTATACTCATGGCAACTCTCATTTCTCTTCGAGTTTTATTATTATTACGATTGTACTGGATGGGGCAGACAATTAATATTTTTGGTTTCATCAGCAATACCTAGTTTATAATGGTAGGAAAGAGCTCCGGCTGTGGGCATCCTTTTGTTTTGAACGAACAATTTTTGAGAACATTCATATTATGCAGACATATATGTATCAGTAGAAAGCTAGATACCTTAGCTACCTCCCGTAGAAGAATTAAATTGATTCCTTGTAAAAGATAAATTTTATCACACATTTAGTGAAGTGACGATTTTTGACATAAAAAATATTTGTACCCGGTTGTGTGCACCCTTGAAAAATCTGGTAAAAATGGAAAAATATGAAGAAAAACTCCCACAAATAATAAGAAAATAAAAATTTATTTACTTTAAAGCCTCCGCTGACAAAAAGAACACAACACGTTTTCACACTGGTCATTCACTAATCTTCAAAATTACAATCACAATTTTGGCATGTTCAGTGCACTTCAAATGCACCTGTCGACTACATTATATACATATATAGTAAGTGAACGTGCGGAAGTTAAAAATATGCATACAGCAGCAAAGACAGTCATCTTATATAAATGAAAAAAAAATTAAAAGTAGATACTTAAATGAAATTGTAGAATATCAGTAGTTACGATGACAATTTTATGGCTCTAAAAATAACAATTATATACAATTATATATATATATATATATATATATAATATATATATATATATATATATATATATATATATATATATATATATATATATATATTGGACAGTTAATATGATTTGAGATGGTTTTGAAAACACACTTTATATATTGCACGTCTTTGGGAGTACGGGTCGAAAAACCGACAAATAAATAAGGCGACTGTCAACAACCCAACATATAAATATCGATGAGCAGAAACGCATTTCTTGAACTGTAAGTTTTTTTTACTGTTGGCTTTTTGATTTTCGGTTTTTTCACCGCACCCGTATTTATTTTTGAAGAAATTGGTTTGTAAGCTACTCCTTTTAAACACCGTTTATTTTTTTGTTAGAATAAAATTATTAAAAGAAAGGCTTATCATTTAGTAAAATCATGCATTCAAAGTAACATCCAATTTACAAAAAATATGGTAAAAATAAACCAGTAATTCTAAAAATATAATTTTCGCATGAAAATGTTAACAGGAACCTTGGCGCGTGAGTGTTATATAAACGGGTGGATTTTGTTATGGTCAAGGGAGAATGACATAAATAAATGAACCTGCTACTTTAATAACCAAAATTAAAATAGAACTTTAATTAAACCGAAAATTCCCAAAATATGACGTGTCGTCAACAGCAACCTTTGTAGCGAAAATGTTTGCACGTGCCCATACTACGAGGTTATACCGGTTGATGGTTCGACAGGAGCGTTTAAAAGTTTCACGAAGCATGCGTTTACGAAAATTCGATATCATATTCAGTGTATTTCCGTGTCAATGAAAGTTAAAAACGCAATATGCAATTATTTATTTATGGAGTTTAATGTATCGCATTCCCTAGAATTTATTACGTAACATGCTCTTCACGAAAATTGTTATTTTTATGCGATGATCATTTACATTCAAGTTTCATTCATTTGACAATTTTGTGTAAAAAAATAATAGGAAAACTTTATTTTTTTGGCGCTTCGTGATAATGAAACTAAATGCCTCAAATAACAAGAATTCAATTTTTGTAAATCCGATTCACAAGTATATATGTAAATCAATTAACACCTCATATTATATACGAAATATTGCCATAAATCAATAATGAGCTGGTGAAAAATTACATATTTGAAGCAGTATGACTATTTTACTTTTTTTTATTTAATAACAAAATTTTTATTAATACACGTTTTTACGCCCTTGATACAAAAATAACTATTTATAATAAAATGTTACATATTCTTTCTTTAGTTGTGTTTATTTTTTTCCAACTGGATTATTTTATAACGAAATTTTTTCATTTTAAGAATATTTAGAAAATTGAATTTAGTGTCACGTAACTAAATTCTTACAAGGAATTTTTAAAGCTTTCAGGCTTTTCAATATATTGAAAACGCAATAGAAACTAGTGTTGGTGTGGTGCCTCGCTCGCTTCGCTCGCTCAGAAACTTCGACCCAGTGGAGAGTCGGCTATTCTTTAAGACTCGTTTGTTTACCAACAGCTTTCAATTATATTATAAAATTATATTGATATTTGGGGGTCCAATCATATTTAGGTCAAAGTGGCTTCGATAGATATGTTACAACAATAGAGTGTTTCTTATATGTATGAAAATTGAAAATGAGCATTTTCAAAACTTCGACCCAGACAACAGGCCAGCCGAAGTATTAATAAATAAAAGTTGCAAAACACTTACTTCATGCACTTGTATTCTAATAGACTATTCGATGCATATTACATGTTTACTGTGTTTTACTAATTACTGTCTGTATTATTATGATATTATGTATACAATATATATACATATAATTCATCCAAGATATCTAGAAAGTGTCGACAAGATCTATGACGGATATCTTATAGATATCTATAAGACATCTTTTAGATATATTGAAATAGTTATTTTCGTATCAAGGGCGTAAACGAACTTTGCGCCCGTAGGTGATCACCGCGCCCGAGGAGCTGGCAAAGACTACCCCTGGGGGGTAGGGGGTCGAAACGTCGAAATTTGATGAAAAACAATAGGGTAATTTTTTTGCCGCGATTACCAAATTCAATACTTTTTCAGAGAATAGTCATAAACATTTTAAACCACTTTTTATGGCATTATCGTTGACTTTCGGAAGAAAATGCATACAACCTTTTTTGTAGAGAATTTCATGCTCTATCTTTTTTGTTGGAAACATTTTTTTAATAAAATTTGTATTTTTCAAAATAAATGCAAAAAACTACAAAGAAACTTAATTGGGGCTAATTTTTTTTAGTAATGGATTGGTGGATCTGCCCCAAAATCTAATCAGATCTAAGTTATGCCAAGACGCGTATTGTAGAAAAAAATTGTTGTCAATACGCTTATCCGTCAGCGAGTTATCGCGAGACAAAAAAACGGGACGTACGGACGAACGTACGTACGAGATCACGGACACAAATTTTTTTATTGTTGATTTGGGTTCCTTAGGGTCTGAAACGTCGACATTTGATGAAAAACTATATGGTAATTTTTTTGCCCGCAGTGACCAAATTCAATACTTCGTCCAGACTTAGTCTGGGTCGAAGTAAAACGATGCAAATAAATATAAATGTGAGTTAAGAGGCACACTGTTTCCATACTCCATTGTTTTTTCATCATTCTCCAAAAATATGGGTACTCGATTTTTGAAAATGTGGAATTTTTAACGTTCTTCTGATTTTTATTTCATTTTTATTTCATTTTTATCACTAAAGTAATTTTCTGCAAATAATTTAACAAATATTATGGAATTATATTGAATTTTTATTGAAATATCTGAGGATTTGTTGTGTAATAATGCGAAATATATGATAATATTATTATATGTATTATTATTATGACGAGGTTAACGACATCAAGGGATACAGTGCAGCCCCATTCAGGCCAAAAGACGAGCCTCATTATAGGCTACTTTACAGACTGCCCTAATAATACGTAAGAATCGAGATCTTTGGTAATTTCGAAGACAGGGGTTCGACAAAATAAATTAGCTTCTTATGACTACCATATTTATTGATCGATCTAGCGATACAAATTTCCAAATCATCCCGCGATTCGACGGTGAAATCGGACCGGAACAAAAAAACTCCTAATTAAATCAAAAGTACCATCCTGAAATGCGGTGATCTTATTTATTATACCAATAAAAAAAAGCAATATGAAACCTTATTGGAAATCTTCGTAATATTCCCCCGCTCAAAAATTCCAAAAATCTCAAAGATCCCAAAATCAATCAAAAAGAACCACGAGAAGCCGTGCGAACGCCCGAGCGATTCAAATTTAATTAATAAAACAATCAGTTGCAAATATCATATAGACGACATAGACATCTTCCAAGCATTTCAAGATGCTGCCGATAACCACGTGGTGCATCCCAGAATTGTCACCAGCTGAACGTTATGGTGAAGATCCAAAACGTACTGCGACGTCAAAATTCCCTATATTTTAAGGGTACCAGAGTAATTCTGCCCATAATGACACTATTCGCCTGGTCTTTTGGTTTGCCTTTAAATTTTGATGATAGATTTTCAGGAGCATTGATCTCGTGATATGAGCGACGAAAATTCCAAAATCGTTCGGCTAATCAAGAATCCATGTTCTTTTCATGAGCCAATAAAACTGTATGAGAGAGGGGACCAAACCAAAAACCCTATCGGATGAATCCAGTCGCTCAGACTTTGAAATAGCTACAAAATACTCATGATCACAGTTGATATAATTATTCTGTGATTTATAATGGTTTGCACCGAATTGATGTTCAACAGGCGCGAGACACCAAGACATGTCCTTTCCACCTACCTAGATATGCATCAAGCCGACAAATAAAATGTGTTAGAAATGTTAAAAGTTAATTTGTTTTTCATTATATGGTGATATATTTAGACGAACTGATAGTTGATTATTTGAAATGTAGTTCCCCTATCATCATGTCCATCGATGCTCAACTCAATAACCATTCGATGCGGTTATGAATGCGCTAACAGAGTAGCGAGATAATCTCAAGTTCCATTTTTAAGGAAAAGCAAATAACTGAGATATTCGTAGAGCTTTTTGTCTTCTTTTACCCGTTAATTATAATTGTGCAAGTCTATTCTAAGCTACTGAAGTACATATTCGAATGCATGTGACCGTCAGGTGTCACAAACTGATGGGTAATGCTTCGATAAGCTGTACAGGATGTTCCACTCTGATGCATACTCAAGTCACGCTGTTGGCGACCATGGGTTTCAACACATTATGAGCTTACCTAATGCGATAGCATGCATAATGCAGAGTGCATATAAATTTAATTCCCTTTAGATATATTTCTAAAATGATAAGACCTAAAATTGTATCCCGTCAAAATTAGGATTATTGCTATGTACTTGGTCTTATAATGAACTACATCCATTTAGTCTCATAGCGTACACAATAAAAAAATGGCTTGAACATTTGTAGAGTTAGAGTTGTATTTGAAATAATATCAATATGTTAATTAATTGTGTATTAAGTTGTTCACCGTAAAAACGCTGTTATGTTAGCTAATCTCCAATAGTGAAATATTATCAGTAGTAGGTTTACGTAACGGATTATAAATATAAGGGTACAATATTTATCTTAGAACATTATAAGAAATCAATATCTCTGACCTTGAAAATGATTATGCGAGCTTATGTGTAATTTATCAGTAATGATGACAAGTGCTAAGGACCAATGTAACTACCGGGCTCAAGACGCCAAAGAAAATGAGACAACCTACCCTAAAGTACCAAACAACAAATATAGGAGGATATTATAAGGGTGTTTAGAAATGTTAGAAATATGTATACAAGCTGTTAAATATACGTTGAATGAATATTATATATAAAGTTACATTAGGAATGTTTAAATTTACAATTTGAATGGGAAACATGAACTCTTCATTATATGGGAAATAATAGCAGTTTCTCTGATAAAAAAGTGCTGCATGTTCGTTAGAGTTTACACCGTACTTTATGATAAAGAATTACTTCGGTTAAATCATCGTCAATTTTTATTTCTTTTACTTACTTTTCAATATTTATCACTATCGACTGTTTAACAAAAGATCCGATACTATCTAGCAACGCTTGTGTCATGCGACATCGCGTACAGACTGAATGAACAAATGGGAAAATTCAACGCACTATGTTGAAACAGATCGAAACTGCAACATATGACGTCGTATCGTCAGTAGCTTTATTGTTACCTATAGTTGAACGGTCCAATCTCTTTTGCTGCAAACCCACCGAATAATTGAGCGACAAATGAACGCACCGTACGCAGAGTGTGAGTCGGAAGCATCGTTCACAACTATAACAAAAGCCGATGCTAACGACACATGTATGGATGTGCGATTCGCACGCGACCGACGTGTCATAAATGCGTGATTGCACGCTAGAAGCATTTGACGCATGGCGTGTTTGACACTTAAATTCACCAACATTTAGCACAAAAATAAAAAATGACAATATATATGAGACTACTGTCTACTTTCATATGCCAGAAGCAGAGATGTAGGAAGTTGGAAGGTGGTTTTATCGATTAATTAATTTTGAATGGTTTCCTGTCGACCGTGCCGAATAATTTAGTACCGGTGAGCCGCAGGCAAATTATTGCTCACTGGCATGCACCTGTTACGAGATGCGTTCATCACTTCATAATTCTTATACAAAAACTATCAGTACGCAAAGATAACATCCTAGTAGGCAAGTAAAATGATTTAGGGTGATTACTATAATATGAAAGGTAGAAAACAAATACAATGGATTTTATCCAATTCTGTAGACAAAGCTAGTAGAAAAGAGCAGCGAAAGACTTTTACTCCCTTGTTACAAAATTATTTTTGAACGTCGACAATTTTGGTTGCCAGTCTTGCAACTGCTATATTGCCTCATCCGATAATATTTACTTTGTTCACGTGTTATGTAATTGACTATTATAGTTGAAACTTCATTAATTTTCTTGGTTGGGAACAAATGGTCTGACTGATATTCCCTAATGTTATATTCGCACGAGAAAAATAAATACCCCCACCACACCTCCATTTTAGCACATTTATTTCCTATGCATGTTTGTGAATTGAAACAGTTCAGGACTCAAGATCAGCTGGAAATTCAAATGAACGCTAATTTAATTCTGTAACATCAGCAACTCCAGATTTGTTACATGGTTCATCAAAACAGAAAAAATATACAAGAAAAAAAGCAGTGTGTGAAGAAAATGGTATTTTCTTGGATTATTGAAAATAAGCAGAAGGATCCCGGTTAACAGGGTCTTGGGCACGAAAGAAAATCCCATTGGGTTTCAAAGCCAGTAATGGCTTATAAAACTGCTTCAAGAAGACGCATTCCGTAAAGCAATCTTCTTTACAAGAATAACAATCATCAACAAAAAACTTTCTTATTAAATACGATTTATACATGAGATCTAGGAGTTTAATAAAAAAGAAAGATATCGACTTCGGTACAGCCAGGCCATACTTCTAATCTGTCATCAATGATGCAGACCAGCTTCTCTCCGTCCAGAGTTGCCGAACGCCGCGTCGGTGCCCACACTTCAAGGAACGCGGGCGCTACTTCATATGCGGTTCGGCGACGCGTTCCTAGCGGCTACGGCCGGAACTTAACTGCTGGGTTTCCCTGGGGATTCGAACATCACCGCATGGCTATGGGCCGAGTCTCCAGAGATCGGAGGGCTCGTACAATGTAACTGTAGGGAATCCTTCGCCACTGTACTAAGATTTCGGGGCTGCTTCTGCACCTTATGCCGCGAGATATCAATCTAAGAAAGTCACAGTCTCAGACTGTGAAAACGCTCACGGATGAGACAGCAAAACTACGATGATTTCTTTGAGGCTTGCTACCGCCTAAGTTATACTTTTTAGACTAGAGCTCTCCGGGAATTTTTTGTAGGAAATTTCCTCCTCTACCAAACAGGTTTAGTAAATTTTTGCTCTATCTAGCATCGTTTTCGGTACGGTCGATATTCGATCGGCAATATTCTGTGTGAAATAAATTTGCTAGGCTTCGACCGATGTTCGGTCCCGAATGTTTCCATCGCTGGGCCGAGATTTGGCACTATGACTGCCAGACATGGTCCAATACTCGGGCCCAATATTGGGCCGACGCTGGGACGACGATCGGGAGAAATATCTATGAGATCAATTTGTCAGGCCTGGCCCGATGCGTTGGCCAGTTTTCAGCCGAAGTTTGTCAATTTGTTATAGCCATGAGTATCGGCTACCAATGCTGGCCCAATTCTGGCACAGTGAAGTTGCCGACGTTGGGCCAGCATCGGCATTTCGCACATGGGACGTTTGTATTTACAATCGGTTTATTGGTAAATACAGTATGCAGCAAAGTGTGATCAAGATCGACCAACAATACGAATTTGTTATATCTACTGTCACTCTGATAAACACCACACATATCACACAACTTCTGCACTATCCTTGGATGTTTGCAGCCTTCCAAATGCATAATCATTCTATGCGGATCCACGATGTCGTTGACTTGTACCAATATATATTTTACTACACCACATCGAAAAGCTTGAAACTTCTTTTCTGGGCCATCGAAATGGTTTTTTGTCGTGGCCGTCCTATAACGAAACAAACTCTGTCCGGTACGTACTATTATTTTAACTCTAACTAGTACCGCAGTTATTTTCCACGGTAGCACACCGTGTTAGACTAACGCTGCCACTGCCTTTTTTGTAGGAAATTTTACGCACTACAACAAAGCTTGAGTGTAATATTGCTCTATTTGGCTTTATTTTCGATACGGAAGCGTTAAAGTGAAAAAATGCCGGTTTGTAAGCTTTTAACGATCTTTATAAACCATATAAGTAATTTGATGGTTTAAAAATAGTGCATAAACTTTCTTAATGATACTATGAGCCGATATCTAATCAGAAAAAACATTATTTTTACGCTCTTATATTTTTAATCATCATTTGAAAAGTTAAATGTGCTGCAAGGGGGCTGCCCGCCCGGTTTGAGTGAGCAGCGCTCCCAAAGGTTGCTCAGTATACGAAACCACGAATTCTAGCCAAAATCTACCGAGACGCGAAACATTGAGATAGACATATCGTTTAACGTGAGTGCGACAAGCTCCTACAACTTATCGACCTCGACTCGATTCGAGAATCTTGAATACCTCTGGATCGAATTACCAATATGGCGTGGCGGCTCCCGAGTAAAAAAAATTTGTCTCTGAAAGATCTTTCCGAGATCTCGCGGGTTTAATCTCGTAAAGATCTCGCAAAGATCTCGCTACTGGGACGGAGCGAGATTGTTGCGAGATGAACAAAAGCTTAAAATGATATGTTAAAATTATCGATTGAAAATAAAATATTTAAATAAAAAAAAAAAAAAAAAAATCATTGTCGGGATTCGATCCCGGGACCTTTCGGTCTTGAAGCAGCAACTCTAACCACTCTGCTAGCCAGTCATTTACTGACCCTGGTAGAAAATGAAATCAGGCAGTCCTGTTCCTGGTCAGGCCCTGATCAGGGTTTAAATGGGCTTATCTGATGATGGGAATTCCTTAACAAGCCTGCCCAGGTCCTGTGCAGGGACTGCATGTATACTGAAAAATCTTATATATCAGGAATCGTTGACCTGGAACAAAAACAAACGTTCGTTACATTTCCTGACCAGAGCCTGTCCAGAGACGCAGGCATGCCTGGTCCGGCCTGGCCAGATCCTGGGCAAAATTTCTACCAGGGGACTTGTAACAAATGACACATATTAATGCCGAATTTCAATGATCGATTCACTCAAATACCTGTCATTTGTTATCCTTCCTAAAATGAATGTCTAGCCGAGTGGTTAGAGTTCCAGCTTCAAGAACGAAAGGTCCGGGATCAAATCCCGATAGTGATAATTTTTTTTTTTTTTATTTAAATATTTTATTTTTAATCGATAATTTTAACATACTATTTTAACCTTTTTGTTCATCTCGCAACAATCTCGCTCCGTCCCAGTAGCGAGATCTTTGCGAGATCTTTACGAGATTAAACCCGCGAGATCTCGGAAAGATCTTTCAGAGATAATTTTTTTTTACTCCTGGCTCTCAGCTGATTCGCGCGCACTTGCCGTCAAGATGCTGTAAAGATCAAATCTTCATTTCGAAGAAAAATCGTTTACATTTACACGTGTTTTTTTTTTTGTCGAATCGATTGATTCTTACCTGCTATACAAACTTGATATGATATTTTCAGTTTGCAATTGTTGCTTTATGTCACTTTAAATATATGTTACTGGTCTAGCGGGTTTTCATCTAGAATTCGTATATATTTCTACCGAAATTCTACCGAACAGATCTAGCCACCAGCTAGGATAATGGCTAGCTCAACCAGGTAAATTTCTACCAGGGATGTACATTGTAGAAACATAAAATGCGAATTTATAATTAATCCGACGGGGACTAGAAGTGTGACAGACCTGACTCGCGTCATGCATCAAATTCGGTATCGTTTTCCTTTGACGAATTAAACATGTTGTTTTTTGATAATAGACTCGCGTCAGTACAAATCAATTAAGTACTGATTTGCGTTCAAGTTTTGACCGGTAAATGAACAAAACGTTTTGTACTTCCGTTATAGAGCTGCATTAGATATGGTGGTGTGATTTGGCTTCGCGTTCAGAATTTTTAAGGGTTTCATGTGTACTTTTAACAGCGATTTATTTCGGTTTAGTCACTTGACAATTTATGCACAGTATTTAATTAAAGTGTATTTCGGCAGGATTTTTTGAAGCGACGGGACATATTGGCGGTTGCGAGTTTTTTGTAAACTATGTCTCCTCATATTTGTTCGTGATAGTAAAAAATAAAATATTATTACAACCGAATAGTAATATATTTGAACAGCATAGTTTATTATATTTAAGTTTACTTCGGTTTGAAGCTTATAAAGTATTAAATGTTTTTAAATTTCTGTCTGGCGATATTAGTTCATTACGATATAACTGCGATAATTTAGTGATAGCAAAACGGTTATGTGATTAAAATTTTTCACGTCAGCAAATTCTATAAATCAACATTACTCGTATAGCTGTGTGCATAATGTTTTTTCCGCTAAAAACTACCCAAGTACGGAGAATTTACAATTGTTTGAAAAGTTCGACATCAACGGACCGCGGTCAATTCTAAAAGTGATAAAATAATATAGTTTCCGGACATTAGGTAAACGAAGATGCTGCGCCACAGGTTTTTTGACATTTATTTGTTGTACTCCTAATTGAAAACATGAAAATTCCATGTAGGAATATATTTTTATATGATTATAATAAAAAACAGAACAAGCTCAGGGGGCACAAAGAAGTGAAGAATCAAATTTCGTGACTGTGTGTGACGTTCGCACGCCACATTTCCTTATCTTCTAGTCATATAAGGTCTGTCAATGATTTTTCGTTATTAGGCAAGATTAGGACACAAACTGCGTCTAACGTGTTTAATCAAAACTATTTTAGAAATAGTCCAGTCAAATCGTCGGAAAAAAGTCACTAACTTTCCAAAAAATCACCCCGTCCATTTGTTTTTTCATTTTCCTGTAAGAGGTCGATAACCGAATCTAAGTTTAAGTTTGCGGGATAGATGGAGCCACCGTCGCACCGCCATGTTGAAAAACGTCTGTTTATCATTTTTTAAAAATATCTCGGTTTAGATGAGTCGTGCGCTAAAAATATGTTATATAAATTTTGTTCAGAATTAAATTCTCTACAACTTTTGTTTGAAATATTTTTTCCTCAAATTAATATTTAAATAAATTAGAAACTAAAAAGTAAAAAATGCGTGTTTCTGAAATTGTTTTTGCGAATTATCTTGCTCTGGCGTCATTTTCTGGTAAAAACAGTTACTTTCAACGTTGTAGAGCACAAAATTCTGTATAATTTAAAAAAAAATTATTGCAATCGGTCAATATTTTACTGAGAAAAGCCAGGCAAAAGATGTCTTGTCCAGTAAAAGTGTCGGGAATAGGCTCTATAACTTTAAAATAAAATTACCCGTACCATTTCCTTTCTTTTTTCTGTAAGAAATTATTAACTGATTAAAAAATTTTCGAGTTAGAGCGCGCCACCGTCATGCTGTCATTGTTTTTGCAAATTATCTCGCTTTGGTGCCGTTTTCTAGTAAAAACAGTTATTTTTAAAGTTGTAAACCAAAGAAATTCTATGACGGCGCTCAAGAACGTAATCGGAATTTAACTAGAGCACGTTGCATTTAACTATCTGTACCTTCAGACGCATTTTTTTGTTAAATGGTGTCCCATGTAGGCCTAATCCACTAAGTATAAAAAAAAATTATTTAAATTTTGTACGTTTTCGCATACTTGAAGTTGTTGGTACCATCGTAGGAATATCGTCATCAATAATCATATATTCCCGAAATCATCATCATCATCATCATCATCCTCGTCTTCATATTCATTGAATATCTCTTGTGTAGTATCACATGATTCTTCGCAACAAAATTAACATACAGAGTGTACCGAAGGTCTGGAAACACCTAAATATCTCGAAAACACTGCATTTTAGAAAAAAAATGTTTTAGATAAAAGTTATAAGGTTTAAAAAGACGCATTCAACGCTACTAGTCATTTGACCTTAGATGATCTCGTCAAGGTCAGGTCAAGGTCAACTTAATTTTTTTAAATAGAACCCCATATTTTGTATTACTGATTCTTGTAGATAATATCGAGACGTTTTCAAAACGCATATTACGAGCTCTTTTTCGATGAGATTTGCCTGAATTATGAGCACTCAAATTCTAAGCACCGCCGGCATTAGCGCTGCACTGCACGCACGCACGCACGCACTCACACACGCACACACGCACACACGCACACACACACACACACACACACACACACACACACACACACACACACACACACACACACGCGCGCGCGCGCACACACACGCACACACACACGCACACACACACACGCACGCACACACACGCACGCACGCACGCACGCACGCACGCACGCACTCACCCACAGATATCGACCTCTTATAGGAAAAAGAAAAAAAATGGACAGGGTGATTATTTGGAAGATCAATGTACGATTTGACTGGACTAAAATGGATTTTGCTTCGGTATTGGCGTTTGCTCTATTTATCAGGGTCACTGCATCTTTTCCCTGGACATTATTTTATGTCTCTTTTTACATCAGAAATGTTCTATGGCAGAAAGACTTATCAAGATCACAAGAACATTTTATTTTATTAAGAATCTCAGTTGAAAGTTTTGTAATAAATTTTATTTGATTTTAATTATTTCGATCGATGTAAATACAATACTGCCAATATTGTACTGCGCTACTGTCAATATTATGATCTGCGCGATTAACGTTTCCGGTTGTTTAATGATTTGTATTTGATTAATATCTCTCACCCGTAAAAGCTCAATTTAAGATCGGTTAGTCGTACATTTATCGACGAACATGCGATTGAAAATAATGACACGAATAAAAAATAAGTATACAAAATGCTATTAGATATATATGATGGATTTCACGTCAAATGTCCAGACAAAAAAAAAATTTTCTCCAATCGAGCCCCAATTTTTGTTATGAGTTGTCCTATAGGTTAGTAATTATTCAGGAAAATATTTTTTAATTTTATTAAAAATTGGAGGAGTGGGAGGGGGTGAAAGTTTTGAACTTTTTTATGTCACGCGCTACTTTGTGTATTTATTCCACTTAAACAAATAAATAAAAATTGAATTATAAAGATTGCGCGTCACGGCAACTCGAAGCACCAATGCACCGCGCTGCTACGCTAACGACTTTGGATTATTGCCGACAGGTGGCTGAAGTCGTGGCATGTTTTCTCATACACGAAACGTTATAATACAGAAATATGGTAGGAAATATGATATTTACTAAATCCCTTTATCACTCATATTGCACTGTATCTTTTATCATGTGTTAAACTGTAATTATCCATTTATTTGATCTGAAAAGATAATTGTACGTAACTGCACTTTGATTGACATTCGCAAGATGTTTTATATATCTTCTTTTTTTTTTGGGTTTAATTTTCTCATTTATTTTTGTTTTATTAAAAAATGAATGTTAAGGCAAGAAACGTGTGGAGAAGCAGGTGGATCCACCCACTAAAAAAAAAGTATTAAAATAACAGGTTTGATTAGTGTTTCTGATAGTTTACGAGAGAAATATCCTGAACTTCCAGAAGGTTCAAAAATTTGTACAACGTGAAAGTTTGCACTTAATAACTCTGGAGAACTCAAAATTCAATCTACAAATTAAGAAACAGTTTCCCAACCTACCGATGAAAAAATTGTATTTGATCCTATAGAGGAGAAAATTCTTTCTGATGAAAAGTCAGAAACAGATCATGTTGATTCGGATTTTAATGTTACTACAAGATATAACAAACAAGAATTAGAAAGCTGCGATAATGATTATTGTAAAGCAGGAATAACAACCCTAAATAAAATAAAACAAAAGTTTCTAGAATCAAAATCTGGGTCTGAAAGAATAACATTACTTACAGTTGCACCGAAAGACTGGGGTCGTACAAAATTAATCAAAGAATTTAATGCAACTGAGCGAGAAGACAGAAGTGCTGTTGAATTGGTGAAGGACCATGGAATTTTGACCTACCCAAATAACAAAAAAGGAAAAACTTTACCAACAGATGAGACTGTTGCTGATGTAAACAATTTTTATGAACGTGATGATATAAGTCGTTTGATGCCAGGGACCTGTTATTTGAATAGTTTTTTTTTAGTGGGCGGATCCACCTGCTTCTCCACACGTTTCTTGCCTTAACATTCATTTTTTAATAAAACAAAAATAAATGAGAAAATTAAACCCCAAAAAAAAAGAAGATATATAAAATATCTTGCTAATGTCAATCAAAGTGCAGTTACGTACAATTATCTTTTCAGATCAAATAAATGGATAATTACAGTTTAACGCATGATAAAAGATACAGTGCAATATGAGTGATAAAGGGATTTAGTAAATATCATATTTCCTACCATATTTCTGTATTATAACGTTTCATGTATGAGAAAACATGCCACGAGTTCAGCCACCTGTCGGCAATAATCCAAAGTCGTTAGCGTAGCAGCGCGGTGCATTGGTGCTTCGAGTTGCCGTGACGCGCAATCTTTATAATTCAATTTCTCGAAAACAAAGAAAAACGATATTTTGAAATTCAAGTATTTTGTAGCAAAAACCCTCAGCTTTCTGTTAAAAATATATAAAAAAAAATAAAACGCGCCCAAAGTCGAAAAAACTTGAATTATATTTTTGATTTTCAAAAATTTTGGTCAAAATAAAAAATAAATTCAAAATGGACTACACCAATCGAAAGTTCATGAAAAATCCTATCAAAACCATATCTGAAACAAATTTTGTATTTATTTGTTTAAGTGGAATAAATACACAAAGTAGCGCGTGACATAAAAAAGTTCAAAACTTTCACCCCCTCCCACTCCTCCAATTTTTAATAAAATTCAAAAATATTTTCCTGAATAATTACTAACCTATAGGACAACTCATAAATAAAATTGGGACTCGATTGGAGAACATTTTTTTTTTGTCTGGACATTTGACATGAAATCCATCATATATGTATTATTTATTATTTTATATTGAATACCCAGAAAAATACCTACAAGCTATCGTCATCAAAATTTTGATTGATTTTTGTAGATTACCTTGAAACTTTTTAGTGGCGCATTTCACGGGTACAAAAGTGAGTCTACAAGTTTCTCCTTAATTTAGCAATATTAATTAATTGCAGATCAAAAATGACGGCTGAATTTAAAAAAAATGTTTTTAATCAGCAAACCCAGCTGTCGCAAAAAGCCAACCCAAAAAGTCTTTATTTATTTTATTTATTTATTTAGGTTGGCTTGAGCTTATTATAAAATTCAATTTATTGCTTGTCTTACACATTTCTAGGATATTTTTTTATATTAATAACACAAAAATATACATAATTTCTATTAGTTAGGTGATATGATCTATTGTTAACGATGTATTACTCTAATATTCTATACTTTCTTTTTTAATTTGATATGCAAAATTTAACCTTCATAATTATATCGTAATATGTTATTTAATCCAGCAATTATAATGCATTTTTTGAAAAGTATTGAACTCTACGCTTTTCATATGTATACGAAATTGATTACTTTTTAATTTACTAAATTAAAACATTTTCTAAGATCAACTAAGCAATCGTGCCGGTCGTGGTTAAACTCATTAATGGAAATTATATAGACATTTGGAAGATTCCATGAATCCAATGAATTGAAAAAAGCACAACATTCCAATTTGCCACATTGTTTACAAATAATAAATTATAAAAGCGTGTTATTTCGAAATATACCAAATTAGAGATTACATATCATTATAAAACTTCAACATAATGTTTGCAAACACAAATATTATACATCATATAAATATTTCGATTCAAATAGTTACCTTGTATTGATTTATACGAGTATTGAACACATAATTCTGTAAACAATTCAGAGCAGAATATTTGAAAACATTGATATTACGAAGAGTATAAAAAAATTAAATATATTTACTAGAATTTGTCTATATTGTTGAATTAAAGTTTTACAGATTCCAAATTCTTTAACATTTAAGAAGCCTATAAGATATAAAAGATAAACATAATTTTCAAAATAGGTTTTGAGAAACTCGAGGAATGAGTAAACCTCATTCACAAATAAAATTATTAATAACGACCTAAATCAAAATAATAAAATAGGAAACTGCGTAGTAAAGCTTTTCTATTGTGTACAAAAAATATGAAAGTTTAATGAAACAATTCAGCGGTACTAAATTAAATGCGAAAATTTTGCATAATAGCCTGATGCACTTCGGTACTTAAAGGCTTGAGAAACATTTAATAATTATTTTTAATACAATGTTCTATACATATCAAGATTAAATTAAATATACTAATCACATAAGGAACTTCTTCAAATTTCGTTACATTGCTCAGTTATTCTGAGAATCATATAAGCTAACTGAGCATATCCGTGCTTACTTAATTAAAAAGCGATTTTACCAGAAACATGCGACTCTCGATTAGGATAGTTTTAATTTTTTCGGTGACATTCTCGACACGATAAAAAACGTTGTAATGGTATGTCGATAAGTGTTCTATCAATAATGCGATTACGGGTGAGATTGGCTGCATCAACTTATTATTTATGGTAAACTTATTATCAAAAGTTGCAATTTATTTATTAATCAGCTTTACGATATATGTATACATTAGAATTTGATTTTATGCACCGAGCCTATATATAATCGCATGTTAAAGCGCAGTGCATAACATCGTAATTTACCGTATCGAAATATACTTTTTCAATTTCGTTCTGGAAATTGTATTTAGTGTGCGAAGTGCTAGATTTGCGCATTATATTTTGCACACTAAAAACGGGGCGAAATACTTCGGACACTTAAATGAGTGCGACAGAAATTTCTTTAACGGAATAAAAATAGTTTGTAATCTTCGCCACAGTGAGTAAATGTTTTTTTAACACTGCTTTGCAAAACTCGACTTTGCGCCCTGCGCGGAATTCTTCGGGCGCAAATTATCGTGCCCCACGCCCGTCGTATCAAAAAATATCCTAAGCAATACGGGCGAAATTTCTAACGCGAGGGTGAAATAATATTCACATTGGTACTATTTCGCACATAGGTCAAACAATTCTTTTTTGGGCCAGTGTGCGTAAAGTGCGGTTATCCATCAAAATACATTGCACACTAAAAGCATTATGCGATGTACTTCGCACACTAAAATCAATGGGTGAAAAATCTTCCTCACGGAGTAAAAAGTAACATACGATAGTAGGTGATTTGTGCTCCCGTGAAAGGACGATTTTAGTACTTATTTAAGATCGATCATTAATTTTTGCAAAAGAAAATAGGGGTTTCAATATAACAATATAATAGAAATTGGATGAATTTTCAAATATATTTCTGAACCACTATAAGTTCCACAAAATACTGGGCTACAAAAGAGAAGAGACAAGACTTGCACTTTTTATGCATTACTCAATTTCATCAAATATTGAATCGAAGGCAATAGGAAACCGTGCAATTTTCACATTGGAATGATAAAATCCTTAATATAGTAATGTAAGGTATTAATAATGTTGAAATAGCAGAAATTGTTTATATGATATTAACGCCATAATTATGGCGCCATTATAATACGCCACATTATTATATTTCATTTATTTTTTCCCTAATATTTTGATATTGGTTCATGAATATAATTTGAATGAATGAAAAAAAAACTTAGATCTCAATGCAGAAAAATATCCGCAACCAAACATATTTGACAATACAGAAGATACGAATTAAATTTCTTTTTATATGCACTAAACCATCATTATTATATCGTAATCTGTTATTTAATCTAGTAATTGTAATGCATACCCTGAAATGTATTGAACTCTACATTTATCATATATGTATGAACTTGCTTAATTTTTAATTAACTAATTTAAAATATTTTCCAAGATTTATTAAGCAATCGTTCCAGTCATGATTAAACTCATTAATGAAAAATATATACAAATTAGAGACATTTCATTAATCCAATGAATTGGACAAAGTATAACATTTTAATTTGATTCGTTGTTCATATATAATAAAGTTGTAAAGCGATTTATTTCTAAATATATGTATTCGGAGATTAGAAAACCCGTTGAATTTTGACGTTAACCAGGCGTCTTTTTATTAATATAGGTCACGTTACATGTCATTCGGTCCTTCGATAGATATGGCTTATTTTTCTGTCCATAGAGTGTCTTCTTCTGCAATAAATATTTTTAAATATATCAGGTTTTACTGTATTTTATATTCTGGTAATTAATTTATATATAAATTATATATTTATTCGAAAAGAATAACAAATGTACTATCTAAAAATTGCGTACAGCAATACAATGTAACCGGGTCCTGCTAATTTACGTGTAACACAATCGTACATTCGTGATTATTACTTCGACCCAGACTAAGTCTGGACGAAGTATTGAATTTGGTCACTTCGGGCAAAAAAATTACCATATAGTTTTTCATCAAATGTCGACGTTTCAAACCCTAAGGAACCCAAATCAACAATAAAAAAATTTTTGTCCGTGATCTTGTACGTACGTACGTCCGTACGTCCGTATGTCCCGTTTTTTGTCTCGCGATAACTCGCGAACGGATAAGCGTATTGACATAAATTTTTTTTTAAAAGACGCGTCTTGGCATAACTTAGATCTGATTAGATTTTGGAACAGATCCACCCGTCCATTACTAAAAAAAATTAGCCCCAATTAAGTTTCTTTGTAGTTTTTTGCATTTATTTTGAAAAATACAAATTTTATTAAAAAATGTTTCAAACAAAAAAGATAGAGCATGAAATTCTCTACAAAAAAGGTTGTATACATTTTCTTCCTAAAGTCAACGATAATGCCATAAAAACTGGTTTAAAATGTTTATGGCTATTGTCTGAAAAAGTATTGAATTTGGCCATCGCGGCAAAAAAATTACCCTATTGTTTTTCATCAAATTTCGACGTTTCGACCCCCTACCCCCCAGAGGTAGTCTTTGCCAGCCCCTCGGGCGCGGTGACCACCTGCGGGCGCAAAGTTCTTTTACGCCCTTCATACGAATATAACTATTTCTATATATCAAAAAGATGTCTTATAGATATCTATAAGATATCCGTCATAGATCTTTTCGACACTTTCAAGATATCTTTGACGAATTATATGTATATATATGGTATATATAATATCATAATAATACAGACAGTAATTAGTAAAATACAGTAAACATGTAATATGCATCGAATAGTCTATTAGAATACAAGTGCATGAAGTAAGTGTTTTGCAACTTTTATTTATTAATACTTCGGCTGGCCTGTTGTCGGGGTCGAAGTTTTGAAAATGCTCATTTTCAATTTTTCATACATATAAGAAACACTATATTGTTTGTAACATATCTATCGAAGCCACTTGGACCTAAATATGATTGGACCCCCAAATATCAATATAATTTTATAATATAATTGAAAGCTGTTAGTAAACAAACGAGTCTTAAGGAATAGCCGACTCTCCACTGGGTCGAAGTATCTGAGCGAGCGAAGCGAGCGAGGCACCACGCCAACACTAGTTCTAATTGGAAAAGATAAGCAAATATGCTAACTTAGTAACTTTAAAATTTAGTTTAGATTCGTTATCTACACTTTAAGCTTTACTATTTTAAATGATTAAGTATATAAAATCAAATTTCATCGGGTTTGTTGACGCGTTAACCTGTCAAACAACAAGGTTTTCTGGCGGAGGTTGAAAGCATCGTGTCAATCTTCCCCTAAACCTATGAAATTAATTCTAAAATACCAAGATAAGAAAATTTCTTTAACCACAAAATATAAATGATGAAAATATTTTTCATACTTTTTTTAAAAAAGTATGAAAATATTAAACTTTAGGAAAAATAAACTAAAATTACATTCTAATAGGTTATTCAAGATATTAATTTATTTATAATATATTCCTAAAAAGTGTAAACAACTAGTGCGAACCAAAAAAAAATAGAAATTGATTACAATAACGCGCTTTGCATTAAAAAAAATTTTTAATTTCGTCGAAATTGCAAAAAGATTTACATTTGCTCGCCATTTTATATTTTGTAATTTACGATGTCTATATCGAGGAGAATGAATAAGCTAAATTTAAATTTAAAGATTCCAAAATTATATTCCGAATCTACTACTTTAGAAATCCCTAAATAGATGGTGTATTTTTATTATAGTTGGCTTCATCTGTCAGCTGTTTGATTTGGTTTGGTGACCCGCACCCATAAAAGCCAAACCTAGTTTTGGAGCACCATTGTATATACAGGGTCATCGAAAAGTATCGGACCCCCCTAATATCTTCAGTTAGAATGCACTTAGGAGAAAATGTCCAATAGCAAAGTTGTATGGTTTCAAGCGGGGAGTAAGATGATGACTGGTCGGACTCGCACACCACTTAACAAATTGTTAACTTCAAACCTTTATAACTCAAAAGTACTTAATAAAAAAATATTTTATTATAGTGTTTTGGAAAGCACTCGAGATAAGCTATAAGAATATGCAATAAAATGTGGGGGGTTCTATTTAAAAAAATGAGATTGACCTTGAAATGACCTTGAACGACATGGTCAAGGTCAACGTCAACGTCATCATCTTACTCCCCGCTTGAAACCATACAACTTTGCTATTGGACATTTTCTCCTAAGTGCATTCTAACTGAAGATATTAGGGGGGTCCGATACTTTTCGATGACCCTGTATGTTGCTCATTGATATATATGATAAGCTAAATTAAATTTCTAGTCTGCAGACCAGATAATAAGATCAACCGATATATTAAATGAATTTCATCTCGAGTTTAGCAACATTACCTTCGATTATTCATGTATCCATTATTGTAGCTACTCTTTTGTAAAAGAGCATGCCTGCATGTGTTGCGATTTTAATTCAGCCCCTTTTTGCATTTTTCCAGGAATTGAATCTGGTCATTCTCTTGTAACGCATTTTACAAACGAGTTTTACTAATAAAGACTAATATACTAGTAATTCATTAGTAACAACAACTAAGTCATTAATCAACTTTCACTAATTAATTTAAACAAAAAATACAATAAATAAGTTGAAATTAGTAATATCATAAGCGATTTAGTCGCTTTTTACTATTTATTAGTAAAAATCATTACTGAATCAATTAGTCATCTGCGTCTTTATTGTAAGGGCATTAAGAGTCGACATATCATGAATAAAACATCGGCAATTAATAATTTCAGTTCCTTGATTTTCCAATTTCAAAAAAACGTTAGTGCCCCTAGTAATATGGGACACATCTTTTTTCATTAAAACTATGAAAATATACTAATTAATCATGTTAGGCTTACTAAACTTGTGTGAACATTAGCTAATTTAATTATATAATGCACTTATACAGTATCACTAAGGTTGTCAAACTAATAAAGAGAATAGATCAAAAAAATTAGGTGCCCCTATCAATGTGGGGTGGACCGAATTATTTCACCGCATGAAAATATTTTTTATTCCTTTTAACAATTGATATAATCAGAAAAAAATTATCTGCATTAATTTATAATAGTAATTTTTAATTCTTGAACCGTACTAGATTTTTTCCAACTTTCGTGTTATTTCGTTTGTGTATGTAATAAGGAATATTTTTAACTATTTTACTTAAAAATACATTTTTAATACTCTGGGTGTAGAACCTGTTTTGCCGCCCTATAGTGAAATTCTCGGGCATAAATTCTGGATAAATTATGGAATGTATTGAAACTATCAGTTACTACTAAATACAAACAAGTTTGTTTTCAGTACATGTTTTCACATATTTATTGAAATTTGTGATGATCTTATTTTTACATAAGCAGATTAATGTTATTTTAGATAAATATTAATATCTAAATAATTTGTTTGTGTTATTAAATGACATTGGAATGTATGTTATCTAAAAATGAATATTGATAGACACTATCTAAACAAATTAATTAATTACACCAGCCTACAAAAAAATAAGTGTTCTGTACTTTTGACCAAACCTACCAGTCTGTATGTATTTTGATGCGCTGAATCCGAATTTGAAGCCCATTTAGCCCGCGCACCCCCCAGTTTCGAATAAGTCGCAAAAAATGGCAAAAAATCGCAACACATCATATTAAAGTGTGCAAGAAAATTCGGAAAAAAAATTGTTAACCTTTATCTAGTGTGTTTTTGGTATTTTCATAACCTGACATTGAATCTGCAGGCCATTTTCCTCGAAGTCTACACACATTTCGAGTAAATCGTAAAAACTAGCTATACATGCAAAAAATTATATTACTATATTCTGGAAAATTTGGAAAAATTTTCCTGAGTATGATCATGTATGTATTTTTTCGTACGTTATTGCTCCAAATGTGAAACTAAAGTCCAATTATCCAAACATCCCGAAATATCGATTAAATCGCAAAAAAATAATGAAAAAAATCACTTTAATGTATGTGCAAAACTTTCTAGAAACTTTACCACGCGGCTTCTTTGGTGTCATTTATCTGTTTAATGAAATTTTTGCCTCGAAAGAGTCTTCGAATTTGAGGACCATCGAAGATACCCTCTTTTAACTTTGCATCTTTTATCGCGGGAATCAAATCCACAAAATTTGTTTGGAAATAATTTACATCTACATTTCTTGTTATTTCCAATTTTGTCAAATTTTTTTAATAATGGAGCTCAACAGATTTTAGTTTGGAATTCTTAAAGTAAAAATACATCAGAACAGCAGTCAATCTAATCTGAAAAAAATAAAATGCTCCAACATTTCATACGCACATGGATATGACTTTCGACATATTTAGCTATTATGACGGGATTTTGCAATATGTGTGAGAGATAGAGCCTAACAGATTTCGGATTCGGAATTAGATACTTATTATGTATAAGAAACACATTTGACCTTCGTCAGATACAAATTTTCTGAGTTTTTGCACACGTTAAAGTGATTTTAGTCATTTTTTGTAATTTTTTTCAATTTTTTTTTGCGATTTAATCGAAATTTCTGAATGTTTGGCTAAATAGGCTTTAGTTTCACATTTTGAACAATAATATACGAAAAAATACATACACGATCATACTCACGAAAATTTGACCAAATTTTCCCGAATACAGTAATGTATTTTTCGCATGTTTTGATATTTTTTACGATGTATTCGAAATGTGTAGACCGAGTAAAATGGCCTGCAAATTCAAGTTCAAACTATTAAAATACCAAAAACACACTAGATAAAGGTCTAAAAAAAGTGCGTGCTAAATGGACCTCAGATTTGGATTCAGATCGTCAAAATACATAGAGACTATAGTAGGTCTGGTTAAAAGTGCAGATCCCTTTTATTTATTAATTGGGAAAAGCGGAATTTAATGGCGCACTAATAGAAAAGTTATTAAAAACTAATCATTGCATTATATTTTCACCTGAAATACATGAGGAGGGAATGTCATTAAAACGTATCCCATTGACTATGAAATAAAATTTCTCATTAAGACAGTATTAAAATAATGTCGTTAAACGCGGTTACTCTAATTACAAACATATACTGATCGTTGACATCAAATAATTTATATGCGGTCTACTGCTAGCTCTGAATATAATACATGACATTATTTTCGTGTCACAAAGAAAATCTGTCGCTTTCGCTTCTTCCAGTTAACTTAGTAATGGAATTTGTGAAAAATATGTTATATTTCATAGCTTATTCATTATTTACCAAGAAAAGCATTTTCAATTTTGAAACGGATAATAGTAAATAACTAATTTTATTCATTTACTTACCTCTATGCATTGCATTATACAATAATAATTCATAACATTATTTAGTGGATATATTAATTTCTAATCTAATGATGCCTTTAAATACAAACTACATATAGTTTGTGGATTAATAGATTAAAAAATCTAACACACTACAATACATTTCAGTACAACAACTTGGCAAAGTTTTGCATGAAATGTGTATAACCTTTCCATTTGACAAACTGGTTGAAAACTATAAATTATATTCAAAGAACTATAAAAAAATATTGATGAATAAGAAAAATATTGAGACAAGTTCAACAGTACAAAATATCAAAACAAATCACAATTTCGATCATAATAATTTTAAGATGATAGTACGTCAAACGACTAAAGTAAACAAAACAGTGGAATCGGTTCTATACAAAATAAGAGTATATAGTAAATGAATAGTTTTTATTTACGACAACAGATGGCCTAATATTCTGAATATAATATTGCGATTTCTTCTGGACTTATGACGCTACACTAGTTCGGTTAGGATTGCAGATCTAAAATTGTTGTAGATGGTTAGGTATATACTACTAAGTTTATTGCAAATAAGTAAGTATAGGTATATTTATTGACCGCTTTGTTTATTTAATTACTAAGTTTATTACATGTTGAAACTTCGGGTTCATACCTACCACTTTTTATTTTGTGCAATCAAATTATTGGAACGACGCTATAGTGCCTAGGACAACCCTCCTCGGGATATAGTCATGAACCAATTCAATGCTGTCATATATTCCACCGATGATGTTAAACATATGTCTTAAATATAACAGTTCCTGATTGTTTGGTATCAGATCTTCTGATGACACAAATCTCCAAGTCGCGGTACCAATCGAAGAACTGACCAGACTTTGGAGTTTATTTAGGTCTTCGTTGAAGAGAATTTCACAGCTTATTTATTTATTTCCTGTGATTAATGTAGAATCCGGATTAATTCAACAGCTTGCTAAGTGAGTGGGTATGGATGTTTATCCACGAGCTTCCATCATTCTGCACAATTCTATATGCAATTAATATTTACAATTTTTATGCTGGAGTGCATCGTTTTTGCAGTATTCACTTTGAACGTGTATTTGGCCGCTACCACATGTGTAACATTAATCTCCATGTTATCGGTGATGGTAAAACTTAATAAAACATAGGAAGCCCGTTGCTTCTCTCGATAGTCAATTCCAATAAGCACGATGTGAAGTTCTTCAAATGTGGAATGATTATACCAAATAATGGACAGCCCAAATTAGTGGTATATAACGTGAAGATGCAGCAAGTATGCATTGCCATGCAATGCTTCCACATGTTTGCGGTCGCCGAAGAATTTGTATGACTTAACTTTTATAACATTTCTACATCCAGGCCATACATCAATCTGTCATCAATAATGCAGACCTTATTTTCACGGTGGCGAAATAATTTTTTCAGCATTGCCGCCTTTGATCAACACATTCTGACCGCGATATAATGCAATTGGAAAATAATCTTCCATCCTTATCCAGGATTGCTGCTATTTGTTCTGCATATCTGCGGAAACTAAGCGTTCAAATATGCATCTCAAATAGTTGGTTTATTGCAGTCAAAAATGCTTCGGTATGCGGCCGTACGTGTATGTTAAACCAAAACTCTTTTGACTCACATTGAACGTTACATACGTTTGTATTTACAATCGGTTTATTGGTAATTACAGTATGCAGCAAAGTGTGATCAAGATCGACTATGTAGGTAGTGTAGGTTTTTTAATTTATTTTCGAGCGTGAAAATGATTAAACTCCGGTATTAATAACGAAAGTTAATGGAAAATTAAAAATAATTTTTTTTTCATAAATTAAAAATAATTTAATTTTAGTAATATATATTGGCAATATATTGGAGGATGTCGTTTAGAGCTATATTGTTCACATATTGGCTAATTATGAATAATATAGCAGCAATATATAGCCAATTGCAATGGCCAATATATTGCTAAGATATTGCTAATGCTTTGCTTTACTACGCGGGATAGATGACAAGTGGGGATAATTTGGTTCATCCGTCCGTGGATCCCTTCTATACTGGATTTTTGAAAATGGGGGAATCCTCTTGAAACGTCGCGGCTAAAGTTCTTCCCCCCGAGACCCGTGCGTTTACATGATCGGACTGATCACTCATGTCGGTCATCACACTGACCTCGTCTACACTTTGGTCCCAGGCAAAAGGACCTGTCGGGAACCGTTTCCTCGCGCGAAAGCTAATCAGACGATCGTGGACAATTTCTTGCGATCCCTACTGGTTTAGCCCTTCTCTTATTATTCTTTCCTGCACCTCAGATAACGATAAGTTCTTTATGTACTTGACGATCTGATTAACTTCCCGTCTTACGTCCCAAACGTTTGGATCGCTTCCGTTAATCATCTTTATTGATGTCGCGGCTTTACTATTGTACGGGTGTACTCACAAATGTCTCTCACACGTCTCGACTGGATACACTGACTTTCCACTCAAAGATCACTATCTCTCTTATTTATTCTAACTCTACTACACTCACAACTCACATGCATCCAGTTCCCTACAGCCGTACCCCTACTTTCCTTAGCGGCACAATGACCTCGACGGCTGGTCCACGAACTAGCTATCCAATAGCGTCGCCCCACCCGTAGTTCACGGCTCAAATCTTCGCGATAACTCGTAAGTAGGACTTTCCCAATTATCGGACCCTCGCACCTCGATCACGCAGATAGTCCCGACTTGACTATCTTGCAAAAGTCGATTACTCAATATTAAGTCGTATTTTAATATTCTTAACCTAGCTTAGCTCTACTGGCTTACTTAACGTAGTCAGAAATTACTAATCACTGGTCTTGCTAAAAGTGAAGTTCACTCTTATCGTTATTATTTATTTTTAATCAAAAATACTATCCAACCTTTATATAATTTGTACTTATTTGTGCTTGAATGTTAGAGATAACGATCCTCTTGTTTTCTTCCACAAGAGGCCTGATGCTTATAGTATGTTCTTTGACTTGGAGCTTCTGTTTAACTAGTTCTTATATGGCTTGCAAATAGATTAAACTTTGCAAACCATCGATATGATCGGCATTTGTGCAATCTTCAATAAATTAGATTATTACATCTTGATCTTCCTTAGGTTGTGCAGTAGCATTAGCATAACTAGGTGCTTAAGACGGTCGAGTTGCAGGAACAGAATTGGGTTCTTCACCCTGCCTGTGGGCTATTTTCTGACGGCAGCCGCAGCCTGCGAGCGGAAGAAACACTTCAATAGGTTCCGAAGAAGCTTTTGTAATTAACACTGCGCTACAGCAACTTGTTGTCAGTATTAAACTTATCATAGAGCACTCGCGTTTACGTCTTTGTTTACGCTACAAAGCAAAAACCACACGTCTGTTCGCTTCAATAGTTCAAACTGGTCTTCACTATTATTAGTTATTTTCAAGATTACCTAAATGGATGTAGATTGTAACGAGCCGTTGATATCGACCGCGCGGAAGAGAAAGAGCGACGGAGAGAAAGAGGGCCATTACAATATTTATCGACACGTGAAAGAACGAAAATACCAAGGACGAGATGCGCGCTTTTTCCGGCCGGTCGGCCATTTTGGATCCCAAGCCCACGTGGGATCCGAGCGCGCATCAAGGGACATGCGCGCGCAATGACATGGCGCTGGCGCTGGTGCGCCTCTACATGCGCAGAAGAGGTGCAACGGCGCCCTGGCAGCGCAGCATAGAAAGTGGGCAACAAACGGGCCGAGTTCCAAGCTCGGAGCGCATGTGTCGCCGCAATGGGGCACTGGCGCTCCAAATTCAAATGAGGGCGGGCTGTCAAACTCAAATTAAGCAAATTAGATTCAAATGTTTGACAGTTCCCGTCCCGATTCTTAGTAAAAATGGAACTCGGCGACATAACTGGACATAGGGATACTTACCGAGGTATTATAAGACCTGGTAAGTGTCCCTCAACTCTCTTGCATTTTGGACTGCTCTTCTCATTTGGACTCTTACATTTGGACTTCTCTACACGGACTCCTGGGGACGACTCGCTGCCTCAACTCTGGAGAACCTGGCTGCTCCAGATAAAAAGTGGGCCAACACAATTCTACAGCCAGCATCACAAATACAATGGAGGCGGCGAGGATATAAATTTTGGACAAATCACCAGGATCTGACGACGGCACTCCGTCCGTCAAGGACAAAAGTGGCTGCTGGTCCTCCCCCTCGTGGTCGCGAGGGAGTGCGACACTGAACTCGGTTCACCAGGTGACAGCAGCCGAATACCCAATCACCAGACGGATGGAGGACAACCCGGACCCAAGAAGAGGAATGACGCCGAAGAACGAAGACTAAAATGTAAGCCTCTTTCTCTTCCGTTCCGTGTAATAATAATAATAATGAATATGTCCGTTTTATGTATTATATATGTTAATTTATTTATATTTATTGATTTATGTGTGCATGTATGTGTGAGAGTATGCGTTGAATGTGTGTCCGCGGCGTCCTAACTTAATTCCGCGTAACTTATTCCGTCGTTGACAATATGACAATTTTATATGATATTGACTTCACATACTTTACCAACGACTCGATGACTACTCAATTTTATTGGAATGACTCTTATTTTCTTTATATTCGCGTTTGACCGAGGATGTTGGTATGCGTGTGTTTAATAATTTATTGTTATGACGAGTTCAATTGTTTATAGAATTCAAAGAATTATAAAATATATTTTAATTGAATGACCAAAGATAATTATGACTCCGACTCTTGTTTTCGCACCTTACGATTCCAATCTATGATTTATTTATTTATTTATAATAATTGACTATAATTTGACTATATTTATTTTTATGTTTGGACGATTCGGAAAGATTTTATCTAATTGACTCCGATTCGTCACAAGATTAAGTAGTTTTACAAAATTTATTCTACTTTATTAATGAAATATTGATGTTGGGTATGGTTACTTTTTGACTATTTGTGATGAACTAAAGAATTGCCTTTCTGATATATTAAAAACGAATCGAATACATTTCCTGGCGTTTAAATTTACAAAAGTCGATACAATCATATAATCCTAGCTAGAACAGCAATAATCTGCAAAAAACCTAGCTTACAATATCCGGTTGACGTTCAGCTTCTGTACTCGCGATTGCCGCTTTAGGGTGAAAGCCCGATGGATGTCCGTTACCACTTGCTTGCATGTGACATAGTTTATGGAACGACAGGAAATACAACGTAAGGTATTAGTGACTTCACCATGATATTTTAAACAAGTGACTTAAATAAGGTCTTCCTGCAAAATCAGAATATTGTCAACATTTGTTAAGCATCAATGGGTCCGTTATTAATAAATACAAATAAAAAATACGAAACATCGCAGACCACTTGAATTTATCACATAAAACAATACAATTTCATTTGCGGCCTTCTTATTTACACAAAATACAAACTTTTTATACTTTCATGTAAATAATTTGTCTTCTTATCCTTTCATGTTATTTGAGAAGAGAAAGAATTTTGTGAGAATGGTTTCTTGTTTAGTTTCCGATAGGTAGAACCAATCAGGAAAATAAAATAAATGACGTTTTGACTCTTTATTTGTCGTCCTCTTCAAAGTTAATAAATAAGCCGAATGTGAAAACAACTATAATGAATGACGGGTTCACTTTGCAATGACCTTATACCTTCGGGTCAAAAATGATTTTTTTGTGTACTGAATAAACAGAAAACGGTTTCATTATAAAATATCGTATCCCCGTTATCAATTTAAAAATACATTTTTTAAATTTTTGATGGAAGCTGATAGGTCAGGCCGCGATATGCTTAAAGCACAATAAACCAGTCATACTTCTAAATTTTTCTTTATATATCATATTATATTACTTTATATTCTGAAAATTTATTACTACGTATTAATCTCACTGTACATTTTTATACTATTATCATTGTAATTAGAGTTTCGAAGAAGAATGCGTCGTGGATTACGTATGTTATTAAGATTCTTATTGAAAAACGTAAATGAGACAATCGGATATTGATTACTATAAAGACCTCAGAAATTTTACTACGTCCTCGATTAGGAGAGAAAAATCAGCTTTTTTTAAACAAATCGGATTATTACCCCGAAAGAAATTTTGGTCTGCAGTGGAATACTTAGAGCTTTCCAAATCAAAATTCTCAAATATCCCGACTGAATTAAGCGAAGCGGACAGTCTTAATGAACATTTTGTTAACTGTCCTCACATAACACCAAGTGCTGAATTAATTAGCTTTTTTAAAACCAATCGATCGACGAAAACTGCTGGATCGTAGACATTCGCTTTCCATGAAATATCGTTATCTAAACTGTCTGAAATTATTAGTAAAATTAATTCTAAAGGGGCTGGATACGATGGTATTTCTGGTGAAATGTTTCTGAGGATATATAAGTACTGTCTGCCCGAGTTATTACTTATTATGAATGCTACAATAGCTGGGAGTGAGTTTCCTGCTGTATGGAAAATTGCGTCGGTTAGACCTATCCAGAAAAAAGCTAATCCAGCTGTTCTAAGTGATTTGCGTACGATAAGTCGGTTACCACTTTTATCGAACATTTTTGAGGAAGTATGCTATGAGCAACTACTTGACTATTTTAATATCAATAACATTTTCCCTCTTTACCAATCTGGGTTCAGGCGCTATTTTAGCTGCGAGACAGCACTCGTAGATAATGTTCTTAAAAATTGGGATATTGGACTTTTAACCCTGGTTTGCCTTCTTGATTTTTCAAGGGCGTTTGACACACTTAACCACGAACTATTAATAGCAAAACTTTTATATTATGGTTTTTCTGTTAATTCCTGTACGTTAATTGATTCATATTTAAACGAGAGGTCTCAATTTGTTTCGTTCACATCTGGTGGCAACGATTTTTGCTCAAAGTCGAAATTGCTAACTTGCGGAGTTCCGCAAGGAGCTAAGTTAAGTGCTCTTCTTTTCATAGTTTTTACTGCAGATATATACGAGTGCTGTAATTGTGTAGACATCAAAACTTTTGCTGATGACACACAAATTCTGATGCCTTGTCACCCTGATGAAATTTCTGCAGCTATTAGTAGATTTAATTTAGATTTGCAAAAAATGGTTAAATGGGCAGACAACAATGCGTTACTAATCAATCCGAATAAGTCACAGTTACTAATTGTCTGTGATGTGCACTAAGTTACGAGCCAAAATTAATATAGATTTATTACGATTTGTAGTAAAAGGAAATAGCATTCCGATTGTTGAAGAGGCTCGAAACTTAGGCTTGATTATCGATTCATCATGGTGCTTCTCACCACATGTCTCTAAAAAAATTGCTATTGCCTATGCTCGCCTGCGACAACTTTACCCCTTTAGGAAAGAATTAAGTCACAATGTTAAACTACATTTATGCGAGTCGCTTGTTCTTCCTCACTTAATGTACGGTATATCAGTTTACGGACCTTGTATTATTAGAAAAGACTGGTCGAGGAGTTCCGCTGAAGTTAAGACATTTATTCCGATTTCCAAGAGAATTTATTAGCAGTCTAAGATAATTTTATCGGGAACGATATGATTGAGTTACGTTTCCCTATATATGGTATTACCTTCTTTTTTGTTTTCGTTACCGGTATTTTTTTTTCTTGTATTAATATTCTGATTTTCATGCGTTGTGCGGTAAAAGGGTTGTATACCTCCTATTTGTTTTCTTACTTTTGCGTGTTTCTTTTTGCATTAACTTTGGTTCAATGTTGTTCGGCTCCAGTTCACATGTCAAAATAATGTATTTTCTAATTTATTTAGTGTTAGTTTCACGAATGGGTCAGTCTGCAAAGCAGCTTCGTAAAAGCTGTGACTAGCCCTTTCGTATTGTAAAGGAATAATGTACTATCTTTACGTGACGAATAAACACGTTTTTTTTTTTTTTTTTTTGACGGAGGTGACGATGATATGAACTCGATGACGAAGAAGGATTTGTCATCGAAGTTAACAAGGACGATGTCAGGCTTATTGCCTGATATTTGCCTGCTCGTCGGGAATGAGTAATTCCAGTATATTCGGCACGACTCATTCCCGACAACGGATTCAATATCAGTGGGAACGTACGGCAAAACTGGGGTTGCATCATACCATAAGTGCTGCGAAGATGGTAATACAGCACTCGAAGAGCCGCATTGTGACGTTCGATGTATGCTGAAACTGCATGAATTGGGCATGCTGCCAAAAGATGCATCAGTGTCTCAGCATGACATCTACACAATCTACAAAGCGTACTCTGCACCGCCTGGTGTAAGATGTTCTGGCGATACGCTAAGGTATTGATGACCCCATCCTGGCATGCGAAGATAAAACCCTCGGTCTCGGATTTCAAGCCGGCTGATCTTAAGAAGGAGAAGGTCATCTCTGCCGACAAGCCAAGTTGTTGGACATTTCGAAAGAATTGTCCATGCAACGGCGTGTCGATATGCCTTCCCTCCAACATACGGAGTTGTTCCTTCCGTACGTTAGCCCTGAGACGCACTGGGCACAGATTGATGACTGATTCAGCCTCCTGTGCACCACTACGTCCCACGTTGAAAACCAGACCGAGGTTTCGCGCCGCTCGTTCCGCCGCGTTGTACAAAAACGCCCCCTTCCCCTGAATTTCATGCTGATGTACTAGCATCATCAGGTGATCCTCCGTTCGATTAATCACGTCGCAAGCTGTTTCGAGGACCAATCAGTCATGCATACACTCCAGGCTTAAAAGGCCACGACCTCCCATATTTCGGGGCAAATACAGTCGTTCCACGGAAGATCTTGGATGCAAACTGCGTTGCATACAAATCATCTTCCGTGTGTTTCGGTCAAGATCCCTTAGCTCGTCAACGTTCCACTTCAGTGCTCCAAAAGAATAGAGCACTGGTGATACGGCCAACATATTCGTGGCTGCCACCTTATTTCTCCCGGTCAATTCTGATGACCAGATCTGACGGAGAATGCGCCGGTATTTCTTAATGATGGTGGTTTTAACGCCCAGGTATGTGTAGGCTTCTTCGGCGCTAAGGTGGCGGATGACATTTCCGTTGACGAGCTCCATATCGCTGTTATGGGAGCCTGACCTTCCTCTGTGCAAATGAACGACTGCACACTTGTCCAATCCGAATTCCATGCCGATATCTCTCGAGTATGTGAGGGCGATGTAATTGATCTTCGCCTGATGCGTATAATTTAAGATCGTCCATATAGAAAAGATGGGTGATCTTATGTACACGTTCACCAGGCGGTCCACACATGTACCCTTGAGATTTCCGGAGAGCAACGGATAGAGGCAATAGTGAGATGCAGAAGAGTAGAGGACTCAGAGAATCTCCCTGATAGACACCTCTTTGGAATTGAACCAGTCTAGACATGGTTCGACGCTTGCCCGATGTCATGACAAAGCGTGTTTTCCAAAGAGGCATCAGGTCTTCTACAATTCTCACTATGTTTGGGTGGACATGGAGGCGTTTGAGCAACAAGCTTAAAAGCTCGTGCGATGTCGAGTCATACGCCTTCATGTAATCCAGCCAAGCTATCGACAGGTTACGCTTGTACTGGACTGCGTCCCGACAAACACACCTGTCGATAAGCAAATTGCCGGTGGGCTCTGGACTCTTAGCAACCTTGCCAGAGATTGGGTAACCAACCCCAGTGGATGGCTAGGTAAGAGACAAACGAGAGAAGCATAACAACGGGGAGTAGAGCTAACCACCCTACTCCCTGTATTTGCGGTTACTCACAGAATAACGCGCAGGGCTCCTGACCATCGGGCTGCTTCGGATGCAGCCCGGTCCCGAGGTGGAGGAGCCGAAACAGGTGTCCCGGGACAACGACCTTTTCATTCCCACGGACGATTTCAGTGGACGGAGGATCTCAGGCAAGATCTTATGCGCTGCTACGAGGAGAGCTGTCCGCAACAGAGAGGCTACATGTCGCGAATGCATAGTCGGTTTGCAGTAATGCATCCCGAACTGACAGATCGCTTTTCTCAACAACAACTGAGAGATTATGTGGCCTATCTGAGGCGGATAGGTTTCGTTGTTCCCAGCTGTTAACCGGTACCAGATGTGCGGGCAATAACAACTGAGCCCGTACGCGGTGCTGGGAGAGATGCTTCACATTACGAAAGCACGACACTCGTGTTTAGGCAAAATTTGACAACGAAAGTTTTGCCTAAGCAACGAGAATTAGACAGAGCAAATAGCCTACTTCTGGATGCTCTTCCAGATGACTGCGACCTGTGGCAGGTCAATTGTGCCGTTTACGAGGCTGCAAGTGATCCGGTGAATCCGCGAAATCTGACACAGATATCGGGGAGTCGGCAGATTACAAAACGCATGTCTCAATTGAACGGCAAGATTCGACTGACACGGAAACTCGCTTCCCGAGTTCAGTGTGTGATCGACTATTTAACATCTGGCCGTTCATTTACGGCAAAAGTCAAGAAGTTCGCACAACAACCGCGGACGTACTATCACACACTGAACAAGCTGAAGTTGCTCAACATCAAGCAACGTTTGGCGGATAAAATTCGGGTTTTGGCGGATGCCAAAAAGAGTCTGCAAAGACGGGAGGATGGAATTCGACAAAATGCAATATTTTGGACGAATCCTTCCAACCTCTTCAAACATCGTATCGCAGCCTCAAGCGAGTTTCCGTCGATGGCCGCAGTTGAGGAATTCTGGGGAAGCATCTACGAGAAAACATCTAGGCTTAATGCAGGCACTCCAGGTATTGAAATCCTCACCGAGTTGTGCGACGAAGTCACACAACAAAGTGAAGATTGCCCACCCGTCAGTGCATTAGACCGAGGTTTCGCTGTTTTTTTTGTTTTTTTTTTTTGACGGAGGGGGGAAATGCGTTAGGCACCATAGGTGGTTGAAGATGTTGTGTAACCCCCCGTGTGTAGGACTCCCTCACCTTTGATGTTAACGGCTAGGTTTACCGACTAAAACCCTAACCTCCCTTGGCCCTCCAGAATCCACGTGTGCAGTCTGCAGCAGAAAAGTGGCTCCGATATCCATCTCCTCCGCTGCAGACTGCACCGGGCCATTTCGTTTGCAACTGTAACCACTCCCTCTACCATTAGGTTAGTGGTTACAGGATCTCGTGTGACCTCAGTAGACGGAGAGATCCCAGCAGCACTGCTTTCCGCATTCGGCCTGCGATGGAATTTGCACGTTCTCGACAGGCCGGAATGCTTTTGATGTTTTGGAGGAAAGGTGGTCTCATTCCTCCCAGCACTCCAATTATCAGCACGACGAGCTTGATTTTGAATCCTCGATACAGCTTGCGAATCTCGAACAGGAGTTCCTGATATTTCATCCGTTTTTCGTCCTCTTTGCTGACTATATTTGTTTCTGCTGGTGCAGAAAACTCGATGCCAAAGATGGATTTGTCATCGAAGTCAACAAGGACGATGTCAGGCTTATTGGCTGATATTTGCCTGCTCGTTGGGAATGAGTAATTCCAGTATATTCGGCACGACTCATTCCCGACAACGGATCAAACTGCGGTTGCATCAATACCATAAGTGCTGCGAAGATGGTAATACAGCACTCGAAGAGCTGCATTGTGACATTCGATGTATGCAGAAACTGCATATATTGGGCATGCTGCCAAAAGATGCATCAGTGTTTCAGCATGACATCTACACAATCTACAAAGCGTACTCTGTACCGCCTGGTGTAAGATGTTCTGGCGATACGCTAAGGTATTGATCATGAAAAATGTATGCTTTCCTCACCAAGTTTTGGCGCTGTATTTTTGACAGCGAACCTATTTTTCGCCACTATAAATGAAACCCAAACACAATAACACATCTTGAATAGCTCTTCAATAAGTCTTAGCAATTATAGGATGTCACAAATTCATATCAGAAAGAGCTCTTAAAGTGATATTTAAGTAGTCTTATGCGTCACTTTTCAGAGTTCTACACGTCCTCTTATTTATGTGCTATGACATAAAATAAATAATATAAATGAAAAGCAAATTTCTATTCTATTTTTCTATTTTTATAACTAAATTATTAAAGTATATCATGTTTACTAGAGGTCTTTTTACCGTTTGTATAGTTATATATTGATGGTGATTTCATTCAATAGAATGGGAATCGTACAATAACAATACAAAATTGTGATAACACTTTCTAAATATGATAAAAACCTTTATTTTATCATTGCAGATAATAGTCTATGGGTCGCTTATGAAGTAAATATCACGCGGTCTCATTTTTTGATTCCATAGCCACGCAGTGTCGCTGGAAGAAATACATATCTCAACTCTGAGAATCCCTGTACTAAAAGAGAGATGGTCGAAAACAAGATAGATTAAGGACCTGAGACATAAGACCTTTTCGAGATTACGATTTTCAGAAGTCCTAAGCAAGACATTATCTTTAAGAGCTCGTTTTATAGATTATCATAATTCATACCTCCTCTTCGGAAGCTCGTTTTTAGAGCTCTCGACTGAGTTTTGGGCGACTTCTTTAAAAGTTATGTGCTGCATAGAATGGTATATTTTCTATTTTACATATATCATGAATGGCCATTATGTTTCTGTATCATTTTGTACAAACTCATCATAAACTACATCTCGGCCCACTTGTAGGTCCTCGACCGGGACTATCAAAAAACCCAAAAGCAAATTCAATGTTAGTAAACTGTATGATAAAACATCAACAAATAAAATAAATGTTAAGTACATTACATCAAAAAATTACAAAAATCAGATAAAATTAATATAGAACCAACAATGAATCACAAAATGACATAATGTAAAAATAATATTCACAAGCAATGAAAGTTCAGTTGAGCTTACCTTAATAACACTCATATTTAAATTTGGGTACATGGACGAAGACTTGATTGAAAACCTGTAATTGAAAAATCATTATTTTATAAACATGTGTTCTCTTCTGATAATGGATTTTGATTTTAATTCGGCAAAGTACTTTAGTTATCTATCTAACCAGTTGATGTATTGAATTTCTTAACTTCCTCAAGTTCCGTATTCGATTACTCGAGGATTACGATAAGAACGATTGTCCAAATCCTACATCGGGAAATGCTACTTTTTCTCATTCTATCTTTCTACGTTTATCTTTATCCTTATTTTGCTATCTTTATTTCTCTTTCGAACTCCCGCTTCGTTATCTTTTCCGTGCTGCCATTTTAAATTGAGAATGTGCAATTTTCTTCGCCCCTTTACTTCCTATATAAGTACGAAAGTCACGTTCGCCACTGATTTCTTGGAGACGTGCGCCAATGTTCTTCGTACACAGACAACTCCGACTTTGCTGTCAATTGCCGTCCGACGATTATATAGTTTTATGACTGGGATATTCGTATTTTCAACCCTCGAAGACATGATTTCTCTCTTAAGGTTACAGAATCTAAAAAGTGGATCGATCATCCGGGATTTCAGGTTTTAATAAAATTCAATCATTTCCGCAAATATCTGTTCAAAATTTCTCCTGTTAATGCCAACGTCTCCTGATCAGTTGCAGATATCGACGTAATCTGTAATCGATCTGTATTAGACGTTTCGGTGTACAACTCAGAAGAGAATAACTATATTGCACAATATCCACGGAGAATTCATTGTAAATAGTTTATATATACATTTAAATCTATTAGTTTTCTATTTTTTAATTTGTCCTTAATTTTGTAGAAATGTATATTTTTCTCGTAGTTAACTTAACTGCGCCTAAATTGCTGATATAATCTGATCATTTCTTTAAAGCTTTATTAAATCTACATTAATAAAAATTGCCGAATTCTGATAGAATTTAATCAGTCAAAAACGTGAAATACGATAAAAATATAAATCTAATTAGATATCCCAAGTAAAAAAATTGTGAATAAATTATACATAATTTATAAATAATCATCCACGTATAGATTATGTATAGAATTGAACATACATAATGTATACATAAGATATGCAAATTGAAGAAAAGAGCAAAATCACAATCTACGTGTGCAAAAGTCCACAAAACGATTTTGAACAAACACAATGAGGTGTATTTTATTGAATAGGAAATGAAACCATGAGAATTTGACTTCATCACTGATGCCATTTAAACACTGGCCACAACTCTTGGATCATCGTGGATTTTTATGTGACACTAAAAAAATCATCAACAGGTACAATTCTAAAAATTGGAAAAAAATGGAAAATTACATTTTACTATTATTTATTTTTATGATTTTAGTTAATAATTTAGTTAGTCGTTTCATTATGACGTACTTTTATGAAGGTTCGACCGATACTGTCAGAAAAATTTGTGCATTTTAAAAATCAACATACCTCAGCAACCGCGTTACAAACGATCCAGTGAAAAGAAGAAGAACGTGATTTATTTTTGAGAGTTTCTGCCCAACCTCTACTAAAGCGGGTATATTAATCAGAGAACTACATTATCAAATAAAGTAATTAAGTAAATAATAGTAAACTGTAATCTCTTTCCTTGTATTATTGGTTTCTTTCGGATTTTCTTTGGATTAGATTTTCAGATTTCAGTAATGTTCATTTTTTTCATGTGCCTTTTTTTTCGATGTCTTCGTTCCGTCACTTGAAATTTTAACCCAGATCATTATATCAAATGTATTTATTTTTCAGACGTAGAAATTGGTTAAATAAAACTTATTATTACTACATTAAATTTTTATAATTATTATTTTTAATATACATTTTGTGCACATTTTGTATAGATTAAGTATATATTATGCATGCTCAATTCCATACATAATCCACACATGGATGATAACGCATAAATGATGTATAATTTATTCATAATTTTTTTACTTGGAAGAATTAAATAACATCTTAAAGCGGAACGATTAAGCTTAATCAGAAGTGGATCAAGTTCTACCTTGTTCTGTGGTTATTTGATCACTATTTAATAGCACATTCCTTTAAATTGATTTTAATTAATTTAATAAATTTGAATTAATTCTGTTTTAATGAAAAACTGACACCTAATTTAAATTTAGTTCGACATCACTTATTTTTATAACTTTCGATTAACCACAAATATCGAAAATGCTGCTTCTTCTTCATGTATGATCTTCATATTATCAGTTTCATTCTATGAAAGTTGCATCAAATTATTTTACAGAAGGTAATTTTTTTTACGCCCAGTAAAATATTTTTGTTATGCCATAACTAAGCTTGAAATAAAATGAATGAATGTCTTATATAGTATTTTTTCAATTTTTACTGTCTTAATGAATTACTTACAACTCACTAACAATAGAAATTTTCATATGATTAGATAATGATTTTTGAGTCGGTGAAAGTAAAAATTTAAGTTTTTAAAATTTTTAATTATTTGTGAAGTCTCATATTCCCAATCTGAATTTATTTCTGTTCACATTTCTCTTATAACGTTATTATCACTAAGAATGTATCGAACAAATTATTTAGTTTCAACCAAACGAAAATGATCCATACTAGTACTTTACAATAAATTCAAATCAATTAATGCATACTAATTTTGGGCTTGATGGTGATTCAGTAACTATTTTTCCTACAGAGTTCTACGTTAATTGCATTTATATGTCGTAGTGAATAATAACAGCATTAGCGCTTGTAATTATCAATGTTGCTACTTATATATGTTTTATGCAAGGTAGATTTTTATAACTTTCAATTAAATATAATAAAAACTCATTTACGCACCACAGCTAACTTGACTGATTCCGCCATCAATATCTCATTTATTCTTCATAAAACTATATATGTACAATTTATGTAATATCTGGAGTGTAGATTCATTCGATTTTAATTAATACCCCTTAATGTATTTTCGAGTATGAGATTGAATAGTATAGTATATATCGGTAGCAAGATAATAAATCGGAAAATCGAGATAAAATATTCCCTTTAGTAACACAATAATATCGATTCAAAGTTACAGGTATACTTGCTTAATGCAATCCAGACGCCTACACCCTTTCGTTCAATCTGTAATTTCGAATTCCGCGAATTGGCGTCTGTCGATTTTATAAATTCATTGTGAATTATAAAACCAACGTGGGAATAAAGGAAGTACGTGGGTGCCATTTAAGTTCAACAACAGGGCTGCATATTATGTTTCCGCCGATGGACTTCTTTGATTCATTGTTTATTGATTGACCGTTGTAAATGATGTTACGACAATAAAACAATGTATACCGTCTACAAATGTAACCGTTTTATTTCTGATTTTTATTATATGTCATTATCGTGAATTAAATTGTATAGATTTATGATTTTAAATATATATTGAATATCAAATTCAATTATTTACATTTAATTTCATATACAATATTTCTTCCTAAATATTTGATTTACAATAAATTATAGGGGAATTTATTCTTCGTGCATAACTAGTGTTTTGGATTTTTTTCTTTTGTCTGTTGTATATGCTTGGCTTGAATATTCTTTTATTGTTCCAAATGAGATATTGGGTACGCCCACATTTTTCGGTGTATATCATAAAATGCAAAATGTGGTTCGTATGAAACATTATTTTTTTCAAGTTTTATATAATTTAATCGTACACAGAGAAATATGATATGAAATACTAAATGTATTGGTTAAATATAAGCAGCATACTAGAAGAAGTATTGAATTACCGACCACATTTTATTTAAATATGCTATTGTGCGACTATGAGACATTACTTGTAGTTGCTTTAGTAAAATAATAGTAAATTAACACTGCATTTATTGCAGTATAAAATTGCTTTCGTATTTCTCACAGGGTGTAGTATTTTTCACTATTTTCTACTTTTTATATGTTATTTTATGTGTTATAAATAATCAGTTACTGGAACTATTTGCTACTTTTTCAATATTATAATTATATTTCACTAAAGATAATTAATATATAAGTAACGTAGGAAGCCGCCACGACATAGTTGCATAAAAAATTAGTTTTTTTTTTAATTAGATCGCATATAATTGCAATATAATATAAAGAATATATTTTAACCATTTCATAAACATCTACAGTATATTATTTTAAAACAAAATTGCAGCAGTTATTTTTTTATAATAAATGAACACAATCACACTAATAGTATATGCCTTATACTATTTCTAATCATTTTACAATATCATTTATAAAGAAGTTTCTTATTTTAGTGCCTAAGACGTGATATATGTTTCCTCTAAGTCATTATTAGAATAAGATTTAGATTAATATAGTAAACTTGATATCGCCGTGTAGCCGTACTTAAGTAGTATTTTATTAATTATATTTTTTAATTGATTAAGTAGTAAATATATAATTACCACTAATGACTCTATAATAACTATAATGGGAATTCTCAGCATTTAATAATGCATGGATTAAATAAAATAGTTTTGAGGATATAGTCCTCCTAGGTATAGATACTGTTTTAGCATTTACTTTATAGAGATAAGTGATCCATTGTGACTACACTTGCACAACCTTGAAAAAGATTTGAAAGAAAGGTTTGGACTGCGAACAAATTGATGTTTATATATATATGTGTAAAAGTCAAGAATGTTTTCATCAACATATTTAAAACTGTTATAAATTAAAGAAACATTCGTGGCCGTGATTACATTGTGTATTTGTACAATAAACGTATCATATTTTTATGTGGAATATAGTTACATTTTTTACAACATTTTTGTTAAAAGAGGAATATTTCAACTATATACTGAATAAAAATTGACTTCTGTTATCAAAATATATCTATTTGAAATTGATTTACTTGTATCGAGTAAACATGTTTGCGATTCAAATAAATTTTCGTTCGTTTGAGAGAAGCTTCATTTCCTACAAGTAATAGAATATAATATTCTAGAATAAGAAAATATTATCTTGAATAAAGATAGTATTTTCTTGAAACAAAGAAATAATTTGCTTAATGAGTCTGAATCAATTTTCTTGAAAAAAGTGATTCATTTCAAACAAATATTTTACTCCGCTAAAGAAATCATATGATTAGATTTAGAAAATGGTAAGACTTGACATCAATAAATATTTTCTCTACAACAATTTACTCATTGTCAGATAGTAAATAGTAAATAGTTTACTTAAATGGTCGCAACAAAATATTTATTTAAAACAAGATCACGATATACTTCGAACAATTAAATATTTACTTCAAAGAAATAAATGTTCTCTTAAAAATGAGTAGATGTTTGCTACGTTCCAGTAAATTATTTCTACGGTTCAAGAAATATGTGTTTCTTTCTAAAAAAGAAACTATTTTTTTTTATCTAATACCAATTAAACATTTAGTTTGGTCACTACCAATGTTTGCCAAAGTAATTTTGCCAAAATTGTCGCCCAAGTAATTTGGAATTTTACCAAATTTAGACTACGACCTATTGCCAAAAATGCCCTATTACCAAAAATGCCCTATAACCAAATTTCGACCGAAAAATTATTTCCACTTCTGTCCCTACTTACCGTAATTCGACTTCTATTTTAGGTATATAAAATTTGGTGGAGAAAATTTCTCGTCCGGATGGAACGTCGAAAAAAGGTAATTTCGCCTTATTTTGCTGCTTGGGATATGGTTTACATGAAACCAAAAAACATTTACTGCCTAATATCAATTTATTCCATTGCAACTTGAATTGAATCAAATATTTAATTATTTTGAAGAAATATTTCCTTGATTGAAGAAATTTAGTTTTGTTCACACAAGTAGCTCATTTGAGCCAATCAAAATTTCGCCTATTTTCTGGACTTGAAATTTAGAATCGAAATCCATTACAAATGAAAGCTTGTACTGATAGCTTAATGATGTAACAATTTCAGATTGAGCATATACCTTAATCTTGAAATATAGTGGTTCAAATGGGGGAATTGTCGAAAGAATCTAAACAAATTTTGTCCAGACCGAAATTTTCAACATTTTTAAGGCAAAGGCTCAATTTTGTTAACAATTTGAAAATGTGATTTTTTCGTTACGCAAAAAATTTGATTAAATTCTTTGGACAATTATGAACAAGAAATATCTGTTATACATTTTTCGTAAACTGTATATTTACGGAGATAAAAATATCAAATTTAAAAAAAATGCAGTTAAATCCCCCCTTTGAACCCCCTTATCTCAAGATCAAGATACATGGTCAATTTTAAAAAGTTTGCACGAGTAACCTAATATGACAAACTTTTATTTCCTATACATTTTTACCCAAAATTTCAGGTCCAAACACCGGGCGAATTTTTGCATATTATTGGGGTGGCTTTTTGACGGTTTAATTAGCTTCGATATCTCCATGACATGTTTTCTAGACAAAATGAAATATTTTGGGTAATTAGGTAAATATTAATTTTAGTCTAAGAATTATTTTGTTTTTTCACGTAAACGGTAAATAATCTTTCTAATATATGTAGCTACTATTAAAAAAACCATTTACGTGAATCTAGTAAAATTTTATTAAAACCACAAAATTTCTTTTTCAGTTTAATATTAAATGTTTTTTTTTTACTCTTACCAAAGATAATGTTAGACTAGTTTCTAAGTTTCTAAAGATAGTATTTGCTGATTTAACTAACGTTGTGCACTGAGAAAAAGGATTGTTTGCGATAAAGAAATATCAAATATCATGTCGTTTTCGTAATGTAAATATGGCATTGTAATATTACAGGCGATTCGTTTAATATTAGTATTTCATTTCTTACGTCAGAATTGACTATTTGTTAATAGTTAAGAAATGTATACTTTCAACTCGGCGGCTTCGCAAGTTCACAAATGAGACCTGGTACATTTGTCTTATACGATGTGTTTGTTTATAAAACTCGCATATTTAAGACGACTTATAAATAATATCTTTAATTTATTTCTTTTCACAATAACAACTACCGAATTGCAATGTCACTCACTCGTTCTTAAAAAACAAAACAAACATCCGTGATGTCATTTGAAGTTATGTAGCCATGCGTTTCGACTCGAACCATCATATTTTGTAACTATTAAGAAATCATTACTTTATAGCGGCTAACATCTAGTATAAAAATCGTTTCTTAATTAATAAGAAATATTCTAGTATGGGAAATAAACCTAGCAAATTATGTGAAATTTACTAGGTATAAAATACAAACTACCAGACTTTTATGATCACTATTTTATCGAAGATAAAATAACTACCAACGATTCAATTTATTTTGCATGCAGGTGTTAAATAGTGTGGCAATTTGTTTATATTGTATGTAGACGTAAATATTTGTGGGAAAATAACATAGTGTAATAGAGATTAGTATGATTCCGTTATTGTGATTTATGATACAATCGATGAATGTCTCGGCTTATGCTCAAATCTGGTTCTGACGAATTCTATGCCTGGGAAACTGCTCTTGATGGCACACTAGCTTACATGCATGCGCGTTTTCCATTCATGCGGTATGCACTGAAATGTTTGATATGGAATCAACCTCGATTCCAGGATTCCATTTGTACCATGGCTCCAGTCGAAGTTTCGGTCATCCCTGTCCTCGGTATTCCTCTTCGCACTCGTATTATCTCACGTTAACCGTTCAATTAACGGCGACCTCAATAGACCTATCGAATTTCTAAGCTTCCTCCAAATGCTTGAATTGTCTTTCTACACGAAATTCTGTAGATGTGTAAAACTTCAAACAATATTTACACGACAGAGCTCATCAGTTATTTGGATTTTATATTCCAGTAATTTTTGTATCAGCAAATCAAAATTTATATTTATTTAATGATACTATGTCGTTCACTTTTGTCAGAATTTACTGTACAGATTATGTTTACGGATCATTACCGTTATTATAGTCCTAACTTTTAAACGTGTAAAGTGCTATCATGAACTAAATTATTAACTAAATATAAATTGCTGTATCTTATTATATTTTAACATCGATTACACAGAACCACAAAAAAAAATTTGTTTCGAGATCACTTGAATCAGAAATAGTGGATCTTATTGATTTTTAGCAGCTGAAAACGAATTCTTTGTCCAAGATAACTCATCATTTCAGATTTTTCACATATCCTAACCTTAAATTGCCAAAAAGAATACACTGTAAAAAAACATAATGAAATTACCCGCGTATGCCGTGGTAATCTTACAAGCTCGTTGTAATTTTCCTACGTTAAACCTATTCAATTTAATACATCAAGCGTAGGGAAATTACACTGAGCTTGTAAAATTGTGTGTTTAGGAATATTTTTCGGATCAGATATCTTAAAATCCTGAAGTGATGGGCCAAATCGAATAATGGATTCGTTTTCAGCGTATAAAAATCCACTATTGCTGATTCAAGAAGTGATCTCGAAACAACTTTTTTTTCCTGTGATTATTAATGCAGATATTTAGGACATAATTTAGGGCAAAACGCAGCATGGTGAAAGCATGCAAGTCAGTTTTTATGGAAAATACCGGTGGTTAGTACAGTGTACTATTGAATATTATCTTCAATTAATATTAACATGTTATTGATGGAAAAATACAAAATATGTATTGTTTGGTCTGCAACTCATTCCAGTTGTTGAAAGGTAGTCGTTGGTGACTATACATCTTTGGATGTCACAAGAATAACTAACATTCTATTATCAGTGCCCATCATGATACTTATATAAGTTGTATGTTAAATTACAAAACAAAACTAATGCAATGATACCAATATTAATGCTTGTTTAGTCATAAGCCGATGAAGTATTCATATACAGACATCTAGTGATTTATCATCTTACTCTGGTATGTTTCCACATTTCTGGTGAAAATTGTACTACATAAATTTCGCTGTAAAATAGCAGAGCTGTAAAAAATATTCCGAGGCGACAAAGATACCGATTCTTTCGAGGCATGAGAAGTGAGAAACGAAAGATCGACCCTGCTAGCTTCATGGTTGAAATAAAAAATACAACGATCCAGCGTGGCATGGAAACGGCTGCAACCCACGCGTAAACTTTGTAAATAAACTCCGCCTTTCTGACCCGGTTGCCTCGAGCGGAATTTGTATCTTGACTTTGACGATATAAGTTGCCAATATTTCATAGAAAATTCGGAATATCCGTGAGTGCAACTGATCTTACCTGCCACTCTTTCCCCTAGCAAATACCGATAGTCCCATTCAGTATTCTTCTGCAACCACTCTCTTGGCTTCATCGTAAAAACGACGTATTCTTCCAACATATCGTTTCCAAAGTCAACAATTGGTTAGCCGGCAGTGAACTTGTTTCAAGCACCTTACCTATGACTGTCTATCCCTCTTCAGGGTTCTCCCTGACCAATATTCTTCTCGTGGTCAATATTGATGCATTATTATGAACTGAGTTTATTTATATTTAGTTTACAACCATTGGTTTAACTTTCCATTAAGCCTATTGGATAAAATATAGACAGGTTTTGGATAAAAATAGAAATCTGTATGAATGCTTTTTTTATTGAGTGAGTAGAAGCCACAGCAGCGAAGCTCGCAATTAAAATACCGTGATTGCAATCACGAGGCAATAATCCGATATAAAGAAAAAACTTTTAAAATGGTGATTAAAGAATGTGAAAATTAATATTAGAACAACACTTTAACTCTAACGATTGTAAATACAGCAAAAGAACAAAACAAAAAATTCTAAATAAGAATGTATCCGCAGACTTCATGATTACATTAATTACCTTAATATCATGATTCTTTAGTCTTGTTTTGATTTTCTGGGTGGTTCTTTTGTTTACGATCAAGATGACGCTGTATTACATTTACTTTATTAAAAAAAGAATCAATTGAGTTTTTCCATTTAAACGAATGCAACTACATTTTTATATATTTTCAAAACAATATTTACGATAAATAGGTGAAACATGATTATATTCGCTACATTGATAGCCTAACTAAATGCAATGATTTCTCCTTTGTACGTGGCTTACTTCCTCAATTAATTCAACAGCGAAACAAATATAGTTACCTCAGACAAAAAATGTAGAGGAGACTTAGAAAATTAGATATATTTTAATTTATAAAACATATGAAAATGGCGTGGCGATTCACCGAATGCAATCGACTCTGTATTCAAAAATTCGATATCTTATTTGTTAAGAACCTTTCAGTAAACAATTGTTTCATTGGAGAGTTGATATTTGAAAGTTCAGTCCATGTCAGTCCTTCAAAATTTACACATGAGGGAAAATTTCCATTTTATTTTTTATTCTTGAAAAACTTGAAAAAAGTAAAAAATGAAAATTGCGTCCTGCACTAATTGCTCCTATTTCCAAGTACCCGTCGCCCGCTGCACTTGCTCCTGTCAATAAGGCCGCCCGTTCAAAGGAAAATTTAGAACGTGTCCAAACAGATACTCCGTTTCCAGCAGCAAACGATGGAGACCTACCTTACTCACAGGTCGTACAGACAACACAATTAATAGAACTGCTTTAAAAACATTTTCCGTTACCATAGGAATAGAAGAATCGACCTACATATTCATTTTTAGGTTTCTTACTATGCATTAATATAATTTCATATAAATTAGAGACGTGATACGAACTAATCTAATCAGCAAATCTGATAGAAAAACGTTTTTATTTTATAGAGTGCAGTTCATTTCTCTCAGTTCCAGCGTATTTTCTTCATAAATTATTTCTATTTTTATGTCCTAATTTCAGTTTGTCATCACTTGAAAACATCCCTCGAATACACTAAAAAATATTCCCTACACCCGTGTGCAATGATTCAATAAGGTTACCTTATTGAATAGGGCCTCAACTATTCAATCCTTGTTAAAGTAACAAGCAAAAACTGACTACAGTAAGAGGGAAATTTGTTGTTCTAGTAAGTTGTCATAGTTAAAAAAGTAATGTTATGACAAAGACAATATTATTCTTCTAATAATGGTGTTAGTAGATGTAAAAATAGACTATTATTTGGAACAACGAAGAATATATTTATTGTTTTATCATTATTTCTGAATGCACAATAATTAACCTAGTCTATATTATGATATAAATTACGATATATATTACGATACTAGGAATCTTTAAATTTAAATATTCTGATAGTTTTATTATTACCACATATTATTATTATTACTACAAAATATGTATTTATATCTAAGACAATTAATCAATAATGAATTTGCATTAAAAAGTTCAGTATTCAGGCCTATTCATAGATCTTACAGCACACCCGAATACTCAGCGTAAGGAATGACTGATTTCCATTTTTCTGTTGTGGAGTTCCTTTTTCAAATTCCTTTTGATAGATATATACGAATAGGGTATAATGTAATATATGTAATATATTAAAAAGCATTTAAATTTATTAAGAGATGTGAAATTTGTCGTTCAAATGTTGTACATCTAAAACAAATGTAAGTGAAATGTTAAAGAAATGTTGGAAATGTCGAGTCGGTTCATAATTCAAGACTATGCAGATGTATCGCAAAATACTATTTCTTTATTAAATGGAGAAGATATAGTTGCAGGAGAAATAAATATTTTGTTAATCGATGGTGAGTAATGAAACCAGTGTAATACCCGATTGTTAGTGTATCACTGTTCTAATATCTTACCATCTCTGTAAGAAAATTGAGCAGAAGTTCTGGACGGTTTACAAACTTTCGCCGACATTTTTTAGCACAATCTGCCTCCATAATCTTTGTAATACGTATGTCTTTCGAACTATTATATTAAAAACTATTACTAAAAACTCCTTCGTCTATTTAAAATACTTGTAATTATCATTTTTCTGAACTGCATACCGTGAACATTTTCTAAGTGCAGCAGATATACATACAATGCAATTGACAGCATTAGACATATTATAATATTCACTTAGAATCTGCAACCACATAGAGTGTGGATCCAAAACCCGAGTTTCAAAAAACTGGATTTCACAAAAACGATTTTCAAGAAACCGAACTTCAAAATGTCGAAAATTATAAAACCGATTTTCGAAACTAATATAGATAGTGGAGATGTGAACATTGATGGACATTGCGCATGCGTGATTAGACAAGTATTCTAATTATTATTTTATATAATTTTAAACCTTTTAGTCTTAAATATTCACGTCTGGATTTAAGAAACCTAAAACAATAAAAGAATTTTATTCTGTGCATGCCGCAGGGCTTGATGGGAATAAATAAAATCTCAATCAAATGCCTGAAATATCAAAACTGATTGATTTAAATTTTAATATTTTCGCATAATTATTAAATAATTATATTTCTTAGTATATAATTTTCCATGTACTTTGTTATAACATAATTTCATTCTAGATGCTAAAAATATTTCTTTACATAGGCAATTCAACGCAACTGTACATATATAACGTATGCTACTTTTAATCACCCATATTTAATACATATATTTAGGAATGCTGGATAGTGAAAGATTAATGCGTTCTCTATTCGAATCTGAGTATCGAAAGCAACGAGTATTACAATATTTCTCGTCCCATTCTTCCAGCTGCATTACTACTCGATAAATTCACGTGTAGAATAAACTCATATGAAATACAGTCATTCATTGTAGCGAAAAGTTCAATATAACTTAAAAGGTCAAATATGGCAATATCAGAAAAAAAATTTTAATTACTATAAATTTCATCAAAAGAGAATTTAGAACAAATGTACACAGTCAGAATATTCTTCGCCGAATTTTCAAAATGAAAATATCTACACTATCGCTAAAGGAGGTGGAAAAATAAATAATATCTAATTTTTCAAAAACTTTTTAATTTTTATCTGGAGTCCGATTCGCAAGCAGCCCGTCCCGGTAAAAATTGTGTTATTGTTTGCTTTTAGTTGTGATTTATTGACAATTGTTTCGTTTTTTTTAAAAAACTGAGCCAATTTCGTGTTCAATTCTATCATGTTAGATTCAAAATTGCGGATTATGCAAGTCTGACCGCAGATTCATTATCTAACAAATTGCAGTTATTTATATAACTTACTAACCATTTAACGACCAAACGTGTACAATTTGCACAATGGATTTTAGCATCGTTTTATTGAAACAACCATAAAATCAAGTTTCAGTATTGTGACGGTTTTTTTGATAACGTTCATGGAATATATCTCGTGATTTTAAAATGACCGTAATTTTGTAAGAATCTTAAGTGAGAAAAATCTTAGGTGATCGAATAAAACCTTATTTTGAAGAGTAAAGGTAGTACTAAAAGATGCAAATAGTATAGAAGGCCAAACAAAATTGTTGTGTCCTGTACGTAAACTCAAACATAGCAAAATGACGCGTTTTTCGAGTACATAACCTCAAATATCTCAAAAACCTGACGTGATGGACCAATTCTGACTTTGAGTTTGGATTCTACTCGTACAATTACGTCGAAAATGACTCACAGCTCCCAACAACATCCAAGACCCTATTTTTTGTAGACCTGTGCTATGTAACCCCTTCGCTGCGGATGACAAAGATCTTTTCTGTGACTGCGGCAAAAACGCAAATCTTTGTCATGACATAAATTAGTCTAATGAAGTCAATAATATATCCAATTTAAAAACTTGACCATTTCTAGCCAGCCTAAGGTATACCGAACAACATGCCGTCGTCCTTTTTCAAAAACGTGTTGTAATAAAAAAGATACAAGTTCTTAAAATATCTTGTTTTTACGATTTTGTAAAAATCTTTGTCATGAGCTATGTCGCCGTATTAGGTCAATTTCTGCATTAAAAATTAATGAAATCGTTTGAAACTTGCTACTCAGGGGTTTTCGAGGTCGCAGATTACAAATCTGATGATATATTTTGAAAATTCAAAATGGCGGATCCAAAACCGCGGGTTAATGTTAGCCTTCCCCCATTAGCTTCGATATGCAATATGTACTTATACACTACTACGAGGAGGTTCGAGAATGGTCTTCAAAGTGCAATTTTTTTTTGTTTTTATATATTTTTGTTTAAAATTGTTTTTAAAATAAAAACTGTAACATATTGAACTCTAGAAATCAGTGTTTTTTCCCCACGTGTAACACGATAACTCAGGAGTACATAAAATTTTGAAATTTACACGGAATAATCTGGATAGATAATAACTCTGTAAAATATCTATAAAAAAATAGATTTGTAGCTGCAGAATCGAAGAAGTTTTTGATAAAAATACAAAATTCGGTATAAATATTCTATAAATAATCACGAGAGTGTTTCTATTGCCAACCTGCCACGATCAGCATTATTGACATATGAACAACAAATTGCCGTAATATTGTACATGCAAAAACTGATATAAGATTCGTAATCAGTTCGAATTTTGATTAAGACGTCCGCCATATTGAATCCGCCATTTTGAATTTTCCAAAAATGTAACTTCAGATTCGTAATCAGCGACCCCGAAAACCTCTGACTAACAAGTGTCAGGCGAAATGATTGGTATTTAGAAAATTTGTACGCAATATTGAATCCGCCACTTTAAATTTTCGAAATCTGACTTCACATTCGTAATCGGCGTCCCAAAAAACTCTATACACCAAGTTACCGTAAAATGTAACCAAATTTTGGGCACTTTTTGTGCAATTCTCGCCGCAGCGAAGGGGTTAAGTAGTTGAAAAATCATATATTTGTTAATAGCCAGCTGTAAATAATTGCATATGACAAACTTAGCCGTTATTTTCTTAAGACATTTATTGAAAAATGAAAATTTGATAATATATTTCAAAGAAACTTGACTTTTGATATCGACTGATGGTATCACGTCTTGATAGAGTCTCGATCTTACGGGTGAAATAATTGACAATGAAGCGATGGGAGCTAGGAAGCCGCGCAAAACTCGTCGCTATAGTTCCAAGCATGGCACTTCTCTTCTGGGATTATGTTTCTCTCGGGAAATAAAAGTAGGAAGATCGAGCTGAAGAGAAGGAAGAGACAGGAAATCGGGAACGAAGACCGTGCGTGGTCCCTAAAGACGGAAAACGAACTCTCAGTGCTGTCTCTCCGACAGTATCGATTATGGAAATTGCCTTGGCCTGTGGCTCCCTTTTCTGTTTCGATTGTATTTTGCAGAAGCATATTTCGTTGCGTTTCTCCATTTTCCTAACGGCATCGAAGATCAAAACTCGTAAAACGCCTCTTTGTCCACACACGGAAATGCACATTTATATTCCCTCCTGGTAGTAAACTCAAGATTTTTATCTTATATTTGATATTGCCATCCTTGCAAAATTTGTTTAAATTATCCTAATAAATTATGGCCCAGAATTATGAAACATTTATAATAAATTGAAATGAAAGTAATCATATGCTTTGCAAATGAGATCTTGATCGTTTAAGTTTAAATCCTAATTTGGTTTGAGAGCGGCGGTAGCTCAGTTGGTAGAGTATCGGCTTCGTAATCAGAAAACCCTGGTTCGATCCCGACCTCTGCCATCTGTCATCTGGACACCTCTGTATTTGTTTATAAGTGTCTAATAACGCCAAAGCTCAGGTGGTTCGGTTTCCACCTTCATAAACTGTAGGTCCCTTCGCGATTTAGTCCCATATAGGTTCACAAAAGTCGACGTAAAATAATATAAAAAAAAAATTTGATTTGCATGTCCATTTAATCTGTACGTATCATTGAAAGGTTAAAAATTATTTAAGACAACAATGATGTTTTTACATAAAATGGTAGAAATCTGTTAAATTTAATAATATTGTCATGCCTGACTGAAATGTCCGCATCGCCTGAATATTGTCACATAGCGTGCGGAGAATGGCACCTTAAGTGGATATCCTTAAACTGTTTACTGCCAATTCTGGACTGAACTTTTGCGAACTTGTTAGACTGATTAATAACTTTAGATGACTAGTTTCCGGTGCAAATTCATCGTTATTGACATGCTTGGTGCGACATCAATATATTCTAGCAAATGACAAAATCTAGTTATGCAGAATACCTGCAAGAAATGACACACGAGTGGCCATGTTCTGAGCAGTTGATGTTAACGAATCAATAAGTGTCTCTCTATCGTCATGGAATTTTCGTAGGTGTATAGAAATACTTAGCGCAGCGGCGTTAGTATCATATGTTATATTATTATAGTTTGACAGTTTTCTAACCTGTTATTGAATAATGCACATACATTTTTGCACGTGATTTAATCTTATTATACATGCAATGCCAACTAATTAAGAAATCTTCGATTGATTTCCAATGAAGTGATATTTGAAAATTATGAAACCAAATTAGCTAACAGTCGTTCCCAAACAAACCAAGTTCGAACCCATAAGTTAAGAATTAATTACATCATGGTTATTATTTTTTGAATGACACGAATCGTTTCCTAATATCTTAATTTTAAACTACAATATTATCAAAGCTTTTTATAATTTTCTCCCGATTCATGTAGTGGAATAATTTTGCACTAATTCTTAATTGTAGCTCCTTACTAACTAATTCTAAAGCGCATGTGTAAATATCCTAGAAATCTACTTTTACAACTTAATTAAGTCCCTAAAAAATGATTTAGTTATTAGAAAAATACGATTTAGTAAAATGAAAGATTCTTTATTACGAGCATTAATAAAATAAATTCCAAACTTTGAACACGAAAAAATAAAAAATGAATAATTAAGAAGTTGGCGCTAGATTAGGCGATGCGATTATACAGTGAAAGTACCAGATGCTCTCACTAGTAAACGCTCGGAAGTAACGATTATGAGGAGCTAGGATGCCTCAGCACGCTCGGGATTTCAACTAATTCTGAGTGTGTGTTAAAGCATATAGATCTATAATTGATTGCAGTTTATATAATAAATTTGCTGAGGTATGGTAGAATTAGAGATGAATTGCAAACATCTTACGATTAAGGAAATTCCCATTTGGGGATGTTGAATTGTTTGGTTGATGTGATTACGTCATTCACCACAGTATGTAATGGTATTTTCATGACGAAAAGCGTCAGTCATTGATCCATCAACGCCCAAAATATACGGTCAGCAGGGACGTGCTACTTCTATCTCGTAAAATATTTGCAAATTCAATGGAAAAATTATTTGAAAGGAACCTTGAAGTCCATTCTCAGGTGTCCTATTTATAACTATATGGTTACAATGAGTGAAAACTAAAAAATCACAATAATATTGGCAAATTTGATTAAAAAACGTAATTTTTCGACGAAATTTTTTATCATAGAGAAAACACATAAATAGTCAACAAAATATTTTTTATGAATTATGAATTTATAAATTTTGCAAAATTAATATATTTAAACATTAAATTTTAATATTTTGCCTGACAATTTATAATATACCAATAGATGTAACTATGTGGTTTCTGATATTTTTCAATATATAATATGATTATAGGACGATAAAATTCTTTGAATAATTATATCTGGTATTTAAAAAATGTTAAGTCGGAGATTAATAATAATATAATGTTATTTCTTATCTGGTGTTGTGTCAAGAATTTCATTAAGTAAAGTTCAATAAACATCAGAACTCAGGAGGTTTCAGGGTCGCTGTTAACGAATTCGATGTCAGTTTTTCGAAATTCAAAATGGTGGATCCAATATGGCTGACAAAATTTTACAAATTTGAGAAAAGTTCATGAAAAACTATATTCAGGGGGTTTCGAGAATGTTGATGAATTTGTCTTAAATTTCAAAAATGGTGTCCGCCATATTGGATCCGCCATTTTGAATTTCGAAAAACTGACATCGAATTCGAAATCAGCAACCCCGAAAACTACGTATATACCGTGCACTTTGAAATAATAAATATATCTCTTGAAATGTGGATCTCAAAGGGCTAATAAAGATATGTTAAGAGAATATTTCATTTGGAATTTAAATGTACGGAATTTATAGTTTAGCGTGTTCCTTCGGGGAAAGGTAAGGTATTGCAATTCGAAAATATACGTCCTTCAGTTTACCACATTCAGAAATTTGACCATGAAGAAAAGTGATTTTTATTTTCGGCGATATATCGATTTGTATAGTACGATATACCTGGTCAATTTAAATTATAAAAACAATTTATCATTTCTCTCAAGCATGAAGTCTGAATAACTGACCTTTGATGTCGTGTAATATATAATACTGAAATATTAAACCGGATATTTTCGTTTGAATGCTTCTTTATTTGTTAATCTATCGATTTATTGTCCATTCACGAAATACACGAGTGACATTGACGTTCGAAAAGAAGTCAAACGTGCCAGTTATATTCGGTCGAGCCTGATAATTGATAACATTGAATTTAATACGTTATTTGCTGTCTGCACTACTGAAATAACAATTATTCGGTTTAATATATAAATCTGTCATCAATTACATGGACGTCGCATTCATTAGAAATTTCCTTTATTACGTTGAAATATAATGCAGATAAATGAGAAGATATTTATAGATAAATATAACTTTACGTTAATTATATTATAATATATTACACATTAAAAAAATTATTATGAAGGCGCTTAAACGAATGTTTTAATATGTGCAGTTAAAAGTGCGACGTGAATGTATTTCAGTATCCTTGCTTTTGCAGACAGAGTCAATGTTTTAGCAACTGCAATACCTGGGTTAGTTTTTTGCCCACGAAAGTGGTTTTCCTACGACATTGCACACCCAAATGGGGGTACCTCTCGAACAAAGGTATCCTGTAGGCGCGGGTCAAAAAATCGACAAATAAAAAAGACCACATGTCAACAAACCGACAATCATAAAGCTGAACAGTCGAAAAGCCGATATATCGACAAGCGGACAGTCATTTTTTGAAGTATCGATTTTTGATCATCTGTTTTTTAACCAGTTGGCTTTTGGATTAATCGGGTTTTCGACCCGCACCCGTTATATAGTCGATTTATACCGTATAGATTATGTAGATAAAAACGGAAAAATTGTAAAGTCTAACAACTAAGAAGATGTGAAAAAGGAACACAGACCGACTACAGAAATTAATATTTTTCAACTAATATTTTATGATTTAAATACATTTATACTCACTATTATTACATTCTACATTCTTTTTTTTACAGACAACTTTGTAGAATACGAACTGTAATTCCAGTCTGTTTTCAAGAACTTTATAGTAAAATGCGTTAGAAATGCTCTGAAATAACATTGATTTTTTATATTTTTTTCCACAAATATTTCATAATTACATAATAGTTTCCTATATATTTGGAAATAATTTAATAATTTCCGAAGTTCTATTAAATCCAGACTAAACTCTCCGCTGTAAAGTAGCCATGTTCCTTTATCATATTAATTTTCCTACAGAAATAATGCACCAAACCTTCAGAAATTAATATAGCAGCAGTAGTATCTGATATTGACGAGCGTTTAAGAACTTCAAAAGCAATGTCGAATATTTTGAATTTTAAATCTTTATTTTTATATATTTACACTGTTTGAAAAATGAAAAGACATTATTTAGTTTTCAAATAATTTCAATTGGAATGTGGGGCATATTTCTTTCTCGTTTCAATCGATTTGCTGTAGGACTTGTAATAAACATAACGTAATAAAATTTAATCTTTATCATATAAATAAATTCTAGAAGAGTACATAATAGAATATCGTATCAGGAGTGATGTCCTAAAGGCCTCCTACCTGTTTCCGTCTTTATATATAATTCACAGCGTATTATGCTTTTCTTTCATTTTACTTTCTCCAACTCTTTGATCCTATTCATTTTATGAAAGTCTTTTTGTTGCCTTGGGAATTTTTTTACCTTTAGAATTTTTTCCGATGGTAGTAACATTTTTATTTAATATTTATGATGTACTGGATACTTAGTATTTCACATTATGCCATCGTTTTTAGAATATTCAAGTGTTCTTATAGTTTGCTTTATTTTATTTTAAAAAGAGTTTATATTTTATTAAACGCATGCCTTTGGCATTCTGATGAAATAATACTATCCCTAGCATAAGACCAAAATCTTTGTATGTGATACCGAGAGCATACTCCAATTGCTTGAACCTGTTTTGGAAAACTTTAAGAAATATTTTATATTGAATTATAGTACAATACGGACTCAAGTTATAATAGATAGATAAAATAGGGAACATCGTTCTTAGGGATATCACATCAAAACTCCATTTTTCAACGAAGACGTTTCTTCACAAGAATTCTTCAAATGAGAGTTTAACAAAAACTTTTTATTCCGTGATAACTGTATATAAGAAATTAATTTTACTACGAGCAACCTGCTCTAATCTGATCCTCTGATAATTAAACTTACCCACCTAACCTAACCTAATCTCACGTAATCGTTGTTTAACAGAATCTAATACTATGCAAGTATTATGCTAACAATCTAATTTCTTCTAAGTTAACGTCTCCTCATTTAATGCAACCTAACCTAAGCTAACAACACCGTATTAAGACAAGCTTTTCATTCCAATTCGAATTGCAATTGAATGGTCTCAGGTGGTGAATCTCGGCACATCGAATCTTTCTACTTTGATCCTCATTATTTTCTTATAGATTTTTCTCAAATATGGACGTTTCAGCTGGTAATTCAAACCTATTGAAAGTGAGCTGCTATACTTTTGGATATTTCTGGTCGCGATTGTATTTCCTCTGATATGTAAAAGCTCGTGCTTTCCATGAAATGGGTGTTATGAAGATGGTCATTTTGTACGATACTTATTGCAAGGAGTTTTTGAATATTGAAATATAAAAAAACGTCACTTAGTTAGTAAAAAATGGATTAATTTCTAACGTTGACACAGTTAAAACGAATTTATCTTTAATGCTAGTATTCACTATGTGCAGTATTCGCCTAAACATTTTTTGTCTTAAAGCTTTATAATTTCAAATATGACTGATGAATGTGTTCAAATGAAAAGCTACTTTCATCGAATAATCCGCCAGATACATAACTATAAATATACTTATAGATTCGTTTTTCATTCTTTTCTTATAATATACTTTCGCTAGTCTAATTCCATTTTTATATAGATTATATATAATATATATAGGTGATTTAAATGTAGAGTCAAATTTATGAAGATCCCCTTGTTTTTTCTTTTCAGAATATATTATTTATTCAAAATAAGCCTAATTCATGTGTAATGTTTTATATTATAATAACGTAATAAGGTAAGTTTACACATTCAAGAACCAATTAAAAATGAAAATGAAACGTTCCGATAAAGAAATACAAGAATTAGATTTTGACATTAGTGATACAAACACTCTACTAGTATTTTTTTATTTAAGCAGTATTAATCTCTGGATTGTGATCATATTGCACATTTGTTTATTTATATATTTTTATATTATTAATAAGTCCAACTGTCGAAAAACCTCTTTCAAACATTTTCTTTGTTTTTAAGTTTTTTAAATCCATATTCTGTAAATTCAAATCCAATTCTATTACTTTATTTATTTACGATAAACATAATAGATTTTAATATGTATTTATATGTATGATATATCTACCATGCTGGTTTATATAAATAAATAAGTAAATTCTCCGATCCGTCGACAAAATTCATTGATACGGTTTCTATGCTTCTAAGATTTTTAAATACCTGTCTTGTACATTCAATTCAATTCCATTTACTATTTTTATTTACATTAAATATGAAAGATTTTAATATGTATTTGTATGTAAGATATATCTATCATGCAGGTTTATATTAAAAAAAAACTAAATTCTCAAATCCGACGACCAACCTCTTTGAAACATTTTCCTTGTTTCTGACTTTTTTAAATGCATATCCTGTAAATTCAATTCAAATTCTATTACTTTATTTATTTACATTAAACATAAAAGATTTTAATATGTATTTATACGTATAATATATATACCATGCAGTTTTATATAAATAAATAAGCAAATTCTCCAATACGTCGACAAAATTCAGTGATACGTTTCCTACGCTTCTAAGTTTTTTATGCACCTATTTTGAAGTATCAATTCTATTTCTTTTACATTATATATTTGCACAAAATATGAAGGAAATGTATGTGGTATTAACAAGGATAAGATATACACCATGCAAGTATATAACAACATTAAGTAAATAGGCCCATTCGTCGACAAAACTCTTTTAAACGTTACCTTTGCTTCTATGATTTTTAAGTGACTGGTGTCATAGCCGTAGAGGTACCATAATATTGCTGTGCTAATCTAATTAATCTAATTAATATTGGGCTCTCACAGTGTACACATATGGTGTAAAATTACTGTAGATTGCAATAATGAGAATGGGAAGAAGGATTTAGAAAATATGGGTTTTTAATTTGACAGGTCAGTTAACCTCAAACCTTAATTTGAGATGTACTAACCTGGAAAAAGGCATAAATAACACCTATTCACACACAATTGGTATATAATTCATTCATTTAAAATAAAAATAACAAGCTCACGATGGCTTATGCCACTGTTTTGTCCGTGTGTCGATTTGAATAACATTACGAGATCATTGCAAATGTTATACACTGGGAATGTGACAGGTGGGTAATTGCAGGAATATAACACTGGGAACATACCTGGAACGTGCAATGCGATATTATATATTTGTAATATTCCTAGCATATTCCTGGTATGTAACGCTTAAAATGATAACATCTGGTATGTTCCTGTTATATACCATTCGAAATGATATCAAATATAACATTGTTATATTCCTGGAATATAGGTGGAACGATAAATGCTGTCTGGGATACTATAGTAAATCAGAGGTAATAATTGTATTGATAAAATAAAATCTACATTAGGACATTGCATGTCATAATAGTATAAACAATTGCCTTTTTAACATACTTGCAAATCATAGTGGCATAATGTCCAATTTTTAATTATTAAAATTTCAAGATAAATAAATTGAGAAAATTAAGACTGTAACGTTCTTGACGTTTTTAATTTTACGTCTCCACATATAAACATAAACTAAAAAATCGAATACCCGTGTTTGGGTGCGAACGGTATGCGTAGGTACACATACGTTGCACTTGACGTTATTGATGTTTGTTTCCATTTGTAAGGCTATTTCACATAAATGACAATGATTGAGTGAACCTTTTGAAAAGCAACAACATAAAAAAAAGTTTTTCGACGTATTTTTTTTGCGTCTTATTTACGAATATGAACTTGGCGGTCGGATATAGAATCGCTATATTCAATTGAATCTTTTTTAGTATAGCAGATATAACTTTATTGGAGGAGGGGGGGGGGGGTGATACAAAATTACGAATAAAGCCGTTATCTTGAATCAAAATGGTTAAATCGATATTGTAAAACAGATTACTTACTTTGATTTGTTATTATTTGTTTAACGTTTTTTTTAGTGAAATTATTAGACCTTAAATTTGCTTTCTATCGTGAAATCACTCATATATATGTATATGCTTATCATATTTGCCTAAATATGATTTTTTTTCTATGTAAGTTTTCGCATGAAAAATATATGAGCTGATAAGGAATTGTCTCGACGCTTTGATTGACACTTGAACCCCAAGACCGAATAATTTCGATTATTTTACCTTTAATCTACATGATCTCAAAAGATCTACCACGAATATTCAACTCAATAATTCCAGATTCCCTACAGCCACGCGTATATTCATTTACTAAAATGCATTCCCTATACGCTTCACGATTCATGAAATTCATTGCCTTTCAAGATCTCCACTTTACCCTCTCTCGACCGCTTTAAAACATCGCTTTACAACTTCCTGAAGCAAAGCCCTTTTCGAGCCGTCATGCTTTTTGTGTAACACGCATTACTATAAAGCAATTAACTCGTAGCCTTCGTTATAATTTCTCCGTTATAATATATTCTCATAATACTTAGTTTTGCTAATGGAGCATAATTAAGGTCGAATTTGCTTTAAGTTTAGTTTTGGTTTTTAAAGTAATTTGAATTTGCGAACCTTTCTCCATTTTATTCTGTTCCATTCTTGCAATTAAGTCCTCTCCTACATAAATTGTGATGGTCAAGAAATACTTAATTTATCATTCCGCAATAACCAAGGTTTATAAACATTGCAATTTTATGGTAATAAAACAGATTTAACCTTAATTTGTGTCGTCAGTGATTTTAAAGCATCTTGATCTACTTTTTAAAATATATATTAGAAATGCTAAACATCGGTCCACGTTTTGTTTCAAATTTGTTTTAGATTTTCAAAGTAATAATGATAAAAATTGCGTAAAAACGTCGTTTTATTCCATCTAGGAATATTTACAAAAAAAACCTCCATGACTACACGCTCATCAAAAGACAATTTCTTAATTCTGTTTTATAATTATTGTTAGTGTTATTTCTTTATTCGAACATTTTCAATTAGTGAGGAGTAGAGATAATTATGTTTTAATATTATCTTACACGCGTAAGGTTATTCTAAAGAAGATTAGATTATGACGAAAAACATAGTTGCACAGTGAAAAAATTGAAATTGTTATTACCGAACACAAACAATGAAAACTAAGTGTTTTTTAATGCTAAGATAGTCAGTGTTTGTTGTATTCTGAGTGGAAATTCGTTCAAATCCGAATCGGGGTCTAATCTCTAATATTTCAGACAAATTATCTGGGTCGCCGTCCTTGAGGTCTCACCAGAAGGTCATTTCAAGGTCAGAAATGTTTGGCTAACAATAAGAGGTTAACATTGTAGGCCACTTGAAGGTCAATTCAGTTTGACCCCCAGATTATTTATTAAGCACATTTCGAAGCCAATCATTGGGTGTACCTCAAAAACCTAAGAAATCACAAAGTAGCCATTCTAAAAACCATACATTTCAAAATGTAAATATTCTGAAACTGTAATTAATGACTTACTTCTAAATGTGCTTAATAAATAATCCGGGAGTCAAACTGATTTCATCTTCAAGTGACCTACACAGTTATCCCGTTGGTCAAACATTGTTGACCTTGAAATGACCTACAGTGAGACCTCAAGAGCGGCGTCCCGGATAATTTGTTTGTATTTTGAAATGTCTGGGTTTTGAATGTCGGGTATTTGAAGGGCACCCAATTTTTGCTTGTTCTCTGAATTATTTAGTTACAAATTTCCTAATTTTAATCTACATTGAGATATGATTAATATTACATCTCTGAAGAGGACAAGAATGTTCCTCGGAACGTAGAATTATCATTAAAACTAAATTTTGGACTTTGAACATTCAGCAGTAATTTGAAAAATTTAACTATACCTTAACTACTCCTTTGACTAATTTTCGGTTAAAGTAATTCTACAATTACATATTCCTCAACGAAAAGGAAACTTCTGCGAACTTATTGAAATTCCGATCATTCTTCACGGATCTGAAAGAAAGAGCCCTATTGAAAGTGCACGCTTACTAGGTAAATCGAAGTAGACATTCTATTTTGCGTCGGGCTGAGCTTCGCACCAAATCGTCCTATTGTGAAGCGATATGCGTCTGCGTGACGTTGGATTCGTCGAGATCAGGGGTGAAAGGCCGCGTGCAAATATGCGCGATCATGCGCACACACGTGCCCTTCGTGTGCACTAATACGAGCATTCGTTGAGCTGCGAAACGCTCGACATTACATTCGCCCGATGTAGCGAGCATAAATTTCATGCCAGCCGAGCCGCGACCGATATGAATATTTCGGAAATCGACACACGTGCGTTCTGAAATCCGACGGAAATCTCGGCGGGACGTGACGGCTTCAGCGATGTTCTGCTTGAAATGTGTCAATCTGCCTCACAGCCAATCCGCCGTCGTCCAATCAGGAATATTTATATCCTTTGTCACCAGTTGTTAGATGACCTTTTTGGACAATGGCGATTGCAACAGGTATTGTTCTCTAATCAGCGGTTCATGATTTGAAATTTTCTAGGGGTATCCCAATAATTACTCTGGAATATACAAAAAAGGACTATGTGCATGGTCTTTCCATGACTTCCACGACTATTTTTCGGGCCAAACTGGTTTGGTTGCGAGTTAGCATCGTTAGAGTTCTGGAATGTGCATAATACGTAAATTACATAAAGTTCAGTATCTCGACAGCATAGAAAAGAATTGTTGGGCGCCATTGACTACATCAAATCTAATAAAATATTATGCAGTGAGAAATTAAGACACAAAAGTTTTCGTCATCCATTTTGATTTCCAATCTCTACTCGATGGTGCAAGTTTACTTCCAACAATCAAACGACTCTGTAAAGCGCGGACTGTATGGACACAGATGGAGACAAACGATGTTCGTTCCTTGGCCGTAAGTTTTACGGTCCGCCTTCACGGTCCTCGACACCTATTCTCTACTCAGGGCGTAAAAATCTACTTTACGGCCGTGGACCAAAAACTACAATTTCGTCATACTATATAAACAGTACATTATGGTACAAAAGACCGAAGTCGAAGTTCCGCCAATGCTGGAAATTGGCGCCCAACACAAGGATAAGAGCGTAATTTCATACTATGACGAGCCTCTGACTGTCGTCTTATGTGCTGTATACTATTTTAAGTTGATCTCCCGGAAGAAAGGGTACTTACTATCGTCATTGGGTTCAAAAGTACAAGTAGTACTTAAATGTTAGAAACCCTCCGACGTCAACTATTCAACTGTCGCTTTTTCTAACTGAAATGAAGTATTCGCTATTGACTTTAGCTATTGAAAACGATAACGAAACGATAACGTTTGTTTTTTGTTCAATTGTTCTATAATTTCAAATTTTAGAGAACTATCCAAAATCATAGGACGACTTAAAATTAAAGGGGAAAAGAAGACTTGGAAATTTCCATGAATCGATGCAGAAATCATAAAGATGATTCAGAATGCCGCTGACACTTTTGTCACACGATGACGAAATGGTGAAACAAACTCGCAGTCAGAAAACATCATTTAACATTTTTAAAACGATTCTCAGAAATTTAATTTGCACCACTTGTATGGAGTTGAAAGAAATAAAAAGTTTTATTTTCTCAAAATTTATAATATGCACATTTATTATTAATAGAGGTTCGAGGGAAGCTATCACAAAATTTCAGGGTAACTTTTTCATTCAACTCGATGGCTGGTAAAGTGGTAGCTATGGTTTGTTGATTTTTAAGCTGAGCAAGATTTTATTTTCAGGTTTCTTGAACTTCAACATTGTACGGCAGTATCGCCGGAATACTGTAAATTTGAAAAGCGTGCGAAGGGGCACGAAGCGCCATTTGACAAAACAGGCGAGAGGCGAAGAGGTAGTTTAGTTAGTTAGTTATTTTTTAACGTTAGGTTACATCGCCATCAACAATTTTGGCGAAGAGGTAAATCATCAGTCGCCAACAGCGACATCTATTGAGTCAGTGAACTATTAGTGGGAAAAAGAAAGGACTTGCGTGAATCGGGGAGTTGGAGAGACTTCGAGCGAGAAAAGAGAAGATAAATAAAGAGAAAAGAAAATAAATCAGAATGAAATGTCTGCCATTTTTTCCGCTGTAACTGGCATGCTTTGCCGTGTCCACAATTTTTTTATTGTTTCGTCCGATGAACTTCCTAGTTGCAGACGGTTTGACGATTTCTTTGGTGAACGGAGGATTAATGGGGTATGGACGTCGTGTAGAGAACCCAGCCACTATAATTGCTTGGACGAATGATAGAAAGAAGTGTTACAAATTCATTTTTGCGGTTTTTTTTTAATTCACAATGGCTTCCGTGTCCTCATCATGTCAAAGAAATTTCGCTGAAATTCGGAATCGTCTTCGGGTTTTCTGCATTGATCCATTGTAATTTCCATATTTTCGTATACCTTCCATTTCCGGATTGGAATTTTAAGTCGTCGTAATTTTTCATTATATCGAATTTTGCACAAACTTGATACATTTTGTATACAAATTATGTAGTAATTTGGAGTAATCTTGATACAGTAAATTGTGTACTTTTATTATACAATATTTGAAATAAATTTATTCACTTAGAGTGGTACCAACCACTTCATGACATTATTAAACATTTATTCGTTAATTTAACTCGGCAGGGTAGGATTGGAAATTAGAATAATAGTTATTTTTATTCCCTGTTTTCATTCTTCCGAATCGATGTAAAATTACTACCTGCCTATGAGCAATGTTAATGTATGCTGTAAAAATATTTATTTTCAATATCTTTTTAACGTACCTCATATAAAATTTCCATAGCAGGAATATTAATTGGAAAAATGTAGAAGAGATTTTTACTGTCGCAGGTTGAATTCAGAAAGAACTTAAAAATCATAGCAGTAAGAACGTGTATTTTCAAGAAAAAGCAATCCTATAATTTTATAAGCAATTTGAAACGTTCCGAATTCAAACATATTGGATAACCACATCTGTGTTTGTAACGCGAACTACAGGTACATACTTTAATTTTAAGACAAATAAGTCTTTCGAATTAATGTGCCAAGTAGTCGCAAGATCCAATGTCAATATTCATGCTGAACCAGAAAAATGAAAAATATTTCAAAAATCATATCTATGGACCGAAAAAATATATCGCATTTTTGTGAAAATGAATTCAGAGATATTGAATTACAGTATTGTCACAAAACTTCGCATTATCCAGAAAAATTTATTCAACATTTTGTCAGAATTGAATGTCAGAAGAACATTTTACAAAAATCAACTTTTTGAAAATACCACAACTATTGTTTAACCATCTTCAAGGTATTTTGTGAGCCGACACATGTTTTTACGAGCTCGAAAATTCATAGCAGCCACGAAATTATGACCGGTAATTAATATACACACTATTTATATACACGATTTTAGTTTCTGTGAATCCGAATCCGATGTTTGCTTAACCTGTGCAAATATGCCAGTGTTAAATAAATTTCCCTCTAAGATCATAGATCAGAACACTGTGCTTGATTAATCTGAACATTTAAGATATCAAGTCAAGAAAATCACGTGGATCTACATCAAAAGTTTCAGGTGAACGGTTTGATTTACAACCGTTAACTTTGTAAACTTTGAAATGTTTGATATCTTAATTGTACTTGAATTTCACAAAATCAACGGTTGCATTAGACCATTACTAGATATAAGAAATTCTGTATTCTTATGTTTTAAGTAATTTCTATCATGTTCATTTTTTTATAATAAAATTTGAGAAACTAATCTAGAAAAATGATCAAGACAAGACAGAGTTAATCCGGATTGTGTAACACTCGAATTTGATAGATTTAACATTAAAAACTAGTTTTAGTAGTATTAAGTAAAGAAGCTTTAAACGAATGTCTCCATTATTATACATTGCATCACACTTTAGACTTTGAGCATTCATCGAGTGAGATTATGCAGAATATTTTTTAATTTTTGTCTTATGATTCACAGGAAATCACTATATATGACTACTTAAAAGTAAACTTACCGAAGTGCCATTCACCGATCTTAATGAAAGTAGTTATACTAACGAAATATCGAAAGATCAGTTATGTAATTTGTGAATTGGTATTGTCTGAATAGAGAGTGCGGAAATACCATATTATGTTACAGTTTGCGTAAAATGCTATTTTACACATTTTTCACTTTTTCTGGTGCATTTTACAAATACTTGCAACATAAAATATTGTTCGACGCATGTGCGAAAATGTTTTTTTGTACTAATAACCCTCACATTCGTAGAAAAAACTTGTGCGCACTTGTATCGAAAACTAGTATTATTTCATTGCATTTTGACCTACCAGATATGCATCCGTAATAAAGACTAAGGACCGCTGGTAAACTTCACAAATAACAAGTTATTTGATCAAAAATCTAGTTATTTTTACAGCGATATAGGCTTCAAAGACACAGAATATGACTTTCCTAAAATTGCGAACACATTAATCTCTTTTTCTTTGATCCGTTGAATATGAATCAGCAGTATCAATCGAGGATCGCTGTTCGAATTTCGGACATAACCGTTTTTTATAGCGATATATGAATAAAAGGCAAACAATTACATTAATTCTATGTATTTTGATGTACAAAACATGAACCCCTAACCTCAAAATCACAATAAAATACATTTTTCTGATAACAAAGTATTAAATGAAATAATATGACTTTTCTCTAGGACGAATTCAGTTCTATCTAGTTGTTTGTAATTGTATGAAGAAAGGGATATGTGCGACACGAGATATATTTACATTTCGTATGTACTTAACGTATAGTCCAAATATGGAATAATAAAGTTAATATTAAATGAAATCGATTCAATATTTGATATATATGTTTGTATATGTCAATATTGCAGTAAATGTCTGTTTCTGTTATCCCATATGAGCTATTGATTTTTCTCACTAAAAATCCATTATTTTCCTGATCCTGAGAAAGTATTTACTATTTTTTTCTAAAACTTCAAGTAAGGTATGGAAATATCAAATGAATGATACCATTCATATTTCGAACTTTAATTTTTTGTGGGTTTTACTACAGGCCGAACCTTGGGTTCATGAACGGATCAAAATACATGGGATTAATCTATTCTGAGCCAGACATAGACAGTCTTTCTTGGTAAAACTTCGAAGTTACACGTGTTTGAAATCCAGAAATCGACAACGTGTTTTCCACGTATTTTTGCCCCACATTTAATACAGTTATGATTCAAACTGATTTTTTCATATAAAACGTTATTTATTAATAACTTTTTTGGGTTTACTCTGAAATTTTCTCAGCAACCACCAGTTTTTATTCCAAATTTATATTTAGCAGCTTTCCTTGCTTGTGGACATGACAATTTATACTCTATAATAACTTATAAGTAAAAAAATAATATTTAACTGCGATTTATTTTAGCATTGAAATAATAATTTTTTTTATATAGATCAAATATTATTTAAATAAGTGAATAGAAATTTATTCAAAATTATTTAGAGATGAAAAAAATAATTTATATATAAAGTGTTTTTTTGAAGATTCTAATTTGTTCGTAAAAACTATATTCCAATATTTGGAGATGTTATTACATTTGTCCATGAACATGCATGACATTCTCTTGTGTACATTTCCTCCAAATGTCCTCTATTGTTCCACGAGTCGATGTATTGTCTAGCGTTGCTCACGTTACAGTCAATAACTGTAGTAATGATGGATCGGTTGATACACTGCATCACTATTAAGGTTGGCAGAATAAAAACAAGATTCATTCAAAAATAGATTGCAATTTTTAATTCATATTTTTCATTCATCTGCACAATGACAATTCTAAATATAATAATTCGAGGATGACAAAATAAAAAATTATTTTTGTACTTCATTGACGATTCATTATCTTAACTCACAGAATAATTTCGATCTAACTAAATAACATCCAATATTAATATCGAGCCGAGTATAAATACGAAACTTGCATCAATGACAAATTACTTACTAGGAGGCTTTCCAATATATATCACAAAATTCATCGGGCATATTGAAGCAATCATCTGAGAGGAAAATTAAAATGGAGTACGATTTGAAAGTATTGAATATTCGGATAATTATTTTCCTGAATGAAGAATGCGACCGTTCCGTAAGGAAGATCTATCCACATCATTTATTATTTGGGTTAATAGAGGCAACTCAACTGTACTATTCTGCGCTACTTTCCCAGACTTGTCCTGTTTTTGTTATATGGTTTATATTATATTTTCTGACTCTTTAAATGCCACTTAAATTTGGACAATTACGCAAGAAATCAAAGAAATAATGTCACTTCTTAAGTTAGCTTCATTACATTATATGAAAGACATAGTTAATGTTAATAAAACATAGTTATTGTTAATAAAGCATTTTGATGTTAGGAAATTCACTATTTATAGGAAAAAGTATCTGGTTTTATAAATAATTTTACGTTCATGACATCCACATAGGAGGTTTGATTAGTATATTTTACATCTAAGATAAAATATAACACTTTTGCCCTAAGCAGCAAATTTTGAGATCCTCACGTTAAAGCAGAAACGTGTTACGGCACATGATATACGTTCTTCTACCAAATTTAGTGTTTCTCCTTCATTTTGCTAGATCACGTACGATTCGGTAGGGATATCAAACGGAAATTAATCGGTTGACCGATAGATATGGCTCATATAATAGCCAGCCATGAATTACGCATAGCAATCATTTGAAACTGCGCATTGCAATTATGCAATCTTTTCAATCATGAACATTTACCAGTGCCCTCGACATCCCTATCAGGTATTTTATCATTCTGGCCGTATTTCTCCGTTACCCGTTTCCTTCATTCTTCCTCTCCTTTTCTATTTTTATTTCTTATTTTGCTACTTTTTCATTTATATCTGTATTTTCTCAACTCTCCATTCGACATACCAAAGGACTTTTTGTCCGTTTTTTCAAGTATATCTCTATTCGTTTCGTCCACATATCCGCTCCTTTCTTTTCCTTTTGCACGTCGGCGCTTGTGAAGTACCCCTACATGGTTGGAACGTGATCCTGAAAGCTCAACTAGGCAAAGTAGGGCCAGCAAATCCATGAAATAGGCACTGGGCGTTGTAATACCACGATCTGTGCGCAACGCGGTGGTAATAGTTTTTCGTCTCCCTTGCGGTACTTCCAAACGGAAATTGCACCAACCGATTCTATTCAACTGTATTTTTGCCGAAGTCTACATTCAGTCCTCCTCACTATTTGAACGTTAAATAGAGCATGTTTTATCAATTCACGATTCCTGCGATACATTTAATTTCAACTGCTGTAAAAAGTATTACGCTTTAATTTCGTGCATCGCACAAAATCTGAACTTTTTCAATTTTAAATTGTTCCGTTATTTGATGCATGCCCTTAAAAAGAATTATTTACATCAGATAAATATAAATTAATTTCAAATTCGAAGAGATTGTTTATTAATAGGCAGCGATTATGATAAGGTGAAGGTTTTTCATTATATGAGTATATGGGTGATTTAAAAAAATTGCGATGCTTGGTATCTATAAAGCATGAAACAATATGCATTTGAAATAAATGTATTCTCACGTAACGTGTTAATAGGTTACCATTTTTTTCGGTACATATGAAAATTATAAATATAAAAACTATTTTTAAGGTTGTGCAGACACAACTATAAGCAGAATGTTAGCACCGCCGCCACTTTTTTCTTTTTTGGAATGCTTGAAATCGATTTGTTATGAAACGCGGAATCTAGTTACTAGAGAAACGATATTAGTTGAAAAATATCAGTGTATAGGATGGTATGTCAGTATCGAATGTGGTCTCATTTCTATCCTTTAATTATGTTATGTAGAACGAATTCAATTGTGTCTAAGCATAATTATGTGAACCTGTAGGTTTTTGAACATTTACGATATATTTATGTGAAATTTCATAGTAGATGTACATTGAAAAGTTAACTGCCATAAACCAATGAGCATTTATCAAAGCAGTCGTTGAATGTTTTCAACAGACAAACCTCCAAATTTTAAGCATCAGTTACACATGAAGCTGTTACCATGTGAACATGTGAATTACTTAGAACATTATAATGCAATGGAAATAGTATATTTTATATCTAGGGCCCCAAGGAAGGAGTCGAATGCATCCACACAATTTTAAGAATCTCGTTTGATTCGATTGCGATCAGCTCATCATCCACAAACAGTGCAACATATACTGATAAGTCTTCGACATTTTCAAAGGAACTGCACCGATCAGCTTCTTTTTCTCTACATTTAAACTCTCGAAGAAACGCACTCAACAGTCTATTCCAGTAGCTTGGTCCTTGCTTGAGTCCATACAATGATTTGTCCAAGTGTCACACGCTAGTTTTATTCGCACGTTTCGTCGTTTCTTCGATGTAAATTCCTTTTGTCACTTCAATGAAAATTACTTCTATTTTTCTATGCAGAAATTATGTCTGCACATTAAATTGTGTCAGTTCGATATCTGCTTCGTCAGCTATAGCAAGCACCAATCATGCATTAGTCAGTCATACCTCACAACTGAAGTGAAACTCTGTTCAAAGTCGAGTTCTTTTTTCTGCATAATACCTCGGGCGTAAAACTCTGCTTGATAGACACTTTCTTCGGTGTCTTTTATCAACCGGACACCTTTTCGGGTTTGCTGATTTTTATTTCTGGTGTCTTCTCAACCAACGACCAAGTTCCATTTTCTCCGTGAACATCAAGTGCTCTCTGCCAACCTCACTTGCTATGGTTTCTTCGAAAGTTTTGGGTACATTCTGCAAACTTTGTCCCATAACCAATATGACTTGGCGTCTTTATTGCGTTTCGATCTGATGGAACCGGCCCTATATAACTAGAGCCCTATTCCCATTTTCCTTCTGCTGCATTGTTAGCATCCTCGTCGAGTCCTTCTACAGTTTTATGGAAGGTAACCTCGGCATCTTTTTCATCTTCCATCGATACCTTTGTTTCTATCGTGAAACAGTACCGCCTATGACATTGTCACTTTTCTTCACACTGGATTAAATCACATTTAACGAGTTTTGATCAAAACTGACGAGAATAATTTTCTTCGCACTACCTTTGAATTTCTGAGATCAACCTTTGAAGCCGTGCACTGCGTCGGAGTATCTGCATATGCTACTGTTAAAAAAATCCACAGATGTTACAAGTTAGTCGTTTTTCCAACCCATTGCTCATAAGGAGTGGCTCTTTCTCTCATGCCTGTCGAGCCCAATCGATTTCTTAAATAAACGACGGTGTTTCGTGTTTCTACTGAAAAGGAAAGCGAAGGATATTTCGCGTGTAACATTGTTCTAGCGCTCTGGATAATCGTTCGATTTCTACCTTATCGTTCTGTTTCAGCTTATAAAGCACTGAATGCTCTTGTTCTATTCCACAGGATTCTAGATAGCGATCCATATTTTTGTTTCAATATTTTCTCCCGTTATCTGAAGGTAGCACTCGTATTCCTCTACCGAATTTGGTTTTAACTAACTTATCGAAATATATGTAACGGTAGTGCATATCAACTGTAAATATTAAAAAAAACGGTAGCTCCCTTAGGATTCAGCTGACATGGGTCAGCTAAAGTTCGAGTGTATAACTGTAGCTGCCCGATCGCGTTCTTTTCCGAACGTTTGCCTGCAGGATTTTCCGGTCAGACATGAGTCGCAAAAGAAATTCCTGCTTTTCGGCAGCTTGACTATTTCTACTAATTGGTTGTGGATTAATTTGCACCGAGCGTTCACGTAACAAAGCCGTTCGGGACAAACTAGAAGATTCTTATCCACTTGCGTGCATGTTACTTGGAATGCCATTCAAAAAAATTCGTTTTTTTGCTTTATTTCGATAGTAAGCGTATTATTTTCCGTTTTCTGTTTTTACGTATGTTCTGACCTCGGGAAGTGCACATGCCGACGGAAAGTGTATTTTTCTTCATTTCTGGTACATCTCTCAGAAATCTAGGTGTAAGTTATCTCAAGCGGTCTGGACAGTTGTATACTGCAGTAACAGCCTTGCAAATATTTTCGCGATATTGTGATGATGAAACTGTAACCACCGACATCAGGTAATTGCGTAGCCGTATTTTACAATGTTTGCAATGTGTTTTATTATCTAGTCTTCGCAGACATTCGATACTCATATAATTTTCTCATGAGTAACAATTTATTTGATACTGATGTTTGTTCTACACGCTGCAGAATTTGTCCCTCATTTCTTTGTCCACATCAGCAACTGGTACAATTGCTAATATATTTTTGACTGCTGTCCCCCTCCCCTCTCTCCTCTCCCCCAGTCCACGTCGGTCTGTTTGGTCGACCACATCTTTTCACTTGAAATGTCCATCCTGGCAAATTTTCTTCGTTGAACTTCATGTATCGCGAGGAGATTACGTTGGACATTCACGACTGCGTCATTTTTTGTTCACAACCAGCAATATTCTCCCCAAGGGAATGCACGACAAGATGGCTTTCGCATTAAGGCTACCGCGTTTCCCGCGCTTCACGCGTCACAAAAAAACACAAGTGCAGTTTTTTCTCTCACAACTTGAATCCTGTTATGGTGACTGAGCCCATAGTCTATTATAGCAATCTTTTGTGAACAATTTCGTAGATTACTAATAAGGAAAGTAGGAAGATACAAATAAATAAAATTTCTTTTTTTAAAAGTCGTTGCACACAGTAGATCCGGATTGAAATGTATTGGTGATCAGTAAAAACTAGTAGAAAAATAGTTAAAATATAATTTAATTTAATTTAACGTGTGAATGGCGTCATCTGTATAGGCCAATCAAACGAAATACTCTAGAGGTAACTGTATACAGTACTACCCCGCTGGATTGTCACAGTCGGTTCCGAGTCTTCCCCGCAAACCCCGCTGGACTGTCGACAATAGGGGAAGCATCGCTTCCACCTCTTAGCCGTAATCACGTGACGTTCATGACCAATCACAGACAATCTGTCTACTTCCTATTGTGACTCCAAACCGATGCGTATGTCTAACTAGACACGGCCCTTAGGCGGCGAGCAGCGTAGTGGGGGTAATGGGATTCCGAGAAGTGCCAATCCAGCGGGGCTGAATCCCAACAATCCAGTGGGGTGCCAATCCAGCGCGGTGCCAATCCAGCGGGGTTCTACAGTACTTATATTTGATGAGTCCCTTCGAATCGTACAAAGCTTGTTTATACAGTGGTCCACGTCCTAACGCATATGTTTCGTTCCATTAAAAATGGCCGCCCCCGTCCAAACGCATATCCTCCCTCAACCCCCACTACGGCAAAAGTCTCTTTGCATTTATCATACTGAGCATGCGCGTAGATGTCTCACCAGCAACGCTAGAAACTAAGAATCGTGTTGTGGGGAGGAAGGGAGGGGAATTTATGCATTTAGACAGGAAAGAAATATGCGTTTGGACGGGAATATGCATTAGGACGGGGTGCGTTAGGACGGGGACCACTGCATTTGTCATTACAACTTTGATAACTTCCCTTGTGAGTAAACGTGACTTTCGTAAATACTAAATAGAAAGTATTTATTTGAACGTGCTCATACATGGTTGCTACAACAGTCAATGAATTGAACTGATTTTCAGCCTCAATGCGAAAATCTTCATTGATTGATGCGTGTCCTATTTTTAAAAATCGACATGCTAATAATATGAATATATAGCACGCGTTAAACTACGTCAGCGGGTACATTTTCGAAAAATGATGTCACAAAGTAAATTGTTGCAATTACTTGAATCCCAAATTTGCTATAAATAGATGAATGAACATTTGAAGGCATACCGTATGTAAATTGGGACCGGGTTACGGCCAGAGTTTAGCCGAGTCACCCTACTCGAATTCGGGCTCTAAACGGACCAACTCATAGGAACCCCTATTGGTGTTGTCAGGTCTTATCAAAGGGTAGTTCAGAGATTCGATATGATTTATACGTTGTACCCGAATCCTATTAAACTTTCTAATAATTTTGGCCTCATAGACACAATTGATTTTATGGATTTTAACGTCATCCTTGCTTTTTTCAGACAGTATTTTGCCCGTGCGACCTCTCTTTTCAAAGCGTGATGACCAAAAAGGTGAGTTAAGAAAAATGTTCCATCATTCTTTTGGCATTAGTATGTCTGAAAAAGTTTTCAAAGAATGATCTAGTTTATGCACTTATCGCGCCTTATCGTATTATAATTGCAATACGTAAACATTTCAAAATGATTGAAAAATAATTATAGTTTAATTTCGAGTCAAGAGAAAACTCAATAAAGTCTAAACGGGAGTTGAAATTGCCATTACCAGGTTCCTGAATGCATGTCTGCTGGCATATCATCTGGTGTTGTGACGTAAATGCCCCTAACTGCAGTAGTCCATGAGTATGTTCGGTCAGACAGAAACATCCGGATAAATTACGAACATATCTCTTTACTTTCACGATTAACAAAAGTCTTTAAAATATAAAATATAACTTTAGAAAAATGCTCTAATGATGACGAACTATTCAAGAAATGGTAAATAATTACATTTTATATATGTATGCATTATTTTTTTATTGCCATTCTCGATAAACTATTCACAATATATCAAATATGAAAATCCTAATTTTTATCAATACTATTTACTGGTAAGTAGGACGATAAATATCAATATAGCTGTAAATATTACTTTTCTACAAAACGCTGAAAACTTTGTTATTCGCAGAAACATCGCAGCATCGTCTTTTATGCTTTTGGGCTATTTTTCGAGTTTCTGGTATTTCATCGTTCGAAATAAGCGTAAAACTGCCGCAGAGTAAAACTTGGTGCGAGTATTTGTCCCGAACAATGAAACCAACGCAAACTATGACCCGTTTCTTTTTTTTTTTATTTTTGTTTGCCTCTGGAATTTCCGAACAGGTGTAGTCGTAAATTAAACGTTACCGTTCCTTAATTGACTTTGGCAACTTGAACGTCAATTACACTTCCTTTCCGAAATTGGATAACTCGTCTTCGTTTTCGTAGGTAGTAAAATTTAATTTCTATCCAAGGTAAAGTAATATGATTGGCATGTAAACTAATTGAATTAGCAACAAGCATTCAATGACTATAAAAGTATGACTATTGTAGAAAATCTAGTTTTAAGAAGAACCATTACAATTCAATTACACCTAAGCACGTTTTCTGGCTAAAATACGTCTCGTTTATGTGTTTTTCTTTTTAATCTTGTAAAAAACCATTTATTTATATCACATTCATTATGAGAGTTTAACATTCCTATTTTTTAATAAATCCATCGTTATATTTAATGTATGAGATTGACCATGATAATTCAATCTATACGAGAAATATCTTACGCGCAAAAGTGCGAATTTGACCGAACATAACAAAACTAATAGACATTTTTTTTCCCTGTAATCATATTTATGCTATGCTATTATATATATGTTTGACGTTTTACAACAGACAAATATGTGCCTAAAAAATAATTCCAGACAAAATTAGATCTGCTGACTCTAGTATTAGACTTACTATTTGGCCCTAATTAGATCTGTGTAAATACGTCAATAACTAAGATCTTATTTCAACTTTATCATATCTCGTTCGCTTTAAAATTCTTGTCAATTATAACTAACCATAAATTATAAGTAAAAATGTTTTACTATTTTCATGGATAGTATAGAACTACTTTAATTATCTTACTTAAATTACGTTTTATGCAAAACCAGACGTTAACGGTATATGAGTATTAATGCATAATTTATATTCATTGAGAGGATTATAAAGGGCACTACATTATTTACTTTGGTCGATTTTTATCTCCATTTCTACAAATCTCTCGGTTTTTAAGTAATATTTATTTGACATTTTCGAAGACAAATATTTTAATCTGTATTACAATTAAAACGTAAGATAGTAATGCAAGAACATAACGTTTGATTGATAGTAAATTTCCATTTAATATATTTCCAATGTTATTTTAATTTCATTTACAAGAGATTTGAATATATATGCGCTTTATTTTTATTTTACTATAGAACACTCAGTTTAAATGTTATAATTTATCATATTAATATAAACCTTCTCCCTAATAATTAGCAATATTATCAGCAGCAGCTCTCAGCTCCTCAATCGAGGGGCAATGCAGAAATTGTTTAAAATCTCATTTAAGCATGTATCTGCTTTTTCTTTCACATGTTTTTTGTAAAAAGTATAAACACAATAAAGAATCTTCAATAAAAAATGTATGATGTGAGGCTTTCATTTTTAACCTAATATTCATGTAGAAAAATCCAAATAATTGACAAATCTAATTTCGTATAACTTTGGTACAGTTAAATTGCCAAAATAGGAAAATATCAACTGTTCGTTATTAATAATGGAAAAAGTTTTATTATGCGGTGAAAAATTGTAAGACTTGTAATTTCTAGTATGTAAGGGGCAATCGTTTCCGGAAGTTATAAAAACTTTCTTATAAATCTGGTCTCCTTGGGCACCACAATCTTTGGCGATTCTCGTAGAAGTTTTAAATAGTTGTAAGGTTGCTTTCTTGGATTTCATGTAGCTATACGTTCAGGTATGCATTTCCCAAGGCACTTCGTTCTCGTTCATGCTGCCGTTTGCGACCGTGACTACTTCATGTTATTTATTCAGTTTTAGCTCGCTCTCCAAAGCATGATATTTGAATTTATTTTGTCCTTGACTTCAAAACTGAAATGAATATAATTTATCAATATTATACACGTCAGAGCAAAATCTACAGATGTATATATGTGTTTTTAATATATTTTTACGGGTTTTAAAATAAATATATGGTGAAAGGTTGATATTTTTTGAAATTTCTGGTGAAATATGTACCTACCATATTTGATCAGCTCTTGAACATTATGTTATTCTGTTGTTAAATAATTATTTAATTTGAAAATGTAGATTATATTTTAAACTCATATTGAAGGCAAGCGTTACAGAATAGCTTTTTGGAAAATGTGATAAACGTGAAATTGACATATTAGTATATCGATGCGTTTTTAATGAATGTATATTGATTGCATCTAGAATATTTAAATATGAATCATCTTGTTATGCAATTATATACTTTTTTAAAGTCCCAGTATTAATCACGCTCCTACGCATATAAATATAGAGACCTAGAAGGAGTTGTCTGCAATTGTATTAATAATTCGCAGAATTTGCAATTCTATTAAATATTCATCTAACTATCAGTAGAGTTTTTTTACTAATTTCAGTTATCATAAACCCATGTTTAATGTTGATTTGTCCTCTTTGAACTAGAATTATTATAATTTTTACTGCTTAACATAGTGACATAATATTATATTAGTAAGCGCTCAACAAATTTCACTCTATTCGTTTAAATATTTAATTTCATCATTTGAAGCAATACCCTGGTAGACGTTTGTTCTGTTTTGTGTTACATTGCCCAATTTCTCTATGCTTTAAACGTAGGAAATAATGAAACTGAACAGAAATTAGCCAAAGACTCGACTCATTTGCAACTATGGTTGAAAATTAAGATATTTAATTTTATTTAAATATCCACTAAATGTAGTAATTGCAAAATGGAAAAGTATTTTTACATTTGCTATACTTCAATACTTACGTTATTCTTTCTCTTCGCTATTATAACAACTGGAAATAACCCACTTTGTTATTTAACAAATAGAAAAAATTGACTACTTAAGATTTAGGTATAATATGGTGAAGTCCTTTGCTGATCATTATGGAAACGATAAAGTGGATAGCTGATTTAATCGATAGTTATCAGTATTTTGTTAGACCCTAGTGGACATGTTTCTTTATGTTTGATTTTAAACGCGCTTTTATTGGATTTGTTTCGATAGTTGAGAGTATATGCCAGCTGCGTAAGCCCTGTCAATTTGGTTCTACAATTTACCTTCATTCCAAACAGTTAAAGAGTGCAGATTACACGGTGTGACTAAAATAAAAAATCCAAATATATTTTCAACGGAACACAGTAGACCTTGTAGGGCACGAAAAACTGGGAAACATTATATGATTATTTTTTCTCATACTGTACCTCATTGAAAAACTTTGTTTTTAAAATTTTTGTAAATAATAACACATAGCTCTAGTAATTTTTACTAGTGATTAGTAATCAAAATTTCATGTGCTACGTTTACAAAGTCATTGCCTTAAAAAGTATCGCCCAATGAAATAAAACTAGTCCAAGCTCGTCTTTCAACATCCAGTTTGTTCGGAAATTCCGTGTCCTGCATCATTTTTCGAATTTGGCGCCCAACAACGATTGTTAAAATTAGTTCGCAAAAACTTTTTCACTGGATATGAATTGGTAGATATATACAGTGGGACTATTTGACATAAACTAAGCACGTTTTTGTTTACAAACAGAGGCTACAATTTGTCATCTTGTCGCGGAATTAAATTAGATATTCCTGAGCACGAGCTCAATGTATGTTCAAAATATTAGGGATTGAGAAATGAAATGACTCAGAAATGCAAGAAAGTGAGAATTAAGAACTAAAATATCTTGTAAAGGAAACAAAATATTCAATATTTAGTAAGTAAGCGGAATTCATTCTGAAGTAAAACGCAGTACTTGAAGAGCAAGAGTAACAAGCTTAAAAATATAAACAGAGGTGGTGAAAGCGATATACCAAATTTAAATAATAGATTAAACAACGTCTTATATTGGAAACAACAAATCTACTTATAGAAATATAACTACGGCTAGTAGAAGTGGAATGGCCCTGGGCAGACTTTATACCAGCAATTGTATGCACAAGGTTTGGATACCATATAAAAATGTAGGTCCATCTAGGGTGAAAGAAAAAAAAACATTACAATACACCAAGTATCCTGGCACAAAAGGGAAGAAATCAGTCACAGGAAAATGCTGGATTCAGGTAGTTAACTCTCCCAGCCAAAATAAAGTATCCATTCAATGATTGGAAATATACTTTGAATGCTCTCAAATTTATAGCAGTTGACAATAGGAAATATAGGAAAGTATACATTGATGTGCAATCTTCATACAGTAGTCATTTTTTTTGCAGTCTGCAGTCACCAAATACTTCTTTAGTAATCGTTAGTATAAGAACAGCAATGCAGAAACTGAAAGTACCTGTGCAATTGTGTATTTTATTCAAATTTTTGTTTTCAGTCTCAAATGGTTAAAACTGAATATTTCGAATTCAGAAATGTTCACTTGGATGTTAAAGAAGATAAAGCATAAAAAAGGTTGCTTATATGATGCCAACGGTTGGTGTCTTCCGTGGTATATAAGTAATATTTTGATCCTTAGAATCATGAAGAGATGCAATTAAGTAACTATCACATTCTCACTAAAGGGCATTTAATTATTTAAAATTTCAGTAAACTAAACAATACTAGTAATTAATATCCAAGCAGCAAAATAGGGTGAAATTACCTCTTTTCGATCTTCCATCAGGGCGAGAAATTTTCTCGACCCCATCTTATTTACCTAGAAAAGAAGTCGAATCACGGTAAGTCGGGATAAAAGTAGAAGTAATTTTTAGTTGCAATTTGGTAATACAGGGCCCCAATTGGTTGTAATCTGATTTATTAAAATCGAACTGTACTTGGGCGAAAATTGGTAATATTTAGGTAATTTTTACCTCTTTTCGACTTAATACTGACCAAATCCATACTTCCTTTTCTTCTTTGCACGTGGCAAACCTTACTGACTACTTCTATCCTTATATACTCATGACATGGTATAGTAATGCAATACTCTAAAGCTTTCGTCAGAATACAAAGCAAAGGAAATAAACATACAGATTAAGTCAGTTTTCAGATAATGAAATTAAGCATGATATGTATTATAACGTTAAATTTACGTGCGAAGGAAAACTTCCTGTTCAGAATTTTATGCTACCCCGTTATGAATAAACTCGTCGTAAAAATAAGCAATTTAAAAAAAAATTATTAATTTACCGTGGAAAAATGGGTAATTTTAACCTAGAAAATTGGTAATTTTATTTTACTCTTAAATCAACTAGAAATATTTTTTATTTAATTCGTAGAGCAGAAGTCATAAAAAATATGTCTTGTTTACATTTACAGAGGAAATAGAAAAGAGGAATTAAATTAATTAGTTACAAGAGAATTTTACATCAAATTATGCACGATTCTGACTTTCGACCTAACTGTAAAATATTCAACCTATAAGTAAAATGCCCCTCACATTACCTGCCTTTAAAGTAAAATTCCCTTATTTAGTTTGAGGTTAGGTAAGGTTGTTTTCGTTATTTTGAATAAAAGTGAGTTATGTGTGCACATGTGCTGTCGACTATAACCTTATTAGTCGAAATGCATTAGAAGTAATTTTCCTCGGTAAATTCGACTTTCACGTCACAGGTGCTGCACGCCATTAGGTCTTAATTTTAATATGTTAGTCAAAATAAAGACTTCTATAAGGCATATTAACCAATTAAGACACTTCGCCCTCGCAGTCGAAAAAAAGGAAGTGTGCAAGATCATATTGACTTAAAGATGGGCATGATATCGATGTATAAGTTTATTCGACTTTGAAGATATATTTTTAGTCCAGATTTGGTAATTTTGACCTAATGCATAACTTTGAAGTCATAGGGCTTTGAAGGCATTTCTTGAGTTATATTTAGGTGATTTTCGACCTGCTATTAGGTTTTGAAAGTCTATTCGACTTACAGGATAATTTTTTGGTCGAAATTTTAGGAAAAGTTTTTGTTATAATTATGTCAAAAAATAAATTTTTTCAAACAAACCTAAAAAATCAATATTTCAGACTGGAAAAAATGGTGATAATCTCCGACTATGCAATCGGGAAATAGCACCAGCCTAATGTGTGCATAAGTAAAGCGACTGTTAGAATATCGGAAAGTACCGTAGCAATCAATATAGATTCGACGCGTTCGCACGCAGTGTCGTGTAAAGAGGATGTTTTATTCATACCACGTTTGCTCTACGCTGGTTTGTCCCACTCAATATATCTTTTGGGGAAACTGCCGGAACTCAAAAAGGGTTAGCAGGGTTTCCCATTGTGCACCTATACATATAGAAAGGACAGATTCGCGATGTACGCCCACCATCCCACCTTCAATAGGAATTCTCCGTTCATTTGCGAAAATACATTCGCTACAGGATGCTTCGCAACAAGAGCAAACACGTGTATGAATCACGTATAGATTATAGAATCAACAAAAAAAAATAAGAATTATATCAAGAAAATAGTTATGAATAGATATATATTAATAAATTTAAACATATTATATTATTTTGAGAAAAATTTTCGCTGGAATGGCATTACATTTGTATGGATTTTTTGAGGCCGACTATAAGCATAAAAATATATACATGCGTAATGTCTATACATTCATGAAATTTATATTAAATGGTTGCTTGAAATTTGTTCTAAATATAACACATAAAAGTTATCAAATTTTGAGCAATGTCTGGTGTTGGCATTATTTACGTACTTAAATTAAAAACACAGATTCTTTTTAATCTATTAATTACACATATACGTGTAACCTCTAAAAGAAAATTCGTTTTTAATTTTTTAGCATATCATAATAAACACGAAATAAACGGTAAAGAATGAAATCAGTAGAAGTCCTAGGCGGAATACGGTAATTGTAGGTGAATGGGTTTCAGAAACACTTGGTAATTGCAGTTAACTCTCGCCATTCCTATTCGAATATTGGTTTTTACCAGATTATATACATAAGCCAATTTACAGTAAGAATAATTAGATGCAAGACTATCAAATTTTTAAACCTTTCCCTTGGTAATGAAGTTACATTTCATAGTTACATTTATATATACATTTCAGAATGATTAACCTAGTGTTTTTTTTTAACATTCAAATAGGAAAATATTGTTGAAAACATTTTTTTTTTCAGTGAGAGGAACAGCTTTTATCATTGCAAATATTTTTCTCCACATCAGATATCTACCAGATATAATTGATTAGGCTAATGAGCAATGTTCTTGTCAGAAACCTTTATAGCACCACATATTAAAATGAATAATGCACATAAATAAACGACACATAATTGCCACCGTCAACAGATTCGATAGTTAGTCAGTCGATAATTACTGACCAAGATGGATGGAAATCTCGAATTTGTATCTTCTCTCAGCGAAGTTTCTGAATTGTCCACTACGGAAATAAATCGCAAAAGTTGTTGAATGGGGATTCGAACTCACGACCTAAGGAGCGTTCAGTTTCCGAAGCAAGCATGCTAATTAACTGTCTATAGCGTTCATTATTAAAAGCACTATTCTACCATATTTGTATAGAATATATATAGGGTATAAGTTTTTATATAAAATATTTTTTACCCAGGTTAATGTTATTTCCGTAGCAACTTTTGGCGTTGGATCTAATGGTGACCTTGGTTTTAACCTTGTTGATGATCTTCAAGGTTATTCGAAAGATTGAACATGAATCCCAGAATATTACTCTTGAACTGATCGAAAATGCTGTTGGTGCTTTCTACCATCGATTAACTTACTATCAAGAAGTAAATGGTTAACAATTCGAGCATTTAAAGTAAAGATATTGTAATGAATATTACGGATGTAAAACAAATTCTGGTCTTCGATGACCCCGACATGAGAGGCAAGGGGACTCCCCATAATCAAGCATCCCAAAGGGAACAGAACTTACTTCGTCGCCGTCGTTGTTTCCGGGTAACGCTAAAAGTAAGATGAAGGTGCTTTTGACCTCGATATGATCTGCGAAAGATCAGGTCAAGAGACTAAAAAATCCCTACGCTCATACAACAATGTTCCATTATTTAAGTACCCAATATAAAAAAATGGGTTTTGCAGAAAAAATGGGGTTCACCAATAAAAAATGCGTTATGACCTTCAAACAACCTTGAAAATTGACGTCTACTTTAGCCAGTCAATGTAATCAACACTTTCATAATTCATTGACTTTTCTGAAGCAATATTATGTTACTCTGAAAAACACATCATTTTAGAAAAAGTACGTCAGATCGTTTTTTAGACATTTAACCTTAATTTTTTACCTTTCGAAGGTCGCAAAGGCCATTTTTTCATAAGATAAATTTGATGTAAAATTTTCCGCTCTTTCGATTGCCAAGGTCGAAAAAGGATTTTGCCATTTAAAAATCCGTCGGTGACTTTGGAATAACCTTAAAGATCATCGACAAGGTCAAAACCAAGATCACTATTAAATCCAACACCAAAAGTTACTACGGAAATTAACTTAACCTGAAAAAAAAATATTTTATTTAAAACAGATTAAATCTGTTAATCTCAGTTTTTTCTGTTAGTTGAAAGGATCTTTTTTCTGTGTGCATGTATTAATTAGAGTTCTTCAAAATAACGGTGCACGTAATATAATTTCTTATTAAAGCAGCACGTTGATCATCACCAATTTTTGCAACGCTGCAACTATTTCGGATTTCCATATTTTAAAAGTTTGTTTTAGTAACACATTATTAACTTTTCTCATTTTCTTCTTATGCCAAAAATGATAGAAATTAGTATATTATACAAGTTTTTATTTGTATTAAAGTAGAATTATTCTTTAAAAAAAAAGGTAAGTGTTGAAACGTGACGTTGATCTAGTACCGACACTGACACGACGGTAACGATGAGCAGATGCAAATTTTTACGAGCAGCGCATCTCTTCTGACTCTCGTAAACGCATTCCGCTCGTGACGTATGTAGGCAATAAGGTCACCGACAGTTACTTGTTACAGTCTGAGTATTTTATCGGTTTTAGAATGGAAACCGATGCAATCTTGAATGTTTATAAATGGTGCTCTTTGATTTAAATGTCAAACACTAATATGGAATGTAAAATTTATAAATCGAGTTAAATGGAATAATTCAAGTAGTTTCATTAAAAAATAAAACATAATAAAAGATTTAATGTTATATGGCCCAAAGGAGAAATTTCAGACAAAAAAATATTAGGTGTACGATGACGATCCCTTTTGGAGTTCTAGATGTATAATGAATATATTGAAAAATTAATAAGAATTATAGGTAAGTGAATCCGTTTCGGAATCCGATTCCTTGGCATCGAAATATTAAAAATGATATAGAAGTATAGATTGAGTACAATGTGAGTACATTTAAATGCTACTGATCCCAACGATTCAGGAGTATTGAGAAGGTTTAAGCAATGAACAATTATGTGGAAAAATTAAAAACGAGAGTAATTTATTCTATATTCAGAATCTAAAATAAACGAAAATAGGTAATTATTCACTCAGGCCAACAAATCAGATTCAAACGCATAAAACTGAATTACAGGTCTGATAAGGAGAGAAAATCAAAATTTGCAAACTCAATTAACAAATTAAAAATTTTCATAATAAATAAAAATAATATTAAATATATATATATATAAATAAGGTAAAAGACATAATAAGTAAAGTGGAAAATATTATTAAGTGATCTCAATTGGATCCTAATTTTGAAATATTCCAGGACCAAAGTTTAGAACAACAACAAATCTAAATTATAATTAGGAAAGATTGAAAACTGCTCCAATTTATTGATTGGATGGTTTCTTGATTCGCGTCATGGTTCTAAGTGATTCGATTGAACATTTGCTGAGAAAATCGTTGTCATTAATGTTTGATTTCAAAGTGATCATGGCAAGATTTCTTATGAACGCGAAATTCTCTAGACAGGAGTTATTTCCAAATCCGAAGGGTAATCGAAATCCTGATCAGAAACGAAACACAAGGCGGTCATTTTTCTATGTCAATCGAGTCGAAATTTGAACCTCACTCGTTTAAGGTAAGCATAAACAGATCGGCGTTTTGCTAGAAAATAATAAAAAAAAGATCAGTTTGTAATGTTCGCGCATCCACAACGAATATCTGCACGTATTAAAATCTGAACAAACATTAAAAATTTGCTTAATCTTTACAGATAAATATTGGATCAGTTTACAATCTAACGTAATTATAATTCGGTTTCTATTTTGGTTGTAAATTCGTCAATCTTTGGTCCTGGAAAGTCTCAAAAATAGGATCGCACTTAAGGATCTGACGGATTTTAATCAAAACCTGATGAAATTTTGATCTACTTTTACGTTAGTTTAAATCCGGTCGATTCAGATCATTTGTGAACCAGATTTATTCGATTATAGTATGAATATAGTATAACCATAAAGCGGATCATACATTACATAGGTAAGTAACATACACACATATGAGATGTTACTGAGCATTCATTTAACATAACATCAATTTATTCTGATGTTTGGTAAATTTATTTCTCAGATCAGTTGACGTCCAAAAGAAGGTAAAGAATTTGACTTTTTTAAATTATTCACAATTTTTATAGTTTAATACTTAGGATAGAAAACATCCGCAGCAGTCAACTTAACAACTGCATTAATTGATAATTTCTCTTAAGCCTGTGAAGCACGGTATCCTTTCTGTAGGACACCTTTATATAATTCATTTTTTTTATTTTTCAGTAGATTAAAATTGAATTTTAGTGCAAATTTTTTTCTTCCATACTTCGATAACCTGTTTTTAAATGTAAGCAAATTAATATTTATTATGAATTATTGTGTGAAATTGTTTATAATGACGAATAATGTATAAAAATGATGGCATCAGATTTTAAAAATTAAAAATGACGGATCCATTATTCTACGTGCAAATAAAAGTGTATGCTTCAAAGGCTTAAAATAGTTAGAAATATATTTTATTTTAGAAATCCTTCTGTCAGCCGGATACTTCAAAATGTGCAAAAAATTTTCTTTTAGAAATTTCTAATATTTTTCATAAAGTTCATGACACTATTTTAATACTATCAATAACTTTCTAAATAGCAACTTACCCATTCACGGTATAGATATATTAAGTAGTTTGTTATTATAATAATAATGAAATGCATTTAAAGGTTATAGTACGTGGAATTAAATGCGACTACGTTTAATCTATGACAGATACTAAATAATACGACAATTTATATTTTCAATATTAGGTATGCTGATGATTTGATCGTAATGTACTGTTACTTCACATAATAAATTTAAGTATTTTTATTTTCATATATATTTAGGTTTATAATAAAAATAAAATATTAACGTTCAATAAATGATTAAAATAATATTTTAATTTTCTTATTTTTTTTAATACAACGGAATATGACTCTTTGATGAAAAAGAACACTGTCTAAATAAGAGAAGAATATTTATATCCTTTTTTTTCGATTTTCATAATATTCTTAATGTTTGATTCCGATAATCTCCACATAACGAAAATCATCCGCGTAAATCTGTAAAATTGTGTCTGGCTTATTTGCTCATTAAAAAACAAAAAGAAAATTCCCGAATTTTATACTAATAAACTTCACATACACATCTAATTATTCTTTGCAATTACAGTTATTTGATATGAATAGAGATTCAAATGTTGAATTAAAATTTTTAGACGTTCGTACATTTCCCATCCGGCCGGAGAACTCTCATTTGTCTGTGTCGACCTGTCGAACTTTTCTGTTTGAAGTTTAATATAGTTAGTCACATATTACCTACACTCCATTACCTCGAAGCGTAGGTTTAAACTTATATATTGAACTCATATTTTTTTATTACTTAACTTCATTACGTTATTCATTGTTAGGTTATATTTATCCCTACTTTAATACGGCTTTTGTTATTATCTACATTTATGTGAGTACATATTAAACGAAATAAATAGGTACAACAAGTGGGTATAAATGATTGAATTAATCTTTCTCATTCAGATTATAAATATGAAAATTATTGAATTCCATTCTGTTCTTTTCTCCCGAATTTACCAAATAATCTGATTTTTGTTCACTCATAAAGAACTATTGGAATTCTGGAACCTTATACAAGAATTATCAGAAATTCTTCTTAATGTTTCTCATAATTAATAAGTAAGAATTTAATCCTTCGATATATTTCCTTCTGGCATATTTGTGTGGGTGTACAATAAACCTCGAATATTCGCATGTCCACTGAATACCTCCGAGACATATAACTGTTGCGTTCCAGTAATTATCTCTACTATACAATATCATTGGGCATATCTGAAATAATCCAAGCTTATCTAATAATTCATGAAAATAATTTTATGCATTGCAATTAAAAACATGTATTCAACTATGAATAAAATTAAAACAATATTGATGGTTCATTTTCATCAGAAGAATCCACTTTCGTTGCACCGCGTAAGGATTCAGAGTGGAAATCGATCAAGCAAAGCGTTAGGTTTTAATATTTTAATTTATTTAACTATACGTGATACAAAATTTTTAAGAATGAATAGATTAATATTTATCTGTCAAGAAATAATAGGTCAAATATGTAAATTAACTAGACAGACAGTAATTATTTCTGCAAACTACGTAAAAATAAATGTGGAATATACAATCGAAATCATTAAAACTGGGTATATTCGAAAATATTCATTTTTCTGTATTATTGATGTGTTTGATTCATAAACTTTTGCAGTATCTCAATTTAGGTATGTATACCATCTTATCAAATGAAAACTGGACGTTTGTAAATTTGCAATGGAAAATCCGAAAATAAGCAACATCTTGATATCTGGTTCATGCTGTAAATAAAACGATGTCAATCAGTAATTTTTTTATTATGACTAACCAATATTTTATCTATCGAAATATCCATAGGTTTTCGGTAAGAAAATAAATTGAACTGATTTCGATAATTTTATCTGACAAACGACTAGACGTTTATTACTTTAATATTATTCCTTAATTTGTTTTCTTTTTCGCGAATAATTATTTTACGAGTTTTAGATTCTGTGTATTCATACGTGTTTACATGCTACAGTGATTCGCAGCACTGAGTTTCGAATTTAGTATTCGAACTTCTCACTGTGAATGCAATTGTAATAGGAATTAAAAGCTCAATGGCTGATACCAATGTTCACCACAATATTATAGTTCCCGACAGTATCGGATAGACATTTTATCGGACGTAAACCGTCGTAATCCAATAAAATACGGAATCTGTTTCCCTTGTAACCCGAGAAAACAACATGACTTTTTTCAATCTATGCTGTACCACAAAAATAATGCAGGTTTTGTTTAACACGTCTAGAAAATTGGTTCATGCATCTAGTTTGTTGGCATTCAAGAATATTAGAAAAAAAACATTTCATTAAATTAAATTCGGTCTCATTCCTTGGATGTAATTAATTAAATAAGTTTAGAGATCGCTTCGTCATTATTCTGCAGTATTTTTAAAATTTATTACATTTTTCTTAGTGGAAATATTTTGGATATGCTATGAGCAAATGTTTAAGTATTTGAAATTAATGTTACTACATTAATGCTTACTTGTTTATAATAAGCTTTATGTCTTGCAAGAAATACTGTTCTATATTCTATTAGATAAGGCGAAGAAATAATCGATTGTCGTGATTCCTTTCTCAATTTTATGAACACATATGTTCCTATGTTTACAGCTATTTTACTTTATACAATCATAAAATTATACATCAACAACTGCAGTCTGCGCAAGAGAGAAAATAAGTTTATCACAATTTGATCCCATTTTTATTTTGCATATTTTAAAGAGGCAAAAATTGAGGTGCATGTATAATTGCACGTTTCTAGGCGTTTCGTCCTTGGTTCCAGGTAACATTATGCTATTGCGTCATACTCGTCGATGATATCCTGTAGCAATTCCTAAAAATGTTATTAAGAACTCGGCTTCACAGTTCGACTCCAAGATATTTGGAGAAGTATCTGTTATGTTAATGTCACTCGTCATTCACTTTTTTTGATGTCTAATATGTTCATTTTAACCGAAATGAACGGGAATAATTCGATACTCTTTTTTAAAATGGATATGTTATGTTGTATAACCTCTGATGACGATCAGTCAACAGAAAATGTCAAGTATAAAAACTCAATTATTTCCCAAAAAATGGTATCTACTTCTTGGTCACATTTTTTATTAAATTATTCTACTCAATAATACTCAAGGAGAGATATTTTTACACGAAAAAAGTGATCATTGCTTGATTGTCGTCATGTTTATAAGAAATTCGATTTATCTTTTGGTGTGAAAATCGTTATCATTCATTTTTGGTTTAATAGCGATCATGAAAATATTTCTTATACGCCCGAAGTCCACTGGATTTGTATCCTTCTTGAATACAGCGTAATCGAAATCTTGATCAGAAACGGATCACAAAACGATCATTTTTGGATCCCAGTCGAGTCGAAATTTGACTCTCAGTAGTTTAAGGCGAGCATAAACAGATCTTTTTTTGAACATAAAATGATCCAAACAAGATGGCTTTTTAATGTTTGCTCATCAACAATCACCTTATCTACGAATTTAAATCTGATCAAAAGTCGACCATTTTTTATTTTTATAGACAAACATTGGATCAATTTCAATCTCCCGTAATTATAAATATTATAGAGATATAACAGATTACAATAATGGACTTATTATCAGTTGTCTGTTTGGAGTCTTCTCAAGAACACAGTTTAAGGACAATTTTCACGAGCTCAACGAAAATTACCGGAACGGCGATAATTCGGAAGCTATTAAGATAAGACTTTACAACTGCTTTCTGGGTTAGTACGAAATCATACCACAAAAAGCATGAACTATGAAAATTCTATTAAAATCATTGATTTATTAACTGAAATACCTCAGTACTTTAAAATAAACCATAAGAACAATTGCATTTATCATTGTTGTCGTATACGAATAACTTATGAGGGTACGAAATCCCTTCCTTGTCATTAATAACGAATTTCTAAAGGAAAACAATTTTCAGAACAGCTTCGAGAAAATATTTTTAGTTGTTAATAAAATCTACAATTTTCTATGATTCCCTTTCGACGTTTAAAAAAAAACATATGATGCGGCTAATGCCATTGTTTGTACTATTGTTTTCCGACTGAGGAAGATCATGTTGCACAGAATAGGAAGAAAGGCATAGTTTCGCTTTGTTCTTGATTTTCTGTACAGCTTTCATGCCTTGGTATACATATACCATATATTCTCCTAGAGAATCACACATTGTCTCCAGAGAATCATTCCGATGAAGGTTGTCGTGACAGACCGAAGGCGACAATAGACGGTTTCCGATAGCCTTGCAATTTTGCCCAGATTTATTACTACTTGTGAACCTAAATGAAGATATGCGTTAAAAATAAACTTTTCTGTTATTTATATCTTAACTATTAAAAAGCTTCAATACTTTCTTTAACTTTTGCCAAAGCTTACGTCCACTTCAATGCGCACTATTTGAAGCACGAATCAATATCTCATATCGTGGTTATAAGAACAATATAATTTAAGAATTATTGTTCTGATGTAGTGCTAAAGTTCGTAAACAAACTGATGAATACTTTTAAATCGAATCATAATCATGTAACAGTTATTTTCATTGTTGTTAAACGTTTGTGTTTTGAACATGAACGACAAAATTCATCTAAGTTGATTTTTCGAGTTATATTTATCGAGTTGTACACCACCCAAAATTACTCTATTTGTGTAGAGTAATTTACTCTATTAAGTAGCTAAAACCCTTAGACTGCCCGACTCCAGGCTGCCCAAGATTTTGCTTATTCGTTTAAGAGAGCTGTCTGTTTCATCTCCAGAGGAACCGCGAAACTGGCTTACGCAGCTACTCTCGCTTTTGGATGAGGCAGATGCGGATGCTCTGCGGGGCAGCTTTGACGCTGAGTCCTGGGCGGATGCGGCCCCGCGAATAATTGCTAAATATAAGGATTCCTGTAGTGCAAAAGATTTGGCAAGATACTATAATTCTGGGAATGTACAGCTGCCAATTTACCGTCAGCTCTCCGACTCGTCTTATACGCTGTACCCGCTGCGTTTGCCTCTGCCTTGCCTAAGAGTAAAAGCTCAACTTAGACTGGCTACACTCTTCACGCGCTCGCTCTCAGTCTCCGGTATGCGTCTCAGCTTCAATCCGCAAACGCCATGTTCTCTGTGCAATATGAATGTGCCAGACTCTCTTTGTCATATTTTCGCTGAATGTCCATCACTTGCGCCAGTCCGCCGCGATTTTGCTGCACTTGTTCCCGCGAGTTCTCCTGACAACCTTTTTTGTACCCTAATCTGTAAAACAGATCTATTCTCTGCAAAAGTGCTATTAAGATTAGTGAAAGCGACCCATGTCAGAAGACAATTTTTGCTGGGCGACTAGTTTTAGCTTCATTTTAAGTTTATAGCGCCCTTTCGTTTTAATTCTTATTAGGTTAATTTATTGTTTTTGTTATAAAGCGTACGACAAATTTATTTATGTATCCGTGAACTATGTCAACGATTTAATCCGGAACTCTCCTCTCAAAAGGTGTATCCCCCATATGAGAGTAATAAACACAAATACACACAAACACAAAATATTTCAAAAATAAAATTTTACCCCTAAGATTATTTAGGATTTGTAGAAAAATAATGAACTTTTCACCCCCTCAAAGGGGATGTTTCACTCATAGAAATTTTTTCAAAAAAATTAAGAATAACGTTTGGGATAATTGAAACATATTTCAAAAATAAAATTTTACCCCTAAGATTATTTAGGATTTGTAGAAAAATAATGAACTTTTCACCCCCTCAATGGGGATGTTTCACTCATAGAAATATTTTCAAAAAAATTCAGAATAACCTTTGGGACAATAGAAACATATTTCGAAAATAATATTTTACCCCTAAGAATATTTACTATATTTATCAATATGTCGGTCTTTTTACCCCTTCCTGGGGTTGTTCCTAAGGGGCGGGGAAAATCGCTTTTTGCGTTTTCGGTATTCCCTTTCAACATATTAAGAGGAAAAAACCTTAAATTGCGCAAAATAAAAAAAAAAAATTTTTCGTTGGACTCCAACGTTTCGAACTTCAACGACCTCCGGGGAAAGATAAATTACCTAAAGAAAAACAAAGAGATGTTATTTACCAGATCCCATGTATGCATTGTGATAAGTCATACATCGGACAAACTTACCGGCCGTTAGAAGTTAGATTAAAAGAACACCAAAGAAATTTTAAAAATTCTAACAAAGAACAACATACTGGCCTAACGTATCATAGAAACGAGAAGGGGCATGAATTCGATTATGCAAAAACGAAAATCCTTGCTAAAGAAAAGAACTGGAGAAAAAGGTGTAACATCGAAAATTTTTTTATTAAAAAAGAAGAGGCTAACACTGTTAATATTAGGTTTGAAAAATCGCGTCTGCCAAATAATTATTTTTCCTTACTTTCTTAATTAATTTTATCCTTTCATTTTTCTAAAATTCTATTTTAAATTTATTCGTTTCCATTTTTCCGGGTACACAAACACATGCACATTTCCTATGTCCCTTGTTTACTATAAATACGCGCGCCGGACTGTAGCTGTTATTAATATTTCTGAAGATGACCCGAACCAAGGGTCGAAACGTCATTTCTTAAATCGTTTTTAATTTTTATAATTTTGCCCTCCACTTTTCCCTTTTATTAATTTTGCCCTCCACAAAACCCCCTTTTTTTTTCTCTCGTATTATATATATATATACACATTTGTTTTCTTCTTATTTATGACCGTTAACATATCATTATTTTATATCAAATCTTAGAGTTGAAGGTAAACATCGATTTGCGTGAATTTTCTATAGAATGTTTATTGAGGTATTTAAAGAATTTTAAAAATAAATATTTTTCTTAAATTTTCATACCTTCGACTTTGGCGTCACCGCTGACAAGGATAAAGCCTTTTTTTGCATGATCGTGTTTAGGAACCTGCGAAATTAAAGTGGCCATTAAAATTAAAATAATAATATAAAAATATTCGATAATAATGCTTTATAATGAGCAAATTTGCTTTTATAAGCAAATAGATGGAATATGCAACCATTTAATTTTTCCAGCGTTTACCTCTGAAGTCAGACACTTTTCCTGCACAATTCAGAATTGTTGCAAAGATGCTGGAAAAATAATTATTTTTACATCATCGAAGATGGAAAAGTGATTTTTACGATATTTTTTAGATTGTATCTCGATTTTCGAAAAAAATGAGGGCAAACTCTATGATGCGTAGAATCTCTAGAATCTCTAGCGTCCAGGGAGGGATACCCTAAGCCCTGCTGATGAGCACTAAACGGTATCCTGGTGCGAAACGCATTTTTGCAATAGTTCATTATTATTTTTAGTATTGAATTCAAGCGCTAGAGGGACACTTCAAATTAATAAACCCAATAGCAGTCGAGTCATTTATTTTAGATATAAGTAATTTCTTAGCGCGATTCGTCGTATTGCCATCGCAATCACGTTTCAATCCTTTTTGTTTTACTTTTTATTTTTTTTTAATTTCCCTTATTTCTAGTTGGACCGTCACACCAAGATCTCGCGTCATTATTAATTTCAAGCGGTCAAGAAGATTTTTTACATTTAAACATCATGTTTAAATATTATATAATCTCCAGAGTTTGCCCCCATTTTTTTCGAAAATCGAGATACAATCTAAAAAATATCGTAAAATTCACTTTTCCATCTTCGATGTATGTAAAAATAATTTTTCCAGCATCTTTGCAACAATTCTGAATTGTGCAGGCCAAGTGTCTGACTTCAGAGGTAAACGCTGGAAAAATTAAATGGTTGCATATTCCATCTATTTGCTTATAAAAGCAAATTCGCTCATTATAAAGCATTATTATTATCGAATATTTACTGTAAGTAATAAAATGAGCATTAACATCTAATTAAATTAATAATATAAAAAGTAATCTAACGAGAAATATGTTATTTACTTCAACGTCTGTTGTGTGTAAGCGGGATTACTATGAGGTTTGTGGACGTGAATGATTGTGCCGTTAGGGACCAGATGTGATAACGCGCGCAATAACTTTACTTTAGTGGTGAGCTTCGTCCCCTGTAGCATCAGCGTCTCAAAATGAAGGAGGAAATCCGTGACGTCTTTATGCGCTGCTGTCCGCTTTTCAAAGCCGGGAAAATCTAGAAAGTACTTAGATCTATCTTGTATCTTAACTTTCACGAGGATCAGCGTTCTGGAGCTCTGCTCGTTGTGCTCCGTTGGCGTGGTTGTTAGCTTATGAAATACTCTGTCTATATCCCGGTTGGTATTGATATCGTATTTTGTCAGCTCCAGGAAAAACTTGCCCGACTTGTTGAACGCCACAAACCTTTGCGAATTAAGTTCTATTTCCTCTAGCCTGCAAATTCATATTTTACCATTAACTCATGAATTTTATATATATATATTGTATATATATATTTAAACTGTGGTACTTATGGGGACACTGACTTTAAGTTGCATCAATTGGTAGATGATATTGAAGTTTGCAACGTTCCATGCAACGAAAAAAATTTTTTTTTTGGTTTGGGTCGAAATAATTTTTTTTCTTATCCTTGTCATACATGAACCTCATAAATGACAAAAAATGAATTTTCGAACACCCGGGGGGCTGGTGGAGATGGTAAAACATCCCAAAAAACAGGAAAACAGCTCCCAAATCGCAATTTTTATCGACGGGTGTCGTTTTTTTCTATTAATCATCCCTAATACACATAAGAAACATTCTCAAATTTTTTCAAAATTTTTCTATGACAGGAACGTCTCGAAAAAGTCGAAAAAGTGGGGGTAAAAGACGAAAAAATAGAAGAAACTGCCCCCGTATAGCCATTCTCATCGACGGGTGTCGTTTTATTTTCTTAATATTGATTAATGCATATAAGAAAGAAGCTCAAATTTTTTCAAAATTTTTCTATGACAGGATCATCTCGAAAGTGGGGGTAAAAGTCGAAAAAATCCAAAAAACGGCCACCATATTGCCATTTTGATCGACGGGTGTCGTTTTTTTCTTTTAATCATCTTTAATACACATAAGAATCATTCTCAAATTTTTTCAAAATTTTTCTATGACAGGAATGTCTCGAAAAAGTCGAAAAAGTGGGGGTAAAAGACGAAAAAATAGAAGAAACTGGCCCCGTATAGCCATTTTCATCGACGGGTGTCGTTTTATTTTCTTAATATTGATTAATGCATATAAGAAAGAAGCTCAAATTTTTTCAAAATTTTTCTATGACAAAATTTCAAAAAAGACGTTCAAAAAAGACGTTCCTGTCATAGAAAAATTTTGAAAAAATTTGAGAATGATTCTTATGTGTATTAAAGATGATTAAAAGAAAAAAACGACACCCGTCGATCAAAATGGCAATATGGTGGCCGTTTTTTGGATTTTTTCGACTTTTACCCCCACTTTCGAGATGTTCCTGTCATAGAAAAATTTTGAAAAAATTTGAGCTTGTTTCTTATATGCATTAATCAATATTAAGAAAATAAAACGACATCCGGTGAGTGACGTACCACGCGTGTAAACCACGTGTACTAATATTTCGGCGTTCAAGACTCTCCGTGTATTCGTTTTATCGGTGTTATTACATATTATCGGGTTAGATTAAGTGGCTTCGGGAACATTAATTGTGTATTATCAAGGATAACGTTTGTTTTGTTTTTTTATATTCTACGCAGTCGGTATTCTTCATTTATTAAATAATACAGGAGGGTTCTCCTTCAGGTGACTGGCTTTATGCGAAGGGGCCTACGCGTTTCGGTGGTTCTTTTTTTTTAGTTGTAATTTATATTCATAAATGACTGACAGGTTGATTATTACGCTCATCCAGTGGTCGTGCGATCGGGTGTTGTGAGTGCGTTTGATATCATCGGAGTATTCGGGGTTTGAGTACCCATAAGCGAGCGAGCTGGCGGTGTATTTACACCCAATTTTGTACATATCTGATTGGACACCATTTTCATCTCGATGACCCAACATTAAAATTATAATTGTAGCTCTGCGAGTATTCGTACAATTGGAGATTGGGTCAAGAATGGAATAAAAGCAATTTTCGATCATAACGACAGGTCCATATGCTGGTAATTGTCGCATTTTATTTGACCTTTCTACGTTCACGAAGAATTGGCGACTACACCGCGTTCCCGAAAAATCTATACACACTACTGATTTAGATAGTTCTACGAGTATCCAGCATGAATTTCGTGTCAAAAATATAAAAAATATTGTGAAATATTTACCAAAGTACGAAAGGGCGCTTTATACTATAGAGTATCTCCTTCAGAAGAAACGATTTCCCAGACCCTGACGGTCCAATCAGGGTAGTCATTAATGACTTTTCATGTTTAATGTGTGGCAGAAGTGCTTCCTGGCCATAAAATACTTGCTCTGCAACATAAATGTATTAGTAGTATTAGTTTATTAATTCCTTTATATACAATTTGATTCATAACAAGAAAAACAAAGTTAAGGGCACCATTCATATAACAATTTACAATTTAACAATTTAAGAAAATTAAGGGCTTAAGACCTGCAAAATTACCAAAAAGAATCCAAATGCAGAAAAATTCCTGCAAGCATTTTGTTTTTTGGGGATAATAAAATTGGTACCAACTGCAGATAAAAGCACTTACAGCCACGAATAAGGGGTCGTCCATAAACTACGTTACCATTTGGGGGGGGGGGGGGGGCAGGGAAGAACTACGGCCCCGACAAAAAAAGGAGCAAGCGATCGAATCGAAATTATCGAAAAGTCTCGAGGGGCATTGTTATCGCTATAAACGTTCGGGGATTGGTCGTTGCCGGTCGCTTCGTCTCTTTCGGCGTGCGAGCGACTCGCTCGACCGATGTCAACTTCAGGCAGTCGAAGTGCTTGACAAGTCGAGGTTATACATAGAGTAACCTTTTGAAATTTTGGTTATAGTCGATGAATCTTGTCATTCACCGGCACGTGGCGAGGCGACTCGGTTTTGTTTTCCCGCGAAAATTTCCGAACCTTCTTTCGCGGCCCTCTGCGAAATCGCGTTGGAGGTTATCGAATCGTTTATATATAGAGGTCTTTTTGAATGCGATCGAGATAATAAAAGAAATCAAAATCGTATTTAATACTGACATGCTTCGTGTACGTTTAAAACCGAGTTCATATAGATGTTTGGCTTTTGACCAATGTTGACTAAAATTAAATATTTCAAAAATACACAGTAACGTTTTGGATAAAGTAATAATAACGTATACACAAATTAACAAAATAAAAGTTGTTGTTTATTCAAGAAAAGTCAAACTTTAAAATTGTATAGGAATAATTTTTCAATATTCGGGTTCTCGTATGGCAATAATTCTGATCACTAGCTACAGTTTTCTAAGAAATATTGAAAAAATTTGTCGAGAATGGACCGAGAATTTTCTGAGCTAAGGTAGAAACATCTACTTCAAAAAATTCTCGATCCAATCTTAATAAGGAGATTGTATATAGTGACTTCAATTGCCCTAACACAAGCCCGAATTTTGAAAAATTGATTTTGTAAATTTTACTTTATTTACATTTATTAGCGTAGACTACTAACTTTTCAATTAACGACTTTAAATATCTAATATTCCTACTCATACGAAGAAGAATAATCATCAGATTGAACAACAAGCGCCACTATACTATGGATTGCCTGAAACCTTCCAGAAAGTTATCTATAAATTCAAGCGAATTCTCGGCTATAGTTTCCGATTATTCTGATTACACAGGCCCACAAATAAAAAAAAGTAAAGAGAGCTGGGGTTGAGACCCACCTATTCCTATGTATTTTTTGATGCTGAATTAGAATTCACGGTCAAAATCGTACCTTGGGGGACTACTTTTTTATATAGAGGCAGATTTATATATTTTCATAACACAGTCCCACAAAAAACAACTTTTTTCTGATATTCGGGATAAACTTATATGTTTTTTGGATCACTGAATCTGATTCCGGGGTCCGTTTAACCCCATCATGTCAGTATCAAGGTCATGTCAAGGTCATAATTAGAAAAAGAACATTGAATTGTCGTAAAACACTTTTCTAAGACATTGTTGGGGTCGCTGAATCCGAATCCGAGGTCGGTTTTACACCATCAGGTCAAGACCAAGGTCGAATCAAGGTCATAATTAGATAAAATAATAAACAGGCAAAATAATACAGTGACTCAATATGGTGAACGAACATAAAATAATGTATCGAAATTCCATGAAATTCTAATTTATGTTCATTGCTCTCAGCGTGACCCGGAACTAATGACGTGGACGTGGCAAGCTTATAGTTCCATTTTTTTTTTCCTTTTTTTTACATTTTCTATTTTATTCCGTTTTTTTTTATTTTCTAATTTATTTCATTTTTTTACGTTTTCTGTTATTATTCCTTTTTTTTACATTTTCTGTTTTTATTCCGTTTTTTTTTCACTTTCTGCATTGTTCTTCATGACTCTCATTCTCGAAGACTTATATTGGTTTTCTCTTCCTTTCGCGTTTATCTTCAAATGATCTGCGTAAAGGATTTCTTTTACGGTTTTGATTTCGTGGATGTGTTTCTCTTTTTAACATCTAACAGTAGTCAGCCATCATATTGATATCCCATCTTCCTTGATATCTCCGTTCCATCTCTTTCATATCTTGATGGAATCTTTCACCTTGTTCTTCGCTAAAATCTCCGATGTTTTTCTGGGAAGCGGTCGAGATGAGAATCGAGAAAGTGTAGTTTCAAATTCATACGACAACCCATTTTTTGGAAATTTGTTACCATATTTTCGACTATGGCTTTATAGCGTTCATCTGTATTATTTCCCAAAAATTTAGTTGCAACTTCTTTAAAACTAATCCATATACAGACTTTTCCTAGTCGTCCATAGTGGTAATGAATACATCATCTTGGAACAACTTGCGAATTTGTGGCCCATGAAAAATGCCCTCGTTCAATTTAGCTGTAGACAGATTGCTAAATGTTCGTTCCATATATTCGAAACAATTCCCTTCTTTGTCGAGAGCTTTCACAAATTGTTTCATTAATCCAAGTTTTATGTGAACGCTATAAAGCCATAGTCGAAGATATGGTAACAAATTTCCAAAAATTGGGTTGTCCTGTGAATTTGAAACTATACTTTCTCGATTCTCATCTCGACCGCTTCCCAGAAAACGTCTGAGATTTTAGCGAAGAACAAGGTGAAAGATTCCATCAAGATATGAAAGAGATGGAACGGAGATATGAAGGAAGATCGGATATCAATATGATGGCTGCGACTGCTGTTGGATGTTAAAAAGAGAAATACACCCACGAAATCCAAACCGTAACAGAAATCCTTTACGCAGATCATTTGAAGATAAACGCGAAAGGAAGCGAAGCCAATATAAGTCTTCGAGAATGGGAGTCATGAAGAACAATGCAGAAAGTGAAAAAAAAACGGAATAAAAACATAAAATGTAAAAAAAAAGGAATAATAACAGAAAACGTAAAAAAAATGAAATAAATTAACGGAATAAAATAGAAAACGTAAAAAAAAGGAAAAAAAACAAAAAAATAAAAAAATGGAACTATAAGCTTGCCACGTCCACGTCATTAATTCCGGGTCACGCTGAGAGCAAGTGAACATAAATTAGAATTTCATGGAATTTCGATACATTATTTTATGTTCGTTCACCATATAGAATCACTGTATTATTTTGCCTGTGTATTATTTTGTCTAATTATGACCTTGATTCGACCTTGATCTTGACCTGATGGTGTAAAACCGACCTCGGATTCGGATTCAACGACCCCAACAATGTCTTAGAAAAGTGTTTTACGACAATTCAATGTTCTTTTTCTAATTATGACCTTGACATGACCTTGATACTGACATGATGGGGTTAAACGGACCCCGGAATCAGATTCAGTGACCCAAAAAACATATAAGTTTATCCCGGGTATCAGAAAAAATTTGTTTTTTGGGGGACTGTGTTATGAAAATAAATCTCACGATTTTAGGAAATTTTTACGAATTTTCCGATAAAAATCTGCCTCTAGATAAAAAAGTCCCCCAAGGTACGATTTTGACCGTGAATTCGAATTCAGCATCAAAGAATACATAGGAATAGGTGGGTCTCAACCCCAGCTCTCTTTACTTTTTTTTTTTTGTGGGCCTGTGTTATTTTTTCGCATCCAAATTTCAGCCAATAAAATTCGGCATTCGATGATATTTTGTATCGCTCACAATTTTTCATGTTGCTTAACCCCTCGTTCAGTTTGGCAAATTGATAATAATTTTTTATATGCTTTTTATTGTTATTTAAAAGAGATGAACGCTAGTCCCAATGCGCGGACGGACCTAAATACTGGACAATAATTCGAAATACTGTACATTTACCATAAAAAGCGCTATAAGACCCATAGTGCCCTTTTTATTTTTCTAATAATTTTTTATATGCTTTTTATTGTTATTTAAAAGAGATGAACGCTAGTCCCAATGCGCGGACGGACCTAGATACTGGACAATAATTCGAAATACTGTACATTTACCATAAAAAGCGCTATAAGACCCATAGTGCCCTTTTTATTTTCCTAATAATTTTTTATATGCTTTTTATTGTTATTTAAAAGAGATGAACGCTAGTCCCAATGCGCGGACGGACCTAGATACTGGACAATAATTCGAAATACTGTACATTTACCATAAAAAGCGCTATAAGACCCATAGTGCCCTTTTTATTTTCCTAATAATTTTTTATATGCTTTTTATTGTTATTTAAAAGAGATGAACGCTAGTCCCAATGCGCGGACGGACCTAGATACTGGACAATAATTCGAAATACTGTACATTTACCATAAAAAGCGCTATAAGACCCATAGTGCCCTTTTTATTTTCCTAATAATTTTTTATATGCTTTTTATTGTTATTTAAAAGAGATGAACGCTAGTCCCAATGCGCGGACGGACCTAGATACTGGACAATAATTCGAAATACTGTACATTTACCATAAAAAGCGCTATAAGACCCATAGTGCCCTTTTTATTTTCCTAATAATTTTTTATATGCTTTTTATTGTTATTTAAAAGAGATGAACGCTAGTCCCAATGCGCGGACGGACCTAGATACTGGACAATAATTCGAAATACTGTACATTTGCCATAAAAAGCACTATAAGTCCCATAGTGCCCTTTTTATTTTCCTAATAATTTTTTATATGCTTTTTATTGTTATTTAAAAGAGATGAACGCTAGTCCCAATGCGCGGACGGACCTAGATACTGGACAATAAGTCGAAATACTGTACATTTACCATAAAAAGCGCTATAAGACCCATAGTGCCCTTTTTATTTTTCTAATAATTTTTTATATGCTTTTTATTGTTATTTAAAAGAGATGAACGCTAGTCCCAATGCGCGGACGGACCTAGATACTGGACAATAATTCGAAATACTGTACATTTACCATAAAAAGCGCTATAAGACCCATAGTGCCCTTTTTATTTTCCTAATAATTTTTTATATGCTTTTTATTGTTATTTAAAAGAGATGAACGCTAGTCCCAATGCGCGGACGGACCTAGATACTGGACAATAATTCGAAATACTGTACATTTACCATAAAAAGCGCTATAAGACCCATAGTGCCCTTTTTATTTTCCTAATAATTTTTTATATGCTTTTTATTGTTATTTAAAAGAGATGAACGCTAGTCCCAATGCGCGGACGGACCTAGATACTGGACAATAATTCGAAATACTGTACATTTACCATAAAAAGCGCTATAAGTCCCATAGTGCTCTTTTTATTTTGCTAATAATTTTTTATATGCTTTTTATTGTTATTTAAAAGAGATGAACGCTAGTCCCAATGCGCGGACGGACCTAGATACTTGACAATAATTCGAAATACTGTACATTTACCATAAAAAGCGCTATAAGACCCATAGTGCCCTTTTTATTTTCCTAATAATTTTTTATATGCTTTTTATTGTTATTTAAAAGAGATGAACGCTAGTCCCAATGCGCGGACGGACCTAAATACTGGACAATAATTCGAAATACTGTACATTTACCATAAAAAGCGCTATAAGTCCCATAGTGCCCTTTTTATTTTCCTAATAATTTTTTATATGCTTTTTATTGTTATTTAAAAGAGATGAACGCTAGTCCCAATGCGCGGACGGACCTAGATACTGGACAATAATTCGAAATACTGTACATTGACCATAAAAAGCGCTATAAGACCCATAGTGCCCTTTTTATTTTTCTAATAATTTTTTATATGCTTTTTATTGTTATTTAAAAGAGATGAACGCTAGTCCCAATGCGCGGACGGACCTAGATACTGGACAATAATTCGAAATACTGTACATTTACCATAAAAAGCGCTATAAGACCCATAGTGCCCTTTTTATTTTACTAATAATTTTTTATATGCTTTTTATTGTTATTTAAAAGAGATGAACGCTAGTCCCAATGCGCGGACGGACCTAGATACTGGACAATAATTCGAAATACTGTACATTCACCATAAAAAGCGCTATAAGTCCCATAGTGCCCTTTTTCTTTTCCTAATAATTTTTTATATGCTTTTTATTGTTATTTAAAAGAAATGAACGCTAGTCCCAATGCGCGGACGGACCTAGATACTGGACAATAATTCGAAATACTGTACATTTGCCATAAAAAGCACAATAAGTCCCATAGTGCCCTTTTTATTTTCCTAATAATTTTTTATATGCTTTTTATTGTTATTTAAAAGAGATGAACGCTAGTCCCAATGCGCGGACGGACCTAGATACTGGACAATAATTCGAAATACTGTACATTTACCATAAAAAGCGCTATAAGACCCATAGTGCCCTTTTTATTTTCCTAATAATTTTTTATATGCTTTTTATTGTTATTTAAAAGAGATGAACGCTAGTCCCAATGCGCGGACGGACCTAGATACTGGACAATAATTCGAAATACTGTACATTTACCATAAAAAGCGCTATAAGACCCATAGTGCCCTTTTTATTTTCCTAATAATTTTTTATATGCTTTTTATTGTTATTTAAAAGAGATGAACGCTAGTCCCAATGCGCGGACGGACCTAGATACTGGACAATAATTCGAAATACTGTACATTTACCATAAAAAGCGCTATAAGTCCCATAGTGCTCTTTTTATTTTGCTAATAATTTTTTATATGCTTTTTATTGTTATTTAAAAGAGATGAACGCTAGTCCCAATGCGCGGACGGACCTAGATACTGGACAATAATTCGAAATACTGTACATTTACCATAAAAAGCGCTATAAGACCCATAGTGCCCTTTTTATTTTCCTAATAATTTTTTATATGCTTTTTATTGTTATTTAAAAGAGATGAACGCTAGTCCCAATGCGCGGACGGACCTAGATACTGGACAATAATTCGAAATACTGTACATTTACCATAAAAAGCGCTATAAGACCCATAGTGCCCTTTTTATTTTTCTAATAATTTTTTATATGCTTTTTATTGTTATTTAAAACAGATGAACGCTAGTCCCAATGCGCGGACGGACCTAGATACTGGACAATAATTCGAAATACTGTACATTTACCATAAAAAGCGCTATAAGACCCATAGTGCCCTTTTTATTTTTCTAATAATTTTTTATATGCTTTTTATTGTTATTTAAAAGAGATGAATGCTAGTCCCAATGCGCGGACGGACAATAAAAAGCATATAAAAAATTATTAGGAAAATAAAAAGGGCACTATGGGACTTATAGCGCTTTTTATGGTAAATGTACAGTATTTCGAATTATTGTCCAGTATCTAGGTCCGTCCGCGCATTGGGACTAGCGTTCATCTCTTTTAAATAACAATAAAAAGCATATAAAAAATTATTAGGAAAATAAAAAGGGCACTATACGAGATATAGCGCTTTTTATGTCAAATATCCAGTATTTCGAATTATTGTCCAGTATCTAGGTCCGTCTGCGCATTGGGACTAGCGTTCATTTCTTTTAAATAACAATAAAAAGCATATAAAAAATTATTAGGAAAATAAAAAGGGCACTATACGAGATATAGCGCTTTTTATGTCAAATATCCAGTATTTCGAATTATTGTCCAGTATCTAGGTCCGTCTGCGCATTGGGACTAGCGTTCATTTCTTTTAAATAACAATAAAAAGCATATAAAAAATTAATAGGAAAATAAAAAGGGCACTATACGAGATATAGCGCTTTTTATGTCAAATATCCAGTATTTCGAATTATTGTCCAGTATCTAGGTCCGTCCGCGCATTGGGACTAGCGTTCATCTCTTTTAAATAACAATAAAAAGCATAAAAAAATTATTAGGAAAATAAAAAGGGCACTATGGGACTTATAGCGCTTTTTATGGTAAATGTACAGTATTTCGAATTATTGTCCAGTATCTAGGTCCGTCCGCGCATTGGGACTAGCGTTCATCTCTTTTAAATAACAATAAAAAGCATATAAAAAATTATTAGGAAAATAAAAAGGGCACTATGGGACTTATAGCGCTTTTTATGGTAAATGTACAGTATTTCGAATTATTGTCCAGTATCTAGGTCCGTCCGCGCATTGGGACTAGCGTTCATCTCTTTTAAATAACAATAAAAAGCATATAAAAAATTATTAGGAAAATAAAAAGGGCACTATACGAGATATAGCGCTTTTTATGTCAAATATCCAGTATTTCGAATTATTGTCCAGTATCTAGGTCCATCTGCGCATTGGGACTAGCGTTCATTTCTTTTAAATAACAATAAAAAGCATATAAAAAATTAATAGGAAAATAAAAAGGGCACTATACGAGATATAGCGCTTTTTATGTCAAATATCCAGTATTTCGAATTATTGTCCAGTATCTAGGTCCATCTGCGCATTGGGACTAGCGTTCATTTCTTTTAAATAACAATAAAAAGCATATAAAAAATTAATAGGAAAATAAAAAGGGCACTATACGAGATATAGCGCTTTTTATGTCAAATATCCAGTATTTCGAATTATTGTCCAGTATCTAGGTCCGTCCGCGCATTGGGACTAGCGTTCATCTCTTTTAAATAACAATAAAAAGCATAAAAAAATTATTAGGAAAATAAAAAGGGCACTATGGTACTTATAGCGCTTTTTATGGTAAATGTACAGTATTTCGAATTATTGTCCAGTATCTAGGTCCGTCCGCGCATTGGGACTAGCGTTCATCTCTTTTAAATAACAATAAAAAGCATATAAAAAATTATTAGGAAAATAAAAAGGGCACTATGGGACTTATTGCGCTTTTTATGGCAAATGTACAGTATTTCGAATTATTGTCCAGTATCTAGGTCCGTCCGCGCATTGGGACTAGCGTTCATTTCTTTTAAATAACAATAAAAAGCATATAAAAAATTATTAGGAAAATAAAAAGGGGACTATACGAGATATAGCGCTTTTTATGTCAAATATCCAGTATTTCGAATTATTGTCCAGTATCTAGGTCCGTCCGCGCATTGGGACTAGCGTTCATCTCTTTTAAATAACAATAAAAAGCATATAAAAAATTATTAGGAAAATAAAAAGGGCACTATGGGTCTTATAGCGCTTTTTATGGTAAATGTACAGTATTTCGAATTATTGTCCAGTATCTAGGTCCGTCCGCGCATTGGGACTAGCGTTCATCTCTTTTAAATAACAATAAAAAGCATATAAAAAATTATTAGAAAAATAAAAAGGGCACTATGGGTCTTATAGCGCTTTTTATGGTAAATGTACAGTATTTCGAATTATTGTCCAGTATCTAGGTCCGTCCGCGCATTGGGACTAGCGTTCATTTCTTTTAATTTCTTTTAAATAACAATAAAAAGCATATAAAAAATTATTAGGAAAATAAAAAGGGGACTATACGAGATATAGCGCTTTTTATGTCAAATATCCAGTATTTCGAATTATTGTCCAGTATCTAGGTCCGTCCGCGCATTGGGACTAGCGTTCATCTCTTTTAAATAACAATAAAAAGCATATAAAAAATTATTAGGAAAATAAAAAGGGCACTATGGGTCTTATAGCGCTTTTTATGGTAAATGTACAGTATTTCGAATTATTGTCCAGTATCTAGGTCCGTCCGCGCATTGGGACTAGCGTTCATCTCTTTTAAATAACAATAAAAAGCATATAAAAAATTATTAGAAAAATAAAAAGGGCACTATGGGTCTTATAGCGCTTTTTATGGTAAATGTACAGTATTTCGAATTATTGTCCAGTATCTAGGTCCGTCCGCGCATTGGGACTAGCGTTCATCTCTTTTAAATAACAATAAAAAGCATATAAAAAATTATTAGGAAAATAAAAAGGGCACTATGGGACTTATTGCGCTTTTTATGGCAAATGTACAGTATTTCGAATTATTGTCCAGTATCTAGGTCCGTCCGCGCATTGGGACTAGCGTTCATTTCTTTTAAATAACAATAAAAAGCATATAAAAAATTATTAGGAAAATAAAAAGGGCACTATACGAGATATAGCGCTTTTTATGTCAAATATCCAGTATTTCGAATTATTGTCCAGTATCTAGGTCCGTCCGCGCATTGGGACTAGCGTTCATCTCTTTTAAATAACAATAAAAAGCATATAAAAAATTATTAGGAAAATAAAAAGGGCACTATGGGTCTTATAGCGCTTTTTATGGTAAATGTACAGTATTTCGAATTATTGTCCAGTATCTAGGTCCGTCCGCGCATTGGGACTAGCGTTCATCTCTTTTAAATAACAATAAAAAGCATATAAAAAATTATTAGAAAAATAAAAAGGGCACTATGGGTCTTATAGCGCTTTTTATGGTAAATGTACAGTATTTCGAATTATTGTCCAGTATCTAGGTCCGTCCGCGCATTCGGACTAGCGTTCATTTCTTTTAAATAACAATAAAAAGCATATAAAAAATTAATAGGAAAATAAAAAGGGCACTATACGAGATATAGCGCTTTTTATGTCAAATATCCAGTATTTCGAATTATTGTCCAGTATCTAGGTCCGTCCGCGCATTGGGACTAGCGTTCATCTCTTTTAAATAACAATAAAAAGCATAAAAAAATTATTAGGAAAATAAAAAGGGCACTATGGGACTTATAGCGCTTTTTATGGTAAATGTACAGTATTTCGAATTATTGTCCAGTATCTAGGTCCGTCCGCGCATTGGGACTAGCGTTCATCTCTTTTAAATAACAATAAAAAGCATATAAAAAATTATTAGGAAAATAAAAAGGGCACTATGGGACTTATAGCGCTTTTTATGGTAAATGTACAGTATTTCGAATTATTGTCCAGTATCTAGGTCCGTCCGCGCATTGGGACTAGCGTTCATCTCTTTTAAATAACAATAAAAAGCATATAAAAAATTATTAGGAAAATAAAAAGGGCACTATGGGTCTTATAGCGCTTTTTATGGTAAATGTACAGTATTTCGAATTATTGTCCAGTATCTAGGTCCGTCCGCGCATTGGGACTAGCGTTCATCTCTTTTAAATAACAATAAAAAGCATATAAAAAATTATTAGAAAAATAAAAAGGGCACTATGGGTCTTATAGCGCTTTTTATGGTAAATGTACAGTATTTCGAATTATTGTCCAGTATCTAGGTCCGTCCGCGCATTGGGACTAGCGTTCATCTCTTTTAAATAACAATAAAAAGCATATAAAAAATTATTAGGAAAATAAAAAGGGCACTATGGGTCTTATAGCGCTTTTTATGGTAAATGTACAGTATTTCGAATTATTGTCCAGTATCTAGGTCCGTCCGCGCATTGGGACTAGCGTTCATCTCTTTTAAATAACAATAAAAAGCATATAAAAAATTATTAGGAAAATAAAAAGGGCACTATACGAGATATAGCGCTTTTTATGTCAAATATCCAGTATTTCGAATTATTGTCCAGTATCTAGGTCCGTCCGCGCATTGGGACTAGCGTTCATCTCTTTTAAATAACAATAAAAAGCATATAAAAAATTATTAGGAAAATAAAAAGGGCACTATGGGTCTTATAGCGCTTTTTATGGTAAATGTACAGTATTTCGAATTATTGTCCAGTATCTAGGTCCGTCCGCGCATTGGGACTAGCGTTCATCTCTTTTAAATAACAATAAAAAGCATATAAAAAATTATTAGGAAAATAAAAAGGGCACTATGGGACTTATAGCGCTTTTTATGGTAAATGTACAGTATTTCGAATTATTGTCCAGTATCTAGGTCCGTCCGCGCATTGGGACTAGCGTTCATCTCTTTTAAATAACAATAAAAAGCATATAAAAAATTATTAGGAAAATAAAAAGGGCACTATGGGTCTTATAGCGCTTTTTATGGTAAATGTACAGTATTTCGAATTATTGTCCAGTATCTAGGTCCGTCCGCGCATTGGGACTAGCGTTCATCTCTTTTAAATAACAATAAAAAGCATATAAAAAATTATTAGGAAAATAAAAAGGGCACTATGGGTCTTATAGCGCTTTTTATGGTAAATGTACAGTATTTCGAATTATTGTCCAGTATCTAGGTCCGTCCGCGCATTGGGACTAGCGTTCATCTCTTTTAAATAACAATAAAAAGCATATAAAAAATTATTAGGAAAATAAAAAGGGCACTATGGGTCTTATAGCGCTTTTTATGGTAAATGTACAGTATTTCGAATTATTGTCCAGTATCTAGGTCCGTCCGCGCATTGGGACTAGCGTTCATCTCTTTTAAATAACAATAAAAAGCATATAAAAAATTATTAGGAAAATAAAAAGGGCACTATGGGACTTATAGCGCTTTTTATGGTAAATGTACAGTATTTCGAATTATTGTCCAGTATCTAGGTCCGTCCGCGCATTGGGACTAGCGTTCATTTCTTTTAAATAACAATAAAAAGCATATAAAAAATTATTAGGAAAATAAAAAGGGCACTATACGAGATATAGCGCTTTTTATGTCAAATATCCAGTATTTCGAATTATTGTCCAGTATCTAGGTCCGTCCGCGCATTGGGACTAGCGTTCATCTCTTTTAAATAACAATAAAAAGCATATAAAAAATTATTAGGAAAATAAAAAGGGCACTATGGGACTTATAGCGCTTTTTATGGTAAATGTACAGTATTTCGAATTATTGTCCAGTATCTAGGTCCGTCCGCGCATTGGGACTAGCGTTCATCTCTTTTAAATAACAATAAAAAGCATATAAAAAATTATTAGGAAAATAAAAAGGGCACTATGGGACTTATAGCGCTTTTTATGGTAAATGTACAGTATTTCGAATTATTGTCCAGTATCTAGGTCCGTCCGCGCATTGGGACTAGCGTTCATCTCTTTTAAATAACAATAAAAAGCATATAAAAAATTATTAGGAAAATAAAAAGGGCACTATGGGTCTTATAGCGCTTTTTATGGTAAATGTACAGTATTTCGAATTATTGTCCAGTATCTAGGTCCGTCCGCGCATTGGGACTAGCGTTCATCTCTTTTAAATAACAATAAAAAGCATATAAAAAATTATTAGAAAAATAAAAAGGGCACTATGGGTCTTATAGCGCTTTTTATGGTAAATGTACAGTATTTCGAATTATTGTCCAGTATCTAGGTCCGTCCGCGCATTGGGACTAGCGTTCATTTCTTTTAAATAACAATAAAAAGCATATAAAAAATTAATAGGAAAATAAAAAGGGCACTATACGAGATATAGCGCTTTTTATGTCAAATATCCAGTATTTCGAATTATTGTCCAGTATCTAGGTCCGTCCGCGCATTGGGACTAGCGTTCATCTCTTTTAAATAATAATAAAAAGCATATAAAAAATTATTAGGAAAATAAAAAGGGCACTATGGGACTTATAGTGCTTTTTATGGCAAATGTACAGTATTTCGAATTATTGTCCAGTATCTAGGTCCGTCCGCGCATTGGGACTAGCGTTCATCTCTTTTAAATAACAATAATAAGCATATAAAAAATTATTAGGAAAATAAAAAGGGCACTATGGGTCTTATAGCGCTTTTTATGGTAAATGTACAGTATTTCGAATTATTGTCCAGTATCTAGGTCCGTCCGCGCATTGGGACTAGCGTTCATCTCTTTTAAATAACAATAAAAAGCATATAAAAAATTATTAGAAAAATAAAAAGGGCACTATGGGTCTTATAGCGCTTTTTATGGTAAATGTACAGTATTTCGAATTATTGTCCAGTATCTAGGTCCGTCCGCGCATTGGGACTAGCGTTCATCTCTTTTAAATAACAATAAAAAGCATATAAAAAATTATTAGGAAAATAAAAAGGGCACTATGGGACTTATAGCGCTTTTTATGGTAAATGTACAGTATTTCGAATTATTGTCCAGTATCTAGGTCCGTCCGCGCATTGGGACTAGCGTTCATCTCTTTTAAATAACAATAAAAAGCATATAAAAAATTATTAGGAAAATAAAAAGGGCACTATGGGTCTTATAGCGCTTTTTATGGTAAATGTACAGTATTTCGAATTATTGTCCAGTATCTAGGTCCGTCCGCGCATTGGGACTAGCGTTCATCTCTTTTAAATAACAATAAAAAGCATATAAAAAATTATTAGGAAAATAAAAAGGGCACTATGGGACTTATAGCGCTTTTTATGGTAAATGTACAGTATTTCGAATTATTGTCCAGTATCTAGGTCCGTCCGCGCATTGGGACTAGCGTTCATTTCTTTTAAATAACAATAAAAAGCATATAAAAAATTAATAGGAAAATAAAAAGGGCACTATACGAGATATAGCGCTTTTTATGTCAAATATCCAGTATTTCGAATTATTGTCCAGTATCTAGGTCCGTCCGCGCATTGGGACTAGCGTTCATCTCTTTTAAATAACAATAAAAAGCATATAAAAAATTATTAGGAAAATAAAAAGGGCACTATGGGACTTATAGCGCTTTTTATGGTAAATGTACAGTATTTCGAATTATTGTCCAGTATCTAGGTCCGTCCGCGCATTGGGACTAGCGTTCATCTCTTTTAAATAACAATAAAAAGCATATAAAAAATTATTAGGAAAATAAAAAGGGCACTATGGGTCTTATAGCGCTTTTTATGGTAAATGTACAGTATTTCGAATTATTGTCCAGTATCTAGGTCCGTCCGCGCATTGGGACTAGCGTTCATCTCTTTTAAATAACAATAAAAAGCATATAAAAAATTATTAGGAAAATAAAAAGGGCACTATGGGTCTTATAGCGCTTTTTATGGTAAATGTACAGTATTTCGAATTATTGTCCAGTATCTAGGTCCGTCCGCGCATTGGGACTAGCGTTCATCTCTTTTAAATAACAATAAAAAGCATATAAAAAATTATTAGGAAAATAAAAAGGGCACTATGGGTCTTATAGCGCTTTTTATGGTAAATGTACAGTATTTCGAATTATTGTCCAGTATCTAGGTCCGTCCGCGCATTGGGACTAGCGTTCATCTCTTTTAAATAACAATAAAAAGCATATAAAAAATTATTAGGAAAATAAAAAGGGCACTATGGGTCTTATAGCGCTTTTTATGGTAAATGTACAGTATTTCGAATTATTGTCCAGTATCTAGGTCCGTCCGCGCATTGGGACTAGCGTTCATCTCTTTTAAATAACAATAAAAAGCATATAAAAAATTATTAGGAAAATAAAAAGGGCACTATGGGACTTATAGCGCTTTTTATGGTAAATGTACAGTATTTCGAATTATTGTCCAGTATCTAGGTCCGTCCGCGCATTGGGACTAGCGTTCATTTCTTTTAAATAACAATAAAAAGCATATAAAAAATTATTAGGAAAATAAAAAGGGGACTATACGAGATATAGCGCTTTTTATGTCAAATATCCAGTATTTCGAATTATTGTCCAGTATCTAGGTCCGTCCGCGCATTGGGACTAGCGTTCATCTCTTTTAAATAACAATAAAAAGCATATAAAAAATTATTAGGAAAATAAAAAGGGCACTATGGGACTTATAGCGCTTTTTATGGTAAATGTACAGTATTTCGAATTATTGTCCAGTATCTAGGTCCGTCCGCGCATTGGGACTAGCGTTCATCTCTTTTAAATAACAATAAAAAGCATATAAAAAATTATTAGGAAAATAAAAAGGGCACTATGGGACTTATAGCGCTTTTTATGGTAAATGTACAGTATTTCGAATTATTGTCCAGTATCTAGGTCCGTCCGCGCATTGGGACTAGCGTTCATCTCTTTTAAATAACAATAAAAAGCATATAAAAAATTATTAGGAAAATAAAAAGGGCACTATGGGACTTATAGCGCTTTTTATGGTAAATGTACAGTATTTCGAATTATTGTCCAGTATCTAGGTCCGTCCGCGCATTGGGACTAGCGTTCATTTCTTTTAAATAACAATAAAAAGCATATAAAAAATTATTAGGAAAATAAAAAGGGCACTATACGAGATATAGCGCTTTTTATGTCAAATATCCAGTATTTCGAATTATTGTCCAGTATCTAGGTCCGTCCGCGCATTGGGACTAGCGTTCATCTCTTTTAAATAACAATAAAAAGCATATAAAAAATTATTAGGAAAATAAAAAGGGCACTATGGGACTTATAGCGCTTTTTATGGTAAATGTACAGTATTTCGAATTATTGTCCAGTATCTAGGTCCGTCCGCGCATTGGGACTAGCGTTCATCTCTTTTAAATAACAATAAAAAGCATATAAAAAATTATTAGGAAAATAAAAAGGGCACTATGGGTCTTATAGCGCTTTTTATGGTAAATGTACAGTATTTCGAATTATTGTCCAGTATCTAGGTCCGTCCGCGCATTGGGACTAGCGTTCATCTCTTTTAAATAACAATAAAAAGCATATAAAAAATTATTAGGAAAATAAAAAGGGCACTATGGGTCTTATAGCGCTTTTTATGGTAAATGTACAGTATTTCGAATTATTGTCCAGTATCTAGGTCCGTCCGCGCATTGGGACTAGCGTTCATCTCTTTTAAATAACAATAAAAAGCATATAAAAAATTATTAGGAAAATAAAAAGGGCACTATGGGTCTTATAGCGCTTTTTATGGTAAATGTACAGTATTTCGAATTATTGTCCAGTATCTAGGTCCGTCCGCGCATTGGGACTAGCGTTCATCTCTTTTAAATAACAATAAAAAGCATATAAAAAATTATTAGGAAAATAAAAAGGGCACTATGGGTCTTATAGCGCTTTTTATGGTAAATGTACAGTATTTCGAATTATTGTCCAGTATCTAGGTCCGTCCGCGCATTGGGACTAGCGTTCATTTCTTTTAAATAACAATAAAAAGCATATAAAAAATTATTAGGAAAATAAAAAGGGCACTATACGAGATATAGCGCTTTTTATGTCAAATATCCAGTATTTCGAATTATTGTCCAGTATCTAGGTCCGTCCGCGCATTGGGACTAGCGTTCATCTCTTTTAAATAACAATAAAAAGCATATAAAAAATTATTAGGAAAATAAAAAGGGCACTATGGGACTTATAGCGCTTTTTATGGTAAATGTACAGTATTTCGAATTATTGTCCAGTATCTAGGTCCGTCCGCGCATTGGGACTAGCGTTCATCTCTTTTAAATAACAATAAAAAGCATATAAAAAATTATTAGGAAAATAAAAAGGGCACTATGGGTCTTATAGCGCTTTTTATGGTAAATGTACAGTATTTCGAATTATTGTCCAGTATCTAGGTCCGTCCGCGCATTGGGACTAGCGTTCATCTCTTTTAAATAACAATAAAAAGCATATAAAAAATTATTAGGAAAATAAAAAGGGCACTATGGGTCTTATAGCGCTTTTTATGGTAAATGTACAGTATTTCGAATTATTGTCCAGTATCTAGGTCCGTCCGCGCATTGGGACTAGCGTTCATCTCTTTTAAATAACAATAAAAAGCATATAAAAAATTATTAGGAAAATAAAAAGGGCACTATGGGTCTTATAGCGCTTTTTATGGTAAATGTACAGTATTTCGAATTATTGTCCAGTATCTAGGTCCGTCCGCGCATTGGGACTAGCGTTCATCTCTTTTAAATAACAATAAAAAGCATATAAAAAATTATTAGGAAAATAAAAAGGGCACTATGGGTCTTATAGCGCTTTTTATGGTAAATGTACAGTATTTCGAATTATTGTCCAGTATCTAGGTCCGTCCGCGCATTGGGACTAGCGTTCATCTCTTTTAAATAACAATAAAAAGCATATAAAAAATTATTAGGAAAATAAAAAGGGCACTATGGGACTTATAGCGCTTTTTATGGTAAATGTACAGTATTTCGAATTATTGTCCAGTATCTAGGTCCGTCCGCGCATTGGGACTAGCGTTCATTTCTTTTAAATAACAATAAAAAGCATATAAAAAATTATTAGGAAAATAAAAAGGGCACTATACGAGATATAGCGCTTTTTATGTCAAATATCCAGTATTTCGAATTATTGTCCAGTATCTAGGTCCGTCCGCGCATTGGGACTAGCGTTCATCTCTTTTAAATAACAATAAAAAGCATATAAAAAATTATTAGGAAAATAAAAAGGGCACTATGGGTCTTATAGCGCTTTTTATGGTAAATGTACAGTATTTCGAATTATTGTCCAGTATCTAGGTCCGTCCGCGCATTGGGACTAGCGTTCATCTCTTTTAAATAACAATAAAAAGCATATAAAAAATTATTAGGAAAATAAAAAGGGCACTATACGAGATATAGCGCTTTTTATGTCAAATATCCAGTATTTCGAATTATTGTCCAGTATCTAGGTCCGTCCGCGCATTGGGACTAGCGTTCATCTCTTTTAAATAACAATAAAAAGCATATAAAAAATTATTAGGAAAATAAAAAGGGCACTATGGGTCTTATAGCGCTTTTTATGTCATCCAGTATTTCGAATTATTGTCCAGTATCTAGGTCCGTCCGCGCATTGGGACTAGCGTTCATCTCTTTTAAATAACAATAAAAAGCATATAAAAAATTATTAGGAAAATAAAAAGGGCACTATGGGACTTATAGCGCTTTTTATGGTAAATGTACAGTATTTCGAATTATTGTCCAGTATCTAGGTCCGTCCGCGCATTGGGACTAGCGTTCATCTCTTTTAAATAACAATAAAAAGCATATAAAAAATTATTAGGAAAATAAAAAGGGCACTATGGGACTTATAGCGCTTTTTATGGTAAATGTACAGTATTTCGAATTATTGTCCAGTATCTAGGTCCGTCCGCGCATTGGGACTAGCGTTCATCTCTTTTAAATAACAATAAAAAGCATATAAAAAATTATTAGGAAAATAAAAAGGGCACTATGGGTCTTATAGCGCTTTTTATGGTAAATGTACAGTATTTCGAATTATTGTCCAGTATCTAGGTCCGTCCGCGCATTGGGACTAGCGTTCATTTCTTTTAAATAACAATAAAAAGCATATAAAAAATTATTAGGAAAATAAAAAGGGCACTATACGAGATATAGCGCTTTTTATGTCAAATATCCAGTATTTCGAATTATTGTCCAGTATCTAGGTCCGTCCGCGCATTGGGACTAGCGTTCATCTCTTTTAAATAACAATAAAAAGCATATAAAAAATTATTAGGAAAATAAAAAGGGCACTATGGGACTTATAGCGCTTTTTATGGTAAATGTACAGTATTTCGAATTATTGTCCAGTATCTAGGTCCGTCCGCGCATTGGGACTAGCGTTCATCTCTTTTAAATAACAATAAAAAGCATATAAAAAATTATTAGGAAAATAAAAAGGGCACTATGGGTCTTATAGCGCTTTTTATGGTAAATGTACAGTATTTCGAATTATTGTCCAGTATCTAGGTCCGTCCGCGCATTGGGACTAGCGTTCATCTCTTTTAAATAACAATAAAAAGCATATAAAAAATTATTAGGAAAATAAAAAGGGCACTATGGGTCTTATAGCGCTTTTTATGGTAAATGTACAGTATTTCGAATTATTGTCCAGTATCTAGGTCCGTCCGCGCATTGGGACTAGCGTTCATCTCTTTTAAATAACAATAAAAAGCATATAAAAAATTATTAGGAAAATAAAAAGGGCACTATGGGTCTTATAGCGCTTTTTATGGTAAATGTACAGTATTTCGAATTATTGTCCAGTATCTAGGTCCGTCCGCGCATTGGGACTAGCGTTCATCTCTTTTAAATAACAATAAAAAGCATATAAAAAATTATTAGGAAAATAAAAAGGGCACTATGGGACTTATTGCGCTTTTTATGGCAAATGTACAGTATTTCGAATTATTGTCCAGTATCTAGGTCCGTCCGCGCATTGGGACTAGCGTTCATTTCTTTTAAATAACAATAAAAAGCATATAAAAAATTATTAGGAAAATAAAAAGGGCACTATGGGACTTATAGCGCTTTTTATGGTAAATGTACAGTATTTCGAATTATTGTCCAGTATCTAGGTCCGTCCGCGCATTGGGACTAGCGTTCATCTCTTTTAAATAACAATAAAAAGCATATAAAAAATTATTAGGAAAATAAAAAGGGCACTATGGGTCTTATAGCGCTTTTTATGTCAAATATCCAGTATTTCGAATTATTGTCCAGTATCTAGGTCCGTCCGCGCATTGGGACTAGCGTTCATCTCTTTTAAATAACAATAAAAAGCATATAAAAAATTATTAGGAAAATAAAAAGGGCACTATGGGACTTATAGCGCTTTTTATGGTAAATGTACAGTATTTCGAATTATTGTCCAGTATCTAGGTCCGTCCGCGCATTGGGACTAGCGTTCATCTCTTTTAAATAACAATAAAAAGCATATAAAAAATTATTAGGAAAATAAAAAGGGCACTATGGGTCTTATAGCGCTTTTTATGGTAAATGTACAGTATTTCGAATTATTGTCCAGTATCTAGGTCCGTCCGCGCATTGGGACTAGCGTTCATCTCTTTTAAATAACAATAAAAAGCATATAAAAAATTATTAGGAAAATAAAAAGGGCACTATGGGTCTTATAGCGCTTTTTATGGTAAATGTACAGTATTTCGAATTATTGTCCAGTATCTAGGTCCGTCCGCGCATTGGGACTAGCGTTCATTTCTTTTAAATAACAATAAAAAGCATATAAAAAATTATTAGGAAAATAAAAAGGGCACTATACGAGATATAGCGCTTTTTATGTCAAATATCCAGTATTTCGAATTATTGTCCAGTATCTAGGTCCGTCCGCGCATTGGGACTAGCGTTCATTTCTTTTAAATAACAATAAAAAGCATATAAAAAATTATTAGGAAAATAAAAAGGGCACTATGGGACTTATAGCGCTTTTTATGGTAAATGTACAGTATTTCGAATTATTGTCCAGTATCTAGGTCCGTCCGCGCATTGGGACTAGCGTTCATCTCTTTTAAATAACAATAAAAAGCATATAAAAAATTATTAGGAAAATAAAAAGGGCACTATGGGTCTTATAGCGCTTTTTATGGTAAATGTACAGTATTTCGAATTATTGTCCAGTATCTAGGTCCGTCCGCGCATTGGGACTAGCGTTCATCTCTTTTAAATAACAATAAAAAGCATATAAAAAATTATTAGGAAAATAAAAAGGGCACTATGGGTCTTATAGCGCTTTTTATGGTAAATGTACAGTATTTCGAATTATTGTCCAGTATCTAGGTCCGTCCGCGCATTGGGACTAGCGTTCATCTCTTTTAAATAACAATAAAAAGCATATAAAAAATTATTAGGAAAATAAAAAGGGCACTATGGGTCTTATAGCGCTTTTTATGGTAAATGTACAGTATTTCGAATTATTGTCCAGTATCTAGGTCCGTCCGCGCATTGGGACTAGCGTTCATCTCTTTTAAATAACAATAAAAAGCATATAAAAAATTATTAGGAAAATAAAAAGGGCACTATGGGTCTTATAGCGCTTTTTATGGTAAATGTACAGTATTTCGAATTATTGTCCAGTATCTAGGTCCGTCCGCGCATTGGGACTAGCGTTCATCTCTTTTAAATAACAATAAAAAGCATATAAAAAATTATTAGGAAAATAAAAAGGGCACTATGGGACTTATAGCGCTTTTTATGGTAAATGTACAGTATTTCGAATTATTGTCCAGTATCTAGGTCCGTCCGCGCATTGGGACTAGCGTTCATCTCTTTTAAATAACAATAAAAAGCATATAAAAAATTATTAGAAAAATAAAAAGGGCACTATGGGTCTTATAGCGCTTTTTATGGTAAATGTACAGTATTTCGAATTATTGTCCAGTATCTAGGTCCGTCCGCGCATTGGGACTAGCGTTCATCTCTTTTAAATAACAATAAAAAGCATATAAAAAATTATTAGGAAAATAAAAAGGGCACTATGGGTCTTATAGCGCTTTTTATGTCAAATATCCAGTATTTCGAATTATTGTCCAGTATCTAGGTCCGTCCGCGCATTGGGACTAGCGTTCATCTCTTTTAAATAACAATAAAAAGCATATAAAAAATTATTAGGAAAATAAAAAGGGCACTATGGGACTTATAGCGCTTTTTATGGTAAATGTACAGTATTTCGAATTATTGTCCAGTATCTAGGTCCGTCCGCGCATTGGGACTAGCGTTCATCTCTTTTAAATAACAATAAAAAGCATATAAAAAATTATTAGGAAAATAAAAAGGGCACTATACGAGATATAGCGCTTTTTATGTCAAATATCCAGTATTTCGAATTATTGTCCAGTATCTAGGTCCGTCCGCGCATTGGGACTAGCGTTCATCTCTTTTAAATAACAATAAAAAGCATATAAAAAATTATTAGGAAAATAAAAAGGGCACTATGGGACTTATAGCGCTTTTTATGGTAAATGTACAGTATTTCGAATTATTGTCCAGTATCTAGGTCCGTCCGCGCATTGGGACTAGCGTTCATCTCTTTTAAATAACAATAAAAAGCATATAAAAAATTATTAGGAAAATAAAAAGGGCACTATGGGACTTATAGCGCTTTTTATGGTAAATGTACAGTATTTCGAATTATTGTCCAGTATCTAGGTCCGTCCGCGCATTGGGACTAGCGTTCATTTCTTTTAAATAACAATAAAAAGCATATAAAAAATTATTAGGAAAATAAAAAGGGCACTATACGAGATATAGCGCTTTTTATGTCAAATATCCAGTATTTCGAATTATTGTCCAGTATCTAGGTCCGTCCGCGCATTGGGACTAGCGTTCATCTCTTTTAAATAACAATAAAAAGCATATAAAAAATTATTAGGAAAATAAAAAGGGCACTATGGGACTTATAGCGCTTTTTATGGTAAATGTACAGTATTTCGAATTATTGTCCAGTATCTAGGTCCGTCCGCGCATTGGGACTAGCGTTCATCTCTTTTAAATAACAATAAAAAGCATATAAAAAATTATTAGGAAAATAAAAAGGGCACTATGGGTCTTATAGCGCTTTTTATGGTAAATGTACAGTATTTCGAATTATTGTCCAGTATCTAGGTCCGTCCGCGCATTGGGACTAGCGTTCATCTCTTTTAAATAACAATAAAAAGCATATAAAAAATTATTAGGAAAATAAAAAGGGCACTATGGGTCTTATAGCGCTTTTTATGGTAAATGTACAGTATTTCGAATTATTGTCCAGTATCTAGGTCCGTCCGCGCATTGGGACTAGCGTTCATCTCTTTTAAATAACAATAAAAAGCATATAAAAAATTATTAGAAAAATAAAAAGGGCACTATGGGTCTTATAGCGCTTTTTATGGTAAATGTACAGTATTTCGAATTATTGTCCAGTATCTAGGTCCGTCCGCGCATTGGGACTAGCGTTCATCTCTTTTAAATAACAATAAAAAGCATATAAAAAATTATTAGGAAAATAAAAAGGGCACTATGGGACTTATAGCGCTTTTTATGGTAAATGTACAGTATTTCGAATTATTGTCCAGTATCTAGGTCCGTCCGCGCATTGGGACTAGCGTTCATCTCTTTTAAATAACAATAAAAAGCATATAAAAAATTATTAGGAAAATAAAAAGGGCACTATGGGACTTATAGCGCTTTTTATGGTAAATGTACAGTATTTCGAATTATTGTCCAGTATCTAGGTCCGTCCGCGCATTGGGACTAGCGTTCATCTCTTTTAAATAACAATAAAAAGCATATAAAAAATTATTAGGAAAATAAAAAGGGCACTATGGGTCTTATAGCGCTTTTTATGGTAAATGTACAGTATTTCGAATTATTGTCCAGTATCTAGGTCCGTCCGCGCATTGGGACTAGCGTTCATCTCTTTTAAATAACAATAAAAAGCATATAAAAAATTATTAGGAAAATAAAAAGGGCACTATGGGACTTATAGCGCTTTTTATGGTAAATGTACAGTATTTCGAATTATTGTCCAGTATCTAGGTCCGTCCGCGCATTGGGACTAGCGTTCATCTCTTTTAAATAACAATAAAAAGCATATAAAAAATTATTAGGAAAATAAAAAGGGCACTATGGGACTTATAGCGCTTTTTATGGTAAATGTACAGTATTTCGAATTATTGTCCAGTATCTAGGTCCGTCCGCGCATTGGGACTAGCGTTCATTTCTTTTAAATAACAATAAAAAGCATATAAAAAATTATTAGGAAAATAAAAAGGGCACTATACGAGATATAGCGCTTTTTATGTCAAATATCCAGTATTTCGAATTATTGTCCAGTATCTAGGTCCGTCCGCGCATTGGGACTAGCGTTCATCTCTTTTAAATAACAATAAAAAGCATATAAAAAATTATTAGGAAAATAAAAAGGGCACTATGGGACTTATAGCGCTTTTTATGGTAAATGTACAGTATTTCGAATTATTGTCCAGTATCTAGGTCCGTCCGCGCATTGGGACTAGCGTTCATCTCTTTTAAATAACAATAAAAAGCATATAAAAAATTATTAGAAAAATAAAAAGGGCACTATGGGTCTTATAGCGCTTTTTATGGTAAATGTACAGTATTTCGAATTATTGTCCAGTATCTAGGTCCGTCCGCGCATTGGGACTAGCGTTCATCTCTTTTAAATAACAATAAAAAGCATATAAAAAATTATTAGGAAAATAAAAAGGGCACTATGGGTCTTATAGCGCTTTTTATGGTAAATGTACAGTATTTCGAATTATTGTCCAGTATCTAGGTCCGTCCGCGCATTGGGACTAGCGTTCATCTCTTTTAAATAACAATAAAAAGCATATAAAAAATTATTAGGAAAATAAAAAGGGCACTATGGGACTTATAGCGCTTTTTATGGTAAATGTACAGTATTTCGAATTATTGTCCAGTATCTAGGTCCGTCCGCGCATTGGGACTAGCGTTCATCTCTTTTAAATAACAATAAAAAGCATATAAAAAATTATTAGGAAAATAAAAAGGGCACTATGGGTCTTATAGCGCTTTTTATGGTAAATGTACAGTATTTCGAATTATTGTCCAGTATCTAGGTCCGTCCGCGCATTGGGACTAGCGTTCATTTCTTTTAAATAACAATAAAAAGCATATAAAAAATTATTAGGAAAATAAAAAGGGCACTATACGAGATATAGCGCTTTTTATGTCAAATATCCAGTATTTCGAATTATTGTCCAGTATCTAGGTCCGTCCGCGCATTGGGACTAGCGTTCATCTCTTTTAAATAACAATAAAAAGCATATAAAAAATTATTAGGAAAATAAAAAGGGCACTATGGGACTTATAGCGCTTTTTATGGTAAATGTACAGTATTTCGAATTATTGTCCAGTATCTAGGTCCGTCCGCGCATTGGGACTAGCGTTCATCTCTTTTAAATAACAATAAAAAGCATATAAAAAATTATTAGGAAAATAAAAAGGGCACTATGGGACTTATAGCGCTTTTTATGGTAAATGTACAGTATTTCGAATTATTGTCCAGTATCTAGGTCCGTCCGCGCATTGGGACTAGCGTTCATCTCTTTTAAATAACAATAAAAAGCATATAAAAAATTATTAGGAAAATAAAAAGGGCACTATGGGTCTTATAGCGCTTTTTATGGTAAATGTACAGTATTTCGAATTATTGTCCAGTATCTAGGTCCGTCCGCGCATTGGGACTAGCGTTCATCTCTTTTAAATAACAATAAAAAGCATATAAAAAATTATTAGGAAAATAAAAAGGGCACTATGGGACTTATAGCGCTTTTTATGGTAAATGTACAGTATTTCGAATTATTGTCCAGTATCTAGGTCCGTCCGCGCATTGGGACTAGCGTTCATCTCTTTTAAATAACAATAAAAAGCATATAAAAAATTATTAGGAAAATAAAAAGGGCACTATGGGTCTTATAGCGCTTTTTATGGTAAATGTACAGTATTTCGAATTATTGTCCAGTATCTAGGTCCGTCCGCGCATTGGGACTAGCGTTCATCTCTTTTAAATAACAATAAAAAGCATATAAAAAATTATTAGGAAAATAAAAAGGGCACTATGGGACTTATAGCGCTTTTTATGGTAAATGTACAGTATTTCGAATTATTGTCCAGTATCTAGGTCCGTCCGCGCATTGGGACTAGCGTTCATTTCTTTTAAATAACAATAAAAAGCATATAAAAAATTATTAGGAAAATAAAAAGGGCACTATACGAGATATAGCGCTTTTTATGTCAAATATCCAGTATTTCGAATTATTGTCCAGTATCTAGGTCCGTCCGCGCATTGGGACTAGCGTTCATCTCTTTTAAATAACAATAAAAAGCATATAAAAAATTATTAGGAAAATAAAAAGGGCACTATGGGTCTTATAGCGCTTTTTATGGTAAATGTACAGTATTTCGAATTATTGTCCAGTATCTAGGTCCGTCCGCGCATTGGGACTAGCGTTCATCTCTTTTAAATAACAATAAAAAGCATATAAAAAATTATTAGGAAAATAAAAAGGGCACTATACGAGATATAGCGCTTTTTATGTCAAATATCCAGTATTTCGAATTATTGTCCAGTATCTAGGTCCGTCCGCGCATTGGGACTAGCGTTCATCTCTTTTAAATAATAATAAAAAGCATATAAAAAATTATTAGGAAAATAAAAAGGGCACTATGGGACTTATAGTGCTTTTTATGGCAAATGTACAGTATTTCGAATTATTGTCCAGTATCTAGGTCCGTCCGCGCATTGGGACTAGCGTTCATCTCTTTTAAATAACAATAAAAAGCATATAAAAAATTATTAGGAAAATAAAAAGGGCACTATGGGACTTATAGCGCTTTTTATGGTAAATGTACAGTATTTCGAATTATTGTCCAGTATCTAGGTCCGTCCGCGCATTGGGACTAGCGTTCATCTCTTTTAAATAACAATAAAAAGCATATAAAAAATTATTAGGAAAATAAAAAGGGCACTATGGGACTTATAGCGCTTTTTATGGTAAATGTACAGTATTTCGAATTATTGTCCAGTATCTAGGTCCGTCCGCGCATTGGGACTAGCGTTCATCTCTTTTAAATAACAATAAAAAGCATATAAAAAATTATTAGAAAAATAAAAAGGGCACTATGGGGCTTATAGCGCTTTTTATGGTGAATGTACAGTATTTCGAATTATTGTCCAGTATCTAGGTCCGTCCGCGCATTGGGACTAGCGTTCATTTCTTTTAAATAACAATAAAAAGCATATAAAAAATTAATAGGAAAATAAAAAGGGCACTATACGAGATATAGCGCTTTTTATGTCAAATATCCAGTATTTCGAATTATTGTCCAGTATCTAGGTCCGTCCGCGCATTGGGACTAGCGTTCATCTCTTTTAAATAACAATAAAAAGCATATAAAAAATTATTAGGAAAATAAAAAGGGCACTATGGGACTTATAGCGCTTTTTATGGTAAATGTACAGTATTTCGAATTATTGTCCAGTATCTAGGTCCGTCCGCGCATTGGGACTAGCGTTCATCTCTTTTAAATAACAATAAAAAGCATATAAAAAATTATTAGGAAAATAAAAAGGGCACTATGGGTCTTATAGCGCTTTTTATGGTAAATGTACAGTATTTCGAATTATTGTCCAGTATCTAGGTCCGTCCGCGCATTGGGACTAGCGTTCATCTCTTTTAAATAACAATAAAAAGCATATAAAAAATTATTAGAAAAATAAAAAGGGCACTATGGGTCTTATAGCGCTTTTTATGGTAAATGTACAGTATTTCGAATTATTGTCCAGTATCTAGGTCCGTCCGCGCATTGGGACTAGCGTTCATCTCTTTTAAATAACAATAAAAAGCATATAAAAAATTATTAGAAAAATAAAAAGGGCACTATGGGTCTTATAGCGCTTTTTATGGTAAATGTACAGTATTTCGAATTATTGTCCAGTATCTAGGTCCGTCCGCGCATTGGGACTAGCGTTCATCTCTTTTAAATAACAATAAAAAGCATATAAAAAATTATTAGGAAAATAAAAAGGGCACTATGGGACATATTGTGCTTTTTATGGCAAATGTACAGTATTTCGAATTATTGTCCAGTATCTAGGTCCGTCCGCGCATTGGGACTAGCGTTCATTTCTTTTAAATAACAATAAAAAGCATATAAAAAATTATTAGGAAAATAAAAAGGGCACTATGGGACTTATAGCGCTTTTTATGGTAAATGTACAGTATTTCGAATTATTGTCCAGTATCTAGGTCCGTCCGCGCATTGGGACTAGCGTTCATCTCTTTTAAATAACAATAAAAAGCATATAAAAAATTATTAGGAAAATAAAAAGGGCACTATGGGACTTATAGCGCTTTTTATGGTAAATGTACAGTATTTCGAATTATTGTCCAGTATCTAGGTCCGTCCGCGCATTGGGACTAGCGTTCATTTCTTTTAAATAACAATAAAAAGCATATAAAAAATTATTAGGAAAATAAAAAGGGCACTATACGAGATATAGCGCTTTTTATGTCAAATATCCAGTATTTCGAATTATTGTCCAGTATCTAGGTCCGTCCGCGCATTGGGACTAGCGTTCATCTCTTTTAAATAACAATAAAAAGCATATAAAAAATTATTAGGAAAATAAAAAGGGCACTATGGGACTTATTGCGCTTTTTATGGCAAATGTACAGTATTTCGAATTATTGTCCAGTATCTAGGTCCGTCCGCGCATTGGGACTAGCGTTCATCTCTTTTAAATAACAATAAAAAGCATATAAAAAATTATTAGGAAAATAAAAAGGGCACTATGGGACTTATAGCGCTTTTTATGGTAAATGTACAGTATTTCGAATTATTGTCCAGTATCTAGGTCCGTCCGCGCATTGGGACTAGCGTTCATTTCTTTTAAATAACAATAAAAAGCATATAAAAAATTATTAGGAAAATAAAAAGGGCACTATGGGACTTATAGCGCTTTTTATGGTGAATGTACAGTATTTCGAATTATTGTCCAGTATCTAGGTCCGTCCGCGCATTGGGACTAGCGTTCATTTCTTTTAAATAACAATAAAAAGCATATAAAAAATTAATAGGAAAATAAAAAGGGCACTATACGAGATATAGCGCTTTTTATGTCAAATATCCAGTATTTCGAATTATTGTCCAGTATCTAGGTCCGTCCGCGCATTGGGACTAGCGTTCATCTCTTTTAAATAATAATAAAAAGCATATAAAAAATTAATAGGAAAATAAAAAGGGCACTATGGGACTTATAGTGCTTTTTATGGCAAATGTACAGTATTTCGAATTATTGTCCAGTATCTAGGTCCGTCCGCGCATTGGGACTAGCGTTCATCTCTTTTAAATAACAATAAAAAGCATATAAAAAATTATTAGGAAAATAAAAAGGGCACTATGGGACTTATAGCGCTTTTTATGGTGAATGTACAGTATTTCGAATTATTGTCCAGTATCTAGGTCCGTCCGCGCATTGGGACTAGCGTTCATCTCTTTTAAATAACAATAAAAAGCATATAAAAAATTATTAGGAAAATAAAAAGGGCACTATGGGACTTATAGCGCTTTTTATGGTGAATGTACAGTATTTCGAATTATTGTCCAGTATCTAGGTCCGTCCGCGCATTGGGACTAGCGTTCATTTCTTTTAAATAACAATAAAAAGCATATAAAAAATTATTAGGAAAATAAAAAGGGGACTATACGAGATATAGCGCTTTTTATGTCAAATATCCAGTATTTCGAATTATTGTCCAGTATCTAGGTCCGTCCGCGCATTGGGACTAGCGTTCATCTCTTTTAAATAATAATAAAAAGCATATAAAAAATTATTAGGAAAATAAAAAGGGCACTATGGGTCTTATAGCGCTTTTTATGGTAAATGTACAGTATTTCGAATTATTGTCCAGTATCTAGGTCCGTCCGCGCATTGGGACTAGCGTTCATCTCTTTTAAATAACAATAAAAAGCATATAAAAAATTATTAGAAAAATAAAAAGGGCACTATGGGTCTTATAGCGCTTTTTATGGTAAATGTACAGTATTTCGAATTATTGTCCAGTATCTAGGTCCGTCCGCGCATTGGGACTAGCGTTCATTTCTTTTAAATAACAATAAAAAGCATATAAAAAATTAATAGGAAAATAAAAAGGGCACTATACGAGATATAGCGCTTTTTATGTCAAATATCCAGTATTTCGAATTATTGTCCAGTATCTAGGTCCGTCCGCGCATTGGGACTAGCGTTCATCTCTTTTAAATAATAATAAAAAGCATATAAAAAATTATTAGGAAAATAAAAAGGGCACTATGGGACTTATAGTGCTTTTTATGGCAAATGTACAGTATTTCGAATTATTGTCCAGTATCTAGGTCCGTCCGCGCATTGGGACTAGCGTTCATCTCTTTTAAATAACAATAAAAAGCATATAAAAAATTATTAGGAAAATAAAAAGGGCACTATGGGACTTATAGCGCTTTTTATGGTAAATGTACAGTATTTCGAATTATTGTCCAGTATCTAGGTCCGTCCGCGCATTGGGACTAGCGTTCATCTCTTTTAAATAACAATAATAAGCATATAAAAAATTATTAGGAAAATAAAAAGGGCACTATGGGTCTTATAGCGCTTTTTATGGTAAATGTACAGTATTTCGAATTATTGTCCAGTATCTAGGTCCGTCCGCGCATTGGGACTAGCGTTCATCTCTTTTAAATAACAATAAAAAGCATATAAAAAATTATTAGAAAAATAAAAAGGGCACTATGGGTCTTATAGCGCTTTTTATGGTAAATGTACAGTATTTCGAATTATTGTCCAGTATCTAGGTCCGTCCGCGCATTGGGACTAGCGTTCATTTCTTTTAAATAACAATAAAAAGCATATAAAAAATTAATAGGAAAATAAAAAGGGCACTATACGAGATATAGCGCTTTTTATGTCAAATATCCAGTATTTCGAATTATTGTCCAGTATCTAGGTCCGTCCGCGCTTTGGGACTAGCGTTCATCTCTTTTAAATAATAATAAAAAGCATATAAAAAATTATTAGGAAAATAAAAAGGGCACTATGGGACTTATAGCGCTTTTTATGGTAAATGTACAGTATTTCGAATTATTGTCCAGTATCTAGGTCCGTCCGCGCATTGGGACTAGCGTTCATCTCTTTTAAATAACAATAATAAGCATATAAAAAATTATTAGGAAAATAAAAAGGGCACTATGGGTCTTATAGCGCTTTTTATGGTAAATGTACAGTATTTCGAATTATTGTCCAGTATCTAGGTCCGTCCGCGCATTGGGACTAGCGTTCATCTCTTTTAAATAACAATAAAAAGCATATAAAAAATTATTAGGAAATTAAAAAGTGCACTATGGGTCTTATAGCGCTTTTTATGGTAAATGTACAGTATTTCGAATTATTGTCCAGTATCTAGGTCCGTCCGCGCATTGGGACTAGCGTTCATCTCTTTTAAATAACAATAAAAAGCATATAAAAAATTATTAGAAAAATAAAAAGGGCACTATGGGTCTTATAGCGCTTTTTATGGTAAATGTACAGTATTTCGAATTATTGTCCAGTATCTAGGTCCGTCCGCGCATTGGGACTAGCGTTCATCTCTTTTAAATAACAATAAAAAGCATATAAAAAATTATTAGGAAAATAAAAAGGGCACTATGGGACTTATTGTGCTTTTTTTGGCAAATGTACAGTATTTCGAATTATTGTCCAGTATCTAGGTCCGTCCGCGCATTGGGACTAGCGTTCATTTCTTTTAAATAACAATAAAAAGCATATAAAAAATTATTAGGAAAATAAAAAGGGCACTATGGGACTTATAGCGCTTTTTATAGTGAATGTACAGTATTTCGAATTATTGTCCAGTATCTAGGTCCGTCCGCGCATTGGGACTAGCGTTCATTTCTTTTAAATAACAATAAAAAGCATATAAAAAATTATTAGGAAAATGAAAAGGGCACTATGGGAGATATAGCGATTTATATATATGCGATTTTATCCATCTGCATGTTTATGTCAGTTTTTACTAATTATTCTAATGAATATCCATTTCGAATAATGAAATACACATAATAGTGCTTTTTGTACTATGCACTAGTAGCTTTTTGTGTAACAAATTGAATTTTATGCATAATTAATATGAAAAAGTAAAGGGGCCCAGCGGCGCCCGTAAACTCTCGTTTCGCTAGTGGCGCGGCCCTGATGAATCGCTCACTGAGCGCTCGGAACTTCAGGCACATAGGACCTCAACTTTTCGGACCAATCATGGGTCCCTCGTCAGGAGGATATTACGAGCAAACGATGAAATTTGAAAGGGGACCTCGGACGTGTTCGGTCCGCCTTATATACTAATTACGTCGGCGGAGAGTAATATGTGGATTTAATTTGTAATAAAAGATCGTCGGATATAGAATTAAAGTTTTAGCAATCTTCAATTTTGTTCAGCGACTATCTTTGCAATTTGGGGCCGTCCATAAACTACGTAGACTGCTTTTTGGGCATTTTGACCCACCCCCCCCCCCTCCGTAGCCAGTTTTCTACTTTTTATACATACGTTTTATATAGACCGTAGTTCTTCGCTGACCCCCCCCCCCCCCAAATGGTAACGTAGTTTATGGACGACCCCTTTGATATGTGATAAATATCATTTGTATTGTATTGTATTTATTTAATCTCTTAAATAGGGATTACATAAACCCATTGAGATGGAGTTCCAGGAAATTACATTCAATGTATTACAAGACGCAGGTAGAGCAGACGACGAAAGAGAAGAAAAGAAAAGAAAAAAAAGAACAAAAAGAAAAAAACAAAAAAAAACAACGAAAAAAACTAGCAAAAACAATATTCTTAAGCAAATAAACTTAAACATAAGAGGCTTAGCGCGGCGCCATGGTCTTTACGCAGAAATCCGCCGAAGTAACATTAGTTGCCTAACAGGAATGCCCTTCTTTGGAAACTGGCTGTTACAAATTTGTACAAAATAGTCGCAGAATGAGTGTCGGTTGCAAAAATTAACGAACGCAAAACATCGGATGTGTGCGACGGGCGCAGGTTCAGCCTATACGAGAATTCTGCTCTGGTCGACGCTAGTAAAGGGCATTCTGACAGAATATGCAATAACGTTTCCTGCGCATTCAAGTTACAGAGGGTACACGGCATTGTCGGGTTATATAAATAGCGATTGCACGCAATCGAGAAAGATCGCGAGTAAATAGTCGCAAGCCTCAATTGGATCCTCACTTTCAGACAATGCAGGGGCGAGCGAGGAGGATACAAACTGTATGCAGAGTCCGAGGCGAGACGACAGATAGGCAGTTGAATGGCCTCAGAATTAAAATAAGATCTCAAGTCATCTCTCCTACAGGACTCGGCAAATTTCGCGACTACCGAGGGACCATTTTGTTTCCAAAGATCGGCGTTAAAATTGTCCCACAGGTCGCCCGCTCCTGCCCTGTCAAGGATTACCTTTAGCTGGAGAGTCCAATTAAAGGCTTCTGCCGAGGAAGCGCTTGTTGCTAATTCCTTTAGCCTCTAAAGTAGTATTTTGGGCAGTCTGGAGTCCGGCAGACTGAGCGTTCTTGACACCCAATTAATTGATCTCGAGCAAATTTCAACCGCTATTGGCGGAATACCAAGTTCTAATCGGACAAGGTAGGCTGGGGTATTTCTCGGTAGGCTGAAAAGTCTTTTGAAGAACGCGATCTGCACGGATTCCAGTCTGTCCATGTAACGCACCGCCAAAACGGAGCCGCATACATCAAGACCGAGATTATCAACGCCTTGTATAGTTTGAAAAATGCGCTCCAAGCATCCATTTTGGAAGAAAAAATTAGCGGAATCACCGCGGCTATCGCAGCATTAGTTTTGACTGTGGCGTCCTCCGTGGGCCGGAGACCACGCGCTGAGGAGGAGAATAGCACTCCCAGGTACCGGTAGCTGCTCACGACTTCAATCGGTCTACCCTCAAACCAAAACGAGCTGGAGTTCGCATCTAACCGGCCGGCCCTTTTAAAACAGACTATCTTTGTCTTACCCGTGTTAATTGCAAGGTGATTTTGTTGCGCATAATCCGCGAGCAATAGTAATTTCCTGCGAAGATCCGCCGGAGAGTAAGCAAAGATAGACAGATCGTCGGCGTAAAGCAGCATTAGTAGGTCCTGGGAGTGCGAAACGTCCACCCCCCGCGCACCCCCCGCCCGAAAGAATTCCACGATGTCCGATAAGTATAATATAAAGAGGAGGGGGCTGATGATTTCGCCCTGCAGAACCCCTCTCGTAACCTTGAATTCGGGCAGGGCAGAACTACATGACCGCAAGCGTACAAAAGCCGTCTGATAAAGGGCAGAGAGCACCCTTACGAACTTCGCGCTGACACCCAGTCCCAGGAGCTTCCGCCAGAGAAGTTTGTGTGGGACGGAATCAAACGCTCTTCTAAAATCAACGAACAGACCAAACAATTTTAATTTCGGGTGTCTAAGTGAAATCTGAATGGTGGCGAGGAGCGAGAAAATATTATCCTCAGTGCTCCTCCCAGCGCGAAAACCGGCCTGCTCTTCGGGTAATAGATCTCTGTCGGAAGCCCACTCAGACAGGCGGCTGCATAAAATCTGCGAAAAGATCTTAGCTACGGCATTCGTAATTGCGATCAATCTATAGTTCAAAGGGTCAACGCTCCCTTTTTAAATAATGCAAATAACGTAGCGCGAGCCCAGCACATAGGAAAGACTTCCTCCCGAAAAATTCTATTAAAAATACGGAGAAGACGGGTAAGACATGCTTCATCGAACAATTTAAAGAGTTCCGCGGGCAGTTCGTCCGGGCCGATAGCCTTACCCACCTTCAACGCCTTAATGCTATCTCGCAGTTCGGACAGAGTAATCGGGGAGTCCAGAACGGGGTCGAAGGTGCCAAAAAACGTCTCCGGTTCGCCCGCTTCTACTTCGACGACCTTTTTCGGAGGCTCTGGCGCGTCGCGATCGACCCAGTACCAATGTGTACTCACAGATGAGCCCTTTGGCGGTCTCTGCGCCTTCTTTGGTTTTTCCGAGTCTACGACGGTTGCGTCGTTTTTCTTCAGTTTGTCGTTCGGACATTGACGTTTTCTCCCGGCCGGATTGCCAGAGCTCGATTCCGATCGTTGCCTGGTAGGGTATTGGTGGAACTTTTTCGCTCTTTTGGACCCTCGCTCCGTAGGTTTGATTTTTCGGAGCGGTAACACGTTTTTAACACCCGGAGATTCGATTTCTCCGTCATGATCGGTATCATGAGCGTGGACGCTGTTTGTCGAGTTTTGTGACAACGCGTTCGTCCTTGTTTCAGTGTCGTTAAATTCATTTTTTGTTACCTCAACAGCAGGAGGTTCGATCTCTTCCTCGTTGTCACTGCTGTCTGCGTAGACGCCGTCTATTGGGTTTCTCGAGAGCGCGTCTGCGTTAGCATTTTCCTTTCCGGGCTTATATTTGGTTTCGAAGTCGTAATCTTTCAATTTATTGCGTAGACGATGAAGTCGAATTATTAGATTCTTCATCGTTTTAAGGTGTTTCAGAGGTTCGTGATCACTGTAGATCATGAATCTTCGACCGTATAAGTAGGGTCGGAATTGTTCAATACCAAAAACTACGGCGAGCATTTCCTTATCGCACGTAGGGTATCGAATCTCTGCACCTCGCAAAGTTCTGGAAGCATAAGCTACCGGTCTTTCCTTCCCTTCTTCACCTTGCGACAGGACTGCACCTAGTGCGTACCCGGAGGCGTCCGTGTTCACAACAAAGGGCTGCTCGAAATTTGGCAGTTGGAGGATCGGAGCCGAACAGAGCTTTTCCTTCAATAGTTCGAAAGCCGTAGTTTGTTCGTCCGTCCAATCAAAAGGAACCGTATTCCTTAGCAGGAAAGCTAACGGACTCGCGATTTTCGAGAAATCTTCCACGAATCGCCTGTAGTATCCGGCGAGGCCCAAAAACTGTTTGATTTGTTTTGGATTTTTGGGCTGTGGAAAATTTTTTACAGCGCTAATCTTTTTTGGATCAGGTTTTACGGTGTTCTCGGAGATTATATGCCCGAGATAGCTGGCCTCCTTCTGTAAGAATTTGCATTTTTGAGGCTCTAGCGAAAGATTCGCTGCAGCTAGCCGTTTCATTAGCCTATCGAATTTCTTGAGATGCTCAAGTAAATTCTTCGCATAGATGACAAGATCATCTAGATAGACTAGCATTTCAGTGCCTTACAGACCGGTTAAAACCAAATCCATAAGTCTCTGAAATGATCCAGGGCCATTTTTAATGCCCATGGGCATCCGAACGTATTCGAAATGCCCGTTTATCGTCGAGAAATTTTCCTGTGGTCGCAAACCATCGGGAGTCAAGATGTGACCCAGGAATGAGACTTCGTTTAAACAGAAATTCGTTTTCTCAAAGTTGACCGTCATTCCATGATCACGAATCCCGGTAAACATTTTTTCCAAATGAGATAGATGCTCGTCAAAGTCGTGTGAGATGCATAATATATCGTCCACGAAATTGACGATGAAATCGTCCATACGATAAAAAACCCGATTAAGAGCGCGCAGGAGGCTTGCGCCGCTCGTTTTCAGTCCGAATGGAGTCACGTTATATTGGTACACTTGCCCATCGAACATGAACCCCGTGTATTGTTTCGACCCTTCTGTCAATGGGATCTGCCAAAAACTGCACGTCATATCAAAGCTAGAGATATACCGTGCACCCCGACATTTTGAAAAGATGTCTTCGGGACATTGCGGAGATTCGTGGTCGCTTTCCAACTGGTCATTAAGAGTTCGGGCATCCAAACATATGCGAACGGAGCCATTTTTCTTAATAACCGTAACCATAGGACTTATATAAACACTCCGTGATGGACTAATAATTGAACCCCTGGCGATCAAAAGGGGATACGCGCGAAACGCCGGAGAATTTGTTGGCCCCTCGGCTCGTAATTTTTTGACTTTCGAATTTTAACAAAAAATACGCGTAATTAATTTTCCTATTAAGATATCTAATGAAAACTTTAAAATTCGAAAGTCAAAAAATTACGAGCCGATCAGGGGCCAACAAATTCTCCGGCGTTTCGCGCGTATCCCCTTTTGATCGCCAGGGGTTCAATTCCATAGTCCATCATTCGTTTAATTTCATCAGCAACTTTCTGTTTATATGCCAACGGGATTGGGTAAGCCTTTTTAGAAAAAGGGGTTGTGTCATTCATAACCAGTTCATGGTTATACGTGTCCACGAGACCCTGCTTTCTATTAAAAATTTCACGAAATCGTAAAATTAGCTTCGTCAGCTTCCCCTTTTGCTGACTGCTAAGTTGGTCACACATCGACACTTTCTGTTCGATATCGCGATCAGTTGGCTCGTTACTCGTAACCAAAACGTCGGACTGTTCCTCACGTGTATTCCCGTCGGTAACGTCGGGCTCGACAGCATTTACCAATCGTCGATGATCGGATTCATTTTCCGTCATGATATGAAGAGCGTACTCAACTTCTACCGTTTGACCTTGCTGATCCTTTACGGTCAATATAGAACGATCAATATCTATGATAGTTCCCATAATCTTTTGTGCGTCAACTCCCAAAATGCATGGGTTTAGCCAGATTTGGGATGACAAATAAAGTTATCGCCAATCGGCACTGACCGATTTCGATGCGGCAAAAGATTTGTTTCCTAACTTTTGTACTGCTACGTCCGGTCGCGGTCACGATTGTCATACCGACTACCGGTAACATAGAACATTTTTCGAATCGATGTGTCTTCGCTACATAAATTTGTTCGGAAATACATGATATCTCGCTTCCCGTATCCCATAAAGCACGAATCGGGCATCCTTCGATAATCACATTTACTTCCGGGCATCTGCTAACAGTTTGAGGGCTTGGACATTCCTCATTTAACAGATACTCCCGAGGACTCTCGAACAACGTAAAAATCGGTTGACAGCTGTCGGCTGTTAAACTCGCAGAAGCGTTTTCCGGATTCTGTTTGGGTTCGAGGTAATGAACCCCGTACTTCTTCGCTTTTGGGATCGCGCCATTCGCTTCGGCCGGAACGTCGCCTCTGCGCGTATCGACCTTCCCAGCGATTTTCGTTGATGGTTCGTGGGGCCATTGATACTCCCCGGAGTCGCGATAAGTCCCTCTCTTATTACTGCCCGAATACATGCTCGGGTAATTCCGCACATCGTCGCTTTGACGCCACGACTCGCGACGACCCCCCTTTCGATCTGCGTCGTCGGCCCGCGAAATTTTCGATTTTGAATTCGACCCGTAATCGGACGGCATCTTGCCATGTCCATCATGCGACCCTTGCGTTTTAGCATTCAGTGTACCCGATTGGTCGAATTTCTCCAATATGGACAGAATTTCATCGAAATCGCGAATGTTTCGTGACTTAAATGCGTCGCGAACATATTCGTCGAAGTGTCGAGAAAGGATATTGACGGTTTCGTCAATCTGCATCATCATATCGAGATCCTTCAAATCATTGAGGATTTCGATTGCATAAGCAACCCTAGTCGATCCTGGCGTCGCCTGGTAGGAACCGAATTCGATCTTTCTCTTGATTGCATATTGAGTTTCCGGGCTCCAATACCGTTTCTTAAACTGTACTACAAAATCATCGAAACACTCTACTATCTCCTGGATTAAATGCCACCATTCGCGACATGGTCCACCGAGAGCTTGTTCGATGACCATCTTAATTTCCCCCGCGCGAAGTCCATTGCCTGTGACGTATTGCTGCAGTGTACTTAGAAAGCGTAAAGGCTTTTCTCCCTTTTTGCTGGTGAATTTTGGCACTTCTCCCCGAATTCGATGATGTTCATCTAAACATGCTCGTCCTGAAACTCGATGCGCACCGCGTCCCGTACTTTGCCCTTGGATTTGACTCGCTATTGCCTGATAATCCGTTTCCAATCGCTCGATCCTTTTTAGTTTCTGCTCCATTTCGACCAACCTCTTGTTTAAGAACGAGTTTTCTAAAATCATGGACATGTCATCCGTGAACAATACCGGTTCGTTTTCGAGCGTTCCAATGCGCGCGTGATGGGCTTCGACCACTTTACGCACATTACCTAACTGAGTGAATAATCGATCATGATTTTCACTCATCACAAATAATTTTGAATTCGTAGCACGGATTCTTTCGGTTATTCGATCATCAATGCAATTCCTTTGCTGGTCGGGGGTCATGGAACATTGACGGAAGAACTCTCGACTTTCCGCCCTAACCCGAGCGACATCTTCATTAATCTTTTTATTGAGCGCTTCCTCACAATCCTCGATGTTTTGCTGAATTCGAGAAAATCGGGCTTCGTTTTGTGTATTTCGCGTAGGGTGAGTATGCCAATTAATAGACGACTACCAATGAATGGACGATTTTGTACATATTTCTATTTATTATATATATACAGTGCACAAAATGCACCGAAGTATGTATTTTTATTTTCTTTGAACATTCAGAATAATATTTACACTACTAATGACCTTCCAGTGTTTATTATTTTGTAGAATCAAAGCAAAGTTTTGAAACCATCCGAAACTAGCAAAAAAATTGTCCCATTTGATTTAACCAGTCTATTCATTGGGTGTTTCCGGATTATTTTACTAAAGTACAAAGGTAAGGTTAATAATTAAATAAAATCGAAGGTTTAACTATACGAATATAAAGTGTGGAGTCTAACGATTCTAATGGTGGTACCATATTTAAATTTTTATAAAAGAATTAAAAAGTTCCGATCGATCAAAGTGTGAAAATCGCTTAACCGTCCATTCATTGGCATATTCACCCTAGTTAAATTTCGTAAGGCTTCTAACACTTCTGTTTCAAATGATCGCTTATCCATTTGAATGCTATCTCCCTCTAGACGGTCCGTAGATTTTTTTTGATCGGTTGCACCGACATTTTCGGTACTACCGTGATTTTCAGGGTCTTCCTGATCATCTATCTTCTTAGCTTGATCGCCATGAAAACGGACTCTACGACGTGTACGCATTTTTCCAGACGCGTTTCCCTTCGCGCGCAATTCCGCAACGTCTTCCATGCTCATTGATCTCCGCAATGTAGGCATTTTCAATCTAAATTAATATTATTATTCTTATCAATCAATATTCAATGTATTACTCGAAATCGCGTGCATATACTTTATTTTTCAGAATAATTCTGACTTATTCTATTCACCTATCAATTCGACGCTATGGTATTATTATTGTTTTTATTACGCTCCGCGTCGTCTTATTTACGCCGCGATAATAACACCTGAATTCCGAGTCTGTCGAGACCGGCAATTTCTCATTTATTTCGTCGTTTCGAAATTGACGAATATCAGTTTTAACTAATCTAACTTCGCCCTTGCTGACGATTCTTGCCGAATTATGCCGCGGATTCGTATTAATTTCTGTTTGGGTAGTGTTAATTATTTATTACACTGGTAATATTCGAAAAACAGAAGCAGGCCGGGTCGTGTTTGTTTTCCCGCGCGTTTGTTTTTAGTCGCGTAACGGAAGTAATCCACGCGTGTTTTTCATCGCAAATTTACTTCCAATTTTATTCTTTCCACCGAACGAAATTCCAACCCGATTTATGCGAACTTCCGTTTGCACTTTTGTGATTTTCCACGTTTTTGCTTTCAGCCTAAATCTTTTTTTTTTTTTTTTAGATACTCATAACAACATTTTTTTTTTTCAAAACTATCCTGCGATTAATGTATGGGTCAATCGTGCCCCTTTGTTGAGCGCCATTTGTGACCTTACGGTCCACGGGAGAGCCGACCGAAACGGAGAAACCACAAAAGTGGACACCCACGACGTTCGTTGTTACGTCGATACTGCAACGCGTCGGGAGAGGTGTGCATGGATTAGAAAAAGGTTAGGAGAACATTCATAAATAAGTGATAACCCGTTGCTGAAACCACATCTAAATATATTGGCCGTAATATCGAACCGGTACACGTGCTGATTCCAACCGACAGGTTGGCATTTTCCCGCTTTACCTTCCAAGAGCCGCTTCGTCGAGTCCCTCACTCTACATAAAAGTCACATCAGTCGTGACCTCTATGAGAGATGCCTAATTTTGGGCAATCGAGCCTATTCGCCCGATTACCCGCTAGCTAGCGACCCGCGTTGCGTCCACCTGAGACGTCGTTGCAGGAAAAGTGTTCCCGTCCAGTAAGGCTCCACCGCTTTCCACAGCCCAGACGAGAGTGACTCCTCGTTCCGCTTCACGAGGTGCACCGCTTGACCGCCTTCGCGACGCGTAGGAAAATTCGTACGACACACGGGAAACGGCGCACAAACGCTTTTACGCGAAACCGAGCCGTTACGCGCATCAATCGCCGAAAACGATGATCAGGCCCGGATCTATATCCATCGTCGCCCGAACGATAGGAGCGTCGTATACTCGTATAAGAATTACTTACAATTAAGGAACGGGCCCGCAAACGATAGGGTACAAAGACAGATGTGGATGACCTTCACGCCTTAACCCCGTCTCATTTCCTGCATGGCTGCTCTTCGGGGCTACTCCCCGAGAGCGACATTTCAGAAAGGCCACTAAATCGGTTAGATCGATTCCAGCTGCTTCAACGTATTAAGAACCAATTCTGGAAACGCTGGTTTTCTGAATATCTCCTTCACTTACAGGAGCGGGAGAAACTGAGAAACCCCAACGACAACTTCTCCATCGGTAGGCTGGTATTGATTCAGGATGATCGTTATCCCCCGTCGAAATGGCCTTTGGGTCGAGTAACGGAGGTTCACCCCGGTCCGGATGATCTCGTTCGAGTAGCTACGGTCAAGACCGCTAGCACGTCGCTTCGACGACATATTGCCCGGCTTTGTCCTTTGTATCTGGAAGGTAGCTAGATTATGTCCTATGTAGATTGTTCGTCCGTCGGACGAAGGCGGGCTGAATGTTTGGGTCTTTCTCAGTCTCGAGTTGATTGGCTGTCGCTAAGTGCCGCGAGATTTGAATTTGGCGACGGTCGCGCTGCCGCGGCCGCGTATCTTGACCACCGTGGTTGGCGTCCCCTACTCTCCCTTTCAGTGCGATCCAGGGGGTCGAATCGTGCGGTCGATTTTGCTTTCTCCGGTGTGCGTGTGTTGTGTAACGTTGCGTTGATAGCCAGTTGCAATTCGGGCTTTCTCGTGCGAGCGAGTGTGTTTTCCACGGGAAATCTTGGTGATATGCGATGATTATGCGATTACATAGTGAATTTGTGGGAGATTCGACCACGTGGGATTTACGTGCCATCTCCGCGGGCTGCACTTACGCGGTGGACCCCGTGTCCACCCGTAGCCCAGGTGACGGTTCCTTCGAGACGTCGAGGCGTACCTGCGGCATTGGACAGTGCACCCTCCCGAAACGGGTCATGGACAACAAAATGTCAAATTTTCAGAACGAACCTAGGTAAGAGAGCTCTCTTAATGCGTGTCAAGGATCCTTGCGGCGAACGGGTTGATACTTGCGGCGAACGAATCGATACTTGCGGCGAACGAGTAGATACTTGCGGCAAACGGATTGATGCTTGAGGCGATCGGGTGTGCGCGTGGTAATTTGTGATACGCGCTATTAATGACTGCCTTCGGCACGATTATCTTCTTGATCGCGGTTTGTATTTATATTGTTGTTTTTCCTTATTAATAATGACATATGCTTGCCCGGGCCTTTCTCTCTACTCCGTGGGAGTTTTTATGCCTAGGCAAGTGCATCGACTTCCCGCGACATCTGGTGTTCAATTATTTAGTGACCTAATCCTCGTTCATTCCTTACATTTCAGTTACGATACCGACCTAAATTTAAATCTGTAGAATTGGTTGTTAAAACCTAAACAGCATAATCGATATCAAACTGAGATAAATATAATAAATCTATTCAAAAAGTAAACGTTACGAACTAAAAACATTAAAAAAATGAAAAAATACGTAAAAAATGCGTGTAAAAGCCGCCATATTGGATCGGTCATTTTTAATTTTGACATCATACGCCGCTTAAATTTTAGCTATGGTATCAGCCAGCACGTTAAACAAATAACAAAATTTTAAAAATCACGTTTGTAAATTAGCTGCCATTTCTAAAAAATCAAACGTTATGGAAAAAAACTACTAGCAGATTTTAAAAGTACAGACAAAAATACATAAAAAATGTGGTTTTTAAATTTTTTTGCTTGCCATTACACAGAAAAATATTCACCTGAAGACATAAATAATTTATGGCCGTTTGGCATGACAAGGGTTAAATTCAGGTGGTCTACCTCGAATCAGATAGAAAATAGGAGACGTAATCTACTAGGTATTCTAGATAAATTAGTCATCTTCTTTTCCGTTTTCAGGCGTTTCGTAAGTGAAAAGTTTTTGAATAAGGTTTGTTTCTTCGTTCAACGGAAATCAATATGACATGTTTTTTGTGGAAAACACATAAATAAAACAATAATTTTTAACGTTTCGACCAGGGTTTTGGTCCTCTTCAGAAAATGTCTATATTTTAAACAACATTATTACATTTAAATTTAATGAATTTAACGGCTTATGCCCTACGAAAACTGCAAATGATGGTAAATGCATATCTGAAACATTATTACATATCAATATAAAAATAATAATAAGTTCAATTAATACAATAATACGTGAAATAATGAAGGTGTCAAATGGTACAAAATTACATCATGAAAACGACATGTAGAAAATGAATTATGGATCTCAAAATTCAAAATTGACTAAAAAGATTCGTCGGAAAATTTGTTAATATGTTGTAACATAAGGGTTTAGAACATCATGTATTTAAATTTAAATAAAAGAAAGTACAACATTGCGGAAGAAATGCTTAATTAAAATTGGCTTGTTCGATACGATGCTTCTATACCAATTATTTTCCCACAAAACTACTACGCATTCAGCCTGAATCTTATAAAATACTTATCACTAATTTTTAAATACAAAGAAAATTTTTCACATACCGTAATTCATTTTGATCGGCGGGTTGTCGTATCTTTTATCATGCTTATGCATGTTTAGGTCTTTTACGAAATACATTTCGTCGGCGTTGACGTTGACTGAACTCTCGTCCCCGCGCACGAACAAAATAAATCTGAAACAAAAAATTTAATTACTGAAATGTAACTTTGCCTACAATGCTGAATATATTGATTTTTTTTAGTGTTATGGCAAATTAAGTTGAAACAGTTGGCGTTAATTTCAAAAATTATCAACTGTCAAGTTATTCCGGCGAATTTCACCCGTTACTCTAATTGAAATTTTCAAAATTATTATTTTTGGAAATTCTTTCGAATTCCCCACCAGGGATGCCAATTTATAACCAGTAAAATGGAGTAGTTAATAAATAACATTTTATAAAACAAAATCCACAATAAAACACAATAGTACATTATGTAACTAGGAGGCTAAGTTGGTCTTTATACGCCGAGCGGAAGTTTCGTATACGAATCCACGAGGCGCGTAAAGACCTAGCCTCCACGTTGCATACGATACTTTATGTAACAAAGATACGATTTCCAAGTTTCAAAGATTTATAAAAATTATGTGAAATGAAAATGAGTATTTGCTTTCGACTGTACGCGTCGCATACGAGGGAATGTTCGATCGCGCAGTAGTATCGCATACGTATGGGGATGTTCGTTAACTCTACGATTGATTTTATAATTTTATAATTTTGGGTTCAATGGCCACCAGGAGCCCTAGCGAGAGGGATCCCTCTATGTTGTTTAACCGGCCGAATCTTAAAATATTATAGTTTCCTAGTCTGGACGGTTTATCTTCGTATTGCCAGGTCTCCGTAACACATATTAAATCATAGTTATGGTATATTTTTTGCAACTCTAGCCTTCCAGTAACACCTCTGGCGTTCCATTGTAATATCTTGATTTGCTCTAAAGAATTCATGTTTAATTGTTTACTATGCGATGAGCACCTTGTATAAGTTAATATCAAAATTTGTATCCAGAATTCAATCAACAGGTCTTAGTTAGGGTTGACTTAGATGTTAATTTATAGATTATCTAGTATATGGATTAAATTCAGTATCCTTAAGCCTTGGTAGCGCTTTAACTTTCACCAATCAATTAATATCAAAGGTTTTCAAGTCAACAAATAAAGATTGTAAACACGCTTGTAGGGTATTTAATAGAATTCGGAATAATATTTAAATAGGATAAATAACAAGAAGATGTCAGTTCGCCGACTTTAGTGCTTTTTAATAAGGGTTTTCCAAATAGATTTTTATAATACAATTTAATGCTAATGAAGATTTAATAAAACTTTATAAAATTTCAAATGACATTTCATTAGGCTTAAATAACGGAAAGTGTTAGTTCCCTCACTCTGTTAGATTTCTCAGCTTTTGGCGCTGCCGCTCCCAGTTATCGCGCCCCGCTCTGTGGGCGGTCCTTGGGGTGCGCTCGGCCAATCCGCGGCGCCACGCCGTGGAGAGGCTGGCTCTGGAGAGGGGATAGATGCGGGGAGCCCGGAATCGAAAAGACAGTTTTTTAGTGTACCGACAGCAGAGTGTCGGTACACTAAAATCCTCGCCGAATTTCCAGAACTTACGGGAGTGCTTTAAGCGCCCAGTTGCGATGAGACCAATGTCTTCCACGCAATTCGAGTTCAAGGTCTTCCAGTCGCTCAGCGATCCAGGCGGCTCGCCCCTGAAAAATTGTTAGCTATTCGAAACCACTTTGAAAAATTGTGCGAAGCAGGTTTATGTCGTCCGTCCGAAAGTAAATGGGCAAGTCCAATTCACCTTGTGCCCAAACGCGATGGTACCTGGCTCATATAAGGGGAGTATCGCAGGCTCAACGCCATTATTGGGAAGAAACACGGCGCGTGAACGGTAGAGGGGAAGGAAAGAAAACCGGCATTCCCGTCGACGACACCGTAAGAGACAGAGCGCCGTGCATTGTAATTCTTATATGGAAAATATATAAAAGAAAATGGATTCATTCTTTTCGTGGTCTCCTGACAACATTTCCTATAGATCACTGCAGCAGTAGAGGCTGTAAGTATACCTGGTAAACAATTTCTGATAGATAAGTATAAAACAACGGACGCCCTACCCGGACCTCGTAAACGGCGACCCAACACATCTTAAAAACATGCTCTATCCAGTGTATTAGGAAGTTTTGCGCGATACGGCATCACGTTAAGCTAGCACTCTCGTACGCCTGTGTGACGTACATACTGAACGGTGTACAACGTGTAGGCCGTGTTGCCAGATTGGGCTACAAAGCGCCATTTGGGCTACTTTGTATGGCAGTCGGCTACTTAAATTTTGCTTGTGGCTACTAGGAGCCGATTGGGCTACTTCGGGAGCGCAGTGTTGCCAGATTGGGCTACTTCCTGGTTCGTCCCCTATTCATACACGGAAAAATTCTTTAGCTGGCAGCCGTCATCTTCAGCGTTTACCAGTGTGACTATAGCTTAGCAGAGCTGCGGAACAATTTTCGGGGGGGAGTCGTCCGAAACAGGCATCGTATGTAGGGGAGACCAGGGCGGAACGGGACACCGGGATAAAATGGGACAGATTAGTAAAAGGGTACTCTAGAGTAGGTATTTACTAATGTGTTCCGTTTTACCCCGGCATCCCGTTCCGCCCTGGTCTCCCCTACACCCAAGAGCATCGATTGTTTCCCTTCCGGTTGAAATTCGATATGACAAGTGCGGACGCTTCTTCATAAAATTATGTGGTTCATGATCAATGGCGAGGAACAGAATGTACGGTTTGTTCGTTTTGCTACACCGAGTGGACACTGTATGTGCGTGTGCGTGTGTGCGTGCGTACGTGTGTGTATTTGTGTGTGTGTGTGTGTGTGTGTGTGTGTGCGTGCGTGCGTGCGTGTGTGTGTGTGTGTGTGTGTGTGTGTGTGTGTGTGTGTGTGTGTGTGCGTGCGCGCGCGCGCGTACATTCTGTTCCTCGCCATGGGTCATGAACCACATAATTTTATGAAGAAGCGTCCGCACTTGTCATATCGAATGTCAACCGAAAGGGAAACAATCGATGCTCTTGGGTGTATTTTTAGAGGCGTTAAATTTAATTGAATACGCAGAAACGTAAATTTTTTTCATGAATTAAAAGTTTTCTCTTAATTTTCTTGGAGTGAACATTCACTCTTGATTATTTTATATTATTGAAAATCTCTTTAAGAGTGCAAAATGCGTAAATACATAAAGCGCTATATATATTTCGACATTCAGGACCCAAAATGGCGGCAGACAGTATAGCTGAATATGTTCTGGTTTGCGTCGTCTATTGGGATTGGCGGTCCTAGTAAAATCCTAGTAAAAATGGAGGTAAAGAGTAGGTCGAGTACCACTTGACCTAATGTCGAAGGTTTAATTAGGCGAGATCAGCTGACGACCCTTTTTAGTTCCATCCAGATGGCGTATCGCAGCTCAGCCATTCCCAATTGGCTACTTTGGGCTACTTGAGGTCGGCCGATCGGCTACTGTCTGTTTCAGGTATCTGACAACACTGCGTGTAGGTCACATAGGCGTTACGAAGTGCTGGCTTAACGTGCCGCCTGTCGGTACAGCTTCGCGTAAAACTTCCTAATAATCGGTATCAGCAGACGTTACAACAAGACTGATACATATCTCATAAATATATTCAAATTGCAGCACCGAAGGATCCTTCGCTTTCGCGTAGTTCTTCTTGTGTATACGGGCAGAGGGCGCCAACGGTAATTCGTGACAACAGTTTTCTATGCAGTTGTAGCCTACTGGATGACCTCTAAACGTCGAAGTGGGACGCTTTTTTGCAGTTTGTACAGTCCGTGGTCGACGACGAAATCTTCAAATTACTTTCGACTAAGTCGAAGGTGTAACAACCCAGCAGCAGTCTCGGGGTCTCGGCGCGCGCGAGAGAGAGACTGACTGACTGACAACGTATTTATTATTGTCCTGGCCATCAAGGGCCATGGACAAATCACAAAACATCTTGCCGTTACAATGGGTCGGTCAGGATGTGGACATATGAATTAGTTACAAATACACTACCCGGCAATCACTTTTGCCATACCTAAGTTGAAATTGATTAAATTTCAAAGTTTAATAACTTTAAGCGGAAAGGTAACGTGCCTTAAAAAATCGAACTGCATTTCAAAGGTTATTGTAACAGCTTTCATTTAAGCAAACCCAGATAACATTCTGCGGCGTGAACTCACGAACGCTGCGTAATGCGACGCGTATTGCGCCTCACTATGAAATCACGTGCGTGAGTTCACGTTATGAAATCGTAATGAGCTCATCATAAACGCATTCACGTGAACTCACGTACGTGATTTCATCGTGAGACACAATACGCGTCGCATTACGCAGCGTTCGTGAGTTCACGCCGCAGAATGTTATCTGGGAAGGAAAAATTGAAAAGACGCATAAATCTATTTTTTATGGATAAACAACGAACATGGAAAAATACGATATTTCTTAACTTTAGTTATTGCGTGCCAATTTGAAACTAATAATAATAGGATAATGAAACTAACGGGATTTGAAAGGTATGCCTTTTACCTTTAAAATGATCGCTCGCCCATTTTTGTGCGACGTTTTTTATCGGAGTTATAAGCATTAACATAAAGCATGATTTTTATATTGATTTTTAACCCCGACCAGTAATAGCGATTGGAGAAAATGTGTGTACAAAAATACTCGTTTCTTTGGCATAAAATACAAAAGTAAAACCAAAATTTAAAAAAAAAAACGATATTTTTCTTCATTTTTTTACACAGAATACAATTATAAGTAAAATATAATAACAAAATCATTCTTTATATAGATACTCACAACTCCGATAAGAAACGTCGCAAAAAAAGTGAGCGGGCGATTATTTTGAAGGTAAAATACATATCTTTCAACCCCCGTTTGGTTTATTATCCTACTATTATTAATTTCAAATTGGCAAGCAATTAACTGAAGTTAAGAAAAATCGTATTTTTTCATATTCGTTTTTTATCCATAAAAAATAAATTTATAAGTATTTTTCCTCTGCTTAAAGGAAAGCTGTTGCAATAGCCTTTGAAACATCGTTCGATTTTTTAAGCTACAATAATTTTCCGCAAAGATATTAAACTTCGAAATGTAATAAATTTCGACTTAGGTATGGCAAAAGTGATTGCCGGGGAGTGTATATACAGCGTGTCCCAAAAGTTTGGAAACGGTCTTGTAACTTTTGAAAGAAAAAAAATTTTTTAAATTGCTGAAACACGTGAAACAATTTTTCAAAAAGCTATCTTTTTTTAGGGGTTCCAACCCCCCCACCCCAAGGGGGGGCGTGGGGCACGAAGGGGGATGAATATCTTAAATGGCAACATGGGTCGAGTGGGGGCTCATTTGAAAGGTCTCTTCGAGACGAATACAAAACACTGGTCATAGATGGCGCTGCGATCACTTATCGCGGAATTATTCGACTTTTAACATTTTTAATCTAGTTATTTCTGTAATTTTTTATTTGAAAATGATAGACTGCCGGAAAAAATGTTGCGGAATAAAATGTTCTTAAAATTGTTCAAAGAATACCCTGAAATTTTTTTGAAAGTTTTTTATAACTTTTTTAAATTTTTCTGAATTTTGCGATTTTGAAAATGCAGAAAAGTGTTCCGAAAATTCTGAAAAAATTTGAGCGTATTCTTTGATCAAGTATAAAAACTTTTTGTTCAGCGACATTTTTTCCGAAAGCCTGTCATTTTCGAATAAAAAATTACAGAAGTAACTAGATTAAAAATGTTAAAAGTCGAATAATTCCGCGATAAATGATCGCAGCGCCATCTATGACCAGTGTTTTGTATTCGTCTCGAAGAGACCTTTCAAATGAGCCCCCACACGACCCATGTTGCCATTTAAGATATTCATCCCCCCTCGTGCCCCACGCCCCCCCTTGGGGTGGGGGGATTGGAACCCCTAAAAAAAGATAGCATTTTTGAAAAATAGTTTCACGTGTTTCAGCAATTTTAAAAATTTTTTTTCTTTCAAAAGTTACAAGACCGTTTCCAAACTTTTGGGACACCCTGTATATATATATATATATATATGTATATGAATTGGGAACTTTGGGGACATTCTATAGATATTATAGATTCCATATATAGTCTTCAAAAAACTATAGATAATGTTCATATTGATATAGATTGATACAAAAAACCATTTTTGAAACATGAAATGTATTTGTAACTTATCTATATCGATAAATAATAATATATGTGAATAAGAAATTTCTGTTATTCGGGAGCACATAGCAGTCATTTCGGGGACTTTATGTTACTATAGATTGGTTAGTTTGAGGACATCTTATAGATATTATAGTTTCAGGCGTAGGTTGTGAAGTGCTCCCCACTATAGTCACCTTTCTATTCCTGCTTTTTCCACAGTTACGTTCAGGAGATCGTATGGACAGGACGACATTAAAATATGTACAAAAAAATGTATGCCACGGGCGCAGGACGCCGGCGACGCTCGAGTAAGTGAAATTTAATGTATTAAATATTTATAAATAATAAAAATAAAAAATTAGTGGAGTTAATAAAGGCGACGCTCGAGTCGCACAATTCAGAACAGCACCGATTTTGATGTTTTTTTTTTCATGTGTTTTTTTATATTAATTGAATATTATGCTTTTAGTTTAATATTCGTGCGGTTTTTTAGTTTAGTAGTTTATAAATGTGTGTGTGTGTGTGTGTGTGTGTGTGTGTGTGTGTGTGTGTGTGTGTGTGTGTGCGCGTGTGTGTGTGTGTGTGTGTGCGTGTGCGTGTGCGTGTGCGTGTGCGTGTGTGTGTGCGTGAGTGCGTGCGGGCGTTCGTGCGTGCGTGCGTGTGTGCGCGCGTGTGTGTGTGTGTGTGTGTGTGTGTGTGTGTGTAAATTGGAAATTCCTATACGGTGTACCGAAACAAAAACAAAGTCAAAAAAGACAAAGTCCCCAAACAGAAAAATATTTTTTGCATCTTCTGTAAATACCATTTTCACATTCGAGATTTTAATAATATTAAAGGGACACAGATACCTTTCATATCAGCTTGTGGTCATCAGTGTTGCGAAGAATGTTTTAAATTACTACAAAAGAAAATCTGTCCACATTGTCCCACACGCGAAGATAATTTTATCAGAACAAAGTTACCTTTAAGTGTTTATACTGTCGGTCTGCTTAATGCGATTCAAAACCGGCCAATTCGTGCAGTTGATCCTGACATTACATTCCACTTACCTTCCAGAGCTAAAATTCCTCAGTTGATGGATGAGGGACACTGTTACGAATGCAGAGGCATAGCAATTTTAAGATGTTTGCAGTGTATCTGTTTATACTGCAACGGATGTTACAAAAAAATGCATCAGAAAGCGTTGCAAGGCCACGAAACTACTCTATTACCAAAAAGGGCCGTTGGAGATTTTTCTTTGACAAATGTTTGCTTAATTTATAACGATCGTAGTCGTAGTTTAAACCGGTTCTTTTTTTTTAATATCGACTAAAGTGTTGTATAATGTGACTTCATACTTTGACAAAACACCAAAATGAATTTCCACAAAGGCGACAAAATCCTCAAACAGAAAAATATTTTTTGCATCTTCTGTAAATACCATTTTCACATTCGAGATTTTAATAATATTAAAGGGACACAGATACCTTTGATATTAGCTTGTGGTCATCAGTGTTTGTGAAGAATGTTTTAAATTACTACAAAAGAAAATCTGTCCACATTGTCCCACACGCGAAGAAAATTTTATCAGAACAAAGTTACCTTTAAATGTTTATACTGTCGGTCTGCTTAATGCGGTTCAAAACCGGCCAATTCGTGCAGTTGATCCTGACATTACATTCCACTTACCTTCCGGAGCTAAAATTCCTCAGCTGATGGATGAGGGACACTGTTACGAATGCAGAGGCATAGCAATTTTAAGATGTTTGCAGTGTATCTGTTTATACTGCAATGGACGTTACAAAAAAATGCATCAGAAAGCGTTGCAAGGCCACGAAACTACTCTATTACCAAAAAGGGCCGTTGGAGATTTTTCTTTGACAAATCTTTGCTTAATTTGTAACGATCGTAGTATCGAGTTTTATTGCACCGATTGCGACACGGACCCATGTTCATGCTGTATGATTTTACCACATTCTGGACATTTTATGATGAATCAACATGAAAGAAATTTGACAATGCTAAGTAAGTTCAATGAAGTCTGTGAGAAGTTGAAAGAAACTCGTGGACGGGTGCTGCAGACATTCCAGAATATCACAAAAATCATGGTTTTTCCAAACAACGAGGCTACGGAAGGACTGATTAATCAGCACTTCGCACTGTTGCACGGACTGCTTCAAATCCAGGAGATCAAACTAACGAAAAGCTACACGGACAGCGAAATCATTTAACAAGGAACATCGAACAAGTTAGGCAGCAACTCAAAGTACACGAGGAGCGACTTTATAACAATAACATAAAAATAGGGTAAGAAAATGCATAAATCACTGATTTATTTATTATTATTATTAATATATTTATTAACGGATGTAAACATCCTTCAAATCCTTGCGTATTATTAGCTGTTTTGTTGTCTAAAAACATTTTTTGCGGTAGTCCCTGCTCTTGTTTATGAGACTTAATAAATTCCCAAGTGTTTTAATTCATTTTGCTGTATATTTTGTTCTACCTCATCAATTAGTTGTTGAATCTCTGTCCTTTCTAAAAATTACGTAGTTACTTAATCCAAGTTCTGTATTTAATATACCGGAGTGCAGCCAGGTTTCCGTAAAAATCGTTAAGTCATATTGATGAGCTGATAGTAGACATTGTTGATTAATGTAAATAGCTTGTTCCTCAGACTTCGGACATTTTGATAATAAAATGTAAGTTTGTTTGTATTACTATTTAGTTTTTTTGTTGTCTTTTGACTATGGTAGGAATTTTATTTATAAATTTTATTCTTAAATTTGGTTCCCCATCATTAATTCGTTGATTTAATTCCTCTCTTACTTTCTTAAAATAAGCTTGTTGTTTGGGAGTTTTATCCTCGCCAAACATAATATTGTTTTTCGATACTATATTTCTATTTTTTAAGAGCCATAATGCAGTTTCACAGGAGTTGAATATTATTTTCAGTGGTCTAATTAAATTATTATTATGTTGTTTTCCCAATCGTATTGTTTGAAGAATGGCATTATGGCATGGTGTATTTATTAGTAAAGAATTAATAGCTTGAAAGTCTTGGATGAGTCCTTCCTCAGGTAAATTCCAACAGATAACATTAAATGCTCTCTTTGTACGATCATTAATTTCTGCAATAAGTGTTTCTCCTGCAGAGTCTGATGTTTGAGGCGATATGTCTAAATTGTTTTCCAGCTTATCGACTCTAGAAATTACTTTATTTAAATCAGCAGTTATTTCAGTTTTAAAATCGTTTAATGATTTGTCAATCTTATCTTCCTGAGCCTTTTTCACATTTATAATACACTCTCTTATTTCTTTATTATCAGTTCTAATTGATCTTATATCAGAGAATAGGGTACTCGTGTTATTATCCATCTTTGTAGAGAGTTTATTAATCATTTTCACTACATCGTTGATAGGTGACCCAGATGACTCATTGGTTACTGCATTTTGTGATGGTGATTTTTTCTTTGAAACATTCTGAGACTCTGAAATATTTCGCTTAGTACAGCAATACGTACCGTCCTTCCTCATGTGGCTGGGCATACACTCAGCATGTGCCATACCTTTGCATTCCGGACATTTCAATGCCTTATCCAAATCATTTGTAGGTGGTTTGCTAGGACCGCATACTATACAATAAATTACATCAGGTGCATCGTTAATTTCTGCCATGTCTGATTGCAATTAATATTTGATGAAATCTTGAGACTTATCAAATAACAATCCAATTTTTTAAAATTATCAAAATTATTGCAAGTTTGCTTCACTTTTTCACTAATATTTCAAGTCTTTTCGTTGAGAACCCAAAGTACTATATTAACAAATTGAGGTTAGAAAACGTGTTCCTTAGTATCCAATGAAAATCTTGACAATTATCAAATAGAAATCCAATTTTTGTAAAAATATCCAAATTATTGCAGATTTGTTTCACTTTTTCACTAATATTACAATGTAGTAACAATTTTATATCTTACTACAACTTTTCTTTATAAAACTTTTTGATTCGACGACATCTCGCCGAGTTACAGGCCGTCACTTTTTCTCAAAAAATCAAGAAATCTATTTTTTCTCTGTAGTTCCTTTTGCCCCCCGAACAGTTCTACAACTTTTCTTTATAAAACTTTTTGATTCGACGACATCTGGCCGAGTTACAGGCCGTCTCACAGTGGTCCCAAGTGGGTGCGCGCATAAAAGTTAAGCCACATGCTTCAATTCGCCATGAAAATTAATGAATTTTTTTTTAGAATGTTCAGAAGGAAATTTAGAAAAAACGTAAGGACGTCATTTTTTGAAAAAAATGTTGTATCACATATATATATGGTATTAGATGCAGACATAAGCATATAAGCGGCTTCTCGTTAAATGCAAATCGATTTTTGCGGACATAGATTTTTTCTGAAATTTAGTATCAAAAATTTGATGAGATCGCTAATTGCAAACCCAGTCTAAAATTCTCAAAATTCAAAATGGCGGATCCAATACGGCTAACCAAAGTATAGAAAATTATCATTTTGTCTTATATTTGGTATATAGGGGTTTTCTATACTGCTGATTTCGAATTTCAAGTCAAATTCTCGAAATTCAAAATGGAGGATCCAATATGGCCGATCAAAATTCTAAAAAAACTTTATTTTGTCTCATATTTGGTATACAGGAGTTTTTTACATCGCCAATTACAAATTTGATGTCAAATTCTCAAAATTAAAAATGGCGGATATAATATGGCGGATCAAAATTCTAAAAAAACTTTATTTTGTCTCGTAGTTGGCATAGATGGGTTTTGTAGGTCGCTGAGTACAAATTTGCTGCTAAATTCACAAAATCCAAAATGGCGGATCCAATGTGGCCGATGGAAATTAAAAAAAAAATTAATTTTGTCTCATATTTGGTATATAGTGCTTTTGTGGGTGGTTGATTACGAATCTGCTGACAAATTCTTAAAATCAAAATGGAGGATCCACTATGGCCGATCAAAAATAAAAAAAAAAATAGTAATTTTTATCTGCTAATTGGTATGTACGAGTTTTTTAATTAGGTGGCCAATATGTCAGGCAAAAATGTGTGTGTTTATAATTGTAAACAGTCCTTAATAGTAGATCACCATTGGTTTCCTTACGAATTAAGCCTCTACACCGCGTCAAGGTTGTGATCCAAGCAGAGGTTTTTTTTTTATTTTTTATAATTTGTTTTATTTTTTTTTTATATTTTATATTTTTTATATTTTTTTTTTTATATTTTATATTTTTTTTTTTATTTTTCTAAATATTATTATGATACGTTAAAGAGGATAACATTTTGATCTTTTTTGATTTATTTCGGGTTTTTTATTTTTTTTTTTTATTTTTTTTTTTTACATTTTAGCATTTTTTTTTCTTTTTCTCATTATATTTATGATATGTTAAAGAGGAGAAAATGTTTATCTTTTATTGATTGATTTTTTAAATTTATATTTATTTATTAACTCAACATGTCTTCATTTTATATTTTAAAATTTCATTAAATTGATTGCCTCTTCGTGGAAAGGTTTGGCGTTCGTATTTTTTTCATTGTAAAAACTTGCAGTAAGTGGGTCTGATGAAGCTAATAGATAATGAAACAAATCGGTCATAGTATGCGTGCGACTATCCTTTCTTGTATGACATTCTTTAGCTGATTTTATATTCTTATTGTTAGCTTCAAGAGGTTCCTCTGAAAAGAATGCAATTGGTAGAGGGAATACGTCTGTTACGACCAGATTCGGGGTACTTACTCAAAGTAAATCCTCCTCCAATCGTGGAAAGGGCGAGTCAACCAGAGTTGACTTCGGGTTGTTTAAGGTGAACGAGGGCTGCTGTGCTGAAAGAGTAGTAGGTGTGACAAGAAGTATTATGAACGCAATGATTTGGAACAATTGAATTTATTTGAATTTTAAGTTTAACAATGCAGGTCTTTTTTGAATCGATACCATAACAAAAGATCTCTTTTCGTTTGTAAGAGCAGAGGAGCTTGAATCTCTCCTCTTGGAACGGGCCCTGATGGGGCAAAAAGCTCCGCGGGAGAGAGCGGTTGCTCGTCAGGAATCGGAGGTACGAAGCGTGGAAGGCGATGAGGCGGTTCGGCGAAGTTGGGAGCGACGGAAGGAACGTAAGGTTGAGGCGCGGGGAGCGTTTCTGTGGGGAGAGCGGCGATTTTAGGCAGAGCGACGGCTTTGGCAGCAGACTCCCTGGCGGCACGATCTCGTAGACGTTTCTGTTTTTTGAAATTGCCGCGAGTCTTTAATTTTCCCACTGTAAAGAGGAGAAAAACTTGATAAGTACCGATTGGCGATTCTACTGAGTGTTAGTAGAGGAAGAAAAGGTTAATGAGATTACGCGGGGTTATTCGCGGTATTGTGGGTTATTTTTCTATATAAAAAAAAATTGAATATGAGTATTCGATTAATCTTCGGATGCCTAATAGTCCCTACTGATTCTCGGGGCTAGTCCGGACACCAAGGGTCCCAGTTAAGCCTCTAGAATCACTAAAAATAAAAAAAAAGGTGTGATCCCTAAGGTATCGTCCCCTTTATTTCTCAGATAAACAACAAAACAAAAATCAAAGGGGTTTGGATACATTCGTCTCAAAAACAGAAAAAGATTATATATAAAAAAAATAGATAATGAATTTATATTCCTGTCGAGAGTTGAGGTTTATTATTTCTTTCTTTTATGCTTACTTTTCAAGTTCGCCTGATAGGCACTATGGCTCGACAGCTCGGACAACGGGCGCTGGCTAGCGTGACTGGGCAAAGTTGAAATGCCTTGCAGAGGGAGGCTTCAAATGGTCCTCCCAGGAAAATTGAGCGGGCGCTGGCTAGCGTGACTGGGCAAAGTTGAAATGCCTTGCAGAGGGAGGCTTCAAATGGTCCTCCTAAGTAAATTGAGCGGGCGCTGCCTAGCGTGACTGGCCAAAGTTGAAATGCCTTGCAGAGGGAGGCTTCAAATGGTCCCCCTAGGTAAATTGAGCGGGCGTTGGCTAGCGTTGATCCTTGACGTACTAGCAGCCAAAATGATCGATCCGAATGCTGCGTGTAAACGGGACTCTGATCTTTTGAGCGGTTTCGCTACGTCGAAACGTGGAAACGCCACTCGTTATTGCTTTATGTCCGTTTCGCTGCGCCTCCTGAGGAAACGATCTCAAACTCTTGGAATAAGTCGTTTCGCTGCGGGGGACGAGAAAACGAAGAAGAAGCAGAAAAGCGAAGTGAAGCAAAGTGAAGCGAAGTGAAGCGATGGATCTCCTGGTGGTTGTATTTATATCCCGCTCCCCACCACGATAAATTTGGGGATTGTAAGAGTAGGAGTGAAAAGGATACATGGGATGACGACGAGGGATCAGGTTGCTATTTTAGCCCGTTTTCTGTCGATTGTTGTAAATCTTGATGTTGCAAAGATTATTTTCTTGATACCATGGTTGATTGTTTTACAAGGATGCCGTAACAGTTTACACAAAAATGAATGAAAGTCGTAGCATTCATAGAACCGGAGATATTTAAGAAAAAGGTTTCAGATTAATTATTTATAAAAATTGTATACTATTTGTTATATAAAGATTTGTTAAATTGACTTTGAATTGTTTAATTGACAGTTATGTCTACGATGCTCATCAATCTTTGTGTAGCTTAACAATATTGTTAACAATACTTAACGCATTTGACGTATTTCATTCGACCATTGTGAGCCAGAGTAATGTAACTTTTTGTTATTGCTTAAACGGATAGAATTTGCAATATTCCATTGTATAACAGTTAAATAGCTAGGTACATCGTGCCGTTCAGATTCATTTATTATCTGCAGTAATATTAGTCTCCTAGTTGATTTTTAAACATAGTTTTGTTGTTAGCTGTTGTTAATTAGGTTATTTACAAGAATAAAAGGAATGATTTGGCAAAAGTGTCTACTATGAGTTTAATATTTCTGCGCATATGTTGTTGAGTTGGTTTTTCATTAATTCATAAATGATTTGGGTGCGGTTGAGTTCCGTTGCCTGTGCGAAGAAATATCTGTGTACAAGCTATGCGACTGCTATCAGCAAGGGATTGTATTACGACGCTCTGGAATCCCAGATAATCTCCAGCGCAAGCTGTAGTGCACACTTTATAAGAAGTTACATTTTTCTATAAGGAAAGTTTTTTAACGTAGAAAAATTATAAGGCTTGTCTTTTTGAGTTATGCGTTTACAAAACTGAATTCAGCGCTGAAAAATTGACAAGCTTGCGCAATTTCAGATTTTTATAGAGTTTCTTAATTTTGTCGGTAGTAAAGAAATCACGTATGCCTGAAGCAGTTAAGCTCTCTGTCTAGGCCGGTATTATATATATTCCATTGTAAGAGTGCTATATCGCTGCTCCTAAATATGGCATAATGAGTTTCCTTTATACGTTAAATTGGGACTTAACACGTCGATTATTTTAGAGCCATGCATTAAAATTTTGTGGACAGAGACTGGCATACAGTACCACGGATAAAGACGAACATATAAGTTGGCAGTTTCTAAACAATACGCATTAAATTTAGTTGTGTCGATTTCGTTACCAGAATTTAAAGTTTGCAGTATTACATGAAATCTGGTAATAAGTTCCTTATCGACTTTGGTAATAATGTGAGCTGTATCGACATTCTCAAAAAACCGCCTTCCAGTGTTTCCGTCATTAGAGGTACCTGTTCCTTGTTTCGGAACATCTATTATCAGGCCTGTTTGAGTTTTAAATTCTTGCTGAATGCGCAACTTATTTTTCTTCATCGAAGCTTTTGCTTCGTCTCCTTTCGCTTGCCACTTTTCTATATCGATTTTATACCCGATGTGCAATACACATTCATAAAATCGGATCCACGCGTGAAGCAATGATAACCCATAAGCGAAAACAGATTCATTTTCCGGTTTCTGTTGAATCAGTGTCAACTTGTTCATTTCTTTGGGTGTGGCTTTACACACTGGGCAAACAGATCCAGAAGATATCCCACTGACAACCTGGCATACTTTCCCGTCCAACATCGTGAAGTACAAAGTATGAATTACATTAATTTTTTTGTCTTTGACTGTAACTTCGGTAGGGACAAGTTTCCGTATTTGTTCTTGAACATCTTTATGTATTGAAAGAGTTTTGGTAGGTGTTTCTTTCGCATATTCCAGCCTTATTGGTCGACATAATCTCGGCGAAGAAGTTTTCGGATTTTGCCAGATTACAAGCGAACTATTTGAAGCTTGCGAAAGACTCAAAGGAACTATTGCTACGACGAACATACTTTCATCAGATTGATTTTCCGAAGAAAACTTCTGCTTATAGGCTGAAAATCCCGATGTTCCGTCACAGCCCCACTTAGTAATCAATTTCAAAACAGCATTATTGGAAAGGCTGCAGTGTTTTGCATCATCTCGTTGTAAAATTCTTCGCGTAGTATGATCCAGAAGGGCTTGTAGCGAGACACTCGCGCAACTGTCAGTTATCGTAATGTCCGTGCCAGATGGATAACAATCATGTTTTGCTTCTAGTACTTTTTTATAGGAAGGTAGAACATCAGCATTGTGTTCTTTTAATAGTGAGCGAATGTCTCGGTACTGTGATTTAGATAGGCCAGTACTAAGAAATTTGGCCAATGCTTTGTCATTGGCTACTGGAACAGTTTGCTCACTGTCAAGGACGGATGAACTTGAAGATGATGTAAGGTCTTGTACGCTTTCTATTTCATTATCATCTTTGTCTGTTAAACTAAACGTAATTTCTGCTGTTGGAAAATTCTTATTAAGACTTTCGGCTACCCTTCTTCTTTTATCTTTTTCTGAACAATCATCAAAAGACTTCGAAGTTCTTTTCCCATATGAACTTTTCTCCGAAGATGGCTCAGGGATAATAAATTCTGTATTTAACCACGAGCTGTGGGTTACATTAAATTGTGACTTCATGTAAAGAGAAGCTCTCCATTTTTTCAAAAAGTTCGGTACAAAATAGCGTGTTAATTTTAACTGCAATGCGCATTTCTTTTCCTCACTAAATGTATATTTTTTTTCAAAATATTTCAGTAATGTTTTGGCACTTTTGTCTTCCGAGCTAATTAAAATTTCACACAAATCTGTATTTTTGAATGGCACACATTGATTTACTTCCATGATCGATTACCAAAATACTGGAGAATTAAATGCAGATAATATGTAAGTCTAATATTATGTATTCCGCAAACTAAAGCTGAGTAACCAAAAACATCGTTTTAAAAAAGGCCGCTCTATAGCATATGTATCTGTAGCGCGTACGCAAGCCTCCATACGTACTCCTGAAATCGCACTTCGCTTGCGAGAAACTAGGATCATGAACCGTTCTGCAGGTGCAACGTTTTTGACTCTGGTGTTTTCTAAGTGACATGCGATTTCGGGAATACGTATTAAGGCTTGCATACGCGCTGCAAACACATATGCTATAGCGCGGCCTTTTTTAAAACGATGTTTTTGGTTACTCAGCTTAGTTTGCGTAATACATAACATTAGACTTACATATTATTCATAGAGAAAGGAGATATTAAGGAATCATATAATAGATATTAATGATTTATATCTGATGATATTAAACACAAGAAATCGATGGCTCCTATTCATAAAATCTATTTTTGGAGCCTAAATTTCATATAATGTTATTTAAAGCCCAATTTCATATAACGCTATTTAAATTGAGCATCCGCAATAATGCTCTTTGATTGCACGTGCAATATTTATTACAGTTATATATTACATGTAAAATTCGAAGAGCATTGTAGCACATGCTTAATTTGAGTAGCATTACATGAAATTGGTCTTTAAATAACATTATATGAAATTTGGTCTCCGAAAATACAGTTTATGAATAGGAGCCATCGATTTCTTGTGTTTAATATCATCAGATATAAATTTTTAATATGTATTATATGATCCCTTAATATCTCGTTTTCTCTGTGTGGGCATTTAATTCTCTAGTATTTTTGTAGTCGATCACAGAAGTCAATTAATCTGCGCCATTAAACATGTAGATTTGTGTGAAATTCTAATCAGCTCGGAAGAGAAAATTGTCAAAACATTACTTAAATATTTTGAAGAAAAATATACATTTCGTGAGCAGAAAAAATACGCATTGCAGTTAAAGTACGCTATTTTGTACCGAACTTTTTGAAGAGATGAAAAGTCTCACTTTACACGAAGTCACAAATCAACGGCTCGTGATTAAATACTGACGTATTTCCTCACACTGTTAGAAATTTCTTTATTAATTTTAATAAACATGTAATGGAAGCAAAATCCAAGCATGTCTATTAAAATTAATAACTTCGTGCATTAATTATTAAGTTACTAGTTTTTTAAATTTAATATACGGGTTAATGAAGTTTACAGCATAAAAATTAAAATTTATTTTTAGAACAATAAATTTTATATATAAGTTAAAAGTTTTTTATATATACAAAGAAAGCAGAGATATTCCTTTTTTTCTAAGAAAATTTGTTTTTATTATTTTTTTAAATTTGATCGGAAAACATTGAAGTCATTCAATGACAAAGAAAAACAGAAAAAATGTGATAAATCGATCAGCAACACATCGACATCACATCAGCCTTTTACTAAAAAAACTATAATTTGAAAAATATACATATACCAACACCATATCGGTACATGTCTCCAAATAATATGAAGTAATATTTCGCGACGATACATGATGGGAAGCTCTCATATCTATCAAATAAGAACCCACTTCTGTAACGTACGCAGTCCGTACGGCTATGCTAGACGCGATAGTCACGGAACCGACTAGCGGCAGCAGTAGTAACTATTTTGCCTGAACGTTAATACACTCGTATATTAATTTCGTCTTAAATGTAAATTTCAATAACCATGTTCATTAATTTTCAATTCAGTTACAGGTCATTGACATTTCATATACCATGGTACATTAAAAGTATCTTAAAATTCAAAACATTTTTAACAGTGCAACCAATTGCTGTCTTCAGAGGAACCCCTTGAAGTTTACAGTAATATCATAAAATTCACTGAAGAATATATCATTCAAGAAGGGATAGTCGGAGTCACACTACTACCGATTTATTTCATTATCTATTAAGCTTAACCCTTTAAGGACCAAATGTACAAAAATTGAACCCGAATTTTGTTAGTACTTTTTAGTATTAAAACACGATGAAAACAATTCTGGAGATGTTTCTTATTGATCAAACCCCGCTCTTTCGAATGGTGCATCGTAAAATAGTTTTTTCAAGTTTCTTTCATATATCAAGTTTTTTCAAGTTTTTTTTTCATATATCAAGTTTTTTTTCATTTATCGTTATTTTTTTCATCACATATTGCATTAAAAACTCTCGGATCTGATTACTGTATGTGTTTTACAAAAATTTCAAAATGACCCACTCATTTCAAATTGACGACTAAAGTGATATAAAAAATATAGGAATGAATGAATAAATGAATGAATACGTATTCGTATTCAGCGATTCTATAATTCACGAGTAGCAAAATTAATTCAAGTTTACCGGGTTTTTACTATTTCAGACAGTAAATACGTATTCATATATTTTGTATACCACTTTAGTCGCCATTTTAAGTTCACCATATTGAAATATTCTTAAAACACATACCACTATATTAAAGCTCTGACATATTTGAGTGATTTATACCGGTCAGAGATATTCTAATGTGATACGTGGTAAAAAAATAACGATAAACGGAAAAAAACTTAAAAAAACATGATTTTTGTGAAAAAATGACGTGTAATTTTTTTATTTATAAATTTGCATTATTTTACGGTGCAGCAATCGAAAGGGCAGGGTTTGAACAATAAGAAATATTTATTACAAAATTTTTTTCTTCGTGTTTTAATATAAAAAAGTACTAATAAACATCATGTTCAATTTTTGAACATTTGGACCTTAAAGAGGTTAACCAGACCCATTTATTGCAAGTTCTAAGAATGAAAAAATTACAAACGTCAAACCAAATATAAGACAAAATTAACTTTTTTTCTAATTTTGAAAATTTTGCAGCAAATTCGTCATCATAATATAAATTCGTAATGATACCCAGAAAACCCCTATATACCATATATGAGAAAAACTTAACTTTTCTTAGAATTTCCATCGGCCACATTGGATCCGCCATTTTGGATTTTGTGAATTTAGCAGCAAATTTGTACTCAGCGACCTACAAAACCCATCTATGCCAACTACGAGACAAAATAAAGTTTTTTTAGAATTTTGATCCGCCATATTATATCCGCCATTTTTAATTTTGAGAATTTTACATCAAATTTGTAATTGGCGATGTAAAAAACTCCTGTATACCAAATATGAGACAAAATAAAGTTTTTTTAGAATTTTGATCGGCCATATTGGATCCTCCATTTTGAATTTCGAGAATTTGACTTGAAATTCGAAATCAGCAGTATAGAAAACCCCTATATACCAAATATAAGACAAAATGATAATTTTCTATACTTTGGTTAGCCATATTGGATCCGCCATTTTGAATTTTGAGAATTTTAGACTGGGTTTGCAATTAGCGATCTCATCAAATTTTTGATACTAAATTTCAGAAAAAATCTATGTCCGCAAAAATCGATTTGCATTTAACGAGAAGCCGCTTATATGCTTATGTCTGCATCTAATGCCATATATATATGTGATACAACATTTTTTTCAAAAAATGACGTCCTTACGTTTTTTCTAAATTTCCTTCTGAACATTCTAAAAAAAAATTCATTAATTTTCATGGCGAATTGAAGCATGTGGCTTAACTTTTATGCGCGCACCCACTTGGGACCACTGTGCGTCTGTTTATTCAAAAAAATCAAAAAAATTTTTAATTTCAAAAAATCGATTTTTTCTCTGTAGTTCTTTTTGCCCCCCGAAGAGTTCTACAACTTTTGTTTACAAAACTTTTTGATCCGACGACAACCGGACGAGTTACAGGCCGTCACTTTTTCTCAAAAAATCAAAAAATTTTTAATTTTCAAAAAATTGATTTTTTCTCTGGAGTTCCTTTTGCCCCTAAAGAGTTCTACAAGTTTTTGATCCGATGCTAAATGGGAGAGCTACAAGTCTTTAAATTTTATAATTTGTGAAGTTGGCCCCCCCGATATTTCGAAATGCGATTTTTTTGGTAAAATCAACAGAACTATTTTCAAAATGTATAAAGAACTTCAGAACTATGCGGGGGGCATATAGAACTGCTATTATTATTATTATTTTTTTTTTTTTTTTGTTCATTTAAGTGGGGGGCCAGCTTCACACCGATCAATTTTATATGTTAAAAATTTTAATTAAATGCACGAGATAAAATTCTACTTGTTGCTAATAAGGCAGCCATTTTAATAGTTTACATGTACGGAATGTATTTACATGTACGGAAAATACGTCAATTTAATTACAATTATTTAATTTTCTTGAGATTCCAAGATTTCGTCATCTTCAAGTGGCGGATGGTTCGTGCAGTCGCTTTCACTGCATACAGTGCAGACAGGTGTGCTATGAAGCCGACTTTTTCTGCAGCTACACGCTGCTCCGCATCCTGTTTTGCAAGAGCAAAATATAATTTTTAAAACATTGCTGGGTGCTGCAGGTTGCGTCATTGTCATAGGTTTTAAATAATCTTCCCTTTTCCAGCCCCATTTTTCAGGAGATATTGACGAATTATGTTTCCATTGTTGAATTTGTAAATAAACTCTTTTAATATGAAGTTTTGCTGCATCTTCTGTCGGAGGTAACGAGCTGAGTTGTACACTCTTGTCCTTTGCAGCTAATGCCAAGAAACGTTTGTATCTCAAGTCATTTAATGTGTTTTCAGTTTTGGCACCATAAATCGCGAGAATGCAATAAAAACCTGCAGTAAAAAGTACGTCTTCTGTCTGTTCTTCAATTAAGAAGTTGTCAGCAGCTTTGCGTAATTTTTTATCATTATTAAATATTTTAATAAAACTATTCTTGCCTTTGTTGTAAAAAGCAGAAGTTGTATCACACCCAGTGAATGCATGAATGAAGAAGAGATGGTTTCTTGTGATATTAGGATATTTCGTTAACATCGTTTTTGTCGAGTAAACTTGTTGTAGTACGTTATTTTTTAATGGTTTAAAAAAAAAACCTTGCCTGGCATTCCTTTAGTAGGTACGAATACCGAAATAATAAAAGGCCTGTTTCTATATTGTGCTCTTCTATTTAGTACATACATTAATGTATCTAGGAACGAAAACTAAAAGTACATAAACTATGCATGTAACGCAAATAATTATATACCTACATGAAGCATTTTTAGGATAAAAATAATTTATTATTACTGGAAAATAAATTTTTACAACTGTTTTTTATATAACAATTTACACGTAAAATGTTTGCTGAAGAACAACACGCAAAACTGATTTATTGTACATGCACTGCATGAATATTGTTTAAACAATATAAACAATTATATCTTAGGATCAAAATATTATATTATTACTAGAAACTTCACTTTTACAACTGTTTTTTACATTACAAATTATATATGAAAATTTTAAGTGGAAAAAAGACGCAAAACTGATTTTTGTATACAAGGTGTAAGAGTATTGTTTAAACAATATAAATAATTATTTCCCCCCCTATGAAACGTTTCTGATTTTAAACAATATATAGAAACACACATTAAAAAAAAAAAAAAAACAAAAATCGATGCTGTTGTTGAGGACTTCCGAAGATTGCCTGTTTTATGTATTCATTGACTCCACTAATTGGTTTAGCTACATTTTGTGAAAATTTTAACCAAAAATATTAGAAAATAAGCCAAAAATTTTCTGTTAGGGTATGTACTTTTTTTTAAACTTGTCTTTGAATGAAGGATTTTTTTTCATTAAAAATTAAATTTTGTAAAGCGTTTTTCATAAAAAGTGTCATTTTTGGCATAAATTTTGGCCACATTTTGGCTTATGAAATGCGTTGTAATTGAACAAAATTAAAATCCTTCGTTAAATTACAAAAACATGTCGAAAAGAAGTGTGTAAAAGTAGAAGTTGATCTGTGCAATATTATTAAGAATTCTTGACTACCGACTTCAAAAAGTGGTTTTGAGAAAAACCACGCACGCACGCATGCAAGTCACACGCACAAATACGAGTGCATGAAATCAGAACTAGAGTTATTTATGTTTCAACCTATACAGGCGACTATTATTTTACAGGGGACTGAGTTCACATTGGGTGCAACTCAGTAAGTGAAAAAGAATTGAAAAAAAAATTAAAAAAAAAAATAATGAAAAAGAATTTGTAAGAAATTATTATGAAACATTTTAATTCCAAGGTAATCAAAAATGGAATTAAAAGGAATTCAGGTGACGCAGAATTCCCTGACAGGAATAGAATCAGAGACAATTCGCTCTGTTAAGTTACTCTGGTGGCGGAAATGGAACTACTGAGAAGGGTTTCACCTCGGGTTTCACATACAGTACACCATGGCGTTTTTTATCATTGTGTGCTGTAGGTGAAACCCCTCTCAGTAGTTCAAATGTCGCCGCCAGAGTAACTTAACAGGGCGAATTAAACATCACCGAATTCCGTTAGAAGAATTCATAAATAAAATTATCGCTTGAATGACAAAGTCGGAATTGAACATTTTTACAATCAATTCTTTTTAATTTTATTCAATTCTCACAATTGACACTTCAAAATATGTATTCTGTTTAATCCAAAAACTGGAATAAAAAATAATTCCATTTATTCCATTAAATTCCTTGTATCTCAAATGCATTTGAAATGAAATTTTATTTCCATTTCGTTCAAATTTTGTAATTCAAAGATAAGTATTTCCATGGAATTCTTGAGAACCATGGATGTTACTTTTATTCCAAATGACGAATTAAGAAGCAAGAAATTGAATTCCCCGATATTATTATATCAATTAACTGAACTCAGTGAATGTTTTATAGATTTTGTAGAACAAATTTTGTAGATTTTTTGAATTGATGTATTCCATTGAATTCCTTTGTATTTCTGGGAAAAGTAGCTTCCAAAATTATAAAAACAAAATCTCGGCGATACTCATTTATTGTTTTCCCTTTTTATTTACAATGTATGCAATTGTTCTATAACACACAATTTTTTCAGAATTACTTCCTTTGTATTTCAAAACGACAGACGAAAATATCTCAAAAACGTATTTTTTTACATTTTGCTCTAATTTAACGTTGTTTGGATCAAAGTAAGTAATACCTAGATTTCGACCCGGGTGCCTACCAAGTAGTAATAAACACCTAATTTATTGAATATAAAATGAGGTCAGGGTCGAAGTAAAACTAACATAATTATCATGTAATAGTATGTAGTGTTTCTTAAATGTATAAAATCTGAATAGTATATTATGCGCCGAGAGAAGAAAGTGGGCTGTGCGTTCCCGCGAACAATTGCCGCCCGAGCAAGATTATTCGGGGTGTTAAGGCCGCTCGAAGCGCCCCGCGGCGGAAGCTCGGAAATAGGGGCATTTGACACTAATCGTAATGGAAGGACGGACTTATTTTGCGAATTGCTCGGCAAAAGGACATTTCTCAGCAAAGTGTGTAACGATTCTTTTCAAATATATCGAATTTATTCAGATTTATATAATATACAGGTTTTCTATAAGATCATTGAACACTAACCAAGAAGTCTTTTGAATAAATTCGCCGGAGCGTCACAATCGTGTAGATTTGTTTAGAGGTTAGAACCTCGCAGTCGGACTAACAGTCGCACTTCAAACTTATATCTAAGCTACGCAAATTCTAAGTATATTACCCGGACAACCAAAAAACTGAAACTGATACTTAAGATAAATGAGGGATCTCGCTCCCTGTATCAATTATAGATCACTAATAAGAATTACGTCAACTAGATTTCCACACCGAATCTCACGTTTAGTATCAGCGTCTTTAATTCTACCACGCACTCAGCATCGGGGGATCATTCACTAACATAAATATCAACGATACAATTCTTTTTAGAGTACATTTACCGATGGATCAATCATAAAAAATCTAACATACATGAAAAATAATTCAAAGTCCGACAGACACCGGGGGGCACGTCAATTTTCTATTATATCACTTGGAAATGTTAGTTCCATACGTCACCAGTCGCTGCGTCGAGGATGCTCAATGTAGATCCAGCGAGATTTCTACCTTGGAGAATGGATCGGTTGTAGATTGCCTCAGACTTTGCTCACCATTGAATTGGAGCAAACTTGGGTGAAATTTTTCCCACGTGGCCACTATTAAAGAGGATGAAACCTTTCCACGATGATCCAAGGATTTTCTCCAACGACCGTGATTGCACCCTCGACCGAGATGGTTGATTTTTCCGGAACAATTGACCGGTCTTTTCCGGTGAATGAAAATGAGTCGTTTCCGGCGTTGAAACTAAGGATTCGATTCGTAACCCGGCGACGAAAGCCACCTGTCCACTAGAAAATTGGTTTCGCGAATTATTTTAAATTCCGCGGCGCGACGCGAATATTTTATTTCGTCACAATTTGACTTACCCAATTGGTAATTTCACGAGGCTTCGCAAAGGCTTCGAGTTCCCCACGTGCCGCACCGGGCGTCCCTTTCGGAAATAATTGATCACCGGCTCAATGATCCGGCGACGTCAATCCTTGCGAGGGAAATGCCGAATCGCCAATTTTCCGTTTAGATTGAAACCCCGACCTGGTCAACACAGCGTGGTTGTACCATCCTCGCTCTCATTCGCACTTGCACACGCCCCGATGCTCTCACTCTCCTAAAGCCCTATGCGCGGGTATAGGTATCACTCCGCCTATCGAGCCGAAGCACGCATTACGGCGCACTATTTCGTGCGTCGTTTCGCCCGCGAAATTCAAATGAACGCTGTGCACACAGTACATACATACAACATCCCCCTAAATTAGCGAAGGAGGAGATAACTCTTTCGGTAATTTACATAGCCATTAATAAGACATTCCGTCAATGAACATTTACTCGCAACCATCTCAAAAGACCATTATACCCAATGACCTGTACACCCGACAGTCGATTCGCTCGTCCCATGACACCGTCCTTCTTCTGACTTTCTCTTCAACTGAACACACGGCAAACAAATCGTTTTTTATCATAGATACATCCCATGACTATCCATGAAGGGGGGCCATTGGTTGTCTATTATCTATTTACATTCGTCAACAAAATACTTCCGAATACCCTGATGATTATAAGTTCCCTTAATCTCACCGTTTCCATGTGTATATGCCAATTCAAATGCGTTATTCCCGACTACTCGAACGATTTTATAGGGTCCCTCATATAGATGGAAAAATTTATGGATTTGACCCTGAGAGGCATTCGATAGGTGCGGAACTCGGATTAACACTAAGTCACCACAATCCAACGATACCCTGCTCACCCCCTTTTGCGCCTTACAACGGATATCATACGCCTTTTGCAAATTTTCGTTTGCGATTTGGTACATCACGTCACGGGACATCGGATCAATCGGAAGGGTCGGAAATTTCTCTTTTAACCAGTCCTTTGCCGGCTTCCCAAAATGAAGGGTATAGGGAACATATCCGGTACTACTGTGGGCCGTCAAATTAAGGCATTCTTCGACGCGTGGGACATATCTTCCCCATTTTGTATGCGCAGAGGCACAAAATGTGCGAAATAGACGCCCAATCTCCCTCATGGACCGCTCGACGGGGTTGGACTGAGGGTGTCTTACAGATGAAAAGAATACCTCAACTCCCTCCGCTTCAAGGCTACGACGCCATGAAGGGGACGTAAATTGGGTACCGTGATCACATAGCAAGCGGGTCGGTCGCCCCACATCTAGAAAGTATCGTTCTCGAAGCTTTTTAAGACAGATAGCAGTCGTTGCTCGCTTTATAGGATACAGAGTAATCAACTTGGAGAAAACGTCCTGCACAACAAAAATATACTTGCACCCTCCAATAGTAGGAGGTAGAGGTCCATAAAAATCTACCGAGATCATTTTGTTGGGCATATTCTCCGAGATCCGACCAAATGCCCCCTCCATCGAGTACGTAAGCGGTTTTATGCGTTGACATAGATCACAACACCGGACAAATTGTTTGATATCTGCACGCATTTTCTTCCAGTAAAAATGAGCGGGCAGGTAATGACTCATCTTATACGTCCCCGCATGTCCCATCTGCTCATGGCATGATTGTAGGACCGATTTAACTAGTATGGAAGGGACCAAAATTTTCCACGACTCCTGCGAATGATTCCGAAGATATGATATTCCATTCCAAATATAGATCTCGAAATGGGGACTTTCCTTCCCTTTCATCTCGCGGATAGCAGAATCCTCGTCCTGCATGCGTCCCAAATCGGCTAGATCATCGCCAACTTCTGGTTGGGCCGTCAAATTGTTGAGGGCAGAAATACTGAGATCCCCCCCCGTCCGCGATCTAGCGTCGATCAATCCAATTACCGATCGAACAAAGTATTCGTGGTCGTTTGCTGAAATTGCCTTTTCAGGGAAGTTGCGGCTAAAGAAATCAGCTACCTTGTTATCCGCGCCACTACAGTGCTCGATCGTAAATGAATAGGATTGAAGAAATAACGACCATCGCATCAGACGGGCGTTACTATAAGGGGTCGATTGTAAAAACGTTAGGGCTTCATGGTCTGTAATTATTCGGAAAGTCTGCCCTACTAGGTACATACGGAACTTAAGAACCGAATAAATTATCGCCAAAAGCTCTTTCTCCGTAGTGGTATAATTTAATTCACAGTTAGTTAGTAACCTACTCACGAGGGACACGATACGGGATTCGCCATTTTCGTCAACCTGATATAAGACGCCGCTAATTCCAGCCTCACTCGCATCTGTCTGCAACCGAAAGGGCAAATGCGGGACATAGTGGGAAAGGGTTACAGTTCTGAGGAAATTCTCCTTAAGCTCTTTAAATGCTACATCATGTTTTTCGGTCCATTTCCAAGAACTTTTGACACTGAGCAATTCACGAAATGGTACTAGATAGTCCGCATGGCGGACAGCAAAACGGCGATAATACCCACATACCCCCATAAATCCCTGGAGCTGTTTTCGATCTCTGGGAACCGGAAACTCGGCGATACTCCGGAGTTTATCGGGATCAGCAGCTATCCCCCTGCTGTCCAGTACATAGCCCAAAAAATGCACGGATTTTTCGAAAAAACGCGATTTATCTAGACTAAGCGTCAAACCTGCCTGTCTCAGCTTGTCAAATAATTTTTGGAGATGACCGACGTGTTGTTCAAATGTCTCTGACGTAATAAGGAGATCATCCACATAAGCCGTGACAAAGTCCAGAACTTCTGCCCCCAAAGCCTCCCTCAACGCCCGCATAAAGCCACTTCCTGCAGTCTTTAAACCGAACGGGATACGCGTAAATTGATACAAATTCCCATCATGCAGAAAGGCTGTGTATTGACGGGAGTCGGTATCTAGCGGAATTTGCCAATATCCTTTAGCACAATCGGTAACCGAAAAATACTTGACCCCCTCAAACCTCTGTAAGAGCTCTTCTATTCTGGGTGGAGCCTCATTATCCGCGATGATAATGGTATTGATATACCGGGCGTCTAGACACATCCGCAACTCCCCATTAGATTTTCGGACAATTCTTAGGGGGTTGCAGTAGGGACTACACGATCTTTCTATAATTCCTTGATTTAGGAGTTGGTTGATTTCTCGATCTACGGCCCCCCGCTGATGGATAGGGACAGGGTACGATTTGCGGATGTAGGGTTTTTCTTTATTTACACGAATATGATACGCATAATTTTTTAGACATCCGGGTTGGGACGAAAAAATATCTCGATTACTGAGAAGCAAATCATACACCAACCCCTTTTGATCCTTATCTACAACATTTAGAGACTCGAGATATTTATTTATGTCCTCCACGCCCACACACTCCGGGCCCCTCTCCAGCGAACGAATAATGGGTACCCCTTCTACTAAAAGTGTTTCCGGGCGGGTGACTTGTTCACATGCTTTATCCGCAACCACCGAATGCTCGACCCCCCTCTCGTGAAACTGTGAGGCCATCTCCTCATGAACTCTAAAAGTTACTAAATTGCGAGGTAGCCATTTTCCGAACAATTGAACCCTTTCCTTTTCGACATCTATTATACCACAATGGCGCTTAAGCCAATCGATTCCCACTAAGATATCGTTTGTCAATCCAGGCACTACTAGGTACGGGTCAAGGACACTGGTCTCGTTTATCGTAATTCTTAATCGAATTTGTTTTTTAATTACCGTGGACTTACGCCCAACTGCCGTATACACAACAAACTTAGTAACTGGTAACTCATCCAGCGTCATATGACTCTTAATTTGATTAAAAAAATTCTCTGAAACACACGTGATTTCACTACCCGTGTCAACGAGAAGTCCCGCGTCTGTGTCCCCCACTACCGCCCTAATGCGTGGACTGACAATCCGATCATTCCTAATCTTATCTTGTAAATCCCCCTCTAGTACATCCCAACAAAGGTCGTTTATAAATTCTGAGCAATATTGTTTTTGGAGTGAACAAACCCTGCCGGTCTGGGAATTCTCTCCCCTTCCCGTCTTATGAGCCTCGGAATTTTTTGTCATAGACGTCCCAACCTCCCGATTCTCTCTGACGTCACCATTTTGAGGCAAGGTATTTCCTCGATTTCTCCAATTTTCGGAGAGGGGTTTCGCCTGCTCGAAATTCACATGATTTCCCCGATTTCCCGGATTATAATGATTATTGGGTGCCCCTTCGCGTCGATCCCCCATGACGTGATGACCATTTCGATTGGATTTTTGCGAATTATGTGGGGGATTAGATGCTACAGTAGGGCTCGAGTCATTTATTCTAGCTAAAGCTTTCAATAGCTGTTGGGTCTGAGTGTAGTCAATGACGGTCACGATATCCTGAACACGCTGCGGCAGCTGTTTAATAATCTGATAATTTATTTCATACGGCTCCATTTTTGGAGAGAAATAACGAGCCGTCCTCAGTTGCTCCATAAAATAATCGTACACCGAACATTGACTCCCATTAAAACGCCTCGAAGACCATTCGTCTTTAGCTTTTACTCGCGCCTCGATAGAATAATATTCGTTCAAAAAAATTTCTCTAAATTGCGAGTATGAATTGACAGGGGTCAATTGAGCTTCGTACCATAACCTAGCGGTATTCGTCAGTGCGTCTTCGACAATTAATAACTTTACATTATCACTAGCATTCTTGCGGACAAAGTATTTTTCTAAGCTTTAGTACATCACCCAAAATTACTCTATTTGTGTGAGTCAGATCTATCGTCTCTGAAAATGATAGATTTCTATAAATTTAATAAAATAATAATAGCAATACGTTGAAAAGTTTTGGTTGCTATTCTGGAAATTATCCAAAATAATAAAATATCGATTAATTATTTTGAAAATGATAAAACTCCCTATTAAAACTATCAATTAATAAATACTTCTTCTTAGATATCTATATATCAGTCGAGTATAGCTCTCATTATATTATTATAAAGTTTATAGTCAACATTTTTATTCCCATTAGGTAGATCGCAGATAGCCCTCCTTTAAAATTTTAGTACTATTTTGTGACTCTATGGAAATTTATGATATATAGAGGTAAATCCACGAAACATTTAACTATTAGCGAGGCGTAACAATTTGTCGAATAATACTATATCTATAATCGATATATAACCTCATAATTTTGTTTTACTTTCTATACCCATATATCAATCTTTCCACTCAATCGGATGTATCACAATGTATTTAACAAAATTATAAAAAAAAATTATAAATAAATTTTTTATTCTTGATGATTTTTTTGGACGCCGCTTCAAATTTCGTTATAGTCTTCACTTTTTAGTCTACGCTTTCGATGTAACTGTACTTATCAGCTCATACATGTGCCTATGCTCATTAAAAAGTTATTAGACTAGAAACATGCGAATCTCAATTATTTTATTTTACATTTTTAAACGGACTTATGATATTTACTTCTATGGCCCTATGTACATCAACAAATTAATTAAAGGTATTTCATATTAACATAAAAATGAACATTTTAAGCGTAGTCCGATAAGTGTGCTATTAATAATGTGTGAACAGCAACTGTTATAAAGTGATAATCTGAATCGTATAAACAGTTTCAATAATTCGATTATTTTAATAGCACATAAAAGCTACTTAATATTTTCATCTTATCTCACGCGTAAATCCAAATATTTGATGTACCTGCCTGACATAAAAAGGTGCGTTAAAATTGACTGCATGCAGCAGAAGGAAATCACTTACGAAACTTCGAATTCGAAAATTTTATTTAAATTGACCTATAAATAATAGTTTTTCGGACAAAAGTGAGTGTATCCCGTTATTGCATTGAACCCCTCAGTAATTTCGATTTCTGAGAAGAAACAAATTTTATTTTTTAATTATCCACCATGTTCTTCATGTAATGTTACATTGATCTTGTCCTCATTTCGTTTTTAAACCGAACAGATTTTGTAATTGCAAGAAAACAGATTCAGATTAAGATACGGGTGACAGAAAAAAACAAAGAAAAGAAATACTGTACAATCTTCGTCAAAAATAATACATAAAAATAAGAGGCGTGGACATAAATCGTTAATAAGACCATGTAAATTTCGATTCGCTATTTTGGGTTGGGACATTTTTTTCCCTACTATTTTCCATCTATCAGCATATTATATTGATTTGAATCGTTCAATACTCACTTAAGGCCGATGATTAATTTGGGAAACTTTTGCAAAATTTTCCGGTGTTTCACCGAGATATTGAAACTGCTTTTATTAAATATTTTTTTCAGTACATATTTATTTAATTTTCACATTCAGATATTAATTTCATGATCTAAAGAGATAAATTCTCCCGATAAATATAGAATATTCAAGATTAAAATACAAGAAAATGAGTCAAAAGAAAATAACTTGAAAAAGTGCGTCTTTTCATTTAAATTTCAACTATCATCAGCATATTAATTTTCTTTTAATTTTAAACTTCACCAATCAATGGACTATCATAAAAAATAGCCAAATATGGATTTTCAAAAATTGTTTTATCATTTTCACGAACTGCGGGAACGCTGGATCAATGATTTTTCAAAAATGCAATTTTTCCGTTAATGATTCCGTTAATGACCGTTAAACAGCCACTAGGAAAACAAAGTACACTTTCTTGCAGAGTACATCAGTCTAAGGAAGTTGCCACAACCATGGAAAGAAAAATCACGAAAGTTAATACTACAAGAAAATATATTATCTGTTTAAATAATTATTGTTTGATTACAAAATACATTTTATTGTTCGTTTATTATTTATTACTGTATACTGAACTAATTTATCGGCAGTTCTTATAAGTTTTTATTTATTTCTACAATTAAAGTTTGTTATATGAGGCAAAAAAATATTTTCGCATCGTGTTGACGCCATAACTTTTACGCCCTCGGGTTTAAACGATTAACAGATATTAAATAAGCGTCTTGAATAGTAACAAAAAGTGTCCACCAAAGCTTGTGAGTGTACACTAATTTTTTGTTAATTTTAAAAGGTTTTGTGGATTTACTCATATAGAAACGCTAAGCATATACCTTTAATTATTATTACCACGTAACCGCACACCTGATTTAATATTATGCTTATTAAATTTTCTTTGAAACATTCATGTGTTAATTGCGTCCTTGTTATTCGTTCTCTCTGTTATTTTGGAAATAACTAGGCACGCAATTTGGTCTGCAAATTAAATCATTGGCAGAATTTACAAAATTACACGCATCGTTCAGAAAATAGGTTCAGTGGGTTAAAACGGGCATGTAAATCCGTTATCGGCAGGCTTTGCTGAATCTGTTTTCCGTATTCGTACGGCGACATGATGGAATGGACCTGGTCATTTGGCTGCACTGCGTATTATGTGGTAGGCGGCAGTATGTGGCCGGTGAGGGTATTGCACATACCACGATAATGAAATTGACACGGGTTGTGAAGGCATACACGGATAGAACTTATCACCATAAAAAAAATGTTACTTTCGAAATTTTTATATAACGTAAACGATCATTTTTGCAAGTTGTCATTATTCATTGTTGCAAATCGATGTATATTATTCTGGTGGCTTAATTGTAATAAAATTACTTGATTCAGATTCCTCTAAAAAAGAGGATTACGAGATCGATTACTTGAAAAAAGATAGCCGATTTTATATATATATTTATAGTTGTATAAATTTTATAAATAATTAAGAAAATACTTTAATTTCGAATTTAGGAACACTGATAGCAAGTTAATTTAAAGGATATTTTTTAAACTAAAAAGTATATTTTCTCACATATTTAACATGTAATAAAAGTTATTATAAAATATTTAATGGAATGTTCAACTTTTAAAACATATCCTAACCTTACTTGAGTAGTGATACTCAAAATAAATGTATTAACAACGTTTACCATGGAGGTCATTCTACTTGAGCGAATTAGACTTATACACACACAAACGTGGTTGTGGGACGTCATTTTTGGTGAACGTGAACCGTGACATTAGTAAATTTTATTACTAATGATTAACAAGGACTTCAACACTAATGAATTACACCGCATATTTGACACTTTGATTAGGAAAATTTAGCTTTAAATCTTCAACGTCAATATATTGATGTTGGGTCAGGCTGTAAAACAGCACTTAATGCTGAGCCTCGCCCCTTGAACAATGTAAATTAATGTATATTGTGTCAATAAAGGCGCTATTATTATTATTATTATTATTATTATTATTATTATATTTTCTATATACATTAAGAGCAATGTAAGTACATCCATTTCTACGACCATACGTTCATTACTTCAATCGTACTTAAAGTTTCTTAAATATATCCTGGCGTGATGAGTGTAAACCAACTTCAAATTTCTGTACGGTCAAGAGTTGAAATTTAAGTCCAGTTTTAAGCTACTGGTAAAAGAATTATAATGTTTACCTTAAGACGCTTCATCCTCTATATGCTCGTTTTACTTTTCTAATAATATTTTAACTCTACATTGAATCTGTATATAATACGTTGATTTTTTTTCAGAATATGAATTAAGAACTACTTTCACGCTCCACACGCGAAGTTCTGAAGTTTTCCATTTATTTAATGACACAGTAACGTTGAATGTGAAAATTTAGTTAATGCATAATGCATTTATTGTATTTTACAGTTACAAATGTTCTCTCTTTGAAGCTGTACAGTAGATTTCCAATTTAATTCAACCCCTCTACTGCAACGCTTCTCAAAAGCTGTAATTGTAAACACAATTTAGAATAATAAAATTAAAATTGCAGATTTATTTACATTAATGTAACTTAATTCATTTTGGATAATATTACATATTTTTTATACATCTGTCAATATAGTTTCCATATTTTTCATATTTGCCTGTTTTATAGAGTATAAAGTTAATATTATATTTTGCCTTGGCATGCAGCAGAAATTTTTTATTCAAAATGGGAGATCATTCCCCCGACCTACATCGATCAAAGTAAAGAAAATGTAATTTTAATCATATTACAGTGCATCTTGATTCATGTGAATTTCTTTCATCTAAAACTATTTCGGTTCATAATGTACTGACAAAGATTTTCTCATTTTAATGGCTTTTAGTCTGGGATATTTTAATAGAAAATTAGATTTAAAATAAAATCATCAATTTCAAATCAATTAATTTAAAATTGTTTGTTTCATTTTATATTTACATTTAATCAAACTGTTATTTATCACTCGATACTTCACAAGGAACCAAAATTTATCAAAAATAATAAATACATTAATGAAAACTAATAAAGACGATCATAGAATTTTATCTGGATGAAATTCGATTTGGAAATAGATTTAGAAATATCCACAAATTTCAGAAATATACTTTTATTAAATTTAAATCCTAAACCCGTAGAATAATTTAAGAATCCTAAACAACATACTGAGAGTGCAATACGTACATTAATAAAAAATCAAATTGGAAAACATTTTTAAAAAATGTGCGCTTAAAATATAAAAATTTTTATGTGCAGATTCTTTGATTTATATTTAAAATTTTTTGGTACAATTCTCAATCCATTTGCTTATATATTTTTTTTCTTTATTCTTCATTTCGATTTATTCCATCATATCGATCTCCCTCGACTGGTTATACATTAGACTCTCAGCCATGTTACTATTTTAGGCGGATTGAACGTTTTCCTATTCTCTAGCATGGCTAATGTTACAAATCCTCCTGCAGTGATAAATCTGGACCAAATGAGAGCAGTAGACCATCTAACAATGATGTAACGAGGACAAGCAAACCTTAAAATATTGTAATATAAATCTCTCCGTAAAGATGATTGGTTCTAGTAATACCCCTGAAAAATTATCGAGAGAGTCCAAAATGATTAAATTACTTTCATGACCACTAAATTTGGTAGGATAAATTCATTTTGCGCATTCAGAAGAATGAATGATCCAAACAAACTTAACTTCTTTATAAAAAAATATCTAACCGAGTCCCTCGATCATTCAAAAACTTATAATTCTGCTAATATTTCACATCACAACGTATATTACCATAATTGGTTAAGTCAGAGTTCCAGTCGAAATAGCAGACTTTTCTGTTCGGTTTTGATCGACGCATGGTTGTTATACTGGCTTGTGATTCGATTTCCGCTAATTCGAAATTCGCTGTGTCGGAAGTTCCAACCCATGTAACGTAAGCATCTGCACTACAGATTCTCTCACCACTGTGTCATCAGTATAATGTTGTAAACACAAGCGGTCGATTGTATTAACGTGCCTTTGCTGAAACTGACTAGGTAACTGTTCAGTCGATACCTATTGATTAGTAATTTCGAACAATGTGAGGTTTTAACATATTTCCTTTGCCAGATAGATTGTTTGTTATAAAATATAATTTTGATTTTTTTAAATCCAAAGAATGAAATTTATATCCATGCTAATCATAACTTATAGCTGAAGGTTCTTTTTCTGTTTGTTAAATTTCACGGATCATGAATTTTTTACGCATAATATTTCTTATAAATCACGATCAACCTCATAGTTGGAGGTATAAATTTCATTAATTTGGTTGGTGAAAAGAATCATTTATCATCGACCCAATATAGGCTTAAAATCAGGCATGATCTCTAAAACATGTGATAATCCCAATCTTGCACTTGACCTATATTTCTTTGATGAAACTTTGATAAAGTATTACACCGATGGAAGTGTTACGTAAAACACACCCTCAGTAGGAGGGTGCATGTGTTAATGATTACTTCAATTCAGTCAACACCAGAAGTTTAAGCAAATTTTCCTCAATATTTACAGCGGAAGCTGAAGCAATCAATATGGCTCTGTACGTTATCTGTACAGACTCACAAAGTGTCCTGTTGGCACTCCAAGATTCAAACTCAGAAATGTAAATTACCCTCTCATTATTAGCGCTAAAAGGTCTTGGATATTTCTAGAAATAGTTATCTCGAAGAAACCCTAAAACTGGTATGGATTCCGGCCTATAAAGGTATCGAGGGAAACGAATTAGCAGATAAATAAGCCAAGAGGACCACTAAGGCACTATCCGATAAATCAGCGGTTCCATATACGAATTTTAAACGAACTTGGAATTCATCAGCCTACAACAACACCAAGCAGTCCAACGTACGACTGGGAATAGTTAAAGGCATAAAGTATTTTAGTAACTACATCACTAAGTCGAAGCACGCTTGGTTCGTGGACAAGAACCTCACAAGAAAAGCAATTGTTACTATCAAACGACTAAGAGCTTATCACTACAGCGCTGCTGCTTCACTAGCAAGAAAAAACATCGTAGACAGTTCAAATTGTGATTGCGGTATGATTGGCAAAATGCAGACCATCTTTTCTAGGAGTGCCAGCTTTGCAGTAACCAGCATAATAAAATAAACCAAGAATTCGTAACATTTAAGAAGACGATTGATTACACCAGATCTTACACCCTTACTGCGCCCTTTGGATCGCCAAAGTATTATCATTATAATGAAGTTCCTGAATGATTGTAATATTCATTTATAAATTGTCTACATTCTATTTCTTTATTATTAGAGACATATGTTCTCCAATGTATATCTGTACTGTTTAAATGGTATGGCCGTATAATCCTCGATATGGTTTGGGTTCGCCTTTATAATAAATAAAAAAATTTTCCGTCAGTAAAACAGTTGACATTTTTAGAATAAATCACGAAATTTTCAAGTTGATTCCTAAATACGCAGCACCGTATGCGTATTTTCGTAACAGTTACATTTTAGGTGTCCGAAATGACCTGGCTGTTATGATAAATAAATTCGTTGTCCCAACTAAGCGACTTAATACGCTGAGATCCTGACGATAAATTGGCTGGGACTACTATTTTAAATTGGTTGAATTTGAAATGATTGGGCTAATTATTTTATAGTTTGCCTGTGTTACGTTTAGTTAGCAAAAGTAACTAAATTTTGTTGTTGTTATTAGTCCGACTTTTTCACCTTATGACGTCATAAAATAACATTGCGGTCTACCAGAACAAAAACGTATATTGTATACAATATTCTTATTGGACTAACAGCTTGTTTTTAAAATAACTTTGAAAGGTTTTCCCGAAAATTCACAAGTTATAAAATAGTTATTATTTTTTAAAGGCTATTTGATGAAATAAATTTGTAAAAAATTTGTATTCAGTAACATTATTCTTTTAATATGTTTCTAAAGAATTAAAATGATCTTACAACTTTCTAATTTCACGGAAAACCTTGAAATTTTGTAATTAATCTTCCTATAAAATTACTATAATTAGATAAAATAAGTACGTTTCTGAATAGTATGTAGTGAATACCAATGTAGTATGAAAAATTAATGAAAATTCAACTCGGGTCACATACCTCAATCGATTTGTATATTTTCTATAATGAAGTATTTCTTATTATTTCAAAACCATCATCATTGTTATTTAATGTTAAAAAACAATAACGATGTTTTTTTCAATGTTTGCTTATTTATGATTCGGTAAATTTTTATTACATTTGCAATTAGTTTTCATTCTCTACTTATGATTTTTTAATTAATTTGGAATGAGTATCGATGAGTAGTTGCAAAATAATCCTTGCAAAAATACGTTTTAAACATTAATCCAATTGCGTTTGAAAATTTTACTCGCCTTATTGGATATAGGTACTATTTGTAATTTTTAAAATCGGTTACCCGATTAGTATTCAGTGATGTCGATATCCTTCTAGGAACTAATTTCAAAGGAAATAATTTCACGAAAATACGAAACAGTAAGTTTCATGAAAAAACGCCACTTACGTATTTACAAATCAAATTTGATAGTCAGACTGAATATTTGGAATTATTTTTTTTCGACACTTTTTTATATATAATATGCGTCATATTTAATTTTGTACTTAGAAAAATTAATTTTTAGTCGAGATTGTGAAAGGGAATTCTCGATAATATTTCAAAAAGTACTTTTATGGTTTCTTTTTTATGATAGTGACAGTAAGGCTCCAAAATTATTCGAAAAATTTCCATAGAATGTACAAAGTGCTGAAATAAAATGCAAATGTCTATCAGGAGATCTAATCAAACTTCACCTAGTACTTAAGTAATGATTAAGACAAATAGTTTAGCAAATAAAATAATTTCCATGTTCTTACATACGAGATAACAAATAAAGCCACGATTACGTTATTTTAAATTTGATGGGTATCAAAGATAATAGCGCTAATAGTTCGAGAAATACAGAGATTTCTCCTTAATAGAAATTATATATAAAGTTATATTCTATATTTTAAAGATATAAATATACTATCAGAAAATATTCTTGTAAGTTCAAATATTTATTTAGTGGTACTGTTGACGATATAATTCTTTTTCGATGCATTCGACATTGCACCTATATTTCCATTTTTAGTCGCGAATAGTCGAAGTTGATATTGTTCTTCGTTTTAAATATATCGACCTATCAGCCCCGATATAACAGTAGGTCGAAAAGGCAACTCCGGAAAATATAAGCCATGGAAAACAGACGATAAAGAGAACAAAAAAAGTAAAGGAAGATATACTCATGCGCCTCTAGGTCAATTCAATATCGAATTTTTTTCGCTGTTTGTGATATGCCTATACGTATCGGCATATGCAAGCTATTATATGAAAATGTCTATTTCATTTCAGAGCTGTTAACGCAACTCTCCTTTATATTTTGCGACATATTTTCCGTCAATAATTTTGAAATCTTAATTTAAAGTCCTATTCCAATATCGTTTACATTTTTATTTTTAATATTGAACTCTACATCGAAAATGCTGTAAAATTTTCTGAGTAAATCAATCATTTTTTAAAACGAACGGTCGAGATTATAGATAAATTAATTAAAGAGTCGTATATTGGGGTTTCTTCTTAAATATTGGATTAAGAAATATAATTAATCAAGTAAAAGCACTCTATTTGAATATTTCAGAAATTTTTATTGGCTGACAGATTGGGATAAACGGAACCGCTCTTGAGAACTTGAGTTACTTGTCTCATTTGAAGTGGAAGCATGTGTGCCAACTTGGGGGCAATTTCAGGAAAACTAATGGGACACGTAGTTCATAAACTTGAATCACCCCTACATGGATTCATATAACAGTATCGTATAAAAAAAACTTATAACATTAAGAAATGTAACGATATACATACGATTTACTAAAAATTAGCTTTTCATATACACAGAACTAATAAGTAATAAAAATTATGGCAGCCGTTGTTTGTAAGATATTCAATTGGAATTAATAATTTTCTGTGCAAGTCACGGTATTTACACTTAATATAAGAAAAATATAACACCAAATATCATTCTCATATACATAGAATTTTGCTTGATTCTAAGTAAAATAAAGATTAGTCGTTACATTACGGGGAGGGTCCATAAATAAAATCAGCTATACGAAACGGTCCAAAAAATACCAAAAAATTATTTTCTTTAGTAATTTTTGACCAGGAATTCAGTGGTATCACAATAAGAAGTGTAACAAATTTTATTGACCAATAAATTATAGGCAAAAGCATTTTTTTTTATTTTGACAAAATGCTATTGCAATTTTCTAAATTAATTAAAAAATTCTAAAAAATTAGGGAAAATTTAAAAACCCATTTTTTAAACAATTACATTTTGCAATAAAAATATCTCACCATCGTTTTCTGTAAACTTTTTCGTTTGAATAATTTATTTTGTATTTCATTTCATTCATTTAAGGAAATCCTTATAAGTTTTAAGTATAAAAAGGGGCATCTGCCAGAAGATTATTCAATAATGCCAATGGTTTTACTTAAACAGAGAGAAAAGCTTTGTTTAAAAACTTGAACCCTAACATATTTTGTAGAGCTTTAAGCTAATAATTCCGTGTATTATTTAAAGAGCATCCCGTGTCTATAAATTTCCTGAAGTATGAACTCAAAATTCGCTTTTTTAAAAACATATGGAGGAAAAGAAAACTCGACATTATCATTTTTCGTATACTTACCCCCTATGATGGTTCTTGTAGATCTACACATGATGTATTTTTATATTTTTATAGATCATCAAGTTCAAATAATATGACAAAACTGAATGAACATACAATTACGTTTAATAAATCTATGCAAACGCCACGATTTTACCGCATTTGAAAATGCATAATTTATATATTAAATAATCTAGTATTTCACTAAATATAGGTATTCTATCAGTACGTAATTAAGTACAGTGTTTTGAACTGTAGTGTTTTGTTTTTAACACCATCATTTTTTAATGTGGTGGTTTTAAATTTTTTGACCGAGCAATTTTTTGAAATACGAATGACATTCAATATGAACAATTGGAATTCAATATGTCGGGGCACAGAATAACAAAAATTAAAAATTTGTTGCTAAACGTAACAAATTATTGCTCAAATCGGTTTTGTCAATGTGAAAAATTTATTAGTAGTTTGTGAATTTTGCATATGATTTTACTATATTGTACCAGCTTAAACAGTAGGGCCAGATTATTAAATGCAATCTATAGACAAAAAGTGCTAAATTTATAGCCAAAACAAAGCAATAGTTCAGTATTAATGATTTGATCTTAATATTTCACTTAGCATTTTTAGCTACCTTTCTACGCCATTGCAGTGATAAAATGTTGGACAGTAATGAGAAAAAGTCACGTAACGGTAAAATATTTCGAGAACCTTGATATTTAAAAAAAAGGCAGCGTGAACAATGTTCCGAAAAATCTATTTTTTCTTGACAAATACACATAATACAAATACAACTACAAATACATATACTTGACTTTTCGAGACAAATACAAAACACTAGTCACAGATGGCGCTGCGATCAATTTTCAACGAATTATTCGACTTTTAAAGTTTGGAATTTAGTAACTTTAGAAGAAATAAAGATTTCGAAAATCTCCAAAACACGTCGAAACATGTTTTCAAAAAAAAAATTATATTTTACAGGGGTTTGTGACTGCTTTTATGGAAAATCGTTAGACGTGTTTTAGTGTTGTTTTTAATAACGATGGTTCTGGAAATATTATACCGATCCGGGATTATTATTATGGTTTAATGTATGCATCTTAATTCCCGTTTAGCGTTGATCAACTTTTTTGAATTTTCACTAAAATTTAAAATATGGAAAACATTTTTTTTTCAAAATTTTTACGTAAATGAATTACATTTCAGTATTAAATAAATTATAGATGGGAATACAACCACTTGTTTTTGGGAAAGTTATTTTCTGATTATGTACGTATTTACTCTTACTAAAGTTATATGTAGCGGATATTGCACGATCGCATCCAAACTTCTTTAATCAATCACTAAGATCCAGCAAAGTAGCTGTAGGTGAACGCTTTCAACGATGTTCATCGGTTTCCAGAAAATTCAGCAACACAGGACGAAGACGCATCACGTCTGGCAGTCAGGTAGTAAATTAACTTCTGACGAAGTAACACAATGAACGTTCCTACAGCGAAGAATCGGCGCGATGCGGCGATTCCCTAGAGATCCCACGTCGGTTCGTTCGAGTTGGGCTTCCAAACCTAGTTAATAATGGTCATATAATTGTTAACGGATGGCATGTTGCACGTCACGCCGCTTTAAATTTCCATTCAATTGTTTCAACTCCAATTTGCGACATAGAGGCAAAAGTGCAATCAAGAAAATAAACTTCGTTTTTCTATTATTCGTCTTTAATAGTACTCAGAATCAATTATTTTAGAAAATAATTTACAATATTTTTGTTGCAACAGTGAGTGCCGATGATAGAAGTATAAGTAGTGTTGAATTTGAACACGAAGATGAAATTGAAACTGACATAACCTTGCCAACTTCAATTGAAATGGAAAAACCATAACTTTGATGAAACTGAAGAGTGGGTTATGAAAGCGACTGCATGCCTTCTTTAAATACTGTAATGGTTAGGAGCGCAAAGTGATGCACAGTAGTCTGGGGTAAAAATGAAATTTAATACATTAAAAAAATAAGAAAATCTTAATTTAAGTAAAATATTGTTTTTTTTTTGTTATAAGCTCGTCTATTCTCTTGATCTGAAGCAGCGAAAAACTACTAATTGACAGTTCATAGTCGCTAATTCACAAAGCGCATTTGCGATCGCTCTGGATCAGCCATTAGACGCTGATTTCCATAGTGAACTCTTCTAAATTGGCCGGGAAATTATTGAAATAAAATCACCTGCTTTTTGCTGGAATATAGTGTTTACTAACTGATAGATTAAGCGAATTTCACTAAAATACTGGAATCAAACCATATGTTTTCTGCCGGTAATCAGTGTTTTTCACTGGAAAACAGTGTCTATTTACTGATTAAATGAAACCTATAAGGTGCAAATATAACCTTGTACACTCCTCTCAAACTATATAGCAGCATGATGGAATTTCAAAGGTTATAAAAATGGTTAAAAACGAACAATTGCGATAAACATTAGATACATACCTGAAACAAATTCAAATGCTTAAATTCGAGGAATAAAGTTCTTGCAGCCTTAAAATCTACTTTATTGAAATTGTATATAGATGTTCAGTTTTATGTAGGATGAAAAGCAAATCACTGGTTATATTCAGTGACGATATTAAAAGAATGTGCAACTGGAGAACCAGTTAAATAGTGGGCATTAGGGTTATGTTCTGCAGGTGTTTCAGTAAATACAATATTTAGACTGGATAATAGTAAAATCAACTAGTTAAACAGTGAAATTGACTGATTTAACAGCGAAAATTGTTTTCGCTAACGCAGTTGGCAAAATGTTCACTGGTTCAGAGTAAGAGAGTAACTGATCTCGGATAGTCACAAAAACTTGTACATAGTTTAGTTCGTTTCGGACGTAACCGACTTTGATCGTTTTGAGATCTCTAAAATCTGACACTTTTGGAAACCGTTGGATTCTATACAAAGAATATCTTCGCGAAATCATTATCTACTTACTAGTTCTGGATTTCAGTAAAATGTTATCGGCCTTATGCTATCAAAGGTTTTAATATTTTTCAACAGTAATATATGGAATACGTAGGAATAATCAAGACGAAAGCACATATTTTATTAGGTTATCTATATATTTTATGAGGGTTATCCTAATAACTCTATGCATTTTAAACATCTGCAATTGCTAACAGTAAAACAATACAACAAATAATTTGAAGGAAAATCCTGGAGTACAAAGTTTGCAGTTAACACGAACCGGAGATCATAATAAAAATTAACATCACTTAATACTTTAGGATCAGCAAGTTTACGAGAACGACCTAATTCTTGTTCACGTAATTATAATTAAGTGGTATTTTCTGAAGAAACATAGCTGCCACACTTGAGAACAATGTAATTTCCAAGTTTAGTTGTTGAAATCTTGTTGTGCTAATTCGAAGTCGATAGAAAGCCCCCCTGGGAGCTGAGAATGAATCGTCAGTTGTGTTTCCACAATAGAGTCTATACTGCACCTAATCGTTTATAATAACGCCGATTGTTTGTCAATAGTAATGTTCTTTTAATGATATCGTTAAATTTTATTTTTCTCATAATATTCACTGGTATAAAATAGTTTTATTTTCTTTGATATGTTTGCAATATGTAGAATTATAAAAGTATCAGTTCCAAAAATTCAAATAAAATAATAGTGTTACCAATTGTAAAATTATTCTGATGTAAAGAGATTTAATATATTATTACTAAAAATAAATTACAGTCTTAATTTCAAATTTATCATTCATGAAATTAGAGATGCTAACTGTCAATATACAAGTAAACTTTGGGGTGATAAAGATGTTATGGACCTATATAGTAAACACTATCATGTAACCTGTGTGTAAATTTAATTAAATTCAATAATTATTATCAAATTATATTATATGTGGGTTTCGAGTTATGAAACTACGATTCTATTGTTTAGTTAGTTATTAATTTAACGCACGTTTGCTTTGGAATGTATTATGTAATTTAGTATGAATACTCTAAGAATATTCAATGTTCTCTCAACTTAGGATCCATATTAAATATAAGATAATAAAATCCTCTTCAGTTAGCTCTTGAAAGTATATGTCCTATATATTCATACAACAAATAATAAATTAAGTGGGCATGTACCTGCAGGAATGGTACTTAATATTTAGATGATATTAGATATTCTAGACATTCCTTTCCATGTATTAACATCGTTAAATATGTCATTTTCAAATAAAATAGTATCGTAGTTATGGAGCCTACTATGTTGGCTATTGCCACACCACATGAATATAACCAACATAATTCTAACAAGGACAAAGTATTGCTTTCCAAATAGAATACATACATTTAAGATAGTAGATATTGAAAATGATACATTTTCTTTACATTCCAAATTCTCAAAATTACAATGGTAAAATGTAGTTATATTTTTATTAAAAGTTTCACCGGAAATTCTTTTCAATTACGCCACATTATTTATTCGCTCGGTTCTAAATTCGTTGGTTACTATTAAAGGCAACTATTGATCGAACTATCGAATATGTATCAATCAATCACTAGAAAGTGTAGTCATTATACAGGGTGTACGAAAAGTCCCGGGACGGTTGAATAACTTTCGAAAGAATAAAAATTTCAAAAATCGCCGAAACACGTGATTCGATTTTTCAAACAAGCTATCTTTTGAGGGGGGGTTTCGGCCCCCCAACCTCAAGGGGGGCGGGGGGCACGAGGGGGGCCAAAAATCTTAAATGGCAACATGGTTTGAGTGGGGGCTCATTTGAAAGGTATTTTCGAGATGAAATCAGATCACTGGTCATAGAGGGCGCTACGATCATTTTTCGCAGATATTTTTGACTTTTTTCAGATCTTAGACGTACTAACGTTTGAAAAAATGAAAATTTCGAAGTCGCCGAATCGTGTAATTCAATATTCTTAAAAAACTTAAAAAACTTAAAAAACTTAAAATCGTGTAAAACAATATTCTTAAACGGGTGTCAACCCGTTTCTGAACGTTACATTGAAAAGCTCTTTTACTTGTATCTCTCCGAAAAATGATCGCAGCGCCCTCTATGACCAGTGATCTGAATTCGTCTCGAAAATACCTTTCAAATGAGCCCCCACTCAAACCATGTTGCCATTTAAGATTTTTGGCCCCTCTCGTGCCCCCCGCCCCCCTTGAGGTTGGGGGGCCGAAACCTCCTCTCAAAACATTGCTTGTTTGAAAAATCGAATCACGTATTTCGGCGATTTTTGAAATTTTTATTCTTTCGAAAGTTATTCAACCGTCCCGGGACTTTTCGTACACCCTGTATAATGACTTCACGGTATTTCCGGACCGTACCTCAATTTAACACGTGATCAAGGGCGTGCATACATTCAGCGATATAATAGGTCAACAATATCGTATGGCCATAGCCAAGTCGCTCGATCAGTTGTGACAGTTATCGCATGTAGCAGAACTTTCCGATAAAACAATAATCATTAAACTTGAATTCAGTTAGAATTCCAATACTACCGATTCTTTTAATACACCATATAAATACAGTCAAAAGTCATATAAAATTCAGTGTTAGGATACATTACTGAAAATTTACAATATGATTTTTAACGATATGCTAGAAGAAAGAAACGATACGATTTCCTTACAATTAAAATTATCAAAATTGAAACAGGGATTCATTTCACACGAACATGATTGTTACCTTTTAGGAATACAAGTTTCGGTATAGCTTAGTACAAGTGATTTTACAGAACTCGCTCTTCATCAATATTGGTAAATTTATACGTAAAAGGCTGAGCCCGGAAAAACTTATCCATCTCATCCAGCTTAATTCATCTTCAACTGATACCTTCATCTGATCCATATGTCTCTGAACTTCCTACAGTATGTATATTTCTTTATGTTTATTTTTTTGTATGAACTGCTCAGAAGAAATGGTATTTTAATACACCCCTGGAATCATCTCTATATTTTAATAAATAAAGTGCATAAACGGAATAGTGCTATTGACACTACCTTCTCTTATACCAATAAATGCTCGTTAGTACTCGTTAAAAATCGTTATAATTATGTAAATAATTCCTCTAAATATAATACTACTCGATCCGCTCATCCATTTTCATTGTTTCAAAATCCCTATTTGACATATTTAATCATACCAATAATCATTTTGGAGATCTGTCATGAACTTGTGGCTCTCTGTCCCATAATATTTGACATTCGATTTTTTTTTTCATGTTTAAATCTATTTTTCGATATTATTTATATCGTTAATGATAGAACTCACTGGCTCCAAGATTACAATTTCTGGAAATATATTTTATAGCATAAAGCTTATTATCTATTTACCTCTGGTATTTATGTGGGATTGATTTTTTTATTTTGTTATGCCACTTAAAATGATATAATCCTTCTTTCCAGTTACAAGTATTTAGTATTTTATTATTCTACTTATTTCTGTTTTTATACTATTTATTATATATAATTTATTATATATTATATATAAGTTTATCCAGCGCCAATCTTCCTGTACTCGTAGAAATTGAGGATAGTTATTTTCTTAGCATATTTTACAGGTATTTCGTGGGTTTCTGAACAATCATATATATGACAATATCCAGACTGATTTCCATCAATCTTAAATGCTGTTACAAAATATATTTAAAAGCTAGTCTGACTTTAAAGCGCCACCCAGCCTTAATACAAACGTTTTATTCTGTAATAGAAAATTCTAGACACCCTAAGATAAATAATTCTACACATACTATATACTTAATATTAGAATTCAACAGATTTTCAAAAATAGTTGCGATGTATTTGCCTGCAAAAATTTGATATGTTGCCAGGAAAGTTGCTGAGATTATGTTCTATGTGGAATGCTCCCATGCAGAAAAGCTTGTAATCGTCGTAATAAATCGCTGACTAATCGGTATCTTAGCCAAAATGCTAGGGAATATTAAACATCATTCATTCAACGTTATTATGTCTAACATACCACAATAAAATTCTTATTTCATAAGGTTCTTCCGAGAGTAGATATTTAATATCACGTTCAAATATCAATTCAAGGTCAATTTAATTTATAGAAAGAGCGTAAGGTTTAATAATTGTGCCCATAAAATCATAATAAATATTTAAACTTGCAGAATGATTAGGAATTGCATAAACTTACGACAAACTTCCTGACCATGCTGTATGTATATTATACTGACTCGGTATGTGTCAATTTTCTGATTTTAAACTTTGAATCAAAATGTAAATGTCTCCTCAATAATCGGTCCTTTTTTAGATATTGACTTCCAATTTTTCTGGTTAGGTATATAGATACGATCAAATTTTTTAACATAGACGGTCTCTAGGCAATCTACGAATGCGGTGACAACTGATTCAGTATTCTGTCACCGATTTTCAGTGACATACAACGCTAATAAGTTCAGTAATATTGAGGTATATATTCACTGAATCGCATCACATTTCAGATTAAAGGAGATGCTCCACCTTGAGAGATATCAATCGAATTACATGTAATTATTTACAATAAGTCAGACTTTATATTTATTAACATGGCCGTTATTTCTTTTATTCGTGTTTATAAAATAAGGATTATTGGCTAATAAATGCATGTAATTACGAAACTCCGTGAAGAATCATGTTTATAAAATCCAGTTAATTTCTACAATAACGAAAGAACCCTTATATAGAATTATGTCTAGTATGTAACAGTACGTACCTTCCCTTCGCACGTTCAGTACTCGCATGGTTGTTACTATAGAGTAAACTGCGATGCTTTAGAAGATATACAATTCCTTACAATGGGAGAATTGCATTATTCTCTATGTGCATGTGAACAAAACTTTCCCTGTGCTTAAGACGAAACCAAGAATTAAGATTTATTTTCAACAAGTGTATCTTTCGAGGAATAGGCTTAGAGTTTGCCTTTGTGCACTAATCGGCTAACGAAGTGTGTGGTGCTGTCCTGGCTTATAAGTAGATAGTTTTGAATTGCAATCACGTTCATGGAGAAATGTAGACATAGTGCCATGATTCCAGAACTCGAGGTTTCCAGTATGCTCTCTCGCGTACTGTTTATTAATTTGCTTGGATGACCCGACATTTGCTAATTGGCCTTAGTTGACACAGGACTGTCAACAAAGATTACATGTAAAATTCGATTGTGAGAAAATCCAGTAAACAAAGGTAGCTTCTTAGCATCATACAGATAAGCAATGACGAAAGTATTTACATATCCTCGTAGATTTTTATTCCACGTTTGAACATTTATAAATATATTAGTTGAAAGCTACTTATACACTGATGATACGTTTAAGAAAAGAGTTATAATTTTCAGAGTATATTTTCATTTCAAAAGCTATTGTGTTGCTAGAATTTTCCTATCAAATCGAAAGAGCGATTAAATCCGTTTTTGTCACATTTCAGCAGTTACTTTAAATAATCGCAGAATCTTTACAAAACTACTTTTACCCGCTAGAAACCATATCATCATCAGAATGTCGCTATGACACTGAGCGAAAAAAGACTTCGCACAATCTAATCACGCTCTTCAATTAATATTTTTGTACTAACCCTGCAAAAAATTTTAAGTAGGATTCTTATGAGAATCTCATGAGAAATTGAAACAAGTGCCTTATAGTTATCGTAAATATACATTATATACATCTATTAGTCATACAAGTACCATGCGGAATATGTAAAGTTTTATTAGATGAAAGAAAACACTTTAATAGGTAGTTTTATGAGCATACAATCATGAATGTTTTGAGTTGAAATTTTATGGAAATTACATAAAAATCTCATCACAATCAGGTCAATTTTCATACAAATCGCAAATATTGTCGAATAGTATTTCCGTAATATAGTGCGAGTATTATATGACATTTATATAAAATTTACAAGGAACTTGTTTCAAATTATCATGTGATTCTCATGAGAATCCTACCTAAAATTTTTCGCAGGGAATAATTATGACACAAACAGCAATTCCATATAGTTTCCATAAAAGTGAAATTTATTTATCCTACGCGGAAAAAAACTCTGTCCTCCGCACAAATCACGTTTTCATCATACTGGGACGAAAGCAGCGGGAGGAAAGTTACTTCTTTTCCTCCCTGTCAGGAAGAAAAATCGTATACTTCCCTCGGGAAGTAAAAAAGAATGCCTCAGACTACATGTTTTTCACCCTCGGCTTCACCTCGGGTAAGAACTAGACGCAGTCTGAGACATTCTTTATTTTACCTCCTTCGTTGAGTAATATACTATTGTGCTCAACACACGGTTATGTTCAGCAGAAACATCGAGGTTTGTGTTAAGCACAAACCTGAAGTGTGTGGATTCCATACTAATTTTTTCAGCGTAAAAGAGAATTCACTTTTAACAGGCCCAGTACCGTTGCTGAAGTATTAATTCACAATGAAATCAGTGGATACGTTACCGAGGTTATAACAAAAATGCTTTGTTTTCCATGTAGCAGAAAATTCTCTATAGACTTAACAGAATGGGAGTACAACATATATTTCTGCACAAACTTTGCAGATTTATGTATTACATTTACAGATGATTCTTTTCAAATTAAAAGGATAGTGTTAAATTAACAGGTGCTTGATTTTTTACAGATACGAAATCAAGAAAGAAGCGTCAAAAGTTTTTGGTTTATTGACTGATATTTTCATCAATACTACTAAATTGAAGAACATCCGAAGGCTGACAGCCGGTTCTTCTATTTCTGCAAAATCAACGGAGTGTTTTAGTTGTCCTTCTTATGAGATTTGTATATTTAATTTAATCTTGATATGCATGTAATATACATTAAAAACAAATATTAAATATTTATCAGGCCTTGTAAGTATCAAACTATATTAGGCTATAATGCAAAATGTTCGCGTTGAATGTAGTAAAGCTCAACCATTTCATTAAACTTTAAGGTAATTTTCTTTTACAGCAAAGAAACAATATATAGATTCGGATTTTATTCGCTTTATTTACGTCAGTCTCGATTGTTTTATTTGTAAATTTTAAATATTTTTATTACAACTTTGTAAATACATAATAAATTAGTGGCATTTTTTTGCATTGCCGATGCTTTACATCGATATAAAGATAATTAAATACTCTGGAAATGCTGGAAACTGTAAAAGTTTAATTCTACAATAGAGACGAATTCTAGTAAATGAATATAATTTTTTTGTACAATTTGTAATACCTATTTTTTCAAATATTGTGCTCTGAGTTGTATAGAGTATTACGTGCTTAATAATCGTATAAATAAATACCGATAAAGTAATTGTTTCGAAATATTTATATGATATCTGTGTTTATAAACATTATGTGAAGGTTTGTAAAATATGTAATTTCGAATTAGTCATATTTCGAAATAACAAGCTTTTCGAATTTATTATTGATAAACAAGGTAGCAAACTTGAATGCTGTACTTTTTTCATTTCATTGGATTAATGAAATCTCCCAAATTAACATATATTTTTCATTAATGAGTTTAATCATGACTGCCGTGACCGCTTAATTGATATTAGAATATCGTTTAATTGAGAAAATTAAAAAGTAATCAATATCATATAGATATGATAAGTGTAGAGTTTAATACTTTAAAGAGTATGCATTACAATTTCTGAGTTAAATAACAGATTAAAAACAATTAAAAAAAAAGTATAGAATTAAAGAAATACAACGCTAACATATAATAGTGAATCACATTTTATATCTACTAGAAATTGCGTATATTTTTGAGTTATCGATATCAAAAAACAGCCTGAAAATGTGTAAGACCTGTCAATAAATTAAATTTTATGACACTTAGCCACGGACGCTTCCAACACAAGCCAAAGTAAATAAATAAATAATTAAATAAAATAAATAGAGGAATTTGGGGTCGCTGATTGCAATATCTGTAGTGGCTGAATAATGCACTTTTAAAAATTCATTCACCGTTTTTGATCAGCAATTAATGTCACATTTGTACCAACAAAATATTCCAGTAACAAATCTTAAGCAAATCTAAAAATCTACTAAAATGATCAAAGTTTGACAATGTACTTTATAATGTATATGGATTAGCACATTTTTATTTTAGTTTTTATTTTTATATTCATATTATTATTTTCAATCGCATGTTGATCGATAAATGTACGATTAACCGAAATTAAATTGGGCTGTTATGGTTGGCAGAGATATTATTTAAATACAAAACGTTGGAAGACAACAACATTGCAAAGAGCACAATATTTACAGTACGGATTATTGTATTTACATCGATCGAAATAATTAAAATTAAACAAAATTTATTACAAAACTTCCAACTGAGAATCTTAATAAAATTCAATGTTCTTGTGATCTACATAAGTTTTTCCGACACAGCACATTTCTTATGTAAAAAAAGACAATTCATAAAAATAAAATTCATGCAATACTGAAACGCAACGAATTTCTGAAATAGTTTTGATTATACACGTTAGCTGTAATTTGTTTCCTAATTTTTCTTAATAACGAAAAACCATTTATAGACCTTATAAGAATAGTAGATAATGAAATGTGGCGTGTGAACGTCACACACAACCCCACATTATTTATTCTGCACTACTTTATGCCCAGTTAGCCTATTCTGTTTTTTAATATAATCGTATTAAACGCACATAGAATTTTCGTGTTTTCGCCTGGGGTACAGCGAATAAATGACAAAAAACACAACCTTTGACGAAGCGTCTTTGTTTTACATCAGGAAACTATAAATCCTGAAACGATTGTAAATTCTACGTACATTGGAAACCATTGTTAATATAATAATAATATATTGGTAATTTGTTAGTATATTAAACTTGAAAAATGTTAATCTCACGATCGTTTCGTTATCACTAAATTACTACATTTAAATCGTAATTAACTAATACCGCCGGATTGTAATTTAAAAAGATTGAATATTTCATTAAGATTCGAACCGGAGTAACCTCGAATGTAATAAACTATTCTGTTTAATTGTATTATTATTTATATTCGTATGTGATTTTTCTTAAAATTTTATTATATATTTATAATTCTCATTTCAATAACTTCAGATACTTAGTTAATTTAGTTTTTATATTCAACATCATTATACATCTAAAGAAATTTCTATTATTTAATCGATGTATTATAAATATTGTGGAAATTAACTAATTGCTGTGATTGAAGTTGATTTTTCTAAGTGTAAAATTTTTGAGGTTATATTACCACGTGCTCGTTTTCTGACTCATTAATTAATATGAGCTCTGATTCGGAAATAGAACCTGTAGCTGTTGTTGAAAATGACTGTGGGGAAACTTCATCTCATTCTCCGGGCTACTGTTATGATTGTCCCGGAAAAACCCCTATTAAGAATATTGAGTCGGCTATGACGTGTCCAAATTGTGTTCACATTTTTCACCCAAGTTGTTTCACTCGGCATTTACGTAAGGATAAGTCTTACAAGTGTAATAAGAAGGAAATCATTAAGAACAATAAAAAGGAGAGAAAGTATGATGATGTTAAATCTCTTGTGGAACAATTAACGACTCAAGTTACCAATGGGTTTATCGACTGCCGTAATGATTTTAAAAGTTTGCAAAACTCAATTGATTCATTAAATGATAACATGAATCAAACAAATGATCGATTAATTACGGTTGAACACAAACTTCTTGACATCGAAGAGAGACTGGAAGTGGTAGAATTAAATAATAGTAAGGTTCAAACTACTGAATCGGAGGCATCCAGAAACTCTATCTACTCTGAAATATTGGATAGACAAATGAGAGCAAGTAATCTTATTTTTTACAATGTTCCGGAGTCAAGTAATGATCTATTGTATATGAAAAACACAATATTTTCGGCGTTGGATAATAATTTGAAGTTGGTTCGAGTTCGAAGAATGGGCAAACCTGTCGTTGGCAAAGCTCGACCATTAATTGTTAGTGTTGGATCATCCCAGGAGGTCATATTATTACTACGTGGAAAGCATTCTTTACCGGATGGCATTTCGGTATCCTGTGATAGGACTCAACTTCAACGTGAGGAACTGAAGCGATTACGGGAGAAAGTTAAAGATTTTAATAATACTCATCCGAACGATCGTCAATATATAAAATATGTCAATGGGATACCTACGATTGCGTCCGCTACTAGTACCACCAGGCCTTTAAACTAGGGAATAGGCTGCGTAAATCCAAGCTAAGTTTTTATTATCAAAATGTTCGCAGCCTGAGATCCAGAAGTTTTGATATTCAACGTAACTTGGGTCTTTTTATTAATTTGCCAGATATTATTGCCTTGTCAGAAACGTGGTTGAATGACAATGTTGACGACTGTGAGTTTTGCCTAGGAGGCTATGTAATTCACAGATCTGACAGATCATATAATATCTCTCAGACCACCCGGGGTGGTGGTGTTCTTTTGGCAGTGAGGAATCACCTACTATCTTCTCGGTGTGTTGGTGATTTCAACTCATCACTTAGCGAGCATCTATTTGTTGAAATAAAATCTTCATCTAAGAAATGGATTGTAGGTGTTTCATATTTCACTCCAAATCAGAATTCATCTGTATATGCAGACTTTGCTGCCCAAATTCAAGGATTATATTCTAATTATTCTGATCATGAGTGGATTATAGTTGGTGACTTCAACTTGCCGTTCGTAAATTGGCACGTATCATCTAATTTAGATTTTTCTACAATAAATTATGTGAAGCCTGAAACTCTTCACAGTGTTCACCATCTAATAGATATGTTTAGCTCTCTGGATGTCATGCAGTTCATACCTCCAATGTTGTCTAAAGGTTATTCGTTAGACTTATTTTTTTCCACTGTGGCGCCCACTGAACACAACGTTGATATCGACATCCTTATTGAGCCGGACAATCACCACCAATGTCACCATTTTCAATTCACCACGGAGCCGTTACACGTTATGGATCATTCGTCGAGAATCTACGATTTTTCAAAAGTGGACTATACTGTAGTTAATAGTGAACTGAAGTCCATAGACTGGGACAAAATTTTAGAAACCTGTGATTTAGATTTAAATGTTGATTCGTTTTATGAAAAGTTATATTATGTGTTTGATAAATTTATTCCTATGAAAAATGTTAAATCGCGAATTTTTCCGCGTTGGTATAACAATGAATTAATATCATTAATAAATAATAAGAAAGTTTGGCATAAATTATGGCGAGAGTCAAACAATTGGGATGCATATATACATTTTAAGCAACTTAGGGCTAAATGTATTAAGCTGTCACGCTCACTTTTTTCGCAATATTTATCTCGTGTGCAAGCATATTCAAAGACAAATATTAAATCATTTTGGTCCTACATCAACAACATGAGAAGGAATAATGAATTGCCTTCGTCAATGTATTGCGGTGACATAATTGCCAATGATAGTCACTCTATTGCAGACCTTTTTGCTAAGCAATTTAGCTCAGTTTATTCCAAATTACATACATCGGTGACACTGTCTAGTACTTCATTGGCTCTTCTTTCTGATACGATTTCTAATGATTTCAAGGTCACATCAGATGATATAGTTAAGGCAGTTGCGAATATGAAGCCTAGTTTTGATTGTGGTCCTGATATGGTCCCATCGTGTTTTATTAAACAATGTTTGCCCAATCTGATAAAACCATTGGTCAATTTATTTAATAAATCTTTGGTAAATGGTAAATTTCCCTCTAAGTGGAAGTTATCTTTCATTACTCCAATTTTTAAGAAAGGGGATAAACGCGATGTGACCAATTACAGACCAGTAGCCATAATCAGTATTATTCCTAAATTATTTGATAGTATTATGACATCTAAGCTAAGCACACTAATTATTAGTAACATATCTAGTCATCAGCACGGTTTTGTAAAAGGTCGCTCGATTACCTCTAATCTATTAATGTTCTCATCGTTTGTTAGTGAAGCACTCGAAAATGATAAACAGGTGGACTGCATTTATTTGGACTTTTCTAGGGCGTTTGATAGTGTGAACCACAGTTTACTTATATCTAAACTTATTTCTATGGGAGTGTCTCCGCAGTTCGTTGCTTGGATTGAGTCATATCTATACGACAGACATCAGATTGTCCGCATCAAGGGGACAATATCTTCAGCATTCAAAACTCCTTCCGGTGTGCCACAAGGGTCTCATTTAGGCCCGTTACTATTTTTAATTTTTATAAACGATATTGTAGATTTTATTTCTAGTTCTCATTGTCTCCTATATGCTGACGATCTGAAGTTATATCGTGTTATTGATTCTCCCTTGTCAGCTTCATCCATGCAGCGTGACTTGTGTGGTATTTCCTCGTGGTGTCATATTAATGGTTTACAGTTAAATGCCTCAAAGTCCACATTTATGCACTTTACTAAATCCAATAACCCAGTGCAATTTCAGTATCAGATTGATGGGATCGATTTAGTTCGTTCTGTGACGATTACAGACTTAGGTGTCACTTTTGATAGTTCTTTAACTTTTTCGAATCATTTAGAATATGTTATAAAAGTAGCCAACAGAAGTTTAGGTTTTCTTTTTAGATCAACGAAGTTTTTCACTGACTGTCAGGCTATAATTCACATTTTCAAAAGTATAGTTCTTCCTCATTGTATATATGCATCAGAAATTTGGCGCCCTTATTTGAAATACAACATTGGTAGATTGGAAGCGATCCAGAGGAAGTTTTTAAGATTTCTATCGCATAAAACTGATACTCCTATGCATCGGTTCTCACACGAATATGGACCTATTTCTGAAATGTTTGATTTGCGCACGATACAATCAATTCATGAGTTCAGAGATTCCCTTTTTGTCTATAAGGTTATGTCTGACTCTTATAACGCTCAAGAAATTACCAATTTATTCTCTCTTCGGACATTACGCTATGCACATCGTATACATCGTCCACTTTCTGAGGTTCAATGTAAATCGAGCAGATTTTATTTCTCTACGATAAATAGAATCACTCGTCTGTGGAATAATCTGCCTGAGGAAATAAGATCTGCTCGATCTTTATCACTTTTTATACTTAGATGTAAGTCTTATAAGTGTGAATATTATGTATGAATGTAGGATTGTATCAAGAGACCATTATTATTATTTTCTTTTTTGTACCAAGGGCATTTATGTCCGTTAATATATTAATAAATAAATAATAAATAAATAAATAAATAACAACCTTGTTAATGTAAGAAGAAAGATTATTTTTACACTATTAACAAATTATTTGTTAAAACTTCCATAAAGTCTTATTAATATATTAAAAAACAGTTACCAAAATGCCGAAATAATATATAAGAAGATTTATTAGGCAAATAGTCAATGACAACTGATTAGGGTTTCGGTATAACGTAAGGGAGTACACTGTTAAAAATTTGCCGGTGTGAAACAGACCGGTGTGAGGTGTGATGGTTTTCGGTGTGAATATTTACACCGATAAAAGGTTTAATAGATATCCGCTCGAGGTGTGATCGGTGTGAAATTCAATGCGGTGTGATTCGTTTATACGCGCTTGCGCATGCGCTCTACTTTCTACAATGCTATACAAATTCTAACCACTATCGGGCTCGTTTCGAACCCGCGGGAACGTATCGTTTCTGACGCGTCTGTACTGGCTCGATTCGATCGATCGATCCAGACGCGTTCTGTGTTCTGTCATTCATAATGAGAGTGGTTCGAGTTTGATTTTTGTTTTATTATTTAGCATTAGTGTTACATAATGAACTCTAATAAAATATGTATGTGTGAGTGCGTAAATTTTATTTTTGGAGGTTGACCCACATTGATATTTGAGGTTAACCTATCAATGTTGACAACGAATATAGACGCATCTATATTCGTTGATGTTGATAACCTGTTCCCCAAATCCCAGACCTTATTCCCTATAAAAAGTGATCTGTGCTATTTCTTTTTAAAATTGATTACTTATGTTTATCATTGCATTGAACTGAGCAATGACTGAAAAGATAGGATGCGTGCCGACAAGAATTGAAGTGTCGCTGGAAGTTGGAGCTTTCCAGATTATTGTATACATGTCACTACTCTCAATATGTAATAAGTGCAAAAGAATTTCATGAATATAGTATAAAAGAATTATTATAAATGATAATGTAAAATTAATGTTTATAGAATATAAAGTGACATGTATAGAAAATTCTAAAAACCGTAAACTCGACTTGATACTGTAGTTCTTGTTGGAAGGCATTCCATGCTTTCAATCGTTGATATTTATATTTATTATAATTTGAATACTTCCGTATTAATATTGAATAGTACGTATATCTTCTACGTACAAGTGCAATTAAACAAATTTAAAATCAAGTAGCAAAAATTGAAAGCAGTGAATATGTTTCGTTAAAAAGTACAGAAGCGAGAAGAGTTTACTATTCTCAGATTAGTACACATGTCGGTGGATGTAGTATGTGATAGAATGAATAAAAATTTATTGATAATGTTCGAATGAATTTATATAATATAAATTAAAACTTATTGCAAAATTAAGGCCAACCACATATGCGCACCAATTGAAAAACTGTAATCCGCTTTGTAATACTTGGAACGTGACCAATGCTGTCAATCAACATTAGTTATTTTAAAATTTCCTTACTTGCAAACACATATATTATTAACATGTATTGATATTATAACAAATGGAAATATCAATTATTAAAAGCAAAGAATACGTTCTAACAAGAACTACATTGTCAAAACGAGTTTACGGTTTTTAGAATATCGCAAATATTTCAAATGTCTCAATATATCTGAACAAGTTTGTAATACTATTCCCAAACTAAATCTGGCAATGCGCCTATTCCATGAATATGAAATGTTGATGGAGTTGAAGTCGTCGGAGCCTAATTCCACAAAATTTTCATAACGATTCTTCTCTGCGTTAAACACAACCGATCTTAATTAAGAATGTACTTGCATATCAATATAGGAAATGTAAGGAATGGGATATATGGATGCGGATTGTCATTTCCATTTAACTGATAACCTTAAAATTTTCTTTGAAGTGTTAATCTGTACGATGAAAATAATAATAATGCGCTACTCACATTTAATAATTCATGTAATTAATCACAAACGCACATAACCTAAAAGAAACAATTACCTTGATATGGCGTTTTCCAATTTAAACATCCATGTGTGTAAAATCGGTGTGATTTATTTGTGCGGAGTTAAATGCTGTGTGATTAAATCACACCGATATCGCACTGAATAATTAACACCGCTCATTTACACCTGACAAGGTGGTGGACCTATATAGACCCCTCAACGGTGTGAAATATGATATCGATTTCACACCGCATTTTTAACAGTGTAAGACAGACTGGTCAGTGCGAAGAACACGTTACAGAAATGACGTAGTGTAGAAGTGCACATAACAATGGCATTATTCGGCGTCAACACTCCAACCGGTGTGCTACCATGGAAAATAACAGCGTTAGTGTTGAGTTAGTTAATAAACTAGTTAGTTTTGGAACAACAGTACGTAAAGGACGAAATTTGTTTCGTTATAGAACGGCCACGACAGCAAACAATTTCGACGGACCAAAAAAGGAGTTTCGCGCTTCTAGATTTGGTGTAGTAAAATAAATCTTAGTAAAAGTCACCGACATCGTGGACCCGCATCGAATTATAATGCATTTGGAAGGATGCAAACATTCGAGAACAATGCACGAGTTGTGTGTCCAGTGCGGTGATCATCACAGTCACACTGAAAAAGTGATGCCTCCAGATGATATGCAACTTTATGAACGTATTTCGCAAGTGACCAACGAAATAGAAGTGTACAACACAGCAATACATCGAAATAAAAAATTAATTCTTTTAGTAGACCTTGATCACACATTGCTGCATACTGTATGTACCAATACACCCATTGTAAATACAAATGTATGTAACATTCAATGTGAGTCAGAAGAGTTTTGGTTTAACGTACGCGTACGGCCGCATACCGAAGCATTTTTGACTGCAATGAATGAACTATTTGAAATGCATATTTGCACGCTTGGTTCGCGCAGATATGCAGAACAAATAGCTGCAATGTTGGATAAGGATGGACGATTGTTTTCCAATCGTGTCATATCTCGGTCCGAATGTGTTGACCGTTATTCAAAGGCGGCAATACTAAAAACCTTATTTTCTGATCGGGAAAATATGGTATGCATAATTGATGACCGATTAGACGTATGGCCTGACTGTAAAAATGTGATAAAAGTAAAGTCATACAAATTCTTCAACGACCGAAAAGATGTAGACTCATTGCCTGGCAACGAAAGCTGCCAGTTTCTCCGTACAACGGACAAATTGGACCTAGATGGACTAGACGATGACGATGCATACTTGCAGCGTCTGTCTACCATTCTGCAGAGGATGCATGCCGAGTACTTGGCGTTATATCCCACCAATTTGGCATGTACATCATTTAGTGGAATCATTCCACGAATGATGAGGCAAGTATTTCAAGGGCTACGCCTCGTCCTCAGCGGAATAGATAAAACTCAGAAGCAACGAGCTTCCCACGTTGCGTTAAGTTTTGGAGCAGTCATCACTGAAAGCGTGGAGGCTAATGTCACACATGTGATTGCGGCTAAATACACGGTCAAAGTGCATACTGCGAAGACTGTACACTCCAGCGTAAAAATTGTTCATATTAATTGGCTATGGAGTTGTGCAGAACGATGGGAGCTCGTGGATGAACGTCAATATCCACTGACGTAACAAGCTTCAAAATTTCTCCAGGTTCCAGTGGCAGTGGGTCTACAGTAGTTCAAGAGGTCACAAGAAGAATATCTGTCATCTGATGATTGTATAAACATCCGAAATTCCTATCCAGTTGTGATTTGATCGAGCAACATTACATAATTTTTAAACGAATTTACAGTTGTCATAAAACCATTAGTTTGTAGTAAATTTAGAGTTATCATAAATTGCTATAACTTTCTTCTTCAGTGGATGTATATATAATTGTATGTGGTGTCAATTTTTCGGCGTTGTGTAAAATTAAAAATATTTTCTACTTTGGAGCAGCACGAACAAATGTTACAGCGTGTTTGCAAGCAGAACAAGCATTTCGATCGACGCGCGAATTTGTAGTTTGTTTTTATGGAGTACAACGGTGTTGACAAAACGTGAGATCAAGGAAGAAGCGCTTAAACCAATGCTTTAAGAAATTTTAAGACCATTACGTAAAGTGTATCGAAAGCGGTTATATTAACATTTTGTAAACTAAATTCCGTGCCTGCAAAAAAAACATCGTCCAGTATTTCACGTCGACTGCACATTCGCAGGAGTCCCTAGTGCAGGAAAATCCACGCTTTTCTCATGGGAAAAGTTGTTGAAGTTTTTCACTTTCATCAACACGAAATTGGTGAACACTCTGAGGCCGACAGCCGTTTCTTGTATTTCTGCAAAATCAACGGAGTGTTTGAGTTGTCCTTCCAATCCGTGTTACTGCCAACTGATAGAATTCGTCCAGATCTACAGATCTGTATTCAAATAGTCACCTGATGTCGTCTGAAACAGTGAAGAAATTCAACTTTAATCTTCATCTATGAAGATTTATTTCTATGAACTCTAAAATAAAATAAGTTTGTGATAAAATAATGGTCTCACTTTCATTTTTCGTTTGAAGGTTGTAGTCAATTCTTTTTTTTTTAATAGTGTAGGTACTTCTTTGATTTGTTAAAACTTTATTAATAATATTAACTTGCATATTAATTGGGAATGCGAAAATTAATTTTTGGAATATTACAAAAGTGCAATTTATACATTTAATGTACATATAAATATTATCATAATCTTGAACAAATTACATTAAATTTCAAATGAATGACTTTTTATGAATGTCTTTGCAAGTAAATAAATAAAAGTTCGGTATCATTATGATTAGATGTATGATAAACAAGAATGATTATAGTTATATGTACCCCAACAATACAAATATTGTATATACAACGTGCGATTTAATAGGAATTTATAAGTTTATGTATTGATTAAGAAGAGGAAAATAATACCAACACCAGAAATGATTGATAAAAATACGTCAATTTTATATATTCGATCGTTGTTTAATCTTGTAATACTTAGAGTTGCATGTGAAACTAGGGTGGTCGATTAAATTTATCTGTTGCACCAATGACTATTTACTTTTAATTCATCTATTCCTTAAATGGTTTTTCCTTACAAAACAGAATCAAAATGGTTTTACAAAAGTATTATATATCGAGATGTACATCCGGATTGTATTAGCAGCCTATCATTCAGTTTTATAACTATTCTCTACAATTCGAACGATACAATGAAAGCAGATTAGGTGTTTTTCCTATTATTAATATAGTATTGATTTTCCAGTTATTGGCAGAGTTCTTAGATGAAACGTAAATATATTTTTGGCATAGCATTGTTGTATCTTTAAATTATAGTAATGTTTGTTTGGCTGCTAAATCTATGCCCCAAGGCGAGCTTGAGAGCTTTACATTGTATTTTGGAAAATCGATAAAGTTTGCATAATCCTTTATAGATCTTACTAGACTTTTGAATTTAACTGAGTTGGTCTGATAGGATCAGAATCCCAAAGAATACCACTTGCAAATTTGATTATATCTAGATTTCTATGACACTTTTTTCTTACATTATCAATGTGTCTTTAAAATTCTATGGCGTAATCAAATTATACTCCCAAAAATTGTACTGATGGTTTTGATTTAATTATATTTAAATTATATTAATTATACTAAAACAATAATTATTGTTGATTCAACTTTAATCTTTGCTGTACCTGTATGAAATTTTACTTCTAGTAGCTAAGGTATTTGTCAACAGTATTATACCACTAGTATTACTTCGACCAAGACCATAGGTCTGGCGAAGTATTGAATTTGGTCACTTCGGGCATAAAAATTACCCTATAGTTTTTCATCAAATGTCGACGTTTCAGACCCTACGGAACCCAAATCAACAATAAAAAATTTTGTGTCCGTGATCTTGTACGTACGTACGTCTGTACGTCCGTACGTCCGTACGTCCCGTTTTGTCTCGCGATATCTCATGAACGGATAAGCGTATTGGCATAATTTTTTTTTTAAATAATAAAAATAAAACTTAGATCTGATTAGATTTTGGCGCATATCCATCCGTCCATTACTAACAAAATTAGCCCCAATTAAGAATCTTCGTAGTTTTTTGCATTTATTTTGAAAAATACAAATTTTATTAAAAAATATTTCAAACGTAAAAGATAGAGCATGAAATTCTCTACAAAAAAGGTTGTATACTTTTTCTTCCTAAAGTCAACGATAATGCAATAAAAACTGGTTTAAAATGCTTATGACTATTGTCTGAAAAAGTATTGAATTTGGTCACCTCGGCAAAAAAATTACCCTATAGTTTTCCATAAAATTTCGACGTTTCGACCCCCTACCCCCAGGGGTAGTCTTCGCCAGTCCCTCGGGCGCGGTGATCACCTACGGGCTCATAAGTTCTTTTACGCCCTTGATACGAAAATAATTATTTCGATATACAGTAGACGCTCGATATAAGAACCATCGCTATAAGAACCGATCGGTATAAGAACACTTTTTTGATCATTACAGTGCCTACGAACATTCGAGATGTATCCCCTCCATACACTTTTCGCTGGCTAGCCATTCCGCGCATTCCGTCGAGCCCACCTAAGCATACAAGAGAAGGGGAAGCATCAATTCCCCTCCAATGGTTCTTATATCGGCGCTTGGCGGGTAAGCTCGGAACGGACGTAGTTCTTATATCGAGCGTCTACTGTATCTAAATCAGAATATCCGTTAGAGATCTTTTCGACACTTTCAAGATATCTTTGACGAATTATATGTATATATATTGTATATATAAGATCATAATGATGCAGACAGTAATTAGTAAAGCACTGTAAACATGTAATATGCATCGAATAGTCTATTACAATAGAAGTGCTTGAAGTAAGTGTTTTGCAACTTTTATTTATTAATACTTCGGCTGTGCCCGTATTCTGTAAGTCGGTATTACGAATAACGTCGACGTTATGACAATTCCAACCAACCACGGTCCAGGATATTGTCGTTATCGACAGTAACGTTAACGTTATTGTTCATACCGACTTACAGAATACGGGCACTGGCCTGTTGTCGGGGTCGAAGTTTTGAAAATGCTCATTTTCAATTTTCATACATATAAGAAACACTATATTGTTGTAACATATCTATCGAAGCCACTTGGACCTAAATATGATTGGACCCCCAAATATCAATATAATTTTATAATATAATTGAAAGCTGTTAGTAAACAAACGAGTATTAAGGAATAGCCGACTCTCTACTGGGTCGAAGTTTCTGAGCGAGCGAAGCGAGCGAGGCACCACGCCAACACTAGTTTTTATTCAAATTGATGAGGGTAGTTTTGTCAGGTGATAAATCTAATCCTAACTGTGCAATAGTTTAGCTTTAATACTTTGTATTGCTTCTTGCAGTTCTTTTTTACTGACATTTGGATTTGAGACTGTGGTATATAGTGCTGTACCGTCTGCAAATTGAATTACTTCAATACTTTGTGGGATTCCTTTCGTAGTATTTCGTACATATAAAGTGTATAGTAAAGTACATAACACTCCTCCTTAGGGAAGGTCTTTGTAGGTTTCATAAGTGTCGGAATTTTTTGGCACATTATTAAAGATTACATTTCGTTCTTTTGCATGATGTTCAATACACTTCAGCACTATGCCGGAACTGCCTGTTCATGCCATACTGCCTAACAATATATCCTGAAGTACGTTATCAAAAGTTGCTGTTACGTCTAAAAGTGCTACTAAAATGTCTTCATTTTTAATAAATGATTGTTCGATACTCAGTGACAGGATTGACAAGTTGTCAATACACGATCTTCCTGCTCTAAAGCCTGCCTGCGATGTCGGAATTATTTCTTTAGTTTCAAAATAACATTGTAAGCAATTTTTCATCAGTCTCTCAAAGAGCTTGTAGAAACATGAAGTTAACGAAATAGATCTAAGGTTGATGCCATCCGTTTTTTGAATGAAAACGGTTTAGGTGTCTTACGATTCCGAGGGTTAAATACCCTTCGCGTACGTTTCATTATACAGTTCGACTAGAATCGAATTCGAAATTGACATTAGTGTCATCGCGTTCACAATTCCAGTAAGTAACAATCTCATTGTTATTAACTTTGAAAATGTTGTTGCACTCCAGTTGAGAGGGATCTGTATTAGGAACTCTATCCCTATTTTTTATTCTGAATTTACAAAGCTCTTACTTGGTCAACGTCAAATAGTCAAATACGTTTTTTAATCGGACTTCTTGAAACTGACCACCGAACACATTTCCAAAACGTGGAAAACATCACAATCCGCACACAGAATTTCCATTCCTTTCAACATTGAAAATTTAAAAATCGATTACTTATACATATAATGACTTTCTATAAACAAAAAACATTCATAATTCCGTTTTTCTTGAAAATAAATGTGACATATATAAAATATTAAAAAAGTATAGTTATGTTCAGAAAGCATTTAAGTTGTTCGAATTCAAAAGGTGAACATTTAATGTAGATAAATAGATATTCTTAATACTCTTTAAAAAGAAAAATGACGTCGGGTTAACGTCAAAATTCAACGTCTTTTAGGACTTGAAATATAATAAAAACGGTTTTTATCCGTGGTACATTGTCAATTTCGACAGACGTATGACTGGAAAAGGGTTAGCGAACGTATTGAAAACGTTGCAAATCCCGGCTTTTTAAAACAGCGTTTAATATTTGTGTTTACAAACATTATGTTGAGGCTTTATAGTAACATGTATGTATTCTCCGATTACATTTATTTGGAAATAAATCGCTTTGCTTATTTATTATTGATAAACAACGTATCAAATTAAAATGTTGTACTTTCTCTAATTCATCGGATTACTGAAATCTCTCAAATTAATATATACTTTTCATTAATGAGTTTCATTATGACTGACATGATTGCTTAATTGATCATAGAAAATATTGTAGTTTATAAAATTAAAAAGTAATCAAGTTCATATAGATATGATATTAGTGCAGAGTTTAATACTTTTCAGAGTACGTATTACAATTACCAGATTGCAAAACAGATTACGATATAGTATTGAAGGTGTAATACGTAGAAAAATAATCTTTATCAATCCAAGTAAAGAACAAATATCTAGAATTAAAATAATACTTCGATAATATATAACAATAGTTCACATCTCCGAACTAATAGAAATTCCATGTATAATTAAAGTTTTTTGGTTCACTTCGTAGTAATTATTACTAAATGTGAAGATTTAAGGCTGTACATGAACCAATCAGATGGTATTGTTGCACTACTAATTTTTTAATTTTCTCTAACGTTTGCTTCTAAAGCCAGAAACTCGTCTGGATTCATTATAAGAATTCGACAGGGCGGGAATCTCTCGAGTTCGGCCCTCCATTTTTTTTGAAAATCGACAACAATCCAAAAAACAGTTTCATATAAAACTCCATCCTTTCTGTCTTTACGAATTAATATTTTCTCTGCCATATTTGCAATTCTTCTAATGAATCCAGACGAGTTTCTGGCTTTAGAAGCAACGTTAGAGAAAAATAAAAAATTAGTAGTGCAAAAATACCATCTGATTGGTTCATCTACTGCCTTAAATCATATTTAGCAATTCTATGTATTTTTGTGCTATTAATTAAAAAATAGCCTAGAAATCTGCAAGAACTGCCAATAGAACCTACCAAATCATGACAAATTAAATAAATAAATAAATAATAAATACATAATAAATAAATAAATAAATAAAATAAATACAGGGTTTTTGGGTTGCTGAGTGGAAGAACTAGGGATGATGATTAGAAACATGTTTAAAAATTCGACGACCGTATTTGAACTGCAGTTTTTAATTTTGCTAAATTAAAGTCAGATTTTTAACTCGCATTTGTATCCATAAAATACTACAGTAACAAGTTTCAAGCAAATCTACCAAAATTATCAAAAGTTGAATGACGTACATTTCTGACGATTTTCAAGGTAGTCTATATAAAATTATATATCTATTAGCAATTTTATATCGGTGATATAGAGATTGTATTAGCAATATTTTATCATATACTTTTTCGCATACTTTCTTAAATAGTTTCCCCCATGTATATTTCTTCTAGGCTGGTAACTTAATTATGTTTTCAGCACTCAGAAAAACTTCGATACGTATGGCCATTGGGAAATCATAATTTCCTTTTGCCTCCCAATTACTGATTATGTAGTCGAAACGATTATGTGATATATTTAAGCTCACATTTCTCGAAAATTCGACTTGGCTGGATAATTATGACGTATGATAATCGTATCGTTTTGTTCATAACTATTAGTTATATGCAGAATAAAATTTTGTCTGTCAATGTAATGGAACAACCATTATTTAGAAAAAGACTATAAATAAATTTAATTCAACTGCAGCAAAAATAAAGATTTGGCTTAATTTGGATGATTTTACGAGTAGTATTAGTTGTAAATTAATCAAGTATCAATATACTGTGAAAATCATCGATCGATATATTACATTCCCTGAAAACAACCAACCCCAACCCTGAAAATAGAAGAGACGCCCTTTGAACAAAATTTTATTTTGTTTTTTTTTAAAACTAATTTCTCTGCAATATTCAGCCTAATTTTGCATACTCTGAACTACAAAATTTAGACTAACATTTGAAGAAATACATTCATTAGATCGTTATGTAATACTAATTTCGTCGAAATTTCATACTTCATTTTCGTACTTAATCCTTCTTTACATCTTATTGCAGAATTTATGACAAATGCAAATACGATGGGTATGAAAAGAAATCTCTTTAGATATGTTACCAGAATATTTCAAAGAATCTGTGGACTCAAAGTAAAATAAAGAAAAATTGAACTTTGGTTGCATCTCCGAGTTACTTTGTTCGAAGTAGATAGCGCAGTAAAAATAAGAAGCACCATTAGCTCTTTTTTTTATCAACGACTTGTAAGTACGGCAAGCTAAAAGAAAAAAAACATAGTTTTTCAAAAAGAATAAATTAAAAAAAAAGCACTAAATATAGATTAAAAATGATATTGGATTGGAAGTTTGCTTCCCATTATATATTGAACTAGCTTATGTGGTTGTGATTATTTATTTTACTAAACGGAAAGCAGTTTCGATTTAAAGTCAATGCTTAAGTAATATCCATGGTAAATGGAATATGATATGCAGAAATGAAATTAATAAATTAAGTTGATTACTGGAATGAATCCCGAAAAGGAAGTGAAAATTTTCGTAACTCAAATTTCTTTTTAAAAGGAAGAAAATGTTTGTTTCCATGGGAATTAAAAAAATCACAGTTCTATGAAAAAAGAATAATAAATATTGCTACATTATATGTATATTGGATTTCGTCATAGTTTTCTACTTTTATTCCGAGATAATTATATTCTTACGTTGACGGATTCAATAAAAGGTACTATAAACATCAAATACCGAGTCAATCAATTTATTTTAAAGCGGAAACGAAATCTTTCGGAGCATTTCTTGCAATTAGGAATAATGTTAAATGACATTACAAAAGGTTTTGTAAATTTAGTTCGAAATGCATTATTGGATTGAAAATACTTTCGTAAACTGCAAACGTAAACTAACGTAATTGAAACTTTATTCCTTTCCGTCAACTTAGTTCCATATTGTACTATAGTATTTCATAGGGGGGAGAATGTCTTTGCTAGTTCTGTAATTATTTCTCCTCAGGCATAGAAGAATAAAGAAAAGAATCTTTTAGCAATTCTACCGGGTTAAGAAACTTTTCGAGATGATCAAGAAGAGCATCCGTTTGCTCTCAGCCATATTATGATTTCATAATGTCTCAAGCCAAATAATAGAATTACGTGGCGACAAGAAGAAAATTGCTATAGTTTAAGAACCATACCTTATGACTAAATACGATAATACGTTAAGAAATTATTTTGTATTTTGTTATGAAATTAAGTCAATCCTTCAAGTCAAAATTAAGTTAACCATTTAGATATTTAATTCACATTTCCAATAAGGGAGATGCTTACTGTATATACAAAATGCAATGTTAGAAATGGCAGTAGTCAAATCTTATTATCGGGGTCACATTTTCGATTGTCAATGTAAATTAAATAATAAAAATTATAACTAATCTCTATTTTTTAAAAAATGTTAAAACGGGAAAAATATTTTGGGCTGCACCCAAATCAGATTTGTCCTAATTCCAAACTTAATTTAACTAAGTTTGTGTTCATCCCAATCTTTTTTCGTGCTCATTTTTAATAATTTGCCTCTTATTTTTTAAAATTCTTCATTTTTTTCGCTTCGTTCTTTCAAAGCCATAATGCCACTTTAAGGCGAATTCGAGATTGATGAGTATAATCTTGTTGACTAACTATAAAATACAAGCTCGTGAGTTCAAATTATTAGATGTTTGACAAACTTGTTAGTTTCTACCGAATACCGAAACTGAAGTGCAAACTTCTATAATAATATTCTGACTTTCATAGTTTTTAAAAATCCATTATATTAAAAGCCACCTTGAATGTTATATTTTAGACATCAACATAACATTCAGCAATCTCGCGGGTATGTATAGATATGGTAAAAGCTACTTGGAATTTCATGAGTATTCTGACTCATTCCAAAGCATTTTTGTTCTTATCAAATTATCTCTAATGTCTATAGTTTGAAGAAAAAGTTTGTCAAAACATCGTTTTGAAGAGGTTAGATTGATTCGGGGCATAATAACAAAAAATCAAGTCAATGTTCATAGATTGTGTGCACTTTTAGTTGCAAATGCCTCGTTGCCGCAACATTTCACGAAATACACGAAATTTTGTTCACTTTTGTATTTAAAATATACAGTATTGGCTTTTGAAGCCATTTAAATGCAATTCTGATAACGCTAATCGAAAGAGCATTCTCGAAAATGGCAGGGTTGATCACTTTTGAGTCAATATTAATCTTATTTTCGGTTGAAAATGAAGGTAGAAAATCAACTAAAAAATGTGTATCTCCCGGACTTAATGGGTGTTAATACTATTTTATTATAATTATTTATTTTTAAGTGGATATGACATTGATATTATCCCACATTCTGAATGTTCACTATTTGAAAAATTATAATGGAATATCATCTTATTACATCCACTTTAACAATTATAAACGGTGGTACTTGAGTACTTTAAAACTAACGTATCTCTTGCGATCAATAGAGGCGAGATTAAGGTTCATGTCTCGAACTTTTGCTCTCTTTCAACATCCATCAATAAAGTTAAAATTGAAACTCGTCATTCAAGAATAGAACGAAAATGCGACTTTGGCTTAACTTCTGAATGTGTTTTAATAATAACAAGACAAGCAACTTTATATTTGATATCAAAAGCTTTTAACTAGTTTTAAGTAATATCCATATTGTAACATTTTAATTGCAATGTAATATTTTTAAAAAAAAAAAGGAAAGACTTCAATATCGACAGCCGCTGAAATTCTAGAATCTTATTCAGCAAAGATTGATGTTACGAAATCTGGATTTTGGATTATTTTTTCAAAGCTTATCACATTTGAATTATTACTGTAACGATATTATTGAAACGAGAAAGGATCCTGCTTTCGAAAAAGAAAAATTTTTCGATGTTTTAACATCCTAAAATATTCTTTAAAACTGGCTAATTTTACTTATAATTATTATTAATACTTTATCTTAATTAACACATATTCAATTCCTGAAGAAGAATTAATTTCTGTAATACCTTCAGTCCAATTTTCTGAATTTTGTTCGGGAAATTTCATTATATTTACAAAATTAAAAAAAAAACAGACGTAATATGTTTAAATCGTCTAAAGTTTACATTTCTTATAGTAAATCTGAAATTTATTAGATATAACCCTGGAGTGCAATTTTCATAAAATATTTTACATATTCCATATAGAAAGGTTAAGTTTTTTAAACCATGTACATTGAAATCAGTTTACATTAGAATTAATGTTATATCCATGATAACCAGTTTTTTCATCATCGTCATAAAAGATTTCCTAATTTATTCTTGTCTAATTACAAACTGCTAGATGTTCCGATAAGCTTTTAAATGTCTCTATTGTTCAACTTGTGTTGATTAAATCTTTTTGCCTTTTGTAATTCTGTATTCTGTTATAAGGTTATATATCCCTTGATACTTATTAAGGTGCTGAATTATTTCATTATCGCAGCCGTAATTGGGGTAATTTATTAGTTGGCGGAAATGAGTTATGTCGTTATAAATGTGCTTTGGGAAAATGATAAAAATATATTACCCAAATATAAAATTAACATAATTGTTTTTAATTCATATTTATTTACACCAGGAAGTGTATACTTTAAATTATTGTTTTCTTACTATTTTTATTACTATTAAATTAAATATTATTCTTAGTATTTCGTAATCTGTATTTAGAATGTGACAAATTTAATCATTTATTAAATGTCTGCTGCATATTTTTGCGTGTGTTCAAGATAATAGATAGGTGTTCCTCTAGAAAATTATTCCATTTAATTAACCGATTTAAGATTGTATTTTGTGCAAAAATATAGGTTATATAAAGTGTCCAAGCAGACATATCATACGTAAAATAAACCAAATCTTCAAGAAAAAAATTCAAGCGTGAAAAACAATATACGATTATTTACAAAAAATATTTTTTTTCGCATTGAAATAATATTAGAATTCCTATTTGAAGTAAAGAAACTATTGGTAATAAACAACTAACATTTTGGTAATAAAGGTGAAAGTCGAAAATAATGGCTAAAACTCGAAAACAGCGGCGAGAGGTTTATGAATTTTGTTGTTAAAAGTGACAGACTTTCCGAATAAAGTACAAAAATTTTAAGAATTGATTGATGAATATGCTCAAATTTTGTCGGAATTATTAGAACACTTTGTTAACTATTCAAGATCCCAAAATTTTGAAAAATGGAAAATGCTTTCGCCGCTTTTTTCGTGTTTTTATCGCTATTTTGGGTTGCGGCTCAAAATTCCGAGATTTCAAAATACAGGCACCTTCGATTGGTGCGTTCGCTACATAAAAGAATGTTCTTGGACCATTGTCCTTGAGCTCTCACTTGAAGGTCATTGCAAGTTCAAAAATGTTTGACCAAGGGACTAATTTTATAGGTAACTTGAAAGTCAAATCAGTTTGACCCCCGGTTTTTATTAAGCACCTTTAGAATTCAATTATTAATTATATTTTCAGAATATGTACATTTTGAAATATCTGGTTTTTTAATTTCTTTATTTTTAAAATGTCCGGTTTTTGAATGTCTGGGTTTTGACTGTCAGGTACTTGAGTTTGTCTCCCATTTTGGACTTTCACCTTTATTACCAAAATATTAATAAGCAAATTTTAAAGTTTCATTCTTGAGGAAACGATTTGTTTACTTCAAATTAAAATTTTGAAATTATTTCAATGTGAAAAACGATATAAAGAAAAAAACAATTTGAAAAATGCATGATTTTCTCGGTTACATTTTTTTTTAAATTTAACGAAAGATTCTGGAAGTTCATTTAATTTTACATCAGATATGTCTGCTTGGACTTTTTTTTACACATAATACGACCGTTGAAAACCATAGTGAAAAAATGTCTATTCAAGACTTAATGGGTTAATGTAACATGGTAAGACGTTTAAATACAAGGAAGAAAATAAGAAAATCAACGCTCTGTTTAATTATAGAAAGCAAACAAAGTTATGAATTTTAAAACGTTTAGAATCTATTTAATTTTTCTTATCAAATATCACTCCCACAGTGCGAGGTTCGAGAATCATAAATTGATAAAGTGAACATTGCGACTTTTCATCATGAGATGTGGCCTCTTTGTGACACGTCGAATTATGTATTTTTCTCTCGTCTTTGCGCTTTCTAAAGAAATTCAACCTTTAAACGTAGTATGTCAACAATATTACCTCCAGGTGACATTTCTACATTCACCTCTTCTCGGGTTCACTCAAAGCTTCCCTTTGAATCAAGCAGTAATGCACTCCGCTACTGGTGAAACTTTCCTTACACACTAGTCGGTTTTTGTCAAAATGTATACTCTTTATCATGCTTTCAAGCACAAAGAGTTACGCTTGTACAATTTCTTCATATTTACTGGAATATATCATTAAATGCTTAAATCAAAGTATGATTGTTGTATGATTTGTGGTCATTTGTTATCTGCTTCAGTGCGGTCTGAAGAGTGTTAATTCTTAAAGTGCGATGGAATTATTTGGTGCGCATAATATAAATAGAATTGCAGTAACACTATTAATTATACAAGATTTGCTATTCCGTTATATGAGAATAAAGTGTGCGATCAGCACGAAATGCTTGTAACATTAGTAACATTTAATGAGCTTTCATAATTCTAAAAGTAGGATATTACCTATCAGGTTATTACAGTGCATTTCATAACAAAATAAAAATACGAAAAACATCAAAAATACAAAGAGCCATACTACAATCAAAATTTATTTCTAAAAGTTGGGCCTTTTTGGAAACAAAAAATCATACCGAATTAACCAAATATAAAAGGTTACTTATAAATTAAAAATAAATTTACCTTCTAAAACTACTAGAAAATCATTATCGCTACTTCCATCTCAGATGTAAATTCAAATCTTTGGACTAAGTAGTTCTTAATGGTCCCCTTACTGGGAGTGAAACCTCCAACTTGAAATTCGTATGTTATGAAGACCCGTAATCTGAATACGTGATTATTACCGTGTCTTACCATAATGAAAATAATACGCGTGCTTTCTCATCTTTGCTGGTGTTATCAACTCCACATTCTAGTTCGTTCTGACGCACTTTATGTAATATCTTTACAAATTTGAATTTTCAGCAAAATAGTACATTTTTTAATCTCAAAATTCTTTAAGCTCTACTACATCTTTCTCTTCACAATTTTCTTGATTTCTTATATTATCAATCCGTGAACTGAAATCAAAAGTTTTTTTAATGCGATTAAAAATCCCAACGTTTCCTCTACACTTTGAAATTATTCTAATATTGAATTTTTATTGAAATTTAAAAAAATTATGATTACGATTTATGAATATAAATTTAATATTTAAGATACTTTTGTTAATTTCTAAACTTGATTTATAATTGTTATTGAACTGCAGTCTTCGTCAGAGAAATCTGTATCTACAATGCAGTCAAATTTAATCCCAGACCGCCGAATTGGACATTTCACAGAAATCTCTATCAAAAGATATTTCTAATACACAAGGTAATCTTTTACATTTTGAATCCTACAAATATCGTGAAATTAGCATTCTCAAATTACGGTTGGTATTAAATTGCACCGGTGACACGTGCATATCAAACGTCGAATCTTGCATAATGGAAACATTCGACATCCACCGCTTGGTAAACGATATTTGAATTTTCATAGTCAGTCAGAGGCATTTCTCTGGTCTTAATGTCAGTGCAACGCTGTTGCATAAACCCCAGAACATCACAACCATGAGTGGCTGAATAAACCGTTACGTCAGGGCACATGCATATGCATTGACCACTTATGGTCGACCTGTTCGTGCGAATTCTGATACGGCGATCTTGAACAGAAACTTGAACCAAATCCTGCTTGTTTGGCTACCACGTAATTTAATGTGATAGATACTGATCCAAACAATTAAAACGAACATTAAACACAGAATTTCGACAAAGAGTGTTCAAATTTAAGATTTATTTATTCCAGGGACTTTTTAAATTTTGAGTTTGCAGAAATAATTACATAAAGCGCAATGAGAATGATTTTTGTTGAAATTGGCTGAAATTTGTTGGAGGTGGAGAGATGCCAGAACGTTGTCAGCGACTTTACTGCACTATCATAAAAATAATAGTGAATAGTTATGATAATAATTAAATTCCTCTTTATTCGAAGAATTACTACTCCAATTTTCCATGAAAGTTTTGTAATTTTAATGGGATATATGTTTTCTGCATAGAAATTAAAAGTAGCATAATTCTAACAACGAATTCCAATATGAAGCAGAATTTGAAAGAAATTCCAAAAAATGTGGAAATATTTATTCTTATCAATACTTTTGACGCTCATAGAATGTTGGGAGTTCATTGAAACAATGGATAAAGGTGGACAAAAATATATGAATTTATTGGAAAAATTTTGCTTATGAACCTCACCCATTTTATTGTAAGAATTTCAAAATAGCGTCGTCAATGAAAATTTCGTTGAAAATTTTCTGGTCGCTTTAACTCATAATCTATAAACTTTTATACAAAAATACTACAAACGAATAGTTCTTAAAAACCATCCAGGAAGGTGGTGGCATTTCCAAAGATGTTCAATGACATCTTGACAGTTTTTTTTATTTAAATTTTGATACAAATGTTTATATATTTACGAAAAAATTCCAATAAATTATTTAGTACATTCTTTGATAAATTCTAAACATTTTCTGATCTTTGGAATTTTTTTCAAAAGTTGACAGTTTTTGATGAAAAGAATTGCATTTATTATAATTGAGGACATTTTTTCTTGAAAACTATAAACCTTCATTATTAATTTTGAACATAAAGAATTCATCAAGGAATGTACCAACATTTTTGGAGAATTTTTCGTAGATGATTACAAATATTTGAAAATATTCGAAATATTTGATTTCGATACAAAATACTTGATTGAATACTTCGGGAATATTTACTTTCCTCAATTTTTTTCGAATTATTAGAATATTCGCGTTCAGTTGAAACTATATACAAAGGTGGACAAAATATAAAATATATTTTATATAATACAAAATATAAAGAAAAAATATTACTTTTATACTCCATCTCATTGCAGGGAAAATAAAAAAGGGAGCTTCAATAAATTTTCTATGAAAACTTCCCGATGCTCTAAATCAAAAACTATGAACTGTTTCAAAAATTGCTACGAATAGTTCATAGAATAGTTCATAGAATTTAATGAGAAATATAGTGAATTTTTTTCAAATTTGTTGATGATATTATGAGAAATTTTTTCCACATTTTTTTGAAATTTTAAATTATTTGCGAAAAATAAAAAATCTATGATGAATTCCAAGGGTTATTTGTTCGTTGCAATTTTTTCAAAAAGTAGATAGATTTCCAGGAACTGAATTTTTCAACTTTGATTTTTATACCAAATACTTGAAACTGAAATTGAACAAAAAGTGTCGGTTGGGCATTAGTGGGTTAAAAGACTCTGCAGTTTGATAAAGTACCGTGTAGCTACCTGGTAAAACGTATTGGAAAAAAAACACATCTTCTAACACATTTCTTAAAGATCGCTCCTAAATAACACTCAACAATAATTTATTCTACAAAAAGCACTCAAATTTTATAAAAACGTCACGTTCTGTTTCACGAATGAAACCAGAAAACAACGCGATACACAAATTGGGAACGAAAATAATATTTAAACTCGTACCACTACCTAGTCATTTAAAAAACTTGTTTAAATTCAAAGTATTTCATGTAAAAGAATGTTAAGCAATTTTTAAATAAAAAATAGGATTAGTGATCAACGGAACTATTGTAAGATATTATAGAATCATTGTTATATGCATTTAGATCAAGTATTTAATCATTTTTAATTTTATTACTCGCATTGTGCCACGTACTGTATTGCCAAAAATATTTCTGCCCTTTCTGAAGAACATTTTCGGAGAACTTTTATGCGGAGATCATCAACTAACCTGAGAATATTTAAATCAACGACATACCAGACAATATTCGGAATGCTGACATTAACTTGTCGGTTCTATCTCGTTAATATCAATTATTAAGATTTGCAACCTTGATCAGAAAAACCGTGTAGCTTATCTGCGTTATAAATCTGTAATATTCGTTTTAAATTAATGAGCACTCGTTAACAATAATATGAAAAATAAATACTTCGCCGATATAAGTATGAAACTACCGTCTTGCAATTTGTAAAAGATCATCATCAAAGAGTATAATATTGATTATTTTCGAAACAAAAGGGGCAACGTTACTATTTATTTTAAAAAAGGGCGTAATTTATCGAATCTTAGTTTAATTTTATTAGCGGATTGTAGAAAATCGATCTCAAATACATATAAAATGATTTTTCAATTTTTTTTTTCGCTATTAATAACAGAGAAAACGAATTGTGAAATTTATTGGAAAAAATGAGCCCGTTTCAGCATTAAAGACTCATAAAAATTGTAATTGTTAATGTCATTAAGTATTACAACAAAAATATATTAAGGCCCATTATAATTCAAAAATAAAAAAAAAAACAAAAAAAAATTTCCCGTACCGGGAATCGAACCCGAGCCTCCTGGGTGAGAGCCAGGTATCCTAGCCACTAGACCATACGGGAGATATCAGTTTTCTTTGTTCTGAAGGTACTAGAACGATCGTTTATTATATGTCACGTTATATTTTTTCAGACTATTAATTATGAGTGTATAATTAATTTGTTTATCACGATAATACATTTTATTAGGATTTTGGTAAAAACAAACGTATAAATTTGTTAAAAAAAAATTATTGATACATTATTTATCTAAGTTAAGGAAGGTTGGTATGTTATATTATTAAAAAAAATATAATATATTGTTCATTATTAATAGCAATATTAATAATAATTTTGCATTGATACTGGCATTAAAATTAAATAAGTACAATTATTTGGATAGTACTTTCTATTTTTTTTTTTACACAGGAAATTGTAAAATAATCAATTCTTCCAATGCGAAAGTAACAAAAATGACATTCAATTAGGATATAACATTTAATGCAGCAGTAATTGACACATTTATTAAAATATTTTAAAAACATACCAGGTGCATTGTTTGCAAGCAAGTAATAGGCTTAAGGTAAAAAACGATTTATTAGTAAAAAGTATGCTTCAAGTTAAATTACTCAAACTTAAAAGTGTATTTTCAAAGTCACCTTTAAAATTATGTACTTTAAATATTTTATATTCATAATAATAAAAACTATATATTGGGAAACATAAAAATCACCCATATACTTGATTTAAATAAAATTCAATTAAGTTAAGAAGTTTATGCTTCTTTTGTAGGTATTTTTGCATTTTCATTTATATTATATTATTTTTATAATTTATATTTTATAATTTTCTTTTCTTATCTGACTTGTGCATAAAATTAGCAAGTATCTGCTATAATTTTAATAAATTATCTACATATTAAGTAAGCTCTTATTTGGGTAGAAAAATATTTTATAATTTTTCCATTTTCAAGTAACATTACAAATGTTAAAGTGTAATTCTGAAATATAGTTCAGTATTTCATGTGCAAGAAGAAACTGTAACACATGTGAGTAAGCAGTGTCTTGGATTATTAAACGTAAATACTGACATCTTGATGAAGTTCCTTAATAATTTAATTACTTTGCAATATCCCTTGTTTAGTACCGGACATCCTCTGAGCTTCCGGAAATGCATATTGCAAAGTTCGCAGAAAAATCAATAAGTGGCTCGTGTATTGTGTAGGCTGCAGTGATTCATATTGAAGTTAATAAAGAAAGTAAGAATAGTTAATTGATAAGAACCGGAACTGAGAATATTAAATTATGTATTGCTTCGAATAATTAATTCACCAAAACTGTTTCCGTTTTTTTTGGCTTAAATATGGGTAATAAATACAAATATAAATTAATACTGAAAAATTGTAAGTAAATTATTGTAATTGGTAAGTAATAGTTACTACGAGGAATTTAACACATTTGGAATAATGATTAGAATTCCAAATGTATAAAAAGACAATTTTTATTATCAGGTACAATTGCTTGTAATTTGTAGATAATATAGTAGCTACTAATTTATTCTAATGAACTGTACAATCTGATAAAAGCGTAATAATTTGTACTTTTACCTAAAAATTCTTTTACCTCCGCATCGACCCAATGCAAAATACACTAAAAGTGAAGAGCATATAATTTCCTACAAAAAAGTTAGTAAAATAAAATGTTAATAGATTAGCCGCAAAATAATGCTGAAATTTTGTATTACAAGTTAATAATGAACAGTTTAACTGCTGCATTAAATACATGGCATATTCACACGTTGCTCGTGACTATCCAATTACCTTTAGACTACACCAATCTATGATTTTCTTGTCTGGAATTTTGTGATGTGCATAAAAGTATTAGAGAACTTTTCGTGTATTTTGCACTGATTTCTATACAGAAGCATAAAAACATAATAAATACTGGATATTTTAGGAATTATAATCAAATAATCTCTAAATAATGTGTAGCCAAAATGTATTTGTTCAGAAAAATTGTTGTTTTTTACATTTCGAATTCTAATTTCTACTTCAAGTTTTTCTCCGTAGTAACCACTACTTACTGTGGGTTCAGTAGAATTTACTTATAAAATTTGTATAATATTTGTTTGTATTTGAATCGAAAAGACGCCTACCTTTAAGCTGAGATCGGCACCAAAAACTTAAAAAACTAAAAATAATTTCCAATGATGGCTGATTGTATGACTACGCAAAAAATCGAAAGGACAAATATATCAATCTCAAAATTAAGCATGAGGATACCTTATACATGCTTAATAATCGTAAATTAGTCAGTTTAGACAATATTACTGATTTAAATCAGTCAGGACGTTATTTACGATTAATATAATCGATCTTGCATTTAGATAAATCACGGAATCTGACTTATCTAGAATTTGGAAATTTGAAATTCGTCCTCGAAGATATGCACCAAAAAAAATAATTTCTTACTATCAAGAAGGCTTCTTATATTTGACTATAGAAAAAAAAATGAAATTAAAGACTTGTGTTCTTGGAAAGGACGGACTTCATAATTATAGAATATTACCTATTATGTGTCCTATTTTGTCGAGAACTTGATGTCCCATCTTTATTGTTGGATGTGATTTTGTATTTTTGAAAATAATTATAGTCTGATCCAAGAAGACAAGCTTTTCTACTCTACGTTTATTTGTTCATTATTTAATATAATTTTTTGTATTAAGGCACATTCGTGCCGTTAATGCGGTATTAAATAAATAAATAATAATAAGCTAGGAAATACATTATGCTTATAAGAACATACTGGACACGCCAAGTTCATTATTTCCGTATTCGTTGGTCTTCTTCGATATCACTGTTCATTTTCCGAAGAAAATGCAGATAACTTTCATTGTAGAAAATTTTATGCTCTATCTTTTTTTTTGTTTAAAATATTTTTATTGTGGTTTATATATTCTTTCTTATTTATTTTTTACCCAAGAAAGAGCATACAACCTTCTGTGTAGAGAATTTGATCTTTATTTTTATCGTTACAATTATTTTTTGTGTGATTTGTATTTTTAATAAGAAAGGCAAAAAAATGTTTGCAAAAAAATGTGCACAATTGTATGTTACGTTAATAATTGTTAAAAATGAAAATAATTTATTTAAAATTATGCGGTTTATTAGAATATACATTACGCTCTTTAATTATTGTAAACATCTGACGAACAAGCACAACGTAACCTAATTGGCAAATCATACGGATTATAAGAAATATTACAGAATTAAATAGGAATCTACGTTTCATAAATAGATTCTAAAATCATTTTTGGCGAAGTAATGATATTCACAATTGCTTGGCATTCTAATGTATAGATTGAGTTTTATAAACAAATCAATTTTTTTTCGTTTTTCAGCTTTTTTGTTCCACCCTATATGCTACTATAGATCGACTCCAAAAACAAATCATATCTATGTAAGACCATGACAAAATCAAAAAGTGATTGCGAGATGTCACTAGAAAAAAAAAATCGACATTCGTACATATGTACTCACCTATTTTTAGATCACCGACACACATTTTTTTATTGCATTTTTGTTCTTTAGGGTTCCCAACAGTATCTTGAAGAGCTATTTAAGAAGTGTTACAAATTGTAAGATGTCTTAAATACTTATCAGAAAGAGCTCGTAAAGTGATGTTTAACAAGACTTATGCGTGGATTTAAAGATCTCTACACAGTACTTGTGAGAGAAGTTAACAGCGACTATATCTTTCCGGACTTAACGCGAAGTCTTATGGAAAACCACTATACACATATTATGAAAGATATGACAATCAGATATTACTTAAAATTATACGAAGATAAGCTGAAAATTTGCTGAACATATAGAGTGCAGAATTATTATTCGTTTGTTGTCAGAGACAAAATTAATTATTCTGTAAAGACATTCCCCGTCATTGCAGTTATTCCGTTCAGTGCCAAATTAAATCGGTGTGACCAAAAAAGATTTTAAATCGTGTGCACTCTTTGGTTGGATTCTGATAAATTCGTTCATTTAACTAGCAATATAGGGAGAGACAATGCCTTCATTTTTCTCGATAACACTTTGGTAAATTACTCGAATATGAAAGGGATAGAAATAGTACAACTTTGTGTGTCACTGTCATTGTTAGCATGTACTTGTACGTATATGAGACGTTGCATATTGAAAAAATGAAAGATCACGTTTGTTTGGGAATGAACGGTCGAGGAGAAAAACAATAGTAAACAAGGTCACGTAAAGTTTATTGATACCGCGATTTTCAGTTCTCCTACTGAAGTTAACGCGAGAAAAGCCAAAGCCGAACTGAACTGCAATTTTCCGCGATCACGAAAGTGGTTCCCCTTCTTCCCTCTATTTTCGAAATTTATCGCTCCCTATCTTTCTACGAAATACAAAGAGAAAAAGCTATTATCACCTCTAAACTAAATATTTTAATTCGACGAATATAGAGTGGTGGTGTTCCCCGACATTGTTCGGTAACTATTATATGTGGTTACTAGCGGCCACGAATCGAACCTAAAGAACGCTTCGTACCGTCCAGCCTTCAGAACCCGGAAAATGATTATTTTCCTAACGAGGCTGATGGTAGGCCTCAGAACCTTCTGTGCTCTGAGTCTACTAGGACAACTGAAGAATCTTTAGAAATTAAGAAACTATATAACTACTGTTATAGATATATCCGTACTCCTTTTAATACATCGTTTTCTTCAATTCTCCTAAATTAAATCAAGGCCCCGGCTTTCCTTGCGCATCACCGTGCACATAGAGAAATCCGTCTTGAAAATACCACACATTTAAGTGTGGCGGGCTAAGGCGTCAGTCTTAGTCCGCCCAAACTGAACGTCGCGAAGGGCCCGAGTTCGAATCCCCGTCCTGCAATTTTCTCTGCTTATGTCCAGTGTGGAATAACCGGGGAACTTTGCTGGGCGAAGGTACGAATTTGGGACCGCTGCCGACCCCCGTCGGCAGTTATCGGTACCGTCAGCGTCTTATCCGCGGTCGGTACGTCGTGGGTCTTATCTCGGATAAAGATGGGATAAGCCCCGCGTCGTACTCGCTAAGGCACAGACCGTCGAATCTGCTGGTGGTACCGATATTGGGGAAGGGGGGACTGGCTCTGGGTGGGTGTTGTGTGTGCCTATAGTTCTGTCTTGTACTGTCTGTCTCTGTCCTGTACCTCTCCACCCGAGAGCCGACCCGCAAACAGACATATTCGTCATTAACGCGGGGGAAAATTTCCTGTCCTTTGTCCTTTTTTTTTAATACGGCTATTGCTTTTTTAACGTCACTTTTTCATAATTTGATATTCGAAAATGATCTTAATTTTTAATAAATTATACATACATTAAACAACATTCACATCATGTTTCCAATAAACAAATTTGATCTATTTTAAATGAAATAAAAATTTAAACAAATAAACGATATAATATGCGATCCTATACAACGTTATAAAGGTGATGTTAACCCATGGTAGAATAAGAGAGGTATTGCAAGACGCATGTTGGAGAAGGGGAAAGACCAATATAGATCAATGCTGTTTGGTTACTTCTATACCTCTCTTATTATAACATGTTCCCACCCTGCCTCAGCCGATCAATTTAGATCAACGTCGATTGGTTGCTTTTGCGCAACCACAAAGTTGATATACCTTCTTTCTTATACCATGATGTTAACCCTTTGGAGCACGGTGGTCCTCTCAGAGACCACCTTTTCTGCCAGATAATTCCATTTATAAAAATGCAATTTTCAGGTATTTAAAAATATTGGTTGGTGTTTCTAGTAGCTAAGGTATTTGTCAACAGTATTATACCACTAGTATTCAAATTTAATTTGTTGTAAAAGTGTTATAAAAAGTATACAAACACTTAAAAAATGCAATTTAAAAAAAAGCGTTTTCCAGCTTATTTCAGTTTCGATTTTCAAGTCAATTTTGACCAAGGGGGATTTATGGTGGCTGATGACAAATCCGTGGTCAGATGTCCAAAATTCAAAATGGCAGTAGTGACATTTAAAACACAACGTGTATTTATGCCTGGAAACGGTTATTCGGAGATTTTTGGGGCTCCGAAATACGTATATGAAATACATTTTGAATTTCGAAAACTTTGAGATGTCAGTTTTAAAATTTACCAAAACTATTTTTGAGGATTTTTGAGATTAAGAAATACTAAAATTTAGATAAAAAGTTGTACATTAGATATTGCCGACTTTGACGGCTTATCCTTGTCATAACCCAGAGCTAATGCCGATGATGTAGTAAGCTTGTTGCTCTACTTTGTAACGTTGTTTTTTTTCTTTATTTATTTTAAAAAAAAATTACATTTACATAATTCTTATAATTGCACACAAAAAATCTCTATTCTTGGACGCGACCCAAAAATGCGGTTTCCGCTGAACTGGTGTGATTATTCTCCTCCTCGGCCCACGTTGCCGGAAGTGGAAATTCCCGTCCATACCTTCCTTGTTACCTCTCCCTACTCCTCGCTATTTTCCTCGCAACCCACGTCAACTCGCCACATCCGGTCTACAAATTAATTTAAAAAAAAAAACGATCTTTCGACTCTACGTTAGTCGCTCGCTACTTCTGGTTTCATAATTAATTATTTTAACTATTTAACAGACAACAAAAAATGTCCCCCGTGTCTCTCTCCCCACTTTCCGTCTACTCATTAATTTAAAAAAATGGTTTTTCGAATTTTCATTAATTTTCGCCACTTCCGATCCGATAATACGTCACCTCACTCATCCACAGACAACCAAAAAAATATCACACGTGTCTCCCGTGCTTCTCTCGCCACTTCCGGTCTATTTATTAAAAAAATGTTTTTTTTTTAATTTTTTTTTCATTAATTTTCGCCACTTCCTGTACAATAGTAAGTTACCTCAATCATCCACAGCAACCACAAAAATTGTACACGTATCTCCCCTCTCTATCTCGCCACTTCCGGTCCGAATCATTAAATCTTTAATATTGAATAATTATTCGCTTAATCTTTCGGCTATGCCGCCTTACCTTTTCTTTTCTTCTCTTCTTCCTGTCTCTATATTTTCCTTTCTCGCCCTATCTTCCTCTCTCTCTTTCTCGCTACTTTTTATCTGTCTACCTCTCTCTCAGCACTTGCTTCTCGCACCCTCACCTCACTCCACACCACCACCACACAATCAAAAATTCAACCGTCAACTTTTTCAACCGACGGACGATTTTCTGTATTCCTCCGACTCTCGCTATCACGACCGTACTAAATTTTGAAAATCGCAATCGGTACTGACAGATGACGATTTTCCACCTCTCTCGCTAATTTCCTTTAAATTTTGAATTGGTAATTGGTGCGTAATATAACGCGCTAGTGTGTGTAGCGCTTGTATACATGCACACACGCGCGGTCAGCTAGACGATTGTCTCCTCTCCGTCGCACGATGGGAGACGCCGTCGCCGACACAACAAACCGGCGATCGACGGGAGAGATCGAGCGTCCTTCTCTTACCACTACCCGGGCCGGCGTAACTCGCATGCCTCTCGCTCCCACTGCCTAGAGAGAACTTGCAGTTCTTACGACGCGTATTGTTTTCGCCCAAGTATAATTAATATTGTAGCAATTTCATATTGTTAATTAATATCGTGACTTTGTCACAATCCCCGCCCCTAAACCGGAATATCCCTTGGATATTTCGTTTATTATTGATTTTTAACGACTCACCTCCCAGTCCTCTGCTATTTTCTCTCTTCTTTCTTGTCGCTCGCCACATCCTCCTTCTCGCTATTCCTCTCGCTAATCTCTCTCCCCACTGTCTCGCTAATCTCTCTCCCCACTATCTCGCTAATCTCTCTCCCCCCCTTTCCTCCCAATTCGATATTTATACGGACTCCTCTCTCCGCTAACTCTCTCACCTCCTGTTGTGCTTTGTGCAACATTATGGGGGACATACGACGTGATCGATGTTTAATCGGTGTCGCTTCCTCCACTTTAATATGATGCTCCGTTAGAGGAGTTAGCCCGGCGGTTTTCTCACTCCCTTTCAAGATACTCGCAACTAACTCGACTGCCCTCTTCTCTTGATAATCATCCAACTCGCTAATTCCGGCGCACTCCGCATGAATTGTGGGTTGCCCGGTGGGTCGTTCGATAAAGGTATGCCAGGGACCCTCAAACACTCGCCACTGCCTTCGCTCCTGTCGCACATCTAACTCGAATACGCTCGCGAAATCCATCCCCAATATGATATCTGAGGTGACCCTTTCCGTAGCTCTGAACTCGACTTGTTGGGTATTGCCGTCAATCTTTATCTGCACGACTAATACTCCTAGAAACGGACTTACTTCCCCTGACACACTTCGCATTGTCCATTTCGTCGGTTTAAGTCGATCTCTGAATTTCTCCACTACTCGGGGACCTACAATGGAGACCATTGCCCCGCTATCATGCATCGCAACAAATGGGCACCCGCCTATTTCGATCTCGACAAAACAACGACTTTCCACCGCAGCTATTTCCTCCACTTCACCCCATCTAACTATGTCTCTGCTCTCCAACCTATTATTCCCCCTCCCCATCAATAACTTTACCGTTTGCTGAACTCTACGTTCATGTTGTTGGTTTTGTTCTTCCGGAGAGGGTCTCACACCATTTGAACTCGCTATTCTCACCTCATCACTTGCTTCACTCGCTATCCCCTTTTCAACTTCTTCTGGCACCAACAACTCCTCGCTTACTACCCCTCTTGATCCGCCGGGGAGGACGCGGGGTTCCTGCACCCTCCGGCCCTCGCGTTTCCCCACTGTTGTCGCAGTGGAGCGCATGTCGGGCAGGTTTGGAACGGATTCCCTTCCGTCCCGCATACCTGACACCGCTCCACCGTAAGGGGAAGACCTGACGCCCCCCTCCACGGAGTAGGGAATCCAGTTCCGCGGTTGGGACAATTTAAGATTATGTGTCCCGTCTGCTGGCATCCGAAGCATTTTCGATTCGGGCACTGAGAGGCTCGATGCCCAGGTTGCTGGCATGTGAAGCATGGCCGTCTAGGACATGCCGCAGCTCTATGTCCCACCATCTGGCAATGGAAACAAGCCCCTACCATTGCAGAATTCCCTAGCCCGTTCGGAAATTCCCGTGAATCCCTCAACGGCTGTCCTGCCCCCGGACCGTTAGACCTGGACCTCCAATTAGGTGTTGGCCCATAACTCGGGGGTTCAACTCTTTGAGAGTATCGAACCAACGGTCCTACGGGCCTCGATACCGCTCTTGCATTATTTAGACCCGAGGTGGCCGGCTGGAACGAGGGACATCCTTCCATTGCCCCGAAGTTCTCTGGCCTCGACCCGGGCCCACTTCCTCAGCCAGCTGCACGTCAACAGTGTCTGGGGACGGGGGTCTGAGTTTTGGGGAACTTTCCTTTTTCCCCTTTTTCGGCTGGTTTTTCGGCGCCAGCATCCCTTGGATCGACCGCGGTTCCGAAACTACCACACTCGCAATCTTTTTCACCTCCTGACCATCTTCCTCATCCAGAGCAGAGACTCGCATAGTGGACGTCGCACGTACGTATGCACTACCAGGCAATCTGGTTTTATCCTTGGTAGGAGGTTTGCGGAATCGGCGATCCATCTCTTTCAATTTCTCAAACCGCCCTCCCCATTTCTCCAAACTCGTAAAATCGATAATCTCTTTCTCGGCTAAATAGGCCCGATATTCAGGCGTCAGATTCCGGAAAACGATCCGCAATTGTTTGTCTATTGACGGGGGCTTTCTGAAATGGCTCACGATGTGTCGGAAACAGGAGACGAATTGACCAATCGACTCCCGTTTCCTTGAGTCCGATTTTTCAACTCGTCCTCTAAATCCTCATTTATTTCGCCAATGAAAAACTTTCGAAACGCCTTCGCGAAATCTCGCCACGTTCGGAAATCTAAATGAGCCGTCCGATACCACCTACTCGCCCCACGATACAAAATAGCCGGAATCGCTCGGAAAAGGTCTCGGTCGTCAAATCCGGATTCTTCCCTACAATCCTCTAACCGAGAAAGAAACTCTTCCGCCGATTCCTTCTCTTCTCCAGCGAACTTCAATCCCCACTCTCGTAAAGTTTTGGTACAACGCAACTCACGGCCCACCTCTCTATTCCTACGTTGATGACGGACCACCCGCTCCCTAGCTTCATCCTCACTATCGCTAGAATATTCGTAGTCCATCAACAGCCTCCTCCTTCGAACACTGCTTCGCGTTGACACCCCACTACTCGCTACACTCCGTCGGTCTGATACTTCCTCATGATCCCGATAATAGTCATGATTGTCCTCTCTACCATAATACCTATTTGTATTATTTTCTCGCTCCGGTACTACTTCTCGGAACCTTGGAACCGGTCCATTACCCCCTCTCCCTCTCTCGCAATCACGTGGAGCATCTATTCTCCGATCTCTGGCCCTAGGATATTTTTCATTCTTTTCCCAGGAGACTGACCGTCTTTCTCGTTCTATTCTACCAAGTTAATTGGTCCCTATCCCTAATTTCGAATTCGCGAAATACGCCGATTTTCTTGGTGGAACAGAAATATCTGAATTTATGTATTGAAGTGACGGACCTCCTCGGAGCCCTTGTTCTGGACAATTCCGACCCCACCAAAACGCGCTAGGCTGCACCTCGCGACCCAAAAATGCGGTTTCCGCTGAACTGGTGTGATTATTCTCCTCCTCGGCCCACGTTGCCGGAAGTGGAAATTCCCGTTCTTACCTTCCTTGTCACCTCTCCCTACTCCTCGCTATTTTCCACGCAACCCACGTCAACTCGCCACATCCGATCTACTAATTACTTAAAAAAAAAAACGATCTTTCGACTCTACGTTAGTCGCTCGCTACTTCTGGTTTAATAATTAATTATTTTAATTATTTTACAGACAACAAAAAATGTCTCCCGTGTCTCTCTCCCCACTTTCCGTCTACTCATTAATTAAAAAAAATGGTTTTTCGAATTTTCATTAATTTTCGCCACTTCCGATCCGATAATACGTCACCTCACTCATCCACAGACAACCAAAAAATTATCACACGTGTCTCCCGTGCCTCTCTCGCCACTTCCGGTCTATTTATTAAAAAAATGTTTTTTTTTTTATTTTTTTTTCATTAATTTTCGCCACTTCCTGTACAATAGTAAGTTACCTCAATCATCCACAGCAACCACAAACATTTTACACGTATCTCCCCTCTCTATCTCGCCACTTCCGGTCCGAATCATTAAATCTTTAATATTGAATAATTATTCGCTTAATCTTTCGGCTATGCCGCCTTACCTTCTCTTTTCTTCTCTTCTTCCTGTCTCTATATTTTCCTTTCTCGCCCTATCTTCCTCTCTCCCTTTCTCGCTACTTTTTATCTGTCTACCTCTCTCTCAGCACTTGCTTCTCGCACCCTCACCTCACTCCACACCACCACCACACAATCAAAAATTCAACCGTCAACTTTTTCAACCGACGCGACGATTTTCTGTATTCCTCCGACTCTCGCTATCACGACCGTACTAAATTTTGAAAATCGCAATCGGTACTGACCGATGACGATTTTCCACCTCTCTCGCTAATTTCCTTTAAATTTTGAATTGGTAATTGGTGCGTAATATAACGCGCTAGTGTGTGTAGCGCCTGTATACATGCACACACGCGCGGTCAGCTAGACGACTGTCTCCTCTCCGTCGCACGATGGGAGACGCCGTCGCCGACACAACAAACCGGCGATCGACGGGAGAGATCGAGCGTCCTTCTCTTACCACTACCCGGGCCGGCGCAACTCGCATGCCTCTCGCTCCCACTGCCTAGAGAGAACTTGCAGTTCTTACGACGCATATTGTTTTCGCCCAAATATAATTAATATTGTAGCAATTTCATATTGTTAATTAATATCGTGACTTTGTCACAACTTTTTTTTATATCTTTTTTGTTTGTTTTTTTGTTTTATATTTTGTTTTTTCTTAACATTTTTTGATACTTTTTTCTTTTTTTGTTAATACTTCTTTTGTTTTTGATTCTTGGCCGTAAAATTGTACAGCCTAATTCTAATTTTGAAAATACGGCGTCACAGCAAACCCGAAAACCCTCTCGAAGTTCCCAATTTCATCTCGATCAAGCAACCTTTTCCTAATTTGGTACAGAATCATGGATCCGCCATCTTGGATCCGCCATTTTCAATATGGAACAATTGAGACCATATTCATAATCAGCGATTCCGACAACTCCCGTGTGCCCAGTCTCATCTCGATCAAGTAACTTTTTCCTAATTTGGTCCGTCATCTTGGATCCGCCATTTTGAATTGTGAAAATCTGAAGTCATATTCGGAATCAGTTTCCCCGAAAACTATCAAGCACCCATTTTCATCTCGATCAAACAACTTTTTCTTAATTTGTTCCACCATCTTGGATCGGCCATTTTGAATTTTGAAAATCTGAGGTCATATTCGTAATCAGTGACCCCGAATTGACAATGAATGCCCTGATGGAAATACGCCTTCGCCGCTCGGTCTGACTCATCGTAAGTAGTAACAGACAGTTTCGCAGTTTTTTGCATTTATCTCGTTTTGCTTGACAGATAGCAATGTGCCGCCAATAACAAAGTTGTAGGTATTATCTCTAATTTGTGCCGTCTCTCGTTCCGATTGGATCAAAATTGTGTCCAGGGGAGCCATCGGAAATCACGTTTTTTTACATCCCACCGGCGAGCTGTGGCGAACGTCAACTGACGAAAAAAGCGACATCTAAAGGCTCCCCTGAGCACAATTTTCATCGAATCGGAAGGAGTAATGGCTCAAATTAAAGATATTTTTAATACCTACAACTTTGTCAGTGGCGGTGCATTGCTATCTATCAAGCAAAACAAAATAAATACAAAAAAACGCAAAACTGGCTATTACTACTTACGATAAGTCAGACCGAGCGGCTAAGGCGTTTTTGTATCTTGGCACTCAATTATATAGAGCAAGTTTTTGGATTTGACATAATCATTCACTACCCTAATAAATTATTGAATTTCGCTTTCTACTTCTTAGCACGTTTTCAGGATTTATCGCACAATATCGACCAACATATTTAGACCTAGCGACTATCGCTTAATCAAAAATTGCAGGCATTTCGCATCGCGTTTTTGCGTTCGAAAAACAATACCGGCTGCACGAAATGAGAACGAATACGTTATCGCTACGACGTCGGTGTGTTTGCTTTTTCGACGGACCAGGTCCATGTGTTGGAACCAGAACGCGACCGGGCACGGTCGCGTTTACGTAAAAACTCGTCACCGATGCTTCCTTCACAAATATACTATCACATGCAGAACACGTGCGCCGGGTAGTACGACAGGCACATACACAATGCGCGCTCCCCTATAACTTGCAAGAAAGAGCGGTTCCCCGCTGGGTGTAAATCGGAGAAGAAATTCCTGAGAAATTCTCAGGAAGCCAAGAAGGTGCTCGGTTGAGCACCGAGGTACGCCGCGGTGGCTTCGCCCTTGTCCCGCGCTGAAATTGCAGCTGTTTATCTAAACCAACTGACAGAAATTCCATTTCATCTCTCGACACTCTTAAGTGTTACATCCTCTCTCTTGCACACTCGGCACATCGTTGAATTTCATATTTATTCCAGCACATTTTTCCCCACTCGTACATAAAGTAGTGTGACTTATGTCGACTGTAACTGCTTATTCGATTACTCGTCTATCGCGAATTTATCTCGCTTTATTAAAACGAATTATAACTTGAGTTTGCTTTAAATATTTATGATTTTAATGAGACTATTATTTGTAGTCATATTTAATATGATTAGAAATAGATTTTGTGTCTAGAAAATTTAATGTAACGAACTATAGGAATAATACTATAATTTTCTTTCCAATCTTAGAAATAATAAATATCAAGTTTTTAGACATCGTATAGAATTTTTAAATATAACACAGGTCAATATGATTTTGTTGTTGGGAAGCTGTTAGTCATTTCCGACGAAAGAGCCTCTGTAAGCCCCATGCAAAAAATGCCCGTTTTTCGTACCTCGAATATTGAAACTTTTTTTATGCCAATTGGTTACATATGATGACCCAATATTCCCTGCAAAATTTCAAAGTGAGCATATGCCCCATTTCGGAAATATGAGAGGTCAAAGTTGACCATGACCAATAAAAAGTGCGTACATCAATTTCACATTTATACTTGAATAATAATATTCAAAAACAATCAGACGATATGGTTCTTTACAGATTTTCGGCTGCTGATTACAAATCTGAAGTCAGATTTTAAAAATCCAAAATGGCGGATCCAATATGGCGGACGACTTTTTTGAAAATCGATGTAATTTGCCTAAAAATTATTACTCGGGAGGTTTTTGGGGTCGCTGATTACGAATCGGATGTTAGTTTTTCAAAATTGAAAACGGCAGGTCCAATATAACGGATGACGTTTGAAAAATTTAATGTAATTCGCTTGAAACTCGTCAGCTTAAGGTTTTTGTAGTCGATGAAGTCTAATCTAACGTTGAATTGATATTGAAAAGGCACTCAGCTTTCTTTGTCGCTGCATTAAATCTGTTTGGACCCTGCATAGGAAACAAAAGAAAATCTAAAAAAATCCAAGTTTTAATGCATCTTTTAAGACATCTTATTTGAATCGTGGGCTTGCGAATGTGATAAAATAAAAGTATCTTTAGTGTTGAAAATCTTGAATTTATAAAAGATTTCAGCCTATATTCAAAAACCCTAGAAACAAAAGACTATCAGCAGATTAGCATTTCATTTATTTCCATTCCATTGTACATCTTATTTGAATCGTTTGCTTGCGAATGTGATAAAATAAAAGTATCTGTAGTGTTGAAAATCTCGAATTTCTAAAATTTTTTTTTAATCTGACTTCAGATTCGTAATCAGCGACCCCAAAAACCCCCGAGTAATAATTTTTAGGCAAATTACATCGATTTTCAAAAAAGTCGTCCGCCATATTGGATCCGCCATTTTGAATGTTTAAAATCTGACTTCAGATTTGTAATCAGCAGCCGAAAATCTGTAAAGAACCATATCGTCTGATTGTTTTTTAATATTATTATTCGAGTATAAATGTGAAATTGATGTACACTTTTTATTGGACATGGTCAACTTTGACCCCTCATATTTCCGAAATGGGGCATATGCTCACTTTGAAATTTTGCAGGGAATATTGGGTCATCATATGTAACCAATTGGCGTAAAAAAAGTTTCAATATTCGAGGTACGAAAAACGGGCATATTTTACAGAGGCTCTTTGTGTATAGAATCCGAAGTCGACATCGATGGTAGAAAAAAGGCCAGTTTCTGGCCAGTTTTGCTGGGATTCATTGTTTACAATACAGAGACTAGTAAAAATGTCCAGAAACTGGCCGTATTTTCTTCAAGGGATCTGCGGTGATATTTGAGGTTATGTATTAGAAAAGCGCTTTGTTTTGCAATTTTTGAGGTTACGTACAGGATACAACAATGTTTGTTCGCCTTCTGTACTATTTACATCTTTTAGTACTACCGTTACCATTCGAATTGTGCTTTTATTAGTTGACCTTTGATTTTTTCTAACAAATGTAAGGCCATTTTAAATTATGACATTGTTCTTCAACGTAATGTCTATTGTGCATGATGTATATGCAGGGTCATCGAAAAGTATCGGACCCCCCTAATATCTTCAGTTAGAATGCACTTAGGAGAAAATGTCCAATAGCAAAGTTGTATGGTTTCAAGCGGGGAGTAAGATGATGACCTTGACTTTCACCTTGACCATGTCCTTCAAGGTCATTTCAAGGTCAATCTTATTTTTTTAAATAGAACCCCCTACATTTTATTACATAGTCTTATAGCTTATCTCGAGAGCTTTCCAAAACACTATAATAAAATATTTTTTTATCAAGTACTTTTTGAGTTATAAAGGTTTGAAGTTTTATTAATTAAAAATAAAGAAAATTAAATTTTCTTATGTTGTCAGATTCACTAGGTGAATTAATTCAATCACTTTATTTGACGTTTCGGCTAATTATTTAAGCCCTCTTCAGAATCAATTTTATTCTATAATTTGGTGAATACAAAAATTACAAAAATTCGGTAAATTTCTTTAGAACTTTTCAGTTGTCAATATAAATTTTTTTGAAATAAATTTTTAAATTATAATTAATAATTGTTTTTTCTGCCTACCTGCAGTATTTAGAGTCTCCTCGAATGTAAAAACCATATTTTTATGATTTTTAATAAACAAAAATTGTTTTTATAAAAATTCTTGTTGTTTAGTAGTTAGTTTCACTGTAAAAAATAAAAAATGTTTTATGAGTTTTCACTCAGTAATAAGCAAAAACATAAAACAATTTTACACTTTTAAATACACATGTTATATTGGTGAAAAATAAAATGGACTGAAAAGTTCTTCAGATTACAAACGTTTTCAATAACACTACTACAAGTAAATCTATTTATATAACTAAATAGTGAATTGGGTACTATATGTTTCAAAGTATTTACAATTAAACACTGCTTTTGCATTGAGAACATTAGGTTGGACAACGGATAGTGAAAACCCAGAGTTATATGATATTAAAATAAGTCTTAATGCAGCAAATATGCATAACAGATTTTTAGCATTCACGAAAAATTAAGTGTCAATTTTTTAGCGGAAAGTAGGAATTGTATCATGACGGAGGCCGACAAAGTTTGGATGACCATCAGAACCTAAAGCAGATACTGCTTTCTCAAAAGCTTTTAGCGTGTAGAAACCAAATCTGGCCTCAAAAGAAGATTTCACAGATATTCTATAGTAAAATTGCACAAAATGAGACAAAATGGCAAACCAAGCAGAATTTTCGAATATTTTTCAAATATAAACCTCAAAACGCCAACATTTCTGCACACATAATCAACTTAAATATTTGTCATAAACATTCTTTTCACTCAAGGATAAAAATTATTAGTTAGGGGAACCAATCGCTTAGTATACTAAGATCATACTTAAACTACAAAAACAGAAATTGGTCGGAACAACTATGGAAATAGTTATACTAAACGATTAATTGTGTTCTAATTATTGATACATTTTGATTCGAAGTAGCAACTGTCTTTTGAAGGTCGAGTGCACTAAATTGAAATTTATAGAAAAGGGAATACTATCCGTGATGTTTAGGAAGAAAGGGACCTTGGTCTCATCATGTACAGCAATTGGACGTTTTCTTCCCATATTAGAAAAAGATTTCATTTGCATATATGAGATATTCCGCGAAACTTTTAATATTTAGAAAACTGTACATAAAAATGATAAATTTAGTATTATTGATGAACAAACAATTTTTTTTTATATAAAGTGGATGTAGAAAAATATCACACAATGGTTTTTGATGATGGAGAATAATAATTTTCGTAGGAAAAAAAATTAAACTATGTTATTTTTAAAGATTTGCGTAGGAAACTATCCTGTATTGTTTGTTGTCTGGATGGAAAAATTTATTTCGTGCCGCGGTAAATTTATTTACTTGGCAATCCCAACGAATTTCTGGTCTGTAGCATTAGGAGTTTCGTTGCCCAGACTACTTTTTTTTCTATGCATATGTGATGTATCTTTAATTATTGTATTACAGATAGAAAGTTCTACATCGGTTAATCTTCATAGTACCTAACAATGTTTTGGAAAATTTTACGTTTATTTTGCTCCAACAGTATGTAAGTTTTAAATTTTTATTAAAAGCGTCTTATAGCAAGAATGTTGTCACAAATCTTATAGCAGAAAACTATATATGTTTCTCACAGGGAATGGTATAGAATGTTATTGGCTTGCAAAGTTAGAAGTTGAGGATTCTGATTTTGTTCCCCAGAATAACTATACATAACAGCAAAATTCCGATCTGCCATGTATTTGCATTATATGCAGAATTATTGTGTTGAGAACCTATTCATATTTTTCTTTGTATTATATATTCATCCTTGTCTTGAGAACCAGTTCATATTTTTTTCTATATGATATATGCACCATTACCTCCTCTTTACTTTGCCTTTATCTCATTAGGCAATTAGTCAAATACAATTGTATGTATTCGCGTAGGCAACTAACTTCAATGGTTATTATGTCCCCACCTCAAAACATCATCACATTAGTACTGTAAAATGCATTGTTCATTTAAAACTAATAAGATAAGATTATACAAAAATTGACGACAAAAATTATTGTAGAAATACGAAACCTTCCAGCAATGTTTGATCAAATTTTACTCCACTATACTACACATTTGAAATAGCTAAAAAATAATCCTAATCAAAAATTAAATATGACTATCCTTTAAATTTAACTAATTCAATATAATAATAAATAAAATATTAAAAAATACAATTAAAAGTTCAAGATTAATTGAACTTTATTAATAATAAACACAAAATGACTGTTATAAATAAAAATCAGTCACTTTTATTTTTGAAAAAACGGGTGCTTTATTTAAATATAAAATACTTATTTCTAATTATTACAATATTATTACTATTTTAGGGCCAACATGACAGGAACATAAGAAAAAATTAAATGAAAATATCGCGTTTTCGTCAGTTTCAAATCTTTCAGCTTTAAGGTAGCTCTTTTCCACTTGTTAGTCTCAAAAGGTTCTTAGTAGACGAAATTATCTCATTAGTGTCAAGAAGGTCTATAACCGCGGGAATTCCAATTTTAATAAACATCCCAAAAACTAAATTCTGAAGATACTAAATGTTGAAATACTTGAAACTGACTAGACATATTGATAGTACAAACAGAACTATATATTCGCCGATTTTTTGCGATATTCGATGAAAAATAAACATTTCTAGTAAAAAATGAATTCATACTACAATGTTTCTATCTGCTGGTAGTCGATATGTTTGTCATCTCTAGGTAGCTTAAATAAATTGAACAGTTAGCAAGTTTTAAATACAATTATATAGCGTTTTTGTATCTATACAACTGCAACAAAATATTTCTTCGCTCCTAAAATAATCGATACATCAGAGAACAATAAATACACTATCGAAGTCTTACAAATAATCTTGTTAGAAAAGAAGGCAACAGGTATCATGTTAATCGACAATAAAACGAGGATAGAGAGAAGTTTAATCAGAAATAATAATTTGAATGAAACATAATTCGGTCTTTTCAAATGGTGTTGATTTTCGCCCTTAAATTATATCCTTTGATTTGGTGTCAGTTGAAAACATAGTGTTAGATTGTCGACAAGATGAATTGGAAAAATGGTACCAAAAAACTCAACGATGCCTTAAAATCTACATCCGAGCTTCTATAATGATGCTGGCTTGTCGAATAACCATCTTCAGCTGGATTTTTAGACGAGTCACTGACGTTCATTTTCCAAGAAAGAAAAAAAGACTAAGATCTGTTGCGTGCAGACTATATGGCTTAAAAATTGAACGACCATTTCCAAAAGATACTCCGGACCATGGTGGAAAAATTCACCACTTTTTGCCTGGTTTATGGCCATTATTACCGGTTAATAGCCAGATTATGGCCAACATTTTATGTCCAAGATATTAATAAATGATATACATACATACATTTTCGCTGAATTCTGAATGATTTTCTTATGATAATGTAACGCTGATGTAACCATGAACTAGCCATTATAGATGCCCAAAAAGTTCCGAATATTATGCCACATAGTTAGCTATTTTCTAGTCATCAGTCTTTATTTTAACTATCATATATGTAAATTAACGCCTAATGACATGCCCTATGTTGAGCTATAAGTCGAACTTAACAGGGAAAATTTCGGACTATGCAGGACAATTCTATACTGTAATAGTGAAAATTAATTTCAAAAATTATATTTATAATAAGTATATTTATATATTGATTGATTGCACTTCATACGCGAATATTACTAATGTCTAGATATGAATAATTAGAGTTCTATCACGGAGAAAAATAATCAGCAAAATCAGCCGAAAAATCCGCAGATTCTACCAATTTTATCCTATAGGGACAGCTGTTGGAATTCCGTAGGGATAGCCGATAATTTCAGCTAAATTTACTGAAAAAGTCCGCAAATTTAACGGAACAAATCTGCTAATGTAGCGGAAATTTAAAGCTAAGCGCGAATTGAGTAGGGTTAAGGCTCCATTAGCGGAATCAAAACAGCTAAAATTGCATATATTTTCGGCAATTCCAGCCGAAAATTTTAGCTGATATGAATCAGCTAATCCAGCGGAGTCATTTTTCTCCGTGATTACATACAATATGTTTAATAAATTTAGTACAACCAATGTCATAAAAAAACAAGACAAAATGTATACAACACTATTTTGTCATCATATCGTTTTTATATTTAATTGTTATTTTACGTATTGCACATTTTCAAATTTCTCATTATTTCCAGATGCATTGCTGATAGTGAGGTTTCTTCAAAATGTAACGTAAGGAAATGGATTCTCTCGATTTGGAAATATGTCCTTCGTGATTTGAGGCACTTGATAGACCGTGCTCTCCGTTCGCTCGTTCTACCGTGTTCTACAATGTCGATTGGCCGCTTCCAGTTCAGCGCACGCGGTTATGTATAAAAAGAAAACATTGGAAAAGCTCTTCTGCAATATCGTGGAATAATACGATCTCCTCAGAAGCATCTTGCATTAAATCTGAAAATTATAATAACATTATTTATCAAATTCGTGGTAAAATATATCACACATTTAACAATAGTACCGGAAAAAGATACCTACATAAAACTTAAAAAAGTTTATTTGTAAAATAATTGTAAACGACTGGTGGAAGGGCTTTAAATAAAACACGCGATTTGATCGGCCGAAAGAAAATATTAACTATTTATTACGATCAACCGGTGACGATCCGATCGCGACGCGAACTTCCTAACGCTCTCACCTTCCGGAACGTTCCCTCTCAACCCGATCGTCACTTTTTCCATCTTCGTTCGATTTTTCAAACTCTCGAACATTTAAATAGACTACGACGTCATATTACACATCGATATCATACTATTCGAATTACAAATAATTGTATCGAGATCGTCACCATTTCGAAGAGCCTTTTACATAATTTACCTAACAGGCCTGCTTCATTTTGAGAGGTACCCCCATTCGGGTGTGCAATGGCGTAGGGAAAACCACCTTTGTGGGAAAAAACCTACGCCGGGTACCGCAGTCGATAAAACATCGATTCTGTCCGTAACAATAATTGAATGTGAATCTTTAATTTTATGTTTCCTTATTGCCTTCCTGTTGCCTAGTTTCCCTATACCTTTAACAGGGAAAGAATGTAAACCGGATAGAAACTAGCCAAAAACTGGATTCATCTTCTACTAGGGTACTGGTAGTAATAAAAATTATATCAGCAATCCTTCAGTCTTACGTTGTTGCTAATCGAATCTCTTCTATTAGATTCAGTTTTTAATAAAATGCAAAATATTATCGGAAATAAACATACACTGACTAGAATGACTTTTTCATTGTAAATAATATTTTCATTACATTTTACAATTACAGATTTCAATATAAACTAGTGTTGGCGTGGTGCCTCGCTCGCTTCGCTCGCTCAGAAACTTCGACCCAGTGGAGAGTCGGCTATTTCTTAAGACTCGTTTGTTTACTAACAGCTTTCAATTATATTATAAAATTATATTGATATTTGGGGGTCCAATGATATTTAGGTCCAAGTGGCTTCGATAGATATGTTACAACAATATAGTGTTTCTTATATGTATGAAAATAGAAAATGGACATTTTCAAAACTTCGACCCCGACAACAGGCCAGCCGAAGTATTAATAAATAAAAGTTGCAAAACACTTACTTCATGCACTTGTATTCTAATAGACCATTCGATGCATATTACATGTTTACTGTGTTTTACTAATTGCTGTCTGTATTATTATGATATTATATATACAATATATATACATATAATTCGTCAAAGATATCTTGAAAGTGTCGAAAAGATCTATGACGGATATCTTATAGATATCTATAAGACATCTTTTAGATATATCGAAATAGGTATTTTCGTATCAAGGGCGTAAATGAACTTTGCGCCCGTAGGTGGTCACCGCTCCCAAGGAGATGGCAAAGACTACCCCTGGGGGGTAGGAGGTCGAAACGTCGAAATTTGATGAAAAACAGTAAGGTAATTTTTTTTGCCGCGATGACCAAATTCAATACTTTTTCAGACAATAGTCATAAACATTTTAAACCAGTTTTTATGGCATTATCGTTGACTTTAGGAAGAAAATGTATACAACCTTTTTTGTAGAGAATTTCATGCTCTATCCTTTTTGTTTGAAACATTTTTTAATAAAATTTGTATTTTTCAAAATAAATGCAAAAAACTACAAAGAAACTTAATTGGGGCTAATTTTTTTTAGTAATGACCGGTGGATCTGCCCCAAAATCTAATCAGATCTAAGTTATGCCAAGACGCGTATTTTAAAAAAAAATGATGTCAATACACTTATCCGTTCGCGAGTTATCGCGAGACAAAAAAACGGGACGTACGGACGTACGTACGTACAAGATCACGGACACAAATTTTTTTATTGTTGATTTGGGTTCCTTAGGGTCTGAAACGTCGACATTTGATGAAAAACTATATGGTAATTTTTTTGCCCGAGGTGACCAAATTCAATACTTCGTCCAGACTTAGTCTGGGTCGAAGTAATAACAAAAGTATTTAATTTTTCGTAAAATTAAATCGACTAATTTATTATACTTATAGATAACGAATTAATAACTTCCGAATAAGTTTCATTAAGTTTTAATGTCAATACTTTTGAATATACGTTTCAAATAGCTTAAGTTTCGTAGGAATGACGTAGCTTAAAGTTTTGGTCGACTATTCAACATATATTTAATATTCTATTTGAAATCGTATTAAATCGAAAACTCATCAGAATTAGAATATAAAGTTTAATTCGATTCCTCAATATCGATTATAATTTTACGCAATTATTTAGTATTACCGGATTACAGTTACTGTCGATATACCAAATACGGTTTTCATGCACGTTAATTATATTAATTAGAAATTCATATATTGAATATTACGGTTTGGGCTTATGCGATTGTAGCAATGCAAAATGATAATCAAACTGTTTACTTTCATAATGCGATATTGTATTTATTGCTTGTATAGTGTAAATCAGAAATATATTTACGCAACGTTCAGAATTTTCCACTCTGTTATATGAATATTATTCGTTAGACGTGTATTTATCGAAATAAATGTTTTTCGGCTGTTTTTCAAAATTTTAGAGAGGATTTATCGAAGCCAAATCTTCTATCAACAATTCACAATATGCGGCACAAGTACAATGAAAACATCATGTCGATTTTTGTTCGAACAAGCTTTTATTCACATATAAATTGCCGGTACATACACAATATGTACAAACGAATGTGGACGGAAGATAGGTAAGCAGATATATCGCAATTAATTATTAAACATGTAATGAGTAGATGACTAAAATTATTAATAATCTGCAGGGCCAAAAAGGGAAATGTAATATGAAATGGAAAACCAATATTTGGCAATCATGAAAATTGTTTCTATAACTCCGGTACATCATTTTCTTTTCGTTTATAAATTACAGATAGATTGCAGTATATTTATTTACTGTAAACTGCTGATATTTTTCTTTTTCTCATTTGTCGCTGCATATTGACAACACGAAAACATACATTCTTCGGTAGTCTCTAAATCAAATTACAGTACAAACTTGATATCATTAAGACGTTGTTTCATGTTCTCTCCTTATCCCCATCACTGCCATTTTTCTCAGCACTAATCGGCCCTCTCAACAGATGGAAACCTAACCTTACGAAAAATACCCTACCTTAAGTGAGCGATAGTAGCTGCGTATTCTTTTGCGCAGGTTCTGGAAGGAGAAGCTCACTTTCACTCTCGAACGAAGTATTTTCGAGAGACGCGAGGGGAAGCAGGAACCGACCATGATGTCTTATCGAGTTTGTAATGTAATAAAAAAAAATATACCTAATCTAATTAATTAACTATTAAGGACAAAACTATAAGAAAGAAGGGGACAAACAGAATATTTTCACTCATTGATACCGAAAGAGAATATATCAATGAAAAGTGGGCCAATTGAAATAAAATATAACGCGATTTTTTTTTGTTTTGCAGGTCAGGGGGTAGATTGACGATATTTCGTCACATCCTATTATTGGGATTAAAATGTTTAGTAACCAAAAAAATTCTTTTGTTCATACGCATCTATTTTAATCAAGATTTCTTCAATATCCAATTCCAACTCGTTTGTGAGTAGTTTTTGCATAGGTACCTCTCTATGGCATTTTCTTGGAATTTAGATATCTAAATTGATTTTAGGAAAGTTTGTAACGGTGGAGTTATGATGGGACAGAAAAGGACGGAAAATGTATTCTTGTGGCAGTTGCCGAGTACTTTCTGTTACTTGTTTAGATTCAACCATGGGTTGACTACTTGTGAAAGATTTTCCGCTATTGAAGTTTCAAAGATAGTTTGAGGTGCCGTTATATTTAGTAGACATTCGACATATGCCAGAACCCTATTCTGGGGGTAGAGGAAAAACAAAAGCCCAGAAGTTGTCGTCCTGGTATATTCGACCAGATTCATCATTTCATTTTTGTGTGTTGACCAGACAACAAGCAGTTCCGAAGAGTATTTTTGGGGCGTAGCTATAAAAAACGTAAGTATTTGTTAAAACATTAGTTTTTATAATAGTAATAATTTATTTTGTCAATTGAGTAACTCAATACAGTAGATTTTTGCAGGACATTATACAATATTTTCGCATTTTGTTAGCTGTTTTATGGATGTATAACAATTAATATCTTGCACTTAATTGTAGCTTTCACAATTGACTCTATGTACGCAAGCCACTTCGCACATTTAATCAGAATTTTTGTAATGAAAAATTAAAATTAAATGGACAGTTTTCTTAAGGAAATATAATTAATAATTTATTTTCTCTTAATTGATATAGAATAAATATAAATAGGAATCAGTGTTTATTGTTAACCGAGAACAATGTAACTACGTTTTTTATAAAACTTTAAGATGATCTTATTTTGGCCTACATTTTAAACACGGATTAATGTTTTTGGAGTAACCATCACCATTTTAAATGATACTTCGACTTACTCTGAAGGTCGATAATAATGATTAGTAGATTAAATTAAATTATTTGTCATTGTTCGAAAAATAAGAAACAATATGCATTAAAAGATGCATACTGCTTCTTTTATGGCGTTTCATCTCAATCTGTACCACTAGAATCATCAGTAATGCGGTGGTACAGACCCTATACGCCCTCGACGAGATTATATATTGGAAATTCATATATTCGAATTGCTACAAATTTTTCACGTTTGTGAAAATGCACAATCGCATTAAAGACATCCAACGTTCGAACCGATCGATCTCAATGTAGTCTAATACATATTGCCTGGTAAGGTAGAAAACTAAGTTTTCGATCGATGACAAATGCAACAAATGAAATTTAGGTAAATAACGTGCATTTATATTTTATGCCACTTTTTTGATGTTCATATTCATTCTTCGCGCAATATTGAACATCCCCTCGTTACATCCGGGTCATTCCATGTCAGATTTACAATTAAAATTTTAAATTCTGCGTCATATTTTTTTCATATTCTAGACAAAAAAGTAAAATATACGTGTTTTTTAATTTTAATATGATATCTAAAATTTTCGAGTAATGATTTTTTAAAGTTTACGATGTTATAAAAACGTATTATTTTTAATGAATTTTTAACAAATTCGATATTCTGAAAAGCGGCATGATTTTAAAAATTTTTTTGCATTAAAAATATTCGTTAAACTATGTAGAAAATACTGTAAAAATTTCAGAACAACTGTTTAAGTAATTAATTATTGTTTAAAGAACTGCACGCGGACTCGCCGTTTTGCAAGTCCGAGCGCGCGGAGCTATTCTCCTTTCGCACGTCGTTTGCGTCTTGATGCGATTCCTTCAACACGAATTGTAAATTGTATAGTATGCATTACATATATTACATATATTATGTGAAAAAATTCGATTTTTATAAATTCGACATGATTTTAAAAAATGTTATTAAAAAATTTCACATAAAATTTAAAATTCGTGTTGAAGGAATCGCATCAAGACAGTTACGACGTGCTCAATTTCGACGTGCGAAAGTCACAGTTCCGATCGCTCGGACTTTCAAAACGTCGAGTCCGCGCGCAGTTCTTTAAACAATAATTAATTACTTAAAAAGTTGTTAACGGGCCATTCTTAAATTTTTACAGTATTTTCTACATAGTTGAACGAATATTTTTAATGCAAAATTTTTTTTTTTAAATTTTGTTATATTTCATCGCAAAGCGTCAGTAAATACGAATCTTTCATACTGACAAATATTTTTTCTATATTTAAACGAATTTGAGTTACAGGAGTTTGAAAATAATACGATTTTACAACATCGCAAATTTTGAAAAATCACAACTCGAAAATTGTTGATATCATATTAAAATAAAAAACACGTGTAGTTTACTTTTTTGCCTAGAATATAAAAAAAAAATATGCCGCAGAATTTAAAATTTTAATTGTAAATCTGACCTGGAATGACCCATCCGTAAATTTTTTACAGATAGAAAGAGTGTCACACTCTCACTGTTAAACATATCCTTAAGGAAATATAATTAATAATTTCCTTTCTCTTAATTAGTATGGAATAAATATAAATAGGAATCGGTGTTTATTGGTAACCAAAAATAATGTAACTACGTTTTTGATCTTATTTAGCGATTTAATAATATAAAATATGTTGACTTACATTGTAAAACAAGTGTTTCATAAAATCTTTAAAAACAACAATAACAACCTATGAGTAAATAAAGACAGAAAAAAACTCAACATTTTTTAAAAATTGAAAATTCTCTGTATTTATTATAATGAACGCAACGAATTCAAAAATTGCTTTTTTAAACAGAAGGACTTTTAATCTTGGTTTTATTTGCCAAAAGTATTTATTTTATACTCTGTGGTTAAGAATAAGCGACATATTTCAAAAGTAAAAGTTTCAATAAAAAAACGAATAAGAAAATAGCTTTTTTGAAATAGGAGGAGTTTAAATCTTATTGATATTTGAAAAAAGTTTTTATTTTCTATTTTGCTGTTATCTACTTTTATCTACTTTTTTTTTTTTTGTTGGACAAAACTTTACCGGCCGTTCGAGCGTTTAGCGAGTTATAGAATTGAGCCGCTCAATTTGACTCCTTTTTAAAAAATTATGAGAATATTTCATTATTTAAAAATAAGTCTCATTTTTGATCAATAAAAATGAGACTTAAACTCCTCTTTTTTAAAATATGGTAGTTGTTTTTTCGTTTCTCATTAGAAAAATGTCGAAAAAATTTTATTTTTAAAAACATAAAACATTGTCTCAACCTATAAAAAAAATAAAGACTTTTCGGTGTAAATATTCTTTGTTTTTATTATAATTCAGTAGTTATAATAACAATTTTATTTTCGTGATCGCTATTTTGCATTACACGTTTGTTGACTTTCGGTTTATCTACATCTTGTGTTTACATCTCCTGCTTGCATATTATATCCCTTTTAACCTTAGTTTCTGATTGTAAACTCTTATCGTGTAGTTACACATACTCATACCACTATTTTGTACACATATTATCTATTTACAATGTCTTTGTTTTCACTCTTACTACATTTAACATTTCGTTTAGTTTACTCAACCATTCATATCCACTCCCACTTTGATTCGATATTCCACTACCATTCCATCTTTCGATCTCGATACAATCATACACCCAATGTTCCAAGCTTTCTTCTGCATTCTCACATAATTCACATTTCCAGACTTCTCTATCTATCCAATATATATTATTTCTCTCCAAATTTCCACACCTTGCCCTTGCTATTATTTTCCTATAATCTTTCGTTCTTTTATATATCTGGGAACGTGCATCACTTTACTCTCTTTATACCTCACAGTATACTTTGAATTTTCAATACTGTTGTAATTTTCTTGCCCTTGTATCTCTCTTTCTTAGTTTATCTCCCTCTTCCGCCATATTTTCCCATTCATCTATGCCTGTGCCGCACCTCCATAAGTACTTTCTTTTTTCTTCATTCTCTTCCGCCCATTCATTATTTTTTTCGCATCTCTTTCTTTCTTCACTACATTCACTTAATATCCTAGACCCGTCTACCATTTCCATTTTTACTTCATATCTTATTGCCCCTATTTCCATTCTATACCTAAAGTCCATCTTATATATTTCTCCCCTACCGCCTCAACCTCCCTCCATTCTTTAAATCCTCATATTTCAACCCCATATAATAATACACTTTTAATTAACGAATCAAATAATTTAAGTCTCCATTATTCCCAGTAGTCTTTTATTTTTTTTCTCTCTCCAAACCCCCATAACCATCTCATTACCAGATTTGCTTTGTTTGCCCACTCCCTTACATGTTCATCATTGTTGTTATTTGTTTGCATTGTGTATCCTATGTATTTAAACTTTGATACCACTTCTATATTTTTTCCTTTCCACCATATATTTCTCTCACTTTGTCTATTAAACTCTCTCATATTCCCCCTCTCTCTCATACATTTCCATAATATCTCTATTTATATTGTCAAACGCTGCTTTTAAGTCGACAAACATTGCATACACTTTTTTGTTCTCCTTTAAACGTCTTCCTATCAAGTGTTTCATAATTTTTATACAATCTATTGTCCCTCTATTTTTTCTGAATCAAAATTATGTCTCGATCCACGCCCCCACTCTGCCTGCCTCTTTCATTAGTATTTCGTTTAATATTCCAGAATATATTTTACTTGCAGTGCACGTTAACGTTATTCTATAGTTTTTTGCCACTCTGCTATCCCCTTTCTTTTTTATCGGTACTATTACCCCTTCTCTCCATTCTTCTGAGTACTCTTCTCCTTTCAATATTTTATTAAAAATCCCCACTAATTTTGCTGTTCCTTTCTTACCTCCATATATCCATGCCTCATTTTTAATTTCGTCTATACCCGCTGCCTTTTCTATTTTCAGTTTATCTATTTGTTTACTTACTTCTTCTATTGTTATACTTTCTTCCATTCATCCCTCCGTATTTGTATCTTCCGCTATTCTGGTATCCTCACCACCTAATACCTCTTGAAAATGTTTCTTCCATTCATCTAATTGTATTTCTTTATTAACCATTTCTCTTTTTTTTCTATATTTATTATATACTTCCATGCTTGCCTGTCTGTTATCTTATTAATCACTCTTCTTTCTTTTTCTGTTGGTCTATTTTCTTTTCACATAATTTTTTATATTCAATTCTCATCTTCATTATTTCTTCTCTTTCTATTTTTGTATTCCGTTTTTAGCTTCTTTTTATTTTCCCAACATTCTGTACCCCACCATTGCTTCCCATTCGAGCCTATTACTTTCTTTTTACCTTTCTTATTGATATTGCTTGTGTTAATTTTTCTCTTATTTCCTCCCATTCATCTTTACTACTACTATTATTGTTATTCACTTCCCATTGCATCTTTTTTATTTTTTCGTTAAAACTTTGTACACCTTTTTCTGTCCAGTCTTGTGTACTTACTTTCTGCTTGCTGTATCTCTCTTTCTATTTCCACATACACGGAGAGAAATTTCTAATGTTTATACCGTGGGTCACCTTCGCCCGAAAAGACTCAGGCTCTCACTTACGAGATTCGTTTGTTTTCATACTCTTTTGCCGCGGCCGTAGAGATTGACAACATATTCTACCGTGGACGCATACTTTATTTCCTCAAGACCCACCGGATTTTATGGTGGGTAGCGGCATGGGATGCGTCGATAAGAGTTCCGTACTATAATCGTTGGAAATTTCTCTCCATGTACATTTCTGTAACCAATGCTTTGTGATCAGATTCCCATCTTACCCACACTTGCATTTTATTAATTTTGTCCCAAGCTCTCATATTTCTTATTCCATAAACTATAACAGACTTATTTATTCCTTTCTTATCTGTCCATTCTCCTTCTTCGTCACCTACTTTATTTCCATTCATAATTACCCATCCCTTTTCTTCTGCGATTCTTAGCAGCTCCTCCCCTTCTCCATTTGCAACTACATCCTTTGATTTCCTTTTCTTGTCTATTATTACTCCTCCTTCCTATCCCACTTCCCCTCCCCTACCTATTCTTGCATTAAAATCCCCCTATTAACATGTACTCATTATCTTCTTCTCTAGTTACTCGTTCTAATTCTTGTACTCTCTCGCAATTGCTATCTTTATTATATACTCCAATTCTTTTACACCTCTCCCCTCCCATTTTTGTTGTGCATTCTATCATCCAATCTTTTTCTTTATTTATTTTTCCTACTTTTACCCCTTTTCTTATCCCTAGTATTATCCCTCCCATGGCCCTCCCTTTTCTCTTTTCCTTTGTTGCGTCTATACATTCCCATTTCCAATCTGTTGACATGCCTTCTGTAAATTTGTCCCAATATTTTCCCTCTAACCAAGTTTCAAATAAAAACACAATATCGTACTTTGTAAAACTTTTCCATAATTCCGAGCCTTTATTTTTTACTCCCGCAACATTCCAAAAAATAACATTACATACGTTCTTTCTCGACTTTTTCCCCATCTTTCCGCGCTCAGCCTTTCTGTTCACCCTTTTCTTCTTTTTTTTATCCCATATCCTCTACTCTTTCTCATTTTCTCTCTCATTCTTACTTTCTTCATTCATACCGCATTCATTTACTTCCTTCTTATTTTTTACTTTACTGTATACTCTCTCACATATCCATATCTTCTCCTCGAAATTTCTTCGGCACCATTTTTTCTATTCTTTCGTCCCATACATACTCTTTTCCATTCATTACAGCTTTTCCATATTTTACACTCGCATGCTTTCCTTCACTCCGTTCACTTTTTGCCCACGCTCTTATATTCTTGCATTTTCCTTTCTTTCACAGTCATAATCTATATAAACATTCGTTCCTTTTAAATTTTTTCTCACTGACATCACTCTCTTTTTTCGCATCCGTACTCCCTAGTTCTACCAGTATCATCTTTTCTTGATTTCTTCCTATGTAGAATGCATCTCTCACGCCTCTTCTTCCACCTTCAGGCCTTCTAATACTTCTTTCGCTACTACTTTTGCTTCTTGTCCTCTACATTCCATATCTTTTATAACAATATTTTTCCTTTTCTCTTTTCTCTTTCTGTATTCTTCCTTCTTCTTCAGCTCTTGCAATTCTTTTAATTTTTTTTTTATCTCGGCATCTCTCATTTTCTCTCTTTTCATATTCATCTTTATATTTTTTTCCCTTGTTTTAATTCCTCCTTAGCTTCTTCCATTTTTGCCATTATTGCATTCTTCTGCTTTTCTAATAATCCTTGCATGATTTCTCTAATTTTTTCCATCTCCATGTTCTTTACCCCGTCTTGCTGTCTTCTTTGTTGTGTTCCCTTCTTCGTTTTCTTCCTTGCTCTCTCTTCCTTCTTTTCGCTTTCGCTCGTATCCGATCCATCCCCTCTGTCTCTGCCTCTTTTAATCTATCTCGCTCAGCCTTCAACGCCTCGGCCTTACTCGGTCTCACTCACTTCACTACCTTCTCTCTACTCCTCGATCGGTTTCCCTTCCCACTCAACTCACCACTTGCCTCGAAACTATCTTTCCCCTTCTTGTTGATCATTTGTTTATCACTTACCCGCGTCTTTTCCATATCAAATTGATTGTCCATACGCTCTACACTAATAGGCAAACCGTCCAATTAATACTATTACCGCAGATCATCTTATGTGCCAATTCTTGTTTCTAACTCGTTCGCAAGTTCTCATTGCAACAAAAATTTCCCCGTAGGAATCCTAACAGCAGTATCTTTCTCCACAATAACACTTGCATTTCTACCTGATGCTTTCCGCACTCACCTCAGACCGGAAGTCCCTTATAATTCAGTAGTTTTTGTAATAATCAATCGCCATTTTCAATCTGATATTTTGATTCAAACATTTTAAAAAGTAGACATATTTTGTATTTACTGTCTTTCATGCACAAAAAAATCTAGTACTTTTTTTGCAACATCTGATGAGTGTATGTTAAATGACGTAGAAGATTTTTTTTGTCTCTATTTACTCATAGGTTTTGATACACGTGTTTTTAATTACAATGTAATTTACTTTGATGTAATCATGCAAATCAGTGAATGAGTAGACATAACAATGGAGTATTTTCTTCCAGATTGAAAAACTCTCTAAAACTCTATATTTCCTACAATGAGCATGTGGATAGGACTCCATCATAAAGATGCCGCTTTCTTGAGAAAGCTCATAGACGGTGGTGCGGATGTAAATGGTACCCTAGAAAACAGACCCATGCTTTTTCATGCGATGCTGAATGTGGAACTATCCGATGACGAAGAATGTGAATGCGAGTTGGAAAATTATGAATGCGAGTCATGCCTCAGAAAACGTGTAGAATTTGAAAAATCTGATATCTTGCAGATTTATCAGGATTTGCTGAAGAACGGTGCGAATCCAAACGCTCGAGCAGTTGGCCCTACATTATTGGTTTCTATAATTGATATAATCTCGAACACTCGAAATAAATATATGAAAATAGCCGAGTTGCTATTGCAATACGGATGTGACGTGAACGCGAGGTCAGGTTCAGCAAGAGAATTTACAACACCGCTCGTATTAGCTACAATGCATGAAAATTTAAGAATGGTTCAGTTGCTGTTACAAAATGGAGCCGACGTTGAAGGTGTCGACAGCGATGGAAGAACAGCAATGCATTTTGCCATAGATATCGACACTCCGGTTGGTATGAGAATAATGGAACTACTTTTACAAAATGGAGTTGATCTAGAAAAGAAAAACACTTTATTAAATTCTACATGATAGAGGAAACTCTACTTCACCACGCTGTTTGCACTGATTATTATGATGGAAAAATCAAGCAACTTCTAAAATATGGCGGCGATATTAATGAAATTACATCTGACAACCGAACTGCAATGATGCTATGATCTTCCAAAACGCCTTTTCAAGTTTTGGTAGTATTGACAAAACATATAGCAAAGATGAGATTATGTCTAATGATGATTATAAATAATCATGCAGAATTAAAGGAATGTTACCAAACGGCGTGTGATAATTATTCAAAAATGGCCAAAATGGAGGAACTTAAAAAAGAGGTTGTATATGGAACTATCACATTGTATCGTGTATTTTCAAACGACTTGAAACGGGTAGTACCGTTTTTGAAAAACAAGGATGTCCGGAACTATTTTGAGTTAGCAAAATTCGAGAAATTTCCTGTTTTTGGTTCATACATAAAAGAAAAATATCGACAAGCTTTGAAAATGAAATACCTTCTCGATCTCGGAGAACAATTTTTGCTGCGCAATTTGGGTGATAATTTTAAAAGTCCAATAGTAGCAATGACCGCAATAGAACAAGTGTTATCTTATTTAAAAATGGATGATTTACTGGTGTTCGGGCAGTTGGGCGAGCTACCGGATGAAGAATACAACATTAGTGAAAAAGATATCAACGTGATGAAATTAAGATGCAAACGGCAGCGGTGCTTCTAACTGCTGCCCTTTTACAGATAGTTCGTGTACAAATTCACTGTCGCGATATGAGAAAAGATCAATCGCGGCAGAGATGTAGATCGAACCTTGATCGTGAAGATCAGGTTCAATGTTACCTGTGTGGTGCAGGATCGAATTGTCTGTAGCGCGGCCAGGTAGCGGGATGGCAGAATGAATGTATCCAAATTTCCTGAAACAAACACTTTATTTTCACCAAGCATGTACAGTTCCGTTTGGAGTTCGAATTGTCCCAATATCCGGAAAATCGGCACGAGTGATGACGAGTATTTCACAGAGTCGCGTCGAATAGAACAATTGAAAAGGGGGGCTTTTAGTGCAAGAAGCTGTATGCGTTCGTAGTCGCTTCCGAACGATAACTGGCGAGAGAGATCGACGACGCGTCGAGCGTCCGCGCGGAAGTAACAGATGGCGCCACTCGCGCGTGTTATCGGAAATACGATGACTACATGTAAGATGGCTACTTAACAGTGTTGCCAATAAACATACCATTCATTCAATCGAAATACGATGAGCCTCTGAAGTTTCCTATTGGAGCGCTCATTTACATAGCGCGACACGCTTGAATCAATCACAGTTGTTAATATTAATTTTAGTGGGATTATTAGTGTTGTTATTACTGTTTAATCTATTATTAGTATATTTCAACTGAATGTCGGTGTTATGTTAAAGAATTTTACAAATTTTGAATTTTTTCTCCGATTACAATAATTACGAATCTTTTAGGTTTACTCCTCACTCTTTTTCGACAATCAAATTTTTAACGTCTTTGTATTGTTTATATTGTAAGTTGTATAAAGTTGTATATCTTATATTAAAATATAGATATTAAAATAAAATAATTTTGACAATTATAATATATGGGTCATATCTTATTCTTCCTATGTATATCTATAAAGGTGTGTCATTGAATCTGATGTTGGAGTAAAACATAATAAAACTCAAAATGCGAATCCAATGTGGCTGCCGTCAATTTGCTGCATTTATTCAAATGTCACGAAATATCGTTATTGGTATACGATTGGAATTTTTGCTACTTCAAAATATCTGATGAAACATACAGTAGAGTGCCGGTATAATTACCCACTTAGCCTTCCGCTCTTATCTCATTATATTTACTTAAAACAGGGGAGCGTCGCTTCTCCCGATCTCCGACGTCGCGATATGTTTATGACGTCACTGCAGGTCCTCAGTGAGGCCCAGCCCGCAAGGTGAAAAAGTGAGCGGCGATAGGCAGATATGATGGGATGTAAATATAACCACACGCAATTATACCGCGAATCTACTCTATTAGCATACCCCCCCCCCCTTCATCGGAATTACTAGTTCCTTGACCGGTTTTAATTTTTCGGTGTGAAATCTATACGATTTATTTATTCCGTGTGTAATATATAATATAAATGCATAGATTCTCGATAACGCCGTTATTGACCTTTCTTTTCCGTCTGTTTCCATTCTGGATGAAGATTATTATTTCGGAGAAGTATTTTTAAACCATACATCGGAGTTAAAATTAATACTAAAAACTATATAACCATCACATTTCCCACCAGCAGAATTATTTTCAGTGTACTTTACAATATATGTTAAATGAAAAGCAGATCATTTTCTGTATACCTATTTCATCTTCGCAATTTACTTGGAAAAACTGTTGGAGTTGCAGCACGAACTAAAATGATCAAGAACCTTTGCGAATAATTTCAATACATAGACGCTCAGGATGCTTGTTTGCCTCTAAATAAATGATGAGTCGTTTTACCGCACGTCAAACTTCTGAATTATCACAGAAGATGTCACTGTCTCGCAGATCAACAATCTTCCCTATTCAACAAATTTGGGACAAATTTGAAGCTCTGAAATACCATGAAATAGTATATTATGCAACGAGTGCGTAACTTCTCGCACTGCACTAGACATACGATATTTTATGCACCTCCGTGAAGTTAGCCCACCATTGTAACGAAATGGATTGAAAATAGCGCGAATCGTTTGCGATTCGTTTGCGAATGATTGCGATTAACAATTTTTCGTTTGTGACTTCGTCTTTTGTAAGTTATTTGTGAAAAACGAAATGGCCGCCCGCCCGCGTAAAAATAAAAAGGACTTTAGAAGATCTCAAAAAGATCTTTCTTAAAAATATCACTATTCAAGATGTATTTGAGAACTTTTTAAGACTTCAAACTACTAGTTTATCAAAATCTTTTTGAGATCTCTATGAGATCTTTAAGAAAAATTTGTACTATTTTTTGAGATCTTTTTAAGACTTTCTTTTCACAGCATGATTTTACGAAAACATAATTTTATTAATTTTATCGAGATCTTTTTGAGATCTTCTAAAGTCTTTTTTATTTTTACGCGGGTGGCCAACTTCACGTCCCCATTTTTGGAAACGCATTTACTCAGCAACCAATCGATCAATTTTGACCAGCTTAGGCTTGACTGTTTGCGATTCGTTTGAGAATTATGAATTAAAAGTGCTTTTCCCGATAAATTGTAAAATAAAAAAAAAATAAATTATCCTATATTTCCTTTGTATACAAAATTCCTTTAAACGGTTTGCGATTTTTTGCTATCTGACTCAAACATTTGCGATTCGTTTGCGAATTGAGAAAATATAACGATCTCCCGAATATCATAATAATAAATATTGCGATTTTCTTACGTAATAACAATGTGAAACTGGAGGCTTCTACAGGCACGGGTTAATTTTGATAATAAGTGCTCGATCTACGTTTAACACTTTTTTAATGTTAGTTGTAACAAACTTAAGGGGTGCATAAAACATTCCCGACTTGACCTTTTTAACGGAGAACCTAATATTGTACATGCACCAAATATCGGTAAATCTCTCTTATCTCTAATGTAGCCAAGATATTTGAGAAAATAGTGAATAATGGAATTTTCGGTTTTATACTTATTTGTAACGATATCATTTTTCCAAAACAGTTTGGTTTCATTAAAGGTAGATCAGTTAATAATGCATTACACGTTGTACCCAATAGTATGTATATATCATCTAAAATGGAAAAAATATATTGAACATATTTTTAAACGACTTAAGGACTTATTATCTTTTATATATACGTCTTTGTACACTAAGACGACAGTTTATATTACATTTGAATTTTACGTTGATATCTGACTAACAGATATTTACGCAGTAATTGACAGTAAATCTTTTGCAAGTAAGTAAAGCACAGTAAACAACTGTGTTATAAGGTTCACGATTCTCGAAATAATTAGAATTATAAATTTTGCTCTTGGTTACTCCAGGACGCTATATTGAGCAGCCACGAAGACAGTCTGAGTTCTCTGTGCCGAATGCCAGGAAAATTCTCAGCGGAAAAAAGATGCCTCTCGCGGAATTTGTTTAGAATAAATTGAAAGAGCACATCGAACGTGCAAAACACAATAGAAATATCGAAGTACGGTAAATTGGAATACTATAGCTAATATAGCGTAAAGTAGAGAGGGCGCTGCAAGTACAATTTACAATAAACTCGCTCAATCGGCAGTCGAACGGCGACATATGCAAACAATTATTAATAAAATACAAAAGACGCTGGTCTAAAATTTCGTAAAAAAAGTGTATATGTAAATTTATGTAATTAATGAATTTTCCATATAAAATTTATGAATCATGAAATTTAAATATTGTGGAATTATTTTTCTTATTTAAAAAACTCACTCGTTCTTTGGCTTCTTTCGTTTAGTTGCGTTTTCTGAAACTTTGTTAAAACTGCTGGCTTTCACACAAACGCAGATACAGCCTTTTATCTTATTTATTATGCTAGTCGGGAGATCCACCTAAAAACACAGTTTTGGCCGAAATTTAGGTGGCGCATCATTTTTTTTTTAACCAGTATTGTTATCATGCACTGAAAAAGTTTATAATTGTAATCAAATATTCGAACGACATATTCGAACGACATATTCGAACGACATATTCGAACGACATATTCGAAAATCATATTCAATTGAAATGGTTAAATAATTTACAAATTATAAACACCTTTGACGAGCAAATCACGATATTTTTGTGATGCATAATTTTTATTTTTATACCTAATTTTTTTCTGATTGAAACTCGTCTGCTCTTACGTAAATTAATGCAAATTTTTCCAGAAAAATTCACAAGTTTTTAATACGGTAACGTTATTTGTTTACTAGGATATTATATCGTATTACAAAAATTGTGTATTGATACTTTCTATGAATGAAAATATGTTGGTGGATGCCGGGATGTTTTAATTCGTTTCTCATTTGCTCAGACATCTATTCTTCAAATTTTGTAAAACGATGCAATAAATAAAAAAGAAGAAATAAATTCATATTCTCAATACTTTTGATCCAGAATCTTAATTTAAAGAATTAAAGTTTTTTATTCATTTCAATTATTTGGATAGGTTCATCGGGATTTTGAGTCGAGTTTATTTTAATTAGAATTTATTTGAAGGTATCGGGAAACTAAAAGAATTTAATTTAATAAAATTTTACTTTTCTAATTCCTTCATTAACATTTTAATTACTTCAGTTCAGTATCTTGATCAAAAGTATTAAAAATAATTGAGACTATACATTTATTTATATTGTTTCAATTTTGCAGTTTCCAATTTGTTGAATGGAGTTATGAGAAATGAAGCATAATAGAAAATAAATGAGAATGGAAAAGAATTGAAAAATGTTTTTTACTTCACGCAAAAACTTGAATTCTATTTAATCCAATCTTTATCGTTTGTTGGTAGATGTTTTTGTTTAATCCAAATTCGTTTTCATTCTGTGGCAAATTATGTTAATTCTAGTAAATAAAAAATATGAAATATCTCAGCAAACGACTAACAATTTAAATGTAATATATGTAATTCAGACAGATTCTTAATTGAGTTTTTTGCAATACTTTTCTATTCTCAATTTCTTTCAATTTATTTTAATGAATTTGATGCTTGTTGAATTCCTGCCAGTCCAATCAGTTATGGCTGCTTTTTTTATTCATCCCAATTCTTTGCTAAGTGTAAAAATATGATGTATTAACATCCTTTCAAGTTTCTGTCGTTTCAAGCACTCTTGGAATGCATTGAATTAACCCTTTGAGTCACGGTAGTAACCCACGTTACTACCTCGATTTCTTTGAATTTTAATTATTTACGTTCAAGTTAACGTATTCCGATCGGTCTTTTTGCTATTTTCTGTTACCTTAGTACTTAACGAACATATCCACATGACTAGAAATACATAATTGTTTATTGTTTACTTTATATAAATAAACAAACACAAAAAAATCATGTTTTTTTGGAAGGAATTCATTTTTTACCCTATTTTGAAAGATATTGACTTGAAGTTCGGGGGTATATAGGTTTTGGGGTCGCTGATCACGAATCCTGTGTCAGATTTATAAAATTCAAATTGGCGGATTCAATATGGCGGTCAGAAACATGTAACAAATCGCCAATTTTGATGAAAATGCGTATTAGGGGGTTTTCGGGGTCGCTGATTACGAATCCGATGTCAGCTTTACGAAATTTAAAATGACGGATCCAAGATGGCTGATTCAAGATGGCGGTGATCGAGATGTAAAAAAGCGCGAATTGTGGTGAAAATGTGTATTTGGGGATTTCCGAAGTCGATAATTACGAATCCAATATCAGCTTTACGAAATTGAAAATGGCTGTGAGCAAGATGTAAAAAATCGAGAGTTTTTTATGAAAACGCGTGTTAGGGAATTTTCAGCCTCACTGAATATGAATTTTATGTTGATTATAGATAAGATGTTAAAGTTTCAAAATTCATCACGAATTATATTTAAAATTTTTGTCCGCCATATTGGATCCGCCATCTTGAATTTAGAAAAACGAACCTCGGATTCGTTATCAGCTACCTTGAAAACCCCCGAGTAGCAATTTTTGTCCCAATCGAATTATATTTTAAATTTTTGCCCGCCATATTGGATCCGCCATCTTGAATTTCGAAAAACTAACCTCGGATTCGTAATCAGCGACCACAAAAACCCCCGAGCAACAAATTTCAGCTAAATTCGATAAGAGGAAAAATGTGTGACTCAAAGGGTTAAAAAAAAAAAGGTAGAGAATATGATGCCTGTTACCGAATAAACGTTTTGGCGAAAGGATGTGTAAAAAATATTTGTTAGATATCTCTTTAAGGGATACTTGGCCAAAGATATCTAAAAGATGTTCTTCATCTTTTCTAAAGATATCTGAAAGATATCTGTGAGTCAAACTTTCTAAAGTGGGCAACCAAAAATCGACCCATGGAAATTCGTACTTTGTATGGACGATTTCTAAAGATCCATATGATATAATAAGAAATATCCCAAAAATGTCATTAAAGAATATTAATTTTTGCAAAAGTTATAAACAATTGAATTTTGAGGCGATTTTTTTTTAAATGACAATTTCTCAGCAACTAATTGATCAAAATTAATAAAAATTTAATGGCATGTTCATAATAGTAGTAGAATAGAAAACCATATTGTTTGTAAAATAAATTTAATTTCTTAATAAAAAATAAATTTTGCAATAAATAAATGACTGTTAAACCAACTTTTCATTGCGCTAAAAGCATTTATTTCTTCCCACGCTCCCCATTTTTCGATCAACAGCCGCCATATTGTAGGGTTTTCTTACAACCCGTCCCACATGTTTCTCACAGGTAAATTTTTGTTTTATCGAATAACTCAATAAACATTTTAAACCACATCGCCAAACTTGCTGCTTCGTCGTCTGCAAGTTTGTGGAGAGGTCTCATCGCACGAAATGACGCTGACGTTATTTCGAACGTTACAGTATTTAATTCAAAAGTACGAATTTTCATCGTTGTGCAGATAAAGTATTTGTTGATAAGATCTGTTACCCAGGTGCATACCCATATTTGTCGGTAAATTTTTTTCTATTGTAAAAAATATGATACAATCAACAAATCAATTTATTATCTTAACAAATCCGGATAGCAATCTTAATATTTCTTTTACCAACAAATTTGTGCCCATAACAAACTTAAAGCATTCATTCTCTTATAACCGCGATTTTTAGTCGGGTTAATAAATAAATTTTAGGCAAATTAATAAAACGACAAATATATAGGGGCAATAGGGGAAAAGTGGGATGGTTTTGGAAAAACTCCTATACAAAAAAATATGGGGCATAAGAATGAAAAAGAAGTATCTGTTTAATACTCCAAATTTCAATTTTACGAAAAAACTTTTTTCTGAGAAATCTGAAAATCCAGGGGCAAAATGGGACGAGTTGTTAAAATTACTTCTGGAAAGGTTTGACAGAGAGAGAGAGGGAGATTGAAAATATATTTTTGAGTGTCCTGGCCACTACGAGCCGGGGACATAACTCAAGAGAGAGAGGTAGAGGAAGAACGAGAGAGAGAAAGAAAGTTCTTACTTATCTCTTTGAACCTAAATCAAAACGGACCACATCCCACTTTGCCCCAAAATAGAATTTTTTTAAACACGTCGGAAAAAAACATTCTCAACCCCAAATGAAACAAATAAAAAACGAAAATAGTGTGTGTTAAGTCATCCAATTCAGATTTTAATTGCGCTTAATTTATTGATACTAATCGATTGAAAATATGTCTAAATTTACAAATTGACTTCGACTTCCTAGGTTATGTTCGGACGGTTGGTAAATGCTGAATGGAAACTGAAATATGTTTTAAAATTTGTATTACGATAACTCTTTTGTAAATAAACAATGCAAACAAACACATAGGAAATGTTCTAATGCAGTGAAACTCCGAAATCCCACTTTGCCCGTATCCCACTTTGCCCCTACTTCCCCTATTTACCATTTAAAAGAAAATGATCAAACAATTAACAATAAAAACTAGTGTTGGCGTGGTGCCTCGCTTGCTTCGCTCGCTCAGAAACTTCGACCCAGTGCTGAGTCGGCTATTCCTCAATACTCGTTTGTTTACTAACAGCTTTCAATTATATTATAAAATTATTGAAACATGCGTTGTAGATGAGTAAGATTCCGCGCGCTACGCCTGCCGAATAGGCAACCCGTCCGATTGCGCACGCGACGATGGTGGGACCCGAGGTCTCTAGTGGGGCATCCCACGAGAGTCACGCGACGCGCGCACGCTTGCGGGTGGGGCCACGACTCCCACCACCCCGCGAACTTGTATAAAGTCGACCGCGAAACACCAGAACGGCAGAGTCGGCGCCCGGCTGTGATCTGCAGGGCTCCGGCCACCTCCGTGTTCCCGCTCGGCTATATCGCAGAGCTTCAATCCGCACCTGCATTTCCTGTGGTTCCCGCTCGGCTATATCGCAGGGCAACCTCCATCTTTCCGCTCGGCTATATCGCAGAGCAACCCTCCATCTTTCCGCTCGGCTATATTGCAGAGCACTCGCCATCTTTCCGCTCGGCTATATTGCAGAGCCCCCTCCATCTTACCGCTCGGCTATATCGCAGAGCTCACCTTCACTAGCCTCCGAAATTACCGTATTCGCAGTTGTATGCGGTACGGGATAGTTTAGCGCTAACCTAGGTCTATTTAACGTTTTTTTCGGCCCATCAGGCCCCGTTATTTTCCAATGCTGCGTATAGAATTAAGTAAGCTATAATAAACTAACTATAAATAAGGTGTTTAATATAAGATCAATATAAGAAAGGTGTTCATTCTCTTCCACTATACAATTGCAATTCCTCCGATAGCTTCATTTTCGCCCGCGTTGTGACCTTGGCATACCGAGCTAATCCGGCAGCGAAAAAGCTCACGTTACATTATATTAATATTTGGGGGTCCAATCATATTTAGGTCCAAGTGGCTTCGATAGATATGTTACAACAATATAGTGTTGCTTATATGTATGAAAATTGAAAATGAGCATTTTCAAAACTTCGACCTCGACAACAGGCAAGCCGAAGTATTAATAAATAAAAGTTGTAACACACTTACTTCATGCACTTGTATTCTAATAGACTATTCGATGCATATTACAAGTTTACAGTGTTTTACTAATTACTGTCTGTATCATTATAATCTTAGATATATATAATATATATATGCATATAATTCGTCAAAGATATCTTGAAAGTTTCGAAAAGATCTCTGACGGATATCTTTTAGATATCTATACGACATCTTTTAGTTATATCGAAATAGTTATTTTCGTATCAAGGGCGTAAAAGAACTTATGCGCCCGTAGGTGATCACCGCGCCCGAGGGGCTGGCGAAGACAACCCCTGGGGGGTAGGGGGTCGAAACGTCGAAATTTGATGAAAAACGATAGGGTAATTTTTTTGCCGAGGTGACCAAATTCAATACTTTTTCAGACAATAGTCGTAAACAATTTTAAACCAGTTTTTAGGGCATTATCGTTGACTTTAGGAAGAAAATGCATACAACCTTTTTTGTAGAGAATTTCATGCTCTATCGTTCTTGTTTAAAATATTTTTTAATAAAATTTGTATTTTTCAAAATAAATGCAAAAAACTACGAAGAAACTTAATTGGGGATAATTTTTTTTAGTAATGGACGGATGGATCTGCGCCAAAATTTAATCAGATCTGAGTTATGCCAAGACGCGTATTTAAAAAAAAATTATGTCAATACGCTTATCCGTTCGCGAGCTATCGCGAGACAAAAAACGAGACGTACGTACAAGATCACCGACACAAATTTTTTTATTGTTGATTTGGGTTCCTTAGGGTCTGATAAACGTCGACATTTGATGAAAAACTATAGCGTAATTTTTAGGCCCGAAGTTACCAAATTCAATACTTCGTCCAGACTTGGTCTGGGTCGAAGTAATTATGTTAAAGAATGTTTAAGGTGGAGCTAATAGATACTACGAAATATCCTTTTTCCCAGTTATATTACGTCGTGAAGGCATAAGTTGTTGTGGATAGTTTTAATGGCATAAACATTGCTTAGAATATCATATGGAACGAAGAGGAAAATTGTTTTTGAATAACAAAATCGTTATTATAAAATCAATGCATCTTTCATTTTATTGAAACAACGAAGAATATAATATAATTTATATAATCTAAATATAATTAATATCAATACACACAAATATATTATAAATATAACGGTTAAAAACTTATTCTAAAACTATATTCTATTTATAAATAAAGAAGTCTAACAAGCGCGAGCTAAGTCCTCCGTTCTTAAGTAGAGCAAGGCTTGTCATATTACTAGATAAGGTAAATTCTGGGAGGAAAATATTGACCAATAAGTCGGTTCGGTTATATTTAAAATCATTCTCCTCTTCGATGCCTTATCGAAAGTAATCCGCAAAGTATTGCAATACAACGGGAACTCTGACCTGTATTCCCCTAAATCAAAGTACTCAACCACACTCGCGTTTATGTACCATGACGTGAAATTTGCACATTTGGTCATCAACTCAAACATTGAAAACCCAATGCATAGCATTTTAGTTTTCAACGTTTAAATTTCAGCCGCGCACGCAGTTTTCAAAATAGACAAGTTAGTTTGATCATCAATAGCGGTGTTTTTCAACAGTGTGGGAATTAATTCTTTGTTCATGTTGCAATTTAACTCCTTCATCAACATCAGATGCCGGATAAGCGCAACTATTTTCCGGCTATCAATATCAGTTGCTCCATTGTCCAATACAAACGCTAAAAGTTCAGCGTTATTTGTCAAAACACTGTTAACGTCACTCCGGTATTCAATTAGTCTTTCGAAGACTTTTACACTCCCAAAGCTCGTGGATGTGAACGCGGCGTGCAGGGGTGACACGATATCTTGACCCACGGCATCAACTTCGCAACCATGATTTAAAAATAATTCATCACACTTGTCTTTTCCCCAGCGTGCTGCTATATGAAGCGGAGTCCCTATTTAGCTTAGGCTGTTAATGTTTATATGCCTCAAAAGCTCCTCAGCTACCTCGACGTTTCCAAACTATGGTCCAAAATGCAGCAACGTCTGATTGCCAATTGTGGGATCCATAGTTGTTAAATCATAACCTCAGCTGTCCAATAAATGCAAAAATTCTTTTGATGCGTTCGACAACATCATGTACACAACGGCTCGATGAAGAACATCCTTCTCATCGAGGACATCGCCATATAGGAATAACTTTTCCAATAATCTTAGATGCTGTAGACTGTGGTACTGTTGCAAGGCGTGGTCCGCTACTTCACCATCCTTGTTCCAAAGAAACGATCGGCAAGTCTCCGCAAAATTGATGGCCAATGTCTCCATTGGGCCGATGTCCTCTTCGTTTGCCCCGAACGGGTCCGCTCCATTTTTTAGCAACTGCGAAGTTGTTTGTCTCCCATGTATCTTCAAAAATCGTAGCGCAGATTTTCATTATGTTCACAAAATTCGAAGATGAGCTTTTCGCGCAATACTCAATTAAATTGTATAAATTGAAGTTTATATTGCTGTCTATAAATCGGATACCTACCCGAAGTTGTATAGACTAAATTTACTATATAATAACCTAAGTTTTGTCAATTAACGAAATGTAGTTAAAAATTATTAAAGATTAAGTTCCCATTATTATAAATATTTTGGTTAGTGTAATAATCCCTGTAAACGCTTACTTATCTTTAATGAGGAAATCTTTTCTAACAAAATGAAATCATTCCAAAATTTCTCTAGATTAACGATACATACACTGGGAATGTCGCATTGTATACGTTAGTAAATATTTATTTTAATATTGTAACTGGAAAATATTTACTCGTTCTTACTTTTGGGACATATTCACTATCAATATACGAAATGTTTCACCACTTAGCTTAGTTAAATATTTCAATTAATTATTTGAATATTTTTCTGAAGCCAAGGAGTAGTAGACAGGTATTCTTGTATCGAATAATAAATCTCAATATTTGTGTTGTAATATAAAATACTGATTTGCAATTGTAAAACTGAATGATGTCAGTAAGCTAAAGTAATGCTCTTATATATTTATAACTGAAGTTCTGAACATTGAACGAACGATTTCCCACCAGCGCGGACGGCGCATCGCAATAACGAAAATACTGTTATAGTTGCTATTATTCCCAATTATAATTAGTATATTTTAAAGTTGTTTAAAGAACTTTACCGTGTCACTCCTGAGAAATGCTGCATTGAACGTTGAGTACTTAATTCCAGCTCGTAAACCTTTTCGTTACCTAGCGACCTGTATAATAGATGACTTAACCTCACAAAAATATTTTTAGATGAGTCATTAAGATGTGAGTTGCTAACTTGTTAATAAAATATAATCCATATGTATCTGTTACCCTAGAAAATAAATTATAAGAATCGGAAATGAAAATAATCAACCAAACCTAAATTTCGATCCCACAATAGGCTTCTTGCATAACAGTTTAACACGTTGCCATTGGAGTCGAGGAGGAAGAAATAGATGATCACCTAATACGAAATGTTCTGTTTGTATTGTCATTTTTCATCTAGTCTATCGAAACTGACCTTCCTGTCACGTATGTACAAACTTGCGTACATGTACATATATACAATATTACTGATGTTGTGATTGTGACAAAAGAAAATAACAAGCTAATGAATTTCTACTACCGTTTCATGTCACACAAGTGCAAACTTATTCACCAGAAAGAGTCTTGAATGCTGAGCCACATCGTGAACGCATAAAAGAGAATATAAAATAATATTATGAAATAAATGAAAAATGCCTTATAGAACTTGTCAATCTTCTCTAAATCGTTCTGCAGATCATTTTAGCTCACGTGAAAGGTATTAATTTAGTAAATCTCAAACTCAGGAGAGAGTGTGATAATAGTATAATGGACGAAATATCGATCTCCGACGATTGTGCTTGTAACACTGTAATTTTTCCATTTTCTGGTAACATCGATAATTTAAATAATTGAGAAACAGATGCGAACACAAGTCATCCTACGTGCATATTTTTATCTTCAATTACAGAAAATTTCATACTAACGGATCCATCACCACTTTATATTTGTCCAAATTACATCCGGTTGCATATTCATACCATCATATATTTAGCACACCAAACAACGATTAATTAAAAGAAATATTGATTATTATTATTAGAACATTATTGAATTGGCTAACGTTTGTTCATTTCCTGCAGTTGTCACTTTTTTAATAAATAAATATGTATTTCATTTATTTTATAATGATTCTGCTCTTGCGTTGGTTTCGTATATTTTGCTCGTTTGATAATTCTCTTACGAGTTTCTCAAGGCAGGACATCATGAAAGCCATTTTTCTTCCTTTGGATTCGTACACTCAACAAAATTCCTTGCACCCTATCTTATCTTATAAAGCATAAAATTATATAGCAACTATACGTAACCTTACTTTCATAGTTAAGAAACCTAGTTAATTGAATAATTTATCACTTCTGTATTGACTCAGATTACTCTGGTATTGTGCATGATACCAGCTGTTCTGAGAAGGACTCCTTGTTATTTTAGTAAGGATTGAGTTAATAAGGGAACATAGTTGTTCCCCAGCGTTTTATTTCTTTTCGTGTAATAATGGATAGTGCATATAGCTTCAAAATATTTAAAATTTAGTGCAAAAGACTGTTTTTGAAGAAAGTTTAATTTTGTCGAAAAGATATGACCACAAACGTGGCCGAATCAATTTTTGTGTTGCAGGTGTATCAATTACCAACATAATTTTTAAAATAAATATCTGTTATTAAAAATTGGTATTTTCTTTTTTTTTTAATAAACTGGGTTTTAGGAACTTTTTAACTGACCCAATATCGAGTCTTTCGCAAATTTCGTGCCTTTTCATTGATTATCGGCACGCATTTAATTAACAACAATTAACTTACTACGGCGCCAAGAAAAATTGTTGATTAAACGGATAGAAATTCGGGTACATTCTTTTATAGCTTTCCCCTATAGCCAGTCATTTAATTTGTGCTCATAAACCTTTTCTTTGCCAAACCACCTCAACAGTAGAGGGACTATCGACTAACCTCAGACAACTCAGAAACTTCCTTGAACACAGTTATTAAGGTATAGACGACATAAACCTTACTTTCTCTATTCTAACTGGAAACTGAATGAGGAAATATCTACTTGCTGCTACATTCTGCATAAAGAATAAATAATTGTTTGACATCATTTCTCCAACACAAAAATAAAACCTCACCTTGCTGTTTATCTCCCAACAAATGAAAATATATTAAAACTGTGCCACTGAAAGTAAAATTATGTTGAGCATGTAGAGAAGAATTGTAAAAGCTTGAAAAATCCTCCTTATTAGAGCAAGAAAACGTGGACTTGGTAATTTCCGATAATGAAGATCATATGGACGATGTTCCCGAGATTGATGACCTTACAGGTGACACAAAGTGTAATAACGCCTATCATAAAGCAAAGGTTGAAGTCCTAGAACAAATTAAGGAGAAATTTTGAAATTCTACCAGCAATTCTGACAAGTTTACGCTATACTCACCACAATCCTGTGGTCGAACAAAAATTGCAGCCGAATTCAATGCTTCCAAACATTAAGTTCGGAAGGTAAAAGAAATGGTGTCTGAACAGTGTTCAGTGAATATCGAATATTAACTTTGCCAAATGAAAAAAAAGCAAACAATAAATTAACTTCTGATACAGAAAATCTTATTGAGACTTTTTATGACAATGATGAAAATAGTCGGCTTCTACCGAGAATGAAAGATTTTGTTTCTGTGAAAAGCTAATAATGGGCTCCGGGTACAAATTCAGAAGAGGTTAATTTTAATCAATCAAGAAATTACTTGTAGAATCCCTACTTATTCCTGTCACCTCGAGAAATGTAAAGTTTGTCCTGACGGAGAATGTTTTAAAAATTATTTATAAAATGTTCTGCATGAACATTACGAAGAAAAAATTGAATAAGAATGTAATTATCCACAGAAAACTGGTCATTTCTCGAAACAGATAAACCTATTGATGAGCTAGTTGATATTTTTATGCAAATAAAAATAATGCGATTTCAAAGACAGTACCTAAAGGAACAATAAAATAAACTACTTATTAGTTAAGAGAATTAGTTAGTATAAAACAAATACCGTATAAACAATTTACAAAATGAAACAGCGATTTCGACTACAATGAGCTTAAATGCATCAGATGGACATGCAAAAGCTCATCTAGAGATCTTTTTAAACAATATATAAATAGCATTGAAAACCCATTCAATAATAATATTAAATCTTGCCGCGATTATGTTAATTAAAAAGGGGGTTGCAGTCTTCCTGATAATAATATGCATCTGGGTGTCGTACATCATGTTTTCTAGACTATCATAATTTTTTACAATAAATTCTAGTAACTTGGAACAATTGTTTAAAGAAGAAACTATGTTTTTCAGAATCTTTGTAGCATGTGCCACAAAACGTACATTACATAGGTAGTTATTTGACTTCAGAATAAAAGTACATAATCACAATAAACCATAGATGCGAAACACAATATGCTTTTTAGTACGAGTCATTCCACGCCAACAATATCAAAACTGAGGTCACTGTCTCCAAATTCATCGAAAATGAAATACTTGATGAGTACGGGCATAAAGAATAACTTGATAGAATAATAAAACGGGCAAGAAATTGTTAATGGGGTTTTTGGGGTCGCTGGTTACGAATCCGAGCTCAGAATGTTAAAATTAAAAATGGCAGATCCAAAATGGCGGACAAAATTGTGAAATTTACATCAAATCAGACAAAACTCTGTATTTGGGGGTTTTCGAGGTCGCTGATTACGAATCCGAGCTCAGAGTTTTGAAACTCAAAATGGCGGACAAAATTTTGAAGCTTACATTGAATTGGTTAAAACTCTGTACTCTGAGATTTTGGAGGTCAATTTCAATGTAAATTTAAAAATTTTATGTTACGAATTTTTGTACTTAACCTGGACTAACTTAATCTGGAGAAAGCAAGCTTTTAATAACATATTCTTACAATAACGATGTTTTAGCCTAACTTAACCCAAATTACTGTATTTTCATTACATATGTATTTTCGTATATAAGATATTTTCGATATCTCATCTGACAGATTCTACACGGAAAAAAATGTTTATAGATTCTGCCGAAAACTCAAGTAAAATTTGCCTAAGAAATTCAATAACCAACATTATGTGAAATTTATATTGTTACTTCGGCAAGATTTGCTTGGTAATGTCGAGAGAATGTACCTAATAACTCATATACGACTTTTCTGCAAATTCTACTTAGTAACTTCGGCAAAAATTGCCGATTCTCAACTTTTACTGATCAGCTGTGCTGTCTACGCGCTTTCAGAACTTTCCTGGCGCTCGTAGCGCCATTCCGCGGCGAGACCCAACATCACCTTTCCACTCAGTCGCTACAGTAGAATGGAATTTATATTTGTTATGTTTGTGTAAATGCACTCGTCAAAATGACCGGGGAACAAAGTTCCGAAAATCAACACCGAAAGGCCAAAATTTCGATGTAGCATGGCTCCAGCGTGATTTTCTTCACTTTGTCTTTGAAAATTTGGCAAAAAGAAAGTAAATTAAAATACCTTGGACTCACGCAATATCGAAATTTTATGCGTTAGGGGTTTTGATTTTCGGAACTTTGTTCCCCGGCCGTTAAAATTCCTTATGTTTACGCTTAGATAGAACCAATTAGGACGCTGTGTAAGAAATCTCGACCGTAAACAAGTGTTCTGTTTCTATTGTAAGCGTAAAGGAAGAAACTACTCCGTCAAAATGATCCCTAATTTACCGACGTCGCGGGTACAGTGGCGCGGCGCTAAAGTTGCAGTCCACGAAAATCTACATAGACTGGCTAAGCATAATGATTAGAAAAAACTCGGCAAATATTGCCGAAGTTCAGACTCGGCAGATTCTACTTAAGCGACTTCGGCAAAATCTACAAAAGATTTTTTTCCGTGTACCTGAAAGCAGGTACAATATTTTAATATATTGTAACATTGTTTTACTGTAACGTATTTTGCCGTACTGGCCTCTTAACAAAACCTAATTTAAGCCATTATTCTGTACATAACGGTAAAAGGATTTGAAGCAAGTTTTCTTACATTAACGATTTTTTAAATCGTAGCCTAATTGCTTTTGTAATAAGTTGTAATCTGGAAGGTTTGAGTACAAGGCTTATTCCGTTTATGGAGTGTTTTCCTAACCATTAAAATTTTACGTGTGTTAAAAAATTAATTTGTCAGAAATGTATTAAAGGAATAGTAGTTTTCGATACAAGTGCGTAAAAGTTTTTTCTACGAATGTGAGGGTTGTGGGCCGAGCTGAAAGCGAGGTCCGCATTCACATTAGTACAAAAAACATTTTCGCACATGCGTCGAACAATATTTTTTGATGCAAGTGTGCGTAAAGTGCACCTAAAAAATGTCAAAAATGCGTAAATCCGCACTTTACGCACACTGTATCAAAAATATAATTTTATTATTATAAAATTGATCCAGTATAAAATTAAAAAAAATACCATAATTTATCGAAACTATCGTATCATTTATTCGGTGATGAGAAAGGTTTAAAAGATAATAAACTGGTAAATCTGCAATTATAATTTTATGTGATAAATATAAATTATAAATCTCCTGTACTTCTGTCGGTAATTCTTGTTTTGATGAAAATCTTCCATTTTTGTTGTCGAACGAAAATTTGTAATTACAGGGTCAGATGTTGTCAAAAAAACGATTAAAAATATTTAATAAAAAAATATGTAATAAAAATTCATTTTCCAAAGTTTTTTTTTTTTTAAACTAACGTATCAAAAATTCTGAAACAAATATATTTTATGAAACTATGTATGAAGAATGTGTGGACAAAATTCCAGAGTCTCAGCTATCTGTGTTTCGGAGAAAACGATTTTTTTCTAAAAAATACGCGTTTTTTCACGTTAATTGTTTATAACGTACATGTAAATAAATAAATTATTGCAATTTTTCACTAAATTCTAATAATTTATACTCCCAACAGTCAAAAAAGTACAGATACATTCACATAAAATTAAAAAATATATATGAAATATTAAAAAAACTTGGATAGAAAAGGTGAAACATATTTGTACCACCGCCACTCCAAGGGTTAAAAACGTGATACCTTAGGGCCTCTAAAAGCGATACGCGACGACGTGATAAAGCGCACCGCGCGGCCGCGTCCCGCCCGCTCAGTCAAACCCCGTTATTTCGAGTTCTGCGAAAGTCTTTATCAATATTTTTTTTTTAAAGTAAAGGTGAAATCATAAGGAATCACCACATACATATTAAAGAAAAATAAGGGTTATAAGTTTGAAAAAAATTAGTTCAAAAATTTGTTTTGCATTTTTTTTGGGCCAAATTGAAAAATTTCTTTATTTATTCGTTTTATTTCGAAAGTATTTGTTTTTAGCTTTAATATCACGTTTCGTTCATAAAAATCAAATTACCCCTTCCAGAGTTACAATGGTTTGAAAAATAATTCGATTTCAAATTCATCACCCCGTTGTGCGCGTAATTTTGAAAATTTTCAAAAATCCTTTGGGCATAATTTATCTTTCATACGGAGGTATAATTATACCGACGTTCGAAAAAATCCGAAGACCCCTTGCAAATCGTGATATTTCTGACGTGGAATAACCCTACATTATTACAAAATCATTTTAAAAATAGTAACGTTGCATTTATGTTAATAATGTGACCGAAAAAAGTATTTTAAATTGATAATCAAATAAAAACAAAATGAAAATTGATTACAATTAATATAACGACTTATCTTTAAGTTACTTATTTTTGTAATGTTAGAATTGACGAAATGTTTCAGGAATTTTTAGTTATATTTGCATCTCTTTGATGAAAACCTACGTCTATTGTCAAATTTATCTCCATTATTTGAAATTTAATTTATATCTTTTATTTTTAATACTTAAAGCATTGTCATTTCATTTTTTTCGTATTGTCTTCTCCATACAGAACATACGATCGTATTTAAAAACGATGAAAAGAAAACATCGCAATCCATACCTATTGGTAAAATGGAATACGATATGTATATTTAATACTTTATTCTTATTTGCATAGGAACAAAAATATATATTGGCATGCAATCAAGATTTTTAAACGTAAATGAACCATCTCAATAAACCCATAAAATCTTTAGTGGACGTTTTTTCACTATAGATTTTAACGGTTTTATTTGCATGTAAAAAAGGGTTTTAAAATTGTTCAAGCAGGCCTATCGTAAAGTTAATTAAACTATCAGAATACTTTATTAGATTTTTCGAGACATGCAACAGTGAAAAATGATAAATAATTATTTCAAAAAAGAAACATTTTTCAATATTTTGTTTAATTTATCTCGATTTTTCACAGTGAAATATCGGAATTCCCATTTTAAGTATAGAAATATCCCTAGACTTAAACTTTAAAATATGCATTTTTATATGTCAAAAATCAAGGTGAAAGCAACCAATATTGCGGGTCAAACATTATAAAATCGGCGAAATGTTCAGGAATTTTTTATTTGAATATGATAGACATTCAAAAAAGTTCTTAAAATTAATGAAAGAATACGCTGACATTTTTTCAGAATTTTGTGAAAAAGTTTTCACAATTTTGGAGTACTGAAAATTGAATAAAACGTAAAAAAAATCTGAAAAATGGTAGCGTATTCTTTGATTGGTTCCAAGAACTTTTTGTTTGCCTTTAGCGCATTACTTTCCAATACCAAATTCTTGACTTTTTTTGTTCGAAACATTTTTGAATAAAATCTGTATTTTTACAAAATAAATGCAAAAAAGCTACGAAGAAACGTAATTGAGGCTAATGTTTTTTAGTAATGGACGGATACATCTACGCCAAAATCTAATCAGATCTAAGTTATGTTAAGACACGTATTTTAAGAAAAAAAATTATGTCATTACGCTTATCTGTACGCGAATTATCGCGCGACAAAAAAACGGGACTTCCAGACGTACGGACGTACAAGATCACGGACACAAATTTTTTTATTGATGAATTGGGCTCCTTAGGGTGTGAAACGTCGACATTTGATGAAAAACTATAGGGCAATTTTTATGCCCGAAGTGACCAAATTCGATACTTCGTCCAGACCCAAGGTCTTTTTCCCCAGTTATATAACGTTGTGAATGTACAATATAGGCATAAGTTGTTATGGATAGTCTTAATGGCATAAATATTTCTTAGAATATCATCATATGGGACGACGAGGTAAATTTTTTTTGAATAACAAAATCAGTATTAATATCAATGCATCTTTCTTTTTATCGAAACGACGAAGAATACAATATAATTTATATAATCTAAATACAATTAATGTCAATACATACAAATATATTACAAATATTACGTTTAAAAACTTATTCTAAAACTATATTCTATTTATAAAATAGAGGAAGACGAACATTTAAATGGCGTATTGAAGTACCTAGTCCACGGGACACTATATGCAGAAGTCCAGATATCGTCTATTGCAGCGATATTTTTAAACATTTCGAGTTTCAGAAATGAAAATATTCCACCAAATTCGGTTATGCATGATTACTGTGCAAAACTTGAAAAGAAGAAGTGTTAAAGACGAATGTTGGTTTCTTATTATAACAAATTATACATTGTTGGAACTATCAATTTAATTAGACTGCCAAACGATCTTATCAATAACGTTTTAAATGAAATAAGTTTTGTAGGAAGCAAATTGTTTAGTTTTCATAAACTCTTGAAAAATAATATTCTTTACGTAGCTGAATCGTATAAACGAAAAATCAAGAGAAAAACAGATGCGTGAAATATTCTCTTAATGGCATAATTTGTATTGGTATAATTAAAATTTTTGTATGTGTTTCTAATTGTCAATGTGAAGTTTTGTGCAATAATTGCCAACAAAATTCCGAACTCTATGTCATTTTACGAAAAGTTACTGTCGAAACAGCATTCCAGGCTTTAACCTATAAAGGGCTGGGTTTTGAGATTTCGAAACCTTCTTTGAAAGTGCCCAAATACGTGCCTTGTATCACCCATCAACTATGTACAATGTTCCTATCATAGACCGAGCAGATATATCGGCTTTCCGGCCCTTTAAAGGTTAAATGAAAATATGTATTTTATATGAAAATTTACGGACTTAAATGAACCCCTTTTTGCGCTATGTATTAATCGATTAGCTGATCTGTGCCAGGAAGTGATAATTGACGATAACCATTTTTTTTTGCAATTCAACCAGCAAATGATCCAAAATTCGAATGATCCGAGTTAAATGAAATTGTGATTCCATGGTTAAATAACATTTACAAATAATATTGTATTCATGACTTCAAAATAAATATATTTTTAAAGGCCTTATAAATTAATCATATACTTCTCATCAGCTATTCCAGAAAAAAAACTAGTGCATCATGAAATGTAAACATTTTAAAAAGATTACATCAATAACATTTTGATTTTAAAAAATGTTAAAAATCATACGCGAAATATAAAATTATTGTACCGCATTTTGAAAAATCTATACTAAAAGAAAGGATCAAAAAAATGAAAAAAAGAATCGATAACAGATCAAACGCTTAAAAAGTTAGAATAGTTTAAAGAAGAAACTATGTTTTTCAAATTCTTTGTAGCATGTGCCATAAAACTTACATTACATAGGTAGTTATTTGACTTCAGAATAAAAGTACATAATCACAATAATCCATGGATGCGAAACACAATATGCTTTTTAGTACTCGAAAGTCAGCAAATTGAAAAGAAAAATTATGTTAAAGAACGTTTAAGGTTTGAAGCTAATAGATACTACGAAATATCCTTTTTCCCAGTTATATAACGTTGTGAATGTACAATATAGGCATAAGTTGTTATGGATAGTCTTAATGGCATAAATATTTCTTAGAATATCATCATATGGGATGATGAGGTAAATTGTTTTTGAATAACAAAATCAGTATTAATATCAATGCATCTTTCTTTTTATTGAAACGACGAAGAATACAATATAATTTATATAATCTAAATATAATTAATGTCAATACATACAAATATATTACAAATATTACGGTTAAAAACTTATTCTAAAACTATATTCTATTTATAAAATAGAGGAAGACGAACATGTGAAAGCTAATTCCTCAGTGCTTAAATACTGCAAGACTTGTCGCATTGCTAGATAAGGTATATTCTGGGAGGAAAATATTGACCAATAAGTCGGTTCGGTTTTATTTAAAATAGTTCTCTTCGATGCCTTATCAAAAGCAATGCGCAAAGTATTGCCATACAATGGAAACTCTGACCAGTATTCGCCTGAATCAAAGTACTCAACCACATTCGGGTGATGTACCATGACGTGAAATTTGCACATTTGGTCATCAAGTCATACATTGAAAACCCAATGCATACCATTTTAGTTTTCAACATATGAACTTCAGCCGCGCACGCAGTTTTAAAAATAGCCAAATGAGTTTGGTCATCAATAGCGGTGTTTTTCCACAGTGTGGAAATTATTTCTTCTTGGTTTGTCCTGAACGGGTCGGCTCCCTTTCTTAGCAACTCCGAAGTCATTTCTACGTTGAAACTTGCGCAGGATATATGTAGAGCAGTGTTTCCATCTGCGTCCGTAACATTCACATCAAATCCATGTTCCAGAAAAAGATGGACGATTTCAACGTTGTTTTTAAATACGGCGATGAGAAGCAGTTGATCTTCGTTGATGGTCTCCTGCTGAAGTACCCGTCGTATATATCCAATATCACCTCGAACTATAGCCTCATGGACGGCTGTTGACTCTGATACTTTTTGAATTTCCATTTTAAGTCCTGGCTGGCTCTGGGAATGTAGGCTCCTGATTCACTTGGTAGTATTCGGAAACGAATGGCGCTCACGACCGGTGCATCCAGCATTTATATCCAGACCATGGTTACATCCCATGGTTGCCAGATCAGGGAAAGTATACCATTAGTAAAATAGGGGCGGCGCATAATTATGGTACGTCGTGGCAACGCTGCTACATCCCTTCACATTCTCCTTAAAGGCTGCGTTGCCACCGTTCGACAAATCACATTTTTCATGTCATCTTAAAAATTATATCAACACCTTGCAAGTTGTTTGTCTCGCATGTACCTTCAAAATATCGTAGTGCAGATTTCATTATTTTTACAAAAATTCGAAGACGAACTTTTCGCACAATATACTCAATTAAATTGTATAATTTAAATCATTCTTGAAATTTCGACTTGTAACTTTTCAAATTTTGAAGTTTGTATTGCGTTCTATAACTCGAATAACTAATCGAAAGTAGGATGAACGAAAGTTTTGCCATTTTACGAAATGTAGTTAAAAAATTACTAAAGATTAAATTCCCACTATGTACTTAATATACTAAATATTTTGGTTTGTGTAATAATCACTGTATATACGCTTACTTATATTTAAGGAGGAAATCTTTTCTAAAAAAACAAAATCATTCCAATATTTCTCCAGATTAACGATGCATACGCTTGGAATGTCGCACTGTAAACGTTAGTAAATATTTATTTTAATATTGTAACTGGATAATATTTATTCGTTCTTACTTTCGGGAAATATTCACCATCAATATATGAAATGTTTCTCCACTTAGCTTAGTTAAATATTGCAATTAATTATTTGGATATTTTGGGATAGCTTGCAGGAATTCTTGTATCAAATGATAAATCTCAACATTTGTGTTGTAATAGAAAATGCATATTTGAAACTGTAAAACTAAATGATGTCAGTCTGCTAAAGTAATGCTTTTATATGTATAACTAAAGTTCTCAACGTTCAACGAACGATTTTCTACCAGCGCGGACGGCGTGTCGCAATAACAAAAATATTGGTATAATTGCGATTTTTCCCAATTAAAATTATTATATTTCAAAATTCATAACTTTACACGCGCGCCCCTGACAAATGGTTCATTGAAATTTTAGAATTTCAGGTACATGCTTTTAATAGCTTTCAGTCTAGACAATCACTTAATTCCAGCTCGTAAAACTTTTCGTTACCTAGATACCTGAATAATAGCCGGCTTATCCTTAGAAACTTATTTTTAGATTAGTCATTAACATGTGAGTTGTTAACTTGTAAACAAGATAGTCCATATTCTATCTGTTTTCCCTAGAAGATTAATTATAAAAATCGGAAATGAAAATAATCTACGCAACCTAAATTAGGATCCTACAATTAGCTTCTTGCACAATTGTATAACACGTTGCCAATGGAGTCGAGGAGGAAGAAATAGATTATCATCGAATATAAAATGTTTTGCGTGTAAACAAAGTAAACGATTCTAAATAAACAAAATTATAATCTCATATTAAGGAATTTTGAAGACGTGTTTGTGTTAGTGTTCGTAAGTCGCCATAATATCATAAATACTTAGAGATTAATAAAAATTCATTCCTTAAAACATTGTGATCCAGTATGCTTAAAATTCGGTTTTGAAAACAATGCGTAAAATAATTAACACGTAAAAATTCAATATAATAAAATAATGTTACTCTTTTATGCAATACATTCTCAAGAACGTAAAACTTCATTAATATACACTAACAATAGAATAGACCCTCTGAATATATTATTTGCTTGTTTCTGAATCGACACAAATGACCAATTAATTTGTAAAATGTTTAATTAAATGCAAATAATAAAGTTGTTATATTCATAAACAGAATGTAGTATAGCATAAAATCCCACGCCCTCCCTTCACCTATTCCCGAAAACATTTTATTTCTCAAAATCGATCACTCTTCATTTCCTTTCTCATAAATATATTATTAAGTGTAACTAAAATGTTGTTTTTCTTGGAATTGATATGAATTCAAATGTGGTCATATATTTTAAATAATTTTTTTCATACTGATAATAGAAAACTTCAATCTTCAACTTCATAAGAATCATATATAAATTATATGAACATAAATTCATTTAGATACTTTCGCTCCTGAGAGGGCTCAATCAAAAACCTAAGTATAATTAGATAAAAAATATTTAAAATTATATAAATAATATAAGAAGTATAAAATATGAAGTCAATATCAACTAGTTTTTTTTAAATGTTATACTAATTCTACTTTTAATTTAATTGTACATTTAACTCATGTTCAGTTGTTTATTTAATGATATTCCAGATGCACAACTAATACAATAGAATAAATAACCAGCAGCAAAAGCAAAATATACAATGCTAGTCTAACTTGCGTACAAAACGTTAGTTTTATATAAGTTTGTCCAGTAAATTAATATTGTTTATGTACGGCTTTTCCGTGCCTAAAATATAATCGAGTGCGTGTAGTTTACTTTACTAAACAATATTTCAGCACACGTGTGTACGTATTCTTTTCGCATACGCATTTGTATCAACAATGAATTTTTCTAATTACGAACGAATTTTTATAACAAAATTTGATAAACTTTTGTTTACTGTAGTGAATTGAATCTTTCTAAATAATATTTTATTTACGTTTTGTGTCTGAATGCTCTTTGTTTTAAATTTTGCATAACGCTGTACATTATTACTTAACTAAATGTTAGGACTATTCGTTGCATATTGTTGGTAATAAACTGATAAAACTGCCCAAGTCTATCTTAAACATAGATTGTGAGTGTGTGCGTGCGTGCGTGCGTGCGTGCGTGGGTGTGTGTGCGTGTGTGTGCGTGTGTGTGCGTGTGTGTGTGCGTGTGTGTGTGTGTGTGTGTGTGTGTGTGTGTGTGTGTGCTTGATTGTGTGTGTGTGTGTGTTTGTGTGTGTGTGTGTGTGTGTGTGTTTGTGTGTGTGTGTGTGTGTTGTATTATATCCCTGTAAACGAAAATTTTTGTTATTCATAGAAATCGATTTAAGTAATGGGAAAGGTTTAGATAAATTTTTTTATTTCATCACTCGATAATGAATACGAATAAAAAAATACATTCGATGCTTCGTTAAAGAAAAAATAAATTTTATTTCAATTTTTTATATTTCTCCTTCGTTAATGAGTATATGAGTAATATTTGTATAGCAACTATACGTAACCTTACTTTCTTAGTTAAGAAACCTAATTAATTTAATAAGATTGAATTAATAAGGGGAAATAGTTGTTCCCCAGCGTTTTATTTCAACTATACAAATATACTGCTTAATAATAAGCACGCACGCACGCACGCACGCACGCACACACGCACACACACACACACACACACACACACACACACACACACACACACACACACACACACACACACACACACACACACACGCGCGCACGCACGCGCACGCACGCCACACACCCACACACACACACACGCACGCACGCACGCACGCACGCACTCACAATCTATGTTTAAGATAGACTTGGGCAGTTTTATCAGTTTATTACCAACAATATGCAACGAAATAGTCCTAACATTTAGTTAAGTAATAATGTACAGCGTTATGCAAAATTGAAAACAAAGAGCATTCAGACACAAAACGTAAATAAAATATTATTTAGAAAGATTCAATTCACTACAGTAAACAAAAGTTTATCAAATTTTGTTATAAAAATTCGTTCGTAATTAGAAAAATTCATTGTTGATACACGTGCGTATGCGAAAAGAATACGTACACACGTGTGCTGAAATATTGTTAGTAAAGTAAACTATACGCACTCGATTATATTTTAGGCACGGAAAAGCCGTACATAAACAATATTAATTTACTGGACAAACTTATATAAAACTAACGATTTGTACGCAAGTTAGACTAGCATTGTATATTTTGCTTTTGCTGCTGGTTATTTATTCTATTGTATTCGTTGTGCATCTGGAATATCATTAAAATAAACAACTGAACATGAGTTAAATGTACAATTAAATTAAAAGTAGAATTAGTATAACATTTAAAAAAAACTAGTTGATATTGACTTCATATTTTATACTTCTTATATTATTTATATAATTTTAAATATTTTTTATCTAATTATACTTAGGTTTTGGATTGAGCCCTCTCAGGAGCGAAAGTATCTAAATGAATTTATGTTCATATAATTTATATATGATTCTTATGAAGTTGAAGATTGAAGTTTTCTATTATCAGTATGAAAAAAATTATTTAAAATATATGACCACATTTGAATTCATATCAATTCCAAGAAAAACAAGATTTTAGTTACACTTAATAATATATAATGAGAAACGGAAATGAAGAGTGATTTGATATTTGAGAAATTAAAAATGTTTTCGGGAATAGGTGAAGGGAGGGCGTGGGATTTTATTGCTATACTACATTCCTGTTTAGTGAATATAACAACTTTATTATTTGCATTTAATTAAACAATTTTACAAATTAATTCGGTTGTCGTATTCAGAAACAAGCAAATAATATATTCAAGAGGGTCTATTCTATTGTTAGTGTATATTAATGAAGTTTTTTACGTTCTTGAGAATGTTATTGCATAAAAGAGTAACATTATTTTATTATATTGAGTTTTTACGTGTTAATTTATTGTTACGATTGTTTTCAAAACCGAATTTTAAGCATACTGGATCACAATGTTTTTAAAGGAGAATGAAGTTTTTTTATTAATCTCTAAGTAGTTATGATATTATGGCGACTAACGAACACTAACACAAACACGTCTTCAAAATTCCTTAATATAATTATAATTTTTGTTTATTTAGAATCGTTTTTACTTTGTTTACACGCAAAACATTTTATTATTCGATGATAATCTATTTCTTCCTCCTCGACTCCATTGGCAAACGTGTTATACAATTGTGCAAGAAGCTAATTGTAGGATCCTAATTTAGGTTGCGTAGATTATTTTCATTTCCGATTTTTATATTTAATCTTCTAGGGAAAACAGATAGAATATGGACTATCTTGTTTACAAGTTTTAACAACTCACATGTTAATGACTAAATCTAAAAATAAGTTTCTAAGTGATAAGCCGGCTATTATTCAGGTATCTAGGTAACGAAAAAGTTTTTTAACGAGCTGGAATTAAGTGATTGTCCTAGACTGAAAGCTATTAATTGCTATGTACCTGAAATTCTAAAATTTCATGAACCATTAGTCAGGGGCCGCCGCCGTGTAAAGTTCTATGAATTTTGAAATATAATAATTTTAATTGGGAAAAATCGCAATTATACCAGTATTTTTGGTTTATTGCGACACGCCGGTCCCGCGCTGGTAGAATAATCGTTCGTTGAACGTTTTGAGAACTTTAGTTTTATACAAATAAAAGCATTACTTTAGCAACTGAACATCATTTAGTTTTACAGTTTCAAATATGCATTTTCTATTACAACACAAATGTTTAGAGATTTATCATTGATACAAGAATTCCTGCAAGCTATCCCAAAATATCCAAATAATTTAATTGCAATATTTAACTAAGCTAAGTGATGGAGAAAACATTTCATATATTGATGGTGAATATTTCACGAAAGTTAAGAACGAATAAATATTATCCAGTTAACAAATATTAAAAATAAATATTGACTAACGTTTACAGTGCGAACATTCCAAGCGGTATGCATCGTTATCTGGAGAAATATTGGAACGATTTTGTTTTTTTTAGAAAAGATTTCCTCCTTAAATATAAGTAAGCGTATATACCAGTGATTATTAACACAAACAAAATATTTACCCCCCCCCCCCCCCACCCCCCCCCCCCCCCACCCCCCCCCCCCCCCACCCCCCCCCCCCCCCACCCCCCCCCCCCCCCACCCCCCCCCCCCCCCACCCCCCCCCCCCCCCACCCCCCCCCCCCCCCACCCCCCCCCCCCCCCACCCCCCCCCCCCCCCACCCCCCCCCCCCCCCACCCCCCCCCCCCCCCACCCCCCCCCCCCCCCACCCCCCCCCCCCCCCACCCCCCCCCCCCCCCACCCCCCCCCCCCCCCACCCCCCCCCCCCCCCACCCCCCCCCCCCCCCACCCCCCCCCCCCCCCACCCCCCCCCCCCCCCACCCCCCCCCCCCCCCACCCCCCCCCCCCCCCACCCCCCCCCCCCCCCACCCCCCCCCCCCCCCACCCCCCCCCCCCCCCACCCCCCCCCCCCCCCACCCCCCCCCCCCCCCACCCCCCCCCCCCCCCACCCCCCCCCCCCCCCACCCCCCCCCCCCCCCACCCCCCCCCCCCCCCACCATTATTAGTTACCACTATCGAACATTTTCGTAGAAGGAAAAGTTGGGCGTTTTGCTCGTTGGGCTCACAAAGATTTAGCCCGTTATTAATCATTAAGGAAAAAGGACGGCGTTCTGTGGACTATATATAACCTAGCTTTATTTTGTCGGTTTTGAATTATTACACTGAGAAACGGATTGTTTGCTGTATTGAAAAGTCATTGAATTGATAAGTTGACGTCGGTTTTTTAATGTAAAGATGGCATTGTAATACTAAAGGCAGATCGTTTAATATTAGTATTTTATTTCTTACTTTAAACTCGGCGACATTGCAAATTCACAAATAAAACATGGGACATGTATCTTATACGATGTATTTGTTTATAAAACTCGCATATTTAAGACGACGAGTAAATAATATATTTAATTTATTTCTTTTCCCAGTGACAATTACCGAAAGGCAATGGGACTCAATCGTTCTCAAACAACCAATCAAAACATCCGTGTTGTCATTTGAGGTTATGTTACGATGTCTAACAAAACAGTACTTTATAGCTACAAATGTATAGTATAAAAGTGATTTCTTAACTATCAAGAAATATTTTGTTGAATTAAACAGCTGTTCTTAAGACGTAAAATGTGCTGTTTTTATCAAAGAAATGTTAGCTTTATATGAAGCTTTTCTTAAATATTAAGAAACCTTTTTTATAGTAAACAATAATTTCCCTCAGTGTACAATAAACATTCTTTCATTGTATTTCCTTTTGATATTTTTTTTGTTCTCCCACTGCGTATTTGTCCGCAGGAACACGGTCTTTCCTATACTCCAGGTACATTGAGCTTCATTCTTTTGCAGAGATAAGGCTTTAGATATCATCCTCACACGTTCGGAGATTGTTTGTATAGTATCTATCATGGGATATGTCATCCTTTCTTTCCATTGAGCTTTGTACAAGACGTATATGTTTCGAAACTAATGGTATTAGTCGAACTAAAAATGACATTTTTTTATCCTGTATAGTGTTAACACATTAATACACCATACTTATTATCAGAGTTTAGTATTTCTTGCTTCAATAATTATAATTTATCGCAGAAATATGTCCATTGGATTTTAACCACCGATTATGTAGAATTTAAATATAAAACTGCAAAATTCCTTAGAAATATTAGTATTATTATAATTATTAGAAGATTAGTTGTTAGCAACATTTCATGAAATCAATGGTAATTTCATAAACTGCAATTTGAAAAATATTTATTTTCATCGAATTTCATATAGAAGGTAATCAAAACAAGGGAGTAATGTTATGAAATAAATCATAGTAGTTTTTGAATTCGAGTATTACTGAAAAACTAAAGTAAATAACAATAACGTGACTCTCAATAACAGTATCACAATCATCGTTTTAGGTAATTAAGATATGATAACAAATTAAATTCAAAATAATTGCAACTGAATTTTTGTTGTTACTTTTCCCCTTCACTTTTATGACAAAATATCTGACTAAATATAAAAACGTTGAGTCATTTAACGTTTTTATACTCTTTTGCAGTTTTTATTCCCTGCTGAGGCTAAACCCGAGTCTGAAAAGAGGAAGTCGAGTGTCGGTGATGAAAAAGCTCAGTCTCTGCCTTCTCATTTAACGAGGCAGCGATTATACGTTTAGCACCATCGGTACATTAAGCTCAGTATTTAAATTTACCAACTGAGAATGGTAAAGAACCTAATGACAAATACCGTAAAATGAGTATAAAGTGTAATGTTAATCATTAACATTAGTCATAAAGAAAACTTAACCTCTTACATTTACATTATTGGGTAATGTACCGTAAGATAATCTGGACAATCGGACAAATGGACCATAATTTATTGCGAAGTACTACAGTGAAAAGTACTACATTGTACAATTGACAGTAAAAATAATTTAGATACCTTTGGAAAATAAAGACGAAGAAAAAAATTCATATCCACTTAATTTCATGATCTACTCTAAATATTACTACTGGATCAGTTAGTAGATACTATCACGTCTACCGAGAATTTTAAATAGGTATAGACTAAATATATTAAAATGTACATTATTTCTATCTCTATGTACACTGAGAAAAATGTACTTGACAAATTCAACTAATATGGAGAAGTTGAGTCGAGAGTAGTCAAAAGAAATATTTTTTGTCAGTATAACTTTGCTGATTTTGTTAATTTTTCTATTTTTACTTCGGTTAATATTATTTACCCAGGAAAAGTATTCCGAATGATTGGATATCAAGAAATGCGATACTATGCATAAAACTCAAAAAGGCATGCACTAATAAAAGAAGAAGCAACTGCCAATGCTGCACTAAAAATAATTGCACTAAAAAAAATTTCCAGAAAAATTCTTAGTTCATTTGACTACATTTTAACTACGTAGAGTAGTTCGATACACTTCAAGAAAACTTTCTAAGTTGCAGTTACTACCGTAAAGAAGATAAATCAATTAAAAATGTAGTTCTGCTAAATTCAATTAAAAATATATTGCTCCAGAATGTTGAATAGTTTCTGGTGTACTAGGTAGTTAGACTCTAAAAAATGTGTATAACAATATTTTTTGTTGTTTAACTCCTTTATGGTTGTAACTATAATCTATAAAATTCTGTTCAGGACCTATTGAGATACTTTCAGTAGTTAAGTAATCAAATCAATTAAGAATTTTTTTAAGTGCATATGTAAAATTTAACAATCTCTCTATCCCAGGTAGAAACATTGTATATAGTTTAGATATAGTCTATATTAAATTACCTTAATATAAGTTTGGGCATATACAATCTTTATATAAATATATATAGACATATAAAGTTATATTGTAGGATGGTGAGATTTTTGAATTGGCGGTATCGCGCATTGTTTCCGCGTGACTGTTCTCAAAAGCCGCCATGTTGCGTTGTAATCGTTGCGCGCCGGCGCAAGCGGGCAGACCGGCGTTGACCTCCGTAGATAGAAGACGCTTGACTCTCGCCGAGCACATCACTTCGACATTGTACCGTTATTGTAATTCTTTTAATTATGTTAATAAAATTATTAAAGTAAATAACCTACAATTTGGGGGCTCGTCCGGGATTGAACGGATAGAACGGATTTGGAATTGATTGAATAAATCGGGATGACGCAAGTTTAAAAAAAAAAAAGAAACAAAGAAAAGCTTGGTTCGCGACGCGGGAACAACGAAAGTCTCGAAGTGTGACGACGAAAAGTGTGTTGACGAGAAGCACGACGACGAAAAGTGTGTTGACGAGAAGCACGACGACGAAAAGTGTGTTGACGAGAAGCACGACGACGAAAAGTGTGTTGACGAGAAGCACGACGACGAAAAGTGTGTCGACGAGAAGCACGACGACGAAAAGCGTCTCCACGAGAAGCACGACGACGAAAAAACGAATACGTGGAACGCAACACTAAGAGGCGTTTCGATCAAATAACGACGACAAGACGACGGAAAGTTCGGCGACAAGACGACGAGAGTCGCGGAAGACGACGAGTTCCTGAAAAAGGAAAAGCATACGGTGTTCAAGTGAAAAACGCGTTTTGATTAAAAGTGTCGAAAGTGTTAATAATTGGTGCTGCAAAAGCATTAACAGACTCGTCGGTAACATAAGGGAACGATTTCGGGTCTCGAACCGCATAGCAACAGGCGCGGGCCGCATGACGACACGGCAGACGCGAAGACGCGTGCGCGGATAGTACGAAACAAAAGGTATCGCGACGACCGTGATCGAAAGTGACTACCCGTCTCGAGAAAAGAGAGGGGAATACACGAGTGCTCATCGGTGTGTGAGTGAAAGTAACCTACGACAGCCGGTGATTTTATTCGCGTGATTTTCCTCGGTGTGCGTAGAACTAGAACTGTACTGTTAGCGAAAACCTAACCTAAAAATGGAAAAGTTGGCGCAAATTGAAAATATCAAAGTACAGCTAAAAGTATCGCCCAAAGCTGCAGTTTATGCGCTGTATAAACTAATTTTTCAAAAAGATGGAGACAGAAGCAGCAGGCAACAGCTGAGAGATTTTACGGGATTTCCATTCGCCAAAGAGTCACCAGAGTTCCAAGCCAAGATGGATTTTGCTACAGGATTTACTGTTGGTGATTTGATCTCAATGTGCCATATCTTGGGCATCAGCCGCGAAGGAACTAAGGAAAAGTTACGTGAAAGTATTATTTGTTCTTTAATGGATCTCAACTCATTGGTGCCTTACAGTTCGGATGGTGACGACGACGAAAACAGTGAATCTGAAGAAGAACATGATCGAAATAATGATGAAAGTAATGAAGATGAAATTGACGAAAATGCAAGATGCAACGATGACGACGTTAGAGAACGCCGCAGACGAAAAGACAAAGATGCGAGTGGAGGTGTAAAATTTGCCTTCGGTTTTAAAGACGTGGAAGATTCCATTCAATCATTTGACGGTAACGATAGTTATTCGGTTGACCGCTGGATCGCAGACTTCGAAGATGCAGCAATAATGTTCGGATGGAATGATCTACAAACATTGATTTTTGCTAAACGATCTCTGAAGGGCTTTGCGAAACTTTTCGTTCAAAGCGAAAGCGGTTTAACGACATGGAAGAAACTTAAAAAATGCCTGAAAAATGAGTTTTCTTCAAAGATGAATAGTGCCGAATTACACGAAAAGTTAACGCGAAGAAAAATGAAAAAAGAAGAAAGCCTTATGGAATATTTCTTAGCTATGAAGCAGCTAGCTATGAAAGGAACTATCGAAGAAGACGCAACGATTCAATATGTTATCAATGGCATAGACGACGACGTGAGCAGCAAATCTATCCTTTTTGGAGCCAAGAATTCTCAAGAATTCAAAGAGAAACTACGCGTTTACGAGAAGATTAGAAAAGCAAATCTGGAGAAGCGAACGCCAAGAGAAAAACACGACACCATAAGGGCATCACGGGAACGACCGAAAGCTGACACGACGGCTCCTTTTGTGAAAATTAAGTGCTACAATTGTGGTGAAAGTGGTCATAAATCGAGGGATTGTACAAAAAAGTCGCTAGGTAAGAAATGTTTTAGATGTAACCGGTTCGGCCACGAATCAAAGTCTTGTAAAGAAACTTGGCAACCGAAGTCTGAAAGTATGCCCCAAGTAGCAATAAATGATGTAAGCTTCGCCCAATCGCCTAAAATGCTAAAAAAAGTAGAAATCGAAAATATGCAAGTTGATGCTTTAATTGACACCGGTAGTCAAGTCAGTTTAATAAGAGAGGATGTTTTTTGCAAATTAAGTTGTAAGGAATTATCTATGCCAAAACTAAATTTAAGAGGCTTTGCTAAAAGCGAAATGCAAACTCAGGGCTATTTTCCGACTGCTGTCAAAATTGACGATAATTATTTCGATATTACACTCCACGTAGTGCCTCGCGAATCTATGAAGTTAAGTGCTGTAATCGGGTTGGATTTCTTATCGCAAGTAGAGATGACTGTAAACAAAGACGGAGTCGAGATAAAGAAAACCGAGTCGTGTGTCTTTTTTGCCGACGTTAATGTACCCAGCAATGGAACAGAATTGAATATTGACGTTTCTATACCATATGAAGTACACAAAAAAATCGAGAGAATGGTAGGCGAATATAAGCCGAAAAAGACAAAGTCAACCAATGTTGAGTTACGAGTCATAGCAAAACACGATGTACCGACCTTTCAGAGACCTAGAAGATTAGCTCCGCCCGAAAGAGAAATAGTCGATAAACAAGTCCGCGAGTGGATTGAAAATGGGATTATTGAGTCCTGTTCGTCCGAATATGCTAGTCCGGTAGTAATTGTCAGAAAGAAAGACGGTACACCGCGTGTTTGTGTTGACTTTCGGAACCTCAATAAGATAATTGTTAAGGATAGACATCCATTGCCGGTGCTTGAAGATTTGATTGACGGATTAAAAGACGCACGTATTTTTAGTACGATCGACCTTCGTAATGGATTTTTCCACGTAAATGTTGAACCCAGTAGCCGCAAGTATACATCATTCGTGGTTCACAATGGTCAGTACCAATTTTTGAAGGCACCATTTGGCCTTTGTTTGTCCCCTGCAGTTTTCCAACGCTTTATAAATGTCGTTTTTCGTGATTTGCTATTGGCCGGGTATGTAATGGTTTATCTCGACGATGTAATTGTTCTGGCGCAAACACTCGATGAAGCCTTGGAACGTATTAAGTTAGTTTTCGAAGTAGCAAGCGAATACGGTCTTAATATAAATTTCAAAAAGTGTCAGTTTCTCAAACGACGAGTCGAATTTTTAGGACACGTGATCGAAAACGGAAACGTTTATCCCTCAAAAGAGAAAACGATCGCAGTCGAAAATTACCCAGAACCGCGAAATCTCAAGGATGTCCAAAGTTTTCTTGGACTTACCGGTTTTTTCCTTAAATTCGTCGCGAATTACGCACGGATTGCAAGACCGCTAAGTGATCTCCTTCAAAAGGATAAAGGTTTCTTTTTCGGAGAAAGCGAGCGAGCCGCGTTTAGTAGGTTAAAACAAATATTGTCAAACGATCCCGTGCTTAAACTGTTTTCTTCGAACAGAGAAACGGAGTTACATACGGACGCGAGTAAGGAGGGCTTCGGAGCCGTGATTTTACAGCGGGATCCGGAAGACTGCCAACTCCATCCGGTTTATTTTATGAGCCGTAAGACGAATGACGCGGAGCGTAACTACTCAAGTTACGAGTTAGAGGTTTTGGCAATAATCGGCGCGCTTAAAAAGTTTCGCGTTTACTTGCTGGGCCTCACGTTCAAAATTGTAACCGATTGTGCGGCGTTTACGCAAACGATGTCGAAAAAAGAGGTTACTCCAAAAATCGCTAGGTGGGCACTGATCTTACAGGAATTCGATTATGCTATCGAGCACCGCGCTGGGTCCGCAATGCGTCACGTTGACGCGCTTAGTCGCTATCCTGTGATGTTTGTGCATGAAAGCGAGGTAGTTTTAAGAATCAAAGAAGCCCAAATTAAAGATGATAATTGCCGAGTTATACTAGAATTGTTGAAACAGAAACCGTACGAGGATTTTTGCGAGCGAAGAGGCGTTCTGTACAAATTTGTAAACGGAATCGAGTTGTTAGCCGTACCGAAGTCGATGCAAACCGAGCTAATCGAGTCAGTCCATAAGCGAGGACACTTCGCCGTCAAAAAACCGCAGATATTCTAAAAAGGGAATATTATATTCCGAAACTCGTGAGTAAAATCGAAAACGTCGTGGCGAATTGTATTCCGTGTATTTTGAGTAATCGCAAAGAAGGTAAGCAAGAAGGATATTTGCATCCTATCGCGAAGAGTGACGTACCGCTCCATACTTACCATGTCGATCATCTAGGCCCTCTAGAATCGACGCATAAGAATTACAACCATATCTTATCGGTAATCGATAGCTTCACCAAATTCATATGGTTGTATCCGACTAAATCTACCACGACGCAGGAAGTGATATCTAAATTAAACTTGCAAAAGAGTGTGTTTGGAAATCCAAGGCGAATAATTGCTGACCGCGGGTCCGCTTTTCGGTCAGGCGAGTTTGAGTCTTATTGTGTAGAGGAGGGAATTGAGCGTGTTCTGATCACCACAGGATTGCCACGCGCCAACGGACAAGTTGAGCGTCTGAATCGCACCATCATCCCTGTTCTAGCGAAGCTTTCGATAGATAATCCGAGTAAATGGTATTTACATGTGAATAGTCTGCAACAAATAATAAATGCAACCGTCACTCGAAGTACTGGAAAGAGTCCATTCGAGCTGATGATAGGTGTTGAGATGAGGCATCCAGACTATCCCAAGATACGAGAAACTTTAGAGCGTGAGTTTCAAAGCATCTTCGAAGAACACCGAAACAATCTGCGTGAACATGCTAAACTTCAAATCTTAAAAGTGCAAGAAGAGAATCGCAAGGGATATAATCTTCGTCGACGCGAGCCTACTGGATATAAAATTGGTGATCTCGTCGCCATAAAACGAACGCAGTTCGGGCCGGGGAATAAACTTAAAGGAAAATATTTTGGCCCCTACAGGATTACCAAAGTTAAGTCCAACGATACGTATGATGTGAAGAAAATCGGAGTATCAGACGGACCACTTTCAACGAGCACCTGCGCCGAATACATGAAGCCATGGGCTTCACTGAGTAAGCCCATCGAGGCCGATGACTAAATAGGATGGCCGAATGTAGGATGGTGAGATTTTTGAATTGGCGGTATCGCGCATTGTTTCCGCGTGACTGTTCTCAAAAGCCGCCATGTTGCGTTGTAATCGTTGCGCGCCGGCGCAAGCGGGCAGACCGGCGTTGACCTCCGTAGATAGAAGACGCTTGACTCTCGCCGAGCACATCACTTCGACATTGTACCGTTATTGTAATTCTTTTAATTATGTTAATAAAATTATTAAAGTAAATATCCTACAATATTTAGTCAGATGTAAGTACATATGTAGTTATATATAATTGTATATAATTATCCATAACTATATATAATTATATACAAATGCACGAAAAAATTATATATAGATTGTACATAATCTCCTAGATATAATCTATATTAATCATATATAATTTGTATATAGTTTAATATAGCAATTCTAAATTTTATAAATTTATGAGAAAGTAGCAAAGTGGTGTAAAAGAAGACATTTACAATCATTGTAGACTTCAGGACAACCGATATTTATGTGATACTGTGATAATGAAAAGAAAACGAATATATGCAACCTCTAAATCATGGTCGCTCAAACATGGCAAAAACTTACAAAATATTCGGCTAATATTAACCTCAAAACTTTTCAGATAATTGTACATATTATAAATTAGAGCAGGATTAGTCAACGGTATATAGCAGTCAATAAATGAACACCAGGACAAAAATCACCGAAATTTTATGATAACGAGTATATTTTATAAGTTTAATTTTATGATTTTATTGCAAATTTCGATACCCTGCGGTTTTCGTAGCAAACTTACCAGTCAACCAGCCTTAGCATTTATTAGCAACCACATTAGCAACGATTGAGTCGAAACAAAATAGGCGCGAATTTTTTGACAGTTTGCATCGAATCTCTATGAAAAAGGGCACGGTTTCAAAATGTGCAATAGAAATATATAAATAAATTTGTTAAATAGTTTTATAATATAATTTCGGTTGTGTTCATCCTGATATTCTGTTACTGCCCATTGAATTCGACACTGTAGACAAATTCTGCTGCAATAAATAATATGTACAATTATCTGAAAAATTTTCATTTTATAAAGGTTAGGGGAATGTTTTTTAAGTTTTTGCCAAGTTTGAGCGACTATGATTTGGAGTGTTGCATGCATACGTTTTATCTTCATTATCATAGTGTCGGAGAAATTTCGGCTCTCCTGAAGTTTATACTGATTGTCTTTTTTCCACACAACTTTGCTACTTTCCCATAAATTTCAAGAATCTAGAATTGCTATATTAAACTATATACAAATTTTATATTATCTATATATAGTTTATATATTCCCACTTCCATATATAGATTATATATCGGAGATTATATACAATCTATATATAATTTTTTTACTTGGGAATTCAATATATAATATATCTAAATTATATACAATTATATATAACTACATATGTACTTACATCTGACTAAATATAACTTTATATGTCTATATATATTTATATAAAGATTGTATATGCCCAAAATTATATTAAGGTAATTTAATATAGACTATATCTAAATTATATACAATTTTTCTACCTGGGTATAATATAAGTAATGTAGACAGTTCTAATTTGATCATTTCAAATGTCGTTTGATCCATATTGGCCTGTGTATTTGCAGAAACTAATGCAGTTTACAAAATGTTAATAAATCAATTAGGAAAAAATTATAAGATATTTACGAACGGCGTCTCGTTTAACTCAACCCATTTTCTCTCAAATCATTGTAGTTTATTCATTATGTCACATAATTTCAGACCGTCAGTAGACCATGTTTCTTGAAACTGTGGAATAATTTATGTTAAATTTAAAGTCGTTCAGTTTTATGGTATTAATATTAACAAATTTAAGTTTATTTCTGGCTTATCAACTGACTGCACGAAAAGTTATTGAATTATATTATTTATTATCGTGAATAATCTCAAGATTCTGATTTTCAGCGTTTCAAACACAAAATAAAACTGAAGTCTTCAACGCTGAGGCTCATATTAAAAAATTATTTAAACAAATAATATTATACAAATTTTTGTTAATAATTCAGTTATCCTTTTGAACCAAATTCAACACTAATTCTTTGTAAGAAATTTCTATTTAATTTCTTCGTATTAAAGTTGAAACGGAATTCTTATAAAAAATAGTGCAGATAAATTTAAGACATTTAATTTTCTCGAACATCGCCCGCAATAAAATATATTTGAACTGGTGTATGCTGGCGCATGACAGTGCTACATGCGCTCAACTTTATTTTGCTGGAACGGGAAGGTCACTTGCGGGTAACTGCGCATGAGTATATAAGAGCTCTATAACATCCATTAACTTTCTGTCTAAGGATTAAAAATTGACCGGGTGCGGAACTGACACCGACTGGGGATTTACAACTTTGCTAAAAATGTAGATGTGTCCACTGTAGCAGAATCGTTCTGCGGCTTCTGGAAGAAACAACGATGTCTGTAAAAACTGTTGCCGTAACTCGCCGCTGGGATTATTTCGTACAGAACGAGATTATATCTATAGCCTCCTTTTAAAGAAGACAAATCGATGCACTAAAGTTTGCAATTAGAACCGTGCATAAGGCAAGCTGTAAGACAAAAAATTTCTACAATTTATGTACACATTTAAGTGCACGTTATTATAAATTATTAAAGGACTTTCTAGAATGTGTGAAGAAGTGCAAGAATTTTTACGAACTTTAATTTTACATTAAAATTTTACATACATGTTCCTATGTAGTGTATCTAATATTCTTATTTAAATTACTCCAAAAAAGTGCCTTAGAAAAATCAAACCTAGAGAATGCGTGTATTTTTTAAGGATTCATCAAAAAATAAAAGATTGATATTATTACTATCTAAGATGGTAATAATTGTCATAATTATCATACAGTTAATTGTTAAATTTTCTGTCACCATCCGAACTAGTGAATTGAAATGATTTTTTTTGAATATGGTGTACATTTATTGATTAAATTAAACAGAAAATATAAAACGTTTGTCTTCAAAAAAATATTGAAAGCAGACAAATAATTTTCTTTAAATCCTCTCTCTTAATTATATTAGAAATATTTTAAATTACAGTTGCAGGTGGTTATTTCATTTTCATTTAGAACTGCTTGTACAATAAGCATCGGACAAAGCCGTTAATGCCAGCGTAATGATCGAACAATTACTACGAATATCTCATAAGACCTGGCTTATTGAATACCACTCTGCTCAAGCAGATGCCTAAAAAAATATGCTCTTTTAGTAACATTGTCAAGTTTAGAAGCTTTAAAAATATATGATAAACAATGTTTTGAATTCATATAGTACTTTCGTTGTTTTTTTTACTGCCACTGATGCATATATGTAAGAAAATTGCCTGGTACTTAAGAAAATGTCGATAATAGTTGCAGGGGCGAATCTGAAAAAATGCTAGGAGCTTTTGAAAATATGTAAATACATATTAAAATCTAGTTGTTCAATGCTACTGGTTGGACTACTATTTTTTAATGTGATAAATATTTGGTAACCGAAACAGATTTCCACACATATTTTCACTACTATCAGTATTTTTGGTCGAGAGTTCGTACGGTTCAGACTCAGATTATAATATTATAAAATTAAAAAAGTACGCAAACCACAATTTCATAGTCTCCAAATTGTGCCCTGGAGTACATTGAAAATGTTGTTTCAATTTTGTCTACTCATATATTGGTTTTATTTTTGCCAGTACGATAGTACTGGTCGGGTAGTTAATATATCAGCATTGCCCCTTTAATAGCAAGCAAATTAATTTTATCTTAATAATGCACCCTTCCTATAAATCTGCCAAAAAACTTGCGATCATAATACAATAAAGCTCTCGTTTGCAGGGTTTCTTCTCAGAAATAACGAATTCCAGCTCCAAAAATAATTAAAGAAGACCCTTAAAGTAAAAGGAACTTTAAGAAGAGAAAGGTGCCTTAGAAGTACTGAACTGAATTTTAAGTTTTGTGCGACGGAGCGTTGTAGAAAAGTAAATTGTAACTTTTCGGTGCAAAAAGGTTCTCTATTGCAAATAAAATAATTGATTTCAATTAGGCATATTTTCAAATTTAAAATAAGATTCTTTGGAAATGCGTTACCCCAAAAAGTAAAGATATCGAGATATTATTTTATTCGACGCTTCTAATGCGAATTATTCAAAGAATATTAATTATTATATACATAGAATGGGCCACTATTTTTTTCTAAAAAATTTCAGGATTTACAGATAATCATATGTACAAAATTTATTCGTATAAAAATTTCGATTGGGGTTATTTTTTCTCTAATATAACATATTTTCAATAAAATAAAGTCTGCGAGTTTTTAAATTTCACTTTCAAATTACTGGTTGTGTCTTGCGTATTTTTTTTACTTTATTAAACTACTTTTGGAATACAGTGAAACTTTTTATCAGTAATCAACTTTTCTCATTTATGGCAATCTACTATTAAAAAGTATAAAAAATGAAATGAAATAAGCCTATGGGCGACTGAAAAGCTTGAAAATTGAAGGAGTGACGACATTTGGACAAAGATGTTTGCAAAAAACTTATGTTTTGCCAAAATCTTAAATAGTTTATAAAAATTTCAAAAAATGTTTAATGAAAATGTTGAAAAATACGTTATTTTTTAATTAGAATAACACATTTAATAATGGAGATGATACTTTTAATACAATCGGACTGCCTGTATGATTTGAGATGGCCCCAGTCTTTTTGACAGTCTCTCGAATAAAAAAAAACTATTCCAGTACTAAAGAAAATTAAAAATCAAAAAAAAAAATGTGCAACAATAGGTCGACTTTATAATTCCTTTTTTGCAATAAAGCTCACATCTATATTATTGTTTCGTAACTAACTGTTATGATGTATATAACATAATGTATTCGCATTTAAGCGAAGACAATAAAAATTATCGATTTATAAAAACTTACCACACATAAACTTATTACATACATTTAATAAAATCTCCTTCATGGCGTTGTTGTCTAATATTTTATCCATTCGAGTATATACTTTATACTCGAATTTGACAAATATTCATTGACACCTGAAATACTATCTTTTGGTTTAAATTAACAGATAATGTGCATAATTTATTACTATTCTTGTTAAAAAATTTTAAAAACTTTTCTTTAAAAAAAAATATATTTATTCACTATGTTTCGGCCTCTTGTGGGCCATCACCAGTCCTGAAGATATAATTATAACGTCGTAAATTACATTATTTATTTTAATCTATGGTCGACGAAACCACATCATATATGTATATACTTGGTAAATTTTCGGATGATCCACGTGTTCGAAACAGGAAAAAGTACAACGTATTTTGGCCTTCTGAAAACGAATATGATAGCAGAAATTGGCGCTCGGCTATATCTTCGCCACAATTTAAAAACCAGACAGCCAAAAAACACGATTTTAAAAATTTTGTTTACATTTATTTCGAAAAGTACAAATTGTACGAAAAAATGTTTCATTTGTTTCGAATGCGTGAATCATCCGACGATTTTCCCTATTCTTTGTTTATATCTAAAGCCCGAATCTTTTTCACTGCTAAACATTTTTAACCATTCCTCATTTTAGATCCTTTGCCATCTTTTCCTATTTGGCATAGTTCTGAAAAGTGCACCTATACCTACCTAAACATTTCTCGACTTACTTAATAAATGTGGCCGAAATATTTATGTATGTAATATTTACTAAATTTTAAGATGTTTCTATCAAAACACGTAAAGAGTTTCTTATGGGCTAGATGAAACCTAAATCTAGGTTATCGAATTCTTTAACATGATTGACATGTAGCTAAATACGAACTGCCTGATCTGAATATGATAAATGACTAGTATAGGAGAGACGCAAATTAGTAGAGGGTTTATTCGTAAGCAATAATAAAATTCTTTGCTTTTTTTCACCAGGAATCTTCAAAAACAATTCCAATTAAACTTGTTAGTTTTTTGTTAAATCTTAAATACAGGATTAATACATCATGCAAAACCACATAAAAAGGAGAATTCTATATTTACTTAATAAATCACTTCTTACTACAAAACTCATATTTGTTGAATTTTTATGCAATAATAATGCATTAAATGATAGAATAAGTTTTATATTGTTACTTATGACGTCATGACTATAAAACAATTTGAAAAAATGAATAAATTTCGAATTTGAAGGAATAATGAAGTCACTAATTATTAAGTCACTTGCATAATAAAAAACAAAATTTGTCAGTCTTTTACTACGGACAACGACAGTCTCACTTGCTAGCAGGAGGTAGAATCAAAGTTTCCCCCAGGTCGAATATACTACTCACTTCAACCCTCAGAATGTTATTACGAGCAGAGTATTATAAGCCCGAGCCCCACGTACATTACATATTTATTGCTTTTCGTACTGTTTTGTACTGATGTGTTATGTTATCAACACTTCATAATGATGGCTTTGAGTGGGGTTATCTTCACGGCTTTCTATACTATAAAACATAATCTCAATACAATCTTAAAAATTATTAAACATTTGTAAGTGTGAAATAAGAAGTGGCTTATTTGCGTAAAACTAGATTATATATTCTTTCAAATGCAATGTTCTTATATTATATTATAATCCTTAATAATTTATAAAAATTGAACTTATTGCAATGTAAGAAATAAAACAGTTTCTTAAAATAATAATAGTTTCAATGATTCAGCTTTATATAAACTTTATATTAAGATCTCATTATAAACTATTATACTATAATCTCATATTTTTCAACATTTTTTGAACGTAAGAGTTACATTGCGGGAATGATTTTTGTAGCAAATTAGTAAATTTATATTGGTCAAAGGATTGCATTTGCTTAATTTGTTGATAACCACCTTTGGTAGAAAATAAATGCGCTACCTAGTGCCTTGCATATTTTCTACTATAAAATCATCTAAAGATGGATTTTTCTTTTTAATGACCAAATGACGATGATTATGTCATCTACGAGGCGAAAATACGCCTAACTAGATCTCAGTGTGTATGAAGGGTCTGTATGTCAGCTCTTATGTTATACCTGTGGAAATTGCCAATTTCACGCCTTCGGGAGTGTAAAATTTATGCAAAATTTTGTTTAAATTTCATCGGAATGTTTATTGATCCTCGACAACTTCTGAAAAGGTCAATTGAGGCTCCTAAATTTCGGCCAGGATCCACAAGTCCTGAATATTTTATCAGTGCAACCAGAGTAAATATTTCGCTCAATTCACAATTTGTGGATTTATTTTGATTTTATTTTGTTTTTTCTCGTGTCACAGTATCATTAGCATAATTGTGTCCGTTGTTCTTTTCTGCTTTCAGCAGTACCTGCTTTTCGTGTAAAGGGAAATAGTATAAATTTCCACCTCGAACGTCAATTACATCGACTGATATTAATGAAAAGGACTTCAAATGTAATATTTTACATTCTGTTTCGTATTTCCATTAGATCATACATGATCAAAATTGAAAAAAAAATCAATCAAAGTAGTTCTGATATCGTTTTAAAAATGGGATCAAGTTTGATCAGCTTCTGATATATCTGATTTGATCAAGTTTGATGAAAGTTTATTTGGTTATATTTTTATTCGGAAATTGTTTAAGATAGTTACCAAAGAAAACTGTAACTTCCTATCTCCCGAAGAGTCAAAAGAGACCATGTTAAAATGAACTCGAGTTTATACCATGTTTTTTTTATTTACATGTTTTTGGTCGATAACCGACCGTAAAATTTAACAGACAGTAACAGACTATTTCTTCGGGTGTACAGAACAAAATATAGTGTATTTCTTAGATATTTAAGAACCAGTAAAACTACCTTAATCCTTGTAAGAATGAACCATGCAATTTTTACATGATAGTAATCAAGTTTCTATGCCGAATAGGAGTGTAATGTGTTGAGTTTGGTAATCTATTGTATTTATAGACATATCCAAACTCTAAACCCTGACGCTTTTTGAGAAATAAATTACACTACCCCACTAGTGCTGTTTTAAAGCTTAATTATTTATAATTGGTTTTAATATCACCACTCTTATCTATTTCAACTCGCAGCATATTATTTTTTTTTTCAAAATCATTAATTTTAATTACTAGCGTTAAGAGTATTTGTATACCCCTTGAATATAGGACCATATTTCACTAAAAATAAATAAATATTTTGTATACCATTCCTTTATGTAATTTTGTAACCATTACACATTTCGCCATAACATTAAAAAATATGATGCCATATGTCTTTTCTCTACCTAATCTGAAATCTATCAGTGCTTCCTGAGATGTAAACGTCTGCATCAATTTCTCTCCTATCAGTAATTCCACTTTTTCACTTCTTCTAAAGAATGAGTTTCCGTAGGGGTGAGTCTTTCTGGCGTGTTACGGACCGATAACGTCTTGTCTTCCTGACAAAAAAGACAGCTATTAGGTCTGCCTTCAGATACCTTCTTCACCTTTCCGATTCACCAACGTGTGATCATCAATTTGTTGTACCTCTGAATCTTCCGTGACACGCAGACAATGCTCCGTATTCTGCGTGTTTCCGCTTGAGTTGAAAGCGATCTGAAAGTGATGTAAATACCTTTTCTCATAAGAAGAACGTAAATATTTTAAATCAAAATTTTTTCAAATATTATTTTATTCAATTAGTTCACATTTATGGTTTCACAGAAGCTTGTTGCCACTCTAAATCATTTATTCGATTTTATATAACATGAAAGGAAAATATTTTATAATCTTTCCATCTTATTTTATATCTAGATCACGTGAAAATGTATTTTCCTTCAGTTTCGCACAAAGTACCCTCAGAGGACATGTAATTCTACTGCAAAGATAGTAGACTACAAAGTGGCGACAGCGTTGTGCGCGGTTTGAATTTTAAGGAACTGCATAATTAGCCTGATGATAAGCGAACCCGCCCAACAGGTTAATCCAGGCATTAAACATACACTGTATTTAGATAACCACTAATAAGTAGAAAATACCACGACAATACTGTCCAAGAGGTTTTAAAACAATTTCGTACGTGATTATCCAACGTGATTAAGCATCTCAATTTTGGTATGACGATATATATCAAACAATATTTTTATAATGCTTGGATACTTTTCGTGCATTGTAGTAATAAATGATATTAATTACATAGGACCACAAACAAAATTTGTTTCGAAATCACTTGAATCAGGATCAAAAATATACATTTGGCAATTTAAGGTTAGGGTATGTAAAAAATCTGAAACGATGAGTTAACTTGGACAACTAATTTATATTCAGCATCAACAAATCTATAAGTCCCAGTACTTATCACTTCTAAAAAAATTTTGCGGTCCTGTGTAATTAATTACTCAACGTACTTCTAAAAAAAAATTAATACAAGACCGTAAATTTTTTGTTTGTTTGGACACAACTTGAATCAGAAGTGAAGGATCTTATAGATTTTTAGTAGCTGAAAACAAATTCTTTGTCGAAGTTAACTCATTGTTTCAGATTTTTTTGATATCTAAACCTTAAATTGCCACAAAATCCTGACGTGATGGGCCAAATCTCATAACAGATTCGTTTTCAGCGACCAAAAATCAATAAGATCCACTATTTCTGATTCAAGTGATCTCGAAACAAATTTTGTTTGTGGTCCTATGTTATTTTTATGAAAACGTAATGTGTTATCGAAAATTCAACTACCAGCAGAAGATTTTTAAAACCGCGTGCACAATGGTCTTTATGAGTAGAATACAAGATTAAAAATGTTTCAGAGCACCCATGAATTCTATCATGTACAAAATATTTGTAAATCAATTCATATTATTTTTTTTTATACTGAAAATTGATTTATTTGCATAGTGGTTAATTAAAATATCAAAGAATGCTAAAATGGTTCTAAATATACAGGGTGATCGGCCAACCATTACCCAGCGGTCAACTCTAGATTCTACAGATAATTCTGAACAACTTTTTCCTTTGAAAAAATTTCCGGGAAGGTAGAGTTTTTAAGTTATTCAACACTAAACTTTAGGTGAAAAAATCACATTTTTTGAAATATCTCGACTCTGTTTGAAGGTATCTTAACGAACCGGAGCTCATTTTAAAGATATTTTAAAGCTCTATAAATTGTCTCTATTGGTTTTTGATCTACAATGAATATCTCTCTTGTTATAGCCATAAAAACGGGATAAATGCCGATTTTTCAGGGTTTTCGCGTTTAACTCGTTTCGATACATAGTTACCGAAATATCACATAGGAAAAAGTTGTAGGCCTTGAAAAAACAAACATTTTTTGTCCTCTAATACGATGCGATTAAATTAAAACTGAACCCTACAAGAGCCTCGTAAAGTCGACAAAATACAGTACGACAAATAAATCGATATTTATAACAAAATGTTATGAAAACGAGTGCAAATAGGGTTTAGTTTTAATTTAATCGCATCGTATTAAAGGACAAAAAATGTTTGTGATTTCAAGGCCTACAACTTTTTCCAGTGTGATATTTCGATAGCTATGTGTCGAAACGAGTTAGACGCGAAAACCCTGAAAAATCGGCATTTACCCCCGTTTTTATGGCTATAACAAGAGAAATATTCATTGTAGGTCAAAACCCAACAGAGGCAACTTGTATAGCTTGAAAATATCTTTAAAATGAGCTTCGGTTCGCTAAGATACCTTCATATAGAGCCGAGATATTTAAAAAAAAGTGATTTTTCCCCCTAAATTTTAGTGTTGAATAATTTAAAAACTCTACCTTCCCGGAAATCTTTTCAGAGGAAAAAGTTGCTCAGAATTATCTGTACAATCTACAGTTAGCCGCTGGGTAATGGTTGGCCGATCACCCTGTATAATGGAACCTGAAAAATTATTTTTGCATGTTGATTTCAAAATTCAGAATACTATTTTTAGTGTAAGAGGTTATTTTCGTTTGATCAATTTTGTTAAATCCATTTTCATATTCATGCTTGAAGTGGCCATTTAACTGTAAAACAGCGGTACATTTTAGGTTAGGTCATGTGCTGCTATAATCGAGAAATAGTAAACTGAAAAATTCATCCAGTCCAATCAATTCCAGTTCAATTCCAGTGTAGGTGTTTTTAGTAAACCATCATGGAATAACTATATTTCTTCGTCTCCGCGGAGTAAAAGTAGCCTTACAAAGATAAATTTTAGAAACTTTTTTAATTAATAAATTGTTTTAGGAATACATGCCATTTTACCAGAAATTTATTTAATCTTATTTAAAAGTCATTTAGTAACAATTGGAACTCATATTTTCAAAAAACTAAATGATAATTTCAAAGTTGAAACTACTGCAGACTATACTAAACTGCATTAAATAAAATAACTTTTCATTACTGGAACAAATACAACAATTGAATTTGGTGGTAGTTTAAAAATATGCTTTTTAATACCGCGGTTGTAAAAATTGATTTTGCGCCCTACATTGAAATCTTCGGAAGCAAATGGACATCCAGTTACATGCAACAAAAGGATTTTCATTTTTTGAGCGAAGCGAATGAATGGTTTTGCGCTTGTTACATAATAAAATAATACTTTTATAATACATTAGTTGAAAACTAAACATGAAGTTCTGTACTTTAAATATTCGTAACCATTTTTAAAGATGCAGATACTCCCTGACTGTCGTAATTAATAGCGTTCGACAATTACAAGAGGAACAAATAAGTATACCATTCATTACTTTCCCTACTTTACTTTATATTAGGAAGAATTACTTATTAATCAATATAATTTTATTTCTAGATTACAATTCACGCGAAAATGTCTGGTTTTTCTTCGTTTATAAAAGTAAGAATTTAAAGAGTAGTTAAGTCAGCAGACCGCTGATATTTTTATTACACGTTCGTCACTTTGTTATTGTCATCTTTTTGTACGCAAATACGACCAAAAATGTTCACTTTCCGAATTACTTCCATATTTCTTTCTAGGAATTCCGCACACGAAAGCACAAATCGCATATAACCGTGCATGCGGCATATGCCCAACGTGACGCGAACGCGACGCCGAGAGGAATTGCGGCGTAAATATTAAAGATAAAAGAAAAAGCAGTTTTTGTCAAGATTAGAAGCTGCGGTAGAACGTGTCGTGAAAGGCAGAGTGATAAGTATACACTATATGAACAAAGAATTATTACAAGTCTGAATGCAGCCTTTTTTGGAAAATTGTTCAATTCGCGACTTTGTTCTCAGATAGAAAAATGATGTTGGAAAATGAATAGTAAGCATTAAGCACTTATCATTATTAAGCATTATGAAGTTAGTTTAAAAATAGTATTGAAATTATTGTAAAATTAAAGCTTTTAAGGTCAATCTGTATAAAGACGAAAACGTGAAATGTATATTTCCGTACCAAAAGACAAACTGTTACGAGCGTTAAGCTTTGATGAAAAAAGCAGTAGGTGATAAAACATTCATCTCTCAGTATCCGAATCCTATGCTTCCATCCGATAACTCGATGGAGTAGTGTAATATTTATTTAATCATTTAATTTATAACAGATAACCATTTTTATTGAAACTGTGTCAATTGTTTCTTATGAAATATTTTTAAACATAATATTTTTTTAAAAATAATTTTATGCAAATAATTATTTGCGTTTAAAAAATCAGTTAGGGACAAGTGAGTGATGTATACTCCAAAACTAATAACTGATTTATATAAGTTAGGAACTTGTGCAAAGGGTCAGATCTTAATTTGGCAATATAAAATATAGATTATGAATAAAGAAAAATTGAAGATAGTTTCAGGTTGAGTGACACCATCCGAGTATTTCAGATAATTTTAATCAAATTACATTGTGGATATAGTATTGTAAGTTATAAGCGTGATAACGGTACATATTTAATTTCTAATTTGAAAATAAATTTTTCTTGGAAATTACTAAAAATACTAAGTAAACCCACTCTGAAAATATAGCAGAAATCGTAAGAAATGGAAAAATATTATATCAAATCTCAATATTCAAGCTGTTGTCTAAATTTTTAGGATGGATGTATTAATTATAGAGGAGTTTTATGATTTTTTAAAGCCCTATTTTTTTTGCTAAATGAAAAATATAACCTGATGAGGGCATTTGCAAGAAGAATTCATTATTTAACATTAATTTCGCAAACAAATGAAATTTACGGTGCATGAAATTTGAATGTCACGAACATTTTAATTATATTTCACTTCGTACTTGTATCTGCAATTTATATACATTAAAATGTAAATAACAGAACTGTATTCTGGATAATAAAATACATTTTTAAAATGGGACATTTTTCTTTTTAAAACTTACTGAATTCTCATTCTTTCCATTCCTTAAGAAAACATGATATATCGTTTGACATATGAAAGACAAAGTATCAAATTTCAATGATTTGCTTTATTAATGTAAAGGTTGTTAATGGAATTTGCCGCAATTTCGGTTGAGATTATGTTGCTGATTTATTGCTACTGTCGTCATGTCTGGTGCATTTCATGTCACAAAACCGAAGCTTTCCATGACTTTCAGATATTTCACCATTACGAGGAAAACTAAATTATTCTAGAGAATCTCTCGTTGATAAGGGAAATATTCTCTGACGGTTCTAAAGTTGTTACATCCCGACAAAAAGCCCTACTATGAAACTCGTGAATAATAAACAATGACAAATTTGAGAGGTAACATGAACTTTGCAGCATTTTCCTAAGTTCAATTTAGTAATTTAATAATTACCTAGAAAATGTATTATGAAAGTAGCAAAATATTGTCATACACTTATATTGCAATTGAATCATGACGCTTAAAAATGGTGTTTTAATGCAGGTTAATATAAATTAAGATATATACGATACTTATCCATGACTTCGTATCATTAATAAATTAGGGAAAACGTCATTTTCACTAGGCTGATAGCCAAATTTGGTGAAAGTTTTTAAATCATCGTTAGTCGACAATGTTAGGACAGCTTTTGTGACACTGCCATCGTAAAATAATAATTGTTTGTTATTGAGTGTTTGTTTATATCTACCGTATATTTCCACACATTCAAGTTTTTCGCAGTTACAATTTTAAGTGTAATATTATAGTTCTTAACATATTTAATAAGTATTTAAAATATTTGTTACAATAATATTAATTTTTTGGAATATATGCCATTGTGGTAGTTCGACTGTGGATATTGCAGGTTATGTTCTTTGCTTAAAGCAACTTTCAGATGCAGTAGGTCAATAGTGTATACAACTGCTGTAGAGTTAAAGAAACTAGATCTATTGATAGTACCAGTAAATTTAACTTCGAATATTTTCGACTTTAACTTGACTGAGGCACCACTTACTGCTTGTGAATAATTGTTGTTATATACGTTAGCATTTCGGAAACCAACGTGATTCTGTATATTATATTTAGCATTATGTCTTATTCGTCAGTATTCTAGTTATCTGACCACGAAAATATACAGGATATATACACTGGAGGCGTTGCCGCTGCAAATTTATTTTTTAACTCCCGATTCTATCCAGTTTCTTTATTTTCCGAATTAAAGGTATACAGAAACTGGACAATGTAACGCAAAACTGAACAAATTTCTCCCAGAGCATCATTGCTCAAATTCTGGTATACGTGTCTCAAATTTTTACGAAAAGCGTTTATAGTAGGGGAGGCGGGGGTTGTACCGCTCAGTGGGTAGTACCGCTCACCCGTATTTCTCAAGATCCGTTATGCAAAAAATTTGTTTTATATTTTTTTACTGAAGAACATGGTACCAATAACTAATTTCAGTAAAAAATTTAAATTATTTATAGTAAAAAGTCAATTAAAAAAAATCATGAAAAAAAAGGCTTTTTAACGTAATTAAAATAAGAATTGAACGTTACAATATAAGGTTTTGCAGCTTTTGACTAGTTCCCAGTGGGGAAAAATATGAAAATATAGGTTCGTGGTACTTTTACTTATCAAATGGTACTTTGTAAACTGTTAAAAATAACCTTGATCCATAATTATTCACTATTTTTCAACACGGCGCGTTAGCGGGTAACACCGCTCAGAAAGTGTTTGTAATATCGCTCGTTCTACGCTATATGAGAGACACTCCCGAGGCACGTCAACCTATATGGGTCAATGAAAGTGTTGTCGGTAAGAAGTCAAGTAAGTTTACGACATTTTTCACATATTATTGATCAAATAAATGTATAGAAAGTGTTAAAATAATGAATATCTGAAATAGAACAACAACAAATTGATTTGTAGTATAATCCAATTTTATAGGTTACGTGCACTCATCAATTTACTCGAGCTATTGATATTTATGGTTTTTTTTTACTTCATTTTTAGGATGTCACAAGAAACAGGAAAAGAACAGCAATTGATGGAAATAAATCATGGGGAAGAATCAGAACTGAATACGAGTGAAATAGTGGAAGCAGCCAATTATTGCATCCCCCTTATTTCAGATCCCGACGAAGCTGGTACTAGTCAAAATACAATAACAATCAGTGTCGAGGGCTCTAAAGTAAAAAAAGGACCGAAGAAGCAGCATTCAAGTATTTTAACAAGCTCACCCATGAAAGAGTTATTAGAAAATAAGAAGCGTAATCGAGAAAAAAAAGAGCTAAAGTCTACTGAGAATAAAAAAAAAGGTGTTCGAGTTAAGCAAGAAAAAGAAAATACCCCCGGAGGTAAAAAAAGGAAATTACGAAAAATATCGATGGCTGACAAATCCAAATGTAAGTGTCACCATTTATTATATTATTTAATTGCCTTACAACTGACTGATGTTTGTATTTTAATTGTAATTAATAATTAATATTGATAGGTGCAGTTCGTACAAAGTCAACAGATTCCGAAGAAGTCTGTGATGTATGTCAAGAAGTTGGGAAGGACGAAGTCTGGTACCGATGTCGACAATGTGGAAAATGGTCTCATGCTGCATGCGTCGTAGCAACAACCGCAGATTCGTTTACATGTGATACGTGTAATGATAAGTAGTTTTTACGTATAGTTAAAAAATATCTATATCTGTGATCTTTTAGGTATTCTACAATAATATTAGATTTAAGTAACGAAACCAAAGAGTACACGATCTGTGATGGTTTAATTATAAAGAAAAATAAAAGATTTGATTGACACGTTACGTTTTTAGTCTTTACTCATTTACACCTACGCACTTTTAAAGACATATTGGTTTAGATAGGATCAGATACGTGTATATATTATTAATATAAATTCGTTTAAAAAAAATACTATATACATTATTATTTAACTTATTAAACATTATTTAACTTATTGAGATAGTTAATTCTTACATTTAAAACACATACTCAAATGCAAAATATGTTTCAAAGTTAACATGAATGGATTAAATATAAAATAAATAAATGAAAATAAAATTCCAACGCAGAAGCACGGTTCGTATGAAAACAAATGTCAAGTTACTTGGCGCTGACCTATTTTAGGTAGGTACACATATTTCATTCATGTAAATCGACAGGAACATACATGCACATTATCTACACTTTAAAAGACTTCTGTGGATAATTTGCATTGAGTTTTAATGTAAATTTGAAAAGCGAATACAGAAAAGTTGACAGATGTACAATGGCGGTTATCGGTTCCGTCACAAATTGGGCGACATTAGATAGTCGCATACGTGTGAAAATAGAGACTGAAGATGACAGAATCATTGAGCGACAGTGTCTTTTACATTTACTATTCACACTGTTGGTCAATGATTCTGTCACCTTCAGTCCCTACTTTCCCACATATGCGACGAACTTCTGTCTCCCAATTTGTGACGGAATCAATAACCGACAGTGTATATCTGTCAACTTTTCTGTATTCGCTTTTCAAATTTATTTGTATTTACAGCATTTAAACTTTCACATCGTTACATTCAAATTCAATGCGAAGTATCCACACACTGAACACTTGTAAATACAGAATTTTATTTCCTCGCACTGTTCACAAACTTCACATAATATCTTTGCACTGAAACATAGATGCAAATGTAAATGTTTTTAAGTGAATACGAATAAATTTAATAACTTACATTCAGTGAACACAAATAAAATTTCAAAATCAAGAGAAGGTTGAGCTGTCGAGAAAAATGCTAGGTTATGTATTTGTTGTTGACATTATATATTAGTTGTATTCACTTATTTATGTGTAAATTATTAAATTTTTTCGTATAGATTCACTTTATTCAAAAAAGTATATGAAAGACAACTTTTTTTGTTGATAAGGAATACATGTATGTATTCCTGTGTGACTGGGGGGACTGGTGTTTGGGTGACAGATTGCTGAGCGGTATTACCAACCAATGAACGGTACTAGAGACAACCTGAGCGGTATTACCCGCAAAAATATGAATCCTGTTCGATCATTGAAATTTATTAAACTCTATAATTCAATGTGTTGGGTGTCAATAAAAAATCCGATCTTTTTGCATATCACAGTTGAGGCTTTAAAGAACCGATTCCAATCGTTGAATATATATGAAATTATTTCTGCATTTATAAAAAACGCTACTTTCCTTAGGTGAGCGGTACACCCCCCGCCTCCCCTATTGCAGCAACCATAAAACGTTTCAGGGTATTTTTTGATCGTATAAATTTTAGGGCGGAGCGTCACATGTGTGAGTTTTACACATATTTCGACCAATTATTCTACACGTGAATATGTCAACGCCATATTTCGTTAAAAGTTAACTTTTTCTTTAAGTTTACATAGAAAATATTATTTTTTACTGGGTTTAAAAAAAAAACGTCGGGTCATAAACCCATTAATACCACTATCACGTCAATATCCTCTGCTACAATAACTACATCATGACAGGAACTGTTTGGAACTGATTGTACATAACAATCGGCATCCCATTCTGCTTGACTCCACTTACAATTACTATTATTTTCACTATGTTTTTTACAAAAAAGATTAATAAAGTACTTTTCATAACTAGAGCATAAATTCCATGTTAGTGGTGTGAACAATATTTTTCCATTCCGTGTAGATGTGAAAACTTTGCAAAATCCCCATCTCATATATTGGTCGTGAAATGGCCATTTTACGCCCGCAAAAGGAGGCATAAAATGTATATTTTACGCCTACTCAATAGATAAATCTGGTTTTATTTGTGCTGAAGCCTAAATATTTTTTTTCGTTGTATTCAAAGGTATGCCGTCTACAAATAAATAATAAGTTGAACTATTGCTTACATTTCTCTAGCAGACTTTTGTTCCATCATTACAGTAGCCATAAAAACAACGTTAACATTTATGCCATAGTTATTACGTACCTATATCTAAGTTATTGTTAACACATCAATAAACTTTTTCTTCCACTTCGATATATCAACTGACGTACCACCATCAATGTAATGTACAATGAAAGGACCACCTTCCATTCTTACGGACGTTTGTTCATTTCTGCTTTAACGTATTCAATACGTGTCCTATTGTTTGATCGGTCAACATTCTTCATATGTATTAAAATGTCTATTTATTAACGAAAACCAAAGTATGCCGTAACATGAATATATTTGTCTACCTCTACAATGCATTTTTTTAATGGAAATATTATATTATTACTGGAGAAATTATTACCGCATCTATTCTTTACATTATGTTTTTTTCTATTATAATTAATGTATAAACATCTATTTTGAACAAAATTACGCAAACTAATTTTTGAATATAAAATCCATAAATATCGTTGACACAATATTAATAATTAGTTGCGCCATCTCTAATGTTTTGAATTTAAACATTAGAAAGAAATAAACATTTTTTAAAAATGTAAGAAAAATTGGGACGGTACCCGTAGACTAAAAATTGCCTCTTTTATGTATTCATTGACTTGACTATATGATCGAAAGTAGTGTCGACTGTTTATAGAACGTTTTTGCTTCTAAATTCCATTCAAACTAATATCGTTTGAAGATAGCTATTATAATGCTAATTGTAATGTTATTCTACAATTATAATTACTGTTATTATTATTATTCATTTTTACGGCATAATTCAGTAAGAAACATTAAAATACAACACAAAATCGGTGGGCCACTTTGCCCCGCTAAAAATCCTCCACTTCGTGCCACGATATAATGTTTCCCTATTAAAAATCGATAATTCGTTGATTTGGTCACTCACGAAAGTACTGGTCATTACTGAATGAAAATATGTAAGTATCAATTGGCATAAACAAGAAATTCATAGAAACGTGTAATGTTATATAAGCACAAAGCTCCAGTGACTTAATAGAAAGTAAAATACTATACCACCAAATACGACATACAAATCGACCCAACTAAAGTAAGAGGAGGTTTGTAGTTTGTAGGATTAATTTCAGAGATATTTTGCATATGAATTAAATGATTCTGATCGACTTAAACCGTTTTAATTAAGTCCCGCTTAATTCAGATTCGACAATTTTGTACAGATTTGCATTGCTTGTATTAAAAATGCTGCAGTTCCCAATTTTTTTATACGATAATTATAATAAAAGGAATAACAAAATGTGAAGTGCAGGCCAAATTATATAAATAAAACAAAAGCATTCAAAACAGGAATTATTGGACGAAAATGTCTTTAATAAAAATATTGTTTAAATGGAGAGTGAAATATAAAATATAAAAACGAAAAAATAATAAACGTTTCGACCACAAATGCTGGCCTTGGTATGTGGATTTTTTTTATTGGGATAAAGCATTTATAATACAATATATAAATCAAATTTAAACTGTAAATAACCGAATAATAAATATCCAATCGTCGACATACATTTTCATGGTCTTGCAAAATTTTGTAAATTGTCTAATTTTTATTTTGATAGTACATCGACAATTCAGCATTTTCCACAGTTTTAGAAGTATAACTACTTTTTCCTCCAAAATAACATTCATGTCAGTCTTATTTTTTCCTTGCAGGATTAAAAACAAGACATAAATTTGTAAAATTCGACGAAATTATTTGAAAATTCAGAGTATACAGATGTCGCTTTGCGCTTTATTTACCAACTGTAGTCTTCTATTGTTTAGTTCATTCAAGTATTATATAAAACTCAAAGATGTGTCACTAATAGAATGTTACTGAAGGAACCTTTCGCAAAACTTCTACAGTTCCCGGAAAGTCGTGCATGTTTAACGCTCGAGTTCGCAGAGATAGGTAGAGAGAGCAAAGGAACGTGCAATTTGTATTAATTTCAGTAGAATTAGAAGTTACGCCTTGGGTCCCAATTAAAATTTGCATAAACAAATTTTCTACCGAGCCATCAACTTCTCGCTTGTGCATTCCCAAAGGTCGTGTCCTCGAAATCGCAATTTATTCTGAATATTTTATTATTGGAAACCTGCAAAAAATACGAACGAATCTGAGTGCATCTCATATGGTACAAAAATAATCTTTTATTAGTGGATATTACTCATTCCGAAAATTTTAATTTGTAACGAAAATTAACAATATGACATCAGATCTGCTGAAAATTGCACTTAATTCTACAATTAAGCCGAAATCAAGCGTTTTTGAAAATATTTTGAAAATCATATTTAGAGAAAATTTATGGTGTAATATTTTATCAAATAATTCTACTTGGTGTTACAACATTTGAAAGCAAAAATAATCCTTGATTTTCGGTTAACGCTACTTATCCTGCACGTTAAAAAGGAAAAGCCTAGATAATTTTATGGAGCGTTGAATTACATTTCGCGAATTTCTTTCATGAACGGAAGAGCACCTCTTAAATAAACCTCTACATAAAAGGCTTTTTATACGCAGCAATAGTTCCTATTTATACTACATGTTCCACATTTGCTCTCTCTTATTCTGTCTCTGCCTCTTCTAAAACCCGTTTAAACTTTTAAAATATAATATAAATTTACGTTTTTACGAATAATATATAATACACATTTAAAATTATTAGTAAAATTACATAGAATAACTTGACCTGCTGTATTATATTTAGGATATGCTGCGATGCTACTTTGTGACGATTAGCTGCAATTGCAGTGCTCGTGGTGTGGAAGTACCAATAACGTCATTCAGTCTACATTGAACCGTTTCGCTTAGAGGGCCCTCATTATCGATTTTCACGTCAAACTTGACGAGGTGTTGACCAATTTCGGCTTGAGGAGGAGCTTGGTTGAAACTGTTCAAGCCTATACCCGTTAGCACAGCCAAACGAAGTTTAGAGAGTAGCTTGTTGGTATCACGAATATGAGGCAAGGAGGTAAGTTTCAGCACAAATATCGATAGCTAAATGTGGAATTGGATGTAGTGAGAGGGAGAAAGTCGAGGGAAGTCAAGCATGAGAATTGTTGCAGGGTTAAAGTTTACTCGTAGATAAGGGCACCTTGAGGGTGAAGTCGCACGGTCGATATTATTCCTTCTATAATGACTTAACCCTATCCGGACCTTACTAGAGGCTATTTTCTCATGGACTTCGTAGTCGGTGCCCTTCTGAACTCTCGTCGCTCGTAGATAACCAGCTTGGCTAAGATCCAGAATTTGCGGGGATCAGCATTCTAACATAGTATTTGGTCCGCTGTAGATTTTGAGGAAAATATATATCTTGCAAGGTTCTTAGTCCACTTTGGGATGGATATTGTTATCCGTTTTCGAACTATACTACCAATTCCAAGAAAGATTATAGATTAGTGAAAAGAGATCGGGTTTCAAGGATATCTGATTATTAGAACAGAATTTGCATTTTGGAAGTTATGTTTTCCATTCAAATAGACCTATAATATTCTCTATTCACTTCTCTAGAATCTCTGGAAATTTACTGGATTATTAACACATGCAAGGTTTCGCGTCGAACATTATTTTTAAAAAATTATATTGAAATGTACTATATTATTATTTTATAAATGTAAAAATTAAAGCCATAGATTTCACGATAGTAGATTAATTTAGTTCACATGAAGGTCCACTGCCTACATTGCACTTGGATTTCATAACAAATAATTTTATGTCACGATGTTGAATGATATCTAGCGATCGTAATGTTCGAATATAATGAAGAATAATATACCAAACACATACTGCGCATCGCACTATTCATGAAACAAAAACAATATTATTCACAAAATGCAGATTCCAAACTGAGTTCATTTATGAGATCTTGATCTGGTTATAAGGATGACCTCGTTATTATGTCCATTATTCGATATTGCGTGCTAATACAGAGTGGAAGCGGGGGGAGGGTCTATGTTCATCACTCTATCAAATCACATGTTCATTTTTGCAACTACCCTCTTCTAGTAAATCATTAAAAACAGTTTTTAATCATACATCTACCTTTTCCATCGGATCGACCTCTATTCTTATTATCTGTCGATCGTCCTCCTTATACACCTTTACTAAGTGAACTTGAATCTGATTGTGAGTTCAATAAATCTGTACATATGTAATTATCATGTGTGACCTTCACATTGATCTTAATGAAGATAACTATTTTGCTACCACATATAACCTTCATTCCGTGCCTTACCCCGATACCTATATTGTCAAAAATTTATCCACATGGATCGACCACTGCATAGTCGATGATAAAGAAAAATCTTTTCTTATAGCCACCATGATGGGTCCGTACTGGTCAAACATGTTCTCGTTTATATAACCTAATAACTTAAAGTCCTAAATATATCGCCGAAAACCTTACTCAAATCTATGATGATCATGCTCCTGTAATATAATTTACCCTTACATTAGATCATGATCCATGAATCACAGATGAAATTAAATCTCGAATTAAAATGAGCCAGATCATATTATATAAACGATTCTATAGAAATACTATAATTGATGTCATTTGACCCCAGACGTTTTGGGGCCACTGTTTTTTTTAAATATAAACTAGAACACTTCGAATGATCAAGGATACGAAAAGGGAACTCTTACTAACTTCATAAGTAGAATGTTCAAATGTACATTTTACCTGAGTATGGAATAAACTACAGATGTTTACAGATGGTTAAACAGAGACGGTTGCATTACCACCATATTTTCCCATAACCTTTTACTAATGATGTTGGATGTGATTGTATATATCTCCATTGCTTGACCGATTCCCTAGTAGTTATTATCAAGGTGCTAGTTAATATCCATGATGGTTTACTGTGTCTATAATTTTGTCTGAGCACTGAAGACTTTTCTAAAAAGTGGCAAAATTTTGCCCATTGTCTTCACTTTATTACCGTAATTCCGTGTTTGTTAGCTAAACTGTTTAACAAAACTGTATTTGATCAGCTAATAGATTTTCTTAACCGCAATAATAAGATCCCAAACAATTAAGGTTTCGGAAAGGACACAGCACGCAGCCTCTTCTCACACACCTTACGGATTATATCAGAAGTGAAATGGGTAATGAAAGAATCACCATTCCTCTTCTATTTGACTTCATGAATGTTTTAGATACTCTTAATATTTTGATCGTCAACAAACTAATTTAGTAACTTCGGAATGAAAAAAATTTTCGAAAATCTACGTGAAGAGCTATCTATGACCCAATCACCTCCAACTTAAAAAAAAATTTTTTACTTTTTTTTTTAATATTTGCCATCAGTGTATAATATATTTCTTGATGCAGTAGGCGAAAAATTACCTTTGTGGGGTGATAGATGGAGTTCCACGCATATTTTCGTAATCTTTTTTTGATTACTGCATCAACAAAATAATGTTTGAATCTCAGGCGTAGAATTTCCACCCTCATTAAGCTCACGCAGGTTTTGCCGTCTTTCGGGTTCTATTAGCAAGGCTTGAAATTCTATTTTACGCCCTTGATATAAAAATAACTATAATGCTTGCCACTTGGAATTACATGGGAGGGACAAAACGGCAGGAACACTAAAGAAGAATAGGTATTGAATGAGTTACAGGGAAAATGTAAGCAAAAAATACAGGAGAGGGGAGAAAAAAGTACTGAAAAATCTATAGGGATCCACGTCCATAGCGGGATTTTATAATTTGTCAACTAAAATGTTATATTAAGTAGTATTATTTTTACAGCCAATTTTAATTTTCTTATTCACATTGACAGAAATATTTGCAGTAAAATCTATATCTTGAAACAAGTTCTCAATTGAATTTTAATTTATAGAAAAAAAACTAAAAAAGATATATATATATATATATATATATATATATATATATATATATATATATATATATATATATATATATATATATATATATATATAATTCTCATATTGTCAGTTGAAGTAATGGAGAAAAGAGTATCGTCATATGCTAGTGCGACGTAAAGAATATAACAGCAGTTCAGTCGATGGTCTGGCAGGCTGCCAATCTGTGTTGATTAAAAAGTTAGTGGGCAACGATTGTTTTGGCTTTGCGCCATTACTTTGTCCAGTGTGCTACAGAACTGCGTACGCTATACTTAAATGAAATTAATGCAATGCAATCTATTATTGCGTAATTCACAGCTAGAAGTATCCTATAAATTTAGATCCAAAGCACACTATTATAACATGATATATTGTTGAATTTCACTTTTTACAATTATATGTATTTATGTATAATTCTGCCTCGTATTTCGTGCATACGATTATGCAAGAAATATTATTTTCATGAATGAAAAAGTGAAGTATATAAGACGTGTTGATATAAATGATTTCAGAATTTTGATTTTCTTTGACATTTTAACCCACTCTTAAACTCGAAGTTAATGTGTCCGACCTCTTTCGCCATATTACAATTCCAATACTGTGTGTGATGCGCACTCTACCCCCAGAATAGTTAATTTCATAAAAAAATTTTGCAACCAAATGTGTAGAGTTTGCTCACCAAATTTTATAATAAATACAAAGAGCATTCGAGCCATAGGAAGAGATATATTTGCAAAAAAAAAGATTATTTTACAATTGACCTTCAGTATCATACGACGCAGACACGTGATTATCGATGACTTTTGAAAGATTTTTTATATTTATTAACCAATTTTTTACAAGCTTTGTGGTTTCTTTTTTCTACAATCTCTCTCGTTTGGATTTTAAAAAATTCAAATTTTCTCAAAAATTAGACATTCCTAGATCGTAAAAATAATGTTGTTTTCATTCAATTTTACATTTTATTCTCGTAGATATGTCCATTACGAGTCTATGCATCCCATGCCATAAAAATAGGCATGATTTATGGTTTAATTCACCGTGCAATAAAACTTTCTTCCATAAAATTTCAACAACAAAAATTTAATTAATATCAATAGCCCATTACAGAAAAATAGTTAACCAGCATTTTTTACCGATGAAATTATTAAAAAACGATTACATTTCCTAAATTCAACAAATAAAAACAATTTAAACCTGAATAATAAAGAAAACATAGTAAAAACGATTAGTTGCTCTGATATACAAGACTTTCTGAGCACCTTGCCAATATTTTCAAAAATAAAAATATTAGAATAGTTTCGACACCCTTTAAAAATAATATTGTACAAATAAAACCAGGAAAAGACAAATTACCCTTCGAAAAACAAAGTGAAGTTGTTTAGAGAATTCCTTGTCTTGAATGCAATAAATCATATATCGGGTACACGTATAGACCTAAAAATACGGTTAAGAGAACGTAAAAGAAATATTTTTGCAAAAAAAATCTGAACAGTTCACTGGTCTAACCCATCATAGACAAGAAACTGGACATGATTTTGACTATACACACGCTGAAATTCTTGCAAAAGAAAAAAATTGTAGAAATCGAGGGCACTTGGAAAGTTACACTACATAAAAAAAAGACAGAAATGCAATCAGCAATAGATTCGAAGTATCAATGCTTCCGGAAGTTTACTACTCGCTTCTCTAGAAAATCTACAAAAGGAATATACATAGTAATTAAATATATATATATTCTTAATTAAACGGTTCCTTTTTTCCCAGTACTTATACATTGATACCATCCACATTGTATAACCTGTATTTAGTATAGACACGACCGATTTGGCACTACGGGTTCTTCTAATACTGAAGAGGACTCGAGCAAGAGTCGAAGTATTAACGATTTTTATTTTTTTTGCCGTCCATTTAGACCCTTGCAATTTTTTAATTTCTCAATTTAAAAAAAAAACTGGTTACCATAAAACTCGTAATTTACATTACGTTTTTTTTCCTTGTAATATTATAATTCATTCAACATTAAATACATTTCCCTCCAAATAAAAAACGACCTGAAATAACAAAATTATTAAATACTGTAATATTTTAATTATCTCCACCAACAATGAATTGGAAATATTTTCGGTTGATTTAAAAACGCTGAAAAACTGTTATTCTCTTTCCTTGTAGGTTCACTATTAAAATGTCATAAAATTTCATGTACATTCAATGTACAGTACATTAATTTTTCTAAAAGTATTTTGTTTAATGGTATTTAAAGGTATATATATATATATATGATGAATTAATGTACATGTAACGGAAACTTTTTGAAAGTCTTTTTTCAGGGTGGGAAACTATTTTTCGTTTCAGTAGTGGTCGCGGGACTGATCTACAACTTTTTCAATTGCTAAAATATAATTTTATATATAAGGTCAGTAATCTCAAAAAAAACCTGTGGAGCAATCATTTGTATTTGACAAGGTGTAAACATAAACGTGTTGATAATTTTGTATGATGAGAATTTGTTTTATTCAAATTATTTTACTTCTTAAAACTGTCTTTTTTATCGTCTTGTATTATAGATAACCCCCATCTAATGCTATGAGAACATTAATAAGAATATATTAATTTCTTAATGAGCAAAGAGCAGCAAGCCTCTCCACATTGTAGTTTGCGTAATGTCGCTAAATATTGGACGAACTTGTCAATTTTGTATACGAGTTAATTCGTATCCAACACAATATTTACCGCACTAAATAAAATACACAGAATTTCTACTAGACAAGTTAAAGTTCAAATGAACAGTTAATAAATTATATTTATTATTTAATATTGTTTTTTCAAATAAATAAAGAATGTCCACATTTATGTTTATTTATACTTGAATAATAACAAATGCAGTGAATGATATACATTAAACAGACATTTACTTTAACAGTATACTTACAGAGATATTTATCGTTGAAGTGGAGACTGCAACGTCGTAAATGCCACAGCAGTAATTGCACGTGTCTTTACACTTAGCCTTATTATACTACAATTAGTAACGTCTGTTTAAGTAATTAAAGCATCTGCAGAAAATAGCCAGGGTTGTTCTACTTGTAAATATAATTTTTGAATATCAATTAAACATATAGTAATTATCTTAATTTTCATCAGTGAAATCGTTTTATTGCGCCAAAAATAGTAAGTAATTAAATACGATTTCGTATTCAAATCTTCAATCAATTTGAGGTGGATCAAGTTTTAAGTATAATTCATGAAAGCCGTGAAAGGACTCTAAAATTGAATGAAAGCTAAAATATCCTGTTCATATATATGTGCAATGTGTGCACTGCTAAAATTGGCCAGCCCAATTGAAAACGTGCCAAAATCGCTGCATGAATATGCGTCGAGTTTAAACGAAGTTTCCGCAATTGCAAAATTTAGTTTACATTCGTGCAGGATTTGTGCGATATTACAAAGGCAAACCATAAAAAATAATCAACTAACTAAAGTAGCAGTTTGTTTCTGCAGTAATGTTTATCCCGTACTGTAATACTTGTTTTGAAGAGTGCTTTTTATTCTCTCTTTTGCTCTACCGTTGAGAGGATTATTTTCTCATTCCCCTGCCAGCCGAATGAATTGTAATTTGAAATTGCATTCAATTTTTAACCGATTAACGTAAACAGAATATATCCGTTTCAAAATGTGTCAGTATGAAATTATTAAAATTTACTGTGCATATTATACTGATGGGCATGTAATTTATACGAGTAATTTCCATGCAGTAGAGGCATTTCTGTTAATCCAGAAGCATTTTAAAACATGAAAATTACATCTTGGACTTAGAAATACAATCAGTACTTCTTTTTACTACATGACAATGTATAATAAAACAAACTATGATAAAAATGCTTTAAAGTCGCTGATAAATTAACCATGTAAAGAATAATACGTACGAAATTATTATTAAAGTTTTGGGTGGCAAAATAGTATTCAATCATCAATACAACCACACGTTTGTAAAAGTGGTTCGAGTTCCACTCAAGGTATTTATTGTTTATTAGTGTCAACCTAAAGTTTAACAGTTAATTTATAGTTCAACATTTAAACGTTTCAGAATTTTATGATTGAATATACGCATTATTAAGCCTATGTTTCGAATAATATTATGGAGATGCCTAAACTATTTTATTAATTAATATAATAAGAAATTAATCAATTAAAGTTTTCATTCAGAAAATCAGAGGTAAGTAGGCATTATGTAAAATACTGAATTTATAGAATTAAGAGTGTAGCGAATAAAAAAAGTGATTGGGTTATTTAAGAGTGATATTTCTACGAGGGATTTAAAGTTACATATGGCATTTATGCATTTTGAAGGGCTTTCAGTGAATTGGTAAAACCTCACCATATCTTATTATCCAAGCACAAATATATTAAGCCATCACGTACTCGCCATATTTTTACAAAAAGATCACACTGCAAAATCGTCAATCTGGTATTCATTGAAGACTTTACAGGAATGGTTATGATCGTTAATTTACGTTAGAAAATGGAAAAGTAAAGCCATTATCATCGATTCCAAAATATTCTCTATTCGACCGTACAATCCATTTACTGATCGGTATAGTATAAATATTTATTAGCTCACATTTTATGTAGTATGCATTAAGTAGGCATGCAATTTATCGCCAAAAGAATTGTCTTGTTCATTTAAATTATAATGAAAGCAAAATTTTGAAAAATGTCAGCAGGAATTGAAAATAATGATTGTGGATTAAATATAAGTGTATGTATAAATGAAATAATAAAAGGAAAGGTATATAGAATTATTATGTTGTAAAATGAATGCTGAAAGAAAATTCTTATTCAATAAGGACGAACTTGGGATTTCTATTCAAGAAAGTATCTCAGATTTTCAAAATGCAACTAATAGACGGAAATATGAATCCAAAGATAAAATTAGCTCTAAAATAAACCAAAAATTGTACAATCCTTGTGACCTGATCAGCATGTCCCAATGTTCATTTTTATGTTAAGTTAGGACGTCCTGGAAATATTAAGAAGACAATAAAATCATGTTTAATGCCTTCAGGACAATCTCAGGATATATAGGAGGCCTTGGAGATATTAACGAGACGATCAAAGCAGACATTTAGATATCCTAAGTAGCTCCTAAGGATCTCCAAAGGATATTGATTAATTTAATTTACTCAAATTTAATTGAATTACAGGTAAATTAATTGATTAGTTTAATTTACTCAAATTTAATTGAATTACAGGTAAATTAATTGATTATATATTCTTTATCGGATGATATTCGTCGGTTTTCATAGGTGGGTAATATAATTTCTTTCCACGTTTTCTACTCTCAGATGCACAATAGATCTGCACATTTCCGCAAATATTTCCATTTATGGACACAATTTTTAATCTTGCGACAGTGGTAACGGAAATACTGTATTTTAACTATGCTTCTATTTTTCTATTACTTTTTTAGATTTGAAAAATATCAGTACTCAAAAGTTTCAATGGGACATGAAATGATTTAGTGGTGTCTGAATGGTTTTTAATTTTGATTATTTGACTCTGAAAGTCTATAAAGATTTTTGAGGTAAGGTAATTAATTTTTCTAATGTATAATATTCTGCGAATTTCATTATGATATTTGACGCAACTTTAGAAATTATAATGCATGAAATTTAAAATCACAGTTTGACGTTCTTCTGTGCTATTTGCTATTGCTTTATTAATACATCTTCTGTCAACTTGGTAATTCATTTAGGCAGTAACCATTTGGTAAATATCCTTCCTTGGTCACTTTTCATATACCTAAAATGTGCACTTGAAACTTGCGGGTCGAAAACCCGACAAATCAAAAAGTAGACAGGTCAACAAATCGACAGTAAAAACACCGACAATCGAAAAGCCAATAGTAAAAAACCTGATACTTCCAAAAATGACTGTCCAATTGACGATGTGCTAATTTAATTTTTATGTGTCGGGTTTTTCACTATCCACGTTATGACTGTCCGTTGTTTGACATGTCGGTTTTTTAATTTGTGGTTTTTCTACCCGCACGTCACTTAAACCGCGATAACGAGTTTTTGGTGGATCAAACGTCGAAATTATAAACTAGTTATAATATTCACATTATCGGTAAATACGGCCATAATGCAAAAGTAAACAAACTAGCTTTGTTATCTACAAGATATTGGATAATTATTGCACGGACCAGATTATTCATTTAATCGCAGCTGATCTAGATTTAAAAGGCAGAATATGTAGGAAGTACTTTAAAAAAGTAATTTAATTTTCGATTCAGTATCTCTTTTACGATGAATTTGAAAAACAAATGCCTATTGCATATCTATAACGTTTTGTTCAAGGATGTCAGTCGACGCCTCATCAGTAGATCCCTGCCTTGAATGTATATTTTGGTTTCAGTATGAAATGAAGGAAATTGTTGCTATATTAATAATTGAATGTATAGAATATAATGGCAATATAATTCGTACTTTATCTGTAAGCAATCATTCTACCAAACCCAATCTATAAATACCATCAAGGCAAGGATCTCAGGGAAAGCCTTGCTGATGAGCCTTCCACTGAGATCCTAACACGAAACGTTATGGATATGCAATAGGCATATGTTTCTCAAATTTCTTGCAAGAGTAACGCTGAATCTACATAGTTATTTTTGTATCAAGGGCGTAAAATGGAGTTTTACGCCTCGATTTGCAGGCCTAAAAGAAGACGTGAAATAAGCATTTTACGCCCGTAAATAAGGTCGTAAAATGACTATATTAGGCCTAATGCATCAAAATAGTTATTTTTATGACAAAAGGGCGTAAAATAGAGTTTTACGCCTCGACATTAGAACTCGAGTGACGGCAAAGTCGACACGAGGTTCATGAGGGTGAAAATTCTACCTGAGATTCAAAGATTGTTTTTGATGTAGAAAGCGTAAAATATTTTACGCCCGCAAACGAACAATTTTACGCCTACTACATCAAAAACTAAATTTCGCACTTAAAGTACTTATATACCGCCTGTGACATCTACATCATCGGCGATGTTATTCAAAATTCGGTCGTGCAACAATTAACCAATGTTTTGTAGCTGATATCACATCTCGCTTATTTATTTACTTTCCTCGTTCATTTTTGTATTTCCAATATTCTGAATTACGACTTCCAACTCCATACGGAATATTCCAATTTTAAATAAAAAATAATTCAATGCACTGTTAATCCATAACATGTTATTATGTTGTATATCCAGAATAAGGAATTCCGTGGAATGGAGAATATTACAATAATAAATCCCTTCGACCTTCTGTGCAAAATACCCAGTTTTATGATCGTGCCACATATAAATTCTTGTTTTAAATTTGCTGATATATTACGCAAAGCGTCTGGAGCTTCGTAAACTCTTAATCAAATGTATTAACCCATTTACGATAGCCCTTATTTTCGGTACTTATGTTGCCAACTGCAAAATCTGCAATACTCGTGGGAAAACCTTTAAATGTCATCGATTATTCTGTTCGCGCGGTATGCAAATATCCTCGTTTTCTGGTCGTTTTCTTTCTACTGTATTTCCATTTCCTTTTATTCCCTTCGCACTCCTTCTCTTTCATTTGCTCTTCGTCACTCTTGAACAACGCCTGGAACGTCTGTCGCGTGATTTACGCCTGAAAGAAGTAAACGGGCGGAAAGAAAAGAAAGTACCAGAGGAGGGACCCTAAATCTCTTCTGGCCTTGTAGGTTAGGTGTCTGGAGTTCGCTCCTTTCCAGTCTCGAATGACTCGCCGTTCCTTCGAGAAGTCGACTTCGCCACGCCTGACCGAACTCCCATCATTTAAGTTCAATTAAAAATCTTGGAAATTGACTGCCAAATCTCAGAATGCCATCGACTACCCAATAAGCGTATTGTCGTTTGATTTATTCGTTGATTTATTGGTTCAGATATTGAGAGTCGTATATAGGGCACGTCTTTAATTTGAATTTGGACATTCAATTTTCCTACAGAATGTCGTATGTCTTCGAATTTCCTCTCGGCAAATATCTTATATGTAACGTTACAAACATCGTATTCTGTTCTTTTGGTGGGAGTCGGCATTCATCATGATAAAGTCGATATTTTCAACGAATGTAATCAAATATTTCCAGATTATGATTGCAATATAAGGGCGACAATTTAAAGCTTTTAGCGAAAATTATAAATTTATATTAGAGTAAAAAAAAGAAAGAAGCGTATTCAAGCTACTAAAATATTTGGGTGCATCTCCAAAATCAGACAAATCTTAAAACAGACACTTAAAAAAACCGACATTCAACAATCAGTCTTTTAAAAATACTGACATTCAAAAACAAGACATTTAAAAAAACAGACATTCAAAAACCAGACATTTCAAAATACAGACATTCAAAAATCAGACATTTCAAAATGTATATATTCTGCAAATGTAATTAACAATTGATTTAGTACTTAATAAATAACCCGGGGGTTAAATTGATTTGATCTTCAAGTGACCTACAAAATTAATCCCTTGGTCAAACAATTTGGACCATGAAATGATCTTCCAGTGAGGTCTCAAGGACGGCAACCCGAGATCATTTTTTTATATAGTGAACGCACCAATCGGAGGTGTCTGTATTTTGAAATATTGGGTTTTTGAATGTGTGTTTTTTTTAATTTCGGGTTTTTGAAGTGTTTTGTGATTTGTCTGGTTTTTGAGGTCCACCCAATTCTATGTGTGCTTAATAAATAATCCGGGGTTCAAACTGATTTGACCTTCAAGTGAACTAAAAAATTAATCCCTTGGTCGAACATTTTTAAATGACCGTTCAGTGAGACCTCAAGGGCGTCGACCCGAGATCATTTTTTGTAGAGGAGAGTGGGGTAGACTGTGACACGGGGCACGTTGTTCCACTCAAGATTTCTCGAAACCAGTGCACCGAGAAAATTCAATATTTTTGTATAATATTAAGGTTATCACTACCAATCCTACCAATCAAAGAAAAACTGAAAATAACGGGATTCGTAAGGGTGGTAGTGAGTAATAGATAAAAATGTTTTTCGAGGTATCTAAAGTAACTTTTTTGTCTCAGTTTCCTTTTGTAATAAATTTATAGTATATTACTCAACGAGGGAGGTAAAATAAAGAATGTCTCAGACTGCGTGTAATTTTTACCCGAGGTGAAGCCGAGGGTGAGAAACAGGCAGTCTGAGGCATTCGTTTTTACTTCCCGAGGGAAGTATACGATTTTTCTTTATGGCCGGGAGGATAAGCGGCATCTTTCCTTCCGCTTGCGGAAAAATATATTTCTTCTGTATCTTTCATAAGGTATCAACTACAGAATAGAATAATCAAAGGTAATAATCGAATTAAAAAAATTAACCTAAAAATATTAAATTTCTTAAAATTTAATGAAAATTATAAAAATCATCATGTGGAGTTCATTGTGACAGAATTGTGGGGCAGTTTGTGACGTAGCCTATAGATTGTATTACTTAACAAAATATTGTTTTTAACACTTGTAAATTAAAGATTGGAATTAAATACAAAATACAGCAAAAATGTTCGCTGTGATAAAAAATGAATTTGTAACGAATAAGTAAGTATATAAGATAAAAAAATTCGTTATCATTATTTTGCTAAAGATTTTATAAATATAAAATTAATAATAAAACGTAATTGTAAAAATCAATACCTATAATAACATCATAATGTATTTTAAAAAAATTGTCACAATGTATCCCTTAGTACAAATAACAACCTGTCATACCTGACCCCACAGCTATACACAATCTACCCCACGTATGTGGCAGACTGTGACAAAACCAAATTAAAAAAAATTAATATTTTTATTGAAATACGTAATTTTTTTATGCATATCTTTGTTTTTATCAACTGAAGTAGTCACACTATCGATTAGTGTTATAAAAATGAGTGTTTAGAGGTTATAATATATCTTAAATTGACTTTGAAAAAAAGTGTCACAGTCTGGCCCACTCTCCCCTATGTAGTGTGGTTTATTCATATCTGTTTTTTTTAAATATCTGGTTTTTTAATGTCTGTTTATTTAAATATCGGGTTTTTGAAGAGTCTATTTTGTGATGTGTCGGATTTTTTAGATGCATCCAAATATTCTCTTGTTTGAATGCGGCCAAATTTTTCTAATGATAGCTGTTAATATGAGAATAACTACCTCTAGTGTATTTAGGTTTCTTCCGCATATACACTTTATCGATGAGTTTATATGCACTCGAAGTGTTGGACCGCTGTCATAAGGGCGATCATAATTTACGTTTAATTAATGTAGCTAGGAGGTCCGTGTTAATAAAGTGATAATATAACAGGCGTGTGACAGCCATTTCCTGGAAGATTTGGTTATACATTCGCGATGTTACTTAATGGAAATTACCGAAATTCAGCTCATATTCTTAATCGAAATGTCAAGATTGTTCATTACAACTATAGCATAGCAATCGTAAATTTTCATTAGTGTCTAATGCCGTATCTTGCCAGTAATTTAATAATGTTTTGAAACGGTACTTTACTCATATATAATGTAATTTACGTTACAATGGTATTGTGTAATCGACGTTATGTAAATGCAAATATACATATATAACTATGAATTCAATATGAGTGCAGCATATTGTATGGGAAGTTTTGAGTTTAATAATAATACTGAATGATCACAAATCTAACGCCAGGAAATGAAAGGGCATTTGCTCGGTGCTTTTATTACTTGCTAAATATTTAAAGACCTTTAAGCATGTTACCAAGGTATATCTTACATTATATATATACTATGCATTAAACGAGGAAGTATAAAATATTGCTTAATTAACTACAGATTTTGAAGTATTTCCTAATTTAACTGAAGTACCTGCTATGTAATTTAATAGTTTTAGGATGCAATCATCTGCTTTATTTTATATTCATATGAAGTCTATAGATCTAAACACCACATACAATTAGTAGTTCTTGTTATCAGATTTTTATTTGATATATTACACAACAATAAGTTACATTAGTCATATACTTTTATTCATAGATTTTGTTTTGTTTCCAAGAATGTTTCAAATAGAATAATAGTGAAATATAAATTATAGAGTTATACATAAAGCTAAAAGTATTTTCAGATATTACGTCTACTCGTTATTCAAGCGTTAATTGCAAGTAATAGCAATCTGTTTTAATCCAACTAAATGCATTTCGGATGTTAAATTACTTAAGCATATAATAAAGTATTATCCTACAAGAGTAGTATAGGCGTTCAACAAAATTCATACCTTCTGCGTTTCCATCTATCTTCATTGACTTTACTTCGGAAGAAAGTCTCAAGGGGGATTTAAGGTTTCGAACTGAAATCGCAAATTGATGTTGACTTAGTTTACATTGCACTTCTATAATTCTTTCGACGTGCAAGTGAAAGTTGCAAAAGATTAATTCAAATTTGATCCGTTATGAAGACTGAACGTCAATACAGTCCCGTCATATCCGTTCTGCAGCTGATATTTATTTTTCTCTTTCATGACCAAACTTCGGACATAGAAATACTTCATTACTTATTTTGTTGGAATTCTAACGAGTTTCATCTTTTTTTGATATGATATGGAAATGGATTAATATTTATTAGTCACGACATGAACGCGTAAATAATATTCTACATTTTTTATTTTAAAGTTAATGAAATATGTTATAAAGATTATAGATTTCCTTAGATCTCTTCATTTTAGTAGCAGATGGTACTACTTAACCCAACGCTGTATCTTTTGATCCAAACGGCGTTAAAAAAATTGAAATTAGTCAAATTCGACAGATATGGACCTCCTCTTTCAAATACCGCAGTCAGAATCAGCCGGCGACTTCAAATAAAAATGTTATGATCATTTTGTTGAAAAATAATACTAATTTTTTCGATGTTTCTTCGCAAGAATCGCCTTTTTTGGGCGTTGAAATGGGCAATGCTGACCATTGCAAAACGTCCTAATTTCGTCTTTTTGCTCAGCCCTTTCTTTTCGCGTCAGATTTTTGTCAAAAAACGAAATGGCGGCTTCAATATGGCGTCTGCAAGCTGTCATTTTACATTTTGCGGCACAAATATCGAGTATTTGGCCGTGTAATGATTGAAATCACAGAGAATTGGTTTGAAAAAGTAATTATTATCATTTGTGAATATCTAACATCATCTTGATTCATGCATAACCTCAAGTTGTTTAGCCGTCAATACATAGTTTGCCAATTTCCGACTCTTATCACAGCAAGTAAACGCTATTCGGAGAGTCATTTTTTTGTACTATTCTTTAGTACTTTTTAAATTTTGTTCGTCTTTTTTTCATTTTTTAACAATTTTTTTTATTTTTTCATTTTGATAACATTTTTTATATTGGTTTTTTTCAAGAAATGATAACAGTGAATCAAGTCAATAGTAATATGGTAAATCTATGTAACTTTATGAAATGATTTGTAGCGTATTATATTAGGAACAATAAGATGTTCGTTTTTCACACTTGTCACCAGAACACTATCGTTTGGGCTCTTCATTTTCTATAATGTAGGTCTCCAAAGGTTTTTTACACTTTATTTGTATATAATCAGTGGTATCACTTACAGCGAAATTTACTGATATTCCCTTTTATTAAGCCTACAAACGTCATAGTACCAGGTAGGAATGCACACATATTTGTCGTCCTCTACTCAATTTTTAAGTTATTAACCGATTATTGCAAGTCACAATCGCATCTAGTAATTTTCAATTTCACACGTAACGAATACGGAAACGTCAAAACTTGCGTAAAAACTAGAAAAAAAAAGGTAAATGTCCATTATATATAACTAATTTGAGGTTACGAATGAATAATAATAAGATTAGGTATTCACAAATAACAATAATTACTTTTTCATCCCAATTCTTCATGATTTCAACCATTACGTGGTCAAATAATCGGTAATTGTGCGAGAAAATGCAAAATTATAACTTACAGACGCCACCCCGAAGCCGCCATTTTGTTTTTTGAAAAAAATCCCACGGGAGAAGAAAGAGCTTAACAAAAAGATGCGATTAGTATATTTTGAAATGGTCAGAAGTGCCCTTTTCAATGTCAAAAATCGCGATTCCTGCGAAGAAACGTCAAAAAATCAGGATTTAAAAAAAATAATCAGAACTTTTTTCTTTGAAATTGCCGGCTGATTCTGACCACAATATTTGACAGAGGAGGTCCAAATCTAACGACTTTGACTTATTTAAATGTTTTCAGCGTTGAAATTTCTTTCCAAATTCCGGATTTTTGAGACGAGAAAAGTTAAATTGAACAAAATGGAGAACAATATATTATTATCAAATCCCTCTGTATTAGATTGAAACTAGAACCAATTGCAATATGCCCATGTCTCGGGTACAAGTTGAGTATAATTGTCGATACTCTTATATCTTCACAATTGTATTTAATGCAATTGGTATTATTCTTCATAAAGGTATACAATTTAACTCTTTGGTATACATTGAAATCCTCGCGTTGCAATTCGCTCAGCAGCGTAGTGTAAATGTTTAACTTTTATGATTGCAGGAAGTTCAATCGAGACGTATCTCTGTAGAGTAATTTATTTGTCATGAAACATGGACTGTACTATTGATATTGTACATTAGTTATAAAACTCTATTAACGGTGATTACATCTATCGATGCCCATGGTTAGTTCACTTCAGATTTTTAACGTAATTACATAAATGTTACATTATCGTTACATAATTTTACTTAATTTACTTATTTGTTACTTATAATTGAACTTTTTAGTTGCCTTAGCAGTGATAATTTATATTTATTTTATATTCTGCACAAAACACATTTACGTGCATGATATCTGATTTTCTATTGTGAACCATATTCGTCTTTTTTTCTCATTTATTGAAGGTTTTGTAATGAATAAAACCAATGGACCAATTTTACAAATATAATTTGATTTGTAGTGTCCCAATTTGAACTTTGTTTTTTACACTTTACACCTTTGAAATGTCAAAGTAATCGTTAAAAAGTCCCTCGTACATTAGTCTAAATTTATCTAACATTATACTTGTCGAAAATTTAATAGGAATTTGAAAAACCATTTATGGCGCTGAAATCTTTACCGCAAACCGAGAGGCTTTTCGAATCTGCTAGATAATCTGTGCATGTTACAATTTATTATCATGTTAACAAAAACCTTACGACCGGTCGTAAAAGAACGAATCGCTAGAGTTGGGTACATGTACATAAAATTCACGTTAAAATGGTGGCAGGTGTTTTCAGCAAATACAAGATAAAAATAAAATCTTTCGAGTTTAATACTATGTTAGAAGAATTAATGAAAAGTGAATTTAAGCGAATACTAAAAAATACTGTGTATTGTTCATTCGATTAATTAGTTTTTTTAATGCATAATACCTTTTATGCTATGTTTTATATTATTTACGTTAATTTAGTTTTAACTTTAACACTGACGAATACATTTTATATCACACAAGAAACAGAAATATATTTTGACACTTTTGATATTTATTCCTTTAACAACCGCATGATAATACAATTAATATAATATTATAACTTGCTAGAAAAACGTCACGATAAAATAAAATTCTGAGTCATATGTTTAAAATCCTTTATGCAATTAAAAAAATATATTTTTTTTTATACATTAAAGAGATATTTTTCTAGAAAAACTGGGAAATAATGTAACAGAAAAGTGGCCAGATTTCTACCAGGCCAAAAACCGACAACACTTATTTGAAATATAACGAATGTGTATTTGAATTAGGTAATTCGGATTTTTGGATACGGAGTCTTAAAAATGTTTCGTTTCTAAATTAAAATATATGAAAGAAAAGCGCTCTATACGTCAGTTACTTTCGCACTCTTTAGTGACGTCACAAACTCATTACTTAAGCATACCAAGGCCGGCATACATGTTGTGCAGTGGTGTGCGCCGAAGTAGGTGAGAAATACCACTCTTCCAGCACAAGGGACTCGTGCCCCTTGTTACCTGATGTCAACACTTGTCGCACTCATGTGGGCTGTCGTTCAACTATTCCTCCCACTGCTGCACAACGGTTTCGGAAATGTAAATTTTGTGTCTGACATTGTCCCTCCTATGTCTATTTCCTTATGCATTTTACCTCACCTTCAGTCCTCTATCCCCCCCCCCCTTTCCCGTAAATAACCTAATACTTTCGCGATTAAATCCCTTTCATTCCCATTGCGTGTCCATTTGTTACTTCGACCCAGACTAAGTCTGGATGAAGTATTGAATTTGGTCACTTAGGGCATAAAAATTACCCTATAGTTTTTCATCAAATGTCGACGTTTCAGACCCTAAGGAACCCAAATCAACAATAAACGAGTGTTGGCGTGGTGCCTCGCTCGCTTCGCTCGCTCAGAAACTTCGACCCAGTGGAGAGTCGGCTATTTCTTAAGACTCGTTTGTTTACTAACAGCTTTCAATTATATTATAAAATTATATTGATATTTGGGGGTCCAATGATATTTAGGTCCAAGTGGCTTCGATAGATATGTTACAACAATATAGTGTTTCTTATATGTATGAAAATTGAAAATGAGCATTTTCAAAACTTCAACCCCGACAACAGGCCAGCCGAAGTATTAATAAATAAAAGTTGCAAAACACTTACTTCATGCACTTGTATTCTAATAGACTATTCGATGCATATTACATGTTTACTGTGTTTTACTAATTACTGTCTGTATTATTATGATATTATATATACAATATATATACATATAATTCGTCAAAGATATCTTGAAAGTATCGAAAAGATCTATGACGGATATCTTATAGATATCTATAAGACATCTTTTACATACATCGAAATAGTTATTTTCGTATCAAGGGCGTAAATGAACTTTGCGCCCGTACGTGGTCACCGCGCCCGAGGAGCTGGCAAAGACTACCCCTGGGGGGTAGGGGGTCGAAACGTCGAAATTTGATGAAAAACAATAGTATAATTTTTTTGCCGCGATGACTAAATTCAATACTTTTTCAGACAATAGTCATAAACATTTTAAACCAGTTTTTATGGCATTATCGTTGACTTTAGGAAGAAAATGCATACAACCTTTTTTGTAGAGAATTTCATGCTCTATCTTTTTTGTTTAAAACATTTTTTAATAAAATTTGTATATTTCAAAATAAATGCAAAAAACTACAAAGAAACTTAATTGGGGCTATTTTTTTTAGTAATGGACGGGTGGATCTGCCCCAAAATCTAATCAGATCTAAGTTATGCCAAGACGCGTATTTAAAAAAAAAATTTATGTCAATACGCTTATCCGTTGGCGAGTTATCGCGAGACAAAAAAACGGGACGTACGGAGGTACGGACGTACGTACGTACAAGATCACGGGCACAAATTTTTTTATTGCTGATTTGGGTTCCTTTGGGTCTGAAACGTCGACATTTGATGAAAAACTATATGGTAATTTTTTTGCCCGAAGTGACCAAATTCAATACTTCGTCCAGACTTAGTCTGGGTCGAAGTAAAACATTTGTGTCCGTGATCTTGTACGTAAGTACGTCCGCACGTCCCGTTTTTTGTCTCGCGATAACTCGCGAACGGATAAGAGCGTATTGACATAATTTTTTTTTTAAAATACGTGTCTTGGCATAACTTAGATCTGATTAGATTTTGGCGTAGATCCATCCGTCCATTACTATCAAAAATTAGCTCCAATTAAGTTTCTTCGTAGTTTTTTGCATTTATTTTGAAAAATACAAATTTTATTTAAAAATGTTTCAAACAAAAAAGATTGAGGATGAAATTCTCTACAAAAAAGCTTGTATGCATTTTCTTTCTAAAGTCAACGATAATGTCATAAAAACTGGTTTAAAATGCTTATGACTATTGTCTGAAAAAGTATATAATTTGGTCACCTCGGCAGAAAAATTACCCTACAGTTTTCCATAAAATTTCGACGTTTCGACCCCCTACCCCCAGGGGTAGTCTGTGCCAGCCCCTCGGGCGCGGTGATCACCTATGAGCGCATAAGTTCTTTTACACGCTTGATACGAAAATAACTATTTCGATAAATCTAAAAGATGTCTGATAGTATTTAAAAGATATTCTTATATTGTATATATATAAGATGATAATGATACAGACAGTAATTAGTAAAACACTGTAAACATGTAATATGCATCGAATAGTCTATTACAATACAAGTGCCTGAAGTACGTGTTTTGGCGCTTGAATTGAGGAATACATCATCCTCCTATATTAAATACAATATATTTATTATAATATTAACATTTTAAAAGTTGAGGAAAAATCTTTGTCAGTAAAAAATGGATAAAAACGACTGGAATTAATAAATCGTAATAAAGCTTGAATGAAGCTTAAAAACTTCAATAGAAATCGATATAGATACATTGGCAACTTTTATAGCGTTTTTCACTTGCCGCATTGGTGCGGAATTATGTGCATTGAATGTATCTCTGTCGCATGACAGTTATGAGACAGAAATACATTCAATGCACATAATTCCGCACCAATGCGGCAAGTGAAAAACGCTGTTAGTCAAAATTGAACATACTGCAAAAATAAGTGAAGGTTTGTCAGGTCATTAATTTAACCTCTTGACGGTTTCTTAATTGTTTAAAAATTTTCTTACGATTGAAATTATATAATTTTTACCTCAATAATTTTCGCTTGAATTTCATCTTCGATCGTTTTCCTTTTAAGATTTCTTCCTTTTTGCGTTTGTTTTAATTTTTTCATCGTCGTAATCATGTCTTCACTCGGCATTTCTATGTCGACTCCGATTACATCTCCACTTTCAGAGACAATCAATTTTTCTAAATATTTATAATCATCTGCATAACATTATAGTTAATTAAGTTGACGGAATATTTCGTTGTTTTATATGTAGAGATTTTGTAAATGTTTATAAAAAAACAAATTTTTATATAAAAACAAATTTTTATTTTAAATATACAAATTTATTGGCGTATGAAGAGAAAATAAAAATATAATTTTGACATGTAGCTGATATAACCTGTCGAATCTTTTACATTTACTTACCATTTTCTCGTATATAATTGTCGCAGGCAAGAACGATTTCTTCCACTTACAAGTAACACTAGGGAAGTGATAATCACCGATTTTTTTTAAACTGCGTGTACAAGTACTTCTTTAAAAAGTATTTAACACGTATTTCGTTGTTTTTCCCCAAAAACCATTTTTGGGGTAGAAATCACCCTTGAATGTTTGTGGAAATGGCCTTTGAATGTCTTTAGGGTTGAATAATAGTATGTTAAAAATTATTTGTAGCATGTCTGTCAATATTGGGATATTGACGTTTTGAGGTCGCTGATGACGAATTTTAAATCAGATTTTGAAAATTCAAAATGGCGGATCCAATTTGGCGGTGGAATTTTTATTAATTTTTATGAATGTAATGAAAATTGGGATCTTTATGTTTTTGCAGTCGCTGATGACGATTCTAAGGTCAGGTTTTGAAAATTCAAAATGGCGGAACTAATATAGCGGACGAATTTTTACTATTTTTCAGGAATTTTGTGAAACATGGTTGGCTAGGGATTTTTGGCATTATTAATTATCAACATGATGTTAGAGTTTGGATTTAAACTATTTACTTCATGATATAACACTAATGCATTTTATAATTGTTACGTATCCGGAAACTTGTAGACCGTGTTGCAACGGCTATTCTTAATCTATAATTTCACAAACTCTAACATCATGTTGATAATCAGTAATGCCAAAAATCCCTAGCCAACCATGTTTCACAAAATTCCTGAAAAATAGAAAAAATTCGTCCGCCATTTTGAATTTTCAAAACCTGAGTTCAGAATCGTCATCAGCGACCGCAAAAACATAAAGATCCCAATTTTCATTACATTCATAAAAATTAATAAAAATTCTGCTGCCATATTGAATCCGCCATTTTGAATGTTCAAAATGTGACTTCAAATTCTTCATCAGCGACCTCAAAACGTCAATATCTCAATATTGAGAGACATGCTACAAATAATTTTTAACATACTATTATTCAACCCTAAAGACATTCAAGGGCCATTTCTACAAACATTCCAGGGTGATTTCAACCCCAAAAATGGTTTTTGGGGAAAAACAAAAAAAAAACGTGTTAAATACTTTTTAACGAAGTACTTGTATGCGCAATTTCAAAAAAATCGGTGATTATCACTTCCCTAGTGTTACTTGTTAGCAAATATATTTTTTCCCTTCTTTTTTATATCAGTTTTTTTATCACGCTGGTTGTTCGAGGTTCGCTTAAGGGGAGGGACCAGGCACAAAATCAACTATATGAAGCCGTCATTCAAAAATTCCGCAAAAATTATTTGTTAAGTAATTTTTGACGAGGAATTCAATGGTAATATAATAAAAATCGAAAAAAAAATTGTTTGGCCAAAATTTTTTAAAATCCATACGTAATTATTTTTCTGTTTACCAAAATTTTTTTGAATTTTTAAATTTATTCTGCGAATTTTAATAGCCTTTTTTCGAAAAAAAAGGTTTTTTTCTTATTAAAACGTCTAATTTTGATATATTTCGTCCAAATTCGCGAAGCAAATATTATTTATTAATTTTTTTGGATATTTTATTTGTGTTACAATGATTTTTAAGAATATATGTATATATAGAATATAAAGAATGGACCAGAGATAGTTTGGAGAGAAGGAATTATCTGTGGAGAAGTGGAAGAAGCGAGGAAGCATTGAAGGATGAAGGGGAAGATAAATGGAAGAAGATGAGAGTAAGGGATAAAGAAGTAGATGAACAGGAGAGGGTAGAACAGGTAAGAAAATCTACGTCATGTGAGGGGTACAGTAGAGTTTGTGGAATACCGATATACTTGAGGGAAAATAAAAGTAGAACCGAGGGAAGGGAAAACAGATGATAGCAAGATGGAGGTGTGGAAATGAGACAAGAGGTAACTGGTACTGGATGAAAGAGGAGGAGGGACAATGTAGGTTGTGTGGAAAGGAAAGAAAATGCATGAGGGAGAAAATGATGGAGAAAATGAGAGGGTGGATGTATTAAATGAAGATGGAAGAGGGTATAAGTGGATGAAAAAACTGAAAAAAATGAGAGAAGAGAGAGAGAGTGAGAGAGAGAGAGAGAGAGAGTGAGAGTGAGTGAGGAAGAATGTGTGTGAATGTATGAGTGAGAGAGAGAGAGGGAGGAAGAAAGGTAAATAAATATTGTAAAAGTATGAAAAAATTCGATGTAAGAAGTGCAGAGGCTACCGGGAGCCGTGTAAGCACAAAAATTTGTGGATAAATTAAATAAAGATATATATATGTGTGTGTGTGTGTGTGTGTGTGCGTGCGTGCGTGCGTGCGTGCGTGTGTGTGTGTGTGTGTGTGTGTTTATTTTTTATATGATGTACATGCTTTTTTGTGTATGTGTAGTAAATGAGCGTGGGTGTGCGTTGTGAATGTATGTATTCAAACATACAATGATGCAGTAGTACTGCATTTTCAAGATTTTTATTTCCGTATTTTTTATAACCAAAACGTTACGTAACCGGTAGGTTCCTCGATCACAAATCCCACCCCCACAGATTGCCATATGTCCTCCATAAACAATCACAAATCTTTGTCAATCACTGCTATATTTTTGACGCCATGACTGTTAGATCTGAGCTCAATACATGTCTTTCTTACTGCAGTATGTGCAATTTTCAGCGTTTCTTATATTTTAGAAGGTAAAGCCTTGCTTATATGGGGTACACAAGTATGGAAAGTACTTTTTGAAAATGGCATTATATTCATCATCATGCAAAACGATTCAATGACTGAGGAGTTTTTGCCGATTTGTGAAAACGCTGTAGCCATAGGGTAGTTTATATCACATACTGATGTCTGAATGTTCGTATTTCAATTACTTGACGTAAATTTTGAAGATATCGTTCGATTCAATCCACTTCTTCACAATGTTGCAAACGATAGCTGCAGGAAGAAGTGACCAAATAATGGAGATTTGGAAATAATTCAGTGAAAGAACAATCGAAAGATGTTCCAATTTCTCTGCTATTTGATTGTTTTCAAAGCGTCAATTTTTTGGTCATTTCAAACTATTCTGTGTTTTTCTTTATGATTTCTGAGATATCAATAGTATCACTATTATGTATATTGGACCCCGTTTCTCCGGCTTCTATTTTATTTTTTATAAAGACGAAAATTCTGAGTGGTTAATTATTTTCTTTTCATTTTTTCATATATACTTAAAAATCATTGTAACACAAATACAAATTTTGGTGAACAGAAAAACACATTTTCTAAATAATTGCGTATGGATTTTAAAAAATTCCATTTTTTTCGAAAAATAAACATTTTTTTTGGTTAAAAAATTTTTGTTCGATTTTTATTATATTACCATTGAATTCCTCGTCAAAAATTATTAAAAAAATAATTTTTGCGAAATTTTTGAACGACGGCTTTATATAGTTGATTTTGTACCTGGACCCCCCTTAACCGCAGTATAAGTGGAAACATTTATATTAGAAATAATATGATGTATATACGATTGTCTTATATTCCAGAAAATAGACGGGGACAGGAAGATGTTCGATTTGGTGGTTTGCGTTTAGTTTCATTCATATAATCAAGTCTAATTTTAAATCATATAATCCAGAATATATTTCAGGTTTACGAAGGAATCGAAACGACTAATCATTAAAAATGCCATAAATATGCTTTAATTAGTCTGTTGAAGAAAAACGCTGTTGTTCAATCTGATGGTACATTTTAATTTCATTCATAAATTAAAATCAATTTATTTCAGGAAAATAATGTGGTAGGATTGGTAATAAAGTGTTTCCATACCCGTCATATCAATATCAATTATTTTAAAATCGTATGATATGAAAATACATTAAGAAAGGTTAAATATGCATGAACCCTTTACGTTTTTAATTTAGCTGACCATTGTACAGTTGGTTATTCAATTTCAATTTTTTTAGTTAATAATGAAATGTCAATAAGTTGTGTGTGTGTGTGTGCGTGAATCATTCAGAATCATTCTATATGAAGGGAAAAAAATGGTTGGTATTACCATTTACACATCAGTTTTATAAAGTATTTCTGTATACTTTATTTTTTCAGTGTATTTTAAAATATTATCTAGTGCGTATTTTCTCTGCAAGTGTTATTTTCTATAAATTCTTAGCATGGTCGATGTAATTTGAGTTGACATGAAATGGATCGTTTATAGTATAATTGGTCTTAGTATAGACGAAAGATTTTTACAAGCTCTTAATTTTCTGCACAATATATTTCCATGTATATATAATCTGCATATGTTATGATAAATTGTTCTGCGGATGATAATGTTAAAGCAGTTGCAATGGATATTCCGAGTATCCATGATAATGAGGCAGATCATATACAAATAGAACATCGATTTGGCGATGTAATAGAAGAATGTGCGTTGCTTTATTTTTTCTTATAAATATTCCTATAAATAAATTTTATATTAATTGATTGCTACAAAATTACTAAAGAATAAAAAGAAATGTATTTGAAACGTAGTTACAGATAATGATCCGACGATAGAAGATTCTTGTATGGCAGTGAATGTTATGAAATGCCAGATAATATTGACATTAATGATGAGGGCGAATGGAAAAATGATGCAGATACGATGAGCTATAATGAGAAAAGACAAGATTTCAGTACAAATGACAAAACGCCTTTATATGATGGAGCGAAAATAAATATTGCTGAAGCAATGTTGGAGATTCTTATTCTTTCACTTCGACACAAATTAACTTTCTCTTGTCTTGCGGACTGCAGTTTTTTATAACAATCAGAACACATGTAATGGCGGATGACTGAACATCTTAATTTGTCGAAGTATTTTGGAAAGAGATACACCGTAGGTTTGCAAACATTGGACTGTGGACAAAGTATTGAAATCAACTTCAATACGTTGGAATTGCAAAAAAAAAACAGTTGCAATTACTATTTTATAGCATATACCACAACGAACCTTTCTTATTATCACGAAGCACCGCTATTGTTGAAATTAGATTAAGTTCAATTACACCACCATCGTTTGTACTCGATAACCTCGTAAAATCTCTGAATACGCATACTGGGAAGCAACGGAGCTACAAATTTGGCTGATGTATTATTCTTGTGCTGTGTTATATGACTTGATGGAACCAACATATTTTGAACATCGTAAATTATTCGTCATGGGCCTTTATTTATTAAATGAGCGTAGCATTTCATACGAAATGATAAATTTATCAGGATACCTCTTTAAAGAGTACGTATCACAAACTGCCGATTTATATTGTTTAAGGCACATGTCATGTAATATGCACCAACTTCTGTTAGTACTTAACATATGACGCAAAGAATTTTGGACCCTTATGGGTCACAACCTGTGCTCCATTTGAAAATTTAAATGGCGTATTGAAGTACCTAGTCCACGGGACACTATATGCAGAAGTCCAGATATCGTCTATTGCAGCGATATTTTTAAACATTTCGAGTTTCAGAAATGAAAATATTCCACCAAATTCGGTTATGCATGATTACTGTGCAAAACTTGAAAAGAAGAAGTGTTAAAGACGAATGTTGGTTTCTTATTATAACAAATTATACATTGTTGGAACTATCAATTTAATTAGACTGCCAAACGATCTTATCAATAACGTTTTAAATGAAATAAGTTTTGTAGGAAGCAAATTGTTTAGTTTTCATAAACTCTTGAAAAATAATATTCTTTACGTAGCTGAATCGTATAAACGAAAAATCAAGAGAAAAACAGATGCGTGAAATATTCTCTTAATGGCATAATTTGTATTGGTATAATTAAAATTTTTGTATGTGTTTCTAATTGTCAATGTGAAGTTTTGTGCAATAATTGCCAACAAAATTCCGAACTCTATGTCATTTTACGAAAAGTTACTGTCGAAACAGCATTCCAGGCTTTAACCTATAAAGGGCTGGGTTTTGAGATTTCGAAACCTTCTTTGAAAGTGCCCAAATACGTGCCTTGTATCACCCATCAACTATGTACAATGTTCCTATCATAGACCGAGCAGATATATCGGCTTTCCGGCCCTTTAAAGGTTAAATGAAAATATGTATTTTATATGAAAATTTACGGACTTAAATGAACCCCTTTTTGCGCTATGTATTAATCGATTAGCTGATCTGTGCCAGGAAGTGATAATTGACGATAACCATTTTTTTTTGCAATTCAACCAGCAAATGATCCAAAATTCGAATGATCCGAGTTAAATGAAATTGTGATTCCATGGTTAAATAACATTTACAAATAATATTGTATTCATGACTTCAAAATAAATATATTTTTAAAGGCCTTATAAATTAATCATATACTTCTCATCAGCTATTCCAGAAAAAAAACTAGTGCATCATGAAATGTAAACATTTTAAAAAGATTACATCAATAACATTTTGATTATAAAAAATGTTAAAAATCATACGCGAAATATAAAATTATTGTACCGCATTTTGAAAAATCTATACTAAAAGAAAGGATCAAAAAAATGAAAAAAAGAATCGATAACAGATCAAACGCTTAAAAAGTTAGAATAGTTTAAAGAAGAAACTATGTTTTTCAAATTCTTTGTAGCATGTGCCATAAAACTTACATTACATAGTGTAAGCGTTTGGCTAGGCCGGTAACAATGCGCGCGACTTGACCTCAGTGGTCCAAGCCCGAAGCTTCCCGAGAATGCTCGAGTGACTCCGATGGCGAGCGGAACGAAGGGGCGGAGCGTGCGCGAGAGAGAACTCGTCGAGACGGCGCGGCGTCCGTTTGCGTCCGGTACAGATCGAGCACGAACGAAGAGATTTACCGTATTTTGTATTGCGCCATTATGGCGAATTTTTGTTAATAAAGCCTACAATATATCAGAAGTGGGATTGTGCCCGCTGTGTAGTTAGGTCTGTGCGGGTCCCCGGTGCGTTTGTCGAGAAAACAAAAAAAAAAAAAAAAAAAAAAAATCGCGCCAGACCGGACAAAGGAAGACGCGATGAAGTTTTCCCGCGAGTGAAAAGACGTTTTCTGTTTTGTGCATTGTTGCACGGAGGAGTCGTTTTTTGGAATTTTTTGCTGTGTGCATCGTCGGAGGGGAGAGTTTTTCGGCGGTTTTTGGCTGTGTGCATCATTGTCTTTCGGTAAAAACACGACTTTTTGTCCCGTGTGCTTGGTGCTGCGTGACTGGTTTGACGACTCGGAAATTCATGCAACGTGGTGCGCGAGGTTTCAATAAATCGTTTTTGAGGTAATTTTCTTTGTTTTTCGCAAGACGTGCGGAGGAAGCAGGACACGGTCGTTGCGTTTTGAAACTTGTTGCGTCCCGTAAAAGTCGATGATTGGTTTAGTGCAGTGTTGCGCTTGGTGACCTTGATTTTTGGGGCGTTTTGCTTTGTGCAGTGACGAGACAAGGCCATTTGTTTGTATTAGTGGATGCTGCGTGCAAAAATTGTGACAATATAACTGGTCGGTTTTAATCAATTTGTGACGTAAAATCAAAATGGCGGCTGCTTCAAATTGTTCGATTGCCGAGATAAAAGCGGGTCTTGAAAAATTTGGATTGAGCACGGCTGGAAGAAAAGCTGAATTGGTTGCGAGAATCGAAGAAAAAGACCCAACCGGTGCATGGATTGCGACCTTGAGAAGTGAAGACGTGTCACAATGTGAACAAGAAGAGTTGTGGCAAAGAGAAAAAGCGGTTTTAGAACGGGAATTGCAGCTTGCAAGGCGCGAACTTGAGTTCGCGCGTGCGCAAAATCGTCAACCTCAAAACGCTGATGGCGAAGTCGCCGGTAATTCGCCTTTGAGTATGAGTGAAATGAAAGAACTTGTGTCTTTTTTCGATGGCAGCACTGGCACGTTCGAGAATTGGGAGAAACAAATTCAGTTTATCAAAACTGCATATAACTTAAGTGATGACAAAGCAAAAGTTTTAGTGAGTACCAAGCTGCGTGGAAAAGCGCTAGAATGGTTCCATTCGAAGCCAGACAATATTTTAAAAACATTCAACGACCTTCTAGCAGTTATGAAGGATATGTTTGACGATCGCCCGAGTAAACTGACCTTGAGGCGACAGTTCGAAGAAAAACACTGGAAGAGAAGCGAATCGTTCAGTGAATATTGTCACGAGAAAATCATACTCGGAAATCGTGTTCCGATCGGAGATGACGAATTGATCGATTATCTAATCGATGGTATCCCCGATAGTTCGATGAGAGATCAAGCGCGTATGCAACGCTTTGATTCGATAGCATCTCTACAAAAAGCTTTTGAAAAGATTTCGCTGCGCGAAAAGGGGCTGTGGAAGACCAATGTGCTGGGAAAAGCACAGCCGATACAGTCAAAAGCAATGGGAAAACACGAGGAAGCACCAGATGGCGGTATCAGCAACAGTGACAGGAAAAGTACGTCTCGAGGAGTAACGAAATGTTACAACTGTCAAAGTGCGGGTCACCTTGCACGCGACTGTCAAAAACCGAAGAGAGAAAAAGCCTCTTGTTACACATGCGGAGAATCCAACCACTTGGCTAGAAACTGCCCGAAGAAGATATCCCAAGGCGAACCAAGAACGATGAAACAAGAACGTCAAGTAACTAATATCGAGAACACAACTACCAACGAAGCAGATGACGACTACAGACGAAAAGTAAATTATGAACTTCGAAACGATGGTGAGAGTTTTTGTATGTGCTTAGAGACATTATTGGACACCGGAAGTCCCGTAAGTTTCATAAAAGAAAAATTTTTAATAGATGACGCGGTATATCCTGTAAATGGAAGTCGATTTACTTTTAACGGAATTAATGATTCAGAATTAAAAATTTTAGGTCAAACAGATTTGAAACTTACATTAGATGGAATAACGTATGAAAGTAATATTCTTTTTGTAGTACCAAATGATACCATGAGGTCTGACGTAGTATTGGGGCGTGATTTGTTGTATAAATTCGGGTTTCGATTAATGAATAGAAAAGATGAAAGTGTTGATCAAGGAATTACAGAAATTTTAAATATTGACATATATTCTGAAAATGATTCGAAAGATGTTAGTTACAAAGTAAATTCTGATATACCGTTAGATAAACAGAATGAATTAGAAACATTATTTCTAAAAGATTATGTCCACCCTGTGCGTCCAGTAGAACCAAGAGTTAAAGTCGAAATAGAACTTAATCTTTCGAAACATAGCACATTTCACTATTCACCACGGCGATTATCTTATGAGCAAAAAACTGAACTAAAAAAAATCATTAATAATCTATTAGAAAAAAAGATTATCCAACCAAGTGATTCGGAGTACGCTTCGCCTATTGTGTTGGTCAAAAAGAAAAATAAAGAGTACCGAATGTGCGTAGATTTTAGAACTTTGAACAAGTTTTTGCCTCGGGATAATTATCCATTGCCGCTAATAGAAGACCAGTTAGACGTACTGGACAAAAAGAAGTATTTTAGTTTACTCGATTTGAAAGATGGTTTTCACCATGTCTCAGTCGCGCAAGATTCGGTACGGTTTACTTCGTTTGTAACACCGTTAGGTCAGTACGAGTACCTAAAAATGCCCTTCGGTCTCAAAACGGCACCGTCAAAATTTCAACGGTACGTGAATTCGGTTTTAAAGGAACTTATAGAATCTGGAGACGTTGTAGCTTACCTCGACGACTTTTTGATCGCGACAGAAACTCTCGAACACCATTTCGTGGTTTTAAAAAAAGTATTTAAACTATTAGTCGAGAATAAGCTTGAGTTAAGAACGGACAAATGTCGGTTTCTATTTACAGAAATCGATTATTTAGGCTATTCCGTATCAGGCAAAGGAATTACTGCAACGAAAAAAGGCCTGGAAGCGGTTATGCAATTTCCTATACCTCAGAATACTAGGGAAGTGCGTGGTTTTATTGGTCTTTGTTCCTACTTTAGGAAATTCATCGAAAACTTCTCTATAATTGCAAAGCCCTTGTACGATCTGTTAAAAAAAGACTCTGAGTTTAAATTCGGGCAAAAAGAGTTAGAAACATTCGAAACTCTAAAATCTAAATTAACCGAGGCACCAATCTTGTCGATTTATAATCCTCAGGACGAAACGGAACTGCATTGTGATGCGAGCGCGGATGGTTTCGGAGCGATCTTAATGCAGCGTAAGAAAGACATGAAGTTTCATCCGGTCTTTTATTATTCAAAAAGAACTTCAAGCATCGAGAGCAAATATCATAGCTTCGAGCTTGAGATGCTCGCTATCGTATATGCCCTTCGTCGTTTTCGCATCTATTTACAAGGATTATCATTTAAGATTATTACCGACTGTAATTCCTTGACGCTAGCTTTAAAGAAACGAGATATCAATCCGAGAATCGAAAGATGGGCTTTAGAGCTCCAGAGTTTCGATTATACGTTGGAACACCGTGAGGGAAAGCGTATGGGTCACGTTGATAGTTTGAGCAGATCAAATGGTATCATGATAATCGAAGATAATTCGTTCGAGCATAATTTAGCCGTGTGTCAAAACAAAAGTCCGGTGATTAATGAATTACGCGAGAAGTTAACTAAACAAGACGATCACTCTTTCGAGATGCATAATGGTATTGTATACCGTAAAAAGGATAATCGACTTCTATTCTACGTTCCGGAAATGATGGAATATAATGTAATGGTCAAGTACCATGATGACCTAGGACACATGAGTGCAGAAAAGGTATGCGACGTGATAAAAAAGAACTATTTCTTTCCGAATATGCGCAAAAAAGTCGACGAGTACATTAATAATTGTTTAAAATGTATCGCGTTTAAACCGATTGCTGGTAAAGGTGAAGGGCAATTGAATTTAATACCAAAAAGTAGCGTGCCTTTTAATGTTCTTCACATTGATCATCTAGGTCCGATAAACGTAGGACAGTGTGCGAAAAAGCATATACTTGTAATTATAGACGTTTTCACGAAATTTGTAAAAGTGTATGCGACTAAGACGACATCGAGCAAGGAGGCGATTGAATGTCTTATGTCGTATTTTAAGGCTTACAGTAAGCCTAAAACTATTGTTTCCGATCGAGGAAAATGCTATACATCTGACGAGTTCAAGGATTTTATGAATGAATACGGCATAAAACATTCCTTAATCGCAACTGGCTCTCCAAAAGCGAACGGGCAGGTAGAGCGTGTAAATCGCGTGATTAGTCCAATGCTAGGAAAGTTAAATTCGAGTAATGAGAAAAATACTTGGTATCGAATTTTACCTGATGTAGAATTTGCGTTGAACAATTCGGTCCATAAGTCAACCGGTGACACACCAAGCAGACTTTTGTTCGGTATTGATCAGAGAGGGAAAGTGAGCGATGAAATCAAAGAATTTTTAAACGATACTGTAAACGTCGAGAAAGTAGATTTAGTTACCATACGAGAAAAAGCCGCTGATAAAAATTCTCAAAGTCAGATTTATAATAAAAGTTATTATGATAGAAAACATAAAGCTGCACAAAAATATGAAATTGATGATTACGTCATGATAAAGAATTTTGACTCTACTCCCGGAATTTCGCGTAAAATTATACCGCGTTTCAAAGGCCCTTATCGAATTGCTAAGGTTTTAAAAAACGACCGTTATGTCATTTCAGACATCGATGGTTTCCAAGTCACACAAAAACATTACCAAGGTGTGTGGGAGGCAGCGAATATGCGTCGATGGAAAAATCCAGATCAACACCAAAAAACAAATTGAGATTGTTAGTAAAATACCCTAAATTTTTTTTTTCTCTCGTACTCGTTTTTTTTTTCTCCAGAGACCGAGGACGGTCTGAAGTCAGGAAAGGCCGAATTGTAAGCGTTTGGCTAGGCCGGTAACAATGCGCGCGACTTGACCTCAGTGGTCCAAGCCCGAAGCTTCCCGAGAATGCTCGAGTGACTCCGATGGCGAGCGGAACGAAGGGGCGGAGCGTGCGCGAGAGAGAACTCGTCGAGACGGCGCGGCGTCCGTTTGCGTCCGGTACAGATCGAGCACGAACGAAGAGATTTACCGTATTTTGTATTGCGCCATTATGGCGAATTTTTGTTAATAAAGCCTACAATAGGTAGTTATTTGACTTCAGAATAAAAGTACATAATCACAATAATCCATGGATGCGAAACACAATATGCTTTTTAGTACTCGAAAGTCAGCAAATTGAAAAGAAAAATTATGTTAAAGAACGTTTAAGGTTTGAAGCTAATAGATACTACGAAATATCCTTTTTCCCAGTTATATAACGTTGTGAATGTACAATATAGGCATAAGTTGTTATGGATAGTCTTAATGGCATAAATATTTCTTAGAATATCATCATATGGGATGATGAGGTAAATTGTTTTTGAATAACAAAATCAGTATTAATATCAATGCATCTTTCTTTTTATTGAAACGACGAAGAATACAATATAATTTATATAATCTAAATACAATTAATGTCAATACATACAAATATATTACAAATATTACGGTTAAAAACTTATTCTAAAACTATATTCTATTTATAAAATAGAGGAAGACGAACATGTGAAAGCTAATTCCTCAGTGCTTAAATACTGCAAGACTTGTCGCATTGCTAGATAAGGTATATTCTGGGAGGAAAATATTGACCAATAAGTCGGTTCGGTTTTATTTAAAATAGTTCTCCTCTTCGATGCCTTATCAAAAGCAATGCGCAAAGTATTGCCATACAATGGAAACTCTGACCAGTATTCGCCTGAATCAAAGTACTCAACCACATTCGGGTTGATGTACCATGACGTGAAATTTGCACATTTGGTCATCAAGTCATACATTGAAAACCCAATGCATACCATTTTAGTTTTCAACATATGAACTTCAGCCGCGCACGCAGTTTTAAAAATAGCCAAATGAGTTTGGTCATCAATAGCGGTGTTTTTCCACAGTGTGGAAATTATTTCTTCTTGGTTTGTCCTGAACGGGTCGGCTCCCTTTCTTAGCAACTCCGAAGTCATTTCTACGTTGAAACTTGCGCAGGATATATGTAGAGCAGTGTTTCCATCTGCGTCCGTAACATTCACATCAAATCCATGTTCCAGAAAAAGATGGACGATTTCAACGTTGTTTTTAAATACGGCGATGAGAAGCAGTTGATCTTCGTTGATGGTCTCCTGCTGAAGTACCCGTCGTATATATCCAATATCACCTCGAACTATAGCCTCATGGACGGCTGTTGACTCTGATACTTTTTGAATTTCCATTTTAAGTCCTGGCTGGCTCTGGGAATGTAGGCTCCTGATTCACTTGGTAGTATTCGGAAACGAATGGCGCTCACGACCGGTGCATCCAGCATTTATATCCAGACCATGGTTACATCCCATGGTTGCCAGATCAGGGAAAGTATACCATTAGTAAAATAGGGGCGGCGCATAATTATGGTACGTCGTGGCAACGCTGCTACATCCCTTCACATTCTCCTTAAAGGCTGCGTTGCCACCGTTCGACAAATCACATTTTTCATGTCATCTTAAAAATTATATCAACACCTTGCAAGTTGTTTGTCTCGCATGTACCTTCAAAATATCGTAGTGCAGATTTCATTATTTTTACAAAAATTCGAAGACGAACTTTTCGCACAATATACTCAATTAAATTGTATAATTTAAATCATTCTTGAAATTTCGACTTGTAACTTTTCAAATTTTGAAGTTTGTATTGCGTTCTATAACTCGAATAACTAATCGAAAGTAGGATGAACGAAAGTTTTGCCATTTTACGAAATGTAGTTAAAAAATTACTAAAGATTA